>OV656815.1:10015000-20015000 GCA_927399485.1 Calamotropha paludella | reverse complement strand
ATATTGTTTAATTATAACAACAAACCAGACTTAAGAGATGATTAAAATGTAGAAACGGTGCCCTCATTGTTCGTCAATATGTCGCATCACTTACTTACTTTCGAATGTGACCGGCAAACATATGAACAAAAGCGACATTGAAAAGACTGGCGTAATGAGTTTAAGTTTTGAGTTGAATTGAATGTAATGTAAAAATGTAGGGAATTAGCACAAGCACAAACTGTGGCTTGTGAATCACATGTTTTTTTTTTTCTATAGGGTATTTCCGCGAGGTTTACGACTTCGGGCTTTTCCTTCTATAAAGCGGTTTGGTCAATTATGCTAGATATCTGTTTTACTTCGAGTATAATTAGCTTTACATTGTGAAGAACGTATTTTTCTTTTTAAATCGAATCATTTCTAGAACTACAATGTAATAAATTAAGATAAGTGGTTTCATATACCGTTTACGCATAAAACAACTAGCGTTTTCGACCGTCTGATATTGACCCTAAAATAGTAGCAATAATTGTGCTTTAGTTGCTACACAGAAAAAAATAAATGTGAAGTGTACTTGTCGACCAGTACAATTCAGATTAGTCCTAGACATTCCAATTGATGAAAATGAAAAAAGTAAAGTATCCATCAATAAAAAAATGATTTAAAAGAAATCATCAAATCAAATGTAATGTTATTTAATAAACTATTTTTGTTATTTGTTGGCCACATAAAACTAAAATACAGACCTATATTTCACTTTAAAACATAATAACGTTTAATTTTCCGTATTAGATGAAGTCTTACACCGGGGCAAGTAATCGCCTCGATACGAATCGGTTTAAGGTAACCCCCCCTTAAAGCTTCCGCAAAACACGTTCACAACTCGGAATTCCTAAGAGAATAAAATATTCAGTTTCATTACTAGCATCAGTAATCTATAATCTAAGAACACAAATTTGTTGTTTGTGTGTTTGTCTGTCCGCTCTTCCCCCCCCGCTGTTTTTCCATTGTATACGCGTTACCATAGCAACTCGTTACCATAGTAACGCGTTACCGGGTCAGCTAGTCTATAATCTATAAAACACAAATTTGTTGTTCGTGTGTTTGTCTGTCCGCTCTTTTTCCATTGTATCAAATTAACGTTACCATAGCAATGCGTTACCATAGCAACGCGTTACCTGTTCATATTAGAACTTAAATTTGGGAACGCAATATTTTTATATAAATCGACATATAGCTTTGACATGATGGCATTACTTATTATCGTAGGGAGATAAAAAACCAATGAAGGTAACTGACCACCGAAAAATTGGTTTACGTTGTTTATACGTTGTGAGGTCTATGCTGGACATAATCCTGTAATCTAGTCAAGATCTTAAAAAAACAAAATTCGGCAATACAGCGATTCTTACTATAAAAGTTGCAAAGAAATTTAATTTCGACATTTTTTAAGTTAAATAATAAATTGGGGTTACTAGATTTATTCGCATGAAAGACTGCTAAGTTGATTGTGAAGCCACGGTTAAGGACAGAGTGGTGTAAGTGATAATGCATAGTGGTAAGGTCTTTTCCTTCGTTGTCATTATTATTAAAATTCATGTTAAACCACCCTTGTGTAAAGTGACGTGAACTTATCTCTCCGGTCGTCTCGCCACGTTTGTACAGTTACCTCTATCCTGACTCATCACTAGCAAATGACCACGTTAACCCGAATCGTCATCTAACTACGCACGGACAATTTGTTTTCGATTGCTTTATTTACTTTCATTGTTATTTAGGTCGTCACACGTGAGCACTTTACGTGTCTTATGCCTTGTGGTGATGAACATTTTGTTAGTGTATAATGTGATTTATACTCATCAATACTGAATAATATAGGCATCGAGACATTTGCACAAGTAACAGGTTATTGCAACAGAAAAATTACGATATATAGCAATTGATTGCAACCTTTGGGTTTCTTAAGCAATGCGTTTCACTGCACGTGTAGTGCAATAACGGTTCCGTAGAGAATTTATAAACTTGCGTATACTTTAACTGCTCATATCCCTTTGTTTATAAAGCGTGTCGATGTTGTAGCATTGACATTGACCACAATATTGCGCCATACACGGCATACATTATATGCAATGTCCATACAGAGTTTTAGCATCTTTATTGACAATTTATGCAGTAAATTGAAGCTTCTCTTATACCTAGCCAGTGGTTTCGATAACTTAGTTAATTCCATTTATGACAGAGCCTGGTTATGCAAATAGAATAATTTATTTCCTTTTTTGTACGTATTATAAGAAAAAACACTGCTATGCACTCATGAGGCTTGCGTGGGTCACTCTCGGGCACGGGTCACGATTACGGAAATTCAGTTGTTCACGAAGGACGGCCTGATTGAACGATTGTACAAGTTATTAAATTGGATGGTGCATGAACACTTATGATAAGACCTTGTGGTGCATCGATGTCGGCTATCCTAAAGGGAAGACAAGTAGGTAAACAAGGTTTCCGTTTAAGGATTGGCAATGCATCGACCGCCCACGTATTGTTCAGATATCGACGGAGGCGTCGCACTAAAACACTACAAACGACCATTCGGCAATTTGTACGTTCACGGAAGTATTTAACCCGCATGCATGGTCCTCTGTAAATCGATTTACTTTTAACTCATAACTTACATATACGGCTCTGAAAATTACAATAGTTATTGTTAAGTTCATTCTGTACTATACGCATGAAAAATTGGGGTAATTTTTTTTTATAAATAAGGTAACGAGATAACCTTTTATTTACAACTCTTATACCTCAAAAACTCACACTTTCTATGGTGTCCACCGACGTAAAAACAATAAAGTGAAAATATATATCTTATTAATTACCTTTTTCTCCATTTGTTGTGGTCTCCCAATATGGCGGTCTATTGTGTAGATCGACATTCGAGCGTGGGCGACCGGTAATATCGTTAGACAAAACGCAAAACTTGCAAATGTCTCCGTTTACGCAATCAGATATACTCATATCGCGTAAAGATGATCACTTTTGTTTTCGTACGTCTTTGTATGTTTGGTGTCCCAGTAAGCAGACTCGATTGTTACCACCCGCGCCGCCCGCCGAGCCGCTGCATGTTTGTTCTCTGCAATCGTTTGTCATTTGACATGACATGATTTCCCTTTTGTGAAAAATAGATATTAATAATTGAAAGGAATCATAGTAACTCATAGATATTATTATAAAGAAATGTAATGCAAGTAATTAACATTATTATGGCAATGTCACAATGGAATAAAACACTTTTTTACGGATTTGGCGCATATTTAATTTTATTTTATATTTAATCCTGACGTTTCGACTCCTTTACAGGAGCCGTGATCACAGGATGACTAAGGTAATGGTACTAGATATGGTTAAAGATAATGGCACGTTCCTAATTGTTAAAATTGTTTTATATACCTAAATCAAATTGTTTTATTTTGATTTCTAAATAAAATGTAAAAATTATTATTATATTTTATTTATTTCTAAATAAAATGTAAAAAATATTATTATGTTTTATTTATTTCTAAAGTAAAAATAAAACAATTTGATTTATATAAAACAATTTTAACAATTAGGAACGTTCCCCATAAAAATATTGTGAAGGTAGTAGAAAATACATGACAACCATTACCTCAGTCATCCTGTGATCACGGCTCCTGTAAAGGAGTCGAAACGTCAGGATTAAATATAAAACATGCGCAAAATCCATAAAAACGTGTTTTATTTAAATGTATAATGTGCGCGGAAGTGTAAGAACTAAAAATGTCAAAATTGTCATAACAATGTTTAAATACTTATTTTTCCTTTTTTTATTAACAAACAAAACTATTCTTCATCCTCATCGTGATGAACATTGTTTAAATGATCCTGACTCACTTCCATGAAATGCGAATAATCTTAGTGTTTTTAATAACTAATGTTCAATTAGTACTAAATATTAAACTCATTAAAATAATTATAACGATAATTATGATTTATGTTATAGTACTAACTGTCTACAGCTCATTCCGCAGGAAAGGTAGTTAAATTTATCAACATTTGATTTAGATGTACAACATTCTCCGAAACGCGCGTATGACCACCCACATGAGGATCATTTTTACGCCGCAGTACAATTGCCATTTCCTTTCTAATCGCACATCATAAGTGTGACGGCGACCCCGAATGCAAATGATGGGAACAAACAATTTCGTGTATGAAGGATGGCGACCGGCGGTAATGTGGCTACTCCTACGCACTTGTTCGACGAATTGAACTGTACGCTACGATACTGGCAGCTTTCTGCCCTAATTACACGCCTCGACTCTCATGTCAGCAAGCCACCAACTCTGATGATATTTGTATCCAATCTTAATAAGTCTCACTACTGATACTCTTCCAATTTCTGGTAGTACTTCATATATAAGTTTTTTTTTAATGCTGTAGTGTTATTACCGTTATCAGTCACGTGAGTAAAGCTATTGACTCGTTAATGAATTGTCGAACTTTATAAATACTGAGTAGAAAAAAATATATGCCTTTTGATGTACATTTTCTAATCTTTTAATTTGTGAACTCTATTGGTGTCTTTGACACTTTAGCTCTTCAGCGAGCAAATTGTCGTTTTGTTCATTCGGCATCTCTCAAATGCTTGCATTCTTTTTGTTCATCGTCTGAAGAAGGCTCTACCAAAGGCGTGAGTCACAAACACGTACAGGATCTTTGTTGTGCTTCTCGGAAGCACAACGAAGGGCACGTCTTTGTGGGAATGGTATTTATAATACAAGTCAACGAACTGATTTCTCCTGTTTTAGGATAAAATTAATAAAGTATCCCGTTTTTTACACATTTACGTTATTTCTCTAATTTGATTGATTGATTTTTTGTCCTCTTTGACATCATTGTTAAAAGAAGTGAATTGCTTTGAATAAGGAGATGAACTGTGATGAAATTGTATTTTAAAAACCCTTATTCGTTAGGTTTGTGTGTGTGTGTCGAGATCTTCTTCAGAACCGCGTGGAACTATCAAGTTGAAAAAAAAAAATCAAATACAATAGCTTTAAGTCTGTGCAATCAAAAAGTATTACGAAAGTAGATTTATGTAGCGCTTTTTAACACTAGTGAATAAAAACTTAAAAAGTACACAGGTAAGTTTTTATTCACTGCAGTGTGAAAATAAGATTTATTGTGGCTTTTATTATTATTGTACTCTTAAGTTTAAAGCAGTCAATACTGTTTTTGCAAAAATTTTAAACAGAAAATATGGGCAAATTGCTTCTTTGTAGCTGTTTTCGCAAGTTTATTTAAATAAAGGCTTTTCAAATTTTTTTTTTCTCGTGATTGACGTACTATTTTACAAGTTTGTGCGAAACTTTTATAGTGAGCGAGTCAGAGTAGCAATTATCAGGTTTTTAAAATACCTTTGATTAAACGCACTCCTCGAATTTAATGATCACATCGGTGTGTGTGCACCCATTCCTTCGGTCAATTGCCTAAGACAGATTGTTATCCCAAATAAGAATCACGATGAATATTCTTCTAACATCAAGTCACATCAATCAAGTAATTTAAAGTTGGATTGCGACATTAAAAGCAAAGCGATGACACGACAACATCGGGTAGTGTTTTGTTGGCCGTATGAGCAATTTTGACCTCAATAATTAAAAAGTACCGTTATATTTGACTCAGTTATTATTGCGTTACTTTTTGAAACAGTGGTATGACCCTTGTCTTCTAATGGACCAGCAGTTATGAACTTGTTTGACATACATTTTTTCTACTCCCTACTGCCGAAGTCTATGGTCTGGGTTCTTACACAATTTTTTAATACTGTTTATTCAGTGCTAAAATGACAAAATTAAAAACTGACATTATTTAACGTGATTTTTCTTTAAATTCTTATGTTTAAACTCAATAAATGTTACTTCTTCTTTTTTAATTTTAATACATATTAACATTAAAAAATGACTTTACTTTTCTCTTATATTTAGTGAAAGAAAATATTTATATTTATCGTGGTAAACTGCAGTGTTTGTTGTTGCAAACTTAGTTTTCGAGACTGGAAACAGTTATTTGTTATGCAATGCTGAAAAGTTGAGATTTGGCCGCGAGTTACTTCTATTGAAACCTCAGCCAGCGAAGGATTCTAGGATTGAACCACGAGCGTTACGAGGGTTTCAAAGGTACGAGACGCTAAAAACTTTGCTGTCGAGCGAAACGCAAACCCGAGGAAAATTTTTAGTTGCAAGACAAACAGCTTAAATAAAATGGTTAATTGGTTAATTTATATTAATTAAATTTCTACAATTAATGTTGAATTATTTTTAAAAGATCCGTACCCAAAGGGTAAAACGGGACCCTATTACTAAGACACCGCTCTGTCCGTCCGTCTGCCACCTATGTATATCATGAGCCGTGATAGACAGTTGAAATTTTCACAGATGAAGTATTCCTGTTGCCGTTATAGCAACAAATACTATAAAATAGTATAAAATAAATACTTAAGGGGGCTCCCATACAACAAACGTGATTTTTTTGCTCGATATTGATAACGGCAACAGGTAGACGCTGGAATTATTCACAGAATATTGAGTTATATAATTTACTTAACTAAAAGTTTGTGCGGACTTGGCCGTACTCGCACTTTGCCTTTTTTTAATTGGTTTCTATTTAATGTGAATGGACTAAGAATACCATAATCACTTTGATAGTTCTTTTTCGAGTGCGGTCCGAAAACCGATCATATGCTATGAAATCTCACCCACCATACATTTAAAATTCTTATAATTAATAGTATATTGTAAATATTGTTTATTCTTGTTATTTTATAATTTAAGGAACTAAAATAATGTAATAAAACCAAAGACGAAATATTATAATAGTATTTTAAATAAGAACAAAATGTAACTTATAAAGACTATAGTGATGATTCGGAGCGTACCATGTGAGTTTTTGTAGGAATAGAAAGGTTCTAATTTAAAACACTTCCACGCTAACGGATAAAACTCAGTTTTCCAAGCAGAAATTAAATGACAAACCAAACTTTTCCGAGCGTGTGTGGTGAAAAAGATATTAAATCTGTGTTGTGAACCTCAAAGAAACTACTGAAAATATAAAGCTGGTTACAGGGAACGCTCTCATTTCATAAATCTTATTTCGTAATGTCATAAATAACTTTATATATTGATAACATATTTCAAATTAATGTAAGACTTGAATTCATATAAATTTTAAAAATCTAGGAACATCTATCGAAATATTTATTTAGATTTAGATAAACTAATAGTTCTTAGAAAGGTGTAATATTTGAAAAATATTGTATAAGGAAATAAAAGCGCTAATTATTTTACACAAAAATTCTAAGCATGGTCATATTCTGCAGCTGGTGTTTCTATATTTATAACATTGAACAGAATTTGAAAGAAGAACAATCTTTTTTAGGTAGTTGAATTCTTAAATTTAATAAAAAAAAAATCCTAATAAATCATTTAATCAATGATTTATCATTCACACGACGGTGAAAAAGTTATGAATAAACAATTAATTAACACTAATTCCTACCAGTTTAATTGGTGAAGAATCCCAGGATTTGAGGAAGCCCATTTATGGACTCTATTTTGATACATTATTAGATTGTGTTGGTTGACTAACCAGATCAAGTTTCTGTAGGAGTACCATTTATGGCATAGGATTAATTCACTCTGGTCATTGGTAGAGCGCGAATAATAACAGCACTGATTTAAATCGTTTAACTAAGTATACTATGTTCCTTGTTTTTTTTTTTATCAAAAGTGTGATCCAACTGTGAGAGGTTTTTTGTAGCCGTCCCTAATTCAGTGTTCATTTAGTATTACGTGCGTGACTTGCACGATCTTCATAAACTACGTCATTTACGGAAATCATAACATCATCTCTGCCGTGAACTGTTTTAGTTAGACCTTCCTAGAGCTTTATCTTGGCAAGTCCGTAATTAATCAATTGACACTAATTGGCAATCTGGTAAAGTTTTTCTAGACGCATGGCCGTTAAGTGAGGTGAGTCTGTAGTGGCATAAGCTGGTAGACAGTGACCGATTTTTCTTTCGTTAGCCTAGGCGGCCTAGTAATGAGCCATTTGGGTCATCTCGCCTCGCCGTTTGTCGGCACTCGCCGCCTCCGGTACCATTATTTTTTTGCCTCCACTTACGTGCCGCCAATTGAATGATCTGGCGCGATCGCCTGCAACGGAGTCGCGCGATATGTTTTGGTTATTATACATATTTTGCTCTGCATGAGCAGGTCGACTTACGGTTGTGAGTCAATATCACAATTTCCCTATCGTTAACTTTTCCGGAGATATTTGTACTTGTTAAAGTCATGTTGAACTTAAGGTTATAAACAAGCATTACGATAATTTGTGAATTACACAGTGTTATTCAATATGAGCATTTACAATGCTTGTAATGACAGTCAAAGCTACGCCATAGTAAAGTTATGTTTAGCATATCCATTCCTACTCTAAAAGCAATCTAATGCGATGATTACTTAACGTCCTGGAAAATTAAAATCATGGAACAGATCATATTCCTTAGCAGTGTCATAAAATTATCACTTGGCGAGCGATGGTCTCTAACTATATGCGTTTTGTTTATTCCGTGAATAAGGTTTAATATTTCTCTGGTATAATACAACCTATATTTTCTGTTATAATCGAGGACATGATTCAAAAACGGAATAATTCAATTTTTTTGTTTCTTGGCTATAAATCATAGGAAGTAGTAATTCACAACGATGATTGTTGTGAGCCATTAATTCAATTTGCTTGTCAATACTCCTTTCAACTTTCTACTATATTTGGCAAGATGTGTGTCGGTTTGCGTCTTATAGCTTTAGTATTTTTATTGTACTAATTTTTTAGAGTTTTATAGAATAGCTAATTCTGCTATTCTCTATCCATGATTGAATGTCTGCCTTTATTTCTATGATTAGAATATAATATTTTTGGTAAAATACTTGGCTTAATTAGAAATAGCATTAGATTATTCCAACAGAAATTACTGTCCAACGAAAGTTACTGTAACTTATCATCACTATTCTTAGATAAGAAACGTTCGCTGTTATAGCGAGCAGCTGTTATGATTGCAGTTTTAAAGGAAATGGATGATATGTATTTACTAATTTAGTGACGCTTTATAATCAGATAGTGGAATTGCTCATCGGGCATACTTAAAACGCGACATTGAAAAGTTTTGCTTGTTTTACTGCGTTACAAATTATAAATATTTTTGACGTAGAACAGAACGTTGATTTGTTGTGGTGCTGTTTTGGAAAAAAGATTTTTGTCTTAATTTTCATTAATTGTGTAGTTTTATAGTCACTACGTTTTGTAGCAGTGAATTTATATTATAAGAATTGAGTTGCTTTTGTCAGTGGCCTAAATGCATGCATTATTGCAGTTGTTGCGAAATATTTTAACCTTCAGAGCCTTCTTAATACGAACTTACTACTAGTAAGTGGTATATTCATATTATGTGATGAAGTAATTATAAATTGTTATTAAGGAATCCACGAAAAAACATAGTTATTTTAATAATCTATAATATGATCTTATTGTTTCAGGTAATAAAATTTCCGTTGTGATCGCTGTACAAGAAATGTTTAAGGTGAGATCTCGCGTTAGTGTAGTTTCTGAATTTATGCAGCTCTCGAGCACGTCATTACTTACGGAACTAAGCAAAGTGAAATCTGTAAATTAAGGTTTAGGAAAATAACGGTTATTTCTACTAGATTTATATGAGTGAATACGAGACGACTGTTTCAGTTCTTGCAGTTAAGATATCCAATCAGAAAAAATACTTTAATTAAATCGAGTGATTAAAAAAGAAGAAAAAAATCTGTAATACATATATTATTACCGTGGTCTATTATTGAACCTTCCAGTGTCTTAAATTAAAATTCGAACAAATAGTGCATTCGGGACGGTGCAGGCGGGCACTTGAACTGGCTCATAGCTGGCATGTCGACGACATGCCGTCGTGGTAGAGAAGGTCAGTGCTCTTGCGATTACGCCCGTAGTGCTCTTGTGTTAGAGTGCTCTGGTGGCAGGAGAGAGGCGACGCAGCGGTGGGGTCCTCACAGCGAGCCGCGCGCTGCCTCCCTTTAGTCAGTTTAGTCGCAGCGGTGCACGCACACCGCTCGCAGTTCTCGCGCGCGTGACGAGAAGGTATGCACGCAGCCGGCAACTACACTCACGCACTCGCTTCCGGTGGCTGCTCTCCTTTGTCTCACCACATGTCTTATCGTTTGCGGCATATACCAAAATAAGCATAGGGTTTTGTCAGTGAAAATAAACTCTTAATTCCCGAGTGCAGTCACCGAGAGTGACAGTGTAAAACGTGAAAGTGTCAGTTCTTAAAAAATGCAACGGCACCAGTGAAAAGAAAATGTGTTCAACTAAACGATTTCGCAGTGTTTATGCCTCGCTATTTTGATAACATTATAACTTTAGTACCTATATTTATAATGAACAAGGCTGCAGTTATCTCATGTGATGTATCCAATAATACATACAGCCTTATTGCATTTCATACATAATAATGCACATCGACCTTTTCGATCAAAATAAAGATCGACGACGCTAAAACTGGATTTATTTATGAGATTTCTTTGATCAATTTATATCTAGACTGTCCAAAGTAGAACCAATGAAACGCGTAATAGTGTGCCCCAGAAAAGTGTTTGCTTAATGATATGTTTGAGCCGCGCAGCTGGAGTGGAGACATGCGAGGATGTGTCTGTAGCGGGCCATATGGCAGCAGCTCACTAGCCATATTGGGGCGCCACCAAGGCAATACTTGTTGCACTTATACGGCATAATTGCTCCACAAAAGCCCGAATGACGTCTTATCACTCCGCGATTTAATAGATACATCTATTATAGACTAACTTTTATATCATAAATATTTAACAAACTTGTCGTTTAAACAATTTTAAGTAATGCAAGTTACTAACAGGGTAGGTAACTATGGGTAAGGGTACGGCTCGTAGAGTAAGTTACCCATGCAAGTTGGTAGCTTAGTGGACGTCGGCCTGGGCGGTTCGTTGACCAGTGCGTTGTCCCGTCGCGCCGCACCGCCCTCCGCGAAGGTCGTCGCGTGCTTTTCGACGATGTATCCGCGCAATACTTATGCACTTGCGCATTTTAAACTTTGATCCGATCTCATGTTGATAAACATTGCGAAGTAGTCGTTTAGTTAAACAGGTTTTCGTTTCTCTAATTTCCAGGTAGAGTCGATATGTGATCTGTGTACTCGGTGCAAATAAAAGTTTGCTTGTGAATAAATCTATAACAGTCAGTGGAAATTTCGATCTCAAAATGGTGACTTCGAGAATACCGGCTTATTCTCTGAATTCGGAGTTCAACAGGGAGTTTAGAAGTTTCCGCATTACAAGGGCCACGCCGCGCTCGACGTTGTATGCACCTGCCATTGTTCCCATACACGAGTACCCGAGGGTGAGCGTGCACGAACGGCGTGAAGCACTAAAAGCGGCACTCGCCAAGGCTTGGTCATCAAAAAGCAATGAAAAGAAAAAGCATGATACGTGGACGGTCCCTAGCGAACAAAGTAGAGTTGGCATCAGAGCCGCAGATTTCGCTACTAAGTCGCAGTACAAAAATGGCGTGAACAGGGACGTATCACGTGTTGCACTCGTCAAACATGAATTTGAAAGTAAGGATAGCGAACGGTCCGATTCCATTGATAATAAATTAAAAAATGATCAGCCAGCGAGCTTTAGCTACAATAGCGTCAATGGAAACGGCATCGACATACAAGAAACACTCAAAAAGGGCTGTGATAAAGGGTTACACAAAGATTTAAATTATAGCGACTACCTAAACAATGTTCCTAAATGTAAAACTAGTTTCGAAAATAATTTTCTTAAACAGAGTCATGAGGAACGGTACAGTAAACGAAATGGACACGACGCAACATCCAAACGCGTCGATAACCTAAATAATGTCGAATATAGTAACCAGAATGGCGATTCATATGATTCTTTGAAGTATTCGCGGATAGCGAACGGCATAGAGTCAATGCAATATAAATGTTACGGTAAGACGGACACCGTTAAGAGTAAATTGCTAAGCACAGATACTCCGAAGAGCGTGACGTCTAACAACGGGGAGAAAACAAATATATACGTAGGTGTAGATCGACGAAATGGCAAGGAGCAGCGTTTGACAAGCGGCCCCAAGGCAGTGGTGGAGCAACGACTCGTAGAGCGACTCGAGGTGAAGGTGGCTGAGCTGCCCGCGCTCTACCTCGGTGTCGACTCCTGGACGCCCAAGTCACATGCTTTCCAAAAGAGCATGCGCCAGCACGAGTGGAGCGTATCGTATGTACTTTAATGGCAAGACGCCCGTCCCACTAACAACCCATCCACTCTAACATTATAAGCGTATGGTTTCGAGCGTTTGAGATTTTTAATTCTATTGTTAAACTAGACAGTTTGCATAAGTATCATGAATATATTCGTCTCGTATCTCCGCACACAATTTGTTTACATTGTTGTAGGTTGACAAAAGACTGACTAATAATAATTTGTTTAATGACCATTGAAAAGAAAGCATTGCTTCTGCTGCTGCCAATATTTTATCTTTTTTACGTGTCTCTTGTCCATTAAACAAACTTGTAGGTGTGTAATCTGGCCCTGACCATACGATTTATCCGTATATCCGTTCATTGCCACTAAAGTTGCCTGAAATTTAACAGTATCAAAGTAGCGCGAGGATTCGAGTACTGGTTGTGCAAAATCATTGCACAACTAGTTGCCGTGACTCACCATTGTCGTTGCGCTTTATTCCATCCCGACTGCCGTTGGTTGCTCAATCTCCTCGCTCATTATTGCCATTTGGCTTAAAACAAATTAGACAAAATAATACATTATATGGCTGATGGCTGTTATCGGGGGGAGTCCGGTAGCAGAATAGAAATAATTATGTATTCTGACATAAAACTGCACTCAATGTTTTTAGACCATTGCATCGTTATCATGTTTACGTGAGCAATGATCCATACAAACAAAGTGTTAACTGTTGATTTTATTGACTAGAATAACTACAGATGTTTTGTTACAATATGTCCAGTGTACTGTAAACATACTTGCAAATTCGTGGGCGCCGACTCAGCCGTAGCCGAAAGATACGTCTTGATAGCGCTCGCGGTGAATGTTTCAAGGTCCCGTCCTGGTTTGTATGCTCGCAAAGGATTTGTCAATTTAGTAGGCGTTATGACGTAATTAAAATGTTATATTTTATGTAAGAATGCTGAACATCACTGACAACCTCTGATGTTTCGTGATAAAAGTGTATACGAAACTCTGTAGTATTTCTGGCATTTATATTTGACTGAACTTTTAACATCAGCCTATAAATAGCAGTAACTTTTTTAATTAATATTTAGTGACCCCTGTTCATTATAGAAACTTAATTACCTCAGTGTTTATCAAATTTCTTTGCTATGTTATTGTACGGAACCGTTTTCGCAGAACATCATTTATTAATAATCTATTTGTTAGTAAAAAGCGGTCGAGTTTATCTTTTCATTAGACTGATTCCGTTTTGATGAGGTTGAGCCAATTCTGGTTATCATAACCGAGTCGGATATATTTAGGAATATAGAAATAGAGGTAGCATAGGTAGCTAGCATCTTGGCATTAGATGTACACATCTAACATTCTGTCAAAGATATATTCAACACAACTCATGGTAGAATTGACAGACAAGTCACGTGCTGTACAAAATAAATGTCAAAAGCGACAAGACGAGTATGAACAACTTTCACTCGAACTGGTCTCGCTAAGCCACACGTGCACTACTGGTATGAAGTCTTCTCGCGACAGCAACAGTGGCACTACCTAATTACATCCTAATTTCGCACACAAGTTTGATTACGTAAATTATTGCATAAGGATACTTGCTCCGAGAGCTATTACCTACCTGCGTTTCTAAACAACTAATTTCACTTAGTTATAGAGGCTAAAAAGACGTATTAAGAGTAACTTTTTCAGTTTCCTTAATCGATACTGTTTTATGGTTTAAACCCATACTTGTTGTTTGCCGCTGTATCTTTATGATGAATTCAGAATTCATTTATCCCTTTTCAAATACTTTATTTATGGATTGTTCAAGACAGTTTATAGAGCATCAGTATGTCGTTCAACGGGAAAATTAATATAGAATTTAGTGTTACTAATAATACTACTAATTACCGTATTGACGTATTATGCCTATTTAAGCAAAGTATGCTTAAAGTATACTTAAAGCAAAGTATGAAAGTTTGACTGTGTTTCTACCTCCTAAAATCATCTACCTAACCCCCTTATGTGTGTTAAAGTTCCTAAGCGAAGTCATAACGTATCAATAATATACATGAAGCCAAGAAAAATATAAGATACCAAAAATAATTAATATGAAATTATTTTTTATATGTATAAAAAATAAAAAATGGAGGTATGACACGAAACATAACGCACGTAGCAACAGACTATGCGTGAGTTTTAGCATACTCATATATACTTATTAATTGGAATGTTCAGTAACTTATTACATTTGAACCACGATTTTATAAATAAAGAGTAAGTGGTCGATTTGATATTAATAACTCCACAGCTATTCATGCCCACGTAAAGTGTCATACCAAAACTTCTTAATGGTTTGAATAATACTGGCTTTGTAATAACCATTTTACTCCTTATATTTAGAAATATACTATACAATAAAAATTATTAATTACCTTAAATTAATGTATTTATTATATTTTCTGTAAGATTTCAAATAAGTCTATAAAAAACAACCACATCCCCGAGCACACAGGTAGGCGGAGGTAAGTAAGAGGCCTGAGGGCTTGGGATGTGGTTGTCTTTTATAGACGGATTTTAAATATTATACCTGAAATTAATCAAAAGTCCTTATACTTATTTGTTTAATTTTTATTGTAGGTACGTAAATCATCAATTTTTTTCTACCTACTCAAGCGATTGTTATCTTTACACCATTTCGACTAAACAACGATGGAGGAAATCAAACATTTTTTCATCTAAAACTTGGTTACAAATCATACCAAACAGAGTGAATAATATGGTATAACCATAAATGTGGTGTAGATCCGTGCTTGTCATTGACCTGCCGAACGGCGCGGGCGGGCGATTAGTTGCGCTGCAGCGCTGACATGGTTCACAGCGATCGCTCATCCGGTGCGGCCTTGCCTGTGGTTGGCTCCAGACCTGGATCGCCCTATCGCATTACTCACAAAAAACGATAGTACCACTTGTGCCATCGAACTGGTCAGGATGTAAAATCACTCAACCGGAAAATGAAAATGTTTCAAGTCGTCCATCGTTTGTGTTCGATTTAATAATTAACCCTTTCACTATATATAACATTGAATTCACAAAATGTAGTTTTATGTGGGTTCAGAAATCTCCTTAATTCGGTGAAATATAATTCGGTGTAGGTGTAATATTGTCAGTCCCAAAAGACCTGACCTTCTCTTTATTAAGCAAATAAGAAAAAAAACATCTCTAGATTTATTTTCGAGCCCAGTTTTTGCGAGTAATCCTTGACCGGGCCAAAGAGTTCGTGTCACGTCTTTGACTGCTACTTTCGATTTTGTAACATGCCCGCAGTATGCACCGGTCAACTGATCGATTATGGTCATTATGCCGAGGCGTTCCACTCTCGCCTCCAATTGCCTCCCTCCCTGTTTCTGTGACCTCTACGTATGACAATTGACAACTATTTGAACATAAATTCTTGTATAATCTTGTAGAAATCTTTTCAGGAAAAATTACGATAATACACTAGGGTCACTCCTTTATGGACAAATAAGATAATACACCAATGCCATCGAAAGTAAAATAACAAAATGCATAATCAGGAAATACCAGTACATCACCAAATGCGCAACGATGATTCAATCCAATACACGTGTTTTGTGTTTCTAAATATAAAGAACCGTTGTTCGAATACCGTTGCCGCTTGAACGTTGACCGCATTACAATTGATGTTTCCATTTTATCATGTTTTCGTAAGAGTATTAGAGCCAGTATCCTTATGGGAACAATAAGACTTTAAACTTTATTGTGTATTTTGAAGCCTACAAAAACTTTCTCATACAGTTTCTACTGATATTGATGTATGTTGTTATCACAGGATATATCATTGATTGGAATGGAAAGTATATGTTCATGACATAAACACGAGAACGTGTATATTACGTCTTTATTTCCGCTTTCACCTTCGACGACTATTGA
This sequence comes from Calamotropha paludella, assembly GCA_927399485.1. Classification (NCBI taxonomy): domain Eukaryota; kingdom Metazoa; phylum Arthropoda; class Insecta; order Lepidoptera; family Crambidae; genus Calamotropha; species Calamotropha paludella. The sequence continues at coordinate 19,998,720 of OV656815.1, read as the reverse complement.
ATATTCCACAGTTAAATATTCCTGACCAACGACGGAAAGGAAATAGTCTTTTAGAAACAATATGAATAAAATAAGCTTTTACAGATCATCACGATATAAGGCTCTTATAGATATTCAAGATAATAGACTGGCGACACAGATACTGGTTTTAAATTTCCAAGAGCCTGTTTCCGAAAGAGTGGCACGTATGAACGTGTCATGGATAGTGTCGATGTCGTTTATCGTTGAAAGTGAACGTTTTGGTGCTTATTATTCGGCACATACATTACGTATGAGATAAGTGTAGTGTTGTATTGTTGAGTTAACTTTACAGGCAGCTCAACATTAATATTAACCATATGCAACTTATATTCTCATCGTCATATTTATGGCATTTTTTTCCTAAATGATGAGCGCACCGATCTTTTTATTCTTTATAAATACTACAGATAGTAGTACAGTCGTAGAAGCTTTAACGAACCGCGAGACTCAGATTGAAGTCGCTTACGTGTTCAAGTTCAACATGCAACAAACAATACAACATTACGACCGTCATAACTCATAAGGTATAGAAACGCCCGCGCAATCGGCAATGGCAACACCTCTTCGAGGTGACGCTTTGTCATTTTAGGCATTAAATTTAGATTTGAATTACTAGATTTATAGGTGAAACTATAGAATAATTACTAGTTTAATATGATCGTGGCAGGCATCACATAACAATAGTGGAAAATTTTAAGAACATAATTGAACAAATATTGCATTTCAGTATTTTTTCTCTATTTTATTCCAACTACATATTTTTACAAATAGTTACTTGAACTATTCTCATAGTAGATTGCCTTTTTGTAATAGTAATGATGATACTAGTTAATATATTAAAATATCCCGTTGGCTGAAAGTTGTGCCCTGTGTCCTTTAACACGTTGTACGCCACGCGGCCCACCGGTGAGTCAAGCGTAGCTTTCCGTTCGGGCTAAGCCAAAATCACATGGTCTATCATTTTCTTCAAATTGAGTTTCTTATACAGAAGTTTATAAAATGCTTTAATTCGTATGGAAAACAATTTTCAGCTACTTTTACCATCTAGATTTCGAGATATTGCAAGAGGCCGGTGTGTCTCTTGATGATACCCATGGCCTTAACCTGTCGAACCCCAAGTACTTCCAAATTTTTTATGTACCTCGGCCCAGCTGGAAGTACTCACTTGAGACGCCCCGCCCACTTAAGTGTTTTTATAGCCTTGTCAAGAAATTCTTACACTTAGAACAATCAAAGTATATATTTTTGAGAAGCTAGTGAAACAAGCTTTACAATGGTGTATAAATCATAAGCTTTTGTGTTTTTGTAATAATATTTGTAAGGACAGAAACAAACGAGGACGAAAAGAGACTATACTTTTTCAATAAATGCTGCCTGAGCCATAAATTAAACTATATTATTGTTTTATTTTTAATTTCCTAGTATCTGAAATATATTTACTACAAGATAATACTATAAAATACATATGTACCAGTTATAAAAATACTTTAAAAATAGGTCACTGTCTCCAAGTAAACAACTCTGCGACAACGTCACGGCACAGTACCAACTTCAGAATGATGTAAAAATTTATTTTTTCATTATGGCTGCTCTGATTTCTTCTTTGTTTTGTAGCAAATGTCATTACGAATCCATAAACACTAAGTTTGCTAAGGTAAAAAAGAGTTTAACGCACTTAAAATAAGGTAGAAATGCCCCGACATCGCACGACATCGTTTGATGTATCTGGGCCGTAAGGACAACTTTTTTCGCGACATCGTTTGATGTATCTGGGACTCAACAGGTTAATAGATCAGTATGGGAAGGCTCACCTGTGGGTCGCGAGGCCCAAACGGAAGCACCCGTTTAATTACGAAGCGTACAACGTGTTAAGACATTTCGATTCAATCCTACATATTTCCTTGCTATATAATGAATCTCTATAGACAGGTATTCTCAGTACATGTAGACAAATTAATGTTTAAGTACGTATAATTGAAAAAAGGTGTTAAAGTACCATGATATCAATGAAGATTTTGACTACTGCTACCGTAATTGTGTCTATTTTCATATTTTAATTAATGCCTTTCGTGTATGTCTATAAGTAAAACTAAAATAGATTGAAAAGAAACTATAAAGATAAGTAAATTATGCAATTGACGGGATCAGATTTCATTTAGTTTAAGGTGATTATTTGTGCTGATAACGTACTATTTAAATTATCAATATGTCTACATGCTCAATCATTATTTAAATGTCTCATATCTCAGAAATAGTTGCTAAATTACACTGGTGTTACCAATAAATATCACGCAAAGATAAGATATTAATTATTAAGAAAATGGCTTAAAAGTAAATTAATTACATTAACTAGTCCGCTTACTTGTGTATGGCAGCGTTGATTATGTAATTAGCTAGCGAGACGACCTGCAGCAGTAGTAATCTTTCTTTTCTAAATGTGTCATAGTGACTAGGTAAACCAATTATGGATGCGCAGCGTAATTCTATTAGTCGTGACTGCGTTTCCTCCAGTCAGTTGAAGATTCTCGTTACTTTATGATAGATATTATTCGTTTATTTTTTCATTTCCTAATTACCGTTATGATAGCTCTACCGATCAGAGACAGGAGCGAGAGTTATTCTAGCTTAAGTGACAATTTTATATATAGTCCACAAAGCTTGCGAATCTGTTGGTAAGTGAAGTGCAAACAATGCTGTAATAAAAAATCGTATTATTAATTTTTATTCAGATATTTAACGTTTAGTTTGTTTTTTTAAATATGATTGCCTAGTTAAGTGACGTGACTGTCATTGTTGTACGTGTCCAATGACGACGTCTCGTTTGTTAGTAATTATCATTGATGATACGTCATCTGAGAACAGCGCGCGAGCGGCTACCCAGACCAGAGCAAGCAGTGTGACCGCGGTTGCAGTTCGCGCCGGTCTCTATTGCTTTCCACCAATCGACAACAACAGATGTTTAGTATCGTTATTGATCTCGCATTCAGCGCTGTGTCGTGTACGGTTCGCGTATTTTGTTTTGTTGTTGTTTTAAAATATATTGGTTCACAAGTTGTGATGTTTTTCTTATAAAATATATTTTTATCACCTTGTTAATTTTTGATATTCTATTTTATTTTTCGAAAATGCTCAGACTAGTTAAAACTAGCTAAGTGATGTCAGATATAAATCTTAATTTTAAGGATTGGATACAGGGCAAGGAAGTTGGTCCGTCGTGCGGGCGGTCCTTAGGGTATGCTGTCTACATTCGGCCGACAATTTCGCACAACTCGTAGATCCTCACTCCGGTCGCGATGAACGTTCACTAACGTTAGTAAACCGATAATGATAATTTATTCGCTCTGATCTCATACGCTCTGATCTCACCTAAATATGTCTTGTACTTGCTTCTCCTTTATCCAAAACACTAACCCTACAGTCTGCCGATCGATGATTTCACAGCTCGGAGCATTCGTGGAGGCGGAGAAATGAACGTTCCAAACGATCACACCACAGGCGTTCACCGACATCTCACAGGCGTAGAAGGCACCATCGCGATGAATCTTCACAACGTTCACCCCCTGAACAGGTGAGACCCACTATTTCATTTTACTTGTTTATAAAAAGTGGAATGTGAAAAAAAGGAATGATATGATGAATACAAACCCAATATTCACCACCACTTGTCCACCCGAAAACCTGTTTGTATATAAGAGGTATAGTGGTCGATTCAAGTCTTTAGGTAGATGTCGTAGGCGAAGTGCGGAACCAGAATAAAGCATAAACGTCAGCGTGCCTGTTTGGGATAACACGCGGGACGGGTTTGGCTTGCGAGTGCGCGTGCGCCTTCGCCCGTGAAGATGTGCGCGAGAGACGGCGACCTCCTCGCGCTTGCGCCCGTTCTATTTGTGTTCGCCTTCGTCACTCGGAACGCCTTCAGTCAGTCGCAAAGCTCGGCCGGCCGCCCGGCGCGTCTTTGCCGCACCGAAATACTAGCCCGCCGCGCTGGACCGCGGGCGGGCAGCGCGCGAATCATGGCTGCCCAGCCACCGCGACCACCTTCCAATAACTTGTTGTTCTGTGGGCCGCCACCGGACTTGCCGTGCGTGGTGCTCTTTCCGACTAACTGTGATACACCTAACCTCGATGCTTCGTCTGATGTTGGATTAAATCAAACAAACGATGCTGCTACATTAAACGAAATAAACAACGTGGGTGTTCCCACATACGAAAATCTTTTCGGAAATCAAGAGGATCTAGTAGGTTTTCAAAATTATGCAGTGACAAAACACCAATTACCTTCCGAAAACTATTTACGTAGAACAAATAGCTTTGATATTTTAGACTTATACGCATCGCCGTCAGATATTGACTTCAACTTGTGTCGTCGTGGACGATCTGAACCTGATTTATCAAAATATGGATTATTTCTTGAAGCCGAAGTCACCGTTGAACCATTTACACCAATGCAACCGGCTCCACTTGTACTTAATAACCCATTTTATGACGGTTCCTTTGCTTTAGATCCTACACAACTGAATAATGGTATGGTTGTTTTGCCAGAAAACTATCTTGCCTTTGAAGATTCTTTTGTACCGACTTTTGAGTACAAACAAGAGCATTTAGTCAATAATTTCAATCCTGAACTTTATTACGATGGAATGCCCTTGGTTCCCCCGAATGACCCTTGGTCAGTTTATGGAACAGACAATTCTGCTTATGCTTACTATCCACATTTCGAAATGCCGATTGGGGAATCGGATGTTATAAATTACATGCCATTAAATGATTTAGAATACGCTATTCCTCAATATATGAGTTTACCAGTAGAGCAGGCAAATGTTGAAACATTTATAGATAATTACAATAGAAGTCCTGAAGAACGAAGCACACCTAAAGTTGAAAGTGCTAGTGAAGTTTCTAGAAATGTCCCTCAAAGTTTAGATCCAGATTCTGTAGTTATATGTAATGTTGTGAGTGATGATGAAAAAGTGATTGGAGTTGACAGTTCTAATAGAGAATCATCGACACAAAGTGAGGAGTCATTAAATGCTGATAATTCTTATGATGTAACATCCAGTTTAGCTTTCATCCCAAGTAGTAAATATTCGCCACAGAGACCTCAAGGAATCGCCGCAGATGATACTAGTAACGATACTTCTCCGTGTTCCACTGACTATCATGAAGCATCCGCCTTAGATATAGTTCAAAGTCTCGATGAGTTGTCTTGTTGTGATAGTGATTATTCACAAAGTAGAGATGATACTTCACCGGTGGCTCCTGATCTCTCAAAATCGGCTGCATCAGTGCCATGTGAATCAACTGAAGTACCGAGTGAAACTGGTGGAAATCAAACGGCATCTATGTCACTCAGCAATGTACCTCTTAGCAAATTACCATCCATTCCACTACACAATACATTACCAACAAAACTACCTCCAGAACCAAATAAATTAGGTCATACAGAAACCGTGAATATCGAAGAAGCGAAAGTTACACCTGTGAATTCAACGGAACATGTACCTGAATCTAATAATATATTAATATGTAGTAATAAAGCCGATAGTCAGTCTGTAGGCAAGCACATACCTGAAGATGTCAAAGTAGACGAAAGTGTGACGAACTTTCGGCAACCACCGCAACCCCCTGCTGTACCACCGTCTTGGTTGCCGAAAAAACCTCCAAATGATGTAACACGAAACACAATACAGTCTACTCCTCTAATTCGCATACAGGATGTTGAAGCGCATTCTATTACTAAAGAAACGAGTCTTAAATCCTCGCCTAAGGCTGTTACAAACCATCAAGGAGGGGAACCTCAACCTTCATGCTCATACGCACCGCAACGGCTACCTCCGCCCGTAACTCAACTCAAGCCAGATAAACAGCCCAAGGATGTCGAGGTCAGCTGGATTACTTACTATTGTTTATTAATTTATTACTACAAAGAAAATCAAAACGGTGTTCGGCATAGATAAATGTATGAGCGTCGTTTTAAAAGTAACTGCGCAATGTGTTGCCAACATGTGTATATTCAGACCAATGCGCATCTATTTTAGAATAAACTATTAGGTCAAGGATTTAATTCATAGCCACCATCAAACAATATTATAATGTTAACGGTTTACAGGAAACATTTTGCAAGGTCATGATAGTATTAAACTAACGCATAGCTAGTTTTCATATCGCACCATATTCCACTTTTATCATTTAATATTGCATGTTTAAATTCTTCAAAATTGTTGTTAATGTCGTCCTCTTAAAAGAACACGCTCCATTACTCCCAGATAGTCTTATGTCAATCATGATGGATGTGGTCTTTTTTATAGCGTTTGATTATTAATAAATGCAGTCAACTTTATCTGATTACTAAGTTGGCAAATATTCTTTAAAATTGTGATTGAATAAATAAGAACTGATGGATCTTAACCTACTGATTTTATAAATATATGTTTTTTTTTAACCTCAATATTTGTATTTTAAAACTTTATAAGCTTTATACCACCTTTTACTTAGGGATATACATGAACGATTGACAGCTTTTGTCACTTTCGTCTGCGAAGCGACCCAAGGACAAGTGTGCAAAATTAAAAACTCGAATAGATCATAAACGATTGACCCATAGAACTCTGATCAAAAGAGAATCACTTAAAAGTGGTCGTTTGACACTGCTGTCTCTAAAAATAGTTTGAGCATAACCTATGCGATTTGCGATCATATGCGTTGCCACTAGATGGCGCCAAGTCTTCTTCGTTGATAGCATAGACTGCGCATGCGCACAAAAATAGTACCGTGAGTAGGTATTACCTTCACCTACGAAAATGACAGCTAACGATTGTAATGGAATTTTATCGAATTAGGTATAGGTTTTACTCCACATTTAGAATTTTTGAAGTAATGATTTATTTATGTGATAATGCGTGATTGTGCAGTAAAATTTGTTTTATAATATTTTGTCACTATTTGTATATGTTATTATTATTACTACAGATCTGGTAATCGGACATATTTTTCTTAAAGTGGAGTCTTGGAAAATATGTAAAAACTTACTAGACTAGAAAATAAATAAATAAAAACTTAATTTTCTCTAATGTAGATACATAAATTGTTTATATAGGTAATTCGTTTTTTAAATATCGGGATATTTTTAAATACAGTCACGGTAACACGATGGTCACTATCTACTGTAAACAAATATTCTAAATGTTAACAAGGAAGTAAGGACTAACGTTTTGTTCAATAATGTGTTGTTTTTGTTTTATATTTGAAGAATATACATACGATGCATAACACTTTTAATACATACATTTTAAATCATTTCACTAATATTTTGGTCGGATATAGTAGTACTCATAATAATTATCGAACGGAGTCTCGGCATTAGATAGCTGCGATTTAATTTGTTTTGATACAAATTATAAAATAAACGAGATTTTTCTTGGTCTCCTGATTTTGCGTTCACTCGCCCCTTAATAGAGTTGATCAAGCAACGTGCGTCTCAATTGTTTTGTATTGCAGTACCAAATCTATAAATTGAATCTCGTTGAAAGCAGCTCGGTTCGGATTCCATCGTGAATTAGACCTCAGTATGGTTCAGCTAGTCTCGTATCGCGACAATTCAGTCCGCATTAATTTTATTGTGTAATAGACTAAAAAGGTTTCTTTATTATTAAGATTAAATTTAATTGACATTGTTGCAAATGTTAGTTATGTTAATAAACTTTAACATATGCTTTATCAAAAATAAATCGTATTATGTTATTAGTAACAGCGATTGAACATTTGCCTTCGAGTGTAAGGTCAAGAACGCGTAATATACATAAGTGTTGGTATCGCAGCATTAATAGTGTGGTGAGATATGGGCTGATAAATGTGTTGCGCCTGGCGTTGCCCACCTATCTATTTGGTAATGCCTAGTTCCTTCCGGCCGACCTTGCCTATGCCGCACATAACACAACGCTAGCTCCAACTCAATGCTATGTAATTTGGACTAAGAGACTATCCTCAATGTTACAATATTTTATTGTTTTGATTAAGTAGCTTAGTGATATTGAAATGAAATTGTTTCCTAATATTAACCAGACTTAGTTATTACATGAAACGAAAGTGAAATTAAAAAATAATGGTATTATAATTTTAACGATAGGCTTCCTTTTTTCGGCAGAATTGATCATAAACTCCATTTAACTAACGCTAATATATTTCTGAATTTTATATTAGAGAATTTAAGAGTGCCGCTTGATTGTTGCAGTCATCGAACATTATACCACGTGACGTCCTGAACTATACTTTAAAATATAATGGTGATTTTATACGATAGAGACTAGAGAATGTCTTTTTGTGAAAGATTGAATTTATACATGTTCGATATTGCGAACATAAGAATCTGTTCTAACGTTAAATATAGGTAATTTCATATTTACAAAAATATAATACATATATATAAAATAATCACCACGCTTGGCGTAACTAACTGTCGTCCATTCTAAGAAAGAACTAATGCAAATACTAAAAAAACAATGAGCAATTAATGAGTTGCCTCTGACGCGGATCAATCCTGTTTTAACCGAAAGCTCTTATTACATATGGTTTGCTCCATTGGTGCTGGACATTTTTAATTAAACGGGCACAACGATTATTTTCTCACTGGAGTCTTAGACATGAAGTAGTGTGACTCGTTTTGTTTATCGGATGTCAATAAGTAAAATCCTGTTAAAATTTTTAAATAAATAGAATTGTTAGAATCGAATCCATTTGGAAAACAGTCGCACAAAGAGTATCTTACGGCAAACCACAAAGCAGTAGTGAGCCGGCCGGCGCTCAGCCTACCCGCCCTGTGTGCTCGTCTCGGGTAGCGCTATGTGTTTCACGTTTTAGTGACATTAGTTCAGTGCAAGTTAATTATGGCTGAAATATCCATAAAACACGATCGTGTAAAAGTGCCCTTACGACTAACATCCTTTTATGAACTGTACAAGCGATTTCTCAAGGAGCACAAGTGCAAGTGGCATGATGTTGCGAAAGTGCTCTCCGTGGTGGCAGAGATCCTTTTTGATGTAGACGGTGCGTGTAGTCGTCTCGTAGGCAAGGTCAGTTACTTCGACATGGAAATAAAAATTGCTTTTGACTTTCATATAAATTTCCATAAATTATAAATTATTCAGAATAAATTTTTACTAGAAAAAATAACTAGTGTGACATCTAAAGCAATTTTTCTAGAGTACTGTTAGAATTGGTTCAATTTTAAATCGCTCTTTTTATATAATGGTTGCCGAAACAGCTTTACTTAACCGTCTTACAATTTCGATACATCCCATGCTTACCATGCTTCGATGAATACAAACCAATAGCGTTAACGCATTTTTTTTACCTGCTTCCCCTGTACATAATGTGAGTCCAAAACATTATCGGGGCCATGCATTTGCGCTACAAACAGCTGCGTGAAATGATTTCGAACATATCTCCCGTAATCGTCATAATAAATCAGAACACATTTTATAGTGTCGAGAAATGTATTGCATCAATGTTACTTTTCTTATTTGGCATTCTTTTAATAACTTCGTGTAAAGTAAATACTTGCCAGTTTGTGAATGTGTTTAAAAGTATAGCTAATTATACTTATCCAGTTGTGTTGGACAAAAATGTGTTGTATTGGGTACGTAAACCTCAATTATACAGCTGTGACAATATACCTCAGTTATACTTACATGCATTCTGTCAATAATATAATCATTTGGATATTCATAATTTGTTTCTTAGTAACTTGATTAATCTAGACTGTTCTAAAAGCGGCCGATTGTTAAAATGTCGAGTGAAAGGAGAAAACTCGACTTGAATGCGAGGTCGGTACGATATGTTGGTGCATAGAATGTCGGTTATTTTCGTAGTGCTTCCGTTTCACCGATATTTCGTTACGGTGAAATGTCGGTGTATGAAGTATCATCAAACCTCATGATGACAATTTTGGGCGCCATTATTCATTGAATAGACAAAGTATTTTTTTCTAACTAATAGTAAAATGTATGTAGTCAACATCTTTATGTGTGGTATTTACTTTTTGTTATGCAGACAATTTAAAAACAAATGTGTAACACTGATCGTTTACAATTGATAAGCGTGAGACACGTACATCGTTCGTGTCAGTGGACGGTTTATCGAGGCGACATCACCCGCCCGCCCGCATCCTCTCACTCCGGGCCACTTCATTGCATGGATGTTGCACACCCAATGAGATAACGCACGTATTAAGGTCTTGATCAAGCTCTATCCGCGTGAGATCAAGAGAATATATGCTGCCCTAAGGAATGATAACTGTTATATTTCGAGATGCTATGTTGCATTTTAGCCGCGTGCGCAGGTGACATTGTTCATAGCGCAAACGCGTCCCAGTGACCCAATTACTTACCGAATTGACAGAACTGTCTTGGCTCAAGAGCTCACTGTTCAGAAAAAGATCTAAGTTTCATGTTTTCTGGATATCGCCATATCAGTAAAGTCGTACTTAAATTTAGCCTTAATATTTTGCGTTTTTCCCTGATCGCTATAAAAATATATAAAACCGATAAGTACAAAATTGTTCTCTAATAATATATTTTGTAATTCTGCACCTGAACGGTTACGACAACTATTTTTCGAAAGGTGGGGCTAGTTGTCTTTTCTTATGGAAAATTTGCACTTTGTTATTGTTACAGTTAGGGAGGTAATCTTTTGAATGTTTAATTTATTTAATCGTAATTCAGAAGGCCGTGAACATTTGGTCTTCTAGGCTGGATGGAAAAAGGAAAGAGAAGAAAGCATCTTGTACTGAGCGTAATGCGAAGAAATGCGCGCGAGACGCACACCGGCAGTGCGCGGGAGGGCGCTCCCACGGGTTGCCGATATTTTTAGTCCGCGACCATTACTTGGCACCAACGGCCGCGCTCTGCTGCGCTAGTGATCTTTCTGAAATTCGTTTGCACTTAGGTACGCTCAATCTCGAATAGACCCAGTCTAATTCCCGGTGCCGAAGCATTCGCCGCGTCGTAAAAAAACATGTGCATATTTTCCTACGTGAAATTATGACGTTTTATGAATATTATATAATTTATCCTGGATAAAGTGAGTGTTTATAATAGTGAATATAGTAATGATGACTGCCTTAAGTACGACCGGAAATGGGACATCGAGCCCGAGGCGTCACCGCTACAGCCGCTCTTCCACCACTAGCGTGACTCAGCTTTTGTCAGATGGATACTCGAATATTATCAATCGGTTGACTAGACGAGGACCTTCTGAAAAATCTGATTTATCAGATTCTAAATTAAGTGCAGCACGAACTCGTTACGATGACAAACTACTCAATAACAAAAACAGCAGTCTTTCAAATGTGATGCGTTACGAAAATGCAAGACATATTTCGCCGTACTCATCATTGGCCACAAACGTAGCGTCTTCGAGAAAATATAATGGCGACCGTTCGTACTCCGGTTACCTTAGCTCAACCAAATCACGCCGTGATATGTCACCTTTACGTTCAAGCTCAGGATTTAGCGCTCTCGGACGTAATGACTCATTCCGCAGAGCTCATATGAAAGATAAATCATCACCTCTGACTAAACGATACCCACTTAAAGAAACCAATAATAATATCGACAGCACAATTAATCTAGGAAGCACGCGTAGTAGATTAGAAGATAAATATTCGTCAGTATTAGACAGGATAGCTATTCAAAAGAAAGAGAAGGCCAGAAAGGAGAAAGAAGTTCATGAGAAAACATTAGAACCAGATTTATCTGTGCCAAGAGGTGGAATAATGAGGAGCTTAACGACAGCTGTGTTTGGAGAAAGCTCTTTTAAACGAAATCACTTCTCCCGAGAAAAAACTAGAGACAAGACTCCATTTAGAAATACTGCTGACAGACGGTTGAAAGATAAGGAAGATAAGAATGGGTACGATATACCACTGAAAGATCGACCTCACTATGGCAAAGACAGAGACAGTATCTATCGAAGGCATCAGCGACGATCCCACAGACCAGAAAAAAGTGCAACTAGTGACCGAAAAGGGAAATTGTCTTTGCATCCAGTTGACATCGATATACAACCTGGAGTTCGTGATTTGATATCACCCATGGATGCTGATAAAATAAAAAATAATATAAAAACACCTGCATCATCACCTTTGAAAGAAGTAGGTAGGCAGAAGCAAATATATTTTCCAACTGACGACGAAGACGACGATAAAACTCCGGTGGGAGATAGAATTTTAAGCGAAAGAGAAACGAGACGTAAGGAGATACAAAGCCTTATAATGAAGTATGCACATCTCGATGAGGTGTACGGTCGCATTGGAGAAAAAGAGGTCAGCAATTCGGTGACTGGAACTACCGTATCAAAGAAACTGGAGCCGATAGGCGTCGGAGATGTCGTGGCGTTGCCACCTGAGCTCCGGGGCCGCCACCGGCCACAGCGGCCTCGCCACTTGTTGCGGCGAGCGGTCACGCCGCCCGTAAGCACACGCTAACCGCCTGTCGCCTGCGCTCTGTGTGCCGCTAACATAAACCTGGTCCGTTGTTTTCAGTATACACTACCTATGCACAACTATATGAAATAAAAATCATTAATCATTATAGTCAACAACAATCGATCTCTATCGACACCGTATAAATAACAAGGTTCTGCAATTGCCCCTGGTAGAGACTTTATTTGGAATCGTCAAATTTTGCTTATTTTACCGTCACCAAAATATACTGACTTGTAAATATTGCTTGTAACGGAATGCATGCAAGTTTAACTGCCAAATTGAAGTTGAAAATTGTAGGGTAGACAAAAAAAGTCTAGTTACGATTTGTTATAAAAACAGTGTTCTGATATGTCTAATGACGGGATACAAATAAACGAAATTAAAATATGCCAAGTGCAATGATAGTGCATGTGATAACGTTTTTTGTGCGTGTTTTTAAAACTAACATTTCTCTTTTGTGTTTTAATATATTTTCCAACTCGAAACGTAAAAGCAGTTCTCATGGGTTATCTCTAAATGTCAGTGACATGACAAGTGTTAGTATTTATAGGCGTCTATTTTTTTGCGGGATCGGGTGGACACTGTTCCTAAATTTCCTATAGTGAAAGGTCATTCTGAAAGAGAAATTGTGTGAATGCGAGGCGTCGAAGTCTTTTCTTAGTGAGTCCTGAGATCCCTTCGTGCCACTTCCTACCCTTCGTTCCTGGCAGCGGACGTCGGACTCGGCGGGTGCCCGAGCTCGCTTGTGACTCGGGCTTCCGCCTTGCGTCGTCCTGCAGGCTCCTACCCGTCCGCCCCTTAACAGCATGTACGACACTCCATACAATTGTCGCTTGTCTGACGGGCAACCGTTCCATTGTCTGATTGTTGGGTACAACACTACTCGGGTCGTGGCGAACGCGTGGCGCTCTCCGTGGCTTGTGGCATCCGGTGTGGCGTCGCGGTGCATGGTGCGCGGTGCGTGGCGCATGGCGATGTCGGCGGCGCGGCTCGGTGGCGGCGGCGGCGGGCGGCGGCGCATGCAGACCTCCCGCGCACGCTCCTCCGTCAAGGACGACAGAGACGGACACCTCGTCTACTGGCCCGGCTATGTCATGGGAGCGAGATGTTCGTGTCCACACCATAACTTAAACCAATACCATACACTACCACTATATCAATTACACATTTACAAGAACGTTTACTCACACAGTACTTGAACATATAAACGATTACATTTACACTTCGACAATAGACACACTCAAATAAAAAAGCAATGATTCAAGAAAACCGAACTTGAAACAAAGATATAAGAGTCATAACTTCATAGTTCAGTGACTCGTGTTTAAAAGAAGAACTTATCTTTTGCCTTTTTTTAATTTTGAAGATTTTCAACAGAGATCTGATCACTTTTATTGTGATGGGCTCATGACAACAGTCATGTTGGAACCCCGGCCATCGGTTTTCAGAGTTCAACAAACAGTTATCAATTGTTATTTTAACCAATCGACGTACTGTGGACTACCTTTGATATCTCGAAATCGGTGATACCCAATTCCATCATGACTTTGTTTCTATGCCACTGAATAATCAGACTATCTTGCTTTTATTGCAGACAAAATCATCGACACGCTCGGTGAAGGCACCTTCGGCAAAGTGGTGGAGGTGAAGGATTTGGAAATGTGAGTACCAGCCTTCATTATTGTTACACTTCTGTCTCGTTCGTTTATTTTTGTTAGCACTACTTTTAGCTGTGCTCATTTGTATTTCGCTTAAATGAATTTGTTCTTTGTAAATTTTTGTTTGCTTCTACTTTCTTTCTATGTAAAAACAAATTTTACCTAAGTAAATCACAAACTGTAAATATATAAGTATATAAAGTAAAGCCATGTAAAGTAAAGCCATGAAACAATTATCATTTATCATTATGTAAATATTATACTTGCATTCAAACGGAGATGTAGCAAAAGAAACGAAATATGCTAATGTCATGGCGACAACACACCAGGTTATCCTAATTGTTATTGGAGACAATATCAGGTTTAATGATAACCTCCACCACTTGTACAAAAGATTTTTCTTTTCTCTTTGTTATACCTTACCTTCAATCTAGATATTATCAAACTTACAGTCGCGACCCCATTCACTTGAGTTTTCTGTTTGCAAATGTATTGTGTATTCTTTATTGTCTCAGTAATTAGTCATCTTAGTGTGATCTGAATCTGATGATGTCGTTCACATCTCAGCGGACGCTGACACACGTTGTTTGGCGCTTCATACAGCACTTCATGTATTCAAAAGCTATTTTTGTTTTGTTTATACTGACGCTTCTTCTTTCTATCCTTATTGCCAGCAAATTTTGCCTGCGCAAATAAAATTATAACCATCTATTTATATTTTCAGGGAGCATCGAATGGCTCTGAAGATTATAAAAAACGTTGAGAAGTACAGAGATGCTGCAAAACTAGAGATAAACGTATTAGAAAAGTTAGCAGAAGTGGATCCTGACTGCAAACAGTGAGTAAAACTTTGTTTAGTTTTTTTTTCATATTTGGGGTGGCACTTTTTAATGTCGATCTAGCCACATGAGACGCCCGCTGTCCAGTGTAACAGTATTTGACCTTGCGGGTTTATGCGCGACGTTATGGCTCCGTCTGGCAGCCCGCCAATGAAGATCTCGATGTCAACTCAAAACGTAAAAATACCATCCGTCGACTTGTCCCTAATCTTCTAAATAGCGTAATGAAACAGAACGCCCTTGATACTGACATGACATCCTGACGCCCTTGAATCACAATGATTATTTTCACTATTTGTCATTAAAATATACATTATATGATGTCTTATTAAATTGATTTATTTGTTTTTTTTTCAGCTTGTGTGTAAAAATGTTAGACTGGTTTGAATACCATGGACACATGTGCATCGCGTTTGAAATGCTAGGACAAAGTGTATTTGACTTCTTGGTAAGTAAATTCAGCAGTTTTTATTTTATTCAGGTAAATAATATAGCAAGCATAGCAATTGGATCACGTCAATATGAATTCTATATACTACAAAATATTTTATAACTATCCAGCTTTATAATACAGTTTTTGAAACAATTCTAAGCAATTGCATGTCTTTTCGCTCATAATTTTCAACAGTTAGAAAATTTCTACAAACAGGAAAAAAATGCAGTTTATTTGAAATTGCTACCATTACCAGTAAATCCAAGGTTTGTCTTGAATCACAGTGATATACTACTTATCTTTAAACTATCCCAGCCTGTAATAAATCTTGTCAGCGTCGAGCGATAACCCTTGGATGCCACTACTTATGTCGTAATTTCTGAATTGTTATGTTCACTGTGCTCTTGTTATATCGCTTCCGTTTAGTGACGGTCACCTTAATGTCATGTTATTTATTCGAATCCATAGCAGGATGTATGTGCTTAAGTATGCATTTCATTTCATTTATATTAATTATCCTTAGTTATGTGATCATGACCTATTTTTTTTTTAATAAGCACCTTTTCTTTTTTCCATTTAAAATATAAAAGTTTTCTACAACTTTATAAAAGGATAATTTCACGTTACAAACCAACGTTTCATAATGTGTATTTTCACGGTTGTCACGTTCTCAACTTGATTGATAAAATCGCTAAAGCTAGGCCATTTTTATGAGGATGAATCAATTAACATTATGTGATTTTGTCCAGTAAACAATATAAATAAATTTAAATTTTAAATTTTGTTAAATGTTATTGTTATTCTGTGTTAGGTTCTTATGAATATTGTCTTTGTTATGCAGGAGAACAACAACTATCAGCCGTATCCGCTGGAGCAGGTGCGGCACATCGCTTACCAGCTTGTGTACAGTGTTCTATTCCTGCACGACAACAAGCTCACACACACCGACTTGAAGCCGGAAAACATATTGTTCGTCGATAGCGACTACGAAGTCATCAATGTTTACAGCAGCAGCTCTAAGAAGGTATTCCTACGATTTTAATTTTTATAATGGATTACATATTCAAATTAAGACCTGCTTAAAGTATTGACTCTGCTCGAAATACTTACTAGTAATCAGAGTGAAATGAACCATTGTGAGTAAAAGTCTAGTAACTGGTAAGTTACTAAGTGGTTACACATGTGCATATAGACAAAATTTGTGAAATGTATGTAAAAAGTGTTAGTGTTAATTAGTATTGAATGTTATCGTTATATAATCTATTTATATATTTTCTCTAATTTCTCAACTCAGTGTATAGCATAGCATTAGTTGAATCATAATAACAATATTAAATGTTTTTTGAAATGAACAATAAAAACTATAGTAATACGTATGGGTTTCAGACTCATGACCTATTGCGCGTGAAGCGCAGCGACGTGCGGCTTATCGATTTCGGCAGCGCCACCTTCGACCACGAGTACCACAGCACAATTGTCTCCACCCGCCACTACAGAGCCCCCGAAGTCATATTAGGTACAGAATTCTGATTCATTCATTTACTATAGATAAATTAGTTTACATATGTAGATCTTAAAGAAAATAGAAAAACGCTCACCATGCATTTATTTGCACAGTTTTTGTTGGAATACATTTAAGAAAAAATCTGTTTTTATTAAGTACATTTTTCGTATCTTTTCTACATATCGCGATCAAAAATAACAGTTAAGTTACATATGCCGACTTTCTATAGTATGTGTTTGTTTGTTTAAAAGTTTGGTAATGCCACTAGGTATGTAGGGAGCACCTGTCGATGAAATGTTGGTAGGCTAGTTTCAAATAGAGTCTTCACCGTAAAATATTTGCCACGTTTTCATTATTTCTCTTGTTAAATGTATAGGAAAAGTATTGTCACTGCAGTGCTGATGAAAATTTGACCCAATACAAGAAAAAATGTTGTTGTCCAACAGTACTTACGGCGCGTCTTTTAACTGTGAAATATTCCGTCGTTGACATAGCACAATTTTTATTCTTAATTTACTAAGTATTCCTTAAAAAGTGCTAACAAATATTATTACCTATTTAGAAAAAAATAAAGTACATATTAAGTTCACACTTCCTCACCTATAACACATTTAAATAAAACCACTTTTGCTAGTTTTGTGATATTTAATCCTGGATTTTGGACTCCTTTACTGGAGCCATGGTATTTATATATACCTATATGAATCTATATAGAGTAAATTATGTTTATAATTATGGTAGTTAAATGTATGTTTTAATATAGTGATAAATATGATATCTTACCCAAATTATTTATTTGCATTTATAATGAGTACAAGATAAGGTATTCAAAGGTTTTTTAAAAATCTGTTTGGCCATAGATTACCTCTGAGAATTGATTGGTGAAAAACGGCAAGAAATAGTTCTTGTGCATTATGTTTGCGTACCCATATTGTATTACAACTATTTATTTATAAATTGCTATTTATTTCATTATAGTTACAATTTGAAATGTTTACATTATAGAGCTGGGTTGGGCGCAGCCGTGCGATGTTTGGTCAATCGGTTGTATAATGTTCGAGCTGCACCTCGGCATCACGTTATTCCAGACACACGACAACCGTGAGCATCTCGCTATGATGGAACGCATCTTGGGGCCCATCCCTTACAGGTAATGACCTTGTCTTACTATTACATATTAAACTTTGTAGTTTTCTACGAACGACGAACGTTCGTTTCGTTCTGTCTTAATGAACAGGCTAATCTCAAAATTACTGAATTGAGTTCATTGATATCATTATATAACCAAGATTTGTTAATACAATTTATAAACGTTGATTACCGAGTGGAATCCTATGAACGCAGGCTACTTGTAAATAATAAAAAGTTATGTTTACTATAGTCGATACGGCATGCTAAACGCATTTCTCCTATGGCAAAAATCTGAAGCCCTTCAGTACGGAATCTAAAAGAAGGCGTTAATTGTTTCAATATCTTAGCCACTGCTGCATATAAAAGATGTTGTGTTATAAAAATATACCTACTATTTTAGTGATACTTACATAATATCCATTTATCACTCTGTCCATCAATTTGATTTTTTCTTTACCTCATATTTGATTGAAAACAGCTCACATTCATTTATATTTATGATAATAATTTTATTTCAGAATGGCGAGAAAAACAAGAACAAAATATTTCTATCACGGCAAATTAGATTGGGACGAAAAATCGTCAGCAGGCAGATATGTTAGAGAAAAATGCAAACCGCTATTGGTAAGACAATCATGTTTTTATTTTAGTTATTTATTTTTAAATGATCTGTAGTCGACGATGTCTTCTTTCAATATACCATTCTTATTCACAAAAAAAAAACAGTGCCGTTATCGTCTTCTTGTTCTTCGTTACGTCTTTAGTATTTGTTTATTGATTCGCAAATACTCTAGTGCATAAAGGCCATTGTTTAATTAAATACAGACAGCCATGACTTGTTTTCTTAGAAAATGTGAAAATTGACTACATTTGGTACCTAAAACCAGAACTGCTAAGCTTACTAATAAAATTTTGCAGTGTATTACTACTATTTGTAAGGCTTCTAGGATGTTAAAACAGTTTGCGATATCACATCGTAAAATCCAGAAATACTTTTCACATGGTGTAGATTCGCTGTGTGCAAAGTGGGTGGTAGGGACGGTCAAATCGATCGCAGCGCGCGATGTGGCAGAAATGTGAAATAGCTGGGCTGTCATGTGTCAAATTGCAATATTTTCATGAATTACATACTAACGTTTCATTTGATTTCGCTGAAAATCAAATGAAAATATCTAAAAAGTTGGTGCATCAGATTGACAGATCTCAAATTCTAGATCGTTTTCGTCATAGGTATTTATTATTATCTGTGACTCTGTAACACAATCGATTACTGAGGTTTCTTCGTGGCAGCCTCTATAACACAACTGTTTCAATTGATTGTATAATGAATATGCTTTTGAGTAAAATAAAACTGTTTTTTGTTACAGAGGTATATGCAGAGCACAAGTGAGGAGCATCGGCAGTTGTTCGACTTGATCGCGCGCATGCTAGAGTACGAGCCCTCGCAGCGTATTACGCTGCGGGATGCTCTACACCACCCTTTCTTCGCCAAATTGTCGCCACACCAGAGACTCGGTATGTAGACTACTCTACACAATAAAACGCGTTCAGTAGGATTGAAATGCTCATTCAATACAGTTAATAAGAAGTTTTACAAAGAAGTCGTGCCCTTTTTTATCTTGCTTTCCTGTAAGATCCATAGCTAATAAAATAGATTGATAATTTCTTATACTTTGGCTATTTAAAAATATTACTAGCATAATTGATCTCAAATTATCTTAGGAAAAAAGCAAGTTCCAACAATTCAACTCAGTGATATTACTCCTTATGGTGTTTCTATCCATAGATAGTGCCCCGATAGTGGGCACACGAGTCTTTCAAACCTCTCAGAATCAATCATTATCATCAGAACTGACTGTGGTTATTAATGCTAGATTAGTATTCTTGAGTGCTTATTTCAATTTATGCACTGGGAGTACCTGACTGTCTATGGTATGAGTACATTTTTCTGTATGACATTTTGTTAGTAGACAATATTTTTCCTTTATTGGTTCACCAATAACTTATCTGCAATAGGCACATATTAGGTAACAGTAAATGTACTGACAACTTTTAATAAAATAGAAGATGTAATATAAAAAATATTAAATATAAATAAAATGTGTATGAATTAAATAATAAATTACTAGATGCACAGAGCATTGAGTGAATCGATTTTGTATAATCTCAGTTTACTTCAATAATTTCATTGCAAAAAGTGTTGGGTGTGTCTTTGCGTAATTAACTATCTGATAGTTTTACAGTTATTCTATATTTAAAGACACGTCTCCAGCACAACAAAAAAAAATCTGCCCATGATGAATTTTATTTTTAATAAACTGAACTCTGAACTGAAGAATGAAATAATAGACAGCTTGACTAATTTCTGTAATGCATTATTTTAATCATAAGTATATTAATACACCCAATCCTTAGTTTTCAAAAATATGGCGCTAGCAAAATAAAAACAAACTAGGATTGGTCTTGATATTCTCCAACATAGGTTACTTTATATGTATTAATATACATTAGATATTTTTCAAATTTTCTGTTGTTATTTTGTTGTGGCGGAGTTAAATACTTGCACCAGCACTATTCTACTTTACCTTTCCAAATATAGTCACAATATGAATGACAGTTTTGATCCTCTCGCTTAATTAAGCGATTTTGTGGAAGATTACTTATACAAATATGTAAATTCTTGTGAATATAGTAAATTGTGTAGGCTATTTTATATTTCATGGACGATATTACGAGCAATGAAGTTCACATTATATTAATAAAATGAAAATTGTTAAGGAAATTCACCCAAGTTAATGATATATTGAAAAAATTAAATCCATATAATATCATCTGACAAAGCGAGGTAAACCTACGCAATTGTGTGATGTAAAATGTTTTGTTATAGGACACCAGTTTACAAGGCCGTCGTTCCTTAGGTCAGGCCTGTTTAATCGCTGTTAGATGCTTTTAAAAGCTTTTTTTCACATAGAAATACTTACTACGACATGATTTTTATTTGTTTGTTATTGTGTTGTCAGTGTGCCGTTGATTTTTGCTTATTTCGTTACTACTGTCAATAACATTTTGCGTTTTCCTTGATATTATTTCTTAGCGATGTGAACCGAAACTCGGTTACTTTGTGGATAGTTAAGAACATAGAGATTCCGCTCGCATCGATTCGTTTTCATTTATGTATCATATCTTAAATAATTTCTGTCAATCTAAGGTCTATTCTAGCATAATTTAGCTGTAATATCTGACTACTAAGTACTGACTCAATAATTGCAGGCAATGACCGCGCACGGTGCAACGGTGAGAGTTCTGGTTCGCGTGAACGGTCGCATTCCCTCAGCAGGTGAGGCGTGCGACCGGCCTGAGATCCCTGCGGCCCGAGCATGACCCGGGCGTGGCCCGCCCTGGCCCGCTCTGGCCCATGTGTGGCCCACGCCCGGCCCGGCCCGCTGGGGCGAGTGCGATAGTCAATTCAGCGGGACCCCGCGAGATACGCGGAAACTTGTACAGTTGTAATGAAGTGATAAGTGATAAATATATTGTCGAACATTGTAATCTAGGTAATATTTTGTTGTGAATCGGTACTTCTCAATTTGTATTTATAAATAATTATTCGAAATAAAGACTGTCGGTCTGAAATGTTACTTCTAGTTTTTTTTATGGTTTGATTCAGTATGTCTAAGCCGTGTTTGCCTTCGTTTCGCATATTTTCCACCATATCTTAACCGGTGTAACGAAGAGGAATGAATACCTTCGTGGCGACACTGCAGTAGAACTCGACTATACATATATAATGTTAGGCTATTTTTCCGTGTGTTTTTACGTGTGTACCCTTTTACGTGTCTATGTGGGTCACTTTAAAAATATAACAATTCACTTTTTTGTATTGAGATGTTCTCTGATCTCTAAATGTGACCAGTCATAATGAGACTAACAGTCAGTACAATATCATTCTCTGGACCTAACTCATATAAGTTATGTTTTTATTTAATTTTTTGCATTCACAATGCAATATTTCTATAAGATATAAAATACGTGTGTAGTCATATAAGTAATCAGAAAAATATAAAAAAATCTAAGTCATATATTTTAAAAAAAAGTGTAGCATTTCAAAAACTCGATAAAATTTCTGTATAATTCTGTAAACTCTAATCTAAAATTGAAAGCGAGCTGCTCCAGATTAGAAGAATATGCCATTTATATCTAAATGAAATATTCAAAATTAATTTTTCGCGTAGCTTTAACAAGCTGTACGGGAAAAAAAGTACTATGCGAGTTAGGCAAGTAACTGCAAAAGTTTGCGCATTTAATAATAATTCCAAAATGGTATAACACTTGCTAGACAATTTCTTCAATTGGGCACAAAATTCTGTTTTCCAAAAACAGGCAGTTTTAAACGTACTTAAAAATTATTCTAGTGTATCTATGGTTTGCTTTAAGGCCGTAACTTTAACATTCTACTTTGAGTGAGACCGGGAGAGTCCTTTTACGAAGTGTGAGAGAGACAGATAGTTGACACTAACGTGACAGAGACGGAGAGTCATTTTACAAAGTGTGAACGAGACAGATAGTGACGCTAACGTGACCGAGACGGAGAGATGCGAAGTATGAGCAAGACAGATAGTGACTCTAACGTGACAGAGTCAGTTTACGAAGTGCAAGTGAAACAGATAGTGATGCCAATTATTCGCTAAAGCACACACAATACACATCAGTACATTTCGCTCCTTCGCTTACTGCGCATCTTTCTGTATTCGTTCGTGTTGATTTCGTACTAACCACTTTCTGCTTCGTTTATTGGACTCGATTCTTTGCTTTGTTCCGGACTATCGTTAATTGTGTAATTGTGTAGTGCTACCATGACTGCGTACACGACACAAGAATATGCTAACATACGAGGGTGGGTCAAAAAGTTCGCGGAATGGAGGGTAAAAAGTAAGAAATAAAACACAATGTCGTACTTCATTAGGTATAAAATATACAGGGTGGAAGAAAAACGGGCCCTGGAGGGGAAGTACCTTAAATCTTTAAAATAGCTCAATTTATTGAAATGAAACATTCCTTTATTTTTAAAATGAAATATAACTGCATTCGCAGAATTCTCAAAAAGCTTATCCTAACCGGGAATTATTATGCTTTCAGAACAAATACCTATCTTAGTATTATCAATACACTTTGCTTTCATGAAATACCAAAATATAACAATTTATATAATGAGTATTAAATTACAATCGTACTATATAATCAATTTAAATAATTACATTTTATATAAATTTATAAATAAATTATTTTTTCAATAATCCATATTAATCGCCAAACGCCACATATATTTTATCGCCAAATACCGAATGAAGTTAATGATTTTTTTTATTGAAACTGCTTAGTAATAGCAATTAATGATACAACAGTTTTAGAAATTCTGCATCATGAACGATGCATGCTGAATGAGGTCACCAGCCATTCCTGATTTTACTCTCTAAAATGTCCATGTGTCTGAAATTAATAATTAGGACTCGTAGATGAGTAAATGACCTAGATCGTTTTAATTTTAAGAAGAAACGGCACGGAACTTTCTCATTTATGTTTTTACCTTCGCAAAATATCAACATATAAAGTGTTCAAACAGCCGCGCTGACGTAATTAAAACAAATATCATTTTCATAAATATATTTTAAAAGTTACATAAAAATACCACATATAATATTCGTATAAACCTAATAAAAGAACATTGTATTAATTTTAAACAACTTAATGTACCTCTCTACAAGTCGTAAGTAGCAGTATCAAACATCTATAATGACATGGAATGGCATTTATTGCACAAAAGCATTAAATATTAAATGCTCCTTTGTTTCCTTGAAATAAAAAATGTATACATAATTTTTGTGATTTTGTAACCAAGTGTTAAATGAAGTGATGAAAATTAAGTTATTTATCTTAACATAGTTACAAACCCTGTAATTGAGTGCGTCGGACAATGTTTGTCGAAACATCAGTATTTCAATTAACACACTAATTTACTATAAAATAAAATAGCCCGATATAACATTATACAAGGTAACCAATATTATCACTAATGTTATTTTCTGACGATTTAGATGACTTGGAATTTGGATGAGTTGGTCCGAATCCTCCAAATACAGTCAACAGCACATGAACCTAATCAAATCTCAAAGAACTTCATATGATTTACAATTAAATTTAATACGAAGTCAATATTGAGATTGAGAAATCAATATCGATATGAGGTTTATTTTCCGTTGCCCGTACCTGCTTTAAGCAGGATAAAATTATTTCTTGTTTGAAGACGATTTTGTATAGCACGTTAAGTGACTATAGAGGGGTCAGGTAAGTTTTGTTCAGTTGATCTGCCTAGTATACCTCGAATGAAAATAATAAAAGTATAGAATAATTTTGTTCGAGAAATAACAAGTATAAGACAGAAAATCGTATTGTCGTCTGTACAAGTACACGCATTAAAACTAGTAAGTTACATAGTTTTCTTTGAAATAATCAAGCGAGACTTAGAATATAAAAACCGCCTAACCTACCACATAGATAAGATACATCTCAAGTATATAATGGCAGGATAATATTACAAGCTTCAATTTTGTGATGATTCTAATTTTAATTTAGGCTCTGCTTGATAAATATTAATGAGCTAGCAAATTTTTTTTATATAAATAAATAGGTACACATCTGCTATCACTGACTAAATAAATACAATAAGAATGACTAAGTACATCTTTATATAATAATAATAAATTCTGGACCATTTACGCCTCATATTACAGCGATAATAAACACAAAACAGTGTATGTGTTGTGCCTATCACCGTCGTTATTACAGCAGCATCATAAAAATGTGGTAAATGACCTTTTTTATTATGTTATCGAGTTAACGGCATGAGTAGGCGGTGTGTGGTGTTGCCAGTGAGCAGATGCTTTTTAGGTCACTGAATAGAAAAGTTCAATATATAATTTGTAATACGTTCTCCCTAAATATCATCCGTTACTATCCTTTATCAGAGGGTTGAGTGTAAGTTTTAATAAACATGGTCATTCAGGGACAGTTATTTCCTCAATCGAAGGTCTATCAAACAAATGTCGACTTGATCGCGATAGATATGTTTGCACAAATTCTAAACTTACACTCGGCCCTTATGTATTAATAAATTCGATTCATTAAAAAATAATGATTTTTAATAGCGTGCTGATATTCCAAGATAATATCTTGCCAGTAACTCGGGATACGATAGGCTAAAACGATAAAAGTCGATCGAGTTACCTATATTTACAAACTTCAAGGTATGAGAATACGGTTAACACAAGATAAAACGTAGATAAGTACATGAAAAAAGAGAGGATAATCAAATTTGTCCTTTTCTATTCAGCGACACTACGCTTGATCAGTGAGTAGGAGAGCAATGCACGGGCAGTGGTTATTGGATCGCTAGATCAGGTCGACCGAGGGTCCGTCATCAGGCCACGTGTATACTGGCGGGATGGCGGGGGAATACCGCACGTCGTACATCTGAGCGCGGATGAACTTCTCCGTGTCCAGCGGTTGCGGGAACACAGATGCTTTTTCTGAAAAATAAAGCCGTTTCTTATCGATAAGTTGTCTTAGCAACGGTAGTCGTCGGTGTGTCAGGTGTTTAAAAATCTAGCAGTATAAAAAAACATTTAAGAATCTATCCAAATACTATCTATAGTAGTATAGGTATAGTTGGTAGTACAGACTTCCACTGTAAAATATACTTTTTTACGATTTCACTATTACAAAATTCTAAAAAATAAAAAGACTGAATTTGCTATATTAGCCATAATAGACATGATTTCTTATGCAATGGTTTTATACAGTGGTTTTATTATTTTTCAAGTGCAAGTAAAATTGAGTTAATTAGTACCACATTTAATAACAGTAGGTAGGTATGTACATCTCTAACTTCTAGATTTGTGATGTTACTAAAATAATGTATTAAGCAAGTACGTCAATAGGAACAATAGTCATAAAATAGGAAAGACGATGATTTACCAGTTTTGTATGCGTGTTCGACGATCTTCTTGGCGATTTTGATTGAGCATTCCTGTATTTTCTCAAGGGGTGGGTACAGACTTCCGTGGTCTAAATCATCTTGAGTCACTATCTCTGACAAGGCCTGTAATACAAGAACATATTTTTTTACAAAATTAAGCATTGTTTGTGATATTGCGACAAACAAATAAGTATGTATCGTGACAAGTTGGGAGATCCAGTTAAAGTTTTCAATCACAATTTTGTAAATAAGAGAAAAGATAAACTCGATTAATACTGGAAAGTCACTTTTTTATTCTTATACCGTCATTATTTTATATTATAGGTAACTCTTATAACTTGATTTGAAGACCGCCCTTGATTAGAAGTGTAATTTGAAACTATAACACTTTATGCTTTTCTATAGCAAGTTAGGTTAAAATCGTTAGTTTATTTATATACCAACGAAAGAAATTTAATAGCTTCTACTAAATGGCTCATGAAAACAACGAAAGACAGGTTACAAATTATTTACAACATATATTTCGGTTAATTTTCTCAGTTAATGTTGAAGTCCAAACAAGCAAAGCTTGTGCTATAGAACGGGAAAAATACAAAATTAGGTATTACTGACTAGGGAACAAACGCTTTTCGTTCGTTTTCGTCATCACACATTTGTGTGATGACGAAAACATTTTTTATATATGCAAGACTGCCAAAACCAGATCCCTGCATTTATAATTAGAATGGCTACGGTTGCACCAATTGTGTCGTCAAATTGCATGTCTGCAATGAGACCGCGCGGTAGGATCCCAACTAGCAAAATAATGTCATATAAACGTTAAGTTAACGTTTCTTATGCGACCTTAAGTGATTATGTGACGGCCATATAGACATCAAGCTAACGTTTATAAAACGTCAAAAGGGCCCATTTTATAAAACTAAATAGTCATGTAGTAGTCCAGTTAAAGTCATGACACCGACTAAAACGTTTTATTAAAGGTAGTTATAAGACTTCATTATGATTAAAATGGTTTATTCATATTAAGCTATGATAGTGATGTGCCAACTCGGAAAAAACAAAACTCGATTTAGCCCGAGTTAAAATTCACGTAACTCGGGTTGAACTCGAGTTAACTAGATGGAAGAGTTAATGTTTTTTTTTTAATTTTTACCAATTTATTCCCTCACCTTCGCATTAATAGTAAAAAAGAAACTAGAACAGACAAATTATATTTTTGTCTGTTTAAATTTTTTCATTTTTTATATTACTTGTTTATATTAATGTATTGGAAGAGTTATATTCTTTAATTAGTATAACTCTTAAAAAGGAAATTATTGTTTGAAATCGGATCATTTATTTATGTATTTTTAGCTTGAAAGAATCTGAACACTGATTTTTCGTAACACGTCCACTCACTGGCGATTTAAATACAAACCAAATATTGCCTTTTAGGACCCGGCATTTTTCAAAAACAGAATTTAAAACACGAAAAAACTGGTTGGTTGCCTGTAAAGTCGGTATACGGGCGAAAGTTTTACGTGACAACGACTTTGAGTGGTAAAATAATTTTAATGTGAATATTCATTCGTATAGTAGGAAGAAGGATGAAATAATAGTAACAATTTAAAACATTTATTTATACAAAGAATTATATTTAAAACATTAATTTATAGGCACGCGTCCCTTCCACTTTTTATGTCTGTCTCTCTCGCTCTTAGGCGGGCTAACCATGCCCGAGTGGAAGGGATGCGTGCCTCTCACTCGCTCTCATTGTAAGCGCATAACGTGAGCGGAGCGTAACGCAGTTTCTTGAAGTGTCACCCGGCAAACCAATTTATAAGACGTTGTCACGTCAAAAACTACAACAATAACCGGCACTTTAAGGTTAACCTCAAATCTACATAAATGTGACACTTGTTTGTAATGAATGAATGTAGTCTCAAATGATCGGCAAACTGCACTCCATGTCGGTTTCATTCGGTTTTCAAACTCGAGTCAGATAGAATTCAACTCGAGTTGATTCGAGTTAAGCCCAACTCGAGTTAACTCGAGCTTTTTACTCGAGTCGACCATCACTAAGCTATGACATTTATAAAACATTTTTCCTCCATCCTAACTAGACATGCGCCAAACAGTACGTTAGAACGTACTGCCATATGACATGACATTTCGTATCGCGTAATATGACATTAGAACAGTACGCAGTACTCCATATAACTTCGAATGACGCGCTATACGAACGGCCTGCTATTACTTACTGTACTAGATATGCCCTCCCGAACAGTCGCTATGTTCCATTGCACGCTATACAGTTCACTTTAGTCTGTCATCGCAGTTCACCTGATTTGTGTTCTAAATTCAAAAGTATTTGCACACATTTTTTCTATTGGTAGAATATATATCAATGTGCGCGGAATTGTTTGTACTGAGTGTAATGGAAAAGCGATAGGTTGTTATTGTTAGCTAGACCCTTTATTAAAACAGATCATATTACGTTCTTCATAACACATGCGATTACATCGCATCACGATTTGCGACATGACATGATGAATGAAGAACATTGTGTCCGATCATCGCCATGCCGAATTTAAACAAATAAAGTTATTTACTTACACACACTAGCACTACTGTTTCTATTTATTTACAGTTTACACAACAATTTTACACATAATTTACTATTAACCTTTTTTTATCTGTATTGCATACAATAAACCTTGACCGTGTAATTGCTAAATTGAATGAAAACTATGCATGCATTTTTACAAATCAAAAACAATTATACGAAAAAAGCTCGCAAGGTTTATGACCTACGTTCTACACGACACGGGGCAGTGCAACAGAAATATGATCCTTACCGCGAACGCAATACTGTTCTAAATATATTTTTTCCAAATAACATGGCATGACAGAGACAAACCGTCCGGCCGAACGACTAGCCGTGCAGAGAGCATGTCATGTCATAGTATAACGCGACCACAGAACGTCGAACACTGTTCGACAGGCGCTAGACTCTCAGGTACTGTGACATGACGTGTCATGCAAAATTTTGCCAGGTAATACGTACTGTTTCAGTACGCGCTCGGGTTATATATCGCGTAATACATTACTCACAGTACTTACACACCTCTAATCCTAACTGTCAGTTTGTATTGTGCTCCAATTGAAATTTTAATATTGTAATGACTAAAAAAGGTAATTATTAAGATTTGTTATTAACATAAATAAGTGAATGTGGAATTAAGCACGTTTGGGACTAGTTTCTCATGGGAACTTTACTTTGTCGGTAATATATGTGACGATATGTACTATTTTCCTTAAGCCCTCTCGATATTAGTGATTTTTCTGATGTATGAGAATACTAATTTCATATAAAATTAATCTTTAAGAGTAGCCATTTTTGTTTTAGTCATAAATAGACTGCTATAGAACTACTAAACAACAAAATAGTCATGTACACGTTTTGGTGTGACTTGATAAGCTCCATGTTTTATAGCTAGGGTTCACGAGGTGAATAAGTGAACCCCGTGGCAGAGTAGATTTATAATACCGAAATCTTGTACACTATGTACGATATATGTATCTACGTTTTTATTTAATTTTTTGCATTCACAATGCAATATTTCTATAAGATATAAAATACGTGTGTAAAAAACAACCACGCCTCCGAGCCCTCAGATGGGATTCGAACCCACGACCTTTCGCAATCCGGGCGACTGCTCTGACCGCTGAGCTACCGAGACGCTGGCAAACGTGTCGAATTTTACAAACGCATTCCAACTTCTACTATGAGCTAGTATCGTTCCACCAATGTTGAACGCTAACTACCTTCAACATTGAAAGTAATATTTTTACAAATATTAAACAATCAATTAAGATGGAACCAGCTATAATTACGTTTTTATTTAATTTTTTTTTGCATTCACAATGCAATATTTCTATAAGATATAAAATACGTGTGTAAAAAACAACCACGCCTCCGAGCCCTCAGATGGGATTCGAACCCACGACCTTTCGCAATCCGGGCGACTGCTCTGACCGCTGAGCTACCGAGACGCACGAAAGGTCGTGGGTTCGAATCCCATCTGAGGGCTCGGAGGCGTGGTTGTTTTTTACACACGTATTTTATATCTGATATATGTATCTGTTAGGGCAGATTATTGATACGTAAGAATAATCTTTCAAAATCTTTTAGTAACAACTAGCAAGCAACTGCGCAACCATAAACTTGTAAAATTGTTCGCAAGGAAAAAATAAATAAGATTTCACTTTCATTTTCAAAAATCTGAAAAACTGTTGACCCTAAAGGCCATCCCTGTAACTTCCCGCTAATTCTATGCTTTTGCGCTCAAAATTCCACTCAATACAATGTTTCTGAGCTCTTTAAGCTAAAAATATAATTTATGTGTTATTTTGAGCTCTCCGAACTCAAGAAGTATCTGTTCTATGATTTTGAGCTCTTCGAGCTCAAAAGGCCAATAAAAGTTTGCTGAAACACGATTTTTAAAATTTTCAAACTGCCTCAACTTTTGAATGAATAACCGATTTTTACGCGGTTGGCGGCAATTGATGTAGATTTTCAAACTTCAGAAAAAATTAAGAACAAAAAAGAATTTATTAGATGAAAAATTTCGGAGTTATTACAAAAAACACTTTTTTCGATTTTTTTCGTCAACGATATCTCGCGAAAGAATCAATCGATTTCAACGCACTTGGGCGCGATCGACGTGGTTTTTTGAGGTTAAGAGCTGATTAGTTTTTGGAATTGATCGGTCCAACCGTTCAAAAGTTATAAGAGGTTTACAATACACACATACATACATACAGACACCATCGCGAGAAGGGTCAGGGAAGATTCCTAAGGCCTCAAAAAGTCGAGATCTGTTGAAAACTCGATTTTTGCTACACGGGGTAAAAACAATAACTTTCCGATTTTTCGAAAATCTTTGATTTTCCTAGCGGGAAGTTAAAAATCACCACATTTACTAACTTTTAACCCACCAATATAAATGCAAGCTACAAAATTGTAATTTAACACTTAATTTCGAGATCTGGTATATCTTTATCAAAAAGTGTTTGTACGGAACCTTTTGAACTTTCAGTGATCTTTCTTGACCAATGTTGGAGTTAAATTTATATGACTGAATGTTGGAAAAGAGTTATATTAAAGTTTTGTAAAAACTGAAATGTTTTATAATAGTCAGGGTTATCCACATTATATAATTGTTATATTGCCGTTATATAAATGTTTTTCAAAAAACGATTTTGTCTTTTATATAACTTTTATCTAACCAAAACGTTTATAGGACTAAATTGATGTTAGGTAAACGTTTTCTATAAGACCATTATATGATCGTCGTATAAGCAAGTTGGTAAAACGTTTAATGGACGTACCAATACGACTAATTCGGTATACAACTATTATGTCAAATCTCCAACTTCTATACGACTAATATGTAATGGTAAAACGACTATATAACATTTAAAGGACTGGAAGTCATATAGTTACTGTATTATATAACAATTTTGCTAGTTGGGATATGGCCCACTTTCCCCACGCATTATGCATTAGAATAGAAAGGCTCGCGCCACAGCAGTGAAGGAATTGGTGAAACTGATGATGGTAATATTAGTATGGACTTGGAGCTAACCTCAAAGGCGAGCGACATAAAGTCGTCGTATTATTCTTTGTTTTTTTTCTAATTACGAAACCATAGCAGACCCATTTTGCCTACGGGGTTTTGACCTTGGATTCTTACCTCGGAGGCGAGCAGCATAAAGTCGTCGGTGATGTCGATGAGCCCGGCGCAGATGATGCCGAGCGCTAGGCCGGGGAAGATGTATGCGTTGTTACCCTGCCCTGGTCGCAGCATGCGCCCGTCCTTTGTGCGGTACTCCGGGAACGGGGAACCGGACGCGAATATTGCGCGATCCTGTACATTTATTATTTTTTTTATTATACTGACGCGATGCACCTCCAATGGAACTGTGATCATTGCGACCTGAAAGATCTTTTGTGACTCGCTCTTATCCATGTTAGAATAAGTAGATTCACTTTATTTGTGCCACAAATACACCAAAACCACAATAGCTTAAAACAGATATGCATAATTAAAATAAAGGATGAAAAAAAATGGTACAAGTTTTAAATAACAATAAAACTTGTATTATTGGGCAGAGACGATGCACAGCATCTGTGAGAGTGCGTCGACTTCCGGTATAGCAACTTCCGGTCTACTTACTTACCGCCATGACTGTTTCCTTATATATTGGTAGCTCGATTGACTTACTTCCGTTTGGCGCCATTTTGTCACCTTAGGAGACGTCGATACGCTGTGCCTTCATAGAAGTCTCTCACCAGGAGACCTTACTGGGATGCTGTGCATCGTCTCTGCCCAATAATACAAGTTTTATTGTTATTTAAAACTTGTACCATTATTGGCATGTGACGATGCACAGCATCTGTGAGAGACGTGTTTATTAGCTCCTGGTGACTGCATGATGACGCTTTGTGATGAGGATGATGTCCCCGAATGAGATTTATGTAGGATACATCTGTAACATACTTTGCGCACATACTTAAAGATTATTTTGTTCATGAAAATTAAACTACCATTTACTGTCTAAACTTGTTTATTTGAAGACCAAGTTTTAATTAATTTCAAGATAAAACAAAAGAAACTTGACTGATATAAATGTTAATCATAGAAAATAATAAAGAGCAAATTACATTTACAAAGATACATATCCACTATTTCTTTAAATTGGCTCGAAATTTCTAATCAAACTATTGATATACTTGAATTGACAGCATCAGCTGGTTGCTTAATTTGTCTACAGTAAAATTTTGCAAAAGTGTTTTCACTTCGCCAATTGCCTCGCGATAGGATCTCATCAATTGGTAAATTATCCCACCAATTCAAAGAAGCAACAGCGGAGCGGAGACTGCCTGGGGATGCTTTTATACCTGCATCCTTAAATACAGTTTTTATCCAATTAGAAATAATCGTTCTAGTAGCAGCTTTCGCTACCCCAATTATAGAAACGAATAAGGCATCGTTGCACTCCCCTGTCCTTCTTTGCTTACCCAAATCTACAACCTTACGTAACCAAAATATTGGACATATATTTTCATTTGGATTAATTGTAAGTTTCCAACCTGATTGCCTGTATGTTGCCGTGTCTGTCTTCGAACCGAATACCGGCCATAATATAATATGATCACTCATATCTTTGAAGTGCTCAGACGTTAATCTTAATAATGTTAAATCATGCACTCGTCTACCCGATGCTAAAAGTAATATGACTGCTAGCCTACGAGAAGCTTCAAAAAGGTTGAGTTGTGGAGGTGACCCGGAGCTTAACCAGGCGATCAAGTCGGAGGGATCCCATATGGGGGATTTTTCCGTTCTAGGCTTTTGTAAGGAAATCGCTTTCAAAATATGTTTGACCAGAAAATTTGAATTTAGATTCTCTGTAGGTATGCCTAAAGTTAAGATTACGGACTTGTGTAACAGTATGGCTGATAACGCCATTTTCTCATTCAAATGAAGGTAAGCCAGATATTTTGCGAGAGAACTGCTATTAGGATGCTTGTAATCAAATTTGAAGTCCTTACACCATTGCGTCCATCGAAGCCAAGCTGGTTTATACGTCTTCAGAGTCGACTCTCTCCAACTGCGTTTAAGTAGATATTTTTCTGCTACAGTCCAATCTCCTATTGTCTCAGCCCACCCCCAACTTTCCATACCAAAAGTTTCATATCCTGCACTTGAGGAGGTGGAAGCCCCGTAGTCTGATCTATCAGGACGCGATGCAGATTCTTCACCTTCATAGGTCTGGCTATTGCTCGAAGACGAAGGTCCGGTAACCAATAAGTTCTTTTCCACAGGGGTGCTACTAAAAGGAACGTACCTTGTGCTGTGTTCAAGTGGTTCAGTACTCTGGGTATCAGTGAGGGTGGTGGGAAAATCCATGCTAGGTTGTAATTCCATTTTTTGCTGAAAGCATTGCAAAAAGCTGCCGAAGAGTCTTTCGCTATATTGGACACATACGCAGTTACAACCCTGGTGTCTTTCGTTGCGAAAAGGTCTATTTGCGGCGTTCCAAACTTCTGGAAGATCGGTTCCAGAGCTTCTGGCAAGAGGTGCCATCCTGCCGATTTCTTGCCCCTCGATAGACTGTCCGCAATCTGGTTGAATCGTCCGGGTAGGTATTCTGCTGTAAGAGTTATTTGCCATTGGTCCCGAATTGGAATAATTGGTGTGTTAGGTCTAAAAGGGGTTTCGATTTCGTTCCCCCTTCTTTTCGAATATAGGCCACCACAGTTCGGTTGTCCGATTGCAATATCACATGGCGACCTTTCAGAAGGTGCTTGTAGTATTTTACTGCTGATATGATCGCAAACATTTCTTTCCGATTGCAATGCCAATGTGATTGGTTTTGATTCCACTTGCCTGCTATTGAGAAGTCGTCCAAATGTGCTCCCCAACCGTAATCTGCAGCATCCGTCGTCAAGTAATGTTGAACGGGAATCTCGTGCAGTAGACAGTTTGTTTGCCTGTTTTTTGTAATTAAATGCCACCAATTCAGATCCAACCTTATTTCTGCAGGTATAGGTATCGGCTGATTTAAGGTCTGATTCAATAGTTTCCGACTGAGCCTTTGAAGGTGACGACAGTGTAGTCTTCCTCCCGGAGTTACAAAGCTGGCGAAATTGAGAATTCCTAACAATTGTTGACATTCCTTTAAGGTCATGCTGTTGGCTTTGCAGATATTTTCTAATATGGCAAGTATGGATATTCTCTTGGTCTGAGGAAGAGCCTTGAAATTTTGGATGGTATTCCAGGTGATGCCTAAGTATTCTAGTTCCTGAGTTGGTTTTAATGAGGATTTCTCGCGATTGATTGTCCACCCCAGCTGTTGTAAGAGCTGATCCGCAATACGCACTTCCTCTACCAACCTTTCCTTCGACTGATTGGCCAATAAAAAGTCGTCGAGGTAAACTAGAACTCTCATACCTTTTCTCCGAAGGAGATGGGCCACCCAATTGGAGATTGTCGCGAAGTTTTTGGGTGCGCAAGATAGTCCAAATGGAAGACTGGTCATTTGGTAGATTTCGCTTCGGTAAATCAGGCGTAGGAACCGCCGATGGGAGCTTACTATTGGCACGTGGAAGTAGGCTGATGAAAGGTCTATTTTCACGAGCCAATCTCTGCTCTGCAAAAATTTTGGAATCTGAAAATGAGAGATCAACTGAAACTTCCTGGGAATTATGTGCTGGTTTAGGCGTCGGAGATTGAAGATTGGTCTGTTCGACCCGTCGCTCTTCTTGCGCAAAAACATTGTTGAAAAGAAACTCATGCCCAACGAATTTGGATTCAGTTTTTCTAACACCTTTTGTTTCAGTAAGGTTTTGATTTGCTCTGTCATTTCCGGAGATTCGCGTGTTTTGAAATTGCACTGTGTTGGTGGGACAAGCACAGGCTTGGAGGTGAATGGCAGACGCATCCCTGATATCATATTCAGGATAGCCTGCGGAGCCTGATGCGCCAGCCACTGTCTCCGATACGCTCGGAGACAGCCCCCATAAAATATTCCGGGAATCGGTTGATAGTCATTTAAATTTTTTCTTATCAGATAACTGCCCTTCTTTATGATTGAATTTTTTGAATTTAGATGCATTGCTGGCTCTGACGACCGTAGAGGTAGATTCCGGTTTGTTGACCTTCTGCCTTGAATCAGCTCGAAAGGGTTTATTAGGTCGCTCGCGAGATGGTCCCGATTTCGGAAATGGTCTTTGATGAGTAACCCGTTTTGGTTCGGTATCATTATTAAACCAAGGTCGTATCCATTTATCAATACCACCGGTTCTTAGCATGTAAGATTGCAAAGCAGTGCTATCGAAGACGAATTCTGAACTAGGTGGAATTCTTCGCAAGCCCTCGCGTAAATGCTTGTTAGGCATTTCTGTTAATATACGCTCTCGACGTACTTCGATACATTCTGCACGTTTTCCGCAAACGATTTGCATTTGTATCTTCACTAGTTTTATGAAAATTAGATTTTGTACCGAATAACTCAGATATTTTGTCAAAAACACTAGACGGAGTAAGCTCAGTGTTAGACGCTGCAGCCCAATTGACAAAATCCTGTAATTGTTGTTTCAAGCACTCGTGCTGAGTAAGTAATGCATTTGAAATAGCAGCTAACGCACGTTCAACCGGTGCTACGTTATCCTTGCCTTTTATAAATTGCCGTAATTCGTCATTAATACCTAGTTCAACAAAACCAGGTCGAGCACTGTGAGCTTTTAAGGCTTCCGAATAACGAACCTCCTTCCAATTAACATCATTAAACTTTTGCAATTCCTCTAATTTTTTAATTCGAGACGGGTCAGCGCTTGGCACTTTGGGGTCCTTTAGTGAGGTTTTAACTGTACCAATATTCAATTGATGGCTACTTTCTACAATCTCAGCTGGACGTTGCAAAAAGGTGTCAGTAAAATTAGGCGAATCATTAGCCTTGGTAGGAGGTACGTTATTCACATCATTCATTAATAGATTGGTGAGCAAATTCATTTGACTTAAAAGACAATTGAAATTTTTAATATCTAGCGTACCTTGTTTTCGGCGTTTTACCTCCGTTTCGGAAAAAATGTCCGTGCTCGCTCTGCGCTTCCCGTCAGCCCGCTGCCCGCTTTCTGATTCCGCATAAACTTCCGAGTGGTGGTCTTCGCGATCGTTATCAACCACCACTACATACGCATCATTGTCACTTGAATCCCGTTCACTCATATTTGAAAATGATTAACGTGAATCGATAAAATAAAAATTTAATCTAAATTATTAATAATGTTCCACTTATAAAGACCGAAGAAAAATAAAAATAATGATAACGGAAATTCTGCTGCGATGTCGCTACCACGGAAGATGATGACGCTATGAAGGCACAGCGTATCGACGTCTCCTAAGGTGACAAAATGGCGCCAAACGGAAGTAAGTCAATCGCGCTACCAATATATAAGGAAACAGTCATGGCGGTAAGTAAGTAGACCGGAATTTGCTATACCGGAAGTCGACGCACTCTCACAGATGCTGTGCATCGTCACATGCCAATAATAACTAAATATTACATTACATGTGCTTTTGTTCACTCACACACTCAGGTATATATATGAATATGCTCGATTCTGTTATTCTTCCTCATCTATTTTTTAGTTCTATTTTGGCTGCGTTTTGTTCTTATAAAAGAAAAGAACCTGGTAGTTGCTGACCCGTAGAAATTTGTATTGTATCTCTTGTGCAGGCTCCAGGGCAGTAGCTCCGCCTGCCCTTCCTCAAATCCGGCCCTGTCGTTCTCCCTACACTGTTTTCATTCCCAATACAGGCCTATGCCTAATTCCCATTGATAAGTTGATAAAGATAAGAGTGCATACAATGGTAACTATTGAAGTTAAAACTTTTACATGCAACCAAAATCCAATCTTGCTCTGTCGTGGACGGGAAATAAATGGCTTGTGTTCATTCAGTATATAAACTAGATTCCGAGTCGGACACAGCCGAGTTAAGTTAAGTAACACAGGGAACACTGACGGAAGACAGCCTCGACCGAATCTCAGAGACCAGGATCTGTACATATGTATACATAGCTTAGAACCTACATCTGTGTTACTGTAGGCTTCCTCAGCAGTGCACTCCGCTTTGCTGGTGGGATTGGAGAGCGCGAATATGATGGGCCGGTCGTTGAAAGAGCCCATCTTTTGAAGAATCGCCGGGGTAAACGCGCCGCCAATTGCCGCCGCACCTGTTATTGAAATTTTTGTTTACTTTTTTTTCTTTTCTCTTTCTAAAAGCGAAGTAAGAAAAGTTAAAAGTGGAATAAATGAAACGTTGAAAGACCGTCTTTCTCTTGGGCACAAAGCAAATCAGAGCTTCTTACTATTATCCCTCAGTAATAGGACAGGACAAGACAAATAAGACGAGGTTCCTAATTTATGTTTAAGACAAAACTGTTATTCAATGTTTCTTTTATTTAAATGGCAACAAGCACAGTTACCAAGGGGAATCCTTAGAGATTCTTATAAAAATCCTCATTCACTCATTTATCCAGCAAGGAAACAAGCAATGTACAGAAAATATTTGTACAATGTCAATTGATCCGCTTTTGTAAAATTAAAAAACTATCGGAATAGCTAATTTTTGTAGATTTTTTAAATGTATATTCATGAGTCTTAACTCTCCTCACTATTTTATCATCACTACATAGTATAAAACAAAGTCGCTTCCTGTCTGTCTGTCCCTATGTGTGCTTAGATCTTTAAAACTACGCAACAGAGTGATTCAAGAGAAAGGTTTATATGTGTAATACATGCATAATATATTAGAGAAACACTGATCATTTTAGAGGTTTCTAATGTGATGTCGTAAATAAACACATTTTTGCGCTTACCCCTATGAGATAGATCAAAATAATGTACTACAGTATCGTACACCTTAAAAAGGTCTACAAAAAAGTCCGCCATGGTACTTTCACCAATAGAAAGCTACATTAATTCAGAGTGAAATAAATTAGTTATTAAAAATGTTTGACGCCCAGCGAAGTGGGTGCGGGTCAGCTAGTGTTTGTGCAAAATCCACACTTCTTTAAATACATCTATACTTTCAATAAAACATGGTCAATAATACAGGCCTTACTATTAAGTTCAATTGTTTACAATATAGGCAAGAACTGTGATTAAAGAAAATATTATTTTCTTTAATAATATTTACTATGTAATATACAAGAATGCATACCAATGAGGACCGAAGGTTTCACTAAATCGACGACTTCTTCTAGCGTGCGGACGGGCGTGTGCTCATGTGCAAACTTGTCCTTATGTTCGTTAAGTCCACCCTCCGGCCGGTTCTTCACGATCAGACCCTTAGAGTCCACCATATAGATGCGACTGCGCGCGTCTGCCTCGGAAGTGCCTTCCGCCATCATTGCCATCACGCATAACTCAGCGATACCTAATGAAGCCTGCAATAAAAAAAAACTTTTTCATGATCTAAATAATTAAGAACGTTTCATTTGTCACTCGTTCACGCAAACGATTTCTCAAATGAACTTAAATAACATCTATACATATAAATAAAATTGGAGTGTCTGATTGTAATATTGAAATAACCGTTTTTTAGTACATGCATATAAATATATATACGGTACATACATCAAAATATTTTTTTTTTTACAATTTTTTTCTGTATGTCTGTCTGTTTGTTCCGGCTAATCTCTGAAATTGCTGGACCGATTTTGACGGGACTTTTATTGACAGGTAGCTGATGTAATAAGGAGTAACTTAGGCTACTTTTATTAAAGAAAAAAGATTTTATTTTAATTCATAACCAAAATATTATGTTTCGTGAAAATTGTAATAACTGAGCCAGAGCGACGCGTGGCCGGGTCAGCTAGTAATTTAATAAGGATTTGGGCTAAACGGTTAGTAGAGCCATATATAAACTAAGCGCCGTACCGTACCAGTTCAATGAAGATGTGAACACAAATAATTATTCACATTTACAGAGACTGCTTAATAATTAACATTAAATCGTTCTCGTCAGTCGAGTCGCAAATTTTGTGTAATGCACAAAAGTGATAAAAAGTGTACGTACCTCTCCGGCTCCTTGGAAGACGATGGTATTCTGCGAGAGTTTCTTGCCGGTAACCCTCAGGCTGGCGAGCAGACCAGCTACCGCCACCGAAGCTGTGCCTTGGATGTCATCGTTAAAAGTGCAATACCTGTCATAAGCAACAATTTAATTTTAATTAAATATCTTCAGTTATTAAAAAAATAAATGTTGTTTACTGAACGATGTTAATTGTTAGCCTTTAAAGAGGTAACTAATGAGGTGTGTGACAAATATTTACTTTTAAATTTTTCGTTATCACGAACGTTTGCAGAAAATTAGTTTCCCAAACGAGAGTGGCAGTTTAGTTAGGCTATTTATAAGATAATTGCCTCATGTTTTTAAAGATATGCAACGAATTTCCCTTCTCAAAATGTACGAATTCTGTTATAAGACTAGACGAGTTTTTTTTCATTTATTTATTAGGGCAACCAACAAAACATTAACTTCATGAAAACATTTTTTTTTTATTTTGACTTAATAATTTGTATCATGCTGAAATAAGACGAAAGTAAACACTTAATAAAAGATAAACGTAACCGACTTACTTTCCACGGTACTTTTCAAGCAGCCGGAAGGCATTGGCATTGGCGAAGTCCTCAAACTGTATCAGACAGTTCTGTCCGAAGCGGCGCACCACAGCCTGCATGAACTCGTCGAGGAACTCGTCGTAAGCGGAGCCACGCACGCGCTTTGATCGTAGCCCGATGTACAGGGGGTCCTCGAGCATGGTTTGATTGTTGGTGCCCACGTCTGAAGAACAAATCAAGGTTTAGACAGCTAATTAGACTGACGAGACATGAGCTGCATCAAAAAAGCTAGTTGATAGCGTATATTATGAAAGGTATCCCCGATCGTGTAAGGCAGACACATTTTTTTGTTCTAACTAATTTGTACAACATTTTTTTCTTTTATACGTGAGTATGTCACTAAACGGCTGTACCGATTACAATACAATTTTGTGTGTATGTGAAAGTCCTTGTATTGTTTATATTGACAATAGGACCCAGGAGTCCTGCAATGGGGCAGGATGACGTCTGCCAGATCTGCTAGTATATATAATTATTATATAGCAGACAAAGTGTTTCAAATGTTTTTCATGTCTTTGGTAATAGTAATCAAATTTGCATTATTCTGTAAAACTCTCGATTAATTTTTCAGTTGTAAATTGTATCAAATTATTCAAAATAATGTATTCAATTTACCAAGGGTGATGGGAAGGCACTGGTGCGGCTTAATGCCAGCCAGAG
The DNA here is from genome assembly GCA_927399485.1 of Calamotropha paludella. Classification (NCBI taxonomy): domain Eukaryota; kingdom Metazoa; phylum Arthropoda; class Insecta; order Lepidoptera; family Crambidae; genus Calamotropha; species Calamotropha paludella. The sequence goes on along the minus strand of OV656815.1, from coordinate 19,957,725 downwards.
CTGTATAAAGGGCGAGCTTGCCGACCGGTATGCCCATGCCGCAAGCTCCCAAGTCGCCCAGACCCAGAATACGTTCGCCGTCCGTCACCACAATAGCCCGCACATCCGTCTCTGGCCTGGGAACAAAACCTCATTTAGTAATTTATACCTACTCTACTCGGTACTGTAGTGGTTAGTCAACATAAAAAAGCCTTTAAACAAAAAAGATTATACTTTGCAAACGTTATATTAACAAAATATTATATAATGCAGGATCGTCTTAAAGTTTTGAAAAAGATAATTCCACTAGATCACTTACCAGTTCTTTAGCACCTCGTAGATGTGTCCCTTGTCGTGTATAGTGATAAATAGGCCCCTGGGGCGGCGGTACACAAGCCCGTACTTCTGACAGGCCAATCCAACAGTAGGGGTGTATACGATGGGCAACATGTCAGCCACGTACTCCCCAACAAATCGGTAAAACAGGTGTTCATTGCGGTCCTGTGGCGGGAACAAATTATTGTTAAGTACAGGACTCTATGACGAAGAATCTACTTATAGTGCGTTAGACCTATAATTGTGGAGATTAAGCAACGAATTGGTCTTAGCTATCAGTAGCAAACATGCGGAACAATCCGGATTAGCGCATTGGAACTGCGTGGTTGGTTATGATATGTTTTTTCGTTACAGTTTTAATCCATAGGAAAGGTTTGTGCCCTAAAAATGGGATATTAATAATGATAATGTCAAGTTACGGCAATAATTGTAACCCAATCTTCATGGTAATAAATACTTCATGGCTTGGATATAAATCTGCGGTTCCTGCATTGAAACCGCGGGATGTCGTATATCTTTGGTTTGGCAGGACCGCTGTTTTTACACCAGCTGAGTAGTTACATTTTAGGACAGAAACGATTCAACAAAAAGGTTCATAATCTTTTCTTCGTAGTTCATATATGACCACGCACAGTATTCACCAATATTGGAATAATGACTTTCTAAACACAGCCTCCGAAAATGATTCGGAACGAAAGGAAACAGTAAGTACTTTAAAAATAATTTTAAATTAAATTTATTTATAAGTACGATCAAACCGCACAATACCCAATTACAAAATGTTAAATTCTTAAAATAAACAATGTCAATTTTTATATGTGTAGGCACTCTGCAAGACTTACAAAAGATATTGTAAATTTAAAGACCATCCAAATGTTTATATGGAATATAAGTGCGATAGCAAGCTTTCGTTTTCATATGAGACCCTTTGTCTTAAGTTGCCACATATTATTATTGACCAGGTTGATTAAGAGCATATCAACCTACCTAAACTATTTTTCCACTTTAGTTTTTGCGCTTAAACTTTAATAATCATAAATTACGAACTTTAACACTTTGTAATAGTAAAAATCGGAACAAGTCACTAATTAAATTTGTTACAAACTAAGAAAAGCCATAATAAAATATAATACATACAGCAAACATGCTCGGGAAAGAAATACTTAGGCCCATCACACAAACAAGCCCCTAGCGATTCGAACGAGGGACGGCAACATAACAGTCGTTGCACGAAACGATCGTGTTTTTGTCCTTTCAGTATCAATTGATTATCTTTTTATTATATTCAGAACCATCATTTTTAATTTCCTTCATTTACCTTACTTAAAACATTACTAGCCTTGCCCTTGCAGGAATTGCCTAATCACGGCGAGACAATTACGGATGCAATGAAAAACAGTGTCGCAAGCAGAAACCCAGGTAAGTGCCGACCTCGACACAGGGAATTACGCATGGAGGGATCCTCTCACTCGACATTAGGGTTCTTTCATAGACATGCGTTTCGAAAGAACGCTTTGACATGCGCAGTCGAAAATTTACTAAGATAAACCTACTCTTTACAGCGGGTTTCAACAGGACGACAATAAAACTCGACCTACTCTCCTAATACCACAGAGTACTTTGTGTAATGCCGGTATGCACTTACGTCCATTTTATGCACGCTTAGTGTTTCGTAAAAACTTGTTCAGACAGGTCCATTTTGTTCTAAGTGTTTAGTACTGTGTTTAGCTTCGCGTTTTATTTTTCTGGGAATAGTTACGCTCGCGCGTCGCGACTTCACCCCTCACTTGCAACTTAACATTGCTGTACAAGACTGACTACGAGGTTTTTTGTTAATATCAACAAACCTTTGCATTTCAAATTAAAACAAACATTTCCAATATTTCTTCTATTGCTTTTTAAATGAGTTCATAATTGGCAACACCATGGTTTTATTTAAAAATACAGTAACGACTAAGCTACCCGTATTTTTGCTTTAAGTTTTGTTCTATGCCTATTTTTTTATTTGCAGATTATTAGACAGAATCGCTGTTTTCCCTTGTCTCATAAAAACATCACATACTATTTTTTCCTTACTCTAGAGACTAAGACAATTACAATTCTGATCGACCTCGTTCCTCTTCTTGCAGAGACAAAGGCATAAAATTATTCTACCCTAAGAGACTTCATTTTTTACTAAAAACAATTCAATAAAGTGTCGACCAAAAATTTCGGTCACTTTTTTATAATTTCAAATGAATCAATAGAAACAAGGGGTTAGAGTAGTGAAATCTAGTCAATTGTAACTATCGTCATACCTTGGCCAGAAAAGTATACAGAATGAATTAAACATCGTCTCCAATACAGTGTAGGACATCACCTCACTATCACTGCGCACTAATAAGTGCACTAAAGACTTTGCAATTGACAAATTAAACTCTATAACAGGCATTACAATTACATTAGTTCCTTAAAAAAAATGAAACCGCATACGTTACGACGCCATGCCCAAAATCGTGACTGTGAAACCAGCCTTTATGTGTTACTTCGCAACTAGTCTTGCAACATAACTTTGAAATTGTGGCTCTGAACGAGTGATAATAAACTGTCTGAAAAGTATGTGTCCAAGGTATGTTAAATGAGGTATAATAATTATATAAGACTACGATCTGAAGCTGGTGCAAGATTTTTAGTCACTAACAAAGTAACAAGTAATATTACAATGCAATATTAAAAATGGGCATTGTCCAACTATAACGTAAAATATAACAAACCACAGAATAGTAGCGATAATTTTAATAGGTATATAAGTAGCGGCAAAATAACATTTACTTTTAATCTCATCGGATGATTATATACACAGTTTTCTAAATATATGTTATATTTGAACAATGATTTAACTATCTTATCGTAATCCAAAACCAATATTATCTCATATCTAAAAATAACCATATATCTACTATTTGTGGATTTGTTTCATTTGTATATATGACATATTATGGTCACACGATATTCAATTTCGATCTTAGGAATTATGGAGCCATGGCATACTAATTGTTAATCTAGAAAACTCTGATAGATGAAGACTGTGCATACAATCAATGGGGTCTACCTCCCAAGCAACTTCCTCCTAATTGTCATAATTATAGAAAAGAAATATCGTTATAACGGTACAAAAAATCGTCGTTTTATTGGTTTTCTCATTGATATGCCGAAGCCAGGCATAAATACCGTAACATATCACAAGAATGGACACAAAAAATTGTATTGTAGCAATATTTAACGCAAGTAAAACCCAGTGAGGATACGGCATAATGGAGATTGATTCCTAAACGTTAAATATTTAAAGCCGAGTGCGAGCCAGGTACCCTTGTTGTGATAGAATATAAATTATTTTACTGTTATGTTCTCCTTAGTACTTACCAATAAACTCATCAAGTAGATGTACTTGTTGAGTGGGTCTTCATACCGGTCGAAAGACAGTTTGCAAAGCTGCACCTGTTCTTCCTGGCTCTTTACCCTCGCCGGTAAGAGACCGTGAATGCCCAAAACCTGGCGCTCCTCAATGGAAAACGCCATGCCCTGAAAAAAAAAATGAGGATAATTGTTATGGAGTTTTTATGCGACGATGACGCATGATATTTCATTTAAATAGGAATGGTAGATAGAATAATATATTTTTTTTGTCAACAATAAATCTATTTATTGAAATGGAAAAATATATAAAGAGTAAATTTTAGAGCAATCGCATGAACAGTACCTACGGCAGCGTATACAATGTGACAAATATTGTTATACACTCGCGAGCAACCAAATCGACTCAAGCCCCAACTCTGAGTATAGACTCTGTTTTCAAGAAAGTTATAGGAGATATTTTTAAAAACTATATATCATCTGAAAGCTCCAAACTGCAGCTTTAATAAGATATCACCATTATCAATATCCGTTCATTATCTTTGTAATTAATGATATCTAAACATAAATACAGGAAAAACAGGAATTTGTGAGAAGATGTTGTGGTTGGGTATTTTAGAAATAAAAGAAAATTGATTAAGAAAATACATAACAATTTAATAAATCAATACTTGGTATTCCCCCCCCTAGCCCTAATCACCGCTTGAAGTCGATTCTTCATTGATCTGATCAACTTTTTGACGTCCTCTTGAGGTATGTTAACCCACTCTTCCAACAATGCTGCCTTTAACTCTTCCACCGTCGAAGGGGCTTGATTTCTGGCTCGTACTCTTCGTTTTAACTGGTCCCATAAATGCTCGATCGGATTCAAGTCTGGACTGAGCGCAGGCCAGTCCATTGTACGCATCTGGACTTCATCCAAAAACTGCTGGGTAATGCGCGCTGTATGACAACGAGCATTGTCGTGCATTAAGACGAAGTCCTCGCCGACAAATCCTTCATAGGGAACAACGTGTTCCAGGAGAATATCGGTGATGTACCGATCAGCTGTAAGCCCGCCTCCTCGGCCTCCACCAGGCACGAAAACGAGCTCCGTCTTTCCCTCTAAAGAGATGCCGGCCCACATCATACAGGAACCACCGCCATATGCTACTGTTTCAGCGAAACAGCATTGGGCAAATCGTTCGCCCGGACGCCTGTAGACTCGGCCTCTTCTGTCGTTGCCATGCAGACACATTCTGCACTCGTCAGTAAAGAGAACCGACTGCCATTGGGCAATGGTCCAATTGACATGCTCTCGAGCAAACTGAAGACGCGCTTGTCGGTGGGCTGCAGTCAATTTGGGCCCCGTCGCAGCCCTTTTTGGAGTGAGATTGGCTGCTCTCGGTCGTCTTCTTATTGTCCACTCGCTTACAGCTACACCACGAACGTGCCTGAGTTCTTGTTGAACATCAACACTCGTCAGATGCCGATTGCGCAGCGATGTTGAGACAATGAAACGGTCGTCTCTGTCAGAAGTACACCGGTGGCGGCTGGTTCTTGGTCTTCGATTGAAGGCACCGGTCTCTCGAAATCGTCTGTAGACCCGGGACACAGCAGACTGGCTCAAGCGAAGCTGGGCAGCGACTACTCGCTGGCTAAGTCCTTGTTCCAACAAGGCAACAACTTGAGCGGCTTCTTCAGGTGTGGTATCCATGGTAACGTGGAAAAAATGATTGCAATTCTCGGAGATGTGTACATGTCAACTTGTGATAAGCGACTGATAAGGTGTGCCGGTTGCGAGAGCTTTTATAGGGGTGGCAGTTAGCGCAAGTCGCGGATAGCGTAATGAGCAAAACGACTCATAGTGCTATTGATGTAAAAATGAATGCGTTAGATTTAAAAAAAAAAACAATATTAGTGTTTTATGAAAGCTTGTATATTGAGCTTTCTAATGACAGTCTTTTTTTATAAATACCTTGTATACTTTACGTAAAAACAAAGTTTGTAAGCAGAATGAGGGCTTGAGTCGATTTGGTTGCTCGCGAGTGTATATAACTAGCGGACCTAGCAGACGTGATACGTTCAATGAAATACATATGTATATCAGAATTTGTATGTATTTTTTTTACATGCACACCATCTAAATGTGAGGTTAAATGCATAAATCAAAAACGACTAAAAATCACGGAATACAACACACAAACATCTGCCCCTTTCGGAATTTAAACCTAGGACCTTCGATGCGAAAATGCAGAATTGCTGAATTTGCACCAAAACATACATTTGTCTTTTGATTCATACAACAAACTGGCTCGATTGAAATATTATCTGAAGATTGCTTGTTGGCCAAATTTGTGACTGTGGGTACTTCTAACATTCTCCAAGGGTTGAGGATCCTATCACTTATAAAAGTGCTAGTTCCTTCAATGTTTCCTTAACCCAAAATTGAGATACAGCAATACTAACACTAGCATGCTAGCCACTAGACAACTGAAATCAACTGTAGAATATAAAAAGAGATAATAGATTATATTATCGAAAAAAGATAAATATTCCTAATACGAAAATAAACAGAATTTCCAGATAATACTCTATTTGCACTTTTAACATAAGAAAAAAGTTCCATAATGAAACTAGCAAGACATTTCGGTAAACCATATCTTTGACTAATGTATTCTGTTATTAAAAACCACTTAAAAAACCCCATCAAATTAATAGTCACAATGAACAGGCAAATCATTGTCAATGAGTCAATATATGTATTTTAATAGTTCGGGAAACTTCATCGCACGCGTTAATGTTACAAGCCGGAAACGTACCGCGTACCGGTGACCGCAGTCAGCTGTTATGGAGGTCGATGCCTGACGTAGGTTGACCTTCAGTATCTTAAACTAGCTCAACTTTATTGCTTTAAAAATAAAGCGCATTTTCAAATGTGGTGTAATTGATACTTACGTGCCAAGAACTCTTCGATTTGTGCTTAATTGCTTGCATTGAACTTTGCGCTTTGCGACTGCTATATTTGTATTAGCATACAATTTAAAATTGAATGAACTAGCTATTGGCTTTTTAATATCATGCTTTAACAATGAGAAAAGCCCTAAGAAAATAAATTCTATGAGCTGCATTATGTAATGATACAGTATTCCCCTTAAAGATCATTGTAATACTATATGCATTAGTGAATAATAATACCATAAAAGTTACGATTAACTACTACTATTTACTAATTTATAACTCGAAATGACGAATTTAATGAATTAAAACTTTAATAGTAATATTTTAATAAAGAAAAAGTTCACACTATTATGACAAATAACTTTAGTATTCATTAAAAATATTTTTAATCATTTTTCTTATATCTGAGGCTATGATATTTCCACGCAGTTGCATGCACCATTGAAACGGTTTCTTCAAGATTTTTGCATAAATATTATATATTAGTTTTGCTAAAATCTTGAAGAAACCCATAAGGCGCAAATCATCTCGCAGATTGCTAGGTAGGACTAATCGGGTCTTTATTTTAGGAACAATCATTTTGCATCTAATTTGCTCGTCAATATTCATTCGACAATTAAATAATCCTATTTCATAGTAACTTGTCTGTAAAGTGTTTCCAACAATTATCTTGTAGGTGATGAACATATTTGTCTGTTTTAAAAAGTCAATATTTTACGAATATAAAAAATATATAATGTTAAAATTTTAATTCAAAAATACGGAAAATCGATATCATGCGACTTGGTAGTCAATTCTGACTTAAGTCGTAAACGGCGATATATTGTATCGCTGAGTCATTCTAAAATACGGCCCCGGGTCGTGGTCGTGTTAATCTCTCGAATGTATTATTCAACACCTACCTACTTCCTTTGTTCGTAGTAGCATCGGACTTTTCCAATTTTTTCATAAAACTTTGATAAGATGGTGAAAATTCCTTTTTCTAATAAAGCTCATATTGTTAAAAGTGAAATATAATTTGAGGGCAGATTGCCAGTGTCTAATTTTGTATAGCAACTTTTTTACTAATCGAAATACGGTTTTGTTGCTCTATGCAAACTTTAGTACATTTTTTACACCAAAAACTATGCTCTACTTTTTGGCGGGAGCTCGAAGCGTCACTTAATGGTTTTGGTTTTCTTGTTAAATTTTGTGTTGTGGTTCATATTCGTGTGTAATAGTGGTGGGTTTTTAAACACAGAGTGATTTTGAATATGCATGAGTGTTAGCAAGTGAAACAAAACAGTGGAAGGTGTCTTTTGGCGTTCTCTCAACAAAGGCCACGAGGAGGTTTCAGTAAAACCCCACATCTTTACTGAAACCTAAGAAACAACTCAAGAACTGACAATAATACTTACTTGACACTGGCTAAATGTACAAATCGTGCAAACCACATAAAGAAATAAATAAAACTATGCTTACCAGAAATTCTTAAGGCATAGAGCGAAAAAATCTATGCCAATTTCAAGATTTTTTTTCAAAAGTTTTATTTGTAATTTTATTGTATTGCTTGTTACTCGTATCAATTTTAATCTAATAATACTTCCTCTAAGTTCGTTTTGGAGGCGTGTCTATGACGTAATCGGTCATGGACGTTTGGTATGACTCGTATACGAGTATAAGTATTTCATTGACAGAGGAATTTACTTTTCGCTTAATAGCAGAAACATATTTTAGGCATAGAGAAGATATAACAATTATTTAATTCCGGTTTAATCAAGTTACAAACAAAAAAAAAGTTTTATATGTGAAAACTTTGTGAGCTCTACAAACGAAACTTCAAAAGGTATATATAAAATAAATACAAATGGAATTCATGACTAAGGTCATCAGTAACCCTAAAGGCAATTTTACAAATCACAAATAAAATTTATTCGTCAAATATCTAAGAATCTCTAATAAATCCAGACTATTTACTAGTAATTCTTTACTTTACTGAGTAATAATTAATCAAACTGTGAACTTCTATCCGAAGATTGAAAACTTAAAAAAAAAAAAAAAAATTTACCATGTACTTAACTCATCATAACTATTATCATTTATAATAATTTTTCAACCCAATTACTCTAGGGCAGAACAAAAATTTTGTATCGTGTAAGTTGACAAAACACTGGAATACTTAATAAGCAATATTGCAAAATGTCTTACAAGCTGTATATTTTGCCGGACAGATTTATTGGAAACTGTGTCAACAGGCACGCTAAATTGTAAGATACACAAGAGGGGTGCTTGTAAATAAATTGCTTCCTTTCCACCTCCGGATCAACTTTAACAGATTAAAATTAGTTTATAAATTGTTATCTTCAAATATGAGCTGCTGTGTATAGTTATAATACGAATTTAAATAAATGTAATGCTACACTATTTCCAACATAAACTCTCAGATCCTTACAAAATAATATGTACACATTAAAGTTGCAATAAATTATTGAGAATTAATTCATTGAAAATTACCCTTTTTTCTATACGTTTTCTTTGCGAATAATAAAATATCTCCTGTATGGCAGTAGAAACTTTAGTTTGTGACATTTGGAACCTAGAAAAAAATCCTGTCATTTTAAATTTATTGATGTTCAAAAATATGTACGGCTTCGCTATGCTTTCGGCGAATAGTCACCATTCCAAAGTTGTAAAAATATGAATCTGCTTGCCCTCTGAGAAAGGTCTCGCAGAGGGAAAGTCTCTCCAAATATGGATTTGGAATTATAATCCGGAACAAACACGGTTAGTATTTATAGTTGTGTTAATAATTAATAGTGCTTTTAAAAGCACAACAACAAAACAGTACTCGATATATATATATATATATATATATATATATATATAAAAACGAGGTACGGAGGCGGGAGAAATAACTTATATCATACTCATACTCAGAAAAGTGCAGGAAAAGCTCTTACCTACTACTTACTTAAGTAGCGACTAATTTTACTGCCTTGCGGGAATTTAAACGAGTGATTAAGGTTGACCGTAATCTATAAGTAATAAATAAAATATTGACAAAACCTAAGGGTATTTAATTAATTTAATTGAGCTTAAGTTTTTTTAATAACCATACCCTAGAGTCCACAGCTGCCAAACACTCTGGTATGCAGTAGAGCTCCCGTCGCGGAACAAGCTGCCACCAGTCCCTTTCCATCTTAGGAAAAACTCACAACCACTCACATAATACCTACAATACCGTCACAACACAACTAATTCTTCAGTCTTAAAAATCACTGCTCTTAACCACCACGTTCATGCCCAGTATATGTTAGATGCCTTCTTCATATTTGACATAATTTTTACTTCCTCTGAATTTGTAAGAAGTGGGTATTGGAGTTTCAAGTGAAGGAGGAATTAAATAGTTACATCTAATTTATGTAATCATTACGACGAGGGGACTTTTAGAAAATCACTCCAGAAACTTATAATTTGTTAGGCTTGTCCCTTTCAGACTAAGCGAAACACACTGGAGCGATCAGCAAAGAGTGTTGGCAATTGGAGAATTATTAATTTACTAAGGGACGTTATACTGGGCCGGTTGTTGGCCCCATCGATCTGGCGTCGTAATGTGCAGCACCTTAACTATAATGCTGAATGAGCATTTCGCATGACAACATACAAAAGTGTCGTTTAAAGTACTTATTCAATAATTCTATGTTGTGATATGCATATTTTTCAAAGAAACTGTGGAAACTTTGTTCTCAAAGGTAACAACAAAGATGGGATTTTACTATTTTTTGCAACAGGCAATGAAACATTTTGAAGCCCCTAACATATTATGTTCGTTAGTTTCAGCTAAATATATAAATAAAAGTCCAAAATTTTTGTTTGTATAAACAAAATCAAGGTTACTCTTAAACACTTAACGCGCCCTGAATTTAACGGGGATTCTTATAGTGTCAGAGGTGGTCTTCATGTTCCAACGTTTGCACATAAGATATAATATATATATATATATATATATATATATATATATATATATATATTATATATATAATTACTATTCTATAGACGATTTCTCCGTGTTTGAGTGGCTCTCGTGCCGATTTCATGGTAACGCTCGGGTTCGATTTTCGAGATTCGACCCGGCCGGGTCAATGTGGAAAACTATTTTTTCCATATTGGCTCGGGTCTGGGTGTTATGGTACCGGTTGTTTCTGAATTCCATAACACAAGTGCTCTTGTTACTGAAATTAGGTTCAGAGCAATGTATGTGATGTTGTTTAATATTTATTATTATTATATATGACGTTACCAAAACATTCATTATTCCTTTATAATTATAATGATAGTCCTACTATAGTTAGTACTAGCAGTTGGTGATGGTTTTTTAACAATAAAAGCATGAGGCTCCCCTAATGCTCAGTATAATTTATCACAAATGATTAGAATCCGCAGTGGGTAGTAAAATTCTATAGATAATTATGACTGACTAAAATCTCGAACTTGAAACTATATCAGATAAGGCAGCGGTATTGAACGACGGTCGATTTATAATATGGAACGAGAGCAAGTTACTATTTTTTAATGGAGCACAACCTTCAACTTGACAGCAGAGGCAAGCTGCAGCTGGAGGCAATTTACTCAGTTAAGAATCTAAGATTACTAATATTCTATAATCCGATCACATTAAGTTATTCAGTACTGAGTGATTTTCTTAAGCATATTTACCATGAATCTAGCCTTCTTTTAATAGGCACGTACTTTACTTTTAAAATTATCAGGGTCAATATTCCTTCTCTGTATATTGTTATACACAATATTGTTAAGTAGTGGGAAAGGGAACATGATTTTACTTCGATAAAGCACTTAATTTATGTAATTTCAATTACACATTCTAATAGGACACGGCTTCAAACAGTCGCTTCGTCACGTCCCGGTACCGTAAGCGTAACCCTGCTCACATAACTAAATTTAGTAATCATACATTCAAATTGGTTCTGGATAACATAGTGTTGACAAGAGGTTGAGGTTACTCATATCTAATCTATAATCTAAGAACACAAATTGTTTGTGTGTTTGTCTGTCCGCTCTTTGTCCCCGTTCTTTTTCGATTGTATCAATTAACATTACCATAGCAACGCGTTACCACAGCAACACCATACCGGGTCAGCTAGTATATACTCTAAAAACACATATTTGTTGTTTGTGTGTTTGTCTGTCAGCTCTTTTTCCATTGTATCAATTAACGTTACCATAGCAACGCGTTACCATAGCAACGCGTTATCATAGCAACGCGTTACCATAACAACGCGTTACCATAGCTACGCGTTACAGGGTCAGCTAGTATATAACAAAAACTCTTTTATTAAAAACAAAAAGGTTACTACAAACCTTCGTAATAACATACAATAAAAATGGAAAAAGGTCATAAGCTCCTTTCCATCCTTTTATAACCTTTTTCCATCGCTAGTCAATGAAACACAATATAGGTTTTAATGAGGACATTCTGGAGAAATGGCTGTTCACAGGGGAAAGAATTTTATTTTACAACACTGTTAAACCGAGACAACAATCGTTTACCCAGATTTAATATCTAACGAGTGCATTGTAGCCCTAAAGCAAATCATATAAAATAGCAACCGTAGCCACAGCACAAAATTAGTATTTAAACTACATTATTGTCATTTTAACTTTAAGTGAAGATAAAACCTCGATATAAACAGACGGAAACAATTAACTTTTATTTTCTATTAATACATGGTTAATAGAAATTTGTACCTGTTCATAAAATTACTATTTTCCTGCAGCGGTTTCTAACAAACAATAATAACCAAATATATTAACAAATAGTTGTAACAAGAAACTAAATCTGTTCAAGTTAACCTCATTTGATTATAGAAATAGTTAATCTGTAACACTTTCATATTCCAACTTATTCAACATAAAATGACTTCACCGTATTTATCCTTAGCATACATAATAGTATAAAACAAAAGATCGATATTCACAATCAGACAACAACCTTGTTAAAACATCAAAGAACAGAAGTGTGTGGAACACACGCCTTGGATCTTTTTTATTTTCTCAGGTGCTAAAAAGATATTGTTTATAAAAATAATAAAAAAATAAACTTTACATATAATTATTAAATAGATTCGATACAAAAATTTAAGGTAAAATTTAGAATATTTCTTGAAACATCTTAAGTGGTCTTTATTTTGTTTGAGTTATATTTATAGTTCTATTAATTACCTCAAAAGACATTCAAACAACAAAACAACAACATTAAAAAAGTATTGAGCTAAAGAAACTGTGCTTCATAGTTTTGAGATAATGAAAAATAACAAACGAATAGAAATGTAGAGTCATTTCCTATAGATGCTGACATTAATAATAAATAAGTGACGTAATAAAACCTTGAAATTACACCAATTAGCTTCAAATTTTATTGACTTTAACGTTATAAATGTAAAGTAAAACATAACATTATTTTATTTCACCTGTTAAACTCAGGAAAAGAACAGGAAAATATAAGTCACATATGTTATAGTCAAAACAGGTAAGAACTCATCGGAATTGTTTTCTATGAGATCATTGTGATTTCCTTATGAAATACCCATGAACAAACTATTAGATAAATCATTACTATACCATAGTATCGGAACATGTTATTAATAGGACCACTCTACATCCGAAACAATTTGACCTCCATAGTACTTTTCAAGTATTCAAAACCGGAAATCAATTCGGTCTAATAATTGTTGTTCTAGTTGAACACAATCGAATTAGGCTGTTTAGTAATTTCTTAAGTGACGTATATCGCAGTAGGTAGCTTTAAAATACTCTAGTATTTCATTGTCAAGTTAACAAAACAACAACATATTCATATGAAAGGTTATATTTTTTGTCGTTTCAGCATTTGACTGTAAAGTTTCTATATCCAAGGAAATTATTACAAGAAAGAATTAACCTGTGTCAGATGCCAGGCTGGATTCGAGCCTACAACACCTCGCTATGCGTTATAGATGATACTGCTTGATTTATTGATTGATTTATAAATTCTAGGTGTATTTGTTTGTAGGCACCCGTCGTTAGTACTTTCGCACCATAATATAGATTAACTATATACGATAGTCTGCAGAATTTGAAAACCATCTAGTGTTCTACACAATTTATTATTAGAAAATTTCTACTGTCTCAGGGGTCAGACGGGAATTACATCAGTCAAACACATCCCACATTCGCTCGCTACTCGGGCGACTACTCTTCAAATGCCAGATTCGTTGAATTTTTCCAAGTATTACTTAAGCTGCCGCCTACGAACTAGTGATTTCATGTTGATTAGAGATTAAAGCATTTGAAAAATACACTGGTCGTTTATTAAAATGCTGTCATTACAGATGTAATTTATCGGATTAATATTTCGAAACCACATTTTTTATATGTGCAACATGATAGCGATCGATATCGGTGAGCGTAACAAGTGTCGGCACATATTATAGTGGTTAGTTAATGACAGCCAATTTCATGTTACTCTGAAGATTAACGTTAAGCAAATATAAGTAGAAGAAATTTTATTATTCTAAACAGGCAGGCTCATTAAAACGCTTGTCGCTTTGACATTTTAATAAGCAGGCCTGTGTAAACTGATTTAATTATAATGTATACTAGTGGACCCGACAGACGTTGTCCTGCCTGTTATTTTTGCAGTATAGATAAATAACCTAGATACCGTCTGCAACGCCATCTGCCGGGCTGATTTGTGAATCTAAACCATTCTCAGATCCCCTTGAACACACACAAAAAAAATCATTCAAATCGGTCCAGCCGTTTAGGAGGAGTTCAGTGACATACACACTCACAGAAGAATTATATATATAAAGATATGTCAGTTTAGTTAGTCTATTAAATATAATTGATATTTCATTATTCTTGAGGCAGCTTTTCGACAAATTGCATGGTCTTTTTTATATTTTATCTATTTGTTTTCCGTTTTCTTTTCCACAACGATACCGGTAGCGCATTTACATTACAGGCATATTTCAGGGATTCGTCAAGTTTGGCTGTATTTTTAAGTACACAATTACAAAATCAAGAGGATTAATAAGAATTCCTCGTTGCGTCTCAACTAGGCAAGGAGGGGAAGGAAAAAATTATTTAAAAAATACGGAAAAAATAAAATACCTTGAGTAGGTATTCTTTAAGAGTTTCTAATTTTTATAAAAACTGTCTATTTCGTGGTTTAATAATGATAAACAAATTTTTAACAGTAAAAGGTCTAAGCAATTAAGGCAGAATAGATATCGCAAAAGTCCATACAATTCACAAAAATATATCTTAATTTTTTGTTATCCCACGACTTTAGCGATTAACAGATTACGTCATAGACTTTTAGCTGTGGTTCTATAGAGACGAATTTGAATCTAAATGTAGCAACATAAATGAAATAAAATTAATAAATATTAAGCAGATGTCTGTGGTAAAGTCAGAGCTTGCGGTCCATTCCTGCGTGTGTTATGCAAAATGTGGTCAAAAGATTCCATGTGCCTTTTTCTCACACAACAATCGAAATATCTAGAATCGGCAGTAAAAATACAAAATATAAGTCAACAAGTTATTTTCATTTCATTTAAGATTTTATCTCTTCCGCGTCCTTGAGACATTCTGTGTGCGTTATCTATTTGCCTTAAGCGTGCCAATTTAATGTATTTATAAATTAATGTAAGAAAGAAACAAAATATATTTTTATACGAGTTTGACATGCCACGTCTGCTATTATAAGCTTCTAGCCAGGAGCAATTTTGTGAAAATGTAGATAATTGTTTATTTTTGTACAGTGCACTGTATGTCGCTACGCAAAAAAAATTGCTCATCATTTTTTCCCTTACGATGATTTATTTACATGTATTAAGTAAATAAGTAGTTTTTGTTGTCAAGAATTTATACTTCAGGGATCCATAGAGAATTTGCTAGCTGAGAGCGTTCGAAACGAATTATGTACGGGAAAATAGCAAATAAATCGAAATTACTAGAGAGTGATGGAAGGGTCCTGGATAAACTGTACATTTTATAAAAAAAGGAGAAGAAAATACGAGTAACACATGAGGCAACTAGAGTGTGCCTATTAGAATATTTTTTAAAACTGAGATTTTATTACTAGTCTAATGTATGTAACTACATATCGGAATTTCAGGTTTTAGCACAAAAATATAAGTTTTTTTTTAATTTTATCTTATGTAACTCCAATGGATATTTGACAAAAAACAAAATATGAATTAACATTTCTAAAATATTTTATTTTGTCAATCTAAATAGACAGTTACCTATATTTAATTTTTAAATTAATTTCAAATATTTGTTTCATTGTCTGTATATGTACATAGTTCTTAGTTAATGTGAGTCTATTTTTCGACCACAAAACGTAGTTTAGCACCAAATACATAAGACTATGATTATGACATTTTCATTTGCAATATATTCAGAAATATAATAACGAAGCACATTTTGAGCACTAGATTACTTGTTTAATGTTGTCATATTAAAAAAAACTAATGGACCTGCATTTACGGCGGTATGTGTACATAATGGTAATTTGCAAAGTTACTGTCATTAGTAACGCTCAAGTGTTCAAGACAGGTTTAGGACACGACTTGCTAAGACCTAGATTATTTGGATCAAGGTACCAGGCGACGCATATATGCTACAATGTATTTGCACACAATAATTTTTGACCTTAGGTCTCAATGTTAAATGTGAATTTTCCTTTTAAACTAAGCATTTGATATTAAATATTATAAATAGTTTTAGAACTCATTTCACAAAAAATAACAGTGGATAACAAATCATTTAACCTCTCTGGCACCAATAGTTAAAATAAATATTTGTTTTATTATTCTGATCGTGTGTATTTAGTAGAAAGCTTATTTGTTTACTCACTTTATGTTAAATCTTAAGCAAAATTGCCATTACTGAGCAAGAACGTGACGGCATTAGTACACTTCACATATTTACGTAGTTTTAATGCATAGATGATTAGAATATGGAAGAACACAAGTTTCGTTTTGAAGATAACACCAAACTGATCGCGTGCAAAGAATCGCAATGATTTTCATATTTCATCGACGGGTGTTATCAACTCGCCATGGCAACCGTAATCCACCCTATAATCCCAATATTTACCTTTCTATGTAATGACATGGCATAATGCCCTAGTTAGGAAATTAATCAAGAGAAAATCAATCAAAATCCGATCAGTTTTGTCGTTTTATCGATATGCTTTTAGAAAAAACCACAAATTGAAATAAGCCTAGCCCAAAGTAAACACTGTAAGGCTTGTGTTATGGATACCAGAGTATGGGATAGACATACGATATATATGATACATAGATATGTAATATTTAAAGAAAAACATCTAAATACCCATGACTCGGGTATGCTCGTATTCATCGAATGGTCGTCTGATGCATTAAATTTTAAATCAAATGAAATTGTTGCAACGCATTTATTTGCATCCTGGAATATATTTTATTGGACTACAAGTAAATGTTAAGAAGTCCATACATCAATAATTTGAAAGGCTAGTGCATAACAAGTTATTTTTCAGACGATCTCGTAAAAAGGTATGTTCCTTTCGTTCATTACGTTTTTGCTTATTCCAATCAATGAAGAAGGTCAGACCAAAGACGAAATAAACAATGAATTTTTTAGGTTAGTTTTTATACTGCCTCCTTCTTAGAGAAATCAACGTATGACACTGGGGGTCAATCTTAACATAAAATTAAAATGTATTACATAGATATTAGAAACATTTGAAGTGTTAGTTTCAAATATTTAATTGTACGATGGAGATTTGACTTTTGTCTTGCAATAACATTATTTAAGTGTCATTGACTGTGTAGACTGTACCCTGATTCTACAGAATAGAAAAAAAATCGAACTCGAGCAATTTGAAGTTAATTGACAACGTTTGTTTAATATACAATGTGTCCCAGTGTCGGAGCCTTTAATGGTGTAAAATATGGCATTTTTTATCGACAAATTGCCCCTCAAATTTGGTTTTTCTCAAAAAGCCAATAATTAACAAATACAGAAAAAAGAATCTATTTGTTTTTCTTTAATTATTTTTTTCTATTTTTTATTCCATGACAATTGAAACATGATGGTTGTGTAACTGTTGTCTAGATGTTTAGCTATCAAGCTTTTTAATGTTGATAGGACATTTACATGAGTAGTGGTGGTCCAATTAGTATGAGAGCCCAGGTCTTAGTTACCAAGAAAACAATATGGCGGTCGTAAGAGAAAAACAATATTTGAGGGGCAATTTGTCGATAAAAAATGCCATATTACACACCATTAAAGGCTCCGACACTGGCGACGGGACACATTGTATAGCACAGCCTTGTATTAAAATGTAGTTCGTTTTGTAATATTTCGAATTTATCCTACGTTACTGACCAAGACAAAACGTACACTTTCCAAATTCTATATACCAATTTTCTTATTTAAATTATAAAAATAGCTGTCATGAATTCATGATTATTTGACTTCCCGGCTCATCATCATCACATTATACTGGGAACATTTTCCGTTTACATCGAAACACCATAGTCCACCACAGAGGTCAAAGAGGATTACTTGATATTAACGATTGATCATGCGGACAAAAGAACGGAGTAATCGTGGATCGAACGCTACTACATCGTCATATCATATGGCAGGAATATTTTTCAGCACAAATAACTTTTATGTATATAAAAAATATGAAACAAGCATTTTTTCAATCTTCACATATGTTAAAAAATATATATATTTTTTAATAGAAAAATACAATAAAAAATCGATTGGGCTCACGAATGAATTCTCAGGAGGGTAATTTTTCTTATAAGATAGCACTGAAAAAATGCAAAGAAAAAAAAATGTTTGTCCTACGGTAGGACGCGAATAAAATGATTATCAGTCATTGTAAAAGCTCTCGAAGTCTTTATGACATTGCAAAGATTGCTTTGGTCCTTTGAGACTTTGTCAAAAGGCAAATCTTCTGGCTCCAACGAAATATTTGCTCACAAAATGTTCTTTTAATTAAATCGTTGTTTATGTACTTACTCATGTATAGGAATAGCAAAGTGTTTCATTCTCTTCAGTAAATATTGTGTTTATGCTTTAATAAAAAAATCGGTAAAAATTCTGGAGAAAATATGCAACTCAAATAAATTTTGGGAGGATGCTTGTCACTTTCATGCATATATCAAAGTACAGTCGCTTTTATTTTTGTTTCAGTGAGGTATTTAATATTAAGGAAGTACTAATAAGGAAATTTATTTTCTCGTATAAGAACATGCTATTTAAAATTTCAAATCAATCTAGTGACAACAAGTTTTGCAGACACAAATATAAGGAAGCTGATTTATTTTAAAATATAATTTGAATTAAGTCGTAATAGAAACTATGCGAACGGAAATAAACGACAAATGACACAGCGATATAAATGTCATAAAATGCTGTGTATATATGTATGTACATATAATAATAATTAACATAAATTATATGTTTAATAGCACATCGCTAGCCAATCTTTCGTACAAACGATCCGCCCATGAAAGACTTAAAAATATTTAAGTAAGTTAGTAGCCCTATAGTCCAACCGCCATTCTTTTCAAGATCTTTGTTGCACCTTGAAACCTAAATTCGTTAATTAAAGGTATCTCATAAAAATACAAAGACCTTTTTTATAAAACATGGTACCAAATGTAGGTCGGTCGGAAGGGATATGAAACTATCATTCTAGCCGCCTCGTTGAGACGGGTATGTGCCCTTAATAGCCTAATAAAAAGGGTTACGGGGTATACTTTTGTATATTAATATTCAATTGTATAAAAAAAGACTAAACAATATAAACGTTAATAATAATGATCAGATTCTACCTTTCAAAAATGAATAACTTTCAGTGATATACTTATAGAAAAAAATCGTTAAAAACTCTCTTCATATGGGATTCAAACTAACGTCTTCTGATGGCCGCGTAGTGCAACGGTAGCGATCCTACTGTCTGCACCAAAGGCCACGGGTTCGAACCCTGGTTTGTATGAGGAGAATAAGCATTTTTCCCGAGTCATGATCTATGTACCTATTCATGTATTCTATACGATATTTAATACCCATAACACAAGCTCTGCCTAGTTGGGAACTAAATAATTATTGTGAGTTTTTTATATTTTTTTATTTATACATATGCCATAACCTACAAACATGGGTTTGAATCCACCTGAACAGAAATACTCTAACACATTTTTACTTTTAATTCTAAAAGACCTTAAAACATCTTTTAACTCTTTTCAAGTTATATATTTTATAAGTATAATCTATATTATGATTCTCTATTTAAAAGTATTTGCGTTACGAAACAATGTAACGAGGAGACAAAACAGATTTCTGTTTTTGTGGTTTGGTAGCTTTTGCGAAAGAAAGAGTCAAATAATGTTAGTATACACGATTTTTATTGCTTTGCTTAAGGTTGTGAAATAAAAATAACTGTTTTAGCGCATACCTAAGTGGTTCATGTTCATAACTCTCCTAATCAGATTTGAAAGGAAATTTGTTGGTGTGAACATTACTGAGTTAACATGAAAACAATTAATCGTCTTCTAAAATATTGCAAATAGCCTGGGCCTTTGAGTTTATATAGCCTAGAAACTGCTTGTCATCCACTAACTTATTGTAAGTTAACGTGATGTCATCAACATATTTCAGATAGCTTTGTAATTGTAATAGCTTGGGGCCGACCAAATTGAGCGGTAAAAATGTCTTGCTTCATAATTGTCTCGACTTCCATTTTCTATCTACGTTCACAATCAAATACGATGGATATCATGTTCAAAATAATTTTATCGTCATTTTTCGTTGCTAGCCCAAAAATAAATAACCAATATGTAAGAAAAGAATGGACAAAGACATTAATAAATACTCATTATAAATTTATAAAAAAACCTAATAGTACGTGAATTTTTTTCAGTAAATAAGTTGTAACCATATTTAAAACGCCGCGATGAAAATCTAGCTGTCGACTGTTAAACTTATATTTGTTTTAGTAACAATGTGTTTATAATGTAATTTAAATCACAACATTCTCGGAAAATAAAGGTATCTCAACACCATTATGAAATTATGAGAATTGAACAATGAGGATGGTATTTAGACGTCACAGCTGTCCGGCTGTATCGAGTGGCACAAATAGCGATTACCTAACGACAAATAAATAGTGAATATAATTAAGTTTCTATGTCTTTTACCGATTAACTAACGACAAACGTATAGGACATCAATTCCAATAGATTTAATGTGTGACATTTGATTAAAATACGATGTTCCAAATTTGTTTAAGTTCAACCCACATCTGTCTTAACTATATAGAGCCTATTAATGTTCGCGCACTTCTATGGATAAAACGCAATAAGAATAAATAACACATTTTTATTTAAACTAGCTAACCGGCCACGCGTTGCTGGTATAACCCGGCCACGCGTCGATATGGTAACGTTAATTGATTATAAAAACTATTATTCTTAGGCTTATGGTAACTATATATGGTAACAAACCTACAAAGTCCTTCTTTTATATAGTAGACATTTATTAAAATGGGTTATTAAATTGTTATGTAGAGGATTTATTTTTGTCCATTAAAAACATGTACTTATTAAGTGGTCTGGTAATTTTATGAATATTTAAGTAGTCCAATAGTCGCGGCATGTTTTAGATTTTATTTAAAATCTATTTTAGTCCAAATCCAGCTATAATAATAATTATTTACGATTCTACTCTCAATTCTAATTTTATTGACTAAGTAATTAAAATATTCCGTTATCCCTTTTACACATTGTACATATAAAATCAACACTAATGACAGTTACTAGTATAATTTTTTATGTCTCTTCCAGCGGTAAATTGAATATATAATATACTTTTATATATTCTGCACTGTAATGGCACGCTAATATACAGCAAATACGTATGACACATCAGCTGTCAGGTACATTTGTGTCAGGCACGGTAGGTATATAAGTACTACGTTCACCCTGAAAATCAATAGCTAAGCAACCGCGTTACGACAATACAAAATCACAATTTATATCTCCAAGAATGCAATGAAAAGGATGCACCAAGTGGTGAACTAGTAGGATATTGTCCTACGTTCTATAAAGAATTCTATTATAAAGAATCGGGAAATCAAAGCAATCGCCGACAAGGTCACCCTATAAGGCATAAGTTAGGTAAATTCAGTAAGCTGAATGACTTACTATAATCCTTTGAAACTCTATAGCTTCATCACTTTCACTGGCCATGAACAGTGTTTCCAATAGTTTTCTATAGCGAAAATTGTTTCTTATATAATACTAGCTGACCCAGCCACGCGTTGCTGTGTTATAAATTAAAATAAAACCTATCCTATCTTTTAAGTTAGATCAAATAACAGATAGTTACGAAGTTTTAAGAAAATCGGTTAAGTAGTTTAGGAGTCCATCGCGGACAAACAACGTGACACGTAATTTATATATATTGAGAAGATAATAAACTCATACTAGACCCTAGCTTAGGAATATCTTACCATCCGATCATATCAATCATCGGCGGTATAACATTTTGCCACCCTGAGGAAATAAAAAAAAACCGTTTATAAGGTTTTTGTGATGTAACTACAAATTTACATTTTTCTCTAGTGTGCTTCATAATATTGTTTCTTGCTAAATTTCATGACTCAACTGAAAGTACTCTTTGGATTTTGATTCCATTACGTCTGTCAAAATATACAACGTAAAAGAGGTATAGCCAGCCATACGTTTGATAGAGTTGATGTAGAAGTTTGATAGTTTCTCTATTCCAAGGGATCGTAGACCAGAGTATTTGGTGTGAATTTCCACGTGATACTTCCACACGTTCCTTAGAAAGAGGGTATTGACAGACAAAACGGACAAAGTGACACGCACTTTTCAAAACACATAATTGACGGCACAAGTGGTTAGCGTCATCTTAAGGTTGCAGAAATTAAGCAACTTAAGCAAAGAAAAGCCATTATATGGGTCACCGAAAATACAAAATTATTATCTCGAGCTACTCAGAAGGCAGGTTAAGCCTTGCATGTGAACACGGGTGACTTTTGTCACAAGACAATTTTGTCACTCCGCCCTGGGTTCATGGAGATTTATAAAGGTGCGAGAACGTAGCGACGCAACGTGACAACTTGATAACTCTACGTACATCTCTATGAAATGATAAAACAGTCACTGTGACAAAAATCAGTGCGTGCAAGTTCTTAGCAAGTGCAGCCGCAATGGTGTATCTATGCCTTTTCTCCTTGGGGAAGGCATATGGCCTGCAGTGGCCACATTAACATGCTGATAATGATGTACTAGGTAATATTAGTTAATGACACATGCATTGCCCTTTTCCTAAGTAAAAAAGCAAACTGTAGCAATCAATTACATTTATGCATATCGCTTAATAGGAAATAATGAATTCACATAATCTCGTCGTTTTATGACTACTTTCGGTTTTATGAATACTGTAAGCAATAGAATCTGTCCTTTAATAATACTTTATGGCAAACGTGGTTTTAAAAAATCACGTACTCTTTTGATTGCTTTTTCACATTTAAAGTATTTTAAGGGCTCAGAATAATAATAACATCTACACTAATATTATAAAGAGGAAAGTTTTGTATTTTTGTATGTTTGCAATGAATAAACTCAAAAACTGCTAAGCCGATTTCAAAAATTCTTTCACCACTAACTACATTCACGCTGATTAACATAGGCTATATTTAATGATAGAAAAATTTAAAGAATTTTGTCCACCCGTGCGAAGCCAGGACGGGCCGCTAGTCTTAATATATATAAAATACGTGTCACGTTGTTTGTCCGCAATGGACTTCTAAACTACTTAACCAATTCTGATCAAACTTCGTTACTATCTGTTATTTGATCTAACTTAAAAGATAGGATAGATTTGTTTTCATTTATAACACAGCAACGCGTTGCCGGGGCAGCTAGTACTATATAAATTTAAAATGATGTTTTTTTGACCAAGTAACCTACAAGTGTTGCCTAGCAACTTAAAGTAGGCAAATAGTTTGAAAACCCCTGTTATTATATAAAATTACGTTTTTACAAGAAACAAAACCATGTCAAACTTATCTACATAGAAATTTTTATTCAAATTGTTAGAAGCCTTTCCGAGATACGTTCAATAAATTTATATAAGAATATAAAAGAATTCTTGTAAGTAACGAGATTAAATTAGACAAAACAATATTTAATAGCTACGATGATTAAATCCAAACTTTAAACACAAATTAAACGCATGTCTGAACGTTTTTTGTTAATTAATACAAGGCAGCATTAACCTTTTTTTCTACCATATTATGGACATACTCCCAAGGCAACGATTACTTTAGACATTCATTACGAATATATTATTACTGATGCATTATCATCAATCGTATGTGATATGATAAGTACTCTTTCATTTAATTTTTTAATATTTATCTGGACAAAATATTCTGAAACTTGATTATTTATAAAATACTTGACTTCTTCTAGTCACCTGTAAATAATCAACATTTAAGAAACCCAATATTTAATGCAACTAAAGTAGTTTTGAAAATCAAGCAACCCAACCTAAGTCAGAGGGGTGAATAGAGTCCTATATTATTTGTTCGTACAAAACTGGTGTTGCGTAACAAGCGAAGGGCTGACTTTTCAAAATGTCGACTGGGACACTTGATTAGGGACACCTACAGTTTGATTTGAACAATAAAAACATATTTTTTATTAAGCAAAATGCTAAAAAAACTCGCCGCTATTGTACTTTTTCTATAGAATAATTTAATTATACTATCTGATTTAGTCTTTTACTTTCGCAAAATATCACAATTACTCTAGATATAATTGTGATATTTTGAGTGTTCTTTTAAGCATTTAAGGCATAAAAAAATATTTGGCCAGTTAGTACAACTTTACCAAATATATACAAAATGTTCTTACAAATCTCAACAAAGACACCAATTACATAGAGCAAGATAAATGAATTTTTAATCATTTGTATTAGTTCTATACACAAAGATTATAAAAACAAATATTTTGCAGAATATTATCCAATTACTTTCATATTCATTCTAACAGGTACGAGCTTGATTTCTTTCTTAAAGAACTCTGTCCATGTTGTAAGCTATTAGCGCGTTGAAAAAAAGTTAATTGGAATATAGCGAATTCTCTACACTGACTTGAAAATTTTAGACCACTTTTTTAAAATTGCCTTATCATACGTAAGATAACTAACGAATTTTTTATTTTACTGTATTAAAATTTTGAAATAAGAATCTATTTTATTCCACTTAATTACACGAATATACTAAAG
This sequence comes from Calamotropha paludella, assembly GCA_927399485.1. Taxonomy (NCBI): domain Eukaryota; kingdom Metazoa; phylum Arthropoda; class Insecta; order Lepidoptera; family Crambidae; genus Calamotropha; species Calamotropha paludella. Next base: position 19,932,705 of record OV656815.1, on the reverse strand, counting down.
ACAATAATATATTTCTGATTAGGTAAAGTTATTTAAAAAAAAGTGATTTTAGATTAATTAACCGTCAACGTAATTAAGCGTAATTTATTTATTTTAAGAAAGACAAACAGCTGTTAAACATATATATTTAAGGTGGGACATTGGTCTGGGACGTAATGCAACCCTAGTCGCACATACAGAGGGGTCGGGATCAGACTGACGATCGACTTAACTGGGGACGACAGACGAGTATATATTAAACATACGATCGCGCTGAAGTACTAAGGATAAATGATATCGTGGATTCGCCCATAAATCTAAAACACGCTTAATGTTAGCTTTGAGTTCTATTAAGTTACGGAGGCTAGAGTTTTTATTGTTTGTACTGTGAAAACTATTAACTTCTCTTATGACATCACATTTAAGCCATTAATATCCTTATGGACAATAGCATCGTAGGTGGAATGGACCATAACACATTACGTAATCCCAGTGGGGTTTCGTGGGTATTTACTTAATGAAACTTAATTTATATACGTTAATTTCGATGTCATTTCATCTGAACTGATGTAAAATTATGATAATAAAGGTTTTATAACAAACAAAGTAAACATACACTTTCGTGTTTTTTTAATTGGTAAAATTGCAATTTAGGAAGCAGACAAAAGAAATTTGGAATTCTTTGTATCTATTGGTTTTGACAATGGGATGATTCAAGGATTTCTTCTTGTTATAATATTATAGTCCAGTTATCATATAAAATTCCTTAACGGTAAACGTTCACCAAGTTAGAATGTTTACGTACGACATATCCTTAACAAAACCTCTTTGGTCCAATTGAGGCTAACTATTGCTTGATTTGTAGAGAGATCTTTAGATGATATCTATATGCGTTAACGGTTTAATTCATCGCTTATTAAATTTTATGATAGTGTGTATACCAAAAATCACATATTCAGAAAGTTTACGTGAAGTTGCATGTGGTTTAGTTTCTCAATAATATAGTTATAGTAAATATATACATACATTGTTCTACATAGGCACTCTTAGATTAATAATAGAGATACAATAAGATAAGATTATTGCAGAAATAATCTTATCTTATTGTAACAATTATTGATAACCTCTGTGGAGAAGTGGCATATCGTCTCTAGTGTCGCTTTCATTTAAGGGTTCAATTTATGAGCGAATTAATGTTAAGAACCAATACTTCTAAAGATCTCGTGTCTGGGAGGTCGAATTATCCCATGACCTTTAGCTGCTTTAGCTACATGGCTTTAAGTTAAGCTTTTTATGCGATGCTATTTAATATTTCTATGATTTATATTTTATTTAGATCTCGTTTAAAAAAATAATTTGGTCACTTATGACAAATATGAATTTAAATTTCAAATTAAGAGATAAATTTCTCTTGTGTTTAAGAAATATAGCCACACGTCAAACTTAAAATAAACCATCATCTTTATATTTGCACTTAAGCCATTTTGATAAATGGCTTACGTTCTTTGTGTACTAATAAACGACGTTAGCGAAAAAGTGAATCACAAACTACTTTATTAAGACTACGTTTATGATTCCAGTAACAAATTAAAATCAAGTTGATAAGTCCAGTGTAAGAAAGTAACAATTAAATTAACAGCGGAAACCGTGGAATCATAATTACCATATTCACACAATGTGACATAGAGCAACGGAACATGATACACAATTAAAAGTACATATCACGTTTGTTGACATATCGAAAACACGTGAACTTTGACGATTGAGCTATAGTTCAAAATATACAGGTACTACAATACAATCGGCTGATGGGACAGAGATATGATATTAACTATCAGACATATGTGAGTCAATCAGTACACGCAAATTAAACAATTTGCTGTAAGAGTCGAACACTTCCGTTAAGCGAAGCGTGCAACCATGACCTAACCAAATTACGCGCGGTCATTGATCTGTCAAACAGCTGTCACACGTACCTTGTTGAGTCCGGGGTGCTTCAACCGGTCGAGGCCGGAGATCCGGCTGACGGACTGCCCGTCGCCGCTTCCCCACAGTCCGATACGATCACGCTCCATCATGTCAAACGTGCACTTCCCTCCGCCGGCAATTTGCGACTGCCTGCCAGCCGAGAATGCGTTGGTTTTGTCTCGTGTAGCGGGGCACGCCGGACTCATTGCGGTCTCGCTCCTGGGAAAGCGGGAAAATTTTTCAGCGACACAGATACGAACCACGACGGTTGCGGTCAACCGATAACAGATGGCGTTAGGTCCTTGATACTGACTTGACGTGTGAATTTACGAATGGCTTTGTTTGCAGGTCACTGACGTTATTGCGGTTTCCGTTTTGAAATGTAAATTTATATAAATTAATTTCACAGTTTAATACCTATTGGATATATAGCAAACCATTTCCTACTTAATACAACGAAACATTAAATAATAATAGTAAAATGTTTAGGTGAAAAATAAGTATAAAATGTATAATGTTTCGGCTATTATAATATTAGAGAACTACGATAGCTACGAAATCTACAAAGCTACGAACTACGACTAAGAAAATCATCATTTATTTTACAAAATTTATAATTTACACTGCTTCGTATTTTAAATTAAATTGCATATTCAAATTTTAACTATATTTTATCACGAGAAAAATGAGATATACCAGCAAACATTCACGATCTACTCCACTACGGTATGTAACTGTTATTGTCCTACCTATAAAAGGCTGCAGGGCAAGCCTTCTTGCCCTTTGTGCAAGGAGAACTCATGAGAACTGATGCCTGCAAATAAATTTCACGATACAATGATAATAAGAAAATCATTAGTCTAAGATCAGTTATCTTTGAAATAATTATTCTCAAATCATCATTAAGTTAACCTCAAAGGTCAATGTGGAATAATTAGCTTTTTAATTAATTGTGTTGCAATGTAAATAAAAAGGCAAAGTTGTATTTATTTCATTAATTCGGGTTTGACGCGGCTTAATACGATTGAGACTCTCAGCAAACGCATTGAAAACGCTAAGGTTCAACCCTTGCACGGATCTTTGTGAGGTGCGGTCGTTGCACAGGTCTTCGCGCCTTTACCATTACAAATGTGTAGATAAGTCCGTCCACCGTTAGTGTGGATTTCGCGAAATACAAACAAGCGTCAATATGGAGGCGCCGTAAGCGCGCGTTACTATCGCGATTGACGGGCGCAGCCATAATTTTTGTGGAAACTATAATTAATCAGTATTACAGTGGCGAGAAGATAGCGCAGTGTGCTTGCACTTTGATTGGGGAAGCTATGCAGGGCCAGTAATAGGATGGTCACCCACCCACCAAAACCTTTCCTTGCTTCGGAGTCGTGGATCCCGGTTGATCCACTGGGCTCGCGTGGTAAGTTATGGCGCATTTTACCTATGTTTTCATCTACAGGGCCTTATGCTAAAGCAGTGCTTACATTATAAGGCTGATGACCACGAAGGCGTCTCTATTGACCAACAAAGCTTACGCTAATCTATCGACCAATACAATCGCAGTTTTTGAAAACGCGATTCATTTGTTTTTATGCCGGTACAAACGGATAAAATCAATAACAACGCACTGCAGAAGCTCGGACGCAATAACAACACGCACGTCGTCGGTGTGTTTACAAAACGTCGTATACAGAAATGTTAAACTTTGGATTGGACAGAGGCGTAATAGACAATCCATATGAGACTAACTTCCTTTACTGTTGCATGGAAATAACACAATAAGCCATTCCGTCCATTAGAACCTAATATCCCTTGGAAGATAATTTAGATTTTCCCTTCATAAGAATCTCCTTATCATGTATATATATCAGGATACCATATCCTGATGTATTCAGTGCAACCGTTATATAATAAAAATATCTTTTTATTTTGTTAAAAGACTTTGAAATTGTTCAAAACCAAAAATAATATGTATATGCTTATGCATTTTTAATGCTTATATTAATCCACTAAAAACTAATACATCTATATACATAAAAATTCCCTGTCACAGTGTTTGACCGCGATAAACTACAAAACTACTCAACCGATTTTGATGATTCTTTTTTATTTTGCTGGATTTGTTTAATTTCCAACTTAGGACATAGGACATAGGTTTTATTTGTTCTAATTTAAATAGAAAATTTGTTGAATTTAAAATATATCAGTTTCACACATTAATTCAAATAGGTGTTGAACCTGAAATTATAACCGAGCAACTTTATGACAAAAAGGAAAGAATCATAGTTTGCTTTGATTCAATATTTGAAGGTGTATCTGTTGAGACTGGTTGAATTTAGATATCATTACACGCATGAACTAAGGCCCTAAAAGGAGAATATCAAAGACAACAAATTAAATCGTTTATTAGTTGTTACTAAAAGATTGTGCCTTTTTTCTTCTGAAAATTGCACACGATACGAAAAACTATATAATTTATGTGTTTAAAAATATTAATGTTTTTAAAATAAAGAAAGTCCAGAGAATAAAAAAACATTGCGTTTTTGTAAAATGATTATTTTTTTAAATACATTCATATCGATACAGGTAGTTACTTTTTTATGTTATAGCTGGCGTTTACTAATTAAGACATTGTATTGATAATCTTTTGACTCGTGAATCCGATAGTCTGATCACCCATTCTGACAGACGGCGTGATGACTGATACACCTGATCATCGTTATCTACTTGAGAGGAAATTTACCCGCATAGTTGCGTCATTCTTCAAAAATTATCGAAACACGCAAGAAAAGCATGCTGCGTGTTGGTATCGAATTTGTCAGCTATCAGTCGAGGGCAAAATTAATGGAACGTAAAAAATAAACAAGCAAATATGTCAAAATAAACAATTTTGTACAAAAAAATATAAATAGATATTAAATTTACATTTTAGCATATATACTCGTAAAATGGGAACTCAACGCCGCATTGGAGCTCGGCTTCGGATGCAGAGGCAGAGCAACTTTATCAAAGGCTTGTCTTTGGATGGATAAACAAAGTCCATGGTTGGAAAAACAATACGTTAACCCTCACCAATCCACGTTTCCATTGGACATTAGTGTGTTATGGTATGTTTTGCACCCCAATATGAGTTAATAACAATAATGTTTACAAATCTGAAATATAGTGAGTAACAATGCGCACTCTTATAGCTTCATCTAAAGGCAATCTTAGCCAGGTAAGCTTCAGATGGAGTGAAAAATTATATTTCTAATTTTTATTATTATAAATAGTAGAGATACTTAAATCAAAGTCGCTTTTTTCGTCTATTTGTTTCACTGCCATCTTCTTAATCGCGCAAACGATTATGATACGATCATGACCGTTTAAAATTTTTTTCCATGCATTTTACAATAGAGAAATACCGAGAATTTTAAACATTTATAATGATATCGTAAAAAATACATTTTTGATCGTTTATATTGCTAACGCTAGCTAAACCTTACGAAATGGATCAAAATAATGTATTATGTGGTATATAGAAAAGTTTAAGACGGTATACATGTGCCGCCTAAGGATAGCATAAGAATTTTTAATATTTAAAAAATGGTAACTGTAGGTTTCTATACTATGGTTTATTACTGAACAACGTGTTAAGGAAACTATTTTAAACAATAACGTATCAATCCTTATCTAGTTAGAAACGTTATGCAATTAGTGTATATCAAAATTTTTCTGTACAGCTTAATAATTAAAATTATTTTATTAATAAACGAAACGGTCGGTCAACAGGCACGCTCCGTAAGTGTAGAATGGTTTTCACATGGACATATCGCAGCTTTAATACTATAGGGGCCCAATTCGAAAAACATGATCGTTGGAAAAACGCATTTAAAGAATTTTGAGCCCTTGTATTTTCACAAAATCGGTCATAAATAAATTAAACTATTAATAGCAAATAATTAGTGCTGGTATAAATTTAATATGCGATAATATTTCATGCTTAATGGACATACTCTTATGATGTTTTATGATTTTGTTTTTAATAGTTTTATGTATGACCGATTTTGTGAAAATACAGGGGCTCAAAAATCCTTAAACGCGTTTTTCCAATAATCATTTTTTTCGAATTGTGCCCCTATAGTATAAAAGCTGCGATATATAATATTATCCATCATTCTGTCGCTAACCAAAATCGAGTTTTTGCTGTCCAATGAAAAAACAGAACATTGTAGGTGTATAAAGACATTCTATAGTTTTACGACCTCCGTCACATACTGTACACCTGTGCGAAGCCGTGGCGAGTCGGTAGTAATGATATAAAATCCATACGAATACATGTATCTTATAACAAATAATATTATTAGCGTTACATACACAATGAAAGAGTGTAATACGTATTTATACTGAGATAATACAGCATACACAGGCAAAAATTGAATGCCTTGTGCTCTTACAACATGACTATAACAAAACCGCCATCGCGAGATCAGTATATATCAATATTGATAAGGTTTAATATTGGGGTCCTTATGATCATAATACATACGCTTTTAAGAAAAAAACTCAATGTTTATGTCGTCGAATTTATAATCAAGATTGTAGAGCAAAAATTAATTGTTACTTTAATGCTACAAATTTAACTGCTTAGAATTTGACTAGTGAATATATTAAAATTAATTTTATTATTTTAAATCACTCGTTTTGTCTACTCAATGAATAAAAAAACAAGCTACGCTCATAACTAAAACAGTTCGTCTCTGTAAAATAATATTTTTGCTACTCTACAAAATGTAGAAATTCAGTGTTATAATTAGTTACCCTAATTTTCTGCCGGCGAAAAGAACTCCTTTTGCAACTTGTGAGACAACTAAAGACAGGAAATTAAAAACAAAAACAAATTAATATTTTTATCTTTATATAATTTCCAAAAAAAAATGTTAGGTACTTTGCTTCGATTAAGATTGTTTTTATATTCCCGATTTTTTTTTTAAATGTCGTGAACATAATTGGATATTATTAATAATATAAAATATAATACGTAATTTACAAACTTACCTTTTATTTTTGTGGCTATCACCAGCGCCATTCATTTGACGGGTGTCAATTTGACTGTTAGTTTTGACTTTGCGAGAGAGGAATTCCATTTTTAACGAAAAAAATATAAAAATCAAAAAAGAAGAGATCAATATTGGTATCACAGACTGCCGAAAAACTTGAAAAAGTTTATATACGAGCAAAGTAAGAAATAATTTAGGAAATAAACATTTTATTTGTTTATTACAGTGCCGTAGAGCTGTTGAGAACTCTAAATGACGACTGAAGGTTGGTATCGGATGATCGCGCTAATAAAACGGTCACTATCGATCAAGTGATGAATTAATGATCAACTCTTAAATGCAAACATAAAAAAAACAACTTTACTATCACGCACTTATTTGCGTGATAGTATAATTATTTAACGACCTGACAAACTGTGAACCATATAAAGTTATTATTATTATTACTTTGAGTTCATACAATTAGTTCTCTTAAGGTTAAATTCCATTTCAATTCAATAACGTCTTTTAATTTTTGGTTTAAAGTTGTGTATGACATAGACAAAAATCCAACTACAGACTATAAAATTTTTGTATGCACTGACCTCTATTAATACAATTTATACGACATCCGCAATGGAAAATGTCATGGTTAAATTACGGGTCTTAGTGCAACGGTACAGTCAACAACGTATCAACGTAAACAAAGCTATCAACTTTCTTCATTCGACTTTCAGCTTAAAGATTAACAAATAGAGTTCAAACATTAAAAGATAAAATTTGACAGTTTGTGATAGGTTTATGTGCTATACTGTGTGTACCAAAGAGCTATGGTAACCTAATATAATCATGTTTTGTTCAGTATTATATTGTCATCTTTGCTTTGTCTTTGCCTGGCTCCACCTAAAGTCTTTCATGAGCATAGGCACTTGGCAGCGAGTAATATATATCTTGTGGTTTATATAATATTTAATAAAAATTATGGTCTATATGAATATTATTTGGTAATGTCTAGCTTTGTTGGATTTTAACCAACCCAACCCGGTCAGACGGGGAGTCAATAATTCACAAGAACTGACGGCGTAGTTTAATTTCATACAATAGTAATCTTTTTCGTATTATAGTATGTGCTGACGACAGCACATAAACCGATAATTTACTAGGTACTCCATTTGTAGCGATTAAGTTCATAATTTATTGAGAAAGTTTTACTATTTTCAATATATGTATATGGTATCGACTGTATATAGTTATTTAAATAGCTACTATTAATCAGAGCCTGAAAAAGATCCACCTCTGACCAATTACTTAGAAATAGAGATGCTAGCTAAAAAATATGTCTGAAGGTCCAGCTGAGGAAACAGTTTAGATGGATCTAATGCAGATGCTCTATCCCTGATTAGTATCCCTGCTAAGTATGGCGAGTATTTAAATAAATTAAATCGCATGTGGGCCACATGTCTTATGCATGTGAGAGCTCAAGATCACGTCAAGGGCACAAGCAGCACCACCTACTTCTCACGACGCTGATTGCTCCGCATGATAAGGAGGTCTCGCTTATCTGATCCGTAGACAATAATTTGTAGAAAGTATTCACTTGACATAATATTTAATTCGATGCCTACACCGAAGTTTAAAATAAAACTCTTTCCAATATTTTGGAGAGTGTGCTCAAGAGCAGCAAATGCTCATACAGCCATCTCCTTTTTTGGATTCTTTCTTGGCCCCCGGGCTTGATTGGGATCAAGAGCAAACCCATTCTAAATAAAGAAAAAAATACTAGATTTGAAGCCAATAATCATAAATTTACAAAATAAAGATGGCAACACCATTTTATTATTATCTGTTAACCGCACAAATGTCATAGATGTAACGTTAACAAATATGTTACTTAACATGCACGAAAGAAAATATATATTTAATTGTTAGTGCTCGATAAAATACTGATAACAACTGCGAATGATCACTTATGAAAATTTATCGTCCGAGACATTTTATATCAATTGAAATAGCTAAATAAATGAGCAGCAAATGCTTATGTCATGCGTAAAAATACAACGGAGTTTTAAAAACAATGACTGCAACTTTGATAAAATCCTATTATAATAAATGCCTACATGCGTAGCATATTACATAGTATATGCATTGTACTATAAAAAATAATAAGCTATTGATTGCCCGGCATGCTCTTTCTTGCTGATAATATAATATAAATCTTCTTTAGTTTGCTTACAACAAATTTCATCGTAATACATCAGTTTGTTTGTTCTGCTCGACTACCGCACGATAATTAATTTGTCTACACTAATATTATGAACAGGTAAAGTTTGTATCCTTATGTATCTGTAAGATTGTTTTTGTAAATTTGTAATAGGAAGTCTCCGGTACTATTATTCCGATTAGTATAATTCCTTCATCAATATTTATAAGTAACTTTTAGTGTCGACAAATAAAGTCTTTATCAAATAGGGATCACCATGACCTATTTTACAACTAAAGTCAACGGAATAATGGTCGAGAGAGTCGACGAAAAATGAAGAGAGCGTTTTTTTACGAACTCAAAGTATTATAAAACGGGAGACCGCGATGAGATTATCTATGTGTGATGGTTAATAAGTTATGGTCCTCTCAGATAGACATCAGAATAACACATAGGCTTATGGGAAAAGCAGGATGTTTAAAAACTATGTACTATGGCAAACATGACAACAGATGGCGCTGTTATCCATCTTTGGTAGTTTATCAACTGCTTGAGGAATTAACGCCTCCAACGTAACAGTTTCTGTAAAAGAAACGAGAAAAATGGAAAGTGTCAAATATAAAAATGTACGCATATTAAGTTACACAGTTAGTATGATAATCATCGGATGGATCCCATGGATCAGCTTCAATGGCGCATTGTCTGTTACGCCATAACTTCCCGAGTTCTTAACCGATTTTAATATATTTTGTGTGGAATCGAATCAACAGGTTTAGGACCAGACGGTGACGGAGCCCGAATTTTGAAATTCGCAAAAATTCCCATCGAACCAGCCAAAATATATAAGTATATAACTATAAAACATATTTTTACGTTTCGTTCGCCCTTAATATACTTTTAGTATAAATATATTCCTATAACTATAAATATAGTTATAAATGCATAAATTAAATATATAAGTATAAAAATAAAACATATATTTACGTTTCGCTCGCCCTTAATATACTTTGAGTACATTATTGTAATAAAACACCGCCATCGCTCCAATCGAAATAGCACACAAACCACTTGTCGTCTCTTCTCTACATACTGACACAAAGAAGAGAAATATGTCGACAATATCGGTTAAAATGTCGCCAAAACGCAATTGCTATGTTAGAGTTTGAAGACAAAAATCCGCGGCTAAGTAAAACTACTCGTTTGACATAAGAAATCGACTTCTAAGCGCAGCCATATTAGAAACGACTGACGACAAATGACTAAAACACGAGAAAATGGGTCGACAAAATTTTGTCGTGTTGCGTATGCTAGGCGGGCTGATCAAAAGGCCTCTCTCTGTCTCTATAAATTACAACCAAAGGCATCTAAAACTAGGCTTTTATACTATTTATTAGAACCTTGTGTTTTCACTCAGAGTAAACAGGACTGGAGTAGCCTTTGCCTAACATTACCCCTCTGCCAAATGCACAAGCGTCGGAATCCTGTGCGTTATATAAAACTAGTTGAGCCGCCATTTTAAAACCACAATAATCAGAACGTCTCACCGTGCAGAGCTCCCACGAAAATGCCTGCCTGTGCTGTTTTCTACTGTAAAAAAAATTCGAAAATATCTAGTATGCAAAAAGATGGCGTCACCTTTCATTTGTAAGTATAATTTTTAGGATTTGATTATTATTTAATTCATAATTTCATGTTTTAGCAGACTACAATTTCAAATTTCGCGCCCAAAGTTCGTTTGATGACGTCACGGCCGCACTCCCCACGAGACTACCTAGGGTTGACCATTATCGCATTTCAATTAATTAAGACAAAAATTAGAAAAAGTTTGTTGGTAATAAATAACTGCAATTTTGTATTAATTAATTACTAATTATAATTTCGATTTAACAATGTACGTTGCGTGTTTATTTTTAGTTTAGTATTAAGTTCATACCTACACTTTTGCGGCTGCTTGCCTATTCTATTCTTTACCACACAACATGGAAATATAAAATAATAAATAAAATAATAAATTAAAATAATAATCAAACTATTTGCCCTTTTATTCATGCTGGGCGGCGCTCATAAACATTAAGAGTACTAATGCTGTATATACTTACAGTGTCCCTGACTTCATAAAAAAGCACGGTTAAAAGGGTACCATCGCCTAACCAGCACACCCGATCATTTCCGAGAAACCAAAATTATTTTTCGAGCCACAGGATAAACTGTTTTTATTTTGTAATCAGCAACCCTTATTAATTTTTACAATATTTATTTGCACAATAGTGATGTCAACTTCATCGATATTGTGATTTTACGAGTGAGTAATGAATGAATGAATGAATGCAAGTAACATACTTAAATTGAAAATATTTATTTTTAATTTAAATCTATATGTCGCAGGGAAATTGTATAATTCCGCAGTTTACATTCGGCGTCATCAGTTTAAAAAACACATACCCTATTCTTAGTTCTATTTCATAACGATATTAAAACACAGCTTAGATAAATTACTGTTTGTTTCGGTAATTATTACCAGGTATTAATGATGATTTCAAATAAGAATAAGGTATGTGATTTTAAACTAATGACGCCATATGTAAAGTGCGGAATTATACTATTTACCTGCGATATTATACACACGAGAATAAAACTGTAAAGATATATAATAAAATAGGTCAAGTCCACCTACAACCAAATGGCTAGTTATGAGCGTAGAGGAAGCGAAATCACTAATTTTTGAACATATTGTCTGTCTGTATGTATGTTTGAGCACGCATCACGCAAAAACTACGCGACGGATACATTTTAGTATGGTAATAGCTAAATGTCATCGTCAACATTTAAGTTAAGTTTTTTTTATTAATATTGTAGCATAAATATGTACATATGTATGAGGCAAATATACTCTACCCCTAGGCGGTATACTAATTGTTGGTATTTATATTTTAAGCTTTGACATGCCCGGAAACATCTAATTTTTCATATTCAGTTTTCCTAAAGAAAACAGCATACGAAAAAAATGGATTCATGCTTGTAATAGGGCATCTTGGGCATCTTCAAGAACAAGTACTATATGTTCCATACATATTGATCCGTCTCAGTTTCAAAAATTATCTAACAATAGAAGAAGATTAGTTGCCCATGCTGTGCCAACGTTATTCTTGAATGATCCTCTTAGTTTTTTATATAACTAGTTATGTTTCAAATAGATATCAACATGTTATATTATAACAGTTTTAGTTTATTACATTTAAATGTATTAATTTTAGGTTAAAGAATAAGTTGAAAAGGAAATACCTGCAAAAGGTGATGTAAGCAAATCGCAAAAAAATACAAATAATCAATCGGTCAAAGTAAAAATCTGAGAAAACTAACTATATTCACTATCGCTTTGTTAAAAATAATGTTTCAGTGTTCCTCCTTTCCATTATGGTTATACGCGTAAGGGTCCACAGTAAATTCTATATATATAATAACACCTATTGTAAATATCTTTAAAAAGCAATAAACTATTAAGGTTAAATTTGTATTTTATGGATATAGCCTTCGAAACTGACTGTTGTAGCGTGTAATATCATCATTAATTTAATTTAATTTTTAATACATAATGTAGGAATACTAATGCAACGTTAATTGGAATACTAACGCAAAGTTCCACATGGATCAGCTTCAATGGCACAATGTCTGTTACGCTATAACTTCCCGAGATCTTAACCGATTTTAATATTTTTGTGTGGAATCGAATCAACAGGTTTAGGACCAGATTGTGACGGAGACCGAATTTTGAGATTCGCAAAAATTCCCATAGAAAATTTTTTTTTTTTTTTTTAGATATTACGCTCCGCTTCAATATATGGTGCTAGCGTAGCTTTATGCTTAACGACTGCATCGCCCAGTACATTCATTCATTGAACGAAACTGATTTATCGATATCGATATTCGCGTGCTATGTCATGTCACTTCTCACACAATGACATTCGTGTGTTTGAATAGAACGTTAACACACTATTTTAAGCACGTGTGCGTGTATTTTAAATATGTTTGTCGTATTAGACATGTGTGCGTTTGTAAACACGCAAAGAGTTTTTGTTCCTGTGTGCTGGCATTGAATGTAGTAGTAACCTCACCCCCCGCAAAAAATGGCAGAAAAATATGTACGAGAAATTGACTAATGGCTACTCCAGTCCTGTTTACTCTGAGTGTTTTCAATATGATAACAACGTACCATAATCTATTTCAAGCGTACATTCATACTTTATGCAATCTTTTCATCAATACGTTGACTGTTCTACTAACTGTGAACATGTTGGATATTTCATTTAAAACAACTTTACTTGTCACATTAGATGATGAAACTGTAGTGTCATTTTCAGTACTAACTGTAATTAGTACTGAAAATGACAGTCGAAAACTACTTTTTTGTGTGACTTGCGTATTTTCTATTATAATGTTGTTGCAATTTTGTACGGTGCCTAATTACGGTATGACGTCTTTATTCCTATAAGGGTGGATTTCCCAACACTAAACATGGTATGGATGAATTCATTAGAATAGGACGTTACTAGTAGTTAATTAGTAAAAAACAACGGTTAAGATTTGATTTTTTATTTCAGTAGTCTATAAATTTTTATCAGTGTTGTTTCATACAACAAAACTTATTTGTTATCTAGGTGTATGGAAACTTTTTTAAATTGTAAATAGTGATAGAATAAGTAACAAGGTAATTTTTTAATAATATTTTCAATATACCTGTTTAATAACAATTAAGTATAGTCTGTTCATCCTAACTTGTCCTATTTGGTAAATAATCGTGGCACACTTTTTTATCAAAAATGCAGCATTATAATCTAGATAAATCTAGATTTTTTAGATTTAATAGGTTTCAGTCCATAATAACGATTTATTGTAATAGATACTTTGTTATTATTTTATTTTTAAATTGGCGATTTCGTTAAAAAGTTGTACCAAGATTGTTTACCAAATAGGACAAGTTAGAATGAACAGACTTTAAAAATGTCTGCGTGCCCCATAAAGTCCTTTAATTCTTACAATTCCGCGCACATTACACATTTCACTAAAACAAACTATTAAGGCTTTTTTGATCATAATTTATACTTAATCCTGACGTTTCAACTCCTTTACAGAAGCCGTGATCACAAGATGACAAATTATGCGCAAACAATCCTAAATAAGTCGTTTTATTTAAAAGTCCTTTAATGTCGGTGACTAAAAGTGGTTCAAGTATATCGTTCAAGCTTAGAACGATTCTAACTTTCCCGACATGAACTTAGAATTTACGTACTAGAGCTAACTAAGTGCTTATAGCAGGTAAAGGGACTTACCGTATTTCATATATAAATTTCCTTTCATTTCCGTAACTTGTTTCCTAATAAACTTAATTATAAACCTTTTTTAGTTGATTTTTTTTCATATATTTTCGTTCCTTTAGTTTGTTATGTTATTTCGGTGTACGACTGTTTCATTACGACGGCGTCAAAATGAATAATTTGGACACGTATAAATGCATTAAATAAAAGATGGACAATGTAAAAAAGTAAAATAAGCCACAGTTTAAATTTAAAAAAGGTATTCTATCTAAATGAAAGAAAAACTACTTTATTGAAATTTACCCATAATTTACTGCTATTATGCTAACCAGAAGTTTTTCTCATAAATTATTAAATGATTATTAATAGTTGAGTTACTAAAATTACCCGAATCACCTGAGATAAATATAAACTTCTTCTTGTGTAGTTTTATTATTTTTAATTCAAAAATTATAGGTGTAATCCCGACATACAATAAACTTTAAAAATTTATTGAATGTCGAAATCTTACATAAAAATAATGTGACATACTACTCAAATGTTAATCTGCTTCTGATGCACACTATACAACAGAAGGAAGCACAAATTTTGTAAATGCCAGAAAGACAGTGAAAGACATGTATTACTTGTGAAAAAGAAATATGTTTGCACCTGAGCACGTACGCACAGTACAAGCGCAATAAAGCAGATCAACAAATATATTGTATGTATTATTAGAACTAGTCATTTGGAGCTAATTCTAATAATTATTTAGTATCCATTTTTAGTAATTATTTTCAGCTTTATTACCTACTACTTACAGAAAATGTTGTCTAAATAGTTACCCATATGCAATTTTTTAATTAATTTTTTTGGGCGCTATGATACCTTTCTTTAACATGCTTCCTAAACTTATCACATTACATTATTTAAATACTCGCTAACTAAAAGATTATGAAAGAGATTATTAAATACTTAACCTTTTATATTTTAATAAATTATATTAAAAAGGTTTTGTTTGTATTCTGGTTTTATGATAATTGTTTTCTAACATTACGTACCTTTCTTTTGGCCAACACTTTCAAAAAAGGTCAAGAAATTATCTGCTTTGAAAAATGTGTTAAGTAAGAAATATATAATTATGTTTCATTTATAATTAATTTAATAATATTTATATGTCGAGTAATTTTTTTATTTAGGTATATCTAAATGGTAGCATAAAAACGATTGCAAAGTATTCGCATATAACGATATAAATTCACAAGATGCTTTGATTAATATGGGCTTCCAAGAACCTCTGGGAATAAGGTCAAATGCAAATTGTACTCCCGAAAAGAAGGTTTTGAGCCACAAATATATTCCCGAGCGAGAATTAATGTTGGTTTGAAGAATTCCTCTCTTTTTTAAAAAGCCTTTTCCTAAAAAAACTGAACATTTTATATACTTTTATAGGATGAAATAAATAAATTTCACAGATTCTCTGAGATAGGAATTTTCTTTAAGAATTCTAATGAGGCTATGGTTAATAAAAAAAAAATAACTTACGCACTTATTTGTTTACTGTTTATTTCAATGATGATACATGGAAGTAATAAAATCATTAACTTTAATTCAAAAATAATATTTTATAATTAATAAAGATTAGACATATTTCATCTTTTCTTACACAACACTATCCTGAACTTAACTCTTGTAACGCAATAGTAATTTCAGATCGTTTATTTGTAATCTAGATCATATTTGTCTAACATTCAAACAAAATCGAAATCTTTGAAATTTATTCATATTTACTACATTATAAATCCTTCACTTCGTTTTGACTAGTAAGATCTTAATTTATTGGAAACTGAATCCCGTAAGAATTTCCGTATAAAAAGTAAGATATTGTTCTGGCAAATAATAGAAATGAATAAATAATCTAATATAAAGAGCTCTTATATAAAATCCACCGACTAGTATTCAATTTTGCAGACGCAAATGTATTAAAATTGAATTTTTACACATAAATTTCAAAAATGTATTAAATTAGATTTGTATTTAGAGTAATAAAATAAATACCATTAATCTTTTATGTCATGCATGTCGGTAGATCACTTCGGGGTTTGCAATAAGTCGGTCACATAATTGGTATGTATTATACAATACGTTTATACCGTCACTAACGTTCATTATCGTTCTATTTGTATGCAATAGAACGATCTTTTAGCCAAACAAACCATAAACTCAACTCAACGCTTAAATTATTTTTGCTATATTATTATAATTTTAAGGAAATCCGACGTCATTAATTCGACAGTCGCTTAGTGCAGCGGTAGCGATATCCCACCATCTGCGAAGGTCGCGGGTACTCATTTATGCTTTCTATAGGTATACCCATAACACAAGCTTGGCTTAGTTTGAACTAAGAATTTAGGACTTGTCCGAAATCTATAATCTAAGATCACAGTGGTTTGTGCGTTTGTCTGTCCGCTCTTTTTCCATTGTATCAATAGCGTTACCATAGCAACGTGTTAACCGCAAGTAGTTCTTCTACCGGACGCTAGATGGCGCTAACAGAAAAATATTTAATAATAGAAAAAAATTAAAGAATTTTGTCCATCCGTCCGAAGCCGGGACGGGCCGCTAGTTTATTATAACTATTACAATATGGCTCAGGTGATCCAGTCTTCTTGTAGAACTCTAAAGGAGGCTTGATTCAATGAAATAAATATGAAAAATACCTACCTGATATATAAAATATCAGGTTACCTATTACTTTATCTCATTTATTTTGTCCTGTCATTATTGAGCAGCATATTTATGCCGGCATTTTATATTTATTAGCTACTAATATCATAATAACTTTATCATGTATTTAACTAACTAAATTTAGATACCTAAAAAGTTGATTTGTAACGTATTTGCGATTATTTTACAGTATAATCAATGTATGTACACTTTATACTTATTCGAATTAATTTACTTTTACCTACCTACCATAAATAATTACAGAGTCTAATTTGATACATTTTTATGACGAATTTGGTATTGTTCATATACTTTTTTGTGTTTGCATGCTGGGTTAATCTGTCTCGTACTTCTACTCAATACTATAAACTGCGAAATTTTTGGAAATAAAAATATTCTTTGTTCTGTTCAATCGAATGCAAAAACCAGTCTTACAATATAATTAAGATTTCTTCATCATACACTTAGTCATACACATCCTACTCTGCGATTCTCAGTATAATTTAATGGAATCGATCGAATGGCGATAATAAATAACAACTAGTATTAAATTTCCCTACGGAACGTATATGATTCATCCTGCAAATAAAGAGGCCTATGTCATTTTCCAAGTTTCAAGCAATCTTCGTACCAAATTCCATCAAAATTAGTTCAGCTGTTTTCCGTGAAAATGTTATAGACAGAGAGATAGTCAGAGTTGCTTTTGCATTCGTAACATAAGATAAATATTTGGAATGGGTTTATTTCTCTTTTTCCGGTAAGCTGGAACATTCGGCCCTATTTTTAATATTTTCCTGGCGTAAAATTGAATAGGCACATTTTTGACCAAAAATAATGTTACAAAATTCATCCGTGGTATGCGTATTCCTAAAAGACGAGACAAGATGTAAGTATTTTGACATTCTAAAAGTGAATTTACGACTGCCATTTCACCCTGAAAGCTTCCAGTAAAGTTCAATAAGCTCGTGTTTACTAGAACTCGTAATTTTACGTTGAAACGACGTACAGTCAGTGTCAAAAGTAGCTTATAAATAACGAAATTCCAAAAAAATAAATTCTTCCATTTATTCTGTAATTGCCTGAACATTTCATTTATTAACCACCATACACACGTTTCAACCAGTAAATCAATGAAATGAGAGAAAGGTCACGCTGAACGTTCTTATTCTGTATAGATAAATATCACGTCGTATTCTACCCATGATATATTTAAAATATATTTTATAACGTAACAAAATATTATCAAATTGATTATAAAAATGTATCCGTTTAAAAGTATAGCGCACAAACACACATACTCACATTCACTCAACGAACACACACTTTATGTTATTATTTTTCTTTTTATCTTTCCCCAAATTACCTACATCCATAGCACACAGTACACACACACGTACCGTACCGTATTGTATATAATGTCTCTCCCTAAAGGGCGAGAGACCTGTAATCCTAAAATACAGGAATTTTCCTAGTTTAGGCCCCAGTCCGTCATAATGTTTTAAGTATTGTACCCATTGTTATGCATATGTATTTGCTACTTTGGAGGAAATTAAGCAGATTTTTTGTGTTATTTGAGCATACATGTTTGTCTTCTTTCTTGTTACTAGGTCGATGCAGTCACTAAGCATAAAACTTCGCTAGCACCATATATTGGAGCGGAGCATAATACTAAAAAAAATCAATAATGTTTAGTAAAATTTAAAAATTCAAAAAAATGAAAACTTTCAAAAAGCGCGCTCTTTTTGTTTCAATAGGAAATCTTTTTTATTTTTGCGAATTTCAATTCGGGTCACGATTCTCCGTCACGATCTAATCCTAAATGTGTTGATTCGATTCCACACAAAAAATATTAAAATCTGTTAATAACTTGAAAAGTTATGGCGTAACAGACTTTGCGTTATTGAAGCTGATCCACGAGATTTTTTGTGATTGAATCCAATATTTTTTTAACAATGGAGATTTTTAATAATTAGATTGTAATACAAAAATTGATACAAATATGTTCCAAATAAATTTCTATATTTGCTATTCCCATCTTTGTATTTAATAATGTTCGAAATGGTAATTAAAAGAGATGGGTATTCAAAAGTTGATAAAGGTACTTAAACTGTGCGTTATGTATTCATGATAAAATGAAATTTAATAATAATATTGAAAAGAAAAGAAAAATTAATTAAATATAGTCACCATAAGCAGTTAAAGCACTTAAAACTACTACATTACAATTCTAAATTGTTGTTTTTTATAAGGAAAACCTATTCTCATAAACAGGTAAACGACAATAGGTAAGTTACTGCAATGGTAGCAACACTGTTTATATTTATGCGATAAAAAGAAGCATTAGTTCCATGTTTATGCATTACTAATTATTTAGTATCCATAGCTAGGCAGTTCCTCTGTGAGCACGACAATCGACGGGGCGCATGTAACTGCTCCGAAATAGCTTCTAAAATAATAACCATAAAAGAAAAAAAGAATTTAATATTAAAAAAAAATTAACCGGATTCAGGACACGTTTTATATTTAATTCTCTTTAAATATTACGCCTCCTGAATTCGGTTTTATTTAAATATGGGATAGGCGCAAAAGCGTCATCAAAAACTAAATAATATTTTCATTCAACTAAATGATCATGTGATTTGTCCAGAATCTATTATTGGAGCGGAGCGAGCGAAGCTCCCATGGATCAGCTTCAATGACTCAATGTCTGTTACGCCATAACTTCCCGAGTTCTTAACCGATTTAAATATTTTTTGTGTGGAATCGAATCAACAGGTTTAGGAACAGATTGTGACGGAGCCCGAATTTTAAAATTCGCAAAAATTCCCATCGAAATTTTCTTTTTCTTTTTTTAGGTATCACGCTCCGCTCCAATATATGGTGCTAGCGTAGCTTTATGCTTAACGACTGCATCGCCTAGTATATGTATGTATATATAAAGTCCCTGCCGCAGTGTATGACTACAATGAACTCCGAAACTACTCAACCGATTTTGTGATTTTATTAAATTTTCTGGATTTGTTCCAAATTACGACATAGGATAGGTTTCATTATAATTCCTAAAACAGCAACATGTAGCCGGGTCAGCAAGTTATTATATATTTTTAATTTTACTTCGTCGAAATAAGGCACAAAATCGGTCGTCTTCGACCTCCTTTTTTATGTACCTAAATCAGAAGTCTGAACTAAGTCAAGGATTATGTTTCGGTCCAATGGATAGGTCGATGTTACCGATGCCTAGCAAAAAGATGGGATACCTACTTAACTAATTATTGGTTCCAAGTCAAGGTCTTGGAGGTAAATATTGAGGTATGGATACAGAAAGCCGCTTAGTATAATAATTCGTCTTTGTTAGTTATTATAAGAATTATTTATCAAGTTAAAATTAAGTAACAACTATGTTAGTAAGTACTAGTTATAAAACTACGCAATTTCGTTTTGATTTTTATGACACTATGACATCGTTGAGACGAGTGACATGAAAGGATAAATTCGAGTGAACATAATGTGGGTACAATAATTGAGATACCTACTATCACATTGGTCCTATCCTGTCGAGATTCATTTTCTAACGAAGGATTGTAATTTATAAGTCCTCAGTATTTGTACAGTTAACTGTACGTATATCTACAAAAGTTTCAGTTTATGGGCCAACCAACTGTTAATATTTTTAAATATAAATTTAAAAAATTGAACAGTTTGTAGCAATAAACATAATCTTTGAGTGTGTAGTGGGTTAACATTCTGTTCCGTATCTACCTATTAAAGAACGTAATCATATAGGTACCTATTATGAATTCGCTCATGCGCATCAATAACGCAATTACATTAATTACGGAATGCAATTGTCTCTTTGTCAAAATTACATTTCTGAAAAACATCGACAGAAAAAAAAAGAAATACAATTCTTACAGTTTTCGCTAGAAGCTTTATCAACCTAAGAAAAGTCATGTGATGATGATGTCAGTATGTATGTTTATGTAGTCTATAGCATTTTCTATTAACCTTTTCAATGCACCTCCAATACGCTATCAGTTTCTAACTCTCCGGTTGACTGGTAGAGAATGCCTAATGGCATTAAGTCCGCCAATCGTACATATTTTGTGTGCAACAAAGTTTAAATAAATAAATAAAAGTATACGTTTGTAGTTATATTTTAAGGTAATGCTAATTTAAAAAAGAAAATGTATTTAATATTTGTTTCCCTCTTCTTCAAAAACACAAAATTTACAATTACGTCAATGTTGCACCAAATGAACGAATTATACCTATATTATTATATATTGGTTGGCCAATATTTTTAAAACGACTTTTAATTTTTTGGTTATCAAAATAAACATTAGTTACCTAAATCATTGCTTTACTCGTAAAATATACATTTTAGCATCATAATTTCATTTAATAATATTTGAAGCATCTACAACAGTGAATTATAATTTATGGATGATTAATTATTCAATAAAACCTAGATATAAAGATAACAAAAGTGTAACATAATTTAATAATTTAAGAAAAAAATATAAAATACGAAGTCGTATAAGTACTTATAAAAAACGTTTCTCATGAACGGATTACATATAGTGCTTACATTATGAAAACCCAGTCTAAGAGTAACGTACATTTGCAAAGCCTAATCTTTAAATAAATATATCCATTTTTCTCCAGAGCTATTTGGCATTACTGATTACAAAAAATACACAAAAGATCTGAAATGTAATGATAAGTGATTAAAACTGATTAATTAATACACACTGAGTATAGCAAAAAGTGGTTACACTAGTGAACATTTTCTGTAATGTGAGTTGAACAATTATGCCGCACTTAAATTTATTTTGCTCTTACTTTCAACATGACAACGAGATGTAAGGTGTGAATGTTATTCATGCTCATATTCATTACAGTTACCAAAATAAAAATAACATATTTCTGGCGACGCCCGGAGTGATTATTATATAGTATCGATTTCTTTTACTTACTTCTAAATCGCAGAATGGAAATTTGAGGTCTTAATCCTATCATTGTGAGACAAAAAAATAATACCTTCAAGTTGATGTTTGTAAATAAAGGAAACGATTCGACAGGTACATCAAGTCGCATTGGAAAATACCTTGTAATACCGTTATGCGTTATTTTATTTAAAAGTTACACTACCTAGCTATTTGTAGCTAATAATATTAAAGTACCTACGTCATAAAGAAAATACAAATAATGTTTACATATTCCGCGGCATTTGGTTACTACCTTCGTATTGAGTATATTTTCTAAAATGCAACAAACATCTTAATAGTAAGCAAACTTTTTTTCTTTAGTTTATAATATCGTTAAAAAAGATTTCATTTAAAAGTAGAAGTAAAAGAACTTACTGCCATCGTTTCTTATCGTTGAGTTTTACCGACGCAGTATTCCCCATTATGCTAGTACACGACACTCAAGTTTACAAACTTTCCGCGTCTCAACAGCGTCGAGTTACGCGTCCAAGCGTCTTAACCACCCGACAAACCGTATTGCTTTGTCCTACCACAGGTGTTTGAGGCAAACGGCCGTGACTTTCCCTCAGCAAAACGTTTGGCGCACGTCATTTCCTACCTATGAAACTGAAATTCTGTTGCAATACAATCCACATGATTTTTTTGCATTAGCAAATTAAATTTCATCTTATTGATGAAGTGATCAGATCAGTAATGATATGCCTTACTGTTCTATCGTGGTGCTTAAAAAGTCATTTCAATGTAAATGCATGCCTCATTATTATTCATCTATGCAGTAATAAAGTAACTTAAATTTAACTAAGAGCACAAGAAACAAAATAGGTATTATTTCAGTTATGGGCATTACGTTATCAGTACTAAAGCATTTTCTTAAACCTTTATTGGTTTAAGAATTTACAGTAAGACATAACACTTAAAACGTTAATAATTCCTAGCAATCGTTTTAAAAATTCTAAGTACTTTAAATTATCTGTTGAAGAAAACGGCTAATGTATATATATAGGTACAACTAATAAATCAAAGATTATTAAATAATCAATAGTAGCTACCTATTGAGGGCACCGATCCTTTGACTACTTTTGACCCATTGCCCTTCTTACTTTACACACTAAACAATGGGTAACTACACATATTAACCTTATATTTATACAAGACTGGCTTACCCGTACGGCTTCGTATATTCATTTCTTTGTTTTTGACTTTTTCCTATTTTTATCCGTGCGTACTTGAATAAAATATAAACTCCTGCCACTTAACTTTTGTCTTAAAGGCTAAATATGGACGAAGTCGACAAAGTTTATATAAAAGCTGAAGAAAAATAGTGACCGTGTTAAAGAAATAATATTTCTTTAACAACGTCATTTGTTACGCAACAAGTTTACGATATTACCTTCATATTCTTAAACGTCCCGCTTTCCCCCGTGTAACCTGTTATTTTATGTCTACCTCCGAAGCCCTATGTGTCGTTATCTTTTTATTTAATCTGTTAAGTTATAGCTGTCTGCTATTGATCTTTCATGTAGAAAGACTATCGGGAAAAAAACAACATATAATAGTAGTTTATGATACTGTTGCATAATAAGGGTTCTTATAACATGAGTGTGTTTTAAAAAAACGAGCCGTAGGCGAGTTTTTTTATAGTATCACACGAGTGTTATAAGACCAAGTTATGTACAGTGTCATACACTACTTTATCTACTCTCATACTATATTACGTAAAACAATGTTGCAAACAAAACCAAACTTTGTTTAAATATTGAAAAGATTTTTTAAATGTCAAATGTTGGCGCCAAGGTGCAAACATCGATTGTGAATGCGTGTTGCGTCGTCGCGGACTCGTTCATTGAAACCTTTTTAAAGTAGAGGTTCAACCTCCTTGGTCCAACTGGAGGTTGTATAGGTGTATCGTTATGATTAAAAAGTTATATTATGATACAGGTGTCCATACAAGACCTGTATCGTAATTAAACTTTTTTTTTTATTATTTTTGGCCTGTACGTAATGTTTGTCATAAGCATTTTGTTTTCAGTTTTAGAATCTTTGTATTATAGTATCAGAGTAGATAAAATTATTTAATCCCCTAATTATGTAAATTTCATTGTTATTTTTTAATTTTCATGAAAACCGCTTCTTGTATTTATTTGGTTTCTGTGTTTTGTGACCATAACAATATCAATAATATACCATAATATCACTAAGCATATAAATAAAAAAAATCACAACTATAATATCACCATATAATAATCAATCACACATAATATTACACTGACCGCAACAATAAGATTTCGCCGCGTTCGAGGCTACGGTTGCGTATCTTGTGCACTTTGCTTCAAGCCTTTATTGCCATCAAAACAGATTCTTAAAATCTAAACTAGGTATTTTTCCAAACGATATTATGTAAAAGGCAATTTTCATCTCCATATTTTTTTCTTTATAATAAGCTATATTTATAAGAATTTAAAAGTACTACCTCTTTGATTCCCCGTATTCGAATAAAGATAAATTTAAATAAAATAAACCCAGAGCAAATAAACAAGTTTTAACTAAAAAGTCTTTCTTTCAAGAGCATCTATGACTACATGCTTCTCCTGGAACAAAATATTTTTGGTATCTTGAATCGTCAGTTTCCATTATTAAATTTTAAAGGATAAACAAAAGTAAAAGTAATTATGTTTATTTGCCTATGTCACGTTCTGGTAAATCGATTACCAAAGAAAAAAAATATTGAAGAGCTTAAATGAATTTTAAGGGCCCCTTTCAGCCTCATTTCTCTACTATAGTAAAACATTGTAAAATAAAAAGTGGTGCTCTTTGATATTATTAAAATTTTAATAAAATAATGTATTTTGTTAGTAAATAATAGATTGTAAATTATTTTTAATTTATAACTACGATGATCTTCAAAATATAATTATGTCATCGCGGACTTTTTTATAGAACTTTTCGATATCCATAATATCTCTAAAGAAAGTTAACCTGTTAATGTTAAAATATATAGGTACACAAAAAGCGTTTTTATTTTAACAGGTCCATCCTGAAAGTCAATTTAATATTAGTGAAATAATTTTTGAACTCGGATGGGTAGTTTTATTTTGGTTGCTCGTCGTTATTACACATATAATTCAACAAAATTTTAATTAAATTTTAAATAAACTTCATTTTGTTTTCTTTTCTAGCGCCTGCGCATTCCTAAAAAAATATCTTTAAAATTCCACAACTTAATTACACGCTTCCATTCGATCAAATCAAAGCGTTCCGAATAATTTCAATGGAGAAGTTCTATTTTTTGTTATGGATTGATCATAAAAATATATAAATAAAATAAAAAAAGTGACAGTATCATTATAAATATAGAAAGAAGTTGTGAAACTTTAGTTTCGATTGTAAGAATAATTTCATTACACCCGGCGCTCCAGTGTTTGACGTCATATCACCTATATAGTCGACGCGGCTCGTATTCGCGGAACTAGTGATTTGATAACATACCGATGTCACACGATGAATGTCTAATATAAAAAAAAAATCACCAAAAAATATTGTGCCAAAGCACACAGTGTGTATCAATTGCTATGAGTAACAATAAGAAGTAGTGCAAGCTAATGAAGTGTAACGTAATCTTAAGTGACAGTTTCATCCAGTAGCTCTTCTTACTTCTTAAAAAAAATATAATTTCGAAATTTTGTATATTCGAATCATTTTAAATACTCAACAGCTTACCGTTCTGCCACAAAATAACGGAGGGCGATAAACAAATGTATTGTAGGGAAACCTTACGATATATAACATTCACCTTTAGGTATAAGTTAAATCATGTAGTTGATGATGTAAACTGAAAGAAGGTACCTACTCATTTAAAGTTTCATTCTTTTGCTTCACTGCCATAAGACCGACTTTCGCCTAATTTTAATCAAATTATCACATTGAAATTTTAATCTGTTTTATTCTGATTGAAATTTTAAGTTTTTTTTCCATTATTATTGACGTGACAACGTCTTATAAATTGGTTTGCCGGGTGACACTTCAAGAAACTGCGTTACGCTCCGCTCACGTTATGCGCTTACAATGAGAGCGAGTGAGAGGCACGCGTCCCTTCCACTCGGGCATGGTTAGCCCGCCTAAGAGCGAGAGAGACAGACATAAAAAGTGGAAGGGACGCGTGCCTATAAATTAATGTTTTAAATATAATTCTTTGTATAAATAAATGTTTTAAATTGTTACTATTATTTCATCCTTCTTCCTACTATACGAATGAATATTCACATTAAAATTATTTTACCACTCAAAGTCGTTGTCACGTAAAACTTTCGCCCGTATACCGACTTTACAGGCAACCAACCAGTTTTTATTACAAGTTTTTGTTTAATATGCACTATTCTTGTGTATGTAAGTTGTCTGAACAAATTTGTAAACAATTTTGACGTGACAACGTCTTATAAATTGGTTTGCCGGGTGACACTTCAAGAAACTGCGTTACGCTCCGCTCACGTTATGCGCTTACAATGAGAGCGAGTGAGAGGCACGCGTCCCTTCCACTCGGGCATGGTTAGCCCGCCTAAGAGCGAGAGAGACAGACATAAAAAGTGGAAGGGACGCGTGCCTATAAATTAATGTTTTAAATATAATTCTTTGTATAAATAAATGTTTTAAATTGTTACTATTATTTCATCCTTCTTCCTACTATACGAATGAATATTCACATTAAAATTATTTTACCACTCAAAGTCGTTGTCACGTAAAACTTTCGCCCGTATACCGACTTTACAGGCAACCAACCAGTTTTTATTACAAGTTTTTGTTTAATATGCACTATTCTTGTGTATGTAAGTTGTCTGAACAAATTTGTAAACAATTTTGACGTGACAACGTCTTATAAATTGGTTTGCCGGGTGACACTTCAAGAAACTGCGTTACGCTCCGCTCACGTTATGCGCTTACAATGAGAGCGAGTGAGAGGCACGCGTCCCTTCCACTCGGGCATGGTTAGCCCGCCTAAGAGCGAGAGAGACAGACATAAAAAGTGGAAGGGACGCGTGCCTATAAATTAATGTTTTAAATATAATTCTTTGTATAAATAAATGTTTTAAATTGTTACTATTATTTCATCCTTCTTCCTACTATACGAATGAATATTCACATTAAAATTATTTTACCACTCAAAGTCGTTGTCACGTAAAACTTTCGCCCGTATACCGACTTTACAGGCAACCAACCAGTTTTTATTACAAGTTTTTGTTTAATATGCACTATTCTTGTGTATGTAAGTTGTCTGAACAAATTTGTAAACAATTTTGACGTGACAACGTCTTATAAATTGGTTTGCCGGGTGACACTTCAAGAAACTGCGTTACGCTCCGCTCACGTTATGCGCTTACAATGAGAGCGAGTGAGAGGCACGCGTCCCTTCCACTCGGGCATGGTTAGCCCGCCTAAGAGCGAGAGAGACAGACATAAAAAGTGGAAGGGACGCGTGCCTATAAATTAATGTTTTAAATATAATTCTTTGTATAAATAAATGTTTTAAATTGTTACTATTATTTCATCCTTCTTCCTACTATACGAATGAATATTCACATTAAAATTATTTTACCACTCAAAGTCGTTGTCACGTAAAACTTTCGCCCGTATACCGACTTTACAGGCAACCAACCAGTTTTTATTACAAGTTTTTGTTTAATATGCACTATTCTTGTGTATGTAAGTTGTCTGAACAAATTTGTAAACAATTTTGACGTGACAACGTCTTATAAATTGGTTTGCCGGGTGACACTTCAAGAAACTGCGTTACGCTCCGCTCACGTTATGCGCTTACAATGAGAGCGAGTGAGAGGCACGCGTCCCTTCCACTCGGGCATGGTTAGCCCGCCTAAGAGCGAGAGAGACAGACATAAAAAGTGGAAGGGACGCGTGCCTATAAATTAATGTTTTAAATATAATTCTTTGTATAAATAAATGTTTTAAATTGTTACTATTATTTCATCCTTCTTCCTACTATACAAATGAATATTCACATTAAAATTATTTTACCACTCAAAGTCGTTGTCACGTAAAGCTTTCGCCCGTATACCGACTTTACAGGCAACCAACCAGTTTTTTTTTTCAACCACTTCTTGATATCCAATTGAGGTGAACATGGCCACCGCTCCTAGATGGCGAATTACAATAGTGTTAACAATGTAAATAGTTTGCATGCCAGGTTTTGAAAATAAAAATTAAACATAAAGAAATTAAAAACAATTTTTGATTTCAAAAGACAATCTTAAAAAAAAACCTGGTATAAGAAGAAAAAATATAAAGTACAGGTATATTATAGATTCTCAATAACCCATCTCTTAGTAGAAAAGTAAGTTCTAGAGACATAAAAAAAATCAAATATGATATATATAAGATCTCAATATGTAAAACAATCATTTTAATTTCATCAAGCTTGATGCTTGATATGTAATAGTGAATCTGTATTTTTTATGATTTGGTTAAGTTTATAGTAAAATAAAAGAGCATTACACATAAATGCAAACAAACAACTGTATAATGAATAAAAATGGGCGCGAGTCACTAAGAAGTAATTTATTGATGCGGCGATTTCTTATAGGTGAAATTACTTCATTGGCGAGTCTGAGACCACAAATACGTAAATTTATTTTTTAGTCACATTGATTTATTTTGATTGATTGATAGTTTTGATCTATATTTTAATTTTATTGCATAAATATAGTATTTACAATATGAAACTGCTCTATTGATACAGGTCTACATTTTACATAGCTCTACGTCAAAAGTAGATAGAATTTTATTGAGGAACTGTTCCTGAATAGGCATGAGTGCTGATACCAAGGGAAACGTGAGTTTTTAATTTTTTATTAATCATGTTATCTGTACGTGCTTTGTTTCCTTTATTTTTCCCCACGAGAAAAACAAACAGTGACTTTTTGGCTTTTTGGTCTTTTTGATAGTTTTATTTTTCATGTTAAAATTTTTGTTGTGGAACATATCAGTGCGTAATAATGGTGGATTATTAATTACTAAGTGCTTGTGAATATGCAAGTGTTGGTAAATGAAATGATACAGCGGAAGTTGTCTTTTCTGCTCTCTCAAGAAGTCCACGGAAAAGTTTCAGTAAAACCATACCTTTACTAAAACCTAGGAAAGGGAAATTTCACTGTTCAGTCATCATTCATTGATCACCTGTCATTCATAGATCGACTTTCATCATCATAAAATGAAGAAAAAATAACGAGACTGGGCTGTATATGCTTAGTACCCTTTGCCTGCCCTTATTGGAATACCACAAAGCAAAAAAGAAAAAAGTGTAAGTGTACAGTGATAGTATTGCCAGAATGTTTCTTTTGTGACATTTTACATTACTTTTGACCTTCTCACGTTACTTCCATTTTACAAGACTAAATATTACATGCTAGAAAGAATTAATGAAAGAAGAAAAAATAAACTGCACTAACTTTAATTCCACGACAAAAACACCGACTAAAACCGCCATAGCGACTTATCCATAGAACAGAGTTCGATGTGATCAGGACGCAAAAACTAGTTTCTGCGTCATGATCACATCAAACTCTGTCCTATGGAAAGTCGATATAATTTGTTTTACGTTCTCTTTGCTAAGATAAATTTAATAAGATTAACAATATTAAGAGTAGTTTACTATATAAAATAATACTATGTTACTTTTGTCATGAAATTGTTACTTTTTAAGCTGTCTTATGTTACTTTTGATTATCGGCTACTGGCAGCACTGCATTTGACGTTGACATAACACCACAAATTTACAAAATAAGTAAAATTGTACCTTGCTGCGGACAGAGACAGAAAACGATATCTATTTAATTACTAAGTTATATCATTGTTTTGCATTTCGATCATTACAATTAACTAGAATTTATTAGTTAGAAAATTAACTACTTTAAAAATATAAAACAAACATGAAAAAAGAAGGTAAATAATGGTACCTTAAAATAACCATTATTATAAAATCGCAACATATTGCTCAATAATTTGAATAATTTTACTATTTTAGAGGTTCAAGATATTTTTCTCAAAATATTAAGAGAAGAAGAGGATGTTTCCGCTGGCGTTGCTGCAATCAAAACTCTCTTGACTGTAATTGAGAATTATAAAGGTTAACTTTCTCAAAGTTTATATATAGTGTTCACACCATGAAATTCAATTTATTGCTTTGGCTTTTTTCAAACTATAATGACAATGAAGTATATATCCCACTGATAATTTTTGAAATGTTCTTCAAATAATACTGAAATGTCATCCTAAAATATTAATTACAGTAACTGATGTTATAGCTAATAATTGACTATTTTGTAGTTGCAACAGTTAGAGAATTGGACTTGAATCTCCAGTTAGCTGTAGATGCAATGAGAAACTGTGATCAGCCAGTAACAGCCATATCTTCCGGGTGTGAATTGTTTATGAGATTTATAACATTAGCAAAATTAGATGTCAAGGTAGGTCTCAGACTTTTTGTGTTTACTTCTTTATAGTTTTTTTTTTAGGTTAGTAATCTGTTTTTATTTTTCAGTCCTTTGAAGAATGTGAACAGATAATGTTACAAAGAGGTCGAATATTTCTGGACACATTACTTGAAGCTAGAGGAAAAGTAGCAAAGCAAGCGCTGCCTTTCATTAGTGATGGTTGTGTAAGTTAAGTTTGTTTTAAATTAAATTGTGTCTAACACCAATTTGCTAATTAAAAATGCAGCCTGTTTAATGTTTAATACATATATACTTATGTATCAACAGGTATTTAAAGCTTGTTAAGAAAGCTTTTTAAACTCTTTATGTTGTATTAAAAATTAAGTTAATATTATATTTATTATTTTATGTTTTTGAATATCATCTTATCTGATAATTTTCATAGAAAAAGTACTATAAAAAATCCACTTGGTTAATATGTTATTCTCACTAAAATTTGAAAAGATAGGAAGTGGCCTGGAGATCCAAAAGATGGGATTCAGTCCCCTCTGAAATATATTTGAGCTAAATCCATTTTGTCTAGTACTATTCTGTTAAAAGTTTATTAAATATTATGTGTACCTGTGTGGTTTCCAGTAAGTTAGAATAACACCAACCCTATACAGTTAGGTAAAGTTGTTGTTTAAGGTGTTTAATTATACAAGAATGATATACACTCCATACACTTCCCGTGAGCCACAAATGGCAAATTCTAATACATATACCCCCTTTTGGGGGGAGGCCTACATCTTTTGGTTGAGATGATTAATATTTTATTCTTTGAATTGCTAGATTTTATATCTAAAAATATATAAAATTTCCACTTATTTAAGCTGAAACATTAATTTATTTGCTCATAATCTGGTGATGCTCAATAATATTCAAACAATGCATTTAAATTTATTAAATGAATAAGACAATTTACACACACTTGTATCCATATATTATTTTTAAATTAAGTATCTTAAAACTTTTCAATAAAAATTTATATTTTAATTTCAGAAAATATTAACTCATTCTAGATCCAGGGTAGTGTTACAAGCAATGGTTGAAGCTGCAAGAGCTAATAAACGGTTTGAGGTTTATGTCACAATGTCTTGTCCTGATAATAGTGGGTAAATATTACTTCTTGTTCCATAAAACATTCTATAGATCCTCCGAAATTGCCTCATAACCTAAACTTAAAGCTGTACTAGAATTTAATTATTCTTTTTTTTGTATATTATCTTATTTCCCTGACTCCGGTATAAAAAATAAGCTATAAAGGCTATGGAGAAGAATAAAATAATATTTTTGATAAGTGTTATATTGATTAGTTGATAAGGAATTGCTAAAATTTATTATGTATTTATGATAATCAAGTGTTTATTATTTATGTTTTAGCTAATCAGTTTTTTCATAAATAATTTTTATATAAACAATGCTTTTAACACGTTAACAATGTTCCCAATAACCGTTTTGCCCACACCAAAGTTTAAACTCGGTAAATTTAGTTCAAAACTAACATCTTAAGTAATCTTAACCAATAATCTTCTAGGCAAGCGCGTCATGCCTATCGCTTGCATCATAGGTTACCATAAGGCGAGATAGTGGTCACGCGCCCACCAATTTACAGTAAAAAAAAACCTTAAATTTTCTATTGTCTACAATAGACATTTTCAGTAACTAACATCTGGCAATTGATATATTATGTTTTTAAAAGACTATATTCTAGATTACCTAATACAAAGTTAACAAATTATATCAGATTTATATTTAATTGTATGTTTATGTTCATTATTTTTAAAGTTATGCAAAATGGAGTATATCTAGCTTTATTTCCCATATTGCCTTTTAAAATTATATGCAACTAGCGAAATCAAGAGAATTATTCAGCATTATAATTTTTTAAAAATTAAACATTTAAAAGCCAAAAGCACATGTCACCCATTTTGCTTGGTTACAAGAAGTAAATCAAATTTCAGCATCTTATTTCTTGTATCAAATATATATTTAACTTTTGCTATTTATGTTGCAGTGTGCTAATGCATAAGCAACTGGTGGCGGCTGGCATCGACGCTACCCTAATTCTAGACTCCGCTGTGGGCTATATCATGGAACAGGTGGATATCGTGATGGTGGGCGCTGAGGGCGTCACTGAGAGCGGTGGCATCATCAATAAGGTTAATATTATGTAACATTCTTTTTCTTTGTTTATTGAGGGGCTTATATACCTACTAATTTTATTGAGATAACAGTAAAAACTTAACTTATATGTATTCATAGATACTAATATTTGTCAACTGACGTAGTATTAAATAAAGTAAAAGTTATCGGCAATTCTCCTCGATACATAATTTATCTAAACCCAAAACAAATTTACTTCTTCCTTTTTTTAAAAAACATGGTTTTGTTATATGTTTTTGTCCATTAGATTTGGCCCTTTGTTTAAATATTACAGTAAAATTGTATAATTTATATACCTATATTCTTTGCATTTTTCAATGCTATCTTATATGATAAATTAATTTTTTCTAGTATTTATCTATTAAAATAATTTATTTTTGTAAAATGTCGTCCTTGTTCAAAAACTACAGATATCCGTATTTTTTTTCAGATTTTATCAGAAAAACTAAGTGCCTAACTAACTGTAAAATCTCATTAGAACATTCCTTTCCAGATCGGAACCTACGGACTAGGAATGGCTGCTTTAGAACTCACGAAACCCGTTTACGTTCTAACGGAAAGCTTTAAATTCTCAAGAATATATCCTCTAAACCAACGAGATTTACCCAACGAGTTCAAATATCTATCCAGCGTTATAAAATCGGGCAAAGATCTGACGAAACAGCATCCTTTAGTAGACTACACTCCTCCAGCATATATAACCCTCCTGTTTACCGATTTGGGCATTCTTACACCCTCCGCAGTGAGTGACGAACTAATCAAACTGTATTTGTAAATATACTAGAGAATAAACATTTAAACTAATAAACACTTAGTCTTTATTTACATTTTTTACTAGTTCAATATAGAAAATTACATTGATAAATTATAATCTATTGGTCATTTAAGCTTCTTAAAATATGTGAAAGAAATCGAGATGTCAAGGGTAACGATATCTTTTTTTAAAACTTATAATATGTTTGAAATTTTATGCAATCTTGTTTACTAAAAACTAATTAAAACTTGTATGTGAACATTGAAACAGCTGGTTGACCATGATTTAGAAAACTGCATTAGCCGCTTGAATCCTGCCAGGATAAATTTGTTGCGTGATACATACATACAAGCTATTATTTATTTTTCCTATGATTTAACCATTTTCACGCAAGTAATAGTTAAAGTGGTGACGTGTGGTGCCCCGCAGAGAGTACCAAACCAACCGGCTAGCTAATAGACAACTAATGATACTGGCACCATACACTTCTCTTACTCGACATATTGGACTGTACAGATTGTCAAATCATGTTCTTTTAGATTTATAATTTTTTTTTATATATTTTATGCATTTTCAATGCGATCTTATAAGATAAATTATTATAATAGAAAAATACTAGAAAAAATCGACTCGGGTCACAAGTGAATCTCAGGCAGGAAACGAACCCGCAACCTTTGGAAATCCGGTCCAATGCTCTCCCAATTGAGCTACCGAGCCTTGCGAACACTCGTCGAAATTTTCTAGTACATTCCTGATTTTACGCTGTAGGCCAGCGTTGTTTCATCAATGAGAGGAACATCCTCTCGTATTCGAAAGAAACATTTTTACAAATGTTTGGTCAATCGATTAAGATGAAACAGCCATGTTAGATTTATAATTTTTTTTTTTATATATTTTATGCATTTTCCCGCCTGAGATTCACTTGTGACCCGAGTCGATTTTTTCTAGTATTTTTCTATTATAATAACATGTTCTTTTACTTCAATTCGACCGCTGCTCCGCTGCTACACGGACTGTGCCTCCAAGGGTACGATTGATAAATTAGAATGCTACGTTGTGCCCCTTTATTGGTTCAGAAGAGAAATTTTTGAATTACCTGTCGTTCTCCTTTTAAGTTGGGACACATTGGAGGGCAACTAAAAATAAAAGATTTGCTCTAAATCTATAATGTCAATTGAGTATATTTATCATTTTATGTATTAAAATTGTTATGATCGAAGATTAAAATAAAGTTTTTCTCTTCAAACTTAAACTTAACTAAGGTTCTAAGATAACTAAGTAAATTGCAATTGATAATATGCATGACAATGACAAAATATATGACTGATGATTACAAAGACTATCTATGTACGAGTATGTTAATAGCTCTATTTAAGAAGATTTTATTGTAGAGATACTCTGATTTGTTTCAAATTCACTTGAAAGTCGAAAATAATAATAATATTTCTTACACTGTTTGGTGCAACGGTAGCGACTGCCTTTCGCACCGACAGTTCTGGGTTCGAATCCCGGAAAGAGCAGATGTTTGTGTGATGAATACGAGCATTTGTACCTGAGTCATGGATATTAATATATGTCTATCAATATTACATATCTATGTATCATATAAGTTTGTTTATTATGTTACCCTAGTACCCATAACACAAGCCTTATAGTGCTTACTTTGGGCTAGGTTAATTAGTGTGAATGTAAGAAATATTATTTTTATTAATCACACCAATTAGCCTAGCCCAAAGTAAACACTGTGAGGCTTGTGATATGGATACTAAGATAACCAAAAGACATACCAAACTGGCCCCACTGGATTGCGACGGAAGTGAGGGTAGGGTAACCGATAGACATACATATATGATACATAGATATGTAATATTTATATTAATATATATAAACACCAATGACACAGGTACAAATGCTCGTATCCCTCATACAAACATTTATAGAATAATTTTATTACAAGCGTTGAGATTCGGATAAAACACATATTTTTCCGTCCAACGGTAGATGCCTGTCAACTAAGATTTATTAAACTAAATAAAGGTAGTTTTCACTTTTTCGGTAGAACATAACGACATGAAGCATATTAAGACATTGTTTTTTACTTATAGAACATGTAATATTTTTACTTTCCCAATTGTTCTATGGAACAAGAAAATAAGAAGCTCTCTGAGACTGAGAATACTATAAAAATCTGGAGCGTACTGCAACTTCTCATAAGGAAACTATTATTACGGCTTTCGTAGATTTTTGTAGTAAATCGACCATAAGTGGTATAAATATTGATATTATGGAAATTCTTTATTAAGATTTTAAGAAAATATACTAGACTCAGAAGAAAAGGTAGTATATATTTCTACGTAATACATATATAAGAAAAAAATGGGATCTAGCCATTTTAATAATATTAAATTAAACTATTTAACTATATACGTAATTGGCATTGTAATTAGTGTATAAATAATAATGGCGGCGGTGTTATCCGAGGCTCCGTGTCGAGTCAGCTAGTTTTAAACAAATTTCTGACAACGCAAACCAATTACCAATCTTAAACAAAGCAGATTAGCAAGCATGTACTATGTATACTAAATAATGAATACAAAACAATAATAAATCAAGACTTTATGCCTTAACCGGGGTTCGAACCATTGGAGCAGTTTTTTTGTTGTAACTAGTGGTGCCAGATCTGATTTGTTTTAAATCGGTACATGAGGTCAAAAAAATCGGTATTTAGAGTTGCAGATCGGGACAGTAATTTATTTCATTTTAAACTAATATTGCAAGTATATTAGTTAATTAATTGTACATAACAAGTAATCAGTCTACTGAACTAGTAGAAATTATAAAATAAAATCGTACTTTAAGTGTAATAAACACACTTCAGAATAAAGTAAGTATTTATGTAAATTATTTATTTTTTATTAAAATTATATTTTTCATTGGACTTTTCCGCCTTTAGAATGGCCTTATTTTTTAATACATAGTTATAATATTCATTGCAAGTCATATTAAAGTTGGTTTTAATTTGAATTTCTGCTTTCACATGCTCGAGTGTCAAAAGGTTTCGCCTCTTAGACCAAATTAAGTTAGCATGGGAAAATACCCCTTCTGTTGTTGCGTTTGATACTGGAGATGAAGCCATAAAAGAAAATAATTTTTGAAAATTTACTAAGTCTTGATAGTCTTTAAAAATGTTGTGCTATTGTTGTAGCGGCGTTAAGTCTTTGTTTTCCACTGCTGCCTTCACTAATCCTTTGATTTTACAAATTTCTTTATAAAGTTGATCCATGTCGAAAAACGTATCAATTTTTAGATTTTCAATAATGTAAACCATTGACTCTTAAGTATATGAATCAACCTGGAGAGAAAATGGTTTAAATAAATAAAAAACTTTCTTTTTTTTTATCGGGACATTTAGCGTCCCGATCAGGTACGAATCGGGACGCGTCCGCAGACCTCTGAAAATCGGGACGTCCCGCGCAAATCGGGACACCTGGCAACACCAGTCGTAACATAACGCCTTAAATAAACATCCTAAGCAAAACATCGAAAACTTGGAAGTTGAATAAATAAAACCAAATTATATTTTAAATCCAAAACGGTCTGGCACTTTATTGAATATGACATGAAATATATTTACAGTCGCAATTTAAATGTCTTAAATTTAAACTAAAACTAATATACCTATTTAATAACTAAACATTCAATAAACTTTAGTATTCATATCTCACTTTGTGTTACATTTTGATAACATAACAATTATTCTTTATTTCCACAATTTTTGGGCAAAACTTAGGGGAAGTACTGATTGGGTTCATAAATAAACCCCTAAGTTAATAATAATATATTTTTGTATTGGAAATTCATAATTTGGAAGCACTGTTACAAACTATCACATTATTATTGCCACAAACATAAAAGAACATTTTAACATACAGAAATATTAATTCGTAAAATATTAAAACGTAAAAATACTTGAGATTATAGGTAGGCTGAAAAATATCATTTTTCACTTTCATTAAGTTTTTAACAATCTCGCAAATAATCTCGTGGTATTTATCATACACATTTGTTGGTTTATCAATAAAAATACAAAAATCCTATCATAAGTTTTAATTTTTTTAAAGTCTCTATTTATAAATACATGATTGTACTTTTACATATTGAACTATTTTCTTAGTATACGCATTTCAATATAGAAAAAAAGACAATTTAGACACCAAGTTTTATTATATTGTCCACAACGTGAGAAGAGAAGAATTTTAAACATATTCAAAACTTAGAGGGAGTTATTTAAAACGAATCAAGTATATAAACTGATACGAAAGACTACTAATAGAGATTAATGTTATTTTACTTATTATATACCTTAATACACCTACTCGCGACACAAACCATTCGATAAGAGATCAACCTTCACAAAATCGACTACAGTCAAAATTTGAATACAATCAAACATAGATCCTTTAACAAAATTGAGACGTAATGACTTGAGTCATTGAATTTGGAAGCACCAACTGTAAATGAAAACTTAGGATGGTAGGTACTACAAGCCTTATACGTCAATAAAAAACACTTTGTAAAACGTTATTGTTAAGTTTATATTTTACTAATGTAAAATAACATTTGTCTTGTTAATGTATTTTATACAAGTATTAAATAGAGTTACTATCGCATACTTTATGCTCTCTCTTTGCGGGAATACGTTTTGAACAAAATTTCAAAATACGGGAAAATATTTGCTTCTCGAATAAGATTTACTTAACTTTAAAAAATGTCTAGAGTCGCCCGAAAAATACTACAGAAAGTTACAATTGAAAACGGTTTAATAAGAAGGTCCCCTAAATGACGTCGTCTCGTTAATAATGTACGTAATCTGCTACATTAATTATAAGGGGCAGCCGTTTATTTCACTTTTGTTAAAAAAATATCTTTACTAACATTTGTTTCAATTATCGATTATTATTAAACTACACCATGCCGGATTTACGTAAAATGTCAATCATTTAGGACTAAGAAGCACATTTTCACACTGATCAGGCGATATATTTGAAATCGGACACAAAATTTTTTACAATTTAGACATTTATTTGGTAAAATGACATCGGTGTCGTCGAAAAGCTCCGATGTATTTTTCTTTTAATTAAGACAAACGAATACTTCATCCCTTTATCTAATTCTGTGTCGTTATCTGTTATAAATGTTGTCTATGATGCTGTATATCTGATGGAAATGTGGCCGCTTCTCTGGCTCGTATTCCCAGCAGCGCAGCATTAATGCGTACACGTCTTCTGCACAGCCCTCCGGTGCTGGCATCCTGTAACCTGTCACAATACCTTATTATATACCTTATACCATACCTTTAACCTTTACCTTTGAACCATTTTTAATAACCTATTCCTAATACAGTTAGAGCTACTCTGATTTTGTTGCTCAGATAATTCTGTTAGGTCACGAAAAGTAATAAAATTATCTAGGAACAAAACCATAGTACTAAACCTATGTTTCATTTAGGAATAAATTATTGGGAATAGTCATTTTTGTTTTGAACTTTTAAAGTTAAATATACTTAAAAATATGTTAATAAAGTCAATGATTTACGCCATATTGATATTTGCTTTTTAAAACACCAAATATTTTATCATAAGTACTACGTGACGTAGTATAATATTTAAAAAGTGTATCCACGTGAATAGAAAAGAATTCCTTTATTTGCTTCAAACAATGTTTCAAGTTGTTACAGAATTTTTATGATGACGTCCTTTCGGATTCTGAAATAATTTACCATTATTACACGATGATACATGAAAAATTAAGTCCTTTCTTTTATATCACATTAAACTGAATCGTGTTATCATATTAAGTATAATATGCTTATAAATTCATTCGCTGTTTGATACATAAAGGGTACCATGCTAAAAAAACTGCTTCTTTTTATGAAAAATTGCATCGTGGCAACCTTAGACCGAGAGGGTGTATAGAGATTCACTATTAATGGAACACATTATTAAAAAGAATTAGTTATCTACGTCTAGTTAATCACTTTGCAATTTTACAAACAAATAAAATTTTCAGCCATGTGTTGGTTTTCACGCATCAAGATCAGTTTCCGAGGTTGTATGCATGGTACCCTTTCTATCACATTCGGGATTATACAGGTAATACCAATAATTGGCTTGAAAATTAATTTCTATTAAAATAATTTATCAAATAAGATAGATATACGCACCTGCATCAATCTTCTCCCTTGCTCGCGAATTGCTCATTCCCGCGTAAGGAGTGTCGCCTTTGGAAAATATCTCCCACATCAAAACACCGTAGCTCCACACATCGCAAAGGGAAGTATATTTTCCTGCAAAAGAAAAGTAAATATTAAGATTTGGGAGGTATTTTAATATTAATTAATTTGAATTACTGTTAAAGACATATTTATAGTTATGGAGGTTATAACTCTTTTGTGTCTGAGTAACTTCTTTAGAAATATACAAACTGAATTATTTTCTAAGAATATTAATATAACAATGCGCCAAACACGTAATTAATATTCCTATAAGCACTTCGTGATAAGCGGTGGTAAAAAAATGCTTGTGCTACAAGTGCGACAATGTGCGAAGAAGGTGGCCTTAGTTTATCAGTTGAGATGTTACCGTTAAAACAAGCTAGCTTTTCTGATATCTATCAGAAAACTTTAAGCCTTTTTAGGTCAATTCAATCTAACAGCCACTAACAGTCAACTTCTCGAAATGTCGACTTCTCACAATAACAATATTTCAAAGGCAAGAGTGGGTAGCAATAATACTGCTACGGCCAAGAAAAATTATAAGACTAATACAGATAATCTTTTTACCTTTATTTGTGACGTTTCCAACAATGCAATATTCATAATCAATAGTACTAAACTATCCCAATCTTGATTTCTTGAACGTTAAAACCGTTTTAAAATGACTACTTCGCCGATATGCGGTTATATTTATCACAAAAATAAAATCATAATAAATAAATAAAATAAAAACTTTTTATTTTAAACTACAAAGGCTCATATTGGGTTACTATTTCACAATTCTGGACTACTAGTGTTAGTAAAAGACAATAAAAATGAAGGTGAAGAGAACCTATCAGCCACCGTCTGCAGAATGCTGTTGCGACTACCACGCAGTCTGCGTATCAAAGATGTTATCTTTTTGCGAATTATGGCATGGAAGCCATCAATGTGATAATGTGCAAACATCTCTGACTCAATGCAGAAGCGCGGCAGTCCCAACAACATCCTGAAGATATTATTATTTATTGGACCCGCAGGACACTAAGCGACCTTTTGGCGTGATTAACACAGACTCCCCGTGTAAAAACTTTGACAATATGCTTTAAAAAGCGTGATTTTGACTTCAGTGCTGCATCGGGAAAATCTGCGAACCAACAGTTACCACGAACTGCCAGCGCCCTGCGCTCCCTTTCAATATCGAAATCGTCTTTAAGTGGTCGGCAACGAAATGTCCCAGATTTGCCGGCGGCCCCAAAAACCATATATTCAGTTTTCTTCCCATTGTAAATGAGACCATGTGTGACTGCATAATTTTTGCATACTTCTGACATTTCCCAGATTGATTTCGCAGTTGGGCCAAGCAGCACCATGTCATCAGCGTAACTGATATTATTTACACTAATACTATCAATGTGACACCTGACTCGCATGCTACTCAGCTCAACTATGAGATCATTTACATAAAGGTTGAAGAGCTTTGGGGAAGACAACCCTCCCTGTCTTTTGCCACACTTTAACCTGTACGTATCAGTGAGAGCATTAGTCCATTTAACAAAATTAGTTTGGTTGGCATACCAAAACTGAAAAACGTTCAAGATTATAATAATATCTGAAATAAACATACAATATACGAAATCACTATTGCTTTTAAATGTTATACAATGACAGCTTTAAATACATTTTTTTCAATTGATTTATATATTCTTTGTTATTCTTATTAAAAAGAAAATCTTTTTGATTATGCAGTTTTTTTAAATAACGAATCTCCAATTTGTCTGGTCCAAAAAATTTTTTTAAATTTAAACGAAAAATATTAAAAAAAATATGTTTGACTGTATTCCGTTTTTTTTTTATTTCTTTTGGCCTTGACAGATTCATTCCAAGTGTTTAAATTTATGTTGACAATTATTAGGCGAGGGGATGTCCTTTGCTTTCCGTGTATATATACGAGATATACTGATATTTCTAATTTGTACAGAATATTGTAACATTAATTATTTACGGAACAGGCCTTTTCCCTACAACTAGCGGACTTTTATATATAATTGGGATTTCCTATATATTTTAATTATGTTATAATTAAAATATATAGGAAATCGTGTACGTTTTGGGTCGAAGCAATCCTCTGCAAGGTAATTACTAGTGACTTACCAAAATTAAGTGCCTCAGGCGCCGTCCACTTGATAGGTATCTGCTTCATTCCCCCAGAAACAATGTACTCCTCTTCTTCCCGAGACATGCCGAAATCCGATATTTTCACGATGTTGTCATCACCGACTAAACAATTCCGAGCTGCCAGGTCGCGGTGGATGCAGTTCTTCGACTCCAAATACCGCATGCCACCAGCGGCATCGCGGCACATTGCGAGCAGCGATCTGGCGCCCAAGGAAGATGCTCGCGTCCGTAAAAATGTCAAAAGAGAGCCACCTAGAAATATTGAGTGGTTAATTACTTAACAAAGGTATCCTTTCAGTAATTTTTGAATTGCAATGTTATCTTTAATATATAAAAAATAAAGTTTGTTTGTTCGTATTTTATGAGCTGCCGCCGTATCGTTCACCCAATGGCAATAAAACTTTGCCAACTTTTTTTTATTTAGAATGGGTTCGCTCTTGATCCCAATCAAGCCCGGAGGCCAAGACTGGATCAACCATGGAACGAGCTAACCCAGAAGGTTCCTGTTCACCCTGACCTTGAAACTGAAAGGGTTATAAGTTCTCGCAAATACAGACGCAGGGAGGGAGTTCCACTCCTTTGCTGTGCGCATTATGAAGGATGTTGCGAAGGGTGGTAGCCCGCAGTGCGTCTGGATGTCTGATGGAAAAACGAGATGGCGGTATGACCAAATGCAGCACCTGAGCACACTCTCCAAAGTACAGTCAGACAGGCCACTTTGCGGCGATGAGCTAAGGTGTGAAGCTTGCTCTTCATCAATTTGCTGTCACTAATGAGCCTCTTAGCTCTGCGCTAAATCAGCAAGCAAGTTGGAGTTTCGCTGAGACGGCCCAGAGAGGTGGCTACAATATACCATGTGAGATTTACTTTATAGAGAGTTAAAAGCTGTCCCGACGAGAAATATCGCTTGACCTTATTTAAAACGCCCAGCTTTGAACTCGATGTGGGCGAAAAAGTTGAGGTCTGAAGACAACTCCATGCCAAAAAGCTCGAGGCTGTCGGTCACAGGTACAAATGCACCTCGGAAAGTAGGAGTGAGGTGGAAGGATTTCCCTTTTGCCGTGAAAAGACACGCTTGTGTTTTGGAGGCATTGAAATTAACTAGGTTACTGTCACCCCACTGGTAAACGTAACTTAACCTCTGGTTCGTTCGCTCAACCATGGCTTCTCTCATCAACATCATGTCGTCACCGCTGGCTTTTGCGCTAGACAGGTATTTATCTACGACAGTACTTTCGTCTACATAACCAACAATTCCTGGTATCAACAGGTCATTGATGTGTAGCAGGGAAAGCGTCGCAGAAAGAACAGACCCCTGAGGAATTCCGGCATAAATAGCCACTGAGTCAGAGAAGCAGCCATCGACAACTACTTTGATCGATCGTTCAGTCAGAAAATCGGCTATCCAAGTACAAAAGTCAGCGGGGATACCATACGCAGGAAGCTTGCGCAGCAGACTTGCGTGCCAGACCCTGTCAAAAGCCTTCGAGATCGGCAAGCCTCGCCGTGCAACTCGAGGGCCTTGCCTTAGCAATTCGTCACATAAACTAGAAAATCCCCAGTTGCATGTCCTCGGCGAAAGCCATATTGACGGTCACTGAAGAGATCATTGTCTTCTATGTATAAGAGCAACTTGCTGTTCAGCACTCTTTCTATAACCTTACAGAGTAAGGAAGTGATGGCGATCGGTCGGTAATTGCATGGGTCGGCACGACTACCCTTTTTGTGTACTGGCTGCACATTGCCAAGCTTCCACGACTTTGATCCGGTTTTTGTCTTGAGAGAGAGGCGATACAAGCGTATTAGCACAGGAGACAACTCAGTCGCACAATACCTCAGTACTCTTGCTGGTATGCCATCAGGACCACTGGCCTTATTCACGTCTAGTCTAAATAAGACTCTACGGACCTGCTGATTGTGAATTGTGATCTTCGACATCGAAGAATCACAGCCAGGTAAGTTTGGTGGTTGTTAAGAGCCGGTGTCTAGACGGAAATTGCTCGCAAACAGACAGACAATTAAAATTGCTTTCTGCGATGCAGAATGAGCCAGTGATTCGTGAGGTTTCAGTAAAGGCGGTAGCATAGGACGGCAGAAATTTGCTTCGACTGACTTCGAGAGGAACCAGAACTGCTTACTTCCATTCGGGTAAGAAGACAGTTTTGTCCCTATTCGGTTTATAATGAATCATTTTAAAT
Organism: Calamotropha paludella; assembly: GCA_927399485.1. Taxonomy (NCBI): domain Eukaryota; kingdom Metazoa; phylum Arthropoda; class Insecta; order Lepidoptera; family Crambidae; genus Calamotropha; species Calamotropha paludella. Next base: position 19,888,514 of record OV656815.1, on the reverse strand, counting down.
AACTAAACGTCAACAAATACAAGTATGCATGGATGGTCCTTTGTGAATAATACAATCCTTGTATAAGTGTAAGCATCTCAAAAAGAAAATATTATCAATTTGATATCATATTCTATGAGAATTAAAAGAAATAGACCCGTTGGGCAAAGTAAATCAGAAGCTGATTCCCATTGTAGTTACTGTCTATGTTACCTGAGACGAGCTCCATAACGATCATGATCGGCTGCTTCTGCACGGCGATGCCTATGAGCCGTACGATGTTGGGATGCTGGTATTGCTTGAGGATGCGACCTTCCTGAAGGAAGGTTCGCTTCTGCTCTTCTGGCAGGGCCACGCGGCACGTCTTCACCGCCACCTCCTGCCCCGTCGTCTTTAATCGTGCCTTGTATACATCACCGAAATTACCCTGCAACCGAAAATAGATATTTATAATTTTATATAACTACCTGTAATACAGTAAGTCGTAATTACTTCTTTATTGATATACTTAAACATATGTTCTATTATAAACATATTTCTATTGTGTCTAGTTACCACTTTATCGTGACATACCTAACCGATCTCTTTAAGTAAGGAATATTCTGTTTTTTTATTCAAATAATTTTTAATGACTACTCGCAAAAGTTTTTTCAAATCAAATTAGATCGCTCCCAACCTCCCAAAAAACATATATTGATAATCTAATCTTACCCTTCCTATCTTATCCAAAAGTTGCACGTCATCGTTGTTCAATTCCCAGTTCTCCCTTGGCACAGCTCGTCTGAGAAGGGCACCAGAGCGAGCCGTTACTGGCACCCCACTGGTGCGTTGCCACGCTATCAGCTCCGCCACTGATGGGAACGCCGCACCTTCGAAGCGGTAGTGGCCCTGAAAATAACCAATAAGTCTTTACTTCCAAATCTATTTGTTATTAAAAAAAACATTTGATAAACAATAGGGCCAACCGACAACACATTTACAATAACTTTGACAAATCCTTCCAATCCAAATCCAAATCACCTTATCGTTTATAACCAAATATGTAAAACCAAACTCGTCTCTATCGAATAGAAAGATGAAACTAATTGTTTATTATTTGGGTACCTACAATCATCCCTACGTCAAAATTCTAAAACTGTAATACGCCCATACGCAACACTGCTATTTTGTTACATGACGTCTTTCTTCTCGAACATCACAATATCCAAAGATTGCGTGGGTATTACAGCTTACTGATGTAAAAAAGCTTCAAATTTTCCATGAAAAGCAAAATATATATGTGGTTCCTAAGTATTACTGTTATTCTATCGGACTTCCTTTAGAGGTCTTTTTTTTGCAAGTTTTGGTTTTAAGAAAACGAAATAAGAGATAGGATATATAGGAAATTAGAAAATACAGCCGCAACAAAGCAGTTGTGTATTAATGGGCAAAACCTTTGGGATATCTGTGCTCATTATTATGAATTCCGCAATTCATGCTTACAATTACAACAGGATCCCAAGTCAACGGCGATACAGGGAATTTAAACCGATAACAAAAATCTTACTGGAATATTCTATTCCAGTAAAATTGTTGTTTTCAGTTAAAAGTTAGTCAGAAATTGCCACATGAAGAAGATCTTTTACCTCAGGCGTGGTTTGTACAATGAAGTGTTTATGTTGCCCCCAGCACACGGAGAGCACGAGCTGTCGTGCATGGTTCCTCGTGGTCTCTCGCACCAGGTAGTCACCATCAGTCCTCAGGAGTCGCACCACTTCTTCCCTCGGCAATACCCCATGGAACCACTCTTGTTCCACCAAAGAACGCTCAGTTTCGCTTACGCTTACCTGCGTTAGTAACATACAAAATATTCATGGGTTCATGCTATTTCGGCAGGAGATCTTGACTGACCTCTAGGACACGGAATTTAAGATACTATGTATGCTCTATAGTTATAGAAATACGTATGTTTAAAATCTTGTACTTATCTAAAGCAAATATACATTGGTAAAGTTTACAGAGTCAAATTCAAAAGAATATAAAACGCGCATCAATAATAACTGCCTTAAAAATGCAAATATGTTAATTAAACTAAGTTGTAAATTCAGCCACGTGCTAACTTCAAAACTTACGGATCACTAGTGTTTAGGTAAGTGGACTATGGTTAGTTTTATGTATTTAATTCTGACGCTTCGATTCTCTTTTAGATGTATTCACCGTTGGCTAAGAAAATTAACACAGCGCTGGCTGTGTTTGTATGAGTTTATGCACCAACATGTAATGTGTGTGTATGTGTGTTAGTGAGTGTAAACTTCAGTAATCCGGTAAAAAGGGTTTTCAGTTCAATGAGTTTGTTGCGGAAGTGTAAGTAAATTTCCAAAGCTATGTAGTAGATGAATATAAATTAATAACAATAACACGAAAAACTATCAACCTTAGATTTGAGCTCAAGATGCAACATTGCACACAACACACATACAAAGCACTTTCACATACGAGTTCCTGCTGTAATTCAAGTTGTATTTGCTTCAACCTTTTCTTCCTCCGTGGCACGACAACAGGCGGCGGCAGCTCCGAATGCGTAATATACATCGCAAACGGATCCATTTCTCAAAATATGATGTTTTTATAATCCACAAAATATATAATGTTTTATCATCATTTTATTACAATCGGGCGATATGAACACAAAAAACAGGATGAACTAGACGTAAATCTCGCAACATATGCGAACGCAGACGCCGCGTAAACAGTGAAACATTTCTGGAACGTCGCATGCAGCTTCACCTTGATTTTGAAACTGTGTTTTAGTGAGAGTCTGTGCTATTTTAATTTTATTCCAAGCTTATTCCGGAGCGAAGTTCGTCCGGTCTACTGTGCCGCTAAATTTAACTGCCGCGCAAAGACTTTCAAGAATCGTTGTTAGTGTCGGGGTGTGAAAAAAGAAAAAACCATGCACTGCTTTCATGCCATGCGCGTGTCTACTACGCGGTTAATGGCACTCACCACACTATTAGGACACTTGACAACAGAACCGGAGCTCTTCCGTCTTTTTCTAAACACGCTTTGTCCTTTTACACGACAATGCACATAAACGTCCATGCGCTTGCGCAAACGACACTTTATTAGCTTCATTCGTCTCTTCGGGAGAGCCAGAACTTTTACCGTATCGGCTGGCCCCTCGCTGCTACTCCTGTATGTCTTAGGAGGCAATGCAGGGCTCGAAGGCACAGATTTGCGCCTAAATGGTCGCGTGAAAATTCTGAAGAATGGCTTCGGCGGAATTATAGAATGCAGATGCAACCGCAGAGTATCCATTGATGCTTTTGAGTTGAGTGATGAACGATCCTGATAATTGAATGTAGGAACTAAATAAACACATCTTAGTTCTCTAGACCTAATACAAAAATGTAAATGGCTATACATAAAGCTAGCGTTTTTAATTGCCACTACATTATTGTCCTACCTGATGATCGGGTGAGCTTCCATCCAAACTATCGACGCCAACGGTTTCTGCCGACAAATCAGGGCATCCACTAGGAGCTTCTTCGCAGCCAAGCTCGGCCAAAGCGGATCTTATCATTTCTGCTTGTTTCGCACATTTGCGCTCTGCTACCCGTAATTCCAGCAACTTCACTGGTTCTGATGTCGTTACAGGGATTGGTGGTGGTGAATGCCTAGGTAATAAATTAAACACTACATTATTAACTGGTACTTATTAATCCTTATATACATATATTAAACAATTTAATTAAATAATCGTTAACATTACTAACATACCTATAGCTTGAACTCTTCTTGTTACGAGTGATTCAAAGCGGACTACACAACCGGCCGATTTTGTTATGAATAAACTGAAACTTTTCTTTAAAGAGATAAATTTTTATAAGTGGTTTACCTGTCAATACCATTGACACCATTAGTCAGTCCCGTGTTATTATTCTTGCATACACCATTGCCAATAATTTCCGGCCCCTGCAGTGCCGTCTGCTTTTCTCTGTTGTCTTGTAAGGTTGATTCAAGTTCGGTGAGTTTTTCCTTCAGCCATTCTACCGTGAGATTGTCTACCGTCAACTGGTTTGGCTGTAGTTTTCCACTTGTATCTTCCACTAAACTTTCATCAAAAGTAAAGACTACGGGGGTAGATGGTGGTGACCTGTACAGAAAAAAGCAAGTTTTTCACAATTTCCCAAATAGCATTTCCTCTAGTAAATACATAATTCCACTTGACTCATACCAACTATTAGGTTCGAAATTAATGTGCACATGACGTACATATGAAGTAATCATATGTTCACTACAGCAAGAGGAACTTCAACATAAATATTAAGTTTCTATAATGATCTTACTAATAATTAACTTGAATCAAATACATTTTTTGCCTTAGACTTATCAACACATAGAATGGAGCAGTTTTTCGGAATTTGCAATTTCTGCTATAGTTTGATATTATATTAGTTATTTAGTGACTTAACTAATAATGTTAAGTCACTAAATAACTAATTAGTGACTTAACTAATAATGGATTATTGGAGCGGAGCGAAGCGAAGCTCCCATGGATCAGCTTCAATGGCGAAATGTCTGTTACGCCATAACTTTCAGAGTTCTTAACCGATTTTAATATTTTTTGTGTGGAATCGAATCAACAGGTTTAGGACCAGATTGTGAAAAAATTTGAATTTCCCGAATTTTGAAATTCGCAAAAATACCCATCGAAATTAAAAAAAAATCTTTTTTTAACTATTACGTTCCGCTCCAATATATGGTGCTAGCGTAGCTTTATGCTTAGCAACTGCATCGCCTAGTATGCAGTAATTGTAACTTGTAAACCGATTAATCACACAAACATTTTACCCGTTGCAGAAAATGAACATGGGATACTCAGATAAGGTCACAGGGGCATCCGGCTCGATGGTCAACGATTTTATGGGTATTTGTTATTTCCACATGCGTCAAGTGTGGTAATTTCAGCTTTCTTGTTGTTACTTAAGTAACGTGTTATTGATAAGCGTAAGAGATAGTTACCTATACTTTTCTAAAAATTCCTTGTACTCGTCCTGCGGCCTTATATTTTGAACAGTTGTCTCGATTTTACTCTGGATCTCTCTGAATTTCTCCGTGCTGAAGTCCCCCCGCTGCACAACCTCCAATAATATCCCTTTCCTGTAAATTAATGTTCGGACATCAAGATACATGTTATATAAATCATTGCCACGGTCTGTTCAAATTTTTATGGGAAATCGGTACGCAATCAATTTTTTTTTTGTTTCTAGCGTTAGGAATACAATTACTTTTTATATGTATAGAAAAAAAAATGCCATAATCCTTATTGGCTGCAGTGACTTGTAATCAATTTCAATAAAAAAAAATCAAAAGGTTAACAATCTAAATTCTACAAACAAAATTATTCACTTTATACCTAATTAACTAGTATTAAGTGTAGAACATATTAATTTAATTTTGTAAGAAATGTCTTTGAAAATTTATATAAAGGAGTGTACTGTGCTTTTAAACATTTTTGATTAAAAAGGACTATATAGTAGATACTTTTCATTGAATTTCGTCAAGAGCTTCTGAGGTAAGTTACGGCCACAACCCGGCTTGCTTGAAGATGTGAGGAAAAATCCTAACGAGGCAAACTTTTCAATACTTTTTTTCTCTGTAATAAATCATTGCTAAACTATCATTCATCATTCAAGCGTTAGGTATTAAAAAGCAAAGAGGAAAGTAACACGAATTTAGTAAACTACTGTTTTTGACTGTATCAGTACATGTTAATACGAAACATTATTTAGTTTTAATTTTATAATATTTCTAAAATTAGCTTCATACCGATTCTTATTCAAGGAAATATTAAATAAAACCACATGGTTATATTACTTATGTATTTGTTAGTACGTAAAACATTTAAAGTACGATAAAACTATTCAATAAGGCTGATATGAAAACATTTTAGGAATAAGAAAGTAACTATTTTCAAACACTCAAGCAAAACCGGAACAATTAAAAGTAACGTATTCAATCCAGCCGGTTTTCAAGTAAGAATAGAGATGATTACATTATCTAGTGATGTTAGTCTTGGTAGTTAGAATTGGTTTAAGATCAACCAATTACAAACCTATATTTATCATTATCACACCTCAATAACACCGAGTATACATTTATGTTTAAATTACGATTATTTTGTATGAATTTGTAAGTCCATGAGCTTTTTTTACGTCAGTAGGGTAATATTGGGCATTCTAAAACACTTTTCACTCCAATGATCTCACTTTCGTTCGATCACTGTCGTAAAAGTGTTTTAGAAAGCCCAATAATCGAAAGTGAATTAGAATGCCCAATCGGTTTTCCGTCAACCACAAACCTCATTTTCGATCGATCACTGCCGTAAAAGTGTTTTAGAAAGCCCAATAATCGAAAGTGAATTAGAATGCCCAATCGGTTTTCCGTCAACCACAAACCTCATTTTCGATCGATCACTGCCGTAAAAGTGTTTTAGAAAACCCAATAATCGAAAGTGAATTAGCATGCCCAATCGGTTTTCCGTTAACCACAAACCTCATTTTCGTTCGATCACTATTGCAAAAGTGTTTCTGAGATAGCTCAATAATCGAAAAGTGAATTAGAATTCCCAATCGGTTTGACGTTAACCATACTTTCGTTCGATCACCGTTGCAAGTGTTTTAAACATTCAGGCGCTAGGTTTTGGTTATAAGCATATCGTCCGTTCTCTGTTCAAAACCGTGTTTGTTTTACAAATTGATTCTATTCGAGATGGAAATGAAAAAAAAAATTGCAAAATAGGTGTGTTTTAGAGCGCATCGTGCCGTTCCCTGTTCGTTCAATATAATTCATTTATGGTGGTACTGAGCACGAGCGCTCGTAAACAACAAAAGTCGAGGTCGTCACCTGCAACTTTTATTTTTGTATTCCAAATTCGCACGAGAACCGTCGTGGTGTCGGGTGAGCCAAGGAGATACCTAGTATCAGTCGCAGCTGGAATCGCAACTTTACTAGATACATCCCGCTGTTTTCATGTTGGGGTCAGCCTGAGTTCCAGCGCACATTTTGTGCCTCAAACTTCGCCCGCCACTACTTTATTCTATGTTCGTGAAACTGTATATATACTCAGAGCACATAAAAACTTTGTAAGCGCGATGTAGTTACATATATTAATTTATTAAATATTATAAAAGAAAAAATAATTTAACATTTAAACTGTATTAAAGTTAATATCCTTTTCCTTGCAAATGATTATAAAACATTAAAAATTATTAATTTAAACAATATCAAAAGATAAACTGGTATATCTATAATGAGAGCCTATTGTAAAATCAATCATGCTTTTGATAGCAGGTAAGTGTTTTACTCGAATGATAGCAAGTAAAATTGCAGCATTCGATGCCTAATTAGATTATAGTTCAATAGGTGGCGGTATAACTACCTATGATGAAAATATTATATTTGCAGTAAATTATGATTTTGGTTACATGCATGCATGGAAAATCGATGATAATAAAAAAAATATAATGTCTTTTACGACTTATTACCCTGAATCCATTCAGATAAATAAATATTAAATTTATGGCAAACTAGTATGCCTACCGCAAAAAAGATGAAATATTTATACATAAAACTAAAGCCTTTGATAAAAATTCATTAATTAAAAAATATATTTTATACAAAATAATGTAAAAGAAAAAGTTAGTGTTATATTTTTTGTCTTAAATTCAACACTCCCGCCAACAAATTATGATGTAGGTAATTTACCTGCTTGCTATCATTCAAGTTAAATAATCATTGGATTCATAGTTGAGTTAATTATAATTCAATAGGTGGCGTTTCAATACTGTTTCCATAATGAGACTTTATTTAGTACTGAATTAGTTATTTAAAAAACAACAAAATATATAATAATTATTTTCTTTTTTATTTATTTAATGAAAGCCGAGTATTATAATTGCAGAGGATAAACATTTTATTTAAAGGTTTACTTTGCTACCTGCTTAACCTTTCTTATCTTATATAGTTGTTTACCATCAAGTGATTGATACAATAATTATCGCGTAACAAAAATGATTTTAAATGATGTAATGACTTCAAACCTTTAGATTTTAAACGAGACCCCTCTTTAAATAAAAACTTTTAGAGTTGCACTGTCTAATTGATAAGGATAACAGCGAAATCTATAATCTTACGTTTTACCTTGATTTATAATTATTATTATTTTGTCAGTGGTGGTATAATTGACTTATTATGATTGTTATTAAATAACGATTTAACTATTCTTCATTGTAGGTAAATAAATAATCACACTGTAGTTTTATGTTTATGTAATGAACTTATTTGTATATAAAGCAAATATATAATTAAATCTAAAATGTTATAACAGGGTATACAAAAACAAATATTTTGTGTCGCTAATAGGACTCGAACCCCAGGTTAGTTGGTGTGTTATTATTAAACGAAGTTATTATTTAAATCGACGCTTTAAATGACCCACAATTTTTTTTAGAAAAAACTTAATTAGTTGCTGTTTTAGAATATTTATTTAATGCTAACAATTGCACCATGCGTGATACCTCAGGTTACAAGTTTAGAATGATTTAGCAATAATTATATCGGTATATTAAGTTACTTGACATTGTTCTAATTTGAAACTAATTAATTCAATCTCGTCTGTATTGGAAATTTCTTAAAGCCATATGTTCGATTTTCATTACTCCATTATGAAACCTTTTTATAAGGAAAAGATAAAACTTTGTTATACGGATACCGATAGTTTCCTTTATTCAATTGAAAGAAAGATTTTTATAAAGACTTAAAGTCACATTTTCTGCCTTATTTTGATACTAGTAATTATGCTTTAAGTAACGAATACAGTATTCCTAACCGAAATAAAAAGCAGGCTTCTTTAAAGATGAGTTAGCTGGCAAATTGATTACGGAATTTGTAGGTTTAAGGTCAAAGTTGTACTCTATAAAAACAGCGCAAGATGAATTTAAGAAAGCAAAAGGCATCCAAAAGCTAGTTTTGAAAGATGTACATTTTAAAGATTATTACAAGGTGTTAAATGAAAATATGTTTTTACGCAAAAAAATATCATATTAAAATCTCTTAAATATAAAATATTTAACCAGGAGCAGAATAGGATAGCTTTGTCAAGCAATGATGACAAACGCATCATATTGAATAACAAAATTTTCTACTTTATTATGGGGTCACTGTGATAGTATAGTATAAAGTTTATTTTTGTGTAATATAAATAATAATATTTTATTGTTAACGTTGCGGTTGTGGTAAACTATATTTTTAAAATAATTAAAATTTAAAAATGATTTCACTGTGTATTAATTTAAGTTATAATTTATTTGTTTCTTCCATATTCATTGTTTTTCCTACAAAATTATTATTATGTCTTATGTATAAGAAACTTTCACTAAGACTTTGAGTATCTATTTTCTTATAGTATTTTGTACCTACAAAAATTATTGTAAAAATATATGAACAAATAAAAATAATTAATTGAACAATGTGTATTATTTAACAATATTTCTAATACCATGCAGAGTACGATAAATTAATAAAATTTATAGGTTTGTGATAGACAAATACTATGAGTGCATAAGCTCGGCATTATTCTAGGTGTCTTTATTTACACGTGTTGTCAACGCTGCAACATTTCATTACATATTCACCTAATTATTATGCTAAATTGCACATCGTTCCGTTGAGAATCACGTGTTGCTGTATAAGCTTTACGTAGGTAATCAATAGTATAAATAGTCATAAAATTATGATACTCCTAAATTATCTACTAATTTCTGTCAATCGAGTGAAGGCTGCGCTTGTCCAGAGTTATCAATATGGTAAGCTGATTTATTTATTTAATATTTATATATATTTTTGTGCACAACATAAAATTTGTAGAGTAATTTTGTCAACGAATAATCATTTTTATATTTTTTTGCATTTTTTAATTCTATCTTATATTATAGATTATTTTAATAGAAAAATACTTGAAAAAATTATTCGACTCACAAGCAAGTTGCGGGTTCGCTTCCCGCCTGAAAATCTTCCTGCCAGCCGATTCGATTTTTTATTTTAATTTGACAAATTATCATTAATTTAGTAGTAATGTAAACAATATTATTTCAGAATACACAACAAGAGAAATTTCAGATGGCATCACACGATGTTAATGAGGAGCTGACAGAACGGTGTCCGCGCAACTCACCATCACCACCACCTTGTTTTGACCGAAATGCGCAGGACATACTCGACGGTTTTACGGAGGAGTTCCCAAACTGGAATATTGAGGAACCACAGAGCGATTCCCCGTTGTATAATAAGGTGGTGAAAGCTATCAAAAAGAAGAGAGTGCACAAAAAAAGAAGCTTTTTACAACAGAAATCTTTTATAATAAAAAGTGCGCCCACTAATGCTCGTCGATTAATAAAAATAGAAATATTAGATTTAGAGTCGACGAGTACTGATCCATTATTAAGTGCGCAATATGTGGTGACTGAGCATATTGATCCTATAATGGATCAGACAGAGAGTATTATAAATAATATTTCGAAAAAGTTGTGTGGTTATAGCTATAGTTTTTAAAGCTTCTAATCATCAATATTTCGTTCAATTAAACTTCTCAAGTAGGTATTATCCGAAGTATTTCTATGCTACGTATACACCTTCAGAGATACATTTAATTTAACTAAGTTTTGTGAAATATTTTTATTTTTTAATAAATGAATTTGTATATTTGCATATAATTTTGTTTTATTTTTCTTTTAATACTGTGAAGGAATTAAAAAAAATTAAAGATGTAATATATTAGACCAGTTATTTATTAATAGTTAATACAATGATATATTATTTTTTATAATCCATTTTCTAATACATATAACATTTCTTAATGCACAATATTTCTTATGGTTAAAACAATTGTATGTTGATATGTCTTTACAATAGAGTTTACTTAAAGTTTCTAAATTAGGTATACCTTTATCACTTATATCAAAAACGTTTTCATGTCCACATAATTCTCGCACCCAATCAACTTTTTCTCTACCTTTCACTATGATGTTCCGCTTATCACAGTAGGGCTTAATAAGTCTTCTAAATTCTCTGTAATCAATATGCTCCTCACTCCATCGGTATCCTCTATTTCTTTCTATCCACTTGGCACGTTTTTTTTCTTCCAGAGTCAGAGTAGAGAATGGGTATGGTGGTTTTATTAGAAATATTTGATTGTGCTCTTGTGTGCCTATAACTAATTCTTTCAATATGAATTCATTTTTTCCACTCTTAAAGCCTTGCACATCCACTATGATAGTATTGTTAGTCATGATAGTTTTTTAACAATGTTACTCAGTGGCTTATATTCAAATATGCAATCGTTCAAAATAAGGCAATAAGCTGCGGTCTGATCAGGTATCTCTTGATCTGTTTCAATTTCAACACGTACGTCGATTGAACCTTTTAAGGTTTCATATTGACGGGAGCAATCAATAACGAATAATGGTGCTATATCTTTAAATTCTTTCAAACCCATCAACGGCTCTGGTCGACGACCATAATAAGACTGTTGAAATTTTGCATATTGTTCGTATATTAATGAAAACTTGCTGTCGGCGAAATTGATATTTAATCCTTCATAAGGGTAATACGTTGAATTTAAAAATACTCTTACATCACGTACATTGCAATGATCGAACTCTGCCATAGACATAGTGGCATTATGTTTACGGTTAGTTTGAAAAGCTATTATCACGAAACGTGGTTTCTCAATCTGTGATGAAGTTTTAATAGACCAAGTGTGTTTACGTGTTTTAGGTAGTAATGGGTATTCATACAAATCCCAACTACGGAATGGTACCGTGATTGGACGATCCTTTTCTAGATGATTTAATAGATTAATTCGTTCGCGATCTGATACTTTAATATGAGGAACTCGCCAAACAATCTTACTTATTATTATATCCTCCACAATTTCATCAGTGTTTAATCTCAAAGCGTTAAGGTTTGTGTTGCTTCTCAAGAGTACTAACTCGTGTTTACAATTTATTATGATTTTTTCATAATCTTCTGCAAAACCTAATATTTTATTTAAAGGTATAGATGCAGAAAAAACGCCATTGTTTACAGTGTTAGAACCTGTAGGCGACCAACCCCAAACTTTAGCACATTTAGATTCATTATCATTTAACGAAAGGTAGGATTTTATAGTTGTGGTAATCCCTGCATTCTTTACTTTATCTATTTCTACACCGTTCAGTTCATATCGAATATCTTGAAAAAGAAATAATGCAGGGTTATTTACAAAATGTACGCTCATCGCTCTTTCTTTTTGTTTAGTGGTAGTGTTTTGCTTATATACAATGACTCTGCCTTCGATATATAAGCTGCTGAGTGCGGGCAGTATGTACAAGTCCTGTTGATTAATCGGTATTCGAATTTCATCATTCTTGTTGAAACTTGTTACGTATGGTTTATATGAATGATATTCGAAACTTTCGACGCGGTTGTCATACAATGCTGGTTGAGAAATATTCAAAATATTCATTTTAACAAGCCTAGTAATTTCAAAAACTCCTTATTACTCTTGGTTAGTCTCTTCTTTACCTGATGTGGTGTTTCTGTATGAGGGGACCTCTTAGAACTGACCTTAATAATAGGTGTTAATGGAGTTTTATAGAAATTTAACATTTTTTTCTAAAATGTAAATACAGCTGTACTTCTTCACCACGTAAATTGATTTGCTTATTTTCCGCGTCTAACAACCTTATATTAATAGCACTTATTGAGCTTTGGTTGACGGGAAAATAAATTAAATTTTTAGGTATTTCAATTATTCTGTAACCAGGTGGTACGTTAGGTGCAAATTCATAAATTATATGACTTGCTTTTCCATTCACGAATGATCCGCTGATAACATCACATTCGATGCGTACTACAGTTGTCGATAAAATGTTTACAGGATATTGGGACTCTGTATTTATATTAGCTTTTACGGTTTCACTTCCAAAACCCAAAATTTTACCAAGTGAATGTTTCTTGTCAAAATGGACCTCTTCTGAGCAGTAAATACTTGTTTTCAATGTATTATTGTTGCTAGTCAATTTAAGCGTGGCATTCATAATGTTGTTCTTTAAAAAATCACAAATATCTTGAAGTTCGTACGATCCTTCAGGTATTTCAATAACTCTGTCTTTGCCATAGTAAAATTTATTATTTCTTTTGTCTATATTAGGGATAGAATTGAAAGTCGAAAAATGTAAAAGACCGCACTCATATTCTCCATGTAATTGTAAAGTAGGTGTGTAGTTTGTTATTAAAGACTCTCCGTTGCCAGTAATTGACACAGTGAAAGACATTTTTATACTGATAAGATTTTATTTAATTCTTAATATAAATGGGTTTTCCAATAGTTTCTCAAAAATTTCAAACATAGGTGACCACAGTTTGTAGTGCCAATCTTTTGATGTTGAATATAGTTATAGTATACAGATATAGATCCTAAATATTTTAACAATTCTAAAGGAGGCTTTAAATTGCCAAAACTATCAAAATATTCACAATAGTAATTTTGTTTGACGTAGGCTACCCAATGGGTTCCAGGATTATCGGATTTATCCAAATTGATTACAGCACACTCTATTTTTCTAGGCTTTGACGGTAGTGTATCTCTCATGAATACTCCTCTAAAGTATGGAATATCAGCAGCATGTTCCAATATATCAACGTTAGTAAGAGGACGTCTGGGTAGCCTGTTAGTTAGTTTTTTGAAGGATTTAGATATAAACCAGTTCCTTTCTTATAGGGTCTGATAGAAAGTCCTTTGCCGAGAGCGACAGCTTCCATCGCCTTGTTGTGTCGTTCAGATTCTTGAAGGTTTTTCTGCGCAACTTTATAATCGTTAACAGCTTTTGCTATACCGGCTGCTCCTCCAGCAAGTGAACCAAGAGCTGATAAACCAGCAAAAATTGGGATAAGAGGTAAGAAGCCTCCAGTTTTCGGAAGAGGTATGCAGCGTGGCAAGCGTATCCCTTTTTTATTAATAAATAACTTCTTTGCAGCGGCATATGCATATTTTATTGCTGTGCCAGGATCTTTAGATTTAATTTTTTTTATTTGGGACCGTATTTTCTTTATAACCGACATAAAAGGTCGTACTCCCACACCAGCTTTGAGTTTTGCTTTCATCGCATTTTTTACAATCCATGATGCAACTTTTTCGCCCTTCTTAGCATCCCTAGATTTTAATCTTTTTTTAGCCATATCTAAAAGTTCTAAATCAGCTTTATGCCGAGCGTTAAAAGTTTTATTATTATAGGCAATATCGTGATACATACAAGCTTCATCCAATTTATTTATACCTCGATCTCCTCTCTGTAATCGTTTTTCAAGTTTTGTTCCGGGTCCGCAAAATTGATAACCGGGGATATGCAACTCAAACGGTAAGTTGTTTATTATATTGTTAATAATCCCACTTCCTTCTTTCATCGGTATTCTTAAACTGAATTATATTGAATAATAATTCTTAATTTATATCACAAAACTATTTCATTTTTATCTACCCAGCTGTTTTCTGCATCACCGAGTCCCAACCATTTTACGAAAAGTTTGTTACCTCTTCTTTTAATAACCTTTTCAATGAGGTACAGGTCAGGAAATTTAGTTTTTTGCATTTCATACTCGTAGAAAGAGCCTAAAATTCTCTGTTTGTGTTTATCTTCTAAAAGATATGTCGGTGGATTTGTGTGATTTACCATAACTACAATAAATATTTCTGTTGACCAATTAGGGGTATATCCTTTGTAAAAATCACTTTTAAATTAACTAATTCGCACATGGTCACCAACTTGAAATTTTGGTCTTCGTTTGGTCTTATGCAGCTGTGTTTTAATAATATTACCCTTGATAACCATTTGGTTTGCTTTGTTAACATCAACTGGTTTAAATCCTGTTATACGATGGGTAGTATTGTTATAATTGTCTACTACAGAGCTCAAATTTTGGCCTACCCAGTAGTAACTTCCATGCAAGCTGAAAAGTTTATAAAGATGATATTTTAACGTACGGATAACTCTTTCCACTATAGAAGCTTTTTTGACTGAGTGGGTAGAATAATGATTTATATTATATTCTTTTAATAACTTTTTAAATGTCTCATTGTAAAACTCTTTACCTAAATCAGTTTGTAAATGTTTAGGTTTTCGCGACGATTTAGATAAAATTTCATGCATTGCATTTGTAACACATGTTTTCTGTTTTGATTTTAAAGGCTTTGCCCAGACGTACTTTGACAGAGCATCTATAACTATTAAAATGTATTTAAATCCTTTGTTAATAAGAGAATACTTCTGAAAATCTATAAGATCAGCTTGCCATAAATCATCTATACCCTTTGTGATCGTACATCGACGAGGAAAATTTCTCCTTGCTGCTTTGTGGATTTCGTTAATTAACTCTTTTTTACTCATTATTTTTTATTTATTTAACTTAGATTCGATTAAACTATCTTTTTCTGTTCTTGTGTAGTATAGAGTATTTAAACGATCGGAAGTAGCTTTTTCCAAGTTATTTAGGTAAATTTTTACGTC
This sequence comes from Calamotropha paludella, assembly GCA_927399485.1. NCBI lineage: Eukaryota > Metazoa > Arthropoda > Insecta > Lepidoptera > Crambidae > Calamotropha > Calamotropha paludella. The sequence goes on along the minus strand of OV656815.1, from coordinate 19,872,948 downwards.
TTTAAAAATTTTTTTTATTTCATTTCTTAGTTCTTGAGCTGTTTTATCCATATATGCTTTATTCACAGCCTCGTCGTCTTCATTAGGATCTATCAAGCCTTTCAATTTTGTTGATTTTAAATCGTAATGCCCTGTATCTGACTTTACTAATGTATCGTTGATGGTATCAAAATATTCGGTTAATCGTAAACGCTTATGAATGTGGTGACCAAACTTGTCTACATTCATCGCCGCTCTGATGGGTTCTTCACACTAACAAGTTTTCCAGTTGCACTTTCTTTATATTTTATATTTTTGATTATACCTTCTTCCCACAGTTCTTCAATGATTGCATTGATTTCATTGTCCAAGCCAGTGTTGCCTGCATCACGTGATGCTAGTAATATTTTTAATCGATTCACTAATTCATTTGGATCATCCCAGTAAACCAAATCCGTATTTTTTGTTACTTTTTTCAATAAATTTATACCTTCGCCACTTGAAAGACTTTCCACGCTTGAAGTTACTTTTTTCGTAGATGTAAACAACGGTTTTATAATGTTCATATACTTAAATCCTTTATTGCTGTTTATTGGTTTAGACGAATCACAATTACGCCTGTGGGCATTGGTTTCTAATAATACTAGCTTATAATTTTGTAAGTCTTCCTCTGTGATTATGTCTAGATTCGGTTTCTTTTTATAGAGTAGTTCTTTTATTCCCTTTGTTTTTTTTATAGTCTGCGTTCCTATTTTCAGGATGCTACCATCGTCATAAACACATGTTTTGCCAAGCATCAATTTCCCGCGTTCGTTTCGAATTCCAAAAGGTATATCATCGAACATTGCATCAGATGATGTTGACCACGAAAGTGTATTATTTTTAACACTTGGTGATGACTGGAAAGACTTGAAGGAACCCTCACTGATATTATGGTCTTCAGAAGGTGGTGCTATAAGGGTTTTGTTTATGTGCAACTCACTGTCTGAGAGTTGTTCTTTTTCACTGTAATCATCGTCGAAATCTTCAGTAGAAGAATAAAAAGATTCTCTATGATTCTTTTTTATTTTTTTCGGGGAAGGTATATATTGCTTTTCTTCCTTTTTACTTGTTAACAAGTGAAGCGGTTCCACTATTGGCTTAAATATTGTTTCCAGAGCCATATTGTGAGAATTTTTTGCTTCTTTCAAAAGTTCAACTTTTCTTTTTACAGATGCAGCAGATTTCACAATTTCTTGTTTGAGTTTTTTTTCCATCTTGCGCAGAATACTTCTTGGCTCCGAATCACGAGTGATAGTGATTCATTCATAATATATCATCCTAATATGTAGTTAATCCAATATTATATATGTATCAAATGATGATCTGTAGCATCCATTATTTTTTTCACAGTCCTTATTTATTACAAGATAGCTGAAAGGTTTGTTCCAAACAGCTGAACACATTTCCCGAAATTGGTACCAGGACATATCGGAACATACATGCTCATCATAAACATGTTTCAAATTAATATCGTCTTGCTTGAACAATATAATCAAGTTTGAATTGTCTCTTACGAGCTGTTTTGGTATTTTGGTGTAAGTTTGATTAATATAAAAGCAATCAATGTTTTTATGACGCCCCATAGCAAAATAATCCCGTATGTTGTTTTGATTTTCGCAAGCAACGTCGTCGAAAATGATAATAGAATCTCGTAAAGCTTCATGTGGGTTCAATATTTCATTGTTATGGTTAAATTTATGATACGATATATCGGGGACCATATTTAAAACTTTTTCAAGATACAAGTATTTTGTTTGATACAAAGATTTTGAATACACATAAAGATTTCTAAAACATAGACCATCTTTATGCAACAATAAACTTATTACTAAATTAGTTTTCCCGCAGTTTGATGGCCCACAAACAAGACAGCGTATTGTATTTGGTAACAAACTACCATGACGTTTTGACTCGTTCGGTAACGGAGTACAAAAGCAATCTAATTTCAACGATTGTTTTTGTTTAACGAATTTCATATTATTTATTTATACAGGCCTGTAGAGTTGAGCTGATTTTAAATAAATGCGTTAGAATAGATTCTGAAGGGATATATAAACACTGATTACTTACGAGTCTACACATACAGAATAAACATAAAACGGTACGATGCGTTCTAAATACAAACACGGTTTTGAACAAAGAACGGAACGAACCTTGCATTGAAAAATTTACTTCAGCGTAAAACCGATTGAGCATTCTAATTCACTTTTCGATTATTGAGCTATCAGAAACACTTTTGCAATAGTGATCGAACGAAAATGAGGTTTGCGGTTGATGGAAAACCGATTGGGCATTCTAATTCACTTTCGATTATTGGGCTGTCTAAAACACTTTTACGACAGTGATCGAACAAGAGTGAGATCTGAAGGGATATATAAACACTGATTACTTACGAGTCTACACATACAGAATAAACATAAAACGGTACGATGCGTTCTAAATACAAACGCGGTTTTGAACAAAGAACGGAACGAACCTTGCATTGAAAAATTTACTTCAGCGTAAAACCGATTGAGCATTCTAATTCACTTTTCGATTATTGAGCTATCAGAAACACTTTTGCAATAGTGATCGAACGAAAATGAGGTTTGCGGTTGATGGAAAACCGATTGGGCATTCTAATTCACTTTCGATTATTGGGCTTTCTAAAACACTTTTACGACAGTGATCGAACGAAAGTGAGGTTTATGGTTAACGTCAAACCGATTGGGAATTCTAATTCACTTTTCGATTATTGAGCTATCTCAAAAACACTTTTGCAATAGTGATCGAACGAAAGTGAGGTTTATGGTTAACGTCAAACCGATTGGGAATTCTAATTCACTTTTCGATTATTGAGCTATCTCAGAAACACTTTTGCAATAGTGATCGAACGAAAATGAGGTTTGTGGTTAACGGAAAACCGATTGGGCATGCTAATTCACTTTCGATTATTGGGTTTTCTAAAACACTTTTACGGCAGTGATCGATCGAAAATGAGGTTTGTGGTTGACGGAAAACCGATTGGGCATTCTAATTCACTTTCGATTATTGGGCTTTCTAAAACACTTTTACGACAGTGATCGAACGAAAGTGAGATCATTGGAGTGAAAAGTGTTTTAGAATGCCCAATATTACCCTACTTACGTCATTGTTAATTAAGCATTTAACTGTAAATTTTTTATATCTAAAGAAATAATTACTAAAAAAAATTAAGTGTCAGGCGCGACTCGTACCCTTGCTGGCGGGTGAGTATTCTAGTCTCAGTTATAACTTGAGTACTAAGCCTAAACCGCCGTTTTTTACACGAGAAAATTAATTAAATGCAAACACACACCAATTCCCTGAGTGCGTTTGGTCCATGATTGTGGCGCTGTATAAGTAAATGTAAAAGTAAGCTGGGAGAAAGAGAGTTATTCTCCCGGAATTAAGAAAGAAATCAGTCAAATAAGAAAAGGGCAGAACTGGAGTGGAGAAGCGTGTAATACTGCATGTAGTTCCCCTTTTATTTATCTCTTTACTTTTCGGTAAAAATTATGGATAGCAAAAAAATTAGGAAAAATATCAAATTAATGTAACTTTGTGTGAAAACAAAGATATAATTGCGGATTTTATTACTATTTGGTACATTTTTAAACAGAAACTGGGAAATATAAAACAAAGCAAGGCAAAGAATCTGTCCTGCCAACTTAGTATGAGTTCGTTTTCTATTTTCCTATCAACAATTACATCTGCTCTATCTATTTTTTTCCTAAGTAAAAATAGTTTACTTAAATTTATACGTGCGACTAGAGTTTAAGCAAACCGTTGAGTTGTCATCTTGATTCTTACCACGAAGTTGCAGTAGCCTCCCCTTGGCGCCTTTGCTGGTCAAGCAGTGCTGGAAGGGCTGCCGTCCTCAACGCCCTTTCACACTCAGTAGCCTCAGCTAGCAGTAAAACATATTCGTTATGTGCTCTATGAAGCCGCCGACACGCCTTGCCGTACTTATCTCGGGTCTCGTCCAGCTTACGACCTCCTCTGCTCGTCGGACCTGGAATCAAAATAAGACATATCTTAGTCTTGAAATATATTATGAACTATCTGTATTTATTAATAAATAATATTTCAAAGAATATTTGTAGATCAAATGTGACTTACACTTACATTTAAGGTAGTTCTCTTCGAACTTCGTCCTCATCTGTTTGTAAGACTCAAGGCACTTCTGGTACTCGCTTTGTTTCCTCTGTACTTCTTCGGACAACTGTAGACAATAGAAAAAAAAACAGAAGTTAAATTTTATACCTATAAACACCGAATTAGGTATATTGTTTTAAACTTTCATGGTCACTAACATTATAGTAATATAAGTTATATTCGGGATTTTCATGGTAAAAATCCCGAATATAACTTATATTGTATTATAGTGTAGTATAGCATCATTCAAGCGAAATTTAAAAAAGTATATACTTGAATTGCAAAAAATGTAAGTCCGTTATTCATAATCAGAATCATACAGCTGTGTTAAATTATCTCATCTTGCTGTTTATGGGTTATTTTATTATTTATTTAGTTCTATATTTATTTATTTATTATTATTTTATTATTATAAAAATATATTTATAGTGGCGAGGCTGGTAGTGCTCTCTAGTTTATATATATATATATATATATGGGTAGATATAAGTTATAAGTAGTTATACTTATAGTTAGGTAACCACGGAAGACCAGCGTCGGAATGTCTACGACGTCCGACACATGCTGAGTGGATTAACCTTTTTAGTGTTCACTAAAAATGTAACTTGATTAATAAGTTGAGTATGTAAATTTGTGTCACAAAATAAATCATTTCTTTTCTTTATTTTCTATATTACTATACCGAATTAGGTAGGTTAATCGATATGAACGTTAATTACGTGTCGATCAGTTATCTGCACGTAATTAACGTAATCGGTGGACATTAACTTTAATTTCTTGTGTTATAGCAGTATTAGTTGATAAGTAAGAATGTTATCAATAAAACTGGTTTTTTTGTGGTCTCTAATGGAAATTTTTATATTTATTTATTTAAATAGATGGTAAATAATATTGCGATGTCTATCGACTTGGTATTATACCAGTAGCAGTATTTTGTTTCATTATATCAATTTTATATCCTGTTAGTTTAAATACTGCTTTTATTTATAAGAATTTAATATTAAGTGTACAATTAAATATTGCACATAAATTTATTAATTTTGTAGTTATTCATATTTGGCGATGGTATCCCTAATTTAAGTGAAACTAATTAAGAGTACTGGCAATATCAAACTCACCTTCCTTTTAGAAATGTGCATGTATACATCACCATTTATGTCTCAAAAGTTAGTTGTGGAAATACAGGTTAGACAAAAATCCAGTTTGCTTTATTAGACATAAAGGATAATTATTTAATCAGAGGGTAAGTATCCATTATGAGTTCCAGTGTCGACCTATCTATATTGTATCCATTAATCACTTTATAAGCTTTATTGTTTAAAACCTCACGATGTGGTATCTATATTATTAAAGCGTATTAAATAGATCATAAAACAAAAGCTCGATACGAAAGTCTCTCACGATTACCTTTAATTAATTGAATAAAGAGTCGGTAATGCGTTCTTTTGTATTTTTTCACCTATTAAACGGTCGAAGGGGTATAATTAATTTAAAAATAAATCAGTTACAACAAACTATTTGTATCATTTTGATATCTTCATTAGAATAGGAAAGGTTTCATAAAAATGGGAATATCTAGTTAAATTATAGTATATTGTATGTACTGGGATTCAAAGTCAAAAATTCACGTCTTCCTGATAAACTGGAAAGGCGCCGTAACAGCAAGACTACGCATTTTAACACTATCTCCTTACTTTGATTTGTCAAAGAACTCCACATAAAAGGAATTTATAAATAAGTATAATATAAAATATAAATATCTCAAATATTGAATATACTGCTGTAGAAATAACGATAGCCTATTGAAGCAATATTTAAGTAGGTACTACACGGCAAATTCATATTATGCCTCCGGAAATATTTAAAATTCTCAGACTACGGTGCGGTGAGAGGTACGTCGGTCGTCGAAGCGTCGATCGAAAACTGGCAGTCAACTTATAGCTTAAATATTTAACCTATAATTCTTGGGAAAAAGATAACTAAACATGACATTGCAAACGTTATTTATATAAAAAAAAAACAATTCAACGCGCTACAATAAATCTACACTAATCAATAAATTTAAAGCATCATTTATTCAGACAACATTGTCATTCGATGAATCACCTAAATCTTAATGATATAAAAAATTATAAACTCTTTCTGCAGAAACACGGGTTTCGAAGATGAATCCTATATTGAGATCAATAGATTGAAGGTAAAATAAAAACATGTTTAATATACTTTAATTTGATTAAAATAGTTCTATTGATGGTTGTCTGTTAGTCATAGACTTATTTAGATTATGTGGTAGACATAAAATAATTATAATTGATTCAAATGTATTAAATATTACATTAAGGTGGTTTTGAATTACTTTAATAGTTTTACAATTTGCATATCAGGTAACTCTCACTCTACTAGCGGTTTCTATTTTACATCATATTCTCAACAAATAATGTTGTAAGACTTTAGATAGATTAAAATAGGGCTTCGGACTAATTGGAGCTAATAATTCTACAAGATAAAAACATATAATTAAGATAAGAGACAAAATAATAAATTTACCGAATCAAGGTTAACGCGTTAAGTTGGTAGGTAGGCAAACAAATTAAAAATGCATCATTATATTAACGTAGCAATAAATGCATTCCAAGTGTTGCTGCAGAATAAAGAATGACAGCTATTAACTAAAACAATGCGTTAAAGACCTCAAAAGATTCTCATTCAATGCAATAAAAACTGTAATGATGCAAGCCATAACACCAATGTGGCAGAGCAAAACGAAATATTACCGACCACGAATGTTATGGATCCAGTGCTGATCTTTCGAATTGCCAGTAATAAGAAAACATTAAAGTACCGATGAGACGGCGAAGACTCCATTTTAAGAAACAATTTACACGTCGAATTTAAATTTGCCGAATGATCCGATCGTAAAAGATAATACTTATTTAACGACTTACTGATTTGAGTTCTATTTGTTAAAGTTGGTGGGAAAACGTGCCTTTATCATTCTTTTTAATCACCATGTAACTGTTCATTTTGCATGTTAAATATGAAGGTGTTCTCTACATATATACAATGTGAACTCTAAATTGAAACCCTGTGGTAAATCATCATCATTCAAGACGGTTTAGTCGCCGTAAAAGTCCATATTTCGGAAAATGCTGCCCATTTTGTGGTTGGTTGGTTGTGTGTATGGTAATTATCATACATTTCCCGTAGACCACAGTAGGACTACCGTAGATAATTACCTCCAATATCATTTGTCGCCTTTTACGAAATCCTTTTAAGTGTAAAGGGTAATCTTAGATAGATAAAGTAGATAATGCTCCAAAACAACATGTTGTTTTGTGACTCAGAACCTAAATCGAAAGTAATTGTCAAACCTTTCTATAAACATGTGCAGTAACAAAGTTATTTTTTCTTGATTAGGGACTCAACAACTTGATATCTAATATATATAATTCTCGTGTCACGGTGTACGTAATTGAACTACTCCGAAACGGCTCGACCGATTTCGTGAATCTTAGCGTGCATATCGGCTAGGGTGGAGAATCGAACACCATCTATTTTTCATCCCCCTAAATGTTAAGGGTGTAAATGTTAATTTTTTTTTGGGCAAATTTTTTCCTAAATTCCTAAATTTTTTGGAAATTTTTACCACTCTACGATCAACCCCTATTTTTTATTTATTAATTAAAAACTTTTCCTAGAAATAATATACATAGCAAAACAACGTTTGTCGGGTCAGCTAGTTATTATATAAATATGAGAACCTTATTATTCACTAGCCTTAGCAGTTTCCGTCACTAGGTTGAATATTAAGTAGATGAAGAGATAAGCCTAGGTATATAGATGTAATTACAAATAAGATTTTAAATAACTGAAACACTTTAGGGTCTCTCATTCTATAGTTAAGGGATCATTAGTAGTAATTAAAGTTCTTCACTAAATTATCAAGCAATACACAGTAGGTATTTAGTAAATATTTTCGTTTTTATAACATTGTTTGATTAGATTTTATACTTATCTATCACGCAATGCATCAAAAGCCTAAGCTAAATCTTCGTAATAAGGGAGGTACAACAAATTATTCGCATCGCACATATGTGATATGCTAATAGAAAAGTGAGTGTGAAAGTGAAATCGAATTCTACAGAACACATTGTATGTAAAGCGGTCCGTCATTTTTTAATTATAATCGTACATAATTGCGAATAGAGAAAGCTTAAAAACTAATCGGCAAAACTACTAGTTAAAGCTCTGTCAGTCAGTAAAATCCCAGCAGTTAGTGTCTATTAATATTTAAAAGCATAAACACATCTAGGACACAAGCAAAAAAGTTATTTACACTTATAGAGGTAATGAATCGTAGTTATGAAGGATCGGCGTATAGAATCTAAACCGGTTTAATCAATGGCCCACAAATCAATCAACTTTTCTCTGATTGAGTTAAAACAAAACATCTTTTATAACTGTCTAAATCCCTTTTATTACCACGTTTTACTTAACTTCACTTGTCTGTCTGTTGGTTTGTCGTCAAAATTTGAGATCCTTATTTCGACCTCTTCCTCTTATCCGATTGTCTGAAATTTTGTATACAGGCTTGTTTCACCTAACAATTTCATATTTAATCAGTTTTACATCCTAAAACCACTTAATTAGGCTTTAATTAAATTAACCTCCACGTGGTGTGTCTGGATATTTGATATATATTACATGTATATATTGAAGAACTAAGTAGGCACAATTCAGATAATTTAAAACTAAAAAGAGTTAAATAAATACTTTATAAAAAAAAACTTTTAAAAAACCACGTTTTACTACGGGTTATAGATGTACTAAAAAGGAGAAAATAATTTTTTACAAAGGGACTAAAATGATAAAAATAAATTTTTGGTAATAATGAAAATTTACGATACAAATATTCTAAAATTTATTGAATTTTATGTATTGTTCTGAACATTCATGCGCAGAATTTGAAAAATTTCCAAAAAATTAAAACGTGGTGCGCATTATACTTGAAAAACTATTCAATGCCATCCACAGCATTACTATTGCATTGGTTTAGTTAGGAAGGGATTTAGGAAAGATAATGAAAATATTAATATAATATCAATAACGCTGTTGATCTAAATTACGCACCACGTTTTAATTTTTTGGAAATTTTTCAAATTCTGCGTATGAATGTTCAGAACAATACATAATATTCAATAAATTTTAGAATATTTGTATCGTAAATTTTCATTATTACCAAAAATTTATTTTTATCTTTTTAGTCCATTTGTAAAAAAATATTTTCTCCTTTTTAGTACATCTATAACCCGTAGTAAAACGTGGTTTTTTAAGTTTTTTTTTTATAAAGTATTTTTCTATCCTTATATAGGTAATTCTTCTATACGTGTGTATTCACTGAACTCGGTGATCGCTTTTGATAAAAAAATTTGGTGCGAGTTTGAGTGGGTCCCTGGATAATTTACATACACAATTCGATTCCAATGGGGGGCGGTGGAACGGCAGGAAATATACAGGCAAATATTTTTGACAGCCCTAGATGTGACCCACATGCGTAAACGTAATCGCATACTTTTGCTACCTACGTAGGTATATTAAAATGCCTACAATTTTATTCGGTTCTACGAGGTAACGAATCATCGACTAATTCGAATCTGATGTCATAAACAAAACGTGACATTGAATTTGTTTTGAATCAAAGTTAATTAAAATATTACCGACTTACTTTGTATTAGATCACTTCTTCAACACCAATATTATGAAGTCCGATTGAGGTGCTTATCTTAATAATGCTCTTATCTTAATTTTGTAAGGAAGATTGACATTACTTATTATCATTGCCAGTGATGTTATAAGTTAGGAATATACTTATTAATAGAAACAAAAAGTTATAGTAAATTTAATAAAAACAAAGAGCAATTGATGACCTGAAGGTTCAACTAACGTTAACCCTGTGACCTACATTTGCCATGCAAGCGACATGACATACACCGCCAGCCGTGTTGACGCGATACTTTGAAAACCACCGAGCTTCCTAGTGAAGTAAGAAAGCATTTTCTCAGGTTTATGGCGCATGTGAACACACGCTAACTAAACGCTAATTATCAAGCTAGTTAAATGCTGACGGTAAAAACTCAACGGAAATAATAATCTTAACATATAAAAAGGTTTCACTTTGCGAGCATTGATTTATAATTATACTTAATAGAGATAAGGGTCATTTCTTATGTGTAGTGCCTCATAAGGCAATCATATGAATTATGAGGAGATCGATGAAGCTTTGTGGTTAGCACATTCTGCTTACGAGTGTGGGGGTAATACGTTACTTTTGGTATTGGATGGGTAACCCAAAAGTTGTAATTGTGAGTTTCTTCATGCTTCGGATAGCGTTTTAGGTTGTTGGTTCCGGTTGTATCTGCAGTCGTTAGACCAGTTTAACAGTGATGCGTTTGCGCAGCGCAGCAGACATTAACTGACTAAATGATAATCATGAATTAGGAATAAGAAATATATTATTTAACATAAGAGTGTCGTAAAAGTATATGGTTTAACAATACGTTTCCATAGGATTTTATTTAATTTTTTGCATTCACAATGCAATATTTCTATAAGATATAAAATACGCGTCTCGGTAGCTCAGCAGTCAGAGCACTCGCCCGGATAGCGAAAGATCGTGGGTTCGAATCCCACCTGAGGGCTCGGAGGCGTAGTCGTTTTTTACACGCGTATTTTATATCTAATACGTTTCCATAACCTGCAGATTTAATAAACCACCAATAATATAATAGTTTAAGCTTATGGAGCTTAATTTTCTTAATTATTCAGTAATATTACCGTTGTCATTCAACTCAAGATGGAAGATTATGAACAAAACAAAGACATAATGCATTATAACGTAATTTATGAATTCCTTTGTTAGTGATTAGTGTAGTAATGGTAACTTTTACTTTAATTGTATGTTATTATCAATTATTATGCCGTAATTAAGGGTAAACGAATTGTTATTAAAAAAAATATACACGCGATTATTATCATAACAAAACTGGACCTTTACAAGGCTTTCTACTTATAATTTCATTAGTTTCACATTCGCAAAATATTCGATTCTCAAATTTACTGGTAAAATATTTTTAGAAACAATTTTTTTTAAATGTTCGGAAATAAATAGTTAACTCGAAATAAAAACCTGGGTGTAGGTATAACTTTGTAACATTATGTTTCATAACTCATTTTAAACATACACCCATAACTGTGTTGTATGTTTAAAATGTGTCATAAAAGCTTGTCGTGCGATTTACATAAGTAAATTTCACTTTTAGAAAAAAAACAGAGAACAAGTTCTACTGACAATTTCTTTCGTCAAATGTATAAGAATACGGACGCTTATTACATATTTACCCAGTGGCGTGAATAGATCAATTGCCGCCCGAGGCAGTTTACCAATTTTGCCGCCCCTGTCAGAGGGCTGCGCCGCCCCTTGGAACGTTCTTTCGGTGGGTACCACATGCCTTATCTTTTTACCGTAACTTGCCGCCCGGGGCATTTGCACCCTTTATTTACGCCACTGTATGTACCTTACCTTTATACTAGTATTGTATTTTATTAGATAGTACCAAGCTGTGCTCTTCTATAAATAATGTAGCACTTAGAGTTATAGTACCTCCACGATATAACTTCTGTTTATGTTAAAGTGTATTCATTGTTAGAGAGCCCCAAATAAATAACTAAATATAAAGAACTAGTAGTAGTACTAATATTCTTTTAACATTTAAATAGTTCTTATTTTGATTTTATAATGATCTAATTATGTAGTAACAAACGCACCTAGTAAAACTTAGATAAGTATTGGTAAGTATTTAAAGCTTTTTAATTCGCTTCAGCTCTCATCACGGGCCAATCATGATAGAGAGATATAGCACTCATAATTTTTTATTTGAAGGTGAAGTTAAATACGGTTTTTAGTACAAAAAATGTTTAACTGTATCACTATAACATATTAAAATATAGGGTATTTAAGTAAATAAACCAAAAACCCGTTTGAGTGTATAAATGTCGTCATCCATTACTGCGGCCAGGGAATATGTGAACAGACATCAGTCACGCAAAATTACTTGTGGGTCCACGAACACGCACCGTCTCTCTCACCTTATATGTACATGTAATCGTCAAGTTAGTAGGATGTATCCTACTAACTGGACGATTTTTGTGTATTTTCATTTAAACCATTGTCCGTTAAACCTCCTTCCAGTCCTATCCATCCAAAGGTTGCCTCAAAGAGATCGCTTTAAGCAATAATATCTCCTATAACACTATTTAAAGTTTTTGTTGTTCTGTTATTAATAAAGTTTTTTTTGTGTTGTATTTAAGTACAATGTTTACTTGTCTTCTATTCTGTAATGTTTGCCAAGAGTACAAGATTTTTTTAGAATTATCACAAGGGGCGATAAGAAGATTTTATAGGGATTACGACAAATAAAAGGACTACACTCGTAATCATAAACATATCATCCAAGTCAATCACATAAAGCATCAAGTTCATCATTATCTTACAAGATAATCTTGCAACTCAATAATGTTATCGCCGTTAACAGGAAACGGTGCGATTTTATGAGTAAGAATGTCGATCATGGCCCTAAAGAACACGTCGCGCAAATAACATTTTAATTGGATACCACTTATGAGTCATCGGGAACGGGAGCTTTCTGTGAGGTAATTTTTAATGCAGCCGCAGACAGTGCGGTTGCTATGCACTATGTATGGGAAAGAGTAAAACAATGTCTACTATAAAATATAATGCTTATTATTATATAAGTCATGTCTTTTATTGAAGTTAACACATACTAATCAGCATCACTACTAATCGTCGTACATTTTGGTAAATTTTTGACGTTTTGAGTCGTAGTTTTGTTTTAGTAGGTCATTGAAGAATTAATTTTGATAAGAATTGACGTGGACGAAAAATTCAAATTAATCTCCCAGAGGATTTCGAAAGTGATTTTTGAACGGACGGTATTATAAACATTCGACGACATATTTTAATCAAATTGAATACCGCATTTAATAACTAATACATAATTTACTACGAGTACTTATGGGAATGTTTTGATTGCATTGTTTGAAGCAACAAAATATTTTTGCTGTGCGAGTGTAGTATTTCGTGAACGTGATTTCTTTGCACATATAAACGACGGGACCTGCCTGAGGGCGTGAAGTTATTGCAAATGCCTCACATGTCTGTATTCCTGTGTTGTGGCATAATGGCTCAACTTTTGTTGTTGTCTACTTTGTAGTAAAAAGGAAAATCTTAACAATTTTAAAAATGGTACACAAATTATTACTACGACGATTGCTAAGCTTCTTCTAAGGTTCTTAATTAACTACGTTTTGAGTAAATAACAAACATTTAATTACATATTCTGGTTATAATTAATTATTCGAATATCATTTTTCAACGCCTCATCCGAGTTGAAATTTTTACCCTGTGATTAATTGGAAATCAGTCGGGGCAAGTTCTGGTGTAGTGGTGAAGATTCTGGATTTCGTATAGAATTGACATGTCTCGGTCGTCTGATTGAAAGCTTATCCATCACAGTTAAAAGTTTGAATGGGGACATGTTTGCAGATATCCTAGATACAATTGCAATCATAGTTTCTATTTAGTATACAGAACACACTTTTAATAGCAAGTGACAATCCGATTCATAATTTCTTCCTTCTTCCATTTTTTGGTTTAATTTATTTTTCCACAAATTAAGCCAAGCATCGACGCGATTTTGCTGCTATATGATTATTTGGTATCCATTTTCCCATTTTTTATCGTTATGTCACTTGAATCGAGAACTGCTGCCAAATGTGTCATGGTGTAAGATAAATCCACTGCCACTATAGCCTTCGTTATTTAATTATCTACTTAAGCCTCCGCTTGTTGACGAAAGCGCTGATAATAGACTTTTCTTTTTGTTTTATAAAAATATATCGACTTTTGCCTAACGAGAACGTTGAAAGAGAATGAGGCCATAAATTTTCAGTGATCATTATAACCTTATAATTTGTACTGCAACGTCAACGAACCCTATAGCAGGAAAGTCAATAGGAAAGCCGATGGGGTGTGGCCAGACAAGGTACGACAGCTCTCTCCAGCCTTGCCTCACATGCCTTCGTAACTACTCATACTGAGAAATATAAAATGAAAACGTTAAAAATATTTCAATACTATAGACCACTTACGAGTATATCATATATTCGTAAGTGAGTCTTTTTAAGACACATTTCAGATTGGACCATGTTATATTCGTTATTGAGTAATGTCAAAAATGTGTTAAGTGTATGCATTATATAATTGAAAGATGTATGTCTCGAAAATGCTAATATTATAAAATATCATTTCAGCTGAAGGAGCCCACAGCCGGGCAGTAGTTTCTTCCGGTTCCTGCCATAATATCCACGCTTGGGATGCGGGTTGGAGCTAGTATTAGACGACCATAATTAGTTCGGAAGTGTTTGGCGATTACCCCTAATATCAGTACCCGCTTTTATACCCAACCATAAGTGTTAAGGGTTGCCACTAATCTACACTGCCGGACACTACAAAGCCAAATCGGATTAAAAATATGCTACACTTAAATGCTGACTATTTAATATTATATTCATATAAAAATCTACATAATATATATTTATGTAAAAAATTTACATAAACAGTTATAAATAAAAAAGATGCAGGATGAACAAAAAGTACAAATGTAGACATGGCGCGTAAATATGACGTGTTGTGTGACGTGTAGATAACAGAAAGGAAATCTAAGGTCTGAGGCCGGAGTGTAAGTTTTTCCATATATAAACTTCGATCATTGATCGAAGTATATAAACGTTACTATCGCGTTTAAGTTAATATTTGTACGATAAACCATAATACAATGTAAATAAGGCTTTCATTTAAAATCTTAACTCAAACGCGATTAGCTTTTCCTACGCTTAGTTTATTACACTAACTATAAGTTTGTAAGTAAACTTAATTGGTATGTATTTCCATAACATAAGTTATAAGTAGAAATGGAAACTGTTCAAGTCTATACCAGTACAAACATTGAAACTATATCATATAAGTAGCTATGTAACTTTATTCGTCCGGATCGTGAATTTTTCAAATCCATCCATTGATTTCAAATCTTAGTTTGTGGCCATCAAGTTACGAGTACTAGCTCAAATATACTTTTTATAACCATTTCTATTATCATTATCAGCCTATTAGTGTCTACACGTGTCGACAACGACGACAGAGAAGCAGACAATATCGTTGTGACATTCTGTAAACATAACTTAATTGAGGGACATCTGATACCAACATAGGACACCTGTTGATACAAAACTACGCCAGTTAACGACGAAAATATTAATAATAAAGAGTTTGGCGTCATAGGCGTGGTAATAAATAAACAATTGATAAGCATTGTTATTATAATTTGCTTCAATTCCATAGGTATATGGTAAGAACAAACGACTTTATCAATGCTGAAATAGTAATAAAATAATTGAAAGTCAAATTTATTTATCTATTTAATCCAATAATTATTTTTACAGATTATGATACAACGAACACTGCCAATTGTAAAATATAAGTTAAAAAGACATAATATTATTTTGCGATTTATAACTTTTTAGTATCGAAAGATTCTTAGAGACATTTTAGTAGTGTGCTTTTCTAAAAAATAGTTTATTTCTACTCGAAATCCTAAGTATATTTAGAAAATTATTTTAAAAAAGTGAGATTACAACAACCTTGAAGTTGATTAAAAAGTGTTTAGCCAGTTTTGCCATCATATGACCCTTTTAAATTTGTATAATTTTAGACTAATTTGTGTTAGTTTGTAGTCAAAGTTTTATACACAATTATTCCTTAAAGGAAGTCCTAGTCTTGGCGAATAATGTAGTTTCTTTGCGGTTCACTGAGGGACAACCAGCCTCAGGCAGCTCCCACGACCGAGCCAATTACACGCCACGCCCTATGGATGCCAAAGTCCGCCAATTACATCCAAACATTATTTATAATCCTTTGTGATAAAATGAATGTTATGAAGAATCCTTTTCCATAAAATAACTTTAAGCCAAGAATATTCTACGAAATCGTTCAATCCTAAAGCTAAATCATTTGATAATATTCAAACAATTTTACCAATTAAACTAAATAAGATATATATATGATCCTAAAGATTTAAGAGATCCTAGGATCAATAAACAGGGTCTACTGATTGAACACTTATAAAAGTTTCCTTTTTTTAAGAAATCAATCCATAAACTTTCAACCACACAGCAGAAATTACGTATGCTGTCATTAATTATAATATTTAAACGCTAAAAACATTAAAAAAGTAAAACAAGTACTTTATTTGATTTATAATTCGTGAGTTACAGATAAAAAATATAATGTCGTTTTAAAATTGAGTAGCTGTATAGATTAGCTTGAATAGAATATTAAATATGTTTTAGTATTCTATTCAAGCGATAAACACTAAATGATCCAGACAACACAGCCCTTCCTTACTAATGGGAAGACCATAAGGATAGCCAACCACGGTTCTGTCGAATGAAGAGGAGCCAAGGAGCAATACAATAAACTGTTGCTAAGATGATAAATCCAGTCAACCCCGTCGACAATTGCATACGCATAGGTAACCGTAGAGCTACTTATTGTAAAAGAACTGTGAAATTTAAAATATTAAAATAATTTAACCAACCAACCTTTCCCTGGAAGTTCCACGGCCCTCTACCGACTTCTTTTCCTATTCCTTTACTGTTTACGCTGTTCGTTTATGGAACTCACTACCAGAGGATATCAGAAAGGCTCAAACTCTTGGATCCTTTCGCGACAGAGTTAAAAGTTATTTCCTTTCCGCCAATATTTATTGACTCTATTTTATCTTTATTTCTTTCTTATCTTATTATTATTATATCCACCATTACCTTTAAAAAATTATATATTTCCTTTTTTTTCCTCTCAATATGCGCACCCACTTCATCATTATCCTTTTATATTTATTTATTTATTCTTTTCAACCAAGGTTGCCTGGAAGAGATTGCTGTTTAGCAATAAGGCCACCTGTCTGTATACTTTTCTTTGTTATTTTTTATTTCTCTGTATTCTATCTGTGTGTGCAATAAAGTGTAATTTATTATTAAAATAATTTAATAACGGTGCTGTTATATCAAGTATTTAAAATAAAATAAAATAAAAATGCATTTATTCAAGTAATCTTATAACAATATTTGGCTGAGTCATTCCCTGTAAGTAATCAAAAGATACTTGTGTTGGGATTGACCCGCTACTTCCTTTGTGGACAACAGTAGATCACAAATATAATAACAAAACAAAATTTAGAAACTGAATTTCATTATATTTAAAGAAGAATTTCAAGTAATCTTGGCAGAATGTAGCTGTTAGAATGATTTGTTTGGATGAATTTGGTTAGTGTGTGTGTGAGTGTGTGCGTGTGTGTGCGCGCGCGCGTGTGTGTGTGTGTGTGTGTATGTGTGTGTGCGTGTGTGGGTGGGTGTTTGTTCGCCAGCGTGGGTGTGTGTAGTTAGACAATTCTAATTAAAAGAGTTTCGACTTCATCATAAGTAAGTGTCCCTAACCATAGCGTTAGACATTTTCTACACTTATATAGATGCATAGGATATATTTTAAGTAATTTATTTAGTTTATTATATATAAATGCTGATTGGGATGGATATTGTCTTCTAGCAACAATGTAATTTCTTCTTTTTCTTTGAACTGCTTCTTGGAATGACAAGGATTTGTGAAATGTTTGTAGAAAAACTATAAGGTTTGAAGTACATGACCTTTATGAGAGATCTTTGTGCCCTTTCCAGGCCTAAAAAGTCGGTCTTATTTGCGCCTCCCCAAATTGGGATACAATAGGTGATTATTGATTGTGCTAGGGCTTTGTAAATTTTATTTAATAGAGAACAAGACATTACTGACGTTAGTTATTTAAACACCCAGTTTAATTTTCTGATCCGAGTATTTAAATTGAAGAATGTATACTATTTCTGCGTTCACCTACAATTTTAACGTTGCTTTTATTATTTGCATTTTCCCTATTTTTTTAATACCCTGATACAAATTCTTTATAGTGATTCAGCAAGGTAAACTACCATTTAAAATAATCGCTGTTACAAATTACCCTGACTTATCTACGCATAAAACACGTCAATAGAACTATTTACGTCAATAAAACAATAGGAAGGAACTGACATCATTTTAATAATATAATTCTTCGTACACAACTAAGAAAGCATGCTTTATTCAATTTGTAACCTACAATAGACACCGCAATTTTATTGAAATTGCGGTATTTAAAACAAAGAATAGAAGAATAAAAAATTAAACAGAAGTGAAGTATTATAGACATACATCCTTTACATTAATTTGATATTTTCTTTATCTTGTATTGCAATTGACATCTATTACTTTTTATTTAATTCATTATTTAATCTTATCATAATTCATTGCTATAAATTGTCTGTGTAAAATTAATTTAATAAACCTATCACAAATTACAGTCATATGGCGAATCATGGTTATGCAAACTTAAATATTTTACACCAATAAATGATAGTTATGTTAGAAATCATCATCACTGTAAAATATTTCGACACTTGTCGCTTGCTAACACAAAGAACTTAACGAATAAAAGGAATATTAAAAAAATCATGTTTTAAAAAGAATATCATAGCTGCGACTTTAGTTAAAACGATTAAAGAGTTAAGATCGATAATCAACTAAAACACATATGTGTTTACACTAACATGGTTGCTTAACCACAAATAATAAAATCTTGTAAACATCACAATATTAAAGTACGGACAATGACTCCATGCCACATTCCGAAGCGTCCTGATGAACGCACTGGTGCTTCGGCCCTGTTGAACCGTTACTTAGATGTTACCATTGTTTTATTATTGTTTGCGTCACACTGAGTGTCTCGTAATGGACACAATGGAGCCTCAAAATGAAACCCAAAAACTGTTTCTGATAATATTTATGCAGCGTAATGATTTTGTACAAAGTAATGTATAAGTATATAATTGACAGAGAGAAATGCGTAGAAAGAAGGGTATTAAGAATATTAATTTGAAACATTCTTATGCAAAATGTGTAGCCATCTGTTTCATGTTGATCGGGTTGCTAGTTACATAAGGTCAGGCGCTATGATGGCCTGAACATCTTCCCCCGCATTGAAAGGTATCTTTCAACACAAGAGTTCTTCAGCTGTTGGCAGAGTGCACAGGCGAACCAGTGGTCTTCTAATGAGTCCTCTTGCGGTGCATATATCTGCCACTCGATCAACTCCGTCAGATCCAGGATATAAGCGAGCAACTCTTCCCAAACGCCAATTCAGCGGAGGTACATTATCTTCCTGTATTATAACCATATCTCCTAGGTTAAGCTTAACAGCGTTAGTGCGCCATTTTGTGCGTTGCTGAAGTTCTGCTATGTATTCCTTCTGCCACCTTGTCCAAAAGTGTTGGCGAATCTTCTCAATACGTTGGTAGCGTTGAAGACAGATCTCTTTTGTTTCTCGAAGATCAGGTGAAGCCAATGAAGTAAGAGGTCTCCCAATTAAGAAGTGTCCAGGAGAGAGATGATGAAAGTCTTCAGGCGATGAGGATAAGGGACAAAGTGGACGGCTATTCAAAATTGCTTCAATATGTGCAAATAATGTTACTAGTTCCTCGAAAGTCAGATGACTATTGCCGACTACACGTTTCAAATGGAATTTCGCGGATTTGACACCGGCTTCCCAAATGCCCCCAAAGTGAGGAGCATAAGCAGGTGAAAAGTTAAACTTGATACTTTCCTGATTGGCAAAACCACTTAAAGATCTCTCATTATTTTTTATAAAATCGCCTATTTCTTTGGCTGCAGCGACAAAGTTGCGACCGTTATCACAAAATATTTCCGCTGGCTTGCCCCTGCGTGCGATAAATCTTCGAAGTGTCATAACAAAGGAATTCTTAGACAAGTCGCTGACTACTTCCAAATGAATGCATTTGTATCTCAGGCAAATAAATAAACAAAGGTAACACTTGACCAATCTACTGCCGCGACCTTTCCGGTTAACTATATAAAAGGGACCAGCAAAGTCTATACCAACAGACAAAAATGGGAAGTCAGGTGTCGCTCTTTGAGGTGGTAAATTACCCATTTTAGGACACAGTGTTTTACCACGAGCACGTCTACATATGACACAGTTATTGACAGTTTTTCTCGCCAAATATCGCCCATTGACCGGCCAGACAGTTTCTCTTATGATTGCCAATAGCAGCTGTGGACCAGCATGCATATGAATAGTGTGTTCCCTAGCAAAATAAAGTTTTGTAAGACGATGTGATGAATGTAAAAGAATAGGGTGTTTCTTTTCATAATTATAATCAGTGGAATTTAGTCTTCCACCAACTCTCATGACGGAGTCTTTATCCAGAAAAGGGGACAGCGAGAGAAGTTTTGAAGTAGTATTGAGTTGTTTGTTCTTTAAGAGCAACTCATACTCATTAGTAAAGGACTGTTTCTGAGCTATTCTACATAGTTCTTTAAAAGATTGGTCAAACTCCTCCAAAGATAATTCATCTGTAATCTTACCTTTGTTTATACTTACATTGTTTATAAATCTTTTAACAAACGCAAATGTCCTTACCAGTCTATTAAATTTGGAAAATCTCTCGAAATCTATAATAGATTTAATTACAATGACATGATTACACCTTATCTCAGGTAGGTCTTGTATAGCTTTCGAATTATGTTTGAGAGTAGGCCAATTGAGCTCATTTTTTAATAAAAAGTCTGGGCCTGACCACCAAAGACTGGACGCTATCAATTCATTGGGACTTAGGCCCCTGGATATAAGGTCTGCTGGATTTTGTTTTGTTGGAACATAACGCCAAGAAGCAGAGGAGGTTATTTCTTGTATTTCGTTAATTCGATTAGCCACAAATGCCTTTAATTTAGTTACTTCGCTATTGATCCATGAAATTACAATACTTGAATCACACCAATGTACAACGCATGTTGGTTTAAATCGTAAAGAGGAAAGGACAGCTTTAGAGAGCCTGGCAGCGAGCAACGCAGCACACAGCTCTAAGCGTGGCATAGTCGTGGGTTTTATTGGAGCAACCTTTGACTTTGAACATAGTAAACGAACAGTTACGTTATTACTTGAATCTTTAGATCTAACATAAATGCAAGCACCATATGCCCTTTCAGATGCATCGCTAAAAGAATGTAGTTCTATAGATTTATAATTGTCACATAGAACCAACCTTGCAACTTCAAATGTTTCAAGATGATGTAAATTACCTGAGAATTTTAGCCATTCCATTTTAATAGGTTCCGGAACTGGTTGATCCCAGTCTATCTTTTCCCGCCATAGTTTTTGTAGCAGCATTTTTGGTTGAATTATGCACGGAGCTAACAATCCAAGAGGATCAAAAATTTTAAAAGAATTTGAAAGAATGTTTCGCTTAGTTACGACTTCATTATTGGGAATTTCTTTCAACGGAAAATTCAAACAGTCACTGGCAGGATTCCACCCAAGCCCAAGAGTGCTCGAGGATTCACTTATGGTTAGATTAGAGTTAGAATCAATCATGTTAATATTATGCTCATGTATAAGATTGGAGTTACTTTTAAATTTTCGTAAATTGAACGAACCCGCTTTTAAAGCAGCTGTCAGAGATTTTTGTATGTATAACAACATTTCTTCATTATCGTTTCCTGTGATGACGTCATCACAGTAAAAATCTTTTTGTATTATTACTTTGATTAATTCATCACTCTGCTCCTCCCCCAGCTGCCAGAGGCACCTAGTGCTTAAATAACTGGCACTTGCGGTTCCGTAAGTAACAGTATTCAGCTTCAGTGTTTTAATGGGTTCAGACTCATTTCTTCTCCACAATATAAGTTGTAGATTACGGTCTTCATCATGGACCTGCACTTGGCGATACATTTTCTCTATATCACCGCTTAAGAGGTATTTGTATTGTCTACTTCTTATTAAAATGGAAAAGAGTGAATCCTGGATGCTAGGACCAACCATTAGTATGTCATTGAGTGAAAACCCGGAAGTTGTTGGAGCAGAGCCATCAAATACTACACGAAGTTTAGTAGATTCGCTTTTATCTTTTAGAACTGCATGATGACATAAAAAGTAAGAATCATGAGGTTTACTGATAGGTGACTCAGTTAGATGTCCCAATTCTGCATATTCCTCAATGAATTTAGTATATTCTAACTTCAAAGGCGGATTTCGTTTGAATCGCTTTTCTAAATTCAATAGTCTCTTTTTAGCAAGATTATATGAGTTACCTAAACAGTTTGGTGTATCTATCAATGGTAACCGGACACTGAAACGCCCTGTGTCAAGTCGAAAATAATTGTTAATAAAATGATTTTCGCATTGTTTCTCAGTTGGACTTAAAATTAGCTTTTTTGGAAGCTCTTCAATATCCCAGAATTTGGTAATGTTTTGATTTATTTCATCAATTTGGGTTGATGTAGATTGGAGCAAACTAGTGTTGCAGTTAATATTATTTGGGGGTATATCTGAAACCATAGGTCCAGAAATCAGCCAACCCAATTTCGAACTTCTCAGTTTTGGTCTGTTAGCACCCAGAGAGCATTGTTCGTTTCCCAAGAGATCCCAGAAAACGTCAGCCCCAATAAGTAAATCAATAGCTGCTGGATGATAAAAGGCAGGGTCAGCTAAAGGCAAACTTTTAGGTAAGTTCAAGTTTTGTAAAATAACAGGTGTTTTAGGCACCTCACTCGTGATTCTCTTTAGTACAAAACAAGTTATAGGTAATTGAAACTGGCTGTTTATTGAACTCATTTTGGCAGTACAAATTTTATTTACACTGTTATTGCAATTGTTACCAATTCCAATTACTTTAATAGATTCAATAGTTTGTGAATTTAGAGATAGAATATTCATTAGAGATTCACTCATGAAAGACGATTGACTACCGCAATCAAGTAATGCTCGAGCCCTTACCTTTTGGTGTGTAATAGGGTTAGACACATCTACCTGAGCTGTAGACAACAATATTTCAGTGTGACATTGATTGGAAAAGTTTGATATTAACTCATTACCAATTGTATCGTTTTTTGTAAAGGTTACAGGGTCGTGAAGCAGTGTGTTGTGCCTTTGTTTACACTCTTTGCACGGACCCATACGGCAATCGCTCTCAGGATGCCCTTGTCTCAAGCAGTTAGAACACAACTTGTATTTAGATACATCAATAAACCTGTCTGCAACACTTTTAGACTTAAAGACTGTACAGTCATAAATTTTATGATTGCCATTGCATATTATGCACATATAAGTTAATACCTTTTGATTTGTAGTAGCGAATGATTTTGTAAAATTATGGTTATTGTGTTTTTTTTGTTTCATTTTGTTTGTACTGTAATTATTATTTGAGCTAGCCAAAGTAGGTTGTACCAGTTTATTAGTATCAGATTTGTTACGAGACAAGGACTCGAGCACGTCAGCACGGTCTGTCAAAAACTTATGAAACTGAGCCAAAGTTGGAATATCTTCAAGAGTATTGCGGTACTCCTCCCACTTAATTAAGGTTTGATTATCCAACTTTGAAGTTAACATATATATTAATAAAATATCCCAATGATTTGTCGGTTGGTCTAGACTAGCTAAGGCACGTAGGTTTTTTGTAACATGATCCACAAGGAATCTCAACGACCTGTCCGATTCACGCACAATTGGTTGAATATTGAATAAAGATTTTAGGTGATGGTTTATTAATGACCTTTTATTGTTGTATCGACCGCAAATAATGTTCCATGCTTCCGCATAGTTTTTAGAAGATACCTCTAAATTAGTTATTATTCTTGCCGCATCACCCTCTAAATAAGAAAGGAGATAGTGAAACTTGTGAATTGGTGAAATACGGTTATTATTGTGAATAAGACTTTCGAACGTGTCGCGAAACTCGAGCCAGCGAAAATAAGCTCCGTCGAATTTTGATATCTGTATCTGTGGTAATTTAAAACCTTGGTCTTGATGATCATGTAAGCAAACTGACTGATCTTTGGAACTATCAGTATGAATTTCAAGCAAACTTTTTGCTGCCGCCAAATTAAATATTATGTCACGCTCAATATCATCACGTACATCAATCTCCACGGCGATATTTTCTGAATTTAAAATTTCAATTTCGCTTTGCAAATCATCAAACTTTGAAGACAAACACTCAAGCTTTGCTGTTTTGAGACGTAGTTCAGCAAACTGTATATTAGTTAACTGCTCCCCAGAAAGTTGTGCTAAATAGTTTTTAAATTTTGTAATTTGACCCTTTGTGGAACTACGTCTGACCAATAATTCCTTTAGCCTTGCTGCGTTTGCTGCACTACTTGTCTTAAAACTCTCTGTATCTTTATCAGTCATTTTGCCAAACAAATATGTATCAAAGCAAAATAAATGTAAAATAAACGACTAAGTAAGTACCAAAATAAAATAAAAGTATATGCTCACGCATAAGACAAAATTGCTGCCTCCTTGGCATCTGCGGATGACGAGGAGGCGTACAGTCCGGGTTCTTCTAGCAGCGGTGGCAGCATGCCATCCGCCGCTCAGCAACCTGCCTCCAACACCTTGCGCTCCAAAATGGAAGAGCTTAACCGACAAATTGAAGAACAGAAACAGCAAATACTTAAAATGACACGAGCTGATTCTTCAGTAGAGGCTGAGGATGAGGCTTATTCGCCATCGCGTCCTATGACTCCGCCTGCAGTGGTACCTCTAGCTGACATCGCTCTACCATCTAATTTGCAAGAAATCCTTGCCACTATAAAACAGAGGTCTGAACCGACATCGGACGTCGATATGCGTACGTTGCCTTTACCCCCTTAGTAATAATATTTTATCATTATATGTAATAAGCACAAGATAATATAATAACTTCATGATACTACATTCTTTCCTACTTCATTTACTTTTGTACATATTATGCTAAATACAAGCTGTGACAGTGTTGAAATTGGAGGATTTCTCTCACCATGGTCAATGTAACTACCAGAACTCACAATGATCTCTGTATTTCCATTTTTTCGAAATTGATGTATAGACAGATGCATTTTACATATTTTTTTTTTATTTGTATTATCTACTGATGTAGAATAAAAATGTCAAATGTGTTGTATTTAGAATAAAATAATAGATTTAATTTATTAGGTGGGCTATATAATAAGTGCGACACACAATGTAATAAATGTAAGATGTGCAATAGATTTATGA
The DNA here is from genome assembly GCA_927399485.1 of Calamotropha paludella. Lineage (NCBI taxonomy): Eukaryota > Metazoa > Arthropoda > Insecta > Lepidoptera > Crambidae > Calamotropha > Calamotropha paludella. Next base: position 19,847,464 of record OV656815.1, on the reverse strand, counting down.
CATGGATAACAGCAATGAATTAAATGTTGTATCTTTTACTGTATATAAGTAGGTATAATATATGTTTAAACCATTCGAAATCTTAAATGTAGTATACAAAAACTTAGATTGCAGTTGTTTTATCTACAATAATAATAGATATATTTTACCTTCTTTTAGCATGAAAAACAAATGTATGATGGAATTAAATAAAGACATGTTTTAATTCAAAAAAAAAAAAAAAATAAAAGTATATGCTAAGTAAGTACCAAAATAAAATAAAAGTATATACATTACTTTGTACAAAATCATTACGCTGCATAAATATTATCAGAAACAGTTTTTGGGTTCCCCTCATGGGCCACCAAAATATGTCTCGTAATGGACACAATGGAGCCTCAAAATGAAACCCAAAAACTGTTTCTGATAATATTTATGCAGCGTAATGATTTTGTACAAAGTAATGTATAAGTATATAATTGACAGAGAGAAATGCGTAGAAAGAAGGGTATTAAGAATATTAATTTGAAACATTCTTATGCAAAATGTGTAGCCATCTGTTTCATGTTGATCGGGTTGCTAGTTACATAAGGTCAGGCGCTATGATGGCCTGAACACTGAGTGTGACAAACAAAGCTTTGCTACGATCTAATAATATTTCCTTTATGTGAGCACCTACTTCTATTCATTCAATTATTATATATTAAAGTCTGTCGTGAGTTGACTGACTATGAGAACGCACAGCCTAAACAGTTGGATTTCGGAAAATTCTACCCTTAAAAGTTGAGAAAGGGGTTGAAACCATTTTTAAAGTTAGGAGCATAAATTAAATGTTGAGGTATTTGATACAAAGTAAACATTCCTAATACGGGTAGTAGGTATTACCCGAAATATATGAATTAAGTTAGTGAAAGTGGTTTTAAATACGATCCGTAAAAGTTCAATACATAGGCAGTTTTGAAAAATTCTTACTCTTAAGGGGTGAATGAAGTAAGTATTAGGATGGGTAAAAAAACATCGATGTCCTAGTGGCCTGGTGATTTAAGTGTGGGATCCACTGTCCTAAGGTCACGTGTTCAGTCCCCAGGTTAGGACGACTTTATGGAAGCCCTACTCCAAAAACTGGAGGGATTTGCCATAATCTTAACGCAGACGGTTTGTAGATGGCAGCATAAGACCATAAATCCTATAAGCATGCTGCTCATTTGGTGTAATAATGATTGTCTTCAGTATCATAAACTTTTTGTGAAGTGTTGGTGCACACGGCATTACAAATCTCAGTAGCAGCACGAAATCCGGCATTGCATTTCATCATCATCATCATCTCAGCCGTACGACGCCCACTGCTGGACATAGGCCTCCCCCAAGGATCTCCACAACGATCGGTCCTGTGCTGCCCGCATCCAGCGTTTTCCCGCGACCTTGACCAGATCGTCGGTCCACCTTGTAGCGGGCCTACCCACTGAGCGTCGTCCGGCACGCGGTCGCCATTCGAGAACCTTTCCGCCCCAACGGCCATCGGTTCTCCTTGCTATGTGTCCTGCCCATTGCCACTTCAGCTTCGCAATTCTTTGAGCTATGTCGGCGGTTTTTGTTCTCCTACGGATATCCTCATTTCTGATTCGATCGCGTAGGGAAACACCAAGCATAGCTCTCTCCATTGCCCGCTGCGCAACCTTGAGCCTTCTTACAAGACCCATAGTGAACGACCACGTTTCACTGCCATAAGTCATCACTGGCAACACACACTGGTTAAAGACTTTCGTCTTAAGGCACTGAGGTATTTTGGACGCGAAAATGTATCGCAGCTTCCCGAACGCTGCCCACCCGAGTTGGATTCGACGAGAGATCTCTTTCTCGAAGTTGGACTTACCTAACTGTATTGTATGTCCTAGGTAAACATAGTGGTCAACAACTTCGAGTGTAACGTTCCCAACATTTACTGGAGCGGGTGTAACATGGGCGTTGGACATAATTTTCGTCTTGTCCATGTTCATCTTAAGACCCACTCGTTGGGATGCGTTACAGAGATCTTCGAGCATGGTGCTCAGGTCTTCCAAGGTCTCAGCCATTAGGACCACATCATCGGCAAACCGAAGATGCGTCAGGTACTCGCCGTTGATGTTGATGCCAAGTCCATTCCAGTCCAGAAGCTTAAAAATATCCTCCAACGCAGCAGTGAACAGTTTCGGAGAGATAACGTCTCCCTGTCTAACTCCTCGCTGTAGTTGGATAGGATTAGAGCTCTGGCTCTGTACTCGGACCGACATAGTGGCGTTTTGGTACAGGCACCTTAACACTTCGATATACCTGTAGTCCACTTGGCACCTCTGGAGAGACTGCAACACCGCCCAAGTCTCGATCGAATCAAAGGCCTTCTCATAGTCCACAAACGCCAAGCAAAGTGGCCGATTATACTCTTCGGTCTTCTGTATAACCTGCCGCAGCGTATGGATGTGGTCTATGGTGCTAAAGCCTTTTCGGAAACCGGCTTGTTCGGGAGGTTGGAAGTCGTCAAACCTGCGAGCAAGACGATTCGTAATGACCCTCGAAAACAGCTTGTAGACATGGCTCAGAAGCGAGATGGGTCTGTAGTTCTTCAGTAGGGTTTTATCGCCCTTTTTGAAGAACAAAATCACCTCGCTTGTGCTCCATGCCTTCGGCGTTTTGCCCTGGACGATGACGGAATTGAAGAGCTTCTGGAGGACTTTAAGTACCGGCGTGCCGCCCGTTCTCAGAAGCTCTGTTGTAATTCCGTCATCTCCCGTCGCCTTGTTGTTCTTTAGCTGTTTGAGGGCCATTCTAATCTCGTACAGGCTGACGTCCGGGATATCTTCGGTATAGTGTCGGGTAAGCTTGGCTCTAGGATCTCGAGCTCTGCTTTGGCCTGGTGTGATACTGGAATACAGCTGCCTATAGAAACTCTCAATCTCTCTCAGGATTTCAGGAGTCGATGAAATGATACTGCCCTTCTCAGTTTTCAGCCTCGTCAGTTGACTTTGCCCAATAGACAGATCTCTAGCGAACACTTTGGAGCCTTTGTTCCGCTCTATGGCCTCTTTAATACGCTCGGTATTAAATTGGCGAAGGTCACTCGTCAGCGACTTCGAGATCTGTCTATTAAGCTGTCTATAACGTAGGGCATCCGCTGAGTCTTGCAGTCTCATTTCATGTCTCTTGTCCATGAGTTCGAGTGTATGTGCGGAGAGTTTCTTCAATTTGGGACGGTGGGTTTTGAAGTATTTTGACCCTACCGTACGGACAGCATCCACCACCAGGTCATTCAGATCGTCCACATCTATGCTGTTTTCAAGGGTCTCAAAGCGGTTCTGGAGCTCGAGCTGAAAGCGTTCGGGGTTTTGAATCTGGGTCGGCACTGGTCGGAGCGTAGATTTTATCAGTCGCGATCTTTCAAGCTTCACGTTGATATTCAATGTGCCTCTTACCAGTCGGTGATCGCTCCCTGTCCTAACGGCGTTGATCACAGAGACGTCATTGAATATTTGCTTCCTCGTTGACATGATAAAATCGATCTCATTTTTGACCTTGCCGTCGGGACTTATCCAGGTCCATTTGCGAGTTAAGGGCTTTCTGAAGAAGGAGTTCATCATATAGAGGTTCTCCCTCTCCATAAAGTCCGCCAGCATCTGGCCTCTGTCGTTCCGTTCTCCAAATCCAAATTGCCCCACTCTCAACTCGTCACCGCAGCGCTTCCCCAACTTTGCATTGAAGTCCCCCATCACAACCGTGTAGTGGGATTTGTGACTATGTATGGCCCTAGAAATCTCCTCATACATAGCCTCCACTTCGTCATCGTCGTGTTTCGAGGTTGGGGCGTATACTTGGATGACCGTCAACGAATATCGTGATGATATTCTGAGTACCAAGTATGCCACTCTGCTGGAAACACTACCGATGGATAGCACGTTGTTGACGAGGGACTTGTGGACGATAAACCCGACACCACCCATGGACAGTTGGTCGCCCTCCCGGAAGTACAGCAAGTTACCGGAGTCCAGAATTATCGTGTCCTCTCCCTCTCTTCGGACTTCAGACAACCCGATGACGTCCCAGTGTAGCTTGCCGATAACTTCTTCCAACTCTGTAATTTTCGCGTCGGTCCTCAATGTGCGCGTGTTATATGTTGCCAGGTCCAGTCGTCGGTGTTGGTAGCCGCAACCTACCCGGAGATTCTTCGCACCCCCTGCCGCACCGTTACCGTAGCCGCTACCGTAGCTAGGAATGGTTTGGCTGCCGGGGACTAGGGGCCGTTTCTTGTTGTGCCTATCCATTTGAGGGGTTTTGCCATAATCGCCACGCTTGGCAGGCGGGTTGGCCATCGCAGTATGACCCGTACGCATAAAGAGATGCTGCTGCCCATCTCCTTAGGTGAGGTTTCCCTTAGTCGGCTCTTACGACACCCACGGGATGAGAGGGGAGTAGTGCTATTCTAGGCCGGCACTACACGGCTAAAACACGGTAGAGGGCAATAAAGGCTTGCCCCTTATTAAGTGAGACTCAATACTAAGAAGGCAAAATGGCCGGGGTCTTAGTATATTTAAGACTACCAGACTTTGACACCATTTGACCCATCGCCGTGAAAATTGGCACATCTTTATATATATAATTCTTCTGTGAGTGTGTATGTCACTGAACTCCTCCTAAACGGCTGGACCGATTTGAATGAATTTTTTTGTGTGTGTTCAAGGGGATCTGAGAATGGTTAAGATTCACAAATCAGTCCGGCAGATGACGCTGCAGTCGGCACAGCAACGCGTGGCCGGGTCAACTAGTATGTAGTAAATTTAATCATGCAGATTCAGTTTTTATGATATTTACATATATGTTGTAACTCGCCACTAACTGATGGCACTGTAAAATGACCAATACCGATGAACCGAAAGGCATTATATTGAAAAGTCTTGATAACTTTTTTAAAAACAGTCATATTTAATGCATTTCGCCACTAGTTGAGTTCAATCGACGGCTGCATCAGATTTGTGTGCATAAATCTGAGAGTATGAGGCATATTTTAAGTAACAAACTTCATTGTATGTCCCCAAATATAGACAAGACAACATCTACTATAACGCTTAATAAGTAATTAGATCAGTATTTCTAGTTCTTATTTTTTAAATAGTTTTAATATTTAAAATAAAGTATTCAATTTCCTGAGCACTCCGTGCAGAACGGCGATTTCCATATGAGGAAAAAACATGTCATACTACTGGTCCAGGCGACATTTGATGTTAATTTATCGTAAGATAAAGCTTTAATGTTTAATTAAGTTGGGTAAACAACGACACTGCCGGTAGCGTGACTCGTAATAGCGGTTTATAGCAATGTAGAAAGAGGGTAATGAAATTATCTTAATTTCAAAAATTCACATTTAAAATACCGTTTTACATTGGCTGTAGATCGACTGATTATACACAATAATAGTAACCTTTTTTAATTTAAGACTCCCCATTATGCCTGATTTGCAGTATTTGTAAGATTTTCACATATTTCAAACAAAAAATAACGTATAGATAAACCCTTATTAATGTTTGTATTTCAGCGTCTTTAAAGAAATGAAACGTATTTTTCGACGTGATAACGTCTTATAAATCGATGAACGCCTGCTGCACGCACGAAAAAGTGTAACGTTCTGACTGAGCCGGGCGTGCAAGCGAGAGCGCGGAACAAGTGATAGAGAGCCACGATCGGCCTAAGCGTTCGACTTGTGGCGCATCTATCTCTCTTCCACTTCAAGTGAAAAATTAATGTGGTTTCCATTGTTTATTACAACAACTTAATGTTAATTTATCAAAAAAAAAACAAAAATTTTGAATTAACTCCTTCTTTGTATTATACGAAATAATGATAATTCAGTGATAATAAGTCAATTCAATTCATAAAAGTATGCAATTTTTTCTTATGACGCTGTCACGTAAAATTATTGTCCGTAAACTGACTTTACAGACATCCAATTTTTTATGAAATTTATGTGTTTCCTGTGAGCATATTCATGGTTTTCGTTATCTTCACGGTAAAGTTAATCTTACCTATACTATCCCTTATCGCAAACATAACTTTTAAAATTACTATTTCAAATTACTTCCTATCTATTTACACGGTAACAAGTAGTTATTCTTATCATACCACGTAGCATTAAGTGTTACATTACTTAGGAGAATTCTGAGTAACGACGCCTGTGGTACTACTACCGAACTGACTATTTGCACAGCTAAGCAAACTTTATGTTTGTTGATAATTATCATGAACCGAAGTACGAAGACCTCAAAGCTTAAACTAACTCAAACTAGTTGAACGTATACATGAAAGTTCTTGCCAAGTTGGTTTATTTTATATTGATGCAGATGGAATTGCGCCAGTGCGAGAAAAACTAAAATAATGGCGTCGTTGACGACGTTATCGCTTCAATGTAGGTCGGGTTGTTTACCTCCGTAGTCCGTGGTGCACAGGGCTCACTGCGACTATTGTTTATCGGTGTTCATAGCAAACAGATATTTACTTGTTTCGAAGAAGGAATAAAGCTTTAAACTTTGTTTCTTTTATCTGTTTATCTTATTTCATTCGCATAGACTTACATGAATTCGGATATAGACTAAAGGATTTCCGTAATAATAAGTGTATGTATTTGTGTCAAAAATATAATTTTTTATTAGACTTTTTCGGGTTCCATTTTCAAAAAAAATATACGGAAACTGGTTTTAACGCGTTCAAAATGAAACTTGTCAATTCACTTTAAATATGATTACGAAATTTAAAATCATCAAAGTTGATTTAAAATTTCTATGTATTATACAATATTGACATAACATAAACGAATGCCTAATAGTTTTCACAAATTGCAAATTTTATATGCGGCCGCTGTTGACTTTTACTTTTTATCGATCAGTATACGGCGAGTTTCACTTTTGCCGTTCGTCGATCAAACAAACTAGGAAATCTTCAGACACTTCTAATCAATCAGATTTACAGAAGTAGTGGTTCCGATTTCATATCTACTTTTACGAAGCTGTGACACGTGTAATTATTGCAAAAACTAGAAACAATATTTATTTGATTTATATGTGTATTTTAATATAGTTATTTACGTATTGTATGTATTGTATATAAGAGTACGTTAAATTGATAAGTTTAGAAAAATAAATATCTATATATAAAAATAGCTTTTAAGTTTCTCTTTTCCCAAAGGCTGTACACATGTTTCTAAAAGACATGTAGTTGAAAATTCTGAATGAATTTGTATTTACAAATCACATTAATGTTTGTATTCATATCCAAACAGAGGATCTTGGTTTCGTATAGTTTTCAGCAAGCTATTGGTCATCGGATAAATTACCAAAAAAAATATCACATTAAGTTTCCCCTTTACTTAAGATTTAGAAGGCCATTGGTAAAGTTTGTATTTGCTATTTTTCCAACGAACCCCAGGAAAGACCTAAGCTGTAATTAACTGAAAAAAAACTTTAGGCTATAATTTTTTTTGAATTTTCGACTAATCAAAAAATACACTTTTGTCAAGTAAGACAATGGTTGAAATAATTATAGAAGTAATTAATAATAAGACATTCTTGAAACGATTTAACTCTACCTGAATAAGGAAAGTATTTTTAAATCGAGTTCGTAAAACCACTTTCAAATAATCAAAACCATAACGGGGTAATTTTATTAAACAGGTACTCCGCCAAAATGGAAGGTTGATAGACAACCCACAGGGAGGAGTGATGTCTAGCGTCGATTATTTTAATAATAATCGATCTTACAAAAAAGAAGATTAGCTCATGTGTTGTAAATATTTATAAATAATTAACTAGGTGATGCAGTCGCTAAGCATAAAGCTACGCTAGCACCATATATTGGAGCGGAACGTAATACCTAAAAAAGAAAAAAAATTTTTTTTTGCGAAATTCAAAATTTCAAAACTCCGTCACCATCTGGTCCTACACCTGTTGATTTGATTCACCACAAAAAATATTAAAATCGGTTAAAAATTCGGGAAGTTATGATGTAACAGACATTTCGCCATTGAAGCTGATCCATGGGAGCTTCGCACACTTCGTTCGCTCCGCTCCAATAATTTAAAGTCCATGCTTTCTTTTAAAAATAATATCTAACAATTTATTTTATCCTTACACTGCGAATGTGGCAGACGTTGTCTAATCCAGTGTCTTTGTTAGTTAGATTGGCCCCTTGAACCATCACTGTCAGCATGTAGGTATGACAAACCGACAGATCTCTTATAGCTGTTCTTAATTTTTCTATTAAAATTTTGTTTTAATATTGAGGTTTTTGAAATATAACTCAAAAATTTTTATCTCCTTATTATATCACTCTTAAAAACAGGTAATTCGTTTTTTTATATTGATATTTACGTTGTAAGTTAGGGATGGACGTATGGCATGTAACATAATTTCGAAAATCAAAAGACTGTCCTTACGACAATACTTCAAACTATTATTTCTAATACAAATTCAATTTTACCTAAAGATTTAACGTCTAACCCGTATAATTCGATAGATGCGTCATCTTGATATAATGTGGCCACGACAAGACGCAGACTACTTCGACTATTATGAGCGGCCTAATGAAACTCACTTGTTTTAATTTATCGTTCCACCAGTCATAGACTAAAATATCTCGTACCGCATTTATCAATATCAGCCGCATACGCGACTCCGCTAAATGATGAACGAGCGATAAGTGCCAAGATAACAATATTCGATTCATCAAATAAGTGATAATATATGGTAAGTAAACGTAAACATACATAATTTTATCGATAATATAAGAATCGCATTAACGACACTCACATTTGGATTAAACAGTTTTTTCTTAATCTTGATTGGAGAAGTTTGATGGCGCAGCGGTTAGCGCGTCCGTCATAAGATTGAGCAACTTTCGCAAGTGCCCGGCATCAGGTAGATGGACCGAAAAATTCTCCCCATGGTGTTTTCATCTATAAGATCTCGTGCACTTGCATGGCTTATGCAGTGGGGAGTAAGTTTAAGTTATATGACCATACAGTATACTCATTCAATATAGATATCTAATAAATAACATTTGTATATACTTTGGGTTTAAGTTTCAGCATTCCATATTTAGTAATTAATTATAGATTAATCAAAAAATCACCATTAAAGCACATGGGTAATCAGTGTACATCTTCAAATTCAAAAAATCGCCTGCTATTGGATTACTTAAATATCGAAAATACACATATTAAAACTATCGTATCACCCATTATTTAAGGCACGCCACTATAAAAACAACACGGAATTGTTTACTGAAATACTGTTCGCCGAAAGCTGTTTTCGCGGAACAATGAAATTTTGTTTTCTAACATTTTTCAACATTACCTATAGATTTAGCATAAAATAAAAACGGACGAAGTTACGAAGATACGATTGGGTTAAGTTTAAACATAGTTATTACTATTAAGGATATTTATAACTATGTTTAAACAGCTTCGAAAACCCGTGACAAGCGGCTTACCAAAGCGCGTTGGATATAATTTATATTACCGACCGAGAACATTATGACGGGTGGTCCCTATTGCAATTCTCGCCCGGGGTCCGTTTCAGTAATGGCGTTTCTAGTCATAAATACAAGCTTGATAAGCATCAACCGGTTGCATTGGGTGGTCTGTCGGCAAAATTCGGATTTCGGCTGAACGACTGGACAACCGGTTCTGGAAACGCTATTGTCTCTGACGCTCCTCGGCACAGATGCACTCACACTTCCACGCACTGGTAGACATGCATGCGTGATGTACTTTTATTAAGTGGCTCGTTAGTTGATCGTGCACTTTAGGGGATAAGTAGTTATACTTACATACTTAGGTATTTATTTAAAATAGACGTATGTATATATAATCTCATCTCAAACATCTTCTTTACCATAGGTAAATCTTGCCTAAATTTCATTTTTTTCTTTGACGACCGTTTGGTGCAACGGTAGCGATCCTGCCTTTCGCACCGACGGTCCTGGGTTCAAATCCCGGAAGGGGCAGATGTTTGTATGATGAATACGAGCTTTTGTACCTGAGTCATGGGTGTTTATATATATTTCTATGAATATTACATATTTATGTATCATATATGTATGTCTATCCGGTTACCCTAGTATCCATCACACAAGCCTTAGTGCTTACTTTGAGCTAGGCTAATTGGTGTGTATGTAAGAAATATTTATTTGTTTTATATTAATCAAATTATTTTTTATTGATATAATGTATCTATATATAAACACTAGCTGTCCCAGCCACGCGTTGCTGTGCCGACCGCAGCGCCATCAGCCGGGCTGATTTGTGAATATACACCATCCAGGGCGCCACCCAAACGCATACAAAAAAAACATTCAAATCGATCCAGCTGTTTAGCAGGAGTTCAGTGATATACACACGTACAGTAGAATTATATAAATAAAGATAAATCCGTGTCACAGTGTTTGACCACGATGAATTCCGAAACTACTCAACCGATTTTAACGATTTTTTGTCATATTTAGTTCTTACACTTCCGCGCACATTACACGTTAGAATAAAACACTTGTTTACGGATTTTTGCGCATGTTTTATTTTATATTTAATCCTGACATTTCGACTCCTTTACCGGAGCCATGATCACAGTCATCCTGTGTCACAAAAATCCGTAAACAAGTGTTTTATTCTAATGATTTTTTGTCATTTTGCTGGTTTGGTTTCCACTTAGAACATACGATAGGTTTCATTTTAATGTACAACACAGCAACGTGTGGCCAAGTCAGCTACTTTATTAAAATAAAAACAGAATAAACATATTTTATTCAGTTTGCATTTATTTAGGATTAACTTAAGTATACCATTAATGCTATTTGAACTCATATAAAAAGCTTTAAAATAGCTATCAAAATCTATTAATGCTTAAACAGCAAAAAATATAATACACTTCCAAAGGATTATACGGTGAGCGCATGACGTAACCGCTGAGGGCCAACGTAAGAGCACAGAAGAGAAAATGTTTGGTGTTTCGTCAATAGAACTAAAAACAAATAAGTGTCTATTTAATCGAAGAATAATATGGATCTGCTAATAAAAATAAAATATCTATAAGACAAGCCAGCCACATTACCATAAAAGTGAATTCCGGACACCACGGGGTTAAAAACCAATAAGATCAAAAGCCAATTAGCTTGTGCAAAGAAAAGAAAATTGGAAGAATTGGCGCAGACCCTGATTAGAAAGTAGCGGAAAAGTTGCTCGACGTTTACTTTATTTCTTATATTGTAACCGGAAGCTGTAAATATTATTCCCGACCTACCTGTTTATAATACAGTACCTATCTACATTTACCTATAGCAATTTTTTACGTGTGTTCTATCAATAAGCATTACGATTGAATAAGCCTACGGTAGGTAAATCTAGGTAAGATTATATTCAATAGTTTAAAAAGTGATCGATCAGTTCTACTGTTTTACCCTTTACATTGTCAAAAAATACGATAAAATATACACATCGAAATGAAGAGAATGAGTTTTTTTCGAGCATGCCATGTTATCATTAATAAAAAATATCATTGGTAAGAAATAAGAAATCCTATAAATAATCCCACTGATTTTAAAATATCATCCTAAGAAAACATCGGAACAGCAAACCACCGTGAAACGAGAATTCATAAAAAACAAAACACAAATGGTGTTCGAAACAGCAAACAATATCAAACACCGGCCGCCACGCCGCGCCGCGCGCCCGAATATCGTCCACCTAATCTCTTTTTCGTTAGCCACGCCATAATTCATCCTGGAGCCATTGTCAAAGAGGTCAGGGGCAAATAGGAGAAAAGGACGTCACAATTTTTGTTTTCTTTACACAAGACTTAAATAAAATATACTCTATTGGCGTTGCCTGAGAGGACCGGCAAGTTTAAATAATTCGGTAACGTTTTTTGTTAACCATCTTTTCATTAATATATTACGTCGGACGCTGATTGTCAGTTCTCTTAGGGTTCTAAGGAATAAAAAAGAAATAGAAATTGATAATAACTTATTTGTCGAGTAGGTGATTTTCAAATAATATTTAAATAAATATTAAAGTTGGCCTGGGTTTGAACTCGAACTTATGTCCTTGAGCAATCAACACCGAGTTGTCTTTGATTATGGTGGAATGAAATAGAGGAAGGTAAAGCAAATGAATTCGAATGAATAAGGCGGGCAGGACGAATTAAATCAAAAAAGGACGAATTAAATCTAATATTTTAGCAATTGGCTCCACACATAAACTTCTAATTATACTTTTTTCGCGTTATTAATGGACAGAGTTTTATACTTATATCCGATAAAGATTGTATCTTCTTGCCCACTATATTCAACTAGTCTTCCGTTATCTACTTATTTCAATCGTATTCATTACTTTTGTAATTTATTTGTAACAGAGCATGTTTATATTTCACACTGGCCACCACTCATCAAAGCTTAAAGCACCTAATAGTAGCATTTACATTCCCTACAAAATAATAATTAAGCAATTTTACTTAATTATTTAATAAATGTTTGTTATAAATAAGAGACGATATTAGATCTTAACAGTTAAATCTTAACCAAACCATGAAGCGATAACACGCTATGTATAAATAACTCTTACCTAACTAACAAAATTATTATGGCTAAGTGATTGTTAAATAAAATTATTTTACTACACACTGTTTCGATTTTCATGAAATCATATTTTTTATTTGTGATAGTTTGTTATCATACAATAACATATAAACATCGGTAATTTTTGTCGTCAAGTTATTATAAGGAAGGAAATTGCCATTTTTATCTTGTTTGATATGTTACCGCAGCGAAAAACCAGAAATAAACATCATAAACAAGTTACGGGACATTCCTTATTAATAGTCGTGTCACACTTGACGCTTTTTTTCAAATATTGGTATGGTACCTGAGCCGAGGCGACTCCCATGATTGTTATGGTAAGATTTATCCTGACGCCGCCGCCGCCGTCCCAAGAAGTGTGGTGTGAAATACGTAAAAATGAAAGATAACTTTTAAACAATTTTCACCTTTGACAAATAGACTATTAATTAGTTAAAAGTAATTACTTACAAAATTCTGGTAATTTACATGTTAAAATACTGTTGTCTCTTTTCAATATATTTAACAGGCTTTTGGTAGTCAATGTACATACTTGAAAAAAACCAGGAAAGTGCGTGCGTTGAGTTGCTCGACTTGTATAAAAATTTTAACTATCAGTCACATTTAAAAATGGTTTATAACTGGTTTGCTTCTAATACCATCCACAAAAGTATATATGCTCTTTGTTCGAGTTACTTATTCGTACAACAAAATAATAGGTTTATTGAATATTAGGTACACAGAATTTTAGGTGAAGATGTCAAAATAATACGCAATTTTCACTTTTCAACAAATTTGACTTAACATCGCAAGAACCAATAACAAAAAGTTGTGTGTGTTTTTCATAGGTTGTAGAAATGCTTAACCAGTTGAACGGTATTCTCTTTTATAAAATGCCTTCTTCAGTTAAATATTATAATAAAACCTTCCTAACTTTTATTAAGAGATTGGGCCAAATATTGCATTGTGATCGCCATATTTAGAATCTGTTCTTGCTTAGAAATGCATAATACCCAGCGATCACATGAATATTTAAGTAAACATTGTTAAATTTTGTTTCAATATTCAATATAGATATCTAAGTTATAAATAAGTAAACGAAGAATACATGCTGATTTTGTAGGATTTTAAGTTCATTCAAGTCACAATGTAGAAAGTGATCCATTGTTCACGAATTGATTACGACAATTTACATGAACACCTACATCGAAACATGTCACGTCAACATGAATCACGACTGTATTGAACGGCAAACCACAAACAGAGAATATTCCAAGACTTCAATATTCCAAGAAAACGCGACAAGGCGGTTAAAGGAATAGAATAAAAAACTTTCAAGGACAAGAAATTATTGAACACCTGCAGTTATTAAATATTAGAATCGCCTCGAAACCAGTTGACGGAGATACGGTATTAACTTACCAACGATAAAGTCTAAAATATTACTGTAGGTGGAAGTGTGCAATGCTTTAGTTCTTGGGCTCGTAACGGCTGATTTATAATAATGATCTTGGTTGTTGCGAATAGTCCAACTTTAGTAGATAACGCATAATAATAAATAATGCTAAACATACAGAACTGTGAGTAAATTGTCGATTGTCAAGCTATAAATGGCGATTATTTTTAACTACTGGTGCATTATTAAAAATCTAATTGTACAATGACGTCAAAGTAAAAGTATTTTTTTATTTATGTTTTGGCAATCACAGAATTGCAAGCATTTTGATATTAACCTAAAATTTTTCCATGGATTGCGATGATCCACGATGGATCTTTCCTCTACAAACAGTAATGCATATTATAAATGGCTAAGATTTCCACAATGAAAGAAATATACATTGTGTACTAATTAATTTTAGTGCGATTATGGGGTTCACCATAGGTACCCCAGCTCATATCAAAAATTTATTGATAACTCAGCTGTCCTTTTTGAACTACACAAGTTTTCGTCGAAAACAGTTTGTCCCAACGTTTGTATGGGCAGCACAATCTATTATGCTCGCATGAATATTATATAATGTTGAATTTACAAAAATTCAAAAAGTCTTAGCAAGTAGCGACGAAGCAGTCTTGTAAACTTGCAAACCTTTCACCATACAAATAAATAAATATCAAACGCAACCATAACGTCCTCGGAACGATAACGTTATAATTTTCTAGATATAATTTATAATTTTCTAGATATAATAAAAAAATTATATTATACATTTTTTAAGATATTGTTTAACCATCTCCTCAACGATGCCTAGAAAAATATCTATTCGAATGGCACCAAATACAACACCCTCATTGCTAATCATGATTTAAGTGAACTCGAAAACACGTCTATATGAAACAATTATGCAGAGACAATCACAAGGAAATTGCCAATTGACCTCTCAGTTAACATCTCAATTGGAGTCTCACCAGTGCTATTGCTCTGCAATCTCCACTAAATAGAATACAATTTCAGCATACCTAATGCAATAACAAAAGACAACAGTCTTGATATCTTCTGGTTAGCATAACCACAGTTTAAGAAAACGCTCAACAGTACACTCAAATAAAAGTATTTTTCGTATTTTAACGTACTAAAGTGAGAGTTATTCATAAGTTTTTAATTAGACATACTTAGACAGTTAAAAAAGTGATATGTATAAAATACGGCAATTATTACAAATACACTTATCATTTTAAGTAAGAATAAAAATATAATTTATCCAGTCGGCCATGCGTGATTATATCATATTAATATCGAACAAACAAACATCTAATTAATTAGCTTTAATAAAATTATTACGATACAATAATTATTTTAATAATAATAGTTAAAATAACCTAACATTTTAAGTAAGACCTAAGATTCGGTCTTTGTAAAGGAGTTGTAATTTCGTAAAGAATATTAATAATAGGCAACATCTAGGCGAATAACCTGAGAATATAATAACAAAACCATTTGTTAGTAGGCTCTCGCGCATATAAGGAAGCCACTTGCACAGTTGGTACTTATCTTAATATAACTCAGAATTTATGGAACAATCACAAGTCCACTCTAGATCTCGTTCCAAAATGGCATTTGTATTCCCACGACACTTACACAATCTGTATTTAACAATAACATTATATCATGAGTTACGAATCACGATACTTTTGCTTTCACGACATTCCTTCATAAATGATTTATCGTTAATCTTGTACATTGTTGTATGGTTTAACCTAAAAATATAATTATGACATAATTATATTCGATACCGAAAAAATATGAAAGTGTAATAAACATTTTAACATGGTAACAAGCATTTGGTACCCATAATATATAAAATTAAGTCAGCTACTATTGCGTATTATTATACTTATATGGGTATTTGAACAAGACAAAGATTTCACCGAAGCCATCAGAAGTTTTGGTAGACTTTTGTGGTTGTAGCGAGGCGGCCCGGATTGCTACAAGAGTTCAGGTCCCGTCGTGTTTCAACATTTATTATTCAAGTATTTACGTTTTTCTATATTCATGTAGAGTTATCAAATAAATACTAAAAATATAGTAATATATCTATTATAATTATAATTTTCAATACAATCGTTGCTCAGGAATTCAAAAAAATAATTTAGTTTTATATTAAAGTGGAGCAAACTGATATAGGTATTATATATGCGAGTAGGTAGCATTATTCAAGCTTAATTCATCATCGTAGGTAAGTGCCCAACTTAAGGCTTAAATATTATACTAACCGGCTACCACTGACATGACACTTTGTCAAATTACACAATAATTCACTGTTCGAATTGCGACACACGCACGACAAAAGCTGACACAGTGTCTTACATATATTAATCAATCACGCATACCGATGTACTAACAAGACTTATTAAATTAAAAGAACATTTAACAGTTTATCTATAATATTTATATTTTTTATGTATTTATGTAGATAGATAAATTCACAGTAATATAACCGATTCCTCTTTAACTAGACCCGGCATTGTTTAATGAAAATAGATAAAGAAAAATATTATATTATCTAAAAAAATATCACTAGAAAAAATCTATTTATCTCTGATGTTAGGTATGCGGGATATTTCTAGTACCAATATTATTTAGATAAAAATATCTATAAGTTAAATGCTAAAGTAGCAAAAAAAACATTACTAATTTATGTCATAATTTAATTTTTAAAACTTAAGGTTTTATTATATTATGTATAACAATTCCCAGTAAAAAGACTGACCGGTTATGTAAAATTAATTTACTTAACATTAAGTAGATATTAACATTACATTGTATGCTATTGTACCGTAACTTTACCGAGATTGTCGCACGATAGAAAAATGTAATATCGCTGTCACTGCTATGAAACCAGTTTTAGTCACAACTAAGTATATAACATAATAAAACACATGCAATAAAATATTATCCAGCGCATACCGTTAACATCTCAGTAATACCGTTTTAATCTGTGCGATAAAAACAAGTTATTTATATGAATCCGTCTGAATACACTCAGCTGACTTCTGTTCCACACTATGAACTAATAACTGACTAAAAATAAAAACTAACATCTTTCATTAAACAGTAGTTGAATTTTAAAATTCTTTTCTTTACTATTTTTACTTAAGAACAGTTTTATTGAAAAGTTTATGTATTATTACTTAACCACATTGAATAACAGCTAAGATAATATGTTTGAATTTTTACATCGTTACCTATTTAATGAAGACATTAAAGTAATTAATATCCAAGTAAGGGAAGCTCTAGATATGGTTAAATTATTAAAACCAACAATAATT
Source organism: Calamotropha paludella (assembly GCA_927399485.1). Lineage (NCBI taxonomy): Eukaryota > Metazoa > Arthropoda > Insecta > Lepidoptera > Crambidae > Calamotropha > Calamotropha paludella. The sequence goes on along the minus strand of OV656815.1, from coordinate 19,830,097 downwards.
GAACCGAGTATTGAACACCTAGAATGGTTAGGTTGTAATAGGCAACTAATTACTAGCGGTAATCACCATACGTCTCTCGTAGTAGATAATAAGTGATGTTTTACTACCATCGTCAACTCTCCTCTCTCCCCATTTATAGAGGAGTCTTCCGTCCAGCAGTGGACGTCTTTTGACGGATTCTAACTTTATTGCAAACATAAGTAACACAAATAAAAAAGGTAGGCAAAGAGAGTCGTTGTTGTTAAACAGTCAGCTATGGAAACTTTATTTGCGAACGAAATAAAAAAAAACCGTTACGAAGTAACAAACTGAGTTGCCAATAGCTACTCGTATTTACATAAAGGACAGAATGTTCATAAATTTACTGAATACTTACTAAATAGACTTAAAACTATCGCCCAAAATTGTTTCGTAAAATGATATCGTAAAGTACAGAAAATAACAAAAACATCCAACAATAAGACGCCAAAAAAAGGACAAGTTTGTCTGAGTAAATGTTTTATTCCAAAGGATCTATAATCATCGACATTACTGTGCGAAATTCCTCTGAGGCTTTAATTAGCTTTAAGAAGTTACGCGAAAATATACTGCCTGTCTCTACATACAAATAAATAAATAAAATGTTTATTGCCTAATCTTAGTTAAGCACAAACTGTTTATTCATTTATTAATACTGCTATTCATAAGAACTGATGTGGAAGTAATATTAATGTCTGATAATTGAGTAGCTATTAGTTTATAGGTTTTGAAAACATCCGAAACTGTACCCGTTGCTCCCGCATCAACGTTATTCCTCTCTTTCCGTGTTCATGAAACATTTAACTGACAGTTTGTGATAATAAACATGAGCAATTAAAGAGTATTACCGAGTATTTTTATTAGCCTCTCTATAATTACTTATTAGAGTACTCGATACGTGTGAGGTCGCGGTATGTCGGTGGACTGAGGACAGTGCAACGAACTAGGTATTTGAGACGCGGCGCAATTCCGAGAAGTCTGCCCCGACCGCGCCCGCTGCACTTGCGCCTACCGCCCGCTCAACCACTCGGCTGAGCGCCAGATACAATAGGGCTGTCAATTTTTATTTAAGATTTATTTTTTGGCTGTATTATTAACTAGGTGTTAAATTGTATTCAGCGTATTACTTAGCTCAATTATATATAGAGATACTCAATTTTCTTAAAAAATAAATATGTAATAATAATAATAGTGGAACAAGTAAATCATCATATGGACAATTTGTAAATTGTTAAAACTAAGAGAGAAGGGAGATAAGAGAAAGCACAATTAAAATAATACAAAATAGGGCTGCCTTTTTTACAGTGTACATACAAGGTCCTCACGCATCGTTTTGCTACCAAGCACATCTCTGGTTCAGAAGCAGCCTTAAACTACATCTATCAAGGATGGATCAACAATAAGGTCGAGTTGAAAAGTAATATATATACTGACTTGACCGTACAAATGATTTTACAAAAGTAACCTATCCCTGATTCGAGCTCTTATGTGAATCGTTCAAATCAATGTAGTGACCGTAATAATCGACATACATAAAACTATCAATTTTCTAACTAAATATAGAAACTTAAAAAATAATTAGAAATTCTTTATTGAAAACCCTAATCGGAAACCCTACTACATCTGAAATTTAAATATATACTGACATAACTTTGGCAAAGTGCGTCCCAATGATTAAATGGATCACCAGCTATTATTTTTCATTAGAAATAGCAGATAAATTAATTGGTACCTTGTTTGGTTATTGAGTCACTGGCATACGACATGAAACCTGAAAATCTTAACAAAAATATACTACAAAGGAAACAAATACTACGTTATTAAAGATACATTTATTAACAGCATGTTCTATTAGCAAAGACTTATTTAATTACTCATATTTTCCTAATTTTAATCATGAATTTCATGATTTGAAAAGTTTTAAAAACAATCTTATACCTTATTTCAAATAAAGGCAGTTCTCAGAGCAGACATAGATCTAGATAAAAAGAGTTAAAATTAAAATTATAATGAAGTTTTGTTCAATCGGAATTAGATATTTTCAATTTTTCTTCCAATACCTACAAAAACTATAGACAGAATTCCGACTTAATTATGCTTGATGGCATAATCAAAATCAAAACATTAAACACATAGAAATATTAGGGGGGTTGAAGTTGGGGGTCCAGTAACACTAAGTTGCTTGTGAGAGCTGGTGAGATTGAATTGGATCATTTACAACACTAAATCGTGGAATGTCTTCGCTACTAGTGTCTCTATATAGAATTTTGTTAAGTTCCTGTATCTATCTATCTTTCAAAAAGCACAATAAAATCTTGGTAGAGATACCTATAGACTAATGAGTGAGAAATAGCAGCCGATACCTACCAATGTAACTTTAACAATTGTTTTATAAGGAAAAAGTTTGACTATAGTCCTGGCATTCTCCATTTTACCAGAAGAGGTCAACGACCTGCAGAAGTTGTTTTTGTAAGCTACTTTACCTCAAAACTTACGACATCTTGACTTAGGCGAAAAGATATTTCTCTTGCAATTTATCATTTTAAGTGGAAAACTTTGGACTCTAAATTACCCCTTAGACACTAGATATTCCATTATGTCTTCCACCAAGTGTGCGTACAACATGTTAAGCTTTATTAAAATTGGGTAATAAAATCAAAATTATTATTTAACGAAGACAAAGTCCAGAACATGGATATCGAAAAAGTTTTTTTTCTGTACAAATCGACTAGATATTCGAATTAAGTTACAGCTATTGACATATAAATTAGTAATTAATTTAATTGTACAGTTAACAGAATATAAAACTTTATGACTTACGTAATGGGATTGAAATAAATTTATTTCATTTTAGATTGTATATTACCTATATGCGCTTTCGACCGCGTAGGTTACATTAAACTCTTACTTATTATGATATTGGAAAAAAATATTTGTATCAAAATCTATATCATTTTTTCTGCTTATAGTCTCACTTGCCGTTGATGTAGTAAATAGCATCAGTCTGCTTACCATTAATTTAGATACACGTATCATACAAAACCGGTAATAGAAACCACAGCACAAACGATGATGCAATACCTAACCCGGTTCCATTATACACTAACTAACACCCACAATCACAACACTTTATCTTATTAAAAAAAATCTGCTTCAGCATAAAAAATATATAAAATAACACAAGTGACGTTACACTGTCTTACAGAAAAATAGATAATAAAAACTAATGTTCCAAATGATTTTACATTTTCTCTGGTTATAAAAGAAAAGACAACCATTAATGTATTTGAAAAAAATATTCTGGGGATGCCCCAGAATTAAAATCACAACACAAAAAACCTCCAGTACATTCCAAGTTATATGATTTTCTTACTTTATATATATCATATACAATTTTGAGTTATGAAATTTGAAGTATTTCTTTATTTACAAATATTATTTTTAAAGATATTCATATAATGCTTTTAAAACAATAACAATAAACGATCTAAGAAACAATAAGAATAAGATAACAAAACTACACTAAGTTATTTAAAAAAAGTTTGTAACCAATGTATTTCAAATTCATAATTTAAAAAAATTTTGGATAGCTGACAATACCTTATTTTTTTATTTTGTTTTATTTAGACATTCTTTCAAACATTTTTGTTGGCAATTAAGAATTTCATTTATGGCTTCATTTTGGAGGTGCTTGATTCGAGTAGCAAACTGTGGATGAACTGTAAGTAGAAGAAACAGAGATATTTGTCCACTGTAGGTGACCATATTTTTTACGAGTCCCCTAGGCGTGTCGACCATAGCAAAACGAAATCTTCAATGTAAAGCTATTTTAGGTCCTAAAATAAGCTTTCTAATAATATTTAAAGACTTTAGCTTTATTTTCCTATCGCAAAGAAACGCTGCAAACATCAGATATTGGATTCAGTACGAAACGAACACATTAAAATCTTGATGGGAGCATAACACAGCAAATAACCGCGTTAAGATTACCTACCCGACATGGCGAAACAGCGCGCGTCAGATGCGCGTGCGAGCTATTTCTGTTGTGCATATCAAATTAATATTGATAATAAATTGACGTGGGCTGGGCGGACAAATGGAAATGGATTTATCGATAACTTTATATTGTTATTAGTTAAGCGGAAATCAGCTTTACAATGTGACGATGGTGACGGAATGGTCTTTGAAAACTTGGAAAATCAGGGGGCATTACATACTAAACACTAACCTCTATCCCTTAAGAGTTCCATTCCAGCACCCATCTCAAGTACGGCAACATAACACAACAATACGTTTCATACCTAGTTCTAATACCTAATTTATGGTTTACGAAATTAAAGAAAAGGCCTTTTTTTAAAAGGCAAAGCAACACTGCACTTGTTTCCATAAAAATCGTGTAGAGCCTTAACGAAAACTCCTACAATAAAATCTTCCCATTATTACGATTTTTTTTTCGTAGAAGACCAGCCCTATTTTTCATTAGTAACATTAGTAACAAATCGAAAAATAATTTTCTTTTCATTCGAGATCGGGAATTTGCTATTTTCTTAATCACTCGTCTGCAACTGGTGTACTCAGCCATTAGTATTGCAGACGATCAACGTCGAACGTGATACACATATTTGTCAGTTTGAAAATGTCAACATTGTTAGAATATAGTTGTGCAAGCTTACTAGTTATTTTTGATTGGCATGTTTACTTTGTGGGTTTTTATTACTTTATATTGTATTGGCAGTACCGGAGACAACTATTCAAAATTACGGAAAATCGATTTTATGCGGTATCTGAAAATTGACAAGAAGATCAAATTGTCCACTTTTTTCCACTATCTTTACGAATCGTTTAAATGCATTCATTAATGCACATTCCCATTAAGTTCTAATTAGCACCCATCGGTCTGTATACTTTACGACCAGCATCGGACTCTCCGACGCGACAGTAACTACTTTTTCGATCAATAAGATGTAATACATTTTTATCGATATGTTTCAAGTCAATTCATCGAGCACCTCATTCACACTTCAAGGATGTTATGGGTTGACCCTAGTGAGCTTATACAATCAATTACCGTTGCATTTAACTGGGCAGATATTATTATTATTGGCACGGTAAAATAGAATGTTCTTCAGTTAACTGCTCTTTACAATCAAACCATTCTATCATCATTATGTGTAACTAATCATGATGTGAAGGAAGTTTTAACGACTCAGTCAACACTTTTTACATAGTGTGATGTTTGACCGATGCCGCAAACTACAAAATCTTAAAAGCGCTGATCACCTATTCTCAAAGTTTTTGTCTGTAAGATCCCTCATTTAAAAAAAAAATAAAGTTCGAAATTATGTTACTTACAAGTGTCTACCTTAAAATTTAAGTATTATAAGAAAGCATACGGTAATCAATCGTCAGTACCAGGAAGTTATCCTTCCATTTGCTATTCAGTTATATAAACCCTACTTGTTAGCTATTCACAATTTATAGAAAAGAAAATAAATACTAACAAACTTCATGCGCATTCCCAAAGGTGTTTACATCTAAATATCATTGATCGAAACAGAAATGATAGCGCAGTACATCGTCAATGAAGGTTTGCTTTGCCATGTCTACAAACAGTGAACGAGCCCAACCTGACCTTATTTGCTTATTGGCCCGTCAAAACAAAAAGTCGGCGATACCGGTCCGGCGGGCGGCGGACGGCGGACAGCGGGGGGTTATTTCACGAGATGAAAGAGCCGACTCAAGTTGCCGAGAGCGCTCCGACACAAATAACAGGTCAGAACAGGGGCATCACATGCATGAATGAATGTAATAATAAACTCAGACAACTCCAGACTAATTATTTAAACCTTATATAATCGGAGCTTATATAATTAATGCTAAAAAAACGGTTAAATATCTAAAGTAATATTACCTATTGTTGATCGACTGACAGATCGTTGAACTATCAGAGTAATCAACTTCAAAATAAACTATTTCTCTGAAAGAGACGCAGTTGCCATGAGTGGGAACGCAGGAGTCCAGTCTATGAGCAGGATACAAACACACGCATATATTCTTTTGCAGTTAGATTACTTCAGTTACGAACTTCACATAACACTTATTTCTCAGAAATAAATAAAGTTACAAATGATATTGATGCTCAAAGAAGCTTTGAAAGCATATCGCTCAATTGGTGCAACGCTGACGTTATGTAAATTTTGTGATTTGATGATGAGGGAAACAAATAAATACATTTTCTTTTTTAAATTAGCATTACCTTAAAATATGACAACAAACTAATACTGTTTTTAGGTATAAACCTAAAACTTTCTAGCGAAAACTATAAGAATTGTAATTTCTTTTTTTTTCTGTCGATGTTTTTCAGAAATGTAATTTTGACAAAAAGTGTTATTGCGTCAGTGTTGCACCAAATAATCGATATGCAGTTCATGTAACTAAACTTCATACTTCAAATAAGCTACTTTTTATTTTCTATCAGTATAAAATTAAAAATAAATTATTTCTTACGATAATATATATACACTCTCATCGTTACGTCATCAAGTAAGTTATAAATTCTATTTTCTTTGTACACATACATATAAATAACTATACACATAATAAAAAGGTTACGACATAAACTTGATATTCAATATCGTACAAATATAATTAAAATATTAGTTTTGGAAACCCTATTCTAATCTTTGGACGAGCGAACCCAAACGGAGGAGCCGCGAGACGATATTCTCGGCCAAATTAAACGGCGGCGAACATCGGAACACCAACAAATATATAACCACCACGAAACCTATCATATTTATCTTTCCTATAGCAAATTGGCTTCATCTTCTACCTACACAATCATTTCAAAAGTTTGGTAATATTTTTCAACTATATGTGTGTCGATAAATTACAATATTTATATATAGTCTATACTATTATTTGTGAAACATCATATACAAAAGGTCTGCTTTGAAAGATGGTGATGTTGCGATCTTAATGTAAATTTATTTAACAGTTGTTTAATAAATAATTGATAATTATTATTAGTGTGTAATGTTAGTGGTATTTCTTGAGACCTTAGACCTTTTACGAAGCACATAATAATAAGAATCATTAATCTTGTGAAGATATTCGTTGTTTTATTTGCAATATCCTCACCAATACAGATAAAGAAAATTAGCTTGTCCCTGGTAGGACTCAAACACGCACTCGGGCTTAGAAGGTGAGGCCACTCCCATTCGACCAAACTGGTTGTCAATTAAGAATGATTTCCCAATTTTTGCTTGTTTTTACACAATGTAAGGAATGTGTCTCTAAATTGACACTGAAATGACCTTTAAAGACCAAATCTGAACTTAATCAGTCATGGTACCTATTATATAGAAAAAAGGTTTTTTATTAAGAAGCCCGGGGAATCACCTTTTACTGCAGAATCATTATCCGATTTTGTTATAGAGAGGTCAAATATCAGTTCAGTTTGCTCAAAGCAGTTGTATTAATAATGTGTCTCTAAAATGTCGTGCTTATATTCATATAAACATTACAAGTTTTCACATTAAATTACCTCATTCAAAATAAATTATGAACGTGAAAGTGAAGTGGTATCTTCTGACTGGAGATAATATGAAAATGGTGGTAACAGAAAACAAAAACAACCTAGAGATAGTTGGGAAAAATAACACAATCAAGATAATTAGGAACGAAGGGCACATAAGGATGGTTGGATTGGATTGTAAAATAGACGTAGAAAATAACTATGGAAAAGTGGAAGTCATCGGATCGTGTGCATCGATGACAATCGATACTGGAGAAAATATAAAAATTGGGAGTGAGCGTGTTGTCATTGGTGCTAGAGTAAAAAGTTTCAAGGAAAAGGATATTTCAGGGCCTACAGAATAACTGGTGCGATTCTCAATACTGCAACTAGTGAATTGTAAGAATATCATAACGCCTTTGTAATCTAATCTAATCTAAGTAAAATGTAGATATACTAAATTCTTATTAAGAGCAACATAAAATATGTGATAAAAACCTTTAACGAAAACTATAGTCACATATTCGGCGAAACGTTTAATTTGTTTTTGTATGACGCCATTCCTGCGAGGAGCAATTGATATCAACATGTGAATAAAGATAATTTTAAAATGTTTAAACCTATATGCGTTCAATACTTTCTTTGGCGGTCGCCCTTGGCACTGCTCTACTGGGCACACTATAATTATCATTATGATCTCGGATGCCTTTGCAATTGCATAATGGTGCGAATTACACTAACCGCTATCATTGAAAACATGAAATGTAATATAAGAAGAAGCAATAGTAGTTTGTTTTTTATGAATGTAGTGTACAATGCATCTGACATTTTTAAATGTCAAATAATTAATTCATATTTTTATTGATATTTTTAACATCTTCACATTATTCTATCGACTGGCATAAGCACATAAAATAGTATTAATAAGAAAAGTATAAATTTATAAGAAAAATAAAGCTCCATATATTCATTTAGTATATTTTATGAAAGGTTAAAGCAATGGTTGTCAAACAAGATTGCAAAAAAATGTTGATATGAGATTAAGAGAACAAAGGAATTATTATGTAATTATACTCTAATTATTTTTGATCTTGATTGAAGATTTGTGACTAATAACATAATGGGTAATGAGTAAAATTAAATAGACACACTATTAACCTCCTTGGCACCTCATTATTAAACAAATTAAAAAAAGATTTTTTTTTTTCTTAAACTATATTTAAATTTGTAATTTCAGTTTAATCTTAGCCCATTTTAAAGACAATATCTTAAATACGAATAAAAATTAACGGAGTTTATGAAACGTGGCCTTTACGCTATATTTTACGCATTCTGTTGTGATGACTGAAATAGACCCAAAACTAATTTATCTAAATTATTTTTAGTTATATTTCAGCTTGAAAGAAATGATATTATGACAAATATTAATATGATGCTACTAATATGAATCTTCTAACAATAAGTGAACACATTCCACGAACGACATTGACATTTTATAGACTCGAAATACCGATGCTCTGAGCTTTGTGTTACATCAGTCTACAATTTGAATATGCAAATATTATTATTGTTTAAGAAATAATCATTCTTCCACATTCTTGTATAACAAGCAAGAGAATTTGGTGTTCTGTTACTTATTGTATATATGTAGTCGTATTGTTTTTTAATAAAACGTAAATTGATGTAAAATGGATTGTTACTGGGCCTTTAATGTTAATAACTGCTTTGTCGAGCTAAGATTTTTATCTATTTTCTTAAAATGCACAAAATACTGAAGGTATTTTATGCCTTTAAGAAAATATGTCAGATCTAAGATTTGATGAAAAAATCTTTAAAGAAATTAACAACACTTACCCAAAGTTCAATTGACACATAATCACAATTTAATACTCGAATTGATATGAGACTTGGTACATCACCTACATTTAGCCAAATAGCCTATACTGCAAACATCTGCAATATTACAAACACCCAGACACGAGAGAATATAGAGCTAAGCGTTTTCTATGTTAGCCGGGCATCATCAGAGGTGGCGAAGGACGTTTAAAAGCTGTGTGCTAGCTATACGTCTAACCGGTTAACTTATTATTTAAGTTTAATAAAGTTTAGCATCAAATTAATAATCGCGTCCATAGTCTGTGGTCAGCGGTATTTGTGAATCAATAGAGCATCAAAAAATCTATGAATTTCATGATTAGTCATACGATTTGATGTCGATTTAATAAATCTGGTGGTTAAATATTAGGTATATATAAATTAGTTCTCAGTAACATCAATGACAACGTTATAACAATTTGTTAAACATTACAATGCAATCATTTAGTTTGTGATAATTTTGTGTGGGATTGTCTGAAACGACCTTTGGGTTATGTGGCATACGTTCAAAATTTGTACTAAGTAGGTATAGCACTTAATGGCACTATATCATCTTATAATCTTCTTATTTCAAGACACTTTTTTGCGCAGATTTTCCTCCATCTCGCTACAAACACAATTTTAGTGCAGTGGTAGTAATTCTCTACAAATTCACAAGTGATTCTCATCTCTTATGTGTTTTTTAACAATTTCGGCTAAATTAAAAACAGAATTGCTTTCTGCTAATAATACAAGAAGATGATAAGATAATTTGTCATCTTATTATCTCAGATGATATAAATCAGTCAATATGTTTAATAAATAATAGACTTTTTTACTAAGTACATAAGAACTCAGCCTCTATGTGAATAAAGTGTTATCCTATAAAAAGCCCTTGCCTTCATGATCCTATCTAACATTACGTCAGTTGCCTTAAAATACCTATGTAGTAAGAAAATGACGTGATCATTATACAAAATAGAGATTGACTACTTTTGCGCATCGGTTGCGCGCGGACGCCTCCCAACTGCACGAGATGCCACGAGATGGATGAGCTATAAACATTATGGGGTGGTAGTGGTTACTATACAACATAACTAGGATTTAAACAACTTACTAAAAATAAGCGGAATTATTTTGTGTGTGTGTGTATCATGTGTCTCAGGTGATGATTGGTGGTGATTACTACTCTTCCCCCACCGAACTCGTGGCAGCAGTGCCGGATTTACCATAGAAGCTGAAAAAGCTGAAGCTTAGGGTGGCAAAATTGACCCAGAAAATTGGTACAGAAAAAAGTATGTAATAGTGCAGTAAAAAAAAGCTTTGCTTTTCTTAGCTTAAAAATATACCCAAAAGTTGTAAAAATAATCTTGAAACTAGATTACTCCCTAAAAAAGGAATTAACGTTATTGTGAACAGTGAATCTAATTTTAGAGGTCAGCAGGGGCGGCAAAAATTGTTTAGCTGTGGGGCGGCAAATGTGTAAATTCAGCACTACGTGGCAGAATTAAAGGTTCATATTGTCCCCGGCAAATAAGTTGAACATGATTTTGAAATCACGTGACATGCGCAGTAGTGAATAATGTACCTAAACTTGCTACTGCGCATGTCACGTTCAAAATCATGTTCAACTTATTTGCCAGAGACTATACATGAGTTTACAGTGACGTATGCCTCCAAGCTTTTACCGTGCACTAGGCAGAGCAGGGAAATGGAGGAGAGTCCCACATAACTTCGCCGTTCACCCGCGGCGGAGTACGCGTAATGCATTGTGTCATGTATAAAAAAAAGGTTCGGAACATGACGAAAGTATGATTGTAAGTATTGAAAGGTAATACTTATCACATTTTTCTTAGAAATTATATAAAAATAAATTAATTTGTATTCATTATGACATTTTCATATAAAATAATATTCTGATACAATATTTACATGTTAAGGGCAATGATGTCACGGCCACACCTAACGATTAAGAGCACATTCATGCAGAAGCACATGTGCCCAAACTGGTCGACCAGGTGGCTCCCAAACCATGTGCCATTAGATAACTGTGGCCACTTTCTCTGATCGTTCACTTTCTCGCCCACTAATGAGACGATTGGCCACTTGCGTAACAATGGTCGTCTCACATCGCTAGACATGCCGATCAGTAGGTACCTATTGGTTTTTAATAATATTTAGTATAAATATTTACTGCTTGCTACTGTGAAGTGGACGTTAAATACTTATAAAGCTTTTCTGGATACAATACCACATCCACATCAAAAAAAATCATACTGACTTTTTATCCGTATTCCGTAGTTTTATGTTCATTTATATTTTGATAAATAATTGTTCCACATAAAGATTTAAAGGTATAAATAAGTACTTTGATATTAATCATCTAACTTGCATCGAACATACCATTGGTGGTGAACAGTTTGGGTATACATTCACCCAGAAAACGCCAATATCCTACTTAATTATTTTAGTCGAGTGTTATGGACCCTTATTTAATTATCCATATACTTACATTGCTTTAAAATAATAATAGAGGAAGTAAATAATGGTGGACCATCACTGATGTAATTGATTTAAGGAAAAACATAAACTATTTACCTACTAACCAATTATTAGAATTATTCAAATTATCTTTATTAAGCATTCAATTGTCACTAAGGTTATTTAAATTGATTTTAGTAATTTAATGTTTCAATAAACAAATCGGAAATGGATGTCGATCTTGGTAAACATTTCGTAAACTTTACGCTAGATAAATATTTGGCACACTTTCAAATATTTTTCTGACATAAAATAAAGTCATGTGGCGACGGACGAAGTTAGAGTATTGGCGCTAATGTGTAATCTATGAGATAATTCGACGCGTATGTCATTCATTAAATTAAAATATATTGTTATAACTACAGTCTTAACAACATAGAATTTAAAAAATATTCCTTTTAATATTTTTTTCACTCGCATAAAGTTATTTAATTCATATTATACGATCATGGTACTACACGAAGTCAAGCGACATGATTGCAAGACTACCTACTTTAAAAATATATGAGATAACTCGGGAACACCAGGATTAAGGCTAGTCCGCAATCGAAAACAAAAAAAATGGTGATTTCACATTTTTTACCATGACCACACTACATTATTAAAGTTTGTAATTAGAACTATAGGAACCTCCACAAAGATTATTAACAACAATTAAGAAATCAGAAGGTAACTAAAGAAATTATTACTAGCATAAATTCCATCTCAGGTGTCACATACCCTCGCACTCCCGGACGAGTAATTGAGCTACCGAGACCCTGACAGACACGTCGAATTATTCCAAGCATTTCTTAAGCTGACGACAGTCAGTGCCATCTCTTCATCTTTGACACTACTACCTACAGCATCCAATGCAATAGTTTAACAAGTATCCAATAATCAATATATAACTAATCATCAATATTTGGACTGAGAAAATAAATGAAACCAATACATATATAAAATATACCTCTAAAAAACAACTACACCTCCGAGCCCTCGGATAGGATTCGAGCCCATGACCTATCGCTATCCGGGCATGTGAACGTAGAACTGAAGAGAAGAAGCCTATGCTGTTTTAAAAATAGTTTAAATTAAAAAAAATTTTTATTTACATTATGTAAATAATCTAGATTTTTGTTTATTGTCTCTTTAAAAATTATTCAAATTCAAATTATTTGTTTGCAGAATACAATTATTAGTGTTGATTTACAAGATTTGAACGCTGTTTCCTTACCCAAAGGGTGTATTTTACTTTTAATTCATTCCCAACTTTACAGTTAAACTATGAAAGAGCTTTAAATTATTTTTACACACTTTGTTATGTTTAGAAACTAGCGGTACATTTCAATTTTCTGCATAAGCGACTACACCTCAAAATGTTGTCGCGAACTGCGTCACACGCCAGAATAAAATGTGTTTGATCAACACCAAGGACTGCCAACAAGCAAGACAAATTTTAAACGTAACGCCACGCATATTTTTGGCATGCAATGTGATATTGTTGCATGACAGCGACATACCATAGTCTAGATACCACACAGAATTTTGCCATTTAATGATTTTGGATCTAAAATGAAGAAAAAGTTATCAGTTTATTTGAATTCGAGCAAAAGAGTCCATAATATCTAATCTATATAAGGCCCTAATTTCAAATTGCATTAGTAAACTTTAAAAAAGACATCAACGCAAGTCTGGAAATAATGTTTGTGATTTTTAACAAAATCCTTGGTCTGTTTGATGCCTAAAATAGGCATCAAACAGACCAAGGATTACTAAACTAAATGTAGTGACAAAGGTTTTTTGCAAACTACATGAATGCAACGGGACCAAATGGATAGACTTCGAACAATTTAAAATTCTATCAATTTAATGTTACAATCAATAACATTATCAAATGTATTTATTTCATTAAATTTAAATTGATGTTAAATAAATTTAAATAAATATTCACCAATTTACTGAGTGAGTGTACATCTGATGGAATCTGACTTATTTACACTACTGTTATCATTCAATGGACATGGTTTCTTACAAGTGCTTCTCAGTTCTTACTGCCTTCCGTTTAGACATATGCGTTTGTAGTTAATCAAATTTGAATTAATTATTTTGATAAGTAACCATTTATTACAATACCTAATTTTACTTCGAAAATAATTATTTTGAATCGCATTTAATCGTTGTGGAAATATGGACGACAAACGATGATCTCACTTAATAAAAAAATCGTACTTACTGAAATCAACTAGCTGAAATTATTGCATAGGAATCAAATAGAAGAATAATATTTTTCTATTTATTTGTTTACTTATTGCATCTGAGTCTGATACACAATCTGAGTCGCATAGTTTATAAAAAATGAAGATACTTAAATAGAAAAAAAAAAAACGGTAATGTAAAGTAAATATTGTAATGTCATCGCTTATACGATATGGGGTCAGTGCTGGCGCGGCGTGACTTGTTGAAGAAACAAAAATGTCACAAAAAGTTAAGTAATACAAAGCAAGAAATACTAAGTATCGATATCCGTTCCAAACCGTACTGCGAACTAGATTTCACGAGAAACGACACAGAAACTACGCGGACACATTTGCACTAGCGATTCTTTCGCCCTAGTTTTCAATGTTTATTTGCGTACTACACAAACGTGTAACAAATTTTAGATTTTCCGATCCTTGGTGCTTTTGACTAACAATATATGCAACTGTAACCTCTACGGCTGTTATTATAAGACACAATGCCAAGCAGAGTGTGTAACTAGGCCAACTCTGACCTTTCAGATGCATACGTCACTCGAATTCAGTTTTTCCTTAATTCGTCCTACATATTTTGAAAGTTTTCCATGGACCAGAAGGTCATTGTTTTGACAAATGTACTTTAATACACAAATATACAGAACTAATAGTAGTAATGGATATAACGGAAAATCCAATGTTTGTCAATTTAAAAGAGCATATTTCGAGAACAAATTACATTATAGATTGGTTTACTTCCGTTATTGAAATCAACTGATTATTATTAACATTAGATAGCAAAAACTGAAACTAAAAATTGAGAGCAAAATTAATCTTAAAACCAATTAGAGCATTGACAATTTCAAGATTAAAAACGGTGTTCGGAATAAAAGAAATTAAATAAAAGCTGCAGAAGAAATCTGTGGTGCACGCGCTGCGCGAGCGCAGGGCCAATGAACGGTGACAGGTGCGGCGTCCAATCCCCGCACAGCACGCTGTTTTACGCGACTCCGTTAAAAACCACTGAATTATGTCTCTTATCCTTTTCTATCCCATTGCGAAACTAACATCAGAATGAAAGCGACGCAAAATAGAGGACACCGTACATTTCCCAACCTGTTGTAATCTTTGCTCAGTCTTTGTTTACCGATCGATCAAAGATTGCTTTCCTTTTTCAGATACTTATTACGGTAAACTTGCCGCTCGGGAAAGATAATCACGACTTGGTACCGAATAAAATAGATCCATTCAAGTTATCTTTTGATAAATTGTATTTTTTTTTATCAGATAATGTGTAATTTTAGCTAACAAACAAAAACTAAAAGATTATATGGTAAGTAGATACTAAGAATACATTATTAAACCTAACTTAATCAGGCATTAAACGAAGTTCATTCCTTCTCATACAAATGTCCTTCCCTGTCGTTTCTACTGCCACCGACCTCGGCTCTGTACCGAACTTTCTAAAGCGTTTAGTCACTATTGGAGTTTAGCTAAAGCTAATGGAGGCCAAGCATTACTAATAAATACTAAATTACAGAACATTCAATTTGGAGCAACCAAATTTAAAATACCGATAAAATTTTAACAGATCGCTAGAACTGCGCCGCTAAACGGGCGCCGATATACGCTTGTTTTATTTACATCACGCGTAAAAAAATTGGCAGGCGGCCCAGTACTGCAGACGAGCGAGCGACCGTCATGATAACCCAACAGTTTCGAATCCTAATGCAGATAAACAGGTTTACGGCCCACGAGACGGATAAACTGGAGAAATAAATCTACTTTATATGCCCGCTCGTGTCGTCACGATTCAATTCAGAGAGTTTTTATTTGCTGTAGTAAGAACATTGCTATGGTGACTGTGAAAATTTTGGTATACTGCAGTCTATTGGAATCAGGTGGCAAAATGCAATGTTCTGCGACAGGAAATATTAGCTCACATAGAAATTCTTTAAAGTACCTACATGTTTTGCAGGGAAAGCTGATCTTGTTAAAACCGGCTGGCACTGACGACACAGTTCTTTCGTTGTACAGTTTGAGACCTAATTATATAGCTTCAGGAACCGATCAGATAGGAAGCACGAGGAACTGAATGCAACGGACGGAACCGGTCGCCGTAACGGCAAACATAGCTGTTGCATCTGCTGTTAATATCGTTAACATTCACATAGGTCGACTCGAAATAATAGCGCACAACAAACACTGATTGATATTTACACAGATCAGTGTTAAGTGTGGTTAAATTTTGTAATCCAGTGGATAAAATTTGAGTCTTCTTTCTATAATACTTTTTTCTAAATCAAATAAAATGTAATCTTATTTTTCATTCCAAAAACATAACGGGTTCCGTGGTCAAGTGACTTGCATATCAATTTTCATGGTACTATATACTACATACTATGCCGGGACTATATAAAACACGATTTGTCCTATATTGGCTCAGGTCTGAGTTAATTCGATATCGTTTATTCTGAATTCCATAACACCAATGCTGTAACTAATTAACTTTGAATCTGCACAATTTGTGATGTCGTCTTATAAATAAATAATATATAATAACATTTCTTACATTTACACCAATCACCCTAGCCCAAAGTAAGCACTGTAAGACTTGTGTCATGGATACAACTATACATGGATACTAGGGTAGCGGATAAACATACATATATTATACATAGATATGTAATAAATATATATATGTCGAAATATATTTTCGCGAAAGGCAGGTTTTAATATATATACGAGTAAATACTATTCTTGTAACACCATGAAATAACGTCAGTGCTACTAAACTAATTAAATTATTGAATTCGTTATGGTCGGTTCGATTTAGGTAGGCAGTTCTATAATTTTACTTACACTTATAATTCTACTAATAATATGATTTAAAGGTTTTACACTACAATGTCTAGAAAATATAAATAAACATTTTCAGCCAAGATTTTAGTGTTTAGCTTAGTTGAGAAATAAAGAACTATGTCTATTTCTACACCTTCTACGTGATTTATCACTCAATACAATTTGTGAGCCACATGAAATGAGTCAGAACATGTTATCGTTTACGGGACGTGATCCGACACGGTGATATTAGCGTACTATATGATGATAAAGAGCCAACTACTCCTCGTGTTCCATTTCTCAATAAACTATTATTGTTCCGGCAAAACCTATAAAACTATTATGAACGACCTAACATTTGCAAGTACTAAATAATGTATTAACGTGAAAGTTGAAACAATTTTTTAATATTACTTGCTGACCCGGCCACGCGTCGCTGTTGCTGAGTTGTTATAATTCGCAATTTTATTTTTATGAATTACTAGCTATTTTAAAGCTATTGCGAAGCCGGGACGGGCCCCGGCTTCGCAAGGGTGGACAAAATTCTTTAAAAATTTTCTAGCATTCAATATAGCCCATGACACTCAGCAATAATGTGCCTTTCTATTGGTGAAAGAATTTTTAAAATCGGTTCAGTAGATCCCGAGACTACCCCTTACAATTTAACAAATATACAAACACACAAACTTTACTTCTTTGTAATATTAGTATAGTTTAGTATAGATGAAACCGTTACCATAGCAACGCACCGAATAAACTGACAATATGGTAACAAACACACACACACACACACAAAGTACTTATTGTCATAATATAATTAGGATAGGTATATAACTATACTTTGTCCAATGTAGGATGATACTTTTGACAGGTATCACTTCCTTATTGCTATATGCTAAGGTTGCGTTTGTTTCCTTATGTTTGGCTTGACATTGCAATAGCAACTTTATACCCTCTATATAGGTGTCAACTGTCAAAAGTATCATCCTACATTGGACAAAGTATAGCTGACCCGGCCACGCATTGCAGTGTTATACATTAAAATGAAACCTATCCTATATCCTAGGTTGGAAAAGATATAGCAAAATGAAAAAAGAATCATCAAATCGGTTGCGTTACTTCACTGACAATATGGTAACAAACACACACAGAAAGTATTATCATAATATAATTAGGAACTTTATATCACACTAATTCCCTTCGTTCTGTTTCAAAATATTTTCATGTAAAATTCAACGTTGTTTATAAAAAATGCATATTATTATCATATAATTAAATATCCTGCGATAATTTTTAATCACCTACTTCCTTATGTGAACAAATGGTGTGTTTGTTCACTATATGTGTCATCGTCAATGTGATTGACTAACCTATAAATATGTTAACGAAAAAGTGTATTTCGAGGTTTTTTCGAAATCAATATTATTTAAACTGGTACGTAATTTTAGTGAATCGGGCACTATTCTGGATTTATGTTATGTATAATCGGTATATTGTAGAAATGTTCATCGAATTTCACAACAAAATATACGTGTTTAATTATTCTTTAGACGATTTCTTTAGATATTTCTCTTTGGCTCAAACGACTTGTTAATTTAATTAACGTCTGAAACGGAGACGTTGCCAATGATTTTATTAAAAGGTGTACAAGATTTTCCCAGTCAATAAAATTCCGTCACTTTGGATCTATATATTTCACGCTGATCAACTACCGTGCACCTAGAAAAAAAATGATAGCTAGAGTTTATGAACGAAAACAAACCTGTGTGAATTGAGCAGAGATTTTGGTATGGTCTTCTTGGTAAACTTTTCTAGCTTTTCTGCGCTCAGCCATGAGTGCTGTCAGTCGATCCAGGGCTCGGGACTCCAGCGCCTCCGCGTTGGTCCTTATTAGCCGGCTAGTACTCTCCCACTCTTCAGTCATCGTACGCCAAGCTGATGCTATCACGGATCCTGAAAATGAGGCAGTAAATTAGCATATAACTTTAAATTCCACGTTTTCTATAATGTTAAAGAAAGATTAGCATAACTTAGTCACATTGTCTATTAAATGAGATATAAAGATATTAGTAAAAGTACTAAGGTTTTTAATTGTAATATATTATACCAGATAAAGATGACTTCTTCAAATTTATTATAGTGATATTTTACTAATTTTTGGTAAAGTGGCACAGATTTAGTAATATAACATCGCATCCAAATTTAGTAACATAACTTTAGTAATATAACATCGCATCCATGAAATTTCCTACGAATCAAAGCTCTTTACGAAGTTCATTAAATGATTTATTAAATGTTTATTAAAAGGTTAATTAAATGAACTTCATAAAGAAGTTCATTTAATAAACCATCTTAGCCTGTTCATCAATACAGGTAAGCGTAGAGCGTAGAAGAAGATATCAGCATATCAGATATATTATGTTACTATAACAAACATATTTATTTTAAAATCATCCTAGCGATCATAATAATTATAAAAATATCTCATTTCCAAGACAAAATCCCGCAAACTTCGAAGTAACACATTAACTAAACAGCCAATGCCAAGATTTTACTACCTGCAGAGATATCCTATCAATGTTCGCCCCCTCAACCCACGTGAATAGAACCCACTCAACAAAATGGTTAAACAATGTTTTTTTTCCTTTTATCACTTATAAGGAAATTAATTCATTTATTACACCTCTTTTACTAATTTAATAAATATTATCAACCAAGACACGGCAAGACACGAATTTGCAATAACTTTTGGACACAATTAACACTGTCTAAAGGCGAGGACTTTAAAGATGTCATTAAAATAAAAAGGATTGTAAACCGGCAAATGAGGCTGGCAGGCGTTGCGTTTAGGGGATGTGGTTAGTGAGTGCATTCACTGACAGTAATAATCTTTATTTCATAATCTATATTTTCAATTCTGTGTTTTTATAATAAATTTGGGAGGAATCTGATAAATTACAGGCTGGAATTATATTAAGTCCGAATTAAATTATTTTTGGCCAAAATTGGGTTTAAATATCAGACACATTTATTGTTTATTTAACCTCACCAGAGCGATTATAGCAATGACAATATTTTATCTTTGAAAGTGGCAATAACACTCGACGATAGAAGATGACAATAATACAAATTTATGAAAGATTGAGTCCCATCCAATCATTTTCAATGATCGAGAGCGGCTTTCAGAGTATCTCAACACTTTCTTTGAAGATCTGCCAAGCACCAAATATGTTCTACTATTACGGAGAAATGCAATTAACCCCACGACAGCAACAGTCAGCATTACCGAAACTTCCTTCTCATTATAGAAATATATTATTCATCATTTCACTTTCATACAAATTATAGCTATACTTTGTCCAATGTAGGACGATACTTTTGACAGGTGTCACTTCCTTATTGCTACGTACTAAGGTTGCGTTTGTTTCCTTATGTTTGGCTTGACATTGCAATAGCAACTTTATACCCTCTATATAGGTGTCAACTGTCAAAAGTATCATCCTACATTGGACAAAGTATAGTATCATTTCTAGAAAATGGTAATAATAGTTAGTTTCATTGAACTGTAGGTGCTTCTGTACTTCGAGTCTGCCTATTTCCCTTGATTATTTACTCTTGGTTCGCTGGGATACACTAAGTTTGTAAAAAAATGCTGTCTACCGAGCAAATGCATCGATATAGCGCAAGAAAGTAAAAACTCACAGAAAACAAACAATTTCATTAATTTTTTCTCATTTTATATGCCAATATATGTCTTACACTACTACAATATTCTAATGTACAAAAAAAAACTCAGTTTAGACAACATCTTTTTCTCTTAAATTTAAAATACTTAGGAAGATGGCGAAACGTCTTGCGATAAAAGTTTTCTTTAAAAGAAATTATCCTAAAATCAAAATAGATTGATAAGCGTAAGTACTTGACACTGTCTCTGATTCCATGACATTTTACTATATGGCGATTTACTTCTTTATATTTTGGGTTCTTACCTGTGGTTTATACATACGAGTTACTCTCACTTTAAAATTATCAATATCGGAACGCGTGTAATTGATATAAGAAAAATTCTTGCTCAATCCCACAATCATAGCTCAGCAACCAACTCCATAAATCTATTAGAATTTCTATCAATAACCATGACAAACCGGATTTAAACGAAATTTCTCAACAAAGTTTCGGTAATTAAATCACACTATGACTCACGTAAATTTCTCTTAAGAAGAAAATGTTAAGTCACTGCCATATTCATTCATTTGTGCTCAAAAGAAAACATTCAATAGGTATCTAGTTCGATTGAACTGGACGAGATCAGCACTACGTCGGATCAGATTTATTCTTTAATAAAGGACTGCCTGACATTATAAACAAATTCGTTTTCTCTATCAATTATTATTTATCATATTTTTTTAATAGAATACTCGTTTCTTGTTTTAACAATTTTTTTATAAAAATAATGACGATAATTTTATAGTTTATTAATCATGACATCATACTACGAATGGATAAGATGTAAGTAAATTTTAAGTTGACGAGTAATGAAATGAATTCATAGTATTCCATTTTCTGTTCATTACTTCTTAATTAATCTCTATTTTTTTTACATTAAATATCTTTTCCTATAAAGGTACGAATATATTACGACTTTTTATTTTTTTACTCATTTATTTTAATAATTTAGTTTGCTGGAAGCTGAGGCTGGAAGAAAAACAGGCTAAGGTTTTAGACCCTCTTTTTCGATTATATTTCATTAATTTCTTTTTCGTTTTAAACAATTAAAAAGCCATCGACAACTAAAACAAGAAATTTTAAAAATAAGTCTTTAGTTTCACGTAAATGTTACACCGCTTTAAAAATTGGAGACTATCAATAAAACTTAAATTGTATATTTGTTCTTTTTTTAATTTTTGTTTGCTCTTGTTTTAATTTAATTTCTTTTATTATTTACTTCGTAATATTTTTTTTTATAATTTTCGACCAACTTCGTTATCAGACCTTGGCTCATAGACCTGGCTTAAACATCAGATCAGTCCCGTGTCATAATTAAATTACATTTATTATGACATTATCCGTTATACAGTTATGGGATTGACATGCATTTAAAATTTTAGCTCAATCGAAAACAAGAAAGAAATAAATTATTTAAATAGAAAAATACTAGAGAAAATCGCCACGGCTCACAAGTTATTCTCAGGCGGGATATAATTCATCATATAAGCATAGCATTGACGAATGCAAAAAATATATAAAAATCATTAAATCAGGAAGTGATTTTCAAAAACTTGCAAGATTTGATTTGATTTGACACGAGAAACTTAATAAAAGCTTGTAAACGAAGAATCGATTTCAGAAGTTTACGGGATAAGAATAGGTATTTTATCCCATCGTCATAAAGATATAGATAATAATTCAAGAAAGACAGATCACACTAAACAATATGCTCAAACTATTTTATCTATTCATGATTATTCACTGCACTGCCACTGTCAGTTTACTGTTTCCAAGAATTACTGTAGTCTACTCGACTGCTTTGTGTGTAAAACAAATGCAAGGGTTGTCCTTCAATCTTTTGTGTAAAGGTAACTGTACAAGTGTTGCATTCCAAACTCTTATCGTAACTCCGACCGACGCAATATTTCTACTTTGAAACTAATATGAACTCATGAAATTTTGTAAATAAAAACGTTCCTGTCGTGTCAAACTAAACGTTATAATATAAACTTTTGCTTACTCAAGTGTTATAGTTGCACTCGTTGCTCATAAATAACAAAGAAAATAAGACCTACATCTTTAGTGAAAACAGTATTTAACAACATAATTTACTCTCTAAGAATCGTGTCAAAAATTCCAATAAAAACGAAGGAGAGGGTAGTTTTAATACGTTATCTGGGAACACTGCTGCTCAAAAAAATTAAAGTAAGCTTACTTTATAAATATACGATATAGATATTGTTACCATATCAAATTATGACAAAAATCTGTAAAACTTTAAGTCAATGTTTTTAAAACAAAATGTCTCATACCGTTAAGTTCCTCGCATTTGTCCATCTTCTGTCCCTGCGCAGCGGCAGCGGAGAGAGCGAGGGCGTATTCTCTATCACTCTTCATCTTAGCTTGAAGGCTTCGCTTCATTGCTTCCATCAGCCTTAGCTCCGCATCCTGGCGAGCCAGGAGAGCCTCATGGGCCGCTCGCCCCGCTCCCGTCGACGCGTACCCCATAGTGAACAATTCAACCAAACCTCAACACATTTCAACACAACACAACTCACATCACGTTATCGTTATCACCGACACCGAACGCGGCTAATATAAAATCACCAAAATTCTTTTCCTTTTTTTATTGTTAGCACTCGTTGGCGCTAGCTGAAAAAAAAACAACGGAATAAAAAACAAGTTCGATATCGTGAGGAGGTAAGCTCGTTGAGTACGTCCGTACGTGAGCGGCTCGCGACCGGAATGCCATCTACCGCCAGCAACTTTGCCCACTCCGGCGAACCTTCACGGGCAATCAGGCAACGCGCTTGCCTCACAAATAACTACAACTCTATCGTCAACAAAATAACTCGATATGATCCTTGTAATCTAGGTTTGATAAAAGAAAATTCAAAATATAAAATACGCTTCCGTTCCAAAAATAGATGGAAGAGAAATATTTCACACTATACTTTGGTGCACCTTATGCGTACGAACACGTAGCAAAAAATTAAATAAAACAACAGAAAGCACTAAGTTTACAAAGTTAAAAATAACAAGACCATGATTGCTGACAAATTTTGTGTTTATGAAGAATAACTTTCCTTTCCTGTCCCAATAGGAAAATCCAGTCAATAACTCATATGAGGATATACTCTTATTTAAAGATAACATAAATAGTATTAATCATTAGGTACAGTCATCAGCTATTTGGGACCCTCTTAAGGTAAAATATCGCAGAGTAAAGTTAAACCTTAGAATCTACTATTTTAAGCGATTAGTACCTTTATTGCTATAAATATAGCACGTGGGCACGTGTCGTGATTTTAATATATAAAGGCTGAATTATGAATATTTAAGTTTTTTACCTACTAAATTTTCTTTTGTGTAGAGAAGAATTTTACAAATTCTTATCAATGATTATTCTATTCTGACAATAACACATGTTTGTAATTAAATATATAATATAATTAATGAACTTTATCAGTGGTTATTTCTTTCTCATTAAAAACCATATTAAATTAGATAGGACATGTATTCACTTGACATTTTAACACAAATTAATGTTTCTGTCTGTACATACAGTAATAAATTAAGAGCAAATAAACAATAAAGCTTGAACGGTTAACAACATAAAT
The DNA here is from genome assembly GCA_927399485.1 of Calamotropha paludella. Taxonomy (NCBI): domain Eukaryota; kingdom Metazoa; phylum Arthropoda; class Insecta; order Lepidoptera; family Crambidae; genus Calamotropha; species Calamotropha paludella. The sequence continues at coordinate 19,805,786 of OV656815.1, read as the reverse complement.
CAACCTACGCCAATTTTACATTTTTGGGAAGGTTGACATCAACAGTTGTAGGTAACAGCACATGCTATTGTTAAAATATTATGGTGCTGATCTCTAGAGTTACCGATTTGTATAGATATTTTTGTGAAGCTTTATTTTATCTTAGTAACAATTTTAAAATTTTCTTAGTAACTACATAATTCGTTTCAAAATTCCATTTATTACCTTACTCGGCACTGTGTATTTATAAGTTTGTAATGTTTCAAATCATCAATTTTGCGAAAACAAAAAAATCATTGAAATGTATTTTCAATATCAAGCCATTCAATAAAAAGCTGGATGATATTTATAGAGGATATTTAAAATATGATCTTTATTCCAAATTAATTACACCAACTGACATTGCTTTACGGGAGTTATTTGCGAAATAATATGTAGGAAAATAAGGCAATTTCATAAGTTTCATAGGTAATTATCGGTTAAAGACCCCACCAATTTATTAGACAAGACAGTTAAATAAGTTATGCCTTACAGTTATTATATACAAGGGACACTCAAAAAGTTATGAGAAACTGGTGAACCTATCAATAAAATATTTTAATTTAATCTTTTCAAAGAATCCTCCAACAGCTTTTATACCAAATTTTATACGGCTAAGCCAATTTCAGAATTACTATGTCCATCCCGCCGCAAGCACCTTTTCCTCAATTTTCTCAAACGATGTCAGACAGAGTCTAAAAACTATTACATCTTTACATTTAATGTTGCTACAGTTATTTGAAAATATTTGAAAACTTTAAAGTTAGGCATAATACAGCAAATCTCAACGTCATTATAAAAGTAACTAGTGTAATTTGTGTTATCTGTGTAAACAACAAACAAAATTGTGATTGTGTAGTTTGTAATCTATACTAATCTATACTAATATTATAAAGAAGTAAAGTTTGTGTTTGTATATTTGTTAAATTGTAAGGGTTAATCTCGGGATCTACTGAACCGATTTTAAAAATTCTTTCACCAATAGAAAGGCACATTATTGCTGAGTGTCATAGGCTATATTGAATGCTAGAAAAAATTTAAAGAATTTTGTCCACCCGTGCGAAGCCGGGACGAGCCGCTAGTTCTAATATATTTTCATTTCGTGTTTAAACTATATGATAAACTTTACTTTGTGCCTGTTTCACAATCTATGATTAAGCACTAACTTCTGGTTCAATTTAAAAGTAGAACAGAATTTTACGAAATTATTTGTTAAGTTCAAATTTATATTAATTTAAACATAATCGACAAATAGATTTGAAACATTGCTTTGACAAGTCGTATGACGTATTCTGTTTCAGAAATGCTTTAAGAATATTTTTATTAATATATTAATTCTTTGCATAATTCTTGCGACAGATAATGCTTTTCGCGATCGAAAGGTTTATCTCGAACATTTCAAAGAAACTTTTGATAGATGTGGTTAACAGGCTTTGAAACAATTGACAACATTATTAATAAGAATTATAGAAGAATAATCGTTTATCACTCATTATAGTTAACTTGTAATCGTTTATCACTCATTGGAGTATCATGTGCTACGGGTTTTAAAGCACATTTTATATTTTTTCTGTTTCTGTGTTTACTCTTGCATCATACGGAAAAGTTGTTTTAGTTTGCATGTTCTGCTCAGTCCGTAATTTAAATGTAATTTACACATGCCGTGATAGCCTTTAATTTAGACATCACTTAAGATTGTATCCCCTAAATGATTATATTCTATATAACTTGAGCTTAAATTGTGTAAAAGTGAATGTTCTTGTTGGTTATCCTCAAATAAATAGATAAAAAAGAGGAGGGGACCGAGGTAGAAGCCCTGGAGCACACTCGAAGGTACTGGTATAAGTGGTATATAGTTAGAAATGAAGTCCTTGACAGTAAGTATATCATAACTTAAATTCTGTTAGGTAGGTATGGTTCTAACCACCGCTGGAGGTCGCGCCGTGTAAACCAACAAAATATCCCTTTTTTTAGTACGAAGATGGATTCTAAAAGTTCGCAGCCTCACAGATAAAAAAATATAACAATTTTAGTTTTCTAGTTAATAGAATGACTACTAAAAACCAAGTGAACCTTAGTTTTTGGTTTCAAAGAAGAATTCAAATTAAGACGAAAGAACATCGAAGACGACATTCGTTCGGGCTTGCCTACAACTTGTACGACTGAAGAAAACATCGGTAAAGTGTGTGATCTCATAATGGTTATCTAGATATTCCAAATTTATATTTTGAAACTAGTGAATGCACGATTTAGAATGCGTATGCATATAGGTCAATATGCCGCCCGCCTGCACGTACAGATTATTCCCTTATATTGTGGATATCTGAAACATTTCACGAGGTCAGTCTCAAAGAATTACTGTTTACTCAGGCAGGCCATCAACATTAAAATAGTACATGTTTTGAAGATTGGATTACAGTTAATGAAAGGATACCATTTTTAATCAGGTATATCTACATTATATTATGACAATACTTTGCATGTGTGTGTGTTTGTTACCTTATTGTGTCGCTATCCTAACATTGCAAAGCTCTTACGCACTTCCGCAAAAACAATACGACAGCTTGTCATACGACATACGACAGGTTGATTATTATATATGTTAATTTTTTCCTCTTTACGTTAAGCCTTATGAATAAAAAATACTGTTATTTAAAAAACATAAAGTTTATATGTCATAATTTTAAGGGCATAAGTTTAAAAGACATAGTTCAATATTGTTTGCTAACTGGTATTGGATAAACAATATCTACCTCACCTGCAATGTATATCAATTAGTTCCTTTTGATTAGTATGCTAAGTGACTAAATGACAGGCGAAATTATGCGTTGCGAAAAATTTCCATTGTTATGATACCACTTTTTGTGCTATAAAGGTTAATAAAATATATATCTAATCTGTGTCATCTCATCATCGAAACTTAATTCCGTTTCTGTTTTTATGTCATTATTTACATAATGTACATTACCTAATAGAGATTAAAAAGAACCTTCGCAGGATCCTGCTGTTGTTCGTGTGTTTATTATTAACAATAGACTGTGTTACAATTTTTTTCTCGGTATCTGTATCTGTGGCGCGGAGGTGACAATTTGAAATTACTATTAATTCATTTAGATTAGACCCTAGAATCATGTTTAGCAAGTAGCACATATCAGTTAATAACAAATTAGTCAGAAAAAAAATTGGAGCAAGCATTTGGAGAATTGGCCGTTATGTATATGTAAAAAATAGTTTTTACATATATACATCCTTTTTTCAAAAAATCTTTTAGCAGTATTTAGAATGAACTTTCAGAGTTTACAAAGGCTATATTTTTTATTTCAAAAATATTAGCGATCCCAACGAAAATTCTAAAAATGTTAATGTAATATAACAAAAGTATAAAAATATTACCACTAACATTGATGAACTGATGAAGTTTGATGATGAATTATAACAAAATTAAATATACCTATCTACTTACAAAAAGATGAGCGATATCAATTATGTCCAATTATTTATATTTATGTGTTTTAATGTTTAAGGAGTCAATATGATAACTTACATCAAAATTCTTTGAAAGCTGAATACTCCAACGAAACAAACGATTATGAATATGTACTGAATTTTATTTTATAGTATATAGAAATGAATAAAGTAAATAAGTTAAATTCTTAAATCCTTATATATAATAAATAATATAAATAATAAATACATAATTCTTTAGTAAAATCTCACCTTGAACATCTGATAGAAGTATGGGGCTCTCCGTGTGGAAATATTTTTCAGAAATAATTTCTGATTTACTCCGAAACAATCAGAAAATTTCTTATAATGATACGAAATATTCAGAATCTTTCTCAAATTTGATACATGTTTTTTTAGAAAGTTTCGGGACGAAGAAGAGTAAATCGGAAGAAAAAATTTTTTTATATTTGAAACTTTCTGATAATTTCAGACAAAATTTGAGTAAAATTGAAATTTAGTCTGAAACTCTCTGAAATGTTTCAAAGGAGATGTTCCACGAATGTATGGAGCCCCGGCCTGCACCTTGTACACATATAATTAAGAAAGGACATTAATAAATAAGTGTGTTTTCACTAACTATTTGGCTCATTTTGACTTAAATATGCCGCAGTAAATCATTTACTACAATTATTACAGGCAACACGCCCCATATTTGTTTTCACTGACATTTGTTTGGTTTGACATTTAGACATAATCTTACTCATCTGTGCATTCAACTAACCAAGCTCATTTATTTCTGGTTAATTGTAACTAATTATTTATATTACTTTTACATTTGACATTGGCGAAATCTATAAATTGGGAAATCCAATAAAAGAAGATGAAATAGTAAATAAATAACTGATCACCAATCTATGTGATGTATGGTACGGCAAATATTTAAATCGTATCGTATGGTGATGTGTCGTGTGTTGAACTATGTCTAAATCTATCTAAGGATTAAAGCCTTATTGGAGCGCTTAAAATGGATAAAAGAGAAAAGGCTTTTCTTCCCTAATTTAGCCGCGTCACCCTCATTCAGGCGGTATTAAGGAACTACTGGATAAGAAGAAAAACTACGATCTCCCACGTCTTCTGCTTGTATCGTGATCAGAGATTGTTATATATGCCCACGGTCACCTCTACATCGATAGAGAATTCATACACTCACTAGGTATATCCATAAGTTTCACCAGGTTGTAAATAAAATGAACTCATTACTGAGGTTGTAATAAACAAACAAATGGAAGGAATTACAGTTTATAAAATAAAAACAACATCTTTTAAAATGTTTTATTATGATTCATTTTCGATATCCTGCCTGACCAGAATTCCATCAAGAAATGACACCGGTGCTTCTATATTATCTTGGTATAGAGCCCAACCTAAATACCACACAATGGTCATCACATGAGCACAGCAACCTACAGTAAGGAGTCCAGCATGTTTCTGTCTCTGTAACATGGCCTCCCAAAATCCGAATATTTTCTCTTGATCAAGATAAACAGTTGGAACAAACAACGGCATGCTGCGGCATCTGAAACAATGACATTTTTTAAGCTTTGTATTTTTGAGAAAAAAATTAAAACCAGAATATAAAATTCTAAGTAAACAAAGAATGAACCTCGTACTTCATATCAATACTTCCATACTAACCTGTATCTGTGCATCTGTTCTAATATTATAAAGGTTAGTAGTTTGGTAAAGAATAAACTCAAAAACTATTGAAGCAATTTAAAAAGTGGTCTTTTATTTAGATATACAAAAACTCAACAATTACCTCACTGGGATAAATCCTAGCAACAACTTCGTCTCTCTCTGGCCCTGACAAAACATGGGTGTTTCTTCGGAACAATGATATACCACACCACACACAGAAATCTCTATAGTGGCTGAGATAAGCCTGGCTCTTGTAATTCTTCAACATTTATATTGCTGTTAATGGCATGTTGCACATTTCTACAAGCTGCAACCCAACAGGCATAACATACTAGCCCTCCAAGTGGAATCTGTTAAAAAAATAATTATATTATCATATACCTTCTCATGAAAATATTATTTTGTTTGATTTCAAAGACAAATTGTCTTCAAACAATTGCTACTAGATATTTACCACCATTATCAACCATAGGCTTTGTAGACAGTTAGGACATATAGAGAATTTGAATGTGTGACTGTGTAATAAAAGCTCATTATCTTATTTGGACTTTAGTCCAAAACTACTATAGATTTCAAGTGGAATGTATAATGTTGTAGTTTTAGAAGTTAACATTGTGTTCAAAGATTTTCAAAACATTTTCAAAACATTGAGCACATATCAGTCCATCTTCTGTAATCTAAACAAAAATCCTTAAACTGCCTTCTTAGTTGGAGTGATTGAGTGATATTATTGAGTAATTTATTGATTGATCATGGGTGATATCAAAAATTAAAAGGGTAAAAAATGTATTCTATAATGTACATAATTAAAAAAAAATCTAGTGAATTCATATTACCGAAAATAATGTTCTATAATATATAATTACCTCATGTTGAAGTTTCTGTTCAATGATAGTATTTATTTCTGGGCCAATATTACATATCATGTAATACTGCTCATCCTCAATCATTGCAGACAAGCATAGCAAACAATGCGCCATGTCTGAAAAAATTAATACAATGAGAATGGGACCCACACTTAAACTAAGCGGTGCACCGTACTATTATGTTTTTGTATTATTGTAATTATTATATTTTACATACCGGAGAAGAGAAATTGAAGAATATTCCAAACGACGAAATCCAAATAACAGTAGCAAATATCAGGGTCCAAATCACACAGCCAAGTCCAACAAGTATAGAAGAAAGAAAGTTCCAAAAAATAACTAGCCGAGTCAAAAAAAACAGAGTCCACTGTGGTTGTCGTTGTCTGAAGCATTCGTCGCATGTAAAACACGGCATGATGAAAACATTCTTTCCGTGGTCATTTTGGTAGTTTGACGTTTCAATGAGTGTCCGTTCAGAAATCACAACCGAATTAGTAGTAGTAAACATGAAAAAATATATCCAGGAAACTGTGATTTTTATTATGATTAAGTGTATTTTCTTTGGTTATAACCAAATCATGAATTAATCAGTCATTAATTTCTAACAGCATATCTTTTAATTACATTATAAAAATTAATTTCATTTGGAGTTGACATTTAACCGTACATTTTGAATTATGGTTATTATGGTTTAGGAACGGATTCATTGTGTCATAATTGTTGCCTGTTATTATAAATAAATCACTTTAAAATAAAATCGCAAGTAAAATACTGAAAAGATTATAGTTTAGGTATTTTTTTATTGATCTCATGATTTTTTCACGTTTTTTGAATATATGTACAAGGTGCAGGCCAGATTTGGAACATCTCCTTTGAGAAAGATTCTGAATATTTCGTATCATTATAAGAAAATTTCTGATTTTTTCGGAGTAAATCAGAAATTATTTCTGAAAAATATTTCCACACGGGTCGGTATCCACCAATATTTTATATCTAATGAAATTATTTCTCGAAAGAAATAAACTTGAATAGTAATTACCAGTTTGATGAATATTAAAGAGGACATTACTGTTTTCAACTGGTACGGTGGTAGCCTTTTTATGCGAAGTTCTATACCTACTCAGACAATGTTATGTATTTGAACGATTTTTTAATAACGAACCTACCTCTCGATATTACTTCTTCTCTACTCTATGCAATGGCATGGAGCACAATGAGCTGAGGTGATGCGGTTGCGTTTGTGGCATACAGACGTTTTGTGAGACGTTTTTGACATCCTTGGTACTGGATTATTGATTTGCGTTTTCTCGGATCCTCCGTAGTAACAGAGTAATGGATATTTGAACTCCTTTAGAGCCTTATTGCGACATTGACAAATAATGTTGAATTACATTTTTTTCTAGTCCGAACTTCTAGTCTGTCCTTTGCCAATGTTTCCTATGGCTTCAATTCATCTTTGATTGCTGATATTGGTGTTCACTGTTGATGGCTGAAGGTTTCGTATCACCTCTCTAAAACGTATCCAGATACGCCTTAGCAAAATGTAAAACGGGAAAGACAGGTCTTTCCCGTCAAAGTTGTGCCAGATCAAATTGTTTTTTGGACAGTTTTTTATGATTCATTTCTAAATTTCAATATCTTTCAGCCTTATCCTAATCTGGGTTTCATTTAAAATGTTAAAAATAAACTCATCTTTGTCGGATGCATTTCTTAAAGTTTGGAAAGTTTGTAAATGTTTTCCACAACATATTCGTGGCGGCTTAGGATTGGGAAAGGGAAAATGTGATGCAATCGATATTCATGGTAACATTTTAAAGATTCGGCTAAACATGGTTTGCCTTTAAAATGTTTGGCTATTAAGAATAGCGGGACATTAAGATATAACAAACAACTTTAGGTCTTACAGAACCATATTTCTCAGAGTTCATAAAGCTATTGTGGGCGATACTGCTAAGTCTTCGAGAGCATTCATAGGTAGGACTTCATAAAACTTCTGGGGAAGTCCAATTTGAAATAATCTTATTTAGATCAAATAATTCAAGACTTCCTGCAGACAACACTGTGAGACAATAGTGATTGCAGTTGAAGCCTCTGTTTTTTAAACTGACATAGGCATACGTGCTGTGACGATGCAAAAGATAATCTCTCTTAGATAATGAATTGTTTGAACAAGGTAAGGTTACCTAGGGTAAAACTAAGTGTCTAATTATTTTCATAATTCATTTAATAAATTTCAAACTCTAAAGAGGCCACTTAGACCAAATAATAAAGAACTTTTAAACAAACACTACCGACTTAACGCACACGTCCATCATCCACTGTAAATTTAATAAGTGCATATCTCTCTGGAGCTACTGACGAATTTTTATAACGAATGAGTGAATAAGTTGGCAAAAAATCGACCAAAAAGTGGGTCATGTGCGAAAGCACCAAATTAGGGAAGAAGTTCATTTTGTTCCTTTGAAGACTCAAATGGTTCCAAAATGTAAAACAGAAAACAAGTGATCTAGTGAAATTTCGAGCGTTTAAAACAGTAATAGGAGGGAATAACATCGTAAATAGGCCAGCAGCGGACTTCGAAGCATGCTCGCCACAATCGAATTATGTCATACGCATAAAAAAACAGAGCTGGTGGAAACCAGCAAACAAAAAATGTTAGTTTTTGTCGCATTTTTGCGAAACTGCGACCTAATCGACTTAAACTCTGATACTTTCTAATATATTTCTGAAATAAGAAAAGATTCGAGAGAACCGAAGCTTTTTTAACCGCAGAACCAAAATGCCGCAAATAATTTTGTGAACCGGTAAAAAATTCTCAAAAAAAGTTACCACAAAAAAAGACTGTAGGTATACTCAGAATTCTGCATCATCATGATTTAAAGTCTTTATTTAAATTTTACAAGGAAATGTAGTTCTGTAAAATATATATGAAAATTGTAATTGCAAGTAGAATAAGAAGTGGATTTCATATAGATACCGATGTGAAATCCCTTTTTGAACCAATGGTCGTGAACTAACAACGGGTAACATAACAGACACGCAAAATGTTTCATCGCTGATGGAACGACTCGTTTGACGACCGTTTGGTGCAACAGTAGTGACCCTGCATCTTGGTAGCGATCCTGTTTTTCGCAAAGACGGTCCTGGGTTCTAGTCCCGGGAGGGGCAGATGTTTGTGTAATGAATACAAGCATTTGTACATAAGTCATGGATACTTATGTATTTTTTAAATATTATTTTATGTATCTTAGAATCCATAACACAACTCACACACACCTCACAGTGCTTACTGGTATGAATGTAAGAAAAATATTTAAAACGGAATAACGGTTCCGGAGATCACTTCCTCACTTAATACTTATTAACCTATTAGTTGTGCTATTAGGTATACAGGTAAAAGAGCGTATTTTTAATAAAATATCTGGACTCTTCGACAATGTGAAGTCGATTTGTAACAAAATAGGTCTAGGAAGATTATTCACGTTTTTTTTAAATAATAGAATTTCTTCAGGCACGCAAAATAATTCTGCCAAGGGCAGATTTATACCAGTATGCATTGTAAATTTGGCTTCATTTAACAAAAGAACATTTTTCAATAGAAATTTTAGGTCACTCGAAGCTCTCATGTAAACAGTGGATGTTTATTTATACTTATAAAACCAGTAAATATAAAAAAATTGGGTTGCCTGTAAAGTCGGTTTTACGGGCGAAGATTTTACGTGACAACGTCTTTTTCTCGGTAGAATATTTATTGATATGAATATAATTAAATTGCACAATAGGAACAAGGAATTGAATGAAAATAAGAATTGCACAAATTTTAACTATAGAAATATATTTTGTTTACTAAAACATTGTACATGTAAACTTAAACTTAACTAATTCCTATTTGAGTGATTATTTTTTATTAAAAATATTTTTTTAACAACGATATACAAAATCATTAATTAAGTAAATTTATTCGTGAATTATCAATTATTAAACAGATTCCCCTAAATAAACTAAAATACCGCCAAATTATTTAAGTTTCAATAAATACTTATTTATTATTTTAATATTTTTTATTTAAATTCTATATAATAGGGTATCTAATCCTAGTTTATTATTAAATTTTATTAAATCATAATATAAAATTAAATTAAACTAAATTAAAATTTCACTCAATAATTTAATATTTAATTAATTACTAAAATAAAATTATTACTTAATTATTAATAAAATTTAATTTAATTTTTGTATAACCGCAACTGCTGGCACAAAATTAGTTATTAATTTAAATATTACTAAATCTTAATTTCTTAAATTTTTAATATTAATTACTATTAATTAAAATTAATTATTATTAAAATAATTAAAATTAAACACTAAAATTTATATGTAAAATAAATTTATAATAAATTATATAAACTATAATAATTTTTATTTTTTTTTTTATATTAAAATATTTATTATAAATTATTAAATATTTAATATTTTCTCTCTCTCTAATTCATAATATTTATATTAAAAATTAATATAAATTATAAATCAATCTATAATCATTGAAATATATATAATATTTTTAATTTTAATAATAAATTAAATAATTATTAATATATTATTAATATATAATTAATTAAATATTTAAATATATATAAATTTATATTAATAAATTAAATATTTAATATATATATATATACGTAATAATAATAATAATAATAATGTGAAAACAAGGCATTCGGCGGGCCTCTCTCTCGTTCGGTGACTCATCGTAACGTTACCGAGCGTTACACTTTTTCATAAGTGTCACCCGGCAAACCAATTTATAAGACGTTGTCACGTCAAAAGCGTATTTTTAAGAAAAAAATCTAATCTCTTAGATTGTGTGAAGTCGATTTCTAACAAAATAGGTCTAGAATTGTTTTTCACATTTTCTTTGTTATAAAAAAAATCATCAAGCATGCATTACAATTCTGCCAAAGGCAGTTATAGGCCAGTGTGTAATATAGCTAAGTTTTAAGAAAGAACATTTTTCAATAGAAGTTTTAAGTCACTCAAAGCTGTGATGTAAGTAAACAGTGACTAATAAACATGATGGTTGGGCGTGCTGCGTGAGTTCTATGACTGGACTTTTTGTAAGCTTTAATTCTACTTTAAACAGAGAAAACTCTGTTCTGTGGTTATTAGAATCGTTACAGAATTTAATGAAATTGTTTATTTACTTGGAACATAGTTTGTCAAGGTTGGTAATGCAGGATAGATAGGTCAATATGTCTCGCCCTTGGTTGAGCACGTAAATAATATAATAATGTCAAATAAATTTAACGGTTTATTGTGGTTGCAATGCTATATTGTTGGTAACTTTTGACATTTGTGTGATTGTTGTGGCATGGTGCCTACTTAAGTTTAATCTACTTTTGAAGCTGCTGACAAGATTCTTGATAATCGTCAAATGCCTTACTGCGAATAAACATGCGATTTTTTTCTGTACATTCAATGCTCAAAAAATTCCATGATTACAGAGCGGCCAACTAACCCGAATACCCAACCACATAAAAATAATATAATATTTATAGAAAATTAATCTTTACGTTGTAAACACAGCGTGTAGATTGCTTTGACGTGAAAGAAAAAGAATAAAGCAACCGTAAGAAATAAAAGATCGAGGTGAAAAGACGAATACTAAATTAAATTGTCACCCATCTCTTTCACATTATTTTGTATCATTGCCATAGCAAAAAAATATGCCATAATGGTAGATTATTCGTTGAGGACATTGAGAATGTTATTTCTTGCTCAGAAAATTGGCATTCATCAGAAGAAAAAAGCTAGTGATAGTAGTGCTTGTTCAAAGCGAAAAAGAATTTTATAGCGCGAGCTGTATTGAACTGCGAGCCCTTGCGATAACTCTTTTTAGCACTTGCATTGGGTAAGAAGGTCAAAAATATTTTTTTTGTGTTGTCACTGAATGATGAATATTCACAACAATATAAGTATCATATTTAAAACTAATTAACTTTGGGATTATGAAGCTTTCAAAAGTACAAAGCATTTGCTCATACCGCCATCTCCTTTTTTCCATCGGACATCCAGAAGCACTACAGGCTACCACCCTTTCTTGGTTGCTATTCCTATCTGTCGTACAAGCGCTTCTCAACATCTTCATAATGCTCATAGCAAAGGAGTGGAACTTCCTCCCTGCGTCTGTATTTCCGAGAACTTATAACCCGTCCATTTTCATCACCAGGATGAATAGGCACCTTCTGGGTTAGCACGTTCCATCGTGGATTCGTCTTGACCCCCGGGCTTGATTGGGATCAAGAGCGAATCCAGGATGGGTTCCCAATCCCAATAAAACAAAAAAAAACATACCATGATTTGGATTTGAAATGTTAATAAAAGTTCTTAGATGATTTCTAAAGTTTGTATGTATGTATAATACTATGTTATGACTTAACTAAGTTTTTAACCTACTTCTCATAAGGAGTCAGACAGACCAACAAATAATCCTGATCGGAAAAATCAAGTTCAAAAACCTCATTTTGAAAATAAAAAGCAATTTAAAAAGACATTAAAAAAGCAAAATCTAAATTAAACTATGAAATACATCTACAGTTGTGAAAACAATATCCTACAGGCGTTAATGTATATTATCTTCACAACTTTTGAATATCTTTTTTATAAACCTTTTCAAAAACTTTTCTCTTTTTTGATATTTTTTTGTCATTTATATCAGATTTTGATAAAATCGTCGATATAATTACACCTATAACTTTGTGAATATTGTAAGTTCGTTAATAATATGACAAAAATAAAAAAAAACAATTATTATTCTAATCTTTATGGAATTGTCCCAAAAAAGTTATATAAAAATGTTAAATTTATTTGTGTTGTATGTTGCGTCTTGCATTATGTTTATACTTTTCCATAAGCTGATAGTAGTTTTAAAACCATCATTTGGTAGTTTTTGGTCAAGTTATGGTATACATAGAAGTTAACGTTATCACCATTAGTGGCAACATTGGCCCCAGCCTTGTAATATGGCCGCTACAGGTTAGTTCTTTTTAATTTGTCACGTGAAAAAATCTTTAAATTCTATATTTACAGTGATTATTATTCAAATTTAATTGTTTAAAATAATTTGTTTGACGTCTGGTCAATTTCTGAAACCAATTTACTCTCGATAAAATGTTAGCTAATAATGCTAACGTGTCATCATTTCACCTCGGCGGACGTTTGGATTTACCGCGTGGCCACATTTCTCAACTTTTCAAACTCATTTTTCTCATAGTGTGTTATACAATTACATTTTTGTGTATTTTGGAAAGTTCAGCGTAAGTTGGAATAATCGAAATAAAACAGAAATGTCTTCCAAAATTTAATGGAATCATGAATAACCGCTTTCCCAAATCGGAGTAGGTCGTTCACTTACAATGCGTCACCGCGTCATTATCCTTCAGTAAAACCAGTCAGAAAGCCATCAATAATTCATTTGGAGCTACATCTCTACAAATTACTCTTTTACAGGCAAGAAATCTAAGAAGTCAAAATGGATTCGGGCGAACATCACAGACATTTTAGCAGAGCCGACAACAATTCCCACGACAAACAGCTGGGCCGAGACAGGAGATGATGGTGAACGTGAGTAATATAAAAGTTATTTATTACCATTGCCCTGTCCCTTACTGACCCTGTGATGACATAAGAGGGAAATGGCAGTTCAATGTTAATCTCGTACTTGGGGTGTACATGCAGAGTGTTTATCACTCCTTCCACCCCGGGAAGGTCTGAGTAAAGGTCTTGTGTGCCCTGATACACTCTAGCCGGGTGCTTCTCTAACAGGGAAGGTGGGGGAACCAGAAATTACAGTGCAGTGTCAAGCTTATGATGACTGACACTAGAGTTGGTAGGAGGCGCAGGCACTGTTACTGTTGGAAACTCCTGTGACCAGCTTTTTTAGCACAATCTACGAGATGGCTTTGGTCATAACTCAATTCAGACTAGTCTTTCATTGATCTGCTCCCTATTTTTCTGAGGGTCTTTTTTTTTTTATTATTTAGCAAATGTTTGATGTTTTAATGTTACAATATTTCTTTATCACATCATTTAGTTCAGCCCAAAGTTAGTAATGGATACTTCTATAACAGAGAGACATACATTCATGATTCATAAATAAATAATGTTGATAGAAATATTTATAGAAACCCATGCCTACATACACTTGTTGATTAATTACAAAAACACTTGGCCCTGTTGGGATTTAAACCTGGGACTGTTTGGCTCCGAAGGTAGATAGAATCAAAAATAATTTTCAATTTTATTGATGGTTTTAGCACTAACTTGAAATTTTGTATTCTTTATAATACAATAAGCAACAACTTGATAGTTAACTTATACCTAATATAGCAAATGGAATGGTTCATTAGTTCATTAGAACTTAAATACTATTATTTATTGTGTAATGTGGTAGAATAGAAATTTTAGCTCATTAGTTGAAAGAATTTATAGCAATTTACAATAATTGGTCTTCCCCTATTCATTATCTTGTTTAATTTATGATACATTAGCAGTCAAGTCAATTATGATGTTGAATTGAAATTTCACAAGCAAGCAATAATAAGATTACTGTTGCTTTATTTTCTACGACTTCCACTTTCTTGTTTCAATGTGAAAGTTAAGATTTTTAGGAATAAAACAAGTTTTTCTATTCAATATCTAAATCTAGCTGAGAGCTATGGGTACGCATCGAGACAACGTGCGCCGGTGGTGCTCCCGTCGGCGTCGCGCGCCGCCCGCGGCGGTCTGGCGGTCGACGACGAGTCCATACCCAAGAAGCCCCCATACATTGCTCACATTTCAAACTTGCCTTATGATGTGGATGAGAGCGCAATATCAGACTTATTTGCTGGACTGAAGGTATCTATTGTAACTGTTTCTATAAAAAAAAATTAAAAGATGTAAATTGGTGCACCTGCAATCTGAAATAATTGCTTTGAGTGGACTTTTATGTCAGTTTTTATTTTTTCTTTTTATATTTATTCATTAGTGAGACTAATTTTTAATAAATAATTAAATCTTGCATGTATATATTAAATAAATGCGAAATGTCACATTTACAATACAAATACATAGTATAAATATTTTTCAAACCCACATAATGCTCATTTTATGATTGCACAATTTACAATTTGCTGTACTATGTGATAGACATGTTTATCATTACAAATAATTTGTAAATGTTTATATCAACAGATAATCAGCTTGAGACTGCCAAGAGAAAGTGATCGCCTCAAAGGATACGGCTATGTAGACTTTGAAGATAGGGAAAGCCTTATTAATGCTATGAATATGCCAGATCTGGTGAGTATAGCACCTTTTTATAACTGCTAATAGTTGTGTTTTATGCTAATTCATTACAAATGAAAAACCTAAAATATAGATAGGTACTTAGAATATAAACTGGAGATAGTATTCAATTTAAACGACTGGAAGCCAAACAAAGAATAAATTCTGTAGATCTATAATAGTGTTTTGCAACACTGATAGAAAAAAAAATCAATACATTTATGAACAATACAGAAATATGTTCCTATTGTTATTCAAGTCTAAGAATTGAATAGGGTAACGTCTATTGCAATGTGCTATCTATATTTGCATTCTTGCTTGCCTAGAGATAACTAGGGTCATGAGTTAGTGACAATAGTAATGTTCTTTTGTTTGTAGACAATAAGCGGGCGACGGATAAGAATATGCGTATCGACGCAGGAGACAGACCGTCGTATGGGCAGAAGCGGTCGCTCCGACAGGGAGAGGTAACGATTTTTATACAAGCATTTTTTCATCACAATGTTTATGGACCAGTTACCTGCACAGGTTAAGTTTTCCATGCAAATGCTTGCAAAAATAACAAAAGAAAAATACTTCGCACTTTATTATTGTATTTGAACATTCTGCAATGCAGTTTTAATTGTAGTTTTGGATAATTAATTTCCTAGAAATGTAGAAAACCAAATGTAAAAAAATAAATTAGCCTGATGTGGCACTGCCAACATCCTGGCAAACCGGGCTAGATGCCCTAATCAAGGAAGCTTTCCTCAACAATCCTGGTGAATTTAATTAAACTATCCAGCTTTGACTAAGTGAGCCTTATACAGATACAGAACTACGTCATTGTACCACAACAACTTAATTACTGAGTATTTAATACTGGAAAAAAAACCTATTTTTAATAAATAATAATTAAACCAAATGTAGATGACCTGAACATGAAGATGGTTAAACAATTTTCATACCTTAAAAAAAAAAAATTAATTCAAATCATAATTTGTTTGTTAACTTTGATTACCGTTTAAATATTCCAATACTAAAATATACAAAAGTCCATATACAAAGTTAAACAAAAGAAAACTACGTTTTTAGTCACAATCACGCTACATACGGTTTTGTAGCAGATGATTACACGACCCCTGCCCCGCCCTCCTGTATTTCATTGATATTCAACAATAATTTTCGTAAGTTGCAAATTTTCCCTTCATATTTTTACGGGCTTAGGACCGTTAAATTGAAGAAGGTATGAGTTGTTTTGATCTTTGATTAAAACCTTATTAAATGTTGTTAAGCCAATAATAAAATAAATTCCAATCACAATACACTTACATGGAGTTTGAAAACAATAACTTTACTTTAAAAGTGTAGATGATTTCTCTCTAAACGTTTACGAACATTGTCTTTATTTTTATTACTTTTTTTTCACTTCGTCACTTCCTCAAATGAACGGATTATTTTTAAGTTCTCGAGGCTTTGGGCCTCCTTTACATAAACCCGCAGTTTAATTTCGCCCCCGGAAAAAAGCGTCGAAGACTTGCTGCGTCATTCGCACTTGCTCTGGGATTTATTTGGATCAAAGATTTCAATTCCAAGTGTAAAGCGGTGTAAATACATTTCGTACTTATGTGACGTAAATGCAAGAGCGCGAGGTTATGCGTTGCGGGATGTTCCCGGGTGACTGATTTCAATGCTCCAACTGGAGGGGCGCTATTTCATTCAAAACATTTCGGGCGTTAACCTGTAGGTACATTTGACCAGTAAATAGCTGTTGTCATAATTCGCTCGCATAAAAAAAAATGCGAAAACTTTACTAAGATTTTTTTTTCATAAATGAAGTATTTGATTGATAAAAAACTCAGATGGTGTTTATAAAATAATCTTGTATAAAAATTCCCTGTCACAGTGTTTGACCTCGATGAATACCGAAACAACTCTACCAATTTTGATGATTTTCATTTTGTAGCATATTTGTTTCAACTTAGGACATAGATAGGTTTCCTTTTAATTTATAATAAAACAAACCGTTGTGTGTACTTCTGTGCGTACGTAAGAAGTTATACTCTTTAGCGTAATAAAACAAAGATGGCTAAAAATTTCCTTCTGTGTGTCAGTACTATTTGTTTGTAAAAATAAAGATAAATTATATAGTGATCAGTAAGAAGCATCAAAAGATTAATGGATTTTGTGTATATCTATATACAGAGTCAAGTAATATATCAAAAACCATTAAAATAAATTGTTTAACCAATAATAATGTAAAGATAATAATTATTTATATTATAAACAAATAAAAAGACTACATACTGTCAGTTAACCTCAAATCAATAAACGCAATTAAAAAAGTTTATAAATTAAAAACCACTTTTAAATAAAATTGTTATTATATAAATTATCGTTAACTACCATATATATTTTAAAATCACACACATTCTTAATTAGCTGCCAACTTCATCCAGCTGGTTTATTCCATGTCGCTTTTGCAGGTAACTTTACTTTTTGTGTTGCAGTGATGCGCGCGCATCTTAAAATTTCACTCTCATCATTTTTCATAGCGCGTCTAAAGAAGTAGAACTTCAAAAATTATTGCAAATTAAAATAACTGAGCCACAGCAACTCGTGGCCAGGTCAACAAGTAAGAATACAAATAAATAAATCATCTAAAGTGATATAATTTCCATTGCATTTTCACATAATTTCCAATACATATATTAACTTATTCTATGGAACTTAAGACCTTTTAGTATGTCGTTACATTAACTCTTGTTATGTGCATTACAGTAATGATTGTTTGTACAGAGATTATGATCCGGAACGTACTATGGGTGACTGGCGATCTGGGCCTAGGGCGCAACCCGAACCAACAAGTCGCCCGCGCCCAATGGAGAGGGAAAACATGCGAGAAAACATGAGGGAGAGAGAAAGGGACTGTAAGTAACAAAATGTTTCATTAGGTATCTATAAAAAATGTATATTTTTGATTATCAATCACATAATTTATTAATGTATTAAGTGATTGAAGAAATTAATAATGTTATTTATTTTATAGCTTTATTAGCCAAAACATTTGACTGTACAATGTGTGGACTTATTGGTAATAGCATAATAATTGCCCGTCAACTTCCCAAACGAAAAGACTGACAGACTAAAGAAAGAGAGTTTATTAATATTATGTAAGCTTATATGCTTTTTATCAAAACTACAACAAACATCAACGAAGAAGACCAGCTAAAATCACCCTTATATTTTTCAATGTTGTTCACTATTTGAAAATATGAAAAATAATTATGTTAAATTCCTAAAATTGATTTAAAAGACCACTTAAAAAGAGAATTTATTTTCAAATCGCAAATAATTGTCTGACGAGACGCTTTCTGTAGTGTAAAAACTAAATGTTGGAACTGAACATGTAAAATCGTAATATTTACTATGGTCAAGCATTTTAATTTTTTATTTACTTAATGAATTAAGCAACAGAATTTGATTAGCTCACATTTAAATGTTCTAATGCAAAACTAAGAATTATAATGCTACAGGATATTTGCCTGGAAAGACATAAACTCCTTTGTTTTTCTAACCGTTATAACTATGTTATATTATTATTACTGACTACACTCTATAATAATATTACAAAGTAGATAAATCAGTTTGAGTCCCAATTAAGTCAGTGTCATAGACAAAAAATATCACGACAATGACGACTTATGGTGATTTTTTATGACACTGACAAAGGTAACTGAATTATTCAAAAAATAGAATATTAATAACTCCCGTAACCCTCTGGGTATATTAAGTCCGATTTTCCCTCGTTTTTCTCTATTTCTCTTGGTATCTGTTTGTCTGTCTGTAACATACAAATCTTGAAACTCAATTTTCACCCATTTTCCGACTAGCTAGAGCTCTGAAACTTTAAACATAGCTCAGAACTCGATGACAATATATTATTATATACTTTTCGATATGATTCAATCACAATTTCAGAGAATTACAAAATTTAATTTCTATTGGAAAAAATTTAGTTCCGATAAAATCCACAGATGGCGCTAAAATCGAGGCAACAAATGTTGCATAATGACATACTAACTGCTACTTGACATTTTAGATCGAGCAATTGGAAATCATACACATTAAAAAGAATTAAATGTTAATAATAAGCTTTTTTTATTTCCCTGACCAACTAAATATTATATAAATATCTTCAAATGGCTTTGAAATGTTCAGACTTATATTGAACTATCCATTTATCTGGTCATTCTTAATTGGCAGGTACCTGTTTACGTTTTTTTAATAACTAAAGTTTCTAAAAACCAACTATTCAAATCCTAACCTCAATATTTTGAGGTTATTTGGCGTAACATATCTCTGTAACTCCAACTTTAATAAGTAAAAATAATCATCTTTTTCAATAGACTAGCAGAGTTCTTCAAGTATCACTCCATGTCCTTCATGAACATGCTCTTTAAATAGTGTTCGCCAGTCTTCTTTAGTAAAACCATATAGACCAAAATCTTAAAAAAAAATGGTTACTTTTTTGGATATCTAAACCTTATAACTCGGTTACAATATCTGTGGACCTCGCTGGAATGTCAAGCCCCCTCCCCGTTCTCTTGTCACCTCCCCGCGCTTTTGTTTTGTGCACCGTACCTAAGCGCTGACGTGACGTCATCAGGTCCACAGATATTGTAACTGGGTTGTACTTACTTTACTTACTTACCTTACTTAAACTTAAATTTAAGCAAAAATTAATAAAAAATAAACTCAATAGTTCTAATAGAACTCATATCTAACCATCTCCACAACCTTTCGGCTACTCCCACTGAATAATGTCTTTTGTGACGTATACACATGATGACTAAGATTCGAATCTGCTAAAGGTGACTTTCCATCTGTGTTCTCTGCCATTTAAATGGAATTCTACGTCAGTATGTCAGGCTATTTGCACAGCACCAGATTTTGGAGTGCCCACAATTACTTCGTTTTCACATGTGCAATGACTTTGTCAAGGTCATCTGGTATTGGAAAAGATACTGCTTGCATTTTATTTACACCTAGTTCAGAGAGATATACAGCGTTGATGCAGCATGCTGTCCACAGAATATGCAACATCCTTTGCTTGCACCACATGATTTATGTGAATTTAAGTTTCTTCTTCCTGCCCATTCCTCTATTCCTTTCGACTCCACTACAGTAGATACATCGTTGCTTTGGCGATCTGGGCTCTCCTTACTATTTTTCTTGTCGCTGCCAAATTATGTAAAATCAAATAACATTTCGAAAAAGTATACATTTAATTATTGTATAGGGGCAATTTTTTAATAGTTAGGAAGAACTTATCAGTTTTTATCCTATTAAAATAATGTACCCCTAAATACAAAATTACGACCCTAAACTACATTGTTTGACTTAATTCGTTTTTAGATATTCTGCTAAATATGCTGATTTGTTACAGACAATATTTGTGCATAAAATTCTATTCAAGCATTCTAACTTCCTAAGATCTAATCAAGCCAGGGCGGCAGCATCAACTGACTCTCTTGATTAATTTCAATAGAAGCGAACTAACTAGTGAAAAGTGAAAACTGTATTTTTTATATACAGAGACTTGCTGTACGGCTCTGTGTTAATAAGTCCAGCTAAGCAAAAAGCCAATGTGTAAAACTGTGGACTGCAGTCTCAAAGGAGCGGTTAAAATTTGAAACAAAACAAGCGATGACTGTTCTCAAAAATCCTTTTATAATAGATATCTTTTACTTATTTTACTTTTATTTCTATATTGAAATAATTTGAGTCATTATTAATGTTATAAAGATCCCTGTTCCTCGAAAAATGTAAATGTTACTATTTTACAAGTGAACAGAAACAAGTTTCTACTCCAAATCACGTCATAAAAAAATATTTCCATATAACGCAGTGTACTTTAGAAATTCAATCTCAATCAATTCCCCACCCAATAACAGGTCTAAAACCACTATTGTACTTATCGGACTTACGGCAATTACGTAACTGTAATAAATCATATCTACCTACCATTAGAAAATTTACAATAAATATTACTTCAGCAAGGCGAATTTCTTATCAAGCTTAAAGCATTTTAATTGTTTTAACAAACTAATCTTGGTCATTGCTACTTAGAATTACTTTGATAAAAATACTGTTATCTAGTCACAATGATGATCGAATAGCTGTAAGGCAAGCTTTAATGTCACACTTGGGACACACTCACAGAGTGCATAATTTGCCGATTTCATTTGAAGTATTTTTATGAAATGTATAGCACCTTTAAATACCCTTGTAATCTTAAGTGTCTGCACAACGGTTGAATAGCTATCTATGTCTGGTTTGTGGGTTGATAAAATTGTAAACATCAGTGAAGTTAACCAAGACTTGCCGCAAGTCATCTGGGGATGTTTTCCAGTCCCATTGATATGTGGAAATTACGAGGCGGTGTTGATTTGATTTCAAACATACTAAAATCAGGTCGTGTATTTCCGTCGGGGTCTGGACGTTTGACCGTGGAATTGGCAATATTAAGTCGCTCTCTTTGTCTCGGGAAGGTCTGAGAAAAGGTCATTTCGCTTTTTCCTAGCTTTACTGTCTAGACGGCGGCGTCGCCCAAAGCGGCGGCAGGGAAACCAGAAACTCGGGTACTGAGGCTTCGTTGAGGACTCCTCAAGGACGAGACTTTGCCCCTCAAACCCTTGGGAATTCCCTGTGACCAGCACTTTTAGTTCAATTTGTGACGTAGCGTTTAGCTACAACTCAATTCAGACTAGTCTTTGGCTTGCCTTGTAGTTATACAGAGTGACGATTTTTTATCATCAATAAAAGTCCAATCTGATTCTTTTACATTCCTCAAATGGCGAGAAAAAGTCCCTGACATGTTGTTATCAAGCTATTCAAATAGGGCATCTGATTGTATCACCATTTGCATATTCGTTAATTACACTTTTATTTATATCATTAGGAATATTACACAGTATCTTCTAGCAGTGTTATTTCTTCAACGATTTTTAGGTAAATTGGTTTAAAAATTAAAGATTACACGTAAAAATTATCTTTGTTTGTAGCGAGCGCTGATAATCGGCCCGGAGCGTGGCGCGACGGAGATCGGCCAGCGCCGGAACCAGCTCGGACGCCGTACGGTGGACGAGATTCCTTTGGTCGCGACCGCTTCGGAGAGGACCGGTAAGCAATCATTTTTCACTATCCAACACTGTCATACCGATCTCGACCAAATCTTGCCACCGAAGACTCTTTTATGAACAAGTCTGCAACAATGAAACCAACAATTATATTGTCTAAGGTTAATGAAACACACCTCGGAAAGACTACGAAAGACCTGTAAATGTTTTACTAATTTTCCACACTCTCAGTTGCTATTTCCAAGGATCAACAAAACAATTGTGTGAAACTATGAAATATTTCTTTTTATTTCAAACTTACTAAGATAATATAAATAAAAATTACTTCTTTTAACAGTGGAAGAGAACGCAGCGGGTTTGGCGGTCGTGATGGATTCCGTGCCGCAGATCGCGATGGAGGTGGCTTCGGGTATATTTATTAGTAACATTATAAATGCATGATATCGTGAAACATTACTTCTTACTTTATTATGTTGTATGAAGACTGGATTTTAAAATTATAATCTTGTTTTGCAGAAATCGTGAAGGCAGAGGTTTTGGAGGAAGAGGATTTGGCGATCGTGACCGTGATCCACCTAAAGAAGGTACCTATATAATAATTGAAAAACAATATCTAAAATGAAGTGTGTTAAAATCATACAGTCAGTTTAGTCTTTAACCCACTTGCTACTAACATTTGCTATTTGCGTCATGTAGAATATAGATAGATATTAATATATACTACTGGCATTGTTGATAATATTTTTTATTCTGCATTGATCAAACGATAGTAATGGTTAAAAATTTAAAAATGATTGCTTCAATCAAAGTTTGCATAAAAGTGTGGATTGTCAAATTTAATACATCGTAATCATTAGTGATTTTAAAGTGCTGAAAAATATATTTTCCTATGGTACAAAGTACCTTCTTTCCTCAGTGTTATAAATTTTCATAAGTCCTGTTTTCAAGTAACAAACTAAAACCATTTTATATAAGTACTACTAGCGGCCCCCGTCCCGGCTTCGCACAGGTGGACAAAATTCTTTAAATTTTTACTAGCATTCAATATAGGCTATGACACTCAGCCTGTGCCTTTCTATTAGTGAAAGAATTTTTAAAATCGGTTCAGTAGATCCCGAGAATACCCCTTACAATTTAACAAACACACAAACTTTACTTCTTTATAATATTAGTAAAGATAAATCTTATATATTTAAAGGACACAGCTCTGCGCATTTTCATTCCTTTGAGAGTACTAAATAACAAGTATAGATAATAAAATTTATTGAAGGACACTATCGTTAAGTGATCGTTGTCATCTGATCCACAGATGCGAAGCCCCGCGAGCGGCCAAAATTGAACCTGCTCCCGCGCACGGTGCCACGTGAAACTGAGGTGCCAACAAAACCGGCCGACGGGGCGCCACTGGACAAGCCTGATGCTGATTCGACCCAACCGCCGCCGCCCAAACCAGTGCCCGCCGAAAAAGTGTTCGGCGCCGCTAAGCCCGTCGACACAGCTGCTAAGTTAGTACCAATACACAACAACTCACTTTAATTTACGATAGTTTTTCTATCGATTCATTCAATATCATATTATTATTATTATTGCATTTTCACAAAACTATGTTTGAATGATTACACTGATCGTTAGGTAAAACGTGGTGTTTATTTCTGAAATGAACAAAATTTCGATAATAAAACTAATATACAAGCTATCGGGACCCGGGAATTTGCTGCGCCAAGGCAGTCGGAAAGGGTCGCGTCCCAGTGACGTTATGCTACCTACCATGTCGCTACAATATACTAGCTTTTTAGGGTACTATTCATCTGGTCTTTTCTTTGCAAGGGAATCAGTGGTTGGACCTTTGTATTTTTTCTGCACTCTTGACAATACATATGCAAAATGTCATATTGATTGGTTTAATAGTTGGGACGTGAATGCGTTACTAACAAATGATATCAATTTAATGTTGCAAAAATTCTAAGCATCATCGACACAATTTTCAAATTTATAAAACCTACAAATAACTTGTATATCACTATTATCGATAGCCAATTGTAGACTTACTCTTATCAATATACTTACTATCGCTAGTATAGTTGCATTTAAATAGTATCTTACTATCATATAAACTGATATCATAACATGAAGCTACTCAAAGATAATATCAAAATCAAGTTTATCGGCAATGAATTGTCAATCACCAACACCAAATATAACCTAATGTCCAGGAAATTTACGTCTGGTTGATAGACATGTTTTTATTAATTGGAAACTATTTACAATATTTGTAACCTGGCTAGGAATTAAGAAACTTATATGCTTGTATTAAAATTAATTTCAAGATTGTATTTTCATAAATTATGTTGTGACAAAGATAATAAAAGTTGAAAAACGCGAACGATGTCGCGGGCAGAAGCTAATCAAATAATGTTAAATTTATTTTATTTTTGTTATGCTATCCAGTACAATACACTAAATATTCCATTACAAGTGCAACACGTGCCCTCGGCCAGAACGCTCGTCCAAATAATTATAACATCTCTTACATTCACACTAAACAACCTAACACAAAGTAAGCAATATAAAGCTTGTATTATGGATACTAGGGTAATGGATAGACATACATATATGATACATAGATGTGTAATATTTATAGAAATACTAGCTGACCCAGCCACGCGTTGCTATGTTACGTATTAAAATGAAAACTATCCTATGTCCTAAGTCAAAACAAATCCAGCAAAATGAAAAAAATAATTTAAATCGGTTGAGTAGTTTCGGAGTTCATCGCGGTCAAACACTGTGACAAGGAATTTTATATATTTATGGATGTACCCATGGCTGACATTGACATTGCGAAGAGCAAGATCGCTACCGTTGCACCAAACGTTCGTCAATAAATATCAACCCTTAAAAAGATAACGCCATCAAATAAATATTAGCACATAAAATAACAGTCTCGTTAACATTGACTTGAGTGTTATCTTATTATAATGAGAATGTGCTAGAATAAAATGGGTTAATTAGACACCGGTTCCTGCCTGATTATGCGCGATTCGGTCGCTCTATACCAACATTAAATTTACATATTTTGACGTCATTGACGATATAATATGTATCATAATAGTGACCAAAATGGGTGATAAAAGTTATGATCATTTATTATTATATTTTATTCAAACAGGGAGCGTGAAATTGAAGAGCGTTTGCTGAAACAGGAGGAAGAATCTAGGCGTGCTGCCGAAGAGAAGGACCGTTGGGTTCGCAGGGTTAGTGAACTTATTCCCTTAATTTTAGATATTATTGACTTCAACCTAAATTAGAACATTTTATATGGTATCCGAAATATTAGAAAATATTAAAAATAATGTAACATTTTTATTTACAGAACGATCACTCTGGTGACCGTCGTGGCGGTGCGAGACGTGGTAAGAATAATATTTGTTAACCTATTGCATGGTTAAAAAAAAAGTATATCTTTAACATGTTGCTATATTTAATCCTAATGTTGCAGACGATCGAGGTAGAGACTCGCGCAGTTACAACAGAGACCGGCGGGATTATTCTAAAGACGATAAGGACAGGCGCGACGACCAAAAACGCGACTACTCCAAAGACGACAGGGATAGACGCGACTACTCAAAAGACGATAGAGATCGTCGCGACTACTCAAAAGACGATAGAGATCGTCGCGGTTACTCTAAAGAAGATAGAGACCGCCGGGACTACCCAAAGAATGATACAGATCGGCGCGATTACTCGAAGGACGACAGAGATAGGCGCGACGAAAGGGACAGGCGCGACTACAAAGACGATAGAGATCGACGGGACTACAGAGACGACCGAGACAGGCGCGACTATAGAGACGATGAATACGACGATCGGGATAAACGCGACCGCTCGGGCGACAAACGTGTCTCGAGAGATGGCAGGCGGGACTCGAGGGACGATAGGCGCGATTCGAGGGAGAGAGAAGTGAGGCGCAACGGATCTTCTGAGAGGGACGACGATCGCAACCAGAAGTCGCGCGACGAACGCAACGGGCGTCCGCGGCCGAGCCGCTCGCGCGACCGCAACGACGAGCCTGAGGAGAAGCCGTTACCCAAGTTAAAAGAGCAGGAAAAACCAGTAAGGATTTCTTTAATACTTAACGTTAATGCTCACGACACATCACACAAACATTCAAGTCCAAATACTTAAATCAGTGAACAGATTCTTAAGAAATTTTATACAATTAAAGAGTACGCATAATTTTAAGTCATTAGAAAACATTTTCGAAATAACTTAAAAATCCATTATTATTTGTTACTTAGGAAATCTTAAAATTGGGCAAATTTAAAGTATAATAATCCTATTCAATTTTTTTTCTACAAACTGGTTAGATTTATTTATCTTCCCTTGGGTACAAAAGTTTATAAGGATCAGTAACCTTAATTTATAACTATTATAATGAGATAAATCATCATCTTTATTAGTAGTAACCCCCATTTTTGACCAGAAACATTGTAAAGAAAATGATTGCCCTGGACAGCTTTATGGATACTAACCACTGCAGTTACTTACTAGTATGTGCTTTTTTTTTCAGATATTTGTAGCATCTAACAAATTCAGCTTCCTAGAAGACGCCGATGACGGCGGATCCGATTAGCAAGGCACCTGTGTGTTAACATTGCAGTTTTACTGAGACTAGAGTGTAAAGTGTAAATTATCAAGTGTCACGTGGGGAACTCGCGGAGCACTGGGACAATCTTGAATTGTGCTATGAAATAGGACTCGACTAGCGTTAGTGCGGTGTGGATATTAAAAGTGTATATTAAGGTCGCTATATGCTCACACTGCTTCGAAGCTGGCCCCAGTCTTTACTACTCGCAGAAAGCTTCATCAATAACTAATTAAACCTCTCGTGTCGTTCAAAGCGTAACGCTTATAAGTGGCGGGCAGTAAAGACTGGGGCTCAGATTTGTGACCATATTGTACTGATTGGTGTAAATTTTTCTATGGGTTTGTTACGTAATAGTGTTTGTATGGCCGATTGCAAAATAAATATAGCTAGCTGAGAGCGATTAATGCAAATAGTTCTTGTAATTCCATTTCATACTGATTATCAGTACAGGTGCTGCTCTCCATTATATTTTTTGTGAATAATATTTCTTAATTCTATTATACTTTACTACCATAGGGAATCTAATTTCTTTATTTTAGAATGTCTTGTGTTAAATATTAGTCAATTTAGAATATTATTAGAATGTTAATTGTATTATTTATCTTTACATTCAAAATTGTTATCAAGGTCTACCAACGATATTAAAGGCACAATATTTACTTTGGTTTGCAAGTATGCATCTACAATAATGTACGAGCGAATGCCTTAATCATATTTAATGGAATATAAATCGATGAAAATTTTAATGTACCTACCTACAGGAATAGTTAGGGCTGGGTCACAAGGAAATAATTATTATGAAAACTGTTAATATGACTGGTATAATTTTTATCAAGTTTCTTTTCTTTGGTAAACATCATTCTAATTTTAATTATAAATAAATTACCCTTTTTACAACCACAGCACTTTCTTTTCTTTATACAATCCAAAAATTATATTTATTTTAGTTGAAATATTCAACTTTGACATCATTTTAAACATTAATCGTCATTCTGGCAGCGCTATACTTGAATTTTTACTTGGATTGTCATCAATTTATCAGACCATGTAAAAATGGACACTAAGTGAAAAATTAGTATTGCGTCAGCCCAGCAGCACCACAGCTAGAACTCTGTAGTTAAGGTGAACCTTGTTTTCGTAGAAAATGGCATTAGGCATTCACACCGTGTCGGGAGAACACGGTGGATATGTGGGACTCTCCTCCATGCCCCTACCCGGCCGAGTGCCCGGTAAAGGCTTGGAGGCCTACCCACTAAAAACTACGGCGTCCCAATACACAGTGGTGCGGGTCGCGGGGTCCCTTGTCGGACTCGACCGCGGCCCGGACCAGTGTGGGTCCGCGCTCGTGGGCGGACCTCGCCTATGCTCCGTGAGGGACGGAGCAACGGGGTGAACCGTGACGCCCTGAACACCCCGCACGCCTGAGGGCCAAGTGCAATGCGACTGCCGGTCTCCCGCTCCGACAGCCGCTGGCCCCCTTTCGGTGAGGAAAGGAATAAACCGCACCCCTCGACCGACCCCGACCCACACAGGACGAGACTCCCGCGCCCGCGATGATCACCCAAGAACAAGTCTCAAGAACAAGTTCCCGGGCGCCACCGCAGGCGGCGCGGTTGCCCCGCCCAGTGCAGGCCGGAGGCGGCCGAGGTGTGCTAACGGCCTTCCCCCCCCCACCTCATCGGAATGTGCGTCCGCGGAAGTCCCCCGGAAACAAAAGTTCCCGGAGGGCTTCCGCGGTCGCCATCCCATCGGACCCCCTCTCGGCCACGCCGGGCGATAACGGAGAAAACTCCGGTATCACCCGTAGTTTCCGAGTGAGGCTCCTACCCTCGGGGAAGCCGTTCCCGAGGGTCCTCCTCAAGCGCATTCCGCTCGCGAGGCATTCATCCCGCGAGCCTGCGCTACTGGCCTCTTGACCCAAAGCCCTTCCCAGCGGGGAAGGGTGGGAAGAGACCCTCTCCCCCTTCGTGCGTTTTCACGTGGGGGGTGGACACCCAGGCAGAATGGGTGCCCCTTCCGCCATTTGGGGCGTCTCTAGAGGAGAAGCGGAGCTCCATCCTCTAGATGGGGATGCGGGTGGCATAACGCCGCCACCTTCTCCCCCGACGCCTGCGCCTTATGAGAGAGGAGTCTAAGTCCTCCTCCCTCCTCCTTTCGGCGGCCTCCTTCTGCGAGAGGACGTCCTCGCAGAAGGTGGCCACCCCCTCCCAGGACCCGTCGCTCGTCACCATAGCTCGCGCCACGGCGGCGAGCGAGAGGTCACTCCCAATCGTCGCGACAAGATTGCCGCGCTGAGGAGACCACGCCGGACACACCTCAAGGGTGTGCTGGGCAGTGTCCTCCGCAGCGCCGCAATGATGGCACGACGGGGTCGGCTCCCTTCGAATCCGGTGCAGGTATTTACCGAAGCACCCGTGCCCGGTAAAGACCTGCGCCAGCCTGAAGGTCACCGACCCTTGGCGCCGAGCGCACCACTCCCGAAGCACCGGTCTCAGTGCCTCGAGGGTGCGCTTCCCGAATGGCGGGTCGATGAGAGACTCCTCCCACTCCCTCATCAGCCGTTCTTCGGCATCCCTCCTAGCTCGCCGGGCCTCCTCGGGTGCGGGCCTATCTCCACGCACCCGGGCCTCCACCTTTCGCAGATACACCTCCCGTAGGACACGTGCCTCCAGTTCCCACGGTGGTGTACCTGCGAGCGCGCAAGCCGCCGATCGCGACACCGTCCTGTACCCTCGTACAAGGCGGGTCGCAATCACCCTTTGGGACCGCCGGAGATCTGCCATCCCTTTGGTCCCTGCGGCTTCTGCCCACACCGGGGCCCCATAGAGGGCCATACTGCGGATCACCCCTGCGTACAGTCGGCGGCACGTGGTGCCTGGGCCGCCGACGTTCGGCAGGAGCTTTCCTAAGGCCAGGGAGGCCTTCACCAACCTGGGGGCTAGCTGCTTGAAGTGCTCGCTGAAATCCCAGCGAGCGTCCAGCAGCAGCCCCAGGTACTTGATGTGGCGAAGCACTGGAAGCCTCACCCCATCAAGCACGATAGTTAAGGTGAACCTACGAAAACTATCTAGGCAGTCATTCAGTTATTATAACTATCCTGATCGCATTATCGCATACCATCAGGGGATAAAGCGGTCAAGCGTTTACCTATTTACTACTGAAAAAATAATTGTTGAAGTAATTACGGAGGTAGTCGGAATCGGGCGCAGCAAGGCTGACGTTAGCCTAGCAGTGGCGTCACAACAATCATAACCGCATAGGCTAGGCTCCTATACATTAAAAAACCTTTTTTTTTTTTTTTTTTTTTTTTTTTTTTGCCTGTAAAGTCGGTTTTACGGGCGAAGATTTTACGTGACAACGTCTTTTTCTCGGTAGAATATTTATTGATATGAATATAATTAAATTGCACAATGCGCGCGGCAGACCGATCATAGTTGAGTGGGAGAGAGACGCAAGGCATTCGGCGGGCCTCTCTCTCGTTCGGTGACTCATCGTAACGTTACCGAGCGTTACACTTTTTCATAAGTGACTCCCAGCCGCAACCTAATTTAAGACGTTGTCACGTCAAAACTATTTTTATAAGCTTCAACAACTCTTATCCAATATGAAATTTGGAAATTGTGCCCGCACACTAAATCGCAAGGCTTACGCGGGCATCTCAGCATCTACAACATACTTTAAAGGTTTCGTCTTCCAAACGACCATCCTAGTTCCAGACTAGTTATTTAGTTTCAAAATTGTACGTACAATGAGGTAAAAACTTAATTGATCAAATTTCAAGCGTTATGCAAGTACAGTCAACTTAAATAATATAACTTACGCTTTATTGCACACACAGAATACAGAAAATGACAAATGCATCAAACAAAAGTATACACACATCTGGATTTATCAAGGCATATGATACCTAAACTTTTTATTTATTGGAAACATGAAAGATATTAATAATGGTTAAGGTAAACTATATCTTTTAAATTATTTAAATGCTTTTTAATTTTACTAGAAACTGGATTTTTTTTGGCGTAACAATCTTACATTCCTTAAAATTTGAGTTTTAATCTTAGATTATGATTATCGGATATTCCCAATAAATAACATATCTCCGGTAAGATATAGGTCTGCTTTAGTTTAATTGCTGGGCAACTTATTATTTCCCGTCAATTAATTAAACAACATATTTATTATTTTAATGTTCTTGAATATGTATCACAAAATCAAAAGAAATTATATAAGATCAGGCTGTATGTGTTTGCTTCCTTTGCCTTCCTTTAAAAGAAAAGACATAAAGTAATAGGTAGTAACTAAAACACTTCTAATACCTAACTGATCCAAAAACCTACATAGCGTTGTCCTGCTCTCTGGGGAAGCCTTTTGTCTTTCTAATAGACCATGGTGATATCAGCTCTCAGAACAACTAATATTGTTCTGAGTATCAGCCTGTGGTATCAGCAAAAGAAAAATGTTTCTTGTAAGTTGAACGAGATCTATTAGGACGGGTTGGGACTGCATGGCACTGTGTCATCACGATAGACCAGATGGATGGATAAATATAAAAGCCAGTATTTCTTAAAATTCAGTGTAAAGAAAGAATAAAGATAAAATAGAAAACTAAACTTCTCGGACTATAAATTGTAGCGTAAAATGTCATATTCAATCTTTTTTGGTAAGCAAAGTGGCTTAAATATCAAAGAAGATTATGCAATAATAATTTTCCGCACAAGTTAACAGGTATGTGGCAACACAAATTTTGATATATTGTTTGTGTGAGTGTTCACCTCACCTCACCTCTCGTGTTTGTTTACTTCTCGACTCACGAGTTTGTGTGTGATTTCGTAAAATTTTACTTGTCAAAACAACTAAAATAGTTCACAAGTATGTAGTTCATGTTTGAGGAAGCATGTGGTCCTGGATAGGATGTCACATAATATGATATTAACATTTCACTTGTAAGTTGTTTTATGACAAATAATTACTAGGCGATGCAGGCGCTAAGCACAAAGGTACGCTAGCACCATATAATAATAATATTGCAGCTGCCCAATGCTGCCCAGCATGCAACGATGTTAAGAAATCCTCCCGTTTCTTCCGGCACGAGAAAACACCTCACGTATGCGAAGGCTTTAGCTTACCGTAACCGAACCCCGCCGAGCGTTCGTACCTATACTCGCCGCGCTCGGGGCAGGAGGAGTGGAAAGGAGTTGCGAGCGGTTGGCATTTTTTTGACACGTTGTTATTTTACGTTATTATATTATGTAACTATGCGATCTATAGGAACACTTTGAGACCTCTATTTCTTAATGATAGGTTAATATTAGTTTCCTCTGTACAAGTTAACCGCGATTTAATTGTATTTACTTATAAGTCGATATATATTTTTCAAATATTGATTTGGTGCGAAATACTAATACGCGTTGTATAAATTTGAATGTTTCAAACTGATTACTTAAAGGTTTAAAAAACATTGCAATAAGTACTCATATACAAAGTTTAATATCTTTTATTTCATTTAAAAATATGATTAACTTATTTTTATATCATGCAATAAAACCAATCTAAAACATAACATTTTTCTGAAATCGAATATAATTAACTTTTCTATTCCATTAGAACATTGTTAAAATGGAAGGTGTAAATTCTAAGAAATTTAAGATGACATATTAATAGACCATAGCGCCTCTAGGCTAGTAAATTAACAATGAAAAGCTTAAGCCTATAAATAACTATTTTGATTTATTGCCTTAAGGATTTTTTAAAATCCCATTTGATATAATAACGATCGCATCCAAACTCAATGATAGCTTATCAATAAGCTTCTACAAACTATATACACGACGAAAACATCATTAGGGTGTCTTTTCGGCAAACCCATCATCGTTAGATACAGTGTGCAATCAAACTGACACGAACAAGAAACGCAAAGCGTCGTCTGAACCGTATGTACAAAATCATATTAAATTTCATTAGTTCATTTCTTTTGTAAAATTGCTGTCATCAGAGCATCTTTTAATCGTTTTGTCATATCTTCTAATATATCTGCTTTAATTTGTAATTTTTTATTTTTATCTTCTAATTCTAAAACTAGCTGTTCCATTTGTAACTCTTTGAGTTTCCTGTTCATTCTTGATCGTTTGGATGCCTCGTTATTTTTGTCTCTTAATTTTCTATAGTTTGACTCATGTGTGGATATGGTTGATGAGTTGTCGTCGACGCTACATATTGAAGAAACAGCGCTATCTCTTCTTTTGGGAGGACGTCCTCTCTTCGCCTTTTTCAATGGTTGCGAACCTTCTAACGCCTTAATCATATCTTTGATCGGAATATTTGATTTTCTTTTTGTGTACTTGCGACGGGTAGGCGACTCTTGATGTGGCGTGTACGTTACATCAGAATCTTCACTGTCATACCGCCGTTTTCTATTGGTATATGGTTCTTCATTTTCGGATTCCGCTTGAGATTCGCTTTTTGGCGTGATGGGCTCGTAAGCCACTGGCGGCGACTCCTTGACGTCCACTTCGGTTGAGACAAATCCGGTATCTTCGATTGGCCACTCGTTCGTCGTCATCTGTGAACAAAGTCAAATTAATAACATCTTTTTATTGGTATTTTCGCAGTCCTGTTTAAATCGCTCCAACCCTGTATACATAATTTCCTATTTATTTCATACTTAAGTAATTAAATGTCAAATTTTTTGTTTTACATAAAATCTGAAGAAATACATTCGAAACAAAAAGCTTCGTCATCTCTGAGAAATTTTTTTCGGGTCTGGCTGGTTGGTTGTGTGATAAACACAAATTGCTTAGTACTATGGTATATTCTCTACCTTCTTACTTATGATCAGAACAATGTTGTTTTAATGAATATTTCAAAGATGTCGTTTCTCAACTTTAAAAACAGAACATCTGAAGTGATATAAATGATTTAGCACCGACGGTCCTGGGTTCGAATCCCGGAAGGGGCAGATGTTTTTATGATGAATTCAAGCATTTGTACCTGAGTCATGGATGTTTATATATATTTCTATGAATATTACTTATTTATGTATGATATATGTATGTCTATGCGTTATCCTAGTATCCATAACACAAGCCTTAAGAGTGCTTACTTTGGGCTAGGTTAATTGGTGTGAATGTAGGAAATATTTATTTATTTAAAGGTAGTTAAAATTGTGAACTTACGACAGGCAGTAGAGGCGGGTTATCTTTCTCTAGCTGCTCCACACAGTTGACGATGTCTGGCGTGCTGATGAGATCTGCGGGCCAGCCCATAGTGCGCGCCGGTATGTTCAAGGTCAGCTCCTGGCGTCTCTCCGCTCCTAAGGAGCTACCTTGTCCCTCTTTGCCCATGCTGGGCCCAAATATCACTTCCGTTATAATAACATCATTGCTCTCCAATTCCCTAGGTATTACCGATGCGTATTTTGAATCTTCTGCTTCGAAGGGCATTGTGTTTTGTGTGTGTGGAATATAGTGTGTGTCTATATTGTTGGTATTGTGTGTGTCGTCCCAGCCGACCAAACCCGTGACATGCACGGAGTTCATTACGGCCGGCTCCTCAGACTCTAAATCCCCGAAAACGACTGGCATGTTATTGAAATCTAGAAACTCCTCTTGGCATTGCATCTTGTTCAGACCCTGAGGAGTGAGAGGGTCGATGTACGCCTCCAACCCATCCACTACGGGTGAGAGCGGGTTGTTGGTGTTGCCACAGAATACTGCTGTCGTTGGGGAATTAGAGTCGAGAGCTTCCCAACCATGCGGTGAGAATGGGGTGTGTAATGTGTTGTCGTTGTGTGCCCTTTCTTCAAATACTTTCTTGGAATCTATCGAAAGAAAAACAGGTTATATTAATTTCGGTCATCTTTTTCATTAAATACTATTTAATTAAATACTATTTTTAATAAGAACTATTCAGGATCTTACCAGTGATCTGTATTGGTTCTTCCTTGGCGGGATCTGAGCACCACTGCACCAGATCTTGGAAGAACTCGCAGTCCGAATCGTGAAACATTGTGCTGTCGTATGCAGGCTCCGCTTTCAGAAATTCCTGAAAACCAGATAATCAAAGTTTAATAAGAGTTCAGAAACGTTAGTGGAATCTAAAAAATAACTTACAAGTATCTTATGTTATTTAAAATGTAAAATAATTTAGTATCACAATATTAGATGTAAATATTTTTAGGGATATTAATATACTTGATTAGTTGTGATTTTCATTGTTTATTTTGTTCCCTTGGCACATTTACTTCTGATAAAGTAATACGATGGTACTCACGGGCCGGCGCCTTACTTACCTCTGAAAAACTGGCTGTGGGCGCTGACAGCGATGGCATCATTTCCGTCTTTCCGCCGGTAATTACTCCGGTCTGGCCGTCCTGCTGCTGATCCTTGTTTGGCTTTAAACGATCTATGTCTACCACTTTCAAAATATTTTGAGTCTTGTGACTCGTTTGCGAAAAAACCATATCTTTTGGTGTTTGAGTTGATGGACAGATTTCCGATATCGTCGCTTCGACTCGGACAGGTGATCTTTTGAGGTACCATTTTGAATAGAACTACAAAAAGAAATGATACGACGTAACATACTGTGCAGAACATACAAAGCGATGGGGATGGATACAAGGAAAAGGCGCAATTTGGGAAGAAAAAAATGATCCCTTTCGGGCCCAGAGCTAAAACTCTACCCAATTAGTGAAAAAATAATAATAAATTGATAAGTAATATAAGAGAGAAATAACGATAGAAAATCATTTTTTATGTCAAAATCAACCCCAGAAAGGACATCATCCATTCTGGTCCATTCTGGTGCCGGCAAAAGAAAATAAATGCTATATTTTGCCAGAGTATGTCCATTTGAGCAATTGAGCCAACGGTGTAGGATCATAATCTTTGGTGTTATTAAAGGTTGAAAATATATCTTTTCATACATTATCGTTTAAAAATATTTGTCAAAACAAACATGTTTATTAGTACAATGTGGTCATTGAACGTGCTGTTATTATTATACAAAGGTATTTAGCGCTGTTCACCTTTTTTATCAAACATACCTACCTGGGAATCACTACGCAGTACCTACATATTATAAATACCTACGTCACTTGCTGTGTTGTTTAAAGCGCGCAAAACCTTTGAATAATAATAATAGCACATTAAATGACCACATTGTACTAATATCACTGTAAATGACTACATTGTACTAATATCACTAAATGACCACATTGTACTAATATCACTAAATGACCACATTGTACTAATATCACTAAATGACCACATTGTACTAATAAAAATGTTAATGTATGAAAAGTTATATTTTCAACCTTTAATAACACCAAAGATTTTAATCCTACACTGTTGGCCTCTAATAACAATTGTTCAGCTGAACATATTCTAGCAAAATATAGCATTTATTTTCTTTGGCCGGCACTTTCATATTTGGACCAAAAATGTATGGACAGTGGATGATATCCCTTTATTTACCTCTGTGAGATGTTGATAATATGTATAAAGGTATGTGTTTGTGATACAAATGTATAATAAATACATACGAATAAGATGATATACAGATATAAATAATATGCGATACCATATTTGCAGTGAGGAAAATGATGATTGCATAGATATTAAAATATATTCTTGATAAAATATATAATCCAATATATAACGAATAAAACACATTGATGTGATTACGCCATTGGTTTTCTTATGCAATCAACATGGTTACTGTCACCTGCCCATGGACATCCTTGACGGAGTTGGTATAGCAGCCGAAAACCTTTAGAACTTAAAATGGTTTTGAATAAATGATCTAATGTAAAACTCGCAGACGATCTTAGATAATGTTGCTCCGGAAATGACGACTATTTTAAAACGAACGAATAATTTCAACGAAACCCCAATTAATATTTTATTCTACTTATTTAGAACTAAAGTTAGTGTTTATAAATAAAAACTATATTATATCAAATAACTCCACCTACCTTAATGAATGTTTAAATTAACTAAAGTATTTATTACAACATAAAATATCTTAAATACTTAAAAAAATCTTAATTTACTTATTGTACATTATAATGACAATTTAATTGCTTATGTAACTGGATTTGAAATTCTGCGGTGTCTAATAGTAGCTAATAGTTTTAACGATAATATGATTTTAACTAAAAATTACAGTTGTATTACTTATACAACTTTTGTTTCAAGCTCAAAAGTGATAAGGAACGCGATTATGGTAAGATCGACCACAATACCAATTAGTCACAAAGGTGTACGGGAATGACCATGGCATGCATGCAAGAAAAATAAATGTGAATTGTCAAATAAGACCAAAACATTATTAATATTGATGCAACATTCGGATGATGGTTATGATTTTTTATCGTCATTTTAGTGACCTAAAAACTCTGAAACTCTGAAAAAGTTATTAAAACATTAATTTCATTTACTTATGTTGTTTTTAATTCGAAACGATGCTAGAAATTACGATTTTTTTTTCCAAAAACATTGTTTTTTTTAACGCACTATTGTGTAAATAAATCAATTCTTTGATGAGATTTTACCAAGTTCCTTTGTATAAAGAATATATTTTAAACAAAAATAAATTATATTTTATTCGCAGTAAAAAAGATTTCTTGCGGTCGATTTCTGCTTTCCTGTTATCTTGGTCCGCTATCTGGGAACAGAGAAAGTTAAGGAGGAAGTGAACGTAATTACTTACTTGTTCGAACTCTTCTCGAGCTCCTAATGAAATCTTAACTCTTTAGGCGGCTATCCAACCAATTGTCCCGACTGTAGGCCTGAAACGAAACAAAACATCAGTTACACCAACTCTTCAAGAAATCGGGTGAAAATGATAGGACATCCAATTGGATTAAGTAAGAGAGCATAATAATTTATCAGATAGGAGAACAATCTAGTCTTCAAATGTCATACCCACACACACATGTATAAAAACGCACACATTTTAATCACTCAGAGCGTTATCGTAGGCGGCATGGACGGGACATGACCTCGATCCATTCTAATGATTAATGTTAAAAGTGCCTAACATTTTATCACGTTTTATCAAATTCCAATATAATTCATCATTTATACCTCTAACTTAACTGATAGTAAAAACGAAATAATTATAGAGCTAACAATAGAGCTCAAAAAGATGTTTATCGCCAATCATATGTATTTAACATATCGTATAAAGTCGTATAATATGTTTATGCTATAATATATCCCATAAAATTCCATATTTTACAATGGAATATAAATTTATTAATTTGTCTGTTATAAATCTAATCTAACTACCTAAGATAAATATGGGTTCGATAACCAGCCTTCTTATTATTTTCCTTTTCATACAATAAATATCTTTATATCTAACAAACGACACAAATGTTCATATTAGGTATTTGTCACCTACCTACTTTAGATATCAACAAAAAATAATAAAAGATACAATGGATCCAAAGCATAGTGAGTTTCGGGACACTTTCGGGAAGGGGTTCTCCCCCTTTTAGCCCATTCCATTTTTAATATAAAGACACTTTACATAAGAGCAATAAAGACGTAATCCCTTTAGCTCGTCCGCATAACAAAACCCTGTGCTGTCTTCATTGCAAGTCTCGACAGGTCAGAACTTGTTTTCTCTCGGTGGGTATAGTAACTAATTTTAATCACCTTGATCATCTTCAAAATAGGATATGTCCAAAAAGATACTTATTACTTTAAGACAACGAAGAAAATGGTGTTATATAATAAATTATGGTGCAATAATGTTAGGATGTTCTATCTTACGATGACGGAAGTCGACATTCTGAAGACTGAGATATAGAGTTGAATTTCGTTAAATAAAACGACCCACGTCCAAAAACCTAAGATAAAAAATGAACGGACAAAAACCATAATCCACCAGATACCATATTCTCAACCCATACTCAAATACGTATATAATAACATCCTTTACTTTACAATAGGTAGGTAAATACTTTAGTTTTAGACTCACCTTGTTACGAACATATATTGTAATGCCTTCAGTGATTGATGTGAATGTATATTCAGATTAATAACTATATTTCAATAAAAGAAAAGCTACATTAAAGCTTCACGCACTTTTTAAAAAAGAATATTATAGTACGAAAAGTAATATGTTTCGGCGCGGAAAACTCAGAGAGCGCGACACGCGTCCGGCTTTTGTGTAACCAGAAAATGTTGTGCAAGAATCATGCCGCGGCACCTCGTACAGTTTTCCTCAATCCCCCCTATTCGGCATGTGCGTTCTAAAAATATCTTCACTGCCCGGTTATTGGCTCTGACACATGACGTCAACTCGAAGGACCAATAGAAGAGCTCCGTCTGCTCCAGTCACGAGACTAGCGTTTTCGCATTGATTACTATAGACGGTAGGTGGAAAGTTGTATAGCATTGTTCTTGCAATTTATACTAAAGCACCGGGGATTCACGCTGATCAGAAAGACTGGAATGATGTTTTCGTTTTCCGTGACTCACGCGAAATCATACAATCTACTAATCCCTCAGAAAAGAGATTACAATTATTTTATGACATTGGCGCATTTGTTATATAATATTAGCCTGAATTAATAATTATTACTGATCTGTTTTTATTTGTAAAACTATCTGAAACATGGGAAATAATTACAACTAGTCTTTGTGGTTTAATCATAAAAAGTTACGTATTACTTTCTACAACTATATTTATTTCCTTAAACGTTATTAACAAATATTAGTGAAGAATCGTATTCACATTTTATGAATGACGTGGAATACGAGTAAATTGTCATTAAACAGGTTTTTAATTAGATCAGTTTCAAATAAACTAGTTAAAATTTCAAGAAAATCATTACAAAGGTATCTCATACCTGTTCTGTCACATAATCATATTGCAATTAATCGTCAACGATCAAAACGAGACCAATATATAGAATACGTGGTGATAAATATAATTCGATTCAAGGTTATGTCATCGGTCAAAGAACTTCAACTAGGCAACAACAATAGCATTAATCATCTACAACAAGTCATTGCAGGTTCAAGTCGATGAACATACATTTTTTTACCTC
This sequence comes from Calamotropha paludella, assembly GCA_927399485.1. Lineage (NCBI taxonomy): Eukaryota > Metazoa > Arthropoda > Insecta > Lepidoptera > Crambidae > Calamotropha > Calamotropha paludella. The sequence continues at coordinate 19,765,601 of OV656815.1, read as the reverse complement.
TGCCGTAAGTTTTAACGTGTATTCATACTTCCCTTTTTTCTACGTCGTGTATACTAAGAAAAACAGTGGATATAGAAAAACCTTCATTAAGCTCAATTACATGTCACATACTTAATCCAGGGTTAGGTGTAAACAACTCTGATTGTCACGGGTTTTGTGATAAATTACAAGATATAAGATATTACATTTATAAATGGTAAAAAGACATGTTAGAATGGATATTTTGATTGCCTAAATCTAAATTGACCTAAATGAATATTCAAGAAAACAAAAAAAAATAGAAATATAATAATTTCTTGAACAACAGTAAACTCAAAAACAATTAAGTGGAGAAGAAAAACAATTCAGGCTACTTATTCACAAACGTCCGAAACTTTCCGTGTCCGATACCTTCCGAATTAGAAATGTCAAATTTGTTCCCGAACGGATTGTAAAACGTTATTCACAAATCCCATCGAAAACAAGTTTCCGAATCCGTATGCACAGACTACTTATAGTGCTAACTTGCAGAAGTAAAGCGCATTTACAAAGAATGTTATAAAATGGTAGGATATGGACTAATATAGTAGAAAATAACAAAGTACTAGATATGATCATTTTTCATGATTTCAAGCAAGTTTGTCACAAAATATGTTAAATGAAACAAGCAACTTACAACTTAATAAGTAATTCACTTAAATAAAAAACTGTTCCATGTAATGTCTTAATAATTGTGTTCCTTTAAACTAGCTTTGTAAATAAAAGGTAACAGACCCCAGTGAAAATAAAGTGGTTTAGTTTAACGTAAATACTATATGGTTAATCTGGTGCTTTATCAATTTCATATTATGTATATAGTTACCAAAATAATATTTTCTGTAAAATATAATTAAAATACTATTATATGACAACCTGTTTTTGTTATTAATATAAAACAAATTGTTGTTGTTATATTACTTTAATAATTAAAAGAGTGATGTTGTCTTATCATTTAGAAAAGAAAACAATATTTTGTTAATAAATTGTGATGTAGTAACTAATGAAAAAGATATATTTTTATAATACAATGGCTGCTTTAAATTATTTATTAGAGTAAATAGAAAAAAAAAACTATTTTTAAATACCACATTAGATAAATGTAGATTAAGTGATTATATCCCTTTTTATTTATATTTATTGAATGTAACATTAATTCCAGTAATGCATATAAAACAAGCATTAACAACGCACTTAAAACGAAAAAAGATAATAAACTTACCCCATACTACTTGCAAATAATAATTTGAAAGTATTATTAAGACAAAATAATTTATTTATTTTAATTTTTTCTTTCTTTCGGAAAAGATTCCGACACCAATTAGCTGTCGGATACGAATTCGATAGATAAAGCCTTCATTCCGAATCACACTATCAAAAGTTTCCGATGTCGGATTTGTGAATAGCTCATGGAGGTGACATTCGAAAAGTTTCCGCACGGATTTGGAAAGAGCAGTTTCCGACGGTTGTGAATAACCCCACAGATAACTTGCTAATTAAATCAACGATTGCCAAAAGCAAAAACTTGGCAACTCGTCTCAAAGCATCCAAATATAAATAAATATGAGTTAGCATGTATATCCCTAGTATATATATATATATATATATATATATATATATATATATATATATATATATATATATATATATCTCCATAGTAGTTTTGACGGCCGTTTGGTGCAATGGTAGCGATCCTGCCTTTCGCACCCACGGTCCTGGGTTCAAATCCCGGAAGGGGCAGATGTTTGTATGATGAATACGAGCATTTGTACCTGAGTCATGGGTGTTTATATATATTTCTATGAATATTACATATTTATGTATCATATATGTATGTCTATCCGTTACCCTAGTATCCATAACACAAGCCTTACAGTGCTTACTTTGGGCTAGGCTAATTGGTGTGAATGTAAGAAATATTTATTTATTATTTATTTATTATTGTTTCTAAAACATTCAAAAGAAAAATATATCATGATTATTTGAGACATCGTCTACATTCCTAATCTTAATTTACCTATATCTGATAAAAATGTAACACTTCAAACCACAAAATCAAAAATATGCTATTATACGATATAATAGATACGATGAACTAATAATCTGACTGAATTACTCTACATCTTATATTAACATACGTGCATAACATGAGAGGAACGTTATATAGAAAACGAGATAATTTTGTATTAAAAAATAATAATACTAAATAATTGAATTTAAAGAGCTTTTACAAAATTGCTTGATAGCGCAGTGCTTTGCGCGCCGACTAACATTGAATAAGTATAGTCAAGCTGGTAATAGGATCATGGAGGGAACATCGATCAAGGTCCTCCTTATTCTAGAAATCCGGTTAAGAGGTCCACCCTCCATTTAGGAGGAAAACCTTTTACCATTTAGGTGCATAAAAAAAGTTACTGATTAATGTCGAAATTGATGTTCATAAAATACATATCCCAAATGTACCCCAGAGTTGTTTTATGTTTGAATAGTGATAAGTTCAAAGGGAATTGACCAAACTGTTTTTATAAAATTACATTAGAGTTAGCAAGTTCAAAGGTGTAATAGATTCTATGCTATTTAGTGGGGTAAATATTAAAAAATAATATAAAAAATTAAACCGACTTCAAAACTGTAATTTATTTAACTAATTACTAAAAGGAGATAAAATAAAAGTTTAAAGTTTAATAAATTTCAAATCAAATATCACCTTTTTTTGGGACGGTGCGAGTTTCAATATTTGGAATAAATACTATGGCATACTATGACTTCCAAGTACCAAGTGTTATACCAATTGTTGTAATTGTTACTAATGACTTAGGTAATCATTTCTTTATTCGAGTATCTTTCCTCAATTATTTCTTTGTCTTTCCTTCAATATTTATTGAAACAACATGCATAATAATATGTTTTAGAAAAAGAAAACGTGACGTTCGCATAACAGCATAACATGAAGTTTTTGAGATAGACTCAAAAACTACTATACCGATTTTGATAGAACAATAATTACATAAATACACTTATTAAGTGTGGCACACATATTTAGAAGTAGTAATAGACAAAAATTGTGCGATTCTGATAATATAACTTACAACCGTTCAAATTTGTTAAAGTCAGTAAAAAAGAAGAATTTACATAATTTTCTGTTTACAGGTGTGCTATTTTATATATACAGATTTTGAGACAAACCCTACATATAGGTAAACATTTTGAGTGTGACATACATATAAGGGCGTAAAACTCATTTACGGGCTTGGCTAAATGTAACATTAATAAAAATATATGGTGTTTTAAAAGCTACACTTAATCCGTGCATGCACACAAATATAATACATGGCTTAAAAAACTGTTGCCAGGCCTACTCACAAGAAAAACCATACTTTAAAATATTCTAGAAAAAAATTATATTTTTCTGCATTGCTCTAGTTTTATCTAAGAATATAATTATAGGTGGTGTATTATTGGTATATTTGTTCCTGTTATTTGCGCTTTCTACTGAACTTCGAGCACTACGCTGCATCCATTGATGAAAATGGTGAAATCTTTGGTTCCACCAACATATTATCTGTATTTTGCAAATTGTAGTTTATCGTGCACATGACTTTATAAAATATTATTTATTTCATTTAAATTATTTTTTTAAATTAAAGTGCATCGGGCTATCGGTGATGCATCATAATTTAATAGATAAAAACTTTATCACTAAATTGAAATGTCACTGCATTCTTTCAATTACTTGAAGTTGAAAGGGACAGAACGATGTTTAAATAATGACTTTAAGGATTAGATAAAAAGATATAATGCTATTTATTAAATATGAGCATATACAATGCATTTATTGAAATTCAACAACTATGCCATGGCTTCGGAAGTCCTTCGACAAACCGAGAAAAAGCCGCAAAGAACCTGGCACAGACTGTTTTTCTCCCATTAATGTGTTACAGATTTTTTTTCAAGTTCATCGCCAATGCTATTTAGTTACAATTGGTAAAAAAGAAAGCTTTAGGCTTTTGATCCGTTATTTATTACAATAAAAATTTATATATCATTGTACTTTTATATATATGTATAATTTATTAAGCATTTACTGTACATCTATACATCCTACTAGGTTTACGTCAGCCGGAAACATTGTGGTCGGATAATCGTTTGTGTTGCGATAATTTCAGCGATTAGTATCAAAATAAATCGTTTTGAAAAAACCGCCATCATGTCCATTGTGTTTGTTATACTATTTTGTAGTGACGTTTATGGAATTACGACAATAATAATAAAAAAACCACGAAATTACACACTAAGCCAGGAAATTTGTAGAGTCAAATACTTTTCTGGTTACCTACAGGGTCACTATAACTGTAGACGTTGCGCGGAGACTCACCTAGCCCGGAGAAACATCTATGACCCTTCTACAGAAGCTTCCTAGAGTTTAATAAAATTAATATCTACTTACTACTAAATTATATCCACAGTATCCCCACTTATAATTCGTCAGTATCGGTGAATGACTCCGTTACATTATTACGCCTGTCAATGATAAATCTATACCTAACAAATAACAATAGATAAATATAATAAAAAGCTTTGTAAGTGAACTACTAAATTTTCAATACTCGTTTAAAGACAGTTAAAATGTCAAAGCATAAGAGGTCGACAAAAAATCAATTTCTTCTCTTTTTAATCCCATGACATAATCAACATTGTGCTTTGAAATATATGATACATAAATAAAATAAAATATGATATCTGTCTCAGGACCAATGCTCGTATTCATCCCACAAAGATCTGCCCCTTACGGTACTCGAACCGAGAACCGTCGTCGCCGCGTCGTAGCGAATAAAACTTACGCTTAGTTACTTCTTGTGACTTAAACTATCTACCAGTGATTGTTCTGTTTAAATTGGCCTAACAGGTTAGGAAATCAACCAGAATAAACAGACTGGAAAAATGGTAAAATATTTACTTGTTGTAGTTACTGTATATACACTCAAATGCATTTAGTTTAAAGCTGTTATTGTGTCATTATAATGAGACACTTCAATTTTATTTCAACAAATCAGTAGATGAATAAAATTGTTTATACATAACAGAAACAGATTATTTCATATAAAATGAATCGCGTTCACCAGAAGACTAACCCAGCCAGTTATTCACATGATGAACCTAATTTGAACATGTTATTATTCTCTTCATTTTGACTCTATGAATAAATGGGAAAGTGTATGAAGTAAATACTTGCATACTAAGTTCACACAGTTAAGTATTAAGTTATTGCTGTAAGCGAAAATCAATCAAGATAGCTATATCAAATACGAAAAGAAAGCGCTTTGAAATAATGTAGAGGTTTATTAATAGCGCCTTGAACGACCTTCACCGTTAACTCTACGTCGTAGTACAGATATATCGATCCATGTTCTATATAGTAAGTATGTAGAGACAGACGGCGCTGTCTACGTCATCCATTCACCCGTTGTGAGCCTCAGGCAGACGCCCTGCCCCGCGCTGCAGCAGTATACATCACAGATATTGGATAGGGTTTTGTTAACCCTTGTTGAACAATTTTGTGTCTGCGCCATACTCTAACGAAATACTATTGAAATTTCTTATGACAGAGCTGTGTAATTCCTGTATTTTAATTATTATGAAGTTTAGTTTTTTAATTAAAAGTTTTTTTTAGCAATTTTGATCATTCGTCGTTACGAAAGTGTATTGCATTGATTGTGATATAGGATATTTAGCAAAATAAAATACACTCGAGAGCAATGAATCCGGGTCACTTAAAGAATGTTAAAAATCTCGGAAACTAAAAATGATAGGTTAATGCAATAAATTGTATTTAATAGACAATGTAATACTCCTTAAATGAAAGTAAAAAAAATATGAGTCACCATACATTTTATTAACACAAAATTACATAAAGAAAAAAACTGCTGATCTCTCCTTAAAACAAAAATAGGAAACATGAAATGTTTGAACTTTATTACGATTTTCTTGAATTTTAATACTTCGTATTGCCTCCTCGTGCTTCCATTACTGCGTTTACGCGGTTTGGCATGCTGTACACCAAGTTCCTTATACGATTTTGGGGAATATTCTCCCATTCCTCTGTGAGAGCAATTTTGAGCTCACGAAGCGTGATTGGGGGAGGGTTTCGTTGTTTTACGCATCTGCCTAGCTCGTCTCAAGCATGCTCGATCGGGTTGATATCCGGGCTGCGCGCTGGCCACTCCATACGAGTAATGTTCATCTCTTGAAGGTAGTCATTCACAATCCTACCTGTATGAGGTCGGGCATTGTCATGCATAAATATAGCATCCTCACCTAAATTGACCATAAATGGACCAACGTGATCATTGAGGATTTCTTCCACATATCTTACGCTAGTTAAAGAGCCGTTTTCTATGATCACCAGCTCTGTGCGACTTTCAGAAGAAATTCCGGCCCACACAAGTACAGACCCACCACCGTAGGCTACTTTTTCTTCGATGCATGCTTGCTTGAATCTTTCCCCTGGTCTTCGATACACTCTGTGTCTTCCATCGTGCTTGTAGAGCATAAATTTTGATTCGTCGGAGAACATAACTTTTGACCAATCTTGAATACTCCAATGCTGATATGCTCTGGGCATATCTTAGTCTTGAAATACGATGCCCACGCTCCAGTTTAGGGCCGTTTGCAGGTCTAAGGGGTTTTAAGTTAGATTCAGCAAGCCGACGTCTTACTGTCCATGCACTTGGGTTACTTCCTCCGAGGCGTCGAAACTGATTGGTGAGTTCAGTTCCTGTGAGAAAGCGATTTCGAAGCATGGTGTTCACCAAGTATCGGTCTTCTCGTGCTGTGGTACACCTGGTTCTGCCCGTTCCTGGTCTGCGTAGGTTAGAACCAGTTTCTTCGTAACGTCGGAGAACTCTTTGTACTGTTGACAGCGACACACCGACAGTCCTGGCTGTATCGCGCTGACTCCGGCCGGTTTCCAGCATTGTAAGTATCTGGTGCATTCTTCAGGCGTAAGCGACATAATTTCAGCTTGAATAATGAATATAGAGCACTATCAACATGGTTTATGTACCCACATAAATGACAGATTACAAACAAAAGCAAAACCAAATGCTGTAATTTCGTAGTTCCATCTTCGAAAGTGGCCCTTTTTCAAATTTGATTTTTTTATGATATAACTTTACAATAACTAAGAAGTTTTAATACCTTCATTTAAGGAGTATTACATTGTCTATTAAATACAATTTATTGCATTAACCTCGCATTTTTAGTTTCCGAGATTTTTAGGATTCTTTAAGTTACCCGGATTCATTGCTCTCGAGTGTATAGAAATTCGATGTTAAAAAAGTTACAAGTTTCATTTCTACGAAACCGTAAGAATACATTTTTTTTTCAATATCTAACGATTCTAATTATCACTTGATTTTGTTTGTTATATCTTTGAAATGTGGTCTTGATTCCAAATTAATGACAAAAATAAAGTTCCTATTGCCTTACAGGAGTTATGCACATAATAGTATGTAGAGAACAAACGAAATTTCTTGAATAGTAGTAAATTTGATAAAACCAAAAGAATTCAACCTTTAATTATGAGACACGAACATGCATATATACAACTGTCATCGTTACTAAGCACATTTTGAAATCTGTTAACGTCCTCGACAATAAATAGCGTCGCTGTTATCTTTTAAATGATACTTGGATAATGAACATACGTGATGTTGTACCTTTCCATTACCGTGGATTTAACTGTAATGATGGTTATACAGGGTGGCCCATGAATTTGTTAACATTTGAATTTAACATCCCGCACGCACACAAGCTGGGCTTATTTCGTCTTTCGCGGGTCTTACCGCTAGCTCGCTTCTCGGAAATTTAGTCGCAATGGATCGCTTAACGAGACCGCAGCGTGCTTTTTGTGTAAAACAATTTTATTTAAACAATAGTTCGCTCATTACTGTAAGACGCTTATTTCGCGTTGAATACGATTTACACGACTTGAAACAGTGTCCAAGTGGTCCTTTGATAAAGAAATGGGTAAAAAAGTTCGAAACTAAACATGAAAAGCCACTTCATTCCCCGAAAGTAACTGTAGAGGCTGCAATTTCAGCAAAAGGAGTCATTGGCCCTACTTTTTCGAAGACTTTCGCGGCCGTATAGACACTGTTAACTCTGCTGAGTATGTGAAAATGTTACGGGAATTCTTGGCACCACAACTACTGGAATTTGCTAGCTACAATCTTAACACGTGGTTTCAGCAAGATGGAGCCACCTGTCACACATCTAACGAGTCCCTGCCGGTGGTTAAAGAAATGTTAACGGGAAAGCTGATTTCCCATGGCCACCCAGGAGTCCAGATTAGTCCCCGCATACTTCTTTTTCTGGAGTTTTTTATAAAGCAGTGTCTACAAAAATAAAGCATAGACACTGCCACAACTGAAAGAAAAAATCAGCTAAGAAATGTCTGCGATCTCACGGTCTCTTTGCCGAAAATTTCAGTACTCGCTTAGAAAAATGCAAAAATCGAGACGGCGGTCATTTAGATGATGTTATTTTTAAAAAGTAAATTACAATGAATAAGCTATCTAATAAATAAATATTTTTCATTATATGTCAATTCTTTTTTTTTATATGATTATTTCAAATGTTAACGAATTCATGGCCCACCCTGTAGTATGGATGATGGCAGAAAACCATGAAAAGTTGTACAATGTAAAGATATTTGTTAGTTAGAGCACTATTAAACAAATAATTATACATATAATATCTTTATCATATAATAAACATAACTTGAATGTCGGAAAACGTATTTCAGGTGAGATTTAATTGATAACAACAAATACATACGTCTATTCGTCTACTCAAGGACCCTGTCAGAACAACAGCGCCTCTGTGTTCGTTTTTTCCATCTCCGAACGACGCAGAGGCTTTTATGCTGAGACAGGGTCCTTTTTGGCCTCAGACACACAATATTTGTATTTTTTTTTCCTCTTTCTTGTCTTTTTTTTTAGTTACTCTTTTTAATTATATACATCTTTTGTTGTTGTGTGTTTGAGTTCCAAATAAATGCTTTTCTTTCTTTCTTTCTTTCTTACATACGTTTTATAATGCTTTATAAGAACGCATTTTGTAGGTTTATTTATTTGATAGAACCAGAAGCGTCATCACTTGGCGTTAGTCCATATGGATTTATTCAATCAAAAATATATAGCTTACTTTCACAAAAAACAAGCAAAATGTATGCAAGTTTTTGGGTATTACATTAGATTTACGTCAACAGTGGGACCCTTATATTGAGGCCTCGACAAAACCTTGGCCTGAAAGGTAGGCTGTTAACAGAAATAAGGCTTTTAACTATTAGACAATTTATTTTATCTATTTTCATAGTGTAGTGTCTCATGGGTTTTTGTTGCAGAGCTCAGCCTCTTTGAGAGTATAATTTGAGCTATAGAAAAGAGCTGTCAGCACCTTATACAACCTTTGGCCTAGAGATTTCATCAAAGACTTGTTAAAGGAAATATGCTAAAAGTGGCGAGGCACTACATTTATGAGAACATAATCGATATCGAAAGACATAGCGAAGTACATCACTTTAACGCAAGAAATAGAAATAAACTTGCCGTTGCAAATTTTACACTCCAAACGACAGAAGGCACATGGAGAAAAGAATATCTCTTTTTCATAAAATTCAACAATGTAGGTGATTTTCTTTTTGACAAGACAAAGCATAAATACGACCTTATTTTCCTTTCATACGATCGATTTATCGATTATTTTCTACTAAGCAAAATAATTGTTGGATGACCCAAAAGTGTAACCCCGTAGTGTAAAATTCGTAGTCCGTAGTCGTATCCGTAGCGCAGACTACGAAAATTATTTTCAACTTAATACATGAATTGATTTATGAAATAAGTCCTCTTTTAGCAAAATTGTGTTTATACAACGAATAGAATAATATGTATATGAATCTGCTATTAAGAAGTGAATAAAATAATCAACACGAGGATAGAAATATTTACAGTTCATATATAGAACATGTTTGACCGAAATATTCATTATAAAAACTAAAATTTGGCAAGAAGTCAACGTCTTGTTTACATTACATTTATCCCAAGTGATGTTTTGGCTGTGTCCGATATAAATAGAAAACACTTTTGATTATTTTAACTAAAAATTCGACCGGTTTCGTATAGATTACGATATATAGGCTTTTATTTCATATTTTATTTGAACAAAAAGTTAAAAAAAACCACTAACTAATTCGAATCTTTTATACAATTTAATAAACATTACACCCTTCAATTTTTGATACCGTTTGGTGCAAAGTTGCTACCTTTGCAATCACGTCTTTCGCACCAAGCAACGGTCCTCATTTCGAGACCCGGATGTTTGTGCGATGCATAAGAGTATTGTACAGGCACAAGCTCAGGAGGATACTTCAATGAATATGTCATATCTATGTATAGTACATCTCTTACAATCTGTAATTCTATCCGATACCCTAGTATCCATAACAAAATCTTTGCAGTGCTAAATTTGGGCTAGGCTATTTGGTATGAAATAAGAAATATTATTAGATATTTAAATTGTAACCCATTGTTTACATTATTCCTATAACCTACAAGTAAACTATATATGTACAGTCGAGTACTTTAGTAAGTATCCGTTCCAAGTTTAAAAATTGTACATCCAAGTAAGTCATCATTTAATGCGACAAGGTTACAAGTAATCAATAACTACGATTATATGTAGACACAGTGTTTTAACGCTGCATCACGTTTCATATAAACGTTTAAGTTCAAATACGAGTTTTTATGAAGTTTTATACATTTTATAAAGAAAAATATACATAGAAAAAGGAAAAAAATTTGGTTAAGATTTAAACTATTTGAAGGTGTCGATGGTAACAGAAAATTATGAAGTTTTTAAATTAACAATCTTAATCTTCTTTAAGTGTATAATATGTCATTACAACAAGATTCCTTATTTTAAATTATTTACGACTTGAAAATTTATATACAATGTCGTGCGCGTTAATGTTCCAAGAGCGCCTTTTACCAACAAAATAAATACCTACATTATAAAGTTTTTGACTTTGAACGGTAGGTATTCCATTCCAAGTCATTGCCTTTATTTAACAATTTTTAGGTGTACTTTATCGACCTTTTGCAATGATTCATTAACTGCGCCACAAGAAGCTGCGAATCGACGTGTATCGGATGGGTCAATATTTTGTTACGTATCCATTTTCAAAGTATTGTACTGTGGTACTGTGGAGCACTTTTTATCGAAATGAGATAAAACTGATTCAGTTCGAATTTATTCACTGATATACAAAAATATTTTAAGAACTCTAAGAGGACATAGGTCAGGAAAACATATTTCGATTACCAATAAATCATTGATTAAAAATGTCAAACATTTAAGTGCTATTACAAAGCTAAAAAAAAACCGGCCAAGTCGGACTCGCGCACCGCGAGGGTTCCGTAAAAAATATTTTTATTATATGATGTTACTAATAATTTACGGTTTTCGCAATTTTTCCTTTATCTGTACTATAAGACGTTACTTCGTACCAAATTTCAAGTTTCTAAGTCTACGAGAAGTACCCTGTAGGTTTTGATTCCCGTGCGAGTTTCGAAAATTTGCGGTAATTTGCAGCATAAACGTTTGTATCTTTTGATTGCTTTGGCTTAGGAGTTTGATTTTTTCACAGCTCCAAGGGACAGTAGGCCTGAGTATTTGATATAAATTTTAGTTTGATACCTCCACGCGTTCCTGAGAAAAACGGTCTTGACAGACGGACGGACGGACAACAAAGTGATCCTATAAGGGTTCCGTTTTGTCCTTTTGAGGTACGGAACCCTAAAAATGCAATATGTTAATGATGTTCTTTTTTATTACTTTAATTGGCAAAGGTTATTTTTAGTTTGAACATAAGATGACCACTTTAAAAGTAAACCCGCTATCTATACATGATCAGATCAACAGCACACATACAAGCATCTAATTTTTTTTATTCTTATAATGTTTAAAAATATATACATAAACTACTATTAAATCCGGCTCTATAGCAGCAGTTCAAGACGTCACTGATACCTAATTTGTATTCATTCCAAGAACACGTGTCGCGTTCTCTGGGTCCAAAAAGTGTATATTATATATATAAATTGGTGTATATGTGAGTGTCTGCATCGAAACCGGTGTAAAGTACAGTTTTCCTTATACAACTTTCACCTTAACCACCACCAGTGAGAAGTATGAATCTTGACGATATAATATTCTTATTTTAATGTATTTTCTTTTTAAAAAGTCTTCCTGATAAGTATTCCAAATGGACAGTTATCAGAATAAAATTTTGTAATAAAACGTATTCAAAATGGATAGAGAAAAAACACTAAATTAATGGAATTTTCGCGAATCGGAAAAACCGTGACTTGAACATTTCGCAACTTGGACATTTTACGTTTTGAACAATTTGCGACTTGACACATATCGCGATTTTATCATTCCAATACAGAGGGAAGCCTATTTCACATTGTGCCTATTCTTCATTATCGGACCAGCCTATTAATGTCTGTGGGGACAATAATCGCTTTTTAGAATCATTCAATATACTTGTAAGTATATTGATCTGAATAATGTAGTTGAAAAACTAAAAATACATTTTTTTCCTGTATTTGACTGGGATATTCAAAAGATTAGGCGAAATCTTTCCAGGGTTCCATCAGCCCTCGTCATCTATTCATTTTCAGGTTAATTGTACAAGTCTTGTTACCACGAATCTTATGATGGGCCCATTCTGACTAAGGATATGGGATTATTACTAACTAGGAATCCCGCAGAGTGTTCTAGTAAGAATCCCAGGGTTCCTACTCCCAGCTTCGAACCCCATCATAAGACCAGCTTGGTGGATTATCATTTTATTGAATCTTTATCTTAACTACATTACACCAAGTCTCGTGATGATATGAGAACTAGAAGTGGACGAAATTCCGCTTCTTGTTTTTCAGTCTTAGATTTTATTACGTTATGTAGAGTCTTACTTAAAGTTCGACCTAAAAACTTAAGGCTAAAACCGTCTTTGTTTGCTGCTCCCATCATAAGGTATTTTATTTTGTAGAAACGTTAGAGACGTCTGGAAACGCACTTTTTTTCAGAAAAAAAAGGTTATAGCAGACAATGCGATTCATGGCATGATAATAATCATGAGAAATTTAGTGTTGTGTGTGACGGGGAGCGACATCTACCGATAAATTGAAACACCTCAATATAATTTGTATTCTAATAAACTGTGACGTAAGTCAAATCAAAAGCCCTGGTTGGGTACCATCACGTCTTAAAGCGATTCAAGTTTAGCTGTTAAAAAGAGACGCCACTATAGACCGCGTATAGCAGTGTCTCACTTTGACAATCGAACTTGCATCGAGCTAAAAGATGATGGTATGCCCTCTGCACCTTATTCTGCATTCTGTAACTATAGCGTTGTATTATGATAATATTATAATTAAATTCTATTTAAATCACAGGTCCAATCAAGAAAGCGTATAAATTTTAAGAACCTTGTCTACTTGATGTTACTTTTGTTTATATCATGCTACCAACGTAAAGAAAAAACGTGTTAAAAATATAATTATAGTGTGATGGTAGCAATTTTAAGCTCGCTATGTTAGTGGTTAGATAAAAAATTATAAAACATGCATCTTACATTTTGACGTGTCTTCTGAAAATCACTGTCTTAAACTTCTTGATCTTGTTTTCTCTCTGACAAAAGTAGTTGATGCGTCGCAAATTCAAAATATTATGCGACAAATTGTACATAGAATTGTTATAAATCGTGTTTGACAGATTGTCCTCTTTGGTGCACGCGTATCTCATGTTAAAACACTTGAATTGAATTCACCAAGTCACTCTGCTCTATTTGATTACGAATAAGTAAAGAATTCCACCCGGGGGGTCTTATAACCTCTATAGTTATTAAGACCAGAATAAAATAAAAATTAATAAATATGAATAACCAATTTATCGGTTATTACAGACTTCCGCTTGAAACTTTAATTATTATCACTGTCTTTTAATTTCTGCTGCATTAATCCACGAATATTAGGAAACAAGCTATGCTAGTAAATCGTCAATTTCATTATATCCTTCACAAATAATTACACGACTATGCCAATGGAAATGTGAATGCGAAATGCTAAGATCTAACCCGGATGATTCGAGATAATATGATACAAGAGTTCCTTTTCTGACGCAATTTTTACGTTCCGTTTCACGTTAAAAATAAGGACGACAGAGAACTTTACTAAAATATACGAAAATAGCAGATGGAGTTCCAAAAAAGTGTTCGAAATAACAAAAGATAAGCCACTAAGGTACTTATGATTCGTAGGGCTAAGCATGAAAAGATTGGGTTAGTTAATAATAAAAACTATTTCTAGGGTTGGTAAAGGGTGCGTGAAATGAAAACCGTATTTGTGTTACGTAGTTCATTGTGATGTAGCATATCGTGCGTCTTATTTTCTCATTGGCGTTTCGATTATCCGTCTCTTTTTTTAATACAAGAAGAAATTTATAATTGTTTTGTGGTAAAAATTAGTTGATAAGTGTGGCAGGAGGAATTTCGTCAAAGTAATTCGATTTTGCTGTACCTAGTAAAATTATTTTTATTCAGCCATGGAACCTTAAAATTCAGGTCATTCTGTTTGGACTTTTTGTTCAGCATGATGCAATAATTGCGGGAATGAAATCAGAAAAAAAGTATCTTCTTATGTTATATCATAAATTACAGTATAAATATTATAATATATAAATATTTCTGGCTATATGGAATCACGATTCAAAGTTATTGATATCTGGGTAATTAAGTAAATAAAATTCATAATTTTAAAAATTAAGCCTCGACAAGGAAACGTAACATTTTCCAGTTGATGTGAAGGATATGTTGGGGTTTTTGTCTCGGTATTAGAAGTAATTTTTGGAGAAAGTAGAGCGTTTTATTCAGATTTTGACGCCTCTACATTTTTTTTAATATTTTATCGACTTGTTATCAGTAAGTAAGTAGTTACCTAGTTTGTGCAGGTGGAAATAATTCATATGAACACTTACCTATTCTTTTTTTATAAACTCTAGTCCAGAATAGGGGAATTTTGAAGATTGCATTAAACATTAATCAATAGCAATAAAATATTTAAATATTTGAGTAGTATTTTAAATCTCCTTATTGCCCAAATTTTTTTAACATGGTGATATTAAAAAGCTTATGTCTAGGCAACGGTGGACTTATCTTTAAGAGAGATCTCTTCCAGCCAACCAAAGTATTGTGTGCAGATCACTAAAGTAAGCAGGTGACACAGATACGTGAAGGTGATAATGATGGAAAATAAACAGTCTTAATTAATTAAATACTAAAGGTAGCTATGTATGCATAGTATGTATATACTTATACACTAAATAGATAAAAAAACATAAACAAAGTACGCGGAATATGCTTAGATTTATGATATTTGCGCGAGAAAGTAATCCTTATGTTTGAACTTGAAAATGGAAGATGGAAAGTGTGAATGTTTGAAGGAAGTCTGTTCCAGCCAGAGCAGTACAGTCCAGGCAAAGAAGGAATTGTGGGAGAAATTGGTATTAACTTTAGGCAATTCCGGTGTTTAAGTTACACAGGACCGCTTAAGACGAAAAGGAGAGAGAAGCATTTCAAATCGGGAGCACAAGTATGAAGGGGTGCCTGGGTTTTTAAGTAATTTGACTAAGGTGTGAAGGAAGTGGATATCGCAGCGCAGTCGGATTTGGGGTATTTTTAATTGTGACCGATATTCAGACAGCCGGTCATACTGACACAGGTCAAAAATAAATCAAATAACCAGATTCTTTAGTCGTTTCAGCTTATTTAACTGTTCTTCGATGATATGCAAATAACAAACATCGAATAGTCGATAAGGGGAATCAGAAAAGATCGCGCAAGCACAAAAGTTTTTACTGGAAGTAACTATTAGAGCCTTTGCGATTTTTAAAGTGCGGTCGACGCGCGCTTTTCCGATATAAATGCGATACAGAAGGAAGACTATGAGTTTAAGTAGATGTTCAAAGTACTACCTTTGAATAACTGCATAAATTCAGTTTCGCGCTTGAATCGGTATCTGGATATTGTATACAACAAAGGCATTGGACATGCAGAAAATTACCTAGTCTGTGGAATAAACTGAAAGGCGCTGGCGACGCGCGTTTCTAAAACGCTCGTCGACAGCGCGTTAAAAAAACGCAATGTGCTTAAAATGGTCTTAATTTAAGTTACTTTTATGATATTGAAATATACATAGTAATAAAATGTTTATAAATTTTTCTACCATTGACTAATCTACAATGCTATCTTTAAAGAGCATAAATGAGACTTTGAAATGCGACCTTCAATGTATAACGGCAATGTGTGCAACGTTACAACAATTAATGAGTTAATAGATTCTACATAGGCTAAATAGGCATAGGAAATCTAAATAGGCATCTTATCAACGCATGATGATATGTGCACCATGATCAAGTCACTGTTATTATAATTACAAGCAATAGGAGTATATTTAGGTACCAAAACCAATCGATGGTCAATTGATCTGATCATTAAAAAGATACCCAAGGAACTGCTATCATAATTATTGTTTAATATTATTGTTTTCACTATACCTACTTATAAGATAATAAGTAATAGGTTCCTTGATTTAACAGACAAACCATGACTCATACATCAAATCGTTCCGTTCCGTCATGTGGATATTAGAATACTGTGCTAACAACCTCCACGCGTAAAAAGCCACATCATAATTTTTTACGCAAGCAATTTGGTGATTCTCCTTAACGAGATACGTTGAGGAAAATCAACAACAGACATCAAATTTGGTACTTACTAAATAGATGACTATTTTTGGACAAATTTTAATGTTAGGTATATTTTTTAGGGTAATAATAATAACTGTCCACAACTTTGTCGGCTTAGCTTTGAAACTTTGAACCTCAGTTTTGAACAGTAGCATTAGGAATTTGCTGACAAAATGAATGAAGAATAATAAATAGAGGGGTTTGAAGATTTTTGTGAGCGTCGAGATGGCGGGATTAAGTCCCCAATTTGAAATGTGTCACATTAAAATGTTTGTGCTACATATGTTCTATTTGTACCCCGAACCAGACATTTGTACCTCTAAAGGTAAATGAAGTATGTAAAGATCTCCCTGATCCCGCCAATTTGACGTCAAAGTGGCGGGACCTTCTGAAAGCTCTACTCAGAGGCAGGCAATTCACACCCGAAAACTTAGTACTACATATGTACTTGTATATATTCAGTATTCAACACAGTTGTAAGTGCCAAATTAAAGTAATGTGATTAAAACATTGGTCCCGCCAATTTGATGATTCATGTTATTCATATGAACATTGTTACAACTCGCACAAAATCAAATGTGGAAACTTAGTACGGCCTAAGTACATGAACTTGTGTAATTTTCATGTTCATAATTTAAGTACATCAAAAGTTATCTGTCATTCATCGTTTTCTCTGAAATGGACACATTTATGCAGAAATAAAACAACAACAACAAAATAATTATAAGTTTTGCCTTTAGTGTTCTAATGAGAAAAGTTACATAAAAAATAAAAATAAAGTTTATAACAACTTATTTTTGCCCATATATTAAACAATTAGGCACTATGTACGTTTGACTATTCGTAACTTTCGTCTTTAAGTCATCGTAGCACTCCCACTTA
Source organism: Calamotropha paludella (assembly GCA_927399485.1). Taxonomy (NCBI): domain Eukaryota; kingdom Metazoa; phylum Arthropoda; class Insecta; order Lepidoptera; family Crambidae; genus Calamotropha; species Calamotropha paludella. The sequence goes on along the minus strand of OV656815.1, from coordinate 19,747,835 downwards.
CCAAATATTCGAGAAATGAGCTCGATAATGCCCGATACCGCTAGATGTAGGTGGAGCTATAAACTCTATAGCAGATAATATATAATAGCATTTCCCTTTAAAGACAATTTGTCTCGCAATTTCAAAAATATTAATCTTCTTCAGATCATTAATTTCAAAAAATATAGTAGATGATAGTGAACATAATGTGGATTTGATTCCATTACATCCAGATCAGGGATGTTGCGAATATTCGCATCCGCATCCGCATATGCGGAACATCCGCATCGATTTAGACATCCGCATCCGCATATAAATCGATGCGGAGCTGATGCGGATGCGGATGCGACAAGAAAAAAAAGGGAAGGGGCCGGCGAGTGGCGAGTGTCGACCGAGTAAAAGATTAAAGATGATATATTAAAGGTTAGAAACACCGAAGACGTCTTGGCTTCTCGAACAATATCTCCAAGTACCGAAAGAGTGAAGAAAATGGGAATGACAGATTTCATGGAAACAGAACGGAACGACTAGAGACCTCAGGTACAGGACGTCAGTCCTGTTTAATCAGTGATCTTACCATGATGCTACACCAGAAATTGTCAGCCCTGACACAATTCACAAGAAGCAGTTACTTACTTTCCGTAATAAAAAGTGAGTTAATTTAAATGAGAGTCCTCTTTAATGGTGGAGTGTTAATCAAAGTGAGTTCAAACTGTTACCTAAAAAAGCACGCAAATTCTTATCAGCGCCACCAGCCAGTGTTCCAAGTGAACAGTTATTTAGTAGCGCAGGATTAATACACGAACCCTTGCGAAACAGACTGGAGTCCGAAAAGGCGGTCATTCTACTTTAAATATAATCATAAAATATAATGCTCCAATATTTAAATTTCATTACTAAAACAATTAATCAGTAATAGTTATTCACTCACTACTTTATTATTAAAGTAGCTGACCCGGCCACACGATGCCGTGGCTCAGTTATTATAATTTGCAAAAAAAAATTTTATTAAAAACCAGCAATAGCCCGCTGGCGCGTTCTGAGCCCGCGCGATAGGCAGCCTTTGTGATATTGACCCGACGTGCCCGACGTGACGGCATAGACAGTGGTGGCATGCGCGTGAGCTGCGCGCTGTACTGGACAGTACTTTGACATAGAAACATTACCTACTTTATTTTTCTAAAGTAAAATATTTTTTTAAAATAAAAGTAGCCTAAGTTACTCCTTATTACATCAGCTATCTGTCAATAAAAGTTCCGTCAAAATCGGTCCAGCTATTTCAGCGTTTAGCCCGAACAAACAGAGAGACAGACAGACAAAAACTGTAAAAAATGTGGTTTTGGTGTGTGTACGTATCCGTACCGTATATACATGCATGTAGTAAAAAACGGTTATTTCAATATTACAAACAGACACTCCAATTTTATTTATATGTATAGATAAACAAAGGATAAATATTACTGCTTTTTACCCTACCAAACCAACACTTAAGTTTTTTGTACAGATCCGCATCCGCATCCGCTTCCGCGGATGTGAGCCTCTTAAAATCCGCATCCGCATCCGCGGATGTGAAAAAAAACACATCCGCAACATCCCTAATCCAGATGCACTGCATGATAACATTTGATTTTGACATACCCTCAAACTCAATAATATTTTCTCATAACTTGTAAAACATGGTTAGATAATAATTATCTCGTTAAATACAAACTACGTTAAATAATTAGGGTTTCCATTGATAATCAAAAAAATATTTGTTTCATTACTGCATATATCCGTCCAATTCTATAAAAATATAGTCTCCGGCAAATAAGTTGAACATGATTTTGAAATCACGTGACATGCGCAGTAGCAAGTTTAGGTACATTATTCACTACTGCGCATGTCACGTGATTTCAAAATCATGTTCAACTTATTTGCCGGGGACAATACTAGGTACGAAAATAAATAACGATGAATGACAGATAACTTTTGATGTACTTAAATTATGAACATGAAAATTACACAAGTTCATGTACTTAGGCCGTACTAAGTTTCCACATTTGATTTTGCGCGAGTTGTAACAATGTTCATATAAATTCAGCGATAACATGAATCATCAAATTGGCGGGACCAATGTTTTAATCACATTACTTTAATTTGGCACTTACAACTGTGTTGAATACTGAGTATATACAAGTACATATGTAGTACTAAGTTTTCGGGTGTGAATGAATTGCCTGCCTCTGAGTAGAGCTTTCAGAAGGTCCCGCCACTTTGACGTCAAATTGGCGGGATCAGGGAGATCTTTACATACTTCATTTACCTTTAGAGGTACAAATGTCTGGTTCGGGGTACAAATAGAACATATGTAGCACAAACATTTTGATGTGATACATTTCAAATTGGGGACTTGATCCCGCCATCTTGACGCTCACAAGATTTTTGTATGAAGGGTGGCCCTAGGGTTGCCAACCGTACTCTAAAATAGAGTATTGTACTCTATATCATGTAGGCGTACTCTTTAATCTATAATACTAATAGAGGACGCTAAAATACTCTTTTTTACACAACGTTTACTATACTAGTGCCAGTCTCGCATATATGATTATCGTAACCAAAAAAGTCAACTATTTGGTTTTAATATGCTGGTATTCCCAAGTTAGGAATCCTCACACCCCAAGCCACACGCAGACGTTTCTGAATGCAGGCACTAATGTCAATCAGTTAGAATGTTTGGAGTCATACAACTTTTTTAAAAACGAAATGAAAAATTGTTATTTGCAGTAAAAAATACCTTTATAAAAATTTGAAATAAATGATACTCTTTTTTATAAGGCCGTACTTTTTATTTACCTCCTTTGAAATCAGATATACTCTATTTCTTCTAATAAAAGTTGGCAACCCTAGGTGGCCCTGACGTCGGCCGCCATTTTGATATTTTTTCAAAATCGCGGTGCACAACGAAAGTTATAAGTATATTTAGTTGGAGGACACTTATAGAAATAAAAAATGTTATATAACATGATATTCCAAAGCGTCACATTTCGGAGTTATTCACAAAAAAAAGTATAGGTAATATAACAAATCATTAATAATTAAACACATTTATGTCTGATTCCTATACTGAATTGTATTAAAAAGTTATTATTGAACAAAATCAATCATTAGTATGAAAATATTTGTTTTCTTACTTTGTCTGATTCAGATTAAAAGTAAAAACTTAAACAACCTGAAATAACTACAAAATAAATAAATAAATTCGTTATAACAACTGTTATTTTTATCTTTGAATAACTCAGAAACGTGACGCTTTATGATGTTATGTTATATAACATTTTATGCTTGTATAAGTGTCTCCTATACAAATATATGAGGTTTATTGTGCACCGCGATTTTGAAAAAAAAGGCGGGCAGATTAAGCCCATGATTTCCACCATCCACTAATACGCATTGGGCCTGTGCGGGTTTTGGCCTATTCTCGTAACGGGACTCTTACAGGGACGTTGATGGGTTGGAGATGATGATGACAATCAATGAAGAAAAATATTTTAAATTCGAATGTCCAATCATGTTTCAGTTCCGAGCTGACATATAAAAAACCTAGAACGAAAATTAATATTTAGAACAAAAAAGATAAAATAAGTTGTTTATATGAATTTTATTAACAAAGGGTTTCTATGACTTATTTATTATTTTAGTAATGTGGTAATGCATCTAGTGATGAACTGAGACAGTCGTTTCTGGCAGATATTATATAGATTTCGTTTAAGATACATATCGCAGCCAGTGAACATGGATGAAATCTCTTACAAAAGTAAAAGTTTTCTACAGTTTAATAATGCTACCCATCATAACATTGACTAAGTGACTAACTGATCGACCATGCTTTTAACTCCTCTCCTTAGTTGGTCTCATCATGGCCAAATTTCCGCTCCTAATTGCTCCTTATTTATTTGTCCTACAAAATCAAGCTATCTCAAACTATCTCCTGCTGTAGTGAGATGGCGAAATTTCAATAGGTTGGACTTAGACAGACTTGCACACTTTGCGTCTACTATAGATAGGACTCATGTTTGGATGGTACCTAGCGTGAATGATAAACTTGAGAAGTTCGGTAACATATTGATAGGTTTCTTTGACCAGCACGCACCACTGCGACCTGTCAAACTAAGAAGATATGCCCCATGAATTACACCAATGTGGTATTGTGGTGGGTAAAGCTATGAAAAGGCGGGACGGTCTTTTCAGAGATTTAAGCCGTACAGGATGATAACTGGGCTGTTTTTAATAAATCGCTGCAATCAGATGGTGAGAGATACTTTTATGACAACCTACTTCAGTCTTCGCCGGCTAACACGTGGAATTTTTTAAAATCTCTTGGTCTAGTTAAGTCCCAAAATTATTCTCTATCTAACTCTTATTCGCTTAACGAGATCAACGAGTATTTTACTAGTAACTCCTTTTCTAGTACATCAGATAAAGCCAATGGTTTCGAAGATATTTCGTTTTTGTGCTGCGAACCATCTAATAGTTTCAGTTTTTCTCTGGTTACTGAAGTTGACATCCGTAAAATTGTTATGGCCTTGAAATCTAAGGCGGTTGGGTGTGATGACATCAGCCGACAAATGAATGTCTTATATTTTGATAGTTTTCTTTCTATTATAACACATATTATTAATACTTCCCCGAGCACTGGTAATTTTCCTTCTTCCTGGAGGAGGGATCACATGCTGCCTCTGCCTAAAAAACATAATTCCACTCTGATAGATCAGGCGTTACTTCCGCAAAACTCAAGCAGTGTGCACCGTCCGTCCGCCACAAATAAGTGCAGAAGGCGCAGACACCGGCACCTTCACCAACTACTCTATACGTGTAGCACTAAGTAGGTACCTATGTATTATACAATATGTTCTATTTGTACAAGTATATATCTGTTTCGTAGTATTGATTTGTTCTCGGTTACTTATAATATAATTTAAATTAAAGAAGTATGCACCGCCTTTCACTGTTTCTGTACTAAGATCTCTGGTTGGCGGGTAGAGAATGTCTGAAGGCATTAAGCCCGCCATTTGTACTGTTATGTGCAATAAAGAATTAATAACAAAAACCAATTGTACCAGATTCGACTATAAATCTCGTACGTCTGGCAACGCTGGCTGGGATACTTAGGCTCAGTACCTTTCAGTAAAGCAGAGATAGTGGAATAATTAAATGAAAAGTAAAAACAAAAATGTTTATGTTGAAAGTGCCTGATTTAAATATCGAAATGGAGCTTGTTTTCAGCTAATCTTTTTGAAAATTTGAATAAGAACGAGAAAATAAATTAAAAATTAACCACTCTCTAGCGTGGATTTTTGGTTGGTCTTCGTGGCCTTCCCGCTATTCCATAGTTACAAGTTGTAAACGTGGGATAGGATACGTTTACAAAACTTGTTTTTTTTAATGACAAACTATCAAAAGTGAGTTTATAGTTAACTATTTATTTCTTGATAGCATTTGATATAAGAAAGAGAAAATTAAGTGTAAATCTGTTATTGATTGTAGCTTCTTTGTGAGGAGAAATAAATAATGTTATTATTATATTTATTATTATAATATAGGAAAATAAAGTCGAGTTCATTGTAGGTAATCGCTATTATTGGTTTAAATTTTCTTATGAATGTTTTTGTTTATTATATCACCGTCTAAAATTGCTCATTTCATTTTATATTTATCATTCTTTGATCAATCATAATTCATCGTCAAATTAAAAAACGAAATGTGTAAAGAAACCTGATGTATGGGCTTTGTATGGTTTGCCTTTCCATAAAGGGGAGACGTTACTAATACATATTTTTTTGCTGAGATAATCATCAAATAAGAAAATAACTGTCTATGGGGCTTTATGGACATTGTACCATTTGCCTTCTCTTGTTAATTACTAAGTGTATGTGAACATGTAAGAGTGTTGACAAGTGAAGCAGCGGAAGTTGTCTTTTTCTGCTCTCTCAAGTCCACGGTGAGGTTTCACTAAAACCCCACACCTTTACTGAAATTAGACATGTGTAAGTAATGGTTATAATATCACTCGAGTAATATTACCTAGCAGTGTAATGCTTTATCACCTATTACTCAAGCATGGCAAGTATCACGCATTACTTCAAACCGTACGCATGTTCGCAACTATGCGAAGCGGCCGGTCTCGAACGAAGTACGAACTAAACAAAAAAACGAAAGAGAGAAATAGTTGTGATGCGTGATGTGTAATGCGTGATGCGTAATGCGTGAGTGAATGAGTTGATTGATATTTTGGTTCTGACGCGCGTTGCAATCCATCTTTTTTATCAAATTTTGATTGTGTGTTTGTTACCAAATATACAATAAAATAGGTAAAGTAAAAATACATTTGTACAGTCTATATAAAAATACAAATACAAAAATAATGAGCAATGTATTGTGTGTGTAAAAATGATAATACTTTACAAGTAGGAAGAAAAGGCTCAATTTCAATTTTTATTTTACTTTATTACTGCTAGAGCGATCGCCTAAAATAATGAAAAGGTCTGGGTTAGATTCTCGTCATTTATGGGGAGTTTTCCTTATTTGTTTCATTATTTCAATAATTGTTTAACTTATTAAGTCAACTTACGTTATCAGCCATTGAATTACCGATATTATAAGTTTATTTATTAATAAATTTAACAAAAAACGCCTAAATAAAATTACTTTTAGCTGTCGCAAGCTTTAACCTAAATATCTACCAATCCATCCATTTTGGCAATGGTATTATGTTACGTACTGTGTAGCCATGTTTATTTCTTTCATTATAATTACATATTAAACTTACTCATAATAATATCATAATACATCATCATCACATTACAGTAGGCGCGGATATAATACTGTAATGTCTGACTTGAACTAGGTATGTTTCTGAGTGGGTAATGCAAAGTAATGCGTAATGCTTTAGGGTAATATTACTTCAGCGAGTGATGTAATAAACATCACATCACTTTTTAAAGCACTGTTTTGCGCACCTCTAACTGAAATCATGGGAAAGGGATACTGCCCAATGGCAATTCACCGTTCACTCATCATTCATTCTTTGTGTTTGGCAGAAAAAAGCGCTTGCGAGCGCTTGTAAGAAAAATGGCGATCGCTGAGCGATAAAAAGCAAAATGGCGGATTTAGCAGCGCAACTGAAGTTATCAAACGAGTCCTGGCCGAAAACTGTATCATTTGTTTTTCAGCGCTCGCAAGCGCTTTTTTTCTTCCAAACACAAGGTATAATTCATTCATAGATCTTTCCTTCTTTTTTTTTTATTTTTGGGTTGCACGATTTATGCATTTAGCCGCGTCAAGTAAGTATAATAGCCAGTTCTCGAGTAATTTCTTAATTTAATGATGATGAATGAACAGTAAAATATTTTTTTTCTAGATTTCAGTAAATGTGTGGGGTTTTACTGAAACCTGAACCTGAAAAGAGCAGGTAAAGACAACTTCCGTTGCTTTGATACACTTGGCAACACTCTTGTATGTTCACAAACACTTAGTGGTTAATAATCCACCATTATTACGCACTAATATCCACAACAACACTTAACAAGAGAAACAAAACCAACAATGTGACGCTTCCCGCTCCCGCCAAAAAGTCCGACCATAGACTAAGTAATTTTATATGGACATGAGACATGACAGATTACGAATCATTTCTTGTGTTTGGCAGAAAAAATCGCTTGTAAGCGCTTGTAAACAAAATGGCGATCGTAAGCGGTAAACGCTGTCAAATGGTAAATAGCTATTTTCCTCTAGGACGCAAACTTAGCGGTCACTGGGGAACATTCAATTAAATATATTTTTATCAAATGCAGTGAAAAGTTTTAAACTATGAATAATATATTGAATAATTTAGTGAATGACAATATTGAAGAAGACAAGTTTACTACTATTATTTTAATGATTGCACAAAACCACCGGTTAACTTAAGTTTGTAAACAAACTTATCTAAGCAAAATGGCTGATTGTGTCAGCGCTACTGAGTTAGCAAACGTGTCCTTGCCGAAAACTGACAGTTTGTTACTCAGCGCTGGTAATCGCTCGCAAGCGATTTTTTCTGCCAAACAAGGATTGTCAAATTTGTGATTGTCAATGTTTGTCAATTTGTCATCATTTTGCGTATTCGAGATATTTTACATTTTTAATTCAATATTTCTTCACAAAATCCGTATTTTAACCTATATCTGTTAGTTAATTAAATATTTCATGGTAAAATATTTTCATCGCTGTATTGCTTTACTTTTGAATGGAACCACATAGTGCAAGTACCTGTTTGTTGTCGAGTGCAAGACAGCTGTAAAACCCAAATTGATAATGCAGTGTAGTTTTATCTTTTAACTATTTTAGCTTTAGATCGACATCAGTTGTAAATATTTTGCTACGAGAATTAAACTAAATTGTATGGATAACATATTGAGGTATGTTGAATTTTGCCATATTTATTTTATTGCCATGACCTTGAAGGGGATATTGTTAGATCTAGAGACTAAATGCTTGGCTATATCTATAAATGTTACTTTTTGGCTTAGTTTCTTGTATAAGCTTAATATTCTAATTAAAGTGAATGTCCATGTTATGTTACATAACTTGTTAAATAAATTATTCTTACAAAGACAATGTGGTTCTCTAGATACTGAATATAAAATGAGCCTGATAGAAGGAGTCGGTGATGAGGTGGTGCAGTTCGTTGGTGTGTTGTTGGTGTTTGCTGTGGGGGCATTGGCATGGTGGTCAACCAATGCTCGCCCTGGTCGTTATCGCACTGTTGTTGTAATGCGTTCAAGAGCTCCTCACTCGGTTACTGTCAGCATAAGAACTAGTAAGAGATAGAATATTTTATAATAGATCTATGCAGTCTATTTAAACTCTATTATTTGTAATTTCACATTTTTTGGCTGGTTGATGAGCTATTGCACAAAATGTTAGATTTTCTCTATTGCTATGGAATCATGTGAATTTATTGGGTAGTTTGATAGCTGTAAATGTATTAACAGAAAGGTGTTCAGCAGTGTGTTTTAATCTACCAGTATTTAATAATTACTTATTTAAATATTTTAATAATTGTTGTAATGTTTATTTCAGGGCCTAATTTAATGATAGCAAATAATCAGACAAGCTCCTCTATTCAAGCTCAAACATCAACTTCTGACACTATAGGTAAACTTTTTAATTTAAAATGATGTAGAATAAGTACCAAAAACAAAGCTGGATCTGTTCTTTTAAGAATACTAAAAAAGGACATTGATATTTTTGCAGCCGTAAGTACCTCAGATACCGTGGAGGAAACCAGAGACACATCTAGAGTGATACCTCTGCAAGAAATGGACAGTATTATTGATGCTGACATGGCCATGCTTGATAATAACAGACTTCATTTCTACAGAAGAATTGATTGTATGTAATAAAGATTTTTATATTGTCCTCTTTTTTACCAGTGTTTGTTTTGTCAAATAAACAATTTTGCTCTTTTTTCTTATTCTTAAATGAATACAGAGGCATAGGTAGCCTTAGATTTTAATAAGATTGAGGCTATTTTACAGCTTTTATAAATTTGTCAGCACTGTAGGTTATGCTCTTATAGAGTGGACTTCTTTCCAACCTTTGACTTGGAATTAAATACTGTTATGAAATGTCTCATTGACCACTGTCCTGTAGCAGGTTTGCAGAAAATAACACTTGTAATAAGTGTTTGTAGTATTATGTTTTTTGCTTATGTCAATGTCAATTTTTAAAGTAACACACATGTTACTTTTATATTAGTCACTGTCATTCATTGATGTTGCAAGGAAAATTTATATAACATTTTGTTGTTTCATGTGTGGTCCTTGAAATTAAATCCTGATTGAGGCATGCAATGCTGCCTGCATTGCCACTCATCTTGCTTTTTGATAGCTGCCTCAGCCTTAAAATAGAAGGCTGTTAGCACTAGCTGAAGGAAATAATCAGGATCTTACTCCTAACCATTACTTATATTTGCTAATTAATGTTAAAAACTATACAAATCATTAATCACAAATCCAATTGTGTTATTCTGACCTCTATCACACAGATGATAAACCTATTATAGGGGTCAGGGACTTCATATCATATATGTACACTATTCTCATCTTACTATTATTATTAATAAAATATATAATGAAGTAAAGAGTAAAAACACAAAAATGTGTAGGGTATTATTCTATAATCAAACTACCTGCAAATAGTACCTTAATAGTAATTTAAAGACTATTTAATTTTGTTTTCTTTTACCTAAAACAGTAAAGGAACTAGTCACAATCTAGTTGCATACATTTCACAATAGATCTTCCAAGTTGCAGTGATTACAGTCCAGTCCAGTTACAGTGTAAAAGTCACATATAATTACAACTTAGTTATACTCAATAAATGAAAAAAAAATATCTTTTTAACTTTACTTAGACCGTTTATTAAAATAAAATTTAATAAAACCAAATTATTTACTGACTCTTTAAGTCATAAGTCCTACTTCCTTTAGTTTATACTCTAACTTAGTTTTGAAAGTCTGATTTTAACATATTGATTTCTTTTAAAGACAGCTTTGGAAGTGTTGGAACACTTTCTAGTTGTAGTCAATAACTAGCTTTACAACCTACAGTAATTCTTTTCTTCATGCTATTCACATTATCACTGTCTTATTGTTTTAGCCCCTGGAAACTCCCAAGGTGCTGGTGAGCCGAATAGTGATGAAGGCGAAGCGCAAGAGGAAGCTGAACCAGCAAGCAATGCACAAATCAGAGAGATGGACAGCATAGTCAGCGCGATGGAAGCTGATGTTACTACAGGCTGTGACTTTTTCACCAGACCTGCTGGTAAGCAGATTAATTGGCTGTGATGTATTTGCCTATGTGACTCAGTTTATAATTATGTATTTGAAAAAATAATTTGTATTCAGGTAAAATAAATTATTGTATACCTAAGTGTCGGCCGTGTGGTGCAGGCCTAGAATAGCACTACTCCCCTCTTATCCCGTGGGTGTCGTAAGAGCCGACTAAGGGAAACCTCACCTAAGGAGATGGGCAGCAGCATCTCTTTATGCGTACGGGTCATACTGCGATCGCCAACCCGCCTGCCAAGCGTGGCGATTATGGCAAAACCCCTATCTGGATAGGCACACAAAGAAACCGCCCCTAGTCCCCGGCAGCCAAACCATTCCTAGCTACGGTAGCGGCTACGGTAACGGTGCGGCAGGGGGTGCGAAGAATCCCCGGGTAGGTTGCGGCTACCAACACCGACGACTGGACCTAACAACATATAACACGCGCATATTGAGGACCGACGCGAAAATTACAGAGTTGGAAGAAGTTATCGGCAAGTTACACTGGGACGTCATCGGGTTGTCTGAAGTCCGAAGAGAGGGAGAGGACACGATAATTTTGGACTCCGGTAACTTGCTGTACTTCCGGGAGGGCGACCAACTGTCTGTGGGTGGTGTCGGGTTTATCGTCCACAAGTCCCTCGTCAACAACGTGCTATCTGTCGGTAGTGTTTCCAGCAGAGTGGCATACTTGGTACTCAGAATATCATCACGGTATTCGTTGACGGTCATCCAGGTGTACGCTACAACCTCGAAACACGACGATGACGAAGTGGAGGCTATGTATGAGGAGATTTCTAGGGCCATACAAAGTCACAAATCCCACTACACGGTTGTGATGGGGGACTTCAATGCAAAGTTGGGGAAACGCTGCGGTGACGAGTTGAGAATGTGGCAATTTGGATTTGGGGAACGGAACGACAGAGGCCAGATGCTGGCGGACTTTATGGAGAGGGAGAACCTCTATATAATGAACTCCTTCTTCAGAAAGCCCTTAACTCGCAAATGGACCTGGATAAGTCCCGACGGCAAGGTCAAAAATGAGATCGATTTTATCATGTCAACGAGGAAGCAAATATTCAATGACGTCTCTGTGATCAACGCTGTTAAGACAGGGAGCGATCACTGACTGGTAAGAGGCACATTGAATATCAACGTGAAGCTTGAAAGATCGCGACTGATAAAATCTACGTTCCGACCAGTGCCGACCCAGATTCAAAACCCCGAGCGCTTTCAGCTCGAGCTCCAGAACCGCTTCGAGACCCTTGATGACAGCATAGATGTGGACGATCTGAACGACCTGGTGGTGGATGCTGTCCGTACGGTAGGGTCAAAATACTTAAAAACCCACCGTCCCAAATTGAAGAAACTCTCCGCACATACACTCGAACTCATAGATAAGAGACATGAAATGAGACTGCAAGACTCAACGGATGCCCTACGTTATAGAAAGCTTAATAGACAGATCTCGAAGTCGCTGACGAGCGACCTTCGCCAATTTAATACCGAGCGTATTAAAGAGGCCATAGAGCTGAACAAAGGCTCCAAAGTGTTCGCTAGAGATCTGTCTATTGGGTAAAGTCAACTGACGACGCTGAAAACTGAGGACGACAGTATCATTTCATCGACTCCTGAAATCCTGAGAGAGATTGAGAATTTCTATAGGCAGCTGTATTCCAGTATTACACCAGGCCAAAGCAGAGCTCGAGATCCTAGAGCCAAGCTTACCCGACACTATATCGAAGATATCCCGGACGTCAGCCTGTACGAGATTAGAATGGCCCTCAAACAGCTAAAGAACAACAAGGCGGCGGGAGATGACGGAATTACAACAGAGCTTCTGAGAGCGGGCGGCACGCCGGTACTTAAAAACCTCCAGAAGCTCTTCAATTCTGTCATCGTCCAGGGCAAAACGCCGAAGGCATGGAGCACAAGCGAGGTGATTTTGTTCTTCAAAAAGGGCGATAAAACCCTACTGAAGAACTACAGGCCCATCTCGCTTCTGAGCCATGTCTACAAGCTGTTTTTGAGGGTCATTACGAATCGTCTTGCTCGCAAGTTTGACGACTTCCAACCTCCCGAACAAGCCGGTTTCCGAAAAGGTTTTAGCACGATAGACCACATTCATACGCTGCGGCAGGTTAAACAGAAGACCGAAGAGTATAATCGGCCACTTTGCTTGGCGTTTGTGGACTATGAGAAGGCCTTTGATTCGATCGAGACTTGGGCGGTGCTGCAGTCTCTCCAGAGGTGCCAAGTGGACTACAGGTATATCGAAGTGTTAAGGTGCCTGTACCAAAACGCCACTATGTCGGTCCGAGTACAGAGCCAGAGCTCTAATCCTATCCAACTACAGCGAGGAGTGAGTACAGGGAGACGTTATCTCTCCGAAACTGTTCACTGCTGCGTTAGAGGATATATTTAAGCTTCTGGACTGGAATGGACTTGGCATCAACATCAACGGCGAGTACCTGACGCATCTTCGGTTTGCCGATGATGTGGTCCTAATGGCTGAGACCTTGGAAGACCTGAGCACCATGCTCGAAGATCTCAGTAACGCATCCCAACGAGTGGGACTTCAGATGAACATGGACAAGACGAAAATTATGTCCAACGCCCATGTTACACCCGCTCCTGTAAATGTTGGGAACGTTACACTCGAAGTTGTTGACCACTATGTTTACCTAGGACATACAATACAGTTAGGTAAGTCCAACTTCGAGAAAGAGATCTCCCGTCTAATCCAACTCGGGCAGCGTTCGGGAAGCTGCGATACATTTTCGCGTCCAAAATACCTCAGTGCCTTAAGACGAAAGTCTTTAACCAGTGTGTGTTGCCAATGATGACTTATGGCAGTGCAACGTGGTCGTTCACTATGGGTCTTGTGGGAAGGCTCAAGGTCGCTCAGCGGGCAATGGAGAGAGCTATGCTTGGTGTTTCCCTACGCGATCGAATCAGAAATGAGGAGATCCGTAGGAGAACAAAAACCGCCGACATAGCTCAAAGAATTGCGAAGCTGAAATGGCAATGGGCAGGACACATAGCAAGGAGAACTGATGGCCGTTGGGGCGGAAAGGTTCTCGAATGGCGACCGCGTGTCGGACGACGCTCAGTGGTTAGGCCCGCTACGAGGTGGACCGACGATCTGGTTAAGGTCGCGGGAAAACGCTGGATGCGGGCAGCACAGGACCGATCGTTGTGAAGATCCTTGGGGGAGGCCTATGTCCAGCAGTGGGCGTCGTACGGCTGATATGATGATGATGTATACCTAAGAAATATAATTATATAATAGAAGCTTTTACATTGCATTGAAAGGCATGCATATAAGGCATTAGAGTTCCTATAGAAAATACAATAGATAAATTTCTTTTTTCCAGAAAATAATGCAAATGTTAAGACCAACAAAAAATCTACTAAGAAAGAGGAGAATAAAGACAAAAATGTACCTTCAACTGCTTCTAGTGTAGATATTAAAGAAAGTGAAGAAAATATTGTAAATAGAGAAGAACCAAGCACAGACCATGGTACTACCTCAACTACTGAAAACCTTCAAACCAATAATAGGAAAACAATTTTAATAAAATTAAAATACCTTAATGATACCCTGAAAGAAGTGGAGGGCAGTTTAGATGAGCTGCTGAAAGATTTCAAATTGTGAGTACAAAAAAGTAATATGTCATATCAAGGAATATCTTATATTGCATACAATTGTTATTAATAAGCTTAACCAGTGGTACAAATACTTTTGAGTTACATCTTAATTAATTTTTGATTGATCTCTTTGTCGATTGATGATATTATATGAGATTGTTACTTGGCTTGAGTACTGTTGTGTAGATTGGATTTATATTTTGCGCTGCCTTTCTAGCGTGGGTATGGCACAGAACACCTATGGTTTATGGTCTATTCTCTCTCCAATGGGAATCTATACATACAGAGAAGTGTAAGCCCTATGTCTCAGCAGTGGAAATATTGTATGGATGGTCCCTCATCTGTCTGCATAAAATGTTGATCACAGAAGTTGTATCCATGGTGAAAAGTGTCATAACAATGACAACTTCAAAGTTAACTGTGTGATGAATAACTGCTACTTAATTTTAACTTAAATATACACCCACTCATAAATTATGATGGTATTAATAATATTTATTTTGACAATCATTTGGTGCAATGGTAGCGATCCTGCCTTCCTCACCAAAGGAACAGATGTTTGTGCTGAATACTAGCATTTATACCTGAGTCATGGGTATTCATGTTATACATATTTCTATGAATATTAAATATCTATGTAATATTAAATAGTATCCATTACACAAGCCTTTCAGTGCTTACTTTGGGCTACAAGAAATATTTTTAATTTATAGTGCATTTTTGACCTCTGTTTTCTTTTCATCTCTGTTTTTTTAACTTTGTGAATTGCCTATTGATTCCAGACGTCACTTCTCTACGGAATTATCATCGGAATGCCGCGTCCGGCTGATCTTTAACGGGCGCGTGCTGTTAGATGACGCGGCCACTCTGAGGGCGTGCGGCCTCCATGATCGCGCAGTAGTCCATTGCCTCGTACATCCGAAGCGGAATCACGCGCAGGTCACTCTCCCATATATCCGAAATTATACATCTGTCATTTGAATTATTCTTTGTAAATATTTATTCTAAGATTTTATAAAACTTATAAAAACCGGCCAAGACGATAATTCAATCCAATTCAATTTTTGAGGTATATGGCTGGGGCGCATTACGTGACGATTCTGCCAATGTCCGAGTTAAAGAAACAAGTTTGCGTTAGGTACTGACAGTTTATGACGAAAGTTCACGTGATGTTAGCTCTCTTGAGGATCTGCAACAAAAACACAGACAGACATCAACACAAAGCCCACCACCATGTCTGTCTACTTTCCAGTGGGAATACATTTAGGAACTAATCCTAAAGGATTACACAAGATTACTTTTTTAGTCTTATATTGTTAAGCTTTAAAAATTTGCAAAGGATACTTATAATCGAACTGAACTTAATCAACATATAGTTAATGTTAATAGGACGACAGACATTGCTTACTAAACTTAAATGAGACGTATTGATTTTTGGGCATTCAAAGAAGATGTGTTCAAGGGTCCCCTCATCCAAATCGCAGTCATATAGGGAATGGTCTCTAAATCTAATCTGAGTCAGAACACGGGTGTACTATCGAAGCCTCTGGCGCCTTATCAGTCCTAAGTCGAAAGTCGCTAGCACACTGCACGATGCCTATCGCTTCAGGCCACGCCCCGCTCCATTCATTCAACAATGGCGCGCGTGCGCAAACAAGCAAGTGAGAGCAGATTGACAGTTGACAGTACTGACATCAAGGGCGATTATAAAACTAGTTGTTTATGATTGGCCGTAGTATAAATCGTAGTAAAATACGAAGCCAATTAGGGTCGTGTGGGCGTGTCCGATGCGATCAGTTCAAACGAATATTTCTATAAAGTGGTAAGGCGAGAGACCTCGATAGTACATACATGGCCTAGTCTTAAACGGATAATTGTGACCGTTATTGCATTGCTGTTGGGATTTAGTTGGAATATCAGGTTACAGACTACTTTAATGTGAACCTTTAATACGCCAAGGACCTTTGGTATATTCCATTCCTTTAACATTAGTTTGATCAATATTTTAAGTGTAGTCCAATATCCTCTAAATTCACGTAGATCTTACAAGTTCGTTATGGCTGTAGGGGCAGAGCGGCGAAGAGAGCGGGGCACGACCTGAGCTGGTATCAGAGGGGCCACAGCAGGAGCGTCCTTGGGATCTGGAGAACATTCTCATGACCCTGGTGTCTGTCGCTCTCACCGTTGTCTGGTTCTTCAGGTAACACTTCCACTGTACTTCAATTACCGCACGTTTTATTTATTGTAGCATCAAAAAACACAATATTATTACTATAGACCTCCTTCCTACTTCGGAAGGTACTGGAAAGTTGGATCTATGTGCATTTATAAGTGTTACAGCCCACCAATCCTGATTATATCCCATTGATCGTAGTGTTTTCATTCATAGGAAGAGCGATAGAAAGAAACTATGTAAATATAACATCAATTCTGTATCTGTGATCTAGATTTATAAATGGTATATGCCTAAAAATAAAATGAACATGAACAACTCATGCATAAATGTGGTCCATTTCAATTAAAAATTATCAAAAGCTTAACAGTCTGTCTTTTACAGTTTGTATTTGCTGTTTTGTTTTTTTAAATCACAGAAACGAAATCTATTTCTTAGTTATTAATGTTCTCATTTTTTAGTTTTATGTCTAGATCTAATAATTCAATTTGTTAAATCTTGAAAAATTTACATCCAATCATGGTGGTCCCACCAAGATTGTTTGGTGGTGGTTGTTTATATTTTGAATATATTAGAACGAAATGGACTTAAATTGTCACTGTAATCCAACTGCTCTTGTTTATAGATGGAAGGAAGAAGTCCTTTCTTAGTTCTGTCTTAATTCATTTACATAATTCACATAATTAATTTTTTTACTTATTATATAAATAGGTAAGAGTGATAGTGACTTGCAAAATGCACCAATGCGTATGAAAGACCTTGACGCCGCGGCGTACATATATTAACGTCACGGGAATATAAAAAAAATTGGACGTTCTGATTTATATATTTAGAATAAAGTCCAATTATCAGATTTTTTGTTGTATGTAAGCGACTTTATACTCCAGAAAAAAAAATATTCCCCTAATTGCTTAATAACTATACGTTCATAATTAATGAAGCGGTTAATAGGTATTTTTCTCTAAGAATTTTAAAGCTGCCATAAAAAGTTGGTTGAGGTTATCCATCTCATATAGTTTTTCTGGTATATAATTTATTGCAAGCGATTACCGAAAGCATTACAAAAGTTGTTGATATTAAATGGAGTTACATACTTTTGTACCTAAAAGTGTATATCTAACTATTTTTGTATTCTTAACATGTTGAACTCCATTATTAATTGAAAAAAAAAACAATCTTAGCAGTCCTCATTAACTCTAATCTCCAAAGGTGTTGTTTATGGGATGGAAATAATAGTTCAACTCATAAAACTGGTTTGGAAACATGTATTACTCTGTGAATAATTTTGTTTCTAGAATACAAATAGCTACATATGGTAATAAGACAAGTAAATATTATTACTATTTAATATGTTATATTGTAAACTAGCGGCCGCCCGCGACTTCGTCCGCGTGGAATATTGCAACATTATTTTTCTTAAATAAAAGAAGCCTAAGTTACTCCTTATTACATCAACTACCTGACAAAAAAGTCCCGTTAAAATGCGTCCAGCCATTTCAGAGATTAGCCGGAATAAACAGACAGACAGACAGACAAAAATTGTAAAAAATGTTATTTTGGTGTATGTACCGTATATATATATTCATATGCATGTAGTAAAAAACGATTATGTCAATATTACAAACAGACACTCCAGTTTTATTTATATGTATAGATGACTGTAGTTGTTAGGTGCACGTCGTGTTTTTGATGAGATAACTTACTAATTGTGAAGGGTTCCAATAGTACGTTCCATCTTGACTCCCATTGATAAAAATAAATGCTTAACAATTCTAACGTTGCACGTCATATCGTAATAGATACTGAACTAATAACCAAAGTATTTATTAATTTCTAGGCACCAATATAATTATCGTAGCTATACTACCTATTTGTCGTTATTGTTTCGGTTTCATATCGAAATATCATAATTTTTCGATTTATTCGTTCCATTCTTTGATAGGTTATCTCTTTCATATGCGTGTATTATTTCTAAGCGATCTCTTTTACTTTTATGTTAACTTAGAAGGGCTTCTATACTCCTCTCGAGTCAGAGGATAGCATTATAATAAATTGTGCATATGCCTATTACTCCTTTATTGCTAGTAGGGGTCTAGAAAAAGATGACGACTCAACGGTGCAGACATATATATGTCTGTCTCCCTCATTTAAACTTTGAACGTTGTGCGCATGTCCGAGAATGGAGCATGCTCACAAGGGTGCTTAATTGTATACGGCGTCGGTGTACGAAGTTCCCCACTACTATCGCAACGCATGCGCATAACTCGTCAAGTATAAATGAGTGAGAAAAAGTATCGGCAACACTGCCACTTACAGGGCCTAGAAATATAGGAATATGAGATATATTAAATTGCGTTAGTACGACTAAGACAGAGATACAACAATCCTTGTGTTTGGCAGAAAAAAGCGCTTACCAGCTCTGAAAAACAAACTATACAGTTTTCGGCCAGGACACGTTTGCTAACTTCAGTTGCGCTGACACAATTCGCCATTTTGCTTATTATCGCTCAGCGATCGTCATTTTTCTTACAAGCCCTTTTTTTTGCCAAACACAAGGAATGTGTCAACTGAACAGTTAACTTCAATACACTGATGTGCTTTCGCCCGAGACATCTTTAATTTTGTCAACTTGTAATGTAAATCAACAAGCATTTTACTATTTTTATGTTCCGATTAAACAAATTATGTTTTTGACTGTTGGGTGGATGTTATTGCGACTTATATGATGACTGTTTTGTATGAGAGGGTTAGTTTTTTGTATTTCATTTGGCTTCTTTACATTAAATTATATTGCAAGTATATACCATTATTATATACGTATATATATATATATATACCTACACGTCTGATTTTAATTAGGTTTTGATTTGCATACGTTTAGTAGGTTTCCCTTATTTAAATTATTCACCCTTCACTGATACCTATTTTATATTAGAATATAAAATATGTAGTATTTTTATTATGTTTATTGCTGCGTGGTATTCATCAGAGTGGAATAACATTAAACTTTCACTCTTAAAAATATAAGACGCGGCTAATGATACTGGAGGTTATCACCATTCACCTCTATGTTCTTTCACTACTATCTGCCATGGGTGGAAATTACACCAGTTTTGGGGGGAAATCCCTCCAGCAATGGTCGCCTTTCAACTGGGAATTTAATTATGATTTTTGAGGTAGAGGTGCGCTGTATTTCTGTCGTCATTAGAATCTAATCAATTGGCCTCCTTTTTCAGGTGTGAATATTCGAATATGTTCACGGCTAGCGCAAGTGTGGCGCTGTTTGGTTTGACTGTCTTCTACAGCGTGGCGATATTCGGACTCTATCTGTCAGATACATTCCATTTCGACAGGCGGCCTGCGCAACCTGTACCTGCCAACTGAATTTGTACCTTAACACCAACAGCGTAAGACACATTCTACAATCAACGTTCTACGTCGATGAGATTTGAACAGTAATTGTATTATTTATGAATATATTTATTTTAAGCACTTTTAAGCTGGCTTAATGGGCTCCGTATTTATTATTTAGCCTCGTTCATAGTAGGTGGATAATATCTCAGAGCGAAAAGTTGGTCCGTTTAAAATGCCACATGATGGGATATCTGAGCTAAAAGTTGGTCCGTTTAAAATGCCACATGATGGGGGAAATTTATTTTATTTCACTATAATAGAGCAGGACAATAAATAATAAAACTTGAAAATAATTATTTTTGAAATATCTCTTAGACCTGTATCGATCGATCCTTTGGAGTAACTTGGATCGATTTTGACCAATAAATCACATTGGTATGATGGTCGGGATAGTGGTTGGAAAATTTAGGAAGAGACACAGTAATGAAACCAAGCGACTGACATGCAACAATTAACGGCTTCAAATATCATTTTATAATATTATATCATTTTATACTTTCATGGTCACTAACATTAAGGGCATTTTTACCATACCAGTTCTCAGAACACAGGCGATGATGATGGCGCCCGCAGCTGCTCCGAAATATCGGAGCCTCAAAAATAAAAAAAACTGGTAAAAATCCCGTTTTAATTAATACTTTTATAATATTAATTTACTATTGCTAATAAAGGTATCTATTATATGTTACATAGTGGAAGCTTAAAAATAAAAGTTTTTATTTTGATGGATTTGATGCGTTTATTAGAGCGTGAGTAATATGTCGGTCATCAAATCGTAACTCGTGATCTGCGGATTAACCTTTTACCTGTATGTTGCGTCGATATGAGAAGGCAGAAGTAGCTGTAAATTATTGGTTTCTATGACATGCTCATCTCGCTGATGGAGTGATATAATCTCTCTGAGATTCATAACTCGATCAGTCGTGTATTAGGTCGCGGTCAAATCTTCGATCTATCGCGATCGATATAGATCTATCTCTAAGGTCCTATGCACACTGAGTTTTTTTTCCACAAACAAATTATTTTGCACGTGAAACAAGTTTGTATGGACGCGCGTTTATAACGCACGGTGGTATTCTGTTGGTATAGACTTAAGAGCGAGGCTGAATTTGTGCATGTATCCAAAGGTAGTTCTTTGAATATCAACATAAATTCATGGTTAAACTGCGTTTGACTCGCGTTTAAATTAAAAGGTGGTGTGCAGACACTTAATGTGGACGCATTTTCCTCAAATATTTTCATACTTTAACTTAGTTGTGTTAGTTGCGTGCATATACACCTAGAGTCACTTCGCGCCTTTGAGATACGGTTGATTCTGTAATTGACAGGTTAACTTTGGCGTGGCGTTTCCTTTTCTGACTTACATATCTGACAACTTTAACGATGCACAGAATAACTCTGAACTCAATGAGGGACAAAAACTTTGACCCAAGAGAGATGAATCACCCTTTCGCATCTTCAATTGGGAAGTAATTTCTTAAATCGGAGCATTAATTTCAGACATAACATTTTTAGATTAGTAACTCTTTACTTTGCTTTGAATACACATTTTAATAACATAGATTTCAGAGATGTAAGTGAACTTAATATTTTAATGAAATAAAATTTAAAGTAAATTTTATAGCCATTTTATGGGCGCAGATAATAAGTAACATATAATACATTTAAATATGTGAATTATGTAGACTAGTGAAATATTTTTGGTAGCTAATAAAGCAATACCTGTATTATTTTAAAAAACAAGACCTACCTGCCGTTTTAATTACCAAGACTTGTGGAAGAAGTGTTCCTGTGATTTGAAAGCAATTAATATTTCTCTGGATGTATTGTATATCTTTGGATCAACTCGCTCAGGATTTTATCTACTTTCAATATATGTCGAGTGAGATTATTGTTTCATATTTACTAAATGCTCGTGGTCAACCATATAAGCACAATTATGGCTGCGAGTGTGTGGAACGTTTAACGATATACCAAGTTAAATAAAACCACGTGCCGGCTTAAAGACGCGTTTTTCTCTCTCGTGTTTAAAACAGGTCGTGGCATTTAATCTCTTTTGTAAGCCAGCTATTTTATATGTCATACATTAAGACAGTTTCAGATAACATTGTCAATCTTGTGGTTGAATGTGACTTGTCACTAAATCTGCCGTCTTAATTATGCGCGTTGTTAATAATAATAAATTGTTTTGTTTTTTTGCCAAACTTAACGATTCCTATTAAACGGTTAAAGCAATTTACTTGCTAACTGCAAAATTGTTCAATATGAATTGGATTAATGTATAAAAAATCAATCTCAAGAAATTAGTTTGAAACCATGTCGAAAAAAGTAATTATTTAAAATTCCTATTGTAGAAAAAGATATAAAAAATATTTTTATTAAATTAACTTAGATTTACTTTTTACTTTATTTTTAAGATATCAGACAAAGATAGTTAATGTGTGTGTCCCAAGTCGATAACGGTGCGTTGGGAATAGAAATTCTCAAATTGTTCTTCAAACTCTTAATTAATGTAATAAATAAATAATTATACAGTTACTTCTGTTACAGTACTTCCACTTTCATTAGTCACATGCAACATTCTTGTTTGTGTAATGGTTTTGTATTTAGCAACATTTGATATGTCACATTACCTTACAACTTGCCCTGTATTCTTAAAAAAAAATTTCGCATTTGTTTGTTTTTGTCCCAGAGACGTATCTCTGGACATAGTGGCAAAGATTCTAAAGTAAATTATTTTATGAACTCGCTTTTGTATACTTTATATATATTTTTTAAAAGGAGGTCATTCTTATCGACTGTATATTTATTTTAAATACAGTAATTATATTCCAAAAGTAATAAAACAATTTTGTTATTAGATGCTTGATATCATCAATGGATTTCAAAAAACTATTTGCATTCATGTGACTAAAATTCATTTTATTATTTACATAAAATAAATCAGTAAAGTGATGACGTCACACGATAGTAAAAGTATAACCAAACATTATCATTTTATAAAATTAAAGCTGGTCCTAAAACTCATTCTAACCTAAGTCGTGGTTTTACAATAAGAGTGTTTAATATTTATTTACTGTCTAGTGACGTATTGAAGCCAATGCACGCTATATTGTTCAAAGTGGTGTTATATTAGGTTATTAAGTTTTTTTTTTCATTTAATTCGTTACTTCAAATAACAAAAATGTAAAATTAAGTAATTATAAATAATCCATTTAGGCTCTATAAACGCCAATATTTATATTATTTAGATTGATATTAGAAACTAATCAAGTAACCTATTTGTGCATCAATACATTGAAAAACTTGAATGTGATAATACTAGTAAAGTCATTTGTATGTTAAAGTAATAAATATAATTACATTAATAACCATTTTCGAAGAGAAGCCATTTCAAACCTTGATCATGCCGTATCTGGCTATAGTACCTACAACAATTTTTTATCCCTGAAGTTATTGATCTTTTACTAATGCCTTAAAAAGACAGCAACACAACAATCCAACACACTATGTATAGTTCATGTAATAAAAAGTTGATGCACAAACATTTAAAGAATCTAAAACCTATTTGCTTTTAACATAGTCAGCCGTCCAAACTTAGGGAGAGTTAAAAAGAAAAGCAGTTTCTTATTGTTTTTTTTTATTAGAAAATTTAACCCTTTGCACTCCAGCCTAGTAACTCATAGAGGATACCAATAACTCCAGTACTTTATACCTAGTCAAAATGGAGTCGTTCCAATTAACAAAACATTTATTTCTTAGCGATTTTACAAAGAAACATACTCTAATTAATATACTAAAGAAAAATATAAACTTAGGCCTTAAAATTTCTTAAAGAGTGATCTTTGGAAACAATCTCCCATATGCATTCGCGGTTTACCAGGGCAAGTATCACAATATTCCGACGTTTCGCGTCTTTGTCCCTTTTCCTGTCTATTAGAACACACAACACAATCTCTTTTCTTGCCCTTTCGCATTATGTGCAGTCTTTTATCCAGTCTTGTTTCATATGTTGAAGACAACGGAGTGAAAAGGGTTAAATAAGAATAGTCTTGAGTGGTCTCTGCAAAAAATGTAAATATTCAATCATAGATTTCTATTTAAACAACATTTTGTATTTAATTAGATGTAAGTACGAATTTTTTCTTCATTGTTCTTTCTAAGCATCATCTGGTTAGTCATTTCAGTTATTCTTCTATACATACCTTTAATTGTGCTTCTCGTTTTGTAATCGTGTAAGTATATGCTTTCTAAATTAAATTGTGAATGTATACATTGTAACTTATAGTTTCCAATGCTGATTCATTAACGTTATTGTTATTTATTCTTTAAGTTTATAGAAAATTCTAAATAAAAATTTCTAATTATTTAAAAACTTTTTTATGTAAATGTCTTTTTAAATCATCTATACGAACAAACCATAACGTGGAGTATGCCACTCTCTATTTCGAAACAAAATCATTTGTAAAGTGTTTAACCTTTCGTATGCCGCGACTGGCACAGCGACGCTACCGCTAAATGCCGAAAAATATCGCATGTAGCGCGACTGCACAACTTGAAGTTTTTACATTAATTATCACTTAGATTAGAAAACGTAACTTTTATCTGATTTTTGTTTTTAAAACACCATGAATCTACCTTTTTGTTAGTGCATAATTTAATAGAATATCATCAGTCGAATATCGGTTATAACCCATTATTTCTTATGAAACGGCAAAATTTGTTAGTACTGCGGTAAAATACGGATAATAAAAAGTTAGATATTTTCATTTGACTTTTTTAATTTCATTGGATTCTTGAATATATTGTGTACGTAATACATAATAAAATAGCTTATTATTTTTCTTTATAAAAACCTTTTAAACACGCACAGTGACTTACGCCAGGGAACAAGGAAAAGGATTGAACATTTCGAATACTTTTGACACAAGTTATGAACGAACATGAATGGTTTGGTTGAATGAGACGATAACTTGATTTAATAGGAACTTTATTCTATGATTCGCAACCTTGTCTGCATGTGAATATTATAGAAAAATGGAAAAAATCGCGTGGAGTCGTTTTAGCGTGTTTCCGCGTTTCGGCAGTATAACGGGATAACGCGGATCCACGTTCCGGCATACGAAAGGTTAAGTGTATGTAAAAGCAAACTTGGCACGCAGTCAGCTCACACTGCAGCCTAAATTTTAACTCGCACGCATAGTTTCAATGCAAATCCACTTTGTGGACCTTGTTTGAAACTGTAGCTGGGTAAGTGATACAGTGTCCAATCAACAGTCCCTAACTGCGTGTCAAATGACATTGAAGCCGCGTACAGATGACGGTCACAACAGGACATGAAAGGAGGTCCATGTCGATAGGATAATATGAATGTCCACATGATGTATAAAATATTTATTTAATTAATGTTTATACAACAAATACAGCAAAAGATGGCTTTAATCTCAGCCGAAAGACGTTCACTGCTGCATGGCAACCTTTCACAGGGAGGAGTTGCCTTAGTCTCCGCCCTCAGCAATCGGGTCAGAGAACGCAGTAAAATACCATAATTTAGAAAACGCTGCTGCCCATTGTTTTATCGCTAGGAGGTGTAAGGTGATTCCCTCCAGTAGTATTAGTCCTTTTACGATACTACCCTATGTTTGAAGGGTACATTCTAGTCTGTCGGATACCAAACGATACTAATTAATTGGTATTCTTTCCAATTGAATTGAGTGAAGTCATAGTATCATAGAAGACTACCGGTTGACTGGTAGAAAATGCGTTCTACCAGTCAACCGGTGAGGTTTTATGACCAAGCGAGAAATTAAATAAAAAAAACATCTTAAGTAACACAAAAATATGTACACGAACAATACAATTTAAAATGCAGGACGAGAATACATAAACATATACCACATAATATGGAGGAATACAATGACCATACAAGATATAAATTAAAATTATTATGAGCTACAGCAGTTTGGCAGTCAAGGTTGTTTATTGATGTCCATCAGACCGCTAGTGAATGCGTGTACATTGAACGAATGTGTTTGTATGAGACTGTACATGGGACATCATTGTAAATACTATTGTGGGAAAACTTCGCAATCGCAAAAAAATATCAGCTGCGTGCAAATTGGAAGTTAGGGGAAGAAAACGTTCCAAATGTTGTCTTAGTAATTGATTAAACCAGATTATTATTAAATTTTCTTTGCATATTTGTAATTTAAAAAAATAATGGAACGTTTAATGTTAAAATTACATTTAAAATAAGCAAAGACGCCCGCCACATAAACAAAGTACAAATTTATTCCACTATGAGCTTTGCTCTTCAGGACTGCAGGCGAAGGGCTATGAAAATGAGAATACAATCACAACAAACTATACCTAATTCCGGCAATGACATTACTTTGGAAGGATAACACAGAGCAGTTACTAGTTTAGATATGTGATAACAGCTTCATACCGTTATCTTGTTTGGTCAAATTGACCTTTAACCTTTCGTATGCCGGAACGTGGATCCGCGTTATCCCGTTATACTGCCGAGACGCGGATCCACGCTAGAACGACTCCACGCGATTTTTTCCATTTTTCTATAATATTCACATGCAGACAAGGTTGCAAATCATAGAATAAAGTTCCTATTAAATGAAGTTATCGTCTCATTCAACCAAACCATTCATGTTCGTTCATAACTTGTGTCAAAAGTATTCGAAATGTTCAATCCTTTCCCTTGTTCCCTGGCGTAAGTCACTGTGCGTGTTTAAAAGGTTTTTATAAAGAAAAATAATAAGCTATTTTATTATTTATTACGTACACAATATATTCAAGAATACAATGAAACTAAAAAAGTCAAATGAAAATATCTAACTTTTTATTATCCGTGTTTTACCGTAGTACTAACAAATTTTGCCATTTCATAAGAAATAATGGGTTGTAACAGATATACGACTGATGATATTCTAATAAATTATGCACTAACAAAAAGGTAGATTCATGGTGTTTTAAAAACAAAAATCAGATAAAAGTTACGTTTTCTAATATAAGTGATAATTGATGTAAAAACTTCAAGTTGTGCAGTCGCGCTACATGCAATATTTCTCGGCATTTAGCGGTAGCGTCGCTGTGCCAGTCGCGGCATACGAAAGGTTAATATAGTCTATACTAAGATACCAAAACTATCAAATAGTGCACTCATTACCATGATCCCTATGAGTCGAGCCATTACCGGATCCATGGGTAAATTAATTTATGTACCCGTGGTACAATGACACTAAGGTTTAGGACGATGATCGGAACAACGCGAGTGAATGAGAGAGAAGCAAAATGCGCGTACAAATTGTTTTGTAACGATATTGATATATAAACAAATCTCAGATAAATATCACGTCTGTTACTTTCAACGTGAGAGAAACCCTATGACCTCACTATATATAGGCCCGATGGTGGGTAGACTCGCCGGAACCACTATAAAGATAGGAAAATCAGTTTATAACAAACAGATTCTTGTGGCTCTGGCGAGCTGACGTCAGCCCAGCAGCCCGTTTGTTTTGAATATCTCGGCAATCATTTGACATTCATCACCAGATTGGTCAGGTCTGTTAAATAAATGAGTAAAAAGCTGCCTAGGCAGTTTTCGTAAGTTCACCATAGTATTAGCTGTGGCGCCTAAGGGTGGAACGATACTTTCGATACAAAGTAGGTATCGATACTTTTGATGGCGACACTTGATACCACAACCGATATTTACTCACAAGTACTTATACTAATTACCAGTATAGTGTAACCCAGCAAGCACCCTACTCCTCCTTTACTTTTGTCTTTTTTTTTTACTTTTACTTTTTTGTAAAGTTCTTATTGCAACAGTCGGACTAATAATTGTTACAGTAATAACTGGAAAGATATGAAGAAAGTCTTTTCAAGGAAATTAGGCGTCACGTTATCGCTGTAGCAGATTGTTCCAGCCGTTTGTTTTATCCTTAATAGCGCTTTAATTATCAAACTGTGTATCACATATTTTATATTCTAAAATCTCTCAAGAGCAAATATAATAAATCGCGCCAATAGTAAAACATGTAGTTCACGCTATTAGGCTCTAATTAAAATGTTCTCTGTAAAACTCCCGATACCAAGTAGGTACAATCGAAACTTTTTGGGTATAGATTACAATGCCCCTCGATACGTCATGATTATTCGGTATCGATACTCAAGGCGGATACTTCGTTACCTAGTGGCGCCTGATCACCTTCAGTCCCTTCTTATTTATCTTCTAAACTACTTAGCGTGGTTTTTTGCCAATTCTATACGGACTAATAAATTAATTACATATTTCAAAATCGAAACGTATCGTTTAATAAATTATTGTGAGAAATTTCTACTACCGTTTGTCAGTATGAGATAAAAGATCGAAAAAGGTTTGACTTCTATACATATCATTTTGGAGGCCAAAAGAACTGATGAAATAAAACAAAAAAAAAAATCACTTCAGATTTATTAATAAGTTGTAAGTATTAATATAGCTAGTCCTACTCGTAGCATGTATTACCTGAAACAGAAATAGTTATGTTTACTGTAACGAATTAATTTTTTTTTTATTGCAACTAGCTTACCAGCGCGGCATCGAACGCGTAGTTTTGTTTATGACATTCACAGTGTCTATTTACAGAAGACAGTCTAATTGTCTAACTGTTGTGTTGAAGACAATATACATAGGGGAGTTCCACAAAGCTTAGAAACAGTTTATAACAGAAAAGATTAGATAGCAAAATATCTGTTGAACAAGACTGCGAGTTTGTCACGTTGACATATTGAGATATGAATTATTAGCCGATTTTCGTATATTTGTAATGAATCGAACTAACTGGTTTAGGACTAGATCGTGATGGAGGCTGAATTTTCAAATTCGAAGAAATATAAAAGTTATGACCATAAAAATTGGCTCTATGGAATTTTCCATTAAAACAAAAAGCGCACGCTTTTTGAGTTTTCGTTCTTATGGAATTTAAAAATTTACTAAACATTATTGCTTTTTTTTAGTATTACACCACTCCAAAATATGGTGCTAGCTAAGCTTTATGCTTAGCGGCAGCATCGACCTAGTTTATTTCTGTAAGTTGGGTCTACTGGGGAGCTTAACATAATTATTGTACCTTACTGGATTGAGGTTAACTGGTGATAGACACAATAACCTCACCTAAGCAAGATTTGATATATCCAAATTTTGATTTCTTATTAATATAAAATAATTAACAAGCAACAAAATAAATTTGGATAGAAAAATAAGTGTAATTTTAATTACCTTATTATATTCAATGGTAAAACTTCCAAGCACGGGCAGCCTAGAAAAAAAACAAAATATATATTAGAATTTTCATTTAGAATTATGACCAATATTATTGGTTATTATTCAGTCAGCCATCCAAGGAAGTTTACAAATGCGTGGTAATCAGGGTTGCGCATTTCATAAAGCATTGTATCATCATGAAAAATTACTTTCTCTTAACCCCAATAACAGTTTAACCATTAACAGGTTGAGGTGTCGACGGAGTAATATTTCGTTCTGAACAGACGGTTAAATATTGTCATTGTCAAATAAAGAAATTAGATTTTTTTTGTTTTTAACACGTTAATCGCCATGTCAGTCATATGTGTCTGATGCTAAGAAGTTCTACGTGAGCCATGTCAGACATATATGTCTGACGTACGCTATTTGGTAGAAGGCCACGTCAATCACAGATGTCCGACGCAAACGATACATTTGCATTATGTTTCGAAAGCTTGGCCTATCAGGAACAAAACCTGAAAATTTCTTGGCTTACTACAAACAATAAAATGAAATAAACATAGTTATATAATGGTATATTGTTTCAGTTGAAAAAATGCATTTAAATAATTTTTATTTTAATATAATTCATTATATTTATTTATTATGCTGTCCAAAACATTCTATGCAAAAAAAGGGCTGTTGTTCGCAGTCTGAGCAGTATGTTGAAACTTTTTTTCCTTTTTTTCTAGCTGCATCTCGACCTTCTGCTTCTTTTATTTGAGCATAACATCCAGTGCACATTCTTCTAATTTTCTTTTTTTCCGAAGTATACATTATTTTTAGCGTATGAGTTGAAATTTTTGGGTTTTTAGTTTTGTCCGAGCTTAAGGTAAGCATGCAAAAAAAAATTTCTGTGATACATTAAGTTGCCTTGATACATTTTTAACTAAACTATCTAATAAAATTACCATGGGCCATGTGAAAATATTTCTGATATTGTGGCGATTAACGTGTTAAACTTTAAGGCTCCTAACAGTACTACTACTTAAATATTCAAGTAGACCCATATGGGTACTATGTATTTTCTTTTGAATCTGATATTTCGGTGTATTGTTTAGAAAAATAATTGTAGTTTTTTGTGGTTGGTTTTTATGTCTACCCTCCTTTAGTCATATTACACCCAATAACGGTTCCACTAGCTGCAATCTCACTCAAAGCTATTCACGATATAGGGACTAGGGGCATACTAATACTATACTAGTAAGATACACTCTCAAAAAACTTCAGTTCAGTGAACCACAAAGTGATCCAAGCCAATGCAAAAAATTACACAACCTATAGAGAAGAATAACATAAACCATACATACATTTTCCCTACTGTGATATTAGTACTAAAATTTTGATTGTTTAATATAACATTAATATTGACTTATATTTACCTTCTTAAGCAACTGGCACTTAGAGAAAATACTGTAACAAAGATAGTTCATTAATATTTGTCCAAAAAAGCTATTCATATAAAATTGTATTGTGCAACAATATACTTACATCTATTAATTTTCAGACCTTACACAAAAAAAAGAGAACACATTGGAGAAAATTTTTTTTTTATTACCCACTGGCTTTCCATCTGAGAATAAATACATAGATAAGCAGGTAGAAAGTCAATGGCACTGTAAGTTTTGTGTTCATCGTTTGCGATGCAGCTGCAAGGTGTTGCGTCGGATCCAGGCGGCACGTCGGGAGCCTCCCTTGGTCTGCGAGTAGCGATGGCCCTTGCCAAGACCTCTCGAGCTGCGGCCGGCAGATGTCAGACCACGCATCTCACGATGTTTGTGAACCGCATTCACTATCCAGTTGATCTTGGGATCACGGCGTATTGCCTATAATAATATTATAATTAGCAACTAAAGCTTAACAGAATAGTAATGAAAACTTAAGACTTAAGCATCAGAAAAAATGGTAGGTGAGTTTTCAGCAAAACCTTTCAGATTGGTGCATGACAGAAAAGTTCATCATTAGAATAATCAGGTAGAACTTTTTAACATTAAGCCAATGTTATATATACCTTGTGTGAAGGATCAACTAGGATGACTTCAAAGTATTTGTATGATGAATCCTGAGCGACCCAGTAAGAGTTCAACACACGGAGCCCTCCACAACGGCGACCGACACGTTCCTGTGTAAAAAATATTTATTAAACCATTACTTTCCAATAATGTAATATATAGGTTGGTTTTCATATTATCTGATATATATCTATTTTTAAAACAAATCACTACTGCTTTCCATAAACTTAGTGTTACATGGCCATACTCCAATCTAAAAAAAATCTCAGCTAATAAACATTTCTCAGCTCTCAAGACTAAATTTTACTTTGTTTTACATATCTATTCTAATAACTATTTATCTTATATCACATTATAATTTTATAAATGGAACAAAATTATATGTATTAAGTAAAATTGAATGTTCAAATTCACAGGCTATGTAATGTTGAAATAAAGCAAAAGGGGCTAAAATTTCCAATATGGACCGTTGATTTAAATGCCCATATTTTTTTTGTAGTTAGTACTCACTAAAAGAAAGCATTTTGCAAAGTATTAGGTTACGAAAACTTATGGTTCTTGAGATATATTTTTTTAAACTTTTCGTACAAATTGGCAAATAACACGCAATTACACAATAAATTTGACAAATAATAGATGTCAAACGTCAATCACTTCATGTACTAGTGTGTATTCATTACTATGACAATTAGTTCTCGTTACTATCATATTGTTACTCGTTACTTCAGTTACTGAGTATCTTATAACATGCTATGTTATGTATATTAGAACAACGTACTGCGTACGCGTACAGTATGACGTCGCGGCGTTCCAACATTCGTGATTTGTAGAAAACATACTTATACATTACATACCCAGCTGCGTCAGATATTTTTTTTCACTTTTCTTTATTTTGAACCAGACTTTTAATAATTAACAGCTTTTGTTAACCAAGAAACAATTAAATCTCATTTAGACACATCTCTTTTAAGATAAGAACGAAAAAACCGTGAAAATACGCGATAATAAAAAAAAACATATTTCTAATTTGTAAAAATTACTTTCTTACCTTGTTTCTGTTACAATCTCAAACTTTGTATACATACATAATACTACAATAGTAATCAGTATTATATACATTAATTTTGGTTTGGTTAGGTTAGGTTAGAACTGTGACCACAACGCACGAGCCGAGCGAGCGAAGCGAGCGTGCCGCGGCAGCGGCCGGCGAAGTGCCAGAACCGAATCGGTCCTATAGTTATTGGTTTAGGTACGATTAAAACTAAATAGCGCTATTCTAACCTTAAAACTTTAACCATGAATATCTCAATAACCATGGGGTTCCGCAGGGTGGGGATGGCACGGGGGGATAGCCCTAACCCCCCCTCCTCCTTCCCATCCCTCAAACCTCATATATTGACGGTCCATATCGTGTTATTTGCCAATTTGTACGAAAAGTTTAAAAAAATATATCTCATGAACCGTAAATTTTCGTAACCTAATACTTTGCAAAACGCTTTCTTTTAGTGAGTACTATCTACAAAAAAAATATGGGCATTTAAATCGACGGTCCATATTGGAAATTTTAACCGCAAAAGGTATTCAAGGCCTCAGATAGACAAATTTTCGATAAAAATTGGTTTAACATCATTATAAGGAACAACTCACAGTTGTGTACATAACACCCATGCAATACTTTTTCATTAATAGAAGTTAGAACTATAATCATATAAAAATTGTAAACCAAGCGATGCGACATGGCAGCAAGTGCCCGCAAGCACCCCCTTTGCACAGTATTTTTCTACAAGCCTTATATACCTTGTATACTCTTTTCTGTCCCTTATAAAAGCCACATCTCAACAAAGTTATCACATACTATAATACAGTCGACTCTCGTTAATTCAAACCTGCGATAATTCGAAACTCTCTATAATTTAAAGTTATCACAAGTTCCCTACAGACTCTCTTGATATTTCAAACTAAATCAATACATTTTTATGCACTTGGTAATTCGAACGAAAAAATCATTGCTATATAACAAAACGACGCGTTAATTCGAGCTCAAAGGCGTCCAACACTCGACAATTCAAAGTTGCAGAGAGAAAGAGGTGGAAAGATTGTAAGTACATTTTGCGACAAGTTCACATTTGTATCAACATACACAAGCCTTTTTATTTTATGACAAAGCATTTCAGGGACTTTTTCTCTTAAAAAAAGTTATTGAGCAGTCTGAGCAACAGTAATGTGCTTTTGAAGCAAACCAATATAACAGAGTCCTTTGGAAAGATTAATTAATTCACATTATGAATACATTTATGTACACGGATGTACCTCTAAACTTTTGACATTGTTATAGAATAGCAGTTAATAAATAATAATTGATCAACACTTAATAATTCGAAGTTTCATTTATTTTGCTCTCAAAAATTTCGAACCATTTGATATTTCAAACACTCGATAATTCGTACTATTTTAGAAGTCCCTCGGATTTCGAATTAACGAGAGTCGACTGTATGTAGATATTTTTATTACATCGAGTCATATGCCTAAGGGAGAACAAATTAGAAAACTCAAAGACCAATGATAGCATGTGGATTTATACAGAATAAGCTGAATACTTACTTCGGCGATAGATTGAAGATTGCGTGTAGGTTTGAGTTGGTTCACACCATGGCTTTTTGGCTTGCCGTAAGTGGCACCCTTTGCAACTGGGCGCTTGCGGCCACCACGACGTACGCGAATCCTGAAGATCACATAACCTGTAAACAAATACAGGTTATAAACCTCACGTGTCAACATCTCAAGATCGACACATCAGAAGATAAATTTACAAACCTTGCTTAGCACGATAGCCTAATCTCCTCGCTTTGTCGGGCCTGGTAGGCCTAGGTGCACGATGCATACGAGTCAACTGGCGGTACTGCCATACTCTGACACGCAAGAGGAAACGCATAACATCGCTCAGCTTTTTACGGTACAACTCCTGTATATACCTGTATGCGCCCATCTTTGGAAGCTTGTGGCAGACCTAGCAACAAAATCAATGCAAAATTGATCAGAAGTCACATCATCGGTCTGGCCACAAGGAAATGTCGGGATCCGTCAGATAAGGCATGTTTTTACACTGAAACGGGAATGAATCAACTAGATATATGACGTCTAAAGCACATCACATAACTTATTAAATATAATTAAGAAAAAAAGATAAAATAAATATAGGATCGGACAACTATTTAAGGATTTAAAATAAAACATACGTCTCACACGCTCCACTGACAAACCGGAAAAGAATAACAGATCAGATTGGATATTTGGATACCACTTACAAAGAGTACGTTATAACCACTTATTTATTCTGGTGGTCTGGTCTGGATACCAGTGCTGCCAGTGGTCGATAGACAAAACAGTTCAACATTTTCAAGAAAAAGGTAACATAAACATGTTTCATGTAAAAAACGACTCTTATACTGTAATATGGCACTTTTGTCTTAACTATCAAAAAAATCTGTCTTAACTAAAACTTATTTACGCACCCTTGACTTTTGGAGTAAGCTAATGAATGCGTGACGAGAGCGTTACGTTCTTACGGTGATCTCTCTATAAATCTTATTTTATGCTTTTAGGCGAACTGTAATTTAGATAATAAATAAATTAAATCCTTTTAGCTTTAAAACAAACTCAAACATTCCTAATTATCTGAACTACACTGGTCAAACTTTTTCTTGTGGCCTTGACTGGCTGAAAAAATGTAGAGTAAAATGAACTTATTACTTTTAAATTTCGAATTCAATTAAAAATCTTTTCACGTCATTCTTATGTTTGCGCTAACAAAATTCAAAATTAAATATCAAACATGTCTTCTAATTGCGAATTTTTAGACTTAATTGAAGCATATTTTGTAAATAATAAAAATGTTACAGCTGCTTTAATGTGGTACGCGAATAAGTAGCCAGCTAGAGATGTACCAACAAGCAAGGTAATTAAAATCCTTCTGAAGAACCTAGAAGCAAGTGGTTCGTTCAAAAAGAAGTTACCTCGGCAGCCTCGTGTACTAGACTTAGACACAGAGATTGCTATTTTAACGTATGACGAAGCTTATCCAGAGACATCGTTGAGATATGTTGCTTTTGAAGTTGGTGTTTCCTACTCACGTGTGTTAAAGACATGGAAAAAATATGGCTATAAATGCTATCGTCATGGGCTTATAGTGCAAGCTTTGCATCCGGATGATAATGTTCGTATACTTACCTTTTGCTACGAGGAAAAATAAGTAGAGATGAATTTAAAAATTCATACTATGGTCTGACAAAACTAATTTTTCTAATAACGGTATGTAGAACCGAAAAATCACCATTACTGGTCTAGAAAAAATCCTCTTAGAGCCTGGGAAAGTCATAATCAGGTTCGTTTCTCTTTTAATTGTTGGTGCGGTGTGATGTCGAACCGAGTCCTAATGGTGGAATTTTATGAAGGAACTCTGAATTTTGCCATGTACAACGACGTCATTTTAGATAATCTCCAAAACCAATTGGATGAATGGCCGCTCTCAGATTTGCTAAAAGTTTATTGAAATGAAATGAAATGAAATGAAATTTGTTTATTCACAAAAAATAGAGTTGGTAGAGTCCGTCTAATGAAAGCTGAACCTGAATAAAAGCGGCAATTTCAAAAATCCTTCGTATGGTATTACCGACCAAAATGGCAATAAACGATTTTGATACTTTTCTAATTTTTTATTTTTTATTATAACAGGCTTCGTTTTTTTTTTTTAGTAAATAAAATTATCAATATTAAAAAAATTTATTTATTATTAGGAACAGTAATCAAAGTAGGTGTCTAGATACTCCACTTCCAATGATTCATCCGAACTACTGCCAGACTCATCATCACACACACTTATAATAAACGATTCGAGGTCTTCGGTTACTCCAGTATTAATTACACGATCAGTCATTTTTTTTCCAATGATCTGGTGTTACACAGTCAAAAGCCTCTTTAATAATTTTTTCAACTTCAGCTGCTGATACGGCAATATTTTTACTTGCGTCTTTCCACTTTGCTGAACTCCAGATTAGCTCAATGGAGTTAAGGTCACAATGATAGGGCGTAAGTCATAAGTCCTCATGATTATGCTCCCTTTAGAATTTCATCTGCTAAATTGCCTGCACCAGGACAAGAAGCTCTGGAATGGTATAACATTCTTCATAACAAATTTGATTGGAACCTAGCCACTCTTGTATTTCTGCTTTTCAGCTGCTAGTATTTGATGCCCTATTAATTTGCACCATGTGGTAGCTGGCGTTGTCCATGACAATGGCACTTGGTTCAGTCAAGTTGGGAATAAGCTTCTCACGTAACCAGAACCAGAAAAAGAAATAAACAGAACAACATCTATACATATACATTGTGATGCATAATACGCTCCATTGCATAGTCCAGTGAGGTTCAAATCATGGCAGTTTAAGAACAAGCATGACAGGTATGAACCTGAACATCTTTCTAAGAGCTCATGGAGTGAAAGTAGGTAAACTTTGTTGACAAACAACAAAATGCTATTTCCTCTGCGTAAAATAAATACACATAATTATGTTCATGATATTTTTAACTAAATGGGTACATTCCCTTGGTGTTTTACTGAAACTATGAGTGTGAGTTATATTAGTCTAGTACTCTGTCTATTTTTTTTTTAGTATATAAAATTGCGAATGTTAAGTGATTCAACATGATAGTTAAAGTAGGTAAGTACCTAATGTAGGGTAAGACAATTATTTAATAATTTTATTTTAATATTTACCGGTCATTGAAGATATTTCCTCTAAATACTTGTTCTAACTTAGCAATTCGTTTTGCTCCAATTCTTTCAGCTTCTCAAGATTTTCTAAAAGGACTTTTTTTTTCTTCTGAAACGAGCTTATGTGAAAGGAATGTATTGTTTCATTTCTCAATGGAAAATAAAAACGAATGTCAAAATATAGGTTGAAGGTGAAAATGTATATGAAACTTTAGATTGAAGATGTAAAAATAATAAGTATCAAAATTAACATGTCGTACTATCCGGCGAATTCAGTCATCACACCTAAACACCGTTTTTTCTGTTTGAACAAGACTTCTTGTTTTTATATTTTTTATATATTTTATGCATTTTCAATGCGATCTTATAAGATAAATTATCGGTTCACTTGTGACCCGAGTCGATTTTTTCTAGTATTTTTCTATTATAATAATTTATCTTATAAGATCGCATTGAAAATGCATAAAATATATAAAAATTATAAATATTATAAATAAAGTTTATAATTAAATAAATACTAATAAATAGTATGTCATATTAATTAATTTAATGCAAATTTTTAAATCTAAATATTCCTTAATCGAGTAAAAGCATTTCATTTTTAGCCACATCTGTAGTTTGGTTTTAAATATCGGTAGACTAAGTTCCTTTTATGGAGTGTGGTAACTTATTATAGATTGTAATACAATTTGGATAACAATTTCTTTTGTAATATTGTGAATGCATTCTGGGCAACATCAACATACCGTGGTGTCTCTCTAGTCTAGAGGTATTTGCGTTTTTAAATTGAAATATAGGAGGATGTGTCTTAACAAAAATGCAATATTCTAATATGTATATATTTTCAGCAAGATGGCGCACCGCCACATAACAGCCGCCGTACGCGTTCGAACTTGAACACACAATTCAGGACCCAGTGGACAGGAACATATGGTCCAATAAAGTGGCCACCTCGAAGCCCCGATTTAACGCCTTTCGATTTTTTTTTATGGGGCTACCTAAAAGACAAAATTTATAAAAAGAAATACGACAGTATTCAGGAACTCAAAGATGCATTGAAAAGAAATTTAAATAACACGCATCCCAGGATATTATCAGCTGCTACATCCTCAGTACAAAAGCGAGTAAACTTATGTATTCGTGAAGATGGCGGACATTTTGAGCAATTTATTTCATAAATAGATTAGATATTTCTTCGTTTGCTTGGAAATACACGTCAACATCATTTAATTTAGTTAATTATTTTTGCTATCTTAGCATTTTTGTTGCCGATGGTAACTTTTTTCAAAATCTGTGAATGCAGATGAGCATATCTTAAAAAGTTATGGATGGTTGCCTTACAAAGTTTTCTTGTAACTTTAATAGTTTATGTACCTGCCCTTAAAATCCCATCTCAAAAATCCACTCTGTATATATACAAATAGGTGAAGCTAAAGAAGATTTACTTCAGTCGTGAGGTCTAAAGCACACACGTTTCTTGTCATTTGTTCTACTTAGAGAGAATGGATCGAATAATGTGTAATAAATATATTTATATTCATAAAGGTCTTTCAAAGTTCAAAGACCAAAAGTTACTTTGGTAATTAACTTATTAAAATGTCATCATTAACTGTTATTGAGAAAAGGTGGAGTAACTAATTAAAATTAGAACCTGAAAAAAATATTGATATCATCATTCATGTTCCAGACCATGAAGTTATAATAACTTAATGTTCGAGACAGTATTTCACCGTTTCTTATAACATATACAATTCTGGTTCATGAAAACATCCTTTTATGTTACTTTGGTTTCTGATAAATGTTTGTATACTCTCTATTAAAATTTTGCTAAAACTTCGAACACTAGATTTTTTATTTAAGCATTTCCCCATAATTGCACCATTATTTTTCCCTAAAATGGGGAAAATATTCCAATCTGAAACCACTGGGATGTAGGTATTGTAATTTTTTTGTTATCTATTGGAGAAAGCAAAGGGCAAAAATCCATACAGCCACGTTTTTCAATCGTATTAATTAAGGTACTGGCTAGGAGAAAAACCAAGTAAAAAAATAACAATAAACCGGAAGGAAAACACTGCTTTGCCTACGTTTAAGGTGTTAGTTTAAACATTTTTTAAAGCCATGCCAAAGTACCTCCTCACTACTGTAGAAAAGAAAGTACAAAATTATATTTAGAACGTATAATACAATTTAAAGGTAAATTTTATCGTATCTATGTTAAAGTGACGACACAAAATGTACAGAAAGTAGCTTCTAGAAAACTTTTCGAGGATGTTCTGAAAGATGAAAAGATAGCTTTGTTTCAACCGAAAAAAGACGCATGTCATCTTTGTTGTTCATAAAAAGTAGGCAATATAAAGGAAAAAGAATATCAATTTCATGTATCACGAAAATATTTAGCTAGAAAAAATTACACAACAAGCTACCAAAAATGGAGCACATCACGTAATCACTGCCGATTTACAAGCTGTAAAATTTAGTCGATTTTGGTCAGCCAGTGCATAGTTGTATTTTAAATCAAAGTGGATGGTTTAAAATAATTACACATACAATCTGGGCGCTAACAACGTAAAGTGTAACTGGTTTGATGAGACAACAACAGATTTAAAAGCATCGACATACGCTTAATTTTTTGAGGATTATTTCATAAAAATTATAAATGAAACTCCTAAAAATTTCATCATTTACATTGATGGATGTACAAACAGCAACACTCTTAACTGCCCCTGCAAGACCCAACAGACAGAAAGGTAGAAAGAGATGAAATTATTTTTCTCATGACAACTTCATAACAAAAACTAAAGTTTTTTATGACATAATATCTTTGTGTGTGTGGTGTGTGTCTCTTGGCGCCAGAGAACTGTCACTGCTTGACGCAGAGAATTGACATGCCTGATGACGTGCTTTCAGTTGTTGCCGCTCTTCCAAAACAAAGAGCAACGGCAACGTCGCATGGTTTTGGATGAAATAATGATAAAATTTAATTTTACTTATCCTGCATCCATAGACTTAAAAAGGTATAGATGCAGCAAGCGATTAATAATAAAGATTTCTTACACTGGCATTATAAAAAAATATTATTAATATTATATTACTCAAATAAAACATATACTAACTTAACAAATAAACAATTCAAAATAGCGCATAATTATTGTGATTTTTTATTATTCAAACATTTGTCTTTACCGGGACTCTAACTCAAAATCTTTTCTGATTATAATTTTGCCAAACTCGACCTCATGTAGTTTGTCCTTAGCTCTTATTCCACCACGCATATGGTTTCCTCCGTTCCCAAAACTTTATCGTTTCTGTTATTTAAAATATGAAGTAATATTTTTCAGACATGCGGTAATTTATTCAATTCTACTCGAATTTTATATCTGTGACAGCGTGTCTTTTTCTGTTCAAAAACCTCGGTATCAGTAAAGTTCAATGATTTAAGGATTGCTACCTGGAATATGAATGGCCTACTGCCAAATAAAGACAATCTAGAGTTGATACTTAAAGTTAATAAAATTGACATTATGTTACTTTCAGAGACACACCTAAATTTCCAAAAAAACTTTAAACTTAATAATTATGATGTCTATTCAACAAACCATCCTGATGGTACGTCTCATGGTGGAACAGCAGTGATTGTAAAGAACAATATTAAACATTATATACATAGCAAGTTTAAAGAAAATTATTTGCAAGCCACTACTGTTACAATAGAAGACTCCAATGGAAATTTTAATGTGAGTGCTGTATACTGCCCTCCTAAACATAAAATCACAGAAGAAATGTTTACAAACTTCTTTAGCTCTTTGGGCAAAAAATTTATAACAGGAGAAGATTGGAATAGTAAACATACATTTTGGGGATCGAGGCTGATTACTACTCGAGGCCGTGAATTGTTAAAATGTGTTACCAATTTGAGACTAGAAACACTTTCAAATGGTGAACCAACATACTGGCCAACAGATCCGAATAAAATCCCAGATTTATTAGACTTCTTTATTCTTAAAAATTTGCACTATCAATATGTTACTGTTGATTCATGCCTGGACACCACATCTGATCACACTCCAGTTATTGGTACATTCAGCATGTTTGTCATTCACCGAGTTCAACAAATAAACTTATATAATTGTAACACTGACTGGCAAGCATTTTCAGAATTCTTGGTATCAGAAATCAACTTAAAAGTAAGCCTTAAAACTGAGAAAGATATAGATGAAGCTACTTTTCGCATCACAAATCTAATACAAGAATCTGCTTGGCGTGCTACTCCAATTAATGAGATGGGTCCCTCAAAGTCGAACACACCTCTAGAAATACGTCTAAAACTAGAGGAAAAACGGAAACTAAGACGTCGATGGCAATTGAGTAGACTAAAAGAAGATAAAACATTATGGAACAAAGCAGCCCGGGAACTAAGGGAAATGTTAAGTGAATATAAAAATAATAGACTCCAGCAAAGATTGTCTACATTATCGGAAACCAAAAACGACGATTACTCTCTCTGGAAAATCACAAAAGAACTCAAAAGACCACAACTACATGTTCCTCCACTGAGAAAATCTTCTGGAGTCTGGGTCAAGAAACCTAGAGAGAAAGCGGAATTGTTTGCTGAACATCTTAAAGGTGTGTTCAGCCGTAATGAGACTTCTGATGAAGAATTTGAAAGTGAAATAGACAGAGTAATAAACAGCGACCAGCAGTTGTCTCCGCCCTTAAAGTTGATAACACCAAAAGAAGTGGCTAAAACAATAAGAAGTTTGCAAAATAAGAAAGCCCCTGGGTTCGACCTCATCACTGGGGAAGTTCTGAAACAGTTGCCACGTAAGGCATTAGTTTACCTAACTATGCTCTTTAATGCAATCACTAGAGTCCAGTACTGTCCTAAACTCTGGAAGATATCAGTCATACGTATGATGGCAAAACCTGGCAAACCACCAACCGAACTTAGCTCATATAGACCAATTAGTTTGTTGCCTACTATCTCCAAATTATTTGAGAAGATCCTACTCACTAGGCTTAAACCAGTTCTCACAACCGAGAACATAATCCCAGATCACCAGTTTGGATTCAGATCTCAGCATTCCACTGTAGAACAAGTGCATCAAGTAGTGGATACTATAAGACAATCCTTAGAAAAAAGAGAATATTGTTCTGCAGTTTTTCTGGATATTCAACAAGCGTTCGATAAAGTTTGGCACAAGGGACTGTTATACAAACTGAAAATGCTTCTCCCTAACTCTTTATATATGGTGTTAAAGTCATATTTACAGAATCGCAAATTCATGGTAAAATTTAATGAAGAACTATCTAAAATATATGATATTCAAGCATCTGTACCACAAGGCTCAGTACTTGGCCCTATTCTGTACTCAATATACACGTCGGACTTACCAGTATTAGAGGGAGTATTGACGGCAACTTATGCCGATGATACAGCATTGCTATCTAGTGATAAAGATCCCAACAAAGCATCAGCAAGGTTGCAATCACTACTGGATGAGGTTGATCAATGGTTACAGAGATGGCGAATAAAATCCAGTGCTACAAAATCAACACAAGTGACATTTGCATTGCGCAGGGGAGATTGCAAACCTGTTTCCATGGGTAACCAAGAGCTACCATGTAAAACCAGTGTTAAGTACCTGGGCTTTCATTTGGATAGAAGACTGACATGGGCCAGTCATATTAAAGCTAAGAGACAAGAAGCAAATACGCAATATCGAAAGCTTTATTGGCTGATTGGACGGCAATCCATGCTATCACTGAGTAATAAACTACTCATATACAAAAGCATCATAAAGCCTATTTGGACTTATGGCCTAGAACTGTGGGGCTCAGCTAGTAACTCATATCTAGAGATCTTACAAAGATTCCAAAATAATGTCCTAAGAATGTTGTCTAACGCACCCTGGTATGCTCGTAATACTGAAATACACGAATATCTAGAGATGCCAACTGTTAAACAAGAAATAGCTAAAAATAGCACAAAGTATAGGGAAAGGCTTCAGAATCACACAAATAATCTAGCTCAAGATTTGTTAAATACTGGTGAACAAATTGCTCGTCTCAAAAGGTGGCAAATATTAAATCTTCATGAAAGACACTGACGCTAGGGAATAAAATTTAAATGTCAATGATTCTTAATGGAGAACCAGCCATCCAAATAAGGAGTACTGGAAAACATCTGATCATGGCTATGGAGCCGATTGCAGATAGATATAGAAAAGGAAAAAAAAAAAAAAAAAAACCTCGGTGTTCGAAATGCTAAAGATTAGAATGGTTTTAAGGTTCAAATGTGTCTTGCTTTTAATTTCAGGTTAACAGAAGTGAAGAAAGTAAAAATTGCAATTTTTGTAGTGCAATATGAAATAATATTTTATTAAATATACCTATTCTTTTGCTATAATGTTAGAGCGCAAAGCGCGTAAATAATTTGTTCGCCAGTCTGACTAAAAGTAAAATAAAAAACCAACACTTTTTTTGTAGCAATATATAATTATAAACTTTAAAAACCTCACTTACACAAAAG
Organism: Calamotropha paludella; assembly: GCA_927399485.1. Taxonomy (NCBI): domain Eukaryota; kingdom Metazoa; phylum Arthropoda; class Insecta; order Lepidoptera; family Crambidae; genus Calamotropha; species Calamotropha paludella. The sequence goes on along the minus strand of OV656815.1, from coordinate 19,704,151 downwards.
CACAAAGAAGATAGAATCGCCTTTTGTCTTCAATATTATAATTTTGATTGGACGGATAATATCGTTGTCCTGGTAATTTTAAAAACCAATACGCTTTTCAGTAAAAATATATTATTACCACTTCATAACAATGTTCAAACATGACAGATAACTGGCACCAACAGTAATAAAAAACTGATGTTGTGTGACAATTTTCGGGCTGGTACGAGGGCGGCACTGAAAATTTTGGGAATCAAGGAAGTGACACAACTTTACTATTTAAAAATGTATTTATTGCTTTTCGAAATATTCTCCGCGAAATTTGACACATTTTTCCATACGATCGAACCAATCATTGAAGCAACCATTCCATTCGGAAGTTGGAGTCTCCAAAATGGCCGTTTTGTAGGCGTCCACAGCTTCTTCAGGTGATGAAAATCTCTGACCATGCAATTTATTCTTTATTTTAGGGTAAGTATAGTAATCATTAGGGCTTAGGTCGGGGCTGTAAGGCAGATGGTCTAATAATTCTATGTTTTCTTGGTCCAAAAACTCTTTTGTTCTGTGCGCGGTGTGAGAACTCGCATTGTCGTGATGGAGGATGATGCGGCGGTTACAGTTCTCTTTACGGAGTTCAGAAAAGACCTGTGGCAAACAAATGCAAGCATACCATTCTGCATTAACAGTTCTTTGTCCCTCAAGAGGAATAGTCACAACATTGCCGGTATTGGAGACAATCGTGATCACCATTTTTTTGGAACACTCCGTGAACGAACAATTTCTGTTGGCTTTAACTCATTTTCGAACACCTAAACCCGTGACTGGTTTTTTGTTTCGGGTTCGTACGCGTATATCCAGGATTCGTCACCTGATACGATGTTGTATACAGCATTTGAGGATCCTTCGTGGAATCTTTCGAGTGTACTGACGCACCAAGTAACGCGAGCCGCTTTTTGCTCTTCACAGAGCGAATGCGGTATCCATCGGGAAAACAACTTTTTTACACCTAAATGTTCATGCAAGATTATTTGTATTTGACTCATGCCAATGTCTAAAGTTGCCTGAATTTCGCAGTATGTCACATGTCGTTCTTCCTCAATCAGCTTATGCACAGCATCAAGGTTTTCTTGGGTGACTGCAGTTATTAGACGACCTTAACGGGGAACATCACTGAGCTTGACACGTCCACGTTAAAATTCAGCAAACCAGCGACAAATTTTGGTTTTCGATCCGATCAACACACTGTTCTTGTGTTAAACCACGTCGAAAGTCATAATAAATCATCTCTCTTGATTTTTCTCGAGTCAATTCCATTTTCTCAACGACTGTGACAAGACCGAGAATCTTTTTTTTAAATAAATAAATGGTATTTGATTTTTGAAACCAAGGAGTTTTCAATTAAAAAGATTTTAATATGACAGGAACAGTGGAAATATTCCATTCCCGATACTTTTAGTGCAGCCCTCGTATGTGATGTTGTGAGCCACCTTCATTTAGCCTACGCCGCACTGTCTGCATTGATATCTAGCGACCGGAAAAAATTTGACAATGATTGTTCTGACATTACTCTCATTATTGAATTGAAACAATCCCACCTTTTTGATGCGAAACTCATTAGGGTCTTAGAAAAAAGTATTAGTTTCAGTTATTATGTAACTTTGTAACGTTACACACACATCTACAATAAAAATGACATTTATGAAGACGTCATACATCTATTCTCACTTTCTTTCAAAAAGTTGGTAGTCACGTGACAGGGGCAGTTAAGGTTGTTGCTGTTTGTACATCGCAAAATATAAATGTTGTGGTTTCGAATGCTCTTCTCGAATATGTGTAAAACTTGTAATACTATTCCTATCAAAATAGTTAAAAAGGCTGTTTCAAACTGAACTACACCCTATGTAACAATTCTAAGATAGTTCAGAGAAAAAGGTTTTTTTGTTGTTTAGTTGATTTATCAAGCTTTTGAGGTAGGGTTTTGGTTAGTTTATTGAACATTGTTATGTAACATTATAACTTGTATGATTTTAATACCGCGTAACTTACTATTTAGGTTCCATTTTGATAAATTTATGGTCAAATCAAATCCGCGTAATTGTCGTAGCTACTAAATTAATCACTTTAATAGATATCTAATGTTAACAATACATAGAATATATGAATTATTACCCCCAACGTAAAAATGAGTCCAATAGCCGTTAAAATAAGAAAGTTATAAAGATATTACCTTCCCCTGTAAAATTAGATCTAGTGCAGATACGCACCCTTTACGTATGGTAGATTCGCGGATTTGCATTATCCCCGACGATATCGATTACATTTGTACCGAATGAATACTATGAAAATGTCAATAACTTATTCGTTTAATTTACAGTCAATCTCATCACTAACAAAATATATCGCAACCTCAGAGCAATAAGGTTGCATTGCAACACTACTGCCGCCATCTTGAAAGCGTAATTGTTGTCATGTTTACGTTGAGTGGCATAAGTGAAATTTGGAATTTTTGTTGGCGTTATTAGGTATAGTTTGTGATAATTTGAAAATATTATAATAATCTAGCAATTGCATTTAATACCCATAGTTTAATTGTGAAATTTTGTGCGTATTGTGTAGAGAATCTAACCGAAAAAATAGGCGCCAAATTGCTTCCAGATAGTCGTTACAATAAAATGGCATAATAAACAGTAACAAATAATTTGTTTCGCTGTTTTACGTATTTGTTGTTAAGACGTCATGACAAAATACGATCGCTATTGAAGACCGTGATTTTACATTTTGTTTCAGGACAGGATTGATGTAACCGCTGGTCTGGTGCTCAGCAATCCATCAAAATGTTTTACGCACATTTTGTGCTGGCCAAGAAAGGCCCTTTGGCCAAGATTTGGCTGGCAGCTCATTGGGATAAGAAGCTCACGAAAGCTCACGTATTCGAAACCAATATTGAGAAGTCAGTGGATGGAATATTGAAGCCAAAAGTAAAAATGGCACTTCGAACCTCAGGTCATCTGTTGCTCGGAGTAGTGAGGATATACTCTAGGAAAGCGAAATATTTGCTCCAAGATTGTAATGAGGCATTTGTTAAAATCAAGGTATGTGATATTGTTTCTTACATAAATAATATTTTCATTTCTTCCACTTAACTTGTCACATCCTTTTACATAAGTGTTTGATCTTTGTTTTATAAAGTGCATGATTTAGAAGATAAAATTATTATAATATTAATAATGATAATATTGGATAACCCACTACGATTATTTAGTTCCAAACAAAGTAGAGCTTGCACTATAGTTACTAATGAATAGATAAATAATGAATACATATTTAAGTATATGATTCGAGACAAATGCTGATCATTCAAGATTAAAATGTGGTGTAACAATGGTTTTGCTTATTATTTTATATCATAGCTTTATTGGTGGCATGGAAATGATCATAGAGAATTAAAATTAAGTTTGTAAAAGTTTGGGATTACCTATTATACATGAAATTATTCACCAATATTTAGTTTAATTAATTAATTTTCAAGATGAAATGGCTATAGACATGTATACAATTCATTATCTGCTATATGAATTGTACAGATAATAAATTGTATATTTTAAGATTGGTTGTAGTTATAATAATATTTACTATTATAAACTATTGAAATTTGGCAATATTACAGTAATGATTACAGATTGTTTATTAACTAGTCAATTGACTAAAAATTTCGACACAAATTTTCATTTAGAAATGGTAAACTTTGTCTGAACATTTGTTCATAGCTTTGTATTCGATGAGTATAGAGTGAGATAGTGAGGCAGTTACAACTTTGTGACTTTCACTTGAAGGGATTTCAGATTATCGGTGTAAAAACAAAATAAATGAAATATTCCAAATTATTGGGTTTCCTGTCTGTTTATTCTTTACTTTTTTAATATAAAACCTTTAACTTTCATCATCTTCTAGATGGCCTTTCGGCCTGGAATGGTGGATTTACCGGAGGAACACAGGGAAGCTGCTATGAATGCCATTACCTTACCAGAAGTTTTCCATGACTTTGATACTGCCATGCCTGAATTAAAGTAAGACTATATATTAATATTTATTTCACCAAATTATTTTTTTATGTTCTTTAAGTACTTGTCAATCCCAGGCAGATTTTAAGAATTTATGGTAAGTTTTACCTTGCAAAATAATGACTGGTTATTTCAATATTTAATAATATAAAAAATTTTAAAATCCTAATTAAGGGTTTTAAGAAGGAAAGTATTTGCATGCTTCATCATTATGAACTTAAAAGAATTAAGGTACTTTTTTCTTATTTATTCACTCCTCGGTTTTTTATACAGCTATTGCCTGGAATCCAACTTACCAAAAAAGTATATTTCTCATATTTCTAAAATATAAATACAATGGGTTGTAATAAGAATTAGCAGTTCTTATGTAATATAATAAAAATTTATAGAAATCTTTAAATTTTATAAATTTATATTTCTATTAATTTTATATATTTTTTTTCAATGCTATCTTATAGGGTAAATTATTTTTATAGAAAAATGCTAGAAAAAATCAACTGGGGAGACGATTTATAGAGTCTATTAATTCTTGTTGATAGTAGCATTAATAGGTTTATTTCATTCATTAACCCGAAAAAACTTAAGAAGAAAATATTTTTTAGCTTGTATCATATTTTTAAATAAGAAGAATTGGTTGTATTTCATAAGGATAATAGATAATTCGTAGAACATTGTCGTACAGTGCTGTAGACTGCTAGGTACGGTTTACACTCTGTGTGGTTGGTTTTCAACTCTTCACTTACATCATAGCACAGATTGCAGGCAGGCAGTCCATACTGACTATAAGCAGAGCATTATAAGCAACCATAATATTGCTATTAATTTATTCTTATATATTCATGTAACTTAAGACGAATTAATTGTTATCTAATTATATCAAAATTACATGTCACACTGATTGACGGGAATGAACTCTGAAACGACTCAATCGATATTGATTATTTATTGCTGGATTTGTTTCAACTTATGACATAGGATAGGTTTCATTTTATTCATAACCAACAAATATGCAAGTTATAATAACTTAGCCACAGCAACATGTGGTCGGGTCAGCTAGTATTAATATAATTTGAAGTATGGCTATTATCAAAATTTCTGGGAAATTTTCACAAGCTTTGTACCATTAACCTTGTCCCAGTTTGTAAGGCTGTCTTCTAATACATATTTTTCCTGATGCTCTTGTGATCATTATAATATATTAATACATATCTTCATCATCATCATCATCATCATCAATATTAGTCTCTTATATTGACAGTATTTATATAAGTTATGATTGTGACAGTGTAATTAATGTTCATCTATACCTATAGTTGACATCTATACCTATAGTTGACATCTGTCCCATTTTGGTCTTGTAGTGGTTATACCATGTTATAGTGATAGACCATAACAGCATTATTAATTTCAGTGAAGTGGATATTGAAGCCCAGTTTTCCCTCAACCAATCTCGTGCTGAAGAAATCACTATGCGTGAAGACTATGGCTCTTTAAATTTAGTCACACATGATGATGGATTTGGTGACATGGGCTTTGATACAGATAACCCAGATATTATGAGAGAAGCTATCGGTAGTGAAGGAGGATTAGAGCAGGTAATAAATAATTTTGTAACTGTATATAGGTTCACTGTACCGAGTTGTAAACTACAACCTGTTTCAGACCATTTTCACTTTCATCATTTTACCCAAAATATGTCCACTACTGGACATTAGGCCATTCCAAAATAACACCAGTCATTTTGCGTTAATCTTATGCCTGATAAGCGGGTTGGTGATTTTAAATGTTATGTGAATAAAGGTCCTTGTTATCAAAGTTTGAATACATTGAATAACTGCCAGAAATGAGCTACATTATTCATGTCAGTCAACTTATAGGAAATTTGTTTGTTTTGCAGAGTAACTTGTTATTCGCGGATGGGTCGTCTTTAGAGCTAGGCGGTAAGGAAGCGGGAGTGGGAGTGGCGAGTACGAGCACAGGCGTGCCGACGTTGGCTGAGCCTACACATCCGCGTCGTCTTGAGGTCGCACCCCACGCCCCATGCGAAGGGGACGACGGTTTCGGCGGCACCATAGGTGATGTTGCCGACTTCCCACGTGAGTATGCCCAACATACTGTTGTTCTGAGTATAGGTGTATAACGAATAACCAATCCACTTTTTTCTAGCGTTGCACTAAATACATATCGACATAATCTAAGATCACAGTGGTTTGTATGTTTGTCTGTCCGCTCTTTTTCCATTGTATCAATAACGTTACCATAGCAACGCGTTAACCGCAAGTAGTTCGTCTACCGAAGGCTAGATGGCGCTAACGGAAAAATATTTAATAATAGAAAAAATTTAAAGAATTTTGTCCAAGCATGCGAAGCCGGGACGGGCCGCTAGTAGATGATAATAATGTTAAATACCCAACGGCTCACAAAAAGTTAAATTACCATATTTTCATAATTAATCTTAATATTAAAAGCTTGTAATGAATGTGGACGTAAGTTTTTTTGTCATCCAGCAGCCGTGTAAATCGCCTAAAGCCAGACTTTCAATTAATAACGTAATAGTCTCATTCCCGCCACTGCGTCTGTCTGCACAAGCCCTTAAATCAATCATAAATTATGTCATACAAGTTTCATGAATTTGGAGTCCCCCACTTCACCAGTGATCACAAGTGGTCATATTTAAGTCAGTTTTGCGATCCCAACTCTTATATTGTAGGAAATGTATGTAACTGGCAACGAAAGGATTTGGACTTTTTTTAATATGCCACGGCTCGAAATTACAAGTTAAGATTTGTCATACGATATTCAATTTAAACTAGCGGCCCGTCCCGGCTTCGCACGGGTGGACAAAATTCTTTAAATTATTTCTATTATTAAATACTTTTCCGTTAGCGCCATCTAGCGTCCGGTAGACGAACTACTTGCGGTTAACGCGTTGCTATGGTAACGCATATACAATGGAAAAAGAGCGGACAGACAAACAGACAGATTTGTACTTCTAGAGTGCAATATCAATGAAACTCATGAGTCGTGAAGTAGGTAGGCCTAGAATATAGTGAGGGATGCTTCCAGATGCGGGTGGTTTGTTCGAGGGCGATCTGTTCGGGGACGTGACGGCAGGCAGTAGCGCCGCCGGGACAACACCGGGCATGCCCGGTACTTCGCAGCAGCCACAGTCTTTGCAGGTACTTCTTTTTTACACTACGATTTTAAAATAATGACAAAGTTATGACACATTTGAATGTTATAAGAATAACATAATATAAGGTTCCAAAAATATTAACGTCACTTACACAATAAGTACAGAAAAGCTATTAAGTTTTAAAATAAAAAAAATATCAAGTCAGTTTTACTAATAGCTATTCTATTATTTTAAGTATGAAATAATTTTTATTTATTTCATAAGAATTATGTTCTTGATGATTATCTCAATGGAGCAATACTATATATTGATCCATACGCATCTTTCTGGTGACGTCGTAAGAAAACCCTAGACAATGCAAAATTAAACTTTTTTATTTGGTCTTAGTATGTTTGTGGAACTGTTACTGTTTTTTGATATCGTTGCCACAAGTTTAACACAAAATAATTTCCATAACATGCGATCTGAGCAATGTATGTGTTGTTTAACAACATTAATTTCATATTCACCTTTATAGAATACTAGCGACCCGCCTCGGCTTCAATACTGATACTAAATATACTACAGAAAAAAAATTGTTATTGTGGGTTATTCCTAAGAGATAGAAATATACCATCGCGGACTTTTTTGTAGACCTTTTTAAGGTGTACAATACTGTAGTACATTATTTTGATCTATCTCGTAGGGTTCGGCCAGCGGTTGCATTGTAAGCGCCAAAAAGTGTTTATTTACGACATCACATTAGAAACATCTAAAATGATCAGTGTTTCACTACTATATTATGCATGTATTATACATATAAACCTTCTTATTGGATCAGTCTATTTATTAAAAAAACCACATCAAAATCTGTTGCATAGTTTTAAAGATTTAAGCATACATATGGACAGACAGACAGCAGAAAGCGACTTTGTTTTATACTATGTAGTGATAAGAGTAGAAATTGGAATAGTAGTTGCAACATTGATGTATACTTTTGAGTGAAGATAAAACAAAGTACCGATGATTGGACATCCTGGATTGTCCAACTCGAAATTATGTAAAGAAGTTGACTTCAGTAATAATATAATATGATGATAATGATTCAATAGGCGGAGATAGACGCAGCGGGTGTAGGCGGTGGTGAAACCGACGTGCCAACCGCGGCGGCTGACGCTCCCGACTCCGACGACGAGATGGGTGACCATTACGATGCGGGCACCTCGCCACAACACAGGTACTTTCTGAATTTTTAAAATCAGAGTAGCCTAATTGGTTACACTGTGGCTAGCGCGACTTGTGATAATTAACGTTAAGCAACTTTTGGCAAAGCTGGTTATATGATGGGTGATCAAAAATTACCTCGAGCTCTTCTCTCGAGAGAGAAATAGTTATTAATATTATTATTATTAATACAATAGAATACTTTTTGATATAAACAAAGAATAAATAAATGTAATTATTTAAATCATTCGCAAGAGTAGCTTTTATAGTTTTATGTGGTAAATATTAAAGATTTTTTGGAAGGTGCGTTATAATCTAGTGTTGTTTGTTTATTAGTTGGGGTGGGTCCCCAGCACACGCGATGGAAGTAGCTCCGCCCGCGTTGGCAGACGCCGCCGCCCTTATGCCACCGCCTGCACCTCGCCCACCTTCACCCACGCCCATGGTAACTAACTAAATAAATAATATATTCACAACAATCATTTAGTCCAGTAACAGTAAGCAAAGCTTATTGTTCGGGGATGAGCGTGTGCGTGCTTTAAGGGGATGTTGATGTTAAAATTATGAATTAAAATTATCACTTCAATATTTTATTAGCTTTCAAACAATGTTCAGTTATAATAAATGTCACTATAAACTATTATATAAAATGTTAAAAATGTATGGAATGTTCTATGAAATGATTATGGGTTGAATGTTAGGGATACGTAAAGCACAGAGAATTGTAAGTTTGTGACGGGTGCAGCCGGAGAAATAAAAGCTTTCAAGGTCACTTGTTTTTATATTTAAGGAATTAAGGCACAACTGAAACAATTATATAAAAAAAGGTAAATTACACTGAATACAAAACAATTTCACATTTATCACTAAAATATATTATAAAAGGTAGGGCTACTTACAATAGTGCCTTAAAGAAACTTATAGACTTATAAACAGGAACTGGTGGTACAATATATATATACAGGAAAACTTGTGAATTATGCTTATGAGCTTATTATACTTGTGAGCTTATTATAAATATATTCTCAGCACTATAAATATATTTAAATAATTTGTTATCGGTGAGTCAACCACTCTACGCGCTGACTCTGGTAAGAATAAACTTCGAACAAAACAAATAAAAAGAGACAGACAGTAAATTTAAAATAGGAAACAGAGACAGACAGTAAATTTAAAACAGGAAACGAAGAGAAAAGAAAATATGAAAAATGGCCAGAGAAGAGCGCAATGAAAGCAACGAGTCGCCAATATAGCTATGGCGCCTCGTTACAATACCCGCTCCCCCCTGGAAGAAAAAATCCTGGGTATAAAAAGGATTTTTTCATAAGCTATGTAAAAATAAGTGACCATTTTATATAAAAAAACATATCTTTAATAAAAATGGATGAGATGAGAATTGTGAAATGAGAAAATAAGGAGACCAGGTTCCCTACATGCATCACTTTCCTTACATGCATCACTTTCATACTTCCAATACATACTTCAGTCAATTGTCATGGTTGATTTAATAAGACAACCAGACTCCACGCGGTAGAGTATCCAAAATTTATTGAATACTCAACTGGCTCCCTAAATTAGTGAAGGCTTACTTAACCAGTAACAACCCGCTGGGTGAAAAAATAAAACAGTGTAGGCTTGCTTAACCAGTCACAACCCGCTGGATGAAAAATAATTAGTGTAGGCTTGTTTAACCAGTCACAACCCGCTGGATGAAAAATAAAAATTAGTGTAGGCTTATTTAACCAGTCACAACCCGTTGGATGAAAAATATAAATTAGTGTAGGCTTATTTAACCAGTCACAACCCGCTGGAAGAAAAATTCCCTCAAGATGTATAATGAGGCTTTAACAATAGACTAAGAGGTTCTATTCTCGGTTGAGAAATTAAATATGCCTTCTATGAAGACTGAAAAATTAATGCCCTCTATGAAGACTAAGACTGTATAATTAAGTATGTCTTCTATGAAGATAGTTAATGTATAGTAATTATTATGTGTTGTAATAGAATGAGTGAATGAATGAGTTGTAAATAGTAGTATGTATAAAAGTAATATATAAAAAAAAAAGTCGGTTTTTTTTTTTTTTTTTTTTTTTGCCTGTAAAGTCGGTTTTACGGGCGAAGATTTTACGTGACAACGTCTTTTTCTCGGTAGAATATTTATTGATATGAATATAATTAAATTGCACAATGCGCGCGGCAGACCGATCATAGTTGAGTGGGAGAGAGACGCAAGGCATTCGGCGGGCCTCTCTCTCGTTCGGTGACTCATCGTAACGTTACCGAGCGTTACACTTTTTCATAAGTGACTCCCAGCCGCAACCAATTTATAAGACGTTATCACGTCAAAACTTTTGGGAAAGTAATAACGATAGAGAAATATAGTTGGGAGAAAAAGTAATAACGTAATAAAAGTAATATATAGTATAAACGTAAATAAAAGTAATAATAAAGGAATAAAGAAAAAGTAAGTAATAAAAGATTTTTTTTAGGTCTAAAGAGTTTTGAGTAAATTTTGTGCCAAGAGTTCGTAGTTATGTTATTGTTGGACAGAAGAGGTTTAAAATTTGATTGACAGGCTGTCATGGATGAAAATTTTGTTGGAAGTTTTGCAAAAGTCATTTATGTTATGTAGTAATCTGTAATCTATTTAAACGTATTGATAAATGAATCATGAAGAAACCATAAGAAGAATGTTTTTGATTTTATCAAGATCACGTTCAATGGAGTAAGGACTGGAAAGAATTGAACAATCTGAGTCTATTAGTGGATTTAACAATTCTCGTAATTCCTCAGCGGTTGCGACAGATGGAAATTCAATTGGGCGGAGACTAAGTTCATAAGCAAGCTCAGGTTTATTTATAAGTGATGGATTCATAGTGTTATTAAAAATAAATGATTGTTTCAAAACGAGGTGTTTTTCTAGCTATTTAAAAACTACTTAAAAACAGTTATGATTTAAAATAAATTTAATAATACTAGTGCTAGGTAGGTATTGTGTTCAAGCTTAGACTGGTAGGAACCTTCTGGATAGTCGACACGGATTGCCCCAGGAAAGTGCCCAGCCAAATCTAAACTTGTATGTGGGATGCACTGGAGGTATTCCCTCTCAGCACTGCCCGTAAGTGTTAATTGCACTGATCTGAGTGATATATTGACGCTCAGAATCAGCAACAATTTTATGTCGGTTTCTTTCAAAACCGCGTATAGTTTTACAGTCTGATGGGTGTAGTAAATGTGGGGTAAGTGTACTGTAAGTGTAGTGTGTAGTTGCGTGTTTGTTATGTCACTACTATAAATTATAATAGTCTAAGTGATAGGATGATATGTGATGAGTTGAAAGGAGAGTGAAACTAAAGTTGTTTAATTTTTTCCTAACTTATCTATTATACAAGGACTGGTTAAGTAAGACTAAGATAAATTTAATAAAACTAGTGTTAGGTAGGTGTAGTGTTCAAGTTTAGACTGGTAGGAACCTCTGGATAGTCGGCACGGATTGCCTCCAGGAAAGTGCCTAGCCAAATCTAAGACTTGTATGTGGGATACACTGGAGGTACTCCCTCTCAGCACTGCCCGTAAGTGTTAATTGCACTGATCTGAGTGATATATTGACGCTCAGAATCAGCAACAATTTTGTGTCGGTTTCTTTCAAAACCGCGTATAGTTTCTTGTCTGTAAAATGTAGTAAATGTTGGGTAAAGTGTCTTGTAAGTGTTTTGTGTAGTGATGTAGTTGTATTGTCAACTACTATAAATTAAATAAAATGAGGATTGGGATGAGATGAGATGAGATGATTAAGTTAGTAATATGGCCGATAAAATAGTGGGGGGCGACTAAGCCTTTTAGAATTTGGAAAAAGATAAAAAAAAAATCACACACAACATACAACGATCTTCAAAAAATTTAGTTTTCTTTCGGTTCGCCGGTACTGGTTGACTGGTTGGTGACTGGTTCTTATACACGTTGAGGCGCCAGTGTGACGGGTGCAGCCGGAGAAATAAAAGCTCTCAAGGTCACTTGTTTTTATATTTAAGGAATTAAGGCACAACTGAAACAATTATATAAAAAAAAGGTAAATTACACTGAATACAAAACAATTTCACATTTATCACTAAAATATATTATAAAAGGTAGGGCTACTTACAATAGTGCCTTAAAGAAACTTATAGACTTATAAACAGGAACTGGTGGTACAATATATATATACAGGAAACCTTGTGAATTATGCTTATGAGCTTATTATACTTGTGAGCTTATTATAAATATATTCTCAGCACTATAAATATATTTAAATAATTTGTTATCGGTGAGTCAACCACTCTACGCGCTGACTCTGGTAAGAATAAACTTCGAACAAAACAAATAAAAAGAGACAGACAGTAAATTTAAAATAGGAAACAGAGACAGACAGTAAATTTAAAACAGGAAACGAAGAGAAAAGAAAATATGAAAAATGGCCAGAGAAGAGCGCAATGAAAGCAACGAGTCGCCAATATAGCTATGGCGCCTCGTTACAAGTTTAATTCTATCTACATGACCTGCGGTAAGCTCGATTCAGTCGCCGCGCCACATTAGGTAAAACTAAAACTGCTGTATTCGGTAAATTAACCGAACACTTATACTATGGTTACTAAATAACATATACACCACATAAATAAGGCTATAAACGGCCATGGCACCAGAAAAAATGCCTGTGCTCACCACACAAACCTATGCCCCTATCAAGATTCAAACCCTGGGGCTACTGTCGCAGAAGTTCCCTACTCTCCATACTAATAATTTACGAAACTATTATAACTATAACCATAATACTACTACAATATAAATATCTTTTGTATCTTTTCACGGCGAAACTGGTGCTCAGATTTTGATGAAAGGTATAGGTATAAGTTTAGTCCGGGAAAAAAACGATACGTTACACTGTGCATCACAATATCCCCATTATGAATCTCCATCAATTTGGGGAAAAATTATCGTCACTAGTAGTTCCATTACATTAAGTTTTTGGAAAATTAACTAACCAACAAAGTTCATCGATATACATATACAGGGTGCTTAGTTAAACAAATTAAAAAAAAAGTTTATTGTACCAAGTAGTTACCCCTTTTTATCTATTCACGTTTCTCGAACAAATCATTCACACCGGCTAAGTTTTTGTTCGATTTTGTAAAAAAATGATAATTCGTAATACGTTAATAGTCCTTTGTCATAACATTATAATTTTATAATACTCTGGATTAGTGTAATTAATTTTTAATCTTTCGTCACTAAGGAACTAAACACAACAAGGAAGACAGAGATTTCGACACGGTAACAAAGTCACACGCAACCACTAGTACAAAGTGAAATTAAGTTATTTCATTTAGGTTAGTACTTTATGATTTGAAGTATCACAATTTAAGGCTTTACATACGATACAGGAGTGCAGTACAAGCTGAAGACTAGCGTCCAGCGCCTTCGAGAACGTAATGACTAATTGGATATGCGTATTATACGATATTTTTCAACAACAGTTTTTGCGACAAAAGTAATAATTAAAAATGTAAATGTACACTACCTTGTACGAAAAGCTCTAACGAAATCGTACTAAAAACTATTTTTAAATTTATAATAAACATTTTTTTTTCTGGCTACATTAATATTACTCTTGAATGAAGTACGCCTCCAGTTTGATTTTTCTACTATAATTTACTATCTCTTTTTGTCTTAAGATTCCTTGATCAGGTTTAGTGGTTTCTAGAAGTATATTTGAATACATACGCTATTGCTTAACCCTGAAGAAAATCAACTCAACGAAAGACGCGTTTTCCTAAACATGCAAAATTATGTCAACCGGTTTTCAATAGAACATCTCTCGATATTAATTTAGACATTTTTTAAGTAGATTCTCTACACTTATTTCTTTAGGAAGTGGAAGAGGGCGTGGAGGAGGCTGAACGGGGTGCTTCGCCCGCAGGTGCTCCCGCTGTAGACAACACCACGTTGCTGCACAACGATGAAGAGTCCTTCGCTCTCGCGCCCGTCGACGCAACCGTGCTCAAGGGTAAGATCATTTATTATCTTAATTTCCGTAGTTGAGTGTCTTGCACGATATCGACGATCTTCCGGGTTCGATCCCCGGCTAAGTCAATTTAAAAAACTTTTCTATATTGGCTCACGTCTAGGTGTTATGGCGCTATCGTTGTATCGGAATTCCATAACACAAGAGCTTTAGCTACTTGGGTATGTAATGTTGTCTCATGTTTATTATTTACTAGCTGACCCGGCCACACGTTGCCGTGGCTCAGTTATTATAATTTGCAATATATTTTTTTATTAAAAATCAGCGATAGCCCACTCGCGCGTTCTGAGCCCGCGCGATAGGCAGCCTTTGTGATGTTGATTCGATGGCGGGACAAAAATTGTAAAAAATGTTATTTTGGTGTATGTATGTAGTAAATACTGTATATGCATGTAGTAAAAAATGGTTATTTCAATATTACAAACAGATACTCTAATTTTATTTATATTTATAGATAAAATAAAAATAGCCTAAGTTACTCCTTATTACATCAGCTACCTGCCAATAAAAGTCCCGTCAAAATCGGTCCAGCCATTTCAGAGATTAGCCGGAACAAACAGAGTGACAGACAAAAATTGTAAAAAATGTTATTTTGGTGTATGTACCGTATATATATTCATATGCATGTAGTAAAAAACGGTTATTTCAATATTACAAACAGACACTCCAATTTTATTTATATGTATAGATTAATAAAACGCCTATAATTAAAAAAATATATAAAAAATGTATAAAAATATCTAAAAAAATCTTTTGAAAGATCTAATGTTTAATTAACAAAGAATATAATAATTAAATATGAAAAAGAAATCTACGTCGATCCGAATTTAAAAAAGTTTAAAAACTTTGTTTTGAACATCACTCATGAGTTAGTATTATTGGCTTTATTGCTTGATATTTGGTTGTTACACACACATTAAATATCACGTTCATAAGTGATGAGTACTAGTAATGGCGTGATATTTTGGCGCACTTGTTCATATTATAGCAACCAAACTTGCACACATGATTTTCATAACTTTTATTTATTTATTTCTACAGGTATAACTAAAACAAAACGTAAACGCAAACTCATCGTGGACGAGGTTAAGAACATATCGGGTGAGGAGATGAAGAACCAGTTATCGAATACTTCAGACATCGTGACGACCTTAGACCTAGCTCCTCCTACACGGCGTCTTATGCACTGGAAGGAGACAGGTGGCGTGGAAAAACTGTTCGCTCTGCCCGCTCGTCCTATTCCATCTAGGGTGCTGTTCAAGGTAAAAAAAAACCCAAAAGCACAAGTCATATTTTCACTGTCCTTATATATAAAAATAAAAGACGAGGAGATTGAACCGATACATAATTTATTTTTAACTTTTAAAGTGGTTGCATGATTTTTTGCAGACCTACAAAAAATTAAATTTTTAATGAAGTTATTGAGTCCTTGAATCTTTAAATGATATCAGGCCTTTTGAAAATTAAAAATGTTATTCAAAAGTCTACTTTTTTACTGTAAATATTATCTGGGGAGATTTGTACATTGATAAAGTGTTATGTTTCTGTTTTGCCATTATTTTTATCATGTAATTTATGAAAAGATATTTAGAGAGAACACTTGTGGAACCATGTTACAACAAGTAAGATCCGAATATTTGTGTACAGAAATACCAGCGTAATATGACGTTACGCAGCGAGACTGAAGAAGGTGAAGCACGTTCCCCAGACCCTGAACCCGTACGGCGAGGCGGTCGCAAGCGCCGACACGAGGAGGTACTTACGCAATATTATTTCATGCCTAGGTTGACAAACTTGGTATTTTTCTTGAGGCCGATAAAGCAGGCGTTTGCCAATAGTGGTTTTCTGTTTGTCTATTCCAGTCAGAGCAGTTTGTTGTTTTATTGTGCTTATACTAGCTGATTTGTTTATATTATAGGTATATGAATAAAAATCATGTGTTTATAATGTAAACTAGAAATTGTGAGCACGAACCATTGAACATGGCTACAGCTCAGTTAAGCATGGGGAAAATTCCCGGTCATAAGCCCTTTCTTGTAAAGACAAAAATAACATTAGTTAATAATAATCAGGGCCCGGATTAATATGTAAATACATATTTTTAATTTACACGATTTTCGCTCTCGTATGTGTTCTCTACCTAGATTATCGTATATAGATTGTGAAACACTTATTTTTATTTTCCATATTTTTCCATACTTCATGGTTAAGTCCATATTTTACAAAAAATGTCACAATCATCCATATTTTCGATTTTTATATCATAAAACATGAGTTAGTTCACAAAAATTGATATAATTTTACGTGTTTGCATTTTCGCCACCGCACGGCTGCGCGTGTGTCATTTCTGTTGCGTATTATTCGTCGTACCTACGCTCCTTCATCCTACATCATCTTGATCTTTCATCCAATATAAGGCTATATTTAGGCCAAATAGACAAAGTTTTAATTTCGATAGATAATTTAAAAAAAGCATGTGATTGTGCACTGCAATCAATTTAATAAGACAGATTTAGAGGAAGATGAATAAATCTTCATATTTTTATTTGAATTACCTAAACATTTCGCTATCTTTTTATATACATATTTATTGTAACTGTTACTGCAAAGTAATTTTTCACAATAAACAATGTTTAATATGAAAAATATTCTTATTTTATAGTCCATATTTTTTTCCATATTTTGCATTTTTTAGTCCATATTATATGTACATATTTTGCATTTTTTGATACATATTTATCTGTGCCCTAATAATATTCATAAATTCGTAACATAAGCTATATTTATTGTAAAGAATTAAAAAGAACTTAGTGATAAAGCCGAGTACAGTCTCGCCAACAGACCATTCATCCACCGGAAACGCCAGCGCCGCCGCCTGAATTGGAACTTCCAACGCCGGTCCCTCAAGAATACGAGCCTTCAGTCGGTAAGTGTAATCCAATCAGCGCTTTACTCTTCTATCGAGCCTTGTTGCACAAACCATTAACTGGCGGGAATGAGCACCCTTAACCTGAACTTAAATCGTTCAGTCATTATCCGGTCATTAGCAAAATTGAAAGAAAATTTATGGTGTCAATTTTATGATTAAATTAAACAGACTTAGAGTTTCAAAATCCATGATTAAGCACTCTCTTTTAATTTAAAAGTGGAATCTAATATGAAATGATTAGTATTATTCAAAAATAATTACAAAGTTATTTTTGATTGGGCTACATCGGCCAACAAAACAAAGCAAAATTTATTTTTCTAATAGTACCTTTGTATCTGACAAACTAAGAATCTGAAAAAATCTATTGCGATATAACCCTTTTTTATCTGAAATTCGTGCAAGTCATCTTCAATTTTTAATCTACAAATTCTGAAAGTATATCACACCATTTATTATCATTGCAATTTGACAAAACAATGTAATTGCAATAAATATAGATATCACAACGAAAATCATATTGTACATCTTATGTTCATTACATACAACTCATAACGCTTTCAAACTATAAACTTATACTGTACAAATACTCACGTTTCATTATTATAAAAAGTATTTTCTCGGTATTGATACATTTTTAAACATTAAGTAAATGTTCGACAAATTTCGGGAATTTCATAGAAAGATTTCCTAATTGTGTTTTACCGACACTACAATGACCTGTTGTATGTGTTTGATCAGTTTGATTGTGTACTACTTATCAAAAAAATGTATCGAAATTCCGAGATTCCTTCACATAGCTATGTTGAAATAGTTTACCACATTAAGAACACCATAAAATATCTCTGTTAGAATTAAATTAAATCTCCCAGAGACCTGTATGAATATTTGCTTAGCCATTAACACAAATATAATATTTTTTAAATAGTAGTTCGGTTCATTTTTCATATCAGTAAAAATTATATCAATGAGCTGCCTTGTGATTATCATTTATAATATTAAAAATAGTTTTTAAAAACATGTAATGATTAAAATCATTCAATTTATTGTGTTATTAATATGGTAAACGGGTTCTGGTATCATCGCTAACTATACTAACTGACGGTTGGTGCACGGCTAGAATCCGAACGTGTGGCGGACGCGACCGGCTACCCCCAGACCCCGCGAGCCGACGACGTCGAACCACCGAGCACACCAGGTACTACTTAATTGTGCAGATAAAATCAACTTACCGTTTTTACTTGTTTTAAGGATATTCTTCGCACTCTTCTGAGCAAGTTATACATTTAATTTCATTAGAACTTATACAAACTAAGTTAAATATCTAAAGATGTGAATAACAGCCTATAGGCAAAATCTTTTTCTGCAACCATCTCTAAAAACATCTCATCATCAACAAAATGATTGGTGGTGGTTTAGTACACTTCTTATTTACTCCGTCCATATCTTTCTCTGGTATGTATATTTAAGGCTTGCTTAATGTGTTAGAAAACTCTATAAAAACGACCTCTGTAAGACATTTTCTTTCTTTTAGCTCTTCTGTATACAGGTAATCTTTGCCATGAAGGAGGGCGCGAACGGTATTTCTATTTAAGTTTGCATTAATTTTCAGTGATATTATCCGTACTTGGTAATATAGGAAATAAAATGGTCCCAAGAAAAAATCTGTTGCAAATGAACATGCCAGGATGGAAAAATTGCTGGCTGTACATTCTTGTGATGAGCGGGGGTTGGGCGGAGCGCGCATATGTTTGTGATGAGACCATTTCCATATAACTAATTGAGTGTTACTCCCGGTACATCTTTAAGGTATTGGGGCCGCTCTGTCACAGGATATTTAGTTCCACTGGGTCTGCGTAACCAAAAAAAAGGTTGATGAACCGCCGCCTGTTTAGCACCATCCAGACCACATGTAATCTAGAAATAGATGGAATATCCTACGGACGCAAGCAACTTGAAGCCCCCGAAATTTAATAAAAATGATTTTACTTTTATATTTGATAATGAACCTCCAATTTCATATTGATCATCATAACACTATTTAAAAAGAACCAAGTTTTCTGATATGTAAAGTGCCTTCTATTTTCTTCAGTGTGATTTTACTAAAATCTGAACATTCTAACATTTAAGTAAATGGCACCAATTTGTCTCGATGCAGGCATGTTGAGTTCGCTGGGGCCGCCATTGACTCCAGGTGGGCTGGGACCGCTGACACCTGGAACGCTGCTGCAGGGAGGAATCACACCTGGCGGATTGCAACACGGCGGCATTACACCAGGTAGTTACCTTAACCTTGTCACGTAACATTACTGCGGAAATTCAATAGGTATTTCCCATTGGTATCTTCATAGTTTTATCAATAAAATAAAAATAGAATATAAATCCTTCAATTAGTGGTATTTTAATAAAGATAAAGGGGCATCTCCTGTTATCATCAACGTTTTTCGGCTTCAACCATACTGTGTCACATACATACAATATATTTATTACATAATAAAATGTGACGTACCTCGATGGGACATAGAAGTGAGAGGTGAGCAGTCCATGGACAGAACTACTGATCTACCGTATAACATATTCCATAGTAGTGAATAGGAATGTATAACAATAATATTTCTTACATTCACACCAACTAGCCTAGGCCAAGATACTGTAAGGCTTGGGTTATGGACACTAGGGCAATGGATACACATACATATAATTATGATACATAGATATATAGTATTCATAGAATTACATATACATAAATACCCATGACTCAGGTACAAATGCTCGTATTCATCTCACAAACATCTGCCCTTCCGAGACTCGGACCCAGGACTGTCGCTGCGAAAGGAAGGATCGCTACTTTTGCATCAACGGTATAACTAACGTATGCAGAAGAACATTTGCATTCCACTGCGGCAAAACCCAAAAAGTTATTGGGTTTGATTTACTATGCTAGATAATATTTTACTTCCTTTGTACATTCATTGAGCAGTTGGTAATATTTTACTGTTTAGGAGGACTTCAACATGGCGGCATGACACCAGTGGATCTCCCGCACGGAGAACAATCAGACCTCGGAGGCATGACACCAGCAGATCTACATCACGGCGGTCAGTATAACTGTATTTTGTTTAAGTGGAAGGTTCACAAAGAACACAAAATTATTGTAGAAATTCAAAATGGCATGTAGTAGTGAATAAAGAAATTGAAAACGTCGAATATTTTGAGTCCAGAGTACAGTTGATGCAGACTGTATGTAATGTCTACTAAATGTATGTACTATCGAAGCCTCTGGCGCCTTATCAGTCCTAAGTCGAAAGTCCCTTGCACACTGCACGATGCGTATCGCTTCAGGCCACGCCCCGCTCCATTCATTCATTCATTCATTCAACAATGGCGCCACGAACGTTTAAAGCAGATTGACAGTTGACAGTATTGACATCAAGGACGATTTTAAAACTAGTTGTTTATGATTGGCCGTAGTATAAATCGTAGTAAAATACGAAGCCAATTAGGGTCGTGTCCGATGCAATCAGTTCAAACGAATATTTCTACAAAGTGGTAAGGCACGAGAGACCCCGATAGTACATACAGTTTCCATCAAATAAAAAATGCTATATAGATATTGTATTGCTTATAAGCACCTTCTTGTTGCTGACAAATGTAAATACGAAACAAATAAAAAAGGTTCAACAAAGTTTTGTCAGTATATAGCAGCATTGTTATTTTCAAAGCGTAATATTATAACATTGTCAGAACGATAACTACTCCAATATTAAAGACTTTTTGAGTATTATCATGATGATGATGTCATCATAAATGTGTTAATCAGGTATGACGCCCGGTGGGATGACTCCGGGACTGGGATTAGACGGTGGCATGACGCCTGCCGGTCTCCACCACGGTGGCCTGACACCCGCTGGACTACACCACGGCGGCATGACACCAGGTCAGTGGAAAGAATTAAAGAAAAAACATTTATTCTAACTGTACAAAAAAAAAACAAAAATAGTCCTCAAGAAACAATACATGTTAACCAAGAAAAGAAGTACTTACGTGTTATTGAAATGCTTATTTCAAACATTATCATTTGTATGATTCATTAGTGTCATTTGCGGAATTTGCACTTTTTATGTACTCCGAAGCAGGGTTGCCACCTTTAGGAGAAAAAAAATCGGGACAATCGGGCATCCATGAAAGACGTTCGGAGTTTGGTCTTATGAAAATATGACCCATGTGAGACAGTCTAAGGAAAATGAAACTTTATTTTGTGTTTTTATTTGTATTTATTTTATATAATTAATTTTTCCATACGTATTTCTTGTTGTTACGAGCCGCTTTTAATAATCCTAAATCATTTTTGTATTTATTTATGAAGTCTGAACAAGACATGTGTATGTTCAAAGAAATTAGTACTTCTGCTTTTATCAAATCTATCGAGCAACGATTTCTAGCATCAGACCATTTCATGGTCATTAGTGAAAATACGCGCTCTTAACAGATTGACTTAAAAGATTAAATGAAATATTAATAGAGTACGTAAACTTCAGAGATACTTACATAATGTTTTCAAAAGCACGTATAGTTTAAATTCAACGAATGTAATTCTTTCACTCAACTCAACGAAGAAAAAACTCGTCGCAAAGCACAACTAATATGTATGTGTGTGTAGCACATATTTGTGCTGCGCCACAGATTACTTAATAGGCTGCGCGCGCGGGAGGAGACGAAGACGAACGCGGTACATGCGGCGCGCGGTAGATGGCGCGGTGGCGCGTTATTGGGTTGGGTACCCGTGAATGAATTGATTGAGCTTATCGCATATTGGGTGCGTACAGCCGAAGCAATCGCTTACTAAATGCTATAGTCTGAGTATATGTTTCACGGTATACTAAACTATAGCATTAAGTCAGCGCTTGATAGCTATATTCTAGTATACGTCTAAGAGTGCTCTAGACTATTGCACTGAGCAAGCGATTGCTTTGGCTGTACGCACCCATTGTCAAAAATTGGGACAAAATCGTAAGGCTGTCGGGACGCGGGACAATGTCTTCGAAATCGGGACTGTCCCGGTAAAATCGGGACGGGTGGCAACCCTGCTCCGAAGTGAGCAAGTGTGTATACAATTTACCGTGGATAATAATTATTATGGAATAAAAAAACTTAAGTCAATAATTTTTCTAAAGGAAAGTGCTTGACAGGTTTTGAAAGAGATTCATTTAGTGCAGGAAAAATTTTTAAGAGACTAATACTACCATGGTATTCTGTTGGAGGAAGTAAATAGTACATAAAATTTATTTGTCAAGTACAAATATAATATTAATGTGAATATTCATTGTCCTCATTACCAGGCGGACTGGATCACGGTGGTATGACGCCAGCTGGCTTACAACACGGTGGAATGACGCCGGGAGGCCTACAACACGGCGGCATGACCCCGGCGGGCCTACAACATGGTGGAATGACGCCAGCAGGCCTGCAACATGGCGGAATGACACCAGCGGGCCTACAACATGGCGGAATGACGCCAGCGGGCCTACAACACGGAGGGATGACGCCCGGCGGATTACATCACGGCGGGTTGACACCAGCAGGATTGCAACACGGTGGCATGACGCCTTCAGGTTAGATTTAAATCCCAACTAATCAATACCAAAGTGACTTTGTTACATTTTCACGCTTTAACCATTCAACCGATTGTCATGAAATTTTGCATACACTGTCTGGGGTACAGAAAAGGACATAGGGTATATTTCATCCAGAGAAAAGTACTGTTCCCGACGGATAAAAATATAACCTTTAATCGATAGTATAAAGCGAGCGAAGCAACGGATAAAGCTAGTAAATTTATAATTGCATAAATATTTTCGTTGAAAATATGCAAATCATGAAAATCAATTATTTTAAAACTCTAAATACTGAACATAGAAAGTATGAAGACGGTTCTTGACTCAATTTTTATCGAGTAATTTGTCTTTTTTGTATATTTAGGTTTGCAACACGGCGGCATGCTGCAGCACAGTATAGAGCAGCTGCCAATGTTGCCGCAATTGGGTTCCGAACCTGCGCTTCTCTCGCATATGCAGGACCCTATGATGCCACGGGACATGGCCGATTACCAGGTAACATATATAAATAAACATGAACAGTACGTTTTACCATATGGTATTTTTTTTTATCAATTTTGGTACAGCTGCACAAAATTGTTTGAAATTCAGCTATACCAAAATTGATATTAAGTTATTGATTATTATTATACGGTTATTCTAAATTACTTATTAATTGGAATGAAAACAAATATAGTAGTGTAAAGATAAACTGATTAATTGCACCACCACTAAAGAATTCTAAGACTGCTGGCAGGAAAAATAAAAGCAAACTCTTTGATATGTGATTATCAGTGTCGTAGCTTCTTAACTTATAACAAAAATATATTTATACATAAATTTTAGCTGTTTATGTAAAATATATACACAGATGTGGTAGTGTAGTAGGTATATACCACAGAAGCACATATAAAAAAGTTTATATTTATATTGCGTAGGTGATGGGTCTTAACAATAATCATATTTGTGTTTACAGAGTGGAATGGGCATGACGAATTTAGGTTACGACGATCAACCCTTACACGATCAGCACCACAGCCCACAACACGACTACGATCTCCCACCGACGCCAGAAAATGTAAGTCCAGATAATGATCTAAACTTTTTTATGTTCCAATAAATCTTAGCTAATATACACACTGAAGTCGGTTAATTTATGATATTTTCATATGAATACAATTGGCTTTCCCAGGCGGAAGAGGGTGAACGCGAGGCGGGTGAGACAGACGAGCAGTTCGAGGAGCGTGTGCTGAACAGACGAGCGGCACAACTGTTCGCTGCCATGCGGCCGAAATTGGCCGCCGGGCTGCAACTCGCCTTCGCGGAACTTGCTCCACGACACAATAATAGGAAGCAGGTATGTACTTACACAAGGTACAGTCCATCAAATCTAAGAAGTACCGTTTGACGTTTCATGTTTTTCAAACAGATATAACTTTGTTTAAGCGTAACTTATTCAAATTCGATAACCTTTTTCGTAAAACCATGGATTTATAAAGGTTTTATTATTGGATCTAAAAATGTACAATTCTTAATATCTAAATGTAATTGAAAACTTTCAAACAAAGCAAAATAAATAATATTTACACAATAAATAAGTTCTAATAGTTCTATTCTTGACCTCATTGCAAAGTCACATAGTTAGGGCACTGCTCCTAGTGTTGCGACTCTTCGGAATCAATTGTGTACGAAAAAATCGTGTACATTATTCGGAAAATCGAATTTATTACTTTCAAATTATCAATTAACGACTTTGTAAAAATACATGACAGATGACAAAATGGTCAAATTTGATGCCTCGTTCCATAATCTACTCAGATTACGATGTTATAAGCGCTAGAAGCGCTTATGGCCAATGTCAGACCACGGCCAGAAAGCGAATTTTCGACGTAATGTTTAGGGGTAGAGCGCAATTTCATTTTTGTATAATTTCACGTTACTGCTCGTTCGCATAATGCATTTAATACATAGGTACCCTAAAATAAATTAATTTAATTATTTTCAAATAAATCTATATAGGCGAAATAGCTCCAGAAAAAAGATTTTTTTTATCAGACAACACTGCCGACCACAAGCGCACGCGGTCCCCCTCGCCCGCGTCAGCAGTCTCTCGCCATCTTGGAAGCTGACTGTGCGCGTACCTACTTTCTCGTTTGTTTTTTACAATTTGTGACTTGGCTATTACTTTTCTGGACTCTGAACTAAGCAAGTGTTTATTAATCATGTCGAAAAGAGGACGTACTTTGAACAGCCAGGCTCGTGAATTGGTGGTGAAATTACACGAGTATTTTGAGCGTGAATGTCAAAATGGTGGAGCTCTACTGCCAGTTACACAAGTTCGGGATCGCGTCGGTGAAGCTCTCGGTATTGGTAGCCGCACCGTCGGCAAAATATAAAGTGAAAAATATGGGCCTTCGGGGAGTGACAGTAACGTACTTCACACGCCGAAAAAAAGGAAAAGAACTAAACCTGTGACAGGTATCGATGACTTCGATAGCCATGCTATTAGAAACCATATCTATGGTTATTATACAAGAGGCGAATTTCCAACATTGGCAAAGTTATGTGCAACTTTAGAAGATGCCGGGCTGTACAGGGGAAGCATAGAGTCGTTGAGAACGATAATAACAGGAATTGGCTTCAGATACAAAAAAGTTGACAAACGAAAAATTGTTATGGAGCGACATGACATAATTATGCAGCGACTAACATTCCTGCGCGAAGTAAAACAAATTATAAACTGGGATAATGTAATATTTTTGGACGAAACATGGCTAAATTCCAACCACTCTGTGCCGAAAACATGGACAGATGATTCTGAAGCTTCGTGCTCGAAAGTGCCGATAGGGAAAGGTGGACGCCTCATTATATGCCATGCTGGATCAGCGTCTGCAGGTTTCGTGGAAAATTCATTATTAGCTTTCCAATCTAAAAGCACAAAAGAGTATCATGAAGAAATGGACGCGGAAAGGTTCCAAGAGTGGTTCTTAAATTTACTAACGAATATCCCTCCTAACAGCACAATTATAATGGATAATGCCTCATACCACTCTGTGCAAATTGATAAAGCACCAACATCAGCCAATAAGAAAGCAGATTTGGTGGCATGGCTGCAAAGAAAAGGAGTGGAAGCCGACATGTCACTATTAAAAGCTGAATTGTTACATTTAGTGAAATTGCATAAACCACCAAGACCGACTTATGCTATTGACCAATTAGCCGAAGAACACGGGCACAAAGTCATACGACTTCCTCCGTATCATTGCCAATATAATGCCATTGAACTGATTTGGGCCCAAGTTAAAGGTAATACTTTATAATATAATAATATTTTTTAGTAGTTGATTATATTAAACAAGAACTTGTTCTTAATAAGCTGAAATATTATATTGTGAATTGAGATTTTCCGTTAAGTACAGTAATACTATAAAACATTACCCTTCTTCTTCGCAGTTGTGTAAAATTGTACATTACCAAACAAAATATTGCAAGATTAGCTTAACACATTTTGTAGCCACATAACACGAGTGCCTCCAGCTTTTATAATTTAAAAAATAGTCTAAGTCTCCCACCTAAAAATTATATAATTGTTTTACAGGTTATGCAGCAAGACACAACACAAAACCACCCTTCAGTGTCAAGAAAATGGAAGGCTTATTAAAGGAAGCATGTGCGCAAGTTACACAAGAAGATTGGTCAAAAGTAGTAGAAAAAACAAAGAAAATAATAATGGACGACTTCGACAGAGACGTAAAATTCGATGATTTCATGGATAATCAACTAGTCATTAATTTAAATGACTATGATGACGAGGACGACAATGATTCCAGTATTAGTAGTGAATAAAAAAATATCCTAAACATTACTTTTATTTAAATGCTTCGACTTCGACCTTTAGAACCTTAAGATTTTTTCGGTATTATATCCTCAGATTATTAGTAAAACCTAAATTTACCAATAAACAACCTTTTACAATAACTTATTTAAAAAATATAGGAAAAGAGTACAGAGAAATAATATCTTAAATTTCGGATATTATGGTCATTGATCTCTTAAAATTCGGATATTATAGTAATCGATCTCTTAAAATTCAGATATCATAGTAATCGATTTTTTTAAACCCATCCCTATTATTCTATTTGTCAGAACTGTCAAACGGTACTTCTTAGATTTGATGGACTGTAGTCATATTATGTTCTGTGTGTATTTTTATTAATTGCTTTGGTCTCGCATTTAGCCATAGTTAAGTTAGGGAAACAAGGATATATAAAAACTTAATAAAATCTTGTGTGTTGCATGATCGTTAAATTTTTACAACATATAATAAGCATTTTTATGTTATTTAGGGTTTTTTATGCATAATTTACAATTTATCCTGACGTTTCGACTCCTTTACAGGAACCGTGATCACAGGATGTCTAAGGCAATGGTCCTCGTATATTTTCTACTACCTTTACAATATTTTAATTGTTTATTTAGTTATTAAATTTTCGCTACGATTACGGTGTGCACTACTGAGTCTAAAACCAGCGGAAATTGGGAGGCCTTTCCTAGAAGAACTGGCCAAAGAAACTCGAGCAGGGGGATCGACCTCCATCTTACTTTTTTTTAGAGATGGAGTTCAATAATTTTAGATTAAAATATTGTGAAGGCAGTAAAATATATATGACCACCATTGCCTTAGACATCCTGTGATCACGGACGGATAGAAGTCGAAACATCGGGTTTGAATATAAATTATGCGCAAAAAACTCTAAATAAGTTGTTTCATTTAATTATGTAATGTATCCAGAAGAGTAAGAACTAAATATGACCTTTATGTATAGAAAATGTTAAAATAATAACAAACATACAGATAATGTAAATAACTGTGTCTTTTCCAGGTGGCACAAAAATTCTACAGTTTACTTGTTCTCAAGAAGCATCAAGTGTTGAAATTAGAACAGCACGAAACATATGGACCTATTACGATTAGTAAAGGCAATCAGTTCGAAACTGAAGCTATTTAGGTAATAATACCATGTTACATTAATTATTATTTATACTGTAAAATACTTAAGGTTCGATGAGTTTAGCAACACAAAACTTGCTACACTCATTGAACACGCCTACATAGAGACAGAGAATATCAGGTTAATAAGGATAGTTCTTAAAGAGATGAGCTATAAAGGTTATTTGGTGAAGTTTAGCTGTAATAATAGATTTTATGGACCTAGGTTGAGCCAAAAATAATTGTGTAAGTTGGCCTTATGACTCGAGTGCACAGAAATGTTTACTTTTAGCTTTTGGACCAAATAATATTACGAGTGTTTGATCTCATGATAAACAAATGATGTATCAGAGCCAAGTTTCTTTGGATTCGAATCATAAGTGAATGTTCGTACAGCCTTGACTTGAGAATTATGTTCAATAAACGTGACTTGTAGAAAATGCCTTATTTTGTTTTGCGATAGGTTAAAATCATGATAGTTTATATATACATTTACCAACAACCTTGCATGTTGCATATCATTCAGCGTTCGTATTAGGAGACCTTGCAAGAGTTGTCAATATTTGAAACTTTGTTGTTGACAGGCTTACATTGTTAGTTCCGAATAGAAGTAGCATTATATTGTTAACTCTCTTTGTGAATCCCAAATTGTGTAAGTGTATTTTTGGTACGTTGCTGACGTGTCTATAGAAAGAATAATGGTTATTATGTTATGATTTATTATATACATATTTATAGAGATGTATCTCTTCTCAAGGAAGTGTAGACATTGAATCTTATTTTGTTGTGCCTTGTTGAATTAGTTTTTACCTTTGCAGAATCACATTGTAAATTGTCTAGAATTTATTTATTCTTACTCGGTAATCATGTCAGTACCTGCATCTAAAAGTTTGATAGTGCCTGAGTACTAATAACAAAATTTTAGTTAATGACTAGTTATATCGAGTGTAATTATGTACAAGTAATTTGATGTAAGTGATATCTACTAACACCAAAAATTATATAAAATCTTTCCTAAACGATGGTCGAAGTAGATATATTTACTGTTTTATACGAGCATGGTATGTGGTTGTAGTGCGTGGATGAATTTAGTTTTTACATTTCTTTGAGAATTCGTTTCTATTATGGTGTGCTATTTTATTTGCAAACTGAATGTGATCTATGTATAATGTTGGATTATATTCATTTTGCTCAAATACAAGAGTCAATATGAGGAATTCTAAAATAGAGCATTAAGAATGCCTGGACATGATTAATATAGCGTGTAACAAAAACATTTTGTAAATCAAAATTTAAGGGCCTACCTCCTGTTCGATTAATTTCGCTAGTGGAGGTATACACTTAAATGCTTTTCATTAAAGACATATTTGCAATAAAATTTGTTGAAAATAACGTGATTCCTTTTTTGTCTTTTCTTTTCATACACGAATTAGCCTAGCCCATAATACAAAAATATTTAAGATTTATTGAAATACCTATATATTTAAATAATATACCAATGAGACCGGTATAAATACTCTTATTCATAACACAAACATCTGCCCCTTCTAGGGACTCTATAATTGTTTTTACAGCAGCCTAAAAATACCGTTTTTAACCGGTTTTCATAACATTTAACGATAATAGTTATTGTTTCGTGGTAGAGTACCGATTTTCCCGGTGACGCCATTCCGAGGTCCCGGGTTCGATTCCCTATTGGTAGGTTGCCACGGTTATGACTTTCATGACTTTTTAATTATCTCGCTCATAATTATTAAGTTATGCTGAAGTTTATACAAGGATTAACCCCTTGAAGTCCAGCTTTGTGTTAAATGCGTTATTTCTCTCTTTATCATATTATCAGTCGCCGTTCGGCTAACTTGAAACGCGCACGCTTACTATCCGTCTCTTCGTTTGAATCAGCGGTTCTCAAAGTTCTCTACAATGTTCAACTGTGCAAATTGTGGTTCTACTCATAGCGAAGGCCCGGTATGCAGCACATGTAAATGTCATTATGACTTCCAATGCTCAGGAGTAACTGAAGCTGGCTTTCGAAGACTCGGAGAAAGGAAGAGTAGTTGGCGCTGTCCTAAATGCAAGTCCAACCCATCTTCGTTTCCGGCAGTAACATCTCCACAACCCAGCCGTGAAGACAAAATACAGGAGCAGCTGAACATTATTATGCTCCAACTGGCACCTATTCCATCGCTAGTGGCAAACGTTAAGTCTATTAAAGACGAAATGAGCAGCATTAAGGAGTCCCTGAACATGGCGCATGACCTTATTAACGACTTCTCTGACAAAGTCAAGAAGTTAGAATCAAGAGTCATTCAAGCGGAGAAGGCATCAAATGAGATCCCAGTGTTACGCGCAGAAATTGACAGGCTTAATCGCGAGATACAGGACCGGGACCAGTGGAACAGGTGTAACAATGTGGAAATCAGAGGAGTTCCCCAAAAAAACAATGAAAATTTGTACGATGTAACACATAAAATTGCCGGAATGTGTGATTTCTCTTTTCGAAAAGAAGACGTGAACTACATCGCACGGACACCCACTCGTGTGCCAAATGCTGACAAACCAATACTGGTTTCATTTAACAATCGCTACATAAAGGAAGAATTTGTGGCATTGGCACGAAAGAGTAAAAAAATGAATACCTCAAGCTTGGGATACACATCTGCTACGAACATATATGTTAATGACCATCTGACTCCAAGCAATAAGACACTTCTCGGCAAAGCCAAAAAATTGGCAAAAGAAAATAATTTTCGCTACATATGGGTGAAACATTGTAAAATCATGGCCCGTAAATCTGATAGCTCCCAAATATTTTTTATAAAATGCGAAAAGGATTTGGAGAAAATCAATTAATTATCTACGAAATTTTAATTCTTAACATCATATTAATTTACACTTTGGAAACCACACTCAATACCGATACATACTGTGTACCGGTCTTACCGCCGAGCCACATTATCTATTATGGAACGGTCAGTCAGCTGTCGCTCGTGAGTATACTATTGTTTCTGCAACTTTTTACCTTATTAGCACACGCGCGCTGCTTTGTGGCTATCAAACTCGCTTACGCGGGGAGATGCATTGGTCTAATGTCGCTTGCGGAAGATATGCATCAGTGGCACTCGCACTCGCCTACCTTTTATTTGTTATATACCTTACTTGTTGGTCCCACACACAATAATCGATTAATTAATTGGTTCTTTCACATTTTTGTTGCTGATTATGTTTTTATGTTTTCTTGTTGCAATATGGATCGTGAAAGACTGCTTTTCATTATTTGCTCATTATTTTTAAAGCGAATTTTGTACTCGTTCTTTAAAATTTTAATGAATATTTGTTTTTTGGCGAGTGATCTTAAAGTAAATTTTAAATATATGAATAATTGTATTAGCAGCGCAACTTACATAATGTCTCGATGGAGTGATGTTTGTACTATTTATTGTTATAATTATACGAATCAAATGATAAGACTTTTCGCTGTGTTTCTGGATATTTTATCGATTATTTATTTAATGTCGAACAATAAATTGATTCTGGGACCGTTTTATGATTTCATTATATTATATGTTAAATTGATATTTACACATATGAACGACATAATAAGTTGTTTATTCATTTTGAAGAACCTACATTGTGTAGTTATTATTAGTAAAGATAGGAATTTATTAATTAATAGATTTATGAAATCAATCGGCTGCTCATTTTCAATTATTGATTTTATTACACAACCAGGCGATGTGTTTTGTAAGTATATTTTCAGCGTGCCTCCCAGTATAAATCTATTATATACTTATTTTCGATTTTTCTATATTTTTTGTATGGCATCACGATTATTACTATCTTATCCGGGATATGAAGTATTTTTTACTAGATTTTATTTTAATATTTGTAATGGACTTTAATATTTATTATCAAAACACACGCGGGCTGCGCACAAAAACACATACACTAAAACGAAACCTACTTCTTAATTCATATGACGTAGTTTCTTTAACTGAGACTTGGCTTCTTGAAGGCATCTCTGATAGTGAACTTTTTGATGAAAGGTACTTAGTTTGGCGTCGTGACAGAAATTACCAAAGCACACTCGAAAAGTATGGCGGTGGAGTGCTTCTTGCGGTCAGTCGTAGGTTTTTAGCAAATAGTCGACCGGAATGGTCATCATCCGCCGAGGATATTTGGGTAACGATTACCAATAAAACCAAAAACAAGAGATCGAGAAAAATACACATATGTACATTATATCTATGCAGTGAAAAGCAGGGGAATTCATTCAATACACAATTGGTTAATTTTTCTGATAAATTGTCTCAAATTATTAATTCTCATCCGGATGACACTTTTATTTTAATAGGAGATTTTAATATGAGTAATGTTGACTGGATTAATAGTAGCCCCTTGGTACCATCAGGAGTTTCCGGAACTGCACAAATTCATTTTTTTGATACATTAGCTGAATGTAACTTGGAACAGTTTAACTTATGTCGTAATGCTAATAACCGAATTTTAGATTTGGTTTTTGGTAATGCTGACTTGAGTGTATCCCAGTGTGAAGATCCATTGGTGTCTGAGGACTTACATCACAAATCTCTTGTTATTAATTTAAATTTATCACATTCCAACCCACTTACACCTAACCCTAGGAAAATATATGCCTATCACAATGGGGACTACGATAAAATTAATACGTCTCTGAGTGAGGTATTATGGAATGAGTGTTTAATGAATAATCCGTTAGAAGAGGCAGTTGCTTTTTTCTATAAGAAAGTGAATGAATTGAGAGAAATTTATATACCTCATAAATATTCTTACCCATCAAAATACCCACCCTGGTACAATTCATCCCTAAAAAAGTTATTAAAGGAAAAATGTAAATATCTAAGAAAATATCGTAAATACGGCAATAGTCATGATTATTTTACATTTTCACTACTACGTAAGAGAGCCAAAGATGTCGAGAGTCAGTGCTATAGTAGTCATTTAGTTAAATGTGAAAGTGCCATAACGGACAATCCCAAGATGTTCTGGACGTATGTTAAATATAACAAAAAAAGTCATGGCTTTCTTCCTTCAATTTTAACCTTTGAAGGTCAGTCGGCTGAAACTGGGGATGGGATTTGCGCTCTTTTTGCAAATTTTTTTCAGTCCACTTTTCTTTTGCCGCGCAACGCTGCAGGTAATAATGCTGTTTTAACCTCCAATTATGATGTTTCATGTGGAGGTGTTAATGGTGTAAATGATGTTGAAATTGATCGTAGGAACTTGTTTAAATTACTGGAAGCAATAGACCAGACTAAAGGACCAGGTCCTGATAATATTTCTCCAATTTTGATTTCTAAATGTGCAGCTGGTCTGACGATCCCCCTTTCTATACTATTTCAGCGATCACTTAAAGAAGGTATAGTGCCCAAATTGTGGAAGTCGGCGTTTATCACTCCAATACATAAAGGTGGGGACCGTGGGCAGGTAGTGAACTATAGACCCATCTCCAAATTATGCATTTTTGCTAAAGTACTTGAGAAAATTATTCATTCACAGGTCTATGCTTCAATATCAGACACTTTTATTGCGGAACAACACGGATTTCTTAAGAAGCGTTCCACTACCACTAATCTTTTAACTTTTGTCGATTTTACTACATCATCTATGGATTCGGGAGGGCAAGTGGATGCCATATTAACTGATTTTATGAAAGCGTTCGATCGAATCGACCACAAAATTCTCCTCCAGAAGATTTTGGCAGCAGGAATACACGGAAACCTATTTCGATGGTTCTCTTCTTATATTGATAACCGGTCTCAGGCTGTTGCATTAAATGGATTTGTATCTGAATGGTACGGTGTTCCTTCTGGGGTGCCTCAGGGCTCCCTGATCGGACCCTTGTTGTTCAATATCTTTATTAACGACGTTAAAACGTGTTTTTTGCATTCAAAATTTTTGTTATATGCCGATGACTTAAAAATCTTTAAATCAATCAGTACAATTGACGACAGTCATCATTTACAACAAGATCTTGACAGATTTGAAGAGTATTGTGCACTAAACAAATTGGAATTAAATTTACCAAAATGTCATTCCATAACCTTCACTCGTAAATATAAAATTATTGAATATAATTATACCCTTAAACGAGTTAAACTTAAAAGGGTACATGAGGTCCGTGATCTAGGGGTATTACATGACTCTAAACTATGTTACGACGCTCACATCGATCATATCTCTAAGAAGGCAAACAGAATGATGGGTTTCGTTTTAAGATCATGCTCACAATTCAAGAATATTAATGTGTTAAAAATTTTATATTGCGCATACGTCCGTAGTATACTTGAATATGGCTCCCATGTTTGGAATCCGCAATATAATATTTATATAGAGAGGCTTGAAGTCATACAGCGCAAATTTATGCGATTTCTTGAGTATAAGTCCAAATCTATAGATGTCAATTATGAAGCTCGATGTAAGAGACATCATATGATACCATTGCATGTCAGAAGAAGTATTGCAGACATCACTCTATTGGCTAAGGTTGCCCAATCAAAAATAGATTCACCTTACCTACTTTCTAGGTTACAACTGCGAGTCCCAAACAGATCTGTACGACATCAAACAATTTTTGCTGTTCCTATGAGTCTTACCAACCATGGGCAAAACTCATACTTCAACAGATCTGAGTTTTCGTTTAATCAGCTGACTGACTGTCCCAATCTCGATATATTTAATTCTAGCCCTGACTCATTTAAAAAGGCCTTATCTGACCGTTGGTTTGAGTCGGTCCCAATGTAGTAAAACTATGGTGACTTTTTATGTTTTTTTTTTTTTTTATTGTATTCACTAAAGTTATATTTTACTGTGTTTAATTGTTATTTTATCTTCTTATTTAGATTTATCTCCAAAGTAGTAGTAGTAGTAGTAGTAGTAATAGGCGTGTAGTTTTAGTAATTATATGTGAAAACATTTAATTGGTGTTTAGATAAAATTTTAGTTTGTAACTTTATGTACATATTATCACTGTTTGTTTTCCAAATAAAATAAAAAAAAAAAAAAAAAAAAAATATCATTCAATCAAAAAGAACCATTACCAAAGCCGTAATAAGGATTAAATCAGACTGCGCGCTATAGAGCATTATATAATGCTCGCGGATTTTAGGTGTCGCTGTCGCGCGCATGATACAATGCTCTCGGGTTTTAAGGGGTTAAACTCAATGATCATAATAAAGCATAATACCTATATACAAATGACAATTTTGTCATAAGCTCGGAAGCTAAATAAGCTAACATTTATTTCAATAAACCCATTAAAAAATACTGGCAGTGGTAACGTTACCCCAGCAGTAACTGTTTTTGTCAAACAACTAAAAAAAAACTATTTGCTCAACTTTGAGATATTAGCTTTAAGTCGAGTAGACTGTTCGATCCTCGCCGATGCACTATGGACGTGAATCTACTCATAATAACAATTCTCAAGTATTAAGACGGAAATATTTTTTAAGCAATGTTATTCTTTTTTTATAAAACTAATAAAACCTATAAACTACATCACTAAATTTTCGGAATTTTTTTTTGCCCCACCAATGGTGCGGCATAGGGGGCGGACAAGTATTACGTAACGCAATTTGGGGGGGAGGGGGGTCTTTTAAAACGTTACGATGCGTTACAGGGGCGAGAGGGAGGTTCAAACAACGCGTTACGTTATATTGTTTTTTGAAGTAAAACTTCTTTACGCTTGCTTGACTTTGGGAGTTGAGAGATATATATGTAAGTGAAGATAGAAAGAGAGAGTTACGTTTGGTATATTACTATTGGGCAAGAAGAGAGGTGCGAGCACACATTTTCTTTCTCTCATAGCCAGTAAAATTCGTATATCTAATATATCGATTCAGTCGTGTGGTCTAAAGCACACTCGTTTTGTTTTATTTAAATAAAAAAATAGGTAATTATAATCTTCCAAGTTGGCAAACCCTTTGCGTTTCTGTTTAACCTTTCGTATGCCGCGACTGGCACAGCGACGCTACCGCTAAATGCCGAGAAATATCGCATGTAGCGCGACTGCACAACTTGAAGTTTTTATATCAATTATCACTTAGATTAGAAAACGTAACTTTTATCTGATTTTTGTTTTTAAAACACCATGAATCTACCTTTTTGTTAGTGCATAATTTATTAGAATATCATCAGTCGAATATCGGTTATAACCCATTATTTCTTATGAAACGGCAAAATTTGTTAGTACTGCGGTAAAATACGGATAATAAAAAGTTAGATATTTTCATTTGACTTTTTTAATTTCATTGGATTCTTGAATATATTGTGTACGTAATACATAATAAAATAGCTTATTATTTTTCTTTATAAAAACCTTTTAAACACGCACAGTGACTTACGCCAGGGAACAAGGAAAAGGATTGAACATTTCGAATACTTTTGACACAAGTTATGAACGAACATGAATGGTTTGGTTGAATGAGACGATAACTTGATTTAATAGGAACTTTATTCTATGATTCGCAACCTTGTCTGCATGTGAATATTTTAGAAAAATGGAAAAAATCGCGTAGAGTCGTTTTAGCGTGGATCAGCGTTTCGGCAGTATAACGGGATAACGCGGATCCACGTTCCGGCATACGAAAGGTTAATGGGGAATCCCTCGACTGTATTGTACGTAATTATCATTTTGTTTTCGTATACGCAGAAGCACGTTGCTGTAGTCAGTGTTTTTAAAGTAAGTTCATACTGTAGACTTTCCGGTACTTTAAGCAACATGATTGTGACTTTTAGCTTTTGCGCTGCCCCTCTCTAGTGGGGCGGGTACAAGCCAATCTCAGGTGGTGTTTAGTCAGTACGAGTCTGACATAACTTCGAAGCGTGGCCGGAGTATCCATAGAGGATTCACCCTCCCCCGAGTCCGGAGGGTGCCCAGTCGCTAGGGGCAAAAATTACAAAGTCACTTGGGTGTCACGTAACGTTAGGGAGGGGAAGGGGGAGTACAGGAAAACGTTACGGCGCGTTACATGGGGGGCAGCGTCAAAAATTGCGTTACGTTATACTTGAACGCTCCTATAGTGGAACAATTCTAATTTATTTTATATTGTTTTAAATTGACATGGCCCCTTCATTGGTATTATTTGAAACGAGATATTCTCCCGAATTATTCAGCTTACCAAGGGGATAAATGGGAAAATTAAAACAATCATTCATCATAATTATTTATAAAACATATATTAGGGAGAAGGAGGCACCTTAGCACAGGGGCAGATTTGAATATGTTGATTTCTATACGCAGCTTTATGTTAATCTATGCCGCAATTCCATTTTAATATTGGCAACACTGACTGTGACAAACGTCACGTCACAAAACGCGTGTGTTTCGTTGTCAAAAAAAGTTATAACCTGTCGTCGTATTTGTACCGGCAAAGTGAAAAATAAAAATAAATTTTGTAAGGGATTTACAATCATGTGAGTAAAGGTTTCCAATTAATTCTTTCACAAAATTGTGCAGTACTTATTAGTTTTCAATCCACCTGGTAGTTTTTGCTTGCCAGTTATTTCACATTATTTTTTTTGTAATATTTTATCTTCCGAGTTACCATGGGGCAGATTTGATCAAAACAAATGGGGCTGATTTGAACGGGACGTTAAAATGTGCCCCGCCCCCGGCTTAAATGCAAACTTCAAATGTTCTCTAATACATGTATTCTAAATGTAATACTTAATTGTAATTAAATGCATCACTAAGTGTAATTCATTATTTATAGAATGGTTAGAACATACAAAAAGAAGCGGGAAAGTACAGTTAATGAAGATGATGTTCAAAATGCTGTTTTATGCGTCATCAATGGAACTATGAAACTTAGAAGAGCTGCAGATGCATATGGACTGACACCGAGTACACTCTTCTATCGAGTTAAAAAACGTAAAGAAAACATAGCTCCAAGAAGTGAACTATTTTCAAGTAAATACACTGTTGCTCAGGTATTTACCAATGACGAGGAAAAAATGCTTCAAAATTACCTCTTGACAAGATCAAAAATGAACTATGGCCTTACCTATAAAAGTACAAGATCCTTTTGAATATGCAACAGCTCTTAATAAATGTCCTGTAACATGGACTGAAAATAAAATATGATTATTTTTTGTTAACAAGGAGGAAGTCAAATACAATAAAAAACTATAATTTTTATTACTGTAATGCAAGATTTAACTTTAGAAGTTTCGTATAAATTTATTTTATATTTTAATAACAATAAATATCATTATAATAAAGACAAATTATTACTCTATCATCTCTTTTTTCTGGTTTTTAACCCATTT
The DNA here is from genome assembly GCA_927399485.1 of Calamotropha paludella. Lineage (NCBI taxonomy): Eukaryota > Metazoa > Arthropoda > Insecta > Lepidoptera > Crambidae > Calamotropha > Calamotropha paludella. The sequence continues at coordinate 19,665,896 of OV656815.1, read as the reverse complement.
TTCAAAACTGCCCCATGTCGATTCAAATGTGCCCCTATGGGAAGGAAAATTTAAACAAATTTGAGTTTTAAAAAAACACCATTCTCTCTTTAACGTTTTCAACGAATTCAAACGTTTCATTTTTTTTATATTAACAAAGGAGTAAGTAAGTTAAGAAAAATATGTCTTTTTAATTTCTCTTTACAGTTGATTTTTTATGAGTTCAAATATGAAAAATGTGCTAATGTGCCTCCTTCTCCCCTACAATATACTAAAATGGTGAAGTCTACAATTATTGGCTGAAGTAATGCTTACGCAAATTACAGCGCAAAATTTTCTACTTCGCCCGACAAATGAAATGGTACGGCGTAGTGGATCGGAAAACGTAGGTAGTGTAGGCAGGCCTCCCACTCGGAAAAATCTGGTGAAGGTCGCAAGGTCATTGTGGAGATCCTTTGTCCAGCGGTGGATGTCATTTGGCTGAGACTACTACTACTATAGTCCTCGTCCCACTATCTTGTGAGAACAATAAGTCGTGGTAAACCCCCTCCCCACTAAATCGTCTTACGTAACAAATGAATGGCCCCCGAGATATAGTCTCCGGCAAATAAGTTGAACATGATATTGAAATCACGTGACATGCGCAGTAGCAAGTTTAGGTACATTATTCACTACTGCGCATGTCACGTGATTTCAAAATCATGTTCAACTTATTTGCCGGGGACAATACTTCATTCAAACCTTTAATAAAAACTGTACAGAATCCGCTGGCGGTAGGCAGGTACTTAATTGTTGCAAATTAATTAAGTATCTATCTGCCTGAGATTTGACATCGATGAAAGATGCATATAAACTCCTCGTGATAAGCTAAATGCTTGAGTTACGAATGCATTCTCGTCCGCAGTAAATAGGAACAAATTAATGGTCTAAAAACACGTGTCAATAAATTATAAACTTTAACCTGTACCACACTTATAATTTTAATTTCAGTAAATATTGTCTTCTATATCATAGAAAAATGTTTTTGTAGTTATATCTTTATTATAATTGTGTAAGCCAGTTTAATAATAATACTTAATTATAACATTTAATACAGTATAACAAACATTGTGTAAAAAAAATAATAATCAAAGCTTTCCAATGCAGTCGTTACAATTAGGTATGTAACTTTAGCGAGTATGCAGTATGTGCATAATAACTTAATAATTATGATATTCTCGAAAGCACTCCAGGCATAATCCCGGGAATCCTTCGCATTCAGGACATCCATATAACACCGCAACTCTTTTTTTTGTTTTCTTGTAACATAATCTACATCTCTTTCTCATTGTTACCCCGTCCTTTTTCGGCAAATGCATAGGCAAATGTTTTTCTCTAGGTAGAGCCGATATTGCAAACATTTCATTCACGTAACTCGAACCTGTAAAGTGTTAAAAGTGTGATTTATTTTCTGTAATTTAGTTTGGGTTTTGGGAGTTATAAATGCTTTCATTCAATCCTTGTGGATTCCAGATAAGTAATATAACAATATCAAGGGTAAAAAAAATTGCAGATAATTGTACAGAATACCTGGACCTTTGTCTTAGCATGACAATTTTGGCCGACGAATTTCACAACAGGGCTGAAAACTTCAAACAAAAACTTAAAGAGAGGTTCTTAATGTATTAACAACAATAAATAAAAGTTATGAGTGAAATTATACTATATTTTCGAATTAATCAATAAAGACAAATAAAAATGGAAATGCTAACAATAAATAAAATTTTCCCAATTTCTTTTTATTTATTTATTTATTTACAATAGAATAAAAATAAAGTTATCTGTATTGTTTTTCTTTACTGTAGAAAAGGAAGAAAAAGATCTGGGGGTTTCCGAGACAATGAAGGATGTTTCAACCTCAAGATCTTCCAATGTTTAAAAAATTGAATAAAATTTTGAGTAAAAAAAGAGAAATAGGTAAGTTGCTGTTAACTGTAACATTCTTCTAAAAAAAAAGTTGTCGAGATCATATCATGGAGCTCAATTTTATTTTGCTTGAAAACTTGAGAACTTTTACAGTTGTTTTTCCAAAAACTCAAAATGATTAAATCATATATTATAAATCAAGTGATAATGGTGTAATTTAATTCAGGTACAAAGACCCTATTTATTTAAATAATATTCACAGTGGGTACAACAAGGGTATAAAACAAGACAAATTAATGCTTGATGATATGCTGTAATTTTTGACAGTGTTTCTTATTTGACTTTCAGTAAAAGCTCCTCATTCTGGCTTCCACCTGAGAATATAGTATATAGTTCAGAGGAAATTTAGTATATAGATTCACCAAACAGTTCCCTGAAGGTATTATTGCGCTATAGACAATATTGTTGAAATTCTTAGGTAATATACTATCCGAGTAAACTATGGTCTGTCTTGTACCTATAGAATATATGAAGCCAGTATTACAATGCTATAAATGTATGGGATTTGGTCATATTACAAAGTTTTGCAGAGTATAATACTCAATGTTCTATCTGTTCAGAATCCCATTAATATAAAGAATGTACTAACGTCAAAATCTTCTAAGTCAATTGTAAACAACACCCTGAGCTCTTACTTTCCTGCCTTGACATATCTTATGCTAAAGCCATTAGTTCAAAATCTCGTAAATTATTATCAATAAAAGGGACAAAACTGTTGTTTGATGTCATAAATATTGATAATTGTATATTAAAACCTTTCGAAACATCATTAATGTTTTGTAACAAAGGTAACTACTTACAAAGTAATCAATTCACAATAAGGAAATGTTTATCAGGAATATAACTCAAAATGGCTAATAAGTCAAAACCATAAACCTTATACCGAAAGCTTGAATCCAAAGTCTGCTTTTAAATTCATTAAAGGATGATAATGCATCCTCAATGAAATTAGGTTGAAAGAAACAGATATTGTTAAATTTAAAGGTTATAAGTTTTTCTTCGGACAACAACCAACCATATTTTTTTTTTAAATTTTTATAAGGGGTTTTGGCTTGGTTACAAACCTTTGAGCCATCCAACCATGACAATGGTTTGCGTTGGCGTAGTGATGGGACTCGAATGATGATGGTGAAAACTCGATTCGAATTAATATTTATGATTCGAATCTTATATTGCGTGGCAAGCTTACCTTATAGATGAGACGGTTAAATTTCGTTCTCGTTTTTGCATTTCTACCAAGATTTTCTCCTACAAATATATAAGTAATAATTATTCTTCAAAAGTACCTGTACTGAAAACTTAAAAGTGATGTTAGGTATATTATAATTTTTCGAACTCCATCCGTAGTTTTTTAGAAAGTGGTTTAATAGAGGTTTGTCAGTTTGTTTTTCAGAAGTAATTTAAACACGGAGACTTTATAAAGCGTTTAGAAATATTTTTAAAATTACATTTTTGATAGTGAAGTGGGACTGTATTCTTGGTGTAAACAATTCATAAATAATACAAGTAGCGTAAGCGTGTAAATAAAATGAAATAGGCGCATCGTATAGTGAACTTTTGTATTTTGTTCGATGTTTATGTTTCGCAGTGGAGACATAGTATATACATACCTAACAATTTGAAAATTCCTCATCCTATCCTATTAATAGTATAAACGTGAAAGTTTGTATGAATGTACGCAAGGATGTACGTTTGCTACACTTTCACGCAAAAACTACTGAATGGATGTGCTCATCCATTCAGTAGTTTTTGGCTGTGGCTGAAATTTGATACATAGATTATAACTAGGATTAACACATAGGATACTTTATATTGCGGTATTCCCATCGGAATGGGATTTACGCGGGTGAAACCGCGGGGAACAGCAATTAGGTCTATAAAGTGTTCAAAAACGTATCTAAGTATACTTTTATCCATTAAACGATTTTATTGTTTCGAATCAACGTATAAATTCGTATTGATTCGAATGTATCAATCAGTTCTTAGAAATGTGTAATTAGACTGAAAATCGCAATTTTCACATGAGTATAGTAAGGTCGGCGAAGATTAGCGCATGAGAATATTTTGAGTCACCGCATCTAGTTTTTTAATTCATACATTCCAATGCTATCATTATAAAATAAATTATTTTAATAGAAAAATACTCGAAAATATCGACTCGGCTCACAAGTGAATTTTCAGGCGGGAATCGAACCCGCAACCTTTGGAAGTCCGGTCCAATGCTCTTCTAATGTTTCTATTAAAATAATTTATTTTATAAGGATACGTTGAAAAATATTAATGAAAAAACCAAAAATGGCCGTTTCATCTTAATCGATTGCCTAAGCACTTGTAAAAATGTTTCTCTCGAATACGAGAGGATGTTCCTCTTATTGATGAGACAAAACGCTGGCCTACAGCGTAAAATTATAAAGGTACTAGAAAATTTCGACAGGTGTTCACAAGCCCCGGTAGCGTAATTGGGAAGCGCATTGGACCGAACTTCCAAAGGTTGCCGGTTCGATTCCCGCTTGAGAATTCACTTTTGAGCAGAGTTGTTTTTTTCGAGTATTTTTCTTATTAAAAAAAAACAACTCTGCTCAAAAGTGAATTCTCAAGCGGGAACTTGTCTTGGGACTTGTCTAGCGTTGCTGGAAACAAATCTAACGATAGAACCGCTGAAATACTGTTAGTTGCAGTATGTATAGCCTCACTCGAAACTCCGTATTGAGTAAGCTTGTCACTACTTTTTTACATCAAATGACGTTTGACAAACTGTTTGTTGCAACGTTAGCGATTCCGCTTATTACATGACTAAGTCTTGGAAGGGGTAGACGTTTAGTGTATTGAATACGAGCATTCGTACCAGTTATGGGTTTTGTATATATTTTATACATCCACGTATCATACATTTATGTTACCCTAACATCCAGGACAAGCTTTTTAGTATCTACCTAGGCTAGGCTAATTGGTGTCAATGTAAGAAATATTATTATTAATATTGTTAGTCAACTATAAATGGGACAATGGCAAAGGGTAAAATAAATGGCTGTCTGCTATTCACCGGAATTTTGTCCGTATATTGTGAGCGTCAAGATGGCGGGATCAAGTCCCCAATTTGAAATGTATCACATTTAAATGTTTGTGCTACATATGTTCTATTTGTACCCCGAACCAGACATTTGTACCTCTAAAGGTAAATGAAGTATGTAAAGATCTCCCTGATCCCGCCAATTTGACGTCAAAGTGGCGGGACCTTCTGAAAGCTCTACTCAGAGGCAAGCAATTCACACCCAAAAACTTAGTACTGCATATGTACTTGTATATACTCAGTATTCAACACAATTGTAAGTGCCAAATTAAAGTAATGTGATTAAAACATTGGTCCCGCCAATTTGATGATTCATGTTATCGCTGAATTTATATGAACATTGTTACAACTCGCGCAAAATCAAATGTGGAAACTTAGTACGGCCTAAGTACATGAACTTGTGTAATTTTCATGTTCATAATTTAAGTACATCAAAAGTTATCTGTCATTTATCGTTATCTCTGAAATGGGCACATTTATGCAGAAATGAAACAACAACAACAAAATAATTATAAGTTTTGCCTTAAGTGTTCTAATGAGAAAAGTTACATAAAAAATAAAAATAAAGTTTATAACAACTTATTTTTGCCCATATATTAAACAATTAGGCACTATGCACGCTTGACTATTCGTAACATTCGTCTTTAAGTCATCGTAGCACTCCCACTTACCAAATATTCGAGAAATGAGCTCGATAATGCCCGATACCGCTAGATGTAGGTGGAGCTATAAACTCTATAGCAGATAATATATAATTAATTAATATATAATTTCCCTTTAAAGACAATTTGTCTCGGAATTTCAAAAATATTAATCTTCTTCAGATCATTAATTTCAAAAAATATAGTAGATGATAGTGAACATAATGTGGTTTTTATTCCATTACATCCAGATGCACTGTATGATAACATTTGATTTTGACCTACCCTCAAACTCAATAATATTTTCTCATAACTTGTAAAACATGGTTAGATAATAATTATCTCGTTAAATACAAACTACGTTAAATAATTAGGGTTTCCATTGATAACCAAAAAAATATTTGTTTCATTACTGCATATATCTGTCCAATTCTATAAAAATATAGTCTCCGGCAAATAAGTTGAACATGATTTTGAAATCACGTGACATGCGCAGTAGCAAGTTTAGGTACATTATTCACTACTGCGCATGTCACGTGATTTCAAAATCATGTTCAACTTATTTGCCGGGGCAATACTAGGTACGAAAATTAATAACGATGAATGACAGATAACTTTTGATGTACTTAAATTATGAACATGAAAATTACACAAGTTCATGTACTTAGGCCGTACTAAGTTTCCACATTTGATTTTGCGCGAGTTGTAACAATGTTCATATAAATTCAGCGATAACATGAATCATCAAATTGGCGGGACCAATGTTTTAATCACATTACTTTAATTTGGCACTTACAATTGTGTTGAATACTGAGTATATACAAGTACATATCGCACCTTTAAAGACAAACCGTTCCTATACAAAAATATCTGGGGGCACGGTAGTGCCCCCGCCAAGTCAAGCAAAAAAGCGGCACGGACGTACCATCCTTTTCTCGAAGCAATTCAGGCCATTTTCGACCCCCTGTAACTTCGTTGTGGATAAAACTGGAAGACTGAATTTTCAGTAACCATGCAGGCATTGTAAAGACACGGTATATTTCAAATTTGATTCAATTTGAACTAGTAGTTTAAGAATTATAACGGGTCAAATTTCTTAATTTTGTCACTCACTGACTCACCGATCATCAAAATTCTAAGACACTTCTAGCAGACCTAGAAGCTTCAAATTTGGAATATAAATAGTGTTTGGTGTATGAATCAAGGAAAAACTAAAAAAACCTACAAAAATAAGAAAAGTTCATAAGTCAGAGAGAGGGCTTTAAGAAAATTCGTTGCTGGTAGATATACATACATATATACAATAAGTAGAAGGTACCGAAAAGGAAAAAAGTAGACTGTCTACAAAATACAAAAAGCAATGAGATCCCATCAAAAACAATACTTGTCAAAAAAACCAAGTCTCGCAACTCAGTTGTTCTACGGTAAAAAGTTGTGAGATCCATGTAATACCAAGTCGGTTATTAATTTATTCAGTCCCTACTTAAGCGAATTTCTCTCTTAATACGTCCAGCCCCTTTGACCACGATCGTGGTCCATAACAATTGAAAATCAATTGTGTCTGGAATCTCCGTACTCGAAGCATTAAGTTGTTACGTAATAATTAACAGCATCTTATAGTGACGCATATCAATATTAAAAATCTTTATTGTTTTATATAAATATATTGACTCGGTCATCGTACTAAATAATTTAATTTACACGTGTTTTCATGCGATGGCCGAGTCAATATATTTATATAAAACAATAAAGATTTTTAATATTGATATGCGTCACTATAAGATGCTGTTAATTATTACGTAACAACTTAATGCTTCGAGTACGGAGATTCCAGACACAATTGATTTTTAATTGTTATGGACCACGATCGTGGTCTTAGGGGCTGGACGTATTAAAAGAGAAATTCGCTTAAGTAGGGACTGAATAAATTAATAACCGACTTGGTATTACATGGATCTCACAACTTTTTACCGTAGAACAACTGAGTTGCGAGACTTGGTTTTTTTGACAAGTATTGTTTTTGATGGGATCAAATTTTACAGGAGAGCAAATATACGGTAAAAAATTGAATCTTTTTGCAATAAATCCCTGCCTATGATGTTTTGAGACATCTTTGAGGGCTAATATTACAGGTCTTTCTGTACATTATTGCACAAAATATACAAAATCATGATTTATCAATAAAAACACATTTTTTTATGATTTTGAATTTTTATAGTAACACTTTACCATAAATTTTTTTTCCAATATAGTAAGTTTCTATGAATTTAATGTGTAAAAAATGTATTTATCCGAAAAATATTTGTTATATAAGAAATCTATCCATAAACTATTATTTTTATATAAGTAATTAATAAAGTTTACACACTTTTCTTTTAAGGATAATGTTGGGTGAGATAAAAAGCATCGAAATTCATGGTAATCATTTATTATTTAAAATCAAAGACCCAAAAATAATAAAGGCAATCCTATTGTCATAATAATATTCAAAATAAACAAATAGTCTTTGTCACAAACATAAAACTGTCTTTTAAACATAAAAATCTTCTAAAATAAATTATCCACTGGATATTTATAACTGGTTTTTTCCACTTATAAATAAATCATCCATTGGATTTTTATAACAAACAAAATATCTCCTAAAGTATAAAATATCCAAAAAAACACCAGGCTGCAATCAATGCAAGATATTATTATAATAAGACAACGCATAACTCTGTGGTATTATATTACTGTCCGTTAAGCTCTTTAAACCACTTTTTTTCTCTCTCACTTAACTTGAATCCAGACTGATACAAAGACACCAGTTCGTAATTTTTAAGACTTGTGCCAAGAGCCGTACGTGTGTATGTTGATGTTGTGATTATTTAAGTATTGTATTTCTTTAAAGTCTGTATCTACATATTTTGTAGTAAATAAAAACTTGCTCTGAATCTTCATGTTTTTCAAACTTAATTATCTTGATATCGGCTAATCTAACTGTTTAACGCTGAATATTTTTTGAAAATCGTCCACCACACGCCACTGTGGGATTTTTTATATCAATAAAGTCAGTATGAAATGTATTTTACATTTCATTTGCCTATTGGACGGATTTTTGTTCCTTTGCGCTTTCGTTCATTCGGTATATTCAAGGTGTCATCTATCCATGAATGGATTTCTTTTAGATTTAAATCGCTAACCTGCTGCATAATATTATGTCCGTTTCAACCGCGCGGCCACCTCATAATATTTGATGAAACTTTGCCAGGAATTAGTGCTAATTTGTTACTTTACACACCTCTTTTCGTGAATTTGTTACAAAAAAAACTAAGACGCTATGACAAAAAATAGTTGGCCGCTAGAACCGCCACTTGCCGTAGTCATCGTCCGTGATTACACAGAAACTATATAATGCAGATAGACGAATGATGCATCAAAAGAAAGGTCTTAATTTGTTCAATTTGTTACAAAAATAAAAAACGTGAAAACGTAAATAAACAAAAAGTTATGCAATATTTAGTTTTCAGGTTATGAGTAGGTAGGTATGTTTGAAAAATAACCAAATACTACACTTCACAAATTTCTTTATTTCCTGTAAGAAGTATTAACGTACATTGAGTAGAAAGTATTAATATACATTCGTTGGAGTTTTAGTTTTCTCTCTCCAGCAAACAACCGTTGCCAAAATCAATCCAAGACGATCGCCATCCCTTTTTTGTCTCTCCAGATTAGCCAGTGACCAGTTTTGTTCACAGATTAACTCGATTATTTATCTACTAAGAACGTTTCGTTTTACTAAGATAGTAAACTATTACAATTACAATAAAACAAGAATCTATTTTTACATGAATAGCAACATTTTCCAAGTTATTAATTTATATTACTTATAAAAATCACAGGTTATAACATTAAGTGACAACTATTTGGTATAAATATCAATAAAAACAAAATAAAGCAAAAGACAAGATGAGCAATACTTAACAGTCGGCCATCCTGAGCTCAAATCCGTCCCGGATGTGTTAGGATAATTTAGATGATCACGGAGATTGAGACCATTTTTGATATATGAAAATAAAAATATTAATTTAAAAAATAGTTTTTGTTTACATTTATCAAAATCATCATTATTATCTAACCAATCATTAAACAGGTCGTCACTACTTTGTCGAACTCGGCCATCCTACATATTTATGAATGCCCTCATTCAATTTTTGTACATACAAAAACATGTCATTGAATCCCCATAGTTAAAAATATGTTTAATTAGAAATGATAACAATAATACACTTATCATATTAATTACTATAAATTACTATAAAACGAAAATCTTCGTTTCTCAACAATTCACAATTTCACTCAGCAGTCACTATGGTTTTTTTAGCTTGACTTAGATCGTGATGATTAGAAAAACAGTTTTTGTAAACAATTTACAGTAATCGCTAAACAAAAATTGTACACTGGTAACGCTCTTACCTTAAAATCTCAGTAACTCCTGGGCGCCGCTTGCACACTTTGTGCTACGACCTCACTCCAGTAATAATAATATATTGCCTGGGCGCCGCTTGCACACTTTGTGCTACGACCTCACTCCAGTAATAATAATATATTGCCTGGGCGCCGCTTGCACACTTTGTGCTACGACCTCACTCCAGTAATAATAATATGTTGCCTGGGCGCCGCTTGCACACTTTGTGCTACGACCTCACTCCAGTAATAATAATATGTTGCCTGGGCGCCGCTTGCACACTTTGTGCTACGACCTCACTCCAGTAATAATAATATGTTGCCTGGGCGCCTCGCTCTTGTGACGGCATGCTGATCTTCAAACATCCGCCGCATACGATCATCACGGAGAGCTCACATTAGGATAAGGAAAGGAAAGCGTAGGAGAGGAAATGTATCTGATTTCGAATAAATAGTATGATAAGATTCGCAAGTAGATAATTGTTTGTTTCGTTTGCTCTCATATGTCTAATTAATTTATTCTCACAGGGTAATTAAAATTAATTTTTGCTTAGTTAAACTTCTAATTCAATTGAGTTATTATTCACTTTCCATTCCATACTTACTTTCGGATTCTGATTCTATAAATCTCACCCAGGTATTAAGTTTATCTACAAATAATACATATTTGTATTTTTTTTTTACCCTTATATGCTACTAATCTCGCAATGATTCTGTTCAAATCTGCCGTCACTTTAAAGGGACTACTATTAGCCGGTGCTAGTTTGTTGCTTTCACCGGGAGTTCTGAAACTTTTAACTGCCATAACTAAATTATCAAATTTGTATACCTTACGCTTGTAAGCCCAAAGTACCATCGTTTAGCTTATCCTTTAAGTTTTGGCAAAGCATAGAATATAATTTGCCTATCTGACCATCCGTATACGTGTGCTGATTCGTTTATTTTTGTTAACCGGTCTTTCATCGTTTGTAATTTTGCTTGTGGGTCATAATCAAGTATAACACTATGAGCACCTTGTAAACCAGTCCCATAACTCCCGGCACTATTGCGGTCACTTAAAACATTTTAAAGGACATCTTAAAACATAAGTTTTCTCTGCAATTGAATAAAACTCATTGGAACGGCGATAACCGTGACTGGATCTGTGATTAGATTCACTCAATAGTGATATATCTAATGCTTATTGGAATATTGACTATGACGTAAAGGTGAAGTGATCTTCCCACGTTTGAAGTGCTGCGCGACAAAGAACTTGAATCGCTGCTAAATGAACTCCTTCTATCAGAACATAATTTTTTTTTTTAACTCATGACCTTATGTGCAAACGTTGCTGACCACTGTGCTTATGTCACCGTCGCGAAGATGACTGGCTACGGCTACTATTACGTGAATTTACTCAACTGTGCTTCGATTTGGGAAATCTAACCCTATGATATCGTCCTCAAGATCTACCAACAGATGATCTGCTTCTTTGAAAAAAAAGGTACTACAGAGGTCGTACTAGTGTACGATCTATCACTGTGTAAACGTTTTAAAAGGCCTACGTTGTGGTGAGGTATAAGGTATCAAGATCTAGGATTCATAATGGTTTTAGGGACAGGTTTTTAATTAAGGAAGTGAACTTACAGCTAAAATGTTAAAACATAATTAGTTCTCTGTTACAAATTATAACACTTATTAATTGTAATATGCAGTAATATGCAGTAATGAGCGTAACGATATCACTACTTGTCACAAAACAAAGTCCTTCACTGCGTCTGTCTGTCTCTATTCGTAGTGAACTCAAAAACCACTGAATGAATTCTATGCGCTTTCACCAACAGACAGAGTGATTCATGAGAAAGGTTTAGGTGTATAATTTGTCAATGTTTTGTGTAAATTGGTTGAAAAATAGTATTAATTGTTGGAAGTGTCGTTGGAGTGAAATTAAATCCACTTTGGAGCTTTCACTGAAAACGCTGCCTAATCCATTCGAGATATAACAAAACAATGCTTGATAGGATTTTTTCTCTTTTATAGATTTACAATGAAAAGTCCGCGATGGCATATCTATATCTGTTACGGTTAGCTTATAATATATGGATATATATACCCATTCTAACATAAAAATTTGGTCACGCACAAACGGTAATTGGAAAACTATTTAGACGGATACAGTATAAATCCAGATCAACTCAAATACTTTAGTTAATTTAGGTATTTTATGGAAGTTAATTTAATCATTTACACCATATAATTTTAATAAATGTCTTAGGAGTTATCGCAAATAATTAACGCGCACTAAAATAATTTCAAGCGCATTTCTCACACTGATGACGGGAATCGCTTGATGCTATCACCTCTGCGCTTCTGTTATCCACTGGTGCTATATAAGCCAAGAGATAACCTCAAATCCACTTTCCCGGAGGTCTAGAAATCCGCAAGTAAATGCGCTTTCTGGCCGCCGATCGGTGCTTCTTATGCGCATCCTCACCTAGGTGTGTAGCGCACGCGCCATCCCTCGTTCGATTAATCACAATGATTCCGAAAACCTAATAGTATAGATTAAGTTACCTACTAAATTTTCTTTTGGACCATTTAGAATTATTATTATGACTGCTTGCAGTGACATATGACGCGATATTAATAATTCAATTTCAGTAATTTCACTTTCATAGCTTTATTTATTACTTAGAAATTAAGTAAATTAATTTTGTTAATTTTATTTAAATAATAGTTTTGGCTTCCTATTGACGCTTTCACAAGAGAATATTCTAAAGGAGCGAACTATCTGAAGTCAACATTTCATAACCTTATATTTATTTAATTTAAGTCTCTCTATAGATCAACTGAATTTCTTTAGTTAAATTGCTCTATGTATATTAAACATATTCCATTAAAAAAACTAAAATTTTACGAGTCTCTTCTAGCAATAATTCTTAGATAGACATTCTTCATCCAAATGATGACCGTGAAAAGACGGTCTTTAGTGGATTTGTCATGTAAAATTATACTATTCTGGTAATAATTCTGGTAGGTAATAAAACAAAATGGAAACAGTAAAAAAAAGTATGAAGAGACAGGATTTCCAAGAAAAGTGAGACATTACTTAAAGGCTAATAAAGAGCAGGAAAAATATCATTAAAAGTTATTTTCGCGCCTAAGTGTAAGATAATCCTTCGACTTCGGGTAATAGACCATCTTCAACAACTTCTACACCTGTCACTCAAGTACAAAGACCTGTTTGTGTAGTCAGATTCATCTTCTGTTCGAAACGATAGTAGTACACTTATGGAGTCTAAAAAGATTATTATCACCACAGTTTGAGAGCTAGTCTTACTAAATAGGTATTTTGAAAATTTATTAGAAAATACTTCACTAGATATTGATGTAATTGTAAATATTGACTACCTACATACAAAATCTCCAAATCAGTGTTTTAGCCAAGATTAGTAAAAGTCATTAAACTCCGCTTTGGTTATCGGTTTATATTGTGGAAAAGATTAATCATGTGATGTAAATTAATTTATAAGTCCATTTGTAGTGTACTTAGTCTTACAAAAAAAAACTGTTAAAACATATGAAAATGGGAATGGAGTTGAGAACGGAAGATTGTAGGTAATTAAAGGCACGATTTATTGCGCTGCACTAATATAAATTAAAGATTTTCATGTTAAAGTATGTATATTTACCTGGCTGGCCAGAAGGGGTTCAAATATAACAGTATATGGACCAGAACCACTACTGCCCATACCCCAAGGCCAAACAAAAACTTGGCTATGCCGTAACACGGTGAAAAAAAACACTTCAAAGAATGGAATATCAGTGAAGGATGCAGGCAAACAAAAAAAAGTTACGGTGGCATCAATAAAAGTTGACCCACAAATTTATCAAACTAAAAATGACAAAGTTCACAAAGTTATTGCTTTAATAACTGGACATTGCCCTTTAAACAAGCCTCTGTTTACAATAGGTGTGACTGACAGCCCTCTGTGCAGAGGTATGGAGGCAGACCCACTGCATGTGCTTATAGAATACAGGAGCGTGGAATATGAACAAGCACAGCTTCTCCAGCTCCCAACATCACTCCAGGAAGCATACAGCAGCCTGAAAAGTTACTAACCTTCTGGGATGAATCGGAATGGCTGGAGTAGAAAGAAAACCCAAGATGGCCTAATCAAAAGGCTAAAAGCGGAAAAAGCCCTGCTAAACTAACTAACTATGTATATTTACCTTAATTTTATCTTTGTATTTTTAAACAATTTTTGGGTAATTTTTTGAGTGTTCCCTCTTCACAAGAAAACAAATAATTATCTATAACGAGTTCGGATGGTTGTGTAATTTCCAATTACCATCCTATACTTCACTTACACAAATAGCTTAATCAGATACTTCACTTATGCAGATAGCTTGATAATTGATCATAAATAGCTCTAAAATTATCTATTTTTTTGGTTTGCTCATATACCTACTTATCCTAATTTAAGTTTTAATTTGTAACTTTTCCTTTTTTTTTGCTGTTCACTGATCTCAAACCGAAATGTTATTTAATTATAGTTTAATGTTACTTAAAAATTTTATTAGATTTTAGTAATTCATACTTTAGTTAGTCCTATTTTTATCATTATTCTTAATAAATTTATTATGATGTTGCGATACCCTAACAGGGTTCATGTTCAGTTCTGTTATTTTTGTAATTCCATCTATGTATACCACATGAGTGCAAATGAAAAACTTTTGAATTTGAATTATTATTCTAAGATGAAAGTAAGAGTATTGTCTAACGAATATTCAGTAACTAACTGAAAATTAAAGGAGTCATAGACAGCCATTAATTATAATAGTTAAGTAGGAGTAATTAACAAGAGACACTCTCTTTGTTAAAAGCGGAGATAAAATTATTAAATGACATAACTTAGACCCCTTTTTTCAAACAGAATATTTCTGTTCTACTACATGTCGCTAGTAATTTTATATACTTACAAGTAATTCTCAAAACCTAGTTTTTGTAATAATAGATATAACAACCTGTTACTTTACCCTTTTGTGTAATTGATTTGTAAACATTTTGTTTTGCAAACCACCTTTATGACAATAAAAGATTCGCTTTAATTTTAATTTGTAGCAATGATTTGACATCACAATTAATTAGCAATTCTCAAATGGTGGTGTTATTGTTTAAACAAACTCTGATGATAATTAACTTGTTACAGTGTCAAGTTTGCCAATAGAAATGAAGTAAATTCACTTACCAGTTTTCAGATTGTTTTACCATCAAATTGTTACCTTGCTTTACCTTCAAATTGTTACATTGTTAACCTTCAAATTGTTTCCTTGTTTTAAGTTCAAATTGTTATCACAATCACCTTTCCTTTAGATGATATTTAATCCATCAGCTGGCTTAGAGTAATTACCACTTCTGAACTTTGAAAAATAACCAAATACTACACTTCACAAATTTCTTTATTTCCTGTAAGAAGTATTAACGTACATTGAGTAGAAAGTATTAATATACATTCGTTGGAGTTTTAGTTTTCTCTCTCCAGCAAACAACCGTTGCCAAAATCAATCCAAGACGATCGCCATCCCTTTTTTGTCTCTCCAGATTAGTCAGTGACCAGTTTTGTTCACAGATTAACTCGATTACTTATCTACTAAGAACGTTTCGTTTTACTAAGATAGTAAACTATTACAATTACAATAAAACAAGAATCTATTTTTACATGAATAGCAACATTTTCCAAGTTATTAATTTATATTACTTATAAAAATCACAGGTTATAACATTAAGTGACAACTATTTGGTATAAATATCAATAAAAACAAAATAAAGCAAAAGACAAGATGAGCAATACTTAACATATGTCACCATAAATATCAAATTAATAGAGGCTAATGTGTATGGATAATTAGTTACTAATTTGTTACAGTAAAAAAATACTAGAAAGTGGGTTCAATAATTTGTTAGAGTCGATTTTAGTTGGCCGCTCGGACGGCAATATGCCTAAAATACAATGGCATTGATCTCGTTATTAAAAGTAGGTTTAAACTTAGTTAGAGTACTAGTCGACGGGTAAAGTAACCTAGTTTAGATAAATATGGCGAATATAAGTGCAGCATTCATATTTTAGAAAATATTTGCAAAAAACCGTAATATGAAACCGTATGAGAGTAGGGTGACTATGATTATTGGAATGTTCGATATTCATATCTTATTTTTTTAGGGAGAGTGCTTATATAAATACATTTTAAGTTAAGGTATACTTTATATTACCATTTTTGATATTTGCTTTAAAATATGCTTATAGTATTTCTGTTAATAATGTTAGTGTGAGTGGAGTAAGAAATTAAGCTATTATCTATATATCCTATGTATACAATGTGTCCCGCCACCAGTGTCGGAGCCTTTAATGGTGTGAAATATGGCATTTTTGGCTCTTACGGCCGCCGTTTTGTTTTCTTGATAACCAAGACCTGGGCTCTCAAAATAATTCGACCACCACTACTCATGTAAATGTCCTATCAACATTAAAAAGGTGTCATTTATAGCTTAACATGTAGACAACAGTTACACAGCCATCATGTTTCAATTGTCATGGAATAAAAAATAATGAAAGAAAAACAAATATGTATATGCAAGCAACATTTAAATAACGCGGGCGTTTACGGTTGGCTGCTATTGAAGGAGAAATATTACGATTAGTTGCATCCAAGGGAGTAGAAATCCACACACAATCACAGTAAGCGCGTGGGGCACGGGCCAGTCGCGGCGCAACGGCATCGGCTTGGATCGCACGGCTACTGCCGCCCCCCCCCCCCCAACTCGCTCGAAACTGCTATCCTCCTGAGATCTATCACAACGAAAAACATGGAAACTTACGTCGAAATACTCACGGTCATAAAAATTATCATTTAGCCAAGTCTTAGTTAAGCAAATAAGGTCGTAATTGGACAATGCTACTTGAGAAAAAAATTCTTGCGACTTAGTTCGAAGGCCCCTCACATTTTGGTAGTAAATATTAAAGTTTCTTACAATCATGAATATGGTAACAGATATTTATGTATTTAAAAACTCCAGGGAAAGCACGCAAATGCAAGCTCAATGAATATATACGTATATTTAAGAATGTAATAACAAAAGTGTTTAGTCGAATTATTTTAAATTTAAAATTCTCTTTTATTAAGGCACCAATATGTTAACAAGAACATATAATTGGACGTATTTACATGGTAAAGATCATACCCACAACTTCACTTAAATTGACGTAAGTATATCAAAATGGCCTTGATGTCATATACTTTCACGTCACGTACGCGTAGCAACGTAGCGTAGCGTACGTAGCAATAAAATAATAACTTGTAACGAGGCGCCATAGCTATATTGGCGACTCGTTGCTTTCATTGCGCTCTTCTCTGGCCATTTTTCATATTTTCTTTTCTCTTTGTTTCCTATTTTAAATTTACTGTCTGTCTATGTTTCCTATTTTAAAATTTACTGGTGCAGTCGGAGAAATAAAAGCTCACACAAAAAGGTCACTTGTTTGACGGGTGACGGGTGTGACGAGTGTGACGAGGTGTGACGAGTGTGACGGGTGCAGCCGGAGAAATAAAAGCTCACACAAAAAGGTCACTTGTTTTTATATTTAAGGAATTAAGGCACAACTGAAACAATTATATAAAAAAAGGTAAATTACACTGAATACAAAAACAATTTCACATTTATCACTAAAAACATATTATAAAAGGTAGGGCTACTTACAATAGTGCCTTAAAGAAACTTATAGACTTAGAAACAGGAACTGGTAGTAAAGAATATATATACAGGAAACTTGTGAATTATGCTTATGAGCTTACTATACTTGTGAGCTTATTATAACTGCTCAGCACTATAAATATATTTAAATAATTTGCTATCGGTGAGTCAACCACTCTACGCGCTGACTCTGGTAAGAATAAACTTCGAACAAAACAAATAAACAGAGACAGACAGTAAATTTTAAAATAGGAAACAGAGACAGACAGTAAATTTAAAATAGGAAACGAAGAGAAAAGAAAATATGAAAAATGGCCAGAGAAGAGCGCAATGAAAGCAACGAGTCGCCAATATAGCTATGGCGCCTCGTTACAATACCCGCTCCCCCCTGGAAGAAAAAATCCTGAGTATAAAAAGGATTTTTTCATAAAACTATGTAAAAATGTGACCATTTTATATAAAAAAAAAAAACATATCTTTAATAAAAATGGATGAGATGAGAATTGTGAAATGAGAAAATAAGGAGACCAGCTTCCTTACATGCATCACTTTCATACTTCCAGAACATACATCAGTCAACGGTCATGGTTGATTTAATAAGACAACCAGACTCCACGCGGTAGAGTATCCAAAATTAATTGAACACTCAACTGGCTCCCTACATCAGTGAAGGCTTATTTAACCAGTCACAACCCGCTGGGTGAAAAATAAAAATTAGTGTAGGCTTGTTTAACCAGTCACAACCCGCTGGATGAAAAATAAAAATTAGTGTAGGCTTATTTAGCCAGTCACAACCCGCTGGATGAAAAATAAAAATTAGTGCAGGCTTATTTAGCCAGTCACAACCCGCTGGATGAAAAATAAAAATTAGTGTAGGCTTATTTAACCAGTCACAACCCGCTGGAAGAAAAATTTTCCTCAAGATGAGGCTATTCCAATAGACTTAGAGGTTCTATTCTCGGTTGAGAAATTAAATATGCCTTCTAGGAAGACTGAAAAATTAATGCCCTCTATGAAGACTAAGACTGTATAATTAAGTATGTCTTCTATGAAGACCAAAATTGAAGATGTCGTCTATGCAGACAATTAAATATGTCTTCTATGAAGACAGTTAATGTATAGTAATAATTATGTGTTGTAATAGTTAAGACCTCTGGTTCATTATTTTTTTGCCAGTGTGAATTATTCCCTAAAATAGTAATTGCGCTGCCGCTATCTAGCAAGCCACATAAAGATAAATTATTAGTTTGTACTGTTATGTACGGTCGACTATCATGAGTAGGTTTATCAAATAATTTTGTTGATGTGTTGTAAGAATTGAAGAATAGTTCGATTGTTTTAAGCCAAAGGCTCCATTCATCCTTAGTGGTTTTAGCAAAAGTATTATTTTTCTCCCTTATTCGTTTTTTGGCTGATATTTACAATTGGGACACTTCGCATATGTGGTGTCTTTTTTACCACAACGGAAGCAAACAATATTAGTTTTTGTACAAGTTTCTAATGAATGATCGTTTGTACGGCAACGAGGGCAAGAGAAACGAACAATAGGTTGTGTAGACCTGTCATTGTTAGTTTTATTGGTATTATATGGAAACGGTGGTATGTAAGGAGTCTTGGATGTGGAAGGATGAGAACTAATGTTAGATTGTGATGTTGTATTTTGTATTGTGTTTATATGGTTATCGTTAGCATAATTGCAGCTTTCATACCATTGGCAAGCAGATAGAAGTGTATCAATAGATGTTATGTCTGTTTGAAGTAATCGAGAACTGAAAATGGGACTCATGTTGCGACGTAAAATTTCAATTTGTTGTTTTTCTGAAAGTGGTTCGTGGAGTTTACTAAAAAGAGATTGCATTGACGAAAAATAATAAATAATTCTTTCATTTGGTTTTTGTTTACGAGCATCTATGTTTTTTTTTAATTTGTAGTCATAGTCATGAATTTTAAAATCTGAGATAAATTGGTTTTTAAATGAATTCCAATCGGTAAGAGTTGATTTTCTGGATTTATACCATTGTAATGGAATTCCTGTCAAAATTCTTACCAGAGTCAGCTCGTAGAGCGGTTGCCTCACCGATACCAATTATTTAAATAAATTTATAGTGCTGAGCAGTTATAATAAGCTCACAAGTATAATAAGCTCATAAGCATAATTCACAAGTTTTCCTGTATATGTATTCTTTACACCAGTTCCTGTTTATAAGTCTATAAGTTTCTTTAAGGCACTATTGTAAGTAGCCCTACCTTTTATAATATGTTTTTAGTGATAAATGTGAAATTGTTTTTGTATTCAGTGTAATTTACCTTTTTTTATATTATTGTTTCAGTTGTGCCTTAATTCCTTAAATATAAAAACAAGTGACCTTTTTGTGTGAGCTTTTATTTCTCCGGCTGCACCCCGTCACACTGGCGCCTCAACGTGTATAGAACACCACCATCCAGTCAACCAGTACCGGCGAACCGAACTATTTTTTGAAGAAGAAGTTGTATGTTGTGTGTGTGTTTTTTTATTTATTTTATTTTTTTTCCAAATTCTAAAAGGCTTAGTCGCCCCCCACTATTTTATCGGCCATATTATTAACTTAATCATCTCATCTCATCCCAATCCTCATTTTATTTAATTTATAGTAGTTGACAATACAACTACATCTCTACACAAAACACTTACAAGACACTTTACCCAACATTTACTACATTTTACAGACAAGAAACTATACGCGGTTTCGAAAGAAACCGGCACAAAATTGTTGCTGATTCTGAGCGTCAATATATCACTCAGATCAGTGCAATTAACACTTACGGGCAGTGCTGAGAGGGAGTACCTCCAGTGTATCCCACATACAAGTCTTAGATTTGGCTAGGCACTTTCCTGGAGGCAATCCGTGCCGACTATCCAGAGGTTCCTACCAGTCTAAACTTGAACACTACACCTAACACTAATTCTATTAAATTTATCTTAGTCTTACTTAACCAGTCCTTGTATAATAGAATAGATAGGAAAAATTTAAACAACTTTAGTTTCACTCTCCTTTCAATTCATCACATATCATCCTATCACTTAGACTATTATAATTTATAGTAGTGACATAACAAACACGCAACTACACACTACACTTACAGTACACTTACCCCACATTTACTACACCCATCAGACAGTAAAACTATACGCGGTTTTGAAAGAAACCGACACAAAATTGTTGCTGATTCTGAGCGTCAATATATCACTCAGATCAGTGCAATTAATACTTACGGGCAGTGCTGAGAGGGAGTACCTCCAGTGTATCCCACATACAAATCTTAGATTTGGCTAGGCACTTTCCTGGGGGCAATCCGTGCCGACTATCCAGAGGTTCCTACCAGTCTAAGCTTGAACACAATACCTACCTAGCACTAGTATTATTAAATTTATTTTAAATCATAACTGTTTTTAATTAGTTTTTAAATAGCTAGAAAATTAAAAACCTCTTTTTGAAACACAATAATTTTTTTTTTAATAACACTATGAATCCATCACTTTTAAATAAACCTGAGCTTGCTTATGAACTTAGTCTCCGCTCAATTAAATTTCCATCTGTCGCAACCGCTGAGGAATTACGAGAATTACTAAATCCAATAATAGACTCAGATTGTTCTATTCTTTCCAGTCCTTACTCCATTGAACGTGATCTTGATAAAATCAAAAACATTCCGCTTATGGTTTCTTCATGATTAATTTATCAATACGTTTAAATAGATTAGAGATTACTACATAACATAAATGACTTTTGCAATACTTCAAACAAATTTTTCATCCATGACAGCCTGTCAATCAAATTTTAAACCTCTTCTCTTCAACAATAACATAACTACGAACTCCTGGCACAAAATTTACTCAAAACTCTTTAGACCTAAAAAAAATCTTTTATTACTTACTTTTTCTTTATTACTTTATTATAACTTTTATTTACGTTTATACTATATATTACTTTTATTACGTTATTACTTTTTCTCCCAATTAGAATTCTCTATCGTTATTACTTTTCCAAAGTAATTATTATTTTTTTTATATATTACTTTTATATATACATACTACTATTTACAACTCATTCATTCCCTCATTCTATTACAACACATAATAATTACTATACATTAACTGTCTTCATAGAAGACATATTTAATTGTCTGCATAGACGACATCTTCAATTTTGGTCTTCATAGAAGACATACTTAATTATACAGTCTTAGTCTTCATAGAGGGCATTAATTTTTTCAGTCTTCCTAGAAGGCATATTTAATTTCTCAACCGAGAATAGAACCTCTAAGTCTATTGGAATAGCCTCATCTTGAGGAAAATTTTTCTTCCAGCGGGTTGTGACTGGTTAAATAAGCCTACACTAATTTTTATTTTTCATCCAGCGGGTTGTGACTGGCTAAATAAGCCTACACTAATTTTTATTTTTCATCCAGCGGGTTGTGACTGGCTAAATAAGCCTACACTAATTTTTATTTTTCATCCAGCGGGTTGTGACTGGTTAAGCAAGCCTACACTGTTTTATTTTTTTTTCACCCAGCGGGTTGTGACTGGTTAAATAAGCCTTCACTGATTTAGGGAGCCAGTTGAGTATTCAATAAATTTTGGATACTCTACCGCGTGGAGTCTGGTTGTCTTATTAAATCAACCATGACCGTTGACTGAAGTATGTTCTGGAAGTATGAAAGTGATGCATGTAAGGAAAGTGATGCATGTAAGGATGCTGGTCTCCTTATTTTCTCATTTCACAATTCTCATCTCATCCATTTTTATTAAAGATATGTTTTTTTTTTTATATAAAATGGTCACATTTTTACATAGTTTTATGAAAAAATCCTTTTTATACTCAGGATTTTTTCTTCCAGGGGGGAGCGGGTATTGTAACGAGGCGCCATAGCTATATTGGCGACTCGTTGCTTTCATTGCGCTCTTCTCTGGCCATTTTTCATATTTTCTTTTCTCTTCGTTTCCTATTTTAAATTTACTGTCTGTCTATGTTTCCTATTTTAAAATTTACTGTCTGTCTCTGTTTATTTGTTTTGTTCGAAGTTTATTCTTACCAGAGTCAGCGCGTAGAGCGGTTGCCCCACCGATACCAATTATTTAAATAAATTTATAGTGCTGAGCAGTTATAATAAGCTCACAAGTATAATAAGCTCATAAGCATAATTCACAAGTTTTCCTGTATATGTATTCTTTACACCAGTTCCTGTTTATAAGTCTATAAGTTTCTTTAAGGCACTATTGTAAGTAGCCCTACCTTTTATAATATGTTTTTAGTGATAAATGTGAAATTGTTTTTGTATTCAGTGTAATTTACCTTTTTTTATATTATTGTTTCAGTTGTGCCTTAATTCCTTAAATATAAAAACAAGTGACCTTTTTGTGTGAGCTTTTATTTCTCCGGCTGCACCCCGTCACAAACTTTATTCAAGTCATCATAAAATTGTAAAAATTAAACTTACCGCAGTCAATTTGGATC
Source organism: Calamotropha paludella (assembly GCA_927399485.1). Classification (NCBI taxonomy): domain Eukaryota; kingdom Metazoa; phylum Arthropoda; class Insecta; order Lepidoptera; family Crambidae; genus Calamotropha; species Calamotropha paludella. The sequence continues at coordinate 19,642,568 of OV656815.1, read as the reverse complement.
CCTCTGCAATACACTTTTTGGTGGTGACTTCTATATTAACAAATCATGTAAGTGGGCACAACTCATAGCTAAGCACTTTTAGACACTTCTGGATTTACTGCTACTTGTCTCAGTAACTTAGTAGTATGAAAATCACGGGAATTAAATACGTACGAGCACACACTTCAAAATCCAGCACAATAATGACAATATTCACAACGGACAATAATCGCTTTTTAAACCCCTTCCGACAAATATTTTTAACAATATTTGGAAATAAAAGAGATCCTTTTTCGGAAATCGTGCCCATCATAAAACACCAGCGGAATGTCAATGAAACGAAAATCTTATCAGTAAATACTTTAAAGAATTAAGAACAATAGACATCAATATGGCTGCAAAACGAACTGCATATTCCTTCAAACAGAGTACAACATTAAAAACATGCCTTTGTTTGTACTAATGTATTCATAGTCACCCTACTCTCATACGGTTTCATATTACGAAATATTTGCAAATATTTTCTAAAATATGAATGTTGCAGTTATATTCGCCATATTTATCTAAACTAGGTTACGTTACCCGTCGACTAGTACTCTTAACTAAGTTTAAACCTACTTTTAATAACGAGATAAATGCCATTGTATTTTAGGCATATTGCCGTCCGAGCGGGCAACTAAAATCGACTCTAACAAATTATTGAACCCACTTTCTAGTATTTTTTTACGTTTATTCGCTGTAACAAATTAGTAACTTATTATCCATACACATTAGCCTCTATTAATTTGATATTTATGGTGACATACCTACCTACTCATAACCTGAAAACTAAATATTGCATAACTTTTTGTTTATTTACGTTTTCACGTTTTTTATTTTAGTAACAAATTGAACAAATTAAGACCTTTCTTTTGATGCATCATTCGTCTATCTGCATTATATAGTTTCTGTGTAATCACGGACGATGACTACGGCAAGTGGCGGTTCTAGCGGCCAACTATTTTTTGTCATAGCGTCTTAGTTTTTTTTGTAACAAATTCACGAAAAGAGGTGTGTAAAGTAACAAATTAGCACTAATTCCTGGCAAAGTTTCATCAAATATTATGAGGTGGCCGCGCGGTTGAAACGGACATATAATATTGTGGTCTCTTCCAAGAGTTGGACTGAATGTCGTCTAGGCGGCGTTGGCAGTACATAATCTGGATCACGATCTTCACCATCGGGGGAAAAATCTTTTCCCGATTTAGATTTGCTAAATGAAGATGATGAACTAAACGAAGATGAACTTGAAGTTGAATTTGATCTGCCGGACCTCTCTATTACTTGGACCGGGGTCAATTATTTCTTCCAAACATGAAATTGGAATCCTTTCACTATCTTAATCACAATACTCATATGCTGAAACATGATTAACTGACTGAGATAGTTCGTGTGCTTGTAACAGAGAAGAAGATCTACAAGTTTCTGTTATACTAATAATACAACAAACAAACTACAACATTAAAATTTACTTCGATTTACAACTGTATATAAAGTTATACATAATAGAAATAAACTATTTTTATTATATTAAAGACTATAGGCATTATCAATTTATTTTTAAACTGAATTTGGTACTTCAACTGAACTGGTATTTCAACGAAATGTAATATTTACCTACGATATTATAGTGCAAATTTGCATTGTATGAAGTGATAAAACGCAACTATATGAAATATCCTGCAATTATAATTAAACATTTTACAAAGTTTACTCTTCATTAAAAACAAAACTGAGACTAAAGCAACAATCACTCTTTAGCGATAAATATTATTTTGCAAATATCCCCAAGCATAAAAGTAAATAGATGTTATACTAAAAGTAACATTTTACCAATTAAAATAATTAAACAATTACCTTTTTCCTGACGTGAAGCCGTATTTATCCAAATAATCACACTTTTCTTTTAAACTTCTATCATCTCTCTTCGACAAACACGTTCCAATGGGGACCAGTCACGTTTTATGTTATGAATGCAGTTCTATAGACATTGAGAAACTTAAACATAAAGTGCAAAAATTTTTGTTCTACCACCAAAATTGACAAAGTTATGAGCAAAATACCAAACGAGGTTCACAGACCGCGCGAACGCATGCGATGACGTCACAATGACCCAGCGCATGCCGCCGAACCACTGCGCGGTTTTATTTTGTTTGCTATATTCGTCCAACAGGGAGCGTAACGTCACCAGTTTATACCCAATCGATTAATAACTGATTTAATTTGTTTAATATTAGAAGGTTGTTATTATGATATAACACATGAGTGAAATAAGGTAGATTATCGGTTTTGAGCAAGCGCAATCCGATAATCTACCTTAAGTGGATACCTTCATGGTATTTGATTACCTTAGTAATCATTTAAACTAGACAAGCTCTGAAATTCGTGGTTGGAAACCTAGAGGTAGGCAAATCTCATTATCAACCTAATTAGAACTGCAAGATAATAAGTAGGTAGATACACGTACTTGGACTAGCCTATAAAATACCCAAAAGGTTTAGGTTAGTCAGCCAGGGCAGTTGTGTTTGTTGTTGTAACTACCTACGCCGTTATTTTAACATTGTTATGTAGATGAGTATGTAGAAACTTTATTGTTCAAAAAATATTATGTATACCATAAATAAAATTAGACTTAAATATTTCATTTGACAGGAATGTACCTACTTTCTTTGGACACATAATTTTGAGCTATGAATAAACGAAATCGCTTTGTTAAGTCCTAGTATTGTTTCTAGGTAGGTAGGTACTACTTTCTTAAATCCGGTTTATTTATTATAATCTTAGTACCTACTATATTTACAGCCAGTTTCGTGGTGATAGCAGCAAGAAAACTTACTTCTCCATACAAACTTCACTTGTGGTCTTCCTAGTCCCTTAGGGTCAAGGCGTGATTATTGTACAAAATTATGTTGAAGAGGCAGAAGGACACTCGAATGCAAAAAGTTTTATTTAAATACGTCTAACTGTTTTCACATGGAAAGCGTACAACAGACAGACAAGAAATTCAATAACAATGTTTTTGGTTTCTATTGCGTGTATGGAGCCCTCCTATCGGGTTTTTTCAAAAAAATATTCAATGTACAGAATTCACTTTGGCTACAGTTTAATTCCATGTATAGATAGATATATATATTCCCCTATGTTCCGGGGAACTTCGAGGAATATTCCCGGGAACGGCACATTTTATTGTAGTTAGACCTGAGTACGACCCAGGTTTTTACCCGAGGAAGGGTTATTAGAAACTTCACTACTTACCCTTTTAATAATTCATTTACTCATTGAAATATACATAATACGACCCTGTATTTTTTTTAACATTCGTAAACAAGTTTTACTAAGTTACCTACCCACTTGTTTACCACACGAGTAATGATGATAAAAGTTGGTATACAATTGTTGTGTTGTAAACAAGGTAATGGTTGGTTGGGAGGTATTTACATCAAAATGATCCTCGCAACAAAATCTTGAAGCTTGGCACGAAAGCGGAATTTTGTCATCCCTCTTCATGACAGTACACCATTTTTTGCGCACTTTTGAGTCCTTTGGCACATTGAAAAACAGTTTTTCAGGTGTACTAATTGAAGTATTAGTAAATTTTATATTATATACAGTACTTATAATGCGGCATTTTTTCACTTAAAAACTGCAAAACCACAACACCACCCGCACAGATCGAGGGAATCTTAATAAATGAATGGCGGAGAGCGCGCGCCCGGGTGGAAAGGTAATCGTGACGTCACATAAGCTATTCGGCCGCCCCACTTTCGGCTTGTACAAAATGTGTAATATCTTCTCAACCAATGGACCGATTTCAATGATTTAAAAAGTATCGTACCTAAACGAGTTAAAGGAACAGCATTATATAGATAATATATGCATTTTCCGACTTGATACGGGGACCCATTGGTATAGACACAATATTGTATTTAGTAAGCCAACCAAATTTTGATTGGTAACGAAAAAAAATAACGCCATCTAGCTTATTTGAGCGAAACTTCAAAAAATGTTAATGTCATCTTGTAGCTTATGAAATTTTAAGATATATGGGCATTGATAACTCAATTTTACAAAAATTTCGTTTAGTAACGGTTTGTCTTTAAAGGTGCGATATGTAGTACTAAGTTTTCGGGTGTGAATTGCCTGTCTCTGAGTAGAGCTTTCAGAAGGTCCCGCCACTTTGACGTCAAATTGGCGGGATCAGGGAGATCTTTACATACTTCAATTACCTTTAGAGGTACAAATGTCTGTTTCGGGGTACAAATAGAACATATGTAGCACAAACATTTAAAAATTGGGGACTTGATCCCGCGATCTTGACGCTCACCGTATATTGCATAAAGGTTTAACTATTTTTTTTTAGTTTTATTAACTTTAAGGTATATAAGGACGTTTACTTTTTTAGTCATTAACTTTATAAGATTGTACATTAGATATGCGAAATATAAACCTCCCCATGTCTATCCTATTATAAACTAAAACGTAGCTTCAAGTTAAACAAGGCAGAAAGGCGTAGAGAAAATCGCTACAACCATTTTAAAATGCCCTCGAAAACAAATACGGGGTGTATTGTAAGACTTTCAAATGTAGAAATGTCAGTCATACGGGATCCTCATGAATGGTGTTGATTCTTGTAAATAGAATGAGAAAAGACAATCAGTAATCAAATTAGGGTATTGTCCAAATTCTAAAAAAGGGACTAGCAAGAATAAACGCCGTGTAAATTTGGTATGTATCATTTAATCGCCCTAAAATGTACATTACAGATGCCGACATCTTCCTACTGGAATAACGTCTACACCACAAAGTCGATGGCAATATACACGCAACTTTTGCATTCACTGGCTTAGAAAATATTGTCACCAACTTTATCAAGTAACATCTATATAATGTAACATAATTTTCATAACAGTCTAAAATACAGGAGTAGAAATAATTGTAGCTCGAAATATTGTTTACGTACAACATTTTATTTGCAGATTTTCTTTATACTACATAATTAAATAAATTGCAATCAGATGACGCACTGGTTAAGTGTAACACTCTGTACACATCAGTCCTTGCATCACATGAGGAGGTTTCTACACATTCGATTCCATGGCCGTCCATTCCAGATAGTATACACTGAAACCTCATTATGTTGGATGGCAGTAGTGTTCTTAAAAGTAAGGAGCTTAGAAAGCGAACAGCAGCAGGAAGGCCATCATGAGACAGAAGAGACCCATAGCCTCGGACAGGGCGAAACCCAAAATGGCATATGAGAAAAGCTGTTGCTTAAGGGAGGGGTTCCTGGCATAGCCGATGATTAAGGAACCGAACACCGTTCCGATACCCGCTCCTGAAATAAAGAAAATATATATTAGTTTAATCATGTCTTAAGATCAGATTATTTTTATTTTTAAATAGGACATATTTCAAATTCTTTTATTTATCGCTTTAAATTAATTCACTGCTGGGTTACTTATGAAATGGGGTATTCACTTGGGGTCACCAAAATCACTTATAACATTTATCAGAAATTAGAAAATGTCAATAAGGGTTTATTTAGTACTCAGATGTTCACCTATCTATTCATAAAGAAAAATTAAAATATAATTGCTAAGTGGCCCAAGTACTTTGCAGATTTATATAAGTACATTCTAATTATCTAACACTATAAGTAAGATAGTAAGATTATACTCTAGAAGTGAAGTGAAGTTGAGAATCATAGTCAAGCCATATAAAATTAAACAAAATAAAAATATAATAAATAGATACTAAAATAATAGACATCAAAACTATATCATTTAACATACTGGTCCAGATGTAACTGTTACAATAGCAACTAAGTTTGTCAATTGACTTTTTTATATTTGGTTATGTATAGCTCTGTACACATCAGTATGTCAGTACAGCATATCATGTATAGCAGTATTCAATATTAAAAGCAAAAAGTAGATCTAATTCTATAATGTCTATTATAATTAATTTTTTTGCATTTTTACAAGAGATAATTTACTATAGAAATAAATGCAAGAAAATAATCTCACCTGTGCAGTGTTCTTATCTTCAAGTCAAAATTATAAGAAAATTAATAAAGTTGCATACAAAAACATGCAAATACAAAAAGATGCTGTGTCCACAATAGCGAATATACACTGTACAAATCTTCATTCCAAAAAATAGTCTAAAAGGCAAACAACATTAAGAATGCAATCATCAAACAGAACAGTCCCATAGCTTCAGCCAGTGCAAATCCCAAGATGGCATATGAAAATATTTGTTGTTTCAATGAGGGGTTGCGTGCATAGCCAATAATCAAGCATCCAAACACCACACCAATACCAATTCCTGCAGGTAACATATAATTGTTAGCTTTAAATAAGTTAGTAAGCAATAAGATGGAGAGAAATAGTTTTTAACACACCACTGTAATATACTCAAGTTTTCATTAACTTGTTAAGTCCTTTTTAAAATGAAAAAAAAAAGCATTTTTATAATTGGCCATTAGCATTAGCATTGGCCCCAGTCTGCACATATAATAAAAATTGTAACACTTTTTTATTGAAGAAAACTTATTAAATGCTATTAAAAAAAAATAAGTTTTTTCTTAAGTTTCTTAAAGCATCAATTGTAATTCAGGATTTTCTTTATCTATTCAGTAGTATTTTTGTTCTTTTAAGATTTTTTTAATGATGGACTTAGCATGTTAATAAATCAGGTTAATGATTTAATTCATTCAAGTGATTTTTATCATATTGTTAAGTAACTAATTAGCAACTAAAACTTTTACAAAATGTAAAAGGTATTAGTACACTTACTAGGTCTTGTCAAAAACTTTACTTAAAGGAATAACAATTGCGTGCTCCATAAAATCCACAAACCAGTTAAATCAATAAAATGTATGCATTTCATTATGCAATCATGATTTTCTTTAAATATTATGTATGTAATAGAATTAAATACCTTTAAGCATTAAAAAGAAGCACATATTTGTTAATTAATAGGTAGGTAGTGTTATGTGACAAATAAAAAACATTAAAAACATGACGACACAGTACAATAGATAGGGTAAGTGGTTATATAACATTTTTCAACTAACCGGAACCCGCTACTCCGACTGTTGCTGCACCAGCACCAATGAATTTAGCAGCGGAGTCAATGTCCTTGGTCACTGATGTAGTCTGGAAGGAGCGCACTGCTGAGAGCTGCTGGGAGGGAGCAGCAGCCACTATCTGTGTCTGCGAGGGAACTGCTGCCAATGGCCTGACCAGGGCTGTGTTGCTGAAAATCTGAAAACACCATCTCAGTTTTACTTTAAGTACACTCATTCCATTTCATAATTATAAATAATCCTGTAATGTAAGTTTAATTATGCAGATATGAATTTCTTTTGATATTAAATAAACCATGTTTAGAAATGCTTTTATAAGGATATGAACTTGTGTATTTTACAAAAGGAATAAATACATAAACCATGTTTCTGATTATGTAATTCAATTACATAAAGATAACGGTAACAGGCAGACCGCATGAAATATGTAGATTTTTTTTATGCCTGCGGAGTGATAATAGAAGAACTCAAATGCAATTAAAGGTTAAACCTAAAATAACTCTATTAATACCTACTATAACGTTAAAAAAATTTAAATACATTTTTGCTCGTTCTGTGTGAGACATTCAAGTGGAAGTTCTTCTCAGAATTAATACAGTTGTACTTACGGCAGTCCTGGCTGCAGGGGCGATCAATCTGGCGGCAGACAGCATTTTGTGTTAATTTAGGTGCGGCGAGCGACAACTGAAAACAACCGTAACACTGGTCAAATACGAACAGCTATTGGAATATTATTAAAAACAGAGGCAGGGTTTTTGTTGCCTGTCAGTTTGACCGACGATCTGTAGCAGAGTTACGTAATTTACGGACTACGTAACAGATACCTATAGGGACTAAGTTATATATCTGTGAGCCAAATCTAGTACGTTATGTCAAGAATTATATCAATAACGACTGGGAAACGTTACCGGCTGAGAGAATAAAATTCTTATAGAGAAAATGGCCGATTTGACGAGCCGACTATTCTCCAATTTCGATGATATTTTTGTGACAACTTACAGTTTCACCGATAAATAATGTCACTATCACACACTTAACGGCAAGAAGGATTGATAATAACACTTTATTTCCACGGATGGCTTCCAATTTGAACACTTTTTCACGATTGGTTTTATCCACAAATTTTACCGCACTTACCAAAGAACACCGAAAGGGAGGAGACCGGCCTTTGGAATATTGGAATGTTCAATTTCTGACAGCAGTGAAGTGAAACGGAACACAGTTTCTGCTTCGCTATTGGTTGGATTGTCACTAAATTCTGTTCGGCGCAGCCAACTATCGATCAATCTGCGCGAGTATCAAAAATGTCACATTACTTATTATTTCTATAATGTTTAATTAAAACGTTTTGCGATTTTTAATAACATCAAAAAATATAAATGTAATAATAACAGTTAACAAAGAAATGCAAATAATTGTTTTATGAAGATTTAAATTTGAGATAACATTCAATGTAGACATTATTATAGACTTGTGACTGATCCGAACATCACTCTTCTACGACATGGCCGTCTTCATGATAAACATCTGTAAATTTAATGGCTGTGGCATTACATTCCCAAGATTGGCTGACCTAATTGAACATATAGAAGACGTCCATATCGGTGAGTACTTCTGATTTATGTTGAAGATAAAGTCATATTGTGTATTCACATCGTAATGTAATCCACGACCCTGCCATCAATATACGTCTTATCAGTGCTGTTATGTTGTCAGCATTGATACCATTTTACGGGTTTAAATTAATAGCGGGAAAAAGCTTTTCATCAACCTAAATTATTGCGTTACCTATTCTTCTGCGTTTAAGTATAAATATAATAAATTGAAGTCATGGTAGTATCATTATTTAACATTATAACTTTCAGACTACGATCCAGCCGTTGTTGAACAGAAAGAAGCGTCACAGCCAGCATGTATACCCCTAAGCTATGTACTACGGTTCTTCACGGAGGCATCGAAGCGAGAAATTCACAATCTTCCTCCAGTGCCAGAAGTTCGGCGCCGTCTTCTTTCCGCCCCAAATACACCATCTGTCCGGAGCAATACTCCTACTGGTACTTATATTTTCTAAACGTTACAGTTAGGAATTGACTACCTTTTATTTCTTCTCGATAGGTAAGGATAAGGCTAGGTAAGATAGCACAAGGACAGCAAAGTTAAAGAACTTTCATCAAAAGGAAACTATTACATTCTGTAAAGATGATGAGATCCTTCTTGGAACATAAGCGTTACTTAACTACTAGATTTTATATCTAAAACAATCAGGTATCTGTGTCTGACGACGAATTCGTAACTACTGGCAATCCGGGTTTTGAAAAGAAATTATATTTATTGTTTTAAAAGTATTTAAAAAAATCATACTTTTAATCCCCGTCCTCATTGTAATTAATTAATACTAGTGTAAGTGACCATAAAAATTTTAAAACAATATATTTTTAAAATAAAGAATGTAAAAATTATATGTTTTTAAGTTTTAGCTAATCTACAAATGGTTTAAGTTTCTTTAAAAATATACTTTCAAAACATGCTTATAATACAAGCACCATATTGAACTTCTAATTGGAGAAATACAATTGTCATTGATTTTTAAAGCTTTTTAGTAAAATAAGTATGGAAAAAATTAAGTGACGTGTATTTTTTCTTCTAGTTTTGTTCTATTTACATAGAATGTTAAATGATTATTTAAAAAGTCATTCATAATTTATTCTCCAGAAACTATTTCTTACGGTCACGTACCCGCTATCCCAGTTATGACTTTAAAACAAGTTTTAAGTGGTATTAATTGGTTAAAACCATATATTGTTTTCTTGTATTTGCACCAAATAAATACCTATATAAGACACGATCCAAACCACAAAATAGGGAGTTATTTTGGCATTGTTTGCATTTCGCACGCCTCGATCGTTCGAAACAATAAATCAATTTTGTTAGATAAAAATGTTAGATGTAAAAATAGTCTTCATAAGTACTTACTTAACAATTATAAAATATCCATTGTATTTACCTACGAAGTTGTAGTTAGTTTGGTTTCGGCCAAAAACAGGACGAGAATTTGGCCGTGATGAAACCCATTTAATCATTATTTTTGAGTGTCGTTCGTTCACCTAATTTGAATGAGTGAGTGCTTCTGCTGTTTGTTGAGCTAAGTTGATGTGTTCCACTACATAAAATCTACAGGTAATATAAGCTTTTTTGCTATAGTAACCAATTTTTATTGTTATTATTAGTTTGATTGATAACTTTAAGTAGGTAAAGTTATACTCATTTTTTTTATTAATGAGTAATAGTTTTCATTAGTTTTGTTATAACGTTGTATTTACAATACACTAAGTAATTTTAGTGTACATACGTTTTGTTTGAATGTTAAAGTAAAAGTAGATTAAAGTTTAGTCTGGAATATGACCCCCTCTAGGTAAGATCAATATCGATTTTTTTTACATTATATTGCCGGCTATCAAACCTGGGTGGAATGGCACGTCACCATTAAAACCTACACAAGTCACGGAGGTCGTTAAAAAAAGATTTAAATTCTTATCAACACTAGCTGTGGTATAAGAATATGATTATTGACTTTAACATGATTCCCTTTCAAACTTCTTTTATTAACCAATTTCATAAAAGGAGGTTTCTCAATTCGACCGTAGGTCTTGTAATGTTTTTTTGCTAATATAGTGACAATTGTTTATTCCAGAACAATAAAATGTCAATTTATTGTGGATCGCTTGTCTTAAGCGATAAAAGTGTTCTTTGTCGTGAGGATATGGCATATGGGGATTCCAAAATATTTTTTCTTTTAATAACATAAACTTTTACAAATTTACTTCTTAAAACATTTTGAAGTATAAGCATTCTGTAATAAACGTTACTCAGCCTAGCACAAAGTTGAAACTTACTATACTATTAGTTTAACTACTTATAATACATTGACAGGTAGTGAAATGGACGAAGACGAAATTATGAGTCCATCGGAAGACAGTAATGACTCCTGGACTACAGTCGAAGAGTACAGTTCTGAGTACATACTTCGATATGGTGTCAAGTATGTGCTACTTTTAATCTTATTATTCTTCTAACTATCGCTCCACGTCGAGTACGACGCCCAAAATATATGACATGCTGGTATCTAATGATAGTGCGTTTCACCTACTAACAACATTTTTAAAAGACTGCATAATTATCTTCCCAAAACTACTAGCACAGTGTAAAAAGCATTGAGTAGGCCAACACCTTTGACCATTGTCGAAAAACTAACATCGCAAGATTCCGGTCCTAGGCGTTTTTGTTGGATATCACTGTATGGATTTAATTTATTAGACTGTGCTATTAGTCTATTGGCTACTTCAGTGCCCACAGTACATAATGTGAAAAATATGCTTAAAATTCTAATTGCATTCTGTTAATGATAATGCGTGGAACTTTTAATAGAATGTCAAGAAAAAAAGTCTTAAAAAAGACAATTTCATCGAATATTAGATTTTAATTGAGCTTTGTACTTCGTATAAATTGGTGTCACAGCAATATCAATGTTAATGCACTGTGCCCGTATGATGGTTTTGTGCCTAGCAGTGGAATATTTAAAAAAAAAAATAATGTAGAGTTTGACGTGTGTTCTCCAGAATGAACGCAAGTGCATCATCTGGCGCGTTGGGTCCAGCGGCCCAGGAAAAACCATTCGCATGTCCTGTGCCTGGCTGTAAGAAGAGATACAAGAACGTCAACGGCATCAAGTACCACTCTAAGAACGGTCACAAGAAGGATGGCAAGTGAGTATTTAAATCCTAGCGAAGGTACCATTGATGTGAATGGTACTTTTGTCGTGTCGTGCGGGTCTGGTATAAGTTTATTCAGATTATTCTTGCCATTAAAAACTATCGCTCCACAACTTCTTGTGTTGACTATGAGTAAAGTATTTCCGATAGATTTGCAGAAACTTTTGCAGCTGATTTACACACGAGCTTTTGAGACGGCTCTCAGTTTCTTAAAAAAGCAACAGATAAAACGTTTCATTTGTACAGACAAAGCTTTGCATTGATCTCATGGAAAAGATCCGTTTTTTCCTTAGAATTTTTATTTTAACTATTACGAATAAAAATAAAATTGCTTTTTCTATTCCTACTTCCTAACAGTGTTTTAACCTAGTAATGAAGTTGTTTATAATCCTTTACTAGAAAGTATCCAATGTTGCCAACCCCTGACCAATACAATAAAAAGTTCATCCCAGGGCCTAAGAAGCGCTTGACGACACAAGAGTATTTTTGGAAGAAATGGGTATCTTTGCGTTCTTAATAGTTCGTTCGTAGAAAGACGAGTATTTTAAATATTTGACTTAGGTAAAGCTTTTAAACATAATCAGAAATAGTTCAAATAACGTTTAAAAAAAGACTGTCATGATGTTCTAATAATTGTCATAAAAATTTTTTAGTAGGTACTAGCGGCCCGTCCCGGCTTTGCACGCGTGGACAAAATTCTTTAATTTTTTTCTATTATTAAATATTTTTCCGTTAGCGCCATCTAGCGTCCGGTAGACGAACTACTTGCGGTTAACGCGTTGCTATGGTAACGTTATTGATACAACGGAAAATGAGCGGTAAAAAAGAGCGGACAGACAAACAACAAATTTGTGATCTTAGATTATAGACTCAAACTAATAAATACTCCGTTAAGTATATCAGAGTGCTCGAAATAGATAGATAATTATTTGGACATCTTGACATGCCTAAGTATTTCACAACAGTACTTTAAATTTTATGCACCTTAGAAACGCAGATGGCGCCACTGAGTTTTGATATCACAATGAAGGATATACCCAGTAGCGGAACCAGGATTTCAGTCTCGGAGGGCGGTGCGGGCTTATCGATGTTGGAAGTTTAATATGGATACTTATTATATGTTTTTATGCACTTTTAATTGTTAATGGGTAACCTACATGTCTGGATCCGCAACTCATAAAGTAGCAACTTTCGTGGGGTTATGAGTAGTATTTTTAAAATCTGTCCAATAGTACGTAACACTTGTAAACTCATTGTATTAAGGCATAAATAGGTAGTAGTACACACCTTATTTTAGTAAAAATATAGTTTGTCTATAGATTGGACTTTTCATTTATCATGAACTGTTAAAATTTGACATCTCATTAGTGTATTTCGAATTACCTTTTGTGTCGCTGGGTAAACCCAGCTCTATACGGTACACAAAAAAAGTGACTAGCATATTAGTTTACTTCATTAATTGCTAACTTCCTTTATAGTATTATTAGTAATATTAGCCTTAAATTAACAGAAACGATATAATTTGTGTTTCTTACAAACTGTTCCTTTTTTGCAAATTGTATGGGAACGAGGGATTTCTCATGTTCAAGTAACTGTTCAAATCTCAGCAGATTGTACAGTCTTTTGTTGTTCAAAGGAAACATTCGATAGGCATTTATTTTTTGGGTAAATGGCGACTGTTCTTGTTGTTCGTTTTTATAACGATGGAAGGCAGTTCTAATACGTCCAACGTTAAAGACAGTTTTTCTACAAAAAAATCTCGAAACGCTGTATCCTTATCTTTGGGAGTGTAATAAAAATATCAAAACAATATAATTCGCTCGCGCGCTCACTAGACAGTGTTGAGTCCGTAAAACTGTCTAAACAAAAGAGATTTCTATTTTATTTTGTCTCTTAATCCTTACTGCGTCCAAATCAGTAACAATGTAATTAACGCGCATTGACTGGTCGCTTGCGAACGCCATTGCGTTTGTCACGCCTATTGTAATTTGAAAGCAGAAAGGATTTATTTTTGTCGTTTCGTTTTACGTTAGCTAAGAAGTATTTTGTGAAAATAATGTTTTATTTTTGCAGGGTAAAAAAGGCATACAAATGCCAATGCGGCAAAAGCTACAAAACGGCCCAAGGGCTTAAAAGTCACTCACTGTCTCAGCACATATCAGCTCGTGCCCCACTCGTGGTTACAGCGGCGCCCGCAAGACCCATCACCTTAGATACCGACAATAAACTAGTACGCATATACGATGCGCTCACATCTAAAGAACTACCCGCTTTCACCATTCCCAAGCATAACTTGAGTGCTTTGGCAGTAGTGCCTTCTTTGACACAAAGCTCAGAAAAAATTAAGATCGTAGCTCCAAAGGTTACCGTTCAAAATACACATCCTATCTCGCTTACACCTTCTTATAACCATTCACCCAATTAAAGAGAGTAATCAGGGTTGCCACAGATCTGATTTATTTATGATTTTTTTTTTTATATATGGCAAATGTTTGTGTGGTGAATATGAACATTTTTACCTAAGTCTATAGATGTTATTTAAATCTATAGATATATACTTTATCTATAGGTAAATATTACTGAAATATGTACCATATATATGTATGTCCATCGTGTACTTTAGCATCCATAACAAGACTTAGTGCTTACATTGGGCTAGGCTAATTGGTGTGAATGGAAGAAATATTTTTATTATGTATAACGTAATTTATCCGTTTATGTATTGTTTTTATCGATTGAATGCTGTATTTTATAAGTGGCAGCCCCTATTAACTTGGATACGCAAGCGGATACGAATTTAAAATTCGTTGATTTAGTTACGAACTCACAGTTCCTATTAAAAAAGAGAAAAAAAAACTTAATTCTTATCTATTTAATGTTTGTTAAGCGTCTTTAATATTTATCTTACCTTAAATGAAGGTGTTTTTGTCTTGGATTGTTGCTAATTTATGTGTATAGTTTTCTTTGTACACTGGATACTTTTCATTGCACAAACTCGCAACCTCATCTATAGGAATTTTATTTGCAGTAGACAAGGAAAAGCTATTTATTTGAATATTTATTTGTGTTTTTATTTGTTTGTTACATAGAGTTTATCGTGATTGTGATTGTAATCTTAAAGATTCGTTAAGATGTAAGCTCAGAATGAGACTGATAGTTGTAGCACGGACTTTTGGGACGTGGGTCGTGGCTCTAGTTGTGTCCAATGGAGGACGTGATAAAAAACTCTTTTGTTTTATTTTGCGGTAAATAGTTACAAATGCGTATATGTATACCATCTAATTTATCGTATATTTAAAAAGACACGCGCGATTATTGTTAATACCCATTTTATTTGTTACTCATCAATATTTTGTGTTACTATCGGCGTAGTAATCAACGACACAAAATGAAAAATTAAAACAGTTACATATTTTTTGTTGTACGTTGGAACTCTAAGGTGCGAATTTGACAAGTTTGCCATTTACGATATGTCAATCTATTTCTGAATCGTTAACGTTGACGATGCGGGAATTCACTTAGATACGCGCCGATTTATAACAATTTTAACTATAATTATTTGTTTATCATATATAATCTGCTTTCAGTAATTACCTAATCTGTCTTCCTAACTAAGGGTTGTCAGATATTTCTCGGAAATAAAACTCAAAACGCATTTTAAAGTGTCCTGTCTTTAACCTGTCAGTTGGTTAAAAACCGTTAAGTATTCTGGTAACCCTATTGTTTGAAGTTTAAACATTGGTGGATTTCTAGTTTCAACTTACAAAGGTCCTATTGATGTAAATATATTAATGTTATCAACAATCCCTCCACCCCTCCCTTTGTGCCATTATCTATACCTACTTAATGAAAAAAAAACATTTTGTGTACTTAATGTTACTAATGTGTCAACTCACGCAGTCGCTTCATTTAATTATTTATAATAGTCTTATTAACATTTACAAAATATTAGATTTTATAATTAAGAAAAAAATTGACAAAAACAATTTTTTGTCTAAGTGTCGTATATGGATCTAGGTTAAATGATATACTCGTAAATGTGATAATAATACTTAGAAAAATAAAAAAAAATGCTTGTAAGAAATTACTTGTGTAAAACATAGATATAAGGCTGGACTAATAATAAATATCAGATCGTAAACTTGAGCATTGTTCAACTTTAACTTTGGATATTTGATGTATATTATAGTATATTGCAAAACACACGAGCCTATGAACTAGAATTGTCCAAATTTTAACCAAAGATGATATCCGTGTTTTAGATTAAACTTATTTTCAACGCTTACCTTTAATTAGTCATTTTACAACATTATCTCTTAAAGTCACAAATTGCTTGGCAGAAACCATGTAAAACATGGTGACCTTAAAAAGGTAAAATAAACCTAATTTTATTTAAGATAGATGAACATTGAAGAGCTTGTATTGTATATTACAATTGATTATTAAAATGCTGCCCAATTACGCTGAATTTTACGAGTGAACTATGAATGTTATGTTGGTTTCTTTCATATAAAAATCCTGCACTACGATGAAATTAGAATTTTTGAAAGTAGTGTTGCATCACTAGCGTTTAAGTAAATTCCAAACAGTCCTGTATAAAGTGAAATGTTTGAACCAGATGGAGATTAGTGGAATATATAATATTGTCTTTCATGTAATCTAAGACTGAACGTAATAGCTGGCGGAATTGTGCAGCTTTAAAAAAAATAAAAAAAAGAATGAGGTGCTAAAACAAGGGAAAAACAGCGTGGAACGCAAATATCGAATTGGTATAGTCATACCAATAACGTTGGATCAAAAGTATGTTGAAATTATTTGTAAGGATTGTAGATTATTGTATCGGTATGGTGCTGTACGGGTAGAAAGGGTCATTCAATTTGACTTTATTTTCAAAGGAAAGAGATAATTCTTTTGGGATGTTCTTGTAAGGATCTGATTGTGAGAAGGGACTGTAAGGTAACGTTGTCACTATGATTGGGAACATAATTTTAAGATTTGATTAGATCATATTTTATTCATCACCAGCCGGCAAGCTATATCAAATTATGCCTTTCAAAATTATGACATAGGTACAGAGTTACACAAAAGAATAGGTAACTTCTAAATTAAATTGTCATAATGCTGAAAGTATCATAAATATCCAGTAGGTTGATAATACAACCTGTGCTGAACAAATAAACCTCAGTTGTAATATTGAATTTTTTACGTCATTTGTGTGTTGTGTATACGTTACCTATAGTGTGATCTGAAGATAAAGTTGAAATTCAATTTTATCAGTGATGGAAGTTTCTGTAAGACGTATCGAATAAGGAAATTTTCAGAAAACGTGGGAAAAATTTAATACGGGTAGTTTTAATGTATAATAATTTTTGAGCCGCATGTAGAAATTGAGCGACGAATAGACAAAGGCCGTCTGTATATGGGTGGTTGTTTACTGTGAGTATTGTATAAGCACCACATATACCCTATGTGCGAATGGTATTATCGCGTTTGAGTTAATATTTGTATGTTAGACCTTAATACTACGAAATTAAGTACCGAATTTAATATCTTAACTCTAAGCGACAATGACGCGTAAGGTTCACGGCGAACGCTTCGCTGCTTCTGTATGTGGTTTAATAAAATTTGTCCTAATACCTAGATTAGTTGATATTTGCTTGGGTTCGTTTTATTTGCTTTCAAACTGCAGATCAATTAACAAATATTTAATGTTCGTTTTCTTTTTAAACTTGTGCGATTGTTATATAAAAACTATATATGTTCAAAGAAAATTAGTGAATGTTGCTTACTTTGAATTTTAATTATTAGCATGTACTATAGAGGTCTCTCGTGCCTTACCACTTTGTAGAAATATTCGTTTGAACTGATCGCATCGGACACGCCCACACGACCCAAACCTATCCTTAATTGGCTTCGTATTTTACTACGATTTTTACTACGGCCAATCATAAACAACAGTTTTAAAATCGCCCTTGATGTCAGTATTGCCAACTGTCAATCTGCTTTTTCTGATTGTTTGCGCACGCGCGCCATTGTTGAACGAATGGAGCGGGGCGTGGCCTGAAGCGATAGGCATCGTGCAGTGTGTAAGCGACTTTCGACTTAGGACTGATAAGGCGCCAGAGGCTTCGATAGTACCTAAGTTATATTTTTAGTTTAGCTGTAGTAAAGGTGTGTTATTGCTAATAAGTAAAATTAATTTCACGCTATACTCGCTCGTATTGCTTGATATCCCTCACGTATATTAGTCATAATTTAAGACTGATTGTTGGAATGTGTATAGATGTTGAACATTTAATTTATTGTTACCCTCCAAAGACATACATGCTCATAATATTTTATTTTTATTTGTTAACATACATAATTTTTAATATAGATTAGGATCTCTAGAATATGTTAGGTTTGCTTGCAATTATTTTTAAACCAACTTTTTCTAGTAGAGTGCAATTACTGTGTAGTTTTAATTTATTTCGTATAAACTAGAGATTCTAGTCTAAAATAATAAACTGATGTGTAAATGTTGTGTCTCCAAAGGTGTACTTCGTTATTTCAAAATTATTTTATTGTTAGTATTTGGGTTTATTTTAGATAGATTTAGATATCTTGGAAAATATTTGAGTAAAATGAAGTCAGATATTGTTAATATTATTTAATTTGAAATTGTTTTATTGAAGTGACACATCATATTATTTATTTTCAAAGCTGTTGAACTACAATAGTAACTAAATTTATATTATATCTGTTTGTCGTCAATTATTGTGAAGACCAATTTTCAATGTTGAGTAGAGTGGTAGTTCGATCTATTTTGATTAAAAACATATTTGTACTATGATGGATACCAATGGGTGCCGTTGTCAGATTTTCAATGAAGAAATATTCATTTACTACAAAGCTTCCAATTTGCAAATATCTTTAAAATCAATAAATGGTTGTGAATATGAATAATAGTAGAACTCTGATTTAGCACATTTGTAAAAGAATTAATGAGATTATATTGTATTATCCCTAAGTTTTCACATGGTTTATTGTAAAATTACTAATATTTATCCAGAAAGTTTTCAAACTGAGTATATTATTCATTATTATATTTCGTAAGCAGCATAGAAACGGCTTGCAGACGTCAGCTGATGTACAAAACGCCTTTGAAAATACGTATAATTAACAAAGTTACAATTGTAGTTTTTATATTTATATATTGCAATAATATACATTTTCGCCCTTGGAATACCATTAAGTGTGTATACTTATGAAAATGTAATTAAATTATTGTGTAAGTCTAATAAATGACTACATTTTTCAAACATTTTACATTGCTTTAAATATTTTTTTCAAGGTATTGTAAAAATATAAGTACAGTAAAGATAAAAATCTAAAACATTAAGATATGTAGAAAGCGCATTTCTCGATTTCAGTTGAATGAGCAGTTAGTTAAATCAGTTCCCTCAAGGAATATTGCCACTATTGGGATTAGAAACTAACTCAAACTAACCACTGAAGCGCCGTGTCATTAACATAATTATTCACGTGTACCGTAAATATGACGGTTTGCTTATTAGATCGAATAGAGGGTGACTGGAATTGTGAAAAGATTGTGGTATAAATTACTTAGTGCATTTTACTTTTATCGATTACTACGCATTGCTATTGGAAAATATGTTGTTCAATTGTTTTTGCCTAAGAAGACCTAATTTTGCTCCGACAAGTATTTATATCAGGTTAAATTTTGTTATTCAATACTTAATAGACCGTACTAGTATAATAGTTGTTGCTAAAACATACAGACTGTGCGCCCTTAGAATGGCAATCTTATGGAGAACAAATCTTTAAGCTTAATGGACAAATTTGTAATTTGTGTATACGAATCAATTTTATTTCAATATCACTGTCCTATTTGTCTCTTGTCAGTTGTAATTTTTTTGGGTCATCCGTTTTTTGTGTAGAATCTGGCAAAGTGACTGACAGTGCATCCCATTTATCCTACAGTCTATTTTAATCAGAAATATTCAAAAAATATGAGTAAAAAAAGCACTACCAAGTATTTTTAAACTAAACTGTTACTGAAATTCAATAAATTTACTCTACACGTATAAAGACATTATGAATTTCGATTCTAGGATTAAAAATACAATAAACAGTAAAAAGACTAAGTGATGTTTTATAGAAAAAATCTGATGTACTGGAAGCCAAAGGTTGCTCCAATTGTAATGATTTTGCTTTTTAACACATTCAGTTATATATATCAAATAAAAAAAACCGACTCATATACTGTGTTTTATTTCTAATATACAATTATAATCTATATTTGGTTTATTATAATGTCGATAAAATAATACATCAAATTCTATTGAGTACTATAAACGTTAAATACAATTGTTTTTATTCTCCTATGCACAACTATTTATTATTTATATATAAACAAAGTTATGGCGTTTTCAATAGGATATTACTTTTTATTTGCTAATTGTTCGAGCAGAGCCGATATTTTTTCATGTTTACTGGCTTCACTCAATGGACACCTACTCTGCACGCCAAGTAATGCGTTCTCATCTTTTTGCTCGAATGCTACTTGCGCTGCTTCTTCGTAAAATCTGTAAGATTAAATGATAATATAGTGTCTTGTTTCAATGAGATGAAAGGAAAAATACCTTAACTGAGAATCGGATTATACAATTAAAGAGCTTTTGTATATAACACCAATGGATAAAGGTTTATACAATAATGGTTATAAAGTTTATTTTCTCACAATAAAAAATATATTCCTCGGTACAGCGACAACAAAGATTGCTAGATCTTGCCACACGCACCAATGGTTCTGCGTTCGAGTCCCGAAAAGGGCAGATGTTTGTGTGATGAATACGAGATTTGTACTTATTAGTTTTTATTACGAGGCTAATTATTGTGAACGTAAGAAAAAATATTATTGAGCCAAATGTTAAATAATCCAAAACTATGGCTAGCTTATATTCATGTCTTCGTTCGCGTTTACTCAATTTTTATAAAAAGTCCTCGATTAAAATTCATTCAGCTATTAAGCTGCTTTTGAGGATTCAAAAAAATCTACATCTGTACATACCAAGATACGTGTCACAATCATAACTCATTTTCGACCATGCAGTTGGTTAAAAGGATAACATAAAGCTCATACTAACCCTGCCTTTACGTAGTACTTGACTTTAAGATGTTCGTGGCAGCGCGGCAAATAAAGCAACGCTTCAGTAGGCCGCCGCTGCATTAGGCTCGCATCCACAAAAGGTTCGTACCCAATTGGCGACTTCTTCGATTTACTGAACTGATCCAGATCCTTCCATTCCCCTTTTTCGGCGTGGGTCAGGATGCGGAGCCACCAATATCTGGGAAACATTTGTTCCTTATTGGACGAGGATTCTTTATCCCATGGATCAGCTCCAATGACGCAATGTCTGTTACGCTATAACTTCCCGATAATTTTTGTGTAATAATCTACACATTTAGGACCATTGTGATCAGGGCCGTGCCTGGGTATATGGCCGCCTGCGTGCCAGTCTGTATGGCCGCCCCCAGGATAACATTAAAAAAAACTACTTTAATTTTTAATGTTTATTATTATACACAGGGCATCAAACCGGGAAAAAAATCAGTTTTTGGTTAACCGAAATCGAGAACGAAAAAAAATATTGATTTTGTTCTCAAAACCGGTTTCTGAAAAGAAAAACCGGCTAAAAACCGGTTTTATGAGATTTATATGTTTGGATGAAATTTAAGAAAAAAAAATGCACAAAATAAACATTTTTTTATTTAAAATTTAAACAAAAATAATAACATGAAAAAAATTATGGTATTGGTTTTATAATCACAGACAAAATTATCAAACATAAAGAACAAGGAATAACCCTTAAATCTATACTAACATATTAGGATAACAAAGCTCAGTGGCCAATGGCAGATCTGGGCTGACGGGCTACTAAAAAGGTTAAAAGAAGTTACGGAGCTGGCTCTCTCTCAGGTCACAGAGGAAGATTGGCGTGGCTTCGACGATCACGTCATAATTTTAGAAGAAAATTATTGGCAAAGAGATGGATTAATGGAAGATACCATAGATCGATTCGTAATTGAGGTCAGCGATGGTGAGGATAGTGACACCGATTCAACCAAGTCTGCCATTTCAGAATCTGATGCTGCATAAATTATATTTTTTTTTATTGATTTTGATGTGTAAAATAATAAAAAATGTGTAATAATTATTACGTTGTTTTTTCTAAACTTAAAACGTTACACTTAAAACAATGTTGAAATTTATCGACATATTGTCATCATAAATTCTAATTAGGTCACTGCACTATCTCATTCCTGAGCTCGGCATTCAACTCGCGCGCTATCTGTAGGTATATAAATACTACAACGACATAATCAGTTTTTATACATTTCTTATTTCTGAGAAACTCTTTTTAGATAGATTAGATTAGAGAAACTGTTTTTACTTCGTATCTTAATGAAAACAAACCGATTGTATTTTTGCCCAGTAAACAACTTGTAACGATTTGGCCGCCTCTTAATTTCGGCCGCCTGCGTGCGGTGCACGCAATGAACGCCCGTCAGGCACGGCCCTGATTGTGATTGAGCCCTTATTTGGAAATTCGCAAATATAAAAAAGTTAAAACAAAAAACATTTGCTCTATGGGATTTCCCACTGAAACAAAAAGCGCGCGCTTTTGTTCTCTTATGAAATTTTAAAATTTACTGAACATTTATTGATTCTTTTAGTATTACGCTTCGTTACAATATATGGTGCTAGCGAAGCTTTATGCTTAGCAGCTACATCGACCTAGTAATATAAAAGAATTTAGCTATCGATAATAGCAGAGGCAGACATAAACTCGTATGTCTACGTGTTGTAAAAATTTTGTATTTTGTAGAAATGTAATAGTGACAAAAATATTTCGATATTTTGATGATCTGCAGGATTTTAGTGAATGCTATTTTTATTAGTTATGCTCAGTACATGGTTTTAGATGTACGAAGATGCGTAAATTGATTTAGTTAACTGAACACAGGCATTCATAAAATTCATACCCGTATTGGTAACATCGCTGTTTTCTAGCAAATATTTTTTTTTATTTTTTTAACATGAAATGGCAATACACAAGCTAGTTTTTTGGTGATAGATGATTAAAGAAAAGAGCGACAGAAAGTGTTATAGAAGGAGTCAGGTTCCGCTATATTCGTGTTATAATGTTAGTATTGAAGACTAGCTGACCCAGCCACGCGTTGCTGTGGCACAGTAATTTTAATGTGATATATTTAGTTTATAATAAATAAAAGATTTTTTCTAAAATAAAAGTAGCCTAAGTTACTCCTTATTACATCAGCTACCTGCCAATAAAAGTCCCGTCAAAATCAGTCCAGCCATTTCAGAGATTAGCCGGAACAAACAGACAGAAAGACAAAAATTGTAAAAAATGTTATTTTGGTGTATATAACGTATATATATTCATATGCATGTAGTAAAAAACGATTATTTCAATATTACAAACAGACACTCCAATTTTATTTATATGTATAGAAGATATAAGTGAAAGCATAAGAGTTGGTAACTTATTTTTAAGCTTCGAATTGTTGCACTGCCTCAGTTCTTTAATATATACATATAACTATGTATAAATCTAATCCAATTTCAAGCCAAATATAAAATATTATATTTTGATTAAACAGCTTAGAGCCATTTGCCGTAGCGTTCTATGAGTTATATACAAATATTTAATCTACACTAATATTATAAAGAGGAAAGATTTTTATTTTTGTATGTTTGCAATGAATAAACTCAAAAACTACTAAGCCGATTTCAAAAATTCTTTCACGATTGGAAAGCTACCTTCAAGCTGAGTAACATAGGCTATATTTAATGCTAGTAAAAAAATAAAGAATTATGTCCACCCGTGCGAAGCTGGGACGGTTCGCTAGTAATCAATAAATAAATTACGCTTTATTGCACACACCGATAGGATACAGAGAGAAGAATTTAGCAGATAATAAATCTTCTCGTTTTTTTCTTTACTTTTAGTGAATATGCAATGATAATTAACATTGTTCTTTCAGTTTAATACCTTCTGTCTGGCACTTTGTACTCGGTGCGCAGTTTATCAGCCAATTTGATTTCGCCTTGCATCAGCAACTTGCGTATAGTGTCGTGAAGAGAGAGGCCAACGAAACTTTCCCCGTATGTTTCTTGGAGACTAGATTGTTGCTTGCACAACTTGCGTGCGTCTTCGCATATAGAAGCTCCTGTAAGTTATATATTTTAGTTAAATAATGCACTACAGTTCGGTACCTCAGCACGAGCTAAGTTGGTCCGGGATAACATTCTCTTGTATACAAAGAATAAAAATGGTGATAAATCTATAATCAAAGATCACAGTTGTTTGTGTGTTTGTCTGTCCGCTTTTTTTTCCATTGTATCAATTACGTTACCATAGCAACGCGTTAACCGCAAGTAGTTGGTCTACCGGACGCTAGATGGCGCTAACGGAAAAATATTTGATAATAGAAAAAAATTAAAGAATTTTGTCCACCTGTGCGAATCCGGGACGGGCCGCTAGTTTAAATAGAAAATAATAGAGAAGATCGACCCAGCTCACAAGTTGTTCTCAGGCGGGAGTGGAATCCGGAACGTTTGGCTGTCCGGTCCAATGCTCTCCCAATTGAGCTATCGAGCCTCGTGAGCACCCGATTGTTTTAATTATTTTAATTTGTAGTATTTTTCTATTAAAAGTTACCATATAAAATTAAAAATGCAAAATATAAAAATCTTAAATGACAATGGTATTTGGAAACCTATAAAGACGACCGTTTGGTGCAACGGTAGCGATCCTGCCTTTCGCACCGACGGTCCTGGGTTCAAATCCCTTGAGAGGCAGACGTTTGTGTGATGAATACGACATTTTGTACCTGAGTCATGGGCATTTATATATATTTCTATATATATTGAATATCTATGTATGTAAGTGTATCTGGAAACTTACATAGTTCACTTACCCAGGTCGTTTTTGCCTTTTTTGTAGCATTCTCTAGCGGATATGAGCGATGCTTCTGCACTGCCTGGGTTGGTTTGCTCTACAGCATCCCGTATATGGGTGGCGGCTTGTCCGGCAAAATCGTCTTCTTGTACGTAAACTTTGCGAAGCGCTTCTCTGTTGTGACTCGCGCAGTACTTTAGGTATAGCGCATGCGCTAGAGGGAAGCTGCGGATGGTCAGCTGGGAAACGACGTACGAAATTACTGTTAGATTTGTTTTATAAGTGTACTGTAAATGAAACAATACTGTAAAAAAAAATAAAGTTTTATCGAATTAGAATGTTACATACAATGGATAAATGAGTTGAATATTAGACTATAAAAAAATTATATTAGAACAATTTCAAATAGTCACCGATACCCGATTGAATATATAGACAGATTTACAAAAAAAAATATACGGTTTAATGCTATAAATACTTAAAAATCACAATTGTAACATTATTGTAAATCATATACACTTAACGTTAACTTAGTTCTGAATTTAACTTTGTCAACTTGAATACGATAGCCGCTTCAATATATTTGATTTGCGAAAGTTTTGATTGTCACCTAATATTTGATTTTGACTGTACGTAGTTTTGTCGCGTACTATCGAGGCCTCTGACGCCTTATCAGTCCTTAGTCGAAAGTCACTTGCACACTGCACGATGCCTATCGCTTCAGGCCACGTCCCTTTCATTCATTTAACAATGGCGTGCGTGCTCAAACAAGCAAGTGAGAGCAGATTGACAGTTGACAGTACTGACATCAAGGGCGATTTTAAAAGTAATTGTTTATGATTGGCCGTAGTATAAATCATAGTAAAATACGAAGCCAATTAGGGATAGGAATGGGTCGTGTGGGCGTGTCCGATGCGATCAGTTCAAACGAATATTTCTACAAAGTGGTAAGGCGCGAGAGACCTCGATAGTACATACCTCGAACTCGTGTTTGGCCATGTTTTCCTTTAAATGTATCAAAACCATGTGTAACAGATCGGTGTCACCGCTATGTGCTGCCCGTAGCAATGCGGCTCGCCCCTCGCCCAAGGCCAATAACAAAGGCACTTGAAGTTTACTACGCGACTCGTACTCTAATATCTGAAATGAAAAAAAAAAATTTGTCTACAATCTCGTAATTCAATATAACAGAATGGTAGTGTTAGAGATCTGTGTATTTGACTGAGTTTGACTGTTATTTGACAAAATTATAAATGAATAAAAAAATTAAATTAAACTGGTTGGCAAACATTTTAATTTTTTGGGATATCTTGAAAACTATTTCTTATATTTTGACAAATAACTAATACAAAAAGTTGATATGCATACTTGAAATCAGGCAGAATCTAATGGCTGGTTCTCCATAGGTTGAGGTTCATGCAGACAATAAATCAGTGCTGTGTAATATTAAAAGGCTGATTTCATCAAATTTTTAATGAATTCTGAAAATTTTATTTTTAACTCTAATATTAATAGCAGATTTTACTTAATCCAATCTAACCTAATCTGTGCTTACCAAGTAACATAGAAAAACGAGTTATTTTTGCTTATAAAATTCAAAGACAAATTGTTAGGTTTACCTTAATGGCGAGCGCTTTTCTGCCCTTCTCGTGAGCTTTCATGGCTATAGTGGAATACGAGATGCCGGGAACATTGCGGAGTTTCTCACCTATCTCACGCGCCGCGCTCTCGTTGTCCAAGTGCGGTTGCGTTACCTGAGCATAG
The DNA here is from genome assembly GCA_927399485.1 of Calamotropha paludella. Taxonomy (NCBI): domain Eukaryota; kingdom Metazoa; phylum Arthropoda; class Insecta; order Lepidoptera; family Crambidae; genus Calamotropha; species Calamotropha paludella. The sequence goes on along the minus strand of OV656815.1, from coordinate 19,615,938 downwards.
AACCATACCAAGTGAAGATCAAAATGGAGAAGACATTTCCATGTAAATTTTCATGTTTGCAATGTAGACTTTGACAAAAGTTAACCTTATGTCAATGTCCATTACATACATTTTTCATTGATAAATGTAAACATTGAAAATTGCACCATTGATTTAATAATTTATTGTAGAGTTTTATTAAATGGGTTCATCTTTTTGGAATTTTTTATATGTACAGTCAAGGCACTTTACTTGAGATTTTCTTTATTCATATTATCATCGTTGATATGCACTTCAAAACAATAAAATACTGTTAACTTAGTTTAGTAAATTGTGTTGTTATTATTGCAATATAAAGAATTTCAAATAACTTAAATTTTATGTAGGAACATTTCTTAAACAGTAAAGGTTTTGCTTATTTAACTATCAATAACGGCAATAGTATCTTATCAATCATATAAAGAACAACTTTTATTATAACTATCTCGCAAGATTTTATCTGGAATCAAGTACAAAAACACTAAACATAAGAATACATATATGGAGATTGTGCCATAGTCCTTCACATCTTCCCACCGCTTGGAATGGGGCCTTTATATATAAAAATATGGTTGAAAGATACGCGCGCGCTCAAAACAAAACAATTTTTTTTATGCACAGAAACCATCGATTTAAAGTCCTTTAGTACAGTTTGCAAAAAAGACGGCAAACACATAGTATCTTGCTGTCGACTGAATACCGTTATTTAGGTGATTAAAATAACGATAAAAAGTTTGTTATAAACTAGCGGCCCGTCCCGGCTTCGCACGGGTGGACAAAATTCTTTAATTTTTTTCTATTATTAAATATTTTACCGTTAGCGCCATCTAGCGTCCGGTAGATGAACTACTTGCGGTTAACGCGTTGCTATGGTAACGTTATTGATACAATGGAAAAAGAGCGGGAAAAAGAGCGGACAGACAAAGACACAAACAACTGTGATCTTAGATTATATATTACCTTGTAACAAGCCCAATGCGACAATACTCTTGTGCGACCGTCTTTTAGCTGTAAGTAGGAAGCGATGTGTCCAGCTAAACAGTGCAGACGTCGCCAGATCAACCGATCCAGCAATACTTTCTCCCCTAAGTTTTCTACTCTGATTTGTATGGTTAAGGATAATAAAATAATAGCTTATATATTTTTAATAATATCCTGAAGACGCAAAAGTTAAAAAAAATGCGAGCAATCTAATCAGGGATTCATAAAAAGGACTCAAGTTATATGTGCCAAAAGGTTTAATTTTACATAAAAAATTAAGATTGATTAGAACACAAGTTTAAAGGAGTCGTGTCCTTAAAGTTGAGTAGGGCTTTACTTAGCCTTATAGCTCTGACTCGTATTATGAACATAATTCGATTAAATCAAGCAAAGCAAAGTCATTTGTCTGTATATTTGTACTTCTAAATTATCACCAGATATGAGATATATACTCATAATTCTAGGAAACTAAAAAAGGATACTGTCGAAAAGTAAGCGGTATCGCCACTTTGGGGTCTCGTACTGCGTTTAACACCCTCAGCCATCGGCACGTCTTCACGTAGTGGTCAGTCAATACTGGGTCAGTAATAAAGCCCTTGCCAAACTGCGCGGCTCGGATCAGCATCTTCTGTATGTCTGGGCTGAATTCGAATGCTGCTGCGTCGATACAATTCTGTACGGCGTTCTGTAGGTGGGGCTTCACTAATCGTATGTACTCGTCTGCTCGGTGACTTCGTTTCTATGAAAAAGTAAAAATGATGTAGATCAAGTAAATCATAATATCTTCAAAAGGTGGTGAAGTAGATGGGACTTGGGTACGTGTTAAGTAAAACCAGTAGTTCGTGGTAATTTGTTGTATTGTCAGATGTAACAACACAAGAGAGCAATTATTATACATTATATTTTATTTAACTAAGCTAATAGTAGGTCATTAGCGACATACGTCATGTTGCAGTGCGTAACGCTAAGTAACAACAAGGGTAAAGTACGACTATACTACATTTGATCAACAGCTTTTGATGAACAGGCGAAATCAAGAGTCTCAAATTACATATTTTTATGAATTTTATACGAAACTCAGTGCCATCGAGACAGCGTTTTTAAAAAAAAGTGAATATTGCTGTTTTTGTTTCTTTAAGACTCTAGTCAACTTAGGTCAATTTAGTGTCAAATTAAGTTGATTTGACATAATATTCTGATGGATATGTTCCCAGTTCATTATCTATTTCTGCTAATATAAATTGGCTATTTAAGCCAGGATTAGAAATAAGATTTAAATAAAAACACATTTATCGGATAGACGACATGTTTATTTTGTTTTTTACTATACTATACTATGATAATGTAGAAATTGCTTTATTGCTATAGCATGGAAGTTTAGGAAATAAATAAATAAGATTTTTTTTTTCAGGCGAATTCTATGTATATGTCCAAGGTTAAATAGAAGGTTTCCAGGGCTTTGCTGACAGTCGAAGGTATTCTGTTTTCTAAACTAGTATTTTTATTTATTTTTATTTTGAATGGGTTCACTCTTAATCCTAATCAAGCCCGGATCTAAGATGGAGCGAGTAAACCCAGAAGGAGCCTATTCACCATGGCTTTGAGAAAAGAAAACAGCATTTTCAAATAAACTCACCTGGAACTGTTTTGAAGCTTCCACGAGGTAGGATCCAGGCGCGGTGCTGTTGATTCTGAATATTTTATCCACTTCCGCAGGAACTTTCTGTATCAGCTCGTGGCTGTATTCGGATATCACTCGGACACAGTCCATTTCCTGATAGCATATGAAAGGCGTTACTGACAACGTGTGTATTGGGTATTCAAATACCTCAATAAATATTTAAGCATAATTAAAATAACATAAATATAACACGGTAACTGCTTAGTGTATGTCGTACTTGAGGCAGGGTTAGTTGTATATAATTAACAATATAATGGCACAAATTTAAATCTTACTTTTATAAATTTGACACTAATTTCGAAAATAGCTATAACGAGTGTTGTAAAATAGTTCTATATCAAAGTATTCACCTGTATGATGTGGAAGGGGCCGTCATACGGATAAGAGACAGACTTGCCGTTGAAGCCGTAGATACACATAACGTCCTCCCAGTGAGCTATTATGGCTTGGGAACCGCACCTAAAAACATACCATAAACACAAATAAAAAACAATCTGCCCCATGCTGCTGAAGACAGCAGCCTATAAAGGTATCCAGTGCTGGGGTACATGTCATCCATATGTGTGCTAACTTCGAATGCCCGAAATCTTAACCCGTCGTGTTCCTCAATATACTCCTACCAGAATTCGAAATCCGGGACTCTTGGCGTATAGGCAAGATAACTACGATTGCAACAATCGGCCGTCAAAAATATGAATATAAAAAAGAACAGAGTATTCTAATGTAGCCAAAATGATATGCACTGACATTTTGCCATGTATTTACTTGTAATTTTTTTTTAAAGAAAAAACTCATCATAAGGAATGCATTAGATTGATTTTAATATTATTTCAAACAGCAATTGCAATTATTGCAGACTGCATTCCCATGAATAAACTTATTAGGGCAACAAATTTTATTTGAATTTAATGAAAGTGTTAAATATTTGCATTCTATTGGGGTCTCTTAAATAAAAACGGATCAAAAAGCTTCATCTAAAAAAATCTTATTTCGACATTTCAGGTGATGAATTACCTAAAGTCCTGTTTAGAAAATTAAATATATCCATTTACCAGACTAATTCCTTGGGTCGTTTGATGTAACCAGTGTCGATCTCGCAGTACTTAGTCTTGAAATCTGAAGAACCAATCCATAGGAAACCGGAGTCGGTGAATAGTGCGACGTGCCTACCATTTTGAGAGGGTACTATAGATAGGATTTGGGTGAACGGGTTCTTTATTTCTGGACGCTGAAAACAACTAAACGTTAGCAACATAAGTTTTTAAATGACTTTGTGGAGACATAAATATTGTTACTCGAAGCAGGATTAACACTTTGTATCACTGATGGCAATAGCTCCAAATTATAGACAAAAGAGCAATTCGTTATTTATTCAACCACTAGAATTATAGATGCAATTTTGACGAGAGTTTGGTGCAATAGAAGCGATCGTGCCTTTCGCACCGATGGTCCTGGGTTTGAATCCCAGAAGGGGGCAGTTTGTGTGATGAATACGAGCATTTGTACCCGAGTCATGGGTATTTATAGGTATTTAATATCTATATATCATATATGTATGTCTATCGGTTACATTCAAGTCTTACAGTGCTTATATTGGGTTAATAGGTAGGTTTAATAAAATAATGATATAAAAAATTTGTATATCTAAATCACCTAAATTATGACGCCAATATATAAAAGACTCTTTGGTAACGATAATATTTTCTTTTGTTTGTAGTATAGTATAGAAAAGACTAAATTAAATTAATTTACCATCCAAGAGATACTGGTTCTTTCTGGATATAAATGTTCTTGGTTGTAGAATGTTGTAAAGCTTTTGTAGATGATATACTGTAGAGTCTTACCATAAGAACAGCTCGGGCCTCACCGAGCTGGCACTTGTATATTTCCTTATCGCGACACACTAGGAAGCCGACGACAGCTGATGTCCTCAAATAAGAATTAAGAACGCACCACGACGATATAGGTTCATTAGCTCCTGAAATATGTAAAATAGAAAATGAGACTTGTATTTCACAATTATAATTACCCGTGAAAAAAAAGTTTAGATATGCTCATATTTTATCAGATCTGTATTATGAGACTGCCCAGATATAATCAGATTGATCCTGATAGATCCAGATTAAAATACCGTTCTGATCATATCTGAAAATTATTTTAACAATTTTTATTAGTTTTAAGGAAACAGTTTTGATAAGAATATCTGATTTTTAAACCGATCAAATAGAGTCAATTACTATGTGTTATTCCATAGTGTACTGTGAATTTCCCACTGTTCTTGTAGCTCAGTTGGCCGAGTGGTTAAGGAAATGGACTTGAAATCCAAATCTACCCGTGGTTAAGCAGTTGGACTTAAAATCCAATCCAAATCTTTCTTCGCAGATTCGAAACCTGTTGGAGGCTAAGTTTTTTTTTGCATACTGTTTATTTTATTTTTCCGTTGTTAAAAATTTGCGTTGTTTTGAAGTAAGTTTTTGAATTTTTAGATATGAACAGATATTTGCATATCTAAAATCACCGAGAAATTCAGATACGAACAGTCTCTTAATACAGATCTGAAAAACTTGATATCTGTCTCTCCCACCACCAATTGATTTTAAAATTTTATTTGTTTTTTTGATACTTGGATTTGATGAACATTAGAATGTAGGTCAATAAAAATATATAAAGAAGAAGAATAGAACTGGACACGTAATCAATTCTTGGGACAAGTCCATCATAAGCTGCATTTAGGGTGCTAAAAGACTAACTCGGAAACAACAACCTATATTAAAAATAGGCATTTCCTTTGTGGTCATAGACTCCAGATTGCTATCTGTCGGCCTTATTATCACTAAACTTCAATAGAGATAAAAGCAAACTACTTCTATGTTGCAAACATATTGCTAATAATTAAAAATCGGAAGTATTCTCAAATTTTTGCTATAGTACTCTTAGCCATAAACCACTGAAAAGACTAGGAAAGTAGATAGTGTGACTATGGCCTCGGAAATTTAATCTCCATGGCGTTTGGCTAAATGTGTCAGAATATACGGTTTCGAAACCTGCAACATTTTTCAACACATTTTTAATATATTGATAAAATTATGGCAAATTATTTTTTAATGTAAAATAGAAGAAGAACAAAATATATTTAAATATTTTAGTGAAAATGGATATTACATGTGCAATTGGCGTCATACTCACTGGGTATATCAGGTACTGCTCTGACTTTGGGCTCAGAGACATTGCTGATAAGAAACATGCGGTTTGTTGTTGTAATAACAGCAAGACCAATGCCAGTAGGGTTCGGAAATAGCTGAGCTTTGCACACCTGAAAAATTGGGTGACCTTATTTTTTCTGAAACTAGTTGGTATGTTGTTAACTTTGATTCAGATTTTGAGACATATAATTTTAGTATAAAAGTAGAGGCAAAGTATAAATCTATTTACTCAGGTAACTTGCTATAAAGGTACTTTAATATTGACTGTAGAGTTGTATGGAGTTTTGAATGTATCACAACATTATAAAAATATAATTGCTAATATTATAAAAACTTCTGATAAGAAAAAATTCAAGTTAACAAAATTTATAAATGAAGATTAAATTGTCTAATATTTGCAAAGTATGTTAGCAGTTATTGGTTGTGTTTCATACATACTTTAGTGTCCCTAACTTCTTGACCCATATTGAATGTTTTTTGATATGCACCAAACATGTCATAGATGAGAACATCTCCGCTTTCTTGTATGCAAAGCAGCTGTTCACTGTCGGACCACCCCATATGTACAAATACACCACTATTCCACTGGAAAATAAACAAAATATTCAGTTGTTACTACCCAAGAAAAGTTTGTTTTTAACATAAACATGATCACAAAGACACTATATAATTAATAAACTTTATTTATGAAACAAGTATACACTGAATATCATTTCAATCGTATTTTCAATTTCTTCATTTTGCCAGACACTACTGTTGAAGCATCTTATAATTCCTGATCTTAAAATCCCTAAACATAAGTTTGCTGTATGGTATCTGGCAGCATAGAATAGTATCAAACCTTCAGACTTAAGGTGTTGTAAAAGAAATCTAATGACAATGGAACTTATCACAGTACATCTCTCGCAGACTAAAAAAAATAGGCAGCAGTATTTTCAGAACAATAGTCTTTTACTGTGATTTCAAAGCGGCCTACCAAGGTGGAGATTATAGCAAAACCCTACCATTGATGGGAGTGACTTCTGTCTATCATAAATTATCACATTTTCTATTTATTTTCAATAGAAACACTTATTAAAAACATTATATAATTTTATGTTATACTAACCAATATTTTAGATATTACATTTCCAACGCAGTTGTAAATGGTAATTACTGGTTTGCTTGTAGTCATTACCCTGACCAACTGCTTCCTGTCTCTCACCATAGCAATGGGACCACCATAGGGAGCTCCACTAACAAGCATGTTGTCTAGCCCTTCATCCATACACCAGTTCGTTGTGTAAAGGTCAAATTTCCTGGAATGAAGTTTTTATCAAAAGAATCTACTCCAGGTTTACAATTGAAACATATTTAGTTATTTCATAAGATATATTTTGCTGTGTGGTTTCCAGCAGAGCTGACAATGAAAGGCAACTAATCATCCTGGAGGTAATAGCCATACCCCTCTTTTGACTGTTTAAGTAGACTTATACGGCAATTTTGCAGTATAAGTCTGGCCATTTGGGCGGCAGAGTTTTCTAAATTATATGGTTGCTTACTGCAATCTACAATCTGTCTGCCAAGTGTGAAGATTCTGGCTACTCTTCCAGTTTTAGGCGATGGCTTACGTCCAGCAGTGAACGTCTTTCAGATAAGATGATATAATTTTAGTTATCATCCTATTTATATACACACTAACTCTATTTATCATTTTTCACATTATAAAGGCCTGACACCATTTTACCTATGGTCAAATCATCATGATCCTGCTGATAGAATGATAGGCTGGATGGTGTATTGCCTCCTTTAGGAACTAAGACTACATAGGCCCGTCAAAGTTTAATAATGTTTATCTGTCATCAGTCTCTGGAGTGCTCTTCAGATGGCCAAATATTAACTTGCTTCTATGTACAAACAGCAACAGATTAATTCTTAATTTTAGCAAGCCATACCCTGTCAGGAGGAACAAGTTCCATCCACACTGATGGAACTTGTATTGTACTTGTGGCAGGCTACAAAGGTGGTCAAAAGAAATTTAATAATATGTGTTAAATTAATAAGAGAATTAAAGAGATATATAAGGTTGAGTGTACAAACTTTAGTAAAAAAAATTACCTGTAGTATGAATCTAGCTGGAACCAATCTGCAGTTAATAGCGCCGACATTTTGATAGATTTGCCGAATCAAGGCTCCTAATGTATATAAAAATTATAATATTACTTTTCCTTAATGAGAAGTTAAACTTTTAAATGTAGTTATGCACGACCTTTCATTTTTATTTCTCGTACTATAATAATCGCGTTTGGGGCATATGTACGGAGCATTTAGTAACTGGGTTCTAATGAAAATCACTACAAATGAGGAAATGTATGATTAATAAAACTGTTATCTATATTGAAAATAATACATTTACTGCCTTTTTAGTGTTGTGACAAATATAATACTGTTTGACATGACAATAACAACAGGGAATGACATTTACAGCTTTTTTTTGTTCTTCTTTTATTTGTTAAGTTTTCCCATAAGGTTAGGCAAAGGGGACGAAGCCTATACAGCGTAGTCGTTAGTTTTTTTTTTCATTAGATGATGAGGATTGATGTTGAGAGCCGATCTATGAATGATAGATAATTAATGAGTGATAAATGAACAATGGTCACGGTTCTCTACCGACTACTTTTCCTATTTCTTTACTGTTTACGCTGTCCGTTTATGGATCTCACTACCAGAGGATATCAGAAAGACTTAAACTATTGAATCCTTTCGCGACAGAGTTAAAAGTCATTTCCCTTCCTCCAATATTTATTGACGCTATTTTATCTTTATTTATTTCTTATCTTATTTATTTTATATCCACCATTACCTTTAAAAATTATATATTTACTTTTTTTCCTCTCAATATGCGTACCCACTTCATTATTACCCTTTTATCTTTATTTATTCTTTTCACCAAAGGTTTCCTGGAAGAGATTGCTGTTTAGCAATAAGGCCGCATGTCTGTGTACTTTTCTTAGTTATTATTTTTTCTTTTTGTCTCTGTATCCTGTGATTGCAATAAAGCGTAATTTATTTATTATTATTTATTATTAATGAAATTTCTCATTCCCTAGGTTTCAATAAAGGTGTGGGGTTTTACTGAAACCTCCCCGTAGACTTGTGAGAGCAGGAAAAGATAACTTCCGGTGCTTTGTTTCACTTGCCAATACTCTTGCATGTTCACAAACACTTAGTGATTAATAATCCACCATTATTAAGCATTAATTTGTACCACAACACAAAATAAAACAAGAAAACAAACCTACGCGCTCCCGCCAAAAAGCCTGACAGTTTTTTGTTTGTTAAGTTTTTCCCACAAAGATTATTATATCATTAATAAACAAAAGAAAACACTGTTGACTACGCTTAATCGACCTTTTTTATATTATTTATGATCTTTTTGACAACTCTATTTTTCTATGATTTTTATGGTTGTATTTTGTTACTGTTTGATTATACGTCTGCCTTGAAGAAGAAGAGTTTTATTTAAGAGCTTTTTTCACATTTTCAACAAAGTGGTGTCAGAAGTATAAACTAAACATGCTTACACGCTCTACAAAAGCTCGGGAGGCACAGAAAGATAACAAAATCAAGAATTCTAGTGGTGAGTCTCATTCAAAGATTTCGTCTTCTTCTTCGGTACGGCTTCAAATCGAGGCAGCGCATGCCGAGCGCACAGCTACAGCGGAGCGGGAGCTAGCTGCCGCTGAATTGGCTGCTCGCGTGGCCGAAGCTGAGCTTGCCGCCGCTGCCCGCGTGGCCGCAGCGGAGCGCGCCGCCGCTGAGGCGGAACGCCTCGCCCAGCTTGCTTGGTTAAATTCCGGAAGCCGTACCGCTTCTCAGCGTTCACGCAGCCATGGTAGCCGCACTCAAGCGTGGGTTGAAGCTCATGGCAGCTCGCAATCCGGGCCCTCTGCGCATGATGCGCTTTCTGAGGACCCGCCCGCGGAAACCCTGGCCCATGTGGCGCCTTTCGGGGGTTTGCCTACGGAGGCCCTAGCGCACACTGCGCTTTTTGAGGGCCCCGTGGTTTCCGCGTCGACTGCCATGCCGCAAGCACCTACCAGCGTTCCAGCTCCCCATGACTGCTCATGCAGAGCGGCTGTAGCCTCATGCCCGTTGGTGCCCCCCTGTCATCCTCCTTCAGGGCAGTGCAATGCACAGATCAACAGGGCTCCTACACATTTATACTCCACATTAGGCACTCAACAACAAAATTGTATCATCAATAAAAATAATAACGAGTTTTATACTTCACAAAATATGCTAAAATTGGCTTCTGCCATCGCCGAGGTAGCTGCCGGAGCATCAAATAAAAAGGTAGGTGGTAGCTATACAATTTCGTTACCTATATTCAACGGATATCCTACCGACTGGCTCATTTTTAAAAGGCTTTATGACGCCTCGAGCCCTTCGTATTCTGCTTCCGAAAATCTAGCTAGAATTAGCGCTGCTTTACGTGGGGCCGCGCGCGAATGTGTCAGCGTTCTCATTGCGGTCGCCCGTGACCCGGTCGAAGTCATTCGAGCTCTCGAGGAGTCGTTTGCCCGCCCAGAGCGGATTGTTTTGACGGAGCTCTCCTTGATTCGTAGTTTATCTAGGTTACCCAACCACGAGAGCTCGAAAGACTTAAATAATTTTGCATGCAAAGTACGCAATTGTGTAGAGGTGGTGCGGCTTTTGGATCGGCCGGAGTATTTAGCTTCTCCGGAGCTATGCAACGAGATTGTCGGAAAGCTAACGCCGCTCTTACGAACACGTTGGGCGGATTTTGCATGCAGAAACGAAAGCATTTATAATTACAGATTAGAACTTTTGTCTAAATTTTTAGTGAGCGAAGCAAATCTTCGCGCAAGATACGAGTACATGGAACCATCAAAACCGTTGTTGCATGTCACTCATGGTACCGTTGACAAGCGTCAAAATGTTCATCTTGTTTGTCAAAACGAAACTTCTTTTTCGGCGGCATCTGTGGCAAACGACAACCCGAAGTCATTCAAGGAGGATTGTTTATTTTGCGAAAAGTCTGGACATGTCGTTCTAGGGTGTAAACAATTCCAAATTCTTCCAATTGATAAACGGTGGGAATGGGTACAATCAATGAAGGTTTGCCATAAATGCCTACGAAAGGGAGGTCATGCATATGCTCGTTGTAAAAGATTTTCATGCAAGTACAATGCGTGTACGAAGAAATTCACACATCATTCCATTCTTCATAGAGATTCTTCCGAATGCGCCACAGTTTCTTGTGGACTATCAGCGCCTGAGGGCCCTGCTATTTCTCATAACACTGCTTCAGAAACTGTAGCTCATAGTAGCACTTGTTCATCTTCCCGCCCTTTCCTCAAGATGATTGCGGTAACCGTCTTTGGCCCAAAAGGTGCTGTTGATGCTTTCGCATTGTTAGATGACGGCTCCACCGCTACGTTAATGGACTCGTCTCTCACCAAAAGTATTGGCGCTGAAGGACAAAGTGGCCTTATGACCATTGAGGGCATAGGGGGGATGACCAAAACAATGAAAGTAGATCGCGTTAGTTTTAAAATTAAAGGTCGTCACTGCTCCGAGCTCTTTGAGCTCAAAAATGTTCGCGCTGTTCCCAGCTTGGATATCGCACCACAGTCCGTCAGACTTCACGATATTCAGGCTTTAGATTACATCTCCGACATTGCCGAGCTTCTGAGCTATGACGACGCTAAACCATCACTTTTGATTGGTGTAGATAATTGGCACCTTTTATTACCTCAAGAAATACGTCGCGGTACTCGCACCCAACCAGTGGCTACTTTGACCTCCCTAGGGTGGGTTTTGTTTGGCAAAGTTAAGTCAAGTTTTTCGCGGAATTGTTTCGTTAACCATTGCCGTGACGTTACTGCTTCTGAACATGAATCACTTGACGTTCAACTGAAAGAATATTTTCGCTTTGATTCTATCGGCATAGTAAAGAAGCAGTATATGTCAGATAGCGATAAACGGGCGCAACAGATTTTAGATGAGACAACGCGACGTCTCCCATCGGGTAGGTTCGAAACGGGTTTGGTTTGGCGGGCTAATATCGGCAAGGTTCCCGACAGTCGTCCTTTAGCCCTGTCTCGGTTTCGTAGCCTAGAGAATAAGTTTGGACGTGACCCTGCGTATGCCGCATCTTACAAGAGTATCGTTCAAGGTACTATAAGTAAAGATTACGCCGAATTGTGTCGTCTGTTCCCTGGCGGAGCAGTAGCCTGGTATTTGCCGCACTTCGGTGTAGTTCACCCCCAGAAATTGAAGTTAAGGGTGGTATATGACGCCGCCGCGCAGGTTCACGGTGTGAGCTTAAATTCTATGTTGCTCTCCGGGCCTGATCTTCTACAACCTTTGTTGGTTTTGCTAATGCGTTTTAGAGAGGGTCGAATAGCTCTCAACGCTGACATTCGGGAAATGTTCCCGCAGACGAAAATTCGGGTAGAAGATCGGGATGCGCAGAGGTTTTTGTGGCGCAACGACCCCTCCGTGCCGATTCGCGAGTACAGGATGTCATCCATGATTTTCGGTGCCATGTCAAGTCCATTTACGGCTCTTTATTTGAAAAACCGTAATGCTCAGGAATTCAGTCATTCGCATCCGGCGGCCGCTGCTGCCATTATAAATGATACTTATATGGACGACTACTTAGGTAGCGTTGATACACCGGATGAGGCAGCAAACCTGGCGCGTGACATAGTTCATGTTTAATCGCAAGCTTCTTTACAGATGCGCGACTGGGTGTCAAACTCTGAGCCGGCGCTTGCATCTATTTCGCCAGAGTTGCGCCTTACAAACATGTCCTCAGTGGCTGTTCGAATACTTGGCGTGAACTGGAACATCAGGGATGACACTCTGTGTTTTTCAAGGGGCAATTTAGGTGATTTGCCTCCAATTTTAACAAAGCGATCTGTTCTTTCGTTTCTAATGAGTGTATATGATCCACTGGGTCTGCTTACTCCAGTTATAATTCGCGGACGTGTATTCTTTCAACAGACCTGGAAACTTGGTTTACACTGGGACCAACAGCTGCCTTTCTCTTTGGTTAATAAGTGGACTCTTTGGTACAAAGAACTTTCAGCTTTATTTATGTGTTCGATCCCCAGGCATTATTTGTCTCATAATGTCGCTCATGAGATTGAGCTTCACGTTTTTGCCGACGCAAGCGAGGTTGCTTATGCTTAACTGTGAAGGGTAGGTTGCTTATGCTTGTGTAGCGTATTTTAGGTTTGTGTGCGCCAATGGGAAGGTGATGCTCAGTCTCATTGGTGGAAAAGCACGGTTAACACCATTAAAGCCAGTTTCAATACCTCGCTTGGAGCTTCAGGCAGCGCTCGTGGCCGCACGTTTTGCCCAGTATATTGTCGAAGCTCACAGGCGACAACCTTCAAAATTATTTTTTTGGTCAGATAGTATGACGGTTCTACGATGGCTGCGGAGCGACGCCCGCTCATTCAAGCCATTTGTTGCTCACCGGGTAGGCGAGATTACAGAGTTAACTGACATTTCGTGTTGGCGGTACGTTCCGTCAAGCTTGAATGTAGCGGACGACGCTACGCGCGTCGATCACCAATTCTAAATTTCCTCTCGATGGTTTCTGGGGCCATCATTTCTGTCATTACCCTTAGTCGACTGGCCACAGGAACCATCCACTCAACCGCCCCCAATACTCGAGGAGCTTAAACGAAGCGCCATGGTCCCTGATTTGGAGGCGGTAGGGGCAATTGTTTCGCGAACACTGCCTTCACCGGTGGTTGCAGACGCCACTCGTTTCAGTCAGTGGCTTCGTTTGCACGGGCTACTGCTCGAGTTGTGCTATGCGCGGAGCGGTTTAAAGCCCTTCTGGCATCCTCGCGTCAAAGCGTTGATACAGATACATCTTTAACTTCACGTAATTTAATGGAGGCCGAGCGAAAACTCCTCCTTCGTTCTCAGTTGGATTCCTTCGGGGATGAGTACATCCTTACCCAGCGCGGCCAGATGTTACCCAAAACTAGTCGCTTAAGGCGTTTAGCGTTGTTTATTAGCGAGGATTACACGCTACGACTTTCCGGGAGGATTTCTACAGTTGAGAACGTCTCCACCGCTACTAACCCAATCGTGCTCGACGGAAAACACGTGATCGTGCGACTGGTAATTGCTTCCGTTCACCAGCTCATGGCCCATTCCAACAACGAGACCGTCGTGAACGAGTTGCGCCAAAAATATCACATCATTGGTTTGCGACCGGCAGTGAAGAGAGTGGCCAATGATTGCAGTCAGTGTAAAATTCGGAAGGCCTCACCAACCACACTTTTAACTGGCGATTTACCATCCGAACGGTTGGCCCACCACGAGAGGCCGTTTACTCACGTAGGCTTAGATTATTTTGGACCTCTCCAAGTCTCCATAGGACGGCGAACAGAGAAGCGGTATGTGGCGTTATTTACCTGCCTCACGGTGCGCGCCGTCCATTTGGAGGTGGCAGCCAGCCTTAGCACTGATTCGGCGATTATGTGCATTCGCCGGTTCATCGCCCGCCGTGGAACACCAACTACAATATTTTCAGACAATGGGACGGCGTTTGTGGGGGCCAGTCGAGAATTTAAATTATTGTATGGCGCGCCGGTAGCAGAGTTTGCATGTAATAGGCGAATAAAGTGGAAGTTTATTCCCCCTTCAGCTCCATTCATGGGCGGATGTTGGGAGCGACTCGTGCGAAGTATTAAGACGGCTCTTTTTGTCACGTTGAGGGAGCGTTCTCCGTGTGAAGAAATATTCAACACGCTCCTTATGGAAGCTGAGGCCATTGTCAACTCCCGGCCCCTCACGCACGTGTCTGTGGATCCCGAGGTGGATGAAGCCATCACCCCCTCGCATTTTATATTGGGTACGTCGTCTCCCTACAACGTTCTAACGGCAACGGATGACGCAGATATGGTACGCCGAGTTAAGTGGAAGAAAGGGCTACGTTTGGCGGACCATTTCTGGTCGCGCTGGGTGAAGGAGTACCTACCGGATTTGAGGCCTCGACCTTCCGGGGCAACTTCGGGGACACGCACAGTTAAAATCGGGGATTTAGTATTAGTTGCAGATGGCAATTTACCTCGAGGAGTCTGGCCTCGTGGGCGGGTGGTTACGGTATTCCCAGGCCGCGATGGCATAGTGCGTGTTGCCGAAGTTGCCACTGAATCGGGTACTTTACGTAGGCCAACGCGGAAGTTGGTTTTGTTGACATAGCGTAGTCACTCCCTTATTTTGGTGTTGCCACACGGGGGCGACCATGTTGACTACGCTTAATCGACCTTTTTTATATTATGATCTTTTTGACAACTCTATTTTTCTATGATTTTTATGGTTGTATTTTGTTACTGTTTGATTATACGTCTGCCTTGAAGAAGAAGAGTTTTATTTAAGAGCTTTTTTCACATTTTCAACAAACACTATACATCTATTAATTACACCGTGAGGTGAATGCATAATAATAGTTCATTTACGAATGATAGTTGATCAATGACGAATTAATGATGAATGAATAATTAAATATCCCTTTTTCTAAGTTCCATTCATAGACATAGAGAAAAAGGTAGAGCAATACCCGCACAAAATTGACCACTCCTAAGAAAGAGACAAAAATACTGTGCAGTCAATACCCATCTCTATTCCATTCTGTAGAAACAAAGGCGCAGTCCACACAGGCGAGTATATAATGTAGCCCAATCAGAATTCTACTAATCTAATAAAAAGGAGTAAAATATTTGAGGCTAATTTTTATATATTTTGAACTCAACTATTAATTATCGTTCAGTCAAATTAAATTTTGTCATTTGCCCTTTGTGGTGTTTATTAACAACAGTGTTGAAGACGAAGAGTGAGGAAAATGATTCAGGCAAAGGGTACGTGTAATGTTTACCTATATTATTTTGACGAAAATGAAATCATTCTTACTTTTAATGATTAACGGAAACATCATATTTACGGATGCCGTAAATTAAAGCTGCCTTGTTTAACCGAATATAAGAAAGATCACTATCACTAGATTACATTACTAATAATTATAAAAATATGTGAAATGTTAATAAATATTACTATTTTAATAATTTAACCTATTGCCAGTGCCAATTTGGTAATACCAATTTTTACCGTGTTTTGAATTTTTAAGACGCATTTAAGGCAATTTTTTAGATATTTTGGAGCAGTAGATTGAATCATTTTGCGGGTGGATATTAATGAGCAGACGTATTGATCTATCATTCGTCGTAGTATTTTATTACCAATGTCTGTAAACTCACTATTTACTCTAAAATTTTCACGACACATGATATTCACAGTATCTTATCGCGAAATTACATTTCTTCGGACGCTTTAAACATAAAAAGACATGGTATAAATCCCGTGTTAAATAAAACTAAAGTCATAAAACTCGTTTCCACAACGACTGTAAATGTGATGGCTATATGGACGGGCGAGCGTCAATTTGTATTTAAACGATTAAGTAGGTTCATTCCCATGAATCTTATTTTTCCGACAAAGTTTATTTTGATAATATCTCAGAACGGGGAAGTACCTACTTCTACTTCTCCCTTACGCGGATAAGAGACTACACTGTACGTAGTCAGTACTTAGGTAGATACGTCTTCCAGGGCCGTCTTTAACCTATTGGAGGACCTGGGCATATAAGAATAATGGGGCCCCTATGATTTTGACAGAACACTTTTTTATTGCTAGAATAGACAATGAAAGTAGATAAACAAGGTTTCAGATTTTTTTATTGTTAGTCAATAGATAATCTTTTATTTAAATGGGGCGATTCTCATATATTTAAAATTATCTAAGCATGCTGAAATTCGATAGCCTTATTTTGGGCGACAGTAGAGTAACTTCGCGCATGCAAAAGCTTATAAGCAAGTCGATATTATAGTCCCTAATTGAGGTCCATAAATGTCGGTATTGGTTTAGTGATTTGGCATTAACTATCGATCCTATCGATCGCGGGGCCCTGGGTATTTGCCCAGAGTGCCCAGTGGAAAAGAGGGGCCTGATGTCTTCATTGTTTTAGTTTTCTTCATGAACTTGCTTACTCATAATATCCTTGCGAGTACATAATATAGAAAATGAGATGGGATTTTTACCCACGTCTGTCTGTTAAGTCGGGCCAGATCCCTTTAATCATCGTTAAATTGCATCGCTTTATCGCAGTCACTCCGTGAAAAAACAAATTATGAATATAGATACAGTGAACATTATATCATTCTAAACAAAAATTGCAAAAAATGACCAACTTAAAGTCCAACATATGAAATTCAATAGGTATCCATTGAAAAATATGACAGGTTGTGGTTAGAGGTTAAAGAGCTATAGTTCGTGCTAAGGGCCCATCTCTACGCCTTTAACAACTTCTACTAAAACAGGAAAATTTTAATCTTTTATTATTATTAAAGTACTTAGTAATTAGGCATTGTACGCAGTAATTTTATTACTTTGATAAGTAACATACAAAATAGGACTAGTTATTCAAATTTGTACGAAATTCAATCAATTCAACAGCTCGGTGTTGCAATCATCATTTGGGTTTATAGGTTAATATAATAACATTGTAATGCAAAATTATAAATTGCAAACAGTTTTGTTTTGTGTCTATTTAAGAAAGACTATTCGGATCTTCGCGATTTCCGGGGCGCCTGTTAGTGTCTTGGTGGTTCAGAGGAGTAAAGTGACCATAATCATCATCAGCCTATTGAGTTCTCCACTGCTGGATATAATATTTAGATGGAATAGATACTTCAAGCTATTTTCTCACGAATCATGTTCATCGCCTTTAAAGTAGCGTATAGAATTTGCATACCTAATGTCTATCGCTATGTCTCTCTCTGAATATGCTACACTCGAAAGGAAAAAGTAGTGATCACGAAAGCGTGGCTTCATCGTTCATTATAATTGCAACCACTTGCTATAATAAATAATACATGGAGCAGTTAGGGTGGCCATTACACAAATTATCAAGTTAGGACAAGAGATTTCAAAACAAAGTAATAACTAACTTTGTCACTAAATCTTGGTAACGTAGGTGGGAAAATGTATCAATATAAGCATGTGAGTAATCGTGAAAAAGAAAATAGACTTATTGTAATGCATTAAATTAGTTCTTTTAAATCATCTTACATTTTTTACCTACTACCCTTTTTATGTCTTTTAACTAGCATGAAGAATGAGCGCAAGAAATAGTCGTAACCCTTAATAGAAGTAATGTAATAAATTAAAGAAATTTACAATGTTATAAATCGTCACTATCCATAATCAATATAAAATAATATTAAGCCATTATTACAATTATAGTAATAACGGAATAATATTTTTTTGCTTCTATTACATGATTCATTCCAAGGTTTAATTCAAAAATGAAACACTAAGGTACCTGCGGGTAACAAGAGCCGTTGTTTATCAAGGGCCACTATTACAATACTGTACTTCTAACGGTTTGATTTTATTTTAATAACGCACACGTGTAAAGGACCAAAAGGAAGGCTAATATACGCCAGCGCAGTCGCGCACGATCACCCATCTTGTCAGTAGCCGCGTCGCCGTTCAGAGATTTGGTCAGCGCCATTCAATAGTAATTTATTCTCTTAATTGCAACGAAATTGGGCGTGAAATATACTGTTGTTTATAAAACTTGGTGTTACAAAGTAAACTTTAGAGTTTATTTGATGTTAAAGCAAGTTGAGTTCGAAAGATTTTATTGATTCAGTTTATTTTATCTCGGATCAAGTAAAATGAATATCAATGCTTAATAAGGGCCAGGTGAATGGCGGGTAAAGGGGCCGGCCCTTATTAAACCTATGAATATGTACTTTTAATAATCAAACTCTATTTTATTTTCAACTTTTATAAGGGTTGTAATTGAATTTAAGCCACAACACCAAAGGAAGCAGAGTCTCTACAAGTGGAATTAAGAAGAAACGGCAGAAGAAGAAGGTGAACAATAAAAAAACAAAAGAAAAACACAACACTGTATACGCCGAAGAGAAATCGTACTTAATTGAAGAGCGTTTTGCAGACATGTGAAATTGCCCTTCGTGCAAAAGATGGTTTCATGAAGAATGCTTGGGCTTAACGAAAGGAGATTTTGATTTTGAATGTCCAATGTGCAATTAGAGGATTAAACATAAATTGAAATTGATGATAAAAAGGCAATATAAGTCGATAGTTTATTGTGATATTTAAGAAATTTGTTCCTACTTGAAGACTGATTAACATTTAAATTTACATTTTATTTGCTGTAGCTTACTAACATTGTTATTTATGTGGTTTTTATTAAACTTTACTAATTTGTCGATTACAGCATTGCTAAATAAGAAAAAGCCACTCAAAATATTGAATGAAACAATTTCAATTTTTCATAAGTTTAATGAGGTCCACAGAATTTGTTGAACTTTTTTTTGTGTCTTTATTATTTTTTTATGTCAAAGGTTTATTTAAAGGAAAGTATACTTTGTTGAGAGATAAGATAATTCTATTAATTTGTTGTTGGGAAATATCCTTTTTCACAGTTTGTTTGTTTCTTTAGTTTATTAAGGTCCATTACTATTTTTCTCGTTGATTTATGTGTATACAATGATGTGATTTCATGCCATATGATAGTATAAGCTATAGGGAGCTAAAAAATATTGTGTCCACTTTGGTTATCCCATTAAGTATTCACTGAAGATCATGGTCTCTATTAAACTGCGTATGTTTAATAAGGGCCATAGAAGAGGTTTTAAAAATGTTTATTTTGAAGCGAAATTTGACAAGCTTAGACAAAAAAATGTACTTAGTTATGTTGCTAAAATAATAAATGTTCTCCTGTTATTCATGTTTTATGGTTATCAATTTATTTTACATTAATATTTAATGTTGAAGTTAGGTGGCCCTTGTTTACCGCAAGTACCTTACAATTGGCATTTGATAATTAAGCTATTGATGAAATTGAAGATACTACTTTTTTGGGCATAACTTTAGATAATTGTTGTACATGAAAACCACACATTGAGAAACTATGTACTAAATTAAAGCGTTTTGTCGATGTTTTGTAGCGCCTTATTAAATTAAGTGCGCTAGAAACAGCATTAAAAGCTTATCATGTTTATGTTGTATCTATTTTAAGGTATGGAATCATGTTGTGGTAAAATGCAGTAACAAACAACAGACTGTTTATGGTACAAAAACAATGTATTAGAGCAATTTGTAACGTTCCACCTCTTACTAGTTGTAGACCTCTTTTTAAAGATCTTGGTAAGTTAACTCTTCCTTGCCTATACAATACATCTATGAAACGTCTCCTTTTGTGAAGGCCAATATGCATTTATTTATACAACGACAGGACAAATACCAATTAAATGCCAGGTATCCGACTAACCGAATGTTTCCTAACTCTAGAAGTAACATTTACTCGAGAAACTCTCATTGTATGTGTGTAAAAATTTATAACCATCTGCTAGAAGCCATTAAAAAATGTCATTCAATTTATTCAAACCCGTTTTATACAGCTGGCTTATGGATAAATGTTTCAAAGCATGAAAGATTTCTTTTTCAAACATGGTGATAATTAAAAATATTTTTAATAAGTTTTTGCATGCTGGAAACGGTTAGTTGTGAGGTCTTTTTCATATCGTTTCATTTTATGTCATTTCATTTCAAGCTAAGTAAATATGTTCACAGAAGTATTTTTTGTTTTGGTCTTTAACGTTTTACTTAACACGAAAGATTAATAAAATATGTTTTAAATTGCATATATTGGGACATGTCTTAACAGCATTTTTTTAAGAACTTGTCTCAGGCGTCAAACGAGACTCGAACCCATAACCTTGTGCTATCAGGGCAACGGTTTTTTCAATTAAAGAACTTACCTACTCCAGACGAATTGAATTATTTCTAGTACAAATTGCTTAGTATTAAAATGTAACAGTTGAATGTTTAAAATGAAATAATTAGTGGTATAATTAACCCAAGAGGCATCTAGTTACGTAGAATAATAACTAGATACATAAGCTTGTGGCACACACCTACACGAAGGCTCCATATCGTATTGAAAAACTATACGTTTTCTGCTATATTAGCAACAACATTGAAATTTAAAACTAAATTTGTTGTAGTTACTTAATTTTAATTTATATCTTAAGCTTTCCTCTTTTAATATCGTAAATATTATACGACTTTAATTTTAAAATTTTGTTTAATGGTGAGACCACACGAGCGCAATATGTGTTGTGGTTATATGCAACGTTCCGCAAAGCTTAAAGTTATTGTCCCCGGCAAATAAGTTGAACATGATTTTGAAATCACATGACATGCGCAGTAGTGAATAATGTACCTAAACTTGCTATTGCGCATGTCACGTGATTTCAAAATCATGTTCAACTTATTTGCCGGAGACTATACTTTAAGGGGACTATATTTCTTGCCACCAAAATTGATATTTGTCATCAAGTTGTATCATTTAATAAAAAGATCTATCGCCACGAAATATTTTCGTTCTCAGATAAACAGAAAGTGTTCCCAGGTATGAATTATCAAATTAATGTTAATATATGTATGTGTAAAATAAGAGATGGATTACCAATAAAATTGTAGTGCATTAGATGAATATAAACTTCGTTCTTATTATAATAGTTTTATTACTTAAATAATAGCTTTTTGCTCAGGATGGTAGATCTGTCACCAAATAAATCGCTTATCGATTCCTAACTGCGACTCTTTTTATTTGTTATTTTTGTCACCAATAAAGTAGTTACATTTTATTTCGTTCAGTTATTAAAATAATTGTATTCGTTACCAATTTAATATATCAATTTATAATTTTAATGAAAATATTTTCAAAGAGGCGGAAACAAATTGGCGCAATTTGCTTATCGGCCAGAAAAGAAAAAGGGCGCCCTTCAAAATCCAAACCAGTGCTGATTATTCAGTGATTATTATTTTTAACAATAAATATTGATTATTTTGACTTTAATTGATTGTTTTATTTACTATTCTGCTAGAAATTTTATTTAAATATAGTAATTTATACTACCTGTGGTAATTAAGATCCCTGGGGGAGGCATATGTCCAGTTAAATAGTAGGTATTCTTTTGATGACGACTACCCTAATTATTTTTTGGAAGTTTATGAATTTTTGTAGTGACATAATATATGATTTATTGGCGATCTCTTTAAATTAGTTTGCTTTAATACTTATTAAGATTAACCTATTATAATACAAACAAAAACATTTATTTGGTTGTAGACCCTATATCTCTATGATTTTAGGTGATTTATTGTGGAATTAATTTTATATTTGGTGACAAATCTACTATTTTGCGAGCAAACCCTATTATTTAAGAAACACTAAACTAATTAAATTGGCGATAGCTTGAATGATACCCTTTCTTTAAGTAGTAGTACTAGTAGATACATTGGGTTATGGGTTTTCACGTCTTTCTATCAAGCAGGTGTTGATAATTCTGTCCTATTTGTGGTGTACCTAAATGCTGTTTCGGTTTTCAATCTTTATACTTCTTCGTAAAACAAACAATGTGAGTTTCTTGTGAGTTGTGAGAAATTTGGGTAGTGCAGTTGTCTTGAAATCAGCAAACTGCTCTGCTAATACTTGGTTCGCTCGGACTCAGTTATGACTATACGGTGTAAATTATATATAAACACAGCACGCGCTATTGGTCAACCAGCTAAGTCGAGCGCGAGAATTATCAGTAGTGGTTCTGCAGTAGTTGCGTATGTCCACAGGCTACCCAACGGCTTAATAATCGTGCGTTTGATTGCTACCTAATAGAAAAAACCAAACCAAAAAACCAATCCGAAAGTCTCTCAGAGACGTGAATCCTTTGGCTTAATTTCGATCATAGCCTTATTTCAGATTTCTTCGTATAAAAATATTCAGGCAGAAACTAACAAACATTGTAGCAATCTGTGAACCTGTATATTATTCATGAGCTAAAAAACTTTTCTATTACGCCATAATATGTCAAAGAAATATCTCAAGCCTTTTATTGTTTTATCACCAATGATTTATTCATACAACAATAAGGGTCGCGAAAACGGAAAAAGTTAAGTTTTGCCCTTCAAATAAAATGAAGTTTTCCGAACTCTGTCTACAAGAGGAATGATTGTTAGCGTAATATTGATTGATTGAAGAATAACTTTAGAAATGTCAAACTTTGAAGGAGAAAAAACATCTAAAGATTTATGCGAATAAAGGTTATGACGGTTCTCTGAGGAACGCGTAAAAAATGATTGCTTATTGTGAATGAAATAAATATTTGAGGATAAAAAATAAAAAACATTATGATTGTTGAATGGACAGTGGGATTTGAACTGATACATAAAGTAAGATTATAAAAAATATTATGGAAAGATTATATAGTGAAGAATACAAGAGCAAAGGGAAGGGGCAAGGCGCGTCAGTATAAAAGATATTGGTCTGCGTAATTTAACAAATATGTGGTGATTTTTAATATTTTTTAATTACTAAGTATGAGTTTTTTTGTATTGATATTATTTATATTCCTATAGTCACTAAAATATTAAGAACATAGATCGATTTTTATGTATATTCATTATGAACGAAATATTATATAGGCGCCTTATGAGAAATGAGCAGGGTAAAATTTAGTGATCGCATGACAGTGCTACGTTTTTTGTGCGAAACTTAACGTGCGCACCTATTACTTTTATTTTGAATATTTGTGTTATCATTTTCCGTACCTGTTCAAAGAAAATCGTTCTTAAGGAGTAAGCTCCAGTCATGCGTCGGAGCTTTTTTTATTGAATTGTTCGTTTAAGGAAAGGTATATAATTTTGTTTATTGATTTGAACCTTTAAAGCGTTTAACGCTTGTCGACTCGCCCACGTAAAGCCGTTATTACAAGGATTAATTTAATCATTTTAGCAAAAAAACACTCAGAAAATTTGGGAAAAGTGATAAATTAAAAGATGATAACTGTTTTAATAAATCTTTTTCTCATCTGTCTTTAATAAATGAGCCTATATAGAGACGTTATCTTTGCAGTTAGCAAACTGCTGTAAAGAATGCATGGGTGAAAACATGTAATTTGATTGATTTGTTTGAAGTCCTTAGGTTCTACGATGATCTTTTATCGCGATACAAGTTCTACTGTTAAAGAGAGATGCTACCATAGACCGCGTATAGCGGTGTCTCATTTTGACAATCGAATTTTCATCTAAAACGTAGTGATTACATACTCTTTGCTTGCATCGCCCTGAAAGATCATGGTAAGGGCTCTGGTGTTGGTTGGTCATTGAGCTGAAAGACCAGTGAAGAACTAGGATATAATAATTGTTTGTTTTGATGTTCGGTTAATTATTTATTTTAGAAAAGTAACGTTTAAAACGAAAACACAGAGATTAGGTAAATTACCTTTTTGAGTTCTGATTCCGAGTATAATGTTCCGATTTAACCTACTCTCAGCAATTATGTTTATATCTATAAAATTTTACATTTTACATATAATGATTGATAATATCGTAGTAAAAAATTATAGTATGCCGTTGGCGCTGCACGACTCATCAATCGTGCGACAAGTCCGGAGACGTCAGTGGAGAGTCTAGAACTCATTGTCGGCAACTACCAAGCCGACGGCAGTCAGTTTCCCGCTTGCCCAAAAAAGGGTTAGGTTAGGTCTTTAGGTATAAAAATCAAAAAGTTAGACTTAGTACAGTTAGCTGTGCATTGTAATCAGTAAAAGCAAATCAAAATTTTAGGCAGCTCCGATTTGGGCGGAATTAACCATCGTAATTTTTGCGTGCATCCAGAATTGAGTCCAGTGGTTGGTGCGTTTGGTTTACGATTGCGTTAGTTAAGCAGCTTTTGTATTCCTCGTTTATAGAATGGGTGATATTTTTATCTTGTTTTTATTCGTGCTTCGGACGACACGGTTAGCCGTAGGATCTAATGATGATGATGGCGTCAGTTATTACTTAGTTTAATATTGCTATTTATCCCAAAATTAGCTCATGTTTTACTTTTAACTTTAATAAGAAAATAATTTTACTAAACAAAACACCCCTAAATCTTTGCAAAGTTGTCTCCATCAATCATGTATGACATACTTGGCATAGGCACCAGGGAAAATAAATATAGCTTTAGCCTTCACTTCGCATTGTTGTATTAAAGAAAAGGTGTCAGAGGCACTGGCGCCAGCGTATCCATCATCTTTACCTCAACACAAAAATAACTAAAGAGAAACTTTTAATCTTCACTATATGTTTAGAATTGTTTTGATATAACATATAACTATATAATTAGAGATGAGTATAGGTAGGTTATGCGTAAGTAAAATTTTTTTGCTTCGTGGGTCGTGAACTAGGTTTAAAACCTGTATTTCGGAAATCAATTCCCTTCTTCCTTAACCTGTGTACATAATAAACATACTTAACAAAAAGAAAACGTATTTTGTTTTACTAATTTAAAACTAAAACGTGTGCGTTGTGTGTATGTGTGTGGGTGTGTCGTGAGTGTATGTGTGTGTCTTGTGTTTTTGCTTCGTGTACTAATAGGTAATAGGTAGTAATGGCATAAATACTGTTTGTACCAATGTAAATAAATGCCATAGACAATTAATTGTTAATTATTATTTACTAGATTGCACTATTCTCTGTGTAAAACGCGCTATAGCTTTTCTTCACTAATTGCTACAATACCAAAAAAAATTTTTTGTTCAAAATCTGCATAAAGCTCAATCAAAGTAGTTTTACTGCCCCTTTTTGGGACGCTTTACAAATACTGTCACAAGTTGAAAAGTAGAATTAACTTTATATTTTACTTTTTGGCGGGAGCGGGAAGCGTCACGTTGGTGGTTTTGTTTCTTTTGTTGTTTGTGTTATTGTGGATATTAGTGCGTAATAATGGTGGATTATATTTACTTGACACTGGCTAAATGCACAAGTCGTGCAAGCCACAAATAAGGAAAAAAAACCTTATATTTGAAATTTGTTTTTGCACAGGAAAAAAGCATTTCTAGTTCACATCGTATCATATTGAATTGCAAAACTTGCAAATCACTACGTGCCTTACTTACGGGAAGTATGTAAGGTCCAGCAGCTTTATAAAAGTTTAGGTTTTATTCACATTCCTGCATAGGTACACTTTTTTTATTTTTTTGTGTATTTGGAAACAATTCTAACCCAAAAAAATATATCAAATATTTAATATAAAATTTAATATATATATTTTTTACCATTTTAACATAACTACTATAAGAAAGGATGTAATGGCTCGAAAAAATAAGTGTACGCACGATCCTTTTGCTTTATCAATTGTATTACTTATTTATAGAAGCATAGGGTAAATATATTTATTTTCACTGATATCTAGTTTTGTAGCAAACTCTTCATATCATTATGTCGGGAACCCTTTGATTTCTGGTTATTATTTTCAATAATACTTCTATTCATTCAACTTATCAATGTGCGGACGATCTGTAATTATATGTACAGGAGGACGTGTCTTATTTAGACAAAGCTATCACACTGCTCGACGAAGATTTGCATAAAATTAGTATATGATTTGCCTGTAATAGGATATACGTAAATGCAAATAAATGTCAGGCGATTTTTGTAGGCACCTCCTCAATTGCCGAGTTAAAATCTTAATACTGTCGCTTCCTTAACTTACAACGGCTTGTTCGTTCTAACTTTTTATTAATTACACAGCAAATCGTGGCCGAGTCAGCTAGGATTTCTGAAAATATTACATATCTACGTAACTTGACCAGTCTACTATTTCAGATGAAATGAAGCGGTAAAATGAAGAGAGCAGCAATTGAAACCTTAAAACTGGTGTTTTGTTTAGGTATGTAGATATAAGTATACGTTCCACAAGATTGAAAGCAATAGCAAAGCTTTGAAAGTATGGAGGGTGAATAGCGAAGAGGTCTTTGAGAAGTTTTGGGTTCGTTAATAAGTTCCAACTTAAAGACATACGAGGTTGTTATGCCACAATTTGTCGAACACGCAAAGTTTTCTTTGAGATACAAGAGACTGGGTCGAATGAGCCAAATGACACACATTGCTCTTTTTATCAGTTCAACTTTGTTATATGTGCACTTAATTTAAAACTCTTACTACTCAGACCTAAGAAAATGTACTAAACTAACACAAATTATCAATAACTTGTTTTAAAATGTCTAATTTAATAGGTTCACAGATTATTGCCACCGGTCCTTAGCTCATATGTAGGCTGTTAACCCATTTATTTCCTATTTTAATTTGTGAGGTGGGATTTATTGTATTTGGAGTTTGTAATAGTGAATTTGGCAGAACAATCTATATGCAATCAAAAAATAACGAAACATGAATATCAGGCGTTTTATAATAATTAAGACTGCGGAATCAAAGATTAAGTCCAAAACAAAAGGTAAATATAGTAACTTGGATTTGAGAATTGAGGGTCATATCTTATGATTTGACTTGGACTGTGAACCTGTTAATCTTAGTATTTGACTTTTAAATTCACAGTAAGTTGGGTTTGATCTTTGTTCCGGTTAATTTCACGTGACAGTACTTTTTACAAAACTCATCGAAATTATAATTGGTACCTATATATCTATTTTTATACCGATATATTATCATGTCTATTTAACACATTAGAGGTTCTTACTATTTTTTAATAAAACTTTTTTTCTTACTCTTAGTGTTGAACCTGCATGTTTTCTTCTACCATAAACACTCTACTACTGGGCAATGCATATTCTTTTAGTTTAAATTAGCGGCCCGTCCCGGCTTCGCACGGGTGGACAAAATTCTTTAAATTTTTCTATTATTAAATATTTTCCGTTAGCGCCATCTAGCGTCCGGTAGACGAACTACTTGCGGTTAACGCGTTGCTATGTTAACGCGTATACAATGGAAAAGGAGCGGACAGATAAATACAAATTTGTGATCTTAGATTATAGACTAGCCCGCCTCGGCTTCGCACGGGTGGACAAAATTCTTTAAATTTTTTCTATTATTAAATATTTTTCCGTTAGCGCCATCTAGCGTCAGGTAGACGAACTACTTGGGGTTAACGCGTTGCTATGGTAACGTCATTGATACAATGGAAAAAGAACGGGAAAAGAGCGGACAGACAAACACACAAACCACTGTGATCTTTGATTATAGATTAAGCATAGCAACTGTCACTCTGTAACCAAGTTTATGTAAATAAACACTCTCAGCTATTACATTTAATATGTATATCTTTGTTTTAAAAATGAATCAACAAATTAAGACGTCATGGTACACATTGTGTTTAATTTGAGATTGATCAATTCACACTGAATTATTCAAAATTGTTGCGAAGTACTATTATTATTACTGTTTTTATATGAACTGATGCATTTCACACGTTTCAGGATATCTTTTAGGACTATGTTATCATAGTCCTAAAAGATATCCTGAGGCCTGAATGCAAGTTATTTAATATTTTATTTTATTATAACATGCACACGTTACTGTCACGTTTGAGGCAGTATAAGGTGACCGTAACGGATTGGTTGAGAGGTCGCCTTTAACTCAATCGCACTGAGTACGATCCGCGCCTATGTATTACAGACATGCACCCGCTCGCAACAAAAGCCTTTAGCTACCCCGAGGGGTTAGTGAGAATATTAAAAATCTGTTTAACGTATTCTTAAAAAAAAAAAATTTTTAAACTTTTACACTATGAAAATAAGGGGTGAATTATAAGTCTTGACTCTATGTTTGTTTATTTAACAATTTACACAGCATTCTGTAATTTATAGCATGTTCTGTGTAATTTCTTCTTATTTAGTTGTTCAATAGCTCGGTGAACATGTTCTTGAAAAGGAGTCCAATCGTCAGAATCAAATATAAAAACATGAATTTTATGAATACATTAGTTCGAAAGTAAAAGTAAATTGGGCAATTATTTCATTAAGTATTAAATTAAAGTCAACTGGTAGACTTGAAAAGTATAGTTTATCTTAAGGTTCATTTTACCTTGAACTATTTCGGTTACTGCAAATAAATAGATTAAAGGTTTAAAAAACAAATTCGTGAGGTCTTCTTTGTACTGTAGTCTGACGACATTACCTAATTCATACCTACTATTGTGTTTTTCTAAAATTATTTACAGCTTTCATAGTAGAGATCCCAGGAAAGATTGCGCAGAGTTTGAAATGGTATACAGATTTAATGTATATTCAAATATAACGTAATACATTGTATTTCAAGTCATGTTTATCAAGGAGGTTCAAGGCCTCAACGAATGCAAACTGGGTGCCTAAAATCCGGTCAGGCAAACTGTGCCAACGATAACAAAGCTCAAAGTTATTGTTAAGTAACGAAATAGCTCAGAAATGTCAGAGAACAAGTCGTAGCCGAGTGCTGCGACCTCGCTCCCACTCTCAGAACAACGGTACTCGCGTCTCAGCGGCCGGCTCTTGCGCACACCACTCAGAGGTCTCTGCCCTCCTCCCTGCCGCCGCACCTTTGCATCCGCGCATACCACTCTCCTTAGAATTCCAAAAAACAAACAGTGAATCTGAAACAAAACTCCTTTTGTACAATTGGATTTATTAACGTTTTTTACTTTTTTTCTAAGTGATTGATCAGTGAAGTTCGCAAGTATGGTGGTTCTCTGTTCAGTGGGTTTTTAAACGTGCTGTGGAAGTTTGTGTGAATTATTGAAGAAGAAACACTTTACAAAGTTAAAGAAACGGCGTCAAAGGTAAGTTGGAAACCAACGTTTTAAATTTTAAACAGGCACTTTTCAATATGAATAAACGTCTTCAGGTTTTCGCTGAAACGAAACGTTTTTGCTGTTACCTTTAGAATACATTAGTTTAAATTTTGCAAATTTCGTGTTAAAATTGTTGCGCTACTCCGCCTTAGAGTACACGGCACTATATTAAATAATACATTATTCAGAATGATCATTGTTGAGTACAAAAATTAAGCTAAGCACTTAACAGGTATTTAAGAATCGGCTTATAATCCCATTTATATGAATTATTTCAGATCCACAACCTAAGAGCGTGTGGTTAATACATGAAAAAGCGCAATTTAATGTATTCTCATGAAAACCACAATGTAAAAAGTATTTTGAAAACTAACAGTTATTTTGGCTATGCCCACAGAGCTCTCAGGTATGGGATATCTACAAGTAAAATATAAAATATTGTTTAAGCGAACAGTATAATGGATAACAAACCGATTGAAATAAACAGGTAACCGGTGGTGACGATGCAAATAAACTAATCCATTTATATCATTAACAATAATTTAGTTTTTTTATTTATTTATTAAATATGACTATTAGTATTCAGTTTTTGTAGGTACTTAGTTTTATCACAGAATAAGTATGTATATGTCAGAGACCATTTAAATATATACTAAAAAAATAAACACAGAGTGAAAAACATTAAAGTGTAGTAATCATTTCTTTAATCCTTTATCACAGAAGTAAAAAATTGATTATTAAAATTTGATAAATTAATTTTATTATGAGGTTTTCCTTAAACCAATGTTTTACAGAGTAAAATGCTCAATCGAAACTTTTATCATATAACCGGTTAATATAACGAAAGTGGAAGTTCATGTTCTTAAAACCTTACAGTAATTGTAGTAACACCAGTCAACTGAAGCTGCTGATCAACGTTGTTAATTTGTGGACTTTTTCCATTCCATTTTTCACAGCTTTTTGCTTCTTTCATGGGGAAGACAGAAATACACAGCCTATCAATAAATTTTAATTGAAAACAAATATAACGCTTACCTTATGGTAATGTTTGAAATCTGCAATCAATTACATTCTTTTCCATTTTTTATTATGTTTTAGTAATAAGATAAATCATCAGCTACATATACAATTAAGTAAGTAATATAACTATAGGACTTAGAACTATTTAAGATTAGGTGAAAACAAATGTGAGCCGATAATTTAAATAATAAAAATAATAAGAAAATTAGTGACAATACATGCACGTAAACTTTTTAGGCATTTATTGCCAACATAGCAACAATCAATAATGTTTTTTTTTGTTGTAGGTAGGAAGTTCAGTTTTTAGCAAAAAATAACTGTGTTTAGCTGCTAAGCTTCGTTTAAATATATACAGACAAAAAGAACATCGCCTGGATTTTGTTACACAAACCCTCTCTAGGCTTCAGGCTCATTATGATTTACGAAAATGACGTTGAAGATTCAACAGCACTTCAGAAGAAACGAAAAATGTATTAATAGTCTTAGTTACTGATTTATATACGATAAAGCATGTTTCTACATTTGCTGCTTCTTACTTCGTTCAACTACTTTTTATTTTCAACGTTATCAAAAAGACCTTTACAGACACAGGAAGTGAATGTTTTTTTTTTATTTTAGATTTCGGTATGAATATGTATAATATTTGTTAGTTTTCAACACTAATTGTATAAGCACAAATTGACGAAAAGTAATAATTATCTCGTATTGTTTTCTTTCAATTACTTATTCTGATAATAAACAAAATAATGTTAATAATAAAATATACTTCTTAATGGTCTACTCGAGTATGTTCAAATCTTTTGATCAGATTATTCATACTGCAGTTTATGCCAAGCTTTAGCTCGTTACACTATTTACAAGCAAGCCAAGCTTTAAGCGCGTCACACACAGCGAAGATAATATAAAATATATATTATCTCAGTGCATATTTTAGAATATCGCTCACCATAGAAATCCTATGAACCATCACACACGACGAACTTAATTTATATTTTATCTTTTGTATCTTAAGATACCGAGCGATATGCAAATATGGAAATATATATTTCGGATCATAATATGTTATCTTAAGATACGAAATATACGCATTTTAATAAGAATACATGGTGTTGTAATGTAGCAATCTATTAAACTAACCTACAGACGATTTTGTTCAGACTTTTAAAATTTGCTAAAATAAAATCAGGATTACTGGATAAATTAGTTAAACTTTTGAATCGTTGCATTTTCTGATACTTAGGTAAACAATATTGCTAGTATCAATCCTCTCTTTATATTCATGCTGAGTATGGCTTACGGGGCTCCTAACCTAGATCTTAACTTTGACCATGTACTAAGTCAATTTTTCATTTCGCTGTTACCGGTTGTGTATATCAATAAATGAAATGAAATAAATTGAATTTCACAAGATCAGACGTATTAAAAACATTTAGTAAATATCAATATTTATTAAGAAATAATTTTGTTGTCGATAATATGTTTTTTTAAGTTATTATTGCTGCTTATTTACTATTATTATTATTATTATTTAATTTGATAACATTTACCAGCTATCAAATTAAAATATTTCTAAAAATGTTTTATAAAACATTTTTTTCATACAGTCTAGATCAGAATCATCGTCTGAGGAGCTGTCTAACAAATCAAGAAGTAAGGATTCACTCATAGTCAACCACCCTGTATATATAACTCTAACAAGGAATACGTGAGGCACTGACGCAGACTCGTAAGAAAATGAACAGGTTTTTTAATGTTATCGTATCTTAGCCGTGTGTGATATCCTAAGATACTATAATATTTTATATTAGGGCATCTTAAGATAAAATATTATATTATCTTCGCCGTCTTTGACGCGCTTTAGCTCGTCGTCGTAAAAGTCGTAAAAACTGCCTTTTCTGGAAGAGGTTTGTAAATGTCAGATTTCAATGGAATATTTAAAGTTATATTCCTAAATATAACAAATGTTGGCTAAAGTAATGAACAAATTAGACGTTTTTTTTTCGAATACTTCTGATTGCGGTTTAATGAATTTTAAGGACTGCCATGGCTGTATCCAACATATTACCCTATTGGTAACCATACAATAATCGACCTTTATAAAACTGGCTTAACTTCTAAAATTGGTAGCCGAAAACTTTCCCAGTTTGAGAGACGTATGGGATTATACTATTTGAATTCCTGGTGATTGATAACAGCTTTTTTACAACTGGTTATACTAATTGTTGAAACTAACTGCTTTAATGCAGAGCTAACATTATGAGTTTTTACGCCATCGATAGGAGCATAATAAATCGTTTATGACTTACACAATAGTCTTTTCATCAATGGAAGTAAAAGTGTTATGTGATAAGTTTTCTTCGTTTGCAGAGAGTTGGTAACATTATACAGCTTAGAGAAAATAACTCGAAATACCTGTAACGTTAGATATTTATTTGCTTATTAGTTTGACTTTCTTCAAACTAAGCACCGTTAATTATACCCAATACTAATAAATGTAATTGTATACTACAGTTTATATTATATACCTAATTTACTTTCGTTTTTATTAATCAGGTTAACATTAAATAATAAGCTTTTAGTGCTTCTTTACGAAAAGTTGTAAATGTTCGAACAATACACGTAAACCTGCGATAAAATCTCAAACAGCAACAGAAATTTAGCAACATGTTGGATTTAAAAAATACTGATAGTTAAAAATCAGTTCTTTAAAAAAAAACGTTAATGTTTACATATTTTCTTTGAAACAAACACTTTGTAATCGAGCTTGGTTTGAGAGCGTAAAGTTTTTTATTGTTTGGAAACACACAACACATTAACTGCTAGTTCTTAAGGAGATGAAGACTTCTATTCCATTTATTGAAATATTCATTCATTCATTTAACAAACTCAATCATTTTGTAAGAATTTGTATTCATCTATTAATGAAAACTATAGCAAATCCTCTATTTTAGTTTTAGAAATTAGCATTTAGAACTTGACAGAACGATAGACATTTCATATTGAACATGAGACTATATAGGATGTTTGGGCGACAGCGGGAAGCGTCTCTTTGTTGGTTTTGTTTTTCTTGTTCAAATTTGTTTTAGTAAAACCCCACACCTGTAGTGAAACCTAAGTAAAGGGAAATATCATTGATCATTCATCATTCATTGATCATATACCATTCATAGATCGGCTCTTATCATCATCTAATGAAGAAAAAAAATAACTAAAGACTAGGCTCTGGACTTTGTACCCTTTGACTGCCCTTAGGGGAAAATTAACAAAGAAGGTTGGACTTTTTGGCGGGAGCGGGAAGCGTCACGTTGGTGGTTTTGTTTCTCTTGTTTAAATTTGTGTTTTTGTGGATATTCATCATATCAGCCGTACGACGCCCACTGCTGGACATAGGCCTTCCCCAAGGATCTCCACAACGATCAGTCCTGTGCTGCCCGCATTCAGCGTTTTCCCGCGACCTTAACCAGATCGTCGGTCCACCTCGTAGCGGGCCTACCCACTGAGCGTCGTTCGGCACGCGGTCGCCATTCGAGAACCTTTCCGCCCCAACGGCCATCAGTTCTCCTTGCTATGTGTCCTGCCCATTGCCATTTCAGCTTCGCAATTCTTTGAGCTATGTCGGCGGTTTTTGTTCTCCTACGGATCTCCTCATTTCTGATTCGATCGCGTAGGGAAACACCAAGCATAGCTCTCTCCATTGCCCGTTGGGCGACCTTGAGCCTTCTTACAAGACCCATAGTGAACGACCACGTTTCACTGCCATAAGTCATTACTGGCAACACACACTGGTTAAAGACTTTCGTCATAAGGCACTGAGGTATTTTGGACGCGAAAATGTATCGCAGCTTCCCGAACGCTGCCCACCCGAGTTAGATTCGACGAAAGATCTCTGTCTCGAAGTTGGACTTACCTAACTGTATTGTATGTCCTAGGTAAACCTAGTGGTCAACAACTTCGAGTGTAACGTCCCCAACATTTACCGGAGCGGGTGTAACATGGGCGTTGGACATAATTTTCGTCTTGTTTGTGGATATTAATGCGTTATAATGGTGGATTATTAACCACTTAGTGTTTGTGAACATACGAGAGTGTTGACAAGTGTAACAAAGCAGCGGAAGTTGTCTTTTCCTGCCCTCTCAAGAAGTCCACGGGCAGGTTTCAGTAATACCTTATACATTAACTGAAATCTAGGAAAATATATTTAACTATTCATTCTTCATTAAATTAAGAAATTACTCAAGAACTTGCTAAATGTACAAATGAAAAATTATACTTACTTGACACTGGCTAAATGTACAAATCGTGCAAGCCACAAATAAAGAAAAAGAAACAAACAAAGGTTATGTATAAGGTTATAGTTCGATATATTCTTTTAATCTTTCGCGTAATACGTATTTTAAAATATTGTTTTTTCAAACCGGATTGCGGACTGACTCATGGGATGGCGGTCGCGGGTCTGTGGTACTTGGCTGAAGCTCTGTTTCTCACACAAAGAATAATGAAAGGGTTTAACTAATTTGTTTTAAATAATGTACGTGGAACACAACGCGTTGTTGTGGTGAAGTAGGAGATCGGTGTCCGGTCGCTTGTTGCTCATTACAGTGAAAATTTCTGGCAGGCATTTCATAGTATACCATTATTGATGTGTGATGATGCTGCTATGATTTTTTAATGGAATCGACAGCAGATACCCTGTCAAAGTGAAGTACTAGCAATTAAAGTTTCCTTGCGTTTAAACTGTCGACTAACGATTTGTTTCTGAATCGTATTGACAAATCCAGGATTCGTCACCTGTTACAGAGTCGTAAACGCGTCGAGACGGGCCTGCTTCTGAGCTTTGGTAATAATTATGCAACACGCTATCCTTTTTCACTCGAAATCACTAGAATATTGTAATATTGTAAGTAGAATATTGTGAACGCTTTCCGATCTCGATCCAACACATGTTGAATCTCGCATACGCATAGTTTTTTACATTTTTCAAAAGTTTGACTTGTTTTATAAAAAGTAAAACCTCTAACAAATACCTCTTGTTTTTTTTTATCTCGAACTTGGAAAAGCAATTTCTTGTCGAAAGTGGCATATTATTTCCTTACATAGATAATATTTTCAAAGATATATTGAAAAGCAACTGTTCATAGTTTCATTTCCTTAAAAAGTTTTAACGCTATTTTTAGAAGCTGAAATTATAAACTACGAAACAACGGTTTACATGGCTATAAAAATTGGCGATACTCTAATTTTTTAAATATATTTTAAGAACTGAACGGCTGGAACTAGGGCTGGCCAATATGTTATAAAAAATGGAAGTTTGATGCCAGATTAAGCAAAGAAGTAAGTCATGAATCGGCGTTTAGACTGAAGTATGAACTGGTAAATTTTTTGAAGTTTACGGAGTCCTATAAAAATAAATTGCCTGTTTTATTATCGAATGTAAGTCATATCATTATTATTCTTTATTTTTACCTAAATGAACTATGAACTGCATCTATTTCAACAATATTATTGCAAGTTGCCAGTCATTATCATTAAAAAGACAAAAAGAAATGCGACACAAAGCTCACACTTGGCCATTTTTTAATCAATGTAATTAAATTTTTACATCAAAGAAATGTGGTATGTAGGTATCATATCAGAACTTGTTTTTCATCCACCGTTATAATTTGATAGCACTCAGAAGTGCCATCCGCATTGAAGAACACTTATTCTGGCGGTCGCGTTCTTTTGTAACGATCGGTGAGAAATAGGTCGAAATTCGACCATTGAGTCTGTTGTTTAATTACATTTTTGTATGTTTGTAATTGTCATAGAAATAAATTACATTTGGTTCTGTAAATTTTGTATGATAAATTAAAACTACAGTTCGGTTTATGAGATTTGTAATTAAGCTTGATGTAACTATTTGTAGTTATTTTATGGATATCAAAAACGCGATTATTCTTATATGTATTTTCATTTTATCATGACGTTTTGACTCTTCATGACGCGTGTTCATAGTATGGTAAGATAGTAATCTTCATAAGTGCATCACTAGTCTCTTCCTTTTTATAGAGCACGTTCCAGACTATTCAAAACACACACAACAAATAAGTTTTTACTTTTTGTAAATAATAAATTTAAGATGAAGGTCGGTTCCTCTGTCCGAGTTTCTTTCGTCAGTTCTTCTCGGAAGGGCCTTCCGATTTCCGAACTGGTGGTAGACTCATTAGTTTACAGCTACCGTATCTACGGTATAATAAATTAAGTAAATAAAATGCAAAATAAAACAACTAGACACTTTTAATTAGAACGTGCCCAAGTAAAATACGGATAAGGATTAAATAAAAAAAAAAGAATAAACGCGTCATTTATCCGGTAAAAGTGGTTTTAATTTAATATGAGATAGACGCGAATATAAAAAGTGAGCATATCAGAAATGCTTATTATGTTGCATTTTCTGTTAGTATTTCTATAGTGCCAGCGCAGCGTACTCAATCTCATACGTCAAAAGCTAGTTTTCCCCTTTTAAATCGGTATTCTAAACTATTAATGAATTCATTTTATTTTTCTTACTTTAAAAAAATATTATTTTAAAATGACTTGTTCTGTTATTTATTACTAAAGCAACTCTCAACTATTATACGTATAAGAATAGACTTTCATTTATGTTGCCTCATGGAGTACGTTGTAAATATAAACAACACAGTATATATATTTTTTTTATATTCGTGAGTGAATAAACTACCGCAACAATACAGCAATAATTTTTATCTGAGCTAGTAGAAATTCGCACTGGATGCAGTTTCTATGCCTATACGCACGCAAGCACCCGCGGAATTTAAACCGGATGCCATTCCAAATCTCAATCAAGATTAAAATAATAGATGCAACATGTATAACCAAAGTATTTATGTCAACAATATTATTAAAAAAATGATTACTCTCGGTGCGGTGTATAAATTAGGCTTTCCTTTTAATTCAACAGCAAAATATATATTTTGAGAAATTTTTGACTTGACAAAAATGACAAAATTGGAAAAAGGTAATCCCCAAGGACGTTTTCAACAATATTAAAGTATTACTATATTTTTAAATAAGTGTGCAAAGTTTACAATGTCCTTAGAAGGCCGAACAATGGGCAACCTACCTAATGAATTATAAAATTAAATATTTACATCATGGCAGTCCAAGGCTGTCACTTGTCACATTTCACGGGAGCGAAATACTCACATATCAAGATATTTATATTAATAGCGCGCTTGGTATGTTTGAGATTTCGACTCGTTAACCACAATTGAAATTTGGATCTTTTTTTACAAGTCTCTTAACCATTCCGTATATCAATTGTTATTTCACTTACGTTAACATAATAATGTGTCAGTTACGCTTTTTAACCGTGACCCAAGAACTTGATTAACTAAATGTATTATTCAGTTAAATTTTAATTTACTATGTCATTACAGAGGAAACAAGTTTCTTTTGTAACAATAGGTCGTGACTTTAAAAATAACTTAATACAATAGTAATTAGTTAATTTTATTTTAAGAACTTGAATGCAATTTATTTATTATTTTGGTGCACCTTTGAAATATATTACTAGTAATGAATCAAATCTTAGAAAAATTATACCGTGACATCTCAAAAGTTTAAAACAAGCACATTTTAAATCGTGGAGTCAATTTCTCTTGCTAAATATTGTTTGGGTAATATTCAAAATAGTTATGTAGACCGTAAAATTGTACCTACTTGCATATTACCTACTCGCATAGACAGGGATTTTAATTAAAATTGTAGAGTTGCAACGAGTGTGAAAGTGTAACTTTGTCTGCGAAAGAAAGTGAATACATAAGTTTTTTATTTATTTGTTCTATAGTATTTTTGTATCTCTAATTTTATGTCCATAAGTAATAAAATTAATAAGCAGATACTCCAAACTGTGCGCTAGTTGTTAAGACGAAAATTTTTAATGTTTAGGTACCTACTTAACTTTTTATTATTTGTTACGACTTCCGCCACACACAGAGTTAGCCTATGTAGCGTAGAGAAGGAGAATGCCATCTCAGATTAATTGATTTCTACTTTTATAAGATACCACTTGTTTTAAACTACGTGTACTTAGTGATCCTGTATAGGATTAAACGGTATTAAAATATCTAGTATAACGTTGCCAATAAAATAAATATAAGCAGTTAAGAAACAGTTTATTAAGCAAGTAAGATAAATATACCAAATCATTCTTTAGCGCTACAAGATACTGCTGATATGGAAAACAAATCTAGTTGTTTAAATATCACACTGTTACAACGTTACAACAAGCTACGCAATAAAAAAGGTGTTTTAAAGTTATTAATAAGGTCAGAAATAATACTGTTAGCATAGTACAAATATAACGGCTACAAAGTACCTCAAAGTCAAAATGTTATAAATTGTATTCATTTCAGGGTAGTGATTTCATTATATAAATAACTTCGCTCGGTTTGATTGATTGGCTGCTTATAAATACGCCTGACTAGTTACAACTATCTTTAATAAGCGTGTAGCTTAAAAAATATTCTTACATTGTTGAATTTCGGCATCTCACTGACGGAGTCTATGTTTGAAGTCAAAGTTTTTTTAATTAAAATTTAAAAAAAAATTAATTAATTGTATAATTAAAACTGAGCATAAGTTATACTTGTTTCAATCACTAAACCTTTATTCTCAGAATTGTAAATACATACAATTTTAATATTACATTTTAATATCTTAAGAGAGTTCATGAATCAATATATGATACCCAGAGTATATGCATATTCGTGTAAATTGACTTGTAAGAATGAATATCTTAGAAATAGTTCGTTATTAGATAGTCCTTTGTCACTAATTAAATAAAACATTAAATATCATTATTAATCTCTCTCATTTAAGGTTATAAAAATATTAATGGGACCTTAAAAATATAACTGGGAGCTCTATTTAATTACAGTTTATTTGACTAAGTTTTAAATTTTTTTTGTATTACGAAGGAGATTGGGATCGGAATTATTAATGAAGTATAAAATGGTGTTCTTTTTAAATTTTTTATTGCTATGAAAAAATCGTAGAATATTTTTTAAAGAAATTGAAATTGTGATTAGATTTGTCTTAAAATACAAGCTCGCCATTATTTACTTTTATTGGGAAATTAGTTGCGTTAAAAAGAATTCTTTCCAAAATTTCTTTTTATGTAAAGTGTTAATTATGTAACCGTTAGTTCAATAACCTTGCATTCTTTGTCATTGTGACATAAGTGAAAATTTGCAGAACATTGCATTTGGTTTTATTACCGGTCATCACTAAGGTCAGACCAAATCTAATCAGACACTTAGTACACAATGGCTCAGTAGTTATTAGCTCTCTCTTTCTTCTTGGGTATCACTGCAATGATTTACGCAATTCTACGTGTTCCTATTGCATTACGAATGCTTCACGACTTTCTAACCGCTATGCTTAATTAGCTAATGTGCGATGTAGGGTGTAACCGCCTCTTTCACGTTTCTTGTTTCCTAGTAACTTGATAAGTAATTAGTGTTGTTCATTCTCCTTCAAAGACGATTCTGTAATCTAAAAGGACTTTTTAATTGCAGGCTCTAAATTTTAGGCTAGTAAAAAATTTTTTTTTTGCTAATTTATGAATTTGAAATTATAGTTTAATATGTATACATTTAGACTCACATGTTGTTACCATCACAGGCTTGTGATGATTTACCTCTCAAAACTAATTAGCAATTTGAGTAGGTTAACTATAAAAAATATCCATCACGTAGTATTTTCTAGTGAAAATTCATTTTTTTTATTTTTATCATTACCGCGTATGCTAACTTACAATTTTTTTGATAACAGTGCATACTAGTAGCACCGATGACATTTCAATTCTTCTTTAGACAAGTGAAATAAAGTACTCGGACCATAGTCACGGTACTATATGTGGCAATCTAAAGATATTGAATATACCTATGGGTTAATAAGACGGTATTTTGTATACCGTCTTATTGACCCAGAGGTATAGTCCACTTCCTGCCTGATTTGTGAATAAATAATAGATAATATATTGATCACAACATTGGATCAACAAATATTGGCCACAGAGAGCATTATTTGACTAGTTAATGGTTCAGAAATCTGCTACCTCCACTTAACATTGAATAAGGTATTATAAAGCAATTTGTAAAGAGGTCTTGATGGTCGGTCCCCGTTTCAAGTACCTATGTGATTGAACATTTTCTGGATGCAAAGATCGAATTATTTATTTTTGTTGGTGTTAAGATAAGGAAATGAGTGCAAGATGCTTATTAAAAAATCTCTAATAAAATAAAAGATTAATTTAAAGAATTAGTGAATTATTTTTAGGAAACAGTAAAAGCCAAATTATCAGAATAGAATAAAAACTTGTTCGGCAAATTCTATTTTCACTGGATTGTAATATATATAATAAATAAATAAATGAAATATTTTTTTTTTAAATTCACACCAATTAGCCTAGCCCAAAGTAAGCACTGAAAGGCTTGTGTAATGGATGTTAGGGTAACGGATAAACATACATATATAATACATAGATATGTAATATTCATATAAATATCCATGACTCAGGTACGAATGCGTATTCATCATACAAACATCTGCCCCTACCGGGATTCGAACCCGGACCGTGTCGGTGCGAAAGGCAGGATCGCTACCGTTGCACCAAGCGGTCGTAAAAAAAAATTATTAAAATCGGCGGTGTAAATATGAGTACAAGGCACACACACACACACACACGATAAATTATTATTATTGTTACTTATAGCTTAATCTAAATATGAATATATGTCTACTAGTACTCAAGACCAAATTTTGTAAAATGTTAATCTTTAGTATTAAACTTTAATTATGTTCCTTTTTCTTTGGTCAAATATCGGTTATATGAAGAGCAGAGTCTTCTGACACAAGTATTTTGATGCTTGATTTGACTCTGACCATTTGTTGTTGTAATAATGATATATGAACGTAAATAAATATTTTTCATTTTCATTTTCAACGTTTCATTTTCTGCATTCTTATATTTACTTTTTTCCTAAGAATCTTAATGCCGTAGGTAACACGTTAACTTGATAGCAGACTACAGTCGGATGTTAAAGGGAGATCAAACTGATTTTCTATGGGTTTGACCTTGGCATAAGAGAAAAGGATTGAACAGGAGTTTTGCAACAAGTCAAAAGCATACCATAAGTTTTTTTGATTTACTTAGCGTCTTTAGCATTATTTTAAACTAATTCTGTTAGTTTTTTAAATAACAATTTAATTGTGAAGTTATTAATTTATGTATTTTCAGAAAATAATAATTGAATAAAATCGATGTGCTAGAAAAAACCTAGATATTCAAAAAATAAAATCATTATTGAAAAGGGAAAAAGAGGTTGAATTTCACAGGCCTCAGAGATTGTTAAGTAAAATTTTATTCGACTCACGACATCGACATCCTCTTTTACAAATTATATGGAAATAAACCAGCATTATGAATTACATTAACGTGAACGCCATGTTTCATAATAACTCTGAAATATTTAGCATAATTTTACTGTACGTCTTAATAAATTTACCTGAAGAAATGCGCTTAATTTATAAATCGTTTTACGGTGGTACAAAAAAGGGAAATTAATTTTGTATGTAAAACGTACTAATTACTTTGTCTACTTTAAAAATACGACACCTAAACATTGGTAGCAATAAGCGCTAATAAATAATTAGGTATCTGCTTATCGGTAAAGACAAGTTATCCCTCACAAATTATTAAGTTACGAGTACCTTATGACCACGACCTTTGAAATCTCAAGCAAAAACAACACATCCAGATTGGTTTTAATTAAGACAAATACAACAAAAACGGTTAAAATGAATATTTAAAAATAACTAGCTTTGCCTAACAAGAAATATACAGATATCAGTATCACCAAATGTAGATCACTCGTGTATTATACTATATACATATTCAACAAAATAAAGTTCTGTTAACGCTGAAAAACCTTATGAAAAAAATTTTAATTTTAAAAAACAACAGCCAATTTGATCTAGTCTTGATCAAATCTCAAATGATGCGTTTATCAAAGGATAGCATTTATTTTTAGGATGATGTAATTGAATAAGTCGATATTTGGTGCAATGGTAATAATATCGATCCATTATGCAGACACATTAAATGGGGTCATAACCTGCACTCTGTTTTAATAATATATTTTTTGAAGCAAAGCTTCTACATGGAGACAGATTCTATCGTTGCACGAGGGCGTCAGATTTTGTACCGTTACCAAAGAGTTCTATAAAGTATATAGGAGCCAGTTGTCTCCCCACCTCAGTGTGCGTGGTCCCCCCCTTTTGTCTCGCTTTCACTCATGTCAGTGTGCGTGGCTGACGTGGTTTTCTATCTCTTTTTCTACTCACTCTATTTTTAACGCTTAGTTCCTACGATTTATATTTTATAGCTTCGCTTCTTTCGGATTTTTTTTTCTAATTTTTTATTATTTATTTATCCCTATTCTGTTATGTGTTGTATATGAATACAAGATAATAATATATGGTCTTCTTCTACACTAATATTATAAAGAGGAAAGATTTTTGTATGTTTGCAATGAGTAAACTCAAAAACTACTAAGCCGATTTCAAAAATTCTTTCACCATTGGAAAGTTACATTCGCGCAGAGTTACATAGACTATATTTAATGCTAGAAAAAATTTAAAGAATTTTGTCCACCCGTGCGAAGCCGGGACGGGCCGCTAGTCTTTAATAAATGTACTTTCCCAGTTAATGTGATTTAGCAATTATGCTGATAGTATCTCATACTATCTTCAATTTACACATTAAGTCAAGTAGGTTCAAAATATTCAATATATTTCATAGCTCTTTGAATAGTTTAAATTTCTTAAACCGTGTTTCTAGACGATGTCGTGACTTACTACGCCCGGCGTGAGATGTTGATTTGTAGATCGTCACGTTAGAGCTATTGTGTTACGTGAACTTTTTTATCTTACACCGATTTCTGTTGAAGCACGATGCGTGAAATCTAAACAGTTTTCGCATAAAGCGTTAAACAGATAGAGCAAAACCAATCCTGTAAACGAGTTTTATGTTTCACCGTGTTCTTTACAAATACATCGCTAGCTTTGTATTGAAAGACTAGATCAGTCAAACCAAACTGGTATACGAATAACAAACGCAACAAATCAAAAAGAATATAACTAGATAGAATTCAACTTTTCTTAGGAGACAGGCAGGATTCGAACCCACAGTCTCTTGCTATCCTGGCGAGTTTTCTTCCAATTGAGTTATTGAGTCCTTGACAAATTTTCCGTTTCTTTAACTGACCACAGTAAAAACAATTTATAGTCACAAATCTAATAATCCTATTACAAATAAAAAATAGAACAAATAATAGTAAACACAACAAATATCAGATTTTCTAATAATAAACACTCTGTCAGTAAGTTTGATATTTGTTGGACTTAAAATTGAAAATCAGTCAAATTAAGGTGTTGGGTTTAGGTAAGTTTAAAGAGGCTTTTTGTTTTTTTTATTTATTACCTTTTTTACGTTACAGAGTATGCAACGTTGAGCAGTAAATAGAGCAATTTGTTTATTATCACATTTAGCTTTTGCTCAATTGAATTGTCGCTAGTCGGACTTTGCAAGAAGTACAATGCTTTTGTAACAAAAAGGAAAATACCGAAGTATGCTTTGATGTGGGTACTATTAAATATCCTTTTATGTCTAAAACATAGTGGTTTAGTTAATTACTTTAAAATATAAGTATAACAGCACGTAAACCCAAACTTTGAACAGTTTTTATAACTGAAAAGCGATTAAAGATATTGAATATTG
Organism: Calamotropha paludella; assembly: GCA_927399485.1. NCBI lineage: Eukaryota > Metazoa > Arthropoda > Insecta > Lepidoptera > Crambidae > Calamotropha > Calamotropha paludella. The sequence goes on along the minus strand of OV656815.1, from coordinate 19,571,455 downwards.
ATTGATATAGGATAGGTACAAATGTCTTTTAATGCACATTGCTATTGCATTATGTAGGTATGTCTTGAACAGAAATGTCAAGGTGGCTTTCGCGCCAATAGGCGCAGAATACCTAAATATACGCAAAACCAGCTCTTTAAATAAAGATATCCTTCACTGTTTATAGTTTAACGTGTAAAATAGATTTAAACTTGTAACATTAACTAACGTAAACATTATGGTTTACTTATTACTTATTTACGTTTTTTCAAAAGTTGTCTACTATATATTTCTAATGATTTTCACTTAAACAAAAACAATATATTTGTGCAAAATAATTAACTCAGGAAAGAATATTTACACACTGGCGGTTTCTAACCTGTGAGCGTATGTCTGAGTTAGTTTTGGTTGCCAAAGTGACAGGGGACGTAAATAAATGTCTTTGTAGATCAATGACTGAATAGTACATACAGGAAAAAGCCTGTATTTCTTCCAACTTTCGTCAATTACTTAGGAATAATTGAATTCTAATGTTTTTTTAATAAGCTTAGGGCATTATTCCTCACTATTGTCTGACCAAGTCGATGGTAATATAATATTATTTTATATTGGAATGGCATGATTTATTTATACATACATATACCATAAAAGTAAATTAAAATATTTTGAAATTACATAAAAGTTATGCCCTGCAAATAACTATAACTAACCTCAGAAGTAGAACCCAACGACCTAGATTTTTTAAACAATACGAACTCACACAAACTTATTACTAACAAATAAAGGTATATGAAGTGAAGGCATAGTTCGTGATTTTTATCTTGCTGATTGTATAACACAGCAATGTTATAACTCAATTTACATGGAATTGCAATATTGACATTGACTTATATTGCAAATATTAGCTATGTGTAATGGAAACTGTCTCAATTATAAGCACTAATATAGGCTTTCCATGGACCATTCTATCTAAGGGCTAAAGGGCTAAGACCCTCGCTAAATGTCTTTTCAATTCTTGTCAGTACAAGTTCTCACGCCATTAGATTTTCGAAGCGATAGCGTTTCTTCTTGACCTCAAAAGAGTTTATAGGTTATCTAAATTTAATAAAAATTTTCAAATTGATGTCTAGTTTTATTTCAGTTTTCTATGTATTAGGTAAGTCTGATAAAGGTATTTCCCCCAATTCCGTAGCTCCAATTGGGCGAGAAAAATGGTTGTGTTTGCACGCTTGAGTTGAGTCTGCTCCTTAAGTATTAAGGCAAATACTCAAAAAATATTGCTTCTTTATCAAAAAGCGGCTTAAGTTGGATCTTTATAATTTGAATAACTACTAGTGATAACATTTTCGTTGGAATAGTTTTTTTACCGTTTTGTGATTCTTTCAATTTATATAACAATAGAGTTACGCTTCTAAAGCGAAATAAATCGGATTACGTTGTGAAACCCAAAAATGATAATCGATTTTTATCTTTAGGTACTCCAATATCAAATGGAAAATGTAAAGTTAATTGAAGATTGATATGTTGCTGTCCGCAGAAAAAGGTAATATAACTATAAAATATCTACAATTGTGAGTATTAGAGATCTCTCTGCTTTGAGCATTTGCTTATCTTACCTACAATGTATTCAGTTATGTTATTGTGTTGTGTCGATAGTAATTTACTGTATTATGTTTGATAACAAAGTAAATATATCTATCTATTTTAACTTTGTTATGAAACATCTTATATCTATGTATTTTACATCATATGTCTATGACAGGAATAAATTTTCTATACGAATATTTTACTTTTGCCGATTTGTATAATTTTTTTGTCAGTAGATAAAAATATTCAAGCAGAACGGAGAACTACTCTTAAGCCAATCTAAAAATATCTATTTTCCAAATGAATGAAAAAGGTAAAAATAATAGCTTTTATCCTTTATACGGCAAGAAAAGAGAATTTTATTGCCTGTATAAGTGTTAAAAACTCACAATAAATAACTAGGTACTATTGGAATGTTAAATTAACAAATCCGTGTTACAATGCATGGTTAAGCATGATTTACATGCAAATGAAAAGTAGAAGGAAATACTAGCGAATTGTGAATAGTTCGACTTTACAACGCAGTGACATTGAAAAGCAACAGACAATTAAGATAAAAATCAATTGTTCTCCAATTAAATAACTTTTGTGGCTTCTTAATATGCTGGGTCCGACCTTGTCTATACAAAATTCGGTTGTGATTCCCGGTATGGTTTTGGAGAACGTTGTCTAAACTTGTCTGATACAGGCATTATTTTTCTTTATGGTATTCTAAAAGGAAAAGATAAACATGCATACAGGTCGTATATCTGGTGTTTATATTCCATGCAAAAATAGGCTGGTGCCTTAGTTCCATCCAGTATCTCAAACTCATCAAGATATCAAACCATGGTTGGTTTGATATCACAGGTGTAATATTTCTGTTTTTATTGAAGCACACTCGGTCATTGTGAATTAAAGCTTTATAATTTACATAAAGTCAGAATAAGAAGCAAAATATCCTCGTTATTATAGGAAAAAATTGCATCCCAATCGGTTCACCCGTTTAAGAGCTACGGTGCCACAGTCTTATATACACACACATAGCGGTTAAACTTATAATCCCCCCTTTTTTGGCTTCGGGGTTCAAAACAGTAAAACCAATTTCGTCAATTGTAACTGAGGAGATTTAATATAGGTACAATGAAGAGGTAAACGTCCAGAGCAAGGTTTTGGAATTAATTAAGCTCTGTACAGTTATTACGAGATAAGAACGTTATTGCCTGTGTGTATGATTAAGCCCAACCTACGTCTAAAAAGAATAAATACGAAGTAATCCATGTTAGCCTATAATTATCAGAACTTTGTTGGCTGTTATACTATAGAAAAAATATCGATCTTAGTGGGTTATAATATAAAACACGCCAATTCGCAGTATTTTATGATGTAACATGTAGAAAAAAAGGTTGTGTATAAGGAAAACTAAGTGGCTTTTGAACGCAAAATAAAAAAGCAACAAAAGCTTATCGAAAGATCTTTATACACTTTAAAAAAATGAAAATCTCAGCTCAGCAAAATAAAGTTTTTATGCCAACGGCGATAGCCAATTTCGTTTGTTTTTATTTTACATATGCTATGAGACTGCTTACTGTAAAATAATTCTATATTAAAGTTTCATTTTATGATTCTAGGTGTAATGGAAATACCCCTACACGTAATGATTTTTCAGTACCATGTGCAATATTTTTAATTGATTCAGAAGTTTGGTCCATAAAGGTTCCTCTTTTCCTATTAATGTGCGGAATCCTATAAAGGAAAAGGCAAAAAGACTTTAAAAAGGTCTTTGGATGCTTACAGTAAGTTTTGAAATGCACGTCTTTATGAGAACCCAATTACCAAGCCATTGTTAGTAGCTGCCGTAGCTGCTGTCGTTAGCTGCGATGCTAATGATATTCTTCCAAGTGTCATAGTCATCGTCTTGTGCCGTGATGAAATATATACTATTCTGTGTTTTTGCTCCAGTTCACAAATTGTTAACGTTGATAAGCAGTAGCAGATCCAAGATTTTGATTTGTGGGGAGGGGGTTTGGACTTTATCTCAATTACAGAGATTCAAGCATGAATGTTTTGCCCTAAACTCTGAATCATCCTGTCCTAATCATCAAAAAATCTAATAAAAAGTTGTATTAGATTAATATCAAGTTTAATTTGAATTATTTTAAAACGGTAAAAAATACTTTTTTCGCATTCTTAATCAATACGGGTTCCGTATTAAGCCAGCTTACTTTACTCAGCGCCGCTCTGCCTCTTGGAACACTTTAAGTGTCCACTTTCGTGACGGTTTTCAAGAGTTTTCTGGCGAGCCAAGATATTTCTTCTACAAGGTGGCTGCTCCTCTGTATTTTAACAAAACGTTGTAGCTTGAAAAATATTAGTTATACTTGGGTGTTATTATATACAATTGCGTAATTTATTTCTATTTAGTTAATTACGAAATTGCATTTACAATTTGTCAAGCAAACGATAAACTATTTAATAATTTATTTTTTTAACACCAGCGATTTCAGGCATTGCTTAAATCCTTTTGAAGTTTAATAATGTAATAAATTGCTAGTATAAGATTAAACTTGGCATTTTGTATAACAATGTTATATTCTATTGAATATTTCGTCACTGAGAAATTTCACATACTTTATATAGTCAATCGCCATTCCAATCCACGCAATATTGTAACGGAACCTTGAACACTTTTACCTCTGTGAGACTTAAGGTAAAAGTTCAAGTAGGTCAGATAACAGATTTAAGGGCAGGCCTTAAGAATTTTCCGGACAAAAGCTTTGGGCCTCTCTGGATTAAGATTTATTTCTTTAAAAGAGGTTCTATTTGTAGAGCGTGGGTGCAAGATTGTAAACTCTTTTGTTGTTAAAATAACCTCGAACTTCCGTGTTCAGTTGGCTTCAATTATATAGTCACGGTTATGAAATTAATAGTTTAGTTTTATTGTTTTAAGTGTATACTTTCCATTCTTTATACTCTATGAAAGCGGGTCCAGTATGTATTAAAAAACTCGATAGGTTTTTGAGGTTTTTTGAGGCTTACATAGTTAGTACTTACATAGTTTTCGATGCTCGCTCTGACAATCTTATCTCTAAGCACGACAAAAGTATTGGCTTTAGAATATTGTGAGCGTGTAAAGGTTCCGTTAGTTGAGAGCATACCAAGCCAAGGTATTAAAAAAAACAATCACCGTTGGTATATCTAAAACACTGAAGAGATTGGGGTAGAATTCTGTTATTTTCACAATATTTATTACATATAAATTCTAATTTTAGCGTTCCTTTGGGATGTTTGTGGTTTTGCCTTCGGTTTGATAAAAGTAGATCTTTAAACTCCCCACTGCTTCGAACGTTTCTGAATATGTATGAACTTGTATAATTTACCTCCGAGATCTTTCAAGCAAGTTGATTAAAAATACCATACTGACGCCAGCGTTAGGGTGCAAGCCATAATTAATATGTTTTCTTATTTAATTTACGCTGAGCACAACTTCTCTTTTGATACTTGCCGAAGTTTGTTTATAAATTCCTGCCGTACGCAAAGTCTTAGACAAATTCATAAACTGAGGGTGAGTGTGGTGTGTTTGACTTGCTCTCAAGTAAAATATATTAAGTCCTAAATAAGCGCCCTCGCACCATCACCACCATCTCAATTACCTATTGAGAATAAGCACAAGGAAACAGATAAATTTCTTGTTAACTTTATAACACTTAGTTATCATTGTTTCATATATTTACATACGCGTGACATTCTGTATCTAAACAATTTTGAATATAATCCAACTGGAATATATTTAAGTAATGAAGATTTTTTTTAGTGTCTATATTTTGTTTGACATATGTTTTTACAATATTAGTGAACTGAACAGAAGAGCTGGGGCAATATACTCGTCAGCTTTAACTGAAGTAACAATATTAACAATACTATACAACTTTACCATTCAAAATACACAAAAAACCATTTTATTATAAAATCACAATAAAGATAGTGTTATCACCATAACATCATTACATATAAAAAAGCCAACAAGTATCTGATAAACATTTCTATGATAAACAGAAGAGTCAATTCAATTTTGGGGTATATGGCTGCGTTGCATTACGTGACGTTTCTGCCAATGTCCGAGTTATAAGAGACAAGTTACGTTAGATACTGTACAGTTTATGGCGAGAATGAGCGGTTCACGTGACGTTAGCTCTCCTGAGGATCTGTAAGAAAATCACAGACAGACATCAACACAAAGCCCACCACCGTTCCAGTAGGAGTACAATTAGGGATTAATGCTATATAACACAAGGTTATTTTTTTACAATCTTATATTATTAAGCTATAAGAATACAGAAGATAACGAAGACAAGTTTAAATAAGCAATGTAAAGATGTAACATCTTAAGTAGAGGTAATTGTTCATAATACTAGTAGTTTAGACGACCGTATAGTACAACGGTAGAGATCCTGCCTTTCGCACCGACAGTCCTGGGTTCGAATCCCGGTATGGGCAGATGTTTGTATGATGAATACGAGCATTTGTAACTGAGTCATGGATGTTTGTATATATTTCTATGAATATTAGTAATTTATGTATGATATTTCTATGTCTATCCGTTACCCTAGTATCCATAACACAAGCCTTAAAGTGCTTATTTTGGCCTAGGTTAATTGGTGTGAATGTAGGAAATATTTATATATTTTATACAGTTAAAGCAGGCCCATCTTCGAAGGCAACACCTGCTAACGAGCATCACGCATAAACCAGCCATCGCTTCGTTCAACCATATTTTTGGGAACGTCACGACTACGCCACCACCTCAGAGATGTCATAGAAGCTAAATTAAAATGTGAATTTATGGTAGAAGAAAAATATTAATTATATTCATTTAAAATATTTTCCATTAGGGAGCTATACGACCGACTCCTAGCACAGCAGAATATAAAGAGAGAGAAATGAAAGTGATTTGAACGGAACGTGTGAAAGATCGAATGAGTAAGGATTGAATGAGAGGCGAATGACTGAACAATTTTACTTTAACCTTTACTAGTCATATTAATTTCCTTAAGTGTAAATTCAATATAAATTTATTAATTTAATAAGATTAATTTTTGTTTAATACATTTTTTTTCAAATTCAACACGTGTATACTCCAAGTACCAGTAATAAATTAGTGAAAATTAACTGCTAATTGACACGACCTATAATATTAGTATCATACTCACTCAATCAGCATTACTATGCATGCATGCATCGCGATCGATCAAATAGTCGTTGTTTTTCGAATTGAACATATTTTTTAAATGAATGAAAAGGCAAATCAATTATTCTTTGTGGACTTTAATAAATAGAGTTATTCCTTTCACCAAGAAGGAGCCTCCTGTTTCTAGGAGTTTAAAACTAGGAAGGGCAAGTTTATATTAATTAATTAAATTAGATAACTTTACTTCGATCGTTTACATGGTGGAAACGTTTCCAATCCGAGCGGAAAAATCGGTTGTCCACAAATAAAGCATGAATTGACCTGACAACAGTTCACTTTCTCCCCGTTAATTACGGTTATAGTTATAAATAAAAAATATATTTTCAGAAAATTATTCGATACGGAATTATAATATAAGACATTATTTATTTGTCAATATGTCGGCAAATATATGTTATTTATGTTTAAGAGCGAGACAAATAAGTAAGCACTGATTGTGAAATTTTTATTCGATAAACGGATATTCGGGTCACTTAGTATATACCTAATGAGATAATACTTGTGTTGTCGATTTCGTTGTCATTTTACTAAATGTCAAATTGGAGGAATTCAATACATACAGTATACACTTAATGAAAGAAATGCATTATAAAAACTTATTGCTACCTATTTCAGAAGGAGTGATCCTTATCAAAGCCTATCCTTAGTAAATAGACAGGCCGTCTTCAGATTAGATACTAGACAACTTGTTATTTCTTGTTCTTATTTGTAATATCTTCTCCTTTATAAGAAATACCTGAAGCAAAAAACTAGTAGTCGTATCTGTTATAGAGATACGATATTCAATTCAGACTTAAGCAGGCTAAACCATATATGTTTGTACTAGTATGTACCTTTATCTTACCATACATATTACCAATAAAACCTATCGGGAGTCCGTAATTCTTTTGTTTTGTAAACCCATCAATCATATAACAATATGATAAATGATACGTTACTGTAGCTTTATCTTGAGAACCAATATGTGTCTAATAAACAATGAATTAAGTCTGAGTTGAATTGTAGAAAAATTACTGTAACAGAATGTTCAACAATTATTGTAAAAGAATCTTCACTAGTTTAAGTGATGTTATCACTATGGAACATTCATGCAATGACCAGAAGTAGAGTTTACTTAATATTTCGGCATATTTTATCTGTTACCATTGCTGTGTCACAACTTTCAATGGCCGGTTGACACAACGGAAATAAACCGCATTTTCTTTCTTCTCAATTCAAATCAGCAAGATCCGTAAAAGCTTTGAATCTTTTAATTTAAAGTTAGAATAGTCAACAGATTTGTAAAAATCAAGATTTTGAATTATATTATCCTTTGAGGACAAATATTGTATAGATTGAAAAATACCCTCCTACACGTTTCCGCGATTTAATAAAGGTACACGTGTAAGATTATTAAAAATAATTGATAAGCAACTAATTTTATTTTTAAGTATCAAATAGGAACATTTAATGTAATGTTGAGATCTTTCGGAACTAACCCTGCGGCGAGACGTTTGAAGCCTGTGACGTACGTCAGAGTATAAAAGAAGAGACGTATAAGGTAATATTATGTTCACTTGACCTAATTATTTCACACAAGCGACGATTTTCCAATACCATCTTTTTAATGCTAGCGTTGTTCCCTTTGTTCGTATCGGTCGAAGGTCGATTAGAAGAAGCAAGTGAACTTCTTCTAGGACTCGAGATTTTCTTGGAAATTTAAAACTTAGGACAAACACTTTTATAACTGTTTGTTTCATGGTAACAATCGCAGAATATTCAAAAGTATGATAAAAATATTGCGTGTGGTAAAGAAAAATAGCAACAGCAATACTGAGTGCTAAGTACTATTTTAGTTCTAAAGAAATCTTTTATAGAAAAAATCGTTCAGGGGAGGTGGATGAGTACACGCTCGGATAGTGGGAGGATGTGGGTTCTTCTTTCATCTTCATCTTTAGATATTAAAATCTAGCACTTAAATAACAAAACATATCATATTGCAATTTTAATTTTAATATTCGATATCTAATATTTAATGACCAATTCCAAATATTCTTACAAATAATAATTTATAAACTAATATTTTTTGAGTTGCGTCATACGCACACTAGAAGGAATGCCTAAAAATTGTTGCAAAATATATGCGATGCTGGTGGTAGAGCGCTTAGCATCAATGTTTACCAAAGAACCTTTATAGTAAAATATGCTGGTCAAATTTGATCTAAGAGTTTATACCGCGAACCGTGACTAGATTCTAAATTTAGTTAGGGTTTATACCTAATAAGCAAGAAGTGTAAAATTACCTTTTGTTCTCTGTGTTTACTGAATCGGGTTAAGTAAGAAAATTAATAAACCTTGCGACGATGTTGAATAACTTTGACGCTAACTGGGTTTGTTGTGATACTTTATCAGTTACATATAGGTTTATTTTATTTGGTAAATTGCTAAGAATTATATTTCGTCGACAAATCGTTTTTCGAAATAAAATCTCAATCGAAACAGTTTCGCAAAAAAGCCTTTTGAAAAATTTTGTTTGTTTGCAGAAAACGATTCTGAGACCTTTCGAATGAAATAATTGTAGAACGAAATTTAATTCGAACTATGGTTCGCTGAACAATGCAATTCGAGTCTTATACTCGTGGAGTGGGTTAAAATGTTTGTAAATTTAGCGTTTGATTTTTTAAATTACTATAATTCAGCCGCTGTTCGGTCTGATTCAGAAATAGGCTAATACTTTAAAACCATGTCACCAACTATTAAGGGTTTATAGAAGCTAATGAAAGATGAACTTGTATACAAATTAAATATGTATAATGTCTTATTTGGGAAGGGATGTACGATAATATACGTAGGTACTAGAACAGCGTAGATGTGAAAAGAGCCAGGATTTACAATAAGTTACTAAAACTAGCTGAGAGAATCTTGTCGGAATTAGAAACAAGGGTTCATTGTTTTGTTATATTTCATGTTCGTAATTATATGAAGGACACAGAGCGACTGTAGTAACAGACGTCATTTAATTTTGTACATTCCCACAAATATTGCATAGCAAACATTCTTAATCTATCCAACAGTTATTTTGACATATGAAAGTAATTTAGGAATGATTTTTTTTGAGTTCTTGTGATGTTGGTTACGTGATTTTATAACAAGAATTAAAATGAAACAAGAGCCAAGCGAGTGATATGAACATAAAGAAAAATGTTCCGCAGAGTTCACCCCCTGTGGAGTACGAACCTGCGCCTCCAGGCAGGTTCTTCCGATAAGATTATCTAGCTCACACCAGCCTTAATGAATTTAATCTCTTTTAAAAATGAAACTAGCTAGCAATTATTAGTAAATTAAGTACAAACCGTCTATGAAGTAATTCATTATAAAATACTGTCAGTTTAGTGTATATTGTAAGTTAACGGTGTAAAATAAGATTTATAATGAAAAAGGTTATTTTTTAAACGCGGTTACACATTTTGGATTTACAATTAGGCGCTTATTATACGCGTTTACACAACACTAGTGAGCTGGAAGACATACGTTTAGCGGCCATGAGACATTATAACTGTCTTATGACCGGTAAAAATATGAGTAGGTCGATCGTTAAGCGACTGCATTGCTACAAAAGCGATGTAAATTCACGCAGTGTGTAGAGCGCCACAGTTTTGCTCTGAGTAATCAATAAATATCAAAATAATTTTTCAAGGTAGGTGAATGGAGAAATAAATAATTAGTATTCTGTAGCTGATATCAATCTTTAGCTATTCTTATTGCCAAAGTCTGTTCTCAGCCATTGTTGAGTATTGACAAACATTTTGATAGTTATTGTTAAATATTTGTCCATATTTGTCCATCTGGAATGATATCATTATCATCTTAGTAATGTTCTGCTGGGTAACGTGCCTTCACTTTGGAAAAAAACATCATAAGGTCACGAAAGTCCGATGAGGATTTGTGAGTGTCAATGACTGCAGATGTATCCGGGCCTAACGAATGATGATGGAGGAGCACAAGATAATAGTAATTCTTTGGTCACCCATTCAATCCTTCATAATTAAAGACCGACCGCGGTAACAACTGCACCATAGAGATATTAGCCATAAAGAATCGAAAGATAACTAATGCTGCCTTCTATTAGCTAAACGTCGCTAAGCTACAAAATAATTTTTTGGAGATATGAGTGAAAACACGGCTAATATTTAAAATTGATATTTTTATTAGAACTACTTCAAAAAGTAGAAGTAACTTATAGAAATATGATTCCTAGACAAATCGAAACAGATTTCTTTCTACAGTTGCTGGCATTAAAAACTCAAAAAGTACCCCTCAGCCTTTTACCTAATGTACAGCAGATTTTTTATATATTTTTTTAACAAGCTTATTGATAGCCATGCCGTTTATTGTACCGAAAGTTATATCATAAAACCAAGTCGTTACGTTTGTAATTTGTATATTAGCTAACGTATTTTATATAGACCACTTATTTTCTTAGTACGTTAAAGTTTATATATGTACTTTAAGTAGACCTTAAATAATAAGAAAGGTATCTGGATCCCTACTAAGTAGGAAGCATATTAAATACTAGCGGTCGCCCGCGACTTCGTCCGCGTGGAACATTGCAACATTACTTTATGTTTCTAAAATAAGAATTTTTCTAAAATAATTATACTAGATTTAAAAAATCTAAAAATCCCACGTTTTTCAATGTCCTAAAAAGAATAAAATAACCCTGCGGGGCAAAGCGAGGGGCCACTCAAAACGTGGGGGCGCATATTACTAAGAGGAGATTTTAAAGAGATGAATGACATGCATTGATGCCGATTATTGTAAAGATGCGCCCCCACGTTTTGAGTGGCCCCTCGCTTTGCCCCGCAGGGTTATTTTATTCTTTTTAGGACATTGAAAAACGTGGGATTTTTAGATTTTTAAAATCTAGTATAATTATTTTATTCTTTTTAATTGTTAACTCAACGAAGTAACCATGTGTTACGCAACAATCGGATAAGCCCCATACAAAAGTGAAAGTTGCTGAAAGTGGACCTGAAAGTGCATCTGGAAAGTTGAAAGTTGCTTTAGAGTGCATTGTCATCGGGTTCTGAACTATCCTGAAAGTTTCAGCTTTCTAGCTTATCGGAAAGTGCCTCAAATTTAAGTTGCAAGATTTTGCCCGGACAGACAAACAAACAAATAAGAAAAGTGAGATAAGAAAAACGTGGTAATAAAAGTAGCCTAAATTACTCCTTATATATATCAGCTACCTGCCAATAAAAGTCCCGCCAAAATCGGTCTCACCATTTCAGAGATTAGCCGGAACAAACAGACAGACAGGCAGACAAAATTATATATATTCATATGCATGTAGTAAAAAACCGTTATTTCCATATTACAAACATACACTCCAATTTTATTTATATAAAATATAAGATCGTCTTAATCACAAAAAATAAAAAAAAATATGTAATAAAAATGTTATTCTTAAGGTCACATTTAATATACATAGATCTTAATGGTTACTTTTTGAAAATACACCTTTTATATTTTTACGATCACTTCAAACCAGGTCGTCGGGGTTTAACCGTTACTTGTCTTGGATGAGCGGATTTGCACCGCGGTTACTACAAGTCACATTTTAAACGGAAAGTCACGTAAAATATGAAGTGACGTGGTAACGAGGTTTATTTTAGATATTATTTACGTTCTGCTTCACTGGGTGATCATATTTTGTAAGAACAGTTTTTTTCCGGACGAATAACTGATTCTATGATTACGGAAATTTAATGACATGGGAAACGTTTACGGGGAAAGCACGATTTGCTCAGCTATTTGCAAATTAGGACTGCCTTAGTCAGGCTGAGAAATATATAATAGCAGTATAGTGATGGCGCTATTTAGCTGACTATAATGAATTTCATTCAAAATTGTATCAAAGGTAAAACAATCTCATCTTATCCTTTTTTTTAACTTTGAATGGGTTCGCTCTTGATCCCAATCAAGCCCGCGATCCAAGACAGAATCCACGATGGAACGAGCTAACCCAGAAGGTGCCTATTCATCCTGGTATTAAAAATGGACGGGTTATAAGTACTCGGTTATAAGATAATACAGACGCAGGGAGAGGTTCCACTCCTTTGCTGTGCCTGTTATAAAAGATGTTGAGAAGCGTTTGGTGCAACAGGCAGGAATAGCAAACATGAAAGGGTGGTAGCCCGCAGCGCGTCTGGATGTACTATGGAAAAAAGGAGATGGCGGTATGAGCATATGCAGCTCCTGAATACACTCTCCGAAGTACATTCTGTAGAACTCCGACAGACAGGCAACTTTGAGGCGGTGAGCAAAGGTGTGAAGTTTGCTCTTCACCAATTTCAGCGAAGAGCTGGCTCTTCGTGTCCAGTGCAGCAAATTGGTATTTTGCCGAGCTATCCCAGATGTGGCTGTAATATTCCATGCAAGATCCGACTTGAGCTATATAGATAGTTAAAAGCTGTTTCGGCGTAAAATATCGCTTGACCTTATTTAGGACGCCCAGCTTTTTAGCTGCAATTTGAGTCTTTTGAGTTTTGACACAACTCCAATTTGAGTCATTAGATATTTCCATGCCAAGAAGCTTGAGTCTGCCGGTAAGGGGTATAGATGTACTCCGGAAAGTAGCAGTCAGATTGAAGTAACTCCTTTCTGCTGTAAAAAGAAACGATTGTATTTTGGAGGCGTTGAAATTAACGAGGTTACTGTCACCTCACTGGGAAACGTAGCTCAACCTCTGGTTCGTTCGTTAAACCATGGCCTCTCTTATCAACATAACGTCGTCACCGCTTTTGTACTAGACAGGTAGATACCTGCGATACGCGTAAATATCTCTCTACGACAGCACTGTCGTTTGCATATTTCAAAAATTCCTGGTATCGCATCGCAGAGAGAACGTACCCTTGAGGAACTAAGGCATCAATAGCCACTGAGTCAGAGGAGCAGCCATCGATAACTACTCTGATCAACCGTTTAGTTAGGAAATCAGCTATCCAACTACAAAAGTCAGCGGGGATACCATACGCAGGAAGCTTGCGCAACAGACTTGCGTTTCAGACCCTGTCATAAGCCTTCGAGATGTTAAGCGACATGGTAAGCCTAATTGAACGTCCTTGGCGAAAGCCATATTGACGGTCACTGAGCAGGTCACTATCTTCTAGGTATTAGAGAAACTTGCTATTCAGTACTCTTTCCATAACCTTATAGAGTATGGAAGTGATGGCGATCGCTAGGTAATTACATGGGTCGGCACGACTAGCCGTTTTGGCTACTGGCTACACATTGGCAAGCTTCAAGCATTTTGGTCAGGTTTTTGTCCTGAGAGAGAGTGGCCTCGCTCTAATCTGACAAACACTTAAGAGAACTTAACAAATAAGAAAATATAAAAAGAAATACCTCAATACTCTTGCTGGTATGCCATCAAGACACCAGCATCGTAAACACTGCTAAATAATAGAAACAACATTATTTAAATAGTAACTAATGTTTTCGAGATTGTTTTCAGTAAAGACCTATTATTTTCAATCTATAAACAGTACTATTGAAATTTTATTATAAAAAGAGGAATACTGAGATTATTTATCTTTTGAAGCTTTTTAATTGAGACGAATTGTATGTATTTCGGCGATCTGAAAACAAAGTATACAATAAGATTATACGGTTAACATATTTAGTTCTTACACTTCCGCGCACATTACAAATCAGAATAAAACACTTTGTTACGGATTTTTGCGCATGTTTTATTTTATTTTATATTTAATCCTGACGTTTCGACTCCTTTACAGGAGCCGTGATCACAGGATGACTGTCAGTCAGTGTTTTATTCTGATTATACGGTTACTTTAACTAGAAGCAATAAAAACGGCTTCAAATTGGTATATAATTATACTTATATGATGAGTAATATACCTAAGTAACAATTGATTACGCATAATGTTGTGGCTAACATACGATGCCAGAAAAAATATGTAAATGAAACTAATCCCAAATAAAAACACATAGAAATGTGTATGTTTGGCAATAATCCCTAATAGGGTAAATGTGTACAACCTGGAATTTGCCACTTGGCTGTGATAAATGGTTTTATTCGTTTGTAAAGTGCAAGCATGGGGAACCAACAGCGGGTATATTGTTCCTGACAATCCACTCCTTTTGTTAAAAACAATATATTATTTTGATTTTCCATAATACTTTTTAGATATAATTAGTTAAAAACATAATATCAGAAACGATCAAGAAGACAGACTGTATGGCCATTCGTTTCGTAAGGCAATAAGTCATACAGAAAGTGGCATTTATTAATGTGAACGAAAATATACCCCATAAACCAACTGGTGAAATATCGTAACGTATATCTTCCGATAATGTATTTGGCAATGCGATCCATGGTACTTGAATTATTTTATCATATTTTGTGTTATAATTGCCAACTAAGTAAATTGGAAGAGAACTGGCCACACCAGCCAAAACTATGAGTGCATTATAATATAAACCTTAAACAAACAAAACTTTTGTTCATCGGTTTACGTTGCGTTTCTTTATTTTTCTTATAAATTAATACGTCTTGTTGTTTTAATACAATCGTCTATAGATGTATTGAAATATCGTAAATCGTAATTTGATTAACTCATAGGGATACTGACTCCATACCATAGATAACTTATTAATTTCCATGCAGTTACATTTTCTTAATGTTATTCCTGTAAAAGATATTATTTTGATATAGGCAAATGTAATTAGTTTGTAAATATTTGTACAATAAGATTTTTAATTTCGGACAAATCTATTAATTTTATTTTATGACGTCATAGTTACGAAACTTGACAATTTATTACAATTGACAGATGGTAAAATTAGCTACAATGGTTTAACTGTTTTCCTTTAATTAATTTCAAAATAATAGTAATTAATGATACCAATTACGAACATGCCGTGGTTCAATTTCCTGATCCTCTCTTTAGTATTATCCTTTCCCGTCACGTGTCCCGCACAACCGTATCTACACCCGCATTAATGCCCTTTTTCATGCCCTCAGCAATTTTACCGCGAATGCGTAAAACGCGCCGTTTCTGATAATTCGCTTTTTTTCCGTCGGCTTTAGTCATTATTGAAGTCAAACGGGTTTTAAAAAAAGACGTTCAATGGTGAAATTTGTAAGATTTTTGTACTGTTTATGTGGTTACACTAGAGTAAATTACGCTTTTTTTTGTATGATGTTTGTTATTAGTCTACGATTCATATACCTAAATCTACATTTTAGTAGCTAAGCTTAGAAAATAATCTCCTTTACAAAACAGACTTTGACCATTCGCTTGTAAACCAAACTCGTAATCGATTTGTAGTTCTTTTCATTGGATATGTAATAATGTTTTACAAAGATCTGAAATCGTATCATCGGCGTAGTAACATATAGAAAAGAGATATTTATCCTTATTTAGAGTTGTATATCTTTTGTATATTTACGGTCATTGTCAGTAGACACTCGTAAAATAGGGTTCTCAAACAAGTTAGCGGCGGCGAAACCGTTTTCTTCGTCGGTCAGGCCTCTCGTCTATTTGCTTGGCCGAGATGCTCGTCAAATAAGGTCCACGTAATTCCGTTGTTGGGACGCCCCTTGACACAGTTTCATTGCTTTTACCAAAGAAAGTAGATACCTAAAGCGTAATTCTTTACTTTGACAGCTAGACTATTTTCAGTTTACATATATATTTTTTACTTAATCAGGATCAGTACTATTCTATATATTTAATGTGTGAAACGTTATATAACACCAAAGTTTTTAGAGAAAACTAGATCTATATTTACCTCAGACAGGATCTGAACTCGCGTCTTATGACAAGACGGAGCATGTACTACGTTACAGGCTTTAATTTGCGTCTCTATCTTGCCAAAGAACTCTCTTTCTACGTCTTTTTCTTGTCAAAGAACCTTATAATTATTGAATTACATTTATTATTGTTTTAGTGTCAAATAATTTGATAGCTTTGTACAAATTTAATACTAATATTTATAACAGGGTGCTTGGCCTGATTCAGGTATTGTTCGGAGCACATGTAAGTATAGTATACGGAGATCGAATTATCAAGCGAGAAATATTATATATGTATATGTATATATATCTAGATGACACAGTGTCTCGGCCAAATCTGTTATATTGTAGTTTCAAAAGCTGCCATGATTTGTGTTACTGGGTCTATATCAAATTATTAAAATACTTGAATAAAATACGAAAGAGCCCGCGAAACGTATTAAATTGCAGTCGATTCTTCTAAATGTGATAATCGAATTATCGAAATAATTATATGGTCTTAGGACGCGTGATAAAGTCTTTTAAAAATGGATACAAACCGCAACACTGTATACCGCAGTACTGTATGAACATACACAACGAAAATATTTTACTTATTACATAGAGCGGTTAAGCATCCGCATTGGAAGAAAAATGTAAAGATATGAGAACTTTTTTGGACAGCAGATATAATAAAGCGGAAGAGTGATAACGAAGATAAATGCTTTCACACCAAAATATAAAGTATATTTAAACATTTAATAAATCGAGAACTACGTAGTAACCTTCACTATGCTTAAACGTGATCTCAACAAAAATTACTGCGGTATTGTGAAATGAAATGTCACATTATTGTACACTACAGGACAGTCGGCTACAGCAGTCTCTCAGATGACTGCATTAATGCGATTTCCATATAAAACGTGTATTTTGCGATTTGTCGCTTGACTGTATTGCATAGTCACGATTTACTTCCCAATGAATTTTTAGAATATTCCAGTTTATTTATTTTAAATTATGGGGAATTTAAGCATCCTATTGGGGCAAAGATTCAAATGACAACCTTGTTCTTATGAACTTTTGTCATTAGAAACATAGGTTCTATTTTCCATTTACAGGTGTAGTCAAGTTTTGGTCAATTTGGGTGAAGAAAAATAACTTTTTTAAGTTCTGAGTCTGATAGGTTATATAGCTATATATTCTTCGCTTTCTGATCCATTTATCTGAGCTTCAACTAATTGTTAGATTAGAAATAAAATTCTAAAAAGGGTACAATAATTCTGCGCCCAACTTATCTTCTCAACTATTACACAATACGAAAAGTATGTCTTCACGTCCTTATTTGGCATCTAAATTTTAAAATGAACATTCGGGTCGGAAATAGTGTTAGCGAGTCGTCATAGTGGTTACTTCAACTAATGGCTTGTACCTCGGGGGAATCTCCAAAACTGTCGTAGATTACCTTCAGACGCAAATAAGATCTGTTATTGGAATCTCGTAACCATATTGATTAAATACACTCTGGTAAGGTCTCTTAGTATATCAATACTCAGATTATTCGAACTAAAAACACCAACTTGTGGGCTAAAGTTTGTACATTGATCACACTTATCTGTTTTTACGGTTTCTGTTCTTACAGGTCAAGGAATAGTAACTATGCTGTATAAAACTTAACCGCAAGTTTTATGATTGTAGACATTGTTTAACAGCAGGAGCTATTAACAAAAAAAAACCCATGGCCTGAATCTCGATTACAAAATTTAGCAGCGAGTCTTAATATATCAAACAGGTGGTATTCATAACACTTGTCTTTAGACTGTACAGCCTCGCAAGCCACACATAATAAGATGACTATTATCGATCATAGAGTAGGCATTTAACTCTCATCATCGAAATACAAATAAAACGTAACTACGTTTCAAAACCCAATAGAAATTCGTTCTCGTTTGATCCTTTTATATTATTGTTCTGTGTGTAATGAACAATTTTATATATTTGTTTGATAAGACTAACATAAAAGCATTTGAATAAACTTAATACATTACAATACTTTATACTTATCACAATTTTAATCTTATTCACAATATTATATCAGATTATGTTCAACTGGCAAACCACTTTAGTTTTAACATAAAGCAATTTTAGTAAAAAGAATTCTACTAAGTGATTTATCGAAAAACATTGAGAAAGTATAATATACTAACCGTAACCTTACTTTGTTTATTGTTTTATTGCGTACTATGATTATGACATTTTTAAAGTGATTTCACAAAGGCAGCTTATGTAAAAAATCATGTTGTTTGGAAAAGTTAGGATAGTTGTATTCTGCATAGATATGGAAAATATTAAAATGGCTGTGTTTTTTCTTTCGACGGTTTGCGATCATTTAACTATAACACCCCCTTAAATATTTAGGATTACTAAAAAAACTAACATTTTAATTTAATAACTCCATACAAATGTTTAATATCTCTAAAATTTCTGTATATAAATCCAAGACAAGACGAGCGTATCGTTTAAATTAATTGAATCTCCAGTAAATGATGCCGAGCCCTCTCGAATTCACGGTTTATACGTACTATTGTCTCAGTAGAAAGGGAGGCATTCGGCGTTATTGTTCGACGGGCCCTTACAAAACTCGAAATGAAAAAAAAAACGTCCTAGCAAAACAATATGAGATTTTCCGACCAAGTACCTAACCGAGAGTGATACTTAGTAAGATTGCTGCGTTGTTATTACATTGGGGGGTAACTCTTAATTTGATGAGAATGTAAAAACGGCATTATATTATTTGGGGGGCGTACGCAAAAAGAGAGCAGTGTTACCAGACACGATTTAAAAAAATCCGTATGTCGAATCATCAAATTCTGGAAAAGCTGTAACTTTAAATAAGCTTAATTGATATCTCTGACCAACATTAAATTTCACTTTAAATAAGGGAATTAAAACAAATCTCAAAAATTAAAGCAAAGAGACTTATGTTTTAAAGTGGCAATGTTCATGAGTTGAGAAGTATGTGGGAATTTTCGGAACATTTTTTACTGGAATTTTTCTTAACAATAGTTTTCATCCCGATTATAGTTCAATACAATTGAAAATTCACTGGTACAACTACAGAGTGTATCTAATTAATAATTCATAAATAAATTTTAACAAACTTCCCTTCTTTAATTTAGAAAAGCTCAAAGTTGGATAATGAAAATGTCATATATTTTGAGTAAATAGTATTTTGTGTAGGAACTGTTGTTTACTGAAGTAAAAGTAACGTTATTTGAACGTGACGATCTTTAAACCATGGGACGGTAGATGATATTAAAATTTCATAGATCTATGGAAAAATCCGTAGCTCTGGCAACGTTGAGTATCTGCAATTTATATCGTCTTGAGTGATTATGATATGACGGGAGCTGGAACCATTTTATGGCGTCGGGAGAGTACTTTAGATGGGTGTTTTATAAAACGGCCTATCAACGAAGCTGCCTTATTGCCACACGTACGACTAAGATTTTTCCAAGTGACTTCTTTAACCTTTGAGCGATGAGGGTGTCGGGATTGCCGCGAGGGACGATTCCCAGTGAAATTGTGATACATATGAATGGATATAAACAGAATAGTTTTATGCTTATCTTCGCTTAGGGACTTTGCTTGCTACAGCGTCATCAAAGCTTCTTATACCTAATATTACGATCTGTGTAGATAGATCGAAATGTTAGTACTAGTATTTACTAGTATTACGTCAACTCGTCATTTTTAAAGAGGAACTGGGTGACGCGGTGGTTGGTGTGTTCGGTATAACATTACGGAGGTAAGCATCTTACGCAATGGTCGGCCTTAGAATACGTGACCAAATGTAGGTATTCATTGTTTATGTCTCCTCTGTGCTTCAGAAAGGAACCTTTCATAAAGCATAAATTTCAAGTATCATAAAGTCGCTCAACGTACTCAAATAAACTAAATCGATATGCATTGCAGGTTAGGTAAGTTAGGATATTTTTAAATCCATTACCAGCATTTTATTTTGAATGGGTTCGCCATTGATCCCAGTCAAGCCCGGGGGCCAAGACAGGATCCACGGTGGACCGGGCGGGTTATAAATACTTGGAATTACAGATGAAGGGAGAGAGTTCAACTACTTTGCTGTGTGCATTATAAAAGACGTTAAGAAGCGTTTGGTACGACAGGTAGGAATAGCACCAAGATAGAGTGGTAGCCTTCAGTGCGTCTGGATGTCCAATGGATGAAGGGAGATGGCCGATAAACACATGTAGCTCCTAAGCACTCTATCCAGCGTACATTTTGTAAAAAACCGACTGACAGGCAATTTTGCGGCGGTGAGCTAAGGTTAGCTAGCAAGATGTATCACATTAAGTCTTTCATTGTTTAAACAATTATTTACTACATTTAAACAATTATTAACTTTACTGTGATTGTAAGACTCACAGACATGGTTACACTTGTGATGGTGATTTATAATTGCTCACATTCGCTTTTTTCTGCTTTCATTGCGGTAATTTTATTGTGATAACATCTTAGTATGGTACTGCAATTTATTTTAGTCCTCTGTATACCGGAGTTGCGGGGCAATATTATAAAAACCTTATTTAAGCTCCAGTCCCTCACATAAATGGCATTCTTGTGTGTTATATTCATATTGTTAATTTTAATTTCTTCTATCATCTTTATGTGGAGACTATTATTATATAAATGTGTATTAGGAGTATATAGATACATTTTTTTTTCTTATTTGTTCATTAGTTTTTAAGTATTTATTGTATTACGTTTTTGTTTTGTAATAACATTTTATCATCTCACAGTCAACAACATACCAACTTACTTAAAGGTGTAAATTATTTTAAACGATTTTGAGCTTTAATTGCAAAAACTAGAGCTTCTTATCGAAGCTAAAATTCAGCTGCTATACATGTATACCGCTGAGCTTTTCATGTTTTCATTTCGATTAGAGAAATATCAAATAAACGCTCTGGCCTGCGACTTCGTATACGTGGAGTTTGGGAGTAGGAACTTAGTATTATTATTAATTACTCGACTAGAAGGCGGCGTATCAAGATAAAACATGTGCCCGATTAAAGTATAGCAAAATCAAATAAGCCTAACCCGAGATTCGAATCCGCAAATATGAATAGGCTTGAAGGGTTTTTAGCCATCCTTTAACATAAGAATTTAACAAGTTTTCGAGGAAGGCCTCCGACGTCTTGTGACTTCAATAAATAAAATAAAATAGTTATGGTGTGCTTCCCATGCTGGCAACACAGATACCCGCCATTATTGTCATTTTGCAAAAGTTATATACACGTTATTCCTTATAAAGTATTTCTTAAATTTCAATTTTAGTATTATATGAATAAACATGATGTCAAAAGCGGCAAAATATACTTTAACAATGAGTGCGACAGTCATTTTCGGAAGTCATAGAAGTCAAACGTTGAATATATGTAGGGGGAAAACGCTGATATTATGAGAACGAAATCTCTTCGTCAAATGGAAAAAAGGCAACAATTCTTTAAACTATTTCTGTATACAAGCGGATTAAGCTATAGTGACAAACAACAACAGGAAAAATCAACAAGAAAAGGAACAAGCACACGAAAGGCTGCAGCATAGAGAGTAGTAAAAGATTACTAAAAGTATCAAGTAAGCCAAGCCTCAAGTTTGGTAAAAAATTTGGAAAAACTTTGTTATAAATATATTATCTATTTCATCGTCATCGTCTCAGCCAAATGCCTCCCCCAAGGATCTCCACAATGATCGGTCCTGCGCTGCCCGCATCCATCCAGGTGCCATCCGCATCCATTTATTATCTATTTCACACACATGAATGTTCTTGAGGTTATGGAATGAATTCTTGAGGTTTATGCCTCAAAACTGCGCTCTGAAGTCCCCCATTGCATCCATTTATGCACTACTTTTTTTCAAATGTTTCACGGTTCTAACTTCAAAAATTTTGATACAAATTTTACGGAAGAATTTTTGTAAAGTGTGATGCACATGTACAATTATTACTACCAGGAACATGTTTACTGAATTACATATCACTTTGAATACTTCAAAATTTGAAAATATCACCAAAATTCTTTCTTAGCGAACGTTTTCACCCATTTGTAAACACACTCCCCGAATTTTAAGTCTCTAGGTACAGAGGTTTTCGTTGTGAGATATTAGTCAATCAGTAAATCGCTCAGGACAAAGCGATGATATAAATTAAAAAATATAAAAGTTTGTTAATATAGTAATTTAAACAATTATGTGCCAAGAACTGAATTTGCATTGTATTGTTTTTTTTATTATTCATTTATTTATTATTCAAACAAAGATTAAGATCATAATCGTTAGCAATAAAATTATTATTAACATTTACTTAAAATTATTAACGATTATGAACTTAATTTGAGGTTAAAAATGTAAATGCAATTATTGTATTCAAAATATTTCGGAAATTGTTTAATAAATAAATGTTATTTACATTTAAAAAGTGTGGCTGTAATTCGCCTTGGCTGCTGATGCTGTGTCTTGGGCTTTTTGTATTTTATTCCATGGAACGCCATATATTTTCACAGCGCATAGTTCGCGCGTCCCTGGCGCTTTGTATATCAAGTCCCTAATTATCATATTACTAGAATGGCTGAATAAATATGAAACTATGGCACACTTACGCTCACAGAGTTACCCAAGTGCTAATATGAAAGATTTTATGTAAATAGTCTTCATTCTGACCATAGAATAACATACATTATAGCTTAGCTGGAAGTGAGGGTGATGTTACCATGCAATTTATTTTGTGTCACAAACCGTCAGCTCTAGTTTTCCATAAGCCATATTTTATTTAATGTTACCGGAATAGATTCTGTTAGAAATAACGGTCGCCATCCTTAACATATATGTAACACGTGTATTCAAAAGGTCGTATAATTATAGGCCGTAACTACCGACAGCTACCAGTCGATACGCTAAATTAACATAAAAATTGACGAAGAAACCGTAGGTAATTAGTGCATTTTGTTTTAAAAAATACTTAGAAAGTGATGACCGGTACCTATTATTTTATAAAAAGGTGATTTAAAAAAAAAAATAATAAAAATCTTACCTTGTCATAAATAATATAGATAAAGAAAATATAAAGAGGTATTGAGTGGGTTCCCCTTGTCTTGGCAGACCATTATTTATTAGCCATAATTTGATGTAACTTGATGGCTAGAATGGCTATAAAATAAATATGTATAAGACAGCAAACATTATCTTCAGCCCGACCAAATTTAACAAACTGTGTTATCGTTATTAAAAACAACAACGTTAAGAGAAGAATTTTGACCGAAGACAACATAAGAAGCAGTTTTTTACATTGAACGGCGCCGAGATCAGATCCAAGACGTGACGCTTAATTGGTGGATCACTTGTAAATAGAGGTCGTTAAGTCCATTCGTTGTTTAAACCTTTCAAAGTCCTGATATTGTAATTGTGATAGAGACCTTATGCGAAGTTAGCGAACGAATGAATAATTTTACTTGCCAGTTATGTGCATTTCACCACAACTAGTTTAAAGCAAGAACAGACACATTTTCTAGGAGGGAAAACCAGATGAGTGTTCAAACGTTGTGTGGGATTTGATACAGTGATCTGAATTACCATTTTTAATTGGCCTTCATTGTATCGTCAATAATGAGTAATAAACGATTTCATGATTGAAAAAGTTTTCTTATTTTTAATAAATATGTTTTTTTCAATTTATTAATTACCACATCATGAGAATATTCTTGATCACAGTCCTATTCTCGTAATAAAAATCATTTCATTAATATTTAAAGTCCCTATACAAGAACAAAATTCCCTAAGCAGTTGTCGGTGGTGCATGAGAGATAAGGGCGTGCGGCCACCATGCTTGTCATGCATCATGCACCATTGCACATCCTGTCGACTTGACATGCGACGTGCGTCGGAGGTTCACAAAGACACCCACATGTATGCACAATGCGGCATATAAGTTGAGGTAGGTCTGATGTAAAGTCATTACGAATTAGTTTAACGTGTTGAAATAAATACCTAGAGGCCTCTGAGGGGTTTTTGTACGTGTTATTATAGGATAAAGACAAAATTCAATTTGATTACGTATATATGAATAAGAATAAGCTGAGTGGATTACCGTGAAATCTAAAGGATAATGTATATTCTATTGCGGAAAAAAATGTTGTCTTCTTTGTTCTTAACTGAATAATTTTACTAATTTAGTAGCAATTAATTATTTAAAAATGGTGATTTTTGCCGAGTAGTTGCGATAAAAGATAAATGAAAGATTTTGTTGCGCTGCTGGCTTGTTTGTTGCCTTCGGGCCATCAGCGTCAGAGCTAGAACTCTGTAGTTAAGGAAACTTATGAAAGCTGTCAAGGTAGTAATCTTCTCATCTATTTAACCTGCCTTTAGAGCAACACCGCCACAAACTCTTGCATTAAGTTCCAAAACCTACCTTAGCAAAATGTCATCATTATTTTACAGACTAATAAATCAAATACAATCTAAGTCGATAATCCCTTTCAAGAGTATTGCCTGTCAGAACGACACACGACGGACACTATAGGAATCCAGTCCTCTCTCTCTAAGAATTTCAGAATACATTATAAACTCCCATTAGTAGTCTATCCGTATCGGGTCTGTATGGTAGGTTTCTCCATTCTTTCTATGGTATTTCTATCTAAGAAAGGCTAAAGACTCACCTTCAACTTTGATCAAACGAATCAAATCTGAACTAATTCAATTTCAGTTCCTAAAAGCTTTAGATCATACCATGAATTAAATAAAACTAACTCGCAATTGAATTGTTAACTTTGGATGAAAGATAAGTGTTTTTAGTCCTAATTTGACTTCTATGCTGTTCTGCCTGTATAAAACAATATATAATATTGGTTTAATACTAAGTATGGGTTATGAATTCGCGTTGAACCGCATGCGCTAGTGGCATTAAGAACTAGGAATAATTAAAACAGTTTTGTTTAGGTATGTACATAGTTGAATCGCGAGAAAAGTTGATGGTATGCTCCTTTGAAGGCGAATGATGAAGGGCAATGGCATATATATACAAAAGAAATGTTTACTACAAAAAAATTAAGTTGAATATCAGCGCCATCTCTTCGTGGTAAGGGTAACTTCTTCCTTACAACATTTATTGCACTGCTTTTAGAAGTATGAAACAATCGATTAGGAAGTAACAGCTTTATAATCAAGTTATTATTTGTTATTTAAGCTTATAACTGCAACATTTTTATATCTCAAGATTTTCTTACTTGAAAAGATTCAAATTGTTTCAGAGGTCAGTCGGGACTAGAACTCACAACGCTTACTATCCGGGAGAGTGCTCTTTCAATTCAATTTAAACTCAAACATATACTTAGTATATGTATATATAATATGCATTAAAACATATAGTTAGTAATACACTTTTTTTTTTTTTTTTTTTTTTTTTTTTTTATTGCAAAAGTTGGCAAACAAGCAAACTGCCCACCTGATGGAAAGTGGTAACAGTCACCTATAATACATGTGGTTCTTGTGAGATTCGCAGCAAAACTGCAACCCCCCCAAGAACCACAGTGTACGTTGCCAACTTGTGACACAAGATGTAAAGTCACTGTACCCAGTAATTTCACTGCCATATCTAACCCTTCAAACCGGAACACAGCAATGCAAGCACTGCTGCTTTGCGGCAGAAATAGGTAAGACGGATAACGGTAAGACACTTAGTTAAAATAACTAATTCGTAGCTAAAAACTTTTTAAAAGGATACTTTCTAAGTCCTAGTTAATTTAATGTTCTATTCATGACACTTGATTAGATGTGATTTAGATTGGCTCATTATCTCTCCCAGAAGTATGTGCTTGTTTTGTTAAGCAGTATCCTCTTTTCTTTAGCGAGTTCAAGATAAGGAATTGACCAAACGAAGTGAATTAAAAAAGTTACTTTGTAAGTGAGCTACGTAATTGAAATCACTGTCAGCCACCACTTTGCCTTTTGGACTTTCCTTAAGCTATTGTAGTAAAGTTTATTAATTTCTTGTGTATGTAGTTATTGAAAAGGCAAATTTCTGTGAACGAATGACCAATGGTGCTTCCATGATGGAAATGTAAGATGACCTACTTTAAAGCTGAATATTATATATTTTAATATAATGTTAGAATGATTTGAAGTAAACCTTAGCGTATTTGTAAGGGACATGAACCCTTTAAAATATTAACGAAAATATAAAATAGAGGGATATCGTGGCAGTAATTCAAAATTATTTATGTCGGACGTGAGGGTATTGTAAAAAACGAACTCAATAAAATAATTTTATATTAAAATATGGATATTGCGTAGGTATTCTTTTTGGGAATTTGATATTTAGTTCTAGAGAATGGGTTCTCAGGTAACATAAAGTGTAGGCGAGGCAGCTGGCCTTGCAATTAAAAAGTTGGTGACACTAAACGTTCGTCAGTATGCGGATATCAAAATATTACGTTACGTTTAGCTTTTGGTTATATAGATTTGACTAATTGATACAGTCAATTGCTCAATAATTTGTAATAAATTGTGATTTTTCTGGAAGTTACTAGATTGGGTTTCTGTTTAAATATTAATAATAATAAATTTGGGACAACTTACAACAATTAGTCCCAAACAAAGCAGAACTTGCACGCGTAGTAAATCTATAATCTAAGATCACAGTGGTTTGTGTGTTTGTCTGTCCGCTCCTTTTCCAGCTCTTTTTCCATTGGATCAATAACGTTACCATAGCAACGCGTTAACCGCAAGTAGTTCGTCTACCGCATGCTAGATGGCGCTAACGGAAAAATATTTAATAAGAGAAAAAAAATAAAAATTTTGTCCACCCGTGCGAAGCCGGGACGGGCCCTTAGTACCTTATAAAAAACATAAATAAGTATATGAAGACCATGACTCAGGAACAAATGCTTGAGCTGATCATGCAAACATGTACCCTTTCCAGGTTTCGAATACGGGATCTTTGGCGCAGAAGGTAGTTTCGTTACCGATGCACCATGCGAACAGGAAGGAAATTTGAAATTATGTTTAATTTGACCACCCATCGACTTAGAATATAGTTATTTCGATATTAATTTGTTACGTACAATGACTCTTCCAAAACTCAATATTTAGAAAGTAAATATCTAATGTCAGTTTTGAACAATTATTACCAATTATTAATTGATACCTGTTCAGTATGAGTGTGAATTAAATATTTAAAGTATATAGGATTTATAACATTAACAAGTATTTTAGTTGAGTAGGTCTTGAGGAAGCACTAGATAGCGTTAATCAATTTTTATGTGGGATCACATAATATTGCATAATACAGTTGGTACTCAGACAGATTACCTATAGTGCGACTAGACTCACAGTAATCCATGATAGCATACACAGCATGATTTATGTACAATTTTAAACTTCGTTAAAATGAATTGTCTATGAAAGCCTAATAATTTTCTTTAATTATTTTGCAATCAACTTTATTTGAAAAGAAGAAAAAATAATGTTTAATTTCAACTTAGGTGGTGTAAGGCCTCTTAATTGCATGAAAGAACTGTTCTTAATACGAAAATAAATTAACGCTCGTCTCACTTAATGGAAGCTAATCTATTGTTGTTCCCGTTTTTACAAACCACTCTTAACTTCCAATTACCTCTTTTAAAAAAATAACGAACATTTTTTATTAGAACCCCTTAATTTTATGACGGAGAGAATTTTAATATTATTGCGATGTTTAGTAATTTAAATTGAAGGATATTCGATTCCCGCCAGAGAATTCACTTGTGAGCCGAGTCGATTTTTTCTAATATTTTTCTATTAAAATAATTTATCATTAAAATCATTGAAATAATAAAAAAATGTATACAAGTTAAATAAAAGGATATTTACTTCGTTTTACTAAATATTTAGAGTACAGTCGGTGATGAATAAAAAGTAGATAAAATTAATTGTTCTAAAACGACTTATTCAACTTCCGTTATTTAAATTTCCACGTTCTTTATTGAGATTAAACTTTTATACCGCATGACAATTGCATTTATTTTATATCTTTTATTGAGTACTATAAATTTGATTCCATTTTATGAGACATTTTCACAGGACAATTGAAAGCTAGCGGTATTAAAATTTTCTAGGAGTTTATCTAGCATTTTTTTAATTTCATTAGTGCGAGACTACAATTTGTTATGATGTTTTTTATAACTTGATTATTGAATAGCTAGATTTTTATATCTCAATATTTTTTCAAGAAAAAATTCAATTTGTTTTAGCTGTCAGGTGGGACTCAAACTCATAGCGTCTCGCTATCCGAGTGCTCTTCCAATTGAGGTAGCAAAATCTTGAGAGATCCGTGATTTTTTCCAGTGTTTGTTAAGTTTGCTAGCGTCATATCTTGGTATTTTGCCTGCTACCTACAGCAGAGAATGTAATACTTTTATAAGTATCGAGCAATCGATAGAGAAGAAACAGCTGTCGCTTAAATAAGACATTCGTGTATTTCCGAGAACTTATAACTCGTCCATTTTCAAAGCCAGGGTGAATAGGCACCTTCTGGGTTAACTCGTTCCATCGTGGATTCTGTCATGGCCCCTGGGCTTGATTAGGATCAAGAGCTAATCCATCCTAAATAAAAAAAAAAGATCTAAATCTGTCGAAGTACGATTGTTTTAGCGTGATAATTCCTTTTTTTGTTTTCTTATTCTTTTGGAAAACTGATACTTTGTTTCTTATGGCAATTGAAATTTGTTCTTTGCTCCGTATAAAGTTCTTCTCAGTCTGAATCCTTTAAGGGTCATTATATAAAAATTTAGGGGTTATGAGCATAGAAATTTGTCTCCCTGTCATGCTTGTTTTGTATTTATTTTCGAGGTGGCCCTCCTGTTTTTCGCACCGATGGTCCTGCCCGCCTAGCATGCGCTACTCGAGCTATCTCGCGCACGATTGAAGAGAAGTTTGTCGACATCGACATAATATCTCGTTGTGGACAAACGGATGTTGCCGCTTGATATATGATTATTAACTACTTTATTTTATAACATAGCAACACCGATATCGTTCATTTAATTTGTGTTGCGTGTTTTACCATATATTTACTTTTTGGAAATGTGGATTACATCAATTTTGACGTTGTCTGACATGATCTGTGGTTGATCGTTTCGCGCTAAGTTTCTCGCCAAGTCAACGGTGTTTGTTTTTTTTTTAAATCGCCGAAAGTTTTTGCTGTTTATTCTTTGCTCTAAGTTTATTCTTTTTACAATCTAAAATTTAAAAAAGTATAAACGAGTACATTTAGTCGACGCAATATACTAAGCGACTAAGATTTGTAAAAAATGCAACGAGTTTTACAAGTAGATTGATAAATGTTACTACACAAAAAGAAAATATTATTGTTACTATTACTAATCCGATTAATATATAAAATATTGTAACAGTTTTAATATTATTAGGTTGAAAATGATTTTGATAGGTAGATGGTCAATAAGTAGAGAAACTTATTAACGAAACTGGGTAGCCACTGGTACCTACGCTTGCCGTAGATGCGCAATTGCGATTGCGCTGGCCCGAATTTCCTACATCTATATACAATCTATATAACAATTTTGTAACTAAAGTGTATTAAGGGTGAATGAAACGTAAACATATGTATTATAATTATATATTTTATTTATGCCTATATAAGTATATATATATATATATATATATATAATTATATACTTATAATTATAGGAATATATTTATATGGGCATAAATAAAATATATAAGTATATAACTATAAAACATATTTTACATATATATATCTACTACACACACACACACACACACATTTATATATATATATATATATATATATATATATATATATATATATATATATATGTATAAATACATATCTATTTATAATTATAGGAATATATTTATACTTATAGAAATATACCTTTGCCAATATATTTATATGTGCATAAATAAAATATATAACTATAAAACATATTTTTACGTTTTGTTCACCCTTAATATACTTTGAGTATATAATTGTAATAAAACACCGCCATCGAAATAGCACACAAACCACTTGTCGTCTCTTCTCTACGTACTGACACAAAGACGAGATATATGTCGACAATATCGGTTAAATTGTCGACAAAACGCAATTACCATGTTAGAGTTTGAAGACAAAAATCCGCGGCTAAGTAAAAAAACACGTTTGACATAAGAAATCGACTTCTAAGCGCAGCCATGTTAGAGACGACTGACGACAAATGACTAAAACACGAGAAAATGGGTAGACAAAATTTTGTCGTGGTGCGTATGCTAGGCGGGCTGGGTTCGAGTTTGGCAGAAGTGGCAGATGTTTTTGTAATGAATACGAGCATTTATTACCTGAGTCATGTGTGTTAATATATATTTTTATTAGTATTACATATATACGTATTATATATGTGTGTCTATCCGTTATCCTAGTATCTATACCACAAGCCTTACAGAGCTAAGTTAGGGATAGGCTAATTAGTGTGAATGTAAAGAGAATTATTATTATGATAAATTATTTATTAACTAGCTGAATCGGTAACGCGTTGCTATGGTAACGCGTATACAATGGAAAAAGAGCGGGAAAAAGAGCGGATAGACAAACACACAAACAACAAATTTGTTTTATTTTTTATATTTAATCCTGACGTTTCGACTCCTTTACAGGAGCCGTGATCACAGGATGACTGAGTCTAATGTGTAATGTGCGCGGAAGTGTAGGAACAATGTTGTGTCCTTAGATTATAGATTCGTTAATTAGTATCCATAGGAGGCACAGGTTCAATACTCTATCAATTGGTGTGAGCTGATGGTGATATTTTCGGTTCATATATTCTTACTAGTTTACCGGTGGAACATAATCCCCTAATTATTTATAAGCACACTATCCATCAATTGATAGCTTGCCCACGGGATCGTACCCTAAGTGATCTAATATCATTTAATATCTTGTTGGGTATTATCCTTTCTACTCAATTTATTTTAATTAAGATTATTAATTAAAATAAATAATTACTGTTTTTTTCATTTTATTAAAACCATTACGATTATTAAAGAGAAACTTTTGTTAGAGGAGGATTTTTTAATTACATTAAGAATTTAATCCTTTCAGATGTCTGTAATCAAAAAGGAATTAAAACAAGAAACTCATTATTCGTGTTCGTGAGTGCGAGGACGCTGCGATTTTTTAATCTTCTCTTTCAAAATCGCAAACTAAGCACCTAAAGTAACTTAGTTTAATAGATGTAAACTAAAATACAGTTTATATATGAAACAAAATATTTAGTTCATACACTTCCACGCCTATCACACATTTAAATATGACCACTTTTCCTTCACAGTATATTAGAGTCCACTGCTGAACATATGCCTCTTGCATGGCTCTCCAAGATGCTCCTCCTGTTTCATACGGGATTTTGGGACCGCTATCGGCGGATCAACCATTTTTACCAGATTTAAAAAGCCGTGATCACGTCTCCTATAAAGAAGTTGGGACTTCAGGATTAAATATAATAAAACAAAATTAAATACGTCATTAATTAAAGTAGTTTATTTACAAAAATATAATTGAAAGCTTTAAGATTTTTTACAAAATGGATTTAAAAAATTACAGTTTGTCAATCTACCTTTTTTATTAAATTAATAGTCATTTGAAAAAATGTAACCAATAATAAGTAAATGGATATATAAAAATGGACCTGCTTCTGTATATAGGACCAACTAAGGTCAAATATTCCGCGAAAAATTACAAAAGTTCCTTCATAATCTTTTTTCCACACTAGTTCCATTACAATACGAATGATCTACTTCGACTTTGTTTGCTTTCGTTCCTAGATAAAAAGTGAAGAAACAACTGTGACATCTTTTCCATGTTTGTTCTTTTTCAAGAAATAAGAACACAACTGGTACCTTTTTTCGGTATACAATAGAACTCGTCAGTCATAAGAATGCCAAAGAAAATAAAAATATTATAAATAGTCACATTTTTACGACACTTGCATATTTTAATGACACATTTAAAAAAAAGGAATAAGCGGTAAAGTCTAGATAATACCAGGGCTCGTTTCATTGATCCACTTTGACTTCTCAGTTGAGATTTTATAGGAGACATTAAAGTTAATCTACTGAGAACTGAGTTTTATTACTATTTAGTAGAGTATGAAGTTTAAAGTTCGACGGTTTTGACGGTGAAGTATTTCAGGCGTTTAAAAGTATATCAGTACATTATATTATGATAATACCTTGTGTGTTTGTTTCCATATATCGTTACCATAGTTACCATTAGCCTAAGAATAACAGTTTTTATATTTTTTTATAATACAGTAATGCGCGGCCGGATCAGCTAGTCAATTTATAAAATAGGTAACTTAGATCAATGAATTTTCATTTATTTTAATCATAGAATCTAAGTAATCTATTTTTCACACAAATGATTTTTTAAATCAGAGTAAAATTTTCGCTGTCGCCAAGTAATTTAAATTTGAAAACGTCAAAACCGCTTTTCGTTTTACATTTTGCTAACCAAAGTATAAATTCCACTATTCTATCTAAGAGAAGTCGTAAAGATGTTAAATCTCCTTCATAATATAAAATGAAGATAAAGAGTTGGAAATTCCATTTGTCCTTCGGCTATATTTGCGTCTAGTGTAATTTAGAGATTATATTTAATTCAAGGGAAACCAGGAATGATTATAAATCGCTTATCAAAGTATTCCATAAGTTTGCATTCGCGATATTGGAAAAGTTTCGTTGCCGCAATCGCGAATGTCTGGTATCAGTCACGGAATGAGCAGAACAGTCTTTCATAACTTTTGTTCTGTATAAATCATGAAAAATTTTGTGTAGCATAAGTTTTGGTAAGATAAGTATGTATATAAAAAATAAATAAGTAAATCCTGATTTGAGTAAAAATGCATATGTTTACCGTTTTTATATCATAGATATTTTTAGTATATTACCATGAAAAAAAATGATTTCAAACGGTTAAATTATTAAACGAATTAATGAAAGAGGTAATCATAATAATATTTTAGAAGGAATACTGAAACAATTGAGTTTTAATGTTATTTATTATTAAATCTAAACGTTATTTGTCTGAAATATGGAATACAATATCTGTATTTATATCAATAAAAGATTCTTATGTAAAAAAATTTCGAAGTCCAAATGTACGGAAATAATCTGGTTTTTCCTTTTTTTCAGTATAAAGAAGCATGTAATAAGTTCCCCTAACCTATATTTAGATGTGTATTAACCCTGACCATTACCCATACTGGTTGGGGTCGGATATAAAGTAGATGTATTAACTGACGTCTCCTTTTTCTTAAAGTTTTGCTTAAATTTGGAAATATCATTTCTATTAGTCATGTTCCGATAAAAAGTGTATAAGACTGTTATGAAAATTTCTGTTATATTTTTTACAATTCACAAAATTCACGGCTTATTCAAATATCACGATCCTAAAAGTTACTTGTTAACTGGCTAATTTCCATCTCTTAAATTTCTGAAAGATGCCAAAAATGGAAAATCATTATATAATATATATTTGAATGGTACATATAACTGTCATTTTTAGGCAATATTTTCACTATTAAATTTGCTCTAACATTAACTTTCAATAAATCAAAATTCCAAATAAATTAAACCGGGAGGAAAATAGCCTCCCAATTCATTACTTGCCTGTTTTCTTAGTACTATTCTGTACAAGATAATTATAGGATATTTCCACATTCAACCGGCAATTTTCCTAACGGTGAAATATTTTCCACGTTCTACCTGTTTTCATTCCATATTCAACCGTCAAATTTGTTAATTCCATCTTCGACGAATCGATAGCGGTAATACCTTCTTAATATTAAGTAAAGGAGCTTGTCATAATTAACCTATATAAAATACATTATTTTGATTTTAGCTTATTAAAATGTTCTATATAAGGAATAAAGGGTTTTTCCTAGTAAAGGGTCAATTCAAAAAACTTACCTATATTTAGAATCAAAAGCTGTTGTGTTCGATCGAAAGTAGTAAGGTTTTCAATTAAAAGACTTTTAAGAAACTTTTATTTTCTTTTTTTTTTCAAAACGTATACGCAACAATGTCATTTTAATTTCATTTTACTTGAATGGAATAGTTGGTTAGTTTCTTACAAAAGAATTCTTGAAAAAAAAAACGAACACACTAGAAAGTGCTTTAAAAGATCTATCAGTTGCTACGCAATAGCAATCTCGTTTGTGGGCAAGTAAATAGCTTGGTAAAAAGTAAGAAAGCCGATTATGCACAACGATGTTTACCACCCAAACAGGCTTTGGAACGTTCCTCAATCTTTGCTCAGTAAACACGCGCCAGATCGAGGAATGACGGTTCGTACTTTTCTGTGACACAGTGCAAAAACACGAAAAGTTTCAATTTCATTACTACAAAATAATCTTTATAGCGAATTTTCTAAGTGCTATTTTATGGTATTTTAATGTATACTTTCGTTTTTTTAAATATTGATAACATCACATTGAAGTAATTATGAAACAAAAAAAAACTTAAAATAGTGTTACAATGGGCGGTCTTATCGCTCAAAGCGATCTCTTCTTGACAACCTTTGGATGGATATGATTGGATGGAAGCGTAAGAGATGGCGTCGTAAACAATAAACGTATATAAACAAACATGTATCTAAAGTAATATCAACTATAATCATATTTTTTGGGCTTTAACAAAATGAAAAAATATATGATTTTTTGCATTGATAAACTTCTCGCAGTGTTTATCATAGAATTTTTGTCTGTTTTTTGATTATGGAAAGATATTAACGACACAAAGTTTTTTGAGTCTGTTTTAATGTGGAGTAGCATTAAACGGATCATTAGAATGGTATATTTAAAACTTATATGAGCTATGTGAAAATTTGATACTTTCATAAAAGCTGCCAACAAGACGGCAGCTTTTATTGGATAATATTAACAGTAATTTTGCTTATTCTATGTTAATTAATATAAAACGCCTCTTAATACGCTGTGGTTTCAACTTCTACTTGTCATATTACACTGACTGACAATTAAATTATGTTCGGTGTTTTCACCTAAGAATTGAATTGAAGGCTTAAAAAAGCACGTTTACAAATATTTATAAATCATAATTAATTGGAAAAGTTTAAATAGAAAACAAAATATAAACTCCGGTGAAAACAAGTTATTGTTTAGTTAGGCTAGTTAGCTTAAGCAAACAAAAACAGTTTGTAGTAAGAAGGTATAAAAAAACCCGCGCTGCTCTTATAATATCAAAGAAATACATGTTTTGTTTATGCTGAAAATATGAATGAATATTTTATGATATTTGCATAGCTAGAATGAATTGAACATAAACTTACGTATGTAGATTAATGTAAAATATCCGTTATAATTAAATCGAGAACTTCTTTGTTTCAGGTATAGTTGGAAATGTTATCAAACCTTAATGCAGATGTGTCAGGTATGGTGAGAATTATTATTTAACACAAAGCTGTTTAAAATAAAGGAACTGTTATATATTTTGTTGATTATATCAAAAAGACAATGTGATTCGACATCTCTCTAAATTTGCTGCAGAGGTGATAGGTAATTACCTGATTTAAAACATGTTTTACGATAATTTTTCAATATATAATACGTAAATATAAATATGTAAACCATGAGATAAGCATTTCAAATATTTATTTAATGTAACTACTGCATACTACATGCATACTACTATATACTGCATACTTCTACTACTACTACTGCATAATAAAAAATGTAACTACCGCAGAAGTATTAATTTCATTGTTAATTTGTTTCATAGACTCAATAATTTAAAGAGCTTAAGTTTAGATGTATTAAGATAATATTGTAGCTAAGCATTGAAATATTCGTTATAATCTGCTGCTGTATACGACTGGGAAACATATTTTTCCGAACATTTGTCTGTGTTCCTCTGAATGACCCGGTTCAATCAAAGTCTCTAGACAGTTGTTTTCTGGAAATCCGATACATGTCAGTTGCAAGGCGACCGGAAACGATTGCTTATGTTGTTGCAGTTGTAAAATACACAATATTTGTTGCATTATATATTTAATATTATGAGATGAGAAATATGAAATTTGATCTTTGATTATAAAAATATTAAGTAAGTTTTTAGAGTTTATTATATGGGTATTTATAGTGATGGATAGAATTACACATATACTTATATATACATACATATATGCATTAAATGGTAATATGGTCTAGGAAGACATTCATTATCATCTGACTAGTAATGTGACTATTGCAGGAGTACAGGCTCTTATTGGAAGAAAATATAGCAATACAAATGAGGCATAACTCACCATCCTGCAGATGCAGTAGAGAACAAAGGATTAACGTACCTTCTAAAGCAACGATAACTTTTAGTAATATAGTAATAATACAGTAAATTTGAGTAAGTCGAGATAGTAAATTTCTTAAACGACCTCCTTGGTGGAGTGGCTTGCATACCGGTTTTCATGGTTACGCCTCTCCGTGGGTTCGATCTCTGACCGGATCAATGTAGCAAACGAACTTTTCTATATTGGTTTCGGGTCTTGGTGTTCTGCTACAGACGTTGTTGATGAAAACCATTACATAAGTGCTTCAGCTACTTGTGTTCAGAACAATGAATGTGATGTTGCATGACATTTTTTTTTATTTTTGGCACTAATCCGATGACTAGCTTATGCGAAAGTTACCTAATCTCCGCTTTCACACACTGAATGAGCTAGCCGTCTAAACCTCACAACATACTATAAAACAAAGTCGCTTCTTGCTGTCTGTCTGACCCTTTGTATGCTTAGATCTTTAAAACTACGCAACGGATTTTGATGTGGTTTTTTTAATAGATAGTGGCAGGTTTACCTATAGGTATGTATAATACATGCATAATATAGTAGATAAACACTAATCATTTTAGAGGTTTCTAATGTGATGTCGTAAATAACCACATTTTTTGCGCTTACATTGCAAACGCTGGCTGAACCCTACGAGATAGATCAAATTATTGAACTACAGTATTGTACAGCTTAGAAAGGTCTACGAAAAAGTCCGCGATAGTATATGTATATCTCTTAGGGATAACCCACATTAACCATCTGTTATCCTTTACTTTTTACGAGAAATAATGATTTATTTACGAAGCGATTTTAAGCAATAATCCTTATCCAATTAAGTACCTTTATTACATTGTGCATTTAATATACATTTAATATTACAGTATGTAATTTAAATGAATATTTTTGAAGATATTTCTGATTTAAAGTGCAGGGTCATAGCGGTTGCGGCGGTACTGGCCGGGAGTCCAGCGGCGCATCGAAGGCCGCGCATTTTATGTTTAGCAAGGATCGCACGCGTTTATCGGAGTATATTTAGTATCAGCATTGCACCCGTGCGAAGCCAGGGCGGATCGCTAGTTATTATATAAAGTTTTTTTAAGTTCATAACTTTTGAATGTCAAATTTTAATAATATAAAAAGCTAATATAGATACTGAAATTCTTGAATACGTTATGATTCATTTGGATAAGGATTGATACCAAGGTACGAATAACGTGGTCTAGTTGCTACCGGCGTTGTTAATTTTCAAAGTTAAAAAAGTAGTTGTAGATAGATAGATATATGTAGATATAGACGTCTGATGTAAAATGTAGTTTGGTTGAATTATTCTATCATTAATAGTTTTAACATCGCCCAAGGTGTTAAGGTAAAGATGTTTTACTCAACTTTTTTTACATTGGATATTTTAGGATTTCTATTTTAAGGCTATAACATTTTGCCTATATCCATCATGAATGTTCATTCTAAATATTGTTGAATGTCTTTTTATTGTATTAGTAGTTTCGAAATTTACCTCTTCCATCCTTAGAAGTCTGTCTTTTTAATGTTCCAAATGGATTGGTTTAAAAACATAAGTATCAACCGCTCGGACAGCGAAAGTGGTGGGTTCAATTCCTGTCTGTGACAGACGATTTTTCAGACGTTTTCTTATTACTTAAACCTGGTATTCTGTAAAAATAATGAACTTTGATTTGAGTCTTAAGGTGTTGGTGGGTCGATTGAAGTGTGTGAAGGTCATATCTAATTTCACGACGACGTATCATAAGAAAACTCAGAGATTTTTACTTATTTATAACAAAATATACACGCAATATAATTCAATTTTCTGTAAGTAAACAAACTAATTTAAATAAGATGTTGGCGCTATCAATGAAAGCAGTTACAGTACGCTTGCTTGTTCTAACAAAATGGACGTGTTATGGAAGATGGCAATTCGGGTTATTTGATTTGAATTACTAATGGAGTTTTCCCTTGTATACCATCAAGTTTATATACAAAATATATATGTAAATATATATTTTAATCTGAAATCATTTGACTTATATATTGGAGTTGAATTTTTGATAGACATTTTCTCGTAAAATAATTTCCTTTGAGATTGTAGCTGGGGCCTTCTCATTCGACGCCCAATTTACATCTTAAATTAAATCCATCTGGGAAGTGTCGGAATCGATATTTCTTGAGATGAATGATGATTCCTTATGGGTTGGTTTCAGATAAAATAATAAATGACATTTTTAGAATAAAAGATTGAACCCGATATCACATTAATTGATGCTTTAACTGTTTTATGATATATGTCAATGTAAAAAGATATATTTTTCTTAAATATGTAATATATTTTATGATAAGTTATAATTAACTTCCTTCAATAGTTCGAAATTTCATCTGTTAGTTATTTGTTTTGTAGTTAGTTTTTTTTTTATTAAGAATGAGCTCGCTTTTGGTCTCAATCAAGCCTGGGGGCCAAGAGAGAATCCACGATGGAACGAGCAAAGGTTGCACCTTCTGGGTTCACCGTGGCCTTGATAACGGGTGGGTTATAAGTACTCGGTTAATATGAACTTATTTTCGTTTTCATTTAGCTCCTTTATACACAAATAATGTTCTTGAATTTACGAGAACTTAACATTCATTCACCAATTGGGCCTGTGAGATTAGTTATGGCAGTGCCGTGTAGTATCCGGCCAATTAGAATAGCACCTTTCACACTTAAGTGTCTTAAAAGGTGAGTAATGACAATGGAGGTATCCATCCACACATTAAACGTAGACTATTAAATAGGAGTTTTCATAATTAGATCTTTTACTGCGATTTCCAACTCGTCTGCCAAGCGTGAAGAATATGATTAATTCACCCATTTCGGGGGAGGCTTTCGTCCAACAGTAAACGTCTTTCGGCTGAGATGATGATTGGATATCAAAATCAAAAAATCCAAAATATATGTATAGTCTATTCTCACTGTTCTCTTTCTTAATGATAGAGTTCAGATGTTCGGTTGCCTGAAGGGTGCTATTTGAATAAATCACTTTTTTACGGATTTTTGCGCATAATTTCTTCATTTATATTTTATTAGTTTCTATTGGTAAAAGAAACACCTAATATTTTTCCTGTTAGTTTGACCTTTATAGTTTTATCCGTAAACTCAAAAAAAATATATATTGGCTCGGTGTTTATTTAAATTTGTCAACACTTTTCTTCATAAATTATGCTCATGCAAATAATATAATTTGGATTGAAAGTATGTCAGCACATCTCATTTTCGTAATCTTGTTAATGTGTATACCAATCATAATTTATAACAAAACAACATAGAATAGTTTAAAAACGATGTATTGTCGTCTAAAGCTTCGCCCGAATGGATTTAAGAACTCGGTACAACATTATAATAGTAATAATAGAAAATTTAGCACTGAATTCATTCAGAGAAATCTTTCTTTTAACTAACTTATTATGTTTTCAAATATTTTTTAATATAATAATGTATTATTAAATCCAATTATTTTATTCTTTTTGGAAAAATAAATGTGACAATATCTTAATATATATTTTTGATAAAATAGTTACCTAATTTCTTGTCACAATTTTAGTTTTAAACACGATGTTGCCTATTGTGTTAATCATTCATCGTGACCTAAAATGAGATAGTATCAATTTTATTAGTCATACCCAAACATTACATTACAAAGGAATACAATAAAAAAAAGAATGCTGAGCAACTCTCTGACCTATAATTTATCTCTATGCAAAAAGTAAATTCATTGCTCTTTTGTTGCGTAAAAGAAGGACGACCTACAAACACGATTTCGCATTTAGAACATTAGAAGCGATTCTCGATTTTTTGTTGGTTCTTTAGCTAATTATAATTCTATGTGATGGATATCCTCACCTTATGTTGACCAAAGCATGGTATCAAAGTTTAAAGTAAAAGCTTGGCTTAGCTTTGAATTCGCAAAAGCTATGCTGAATTATGAAGCTCTGTTTTTTACCCGTCTGCAATATTGAAACAAGTTTTTCCAGATTCGCCGTTTTGCGGAGTTTTATCGACATGACATATTACCGTAGTAAAGCTGGAATGCTCGCGAGTTGCAAACTAAAAGTTGTTTTATTGGTATTAAGCGGACGATGACATTAGATTTGTTCGTGGGAATATTTTAGGTAACTTGTGGAGGTGTGTTATGTAGGAATAATAGTTACGCATTTGAAAGCTTTGAGTAGTCGTGGGAAGTGAAGTAGTGCAATAATTACACTTTTTTAATTAACTATTAATAAATAAAAAATATTTGAAGCATTTTATTTTTAATTTTGAATTAACTACATGTGATAAATAATATTTATATTTATTCAGTGACCAAAATTATATATGTAAAGAAAACCTCTTTCGTGTGTTTTCTTTGCTTATTGTCTCTTGCCGCATATGTCAAGACATGAGAATTGTGACGTTTGATTTTTGTTAAAGAATATGGTTTTCAGTTAATTAATATTTTATTATAATAGTGAAACGGAATAGAGGCATTAAATGTAGTTTCTCTACATTGTTACAGGTGAGAGAAATTTATGTTTAAGTTACCTACTAAATTAATTTGTGAATTATTGTGTGAATAATATTTTTTTCAATAAAAAATCTCTACATTGTTACAGAAACACAAATTTTGTTTTCTATTCCTCAGATGAGGACGCTAATATCATTATAAAACTACATTTTTCTGCTTATATTTTTTGGAAACATGAATAAATTGAGATTTGATTTCGCTGTTAAATCAGCGGCAGATGGAAAGTCAAACATAATATGCATAACATCGATAGCTACAAACGAAGGGCAAGTTTTTGAAATACCATCAGAGTATCAACCTGCGAATCTACATCATACCGTTACGAGTACTTCTAACTTTGCTAAAGTAAAAAAGTCATTGAGTAAAAGATATCAAACCAGAAAGATATGGATAACATTGACGGATGATATGTCAAAAATATATTTGGATGATGAGCAGAACATACAATTTAATGACATTTATTTGGAAGAGATTTCTGTAGAAACAAATAAATCTGATATTCGATCTGAAACAAATTTAAAGGAGCTTTTAGAAAAAATATTTGAAGAGAAACCCTCAATATCTGAAACTCAAAATTTAGGAAGAATTGCAAAGGACTTTGTCATTGAGAAATTCACTACGAAGAACTCAAATGCGTACCAGTGGATCCAGGATTTTAATAAAGAGTGTGAACGTTTCCAGATTATTAAAGACAAGAGTAAAATTGAGATTTTGAAAAATTTTTTGGAACTATCTAGTCTTGATTGGTATAACTGCATGATAATGAAACTTACAGTAGAGTCAGAATGGGAAAAGTGGGAGAAAATTTTTTGTGAGACTTTTGCGAACAAGGGATGGTCTCCCGTAAGGTATGCCCTAGCATTCAAATATCAAGTGGGATCGGTACTTGAGTATGCTTTGAAGAAAGAAAAATTGTTGCTGGAAGTAAGAAGATCGATTGATACCAGGACACTTATAGACCTCATAGCTTTTGGTTTGCCAAATTATATAGCTGATAAGATAGATAGAGAAGCTTTAAGAGAAACTGCGGATCTTTATAATGAAATAGGCAAATTGGAACATCTTGTTGGGAAGAATAGATATGATAAAAAAACTAATTTATTTACGAATGCTAAGCCGAGGAAAAGCGAAGAAAGAAGACCATGCCAAATTTGTTTTAACGAAAGAAGAGGAAGACGATTCCATTCTGAAGAATTGTGCTGGTTTAAAGAGAAAAATCAAAAATCGACAGTCAGGACTGTAAATAATTCTGAACTGGAGGTAGAACTAAATGAAGACAGTCCAAAAAACTAGATATTTCACCATTAATAAAAGTTCAGTTACTAATAAACGATACACTTATTGTTTCTGGGATATATGACTCGGGTTCAAATGTGTCATTAATAAATGCAAAATTATTAAAAATACGGCCAAATAGTAAAAGAGGTATAAGGATGGTTAATTTAAGAACTATTAATGGTGAAAAGAAGACAAATGGTACGGTAAATTTAAAGATAAAAATCTTTGGTATTGAGAGATTAATGGATATATTTGTGGTAGATAGTGAAAATTTTAATTACGATTTTCTTATTGGTTTAGATTGTATAAAAAAGTTCAAGTTGATACAAGATGAAAAATTAAAAATAACGCAATGCAACTACGTAGGAGTCCCAACTAAAACTTTATCGAATGTTAATTTTCCCGATGTACTGGGTGACGAAGATAAAGAAGAGGTCTTTACCTATTCTGAGATGTTAAAACGAGGGAGCAAACACGTGACTGGGTGTAAAATAAATTTCAATGAACATATAAATTCTGGTGAATTTGAATTGTTTCTGAACCACCTGGATATATATCAACAATCAAAAATAAATGATTTGATTGAAGAATATAAGCCCGTGTTTGCTAAGGACAAGTTTGATATTGGTATTGTACGAGATTATGAAGCTCATATTGACTTGATGGTTGAAAAATACTGCTGCAAGCGTCC
This sequence comes from Calamotropha paludella, assembly GCA_927399485.1. NCBI lineage: Eukaryota > Metazoa > Arthropoda > Insecta > Lepidoptera > Crambidae > Calamotropha > Calamotropha paludella. The sequence goes on along the minus strand of OV656815.1, from coordinate 19,527,964 downwards.
TTATAGGTGCACACCGGAAGATAGAAAAGAGATAGAAAGCCAAGTCTCAAAATTATTAGAGAAGAATTTAATTGAGGAATCTTATAGTCCATTTGCAGCTCCGGTTACTCTGGCTTTTAAAAAGGAAGATGGAAAAAGAACAAGATTATGTATAGATTTCAGAGAATTGAACAAGATTGTTGTGCCACAGTCTCAACCTTTTCCATTGATTGAGGATTTAATGATAAAAACTGTTAACTGTGAGTATTTTTCTACTTTTGATGTGAACTCAGCTTTTTGGTCAATTCCTTTGAAAGTTCAAGACAGGTATAAAACTGCATTTGTAACACAAGAGGGTCACTTCCAATGGACCTGTCTCCCGTTTGGATTAAAGACTGCTTCTGCCATTTTTCAACGGATATTGGGAAACATCATTAGAAAACATGGACTATCCGGTTTTGCAGTAAATTTTATAGACGATATTTTGGTGTTTTCCAGAACTTTTGAGGAGCATATACTACATATATCAAAACTGCTAGAGGCAATACTAATAGAAGGCTTTAGACTTAAGTTTACGAAATGTACGTTTGCAAAAACTTATGCCAAGTATTTAGGTCATATAATAGAAAATAATTCAGTCAGGCCTCTGAAGGACTATTTAACTGCTGTCAAAAGTTTTCCAGTTCCGGAAACAAGGAAAAATGTTCGTCAATTTTTGGGAAAGGTAAACTTTCATCATAAATTTGTACCACATAGTGCAATTATCTTAGACCCGCTACATAATTTATTAAGAAAGGATGTAAAATTTATATGGTCTGCGGAATGTCAGGAGGCATTTGATAAGATGAAAGCATTACTGTCTTCAGAACCAATTTTGAAAATTTTTGATCCTGAGCAGCCGATTAGGATTTATACAGATGCAAGCATCAAGGGAGTGGGAGCTGTATTGAAACAGGAGGATAGAAATGGGGTTAGTAAACCAGTTGCTTATTTTTCTAAAAAACTGACTGAGAGTCAAAAACGAAAAAAGGCTATATATTTAGAATGTCTTGCAATAAAGGAAGATGTGAAATTTTGGCAACACTGGCTTATAGGAAAAGAATTTCTAGTATATACAGATCATAAGCCTTTAGAAAATATGAACATCAGAGCGAGAACGGATGAAGAATTAGGGGATTTAATGTATTATTTATCCCAGTATAATTTTAAAATAATCTATAACCCAGGGAAATCCAATCAAGAGGCAGATTGTTTAAGTAGGAATCCGGTTCTAGAACCCAATGATAATGCTGATGATTTTTTGAAAGTAGTTAATTTATTAAGCTTAAAAGATATAAAAGATGACCAACGTACAAGTTTCAATCAGCAGAATCCCAAAATTTTACTAGAAAATGGTATTTACTATAAAAAAATTAAAGGAAAGAAAAAAATCATGTTGTCAGAGGAACTTAGCAAAACTCTTATAAGAAATGTTCATCGTACTTACTGTCACATCGGAAGGACTCAGATGGTGAATAAAATAACACCTTTTTACACAGCAGTAAATATCATTGAGAACATTAAAAAGATATGTGATGAATGTGAAACTTGTATCAAAAATAAATCAAGGAGGAGTCCAAAATATGGACTGCTGTCTCACTTAGGTCCGGCAACACGTCCTTTTCAAATAGTTTCTATTGACACTATTGGAGGCTTTGGAGGATCACGATCAACGAAAAAATATTTGCACCTTTTAGTTGATCACTTTACGAGGTATGCAATAATTTCTACATCGAGAAATCAAAGCTCAAGTGTTTTTATCAGGCTAGTGAAAAAGGTGACTGAAGGCTACAAGATTGAGTTGATATTAACGGACCAGTATCCTGGCATTAATTCGAAGGAATTTAAGGAGTTTCTTAATAGTGAAAATATAAGATTAGTTTTTACTGCTGTGGATGCACCATTTTCTAATGGACTTAATGAGAGATTGAATCAAACCTTGGTTAATAAAATAAGGTGTAAAATAAACGAAAGTGATACAAAAATAGCGTGGACTACTATCGCACAGAAATGTTTAGAAAAATATAATGAAACCGAACATACTGTCACAAAATTTGCACCTATATATCTGTTGGAAGGAGAGAATGTGAATATTCTTCCAGTTGAGCTAAAATCCAGGTGTACGGATGAAAATCTAGACAAAGATAGAAAAGTAGCTCTGGAAAACACGATAAAATCTCATAATTATAATAAAAAAATATTTGACCAGCGTAGAGAAGAACGTAAATTGGAAGTTGGAGATAGAGTTTATGTAGAAAATGGTAATCGACTGAATAGAAAGAAGCTGGATGAATTGAGGATTGGTCCATACAAAATTTTGAAAAAGATTTCGAACTCAATCTATGAAGTTGATACGGGACATAGGAAAGCGGAGTCGAACATTTACCACATTACAAAGCTGCTTCCGGTATAGTGAACAATTACGTTTTTTTTTCTTTCTTTTCTTACGCGTAATTGTTGTCTTTGGAGGGGGAGATGTAAAGAAAACCTCTTTCGTGTGTTTTCTTTGCTTATTGTCTCTTGCCGCATATGTCAAGACATGAGAATTGTGACGTTTGATTTTTGTTAAAGAATATGGTTTTCAGTTAATTAATATTTTATTATAATAGTGAAACGGAATAGAGGCATTAAATGTAGTTTCTCTACATTGTTACAGGTGAGAGAAATTTATGTTTAAGTTACCTACTAAATTAATTTGTGAATTATTGTGTGAATAATATTTTTTTCAATAAAAAATCTCTACATTGTTACAGAAACACAAATTTTGTTTTCTATTCCTCAGATGAGGACGCTAATATCATTATATATATAATAAGTATTATCAACTACTAAGCTTTGTGCTAATTCTGTTAATCTGTAAGCTAAGCTCACAGTGGTTTGCGTATTTGTCTGTCCGTTCTTTTTCCCGCTCTTTTTCCATTGTATCAATTAACGTTACCACAGCAACGCGTTAACCGCAAGTAGTTCGTCTACCGGACGCTAGATGGCGCTAACGGAAAAAATATTTAATAATGGAAAAAAATTCAAGAATTTTCCACCCGTCCACCCGTGCCAAGCCGGGACGGGCCGCTAGTCTACATCAACTGACAACCTCATCCCTTAGCTCAATAAACGTTCAATTGCATAAGAAGTGAGTTTTTAATTGAAACTTTATAGTTTAGTAAATAAGGGACAATGGTTAAGTAGCTAAAACATGGCTGTAGTTAATCGGCTGAGAAATTCCGCGTTCACAGATCTTCTTAAGCATGATGGAGTAAGGACTTACAAATTTTTGGTCATCTAACCGACAACCGTTATTTGTCAAAATTTCTTAATCTCCAAAAACATTTTTATAACGGGGTAACGATAGCGTCATCAGCGCATTGTTAACAATCTTTATGTTCATAAATAATAACTAGCTGACCCGGTAACGCGTTGCTATGGCAACGCGTATACAATGGAAAAAGAGCGGACAGACAAACACAAACAACAAATTTGTGTTTTTAGAGTATATATTTATTGTATTGTGATATATGCCAGATGTAATTTGGTATAAATATTAAGACCCGAATGACTCCAGTTTATATTGGTTGTTTTTATTAAGTTGTCATTTACTGTGTTTGTAATAAACAATAATAATGTTGTAACTCCGATATTAAAATTAAAAATTTGTGCATTAATAACTTAACTAATATTAACTACTCTTACAAATATTTACTAATATTAGTGACCTCGCGCAGGTTTAACCGTTCGGCGTTCTTCTTGAAAAATCCTTGTTGAGGTTCGCATTGATGAAAGGAAGAATTTGCACAACAAGCTCACGAAAAGTAAACGCGCAATATGTATTAAAACGGTCACGTTACCGCCAGCTAGATTGAAAGCAGAGTAGGTACAGAGACTAGAAAAAACACAATTAAAAAGATAAATCACATATTAACATAGGTAAGTGATGTTACAGATGAATTCGCTTAATTGCAGAGTTAAAAAGAAGGCCGAAACAAGAAGTATAAAGTTTTAAAAATGGGTAGTAACTAGCAAACAATTCCCTTTTATCAGAACTAGCTAACCCGGCCACGCGTTGCTGGTATAACCCGGCCACGCGTTGCTATGGAAACGTTAATTGATTATTAAAAACTGTTATTCTTAGGCTTATGGCAACTATGGTAACAAACCCCACAAAGTCCTTCTCTTTTATAGTAGAGATGTATTGCATATTTAAACATTTCGTAGGCTAAAAAAATTAGGAACGGTTAAAGATCGTAATAGTATTAGACGCTTCCGACGCCATCTCTGATTACCATAGAACTTTTTTATCATGAAAAAATACAAAATAAAGTATGAATAACTTGTAACATATAACCTGTCTATTGCTGTATTCTGGCATAAGGCGTCGTTTTAACGTATTAGGTAGAACCTTTCAATATAAGAATAGATGACCTATACTTCTTTTACTTTGAAAATTCTATTGACGTACCTTGAATTGAGTCCTGAGGGAATGTAGGGAATTCATCAATCACTATAGAAAAAGTTCTACACAAAGTTAAAGCTGAATCTCTTTTCATAATAGAAACAAAATATTGGATTCTATGTGATGCTGGCTTTTCATTAAAGCGATATTTTTGTATAGGAATTTTTGCAAATTATTTGTTTATATATAATTTCATCGTGTTAAAGTAGCTGTTTTTATTACATTTGTCTTATGTTGAATGAAATGTAATAGTTATTTGAAAGACTGTATGTAATTTAGAAGATTGTCAGAACACAATGGTATTGCATTATAGCATAGTGTACATAAACTACGCTATAATGCAAAACAATAATGGCGGAGAGCACATCAATGTAAATAGTCTAAAAATAAAATGATCTTTATTACAATAATATAAGGTCTAAATGACAAATCATATAACTTGATTTTTGTAGTTGTGATTACCCGAAACGTAACCCACATCTATAAAGTTCCACGTATATTGTAATATTTATATTGAAATCGAAATGTGTTAACGGTAGATTGAAAAAAAATTTCTTGTATCATTTATATCTTGGTCAAAAACTAGTTTTTCCTTTTTTTACTTATAAAAAAGTCATGGTCATTATGAGTCATTATTTTAGTCATCTTGTAGCAAAAGATCTATTGACTTGTTTTATGTTTTTTTTACGATTCATCATTCATTCATCGTGATTTCATTAATTATGATGCCAAAATTAAGAATATTTAAAGTAATTTGAATGAAAAACTTTTATCCGGTTTTTTAAAAAGGGTTTATTTTTATTATTGCGTACTATATGTGTTGTCCGTGTCCACAGAATGACACCTGAATCCTGTGAGCACGGCGCGTATTGAAATCCGTTAAAAATGGTTTTAATTTCGCGTCCCCGAAATTGAAGGAACTAAATATGTTAACCATATTTGACATAAATGTAATAACTTTCACTTGTAAATTGAAATGTTTTCGAATTTACAGTAATCCATTTTCACATTTGGTAATGCAAAGGAGATGTCAAGTGTACTTGCGGCCGAAATCACGAGTCCCCAAAAAGATACACAAGGTAACAAATTGGCAATAAAAAGCTAACAAAATGCCGTGGGTAAGCATTTCGGCCGAAGCTGTAAATCCCGGGCTGGCGCCATAAATCCCGTAGAAATATCGAAAGCTGTGTAATACAGTTAGGTACAGTTGGATTGTACGGGATAAGGCCCTTCGAATTTGACTTTGAAAGCCTTTTTGAATATTAAAATGAGATGATTGCGCGTTGCGAGTGGTAATTCAGTGGGTGACAATGGAAGCGATGTAGAGTTATTTAGTTATCTCGATTGAGATACTAACTTTGTAGATTTATTATTATGATACAAATAAAATGGAAAAATATCAATTTAATTGATGTATAGGGCCATTGGACATCATCTAAATAAGCGTTTTTTTTATTTGGAACATGCTTACCTACAAATTTATTTTGCGTTTTAGAAGCCCCAGAGCGTAGGGAGAAAATACACAAGCAGTGAATTTCACTCACAGCGGAATCGACGTTTGGATGAGAATTTTGTATTCTCCAACCATCATCTTCGCCGTTACTAACGAACTCTGCGGAGAGAGTAGATTGGGGTGTATACTTGGGAGCTTGCTTTGAAAATTGGTTTTGATACCTTGAAATGTCAATATTTAAAAATTGCAGTATCAAATAGTGAAAACCATGATGTTTCCCAGAATATTGGTAAAATAGTAAAGACATAAAACGCAATCACTATGAAAATATTTAACAAATAAAAACGTTTTTCCTCCTGTGTCTGTGTTTCCTTACAATTAAGGGGTCTTCAAGTGTGAGTGAATGTCTTCTAGGCGAGTGCGTCACATCGTAGATCGCATCGTCACTTACCATCAGGCGAGATAGTGGTCAAGCACCTACCTATTTACTAAAAAAAAAAAGCATAATTGTGTCGCGAACGTAAAATTGGTTTTATATTAGAATTGTATGAAAAGCACATCGTAACCTGCGTCATTTCATTACAGTTAGAATAGAATTTTGATTAAGAAAAATACAGTCAGCAAAAAAAGCTCATTTTTGATTTTTAATAGGTTTAATTGCCAATTGTATTTGTTTGTCACTCTTTAACTTTCGATTGCTTCATTTTATCAACGCAATGTAAGATCCAGTAAGTTTTATATCTCAGAGTCAAATAAATAAATAATTAAATAAGAACTATCTAAGGCTAAGAGAACATTATATTTACAATTCATATTCTTAAATAAGTTATGTCCCAGAAATAGGAAATTTTATTTCTTGGAGTTACCTTGTCCCAGCTTAAGTAAAAAAAATATTTCCATTAGACTTACGTAAGTCCAAGTTTGCATAAGATAATAATCTCAACAATTTATCGTTATATTAGTCTTTTCATCGGTAGTGTGTTTAGTCTAAAGATCGAATAAGGTAAAATAGGGTACTGCTAAAATTTATGTGTTTTCAAAATAACTCTCCCTCTCAAATTCTACTTATAGAATTTTACTTATTTTGGTATGTCTTTCCAGAGGATTTGTTATCTCTTGATATAACGATCGTTGTGGAAAATATTGTTATTGGAAAATAGAAAATCATTTTAAATAATGGAAATTTTATATAAAACATACAATAATTTGATTAAAAATTAAATAATTACGATTAAATTAGTATTTTATGCATTCATAAATCTTCTAATTCTAGTTATCGATCTATATAACTAATAACTAATAGTGTCACCAATGTGAACAAAAATATAATTAATAGGTAAACTGACATTAGATACACGTGTCTAGATGAAACATACACGACCTGTAATTATTTATATTACATAACTAAAAAATACTACATTCTTAGCAATCACTTTTGTTCTCAAATACTTTCGATTTTGTAGGTAATGTGAATTTACTTATTTATGTAAATCGAAGTATGCTTGATCTTGGCTTACAACACATTTAAATACAAATAACTTTATAAGTAAACAATTATTGCTAAAGATACATAAAGATAGTATAAAATAATATGTTAATATTTTAATAACCAATTCTTATACCTAAATTAATAACTAAAAAATTATTTAGGGTAAATACAGGTAAAAGTAACTCAACTTAATTTTTTGACGAGAAACTACAATTCTGCAAATGAGAGGGGATGTCGATGAAGCGCAATGGACCGTTTTGAGGCTTAAGAAGTCTCGGTTGTTTTACGACGAAGGCGAAGGGGACAAAAAGACAGTTGAGGGTTGCGAATATTTAGCAGGAACTTCGTATTTCAATTTTAGATGAGAAGGACAAGCAATATTGCGATGAACGAGTTTGAATTGAAATGAGAGGTCTCACAAAAATCTTAGTAAATCGTGAAATGTTTTCTGCCATAACTTCAGTCTTCTTAGCTATTTACTCAAACAACATTCTTGAGTTGGATTTATGGACAGGTATGTAACTGTTCATGGTAAGTATTACTTTCCCGGTCCGGATGGCAAGGTCTCCAGAACCGGTCACACAGCCTGACCGGATTTCAATGCCGGAGGCGATAGTTTTGCAATTACTTTTCTAAGGCCTATGGAAAATTATATGATAGCCTGGTTCTAGGCAGGAGTTTCTTCCAATAATTGACTTAATTTCAACAAAAATACTATTGATAAGTAATCAATATGGGCTTCTGTATAAGACTTATATATTCAACAACATTAATATGGAGCTATGTATGTACATATTACCTGAAGAAAATCAAGAATATGACTATGACTTATGTTTTTGATCGCGTTTGACATTTCAGATTTTGGATGGAAAACTTGCATTGGATTTACTGTGGTCAAGCAGTCACCAGATTGCATAGGATGTGGTTTCAATTCCAGCGTATATCATTTCTTATAGGATATTCGTAAATAACTTTTCCGGACGTAGTATAGAGTTGTCTCTGTTCGTAAATATACTTAATTTGGATAATTTAAATTTAAAAATATGTGGATGTATAGTGGCAAAAGTAGTGCCTTTTACTTTTTCTTGAGACAATATTTATATGTTTTTGAGTGTTCTTATACGAATACGAAAAGCGAATATATCCTTGGATATACGGAGGAAATGGTTGAAATTTTAGTGAAAATACTAAATTATCACAATTATGCCTATTTCATAATTTGTGCTCTCATAAATCTGGCTTTTTGTAATTAGTTGATATGTAAAGTTAATTGCTTTTATAATATTTCCTAAACAACTTATGACCGCTCCATGAAGTCAAAGAAACATTAAAGTATGTATACCTTTTCATTTAATGATGTTAAAGAGACTGACTCAAGTGCAAGTACAGTAAATAATATGAAAGTAAGAAATATTTCATTAATATCTGTAGCACATCTGTATTTTATGACAATAATAGTTGCTCATCCAAAAACTGTTTCGATTTAAGAATTCCGTGAATGAATGTCGCATAAAATGAGACATATAAGTCGTAATACATTTATATTTAGTACAGATATCAATTTTATTATTACATTGAAACTTTGTACGAGTGTATAGATGAAGAAAGTGTACATAAACGAAAAACAAATGAGAGGAGAAAAAAAATCGAAATAAATTAAAAGAAAAGTCAATCGTGCAGAACATGAACTATGGCTGACCGCCTAAACAACACTTAAAAACAGTTGTAAGTGGTGCGTACTTACCCGATGCAGGGTGAAAGCAGTGGTGAGGTGACTGGGTTTGAGCAATTAGGTACCATGGGTTAACCGGTAAGGCAAACCTGCAGGCGGGAACGTTTGTTTAACTGTACTGCATACATGATTTGCCTATTCACGTTGCTGTGCACTTTACTGCAAATAAACGACGTTAACGAACAACAGAAATAAAACTGCACGCATGAATAAATACCTTACTTTGAAGCTAACATAGCGATAACTTCTTCCGTATATAAAAAAATATATAAAAACCTTTTTAATAACTCCACACTATTTAAATTCTTACTATTTCAACTACGAAATGAACAAAAAATAAAATAAGTTTTTTAAAATAAGCTTCAGACAAACAATCTAATAGAAGAGAAATGATAACTCTTTTAACTGAAATAAATAAAAAAGTGCTCTTAAATAAAATATGAGCATAAAAATTTTAATAATAATTTTTCCAAGTACGCAAACCTTTTTTGATGTATGTACGTCGTGCTTGGTAAAGGCACTTAAAGTTATTGATCCCAGCTGCTATTAAAAACTGGCAGGCGAAATTGGAATTCAGCTATTGGAATAAATTGCGGGACTTGCTCTGGACCGCATAAAGCTTCATAATGTTTCCACTTTTCATTATACTTAATTTGCAAAGTAACAAAAAAGTTCTTTGACTACCGAACTCTTTGATGCTTTCCAGCAACTACAGCCATATTTTTCGATTTTACTAAATGGATTCCCTCTGAAAGCCGTTCGAAAGCGTATGAAAAAATATTACTCTGTAGGCAATATTTACGTATAATAAGAACTACGTACATAGTGAAGAACTGGTACCTTCATTTTATAATGTATGTATTTCATTGTTAGTCAACGTATGTTATTTGTTGAGGGTAATCTAAAAAGAGAAACCTATAAAAACAGTTACCAATCCCGTTTAATGATGAGTATATGTTCACAACCCTGGAATGTTACGATTTTCACACTTGAGTTGAGTTACATTACTTGCGTAACATTGAAAGCTTATTTTATTTGCTGTTGCAAAGTTGCAGAATGATAAAACCTTAGATAGTTGTATTGAAATAAAAGCAAGCATTTGCGGAGCTACAGTTGCTTTTTATTAAAAACATAAATTGTAACATTTAGTATAGGTACACTGCATTATAGGCACGTAAGTATCAACATTGTTTCATTTCTATATATATTTTGTAATCTTGATAATCGTAATTATTTAAAGAATGTATTTAATTTACTTTGGCTGAATGAGAAATGTTTTTTTAGTGTAAACGAGTACGAGAATTTTGAAAAATAATTTTGAATTTTGTTTCTGTTTTGTCAAAGTTTTTTTTTAATGTTTTGTAGTAATGATTTGAGGATGAATTTGATATTTTTAATATATTTTTTTTATATATACAGTAGAATTTTCAATACCACTAAAAATTAGCACGCCTGCTTGCAGGTTAAATACAAAACTAAAATAATATTTGTAAGACGCCTGTACAATTTTTATTTTTGCAAATAAAAAAATGATTGACTGATTGATTCATTAGTTTGATGGTACAGCTAGTGAACTACGCTACGATAAATCTAAAAGCAAACTTTGATATATAACTTATGGTTGTAATAAGTCTGTGAAGAATAATGGATAGGGCTATTTAAAAAAATCAACTTTTCTCAAGTCTCAAGGCGGGACTCGACACATCCTCTCGCTTTCCGGGCGAGTACATTTCCAACTAAGCTACTGAGATTGTTACAGACACGTAGAGTTTTTTCAAGTGTTTCATAAGCTGACACCAGCGAGTTCAGTTTAAGAAATACTAGTAGAAGAAACAGCTAAGCTATGTAATATTTCTTTTGTTATTTATAAATGTAATTGCTAGGTTTTGTTACTTTAGACTTTGTTACTTTAAGAAGTTATTTCTATAAAAAATAAACATTTCTGAGGTGAGACTTGAACTTCCACTCGCAATCCAAGTGAGTACTCTTACAATTGATTTCTCTAGATATAAAATTCTGAAATTTAATCCTTAAATAACAAAATATAATAAAATCTAGCAAGTTAGGAATATTATAATGTATTCAAGCTTTAACTGCTAAATCAATTTTTGCTAGAAAAACATCAATTTGTTTTAGATATTATACTGGATTTGAATCCGTAACGTCTGGCTTACCATACGATAGCTCTTTGAAATGATTTAAGTGTTTTTTAAGCTAAGCATTAGCGCTATCTCTTCATGTTTATTTAATAATTTCTTTGGGATACTAAAAAACATTCACAATAACGCTTAGATCAAATTTTTTTATACTATAAATATTGCTTTTTGTTAAGCCTACACCTTTAACCACGGGTTTATAAATGTTATACTCGTTCAATACTCACTTAGTAATCGAACTCTGTTTGATTTAACTCAAATTTAAATATTTTTTATATTAAACAGTAAAGTAACATCTTTTTTTAGATTTCGGGGTAACTTATTTTGACTTAATATTTTATAGGTGAGCACAATTCTTGCTAAAGAACGATATAGTGTTTATCTTTTCATTTTCATATAGGTATTTGTATAACAGAGCAAATATTCCTTTTGCTCCGTAGTTAACATGTCACTTGCAAATTGTTTTGCAGCGCTGTAGGCACCTCCAATAAAACGAGGGAAACCTCCATTGTCTTTAGAAATACACTAGAAACAGAATGTAGGTGAAACAATACAGAACGCACTAAACAAACATATCGGTTTCGGATGTACGTATGCCTATTTGTTGTTTTCTGTTCGATGTTAAAATGACGAAATGAAAACGTACATGTAAATATTCGTTGTGATTTTTTGGCGGCTGTGTTTGCGTTTGGATGATTAAAAGCTTGAATAAAATTGCGAAGAGAGCTCAATCGTTCCAGTTAAATTAAAGTTTAGGAATTTCATCCACCGAATGTTTATCAACGGATTTCACTTACCATATTGCAAATCGTACATATGTGATGTTCAGCGACACACCATAGGCTTATTTCAAACCGTTATGTCACGTAAGATAAGGCTTAATTTCAATAGTTGATTTTCAGTAGAGTGGAAAGAGATGTCAGCGTCTTGAACAACATAACTACTTCTTAACTTTCAGTCTTGGTGACATAATTTTTTGTGCGCAAGTTGATAAAACGTTGCAGTATACAAATTATATAAAATTGAACCTGTTACCAAACTGAATATGTTTCCTATTACATCGCTCGGACTTTGACCGTTTGTTCGATATGGTAATTATTCATTCACAAACATACGAATTTCTTTAATTCATCGAATACTGAATAAAACGTGGATGCGTCTGCTAGATTAAAAATTATGTAAAAACACAATTACGAACTTAAAAAACACCCCATTAAACTGTTATACACTTATTACGCAGAATGAAGCAGAAATTATTGAAATCATTCGTTTAGATGTTATAAACACAACGATAAAGTATAAAAAAACTTTTTTTACTGTTATTTGCAAGGACCTGTTATTCAATAGAGAAGCCAATAGGCTTCTTATTGTTATTTAGTTATATTGGTAAATAATAAAACATATACTTACTAATATACTTGAAATAAATATGTGTACGAAAACAATAAAAATGAAAAAATATAATTGTAAAATAGTTTATTCCTTAACAAATTCATAAAGAATAAAGTAGCCGGAGCCAACAAATTTGTTGATAAAATTGCACTGATAAAGATTTAAATAAATAAATAAGTGTACGATAACAATGAAAATGAAAAATAAAATTGAAAAATGGTTTATTTATCAACAAATTCATAAACAATAAAGTAACTGGAACCAACCTATTAAATATCCAAGCACACTCGTGCCGCTCTTCAACAACTTACTAAGACGTATGTCTTAGATATCATTAAGTTACTTAATATAAACGAAGCATCATCAATTTTTATACATTTTGCGCATTCTGTGTGTGTGCATTCTATGTGTCTTCTATGTCATTCTATGTCGTCTAGCCTATTCTATGTTCTATGTCTATGTCGTCTAGACTGTTCTATGTCGTATAGCCCTTGATGGTCTTACGTAGGTATTGGTGTTTGGCAAATTCTGTTCTTGATTCCGCATATTAGAAATTTTGCATTGTTAACGCAAAAAATTAAGCCTTAATATCGCTTTGTTACTAGCATTAGGTGATTTTAATAAGATGGTGCCAAGCGAGCATCACAATGTAATTTTGATATCTTGTGGTATGTTAATGAAAGTCCGAGTAAAACTCACGGTTTCGCAACATTTTTTTTCTTTGTATTTTTATCATTTAAGGGAGCTTTTGTATTTATTTCACTTGTATTTACTTAAATAAATGTGTTTTTTAATAAAGAATGTCTAACATAAGTTTAATATTTTTGGCTGCGAACATGTAAGTCAACAATTCTGCTTTAGCTCAACCCTTGGAAAGAATACTCTGGAACATACCAATATCAAGCTTGTTGACTTTCAGCTTTGCAACAAAATTTATTATTCATTATATAACTTCTGCAACATACTGTTCCCTTTATCAATTTAACGAAATGTCTATTAAATTTAAATTTATTTAAAAAAAAGGGTTAAAGGAAATTTAATAATTTGAGTTAAATTGGAATATACATTTGTCTATAGGTTGTTTGTGTGAAATCCAGACCAAAGATAAAGTCAATTACTTTTTATATATTTGTGCTTTAAAATGTTGATTGGGCGGTCTGACAATACCTATTAGTGAAATAAATAATTTCAACCTGCCAACGACCTTGGAATAAAAATTGTTGTTTTAAAAACTTTCTCAAATACTGTCAGCCCAACTTAATATAATTGTGTTCTAGATAACTTTGACCGGGGAAATAGTTTAACCGTGCACTCACTACATTAGTTACCTACAAACAAGCATTTGATTTTCGTGTAGCTGATAGCACAATGTCACGTTTTTTTAACTTATGTTATATTACTTTAAATCAAAGTTCAATACATACGGCGTTACTCCAAAAGTGGATTTATCACTTTTTATATTGTTTGAAACAATTTTTTTCTTAAATAATCAATATATGATTAGCATTAGTAGGGTCAACAAAGTTTTTTTATTTATACACATAACAAATTTGCATAAACATTTCATAGAAAATCAACTAAACTTTAGGCTTAAACTTTGTGGAAAAAAGACGGGAATCGAATAAGTATCTTTCGCTACCCGAGCACCTATGGAAACCAAACGCAAAGAATTCGCGCTTCCTCATAAATACAACAAGCGGAGTTTAGGATTTGAAAATCATTCTCGGCATTAAATTTCAAGTTCCTAGGTCAATGGGAAGTTAGAATTTTTTTTGCAACAAAATTTAGTAGAAATGCTAACGTTAGTGGCTTCTCATGCCTTTGTTTCCCAATATATAAAAAACAAATAATACAGTATCTCATCTCCCAAACGACCTTTAAACAATAATACTGCACTCGATGGGTTAAGTATTTTCACGCCTCCCTTTTTCTGTATGGGGAAAAAAACTAAAAAATACCTAATAAAAATACTAAAAAATATTTTTGATACTTGGTATGGCTTAAACACTGTAGCGCTAACAGTTTGACTGTAAAATCCTGTGTTGACTACGGATCGACGGACATGTGAGTGAAAGCAATAGGGCTACGTTTAGATTATACGACTGTCCGATCTTACATGGAATATTGCAGCCACCTCTAGGATGACTCAGTAAAATACCAATTTGCTGCACTGGACACGATTCAGCGCAGAGTTGAGAGGTTCATTAGTGACAGCAAATTGGCGAAGAGCAAGCTTCACACCTTAGCTCACCGCCGCAAAGTTGCCTGTCTGTCGGTCTTTTACAGATTGTATTTTGGAGAGTGTGCTCAGCAGCTTCTTATGCTCATACCACCATCACCTTTCTTCAATCGGACATCCAGACGCGCTGCGGGCTACCACCCTACCTACCTACCCCTTCTTGGTCGCTATTCATACCTGTCGCACTAAGCGCACTCGACTTCTTATATAATGCGCACAGCAAGGGAGTGGAACTTCCTCCCTGCGTCTGTATTTCCGAGTACTTATAACCCGTCTATTTTTAAAGCCAGAGTAAAAAGGGAACCTTCTCGGTTAGCTCGTTCCATCGTGGTTTCTGTCTTTGCCCCCGGGCTTGATTGGGATCAAGGACGAACCCATTCTGAATTAAAAAAAAATACGAGTGTGGAACCCTAAAAAGTTGTATCAGTAATTTCACTACAGAACTGCAAAGCAAAACTATTGGTATTCATCTGTCCACAGCTTTACCGGTAGTGGGCGATGAAGGTCGTAACGGGGCATATAGCCGACCATTTTTTGAGGCTCGCGTCTTGTAAGGAAAGCCTACTCGGAACAGACGCAGTACCGTTCGTCTTTCTTGTTATTATCTGACTCGTGTGAAGAGGCGGACTGTTACACCTATTTTTTGTTCGATACTTCTTTGTAAGACGGTCGACATCAGCATTCTTATTAAGTATTTAACAAAATTAATAAAGTTTTATACAAATGTTTGACATTAATTGAATATACATTGTGACTTTATATGGCAAAATCAAGTATTTAACTTTTAAAAAGTTAACAGTTTTCCATAGATTTCGACCGTTAGATTGTATGTTACAGAATCGGCAGTAGATTATAGTACTAAAAAATATTGTTTATAGTTTTTTTGTTTGTTATTAGAATCATCGAGATGTATTATTACGGAATTTGACTATGGCTTTTTTATTATATTCGATCGTAAAATAATGGAGTCTCAAAAATATTAAAATACAATAAAAATCCAGTTTTCAATTATACGTTCGTGATTTTATCGATGTTTATATATTTCTTACGATTGTTTGTAAATATCTTTTTGAAGTTTTCTTTGTTCAAAAATAGGTGTCACCAAACCACTAAGTCAACTTCTCTTCCAGCATTACTTTTAATAATTTCACCATAGTTGTCCCTACATATGAGCCAACCTAACAGTCATCATGAATGTTTAAAACAAAATATTAACGTAATTTATTAGTAAAGGCTGACAGTATTTGACTAACATCGTCTGTGGGACTGCGTAATTACTTTTTACTTTAAATAAGTTGAACCGATATTACGCGAGCCTCTGTTTAGTTGTGGTATGTTTTGGTTTATGAAAATGGTTGAATTTTTGTTACAAATGTAATATAAGACACTGTTTATTAGATAAACATGACGACTTGCAGCAATTTTTCAGTTACATCAATTACACTTACTTCTGGTATTTAATTTACTTAATTGTATTAAACATCTTCTAGTGTAACAGTATTTAAAGCTTTTTATATATAGGGGCATCGCTCCGAAGCGAATTGATTAAAACTGGCTAAGTAAACTTTAACTTATCAAAGTTAAATTGAGTTAAGGTTAAACTTTCGTGATTATATTATTCAGTTAAGTAACGTTCAACTTAGTTGAGGAAACTTTTAAATTTTCTTAGTTTAAATGTAATCCGAAGATTAGCTGCATTAATGCGCACACAATTAATTAGAAATTAATCTTCTATAAAATTAAGTCAATCAGCTGCTTAACAATTTTAACAATATGTACCTATATAAGTTATGTTTCATAATTTATTTTACAATTATTTAATCTAAGTATGTCGTGACGTAGTTAACTTACAGTATTTAAGCCTCACTTTGATAAAGTAAATGGTCATAATGGGTTAAAAGCCTTGATAGCTTAGTGGATAAGGCGTTACTTTTAAAACATATATTTACAATCTAGTGTCATAATTTCGATACTATAGACGTCTCTGTATACAGTCTTTGTAGACCATATATACTGTTAAAACAATAATAAAAATATGAACTAGTGAACCTTTTCATATTGCTGCGCCCATGCAAGGTGTCATATCGCATGTACTGAATAAACTAGTACTTTTTATATAAAAAAATACGAGAAAAACAATATACAATAATAATTGAAGACAAAATATTAAATATATAACTATAGTTTTTGTTTAGTAAAATATAAATATCTTATATGTAAATATTAATAATTAACTTCGAACAACTTACACAGAGCAGACTGAGCAGAGTTTGATTTATGATATCTTTATAAATAAATAAATATATATAATTCTACTGTACGTGTGTATGTCACTGAACTCCTCCTAAACGGCTGGACCGATTTGAATGATTTTTTTGTATGCGTTAGGGTGGCGCCCTGGATGGTTTAGATTCATAAATCAGCCCGGCAGATGGAGCTGCAGGCGGTATCTAGGTTATTTACCTGCAAGTAAATGTACTGTACTGCAACTAAACGGCTGGATCGACTTGAATGAATTTTTGTGTATGCATTATATATTAAAATTCCCTCATACATTGTTTGACTACGACGAACTCCGAGTTTTGATATTTTTTTTTGTGTTGGATTTGTGACTTATGACATAGAATAGGCTCCATTTATAACACAGCAAGTCAGCTTGTTAAATCATGTAATAGGTATAACCATGAATATAGAATGCTTATGCTTCAAGTTTTCTATCAAGATTCGAATCCAGTATTGTTAGTGTAATTAGCAGGAAGCTTTTGTTGTACTAATCGGTCGTAGGAATTAGATATGTTTAAAAAAATGTTTTGTAGTTATTAGAAAAACACAATTTCAGTTGTTCAAATATCTATAATATCTATTCACTTTGAGACAACAATTTTGTAGCACGGAGCGAAATTGGTTATTTAAAGAAAACAGAGTACAGGAAATAAAATAGAATTTGAAATCAAATTTACCATTCCCTTCCTATTGAGCTTGTCAATATTGATTTATTTATAATTTAACATAAAATAAGCATGGAACGGTTTTTGTCAAATGATAAATTTATAAAGTTTATTTTAATAATTGTTATAAATATTCTCTTTTCAATATAAATTCACTAACACTTATAAATCCAGATTACGTTTTTAATGTGGACTTATAACTAAAAAAGATATTTACCAGTCATTTGTGACTATCTAAGAAGATTGTGTGGGTGTCACAACGTGCAAATAAGAATTCAAGTAAAATAATTATTCATATATGCTATACATAAATAAACAAGTAGATAAATAGACAAGGCTCGGTAGCTCAAATGGGAGAGCATTGGACCGGACTTACAAAGTTTGCGGGTTCGATTCCCGACTGAGAATTCACTTGTGAGACGAGTCGATCTTTTCCAGTATTTTTTTATAAAAATAACTTATCTTAGAAGATAGCATTGAAAAATGCACAAAATATATAAAAAATATATAAAATTATAAAACTGAATTAAATGTTGTTTTCACTTACATTAGTATAAATTGAAAAGTGATTTTTAACATGTCTTTATTTTTGAGACTCTGATACTTCGGCGCAGTTGCATGTGCTATAGCCACGGAAGAACTGAGATTTTTCGCGGGTGGTGGTCGGAGCCTTAAAAAAACTATGATAATAATTATCCGGTAATGGTATCCGAATAAATACTATATTTAAATATCGATATTACTTTATAGAATCACAAAATTATTTTTAACGAAGTTATTAACTTATAAGAAATTATTCGCCGAGTTGAAAGACGAATCCTATCTATTTAAGGAATGTTCCCATCCCAAATTCTCCAGAGTCTAAAGACTAAGGTAATAGAGTAGAGTGTATTGCCAGAGTTGACATACGGCTCTGAAACGTGGTGGTTAATTGTTGGTTTTATTAACGAGCTCAGAGTCTCCCAGCGTGCTGTGGATAGCTATGCTACGAGTATCCTTGCGTATGTCCACAAAATCACCAAAGTTAAGACAGATCTTGGATACGCAAATCTGAAATGGCAGACCACGTCGCTCGCAGAACTGATTACCGCATGGAAAGAAATGTTATCTAGTGGTGATTATGAACTGGAAGACGCAGCGGCAGTAGACCCCTTCTAGTTGGATCGCTGACCTGGTCAACTTTGCGGTAAGCAGATGGCTGCAAATTATTAGTAGGCGCTCTTTGGGTACTCCATAATTTATATTTCAGCTATTCAGCGACCTACTATTGAAGGTCTGAAAACGGATGCTGGTAACGCACAGGGATAAAAATATTCTTAACGACGTTTGTAGGTATGATGAGCATAAAAACTTGGGAAACTTAACCTCGTACAGTGTCTGTTTGGTTTGAAATTATAATCTTTCCTATATTTATTAGTAACTAAAGCTCGTACAGTAGTTCCTACTAAAAATAAGAAAGAAAAGCAAATTTAAATAAAACCGGTCTCCCTATCCATTCATTTTCGTTTTTTTATATTTAATCCTGCTGTTTCGGCTCCTGTAAAGTGATTACAGGATGAATATTATAATGAACTTCAGTCATACTGTGATCACGGATTTATTTAAACTTTGTTTTTTAATCTTAATAGAATCACAATATTTTTTTATTATTCAGAAAACTCACACCAATTTTTTAGTAACTAAGCACGGATTGTACTGTTATTGCTAAATAACGAATAAAATATATAAATAAGTATGAACAACCATGATAAGTATTACACTTTAAAAAACTGCTTACGCTCATCATACAAATGCCTCAATCAGGGTTAATACCCAGGACATTGAGGCAGGACCACTGTATACCGTTGCATCAACCAGTAGACAGCCAATCGATAGTTAACTAAATGCAGAGCTGTCACATATGGCAATGACACAATGTTCCTATAATATATCTGGGTAAGTATAATACTGGGTAAATAACCCTATAGTTTTTAAATGCTATGGAGTATCGATTTTGTTATAGAATTCGATAGGGTAGTAGATACTTTCGCTAAGATAATTTATCAACTGTGCGATTAAATTGTACCTATAACTTCTCTAAGCATCGATAGCAAAATCATGTGAACCTTTATACCAATGGATATTGATCCGTTCAATAGGGCGGGCTGATGCCACTTTCTTTCTGTCGCGAATTTACCACCTATTCGCTAGAGTGCGCTAATCCAAATGAGGCCTCACCTGCAATCCTGCCCTTTATAATCCTTCCCTAGGGTGACTAAGCCAGACGTAACAACTTAAGGAGACATTTTTCTGAGAAACGAAGGTCATTACAAAATAGTCTTTTTTAGTATTTTTAAATATCAATCAATACATCGCTACTGAGGCTTGGAATAGCGAATTCTGAAATTGACTTCCGATAATAGCAAGTAGCTGGTATGCGTAAGGTCGTAGATTCATTACGGCACCCCAATTAAAATTTAAAACAAACAAAATAACTTTCAAGACTTAATCCCGTTATGTAGGTAACTACAATCGAAATATGGCTTTTTTCAGTTTTTTCTATACTAACTTAAGTTCTCATTTGCCAATTATTATTTAAAGTTTTACTAAATATCTCTAAATTTTGTTTAAAGAGAGATTGGCATTTCTCACTTATGCGTGAAATCAGTTCGATTATTCCACAATATTTACTTGTTTTTGTTTTTAAGTAGCACTGAATCATTGTTTTGAATGAGTTTTTTTATGTTTTACTTAATGTAGAGGTTGGAATAATATAGCAGGCGGTATGGACACCCTCGTCGTGGCCTTATTAAGGTTGAAATCTGTATGGACTAATCATGTTAAACGTTGGATTTGTATGCCGAACACGGCAGCCCGGTAAAATCCTATTAATTTCTGAAACAATAATACAAACTCTATATCGTCGTATTAAAGGTTTCGACAAATCTATATTATTAAGTTTGCTGTCTTTATCATGAATATCTTATTTGCAAATAATGATTTCATATTTGATTTTTGATGACAAACTTATTGACATTATATCTACAAATTATTGTAAATTAGTCGAGGATCAATATCTAAAATGCAAAATGAAACACAAATGTGTTTAAAACTATAATTCAGTATAAATTGAATTAGTAATTTAGAATGTGTGCGATATAAATACTGAACGATGTCGACCTCAGCTATTCTTTGTACACTGATCCTAAAAAGGAGTCGAAACGCCAATCAATGAGAAGGAGTTAAATAAAAACGCCTTTTTGTTATCAGTATTGCATCCCTATAAGTGGATATAAGAGTCCATGCTAATACGTTACAAAAATTTTAAGTAATGCATAGTCTTTATGATAAATAGAACTGAATTTGCTACATGATTCAAGTAGTTTTTTAAATTTTATTAACCAGGTTGTAATCGTTATAAAATTTCATCTCTAGCATTTGGCTGGAAGCAAAAATTCGCGACTGGAAAATATGTGCTTTAATTCCTTCCTCATATTACAATTTTTCATAAAAGTTGAAAATTAAAATTTTCAAGCGGCAGATATAAAAATGTTTTCATAAATTCAGTGGTTTAATAGTAGAGAATATAGGAAATATGTAAAAGAGATAGTTAAAGCTGGAGTGTTGAGAAAAAAATAATATACCGATTTCAATTTTGTTTATTAAGAAGGAGGCTGGAGTATAACAGGATCTGTATTTCTACATTTTTAAAATTTATTAACAACTTTAACCTTTTGATTTCTCTGAAATTTAATTGTACTTATATCCGATTTATTGGGAGATAGAGAATATAATCAATGGAAATTCTTGCAAATCCGTTGTGTTCATTTTACTGTGACACAAAGGTATCACGCCGATATTGAAGTTATCAAATCGTATTTTAATAGTTATTTTTCTAAATATAAAAAAGTGCTTCAGGTATCAGGAGGGATTCGAAACTGCCAAGCGAGTGCTTTTCCAATTGTGCTACCGAGACCTTAACAGGTCAATCAAAATTTTCCAAGTATTTCTTAAAGTGACGCCAGCGCCATCTTCAATGTTCTATGTATTTTTTATTTTAATAAAATTACTTTATTGGTGCAACTGCATACTTGAAACTGCATCTTCTAGATAGTCTAGAACTTATGGCTTCTAGAAATGCTTGCCAGGAGACACTGGAATTTGTACAGGTCATATGTCCAGCGTACTAACGTAGAATCACCTCAGAAACTTTAGCAGGTTTTTCCGTAGTTAATATTATAATATTTTTAAATAAGAATGATATATTTGCTGGTCAACTAGGCATTAAGAAATCTGAATCTTGTAGCTAGTAGCTGTTATACTAGTAGCTAGATTAATTCGAATTTAATGTTTCGCTTAAGCTCTTTGGAAATCAAATGTGTGGGTAGCAAATGACAGTCGATACTCGATCACCTTGTATTGCCTATTAGAGAAACAAAGTACATAACTTTTTGATTATTATGACAGTGTCGGTTTTGGTAATCTAGTGGTTTATCTTGTCGTAATCTTTATTGCAAAGCAAAGAATGCTAGCTAAATTTATTGAAAAAATCCTTTGAGCTGATAAAGTCTCCCTAATTCTATAGAAAACCCCGTATTTAATTAAATTATTTAATGCTACTATAAAGCATTAAACTGAAGACGAGATAAACTCGACTTATACGAGTGTCAATAGCAAAACAACATCAAACAAAATTTTTACATTAGGTTTAGAGAACTAACATTTTACTATGCAACAAATAATTAAATTAACAACTGATACACGATTGTTCACGATTTGGTCGTATATAATAAAATTTTGTACAGTGTGATAACATTTCGATTTTAACTTAGTTCTGAATAATGTTGAGTGCTGTATACACAGCTATTGTAGAGCCAATAGTGTATAAAAATAATGTAGGTATATAAGTGTTTCTCAAATACACCATTATATTGTTACTATTACTGTCATCGGTGAGCACGAATTTTAAACCGTATGGGCTTAGAGCCCTATTTTTAAAACGGTTACTCATTTCATGCCTGTGCCGTCAAAAAAGTATTTCTTTATGGTTGAATAATTATGTATGCCTTTGCTAATATCCGGCAACATGCAAAATTAAAATAAAAAGTCTTGGCGCCATTTTATCTGTCATTTGGAAAATAGTGAAAAGTTTACTTGTGACTTCACAATGGCGCGGAGCGGGAATTTTTTTTAACAAAACAATTATTTTTGTTACTTTTACTCGTAATAACACAAAACCATCACTGGTTTGTTTAAAAAAAAAGTTGAGCACATACGGGTTAATTAGGCATATTCTGACTTTGGTGTCAGTGTCATGAAATTGCGACCTAAAACAAAGTCGAGACAGATTATGATTTGGTTATAAAGCATTTGTATGGCCTTAGTTATTAAGTTACACACACCTTACACACTCACCTCTGTAATATTCATTATTAGACAAATTACAAAGATAATTTTTAAGATACAAGATCAAATTATAATCTCTTATTACGTAGACTTATGACCTTAATAATTTCATCTAAAACACACAATTTATTAATCGAACAAGTATCTTCAAAAACTCGAAAGGCACTCTTCAGGACTTCTTTTTATGTACAAGCGAAGAAGAAATTGAACTTTTTGTAGCAAAAAATTAAGAGCCCCTTGAGAAAGAAAGGAGTCTTTAATAAAATTGACTGAAGTACTTTCTGAAAAAAAATAAACTACTAGATAACAGTCGAAAGTCGAGAAGGGGTGGAACTTTTGAGAGAACCGTGAAAAGTAATGTTAAATTATTTATATTGAAAAGTAAAAGTCTTACGCATTTACAAAATTTTTACGGATTAAATTCAGCTTAGTTGAAATTCGTTAGCATTTTTAATGAGATATATATTTTCATAGATTCTCTGTTGGTCTGAAATTGACACCAAAATGTTTGTTGTACGCAAGACTACCTTAAAGTAAATTTGATATATTTCTACTTGAAAATTACTGATCATTTTTAGGGTATCGCATCTAAGGTTTTGATTGTATAAAACGATTCTCAACTCACAACTGATATTGTAAATATGAAAGTGATTTTGTTTGTTACATTTTCACGTTTTAACTACTCAACCGATCATCATGAAACTTTGCAAACACGTAGTCAAGGGTACAGACAAGAATAGAGGATAAAGTATTGTTTTCGAGGGATAGAAAAATAACTTTTAATAGCTAGTCTACATCAAAGCGAGCGAAGCCGCGATTAAGAGCTAGTAGTAGACATTAGTTTGTGGAAACATAATAGCAGTTTTACCATAAAGAAAATTTATTAATGAAGTCTTAAACTCTTTGATATCTATTGACATAAAATAAACAACAAGATAAAACTCAGACAATGTAGATATTCAGGTCAGTTACTGGCTTTCCCAATTGTTTCGTGACATACTCGTACGTCCTCACAAAGCGTTTGCTCAGCTAGAACTAATTTGTTTAACTAGGTAACTTGGATTACTGCAGTTGAGTTTGCCTAACGGGTTAAGGAGACTAATTGAGATACTTCATGTATTCCATGTACAGGCAACGGCAGCTCATTCTGATCGAAATATAAAAAAAGTCTTTATTGAAGTTCAACATTGTGGATGACTTTTTAACTTAATTTCACATGCTATGAAAAGTTTTCTTCGGCCAAAATTAAAACATGAAAAGTTTATTCTTATGATTGGTATTTGTTTGAATATTTAGTTTTAATAAATAAAGTAAAATCATTCCATTTTCTCCGGGACTGAACTGGTTTTACTGGAAATATAAGCTCTTCAATGTTATGTTTTTTATCTAATTTTTTGCCTCCGAGCCCTCAGGTGGGAAACTATCTGAGGGCTCGGAGGCATAGTTGTTTTTTACACACGTATTTTATATCTTATAGAAATATTGCACTGTGAATGCAAAAAAAATAATAAAAAACATAATTGTAGCTGGTTCCATCTTAATCCATTGTTTAATATTTGTAAAAATATTACTTTCGATGTTGAAGGTAGTTAGCGTTCAACACTGGTGGAACGATACTAGCTCATAATAAAAATTGAAATACGTTTGTAAAACTTTTCAATGTTGTCCATTGTTTGAAATTCAAAAGATTGCCTATGCTTTCTTAATTTCAGAATATTTAACGTAATTTTAAGTTAACAGGAATTTACTGGTTTTTTGATCAAAATTTGTTTTTTATATCGAAATATATGATACATATTGATGTAATACAAAATAACATATATCTTTTATATTTATGTTTTGCACTTCCACAGATTACAACCGCTAACCGTTTAACTGCTAACGGTCATCCCGTGCACATGACTCCTGTAAAGAAGACAAAACGTCAGGATTAAATCAATACAAATATTTTTTTCCTAATTTTAACTTATTTTAATATATGTTAGTTTGACTTTCATCATCATCAGCTTATTAATATTCACACTAGTGGGGAGTGGAGTATAACCGTGAACCGTGAGCTTATTGTGGATTTGTAGATGCGAACGAATGCAGATGTAGCGGAACTAACAAAGCACGAGGAAACTCGAGATTATAAATTGTTTGGTCACCCATCCAATAACAGACCTTTGCGAAAGTAAAAGAAGACCCGTGATAAAACAAAAGAAAACTATTTAATTGGCTTTAATTTTGTTATTTTTTGTTCCAGGTCAATTGTGAAGCAACATAAATAAACAGGTACGAT
Organism: Calamotropha paludella; assembly: GCA_927399485.1. NCBI lineage: Eukaryota > Metazoa > Arthropoda > Insecta > Lepidoptera > Crambidae > Calamotropha > Calamotropha paludella. The sequence continues at coordinate 19,502,424 of OV656815.1, read as the reverse complement.
TTTGTTCTTGATTACAATTGTGTAAAACTATAATACAAATTGTTTGATATGTTCTAAAAATTGGTGAATGTGTTGTATTAAATAGTAATACAAAGGTGGAAGGTGGAGTCTTATTATAATATTATTTAAAGGTTAAAAATTTTTTTTTTCGAATATCTATTGAAAAGCGATAAGGCAAAAAAGTAAGTGTTGATTAAATTCATAAGGTCTGGCTTCGGCAGCCTGATTAAACCGGCTTAATGCTTTCTTGCCCGGGCGCCTTAGTTGATTGTTTAGGGCACTTTGACGTTTTGCCAAGAAGCGCAGTTTCAAAGGCAATCGAGGTGATTAATATACAATACGTTTTACTAAACGTAGCATGTACAGTCGCCAGCACGGCAAGCTGAACGCTGTTGAATGTGTTTTTTTTGGGATACGAGCTTTTGTGGGAGTCCCTTTGCCACTGCGCAAGAAGTGAAGACAAGGGTAAGAACTAAAACTTCTGGCATGTTACCTTCATTTCGGCGGGTTTCCGTGGAAAAGTTTCGGCGGTCACCATTTAATACGCTGTAGAACCTTCCTTACGCGATTGTAATAAACATAATTTTATTTAAGAGTGTCGACCTGTCTTTACACGTGTTTCTATTTGACGCATGTATTTATAATAAGATTTTTAATAAATGGAATGTTACTTCAGACATTATATCAGATTTATTTCCGCTACGGTGAAAACGAAAATGGAAAAGAAGAAAAAATAACGAGCTTGTAGGAAAACAGAGGAACAAAAATGTAAATTCATTTGTTTATTATAAAGGCAATATCATCAAAATTCAATGAGAACCTGCAATGCGATATCAAAATACTGCAGAGTGAAAGAATATTAAAGTCCTAATGGAAAAACGGTGTAATTAAATTTGCATGAAGAGATCTTTTTATGTTAGCTATATTTTTCATTGGTTTATATGTAATGTTTTATTGATTAAATAATACCTAAAATATTTAACCGATTAAATGAGAAATTAAATGAAAATCTTTATTCTATTTATATTTTATTGGTTATTATTTTCAAGCAAAATTTTGGATGATTTTCAAGCGGAATGACAGGTATTTATTTGAAGGACCGTCGATTATGTCTTACTTTGGAATATTTTAATTATTAAATTCTATTAATGCACATTCAAAAATTTAATTATTTTTAAACCAAATTAAAAGCTGACAATTTTTTATGAGATATTACTTATTTATTGTATTTGTCTAAGTTAAAAACAATAAAATAAACATATTATTAATAATCACGTTTACCCCTCGTGATAAATGTTTGTGGGGCGAGTGGATCCACGTTCGTAGTAGATCGGCCAGCTTGGGTTAAAGCTGGCATTTTAATCGATGGGTTACGGCGACCTCAACTTGACTTTATTTCAGCTGAATGACGTCCACTGCTGGACGAAAGCCTTTATATAAAAAAGGGCGAGGCTTGCCATAACTCCAGGTTTAGCTGGCGAGTAACAGATTGCAAAAAAGCCCATAATTCGGAAGTTTTGTGGTCTACAGGGTATGGTATTTATTTCCAATATCATAAGTCACCTTTACGACACCTTTGTATGTTAATAGGATTGATCATAATTTGCTTGAACTCTATAAATAATGAACAGAAATATTAGTTATTTTCTCCTATTAAGAGTGTTAACGCACACGACATTTCAAACAAGTTTTCAAGTCTAATACTTGAAAAAGGAACTATTTCTTATGATTTTTTTTACTTAGGGTTTATCCATAAGTCTAAAATTTATTAGAAAATATTTCTAAAACTTTCAATATAAAACTAGAAATAATTGTCTTTTACTAATCTAATCAAATGTTTAAATTAAATGTGATGTGGCGTTACCACTTAAAAATCTTAGTGTGAAAGAATAAGAACGCTGCTGTAGCGAATATGGTACTTTACCCCATCACGCGAGCCTAGTAGATGCTAACGACTACAAATGCACCTGGGACAAACGGCTTTATGTGCTTTATAAATACGATTATGATAAGGAATTTGATATGCACTTTTTTAATAATTTCCTTTAATTTAATAGTCTCCCAGGGTCTATATTGCATGGCGACCCTGCTAGAGTCGCCCATTAGCAACACTGGTCTGATGGTTTAGTTATATTGCAAATTATTGTTAATGTGTATTGAACTTTGTGAAAAAAAATTACCTCATAAACCTTTAAAAGAATGTGAAAAAGGTGTATTACAAAATGCAATTTTTACTATTGATTTTATCTAATTTAATTTGTTTTAAATAAATTATTCAACACTGCATTAAAATTTAAGACAAATATTTATACAGCATTAAAAGTGATTTATTATTAAGAATTGATTTAAATATACTTACTGTCACGGAATCATAATTATGTTATGAATAATGTGAAAGTGTGCATGCTTTAATGTATATTTATTTGGATGGCTGTCATTCAAAAATGGCTGAACGAATTTAGGTGAATATTAGCACATAGGACAGTTTTATCTTGAAAAATTTTAATGTTCTCCACGGAATCGCTATAAAGACTTTCTGTGACAACCAAATACCATGCGGGTGAAACAGCGGGCAGACGCTAGTAGTGAATATACACACAAATAATAGTGACGGCGATATAATCAACGATTTATTATCAAAAAATAAAGTCATTTTTACTAACGTTAACTAAGTATAAGTTAAATTAAATTATGATCTTAGGAATAAACGTGGCGTGGTAAGACAATTCAGATACGTGCGATAATAGTATAAATATTCTTTATATTAAACCAACGCCTCTAAGATAAACGCCATATTGAATATGGGCGTAGGAGAATTTATGGTTTCCGTTGGCTATATTCTGACCCCGGCGTCGTATCTTCGCCACCAATGAGCAAAATTTTATTTTTAAAGTCTAACAATGAGATTGTTTAAGATTAAGTCTAAACCAAAGGTTAATATTGTGTACTGGCATGCGATGTGTGTCATTTTTCTGTGGTTCCAATTTTAACTTTGATTATGATAATATGCTGTCACTTTGATAGTGAAAACTATGTAATGAAAACTGAAGAAACTTAATTGTAGTTGGGTCGTTCTTCTTTTTTACCGACAATGGTCTGTCCTTCGTCTTATTATGGCATCTCGTTGGAATATTGATATTTACGGTTTTTTAATTCGGTTCGAATAAACGTCCATATTTTTCTTATCTATTAATATTATGTAATTTTTCATTTTCTCCAACCAACATATTTTTCCATTTGTTTTTCGTAGAATGCCGTGACAGAGTGGTAAACCGAAATGTGGTCTCCACAGAAAAAGGCCACTCTGTCACATATTTTTTTTAAAAACCAACATTAAAAAAGAATTAATATTTGCCGCAAAGGAAACTTTAATTAGTCCTAATGACAACACAGATGCAATTTCTTTTAAATTCCACACAGAAACCTAAATTATGGATAGTTCAAAAACCAAAAAAACAGAAAAACGTCGTTTCATTGTCGGTAAAAAAGAAGAACGACCCAGTTCCCTGAAGGTATATATAGACTTTTTAAAAATCATCGATCTAAAAGGGACTATTCGAATGTGGTGGAAACCAACACATACATTCAGAATACGGGGAGCGTGAAATTTAGGTACAATAACATCGCCAGACAAAGGATGTCCATTGTGCCAGGCTTGCACAAGCATTGGTCACCAATGGAACACAAATCCAGCTCGAATTGATTTACCTCCATATCTGAGTGGAATATGGAACTCACAAATTCACTGAGAATTCAAGCAGGGTTCGTATTGAAGTTATTTATGCGCTTTGTAGATGACGCAATACTTAGGTTAATAAATAAACTCCTAAAATTTTTATCAAGAAATTATTTTCTTTCATAATTTATGTATGAATTATTATTTAAACATTATAAATATTTTAATTATTTCAAAAAATATTCGTTGTAGGGCATAAACATGTGTTGTGTTGTTGCGTCACTTTATTATTGTTTCAATCACCTGTCGATGTTTTTTTTCTGTTAATCAAGTAGTGCCAATGCAAGCACCCGCATGTCGCATCCCAAAAGCTCTTTGCAAAGTATTCGTATACGGTGTTATTATTTGAAATCCCTGGTAACTGTGCAAACATACGTAGTGTACACGAGTTGAAATTACAAAAAAATATATGTGTTATTTTCTGATAAAAATATTAAATTCCATTACGTAATTATAACCTGGCTTATCAAGTCTTTTGAATATTATAATTATTTTTATTATAAAAAAAACATTCGCTATTTTTATATATTGGTGAAAAAATAAAACAGTTTACAAAGTAATATAATTTCGGAGGTAAACGTTATAGAAATTGACTGTCATACGTAAATATGAACGGAAATCAATTACAATCTATATTTTTGCTGGAAATCACAGTGATTGATTACCAACATTGATTTGAAATGGAAATTTTGTTGTTTTTGTAATAAATAGAAATAAATTATATTTTTCCGAGAGTAAAAAATAGAATGGATTCTTTTTTGAACAAGGTTTATTTGTGTAATACTTATAAAGAATGCCAGTCTTTCTATTATTTAAAAATATGTGAAGGTTAGTTTTGAAATTAAATTGTGTTATGCAGACATTTTTTTCATATTATATTTATGACGACTTATCACATATTAGTAGGTATCGCTTACAATTAAATCATATCATCATCAGTTTAATTTGCATGGGAAACTCGTTTCAACCAATTTTGTTGAAGGGTCTGTAAAAGATATAAACAGACATATGTAACAAATTTTAACTATATTATTATTGTATTAATTTTCTTTTTTCTATTCGAAATTTAAAATACGACTGTAAGAAACAACCACGTTGCCAAGACCTCATGTAGAATTCGAATCCACGACCTTTAGCTATCCGGGCAAGTGCTCTGACCGCCGAGCTATCGAGAAGCTGGCTTTATATCTCACTTGGGATATGTTATGAATATATCAATTTATTTGGTGACGTTTTTTGATGTTGTAAAGTCGTAGGTACTTATGACTATAGGATGAATATGTTTAATACACAATCGACTTGTCAATTTATGAGAAGTGACAGATTATAGAAATATAACGCAGGGGACAAAACTGCGTAGATAAATCTATTTGCGCTAGATTTAAGCTGCAATCCATTTTGGCGTGTTGGGGTAACGAACCGGGAAAGCACCTCACAATACATTATGGACGGGGAGCAAACTAAAATGTTAGAGTATTTTCCCTAATCTTTTCCAAAGATAAAGGATTTTCCTTGTTTCGGAGCTTGCTTTTGTTTGGATAAAAATTACTAGCAGCTATTTTAGATATGTTTGTATTTAATTCAACAAAGTACAAACTCCACATATACACGTATATACTTTGTGACATGATGTCAGAATTGACCACTTCATGATGTGTCCGAACATTTCATGAAATGGTGGTATTTCATAATAAACAGACAGACACAGAGTACGTAAACAATGTGAAAAAATATATATTTATAAACTACTGTGTGGCGTCATTAAATTCCCTGTATAACCATTTTGCCTCTGTGTCAATTAAAACTCAAAATATACAAAGAACATATGTCTTGCTTTTGTAAATACAAAAATGAAATTACAATTAATGCAATATGAATGTAGTTGACACAATTGAATTTTATATAAAATACTTTCATCCTCTAAACGGCACGGTGAAGGTAGTTTCTTATTAGTATCCTTTACTATAAAGCCTAAGCTACGACATTAATGACGTAATGCTATTTCACTGCACTTTTACATTCCATAAAAACTTTCAATACCTACGGATAGAATTTGTATGCTGCTATGATGCATCACAAAAACAAAGCGATATAAGTGCCTCTGCCGGTGGATAATGTATTTATTTTACGATATGAATACTACTAGCATCTGATTCATCATGATTTGGTTGTTCATTTAGCAGTTGATACCATTAAATGCTGAGTATTCATTGATCTGGCAAGACGATATCATAATGTAGTGGAAAAGCATGAAATATCACCCGTCATTATGAAGCGCGTACCAAACATATAAAAGCATGTATAAATTTGCGTTCTCACTGAAACTGAAGTTCGATAACAAATAGACTGCTTGTATTGTTTTAAACATTATTTTAGAAAGACAGTTTGGACTATAGTCAAAACTGAGTGAATTGATCCATTGGTTTGGAGTGCGGTCCGGTCGATATACGTTAAAACTTCTAACAAGCGTTGATTGTTTTTAATTATCGGTTGTCCTTTTCTTAAATTTAGGCATAAAGGTGCGTGTAACGCGTGCAAAATGAAAAAATACGTATAGGTACAAATATTTCCGGTACCAAATCATCATTGGCAATTAGGCAGCTCTTGTGAAATTTTCAATAGTTTTTCTTAGTTTTATATAAAGAATTATTTGCTTTTATTTGGCACGAAAACGTAAAGGCCCTTTCGATGAATAGGTCATTGTATTATTAAATTATTCTTATATTAGTATTCTATTATATTTTGCAAAAATTAAATGCTAGATTTTTATGTCTTAAGTAATTTTATTAGAAAAAGAATCAACATATAAAATAAAATAACAACTAGTACCAAAGACATCACCAATAAAATAAATGAGATTTTCTTGTTATATCTTTTTCTTTAAGTAGATAGGTAGGTACTATACTCTGTTTTTGCCGTCACAGAAAGAATTCCAAATACAAATTTCAAATCGACTTCTACTATCGACATCATTCCATCGAATAGGGAATACCCGATAGAGAATTGGAAATAGATGCAATGTCGACAGGTCGGGTGAGTCGATCGCTTTGTCGACTTCTGCCGATGTCGGTGTAAATGACGTCAGGCGGCGTTCTTGTTCTCAGTGTCAGCAATATGCGCGTGGGAGATGTTGCAAATTGAAAACTGAACGAGTTTAGGTGCCGATAAGGGGTGCGATAGAATTATCACCAAGAATAAATCAACACTGTCCATTTCTTAAACCTAAGACGTATTATAATGTTATATAGTCTTTGCAATTTTTCAATGCAGTCTTTTTATATATATTTTGTTCTTCTATATTATTTTAATAGAAAAATACTAGAAAAAGTCGAATCGACTCACAAGTGAATTCTCAGGCGGGAATCGAACCCGCAACTTTTTGAAGTTCGGTCTAATGCTCACCCCATTTGAGCTACCGAGCCTTGTGAGCACCCGTCGAAATTTTCTAGTACCTTTCTTTTACGCCGTATGCCAGCGTTGTCTCATCAATGAGAGGAACATCCTCAATTATTTCCTTGTCGTTTTGGTCAACCTGGTTTTGGAGACCAAGATGTAAACCTATTTTTGATATTTTGCATTTATCGTAGACTTCAAAATAGTAAATTCGTACTATTTAACGAAATACTTCAAATAACTAGATATTTTTATATTTTCTTTGTGCCTTATATTAAACTGAATATATGTAGAATATCAGTGGGCTTTCATCTCTGCGGTATCGGTGAGGTGATTGAATCTGTTTCAGATTAGAAACTAAATTGAATGTCAGCAGTGATGTGGGAGATAGTGGAGTCTTCAGTAGTAAAAAGAATTAAAGGTTTTGAGACATGGTTTAACGATATCTCAAATGATCGTCAATTAGTTGACTTGAATAAACAAGATAATGTATATTGAAATCACTAAAAATTGAATTTCCTATGATTTAAGTGGCCCATATAATAGCCATATTCAGTACATGTAGGGGAAGGGAAGCAAAAATTATTAGAGCGACCGTGATGAATCAGACTCATTATATTATTGATAAGCTCGATACATAAACGTCTACTGACATCTTGAAATATTAGCTTTTGAACAATATTGGTGTTTAGTAGTGGGTATAAACATAAGGAAACAAATTAGATAGATTCGTTTTCTATATTAATGTTCACCTTATCTTCTTTTTTTCTAGTTTATCTTAAAGGTTCCTTGCAGTGTGTACTTGCATATTAGTTGCTAAGTAGCATTAACAGTAACCTACACAAAGCTGTCATATTGTGTCGATCGATATTGATATTGAACATATTGATAAGTGAGATTATACAAATTTGAATTGGGTCAACTGCTGTGGTTGATCAGAAAATAAACATGATTGTGATATACATTATATTTTTTTCTTATTTTATATGTTACAGCAAAATAACATTTTATATTTTTTTCTTTTTCTGTGTTTACTCTTGTACGACACGGATATATTGTTTTTAGTTTGCATGTTCGGCTCCGTCCGTAATTTGAACGTAATTTAATCATGCCGTGATAGCCTTTAATTGGGACATTACTTAAGATTGTATACCCTATACAGTGATGTCACATCTACCAACTTTTTGGTAGATCTACCAATTTTCACTCCAGTCTTCCTATCTACCACTTTAGACCTAAAAACTACCTATTTTTTAATTAGTTTGACATATCACCACTTTGAATTATTTTTATATCGACGAGCGACGTTGCGATGTGTTGGGTGAGCCAAAAAAAACGTCAGGAACAGCTCGTCGTTCGCGCCATTTCGCGCCCATAGACATTATTATACTGTTCTGTGGCCTATTCCCGGTTGGTTTGTTACGGAATCAATGGCGAATCTTTGCTCCTGTTTTGTTTTGTTTTGTTGTTAAAACTAAATAACTACGTATTAACAGTGCTGATTGCTGTTTGTTCTGTGTTGCATGCATTTATATATATAATGGATTCTGACAGCAGCGAAAGCGATGCACAGAGTTATATGTAGATTCTGTCCTCGCTTGTGTTGGTTAATACACGTGTTCAAAGGATTTCTTTTTTTGGTTAGACAATTAATCAGTGTCCCTTTACGTAGAAATAGGAAACAGTGTTGTGATTGTCCGATTTACCTAAGCAGGTGTTGGTAAGTGTTTATTTTTGTGTTTCCCTGGATCAATGGAAAGGACTCCACCTGACCCCCCGGATCCTCCGGACCGGGTCTCCACGCCTCTCCCGTCAATGGACTTGTCGCCTATTGTGTTTACACAATCTGGGACTAAACGACGTAGCGAACCCGAAATTACAGAAGCCCCTACTAAAAGAACACATACAGTAATTGACCAATCAGACGACACTCCGGCTTCTCCGGGATTGTACACCCATCCATCTTTAACTCAGGCTAGTAAACAATATTTAGATAGTGATAAAGGTCCTTATATAATCCATGTTTCCAAAATTGAGACTCACCCTGCATCTGGTACATCAATTCATCCAATCAAATTTGCCCAATTCCTGGTGAAAAATAAAGTTAAAGACATAACTTGTGATGGCATAAAAAAAATTGGGCGCAACAGAATTTCAGTGGAATTTAAAACCAGCAACGATGCCAACAAATTTCTGAGTAACCCGTTCCTTCCATTGTACAAATATACAGCCGATATCCCCAATTATAACATTACTCGCATGGGGATAGTCAAAGGTATCCCGTCTGACCTCTCAATGGAAGAATTTGTAAGTTCATTGGAAGTGCCGACAGACTGTGGTCTTATCCTAAAAGCTAGACGACACAATAGGAAAACAGTAACAGATAGCCAGGTCACTTGGGTTCCAACTCAAACTGTGGTTCTCACATTCCAAGGACAGGTTCTACCCCAAAGGGTATTTGTTTATCATACATCTCTATCGGTAGAAACATACCATCTGCCGACAATCCAATGTCTAAACTGTTGTAGGTTTGGACATATTAAAGCCCAATGCCGGTCCAAACCCAGGTGCTTCCGCTGTGCACAGCCCCACTATGGTGGATCCTGTAATGTTACTGAGGACAAAGCAACCTGCTTATTCTGTTCGAGTGATCATTTTGCCTCAAATAAGACTTGCCCAGAACATTCAAGGCAAAAGTCAATTAAAATAGTAATGTCACAGGACAACATTTCCTACCAAGAGGCTTCTGAAAGGTTTGCCCCTGTCAGAAGATCCTATGCAAACGTTGCCCAAACACCAATATCCCACCCCCCCCATAATCTGCATAGTTTTCCAGCCCCACAGACTCCTCTATCCCAATCTTCATACAGGAAAACAACAGGTACATCGCCAAAACCCAGAAAGCCCCTCAACCCAGGGTACGACAGGCAAGCTCACAATGATATCATTGGTAGCCTTCAACCCACTCAACCAAATGGGTGCGCTCTTGGAAACTTGCCGATCCCATCTGACATCAGCCCAAACGACAATCTATAAGATGTTCTTTGGTGCTTTATTTTTTACTTTTAAATAGATTTGATGATGTCTCTGTACCGCCCAACGTTGCTGAAAGAATTAATCAACTTACAAAAGTTATCTCAAATAAGAATGGCGAAGATAATCCAATGGAACAGTAGTAGTATTAATAATAAATCATATGAACTACAATACCTCATAAACCAGTACTCTCCCTCAGTCCTTGCCATGTCGGAGATATGGCTGTTGCCTGGTAACTATTTTAGTGTTGCCAGGTACTCTTGTCTCCGGGACGACAGGAATGATGGCTATGGAGGGAGTGCTCTGCTTGTCAGTTACTCCCTTACTTTTAAAAAACTTGTTCTTCCAGCACACAGTGAGAACATAAATGCTGTTGCTGCACGGATCTCAAACATTACATATCTGTCAGTGTATATACCACCACGCTCAAACCCTACTAACACTATTCAAAATCTAAATTCTATTATTTCGTCCCTTCCTCTACCAATAATTATTATGGGTGACTTTAATGCGCACCATGCCTCATGGGGTGCTTTTCATAATGACTGCCTTGGGTCCAGCATTCTAGATCTGATAGATGAAAAGAACTTGTGTATTATGAATGATGGCAGACCTACTAGGAGGTCCCACCCTGACCAGAACCCATCTGCTGTGGACTTAACTATCTGCTCTTCTTCACTGGCATCCACCATTCACTGGGACGTCCTAAGGACCACATTAGGTAGCGACCATTCTCCGATACTCATCTCTTTTCTGGACAACACCCCATCAATCAATAGACCTCCACCTTTATACGCTTAAATAACGCTGACTGGATTTCCTACTCAAAAGACCTAGATAGAAATTCCGAATCTCTTCCTTCAATCTCACTTGAAAACAGCATCCTGGCATATGACACTTTGGTGGAATCCATTATGTCAGCCGCTAGCTCCCATATCCCTAGAAAAAACAGTTCCAAAAAAAAACTTTCTCCACCCTGGTGGGATTCAGAATGCTCAAAGGCCATTAAAAATAGCAAGGAGTCCGGAAAAAAATACAACGCTTCCATGACAATGAGTAATTACCTTGCATACCAACGAATTGCCGCCCAAACCAAAAAAATCCTTAAGCAGGAAAAAAAAGCTGGTTGGTATAAATTCTGTGAGAACCTGGCACCAGGTTCGCCATCAGCGATAGTCTGGAACCAATTAAAAGGTTCCGTAGAGCCTGCAGTCGTGCCAACCTTACATGCAATGACACTTCAAGCTGGATTGAGGCCTTTGCAGATAAACTTGCTCCTCCATCCGCCCCCAATATTGATTGTATTCCTCTACACCCCCATGAAATCCTACCCCCGGCTAATTATCTGGATGGCTCATTTGCTTTTGAAGAATTACAAAAGGCTCTTACAGGTTCGACTGACTCTTCCCCGGAACTTGATGGCATCCCCTACTCTTTCCTCATCAAGGCTCCTGACAGAATAAAACATTATTTCTTGGACTTGGTTAACATCTTTTACGACCATGGTACCATCCCAGCGTCATGGACTAAACAAGTCGTCATCCCTATTCTAAAATCAGGCAAAGATCCTTCTGATCATACTTCAAATCGCCCTATAGCACTTGCGTCGGTTTTATTCAAAATTGTTGAACATATGGTAAAAAACCGATTAGAATGGATCGTGGAAAACCGAAATGTCCTCGCAAAAACACAATTTGGATTTAGAAAAGGTTTTAGTACATTAGATAGCTTAGCCATCTTAACGTCAGAAATACGTTCAGCCTTTGTAAATCGAGAATATCTTGTAGGTGTGTTCCTGGACATAGCGTCTGCATATGATAACGTGCTTATTCCGGTACTCAGGCAGAAATTGCAACAGCTGAACATCCCTGAGAAATTAGTCCGCTTCATTTGTAACTCTATCTCTCCTAGAACCATCGAAATTAGGTCCCAAAACGTAACTCGAACTAGAACAGTTTAAAAAAGGTCTACCCCAGGGTTCAGTCCTAAGCCCCATTCTATACAACATATATACCTATGCTATGGAACTCGTGGTTAACTCTTTCTGTCAGATCCTACAATATGCGGACGATGTGGCCTTATACGTTCGGGAGAAATGTATCCTGGAAGCCACATCACGCCTTAACACTGCCTTATCGTACCTTGAAGAATGGCTGATTGACCATGGTTTAGCAATATCCGTTCCAAAATGCTCTACAGTCACCTTCACTAAAAAAAAGAATATCCCTTCGGCAGTTATAAAACTTCAGGAGAAAACTATTGAAGCTAAAGAGTCTGTTAGGTTTTTAGGACTGACATTAGATCGCAGACTCAACGGCGTAGCTCATTTTAATAACGTTGCTAATAAAGCAGAAAAGGGAGTTAACGTCCTTCGAGCTCTCTCTGGCGTCTGGTGGGGTGCTCACCCAGAAACCCAAAAACTTATTTATAACGCCATTGTACGTAGTCATTTCGACTATGGTGCATTTCTTTTAGACCCTTGTAAAAAAGCAGCTCTAGAGAAAATAAGCAAGGTACAGTCGAAATGTCTCCGCATAATTTTAGGGGCAATGAAATCCTCTCCAATCAATGCATTACAAATAGAATCCTACGACCCGCCGCTTTTCCTACGCCGACTATTGTCGGCGTAGGAAGGTAGGTAAGGTAGGTCCCTATGCGACAGATTTTTCCTCAAAGTCCTCCTTAATTCATCACATCCCCTATTACTGACCCTCCAAAGATTAAGCCAGGATTCAAATTCTGCTTCTCAAGCGCAGGCAAAAGGCCCCATGCATCTTGCATAGCTATTCCAAATTTTGCCGCCAACCCGTCCCTATGGAAAAGTTCACTCAGAACCCTTTGTTCCTTAATAGCTTTGATTCACTGATCTTTAACCCACCCGTTCAATTGAGCCTCGGTGTAGAGAAAAACTCTCCAAGCGCGAACCAAGATTTTAACGATGTCATGCATAATAACTGGCAGGAATGGCTCCCTATATATACTGACGCATCAAAGCTTACTGACTCTGGCAGTGTAGGTGCGGCTGTGTGGATATCTCGGTTTAAAATTATTTTGAGCTTCAAAATTCCTCCACCATCTTCGGTATTCACTGGAGAAACAATAGCTATTTTAGAGGCCATCCTATATGCAGAATCACATGGCCTTAATGAGACTATAATTTTGTCAGATTCGCAGAGTTGCCTTCAAGCAATCTCTTCTAACCCTTTTCGGTCTAAATCCCGATCTCCCCTTATTTTAAAAATCAGAGAAGCGCTACTGAGATGCAGTCTTAAGGGTATTGAGCTAAATATAAGTTGGATTCCAGGCCACAGTGGTATAATCGGCAACGAATCAGCGGACTCGTGTGCCCGGGTTGCCGTCACTAATGGTTCCATCAGTTACCCCGAAGTCCCCCTCCAGGATCACCTTCCCTTAGCCCATTCTCATTTGTTACAGTCGTGGGAAACACACTGGCAAAATACCAGAAGAAAGTCCGGCAGACAGTATTTTGACGTACAACCAACCATCCCAAATAGACCCTGGTTCTCTGTTCAGGATAATGTCCCCAAACAAGTTGTGTCAGTCCTGTGCCGCTTGAGACTTGGCCACTCGAGTACACCAGTCCATTTGGCTAAAATTAGGGTTAAGGATGATTCCCTATGCGAGTGCGGCCTAGATGAAGGATCCGCCGAACATGATTTTTGCCTGCCCCAAGCTCCTCTACTCTCTTTATGATGTCCTGCCCCATACTATAGCCCGACCCCTAAATGTGAATTGCATCCTACGCTTAGTTAACACCCCACTTCTAAAAAATATTAAAAAAATTCATAACTGATAATAAAATAAAATTGTAATTCCATATATGTGGTTCCATATGTGCCTATGTTTGTATATCCCCTACCTTAAATGCCCGCTTTGTCCACAGTGCTATGTATGCTTTGTGTGTAGTTGTGTTTGTCCAAATATGTGTTATTTTGTTCCAGAATCTATCTTGTGCCATAGAAAGGGATAGTGCTTTCCAAATTCTTTGGTTATTACTAGGAACCCTTACCGTGTAATGGCAAACCACGCGAAATTGGCAGAATTGTACGAAAAGTGCAACTGAGCCATTGTAAAAGGAAGAAGAAGAAGAAGAGTTATATGTAGGTTAGGAAGTCCGCTACGAAAAGCTAGAAAAAGGCACTATGACCAAAAACATTCAAAATTATGGGAGAATGACAAGGAATTTGCAGGAAGGAAGGAACTCTGAACTTCCACATACTTCCACACGCCAACGTTGAGAGATTGTTTTCTGCATTTAATCATATGAAAACCTTCCAGAGAAATAGAATTTGCACAGAGACTCTAGAGGGATTGTTGCGTACTAAAAGATTCATAGCAAACAACGGCAGCCTAGCGCAGAACCTTAAGAGTTTTTCAATAAAAATATGTATAATTTCCAAAAATAAACATTTTAAGAACAGTTCATGCATTTTTAATCTTGAAAAATCATCTAAATTGAGGTGGTAGATCTACCAATTTTGCATTTTACATTCTACCAACTTCTACCAACATTTGGCACATAATCTACTAATTTTCTAAAATTCGGGTTGGCAACACTGACTATATAACTTTAGCTTAAATTGTGTAAAAGTGAATGTTCTTGTTGGTTGTCCTTAAATAAATTATGTTAAAAATCAAATGTTGTAGTATTTCAGAGCTCCTTTTATACTGGCTGCTGTTACATAGTTCATATAAGATACTTAACTAAAACAAAGAAGTAGACAGCATTGATAAAATTTGTGGCAAGCTGGGTTATAACTTCAGTAGTCATAACTTTACATCATCTCTTACGGTTTTGCCAGAATTACTTTTATTTGAATTTCACCTCGGGTGAATCATTTAATAACTTTTATATATATCAAAAGTTATTGCAATTATAGTTTTAAAAAACAAAATATTATAATAATTACAGTATAAGCCTTTATGAATTGTGTAATCAAAACAGCCACAACAGACTAGAAATCTATTGTTTTCAAGAATATTAATAAAATACCTCCATTATATTGTTTTTATATGGTTAAAAACAAATTATTATAATTTCTTGTACAGTGAAACCTAATCTACTCACGACAATGAAACATATAAATATCTGATGAAGTTTATCGTTCGCACAGTTTGTGTATAAACTCTAAGCCGATATACTGGGAAATTGCGCTCGCAGCACATACAGCGCTTCAGTTTCAATATGACGATACAACGGGAAAGCCTATTGGTGTGGTGCAAAAATAAACCCTGCATCGCTCCAGCTCGATATTGGCTCGACGGTCGCGTTGCACCTAATAATGGTTTGTAGTAAAAATGAGGAGTTTGTGTACCGTACTACAATAGGGGCTGTTATAAATCCAAACTCTTTTGTTGTTGGAATGTTGTGCCTTTGATAAAAGAATTTGCCGGTTTTGGCTGTAATAATTTGCACGAAGCTGTTGGTTTTGACAGTATCTATACTTATAACTACTGGTGGTTACCCAAACGCTGATTTCAGATTGCAATTAATTAAATTTGAAAGTAGAAACAATAGTTTTTTTATTGATAACAATAAAGCTCGTCAATGGTTCCTAAACAAAAATTCAAAAGTACTTAACACCATAACTGCGGAAAATAAATCATAAACATTCATCTGGTGCGGCGAAAGGCCGAAATGCGCCCCCAACGAACTTTCCGCCAGTGCATGGCAGGTCTTTTTCGATCTACCACTAGGGAAGATTTAAGCGCTATAACTTTCTGAAAACATAGTGTATTCATTTTTTTGTACCATTTGAATGACCTTGATTCCAATTTCCTTACGTTCGTTTCGCCCCTGGATCTGCCAAACACGAAATGAGAAATAAACCAAGGAAAATGGCGGGCCGATAACGACCTGAATCGTATTAGAAAGTATTTTTTTGTAGTGATAGGACTGACAAAAATTAGGGGTAATCGAAAATAAAAGAGAACTATTATAAAGAAATAAAAAAAGAATACATTTATTTTAGTAAATCTCTTTAAAATATGTCATGCAAAGGTTTTGGTTGCATTTTCTGCAATATGTCATAGTTTATTTACATTTTTTTTGCTAGGGTACTCTCCAAGGTTTTTGCAGTCTTTCATAGCACCCTGAACAATTTTTCCGTTTGGAGCCCATCTCGAAGACATAATCATTGTCCTTAATTTTTGTTTTTTTTTTATTCTGTGTGATTTAATCTAGTATATGAGTTCTTCCACATGAGTTCTAACTGTCAGGAACTAATAAATGGGCTATGATGAATAGTGCAATTTAATAGCTGTAAAGCCTCGTTCCCACTATGCTAACTTTGGTCAACACTTTTACTTTAGACCAAAATCCTCAATAACTATTACTAATATGGGTGTTTAATTGTTTTTGCTGTGATAGTACTATATTAGTTATTATTAGTTATTATTTATATTACTTAAAGTTGTATGTATGTATTGTAGTATTAGTATACAATATGTATGTAATTTAATTTTTAAGTAATAATAATATCCGCTGCACGAGTACGGCTTCCCTTGGGTATCAATATTTTTTTTCTTACTTGGTTTTGTTTTCATTGTTGTTCTTGTGATTTGGAATGTTATCTATACTAATTTTTTTTTCTTTTGTTATGGTGATAATATCTTCAATATTTCGAGCCCGAATTTGTAAATCGTTGGATAGTCGTAATTGGCCTACAAAATTCAATGTAAAATTGTTATAAGCAATTCTATTTGTGCTGTGTACTATCCCTATTATAAATAAATAAATAAACCGGAGACTAACTTACTATTATGTTGGTGTGAGTAGTGAGTCACCAATTTTTTTTTGCTTTTAACCGTCGAAAAACTGTCACTGTCATAAAAGCAGGTTATATTTCTTTATTTTTTAAAATTTCCATTTTTCGTTTCCATGCCATTGTTGTCATTGATAATGAACGACATGTCAACTAGTCAGAACTACACTGCGCGCTTTGTGCGGCGGCAGGTCGACGGCCGGCACCTGTTAAGGTGGCAGGCCGAAATAGGCCCGCTGCCGCACTGTGCGGATGTGTTTCCTCGTCAGTGCGGAGCGGGCCGAAAATGGCCTGCCATGATGTTTTGATACATAATATCTACAATTTTTACCACAAGCCGAAATATATATTTGCCTCTGTCGAACTTACAAATATCTAAGATAATCGTTCAGCACCAGCGGGAGAGATATAGTTTTCGCAGTGCGCACCAAACTAAAGCACTGCGGTGGGGCGATATGTGCCTGTTCCGCACTGACGGTGTTAACTGTTTTGTGTTTAACAATTTATATATTGTCTAGTTGTACTCGACATGTTTTGAAATGTTATTTTTTTGTTAATATTGTTTTGATGACATATCAACCTTTTCTGGTATACAACTTACCAACGTTTCGTCGCAATCCATTACAGTAGTAAATTCTTATTAATTTTCGACTATCTATGATATTAACAAATGGCATTAATTAAAAAAAACAAACAAAAAGTTAATTCTTATCAGTGTACACTAGTTTATTTAATTTAGGTTAAAATGGAATATGTTAAATTGTTTTATCTGATTGTGAAATTTTATTTAGACGAGAAATGCTCTATAAACTAGATACAAAAATCCCCCTTAATCTTATGCCTCCACCCACCCTTGAATTCACACAATGGTTATTAAAATAGAATTTTATATTTTATATTCAAGCAACACAATGGCCAGTTTTTTAACTACCATAGCAATGTGGCAGCGGCAACAATTCATTTAACCTTTTCGTCTTCACTACAATAGTACATTTATTTATTGTACCGCCATACAGCTCGCATAAAGACAGAATAATACACTCAATCCAATTTAGAAGATGTATGTGTCACAAAGAGCTTTAGATCTGTGGTCCTCAAAGTTTTAGCAGCTTCTGACCAAATCAAAACTACCCAAGCGTAAAAACATTATGCCGTTGACGATTTTGTGTATAATAAATAAATAATAAATATTTCTTACATTCACACCAGTTAACCTAGCCCAAAGTAAGCACTTGAAGGCTTGTGTTATGGATACTAGGGTAACGGATAAACATACATATACTAGGCGATGCAGTCGCTAAGCATAAAGCTACGCTAGCACCATATATTGGAGCGGAGCGTATACCTAAAAAAAGAAAAAAAAATTTTTTCTAGTGCAATTTTTGCGAATTTCAAGATTCGGGCTCCGTCACTATCTGGTCCTAAACTGATTCCACACAAAAAATATTGAAATCGGTTAAGAACTCGGGGAGTTATGGCGTAACAGACATTGCGCCATTGAAGCTGATCCATGGGAGCTTCGCTTCGGTCCGCTCCAATCATACGTAGATATTCATAGAAATATATACAAACATCCATGACTCAGGTACAAGTGCTCGTATTCATCATACAAACATATGCCCCTTTCGGGATTCGAACCCAGGACAATCGGTGCGAAAGGCAGGATCGCTACCGTTGCACCAAACGGTCGTCTAATAATCATCGGTGTATGAATAAAGAGAATAATTTTAATTTGTCACATTTGTGAACTAATGCACTTTTTTAATTTATTAATGTTTATTTCAACAGCGACAAATATAAGTTATTTTCTGAAAAGAGGTTTTGAAAACGAGTTGAAAATTTCTCTCAGGCTTGATCCGATCCAACGTCTATTGATATTCCTTTCTACAGACTTATCTTTAGGGGACAGAGGTTCTTATCCACTTTGGAGCATTAAACAGACTTTTGAATACCTATATTGTTGTTTTACAAATCAAAGTATAAACTGAGTCGATTAATAATTTTAATTGTATTTTTTATATTATTTTATAAATTACATACAAAATTTTTGGCAAAGGTTTACCTACGCTCTGACCCCTCTATATTATTTCTTGAATTATGAATATTGAAGCACATAAGTTCGTCTTAGAATATATTATAATAAATCAGAAAATCTGATTCTATGATTAATCCTGAGTAGTTTGGGAACCATTGGAAGTCTTGAAGCGTGGATTATACTGAACTTTTATTGTGACGCTTTGGATCCAAAAATACTTCATAGAATAGATATAAAGTGACCGTTTATATCTTGTATCTTAAAATATATTGTAATAAATCAGAAAATCTGATTCTATGATTAATCCTGAGTAGTTTGGGAACCATTGGAAGTCTTGAAGCGTGGATTATACTGAACTTTTATTGTGACGCTTTGGATCCAAAAATACTTCATAGAATAGATATAAAGTGACCGTTTATATCTTGTGTTTATTTTCCATAATTTTTTTTTTGTTATAGTAAGAAGACCAATTACATTTTAAATAGGCGTATCAAGTTCATTCAAATGGTTAACAGGTGAAAATTTTGTAGATAAAAATAATGATTTTATTTTCAAATTTTATCATTACCAATTTGCTTTCGAATTTCAATGGGACTTAATTCGAAGCTATCATCATGATATCAGTAGAAAGATTGCTGGATGGAAGCCTTCCTCGAGTTTTGCCATAATCTTCATGCTGGCTTGAGGGGCTGGTTGGTGATGCCGCTGCTGCCCATTTTGCGGTCTATGTATAGCGATTACCCCAGTATCGGTATGGTATCAGTATGGTATCACATCCCTAAGTGTGAAGATGCTATTCTACTCTGCCGGACACTTATAATTTTTAAGTCCGAAGTTTCGAATTTCGAACTTCGTTTTTGTTAAAAAGTCATTATTAAAAAAGAATTTTTCTGCAAGAAGTTACGAATGGTTAACCTCTTTTCATTTTTAGTTATAGTATGATTCCGTTGCAGCTCGTGTTTGCAGAGATGTCGATACAACGTTAAGCTTATACGGTCATATTGCTATTCGTGGGTGGTGGATGCGTTGTGATTTTAATATGATCAATACTATCCAAACAATCGATTTTGATCGTTGAGCTATATTTTCACCAACGTACATAGTTCCTGTTTGTACGCATATCAGGAGTTATTTCTTAGGCTTTTCTCAAACGTAAACACTATGAATGGTAACTAATTTATTTTAATGGTAATGTAATTTTTTATTACTTAAGCATTTTTTACACCTTTACACATAATTTCTAGAAAGAACTCGACTTGTCTCAGGCGTTGGGCGAGACTCGAACACACAGCCCTTCGCTGTCTGGACGGGTACTGTTCCATTTCAGTTAAAAAGACCTTGATAGAATATTAAGAGAGTTACATTCAACATTGTATGTATTTACCTAAAATATGAAGAGATGACGCTAGTATTTAGTTTAAGAAACACTAGAGAAAATACAAAGGATCTGTACAGGTCTCAGTAGCTCTATTGGAAGACCACCCGTGAGAGAGACAGCGGGAGGCTATTGGTTTAAGTCCTGCCTGAAATAACTTGAATTTTTAATAGTAAAATATTCTTAAGTAATAAACGAATTTAAAAAATTATGTATTAGTGTCTTCAGTACGTGCGAATATATTAAATACTCTTTGCAAAAGACTGTTATAACGTACGTCAAGCATGTAAATGAAAGTAATATACTGAAATGTATAAAATCTTATAACAGTTTTTCTAATTCAAAAACTTACCAACCCCTACTTTGGCGAACTAACCAACGGATTGGTTAGCTTTCGTCCTGGAATTTCGCCAGAATCCGTGAACCCTAATTAGTGTTTGCACATTAAGAAAAAAAATAGGATTGGCCGGTCTGAAATGTAGCTGTGTTTTACCAAATTGTATTTTTAAATAGATAAGGTAATTAAACCTTAATTGGGGTCGGTCTTGGTTAAGCCTCCAGCAGGTACTGGAAACAAAATTAAACTCTGTTCACTTTGGATACGGCTGAAATTTAATAAAAAAACATCTTTTCTGTATCAGTTTAAATGAAATTGTGAACGCTTACACGCTTTTCCTTCTTTGTGCTTATTCGTTTTATATATTTTCTAAAGTGTTCTGCGGTTAAGGTGTTGTGATCGATTATTATTTGTTCTTATTACAGTAAAGGTTTTGCGTATTGTTTATCTATTTACTATATGGTAAAGTTTACGTGGTCTAAGTTCAAATAGCAGTTACTTATGTATAGTATGAATGCAGTGCCTTAATTTTTTTCTGCTCCAAAAATGACGAAGCTATTAAACCTTTTTAACCTGTGTTTAACATTTCAAATAAATGTTTTAAATTAATTTTGTAGCAACGGCTGTCATGTATGTTTCAATTTCAAATCTGTTAAGTATTTATAGAATAAGTGAATATAATTAAATTATAAATATATTTCATAATATCAAATTCACATAAATGCCTCTGAACCCCAGTAAAGTAGCGATATTCCCAGAACACTTAGATCCGAGCAAATATAGAAATGTTCGATCTTCTACATTGACCCGTCCGGGAAACGAAATCGGGATCTCGCAGGTCGCTGAGATATCCGCGAAGTTTTTCCGGTAAAATAAGTCGAGTTACAGATAGAGCTTTAACCATTAATTTTATGTTATAGTTGCGTAAAGTAAGTTAATACACTAAAATAAATATTCTTACAAAGGTATGCTTTGGGTGTATTGAAACCAGGGCAAACCACAGCGGATATTGAGGCAGCACTCGGGAACTAAATCCTGGATCCGTAGCACACCCGGTAAATACATGCGGGAACTATTGAGCGTGTATATTGACTTGGCAGCTTCACTGGCACCTGAAGTATGTCTTACATTTGAATAACATTTTATAAAAGACATATTACTTGCATGTTAGCTATAGACTTGGCCCAAATGTGGCACCGGTCGAAGTCACCGGTGGTCAGCGACATGCAGTTCATAACTTTACATACATCTTCACTCGCTATAGAGCTGTGGCTGTGACATGTCGTCAACGCCTGCAACCACCAGCACAGCAAATATAATAAGTATTTATATTTTTATATTATTATAATATAATTGTAATAATATAAAAATATAAATACTGAATTAATGTCAGTTAATTGCGCATTATAAAATTGTCGTTTGACGACAATAAGGGCACTATGATATGGTCGTCCATCGGGCTCCAAAAAGCGGAACGATTTAATTTACACGCAAAAAAAAATCGTATCGCATTCTTTGTAAAATGTTGATTAATATATTTATCACATTAGCATTTTTAATGGACTGCATTAATAAACAATGAATAAATGTTGGTGATAATAAGTCGAATGATTAGTAACGGCTATCACGTGAATACTATTAATCTATACATATAAATAAAATTGAAGTGTCTGTTTGTGATACTGAAATAACCGTTTTTTACTACAAGCATATGAATATATATACGATACATACACCAAAATAATATTTTTTACAATTTTTTTCTGTCTGTCTGTCTGTTTGTTCCGGCTAATCTCTGAAATGGCTGGACCGATTTTGACGGGACTTTTACTGGCAGGTAGCTGATGTAATAAGGAGTAACTTAGGCGATTTTTATTTTAGAAAAAATCTTTTACTTTAGAAAAATAAAATAACTGTGCCACAGCAACGCGTGGCTGGGTCAGCTAGTATTATATATAATAAAAATATCTACCGCCTATTAAAACTATTTTAAGTAATGAACTTTTCTGTCCCGTTCTGACAAGTTGAATTTAAACTTTATTGAAATAAAACAATAATTAAAATAGGTTTACTAAGCAGTTGTTTTTTATGAATAAGACGATAATAGTACTCACTGACGTGAGCAACGCTGTTGATAGTATTATCAATGGAGTATTATATTTTCGATTAAAAACTAACGATGTTTCGCTAACACTAGTTTAATCCATAACTGCTACATTATTATTTTTGTCTTTATTTGGACTGAACACATTCTCCCCAGATGACGTTTTCTAGCTGACCGAGTCAGATGTCATATAATCTGAAACTAATGTTTCGGTAGTACCTTTTTCTACATGAATTTTTCGGGTATTTAATGTTAAAAATATGGAAATAACATGATCGTTAGTGCTTTGTCATAGTGTAATGTCGATTTGAATATTTTGTTATTTTGATAAACCGCACTAATATATATACTATGGTATACGGTATGGTATGGTATATGGTATACTATGGTATGGTACGATGGTAGTGTTTTTAAACTTTTATTTAAAAACACTACCATCATAGAAAAACGATTTTAAAATGTACTAGTTGAGAACTTTGTGTCTGCAAGGTTTATTTACAGCAGTACCTATCTTCAAGAATCGTTTAATATACCGGATGTTATATAATAAATAGTATATTGGAAACGCTTTAAACTTCACGGAACATGATAATATAAAAAAGAATATCAAATTTTGTATTAATTATAAAAAACAGTCTAATATTTAATAAAATTACAATACTGTTTGGTTCTTAACAGAGACTGAATATAAAGTTTAATTATGTTTTCCGTTGTACAAACACTAGTGTTGCAATGTAAGAATGTGTTTCTTATATATAAAAAAAACTAAGTTGCACATGAAGAGTATCTGTTCAAAAGGTCCTATTTCCCAGTCAAATATTTTAAAACAATTTAAAAAAATCTTAAAGTTTGCAGTTCCGACCTAAAGTTCCTATTTCTCATACAAATAATGTTTTATTGAACAATTTTGTTGAAAAGGTAATTAAATCTTGCCATACATTATTGCCTGCCGAAAATCGAGTTCGTTCGATTCATAAAGTCGATGTTTTGGCTGTATACTTTAGTGAGCCATTGCTTTGAAGATTAAATATGCTGTGGAAGAAAAAAAATTTTGATATTTAGATAACCTTCACTGCTGTGTGGAACATTTTAGAAGGCGTCTGATCAAAGAGACTTATTTATGGTAATTCCGATCATAAAGTCCTATTTCCAAATGAAAATTATTAAAAAAAAAGAAATACAGTAAAAAACTAAAAATAAAATATACATGTATATTAATTAGCCTAATCTGCGTTAAATACAATAATAAATATTATTATTATATTCCATTAAACAATGTTAATAGTTTTTATTGTTTCCTATAAAATTTATTTATCATGGAAATATGACCTCAAATTCAAATTTCAAATTCAAATTTATTAATTGTACTTGTGACCTTGTGTACAGACACTTCTTACATGTGAAGTTAGTAAGTAGCAGGTGGTATCATGTTTTCATAAACATGCTATCATCGCTGATTCCAATAAATAAATAATACAAAAATATATTGCACTTAATCACATAACATAATCATGGTTTGACTGTCAGTAGACCGATAATTCATTATAATATTATAAATCAAGTCGAAACACAAGATCAGTTTCTTCAGTCTGGCGGGACTCCTGGCTAGGGAATTGATAAGACAGCTACAAGAGAAGCAATAATTATTATCCCAATGATTAACGATTCCTGA
This sequence comes from Calamotropha paludella, assembly GCA_927399485.1. Lineage (NCBI taxonomy): Eukaryota > Metazoa > Arthropoda > Insecta > Lepidoptera > Crambidae > Calamotropha > Calamotropha paludella. The sequence goes on along the minus strand of OV656815.1, from coordinate 19,477,951 downwards.
TAACAATTCTTTTTGAGATGTATCTCTTGTCCCCAATGTTTTCTAAATATAATCATGTTTTTGGAGTGATAAATATGTTTTTTTATTGTTACTAGTATTATGTAAGTTATTGTGATTCATTGGGAATATCTATATCACTGTTTAAGGCCTACAAATAATACCGTCAAAAAATCAATCCTAATTCGCAGTGCTGAATTTACACATTTGCCGCCCCAAAGCTATAAAATTTTTCGGGCGCCTTACTGACCTCTAAAATTAGATTCACTGTTCACAATAACGTTAATTCCTTTTTAGGGAATAATCTAGTTTCAAGATTATTTCTACAACTTTTTGGGTATATTTTTAAGCTACGAAAAGCAAAGCTAAAAACAAAGCTTTGCACTATTACTTACTTTTTTTCTGTACCAATTTTCTGGGCCAATTTTGCCGCCCTAAGCTTTAGCTTTTTTAACTTCTATGGTAAATCCGGCACTGCTAATTCGCTTGGAGATCAGTGAATGTCGGCGTGTCGATATTCGAAGTTCCTGTTCTAGGTTCTATTTTATTACACTCGTAATTTAAGAGGGGTAAGGTATACTTAGTGAATTAATTAAGTTGGTATATATGCCAACGGAAAATAACAAGATCTGCAAGTTTATAAATTTCCTAGGAAAATTATAAACTTTCGTAGGATTCTAAACGAAAGATAAAGTGTATTATTTTACGCTCATATTTTCGCAATTTATCAATTTGCGACGTCTCGTGGTAAATTTATAAACTAACAGATATCCATTTGTAAGATTCTAAGCGGTTCGACCAATCACAGAAGAGCTTTTGATTTTACGTTTTTTTTTAAATACGGCAAATAACACACTGCTCTCTGATTGGTCGATGTTGACAGTGGAAATGCTTGTGTCCATAGACTTAGGAACAATCAGACTTGCCAAACTATAAATTTATCAGTTTCGATTACCTACCTAACTGTATAATAACTTACTAACCTAACCTAACTGTATTTTTACTTTAAAACTAGGTAGGTGCCTATAATACAGGATTACTTTTTAACATAATATGCTAATGACCCCTATTTCACTCTACCAAAGTAAAACAACAGAAATCGTGTTCTACGAAATCAAAGAGGTTTATTTAAAAAGAAAAAACAATCATAAAACATAAAACCGGCTTTCTACCAAAAAAAGGTAAGGTTAGGTTAGGTTAGGTTATAGGTATTGACTGCTTAGAAATATATTTGTACCACTGGATCTTGCTGAGATTCCCTTTTCACTATCAAGACTTTTTCGTCACTAAAAGTCATAATATCATATTTTTGGTGTGATAGTATTCTTTGTCTGTGGGCCGACGTCCCAAAACTTCAGCTTTATTAAAATCTTCTATCATTTTAATGACATTTTTAATTTTTTCCTCTTTCCATTCCGACTTCTTACTATTTTGGTCATGGCCACTATAAAACTTTCGTAGCTCTGTGGTAAATTTGCTTACTTATTATTTTACGCGTAGGTTCGGTAAGTTTATCAATTTGCGAAAATATGGGCGTAAAATAATACAATTTATCTCTCGTTTATAATCCTACGAAAGTTTATAATTTTCCTAGGAAATTTATAAATTAGCGGTTCTTGTTATTTTCCGGTGACATATATATTGTAAGGAGAGCCGAGGCAGGTGTCGTCGGGCGCGGGCTGAGGATGGGAGAGCGTCTTTAGGGACTCGGTGCGGGACAGACGTGTGCGCGCGCGCGAGCTTTAACGCGACAATTTGGTGCTTTTAAATTGTAACCCATATTTAATTAAAGGACTTAAGTGATCGTAGGTGTTTTTCTTTTATTAGTTTCACTTCTGATAATTCTATTCCCTAAAAATATATATTCATATCATACATTTCGGAGAGAGCGCAACAGAATTGCACAGCCTTGTTCCGTTGTCCCTATTTTTTTATCGGACAACTAGACTTACACATTGGCGTCACCGCTGTATATGTATCCATATACCAACGAGTCGCGTTTTGGTTTTTCCAACTTTGTGATCCGTGAAGTAGTGAAACGCTTTGTCTGAGTCTGTGTTTCCTGATGAATACAATTTAGGTTTCTTCAAGTCACATCCTAGATCGCATCGTCGTTTACCATCAGGCGAGATAGCGGTCAAGCGCTTACCTTTTTCCGAAAAAAAAACTAAATAAAGAAAAGCTTACTGGCAACTAGATGACGTATTGTTACAGTGAGGTCTGTAGCTTTACATTGAAGATAAGAAGCAACTAAGATTGTCGTATGCCAGGTGAGTAGAAAATAATAAACGTCACCAAAACAACGTCTCGTCGCATTTTATTCATTTTTATTAGTTAAAAACGCTTATTCAGTTATTGAAGTATTATCAAATAGACAATAATATAACGCGTATTCATAGTACAAGTATTATACAAATTCCATCATGTGCTCTGTGCTATGTTCACTTTTTTGATGACTTGACTTTCTCAAAGCAGTTTCTCAAAAGTATAGGTAATTCTTTACATATACGAGATATTACTTTGAAAAAGGTGATATGCGAATTGTTGTGGGACAAACAGGACGTGCTAAAATGGAGTGGAGTCACATTTCGCCTTCTGATCGGTTACCCAAAAAGAGAAATGCCGTGATTCCATCGAATAATCGGAAAACCGCAGCCACAGAGAGTACGCTCAATTCTCTGACTGAGCTGAGTTGGAAGGTCGACTTCACGCTAGTATGGATGGGCTGCAGTTAACACGGGATGCGGTAACAAATCAAAGCTCGACTCGAGATAGTGGAGTACTCCTTACTTAGTTAACTGATTAAAATAAATGACCGTTCCTCGCGTTCACTATGTTAGTGATTTTCATTTAGATGGTGAAGTATAATTGAAGATTGGTAACTGGGGGAGAAATTCAAGTGTATTTCATGCTGCTTTGCTCTATTTGGCTTCGTTTCACTCACTATTGCCGTTAACGTCCCAGTACCCGATAACTAGTAAGTTTTCTTATGTTTGCGCATTTCTATTAAAAATAGTTAAAGTATGTGAATGGGAATATACTCGTAGTAATAATATCTTGTGCAATTATAATGGAAAAACTTATTCATAAGTGTAATGGCGTCAAAACTGTATAACATTGAAAGTGTACTGTCCGAAACATATAAATAATTACAAAACCACTAGGTTACATTGCTAAGCTTGCTGTACTGCTGCGAAAATGTAATAAGGTAAGAATGCTAATTCACTTAATGATTTGAGTGAATGATCTATTCATTTAACCTATAACTTAAGGCAAATCTTAATGAAAAGTAATTATTAGTACATGGAAAATATATTGGCACTAACAAATCCCTACTTGACCTAGTACCACTAGAACGTAAAATATTTTAACGGGTTTTGGTACACTCATAAACCTAGTAATAGCCGATGCTCCAAAACCCGTTATTGTATCCTATTTCCTGGAATTAGGTGACATTTTCCATCAAATTATTTTATACCTTTTTGTCTGTTATTGGGACACACAAATAAAAGTGTACCTAAGCTCGTCATAGTTCTTAGTATCTTGAATTTAAGTGTCATTTTCTTTTAATTCACTTTGGTACACTCTGATTATCTCGAATTAGTTAGAACATACCATGTATGTTTTGTAAACGATGATGTTAAAGAAAAACCTCATTTCTTTTTGTGTTTCTGTATGTTTTAAGGTAATATTAACCAAAAAATTTATTAATTCTATTTTGATCTGTCTTATAATGACAATAAAATTATTAGCTTTACACAGCTTTTGGTTTACTTCTAAATAATAACCAAGTTTCTATGGAGATTTGGTAGTACCGCGACATGTTTAAAAACGCTTTATTCCGGCCAGAAACCCCTAGCTGCAACACAAAGTAAAGTAAATTACCTAGCGTTATAACATCTGACAGGTGGCAAATTTTTTTTACAGAAAAAGGAAGAAGCAAAGACAAGAAAAAAAAAATCAACATAAAAGATAAAAAAACCTAAAAATACTAAACGCGGATAATACGCGGTAACCAAAAATCGTATTCTAGTGCAATTACTGTTTGTAATAAATTACTAAATAAGTTAATTAAAATGTCTTTTAATAAGTTTAAAACAAATCTACATAATTTTTGAGAATTATAAGCATTGGGGTAAATAATTAATTATAAAATTCAAATCGTTGACGTGGTGTCAACGATTTGAATTTTATTATAAATTATTTTGACGGGGTTAGTTTGACGGGGCTGTATGCGCACTTAGCCTCATGATAGCGGCCATTCTGGTTGACACCACAAATGATATGATATTTTGATAGTAATAATAATTGTATAATTGCTCTGCTTGACATACTTGTAATGATATGTGACTGCGTCTGAATAATATTACTTAAAATCAATACCACTTTTAAAATTGCATTGTTTGACATTGTTGATAATAATATTATAAATTAATTCTTTAATAAGAATTAAAATGACTAGGTTTATCGTTTGATGTACATCATTTATTAAACCATTTCCTTAACGTAGTCTCAACGTGTCAAACCTTAGACATCTATAGAACAATAGAGGGATTCCCAGAATTATTAGAGCTTTAATAACCAAAGACATTTTCAGGAGCGGATAACTTCTGGTTTCATTACCGTTGAGTGTGCACTTCATCAAAGTTGATTCTGGTTTGAGAGCAATCCCAACATTAAAAGAGTTTAATACACATTATCGGATTTCTCATAAGAAAGAATCCTTTCTTTTAATACCGAGTAGCATGAAATGGACATTTTTTGCAGAAGAGTTATAAAATTGAGAAGTTGTACAGGCATTGGTTTGGCTTTTTGAGTTTTTTTAAATATAAACACTATTTTACACTCTGACGATGCGGTAAACAAATTTGAGAACTAACGAGAGATAGTACTATAACATACTACTTAAAAGTAAGTAAATTTACTCCAGATCAAAGCTGTTGGCAAATTCATAATAATTCATTGATATTATACTCTGTAGCTCTTGAGAAAAATAGGAAACTCTAGAGAAAACTAAATCATTTAGTGTTTGCACTTTAAAGTACTTTGGAGTAAAGTAAAGTTTGTACTTTGGAGAGTGGGCTCAAAAGCTGCATTTGCTCATACCGCCATCTCCTTTTTTCCATCGGACATCCAGACGCTCTGCAGGCTACCACCCTTTCTTGGTTGCTATTCCTACCTGTCGCACCAAGCGCTTTTCAACATCCTTCTTAATGCACACAGCAAAGGAGTGGAACTCCCTCCCTGCGTCTGTATTTCCGAAAACTTATAACCCGTCCATTTTCAAAGCCAGGGTGAATAGGCACATTCTGGGTTAGTTCGTTCCATCGTGGATTCTGTCTTGGCCCCCGGGCTTGATTGGGATCAAGAGCAAACCCATCCTAAATAAAAAAAAATGTGTGCTAGTTTTACTAGTTCTATACCTATATACCTATGGCTAGATATCAACGATTTGGATATTTCTTTTGGAGCAAACCGGCAGCCTAATAGAAAACTATTCCAGTTTTGCCGTATCAGTCATCTGCGAGCGTCAACAATCAACATAAAAAATGTCAAAAATGCGTTTTTATATTTCTCAATTTAAACACTGTTAACTTGTTTGACCTAAATAAAAATTAGTGATTAATAGTTAGTTATTCAAATAAAAAACATTTCACTTAATTTTTTATAAAAAATAAATATGAACATATTTCTTTCGGACCTCATTTTTTCGTGCAGGCCAGATTTTGAGAGGTACATAGTTTTTAATAGATATTGATATCTCGTAATTTATTACGTTTACTTACAAAACTGAGGTTTAAAACAAGTGTCAAACGTATTGAGTAACAGAGTTGTGAGAATTTATGGCATTTGTCGACCGTTTGGTGCAACGATAGCGATCTTGCCTTTCGCATCGACGGTCCTGGGTATTCATATATATTTCTATAATTATTACATATCTATGTATAATATATGTGTGTCTATCCGTTACCCTAGTATCCATAACACAAGTCTTACTGTGCTTACTTTGGGCTAGGGTGATTGGTGTGAATGTAAGAAATATTATTGTTATTATTATTTACGTGTTTTCAATGTTGATTGGAATTGAGTTGAGTTTAAGAGTCTGGTTTTAGATCTACATTTCTGTCTTAAACATTTAATACCATCAAATGAAAAAGATATCGCAAGAAATCCCGATTACTTTCATCATGAGTATAGCAAAAGTGAAACTTTTAAATTGTCCAAGGAATGGAGAAATTATCTGTAAAATCAAAATATAACTCAAAAACAGTCAGTTTATTGGACGAAAGACTGATTTTGTTTTTTCCAAGTTGGATTAACTACACAGCACAGCTGCTGCTCTGCGGTGTATGTACATTCCATTCATTTGCCGCCGATTGCTTTCTATGGGAATGCAGAGTATATTGCAACTGGTTGTACGACCGGAAAAGAGATTGAAATGTTTTACATTGAATTCAACTGTGCGATATCAACATAGTAAAAAAATCCTTTGAACTGCCTAGTTGCCAATACTTTATATCGGAGCATTCACGATATCCAACTAACTTTATCCACTTAAATTTAAAAGAGCCAGCAACATACTAGAAAGTCTCTAAATAATACGAGAGCACTTGGAGTCCAAAACTCGAGGTGGTACTCGAATAAGAACGCTTAAATTCTCACGTTATTTTCGTAATTGTTAAATGCGCAAACTTCAGACTTGTACAAGACGTTTCTAACGTTCTTTCTCATTAAAACGAGTTAAATGTCGCTTAATTAGCTACGTGCTTACCTTAATTTGAACATTTGTTCGGCTTATACTTCAAGAGAGATTATACGTAATAAGATACAATTATACTTGCAAAGTACGGACGAGTTTTGATTGCCTAATGGATAAACAGATGGTAAATAAACGCAAAAGCGTGGTCAACTTTTCTATATAAATACCTTCGAATTTCACTTGAGAACATATGATTTGGTTACAGCTTTTTTGCTTACATTCTATTGGGTTAAGTTAAATGTTTCAGCATATTATAAAAATCTCAAATATTATAAAAAAAATATGAATTATAAGAATAAAATTGTAGTTCTGTTATGGAGAACAGGGTATATTAAAATAAAGAAACTTTTTATCGTTTTATTCGCTCCAACATTTGGACTTTTTAACTGTATCACTCAGATTATTAAGAAAGAAGGTCTCCGTAGATATTAAAACTACATCAGTTTGTCTTATCAATCAAACCAGTTTCTATATAAATGACGATACGTATGATTGATGGAGACCTGTCTGCGGTGAGGCCGATTCTTATCAAGTCATGATTAAAATTAACAGGGGGCGCCACGGATGAGCGGCCGGTTTCTGGTTGTCATGATAATTATGAGAAATGAGTTCTAGTTCATTTAGGTTATGGTCATTGGATTAACAGGGTGAAATTATTATATTTCAGAGGTTCACGCGCATTTGTGACTAAGTTTAGAGATTTATTCATTACTTCTACCAGCTACCGCTCAGTTTAAACATATTTATTAAAATTAGAATTTTTAAAGTTTGAATGGATGTAGTAAAAAAAAGCACTTGAACCCAGGTTCTAGAGCTTTTAATTTGCCAGCATTAAAGAGTGTAAAAAGTTACATAGGTCCAATTTTCACAGTTGTCGACAATAGCCAAGTTAGTGAAGTTTTGTAACGACTAACTGTTGTAACTTACTTCTTTCGCATTAAATAAAAAGGACCATTTGCTTTAATTAGACAACAACTAAGTTTCTATTAGTTTCATCGTATTGGAAATCAATAGTCAAAAATACTATGCATTATTCATGCCGCCTGAATATAAAAGGGCAATCAGTTTGGTACAAGGCAGAGATAAAATAGTCGAAATATAATTGACCTGCTTTATGGTGCGTGTGTGAGCAAAACAACCAATTAAAATAAGTTATCCAGAATACAAGCAAAGGCCAGTAAAGTTAAGCAATTTTATGAAGGGCGTTATAGTACCTGGACGAAAAACGTTTAAACGAAAAAAATTAAAAGCGAATGAAAAATGACAAATAACAGCAGCCTCGTAGAATATATGTGTTCTGTGGTCTAATTAGTGTGAAGTTATCATAATCTCCTAGTATACCTATGTATTCGTTTTTGGAATATTTTTTTTGGTTTGAATCCATGTCTTGCATGTAAGCCACGTCTTGATGTCCAGCAGTTTATATTCTTAATTAGATAATGATAAACGGTGAAGAGAGCTAATTTATGAGTTATAGATGAAATTGACGCGTCTGCGTGGATATCGTACGTGTGCACTCTAATGAAACAATAGAGCTTTCGCTCTATATCTTTGTACATACCCCATTGTATAGAGGAAACTGCCACAGATGTTTTGGCGATACACATATATCAAAATTGTACTTCTATGTTTTAAATATCTCAGTTAAGTGTTTATTTTCACGTATTATCTTATTATGCTCATACAAAAAATCAGTTGTGAATTGAATGACTTTCTTGGTTAGTTTGACATTTCCTTGGCTGTACAAAAACTACGTAATATCTATCTAAGCCACAAAAATATTTCTGCTCTACGTTATCTGGGGGAACTTAAAAGAAATGAAGACATACAAATGGCTAGTGAGATCAGTCGCAAAAAAGCCATTAAAGTTCTTGTAATACGGCGACTGTCGCATAGCTCGTAATATGAAAATGAGTTTGGAAGCGCCTACAGCGTCGGGAAACTTTGATGAGGTTCCACTTGATTTAGATTCATAGCTTTTCTGATGGCATCTGGATTGCTTACTTATGTTTTCGTGTTAGTTCTGACTTTTTAAGCACACTTTGTTATCAAATTGGCCTTTTGTTTTTACTTTCCTATTTCGATATGGTTCCCATCCATGGTAGAATATATGGTATTTTTGTTAAGCTCAATCCTTAAAACAAAATTCCAGAAGACTTATATAGTAATATTTTATTTATTTTATTATTTTATTTTTGCCTCCTTTTTAGGAGCCGTTCGTGTTCACAGGATGTGAGAAGTCATCAATCATCATAACATGTTAAAACTATTTTTATTTTATCGGGAACCTACTTAATAATTAATATATTTCTAATTGAACTGGTAAAGTAATTAGTGTTTTTTTATTTACAAAGTGTATTAATTAATTTATTAATTAAGATGCATGTCTTACAAGCTAACAGATGACATCATCCAAAACACTGGAAAGACTAGAATTACAATTAATTAATTAAGAATAATTAAAATACATTTTCATTATCCATAGATTCAGAATAATTATATAATAATATACTTACATATAGAAAATAAAAAGAAATTATACATTATTTACAATTTAAAATGTTACGAACTAGATATAAAAGATGTCCCAAATTATCCGCAAATAAATCAATTTCATTTCTGATTTCAATTTCTGAGCAATTTAATAGCTTGCTGAATTTTGCGTACCACATAGTTTTCCATGTACTAGAATTGTGTATTTAAACAATCATATTTTTCAGTTTCCAACCCACAGAATGATCCCGACGTACTAGACTTCGCTCTAGTCAAGGGAGTCTCCCTCCCATTTAGGACGATTGAGACCCTCCAAGACCTCGGGTCCGATCACAGGCCGGTTTCCCTCATTATGGGAAACAAAGAGCCAACCCCTCCCTCCTTCAAAACCATTACTGACTGGGATCGGTTCAGATCGTCCCTCAAGTCGGCAATGGAAGTAGGCAACCCTTCGCTCTCTATGGACCCCGACTATTACGATAGTTCGGAGAAAATAGATGCAGCCATTTCCGAATTTACTCTTTTGGTCCAAAGAAAGACTGCGGACAGTGCGAGGAAGGTACCTGTGAAAAATCACAATGCCATTCCTCCCACCCTCCGCAACCTGATGAGGGCCAAAAACGCAGCTCTCCGGAGAGCTGCTAGGTACCCGACCCCTGAGTACAGAGCCAGAGCCAACCGTCTTCAACGGTTAGTAAGATCTCAGTTGAACGACCTGAGGAATAACCAATTTGGTGACCTCATGGCGGACATCACTCCCTCCCATGTAGCCTACTACCGAGTGGCCAGAGCCCTCCGTAGTGACACCTCAAACTTCACACCCCCTCTCCTCCGTCCCGATGGCTCCACAGCCTTTGACGACGAGGAGAAGGCGGAGTGTTTCGCTGACAGCATTGCTTCACAATGCTCAGTCAGCACTCAGACTTGCGACCCATCCCACCTTCAGTCGATTGAGAAGGAGCTCAGCGAGCTGAACTCCAAACCTCTAGACTCTGATCCCATCACAGTGTCCCCTGATGAAGTCCATTCCTTCATCAAGGGCCTCAAGACCAAAAAGGCCCCTGGCGCCGACGGCGTCTCCAACATGGCCCTAAAGCACCTACCATCTCAAGTGCTGGTCTTACTGTCCCTCTTATTCAACGCCTGCTTCGATCTCTGCTACTTTCCAGCAGCCTGGAAAGAAGCAATCGTAATAGGCATCCCCAAGCCGGGGAAACCCCTAAACCTCCCTGCGAGCCACCGCCCCATCAGCCTCCTCAAGGCAATGGGGAAACTCTTTGAAAGGTGTATCCTCGCCCGCCTAAAAGACCATCTCTTTACGAATGACCTCATCATACCCCATCAGTTTGGCTTTCGAACCAAACACTCATGCCCCCAACAGGTTCACCGCATAGTCGAGTACATCTCGAGCGGCTTTTTCCCTAGGAAATATAAGACCGTGGCGGTTTTCTTTGATGTAGCCAAGGCCTTCGATAAGGTCTGGCACGCTGGACTAACTGTCAAGCTGTACAGACTTAATCTGTCAGTGAGACTGGTCCGGCTAGTAGCATCATTTCTCCAGCATCGTACCTTCCGTTTCAGATACGAAGGTACTCTCTCAACTCCGCGTAACATAACAGCGGGCGTGCCTCAGGGCTCTGTCCTGGCTCCTCTGCTGTATGTTATTTACACCAACGACATTCCCGTCCCAACAAACGGGGTACAACTGTCCCTGTTTGCAGACGATACTGCTCTGTATCTCAAGGGCTCATCATGTAGGAATATCCTCCCGAGGCTTCAGACCTCCATCAACTCCTTAGGCGACTGGTTCCGCGAGTGGCGTATCGATGTAAACCCGGATAAGTCATCCGCTGTTTGCTTCGACGCAAAACGCACGCGTGTACCGGCCCGCCACAACCCACCCCGACTCCAGGGGAAGTCCATTCCATGGCAACGCACTGCCAAATTTCTAGGCGTCACCCTTGACCAAAAACTGACATTCTCTCCTCACGTCAAGAGAGTGTCTCGTAACGCGCGGTTTTACTTGGGGCGTCTCAACCCTATGTTGGGGCGTCACAGCCGCATGTCACTTCGGAACAAGCGAACACTTTATAAGGTTTGCATACGACCGGTGATGACCTACGCGTCCCCGATCTTCTCACATGCAAAGGCATCAGTCCTTAATAAATTGCAGGTGATTCAAAACCTATTCATACGTAGGGCCTCAAATTCTCCCTGGTATGTCCGCAACGCGGACTTGCACAGGGACTTTGAACTCCCTACTCTCCAACAATACTTCATAAAGGCCTCTGAACGTTTCTTCGAAACAGCAGAGAGCCACTCTAACCCACTTATCCGGGGCGCATCCAACTACACTCCTTCCTCATCCACGAACCCTCTGTCTAGGCGACCTAGGTCTATCCTGACAGACCAACCCAGTCAATTGTCAGCTGACCTGAACCTCCTCTTAGAGGCACAGGAATCAGCCAAACGTAGAGCCAATACAGACCCATCAGGTCTACCCCAGTCCTCTCAGATGCCGACTGGCCCCCCTTCTGGGAGCCAGCCGACTTAACTTCATTCACGACTGACCCCCCTTCTGGGAGTCAATCGTTTTTTCTATGCGCTCTCTCACCTAGGTGAGTAGCGCTTGCGCCACCCCTCTCTAGAGGGGTGGTCGCCTCAGATGACGGCTTATGACCTTCTCCGGGTGCAAGCCAATCCCAGGTGGTGTTTAGTCAGTACAAGTCTGACATAACTATCGGGCCGGCCCGAAGTATCCATAGAGGATTCACCACCTCCCTCCCCCGTGTCCGGAGGGTGCATTTTGCATAAAAAAAAAAAAAAAAAAAAATCAGTTTCCAAATCCATTATCGAATTTTATATAAGCTATAAGAAATTCTTAGGAATATGATACTCAAGATAATTATTAACTTTGCGACTCAGATATTAATATTTTAATAAACTGCTAGATGAAAGGTAGTAGAGACGGTGTAAACAACCAGTACCTGTTAATTTAACTTATAGTAAACTTTGTAAACCAACTTCAGATATTTGAAAAGTTGTGCGAAGGTTGATCGGCGATATCCTTAATGAGAGGAATATTGGGCCAATCGAATGGGGCTTTCGAAGATACTAAGTATGCAAATAGCTTTAATATTAACCTCAAGATTTAAGTGCGAGGTTGCTAACTTTAGGTTTGCTGTTTGCGGACGGGATGAGATTATACCATGCAAAGTTATACCGCTTGAAGCGGTGAGACTTGTATTTAGTTATAGGTTGATAGATAAATTCAACATTTTTTTTGTTAATTTTGCTCTTCGTAAACTAAATGAAATCTTAACTTATAAAAAATTATTTATTTATATACTAGTGACCGCCAGTCTAACATACAGCGTATGAGACGGAGGTCATATACCTACCCATTTTTTACATATAAATTTTGAAGGCTGTTTTTTCATTACACTGCACAGACTTCCGTTAGATGTTACACGCAAAATAATTCTAAAGATATGAATTTGAATGATATGTTGTAAAAAAGTAAGTATTATATTCAGAACAATGGTTCTTATGTTGTCGTATATATATTAGTATTAATCTATAATCTAAGATCACAGTGGTTTGTGTGTTTGTCTGTCTGTCCGCTCTTTTCCCCGCTCTTTTTCCATTGTGTATGCGTTACCATAGCAAAGCATTAATCGCAAGTAGTTCGTCTACCGGACGCTAGATGGCGCTAACGGAAAAATATTTAATAATAGAAAAAAATTCAAGAATTTTATCCACCCGTGCAAAGCCGGGACGGGCCACTAGTATAAAATATAAGACAACATTAGAAACATTGTTCTGAACGCCAGTCAAGAGCTAAAGCATTCTGTTATGGAATTCAGAAATAAGTACGGTACCACAATATCCAGATCCAAGCCAATGTAGTTCGTTTTCTATTTTGACCTGGCCGAGGATCGAAACTGGGACCTCGGAGCGGCGTTACCATTAAAATCGATATGCGAGTCACTCGAACTACGAAGGTCTTAAATGTGGTTAATTACAACAGGGTTATAAACTACATTAAATGTGAATTAAATTTATGTATCCAACGTATTTAATTGGATAAGATATAATACGATTAGATAAGATATGACGACCGTTTGGTGCAACGGTAGCGATCCTACCTTTCGCACCAACGGTCCTGGGTTCAAATCCCGGAAGGGGCAGATGTTTGTATGATGAATATGAGCGTTTATACCTAAGTCATGGGTGTTTATAAATATTTCTATGAATATTACATATCTATGTATCATGTATGTATGTCTATCCGTTACCCTAGTATCCATAACACTAGCCTCACAGTGCTTACTTTGGGTTAGGCTAATTGGTGTGAATGTAAGAAATATTTATTTATATTTATAGTACTGTATTGTTTAAAATAGCTTCGAAAACAACCCATTATTTTATGCAATATTTGAAAGATAAAAATGGTTATTGTGGGTTATCCTAAGAAGATAGACGTATACCAAACCTTTCTGTAGACCTTTGCAAGATATACTTTTCCGTAGTAAATTATTTTGATTCATATCTAAAGATTAGCCAGAGCGTTAGCAAATAGCGCCTAAATTTTTTTACGAAATAACTAGAAATATTTTAAATTCGTTGCTTTTATCTACTATAATTCGAATGAATAATATATAAACAAACAATCCGGAATAATATTTATATTATAGAGAAAACTATGGAAATCTGGCTCGTAGTTAAGAACAGGTTAGCGGAGAAAAGAAGGACGAAAAGAGCGACTTTGCTATTTAGAGAAGCATGCGAAACGTGATAATCAAACAATGCATGAGATAAAGTCTGACATTTTGATATTATATTGTGTACTAAATAAAAATTTATAAATATACGAGTGAATGATTGCTGAGTACATTAAACCTTTTGTTAAGTTATTATCTACTAATTTCAATCTGTTTTCGTTTGGCTGGTAGACCATGCATACTTCACCAGAATTATGATGATTTATAAAACTGGGCATTCTGAAAGCGAAACGCATATTTCAGCGACGACGGGTCAAAGAATAAATGGTGTATGGCTGGCTCTGTGTCTCCATAAAGATTTTATGTACCGTGAAGTGCCTATCCAACATTCTAGGGATCAATGATGCTGTGCCTCTGCGAATAGTTTTTTCTTCCGGGAAATATTAACATTATCTCCATTTCGGACGTATTTTGTCAATTATGTCCGGATGTATTGCAAAACATATTTTTATGGCTTAATTATATTTAATTAATATAAACAAATTTAAGTTTTATAATTAATTTGGAATGCAAATATCATTTTAAATTCAAGTAATATGAAACTAAAAATTGTTGTATTTTATTGCTTGCTTATGATCAGTAATTAGGGTAATAGCACGTTATTATATTAGGTATTAACGAAAAAAGTGCAGTTCGAAGCTTGAGCCTGGAAAGGGTCTTTAAAACATTCGAGATTGAGAATCGCACTTTCTCTCGAGTTTGATACTAATAGGGGAAAATAAAATACACAATTTACTCAAATAAAGATCAAAAGAAAACGAAGCAACATACTCACTTTTTCATTGCATGAAATAATGATATTCTAGACTCCTAAGAAATTAAGTTCTCAATAACTGTGGCACCTAATCACTACAATAATTTAATTTATATATATGGAATTTTATTTATTAACCCTATAACTTTATGTATTAACCCTAAAATATAGATAAATGTCCGCGAATTTTTTTTGAGTTCTACTACTTCACTGTCAAAAGTGTGTAAATATTTTATAAGCTTGTATTTTTGAGATTACCGCCTACATTAAAATATAACTTCGCATATTTATAATTAATATGATTTCTTTATTGCCTTTCCAGTCCAGTTAAGATAGCACAGTATAATTGCCTAGTCTTAACCTCCCTTATGCCTGGCATCTGTAACTCTGAAAGATTGAATAATATTTATATCAGGTTTCATGTCAAATAAAGGATTTCGTAACGTAAAATAAATCTATTTCTCACAGATACAAGCGGATGATATGTTATTCGGAAAGTGTTTGAAACTCGTTAGTCGTTCACAGAAGTACGTGTGCTGCAAATATTTCAAACCAAACGAGAATTCTGAATGAGACTCCAGAATGTATAATAAGACAGCTGAATTCATCAACTTATATTTGTAGTAGGTAATTAAACACGGGAATATTAATACCTTTTAGCATTTAACCAAATAATTTTCATGTTGGACCTTTATTTTGCGATAACATTATCCAAAATCAGTCTTGCAAGACGTAAGAGTCTAGCAGGCTTAGCCTTGTTCTTTCTCAAATCTTGCACGTCTTGGTCTTGCAAAAATGCAAGAACAAAACCAAGACTGCAATCTTGCAATCTTGACCAAGAACGAGACTAATTGGTCTTGCAAAAATGCAAGAACAAGTCCAAGACTGCAATCTTAACCAAAATTTGAGCAAGATCAAGACTAAGCCTGTTGGTCTTGCAAAAATGCAAGAACAAGTCCAAGACTGCAACCTTGACCAAGATTTGAGCAAGATCAAGAATTAGCCTGCGAGACTCTTGCGTTTTGCAAGATTGATTTTGGGCAAGACTACACATATGACATTTAGTGAACTTAGTTCTTTGCGTTTCTATCATTATTTAAATATTTTATTATCTTTGCTTAGTTATAGTAAGGACGTAGAAATCCACTGATTCATATAACGCCAAATTCAAAAGCGATAGCTTAGGTATGTTTTATGTCTTACAGTTTTCTGCTCATTGTACGCTGTAATATATCTACTATATTCATTAGGAAAAATAAACGGGAGTTTGAAGGTAAGGTTACCAAAGAAACAGGTAATTATAAATTAATTGAAAGTTTAATTTTTCGTTGCTTATCGTTTAGCAAAATACCTCTTTAAAAAAAAACCGCTTTTTAACTCCTCTCTCTTAAATCTTCATCCGTTATATTTTTTGAAATCCTAATAACCTTTATATCAAGAAAGCAAAGGAAAATCATGAATAAAATAATATTTATTGCTAAACCAGTTCAACTCACACAGTATGCTGCAGTTTACAGATAAGCCGCATTCGATGGGTGACGTGCCGTATCTGCATTTTCTATGTTTACTTTTGTCGTATGAAAGAATAATTTGCCAGTGACAAAAAATATTTACACATTTTGGTTTTCTTCACTTTTTTTTCATTGGCAATTTCGAATAATAGTCCCATTTATTTGAACAAAACAAAATATGTATATAAGTGGAAAGCAAGCAGCAAGTGGAGAGAAATGATATCTGCGAATGGCATGAATATACTCGTATATATGTATATTTTAATTCATGTTTCTATTTTGTTCTTTATATTTATGGTACATTTTTAAACTGTATTGAGTCTAGGTATAGATAAACGTAGTTTCATACGTTTGTTATTAATAAAATATTAGATGACAATTTTAAATGTATATTTCAATAGATTGTTTTAAACTTTCATGGTCAGTAACATTATAGTAATATAAGTTATTTACTGGATTGTTGCCATGTACATTGTTTTTAGCGAGTTTCCAATATTTCCGGCACTGTTGCAAGCGCCATGATCACGGAGCAACTGAAGAAACTCGCTAAAAACAAGGTACATGGTAACAATCTCGAAAATAACCTATATTACTATAGTTCGATAGAGTAATATGGGTCTGTCACAATACTACACTCGCGAGCAACCAAATCGACTCAAGCCCTAACTCTGAGTATAGACTCTGTTTTCAAGAAAGTTATAGGAGATATTTTTAAAAACTATATATCATCTGAAAGCTCCAAACTGCAGCTTTAATAAGATATCACCATTATCAATATCCGTTCATTATCTTTGTAATTAATGATATCTAAACATAAATACAGGAAAAACAGGAATTTGTGAGAAGATGTTGTGGTTGGGTATTTTAGAAATAAAAGAAAATTGATTAAGAAAATACATAACAATTTAATAAATCAATACTTGGTATTCCCCCCCCTAGCCCTAATCACCGCTTGAAGTCGATTCTTCATTGATCTGATCAACTTTTTGACGTCCTCTTGAGGTATGTTAACCCACTCTTCCAACAATGCTGCCTTCAACTCTTCCACCGTCGAAGGGGCTTGATTTCTGGCTCGTACTCTTCGTTTTAACTGGTCCCATAAATGCTCGATCGGATTCAAGTCTGGACTGAGCGCAGGCCAGTCCATTGTACGCATCTGGACTTCATCCAAAAACTGCTGGGTAATGCGCGCTGTATGACAACGAGCAATGTCGTGCCTTAAGACGAAGTCCTCGCCGACAAATCCTTCATAGGGAACAACGTGTTCCAGGAGAATATCGGTGATGTACCGATCAGCTGTAAGCCCGCCTCCTCGGCCTCCACCAGGCACGAAAACGAGCTCCGTCTTTCCCTCTAAAGAGATGCCGGCCCACATCATACAGGAACCACCGCCATATGCTACTGTTTCAGCGAAACAGCATTGGGCAAATCGTTCGCCCGGACGCCTGTAGACTCGGCCTCTTCTGTCGTTGCCATGCAGACACATTCTGCACTCGTCAGTAAAGAGAACCGACTGCCATTGGGCAATGGTCCAATTGACATGCTCTCGAGCAAACTGAAGACGCGCTTGTCGGTGGGCTGCAGTCAATTTGGGCCCCGTCGCAGCCCTTTTTGGAGTGAGATTGGCTGCTCTCAGTCGTCTTCTTATTGTCCACTCGCTTACAGCTACACCACGAACGTGCCTGAGTTCTTGTTGAACATCAACACTCGTCAGATGCCGATTGCGCAGCGATGTTGAGACAATGAAACGGTCGTCTCTGTCAGAAGTACACCGGTGGCGGCTGGTTCTTGGTCTTCGATTGAAGGCACCGGTCTCTCGAAATCGTCTGTAGACCCGGGACACAGCAGACTGGCTCAAGCGAAGCTGGGCAGCGACTACTCGCTGGCTAAGTCCTTGTTCCAACAAGGCAACAACTTGAGCGGCTTCTTCAGGTGTGGTATCCATGGTAACGTGGAAAAAATGATTGCAATTCTCGGAGATGTGTACATGTCAACTTGTGATAAGCGACTGATAAGGTGTGCCGGTTGCGAGAGCTTTTATAGGGGTGGCAGTTAGCGCAAGTCGCGGATAGCGTAATGAGCAAAACGACTCATAGTGCTATTGGTGTAAAAATGAATGCGTTAGATTTAAAAAAAAAAACAATATTAGTGTTTTATGAAAGCTTGTATATTGAGCTTTCTAATGACAGTCTTTTTTTATAAATACCTTGTATACTTTACGTAAAAACAAAGTTTGTAAGCAGAATGAGGGCTTGAGTCGATTTGGTTGCTCGCGAGTGTATTAACATCGAAATCAACACATTCTGTCTGATACTTTGTCCTGAGCAAGAATTGCAACTGGTGCGTAGCATCCGCACGGATGCGTGCTATACGAGATTATAGAAGTAAAATAAAGAATTATATTGTATGTTTAATATTAAGAGAACTGTGTTTACTGTAATTCTGTACAGGCACTATACGTTGACTAAGCGCTGGAAAAATAATATTCACACTCAGTGTGATAAAGGTTATATAGTTTCTGTATAAATCAACCTTGTATCGCAAGAATAAACTTGCTTGCAATAATGATGCCTTGCCTATCGTCTAAATAGCATGTCATTACGGTTTATCATAGTCGTAGCTAAATGATCCCGTACGTTTAATTAAGAGGTTGAAAAAGGTTCAGACAGTAAATGATAAGCTTTTTATTTGGCACTTGTATGGATGATAATAAAATATGTTAGAATTCATTGAATCCGTAATCATATCACTGACTAAAATCAACTCGTAGAGGAGAAAAAGACAACAATTAACAACTACCATACTTTAGTGCAAAATTATTTTGTAGATTGGATTATAATTGTAATTTGTTGTAAAAAATATTTTTCGATAAATTATTAACTAATTTTTATACAAATATCAGTTAACCCTGTTTACACCATTTTATTTTGTCTATAACTAAAAAACTGGCGCTAGCTGTTAGATTGCATTATGAATTGTCACAAGATATAAAAAAATTAAATTGCAGAAAAGTATGGGCATCGGAAGTAAATTATGGTTCAGGTCAGTAGTATTATAAGATGCGATAGAAAAAAATTATTGTATAAAATTGTATTGTATGTGTATTCAAATAACACTGTAAGTGATTTAAGTTATGATGTAAATGTATTACTATCTGTCGGTCACTGTTTTTTGCATATACATTTTTAGGCGTTTGTGGGTGTAAGGCCACCCGACAACTGAGGCAAGTTGTATTTTTTCTTGCAATAATTTCTATATAACAAATATTATACAGTAGAATTGCCATAGGACTTGCAATGTGGTCAATTTAAAAAAAAAAGTGCTTTAAGCACCTACATATTATATCGGTCTTTAAATGGCAACCACACGTACTGGTTTATCGCAAAATAACAGTATTGAATATTCATTTAATATCTGTCGGTAATATATATTAGTTTTGTATGAACAATAATTTTCATTATTCTCTTTCAAATTTCGATCTCGATATTTCTTTTTCGATACTTAATAGCAAACGTGCCGTAGCTTATAATTCGCTCAAATTAATTTTTGTTTAATATTATTTGCTCATCAATAGACAGTCGACAGTCTGATGGACACAAATATATATATTTACAATTAATCAATTATTAGGGCTACCTCTGTGGCCCAGGGCCTGCGCGTCTCGGCGTTTTCGTCATTTTTGCGGTTGGCGAGTTAATAAAGGAAATGAATATGTCTATGTCGTAGTAAGATATTTAAAGTCGTGATATGGTTATATTCCTAGGGATATAAAGTTAACCTGTAATGTGCTTCAAAAAGGTTCATAACTATATCCCTAGGGTATAACTATATTATGACTATAACCATCATAAAAACACCAACCATCAAAAAAAAAACACCTATATTGTCTCAGTTCTGGGCGGTTGTGGCTTTTCGTAGTTTCCGATTTCAATCACTAAAGTGTTAAGCTGCTTTTATCTACCATGTATGCGATGGTAACATAAGTAAAATTTGATTGCATAAATATGAAAATATACAATTATTTCACATAAAATCTTCATAGTGGTAGAATTAATAGAAAGTGGCTGTAGTTCTTGTTAGGGTCCATATATATATAATAGCTAAGCTGTCTTGGTGTAAGTTTAGCACTACTTTTGTGTGATAAGATGACTCTCAATACAAATGTACTAATGTCAACTCCCTTTGTTCTACCAAGATTTCCTTTCATTTGCGTCGTCCGTACCGGAACTGTCTGACATTAATTTAGTCAATAGCGTGCTGGTTCAAAGGCTATTCATGCAAGAATGGTCAGTGTTGCCCGTCTGATTGGATCTCCACGATTCGTAATAAGAGTGGCGACCTTCATAGTTCACTCTTTGGTGACTTAACAAACATCCAAGTACGTTTTATAAATAAAACATTGAGGGGTGAGTGGAGGGTTGGGGTTTTAAGGATATTGGGCCATTGAAATGGCCGATTTTTTCCTAAGTACTATTGTGTGCATCAGTGATTTCTCCTGTAAGGAAATAGTAACCTTAGTTAACGTATTAATTCAGAAACTAAACCACATTTTTAAGGTTAAAACAAAATCTAGTTAATGAAACTTTATTGATATTATTCTTTCTAAAATTTCATGATTTCGTTTTGCTTTTATTTGCTTTGATACTTTGTAATTTATTAAACCGAGATTTTTTTATTGCTCACAAAGTAAAACTAAGTTAAATGCATATCATTTCGTAATGAATGATTCTGAAAAGATTTTCCAAATTTCAACACTTTAATAAGTATTAGTGAGTTCAATTAGTTAGATTCGTTGGGTTTTACAATTCGCTAAATTATTTACATTATTGAAATACAGAAACCTTTTTCAACAACTATACCATTGAACACTGCTCGGAATATTTTTAAGTTTCTCACTTTTTCTATTTTAAAACACCAAAAAATTCACAAGATTTAACTTACCTGGATATGGCTTCGATACCTTTACAAAACTAAATAATGAAGACTGTTAATTCTGTTCGATGATAAATTCCGGAAATAAAAAAAGAGTAATATAAGTTATTTACGGGATTTTTACCATGTACCAGCGACAAGTCGCTCCGTGATCATGGCACTTGCAACAGTACCGAAATATCGGAAATTCAATATCAAGGTACATGGTAAAAATCCCGTAAATAACTTATATTACTATAATGTTAGTGACCATGAAAGTTTTAAATAATATATAATAAAAAAGAGTTTGATTATAGAATAGAAACAATAGCGGATATAAAATAGGTGTGGCTTAAATTCTGTGGTACAGGTTTAATAAAACTATTAAAGCTACGTGCTACGACTTGCGGCCGTAAATAATACTTTAATAAATATCGCCCAATTTTTTTATTATAGAAAATAAACAGTAAATCCGTAATAAGTTTTAAGATTGATTTAAAAATTGTTTTGGTACTCAAAAGATCTGAGGGTTTTGTTTAAAAATATTAATGTGTAGATGATTTTTACCCGACTGCTTTCTAGCAGCCTAAGTACTCTTCTAAGTATTTTTAAGTCTTAAGTTGAAATAAAATATAGGCTTCTAGGTAGAGTAATTCCCGAAATACCTGTATGGGTAGTATATAGGAAGAGTGCTGTAACAAACCTCTGCTCGTGATTTTGTAATTGTTACCGTATACAATTCGAACTCTGAAATAATACCTTTCATTCCTATCTTTTATAACATGCACGAAATGGACCTAATATCATATAATAAAGTAATTACCTTAATCGAAAAGTATGTAATCTTCTAAGAGCTTTTTCCTTTGAGCTTCGAGATTGATCTTCCCATAGAACGCTACAAAGAAAAGCTCTCATTAATTTGTTACCATAGATTTTCTCCACCTTTAAAAAGTCAACGGTCCATTTGGGGTGAAGCCATTCTTGCCATTCGGGGCTATTAGCAAAAGCAATTTGACATGCCCATTACTACATTTTCCAACCCAAGGGACAAACGGGTTGAAGTGCCTTTCAAAGCATGTAAGAGCTCGAGATAATAATTTAAAGTCTTCTCCAATGACCGGCTCTTTTGACAGTTACTCTTTTTATAACACATGAACTATATTAAAATAAAATAATAATTATTGACAAAAACAATTAAAGCGTTAATGACCGCAGTAGTCGAAGACTGTGTCGCAGTCATTAGCGCCCACCTCCAGGAGAGACATTTCAGATATTCAGAAAGCATGAGAAATATCATATTATTTTAAATCATTTACGTGTGTGTGTGTGTGTGTATGTGTGTGCGCGCGTGTGCTTGTGTGTGTGTGAGTGTGCGCGCGTGTCTGTGTAGATGAAGACCTGAAAACTAATTACGTATCATCAGTTATTCTTTATTTTATCAAAGATTCTACCACATCATAATCAATATTGAGAAGGCACTTAATTAAAAGGGTCTTACCTTGATATAAATTTAAAGGATAAATATTTTATTTCCTTATTCACCATATTATAGAGGAGCGGTGCTATATAGTTATATTGTCAATACTAAGCCGTGTGGTGTCCGAAAGAGTAGTGTAGTACCAACCCTTCATGTGTAAGAAAGTTGTAAAAGGTGACTAATGATACGGAAGGTGATCCCCACACACCTCCTGAACACGACAAATTGAGCAGCAAAGTTTTTCTGATAATGCTTTTTAACTGCGATTATCAACCTGTCCGTCAAGCATGGAGATTATGGCAAAACATGAAGCTCGAGGGACGCTTTCGTTCAGCAATAGACGCTTTACGGCTGAGATGATGAAGATAATTATTGAAAATTTACAACACTACTGGTACGTGGGAAACCTGGGCAGTGTTCTCGGTAAAGTTTCATTATTGTTCCGCCTAGCTTTTGTTGAAAGGATCTTTCTACATCACGTCCCTTACTGAACAAGGCAATGGAAAGATTTACTGTTTTTATATACTTAGATGTTCTTGGGAAAATGCCAAAAGAGGCTTTAAATTCCAAAAGCCTATTAAGTACTCAGACTGAGTTTGGTTTTAGTTTGATTTTCTGAGAAATGAATTTACAGTTGATATTCTCCAGGGTCTTATATTTAAAGTGTCGCTTGAAGAAATGTTGATTCTTTTAAATGTTGTATAATAGCATTAAACCCCTACTGTGATTCTAATAACTTTTGATAAGACTTTGTCAGTTACAATTACATCTCTTTTGTATAATGGGTTTTGTTTGGAAAAACATATTACGTTAAGTGTGTAAATGTTAAATCAGCTTAATTGCCTGGGTGATAATTACTTTTGGTTCAGTTGTTATTATAATTTTACAAGAATGAGGAGGTGAAAAGTTATGGGCCGTTTGGTATAAGTTTATTATGCAAAATATTTTTTCAAAACTTCCTGAGTCCTTCCCTGTACCCCATAAGTCAAAAAAGACTTCTTTCCTATACCTCAAAAAACTAAAAAAAAAACTTAAAAATAACTAAAAACATGCTTTTAAAACCGAACTAAAAAATTAAAAATAAATTTCAATATAACAATTAAGTAAGAGATATTATGTCATTGTAAGAAAAGCTATGTGTGGGTGTTCGATATCGATTCTTGTATTTTATTTATTTATTCATTTATTACCAAGATACCTTATTAGTTTTATGTCGAAGAGCAGAGTTAGTGTAGAAAGAATGTCGTACAAAACACCCCACGCTTTTCTTACTATGAAATTAATTTTATGGTTAATTAATTTATTGTTGTATTGAATTATATTTTTTACTTTTCAGTTCGGTTTACCATAAATAATTAATAATAATAATATCAATTTCTTTATTTCTTCTCTCACATAGAATTACACATTCTACAGTTTATGACTTAATCTAAAAATTAATTATAAAAAGTGTTTTTAGTTTTTCTATATTGTCAATTTTTAGTTCGACTTACTATAGAAGAGACTTTTTTTTTCATAATTCATTCATTGAATATAATCTTTAATTCGTCGTATATTAAACTTGTTTTCGAAACTTCTTCGATTTTTTAAAATTATTGTATTGTTATCGGTCTCTGATAAGTGTGCAGTTTCTTATTAATTTGACGTTTTTTAGTGAGTAAGAATCGCGTTAGAAGATTTCCCTACAAACAAATACACAAACTTACAAACAAACATATAGGTGAAGTTAATAAAAGCGTGTTAAAAAAGGTCAACTTAGAGTGAAGACGAAGAACCTTACGGGTTGTATGATAAGGCTGCAAGTGAAGCACTCATTCCTCTGGTTACGATCTTCTAAACGTGACACCAACACATGTTTACTGTTTTTTAAAAAGTGATCACTATTTTAACTTCAAAAAGGGCTATAAATTTCCGTTTTGGTGTGTGCAAAGCGTCGAACATTGTCGGTTCAATCGGAGCGAGGGCATCCATCAAGCTGTACGTCCGAGCGCCTGTACAACTTTAAATTGAGACCAGCGGAGTCAACGACTAACGAGCATCGCAGTTTCATGTGCCCTAAATAATTGCCACTCAATTTGATTCGGGGTGCTGTCATGTACTACGTAACCTGTTATAGTTAACGCAATTTTAACAACAGTCAAGAAGCTTCAATATTCCTGCAAGACTTTTAATTATGCTCTGCATTCGAATTAACACTATAAGTGCCATGCCATCATAATGGTTCATTTTCAGAAGTGCAGGAGCTTAGTTCCTGATTTTATTAAATATAATTGCTACGGATATCGAGAACGAGTTCATTTTCCTGTTATTATTTAATCCTGATGTTTTGACTCTGCAGAAGGCACGTACACAGGATAGTTAAAAATTGTTAAGTAAAAGTGATTTATTATTACAACTTTTTATTGCTATGAATTCTAGAATTCACATGACACTAGAATTTTGTACCAAATCATTCATAAGGCTCCTATTTCCTAAGTAACCCAAAAAATAAAGATGTATTCCTTGTTTGTCTCGAAGGTGTGGCAAAGTTTTGGTTCAAAGAAATATGAATATTTCATAAATATTTTTATAATTCAGATCGCGACGCTCAGTTTGAGACATTTCATTTCAATATTCACGATTGTTCAGGAACAATGGTAAAGCAATATTGCCGCATCATTTCATAATGAAAAAGAAGTATTTTTTCTTTCACTATTCGCATAACTAAGCCAGTTGTTAGTATAAGAAAAGACACAATTTAACAAATACCTAAAGTCATGATATTTTACGCTGTAACAATTGACTGAATTTCAAAACGTTTTTTCATTGGTTTGTAGATATAATAACTTCTCACGAGTCTTTGTTTTTATAACCTTTAAGAAAATTTAACTCCTAATTGGGATTAAAGACAACATTTTTTAATTTGTTAAAAAATCCAATATACTATATACAGTTAGTTGAAGCCTTTTGTAAGATAACTATAATGTTTTGTTTGTGTTTTAATTCATGTAGAAGCAGTTTATATAAGCCATATAAAGAAAATCATAGGAGTGGCATGATGTGACCGTGAATATGTTTTCAAGCATTTAGAGTAGAGCAGACTTAGTATGAACACCAATATTGGACACATGACCCACTTATGTTTTGCCAACAATAAGTTATTCTCGCGAAAGTAGAAAATATAATATTTGTTATAATTCTTGTATGAAATTACATTAAACTGCCATCAACCCTTTAAATATTGAACTCTAATTACAAATGTTTTTTGTATTTCATCCCCATGCACATCTAATTAATTTTATTTTAGACAATATTTGAAAACTTAGTTTAGCGAGGCCCCCTCCGCACCTCTTTATTGGGGCATTGTGCGTATCTTTGTTTTTTTTTTCTACTCCAGCCATCCCAATTCGTTCCAGAAGGTTAGCAGCCTTATCAGGCTGCTGTATGCTTCCGGGAGTGATGTTGGGGATTGGAGAAGCTGTGCCCGTTGATATTCCACGCTCCTGCTTTCTATAAGCACGGGCTGTGGAGTTTCTCCTGCCTCCAGGCATTTGGAAACTTAGTAAAAAATTCTTAGTGTTGATAGTTTTTTTAATAAATTAAAGTGAGACGCCTTAAATACGAAATAATTAACCATTATTCGTACAGGAAGACCGTGAATATGAGTAAAGGTATATTATTTATTTCAAAATTATAGGAAATTTAAATCAAAATTATACTTTTAATTGTTTTCAATGTTTCATTAAGTTATACGTGATGAAAAGTTGCGACTTACGTCCTTTTGAAGCACAGTAGTACGCTATTGTAGTCAACTCCTATTGGAATTCTATTTACATTGAAACTCTAAACTTTTATTGACGTCCATTGTCGGATATGTTCCCGGCACTTTAATAACGATGGTGTTTTTACGTGCGTGTTGCATTTTTTTTGAGCCTGAAGCCTTGGTCGGCTGTTTCAATTTGGATAGCATTTAAAACGGTAGAAAACTTCGAATACGTT
Source organism: Calamotropha paludella (assembly GCA_927399485.1). Lineage (NCBI taxonomy): Eukaryota > Metazoa > Arthropoda > Insecta > Lepidoptera > Crambidae > Calamotropha > Calamotropha paludella. Next base: position 19,451,286 of record OV656815.1, on the reverse strand, counting down.
AGCCAATCATACGGAGATGATGAAAATAGGATACATTTAAATTGTTTTGTTTTCTGATGTACTAATTTGTCACTTCACTTGTTTTTTTTTTCCAATTTTGTCATTGTGAAACTTGCTCAAGTGTTGCTCTCAAGATTTTCGTAATAGAAATACCTATAAAAATCTATTATATTCTTTTCTCTATATTTTATACATAGAGAATCTCTATACAGTTTTCTATTATATGATGCGACAAATTAAGATTGTATTTAGTTAATTTATTTCTTTGATTTCAAGAATTCAAATAACTAAAATGTTATTTATTCTAATTTTATCTTTATTACAGCATTATGTCTACACTTTTTAATTGAATGATAATATTTGAAAATATTTATTAAATAACAACAAAAAAAAATCGCAGAGGAGGTCGATTGAAATCTTTCCTTTTTAAATGAAGAATCATAACCAATCTCTTTTATCGACCAACCTGTAGTGATGAATGGGTTCATTAGATCCTCATCAATCCGATCATATCATATAATCAACCGAATACACAATTTTTCCCATCGTATCGATAAAGTACCATTTTATGGGCTTGATATAATATTGTTGATAATTAATTGTAGCACGAAATTTGATCCAGATTAGTTGGGGTATTTTATCATATATAATGGTTTCTATGTGTAATTTTAATACGTTTACGTATAAAGTATGAAAACGTATAGAAAAGTCCACCTAATGTGTCAATGTACTTCGAAAATCAACTACTGTATTATAAAAGTAATGAAAATATTAAAAGACAATAATTCTCCCGATTTTGATGGTATTTCTGCAATGGATTTAAAATTTACTTGTGATAAAATAGCGCCTACCATTGCGAATCTAATCAGAGTGATCGTTCAAAGCAATAAATATTCTCAGGAATGACAAACTGGTGCTGTGAGACCCATTTTCAAAAATTGTATTGAATTTTACGTCACATCACGATACTTCTGCTCTTGATAAGGTTATTAAAATATACAATGCCAAACAAATACATAACACTTTTTTAAAAGTAATCTTATTTAAATAAGACAGTTTGGTTTCCAACACAAAAAAGTACCATTCAGTTGTTGACAGCTTTCACTGGCGTCATAAATAAAAAAAAGATGAAATGCCCATGACTTGCATTTTATCAAAGCATTGTTGATTATATCAAAACATTCGATGCACGACGGCATGTCATCCTAGTGGCAAGACAGGATGAATGTGGAATATCAGTTCCAATCTCGAAGTTGTGTTAGGATTATTTAAATAGTCGCTCCTATCATGTAAAGGTAAGCGATGCCCTCAATAACAAAAATCTGGTTTCTGAGGGTATGGCTCAAGGTTCCACGTTGTGTCTATTGCACTACTTGATATATGAAAACAATGTCCCTGTACGGGCAAAACCCGTACATTTCCATATGTTAACGTAATTTGCAAACGTCGCGTCGGCGTAAGCGCTGTGTGTTATCGGATATGCATTTAATTGTTATGTAAATCAGTAGCAATAAATTACTCGTTGAAATAACTTATTTTTATCATTTTATCTTCTTTAATTATTTGTGGGTCAGTTTCGGGATTATCTAGCAATTAGCAACTATTGGTAACCATCTGGTTATGTATGGTTAAGAGATCATACAGTCCCTATTGATTAACATTCTTTTTTTCTCAGTTATCAGATAACCCTTGCCTATTGGTGATATAGATGTTAATATTGCTGTCTCCCCTCCGAAATTATTATGATAGCCCTATTCAGTGGTCACACGGTCTGGTTCGGTACTAAATCCAGAAAAGACCATACTTTTACATTAGTATTAATTAAAACGGGATCATTACAATGGTCTTTTTTTTTTCTTTTTTTTTACTTCGATATTTCAGCGCATTTGTATGCGCCATGGTCACGAAAGAACTGAAGTGTTTGCGGTTGGATGTTATTGGCAGATATAATTATCGTTGTATTCATTTATTACACTTTATACTGGCACCATTCTCTGAGAAGCATGCAAGAAAACTTGCAGATTCTCTCTCATAGAATATAGGATCCCACATCATATTCTTACTATGTTATACAAAGCACCAAGAGAAAATGTCATAGGATATGTGTTTAGCAGCGATGGTCTCACACATAAAAACCATATAAATAAAATTAAAAAACCTCCAATTGAGAATTCAAAAACTATTTTTTATTCTACGTAAATTCAAAGATAACTCTTTTGTACTATTTCACTACTGCAACACATTAACAGCTTTATAAGAATTAAATATTTTTTAAAATATATTTTGTTTGATGCGCAACTCTTGAACAGTTACTTCGAAATAAACCGTAAGACTACAATAAAGACACTTTTTAATTTTAATACGGCACGAATCAGTTAAAAAACAATAATATTTCCTCGATAACCTATTAGCAACAACACACAGAGCCTATGTTCACTTACTATGTCATCAGATTGTAATAGTGATGAAAAAAAATGATTGACTACCTGCCACGCATTTGTCGCTCATATAATAAATTACTATATAAATGTATTATTATAACGACGGTTGTGAAAAAAGTGTTTTCAGAATCTTTTTTAAAAATGCAATTCCTTTATATTTTCTGTTTTATTTTATTCAAAATTATTGTTAGTACACGGTCAAACGTGTATGTTTATGTTTGTATCAAAAAAGATTTAAATTTAATGTATTTTAGAACAAAAAATATGTTTAGAACTATTAATGAATATATGTCATCAAAATAATTTGCACATTCTCAATCACTGCGGTTTTCGCAATATTTATTTAACAATAATTTAAGCTTGAATTTTGAAATAAAAATATGCATATTAGAATTTCATTTCGATCTGTCTCGCTCAAACATTATAGCGCTATACAAACAGCTGATTGGGAAACTCATATTTTATTTGCCGAGTTTGTTTGTCCGTCACCCTTGTGAATAATGGCAATATTTGGAAAAACCTCTTGAACGTGTTCTTTTGATTGCGAATGTTGTCTTCAAATACAACAGTATAAAAGAATATTGCTAAACATACAATTATTGAGGAATGACAGAGATAAGCAATATAAAGGTCGTTGCTTGTGAAACAATTTTACGCGAATTCCAAAAATGTAAGTTCCACGTTTTTTTAAATATCAAAAATAAGTTTTATTAAAGTAGATAGTATTTGTTTATAATAAAGTGAATCTTTAGCTGGCTTTTGTTAAAAATTGATTAAGTGTTTAATTCTAAAATAATTATGTAGAACGATAAAAATTTTAGTTCTGTATTAATAACGTTGTATTCAGTTGGCTAACCAAGGTTACAAATAAAGTATCTAAAATAGGAAATATCAATTAATATTAGGTGAATCTTTAACTTAATTTTCTTTAAAATTTTATGAACACTATGTAATTTTGTTTAAAAATTATATGTAACAAATGACAAAAATATGAATTTTGTATTATGTTATATAAGTTATTAAAAGTTACAAATGAGGTGTCTTAAGTAAGTTACATCAATTTATAATTATCTGAATCTTTAGATTACTTTTTATATGAGATTGTGAAGTGACTGATGATTCAGTTACATGAGTCATCCTTTTAATTATTATGTCTGTCTTTATTGATTTCATGTAGGCTTTATATATTGTGGCTCCGCTAATGGTCTTTAAACATCTCGTAGATTATCCACAGTTAAGGCACTGATAGTTTGTCAAATAGTTAATTACATTATTGGTTTAGGAACGGTTTACCGTATTCTAATTCCACTTCTACATCGATAATTCGACTTTAATTGAGTTTTAAACCATTTCGGGTACCTTCATAGATATTCTGAGTTAGTTCAAGAAAGGGAGCCCTCGCCTGGGGAAGTAACTTCACTGTAAAGTCATATAATTACATTTTATAGTTTTGTTTCCGTAGCGCTTAAAGTTCCAATGGGACAACTCTATTAAAATAAGTACCCAAAGTTGCTAGACTGTTATGTAATTTAACAATAGCTTAGATAATCACAATAAGTCCATCTAGGTAAAAAAAGAATACATACATTTCAGGTATAAAATCGACATTATCGCTAGAATATCAGCGTTTTAAATACGTTTTAAAAGGCATGTTTTATCCATTTTCTAAATGCTTTTGTTTTATCAGACATTTCGTATTCGATATAAAGTTTCAGAGTTTATAAACGTAAAATAACGAGAACTACATATGAACACTAATGACTTTATCATTGATTGGATTAGAAATAGCTCGATATTTTTTGTAGAAGTTTTTAGGTCCATATATTTATTGTTAATTTCAACATGATACCTCCATGTGTTTCTAAGAAAAAAATAACATAACTTGAGCAGACAACGAGGTAGCCTTTTGAGATCCTTTTTCGCTTTAGTTTCGTTACCCTACAAAAAATATAAAAACATAATGTAAGTGGTAGTGGTAGTGGTAGGCATAAAAATAAAATGGAACTAAGCTTTTATTCATATTATTTATCCTAATACGTAAATGTTTATTAAAATCTTGAGATAAAAACTTTTGGACAGTGAAAATTAAAAAGTTTATTAAATATTTTGTTCTGACACTTCTATGCCTCTCGCACGTTTAAATAAATCTTTTTCCACTAAGTAACGTAATTAAAGTAAGGTTAAGGTAACCTTTGTCATATTGTGATCACGGCTTATGTAAATGAGTCGAAGGGTCAGGATTAAATAAAGAATAAACGCGTCGAAAATCCGTTAAAAGTTTTATTTAAAAAGTTTATTTAATTCAACTTGCCCACCCTTTCTCTATCACCAGATTAATACAAAAAAGTTCATTCATATTTTTCAAATAATTTTAAAATTTTATGGGTAGTCTTTCCCCATTCAATGTTATTCCTAACAAGTAATAACAGTTAGGAGTTATAGCACTATCATAATAAAACTTTTATGTTCAACATTCTCGCAAATTTTACGTTGAAATTATTTTACATTGTTAGCGCAGTCAAGTTGGATGACCTGTGGCAGTGGAAGGTTCAAGGGAAGGTTATTTCAAAAGCTAATTTTACAATGCGGGTTACCCAGCGCAAATTGCAGACCCATATCTCATGTTGTCCGCAGTACATTGTAAATATTCAATGCCGGACGCCGCTTTAAAAAAAATCCCTGAAAGCAACAGAGTTTCTGTTGGTTTTTAAACCCTCTTTTCTAGTGGACCAGTTATAACATTTATTAAAAAATAATTGAATATTAATATACAGTATATGCTACACATGCATGGTGTATTATTTATAACGTTGTTTGTGTTAACATAGATCTGTTGTGTTAAATCAGAAACTTATTTCTGTTAGCGACCCATCTAAATTTTGCTGAGGTCAAGCTTTATGTATACGTGACGTATAGCCTATAGTTAGCTAGAATTATTTTTAAATAATCTGAGGCAGACCTCAAGAATCTTGAGGTCCTCAACATCCTCCATCACTTGCTAGGGGGAGCAGTCTATATACAGCGTGTTTCTTAAGGTGTTAAGCCGATATAAGGTGTTAGCTGAGTACCACACCAATCGATTAAACCCCCCATGTATGTTCCGCGATTTTTCATAGATTAGGAGTTATAATTTAGGCTTCTAAAATTTACATCTTTTTTTTAGTCGGTTTATTACAGTGGATTTTTATTAATACAACACCCATTAGTTGCAGTTTTATGGGTAAAATAACTGCATACCTTACTTTGTTACAAGATACACATAATTTGATCGATAGTAAAAAAAAATAGAAAACAACAGAACAAATTTAAATTTTACTTTAATTTAAAATGAATTCAAGGTTTTCCATAGCTTCTGATAAACTTAAAAAATTGCGCGATGGCCTAAACTTTCAAAATAATAAAAAAAATGTGCACTTAATGGAGGATTTTTTGCTGAAATCGGTCTCTGCAAGTATTAAATCTGAAATCTTGAAAAATTCATATGATACCATTTTTCATCATACTCGCATATTTTTGTTATACTTAAAATTAACTATGCCTTTGGGCTTAATTTGAGTATAACACCTTAAAAGAAACATGCTGTATAGATATCTTTGTAACCTTTAGCAAGAGACAAGGAATTGGTGTTAATTGCGTGTTCTATTAACCATAACTTGCCTAACCGGGTATTTTTCGAATACTGTGAAGTACCGTCAGTTAGAAAATTATTTGTGTTACGAACGACTTTAAAATAACACTACGGAGTTTTTTTGAACAATTACCATCAAGCAATGCAACGAAGTAGTAGACATCTGCGAGTCTGCGAAAGTAATTTCTTGTCCACATCTTTAGTTTTCCCTGTTTTTGGGGACGTATTTATATAACCAGGCTAATAAATATCTGGATATTTTTCCACTGTGTTGGAATAAATGTAAGCGGAAAATTATTTCATGGCTTATTTCTAAATCATATGAGGAAACGGAAAAACAACTACAGATCACGTATAAGTAATATCGATTGTTATCTGCTTAGTGGATGGATTCGAAGAATCTATCCGTACCCAGTGTATTATCGTAGGGCTAAGTTGATTGCCGGAATTATAGCTTTTGTTTTTGATGCTGGGAGATCCTTAAATTGTTTGATTATATGTGAGTAAAAGGATGGAGTTGTAGGGATTATTTCGAGATAATAGGATACATTTACAATGTCATTCTTTATTACACTTCTTGATGTTTAGGAGGGCCAGCAAGATACGTTCGTATAGCATTTTACATCATGCTCGTGAACGAGCTGGTTGGGAGATCGGTTTACTTTAAATAGTATAGAAATAGCTACTTGTTACTTATCTTTTTATCCCTTGTATGACCATCCAATGTTTAAGTAGAATTATTAAAAACGATAATTTTTAACTTTGTTGTAATCAACGATGTAATAAACCCTAATACTGCGATTATTGTGATAATATTTTAAAAATTATTAAAATTACCTGTCACAATATTTGACCGCCATGAACTCAGAAACTACTCAACCGATTTTGATGTTTTTTTATTTTGCTGGATTTGTTCCAACTTAGGACATAGATAGCAACGCGTGGCCGGGTCAGCTAGTGTTAAATATCTCTTACATTCACAACAATTAGTCCGCTCCTTGTCAGTTGAAAGACATCCTAAATAAATAACTAAATAAAAAAACATTTTAGTTCGACTATAATCCAGACCGCCAAGTGAAAAACTGTACCACGGCGAGCTAGCCTTTGTAACTTTGTTTTCACCAGTTCAAAGAATCAGACGCTGACCTGGCATGAAATAAGTTGAACTTTATTTAAGATATTCAGTTCTTTGCCACAGTTTTGAGCGTTACATTTGATGGAGTCGGCGATGCTACAATCGGATGATAACTTCATGCCAAAAAGATCGAAATTGTCGGTGATCGACTGCGTAACATCTCCGAAAATAGGAGTAAAGTTAAAATTACTCCTTTTTCCAATAAACAACAAGCCTGCGGTCCGGTGACGTTAAAGCTACAAAATTTTTGTCACCTCGTTGGGACAGGACAAGATTTATAGTCAAGTTTGCAATTGTATTTATTGATTACATTATATGCAGTTTATTGAAACTTTAAATTCTTTCTAGTATTGTGTTTTAAATTGTTTTCACAAATTCTATACGCGAGCTAAAAAATATATTTTTTATGATTGATAACAGATCTTACTTAAGAAAAGAGCTTAGAATCCGGTTCTGCGAATCGCTGATTCTATCTAGGTTTAATTATTAGATGCAGAGTATGGTCCATGTCTTCTGACCAGCCTGTACCAGGTGTAATTTTCACGTATCCCGAGCTCATGTTACTCTTTTCATTAATTCTACGAGTATGCTCAAAATGGGGGCTCACAGAAGGCTTTATCTCGCATCATTGATATTTGACATACTTAGCATAGGTAAACCGCGGCATCTCTATAAAAAGCTAGTATTAGCGCATGAACAAATTAAATACCTAAAAATAACCTGTACTAGCATCTCTACTGCCAAGCACGGTGCTATGGCTTTACGTGTTCTAAATATGCTGCCTCTCGGTGCTGGAACGATCTCCCACTATCGATGCGTGGCTTCAAATATAAAATACATAAATTAGTAATGTTGAAAATAATTCACCGTTATTAATTCCACTATTTAGTTTCGGGGTTTTCACGGTACACTTGGAGTTTTAGATCGTGTCCGACCGCCAACAAAACAAGCAAGCAGTCCTTTATTTTCATCCATATGCATTTACCGATTTCAAAATGGCGCATGACATTCCTGTAGATGAGATTTTATGTGGACGTGGAAAAATAAAACAAATAGTTTGATAGTAAATCGCACTGATTAATATATGTAAGTCATCAGAATTGTTGAATGACAGCTCTCTATGGTAGTAAACCAGAAAAATTCTATCTATTGAATGAAGCAAAGGTCATAAAGCTCATGCTACATGGTCTTCAGTTATTTCTTTCTATTTATATTTTTTTGATGTTATTATTTCGTTCTATGTTTGTATAAATGTGAAATATATGTCTAGGCAGTTTATCTTGTTACGCTACTCTTGAGGTCCTGTCAGAATACTAGCGATTAACGTCATTCTATCCATCTTAGAATGACGCAGACGCTGACGCTGAAGCGGGGTCCATGTTAGCCTCGAACTCGTGTGATTTTATGTTAGATTCCTTTTTGTGTTTAGTGTTAAATTCGTTTTTTATAATTGCTTAATTTTTTTGTATTGTTAAGTTGCGACGTTAACATAGTATTTATAACCTTGTTTCTATGTTTTAATTATCTACTTTAGGTTGTATATAACATGTTTAAGTGACTAAGTTATTCTTAGATAAAGCCTATATATATTGATGTTGATATTTGGTACTCTGCGCGGCATATGGCGACGATGATGGGAGCGACTGATCGACATGCTCTAATGGTCAAACGCAATTCAATTCGGAATTAATCCGAATATCGCACCAGCTTGCGCTTGTCACATAATGCATTGAATTCCTACCAACTTGATGGATCTTCGCATATAAGTCTTGTAAATGTTTGTTATAGTAATAAAAAATAATTGCCTTTGCAAAATAAAATTCGCAACATATACTGACATTTCAATTGCATCTGTATGTTACAGATAAAAAATTTTTGAAGGGTCCAAAGGTCCAAACCATTTATACCATCTATAACGTTATAGATAATATCAATAGTATCTATAGATAGTATCTTGACATTTATGAGTGATTACGGGTGAGAACTGTCGATTTTTCGATAGAAATCTTTTTCTACAACACTAGTTCATACGGTCACCAAAGAATTCTTTGTGTGACTTTTAGGGTTAGAGTATACAAAATTTATTTTACCGTAAAAAAGTATGTTGTATTGGTAAAAGATGGCCTTCTACTGTGATAGTCATTGCATAATACCCGTTATAAGTCTTCGCGAAGTTTTGTTGATAATAGGAATGAGCGGCGTTTTTTCAGCTTGTGAAGGTGACGTTCCGAAATTGATAACTGAGAGCATATGAATGAATTCCCTATAATAAAGGCGAAGAGGTAATGATCGGTAGCTGGGCTGATAAATGATCGCGCCCTTTAACCTTTATGGCCCTTTGCGTTTAAAAAAGTACAATGGTTTTTTTTTTGTAAACGTTAAACCTCAACCAAAGAGCATCATTAACAACAGGAAATCTCAACGTTTAATAGTCCAATGAAATTATCAGTCATTTTCGTATTTAGGTGAGATTCATCAAGATTTATATTTTTAATGATTGACACTGCAATTTTTTTTTCGAAAATGAATAACGTTATCGACAATAAGTATACTGTAATACAATTTTTTTAAAGCAGCCCTTTTATTTATAGAAATAGTATTTTTAATCAATAATATTGAAAAGGCATAATACCTCTTTTTGTAGCGTTTTTAACATCATAAATACAAACCCGATGTAACAACAAATACATGATAATGTATTATACATTTATGGGAAATTAATTAAAAGAGGCCGACAGCCGCCTTGCTAGAAAAATATCATGAGAACTTCCTTGTAAAATTTACTCTCACTAAATTGACATAAGAAGCAATTGAGGTTTGCCAAGCAAGTTGCGATATCGAACTTCCCAATTAACAAAGCAATTCGATGCGACAATGTATTTAATAATTAATTAAACTAGTTTCGAAGTATGCGATCCTGCGGGTATATGACGAGCTTGCAATCAATGTTGGTTAATTAACGTGTAATTACACCGATCGGGTTTGATGGTAGCGCATAGAATATTACCAAGATGCCACTTCCACGAGCCAGCGAATTGTTGTGCAACTTAATATTATAATAACTTTTATCTACTCTGATACTATAATACAAAGATTCTAAAACTGAAAACAAAATGCTTATGACAAACATTACGTACAGGCCAAAAATAATAAAAAAAAAAGTTTAATTACGATACAGGTCTTGTATGGACACCTGTATCATAATATAACTTTTTAATCATAACGATACACCTATACAACCTCCAGCTGGACCAAGGAGGTTGAACCTCTACTTTAAAAAGGTTTCAATGAACGAGTCCGCGACGACGCAACACGCATTCACAATCGATGTTTGCACCTTGGCGCCAACATTTGACATTTAAAAAATCTTTTCAATATTTAAACAAAGTTTGGTTTTGTTTGCAACATTGTTTTACGTAATATAGTATGAGAGTAGATAAAGTAGTGTATGACACTGTACATAACTTGGTCTTATAACACTCGTGTGATACTATAAAAAAACTCGCCTACGGCTCGTTTTTTTAAAACACACTCATGTTATAAGAACCCTTATTATGCAACAGTATCATAAACTACTATTATAAGCTAGGCGATAATATCGTGGTAATTTGACACTCGTCAATTGTCAATTGAATTAAACATCCTCTATGATAAATTATTTTCCTCTTTTGAACCTGTTACGTGTACTAGTCACGGGCTTGTTTCGGAATTCGACGCCAACATCGGTAATGAAATGACATTATTGAGTGATTTGACCTTATCTTCAAAGCGAAACATTAGATCAAAAACTTCCTATAGTTAGGTTAGAACTGTGACCAAACTTAAACGTGAACCTAGTCTTTTTTGCCTTAGAATTAAAAATAATAGGAATATATGGAATATAAGGGCTTTACGACTGACGACAATGGGAAAGAAATTGGATTAAGGGTAATATAAGTAATCAAATGAGTGTAAAGCATCGTTAGATAATTGTTCGGATAAGATGAAAACATTTTAGGATATAGGTACAATAGAAATACTCCTTAGTTATTTTTTTTTCTATTCTGCCTTTACATGTTAATTTTTTCTATTATTTTATTTTCTCGTTTCCACTTTAACGTATTTATTTATAGACATTTTCAAAGCGGCTCTTGGTTGCTATGGTATCAGCAACCATGGGCGTACTGAGACCCTACTTTTCTATAAGGACTTTTAATTATAGTATTGTTAAGTAAGTCTCTATGAGCAATCAATAACTTACTGCTTTATAATAAGCATTCTATTTCATAATTTTGAAGTTTAATAATTTGTTTGAATTAATTTGGGAAAATATTGCCTTGTTGAAATCCGTTTTTTTCGTATTATTTACTGTTTTGTGTTTTAATTTGTTAAGTAAAAATCTACCTAGATTTTTACTTAACAAATTAAAATGACCTCATTTTGACAACATTAATCAAACAATGGCATTTTAATGGATTGAATCCCTGCATATTCAATTATCAAAGTTAATATCACTAACCTAATATTTGAACAACAACAATGTTTACAACCAGAATAATTAATGACGGGCAGTTATGAATTTATGACAAATTATATTATAAGCAATTAATTTTGGGCAATAGTAAGACATAAGCATTGCTTAATGACGAATAACCATTGATAGAAATAACTTGGAGACGATTACTTGTGCATTGTGATAAAGTTAAAGTGTGGGTTGAATTTGGCGGTTGTTCATGTGAAATGTAAGTAGTTTTTAGACAGAGATGCCTTAACTTTAATTTAATAATTATGTAGTAAAAAGTTAAACTAAATTAGTTACGTAAAGCTAATTTCTACTATAAGGGTGAATTCTGGGACACTAGATTCTGAGGGTCACATCGTAATATAAATTATAATATACAAAGGACAAAACTTAATTAGCGCTTGAAATTTTACTCCACTGTTGTAATAATGAGTTCTGTTAATTAGAACGAATATTATTTAGAATAAATTGCTTGAAAATCCATTTGAAACTGAAAAATGGTGTGATTTTTACAAGTCACACGTAAGGCGTTGCTATGTTATGGTATGTTATTCATTTTACATTTATTAGAATCCAAATATTCAAAATCTATTAAAAGTGCCACTATTCAATCATGTATGCATTATTCTAATTTAATCAAAACTATTGCGGCTTCAGTCAGTGGTTCAAAACAATTTTATTCGCGTGACATAAGTAGGAATACTTACATGGTTGAATACGAGTAAAGAATCTCGTGATTGGTCTAAAATACCGCTAGTTATTCCTGCAGTGTTTCAACGTAAGGAAAATGTAGTTTGCTTTCATGCCAAAAATTTGAGGTAAGTTCTAAAAATTTTTTTTGCTTATTATTATAATTATCATCATTCGTGGCTCGTTTTACTTAATTAAGAATATTTAGACTTAAGTGTCCTGAGAACGTAGAGGTATAATATCTCTGAAGTTTCATTGAAATCAGAATTAATGCTATTTTATTAGCCGTATAGTGTCTGATAGAGAATAGTACCAGCCCATCACACTCCAAAATATTTGCTGATGTAGTCGACAGGCGTGGTATTTTGTAAGGTTGAGTTTAACTAGTGCCTTTTGGCGAAAGGGGTGTTGTTGGATACGTTTAATGATAGAACATTTTATATTGACCATTAATAACGTTAAAGGAATCTATAATCTAAGAACACAAATTTGTTGTTTGTGTGTTTGTATGTCCACTCTTTTTCCCGCTCTTTTTCCATTGTATCAATTAACCTTACCATAGCAACGCGTTACCGGGTCAGCTAGTATATACTCTAAGAACACAAATTTGTTGTTTGTGTCTTTGTCTGTCCGCTATTTTTCCCGCTCTTTTTCCATTGTATACGCGTTACCATAGCAACGCGTTACCGGGCCAGCTAGTCATTACTAAAAGAAGAATATTGTCTTAGGTGTCAGGCAGGATTCGAACTCATATCACTTCTTTTTCCGGGCGAGCACTTTTCCAATTGAGCTCTTTTATTAGTTCACTCGTTCAGTGTAGTATTCTCTTAATAAATTATCTTATCTCGAAATAATTCAATATTACAAATGACAAAAGGTCTAAATGATTTGAGAAAGTTTTACAGAAAGTCGTTAGTAGGCGAAGGAAAAGTAAGTTGAATACAGTGGCAAAAAGAATAAATCTAATTAATTTTCCTATTATACCGATGGCTCCATGCCCACCACTAATGCGAACACAAGTTCTGTTTGAAAGCCAAATCGTAAAATAATAGGTCGGATTAGTCCTGACCGTTATAATGAATATATTCATTATGCCCCGACCTTTTCCCTAGAGTAGACAAACTAACAGTATAAAAATGGGTGAAATTAAATTTGAAAGTGGTAAAGAACTATTCTTATTTCAATAAAACTACTGCTCTAGGAAATGTTGAAAAAAAATTGAAACGTATATATATCGCAGTCATCTGGTTGAAACTGCTATTTGATTGAATGACTAGCGCGTTCATGAAATGACGACATTTAATTGAATGATTAAAGGACAACTCGTAAAGTTGTTTAATGTGACGTTTAACGTCTTGACTGAACGTCATTTAGCATAGCCGTTGAATGGGATATAGCCGACTTTGTAATGTTTGGTTAGGTTAGGTTAAATCCATGCTGTCACCCTATTTTATTACGAATAACGCACTTTAAAGTAAATTTAATCAAAAAATAATTATTAATTAATTATTATTAAGTAATTTCAATCACCTGACTTATTTTACGTTCGCTCTGTTCAAAGGGCTATGTTACAATCCGCTAACTAGTTGGACGTTGAGTGACGCTTGTTTATTCAACATTGAACATGAACATTGTCATTCAATGAACGCGCTAGTCATTCAATCAAATAGCAGATTCAACCAGATGACGGCTACATATATACCTCTTTAAGGAGAGAAAATTATTAAATAAAAAACAACATGCTCAAAATCAACGATAGCACATAAGAAGATTAATTTTCTGTCAAGTTAAAACAAAAACAGGAAAACGGGATTCCTGTTTCTGTTTTTACTTCATAGAATTCCTGAAGATCAATGACTACTTAACATGAATATTGTTATATCGTGGGAGTCATTCTCTGTGTTTATTTTTTGCATTGCTGTCGATATTTTTCTATTAATAATATAATATTTACATAAATCTCCTCCCCTCATCTTCGTGGTTGACATATCCGTTCGTAATATCGCATCTCCATCTCTAAGACTTCGGACTTATGTAGAGAACTAAAATAAAATAATAATTGGAAAAAATTAATACGAGTTTATGTTTTGTGTGATCGTAGTACTATGTTGTAAACATTAGTATTTTTCTTTGTCTTCTTTACATGATGAGCTCGATAGCAAAGTGCGTTTAGCCGATGAATCCGGAGTTAAACTACCTTCGTTAAAGCTGCACATGGATGGGTGACCAAAAATATGATCTCGAGTTTTTTTATTGAGATTTCTGAAGCACATTAAGGCATTAGATTTTGCCGCATCTGTAGCGGTTATAGGCACTTGGCCCATGCCCATTCGCTTTTTCTACTAGCGGGGACATTTTGTTGTCTCTACTATCGGGCTGATAATGAAGAAGCATTTTGTCTACTTAACTTATAATTGGAAAATGAATAAGCCTCTTTTAATCAATGTACAGCCTTTTTACCATTTAGTCTTAGAAGTGAAACACATTACTTAGTTTTTGATTTTTTTGTAAAATGATTGTGTAAAAACTTATATCTTTTTCTTAAAAAGTGCCTTTTTGACCAAAGGGAATGGGTATATGTGATATTGTCTAATAAAATAAAAAAGGTACAGTCAACAAAACTGTGAAATTTTCCCGTGAAATTTTCACTCTAAAGTCTAACACATAGACTTAATATTAATAATTTTTCTTACTTCACACCAATTAGCCTAGCCCAAAGTAAGCACTGTAGGTCTTGTGTTAGGGATGGGAAATGGATAGATATACATACATATGTAATAAATGTATATGTAACATTTATAGAAATACCCATGAGTCAGGTACAAATGCTCGCATTCATCACACAAGCATTTGCCCCTTCCGGGACTCGAACCCAGGACTTTCGAAGCGAAATCAGTTACCGTTCGGAATCGTTACCGTTGCACCAAACGTCGTCATTCCATATTAATTAAGAAAATTTAACAACTTGTGGTAGGTTTACGTACCGTTGTCCGTACATTTCTATTTTAACGCACCTTCTTACTTTCGACATCGTTGATTTACCAGGAAGTTGAATTTAGTTCGAATGCAACGTTGCAGTTTGACTTTGCTTCAGAGATTGGTATGGTTTCAGATTTATCTTTGTTCTTTCGGAGTGCAATATCGGGACAAGAGAAGTTTCCTTCATTTGTGTTTGTCGGTGCGAAGATAGTAAAATATTGGTTTTTAAGACCAAACGATTTCGTTTCAAGGCGTTTTGTATTGAAGACATGATATTATTTAATATATTTGAAGTTATTGTTTATTTTTATAATTTCTGCTTCTTACATATAATAATATTGTGCAATAATCGTGAAAATCGTTGAAACCGTCATATTGTACAACATTAGCAATCAAGTCGAAGAGCATATTCCACGGACAATCGAGACCTATGATGCTCAACTCAACTGAATTTGTGAATTTTGTAAAGGCATGGGAGCAGGATCACATAATCAAAAGTAGCACTTAAAAAGCGTATTATAAATAATGCGTCGAACTCTTATTATTAATCAATAATCTAAGATCACAGTGGTTTGTGTGTTTGTCTGTCCGCTCTTTTCCCCGCTCTTTTTCCATTGTAGCAATAACGTTACCATAGCAACGTGTTAATCGCAAGTAGTTCATCTACCGGACGCTAGATGGCACTAACGGAAAAATATTTAATAATAGAAAAAATTAAAAGAATTTTGTCCACCCTTGCGAAGCCGGGACGGGCCGCTAGTATTCTCTTTAATATCTCTTGTGATAAGCTAACTTTGTCTAACAACATCTAGCTACTTTGTCGAGCTTGGTACAAAGCTGACATTAACATCACAATCGTTGGGATTCGGCTTTACTAAAGTTACATTTACGTGTGACATTTTTGACAAAATAGTGTTTTTCAAAAACATGTAGATATTTCGTAAAAAATACTGCTTGTGCCTTCACAAGCAGTGAAGTTGACCTATGGACTTGATGACTTGATGTTGACCTGTATATAACCTATAGTTTACTTGTATATCAACATGTCTTACAATTTACGAAGAGATTTTTTTTTAATACCAAAGAATAACATACAATAATAATATTGTTTTTGTGGGAATACTTTCGTGAATTTATTACTAATTTCTATTTGTTCTCCAGTAGGCCTGGTCGTTGCGACGACCCATAATTTCGTGCGCTTTTGTGATGAAACTTTAAAAAGGATCCCTCCCTTTCTATCCGCAGAAATCCCATCCACAATTTCTTTATGTTTATGTTCACACAGCCCCTCTTTGTTTTTGCCTGTAACCAAATATTTTTGAATTATTCATTTTTATATTCGTTTTCGCTGTGCGAGGATTTTTTGTTGATATTGTCACAGTAAGCATAAAAAGTGACTGATATAATTAATAAAAGGCAAATAAAATTAAAAGGCAAATTAATCATACTAGTATAGGCTTAAGAAAATTAACATAATATTAACAGCCAAACGTAATTTATCTAATTAATAACTAAAAATGGAGAAAGAAAATGACTGAACCAATTCCTTGAACAATTATCTAAGTTGGACTATACTAAGTCCAGCTGTAAATACGATTTTTGAAATCCGACTTACAGTTTTTGAGATATGAGGGAACTAATCAAATTTAGCACTGGTGAAGACTAAATTGATAACCTCCTTCTTGAAGTCGGTGATATATGTATTACCCGACTTAATACAAATAATTTAGCTCAGAAATAACCAGAGCCTGAACTATTGAAACCAATATATATATGGTATAAATTATGTACTAGATTTTATATTTTTTACTATAACTATATTTTGTTTCAAATATCATTAAATAAAAGTGAAATGTTATGTCCATATAAAAAAAGGAATTTATTATTTTCTAAAATGTATTACTCTGAATCTGAATCTAGATTAGGTTGCTTATTTTTTATAATGCACTCTTATAAAACAAGCTTCATTTTTGAGTGATGTTTAGTGTTCTTAGATTTGTTACTAATGGGTCAGAAGATATCAGAATCCTGTTAATATGACATACAGTTTATCCCTGTAACTTTCGTTATATTTATTTCGCGATCCTAACGATTATTCGCTTAACAGACCATTGGGCACCATAAATTGTGACAAAATTTCGTAATCTTGGATCCAATATCTTGTGTACGGTAGTGCTCAGTGGGTACCACGGATATAATTCAATTAATGAGCGTACAGTATTTAAATTATGAAGCTTTACCAGCGCAAATCCACTCGAAACACATTGCAAAATGACATGAAACCCTTCAATTTATTTATTGCCCATATTCGCTTTTTCATAGCCTGGTTTGGGTTTATTCGTAATATATCTTTTCCCTGAGTATTAATGACCTAACTATTGAAAGTAAAGATAGTAATAATAAAATATGAATAGCAATAATATCTAAATAGATGATAACTAGCGCCCCGTCCCGGCTTCGCACGGGTGGACAAAATTATTTAATTTTTTTCTATTATTAAATATTTTTCCGTTAGCGCCATCTAGCGTCCGGTAGGCGAACTACTTGCGGTTAACGCGTTGCTATGGTAACGTTATTGATACAATTGAAAAAGAGCGGGAAAAAGAGCGGACAGACAAACACACAAACAACTGTGATCTTGGATTTTAGATTTAAAAACTATTAATTTCAAAACAATAAATACACTATATTACATTGCCAATATAACTTTTAATAGTTATAAAATGAATAGTGTATCTTTTTCTTCTAATATTATTGTTGTGCTCGACTCCTTAGTGATTCTAAAAAGTGTACGATCTTGTTTCACTATGGGAATTATGAAAGCTATCAAGTATTAAGCAAACATTTACTATTGATTATATTTTCTTGAGGAGGCAACTTTTAAACTACGCGTAAAAGACATTCCAATATCCTAATTAATGCTTAAAGAAAGGACACTTCAAAAGAAAATCTTTATGAATCAACTAATAAATGTCGCTGAATCGTTTGAATGTATGCTTGGCTTATGTGTCACTCAAACTATAAAATAATTTTCTGTCAATAAAAGAATGTATCAATACATGTTTGTACATGTAAATATACAAATATTGATAAACAAGTTGTGTTATTGGTATTTTTTATTTGTTCCATTTGGTTTTTTTTCTTTTGATTACTGTAAGTGCTCTCCTTTGATATAAAATAAGAAGTATTGATATAGGTCTGCAGTAGAAAATGGAAAGGGATTTTTCCTTTTTTCAACTTATTATTATGTAGCAATAGTGGTACCCTTATAGTAAACACGTAATCAAAACAAATATGTCATCTGAAATTACAATATCTTAATATTTTTGATGAAACTGACTTTAGTCCGAGTTACTGTCAAAGCCTAATTTTTTAAACCTAATTAACTCATGTTTGATAAAAAAAACTTTAATATAGTCATGTAAATGTTGTAGCATCTCAGTATTTTAACTTACTAATATTATTGAAACAATAAAATAGTAAATATTACAACCTACCCCCGGTAACAGATATTCTCATGGGAATAGTATAGTTACTACAATAGAAAACTATAATTTAGTTTCCTTATATCTTAAACATCGTAGCGCTATCTTTTTATCACCAAACATCAAAATTTGATAACGTTGATTTTTCTCCATATACTACTTTTGCTTCTTTGTTTTCCCATTGCTCCGATCCACAGCAATTTCCTCGGAGTCAGTATTTAGTTAGTTCAATGTACTACTTCTTGTGTACGGTTCGAAGTCGACCGGAACGTGAATACCGAATGGGTAAATTATTAACGGAGCTCGATTTATGTGAGAAGTTGGAACGCGTCCGAAACTAGCTCAGTTTGTTCGGAACTTCGCCAGACAATTCCCATCATCGGCTTCTCATCCCGCCGAACTGTGTTTTTGATATCTTCAAAGATAAATTTCAACACCCTTTGCTCAACTTTGTAAATAAAGACTCGCATTTCATGGTCCTATGTTTCTATTGGTTTTCACTACTTACTTCGACTTAATTTTTCATTGTTTGTCTTGCTTTGGCGAGAGCAGAGATTTATGCGCTACTGCTATGTTTCTTATTTAGTTTAAGTTACTAGTCTAGTGGGATTTTCCTATTAGTTTCTTGCCATCCCCCATTCATCCCTATATTTTATTCTCCGTTTAGGAGTAGGGTTAATATTAGCATACCATAGTAATATAGTCAATGAGATAACTAAAGTTAATAATGATAGCCAGTTGGTATCGATTTAAAGTTGAAGTATAAAATCAAGGAAATATTTAATTAAAATTAGTTTATAATTTGTCCTGCAAATGGATTTCTGTTTTTCTAAAACGAATAAATTTATTGGGTAATAACAGCAGGTAAATATTAATTCTAGGGGTAATAAGCACATTAGGTAACCTTTGCTTTTACTATTACTTAAAAATTACTTTTTTATTGTTTATTTATATTAAATTGTAAAAAAATGGTATGTATGGTATGTTAACCATACATAAACGGATTGTTACCGATAGTTTGTTAATTGCTAAATACTCCCGAAACTGTCCCGAAAATAGTTAAAGGAGATAAAATGATAAAAATATGTTATTTGAACGAGTAATTTATTGCTACTGATTTATATTACAATTAAATGCATATCCGATAACTCACAACGCTAACGCCGACGACGCGACGTTTGCAAATTATGTAAACATATGGAAATGTACGGGTTTGCTCGTACATATTCCCGGCCAGCATAAGTATAAACAATCAACGAAGTTCAAGAAAATTAATGATGAATTAAAGTAAATAATTAATTACAATTTTTACTTCCCCTTTTTTTTTTGTTTGTTAGTAACAATATACCTTATGTTCTAAGTTAGTAATTAAGAAGATTTAATATAACTTTTGCCTATGTTTCTACTTACATTGTTAGTATATTCTATTTATAAAATATGTTTAATTACATTCTATAAGTATATTCTATTTATAAATTCAAAATAAATTGTTTAACAACAGTCAGTGTGCTATGACAATATTAAAGATATCTTATATTAAAATCTTATATTAAATTAAAGTTTTTTAAAAGCGAATACGCAACGCTGGAGACGTAGCTCTATTCACTAAACGAACACTTTGCACAGCACTTACACTTTCATTGTTATCACTCACTATATTCTCACTGTTCACTGCATTTACACTCACATTCACTGGTACTGCTGAAGAATGAGGTGGGAGAGCAGCCAGCTCTATCTGGGGCAAACTCTCCTCCGGCGCTCGCGGTACTCTCCAGGCGCAGCGGCAACGGAGCCGACGAATTGCTACGACCAATGCTACCGTGCCTGCTAGCGCGATGATCCCATAAATCATACTGTAGTGGTGTATATCATGGAAAGATATACTTTCTGATGCTATGTCTTCCGCATTTTCCTTCATGCTTCTGATTTTTTCACTCAATTCTGATATATCCTTACTGTAGTCGATTTCAGTAACGTTTAAAGGAATTCGTGGAAGAGATATATTTATTATATGATTTATAGGTGCTATAATTGGTGCATATATTTCTGGGCGAATATTGATTTTATTCGATTGGTCTTTGTGTGCCAATATGGTAAAGTTATCTGTTTTTATGATACAGTCATGATCTAGACTCAATATACCGGCGCTAGACAGCTGTTGTGCGGTAACTTGATCCGCACATATCTCTCGCAATTGACACCGGTCACAACAAAAATAAACGTAATTGTTAATTGTATGACTTTCCAGCCAAATATTTTTGCATTTATTTAAAATAGTTTTGCATTTAGAATTTTCCATTTCACAAAATTGTGCGTCCATTTTTAATTGAAAAGTAGGTTTCAAAATATGGCATAAGGTAACTTTATCTAAATGTTTACATGACCTCAAATCGCTGGTAGTCATGCTTATAAAACTATCTTTTTTCAAACTAATCGCAACATATTCCGAAATAGGTACTATATTAATCATCATGTCGTTTTTTCTCTGTGGGATCGACATAATTTGATAAATTTCAAAGGTGTCTCGACTAATAAGTGGCAGCTGTACTTCAAAAATGAGATAATCTTGTAATATGCGTGCTTTTACTTTTAATAATTGGTAGAATCTTTGCAATTTCATGTGTACGTCATCAACCGCTAACATGTGATCTCTTGTGAGCTGACTAGCAATGGTACTTAATTCGTCTCGTATTTGTTCGGGAGTGAGTAAATGGGGATTAAATCGCCCGTGATAAATATCGGTTATGGTATCAATAAGCGTGTTTTGAATTGTTTTTAAATTATGTAACAAATTGCTTGCTATTATCGACCCTAATGTGAACTCGTTTATGATGAGAGTAGATTCTGTCTTTTTATTCAATTCGTTCAATGCCCTTTCTAATTTAATAATATGCTGGTTAATCAGTTTATGTTGCTTGTTAATAGTGTCTGCAGTTCGCTTCAATAGGTTGTTCTCAGCTTCTATAATAGAGGTTTGGTTTTTCCAAAATGAAGCAATGTGTTTTTGATTATCACGCAATTGTTGAATGTCTTTTTTGTAGTTTTCTGCAAACTTTTGATCGAGTACACCGAACAACGAGTTCGCTACGTACCCGACCCCGTCAATGAGCCCACGCCGCTGTCTGATAGTGTCGGCGCGTGGTCCCGACTGCTGACCTAGCATCATGCTGTTGTAGTGCTCAAGGTCGGCGATCCCGTGCTTTAATTGTGTTATTATAATATCACAATGACTTTGTTCTCGTATTACATTACATGTTTTTTCTAAGTTGTTTGAATAATGCTTGAGTACTGTAATACCATTCCAGTAAGGTTCCATTTCGTAATAAATAATGATTTTCCATTCATCCCTTACCAATCGCATGTCACATACCTTATCGAAATATAGTCCCTGATCTTGTCTAAAAGGGGTTGTTCGCAAGGCTTCAGTTGTCGAAATTATTGTTAAAAAAAATAATATATATGATATAGCCATGTTTATAAAGTTAAATCGCTGAGTTTGTTTTCTCTTTCGAAGAGACCTTTTATTCGACTGTTGTGGTTCCGTAACAATTTTTTGCGTTTGCTGTTCTTCAGATGTTTTGGGTTGATTATTACTCACTGGTAATCTTGATAATTTTGTTATAGGGCGTTTAAGAAACCTGTTTTTGGTTTTCAGTTTGACTACCCTGACGTATCCGTCCGTTCCAGGGTATAATTCAACAATTCTCCCCATTAACCATTTTCCAGGAGGTAAATGGTCTTCATTGATTAAAACAATGTCATTTAGTTTCATATTATTTTCAGGTTGTTGCCATTTCCCTCTGGTTGATAATTGGGTCAAGTACTCAGAATGCCATCTTTTTAATGATATATGTATCATTAAAAATACGCTGTGTTAGTTGCCACCGAGTTCTCAAATCTCTTTCTGTTTCCACTATTGTTAAAACCGGACCAGATGCCAAAAAGTGAGAAGGCGTTAGAAAATCCAGGTCGTCAGGGTCCTCAGATATAGGACAAAGGGGTCTTGAGTTTAGGCAGGCCTCTATCTGACTCAATACGGTTGTCATTTCCTCAAAGGTTAACTTCTGCTCGCCTACGACTCTTTTTAAATGATGCTTCATACTTTTAACAGCTGCCTCCCAAAGGCCCCCCGCTGAGGGCCACGAGGGCGCATTAAAGTGCCAATATATCTGCATGTCCGATATAGTTGACATAAATTCGTTATTAAATATATTTTCGAGCTCTTTATATTCTAAGGTAAGTGTTTTATTAGCTCCAACAAAATTTCTTCCGTTGTCACTGTACAGATGATGAGGAGTGCCCCTTCTTGCAGACATTCTACGGAGAGCTGCAATGAACGCTGATGTGCTCAGGTCTGACACCAACTCCAAGTGAACCGCTTTTGTTGTCATACATACAAAAACGGCCACGTATCCTTTCGTGGTTTTCGTGCCTCTTCCTTTGTTTGTTTTGATATAAATATGACCTGTGAAGTCAACTCCTGTGTGAGCGAACGGTCGTGACGGATTGACCCGAGCGCTAGGTAAATCTCCCATAATTTGTTGATGCTGGTTACGTTTATGTTTTTTGCATGTTACACATAGCCGTAATAGTTTTTTGATTATTTGATTTCCGCTGACAATCCAGTATCTTTTTCGGATGAAACTCAAGGTCAACCGAACTCCACCATGGTAAGTATTTTCATGTGCTTCGTATATTATTAATTCGGTAAGTCTACTATTTTTAGGTAATAGAATAGGATATTTCATATCATCACTAATGCTCGCGTCCTTTAGTCTTCCACCTACGCGTAAAATTCCATTTTCATCCAAGAACGGATTTAAGGCTAATAGTTTGCTTTTATTGCTTAGCTTGCTTTCACTTTGTAAATTACTGATATCTTCCGAAAATGCTTCTTGTTGTGTGTGCTTGATAATGCTTGTTTTTGCTTTTATTATCTCCTCTATGCTAAGATAATTATATTTATTATAAGTTTGCTTGCTTGCGTTAGATATAAAACGATAACACCATGCTAGTATATGTATTATGTCTCTTAACGTGCTATAGTCATTTAATAATATTTTAATAATATTCTGATCATTTGCTTGCACTATCACGGTAACATGTTTACAATTTTTTATTTCCTCATTTGTTGTATAACTCGGACTATGATTACTTTCGTCCTTTTTATATGTGGGCAGCCATGAGGGGCCGTGCCACCATAGTGAATATTCTTGCAGCTGTGTAATTGTTAAGCCACGGCTGGCGCAATCCGCAGGGTTGTCGCCTGATTTAACATAATTCCACTGTTCAGACGGCATTACTTTGGTTACTTCTTGTACCCGGTTGGCTACAAACGTCTTCCACCGGCCGGGATCGCCTTGTAACCACCCCAAAACCGCAGTTGAGTCGGTCCATCCAAATACCTCTGTTCGATATGCTGCGAGGCAGCTTTTGACGCTGACCATAAGTTTAGATAGCAAAACTGCTCCGCACAACTCTAACCTGGGTAATGATACATTTTTGCTTTTTGGTACTAATCTCGATTTAGCGGTATCTAATTTAATTTTCACTTGATTTTCTTCTATAATTTTTGAATAAATAACGCATGCGTACGCTTTTGTAGACGCATCACAAAAGCCGTGTAACTCGACCCTATTGTCGGGCTTAGTACCTATCCATCTTGGTATTTTTATTAAGTTGATATTTATTATATCATTTTTTAAAGAGGTCCACTCTATCGCTATGCTTTCTGGGATTTCATCATCCCATTGTATGTTAAGGGTCCATAATTTTTGAAATATTATTTTGAATTTTGTTGTAGAGGGCGCTATCCAACCGAGGGGGTCAAATATTTTTGAGATTTCGGAGAGAACCAATCTTTTTGTTATCTTTTTTGATGACAATTCAGGTTTATATTGGTATGAAAATTCGTCTCGTTTTGGATCCCAAATTAAGCCGAGCGTTTTTGTCGACCCGGGTGTTTCAAAATTTTTATTTTGCTGATACATTTGCGCTTCATTTATGCTTTCTAACAATTCAGGAACATTGGATGACCACTTCCGTAAATTAAATCCACCGCACTTTAATAATGATATCAGATCCTGCTGCAATCTTTTGGCCGCCTCCAAACTGTGCGTTCCATGTATTAAATCATCAGTATAGAAAGAACTTTCCACCACCTCAGCTGCTTCTTGAAAATGTAATCTTTCATCGTGTGCGAGTTGCCTTAAGGTCATCATAGCCAAAAAGGGCGCGGCTTTAGTTCCGTACGTCACTGTGCATAGTTTATATTCTTCTAATAAATTTCTTTCATAGTTTTTCCAAATAATTTTCTGCAAATGTTGATCTTTTTCTTGAATCCAAATTTGACAAAACATTTTTTCTATGTCCGCTGTAAATGCTATGCGATATTGCCGAAACTTTAAGATAAGGCGCTGTAAGTCATTTTGTAAATTTGGACCTTTATACATTAAATCATTTAAACTTTTACCAGATGTTGTCCTCGAGGAAGCATTAAATACTACTCGTAAAGAGGTAGTGCTGGAATCTTTACGCACCACACAGTGGTGTGGTAAGTAACATTCCGGTTTTGTGTTACTATGACATGGTAGTAAGTGGTTTAATGCTTTGTATTCGTCAATAAATTGTTTATAATCTTGTGCGATCTTATCATTTTTCAAAAATTTTCTCTCTAACTGCTTATACTGTGCTATTGCGATTGATTTCGACTTACCCAAATGTTCTTTAAAATTATTTATGAGCGGAAGACATACCTCATATCTACCATCTTTTAACCTTTTGGTTGTCGCCTTATAAAATTGAATGCACTCATAATCCTCTGATGATAAGGACGACTGATTTGGAGAAACATCTTCTATCTCCCAAAATCGTTGTATGGCGTCAGTGTCGATTTGAATTACGTTACAGTAAAAACTCTTCATATTTCCACACAGAATCCACCCTAATCGCGTTTCTTGTGCAATAGGTACATTGTTGTTTAATCTACAGATTCCTCCTAACATAATTTGTGAGTATATATCAGCCCCTAATAAAATATCAATATGTCGACTGATGTAAAATTCCGGGTCCGCTAATTCAATGTTATTCAAATACGACCAGTCAGGTTTAGAAAACGTATAACTAGGTAAATTTTTCGTAAGATTTTTCATAATGTAAGCATTCGTATTGAATGAATAAGATCCGTCTAATGAATAACAATTCATGTTAATAGTCCATTTACAGCTGTTGTCCTTGGCACCTATACCGGTAATCAGACCCTTGCATTTGGTCCGTGGCAAACCTAATAGTTGTTCAGCGCTTTCCGATATCAAGGACACCTGTGACCCTTGATCAATAAGTGCACGTAATGTTTGATAAGAGCCATCATGCTTTTGGACTCTAATCATAGCCGTAGAAAGCAATGTATCTGGCATTTCTAACGCCTGGGCCAGGTGCGAATTGCTATCATGATGAATTCTGCTCGATTTTCCAATCGTAGTATCACGCGGCGTGACCTTGTTCGTGTTCGATATTCCCGGTGCTAAGTTGTATTCTTGCTTAACATAAGCTTCGTGAAGTATCGTATTATGACACTCATTACATTCGCGGCATCTTTTGTTTGAAATGCATTTATTTCCATTGTGGTCGAACAAACAATTAGCACAGTAATTTAATCTTTCAATTGTTTGTCGCTTAGCTATGGGTGTCATTTGTTGAAATTGTTTACAATAAAATATGCGATGTTCGCCGTTTTTGCATACGAGACAGTTTTTACATGAGCGGAAACTCGGTTTATTAATAGACTGTGGCATAATTTTATTTCCAGAGTACGCTTGTTTATAATTATATGATTTTTGGTAATTATTGTTACGATAATTTGATGGGTAATTTTTATTTTGCTGGACATTTTCTTTTCTTTTTGATGACTCCATTACAGTAAATTTACTTTCTAAGAAAGACAAAAAATCTGCTAAAACAGGCAGCTCTCGGGGATGTTTAAGAGATGCTGTGTACTCGTTGTGCGTTTCTGAGTCCAGTTTTTGGCTCAATATATACACTAATAATGGATCCCAAGTATTGATATTGATACCCATATTTTTTATGGCATTCAGGCTCTCCATGGTCGTGTCGTGAATGCGTTTGATAATATTAACGGTAGGTTGTGACATGCTAGGTAAATTCATTAAAATGCTAATATGCGAATTAAAGATAAGTTTTTGATTATTAAAACGATGATTAAGTATGTCCCAACACACGCTATAATTGTCGGCACTGATATGCAGGTGTTGAACTAAACGTTCCGCTTCACCTCTTAGTTTTGTTTTCAAAAACTGCATTTTTTGGGCATTAGAAAGTGAACGATTGCTATGGATGATCTCGGTAAACAGGTCTTTGAATGATACCCATTGATGATAATTTCCGTTAAAATTCGGTACATCAATCAAAGGGGTAGATTGCTCTCTATGTTTTTCCGACCACAATTTGCTGTTAATTTGCTTCTTAATATCAGCATATATTGATTCGTGAAAGGAGAATGTTTGATCATATCTATCGTCTTTACCCTCGAGTTCACTGTCTAACTCCCAGTGCAATGCATCGATAGCTGACCATCGAGACTCTATCGTTTTTAAAGCATCTTGATATTCCCATTTTTCTGTTAACAATTCAATATTAAAATTCGAAATAGTACGAGAGAAGGCTTTAAAATTGCTAGTTTGCTTTCTCAGCATTTCATCGAGTTTGCTAGAAGTACCTTGCGATTTAAATTTCGGAATGTTATCTAAAATATCTTGAGACCCTTTGTTTGTTGGCCTCGGTAAATTAAGCTGCTCCACCGAGGCTGATGGCGATGGTACCGGGGAAGCCAACGGTGTTGCAGGTCTCAATACAGGTCTTGGCTTATTTAAGATATAGTCTCTAGTGGACTTATAAAAATCATGAGATTTTTGATAATGGTTGCCTGTAAAGTAATCATGCGACTCATCACCGATGTTACACAATAATAAATGATTTTTCTGAAATTCTTTCCAATACTCATCTAAAAGATTAACCTTTTTCTTTATATAATCAGAAGTCTTCCTATCAGCACCGTCTTTTTTAAAATTGCTCAGGAGCTTTTCCATAGCTCCATAAATTTGGCACTGGTTTGCTAATAGGTCTTCCATTTTGACTTAGTAATAACTACGTAAGCGATAAATGGAAAGATCTTACTTGTTAATTCTGTTTAACTGTGACTGTTGCTGCTCCTCCAAATTGATTTTGCTTCACTGCTGCTATTCCACCGGAAAACTCACTCGAAACGTCTTTGATAGTACACGTAACTCGCGAGTGATCCCGCTATCCGGCTCGAAGGACCATAAATTATGTATGGTCTGTTAACCATACATAAACGGATTGTTACCGATAGTTTGTTAATTGCTAAATAATCCCGAAACTGTCCCGAAAATAGTTAAAGGAAATAAAATGATAAAAATATGTTATTTGGACGAGTAATTTATTGCTACTGATTTATATTACAATTAAATGCATATCCGATAACTCACAACGCTAACGCCGACGACGCGACGTTTGCAAATTATGTAAACATATGGAAATGTACGGGTTTGCTCGTACATGGTATATTTATATACCATCATTGTTATCATGTTCATGGGCGTCAAAATTTATTTACAGAATGCATCTCGGACGTCATAATATTACATAGATACAGTTATGAAGGGTAATTTGTATAAGGAAATGAGTTTGTCGGTACTAAGTTTCTTAGTTCTAACTTCTAGAAGATTAAGTTAGGTATAAATTTACTGCGTTTTCAATATTGTTGTTTTAAATAAACTTGGTTCTTCAAGCTTAATATATTTCTGTTAAATAAAATGGTAGAATAAAAGGTCAAGCCATTGCAGATGCTTTGATTGTGTATGGATAATTCTTGTTCGGTTAAAGTCAACTATGATTATCAGGGTAATAACAACACAAGCTTTATGTTTGCGTTTCTATTGTTTTACGGGTAGTTTGAAAAGCTTAAAAACCGTAAAATATAAAAGTTTTTTTTTTTTTTTTTTTTTTTACACACGTATTTTATATCTTATATACTTTTGAGTTGAAAATTTCAATTTATGTATAATAACACAACTGATTGCAAAAGTGCTGCACTTTCATGACAGAACACAATTTTATAAACATAATTTATCACATATTTGCCTAATTTAAATTTATGAAGTTTTGGCAAACATGCTACTGTCCTTGACCGTTTCTCTCCATATGGGTGATATTTTTTAAACCTGAAAAATATTTAAAATAATATTTTAAGATCGCGTACATTACCACTAACTAAATTAAACATACTTAACAAGAACATACTCAAACATTAGTGTACAAACGAATAAAGTTTTTTTGGTGGGCACAAAATAATATAACATTTTATTGCTAACAAAAAATCCAATACAGTTTCGTAAGGCGCTTACGAAGATCTGTTTACGTCTTTTATGTATTCTCATTTTCTGTAGC
Organism: Calamotropha paludella; assembly: GCA_927399485.1. Classification (NCBI taxonomy): domain Eukaryota; kingdom Metazoa; phylum Arthropoda; class Insecta; order Lepidoptera; family Crambidae; genus Calamotropha; species Calamotropha paludella. Next base: position 19,421,942 of record OV656815.1, on the reverse strand, counting down.
TGAACTTAAAACGAATATAAAATTCTATGTGTTTTTCAAATTTATTCAGTAACACAGGCGTTTTAAATAAAACCTCCACTATCTGACAACTCTAAAAGTTTTATACACAAATAAAGAAAGCTTTTATGATGAATATCTTTTTACTGTGATTTTGAGCAATAATTTCTTGCTCTATGAAAAGTTTATATGTAGATACTTTTGCCAATGGTTTTCTATCATTTCGTAAACAGTGAGTATATTAGAATGGGCAAATGACTAAAATAGGTGATATTTTTAAAATAGTAATAAATATCTCCGTTTGTTAAACTGTAAGGTACGGTGTCCCTCGAGGGAGCATTTTGGGGCCTCTGCTTTTCCTGATTTACATTAATGATTTTCCCTAACCATCCGATTTTTAACCACCCCTTGTTTTTATTTGCAGATATACAGTCGTTTTTGTGGATGACCATTGCGGTTAACATTAAAATGAATGTTTCATTTGTATTATAAATTGCCTAAATATATTTTTTGATAATTGAATATCATTATATTTCAACATAAAATATATTGGTGAAAGGGAAATTTTCAGAAAATCTTTTTTAAGAACATGTGTATACGAAACTTAAGTTACAAAAACAGACACACTCATATATACGTATAGTATGTATACGTATATATACGTTTTTTATAGGGTAAATTCCATCAGAAGCAAACAGATTCTCGTAAGTCAAACTTAAAGAAATTAAAACGATTGACATTCTCTTCCTTACATATACTAGAAGCATCTTCGCTTTTAAAGAAAAATATAAAAAAAAGAAACTTTAGGGAGTAATGGATATAATTAGAGTTAATTTCTCGAAATCATGTAATGCTTTTCTATTAGATAATAGTTAATTAGTAATACAATTTACCTTATAGTGCAACAGTTTATCAAAAAAATACCGATTAAAGATAGGAAAGTATTCATCATTATATACAATTAATCCAAGAATTTATTGGCTGAAAAAGAATATTTATTACTTTTATTAATGAATAAGTGATTAACTTATTTATGTTATATATTGTTGCCACTATATGGACAATACAGGTAATGTGTTATAAATAAATAAAATAAATATTTATTACACTCATCAATGAGCCTAGCCCAAAGTAAGCACTGTGAGGCTTGTGTTATGGATATTAGGGTAACGAATAGACATACATATATGATTTCATAGATATGAATTATTCATAGAAATATATAAACACCCATGACTCAGGTACAATTGCTCGTATTCATCATACAGACATCTGCCTCTTCTGGGATTCGAACCCAGGACCGTCGTCGCTAAAGGCAGGATCGCTACCGTTTCACCAAACCGTCATCAAATGTATATGTATATGGTGGATTATTTTTATATAAACTAATTTCGTTGGGGAATATATTTTATTTTGTAAACAATTATTGTATTCAAAGGGAAGGCAAAAGCCACGTATAAAATAATAAAATTTTATTTTCTGGTGTATGTTAAATCTTATTATCATTAATAACATCTACATTTATAGAAGTTACATTTTCGTACTCACATTTTGCAAATATAGAGATTTGATCTTATTCCTTATCATTATAAAAAATGGTTATTAATTTATATATATTTCCGTTATGCCAGATGATCACATATGATAATTAGATACGGTGAGCTGATTCTTAAGCTTTGGTTTTAATAAATAAAAGTGTATTATTTTAAGTATTTAACAGCATATTTTCTATACGTCTTAAAAGAGTTTTCATCTGTTTCAGATCACCATGTGGCTCCTTCTTCTCCTATTTATGGTGCCAGCACTCTGTCAGCAGCAATGGGTTCCTTGCTCGGAACTCAATGACGATCTTCGATACCCATGTCGGTGCCGCGTGCAAGTAGACCGAACGCTGCAGCTCAGAATCTTGATGAATTGTGACCGAGTGGTGTTCGCTGGGGACTATCCTTCACTCCCTTACGGGGCACCGATCATATCCTTTAGCCAGAGATGGTCTGGGCAACAGGCTTTGCCAATGCAGGTCAGTATATTGTCAATCAATGTCAAGTCATGTTACATTGTTTTCTGTGACCGAAAGCAACCCTTCGTTGCTTGATATTTTATATTGCAATTGTAGTAAATGGACATATGGCACATTTAATTAACACTTATATAAACTATATTTAATTTAATCTAAACAACACCAAGGTTCGTGATGATACAAGAATTATAAGTAGGTGAAATTCATCTTCATAGATTTAATTACATATTTTCTCAGTTACAGGTTGATTTATATTAAAAAGCGTGTTAAACGAAAAATATAAATTTTGTCAAACTGTTGCCAACTTTCAGTCTAACATACAGACATTTGAACAATTAATTCAGGTGGCAAATTACCTTATACCGAGACCGACAGACGTGAATTCGAGTCCAAAAAGGGGTGTTACTGTTCCCCTTTTTAAAAAATTTAATCCAATAAAAAGGTTGAGAATAAAGTTTAAAAACGGGACAAAAATGTTTTATATTGTTAAACGATTTTTAATTTTTTACATTTAAGTAATCTACAGTAATCAGTTATATTTTTCGAAGAAGAATATGGAAGATATACATTCGATTACAAATTTTAAGTATATAATTTTTTATATTAAGGCGTAGAATTTCCCCTTATTTTATGTCTTTTGTGTCTTTCGGTAATATTAATAACAAACATGATAATAATTTATTTTTTATAACCTTTTGTAGTTTATGACGCAGTTATGATAAAAAAACACAAATGGAATTCAGAGATACCAGAAATAGTAGCTATTAAGAGTCAATAAAGACAGTATAGACAACTGACGGGCACGTGATAGATTTCTATTTACTGACGCACGCTATCGTTCATGATCTAATAACTTTCAAGCGCGTCGATATGACTGACCGACATTTGTTTGATGGTAGTAATGGAAATAGAGGTATGCGAGCTAATATTTAAGAAAAGGAAGAGGATTTAGAACTGAAAATATGACAACCTTGCGAGCTGAACTTTTCACATCTTTAAATATAAAAAGCAACAGTCTTTGACCGCGATTAATTCCGAAACTTCTTAGCCGATATTGATGATTTTTTTTCATCCGATTTAGGTCAAAGGATAGGTTTCATTTTAATTTCTAACACAGCAACACGTGGCCAGGTCAGCTAGTATTCTATAAATATTTTTTGTAGATTTGTATTTGTATGCATATTAAAAGGTATCTACGGTACTAATATACGGGTATCTTGCCGCTGAATACTAAACGTAGAATGCGTTGAATATTAATGTTTGCTCGGGTTTCGAGTCTGTAACGTAGCTGATTTGAAATTTTGCCAAAATTACCGATTCGTTTTATTTTTTCAATATTTACGTGACACTAGAATCTATGTTAGATTTCATTTATTACCATATTCATAAGTTTACTTTTGTTTTGGCGTTTGGTCTTTATTTTGGTTTTTATCATTCCAACAAATGAGTAGCTTGACTTATTTCTATTACTCTGGCCTAGGTTTCAGATTTTTTTTAAATACTATTATTATTTAATATCACCAAAGTTTTTAGGCAGCTGAACATTTCGTTCAATTAGCATAAATATTAGCATAAATTCGTAATCAAGGAAAGAAAATGAACTCATTTTATATTCTAAATATAATAATGTAATTGTTATGAATGTAATAATTATTTTATTAAATTTACATCATTACGATTTTAGTTCATTACCTTTTCTACTGATGATAAATATTTTGTTGGATATTTTAAATTATACATGTATTTTACTAAGCCGCGTGGATTTTTATGTCCATTCATATCAGTTTAAATTAGATAACCCTTAATTATTTTTAAATTGAGTTAGCGAGTTAGGTACCCATTTTGTTTGTTAAAGCAGTTTTATTATTTTTATTCAAAATTATAATTTTACATTAAGCTATAAATGCCGTCGCTGAAAACAAAGGTGAAACTAAAATGTGTAAAGGAATTTCTAATTAAGAACTCTACTAAGCTTTAGGCTGCATTGGAAGGGTTTGTGAGTCTGAAATACATGGAACAAAACTTAAATTGTGTTAATGATAAAATAGTCAGCAAAGTTATTAAAAAATATATGGTTATTTTTAGACTGTAATTGTTACAAAATTTAATTTATTAACACGACCGAAAATAATACAAATTAATGAGAATGGTCTATCTAGCTTATTTTCTAATGACTAGACTTACAGTCTTTTATTTATTAAAAATTTTAAGGTTGCTTTCAGTTACGTCTTTCTCATGGTTTGATTTAACGAATTTGGCAAGTAGATAATAAAAAAAAAATTAGCTAACTTAGTATTTAAAAGATACTAAAATATGTATACGAGATACAAAAAGAAGATGAAAATACGTTCTTAATGAAATTATTAAGAAATTTTTTTTTGACAAGGTATTCGATTTACGTTGGTATTTATAATTGGTATTTGAAGGATTATATAGGATGTTGTATCTATCGCTCTAGGGCGTAGATAGCGCTGCCTTACATCTTTGTGGGCAAAATAAAATAGCTCCTTTGTGCATCGAAAAGTTGCATGATTGCCTCATGTTGATACTGACCTTATCAGCAGATGTTTGCAGATGGCGGCGTTTGTAGATACCAATTTACACGGGCTTGCGTGGTGGGCCTTTCCTTCTAAAATAAGTGCTTGTGCCTGGGCAGACGCTTAGAATTATTTTGTTACTTAAACGTTTTGACTCATACATTTTGTGTTGTGGGAAAACTCTGTAGACATAGATAAATTATTTATCGTTCAGAAAACATGTTTTAGCTGCAGATCTTACTTTAAATAATTAAAATCACTTACTTTGCCTTCTATTTACATTTTTGTGGCGTGCGGTTTGTTAATAAAAAATAAAGTTTGTTTAGAAAATGAGGCGATACTTGTAAATTTAACATTAGATATTCAAATGATCTAATATTTCCTAATTGTAAGACATTTATCCGCAACCAAAAATATTATATGGTGTGTATTGTATTAGGTTATTTAATCATCTACCTAGAGACATTACACAGATCCGTCTAATAGATTTAAATGTAAATTTCGTGTATGGCTTACAAATATTTTTACCCAATTAATGAATATTTAAAAACTGAATTGTGACGTAATTTTGTTTGGCTTTTTATTGTTTTACCTACATAAAATTTCATTAAGTTTTATTGTATAAATTAAAATATTTGCATGCTATTTCACTGCTGTTTCTGTTGTGTATGATCCTTATGGTAAAAAATCTTCTATAATTACATGTAACCACATATAAAAAAAAAAATGAATTTGAATCACATGTGTAGTACACACACTACAGTAGTATAGGTACTATAAAGTTTATATTCTATATAGTACCTATACTAGGAGAAAAATAATATGTAGTAAAAATAAAAGCGTTTCCTTTTTTTGTCAATAATTCGATTTTGGACTTTATTGTTATAACATTGCCCCTTAAATAAGGTATTGAAAGAGAAGCAAAGAATTATATTTCTCTTGTGGTTTTTGATTGATTATGAAGTAGCTTGGGTGACTGGTTGTTGTTTATGACTCAATATATCAAGTAATAATTCAAGCATTCCTAGTTTTGCTCTGAGACGTTATGTGCCCCTAAGGTACAATTAGTCTATCAGATAAGCGTGTAATTGAGTTAATGTTAAACATTATGTACTATTATAATATTGGACGTAATAAGTAAAATTATGTTTCAACTTTTCAATTTCATTTTAAACTATAAAATTGTTGACTGTTCATGATCTAAAACTAAAATTATAATGGAAAATAAAATAACCGTGCTGCTTTAGAAAATACTTTTGCTGCATTAAGTAATATGTTAATATTAATGTTTCTTTTAAAATAATTCGACTCACTTTCAGTGTTCATATTCAAAGAATCCCTTACTCCTAGTAGTGCCGTTAATTTTTACCAATAAGAGAATTACTGACATATTACTTTGTCACTAATATTTTTTTTAAACGCGGCCATAGCTTATTGTTTATTAGTTTTAACTGAAGCGTTCCGAATTCGGTCCTCGCCGATATAGTTGATGTTGACCCACTTGTAACACAACCATTTAACTTACCATAAGGCGTTAACAGGATTATTAATAAAGTGTTTATGTGAATTCTATATAAAAACAGAAAACAAACAATAATTTAGGCGACATTTCCTCCCTTCATGTGTTCAATGCTAATACTCTGAAAATAGCAACAATTTAATATAATAACTACAGCGATGGTCAGCAGTGTATAAGAAAATACTTGTCTCATCATAAATCTATAATCTAAGATCACAGTGGTTTGTGTGTTTGTCTGCCCGCTCTTTTCCCGCTCTTTTTCCATTGTATCAATAACGTTACCATAGCAACGAGTTACCCGCAAGTAGTTCGTCTACCGGACGCTAGATGACGCTAACAGGAAAACATTAAATAATAGAAAAAAAATTTAAGAATTTTGTCCACCCGTGCGAAGACGGGACGGGCCGCTAGTATTCTATATAAAAACAGATCAATAATTTAGGTGACATTAACTCCCTTCATGTGTTCAATGCTAATACTCCGAAAATAGCGACACTTAAATTTAATTACTGCAGCGATTGTCAGCAGTGTAAAAGTAAATACGTGTCTCATAATAAATTGGAATATATATTCGCATGGTTTCTGATGTGTAATTTGGAACGCTATCTTTTCAAAAAGTATTGTTCTTATAACATTAACTTAGTATCTATATATTTGTAGGGCTTTTTAAGGAAATAATTAGTTAATTACTTGAATAATTTTTTTTTTTATATATATAATTTGACAGGATAGAGAGATGGAGTAGGCTCGATCACTGACATTGCGAGTAGATAACTATACAAAGGCATGACTTAATTATTAACTCATTGCCTACTATTAGCTAATTACTGATCCTACATTTGTTTGTTGTTCAGACTGGATTACATAGAACTCTGACTTACTTGCCACAAGGTTTTATCGTTATCTGCAAGAATATTCACAAATTCTATCCTGTAACTCTGAAGCTTTAAGAGAGGGTTCGAATTAAATTTTCAAGTGAAACTAACTTGATACGTTAAATAGCTTTTATTAATACTTACGGTTATCTTCAAATGTAGATTGAAATAAAAAGATGATTATTAACACTTAAAACGAAGAAATAACATACAAATGATTTTAATATATACTCTAAGATCACAGTGGTTTGTGTGTTTGTCTGTCCGCTCTTTTTGCCGCTCTTTTTCCATCGTATCAATAACGTTACCATAGCAACGCTTTAACCACACGTAGATCTACCGGACGCTAGATGGCGCTAACGGCAATATATTTAATAATAAAAGAAATTTAAAGAATTTTGTCCACCCGTGCGAAACTAGGACGGACCGCTAGTTCATACTAAGAACTGAAGAACTTTTGATAAATAATGTATATAGTAAATTAATTGGACTTAAGTTGTTTAGATTGCTTTGTAATCGAAGGAGAATGCAAATGTCGTCATTACATTTGACAAATAGACCATGTTGTACTAATTATGATGCAAATATTTATAATACGCTAAGGCTTCTATTGTGCAAATCTCCATAAGCATAACTAAATAGGAAATCTATGTTGACACATGTTCAATCTCGTCATATCAAATACGTAGTGCCCGAGGCACTCGATAGCAATCAAATTAATTAACTTCGTTTGAGTTTACAGTTTGCCTTGTTTTAATTAATCAAACATTTCTACAAGGAAAATTTCCTGGTAATTTGAAAATAGATTTGGTAAAGCCCATCTCGAAGAAGGCGATAAAACTGATCCAAATATTTCTATCGGTCTATTGCAAGACTGCAACTGCTGCTAAAGAACTGCTGCTATGTGTATGATTGACCCTCTTTTTTCAGAAACTTAAAATGTTTGACGAAAATCAATTCGGCTTTAGGAAAAGTCGGTCGACTACTCTGGCTGTCCACAACTATGTACAAAAAGTACATATATATAAGTATATAAATCACTAAATAGTGTAAAACAAAGTCGCTTCCTACTGTCTGTTTATTCCTATATATGTTAAGATCTTTAAAGCTATGCAACGGATTTTTTTTTTTTTATAGATAGAGTGATTCACGAGAAATATATATATATGTATAATATATTCATAATATAGTAGAGAAACTTCATAATATAGTTGAATCCTACGAGATAGATCAAAATAATGTAGTACAGTATTCTACACCTTAAAAAGGTCCACAAAAAAGTCGACGATACGATGGTATATGGCTATCTCTTAAGGATAAACCACAATAACCATTTTTTTTCCTTTACTTTTTACGAGATAAATGGTATATGTACGAAGCGATTTTAAACAATACAGCATTAATCCTTATCCAATTAGGTACCTTAATTGGACATTGTGCATTAATTAAAGCTCAATATGGCCCTTCACAGCATGTAATTTAAATGAATAGTAAGTATCAGCATTGCATCTGTCCGAAGCCGGGGCGAGTCGCTAGTAATAAATATAATGTGCTAGGTCACTTTAAGATTTTAGTCGGAGAGCTCAACTGCAATGCCGTTAGGATCATTTCCCATGACTACCTTGCATCCTACTTGAACTGACGGCAGCAGTATGTACATAAAGAAAATTTTAACTAAAACAATCAATCGATCGGGCATATAGATCTCACAAATGCGTCATGCAGAATTCAATCGCCCAAGAAGCAGTGCTGTGCTTAAGGTATAAAATACGTGTGTAAAAAGCAACTATGCGTCCGAGCCCTCTCACCTGAGGGCTCAGACGCTTATCCGATTGTTGCGTAACACATTTATTTATTTTATTTATTTATTCATTTATTCATTTATTTATTTATTTATTTATTCATTTATTCATTTAGTCATTAATTCGTTTATTCGTTTATTCATTTATTCGCTTATTCGTTTATTCATTTGTTCATTTGTTCATTTGTTCATTTGTTCATTTGTTCATTTGTTCATTTGTTCATTTGTTCATTTATTCATTTATTCATTTATTCATTTATTCATTTATTCATTTATTTATTTATTCATTTATTCATTTATTCATTTATTCATTTATTCATTTATTCATTTATTCATTTATTTATTTATTCATTTATTCATTTATTCATTTATTCATTTGTTCATTTGTTCATTTGTTCATTTTGTTCATTTTGTTCATTTTGTTCATTTTGTTCATTTTGTTCATTTTGTTCATTTTGTTCATTTTGTTCATTTTGTTCATTTTGTTCATTTTGTTCATTTTGTTCATTTTGTTCATTTTGTTCATTTTGTTCATTTTGTTCATTTTGTTCATTTTGTTCATTTTGTTCATTTTGTTCATTTTGTTCATTTTGTTCATTTTGTTCATTTTGTTCATTTTGTTCATTTTGTTCATTTTGTTCATTTTGTTCATTTTGTTCATTTTGTTCATTTATTCATTTATTCATTTATTCATTTATTCATTTATTCATTTATTCATTTATTCATTTATTCATTTATTCATTTATTTCTTTTTTTATTTATTTATTTATTACAATGTCCTTACATGCTAACAGATGTTACCATCCAAAACGCTCATAAGTTAGAGTTATGAAATATGTCAAACTTAAAAATAACTAATTAATGATAAAATGTTTTACATAAAAAAGCCATGCCATGCCAATTCGGTGTTACAATTATAAATTTAAAAATGTCAATAAAATAATGGAATAAAATAACCAATGTCAATTGTCATACATAATAAATAAATCAAATAAGATGCACTAGTCATATATTGTGGTAATATATTACTGCTGTACTAATTATTACACAAGGATGATCGGCAAATAAGTCAATAGTACAGTCATGAGCGATGATATCTCCGATCAAACGTAAAGCGCGATTGGTGGGGGCATGAGCGGCGTAAGTGGTACGCGCTGACGGTCGGCGCAGCAAGCGTGGCGGTCGCCGCGGCGCCACAGTTCCCTTCTCATCCCAAGCCAGGCGCTTGGGAGCCAGTAAACTTACTTCACCCAATATAGTCGGGTTATAAATTTTGTTGCGCATAATAGCCAAGTAAAATAATAAGAGCTGTATGAACCGTGTGGTTCTTAATGTATCTATATCCACCATGGCTAACACGAAGAGAGACGGGTATAAATATGGGTAAAAACCATACCTTTTTTATATAGCCAACGAGCAAATTTCCTCTGTACCCTCTCCACAATAAGAGAATACTTTGCCTCATATGGATTCCAAATAATTGCACCGAATTCGAGCTTGCTTCTAACATAGGCATTATAAAGCACTATTGCAACACTCGGATCCTCAAACTGCGAAGAGATCCTCATAATAAAACCTAAAGTTTTATTTGCAGCTTTACAAATTGTCACCACATGTTTGTGGAAATTTAATTGGGAGTCAATTATTAAACCTAAATCGCGGATGTCATTTACCCTTTCCATGGGCACGTCGTCTAGCTTATATTTATAGTAAAGAGGATGTCGCTTCCGCATATACGTCATTATTTTACACTTTGTGCTATTAAAGGGAAGGTGATTAAGCCTACTCCAATCTGCAACTGCACATATATCAGCCTGAAGCGCTACAGAATCAGACACGGAACCAATTCCTAAACACAATTAGAGGTCGTCTGCAAACAGGAGACATTTTGCATATTTAACACAATTAGGCAGATCATTGATGAAGATGAGAAAGAGTATTGGTCCTAAGGTACTACCTTGACTTACGCCGGATCTTGTATAGTAAGTGACTGACTCAAACCCATCCACCCTAACGAACTGACAGCGATTCCGGAGGTAGCTGGAGAAAAACTTAAGCAACTTAGATGTGAACCCCAATCTGACAAATTTTTGCAACAGTACATCATTGTCGACTAAGTCGAATGCTTTTTTAAAATCAAAGTATGCTGCAACTTGCCTGCCAGCATCCATTTCAGCATATGCAAAATCTACATGAGTCACAAGATTGGAGGTTGTAGAATGAGCCCTACGGAAACCGTGTTGGCAGTCATGCAAAGAATTGCGAATCTGGTTATCAATGAGGCAGCTCATGATTATCTCAAAGATCTTAGCGAAGACTGACAGAACTGCATAGGTCTAAAGTTGGAAACCTCGTTAATACCAGCATCACCTTTCGGAATTGGGGTCACTCCAACTCCAACTTGTCAATTTCCATGCTTCTGGATAGCCACAGAGTGGCTTAATGCAAGATTGAATAGGTACAAGAGCGGTGCTACAAGTGTTAAACCACAATCCTTCGTATATTGTAATTCAACGTAGTATAGTATTTCTTTCGTGAACCACTTTGGATATATATACTTATTAAACCTGTAAAGAGGTCGTTTAAGCGGCACAAACTGACTAATGCAACTGTTAAGCTTGCTGTAGAATAATTCGATGGCTTGATCAATATTAACCGTGGCCATCACGTCAGACCAATCCAGCATACTTATAGCCTCGTACAGACTTCGATAATCAGCCTTGCGCCAGTTCCAATCGGGGCAAGTACCAAAGTTCGAGGTGGGGTGAGGTGGGAACCGCGGCGGCGCGGACGTCCTATGCGCAAACTTGACTGTAACATTAAGAGGTTGGTTACTTCGTTGAGTTAATAATTAAAAATAATAAAATAATAATACTAGATTTAAAAATCTAAAAATCCCACGTTTTACAGTGACCAAAAAATAATAAAATAACCCGGCACCTTTACAAATATTCTCAACATCTATGCATATCATACATCTCATTACATCTCCATAAGTAACATGCGCCCCCACGTTTTGAGTGGCCCCTGGCTTGGTCCCGCCGGGTTATTTTATTCTTTTTTGGTCACTGAAAAACGTGGGATTTTTAGATTTTTTTTGGCACATTATGTGTACGATAATTCATGGCTACAATACAGTATTATAGGGGAATAAAACTGACGTCCATAAATTATTTACGCTGCAAAAAAGGGATATGTCAATCCTAATAAGCATTGCTCAGACCGAAAGCTCTAGACAGTATTTGACCTTTTCTAACTTGGACTGGTATGTATTTACTTGAAATTTGTAATACGAACTATTTTAAAACTAAGAGCGAATTCAAGTTACGAGTTAGTTAGTTAGTTCGAGTAGTCGGCAACCGGTCAGTTCTAGCCAGTTCTAAATTCCAGTACTATAAGTCGGAGTTTAATTATAAGTAATTTGAAAGAAGACAAAGGGATTGTTAAGAAGAAAATGCATTCTTTAACTTAAAAGTTTAAAAAAAAAATCACACTTATTTTTTTATTTTATCATATTTATATTTTAATTCTTGTATAGCGAATTTATAATAGTCATTGTCATTGTTGATTAATTTTAAGTACTGTACATTTATAAATACTAAAATTGTAGTGCTCTAACATGATTCAATGGAATGTTTAGTATTAATATTAGGGGTTAAAGTATGAAATTGCCGATTTGTACTGAAAATCTATATTGTTTATTTTTTAAATTTTTAACAAATTTATTTAATCAAAATAGTTGCCATTATTATCTATACATTGCTGCCATCTAATGGGAAGGTCATTAATGCCTTTGCGATAGAATTCCGACGATCTAGACTGCACAAACTGTGTGAAAGCATTTTGTACTGCCTCCTGGGAAGAAAACTTCTTGTCACGTAGATAATTGTCCAAATCACGAAAAAAATGGTAGTCCGTTGGAGCAAGGTCTGGTGAATACGGAGGATGACGAATGGTTTCTAACTGCAGTTCCTGAAGGGTCAAAATGGTTTCTCGTGCTGTGTGAGGTCTCGCGTTGTCGTGGAGCAATAATGGTGAAGATCGATTCATGAGTCGGGGCTGTTTTACTGCTAGTTTTGTCAACATGGTTCGGAGTTCGGCACAATAGACATCTGCCGTTATTGCTTGACCAGATCGGAGAAAACTATAGTGAATAACACCATGCTGAGACCACCAAACAGTTACCATTACCTTTTTATTGGTAAGTTTTGCTTTAGGACACTGTTGTGGCATTTGACCTGGGGTCAGCCATTGCATTTTTCTTTTCCGGTTATCATAAAGAATCCACTTTTCATCACATGTTACAATTCGATCCAATATTCCTTCATTTCTGTACCGGTTCAACAAGGCAACACAAGTTTCAACACGCGTTTCTTTCTGCAGATCAGTCAAATCATGAGGCACCCATTTTTCGTATTTTTTTATTTTATTGATTTGACGCAAGTGAGTCAATATTGTGGGTAAGGTAACGTTAAACCATGCCGCTAATTCCTGGGTACTTTGACTAGGATCGGCTTCCACTATCTCTCTTAATTCATCGTTATTTACCTGTGTGGGCGGTCTTCCTCGTGGCTCGTTCTTTAAGTCGAAATTTCCATCACGAAAGCGTTTAAACCAAAATCGCACGGTGCGTTCATTAGTAGACCCCTCTCCAAACGCAGCATTGATATTGCGGGCTGTTTCTGCCGCGTTAGTTCCGCGTCGGAACTCGTATTCAAAAATAACTCGAATTTTCGCAGTATCCATCTTTCTTGTCTAAATTGAATAACAAAAACAATTGAAAGTCGATATTCAAATGTTTTACATTTTTTAAAAAAAGAACATCATAGAAACCATTTAAAAAAAGTTTCATTCGAAAACCTCAAACCATGAAGATTCTATGTCAATTCAAAGAACCTATTGCAATAAAACGGCAATTTCATACTTTAACCCCTATTATTACAAATGTGATGACACGAAAAGAACGTAAAACTATCATATTGATCTTCATAATATCATAAACTTCAAAACTGTCAATTGTCACATAAATTTAAACAAATCTTAGTTATGACGAGAAGAATGGAAATTTTCGTTTAAGGTTTTTTCAAAACTTCTATTTTATAAACATAAGAAATTTAATATTTTTTTTCTGAACGCATTTAATAGTTTATAATTAAGTAATATTCAAATATAAACAAGTCAGGGATTAGAATGAATACAAAAGTTGAACAGAATTGACGTGCAAGATACTATTTATATGAATAGAAGATTTTCTGATTTCAGTTTTTTATATTTATATTTCTTTTCTTTCCAAATGTAATACCATTTAAATTGATCAGGTTCTACATAAATATTCACAGTTTAGCGCTTTGACATTTATTAACATTGTCCAAATTAAACAAAGCATAGCCTTAATACGAAGTCCATTGAACAAACTGTCTAGTACAAGAATCGTAGGTACAGTCGGCCAAGAAAGTGGTGTACCACCATAAGGCTGAATGTCGCCAGCAGTTTACAGAGCAATAAAGATTTGTTTTGCTTGCACCTCGATCTGACAACATTGCTATCTTATGATATTGACGTTTGTCACAGTTGTCACCTTATGCAAAGATATTATTAGACACTAGCAAAGAGTACATTATTAGATACTGAAATTCACTAGGTGCTAGAAACTAAATCAAAACTAGTTTGGTTGAACAAAAAAAAATCAGCAATGGTCAAGTTAGCAGGCATTCACGAAGATATTTATAATGCAGTTAAATAAAAACTAACACGGAAAATAACATAAATTACTAAAATATATTTGACAAAATGTCAAATGTCAGATTTCTTTATATAATGAATTTGGTTGACTATTTAAATAGTTTGTATTATTTTTTATTGCAAATATTGAAATTTTTTTGGCAGTAATTAATGTCTTGTTCTTTAAACAATAAAGGTTAAAATGTCATGCACTTTTATGTGACCTATGACGTATAAATATTTATCAATTAGGTTTACGTCATTACTATGCATCTATTTTAGCTAAGTCTAATAGAACCTTGTTGTAATTTTCGATGACTAGCAAACTAAATCAAAAGTGGTACACCACTTTCTTGGCCGACCGTACGTAAATCAACTCATTTAAGTTCACTTGAATTGTCAATCAACTACCAATTATTCGCTAAATCGTTTATACAGGTATACACATTAAATAGCTCGAAATTACACTTTATATATTGTTTCAAGCTTGTTTGTTATAGTTATTTGATACATCTGCAATGCGTACTCTGAAACTTTCACGTACCGTGAAACTCATATGTGATTTGAAAACTGCCGCGCTTCCTTTGTTCAACAATTTTAGAAGTTTTTTAAAATATAGGATACTTTTTATCCCGTTAACTTGAAGTTTTCCCTGCGGAAACGCGATATAGACTTCCTATGACAAACAGAGTACCATAATAGTGTAACTGCGGGCGGAAGCTAGTTATAGTAATAAAGTAAACTTTGTATTTTTTCATCTAACATTTCTAGACTCACTTTGATAACTCTTACCTACAGAAAAGTTTGTTAGTTGTTATGAGAGATTTTAAAGGTACCTTACATTTTCACGTTCCATCATTGTAATGGTTCATTTTTGAGTTTCAACTATAAATATTTTGTTCTCCTGACATATTAAGTCGTATTCATCCTGTGAATACATCACCTGAAAGTATTCGACTTTAGTATAAATTATTATATACAATATATATCGTATATTTATACAAGTCAGTTATGTAATAGAAGCTTCATTTCAAGTAATAAACTTAAAGTATAAGATGTAGATAAAATCAAATATGTCATTGAACCCCTCTGAGTAACGAAAACAATCATTGTTAAGATTAGAATATTTTATTAATGCGCCTAAATTGAAATATTAGTGACATAAAATTAGAATTAAGTGCTACAATGTGCTCGAAATTATCTCTTTTGTAATGGCTTAATGTTCCTTAAAAGCCGTAAAACTCTTGGATACTAGATTTTATTGAAGCAAAGATATTAAACGTTACCGTTATGGCTAATAAAACTCTATTAATTAGGTACGCAGTTGTCACGTAGAAAATTATTCTGAAAATTATATTGGTCTTTAATCCTCAGGCGTATTTTAATGTTAGTTCTGAATGTTGTACTTGCAAAATTTTGAATCAATCAATAATATTAAGATAAAGACATCTGTCGGCTATACTAATCTGTTAGAAAATTTGAGATATTAAATCACTGACGGCTTAAATTTTATTATAGAAGAGAAATGATTTTTACTGGGTAATACATATTTATAACTAAGTAATATAAAACACAAGAAGGAAGACTAGTAAAATACACAATATGAAATAGCAGAAGTGTGTAATGTTGAGTGACGAAATAATGTTTCTGCTGAACCTTTCTTCTACACTGAACTTATTATCATCAACATCATGATCAGCCCCTTATTATCTCCACTTGTTGGTCATAGGCTTTCTCTAGGAATGAATAAAGTGGCAGAATGGGTTATAGTAATAAAAAAATAGAAAAAGGTCGCTTGAGTTTTCAGTAATAAAGTATTAAAAAAAAATTTTAACATATTTTTTTAGAGAGTCGGATTGCATAACGCTATCATTGTTTTAAATGCATATCAATTTTTATTTATCGTTTTTATTTCTTCTATATTATTATCACAAATCTACACTTAGGAGCGAAGAAATCGAGTCAAAGGTTGGGATTTTTTGTATGGCTGAAAGGCTATTAATACAATTTAAATATAAAAGTGATTTGTTGATTCATAAATCTTCTTATTAATCTGTTGATTCTGTAAAATAAAATGGGTGTTATTGAAGGTTTGTGCGATGTGAGATTTCGTTCCTTTAGTCTGCGACTTATTGTCCAACCACTGACCACGACTTCTCGGACGTCACGTAACTGATGCTAGAGTTGAACAACATTGAGTCTACGGTCGCACAACAAAGTAGTTGCAATAAATCGGTCCTCACATTCTGGTCGTTGTACAAAAGTACAAATCTCTAGGTACCTCCGATATACCGATATTACCCATTCTACCACTGAAATGGCTGGCTGAAATTCAGTCATTGAGTGGTTTTACTAAACTTGAGCTGCTTCCATCGGTGTATTAATTTTATTACAATTCTTTCATAACTCGATGGCGACAACAATCAAACGATTATTTGAATATTACAACACAACACTATATAAAAGAGTGTATTGCGGTGGTTATATTCAACTCCTTTCAACTTGGATAAAGAATTCACAATTGACTACAAACTAAACTTAAACGGTTTCTAAATAACGCTTTGTGTTTCAAAAGAATGCGACGCTTAATACCAAAAATAATAACGACTAAAAAACGAGTGTATTAAGTATTGTTTGAGTATTGATAATGTTGAGTGATTATAAGAGCTAATTTGTAAATGATGGTAAAGCAGAATAGAGAATGATTTTCTGTGATGAAAAAATAATAGCGAGATAATCTTTAAACTGTATAAGTATGTTAAAAAAAAATTAATAAAAAATGATTAGAGTATACTTCTATACGTATCTATAACTCTTGAAATATATTTATAGAAAATGTATATATCAAAATAGAAGATTCGGATTTTGTAGTTCTGTAATTCAAGTCATATAATTATATATTGGTTGATCGGTCTTATAAGTCAAATGAGATAGGTCAAATGCTGTCAACAATTGTCAAAGGAACAAAGTTTGTCCTTTGACAATTGCTGATGGCACTTGATCCACCAATCACTCTTAGTATTTATTGTCTTCGGGCGCATCAGATATGTATTCGAGATCATAACTTTGAGAACTCCTTCTCAAAGACTCGCCATTCAAACTGGATTGAATAACTTTGACAAGCTGTTCGAGTTTTGATGACCGAACCAAAACATAGTAGAAACGAAGACAGTGTGGTACTTAGATTTATTAGTTTGAATACATATCTACTAGCGATGTGCCGAGTACGGCTTGACTCGAGTCAGACTCGATTCCTGCTTTGGACTCGCCTATTCGAAAACCAATTTATTTTGATTCGAGTACGCCGGACTCGATTCCGGTACTCGAGTCCGGAAAAATCGATCTTGTACTCGCTGTCTCGAAACTATTATGGGAGTCCAACTGACTCGAGTCTAATATTCGAGTTAGCTTGACTCGCTCATACTCGATTTCTGTTTACCTAAGCAATGAAGTGAAACCTAAAATAAAAGTACATACTAACTACCTAATAGAACAAATACCTGAAGTTCTTAAATACCTAGCTTCTAAAATGAACTCTTTTTGTTAATAAAAGAAATAGAACTTGATCTAATTAACAGAAATTTTCTGTTTCCTAGGTATTCTATGTTTATTTGTTTTGTTTAATGTTTTAAAATATTTTTCATCAAAATGTTATTATGCTAAACCTAGATACTGTTTGAAGTTTACTCCTTTCCAATTTTTCCTTTTGTACTTAAATCGGTAACAGACTCGAGTTCTGGACTCGAATTTCCAGACTAAGGTTCTAGACTCGAGTCCAGGACTCGAGTCAACATTCGAATACCAAACATAGAACTCGAGTACTGGACTCGAATCGCGGAATCGAGTCATGATTCGAATACCGTACAAACTGACTCGAGTCGACTCGATCCTAAAAAACAACGACTCGGCACATCACTAATATCTACATAGCGAATTCTCAAGGTGCTTATTGATACTTGAATAAATAAAAATCATCGGGTATACGAAGAAAATGTGAAATGAAAGAAAGTGCATAATAAATTATTCTGCATCCTGACCTTTTTATTATAATTAATAAGTAATACATTATAGGATATAAAAACTAAATATTAAAGAGAAATTTTCTCTTTAGGTCGTTTAGATGTGTTAATAGTAACACATTTTTAAGCTTTACAGGGGTGAGACCCAGTAGTAAGGTCGGTTGTTATAGTCGCATTTTTACAACAGTTGTAAACAATACAACACAGATCATTTAGGCGATTTCATTTGTTTGAAATTTGAATTCGAATGTTGTGAATTTTATTAACTTATTCTTGGCAACTTTAAATACGTAAAATAATTAAAACGTTAATTCTGTGTAATTAATAATAATATTAGTAATGTTGCTGTGTACTACAATGTTGTTACTTGGTTGTAAGGTATCGTCTTAACAGATTCTTTTCAATGTTTTCCAAAAGTGTTAATACATTATTAGGTCGAGTGTTATTTTTTTGTTCTGTTTCGATAGTTATATACTTCAATTGTTTTCTTTTATTTTAGGCTAATTTAAGCATACGAAATATGATTTGGGAATTACAAATGTAATTGAATACTATTGTGTGATTGAAGTATGTAATGTCAGTGGTTTTTTTGTCAACTGTGTAAATGGAATCTTGTTATATGTACCTTTCACTCGGTCTTTCAGACTTCGATCACGTCAGATATGAATGGGTTCGATCAGTTATAGTAATAGTTAGGTTTGACCAGATAGTCGAAAAAAATAATTGGATATTTATCAATTTTACAACTCACAAAGGAAATGTGTAGGAGTTATTACATTTTTTAACTACAACTGTTTGGGGAGAAAATACAAGGGAGCTAAGGACTGTCAATGTCTTCCGGGAGTCGCGAATTAATAAAAACGTATTTACATATTTATTTGAAACAATGCTAAATTATTCTTCTGAACTTCTAAATTTGTAATAAATATTAAAAGATTCATGTAGAAGAGTATAGTCTATTTTTCGGCTTGTTTTTTGTCTTGTCTTTTAAAAGCTATAATAATCTTTAATATTTAAAAGACACTGTTTTGGACATTAAGTTTCCTCTTACTAACAAAATTTCCTCTTACATACATACTTATAAAGTTGAAAAAGACTGTATTTATCTGATGATATCAAATATGACAAAATAGAGAGGGTTTAAGGGTTTATAACATTACAGTTCGTTTCGCTTGCAAAGTTATGCGTCTTGTCAATGGTGTTGTACTACTTACTACTACTAAGTTTCTGGGCTGTGTATTATCTCTACACAGCCCAGAAACTTTGTAAGCTCTGAAATTATCTCAAGTTTCTCAATGCTTTGGAAGGCATAGTATGGTTTAAAGTGATTAATACATGAAATGTAATCCTTCTCAATGTCTGCATTGTTTTCTGATACAGATATTCTCATCATACGGTTTGCCGTTGAAGGAACTGGATTTTTCCCACAACAGTCTCCGTAGACTTCCCGATAGACTACTTGCGGGAGTGAGAGGCAATATTTCTCGATTGTACCTCGCCGATAACCTCCTTGGAGACAATTTAAACCCTATATTCTCCACTGCTGAATTTCACAATCTGCCGGCCTTGGAAGAGTTGGATCTTAGCGGCAATAGCATCAGAGGAATTGAAGAAGGATTGTTGATTGGTTGTGACGTGCTTAAGGTGAGAATATTCTGAATATTTAGTTTTTAACAGCTATTAATATACCTGGACATTTTAATGTTTTTCCATGGATGTCCTTTGTTGTATAGAATACTTAATATGTATATGATAAATCGGCAACATACGGCAGTTCGTATACGAACATGTACCAAATATACAGTAAGAAAAGACAGATATTCGATTATAATTGCTTTGAATATTTCTTAAGTGTAGAAAAAGTGGTTCTCAATGAATGCTCTCCACTTTCTTCCAGGAACCAGTCTTCCTAATATTAAAAGAATATAATATACTAATTAAGTCTGGCCTTGTTTCTATGCGACTGTCTGATATTAGCCGCATAATATAAAGAAAGTACTCGATTTGGGGGATGTTTAAGATAAAAACACTTTTAAATAAAAAATTTAAAATTATGGAATAAACTTCAATCCATCGCCTGGTACTTTTTGAGTTTTGTTAACGGACACTGGATAATCACACTTTATACATAGAGACTTCACTACTCGCACGTTTAAATAGTGTCAAAATTAATTTAAGTCTGTTGAGTTCTTTTTGCAAAACTAAATCAAATATTTGGTGACTTGCCTCATAAGAGAGGGCTTTTGGAAATTATTTAAAGAGATAAAAGACTCAAATTCTTTGCTTATTCTTATTTTTTTTGTAAGAATTCTTCAGTCCCGCTCAAGTTTTCTTTCAAAAAACCATTTCTTAGTGCAATTGTATTTCTTTGTTCACCAGAACAAATTCTATAGCCATTGAATCAAGAACCTACATCACGAGTCTTAGCCTGTCATCGCATCTAGTCTGTTATCCTTTTCGTTCCAGGTACTACGTCTCGACCGCAATAACATCAACGCGGTACCGTCCTCTTCACTGAATGGACCGCAGGCTCTCAGGGTAATCTCATTAAGAGAGAACAGAATAGGTAATACATATGTTTATTGTTCATATACTAATAACAAAAAGTTTACCTCGTTTTAAAATAATTTTTTTTTGGCAGATATATAATTTTAAAAGGCATAATTTGCTATAGCTTGTTGGCTGGTAATGAACAAAAAATATCTAACCTAACCTAACCTGCAAAGCATAACAATTTATGCCAAAGTAAATATTAAATAAAATCATAATGGGAAAGAAAGGGATCCAATAAAAGTCTTTCTTAATGTATAACAATATATCACAACTCTTTGGAATAGTTTTATTGGTTATAGTAATGTTACATTGTATTTATCGATAATTAAAACAATAACCTAATAAAATATAAGTATATCAAAATGTGTAGGTAAAAACCATGAGAAAATAATCAAATTTTAAACCCTGTTATCGATATTTCTTATTTATTTATCGATATTATTTCTGAAAGGTTGGCCTTTTGCCTCGCCCATGTTGAGCCATGGTCATCAAAGGAAAATGGAAGACGAGAAAATAATTAAAATATATTTAAATCCAAAGACTAATATTAAAAAGTTCATAAATAAAAGTTAACAAATTAAATCGCTCGGTAAAACCTTATTCTTCATATTTTCTTAGCAGAAAATTAAGGGCGAATAGTGATTGTAAATGTAAAGTTGATTAATTTATATAATTGGACAGACATATAACGGAGTATTAAGAACAAAACTTTCAGATTAAATTTCAGTTTAACCATAAAAAACTGTCCGAATAATTCAGTTTCCACATTTTTGTCATGTATCCAATATAAATAACATCATATAAGAGATAGGTATGTCATCGTTATTCTTAAGTTCTTTTCACCTTTTCATTATTAATCCTAAAGTATCCGAAGAAATTTATTCGAAAATATATCTATTCTAAAGTATTTCTATGGATTTCAGCTTTGATTCAACAAGCTTCGTTCCTATCACAGAAAACGTTGGAAGAAATTGATTTACACGGCAACATGATATCATCCATAGAAGGCGGAGCATTCGTTGGCCTTGGAGATTTACAAACTCTCGACTTAGGAAGAAATCGTCTCTCCAAATTCAATAGCGACGTTTTTCAAGGCATCCAAAACTTGGAGAAGTTGGACCTCTCCGAAAACTTCATAACGGATTTTCCAACCGTCGCAATGAAATCATTTGGGGCGCTCCGACATCTGAACCTTTCGAGCAACATGATCACGGTGAGAACTTTTTAATTCAACTTCCCTCTTAAACTCCAATGGGCTACAGTCAATTGTTCCTGGGGGAAACAAATGCGGCGCGATTAGTACTTTTTAATTTGTGCCTTGGATTCGAACGCATTTAGTTTTCTTAATTGTATTGTTAAGCTCTTAATTATTGTAAGGATTGATTGTTCTTTTAAAAATCGTCGTTTAAAATAGCTTATATTATAGCTTAGTGATAAAATGATCGCAGTAAGCAGTTTTAATTTCAAATAAACTTCTATTCTATAGTCTACAGTCAATTGTCTCTCAGAGGATGCCATTCATACTTCTTTTAATTTGTGACTTGCTATAGATTGTTAGTTCTTTTCGTTTTATCTTGTCGTTACCAAGCATTTAATTAATGTAAGAGTAGATTTTAAATAATTTCATTAAATTTGAAATAGGTCTGTAACTGTTAATTAAGATCTCAATTACCAAAAACTCTACAAATAAACTACACAAAACTCATATTTTATAGAAAACATAATTGCGTCAGTGAGAAAAAACAGATTAACAGATTATGTATCACTTTCATATTTGGAAGTAAACAGAAATTATCCTAACGGTGAAATTAAAGTAGTATAACTTTTTTATTCATTTAATTACTAAATAATATAGGCATTCTTTACTAATAAGATTCCAGAGAATTTGGCGTGTGGGAGTATCCTATATTTAATGCTACAGTCAAGAGCTTTTTATTTAATAAATTCAGTTCTCAAAGAAAACAACGCAGAGTTTAATTCGCGGCTTAAAGTTGATATTCGCCATTTCCGAGATACATTACGCAGCTCCCGAGGTTTTTTTTGAGGGGTTGCTAAACGATGAGTCGTTTATTATAAAGCTTGGTACAAATTAGAGTGACTATTCACTGCTAACGTAATAATAAGCTGCTTCATATAACTAGTTAGGCCCGACTTGCTTTGATGGATTGTGTCGAAGTTTTGGTAAGTTGTAAGCTTGCCAGAAAAGGTTTATATATAGTCAGCAAAAAAGGGTGTTTCTAAGCACATCGGGATCGCTCTTCAGGTGTGTGTATACAGCACACACCTGAACGACCTTGACGACCGTTTGGTGCAACGGTAACGATCCCGCCTTTCGCACCGATGGTCCTGGGTTCGAATCCCGGAAGGGGCAGATATTTGTGTGATGAATACGAGCGTTTGTACCTGAGTCATGGCTATTTATATATATTTCTATAAATATTACTTATTTATGTATGATATATGTATGTCTATCCGTTACCCTAGTATCCATAACACAAGTCTTTATAGTGCTTACTGTGGGCTAGGCTAATTGGTGTGATTGTAAGAAAAATATTATTATTATTACTGCAAGAATGCTATGAATTGTCGAAGGGCAGCTTAAAACGATTTCCTCACAGACTAATTCGCATTGTCAAAGAGTACTTTACAAACATGTCTGTAGTATCGAGGTCCATTTTAAAATCAAGGGTTCTTTTTATCTTTATATTCCTGACTTCAGATTCATTTAAGGATTTAAGGATTCAAATCCGGTTGCTTTCATTTGCTTTCGAAGCAATTACACAAAAATTCTATTATAATCACTTATTACCTAAACCGAGCAGTTATATTAATTTATATAGAAATCTGTAAAATAAAACTTGATGGTGCAGTCAAGTGGTTAACGCATTTTGCCTCTGATTGCAGAAGTTAAGAAACTTTTAAAAGGTCCTGCGATAGCATATATGACAGATTTCCATTATCTATGATCCTGACATACAACTCTCGCTTCTTCAATCTTCATCAGACCTTAAGGTTGCTCTTGACTTGACTTTGTTCTGTGAAAGTTCACCTTGATCTGCCTTTACAGACAATTCCATGCACATTTCATTTCCTGTAATTTGTCTTGTCAATCTTCTTTCTTCCATCCTTTTTTATCTTTGTCATTGTATATTCTTTATCACCACCGCTTTTTTATCACATCATTCCTTATCTTATCCATGAAAGTCACTCCAGCTATACTACTCAAAGCTCTCATTTACACTGCATTAATCATACTTTCTTCTGCCAAACCCGAGATTCATTGCCATACTGAGTCAGTACCAACACACTTTTATGCATAGCCAGTGGGGCACTGCCTTCTACAGTTGTTGATGATGACACTACTTTGTTTTTATTTTTTAGGCTAAATCTTCTTTAAACAAATATCTTTCAAAATAGATAGGTGAAATTCGTTGTCAAAAATCCAATTACTGCATGATTTTGGTACAATACTATTTTATTTCTTGATGTCTTAATGATACACCATTAAAACAAATGTATTAGTGAACAGTTATAGTCTGGTGTTATGTTTACATAACAATCAACGTTCAAAAAGATCGGTTATTAACAGATAATTGTCTCTCCAATATTGTAACCAATTTAATTAAATATGATAGGGAGAGCAACATAAAGAATTTGCTTAAATAAAATGATTTTCCCATTACTAACTGTTTAGCTACTATTATATGAAGTAATGTCTTTAAATATGGAATAATGGGTGACATTATTCCATAATATGTAAAGATCTTATGAATTATTATAATTTTATTATTATTATGTTATATTATGTAAATACCTGTTTCTTCTCTATCGATTGTTCAATACTTGTAAAAGTTTAAGTCCTAGCATAAAGGACTCTTTCAAATAAGTTCGCTGGTATTAGCTCGTTTAGAAGAGTTCTTAATAAAAATAACCTCTGACGTAATTTTCATGTCATTCCAGAATATCGACAACAGCCACTTAAGTTCCCTTGTGTCGCTGCAAGCACTGGACCTTAGCAGGAACAATTTGGTGAAGCTATCCCCTGGGACATTTGTGGGCCTCACCGAACTACGTTATCTTGATGTTGGAGTAAATTCCCTGCGCACTGTAAGTACTCGTATAACTACAACAACTAGTTATTATTAGACCCTTTTCGTATTTGTAACGTTTATTAGCTTTTTTTACTTGATTACCTTATGTGGGACCCTTATGGGAGCGCTTGGTAGTAGACGACTTGTAAATACATTAAGTAAATTCTTTTAAAATCCATACCTATACTATGGGATAAAAAATGCCTTTAAAATAACTATTGACACTGTTGATAATATTTTAAAATTATGATATTATCTATATGCTCATGTATGTAATGTATGTAATGTAATATTATAAAGAGGAGAGATTTGATAGTTTGTTTATTTGCATTGAATAGGCTCTGAAACTATTGGAGCGATTTGAAAACTTCTTTCACATTCGGAACTCTACATTATCCCTGATGAACATAGGCTATAAAATATTTTCAAAAAGTTAGGGATCCGTATGAAAGCTTTGATATTTTTTTTTGTATTGAATAGGCTCTGAAACTACGGGACCGATTTGAAAAATTCTTTCACGTATAGAATTCTACATTATCCTTGATAAACATAGCCGATATAATATTTCCAAAAAGTTAAGGCTCCGTATGAAAACTTCGAAAAAGTAACCCAACGTGAAAAAATACCAAAACAATATGATTGACAATAGAGCACAATGATGAACTGCAGTTTTATAGAGGACATCAATATCTACAAAAAAGTTAGCAATACCATACATCTGACTATTACAGTTATGTTACAATAACTACTTTTTCATGTTAATTTATGCAATAGCAACGCCTGTACAAACTAGGCCACATTATTCGTACCTGGGTATTTTTCGTTATCCAAATAAATGACTTCGTATTCAAGGCTATATAAGTAAATATAACCTATAAATTACTTTCTGAATTATTCCCAAGTTCCATACCATTCAAAAGTTATCATGGGTGTTATAATTATCAAAACCACTAATTACATTAACCATGTAAATTAAGTAACAATTTTAACTTTGTTAATTCAGCAACCGTGTTCTTTTGGGAAATTTAAGCCCCCCGAACATGTGCAATGGGATAAGGCTGCTTATTAAGGAATAGAAGAACAATTTAACTGTAGCTACTATTATCACCGGCCCAGCAGCTGGTCAACTAGCTCATATGCCGAGAATACTTATGATCCGAGAATACTTATGATCTGCCAATTTCATTTAAACGGCTTCAATTTCCGGAAAAAATATTTTTTTGCGTTAACTATTAACAAGTCCCAGGGCCAAACCTTCGAATTAGTAGGGATCGACCTATGAAAAGAATATTTTACTCATGGCCAACTGTACGTTGGCCTATAGCGGGTCGGAGCTCCTGAAAAACAATTTATTTTCTTGCCACAAAAAAACAACATCAAATATCGTTCACAGGGAACCTCTAACCCATTTAAATTAAATGGTTTATGTTTTGTAGAACAATCAGAAATAAAAATAAATAAATTAAATATTGAAAAATCATTTAAATAACAATATCCAAACTTTATTTTTAATAACAATATCCAAACTTTATTTTTAATAACAATATCCAAACTTTATTTAGTAACCCTCGACGCAAAAAGATAGGTGTGTGTAGGTATATTAACATTTATAATTTTTAAAGTTTTTGTTAAATACCCGTGCGATGCCGGGACGGGCCGCTAGTTAATGATATAGTTGTTTTCGATTAAAGTTACTGATGGATAAGAAACACAAATTTAAATATCTAACATCGAAACATTTAGTAGTAGAATATTGTTAAATATTGCAAACCAGTAACAACTCTTTTGTTTTCAGGTGGAGGATGATGCTTTTGATGGGTTAACTAATCTCCAGACTTTGCTGCTGCGTGATAATAATATTCTCCTTATACCCGCCACGGCACTTTCCAGATTGCCAAACTTAATTTCAGTGCATCTGGGATTTAATAGAGTTACTGCTCTTTCAAGCGACATTCTTCGGGCAGTATCCGACAGAGTAACGTCTCTAGTTTTATCTCGAAATGTGATTAGAGAGCTACCAGCCGCAGCTTTTGACCACTTCAAAATGTTACATCGCTTAGACCTATCAGGAAACTTGCTGAATTTTATTTCCGCAGAAGTATTTACTGGATTAGAGTCCTCTTTACAGTTTTTGTCTCTGAGTCAAAACAGAATACTAGGGTTTTCCGGCGAACAACTCAAGTTCGTAAACTTGTGGTTCTTAGATATATCTGATAACCAACTATCCGAAATTCCAGTAAATGTATTTGAATTTATCCCCAGCTTAACTCATTTAAATTTAAGTCACAATGGGCCCATCAGTGTATTGCCGCAAAACGTATTTAATCACAACCAAGCGTTGCTAAGCGTAGACATAAGCCACGTTGGATTGAAAGCACTCCCAGTTAATTTATTCATGAAAACTCCGAACTTAGAACAAATTAATTTGTCAAACAATCTCTTACAGGAAATTTCTGAAAACAGTTTTAAAAATTTAAGAAATTTAACCCATCTCGACTTATCATATAACAACATTGTTAATATTAGAACGCCAGCTTTTGTGAATGTTATGTCTATTCAGTATTTGTCGCTCAAAGGGAATCAATTGAATGCATTCAAGGGTGAATTCTTTAACACCGGTACAAGTTTGGAAGTTATAGACCTTTCAGAAAACCAGTTGAGTTATTTATTCCCGTCTTCATTTAAAATACACCCCCGTTTGCGAGAAATTATACTCACTGACAATAAGTTTAATTTCTTCCCATCCGAACTTATTAGTACTTTGCAGTATTTAGAATTGGTTGACTTATCTGGAAATACTTTGAAAAACGTAGATGAACTCGACTTCGCTCGTCTTCCTAAACTGAGGACTATTTTACTGGCGAGGAATGAACTTGAAACAATAAGCGAAATGGCTTTCCATAATTCTACTCAAATTCAATATTTAGATCTCTCACAAAATAAAATCGACCGCCTTGGTGACAGACTTTTCGAAGGCTTAATTAGATTGGAACTACTAAACTTGGGTGGTAATTTACTAACAGAGTTGCCTGATAACATTTTTGATCGCTCACGATTACATATGCTAGAGAAAATAGACTTGAGCAAAAATTTGTTTGAACATGCTCCTTTAAAAGCATTACAAAAACAATATTTCTTCGTGTCTTCAGTAGACTTATCAAATAATGAGATCGTTGATATACCGGCTGAAGATAGCGTCATGGTTAATATAAAGAAATTAGACCTTTCTTTTAATCCATTATCAGAAAAAGCTATCAATAACATTCTTACGGAACCGAAGACTGTACGAGAATTAAATCTTGCAGGCACTGGAATAAAATCAGTGGGACAGCTTGAAACTCCTTTTCTTCATAGTTTGAATGTATCATTTAATAATATTACAAATTTATCTGAAAAAACTTTTGCTCGAACCACTCTTCTAGAGTCACTAGACCTCTCGCATAATCAAATTAAAGATGTTTCCGGAGCTCTGTCTATATCTTGGCCCAAGCTTAAAAATTTGCAACGTTTAAATATTTCAAATAATCCAATACTTATGATTTTAGATGGTAACTTCGAAGGCTTATCGTCTCTTAGAGTTCTTGATATAAGGTACATGGACAAATGTACTAGAATAGAAAAAAACGCTTTTCGGCCACTTCCCAATTTAGTGGAATTACGAGCTTACGGATATCCTCGATTAGGTTATTTTGATGTGCAAGGAACATTACAGCATGTGTTGGCACTGGAAAAATTAGATGTAGAGGTAAAAGATACAAACATTGGAGCAGATCAGTTACATTCGACATTACATCCACGTCTTGAAGAACTTGGCATTAGAGGATCGCGTTTGAAATCAGTATCATCTGGAGTCTTAGCGGGATTAAAGGCACCAACTATTACAGTTCGATTCCGTAATACATCTATGACCAGTTTACCACCAGCGATCCTTTTCCCATTACCTAGATCATCACAAATTACTATTGATGTAGTAGGCAGTCAATTAAGCACATTACAGCCGGCACTTTTGGTGGCTCTCGATGATCGCCGTGCTGATCTATCAATGTTTGGATTAGAGACGAACCCAATAAAATGTGATTGTAATGCACGAGCATTACGTAGATGGTTACCAAATGTGGGCATTGATAATGTACGATGCGATTCTCCAGAGCATTTATCAGGATTTTTATTAGTTGAAATAGGGGACGATGAGTTGTCGTGTGACACAAAGAGACGTACGACACTTACATCTTCCTCTAGTATAATTACCACAACAACCCCTCCTCGTCTCGTCCATCGCACATCTGCTGAACCAGATATCATATGGTCAGTTGCTCCTTCTCACGATCGACCAAAAATTGCTGGTGAGCCGAAGGGTGCTCCAGTTATTGGCATTGCGACATCAACGAACGACGATAACCTAATAATAGGTATTGTTGGTGGTGTGGTGGCATTCATAGCTATACTGATAATCGCTATATGCGTAGTTCGGCTAAAAATGACAACGACATCGTATAGGGGTGGTCCGTTAGCAAGCAGCCCCGCAACTGCCGGTGCACCTCTGTGGGGAGCCGCATGGCCGGGCTACGCTGCCACCCTGCCTCCTGCCTCGTTATCTACTGCTACATTGCCACATAAGGTACAACCCGGTCCTGGGTCTGTCCGGTATTTAGCACCACCGCCCCCTGCACCCTATTTTATTAGTATGCCGCCGCATGACGATAAAATATATCGGTAGAATTATTTGCGAAATATAGACTATGTTTAGGTAAGTTCTAGTTGGGATATGCCATTTTATGTAAATATTGAAATTTCAGGAAGAATTTATCATATCACTAATTAGTTGTTTTCGTCTCGAAATGAGATTCTGAACACGTTGATATTTCATATCGTTGTAGATATTTTAATGGTACTTTGATAATGCATAAATATTCATAGTTAGAGATTCTTAATTACTTGACTGGATTAAACATGCCTAGTCACCAGTGACAGATTCTCAGGGTAACAGTAAACATTTTGTACTTAATGACAATAAATAACATGTATGATATTTATTTAATAGTAATGTTGTACTATTTATAGATAAGTTAGGTTAGTGATTAATAAAAAAATAAATATTTTTAAGTAATAAGTGATTTTGTTTTATTTTTTCAAAAAACGCCACGTGCATCTTGGATAAACAAAATTGTCAAGGTACCAGTTAACACTGAAGTACTAACATAGTTGGAAGATAACTCGGCAGTTGCTATTAATAATACATTTAGTTTACATTTTATAGAATACTAGTGGTTGGCTACGTTTTCGTTCCCCTGGCTTGCTAAAAAGCCGATCATAAGTTTTTGTGTTTCAGTCTGATATTCATTAAAAGGGAAGTACTCGTTTCAGTAGGAACTTAGGAACAAAAATGTATATAATACTTTTTTTTAAAATGGAGCTTTGAATTTAAATTTTAAGACAGTCCATCGACTATTTTTTACGGAGGATGTGTTTTAATATAGAAGATCATATAATTTAAATCGTATAACATTAATATAATCGTATAATTTTAAGTTAAGATGACGAATAATGAAGGTAAATATAGTATTAATTAGGTTCATGAAGTCATTATCTTTTTTGTTATTTTGAATGGGTTCACTCTTGATCCCAATCAAGCCCGGAACCAAGACAGGATCCACGACGGAGCGAGCTAACTCATAAGGTGTCTATTTACCGTGGCTTTGAAAACGGATAAGTTATAAGTACTTGGTAATACAGACGTAGGGAGCGAGTTCCACTCCTTTGCTGTGCGCATTATAATAGGTAGGTAGGAATAGCAACCAAGAAAGGGTGGTAGCCCGCAGCCATCATCATCTCAGGCAACAGATGTTCACCGGTGGATGTAAGTTTTGCTTTAATCTCCACGTTTAGCCGGTGGTTCGGAAATTACAGTAAAGGACCACGATTTGTAATTTGCGGGAGGTGTACGGTGTTTATATACAGTATCATTAGACGCCATTTACGATACCTTATAGTCTGAAGGGTTGGTGCTATTCTACTTTGTCGGACACCATACATTATAGTTAATTATATGATGAAGATAAATGCGAGATTAATTACCTGGGTATATTACCATAATGATTTCTTTAGGTAATTATAAGACGCGTGAGATATAAAAGCAGTCGACTAAAAATAATTAAAATCTAGTTTTCAACTTAGGAAGTTAAAATGAAGAGACGCAATAAAACCATAATATGGCAATATCGACATAATTTTTATTTAATTGTGTGGACTTCACTGGATAAAAAAAATGTCTGCCGGAAAGCATTTTTATTCGTGAAAATTACATTTTTGTCACATCTTTAAAAATATATATTTATAACACAAAAACATTTAATAAAATTATTTTTGTAACTTGGTTTCTTATCGCGATATTTGAATAAAGTCTTTACCTTTGTCACTTTTTTATCGGTAAATGAAAATAGGTCTTCCCAGCGTTTGGCTGATCAAAATACAAACTCAGTGTAAGCTAATTTGAAACTTTAAATAAATTCTGATTAATGGGAGAACCAATGACATTCAGGGGAGCACACTAACCATTAAACAATGGGATAATTAGGGGAATAAAAATATTTTAGATACGGGTGTAGATATGGATACGGGCATAATATAAATTATAACAAACAACTTACAAAACTAAATTTTATTCATTGTTTTATTATTGAGACGTGTCAAATAAAACTAACATATTATAAAAAAATATTCTTAAATACATATTTAAATCTCAAAAATGGGGTAATTCGCCGTAATTTGTGGGGTAAATGTTGTATATTTTTTTTACACATATGAGAACCCACAATTTGTTAAAATTGTAAAGAGTGCTTCTATAACATTATATTTCCGTATTTTGTTTTTTTAGAACTCTTTCATCTGCAGTCTTTTAATTAAATGTCACTTAGTGGACAAAATATTACTTTACGCATTAGTAGGTCAGATCCGTGTATGTGGTAAAAAAAAGGGATTATTTAAAAATTAACATATAATGTACAAGTTTACAATAATGTTATGGCAAGTTATTGACAGGTCGATTAGCTTTGAAACTGTCTTTTGTCGTGAAATTTTAGTTTTCACCAAAGATAAGATAAATAAACGCGAAGAATATTGTTAATTTTTCTCTGTTTGATGATCAGAAAAAAACTTTTTAAACTTACTACATTCTTTTACTGCTTTTCACAAAATTTTAATCTTAGGTAAATATGCTTGTAAGTAGAGAGATAGATAAAGAGGTGGTAGAACGTAGTAAAGTATATAGATTATAGATTTATAGATTATAGATATATCAATCTCATGAGAATGAGCAATAATTTTGATACGAATTGTGTTTGGTAGAATTATAAACAATCGGCGTAGTGTATTTCATTAAAGGCCTACTGTGTTTTGATTTTGACCAGTGCACTATTGCAAACGAATTGCAAAATTGAATTTCCCGGACCGTTGTTGTGCCTCTGGGAGATTTGAATGAACGGTATTTATGTGCATCTATTGTGCGCGAACACGTAGATGAAAGTGTTACATACATTTGTCGAATAAAACTCTGCTAACGAATTTACCATTCGAACAATAATCTTTTTCTATGTTTTCTATGGTTTTGTTCCATTATGTTATAATAAAAATAACAACAATATTCATTTGTTCTTCTCATAGTAGAACAAAGGGTATGGAGACTGGTGCTGTGATATGCATGTGATTCAGGATAACTTGAAGCTCCAGATGTAGATTCGGATGTCGTAGACGTAAGCAAATACTCATGAGTTAGAATTTAGCATTTAACAGTCCTATATAACTAAAGTATAAACTAGCTAACCATAAATATTCAATATATGTAGGTGTGTGTTTGCGCTAGTGAGTGAATGTGTGTTTGTTTATGATTGTTTGTGTGAGTGTGTTTGTGTATGGCGGCGTGTTTTTATGTATGGGATTGCTACCCGCAGCCCTACGATAATGTTAAGGGATTATTAAATGCAGCATAGTATTGTGTACTGCAAATAATGGTAGAAATAAAAGTGAGTATGATAACTAACCAACAGGTTTTACTAGAATTTTAGTCTCAGAATATCACTTCTCTTTGAGTCACGCTACTAATTTCGATTAGCAGTTATGTCGATTTAAATGTTTGTTTATTAGTAGTGATGCAACGGATCTCTGTTTCTGTTTCCGCAAGTGCGAAAGTTCCGCGTACTTTTGAACATTCGTTTCTGCTTCTGTTTCCGCAACTTTTATAACGGATATATAATCGGAAGTTTACGACGGCTGAGAGTTAAGCATGCGCGGCGCGAGGCGCGTGCGAGTCGCCGGATGGTTGATGGATGGGTCAGTCTTTCGGCACTTGCCGCATTTGTTTGTTTACGTACTTTTGCGTGAATGTAAGCGCGTAATATTTTCTGCTGCTGGTTGTGTCAATACTTTTGTGTCGTGTGTGTAACCGTAATCTGTTGCCATTAGTGCGCCAATATTTGTCGGTACCCCCCAGCAGCGTCGCCAGTGAGCAATTATTCAGCGGAGCTGGTCTTAATACGAAGAACACCGGAACAGATTGTTAAGTGCAAAAGCGGCCAAATTACTATTCATAAAATATAACTTACCGTTACTTAATTTTGAATATTAACAAAATGCAATATTGTTTTCTATACCTAGTAGATTTCTAATATATCTATCTCTAATCTAGATTTGGTGTATTTGATACTTGATAAAAACATATATTTGTAAATTAGTTTTTTTTTCATATTATTTACACTTCCGTTTTTGCATCCGTTTCCGTTTCCGTTTCTGCTAAAATTTACTTTTGACATCTGTTTCCGTTTCTGGTTCCGCTAAGACACTTCCGTTGCATCACTATTTATTAGGTTATAAAGATGTGGTCCTAGAAAGCCGAAAAATCTATATGGCTAAATTCTGTGTTGAAGCGAAAGGAGGGAACTACTATATTGTTTATTTTTTGAATAAGAATAGAATTTAGGGGTATGGTTATATGTTGGAATATAAACTATATAATTATTAATAATTGAGGGACTATTAAAACATCACAGAATTCACAGAAAATATGAATTGAGTAGTATAATGATTTAGAAGATGTTCCTTTAAGTACCCTAGGAGGTTATGCAATATTTGGGGACTAATTGCCCCATGCCACATTTAGCCCCATGGTCAAATATACCAATTTAAGCACGCGAGAATCTGCAACTTTTGTTAGGTTTTTAAATATGAAAATAAGTTTTCTAATTTTGCTTTTTGGAGACGCCAAAGGTTTTCACTACCGGGGCAAGGCGATTTATAGAAAGTTAAATAGCGGATAAATAACCCTAAAGCCTCAGTGGTTTTGGGGATGTGGATCGAGTGCACCTACCTGGGCAATGATGCACGTCGAGCTTCTCGCCGGCCGGCTTCTTCTTTAGTGTTCTCCGATTATTTAATAATTTACACGGACACAATGTCACTTTTGGCACGTGATGATAGTTCACACACGGGAGTTACATATGCTCTGGAGGATTCGCGAAGAGATCCCTGGTTCCAGAGGAGCCGCTTTTACAAGGACGCGGAGCGTTTCGTGTCAAGCGCAATACTAATGTATGAAAAATTCGCCCGCGCGTGCGCGCGGGTGCGGGGGCGCTGGGGTGCACTCGGAGAAAGTGGAAGTGGGAAGGATGAGGCCTTAGGTTCCCTATCTCCCTTTAAATAGCGACAACATTTCCACCCCCCCTTAAAGGGTCACCTTTAAGCAAATTATTATAATTAAAAGTTGCGTTCAATACGCGCGGTGAAGCAATCAAAATATTTATTATGAAGTTATATGAATACGTTATTATTAAATGCGAATACAAAATATATAAATATTTTTTTTAAATTAGTTTAACTTATTTATGTACGTTTATAAAAAGGCGGATAAGCGAATTATTGGGTTGAAAGTGGACACAAACGAACGACCGGACGACGGTAAGATCCTTTCGCGGTACGAACGGTGGCCACGCGTATTATACCGTCCTTAGACGGGTGAACTTCATCGACAATCCCTATCGGCCAGGCTAAGGGCGGTGCGCAATCATTCATTACAACAACAACTGTCCCCTGAGTGACGGGAGTAGTCGGTGTATTCCACTTCTGCCTAACCTGCAAACCGTGCAAGTACTCTAACCTCCAACGGTTCCAAAAGGATTGGACCAATTTGTCCATAAGGGACTGCCTATGAAGTAAATTTTCACGCTCAGAACTTACGTCTGGGGCGGGAAAAGACAATAAGGGAGCCGTATGTAAGAAATGGCTCGGAGTTAGAGCTGACGGCTCCGTGGGGTCAGGACTCAGTACCGTAAGCGGGCGAGAATTAAGCAGACACTCGATTTGAATGAGCACGGTATTTAGTTCCTCGTAGGAGAGAAGTTGTTGTCCCACCACTCGGAAAAGATGCGTTTTTATGATTTTCACCATACTTTCCCAACATCCGCCAAAATGGCTAGATGCGGGTGGATTAAACCTCCAATCAATAGAATTTTCAGCAAAGAATTGATCGAAATGATTACGATCCTCCTTTAAAAACCGGTACAACTCCTTGAGATAGGAGCGAGCACCTACAAAGTTGGTACCGTTGTCTGAGTACATACATGCAACAGGACCTCGGCGGGATAGGAAACGTTTAAAAACCGCTAGAAATGAAGGTGTTGAGAGATCTGTAGCCAGCTCGATATGAACAGCGCGAGTGGTCAAACACGTAAAAACACAAATGTACGCCTTCTCTGCTCGAATGCCCCTACGCCTCACAGGTGAATATGCAATAGGGCCAGCGTAGTCGCAACCAGTATGAGTAAAGGCTTTCGGAACAGGTTGAGTTCGAAAGTCGGGCAGATCGGCCATAAGCGGGTAAGCTGGCTTGGGTTTCATTCGGAAACATCTGTTGCATCTATGTACTCTTTGTCGCACAATACGACGAGCGGACAGAATCCAATACCTTTGTCTAAGTAAAGACATTAAAAGTTCTGGACCGGCGTGAAGATTAACCTTATGATAGTAATCAATGATAAGATCAACAATGCGATCGTGACGCGGTAAAACGATAGGGTGCTTTTGCGAGAAATCTAAATTCGAGTTGGTCAAACGACCACCAACTCGTACAAGACCGTTCTCCAAGAACGGGTTGAGTTTCTTAAATGTGAGAGAACAAAGTTTATTATTCTCCAACTTTGCTATCTCGTCAGAAAAATCTATATGCTGCAGCGTCCGAAGAATTTGACGTTCAGCAACGTCTAGTTCCCCAGCGGTAACAGAAGCGGAATCCTGACGTTTCAATATTTTAGCGAAGCGACATACATAAACAGTCACTCTCATGAGCTTACTCCATGAAGACATGCGGAGAGCCAATTGATAGAGAGGAGACTCTCGAGAGGGCGAAGTAATAATATTAACAGTCAATTTCTGCTCTGGTACTTCAGAGGCAGAAAGTAAATTATCACCATCGTTGAGAGGCCAAGCAGACGGGGTCTGTGAAAGCCAGGCAGGACCTGTCCACCACAAAGGATGTGCGATTAACTTACGTGGAGTAAGGCCCCGAGAAAGACAATCCGCGGGATTCTCTAGTCCTGAAACGTGATGGAAGTCACAAGCAGGAATATGTTCCGTTGCCTTGACAACGCGATTCGCCACAAAGGTTTGCCAACGATGGGGCGAGCTTTTAAGCCAATAAAGAACGACTTTAGAGTCGGTGAAAGCGTAGACGTTAATGTTTAATGAAGGAGAATAATTATTCAATACAATACGCATCAACTTTGCGAGTAGAACGACGCCGCATAGCTCGAGACGGGCGATAGTATGCGGGGTGGAGGGCGCGACTTTAGATTTCGCACATACAAGACGCACTGTAATACTGTTGTTGGTCTCGACGTGTAAATAGATGACGCCACCATAAGCGTTCTCACTAGCGTCTGAGAACCCGACTAGTGTCACGACACAGTCCTTCACTACTCCAACATGACGCGGAATGCGTAATTCATTAAGCGCTGGCAGTTCCGAGCGGAACTGCAGCCACTGCTTGACGATGTGAGAGGGCGCTAAATCGTCCCAATCAACCCCTAACTGCCACAGTTGCTTAATTATTAGTTTTGCGAATAAAACGGCGGGCGCAATAAAACCTGTAATGTCCCAGAGCCTAGCTATGGTAGATAAAATCATGCGTTTCGTACATGGATCGTCCTCGGGCGAATTAACATTAAAGTAAAAATCATCTGAGCCAGTGTCCCAATGTAAACCAAGTATTTTGGCTGACGAGTGTTTATCGAACTCGACTGTGGAGTGGACTTTGCGAGACTCAGGAATTGTGTCGAGAACGGCCGACGAATTACAGTTCCATTTGGCCAATTCCCATTGGGCACCTTGGAATAAGTCAACCAGCTGTTGGTACGCAAGGACAGCATCTGTCTGGTTAGGGACGGAAAATACCAAATCGTCCATATAAAGACATGATGACGCAATTTCGCTAGCGTAAGGGTACTTGTGACCATCGTCGTTGATCAGCTGACGCACCGTGCGCAATGCAAGGAACGGACTCGATTTCATGCCGAAGCAGACTCGGTTAAACTCATAGAGTTTAAGCGGTTCTTGAGGACTAAACCTATAAAATATTCTTTGATAGCGACGGTCTATATCACGTACACTTATTTGTAAAAACATTTGTTTGCAATCGGCGCTCATCCCGATTGCAAACAAGCGAAATTTTAAAATAATTTGAAAAAGATCACCCTGTAGATTAGGACCACTATGTAGGTGTCATTTAAAGAGACACCCGCGGAGGTTTTACAACTCGCATCAAGGACCGGCCGCAATGGCTTCCCTTCGCGAAGGACGCCGTGGTGCGGGATGATGTAAGAAGGAGACACGGTGTTGTCCATGGACGCGGGGGACAAATAATCCTTGTCTATGTACTCTCGAATAGCATCGTTGTAAGCCAAACGCAATGTCGGCAATGCTTCTAATTTACGTTCGAGACACGTGAAGCGTTTGCGTGCGATAACCTCGGAATCGCCGAGTGAAAAAACATCGTGACGGAACGGCAACGCCACAGTATAGCGACCACTACGAGTATCTCTCGTAGTGGTGGAGAGAAAATAATCATCACATTCCGCATCATCAGGATGATGAACGGGCGGAAGAGATACCTCTTCTAACTCCCAAAATCTTTTTAGGATTGTGTCCACGGGTTCGACTACCGTGGTGGTACAACACGACGTTAAATACGAAGAGCGGCGGCGGTGAGCGGTGGGTACGGAACCCATAATAATATAGCCTAGAACAGTTTCTATGGCGGGCGGAGCTGACGTGCCGCTGTGGACAACGCCAGGTAACAATAAATGAGGAAACAGTGACGCACCTATCAAAACGTCTATTTTATTGGGCGTAGCGAAAGAATCGTCCGCCAGCGGTAAATGAGACAAGTGGGAAAACATCGATTTATCTATAACAACTGACGGTAAGCCATCAGTAATATTTTCTACTACCAAACAATCGATATTATAATTACTAAGCGGGTTATATCGCGAGAAAAATTCTAAATTAGTTGAAAGATTTATAATGTTTTCGTTGCCGCCAAAACCTCTGACAACGGATCCCTTGACATTCGTTGGCGATATACCTAACCGTTCGCAGCACTCTTTGGTTATAAAATTACTCTGCGAAGCGGAGTCTAGAAGTACGCGAACGTTATGTTTATTTTTATGAAAATCGTAAGTAACTACTTGAGCGGTTGCCAACAATATCGTCGTCCTCTCTATACATTGCTCGTCTACAACGCACGTCTTATGTGACTCTGTGCGCGGCGAGCAACGTGACGGAGCATTGGACATTGCACAAAGCGTCACGTCCGCGGGAGGCGCGCAAGCTGCGGGAGAATGAGAACGAGAATGAGTGAGCGCGTTCCGTTCAGCTGTTTCTGGGGTAGAAGTAGCCGTAATTCCCGCCAAGCGGCCACCATTATCCGAATCGCGAGTGAAGTGAAGAAGCGAATGGTGTTTCATTTTGCAAACACGACAATAAATGTTCGACGAACAAGATGAAACACGATGTTTAATACTAAGACAATTAACACATCCATTTTTCTCTTTAACTAACTTAAAGCGCTCACTTGGGGATAGTTTATTAAAGTTAGGACATTTAAACAAATGCGAATGTGTGAAATTGGAACATAAACACTTCTGATGTGGTATAGCATTTTGAACCGTACCGACATTGACATAAGAGTGATATTTCGGTGGTGAAGGAACAGCTGATCGGGACTGCTCTTTAACATTAGCGATGTTTCTTGCGGCGGAATTGTTAATAGAACAAGTAGGTAGGCGGGAGGATATCTTTGATTGATTTTGAATAAACTCAACGAGACTTTTAAATGTAGGAATCCGTGATGGGTCATTGGAACTCATTTCAAATGCCCGTATGGTGTCTGAAGGTAATTTTTTAAGCGCGATGTGTAAAATAAAGAGATCGTTAAGGTCATCGACCTTTATATTTTTGAGCGCGCGAACTGCGCTGACAAATTTATCAATAAAAGAATCTAAATTGGCTGTAGATGCACTATTTAATGGTTTGAAATCTAACAACTGGTTCATGTATGTACTAGCGAGTGTGCGTTTATCTTCGTACTTATCAATGAGACTTTGTAAAAGTAAGTTATAGTTTTCAGGACAGGGCGTAATGCCTGCGCAGGCGGTCTGTGCTTTGCCCGATAATTTGCCGAGCAAATAATAAAGCCTCTCAGCGTCTGAAAGAGAGGGATTATCGTGAATTGTCGACTTAAAACTGGCAAAGAATAAGGGCCACCGACGTACGTCGCCGTCAAAGGACATCAACTCTATTGGAGGGAGAGAAGGTCGAGATTTGCGTAACACGTCATTGTTTTTATTATTATTTGAATATTTTGTAACTAATCTTTTGACGCGGTTGTATAGAGATTCAAATGATACTAAACTTTTAAAATCTGGATTAGCGGTAGGTTGTATTTTCAATAAATGACTATTGTACTCCTCTAAAGTATTTTGAAATTCTGAACGTAACGTGTCGATGTTGCTACTCGCGTCGAGGAACAATTCCACATTTTGGACGTCGTCGCTTGTACTTAACGTTTGAGATAGGTCGTAAGCGTTTTGCATACATTCAAATAACGCGTTACGTTTGCTTTCTAATAACAAAAGTTGTTTGTCGGGAAGCGTTTCCTTACTCTTTTTAGATTCCATGTTTAGTAAATGGTAAATTGATTGTTAGGGCACAAACTAAATGGGCTGTTATGTTATTTATGCGGTGTTAATATAAGTATCAAATAAATTATTAGGCGCGGACACGCGTTGAGCTATGAACTAACAAAATGGCTACCGCGAGATCGCGAGCGTAAGCGTAGGTAAATACCACGGAGTACATAACCAGTGGAGAAAGCATCGGCATGTTTTTATTCTAAAACAAAGTCACCGATTTACGGCGGGGGGAGAGGTAAGCTCGCCCACTGTGATTGGATGATGTATTGACAACCACTTTCATAGGCGCGCTAAAAGAGCAATTAAAAAATATGGATACCGATATCGATATTTTTTTACGTTATTACTACTTTTTGGTTTTGGTTTGCGATACACATATTATGGGTTTTCCTTATGAAATAAAAAGGCTTATTATTGTTTTTGAAGCTTAATTTTTTTTAGTAAATTATTGTAAGATCCTACTTGAAGATAACACCCGTCGGTAACAAGGAATATATTATACAGATCAGGGCCAATACAATTTAAACGTCACATAACATATTCTTTTGCCTATTATTATTTTAATTATTTCATACTTACTGGTTTTTAAAATGGATGAGTTTAGAATAGGTAATAGCCGGTGACCCCTGCAAAATTATCTATTTTACAATATTTAAAGTAAGACGAAGATTTTACAAAAATCTACAATATTGTAAAAATGAATACACTGATTAATTTTTTGTTAACTCTGTTATTATACAGAATTACAAATACGTTATGTATATATTATTAGTTGGTGACAGTCATTATAGAAACAATCTGCTGATTGTTGATGCTGCAATAAAAAGGTAATTGTTAGGATTACCGTGTTTTTTAAAAATACATTCTTATTTTCTCTCAACAAAGACGAC
Organism: Calamotropha paludella; assembly: GCA_927399485.1. Classification (NCBI taxonomy): domain Eukaryota; kingdom Metazoa; phylum Arthropoda; class Insecta; order Lepidoptera; family Crambidae; genus Calamotropha; species Calamotropha paludella. Next base: position 19,380,686 of record OV656815.1, on the reverse strand, counting down.
AGATCTTTAATGTTCTTTGATTCCTCTGGAATAGTCTGTAAAATTCAAATATTTTAACAACAAAAAGTGCAAATTATAACTCATTTAATATTTTAATATACAAAAAATACTTACAAGAGTCGGTAAATATAGTGTAGGCACTGACGACCTATATAATCTGCGTCTATTATTTTTTAACGTTTCAAAACAATCTGGTGTGAAATGTCTAGAACATACAACACTATACTTTGTTGGAAAAAATTATCTTTTTGCGTAGCGCTGATCCAAATTTCTTTTTTCTCGCTATTATTGTTGGGAAATCTGCAAAAGTATTAATGTATGCAATATACATATTTTTAATTATCTTATGGTTCTATTCTCGTAAGCTATGATAGGCGTCTGCGTGGAGTAATACTTGTAGTAACGTATCCATTTTTATATATAATCTAGCTGTGCCCGCAAACTACGTTTCGCCATAACAATTGTCAAAAAAAGCTCTAATTACCTAGGGTTATAAAAAATCGTTTACGAATTATTCTCAGACCTACCGAATATACACAAAAATTTTTATAAAAATCGGTCAAGCCGTTTCAGAGGAGTTCGGTTACAAACACTGTGACACAAGAATTTTATATATTAGATATTAGAAGAAGATATACATAGATTTGGCGGGCAAAACCAAACGCCTAAGCTGGTCTTAAAATAAAATAATTACAAAAAATATTAAATACTAGTAATACTAAATTTTAAGATATCGATATGCATGGTTCCGCTGCCTTCGCGGCACCGCACTATCAAGAACGAAAGAGACAATATCTATTACGCAAGTCAGTGCACCAGAAAGGGATAGCTAAAGACATCAACGCAAACATTCCAAAAATTAAAATTTTGATTTAATTTGTCAATTTAATAAAAAACTACTTATCTATGAAATGTTATCCCATCTTTTGTGTAGCTTGAGGTAGTAGTACACTTTCCACACCATTTAATCGCACAACTAGGCATTACTTTTCCGTTTATTGAATTTAATAAGGAGAGTGCGTGACGTTCGTACGTAATTTTACAATTGCTCCGACTGACCAATATTTCGTCGCATAAGCTTGATATAGCGTATGTTTGGTGACTGCCCTCACCCCCGCATGCGCTCTCCACTGGTTATGTACTCCGTGGTAAATACCTATTTAGCGACTTTTTCAATGAAAATACACTTATAGAATGACTCTAATAAGGGCGGGTGGAATAAATTAATTAAAATGGTTCAATTTAAGACGAGATAATGCGGCCGAAGGACCATAAATAATGGAGACGCCAAAGGTTTTCACTACCGGGGCAAGGCGATTTATAGAAAGTTAAATAGCGGATAAATAACCCTAAAGCCTCAGTGGTTTTGGGGATGTGGATCGAGTGCACCTACCTGGGCAATGATGCACGTCGAGCTTCTCGCCGGCCGGCTTCTTCTTTAGTGTTCTCCGATTATTTAATAATTTACACGGACACAATGTCACTTTTGGCACGTGATGATAGTTCACACACGGGAGTTACATATGCTCTGGAGGATTCGCGAAGAGATCCCTGGTTCCAGAGGAGCCGCTTTTACAAGGACGCGGAGCGTTTCGTGTCAAGCGCAATACTAATGTATGAAAAATTCGCCCGCGCGTGCGCGCGGGTGCGGGGGCGCTGGGGTGCACTCGGAGAAAGTGGAAGTGGGAAGGATGAGGCCTTAGGTTCCCTATCTCCCTTTAAATAGCGACAACACTTTTAAAGCAATGAGTGTGGGCTGTGAATTGGAGCTTTTCGTCAATGAATTGAATAGATATTCAAAAACATGAGTTTTGAGTTGTTCTGGCATGATTATTGAGTGCTTAGATGGTCAGAGATTCAATGTTGTGATTGAGAAAGCTACGAAAAGTTTTACTAAGGATACTGATGGACTAAATATGTAAATAAATATATGTCAGGAGCTGTACTAAATATGTAAATAATATATCATATTCGAACTTGGTACTATTAGAGCTAAATCGGGATTGCTTCCGATGTCCTGAAAAAAGGCCAGGTCAAAAGTACCCTTAACCCGACGAGTTTGTATGAAAAGGCTTATGAGAGTTCAATAAGCGAGATATGTATTTCAGGATCGTGGTAAGTGGAAATCTGTGACCTCTGCTCCGGGAAAATGGCGTGGTTGTATGCATGTATTTATATATCGTCGCGTTTAAATAAAAATTTTATAAATATATCAAATAAAATATATTTACCGGTTTGTTTACTAGTGCGCTTATACTTAATAAGAAATATCTTTAAAAGTGGGCAAATCTATAATCTCAGATCACAGTGGTTTGTGTTTTTTGTCTGTCCGCTCTTTTTCCTGCTCTTTTTCCAGTGTATCAATAACGTTACCATAGCAACGCGTTAACTGCAAGTAGTTCGTCTACCGGACGCTTGATGGCGCTAACGGAAGAATATTTAATAATAGAATAAATTTAAAAAATTTTGTCCACCTGTACGAAGCCGGGACGGGCCGCTAGTTTATTAAAATATCGTACCAAAAAAAATACATTCTATCAACTGTTTACGATGTAGTTTATAATATTGTGAGTTTTAGTCTATGTTCGGTTGCTTAGCAATAAGTTGTTATGTCAAACCTACAAAAATGTGAATACAGATTTTTATTATTTATCAAGCAATATTTTATTTACAATTAAAAATATGATATCAACCTGAAACTTCAGTACACAGCAATGTGAAAACATAAAGCTACAGAAATAGTGATGTCGGCGGCGCGGCGACTTTGAAATTTAATCAGATCACCTTAGACCAAACTAGTTCAACCCTAAACATTGGTCCTTCGAGCCGGATAGAAGGTCATTCAATTTTTGAGTTCAAGTGGTCAGTACGACCACACAACACGTGCTCGCAGTGGATTGCTGCGAATAAGGTACGTGGTTCCAGCAGCAGGCTTCTGCTGGTGGTGAGGAGAAAACATCGTGAGCTGATGAGAAGGTGAAATTAACCAAGAAATAAGAAGAAAGTGGAAGGAGTGGCTGCAAGTGGCGTCACTGTTCTGGAGTTTGGTTTGCATATCTTTAGTTTTAACAAACAAAAATGGATAGCTTGTTACAAGTTCAAACTGAGTTGCATAATTCAATTAAAAAAGGTTTTATTAATTATAAGAAAAGTCCAAAAGAAAGGCTTACAAAAGAATATGTAGAAGCTAGACTAGAAAATTTAGAAAGGGATTGGTCATTATTTAGAACAAATCACACAAAATTATATGAAATTTCAAAGCCTGAAGAGTTAAAAGTTTCGTTTTATGTAACAAAAGAGTTGTATGATATTACTGAAGATGATTATTTAATGTTTAAAGCATCAATGAAAGCAGTCTTAAACAAAATTGAATCACTCGTGATTAAAGTGCAACCTGCAAATGATGATACTTATAATAAATCAAGCTCTAATTTGGTAAGGTTGCCAAAAATAATTATTTCAGTTTTTTCAGGGGTTTATTCAGAATGGACCACATTTCGTGACCTTTTTAGATCTTTAATTCATAATAATGATTCTTTATCAAATGTTCAAAAGTTGCATTATTTAAAAACTCATTTAACAGGTTAGGCGGAGCAATTAATTAGATATACACCTATAACAGATGCAAATTACAGTCAATGTTGGTATCTATTAGAAAAACGTTATGATAGTAAAAAATATCTAGCAAATTGCATTTTAAAGCGATTATTTGGTCAAAAACGAATGTTTTGTGAATCTGCTTCTGGTATAAAAGAATTACTAGATACCACCATGGACTGCCTTAACGCTTTAAGGAATATTAATGTTGATGTGAGCACATGGGACATTATCATTATCCATATTATTACGTTTAAGTTAGATCAAGAAACTCGGAAACAATGGGAACTGCATATTTCTGATATTGAATCGAATAAATTGCCAACGCTAGATCAATTTAAAAGTTTTATGGAAAGTCATTTTCGCGCTCTTGAATTTGTCGATACTAAAAAACCTACACAGCAGTTCAGTGGTTCTCATGCAAAGCCAAAGGTTATGTTATCAACTAATACTTCTGTTATGCGTTGCGAGTTTTGTTCAGAGGGTCACAAATTGTGTTTTTGTAAACAGTTTGCTAAACTAGAATGTGAAAAACGACGTGACTTTGTTTCTAAAAACCGTATCTGCTTCAATTGTTTGGGCAGCAATCATACAGTGTATGATTGTAAAAAACTCACGTCTTGTAAGCTCTGCAACAAACGCCATCACTCTCTCTTGCATTTCAAAAAGTACAAACATGTTTCTTCTACGTCAAACGAAGACGGTGATGGTGCTGTTCCTTCAACTAGTGATAATCCTGTAGTTTCATGCTTATCAACTCGTAAGATAGGTGGGTATGGACAGGTTCTATTAGCAAGAGCTTTAGTAAAAGCTGAATCTAAAGTTTGCGGACCACAAATAATCAGGGCATTAATAGATCAAGGTTCGCAAGCCTGTTTTATAACAGAGGCTACCGTACAGTTGTTGCATCTTAAAAAAGAGCCTATTAGTGGATCTATTTCTGGATTAGGAGGTAACAAAGGCTTAATATTTAAGCATATCGTGACAATTCATTTGCAGTCACGGATTGATAAGAAGTTTAATATTCAGTTCAAAGCTTATGTTTTAAAAAATCTTACTTCTCAATTACCCGTGCGGAAGGTACAAGCTGTAGACTGGATGGAGTTAGGTCAATTAAATTTGGCTGGTCCTCATTTCAATACTCCCAGCAAAATCGATCTTTTATTGGGTGCTGACGTGTTTAGCGTAATTCTAAAAGATGGAGTCAAGAAGAGTCCAGATGGCGCTCTCATAGCACAAAACACCACATTGGGATGGATTTTGTCTGGAAAGGTTATTAAATCAAATCAGGATGAATGGAACCATAACATTTCTGTCAATCATGCACAAATAAATGAGAAGGATATTTTGAAGCAATTCTGGGAAATAGAAGAACAATTCAATAGTACAAATAGAATGTTAACAGAAGAAGAACAAAAGTGCGAAGACATATTCAATAGTACAACAAAAAGAACGAACGAAGGACGTTACATTGTAAAGCTTCCGTTTCGTGATCCTCAGCCACAGTGTTTGGGAGGTGATTCGCGAGAAATTGCTGTAAAGAAGTTCAAATCGTTAGAAAAACGATTATCGAAAGATTCAAACCTGAAAAAGAGTTACGTAGAAGTGATAAAAGAATACTTACAATTAGGACACATGAGACCTGTAAGAAAGGAAGATGAAAAAAAAGATATCGCTGTTTACTTACCGCATCACGCTATAGTCAAGAGTGAGAGAAAGACCACTAAAGTGCGAGTAGTATTTAATGCTTCCAGCAAAAATAGTTTTGGAATATCTCTCAATGATACTTTGTTAGTTGGACCAAAACTTCAGACAGACTTACGTCATCTAGTCTTACGTTGGAGGGAATATCCAATCGTGATAGTAGCAGACATTGTCAAAATGTATCGTCAAGTCAGAATATCCGAAGAAGATGCTATTTTTCAACGTATTGTATGGCGTGAAAATCCTGAAAATGAAATTGAAGATTATGAATTAATGACGGTAACTTTTGGAACAGCGTCTGCCCCTTACTTGGCCGTAAAAGCATTAAACCAAGTCAGTTTTGATGAAGGCGAAAATTTTCCCATTGCTGCATCTAGGGTAGTGCAGTCATTTTACATGGATGATTTGCTGTCAGGAGTCGAAGAAGTTTCTGAAGGATTGGAACTTTACAAGCAAATGAAAGAACTACTATTAAAAGGCGGATTTGAGTTGCAGAAATGGAATAGCAATAATGAAGAACTACTTTCGAAAATAAGCAAATTGGAAAGCCAAAGTACAATTTCTAAGCAGGAAAAGAACATTAAAGAAGGGCAAACAGAATACATAAACAAGATCAAAAATAAGGACATAGACACAAAAGCAGAAAAAGTTACGAAGATTTTAGGAATTACCTGGGACAGAAGCGAAGATTGTTTTCGATACTCGGTGAATCTCCCCACGGTGACTCCTGGACCTGAAACAAAAAGATCGATATTATCAGTAATAGCACGTTTATACGATCCACTAGGTTGGCTAGCACCTAGTGTAATAATAGCCAAAATGTTTATCCAAAAATTATGGCTAGAGGGCAAAGGTTGGGATGAAGCGATATCAACTGAATTAGAAACTGAGTGGAACACTTACCGTAATGTCTTGCCAAGGCTTACTTCAGTTCAAATTCCACGATGGTTAGGCACCTTGAACACAATAACCATACGTGAGTTACACGGCTTTTGTGATGCTTCTAAGTCCGCATACGCTGCTGTAGTATACTTACGAGTCATCGATGGCAGTGGAAATGTGCAAGTATCTTTATTGGCATCAAAAACGAGGGTTGCTCCAATTCGGCAAGTCAGCATTCCACGTCTTGAACTATGCGGGTCGACACTTTTAGCAAGACTTTTATCTGAAATAGCTGAAGTAATAAATATCCCTAAGAGCAACATCAAAGCCTGGACGGATTTCACGATAGTTCTGGCTTGGTTAAGCAGCCACCCCAGTATAGGTCAGTTAATTAAAGCTGGCACGATCAACACATTTACACATTGCGCTTGTGTAGCGTCTGTGAATAAGCGTGCGGCGTGACGTCGTACTGCATAGGCATCATGAAAAGTATGCCCGTCTCTTTCGCGCGCGGTCTATCTTATGAGCGTGAAGGGGACAGTTATTGTTTTTGGTTTTCTACTGTTTATAAATACAGCGTGATGTTAGCGCGTTAGTCACGTGTGATCGGTGCGCGGCGCGTGTGTTTATTTACCTATTTAGAGGTTAGAATAAAATGTCTTCGGAAAGAATTGGTTCCGGAAAAACTCTGAAGGGACAATCTCGTGAAATCGTGTACAATGTTTTTAACTATTTCATGCATCACAATAAAAACAGTGATGGTGGATATCTTCCAATGAAAACTTTGTACGATTTGACGTCGGAGGCGACTGGTGTTTCTCAGAGAAGTGTTCAACGAATTGTTTGTGAAGTACGCAATCAAGTAACAGCGGCTGTGAAAGCTGATGCAACATCTCAACCATCTACCTCAAAAGAAGGAGAACCGCAAGCACCGAAAAGATTGGCGCATCAAGTTACTTTCAGAACACCGGGTAAAAAGCGACCAAGGTTAGCAAAAAAATCTACAGTAGATAGTTTTGATCAAGAAGTCATAAGGCGAACTATCTATAACTTCCATCTGGTTCAGCATACATTTCCCACATTGAAAAAATTATTAGAAGTGTTGAAAGAAAGTATCAACTTTGAGGGTGGTGTTTCTTCACTAAGGAAGATCGTTCGGATGCTAGGTTTCAGATGGAGAAAGACACAAAATAATAAAAAAATACTCATTGAAAAAAGTCACATCAGACTCAAAAGAACATTATATCTTTCGAAACTGCAAGAATATAGATCACAAGGCCGACCTGTAATATATACGGATGAAACTTATATACACAGCTCGCATACATTGCCACGAGCATGGGCCGACGAAACGAGCAAAGGTTGTAAAGTACCTATTTCCAAAGGCGATATGCTAGTGATAGTTCATGCCTGCTCGGAACATGGATTCGTTCCAAGAGCTTTGCTTATCTATCCAGCAAAAAAGCAAACGGGAGATTATCACAGTAATATGAATGCTGGTAACTATCAGAAATGGATTACAGAAAAACTTCTTCCAAATTTACCGCCTCAGTCAGTTTTAGTAGTCGATAATGCATCGTATCACAACGTCGTATCGGATCGAGTGCCCACCTCGAATTCAAAAAAAAGTGACATGTTAGCTTGGTTGGATAAATATAACATATCATACCCAGAAATAAACACAAAACCTATAATATATGATATTATTAAAAGAAATAAGCCAAGCCATGTACAATTTGTACTTGATAAAATACTCGAAGATCACGGACACAGTGTATTACGCCTACCACCCTACCACCCAGAACTGAATCCCATAGAGTTACTGTGGGGTATTATTAAAGGGAAAGTTGCATCACAAAATGTTAAGTTTAACTTGACAACTGTGGAGGAATTGTTTAGAAAAGAAGCCGATTCTATTACTATGGATATGTTTAGTGACATTTGGAGAAAGACGCGAGTACATGAGGAACGATATATTGAACTGGAACCAAAAGTGGATAATTTCACTGACTCATTTATAATAACAGTAGGAAATTCCGACGGCGAAACATCAAGTTCTTCGAGCGATGACAGTTTGAGTGGGGTAGAAGATTTAATTTACGATTCTGATTAAAAGCAATAATGTAATAATCATAATATAAACAAGTAACACGAATATTTGTATTAATTTATTTACAACCCACCCATTTTACTAAAAAACGAACTCTAATTTACCTACATTTATGAATCAAAATCATTTATTTTTAAACATACTGTATAGTGAAATTGCATAAGTGTGAGTACTGTGAACGTGCCAGCTTTAGTTAACTGACCTGTAGGTGGAAGACATTTGTGGCAAACCGAGTTTCAGAGATTCTAAGTAAATAAATAAATAATGTTATAAAAAAAAAATATTATAAATTTTCTACGTAAAGTACACGAAAAGAGTATAGAGCGTGTGCAAAGAAAACTTCCTAAACATTTCTTTTATTGTGTGATCATGTCAAAAATATGATATATTGTCTAGATAACCTTTGTAAGTTTACTCTTATCGTACTTTATAATAAGCGGCAGATTACACGTTCCATGAACTACAGTTATACCAACAAAAACTAGCATAGTTTGATATATTGAACTAAGCCAAACAGTTTAATAGGTTATCTCTAAAGATCAAATTTGATAAATTTAAATTAATATCCGAACGCCTAGAAAGCTTTATTAATAAATGCTGTTAACTGATGAATATAATATTAATACTTTCTATTATCTAATTACTACTTTGTTTGTTATTTAATATATTAGTAACTAAATAAATGTTCGTGTCATATGATCATTGATATGATCGAAGTTAACGACCGTTTGGTTCAACGGTAGTGATCTTGCCTTACGCTCCCGACGTTCCTGAGTTAGAGTCCCGGAAGGGGCATATGTTTATGTGATGAACACGAGCATGTTATTTATATATCGATAAATATTACATATATATATATCATATATGTATATCTATTCATTTCCCTTGTATCCCATAACAACCAAAAGATATATTATTATTATTAATAATAATAAACAAAGTGTGGACAACATTACTTTCATTCAAACCAAGACAATTTTTAATATTAGTGGTAAAGAGTTATCTGTTGCAAGGTAAATTAGTAGATACCTTTCATTATAACTAAAAATGAGTAAGTACTAATTTATTTATTTTCTATTTTTGACAAACTGTACTAAAATATACATACAATATATGACTATACATACAATAAACTTTTAATATTCTAATAAATTTATATATTTAAAAAAAAAAACTTTTAAAAAAAGCTTTTATTTCAATGCGCTAAAAAGAATAAAATAAACTTTTAATCTGGAACCTTTATTCACAATTTATACAAGCCATAAGATACCTACATAAAATACAAGGTGTCTCAAAAGAAAGTTCACATTTAAATCTTTTTTTTAAAGAAAAGTCTTAGCTTTATTGAAAAATTTTTTATTTTATATTGAAGTACACTGTTTGGGAATTTATTTTTTAAAAATAACATCGTCCAAATGTAAACCGTTGCGCTCTCGGCATTCATTTAGTCGGGCACTAAAATTGCCTATGACAGCTCGGCAGGTAGTCTCCGTGATGGCTGCCATTTCATGACGGATATTTTCTTTTAATTGTGCCAGGGAAGTCGGTTTATTAGCGTAAACTTTTGATTTGACATAACCCCACAGGAAAAAATCCATAGGCGTTAAATCGGGACTCCGTGGAGGCCAATTTATGTCACCTCGCCTGGAGATTAATTTGTTCGGAAAAATTTCTCGAACTCGAGGAAGAGATCTGTTGGACGTGTGTGAAGTTGCCCCATCCTGCTGGAACCATGTTCTTTGGTTGTAACCAGGAAAGTTTTGCAGTTGGGGTACGAAAAACTCGTCTAACATCTCCACATAACGCTCTGAATTCACTGTGAGTGTGCGTCCCCTTGCATCTTCAAAAAAGTAAGGGCCGATAATTCCTCGCGCCGACATCGCTGCCCATACGGTGACTTTGGGTGAATGTAGCGGTTTCTGATGTTTTTGTTTTGGGTTGGTTGCACTCCAGTAACGACAATTTTGCTTGTTTACTTGCCCATTCAGGTGAAAATGGGCTTCATCGGAAAACAAGATGTTGGTGAACGTTGGAAAGCGCTCAATCATCTGATTTACAAAGGCAAGCCTCTGACCAGCATCTTGAGGCTTCAGTTCTTGCACTAACTGAATTTTGTACGGGTGCAGCTTTAAATCTTTGTGTAAAATGCGGCATAATGAAGATCTGTGCACATTTAAAGCAACAGCACGCTTCCGAATCGAGAGGTTTGGATCATCTCGAATAGACTGAGTAACACTGTCCACGTTTTCGGCTGTTCTTGATGTTCTTGGCCGCCCAGATTTTGGTTTCTCCAGAGTTGACCCAGTCTCTTCAAACTTCTTAACCCATTTTGCAATGAGTCGAGTGCTAGGCGCATCATTTAAGTGACGAATATGTCGAATACTGCAGAATTTTTTGACGACCGTTTGGTGCAACGGTAGTGATCCTGCTTTTCGCACCAACGGTCCTGGGTTCAAATCCCGGAAGGGGCAGATGTTTTTATGATGAATACGAACATTTGTACCTGAGTCATGGGTGTTTTTATATATTTCTATGAATATTACATATCTATGTATCAAATATGTATGTCTATCCGTTACCCTAGTATCCATAACACAAGCCTTACAGTGCTTACTTTGGGCTAGGCTAATTGGTGTGAATGTAAGAAATATTTATTTATTTATTTATTTAATTTTCTACGCGCTACAGTCGTCGAATTACCGTTTTTGTAAAACTCACGTACGCACAACGCACGGTCCGCACCAGAGAAACGCTCCATAGCGACTAAATTCCCAAGAGCCAGACTACCGACTGACATACCCCCCGCGCCCCTCAGAATAGTTGCTTTCGCGTAATAAAATAAGCAAATGTGAACTTACTTTTGAGACACCTTGTATTAACTTTTTACTCTAAGCAACTGATGTGACATAAAAGCTTGTCGCGAGATCTATCTAGTAAGCATTCTAGCTATCGTAATTCGCGACAAGCTTTTTAGCGCATTGAAATAAAAGCTTTTTTTAAAAGTTTTTTTTTACATTGATTTTTAAAAGTTTTTTTTTACATTGATTTTTTCTTTTTAGCGCATTGAAATAAAAGCTTTTTTTAAAAGTTTTTTTTTACATTGATTTTATTTTTTACTTTTTAGTCATGACCGGATAGGTTTCTCAGTCTGTTCATCTCATCCAAAGCCTCATTGTTACAAGGTCGTTTGCCGGTAAGCTTTGAACAGTCTAACTCTTCGATTAGGAGACCTTCTAATGATTTTACCCTACTCAATGCTACGTACGCTTGACCAGCAGCGAAGAGCTTCGAGCCTAAGTACACAACGGCATGGTCGACAGTACTACCCTGCATTTTGTGCACTGTGCAAGCCCAACATAATATGATTGGTAGCATTCTCCGTTCTGCAGTGCCGTGACCATATTTCGCTGGGAATTGCACAGACTTGGGTTGAATAGTATGAACACCTTCTTGTCTTTGCCGAAATCTATCTGAACGGATGGTATATCGGTGTCATACATTTGTGCTCTCCGGAAGCAGGGCCAAATGATTTCTGTGATATGCCCAATGGCACCGTTGACTAGACCTTTGGACACATCTACATTGTATCGTAACATGACTTTGGCCCCAACGAATATCTCTAACTCCTTAGGTAGCCCGCCTGTCTTGTTTATATCCGATGGTATGATATTATTTAAATCTTTGTTATCATTTTTTCGAGTACTATCTATCAGACTATCCTGTGCTATTATTTTGTTTATTGTAACACCACGAGTTCGGAAATGTTCGAGGACCGTTTTGTTATGATTGTTCACTTGCTGATTTGTAGGGTAAATTCGCAGGGCCTTCTCAATAGCAAATTCACCTGTTGGTTCTTGGTTTAGTCGTTGCATTAAAATAGCAAAATGTTCCGATTGAAGTTCACCAATTCGTAATGCATTGAGGAGGTCTTTAAAAGTTGTGCTACCTTGTTGTCTCATATTTTCGGTCAATTCAATAAGTGCAAAAGAGCGCCACAGATGTGTTGCTGGGACAAATCTAGAAGGTTGATCAAATACTTGGTTTCCTCGCACAGGAGGTAACTGCATTAAGTCACCAAATACACAAATATTTATACCACCAAATAAACATTCATTGTTTTTAAGTTGTTTAAGTCGGGAATCCACCATACAAAGCATTTCATAGGGCACCATAGAGATTTCATCGATAAACAAAAACTCTATGTGCTGCCACTGTTGCCGCATTAAACGCAAGTAATTACCAGTAAGAATAGGCATTTGTACTATTCTGCCATCCTTTTGTACGGGTAATTTAAGAGTAGCATGTAATGTCGATCCTCCAACTAAACGTGCTGCCACTCCTGTAAGAGCACAAACTTTGACAACTTGCTTGCCGTAGCACCGATTGACCTGATTTTTTAATAAATTAAAGAGGAAGGTCTTCCCAGTACCAGCATTACCAGTTATAAACAATCGTAGACGTTCTTCGCTTTGATTATTAAGCTGCTCTGAAATACTTCTTGTTATAAATAAAAATGCATCGTTTTGTCCAACATTCATCGCTTTTCTAGCATTAAGGAATTCGTTATCGGTCATGTGATTTTCTGGCATGTCCATCACTTCTTCAACATTTTCCTCTTGAGCTTCTTGATTTAACACTTCAAAAGCATGTATTTGATTAAACGCATTTTCAAGCTGTCTATCACGCTCTCTAAATGTGTCTAAACGAGCGTTTATTGCGCGGAGATCAGATTCTCTGGCCAGAAAAGCTTCTCTTGCTGTATCATAGTCAACAATTAATTCACGTTCATTTCTATATGGCACATACTGAAGAAGTAAACTATAGTAATAGTTTTCTGGATCACTAGCAGCCACAAAATACGGCACGCGTACGACAGCAGGAACTTTCCTGATTACCATTTTACTATTATCTGTTAGAGTGATTAGTCGCTGCCTTGTTTGCCTTTCTGTATCGTAGATATCAACACAAGTTTCAGATTCTTGGTTTGATTTGTCGTAATGAGGCTCAAAAAGCATCGCAAATTCCAGAAGGCACATACTGTCAAAGTCGTAGTTGAGATGCTGTGCAGGTCGTTTTTCGTAACGTTCGAATATGTTACTACAGTATCCGTTAGCTGTCCCATTTGAGTCAAATTTAAGAACCCTGTACCTCTGTTCTGGCTTTCTTGTATTTAAAAAGCAACATTTTCGGGAACTATTCCTGAAATTTAAATGACACAGCCTGTAAACACATTCACACGCAGACACTTGCCTTTCCTGTAATATCCGCATACAAACCTTAAACAGTTTGCGCGATATATCTGTTTCTTCACGTTGGATCTCGCGTATTGCTTGAGCTACACTAGCATCAAGTTGAGTAGGTTCAGATTTAGAAACATATTTAGCTATGTAAAAGGCTATAGCTTCATTTGTTCCACATGGTTGAATGTCCATATTGGCATTCCAAACTTTTAAAAGAGTAGGGTTATAATTATTAACCCACCCATCCTGTGAGCCTCGCTTAAGAATACAGATTCTGCCTCCATTACGAATAAATTCGTCTGATGAATGCGACACAAGACGAGTTTCAGTGCATTCCTTTCTTGGAAAACCAAACCTACATATTGGTGATTCGGAATTATTCTTATAGCAGGTATGTGTATGTTTGTGTAGTTGATTTTTTTTCACCAGATCGTGCCATTCAGATGTCTCAGGTGGTAGGTCACAACGACATACTTGGTTTAGCTGATGCAGCCCTTCTTCCGTATCAAAAGATGCGTGACCTTCCACCCAAACTACCATGTGAACATGGGGACTTCCACGGTTCTGGAATTCAATCCGCCACCAATAGTCTTTTATGCGACCATTTAAAACTTGATTGTTGTTGAGCAAAAATTTCATAAGGGCATTGAACCGATACATGAAATGTCTGCTAACAATCACAGGATATTGCTCAATTAACCGCTGAGTAGATATCATATCCAAATCTTGTGGATTATCCATTGGCCGTCCATCTACAATAAGAAGAGCTTTACGCATATCCACCCAGTTAATGTCATTACAACTGAAGGTTAAGAAGAAGGTAGGAGGCCCTAGACATCGGATTTGTGCCAATAGCTCGTTTAATGCAGTACGCCAATATGCAGCTGAACCTCGAAGGTTTTTAAGATAAAGATGAACGTCTTCAACTTTGCCGTCTTGACCTTCAACTTTTTTACAGCAAGCAGATATCGTTGATTTTACTCTATGGTACTCGAACATAGAGAGAGCATAAAACAAATAGTCATTACGTTGAAACCTAGTATTGTTTCCAAGAATTCTATATTGGAAATAATCAAGAGGGGAAATTTTTACATTCCTTGGTTGGTTTAATCCGTTCACTCCGTAAGGCAACAGGAAAAACCATGCAAATTCCTCTGCTTTTTGTTCGTGAGAAACATTGACAATGTTATCTTTTGTTTTTCTAGTTATTTTGTTGACATTATCTGACACATCTAGAACTTGTTCTTCTGGGGGTTGCGTGCTGTCGATAGGAGCCATAACTGAAGTTTGTACAGGAATTGTCTCAATTTGTAGATGTGTACTAGTAGGTGGATTTTGATTCGTTTCGATCTTGCTCAATAAACGAGAATTGATAGGTTGTAGTGCATCTTGGAGAGTTTGTTGCTCATTATTTTCTAAACGTGTAATATTTTCATCGCATACCAATCTCTCAGTGATATGAACATCTATATAATTCAGCGTATACTGTACGTTACCTGAACCAGTTGCGCGTTTACAAACTCGGACTAGCTCTTCAAGGGACCCACATTCAATAACACAAGCTTTGCCGTGAGTGTCAGAGGCACTCGCACCTTTAGGACCACACGCATGGGAGTCAGTAAAATAGTATTTGTTGTGGTAGTTCATGACTCCTAGAGATTTAGATGTGGCAATTAGTACTCCTGCTTTGTGATTTACAAACATTGTCGACAGAGCCTCTATAAGAGTGATTCCAAAATCTTGATTATTAACTGAATCTTGCAAACACCCAAACAAATCAGTTTCCTCGTCATATTCTATTCTAAACAAACAACTGTACATCATATAATTGTGCCTAATTACACCAAAGTGCCGTATTTCCAAATAGCCTGTTTCATCAATAGGAGGTACCAATGGGTTACCTATTGAAATTTCTCTTATTTTTGTATACAATGCATCACCCTCGATCATGTTTGTATTAAGTGTATTTTTAGTCCATGAATGTGGTGATAATATTGCTGCCCTTGTAATGTTCGCCAACACCATAGCACAACATTGGCTGCCTACATGGTTTGTATTGAAAACTTGATTGTTTCCTTGGTGCCAAGAAGCTCGTAGAACACGTAGTGAATTACTGATAACCGTGTAGGCGTCTTTAGCGTTGTCTGCTTCTGCGTTCACAGTGGTAGGCGGTTCTAATAATGTTTGATTATTTTGAGCATTGTCATCGTATATTTGGGCTACTCGAATAAGATCTTCTTGTGAAATAGATGCATCATTGTCTATAATTACATCATGATACAGGGGATTGTTATTAATAAGCCACCTCAATGCACCGTATACACGTGGGAGTGATATGTTATACTCCCGTGATATATTTAAATTTTCCAAATGTTCTGTAATTATAACCATGCCTATATTGTCAGAAGATCTAGGTAAAATGTTTGGCAGATTTTCAGTGAATTCAAATATGTCTTGTGCAAAAAGTACAGCTTGCCCTTTAAATCCATATTGTCCGAATAGACCATTATATTTAACAATTTTCACAAATGGTATAACTCTCGAAAGTAACCGTTGTTCGGGTTGCGTCAAATGTTTTATTACTTCAGGCACTTCACCAGGATCTAAATTATTCCAATATGCTTTAGCTGGACTTGAAGTTTTGTTGCTAGTTAGGTGCTTTTTGCATCGATGACATAGCAATATGGTCCCTTTTCTTGCCAATTCAGCAGGTAAGTACGTGGTACTGTTCACATTTATATTGTGATTTGTGACTTGATTTGGATAGCACCTTTTAGTACAAATTTCACACACTTTGTCACTAAATATATTTATGGTCTTGTTAAAAGTTTCGATTTGCATTCTTTCTTCTGTTCGTGTTTGAGAGTTGTGTTCTCTCATAGCGCTCAAGCGAACCTCTCGCTGTTCAGCTGATTCGGTTTTTCGAATTTCAGTTACGTGGTGATGAATTTTCACGATTCGTGCGTCATGTTCTTCCTGTGACTCTTCTGCTCTTAACTTTTGCATGCGATGTTTGGCCTTATCAAGTTTCAACTGCCGTTGAGTATGTGTCTCGTTACTATCCTGTTCACGTCGTTTGGCGAGTCGAACGCGTTTTGCGTCATCAGTTTCAATAGCAAGATTTTCTTGTCGTTTTAATTTCTTTTTTTCTAACCTTCTTTTTCTTTGTGTTGCTGTTTCTATATTTACCATTTGGTTCCCACGAGTACCGAAGAAAAAAATTGTCGACCCTCCCAGAGCTTCGTTTAGAAGGGTAAGAGCTAATATACAACAGGGTTCGCCCCGGTTCCCTGAGGCGGTACGTTCACGACACCATATTACACCCCGATGCCACTCAGTCCTCGGCACGGCCTCACCTTAACTTGGGTGTTTGAAGGAATGCGCCACTTATTTCAGCTTGAAGCTTACTTGTGCCTGACGAAACACCGTTCCGGGTTTGATTTTGGAGTTGCCCTTCTCCTAGACAGGTTGCAAACCAATGCTGATGACGCCCATCTCGCCAAATCACACAAGTCAAGGTTAATTAGGTACACTCGGATGCCACTCAGTCCTTGGCACGGCTTCACCTTGACTTGGGTGTTTGGAGGAATACGCCACTTATTTCAGCTTGAAGCTTACTTGTGCCTGACGAAACACCGTCCCGGGTTTGATTTTGGAGTTGTCCTTCTCCTAGACAGGTTGCAAACCAATGCTGATGACGCCCATCCCGCCAAATCACACAAGTCAAGGTTAAAAAAAATTAACAGCAAAACTAAACTGCAATTTTTTACTTGTACCGCCATTTTTTTATTTTCCGCCATGTTGGGTTTGAAGTACCTAACATCTTTAAATTTTTCGTGTTATACTCAACGAGCTCTTTCATTTGATACCCATATTGTAGAGGTGAATCAAAAATACCTATTCCGCCATCTTATATTTTCCGCCATGTTGGATTTAGAATGACGTCACACAGCTTAAAATGCATTATCATCCGAACTAAACATATCTACAAAATTTCAGCCCAATTGGTTGAAGATATATGCTTCGAAAATGATTTTTGAACTTCATAAGTCCACCATATTGGATTTATAGCAAAGTCACATTTTTTTCGAGTTCTACTCAGCGTGCCCTTTCATTTGATACCCATATTGTAGGGATCCATTATAAATTATTGGTCCGCCATTTTGCGAACGCCGCCATGTTGGATTTAGAACGACGTCACACAGTGAATCATGCATTGTCATCCGAACTGCACGTGTACACGAAATTTCAGCTCAATCGGTTGAAAATATCTGCTTCAAAATTAAGTTGCAAGATTCCACCCGAACAAACAAGTTAAATAAAAGCTTTTAAAAACCTACTACCACCTGTCAAGCTATGACGAAGAGCCAAATTTGAATATGTAATTACGAGTATAAGATCTTATAATCACAGTCTTAGTTTATGAGACGTCTTGAACAAATATTAACAATTAATTTGGAACTGAAGAAACTTTAATTCCTTACCGTGGGGCTGCCTCAGTCTTCATGATATTGAATCTCACATGCAGATAGTTAAGACGGGTTGGAATTCACACGAAAGTGGTTCTTAAAACCTTAATTATAAGATGTATAATGTTAATATTGTTGTAACTTCACCTATAAATTTAAATGCGAAGTATTTAAAGGTGTTATTTAATTATCTGTTGCTATTGAGTTAAAGGTAAGTTATGAAACGATACTTTACGAAATAAGTTTGCCTACATGTATTGAGTATACAGCACTCAAGTGTTTAGTATAAGAACGCATTTTGGTGCTGTTGCAGCCTCCGCGTCTCTGCAGAGTCTCTTACTCCTGCGGTTTGTAAAGAAGCATATTGCTGATTTTTATATGTGCCTAAATATTGTACTTCGCTACTTATCATTAAACTAGAGCAAACAAAATCCTGAGAACGTTGGCTACACGCTACGACCCGTCTTTGATAGAATAACTGGATATGTCAGCATTTTCGCTAGCTGTTAAGATTCTTTTTAACACTAGCGGCCCGTCCCGGCTTCGCACGGGTGGACAAAATTCTTTACATTTTTTCTATTATTAAATATTTTTCCGTTAGCGCCATCTAGCGTCCAGTAGACGAACTACTTGTGGTTAACGCGTTGCTATGGTAACGCATATACAATGGAAAAAGAGCGGGGAAAAAAGCGGACAGTCAAACAACAAATTTGTGATCTTAGATTATAGATTTTGCTTGTATTATGATTGTATTATTTAATATATTAGTAAAAATTAGCGCATAAAAAAAAAAGTTTTTTTATTATAAAATGCAAACATTTTATAATTAAACTGCATTATTGTTTGTCTTTTGCATTTATTATGATATTTTAATGAATTCTATTTGTGCTAGATAGATGTATATTTATTTAGTTTTTCACTTCCTCGTCTCTCGTTCTATTCACTCGTAAATTCTTGTTTTTTTATATTTAATTCTGATTTTTCGATTTTTCTATAGGAGTTGTTATCGCAGAATGTCTGAGATAATGGTAATTACTAAATTCATAAAAGAAATGATTTTTTAAGTCATTTTATATCTAAGTTTCTGTGAACTACTGAGTACACCATTGGGAAGCCCTTACAGTGTGTGAACATAAATTTGAAGGGCCCAACCACTTAGATTTAATAAACCACAAATTCTCGCTAGAGGGATCAGAGATTTGTACCTAGAATGCTACGCGAGGCTATTGAGTTTTGGAAACATGAATTTCAATAGAGATGATGGTCGCAGTGTCTCATCTGCTTGGGATCCCATAACAGAGCAAAACCTCGGTTTGTAAATAATAAATGTAAGAGTTCGATCCCCTGCCCGAGTTTTATTTGGCAATTTTTTGTAGGGAAATGCAAAAAAGACAAAAACTGTTGAATAAATTGAGAGGTTTGGAATGTGCCCGATTAAAATATTGCACACGTATAATGATTATTACCTTAGTCATCCTGTGTAGTAGTCGAAACGTCAAGATTCAATAAAGAATACATTAATAAATGCGTCGTAAATCCTTATAGTGGTTTTATTTGTACATATACCTATCAAAACAAAACATAGGCAATTAATTTTAGTAGAAAAATACTACAAAAAATCGACAGCATTTAAAAAGCTAAAAATATAAAAGAAAACAAATATTTTACTATAGAAAAGTACTAAGTGGTACTATAGAAAAAACATCATCATTATCATCATCACTCTTATGCCATCCACTAGCGATAGCTGTGCAAACACGGTTCTATGTGAGTAGGGATGTGATTTCAATGGCTGTGCAGTGCTTACATTTACCGGTGCTTCTGCGTTTGCTTAAACACATTAAATATTTTGCAAAGAATTAATTGGCATCGATTTTGTATTAAAAATATTAAGATTTTTCCTATAGAAAAGTAGTTTCTCTTTATTTCAGAAAAAAAGTCCTAATAAATTGTATTTGATATAAAAAAAGATTAATGCTAATAGCAGACGTTTTCCCGCAGTGATTTAAAGTTATTTTTTCTACTTATTATGATATATATAATTATAAATTACTATATCAGAATAATGATTGCAAATAAGTAGTAGATTATTTACCAAGGAGATAAAGCAGTGTCTTCTGTCGCGGGTGACGATTTAGATTGCGAGCGTAACGAAGGACTCTAAGTTTACTCCAGAGCGTAGCGAGGGTGTTAAAACCTTAAATCACGAGTGAAGCGAGGGATTTAAGACGGGTCCTGAGTGTAGCTTTATAACCTAGGAAAATACTCTACTTTTCGTACCATTTGCAAAAAAATTAACACAATAATAATATGAGATTAGCATTTATTAAAAATAATGACAATTAAAAGTAAAAGTTAACATTCGAAATTTGGTCCAATTATTGATAGAGAAAGTTACATTTTTTTCAAAATAGACAAGAAGTACTGATTCTGAAATTGATAGGCCTTTCGCACTTCTCCACGTTGAAAATTCTTCATAAGTTTTTAAATAATTTTCCTTGGATTTTGTTGGAAGCGAATTATTTATAATTGCGGCAGCATTTGCACTGTCACTGTCGCTTTGATTTAACATCGTAACGTATTTTTAGAACATTAACTTATTTATAAAAATAAAATAAAATAAACTTAACGTTTATGTATTTGAAGAAAACAAAAACGCGGCAAATCCCTAGACTACTATTTTTTTGTCGGAAAAGCAAAGGCATCAAGCTCATACGGCCACGTCGGTTTTCGTAATTTTATTTAATAATCATAACTGCATAATAAATGCGTATTCCTTTTTCAAACAAATATGTAATGCTTTATATACAAATTCAATGGCGTAAACACAGATGTAGTTCAGTATAAATTTCGGTAAGTATTCCAAATTTAAATCACATTCTCCCCTTAGAGGATGAATAAAATTCACTGAGGATATTCAGTACAATTTTCTTTCCCTGTTTTAACAGTTTAAAAATGACTATTGTTATGTTCGCTTTTTGTGGCATATAATGTCACTTTTTTGAGCAAATGGTACGAAAAAGTTATTTCTGCCACTCTGATGGTGTTGTATTAATATCTGCATTGTTGTAAAAACTTATAAAAAATATAACATCGTTTCTGCCTTTAAGCCTCATGTTTCTATTGATTATAGAAAGCATAAAAATGATACTTACTTTTCGAAGGCAGAAGTTTCTTACTACCTGAAGAAGCTTTAAGGGACTGTTGGGTCCTTCGGGAAAGCGGGAATATTAAATAATAGAGAGACGACCGATTGATAGAACTTCCATTTATTAACTAAATCAATATACTAGTAGTAGAATATAGGTATCAGAGTATAAAGATTAAGTATAAACATATAAGGTACTGACACAAATTTAACTTATAAGGACACAGGACTACAAATGCACACTTATTAATAAATTTGGCCTGAATGCTGTCCAGTTCAGTTAAATAGATTTATTCGCAGGTAAATTAAAGTTAGAAAGAGTAAGTGATTCAAAATCGGAAATGAAGGTTAAAGAGAGAAAGAACCTATCGCGTTTTAGTACAGTTGGGAGCGTCTATGGAATAAGAAGTGTTTCGGTGTTTACAACTTTTGATAGTTTATTGTTTTTCACCAGAAAAAAGGAAGATTTAAAATGTGTTATTTGCAATACGAGTAAATGTGAACACATTATTTTATTTTATACAGAGGTATTTTATAAATGTCTCTAAATATTAGAAGTAAGTAAAAAAAACATTGAAATTCAAGAATATTGTTTTTGATATTACACCTAAAATCAGGACTGTAGATGCCTGCCATTTTTAAAATTTTTACAAACACTGCCAGCTTTAATTTCGTTATCTATAAAAGGTATTTTATAAGATACAATTTATAAGATATAAGTAATGGCAGACACGGTAATATAAACTATGTCAGTTTTTATCTTTTACAATTTCAAATTTATCTATAAAAAAAACAGAGCTACCTGAGCTCGCCGCTGATTTTTCTAGTTCACATAGTTGGAGACTACACTTTTGCCACCTTGCCACCAGCTCCTTAGCTAATATGTTAAGTTTAATTCAAAAATGTAAAAAAATACTAAAAGTAAAAAAGAATATTTATCACGTACGTGTTGTTACTCGAATCTAAGTGGTAATCTCAAATTCTTGTCAATATAAAGTTTATCTACAAGAAAAGATTTGGTGGATAAAATTTGCTTTTAACACAATATTATTCAGACACGTAATTTTGATTTTATGACCGTGTTTAGGTGTCTGCCGCTGTCGATATATTTTCTTTAGACAAAACAAATCGTTAAAATGTCAGTTCCATTTGAATCATCGTTGCAGTAACAGTAACTTAGAGTCTGTTGTCTGCTGAAGTAGAAATAATGACTTTGTGATAAATTTAATCGAAAATTGCTTTATAATTGCCATTCATAACTTTTCTATGCTTGTGTTGAGGTGTTTAGAAGCACTATCGAAGTTGTGGAAAATTAAATAAAAAACGATTCTCAGTGTTCTCATAATCTAATGTAATGTTTCATTTTCAATTATTTGAGTTTATTATGAGTGTTGTAAACGTTAGCAAATTCCGATTATGCTCAGGTCTTCATTGTAAGAGGTCTGCTTAGTAAACTTAAAATATCATTCAAATTTATCACGACCGCACTAAAATGAAAACTACGAGGGAAAGCTCAAAGGGCAATGCCCATTATTGAGCTTTTTCTACTTTTTTGTCTATGCATGTATGTTTAAATAAAAAAGAAGAGAAGTTTTGAAAATTAATAAAAATACAAGTAAGTGAACACTGTATACTAATCTCCATTAACCTTTGCTGCTTCTTATAAGGATTCAACTTTATTTAGTAGGAAAAGTTGTGACCAGTTTTATTAGTATACAAGGCATATGAGAACAAATTTTAATCTGACCTTGCTCTGCCGTTTTTTATATATATTTTAATTATCTACTGATCCATAATAGAGCGTTGTTGCTATATAGGTAGTTATTTATTATTAGCTAAAGTTTTATTTCGTTTATGAGAACTCTCATTTGTTAACAAAGGAGACAGAGTTCTTCCATGCTAATTCCGGCACCCTAGGTCCAAATTATAAGTATGTATTATTAATTTAAAAAGTAGTATCCCCGTCATAACACAACGTAAATAACAAGAAACTAGAGTGAAACTGTTCTCATGTAAGCACTAGTTGGTCACTTTTGGCGACTTTTAATGTATAAATATAGAGTCAAACAGTTCTACATATGTTCATATGTACATGTGTATTGTGTACATGTATACTGTTGTGACTATGTGGTTTGACACGAGTAGATATTTAGTTTTTGATACCATCCCCATTTTTCGTATGCCCACTTGCAGAAGATATTAAATCCTTGTCACTGAATAGTTCATGGCGATTTATGGACGATGTCGACAATGCTTCCGTAATCATTATCTTAAATAAAAGACGTCCACTATTGGACAGAAGCCTCCTAAATGAGGGTTAGATATCGAAAAGACCAATATTCATAAAAAGCAGCTGCACTCTTTGTGGTGATAATGTCCAGAATCATTAGTCGTCTTTTAGAACACCTTTAATTTTGGAGATTTGTTGCTATATCCGATACCACAAGGCATATAAAGTTCAAAAAATCTTGTAAGCGTTGTCTCAGGAGTAAGGCGGCACCCGACCACAAAATAAGTAGCAGCGTTTGGGTCCGAATAAAGATCATTTACTGTGATCTCCAAATCGTGCAGCTTATGGCAACATCCCCAATAGATTGTGGGGCAGGCTTTCATCTAGCAGACGTCTTTTGGATGAAATGACGAAAGTGTACCATTTATGTAGTAGTATAATGTTACAAAGGTTTATTCGAATTAGCTGAAAAGTTGAATTGGACCGGAAGATCCATAAAATGTGACTCTACAAAATGGAAGTGGGATTCAGTGTGAATGGATAATTGCTAATCCGTGCCGTGGAGGTGAATTTAAATTGAAAACCCGTGTCAGTGCGGAAGGAATATTTTACTATGATCGTATACGATGTTACCTTTTCACATACGTGTAGAGGTCTCTGTCGTTCATTATCACATATCGACGGCGAAGTGCCAAGACCTCCTAACTGAAATTCGACGAGAAATTACCTTTTTTCTCATTAAAATTCGGTATTTGCATGTTTTAACGAAATTTCCTAAGCGTTTTTCAGTTGCAAGCGCATCATGTTAGAAAATAAATAAACATATTTTTTACTAATTATTAATTTGTCAAGAAATTATTTTTTTTTTCAGCTTGTGTATTATTTTGAAATTAGCAATTAGGTGTTACTGGCACTTCGCCGTCGATATGCAGGTATAGAACTATTAAAAAAAATATAACATTATAATATTATGGTTCCTGGGAAATTATAAAAACATATAAAATAAATTTAGTTTTATATATTACTAGCTTATACCCGCGGCTTCGCTCGAATTTCATTAAAAAAAAAAATTTCAATAAAGGTATCCTATGTTACTTCTAATACCTCCAAGAATATATGTACGAAGTTTCATGGTGATCGGTTTAGTAGTTTTGGGTGAAAGCATAACAAACAAGCTTACATTCACATTAATAATATTAATAGGGATTATAATAGCATACCTATAGGTTTGTATTTGTAACACTTTGTATTCTATTATTGGTGATGTGTTAATTAACGGATCAATTTTATTTATATGATATAATAGATAAATAATAATAGATTTCTGATGATTAGTTTTTTATTTAATATTTTGTCACCGTAAAACACAGAATTTATTAAAAGCTTAGTTAATAGTTTCGGACAATCCTATATTTCAAACGCAAATATTTTTTTTTATAAATGCAATCTCCCTTTAATTAAATACCAAATATTGACATGGTAACGTAACGTAACGCTTAGGTCTAAAAATCATATTATGAAAAGATCACCAATATTTTCAAATCTTTGTATATTAATTTATATTATGATAGAATCAGAACGATAGGCATCATGGGGATCACTCTTAGTAAATTGATAAATAAATAATTAAAATAAGTACCGTAACTTTAAAGTCTTTAATATATTATTATTCATATACAATGTGTCCCGTCACCAGTGTCGGAGCCTTTAATGGTGTGAAATATGGCATTTTTATGGACAAACTGCCCCTCAAATTTTTTTTTATCTTACGGTTATAAAATGGCCGCCATTTTGTTTTCTTGGTAACCAAGACCTGGGCTCTCATACTAATTCGACCACCACTACTCATGTAAATGTCCTATCAACATTTAAAAGGTGAATTTGATAGCTAAACATGTAGACAACAGTTACACAGCCATCATGTTTCAATTGTCATGGAATAAAAAATAGAAAAAAAAAAATAAGAAAAAGAAATAGATTCTATTTTGTGTATTTTTTAATTATTGGTTTTTTGAGAAAAACCAAATTCGAGGGGCAATTTGTCGATATAAAATGCCATATTTCACACCATTAAAGGCTCCAACACTGGTGACGGGACACATTGTAGGTATGTGTTGCCTAAACAACGTCTACTTGGATGATACACTAGATTAATGTTAAGAAGAAACAAAATAATCATTAGTCAGTACTTGTTTAGTTTGATAGTGTATCCATTAGCGCGTTCGGCGTGTGATTACGAAGATTAAATAACTTAAGCAAGGGCTAGTTATCGGATGGGTGGTTGAAAAATATCACGAGGCCTTTCATATTTTGGTACGAACGTTAAATTTTCGGTCGTTAGTACCAATCAAAATAGGGTCGCGTGGTGGTTCTCTGTTTTGCTTTTTGTTCGGTGCTTTTCACCGATAAGAAAATCCTTTGGCCCATCAGAAAATGTTTTATGTTTAGTCTGATTTTTTTTGTTGAAATGATTAAAGCTGGCTTATTGTAAACTCAAAATGTAAGTGATAACGATCACTTATTTTATAATATTTATATAAACGACGCCATTTTATAACATCATCAATTTTTACCGCTCTGCTTTTAGTTTCTAAAGTACCGATCGAAAAAATTTTGTATTAAAGTAGGTTTAGTAAGTAACTTTTGTCACAAGAAATCATAATGTGATTGGTGCAGATATTCGAGATAAGTAAACAATTAAAGAAAAAGATTTTAGACCCCCTCAGCATCACTTTCAAGACTTTAAATATGTTCATCTGGTCATCTCAAGGTAAAATTATACAAATTTGCAAAATTACACGTATTGTTTTCCCTGATTTTATAATTCTCTCGAAACCATAAAGAAATGCGTCTTTTTTTGTATTTCCGACAAAATGAGGTAAAATTAAATTTTTGTGTCTATTTAAACCAAATCAAGAATTAAACTGTCAACAGTTATCTATCTTCAACTGATTAAATCACAAAGCTGCAAGGAATTTTGAACCTTACGTGGCCCTTTTAAGTGTAAAAAGAACACAATCCTGTTGCCTTGGAGGCTCGTAAAATGAAAGTAGTCATCAAGGGCGCAATATATTAGGAGGGCAGTTTTATGGGCCCATTCCTCACCAATACCATGCTTCATTGCACTCCATTGCGTGTGGGGAAAATCAAGAGAAAATAGACCCCTCGAAATCCTACCTTATTCAGCTACACTAGAATATCTTTTGAAGTTTTAACAAGAGAGATACATTGTGGCTACTTGTTTGATAAAGGTTTACATGAGTTGGTTTTCCGTGTAGTTTTTACTCATAATTTAAAACTTTGAAATTTTGGTTTTTATGCATAGAACAAAGTTTTTGGAAGTCAATGTACATGTTTTCAAAGTGAAAAACTCTTTTATTTAAGCCTTAAATTGCTTACTTTGGGCTAGGCTAATTGGTGAGAATGTTAGAAATTTATTTATTTCTTTAACTGATTGGTTTAATTTGTCAGCAGTAGAGTAGTTAAGGTAATGTGAAATGTAGATTTGTAAATTTTACTGACAGCTAGAGGCCGTGTGAATTGTGAAGCCAACTGTGGCGGGTGCGATTATGTTTCGAGATATAGTTGTAAGAAAAACTTAAGCAATTACAAACTTGTAAACTTTTGTGTTCCATTTTAAACAAAAGTACAGTAACTAGGTATTTAAAACACGGGAAACGTTAGTCAGGCGCCTTTTAATCCCGACGTTTCGTAAGTAATTAAGTAACATTGCCCGCGCGTTAAATACCCGGTTAATTGTAGTTTTGACTTAACCAATGGTACCCCAGCTATCATTACTCTAGCCTGCCTCGCTGCTTTTACGTAGACTTCGTATTTTGTGTCTGAGGAAAATCTTATCAAAATATAAAGTATCGACCATGTTTTAATGCAATTTTAGGCATATAAAATTTTAGACATATTAGGATGCAATATCATTTTAGAATCAAAATCTATCCGTATATCTAGTTCTTACACTTCCGCGCATATCACACATTTAAATAAAACTTTTTATCGGATACTGGCTGATACGGATACTGATAAGTATGTGCTAGTATCCGGTAAATAGTTATTTTATTTAAAAACTATCCGTATGCGAAAGTATTTATGTAATCTTATCAATCCTACCTATAGTGGTAAGCAATGTCATTAATTAACATTCGGCCTACGAATACAGAGATAATACTACTTTTACAAGTCATGGCCAGCATGAGTAAACAAAATATTACCTCGAAACTGTTTATATATATAGCGTTCCGTGCACGTGTGAACGTGTCTCATAAGGCACGTTGACAGGAAGGCCTACGCCTGATCAGTCAAATCTTCCCATTGCTTTAGGGTTGGTTTGGATAGTCTAATGATTATTGTGATACCATCTACTGAAGACTTGATTGTTTAAAAAACTGTTTTTTCTTAATTGATCTACTCGGCATACAAGCAATGCATGCTATTTGGTTGGAGTAATATATTATAATAAGCCATCTTCATCCATTGGCGCTTGTTATTCTTGCTGTAGTGGTGGCAGTCTTTTTTTATAGTAATTCAAAAATGATGGCATTCGCGTGTTAAGTGTTATGGTCAACAGCGCTTGGGTCCATTCATACAGGTTGGTGAACAAAGCTATTAAATATGCAAACCAATATTGGTTTCGAAACTTTAACTGTAGGTAGTCATCTGCAGTTAACTGTATAAGATTATAATAGTACTAATTATTAATAGTGAACGAATAGTATGTAAGGTTAACAATTCTATAATAACGAGTCTGTTTTCCAGAAAATGAAAACAAAAAACAAAACAGTCATTTGGTATTTTCGGATGACAAAGACCAAGACATGACTAATTATTATGAAAATGTTGACTAGTTAATATCGGAGTTTTATATGTTTAATCAATGTATCGGCTTTTACTGACAGGGTATACAGAGTAAAGCTTATTTGCATTATTGCCACTGGCACTGGCTACGCACGCCAACTCCTGCAATAAAAAAGGCTCAATTATTCCCTTCATTACACACCACTTGCCAATTTTGGGAAATTCAGCGGTATGTTATGTTGTTATTTGTAATTAATACGTGGCTGGAAGTGACGACACAATATTTATTAAGTAGGAAGTGCGCTTTTTCGTTCTTTTAAAGAAAATTAACAATGGGTCAAACATTAATATTCCCGTTAACACCTAATGGTAAATTAAATCCTTGTGTAACGAGTGGGCCCATGTACGAAGTAAAGCGGAATTGAAATCGATTGTCTAAACCTGACACCTCATTCGATGGACTATTGACTATCAATAGTTGGATATTATTAATAGTTGTATAAAGATAAAAAATAAAATCTAAAAAAATATCTTTTATTGAACGTGAGCATTTTGGACACGAGTTTCTAACGTAAACTGTCACGTCATGGCTTCGTATGTCTTACGTCAGCAGACCTTTTACCAACAAAAAGCCGCAAAATCTCGGTGGGATCTGGTTTTAGCCCTTCATAGTTATGTAAAATCGAGAAAACTTTTCTTTTACTACTAAGACGTGTAAGAAAAAGATACTATTACAATGAACAGATTTAATCCAAGCTGTCTTTAAAAAAATGATATAAATAGAAACAGACAAATAACTTAACATTCTCAAACACTATTCCTGGCGTGAGGTAAGATGAGCAGTCCAAAATGAAACGAAAAAACAAAGAATCTCTCGTTCCTAGCAAATGTATAGTAAAAACATATATCCTTAATTCTAAAGGTTTAATTATACATTACACTTAAACTTATATATTACAACTTTTGATATAAAGTTTGCATTTAATGTAAATGACCATCTACGAAATATCGGATCTACATATTATTTCGCAAAATATGCATAATTTTAGAATGCATACTAATCATTTAGCATAACTTGAAATAGCATGCTGACTGGTATTAAATAAAAAAATACCTAGCCTAACATAACCTGCAACGTATGTCAATTTATGCCTGTTGATTACTCATTAGTATACCAATTGACTTTATGTCACTTGAAATTATGCGTTATGACTGGCCCCCTCAAATATCACTACACCACATAACTTGTAAACTAATAAGGTTATAAATAAACGACGTGGACAGTTCAGTTGACTTTTCATATACATTTTGTTTATTATTATAAAAGTCAGCGGTTGTTTTGTTAAAAACACTTATGTGAACGATTCATTGCCCTATGATGTCTGTGTTAACTGCACTGTATATATTCGGGTATTCTATGCAACCCGAATATATTTAGGCTATGAATGGTTCATATACATAAACACTTTGATTTTAGATATTGTATACAATAACGTTGTTGATTGCAAATTGTTTCGTAATCAAGAGGTTCTTTTAAATATGTCGAAATAACTACCTACTTAATATTACATATGGATACTAGTAGATTTGTGTAATGAACATAAATAAAAAAAACATTGCATATGTTGTGGATAAAGTAGCTGTGGCTATTGCGTCTGGATCGCATCCCGTGGAGTAGGATCTGAGATAAAGCATTGATAAATTATTAATTTAAATACTTGATTTCTAACCATATTTTAACTATAAATTCTCACAAATCTATTTATGTCATAACTTATAATATCTAGAACATTGATGCAAAAGGAATAAGCAAAGAATTGTATAAAATGATAAAGCTTTTAAATTACTTTAATTTACATTACCACTGCAAAGTCGTTTATTATATGTAATTTTAAGATTTTTGTTAATGCCCAATCCTGAGTTTGTGTGTGGATGTGTAGTCAGTAAATTTATGTATAATTAAACCCAATAAATATGAATGTATCACAATACTGATGCAGTCAGCGTCAAGTATTTAGTGTCGTCATAATCCCTACATAATGAGATACAAACAAAAATATCAGTGCAGCTAGAGTAAAAATCATTTAATGTTTTGGTGTTTTGACACACAAGCAGCTTTTTACAAATTCGAATTTTGCTGAAATGAATAAAACACCGTGTTTAGTTTGTGAAGAAAGTTTAAAGTATAGAACAGCCTACGGACTTTTGATCACAATGGTTCTTTTTTACTACCAGTGGTCACCCAGTAACTGTTTAAAACAAGTCAGCTGATAGGCACTTTCATATGGGAATGAATTTTGTTTAGCATATTTTAGAAAAATAAACTAGTTTCATTTCAACCTTGAAACTTAAAGATTTTCAATGAATAAGAAAAAAACAGTCGACAAACTGTAATAAAAATTCGGAAGAATACTTTTTATTTTCTAGATAGTCTTTACTTCAACATCATCTCAGTCGAAGATGTTCACTGCAGATTAAAGACCTTAGTTTGGAAGACGCTGCTTCCTGTTATGCAGTCCAAGGGAGGTGTGCGGTGATTACCTTCTACATCATTAGTCGACTTCTACATTCTTAAGTGTGAAGGGTTGGTGCTATTCTAAACTGCCCGACACCGAACGACTATACAATGTGTCCCGTCACCAGTGTCGGAGCCTTTAATGATGTGAAATATGGCTTTTTTATCGACAAATTGCCCCTCAAATTTTGTTTTTCTCTTACGGACGCCATTTTGTTTTCTTGACTCAGGCCAAGACATGGGCTCTCATACTAATTCGACCACCACTACTCAACATTAAAAAGGTGTCATTTGATAGCTAAACATGTAGACAACAGTTACACAGCCATCATTCAATTGTCATGTTAAAAAAAAAAAAAAAAAAAACAAATAGATTATTTTTGTGTATATTTTATTTATTGGCTTTTTGAGAAAAACCAAATTTGAGGGGCAATTTTTGTCGATAAAAAATCCGCTCCGACACTGGTGACGGGACACATTGTATGCATGAACGTCTTTACATTCTTTATATTTGAGGTGTACTCGATCCAGTTATGTTGGATGTACAAATCAGCAGTGTGTCAACACATTGCACACCATTTGCAGCAAATTGGGTTTTATGAAACTTTTATATCTGTACACACATTAAGCAGTGCGCCCCGAGCGATCAGGCTGGAATCATCAACATTTCGACGGCCATTAACATAAAGTTGTTTGAAGAGCCTTTTGTTGTATTGCAATTCCTTAATGAAACTATCGGACACACAACTATTGGTGTGGTTTGCGTTTTCATTTAAAGTTTAAATGAATTATCAAAATAAATTGGACTTTACCTTTGCATGTTATAATTTTGTATAGGCTTATTTCTTTTACTAGCAGCGTACTCCTACTTCGCTTGGGTTAAACAATGCATACATACTATACAGGCAATGTCTGTTTGGAATTATGTCTTTTTAATTTTTTTTAAAAGCCTCAGTGGTTCGAGGGATTCATCATCATTATAATAATGAGGAACATGCCTTCAATATAGATGAAACACCGTAAGAAGAATGGGTCAAACTCCACCACGACACTCTTACTGTATGACATTCGATGACCTGCCCTTGATAGCGTTGCCTATTTCAGTAACCATAGGCCGAAGGCAATTACCACTTTGACATCGAGCCTTCAGATGATCTTTCATCGTTACTGTATTTCGTTTTTAAAAAACACAACCGACAAATCTAAACTACTTGTCCAAGCAATGTTATGTAAAGGCCATAGGACGATAAGAATACCGAATCGGCCCCAGAGAGGTATCTGGCTCATAATTTTAGGAAATGTTGGTACTCATAAGATACGTCGATGCTGAAAGTTTCAGCTTTTTATCTATTACCGTTTCTGAATAAATCTAAAAATACTGAATTTCAGTAAAAAAATTCATTCTCAGCACCATGTGAATCGATTGATCTAAATACAGGATATGTTTTGGGGCATGGTGGTAGCTTCTTAGAAAAAAAATATAAGCAATATCTGTTCATAAGAACCTATAAAAAAACGAGGTTATTTTCTTGATTTTAATTTTTAATCATGTTACGGGAACGCTAAAAATATGAATCTATTTTTTTTGAATTCCTCATTCAATTTTCGATGAAATTGTGATCCTGGGATTTTTTTTAAAACGTTACGCCATATTGAAAAAAAATAAAAACCGATTAGCTGCTCAAAAATTGATTTCTTATTATGATTTAACTCTTGCAATGATAAAATACAGAACGTTTGCAATTATTGTACTAGTGAAAACAACAGAATAAATTATGAACACTCATATAAAAATATTTTTTCTCTTTTCAATAACTTTAATATTAATATTTAATTATAAACTATTCAAATGTATCAATTATATTAATGTGTTAATAATAAAATCTTCTTATGAATTTGTGACTAGTCCTCGTCGCTATCTTCATCAATCACAGTGGGGATATTGTCTTAATTGAATAAAGTATTAAGTATTGCTGCTGGTTTGGGGATTTTAGCCAAATATCGTCCATGCGCCAGGTAAAAAATTATTGCAGCTTAGTGTGAACAACAACCAATTGTCCTTAACCCACAACAGTATTTGTGAGTTGCAACAGTTCTTTTAATTTGAACTTCAATACATTCTTCTGTATCATAATCACATACAACCTCTAAATTAAATGATGAATAATCAGTACTTGATTGAGATTCAACAATTCACTTGTATCTGAAGGTAATTCATTCTCCAACGATGTATCCTGATCCTCGTCGTCAAGTTTCGTTTTCTTATATTTTTTGATCGACAATTATTCCACAAAACATAACCAACTACAATTGGATGATCAAAGATCGTTGAAAAGTCTTCAGCATCTTCATCAGATTATATATATTTTGGAGTACCTCGCGTTTGTTTAATGAATTTTGAACAAATACAGCACTTTGGATTATATGTTTTAGATGACGACATATTTTCACTTATATAATTATATAATTAGATAAAATTAATTATTAAAAACAGAAAAAGTACGACCAATACTTGTTTAGAATATCAACAAATAATTTTAAGGTTATCTACAAATCTGGCGGGTTTTCATGAAAATAGAAAACAGTGTCACCAGTTTTGAATTACAGTGCCATCTTATGGGTGCTGAATTAACTAATAATTGAGCGGGAAAGTTTAAATTCCCTAAAACGTAGTTGAATTATATAAACAATATTGTTTTGTACTGATTTAATAATTATAGTGATAAATAAAGTTTATAATAATGATTAGAGTTCATTATATGAAGAACGATCTGAACGACCTGGTGGTGGATGCTGTCCGTACGGTAGGGTCAAAATACTTCAAAACCCACCGTCCCAAATTGAAGAAACTCTCCGCACATACACTCGAACTCATGGATAAGAGACATGAAATGAGATTGCAAGACTCAGCGGATGCCCTACGTTATAGACAGCTTAATAGGCAGATCTCGAAGTCGCTGACGAGCGACCTTCGCCAATTTAATACCGAGCGTATTAAAGAGGCCATAGAGCGGAACAAAGGCTCCAAAGTGTTCGCTAGCGATCTGTCTATTGGGCAAAGTCAACTGACGAGGCTGAAAACTGAGAAGGGCAGTATCATATCATCGACTCCTGAAATCCTGAGAGAGATTGAGGTTTCTATAGGCAGCTGTATTCCAGTATTACACCAGGCCAAAGCAAAGCTCGAGATCCTAGAGCCAAGCTTACCCGACACTATACCGAAGATATCCCGGACGTCAGCCTGTACGATATTAGAATGGCCCTCAAACAGCTAAAGAACAACGAGGCGGCGGGAGATGACGGAATTACAACAGAGCTTCTGAGAGCGGGCGGCACGCGGTACTTAAAGTCCTCCAGAAGCTCTTCAATTCTGTTATCGTCCAGGGCAAAACGCAGAAGGCAAGGAGCAGAAGCGAGGTGATTTTGTTCTTCAAAAAGGGCGATAATACCCTACTGAAGAACTACAGACCCATATCGCTTCTGAGCCATGTCTACAAGCTATTTTCGAGGGTCATTACGAATCGTCTTGCTCGCAGGTTTGACGACTTCCAACCTCCCGAACAAGCCGGTTTCCGAAAAGGCTTTAGCACCATAGACCACATTCCTACGCTGCGGCAGGTTATACAGAAGACTGAAGAGTATAATCGGCCACTCTGCTTGGCGTTTGTGGACTATGAGAAGGCCTTTGATTCGATCGAGACTTGGGCGGTGCTGCAGTCTCTCCAGAGGTGCCAAGTGGACTGCAGGTTTATCGAAGTGTTAAGGTGCCTATACCAAAACGCCACTATGTCGGTCCGAGTACAGAGCCAGAGCTCTAATCCTATCCAACTACAGCAAGGAGTGAGACAGGGAGACGTTTTCTCTCCGAAACTGTTCACTGCTGCGTTGGAGGATATTTTTAAGCTTCTGGACTGGAATGGACTTGGCATCATCAACGGCGAGTACCTGACACATCTTCGGTTTGCCGATGATGTGGTCCTAATGGCTGAGACCTTGGAAGACCTGAGCACCATGCTCGAAGATCTCAGTAACGCATCCTAACGAGTGGGTCTTAAGATGAAGATGGACAAGACGAAAATTATGTTCAACGCCCATGTTACACCCGCTCCAGTAAATGTTGGGAACGTTACACTCGAAGTTGTTGACCACTATGTTTACCTAGGACATACAATACAGTTAGGTAAGTCCAACTTCGAGAAAGAGATCTCTAGTCGAATCCAACTCGGGTGGGCAGCGTTCGGGAAGCTGCGATACATTTTCGCGTCCAAAATACCTCAGTGCCTTAAGACGAAAGTCTTTAACCAGTGTGTGTTGCCAGTGATGACTTATGGCAGTGAAACGTGGTCGTTCACTATGGGTCTTGTAAGAAGGCTCAAGGTCGCCCAGCGGGCAATGGAGAGAGCTATGCTTGGTGTTTCCCTACGCGATCGAATCAGAAATGAGGAGATCCGTAGGAGAACAAAAACAGCCGACATAGCTCAAAGAATTGCGAAGCTGAAATGGCAATGGGCAGGACACATAGGAAGGAAAACTGATGCCGGTTGGGGCGGAAAGGTTCTCGAATGGCGACCGCGTGCCGGACGACGCTCAGTGGGTAGGCCCGCTACGAGGTAGACCGACGATCTGGTTAAGGTCGCGGGAAAACGCTGGATGCGGGCAGCACAGGAGCGATCGTTGTGGAGATCCTTGGGGGAGGCCTATGTCCAGCAGTGGGCGTCGTACGGCTGATATGATGATATGAAGAACAATTATTTTTATATGAGTGTTCATAATTTATTCTGTTGTTTTCACTAGTACAATAATTGCAAACGTTCTGTATTTTATCATTGCAAGAGTTAAATCATAATAAGAAATCAATTTTTGAGCAGCTAATCGGTTTTTATTTTTTTTCAATATGGCGTAACGTTTTAAAAAAAATCCCAGGATCACAATTTCATCGAAAATTGAATGAGGAATTAAAAAAAAATAGATTCATATTTTTAGCGTTCCCGTAACATGATTAAAAATTAAAATCAAGAAAATAACCTCGTTTTTTTATAGGTTCTTATGAACAGATATTGCTTATATTTTTTTTCTAAGAAGCTACCACCATGCCCCAAAACATATCCTGTATTTAGATCAATCGATTCACATGGTGCTGAGAATGAATTTTTTTACTGAAATTCAGTATTTTTAGATTTATTCAGAAACGGTAATAGATAAAAAGCTGAAACTTTCAGCATCGACGTATCTTATGAGTACCAACATTTCCTAAAATTATGAGCCAGATACCTCTCTGGGGCCGATTCGGTATTCTTATCGTCCTATGGCCTTTGCATCTAAATAAATTTCCCTGGACGATAAATAAATTTATTTGGATAATAATTTAAAAACTAATAGTCATATAATATTAATTTGTAAATTAAATAGTATAGGTAGTACCGGAACCGTAGCGGAATTCTGTGAGTTCTACAACTTCTTTAAAGTCAATATTTATATATCTCTTACCGGTAAGACAGCCTTCATAAAAATTGCATCGCTCCTCCATTTTTTGTCGAGTCTAGTAACCAGGAAAGGTCGTTTTATTTTAGGCAACGACTTTTATTTTACTCTTTATTAATTCGTGAACTTTGTTTGTTGTCTTACAGGAAAGACCGACAGTCTTTGATGAACTGAGGAAGTTAAATTGTTCTATAGTTGTGCCTTACGGAAAGAGCAGTTCTGGAAAAATTTGGTGGTTGAGGTTAAAAGGAGAGTGGAAACTCTGGAATCGGGAACAGAGCTTAGGAAGGGAGTATTGGTCTATTAGGATTTTTAACAAGGCAGTGCAATAACCATGCTGTGGGAAGGACGGAAGCCCGGCTGATAAGGTCAGAATATTGAAAACAAGATAAGAGTATAGTTGTTTATGAATGGCAGATTTCACGACTTTGTAGAGGATTGGGATGAATTGTGTTGTAGGGAGAAAAATATAATCAGGTTTATAACGGGAACCCTCAAGTAGATGAAGAGTCATAGTCAGAGTAAGGTTACCGCTAAAAATAGCTATATTGTGGAAATGGCAATTTACTAAATGCTGTATATTACGTCTTTTTCTTTTAAACTGCATTGAAGGAAAAAGGGTGACAGTTGAATAGGGCAAGACTTATAAGAAAAAAGAGAAGACAAGTGGAGGTGACGCGAAGGAATATTTCTACATATTCCAATTTATTAAAAAAAAAACCCTAGGTTTGTTTATGATCCAGTATATCAAGTTGGGTATAATTATTACTGCATCTCTCTACCTCCTTTCATTATGATTACGAAAATTTTTGTAATGTTCCGGCTTTCAACCATTTTTTTACTAGTTTGCGAATCGCAGGGATAACATTCAAGATTATTATCATTTCAAAATGAAGTTTCAATTAACGTATTTTAAGACTTAATAAGTAAAAAAAAATCAAAATCAAAATAAATTTGATGTATGAGTTTTTATAATTTTTTTAAAGAATAATCAACTGAAAGTAATCCCAAGATATTGTTAGTATCGAGAGTATGTCTGCTTTCGAATAAAACTAATGCAATTATATAGTAAACTTATCTATGGTTCGGCAAAATTATGTACAAACGAATACTAGTTTCAGGTTTCGTACTCGAGCGCAGTAGCAAAGTTCTTTTTTTTCTTATCATTGCGCTACAAGAGTTTTCTGAATGATGACTATGGTGTGATTCACGTGAGTAATTTTGTGACTCGGGCTATCCTATCTATAAAAGTCATTCTGTGCATGTCCCTATTTAAAAATAATACACCTACGCTTGATCGATGCATCCTGATTTGGCGTAAGCTTACACAGATGGCCAGCTAACTTGGCTGATTAGCAATAAGGAACGATTCTTTTCAAATTAAACAACTTAAAATTGGCTCGCCGCCCTGAAACAAGCTAAAGTTGAAAGAGACTACAAAAGAGCAGCGCGCGATCTTGTTAAACAAGAACTCTTAAAAGAGAATCGGCGAAAAAGTTAAAATTAAAACTCATTCTTCTTGGTAATAACGCTGCCGGCGCCGATACAACTGGATGTAAAAATATTATGCTAAGGGAACTTTTCCTTTATTTAAACTATCGTTCTCGTTACTTTGATGTTAAGCTATAAAGCCTTTCTTACTTACTTTAATGGCACTTGGTTGTTCGGAGGTACACTTTATTTATAAATTGGTAAGGTAAAGTTTTATCACCGTGCGCATTTGTGTCTGTATTACAATCACCGAAATCTAAGGGTCAGATGATTTTGGATAAACTCTTGTTAGACTGCAATTAAATCTGACAGGATACAGAATACTTAATCAAAAGAATAATCAATTCATTCTTTTTTCAAAGAATTTAGTATTTACTTCTATGACTTCATTTAATATCTCAATTTAATCAATAACTTTACAGAAACAATTTTATCGATTTACCCATTACATATTTTTGTTATGTCTTTTCTAGGGTTTGAAGTTCAAGCTGCAACCATATTTGCTAACCACAGTTCGGCATGATATAAGTTCTACTATAATATAGATACAACCGCGCTTATATGGAATAAGATGGGATTCATTATAATTATCCAAAACCAAACTCAGTAATTTATTAATAAGCCCTCTTAAGCACAACTGTGTATTATATCATAACAAAAAAAAAATATATTCAGACGCAGTCGATAGATGTTAATAACAAATATCCATCTATCTTATATCTATATCGTTCCTAATTTAATTGAATTGAATTCAATTTAATATCAATTTTATATAATTTATAATTATTTAATGAACAGGCTGAGCAGAGCCGAGTCCATCCTCTCTCCTATTATAGTTTGGACTCGTTCGACTATTTCGCACCCGACGCACCAGAGACGATATGCGATAACGAATAATGGTATAGAAACCATTGGTGCTCGCCTCCGTAAACATACCAGATACACTACTAATAGAATCATTTTAATACTAAGATGTCCACAGGTGGACAGAAGTCTAGCCTTACATTGGTAGGGATTATGCCATAATCTTTACGCTTGGACGGAGATCGCAGTAAAAGTCCATAATTCTTTAAATGCTGTCGCCCCTTTTGTTATCTAAGAGGTAGGTAGGTAGGTAAACGGTATATGGTGATTACCTTCTAAAGCATAAGTCGCTTTTTTCATTATCCTTGAGTTCAAAAGGTTGGAGCTTTTCTACTCTGCCCGACACCCCGAGGTTACTATATAATATATGATATTTAATATTTCCTTTCAGTCTTATTAACTCGTTTATAATAAACGTATTGTTATAGCATTCTCTCTGTGATTTTAAACGTGGATGTGATGAGCGCATTTTACGTGTATATTTTACGTAGACTATACGTAGCACGTAGCACATGTCCAATAAGCGTCTATTGGACATGTGCGTATTGGACATTGACGCGTAGTGTTGTAGTACAGTGTTTGACTACCAAGAGGAGCTTCGAGCGTCTCAATAGTTTTATGCTAGGTTTGTGTGTTTTTTGTTTTTGAACGAAAAGTTGAATATGTATGAAAATGTAACAAACTATGTCTGCTCACATTTGGGCTGGCTAACAATATACGCATAGCTTGACATCAACGTGGTCGTAGAATATATGAATATGTTTATAATTTTTTCAGAAAAATAAAATCATAGAAAAACCTCTTAATACTGCGGAAGGGGAAACTAAAGAATGACTGTTTTTCATTGAATCCTGTCAATTTACCGAGAGAATTCTTTTTGCATAGGAACAATAATATCTGAGCATATTTTCCTTAATCATTTAAAAATTGTGAAATTATGATACATATAAAAATCGGAGTGTATTCAAGAAATTTTTTAAATTTTTAATAGTTGTAATTTTGTAATTGTTTATATCATAAATTTCCTTTTCCATTACATGTACAGTATAGATGTGACCTAGTTATATAGAATTTAATTTGCTAAATTAACCAGAACAATTTTACAAGTAGAAACTATTTCAAAGGTCAGTAAAGTTGTAGTTCTAAGTTCTATTACGTCTTCGGTTAATTAAGTTATTAACTTGGTATTGATTTTCGTAATGAAAACATATCTTTATATGATTTCACTTGATGAAACAAATAACGTACGTCATTATTTGAACGCTGTTAATAGATTAGTATCAATTAAAATGCGATTATAATTGTTGATTAGTTAAGAGTCTCTGATATTTCAGCACAGTTGCATGTGCCATTATCACGGTAGAACTTTTTCGAATATCGGATCCTGAAGGATAGAAAACATTATGAAAAATCCCGTTTCAATTAATTCATTAGAATTAATTAATTGAAACGGGATTTAATTATATAATAAAATTATATTATAATTGAGTTAACTAATATTAATTAGTTAACTTAATTATAAGGTTTGAGGATTATCGTTATAAATAAAGACATTTAATATCACTTATAGACATTCAGTTGATGTAGAAAAATGATAAAAGTTTTAACAGTATGTATAAACAAAATTAATATAGTTAAGTAAATAAATAATAATAATAAATATTTCTTACATTCATACCAATTAGCCTAGCC
This sequence comes from Calamotropha paludella, assembly GCA_927399485.1. Taxonomy (NCBI): domain Eukaryota; kingdom Metazoa; phylum Arthropoda; class Insecta; order Lepidoptera; family Crambidae; genus Calamotropha; species Calamotropha paludella. Next base: position 19,340,454 of record OV656815.1, on the reverse strand, counting down.
CAAAGTAAGCACTGTCAGGCTTGTGTTATGGATACTAGAGTAAGTTATAGACATACATATATTATATATAGACATGTAATATTCTTATAAATATATATTAACACCCATGACTTAGGTACAAATGCTCGTATTCATCACACAAACATCTGCCCCTTCCGGGCTTCGAACCCAGGGCCGTCGGTGCGAAAGGTAGGATCGCCACCGTTACACCAAACGGTTGTCAAAATAAATATTATAAATCATCACATACATTGTTCCCAAACCGAGTTAAGTAGCTACAGCGTTATGAAATTCAGAAACAACGACAGTACCACAACACCCAGACCCGGGCTGATATAGGAAAGATCGTTTTCTACTTTGACCAGGCTGGGGATCGAACCCGCACTCACGGAGGTTGTCATAAGAGTTAAATAGCATCAATCTTTAATCTAAGATCACAGAGGTTTGTCTGTCCGCTCTTTTTCCCGCTCTTTTTCAATTGTATCAATAAAATTACCATAGCAACTCTTTAACCGCAAGTAGTTCGTCTATCGGACTCTAGATGGCGCTAACGGAAATATATTAAAAATAGAAAAAAGTTAAAGAATTTTGTCCACCTGTGCAAAGCCGGGACGGGCTGCTAGTCTATAATCTAAGAACACAAATTTGTTGTTTGTGTGTTTGTCTGTCCGCTCTTTTTCCATTGTATCAATAACGTTACCATAGCAACGCGTTACTGGGTCAGCTAGTCCTATTCTAATTATATTATGACAACGCTTTGTGTGTGTGTTTGTTACCATATTGTCAGTAAAAGCCTAAGAATAACATTCAAGAAGGCTAGGAACGTTTAGCTTTATGTGTAGTCGTAGAACCGAAACGTTAGCGCCATTCATTTCGGTACAGCGACATCTAGTAATAATAACAGAAACAATAACTTTGTGATATTTATTATATCATCTTGATTTATGATGTACATCGAATAATATTGGAACAGCAGATTTATTTCTTCCACAGTACAGTTATTTTTCATTATTATATCACGTTAATCGGTGTAGGTATTTTTAATAAGAACATTTATTTTGGAGCAAAGATTTTCACGAAGTAGACGAATGCCAAGATAAAAAATGGAAATTACATTTGTTATTATATTTTGTCAATTGAGCATTTAATTGCTATATTTTTATATCCAAATAAATACTAAAAAAATCAACTTATCTCAGGTTTCAGATGGGGCTCAAACCCATTGCTTCTCGCTTTCCGGGCAAGTGCTCTACCAGTTCAGGTTACCGACACCTGACTTAATTTGATTATTTTCTAGTAAAAAATTCTTTAGATACAAATATCGAGCCAAAAATTCCTTTACGTTTGACTTTATAGCAGATTTTTTTTACTGTCCAATTTCGAAGTTCTTTCAAAGTATGAAATTAATAAAATATATAATGATTCGTTACAAGATTTTGAGCATCAACGAAAGTGATTCAACGGTATTCTATCTGAGCCAATTTGCACTAACCGTTTGGAAGCACCTATTCCAGAGATGTAGGATAAAGTATACGGCGGGGAAAAATGAATGAGCTTCCAATAGCTATTATAAACGGGGATCACTTTCTCTTTTCGTTTCAATGAATTCGATATATAGGGATAGAGAGTTTATGGAATTCTTCTTTTTGACTTGAAACGTTGTCCATGCGTGGATCACTCATTAATCGTAAACAGAGACTACTTCTACTTCTAATGACTTCGGAAGGAAATCGAAAAAGATCTTAAGCTTAAGCCAGAGACTGTAGTGGTTATATTTTTAAGATGGATGGCATATCGTCGAAGTGACTAACCATTAGAGATTAAACTACGGTGGCGCGGTGTTCCAACTGAAGAGAAATTCGGGTAAATAGAATAGAAAAGATATATAATGAATATAAAGTAGTAATAGATTATATAATGTTCTGTATCATTCTATGTTTGGATGACCAAATGGTGGAACTGCTTTACTATTGCATCAATATTGCTTATGTGGCAAAGGCTTTAAATGCAGTGCCTTAACAGAATCATGGTATGGTACTAAATTCTTTAGTAACTTCAAAACTACAATGAATAACTTTGAATTTAAATCCTGATGGTAGCATAAAGTTATAAAGTTATTTTTTTATTTGGTATCCTTATTATAACCTCTCCTTAGTAGAGAAAAATAAAAAGAGTCAAAGTTATTGTAAGCTTTCGCAATGTTTAAAGTAAGAATAGAAATCTGTGTTGGATGTGTGTGTCGGTTAGTCGGAGTGTACACAAAGTTTTTGTGATCAGTTAATGACGTCGTTTGCAGTGAACATATCACTTGCATTAAAATCAATGCTTTCACATCAAGGTCTTTTCCCTTGAATTGTGGGTATTCCAATTAATTCAAATGATAATCAAACAAAGAGTTTTATGATATTAGTATAATTTAAGAGAATAACTTTTAAAATTGAATGATTTGAAAAAAGCTTAAACATTATTTTAATGTTTTGCTTTAGCTTTAAACTTCTATTACCTTATAGAAGAAAATATGTTAAAAATCTACTTCTGAAGAATTAGTTCTTTGTTAATAGTAAATATAAAAGTTAGTTGTTTGCTCAGTTTTTGTGCAAACATCGAGAAGTATATGGCTGAAATCAAAAGCACTGTCGCTATAACATATTGAAGGCATAACCTTTTTATTTTTTTAGACCTTACACTTTTGCGTTGTTTACTCATTAGCACTGGTTATGTTTGTGTGTTTAACTTTGGTTTAAATGATTATGTTAATGTTTATAATTTAAATTTTAAAAAATCAGAATATGATTTTGTTTGTCGCTCCGAAAATGAAAATGTTGAATCGATAAACAGTTGACGTACTCATGCACGGTCCTACTTCAATGCAAATAATGTAGATCTTAATTATGAATAGACAGATTTAAGAAAGTTGCAACTGTTTTATCAGATGTTTTCAGAATGGCGAATCCTTTTATTATAAATGGGGACTTGCTTGGCCTTTATATTAGCTGATGTTAAGTCAGGATAAGGCTAAATGATGGTAACGCGCGTCACACAGAATACTCAACCGGGAAGGATCTGGCTTATTCACGTCTGACTGCTGGAACATAACAGTGTTTAAAATCTGCCTAGTTTGGTAGCTAAAACCAACCTAAGGAAGTTTTTTCTAAATTAATTACAATATCACAAATAAAAGTATTACACGTTTATAGATAAAACTAGTGTTGCACAAAATCAGTCGTGCAAGACGCAAGAGTCTCGCAGGCTTAGTCTTGTTCTTGCTCAAATCTTGGTCTTGTTCTTGCATTTTTGCAAGACTAGGACCTCCTAATTTAAGCAAGATTTTTAAGACTAACCGTGCAAGATTTGAGCAACAACAAGACTAGCCTGCGAGACTCTTGCATCTTGGAAGACTGATTTTGGGCAACACTAAATAAAATGATGAAAAGGTCTGTCATCTATTTCAGAGTGTCGCTTAGACAATGCGTTTCGGTTGGTTTTAATAGTCAAAATTCGTTCGGGAATGATGCTATGGGTACTCTCATTAAATAAGCAAACTGAAATAAGTTTACGTTTCCAAGTAATCAGTTTTGGGCCCAGGGTAAATATAAGGCAGGAATATTTCAATTTAACTAATGGACGAAGCGCGGTTGCGGCTTTTATAGTAAATATTAAGTACTATGTGTTAGTACTAAGACTAGTGGTCTTATTCCTGTGTGTATTGGAAAGTTCTTTGCTGTGTAACTTCCCTATTTGAAAAGGCGGTATAGCATATTCTTTGCGTAAAAACCTTCATGGATTTTATAGTTAAAGTTTTACAAAAGAAACTTTATACGATGTGACAACAATTTTTAACGAAATAATTGAACTACTTTGTATACTTTGATATCAATGAAATTAAAAATATTTTATTGCAACATTTTTATGATGATAACTCTCACTTAATTTCGAGAAACTCAGTAGAACAAAGAAGTTTTAACGCAGATGTATGAAGTACCTTTTATGAAGATATTAAAATTTATGAAGTTTAGAAGGTCCCGTAAAAATTACTTGGAGTGGTCGTAACAAGTTTAAACACAGATGCGTAGGCGGTAAGTGTTAGACTGTCCAATTTATAGAGGAAATTCAGCTGTTGTCACAAGATTTACAAGAAACTTAAATAAATTTTTTGGTAAGAAATTTTATAATGCAATTAAATATTTTTTTATAAATGTCATTGTATATTTTTTTTATTAAATTTATATTTTTTTAGGCGCGTTATGTAAAAATGATGAGAGTGAAATTTAAAGATACGCGTGCATCACTGTCACGCAAAAGTAACGGGTTGAAGTTGCCCGCAAAAGCGACATAGAATAAACCAGCAGGATGAATTTGGCCGCTAATTGGCTCAAGGTTGAATGTGTGTGTGTGTGTGTGTGATTTTTAATTATATATGGTGGTAAACAATAATTTATTTAATATTATAATAACAATTTTATTTAAGTGGTTTTTATATTATAAACTTTTTAAGTGCGTTTTTGATTATTTTGAGGTTAACTGTCGGTACGTATTCTTTTATTTGTTTATAATATAAATTTATCAATTTAAGAATGTCAAAGAAGTAGAACTTCTCACGCGCATACATAAGTACACGCATCCATATTTTTTTCAATGCTATCTTATATTATTAATTTAATAGAAAATACTAGAAAATATCGACTCGGCTCGCAAGTCCCAGGCAAGACTCAAACCCGCAAATTTTGGATGTCCGGTCTACTGCTCCTGCAATTGACCTACCGAGCCTAGTCCGTACTCGTCGGAGTTTTCAAGTACTTTTTAATTTACGCTGTTGGCCGGTAGCTTCTTTATTGAGAGTAGTATACTCTAGTATACCTTAAAAATATTTTTACAAATATTTGACAATAGATTAAGATGAATTAGCTATTTTAATTAATGAGTTTGTAGTTTTTTGCATCTTCAATGCTATCTTATATGATAATTTTTAATAAAAAAGGAGTAGAAAAGATCGATTATCGATCGATCGATAAATGAAATGTGTGAACAACTTTTTTGTTAAAAGTATATTAACAAAGTTATGTTATCAGAAATACAACGAACGATGTTATTATTACCCACATATTAACGTAATGAAGAAAATAAATTTTTGATTACGCTTCTCTCATAAATTTTTACGCTTTTAGTGGATTGCGTTGCACTGACTATTGTTAATATTATTAAAAATTATTAGTATAAAATATGCATATAGTAAAACAGCATTGAGTTTGTTACTCTGCCTCGTATTTTTAAAAGCTTTTATTTAACTTGCTCTGTATGTTTGTTCGGGTGGAATCTTGCAACTTAATTTTGAAGCAGATATTTTCAGCCGATTGAGCTGAAATTTCGTGTACACGTGCAGTTCGGATGACAATGCATGATTCACTGTGTGACGTCGTTCTAAATCCAACATGGCGGCGTTCGCAAAATGGCGGACCAATAATTTATAATGGATCCCTACAATATGGGTATCAAATGAAAGGGCACGCTGAGTAGAACTCGAAAAAAATGTGACTTTGCTATAAATCCAATATGGTGGACTAATGAAGTTCAAAAATCATTTTCGAAGCATATATCTTCAACCAATTGGGCTGAAATTTTGTAGATATGTTTAGTTCGGATGATAATGCATTTTAAGCTGTGTGACGTCATTCTAAATCCAACATGGCGGAAAATATAAGATGGCGGAATAGGTATTTTTGATTCACCTCTACAATATGGGTATCAAATGAAAGAGCTCGTTGAGTGTAACACGAAAAATTTAAAGATGTTAGGTACTTCAAACCCAACATGGCGGAAAATAAAAAAATGGCGGTACAAGTAAAAAATTGCAGTTTAGTTTTGCTGTTAATTTTTTTTAACCTTGACTTGTGTGATTTGGCGGGATGGGCGTCATCAGCATTGGTTTGCAACCTGTCTAGGAGAAGGACAACTCCAAAATCAAACCCGGGACGGTGTTTCGTCAGGCACAAGTAAGCTTCAAGCTGAAATAAGTGGCGTATTCCTCCAAACACCCAAGTCAAGGTGAAGCCGTGCCAAGGACTGAGTGGCATCCGAGTGTACCTAATTAACCTTGACTTGTGTGATTTGGCGAGATGGGCGTCATCAGCATTGGTTTGCAACCTGTCTAGGAGAAGGACAACTCCAAAATCAAACCCGGAACGGTGTTTCGTCAGGCACAAGTAAGCTTCAAGCTGAAATAAGTGGCGCATTCCTTCAAACACCCAAGTTAAGGTGAGGCCGTGCCGAGGACTGAGTGGCATCGGGGTGTAATATGGTGTCGTGAACGTACCGCCTCAGGGAACCGGGGCGAACCCTGTTGTATATTAGCTCTTACCCTTCTAAACGAAGCTCTGGGAGGGTCGACAATTTTTTTCTTCGGTACTCGTGGGAACCAAATGGTAAATATAGAAACAGCAACACAAAGAAAAAGAAGGTTAGAAAAAAAGAAATTAAAACGACAAGAAAATCTTGCTATTGAAACTGATGACGCAAAACGCGTTCGACTCGCCAAACGACGTGAACAGGATAGTAACGAGACACATACTCAACGGCAGTTGAAACTTGATAAGGCCAAACATCGCATGCAAAAGTTAAGAGCAGAAGAGTCACAGGAAGAACATGACGCACGAATCGTGAAAATTCATCACCACGTAACTGAAATTCGAAAAACCGAATCAGCTGAACAGCGAGAGGTTCGCTTGAGCGCTATGAGAGAACACAACTCTCAAACACGAACAGAAGAAAGAATGCAAATCGAAACTTTTAACAAGACCATAAATATATTTAGTGACAAAGTGTGTGAAATTTGTACTAAAAGGTGCTATCCAAATCAAGTCACAAATCACAATATAAATGTTAACAGTACCACGTACTTACCTGCTGAATTGGCAAGAAAAGGGACCATATTGCTATGTCATCGATGCAAAAAGCACCTAACTAGCAACAAAACTTCAAGTCCAGCTAAAGCATATTGGAATAATTTAGATCCTGGTGAAGTGCCTGAAGTAATAAAACATTTGACGCAACCCGAACAACGGTTACTTTCGAGAGTTATACCATTTGTGAAAATTGTTAAATATAATGGTCTATTCGGACAATATGGATTTAAAGGGCAAGCTGTACTTTTTGCACAAGACATATTTGAATTCACTGAAAATCTGCCAAACATTTTACCTAGATCTTCTGACAATATAGGCATGGTTATAATTACAGAACATTTGGAAAATTTAAATATATCACGGGAGTATAACATATCACTCCCACGTGTATACGGTGCATTGAGGTGGCTTATTAATAACAATCCCCTGTATCATGATGTAATTATAGACAATGATGCATCTATTTCACAAGAAGATCTTATTCGAGTAGCCCAAATATACGATGACAATGCTCAAAATAATCAAACATTATTAGAACCGCCTACCACTGTGAACGCAGAAGCAGACAACGCTAAAGACGCCTACACGGTTATCAGTAATTCACTACGTGTTCTACGAGCTTCTTGGCACCAAGGAAACAATCAAGTTTTCAATACAAACCATGTAGGCAGCCAATGTTGTGCTATGGTGTTGGCGAACATTACAAGGGCAGCAATATTATCACCACATTCATGGACTAAAAATACACTTAATACAAACATGATCGAGGGTGATGCATTGTATACAAAAATAAGAGAAATTTCAATAGGTAACCCATTGGTACCTCCTATTGATGAAACAGGCTATTTGGAAATACGGCACTTTGGTGTAATTAGGCACAATTATATGATGTACAGTTGTTTGTTTAGAATAGAATATGACGAGGAAACTGATTTGTTTGGGTGTTTGCAAGATTCAGTTAATAATCAAGATTTTGGAATCACTCTTATAGAGGCTCTGTCGACAATGTTTGTAAATCACAAAGCAGGAGTACTAATTGCCACATCTAAATCTCTAGGAGTCATGAACTACCACAACAAATACTATTTTACTGACTCCCATGCGTGTGGTCCTAAAGGTGCGAGTGCCTCTGACACTCACGGCAAAGCTTGTGTTATTGAATGTGGGTCCCTTGAAGAGCTAGTCCGAGTTTGTAAACGCGCAACTGGTTCAGGTAACGTACAGTATACGCTGAATTATATAGATGTTCATATCACTGAGAGATTGGTATGCGATGAAAATATTACACGTTTAGAAAATAATGAGCAACAAACTCTCCAAGATGCACTACAACCTATCAATTCTCGTTTATTGAGCAAGATCGAAACGAATCAAAATCCACCTACTAGTACACATCTACAAATTGAGACAATTCCTGTACAAACTTCAGTTATGGCTCCTATCGACAGCACGCAACCCCCAGAAGAACAAGTTCTAGATGTGTCAGATAATGTCAACAAAATAACTAGAAAAACAAAAGATAACATTGTCAATGTTTCTCACGAACAAAAAGCAGAGGAATTTGCATGGTTTTTCCTGTTGCCTTACGGAGTGAACGGATTAAACCAACCAAGGAATGTAAAAATTTCCCCTCTTGATTATTTCCAATATAGAATTCTTGGAAACAATACTAGGTTTCAACGTAATGACTATTTGTTTTATGCTCTCTCTATGTTCGAGTACCATAGAGTAAAATCAACGATATCTGCTTGCTGTAAAAAAGTTGAAGGTCAAGACGGCAAAGTTGAAGACGTTCATCTTTATCTTAAAAACCTTCGAGGTTCAGCTGCATATTGGCGTACTGCATTAAACGAGCTATTGGCACAAATCCGATGTCTAGGGCCTCCTACCTTCTTCTTAACCTTCAGTTGTAATGACATTAACTGGGTGGATATGCGTAAAGCTCTTCTTATTGTAGATGGACGGCCAATGGATAATCCACAAGATTTGGATATGATATCTACTCAGCGGTTAATTGAGCAATATCCTGTGATTGTTAGCAGACATTTCATGTATCGGTTCAATGCCCTTATGAAATTTTTGCTCAACAACAATCAAGTTTTAAATGGTCGCATAAAAGACTATTGGTGGCGGATTGAATTCCAGAACCGTGGAAGTCCCCATGTTCACATGGTAGTTTGGGTGGAAGGTCACGCATCTTTTGATACGGAAGAAGGGCTGCATCAGCTAAACCAAGTATGTCGTTGTGACCTACCACCTGAGACATCTGAATGGCACGATCTGGTGAAAAAAAATCAACTACACAAACATACACATACCTGCTATAAGAATTATTCCGAATCACCAATATGTAGGTTTGGTTTTCCAAGAAAGGAATGCACTGAAACTCGTCTTGTGTCGCATTCATCAGACGAATTTATTCGTAATGGAGGCAGAATCTGTATTCTTAAGCGAGGCTCACAGGATGGGTGGGTTAATAATTATAACCCTACTCTTTTAAAAGTTTGGAATGCCAATATGGACATTCAACCATGTGGAACAAATGAAGCTATAGCCTTTTACATAGCTAAATATGTTTCTAAATCTGAACCTACTCAACTTGATGCTAGTGTAGCTCAAGCAATACGCGAGATCCAACGTGAAGAAACAGATATATCGCGCAAACTGTTTAAGGTTTGTATGCGGATATTACAGGAAAGGCAAGTGTCTGCGTGTGAATGTGTTTACAGGCTGTGTCATTTAAATTTCAGGAATAGTTCCCGAAAATGTTGCTTTTTAAATACAAGAAAGCCAGAACAGAGGTACAGGGTTCTTAAATTTGACTCAAATGGGACAGCTAACGGATACTGTAGTAACATATTCGAACGTTACGAAAAACGACCTGCACAGCATCTCAACTACGACTTTGACAGTATGTGCCTTCTGGAATTTGCGATGCTTTTTGAGCCTCATTACGACAAATCAAACCAAGAATCTGAAACTTGTGTTGATATCTACGATACAGAAAGGCAAACAAGGCAGCGACTAATCACTCTAACAGATAATAGTAAAATGGTAATCAGGAAAGTTCCTGCTGTCGTACGCGTGCCGTATTTTGTGGCTGCTAGTGATCCAGAAAACTATTACTATAGTTTACTTCTTCAGTATGTGCCATATAGAAATGAACGTGAATTAATTGTTGACTATGATACAGCAAGAGAAGCTTTTCTGGCCAGAGAATCTGATCTCCGCGCAATAAACGCTCGTTTAGACACATTTAGAGAGCGTGATAGACAGTTTGAAAATGCGTTTAATCAAATACATGCTTTTGAAGTGTTAAATCAAGAAGCTCAAGAGGAAAATGTTGAAGAAGTGATGGACATGCCAGAAAATCACATGACCGATAACGAATTCCTTAATGCTAGAAAAGCGATGAATGTTGGACAAAACGATGCATTTTTATTTATAACAAGAAGTATTTCAGAGAAGCTTAATAATCAAAGCGAAGAACGTCTACGATTGTTTATAACTGGTAATGCTGGTACTGGGAAGACCTTCCTCTTTAATTTATTAAAAAATCAGGTCAATCGGTGCTACGGCAAGCAAGTTGTCAAAGTTTGTGCTCTTACAGGAGTGGCAGCACGTTTAGTTGGAGGATCGACATTACATGCTACTCTTAAATTACCCGTACAAAAGGATGGCAGAATAGTACAAATGCCTATTCTTACTGGTAATTACTTGCGTTTAATGCGGCAACAGTGGCAGCACATAGAGTTTTTGTTTATCGATGAAATCTCTATGGTGCCCTATGAAATGCTTTGTATGGTGGATTCCCGACTTAAACAACTTAAAAACAATGAATGTTTATTTGGTGGTATAAATATTTGTGTATTTGGTGACTTAATGCAGTTACCTCCTGTGCGAGGAAACCAAGTATTTGATCAACCTTCTAGATTTGTCCCAGCAACACATCTGTGGCGCTCTTTTGCACTTATTGAATTGACCGAAAATATGAGACAACAAGGTAGCACAACTTTTAAAGACCTCCTCAATGCATTACGAATTGGTGAACTTCAATCGGAACATTTTGCTATTTTAATGCAACGACTAAACCAAGAACCAACAGGTGAATTTGCTATTGAGAAGGCCCTGCGAATTTACCCTACAAATCAGCAAGTGAACAATCATAACAAAACGGTCCTCGAACATTTCCGAACTCGTGGTGTTACAATAAACAAAATAATAGCACAGGATAGTCTGATAGATAGTACTCGAAAAAATGATAACAAAGATTTAAATAATATCATACCATCGGATATAAACAAGACAGGCGGGCTACTTAAGGAGTTAGAGATATTCGTTGGGGCCAAAGTCATGTTACGATACAATGTAGATGTGTCCAAAGGTCTAGTCAACGGTGCCATTGGGCATATCACAGAAATCATTTGGCCCTGCTTCCGGAGAGCACAAATGTATGACACCGATATACCATCCGTTCAGATAGATTTCGGCAAAGACGGTGTTCATACTATTCAACCCAAGTCTGTGCAATTCCCAGCGAAATATGGTCACGGCACTGCAGAACGGAGAATGCTACCAATCATATTATGTTGGGCTTGCACAGTGCACAAAATGCAGGGTAGTACTGTCGACCATGCCGTTGTGTACTTAGGCTCGAAGCTCTTCGCTGCTGGTCAAGCGTACGTAGCATTGAGTAGGGTAAAATCATTAGAAGGTCTCCTAATCGAAGAGTTAGACTGTTCAAAGCTTACCGGCAAACGACCTTGTAACAATGAGGCTTTGGATGAGATGAACAGACTGAGAAACCTATCCGGTCATGACTAAAAAGTAAAAAATAAAATCAATGTAAAAAAAAACTTTTAAAAAAAGCTTTTATTTCAATGCGCTAAAAAGAAAAAATCAATGTAAAAAAAAACTTTTAAAAATCAATGTAAAAAAAAACTTTTAAAAAAAGCTTTTATTTCAATGCGCTAAAAAGCTTGTCGCGAATTACGATAGCTAGAATGCTTACTAGATAGATCTCGCGACAAGCTTTTATGTCACATCAGTTGCTTAGAGTAAAAAGTTAATATTTTATGTAGGTATCTTATGGCTTGAATAAATTGTGAATAAAGGTTCCAGATTAAAAGTTTATTTTATTCTTTTTAGCGCATTGAAATAAAAGCTTTTTTTAAAAGTTTTTTTTTACATTGATTTTTAAAAGTTTTTTTTTACATTGATTTTTTCTTTTTAGCGCATTGAAATAAAAGCTTTTTTTAAAAGTTTTTTTTTTAAATATATAAATTTATTAGAATATTAAAAGTTTATTGTATGTATAGTCATATATTGTATGTATATTTTAGTACAGTTTGTCAAAAATAGAAAATAAATAAATTAGTACTTACTCATTTCGTTTTATATTAAAGTAGACCCTACAAGAACAAACAATCAATAGAGTTCTGTAAGTATTCTTGTGCTCTGATACTTAATAGGTTACCACAGCTGTTATTTTCGTATATTCTTCATAAATATATTACAAAATTCCCCAACAAAAGTATATTCCGACATAATAAAATTTGGCGCCGCCAACATATTGACGGAGACGCAAAATTTTATGCTACAATAAAATTTCACTCTCCCGTTGTTTTATTTCCGTGCACAGTACCAAATTTGATTGCACACAAAATATTGAATCGTATGATTTCACATTTGTAGCAAATTTAATTGTACCTTTTGTCGTTTCTGATGCAATAGTAGAAATAATGGCGGATTCTTTATGACACTTTATCTACGTCATTATGGCATGCAGGTGCTGACGATAAAAAGTATGAAATAATTGTCCACGAGTTGTTTCCATCCAAATGAACACATGCATTCACTGTTTATATGAATACGAGTTTATCGGCTGACTGAAGTATCGATATTCTGAAAGCTTAAATATTACATGTTATTGTGTAAAAAGTTTATATATTTTTTTAAATATATCACACAGGAATAACACTTTATCTATAATCTAAGATCATACTTGTTTGTGTGTTTGTCTGTCCGCTCTTTTTCCATTGTATCAATAACGTTACCATAGCAACGCGTTAACCGCAATTAGTTCGTCTACCGGACGCTAGATGGCGCTAACGGAAAAATATTTAATAATAGAAAAAAATTAAAGAATTTTGTCCACATGTGAGAAGACGGGACGAGTCGCTAGTTCTTTCTAAAAGTATAAAGTCTAGTGCCTACCCCATGAATATGTTTAAATTCTCGTATTCAAATTATACATACAATTATGCTTCTATCACGTAAGGGTAGGCAGAGATTACAGATTTCTACTTTCTACGTTCTTTTCAGATCATTCTTTAATTCAAATTATAGTTCTATTAAAGATAGACTAAAAACTACCAAGAAATCAAATCAGCCATGATTGTCGGACAGATAATAACTGCAGATAAATCTCTTGCTGGTGAGAGTGAGAGTATATAGGCATATATTTTAAAGAAAATTTGTAAATGAAAATTCGGACAAATGTTATTGTTAATTGCTATAACTAAAACGAATAGCTTAATTCGTTTTCGCCAAGGGCGAAACTACACAAGCCACTCTTAGTGTCGGTGATCAAGGAGGAATCGTTTTTCATAAGTTGTGCGTAGCGATTAAAAAGATCACATGGCTTACATACTCGTAAAACGGTTGTAGCGGCGGCCGAGACGCTAAAACGCATGAACCGATGACGACACCAAAAGCTTCTTCTGCTAAATCGTCGATCTCTGATACTAAAAGTAGCATGTCTATTTTGTCACCTCTATTAACTATTAAATTCACGAATCGAATCTCTACAAATTAGGGAAGTATCCCCACTTTACAGATAATGGTAAAATCAAATAGCATTTGCTATAAAGGGTAGAAATTTTTTTTACTTTCCATTTATAAAGGGAAAACATAAACAGAATCAAAGAGTCATCATAAGTCTTATAACTGGGAATCCGTCACTTTATTGTAACTGACTACGACGATTTTCCGGCGCAGAGTTGTTTGCGAGAACACTGTTCGCCGCACGTTTCTTCAATTGCAGATGGAAATGGGTTTAATTCACTTGCACATAATTCACTTATAAAATATATTATCTATTTTAGTGAATCACTGAGGTTAGATTAGGTTAGAATAGTGACGTAATGCCCGATTCTTTCTATAGATGGAGACTTAAATAAAAAGACAATAATTTAGGACGAAAAAAATATTGTCCGTTTCCATCATGTTACTGTCATTGAAATTTCTTCGTTAAAATATTAAAATATATATTTTAACTAGCTGACCCGGCCACGCGTTGCTGTGTTATAAATTAAAATAAAACCTATCCTTATAATGAAAAAAAAAACATAAAAATCGGTTAAGTAGTTTCGGAGTTCATTACGGTCAAACACTATGACAGGAAATTTTTATATATAAAGATTATACCTATCGTTAAATTTTATTATGCTTCTGCTAACAAAAGCAAATTGAAAGATTTTTTTTTACAAAAATAATCTTATAAGATTTTATGAAGCGGTAAAGATAGCCTTCTAGATTGTCTCCACTATCATCATTCCCTTTTTTACGATGTCCTAAATCTGACGGTTTGCCACTCCTGACAAGCGTAAAGAACATTAATGTCGACAACAAATATGAGAGGAAGATGATGGGGCACGATATCTTGACCGCCACGTGGTGTGAGATGCTGGAAGCTGCCGTCGTCCTGAGGGCCTACCATCATCTCTTAGCGCGATTCAAGTTCTATTGTCAAAGTGAGACACCACTATACGCGGTCTATAGTGGCGTCTCTTTTTAACAGCTAAACTTGAATCGCTATAAGGCGTGATGGTAGCGCCTCTGGTCGCCGTTGCTGTACCTTATTGTACCTTATGCTCACGAGGTCACCGTCACATAAAAGAATAGTTTGTTGTAGGGGTTTGCGTATAGGCCACTAGTTCAATTTAAAATTGCGGAACTCCGCTCATCAGTCCTTTTTCTTTTGCCCAAATGTTGGCCACATTGCGGCATAATTTGCCGCCAATAGATGGCGCGGTCGTCTCGTCCTTCCATATGCGAGTAAAAGTATGTGCGAAAGTGAAATGGAATAAATGAGGCTAGGTGTGTCGACCAAACTAACAAAAATTACAAGACACAAATTGATAAGGCATCACATTTAAATTTAAAGCTGCCGCAACCACCTACCCCCGCTATTAATAGTGCACGCTACTCGGTTGAAATGATTTTGATGATATAAGACATCATTGTGATGACAGTAAAGAAAGCAAGAAGTATGATCCGATCGCACCGAGTCTACCTACCGCTACGGGAGAAAGGTGTGAGTGTATTACTGCATGACTGGCTGTTTGTATATTTGCGTAAGCGCTAACCACTGCACCATCAAGCTTTTCTTGTAGTCTATATGAACACTAAAATGCCAGAGTTCATAAAAAATCCTTTATACCCGGTGGAGCGGCGCGGAGTATTCGCGAATTGCCCGCTGAGGCATTTGCGATTTCAAATTGTAGGCATTATGCTCGTGAAACGTTGCTATCTTGGTTATTATTACATTCCTTCTGAGGGGTGTTTTGTGTAGAGACAATTCTGAGAATCGCATTTACTCCCACCAAGATTTTTCTGGTACAGGTTCGAGTTGAGAATAATTATAACATGGATTATGTAAAAAGAAATATAAAAGAAATTCGGACGTAGAAAATTATATGTTAGCATTTTATACTGAGTTCTTGTCACTGAAATAAGATCTTGTCACATTATATCACTTATTAACGTGTATACGGCAATTTCTTGACTTTCTGTAATTCAATGTGACAATGTGACAAGATATATGAGTGTACATATACACACGCTGCCCTTATTTTACTTCTTA
Organism: Calamotropha paludella; assembly: GCA_927399485.1. Taxonomy (NCBI): domain Eukaryota; kingdom Metazoa; phylum Arthropoda; class Insecta; order Lepidoptera; family Crambidae; genus Calamotropha; species Calamotropha paludella. Next base: position 19,324,689 of record OV656815.1, on the reverse strand, counting down.
GTTTATATTATAAATTACAGCAACTGGGAGTTTGGTTATTTTTTTGTAGAGCAATAAATTTAAACGATTTGTATTTAAAGCTTTATACTAGCTAGTAATACTTACCAGTAATACTAGCTTTTATCTGCGGCTTCGCCCGCATTTTTTTATTTTTTTTCAATAAATAGTATTTTATGTTACTTCTAATACCTCCAAGAATATATGTACGAAATTTCATGATGATCAGTTTAGTAGTTTTTGCGTGAAAGCATAACAAACAAACTTACATTCACATTTATAATATTAGTAGGATTTGCGTGTAATATTATTCTGTGACCGTAAGCGCAGTTAATAATTTATCTAAGAATTTAATTACTTATTCATATTTTTGCAATTTATTTAATTTTAATTGTTAAAGTTGTAATATTCTTTGGTAGAGACTAATTAAAAGTTTTCTTTCTTTCAATTACGTATTTAACTAAAATTTTACCAATAATATGATAAGTTCTGTAAATCTATTTAATGTTGTTTTAATACTAAACTTTCGCCAATTTATGTATAACTCTTCTAACAACAACTTCAATTTGTGTATTTAATTTGAAATGTATACCATATTTTAGGGTATTCTACAAAGTCATTTATAATTGATTGATGTTTAAAAATTCATTTTTATTACTTATTTTGGTTTCACAGTATTGATACTTTTTAAATTGTTTGAATACGCAGTTTTACGCAAAAATATAACGAAAAAACCAATATTTTCTAGGGCCCATACATTTGTATGGGCTGTTTTATAATTTAAATAAAAATAAATAAATATTTCTTACATTCACACCAATTAGCCTAGCCCAAAGTAAGCACTGTAAGGCTTGTGTTATGGATACTAGGTTAAAGGATAGACATACATATATGATACATAGATATGTAATATTAATAGAAATATATAAAAACACCCATGACTCAGGTGCAAATGCTCGTATTCATCATACAAACATTTGCCCCTTCCGGGATTTAAACCCAGGACCGTCGGTGCGAAAGGCAGGATCACTACCGTTGCACCAAACGGCCGTCATTTATAAAAATCACTTAGGTATATTGGACATGGACAATTATTTTAAAACAATTATTTTATAATGTATAACTATAAAGTCTTTTAAATATTCAGCAAACTATCTCTACTTACAAACTTAGCAAGAGATAATTACAGCATGTATAAATATTAATTTCCCCAACTAAAAATAAAGCAGAAAACAAAATGTTAACATCGTCGCGTAAAAGTTAGTACCAACGTGGCGCCGTGGGACTCAATGCACCCTGAATTTATGGGAAAAGTTCTGAAATCATGTTTAACGCATCCTGTGAATGCCGCAACTTTTTATTGCTTTATTATACAGGTCGTTGTGGATTTTGGCTTACAGAGAATTTATAGGCAGACAGTAACGATGCTTACAAACTTGGCTAAGCGGTTAGTTGTATGGAAAAAAGTACCATTCATTTTACTTTCATGTAAGTTGGTGTTGTAATTTTATTTCTTAAAACTGTGCTGTAAATCAAAATTAATAAACACTAATCGGTTTATTATATAATTAGTATACATTGTAAATATGATTAGTTGCCACGTGCGTTACAATACTTTACAAAAAATTGTGGGCCATTGTGGTTAATAACATTATTTGTTATCGGATATTGCCTAATTAATTATCTACACTTAGTGAAGTTTTAATAAATATCTTGTGTGTGATTGTATTAGTTATTGTACGCAGTGAGGATATACTAGAACTTAAGAATCCCCCATAATTTTGCGAGAGTTGACTTTGAACAGCATCCTTGACTGAAGTTTGATAGTATTTTTATTCTGAATTTTAATACTATCAGGAACTTAGGTACTATCCCTGATCAGGGATTCTAATGGACACCTCAGATTTATGCAGTTAGAAAAAAATATTTGTTGCGACTTTCTACCGATTAGTATGAAAACCAATGTGGCGTATTTTTACTTTGAAAGCATAAAATATGTCTGTTATTGTGGCACGTCCCTTGTAATATACCTTACAACATTATGCTAGATCCCTATTGGTTGTCTTTTGAAAAACAAATATATATCGTTGTAATGTCAAACAGGAAAAATATCTGATTGCGTTAGTACTATATAAATTTGTTAAATTCTTTGGTTTAATACATGAGAGTATTCAGTTATATGGTGTGTAATTATTTACCACATTCCATATTACGCCAACAATGTCAATGCATGTTATACAGCTTTTTCAGAGAAATTACTAAATTGATTGGAGCATTTAAGGTTTTATATTCGTATCAGGTACAAATACTGCATGTCGATCAGTATTTGTAAAGACCACACGTCGTATTTCTGACACTCTTCACCTATCCAGCGATTGTATTTAGTTAGCCAGGTTAGTCGGTGGGTAAGGCGCTACTTGCGCTCTCCTACCGCCTTTTAGTACACCGGTGGAATTTCCCGCTTAAATCTGGCGGTCATCCATCAAGCCACCTTCCTCTCCTCTTAATTTACACGCGATGGACGAGCGCACGGTTATCATGCTGCAGTAAATTATGAGCCTGTGCAATGCATACGACAGATAAATCTATACATCGCCTGCAGTCTCATTAAGGGAGATGTCTCCCTGACCGTCTTCACGGGGCCGTAGTTGCGGTGTACTTTCTGGATCGTTCTGCGGTATTCTTTAGCGAAGACTGTGGAAGAAACCTTGGGGAAGGAGATCATCACACTCTAGGCTCCGTTACTGCCCGTCATCACTCGCATCACTCTCGGCAGCAAGAAGTCCGTTCCAATGACCGCGACCAGCGCTACGCTGCTGACCAAGGGCAGGACACTCCTCGATTGCATATCTTATATTATTTTAGTATATAATAATAATAATACAATATAAAATATATATAAACAGCACTTTTGCGTTATTTTAAGGGTATTTTTCATATTCATAAAGTTTCTGACCGTAAAGTGTCACCACTAGAAGCTGCCTTTGCAATTTGGCAGTGCGCCAGGCTTTATATTACACTGGCTAAGAACTAAGCACGCCTTCATTTCGTCTTATTACGCTTTAGTATGGCTTCTTAATTCATTATTTATTAGTATTTACTGTCTGTGCTAGCGGATACTATACTTATAAAAAACTATAGAGAAGTAATTCATGTTAGAGCGGAACATTGAAAAACGATAAAACCAAAACACACTCATTACTTTGAGCTAAAGCTTTGAATAGCTTTGAATAAGCTTTGAATAGCGTTTAAATTGACTCTTATATACACTTGGCATCAAAATTGAAACAACGCGTTTCATTATAATAGAATCTTTCAAAGTCATTGCAATTATTTTTGATTAATGTATGAATTGAATGCTAAAATGTTGAAACAAAATTTACACGAAAAAAGAACTAAATTATACAAATAATATATGTCACAAGACATTATTGTATTTGTATTTTTTACAATTAACCATTTGCCTTACTTATTAATATAATAATCGCTATATGGAAAAATCTTAACTTTTTATTTAATTGAATGTTTATGTGAAAATCATTTCGCTATGTATGTCTATTGCAAAAATAAAGCGGTGTTATGTTTTTTTTATGCCAACGACAAAGATTAGACACAAAGGATTTTAGTATTCCATTCAACCAAAGGGATGTACCTATACGAAATTAATGTGATACTGTTTAATGGTCGATCGGAAATATAATATTCCAACGACGCGGCCGCCTTGAAAATTTTAATTGTATTGTAACTGGAAACGTTAATTTGTGCACCGATCTGAGACAGTTTGTTGATTTAATCTGCGCTGCCATCGTTTCAGAGGGTCCCTTTTAATCTTTTGTTACATCTAACAGGTTTCCGTCGGTCGTTGGGAAAATTATTATTCACCAGGATTGTTTTTTGAGACTTCGATATCGATATCGCTCGAGCGATGTTGTCAGATATTTGTTAAAAATTACGACGTTTATAACCTTCGTTTGTAATTTGAATTACAATTTATATTGACATGCATTTTGTGATATGCCTTATATTATTTGTTTTGTGGTTTATTGGGGTACAAGACATCTGTTAGCGTCTCACGTATTGTTATGTGTACTGTGATAATTCTATTATAACTAGATTTCTTAAACTCTACGTGCCCGATAACCAATTTAAGAAAAGAAAATTGCGAGCCGCCGTTTTGTGGCACTGATAAGCATAACTTTGCCACAGGTAACTGTGGTGATCAGTTGCTCATTTGGAAATCAGTAGCGACTGGCAGACATTGCGTCATCCACTGTGAATTTGAAGGAAAATTCGACTTGATGGTTATGGTTCTCTTTGATCTATCAATTCGATAATATGTCATTTCATTGCAGAAAACCAACACAGTTTGCTTACTCTTCTGATTTACTTTGAAGACGCCTAATAACAAATGCCTGTCTACCGAGGCATAAGTAAGGAGTAAAAAATTATTTCATCGTTTCTGGAAACGGAGTACTTAGAGGTTTAAATATTTTTTACTTAGACATTTTTTGAAGAAAGAAGCATGAAATGCAATACTAAATCCCATGGTGAGATATGTACGGACACGTATTTCAGAGTCTAAGAAAATTCTAACCTGAAAAATTTAAAAAGGTTTAAGCGTTTTTATGCAAATTCCACTATTTCTGAGGTGCTTTAACTTCATCAGTGATCTAATGGACTAATCATTACTTTGCATTTGAAAAATAAAAACTATGTTCAAATATCGAAGATTGTAGTATATTTATTTATATTCTAAGAAGAGTATATTATAGTAACTAGATGTCGCTGTACCGAAATGAATCGCGCTAACTTTTAGCTAACCGTTCTCAGCCCCCTTGAATGTTATTCTTAGGCTTTTACTGACAATATGGTAACAAACTCACAAACAAAGTATTGTCATAATATAATAAGGATGTTAAAATTAAATCTTTATTGCACACTAAAGACACATTAGAAATTAAGAAAAAATACAAAAAGCACACCAAAGACTGCCTAAGTAGCAATTTCTTCCAGGAAGCCGTGATATAGTTATATGAATACTGTTCATAACTTTATACTAGGAACATAACTATTGATAGGAGCACTATCTAGTAATAAAACTATCTTACGAGAGTAATATCGTGAGTTATTATGAATATATATATATATATATATATATATACATATATATATACATATATATATATATACATATATATATATATACTAGCTGACCCAGCAAACGTTGTTTTGCCATCTATATTATTTCTAGCAAACATTACTTAGTTAATAGCGTTTGATCGTAGAGGGGTGAAAATTAAGGGGAATGTATTTTTGTATGATGTATAATAAAAGAAATAAAAACAAATAAAATGTAAAAAAAAAAAATTACGGGTGTATCACTCTTAACATTTAGGGGGATGAAAAAGAGATGTTGTCCGATTCTACACCCTAGCCGATATGCACGCTAAGATTTACGAAAATCGGTCGCGCCGTTTCGGAGTAGATCTTAAATTTGTTATCAACAAATGAAAGTTGTAAAACGAATGATCATTTTAAATATTCTATAATCTAATCAATTGATTAAAATTTGAGATTTTTTTACATAAATCTGAAAGTATGTAATAAAGTAAGTTCAGGAATCCACTTATAACATTGTTTGCGGTTTTTGTGACAATTTCGTAATAATTGTTAAAATTAAAGGAATGTAGTTTAATATTTAAATTGATAGTTTTCTTTTATTTACAAGATTTTTGTTAAATAAGTACTTAGTTTTGTTTACTCTGTGCCGAAATATAAATATATTTTTTTTAAAGTGAAATATTGTGAATACTACTTACAGCATGTCTGTTTTGGTTGGGGGCTCCTTAATTTTAATAAAGTTTGGAGCATTTATTTTAAATAAATAACTAATCGAGCAACTTAAAGAAAATATATAGGTAATTAAAACCATTTCTCTAGATTTATTGGATGGTTATATTATTTGATCGTGTTCTTATCATAGTTGTAATTTTAGTAATACAGTTATGAACCGGTTTCATATAAATTTTTATGGTATATTGTTCTATCCTTATGGATAAAACTTTATGAAGGCTTCACCCATCTTACTGCAGAAGTTGTGGTATGTTAGTTATTTCGATCTTTTAGATTTTTTAACTAAGTTCCAATAAAGCGATTTTATGTATTTATTTTGACTTTAGATAACAATACTTTATCCTCGACCTTCGAGCGACAAAGTAAAAGCTCAAAGTGAGTACTTCCTTTACGCTTATTTGATGAATATACTGTATTTATAAACCTTAGAAGCAATCCAGTAATATTCATGACGCAAATTAATAGAGTCATATTATTATACAAACATGATATAGAACGACCCATTTTAGAAATGACTTCCATTATTCATTGACTTAAATTACGCATGCTTAATTCTAGCGTTATTTCATATGATACGCGTTTTGAGGTAATTAAGGCTAAATTTAATACTCTGGTAATTTAAATAGTTACTTGATCAAACAAATTAACATTATCTATGATAAAAACCAGATTGTTTTGAAAATACATGATACCACTTAGTTACAGTTATGTATTTTGAAAGTCCTCTATGTATGACAAATTCATAAACATACTGTAAAAAGGGAGATTCCATCTATTAATATTAAATTCTATAAAATTCCTGTTAAGAAAATTCTAAGGTTTTTGGAAAATTTGGGCTGATTACACTATGAATTCTAAATAATGCATATCTCATTTAAAATTAGTCGGTTCCCTTAAAATCAATTTAGCTGTGAATTTTTCATCGTAACACCACTAAACGTTTGTAGTGAGTTAATGTACCTACTAATATTATTTTCTCTGGGCGTATTCGTGTGTTTGTGTTTAATTGTGCGTGCTTTACTGTTTGCTATTAATATCACTGTGCAACTTTACATTATATAATCTCTGAGTCACCTATAAGTTGTGAATAAATTGGAGAAAAAAAACTTCTTAGAAGAGGCAGAAAATATAAGTAAATTCATACCGATCTTTGCTTTTTAATGTTTCAAATACGTGGCCAGATGTGAGCAGGAAAACCTTGAAGAGTTCATTGTCGTAGGTCATGGGAAAGAAAGGAAAAGGTCTTGGATGATTTAAGTGACCTTAAGTTCCGATCTTTGAGCGAACGGCCACAAAAGTTGAGTACGTGATCGGATCACACACTTCGACTTGGAGTTGACCTCAGTCAAAAGGATATGGCAAAGAAGACAATACTTATAATTCTTACGAGATTAAACCAGCTTATGCTAATTTTACAATTTTTTAACATTTAAGTTATATATGTATAAAATAAACGTGTACTAGCACCAGTTCTCCAAGATCGCTTTAATGGAAGTAGTAAGATTTCTTATTTGTTCCCACAAGAACCTGCAAATTCACTGGTGTAAATATGTTAGATTTAGTGCAGTGTATGGTGCAAGTCAAAAACATTTGCTGTTAAAATAAGTTCATGAATTCGGCATCAACATTTTTTGTCCATGGTACAGAGGATTTTAGCTAAACTTCCAGTGTTTAGAGACACCTAATGATACTCATGATATCTCCGGCGTAATTTTTTACGTTTAAGACTCTCCCTTGCTCTCTGCCACTTAAGAATATAACTTTCCTAAGTTTCAAGTGTCATACCTACTTGCTCTACCTTTTATATAATTGACTAGCGGCTGCTCGCGACTTCGTTCGCGTGGAACAATGCATCATTCCTTTATTTTTTTGGAATTAAAGATTTTTTCTAAAATAAAAGTAGCCTAAGTAACTCCTTATAACATCAGCTACCTGTTAATAAAAGTCCCGTCAAAATCGGTCCAGCCATTTCAGAGATTAGCCGGAACAAACAGACAGACAAAAATTGTAAAAAATATTATTTTGGTGTATGTACCGTATATATATTCATATGCATATAGTAAAAAATAGTTATTTCAATATTACAAACAGACACTCCAATTTTATTTATATGTATAGATGATCATATAGTGATAAATACATTGTATTTTGGAGTTTTCAAACTAATTCTGAACAAACAAAATGGAAAAAAGAAAACCTCGTCAGTGATGTTAGTTAACAATTACAAAATTGCGTCGTTTGTCTGTATGTTGCTTAACTTCTAGATTATCGGCCAGAATCATGACAAGCACGACAAGGACTGAAACTGATTTGTGGGCATCATAACGTGCATCAAATTGAAGTTTGTTATTATCACTTGTGGGCATCTATCTTAATGTGCATCTGTGTTTATTATTGATTATATACAGAGTTTTTTTGCGAATCAAATACCAAACTGCACTCTGTCTTTCTCCCTACGATGATTTCATCCATAGGCAAGACGCAGTGAGCAGATTAATATAGGCTGATCATAATTACGATAATTTTAACATTTATGCACTATCTTTTCTATCTATCTATAAACTTTCTACAATCTTGATGTAAACACCAAAATCTAAATGGAATTTTAATTGAAAGTTGATATTTTCCTAAAAAAAATAGTTTTAATTATATTTATTTTCTAAGATATTTTTTAAAAGTGCCCTTTCTATTTTCGATTTATGAAAAAAGTTTTCCATGTGCCTCAACTTTATATTAATGTAGGCGTATCGAGGCGGTGGTGAGGCTGTCTTTTTAGCAATCAATCTATCGATTGTAATGAACTATGTTTAGCGAGCAAGCGTTTCTAGTTAATTTATTAGTCAGACAAATGGTTACCATTCCCGTGGGCTTTAAAAATATTCATTGTTTATTCCAAAGGTCCATTTTAAATATTGGGAAAGAAATTTTACCCTTTTCGTGCTAAGAGAATACTCGTAGTGCGGTAGTGTAACATGGTGCCGACTACGAGTATGCTCGTAGCTGGCACGGAAAGGGTTAATTCAGAAAAATGTTTCTACCTATGTTTGGTACCTATATATATATATATATATATAAAAATTAAAGTGGTTTGTTGTTTGTTTTAAACAAAATAATTAAAAATAAATAACGAATTTATAAGAGATCACGGTCAGAGCTTATGCCTTAATATAATGACCAGCAATCCAAGTACAAACCCTTGTTTGATTCAGACCAATAAACACTTGACGAAGGATTTCTGCCGAGAGAACAAGAAAAACCGCTTCTTTACTTAATATCTTACCATGATATAAGGAAGATAACTCATTGACCGATATCAATGGATAGATATAGGATAAGGTTAGGTATATTTTCACGTAATAACGAATATACTTACCAGTAGCCAATCAGTCCAGACGTCATCATATATTTTGCCAATAAATTGATTTTCGATCCGTAAAATTTTAACAATTACACTATTACATTCTTATATTTAAAAGCTTGATCTTATATTCAAATTGCAAGAAACTAAGACACCCGAAGTAACAAAATGTTTATTGCGACTTTTATCATAAATGTTATTAAGTCTCACAAGATTAAAGGGACTTAGCGTTTACCAAGAAAAATAACATATTGAGTTAAACTTGCTTTATTAAAACTAGTTAAAGCAAACTCATTCTGTATGCATTGACCACAGATATGAAATGCGTCCAACCTGAAAAACACCACAAAAACTTGAAGTTAAAAACAAACAAAACTATTAAAACAAAAATTTAAAACGATAAAAGTATTTTCATAAACCATTCAAAAATACGCAAAGAAATGTTTTTCCAAAAAGTTGAAGGTGAAACCTTAGAATGTAAGTGTAGTGGTAGAATTGAGGTCCGTTAGACACCTTAGAAAGATAGATTTTTTTTAGTAATAACATCTTTAAATATTAAAATTCTGCAGTTAAATATTATAACAAAAGAAATAATGATCATGCGAAAGTAATCCTTACTAATATTATAAATCGGAAAGTGAGTTTGTTTGTTTGTTTGTTTGTTCCACTTTCACGCCGTAACTACTGAACCGATTGCTTTGAAATTTTGCAGACGTAAAGATAAAAGTCCGGATTAAATAATAGGGTACTTTTTATCCAGGAAAAAAATTGATATTCCCGAGGGAAAATAAAAATATTGTTTGCTTGATGGATGGATTGTAGATGGCGCTGTGTGTCGTTTAAAACAAGGTAAAATATTGCAAACGAATATAAACATGTAAATTTAGAAGCTAAATGATACGATAATGAATCCCCGAAAATGAGGAATTCCCGAGGGATGACGTACAATTTGTTTTATCGTCTAAACTGTTTTTTTACATCTACTTATATGTTGCAAACGAATATAAACATGTAAATTTTGAAGCTAAATGATACGATAATGAATCCCCGAAAATGAGGAATTCCCGAGGGATGACGTACAATTTGTTTTATCGTCTAAACTGTTTTTTTATACATCTACTTATATGTTGCAAACGAATATGAATTCAATTTAAAAGACTACAATTTCCTATAAGGGTTTCATTTGCAATGACCATAAATAAAGCACAAGGCCAAACTCTAAGGGTTGCTGGAGTACACTTGGAAAAACATTGTTTTTCGCATGGTCAGCTCTATGTAGCGTGTTTCCAGTGCAAAAAATCTGCATGTTTTTGCTCCACAAGGGAAAACATAATATAGTGTACCATTCAGTTTTGGTTTAACAACTAATTGTATCCAGCGTTACATCGCGCTTCTTAGATTTTTCCGTGGGAATGAGAAGTTTTCTTATAGTCGTGCTTTATACCGCAATATAACCGAAATCCACGCGGGCGAAGCCGCGGGCGGAAAGCTAGTCAGAAATAAAGAAAGAACTTCGGGTATTCTATTTGAATTGTGTCTCGGTAAGATTTTAATTTACCTTCAAAAGAATATTTAGCGCATTTCAAAGATCTGTTTATTATTTTCTATTGACTCAGCTCTGTAAAAGCTGATTTTCACAAAGCCGATTCGACGTAATCTTTGCGGTTTCGTTTATTTAGCAAAATATAATAAACACTGCGGCAGGTATTATTATTACAATTAATAAATAAAAGCTGATGCCTGGTGAAATTAATTGTTATTTAATAATTCGTTTTAATTTTGGTGTGTGTGTCTTCGGCGACTTGAAAGCGTGTTCAGCCTATGATTGTGGATTGTTAAGCAACAGTCGCTGGGGCCGGTTCTAAGAAAGGTGATCAAAAATTTTCTCTTACAAATCCTCCGTACTTCAAAATTCTCGTCAACCACTCAAAATTCGGGCAGGAAGTCAAGTGCCTCATTAATAGCGACCGATAACAAAAAATGACGTTTATATATTTTCTGGTTCGTGTTGGTGCTGATTAAAAAAAAATTATTTTGAACTAAAAAGTTATTAGTATTATAGATATAGATATATTTGTTATAATTGAGCAGCAGGAGTTAAGCGTTAACAGTCGTCTGGACGTGGGAGAACGCCGGCGTTCTATTGAGCCTTGACTAAACTTTGGGTTAAAAACAGAGAAAACCGTGGCGGTTTTATGAGCATGGGCAGGTTAAGGTTTTGCTCCACAGTGGTAAGCGCCCATCAGTACGCACTGGGCTCATGTAGTGGGTTACGGCCAATTCTCCCTGCGACATTTTTCATCCATAGAAGTGACAAAGACAGGTGTATACAAAGTATAACCATATCGCACTAAATTGGCAGAAAGCGAAAACACAAAAGTATAGAAATAAATAATTGATGTACGAGTAATATCCTATTACTAAATATATAGAAATCCTATTGCTCGTGACTGTACCCCATCAATGTAGAATTAATAGGCTTATTGCATATATGGACAATTTGATGATGCTTGTATAAAAGTATGTAAAATAATTGACGCTTACGTTTCCGAATTAAAGTAGAAAAGTAATTATTATGTAATTAACACAATATTGCTTTGTACAACATACCATATTGAGGAAAAAACTGAACTGAATTAAAAGAATATGTAATCATTGATGCAACAAATGATGTTTCGATAAAGCGAATTATGAGTTAAATATTCTTTCACGACTCCTAATATTAAACGCGTACCTATACAAAGTTATAATTTATAATACTGCTCGTTATATGTATTATGATATGATGTATAATAACTGTAATTGGCTTTGTTTTGCTATGTTTGTAAATTATATCTTTATAATAGCTGTTGGTCGTCAGAAAAGTAAATAAATGAATAAGCAATGGGCAGTCCTATCGCTCAAAGTGACCTGTACCAGACAATCTTTGGATACATTAGAAAGAAGCCTAAGAGACTGCAGTGTAAACAATAATTAAAATGGAAAAATATATTATAAATATATTCAAATACAGATAATATTTCTTCTTCTTTACTTTACTTCTTTATTTTTGTTCTTAAAACTGCCAATGGATTGTGTACCCGTAATAGAAGAGTGTTCCCAAAACGGGCAGCCTAAACGGTAAACAAAGAGTTTAAATACTTACTTAAACCAATGAGCAGCACAACCACCATCCATATCATGACTATTGTGACTGGATATTTCCCACTTATTACTAAAAGCACTGGTATTGCCACAGCTAACACTAACTGAACGCTTAAATATGCTATTGCCAGCCATATGTACTGTGACATAAGGTCGGGATCCTCCTGTAATGTTAATAAAAATATTTAGAATAGATTAATTATATTTTATACAAATAACATAGAAAAAAGCCTTGATAATAAAAAAGTAAGTATGAAAGTAAAATAATACACAAAAGTCAGACCTATTAAGACCTCAGCTCAGTTTGAATATTTGCCAATTTGTTAGTTCAGTGAATTTGACCATTTGCGATATGAATCAATCCTGTTTGACAAGCCGCGATATTGACAGTCATTTGATAGAGATCGAACGCGTTACAACGTTCTGCTGAGGCTGATTATGACATCACAGAAAAACTTTTAGAAATCAAGCATTCACTTAAAACAGCCAAAATATAATATCATTACTATAGATAAATAATTGGCACACCCATGCTCGTAAAATTTCATACTCGTGGTTAGAAATACTACGTTACCTTTCAGAAAAAGAGTTATATAGATAAGAGGTATATAGATTGTTTATGATAAGCATCGGTTACTTTATGCTTTGGGTGATTTATAAAATTGTATTTTAAAGGCAAAAAATACCATCAAATATATGACGCTATCACGCTCAAATGCAGGTGCTACGCATCATATCAAATGAAAATAGCGCACATATTTTTGATATGTAGAGGATCACTTAGGGACGATGTCAGTTGATAAAATTATTTCTTTGTCATCCACTTTGTTTTCCTAAACTGAACACTTTCGCTTTGCCTTAAGTTCACTCTATCACAAACATTAACATTTGTGATCAAAATATATAATCGATAATTTAAAACATACCGTACCTCATGCTAGTATTGCAATACAATCATGTCTGTATCGCTATCACATAAGTAACTACTTTAGTTTGTTGGGTTCGACTTCTAGTTTGTTGCGATTAAGGTATAAACTGCCTTTATATCGCTTGTTATGGATCTTACCTATAATAACTTAAAGAGTGAACTCATGAAGTAACTTTACCTTAGTAACGTACGGGGAAAAGCTACATAATACCCTAAAGAATTACATAATGTAAAGAAAAATCACAATGACTTTCCGTATCTGTATTTTCAGTTGTGAATACTTTTACTACTTGGCTTCGCATAAGCGTTTTACCATAGAAATAAATATACGTTTTTTACATGCCATGATGCTCACTGTTTTGGTTCATCAATGGTTTACCTCGATGTTATCCAATCAAGACTAAAAATAACAAATGTGTAAGAACAAACTATTTTCAAACTAGTTGTATTTGTTAAAATTGTTATATTGTATAACAATTGTTTCACCGATCTCGTCTCGTATTAATATCCTACTTCAGTAGTAAATTCGTAGCATTTGTATTTGAGAATATTCTCCTGTAGAGTTGATGTCAAACATGAGGTTTTTATAAATTGTCTTATCCCTTGATGTTTTATTGATCATAGTTTTCTAGCAAACTATATTTTGACTATATTTAACGTTAATATAATTCCAAAGTATTTTAACCCAATAATGCCAAGAGTTTCATATGGCTGAATAAGCACTTGTTTAAAAATAAGCTGTAAAAACCACTATCCTAGTAAATTTGTCTACAACAAAAAATAGCAAAAAAGTAATTGGTGTTGTCAATAGTATCTTTTTTTATTGAAATTTGTTGTTACGTTAACGCGAATATTTAAGATTTTCTGAGATATTTAGGTAACGATCAGCACTTGACATCGTCTTTATGGAAATATTTTCTTTTATTTTATATACTTTGATTTTATCCAATTTCATGGCAAAGGTACATCGAATAAGGTGTTGGTTATTTGTGTGAAAATGAGAATTATAAGGAAAATTCACGATCACCTGAGGCAATCTACGTACCTCGTAAACGTAGATCGTGAAATAAAGACGTTGGTGAAAGGATTGAAAATTTGAACTCCAGGCAATTACTTCCGCAAACAATTGTTTGTTATTTTTACAATCCTAAATCTTGGAAGTTATTTTTAACAAAGTGGCTACTCAGTTACAGGTGTAGTATAGAACCGACTTCATAGATGTGAGAAGTTGACGTCAAATATTATTTTAAATAAGATATACGTGACGTCTCGAATCTTCAATCAACGAAGATAACGGTGTAATGTTAGGAAAATGGATTAATAATCCTATTCGCTATAACCATAATCGTATAAATCTATTGTGCCAATAACATCATTAATCTGGGTGTACAACTATACACCATCAGGTACTGAAGATAGATTTGCCGTCGTAAGATTCTTAAAAGCTCTAGTAACGTCTAGTGCTTCTATATTCACAAGTCAATGAGTGTCGGTTCTAAACAGTTAATTACCTTATATTTTTTGCTATAAAGAATTCAACTGCTAGAATTTTAGAGATGGAAGAAATATTACTACTAAAAACTCAACTTGTCTCAATTGCAAGCGGCAAACGAACCTCTCGCTAACCGGGCGAGTATTCTTCAAATTTTCGACAGAAATTGTTTTTTTTCTAGTTGTAATTGCATTAGATATAAAAAATTCAGCAGTCGAATGCTAAAATAATAAAAAATATATCTACACAGTTTTTTTATCGATTGTTGGATACTTGTTCATTTATTACATTCGATATTGTATCTATAATATAAAGAAGTGGTACTGGTGCCTTCTTAAGAATTACTTGGAAAAACTCAACGGGTCTGTCAAAGTCTCCGTAGCTCAATTTAAAGAGTACTCATCCGAATAGCGAGCGACACTTCCTCGTTCGATTCCCCCTGATACTTAAGACAAGTTGAATTTATTTTAATAATAATTTTGAATATATTTTAGTAATATCTTATTTCAGTAGTGCATAATGTGTGCACCCTCACTGTAACAACTCTAAATTAACTTTTTTCTAACTTTGAATACATTTTTTCAAAATGTTGATTGTTTCTGTTATTTTTATCCAAATTAGAGCTTATAATTATAAAAAAATGGGTAAAAACTATTAAAAAATTGAAATTGTGTAAGTGAAAGTTATTAATAATAAAATTAATAACAAATATAAAACTGGTTAATACTCATGGTTACTACATGGTTACAACTACGTATGGTTATTGAGCGAAGCTCTCTTTTAGGCAACTCACAAATTTCGCTTGTCTCCCTCCTGCTACTTAACGGTTCAACCGAATTTTGGCATGAACGTACATGATTATAACCTGACGGACATAGGCTATGTAAAAAAAATCACCGAAAGCAAAATGCAAAAGCTGATCACAGCCAAACCGCTGATGCTACATTGATGAAATTTGGCGCCAAAACTCACATCGTGGTCGTGACTAATGTGCAAAAAAAGTTTTTTTTGTAGCCGCGAGAGGCAACTAGTTTGGTGCGCGATATTTTCGAGGCAATTGTTAATGATTAAGATGAGGTTAGGTTTACAGGGAGCCCGTAAGCGGCTGAAGGTTAGGTTAAGTAAGGTCAGGTGGTGAGGTTAGGTAAGGTAGTGCTTCGCTCAGTATTTGCAAACAGCAGCATGCATGACCTTGTATATATGTATACGTTAATACTAATGGTTAATACTTAATAATAATTAATCAATAACGTTTTCGAGGGTATATAATACCTTCCAAAATGTTATTCAATTATGTTTTTATTTAATTTTTTGCATTCACAATGCAATATTTCTATAAGATATAAAATACGTGTGTAAAAAACAACCACGCCTCCGAGCCCTCAGATGGGCTCGGAGGCGTGGTTGTTTTTTACACACGTATTTTATATCTTATGTTATTCAATTAATTTTATATTGGGGTTTAAAATCATCCTACGTTACGGTTACGGGTATCTAATATCTGATACACATAACAAAGAAATAACTTACTTACTTACTTCAGAAGCTGCAGACTGTAACATTAAGGATGCTACCACGAACATTATAGTTGAGACTATAAATAGTGATATAGTCACGGTGAGTAATACTGCCGTCATCGTCAAATGTTTTCGGTCCCTTATGAGAACAACGGCCGCACACACAATTCCGGTGAACTAAAAAAATACGTTGATTGAGACGTTTAGTTTTTGATCGATTTCCATTGAAAATATGTAGATATGAAACTGTACGTAGACCTAAGTATTATTTTGTTTGTCGCAACGATAGCGTTCTTGCTTCTCGCACCAACGATCCCGAGTTAGCGTCCCGGAAGGGGCAAACGAATATATATATATATATATATTTATGAATATTAAATCTATGATCTAAGATCACAGTGGTTTGTGTGTTTGTCTGTCCGCTCTTTTTCCCGCTCTTTGTCCATTGTATCAATAACGTTACCATAGCAACGCGTTAACCGCAAGTAGTTCGGCTACCGGACGCTAGATGGCGCTAACGGAGGTGTATTGAATAATAGAAAAAAATTAAAGAATTTTGTCCACCCGTGCGAAGCCGCTAGTATATTTTCTAAGAACACAAATTTGTTGTTTGTTTCTTTGTCTGGCCGCTCTTTTTCCCGCTCTTTTTTCATTGTATACGCGTTACCATAGCAAAGCGTTAAGGGGTCAGCTAGTAGCATATAACATCATATATATGTCTTTCCTTAATCCTAGTATCCTAGTAATCCTAGTAAATCCTTACTTTGAATGAGGCTGATTGGTTAATTAAGGTATATTTCGGTTGTAGAAATTATATTCATTATTAATCCGTTGTGTACCAGGTTTAAATGTATTGCAAAAGACGAACTTGTAGAGAATGATTAAGGCTCCATTTTCTACAAGTTAATTTTTTTGGAGTTTTCCATCGTACAAATTGGTATTTTTTGTTAATTATTCTCTATTCATGTTTATTGGGATTGGGAAATGGAAGCGAAAAAAGAGAAAATTCGGTACATTTTACAGTTTTTCTTTGACAAAGGCGAAAATGCAAGCCAGGCGGCTAAAATTGTGAATGGTGTTTATGGTTCCGATACTGTAACAGCCAATTATGTGCAATTTTGGTTTCGTAGATTCCGTTCAGGAATTTTTGATTTTAAAGATGCACCTCGCACAGGTAGGCCGGTCGTCGAAAATGTCGATAAAATCGGAGAAATGATCGAAGTTGACCGGCATGTTAGCAGTCGTAACATCGCCCAGGAGCTAAAAATCGACCATAAAACAGTTTTAAACCATTTACACAAAGCTGGATTCAAAAAGAAGCTCGATGTTTGGGTGCCACACCAATTAACAGAAAAAAACATGATGGATCGAATTTCCATCTGCGAAGACTTGGCCAAAAGGAATGAGATAGACCCATTTCTTAAACGGATGGTGACTGGCGATGAGAAATGGATCACATACGATAACCCTGTGCGAAAACGATCGTGGTCAAAGAGCGGTGAAGCACCTCAAACGGTGGCCAAACCAGGACTAACGGCCAGGAAGGTTCTGCTATGCATTTGGTGGGACTGGAAGGGGATTATTTATTATGAGTTGCTTCCATATGGCCAAACGCTAAATTCTGATCTCTACTGTCAACAACTGGACCCTTTGAAGATAGCGATTGACCAGAAACGGCCAGAATTGGCCAACAGGAGAGGTGTCGTGTTCCACCAGGACAACGCTAGGCCACACACATCTACAGTGACTCGCCAGAAACTTCGGGAGTTTGGTTGGGAAGTTTTAATGCATCCGCCATACAGTCCGGACTTGGCACCAAGCGATTATCATCTTATTCTTGCATTGCAAAATTTCTTTAATGATAAAAATTTGGCATCTAGGGAGGATTGTGAAAATCGACTACTAGAGTTTTTTGCAAATAGAGACCAGGACTTCTATGAGAGAGGCATTATGAAGTTACTTTTAAAACGGCAACAAATCATACAACAAAACGGTGCATATTTGACCCAAATCGGACAATCCGAAGCATGTTAAATAAAGTCCTGAAGTTCATATAAAAATAATGGATTTCTTTTTCCCCAACCTATTATAATGTATATAAAATTATTATTTATGTGGATTAGAGAATGATCGATGAGTTTAACGGAAAATGGAATTATTTACCTACTGAAGTATTTTATTTTATTTATTTAATTAAGTTACTGATTAGCCATGTAGTACGCAAAATGAGCAGCGTCGTTTACTGAATTATAGTCTCTTACTGCTTGCCTGCTTCGCCTTTTTTGGGGGGGCTTTGGTCTAGCAATGGATGTTTTTTAGCTGAGACGATGAGGTTACTGATACCTAATAATCCTTACGATTGTGTTAGCAACTTATTATATAAAGTAGAATTACTTACAACAACAAAGAAGCAACATTTCCTGATAGTTGGCAGTTTATTGATAAGAGCAGGGGAAGCGCTGTCCATTTTTTTACAAAGTAATATAAATATCGTTAAGAAGCTTTCAAAATGTAGATGTAAACATAAATAAATTACTGAATATTAAGTAGTCAAAATGTCATAGTCTGTCATGCACAGGACAAGAAAATATTTTCAACAAAAAGACCGTATGTTTTACGAACCTTCTTATGCTCTGTGCTGCCACAGTATGTCGATGTCGTCTGGCAGGTTCAAATCAACGTAGTATTGTAGAAATATAATTGTCTAGCTTGCTGGAATACTAGGCGATGCAGTCGCTAAGCGTAAAGATTCGCTAGCACCATATATTAGAACGGAGAGTAATACTAAAATTTTGTGAATTTGAAATTCGGGGCCGTCACAATCTGGTCCTAAATGTGTTAATTTGATTCCACATAAAAACTATTAAAATCGGTTAAGAACTCGGGAAGTTATAGCGTAACAGACATCGAGTCATTGAAGTTAATCCATGGGAGTTACGCTCGCTTCGCTTGCTCGGCTCCAAAAAATTTTGGCCGTTGTAATACTAACCAAAAAATGTATACGGTTTGTGAAAAGTTTTATTGTCAACGCTATTTAAACAAGAAATCGAAGTCTTAACATCACAGCGCAAATAAACCACCTCGACACCCAGCGCTATAAAGTGACGAATACACATTTTTCAATCGTCCAACACAGATTTTGTTTGCTAAGTTGTGGGCTTGTGTGTTGGTTCAATTGATAAGTGGATTTTGAGAAAGAAGTTTCAAAACTTAACAACCTTCTTTGTAGGTTTTCACATTCATGATTATACAATAATGTTATAGAATTAATGAATACTGGATAGGTAAACACAAAAACAGATGGTGTTATCTTAAATACAGCTGGTAATTATTATTATTATTTATTTCAGATATAAAAAATCCATACTAAAATGTTAGTTACAAGAAATCTTATTCTAGTGTTAGTAAGTAATTAAACAAATACAAGAAACGCTAGATAATTAGCTAAGCCACCGATGCAGCTCCTGTGCTACAGATAATCATAGCTACAGGTAGGAGCGTGGAGTTGCAGCCATCGGTACAGCAGTGGGGAATCCCACCGGTCAACCAAAGTGCTAATATTTTACCAATTTGTTTAGATTATTTTACTGTTATTTATTTTTCACTTTATTACTAGATAGTTTAATTTTCATAGGTTATCAGTCATAACGCATGCAGCAGGTTCGTGCGGATTCGTGGGTACTGACAACAGCAGACAGCTGTAGCTGAGATCAAAGTCTTACCGTGCCTTTCGAAACATGAAAGATCTCGTAGCCCGTTCGTTTATCAGCCATTGCAAAAGTTTCTTAACCTCCATAATCATAAGTCAAACGCAATAACCACTGTGACGCCATCGAACTCGTTTCTTATAAAGATATAGAAAGTGATTTCCAAGTAAAGGTTAGAACTTTTAAATCTATAATCTAAGGTCACAGTGGTTTGTGTGTTTGTTTGTCCGCTCTTTTCCCCCGCTCTTTTTCCATTGTATACGCGTTACCATAGTGCCTATGAATATCATTCAAGAAGGCTAAGAACGGTTAGCTATATTTGTAGTCGTAGAACCGAAACGTTAGCGCGATTTGTTTCGGTACAGCGACATCTATAACTGAGACACAACAACGCGTGGTCGGGTCAGCTAGTAATTATATAAGTTTACATAGATATTCAATTGGAAAGTAGGTTTTTTGACCTCTCCCCTCTTAGCGGTGTTTTTAAGCGATTCAGACACTGAAGGTACGCCTCCCTTATATCACAAATGGACAACAGCGTTTTGATATTTGGTTTGATGTTTAATCCGCCTGTCTAGCTTGGAGATTATGGTAAAACCATCCCAGTTTCAGAGAGTAGGCAGTAGGCATAGACGAGGAGTGACAATTCGTTTCAGAGATAATGTGGTTGAAAACATTTGGGCGCCTGTAACGTCGCCCTACCAGCCGACTGCTCGCCGTCTTACCTCCTTAATATTTATCGATCAATTAAAACAGAATCGGTATTACACTGCACGAATATTTTTGTACAGTATATCTAAAGCAATGTTTATTTTTTATTTATTCGTATTTGTGTTTTTAATATTTCATCTTGACAAGTAATCCTGTTTACTGTGTAAGGATTACAGTCATCTTGTTATCGAAAAGTTAGGATTAAATAGAAAAACAAGAGTTACAAGTATCCGGTAAAAGTGGTTTGATTTTAATGTATAAATATTTATTAGATTTTCAGATAGCTTTTCCTGCTACAATTGCAGTGGTGGTGCAGAGTGAACCTGTCATGCCAATTTTGGGTTGCAATGCAACCCAAAGGTAAAATATTTACCATAATGCTCCTTATTTTCAACCTAATAATGTTCCGCACTGAGACACTATTATAATCCATATTACCTTTACTTTGGACAAAAATACCGTAGGGAGGCCCATAACCCCCACATACGAGCTCAGTGCACAAGAGGAAAAAGGGATTAAAGAGATAGATAATAAATTACATTTTCATAAGCATGTGATAATAGCCTTCATACATGCAAATAAGGTGTTAGCTTTGTTATGAGGACTTCATCTGAATTTAATGTCGCAGCTGTAGCCAAGTTATTATATTGCACTTATGTTTGCATCAAACTGGAATATGATACTATTATATAGGACCCATGTGAAGACAAATATTATGCTCTTATAATGGAAATATATCGTAAATTTGGTTGGTGGCTTTCTAAGAGGCTATATTCCGGTTATATCCATATTTATATCTCTTACTCTTGGTCACTAGTATTGTTGAACTCAAGACACTAGCTTTTAGATGGAAAATGTTTTTACTGACATATTCTGAAGCTGCAAAGCTGTGGAAAACCAAAGGTAAGACAATGATTTAATGTTCTGGGTAAATCTTCAAAAACGCTCACGAATTATTTGGAATGATAAGGCAATAGCTGCGCCGCGCTACCGACCACGACTTCTCGCTGGTTTGTCACATATTATACCTTACTTTATCTTGTTACACACATACTTGCTCAGTAAAACCATATATATTGGTTGACATATTTGTCAGAAAAGAAGATTTAAGTCAAGGTTGATGTCATTATTTTTATCTTCATGTCATGTCAGCTGAAAAACTCCCACTGTTGTAATGAAGCCTTACCTAGATGTAGGGTTTTGCCGTAATCTCCACAGTTTGCAGTTGACTGTTGCCTATTTTGTGATCTACTGAAAATGTATGGTGGTAACCTTCAGTGTCATTGGCCGCTTTTTATCATCTCAGCTGAAAAACGTCTACTACTGGCCGGTAACCTCCCAAGTAATCGAAAGGTTTGCCTTAATTTCCAAGTTTGGCAGGCGGGTTGGAGATCTAAGAGACCATAATTCTGAAAATGCTGCTGCCCATTTAATAGTCTAAGTAAGGTGCACGTTGGTTATCTTCAGTATCATTAGACGCCTTTAAAATCACTCTTAATTATAAAGGGTTGGTGTTATTATAGTCTGTCAGACATGACACAGCATAACGTTTCATGTATTTAGATTTAAATCAGTTGTATAGATAAAATACTGCCATTACCACTATTTTAATGTAAGAAATATTAAACATTGATATAATAATTTCATAATTTATAACTTGGATTTGTAAGATACCAATCTTTGAAAACATTTCTATAAGCTTGCATGTTTTTGATGAATGAATAAAATAATTATTAAATCGTCTTCTAACTTTCCTTCCCTTTTCTTGGAATTTTCTATATTGGCCCCAAAAAATTTCGCCTAATCATTATAATATGTCTATGTTCAGCCTATAAACATGCCACCTAAACTTTTTGACTTGAACCATAAAGGCGGAAAAATTTATATCCCTGCTATTTGCATATACTAAATATTGATTTACATAAGATTGTAACACCTAATAATGTCAACCGACATGTAGTTTTGCGGCTGTTCCTTTCCACCCCTCCTTCACATTTCACTACGGAGACCTTGAAGTAAGTGACTCTGGTGACCTAGCGCTTCCGCGGCAGGCTCATTTCGCTGGCCCACAGCTCTAACGAAACCTTACCAAATATGAGCTTGTTACTTCTTGAAGCTTTTCATTGCGGGGGGCTCAATCCCCCTTGTTCCCCTTTAGGAAGAGGCAGTAACTTCCCGTACCCTGTTTTTGTAACTTATTACAAACGCAGTTCTTGTTTTGCAAAGTAATTCCGGAGTGCGAGCAGTAATGTGTATACTAAATAATACAAGGGTCAAAAATACTTCAATATACAACAGCACTTAAAAAGTTCTTCTAATGAAATAGGCTTACTGTTAATGACGGATTTAGTGGATATTAGTACTCGTCTTCTCATATGTCAAACGATGCGATGAGGTACCGACGCTCACGGAGTGACATTGTCAGATAGATACCACCATATCTTTTCATTTAGAATACCGCAACAATGGCCGCAGAATCAGTGAAGTTGAAACGCGCTATTGAGCATCACATTTAAGAAACCTGGACATACCTTGACTACATTCTCAATATGTAGATAATCCATTTTTCAGAAATCGACTTCCAAGTCAATCGTGGAAAATCGTTGTTAGTTATGAGTAATCCTGACACACGGTTTGATTGGATTTTGTGCCTATCCGACCGTGGATCGGGCAGCAGGTAGTTAGCGATACGTGGTAATGTGGAAATCACATATAATGAAAAGCAGGTTTGTCATCACTCCATAAATCAGTTTCCTTTCTCAAGTCCAAATATTGTTCTTAATCTGCCACTCACGCTTTATTCAAATGGGATTTGCACGTTAGTGACATATCCACAAATGTTAGAAATATAGAAATAGGCACATCACATGCATTCACATTATGCTTAGTAGGATTCTACTCCAAAACAAGCATATAGGTAGATATAGAGCATTACAACTGTAACGAGGCGCCATAGCTATATTGGCGACTCGTTGCTTTCATTGCGCTCTTCTCTGGCCATTTTTCATATTTTCTTTTCTCTTCGTTTCCTGTTTTAAATTTACTGTCTGTCTCTGTTTCCTATTTTAAATTTACTGTCTGTCTCTTTTTATTTGTTTTGTTCGAAGTTTATTCTTACCAGAGTCAGCGCGTAGAGCGGATGACTCACCGAAAATAAATTATTTAAATATATTTATAGTGCTGAGCAGTTATAATAAGCTCACAAGTATATAATAAGCTCATAAGCATAATTCACAAGTTTTCCTGTATATATATTCTGTACCACCAGTTCCTGTTTATAAGTCTATAAGTTTCTTTAAGGCACTATTGTAAGTAGCCCTACCATTTATAATATATTTTAGTGATAAATGTGAAATTGTTTTTGTATTCAGTGTAATTTACCTTTTTTATATAATTGTTTCAGTTGTGCCTTAATTCCTTAAATATAAAAACAAGTGACCTTGAGTACTTTTATTTCTCCGGCTGCACCCGTCACACAACTATGTTTATTAGTCAGCCGGCAAGTACCACAGTAAGTTATAGTATAGCTTTAAGCTGCTTCCGTATTGAAGGAACCTTCTTGCCATTCTAAAGTTCACTAAATCTCTGTAATTTACGTGGCATTTGGTTTATCGCGCAATTTAGATATCACCGCAAGTGCCGACTTATCATGCTGTATATCACTTTAAACTGCTTAAGAATCCTCTTTTAATTTCATAATTCTCTTTTCTTATATTTTTAAGCACTAAAAAATGAAATACTAATTTAACATGTACAGTTTTAAAGGTTCACATTTTGCTTTGTACATTATTACGCTATGCTCACAGACTCACAATATAGCCTAAATAAATGGCATGACCTAAATTTAATTTAAATATTATAATAGTTCTGTTTTCTCTGTTACGTTCATTACATTGGTTTCAGTGGTTTGGGAAATACAGAATTAATCGAATTTAGAAACTTCCAACATGAATATATGTTATAAAATAAAGAGATTATTCGGATATTAAATGTTATGCCTGGAAACTTTTACCACACACACATTAAAAAACACACAATCTGAATGAAATATAAATGGTTTCGACTATTGTAAGTACTTACACTATGTTGTAAGTATTAAGGCATTGTTGCTAACTTATTTTAATTATGAGAATTCCCTTAACTAAAGAATTTGAACTGTTTTATTAACGCTTAATAAGTAATTATTTATATTGAATCTTGAGTTTATTTTATTTATTTAACAATAATCAGTTAAGCTTATTCCATTAAGGAATTCCTTAAAGAATAAGAAAAATACAAATTAAACGATTAATCATTGAAACCCCAAGGTGCTTTACATTAAGTAAAGACTCTTAAAGCATAACAAAGAAAATTTAGAGCCACATTAGCAGAAATTTCGCCATTGTTTTTCCGCATCGGAAAATTCACAACCAATAAATACATTTTATCTATGTCCGCAGATATAAGATGTTTGATATTTTAATAATTTTAAAACATCACAGATTGGTGACACAGAATGCCATTATGATCCGTAACGTATTAGCATATTATTTCGCATAAAAATTCTGTTACAGGAAGGAATTCGATGGGTTGATTTGTTGAGTTGACTAGGTTTCCGTCACAGACATAAATAACAATTGAAAAAATCTTAAACATCTGTTGAGCTATAGTCATATTATGAATAAACAATAAGGATGGTCGTGATTCATCACCTCAGTCAAAGGATGTCCATTTCTGGACAGAAGTTTTCCCCGGATATGAGGGGGTCTTGCGATGATTTTGAATAATTGATATTTATAATTACTAATGAAATATTAATCGTGAATTTTAATATACTATACACATGTTTAATTTTGACTGTAGGTTTATTTCATCAATTTATTATTTTTTTACTTTTTTAACGTTCGTAAGAAAACGTTGAGTAAACCTCGTTTTGTTGCTTCCGGCTCATTAAATGCTTTAGCTTTTCCTCGAAGAGAGAGCGTTTTAGAGAGTTTGTTTGTCACCATTCGCAGAAGTAATGCCTTTCCCTTGAGATGTGCGCCTTTTTGCCGCGTTACGATATGTAACTTTCCATTTTATATCAGTTTTTCCTTTCAACTAACAGCGTTTCGTTTTAAAAGAAATTCAAAAGAACTTTATCTTTGTTACATAATAAAAGTAGGGATTATTATTGCTACTTAAATCTAATCTAATATTTGGCTGATTCGGTTCACATCGCTGCTGTTTCGGCTAATTAAAAAAATCTACACAATAAAGGAGGAGGGTCAATAAGGCTTTCGGCCCCTTTCATTTTTGACCTAAAAATTTCAATTTTTTTATGTATTAAGTTATATATGATTATTCTGCTTCTTGGGGGGTGGGAGGGGGGAGGGGGATTGGGGGTGGTTCCGTTTGGGGTGGAATCGATTTGTTAGTCCATATAGTAGATACAATTTTTTTTTGGAATGATTAGGTCGAAAATGAAATGGGCCGAAAACCCGCTTTATTGACCCTCCTCCTTTACGCTAAAACCATATGGTGAAACTTACTAGGAAGGAAGTACGTTCCTACGTAGGAAGATACTCCAAAGATAAGCAACATTTACAGTTAAAACTTTTAAACCCTTCAAAATAAATAGAGATCCAATATTCGAATTTACAGAATAATGTTGACAAATATTGGTAATGGAATGCTGTCCGCTACAGGGTCTATATTATCTTAGAAGTAAATTCGGCACAGGATAAATCTCTCCCTTCATTTTCTTCATAGCAAGATATATTTTTTAGATAAAGGATGGCCGGTTGATTTATAACGTTCTTTATAAAAATGAGTTCGATACAAAAAGAGCTAAAATAAATTCGTCCTATTTTTGTATACCCTTGTTTCGAAGTTGTTAGCTGTTGATTCTCATTTTATTTATAACTATATAAATCAAATAAAATTTGACAATTTGAAAGTTTCATAAGTTGTGGACTTGACGGTAAAGGAGGACGCTAGGAACAGTATAGAGAATAGATTGCTTGCGGGGTCAGTGCTAAAAAAAAGTCATGTGCGGCTGTCGGTGTCAGAAATGCATGTTGCGATGTGGTGTGTGACGTTTAAGTCATTCGGTGGAAATATTGTAGGCAAAGATTTACTTTGCATATAACTTCTATTTATTACTAGCTAACCCGGCCACTCGTTGCTGGTATGACCCGGCCACGTGTTGCTGGTATAACCCGGCCACGCGTTGTTATGGTAACGTTAATTGATTATAAAAACTGTTATTCTTAGGCTTATGGTAACAATGGTAACTATATATGGTAACAAACCCACAAAGTCCTTCTTTTATATAGTAGAGATATAATATTCCAATTTAAAAAAATAAAATCAATCGATTATATATATATATATATATATATATATATATATATATATATATATAATAAAGAGATTTGTCGTTGGAGATTTGGGGTTGTGCATACTTGTTAACATTGACAAATAACTTTGTCATAACAATAACTATATTTACCATTATTATGTACACCGCCACACAGTATGTGTTTGTTAACAATCTCGCGGGCGCGAGCGTGGTGGTAGCCGCGATAGACTTGACGAGATTGTCTTCAGATTAACTGCTAGAAATTTGCGCGAATGATAAATTCAAAATGGTGGACCTTAAATGAATCGTGCACCGCTACAAGTACGATGTGAACACACGCAAACAACTTCATACGTTTGATGTTGCGACGTTAGCAACCGCCAGCAACCGCTAATTGTACAGCTACTTCGTTTCTACGTTCTACGCTCTACACTATGTTTAATACAAAGTGTTTTTTGCCATATACTTAAAATTTCATGACCCGCCACTTTTCCCGCGACTATACATGAACAAGCACTAGTTATGGCTTCATGTATCTCAACATAACGTTACCCTACAGTATATCGTATATTTTTTTCAGAGAAGTATAATACCAACGCATTTATGTGTAACATATTATGCCAAAAATATTATGACAAACATAATTTTTCTCAATACAAAGTGCTTAATCAACGTCAAAAGAACTTTGTTTTCTAGATAAGTAGGTAAACCTACTCATCATGCGCTTGGTTAGTATGCAATGACAGAAGAAAACCGAAACAAAAATATGTTTCACCTTGTGTTGGATCGTTTAAGCTACTGTTTGATTGGAACTTGATGTTTGACCAACTAATTTGTCACACTTTGATTATTTACTGGGGTCTTTGGTTGTTTGACACACACCACCGCACACCTTTCAACTGGTATGTCAAACACGCTATCAATCAATATTTTCATCAAACATGTCTTTTATTTGACAAATGCGTCAAATTAATATTGCATATTATCAAATAAGTAATTTAACAATCTCGGCAATTTGATAGTTTATTTACAACCACGATGTTCATAGTAGTAACATGTAAGAAATTAAAAAATATTAACTGCTTAAGCTAAGTGTTGCCGTACTTAAAAGTTTCCACGGAAAGCATATAAATAAAAACTTAAAAAACAGAAGATTGTTTCAGTCTTAGTAAAAAACCATAAACAAAAATAATGTTCAATGTAAACTATTTGGTTTTATGAACATTACATTTTTTATTTTTATATTTCACTTTGTTGTCTATGAGACGCATTTGGTGATACCATATTGAATGAATTTACGACACTCTTAAATATGAAGCGTTAATTTTGATCCATATCTACGTGGGTCCTACGTGATTAGTTATTGAACAAACATTCAATTCAAGTGTTTTCTTTCATAAGGAAGTCTGTATCGCCCTAATAGATCATAGTAAGGCCACTTTAATTATAATGTCATAAAAACATCAATGGCCAACGATCAGTTTATTATCTATAAAACGCTTTGATAGAGGTTAAAAGGTTTTCATTTCCATCAACGTAATCTTTAATATTCACTACAGGCTTAGCTGATTATATTTATCGATTTAATATTGTATTGAATTGTTAATGGCCTTTAACTGACTGTTTTATGTATTGGTTATTAACTGTTCGTTCTATCCATCCAATAACATTTTCGTATGCATGATTTATTTCATGTAAGATATTACTCTAAGTCACTCATAAATAAATTGGGTAGTTTTGCACAACTTAATTTCCCAATGGGTTTGGCTAAGATGATAAAATGCTTCAAACTTTTACAAATAAGTTTTTGATGGGCTTCGACAGTTATACTTTTATTTAAAAACCTACTTTATTTTTTATTACACAATGACTTTTAAGAAAACAGCAATTATTTAATTCCATTCCTTATGAACGATCATTAAATTGAAAGCTTACAAAATAATAGTGAAATCCAAAATAAGTCGAGCTTGTAATATGAACGGACAAATTAATTATCCTACTAATATTATAAATGTGAATGTAAGTTTGTTTGTTATGCTTTCACGCAAAAACTACTGAAACGATCATCATGAAACTTCGTACTCATATTCTTAGAGGTATTAGAAGTAACATAGGATACTATTTAATGAAAAAAAATAAATAAAAAAAATGCGGGCGTAGCAACAGGTAAAAGTTAGTATTGAATAAGTATATAGGTGTACATAAATCAAATTGTAAACAACCTTAAGATTTTTGGTTTTGCAAATATGATTATCAAACTCTGCATCTGCAACAGCTGCCGTGAAAAAATACACTTAGATACACCTTTATAATAAAAACATTAAAGGATACAGATAAATGTATCATCTGTATATCTTTAATTATATCTATGTATTATCTTTAAAATGTAGGTAAAGTTCCTATATATAGTTATAACTATATATATATATATATATAGTTATAATATTTTAAGAAGCCTAACAGAAACACAAAAATATGTCTGAAGAAATTAGGATCGAGAAGTATTTTGAGATTGGGTATGTATCTCATACAGGTTTCCCCAAATTATGTAAAGCTCTCAGCTCAATGATGTGTGCGGTAATATGAGGAAAGATTTTTGTGAAGACTCATTCACCATAATTTAGGAACGCAGTGAACTGGAGACCATTATCTAAGGCGCAGATAAAATTAGCATAATATAATTAGTTAGGAGAAACAAGGGTCCCAGAAAAAAAAAAAACAACACTCTAAGTGAATTTGCTCGACAAAACAAGACTAACCGCTGCTAATGAGGCCTCGTTAAGATAATAATATCTCAGTAGAAGGAAATTTTACTCCAATAAATCTGTATCCAGAATC
This sequence comes from Calamotropha paludella, assembly GCA_927399485.1. Lineage (NCBI taxonomy): Eukaryota > Metazoa > Arthropoda > Insecta > Lepidoptera > Crambidae > Calamotropha > Calamotropha paludella. The sequence goes on along the minus strand of OV656815.1, from coordinate 19,294,822 downwards.
TAGGCAACATTTACCGTTCCAGTAGGAATTAATGGAATTATTGATGTTCAAAATAAGGGACCTGAAGGTGGGTGCGGTTTCAAAATCCGATGTATTTAATTCAATTACGTGGCAGCTCCTTGGGATCGCAGTTCAACAGTTTGTCCCAATACTTAAGCGAATTCCGTTCTCAGAATATCTGATTTATACGTACGAGGAAGTTAAGGGTACAGAAATCTGGTTTGTTTAACAAGGAATCTTTGGTTCGCATTGAAGTGACACTTCGAAACACAATTAAATAATAGATTTTATACAATTATGCAATGGCACTATCAAAAAGTGAACTTAATAAGATATTTTGGAGTAAAAACTTTTTTATGAGTAAGAAATCTTATATGAATTTCACAATAACCATTAGGTTAGTTATATGAGCGCTGAAGAGTTAAACCTTAGTGCTCATATAGAAGTAGGATTCTTGTCGACATCAATCAACTTTTTTCTTTTGTAATAGACCTGTAAGCTTAAGATTTGATGTACTGTTGATTGTACATAATAAAAATATAATTTTACAAATATCGATAAACTTTTAACACTGCTACTATAACTATTTCTCAAAAGGAGAAGATTTTAAGATTATTAAATTAATGTTAATATAATAGCAATGTATAAAGTTCACTAACTTACATATACGAAAAAAAACTAAATAATGAGGCATAAAGCACTTCATTTATTTATATATCGACCACAGTGCTGTTGATGATCATCAAGTGATTGACCACTTGTCGCTTAAAAGCGACAATGACTTGCAGCTTCAAGCGAGACACAATTACTTAGACATGTGATTTATTTAATCAAACTATATAAGTACGGATTTTCATACGGTAACCCTCCTTTCACTGTCTAATATGCGTAGCAGTTATTCTCATATAAATAGTATGCACTCGTTATTGGATCTCTCTATACTCCCATGGATCAGCTTCAATGGAGCAATGTCTGTTACGTCATAACTTCCCGAGTTCTTAACCGATTTTAATATTTTTTGTGTGGAATCGAATCAACAGGTTTAGGACCAGATGGTGACGGTGGTGGTGGTGATGGACCGAATTTTGAAATTCGCAAAAATTTCCATCGAACCAAAAAAATATTTTTTTTTAGGTATTACGCTCCGCTCCAATATATGGTGCTAGCGTAGCTTTATGCTTAGCGATTGATTCGCCTAGTATATTTTGCGGAAATAAAAATTACCACTCTTTACTACTAATGCCTGAATGCGAAAATAGCGGAGATGTATAATGTAAAATGAATATGATTTATTAAGTGACTAAATGCCGTACTGAATGAAAATAAACTCCTTTTCCTGTAAAAGAATACAGAAAATATAGTATTACTTTTTTGTTTCAAACATTAACTCTTAGTGCATAGATAAGCCAGTCGTTAGGGATGCTTCAAAGCGACAATGGAGACTTATGAACGTAGGTATATTTTTTACGTATACGCACAAGGTTTTTACAAGATTTTCACAAGAACACAAGAACGATCAAGTTTTAAATTCTGTGATTTTAATGACGTGATACATAGACAAGATGGTAAAAATTAGAATAAATATATCCTTTACATATTTTTTTATTTATTAGCGTGCAAAGTATTACTATTTTTAAACCTAAGTCGGCGTTTTACGGGCATATTACGATTACCGCTCGTAAGCAGCCTTGGTGTTCAAAGAGTTACATCTATGTGACTATGGAGCTCTAATCTATGAAAAAACGTTATCAGTCAGGAGGAACTGAATACTCATAAACTAAGCATATTCTGTACTCCTTGCAGGCTTCCTCACTAAATCCGTTACTCTTATACACTACAATACAATAACATTTATTTTTTGAAGAACGAAAGTGGCAGTCGCTACAATGTCTGTCAGCATCGCATTGGAGTGACATATACGAAGAGTATCTGTGGTATACGTGAAGTGAAATGAAGCGTTAAACTGTTGAGTTGGATGGACGTTTGCCTGAATATTCTGCGCTAGATATTCACGCCAACTTCTGAAATTTTATAAATTTATAATTTGTACTAAGTATCAGGATCAAAATTTTAACTTAATCATATTTTTTTGTTTATGCAAGGTGTATCATACCTAATGTGGAACAAAATCATGTACTCATACAACAAATTTGATATCAACGTGATCAATAATTTCTTGTTCAAGAAAGTTTGGCAACAGAATATATACAAAAAGATAAAAAAATTATAAATCGTAGCTATAATATACATGGGGGGAGGGGGTAAGATCATACTTGTATCATAGTTACATATTTACTGTAAAATAGTTTTGAACAATCACAGAGACGATTTTGACGCTAACTTCCTCATCAAGACAATGCCATTATTTATGACAGACCTTAACGCGTTATAATATAAATGTTTTTCAAGTTTAATGCAAAAAATATGTTTACACTTTCGACAGAGAACAAAGAACCTGAAGTGCTCAACTTTTCACTTTTTCAACTGCTTGGAAAGGTGTAACTTCTTAATGCTTTACTTAACTGAAGGTTTTAGTGCCGAGTTCAAGAAAAGTATCAAATAATATATATTATTCTTTTGTTTGAATAACTTTTTTCTGAATTGGTTTTATACTACTTTCACGTAATGCTTTGTTATTTTTGTTGAATAAAAAAACAGAATTGTTATTCTCAATTTACGTTTCAGTTCTTTCTTTCTTTCTTATGGTGTCATCTATTCCACTGACTTTGTGGTGATTTGCTTGAAAAACTGATCGGTTTTCGCCTTTTCTAATCTAGAAAAATAAAATAAAATAATAGTATTATAATAAGCAATGATGTCGAATAGACACATATGTTTATTTCACATTTGATCAATGGAAATTTATATGAGTATTTATCTACCCTCAACGTGGCCTTACTTTCCAATATCTTTCAGAGTCTTAATGCCAGAGATCCTAAATTTGTGATAAGTCGTAGATACAAAACGTGCGTTGTATCTCCTTAAAGACCCTCGGAGCTCCCGTCACCTAGGTTATCAATCTCGCGGCCAGTTTCGACATAATACGTGCCAAGGTTAATTCCTCACACTGACGGCCCAGTAAAGATGCAAACAGTAAAACAACATATAACTGTTTATTGCTGGGTTAATTGCCGCGGCTTTCTCGCAACCATAAAGTTGTTTACAAAATAAACAAGTTTTGTTTAAGGCATTAAATTAAAATTAATTTTATTTTTCCACCATAATACATGCATTATAACAATTTTCGGACTTACATACTAAAATACAACTTAAAATATATAAACTAACGCTATACTCGTATATTACAAATTTGACTGAATACGCATGATATTTGGGAGGACTGGAGCCCAAAATAGTATCACCCCGTATTTCGGGATTCCAGGACCCCCTCACGGACAGGTACCGTGCAGAAGTTTGTTTATGAGGGTATGTGTAAGTGTGTGAGAGTGTGTGTAGTCCTGTGTGAAGGTATGTTTGTTTGATTGTGTGTATGTGTGAAAATGTATCTATCATATATGTGCGTGTGTCGGTATGTGTGTGAATCAGTGCGGAGGTTTGTTTTATATATTTATAATAATAGTGTTTCCGTTTCATCGTAGTTCAGTTTCATTAGGTAACTTTTAAGGATCCTTTTGCATTTGGTATAAATATTGAGTGACCGGTTTAACTTATTATACCGGTGCTTTGAAATAAAAACTCAGGTGCTTCGAAAGAACGTGGTGCAGTGCTTGCTAGTTTGGCATAGGTATCTTCGGTGGCCTACGACTATTGATTTGACATGTTAGGCGAATGTAGCTGAGGAGTTTGCGTTGTCGTGTTGTGACTTGCATAAAAAACAGTTGTCTTACCGTCATAATCTCTGCCCCTGTGTGGGATATAGGAAAGGTTTTTTTTTACATAACCTTAAGTAATGAGCGTTGAGCCCGTTTCAGTTTGATGATATTTGTCTTGCATGCTCCTCCCCAGACTATGGAATAGGATATGATTATTATACTATTACACTCTTGCCCAATCAGTTGGGCAAGAGCGTAATAGATAGTTTTAAGTAATGAGGTGTTAAGAATGTTTCACAGTTTCCTGAACAACTATATCAGTTTCCTGATGGGAGTGGAAAAAAGATCAACTTGGGTGTTCCACGACAAAGTTTCATCCAGTTGGACACCTAGATAGGTAATCACTTTGACGTTTTGAAGAGGAGTGCATGAACATGTCGGTAAGTTTGTGCGGGTGCATGTGTGTAGTTTTAGACAGAATTGGTTTGTTTTAGGTTGGGTAGATTTATTAATAGAAAAGGTAATGTATTGAGATTTATTTATAATTAGTGTAAGTAAATTTATATTTAACCAGGCTGAGGTTTGCAGTAATCCCTTTTCCGCACTCGAGCGTGCTTCGGTCTAAGTCTCTCCCCGAAATATAAGAGCAGTGTCATCGGCGTATGAAATAATTAATAAGGCATTAATAAAAGTGAATTATTAATTGCTATTGAAGAAACTTATAACATTATAAGGGATTACCCTTTGAAGCTAACCCTGCGAGAGGCATTTAACTGATTATACAGCATAATTAAAAATTGTTTCTTTTTCGTTTCATTTGTGGTGCTTATGTGATTGATCATGTAGAAATATTTTAATTTGCGCTAATTAATTATATATAATAAAAGCATTTGCTTTATTATAAAGCAAAGATTAATAAAGTACAAATTTAAGGTGACTGTATATGTTTTAGTTTACATTATTATAATAATATAAGTCCACACAATGAGTATACTTACTACAAAATAAAATTAAATAAATAAAAACAATATAATAGGGCTATGCAAAAAAGAGTCCACAAAATGACTTATGCATCCACAACCAGTGCCGGATTAATCATAGAAGCTGAAAAAGCTGAAGCTTAGGGCGGCAAAATTAGGGGGCGGCAAAATTGGTCCAGAAAATTGGTACAGAAAAAAGTAAGTAATAGTGGAGTAAAAACAAAGCTTTGCATTTCTTAGCTTAAAAATATACCCAAAAAGTTATAAAAATAATCTTGAAACTAGATTATTCCCTAAAAAAGGAATTAACGTTATTGTCAAGAGTGAATCTAATTTTAGAGGTTAGTAGGGGCGGCAATAATTTGATAGCTTTGGGGCGGCAATAATTTTATAGCTTTGGGGCGGCAAATGTGTAAATTGAGCACTGTCCACAACTTAGACAATTTTGATTGCGAAGGCGATGCGACATCTGTCGGCACTCGCTAGGAGAAATTGAAGAGGGTACTTGAAACTTACTTACTGGCTGCCAACAAAGATATACCTGAAAAGAAACAAGCTACTGAGCTCCATGTTGGAGAATAGAACTGCAAGAAATTTACTATAATTTATCTGGAGCTCATGCTAAAAAAGGAGAAGGTGTCAATGTCTATACTGTATAGCTCTAAAGAATAGTGTTGTACCAAAATTGAGTGGCAAACGTTTCAATAATGTTACTGTCATGACCGCTTTATAGGTTAAATACAGGTTTTATCTTTATAGAATAAAGATAAGATTATGTAACGATTAACGATCATCCTGTTGCCATTTTGTTCTATATTTTACCAGAAGGTTATTTGCAAAATGATATAATGATTGGGCTAAAAATTTAATAATTGAACCTTTCGATTAATATGACGTCAATCAAGTCTTCACTGAGCGAAAATGTAAGTGTAAATTCATTGTATTGAACGTAGGTTCATGGGGTGGTGGGTCTTATAGGGTTGCGGCGTTGTAGGTGCGGAATGAATAAATAAATACATTATTATAGCTGGTTCCATCTGAATCGATTAAGAGATAAATGTAAACAATATTATTCGATGTTAAAGGTATTTCACGTTCAAGAATGATGGAACGACACTAGCTCAAAGTAGAAGTTAAAATACGTTTGTGAATTCTGACACGTCTGCCACCGTGTCGGAGTGAAGATTTAAATAGAATACTCTTTATTGTATACACGACAAAAAACAAGGAAAGATAAACATACACACAGGGTACAAATAGCAGCCTTATTGCCAAAAAGTCATATCTTGCCGGTAGTCGGTATCCAGGTGAGTTGCTGGTGCTCAATAAAATAAATATAATATAATAGACTGATATATAAAATGTGTTAATAAAATGTATACAAGATATACCTATACATAAATACTTATTATAATACATCGTTACTATCTATATTTAATAAATGAAGCGTTGTTTTTATAGTCGTATTTTAAATCTTATGTTATTTATTGTCTGTGACTTTTTTGTTCAGATATGCATTGCTGTGTGTGAAATTATTACTATTCTATTGTATATGGAAAACAAAACAACGGAATAAGAAGTGACAGAGATGCAAATGAAGAAAAAAGGGAATGAGTATGGAGATGTTAAACGAAAAGCGACTGATAGAAACTGAGAGTTAGGGGAAAAATTACTGGTGAAAAATGTAATCAAAGATAATAAGTTGACTTCCAATTTCAATCCCTTTGTGTAAAGGAGTAACAAAATGGAATACAGCAACGGAAGTAAGTGATGGTCGAAATTATGAAACTGGAAAAGAACATCGTTGAAATGTAGTTCACTTAAAATAAAGTAAATGATTCATGGACTGTGGTTAATCAAAATTATAGTAATGATGATATAGGAAAAATTATGAACTAGCAAAATTTTTTGTTGATTCATTCATTTATTAATTTTCTACGGTTATCATGTACATTTAAATTATTGTTATATATATTTAAGTTTAAAAATTTTTAAATATGTTTAAATTTAATTTTACTTAAATAATTTTAGTAAAATAAGGGCTGGTTTTGCGGCAAATCTGTAAAAATAATACTTAAAATATCTGATTAAGTTATTCGCTATATTATAAAGGATATGTTAATAATTGTAATTTTGAAACATTGTTGTTCAATTAAAATAAAATAAGTAGTGTATGCGAAGCGCAACGACGTGTCATTCGCTTACCGGCCGTAGGCGAGTGCGCTAGCTTTCTGTGTTACGCACAATATACATCTATCTGGATGTCAGAAAGTGTATGTTTTATTGGCTTCCGAGCCACTATAATTTGCTATTGATAAAATATGTATACTGCTCCATTTTCACTATGACACTAACTTTATAAACCTCGGATCCGATCCATCAATCATAGCCTAGGTGAGACCACCTTATTTATTATAACATAAATTGGATGCAATAGGATACCACCTAGTCGTTAATCATAAGATGAATACCTTTTATGTTCAAAACTATTTTTCAAATTTTGAATACAAAAGAAAAACATATAATGAAAGAAACCAAAAGAAGCTAATATATTCTGATATTTAAATAAGTTCCTGAAATACTTAATCACAATAAGGTAAGTGTGCTTAGTAAGAACCCGTTGCAATAAGAGCCACCATTCCAAAATCTTACTTACCACTGAACTAAACTCTTAATTTATATATTTATATATGCTTTAAGCATACATTAAAGAACGGCAATACCTCTTCCCTTTAACGATACTTTATATTAAGACAATGGTGATTTTTTCGGTTCCTTTCGTCCAAAATAACAGTTAAGAAAAGAAGTCGCACAGTTGAAGCCAGGTGGCAAGCGCACGAAATGTCTTATTTAAATATTGTTGAAACTATATTTGTTGTGACGTAGTTTTATTTAATACTCCATTTAAGCTAACCATTTGTCAAAACGACGGGTACTTAAAAACTGTTTTTATTTAAATGTTAGAAAAAAATAAATGAAATTATTTTTAAGTATGGGATACCGGCAGGGATTATAAATTAAATATTTTTTCTTAAATTTAAATTATAAGGGCATGTAAAATCAACTAGAAAAAACAGAGTAATGGCGTTATTTGACATTTTGTCAAAGTTAAAAAAATGATATAACCAAAATAAAATTCTTTATATTTGGCGCAAGTAACACAAAAATCAACATTAGTAAACATATTGTTTATTTACAATTAGTGCAGATAGTTTTTGTCGTTCATTATGTTTTTTTATAATGATATTGTCTTCCGCATTTTTTCTTTTACGGGCTTCTATGCAGTTCTATGTTCTATGTTCTATGCAGGTGCAGTTTTCGATGATGTACCAGTGTGTCCAGGTCCAGAATCTGCCCTTGAATCGATTGAAATTTGGGATTCTGGTACCTGTAGAACACTAAAGATGTTGTCTACTACGTGTCTAGCCATTGTTATCACTGCCAGTCTTATTATTAGCTAAGGTTCCGCAAGCTGATAGTATAATGCTTTCAGAAAGTCTCTTCGGGGATATTTTGACCACATGTCGACAAATTGTAGCAGGGGGTTACGTTCTCGCCGCGAAAGCCAACAACAACTTCGTGGGACCAACGGCAGTGTGAGGGTGCATACTTAGGTTAGGTTAGGTTAGGGGTAGACTTCCAATCCCTCATCGGGCACTAGGCGGGTGGGGGAATGGATGAGAGTCTCATATAACTGCGCCACTCGCCCGGCGGCGCAGTATACGTAACGCATTTTCTTTAGTATAAAAAAGGGGGATAACCTAGGGAGGTGTTGATGGAAGCGGTATTTATTATTCCGTAAAACACACATGGGTTACTTACTCGTCTTTCTACTACATGACATGATCGATGATGAACAAAAGATCTGTAAGTTGAATGAGTAGACACTCACTTCAATACAAAAAGTTACTCTAAAGATAACCATTCCTTGAAACGACACAGAAACACATACCCGTGTGACGCGTGCGCTGATGCAATGAGTCAGGTGGACGGTAAGGTCATTTAAAACGACTACTCGTATCGACTCAAAATTAGAAAAAGAGACGGCGATATTAATTCGCGATACCCGTCGAAACGACGGAGGTTAGCATTTTAGGGTTAAGTGCCAAATAAAGCCCACCTCAATGTGACCCAACGAGAGCTAGAGTATATAGGGAACGACATTGGAAAATGTTTTGTAATTTTTAATATGCAAATGTGTGATGTTTTTAAATGGGAGTTTCAAAATCTTGTGATATTTCCTTATTTTAAATTGCTACATTCTACTGTCAAGACTTCTTACTGTTGTAAGAACTACTTTTCAAAGTATTGACACTGTTTCTTTAATAGGATTTCCTTTCTAGTGGTGCATAGAGTTGTAGAAATGTGGACTACAACTTTATTATTTATATATAGTAAAGTACTAGAATATATAACATTTTTTTGTAATTTTATCTAGGTATTTAACTTTTGAATATTATTTGTTGAGATTCGAAAGTTAACTTGGTTTGTTAGTTAGTGGATATTAATGTATGTATTTTGTTTCAACCTCATTCTCATTACAAGTGTTTAACATGCTAAATAGCAACTGAATATAAAATTTTAAAAAGTATTTGATGAAAGTAAATGAAAATTTTAAAAGGTTTACAAATCGAAAGCAGATGCCACAAAGTCCCAAAGTAGTTTTATCTTTTAATAGTGTAAAAAACAACGAGACGAGACTATATGGTTATAATAAAATGATATTAAAAATATTATTTTTAACTGTGTCTCCAAAACTAGCGTAGTTTAAATAAGAGCAAAACGAAGAATTGACATCTTTTTCTATTATATACTATTACTTAATTATAATATATGCAGCTTTGTGTCCAAGGATTTTGAAACAAACCTTAAAACCAAGAAAACATTTTGACTGTAAAATATTTGGGACGTATTTGTAGGCCGAGTTAATAACTATGTGTATTAAAACTATTAAAAAGCTATAACCTCATAAAATAATTTCTCTAACAATATTTCGTCAATCGAATATCTATTTCGTCGATCAGAAGAATTTATACCATAATCTAATGACAATAAAAGCAATTTGAAGTAATTTATAAATGAAAGATTCTTATCAGATTATCAATATAGTTTGTAGAAGTTCAGCTTTTGTTCTCATTTCACTTTTATTCTTGTAAAAAGAGGTGTTCAAAATGAAACTTAACGAAAAAAGTATAAGAACAATATCGAAAACGGTGTCTATTCAAGTTGCGCCGGCGAAAAAAGCAGAGAACACGACAAATGCGATTGCGAACCAATTGAAATACACAATATTATTAGCAGCGGGGCTGGGTGTAAATCGCACATACTTATTGAAGTATCGAAGAATTCTGAAATGGATCTTTTACGTTTATTGTGTTATTATAAACTCCATAACAATCTATGCGTTAGTAATAACTGATGGAGGAACTGCTTCGTACAAAGTTCTAAGGGATACCGGTTGTGTCGAATACATGTTGATTGTATTAATCGCAATGTTCTCAAAGTCCAGTTTTGAAAGTATTTTCAACAATCTTTGTACATTTGACGAATCATTGAATATTAAAGCAGATTTAGATGTTACATTTCCGGTAAAGAGAGAGTTGCTATGGACCGTAGTTAGCGTATGTTATTCGTCAATTGAGTTTTTTTATCTCATATTTTATTACTACGATGATACAATGAAAGAAATGACCACAACTATAATATCTTATGTCACTTTGATGACTCATGATATGGAATACGTACTGTACTGTTCGTTAGTTCGAACTATTTTAATGAGGGTCCGAATATTGAAGGCTCACGTTGCAAAAGTACTTGCAGATGGGGAAGAAACTAAAACAAAGTTGAACAAAGTTGAAGCGTTATCGGAGAAGGCACAGCTCGATATTAATGCTTTGCACAGGAACTATGAGCTGTTGCACAACTGTGCAGAAGAACTAAACTCGATAATGAGTTTACCGGTAATAATATACCACATTACCCAAATTACATAATGAAGTCTGTAGTTTATATATATTTAATTTCTTATTTACAGATGATGATAATGTTGCTTTCCTCGGGCTTATCAACTATAATGCTGCTCAAAAATCTTTTCACGGCTGTCCAAAAATCAACGGCAAAGAATGTGGTAAGTATAGTTATTCAAACAATTACAGAGTCTTGAATATATGTTTATCATTTGAAATGTGGAAACGTTACAATCTCTTTAGAGTTCCCAATTGGATAATATACTTTAATATTATGAATAAGTTCTGTATTTGGAATCAACTGATAACGTTTGCCATATTTATAACCATATAATCATCCCTCAGATTATACATTTCGTATTCAGCCTTACCGAGAATCCCATTAACTATAAATAAAATTGAAAGACAATTGGGCATTGTTTTTATCTATGATAAGAAAACAAACAAAGTAAAATTAATTTGCTTGTTATTTGGCTTGCAGCTTCCATTTTTGTTTGATTTGAGGCTTCTTTCTTGATTTCCAGGAAAATTCACCAAACTCTTATAAAAAGGGAAAATTGGAATTATACTGATATTTGATACCGCTATACACCAAAGACATACGCGTTCAGTGAGCTTCAAAATGGCAGGATACTTGTTTTGTGTTTCTTTTTATTTTTTGTCTTTATGCTGACAATGACTCACCTGTTCGCACGTCAAATAAATCTATAGCTTTAAAACAAAAACTTAAATTTATTGCTACAGTCGATGTGATAACGTTATCCGTTCTATTATATAATAATAATAGTTGATGAAAGTTTCTATGTCAATAAAAACTGACTTAGACAAATTATTTTAAGTATCAAAGCTTAGAAAGTTAAAACTTGAACTTGAAAAGAACTTTTATAGAAGAAATGTGTAATTATACGAAAGATGTACGAGATTTTGATTAGCATATTATTTGATCCCACCATAAGACAATTTTTAATACTCTTTTGTAATATAAAATTGGATTTTTATTAATAAAAAACAAAACACATTAAAATATAAGTGAATCTATTTCTTAACAGAAACCACTTTTAAATTATATCTGTTTTAAAATGCTTCTTATTATATTTACAGCGTAGTATCTTAATACGAAAATAAAATGTTTGTATTATTAACTTTCATATATTTTTTGCATTTTTTCTATGCAATTTTAATAGAAACATACTAGAAAAATTCGACTCAGCTCCCAAGTTTGAGAGAGCATTGGACCGGAATTCCAAAGGTTGCGGGTTCGTTTCCCGCCTGAGAATTCAATTGTCAGCAGAGTCGATTTTTTCTAGTATTTATCTATTAAAATATTTTATGTTTGTATTAATTAAACTCAACAAAGGCCATTCCCCCTATTTATGAACTTAAAGCTCTTTGTTTTTTATGACTTACAGGAAGTAAAAACAATGATAGCATATAGTGTAATTCGTTGTTTAAGATACACTGTACTGGTGATAATACCATGCTATTACTCTAGCATAACTAATTCGCAAGTGTGCAAGATACGTGTTATGCTTCACGATGCTACGAATTCAGTGAATATTGGTAAGTTAAGTTTTCTCTTTGTAGGTTAAAATTATCAAATGGTATAATATTATTTTCAGTGGTGCTTTAGATATTTCTTCCACTTTGCACCAAATTAGCTTGCAACAAGTAAGTAGAATTTCACGTGTTAAATTATTCTCATAATCATACTTTAATAGATTTCTAGGGAATAGTTATGGGTAGTTCTCTCATTTCGTGCAATTAGATTCGTTTAATAAAAAAATAACAAAACTGCATACATTATAAATGCAGAATATTACTTTTTTATATTATAGAGAAATTTGAAAAGACATATATATATATATATATATATATATATATATATATATATATATATATATATATATATATATATATATGTATATTAAAATAGTTATTAGTCACATAAAAAAATGAAAAATAGCTAAACATATAAAATTATATAACATACTGTTATTCACACACTAATTGAGTTCATAAAAATAACTATGTGCCATAAATTTGATTTCATATAACAATGAAATGAAGTCAGCCCGTGAACAGCGGAAGAAACGTAAGCTTGCCATTAAAAAACAATTGACACGTTTTTATCATGAGTATAAATTTTATCATTATCATTTGTACTTTTTTTTGATAAATATAGGTTTTTTATTGGTTTTCGTATGTATAAATAATCGTCATTAACGTCGACTTCGTTATGAATGCATAGTAGTAATACTAGTCTCATAATTTAACAAGAAGTCAGAACAATTTCGTTTTTTTTTTCATAACACTAACTTTTTAAAAAGACACCCCAAAAGCATACAATACGAAGGAAATAAGTAAGTTTAGTTATTTTGTGTTTGAATAATAATAGAACCCGATAATGTAATTACTGAATAGATAGATATAATAAATCAGCAATTGATTCTCAAATTGAAACTTTTTAGTAATATAGCTCACATTTTAAACATGATTGTTAGTCCAAGTTACATCATATATATTATATAGATACATTGTGTATTAAGCGACAAATAAAATGATGATAAACAGATAATTTCTTAGCTTAACCCGACTGTATCTCACTTGCTCAATACTTCTTCCAGCTCTACAAATTTCTTGTCGGCCCTGAGTTTTCGTGTTCGTGTCCAATTGTTGTAAGTGGTGACTGGGTTTCTGCTGCATATGTTAAGCACTCCTTTCTCCATCGATACTTGGTAAGCTTTCACTATCAGGAATGGGACTGGGGCCATTGCTTATTAGTTATTTCCATTTTGGCGATTTTTCCCTCCATTCCCATTTTTGGTAGGTCCGATCCGCATCTTAGGACGCAAATTTTCGCAACGATGACGCTGCTGCCCGTCACTGGTCTTTTACACTTAGCTGTGTCTTTTGAAAGTAAATGGTTGTCCGACCATTTGTCGATCGCCACAACGTCGTCGGTTATAATGCAGGGTACACCTCGAGCAGGTGAGTTTTATATTTGGGATCAGCTAAAAAACTACGGTTCATCCTTTTCGGCATTCATAACCATATCTTGAAGAAAAGGTTTGAAGTTCATATTTGACACAATTTTGTGTATAATTAAGTATCCAACCAAGTTAATGTTATTTTTTCTTGCAGATTTTCATAAGTATAATAATAATAATAAAAAATTTATATATATATATATATAAATTCCGCACAAATGAATTTGGACGAAATGAGAGAATTACCTAAGCATGTGTGTTTTTACATTTCTAAGTGTATGTCTTTAAAGCTGTGTATAATTATATATTTAATGGAAACTATGCTATTAATACAGTCGTATTACCAACGTGACAGATTGGGATCGGGTTTTTCATAGGATCTTTATTTGATTCAAACGTATTCCTAAATGAAATAATTAATAATTTTATACATTCACTCATATATATGAACATTTTAATTTAATATAACAAATTTTATTTCAATGTTTCATTTTTATTCATGCTTTGAAAATTACATTTAAAAGTAAAGTATATTAGATTTTGAAATTTGGTATGATTTGAGATAAATAGATATGTAGGGAAATAATATTACCATTCTCAATGTCACAGATTCAATATCCGGTCAGGATGATTATCCAAAACTTATGACAACACTTTTTAAATATTTTGTAGCGCTTTGCAGTGAATGGCTAAACTTTATACCTAAGTTATAACTTAATATTATTAATCTTCACAGACAAACTGGAACGAAGGCGAATTAAGGCGTTCTTCCAGTTGACTCAAGACAGCGAATTCGCTTACGCGCTTTGGGGAGTTATAAGGCTTAACATGTCTCTGCCATTAAGCTACCTAAGCCTTTGTACGACATATCTTGTGATAATTATACAATTCTCTAAGTTTATTGACTAGTTTGGCACAATAGTCGACAATCCTACTAATATGTTTGTATGTTTGGATTAATGTTAATTTCAAAATTTGTTACTTAATCATGCAAAGACGTGTGAACTACTTTTGATAAAATTAGGCACACAGATATTTAGTATAGCCTGGCAACATAGGATACTTTTAACACCAAAATAAAGTGTTGACTGAGGAGGCGCGATAAACACTTTCTGTGATAAAATGAACATTACGCAAGTAAAAATGCGAGCGAAAGGTAGTCTTAACATAATTCCTTGATTCATTATTATATTGAATAAAATATAAACGTGTAAAATTTTGCCAACGCTTCCCAATCCAGTCCGTGATATATACTGAATTATACATTATTCGTCAGTTTTCTTCAATTAAATTTTTCACTGTTAGTCCGCATTTTTCAGTAACAGCTGTGGAAGCAAGAGCAGATCTTTTTCATCTTTCTAAGTTAGACGACCGCATTTGGATTCGTTTTGTCAACGGTAGATAGTATCTTGAGAAGGCCTGCATTCATAATTGCCCTTTGAAGTCGATCAAACAACTCAACCGGGCACTTAAAATTCATAAAATATTCCCTACGCAGATCCAATGAGACATGATTATTCAATCAAACAAAAGCAATGTAACATGTGTTGATAGAACTTTTACATCATTTATTATAAAAAAAGTCAACATCGTCATTTTAAATAAATGTATTCAAATAAAGCTATAAGGGGATAAAATTATAAAGAAAGCAACATAAAGATATAATATTTTAAGTATAGGTCCATACTATACCCATAAGGCCCCTTGCCCACGGCGACTTTTTGTAGTGATGCTGTCGCGCGTTTCGTAAACGAGCGACAGCATCGCTACTAAAGCGCGTTAACCTCATTTGCAATTAACCTCATTGATGCCAATGCGCTACAGCATCGCGAATGTGTCGATGCAAATGCACGACCGTGTCGGACGACATTGAGGAGAGAACGGAGGGAGGGTGTGGCTGAATAGCGTTTGCATCGCGACAGAAGTGCGACGGAAGGCACACAGCGACTGTATCGATACGAACGCGCCACAGAGTAGCTACTGCATCACTACAAAAAGTCGCCGTGAGCGAGGGGCCTAATATTAGTAATTTAAGCAGATCCATCTCCCGAACTTCACCTGTTTCAAAGATTATATCGATATTATATTTATATTGAGATCACCATTTGTATGTGACAAATTATTAGGTAACAGTATTCTGAACTTCACATAATATTGAATACTAATTAAAATTAGTTTGGTGAATTAATGGAATACTTACAGTCAAATAATTTGTCTCGCGTCTATCAAATATTGATAATTTGCAATAAGAAATGGAAAGTGCACTTGTCCATAAGGAATATTATAAAATGCTGAATTAAAAACTATTCCTAAGATGTTTCTACTTACGTGACATTTGTACAACGCATTTTACACCACAAAATATTTGCAATTTATAAACTAGTCAATTAATACTTATAAAAGTGAAATAATATCTGTAACAATTACATGAGGTTGGTCTAATTGTCAAAATGTATAGCTTAATGTGAATAAAACCGTTCCCATGTTTACTTTTAATACGAAAAAGCCTTATGACATTACTTGCTTTTACCCGCGGCTGCGCCCGCATTTTTTTGTCTTTTTTTCAATAAAAGTATCCTATGTTACTTCTAATATCTCCAAAAATATATGTACGAAATTTCATGATGATCGGTTTAATAGTTTTTGCGTGAAAGCATAACAAACAAACTTACATTCACATTTATAATATTACTTAGTAGGAATATAAATTTAATATGTATAATGCAGGAGTGTCGGGTTTTTAAATGCATCAATAAATAAAGTTAAAAGTATTTCATCTTGTGTTATTATTAACATTTAACTATTGAAACTAGCTGAAACTGAAAACGACAAGTTTCAGCTTCTACTAAATTGATCAAAAGGCATACTTTGCCCGGTTCAGCTAGTATCGAGTGACTTTGAAGTGGTCCATCAAAGAACTAAAGGGCTGGTATGCAAAAAATGCTTGCTTTCTCGATTCCTTTGAAGAATCAGTAATGCAAATCTATTTGAGAGAAAGCCTTAAGTGAATCAAATCTATCTACAGCATTGAACTCATTTTATAATCGAATCTAAATCTCTAGGATGCTAGGTAAAAAACGTAAGCTTAAAGTTTCTTTACAAAGGCAACTTAAGTACTAGAATGATTCAACATGGCATTAAAAAATCGTACAATCAATTATTTTATAAGCATGCCATTGTAGTTGATCAGCATTTCAGAGATAATATGGTTGTTAACTAAATAATTAGGTGTTATGAAATCTCTCGATAAGATATGCATTTCGCTGCATAATTTTGAATTCTGACGACCGGTTAGTGCGACGGTAGCCATTACGCCTATGGTACTAATGATACTGGTGGTAAATTCCGGTATATGTTTGTTTATTTATTTATTTATTTGGACTCACCAACAGTTATTACATCCATACAGACAGTAGTTTCTCAAACATCTCGTTTTTACCTTAATGTATAACTAATTAAAGGTAAGTACAACATGTAATTTACAAGAACGTGAAGACAATTATCATACTAAAAATCACATTACAATATTGCATTGAAGAATGAGTATAGGCAACTACTAGGAAAAAAAAATCGTTAGCCCTGGAGGCAACCGAGTACGTTTCTTTTAAATTTAGGTAAGTTGTCCGAAAAAATATCAACATTTAAGGAAATCTGATTGTACAACTTGGTCATACGTGCAACGGGAGAATTCGACCCAAGTACTGTTCTGTGGAATGGTGGATGGAAAGGGGGCTTAGGGTTTCGTGGATTTCTCACAGGAACTCTAAGATTTATTCTATTAATTAATTGTGGACAATCTATCATATTATGCAAAACTTTATAAAAGAAAATAATATCTAAGTATTTTCGCCGCCGTGATAGCGAGTATATTCTGAAGTTTAGGGGCATATGTGTGATAAACATAAGCATTTGTTGCCGATGCACGGTCGTTATGTATTCTATTCGTTACTTAGCATGCCATAGGAAAATACTATAAAAAATCGACTTGGCTCAAAAGTAAAAACTCAGGCGGGAACTTTCTTGTGAGCCGAATCGATTTTTTATAGTATTTTTCGATTAAAATAACTAATCAAATATAAGAAAGCATTGACAGTTGAAAAAAAAAAATCATAAAAGTTGTTTATCTTGAAAATAAATAAAATTGCTGTGATTTATTATTGTTATTCCATTGCAAATGTTATTTTGAAGTCATCACGTGAACTGAGAAATAATGAGCTTCGATATCTATTTAAAGCGAGTAACCATATGTATAGCTATATATTTATTACATTTGTTTTGTTTTATTAAAAACTTTTCGTTTTGATAAATGGTAAACTATTTATTAAAACGAAAAGTTTTCGTTTTCTATAAAAAGATTCCTATGTTATTGGTTTTCAATCGACGGTTAACGGTCAGATCGTCGATGTTATAGAAAACATTGATACATAAAAAAAATAATACCCTTTTTTCATATATATGCTGCGTCTGGCAGCATAATACAAGGAAACTGCACACTTCTGAGAGCATGTGAATATTGGCAATGGAAGCCATGAAACAATACGAGCGCTAATTGCCAATTACGCCTTTGCAGGCGTATAGGCGTTCTCTATTACTAGGGAACAAGCCTTCCTGACCAGTTAGAACGAACCTTCAAATGGTTCTGTATTACGGTGCGTCCAGACTTTATACAATAATATGCGGTTTACCCAATAAAATAAAAAGGATCAAGGATGACTATTTAAACTGTATTGCAATGATTATTTTTCTGCTCTTTATTAACACATACATTATTTTATAAGTAAACATTTATTTATACACTCTATCGTATTGTGTAAGGCGGTTACCACGTTGGTCCGTATCACGAGAAGAAACGAGGGGCAGCACAAATGCGTATTCGCTTGTTTTTACGTAGGTATATTGACGTTCGTTCGGTGCAACGGTAGCGATTCTGCCTTTCGTATCTATGTTTCTATGTATCATATATGTATGTCTATCTGTTACCCTAGATTCCATAACACAAGCCTTATAGTGCTTACTTTGACCTAGGGTAACTGGTGTGAATTATATTTTAAATATTAAAGTCCCCTCGAATGACTGTGTTGTCTGTCACTACGTGCCTATGCACCTAAGTCACATGACTAAAATCAACGAATATTTTTAGAAATGAATAACATTAGAAAATAGTTAAGGCAGTCCTTATATTGCCCTGCGAAATGTAAAGGAGTGTGAATCGGCAGATAACACGTTCGGCGAAAGAGATTTAAATCTACTCTTACGTCTAGACACCTCACGCGTGAGTACTTTCTTTGTAGACGCGCGTAAAAACATCATCATTGTGTTCCGCTATACGAGTTTAATATACAAACTGAAGAACTTACGAACATGGTTTTAAAACGCAGCCCCACGCACTTAAGCGTTGCGTGTGTTAGTGTGAAATCTGCCTAACTTCTATCATTAGTACACACTACACATTAAAAGTAGTATTATTTTAAGGAACGTAGTACAATCGGAGTTGGGCGAAAATTTTACGACAAACTTTGTATAAAGTAACCACAGATTTACTGAAATGTTAGCTGGTTTTTGTTGCAAATAATGTGTATATTTTTATTTATGATAAAATTTTAATATGTAATTTAATCTGATTTAACTTACATATTTTTCACAAAACAAGAATAATCCCATGGAAGTTGTAGAATCGAAACAGTGTTTTTCTGACAGTTGTATCGAGGGTTCTGAGCAGGTTTGGTTGCGAATAGTATCGTTATCACTTTCTTAATAATAGATTCTACATATAATTAATATTCCCGTTAATCCTCCTGATAAGCTAAATGCTTGTGTTACGAGGTGGTCTACGTCCGTAAATCGTCGTCAAGGCACTACTTCTGGGTTAACTAACTTAACTAGTTAGCGATTAAAAGAAACTATTTTAATGAAAATCTTACAGTCATTATTTACTGAAAAAAAAATGTAAAAAAATCCAACTTAAGTACTAAGTTTATTTACAAACAGAAAGGATTTGAATGAGGTTATGTAAAAATATCTAGTAATTTACAAAAGAAAAGGTTACTGTAAGTCAGTTCGATGGATATTGGTAATACTAATTATTGTTACCGTCAAAAAGAAATTAGTTGGGAGTTCTTGGTTCGGGGTCTCTGGGATGTCCAAGGGCTCTTGGACTTGATGCTTGGACTCGTTGGATGGTGGTTAGTGTGGTTTTAATTAGGTAATTAGTAAGGTTGGTAATGTGGTGACCTCCTTGCCCCTATGACACTGCATTCCACTTCTTTACGTATGGCAATGGCCTTATGGCCTTATGGCAAGGAATGTCACCCTTTTAAGTATAGAATATTCTAGAAGGCTAGACGAACATAAGACTATCACCAGTGTAACCTGAGTCGTTGTATTGAGAATTCAGTAATAGAATAAATTGTAATATACCTAAATGGTTTGAATTAACGTCCAAGTTCCCAAAGATCCCGGAGCGCGCGTAGGGCGCTACAGTACCAACGGTAAATACAACGCCTCTAAGGCCCGCCCGGGGAAAGGTCTCTTTATTAGCCCGCGTGGGTTGTGATCATTCCTATGTGTAGACTGGACACAACTGCCTCCAAAAGTTAGGTCTAGACACCTCAGGGCCCGTACTGAATTCCCTGAAGTTAGCATATACTACATCAAATTAATTCATGTCGATTTATAAGATTCCTATACTTTGTCCCATGTAGGATGATACTTTTGACAGTTGACACCTATGTAGAGGGTATAAAGTTGCTATTGCAATGTCAAGCCAAACACAAGGAAACAAACGCAACCTTAGTACGTAGCAATAAGGAAGTGAGACCTGTCAAAAGTATCATCCTACATTGGACAACGTATAGGTGGGTTATTTATGAATCTATTTACCAATATAGCTTGTAAATTGACTCAAGAATGTCAATAAGATTGCAGAAAACTAGGAAAAATTGATATTTAACGTTTAAATCATCGTTGAAGGGGACAAAGAACTCATCTAATTTAATTCCATTTTTATGCCACTTACAAATGATTCTTTGGCTTTATAAGGTGATAAACTGAAGTATATTGATCAAAAGGGGTTTTTAAGGATGTAGAATGGTTGAATTAGTTATCAAGTTATAAGTTAATTAATATTATGCATTAACGAAAAAATAAGAGGAATTGAAATTTGAAAATTTCTTCAACTACATAATAAAAGTCATGATGTTTTACAAGTTTCTGAAAGATTTCCGAGAAAATTCCTACGAAACGAATAAGAAAACCACTTTTAGCATTGAATAAATAATAAAATAATATTCAAATTACCTTTCGGGGAAAAAAATAAAGTATATATCTTACGTTCGGGAGGTGAACGGTTCTCCCAATGAATAGATAGCTATTTTCCTTGTTTCCGACCAGTAAATAAGCTGAAAAACGCCGGTTGCACCTTGAATCTCGTGCAGACAATAATCAGGAGAAGAATTTCTTGATTTACACCGTATTAGCAGGAAATTCGCAATAAAAATTAAAGGTCTAGCCACCGGCTCAATGAACAGACAGATCATTAAAAGGAACAACGTAGTGATTCCTTGCTCAGTGGGAACAATCACAGACACACAAAAAGTATAGATTGACAACTATAGAGTTATAGACTCGGAGTGAATTATTGCCAGGTCCCTGCGATCTGCTCCAGAAAGATCAGTCCCATATTAATATGTAGCCTTGTCCGATTGGTTATCTTGGCATTACTAAAATTGAATGAATATGTAGTTGTTTTGGAAAAATAAATGTTACTATTATATATCGTAGGTTGTTTTTATTTAAAGGACCGATCCATTTCAAAAGTTAGTAAAATATATAATATTGAAGTATAATTTAATTTCACATTGTTACAGCAGTTCCCCGACTATAAAACAACATCATCTATACTCACTCACTAAGCTCTTTCGTTTTTTTTTATAAGTCCTAATGATACCCCTTTTTCAAAATTTTATTCACCCATTTCCAGGGTAAAACTCAAAATTTGGGGAATGTTATGAAAAAATGTTGAAATTACCTTTCGGGGAAAAAATAAAGTATATATCTTACGTTCGGGAGATGATTGGTTCTCCCAATGAATAGGTAGCTATTTTCCTTGTTTCCGACCAGTTAATAAGCTGAAAAACGCTGGTTGCACCTTGAATCTCGTGCAGACAATAATGAGGAGAAGGATTTCTTGATTAACACTGTATTAGCAGGAAATTCGCCTTTACAAATAATATATATACGTGTGTGAGACAGTATTTTCAGTTACCTGAGTATCCATAACACAAGCTTTACCTAGTTGGGTTAGGCTACTTGGTGTGAATGTAACGAATTAAAATAGGTTGTTTTAATTTTTATATTTATTTAACTATTACTAGAATGTCTAGAAATTATTTTTCCGTACATCTTTTTTTCGTTTTAGTTTTCGTAATTGACGTGAGTGCATGTTATGTCAGTTTATTTAAAAAAAACATGTTTCTGAATTATATGATTAATTATTGTTATTGGTTTATAAATACAACACTCGTTTTTAGGATAATAATTCGATGAATATCTCAAAACTTTGTTCCGAAATTAATGAGAAAATATACATGCGATTAAACAAGTTAACATAGGGATGAAGGGATTAGGCACCGGATTTTTATAATCCCCAAGCTGTCTTATGCAGAAACCTTAGTATTGCCGCAGACACTTTTGACGACTAGGATTAGGTACTGTTTCTGCCTGTTTTCGCAGAGTAAGTTTTGTGAGATCGCTCCTTGTCGAGTATTTAGAGCACATGAGAAACTTGTTTGCCTAATTTCAAGTTTCTCTTTAAGCTTTATAAGTCGTGGCAGGAGCACAGTTTAGACTTTGCGGTGACAGACAGTTATCTTTAATTAAATAAATACTCACAAAATTTATTTCCAACAGTAAAAAGTTACAGTCCTTTGCAAAAAACTAACTTAGAAGTTAGACGTATACGTTTTACCTTAAGAAATAGATGGTTTCTTCAATCCTACAGAAATCACCGATAAGTCTAAAAGATTGCTTGCCATTTGGAAGATGAAAATGGTTCCAATCTAATGATATTTCCTATAACAGCGTCGCCGCCATTATAGCACAAAGGATCCTATAAAAGATAAGATGTAACTCACAAGGATCGTCATCTGCACCTAATGATAATAGCTCACATAATTCCGGACAAAGCCACTGCCGAAAACAGACGGGAAATGCTTGGTGGAAAGTTTCTCGCCAATTCACTAGGAGACAGATTTCTCAGTTGAGGGTCTCCTGTTTTTATCTACACCCCATCGAGTCGGACAATGCGAGAGGAACGACGAAATTAACGAACCTTTTTCACGGTGAAATTTCTTTTACATACTTTTCAAACGCTCTTTTATAAAGTTGAGTATACAGGCAACAAAAAATTATTTGATGGCTAATTATTGCACGTGGCACCTAATTATCCATATTAATTTAAATCTTATCACGACCCTTAATGGTAATTTGGCCGTTCTTTGGGGTGACAAACCTATCACACTTGAGGCATATTAACAAAAGAAAGGAAGATTTGTAGAAATAATAATTTTAGAAAAAAGACTAGACGGGTAACTCCGATGGGTTCAGTCCTGCAATCTTTCAAAAGTAACAAATTAAGAAATCAATTAATTTCTTTATTTTCCCACGTTTTTCTCAGGTCGCTTTTTTGTTTGTCTGTCTGTCTGTCTGTTTGTGCAGTTGGATTCTTGCAACTCAATTTTGAGGCACTTCCCGTCTACCTAGCGAGCTGAAATTTTTGGAGCAAGTCAGAACCCGATGACAATGCATCCTAAAACAACTTTTAACTTTCTAGGTACACTTTCAGGTCAACTTTCGGCAACTTTCACTTTTGTATGGGCCTTATCCGATTGTTGCGTACCACATGGTTACTTCGTTGAGTTAATAATTAAAAAGAATAAAATATTAATACTAGATTTAAAAATCTAAAAAGCCCACGTTTTTCAGTGACCAAAAAAGAATAAAATAACCCGTCGGGGCCTAGCGAGGGGCCACTTAAAACGTGGGGGCGCATGTTACTTATGGAGATGTAATGAGATGTATGATATGCATAGATGTTGAGAGTATTTATAAAGATACTCTCAACATCTATGCATATCTATCTACGCCCCCACGTTTTGATAGGCCCGTCGCTTGGCCCCGCCGGGTTATTTTATTCTTTTTTGGTCACTGAAAAACGTGGGCTTTTTAGATTTTTAAATCTAGTATTAATATTTTATTCTTTTTAATTATTAACTCAACGAAGTAACCATGTGGTACGCAACAATCGGATAAGGCCCATACAAAAGTGAAAGTTGCCGAAAGTTGACCTGAAAGTGTACCTAGAAAGTTAAAAGTTGTTTTAGGATGCATTGTCATCGGGTTCTGACTTGCTCCAAAAATTTCAGCTCGCTAGGTAGACGGGAAGTGCCTCAAAATTGAGTTGCAAGAATCCAACTGCACAAACAGACAGACAGACAGACAAACAAAAAAGCGACCTGAGAAAAACGTGGGAATACTTTTTAATATCATTCCGGAGGTACTAGCTAAAAAAAAGATGTTAAAACGAAATTGGTCACTTCTAATGGGAGCCAAACACTACTTGCTTTACGCTTTATGGTTCTATACGCTATATGGAGCTGCACATATCATTACATCTTTACAGATTGGTTATCTATAAATACCATTAAGGAGTGAAGGCTGGTCGGTAATTTGTAAAGATTAAAAACACGAAGTATTTACCTCCATCATAGAGCAAAGTTCCACAGACCTAAGAAGTAACCAGCAACTTTAAAATAAAATGAGTAAAATCCTCTTAAAAAAGGAGGTTATAAAAAGAAAAAGAAAATGAAAAGAAGACTAAGATATGTTCAGTTATGAATGTGAACCGGCTTGTTTTTTCTGGAGTAATAAAACACGATAAGTGTATATTTCATTTTTTGTAACAATGGTTTGTAACTCATTTCTTCTAAAGGACTCTTTTGATGTTTTATATGACAGTAAAAATGTAATATTTCCTTAATTTGAAATGAAATGTTTTGTGTAGCATCCTGGGAAGACATTAAGCACATCCCTTCCAGTTATAAAACCAAAACCGGGTACAGGCGAACGGTTCGTGTAAAATTGCTATTATATTAGAAAACAATTTTGTTTGTTGTCACAATAAGTTTATGGTTCGCAGGAAGAGATTTGTATGTAAATTTGCGGTGCAATGTTTCATTTTATATGTTTCCGGTAGCAAAATTATTGACGAATACTCTACAAAAGTTTTGAACTCACAAGACTTGTTGTTTAGATTTTTTATATTCTAATGAAACAGTTTTTCGTACCGCAAATGAACTCTATTAACATTTTACTAGTATTACATTCGGGTACAATCGAGAAATCTAGTGCTTTGCGAATTCTTACATGATTTAGTTTCCAGAAAATTTATTCCGGTATAGTAAAAAGATATTATTTTAACTGTATAGTAAAAGTAAATGAGGTAAACCATGGTTATCAGTTTTACCAAATATTATATCATCAAGTTCATGAATGGAGACTAATAGGTACTGCTTTACACAACAGAAGTGGTTCTGCGTACTTCAACAACGGCAGAATCGTTCGAATCTTGATAGGGGCATATATTTATATGATGAGCATAGTTGTTTTAATATGTTTTGTAATATTTGTAATAAAGCATATTAGTACAAGCTTTACTCAGTTTGAGATTAAATAATTGGTGTGAATTGTCTACATTATATTTATTTGATTTATCTTTGCAACGAAAATTGACAGAGTTTCGCCGGCTGCTGTTGCGTTTCGCGCGAGTAGCGCAATGCTTTGATCTAACAGTGTTTTTAATCTAACCCTCTTACTATACTTTTCATTTGTATTGCACTGGTCTAAATTATAATAAGGAAACATATACTTCAATTTTTAAAATTATTTGGATTAAAAAATATTGTAAGGATCTAAACAAAAGAAAAAAGTAACAGTTTTGTTAATTGGCCACTGTTTTCGATATATTAAACATACAATACACTACAAATATACTTTATTGTTCACCAAAAATATCAATAAAAACAGTACAACAAAGAATTTAAAATTGAAAGCGATTTCTAACATGTATCCTTTGGATGGAGTTAAAAGTCGTGTAGTGGTTTGAGTTAACATACATAAAGTAATAAAATAAGTGGAGTGGAGTAGAGTACATAAATATGTATGTCGTCTATATGAAATGACGTAGAAGCTGGCGAATGGCATCCTTGAGGCTCCCGAACTACTAAGAACTCCGACTATTTCAAAACCCTCAAAGCTGTGATTGCGTTTGTCAATGTTTATTTTGATGGTGATCAATAAATAAATAAATAAATAAAAAAATGATATCTGAAAATTATCGAAAGTATTAGAAACTTCCTGAGCAAGACATATTTAACTTTTCTGCTCCTAGGCGTGAGTGTGAGTGTACAAACCACATCCCCTTACAATATCCAAACACATTGTTTTTTATATAAGTGGTTTGTTTCTTTGGGTTGGTTAAAATTAATTGAGCAAGTAAATATGACCATATTACTGACGGAAATATAACTAAATATATATTTCAAGAGGGGTTATTTACCTGTCACTAAAATCAAATTTTATGTTAAATGATCAACATTAATCTATATATAAATTAGCAAAACAATATATTTATTATATTCACGCCATTAGCCTAGCCCTAAGAAGGCACTGTGAGGCTTGTGATATGAATGCTAGGGTAACAGATAAACATGCATATATGATATATAGACACAAAAAATCTGCCCTTTTCGGGATTCCAACCAAAGACCATCCCGTCGGTGCGAGAAGCAGATTAATGATCGTCAAAAATTAAACTTATCTGAAAATAACCACATCACAAAACAAGATGCGATGGTTTTGTGCCCTTTTTCAAGATCGATATTTATACGTTAAAATGATAACGAAAACAAGAAGTCGTATTATAGCTGAAATTACTTAAATGGAATAGCGATTCTTACGTCTCAGAAAACTTATTACGTCAGAAACAGTAAGACTGTAATTCACATTGCGCCCTGATCGTAAGGGCAAAGGTTTACATTGCCCGCAAGGTTTGTTTAACCCAACACGGAGTTTATTTACAGCGCTAAACGTTCACGGTTAAGGTTAACCAGTATTTGTTGTTTCCAAAAAAACCCTTCGGTTGAGACTGCCTTAATAAAAGGGCCCGTCCCAATGCTATTTGCGTCACCCCAGAATTTCACGGGAGACGGACGACTGGCAATAAAAATGAATGTTATCTTGCTAATTTTTTTCCCTCGCGTAAATGCCGCCGGTTGCCATAACCCAAATCTTTGGAGAAGGGAACGATTATGACACGAGTTACCGTAACTCCACCAGGAATCGAAATTCGACGATA
Organism: Calamotropha paludella; assembly: GCA_927399485.1. NCBI lineage: Eukaryota > Metazoa > Arthropoda > Insecta > Lepidoptera > Crambidae > Calamotropha > Calamotropha paludella. The sequence goes on along the minus strand of OV656815.1, from coordinate 19,267,705 downwards.
AAAACTTTACTCACGGAATGCCTGATAAAATAACTGAGGTAGATTGGTCAGGGTGATAGGAAATCCTTAGAGTTGTTTTTATACTTATTTGAGATTTTAAGATTTGTACTTATCTTTTTATTAACATTTAGTATAGTTGTACCTTTATTTGTATACTTATATTTTCCATTTGGAATAAATTTATCTGTTATGAGTAGTTTTCATACAAACACTTTTTTCATGTTTACAGATTAGAAGAGGATTATTTTTGCAAACCTATTCTCTAAAATCATAATGGGTAGTCAATTGTACTTAGTATTAGCATCGTAATTATAAAAAAGGTTTTATACAGTACCTATCCGAGGAAAGTGGCTTGTCCTTAATTGTAAACCTTTTATTTTTGACTATATGTGTGTGATATTACTATACGCATATCACTGTTAATGTTACTTACTGGTCTATTTGATTTAGGTGACGAGTTTTATCGTTAGCCTTATGGAATCACCATTATGTATGTAGTTAAAGATACACGAAAAAGTAATTAAATAGAGAAGGATACTCTGCTATTTCTCATGTCGCAATATATATTGATATTATAGGTAGTATTTATACATATATAAGTAACTTTAAAAGTAAGTCTCCTTTTATACGACGACGGTTTGGTGCAACGGTAGCGATCCTGCCTTTCCTGATTCGAATCCGGGAAGGGGCAGATGTTTGTATGATGAATACGGGCATTTGAACCTGTCATATATATATATATATACTAGTTGACCCGGCCACGCGTTGCTGTGCCGACTGGAGCGTCATCTGCCGGACTGATTTGTGAATCTAAACCATTCTCAGATCCCCTTGAACACACACAAAAAAATTCATTCAAATCGGTCCAGCCGTTTAGGAGGAGTTCAGTGACATACACACTCACAGAAGAATAATATATATAAAGATATATATATATATATATATATATATATATATATATCTCTATAAATATTACATATTTATGTATGTCTATCCGTAACCCTAGTATCCATAACACAAGCCTTCAAGTGCTTACTTTAGGCTAGCTTAATTGGTGCGAATGTAGGAATATTTATTTATTTATAAGGTACTCACGAGGCATCGGTAATTGGGATTTACAACTTTTCTTTTTCCAAATGCGGTATAAACTCATTGAAAAAAAATGTATGCATGAATGTTGGTTTCTAAGAGAATATAAATAATACAATTGTTATTAATGACGTAGAAGGAACTATAATTCATCGCCTGTATATAAATGTATTTGACGTAAACGTTAACTATATTCAAAACCAATTTTGTTTATATAAAAAACCCTAAAGTGAAAACTGCGAAAGTTAATCAAGGGGAACGCGTTTTATTCAATTTGTACGCCAATTTGACCCTTCATAGGCGCCGTCAGGGTCCTTAATGACGTTACCCTATGTTGTATGTAATAAATAAAATAGAGCGAGATTGTGAACGTATGACAGTATATTTTGAAGTAAGGTTTAAAAGTACTTTAGTTTTCATTAACCATAATGTATAAACAAAGAGTTTCTACAACATCCTCCCCTTAATGAAAAATAAAGATAACCTTAATTAATTATGTTATGCCCATGCCTACTACACTACACATCTATTATGTGCTATGCGCCTTAAGGGCTTCGTTAAGACATCTGCCGACATATGATCTGATCGCATATATTTTACATCTATAATGCCATCAGATATCTTTTCCCTAATGAAATGAAATTTCGTGTCTATATGTTTCGTCCTATTGTGATGGATTGGATTGAGAGCAATTTTCTGCGCACTTTGGCTGTCGTTATACACTACAACCTTATCAGCGTTACCAGTGATATCAAACACTAACCTCCTAAGAAAAATTGCTTCTTTAGCCGCACTAGTAAGCGACATATACTCCGCCTCAGTTGAAGACAACGCGACTGTTGGTTGTTTTTTGCATTCCCAACTAATAGGCCCTCCTGCCAGAGTAAAGTAGTAACCAGTGTACGACCTCCTGTCACTAATACAGTTTGCCCAATCTGCATCCGTATAACCACACAAATAGTCACCCGTCTTCCTGTAAGTAATACAGTAGTTTTGAGTTCCTTTTAAATATTGTAATACCCTTTTTGCGGCCAACCAATGCCTTTTGTCAAAACAAGTATTAAATTGACTTAAATAGCTTACGGCATAAGCGACGTCTGGCCTGGTATTCACAGCTAGATACATAAGGCAGCCTATTAAATTCTGGTAAGGATAATTGCATGTTTCCTTACCCTTTTCCAGCTTATTGTTTTCTAAAGGTGTTGACATTTCTTTGCAATTCTTCATGTTAAAACGTTTTAAAACTGATTTAATATATGTCGTTTGACTAACATAAATCTTTTCCTCCGAACGTTTTACATTAAGACCTAAACAATATTCAAGTTTTCCCAAATCTTTTAATGAGAAAAATTTACTTAGAGAATTTTTGACAGTGTCAAAAGTCTTTTTCCTTTTAAATAATACCAAAATGTCATCAACATAGACACTGATAATAACAGTTTCATCACCAAACTTTTTCGTATAGATGCATGGTTCTGCAGAGGTTTTGACAAAACCAATATTTGATAAAGTTTGATTTAATTTAATATTCCATGCACGAGCAGCCTGTTTTAAGCCGTAGAGTGATTTCTTTAATAAACAGACTTTATCTTCTGCACCTGTCTCAACAAAACCCGGAGGCTGCTGCATGTAAACTTCCTCCAATAAGTCTCCATTGAGAAACGCAGTATCTACATCTAAGTGATGTATATTCAACTCCATTTCTGCCGCCAAAGCTATCAGTGTTCGCAAGAACGAATTACGCACTACCGGAGAGAAGGTTTCATAGTAGTCAATGCCCGCCGTCTGGCTGAAGCCTTTGGCTACTAGCCTTGCCTTGTACTTGGCAACTTGACCTTGAGCATCCTTTTTCAATTTGTATACCCACTTGCATTGAATAATCTTCTTATATTGTTTATCAACTAACGTCCAAGTTTTATTTTTCATTAGCGATTTATACTCGTCATCCATCGCTAACTGCCAGTTTGCACTCTCTTCCGACTTCATAGCAACTGCGTAGCTTTCAGGTTCGTCGGAGTCATACGTAACTGCATTACAAATAAGATTAGTATCAAAACGTTTGGTTATTCTATTTCTGAGTGGATATCTTTCTTCTGTAATTTCTGTACTTTGAGTACACGTATCTTCAACATCAAAAGTCCCGTCTGCGCTGTGAGTTTGCTGTGCTTCTAGTTCCGGCTCACTAGCACCAGCGTCAGTGCCTTGCTCAGTATTTTCACTCCGCCTGTATAAACTGCACACTTGATTGGGTACTGAATCAAAAATAATATCTCCACAAGAAGTAGAAGGGATCGATTCCTTTTGTTGAACCTTCAAATTAGAAAAAGAATTTTCGAAGAAAACCACATCTCTTCCTTTTATCAACCTGCTTGGACAATCTGCTTCACGAAAGTAGTAGCTCTGTGGATGTTTTGAATATCCAACGAAAATGTGTTCTGTCGCCTTAATGTCCAATTTCCTTCTGTAGTTATCTGGAACCTTAACCATGGCGCGACACCCAAAAACTTTCAAATGACTTAAGTCTGGTTTCTCGCCATGCCATGCTTCAAAGGGCGTTTTACCATTGAGAGCTCGATGTGGACATCGATTTTTTAAATAAACCGCTGTCTCCACAGCGTCTTGCCAATAGCCCTTTGAGAGAGAACAATCAGAGAGCATACAACGCGCCTTCTCTACTACCGACCTGTTAGTCCTCTCAGAAACTCCGTTTTGTTGAGGACTGAAAGGAACGGTTGTCTGGTGTTGGATACCTTCCTCCTCCAGGTAATCAGTAAATTCTTTGTTAACGTACTCTGTTCCGTTGTCTGTACGCAACGCTTTTACCTTTAAGCCTGTCTCTCTTTCAACCATAGCCTTAAAAACACAAAACTTATTCTTAACGTCATTTTTAGAAGAAATAAAATATATAAAAATAAAACGGCTAAAATCATCAATAAAAGTCAAAACATATTTATTTCCTTGAAAAGAATTATCCGACATTGGTCCGCATAAATCCGAATGCACTAGTTCTAATTTAGAAGTTGCTTTCTTATATGTTATTTTCTTGAATGGTTTTCTGGTCTGCTTACCCTCTACACAAGCTATGCAGGGCTCTTTATCAACTTCGGTGTACTGAACGCCTAGATTACTTCTGTTAAGTTCTTGTAACCCTATACGGCACAAGTGACCAAGCCGTTTATGCCATAGTCGATAGCTCGAGACATCACTATGTACTTTAAACGCTGATAAGGTTTTAGGTAGACTAACCGTACAATCCCAACTATACAATCCACCACAACACGAACCATGTAGCACTGCATCACCTGTACAAGTAAAAGATAAATCATTATAAAATATACAACCTTTCTTATCAAAAACAACACAAAATCCATTATCTACAGCCTTCTTTATAGAAATCAAATTAGTATTTAAATTTGGTATAAAAACTACATTTGATATATTTTTGATACTATTAGAACATTCGGATTTAAAATTATTATTAATAGAAACACTGCCAATGCCAGCACTTGTCAAGACATCTCCGTTAGCAATTGTGACTTGCCCAGTAGAGAACTCTTGTATATTCTCCATCCAATCTGACCTTCCAGACATATGAGCACTTGCTCCAGAATCTACCCACCATTTATCTTTGAACGCCTCGGTACCCACTTTGAATGCGCCAAACAGACTAGATAGGGTGTTTTCTTTTTTCGGGCCAACATTTTTGGACTTTCTGTTAAGGGGACAGTCCGGTCTCTTATGTCCAGGCTCCTTACAGCGGTAACAGACTATCTCCCGTTTTCGTTTAGGCTTCTTTTCCTGAACACATAAACCAAGATCCGATTTAATTGGTTCATTATCAGTAGATCGCGAAAATTCTGTTAATAGTTTGCTTTTCACCAGCTCGCTAGAAATCTGCACTGTTGAATTTTCTAGTGCCATTATTAAGGGATCAAAGCGTGACGTCAGTCCTCCTAGTAATATAGCCGCTAGAGTGGCGTCCTCTATTACCTTCCCTATGTCTCCCAAATCTTGAGCTGTGGACATCACTGCTTCAATGTACATCTCCATACTACTAAACTCACTGAGATTGTACCTATACAGCTTACGTTCCAGCGCCAAACGACGACCCATGGACTTATCCTCGTAAGCAGCAGCTAAAGTGCTCCAGGCTTCCTTGGCGCTCTTACAGTTCCTTACGTGCGTTATGGCTGGTCCATCCAATGTCAAGCAAATTTTGGCTAGGGTAAATTCATCTTCCCTTTCTTTAATATTAGAGGCAGTAGAATCTCCATCAGGATAACCTATTATACATTTCCACAAACCTTCATGTACCAAGTACATTTTCATTTTGAATTTCCAAATAGTATAATCTTGTCTACCTTTTAAAAATATCCCTGCAAGAGATCGTAGACTCGAATTCAATCCATTTTTACCCATATTGTTGTGATCGCCCGTTGACATCTTTTGTTTTTATGTCAGAAAATTTTTCACTTTTAAGTCGAAAATTTATGTAAATTCACAACAATCCGGTAAATCTGACTCCCAAAATTACTTTCCACTCATTAAAACTCTATCTTCGTGCTGATAACGTGTTGTATGTAATAAATAAAATAGAGCGAGATTGTGAACGTATGACAGTATATTTTGAAGTAAGGTTTAAAAGTACTTTAGTTTTCATTAACCATAATGTATAAACAAAGAGTTTCTACAACACCCTAACAAAAATAGACTTCGACATAGCGTACGTTGAAACATGCGTTGTTGCTAATTAGATTATTGCGTGTTCCGTCACACCCCTTTTAAATAAACAATATTCTGTGTGACTTTGCTGAACAGCACTAAGGGTATTTTTGTTCCCATGGAGTTTTATTTATGTAACATGTATATTATGACCTTCGCAGCAAGAGGATGTGGCCTTGAATTTTGACTCCTGAGAGAAGTTGATTTTCTTGTGCTATGGTTTTCTGTAGACGAAAATCTGGCAATTAAATGCTAAGTAATTGATAGAATCAGGTGTCAATTTGCGAAAGTCTGTATCCATTGATAAATAATTATACTAGATTTAAAAAATCTAAAAATCCCACGTTTTTCAATGTCCTAAAAAGAATAAAATAACCCTGCGGGGCAAAGCGAGGGGCCACTCAAAACGTGGGGGCGCATATTACTAAGATGAGATTTTAAAGAGATGAATGACATGCATTGATGCCGATTATTGTAAAGATGCGCCCCCACGTTTTGAGTGGCCCCTCGCTTTGCCCCGCAGGGTTATTTTATTCTTTTTAGGACATTGAAAAACGTGGGATTTTAAGATTTTTTAAATCTAGTATAATTATTTTATTCTTTTTAATTATTAACTCAACGAAGTAACCATGTGTTACGCAACAATCGGATAAGCCCCATACAAAAGTGAAAGTTGCCGAAAGTGGACCTGAAAGTGCATCTGGAAAGTTGAAAGTTGCTTTAGAGTGCATTGTCATCGGGTTCTGAACTATCCTGAAAGTTTCAGCTTTCTAGCTTATCGGAAAGTGCCTCAAATTTAAGTTGCAAGATTTTGCCCGGACAGACAAACAAATAAGAAAAGTGAGATAAGAAAAACGTGGTAAAATAAAAATATGTTGCTTACTTGCGCAAAACAAGGAACATGAAATGCCCGCCCGCAAATTAATTCAGATACCACAGACACCAAGATAAGTTATTCATAATTATACGTCAAGTACGATTTATTAAGGCAAAATATCTGCAAAAATATAAAAAAAACACTAAACAAAAAAATAGAGTTTGGCAAGAAGTCGTGTGTATATAAGTTAACTTATAACCAATGTGTGAACATATTTCAGATTATATGATAACGATCTCACTTCGCGGAATATTTATTAGGTACCGCTTATCGATTATACGACGCGCATTTCCATGAAATTTTACACGTTTGTAGTAAAAGAGTTACGACTAAAAGTGTTAAAACATTTAAAAATAAATAAAAATAACATTGAAAAAACCATGCTTTATGATCAGATTGTTTCGTTCTTCAATTTCCTTCCTTTCTGTCTTCCTTTCCTTTTTTCTTCCTTCTTTTCTTCTTTAACACATACACATACGTTATTATGTAAAAAGAAACTTTTTGTAAATCTAAATATATTCAGTGGCTTATGATGGGTCATGTTATCATTTTTTTAGATAAGCAAAGAGTTGGTGTACATTTTCATTGCGATATTTCAATAAAAAAATCAACTTAACCTTTTTTTTTGAAATGACAAGCAAACTTGCTGTGGTCTTTATTTTTTAGTTAATCTGCTGACGACGCACTCCTAGTCGAAAACTAAAACTAAAATATTAACAAAAAATGGATAGGGGGATCAAGATGCAATCTAAAAATTAATACGTTTTATGTTTAGCCCTAACAACCACTGCAGTACTTATAAGATGATAAATTCAGGAAATATCTTGACGAAAGAAAACGTTACCTCGTCCACGACCGATAACTGTCGTTTTGTTAACAAATTACAATAGCAACTATTTTTATAAAACAAACTTAAATATGCGAAACAAACTTTGGCTCATATCTTATCAACCCACTATCATATTTAATTAATACGCGAAAATCGACAGCAAACTAGAATATATCTAAAGATCAAGATATAGATTTTGGGCAAGGCAGGGCCTGTTGAATATAGAGAGTAAATTAAATTCACTGCTAACTTGAACAATAGTATTGTTCGAAAACTACTCTATCGAGATGTTAGTAGACTTTGATATTACAAGCGAATTGCAAAATAATGCTTCGTGCTCTGATAGGATATCGCCCGGAAAGCGAAAGGTCGTGGGTTAGAATCCTACCGGAGGGCTCGGAGGCGTAGTTGTTTTTTACACACGTATTTTATATCTTATAGAAATATTGCATTGTGAATGCAAAAAATTAAATAAAAAACATATTTCTTTTACTTCAAAGGGAAATAGTCTTATAGGCTACGCTACATGTGTCGATACTATTGCTCCCGTTAAGGACACTTCGAACAGTGCAGGCGGCGGCGCAGTTGCAACTTCAAACGGCGTAAGCATAAAATCCTTTTAAAGATTTCATATTTGAACTAAACAAAATCATAGATATCTTAGAAATATGTACTGAAACCCCAAAGTCGGCAACAGTGTGATAAAAAAAAATCATTTCTACTCTACCACAGCCTCACCCTTACTATACGCAAGCATAGATGGAGAATAGTTTAGGTATTTTTCATCTCTGTAAAAAAAGTTCCCGTGAGTTACACCTGGAGCTTCATTCTATATTATCCACTTAAAGGTGGCAACACTGACAAGGCGCCACTATCGTAGCGTTATGACGCTACACCCCATACTTCATAGCGTATAATACGATCACTCTATCGCTGCGAAAGTGTTGCTGCGTCATTCATGCCGAAACCTCGTTACTCGGAACTCCATCTTAATGATTTAACACGTAAACAATAGTTTCGGGATAATATTTATAACATAGGTAACACTTCACTGGAATATTAAATAGCGGTTGAAAGATTTTCAAACTCAATATTTCAATGTAATATGTAGAAAAATGCGTGAGAGAAAGACTGATTTAAATATATCCCAACAATTGCTGAATGAAATATAAGAATTATTCACTTTCTCAAATAATGTTTATTGCAATAAAGTGAAGTTTCATAAACTTAAATTTTAATTAACTTGAATAATATTCACTGTCACGTGAAATATTCAGCGAACTATTTATATGAGATATTGCCTACTCATGGGCTCTCTTTATCAGCATCTTTACAGTATTTAGAAAAATAGTCTGAACATTACAGTGCCATCAGACGCTTTTTTACAGTTGTTGGTGATGTCATGCTTTGCCATGTTATATATGATACTATTAAGAAAAAAAGATTTATTAACGTCGAAATAATTTTGAACGTAGTTAAGAGTTAAATATCTTTTAAACAATTTATAAATATCAAAGGAGTACAAATTAGTTCGGTCCGTTTTCAAAAGATGGCTCTGGCTAATATTGAATAGTAACAGCTTATGTCGATAGTTTTAGAAAGGTTAGACATCTGTCAATAATATTCAGTTCATATTGCTTCGAGTTTTTTAAAAAAACCTCATTTTTCACTGTGTTAATCATGAGCAATTTTGTGTTAACTAAGCAGCATTTGCGGGAGTTTTTAGTTTTCTGTTGTAATTGGAAGAAAAGTGCAGCGCATCGAATGCTTGTGGAAGTTTATGGTGACAATGCTCCAACTGATAAATCATGTAGGGAATGGTTTCGACGTTTCAAGAATGGAGATTTCAACGTTGAAGACAAGCCTCGCTCTGGACAACCAAACAAATTCGAAGACAAACAGTTGGAGGCATTGCTCGATGAAGATCCGAGTCAAACGCAAGAGGAGCTTGCAGAATCTTTAGAAGTGACACAACAAGCAGTTTCTGTACGGTTAAAATCCACGGGAATGATTCTAAAGCAAGGCAATTGGGTTCCTTATGAACTGAAACTGAGAGATATTAAAAGGCGACTTTTCACTTGCGAGCAGCTGATTCAAAGGCAACAAAGAAAAGGTTTTTTACATCGAATTATTATTGGGGACGAAAAATGGGTATTCTAATGATAACCCCAAGAAGAAAAAATACTACGCTATGCCCGGTCAATCGTTGCCATCCACCACTCGAAGGTCTTGTTGTCTGGTGGGACCAAAAGGGTGTTGTGTACTATGAGCTGCTACAACCTGGCAAGACCATAACGGGCGATCGGTATAGGCTGCAATTGATGCGTTTGAGCCGTGCATTTCGAGAAAAACGGCCGGAATACAAGTAAAGACATGACAAAGTTATTCTCCTGCATGACAACGATCGGCCTTATGTCGCAAAAGTCGTGAAAAAATATTTGGAAACGCTCAAGTGGGATATTTTGCCGCACCCGCCGTATTCTCCGGACATTGCTTCTTCTGATTACCGGTTATTCCGACGGATGCAGCACGATTTGGCAGGTCATCGGTTCACTTCTTTCGCAGAAATTGAAAATTGGCTTCTAACTTGGATCACCTCAAAAGACGAGATATTTTTTCGAGAGGGAATTTAAAAATTGCCTGAGAGGTAGGAAAAAGCAGTAACTAGCGATGGACGATACTTTAATTAATCTTTTAATCCTTTTTATTATGAAATAAATGCATTTTTGACCACAAAAAAACGGGCCGAATTAATTTGTACTCTCTACATATATGTATTTTTTTGGTTTAAATAATAAGATTTTTTAATTTTATTTATAAGGATTACATATTCGTTATATTCGACGCTGGAAAGGCAAATTGTATTAACAGCCAATTTGGTCGAATATGAGTTATATACATCGTTGGAATCGCCTGATTTTTCTCTTTCGATTGGTCTTGGAATCGATTTAATCTGAGCACTTTCATGGTCGTTAATACACCGGTGATTTTCGTCATTTACCTATATTTTTTTGTCTTAAATCCATTCACTTTTTGACTTTGTTTCATAAAGCGTACATGATAGTAGAAAAATTCTTATAAATCATTTATGCCTGCCTATGCTTGAAATAAGAATAATTTTAAAACACTTTACCATTCCATTTTTTGAAATATTCACGCAATAAAACATTTTAGTGGTTGGCCATAATTTTCAAATTTAAAAATAAATCAATTTTCTTGTAAATAAAATATAATTAATTGTCGTTTAAAACCTTTTACTTTTCTGCTAATTACAATCATTTTGACGTTAAGCCAATTTTGTCGACAGCCCTTAATAATCTATTGGTCGATCATACAATTTTACCTGAAACTATTCTAATGTGATTATAGCACATAAGATACTTTACTTAATGCAAAATTTATTACATTAGTGTGTTAAACCTACCGAAAAAAAATGATAAATATGAAACAATGGTGGTTAGAGGGTACATCAAGACCGATGTTTACGGTAAGCTGCGGCTGTTAGCTAAGTGCCGAGCGTTGTGCTGGCGCTTCAGTCACCCACGCGCTGTCGAAAAGGGAGGTACCCTAATTAATGCACAACACCACCTGATACATGTAGTGCACAAGCTCAAAAAATATTATAAATTACATTAAAAATTACCAGCAGTTCCCTCTCATTACTGTCACAAAGACTCGACGCGTCTCTAATTGTTTTACCAATTATAAAAAACAGATTTTAGCTCAAAAGACAAGATTTGTATAGGAGAAAATGTGTTTAGAAATATTTTTACACAGAATTTAAACATTTCATTTCATGTTCCGAAAAAAGATAAGTGTCTCAAATGCATCTCTTTTAAATATAATCCTGATGGGTTCACTGTAGAAGAAAAACTTGTCCACGAAAAAGAACTTCTTTTTCGTGGACTTCTAAAAATCGTTTCAAGTACCACCAAGAAATAACAAATCAGGAACCACAAACTTTATGCGTACTAGGGTAGGTCAAAAACTTCGCGAAATGGGTGGGAGGAAGGTTGAAAAAAAACACCAAATTATTTTTCTTTTTCAATGTATTCCCCCTTAACCCTAATACATTTCTCAGATCGTTCAAATAATTTGTTGAAAAAAAACACCAAATTATTTTTCTTTTTCAATGTATTCCCCCTTAACCCTAATACATTTCTCAGATCGTTCAAATAATTGTTAATACCATAAAAAAAACGATTTGTCCTAGCGTAAAAAAAGCCGAAATTGGCGACTTCACCTCTTCATCGTCGTCAATATTGTTTACCACGCAGCTCTTTTTTCATTTTTGGAAATAAATAATAAACATCCTAAGCCAGGTCTGGACTATAAGGAGGGTGGTGGTTCGAGAGTTGTTCGAAGCCGCACCGGTGAATAGCAGCCGTCGCAACATGACTCGTATGCACAGGTGCATTGTCATGCAAAAGGAGCACGCCTTTGGTCAATTTTCCTGTTCTTTTTTCTTTAATGGCCTCCTTTAACGAAGCGTAGTATTGTCCTGTTATATTAACACTGCGTTCTTTATAGTCGATGAGTAAAATACCTTATGTATTCCAAAAATATAGTCGCCATGATCGTTCCAGCCGATTGTGAGACTCGGTACTTCTTGGGCGGCGGGGTGCCGTTTTTATGCCACTGCATCGACTTTTGCTTCGACTCGGGTTCGTAGTGAACCCAGGTTTCATCCCCAGTAACAGTTCTGGCCATAACTTCTCCCCTGTTATCGCCACAGAGCTCCAACAACTGACGAGAACATTCGACACGTTGTCGTTTTTGAAGGATTTTCGGAACCCACCGTGCGCTGACCTTTGTCATCCCAAGATAATTATGTAAAATGTTCAAAATGGTTGTATCGGATACTCCAACCATTGCTGCTAGCTGGTTCTTCTCAGGCGGGAATCTTCCAAATATATTTTTTCTACTTTCTCGATGATTTCGGGTGTGGTGGCCTCAATTGGCCGTCCAGAACGTGGGTCATCTTCAATTGAGTCTCTTTTTTGATTGAAAAGACCATGCCACTTATAAACCGTGGTTTTACCAGGGGCAGAGTCTCCGTAAACCGCTATTTTTTTTTGACCTCCCCTCATAACTTTTGGTTTACAGAAAGTACTCAACACGCCAAACGGTGAGATTATGCTATTTTATTATTCTCGAAAATATTCGGTGTACAATTTAACAGTTTACGAAAGTCAAACGAGGGAGGTTTATTGCTACTCATGGGGAGAGGCTGATGCTAAAAGGGGAGGTAATGAGATTGCGATGATTCTGAATAATTATATAAAAACTGTAGACCAGCGTCAAACAGTGAGGGATTTACTTTTGTATAGTGATTCTTGTTGCGGCCAAAATCGCAATAAAAAAGTTTTTGCGGCAGGTCATACAGCGTTACAATCCTGCGAAATTATATAATGAATAAATAAATAAATGTATAAATGAATTTTCTAAAACCAGGGCACACTTCTATGCCAGTTGATAGTGTCCATGCAATTTTAGAAAGGAGTGTAGAACATTCGATAATTTATGCTCCTTCACAATAGGATACGATATTTCATCTGGCCAGGATAAATCCAAAACCATACAACGTGGAAATAATGTGTCATAAGGTTTTTGAATCCTGGTATTCTACCTCAGAAAAGTATTTTAAATACAATTTAGTTGGTAAGATAAGTAAAAGAAGTATTATTACAAAAAAAATGTTAAGCTAATATTTTGATCTAAGATGGGTTAAATTCAGCATGAGCACAGCAGTTACTGAAGAATTTAAGTATTATGTAAAAATAAGCGCCCAGAGAGATGATTTGTACAAAAACCGTCTTCCTTTGTCTAAACAAAAACATTTGGTTAAACTTTGTAATACTGTTAAAATCCCGCGCAGATATCACGAAGATATCTAAGTTTGCAAACTTGCAATGCTAGAGAAATTTTACCAGACACTGATGTACAAGATGTTAAGAATTTAAGTAATATTAATGATATTTTTAAAAATTAATTTTTATGTTATGGAGACAGCGCACTTTGTGAAAATTATTTTTAATGTCATATAAGAGTAGATAGTACTTGTAACATCGGACTTCTTCAAGTTTGAGAACCTATAAAATATTGCCATTCCATTTTAATAAGACTGTTTGATCTCAGAATTGTGTACTTTAGTTTTTGTAATGGTATAAAGTTATGTTCATGATTTTGTGATTAAGTCATTATAAAAATATATTTATGTGTAGTTTATTTATTCCTAAAACTTTCTCATGTCATTCACATTGGGAGATAATACCTAGAGCCTAAGAGTAACTTTAGTACAATGAAAGATCAGACAATCTGGTTGTTTTCGTTTCACTTGTCCTGACCCGATAAAATATTTTACTTGGGTGTTAAAGTATGCTAAACAGCATATAACACATTTTTCTAGTTCATTTAATGCAGCTATTTGATCATTAAAACATACTTTACCGGACCACAGTGATAATGTTATAGTGACTTAAGTCAATTTTACTTAACCAAGATTATGTACTGCATTGTATTATCTCCAAAATATTGGACAGGAGGACACCTACATTATTTTTAACATTTACATTTCATAGTAAACGTTATCCGAAATAACTATTCTAATTTTCAAAGAGAAAACTCAATTAGTTAATTATTTATGATTTTTTTTCCAAAATTTGAAACTTTAAATCGTTCTACTGAACAATTCATACAGTGGTCGTTAATACAATTTGCCTTTCCAGCGTCGAATTATTTTATTTGTATTTTCGGAATTAATTTAGTTCGTGTACATTTAATCCACGCTATTCACATCGCTAAGTGAAACATCTATTTTTAATATTATCTGTTTATTTAGTTCTGCGCAAATTTACTGTTTACTGTTTGCTAACTTTCTTCTCTGATATTTATTTGACGGACGTTCGATGCAATTTATAATGATATAATTTTGTAAATTTATATCCCTGCAACAAATTTATGTTGTTATAGTATTAAAATTTACTAACATATATTCCAGTCTGCAAATTCTGAATTCATCAAAACGGAAAAAGTTAATAATAGCACTTTATTGACTTTTTGCTTGGAGACATCGATATGTATATCTATCTGTTACCATAGTATCCATGATACAAGCTTTACAGTACTTACTTTGGGTTAGGCTAATTGTTGCGAATGCAAGAAATAATATTTTTTCTAACATTTACAATTATTATTATTATTAATAAAATTACGAAACGAGGATATTCATTATATTATTTTATATTTCGACAGATTTTTTTTATTTGTTGTTCGTTCAGTATCCATTATATCATATAAGCATTAAAATAATAAAAATAGACAAATTAAAATAGAAAAATATACTGAGTAAATACATCATTATGAGCCGGTAGGTATAATAATTTAGAGAAATATATAGAAAGAAACTAATAATTTCATGTAAGTAATTTAATCTTACACTTACAGCAGTCTTTTGTATTCCAAGTTAACTTATTCGTGGATAGAAGTTAGTGATACATAAACTTGGGATACCCTGGGACTACAATCACGGCATGTCCACCCTATGCACGCGTCCCGACACGCCTCATGAATAATAAACCGACACCCAAACCACCCTACTCAATGATAGCGACCCTCACTATCTTAAGTACTATTTATTGCCCGCGGATACGTCTGTGCGAAATTCGGTTATATCGTTCACGAGTTAACAACAGAAATCAATTTTTCTTTGATCTTTGCAAATTATAATGAATTATTGTCAAAAAATTCTTATAAAATAAACAATTTTACAAAGGATGTAAAATGTGATTAATTAAAGTAGGTAAATCTGACTGGGACGCTTATAGCCTTTCGATGAAATTACAGTTTTTTAAATAATATTTAGCATAGCAGAATATTTAAACAATACTCAATTTTTATTTAAAAAAGTTTTAGAGTACCAAATGTTGTTGTATTTGAGAAAACCGTATCAAAATCGGTTCATGTAGTTATTGAGATTAGCATAAACAGACAGAAAACATTTCTTTGTGTTACGTTACTCTTCTTTTGTGTCAGTTTTTGGGACATATATTTAATATACAGACAAACGGACTAAAGTGTTATATTATATGACAGTAAGTCTCAAGACCAATAAAACTAGTTTTGTTAAGAGATGGGCAAAATTTTGAAACTTATTCGAAAACTTTAGCACCGTCGTTTTTTAAGATACATACACTAATCGTATTTCATTATACGATAAACTTGCATCACAATTCAAGGGTTTTAATTTTTTTATGCATTTATGGTGGTTCCAAATTCACTGAGCTTTAATCTAAATCCAATTTTAATAATATTGAACCGCGTCCGTAGTCATAATTAAAGATCTAAAGTTCGATCTACAAAATGGCTGATATTTTCTGGTAGCCAAAGTAACAATGCCAATTTTTTACTCTATAATGACAATTTTGTAATTTGGATTTTATGTGTAAGCTGCACACTAACTTACTAATTTTACACATAATTTTATCCCCGATTTCATCCACGTGGATAAAAAAATGGTAATTCCAATTTTGTACGTATATCCGTAATACTTGAAAAGTCGATAGATAGACTTATTAATTTTATACCACCTTGCATTTTGTTTCATATTGTTGAATACTGATAAATATAAAACAGGTGTATAAAATAGCGACGTACATTGCTTTAACACCATAAATAAAAATAGACTTGCCATTCCAAGATTTAGACTTCAAAAGGCAGGAGCCTCATTCTTGGGGAAAGGTATAGCACTGTTTAATAAAGTTCCACAAAGTATAGTTGATTTGTATTATCATAAATTTAAAACGTATGTAAAAAATAAGCTCATGTCTAAAGGATATTTCAAGGTCAACGACTATTTAATAGATCGCGATGCACGGAAGTAATATGTGTCGTTTCAACGTGACTCTATTTATTACAGGTTGTGTCATACAACATTAGCATTTGTTAATTTTAATTTATTACTGGTAGTGAGAGTATGACATGCTCTCTTAATACATTTCTTGTGTGTTGGCATGTGCTACGGATCATTGCGTTCCCTAAGATATGGTTGAGTGAAGCGATGGCTGTATTATCGTCATGCTCGTGAACGGGTGCTGCCTTGGGAAATGGGTCTGCTTTAACCTTCAGTATTATTGACTAATACTAAACATACATCTTGTTGCTTTCTTAAATTTGTCGTTTATTCCTTGTATGTTATTGCAATGTTGAGTGTCGACTTTAAGTAAGTACAGATACTTGTTGACTTTGTTGTAATCAACGAAATAATGATATCATAACACTATTAGTATTGTCATAACAAAATAATTTTCTGGATTGTGTATGGTGACGACGTAATGTCGACGTATATTGTAAATGTCGTTACTTCTGTTAAAGCTGACGAGTTTCTTGCGCCCATTATTCTTGTCAGTTAAAAGACGTCCTGAATGGGTGGTAGGTAAAAATGTTGGACGATTCAAAACAAATTATTTTTAAGTGCATTTGAAAAAAGTTATTTTTAATCTTATTTATATCTCCTTAATTTTTTTACAAATACTTGAAATAGAATTCTCTTTTCTTTCATTATTCATGACACCTGTTTCACGCTCAAAGAAACATAAAAAGATGAGGGGTGTGTTTTTAATGCAATGGATGCTAAGGCAGCTTAAATTCGTTCACTCTTTTACTAAGCTTGGACCGGCACGTAAGTCCTACAAGGGCATTTCTTTATTACAGAGATGAATTTAGGATTTTTTAATGAGAATACCTTTAGCAGAGAGTAATTCGTCTTTGCAATAGAAATGATGATATGTCTTCAACAATTCCACAATCGAATTAGTGATATATTATTTGCCATTAGTCCCATTTACCCATTAGTTCAATTTTAGGTCTCAGCATTTTAAAATGCATGGAACCTGATGCCTCTCACATGCAAAAAGGTTCTCTTATCATAAAATTAGATACTACTAATTCTGAAACCCGTTGTACTGTTGACAATGATCACTAAAAGTTTGTAGAATGTGTGAAATACAATGAAAGAAGGCAATAATTGTAATGAAAAAATAAAATAGATCGTTTCTACGCATTGAATTTTATATACTCGTCACAATCGCCAGTACTTACAGAACTAATAAGTATCACTTTAAAGAAATAATATCGAGACATGTATTTTATATATTAT
This sequence comes from Calamotropha paludella, assembly GCA_927399485.1. Lineage (NCBI taxonomy): Eukaryota > Metazoa > Arthropoda > Insecta > Lepidoptera > Crambidae > Calamotropha > Calamotropha paludella. The sequence continues at coordinate 19,250,032 of OV656815.1, read as the reverse complement.
GCGTTTGTAAATGTTAAATTAAAATATAGCTGTTGTATTTAATAAGAAAAATCATCTAAATTATTTATATTTATTTAAAATGACTTTAATTAAATATAGTTTATATACCTTTCTTACAGTTCTAATCAAGAAGAGTGTGAATATTTTTTATTCCCTAAAATAAAAATCAACTAATACATTTTTTATCGCCGGAAGATGCTCTGACAGCTTTCATGAAGGCCGTATGAAGGGGTCTTTGCGGTGGATTGGAAAAAGTGCTTTGAAAAAAGATTCAGATGCATGAAACTTGTATAAAAGCTAACCTGGATTCTTTGAAAAGATTTAATAAAAATATTTTATATTGTTTTAAACTTTCATGGTCACTAACATTTAAGTAATATAAGTTATTTACGGCATTGCTACCATGTACCTTGCTTTTAAAAATATTTTATCCAAATAAGTTGGTTTTCAGTTTTTTATTACTTTCTGAGTGTCCCACTATATATGTGCTTTTAACCAATAACACGTGTGCAAATTGTGGTTCAATTATTGGTAAACTATTTAAACACATGTAATAGATAGAAGATTTATAAAACCACTGCCTTAAACCAGACATAATATCTTACACACTCCAAATTTCCGTCACAAACAATTACTTTTAGTACTCACATTAAACAGAGGAAGATAAAAACATTTGCTGTTGTAAAGCCAGAAAGAATGTTGATGTAACATCCGTCGTTTATTCTCGTTTTTGACCCTCAAGCCGGCCCTTGCGTGTATGCTTTTTGCATATTTCATATCAGATTTCATGAGAAAGTAACCTTGAACATATTTGGGCCGTCTTTGTTTGTTTGCTAAGGGCAAAACAAAAAAATGTTCTACGTTCATTTTAACTGAATTACGACTGACTTCAACGTTAATAGCCTTTGCTATCAACGATAATGAGCTCTTAAATGGTGTGCTACCACGATATAGCGCAATTATAGAGTTTTTTATTCTTTATAAATTTAACAAAAATTATAAGACTTCCCAAAAATGGCTATTCAAATGGCGTAGAAAAATTAAACTTTTTATGCTAGCTTATCCATCAAAGTAGATAATAGGGGTCGACACTCCGGATTTAGGTCGCACCGATTATTTGTAAATAAATTTTGATGGAATATCGCGTATAATAGAGCTCGTTAAAACGCCCGATTGTTGGGACAATGTTATTCATTCTATTCTGTCCCTGAAAATATTAAAAAGTATAATGTTACAAATGACTTTGTCCGGTTACTATGTTAACATAAATATATTATCGTAAGTACTTTCCAATTTTTATATCTCATTTTATATTTACAACATTTTCGTTTGTGTTTAAATGAGTCTCTGGATGCTTAGATTTATAATAGGGTACTTCTGCTTGTGCCCCAACAGTAGGAAGATTAATAAGCTATATACACCACAATATGTGCATACAGCATTAAACATTGTTATGTAGCGCTGAAAGTAGAATTAGGTTATGAAAGTAAATAAATGCTAAATCTGCCTCAATTGGTTAAATGTTTTTGGTTGGTTATTTTTAATTGGTTAAATGACATAATAGAACAGAATGAAACAGAACAGAGCAGATCAGAATAGAACAGAGCAGAACAAATTAGAATAGAATATTTAATAATGTGGTACATAATAAATATCTTGACATAATAAAGTTGTTCAGGACTCATTCACCCAGTTTGGGCATGTAAAAATATGAAATTTATCTCGAGAAAAATAATTAATAACATAATAAAAAAAAATCAATACAAAAATAGATCATTTTAAAATATATCCAACTAGATATAGAAAATCAATCTTATCTTAAACTAAACCAATGTCTATGAACCATTAAAATATGGTCGAGGAATGTCATTGAAAGACTATTGGTTGATCCCTGACGTAGAAACATACCTCGTTAACATAGGTATACATATAGTTAGTTAGTAGTTTTGAGTTCCTTGAATAGAGGTCCACCCACACGACACCAAATTGTCCACATCATATATGGCTCCAATGCATGCGTTTTGAGCCATGAGAACCTTATCCGTGTAGCAAGAGTTACCCCTAGAAAACAACACCATACCGCAAAATTAAGCAAACATGCCCATGGTAAGCCTGGAGAGCAACTTGCTTGCTGTTTTCCCCACTTTCCATAACGCATAAACGTGTGAAAAAAAATCTTGAAATACGCATTGATATTTGACCATTATTTATGAAGAGCAATTGTTTTAAAATATTAAATCAATGTGATCAACATTGGTGACAAATGACAATGATTATTCTGATTATCTGGTATTGACAGACGAAAATTTTTGAAAGCCAATTTAATAGCTAATTTTGTTATAAAATACGGCGTTGTTGCAGTATTTGCGATAAGTTACCAGGGCCGGTAGTCTCGACATAGTTTGCGATCGCTAACTATCGAATTCGGTCGCTAACTACCGATAATCGTATATTAACGATTTTAGCAAGTCTCGACAGTGACAGTTATCGATTTTTATCGCTAGCCAACCGACGGCATCTGTCAAATTACCGAAATTCGTTAACTTCTTATCGATGAATTTTGACAGCCCGCTAACCGATGTTTGCGATCGCTAACAGAGTAAATTGTTTGAAAGTTTGTTACGAATTTCGAACTAAAATTATTATAAACGCAATGGCGGAAGCTTTTTAGCGTTGGACTTAATGGGGCTTGAACATCGCCTTCAAATGGTGATGCGTGGGCAAGTCGCGACAAATAGACGAAGTCTTCAGAATCCGCTGCTATTGGAAGACTCAGAATTCTTATGGTTATACAGAATAATCAAAGAAATGTTTAATGTTTTTCCCCCAAATCCTTCCACGCCGCGTCGTAGCTCTTTCGGCCTTGCAAACCAGAGAAACGCCTTGTAGCCATGCAAGAATTTTCTTCTAGCATGGCTAGCAAGGCGTCAATTTGGCTGCTCGTGGCGCGAGTCGACCGCTTGCGTCTGCTAAAAAATTAAATGTGTTATTTAAATAAATTAACTTCGTCCTACAAATAAAAACTTTTGACAATAAGTTTTAGAAATATGTGTGTAGGTTAGGTTTACTTACTTGGCCGATTTTGGCGGTTGCTGGGAACCACTCGAACCCTCTTGACAGTTTAAATAGGATTCGGAATCCCCCACCATTTCGTATCTTAACAAAAGACCTCACAAATAGTAAAAAAAATTTTAAACCGTCTTAGCGAGCGAACTTATGTCAGATTTGTGTTCAAACTTTTCACATACAATAATAGTGTTGCTATAATATAATTTTGAATATCCCCGAGCATTAAAATAAAAATAAAAAAATAAATATTATTTACATTCACACCAATTAGCCTAGCCCAAAGTAGCACTGTAAGGCTTGTGTTATGGATGCTAGGGTAACGGATAAACATACATATATAATACATAGATATGTAATATTCATATAAATATCCATGACTCAGGTACAAATGCTCGTATTCATCATACAAACATCTGCCCCTACCGGGATTCGAACCCGGACCGTCGGTGCGAAAGGCACTATACCATTGCACCAAACGGTCGTCAAAAAAAAATGATATTATTGGTATAACAACATTTCTTAAGGCTTTATCATACTTTAAAAATTACTAAAAAGTTTTGTTTATTTAATGAATAGCTAGAATCCATTTTTTTTTTCGCATCTAACATAAAATTATTAATCATAAAATAAATCGCCGCTTTTTATTTTCCTTACATTTGAGGGCTTTTTTTTTAAGAGCATCATTGTCTTCAAATTAGTCGTGCCTATGAATACGCTTTGTCGCTAAGTTAACGACGAAAAAGATATCGATATTTGACGTTAACTCGGCGGTAGAGACTTCCAATTGACATTGCGATCGCTACCGCAAGCGAATTTTTTCGTTAATATTTAACGTTCGCAAAGTTTGCGATTCATGTCGAGACTACCGGCCCTGATCTGTTAAAAAATATAAAATCCACTTCACAGGTTTACAGGTGTACATAGTATTATTATTTAATAGAAAACAAACCCAAAAAATGTAAATTTGGTCATCGATTCTGGGGCAAATAATGTATGGGGACCAGGAAAACATCATTGATATTATTGTATAGGTTGACCTGTCCTTAATCATATACAAGAAAGAAATATTCTTATATATTATTATAGAAAGAAGATATTAAAAAAATATATTATTGTGAGTTACTAAGGGTACAGATCGCGCCAAACTTCTAGTTCGCTCTGAACACAGCGCGAAGCAGCAAAAAAATAAGTATGAGCGGGGAGCGGCAGAAGGCGGCGGCGGCAGGGCTCGCTCCCTTTCACCCCCCGCACCTATATCACCAGTGCGTGCGTGTTAGTGAGCATTCAGTGTTCTTCCGAAGAGCACACGCGCTTGTTTTTCGTAGCGAAGTACAGTCACACTCAGTTTTGTTTTGTTTTGTTGTTACTGTTAAGTTTTTGCTGTCTAATTTTTTTTAGTTGTTCCGTTATAGTGTTTATGTTGTTCCTTTAATAACAATATTTTGAACATACCTAACCGGAATACGGTTTTACGTCGTCAAGCTAAAATAATTGTGTACAATGTTTTGAAATTGATGTAAAAAGAAGCGGACGAAGGCATAAAAATAAACATCAAGCACGTGCAAAAAAGAGTGGCAGAAGCTACTGGAGTTTCAACGAAAACGGTGCGCAGAATTAATGCAGAAGCCAACAAATCGGAATTTGTGGCTGTGTTTCGAACTCCTGGGAAGAAGAGGGCGGAAAAAAATGTCCACAATTAAGATAATACCGAAAAAGTGTTACCGATAATAAAGGGCCTTTTAAAAAAGTTAAAGGAAGACATAAATTTCGAAGGTTCTGGAACAAGCCTGCGGCGCATATTAAAACGTATGGGGTTTCAATGGAATAAAACAAACTCATTAAAACAAGGAAGTAAACAAACATTTTCTGATTGACCGTATTCTAGGAGACAGTGGGCATACGGTATTACAGCTTCCACCCTATCATCCAGACTTGAAGGGTTATGTAGCGAAGAAAAATGTGAGCTGGAATATTAATCAGGTCATGAAAATTGTCCGAGAGAAATGTAACATCATGGGTGAATCAGAGTGGACGGCATTGTACAACAAAATTAACCTTTAACTACCTACTGACGTGGGGGCCTCTCAGGCCTTGAAAAAGTAAAATTGTTGAATTTCTCCCCTCCCTCGTGCACGACGCACGCGAATCTTCTAGTACCTTCGAGTTTAATTACGCCGAGGCTGTCAACGACTGTGCACGTGTTTGCGCGCGCAATTTCGTTAGGTAAATTCGTTTTAAAGTTTCTCGTGGGCCTCAGAGACCCCACCTCAGTATTGCCGTAACTTTTTTGTAGATAATTTCGATTTAGTTATCGTTGTTTTTCTTGCAGAAGTTAAAAAGCTTTTACAATATGGAGCCCAGTACGTCGTCCGGAAGAAAGCGGTCTCTCGGGAATAAAAATAACCAGCATTTAGCGAAAATATAAGTAGAGTAGTGCCAGAAAATAACGATTTTGAGACAGTGGTGACGTCTTGCTTAGATCATGAAGACTCAAGCGGTTCGGAGGCCGAAGAAATAAATGACACCTTTACACCGGAGCTTCATGAGCATGATCCAGATACGCAGAGTGAGTCGGAATCCGAAGAACCGGTTGAAAATGTACCAGAAGAGCCAACCTCAGATGACGATGTTCCTCTATCATCAATTCGATCCTTCTATGTGAAAAATCGCTACAAATGGGTGTGCCAACCACCGTTTAGAGCCGTTCGAGTTCCTCAACATAATATAGTTAGACGAACTAACACTTCTAACAGAAAACGATCGAAAAGATCCTTTTTCTATACGGAATAAATACATTAATGATGAGATTTTACTAGAGATTCTTAAGTGGACTAATGAAAAATTCAATTTATATCGGGCAAAGTTTTCGGACAAAAATCGTGCTGAGCTGAGAAATTTAGATATGGTATAACTACAAGCATTTATTTTTTTATTATTTATTAGCATAAAAGCAATTATGCCTTCCATGTGCAAAGCAAGTTTGTCCAGATTGTGTTTAATTCGCACTATTTGATGTCTGTAATTTTTTTTCCCCCTTTTTAATATTAACTATAACTGATTTGCCATTTGCTAAAAAGACTATTTGACATTAAGATTTTAAATTGATTTGTTGATTGTTTTAATATTTTTCATTATTACATTGTGATTAATGATCTCATGTGATTTTTGCCAAAAAATGCAAAATGTTTTCTAAACATTGATATAAAACTTACCTTTTAAGAAATAAATTACATAATGATAATTTCTTTTTATTTAAATACTAGCTTTCCGCCCGCGGCTTCGCCCGCGTGGAATTCGGTTATATTGCGGTATAAAGCACAACTATAAGAAAACTTCTCATTCCCACGGAAAAATCTAAGAAGCGCGATGTAACGCTGGATACAATAAGCGTATGAGCTACAGGTTAAAGAGCGAGATATCATTCCACTTCTAACGTATCTTAAAAAAACACTTCGTTACCACGTTTTAAAAAACACCCAGCGCCATCTTTCGCATACCTCTAGAACTAAATAGCGTAGACTATCATTCCACTTCTTACTTATTTTAAAAAACACATCGTTACCATGTTTTAAAAAACACCCAGCGCCATCTATCGCATACCTCAAGAACTAAATAGCGTAAGCTATCATTCCACTTCTTATGTATTTTAAAAAACACATCGTTACCATGTTTTAAAAAACACCCAGCGCCATCTATCGCATACCTCAAGAACTAAATAGCGAAAGCTATCATTCCACTTCTTATGTATTTTAAAAAACACATCGTTACCATGTTTTAAAAAAACACCCAGCGCCATCTATCGCATACCTCAAGACCTAAATAACGTAACTAATACTTATACCAATTAGTAATTCGTTGACTTTAGTGATTTCAGGATAAGTAGATGTTAAAAAAACAATTTAGACGATAAAACAAATTGTACGTCATCCCTCGAGAATTCCTCATTTTCGAGGATTAATTTTCGTATCATTTAGCTTCAAAATTTACATGTTCATATTCGTTTGCAACATATAAGTAGATGTAAAAAAAACAGTTTAGACGATAAAACAAATTGTACGTCATCCCTCGGGAATTCCTCATTTTCGGGGATTCATTATCGTATCATTTAGCTTCTAAATTTACATGTTTATATTCGTTTGCAATATTTTACCTTGTTTTAAACGACACACAGCGCCATCTACAATCCATCCATCAAGCAAACAATATTTTTGTTTTTCCTCGGGAATATCAATTTTTTTCCAGGATAAAAAGTACCCTATTATTTAATCCGGACTTTTATCTTTACGTCTGCAAAATTTCAAAGCAATCGGTTCAGTAGTTACGGCGTGAAAGCGGAACAAACAAACAAACAAACAAACAAACAAACTCACTTTCCGATTTATAATATTAGTAAGGATATCCACTAAAAATCATAATTAAACAAAAAACCCTAGAAAATCTATAGATTTTTAAATATAAGCACACTTAAGTATGGGCCTCTACGGCCTCCACGTCATCCGATAGCTAATCGGAATCGGAGAGCGACAATGAGAGTGAACATACCGACTCTAACCATGAATCAGATAGTGGCGATGATGATAGTGAAGTCATGCCTTGTTCAAGCAACTCAAAAATATCACTATCAAACTATGTTGCAGGTGTTAAACAATTATAAACTTTAAAGTTAAACTATATTGCAATAAAACCTGTGTTTTGCTTATTCGTACTTATATCCAAATAATGTGAGAATAACAATGTAATAATAACTAATATTATTATAATATTCTATTGCAAAATTAGTTCTTCAGTCATGGTGGAGTTCTTGTGTTTCAAATCAACTTAATTTTGTGCGTGACTGTACCCCTGCGCGAAGCAACTTCAGAGCGGACTAGAAGTTTGGCGCGATCTGTAATAGTGATAAACCCACCTAGATACGTGAAACCTGCTATTTCCACTAAAGAAATATATTAAATTTAAATTCAAAAATTTCAAAAGCGGCGCATGAGGAAATTTGCCTATAAAACGAACAATTTCTGAAAGCCATTCCATTTACGCGAGCGCGGTTGGAACGACAAACTAAAGGACGTGCCAACCGTTCGCTCTGTAAAATATGTATAGCTAAACGTGAGAAATTTAGAATGCACTATTGTTAAATAAATTTTTCCTCTTTTCAACAATAAGTGCTGGTATCACTTCGGTATATTCGCGTTATACCTCCTTAAAGAACCGGTGTGATATATCAATCAAACTCACTATTTTTTTACAGTAAGTGGTATATTAAAGTGGTACTCCTAACCCTAATAAAATCATATATTTACTTAACAATTCGAATTATGAAATCATGAAACATCTCGCTATTAAAATGCAATTTTGTGCAAGTTGAAAAGTTATATCTATGATTAGGCTTTTATTAATAATAGCTTCGGTTTATCAGAGAAAGTCTTTAACGCGCTAACCCAGATAACACTGGAGTTTTAGCCAGTGTATACTGTTACCGCCTTCCCCCTTTGAAAGTACTCCTACCTTATGTTACTGATATGCAGTAGAGTAAAATCGGAATAAAGGTAATATTTGCCTGCAAGGACCTTTTCTTATTGTATGAAGGTATGTATTACGAAGAGGTCAAAGTGTAATAAGATAAAACATAGCTTAGATATTTAGCTATATTTATTTAGATATTTAATAGTTACTAAACTGTGAAAGTTTAATCAAAATTTGTTAAGCGGATTTTTTGTGATGCGTAAACAGACTGATAGACAGGCGAACTAATAGAAAAAAAAAATGAGATATGTTTACGTTTCAGTTTTTTTAGGAATAAGTACGACCTATAGACACGGCTTTCAACAGTTTTATAAAATCGTAGATGTCTTATTTTATCTTATAGTAGCGGCCCGTCCCGGCTTCGCACGAGTGGACAAAATTCTTTAAATTTTTCTAGCATTAAATATAGCCTATGTTACTCAGCGTGAATGTAGCTTTCCAATGGTGAAAGAAATTTTGAAATCGGCTTAGTAATTTTTGAATTTATTCATTGCAAACATACAAAAATACAAACATCAAATCTTTCCTTTTTATAATATTAGTGTAGAAATGTATTTTTATATTAGATGGATATTTTAAAAATATTTTCAGCTATATATAAATATTAAAAGAAATACCCACAAAAAACCAACAACGGGTCACATTTGTTGTGATACCATTTTAATATAATGATTAAGAATAACAATTCTATCAGAGTTTAGAGAGGACGATAAAAGAATACATAGTAACATAACATAAAAAGGTTTTTTTATTAATCCTCTGTCTATATGTTCAGGATAATCTCTGAAACGAGTTTTTTTGCGGTTTTCGCAGATAAATTAAGTTTAGCTTTGTATGCCTGCATCATGCCATCAAAATTGGATCTCGGTAAAAAAGATTTCGTTATTTGATGGTAATTTTACATTTATCGCTACTACTATAGATTCTATAGAGTGAAAAACTGAATTAACAACAACTTGTTTAATGAATAAAAACTCAAATACGAATATAAAAAATAGTCAAATCTTCCTCTTACATTCACGCGGTTAGTTTAGTTGTGGTGTACTAATATTATTGACGTTCATGTGTAATTATGTTTAACGTTTGTGACCAAGAAAATAATGATTAATCACTTATATTTAGTACCAAATCAATCAGACGCATGCACGCACGCGTACATGCACACTCTCTAACACACACACACACGCACACACACACACACACATACGCACACGCACGCACACACACACACACACACACACACACACGCACGCACACATGCTCACGCATCACACGCACACGCACACACACTCACACGCACACACATGCTTACGCACACACACGCACACGCAAACACACACATTGATACGTCCGATGACTTCTTAGTTTATAGCTACAAGATAGTACTATGTGCTAATGCAATACGATTTTAGAGGGAAGGATCTGTCTTCTAGAATATAGGTTGACATAACCTACGGGGCAGAGTAATTGTTTAAGTTTAGCTTTGTACTTTGGTTTTTGTGTTATTGTTGGACAATAAATTATTTTATTATTATGATTACTATTATTCAACTTATTCATTAGAACGACACCACTATATATGCCACAGATCTTGACCGGTAAATGTGGTTTGTATATAGTTAAAGTTTGTAGTGCGGTTAGTTACTTTGAAATTTGATAAAACAGCGAAAAAAGTAATAGAAATATTTCTTCGCAGTTCCTATCCTTCCTGACCAACATTTAAATTACGTACAATTTCAAATATAATAAATTATTACCTATAATATAAACTAAATAAATGGAAAATTGGCTAAAGCTCATTTACATGCTTTGGAGATAATTGTCATTGATAGATATGGAACTGTCATTAGATGTTTACGCCAAAGAAACGCAGCCTTCGTCTTATTGTGAATGACAGTTCAATTTCACGAAATCAAATCCACTGTATTGGAAGTCATACATGAATATTATTAAGGACTTAGACGTATCTGCGTCACGGAATTTGGAGAGATTGGCGGTTATATCCTTGAAATTGATTTAAATATCACATAAAATACTTTTTTATCTGATCATATATTTTTATTTGAAGATGAATTTTTATAACGCGTTTTTTAATCAAAGGCTATGTCATAACTTTGGAAGTTATTCGTCAGGGGATCTTGTATTAACAAAAACTCGGCAAGCTCTGTTTGGTCTCCCTTATATGTACCAGGGCTTCATGATATACGTAAATTTTAAAAATATAATAAATACTAGAGCAAAATTTAAATTAAACATTAAAGTTATTAAAAATATACCAATTCACATATTATTGCCCTATATAATTGTTTTCTCTGCAATACTTTTTGTGTTTAAATATATATATATATCATCATGATAATAAATATATCATGATAATAAAGGGTAATAATTCACATATTATTGCCCTATATAATTGTTTCCTCTGCAATAATGTTTGTGTTTAAATATATATATAAAGAATATTATATGTTACTTCTATGGGCGCCACGAGAATATCTCTATTTGTTGTGTGAACGAGACTGGTGTCCCTCAGGGCGGTGTTTTATCTCCTCTTCTTTTTTGATATTTATAAATTGGATCTCTCACAATTATCCTTGTTGTACCACTACAACATCCTACAAATTGGCACACACGAGCTATTTAAACGCTCGTTATAAGCTTTTGAGGTATTCAACCACAATCTGCTTTATGTTGTGATATGGAACCACCGGTACGGCCTTCGTTTGAAAGCTAAAATTAGTATCAAAAATCGATGAATCCCGCAAATAATAGTTGCCATAGTCAGATAAGTTATACTGTAAAAACCTTGGCATACCCATTGAGAAACACCTGTCTTGAACACTTCAGTTAGCACAAATCAGTCGTAAATTATTAGCATCTGATACTTCATTACGGTCGGAGATGGAAAACTATGAGTCCAAAATGTATTATGATGGGATATAGTCTAAATATGAGTAAAATTTTAATAAGAAAACATCAAAAATCTGCTTAATTATCAATCTGCAAACAGATAAACTTTATAAAGATAATTTTCGTGAAATAATCGATTAAAGGAAAAAAACAATTGATTAATCGACTAATTCATTGCTAAAGAAAACCTTTTCTGCTTATTAATTATCTTAATGAAATTAAAATTCATCACGCAATTCAATTTAATGAAATATAGTACATAATATGAGTATAAATTAATTGAAAACATTAATCAATTACCGAAAAAACAATAATAAGAGGATTATAGATTTCATGTCAATTAAAATCAGTCTCATAGCTAATCTATCTCATTAACATGTCATTGACACTTGACAGATGTCAGTTGTTTTAACACGCTTCTATTAACCTCACCTGTATGTATGTTTGTAACGGAATCTTCTAATGCGTTTTTTACGCACTTCGAAATGTCAGATTTTGCACTCTTATCAGAAATTGGTGACAATAAAATAAAGAAGCATTATTGTTTTTTAATTTCTCCGGAGAAATTACGCAAGAAAAATTTTGAATACGAAAAACTGACAAATTATAATAAATGACATCAATTATGAAAAAAAAACCCGCTTCTTTATTGAATTAAAAAAATTAAAAATAAATTATAATAAAAAAAACACGATGATGTGGTAAACCGAACTATAAAGTAAAAATTAATTTCAATATAACTATTAAGTTACAATAGCTTTTTGTGAGTATTAACTATACTCAATTGTTTCTCTTTTTCTGTTCGTGTGTATTTTTCTGTTTACTTGCTATTTCCAACAACCGCTGCTTTGTTTTTTACGGATTACAAACCTGTCTACCTTGTACGAACCTAACTTTCACATTTGACAGTGAATATCGCCCGCACGTTTCGTTTTTAATAATTGTTTCGGATTTTGTCGCTGGCCCGTGAGATGGATATTGTTGAAACTATGGATCTTTGTGTGAACTATGCGATATTAACTAGTCACTGTAACACTAGGCCGACGACGCTTAGACATACATTAGATGGAACAATTTTGACAATGATTTGATTATTATGGAGAATATGTTAGAGGAAAAGATGGTTATGTTATTGAAGTGTGTAGGAAAGTCAGAGGTCTACTTCGAGAGCTGTTCGCTTCCTAACATCATGCCGACATATTGCTTCACAACATTATACCGACATATAAGTCGAAAATGTATCATATTTATAAATTATTTTATTAAAAAATAACGGAAAAAATCGTCTCGGCTCACAAGTGAATTCTCAGGAGGGAATCGAACCCACAATTTATATTTTGGTTAACAGATCTTGTAGATGATGGGAGGCTCTAGTTACCTTATACATATTCGCTATACCTTAACTTGTTTAGCTACTACGATACCACGATACCCCCTGAACAATCCGTGAGGAAATCTAAATTATTTTAAGAGAGAAATAATATACTAATTTATTTTCTATACAGAACTGCTTTTTCTTCGATGTTCTTTCTCTTTGTTTCTTTCAATAACCCCCTACTTATGACTTTGAATCTTTACGTTCAATTATAAGGCTCGTCAAACGCTCTCCATTTAAAAAAAAACATAACTTGAGGAGACATCTGACAGTTTTAGATTGCAACATAACTTCACTATTACTAAACCTCCACTATCTCAGCTCTCTAACTATCTAAAAAGAATTTTCAGTAAGTGGCGTACAATTTTGAAAGTTTAAATTCACACATGCAGGTCCCATGGTTGTATGTGATCTTTTCAGTCTCCATTCTTGTGATGAGTTAAAATTGCACTTGAACATTGTTGATGCTCGTTATATACCATGTTGCTCTTTTGTTTCTTTAAATACTAAAAATATATGAATTAAAGATACCCAATTAAAATCTGACACATAAATTTAAGTAACACCACCCTGCCACCACAATGATTTTATCCATAAAAAAATCCTATATCTCAGCAATGGAGATAGGTGTTGATCATTAGATGATGATGACAGTATGACCAAGTTTGGGCCGGAAAACTATAAATTGTAGCAAATGGAAGAAAATATGTGGCACAATGATACTTATAAATAAATAAATAAATCAACTATATCGAGTCATCATCTTAAAGATTTTGAAAAAGGATAGCCAACCGGAAAACCCTTTCCCGCAATGAAAATAGAGTGACAAAGGAAACCAATACGAGAAAAAAATCAAGGGTTGCTACAAATGTGAGCGCGTTGCTTTCGAATAAATAAATAATGTTATCTTTTAAAAAACGTTTAGTTAAAATATGAAAGCAATATTTGCAACTTTCATCAACTAAAAAGTACGCTCAAGAAAGTATCATCCTCTCTCGACCAACGTAAGTTTTAATTTGATTAATAAGAAACTGGAGTAACTGTACCGCAACTAATTTTCATTAACTTGCAGGGTCAGTAAACTTTTAGTAACTTTGCTGTTTTTCTAGCTCAGACTTCTTGGTTGTAAACTTTGTTGCAATATTGTTTAAGAAGCAAGGTTATTGAAAAAAATTAATAAACTAATTAAGAAGTTCAATAATGTAGTAGGCGTATAATATTGACATAAATTTGATCTCGACATTAGAATTGCAAAGGATATTGCTTTTCTTTTAATTAAAGCTTATTATTGAAGGCTTGTATAAGCCCTCAAAAATCATAGCTTGAAATAAAATTTTGATGTTTATATAATAATATAATATTTCTTACATTTACACCATTTGGCCTAGGCCAAAGTAAGCACTATAATGATGTAAGTTAGTACTGTCGAGTTCCCAATTAAAGGGATACTAGGGTAACGGCCAGATATACATATATGGTACATAGATATGTAATATTCGTAGGAATATTAATACCTATTACTCAGCTACAAATCCTTTTATACGTTACAAAAATATCTGTCCATTCCGGTACTCGAACCCAAGACCGTTGGTGCGGAAGGCAGGACGAAATCAGGTTTTACACAATTTCGTAGATAAAAAGCAGTATTTTTATTGTTTTCAGGTTACAAAAGTTTTTTACGAAATTGCTTATAACGCTATTTTGACAAATACGTATATATTACTTTTCTAATGAGATTTTACATGCTTTGGTTTCTTGTAGGGTAAATTAACTGTAAACAAATTGTAACCTTTTTTGATACAATATTATCAACATAACTTTAGTTAATGATAATTTCATAAGTAGACAGGCACGTATTGTGAACGAAGTAGATGTTGGAATTCAGCCATATTGGAATATAGCTCCGTGTTATGAATTAATATTGACTTAATGACCTAGCTGGCTCATAACGAAGCATCGAGATGAAAGGGCGTGGTCTCTTTTTATTATGGTTCCACACTATACCTAATGGATCTTGTTTTATAAGCTTAGGTTTAAAATAGCTCATGAACATAGATATAGTCGATAATTCTCTAACAAATTTTACTAAATGCATTTCCAATTTCGTTGGACGTTGGAAAATAAACGCGTTGTCGGCATCTGTAAATATTGTTTTCCTATATTTATAACCTAATAAAATCATTCAATATTATAAAAAAAAGTTATTAATTTACTCATATAACGAAATTTTTATTAACTATTTTTATACCTACATAACTATTACAGTTATAGTATCACATGTGACTATATTCAATGAAATCTACAAAAGAGGTGGCCCATCGCCCCTTCCGCTTATCAATGAGTCTGTGCTAAGGGACCGCGTTATATCTAATTTATGGGGAAATAGGTATACTCAGTAGATGTACCAACTTTGCAAGTATGTTTCAAGTTTCCTTTACATTACCCTCATGTTTCACATTGCGTAACATCTACGCACCATGTTTATATTTCTACTTTAATGCGATCTCATATTTCAAAGATCCCGTCCAAGTTCCCAAAGATCCCGGAGCGCGCGTAGGGCGCTACAGTACCAACGGTAAATACAACGCCTCTAAGGCCCGCCCGGGGAAAGGTCTCTTTATTAGCCCGCGTGGGTTGTGATCATTCCTATGTGTAGACTGGACACAACTGCCTCCAAAAGTTAGGTCCAGACACCTCAGGGCCCGTACTGAATTCCCTGAAGTTAGCATATACTACATCAAATTAATTCATGTCGATTTATAAGATTCCTATACTTTGTCCCATGTAGGATGATACTTTTGACAGTTGACACCTATGTAGAGGGTATAAAGTTGCTATTGCAATGTCAAGCCAAACACAAGGAAACAAACGCAACCTTAGTACGTAGCAATAAGGAAGTGAGACCTGTCAAAAGTATCATCCTACATTGGACAACGTATAGGTGGGTTATTTATGAATCTATTTACCAATATAGCTTGTAAATTGACTCAAGAACGTCAATAAGATTGCAGAAAACTAGGAAAAATTGATATTTAACGTTTAAATCATCGTTGAAGGGGACAAAGAACTCATCTAATTTAATTCCATTTTTATGCCACTTACAAATGATTCTTTGGCTTTATAAGGTGATAAACTGAAGTATATTGATCAAAAGGGGTTTTTAAGGATGTAGAATGGTTGAATTAGTTATCAAGTTATAAGTTAATTAATATTATGCATTAACGAAAAAATAAGAGGAATTGAAATTTGAAAATTTCTTCAACTACATAATAAAAGTCATGATGTTTTACAAGTTTCTGAAAGATTTCCGAGAAAATTCCTACGAAACGAATAAGAAAACCACTTTTAGCATTGAATAAATAATAAAATAATATTCAAATTACCTTTCGGGGAAAAAAATAAAGTATATATCTTAAAGTATATATCAGTTAATAAGCTGAAAAACGCTGGTTGCACCTTGAATCTCGTGCAGACAATAATGAGGAGAAGGATTTCTTGATTACCGCTGTATTAGCAGGAAATTCGCCTTTACAAATAATATATATACGTGTGTGAGACAGTATTTTCAGTTACCTGAGTATCCATAACACAAGCTTTACCTAGTTGGGTTAGGCTACTTGGTGTGAATGTAACGAATTAAAATAGGTTGTTTTAATTTTGACGTGACAACGTCTTATAAATTGGTTTGCCGGGTGACACTTCAAGAAACTGCGTTACGCTCCGCTCACGTTATGCGCTTACAATGAGAGCGAGTGAGAGGCACGCGTCCCTTCCACTCGGGCATGGTTAGCCCGCCTAAGAGCGAGAGAGACAGACATAAAAAGTGGAAGGGACGCGTGCCTATAAATTAATGTTTTAAATATAATTCTTTGTATAAATAAATGTTTTAAATTGTTACTATTATTTCATCCTTCTTCCTACTATACGAATGAATATTCACATTAAAATTATTTTACCACTCAAAGTCGTTGTCACGTAAAACTTTCGCCCGTATACCGACTTTACAGGCAACCAACCAGTTTTTTATATTTATTTAACTATTACTAGAATGTCTAGAAATTATTTTTCCGTACATCTTTTTTTCGTTTTAGTTTTCGTAATTGATGTGAGTGCATGTTATGTCAGTTTATTTAAAAAAAAACATGTTTCTGAATTATATGATTAATTATTGTTATTGGTTTATAAATACAACACTCGTTTTTAGGATAATAATTCGATGAAAATCTCAAAACTTTGTTCCGAAATTAATGAGAAAATATACATGCGATTAAACAAGTTAACATAGGGATGAAGGGATTAGGCACCGGATTTTTATAATCCCCAAGCTGTCTTATGCAGAAACCTTAGTATTGCCGCAGACACTTTTGACGACTAGGATTAGGTACTGTTTCTGCCTGTTTTCGCAGAGTAAGTTTTGTGAGATCGCTCCTTGTCGAGTATTTAGAGCACATGAGAAACTTGTTTGCCTAATTTCAAGTTTCTCTTTAAGCTTTATAAGTCGTGGCAGGAGCACAGTTTAGACTTTGCGGTGACAGACAGTTATCTTTAATTAAATAAATACTCACAAAATTTATTTCCAACAGTAAAAAGTTACAGTCCTTTGCAAAAAACTAACTTAGAAGTTAGACGTATACGTTTTACCTTAAGAAATAGATGGTTTCTTCAATCCTACAGAAATCACCGATAAGTCTAAAAGATTGCTTGCCATTTGGAAGATGAAAATGGTTCCAATCTAATGATATTTCCTATAACAGCGTCGCCGCCATTATAGCACAAAGGATCCTATAAAAGATAAGATGTAACTCACAAGGATCGTCATCTGCACCTAATGATAATAGCTCACATAATTCCGGACAAAGCCACTGCCGAAAACAGACGGGAAATGCTTGGTGGAAAGTTTCTCGCCAATTCACTAGGAGACAGATTTCTCAGTTGAGGGTCTCCTGTTTTTATCTACACCCCATCGAGTCGGACAATGCGAGAGGAACGACGAAATTAACGAACCTTTTTCACGGTGAAATTTCTTTTACATACTTTTCAAACGCTCTTTTATAAAGTTGAGTATACAGGCAACAAAAAATTATTTGATGGCTAATTATTGCACGTGGCACCTAATTATCCATATTAATTTAAATCTTATCACGACCCTTAATGGTAATTTGGCCGTTCTTTGGGGTGACAAACCTATCACACTTGAGGCATATTAACAAAAGAAAGGAAGATTTGTAGAAATAATAATTTTAGAAAAAAGACTAGACGGGTAACTCCGATGGGTTCAGTCCTGCAATCTTTCAAAAGTAACAAATTAAGAAATCAATTAATTTCTTTATTTTCCCACGTTTTTCTCAGGTCGCTTTTTTGTTTGTCTGTCTGTCTGTCTGTTTGTGCAGTTGGATTCTTGCAACTCAATTTTGAGGCACTTCCCGTCTACCTAGCGAGCTGAAATTTTTGGAGCAAGTCAGAACCCGATGACAATGCATCCTAAAACAACTTTTAACTTTCTAGGTACACTTTCAGGTCAACTTTCGGCAACTTTCACTTTTGTATGGGCCTTATCCGAATGTTGCGTACCACATGGTTACTTCGTTGAGTTAATAATTAAAAAGAATAAAATAATAATACTAGATTTAAAAATCTAAAAAGCCCACGTTTTTCAGTGACCAAAAAAGAATAAAATAACCCGTCGGGGCCTAGCGAGGGGCCACTTAAAACGTGGGGGCGCATGTTACTTATGGAGATGTAATGAGATGTATGATATGCATAGATGTTGAGAATATTTATAAAGATACTCTCAACATCTATGCATATCTATCTACGCCCCCACGTTTTGATAGGCCCGTCGCTTGGCCCCGCCGGGTTATTTTATTCTTTTTTGGTCACTGAAAAACGTGGGATTTTTAGATTTTTAAATCTAGTATTATTATTTTTTGTCCATTACACTACTTATCTAAGCTTCTTCTCCTGTCAATACAATTAAATTTCTACGTTCACCAATACAGGTTTGCCAGACCTGTCTTATTGGTTCACATTTGTATTCCTCATTGAAACGTTATGATCTTAAACAACACACAGATACAATATGTAAATTTAATGTCACTTTATCATTATAAGTTTTATACATTTAACCGGCAAAAGGTAAAAAATGTACATTGTATTATCCGAGGAAACAGGGTTTACCTATGAGTGGTGGGGTTGTCTGATAGCAGCGGTATGTACCTATTTTCTCATAATCTTTAGAGAGAGAAAAACATTAATGGACCTAAAAAAATGCCATGTATACATAAAGTAAATTGAAACAAAAAAGTCACTGTACATATTTGTGAAATGACAAAAAATATTTAACATAAGCCATACAAGGTTAATCGGGTCGTAATCTGAGCTTGTGAACTCCTCACGAGACGAAGACATGAAAAGGCAACGCTGGTATTCTAGTGAGGCCTGTTGGTGCGCGGCAAGAGCAGAAAATATATGCATATACAACGTACAAACATACCAAAATATACAAAACAAAGAGAAAGAAAAGAAAAAAAGCAAATATATGAAAAAAATACATTAAACTATTTTTGTAAACAAGTTATTGCAGTTTATATAAGCAAAATTTTGATGGAAAGTTGAGAACAACACAAAGTTGTTTAAAGCATATAGAATTCGAAACTACCTTTACAAATAAATAACATGTTATGTTAATTAACAGTTTGCTAAACAAGTTATTTTTATAAACATTAACTTTGACTCATTATAAATAAATAACATTTGACGCACCTCCACTGTGTTGTGCTGTGTGACGTCTAACCTTCAGCCTATTAATTTCACAAAGGGCGCATGAATGATAGGTGCTAATGATTGCATTTGTAGCCGCGATCAATATCTTAACGTGCCTATCGAAAAAGGGGATGGTTTTTTGGTGACCTATTTGATGACCGCCCCTTGCCAAACTTGATTAACCTCTGCAATGATATTTAAAATAATATTAAAAAGCGCTCATAATTATCACTTGGAAATATTTCAATAAATAATTGTGGAAGCATTTATTACTTAAACCTTTCGTATTCTTTTATTTAACCATGTACTAAAGTAACTTATTGAGTTGTCTACCTTTTGCAGGAACCTATGATCCCTCTGAACTTATCGGCAAAAAATATCATTGCAAAAGTAAAAAAGATATCGAGTGCCACTTAAAAAAATACTTTTTAATATCATTCCGGAGGTACTAGCTAATAAAAAGATGTTAAAACGAAATTGGTCACTTCTAATGGGAGCCAAACACTACTTGCTTTACGCTTTATGGTTCTATACGCTATATGGAGCTGCACATATCATTACATCTTTACAGATTGGTTATCTATAAATACCATTAAGGAGTGAAGGCTGGTCAGTAATTTGTAAAGATTAAAAACACGAAGTATTTACCTCCATCATAGAGCAAAGTTCCACAGACCTAAGAAGTAACCAGCAACTTTAAAATAAAATGAGTAAAATCCTCTTAAAAAAGGAGGTTATAAAAAGAAAAAGAAAATGAAAAGAAGACTAAGATATGTTCAGTTATGAATGTGAACCGGCTTGTTTTTTCTGGAGTAATAAAACACGATAAGTGTATATTTCATTTTTTGTAACAATGGTTTGTAACTCATTTCTTCTAAAGGACTCTTTTGATGTTTTATATGACAGTAAAAATGTAATATTTCCTTAATTTGAAATGAAATGTTTTGTGTAGCATCCTGGGAAGACATTAAGCACATCCCTTCCAGTTATAAAACCAAAACCGGGTACAGGCGAACGGTTCGTGTAAAATTGCTATTATATTAGAAAACAATTTTGTTTGTTGTCACAATAAGTTTATGGTTCGCAGGAAGAGATTTGTATGTAAATTTGCGGTGCAATGTTTCATTTTATATGTTTCCGGTAGCAAAATTATTGACGAATACTCTACAAAAGTTTTGAACTCACAAGACTTGTTGTTTAGATTTTTTATATTCTAATGAAACAGTTTTTCGTACCGCAAATGAACTCTATTAACATTTTACTAGTATTACATTCGGGTACAATCGAGAAATCTAGTGCTTTGCGAATTCTTACATGATTTAGTTTCCAGAAAATTTATTCCGGTATAGTAAAAAGATATTATTTTAACTGTATAGTAAAAGTAAATGAGGTAAACCATGGTTATCAGTTTTACCAAATATTATATCATCAAGTTCATGAATGGAGACTAATAGGTACTGCTTTACACAACAGAAGTGGTTCTGCGTACTTCAACAACGGCAGAATCGTTCGAATCTTGATAGGGGCATATATTTATATGATGAGCATAGTTGTTTTAATATGTTTTGTAATATTTGTAATAAAGCATATTAGTACAAGCTTTACTCAGTTTGAGATTAAATAATTGGTGTGAATTGTCTACATTATATTTATTTGATTTATCTTTGCAACGAAAATTGACAGAGTTTCGCCGGCTGCTGTTGCGTTTCGCGCGAGTAGCGCAATGCTTTGATCTAACAGTGTTTTTAATCTAACCCTCTTACTATACTTTTCATTTGTATTGCACTGGTCTAAATTATAATAAGGAAACATATACTTCAATTTTTAAAATTATTTGGATTAAAAAATATTGTAAGGATCTAAACAAAAGAAAAAAGTAACAGTTTTGTTAATTGGCCACTGTTTTCGATATATTAAACATACAATACACTACAAATATACTTTATTGTTCACCAAAAATATCAATAAAAACAGTACAACAAAGAATTTAAAATTGAAAGCGATTTCTAACATGTATCCTTTGGATGGAGTTAAAAGTCGTGTAGTGGTTTGAGTTAACATACATAAAGTAATAAAATAAGTGGAGTGGAGTAGAGTACATAAATATGTATGTCGTCTATATGAAATGACGTAGAAGCTGGCGAATGGCATCCTTGAGGCTCCCGAACTACTAAGAACTCCGACTATTTCAAAACCCTCAAAGCTGTGATTGCGTTTGTCAATGTTTATTTTGATGGTGATCAATAAATAAATAAATAAATAAAAAAATGATATCTGAAAATTATCGAAAGTATTAGAAACTTCCTGAGCAAGACATATTTAACTTTTCTGCTCCTAGGCGTGAGTGTGAGTGTACAAACCACATCCCCTTACAATATCCAAACACATTGTTTTTTATATAAGTGGTTTGTTTCTTTGGGTTGGTTAAAATTAATTGAGCAAGTAAATATGACCATATTACTGACGGAAATATAACTAAATATATATTTCAAGAGGGGTTATTTACCTGTCACTAAAATCAAATTTTATGTTAAATGATCAACATTAATCTATATATAAATTAGCAAAACAATATATTTATTATATTCACGCCATTAGCCTAGCCCTAAGAAGGCACTGTGAGGCTTGTGATATGAATGCTAGGGTAACAGATAAACATGCATATATGATATATAGACACAAAAAATCTGCCCTTTTCGGGATTCCAACCAAAGACCATCCCGTCGGTGCGAGAAGCAGATTAATGATCGTCAAAAATTAAACTTATCTGAAAATAACCACATCACAAAACAAGATGCGATGGTTTTGTGCCCTTTTTCAAGATCGATATTTATACGTTAAAATGATAACGAAAACAAGAAGTCGTATTATAGCTGAAATTACTTAAATGGAATAGCGATTCTTACGTCTCAGAAAACTTATTACGTCAGAAACAGTAAGACTGTAATTCACATTGCGCCCTGATCGTAAGGGCAAAGGTTTACATTGCCCGCAAGGTTTGTTTAACCCAACACGGAGTTTATTTACAGCGCTAAACGTTCACGGTTAAGGTTAACCAGTATTTGTTGTTTCCAAAAAAACCCTTCGGTTGAGACTGCCTTAATAAAAGGGCCCGTCCCAATGCTATTTGCGTCACCCCAGAATTTCACGGGAGACGGACGACTGGCAATAAAAATGAATGTTATCTTGCTAATTTTTTTCCCTCGCGTAAATGCCGCCGGTTGCCATAACCCAAATCTTTGGAGAAGGGAACGATTATGACACGAGTTACCGTAACTCCACCAGGAATCGAAATTCGACGATAAAAACTTTACTCACGGAATGCCTGATAAAATAACTGAGGTAGATTGGTCAGGGTGATAGGAAATCCTTAGAGTTGTTTTTATACTTATTTGAGATTTTAAGATTTGTACTTATCTTTTTATTAACATTTAGTATAGTTGTACCTTTATTTGTATACTTATATTTTCCATTTGGAATAAATTTATCTGTTATGAGTAGTTTTCATACAAACACTTTTTTCATGTTTACAGATTAGAAGAGGATTATTTTTGCAAACCTATTCTCTAAAATCATAATGGGTAGTCAATTGTACTTAGTATTAGCATCGTAATTATAAAAAAGGTTTTATACAGTACCTATCCGAGGAAAGTGGCTTGTCCTTAATTGTAAACCTTTTATTTTTGACTATATGTGTGTGATATTACTATACGCATATCACTGTTAATGTTACTTACTGGTCTATTTGATTTAGGTGACGAGTTTTATCGTTAGCCTTATGGAATCACCATTATGTATGTAGTTAAAGATACACGAAAAAGTAATTAAATAGAGAAGGATACTCTGCTATTTCTCATGTCGCAATATATATTGATATTATAGGTAGTATTTATACATATATAAGTAACTTTAAAAGTAAGTCTCCTTTTATACGACGACGGTTTGGTGCAACGGTAGCGATCCTGCCTTTCCTGATTCGAATCCGGGAAGGGGCAGATGTTTGTATGATGAATACGGGCATTTGAACCTGTCATATATATATATATATACTAGTTGACCCGGCCACGCGTTGCTGTGCCGACTGGAGCGTCATCTGCCGGACTGATTTGTGAATCTAAACCATTCTCAGATCCCCTTGAACACACACAAAAAAATTCATTCAAATCGGTCCAGCCGTTTAGGAGGAGTTCAGTGACATACACACTCACAGAAGAATAATATATATAAAGATATATATATATATATATATATATATATATATATATATATATATATATCTCTATAAATATTACATATTTATGTATGTCTATCCGTAACCCTAGTATCCATAACACAAGCCTTCAAGTGCTTACTTTAGGCTAGCTTAATTGGTGCGAATGTAGGAATATTTATTTATTTATAAGGTACTCACGAGGCATCGGTAATTGGGATTTACAACTTTTCTTTTTCCAAATGCGGTATAAACTCATTGAAAAAAAATGTATGCATGAATGTTGGTTTCTAAGAGAATATAAATAATACAATTGTTATTAATGACGTAGAAGGAACTATAATTCATCGCCTGTATATAAATGTATTTGACGTAAACGTTAACTATATTCAAAACCAATTTTGTTTATATAAAAAACCCTAAAGTGAAAACTGCGAAAGTTAATCAAGGGGAACGCGTTTTATTCAATTTGTACGCCAATTTGACCCTTCATAGGCGCCGTCAGGGTCCTTAATGACGTTACCCTATGTTGTATGTAATAAATAAAATAGAGCGAGATTGTGAACGTATGACAGTATATTTTGAAGTAAGGTTTAAAAGTACTTTAGTTTTCATTAACCATAATGTATAAACAAAGAGTTTCTACAACATCCTCCCCTTAATGAAAAATAAAGATAACCTTAATTAATTATGTTATGCCCATGCCTACTACACTACACATCTATTATGTGCTATGCGCCTTAAGGGCTTCGTTAAGACATCTGCCGACATATGATCTGATCGCATATATTTTACATCTATAATGCCATCAGATATCTTTTCCCTAATGAAATGAAATTTCGTGTCTATATGTTTCGTCCTATTGTGATGGATTGGATTGAGAGCAATTTTCTGCGCACTTTGGCTGTCGTTATACACTACAACCTTATCAGCGTTACCAGTGATATCAAACACTAACCTCCTAAGAAAAATTGCTTCTTTAGCCGCACTAGTAAGCGACATATACTCCGCCTCAGTTGAAGACAACGCGACTGTTGGTTGTTTTTTGCATTCCCAACTAATAGGCCCTCCTGCCAGAGTAAAGTAGTAACCAGTGTACGACCTCCTGTCACTAATACAGTTTGCCCAATCTGCATCCGTATAACCACACAAATAGTCACCCGTCTTCCTGTAAGTAATACAGTAGTTTTGAGTTCCTTTTAAATATTGTAATACCCTTTTTGCGGCCAACCAATGCCTTTTGTCAAAACAAGTATTAAATTGACTTAAATAGCTTACGGCATAAGCGACGTCTGGCCTGGTATTCACAGCTAGATACATAAGGCAGCCTATTAAATTCTGGTAAGGATAATTGCATGTTTCCTTACCCTTTTCCAGCTTATTGTTTTCTAAAGGTGTTGACATTTCTTTGCAATTCTTCATGTTAAAACGTTTTAAAACTGATTTAATATATGTCGTTTGACTAACATAAATCTTTTCCTCCGAACGTTTTACATTAAGACCTAAACAATATTCAAGTTTTCCCAAATCTTTTAATGAGAAAAATTTACTTAGAGAATTTTTGACAGTGTCAAAAGTCTTTTTCCTTTTAAATAATACCAAAATGTCATCAACATAGACACTGATAATAACAGTTTCATCACCAAACTTTTTCGTATAGATGCATGGTTCTGCAGAGGTTTTGACAAAACCAATATTTGATAAAGTTTGATTTAATTTAATATTCCATGCACGAGCAGCCTGTTTTAAGCCGTAGAGTGATTTCTTTAATAAACAGACTTTATCTTCTGCACCTGTCTCAACAAAACCCGGAGGCTGCTGCATGTAAACTTCCTCCAATAAGTCTCCATTGAGAAACGCAGTATCTACATCTAAGTGATGTATATTCAACTCCATTTCTGCCGCCAAAGCTATCAGTGTTCGCAAGAACGAATTACGCACTACCGGAGAGAAGGTTTCATAGTAGTCAATGCCCGCCGTCTGGCTGAAGCCTTTGGCTACTAGCCTTGCCTTGTACTTGGCAACTTGACCTTGAGCATCCTTTTTCAATTTGTATACCCACTTGCATTGAATAATCTTCTTATATTGTTTATCAACTAACGTCCAAGTTTTATTTTTCATTAGCGATTTATACTCGTCATCCATCGCTAACTGCCAGTTTGCACTCTCTTCCGACTTCATAGCAACTGCGTAGCTTTCAGGTTCGTCGGAGTCATACGTAACTGCATTACAAATAAGATTAGTATCAAAACGTTTGGTTATTCTATTTCTGAGTGGATATCTTTCTTCTGTAATTTCTGTACTTTGAGTACACGTATCTTCAACATCAAAAGTCCCGTCTGCGCTGTGAGTTTGCTGTGCTTCTAGTTCCGGCTCACTAGCACCAGCGTCAGTGCCTTGCTCAGTATTTTCACTCCGCCTGTATAAACTGCACACTTGATTGGGTACTGAATCAAAAATAATATCTCCACAAGAAGTAGAAGGGATCGATTCCTTTTGTTGAACCTTCAAATTAGAAAAAGAATTTTCGAAGAAAACCACATCTCTTCCTTTTATCAACCTGCTTGGACAATCTGCTTCACGAAAGTAGTAGCTCTGTGGATGTTTTGAATATCCAACGAAAATGTGTTCTGTCGCCTTAATGTCCAATTTCCTTCTGTAGTTATCTGGAACCTTAACCATGGCGCGACACCCAAAAACTTTCAAATGACTTAAGTCTGGTTTCTCGCCATGCCATGCTTCAAAGGGCGTTTTACCATTGAGAGCTCGATGTGGACATCGATTTTTTAAATAAACCGCTGTCTCCACAGCGTCTTGCCAATAGCCCTTTGAGAGAGAACAATCAGAGAGCATACAACGCGCCTTCTCTACTACCGACCTGTTAGTCCTCTCAGAAACTCCGTTTTGTTGAGGACTGAAAGGAACGGTTGTCTGGTGTTGGATACCTTCCTCCTCCAGGTAATCAGTAAATTCTTTGTTAACGTACTCTGTTCCGTTGTCTGTACGCAACGCTTTTACCTTTAAGCCTGTCTCTCTTTCAACCATAGCCTTAAAAACACAAAACTTATTCTTAACGTCATTTTTAGAAGAAATAAAATATATAAAAATAAAACGGCTAAAATCATCAATAAAAGTCAAAACATATTTATTTCCTTGAAAAGAATTATCCGACATTGGTCCGCATAAATCCGAATGCACTAGTTCTAATTTAGAAGTTGCTTTCTTATATGTTATTTTCTTGAATGGTTTTCTGGTCTGCTTACCCTCTACACAAGCTATGCAGGGCTCTTTATCAACTTCGGTGTACTGAACGCCTAGATTACTTCTGTTAAGTTCTTGTAACCCTATACGGCACAAGTGACCAAGCCGTTTATGCCATAGTCGATAGCTCGAGACATCACTATGTACTTTAAACGCTGATAAGGTTTTAGGTAGACTAACCGTACAATCCCAACTATACAATCCACCACAACACGAACCATGTAGCACTGCATCACCTGTACAAGTAAAAGATAAATCATTATAAAATATACAACCTTTCTTATCAAAAACAACACAAAATCCATTATCTACAGCCTTCTTTATAGAAATCAAATTAGTATTTAAATTTGGTATAAAAACTACATTTGATATATTTTTGATACTATTAGAACATTCGGATTTAAAATTATTATTAATAGAAACACTGCCAATGCCAGCACTTGTCAAGACATCTCCGTTAGCAATTGTGACTTGCCCAGTAGAGAACTCTTGTATATTCTCCATCCAATCTGACCTTCCAGACATATGAGCACTTGCTCCAGAATCTACCCACCATTTATCTTTGAACGCCTCGGTACCCACTTTGAATGCGCCAAACAGACTAGATAGGGTGTTTTCTTTTTTCGGGCCAACATTTTTGGACTTTCTGTTAAGGGGACAGTCCGGTCTCTTATGTCCAGGCTCCTTACAGCGGTAACAGACTATCTCCCGTTTTCGTTTAGGCTTCTTTTCCTGAACACATAAACCAAGATCCGATTTAATTGGTTCATTATCAGTAGATCGCGAAAATTCTGTTAATAGTTTGCTTTTCACCAGCTCGCTAGAAATCTGCACTGTTGAATTTTCTAGTGCCATTATTAAGGGATCAAAGCGTGACGTCAGTCCTCCTAGTAATATAGCCGCTAGAGTGGCGTCCTCTATTACCTTCCCTATGTCTCCCAAATCTTGAGCTGTGGACATCACTGCTTCAATGTACATCTCCATACTACTAAACTCACTGAGATTGTACCTATACAGCTTACGTTCCAGCGCCAAACGACGACCCATGGACTTATCCTCGTAAGCAGCAGCTAAAGTGCTCCAGGCTTCCTTGGCGCTCTTACAGTTCCTTACGTGCGTTATGGCTGGTCCATCCAATGTCAAGCAAATTTTGGCTAGGGTAAATTCATCTTCCCTTTCTTTAATATTAGAGGCAGTAGAATCTCCATCAGGATAACCTATTATACATTTCCACAAACCTTCATGTACCAAGTACATTTTCATTTTGAATTTCCAAATAGTATAATCTTGTCTACCTTTTAAAAATATCCCTGCAAGAGATCGTAGACTCGAATTCAATCCATTTTTACCCATATTGTTGTGATCGCCCGTTGACATCTTTTGTTTTTATGTCAGAAAATTTTTCACTTTTAAGTCGAAAATTTATGTAAATTCACAACAATCCGGTAAATCTGACTCCCAAAATTACTTTCCACTCATTAAAACTCTATCTTCGTGCTGATAACGTGTTGTATGTAATAAATAAAATAGAGCGAGATTGTGAACGTATGACAGTATATTTTGAAGTAAGGTTTAAAAGTACTTTAGTTTTCATTAACCATAATGTATAAACAAAGAGTTTCTACAACACCCTAACAAAAATAGACTTCGACATAGCGTACGTTGAAACATGCGTTGTTGCTAATTAGATTATTGCGTGTTCCGTCACACCCCTTTTAAATAAACAATATTCTGTGTGACTTTGCTGAACAGCACTAAGGGTATTTTTGTTCCCATGGAGTTTTATTTATGTAACATGTATATTATGACCTTCGCAGCAAGAGGATGTGGCCTTGAATTTTGACTCCTGAGAGAAGTTGATTTTCTTGTGCTATGGTTTTCTGTAGACGAAAATCTGGCAATTAAATGCTAAGTAATTGATAGAATCAGGTGTCAATTTGCGAAAGTCTGTATCCATTGATAAATAATTATACTAGATTTAAAAAATCTAAAAATCCCACGTTTTTCAATGTCCTAAAAAGAATAAAATAACCCTGCGGGGCAAAGCGAGGGGCCACTCAAAACGTGGGGGCGCATATTACTAAGATGAGATTTTAAAGAGATGAATGACATGCATTGATGCCGATTATTGTAAAGATGCGCCCCCACGTTTTGAGTGGCCCCTCGCTTTGCCCCGCAGGGTTATTTTATTCTTTTTAGGACATTGAAAAACGTGGGATTTTAAGATTTTTTAAATCTAGTATAATTATTTTATTCTTTTTAATTATTAACTCAACGAAGTAACCATGTGTTACGCAACAATCGGATAAGCCCCATACAAAAGTGAAAGTTGCCGAAAGTGGACCTGAAAGTGCATCTGGAAAGTTGAAAGTTGCTTTAGAGTGCATTGTCATCGGGTTCTGAACTATCCTGAAAGTTTCAGCTTTCTAGCTTATCGGAAAGTGCCTCAAATTTAAGTTGCAAGATTTTGCCCGGACAGACAAACAAATAAGAAAAGTGAGATAAGAAAAACGTGGTAAAATAAAAATATGTTGCTTACTTGCGCAAAACAAGGAACATGAAATGCCCGCCCGCAAATTAATTCAGATACCACAGACACCAAGATAAGTTATTCATAATTATACG
This sequence comes from Calamotropha paludella, assembly GCA_927399485.1. Classification (NCBI taxonomy): domain Eukaryota; kingdom Metazoa; phylum Arthropoda; class Insecta; order Lepidoptera; family Crambidae; genus Calamotropha; species Calamotropha paludella. The sequence goes on along the minus strand of OV656815.1, from coordinate 19,220,300 downwards.
TCAAGTACGATTTATTAAGGCAAAATATCTGCAAAAATATAAAAAAAACACTAAACAAAAAAATAGAGTTTGGCAAGAAGTCGTGTGTATATAAGTTAACTTATAACCAATGTGTGAACATATTTCAGATTATATGATAACGATCTCACTTCGCGGAATATTTATTAGGTACCGCTTATCGATTATACGACGCGCATTTCCATGAAATTTTACACGTTTGTAGTAAAAGAGTTACGACTAAAAGTGTTAAAACATTTAAAAATAAATAAAAATAACATTGAAAAAACCATGCTTTATGATCAGATTGTTTCGTTCTTCAATTTCCTTCCTTTCTGTCTTCCTTTCCTTTTTTCTTCCTTCTTTTCTTCTTTAACACATACACATACGTTATTATGTAAAAAGAAACTTTTTGTAAATCTAAATATATTCAGTGGCTTATGATGGGTCATGTTATCATTTTTTTAGATAAGCAAAGAGTTGGTGTACATTTTCATTGCGATATTTCAATAAAAAAATCAACTTAACCTTTTTTTTTGAAATGACAAGCAAACTTGCTGTGGTCTTTATTTTTTAGTTAATCTGCTGACGACGCACTCCTAGTCGAAAACTAAAACTAAAATATTAACAAAAAATGGATAGGGGGATCAAGATGCAATCTAAAAATTAATACGTTTTATGTTTAGCCCTAACAACCACTGCAGTACTTATAAGATGATAAATTCAGGAAATATCTTGACGAAAGAAAACGTTACCTCGTCCACGACCGATAACTGTCGTTTTGTTAACAAATTACAATAGCAACTATTTTTATAAAACAAACTTAAATATGCGAAACAAACTTTGGCTCATATCTTATCAACCCACTATCATATTTAATTAATACGCGAAAATCGACAGCAAACTAGAATATATCTAAAGATCAAGATATAGATTTTGGGCAAGGCAGGGCCTGTTGAATATAGAGAGTAAATTAAATTCACTGCTAACTTGAACAATAGTATTGTTCGAAAACTACTCTATCGAGATGTTAGTAGACTTTGATATTACAAGCGAATTGCAAAATAATGCTTCGTGCTCTGATAGGATATCGCCCGGAAAGCGAAAGGTCGTGGGTTAGAATCCTACCGGAGGGCTCGGAGGCGTAGTTGTTTTTTACACACGTATTTTATATCTTATAGAAATATTGCATTGTGAATGCAAAAAATTAAATAAAAAACATATTTCTTTTACTTCAAAGGGAAATAGTCTTATAGGCTACGCTACATGTGTCGATACTATTGCTCCCGTTAAGGACACTTCGAACAGTGCAGGCGGCGGCGCAGTTGCAACTTCAAACGGCGTAAGCATAAAATCCTTTTAAAGATTTCATATTTGAACTAAACAAAATCATAGATATCTTAGAAATATGTACTGAAACCCCAAAGTCGGCAACAGTGTGATAAAAAAAAATCATTTCTACTCTACCACAGCCTCACCCTTACTATACGCAAGCATAGATGGAGAATAGTTTAGGTATTTTTCATCTCTGTAAAAAAAGTTCCCGTGAGTTACACCTGGAGCTTCATTCTATATTATCCACTTAAAGGTGGCAACACTGACAAGGCGCCACTATCGTAGCGTTATGACGCTACACCCCATACTTCATAGCGTATAATACGATCACTCTATCGCTGCGAAAGTGTTGCTGCGTCATTCATGCCGAAACCTCGTTACTCGGAACTCCATCTTAATGATTTAACACGTAAACAATAGTTTCGGGATAATATTTATAACATAGGTAACACTTCACTGGAATATTAAATAGCGGTTGAAAGATTTTCAAACTCAATATTTCAATGTAATATGTAGAAAAATGCGTGAGAGAAAGACTGATTTAAATATATCCCAACAATTGCTGAATGAAATATAAGAATTATTCACTTTCTCAAATAATGTTTATTGCAATAAAGTGAAGTTTCATAAACTTAAATTTTAATTAACTTGAATAATATTCACTGTCACGTGAAATATTCAGCGAACTATTTATATGAGATATTGCCTACTCATGGGCTCTCTTTATCAGCATCTTTACAGTATTTAGAAAAATAGTCTGAACATTACAGTGCCATCAGACGCTTTTTTACAGTTGTTGGTGATGTCATGCTTTGCCATGTTATATATGATACTATTAAGAAAAAAAGATTTATTAACGTCGAAATAATTTTGAACGTAGTTAAGAGTTAAATATCTTTTAAACAATTTATAAATATCAAAGGAGTACAAATTAGTTCGGTCCGTTTTCAAAAGATGGCTCTGGCTAATATTGAATAGTAACAGCTTATGTCGATAGTTTTAGAAAGGTTAGACATCTGTCAATAATATTCAGTTCATATTGCTTCGAGTTTTTTAAAAAAACCTCATTTTTCACTGTGTTAATCATGAGCAATTTTGTGTTAACTAAGCAGCATTTGCGGGAGTTTTTAGTTTTCTGTTGTAATTGGAAGAAAAGTGCAGCGCATCGAATGCTTGTGGAAGTTTATGGTGACAATGCTCCAACTGATAAATCATGTAGGGAATGGTTTCGACGTTTCAAGAATGGAGATTTCAACGTTGAAGACAAGCCTCGCTCTGGACAACCAAACAAATTCGAAGACAAACAGTTGGAGGCATTGCTCGATGAAGATCCGAGTCAAACGCAAGAGGAGCTTGCAGAATCTTTAGAAGTGACACAACAAGCAGTTTCTGTACGGTTAAAATCCACGGGAATGATTCTAAAGCAAGGCAATTGGGTTCCTTATGAACTGAAACTGAGAGATATTAAAAGGCGACTTTTCACTTGCGAGCAGCTGATTCAAAGGCAACAAAGAAAAGGTTTTTTACATCGAATTATTATTGGGGACGAAAAATGGGTATTCTAATGATAACCCCAAGAAGAAAAAATACTACGCTATGCCCGGTCAATCGTTGCCATCCACCACTCGAAGGTCTTGTTGTCTGGTGGGACCAAAAGGGTGTTGTGTACTATGAGCTGCTACAACCTGGCAAGACCATAACGGGCGATCGGTATAGGCTGCAATTGATGCGTTTGAGCCGTGCATTTCGAGAAAAACGGCCGGAATACAAGTAAAGACATGACAAAGTTATTCTCCTGCATGACAACGATCGGCCTTATGTCGCAAAAGTCGTGAAAAAATATTTGGAAACGCTCAAGTGGGATATTTTGCCGCACCCGCCGTATTCTCCGGACATTGCTTCTTCTGATTACCGGTTATTCCGACGGATGCAGCACGATTTGGCAGGTCATCGGTTCACTTCTTTCGCAGAAATTGAAAATTGGCTTCTAACTTGGATCACCTCAAAAGACGAGATATTTTTTCGAGAGGGAATTTAAAAATTGCCTGAGAGGTAGGAAAAAGCAGTAACTAGCGATGGACGATACTTTAATTAATCTTTTAATCCTTTTTATTATGAAATAAATGCATTTTTGACCACAAAAAAACGGGCCGAATTAATTTGTACTCTCTACATATTTGTATTTTTTTGGTTTAAATAATAAGATTTTTTAATTTTATTTATAAGGATTACATATTCGTTATATTCGACGCTGGAAAGGCAAATTGTATTAACAGCCAATTTGGTCGAATATGAGTTATATACATCGTTGGAATCGCCTGATTTTTCTCTTTCGATTGGTCTTGGAATCGATTTAATCTGAGCACTTTCATGGTCGTTAATACACCGGTGATTTTCGTCATTTACCTATATTTTTTTGTCTTAAATCCATTCACTTTTTGACTTTGTTTCATAAAGCGTACATGATAGTAGAAAAATTCTTATAAATCATTTATGCCTGCCTATGCTTGAAATAAGAATAATTTTAAAACACTTTACCATTCCATTTTTTGAAATATTCACGCAATAAAACATTTTAGTGGTTGGCCATAATTTTCAAATTTAAAAATAAATCAATTTTCTTGTAAATAAAATATAATTAATTGTCGTTTAAAACCTTTTACTTTTCTGCTAATTACAATCATTTTGACGTTAAGCCAATTTTGTCGACAGCCCTTAATAATCTATTGGTCGATCATACAATTTTACCTGAAACTATTCTAATGTGATTATAGCACATAAGATACTTTACTTAATGCAAAATTTATTACATTAGTGTGTTAAACCTACCGAAAAAAAATGATAAATATGAAACAATGGTGGTTAGAGGGTACATCAAGACCGATGTTTACGGTAAGCTGCGGCTGTTAGCTAAGTGCCGAGCGTTGTGCTGGCGCTTCAGTCACCCACGCGCTGTCGAAAAGGGAGGTACCCTAATTAATGCACAACACCACCTGATACATGTAGTGCACAAGCTCAAAAAATATTATAAATTACATTAAAAATTACCAGCAGTTCCCTCTCATTACTGTCACAAAGACTCGACGCGTCTCTAATTGTTTTACCAATTATAAAAAACAGATTTTAGCTCAAAAGACAAGATTTGTATAGGAGAAAATGTGTTTAGAAATATTTTTACACAGAATTTAAACATTTCATTTCATGTTCCGAAAAAAGATAAGTGTCTCAAATGCATCTCTTTTAAATATAATCCTGATGGGTTCACTGTAGAAGAAAAACTTGTCCACGAAAAAGAACTTCTTTTTCGTGGACTTCTAAAAATCGTTTCAAGTACCACCAAGAAATAACAAATCAGGAACCACAAACTTTATGCGTACTAGGGTAGGTCAAAAACTTCGCGAAATGGGTGGGAGGAAGGTTGAAAAAAAACACCAAATTATTTTTCTTTTTCAATGTATTCCCCCTTAACCCTAATACATTTCTCAGATCGTTCAAATAATTTGTTGAAAAAAAACACCAAATTATTTTTGTTTTTCAATGTATTCCCCCTTAACCCTAATACATTTCTCAGATCGTTCAAATAATTGTTAATACCATAAAAAAAACGATTTGTCCTAGCGTAAAAAAAGCCGAAATTGGCGACTTCACCTCTTCATCGTCGTCAATATTGTTTACCACGCAGCTCTTTTTTCATTTTTGGAAATAAATAATAAACATCCTAAGCCAGGTCTGGACTATAAGGAGGGTGGTGGTTCGAGAGTTGTTCGAAGCCGCACCGGTGAATAGCAGCCGTCGCAACATGACTCGTATGCACAGGTGCATTGTCATGCAAAAGGAGCACGCCTTTGGTCAATTTTCCTGTTCTTTTTTCTTTAATGGCCTCCTTTAACGAAGCGTAGTATTGTCCTGTTATATTAACACTGCGTTCTTTATAGTCGATGAGTAAAATACCTTATGTATTCCAAAAATATAGTCGCCATGATCGTTCCAGCCGATTGTGAGACTCGGTACTTCTTGGGCGGCGGGGTGCCGTTTTTATGCCACTGCATCGACTTTTGCTTCGACTCGGGTTCGTAGTGAACCCAGGTTTCATCCCCAGTAACAGTTCTGGCCATAACTTCTCCCCTGTTATCGCCACAGAGCTCCAACAACTGACGAGAACATTCGACACGTTGTCGTTTTTGAAGGATTTTCGGAACCCACCGTGCGCTGACCTTTGTCATCCCAAGATAATTATGTAAAATGTTCAAAATGGTTGTATCGGATACTCCAACCATTGCTGCTAGCTGGTTCTTCTCAGGCGGGAATCTTCCAAATATATTTTTTCTACTTTCTCGATGATTTCGGGTGTGGTGGCCTCAATTGGCCGTCCAGAACGTGGGTCATCTTCAATTGAGTCTCTTTTTTGATTGAAAAGACCATGCCACTTATAAACCGTGGTTTTACCAGGGGCAGAGTCTCCGTAAACCGCTATTTTTTTTTGACCTCCCCTCATAACTTTTGGTTTACAGAAAGTACTCAACACGCCAAACGGTGAGATTATGCTATTTTATTATTCTCGAAAATATTCGGTGTACAATTTAACAGTTTACGAAAGTCAAACGAGGGAGGTTTATTGCTACTCATGGGGAGAGGCTGATGCTAAAAGGGGAGGTAATGAGATTGCGATGATTCTGAATAATTATATAAAAACTGTAGACCAGCGTCAAACAGTGAGGGATTTACTTTTGTATAGTGATTCTTGTTGCGGCCAAAATCGCAATAAAAAAGTTTTTGCGGCAGGTCATACAGCGTTACAATCCTGCGAAATTATATAATGAATAAATAAATAAATGTATAAATGAATTTTCTAAAACCAGGGCACACTTCTATGCCAGTTGATAGTGTCCATGCAATTTTAGAAAGGAGTGTAGAACATTCGATAATTTATGCTCCTTCACAATAGGATACGATATTTCATCTGGCCAGGATAAATCCAAAACCATACAACGTGGAAATAATGTGTCATAAGGTTTTTGAATCCTGGTATTCTACCTCAGAAAAGTATTTTAAATACAATTTAGTTGGTAAGATAAGTAAAAGAAGTATTATTACAAAAAAAATGTTAAGCTAATATTTTGATCTAAGATGGGTTAAATTCAGCATGAGCACAGCAGTTACTGAAGAATTTAAGTATTATGTAAAAATAAGCGCCCAGAGAGATGATTTGTACAAAAACCGTCTTCCTTTGTCTAAACAAAAACATTTGGTTAAACTTTGTAATACTGTTAAAATCCCGCGCAGATATCACGAAGATATCTAAGTTTGCAAACTTGCAATGCTAGAGAAATTTTACCAGACACTGATGTACAAGATGTTAAGAATTTAAGTAATATTAATGATATTTTTAAAAATTAATTTTTATGTTATGGAGACAGCGCACTTTGTGAAAATTATTTTTAATGTCATATAAGAGTAGATAGTACTTGTAACATCGGACTTCTTCAAGTTTGAGAACCTATAAAATATTGCCATTCCATTTTAATAAGACTGTTTGATCTCAGAATTGTGTACTTTAGTTTTTGTAATGGTATAAAGTTATGTTCATGATTTTGTGATTAAGTCATTATAAAAATATATTTATGTGTAGTTTATTTATTCCTAAAACTTTCTCATGTCATTCACATTGGGAGATAATACCTAGAGCCTAAGAGTAACTTTAGTACAATGAAAGATCAGACAATCTGGTTGTTTTCGTTTCACTTGTCCTGACCCGATAAAATATTTTACTTGGGTGTTAAAGTATGCTAAACAGCATATAACACATTTTTCTAGTTCATTTAATGCAGCTATTTGATCATTAAAACATACTTTACCGGACCACAGTGATAATGTTATAGTGACTTAAGTCAATTTTACTTAACCAAGATTATGTACTGCATTGTATTATCTCCAAAATATTGGACAGGAGGACACCTACATTATTTTTAACATTTACATTTCATAGTAAACGTTATCCGAAATAACTATTCTAATTTTCAAAGAGAAAACTCAATTAGTTAATTATTTATGATTTTTTTTCCAAAATTTGAAACTTTAAATCGTTCTACTGAACAATTCATACAGTGGTCGTTAATACAATTTGCCTTTCCAGCGTCGAATTATTTTATTTGTATTTTCGGAATTAATTTAGTTCGTGTACATTTAATCCACGCTATTCACATCGCTAAGTGAAACATCTATTTTTAATATTATCTGTTTATTTAGTTCTGCGCAAATTTACTGTTTACTGTTTGCTAACTTTCTTCTCTGATATTTATTTGACGGACGTTCGATGCAATTTATAATGATATAATTTTGTAAATTTATATCCCTGCAACAAATTTATGTTGTTATAGTATTAAAATTTACTAACATATATTCCAGTCTGCAAATTCTGAATTCATCAAAACGGAAAAAGTTAATAATAGCACTTTATTGACTTTTTGCTTGGAGACATCGATATGTATATCTATCTGTTACCATAGTATCCATGATACAAGCTTTACAGTACTTACTTTGGGTTAGGCTAATTGTTGCGAATGCAAGAAATAATATTTTTTCTAACATTTACAATTATTATTATTATTAATAAAATTACGAAACGAGGATATTCATTATATTATTTTATATTTCGACAGATTTTTTTTATTTGTTGTTCGTTCAGTATCCATTATATCATATAAGCATTAAAATAATAAAAATAGTCAAATTAAAATAGAAAAATATACTGAGTAAATACATCATTATGAGCCGGTAGGTATAATAATTTAGAGAAATATATAGAAAGAAACTAATAATTTCATGTAAGTAATTTAATCTTACACTTACAGCAGTCTTTTGTATTCCAAGTTAACTTATTCGTGGATAGAAGTTAGTGATACATAAACTTGGGATACCCTGGGACTACAATCACGGCATGTCCACCCTATGCACGCGTCCCGACACGCCTCATGAATAATAAACCGACACCCAAACCACCCTACTCAATGATAGCGACCCTCACTATCTTAAGTACTATTTATTGCCCGCGGATACGTCTGTGCGAAATTCGGTTATATCGTTCACGAGTTAACAACAGAAATCAATTTTTCTTTGATCTTTGCAAATTATAATGAATTATTGTCAAAAAATTCTTATAAAATAAACAATTTTACAAAGGATGTAAAATGTGATTAATTAAAGTAGGTAAATCTGACTGGGACGCTTATAGCCTTTCGATGAAATTACAGTTTTTTAAATAATATTTAGCATAGCAGAATATTTAAACAATACTCAATTTTTATTTAAAAAAGTTTTAGAGTACCAAATGTTGTTGTATTTGAGAAAACCGTATCAAAATCGGTTCATGTAGTTATTGAGATTAGCATAAACAGACAGAAAACATTTCTTTGTGTTACGTTACTCTTCTTTTGTGTCAGTTTTTGGGACATATATTTAATATACAGACAAACGGACTAAAGTGTTATATTATATGACAGTAAGTCTCAAGACCAATAAAACTAGTTTTGTTAAGAGATGGGCAAAATTTTGAAACTTATTCGAAAACTTTAGCACCGTCGTTTTTTAAGATACATACACTAATCGTATTTCATTATACGATAAACTTGCATCACAATTCAAGGGTTTTAATTTTTTTATGCATTTATGGTGGTTCCAAATTCACTGAGCTTTAATCTAAATCCAATTTTAATAATATTGAACCGCGTCCGTAGTCATAATTAAAGATCTAAAGTTCGATCTACAAAATGGCTGATATTTTCTGGTAGCCAAAGTAACAATGCCAATTTTTTACTCTATAATGACAATTTTGTAATTTGGATTTTATGTGTAAGCTGCACACTAACTTACTAATTTTACACATAATTTTATCCCCGATTTCATCCACGTGGATAAAAAAATGGTAATTCCAATTTTGTACGTATATCCGTAATACTTGAAAAGTCGATAGATAGACTTATTAATTTTATACCACCTTGCATTTTGTTTCATATTGTTGAATACTGATAAATATAAAACAGGTGTATAAAATAGCGACGTACATTGCTTTAACACCATAAATAAAAATAGACTTGCCATTCCAAGATTTAGACTTCAAAAGGCAGGAGCCTCATTCTTGGGGAAAGGTATAGCACTGTTTAATAAAGTTCCACAAAGTATAGTTGATTTGTATTATCATAAATTTAAAACGTATGTAAAAAATAAGCTCATGTCTAAAGGATATTTCAAGGTCAACGACTATTTAATAGATCGCGATGCACGGAAGTAATATGTGTCGTTTCAACGTGACTCTATTTATTACAGGTTGTGTCATACAACATTAGCATTTGTTAATTTTAATTTATTACTGGTAGTGAGAGTATGACATGCTCTCTTAATACATTTCTTGTGTGTTGGCATGTGCTACGGATCATTGCGTTCCCTAAGATATGGTTGAGTGAAGCGATGGCTGTATTATCGTCATGCTCGTGAACGGGTGCTGCCTTGGGAAATGGGTCTGCTTTAACCTTCAGTATTATTGACTAATACTAAACATACATCTTGTTGCTTTCTTAAATTTGTCGTTTATTCCTTGTATGTTATTGCAATGTTGAGTGTCGACTTTAAGTAAGTACAGATACTTGTTGACTTTGTTGTAATCAACGAAATAATGATATCATAACACTATTAGTATTGTCATAACAAAATAATTTTCTGGATTGTGTATGGTGACGACGTAATGTCGACGTATATTGTAAATGTCGTTACTTCTGTTAAAGCTGACGAGTTTCTTGCGCCCATTATTCTTGTCAGTTAAAAGACGTCCTGAATGGGTGGTAGGTAAAAATGTTGGACGATTCAAAACAAATTATTTTTAAGTGCATTTGAAAAAAGTTATTTTTAATCTTATTTATATCTCCTTAATTTTTTTACAAATACTTGAAATAGAATTCTCTTTTCTTTTATTATTCATGACACCTGTTTCACGCTCAAAGAAACATAAAAAGATGAGGGGTGTGTTTTTAATGCAATGGATGCTAAGGCAGCTTAAATTCGTTCACTCTTTTACTAAGCTTGGACCGGCACGTAAGTCCTACAAGGGCATTTCTTTATTACAGAGATGAATTTAGGATTTTTTAATGAGAATACCTTTAGCAGAGAGTAATTCGTCTTTGCAATAGAAATGATGATATGTCTTCAACAATTCCACAATCGAATTAGTGATATATTATTTGCCATTAGTCCCATTTACCCATTAGTTCAATTTTAGGTCTCAGCATTTTAAAATGCATGGAACCTGATGCCTCTCACATGCAAAAAGGTTCTCTTATCATAAAATTAGATACTACTAATTCTGAAACCCGTTGTACTGTTGACAATGATCACTAAAAGTTTGTAGAATGTGTGAAATACAATGAAAGAAGGCAATAATTGTAATGAAAAAATAAAATAGATCGTTTCTACGCATTGAATTTTATATACTCGTCACAATCGCCAGTACTTACAGAACTAATAAGTATCACTTTAAAGAAATAATATCGAGACATGTATTTTATATATTATGCGTTTGTAAATGTTAAATTAAAATATAGCTGTTGTATTTAATAAGAAAAATCATCTAAATTATTTATATTTATTTAAAATGACTTTAATTAAATATAGTTTATATACCTTTCTTACAGTTCTAATCAAGAAGAGTGTGAATATTTTTTATTCCCTAAAATAAAAATCAACTAATACATTTTTTATCGCCGGAAGATGCTCTGACAGCTTTCATGAAGGCCGTATGAAGGGGTCTTTGCGGTGGATTGGAAAAAGTGCTTTGAAAAAAGATTCAGATGCATGAAACTTGTATAAAAGCTAACCTGGATTCTTTGAAAAGATTTAATAAAAATATTTTATATTGTTTTAAACTTTCATGGTCACTAACATTTAAGTAATATAAGTTATTTACGGCATTGCTACCATGTACCTTGCTTTTAAAAATATTTTATCCAAATAAGTTGGTTTTCAGTTTTTTATTACTTTCTGAGTGTCCCACTATATATGTGCTTTTAACCAATAACACGTGTGCAAATTGTGGTTCAATTATTGGTAAACTATTTAAACACATGTAATAGATAGAAGATTTATAAAACCACTGCCTTAAACCAGACATAATATCTTACACACTCCAAATTTCCGTCACAAACAATTACTTTTAGTACTCACATTAAACAGAGGAAGATAAAAACATTTGCTGTTGTAAAGCCAGAAAGAATGTTGATGTAACATCCGTCGTTTATTCTCGTTTTTGACCCTCAAGCCGGCCCTTGCGTGTATGCTTTTTGCATATTTCATATCAGATTTCATGAGAAAGTAACCTTGAACATATTTGGGCCGTCTTTGTTTGTTTGCTAAGGGCAAAACAAAAAAATGTTCTACGTTCATTTTAACTGAATTACGACTGACTTCAACGTTAATAGCCTTTGCTATCAACGATAATGAGCTCTTAAATGGTGTGCTACCACGATATAGCGCAATTATAGAGTTTTTTATTCTTTATAAATTTAACAAAAATTATAAGACTTCCCAAAAATGGCTATTCAAATGGCGTAGAAAAATTAAACTTTTTATGCTAGCTTATCCATCAAAGTAGATAATAGGGGTCGACACTCCGGATTTAGGTCGCACCGATTATTTGTAAATAAATTTTGATGGAATATCGCGTATAATAGAGCTCGTTAAAACGCCCGATTGTTGGGACAATGTTATTCATTCTATTCTGTCCCTGAAAATATTAAAAAGTATAATGTTACAAATGACTTTGTCCGGTTACTATGTTAACATAAATATATTATCGTAAGTACTTTCCAATTTTTATATCTCATTTTATATTTACAACATTTTCGTTTGTGTTTAAATGAGTCTCTGGATGCTTAGATTTATAATAGGGTACTTCTGCTTGTGCCCCAACAGTAGGAAGATTAATAAGCTATATACACCACAATATGTGCATACAGCATTAAACATTGTTATGTAGCGCTGAAAGTAGAATTAGGTTATGAAAGTAAATAAATGCTAAATCTGCCTCAATTGGTTAAATGTTTTTGGTTGGTTATTTTTAATTGGTTAAATGACATAATAGAACAGAATGAAACAGAACAGAGCAGATCAGAATAGAACAGAGCAGAACAAATTAGAATAGAATATTTAATAATGTGGTACATAATAAATATCTTGACATAATAAAGTTGTTCAGGACTCATTCACCCAGTTTGGGCATGTAAAAATATGAAATTTATCTCGAGAAAAATAATTAATAACATAATAAAAAAAAATCAATACAAAAATAGATCATTTTAAAATATATCCAACTAGATATAGAAAATCAATCTTATCTTAAACTAAACCAATGTCTATGAACCATTAAAATATGGTCGAGGAATGTCATTGAAAGACTATTGGTTGATCCCTGACGTAGAAACATACCTCGTTAACATAGGTATACATATAGTTAGTTAGTAGTTTTGAGTTCCTTGAATAGAGGTCCACCCACACGACACCAAATTGTCCACATCATATATGGCTCCAATGCATGCGTTTTGAGCCATGAGAACCTTATCCGTGTAGCAAGAGTTACCCCTAGAAAACAACACCATACCGCAAAATTAAGCAAACATGCCCATGGTAAGCCTGGAGAGCAACTTGCTTGCTGTTTTCCCCACTTTCCATAACGCATAAACGTGTGAAAAAAAATCTTGAAATACGCATTGATATTTGACCATTATTTATGAAGAGCAATTGTTTTAAAATATTAAATCAATGTGATCAACATTGGTGACAAATGACAATGATTATTCTGATTATCTGGTATTGACAGACGAAAATTTTTGAAAGCCAATTTAATAGCTAATTTTGTTATAAAATACGGCGTTGTTGCAGTATTTGCGATAAGTTACCAGGGCCGGTAGTCTCGACATAGTTTGCGATCGCTAACTATCGAATTCGGTCGCTAACTACCGATAATCGTATATTAACGATTTTAGCAAGTCTCGACAGTGACAGTTATCGATTTTTATCGCTAGCCAACCGACGGCATCTGTCAAATTACCGAAATTCGTTAACTTCTTATCGATGAATTTTGACAGCCCGCTAACCGATGTTTGCGATCGCTAACAGAGTAAATTGTTTGAAAGTTTGTTACGAATTTCGAACTAAAATTATTATAAACGCAATGGCGGAAGCTTTTTAGCGTTGGACTTAATGGGGCTTGAACATCGCCTTCAAATGGTGATGCGTGGGCAAGTCGCGACAAATAGACGAAGTCTTCAGAATCCGCTGCTATTGGAAGACTCAGAATTCTTATGGTTATACAGAATAATCAAAGAAATGTTTAATGTTTTTCCCCCAAATCCTTCCACGCCGCGTCGTAGCTCTTTCGGCCTTGCAAACCAGAGAAACGCCTTGTAGCCATGCAAGAATTTTCTTCTAGCATGGCTAGCAAGGCGTCAATTTGGCTGCTCGTGGCGCGAGTCGACCGCTTGCGTCTGCTAAAAAATTAAATGTGTTATTTAAATAAATTAACTTCGTCCTACAAATAAAAACTTTTGACAATAAGTTTTAGAAATATGTGTGTAGGTTAGGTTTACTTACTTGGCCGATTTTGGCGGTTGCTGGGAACCACTCGAACCCTCTTGACAGTTTAAATAGGATTCGGAATCCCCCACCATTTCGTATCTTAACAAAAGACCTCACAAATAGTAAAAAAAATTTTAAACCGTCTTAGCGAGCGAACTTATGTCAGATTTGTGTTCAAACTTTTCACATACAATAATAGTGTTGCTATAATATAATTTTGAATATCCCCGAGCATTAAAATAAAAATAAAAAAATAAATATTATTTACATTCACACCAATTAGCCTAGCCCAAAGTAGCACTGTAAGGCTTGTGTTATGGATGCTAGGGTAACGGATAAACATACATATATAATACATAGATATGTAATATTCATATAAATATCCATGACTCAGGTACAAATGCTCGTATTCATCATACAAACATCTGCCCCTACCGGGATTCGAACCCGGACCGTCGGTGCGAAAGGCACTATACCATTGCACCAAACGGTCGTCAAAAAAAAATGATATTATTGGTATAACAACATTTCTTAAGGCTTTATCATACTTTAAAAATTACTAAAAAGTTTTGTTTATTTAATGAATAGCTAGAATCCATTTTTTTTTTCGCATCTAACATAAAATTATTAATCATAAAATAAATCGCCGCTTTTTATTTTCCTTACATTTGAGGGCTTTTTTTTTAAGAGCATCATTGTCTTCAAATTAGTCGTGCCTATGAATACGCTTTGTCGCTAAGTTAACGACGAAAAAGATATCGATATTTGACGTTAACTCGGCGGTAGAGACTTCCAATTGACATTGCGATCGCTACCGCAAGCGAATTTTTTCGTTAATATTTAACGTTCGCAAAGTTTGCGATTCATGTCGAGACTACCGGCCCTGATCTGTTAAAAAATATAAAATCCACTTCACAGGTTTACAGGTGTACATAGTATTATTATTTAATAGAAAACAAACCCAAAAAATGTAAATTTGGTCATCGATTCTGGGGCAAATAATGTATGGGGACCAGGAAAACATCATTGATATTATTGTATAGGTTGACCTGTCCTTAATCATATACAAGAAAGAAATATT
Organism: Calamotropha paludella; assembly: GCA_927399485.1. Taxonomy (NCBI): domain Eukaryota; kingdom Metazoa; phylum Arthropoda; class Insecta; order Lepidoptera; family Crambidae; genus Calamotropha; species Calamotropha paludella. The sequence goes on along the minus strand of OV656815.1, from coordinate 19,205,269 downwards.
CTTATATATTATTATAGAAAGAAGATATTAAAAAAATATATTATTGTGAGTTACTAAGGGTACAGATCGCGCCAAACTTCTAGTTCGCTCTGAACACAGCGCGAAGCAGCAAAAAAATAAGTATGAGCGGGGAGCGGCAGAAGGCGGCGGCGGCAGGGCTCGCTCCCTTTCACCCCCCGCACCTATATCACCAGTGCGTGCGTGTTAGTGAGCATTCAGTGTTCTTCCGAAGAGCACACGCGCTTGTTTTTCGTAGCGAAGTACAGTCACACTCAGTTTTGTTTTGTTTTGTTGTTACTGTTAAGTTTTTGCTGTCTAATTTTTTTTAGTTGTTCCGTTATAGTGTTTATGTTGTTCCTTTAATAACAATATTTTGAACATACCTAACCGGAATACGGTTTTACGTCGTCAAGCTAAAATAATTGTGTACAATGTTTTGAAATTGATGTAAAAAGAAGCGGACGAAGGCATAAAAATAAACATCAAGCACGTGCAAAAAAGAGTGGCAGAAGCTACTGGAGTTTCAACGAAAACGGTGCGCAGAATTAATGCAGAAGCCAACAAATCGGAATTTGTGGCTGTGTTTCGAACTCCTGGGAAGAAGAGGGCGGAAAAAAATGTCCACAATTAAGATAATACCGAAAAAGTGTTACCGATAATAAAGGGCCTTTTAAAAAAGTTAAAGGAAGACATAAATTTCGAAGGTTCTGGAACAAGCCTGCGGCGCATATTAAAACGTATGGGGTTTCAATGGAATAAAACAAACTCATTAAAACAAGGAAGTAAACAAACATTTTCTGATTGACCGTATTCTAGGAGACAGTGGGCATACGGTATTACAGCTTCCACCCTATCATCCAGACTTGAAGGGTTATGTAGCGAAGAAAAATGTGAGCTGGAATATTAATCAGGTCATGAAAATTGTCCGAGAGAAATGTAACATCATGGGTGAATCAGAGTGGACGGCATTGTACAACAAAATTAACCTTTAACTACCTACTGACGTGGGGGCCTCTCAGGCCTTGAAAAAGTAAAATTGTTGAATTTCTCCCCTCCCTCGTGCACGACGCACGCGAATCTTCTAGTACCTTCGAGTTTAATTACGCCGAGGCTGTCAACGACTGTGCACGTGTTTGCGCGCGCAATTTCGTTAGGTAAATTCGTTTTAAAGTTTCTCGTGGGCCTCAGAGACCCCACCTCAGTATTGCCGTAACTTTTTTGTAGATAATTTCGATTTAGTTATCGTTGTTTTTCTTGCAGAAGTTAAAAAGCTTTTACAATATGGAGCCCAGTACGTCGTCCGGAAGAAAGCGGTCTCTCGGGAATAAAAATAACCAGCATTTAGCGAAAATATAAGTAGAGTAGTGCCAGAAAATAACGATTTTGAGACAGTGGTGACGTCTTGCTTAGATCATGAAGACTCAAGCGGTTCGGAGGCCGAAGAAATAAATGACACCTTTACACCGGAGCTTCATGAGCATGATCCAGATACGCAGAGTGAGTCGGAATCCGAAGAACCGGTTGAAAATGTACCAGAAGAGCCAACCTCAGATGACGATGTTCCTCTATCATCAATTCGATCCTTCTATGTGAAAAATCGCTACAAATGGGTGTGCCAACCACCGTTTAGAGCCGTTCGAGTTCCTCAACATAATATAGTTAGACGAACTAACACTTCTAACAGAAAACGATCGAAAAGATCCTTTTTCTATACGGAATAAATACATTAATGATGAGATTTTACTAGAGATTCTTAAGTGGACTAATGAAAAATTCAATTTATATCGGGCAAAGTTTTCGGACAAAAATCGTGCTGAGCTGAGAAATTTAGATATGGTATAACTACAAGCATTTATTTTTTTATTATTTATTAGCATAAAAGCAATTATGCCTTCCATGTGCAAAGCAAGTTTGTCCAGATTGTGTTTAATTCGCACTATTTGATGTCTGTAATTTTTTTTCCCCCTTTTTAATATTAACTATAACTGATTTGCCATTTGCTAAAAAGACTATTTGACATTAAGATTTTAAATTGATTTGTTGATTGTTTTAATATTTTTCATTATTACATTGTGATTAATGATCTCATGTGATTTTTGCCAAAAAATGCAAAATGTTTTCTAAACATTGATATAAAACTTACCTTTTAAGAAATAAATTACATAATGATAATTTCTTTTTATTTAAATACTAGCTTTCCGCCCGCGGCTTCGCCCGCGTGGAATTCGGTTATATTGCGGTATAAAGCACAACTATAAGAAAACTTCTCATTCCCACGGAAAAATCTAAGAAGCGCGATGTAACGCTGGATACAATAAGCGTATGAGCTACAGGTTAAAGAGCGAGATATCATTCCACTTCTAACGTATCTTAAAAAAACACTTCGTTACCACGTTTTAAAAAACACCCAGCGCCATCTTTCGCATACCTCTAGAACTAAATAGCGTAGACTATCATTCCACTTCTTACTTATTTTAAAAAACACATCGTTACCATGTTTTAAAAAACACCCAGCGCCATCTATCGCATACCTCAAGAACTAAATAGCGTAAGCTATCATTCCACTTCTTATGTATTTTAAAAAACACATCGTTACCATGTTTTAAAAAACACCCAGCGCCATCTATCGCATACCTCAAGAACTAAATAGCGAAAGCTATCATTCCACTTCTTATGTATTTTAAAAAACACATCGTTACCATGTTTTAAAAAAACACCCAGCGCCATCTATCGCATACCTCAAGACCTAAATAACGTAACTAATACTTATACCAATTAGTAATTCGTTGACTTTAGTGATTTCAGGATAAGTAGATGTTAAAAAAACAATTTAGACGATAAAACAAATTGTACGTCATCCCTCGAGAATTCCTCATTTTCGAGGATTAATTTTCGTATCATTTAGCTTCAAAATTTACATGTTCATATTCGTTTGCAACATATAAGTAGATGTAAAAAAAACAGTTTAGACGATAAAACAAATTGTACGTCATCCCTCGGGAATTCCTCATTTTCGGGGATTCATTATCGTATCATTTAGCTTCTAAATTTACATGTTTATATTCGTTTGCAATATTTTACCTTGTTTTAAACGACACACAGCGCCATCTACAATCCATCCATCAAGCAAACAATATTTTTGTTTTTCCTCGGGAATATCAATTTTTTTCCAGGATAAAAAGTACCCTATTATTTAATCCGGACTTTTATCTTTACGTCTGCAAAATTTCAAAGCAATCGGTTCAGTAGTTACGGCGTGAAAGCGGAACAAACAAACAAACAAACAAACAAACAAACTCACTTTCCGATTTATAATATTAGTAAGGATATCCACTAAAAATCATAATTAAACAAAAAACCCTAGAAAATCTATAGATTTTTAAATATAAGCACACTTAAGTATGGGCCTCTACGGCCTCCACGTCATCCGATAGCTAATCGGAATCGGAGAGCGACAATGAGAGTGAACATACCGACTCTAACCATGAATCAGATAGTGGCGATGATGATAGTGAAGTCATGCCTTGTTCAAGCAACTCAAAAATATCACTATCAAACTATGTTGCAGGTGTTAAACAATTATAAACTTTAAAGTTAAACTATATTGCAATAAAACCTGTGTTTTGCTTATTCGTACTTATATCCAAATAATGTGAGAATAACAATGTAATAATAACTAATATTATTATAATATTCTATTGCAAAATTAGTTCTTCAGTCATGGTGGAGTTCTTGTGTTTCAAATCAACTTAATTTTGTGCGTGACTGTACCCCTGCGCGAAGCAACTTCAGAGCGGACTAGAAGTTTGGCGCGATCTGTAATAGTGATAAACCCACCTAGATACGTGAAACCTGCTATTTCCACTAAAGAAATATATTAAATTTAAATTCAAAAATTTCAAAAGCGGCGCATGAGGAAATTTGCCTATAAAACGAACAATTTCTGAAAGCCATTCCATTTACGCGAGCGCGGTTGGAACGACAAACTAAAGGACGTGCCAACCGTTCGCTCTGTAAAATATGTATAGCTAAACGTGAGAAATTTAGAATGCACTATTGTTAAATAAATTTTTCCTCTTTTCAACAATAAGTGCTGGTATCACTTCGGTATATTCGCGTTATACCTCCTTAAAGAACCGGTGTGATATATCAATCAAACTCACTATTTTTTTACAGTAAGTGGTATATTAAAGTGGTACTCCTAACCCTAATAAAATCATATATTTACTTAACAATTCGAATTATGAAATCATGAAACATCTCGCTATTAAAATGCAATTTTGTGCAAGTTGAAAAGTTATATCTATGATTAGGCTTTTATTAATAATAGCTTCGGTTTATCAGAGAAAGTCTTTAACGCGCTAACCCAGATAACACTGGAGTTTTAGCCAGTGTATACTGTTACCGCCTTCCCCCTTTGAAAGTACTCCTACCTTATGTTACTGATATGCAGTAGAGTAAAATCGGAATAAAGGTAATATTTGCCTGCAAGGACCTTTTCTTATTGTATGAAGGTATGTATTACGAAGAGGTCAAAGTGTAATAAGATAAAACATAGCTTAGATATTTAGCTATATTTATTTAGATATTTAATAGTTACTAAACTGTGAAAGTTTAATCAAAATTTGTTAAGCGGATTTTTTGTGATGCGTAAACAGACTGATAGACAGGCGAACTAATAGAAAAAAAAAATGAGATATGTTTACGTTTCAGTTTTTTTAGGAATAAGTACGACCTATAGACACGGCTTTCAACAGTTTTATAAAATCGTAGATGTCTTATTTTATCTTATAGTAGCGGCCCGTCCCGGCTTCGCACGAGTGGACAAAATTCTTTAAATTTTTCTAGCATTAAATATAGCCTATGTTACTCAGCGTGAATGTAGCTTTCCAATGGTGAAAGAAATTTTGAAATCGGCTTAGTAATTTTTGAATTTATTCATTGCAAACATACAAAAATACAAACATCAAATCTTTCCTTTTTATAATATTAGTGTAGAAATGTATTTTTATATTAGATGGATATTTTAAAAATATTTTCAGCTATATATAAATATTAAAAGAAATACCCACAAAAAACCAACAACGGGTCACATTTGTTGTGATACCATTTTAATATAATGATTAAGAATAACAATTCTATCAGAGTTTAGAGAGGACGATAAAAGAATACATAGTAACATAACATAAAAAGGTTTTTTTATTAATCCTCTGTCTATATGTTCAGGATAATCTCTGAAACGAGTTTTTTTGCGGTTTTCGCAGATAAATTAAGTTTAGCTTTGTATGCCTGCATCATGCCATCAAAATTGGATCTCGGTAAAAAAGATTTCGTTATTTGATGGTAATTTTACATTTATCGCTACTACTATAGATTCTATAGAGTGAAAAACTGAATTAACAACAACTTGTTTAATGAATAAAAACTCAAATACGAATATAAAAAATAGTCAAATCTTCCTCTTACATTCACGCGGTTAGTTTAGTTGTGGTGTACTAATATTATTGACGTTCATGTGTAATTATGTTTAACGTTTGTGACCAAGAAAATAATGATTAATCACTTATATTTAGTACCAAATCAATCAGACGCATGCACGCACGCGTACATGCACACTCTCTAACACACACACACACGCACACACACACACACACATACGCACACGCACGCACACACACACACACACACACACACACACGCACGCACACATGCTCACGCATCACACGCACACGCACACACACTCACACGCACACACATGCTTACGCACACACACGCACACGCAAACACACACATTGATACGTCCGATGACTTCTTAGTTTATAGCTACAAGATAGTACTATGTGCTAATGCAATACGATTTTAGAGGGAAGGATCTGTCTTCTAGAATATAGGTTGACATAACCTACGGGGCAGAGTAATTGTTTAAGTTTAGCTTTGTACTTTGGTTTTTGTGTTATTGTTGGACAATAAATTATTTTATTATTATGATTACTATTATTCAACTTATTCATTAGAACGACACCACTATATATGCCACAGATCTTGACCGGTAAATGTGGTTTGTATATAGTTAAAGTTTGTAGTGCGGTTAGTTACTTTGAAATTTGATAAAACAGCGAAAAAAGTAATAGAAATATTTCTTCGCAGTTCCTATCCTTCCTGACCAACATTTAAATTACGTACAATTTCAAATATAATAAATTATTACCTATAATATAAACTAAATAAATGGAAAATTGGCTAAAGCTCATTTACATGCTTTGGAGATAATTGTCATTGATAGATATGGAACTGTCATTAGATGTTTACGCCAAAGAAACGCAGCCTTCGTCTTATTGTGAATGACAGTTCAATTTCACGAAATCAAATCCACTGTATTGGAAGTCATACATGAATATTATTAAGGACTTAGACGTATCTGCGTCACGGAATTTGGAGAGATTGGCGGTTATATCCTTGAAATTGATTTAAATATCACATAAAATACTTTTTTATCTGATCATATATTTTTATTTGAAGATGAATTTTTATAACGCGTTTTTTAATCAAAGGCTATGTCATAACTTTGGAAGTTATTCGTCAGGGGATCTTGTATTAACAAAAACTCGGCAAGCTCTGTTTGGTCTCCCTTATATGTACCAGGGCTTCATGATATACGTAAATTTTAAAAATATAATAAATACTAGAGCAAAATTTAAATTAAACATTAAAGTTATTAAAAATATACCAATTCACATATTATTGCCCTATATAATTGTTTTCTCTGCAATACTTTTTGTGTTTAAATATATATATATATCATCATGATAATAAATATATCATGATAATAAAGGGTAATAATTCACATATTATTGCCCTATATAATTGTTTCCTCTGCAATAATGTTTGTGTTTAAATATATATATAAAGAATATTATATGTTACTTCTATGGGCGCCACGAGAATATCTCTATTTGTTGTGTGAACGAGACTGGTGTCCCTCAGGGCGGTGTTTTATCTCCTCTTCTTTTTTGATATTTATAAATTGGATCTCTCACAATTATCCTTGTTGTACCACTACAACATCCTACAAATTGGCACACACGAGCTATTTAAACGCTCGTTATAAGCTTTTGAGGTATTCAACCACAATCTGCTTTATGTTGTGATATGGAACCACCGGTACGGCCTTCGTTTGAAAGCTAAAATTAGTATCAAAAATCGATGAATCCCGCAAATAATAGTTGCCATAGTCAGATAAGTTATACTGTAAAAACCTTGGCATACCCATTGAGAAACACCTGTCTTGAACACTTCAGTTAGCACAAATCAGTCGTAAATTATTAGCATCTGATACTTCATTACGGTCGGAGATGGAAAACTATGAGTCCAAAATGTATTATGATGGGATATAGTCTAAATATGAGTAAAATTTTAATAAGAAAACATCAAAAATCTGCTTAATTATCAATCTGCAAACAGATAAACTTTATAAAGATAATTTTCGTGAAATAATCGATTAAAGGAAAAAAACAATTGATTAATCGACTAATTCATTGCTAAAGAAAACCTTTTCTGCTTATTAATTATCTTAATGAAATTAAAATTCATCACGCAATTCAATTTAATGAAATATAGTACATAATATGAGTATAAATTAATTGAAAACATTAATCAATTACCGAAAAAACAATAATAAGAGGATTATAGATTTCATGTCAATTAAAATCAGTCTCATAGCTAATCTATCTCATTAACATGTCATTGACACTTGACAGATGTCAGTTGTTTTAACACGCTTCTATTAACCTCACCTGTATGTATGTTTGTAACGGAATCTTCTAATGCGTTTTTTACGCACTTCGAAATGTCAGATTTTGCACTCTTATCAGAAATTGGTGACAATAAAATAAAGAAGCATTATTGTTTTTTAATTTCTCCGGAGAAATTACGCAAGAAAAATTTTGAATACGAAAAACTGACAAATTATAATAAATGACATCAATTATGAAAAAAAAACCCGCTTCTTTATTGAATTAAAAAAATTAAAAATAAATTATAATAAAAAAAACACGATGATGTGGTAAACCGAACTATAAAGTAAAAATTAATTTCAATATAACTATTAAGTTACAATAGCTTTTTGTGAGTATTAACTATACTCAATTGTTTCTCTTTTTCTGTTCGTGTGTATTTTTCTGTTTACTTGCTATTTCCAACAACCGCTGCTTTGTTTTTTACGGATTACAAACCTGTCTACCTTGTACGAACCTAACTTTCACATTTGACAGTGAATATCGCCCGCACGTTTCGTTTTTAATAATTGTTTCGGATTTTGTCGCTGGCCCGTGAGATGGATATTGTTGAAACTATGGATCTTTGTGTGAACTATGCGATATTAACTAGTCACTGTAACACTAGGCCGACGACGCTTAGACATACATTAGATGGAACAATTTTGACAATGATTTGATTATTATGGAGAATATGTTAGAGGAAAAGATGGTTATGTTATTGAAGTGTGTAGGAAAGTCAGAGGTCTACTTCGAGAGCTGTTCGCTTCCTAACATCATGCCGACATATTGCTTCACAACATTATACCGACATATAAGTCGAAAATGTATCATATTTATAAATTATTTTATTAAAAAATAACGGAAAAAATCGTCTCGGCTCACAAGTGAATTCTCAGGAGGGAATCGAACCCACAATTTATATTTTGGTTAACAGATCTTGTAGATGATGGGAGGCTCTAGTTACCTTATACATATTCGCTATACCTTAACTTGTTTAGCTACTACGATACCACGATACCCCCTGAACAATCCGTGAGGAAATCTAAATTATTTTAAGAGAGAAATAATATACTAATTTATTTTCTATACAGAACTGCTTTTTCTTCGATGTTCTTTCTCTTTGTTTCTTTCAATAACCCCCTACTTATGACTTTGAATCTTTACGTTCAATTATAAGGCTCGTCAAACGCTCTCCATTTAAAAAAAAACATAACTTGAGGAGACATCTGACAGTTTTAGATTGCAACATAACTTCACTATTACTAAACCTCCACTATCTCAGCTCTCTAACTATCTAAAAAGAATTTTCAGTAAGTGGCGTACAATTTTGAAAGTTTAAATTCACACATGCAGGTCCCATGGTTGTATGTGATCTTTTCAGTCTCCATTCTTGTGATGAGTTAAAATTGCACTTGAACATTGTTGATGCTCGTTATATACCATGTTGCTCTTTTGTTTCTTTAAATACTAAAAATATATGAATTAAAGATACCCAATTAAAATCTGACACATAAATTTAAGTAACACCACCCTGCCACCACAATGATTTTATCCATAAAAAAATCCTATATCTCAGCAATGGAGATAGGTGTTGATCATTAGATGATGATGACAGTATGACCAAGTTTGGGCCGGAAAACTATAAATTGTAGCAAATGGAAGAAAATATGTGGCACAATGATACTTATAAATAAATAAATAAATCAACTATATCGAGTCATCATCTTAAAGATTTTGAAAAAGGATAGCCAACCGGAAAACCCTTTCCCGCAATGAAAATAGAGTGACAAAGGAAACCAATACGAGAAAAAAATCAAGGGTTGCTACAAATGTGAGCGCGTTGCTTTCGAATAAATAAATAATGTTATCTTTTAAAAAACGTTTAGTTAAAATATGAAAGCAATATTTGCAACTTTCATCAACTAAAAAGTACGCTCAAGAAAGTATCATCCTCTCTCGACCAACGTAAGTTTTAATTTGATTAATAAGAAACTGGAGTAACTGTACCGCAACTAATTTTCATTAACTTGCAGGGTCAGTAAACTTTTAGTAACTTTGCTGTTTTTCTAGCTCAGACTTCTTGGTTGTAAACTTTGTTGCAATATTGTTTAAGAAGCAAGGTTATTGAAAAAAATTAATAAACTAATTAAGAAGTTCAATAATGTAGTAGGCGTATAATATTGACATAAATTTGATCTCGACATTAGAATTGCAAAGGATATTGCTTTTCTTTTAATTAAAGCTTATTATTGAAGGCTTGTATAAGCCCTCAAAAATCATAGCTTGAAATAAAATTTTGATGTTTATATAATAATATAATATTTCTTACATTTACACCATTTGGCCTAGGCCAAAGTAAGCACTATAATGATGTAAGTTAGTACTGTCGAGTTCCCAATTAAAGGGATACTAGGGTAACGGCCAGATATACATATATGGTACATAGATATGTAATATTCGTAGGAATATTAATACCTATTACTCAGCTACAAATCCTTTTATACGTTACAAAAATATCTGTCCATTCCGGTACTCGAACCCAAGACCGTTGGTGCGGAAGGCAGGACGAAATCAGGTTTTACACAATTTCGTAGATAAAAAGCAGTATTTTTATTGTTTTCAGGTTACAAAAGTTTTTTACGAAATTGCTTATAACGCTATTTTGACAAATACGTATATATTACTTTTCTAATGAGATTTTACATGCTTTGGTTTCTTGTAGGGTAAATTAACTGTAAACAAATTGTAACCTTTTTTGATACAATATTATCAACATAACTTTAGTTAATGATAATTTCATAAGTAGACAGGCACGTATTGTGAACGAAGTAGATGTTGGAATTCAGCCATATTGGAATATAGCTCCGTGTTATGAATTAATATTGACTTAATGACCTAGCTGGCTCATAACGAAGCATCGAGATGAAAGGGCGTGGTCTCTTTTTATTATGGTTCCACACTATACCTAATGGATCTTGTTTTATAAGCTTAGGTTTAAAATAGCTCATGAACATAGATATAGTCGATAATTCTCTAACAAATTTTACTAAATGCATTTCCAATTTCGTTGGACGTTGGAAAATAAACGCGTTGTCGGCATCTGTAAATATTGTTTTCCTATATTTATAACCTAATAAAATCATTCAATATTATAAAAAAAAGTTATTAATTTACTCATATAACGAAATTTTTATTAACTATTTTTATACCTACATAACTATTACAGTTATAGTATCACATGTGACTATATTCAATGAAATCTACAAAAGAGGTGGCCCATCGCCCCTTCCGCTTATCAATGAGTCTGTGCTAAGGGACCGCGTTATATCTAATTTATGGGGAAATAGGTATACTCAGTAGATGTACCAACTTTGCAAGTATGTTTCAAGTTTCCTTTACATTACCCTCATGTTTCACATTGCGTAACATCTACGCACCATGTTTATATTTCTACTTTAATGCGATCTCATATTTCAAAGATCCCGTCCAAGTTCCCAAAGATCCCGGAGCGCGCGTAGGGCGCTACAGTACCAACGGTAAATACAACGCCTCTAAGGCCCGCCCGGGGAAAGGTCTCTTTATTAGCCCGCGTGGGTTGTGATCATTCCTATGTGTAGACTGGACACAACTGCCTCCAAAAGTTAGGTCCAGACACCTCAGGGCCCGTACTGAATTCCCTGAAGTTAGCATATACTACATCAAATTAATTCATGTCGATTTATAAGATTCCTATACTTTGTCCCATGTAGGATGATACTTTTGACAGTTGACACCTATGTAGAGGGTATAAAGTTGCTATTGCAATGTCAAGCCAAACACAAGGAAACAAACGCAACCTTAGTACGTAGCAATAAGGAAGTGAGACCTGTCAAAAGTATCATCCTACATTGGACAACGTATAGGTGGGTTATTTATGAATCTATTTACCAATATAGCTTGTAAATTGACTCAAGAACGTCAATAAGATTGCAGAAAACTAGGAAAAATTGATATTTAACGTTTAAATCATCGTTGAAGGGGACAAAGAACTCATCTAATTTAATTCCATTTTTATGCCACTTACAAATGATTCTTTGGCTTTATAAGGTGATAAACTGAAGTATATTGATCAAAAGGGGTTTTTAAGGATGTAGAATGGTTGAATTAGTTATCAAGTTATAAGTTAATTAATATTATGCATTAACGAAAAAATAAGAGGAATTGAAATTTGAAAATTTCTTCAACTACATAATAAAAGTCATGATGTTTTACAAGTTTCTGAAAGATTTCCGAGAAAATTCCTACGAAACGAATAAGAAAACCACTTTTAGCATTGAATAAATAATAAAATAATATTCAAATTACCTTTCGGGGAAAAAAATAAAGTATATATCTTAAAGTATATATCAGTTAATAAGCTGAAAAACGCTGGTTGCACCTTGAATCTCGTGCAGACAATAATGAGGAGAAGGATTTCTTGATTACCGCTGTATTAGCAGGAAATTCGCCTTTACAAATAATATATATACGTGTGTGAGACAGTATTTTCAGTTACCTGAGTATCCATAACACAAGCTTTACCTAGTTGGGTTAGGCTACTTGGTGTGAATGTAACGAATTAAAATAGGTTGTTTTAATTTTGACGTGACAACGTCTTATAAATTGGTTTGCCGGGTGACACTTCAAGAAACTGCGTTACGCTCCGCTCACGTTATGCGCTTACAATGAGAGCGAGTGAGAGGCACGCGTCCCTTCCACTCGGGCATGGTTAGCCCGCCTAAGAGCGAGAGAGACAGACATAAAAAGTGGAAGGGACGCGTGCCTATAAATTAATGTTTTAAATATAATTCTTTGTATAAATAAATGTTTTAAATTGTTACTATTATTTCATCCTTCTTCCTACTATACGAATGAATATTCACATTAAAATTATTTTACCACTCAAAGTCGTTGTCACGTAAAACTTTCGCCCGTATACCGACTTTACAGGCAACCAACCAGTTTTTTATATTTATTTAACTATTACTAGAATGTCTAGAAATTATTTTTCCGTACATCTTTTTTTCGTTTTAGTTTTCGTAATTGATGTGAGTGCATGTTATGTCAGTTTATTTAAAAAAAAACATGTTTCTGAATTATATGATTAATTATTGTTATTGGTTTATAAATACAACACTCGTTTTTAGGATAATAATTCGATGAAAATCTCAAAACTTTGTTCCGAAATTAATGAGAAAATATACATGCGATTAAACAAGTTAACATAGGGATGAAGGGATTAGGCACCGGATTTTTATAATCCCCAAGCTGTCTTATGCAGAAACCTTAGTATTGCCGCAGACACTTTTGACGACTAGGATTAGGTACTGTTTCTGCCTGTTTTCGCAGAGTAAGTTTTGTGAGATCGCTCCTTGTCGAGTATTTAGAGCACATGAGAAACTTGTTTGCCTAATTTCAAGTTTCTCTTTAAGCTTTATAAGTCGTGGCAGGAGCACAGTTTAGACTTTGCGGTGACAGACAGTTATCTTTAATTAAATAAATACTCACAAAATTTATTTCCAACAGTAAAAAGTTACAGTCCTTTGCAAAAAACTAACTTAGAAGTTAGACGTATACGTTTTACCTTAAGAAATAGATGGTTTCTTCAATCCTACAGAAATCACCGATAAGTCTAAAAGATTGCTTGCCATTTGGAAGATGAAAATGGTTCCAATCTAATGATATTTCCTATAACAGCGTCGCCGCCATTATAGCACAAAGGATCCTATAAAAGATAAGATGTAACTCACAAGGATCGTCATCTGCACCTAATGATAATAGCTCACATAATTCCGGACAAAGCCACTGCCGAAAACAGACGGGAAATGCTTGGTGGAAAGTTTCTCGCCAATTCACTAGGAGACAGATTTCTCAGTTGAGGGTCTCCTGTTTTTATCTACACCCCATCGAGTCGGACAATGCGAGAGGAACGACGAAATTAACGAACCTTTTTCACGGTGAAATTTCTTTTACATACTTTTCAAACGCTCTTTTATAAAGTTGAGTATACAGGCAACAAAAAATTATTTGATGGCTAATTATTGCACGTGGCACCTAATTATCCATATTAATTTAAATCTTATCACGACCCTTAATGGTAATTTGGCCGTTCTTTGGGGTGACAAACCTATCACACTTGAGGCATATTAACAAAAGAAAGGAAGATTTGTAGAAATAATAATTTTAGAAAAAAGACTAGACGGGTAACTCCGATGGGTTCAGTCCTGCAATCTTTCAAAAGTAACAAATTAAGAAATCAATTAATTTCTTTATTTTCCCACGTTTTTCTCAGGTCGCTTTTTTGTTTGTCTGTCTGTCTGTCTGTTTGTGCAGTTGGATTCTTGCAACTCAATTTTGAGGCACTTCCCGTCTACCTAGCGAGCTGAAATTTTTGGAGCAAGTCAGAACCCGATGACAATGCATCCTAAAACAACTTTTAACTTTCTAGGTACACTTTCAGGTCAACTTTCGGCAACTTTCACTTTTGTATGGGCCTTATCCGAATGTTGCGTACCACATGGTTACTTCGTTGAGTTAATAATTAAAAAGAATAAAATAATAATACTAGATTTAAAAATCTAAAAAGCCCACGTTTTTCAGTGACCAAAAAAGAATAAAATAACCCGTCGGGGCCTAGCGAGGGGCCACTTAAAACGTGGGGGCGCATGTTACTTATGGAGATGTAATGAGATGTATGATATGCATAGATGTTGAGAATATTTATAAAGATACTCTCAACATCTATGCATATCTATCTACGCCCCCACGTTTTGATAGGCCCGTCGCTTGGCCCCGCCGGGTTATTTTATTCTTTTTTGGTCACTGAAAAACGTGGGATTTTTAGATTTTTAAATCTAGTATTATTATTTTTTGTCCATTACACTACTTATCTAAGCTTCTTCTCCTGTCAATACAATTAAATTTCTACGTTCACCAATACAGGTTTGCCAGACCTGTCTTATTGGTTCACATTTGTATTCCTCATTGAAACGTTATGATCTTAAACAACACACAGATACAATATGTAAATTTAATGTCACTTTATCATTATAAGTTTTATACATTTAACCGGCAAAAGGTAAAAAATGTACATTGTATTATCCGAGGAAACAGGGTTTACCTATGAGTGGTGGGGTTGTCTGATAGCAGCGGTATGTACCTATTTTCTCATAATCTTTAGAGAGAGAAAAACATTAATGGACCTAAAAAAATGCCATGTATACATAAAGTAAATTGAAACAAAAAAGTCACTGTACATATTTGTGAAATGACAAAAAATATTTAACATAAGCCATACAAGGTTAATCGGGTCGTAATCTGAGCTTGTGAACTCCTCACGAGACGAAGACATGAAAAGGCAACGCTGGTATTCTAGTGAGGCCTGTTGGTGCGCGGCAAGAGCAGAAAATATATGCATATACAACGTACAAACATACCAAAATATACAAAACAAAGAGAAAGAAAAGAAAAAAAGCAAATATATGAAAAAAATACATTAAACTATTTTTGTAAACAAGTTATTGCAGTTTATATAAGCAAAATTTTGATGGAAAGTTGAGAACAACACAAAGTTGTTTAAAGCATATAGAATTCGAAACTACCTTTACAAATAAATAACATGTTATGTTAATTAACAGTTTGCTAAACAAGTTATTTTTATAAACATTAACTTTGACTCATTATAAATAAATAACATTTGACGCACCTCCACTGTGTTGTGCTGTGTGACGTCTAACCTTCAGCCTATTAATTTCACAAAGGGCGCATGAATGATAGGTGCTAATGATTGCATTTGTAGCCGCGATCAATATCTTAACGTGCCTATCGAAAAAGGGGATGGTTTTTTGGTGACCTATTTGATGACCGCCCCTTGCCAAACTTGATTAACCTCTGCAATGATATTTAAAATAATATTAAAAAGCGCTCATAATTATCACTTGGAAATATTTCAATAAATAATTGTGGAAGCATTTATTACTTAAACCTTTCGTATTCTTTTATTTAACCATGTACTAAAGTAACTTATTGAGTTGTCTACCTTTTGCAGGAACCTATGATCCCTCTGAACTTATCGGCAAAAAATATCATTGCAAAAGTAAAAAAGATATCGAGTGCCACTTAAAAAAATACTTTTTAATATCATTCCGGAGGTACTAGCTAATAAAAAGATGTTAAAACGAAATTGGTCACTTCTAATGGGAGCCAAACACTACTTGCTTTACGCTTTATGGTTCTATACGCTATATGGAGCTGCACATATCATTACATCTTTACAGATTGGTTATCTATAAATACCATTAAGGAGTGAAGGCTGGTCAGTAATTTGTAAAGATTAAAAACACGAAGTATTTACCTCCATCATAGAGCAAAGTTCCACAGACCTAAGAAGTAACCAGCAACTTTAAAATAAAATGAGTAAAATCCTCTTAAAAAAGGAGGTCATAAAAAGAAAAAGAAAATGAAAAGAAGACTAAGATATGTTCAGTTATGAATGTGAACCGGCTTGTTTTTTCTGGAGTAATAAAACACGATAAGTGTATATTTCATTTTTTGTAACAATGGTTTGTAACTCATTTCTTCTAAAAGACTCTTTTGATGTTTTATATGACAGTAAAAATGTAATATTTCCTTAATTTGAAATGAAATGTTTTGTGTAGCATCCTGGGAAGACATTAAGCACATCCCTTCCAGTTATAAAACCAAAACCGGGTACAGGCGAACGGTTCGTGTAAAATTGCTATTATATTAGAAAACAATTTTGTTTGTTGTCACAATAAGTTTATGGTTCGCAGGAAGAGATTTGTATGTAAATTTGCGGTGCAATGTTTCATTTTATATGTTTCCGGTAGCAAAATTATTGACGAATACTCTACAAAATTTTTGAACTCACAAGACTTGTTGTTTAGATTTTTTATATTCTATTAAAAACAGTTTTTCGTACCGCAAATGAACTCTATTAACATTTTACTAGTATTACATTCAGGTACAATCGAGAAATCTAGTGCTTTGCGAATTCTTACATGATTTAGTTTCCAGAAAATTTATTCCGGTATAGTAAAAAGATATTATTTTAACTGTATAGTAAAAGTAAATGAGGTAAACCATGGTTATCAGTTTTACCAAATATTATATCATCAAGTTCATGAATGGAGACTAATAGGTACTGCTTTACACAACAGAAGTGGTTCTGCGTACTTCAACAACGGCAGAATCGTTCGAATCTTGATAGGGGCATATATTTATATGATGAGCATAGTTGTTTTAATATGTTTTGTAATATTTGTAATAAAGCATATTAGTACAAGCTTTACTCAGTTTGAGATTAAATAATTGGTGTGAATTGTCTACATTATATTTATTTGATTTATCTTTGCAACGAAAATTGACAGAGTTTCGCCGGCTGCTGTTGCGTTTCGCTCGAGTAGCGCAATGCTTTGATCTAACAGTGTTTTTAATCTAACCCTCTTACTATACTTTTCATTTGTATTGCACTGGTCTAAATTATAATAAGGAAACATATTCTTCAATTTTTAAAATTATTTGGATTAAAAAATATTGTAAGGATCTAAACAAAAGAAAAAAGTAACAGTTTTGTTAATTGGCCACTGTTTTCGATATATTAAACATACAATACACTACAAATATACTTTATTGTTCACCAAAAATATCAATAAAAACAGTACAACAAAGAATTTAAAATTGAAAGCGATTTCTAACATGTATCCTTTGGATGGAGTTAAAAGTCGTGTAGTGGTTTGAGTTAACATACATAAAGTAATAAAATAAGTGGAGTGGAGTACAGTACATAACTATGTATGTCGTCTATATGAAATGACGTAGAAGCTGGCGAATGGCATCCTTGAGGCTCCCGAACTACTAAGACCTCCGACTATTTCAAAACCCTCAAAGCTGTGATTGCGTTTGTCAATGTTTATTTTGATGGTGATCAATAAATAAATAAATAAATAAAAAAATGATATCTGAAAATTATCGAAAGTATTAGAAACTTCCTGAGCAAGACATATTTAACTTTTCTGCTCCTAGGCGTGAGTGTGAGTGTACAAACCACATCCCCTTACAATATCCAAACACATTGTTTTTTATATAAGTGGTTTGTTTCTTTGGGTTGGTTAAAATTAATTGAGCAAGTAAATATGACCATATTACTGACGGAAATATAACTAAATATATATTTCAAGAGGGGTTATTTACCAGTCACTAAAATCAAATTTTATGTTAAATGATCAACATTAATCTATATATAAATTAGCAAAACAATATATTTATTATATTCACGCCATTAGCCTAGCCCTAAGAAGGCACTGTGAGGCTTGTGATATGAATGCTAGGGTAACAGATAAACATGCATATATGATATATAGACACAAATATCTGCCCTTTTCGGGATTCCAACCAAAGACCATCCCGTCGGTGCGAGAAGCAGATTAATGATCGTCAAAAATTAAACTTATCTGAAAATAACCACATCACAAAACAAGATGCGATGGTTTTGTGCCCTTTTTCAAGATCGATATTTATACGTTAAAATGATAACGAAAACAAGAAGTCGTATTATAGCTGAAATTACTTAAATGGAATAGCGATTCTTACGTCTCAGAAAACTTATTACGTCAGAAACAGTAAGACTGTAATTCACATTGCGCCCTGATCGTAAGGGCAAAGGTTTACATTGCCCGCAAGGTTTGTTTAACCCAACACGGAGTTTATTTACAGCGCTAAACGTTCACGGTTAAGGTTAACCAGTATTTGTTGTTTCCAAAAAAACCCTTCGGTTGAGACTGCCTTAATAAAAGGGCCCGTCCCAATGCTATTTGCGTCACCCCAGAATTTCACGGGAGACGGACGACTGGCAATAAAAATGAATGTTATCTTGCTAATTTTTTTCCCTCGCGTAAATGCCGCCGGTTGCCATAACCCAAATCTTTGGAGAAGGGAACGATTATGACACGAGTTACCGTAACTCCACCAGGAATCGAAATTCGACGATAAAAACTTTACTCACGGAATGCCTGATAAAATAACTGAGGTAGATTGGTCAGGGTGATAGGAAATCCTTAGAGTTGTTTTTATACTTATTTGAGATTTTAAGATTTGTACTTATCTTTTTATTAACATTTAGTATAGTTGTACCTTTATTTGTATACTTATATTTTCCATTTGGAATAAATTTATCTGTTATGAGTAGTTTTCATACAAACACTTTTTTCATGTTTACAGATTAGAAGAGGATTATTTTTGCAAACCTATTCTCTAAAATCATAATGGGTAGTCAATTGTACTTAGTATTAGCATCGTAATTATAAAAAAGGTTTTATACAGTACCTATCCGAGGAAAGTGGCTTGTCCTTAATTGTAAACCTTTTATTTTTGACTATATGTGTGTGATATTACTATACGCATATCACTGTTAATGTTACTTACTGGTCTATTTGATTTAGGTGACGAGTTTTATCGTTAGCCTTATGGAATCACCATTATGTATGTAGTTAAAGATACACGAAAAAGTAATTAAATAGAGAAGGATACTCTGCTATTTCTCATGTCGCAATATATATTGATATTATAGGTAGTATTTATACATATATAAGTAACTTTTAAAGTAAGTCTCCTTTTATACGACGACGGTTTGGTGCAACGGTAGCGATCCTGCCTTTCCTGATTCGAATCCGGGAAGGGGCAGATGTTTGTATGATGAATACGGGCATTTGAACCTGTCATATATATATATATATATATATATATATACTAGTTGACCCGGCCACGCGTTGCTGTGCCGACTGCAGCGTCATCTGCCGGACTGATTTGTGAATCTAAACCATTCTCAGATCCCCTTGAACACACACAAAAAAATTCATTCAAATCGGTCCAGCCGTTTAGGAGGAGTTCAGTGACATACACACTCACAGAAGAATAATATATATAAAGATATATATATATATATATATATATATATATATATATATCTCTATAAATATTACATATTTATGTATGTCTATCCGTAACCCTAGTATCCATAACACAAGCCTTCAAGTGCTTACTTTAGGCTAGCTTAATTGGTGCGAATGTAGGAATATTTATTTATTTATAAGGTACTCACGAGGCATCGGTAATTGGGATTTACAACTTTTCTTTTTCCAAATGCGGTATAAACTCATTGAAAAAAAATGTATGCATGAATGTTGGTTTCTAAGAGAATATAAATAATACAATTGTTATTAATGACGTAGAAGGAACTATAATTCATCGCCTGTATATAAATGTATTTGACGTAAACGTTAACTATATTCAAAACCAATTTTGTTTATATAAAAAACCCTAAAGTGAAAACTGCGAAAGTTAATCAAGGGGAACGCGTTTTATTCAATTTGTACGCCAATTTGACCCTTCATAGGCGCCGTCAGGGTCCTTAATGACGTTACCCTATGTTGTATGTAATAAATAAAATAGAGCGAGATTGTGAACGTATGACAGTATATTTTGAAGTAAGGTTTAAAAGTACTTTAGTTTTCATTAACCATAATGTATAAACAAAGAGTTTCTACAACACCCTAACAAAAATAGACTTCGACATAGCGTACGTTGAAACATGCGTTGTTGCTAATTAGATTATTGCGTGTTCCGTCACACCCCTTTTAAATAAACAATATTCTGTGTGACTTTGCTGAACAGCACTTAGGGTATTTTTGTTCCCATGGAGTTTTATTTATGTAACATGTATATTATGACCTTCGCAGCAAGAGGATGTGGCCTTGAATTTTGACTCCTGAGAGAAGTTGATTTTCTTGTGCTATGGTTTTCTGTAGACGAAAATCTGGCAATTAAATGCTAAGTAATTGATAGAATCAGGTGTCAATTTGCGAAAGTCTGTATCCATTGATAAAAATAAAAATATGTTGCTTACTTGCGCAAAACAAGGAACATGTAATGCCCGCCCGCAAATTAATTCAGATTCCACAGACACCAAGATAAGTTATTCATAATTATACGTCAAGTTCGAAAAAAAAAATTAGGAATAACACTAAACAAAAAAATAGAGTTTGGCAAGAAGTCGTGTGTATATAAGTTAACTTATAACCAATGTGTGAACATATTTCAGATTATATGATAACGATCTCACTTCGCGGAATATTTATTAGGTACCGCTTATCGATTATACGACGCGCATTTCCATGAAGTTTTACACGTTTGTAGTAAAAGAGTTACGACTAAAAGTGTTAAAACATTTAAAAATAACATTGAAGAAACCATGCTTAATGATCAGATTGTTTCGTTTTTCAATTTCCTTTCTTTCTGTGTATTATACATACAAACACATACACATACGTTATACACCAACAGTCATTTATAATAATCACTAAGGAGTTAAGCAGTTTGTGAGAGGTAGACATGTAGTGTAGATTCGATAATACATCTCAGCAACGCTTAGCTTCCACTCACACTTTTTGAGAAAGTATCCGTTTCACAACTCTGCTATGAATATTCTTACCTCCTACTTCGTACATCTCTGGAGAAAACGTAGTCTATGGATGGAAGTGTAACTATTTTCCATTCTCAAATCTTACTTTTATAAAATTAAAGTATCTGACAATGTCATCGATGTATTTAGATTTATAAATTATGAAAACCCGACGCATACCAAATACGCCTAAAAGGCTGATAATAGGATAAGGATTATGTAAAAAGAAACTTTTTATAAAACTAAATATATTCAGTGGCTTATGGTGACGTCATATAGGCTGTATGCTCTTTTAGATAAGCAAAGAGTTGGTGTACATTTTCATTGCGATATTTCAATAAAAAAATCAACTTAACCTTTTTATGAAATGACAAGCAATCTTGCTGTGGTCTTTCTTTTTTAGTTAATCTGCTGACGACGCACTCCTAGTGGGATAGTCGAAAACTAAAAATGGATAGGGGGATTAAGATGGAAACTAAAAATAAATAAGCCCTAACAACCACTGCAGTACTTATAAGACGATAAATTCAGGAAATATCTTGACGAAAGAAAACGTTACTTTGTCCACGACCGATAACTGTCGTTTTGTTAACAAATTACAATAGCAACTTTTTTTATAAAACAAACTTAAATATGCGAAACAAACTTTGGCTCATATGTTATCAACCCACTATCATATTTAATTAATACGCGAAAATCGACAGTAAACTAGAATATATCTAAAGATCAAGATATAGAATTTGGGCAAGGCAGGGCCTGTTGAATATAGAGAGTAAATTAAATTCACTGCTAACTTGAACAATAGTATTGTTCGAAAACTACTCTATCGAGATGTTAGTAGACTTTGATATTACAAGCGAATTGCAAAATAATGCTTTACCGTCTACGGGCTATATCAAGCGCCATATATGTATAATGTGGGAAAATATGAAACATATTTGTTTTTAAGATATAAAATACGTGCGTAAAAACAACTACGCCTCCGAGCCCTCAGGTAGGATTCGAATCCACGACATTTCGCTATCCGGGCGAGTGCTCTGATAGGATATCGCCCGGATAGCGAAAGGTCGTGGGTTCGAATCCTACCGGAGGGCTCGGAAACGTAGTTGTTTTTACACACGTATTTTATATCTTATAGAAATATTGCATTGTGAATGCAAAAAATTAAATAAAAAACATATTTATTTTACTTCAAAGGGATATGTATGCATTTTAATAATTGCTCACAATTATTAATTAGCAACAATATCATACGGAATGTATTTATTTGAACTAAAAAATCCAAGTGCTTTTGGTCACTACAGTGACTAAATGCGCTTGTTTTAATATTCCATGTGATATTTTAGACGTAAAAATAACGTTAAAAATTTTGTTTCATAACGAATTCTTTAATTTATAATAATTTTTATTGTTAGCATTCGGTCTATGATACTAAAATGAAGCAGACAGCGTTACTGGGAATCAGTTTTATTATATATCCACCTTGAACCGTGGAGATCGTATCAGAAACTGCTAGTGATTAATGTAAAAATATATTTTTTTACAGCTTTCATGAATGCATTCTTTTTTCCAATGACACTATCGCTCCCGACTGTCCAGAAACTCTCACCTCATTGCATAGCGAGTACTCAATTTGTAATATTCTTAATCATGTGTATATTGCCTAATTTAATGCAAACGACCAGTGAAATTTCAACTGGAATAGCTTTCCAGTCCTAGTTTTATGCTTGCCACATTATCGTTTAAATGATCTCATTCACCAGACTGTCAGAGTGCCGGCTATAGTGGAATTTACTGGAATAGCACATGATGACGGCAAGAGACCAGACGGAATGATCTGTCTCTCGTGGAGGGGGACGGGGTCTTATAGGCTACGCTACATGTGTCGATACAATTGCTCCCGTTTAGGACACTTCGAACAGTGCTGGCACAGTTGCAACTTCAAACAGCGCAAGCATAAAAAACTTAGTAAAGATTTCATATTTGAACTAAAAAAAAATCAGAGATATCTTAAAAATATATACTGAAACCCCAGAGTCGGCAACTGTGTGGTAAAAAAAAAACATTTCTACTCTACCAGATGGGGATGACCTGGTGTATTTTTTATATTTTTAGGCAGTTTTTTAATCAGTGTTATCTGTAGTAAATAATTAATATTAATTGTAAATATTTGTAATATTTTTTTGGTTTCTCTTGAGTTCGTAGAATAATGTCGTTTAATTAATTTTGAATATTTATTTTATAAAGTGTGGTTGAAGAAGAATAAGCGATTAAAGACATTTCGATAAGTTAAGAAAGAGTAAATTCAGATGTTTCGTTGTTTTCAGCTGCAAAAGGTACGCTAAGCCATTGGGCCCCGGTTGCATTTGTCCCAACAATCTACTGTGAGCTCGCGTGGTGGCTTATGGCCTATTATGATATTTTCGTCAATGAGGGAGGGCTGTGCCAAGCAGAGAATGAGTGTATGAAGAGGGAACATTAATACACTGATGAAGAAATTCGAGAGTGCCAACGAATGCTTAAGAAGTCAAACATGGTTTAATATACGGAGCAAGAAATTATATCTTTTTTGTAGGTCTTAAAATGCTTTACTCTCACCACAGCCTCACTCTCTTGATATACACAAGCATACATGGAGAGTAGCTTAGGCATTTTTAATTTTTGCAAATAAAAAGTTCCCGTGAATTACACCTGGAGCTTCATTCTATATTATCCACTGACGAGGTGTCACTATCGTAGCATTACGTTGCTACACTCCGAAATTTCCCCATACTTCATAGCGTATAATATGATCACTCTACCGCTGCGTAAGTGTTGCTGCGTCATTCATGCCGAAACCTTGTTACTCGGAACTCCATCTTAATGATTTAACACGTAAACAATAGTTTTGGAATAATATTTATAACATAGGTAACACTTTACTGGAATAATAAATTGCGCTTGAAAGATTTTCAAACTCAAAATTTCAATGCGTGAGAGAAAGACTGTATTAAATATATCCCAACAATTACTGAATGAAATATAAGAAGAATTCATTTTCTCAAATAATGTTTATTGCAATAAAGTAAAATTTCATAAACTAAAATTTTAATTAACTTGAATAATTTTCACGGTCACGTGAAATATTCAGCGAACTATTTATATGAGATATTGCCTACTCATGGGCTCTCTTTATCAGCATCTTTATAGTATTTAGAAAAATAGTCTGAACATTACAGTGATTTATGACAGTGCCATCAGACGCTTTTTTACAGTTGTTGGTGATGTCATGCTTTGCCATGTTATATATGATACTATTTAGAAAAAAAAAGATTTATTAACGTCGAAAAAATTTTAACGTAGTTAAGAGTTAAATATCTTTTAAACAATTTATAAATATATATGTATTTTTCGGTTTAAATAATAAGATTTTTTAATTTCATTTATAAGGATTACATATTCGTTTTATTTTATTTGTATTTTCGGAATTAATTTAGTTCGTGTACATTTAATCCACACTATTCACAGCGCCAAATAAAACATCTATTTTTACTATTTACTGTTTATTTAGTTCTGCGCAAATTTACTGTTTACTGTTTGCTAACTTTTTTCTCTGATATTTGTTTGACGGCCGTTCGATGCAATTTATAATGATACTAGCTGAACCGGCCACGCCTTGCTGTGCCGACTGCAGCGTCATCTGCCGGACTGATTTGTGAATCTAAACCATTCTCAGATCCCCTTGAACACACACAAAAAAATTCATTCAAATCGGTCCAGCCGTTTAGGAGGAGTTCAGTGAGATACACACTCACAGAAGTATTATATATATAAAAATAATTTTGTGAATTTTTATCACTGCAATAAATTTATGTTGTTATAGTTTTAAAAATTACTAACATGTATTTCAGTCTGCAAATTCTGAATTCTTCAAAACAGAAAAAGTTCATAATAGCACTTTATCGACTTTTTGCTTGGAGACATCGATGTGTATATCTATCCGTTACCATAGTATCCATGACACAAGCTTTACAGTACTTACTTTGGGTTAGGCTAATTGGTGCGAATGCAAGAAAAAATATTTTTTCCAACATTTACAATGATTATTATTATTGATAAAATTACAAAACGAGGATATTCGTTATATTATTTTATATTTCGACATATTTTTTTTATTAGTTGTTCGTTCAGTATCCATTAAAATTATATCATGTAAGCATTAAAATAATAAAAATAGACAAATTGAAATAGAAAAATATACTGAGTAAATACATCATTATGAGCCGGTAGGTATAATAATTTAGAGAAATAAATAAAACGAAACTAATATTTTCATGTAAGTAATTTAATCTTACACATTTTCAACTTACAGCAGTCTTTTGTATTCCAAGCTCACTAATTCGTGGATAGAAGTTAGTGATACATAAACTTGGGATACCCTGGGACTACAATCACGGCATGTCCACCCTATGCACGCGTCCCGACACGCCTCATGAATAATAAACCGACACCCAAACCACCCTACTCAATGATAGCGACCCTCACTATTTTAAGTACTATTTATTGCCCACGGCTACGTCTGTGCGAAATTCGGTTATATCGCTCACGAGTTAACAACAGAAATTAATTTTTCTTTGATCTTTGCAAATTATAAATGAATTATTGTCAAAAAATTCTTAAAAAATAAACAATTTACAAAGGATATAAAATGTGATTAACTAAAGTGGGTATAATAAAAAAACTAAATCTGACTGTGACGAAATAATATTAAGCATACCAGAATATTTACCCAATACTCATTTTTTATTTAAAAAAGTTTTAGAGCACTAAATATTGTTCTATTTGATAAAACCGCATCAAAATCGGTTCATGTAGTTATTGAGATTAAAGTAAACAGACAGAAAACTTTCTTTTTGTGTTATGTTACTCTTCTTTTGTGTCAGTTTTTGGGACACATATTTAATGAACAGACAAACGGACTAAAGTGTTATATTATATGATAGTAAGTCTCAAGATCAATAAAACAACAGTTTTGTTAAGAGATGGGCAAAATTTTGAAACTTATTTGAAAACTTTAGCACCCTCGTTTTTTTTAAGATACACTAAGACAATGAAATACGATAAACTTGCATCTCAATTCAAGGGTTTTAGCTTTTTTATGCATTTATGGTGGTTCCAAATTCACTGAGCTTTAATCTTATTCCAATCTTAATAATATTGAACCGCGTCCGTAGTCATAATTAAAGATTTAAAGTTCGATCTACAAAATGGCTGATACTTTCTGGTAGCTAAAGTAACAATGCCATTTTCTTGCTCTATAATGACAATTATGTAATTTGGATTTTATGTGTAAGCTGCACACTAACTTACTTATTTTACATATGTTCTTATCCCCGATTTCATCCACTTGGATAAAACAATTTTCTTGCTGGCAAACCCTTAATATAAAACTTTTAATTTTAAAAATTTACATCCCCTATTTTCCCATCTTATGGTATGAAATCCTGAAAGGAAGAGTAATACAGTAAACTTTTGTGTCTCACGATAGGCCCACATAAAACATGAAGACCACAAAAAATACAAACTCTAATCTCCTACTTTAACAACTCAGGGGAGTTCCTAATTATTTGTAATAAAAGAGTTCATTGTAGTGCTCTTTTATTAGGAATATTTAGATTAGTTATGATCGTTCACTTATATCAGTTATGAAGCCTTTTTTCTTAAATTATAAAAATAGTAGTTCAGCCGTTTCCTTTCCTGATGCTCTTCTAAATGGTAATTCCAATTTTGTACGTATATCCGTAATACTTGAAAAGTCGATAGAAAGACTTATTAATTTTATACCACCTTGCATTTTGTTTCATATTGTTGAATACTGATAAATATAAAACAGGTGTATAAAATAGCGACGTACATTGCTTTGACACCAGAAATAAAAATAGACTTGCCATTCCAAGATTTAGACTTCAAAAGGCAGGAGCCTCATTCTTGGGGAAAGGTATAGCACTGTTTAATAAAGTTCCACAAAGTATAGTTGATTTGCCTTATCATAAATTTAAAACGTATGTAAAAAATAAGCTCATGTCTAAAGGTTATTTCAAGGTCTACGACTATTTAATAGATCGCGATGCACGGAAGTAATATGTGTCGTTTCAACGTGACACTATTTATTACAGGTTGTGTCATACAACATTAGCATTTGTTAATTTTAATTTATTACTGGTAGTTAGAGTATGACATGCTCTCTTAATACATTTCTTGTGTGTTGGCATGTGGTACGGATCGTTGCGTTCCCTAAGATATGGTTGAGCGAAGCGATGGCTGTATTATCGTCATGCTCGTGAACGGGTGCTGCCTTAGGAAATGGGTCTGCTTTAACCTTCAGTATTATTGACTAATACTAAACATACATCTTGTTGCTTTCTCAATTTGTCGTTTATTCCCTGTATGTTATTGCAATGTTGAGGGATACTTACTTTAAGTAAGTACAGATACTTGTTGACTTTGTTATAATCAACGAAATAATGATATCATAACACTATTAGTATTGTCATAACAAAATAATTTTGTTTTTTTTGTGGATTGTGTATGGTGACGACGTAATGTCGACGTATATTGTAAATGTCGTTACTTCTGTTAAAGCTGACGAGTTTCTTGCGCCCATTTTTCTTGTCAGTTAAAAGACGTCCTGAATGGGTGGTAGGTAAAAATGTTGGACGATTGAAAACAACTTATTTTAAGTGCATTTGAATAAAGTTATTTTTAATCTTATTTATATCTCCTTTATTTTTTTACAAATACTCTAAATAAAATTCTCTTTTCTTTCATTATTCATGACACCTGTTTCACGCTCAAAGAAACATAAAAAGATGAGGGGTGTGTTTTTAATGCAATGGATGCTAAGGCAGCTTAAATTCGTTCACTCTTTTACTAAGCTTGGACCGGCACGTAAGTCCTACAAGGGCATTTTTTTATTACAGAGATGAATTTAGGATTTTTTAATGAGAATACCTTTAGCAGAGAGTAATTCGTCTTTGCAATAGAAATGATGATATGTCTTCTAACAATTCCACAATCGAATTAGTGATATATTATTTGCCATTAGTCCCATTTACACATTATTTCAAATTTAGGTCTCAGAATCTGAGAATTCTATGAGTTTAAAATGTGTATCTAATTGAGCAATGCATGGAACCTGATGACTCTCAGATGCAAAAAGGTTCTCTCATCATAAAATTAGATACTACTAATTCTGAAATCTGTTGTACTGTTGACAATGACTACTATTTGTAGAATGTGTTAATTACAATGAAAGAAGGCAATAATTGCAATGAAAAAATAAAATAGATCGTTTCTACGCATTGAATTTTATATACTCGTCACAATCGCCAGTACTTACAGAACTAATAAGTATCACTTCAAAGAAATATTATCAAAGACATGTATTTTATGTATTATGCGTTTGTAAATGTAATATTAATGTAAATGCGTGTGTAATATCTAATAAGAAAAAGCATCTAAATTATTTATATATGTATATTTACAATGACTTTGATTAAATATAGTTTATTTACCTTTCTTACAGTTCTAATCAAGAAGAGTGTGAATATTTTTTATTCCCTAAAATAAAAATCAACTAATACATTTTTTATCGCCGGAAGATGCTCTGACAGCTTTCATGAAGGCCGTATGAAGGGGTCTTTGCGGTGGATTGGAAAAAGTGCTTTGAAAAAAGATTCAGATACATGAAACTTGTATAAAAGCTAAAGGAGGATTCTTTGAAAAGATTTAATAAAAATATTTTATCCAAATAAGTTGGTTTGCAGTTTTTTATTACTTTCTGAGTGTCCCACTATATATGTGCTTTTAACCAATAACACGTGTGCAAATTGTGGTTCAATTATTGGTAAACTATTTAAACACATGTAATAGATAGAAGATTTATAAAACTACTGCCTTAAAAATACCAGACATAATATCTTACACACTCCAAATTTCTGTCACAAACAATTACTTTTAGTACTCACATTAAACAGAGGAAGATAAAAACATTTGCTGTTGTAAAGCCAGAAAGAATGTTGATGTAACACATCCGTCGTTTATTCTCGTTTTTGACCCTCAAGCCGGCCCTTGCGTGTATGCTTTTTGCATTTTTCATATCAGATTTCATGAGAAAGTAACCTTGAACATATTTGTGCCGTCTTTGTTTGTTTGCTAAGGGCAATACGTATGTTCTACGTTCATTTTAACTGAATTACGACTGACTTCAAAGTTAATAGCCTTTGCTATCAACGATAATGAGCTCTTAAATGGTGTGCTACCACGATATAGCGCAATTATAGAGTTTTTTATTCTTTATAAAATTAACAAAAAATATAAGACTTCCCAAAAATGGCTATTCAAATGGCGTAGAAAAAGGAAACTTTTTTATGCTAGCTTATCCATCAAAGTAGATAATAGGGGTCGACACTCCGGATTTAGGTCGCACCGATTATTTGTAAATAAATTTTGATGGAATATTGCGTATAATAGAGCTCGTTAAAACGCCCGATTGTTGGGACAATGTTATTCATTCTATTCTGTTCTTGAAAATATAAAAATGTATAATGTTACAAATGACTCTGTCCGGTAAGCGACTATGTTAACATAAATTTATATTTATGTAGTAGTAGTACGTAAGTAGTTACGATAATATTATCATAAATACTTTAATTTTTTTTATTAGTTGTAAATAGAAAATTATATATTTTATATTTACAACATTTTTTTAAAGTTTCAGTATCTTTAATTCGAAAACAGTCAATATAAAGATTATAAATAATATTCTGATTCTTACATTATTGTGTAGAGTTGTATGAAAATATTAAATTTTTGCACGATAAGGCAAAATTTCGCGTGGAGTTCATATTTTGTGTAAAGATTTTCGTTTGTGTTTCAATGAGTCTCTGGATGCTTAGATTTATGGTACTTCTGCTTGTGCCCCAACAGTGGGAAGATTAATAAGCTATATACACTACAATATGTGTATACAGCATTAAACATTCTTATGTAGCGCTGAAATTAGAATAAGGTTATGAAAGTAAATGTCCTAAATCTGCCTCAATTGGTTGAATGTTTTCATAGTAATAATACGAAGAAATTTTGATTAAATTACATTTAACTCAAAGGTGTAATCAATTCCAATATAGTAGAATAGAATATAGAATAGAAAAGAATATGACAGAATAGAACAGAATGAAACAGAACAAAACAGATCAGAATAGAACAGAGCAGAACAGAACAGAGCAGAGCAGAACAAATTAGAATAGAATATTTAATAATGTGGTATATAATAAAGATCTTAACATAATGAAGTTGTTCAGGACTCATTCACCCAGTTTGGGCATGTAAAAATATGAAATTTATCTCGAGAAAAATATATATATTTTTTATTATGTATAAAAAAAAATAATAAAAAATTGATCATTTTAAAAAATATCCAACTAGATATAGAAAATCAATCTTATCTTCAACTAAACCAATGTCTGAACCGATAAAATATGATCGAGGAATGTCATTGAAAGAATTCTGGTTGATCCCTGACGTAGAAACAAGCCTCGTTAACCTAGGTATACATATAGTTAGTTGGTAGTTTTGAGTTCCTTGAATAGAGGTCCACACGACACCAAATTGTCCACATCATATATGGCACCAATGCATGCGTTTTGAGCCATAAGAAACCTTATCCGTGTAGCAAGAGTTACCCCAGAAAACAACACCATACCGCAAAATTAAGCAAACATGTCCATAGTAAGCCTGGAGAGCGACTTGCTTGCTGTTTTCCCCACTTTCCAAAACGCATAAACGTGTGAAAAAAGAATCTTGGAATACGCATTGATATTTGACCATTTTTTTATGATTAGGAATTGTTTTAAAATATTAAATCAATGTGATAAACATTGGTGACAAATGACAATGATTATTCTGATTATCTGGTATTGAGACGAAAATTTTTGAAAGCCAAATTAATAGCTAATTTTGTTATAAAATACGGCGTTGTTGCAGTATTTGCGATAAGTTACCAGATCTGTTAAAAAATATAAAATCCACTTCACAGGTTTACAGGTGTACATAGTATTATTATTTAATAGAAAACAAACCCAAAAAATGTAAATTTGGTCATCGATTCTGGGGCAAATAATGTATGGGGACTAGGAAAACATCATTGATATTATTGTATAGGTTGACCTGTCCTTAATCATATACAAGAAAGAAATATTCTTATACCTATATTATTATAGAAAGAAGATATTAAAAAAATATATTATTGTGAGTTACTAAGGGTACAGATCGCGCCAAACTTCTAGTTCGCTCTGAACACAGCGCGAAGCAGCAAAAAAATAAGTATGAGCGGGGAGCGGCAGAAGGCGGCGGCGGCAGGGCTCGCTCCCTTTCACCCCCCGCACCTATGTCACCAGTGCGTGCGTGTTAGTGAGCATTCAGTGTTCTTCCGAAGAGCACACGCGCTTGTTTTTCGTAGCGAAGTACAGTCACACTCAGTTTTGTTTTGTTTTGTTGTTACTGTTAAGATTCCGTCTGTGGCAACACTGTCATAAACAGCTGTTAATAATAGCTCCTATATTTATTTGCAAATTTCATTAATTTAGTATATTAAAAAGGCCATAAACCATTTTATCACAGTTAAAAGTGTTGAAATCTAATTAGTGTGAAATATTCTAAGATTTTTTTGTCTACTAATTGTGTTGTAAAAATCGCCGGTTAAGCGCCGGTAAGTGCATTGTCAGTATTTGAATTATTGTATGTTAATCATTGTCATCGCTTTTGTCGTGGTTAGTTAACATCGTATTTAAAGTTATTGCTGGTAGATACCTTTCTTTAGAAATTGTTATTATTACAAATTAGAGTGTGTAGTGTTATCAATAAGATAACCTCTCTGTTGTTTGACAACTACCTGGACTTTGTATTAAACAATCAGTTATTACTTTAATTTTTAAAAATGTTGACTCGCAAGGCCTCAGCTATTCAAGAACTTCATATGGCCTTACAAGAATTGAAAGTCTCCAAGGAGTTAGTCACACAATTGCATAGGGAAAGAGATGACAATGAAAAGGAATTATTGGATGTGTTGAAAAAAAATAGTATATTAAAAAGAGAAATGTCTGAATTACACACTTTAAATTTAACTCTTAATGAGGATCGAGATAAACTCCAATTGCAAATAGACGGGTTCGACCAATGCAGGGATGAATATGAGCAGGCCCTCAGGCTCATCACTGGATTGGAGAAGCAACTTTATGAGGCAAATAAACATATAACAAGTTTAGAATCAGAAAAATCAGAAATATATTCCTCGCAGAACCAAAGTCTATTTGATGAATTGGTTGGTAGCGCTCCTGACATGGTTTCTGCTCCATTTAATATCAATCCTGCTACATCAATAGACCTATCAAATGATAAGATTAGTTCCTGCAAAAGTGTAAAGGGATCTATTAAATGCAGTAGAAAGAAGTTGAAAAAATACATTAAAATTAATAAATTTCTTCAGAAAACAAATAAATTGGTTAAGAAACAAAAAAAAACTTTTAACAACTCAAAAAATGCTAAAGAGCGGCTACAATTGATAGAACAGCTGAATGTATGCTCATCCATTATTCAGGAAAATAGAACAATTTATGAATGTAATGTCGAGAGACTAAATAGCAAAATCATTAAATTGCATGAGTCGTTAAATAGTATGACTCGCAACTATGAGGCCTCAAAAAAGGAGATAGGGGAATACATACTGGCCTTACAACATTTAACAAATGTGTCAATTTCAGAGCAGGAAACCAATAATCCATTTAACTCTGAGGCTTCAGGCCTAGCTGCCCCGGAGGAATATATAACCCAGCCAGCATGTGAGCCTTTAATCTCCAGTTACTGTAATGATATGATAGGCACAAGTGAAAATAATTCCTCTACAGATAACAATTGTTATAAAACTGTTATTTACTGTGATGAAATTGGGAAGAATTTAGGCCAATTAATTAGGAACCAATCCCAGGAAAGCATTATTAACTATTGTATGCCAGGATTAACTTTAAATGAAATAATGAAAAAAGCTGTCAAACATAAATACAATCAAAACACTAATTTAATAATTTTAATTGGAAATAGGGGTAATGTAAACAAAGAAAATTTGCTGAAATATTGTAATATACTGGGTAACCTAAATATCAAAAAAATTGTAATGTTTACATTCCCCTATAGCAGCAGTCTGCCACAAGCGGAAAATAATTATAGATATCATTTAAATGTATCATTAACTACTATGGCACATTATAATAGCCAATTTCATATAATTGATATTAATAAATTTATAAAGAAATTTTATATGACAAAGGATAAATACTATCTGCCTACTTATTATAAGAGACAAATAGCTATATCGCTATCTTATTTTTTTAAGCAATTAGCCAATAACTTGGCTAGTAAAACTGCTGCTTCTATTGAGCAGTATAATATTGACATTAATTATTCGACTTTGGAATTAGTTCCAAATAATTGTTTATTAAAATCTAAAGATAATATTTTAAATTAATTTATGAGACAATAGAGGAGTCCTCTGGCCCTATAGTGACAAAAGAAAAGTCTTCCTATTTGAATATTGTTCATCAAAATATACAAGGCTTCTCTGGCAAGGATTTAGAATTAAGTCTCTATTTAAATTATGAAAATATTGATGTGTTATGTGTAACTGAGCATTGGCTAAAGAATTACGAATTGATGACTAACATAGATAATTATAAAATTGTAAGCTCGTTTACTAGAAAATCAGCCAAAAGAGGTGGCTCTATGATAATTTTACATGAGTCAATACAATGTAAGGAACGCAAAGATATAGTATCCAAATCAATAGAACGTATTATTGAGATAGCATGTGTGGAACTAGACAAAATAGTTATTGTATGTGTATATAGACCTCCCAAGAGTTCATACCCACAGTTTGAGGCCGCTATGGAGGAAGTACTAAGAATAACTTTCAACAAAAATAAAAAAGTGATTGTATGTGGAGATTTCAATATAAATATTCTTGATTCAACACATCTGTCGGGTGGGTTCCTAAATTTATTTAAATCTTTTAATTTATTTAATGTATTTAATGAACCGACCCGAATTACTCCCACATGCGCCACTTGTTTGGACAATATTTTTTGTAATAATTAAATACTTAAAAAATCAATAATTAACTGTATTAAATCCGACCACAGCGGCCAATTTGCCTCTATTGAGTACCATCACGTTCCTTCGAAACGCGAAATAACTTGTAGACCATTATCTAAACATTGTATAGATAAATTCAGATACAATGTAAGTAACAAACTTGCAACTCTACCGGTCTCCAACTTTGAAACTAATAGTCTTTATAATCATTTGTTTAATATAATTAATAATGAATTTAGCAATATATTTAGACAAAGGGTATTTAAAAAAGATAATGTAAAAAAGAAATTTAGTGATTGGGCTACACCTGGAATTTATAAAAGCAGAAGGAAATTATATGAACTTTATGCTTTAAAATCTACCTCCAGTGATACTAGCTTTATTGAATATGTTAAGAAATATTCTAAAACATTTAAAAAAGTATGTTCTCTTGCTAAATCTATGTACATAGCTAACAAAATTAAGTTATCAGAGAACAAAATAAAGACAACGTGGAATATAATTAATAAAGAAACAGGCAAAAGCAAATCTCAAATACAATCTTTTTCACTAGAAATTAACAAAAATATTGTAAATTCTGACAAAGTTGTTGCTGGTGTTTTTGAGGATTTTTTTTCTAGATTACCATTAGAAACTACAAGTTCCCTACGTTCGTGTCCTAATGTTGCTGCTGCCCTACTAGAATCGAGTGTTGATAGGTGCAATGTAAAATTTAATTTTACACATATTAATACAGAAGATATTATTAAAGCATTCAAAAGTATTCGTATCAAAAAAACAGAAGATTTATGGGGTATGTCAACTAATAATATTAAATCAATAATTGACATAATTGCGCCTTACTTAGCTTATATTTTTAATAATAGTGTTGACGAGGGGGTATTCCCACGCTTAATGAAACATAGTAAATTAGTTCCCCTTTTCAAATCGGGAGAAAAAAATGATCCCGCTAACTTTCGACCTATATCTATATTACCAGTGTTCAGTAAAATTTTTGAAAAAATTATCTATATGCAGTTATTGGCTCACTTTACCGATACTAAAATTTTTCATAAAAATCAATTCGGTTTTTCTAAAGGTAAAAGTACTACTGATGCTGGAGTTGCACTTATTAAACACATACTTGATGCTTGGGAGGGCAAGCAAGATGTAATTGGCATCTTTTGTGACCTTTCTAAGGCGTTCGATTGCGTTGATTACCGCACGCTATTAAAAAAGTTGGAACATTATGGTGTCTCTGATATGTCAAAAAGCCTAATACAGTCGTATTTGTCAAATAGAATTCATAAAGTTGTCATTAATAAGAGTGAGTCTGCTGGAGCCCCCATAACTATGGGCGTGCCCCAAGGATCAATATTAGGGCCTTTACTTTTTTTGATCTATATTAATGACCTTCCTTACTATGTTAAAAATCTTTGTGAGACAGTACTATTTGCAGATGACACTTCCTTAGTTTTTAAAGTCTCTCGACACGATGATTGCTCTGACGATGTAAATAGTACGCTATCAAAAGTTTTACAATGGTTCACCAGTAACAATTTATCACTAAATTCAAAGAAAACAAAGTGCATACAATTTACGTTACCGAATGTAAGGAGGGTTGACCTACATGTAAAGTTGAATGATGAAGTAGTCGAATTTGTTGAAAAGACAAAATTTCTGGGTATAACATTAGATTCACGACTACAATGGGACCCTCACATTGAGGCCTTGTCAAGTAGACTCAGTTCTGCGGCATATGCTGTAAAAAAAATAAGGCTTTTAACTAATGTTGAAACGGCAAGGTTAATTTATTTTAGTTATTTTCATAGTGTAATGTCTTATGGGTTGTTGTTGTGGGGCTCAGCTGCTAATATTGAAAGCATTTTTGTATTACAGAAAAGAGCTGTCCGTGCAATATACAGCCTTCGGCCTCGGTATTCTCTCAGAGATTTTTTTAAGGAAATTAATATTCTTACTGTGGCGGGACAGTACATTTATGAGAATATAATTTATGTACGAAAACACTACAATACTTTTGTCAAAAATAGCGACGTACATTGCTTTAACACCAGAAATAAGAATAGACTTGCCGTTCCAAGATTTAGACTTCAAAAGACAGGAGGCTCTTTCTTGGGGAAAGGTATAGCACTGTTTAATAAAGTTCCACAAAGTATAGTAGATTTGCCTTATCATAAGTTTAAAATGTATGTTAAAAATAAGCTCATGTCCAAAGGTTATTACAAGGTCAACGACTATTTAATAGATCGCGATGCATGGAAGTAATATGTGTCATTTCAACATGACACTATTTATTACAGGTTGTAACATACAGCATTAGCATTTTTTAATTTTTTAAAACTAATTTATTACTGGTAGATAAGAGTATGACATGCTCTCTTAATACATTTCTTGGGTGGTGGCATGTGGTGCGGATCGTTACGTTCCCTAAGATATGGTTGAGCGAAGCGATGGCTGTATCATGCGTCATGCTCGTGAACGGGTGCTGCCTTGGGAAATGGGTCTGCTCTAACCTTCAGTATTCAGTATTGGCTAAAACTAAACATAAATCTTGTTGTTTTCTTAAATTTGTCGTTTATTCCCTGTATGTTATTGCAATGTTTTGGGATACTTACTTTAAGTAAGTACAGATACTTGTTGACTTTGTTGTAATCAACGAAACAACGAAATAATGATATCATAACACTATTAGTATTGTCATAACAAAATAATTTTGTTTTTTTTTTTTTTGTGGATTGTATATGGTGACGACGTATTATATTGTAAATGTCGTTACTTCTGTTAAAGCTGATGAGTTTCTTGCGCCCATTCTTCTTGTCAGTTAAAAGACGTCCTGAATGGGTGGTAGGAAAAAATGTTGGACGATTCAAAACTACTTATTTTTAAGTGCATTTGAATAAAGTTATTTTCATTTTCATTTCATTTTTCATTTTTTGTTGTCTAATTTTTTTTAGTTGTTCCGTTATAGTGTTTATGTTGTTCCTTTAATAACAATATTTTGAACATACCTAACCGGAATACGGTTTTTCGTCGTCAAGCTAGAATAATTGTGTACAATGTTTTGAAATTGATGTAAAAAGAAGCGGACGAAGGCATAAAAATAAACATCAAGCACGTGCAAAAAAGAGTGGCAGAAGCTACTGGAGTTTCAACGAAAACGGTGCGCAGAATTAATGCAGAAGCCAACAAATCGGAATTTGTGGCTGTGTTTCGAACTCCTGGGAAGAAGAGGGCGGAAAAAAATGTCCACAATTATCATAATACCGAAAAAGTGTTACCGATAATAAAGGGCCTTTTAAAAAAGTTAAAGGAAGACATACATTTCGAAGGTTCTGGAACAAGCCTGCGGCGCATATTAAAACGTATGGGGTTTCAATGGAAAAAAAACAAACTCATAAAAACAAGGAAGTAAACAAACATTTTCTGATTGACCGTATTCTAGGAGACAGTGGGCATACGGTATTACAGCTTCCACCCTATCATCCAGACTTGAATTCAATATAAATGGCCTGGGCAGCTGTGAAGGGTTATGTAGCGAAGAAAAATGTGAGCTGGAATATTAATCAGGTCATGAAAATTGTCCGAGAAAAATGTAACATCATGGGTGAATCAGAGTGGACGGCATTGTGCAACAAAATTAACCTTTAACTACCTACTGACGTGGGGGCCTCTCAGGCCTTGAAAAAGTAAAATTGTTGAATTTCTCCCCTCCCTCGTGCACGACGCACGCGAATCTTCTAGTACCTTCGAGTTTAATTACGCCGAGGCTGTCAACGACTGTGCACGTGTTTGCGCGCGCAATTTCGTTAGGTAAATTCGTTTTAAAGTTTCTCGTGGGCCTCAGAGACCCCACCTCAGTATTGCCGTAACTTTTTTGTAGATAATTTCGATTTAGTTATCGTTGTTTTTCTTGCAGAAGTTAAAAAGCTTTTACAATATGGAGCCCAGTACGTCGTCCGGAAGAAAGCGGTCTCTCGGGAATAAAAATAACCAGCATTTAGCGAAAAATATAAGTAGAGTAGTGCCAGAAAATAACGATTTTGAGACAGTGGTGACGTCTTGCTTAGATCATGAAGACTCAAGCGGTTCGGAGGCCGAAGAAATAAATGACACCTTTACACCGGAGCTTCATGAGCATGATCCAGATACGCAGAGTGAGTCGGAATCCGAAGAACCGGTTGAAAATGTACCAGAAGAGCCAACCTCAGATGACGATGTTCCTCTATCATCAATTCGATCCTTCTATGTGAAAAATCGCTACAAATGGGTGTGCCAACCACCGTTTAGAGCCGTTCGAGTTCCTCAACATAATATAGTTAGACGAACTAACACTCGATCGATAAAAACGATCGAAAAGATCCTTTTTCTATACGGAATAAATACATTAATGATGAGATTTTACTAGAGATTCTTAAGTGGACTAATGAAAAATTCAATTTATATCGGGCAAAGTTTTCGGACAAAAATCGTGCTGAGCTCAGAAATTTAGATATGGTATAACTACAAGCATTTATTTTTTTATTATTTATTAGCATAAAAGCAATTATGCCTTCCATGTGCAAAGCAAGTTTGTCCAGATTGTGTTTAATTCGCACTATTTGATGTCTGTAATTTTTTTTCCCCCTTTTTAATATTAACTATAACTGATTTGCCATTTGCTAAAAAGACTATTTGACATTAAGATTTTAAATTGATTTGTTGATTGTTTTAATATTTTTCATTATTACATTGTGATTAATGATCTCATGTGATTTTTGCCAAAAAGTGCAAAATGTTTTCTAAACATTGATATAAAACTTACCTTTTAAGAAATAAATTACATAATGATAATTTCTTTTTATTTAAATATATCCACTAAAAATCATAATTAAACAAAAAACCCTAGAAAATCTATAGATTTTTAAATATAAGCACACATAAGTATGGGCCTCTACGGCCTCCACGTCAGTGTTTACGTAAAATTTAATCCACCTCAGTAGCTAAAGGTTAAAAACATTGAAGAAGAGTATAGAAAGAGTGATCACGTAATAGACACATTAACCGATGAAATTATAATAAGAGTGACCGATAGCGAATCGGAATCGGAGAGCGACAATGAGAGTGAACATACCGACTCTAACCATGAATCAGATAGTGGCGATGATGATAGTGAAGTCATGCCTTGTTCAAGCAACTCAAAAATATCACTATCAAACTATGTTGCAGGTGTTAAACAATTATAAACTTTAAAGTTAAACTATATTGCAATAAAACCTGTGTTTTGCTTATTCGTACTTATATCCAAATAATGTGAGAATAACAATGTAATAATAACTAATATTATTATAATATTCTATTGCAAAATTAGTTCTTCAGTCATGGTGGAGTTCTTGTGTTTCAAATCAACTTAATTTTGTGCGTGACTGTACCCCTGCGCGAAGCAACTTCAGAGCGGACTAGAAGTTTGGCGCGATCTGTAATAGTGATAAACCCACCTAGATACGTGACACCTGCTATTTCCACTAAAGAAATATATTGAATTTGAATTCAAAATTTTCAGTTTAAAAGCGGCGCATGAGGAAATTTGCCTATAAATAGAACAATTTCTGAAAGCCATTCCATTTACGCGAGCGCGGTTGGAACGACAAACTAAAGGACGTGTCAACCGTTCGCTCTGTAAAATATGTATAGCTAAACGTGAGAAATTTAGAATACACTATTGTTAAATAAATTTTTCCTCTTTTCAACAATAAGTGCTGGTATCACTGCAGTATATTCGCGACATATCTCCTTAAAGAACCGGTGTGATATATCAATCAAACTCACTATTTTTTTACAGTAAATGGTATATTAAAGTGGTACTCCTAACTCTAATAAAATCATATACCTACTTAACAATTCGAATTATGAAATCATGAAACATCTCGCTTTTAAAATGCAATTTTGTGCAGTAACAAGTTGAAAAGTTATATCTTTGATTGGCTTTTATTAATAATAGCTTCGGCTTATCAGAGAAAATCTTTAACGCGCTAACCCAGATAACACTGGAGTTTTAGCCAGTGTATACTGTTACCGCCTTCCCTCTTTGAAAGTACTCTTACCTTATGTTATTGATATGCAGTAGAGTAAAATCGGAATAAAGGTAATCTTTGCCTGCAAGGATCTTTTCAAATCACCTCCTTAGACAGACAGGCGAACTAAAAGAAAAAAATGAATAGAAAAAAAAATTAAGATATGTTTACGTCTCAGTTTTTTCAGGAATAAGTACGACCTATAGACACGACTTTCAACAGTTTTATAAAATCGTAGATGTCTTATTTTATCTTATACTAGCTGACCCCGCAGACTTCGTACTGCCTCAATCGATAAATAAAAGACCTAAACTTTTGTATAAAATAAACTTAAAACAAACAAAAGGAATTAATAAAAAAATGCTCGGTATGAATTAAGTTTTATTATTATTTTCGATTAATTACACATGATGTTGCTTACTTACAAAACAGAAATACTGGCTATTTATAAGGTTTCAATTTGATATTGACGGACACACACAGTTATGATACAGTCTGTTAATCAATTTAAAGCTTTCTGATAAACAATATTTTTTGTTTTATTTTGTGGTGTATAAATAAATAAAGATGACGGTTTTCTGAAGCGCGAACACGCGACGTATAATTGTCCATACGCGAAACAGGGAAACTCCAAGTTGATTCCACAAACTTCCAACGACTGGCTTTGCGATTTATTTATGGTCATCGCAAAGGCCAGATGTACTGGAAATTGTAAACGTTTAAAATCGAACGGTAAATCCGTTGGAATCATCGGTATACGCGGGATCAAGACATCCTCTCCTTTGTATTATCCCTTTATGATTGTTGCCTCAATGACGTTATTCATCACCTTTTTCACAGCTCGTCTTGTTCCATTGCACAGTCGATGTTGATTAATGTTACGTAGCATGATGACAAATGATCGTACTTTTAACTGCAATTTGTGAGGTGGTAATCCAGGCAATTTCAGTAATTTTAAAAACTCTGTGGGATAGCTGACTACGTCATCCTGGTTCATAACGGTGTCTACTGATTTGAAGGAAACCAACTGTCCCGGAAGAAAATTCTGAATCGTCGCATTGAGATCATCGACATCCTTATTTTTCGCCGCCAATATTGCTCGTTCGTTGTCAATTATGGTTATTGAACTGTTGCGCTATATCTGGGAAAACACGCTGAATAAGCTCCTCTTTTTAGTCGGTGATGTGACAGAAATCTCTGGGTAAAGTGATGAATCCGGTCGAGATGTCCACTGCGACTTTATTATTTTCAATGTCTAACAACTGCTTCGCAAACATATTTGCAATTACATATTGTTACAAAAATACTCGCATGTTAGTTGTAAATTGGAGTGTCTTTACGTACTACCACAAATTCGATGATTTCAGGCATGCGTTTAGTTCAACAGTTGATCGGAGGAAAACTGGAAGAGTCTGCTGAAAATCACCTGACAAAATCATGGCCCTACCAAAAATATTTTGGCTATCAAGAAGATCTTTCAAAGTTCTGTCCAATGCCTACAGTGACCTCTTATGGGCCATTGTGCATTCATCCCAAACAATCAATTTATCTGTAGGATCTTGGCCATTGCGCTATTTTGGCGATGTTGCAAATTGGTGTTTCGTTGATTTGCATGTTTAATGGTAATTTCAAGGCAGTGTGCAGTTTGCCCGCCTTCTAGCAGAGTCGCAGCTATTCCAGATGAAGCCAACGCTAGAGCTACCTCATTTTACGATCTGATCCTCGCCAAATGGTTTTTCCGGTTCCTCCGGGAGCATCAAGTAAATAAATTCCACCAGATCCACTGTTCTATCAAAGTGTCGTACGCAATTCTTTGTTACTAATTAAATTGTGGAACATTTGTACTTGTTGAACTTGAACTGTTTCGGCCAATGCTTCAATGTCATACTGTTGTTCTCTTTGCCACTCGTGGTTTGAAACATCGTACATATGAGGATTGGGTGCTGTCATTCCCAAACATGAAAATACTTTATTTGCCATCAATAAACACATATCTTCTATCATGTCTCATTGGAAATTTCTGCAGTCATTTGTAGTGTAGAATTCAAAGTTTGACGGTGCCCACTATGCAAAACATCCTCAGCCACGTCATCTCTATACTTAACCCACAAATCTATTGGATTCGAGGGGAAACATGTCGATATGATAATCCACAAACAATGTACGAATTTCATGCGGCGATGAAGATGTTACGGAATCCTTGAGCGTATCATCCCAGTGCGATTCGTTCCCGAGTAAATGTAATAGTTGACATGCCTCACGGTAAGTCGCACATAGTTGTCAATTAACTGGTCTCAGTTGTTTAAATGATGTGGGACCACGAACACTCACCAACAACAACCGCAAATAATAACATTCATCGTTATTATCGTGATGTACTGTGTAGATGCGACTCGGAGCGTCTGAAGCAAATACATTTGGATGTCCTTCAGTTGGTGTTCCTTGTTTTCGACGCTGAAACAATTTCGATGATGCATTCCATGTGTAATATGGCTGTATGCATGTCAGCATACAGCCAAGTGCGAGCAAAATCATCAGTTTG
Organism: Calamotropha paludella; assembly: GCA_927399485.1. Lineage (NCBI taxonomy): Eukaryota > Metazoa > Arthropoda > Insecta > Lepidoptera > Crambidae > Calamotropha > Calamotropha paludella. The sequence goes on along the minus strand of OV656815.1, from coordinate 19,162,225 downwards.
ACAGACTGTAAAGAAATTCGTTAATGTTGTCGACGGTGGACGTACCGGTCTGTCTGCCGCGTTCAATACATTAAAATAAACTCGTTGACCATTTTTTAAATGGACTGCCAAATGGACAACTGTAACGTATCTTTCATGGATCGCAAATTAAAAGACGCCGAATTGTTTAGTTGCTAACAATCTCATAGATAGTTAACAACGGAAGTTAGCTAAAATTAAGTTTATATTTTACCACTTGAGAATAAATATGTAGTTAGAAAGATATGAAAATTCTAATTAGTTTTTCATTTTAAACTATTCTTTCAATTTGATTTCTGAACGACGGGGGACACAAAATTGTTGTTTTATTTAAATCCGAGCATTTTCATATTTACTCACCTTTTAAACCTTCTCTGGACTTCCACAAATAATTCAAGACCAAAATTAGCCAAATCGGTCCAGCCGTTCTCGAGTTTTAGCGAGACTGTTAGCGAGACTAACGAACAGCAATTCATTTTTATATATAAAGACTAGCGGCCCGTCCCGGTTTCGCACGAGTGGACAAAATTCTTTAATTTTTTCTAGCATTACATTCACGCTGAGTAATAAAGACTATATGCCTTTGTTACTCAGCGTGAATGTAGCTTTCCAATGGTGAAAGAATTATTAAAATCGGCTTAGTAATTTTTGAATTTATTCATTCAAACATACAAAAATACAAATCTTTTCTCTTTATAATATTAGTGTAGAAATGTATTTTTATATCAGATGCATATTTTAAATCAGCTATATATAAATATTTTGATAAAAGATACCCACAAAAAACCAACAACGGGTCACATTTGTTGTGATATCATTTTAATATAATGATTCTATCAGAGTTTAGAGAGGACGATAAAAGAATACATAGTAACATAACATATAAAGGTTTTTTTATTAATCCTCTGTCTATATGTTCAGGATAATCTCTGAAACGAGTTTTTTTGCGGTTTTCCCAGATAAATTAAGTTTAGCTTTGTATGCCTGCATCATGCCATCAAAATTGGATCTCGGTAAAAAAGATTTCGTTATTTGCTGGTAATTTTAAATTAATCGCTACTACTATAGATTCAAGAGCGTGAAAAACTGAATTAACAACAACTTGTTTAATGAATAAAATAGTCAGATTTTCCTCATACACCCACTCAGTTAGTTTAGTTGTGGTGTACTAATATTATTGACGTTCATGTGTAATTATGTTTAACGTTTGTGACCAAGAAAATAATGATTAATCACTTATATTTAGTACCAAATCAATCAGACGCATGCACGCACGCGTACATGCACACTATCTAACACACACACACACACACACACACGCACACACACACACACACACACACGCACACACATGCTAACGCATCACACGCACACGCACACTAACTCACACGCACACACATGCTTACGCACACACACGCACACGTAAACACACACATTGATACGTCCGATGACTTCTTAGTTTATAGCTACAAGATAGTACTATGTGCTAATGCAATACGATATTAGAGGGAAGGATCTGTCTTCTAGAATTTAGGTTAACATAACCTACGTGGCAGAGTAATTGTTTAAGTTTAGCTTTGTACTTTGGTTTTTGTGTTATTGTTGGACAATAAATTATTATTATGATTACTATTATTCAACTTATTCATTAGAACGACACCACTCTTGCGTGGTGACTACTAAATATCATAGGTAGGTATATGCCACAGATCTTGACCGGTAAATGTGGTTTGTATATAGATAAAGTTTGTAGTGCGGCTAGTTACTTTGAAACTCTATAAAACAGCGACAAAAGTAATAGAAATATTTCTTCAAAGTTCCTATTCTTTCTGACCAGCATTTAAATTACGTACAATTTCAAATATAATAAATTATAACCTATAATATAAACTAAATAAATAGAAAATTGGTTAAAGAGCTTTAACTTAAAGCTCATTGACATGCTTTGGAGATAATTGTCATTGATAGATATGGAACTGTCATTAGATGTTTACGCCAAAGAAACGCAGCCTTCGTCTTATTGTGAATGACAGTTCAATTTCACGAAATCAAATCCACTGTATTGGAAGTCATACATGAATATTATTAAGGACTTAGACGTATCTGCGTCACGGAATTTGGAGAGATTGGCGGTTATATCCTTGAAATTGATTTAAATATCACATAAAATACTTTTTTATCTGATCATATATTTTTATTTGAAGATGAATTTTTATAACGCGTTTTTTAATCAAAGGCTATGTCATAACTTTGGAAGTTATTCGTCAGGGGATCTTGTATTAACAAAAACTCGGCAAGCTCTGTTTGGTCTCCCTTATATGTACCAGGGCTTCATGATATACGTAAATTTTAAAAATATAATAAATACTAGAGCAAAATTTAAATTAAACATTAAAGTTATTAAAAATATACCAATTCACATATTATTGCCCTATATAATTGTTTTCTCTGCAATACTTTTTGTGTTTAAATATATATATATATCATCATGATAATAAATATATCATGATAATAAAGGGTAATAATTCACATATTATTGCCCTATATAATTGTTTCCTCTGCAATAATGTTTGTGTTTAAATATATATATAAAGAATATTATATGTTACTTCTATGGGCGCCACGAGAATATCTCTATTTGTTGTGTGAACGAGACTGGTGTCCCTCAGGGCGGTGTTTTATCTCCTCTTCTTTTTTGATATTTATAAATTGGATCTCTCACAATTATCCTTGTTGTACCACTACAACATCCTACAAATTGGCACACACGAGCTATTTAAACGCTCGTTATAAGCTTTTGAGGTATTCAACCACAATCTGCTTTATGTTGTGATATGGAACCACCGGTACGGCCTTCGTTTGAAAGCTAAAATTAGTATCAAAAATCGATGAATCCCGCAAATAATAGTTGCCATAGTCAGATAAGTTATACTGTAAAAACCTTGGCATACCCATTGAGAAACACCTGTCTTGAACACTTCAGTTAGCACAAATCAGTCGTAAATTATTAGCATCTGATACTTCATTACGGTCGGAGATGGAAAACTATGAGTCCAAAATGTATTATGATGGGATATAGTCTAAATATGAGTAAAATTTTAATAAGAAAACATCAAAAATCTGCTTAATTATCAATCTGCAAACAGATAAACTTTATAAAGATAATTTTCGTGAAATAATCGATTAAAGGAAAAAAACAATTGATTAATCGACTAATTCATTGCTAAAGAAAACCTTTTCTGCTTATTAATTATCTTAATGAAATTAAAATTCATCACGCAATTCAATTTAATGAAATATAGTACATAATATGAGTATAAATTAATTGAAAACATTAATCAATTACCGAAAAAACAATAATAAGAGGATTATAGATTTCATGTCAATTAAAATCAGTCTCATAGCTAATCTATCTCATTAACATGTCATTGACACTTGACAGATGTCAGTTGTTTTAACACGCTTCTATTAACCTCACCTGTATGTATGTTTGTAACGGAATCTTCTAATGCGTTTTTTACGCACTTCGAAATGTCAGATTTTGCACTCTTATCAGAAATTGGTGACAATAAAATAAAGAAGCATTATTGTTTTTTAATTTCTCCGGAGAAATTACGCAAGAAAAATTTTGAATACGAAAAACTGACAAATTATAATAAATGACATCAATTATGAAAAAAAAACCCGCTTCTTTATTGAATTAAAAAAATTAAAAATAAATTATAATAAAAAAAACACGATGATGTGGTAAACCGAACTATAAAGTAAAAATTAATTTCAATATAACTATTAAGTTACAATAGCTTTTTGTGAGTATTAACTATACTCAATTGTTTCTCTTTTTCTGTTCGTGTGTATTTTTCTGTTTACTTGCTATTTCCAACAACCGCTGCTTTGTTTTTTACGGATTACAAACCTGTCTACCTTGTACGAACCTAACTTTCACATTTGACAGTGAATATCGCCCGCACGTTTCGTTTTTAATAATTGTTTCGGATTTTGTCGCTGGCCCGTGAGATGGATATTGTTGAAACTATGGATCTTTGTGTGAACTATGCGATATTAACTAGTCACTGTAACACTAGGCCGACGACGCTTAGACATACATTAGATGGAACAATTTTGACAATGATTTGATTATTATGGAGAATATGTTAGAGGAAAAGATGGTTATGTTATTGAAGTGTGTAGGAAAGTCAGAGGTCTACTTCGAGAGCTGTTCGCTTCCTAACATCATGCCGACATATTGCTTCACAACATTATACCGACATATAAGTCGAAAATGTATCATATTTATAAATTATTTTATTAAAAAATAACGGAAAAAATCGTCTCGGCTCACAAGTGAATTCTCAGGAGGGAATCGAACCCACAATTTATATTTTGGTTAACAGATCTTGTAGATGATGGGAGGCTCTAGTTACCTTATACATATTCGCTATACCTTAACTTGTTTAGCTACTACGATACCACGATACCCCCTGAACAATCCGTGAGGAAATCTAAATTATTTTAAGAGAGAAATAATATACTAATTTATTTTCTATACAGAACTGCTTTTTCTTCGATGTTCTTTCTCTTTGTTTCTTTCAATAACCCCCTACTTATGACTTTGAATCTTTACGTTCAATTATAAGGCTCGTCAAACGCTCTCCATTTAAAAAAAAACATAACTTGAGGAGACATCTGACAGTTTTAGATTGCAACATAACTTCACTATTACTAAACCTCCACTATCTCAGCTCTCTAACTATCTAAAAAGAATTTTCAGTAAGTGGCGTACAATTTTGAAAGTTTAAATTCACACATGCAGGTCCCATGGTTGTATGTGATCTTTTCAGTCTCCATTCTTGTGATGAGTTAAAATTGCACTTGAACATTGTTGATGCTCGTTATATACCATGTTGCTCTTTTGTTTCTTTAAATACTAAAAATATATGAATTAAAGATACCCAATTAAAATCTGACACATAAATTTAAGTAACACCACCCTGCCACCACAATGATTTTATCCATAAAAAAATCCTATATCTCAGCAATGGAGATAGGTGTTGATCATTAGATGATGATGACAGTATGACCAAGTTTGGGCCGGAAAACTATAAATTGTAGCAAATGGAAGAAAATATGTGGCACAATGATACTTATAAATAAATAAATAAATCAACTATATCGAGTCATCATCTTAAAGATTTTGAAAAAGGATAGCCAACCGGAAAACCCTTTCCCGCAATGAAAATAGAGTGACAAAGGAAACCAATACGAGAAAAAAATCAAGGGTTGCTACAAATGTGAGCGCGTTGCTTTCGAATAAATAAATAATGTTATCTTTTAAAAAACGTTTAGTTAAAATATGAAAGCAATATTTGCAACTTTCATCAACTAAAAAGTACGCTCAAGAAAGTATCATCCTCTCTCGACCAACGTAAGTTTTAATTTGATTAATAAGAAACTGGAGTAACTGTACCGCAACTAATTTTCATTAACTTGCAGGGTCAGTAAACTTTTAGTAACTTTGCTGTTTTTCTAGCTCAGACTTCTTGGTTGTAAACTTTGTTGCAATATTGTTTAAGAAGCAAGGTTATTGAAAAAAATTAATAAACTAATTAAGAAGTTCAATAATGTAGTAGGCGTATAATATTGACATAAATTTGATCTCGACATTAGAATTGCAAAGGATATTGCTTTTCTTTTAATTAAAGCTTATTATTGAAGGCTTGTATAAGCCCTCAAAAATCATAGCTTGAAATAAAATTTTGATGTTTATATAATAATATAATATTTCTTACATTTACACCATTTGGCCTAGGCCAAAGTAAGCACTATAATGATGTAAGTTAGTACTGTCGAGTTCCCAATTAAAGGGATACTAGGGTAACGGCCAGATATACATATATGGTACATAGATATGTAATATTCGTAGGAATATTAATACCTATTACTCAGCTACAAATCCTTTTATACGTTACAAAAATATCTGTCCATTCCGGTACTCGAACCCAAGACCGTTGGTGCGGAAGGCAGGACGAAATCAGGTTTTACACAATTTCGTAGATAAAAAGCAGTATTTTTATTGTTTTCAGGTTACAAAAGTTTTTTACGAAATTGCTTATAACGCTATTTTGACAAATACGTATATATTACTTTTCTAATGAGATTTTACATGCTTTGGTTTCTTGTAGGGTAAATTAACTGTAAACAAATTGTAACCTTTTTTGATACAATATTATCAACATAACTTTAGTTAATGATAATTTCATAAGTAGACAGGCACGTATTGTGAACGAAGTAGATGTTGGAATTCAGCCATATTGGAATATAGCTCCGTGTTATGAATTAATATTGACTTAATGACCTAGCTGGCTCATAACGAAGCATCGAGATGAAAGGGCGTGGTCTCTTTTTATTATGGTTCCACACTATACCTAATGGATCTTGTTTTATAAGCTTAGGTTTAAAATAGCTCATGAACATAGATATAGTCGATAATTCTCTAACAAATTTTACTAAATGCATTTCCAATTTCGTTGGACGTTGGAAAATAAACGCGTTGTCGGCATCTGTAAATATTGTTTTCCTATATTTATAACCTAATAAAATCATTCAATATTATAAAAAAAAGTTATTAATTTACTCATATAACGAAATTTTTATTAACTATTTTTATACCTACATAACTATTACAGTTATAGTATCACATGTGACTATATTCAATGAAATCTACAAAAGAGGTGGCCCATCGCCCCTTCCGCTTATCAATGAGTCTGTGCTAAGGGACCGCGTTATATCTAATTTATGGGGAAATAGGTATACTCAGTAGATGTACCAACTTTGCAAGTATGTTTCAAGTTTCCTTTACATTACCCTCATGTTTCACATTGCGTAACATCTACGCACCATGTTTATATTTCTACTTTAATGCGATCTCATATTTCAAAGATCCCGTCCAAGTTCCCAAAGATCCCGGAGCGCGCGTAGGGCGCTACAGTACCAACGGTAAATACAACGCCTCTAAGGCCCGCCCGGGGAAAGGTCTCTTTATTAGCCCGCGTGGGTTGTGATCATTCCTATGTGTAGACTGGACACAACTGCCTCCAAAAGTTAGGTCCAGACACCTCAGGGCCCGTACTGAATTCCCTGAAGTTAGCATATACTACATCAAATTAATTCATGTCGATTTATAAGATTCCTATACTTTGTCCCATGTAGGATGATACTTTTGACAGTTGACACCTATGTAGAGGGTATAAAGTTGCTATTGCAATGTCAAGCCAAACACAAGGAAACAAACGCAACCTTAGTACGTAGCAATAAGGAAGTGAGACCTGTCAAAAGTATCATCCTACATTGGACAACGTATAGGTGGGTTATTTATGAATCTATTTACCAATATAGCTTGTAAATTGACTCAAGAACGTCAATAAGATTGCAGAAAACTAGGAAAAATTGATATTTAACGTTTAAATCATCGTTGAAGGGGACAAAGAACTCATCTAATTTAATTCCATTTTTATGCCACTTACAAATGATTCTTTGGCTTTATAAGGTGATAAACTGAAGTATATTGATCAAAAGGGGTTTTTAAGGATGTAGAATGGTTGAATTAGTTATCAAGTTATAAGTTAATTAATATTATGCATTAACGAAAAAATAAGAGGAATTGAAATTTGAAAATTTCTTCAACTACATAATAAAAGTCATGATGTTTTACAAGTTTCTGAAAGATTTCCGAGAAAATTCCTACGAAACGAATAAGAAAACCACTTTTAGCATTGAATAAATAATAAAATAATATTCAAATTACCTTTCGGGGAAAAAAATAAAGTATATATCTTAAAGTATATATCAGTTAATAAGCTGAAAAACGCTGGTTGCACCTTGAATCTCGTGCAGACAATAATGAGGAGAAGGATTTCTTGATTACCGCTGTATTAGCAGGAAATTCGCCTTTACAAATAATATATATACGTGTGTGAGACAGTATTTTCAGTTACCTGAGTATCCATAACACAAGCTTTACCTAGTTGGGTTAGGCTACTTGGTGTGAATGTAACGAATTAAAATAGGTTGTTTTAATTTTGACGTGACAACGTCTTATAAATTGGTTTGCCGGGTGACACTTCAAGAAACTGCGTTACGCTCCGCTCACGTTATGCGCTTACAATGAGAGCGAGTGAGAGGCACGCGTCCCTTCCACTCGGGCATGGTTAGCCCGCCTAAGAGCGAGAGAGACAGACATAAAAAGTGGAAGGGACGCGTGCCTATAAATTAATGTTTTAAATATAATTCTTTGTATAAATAAATGTTTTAAATTGTTACTATTATTTCATCCTTCTTCCTACTATACGAATGAATATTCACATTAAAATTATTTTACCACTCAAAGTCGTTGTCACGTAAAACTTTCGCCCGTATACCGACTTTACAGGCAACCAACCAGTTTTTTATATTTATTTAACTATTACTAGAATGTCTAGAAATTATTTTTCCGTACATCTTTTTTTCGTTTTAGTTTTCGTAATTGATGTGAGTGCATGTTATGTCAGTTTATTTAAAAAAAAACATGTTTCTGAATTATATGATTAATTATTGTTATTGGTTTATAAATACAACACTCGTTTTTAGGATAATAATTCGATGAAAATCTCAAAACTTTGTTCCGAAATTAATGAGAAAATATACATGCGATTAAACAAGTTAACATAGGGATGAAGGGATTAGGCACCGGATTTTTATAATCCCCAAGCTGTCTTATGCAGAAACCTTAGTATTGCCGCAGACACTTTTGACGACTAGGATTAGGTACTGTTTCTGCCTGTTTTCGCAGAGTAAGTTTTGTGAGATCGCTCCTTGTCGAGTATTTAGAGCACATGAGAAACTTGTTTGCCTAATTTCAAGTTTCTCTTTAAGCTTTATAAGTCGTGGCAGGAGCACAGTTTAGACTTTGCGGTGACAGACAGTTATCTTTAATTAAATAAATACTCACAAAATTTATTTCCAACAGTAAAAAGTTACAGTCCTTTGCAAAAAACTAACTTAGAAGTTAGACGTATACGTTTTACCTTAAGAAATAGATGGTTTCTTCAATCCTACAGAAATCACCGATAAGTCTAAAAGATTGCTTGCCATTTGGAAGATGAAAATGGTTCCAATCTAATGATATTTCCTATAACAGCGTCGCCGCCATTATAGCACAAAGGATCCTATAAAAGATAAGATGTAACTCACAAGGATCGTCATCTGCACCTAATGATAATAGCTCACATAATTCCGGACAAAGCCACTGCCGAAAACAGACGGGAAATGCTTGGTGGAAAGTTTCTCGCCAATTCACTAGGAGACAGATTTCTCAGTTGAGGGTCTCCTGTTTTTATCTACACCCCATCGAGTCGGACAATGCGAGAGGAACGACGAAATTAACGAACCTTTTTCACGGTGAAATTTCTTTTACATACTTTTCAAACGCTCTTTTATAAAGTTGAGTATACAGGCAACAAAAAATTATTTGATGGCTAATTATTGCACGTGGCACCTAATTATCCATATTAATTTAAATCTTATCACGACCCTTAATGGTAATTTGGCCGTTCTTTGGGGTGACAAACCTATCACACTTGAGGCATATTAACAAAAGAAAGGAAGATTTGTAGAAATAATAATTTTAGAAAAAAGACTAGACGGGTAACTCCGATGGGTTCAGTCCTGCAATCTTTCAAAAGTAACAAATTAAGAAATCAATTAATTTCTTTATTTTCCCACGTTTTTCTCAGGTCGCTTTTTTGTTTGTCTGTCTGTCTGTCTGTTTGTGCAGTTGGATTCTTGCAACTCAATTTTGAGGCACTTCCCGTCTACCTAGCGAGCTGAAATTTTTGGAGCAAGTCAGAACCCGATGACAATGCATCCTAAAACAACTTTTAACTTTCTAGGTACACTTTCAGGTCAACTTTCGGCAACTTTCACTTTTGTATGGGCCTTATCCGAATGTTGCGTACCACATGGTTACTTCGTTGAGTTAATAATTAAAAAGAATAAAATAATAATACTAGATTTAAAAATCTAAAAAGCCCACGTTTTTCAGTGACCAAAAAAGAATAAAATAACCCGTCGGGGCCTAGCGAGGGGCCACTTAAAACGTGGGGGCGCATGTTACTTATGGAGATGTAATGAGATGTATGATATGCATAGATGTTGAGAATATTTATAAAGATACTCTCAACATCTATGCATATCTATCTACGCCCCCACGTTTTGATAGGCCCGTCGCTTGGCCCCGCCGGGTTATTTTATTCTTTTTTGGTCACTGAAAAACGTGGGATTTTTAGATTTTTAAATCTAGTATTATTATTTTTTGTCCATTACACTACTTATCTAAGCTTCTTCTCCTGTCAATACAATTAAATTTCTACGTTCACCAATACAGGTTTGCCAGACCTGTCTTATTGGTTCACATTTGTATTCCTCATTGAAACGTTATGATCTTAAACAACACACAGATACAATATGTAAATTTAATGTCACTTTATCATTATAAGTTTTATACATTTAACCGGCAAAAGGTAAAAAATGTACATTGTATTATCCGAGGAAACAGGGTTTACCTATGAGTGGTGGGGTTGTCTGATAGCAGCGGTATGTACCTATTTTCTCATAATCTTTAGAGAGAGAAAAACATTAATGGACCTAAAAAAATGCCATGTATACATAAAGTAAATTGAAACAAAAAAGTCACTGTACATATTTGTGAAATGACAAAAAATATTTAACATAAGCCATACAAGGTTAATCGGGTCGTAATCTGAGCTTGTGAACTCCTCACGAGACGAAGACATGAAAAGGCAACGCTGGTATTCTAGTGAGGCCTGTTGGTGCGCGGCAAGAGCAGAAAATATATGCATATACAACGTACAAACATACCAAAATATACAAAACAAAGAGAAAGAAAAGAAAAAAAGCAAATATATGAAAAAAATACATTAAACTATTTTTGTAAACAAGTTATTGCAGTTTATATAAGCAAAATTTTGATGGAAAGTTGAGAACAACACAAAGTTGTTTAAAGCATATAGAATTCGAAACTACCTTTACAAATAAATAACATGTTATGTTAATTAACAGTTTGCTAAACAAGTTATTTTTATAAACATTAACTTTGACTCATTATAAATAAATAACATTTGACGCACCTCCACTGTGTTGTGCTGTGTGACGTCTAACCTTCAGCCTATTAATTTCACAAAGGGCGCATGAATGATAGGTGCTAATGATTGCATTTGTAGCCGCGATCAATATCTTAACGTGCCTATCGAAAAAGGGGATGGTTTTTTGGTGACCTATTTGATGACCGCCCCTTGCCAAACTTGATTAACCTCTGCAATGATATTTAAAATAATATTAAAAAGCGCTCATAATTATCACTTGGAAATATTTCAATAAATAATTGTGGAAGCATTTATTACTTAAACCTTTCGTATTCTTTTATTTAACCATGTACTAAAGTAACTTATTGAGTTGTCTACCTTTTGCAGGAACCTATGATCCCTCTGAACTTATCGGCAAAAAATATCATTGCAAAAGTAAAAAAGATATCGAGTGCCACTTAAAAAAATACTTTTTAATATCATTCCGGAGGTACTAGCTAATAAAAAGATGTTAAAACGAAATTGGTCACTTCTAATGGGAGCCAAACACTACTTGCTTTACGCTTTATGGTTCTATACGCTATATGGAGCTGCACATATCATTACATCTTTACAGATTGGTTATCTATAAATACCATTAAGGAGTGAAGGCTGGTCAGTAATTTGTAAAGATTAAAAACACGAAGTATTTACCTCCATCATAGAGCAAAGTTCCACAGACCTAAGAAGTAACCAGCAACTTTAAAATAAAATGAGTAAAATCCTCTTAAAAAAGGAGGTCATAAAAAGAAAAAGAAAATGAAAAGAAGACTAAGATATGTTCAGTTATGAATGTGAACCGGCTTGTTTTTTCTGGAGTAATAAAACACGATAAGTGTATATTTCATTTTTTGTAACAATGGTTTGTAACTCATTTCTTCTAAAAGACTCTTTTGATGTTTTATATGACAGTAAAAATGTAATATTTCCTTAATTTGAAATGAAATGTTTTGTGTAGCATCCTGGGAAGACATTAAGCACATCCCTTCCAGTTATAAAACCAAAACCGGGTACAGGCGAACGGTTCGTGTAAAATTGCTATTATATTAGAAAACAATTTTGTTTGTTGTCACAATAAGTTTATGGTTCGCAGGAAGAGATTTGTATGTAAATTTGCGGTGCAATGTTTCATTTTATATGTTTCCGGTAGCAAAATTATTGACGAATACTCTACAAAATTTTTGAACTCACAAGACTTGTTGTTTAGATTTTTTATATTCTATTAAAAACAGTTTTTCGTACCGCAAATGAACTCTATTAACATTTTACTAGTATTACATTCAGGTACAATCGAGAAATCTAGTGCTTTGCGAATTCTTACATGATTTAGTTTCCAGAAAATTTATTCCGGTATAGTAAAAAGATATTATTTTAACTGTATAGTAAAAGTAAATGAGGTAAACCATGGTTATCAGTTTTACCAAATATTATATCATCAAGTTCATGAATGGAGACTAATAGGTACTGCTTTACACAACAGAAGTGGTTCTGCGTACTTCAACAACGGCAGAATCGTTCGAATCTTGATAGGGGCATATATTTATATGATGAGCATAGTTGTTTTAATATGTTTTGTAATATTTGTAATAAAGCATATTAGTACAAGCTTTACTCAGTTTGAGATTAAATAATTGGTGTGAATTGTCTACATTATATTTATTTGATTTATCTTTGCAACGAAAATTGACAGAGTTTCGCCGGCTGCTGTTGCGTTTCGCTCGAGTAGCGCAATGCTTTGATCTAACAGTGTTTTTAATCTAACCCTCTTACTATACTTTTCATTTGTATTGCACTGGTCTAAATTATAATAAGGAAACATATTCTTCAATTTTTAAAATTATTTGGATTAAAAAATATTGTAAGGATCTAAACAAAAGAAAAAAGTAACAGTTTTGTTAATTGGCCACTGTTTTCGATATATTAAACATACAATACACTACAAATATACTTTATTGTTCACCAAAAATATCAATAAAAACAGTACAACAAAGAATTTAAAATTGAAAGCGATTTCTAACATGTATCCTTTGGATGGAGTTAAAAGTCGTGTAGTGGTTTGAGTTAACATACATAAAGTAATAAAATAAGTGGAGTGGAGTACAGTACATAACTATGTATGTCGTCTATATGAAATGACGTAGAAGCTGGCGAATGGCATCCTTGAGGCTCCCGAACTACTAAGACCTCCGACTATTTCAAAACCCTCAAAGCTGTGATTGCGTTTGTCAATGTTTATTTTGATGGTGATCAATAAATAAATAAATAAATAAAAAAATGATATCTGAAAATTATCGAAAGTATTAGAAACTTCCTGAGCAAGACATATTTAACTTTTCTGCTCCTAGGCGTGAGTGTGAGTGTACAAACCACATCCCCTTACAATATCCAAACACATTGTTTTTTATATAAGTGGTTTGTTTCTTTGGGTTGGTTAAAATTAATTGAGCAAGTAAATATGACCATATTACTGACGGAAATATAACTAAATATATATTTCAAGAGGGGTTATTTACCAGTCACTAAAATCAAATTTTATGTTAAATGATCAACATTAATCTATATATAAATTAGCAAAACAATATATTTATTATATTCACGCCATTAGCCTAGCCCTAAGAAGGCACTGTGAGGCTTGTGATATGAATGCTAGGGTAACAGATAAACATGCATATATGATATATAGACACAAATATCTGCCCTTTTCGGGATTCCAACCAAAGACCATCCCGTCGGTGCGAGAAGCAGATTAATGATCGTCAAAAATTAAACTTATCTGAAAATAACCACATCACAAAACAAGATGCGATGGTTTTGTGCCCTTTTTCAAGATCGATATTTATACGTTAAAATGATAACGAAAACAAGAAGTCGTATTATAGCTGAAATTACTTAAATGGAATAGCGATTCTTACGTCTCAGAAAACTTATTACGTCAGAAACAGTAAGACTGTAATTCACATTGCGCCCTGATCGTAAGGGCAAAGGTTTACATTGCCCGCAAGGTTTGTTTAACCCAACACGGAGTTTATTTACAGCGCTAAACGTTCACGGTTAAGGTTAACCAGTATTTGTTGTTTCCAAAAAAACCCTTCGGTTGAGACTGCCTTAATAAAAGGGCCCGTCCCAATGCTATTTGCGTCACCCCAGAATTTCACGGGAGACGGACGACTGGCAATAAAAATGAATGTTATCTTGCTAATTTTTTTCCCTCGCGTAAATGCCGCCGGTTGCCATAACCCAAATCTTTGGAGAAGGGAACGATTATGACACGAGTTACCGTAACTCCACCAGGAATCGAAATTCGACGATAAAAACTTTACTCACGGAATGCCTGATAAAATAACTGAGGTAGATTGGTCAGGGTGATAGGAAATCCTTAGAGTTGTTTTTATACTTATTTGAGATTTTAAGATTTGTACTTATCTTTTTATTAACATTTAGTATAGTTGTACCTTTATTTGTATACTTATATTTTCCATTTGGAATAAATTTATCTGTTATGAGTAGTTTTCATACAAACACTTTTTTCATGTTTACAGATTAGAAGAGGATTATTTTTGCAAACCTATTCTCTAAAATCATAATGGGTAGTCAATTGTACTTAGTATTAGCATCGTAATTATAAAAAAGGTTTTATACAGTACCTATCCGAGGAAAGTGGCTTGTCCTTAATTGTAAACCTTTTATTTTTGACTATATGTGTGTGATATTACTATACGCATATCACTGTTAATGTTACTTACTGGTCTATTTGATTTAGGTGACGAGTTTTATCGTTAGCCTTATGGAATCACCATTATGTATGTAGTTAAAGATACACGAAAAAGTAATTAAATAGAGAAGGATACTCTGCTATTTCTCATGTCGCAATATATATTGATATTATAGGTAGTATTTATACATATATAAGTAACTTTTAAAGTAAGTCTCCTTTTATACGACGACGGTTTGGTGCAACGGTAGCGATCCTGCCTTTCCTGATTCGAATCCGGGAAGGGGCAGATGTTTGTATGATGAATACGGGCATTTGAACCTGTCATATATATATATATATATATATATATATACTAGTTGACCCGGCCACGCGTTGCTGTGCCGACTGCAGCGTCATCTGCCGGACTGATTTGTGAATCTAAACCATTCTCAGATCCCCTTGAACACACACAAAAAAATTCATTCAAATCGGTCCAGCCGTTTAGGAGGAGTTCAGTGACATACACACTCACAGAAGAATAATATATATAAAGATATATATATATATATATATATATATATATATATATATCTCTATAAATATTACATATTTATGTATGTCTATCCGTAACCCTAGTATCCATAACACAAGCCTTCAAGTGCTTACTTTAGGCTAGCTTAATTGGTGCGAATGTAGGAATATTTATTTATTTATAAGGTACTCACGAGGCATCGGTAATTGGGATTTACAACTTTTCTTTTTCCAAATGCGGTATAAACTCATTGAAAAAAAATGTATGCATGAATGTTGGTTTCTAAGAGAATATAAATAATACAATTGTTATTAATGACGTAGAAGGAACTATAATTCATCGCCTGTATATAAATGTATTTGACGTAAACGTTAACTATATTCAAAACCAATTTTGTTTATATAAAAAACCCTAAAGTGAAAACTGCGAAAGTTAATCAAGGGGAACGCGTTTTATTCAATTTGTACGCCAATTTGACCCTTCATAGGCGCCGTCAGGGTCCTTAATGACGTTACCCTATGTTGTATGTAATAAATAAAATAGAGCGAGATTGTGAACGTATGACAGTATATTTTGAAGTAAGGTTTAAAAGTACTTTAGTTTTCATTAACCATAATGTATAAACAAAGAGTTTCTACAACACCCTAACAAAAATAGACTTCGACATAGCGTACGTTGAAACATGCGTTGTTGCTAATTAGATTATTGCGTGTTCCGTCACACCCCTTTTAAATAAACAATATTCTGTGTGACTTTGCTGAACAGCACTTAGGGTATTTTTGTTCCCATGGAGTTTTATTTATGTAACATGTATATTATGACCTTCGCAGCAAGAGGATGTGGCCTTGAATTTTGACTCCTGAGAGAAGTTGATTTTCTTGTGCTATGGTTTTCTGTAGACGAAAATCTGGCAATTAAATGCTAAGTAATTGATAGAATCAGGTGTCAATTTGCGAAAGTCTGTATCCATTGATAAAAATAAAAATATGTTGCTTACTTGCGCAAAACAAGGAACATGTAATGCCCGCCCGCAAATTAATTCAGATTCCACAGACACCAAGATAAGTTATTCATAATTATACGTCAAGTTCGAAAAAAAAAATTAGGAATAACACTAAACAAAAAAATAGAGTTTGGCAAGAAGTCGTGTGTATATAAGTTAACTTATAACCAATGTGTGAACATATTTCAGATTATATGATAACGATCTCACTTCGCGGAATATTTATTAGGTACCGCTTATCGATTATACGACGCGCATTTCCATGAAGTTTTACACGTTTGTAGTAAAAGAGTTACGACTAAAAGTGTTAAAACATTTAAAAATAACATTGAAGAAACCATGCTTAATGATCAGATTGTTTCGTTTTTCAATTTCCTTTCTTTCTGTGTATTATACATACAAACACATACACATACGTTATACACCAACAGTCATTTATAATAATCACTAAGGAGTTAAGCAGTTTGTGAGAGGTAGACATGTAGTGTAGATTCGATAATACATCTCAGCAACGCTTAGCTTCCACTCACACTTTTTGAGAAAGTATCCGTTTCACAACTCTGCTATGAATATTCTTACCTCCTACTTCGTACATCTCTGGAGAAAACGTAGTCTATGGATGGAAGTGTAACTATTTTCCATTCTCAAATCTTACTTTTATAAAATTAAAGTATCTGACAATGTCATCGATGTATTTAGATTTATAAATTATGAAAACCCGACGCATACCAAATACGCCTAAAAGGCTGATAATAGGATAAGGATTATGTAAAAAGAAACTTTTTATAAAACTAAATATATTCAGTGGCTTATGGTGACGTCATATAGGCTGTATGCTCTTTTAGATAAGCAAAGAGTTGGTGTACATTTTCATTGCGATATTTCAATAAAAAAATCAACTTAACCTTTTTATGAAATGACAAGCAATCTTGCTGTGGTCTTTCTTTTTTAGTTAATCTGCTGACGACGCACTCCTAGTGGGATAGTCGAAAACTAAAAATGGATAGGGGGATTAAGATGGAAACTAAAAATAAATAAGCCCTAACAACCACTGCAGTACTTATAAGACGATAAATTCAGGAAATATCTTGACGAAAGAAAACGTTACTTTGTCCACGACCGATAACTGTCGTTTTGTTAACAAATTACAATAGCAACTTTTTTTATAAAACAAACTTAAATATGCGAAACAAACTTTGGCTCATATGTTATCAACCCACTATCATATTTAATTAATACGCGAAAATCGACAGTAAACTAGAATATATCTAAAGATCAAGATATAGAATTTGGGCAAGGCAGGGCCTGTTGAATATAGAGAGTAAATTAAATTCACTGCTAACTTGAACAATAGTATTGTTCGAAAACTACTCTATCGAGATGTTAGTAGACTTTGATATTACAAGCGAATTGCAAAATAATGCTTTACCGTCTACGGGCTATATCAAGCGCCATATATGTATAATGTGGGAAAATATGAAACATATTTGTTTTTAAGATATAAAATACGTGCGTAAAAACAACTACGCCTCCGAGCCCTCAGGTAGGATTCGAATCCACGACATTTCGCTATCCGGGCGAGTGCTCTGATAGGATATCGCCCGGATAGCGAAAGGTCGTGGGTTCGAATCCTACCGGAGGGCTCGGAAACGTAGTTGTTTTTACACACGTATTTTATATCTTATAGAAATATTGCATTGTGAATGCAAAAAATTAAATAAAAAACATATTTATTTTACTTCAAAGGGATATGTATGCATTTTAATAATTGCTCACAATTATTAATTAGCAACAATATCATACGGAATGTATTTATTTGAACTAAAAAATCCAAGTGCTTTTGGTCACTACAGTGACTAAATGCGCTTGTTTTAATATTCCATGTGATATTTTAGACGTAAAAATAACGTTAAAAATTTTGTTTCATAACGAATTCTTTAATTTATAATAATTTTTATTGTTAGCATTCGGTCTATGATACTAAAATGAAGCAGACAGCGTTACTGGGAATCAGTTTTATTATATATCCACCTTGAACCGTGGAGATCGTATCAGAAACTGCTAGTGATTAATGTAAAAATATATTTTTTTACAGCTTTCATGAATGCATTCTTTTTTCCAATGACACTATCGCTCCCGACTGTCCAGAAACTCTCACCTCATTGCATAGCGAGTACTCAATTTGTAATATTCTTAATCATGTGTATATTGCCTAATTTAATGCAAACGACCAGTGAAATTTCAACTGGAATAGCTTTCCAGTCCTAGTTTTATGCTTGCCACATTATCGTTTAAATGATCTCATTCACCAGACTGTCAGAGTGCCGGCTATAGTGGAATTTACTGGAATAGCACATGATGACGGCAAGAGACCAGACGGAATGATCTGTCTCTCGTGGAGGGGGACGGGGTCTTATAGGCTACGCTACATGTGTCGATACAATTGCTCCCGTTTAGGACACTTCGAACAGTGCTGGCACAGTTGCAACTTCAAACAGCGCAAGCATAAAAAACTTAGTAAAGATTTCATATTTGAACTAAAAAAAAATCAGAGATATCTTAAAAATATATACTGAAACCCCAGAGTCGGCAACTGTGTGGTAAAAAAAAAACATTTCTACTCTACCAGATGGGGATGACCTGGTGTATTTTTTATATTTTTAGGCAGTTTTTTAATCAGTGTTATCTGTAGTAAATAATTAATATTAATTGTAAATATTTGTAATATTTTTTTGGTTTCTCTTGAGTTCGTAGAATAATGTCGTTTAATTAATTTTGAATATTTATTTTATAAAGTGTGGTTGAAGAAGAATAAGCGATTAAAGACATTTCGATAAGTTAAGAAAGAGTAAATTCAGATGTTTCGTTGTTTTCAGCTGCAAAAGGTACGCTAAGCCATTGGGCCCCGGTTGCATTTGTCCCAACAATCTACTGTGAGCTCGCGTGGTGGCTTATGGCCTATTATGATATTTTCGTCAATGAGGGAGGGCTGTGCCAAGCAGAGAATGAGTGTATGAAGAGGGAACATTAATACACTGATGAAGAAATTCGAGAGTGCCAACGAATGCTTAAGAAGTCAAACATGGTTTAATATACGGAGCAAGAAATTATATCTTTTTTGTAGGTCTTAAAATGCTTTACTCTCACCACAGCCTCACTCTCTTGATATACACAAGCATACATGGAGAGTAGCTTAGGCATTTTTAATTTTTGCAAATAAAAAGTTCCCGTGAATTACACCTGGAGCTTCATTCTATATTATCCACTGACGAGGTGTCACTATCGTAGCATTACGTTGCTACACTCCGAAATTTCCCCATACTTCATAGCGTATAATATGATCACTCTACCGCTGCGTAAGTGTTGCTGCGTCATTCATGCCGAAACCTTGTTACTCGGAACTCCATCTTAATGATTTAACACGTAAACAATAGTTTTGGAATAATATTTATAACATAGGTAACACTTTACTGGAATAATAAATTGCGCTTGAAAGATTTTCAAACTCAAAATTTCAATGCGTGAGAGAAAGACTGTATTAAATATATCCCAACAATTACTGAATGAAATATAAGAAGAATTCATTTTCTCAAATAATGTTTATTGCAATAAAGTAAAATTTCATAAACTAAAATTTTAATTAACTTGAATAATTTTCACGGTCACGTGAAATATTCAGCGAACTATTTATATGAGATATTGCCTACTCATGGGCTCTCTTTATCAGCATCTTTATAGTATTTAGAAAAATAGTCTGAACATTACAGTGATTTATGACAGTGCCATCAGACGCTTTTTTACAGTTGTTGGTGATGTCATGCTTTGCCATGTTATATATGATACTATTTAGAAAAAAAAAGATTTATTAACGTCGAAAAAATTTTAACGTAGTTAAGAGTTAAATATCTTTTAAACAATTTATAAATATATATGTATTTTTCGGTTTAAATAATAAGATTTTTTAATTTCATTTATAAGGATTACATATTCGTTTTATTTTATTTGTATTTTCGGAATTAATTTAGTTCGTGTACATTTAATCCACACTATTCACAGCGCCAAATAAAACATCTATTTTTACTATTTACTGTTTATTTAGTTCTGCGCAAATTTACTGTTTACTGTTTGCTAACTTTTTTCTCTGATATTTGTTTGACGGCCGTTCGATGCAATTTATAATGATACTAGCTGAACCGGCCACGCCTTGCTGTGCCGACTGCAGCGTCATCTGCCGGACTGATTTGTGAATCTAAACCATTCTCAGATCCCCTTGAACACACACAAAAAAATTCATTCAAATCGGTCCAGCCGTTTAGGAGGAGTTCAGTGAGATACACACTCACAGAAGTATTATATATATAAAAATAATTTTGTGAATTTTTATCACTGCAATAAATTTATGTTGTTATAGTTTTAAAAATTACTAACATGTATTTCAGTCTGCAAATTCTGAATTCTTCAAAACAGAAAAAGTTCATAATAGCACTTTATCGACTTTTTGCTTGGAGACATCGATGTGTATATCTATCCGTTACCATAGTATCCATGACACAAGCTTTACAGTACTTACTTTGGGTTAGGCTAATTGGTGCGAATGCAAGAAAAAATATTTTTTCCAACATTTACAATGATTATTATTATTGATAAAATTACAAAACGAGGATATTCGTTATATTATTTTATATTTCGACATATTTTTTTTATTAGTTGTTCGTTCAGTATCCATTAAAATTATATCATGTAAGCATTAAAATAATAAAAATAGACAAATTGAAATAGAAAAATATACTGAGTAAATACATCATTATGAGCCGGTAGGTATAATAATTTAGAGAAATAAATAAAACGAAACTAATATTTTCATGTAAGTAATTTAATCTTACACATTTTCAACTTACAGCAGTCTTTTGTATTCCAAGCTCACTAATTCGTGGATAGAAGTTAGTGATACATAAACTTGGGATACCCTGGGACTACAATCACGGCATGTCCACCCTATGCACGCGTCCCGACACGCCTCATGAATAATAAACCGACACCCAAACCACCCTACTCAATGATAGCGACCCTCACTATTTTAAGTACTATTTATTGCCCACGGCTACGTCTGTGCGAAATTCGGTTATATCGCTCACGAGTTAACAACAGAAATTAATTTTTCTTTGATCTTTGCAAATTATAAATGAATTATTGTCAAAAAATTCTTAAAAAATAAACAATTTACAAAGGATATAAAATGTGATTAACTAAAGTGGGTATAATAAAAAAACTAAATCTGACTGTGACGAAATAATATTAAGCATACCAGAATATTTACCCAATACTCATTTTTTATTTAAAAAAGTTTTAGAGCACTAAATATTGTTCTATTTGATAAAACCGCATCAAAATCGGTTCATGTAGTTATTGAGATTAAAGTAAACAGACAGAAAACTTTCTTTTTGTGTTATGTTACTCTTCTTTTGTGTCAGTTTTTGGGACACATATTTAATGAACAGACAAACGGACTAAAGTGTTATATTATATGATAGTAAGTCTCAAGATCAATAAAACAACAGTTTTGTTAAGAGATGGGCAAAATTTTGAAACTTATTTGAAAACTTTAGCACCCTCGTTTTTTTTAAGATACACTAAGACAATGAAATACGATAAACTTGCATCTCAATTCAAGGGTTTTAGCTTTTTTATGCATTTATGGTGGTTCCAAATTCACTGAGCTTTAATCTTATTCCAATCTTAATAATATTGAACCGCGTCCGTAGTCATAATTAAAGATTTAAAGTTCGATCTACAAAATGGCTGATACTTTCTGGTAGCTAAAGTAACAATGCCATTTTCTTGCTCTATAATGACAATTATGTAATTTGGATTTTATGTGTAAGCTGCACACTAACTTACTTATTTTACATATGTTCTTATCCCCGATTTCATCCACTTGGATAAAACAATTTTCTTGCTGGCAAACCCTTAATATAAAACTTTTAATTTTAAAAATTTACATCCCCTATTTTCCCATCTTATGGTATGAAATCCTGAAAGGAAGAGTAATACAGTAAACTTTTGTGTCTCACGATAGGCCCACATAAAACATGAAGACCACAAAAAATACAAACTCTAATCTCCTACTTTAACAACTCAGGGGAGTTCCTAATTATTTGTAATAAAAGAGTTCATTGTAGTGCTCTTTTATTAGGAATATTTAGATTAGTTATGATCGTTCACTTATATCAGTTATGAAGCCTTTTTTCTTAAATTATAAAAATAGTAGTTCAGCCGTTTCCTTTCCTGATGCTCTTCTAAATGGTAATTCCAATTTTGTACGTATATCCGTAATACTTGAAAAGTCGATAGAAAGACTTATTAATTTTATACCACCTTGCATTTTGTTTCATATTGTTGAATACTGATAAATATAAAACAGGTGTATAAAATAGCGACGTACATTGCTTTGACACCAGAAATAAAAATAGACTTGCCATTCCAAGATTTAGACTTCAAAAGGCAGGAGCCTCATTCTTGGGGAAAGGTATAGCACTGTTTAATAAAGTTCCACAAAGTATAGTTGATTTGCCTTATCATAAATTTAAAACGTATGTAAAAAATAAGCTCATGTCTAAAGGTTATTTCAAGGTCTACGACTATTTAATAGATCGCGATGCACGGAAGTAATATGTGTCGTTTCAACGTGACACTATTTATTACAGGTTGTGTCATACAACATTAGCATTTGTTAATTTTAATTTATTACTGGTAGTTAGAGTATGACATGCTCTCTTAATACATTTCTTGTGTGTTGGCATGTGGTACGGATCGTTGCGTTCCCTAAGATATGGTTGAGCGAAGCGATGGCTGTATTATCGTCATGCTCGTGAACGGGTGCTGCCTTAGGAAATGGGTCTGCTTTAACCTTCAGTATTATTGACTAATACTAAACATACATCTTGTTGCTTTCTCAATTTGTCGTTTATTCCCTGTATGTTATTGCAATGTTGAGGGATACTTACTTTAAGTAAGTACAGATACTTGTTGACTTTGTTATAATCAACGAAATAATGATATCATAACACTATTAGTATTGTCATAACAAAATAATTTTGTTTTTTTTGTGGATTGTGTATGGTGACGACGTAATGTCGACGTATATTGTAAATGTCGTTACTTCTGTTAAAGCTGACGAGTTTCTTGCGCCCATTTTTCTTGTCAGTTAAAAGACGTCCTGAATGGGTGGTAGGTAAAAATGTTGGACGATTGAAAACAACTTATTTTAAGTGCATTTGAATAAAGTTATTTTTAATCTTATTTATATCTCCTTTATTTTTTTACAAATACTCTAAATAAAATTCTCTTTTCTTTCATTATTCATGACACCTGTTTCACGCTCAAAGAAACATAAAAAGATGAGGGGTGTGTTTTTAATGCAATGGATGCTAAGGCAGCTTAAATTCGTTCACTCTTTTACTAAGCTTGGACCGGCACGTAAGTCCTACAAGGGCATTTTTTTATTACAGAGATGAATTTAGGATTTTTTAATGAGAATACCTTTAGCAGAGAGTAATTCGTCTTTGCAATAGAAATGATGATATGTCTTCTAACAATTCCACAATCGAATTAGTGATATATTATTTGCCATTAGTCCCATTTACACATTATTTCAAATTTAGGTCTCAGAATCTGAGAATTCTATGAGTTTAAAATGTGTATCTAATTGAGCAATGCATGGAACCTGATGACTCTCAGATGCAAAAAGGTTCTCTCATCATAAAATTAGATACTACTAATTCTGAAATCTGTTGTACTGTTGACAATGACTACTATTTGTAGAATGTGTTAATTACAATGAAAGAAGGCAATAATTGCAATGAAAAAATAAAATAGATCGTTTCTACGCATTGAATTTTATATACTCGTCACAATCGCCAGTACTTACAGAACTAATAAGTATCACTTCAAAGAAATATTATCAAAGACATGTATTTTATGTATTATGCGTTTGTAAATGTAATATTAATGTAAATGCGTGTGTAATATCTAATAAGAAAAAGCATCTAAATTATTTATATATGTATATTTACAATGACTTTGATTAAATATAGTTTATTTACCTTTCTTACAGTTCTAATCAAGAAGAGTGTGAATATTTTTTATTCCCTAAAATAAAAATCAACTAATACATTTTTTATCGCCGGAAGATGCTCTGACAGCTTTCATGAAGGCCGTATGAAGGGGTCTTTGCGGTGGATTGGAAAAAGTGCTTTGAAAAAAGATTCAGATACATGAAACTTGTATAAAAGCTAAAGGAGGATTCTTTGAAAAGATTTAATAAAAATATTTTATCCAAATAAGTTGGTTTGCAGTTTTTTATTACTTTCTGAGTGTCCCACTATATATGTGCTTTTAACCAATAACACGTGTGCAAATTGTGGTTCAATTATTGGTAAACTATTTAAACACATGTAATAGATAGAAGATTTATAAAACTACTGCCTTAAAAATACCAGACATAATATCTTACACACTCCAAATTTCTGTCACAAACAATTACTTTTAGTACTCACATTAAACAGAGGAAGATAAAAACATTTGCTGTTGTAAAGCCAGAAAGAATGTTGATGTAACACATCCGTCGTTTATTCTCGTTTTTGACCCTCAAGCCGGCCCTTGCGTGTATGCTTTTTGCATTTTTCATATCAGATTTCATGAGAAAGTAACCTTGAACATATTTGTGCCGTCTTTGTTTGTTTGCTAAGGGCAATACGTATGTTCTACGTTCATTTTAACTGAATTACGACTGACTTCAAAGTTAATAGCCTTTGCTATCAACGATAATGAGCTCTTAAATGGTGTGCTACCACGATATAGCGCAATTATAGAGTTTTTTATTCTTTATAAAATTAACAAAAAATATAAGACTTCCCAAAAATGGCTATTCAAATGGCGTAGAAAAAGGAAACTTTTTTATGCTAGCTTATCCATCAAAGTAGATAATAGGGGTCGACACTCCGGATTTAGGTCGCACCGATTATTTGTAAATAAATTTTGATGGAATATTGCGTATAATAGAGCTCGTTAAAACGCCCGATTGTTGGGACAATGTTATTCATTCTATTCTGTTCTTGAAAATATAAAAATGTATAATGTTACAAATGACTCTGTCCGGTAAGCGACTATGTTAACATAAATTTATATTTATGTAGTAGTAGTACGTAAGTAGTTACGATAATATTATCATAAATACTTTAATTTTTTTTATTAGTTGTAAATAGAAAATTATATATTTTATATTTACAACATTTTTTTAAAGTTTCAGTATCTTTAATTCGAAAACAGTCAATATAAAGATTATAAATAATATTCTGATTCTTACATTATTGTGTAGAGTTGTATGAAAATATTAAATTTTTGCACGATAAGGCAAAATTTCGCGTGGAGTTCATATTTTGTGTAAAGATTTTCGTTTGTGTTTCAATGAGTCTCTGGATGCTTAGATTTATGGTACTTCTGCTTGTGCCCCAACAGTGGGAAGATTAATAAGCTATATACACTACAATATGTGTATACAGCATTAAACATTCTTATGTAGCGCTGAAATTAGAATAAGGTTATGAAAGTAAATGTCCTAAATCTGCCTCAATTGGTTGAATGTTTTCATAGTAATAATACGAAGAAATTTTGATTAAATTACATTTAACTCAAAGGTGTAATCAATTCCAATATAGTAGAATAGAATATAGAATAGAAAAGAATATGACAGAATAGAACAGAATGAAACAGAACAAAACAGATCAGAATAGAACAGAGCAGAACAGAACAGAGCAGAGCAGAACAAATTAGAATAGAATATTTAATAATGTGGTATATAATAAAGATCTTAACATAATGAAGTTGTTCAGGACTCATTCACCCAGTTTGGGCATGTAAAAATATGAAATTTATCTCGAGAAAAATATATATATTTTTTATTATGTATAAAAAAAAATAATAAAAAATTGATCATTTTAAAAAATATCCAACTAGATATAGAAAATCAATCTTATCTTCAACTAAACCAATGTCTGAACCGATAAAATATGATCGAGGAATGTCATTGAAAGAATTCTGGTTGATCCCTGACGTAGAAACAAGCCTCGTTAACCTAGGTATACATATAGTTAGTTGGTAGTTTTGAGTTCCTTGAATAGAGGTCCACACGACACCAAATTGTCCACATCATATATGGCACCAATGCATGCGTTTTGAGCCATAAGAAACCTTATCCGTGTAGCAAGAGTTACCCCAGAAAACAACACCATACCGCAAAATTAAGCAAACATGTCCATAGTAAGCCTGGAGAGCGACTTGCTTGCTGTTTTCCCCACTTTCCAAAACGCATAAACGTGTGAAAAAAGAATCTTGGAATACGCATTGATATTTGACCATTTTTTTATGATTAGGAATTGTTTTAAAATATTAAATCAATGTGATAAACATTGGTGACAAATGACAATGATTATTCTGATTATCTGGTATTGAGACGAAAATTTTTGAAAGCCAAATTAATAGCTAATTTTGTTATAAAATACGGCGTTGTTGCAGTATTTGCGATAAGTTACCAGATCTGTTAAAAAATATAAAATCCACTTCACAGGTTTACAGGTGTACATAGTATTATTATTTAATAGAAAACAAACCCAAAAAATGTAAATTTGGTCATCGATTCTGGGGCAAATAATGTATGGGGACTAGGAAAACATCATTGATATTATTGTATAGGTTGACCTGTCCTTAATCATATACAAGAAAGAAATATTCTTATACCTATATTATTATAGAAAGAAGATATTAAAAAAATATATTATTGTGAGTTACTAAGGGTACAGATCGCGCCAAACTTCTAGTTCGCTCTGAACACAGCGCGAAGCAGCAAAAAAATAAGTATGAGCGGGGAGCGGCAGAAGGCGGCGGCGGCAGGGCTCGCTCCCTTTCACCCCCCGCACCTATGTCACCAGTGCGTGCGTGTTAGTGAGCATTCAGTGTTCTTCCGAAGAGCACACGCGCTTGTTTTTCGTAGCGAAGTACAGTCACACTCAGTTTTGTTTTGTTTTGTTGTTACTGTTAAGATTCCGTCTGTGGCAACACTGTCATAAACAGCTGTTAATAATAGCTCCTATATTTATTTGCAAATTTCATTAATTTAGTATATTAAAAAGGCCATAAACCATTTTATCACAGTTAAAAGTGTTGAAATCTAATTAGTGTGAAATATTCTAAGATTTTTTTGTCTACTAATTGTGTTGTAAAAATCGCCGGTTAAGCGCCGGTAAGTGCATTGTCAGTATTTGAATTATTGTATGTTAATCATTGTCATCGCTTTTGTCGTGGTTAGTTAACATCGTATTTAAAGTTATTGCTGGTAGATACCTTTCTTTAGAAATTGTTATTATTACAAATTAGAGTGTGTAGTGTTATCAATAAGATAACCTCTCTGTTGTTTGACAACTACCTGGACTTTGTATTAAACAATCAGTTATTACTTTAATTTTTAAAAATGTTGACTCGCAAGGCCTCAGCTATTCAAGAACTTCATATGGCCTTACAAGAATTGAAAGTCTCCAAGGAGTTAGTCACACAATTGCATAGGGAAAGAGATGACAATGAAAAGGAATTATTGGATGTGTTGAAAAAAAATAGTATATTAAAAAGAGAAATGTCTGAATTACACACTTTAAATTTAACTCTTAATGAGGATCGAGATAAACTCCAATTGCAAATAGACGGGTTCGACCAATGCAGGGATGAATATGAGCAGGCCCTCAGGCTCATCACTGGATTGGAGAAGCAACTTTATGAGGCAAATAAACATATAACAAGTTTAGAATCAGAAAAATCAGAAATATATTCCTCGCAGAACCAAAGTCTATTTGATGAATTGGTTGGTAGCGCTCCTGACATGGTTTCTGCTCCATTTAATATCAATCCTGCTACATCAATAGACCTATCAAATGATAAGATTAGTTCCTGCAAAAGTGTAAAGGGATCTATTAAATGCAGTAGAAAGAAGTTGAAAAAATACATTAAAATTAATAAATTTCTTCAGAAAACAAATAAATTGGTTAAGAAACAAAAAAAAACTTTTAACAACTCAAAAAATGCTAAAGAGCGGCTACAATTGATAGAACAGCTGAATGTATGCTCATCCATTATTCAGGAAAATAGAACAATTTATGAATGTAATGTCGAGAGACTAAATAGCAAAATCATTAAATTGCATGAGTCGTTAAATAGTATGACTCGCAACTATGAGGCCTCAAAAAAGGAGATAGGGGAATACATACTGGCCTTACAACATTTAACAAATGTGTCAATTTCAGAGCAGGAAACCAATAATCCATTTAACTCTGAGGCTTCAGGCCTAGCTGCCCCGGAGGAATATATAACCCAGCCAGCATGTGAGCCTTTAATCTCCAGTTACTGTAATGATATGATAGGCACAAGTGAAAATAATTCCTCTACAGATAACAATTGTTATAAAACTGTTATTTACTGTGATGAAATTGGGAAGAATTTAGGCCAATTAATTAGGAACCAATCCCAGGAAAGCATTATTAACTATTGTATGCCAGGATTAACTTTAAATGAAATAATGAAAAAAGCTGTCAAACATAAATACAATCAAAACACTAATTTAATAATTTTAATTGGAAATAGGGGTAATGTAAACAAAGAAAATTTGCTGAAATATTGTAATATACTGGGTAACCTAAATATCAAAAAAATTGTAATGTTTACATTCCCCTATAGCAGCAGTCTGCCACAAGCGGAAAATAATTATAGATATCATTTAAATGTATCATTAACTACTATGGCACATTATAATAGCCAATTTCATATAATTGATATTAATAAATTTATAAAGAAATTTTATATGACAAAGGATAAATACTATCTGCCTACTTATTATAAGAGACAAATAGCTATATCGCTATCTTATTTTTTTAAGCAATTAGCCAATAACTTGGCTAGTAAAACTGCTGCTTCTATTGAGCAGTATAATATTGACATTAATTATTCGACTTTGGAATTAGTTCCAAATAATTGTTTATTAAAATCTAAAGATAATATTTTAAATTAATTTATGAGACAATAGAGGAGTCCTCTGGCCCTATAGTGACAAAAGAAAAGTCTTCCTATTTGAATATTGTTCATCAAAATATACAAGGCTTCTCTGGCAAGGATTTAGAATTAAGTCTCTATTTAAATTATGAAAATATTGATGTGTTATGTGTAACTGAGCATTGGCTAAAGAATTACGAATTGATGACTAACATAGATAATTATAAAATTGTAAGCTCGTTTACTAGAAAATCAGCCAAAAGAGGTGGCTCTATGATAATTTTACATGAGTCAATACAATGTAAGGAACGCAAAGATATAGTATCCAAATCAATAGAACGTATTATTGAGATAGCATGTGTGGAACTAGACAAAATAGTTATTGTATGTGTATATAGACCTCCCAAGAGTTCATACCCACAGTTTGAGGCCGCTATGGAGGAAGTACTAAGAATAACTTTCAACAAAAATAAAAAAGTGATTGTATGTGGAGATTTCAATATAAATATTCTTGATTCAACACATCTGTCGGGTGGGTTCCTAAATTTATTTAAATCTTTTAATTTATTTAATGTATTTAATGAACCGACCCGAATTACTCCCACATGCGCCACTTGTTTGGACAATATTTTTTGTAATAATTAAATACTTAAAAAATCAATAATTAACTGTATTAAATCCGACCACAGCGGCCAATTTGCCTCTATTGAGTACCATCACGTTCCTTCGAAACGCGAAATAACTTGTAGACCATTATCTAAACATTGTATAGATAAATTCAGATACAATGTAAGTAACAAACTTGCAACTCTACCGGTCTCCAACTTTGAAACTAATAGTCTTTATAATCATTTGTTTAATATAATTAATAATGAATTTAGCAATATATTTAGACAAAGGGTATTTAAAAAAGATAATGTAAAAAAGAAATTTAGTGATTGGGCTACACCTGGAATTTATAAAAGCAGAAGGAAATTATATGAACTTTATGCTTTAAAATCTACCTCCAGTGATACTAGCTTTATTGAATATGTTAAGAAATATTCTAAAACATTTAAAAAAGTATGTTCTCTTGCTAAATCTATGTACATAGCTAACAAAATTAAGTTATCAGAGAACAAAATAAAGACAACGTGGAATATAATTAATAAAGAAACAGGCAAAAGCAAATCTCAAATACAATCTTTTTCACTAGAAATTAACAAAAATATTGTAAATTCTGACAAAGTTGTTGCTGGTGTTTTTGAGGATTTTTTTTCTAGATTACCATTAGAAACTACAAGTTCCCTACGTTCGTGTCCTAATGTTGCTGCTGCCCTACTAGAATCGAGTGTTGATAGGTGCAATGTAAAATTTAATTTTACACATATTAATACAGAAGATATTATTAAAGCATTCAAAAGTATTCGTATCAAAAAAACAGAAGATTTATGGGGTATGTCAACTAATAATATTAAATCAATAATTGACAT
This sequence comes from Calamotropha paludella, assembly GCA_927399485.1. Classification (NCBI taxonomy): domain Eukaryota; kingdom Metazoa; phylum Arthropoda; class Insecta; order Lepidoptera; family Crambidae; genus Calamotropha; species Calamotropha paludella. The sequence continues at coordinate 19,131,240 of OV656815.1, read as the reverse complement.
AATTGCGCCTTACTTAGCTTATATTTTTAATAATAGTGTTGACGAGGGGGTATTCCCACGCTTAATGAAACATAGTAAATTAGTTCCCCTTTTCAAATCGGGAGAAAAAAATGATCCCGCTAACTTTCGACCTATATCTATATTACCAGTGTTCAGTAAAATTTTTGAAAAAATTATCTATATGCAGTTATTGGCTCACTTTACCGATACTAAAATTTTTCATAAAAATCAATTCGGTTTTTCTAAAGGTAAAAGTACTACTGATGCTGGAGTTGCACTTATTAAACACATACTTGATGCTTGGGAGGGCAAGCAAGATGTAATTGGCATCTTTTGTGACCTTTCTAAGGCGTTCGATTGCGTTGATTACCGCACGCTATTAAAAAAGTTGGAACATTATGGTGTCTCTGATATGTCAAAAAGCCTAATACAGTCGTATTTGTCAAATAGAATTCATAAAGTTGTCATTAATAAGAGTGAGTCTGCTGGAGCCCCCATAACTATGGGCGTGCCCCAAGGATCAATATTAGGGCCTTTACTTTTTTTGATCTATATTAATGACCTTCCTTACTATGTTAAAAATCTTTGTGAGACAGTACTATTTGCAGATGACACTTCCTTAGTTTTTAAAGTCTCTCGACACGATGATTGCTCTGACGATGTAAATAGTACGCTATCAAAAGTTTTACAATGGTTCACCAGTAACAATTTATCACTAAATTCAAAGAAAACAAAGTGCATACAATTTACGTTACCGAATGTAAGGAGGGTTGACCTACATGTAAAGTTGAATGATGAAGTAGTCGAATTTGTTGAAAAGACAAAATTTCTGGGTATAACATTAGATTCACGACTACAATGGGACCCTCACATTGAGGCCTTGTCAAGTAGACTCAGTTCTGCGGCATATGCTGTAAAAAAAATAAGGCTTTTAACTAATGTTGAAACGGCAAGGTTAATTTATTTTAGTTATTTTCATAGTGTAATGTCTTATGGGTTGTTGTTGTGGGGCTCAGCTGCTAATATTGAAAGCATTTTTGTATTACAGAAAAGAGCTGTCCGTGCAATATACAGCCTTCGGCCTCGGTATTCTCTCAGAGATTTTTTTAAGGAAATTAATATTCTTACTGTGGCGGGACAGTACATTTATGAGAATATAATTTATGTACGAAAACACTACAATACTTTTGTCAAAAATAGCGACGTACATTGCTTTAACACCAGAAATAAGAATAGACTTGCCGTTCCAAGATTTAGACTTCAAAAGACAGGAGGCTCTTTCTTGGGGAAAGGTATAGCACTGTTTAATAAAGTTCCACAAAGTATAGTAGATTTGCCTTATCATAAGTTTAAAATGTATGTTAAAAATAAGCTCATGTCCAAAGGTTATTACAAGGTCAACGACTATTTAATAGATCGCGATGCATGGAAGTAATATGTGTCATTTCAACATGACACTATTTATTACAGGTTGTAACATACAGCATTAGCATTTTTTAATTTTTTAAAACTAATTTATTACTGGTAGATAAGAGTATGACATGCTCTCTTAATACATTTCTTGGGTGGTGGCATGTGGTGCGGATCGTTACGTTCCCTAAGATATGGTTGAGCGAAGCGATGGCTGTATCATGCGTCATGCTCGTGAACGGGTGCTGCCTTGGGAAATGGGTCTGCTCTAACCTTCAGTATTCAGTATTGGCTAAAACTAAACATAAATCTTGTTGTTTTCTTAAATTTGTCGTTTATTCCCTGTATGTTATTGCAATGTTTTGGGATACTTACTTTAAGTAAGTACAGATACTTGTTGACTTTGTTGTAATCAACGAAACAACGAAATAATGATATCATAACACTATTAGTATTGTCATAACAAAATAATTTTGTTTTTTTTTTTTTTGTGGATTGTATATGGTGACGACGTATTATATTGTAAATGTCGTTACTTCTGTTAAAGCTGATGAGTTTCTTGCGCCCATTCTTCTTGTCAGTTAAAAGACGTCCTGAATGGGTGGTAGGAAAAAATGTTGGACGATTCAAAACTACTTATTTTTAAGTGCATTTGAATAAAGTTATTTTCATTTTCATTTCATTTTTCATTTTTTGTTGTCTAATTTTTTTTAGTTGTTCCGTTATAGTGTTTATGTTGTTCCTTTAATAACAATATTTTGAACATACCTAACCGGAATACGGTTTTTCGTCGTCAAGCTAGAATAATTGTGTACAATGTTTTGAAATTGATGTAAAAAGAAGCGGACGAAGGCATAAAAATAAACATCAAGCACGTGCAAAAAAGAGTGGCAGAAGCTACTGGAGTTTCAACGAAAACGGTGCGCAGAATTAATGCAGAAGCCAACAAATCGGAATTTGTGGCTGTGTTTCGAACTCCTGGGAAGAAGAGGGCGGAAAAAAATGTCCACAATTATCATAATACCGAAAAAGTGTTACCGATAATAAAGGGCCTTTTAAAAAAGTTAAAGGAAGACATACATTTCGAAGGTTCTGGAACAAGCCTGCGGCGCATATTAAAACGTATGGGGTTTCAATGGAAAAAAAACAAACTCATAAAAACAAGGAAGTAAACAAACATTTTCTGATTGACCGTATTCTAGGAGACAGTGGGCATACGGTATTACAGCTTCCACCCTATCATCCAGACTTGAATTCAATATAAATGGCCTGGGCAGCTGTGAAGGGTTATGTAGCGAAGAAAAATGTGAGCTGGAATATTAATCAGGTCATGAAAATTGTCCGAGAAAAATGTAACATCATGGGTGAATCAGAGTGGACGGCATTGTGCAACAAAATTAACCTTTAACTACCTACTGACGTGGGGGCCTCTCAGGCCTTGAAAAAGTAAAATTGTTGAATTTCTCCCCTCCCTCGTGCACGACGCACGCGAATCTTCTAGTACCTTCGAGTTTAATTACGCCGAGGCTGTCAACGACTGTGCACGTGTTTGCGCGCGCAATTTCGTTAGGTAAATTCGTTTTAAAGTTTCTCGTGGGCCTCAGAGACCCCACCTCAGTATTGCCGTAACTTTTTTGTAGATAATTTCGATTTAGTTATCGTTGTTTTTCTTGCAGAAGTTAAAAAGCTTTTACAATATGGAGCCCAGTACGTCGTCCGGAAGAAAGCGGTCTCTCGGGAATAAAAATAACCAGCATTTAGCGAAAAATATAAGTAGAGTAGTGCCAGAAAATAACGATTTTGAGACAGTGGTGACGTCTTGCTTAGATCATGAAGACTCAAGCGGTTCGGAGGCCGAAGAAATAAATGACACCTTTACACCGGAGCTTCATGAGCATGATCCAGATACGCAGAGTGAGTCGGAATCCGAAGAACCGGTTGAAAATGTACCAGAAGAGCCAACCTCAGATGACGATGTTCCTCTATCATCAATTCGATCCTTCTATGTGAAAAATCGCTACAAATGGGTGTGCCAACCACCGTTTAGAGCCGTTCGAGTTCCTCAACATAATATAGTTAGACGAACTAACACTCGATCGATAAAAACGATCGAAAAGATCCTTTTTCTATACGGAATAAATACATTAATGATGAGATTTTACTAGAGATTCTTAAGTGGACTAATGAAAAATTCAATTTATATCGGGCAAAGTTTTCGGACAAAAATCGTGCTGAGCTCAGAAATTTAGATATGGTATAACTACAAGCATTTATTTTTTTATTATTTATTAGCATAAAAGCAATTATGCCTTCCATGTGCAAAGCAAGTTTGTCCAGATTGTGTTTAATTCGCACTATTTGATGTCTGTAATTTTTTTTCCCCCTTTTTAATATTAACTATAACTGATTTGCCATTTGCTAAAAAGACTATTTGACATTAAGATTTTAAATTGATTTGTTGATTGTTTTAATATTTTTCATTATTACATTGTGATTAATGATCTCATGTGATTTTTGCCAAAAAGTGCAAAATGTTTTCTAAACATTGATATAAAACTTACCTTTTAAGAAATAAATTACATAATGATAATTTCTTTTTATTTAAATATATCCACTAAAAATCATAATTAAACAAAAAACCCTAGAAAATCTATAGATTTTTAAATATAAGCACACATAAGTATGGGCCTCTACGGCCTCCACGTCAGTGTTTACGTAAAATTTAATCCACCTCAGTAGCTAAAGGTTAAAAACATTGAAGAAGAGTATAGAAAGAGTGATCACGTAATAGACACATTAACCGATGAAATTATAATAAGAGTGACCGATAGCGAATCGGAATCGGAGAGCGACAATGAGAGTGAACATACCGACTCTAACCATGAATCAGATAGTGGCGATGATGATAGTGAAGTCATGCCTTGTTCAAGCAACTCAAAAATATCACTATCAAACTATGTTGCAGGTGTTAAACAATTATAAACTTTAAAGTTAAACTATATTGCAATAAAACCTGTGTTTTGCTTATTCGTACTTATATCCAAATAATGTGAGAATAACAATGTAATAATAACTAATATTATTATAATATTCTATTGCAAAATTAGTTCTTCAGTCATGGTGGAGTTCTTGTGTTTCAAATCAACTTAATTTTGTGCGTGACTGTACCCCTGCGCGAAGCAACTTCAGAGCGGACTAGAAGTTTGGCGCGATCTGTAATAGTGATAAACCCACCTAGATACGTGACACCTGCTATTTCCACTAAAGAAATATATTGAATTTGAATTCAAAATTTTCAGTTTAAAAGCGGCGCATGAGGAAATTTGCCTATAAATAGAACAATTTCTGAAAGCCATTCCATTTACGCGAGCGCGGTTGGAACGACAAACTAAAGGACGTGTCAACCGTTCGCTCTGTAAAATATGTATAGCTAAACGTGAGAAATTTAGAATACACTATTGTTAAATAAATTTTTCCTCTTTTCAACAATAAGTGCTGGTATCACTGCAGTATATTCGCGACATATCTCCTTAAAGAACCGGTGTGATATATCAATCAAACTCACTATTTTTTTACAGTAAATGGTATATTAAAGTGGTACTCCTAACTCTAATAAAATCATATACCTACTTAACAATTCGAATTATGAAATCATGAAACATCTCGCTTTTAAAATGCAATTTTGTGCAGTAACAAGTTGAAAAGTTATATCTTTGATTGGCTTTTATTAATAATAGCTTCGGCTTATCAGAGAAAATCTTTAACGCGCTAACCCAGATAACACTGGAGTTTTAGCCAGTGTATACTGTTACCGCCTTCCCTCTTTGAAAGTACTCTTACCTTATGTTATTGATATGCAGTAGAGTAAAATCGGAATAAAGGTAATCTTTGCCTGCAAGGATCTTTTCAAATCACCTCCTTAGACAGACAGGCGAACTAAAAGAAAAAAATGAATAGAAAAAAAAATTAAGATATGTTTACGTCTCAGTTTTTTCAGGAATAAGTACGACCTATAGACACGACTTTCAACAGTTTTATAAAATCGTAGATGTCTTATTTTATCTTATACTAGCTGACCCCGCAGACTTCGTACTGCCTCAATCGATAAATAAAAGACCTAAACTTTTGTATAAAATAAACTTAAAACAAACAAAAGGAATTAATAAAAAAATGCTCGGTATGAATTAAGTTTTATTATTATTTTCGATTAATTACACATGATGTTGCTTACTTACAAAACAGAAATACTGGCTATTTATAAGGTTTCAATTTGATATTGACGGACACACACAGTTATGATACAGTCTGTTAATCAATTTAAAGCTTTCTGATAAACAATATTTTTTGTTTTATTTTGTGGTGTATAAATAAATAAAGATGACGGTTTTCTGAAGCGCGAACACGCGACGTATAATTGTCCATACGCGAAACAGGGAAACTCCAAGTTGATTCCACAAACTTCCAACGACTGGCTTTGCGATTTATTTATGGTCATCGCAAAGGCCAGATGTACTGGAAATTGTAAACGTTTAAAATCGAACGGTAAATCCGTTGGAATCATCGGTATACGCGGGATCAAGACATCCTCTCCTTTGTATTATCCCTTTATGATTGTTGCCTCAATGACGTTATTCATCACCTTTTTCACAGCTCGTCTTGTTCCATTGCACAGTCGATGTTGATTAATGTTACGTAGCATGATGACAAATGATCGTACTTTTAACTGCAATTTGTGAGGTGGTAATCCAGGCAATTTCAGTAATTTTAAAAACTCTGTGGGATAGCTGACTACGTCATCCTGGTTCATAACGGTGTCTACTGATTTGAAGGAAACCAACTGTCCCGGAAGAAAATTCTGAATCGTCGCATTGAGATCATCGACATCCTTATTTTTCGCCGCCAATATTGCTCGTTCGTTGTCAATTATGGTTATTGAACTGTTGCGCTATATCTGGGAAAACACGCTGAATAAGCTCCTCTTTTTAGTCGGTGATGTGACAGAAATCTCTGGGTAAAGTGATGAATCCGGTCGAGATGTCCACTGCGACTTTATTATTTTCAATGTCTAACAACTGCTTCGCAAACATATTTGCAATTACATATTGTTACAAAAATACTCGCATGTTAGTTGTAAATTGGAGTGTCTTTACGTACTACCACAAATTCGATGATTTCAGGCATGCGTTTAGTTCAACAGTTGATCGGAGGAAAACTGGAAGAGTCTGCTGAAAATCACCTGACAAAATCATGGCCCTACCAAAAATATTTTGGCTATCAAGAAGATCTTTCAAAGTTCTGTCCAATGCCTACAGTGACCTCTTATGGGCCATTGTGCATTCATCCCAAACAATCAATTTATCTGTAGGATCTTGGCCATTGCGCTATTTTGGCGATGTTGCAAATTGGTGTTTCGTTGATTTGCATGTTTAATGGTAATTTCAAGGCAGTGTGCAGTTTGCCCGCCTTCTAGCAGAGTCGCAGCTATTCCAGATGAAGCCAACGCTAGAGCTACCTCATTTTACGATCTGATCCTCGCCAAATGGTTTTTCCGGTTCCTCCGGGAGCATCAAGTAAATAAATTCCACCAGATCCACTGTTCTATCAAAGTGTCGTACGCAATTCTTTGTTACTAATTAAATTGTGGAACATTTGTACTTGTTGAACTTGAACTGTTTCGGCCAATGCTTCAATGTCATACTGTTGTTCTCTTTGCCACTCGTGGTTTGAAACATCGTACATATGAGGATTGGGTGCTGTCATTCCCAAACATGAAAATACTTTATTTGCCATCAATAAACACATATCTTCTATCATGTCTCATTGGAAATTTCTGCAGTCATTTGTAGTGTAGAATTCAAAGTTTGACGGTGCCCACTATGCAAAACATCCTCAGCCACGTCATCTCTATACTTAACCCACAAATCTATTGGATTCGAGGGGAAACATGTCGATATGATAATCCACAAACAATGTACGAATTTCATGCGGCGATGAAGATGTTACGGAATCCTTGAGCGTATCATCCCAGTGCGATTCGTTCCCGAGTAAATGTAATAGTTGACATGCCTCACGGTAAGTCGCACATAGTTGTCAATTAACTGGTCTCAGTTGTTTAAATGATGTGGGACCACGAACACTCACCAACAACAACCGCAAATAATAACATTCATCGTTATTATCGTGATGTACTGTGTAGATGCGACTCGGAGCGTCTGAAGCAAATACATTTGGATGTCCTTCAGTTGGTGTTCCTTGTTTTCGACGCTGAAACAATTTCGATGATGCATTCCATGTGTAATATGGCTGTATGCATGTCAGCATACAGCCAAGTGCGAGCAAAATCATCAGTTTGACAGACTGTAAAGAAATTCGTTAATGTTGTCGACGGTGGACGTACCGGTCTGTCTGCCGCGTTCAATACATTAAAATAAACTCGTTGACCATTTTTTAAATGGACTGCCAAATGGACAACTGTAACGTATCTTTCATGGATCGCAAATTAAAAGACGCCGAATTGTTTAGTTGCTAACAATCTCATAGATAGTTAACAACGGAAGTTAGCTAAAATTAAGTTTATATTTTACCACTTGAGAATAAATATGTAGTTAGAAAGATATGAAAATTCTAATTAGTTTTTCATTTTAAACTATTCTTTCAATTTGATTTCTGAACGACGGGGGACACAAAATTGTTGTTTTATTTAAATCCGAGCATTTTCATATTTACTCACCTTTTAAACCTTCTCTGGACTTCCACAAATAATTCAAGACCAAAATTAGCCAAATCGGTCCAGCCGTTCTCGAGTTTTAGCGAGACTGTTAGCGAGACTAACGAACAGCAATTCATTTTTATATATAAAGACTAGCGGCCCGTCCCGGTTTCGCACGAGTGGACAAAATTCTTTAATTTTTTCTAGCATTACATTCACGCTGAGTAATAAAGACTATATGCCTTTGTTACTCAGCGTGAATGTAGCTTTCCAATGGTGAAAGAATTATTAAAATCGGCTTAGTAATTTTTGAATTTATTCATTCAAACATACAAAAATACAAATCTTTTCTCTTTATAATATTAGTGTAGAAATGTATTTTTATATCAGATGCATATTTTAAATCAGCTATATATAAATATTTTGATAAAAGATACCCACAAAAAACCAACAACGGGTCACATTTGTTGTGATATCATTTTAATATAATGATTCTATCAGAGTTTAGAGAGGACGATAAAAGAATACATAGTAACATAACATATAAAGGTTTTTTTATTAATCCTCTGTCTATATGTTCAGGATAATCTCTGAAACGAGTTTTTTTGCGGTTTTCCCAGATAAATTAAGTTTAGCTTTGTATGCCTGCATCATGCCATCAAAATTGGATCTCGGTAAAAAAGATTTCGTTATTTGCTGGTAATTTTAAATTAATCGCTACTACTATAGATTCAAGAGCGTGAAAAACTGAATTAACAACAACTTGTTTAATGAATAAAATAGTCAGATTTTCCTCATACACCCACTCAGTTAGTTTAGTTGTGGTGTACTAATATTATTGACGTTCATGTGTAATTATGTTTAACGTTTGTGACCAAGAAAATAATGATTAATCACTTATATTTAGTACCAAATCAATCAGACGCATGCACGCACGCGTACATGCACACTATCTAACACACACACACACACACACACACGCACACACACACACACACACACACGCACACACATGCTAACGCATCACACGCACACGCACACTAACTCACACGCACACACATGCTTACGCACACACACGCACACGTAAACACACACATTGATACGTCCGATGACTTCTTAGTTTATAGCTACAAGATAGTACTATGTGCTAATGCAATACGATATTAGAGGGAAGGATCTGTCTTCTAGAATTTAGGTTAACATAACCTACGTGGCAGAGTAATTGTTTAAGTTTAGCTTTGTACTTTGGTTTTTGTGTTATTGTTGGACAATAAATTATTATTATGATTACTATTATTCAACTTATTCATTAGAACGACACCACTCTTGCGTGGTGACTACTAAATATCATAGGTAGGTATATGCCACAGATCTTGACCGGTAAATGTGGTTTGTATATAGATAAAGTTTGTAGTGCGGCTAGTTACTTTGAAACTCTATAAAACAGCGACAAAAGTAATAGAAATATTTCTTCAAAGTTCCTATTCTTTCTGACCAGCATTTAAATTACGTACAATTTCAAATATAATAAATTATAACCTATAATATAAACTAAATAAATAGAAAATTGGTTAAAGAGCTTTAACTTAAAGCTCATTGACATGCTTTGGAGATAATTGTCATTGATAGATATGGAACTGTCATTAGATGTTTACGCCAAAGAAACGCAGCCTTCGTCTTATTGTGAATGACAGTTCAATTTCACGAAATCAAATCTACTGTATTGGAAGTCATACATGAATATTATTAAGGACTTAGACGTATCTGCGTCACGGAATTTGGAGAGATTGGCGGTTATATCCTTGAAATTGATTTAAATATCACATAAAATACTTTTTTATCTGATCTTACATTTTCATTTGAAGATGATTATTTATAACGTGTTTTTTTAATCAAAGGCTATGTCATAACTTTGGAAGTTATTCGTCAGGGGATCTTGTATTAACAAAAACTTGGCAAGCTCTGTTTGGTCTCCCTTATATGTAACAGCGCTTCATGATATACGTAAATTTTAATAATATTATAAATACTAGAGCAAAATTTTAATTAAACATTAAAGTTATCAAAAAAATACCAATTCACATATAATTGCCTTATACAATTGTTTTCTCTGCAATAATTTTTGTGTTTAAATATATATATAAAGTATATTGTATGTATGGGCGCCACTAGCGAGTCCACATCGGTGAGAATATCTCTAATTGTTGTGTTAACGAAACTGGTGTCCCTCAGGGCGGCGTTTTATCTCCTCTTCTTTTTTGATATTTATAAATTGGATCTCTCACAATTATCCTTCGTTCTACCACTACAATATCCTACAAATTGGCACTCATGAGCTATTTGAACGCTCGTTTTAGCTTTTGAGGTATTCAGCCGCAATCTGTTTCATTTTGCGATAAGGAACCACCGGTATGACCTTCGTTTGAAAACTGAAAAAAGTTATAGGTAACTCCAAATTAGTATCAAAAATCGACTAGTTTTACGTCCCGCAAATAATTCTTAATTGAGAAACATTGAGAAACACCTGTCTTGAACGCCTCAGTTAGCACAAATCAGACGTAAATTATTCGCATCTGATACTTCATTACGAAGGTTGTAAAAGTAGATGGAAAGCTATGGGCCCAAAATATGTTAAGTTGGGATATGATCTAAAAATTAGTAAAATTTAATTATGCAAACATTAAAAATCTGCTTCAGCATCATTGTTTTTTGTTTTTTTTCGGAGAAATTGCGAAAAATAATTTTAAATAGGAAAAACTGAAAAATTATAATAAATAATATGAATTATGAAAAAGAAACTCGCTTCTATATCGAATTAAAAATGAAAAATAAACTATAATTAAAAAAAATAAAAATCAGGATTTTGTGGTAAACCAACCTCAAAAGTAAAATATTAATTTCAATATAACTATTAAGTAATAAACGAGAAAATTGATGTCATTTTAAAAGTGTGGTGAAATCGATATCGAGTGTTGTATATTATTCATTTATCACCACTAATCACCAGCATATCTCACTAATTTTTTTTTATAAATGCAGTGTTAGTGTAAAAGTATTGCCGTACACAGCATTCCACGCGAAACAACGCGAAAAACACAATACCTAAGTGTATTTCAGTTTTTTTTTTAATAACTTTTTGTGAGCATTAGCAATAGTCAATTGTTTCTTTTTTCTGTTCGTGTGTTTTGAGTGTTTTTCCGTTTACTTCCTATTTGCAACAACCGCTGCTTTGTTTTTACGGATTACAAACCTGTCTACCTTGTACGAACATAACTTTTGACACTTTCACATTTGACACCGAATATCGCCCGCACGTTTAGTTTTTAATATTTTTTTTGGATTTTATCGCCGGCTTGTGAATTGGATATTGTTGAGACTATGGATCTTTGGGTGAACTGTGGGATAGTAACTAGTCACTGTAATAGACTAGGCCGACGACGCTTAGACATACATTAGATGGTACAATTTTGACAGTGATTTGATTATTATGGAGAACATGTTAGAGGAAACTATGGTTATGTTATTGAAGCGTGTAAGAAAGTCTACTTCGAGAGCTGTTCGCTTCCTTACATCATGGTTACTAAGAGTCGCATATTATACCAATATGTAAGTCGAAAATTTATCATATTTATAAATTATTTTAATAAAAAAATACTGGAAAAATCGTCTCGGCTCAAAAGTCTCAGGAGGGACTCGAACCCGCAACCTTTGGAAGTCCGGTTCAATGCTCTCCCAATTCAGCTACCGATTTTATGTATTAAAATAATTTATCTTATAAGATAGCATTGAAAAAATACTATATAGAATTATCAAATTTATATTTTAGTTGACAGATCTTGTAGATGATGGTATCCCATCATCTACAAGATCTGTCATGCTCTAGTTATGCTTTATTGCAATTACTTTCTAGGCAGACGGGCTGTAGGATGCTATGGTTACGTCACGTCTGTCATATGATACCTTAACTTATTTAGTTACTATGATACCCCCTGAACAACCAGTGAGGAAATCTAAATTTTTATAGGAGAGAAATAAAATACTATTTTATTTTTTATACAGAACTGCTTTATTCTTCGACGTTCTTTCCCCCTGTTCTTTTCACTAACCCCATACTTGTCACCTACTTATGACATTGATTATTTACGTTTAATTATAAGGCTCGTCAAATGCTCTGCACTTAATATAAAAACATAACTTGAGGAGTTATCTGACAGTTTAAGATAGCAACATAACTTCACTTTTACTGAACCTCCACTATCTCAGCTCTCTAATTATCTAAAAAGAATTTTGTTCATTATTGTCTCCATGCTTGCGGTGAGTTAAAATTGTTCTTGAACATTGTTGATGCTCGTTATATACCATGTTGCTCTTTTGTTTCTTTAAATACTTAAATTATGAATTAAAGATACCAAATTAAAATCTGACTCATAAATTTAAGCAACACCACCCTGTTACCACAATGATTTTATCCATAAAAAAATCCTATATCTCAGCAATGGAGATAGGTGTTGATCATTAGATGATGATGACAGTATGACCAAGTTTGGGCCAGAAAACTATAAATTATAGCAAATTGAAGAAAAGATGTGGCGCAATGATACTTATAAATAAATAAATAAATCAACTATATCGAGTCATCATCTTAAAGATTTTGAAAGAGGATAGCCAACCGGAAAACCCATTCCCGCAATGAAAGTAGAGTGACCAAGGAAACCAATACAAGAAAAAAATCAAGGGCTGCTACAAATGTGAGCGTGTTATTTTTATATAAATAACCAATGTTATCTTTAAAAAAACGTTTAGTTGAAATATGAGAGCAATTTTAGCAACTTTCATCAACTAAAAAGTACGCTCAAGAAAGTATCATCCTCTCTCGACCAACGTAAGTTTTAATTTGATTAATAAGAAACTGGAGTAACTGTACCGCAACTAATTTTCATTAACTTGCGGGGTCAGTAAACTTTTAGTAACTTTGCTGTTTTTCTAGCTCAGACTTCTTGGTTGTGAACTTTGTTGCAAAATTGTTTAAGAAGCAAGGTTATTGAAAAAATTTAATAAACTAATTAAGAAGTTCAATAATGCAGTAGGCGTATTATGTTGACATAAACTTGATCTCGACATAAGAATTGCAAAGGATATTGCAATTGATCAAAATGGGTAGAGTTTTTCTTTTAATTAAAGCTTAGCTTGAAATAAAAATTTCATGTTTATATAATAATTTAATATTTCTTACATTCACACCATTTGGCCTAGGCCAAAGTAAGCACTATAATGATGTAAGCAAGTACTGTCGAGTTCCCAATTAAAGGGATACTAGGGTAGCGGCCAGATATACATATATGATACATAGATATGTAATATTCGTAGGAATATAAATACCTATGACTCAGCTACAAATCCTTTTATACATTACATAAATATCTGTCCATTCCGGTACTCGAACCCAAGACCGTTGGTGCGGAAGGTAGGACGAAATCAGGTTTTACACAATTTCGTAGATAAAAAGCAGTATTTTTATTGTGTTTTCAGGTTACAAAAGTTTTTTACGAAATTGCTTATAACGCGATTTTGACTAATACCCATATATTACTTTTCTAATAAGATTTTACATGCTTTCGTTTCTTGTAGAGGTAAGTTAACTGTAAACAGATTCTAATCTTTTTTGATACAATATTATCAACATAACTTTAGTTAATGATAATTTCATAAGTAGACAGGCACGTATTGTGAACGAAGTAGATGTTGGAATTCAGCCATATTGGAATATAGCTTCGTGTTATGAATTAATATTGACTTAATGACCTAGCTGGCTCATAACGAAGCATCCAGATGGAAGGGCGTGGTCTCTTTTTATTATGGTTCCACAAACTATACCAAATGAATCATTTTTTATAAGCTTAGGTTTAAAAAGCTCATGAACATAGATATAGTCGATAATTCTGTTACAAATTTTACTAAATGCATTTCGTTGGTTAAGGATTAAAAAAATAAACGCTTTGTCGACATCTCTAAATATTGTTTTTCTATATTTATAACCAAATAAAATCATTCAATATTATAAAAAAAGTTATTAATTTACACATATAACGAAATTTTTATTAACTATTTTTATACCTACCCACATGTGATTATTTCAATGAAATCTACAAAAGAGGTGGCCCATCGCCCCTTCCGCTTAGCAATGAGTCTGTGCTAAGGGACCGCGATGTAACTAATTTATGGGGAAATAGGTATACTCAGTAGATGTACCAACTTTGCAAGTATGTTTCAAGTTTCCTTTACATTGCCCTCATGTTTCAAATTGCGTAACATCTACGCACCATGTTTATATTTCTACTTTAATGCGATCCCATATTTCTGCTTTATTTAGTACTGTTTATGTAGTGCCATCATTTGACTGCTACACGAGTGAAAAATAGGTATTTCAGTTAATGCCTAGTTTGACACTGACTAAGTCAATACGCTCCGTCCTTTTTAAAGAACATTATGTTATTTTAAGATTAAATTTTAAAGAGGCGTGTATATAACTTAGAGGCACACACATATTTCCATTTCGTAGAATCTATTTTGATTTATTAAATCTGATTAAATAATTAACATTATTGATACGCAGAATTTTGGAAAGGTCACGGGGTAATTATACTTAGATACATGGATATGCTGCCTAATTTAAATTTAATCCAATCCGTTTCTAATAAGACTAATGTTTTCTAAGTAAAACAAGGTCATTGGACATCCAAAGTTATTTACATCTCACTATAAATACTAGTATTTATAGTGAGATGTAAATACCGATTAGGAGTAGGCTCCTAATCGGTTTTAAGCATTCTTATTCTTGGCTTCAGACTGAACCCATCAGTTATTCATCACCATTAAACTATCACTTTTATAACGATGTGTGTAGCGCCCCCACTACAATATAATTGAAACAAACAATAAATAATGAATTTTCAAAGCCAGCGTTCCTTTTATTCAAGTCTAAGTCGGTGTGTTAAGTTAGAGCTTAACACACCGGAATCATCCGGTTCATAAGAAAATGTTGGTGCAGAAGTAGGATTCCACTGACACTTCTGTGAAATTTCCAAGAAGTGCACTGGGAGAAAGAAGAAACAGCTGGTAGTCTCCAGAGTTTTAGTCGACTAAAAATCCAACAACTGTGGTGGCACAATCTCTGCAACAAATAGTCAAAAAAAAGCAATAACGCAAGACAGGCGACGATGGGAAAAGTGGATCAAATCGTGACGGCCAAAAAAAAGCTATAACATAAGACACCTATGAGAAACAGTTTCAAAAACGACAGTTTTAAACTTAAATAACGATAAGCAAAGTAAATAAATCTTTAAATACATAAAACTAAAATAAATCAGAATTGAACTAAATAAAACTTAATAAAACTTAAATTGAAAAAAAATAATAGTAAATACTTAACAAAACATCGAAAGCTTAAATCTGTAATGGCTCTACCTCACTCAAGCAACGAATTAGCAGGTAGCAATCGCACTAGAAGTTGTAACCTTTCGTATGATATATCGGAAAGTTATCAACCCCAAGTAACAGTCTCGACTGAAACCTTTTTATATCGATTCCTTTTACGGCAACAGGGTTAATCAAATAGCATCGAACGATCAACGATCAAGAAATGATCTTATTTACGTTCGTATCAATAAAATTTACCGATAAAGCTGAACCAGCCTGTTCGAATACAGTATTTAGTAACTGGGAAATTTGAAAAGATTTTTTTTATTATTATTATTTATTTGAAATTTAGAACTGTAAACGACTAAAAGGCGAAACAATTCTCAATATATATTTAGATTTGAATCTTCTTTAAATAAAAATAATGTTATCTTAATAAATGATTATTTATTATCTATTGCATTACATTACACTAACAGATTAGCTTCACATACATTTTTAATAGGTGTTAATTCTCGATTTTTACAAATGCTCCGCTCACATGAGCCTAATAATTTTAATGAAAACACCTTTAACACGATGTTATATTCCTTCTGGTGTCATAGAGATATATTTAAAATAATACAGTCCTCGATTATAACATTTATTTTATTACCTTTGTGGAATCGACTCACAATAATTTGCACTTTATTACTACGTTATCAAGGCTTCACGATGAAGTTATTGAGGCGAGTGGTGAGAGTGGTATGATGTATGTCTTCTGATAGCTGGCCCTTTATTACCACTGTGTAAACAATTCGCGAATTACGTGAAATATCGCTTATTTATTTGCATGAAAAAAAAGTAATAAATTTATTTTTATGACCCTTGATATATACCTGTTTTTTTCGGAGTTTGTGTGGTCTTGTTTTCGCAATAACATTGGTTTTATGAAACTAGTCACGTAGGAAATTGCGTAATTTATTATATCTGATTTCATTTTTGACAAATAATGTTTTTGTTTTATTCTTTGGTACATTTTAATAATATCTTATGTCCTGATAAAGTGTTATCATGATTTTCTTTTAATATATTGGTATCTGACTAGGTTCTGGATATATTGTTTTGTTGTGGCATATTCTAATGTAAACATCTCAATCTCTCAAGAAGTTTAATATTATTTTCTTTACCTTAACTGGGTAAAGTATACTTTAAATGGGGTAAATATTTTTTTTTAGCATTATCTTTAATTAATTCGTTGACTACATTTTGTAATGTGTAAACAAGTCTATTGGAGTTAATCTATCATAATAGTGATGATAGATCGTCTTTTTTAAATATTAGTTGAGGATAAGACACCTTAACATTCATACGCATTCATTTTAACATCACTCCAGAACTTTTTTTTCAACTTTATAATTATATTGAATTTGGAACGCATTTATTATTTTAAAAACTTCTTTTGTTTTCGCGCCACTTCACATATTTTTTCGTGTTCATTATCAAATTACAATATGGAATGGGGTGTTAACGATTGCAGTGATCGCCTTGCACAAAGTGGGTATGGAGCCGTCGTCGGTCATATTCCAGACACTTCAAAAACTTGGTATCAGCTGTATATTCGTATATCGTATCGTATCAACAGATACAACAACACTTCTTCTGTCGAAGATTATAAAAGATCGGGGCGGCCGCACTGAGTTTTATCTTACTTTAATCTTTTGCAAAAAGAGCTCTTAATAAATAAATAATAAGAAATAGCGAAATAGTAATTTACTCAATAAATAAATAAAAATATGACAAATGATAATCATAATATCAATTTAGTCTATTTTATAATCTTTAATAGGTTGATGTGTTCTCAATATATTTACGGAAACTTTTATGCATTTATTTAGTAAAAAATTAATAAAAATTCATTGAACAATAATATTTCTACATACCAATGAATTAGTGTTACGTTAGAATAAATATTTTACAAGTATTTTAGATAAAATTATTATTATTTGCAGAAAGTATAAAGTTTAGTAATAATTTTACTGATAAAAAATATCTTAGAGTATAAAAATCTATTCAAAAAATTTACTACGCCAGGCGGGTTTTAAAACCCGCGTCTTCCGTTATTTCTGCAGCGGCTCTATCCCCGACACCTTTAATTTTCCCATGAAATATGTTTTCCAAATATTTAAACATTGGATAAAAATGGGACCCCTTATCGTCAGTGCAGAGTGAATATTTAATCGTAAATATTTTTTAATGATATAACGTCAAATATATTTCATATTTCATTTACTATGTACTCTCTCTAAACAGACGTAATATGCAGGTGGGAACCGAAACTCAATCTATCCGCTACCAGGGTGACTGCGTAGGTCAACCGATATTTCAGTTTTGCCCATCATTATATGTGAAGTGTTTATAGCAATATAATCCAATCCATTCTTTAGAAGTTAAGTACGAAATAAAGGAAAACAGTCACTCTTCAAATGAATAATTATTTTTAAAACAAAGACATCAAAATTTGACTATGAACATTCTTTAATCCAAAAATAACAACCCGCCTAGGCTTCGCATGGGTATTGCTTTATTATGCATGTATTATACATATAAACCTTCCTCTTGAATCATTCTGTCTATTTAAAAAAATGCATCAAAATATGTTGCGTAGTTTTAAAGATCTGGACAGGCAGCAGGAAGCGACTTTGTTTTATACTATATAGTTATTAAATGAACATGTTCTTAAGCCAATACGTCACTAAAATGCAACCTCTTGAAAACAACATACTTATAATGCTTTAAGCCCACAAAGCATTAAATAATTAGCTTGCAGCTAACACCGCAATGTTGAGGAAGGCTCTTAGAAGGCGCAGGCCTTTGTGTCGCCACGGAGCACCACTCGGGCTGGCTGTGGTCACACTTAACCTCTTTCACGACACGCCACTTTACGGCAAATAGGTTAGCATAGAATCTGCTTACTTTGTAAACTTTTTTTTATAGAGTTTCACATCGTTTGATACCAAAATGTCACCGTTTCATCGTCATTTATTTTATTTAAAAATATTTTTGTCGTTTAGAAACGATTTTCAAAATAATTGTTGTGTTCATCGAATTCGAGGTAACATTTTGATTTTTGGTATTACCGTATCCAGCAGAGTGTAATAGCACCAACCCTACATACTTAAGGGTGTCATAAAAGGGACTAATGATGCTGGAGATACTGAACTGACCATACACTTCCCCTAGACCACACAATGGGCAGCTGTTTTCTGCATTATGGTCTATTACTGCGATATCCAACTCGCCTGCCTAACGTGGAGATTATTGCAAAACCCTCAATTTTGGGAGGAGTCCAGCGTGGACCAGGAGTCTTCCGTCCAGCAGTGGATGTTTTTGTCTGATAGTAATGATCAATGTGTTTAAATCAACAGTAGTGATATAAATAATGCCAGACAAATCAAACAAGACAAAGAAGCTAGATAACGTTGCATTTAATTCTCGATTTTTTTTTTGTGCTTACACTTCCACGCACATTACAAATTTGATTAAAACCATTTATTTAGAGTTTTTTGCGCATAATTTATATTTAATCCTGACGTTTCCACCTTTACAGAAGCCGTAATCACAAGATGACTAAGGCAATGGTCGTCCTATATTTTTTTTACGACCTTCACAAATTTTTTTTTGGAAATAAATCAGGAGTTAATTAAAAAACCTAATAGATTTACACCAGCTTCGTCTGTACACGAAGTCTGTTAAGAGCTCTAGTAGTCAGATAGGCAGATCAGCACAAGTAGACATGATTGTCGCTTGAGATAATTTCGACGTTTCTCTATATGCAAATAAAAAAACAGAACAGCGATAAAGAACAGAAAAAAGAAAAGAAATCGTCGCAACATTCCCTCCCTTTATCTTTAGCCTCGGCAGTTATTTCCAAATGAGTTAAACTTCCTGTTGGTCGAGACTAGTCTGACTATTAATCCACGGAAAAATCCAACCTCTCGCTGTAGTCTTGTGTGTTGTATTGGTTATAACTAATTAATGTATTTACTTTCCTCGAAGCTCGGGAAATCCAGACGAATTTAGGGCAATATTTATAAGGCTACCATCTTTCTTCTTCTTATGTTAATGGAGGGAAATTAACTTCTTACAAGTATAAATTCAGGCAGTTTCAAGTTTTAATACGTAACTATACAGCATGTTTAATAATTATGCTTCAGAGTTTTTAACAATAAAAATACTCTTGGCTGTTCCATAGAAAGCGGTACGCAAGTCTGAGCTCCACGTCGATTAAAGTCTTCATACATACGTAGTCGATGATGCATTGGATGCACCTATGTAAAACTTAAAATTTAAAGTAGGAGTCATATAGCATATGATACATGTAGTTCATCCTCAGAGTACTACGGCAGAGTATACTGCGTAGAAGGAACGCAAAGTTTGATAACACTGTAACTTCACCAGATAATTATTCATTGGTATAGTTTTTTTTATTAGTATAAAATCTACATTCATGCACGAAATACGAGCCTATGTAATTGTAACCATATTAAGTATAGAACTTGCTCTTTTTATAACTCTTTTTATTTTAAAACTCTATCTCTTCACTGCCGCGATCTTTGCCTAAATTTATTGATTGCAAAAGAAAACCAGGAATTAGTTAATAAAACCTAATAGATTTACACCAGCTTCGTCTATACACTTCGTCTACACACAAAGTTTTTCGTGTATATGAGTGTATATGTGTTTATATACATATATGATTTTCCATTTATGGGGCGGCAAATAATATTCAATTTCCCAATAGATTAATTTAAAAAGGGTTCTAAACTATTTAAAAATACCAAATAAAATTTGAGGATATGTTTTACGTTTTATAAACAACATCCAAAATGACATGTCTGAATAACTCTGTTGACGTAACACTAATTGATTGATTAGTATAAATAAAATTATGCAACGAATTGTTATTTCTTTTGATTAAAGAAAGTCAAAAAAAATCCCTAAATATTTTGTGAACACAACAAACAAGGTAATTAAAATTTATAAAATATACCAAATCTGTATTATGATTATTTTGGAGTAATTTTGAATTTTTAAGTGGTCTGTCTGCTGTCAATGTCAAATAGCAGAGCAGTTTGTATTTCTATGATAATTTTATCATTTCGTCTGAGAGATAATAATAAACCAGTGATCTGATCTGTCATTTAGGGTCATTTGTCGTATAATATCCTATTACGAATGAGGTATTGTACGAAATATAACCTTAAATGTTTTTATGACAGATTTGAAATTAAATAAATATTAGAAAATAACGTACCAGATTTTTTATTTAACTAGTAAAACTGGTGAATGAAATTATGCCAATTCCATATAAACGAATGAAAGCTGTTGAGTTAGACCTGTGTAAAAGGTGAATAAATCTCAGGCGCAACCGGTTAAGTAATAGTCTGACGGAAACACCAAGGGTTCACTGAAAATTTATGTGTAAATTTGTGCATCACAAAATCGAGTCTTAAAGATATTTACCGATTAAAGAATTATTAACGATACTCGAATTAATAAATTTTAAAATCACTGAAAACAATTTTTGAGACAAACCTTCTTTTTAGTTAGAAAAAATATTATTACTGTCAATGACATTATTCAACTGCAACATGACTTTGTATCTATAGTGTATTCTTTTGTGATATAAATACAAAAAAGTTTTCCCAGTTTTGTTCTGGGGCTGTGTGACATTGTTCCTTGATAAATTCATTATTCTAGGTCAAACGGGTATTCTATGAATTTAAATTTACTTGACAGTGTGCAACCGCGCAATGGTCGTATTAAGGGACTTCACATGCAGACAGAGGGACAATGTTCACTTTTTCTTCTGAGGCAGAGAACCCTAAAAAATTAAGTGGGTTCTTAGAAAGTCATATTTCATTCCTTTTTTAATAAAGCGAGCGTTATTAACGATTTAGTTATTCAAATTTTGCCTTATTCAAATACCAATCAATGAATCTGAAACGAGATCCTTTCCCTGAATTTTAATTAATTTTTGAGATCGCTTACTTTACAGATAATGAAGTAAACATTAATGAGGATAAATATAGTTTATCTTGTTTAAAAGTTTATACAATGAGGCTTTATTTTTCATCTTGGTTAAGTAGGTGATAAGTTTAACAGCATGAGCATTTGTTTATGGAATTTTGAATTGATTAGAAAAACATTTTAACTTTGGATTGATTAAGGTTGCTTATATTTCAATATTATTTAAAGACATCAGTGTGTCTGTCGTCTTTCCGCTTCTGATTTACGATTGTAAATATCCCTAGCCTGATATGCAATCGATGCCCTTAATAGCGACTTTATGGCAATCAAGTAATGCTTGGATCGGTTCAAAATTGTCGCTACTTTAGCTTGAGTCAACAGCAATAGCTCTCTTCGCCTAATCACATCTGACGGCTCCGTAGCTGGAGATAGGAGACAGGAACTGGACTCAATATAGGCACAATTATGAGCTGTCAGAAGCAAGCGGCTTTTGTGTGTGTGTAATAAATTGATAGCAACGCTTTTACGGACTTGTAACATTTTTATCTTGATTATGGTGGTGTGGTCTGCCTGAAAGTAGATGTACTTAACAAACTTAATCCAACTCTAACTGTTGCATTCGTTTTTTTTTCATATTTTCGTAGTCTTGTCTTTGTCTCCGTAATTACGTCTTTTCACACTGTTCACTGTTAAAGTAATTGGCCATAAGACCGTACAGAATAATGCAGACTCTTTCTACGTTCCGTTCTTTTTTGGAATGTCTCTTCATAACTACCACTAAAAAAAAATTATTGATCCTGAAATCACTCACTGAAATCTTCAAATAACTTGGTATCGAAATTCAAATAATTTTTCCATCAAAACATTTTCAGTTTCAGATTCCTCTTATTGTATTTTATATTGATTTGTATTTGTATGTTATATCTATAACATATATTTGCTATATTAGATTATTTGTTATATCTTTTACCTTAGCTCACCGACGCAAAGTTGCCTGTCTGTCGGTCTTCTACAGATTGTATTTTGGAGAGTATGCTCAAGAGCTACATATGCTCATACCGCCATCTCCTTTCTTCCATCGGACATCCAGACGCACTGCGGGCTACCACCCTTTCTTGGTCGCTATTCCTGCCTGTCGCACCAAGCGCTTCTCGAATTCTTTTATAATGCGCACAGCAAGAGAGTGGAACTCTCTCCCTGCGTCTGTATTTCCGAGTACATACAACCCGTCTGTTTTCAGGGCCAAGGTGAGTAGGCACCTTCTGGGTTAGCTCGTTCCATCGTGGATTCTGTCTTTGCCCCCGGGCTTGATTGGGATCAAGAGCGAACCCATTCTAAAAAAAGAAAATAAAAAAAATATATATCTTGAATGGGTTCGCTCTTAGTCACATGAAAAATTTTAGTACCTAATAATAGCACATTTTGTGAAAACGTATTATTAAAGTTTGACAAGTAGAAAATATCTTAAACATTATGTCCGTTTTAATAAATTGAAATACTTTGAAAAAATCGTTTAAACGAACGAATCGAAACTATTTCAAAACGTCTGCTTTATAATTTAAGCACCATAAATTTTAGTCTCCCACTTTAGGCACCATAAATTTTGAGCACCTCTCTGTACTCTAGAATGTCGCCATATAGCGATTCAAATCTTTTGCTCAATAAAAGTTGTAAAAAGGATACATACAACTATTCAAAACAGATAACTTTTTAGTATTCGTTTTAATAAAACTCCTTAAACCAGATTGATTGCGCGCATAATCTTATTATTTATATTTAATCCTGACGATTAGACTCTCTTGTTCTTGGATTTGTAGTTATAGGATGTGAAATAGCTAAAACAACATGTAGTATAATAAGCAAAATTCAAAGTGTAAGGGTTAATGATGTATATGTTACGGTAAATGTGATTACAATGGTAAATAATAATCAGTAATTATTAATACTTACCTCAAGATTTGGTAAGGTTAGGTTATTGAAGTTTTATTATTAGTAATTGTTGGTAATCACACTTACCGTAACATATACACGATTGATACAGCTGCTAACTTTTTATGGAATTTACAAGTTTCAGAATTATTATTACAGTAAACTATATGGGTGAAGTTGGCATAACTTTCGAGGTATTATAGTGGCATAGTACTACATAGATTTTATTTATAAAAACTGCCTATATACATCATGATTTTAGAACTAAACCTTTAAACTAAAACTATGCAGCCATAAAATCTTCATGCTTGTCGAGTGCAGCGTTCCCAATAAGTTTCAATGAGCATCTTATTGAAAATGGCAGTAAGTCTGCTATTAAAGACCCGTTCGTTTGAAGATCGGACAAAGCCCGTCAGTATATTTTACAGCGCTCTTAGAAAGTTTAACAGATGACATTTTGTGGTGCTTCTTCTTTTATTAGCATTGTTCAAACTGGTTTTTGTCTTAAAGTTAGAAAAAATCCTTTTATAAGTCATTGCATTATATCTGCTTTCACAAATGAATGTCGCTGAACTGAGACACTTCTAATAGTAGACAATAGTTAAAATGTAAGAGACATAAAAAAGTTGAATAAAGTATTTATTATCAAAACGTAGTGGGGTTCCGACCTTAGTCATATACATGTTTGCGGAACCATAAGCTGTGCGACTACGATTTAATAACTTTAACTAAAAGTCGACATTTGCAAGGGATATCAGACAGTGAAAACTTTGATGAAAAATCCAACTTCCATCCTTAACATTCTTTCACTTTCGGGCGAGTACTTTTTCAATTGAGCTATAGAGACCTGGACAGAGTAGGTGAATTTTTACTATTGTTTCCAGCGCCATCACTTCGTGTTCTGGGTATAACCACTAGGTAGTGGTTATACCAGGATACTTGTTAAAGTATTGCTTTAGATGTCGGTACATCTAAAACAATACTTTAACAAGTATCCAACAATCTATAAAGAAGAAACAGCTTTGAAATTTTTAATTAATGAATCAGCAGTTCAGTATTTTTAGATTTTTATATCTTTAGAAATTATTACTTCATTATTCCCGCCTGATACGCTAGACAACGTTATAGTATTTTTTTGACATTAAATGTGGATTAATAGGTACATCTCAGATAGACACCCCAGGGTGTCGGTTGAACAGTCAATAAGTTTTGTTGTTTGTCTAATTTCTTATTGCTCAAGAGATTTCAACTGAATTAAATAGTTTCTGATGGTGGTCTCCGAATGAATACTAGTTTATTTTAATTTTCATAGATTTTGTAAATAATATATTATTAAGAATCTTTAAAAAATAGTTTAACTTCATTTAAGTTAAGTTAAAAATATAGTTGAATAAAATTGTAATATATGTATATGTATTTTAAAAGTTTGTTTGCTTTCTTTAGTAAGTAAATGTTTTAGTATACAGTTTAACTTACGTTAGCTATAAATTATTATAATAGAAAAATACTAGAAAAAATCGACTCGGGTCACAAGTGAATCTCAGGTTTCCCGCCTGAGATTCACTTGTGACCCGAGTCGATTTTTTATTCCTTCAGCCCCTCACTATCTTAAAGAACGTTTTAAGTTTCTTCATACATCAAACACGTTTTCCTTGAGGTCATCAGATAATCTTGGCCTTTATATTCCCGCACATAGTTCCACGTTCTATGACTCTTCCTTTACTGTTCAAGCAGCTCGTCTTTGGAACTCCCTCCCGGTTTCTATAAGGCGTGCACAATCCATTGGCGTCTTTAAGAATCTCGTAAGGGAATATTTTCTGTCAATTTAGGCGAGCAACGTATGGATGATGTATCCTACTAACTAGACGTTATGTATGTGTATTATATACGTATGTATGTATTTTTAATTTAGGTAGGTATATGTGTTTGTATGCTATGTATTTATGTGTATGTGTGTATATGTATGTATGTATACGTATGTATGTATATGTGAATATATATTTATCGTTTACACCGCCGCCTCTTACGCTTCCTTCCAGTCCTATCCATCCAAAGGTTGTCTGGAAGAGATCGCTCTGAGCGATAAGACCGCCCATTGTAACACTATTTTAAGTTTTCTCTTGTTATCTTATTATTTCAATGTGGTGTTATCAATAAAGTGTTTTGTATTGTATTGTATTGTATCTTATAAGATCGCATTGAAAATGCATAAAATATATAAAAATTATAAATCTAACATGGCTGTTTCATCTTAATCGATTGACCAAACATTTGTAAAAATGTTTCTTTCGAATACGAGAGGATGTTCCTCTCATTGATGAAACAACGCTGGCCTACAGCGTAAAATCAGGAATGTACTAGAAAATTTCGACGAGTGTTCGCAAGGCTCGGTAGCTCAATTGGGAGAGCATTGGACCGGATTTCCAAAGGTTGCGGGTTCGTTTCCCGCCTGAGATTCACTTGTGACCCGAGTCGATTTTTTCTAGTATTTTTCTATTATAATAATTTATCTTATAAGATCGCATTGAAAATGCATAAAATATGTATATAAAAATTATAAATCTTACGTTAGCTATGTTAAACTTCCGTATTTGATGTAATTCATTGTAGGTCAAGGTTGTCTAGATTGATGTTAAAAATAATTTTATAATAGTGAATCTCAGAATTTGTTGCTGTTCCCACGGTCGAGTCCATGTAACGGCGTGTAAATAACCCCAGCAACCTTATTGTGTAAGCTCCAGATGGTTCCACTTATATCGTTTACAAAGAAACACTTGCCTAAAGAAAAGCAAGTTATTTAGCAATATATACAAGCAGCGCCTCTCACTAAGAATATCATCAGCCTACGTGACACATAATATTTTTTAAATATCTACGAAGTAGCGAGCATAGCTGTTACTGCAATATTTTTTTTGTTAAAGATAACAAATCAGAACCCCGTTTTTCCAACATAGTGGATACGTCTGAAATCTTCATTGGCTACATATATTATGCTTTCTATTTACCACTAAAAGCCTGCCTTAGAAATCGGCGTTAAAGGGACATCAATTTCCCGTGACAATCATTCATAAAGCAGATTTGTAAATCTATCACTGTCACAACACAAAAATAACTGATACATGTACCTGATGAAAAATATTCCACTCCAAAAGCTATAAGTTCCACAGTATTTATACAAAAACATTATCCGTCGCAAAAGGTTGTTCAGTTGCAAACCATTAGGTTCTATAAAAAAACGTACAGAGTACAATAGAGTATGAATGATGGCGAAGCATAGCTCAGACATTCATAACCATGTTTCAGACAGTATCATAATAAACGGTTGCTTATCATTCTGGATCTAAATAAAATACAACCATTTTCTTTGCGTCTAGAAGGTTTTTACGATTTGGATGCCGCTCACGAAAACATTGCCGACACTTTGCTCGATCGTATATTTTCATTCATATTTTCCTATGAATATTTTAGTGAAATTAAAGTTGGGGTAACACAGTTGGAATTCCAATAGGCACATACTTTAAGTGAGGCTTTGGATCATTTTATTCGGATTAGAAATTTACATTTCTAAATTATATAATAAATAAACATTTTTGGATTAGGTAAGGAAATAAACGGCAAACATTTGATAACAAATTCGTTTTTAATTATATTTTGATTAACACACTTTTGGCTAGCACTTTTATTCGTATTACAAATTGCTAAGTGTTTTATGTTTTTAAAGTATTAATAGCGTGGACTATTGAATGTGCTGTTTCATTTTGGTTATATTTCATATAGGTATCTTAAGACCGATACACTCAATAGAAATAAGCTTTAATAGACAAATCATTTAACAAAAATGCCTCCTTTGGAATGGCTCCCTCTTAATTACGTTGAGATTAGAGAAAAAATTCCAATGTTTCTTGATAAAGTTTTTAGAATCTCAAAGATCCGGGCGCAAGGGTTCCAACTTTTTATGTTGGACTGATCTTGACAAATTGATTTTGAATCTGGGGGATGCTGTGTGACTTTTCGTATTCGTCTATACGTTTCGTAGTCGTATTCGGTGTGTAGCTAAATAATAAAAATCAATTAAACATAATAAAATTAAATTAATTTGGAATCAGTGTCATTATTTACATTTGACGACCGTTTGGTGCAACGGTAGCGATCCTGCCTTTCGCACCGACGGTCCTGGGTTCGAATCCCGGAAGGGGCAGATGTTTTTATGATGAATTCGAGCATTTGTATCTGAGTCATGGATGTTTATATATATTTCTATGAATATTACTTATTTATGTATGATATATGTATGACTTTCCGTTATCCTAGTATCCATAACACAAGCCTTTAAGAGTGCTTACTTTGGGCTAGGTGGTGTGAATGTAGGAAATATTTATTTATTATTTAATCATCTAAGACGAATTGAATAATACTGACAGTGGTGACATGTAAGACATTGGAAGTATTTTTTATTAACCTTAGCTTTCTTTTCCAACTGTTGTTTTTTAATATAGATGACAATGAAGTTTTATATTAAAGTTTCTTTATGATGCCTTATTGGTATTAAAGGGTGATGAATATTAAGGTAATCTGGTCCGCAAACTTTAAACGGCTATGAGATCAGTTCTTGACCCAGTCGTCCACTTTAATTTTTTAAAAGCGTCAAATAATTATGGTCCTTGCGCCAAGAACAGTTGACAAAAAGTTAGACGATCTAATAACTATGATAGATTGATGATGTGATCGACCTATTTTATGTACTTGTGTAACAGTATTTATAATTTATATTATGACAATATAATATTAATCGAGTATTCATTGGTTTCATTTCAAACCTAATCCAAACCTCACATGGCTTAATTATATATATTTTAAAATGTGTCCTCAAAGTACATAAGAATAATAAAGTAACTCCTGCTGTACTTTCAAAACGTAATCCTTACTGTGTAATAAAAACACCTGCCGTGAGAACTGAATTTGCTCAACAACAGTTTTCTAACGTCTCTATTAACATATACAAGGTGTCCCAAAAAATAGTTTCAAGCATAAGTCCAGAGTTAGAGCACCTCTTGGTGTACCCGAATCACCCCCATGTATGTTCCACGATTATTCGTAGTTTTCGAGTAATAGTTTTTTTTCTGACTTTTTGAAAATTTTGATCCAAAGAATATATTATAACTATTATATATATATATATATATATATATATATATATATATATATATATATATATATATATATATATATAATAATTTATTATAACTTAATAAATGAAACAAAACATTATTTTCAAAATATTTATTATTCGATCGCTAAAATAAAGTTTTCAAAATGACGACCTTCGTGCTCAATACATATTCTACATCGTCTAAAAAAGTTTTCTTTTAAATTTATAAATGCAATTCTGTTGTTTTTTATTGTTTCTTCCGCTTGTCTTAATTTTGTTCTTAACACTGTGACGTTTGTAATGTCCTTGGCGTATACTAATTCCTTGTAGTAACCCTAGACGCAAAAATCTATGGGGTTCAAGTCGGGGGACCGTGGCGGCCACGCAATGGGCCCTCCACGACCGATCCATCTGCCTGGAAATGTTTCAGACAAATGTTGTCTAACATTTCTAGTAAAATGGCATGGAGCGCCGTCGTTTTGAAAAATCATATTTCTCCGCGTTAATAGGTCTACATCTTCTAATAAGACGCCGGTGAAAACGCTCTTGATGAAGTATTCGATGTGCTTGTGATTTCGGAATTCCGATTCGACGTTCTGTTGTTCTTACACTAACTGATGGATCTCTCACCACTTCTTCGACCACTGATTGGACAGTATCTGGGTCACTCATTTCAGATGGGCGCCCCGATCTTCTACCTGGTAGGCTTCCTTCCATGTAAGAGTTATGTACTCTTAAAATCATGCAATGATCAGGCCAAGTTTCAGGCTGAGGTCCAAATCCATTTTGTACTTGCTGCCGGAACAACCGGGCTGCTTCAGAAGCATTTCCTCTTGCATTTCCATAAAAGTAATGCATAAGAGCATATTCTTGCGATGAAAAAGACATCACAAAATGAAGAGCTTGAAAAGTCCGTTAAGAATGTCAAAATCCCGTATTCACACAAAACCAAATCGTAATCGCACTCAAGGTCCGTAAAGAAAGCAAAGTTCGTCAAATAATCACAAATGAGCGTATGGTACGAAAGGCACAAACAAAAGCAGGCAAACGACTGGCGCCAGAACACAATAGGCGCTCGGACTTCTCCCCTCGCCTCATCCCCTTGTCACAAAGAATAGCATTCCTCAGTTACAGTTATTCATTTCGCCAATGAGAGTGAGAGAGATAGCAATAATGCGGTCTCTTTCATATCCTCTCACTCGGGCAATTTTTTAGCAGGTAAGTACTGCGTTACATCCAACACTGCAACCGATGTGATCCGCGAGAAAAATATTTAAATATGGGTTTCATGTAGTTAATTTTTGCTAAATTGTAATTAATCTGAACCTTAGAAATTATAAAAAGACCAGATATTTTTTTTTATCATCTGATAGGAATTTGGTAAATTTTATGAAATTTTCACCTCGCTGTCTTTGATGGCCGATTTAAGCCAAAGTAGCCCTATTAAGTACTTCTTTTTTTAAATGATTATGAGAGCAGAGAGTCTAGAGAAGTTTTTACACATACTTAGAAACCATGAATTCGTCTGATTAGATTTTTAATTTGAAGATGAATTTTTAAGTAATTATTCACTAACATTCAAATTTTGACTTTACACTACTGTTTTCTAATTTTCCACTAAAGTTACGAAGCTGATTATTTTAGACATAAAAAAGCACTAAAGATGATTCAGTGGCAAAAAGAAAAACATTAAAATATGTTCTACTTTTTTTTATTTAAAATATTTAAGTTATTTGGATCAAAATTTTAAAAAAGTCAGAAAAAAATTATTACTCGAAAACTACGAATAATCGCGGAACATACATGGGGTGATTCGGGTACTCCAAGAGGTGCTCTAACTCTGGACTTACGCTTGACACTATTTTTTGGGACACCCTGTATATCCAGTGGTTAAGGGCGCTGCAACCTTCTTCAGTACAACATATGTTCGTTCAAACCGTTGTTGATTGATACATTACTTATTGATTGTTTCGTTTTTAATTATTTCTTATAATTTGATTCTTAATTTTCTCTTATATAAACTGGACTTTCGAACTCGTAAAGTGATTCTATTCGTATTATGGTTTTGTTGATTTGGACTTGACTTTATAAAAATGGCTAAAGAAAATCTAAATATGAAAGAAAAATTTGAACAACATACTGTCGTCTCTATTGAAGGTAACGGCGCGTGTTATTTTTTAATGTACGGAACCCAGAAAAAATGTATGGTCAATGATTGGACCAAGTTTTTAGTTATGTCTTTCGACAGAAAAGGTGATAATTTCTAAACAGATGCAGAGCAGATGAATATTCTTCTAAAAATAAATCTTACAGGGGGCTTTGTGAATTGATAGCAGCAGGACTGATATTTCTATTTCAGTTTGAAATCTATTCTATATCTATGACTATTCTGTAAGGCGATAGCGTTTTAGCCTAGATTTATAGAATGAACAGTGTTATAAGCAAGTATCTGACTTAGAGCTCGACTATTTGTCTGTTTAGTCGTCGTCAATACAAAGTGAAATATCACTATTTATTCCTAGTGCAATAGATGAATCTGTACCTTCGTCAGTTATGAAGACTCCTAAACGTAGAGCGAGATTTACTAATTACACAAGAAAAAATCAATTAAAAAGAGCTCAAAAAATATACGCAGGCGAAACCAGAATCACATCGTACATTCCACGAAGCTCAGAACCCAGTAAGCAGTTGCAATATAATATATTCCTCAAATTCACGGTAAGCCTATGAAATGGCTGCGTGAACGTGCCATACTTTCTCCGAAAAACGATCAAGCGGCAGATATTAATAATATGTTGTTAAAGTCTTTCGAGGGGAATAAATGGTATACACTTCTATAGACCCGTTGGTCAACATAAACGACGCTACGAATTACCTTTTTTCGAGGGGAAACGAATTCCGCATACCCCACCGTTGGGTGGACAATTACCCTGTAGAATTTCCGAATTCGCTGAAACCATGGGCTTATTTTAAGCGTGGGCACCCCTTTTTTGTTGTTGTGAAATCTAATACTTCCTAAATCATGCAATGGAAGCAGGCTAACAGTCAAAGCTTTACATAGAAATATAGTGGGAGCCACAATTTTAACTGGGTGTGCACAAGAGAAAACAGTACTTATACCACGAATTCCTTTGATTTCCTATCAAATTATGCACCGCGATGACAACAAACAAGTCTCAAAGACAAACGCTCAAATTTGCTGTGATTTTAAGAGAAAACTGATTCTCTTACGTAGCTTGCTCACGAGTAAGCTCGCCCAGTAGTTTAGTGGTTTTGGTTCCTAGATTAGTGAAGAATATTGTATTTAAAGAAGTTTTGTAGTTTTTTTATTTACTGAGTTTGACATTCATTCATTCACTCAAAATCAAATCTGCGAGCAAAAGCTAGTCTTTCTATAAGGCGGTTCACACACTAGAGATGCGTCCCGCCGCGGTGCGCGTAGCGACAGAAAACGCGCCCCCGCGCGGAGGCGCAGATCTGCCTATCTTAGCGGTGTAATCTGCTTCTCCGCGCAGATTTTCAATACAAGTTGACCCTACTTCTTCACGCCCCGCGCTCCCGCGCAGAATCTGCGCGCGGGGCGCCTACCCGCGCGTTCCCGCGTCGGCAGTGTGTTGTCATAGGCGTTTTTTCTATATTAATTGAGATTCTTGCATACAATGATAAAATCTGCGGTCACGCGCTACGCGACGGGGCGCGGTGCAGTGTGTTAACCGCCTAAATGTTGCCTACATGTGTATGTATCGTATATGTATGTCTATCCGTTACTCTAGTGGCTACATATAACACAATATGTATGTCTATTCTTTACTCTAGTATCTATAACACAAACTTTCCAGTGCTCACTTTGGGCTTATTCAATAGGTGTAAAAGTAAAAAATATTATTACATTTTATAAAGTATATATCCCTGCTACTGTTATCCACGGTATGTATCTGTCACAATAGTCCAAGCTGTCCTCAGGTGGTATTAGTGTTCCCAGCTATCTTTGGATTTAACCTTGTCATCTACAGTTACAAGCCTCTCAAAACTGACTTAATAAATTATTTTGATCAAATCGGGTCTACTAATTTCCGATCACCGTATTAATCTTGTCATAAATGTTAACAAAGATTTACATAAGCAAACGGTACTTCCTGTCCCTAATATTTGTATATTTTTTTATGCTGGCACTTCACATGGCTGTAGGCATTTGCATCGGCGCATTTGTCTAGTTTGGCAAATCTTTTCCACTACGGCAAATATCACAAACTACACGACTATACATAGTAATCAATGCCAAATTAGACAAATGTCATTGCAAATGTTGGCTTATGGATCAAGAGCCACAGACCAATTTTAGGTGGTCATTTCAAAAGTCACGAAACTTTCTACAGTTAATCCACCATACCTACTAAAAATGAAAAGCCACTTCTGGCAGCCCTGTGTGGCCGGGGTAGACTACCCTAAAATTTGAAGGAGGGTAAGAAATTTGTTTTATTTTAGTTAAGTTGACAGAACGCCATTTTTCTATAAAACATAAAATACGAATGTAAAAAAACAAGCACGCCTCCGAGCCCTCAGATGGGATTCGAACCCACTACCTTTCGCTATCCGGGTGAGTGCTCTGACCGCTGAGCTACCGAGACGCTGGCAGACGCGTCGAAATTTACTAACCTATTTTAACTTCTACTATTGGCTAGTATCTTATAAAAAATAAAAATTAAATACAGAAATATTATTATTATAAAGTATGCAATAACATAAAAATATTTATTTCCAGAGAAACTATAAAGAAAACGTTTATTTGTCAAATGACACCCAATGACGACACTTTTTTGTTTTTAAATTGTGCCACAGTTATCGAATTATTGTCCAAGTACATTTTTATTTGATTGCATAGGTCTGAAAGAACAGGGAAAATATAATGGAATTTGTCTTGCGAATTCTAAAAACATCTATGTATTTGATAAAGCTCGATAAAGTCTCCATTCCGTTATTTCCCAATAGTAGGACAAGTCGACAGCGCGTGCGCTACAAAACGTAGTCATTACATACTCTTTGTGCGCTACTAACGCTCAAAACCAAGTGTGGACACACTACCCACACATTTGGTTATGGTCGCCTTTGATGTACGACGAAAAACCGACTAGCGATGGAAGCAACATTTGGCATTGGTTGAGTTTGCCAAATGATTCCAAATTGGCAAATGTGTGTGTCTACACATGGATAACATTTGACAAATGAGGCAAGCATTTGCGTACCTACCGCCATGTGAAGTGCCAGGATTACGTTATGGCCATTTAATTATATATAGTCAACTTCAACCGTAACAGTCAACCGTATTTTTGAAACTCAAGAAGTCGATGAATACACTTAAAGTTTTTGTTCACGACGAAACGATTCGTTTATCTGTATAATAGCACCTATAACGTAAATTAAGTAATTCATAAATGATTAATGTAAAGTTCTGAAAATGGTGTAGTTCAAAACGCATGTTCGCAGATAGCAGGACTTGCTCCTTATAGGTGCGCCAATAGGACGATCGCATTTCTTCCTTTTGTCAAGTGTGTTTTACGAGATTAAGAATAGTTTATTTTAGTTACGTAATAATGTTTAGATTGTAGTATATTTTCTCTAGTTAACCTTTATTAATAAAAATATGATGAATGGCCTATTTATTAACCTGAAATACATAGAAACATCCCGCTCGCCTTCCGCTATGCGACTGCAGACGACAGAGGCGAGCGGGGCAGTTTATATATGACCGAGGCGGGAGGCGAGGTAGAATAAAAGAGCGCCCGCGCCGAGAGCGGCGCCACTCGCTTCCCGCTCTCCCTATGATGAATATTGTATGTTATTTTAGTAAGTATAAATAATATTAACTAGAAAATAAGTCGTAGTCATAAGAAAATGTGTAAATAATGACAAAAATAAAGGCGAAAGCACTTGCGGGGGTGAGGTTCGGAGGCCCAAAATGGGTTGCCCCACCTTGGATGGGTCACCCAAAAATATCGAATAAAAGACGGGCTCAAATCGATGCAAAATCACTTCCGACCGAGCTTCCGATCCAGCCTTGAAAACAAGCAAAGAAGAAGAAACCTGAAGCCTCCGAACCTCACTGCAAGCTTAAGAAAATCAGCGACTTTTCCTTGCCGAGGCTACCCTGCTGACGTCACCATCCCTACGGCGCCATCCGACATTACCATCGTCCATCACCACCCAAGTTATACAGTCCACCCTAGTGGGGTCTATGCCCCACATTTTGGTCCTCGTCGAAACCGGATCACTGAAACAGCAAGATGGTAGTCACCAGAAGTAACCTCGGGAAAGAAGAGTCCACCTCGGAAGAATCTGGCAACACAACAACGACCGGAAGCGGCGAAACCGGCACCACACACGGAAGCGAAGAAACCGGCACTACGTCCGGGAGCGGCGAAACGGGAACCACGTCCGGCACGGGAGCGACCACAACCGCCACGCCCAGCGTGGGGGGCCCGGCCGACACATCGGGGCTTCAAGCCACGCCCGCCGCCAGTACAGCCACCGTCGTGGAACGACATTCCACAGAATTGATGCCGCCGCCGACCGCCCGAGCCGCCAAACCCGCTCGGTCACGCCGATCAGGAGCCCCCAGCAAGAAACTCCTCGCGGAGTTGGGGGCCAGAGAGAGGCTAGCCGAGTTGGAACTGAAGCGGATCCAGGCGGAAACAGAATTGGAGAGAATAAGACAACAAAGAAGAGAAGCAGAAACATCGTCCGAAGAATCGGGAGAAGAAGACGATCTGGCACCACAACGAGTCTCAGATTGGTTCGACAGACAGCCGACGCAAGAGGATCGACTGTCCCCTATGGAGGAGACTGCAAACGCAACGACGGCCCCTCGGAGTACTGCGAGAGAAGTCAACGGAGTCAAGCAAGGACTGGTTGTCTGCGCCCGGGAAAAACGCAGACAACGGGAAAATGATGAAGAAATTCAGTCCAGCAAGAACCCCACGATCGACGTCACTACGCTGTCCGCCGCGTTAGCAGAAGCAATCTACACCAACAAGTCGAAGAGAACGTACGTTACGGAACTGCCATCGTTCAGCGGTCAACCACAAGAATGGCTGCACTTCAGAGCAGCATTCAACGAGTCGGCGGAGAGCTTCTCAGCAAGTGAGAACGTCGCCAGATTAAGAAGAAGTCTACGGGGAGCTGCCTTGGAAGCCGTCAGCGCCCTCCTGATCAGTCAGCCACCCCCCGAAGATATAATGAACTCGTTGGAAAGAAGATTTGGTCGACCCGATGCCCTGCTCCTCGGCGAAATGGAGAAGATGAAGACTCTCCCCCGGCTGACCGACAACCCACGCGACCTGTGCGTGTTCGCCAGCCGTGTAGCTAACACCATAGCTACCGTAGAAATACTCAAGCGACCGCAATACCTACACAACCCGGAGATATTGCGACTCATCATAGAAAAAATGACGCCGATCCTACGCAACAAGTGGTACGATCACGCGGCACAAGAGGAAGACACGCCCGAACTTAAGAAGATGGCAATGTTCCTGAACAATGAAGCGGACAAGTGCGCCCCCTACGCTCCTCCCGAAGTAAACAATGAAGTCAGAGAGAAAATTATGAAGAGGAAGATCGAGCGCACATACGCCGCGGCACCCGAAGCCACACCGTTCAAGCCTAGCGAGAAGTCACCGTGCCCGTGCTGCAACGAGAAGCATCAGCTGGCGACATGTCCAAGATTCATCAAGGCAGACACGAACGAGCGATGGGAGATAGCGAAGAAGAATCGCATCTGTTTTCGATGCTTATCAAGCAAACACCGCCGCATCGTGTGCAGAGCGAAGCCCTGCGGTCTCAACGGATGCGTCATGCGACACCACCGGCTGCTTCATCATGAGAGAGCGACACCGACCGCGGCGACAACGCCGCCCGCATCACCGTCGCCGATCAAGCCCGAACAAGTGATCGCCTCAGCGATCGATCAAGTTGCATCGAACACAACCAACACGAGCCGCGCGTACTTGAAGATAGCTCCGGTCACCCTACAGGGCCCAGAAGCCACCGTGAATACCTACGCACTGCTCGACGAGGGAAGCACCGTGACCATCATCGACTCAACGCTCGCAGACACGCTCGGCCTTCAAGGACCCAACGAGCCACTATGGGTACAAGGAGTGAGCGGGACAGAGATAGCGCACAATAGAAGCAAGAAAGTAAACGTCAGCATCGCGGGGAGGCACAACCGAGGCAAACCGCACATCTGCAGCGCGCACACCGTCACCAGTCTGGACTTCGCCACTCAAACGATAAGCGAGCGGGAGGTGCAGAACTGCGCGCATCTAGAGGACATCAAGCACGAGCTCCTATACACTAACGCCGTCATCAAGATACTCATCGGTCAAGACAATTGGGAGCTGATCGTATCACGTGACATACGGGAGGGACGGCGCGACCAACTCGTGGCTTCGAAGACTCAGCTGGGTTGGGTGCTACACGGCTGCCGCTCCTCACACGCGGCCCCCGTAGCCTACTGTTGCACGCATCTAACTCAAACCCGCGAAGCAGATAACATGGAGGAAATGATGAAGAAATACTTCGCGCTTGAATCACTATCGATCGAACCGAGAAAACAGAAAAGCGATCCCGAGCTGCAAGCCCTCAAGATATTAGAAGATAAAAGCCGACGTCTCCCTAACGGACGGTTCGAAACGGGTCTACTGTGGCGAGAAGAGGGCACCGACATACCGAACAATCGATCGGACGCGCTCAAGCGTCTACACACACTCGAACGAAAACTCGATCGCGACGCCGATCTCAAGAATAAGTATGAAGAACGAATCGGCAACCTACTAGCGTCGGGCTACGCCGAACGAGCAGGGACGCCCCCTAGCGACAGAACGTGGTACTTACCTCACTTCGCGGTCTGCAATCCAGAAAAGAAGAAAATAAGAGTCGTACACGACGCCGCCGCTAGATCACACGGACGCAGCCTCAACGACATGCTACTCCCCGGGCCCGACCTATTACAATCTCTACCCGGCGTAATCATGCGGTTTCGGCAGCGAGGCGTCGCCGTGTCGGCGGACATAAAAGAAATGTTTATGCAGATCAAGATCCGTGAAGAAGACAGGGACGCACTCCGTTTCCTGTGGAGGGACAACCGGCGGGAGGGACCCCCGGAGGAGTACCGCATGACCTCCGTCATCTTCGGCGCGTCGTCATCACCATGCACGGCGCTCTACATAAAAAACAGAAACGCAAAGGAACACGCCGCCGAGTATCCACGAGCCGCGCGCGCGATCGAAGCAAACCACTACATGGACGACTACTTGCACAGCTTCGACAACGTAGAAGAGGCAAAACGGATCACCAAAGAAGTCGACTACGTGCACAGGCGAGCCGGCTTCGAGCTACGCGGATGGGCCACCAACGAAAAGGACGCAATCAGCGCCGTCGTCGCACTAACAGAGCGAGAGGGAAACACAGTCGCTATCGGCGGGAGCGAGACGGAAAAAACACTCGGCCTACTATGGGATACAAAAGAAGATTGCATACGATTTCGCCTCAACACCGCTAAGGCGCCGCCCGAAGTACTCGACGACCTGCGACCACCGACGAAGAGAGAAGCGCTCAGCATCATCATGTCCATCTTCGACCCGCTAGGCCTCATCTCACCCGTGACTACGCCGGCGAAACGAATAATGCAAGACACGTGGCGCTACAAGACGGACTGGGACGAAGCCATACCGGAGGAGCTACACGACAGGTGGAGCGAGTGGCTACGACGGCTACACGACTTAAGCTACTTTCGCATACCGAGGTGCTACGACGCCGAGCCTGCCGCTTACTACGAGCTGCACACATTCGTAGACGCCAGCGAAGAAGCTTACGCCGCCGCAACCTACTGGCGGATAACGCGGAGCGACGGCAGCATCAAGGTCACCCTAGCAGCAGCGAAGAGCCGCGTCACGCCCACGAAACCCATCTCCATACCCATCCATAGGTTGGAGCTCCAAGCAGCCGTCCTAGGAGTTCGATTAGCAAGATCGACCGCAGAAGAGCACGAGTATGAAATAACTCGCAAGACATACTGGAGCGACTCACGCACCGCGCTAGCATGGATACGCGCCGAACCACGCACATTCAAAACATTCGTCGCTCACCGAATCGCCGAAATAGAAGATTTAAGTAAGAAAAACGAGTGGCGGTGGCTGCCGTCAATCGACAACGTAGCCGACGACGCAACCAGAGCGACACCTACCGACTTCGACCCGCACCACCGATGGTACCACGGCCCCCGGTTCCTGTATCAACCCGAAACAACCTGGCCCGTGGAGAGTAAAATAGCGAGCGAAGCGACCGGTGAAGAAAAAGAGAAGTGCAACACACTACAACCGCGCTCCGAACACAGTCATCTACCGAAAATAGAACGATTCTCTAAGTGGACACGTCTCTTGCGAGCGACCGCGCGAGTGCTACAGTTCATTGACCTCTGTCGTCCAAAGAAGCAAACAGTGGCAGCAACACGCAGAAAACGAACAAGAGCCGCTGAAACACAAGACGCAGTTTGGAAAAAATCGAACCCGAGACCCCGCAAGCCCGACGATTTAACCACTCCACCTGCGCGTCACAACGATTTCATATTGTTAGAAGCGCGATATTTACTCGCAGCGGAGAAATCGTGGATACGCGCCGTTCAAGAAGACAGCTATAGTAAAGAGATAGAACGCCTACGACGCAAGCAAGAACCCGACAGGAGCGACCGACTCGCCGCGCTAAGTGTATATATCGACGAAGACGATATAATACGACTTCGCAGCAGAATAGCGGAGGCCAGCGACGTCGAGGAAGAAACCGTCCGCCCGGCGGTACTGCACGGAAAACATAGCTACACGAAGTTATATATAGCCCATATACACGAGAAGCTACACCACGGCGGCACGGAAATAGTAGTAAATGAGTTACGTCAACGCTTATACATAATGAAGATAAGACCTACGGTTAAAGGAGTCATCGTTCGCTGCGCCACCTGCCGACTGAAAAAGGCGAAGCCCGCCGCGCCCTCTACCGGAGATCTGCCTGCGGCGCGCCTCGCTCACCACGCACGCCCGTTCACCTACACAGGAGTGGACTATTTCGGCCCACTAGAAGTCACGGTGGGACGACATAGAGAAAAAAGGTACGTCGCGCTCTTCACGTGTATGACGTCACGCGCGGTACATCTCGAGGTAGCCGCATCGCTCAGCACCGACTCTGCAATCGCCGCCCTTCGCCGTTTCATAGCGAGGCGAGGCTGTCCGACGGAGCTGTGGAGTGACAACGGCACCGCATTCAGAGGCGCCGACCGGGAGCTCTCCGCGGCGATCAAGGAGGCCGCCGCTGCACGACACATCAACTGGCGTTTCCTGCCCCCGGCCGCTCCTTTCATGGCCGGGGCATGGGAGCGTATGGTGCGCACCGTCAAGGAAGCCCTGCGCGCCACTCTGCACGAACAGCGCCCCAGCGACGAGACCCTGCAGACACTGCTCGCCGAAGCCGAAGCGACCGTGAACTCCCGTCCACTCACCCACGTGGCGGTGGGCCCGGACGACCCACCTGCGCTCACACCCAACATGATCCTGATTGGGCCCGACTGTCATACTCCGGCCCCCGGCGCCTTCAACGAGTCCGACCTAACTGCGCGTCATCAGTGGAGACGCGCCCAACAGCTCGCCGACACCTTCTGGCGCCGCTGGGTGCGAGAGTACCTACCGCTACTGCAAAACCGGCGGGAGCCCTCCAACGTCGGCACCCCTCCTGTCATCGGCGACGTGGTCATCATATGCGACTCGAACCTACCTCGCAACACCTGGCCGCGCGGACGAGTTACGAAGACCTACCCCGGCAAGGACGGAGTTGTTCGAGTTGTGGACGTCACCACCAGCAAGGGACACGTTCTGCGAAGGCCCACCAAGAAGATCGTCGTTCTACCAGTAAGATCGCAAGGCGACGGCGGGAGAAATGTTCACGACGAAACGATTCGTTTATCTGTATAATAGCACCTATAACGTAAATTAAGTAATTCATAAATGATTAATGTAAAGTTCTGAAAATGGTGTAGTTCAAAACGCATGTTCGCAGATAGCAGGACTTGCTCCTTATAGGTGCGCCAATAGGACGATCGCATTTCTTCCTTTTGTCAAGTGTGTTTTACGAGATTAAGAATAGTTTATTTTAGTTACGTAATAATGTTTAGATTGTAGTATATTTTCTCTAGTTAACCTTTATTAATAAAAATATGATGAATGGCCTATTTATTAACCTGAAATACATAGAAACATCCCGCTCGCCTTCCGCTATGCGACTGCAGACGACAGAGGCGAGCGGGGCAGTTTATATATGACCGAGGCGGGAGGCGAGGTAGAATAAAAG
Source organism: Calamotropha paludella (assembly GCA_927399485.1). Classification (NCBI taxonomy): domain Eukaryota; kingdom Metazoa; phylum Arthropoda; class Insecta; order Lepidoptera; family Crambidae; genus Calamotropha; species Calamotropha paludella. The sequence goes on along the minus strand of OV656815.1, from coordinate 19,090,225 downwards.
AGCGCCCGCGCCGAGAGCGGCGCCACTCGCTTCCCGCTCTCCCTATGATGAATATTGTATGTTATTTTAGTAAGTATAAATAATATTAACTAGAAAATAAGTCGTAGTCATAAGAAAATGTGTAAATAATGACAAAAATAAAGGCGAAAGCACTTGCGGGGGTGAGGTTCGGAGGCCCAAAATGGGTTGCCCCACCTTGGATGGGTCACCCAAAAATATCGAATAAAAGACGGGCTCAAATCGATGCAAAATCACTTCCGACCGAGCTTCCGATCCAGCCTTGAAAACAAGCAAAGAAGAAGAAACCTGAAGCCTCCGAACCTCACTGCAAGCTTAAGAAAATCAGCGACTTTTCCTTGCCGAGGCTACCCTGCTGACGTCACCATCCCTACGGCGCCATCCGACATTACCATCGTCCATCACCACCCAAGTTATACAGTCCACCCTAGTGGGGTCTATGCCCCACAGTTTTTTTTTATTAATCCTTAAATACGAAAATACATTTGTATGTTTACACTTTCACGCCTAAACGAGTCAACCGATTATCATAAAATTTTGCCACACTTCACGGGTACAGAAAAGGATACAGAAAATAGTTTTATGCAGAAACAAAGTACTATTTCCAAAGAGCGAAATATAACTTTTAATCTGTAGTCTACATCATCTCGAGCGAAGCCACGAGTGAAAACTAGTCAGTAGTAATCTTGTCAACCATACTACGCCAATTATTATATACAGACATATCTCCTCCAAGGATTCCCACAGCGATCAGTTCAGCGCGTAGCTAAGGTTTACTATTAGAATACATACTTTAATTCATGTGGGTATAATATTTTGTTTCTATTATATATAAAGCCTTAATTATATACTATTATTTTGTAACTAGTATTAGTATCGATATATTTTCTAAATTTTAATTCTCGCATCAACAAAATGATAATTAAGTAAAAGTGGAGGGAAAACTGTCAACCTCTCTAAAGTGGTGACGATACCAGTACCGGACAAGAGTTTTATTTCAACCGTCGGATTATCAACACGTCTGGAAATTGTTTCAATATACGGTTGAAGAAAGAAAGCGTGGTTTCAGTGTCGACTTGCCCCATTGCCCTTTGCAGCTTACGTATAAAACTAGAAAGATAAGCATACAAAATAATATAATGAACTTAAATTTAAATGACATTTATAACATTGTGTTCTGTAACTGCTAGATTGTTACACACAAATTAATTTTTACCACAAAAACAATTACTTATCTTAGGTATCAGATGGAACTCGAACCCTTAGCCTCTATTTGGGCGAGAGCTCTTCCAATTGAATTGCCGATAAATTACCTAAAAATCTCGCAGTTTAATGTTTAAATAACAAAATGTGCAATTGCATAAATGTTTACTCTTAATCGATTGTTCTATACTTGTAAAAATTATTCGATGTTGCAGATAGTAGTACCAAGAATATAAAAAGATGGCGTTGACACCAACTTAGGAAACAGTTGCATAAATTCAACGGATCTGTCAGTCAGAGAAGTACGGACAACGAAAAGCTGTAGGTTCGATTTTCTTCTGTCAACTGAGGAACTCAGACCATATTTACTTCTGTTTTTATTAATTTTGATCCTGATTTTGACCCTGAGGGCTCGGAGGCGTATTTTTTTTTACACACGTATTTTATACCTTATATTTACTTCTATTAATAAATTCTCTGTTGAGCTTATTCAATGCATTAGATTACTAATGACCACAGTTAAATAGACCTATCAGCGATACGACTACAATTACTGTTGACCTAATCACAAAGGTCGTACAATCACTTAAGTCCATTACAATTTGAAACCCTCGTACGATTAGTAATAAATTAGCACAAATTAATTATTCACAGAATACTGTGTTTAATGTAAGTGCTATTTGATACTTAACGTAATCTAACAGTTAAACAAATGGGCACTTTATGGTAATTAACAGTTGCGCCTTTTTTAAAAGATTGATTAAATTGTTAATTATAAGTTGACTGACAATAACACAAAAATGATGTGTTGATAAATATAAAGGACTTTTCTTTATATACGGGAAACGTTCTTTTTTTCTTTATTCTATGTTTATTTGTTTTCTAATCCTGAGACATGTCGACACATATTTTAAAGCTTTATTCAAAGAATTAAGAAACGGTCGTTAGTAACAAGAACCAGCCAATGAGTTAATGGAAAAGTGTAAAAAACTGTACTTATCGAATTCGGATCAACGATGATCATTTGAGGTGGATTTCAAGTCTCATGGTAATCCGGTTCAGCTGATTTATTTGTCAACCCACGTTTTATAATCTATACAAACACGTTTTATAATAAACAAAGTTGAAATGAAAAGTCGCACTGATGAAATGAAAAGGTTACAGAATTTACAGACAATTTGCTGGTTGACTGACAAGTAGTTTCTGTCCATGAAATAGTCCAAATAGGCCAATAGGACACGGAGACCTCCGTGGTCGACTTGCTTGAATACCGGCTTTTATGGCGATGCCACCCCGTAGTCCCGGGATCATTCCCCGGCTGGGCAAATGTAGAAAATGAGCTTTTCAATATTGATTCCGGTCTGGGTATTGTGGTACCTTCGTTGCCTCCAATTTCCATAATAGAAGTGCTACATCTACTTTAATTTGTATCAGAACAATGTGTTTTGTTTTAATATTTATTATTATTTATTACGAAATGTCCTTTGTCATCATAATTAATACTATCACCGTGGGCAAATAAAACTATTTCCTACCAATTACAGTCGACACGATTCTTTGTTTACATCGATTCCACCCAATTACAGAGCGGACTATAATCCGATTGAGTAAGCCCCGAGGTGCCCGCGGCGCTCTATAAAATGAAATGGAAGTCAAAGCTACTATTGCCAGATGTTAATTCTACTGAAGGATAAGATCTAACCAGACGTGTTTACTTCGCGTCTCAACTGACAAAGGAATCCTGTTTCAAGCAGACGGTGTGCAATTTAGAGAATTACTATGATTTCAAACTATAGTATCACTGCTATCGAGTTCGTTGTAGCCAAAGGTTCCTCTATCCATTCTGCACTGTTCATGTAACTTTTGTCTTTACTGTACTCGACTTAATCGTAAGGTTTCCTCATAAATAATTTCTTTGTATGAGAAAGTAAATCGCAGCAACGATTTATTGGGAAATATATAATTTTTGGTATACTATATTGGTCTTCCTTTGGAACAAAAATCCTACGTTCTGACTATAATCCAACTTCATAGATCAAACACTGCAAAATCTACACAGATATAAATTATTTTTATTTGAAATAAAATAAAACCTTTAAATAGCGAAAACAATAAATTTTATAATGTTATTGAATTATTTTTGTTTAAAAAGTACGTATACAAGTTATTAAAACAAGATAGTTTACATATCAATATTATCATTTTGAACTATATTTAAACCAGAAATAATAGAGAGCGGCGACATTATCAAAAATAATACAAACTGCCCTGATGAGATCATTAGACTTTAAAAAAAATACGATGTTGGTGTATTAATTAACGAATCATTTCTCCTGCTTTGATTATGATAAATGGTAACTCATAGGTATGAGTGGCTCTGTTTTGATATCACAATCAGTCATCAGTCGTCTTGTGATCACGGCTTTACAGGGCGTCGAAAGTTCGAAACATCAGGGTTTAATATAAAAAAAATAAGCATGTCATTAATCCGGTAAAAATTATAAAATTATTTCAATAATAAATCTAATTTATAAAATACTATAGGACTAATATTTCTTATTTAAATTAGAATAAAAATTCAGGACGACAGACCAAATCAAAATATTACTTTGAGAATGAAAACGTCAAAATATTACAAATTTCATAAATACGATGATTCCTTTAATATTTGTTAGCATCCTTGATCTAAATGAAATATTGGTCAGTATAAGAATATTATTATCTGTAATACCTAGTAAATTGCACTGAAAATTTCAACGAAATTGAAATTCCTTCGTAACTGTTCCATCACCGGCATATGAAGCGTAGTTAGCATTGGACTACCTCATAAGATGTCAGGGAGAACGTTAATCCACCTGATCTTGCTCATAATTTCCAGCTACGTTTTATTAACATTCCCCTTTCGTAATTTGAATGGAATGTAGAAATACGGCGGTTTATGAGAAAAGCACACGTCAAATGTAAATTCCTTGTTTAATTATAAAGGTGAGGATATTCTTCATGATTTCAGCGAACTTTTATATTATAATATTTTTATAACTTAAGAAATTTTACGCTGGTACTTAGCTTAAGAAGCAATTGAAATCTAACGTCTTTATGAAGGTACTCGTAGCTGAAATTGAAGGTTACCCGCTCGGATGGCCAAAGGTTGTGGGTTTGGGACTTTGAGCCCTGTCTGACTCTTAAAACTAGTTAATTTTTTACAGTCCACTATCAAATTATTCATATAAAAAACATTATTTATTTAGCTTTTCAACAATGAGTAAACTATTATATTTACAAAATAGTTGAAACACAAAATATATATTTCAGTGTCGCTAACTAGAATTTACGCGTGTGTACTAAATAACATAACTGAACTTCTTAATAACTGCGTATCACTTGCGAATAAACAGAACAAACTTGCAGTTAGAACTTTGATGAAAAATAAAAATAAATATCGATTATTAAGAAGTAAAATTTCTTTAGTACTTTGTAAAATAAAAGGTATTTCAAAAATCGAAACGAAACTAAACTTTTATGAAAATTATTTATAGATGTAATTACTTATGTTCTCGGTAATTTAAGATAAGCTAATTAAATTTCATAACATGTTTATTCTAAGTGGTTACCCTTGTTACGTTCGTAGCAATTAGATTTTCTTAGAAAGCAGTATTTGTACTTGTGTCCTAGTTAAGAAGGTCTATTTATATTTCTAATATATCGGCAATTGTTTTGTTTTAAACTTGAAGCAAAGAAATACAGGATCTATAATTCTTTTAGTTTATTCTAATTTATCATTGTTTAAGGAGATGGGATAGAATACCTTTACTATCATAATTTACCTTATTCTTTAATTATTAAGAGATTTGACAACTGTATGTTTTCATGTTTTCATTTGTTTACATATAAACAGTCATCATTCTCATGCCTAAATAATGAAAATACAATAACTGTATGTTTTGTTTATTAAGCACAAGATCTACAAACACACCACACCGCCAAATTATTATGTTGTTTGACTGTCGTATTCCTAAATACTTTATTTACACCCAAGGAGGTAGGTAAATGTAACATCAACCTTTTCAATAATAATCATCAAATATCCCCAACCGAGTTACATCTGAATGAAGTAGAAATAAAGTTGAGGATAGTTTTCATCAAAACTTCAGGTTGGTATGGATTTTGTAATAGAATTACAAGCTGTTGATTGTATTTTTGTTTCGTTACTTAGTGTGAGGCCACACGATGCGGTGCGGTGCGGTGCGGCACCGCATCCTAATGAATTCGAGGTATAGGGTGCCACACGGCGTCGCACCGTACCGCGGTGAACAGCGTTACGCTGCGGACGCATTACCCCTCCCCACTTCGTTTCTCAGGTCCCAAGTCCGGCGCGCTGCGGTGCGACGCCGCACGGCGAAATAACGCGTCGTGTGACATGGTATAGTGATTTGTATGTAGGATGACGCAGCGGCACCGCTTAGGCACCGCACAGCACCGTTGACGCATCGTGTGGCCTCGCACTTAAAACTAAGCTATTCACTTCACTTATTTACAGACATGTCACCCCGTTCTAACTATGACGTAGATAAAATATAAACTTATGAAAATGTAAATATCTGTCAGTCAAACTTTTGTTTTGTCAACAAACTTTTGTCAAACATAAGTTTTCTGTAGATGTTTGATAATGAGTAATGCAAAATGCGTGCTGGATAATTGTTCAGTACACATTTTTAATTAAAATTCTAATCTACTGCCAAGTTGTTTACTTGTTTAAAGTATGCAACCAAACAAAATATGCAAAAGAGAAAACATATTTCCACCTTAATACGCAGAGCAATTTGCTAGGAAACTCGGTTTCAAGTCTTTATAGATATATACGGTCAACACTCCTTTCCCGTCAGATGCAGTAGAGTGCACTCACATTCGACCCACAAAGTTGACCGATACACTCGTATACTCCGACTATAGGGCTACCAACTACTAGTTCACATGAGAATAACACTGACCATGAGTCAAAACATACCGTCTAAACTAATCTTTATCAGATATTTTTCACCACTTTTGCATAGCCTAAAAACAATATTATTTAGAGGATGGTAGGTTCTCAAACAAAATTTATACTACTATACAATTTTGATGATTTTAATGAATGCATTTGATTGCTTGGCATCTTAATGTCAAACAGAACCGACAATTAAAATACAAAGAAACATTCTTAGTTTTATCGTCACGATATTCTGTAATTGGAAAATTATACAATTTAACATCACTTCTTTGCTAAGAAGTTGTGTTAATTTTTACCATCACTACTTTCAGCAGTTCCTCTATCTTGAAGATTAAATTGTTTGAAATTTCATTACAGTTGTTTAAAAAATTATGTCATGTATGTATACCACGGCCATTTGATAGCTATATTTCAAAACTGTAGGCTATACATGGCAAATTTATCACATAAGATTATAAAATGACGAAATGTACAGAGAAAAAAGGATATATACGCATTGGCAACCCTCACGTTTTTAGCAGTTTACTAATGTATAGATTGCAATAATATGAGCTCTAAATCCAGGACACACGGTCCACTTACGTTACTCAACCGCAACCTCGATCGGAGGAAATCGACTGAAACGCATTAGTATCTATTGATAATGTCGTACTTTTACCGACGTGTGTGATCCATAAAACCCGTAGTTCTTTAGATAGGGATTTTTTACTATCATATACTATTTAATGTCGTTAATGTGGGTATATTTCTAATACATATCCTCGATATAATATTTCGTAATTGTAACATTTAGCTAAAATGATAATGTATTAATTTAATTTTGATGAGGTTTGGTGTCAGTAATTCTTTAACCTTGGGGAAGAACGTAGGCTACTTTACCCACGGGAAGAATCCAATGTTTGCTAAGAAATTTCGCGATATAAATAAATTCACGCGATTGATTTGCTGGCAAGAACTAGTTCTATAAAATATAAATAATCCATATAATGGCATTAAAGATTTATTATACTATTTATAGAAAAAGCATAAATGTAATCCAAAGCAGTAAATGTCAAGGTGATGTTCCAAAATGTGATGTTTTCATCAATCTTATCGAGGTTCTATCTGCTTAATACATCGCGATCGACACTCTAAATCTCTTAGCGATGAAAAAATCGAGGGTTCTCTTACTAAATCCGGGTTTAAAGCGAGGATTTACTTGTTAAAGAATAGCTTAGATTAGTGGGTATTAGAAGCCCTGACCAAGCAGAGTAACCTTGCATAGTATACTTTAACTGAGATTAAAATTAATCCCGCTTTAAGAGCTGCGCTCACCTCACTGTACCGCTGGGACTGTGTTCATTTTTAATACGTCCGTGGTGAGTACGGCGCAGTATAAGTAGGGTGAATGTTTGTTTTGACATAGAAATATATCGATATTTTGTTTTAAACTTTCATGGCCGAGTACATCAGTATTAATTAAAACGAGATTATTACGATATTTGTTCTTCCGTGAGAATGACGAATACAACTGCGCAGAAATATCGGGGTCCTAAAAATAAAGATATATTTCCGTATTAATCAATACTTATAAATTGAACAATTTATTGATTGCTTGTAAAGAAGCGTTCTAACATTATATTTAGTTTCCTGATGATTACTTCATAATTCGTTTCAATAAAAATTTTGAAAGCATTGTTTTTATATTGAGCAATCTGGATTGTTATTCTATATTTATACGATTATATTCTTTTAAACATTTGGTAGCGTCATTACAGTCGAGTTAAATAATCAAATTAAAAGATTTATTATTGAAATATTGTTATAGTTTCTACCTTGTTCTGAAATAATGTTATTTGGTTTAATAATAGTTTGATAAATGAGCTATAAATATTTAGCTTAAACCAAAAGAGGAGATTGATATACATCAACCAGCAGTATGCGCATTCGATTTATATTATGGAGATGAAGCAACTTTTACAAGGGCAAATCATTTGATGGGTGGCCAAATATATTTTCTCTTTCCATATTCGTTGGACCTAGCTATATCTGCAGTCGTTAGTACTTTCCATCCGCACCAAAACAGTTTGTTAAGTTATGAGCCATTCTACGAGTACCTGTGGTTTATGCCCCATGACTTACTTCGATTAAATTTCTACACCTGGGGGCAAATAAATCGACCCACCTTCGTTTTCTACGTTTTGATAGTTATTGCTTTGGTATTATGGGTCATATTCATTCGGAAGAATAATCGTTAGATAGGTTACTATATAGGTTAGTAACCTTTTAGGTGAGGGTAGTTTGTTGTCAAATTGAGACTTTTAATTAAAATTGATGAGGGTTGAACATAGCCACCGTAGTTAAGTAACATGAAGAGGTGCTTTTGAGCTCTATTTGGAATGTTTAAATTACATTTTTTAATGTTGCATGCAAACAAATGTATGGTTGTTGTCGTCATTTATGTTTTTAAATATTTTTCAATGCTGTGGCTCCTTCTCGAAATTAAGTTACAAAATTTAAAATAAAGGTCCTTAGAACTAAAAATATATTATTGTAGAATAATAACAGCAAACAGAGCGGTAAGGAAGCCATCTAATAGAGTACTAGTTCCATTATTGGTCCTGTGTGTAAGTATTCCTAATAATATTCTCAGAGGAATCGATAGGAAGTGATACGTTTTTTGGAATAATTAACAGCGTTTCCACAAACAGTGGTACGATGTCCTCGATGTGATTAAAATTCTCTCTTTGTGTTACATTCGTTTGTTCACATCTTTATACTAGGTCTGCAATACATGCTGCTGTTTGCAAATACTGAGCGAAGCAATTAGATTTTTGAAGGGTGATTATTCCTCGATGGTATGTACGATTTCAAAACTGTTTTTTGCACATTAGTCACTATGTCCGTCAGGTTATTATCATGTATGTTCATGCTAAATTTCGTTCGAATCGGTTGAACTGTTAAGCAGCAGGCGGGAGACAAGCGAAATTTGAGAGTTGCCTAAAAGAGTGCTTCGCTCAATGATATACTAAGGAATCGTATTCTTAGATTAGATTTGTTTATCCATATATGTGAGAAATCCATGTCACAGTGTTTGACGGTGATTAACTCCGAAACTACACAAATTATTATGTTTTTTTTTTTCATTTTGCTGGATTTGTTCCGACTTATGACAAAAGGATAGGTTTCTTTTTATTTTATAACACAGCAACGCGTGGCCGGCTCAGCTAGTTCTTAAATATAAACCAACAAAAATATAGCATTTACCTATTTGTCGTTCGACTGGTATAACGGTAGCGATCTCTCCCACTGCATCAACAGCTCTGAGTTTGAGTGTCTAAGAACACAACTTTGTGTCATGAGCATAAATAGTTATTTGTTACTAAGTTATGATATCCATTATTTGGTATAGTACAAGCTATGCTTACTCCGGAACTAAATAGTTGGTGTAAGTTGCTCTCGGGATTGTTTTGTGCTATTTGTTGAGGAAGGGAAGTGACGTAAGTTGATATTGGAGTAAACGAGATTGCTCTTGTAAAATAAGGAAGATGGTTTATAAGTTAGACCTGTAAATTAGTATGTATGTGTATAGAATATGGTGTATTTTGTATAAAAGCAGTATACCGTAAAGATGGCTCATATTGAAATCACGATATATATAGCAGTGCAATTGACTCCAATAAATTAGAAAGTTAATGAAGAAATAATTTTTGATGTTTGAAAACTTTATTATGAATTTACAAAATATAATATAGGTACCTACATAGCAATGAACTGGGTTTGTACTTTATAGCAGGATTTTTTTCATAACTTGGTTAACAATCTTGGTCAACTTCTTGTAAACTCACTTTTAAAGTTATTGATTTAAAATAAATAAAAAATGATCTAGCTACGTTTTATTCTTAAAAATTGTCATCTAAAAATAGTCAAACCAAATGGTTCCTACCCAGATTGTTTAAGAAAAAAAATTAGCAATATAATTAATTGTTTTAATTTTTTAAATTATAAAAATGCTCTATTAATATATTTATAACTTCATCATTATATATTTTCTCCTAATAATGTTAAGAATGATTTTTGTACTTTTATGTCATTATTAACCTAAATGTGAAATAAAGAACTGAAATTTAATGAACTATTCTTCTAGAAACGTGTTCTCTTAATAAAGTGTTTAATTTTTTAAGGTATTTAGCATAAATACTTATACCACACGAAAGATTTGAAAAATAATGATGCAAAGGCCCAGTTTTAACCAGTAGTTTTAAAGTTATTTGACGCACAATATTCGGAGTAATGTTCCTGAATAAACATTTTTCTTTTAGCTCTAAACCACCATTTAAAGTGAAAAATAAAGTAGGTACTCGTTACTATGATATAGTAGAAGCATTTTCAAATGACATATTTAAAGCTTCTTGTTAGACGTTAACGTATAAAATTCGATAAAAAATAGCACGTTTAGGAGGTATTTATAAATACAGACCCAGCCCCAACCAGTGGGCTCCTATATTACAATCATTGTCTTGGTTTGTCGGTGATGCCACAATAATGTCTAGGATAATGAACTTTGAGATAACTGTGTGAATAGGTTTTCTATATACATGGTAGCAAAGTGTACTACTGTCGTGCATGTCTGCTGTCTCCCTCTATCTCATGAATTATTTTATTTTAGGTATATAAACAATAAATACGCCACTGTAACAAGGATATCTTTTTTGTAACTTTTTCATAGATTAGCGAATAGTAAGTTTACAGACAGTGGTTCCGGTATCGACTTTAATAAAAGACTACGATGTAGGGTAAACTGATACGCCCTCTAGTAATATCTATCCGCAATAAACTACACTTCATCCGTGGCGATAACGCATGCAATAGCAGCGAAAAATCAGTCTCAAAAATAAAAAAATAAGTAATTAAGACTAATGTTACAAACTTATGCTTATAATTTAAATCAATACCGCTTAACCGAATTTAGGTTACTTTATAATGTAACTTACAAAATTTGAACACAATTTAATTTCGATTATTTTAATTGATTTCTCTTAGAGCGAGGCCACACGATGCGTTAACGGTGCGGTGCGGTGCCTGAGCGGTGTGGCTGCGTCATCCTACATACAAATCACTATAACATGTCAATCGACGCGTAAGGTCGCACCGCAAGCGCGCCGGCCTTGCGACTTGAGAGACGAAGCGGAGAGGGGTAATGCGCACAACAGGAGTGACACACGCGCCGTCACCACATTATTGTTTGTGTCTCGAACGTGAAAAATCGCTCCATTGTCATCAACAGACTGAAGTGACCCCACAAACTGAGTTATTGACGTTGCGGCGCCGCACCGCACCACTGTGAACAGCGTTGTGATGCGGTGCCGCACCACCTATGTGGCACCCTATACCTCGAATTCATTACGATGCGGTGCCGCACCGAGCCGTTAACGCATCGTGTGGCCTCGCTCTTAGTACTTTTTACACTGATCATTTAGGGTACATAACCGAAAGTAGAACTTAGCATATTCATTAGTTTACTTTTGGTAGTTGTGCATTAAGTTGAACGCTGAAGAGTTTTTTCGTTTATTTTGTAGTTCAGTCGCTCAAAACTGGAAATGGAATATATTATGGTATTGGTACGAACTTGATCTCATAATACCTACATGTTATCGTAGTGGCAAAAATATTTTATAATTTTCTTAGTTCAATAAGTAGAATGATTTTGCTAAAATTTTAGATCAACTATTGGGTATAAAACATTTATTATTAAGGCTCAATGTTCAACTATAAGGGGAAAACCGATATTTATTATTAACTAGCTGACCCAGCCACGCGTTGCTGTGGCACAGTAATTTTAATTTGATATATTTTGTTTATAATAAATAAAAGATTTTTTCTGAAATAAAAGTAGCCTAAGTTACTCCTTATTACACCAGCTACCTGCCAATAAAAGTCCCGTCAAAATCAGTCCAGCAATTTCAGAGATTAGCCGGAACAAACAGTCAGACAGACAGACAAAAATTGTAAAAAATGTTATTTTGGTGTAAGTACCCTATATTTATTCATATGCAAGTAGTACAAAACGATTATTTCAATATTACAAACAGACACTCTAATTTTATTTATATGTATAGATAAAAACTTAAAAAGAACTTTATCATTATGGAAGTAATTCTAATTCAAATATACAAATTATCATAAGGATTATAAACGCAAAGCCGGTCTAGTTAGCATTCCTGATCCGCGTGTAAATTTGTTTAGAATGTAAATTCATAAAAGCTATACCTAATCTCTATCACTAGTATTATGCAAAACTTGATTTTCAACATCTTTAAAAAAAGCTAAGCAACCAAAAATATTCTTATCATAACCAAATAATCGACATGTTCAAATCGATTTCTAATGGTTAATGTTCATTTTAGATATGTTCAGGCTTAATTACAGTGAACTTAGAATGATCTCTTCACGTTAAATTGGAGTTGGTAGCTTAATTCAAAGAGTAGTGCCCCAAATAGCGAGGGAATGTGGGGTTGAATCCAACTTGGGGAAGTTGATATTTTTATGTATATAAAATGGAGTTAAATGCTTTAAGAAATAAAATAATAACAAAATGTTTCTTCTTTATTGAACATTGGATACTTGTAAAAGTATTACATTCGATGTTGTTGGTAGTACTTAGAACGTGAAGAGATAACGCTGGCTTCAGTTTAAGACTTAAAGTAACCGACGGGTCTATCGAAGTCTCGATAGCATAATTGAAAGAATACACGCCTGAATAGCGTGGGGTTCGAGTCCCGTTTTACTCTTAAGATAGGTACTTCCAACTTTTAGCACATTGAATATAATTATTTATTAATCATTGTATTGTATAAATGATACCTATCAAGCAAAGAACAATAAATTATCTATAATATATTGACACAATTTTTTTTTATTAATAATTGACTACTAAAATATAGCTCTAATCACGTTAACCCTAAATTCGACGTCGTGAATTAACTTAATTTAACTTCCCGTTGAATGAAAAAAAATCTCCGTCGAAAACTAGTCCATATATCTAGAGTTCTGGGTGCTGTAATTGTAACAGGAATTTGAAATAGGTAGATTTTTTAATAATTTTTTTCTAGGGTCCCCTACAAGCTAAGAACCAAAATTAGTAACAATTTTACAAATTAAAAAAAAAAAATCCGCCGAATTAAGGGTTAAGATGTGTCCTTATATGAGAAACAAGATCTTATATATAGTATTGATTAGCTAAGTAGTGGAAATATACTTCGGGACCGTTTTGAAAGCGATTTTTACAAAATTAATACCTATTCCAATTTAAAACAAAATACATATTTCATTGAAGAAACCAAAATCATACAAAAATTCAATATACAATAGCCACTTTTTGACTGCGATTTACTTGAAAATTCTCAATCATAGATGCCCGAAACATTAAGACGGTCGTTTGCATAAAATGTCAATTTTAGTTCCCAAGACGTTCGGTGGAGTGTTTTGAATTGGTACAAAAAAGAACTGTGACTTTATTAGACACATTCAGTCTAGCTTACTTGTATTAATAGAGGTCAGTGGATATCTGAGTAAGCGCAAAAAAATCTGAGGCAAAATATCTGCTCACATACTATAAGCGGAATTATAATAAGACTATTGTAGTTTATTATATATGAAATAAAGGTTAAGATAGAAAAAATAATTAGTCATGTAAAACAAATCGTAATGAATTTGCAACATTGAAGATTCACTATCTCAGATATACTTTTTATTATGAAGTCAGAAAGTTAAATGTAAAACAGGTATTTCTTTCCTTAATCATATCCTACATAATCGAACATAACTAAATATTTAACTCTCTGAGTGAAATTAAGACTTTTAAGGAAACTTGATACATTACAATGTCCCTGATATTATTGTATTGTACCACTGACAAAAGTTGCACGCCTACTACGAAGTTAAATGAAGTGACTGAGAATGCCATTTATAAGATTTCCGCGTATTTATATCGCTTTTTTATGTTATAGTATGAATACTTTTTATTATTAAAATTATTGTTTAAGGAAAAGTTACCCTAAACATAAAAAAATGCCAAATCAAATTTTCATTAAGAAAAACTCATCAGCACCAACGACGACATCTAATTTGGACGAAGATAATTGATTTGGAAAATATGCAGATGACAAGCGTAAAATTGTGTACAGAACACGGTTCCGAAGTAGCTCAGTTTTTCAGACACGTAATTAAGTTAGCTAAGAAAAGAACATGGAAAAGAAAACGTAATATACTTTTTGTAGGTCAAACTTTTAACTTTTATAAATCGCCGTTTATAAAAGTTAAAAGAACTTACTATGAACAATTACAGAATGACCTTTTCATACGATCCTTCGACCTAGATTTTACATTTTTTTGTTATTTTACCATAAAAATATATTTTTGTAAACTGAGAACTTCTTAATAATAGTGATCTTTTTTGCTGTATTGTTTAAGTAATAACAGTAACAATACAGCTTAATTCTGTCCGTAAGGCACACTAAATACAAAATTACGAGTTGGATTCCTTATAAAATCGAATTACGTGGTTGTTTAAAATACATTTTTTGTTTTTGGCCATAAAATTATAATTTTTTAGACGTTCAGCTATTAAGCTCTTTTGTTTTCTATCTACGTAAAGATAGCTAATATATTCGTTATACCAAACCACAATTTGTGCTTAGTATTTCATGACTGATTTGTTCAATGAGATAAAATATTTATTTCCATTTATAAGCACAATTTCGATTCAGTGCTTATCAATTAAGAATCAAAAAGATTTATTTGCATTAAACATGGCAAAATTTTTTTTTTTTTTTTATTTATTTTATTTATTTTTTTTTATTAAAAATCAACAAAGTGAAGTATCCTAAGTTACTCCTTATTACATCAGCTATCTGCCAATAAAAGTCCCATCAAAATCGGTCCAGCCATTTCAGAGATTAGCCGGAACAAACAGACAGACAGACAGACAAAAATTGTAAAAAAATAAAATTTGTTGTATGTACCGTATATATATATTCATATGCATGTAGTAAAAAACGGTTATTTCAATATTACAAACAGACACTCCAATTTTATTTATATGTATAGATAATGCTTTTTCTTACTATAACATAGGAAAAATGTAGATTAAGTGTGTTAATGTGGATAATCGTGAATAATGGTCTTTAGATGATAGAGACCTTAAAAATAATTTGCACAGCATCAGCTGTGTTTGCTTTTTTGGGCAATAAGGTGCCCTTTTCCGCCTCGCTTGAAGAATAGAGGAAAACCAAGAAGAAAATACACTTATTACAGCTAACAAACTGGAAGATTTTTTGGGATTTAACATTTTTGACCAAAGTTCGAACACGGAATTGTTAAAAACATGACTAATTGATTACTTTTTAGAGACGCTACCGTCACTAAAACTGTTATGATTTAACTATTTCGGAAAGTTCTGTCTTTTTTTATCCAGATTGAGATCTTTTTAAAAAGGATTTTACTTTATTTAATGCGTTACAATATGCAAGATGCATTCATATTATAAAGTATCTGCCAAACAAATCCATTTAAATCTTTTGTGAAGATGTCTTTCTTTTTCAGATTTTATAGATTCTTTTTCATGAACGAAAAAAATATAGGAATAACCAGGTTTTTTCTCGACCACGCAGGTTTATTAAAATTAGAAAGTTTCTAGAACTGATTACGTACGAAATATATAAAAGAAAACTCTGAGGAGCTTGACTAAAATATTTATTTGGCCAGCCCTGCGCAAGTTTGAGAATCTAAACATTTGCAGCTCGAGTGTGCTAACTTTTGTACTAGTACTTTAATATTACTGGAAACTCTTCACTGATTGACTTCAATTAAATACAAGTAATCTTAATTAAAAGTTAAGTCACAATTAATACGCCCCAACAATTGATATGGTTTTTTACGAGACTGTACTTGATAAATGGATAGTTATGAAATTACTGATTTAATAACCAAAATTCGTTTTTTTTAAAGTCCCGTTTCAAGCGTCTTTCTTATCTTTACTCACAGTTTGCTGCGTTTATAAAATAGGACAAACATTTGACAGGCAGTAAATAATTCTTTCATTAAATAAATAAAAGAAAAATATTTCACCTTCTATTTAATTTTGGTGTTTAATGTACGCTTTGCCTATGGTTTTGTTAAGGATATTTTAACCCCTGTATTAACTTAAAAAATATTAAAACTGATAAAATGTCAGCTTCTCCTGATTCGGTAATGAAAAATGTAACATCGCCAGCAAGTGCACTATCGCTTTGTAGACCTTTCACCTTGCCGCGATTCTGATGCGTGTGTGACTTGATTTGATGCGAAGCATTGGGTTGTATCGAGGTGCATTGGGGGGTTGACATTTTTTTTTAAATTCACCAATTTTAACTAATCCATTTGAAAATATAGAATTCATGTAATTTTTGTTGTAGTTAGCTAAGATTATTCTTTTACAATGAAATGCAAATGGTCATACTTTTGCAATTTAATTATAAAAATACCACCAAAGAGTATGATCTGACATAATTGTATTAAAAGTTGTGCCTAGTATGTTCTTTTTTACTTATCTTTGCTATATGTTGGTATATCAATGTGACACATTAAAGGTTGAATAAATTTAAGACTGAGGATGTTAATAGTTTCAGACAAACAATAACTAAAAAATCTAGACGAAAACGGATTACAGTTACTAAAACGATGTTTTATATTTATTTTTAGTAAAAAATGTGCTGCTACATTCTTTTAAGGTTCTTTATCAAAAGTTTTCCATAATTATAAAATTAAAATTATACTCAGCAGATGTGCAGACTAATATTACTTTTTAAAATATGATTTAGCAGTCTAAATATAATGTATTGTGTGGGAGGCTAAAAAATTCGCATATTGTCTTAAACAAATTTACTTTCATTAAATTATTTTATGATACTGTAGAATCATTTGCGTGAACCCACATCAAGGTAAATACGTGTAATTGTAGACATCTCCGTCTCTACCTGTCCGCTTTGCGTTGGCTAGTAATTAAACATTTGAACATCGGCTCTGAAAACCGCAGGCTCCAGCCCTGTATTTTTACCCTGTCGTTGATTCCCTGGAATGTTTACATTCCGCTGTCCACGTCCTCTCTCATTACCCTCGGGAGTACCTGCTCTCGGGCAAAAGAAACTCATTAAAACTTTTTTTTCCAGTGAGATATATCCATGCAAAATCCGCGGTCGCGTCTTCACAACATAAATAAAACTTTCTTCATTTTGAACTTAATGGATAATTGGCGTCTTTATAAAAGCCATGATGAATATTTATTCTAAAATTTACCTAAGGGGATTGTTTTATATTAATTTGTAAATCAGCTAAACATTTCTTCTGTGAAATAAAAACAACTCAACAGCAAATTAATATATTTATTGAATATAAAAAAAGTACTGAATTATTATTGTTGTACTTGATTAATCTTATAAATAAATAATAATATCACTTTAATTTTTGAACTTTGACTAAACGGTAGTGCTCCTGCTTATCGAGCCGACGGTCTTGGGTTCGAGTCCAGATAGGGGCAGATGTTTGTGTGAGGAATACAAGCCTTAGTACCTAAGTCATATTTCTATGATTATTACACATATATGTATGGTATCGTATATGTATGTCTGCACGTTATCCTACTATCCTTGACACAAGTTATAAAGTGTTTACTTTGGGCTAGATTAATTGGTGTGAGTGTAGGAAATATTAATATTTAATTTTTATCTTAGGTGGTGGGCAGATTGACGGTATAGTGGCTAGCGTGTTCGACCTGCTTGCAAAAGTGGAGGTTAACATTTACGGGGCTGATCTTCCAGTAGTTGATCAAACATTTACAACCGTCAGCTCCATCGTAACTCGGATAGCACGTTATGCCATCGCTCCCAGCTGAATTTTAGTCATTACCACCCACCATACTGGGCTCACGTAGTTAAGTGTAAAGCCAAACGTAAGTTAGTGTTTCATCCATAGAGACTGTTTGTGTTGCTGTTGTGTTGTTGGGGACAATACTATGTCGATAATGATGTTTCTTTATTTACTTATTTATCACTTTATTTGCAAGTAAACACGGTACACGCACGGTACGGCAAAAGATGTATAAAATTGCATTATGTCCACGTGTTGCACTAAGTACTGGCACGAAAACTTTAAAATGTAAAAGAAGCCATTTAATGTCAAATAATTCAGCATAATGAGCAAAACTAGTAATATAATATACGAATAAGTAATGTCATCGTTCAATTCTAATAAAAATATAACTACGATGTCAAAATTGTCAAAATAAAATACTAATGATAATTATAATTAATGTCACCAATTTTATATAATAAAAATAAGAAAATATAAAAAGCAGTAACATTAATTAATATTTTTTGATAATTAAGAATCTACTAATATTATATGTATATATAGCCTAAAATTGTTACAATGCTTTTCCCTTATCTATTGCACACTTACCACTAAATAAATTTAAAAATAGATAAATATTATATCGATTTAGATGTAGATTGGTATATATATGTAATATATTATATATATACATTACACAATAAGACGAACAGTTTATTTTTAAATTTTTAAGTGGTCACTCTGCAATAGTTATCTATTGCATAAGATTGTAACAATTTTAGGCAAAGTATTTTGTTTTATGTAAGGGACCAACCAGGCGATTCGTATATCTTTTTGCCCATGTTTCTTAGGTATTTTTATAAAAAAACAAGTATAATTCAAAATGGATATGACGGGAAGCGTTAGTGTTATACCCAAAAAGAATGAATAAGACTAAAGACAGTATTATATGTATAAGTATTTATTGACTATAAATGAGAAGCCAGCAAGACGTATACTAAATAATTCCAAATATATCAACGTGGACTTTAGGCTGTGTTGTTTTAATCTAATGTCGCAACGATTTTTGCATACGGGATACATTAAAATTTAAAACTAATATGTTTAATGTTGTGTACCTAAACAATTACCTTATAATTAACCGAATTATGATTATAATTGCAATTAAATATAAGTTATATAATTTAATTTATGTTATTATATTTATTGGTCATAAGCAAAAGACACAAAATAAAAAACAAACAATAATATTTGCCTTCTACATAAACGGAATTGTTATTAAATATTGCAGAAATAAACAGGTGCAATTGAGGAGAACTATTACAATAAATTATACCTATAAGATATATTGCATTGTGAATGCAAAAAATTAAATAAAAACAAAATTATACCTATTTGATAGTGCACTATGTCCCAATAGGAAATGTCTATTTGCAAGACTAAATTGAAGCCACTGGCTTTCCAAATATCCTCAGAAGTGTGTTGAAGTTACTAGATACCGGTGCAGTCAATATGAATTATTTATTTTTTAATCTATTATTTATAACTGTATTTTTCCGTGTAGATGGCAACCTATTTGATAGATATAGCGGAAAGAAAGTGGAAAGCTTGAAAAAAATAAACAAGTGAGTATATTCTGAATTAATTTTATCATGGTGTAGAGTAAATAATTATCATGTCAAACAATTTAAGCGACTTTTTAATAGCGAATATCTCATTTAAATAAAGTAAGATTTTATTTTCCTTTTTTAAATACATTTATTTTGGAAGTTGACGACCTCCTTGGTCGAGTGGCTTGCATACCAGTTTTCATATTAAAGCCACTCTGAGGTCCCGGGTTCAATCCACGTTCAGGTCAATATACAAAACGAACTTTCTTCTGTTTTGGCTCGTGTCTGGGTGTTTTGGTACCGACGTTGTTTCTAAATTCCATTCTTGAGCACGGAAGTCAGGAAATTAATTTTATTTTTTTTTAAATTAACTTTATTTAACTACTATCTTCTCCTTGTCAATACAAGTGAGCTACGTTACAGTCTACGTCGACTGATTGCAGATTGCCACGCTTCAGAACATGTGTCTGTGATTAAATAGTGGCATGTATACTTAAAAAATTGTAACACGTCAGTGTGTTAGTGACTAAAACACTGCGTGATAAGGCAGGTTTGTGGTTTCGTTCGTGATCCGTAGTCCAGCGCATTGGAGCGTAGCGCGTGGCAGAATAAAATTCAATTTATATATATATATATATTTTTTCATCATGCTTTTATATAATTATATTTGTTGTTTAAGCATTTCATTGCTATGTGTCTAAAAAATGGTTGTCACCTAACCTAAAGTTGTAGCACAACTACAACAAAAGTTGTAGTGTAGAAAATAAATTTTAAGTACATTCTTCACCTTACTAACAGACCCCCATTTCCTTCTCGCTCTTAGATACAGCATCAGTGTTCACGTTAGTGACGGGCATGGACGGATTGTAATAATAGGGAAATTAATTAACTGACTTTGTCCACTACCATTAAATCCTAACAGCATTCACTATGTGCAATAAGTTCCTTCAACATCTTCTCAAAGAAAGTTGCCCATAAAGAACAGACAACCGAATACTAGTATATATAATTGTCAAACTTTTAGAAACCAATTACCCATTCATACTAATATTTTAAAACCTGTAATTATGGCTTATAAAAGCCTTCTATTAATAATTTCTACTAGGTATATTACATATTGTCGGTGATGTTCTTTGTGACATTTGTAAATATTGTTTAATTATTAAGTACTAGCGTCCCGTCCCGGCTTCGCACGGGTGGACAAAATTCTTTAATTTTTTCTATTTTTAAATATTTTCCGTTAGCGCCATCTAGCGTCCGGTAGACGAACTACTTGCGGTAAACGCGTTGCTATGGTAACGTTATTGATACAATGGAAAAAGAGCGGCAAGAAGAGCGGGCAGACAAACACACAAACCACTGTGATCTTAGATTATTATAGATTAAATATGTTCGAGATCATTATTTTGCAGAATGCCTACAGCTTCTTCATAAAGAAGCAGTTTGTTTGTTCATATGTGGAGGGTAATCAACAGAATCACTACATTTATAAAAAAAGAATCACTGTTTCAAAATTACGTTATTCCAAATAAACAAAGGTTAAGAATAGACACATTATATTTAATCCCAGCAAAGTGACGGCCGGTCTCTAGTTTATTATATTTACCTCAACCCATGACAGATTATTCCGATATTTCAAATGGGTTTGACCTTAAAGGTTAGAAAAGTCCATATTTTGGTTAATTTGGATTTATTCTGTGAATTTACTCGTACATTTTAGTATCATTGTTTCTCTTAATTAAAAGAAAAAAAGAGTATCTCAAATAGGCCGTAGTGAAAAATAGTCTTTTTTATATAAAATTAGAAGAAGTAACATTATGAAAGCCATTATTCGTGTTTTTTCATTAATTCAATTAAGTTACTAAATTCTGTTAAGTAAACGTTGCGTGATTGATAATATTATAAAATTTAGGATTTGGGTTCAATACTAAAAATAAGCTTCATACAATTATATTACCATGTGTCATAAATCTATTTATGAATCTGACTGTATCAATAATCTGAACCTGAACTAAACCATTTCAAACTTACGCCATGTTGGAGAGACTCTACTATCTAGTATTTAAAGAATTAAAATTATTATTTAATTAAAAGTAAATTTTGAAGGCGTGAAAAAAGCTTTTTTTTTCCCCATTGATAAGGTAGTAAGCTTCCTGATATTTAATTAGTAATGTTCAAGTGGGATCATTCGTTATTTTTAATAAGATCAAAACCTAAGTCAGAATATGTTTCAAAATTCGTTAATGATGTTGTGGTCAATGGTTGGAATAGAGAAAGGCATGGTTTCGATTTGATGTTGACACTTTGTTTTTGTTATCAATATTTGCTTTTAGAATATTTTTAAAATAAAAGGCTAAAACGAATTTAACGTTTTCTGTTAAAGCTCCAAGCGGATTATTCAATTCCAAACTTAGCAGAATATTTTAGAAATCGGTTCTTGTTTTTATAAAGTAAAAATGGTTGTTATTTATTTTGGAACGTTTAACCGTACGTCAACCTACCACAAACCGAAATTTGATAATATTGTATAAGCTGTTGTTGACTATACATTACGCAACGTTAGTTAGTTTATTTTTGGTTTTGCTTACTCTTATATACGTGATAACTTTCAGATATATATGAATACATTAAGCAATTTATCATAATTACAAAAACTAATTCTGAATAAAAAATATTCCAAAGCACTCATTTTCACAAGTAATCCATCAGCTATTTAATTGTCTCTCAAGGCTTAAGAATAAAATTCTGGTAAGTGAAAAGATAGACTTAAAAATGGGCAGTTTCTATTTTAGCTCCATCTTTTATCAAACAAGTATAAATTTGTATCTCCTCAGGGAATGCTCTATAGAAGTGAAGCCTTGCACGCCCCATGAGGGAAGCAGGATTGATGGCACATGTAACAACTACAGGCGACCGACCAGGGGATCCGCTAGGGGACCCTACTTGCGCTTGCTCAATCCGAACTACGGAAATAGTAAGTCGAAGAGAATTGGAATAAAATTGCCTTACCAAATATGAATCAGCTTTTTAATACGATAATTCTAAGGCTCTGTTTCTAAAAACGTTTGAAGAATCATAACTTTATCCAAGTCTATAGTCCGTTTTTTTTAGCATTAGAAAGAACAAAATTTGGGTACTTTATTGTACACATATAATGTAACAAGCAAAACGTAACATCGTGAAAAGGTTACACTAAAAAATACCTGAAGAAGCAGAAGTTGCAAACTGGTGGAACGAAACGTTGGTCAGTTTGACACGACAAAATTAAAAGTACATGCCGATGTTGTAATACGTACCATATTAGGTGATTTTTAAAATGGTCGCTTAACATGGCCGCCATTTGCAACAATAGCGGCAAATGTCAACGTCTGCATTTATCTGTTTTGACTATTTTCTTTGGTTTATTGTTAAGTTTCTATTGTTTTTGTTGAAATTTTTTGTTAAAAGTTTTTGTTGTTATTTGTTATTCATTCTGTTCAACAATGGACGAGCCTGAAGCCGGTCCAAGTAGACTCCAGCACAAGGTTAGCCATCACTGCATCATTGTTTACATAATTTCTAATGCTAAAAAAAATGAACTATAAATAGATATTTTAATATGTGGTTACTACGTCTTAATGGCATAATAGGTAGTTCCTAGCATCAAGATTATTTTATAGCTTATTTTACTTTTTTACATTTGAAGTATTTTTTTTAGAAAAGACCCAACCCGTTACCTTTCTGTCCGGGTGATTGCATTTCGACAAGTCTGTTGTCAAAATCTCGGTGGCTTCGGAAGACTCGGACGTTGAAAGGTTGCGAGTTAAAGTTTCATCCGACACCTGGAGGCCTAAATTTTAAAATGTTTAAACGTTACTATTGTGTTTCAGTTATTATTTGTGTGAAAGATATTAACACTACGCAAATAAAAAATCTTAAACGCGAAAGTAACATTTGCATATTTGACAATTTACACTCAGTCTTCTGTAATTCAATACAAGGTTTTTGTAGTAAAAATGGTTTTATAAAGAGTGACGTAAATAAAAAAAGATTTGATACAATTTATTACGAGCAGGATTTCAATCCTTGTCTCCCGACAAAGGGCTGGTCCAGCTCTCATCAGCTACGGAAAGTTTCATAACATATATTTGCTATGCAAAGTAAAGATTCACATACTCAAATGTAGCAAAGGCCGTGTATGATATTTCTCGGAAAGAAAAATATTTCGCATGACAAGGCGCTGTGAAAAATGACGACGGGGGCTCTCAGTTACACTCGCGAGTAATAGCGCTTCATCATGGTTACATTATCTCTGTTCGCGATGCAGCGCAGAGAGAACTCGGAGTTGTTTTAAGAAGTATAAAAATGTTTTCAAATATTCGTACTTCCTCTTTTGTCATCCATAAATAATTCTTACCCAGTTTCTTTTTTTTCATATATAATGAGAGATTAATATATTTTGACGTTATTAAAGACGTTAAAAAATCACAAAGAGAAGGAATATTAAAGCCACATATTTGTCTTATTATTTTCTAATATGAACCTATTCTTGGGAAATAGTTTTAAGGAATGATCAATTTGATCTCAAATCCAACCTTATTTCATACTTTTTTATAAAAAATGCATTAAAATGTTAATCATATAAATATACTATTAAAGCTTTTGAAGAAATGAAAGTATCAATTTATTCACTAAATATTTGTATTACTTAGACTAAAATATGAAGATATTTTTGCAAGTAAAATCAAGTTATTTCTAACTGATTATGATTTTAAAATACATTAAATTTAAACAATTATATTTTATAATTTTTAAATACATAGACAGCTTTTCTATTACCACCTATTTCTGCCTTTTCTATACTTTAAACCAATAAAGTATATTTTTTTGCAACGAATCCTCGTATAGTTAGTTACTATCATATAGTTAGTTCTTATTTCTGCAAAACAAAAAAACATATATACAATTCCATAGCTAAGCTCGTATAAAATGCAAATTCAAATTTACAGATGGTTCTATTCGAAAGAATAGAGACGGCAAACCACTTCCGTCTCCTCGAAAAGTTAGGACGGTACTCCATTCAACAGGGCGGGTGGTGGATAGAGTACACTTTAATAGTGCCGCTGTAACATTTCTTGACTTCATCAACAGGGATATTAGTGCACTCAACGGACCAAGTAAGAGACAGATATTTTATGGTAACGATTGTCTGTAAGTTTTGTTTTTGACTAACCATACTTTGTAAAGTTTTTCTTTTGCACACTTATTGGCAGTATCTTGCTTATAATTTAGTTAAAAATATAAATTCAGATATAAAAGTGGCATATAATAAATATTTTCAATCACCTCTCCGGAAATTCTACTTCTGAAAAATTTATAAAGCATACTGATTATCCAATCGATTTCATTTAAGTGGACTATTTAAGAAAAAGACAGTACTGCTGTACGGAGAAAGGCAAAGAGGACTACCGCTGTGAACCAATTTATGTGCCCAAAGACGACCCTTACCTTCGGGTAACAGACATACACTGCCTGAACTTCTCCCGTGCAGAAACATTTTTTGATGCTGGCTGCACTCCCAAAGAAATGGACCCTGAGCAAGTGAGTTTGTTTTTGTTTTATGTTGCTCTAAATTTCTATAAAGTGGTCTTTAACTAAGAATCACACACTATAAGCCTTAATTTATTTCTATTGATACAGTTAGAATGTTTATAACGCTCGTTTGTTTTGTACGTTTCTTTCCTAACTGTATCCTATTACTCATTTAATCACTAAATCGTTTTGTATATTTACCCTGGCGAACCACAACATTAATGCCTTTGATACGCTATCGAACTACTTACACAAAGTAAACGAGTCAAGTTAGTTTCACGTCTATTCTTAAACTTGTAGGAAACTTGTAGTTTCCCGAAAAGTATCCTCAGGACGCATTTCAGCTTCAACTTCTCGCAAGCCTTGTTATAAGTGCGGAACTAAACTCAACGACACACGCGACGACATAATACTGCAAACTTAATAAGTGTCGTGACGTACCTTCATACTTTAACTTATTTTTTTGTAAACGTATATTGTTCATATTTGAAAGACTATTGCAAAGCGCAGTGTTTAAATCCATAAGGAAGAATTATGGCCCAGCGTTGAAGACAATATTAAGAGGTTAATAATACATTACAGTATGTCGAGAAGTTTTTGAGCGTCACATGTTTAACTCTGATAGCTTAGGTGTAATGATTTGGCCTTTTATTACGATCGCAAGGTACTTCAGACATCAAATTTAAAGTCATAGAATTCTGCTGTCATTAACATAAACCCGTCAAGGGTTTTGTTTTGAATTTAATGTTAAAATATTCTCCAGCATTATTGAAGGTAGTTTATTGGAGCTATACTAGCTTATAGTAAATGTTGCAATACTTTGTGAATTTCGATGCGTCTGCCAACGTCTACCAGCGTCTCGGTAGCTCAGAGGTCAGAGTTATTACTAAGGTGTATTTTAAATCTTATAAAATTATAGCATTGTGAATACAAACAATAAAATATATACATGAAAATATCGTATTTATATAAATAATGTATCAAGTTAATTTTCTATTTATTCTTTATATTTTAGATAAATTTCCAAACTCCAGTACTAGATCTTTCAACGGTGTATGGAGTTGATGAAGAAGCTCTCAAAAGAGTCAGAGAGTACAAATATGGTCTTCTTCAAGAAGAGAGGAGGCTCGATCGATATCTTCCTTTAAATGAAACCAGAGACGTCTGCTTTCAAAACAAAATGAATAACACGATTTGCTACAAGTTTGGTGAGAAAGCGATGTTTGTTTTTAAAGATTTCTTTTTAAGGTTTTTTTTCTTGATTTCTATCATAATGACAAACAAATTAAATAATAAACGTTCGATAAATTATGTGCTTAAGATAACAAGTTGATTCGACAAAGGAACCATTTGGAGAAGTTAGCCATAATCTCCGCGCTTGGCAGTCGAGTTGTAAAACGTAGAAAGAGACCATAATTTGAAAAACGCTGTTACCTATTTTCTTATATATAGGTGTCAGATTATTGTTTCAAGTATTATTAATTATTTTTAGACGACTTTTAAGTGTGGTGCTATTCCACTATACCGGGCTTCATACCAAAAAAGTATGTTAAATTATTAAAAAAATATTAATTAAAACATTTGTGACTCTTAATTTCTAAAATTTGATATATACGACATACGCTCATAATGCGAAGTAGCAATGTTGCAAAAATACAACAGTTACTCTGTCGAAAAGTGCTAAAGATAGGCCGTTGTTACCACCATTAGATATAGGCCCTATGTACTTAACATTGTTATTTTTAAATCTTGTCCGTTTTTCCATTTGCAAGTCACGGTCTGAGAAAATATTGAGTTCGCCATTTGTTTATTTTACATAGAAAACAGTTTACCGACTTATCTCAGAAAAAAATTAAATTGCAGAGCTGATGTTTAGGAAATTTTACTCGCAGTGTCGAAATGATGGGATAATACATATAAAACTTACTTTTTCATTAATGATTCTTAAGAGGTTACAGTGCAAGTTATAGTGCAAGCGACTAAGTTAAAATTAAATTATTAAGAAATTTACGAGTTTGGGGTCCCAAAGAATACATACACTGTTTATTTAATTGTTCTAGGTTTTTCGGAACTCGGCAACTTCGACCTAAGAACGACCACGCTCACATTATTCTTCGTAAACCACCACAATAGACTCGCGAGGATTTTGCATGAAATCAACCCTTGCTGGAAGGATGACAGACTTTTCAAGGTGGCGCGGCAAATCAACATTGCTACTGCCGCCAATATATTTTTATACGAGTTACTGCCTCAGTTATTAGGTATAATACTTTTATAAATAAAAAATACTAATTTCTATTCCACAAAGATCTATTAACTAAACTATTTGCCTATTAGACAAATAATAGTTTGTTTGCAAATTGTAAATTTAATCTTTCTTCTGACGCTAGCTTAGCGTAGCTATTGAAAAGGAAACATTTCCTTCGCTTTTTGTTTCCAATGAATCTTTTTTACGGTAAAATACAACTGGATTTTAAATAAAATAAAATGAGATAATAAGAATTAATGGCTCAAAATGATATCCTAAGTCACGAGCGAAACTGTAGCAGCGTGCAATGCTACTGATACAAATAGGAATATATTTATCAATCTTTTTATATTTGTAAAGCAGATCCATTCGAAAATAAAGTTTTATACTTTTACAAGTTGATCCCTAGTGAGTTCAAGATATCAAATAATTAGGCAAATTATTGACGATCCATCAATTAGTGTTAAGGCCAAAAAAACTTGTTTTGGCGCAATGAAAACAAAAGCGAAATGAGATAAATTTCTATAATTATTACTGTTTGCGACATTAATACTGACAAGTCTTTGAAAAGATATACGAAGAGGGTTAACCAGTGTTCAAACGGCCGCAACTAATAGGGTTCTAACCCTTGGGTGCGGAAGCCGAAAAACAACTAATTATCAGCGCGATAACTTGATGTGTCCCAGTCTCGGATTAACGCCCGCGCTAAAGTTACGGCTTAGTTGTAATTACAAGTAGTAATATTTGACTTCTGTGGATTTTCATATTTAATAATTTAATGTATAGAAAACTTTCACATTTTGTAAATAAACTGAGAATTTAGAAAGCAATAATAACATAATACGTTCTAAAGAAATGGTAAATAAAATTCACAATACGTCGAAAGTACGAATCCATTTATGTGAATAACCTGACAATTCATGTTTAATATGTAAACCACAAAAAAATCCATGATTCTATTTATTAGCTATTTATGTTAATGAGTAATTCCTTATTTTTTATTATTCTATGAAACTTTTTTTATGGACAATATTGATAAGAGACAATTTATGAACTGAATTGCTTTAATGATTCTAATAGGTTCTTTGTGTAATTTAAACGGGATAATTTATATATGAGCAATTTGGTTATAAAAAATTATATTTTTTAAAACGATAGTAAGCATTTTTGGTCTTGAATACTTTAAGCGGAAATTTAAGCGGAAGTAAATAAAGTTATTAATGTAAAACTATTATTGTAAATCTAATAGAAAGAGTATATATCGACATCTTAGCAAACAAGGCGTTGTTTTTTGAGCTACGAGTACATTAAGTGCTCATCCAAAATTTCTACATCAATAACTTAGTTACAACTTGGCAGAACTACTTAAATGAGCCAAGCGAGCTGTTAAATCTTGTGCAAGCATGGACCATTTAGTTATTCAGTGTTTTGTTTCGTAAACACAGTGTCTTTAATCTTGATTTTGAACCTGTGAGGCTTGCTTTGGAATTGGGCTTGTATTCTCAGGACTCTCCGATAGTAAAGTAGAAACCCAATCCTAGATATTCGTATTTATTTATTCATTTGGGATAACAAACAGTATTCACAATATATATTAAAATTATTACAAAAAGTCAGGTAATAGTGAAGCCCACACCGTTATTCACAGGTTATTTTGTGAGACTCTTTAACCTATGAACACCTTAAAAAAACAATGGGTTGCACTCCAGGAGTGCCGGCAGAAGTGAAAACATGAACATTAACGTTGTGCATTTTTGGATATTTTGGAATGGTTAGGGAATAATTTCGCACGAATTGCTTTAATAATCAGTATAAAAGTTCTATCATTTATATGGTAAGATACTATATCCATTTATTTCGCTATCGTACACAAACATGACAACAAACACACACGCACACTCGTGCAAGCGCCCTGCGCCGCTTAAAGGAAACAGCAGGATCAGGCATACATTTTCGCCACGCGGTAGATGAGAGGGGATATTACTACCTCTCCTATGCCGCGCCGGCGGTCTACTCTCCCTCCGTCTTACGTAATTTTTTATCAGGTCACGTGTCCTGATGCAAGTTTAACATTTATTTACCCATCCCAAAAAGTGCACAACGCCGCTAAAGAAGTTTTCACTTCAAAAATACAAAATCCAAATAAAGTAAGACTGTAACAAAAAAAATTAAAACATAAATTTACCAGATCGCATTTAAAACTTGATAAAAAACAGAATTAATTTGTTTATGTAGTATTTATTTCTTAACATCTAGAACTATAAAAGTATATTACTAAAAGTTTACTTACTTGCGCTCATTAACTGAAATCAATGACAATGTATCAGTACCTAGCCTATATAAATGTTTTAAATGAATTTTGGTACGCAGGACGCAAGTACATGGTAGATTACGGTCTAATATCTGAACATGTGGATTACGTGACTGCATACGATGAAGACTCAGAGCCCCTTGTGTTTGCGGAATATGAAATAGCGAGGAGATACTTCCGCACTTTCTTAGACGGACGGATCAAGTAAGGAAATTACTTTTCCCTGCTTTTCAATTTAACTTTAGAATAAAAAACATGCATTGAGCCGTATTTTCATTCAGTTGTATGTATGAATAATTGATGGCATGTTTTTACCTACTATGTATGACTTATCACCTCATCATCAATCTGACAATGTCTGTGCTGCTGGGGTATAGGCCTTCTAGGAAGCATCCACAGATTTATGCAAAAAGGACCTCAAGATAAAAAATTTTGGTCACCCATCCCATGACTGACCGTTGCGAAAGTTGCTTCACAAATGCAGTTATAAGTCCAACGCGCTAACTACTGCGCCATCGAGTTCCTCCTATCATACTAATATTTCTTACAACCACACTATTTAGCCTAACCCAAATAAGGCACTATAAGGATGTTCCTAGCACAATAATGAACACAAGGGTAAAGCGTCGATTACATTGAGCGAGTTTACAAGCCGCTAGTTGGCTATTTTAGAAGCGGACTAGTCGGCTAGTGTGATTGTAATGATTACACGCAAAACGTGTACTACTCGCTCAGTAGCCAACTAGCTAGCTAGTATAAACCACGTGTACTACCCCGACGTGGTTTGCCGTTGTGAATATTAGGTACGTTTCAATCATACTATTACAAAGAGACTAAGACTTTATCAGTAGTTTCGGGTTTCTAATTTATTGGTCTTGAAAATTTTCTGAATCTCCATGCATGTATGCCAAAAGCATTCTCAACAACTCTTCTGTACAGTACATATGCTATGTGCTGGTACATGAAATGTACCAGCACATAGCATATAGTAGTATGTAAGCATTAGAAAGTTCATATATTTTAAATTGAAACATCTGATGCGACTTATAACCGATAATTTAAGATTATTTAAATGTTTTGATTTGCAGAAAATACAGTGAAAAATACCATTACCTCGGTGAATTCTCATATAGTGACACTTTATTCAGACAAGAGCTAATTGAAATAGATACTAACTACGAAGAAATTAATCGGGGAACTTTTTATCAACACGCTGCCAGAATAGATGATATTCAAGATCCAGATGTAAGTGATTTTTTTTTAATGTTCAATATCTTTTCTATGGTAAGAATAATATTTTTACTAGTAGGATCACTTTCGTGATTTATAATATTACCTACTAAAAGTTAGTTGATATTTTACAATAATATTAAAAAGTTTCCGGAAATTTGAAGAAATCAACGTTTTAATTACAATAAAATAAGCGTGCGTGTATATGTACGCGTGGCAGAAGTTACATTTATTTATTAAATTTTAAATGAGATATCTTGAAGTTACCCTATTTACTTTAACATCTATCACGGTTGCATGCTGCGTGTGCAACTTCCGTTAAATTTTTCATTTCACTCTAAAAAGAATTATAACTCCACTAATTCTATTTCATCGTTGATTGCATATTCAATCTAGTAAGTAACTTTTTTAAAATAAAAAAGTTACTATTACAATAAAGAGGTACGTGGAGAAAGGTGTTAACTAGCAAAATTTTAAAATAGAGTAAGGAGTAATGCAAATATCCACATATATATATTTAACTAGCTGACCCAGCCACGCGTTGCTGTGGCACAATAATTTTATTTTGCTATATGTTTTTTTTAAACCAAATAAGAATTTTTCTAAAATAAAAGTAGCCTAAGTTACTCCTTATTACATCAGCTACCTGCCAATAAAAGTCCCATCAAAATCGGTCCAGCCGTTTCAGAGATTAGCCGGAACAAACAGACAGACAGACGGACAAAAATTGAAAAAAAAAATGTTATTTTGGTGTATGTACCGTATATATATTCATATGCATGTAGTAAAAAACGGGTATTTCAATATTAAAAACAGACACTCCAATTTTATTTATATGTATAGATTATCTAACAACTAAAGCATAGAGTTTTAGGGTGTAAAATCGGCATCAAAATTTGAAGACGATAAATTATTTGCATACCTACTACATAATTTTATAAATTTTTGTTGGAAAATAAGTCATGAAATAAAAAAATATAATTAACACATTTGTTTCATATAAGCCAAGTTGAATTATGCTGAAATAAATATAGAATCGTTTTGTCTTGGCAACAGACAAAAACATTTTTAATATGAAATGTATTACTATGATATTTGACATTATGATTATTATTATAATAGAAAAATACTAGAAAAAATCGACTCGGGTCACAAGTGAATCTCAGGCGGGAACTTGTGACCCGAGTCGATTTTTTCTAGTATTTTTCTATTATAATAATTTATCTTATAAGAACGCATTGAAAATGCATAAAATATATAAAAAATTTAAATTATGATTATTATTTAAAATAACTAGGATTTTTCGACAGATTTCTTTTGATGTCTGATATTAATATTGGTGGCTATTTTTATTTCTAGGCGAAATAACTAAAGGTGCGTTTAATAACGGTCTTAAATGTCAACGTTCCCTTAAATGTTTCTTCAGGGTATATTCCAAAAGAGTATTTAAAATGAGAAAACACAACTATAAAGGTGACTAGAAACCTTAAAAAATTGCGAAAAATTACTTGAAAATCCAATTGTTAATTTTAAATCAAACATAAATGAAACGACAAAGGAATAAGACCTTCGTAACTCTAACCGTTATGATAATGATATGCTTATAAGGTTGCATACTGTTTATTTGATTATACTACTTTATTCTATACTAGATATATGGATGTTCTTGTTTCACTTTAAATAAAGAGACTGCTACCACATACGAATCAAAAAGAATTTACAGGTATAGTAATTAACATCTTCGCTATTGTTTTTAACTTCACGAGAAAAGAAAATATACAGGTTTCGATCACGTTAATCAATTATCATCATAAAAAAAAACATTGTTTATTTATAAATTTCAGATAACCCTCTTGTCTCTTTATCCCTGCAGTAAATCACAATATGTATTACATTGAAGCTATTTTCTAACTTCAAAGACCTGAGTGTAAGTTTAAGTGTGCAAAGATCACTATCGGATTTATGTCAATATTTGTGTAATGGTCCTTAATGCTACTATATAAGTCTGAATGTTAAATCACAACTCTATCGCAACAGCTGTGTGCATGAAAACCTAAACAAAATTCTTAGGTCAGACATGTTTTTGTGAAGATACGTATATAATGTTGTGTTATTGTAATTCGTTAGTATTAACGGGGTTAAGTAATGAGTAAATTTTTAAACATATATAGTATATTTTTCAAATCAAATCACTGATCAAATCAAATAATTTGATTTGATTCAGATTTTTCGGCTATTTCCCATTTGTTCTATGGAACATATGATCACCTGACAAGATAAGACATTTTTTCTTATTTTCCGTTGCATGGAACAAGAGCATGTTTTTAAATCAATCATCAATATCTGATCATTTTTACCAGTATCTTTTGGAAGATTTTGAGAAAACATAATTTCCACTTTTTTGTCTCAGATGTAATGCTAGTATGTAGTTTAACGGAATAAATTGGAAAAAAATTGTGGCGTTTTGTTCGATGACTACATGTTCCATGGAACAAATGCGTAATATCGGATTTTTCTTCCTGGATCCATATCCAGATCCTATCCAATGATAGTGATTGGTTAGGGACAAAATGATTAAGTAAGGTAAACTGAGCAAATACTTCTCTCAAAATATATATATGTATCAATTCAAAAAAGTCTGGTAAGAATTAAGAGAGTCGTGATTAAGTTTTTAATGCTTTGGAAAGTTGAAAGATCTAAGTGCTTGCATGAAATGTTCAGAGTTTCTCACGTGAGCTAATTTTTTTTAAAGATTTCGGAGAAGTTCTTTGGGGAGATTCAGAAGGCTGCTGATCTGCCAGCCATTGATATTCAAAGAGGGAGAGACTTAGGAATACAAGGTTATAATGGCTACAGAAAATTATGTAGTCTTAAACCGGCTAAACACTTTGAAGACCTTTTAGATGTAATGAGTATCGAGGTAAGTGCCTTCGTAATAAGACAAGAATATTAGATGCTTACAAAAGATAAACAGGCTTTTTATTTTCTTTACTTAATTAGGTAAAGCTGCTGAAAATGCTTTGTTCACTAAATAGATCTAGTTAAGCGTTTCATAAATCTTGCTATAACATTTGTACCCCATTATTCATATTGAAAGCTGGGTAGTTAAAATCAATAGATCTTTTTGTCTTAATTTTATAAATTCTAAACGTGATCGAATATAATTGTTAGTTTTGATCAAGTAATATTTCTTGATGTAAGACTTTTATCTTAATATTATTATTTAAAATGCAGTCCATACTAATATTTTAAATGCAAAAGTTACACTAGATACAATTATGTGTGTCTATTACGTTTGCGCAACGAAACAGCAGAACCGATTTTGATGAAATTGGATATGATAATTGCTTGAACTCTAGAGAAGGACATAGTTTTTTTCAAAGTTTTTTTATCTCATATAGCTCCTAAAAATGTTATATACTCTTGAATATCTGCTTATTATGTTTTTGCTTTAAATTTTGTTTTATAATTTTGAAACATATAAAGATCTTGCCCTGAAATTAGATCTTAATTAGTAGATTTTGATTAGTAGATTTTAATTAGTAGATTTTAATTATTTTTTTGCATGTACGAAATATGACTTATTATTTGTATACCTACTTCCTCTCTCAGCACATGTTAATAATTAATTAAAAGTAAATTAATTTTATATAATAAAGCTGTGGTAAATGTTGCTGGTGTTGAAATAAGTTTTAGTTTCTAAGAAAATTTGTAACCAATTTTTTATTTCAATTCTGTTTTTTTACCTAAATAAATAAAAAAAAAAGTAGGAACAATTATACGTTCGCTCATAAAATTTTATACTTGAGATTTAACCAATTTTTCACGGGATCGAAGTCGCTGCTACTAGTGAGAAATAAGAGAAACTCCGTGTGGTTAAAACTGGTTATAAGGAAAATAAATTGTTGTCCCACAAAGAGCACAGCAATGTACTGTAATGTTGAAGTTTTCGAATTGCCTGAATGCATTTGTCTCCATTAAACACTGCGGCGTCGACGTTTTTAGGTTAGCACGAAAGCAACTTTCAATTCTTACTGGGCTGAAACTTTTGCTTAAACAAAATTATGGGAACTATCACATATGTGATTATTGACGTTAATAGTTTATTTTGGCTCGCTTAAAAGCTGTAGCGTAAGTTTAGAAATTGGGTACAGTCAGATTTTAAAGAATGTTTTTATTGAGAAGCTCGATGACTCTTTAGTAACGCGTTCCACGTCATTGGACAGGTTAAACAACTTTCGCAAATTGTTGGTTTTGAGCTCCATGGTGTTTCGGAATGCACTTTAAAATCCTCCACTGTTTGCTTCGACGCCAAACGTTCGTGTGTTCCGACTCACTTCAACCCACCCCGATTTCAGGGGAAATCCATCGCTTGGCATTCACGAGGCGCAAAAAAAAAAACTTTAAGCCGTTGGTCTCCGCTGCATCTGCAATCTTTGGCACACATCAATCCACATCAGTGCTATGGCTTAGCATCCATATATAATCAATTTGGTTTGAGACTGACTAATTTGTGTGAATTTAGTATTATTATTTCATATTAAGTTATTTTATGTGTTACTTTTCTCAATAGGTAACTTATATTCGATATCCGTTTAAATATTTCAGAATCTTATATTTCTGAAATGATCGCCTGCGCACCTTAGTCGATTACAACATATTTAGTTATTATGTTTTTGATAATTTAACATTTTTATTAATAGTGTAATGTAATTGGTATATTGTTTTCAGTACAAACTTTAGTTATATACCTGATTACTAAAGCCACATTAGGTCCAACTCTCCACTTGAAAATAAGAAGTTTCGTACAAACATCAAAATCATGCCGGCATAAGTTTTGAATGGAATTTCTGGTTTTGTTCTTCGAATAAGGGTATTGAAGCCGCATTAAAAGTTGTTCGTACTTATACTGCTTTCAGACATAAGGATCCCCGTGTTATCCCATGGGATTAAGCAATTTACGGTTTTATATTGACATGTAGATTTTTTTGTCTCTGTTGATTATTTAGTATGTGTAGCTACCACACTGCTAACGCTCAGTGCAGTCAGCATTCCACGCGATTTTATCGTAATGTTGTGCGGTTGCTAAGCATAATGCGATTCAAATCCTTTTTGCGTTGACCCGGTTTGATATGTCCTTTCCACTTCAATAAATTTATGCTAATATGATACCTATAGACATTTTTAAATTTCTAGAAAATGGAAGCTCTTAAGAAACTATATCATGATATAGAAGACATTGATCTTCTAGCTGGTATAATGAGCGAAAACTTACTCCAAGGAACATTTGTTGGGCCCACTTTGATGTGTATTATATCGAAGCAAGTGTATCTAATGAGGTATGCCGACAGATTCTGGTTTGAAAGGGGGAAACAATATCACAGTTTTACACCAGGTGAGTATTTTGAAATCCTCATGAGCAGTTCTTATAGTATTTTTACAACAGTATTGTTGGGTTTGTGTTCATTCGAGCCCCACTGATACTGTCAGAGAAATAAAATCGGTAAGTTTTATAATTAAAATTTTACCAATTACCCAGAAGACAATACGCAATTCGCGTGTATTGCCTTTATCTCATGACTTTGTATTGAGTTATTAATAAACCAGAGTTAATATATCAGTATATGTATGTGACGAAATTGATGCCGAGCTATCGGATATCAATATGCTTACAACTATATAAAGAACCTGAATATTAGTGTCTGCGAGAATTGTGTGTTTATGCCATATTCAGAGTTCACGGGTAAAATATGTAAAAAAAAGTTAATAGAAGACGATAAGGTTACTGTAGCCATTGAGTAGCTAATTTGAAATTTGGAAATGGAATTGGGAAGAAATAATACAGCGTTCCAAATTTATTAACCTTGAATATCCTTGACCTTTTTATTTGAATATTGTAGTCTGAAGAGAAATTATTGGATTTGAAAATGCTTCGGCGACACTACCCTTGTGATACTACTGATAATTCAGTTGCAACTTATACTCAGATTGGTTATTGAATAGGATACTCCATTCGAGTGACAGACTATTAGTGCTAAAATAAAGTACTAACTTATATTGTTTGCTTCGACGTGGTGGAAATAGTTTTCAAATCATTCCTTTGAACTTACATGCTCATTGTTTAATAGTATTTCCTAATTTGGAAACTTATTTTGTCCAGATAATAAAAGTTTCTGTAAGAGTTCAAAAACTACGCATTTCTGGAAAAAGATTTAGATACCATTCCGATCTCATTCAAAAGATGTTAAAGCGAAAGCAGAAGTTGAGAACAAGGCGGTAACCGAGATCACTGACAAAAGAGCGGGCTGATTTATACGCTCGCATGCCTCCTCGTCTCCCGCGGTAGTTGGCGGTGTTTCTTAACTGGAATAAGTTTTGTGAAAAGTTACTACTTATTACTAAAGCGGTTGGGGTAATGGAATTTCTTTTGCCTTGTTTTAAGCAGTTCGCGTTTGCAATTTTTCAGATCTATTTTACTACTTAGACAAAGTCTGAGCTAATTGAGATATTAAAACACTGTTGTATTGTTACTTATTATGCCTTGTTTTACATTCCTGAACTATAAGATAGTCCAATGGTATCGTCTGACTGAATGAATGTTATTCTTATATTGGCAGATTGACGTATAAATTGATCGTACCTAATTATCGTCAACTGTATTTTTTTCCTAAAACCGTTAAAATATGTACTATCATTCTATTATATGTACCCCAGATATGAAACTTTGTCTTTGCGATGAATTTTCAAAGTCCGTACGTAAATATGTAATACCTACAACTTACAAACATTTGTAATATTTATGATAAAATTTGAATATTTATGAAACACCTGAAGTCAAGGGCTTTTATCGTAATTTTACCATCTTATTCTAGCTTTTGTCAGCATTAATTTAACCGATAACTGTTCACAGCACAATTGCACGAAGTCAGAAAAACAAACATGGCTCGTTTTTCTTGTGATAACGCCGATGGCATCAAATTTATTCAGCCGCAAGCATTACTCAACGTAGGACACGGGTATGTAATTTCTTGACTTATAATTTATTCTTCTATAGAGAATCATATCTAAGAATCACACCTATTCCAATCACATTTAAGAATCATAATAGTGAAATTCATAGGAATTTCACTACAATGACTCTTAAATCTAATTATTTTGCATTAACATTTTATTCATACAGACTGGTAAAACAATATTTAATCATTTTATCCAAGTATTTTAGTTCCAAAAGACAATTTGCATGCCCAATATAATTCTAAAGAAAATAGTTCTCAGAACAATATCATGATCTTCGCTGGAGAATAAAATCTTATTTCATTTCTGTACTGAAGACTAGAGCAATGCATTTAAAAGCAAAAATTAAGTGAGACACCATCTACTTGGTTGCAATGAAATGGTAGAATGCAATTAGGGACATCCCATTTATTATTCAGGGCAAGATGGCAAAC
Source organism: Calamotropha paludella (assembly GCA_927399485.1). Taxonomy (NCBI): domain Eukaryota; kingdom Metazoa; phylum Arthropoda; class Insecta; order Lepidoptera; family Crambidae; genus Calamotropha; species Calamotropha paludella. The sequence continues at coordinate 19,051,734 of OV656815.1, read as the reverse complement.
GCTACTTTAAAATAGAATCGAGCTTACATCAAAGAATTTGCATTTCAAGCTCTTTAAATTAAAAACAGTTCGTAATTGGATTTATGCTATTTGCATATATAAAATGAAGTTTACGCGATGTTTTTATACTTTCATAACATGTAAAAGGAGATTTCTCTCGTTAATTTAAATAGTTATGACTGTATTTTGATGTCGAGCTTCAAAGTGATAGCTTTCCATATCAAATATTCACATTGATAAAATTCGGAATTGTTCTCATGATATATTTTTTATTTTATAATTATTTAGACGAGACAATTAGTAAGCTTTATCAAAATTTTGTTCACGTAGTTATAGGACATTTTGTTATTGCCATTGAAATGGTATATTCAAAATAAAATCGGTATGTAAATTATAAAAAATGGTGCGTTTATTAATTTAGTAATTTAAGTTAAGTTTTTTATTTATAACTAGCTGACCCGGTAACGCGTTGCTATGGTAACGTTAATTGATACAATGGAAAAAGTGCGGGGAAAAGAGCGGGAAAAAGAGCGGACAGACAAACACACAAACAACAAATTTGTGTTCTTAAATAGTAGACTATTTATTAAGACTAGCAATCAACGATTCACAATCTAATGCAAATACACTCGAGAGCAATGAATCCGGGTCACTTAAAGAATCCTAAAAATCTCGGAAACTAAAAATGCTAGGTTAATGCAATAAATTGTATTTAATAGACAATGTAATACTCCTTAAATGAAGGTATTAAAACTTCTTAGTTATTGTAAAGTTATATCATAAAAAAATCAAATTTGAAAAAGGGCCACTTTCGAAGATGGAAATACGAAATTACAGCATTTGGTTTTGCTTTTGTTTGTAATCTGTCATTTATGTGGGTACATAAACCATGTTGATAGTGCTCTATTTTCATTATTCAAGCTGAAATTATGTCGCTTACGCCTGAAGAATGCACCAGAATACTTACAATGCTGGAAACCGGCCGGAGTCAGCGCGATACAGCCAGGACTGTCGGTGTGTCGCTGTCAACAGTACAAAGAGTTCTCCGACGTTACGAAGAAACTGGTTCTAACCTACGCTGACCAGGAATGGGCAGAACCAGGTGTACCACAGCACGAGAAGACCGATACTTGGTGAACGCCATGCTTCGAAATCGCTTTCTCACAGGAACTGAACTCACCAATCAGTTTCGACGCCTCGGAGGAAGTAACCCAAGTGCATGGACAGTAAGACGTCGGCTTGCTGAATCTAACTTAAAACCCCTTAGACCTGCAAACGGCCCTAAACTGGAGCGTGGGCATCGTATTTCAAGACTAAGATATGCCCAGAGCCACGTAAATTGGAGTATTGAAGATTGGTCAAAAGTTATGTTCTCCGACGAATCAAAATTTATGCTCTACAAGCACGATGGAAGACACAGAGTGTATCGAAGACCAGGGGAAAGATTCAAGCAAGCATGCATCGAAGAAAAAGTAGCCTACGGTGGTGGGTCTGTACTTGTGTGGGCCGGAATTTCTTCTGAAAGTAGCACAGAGCTGGTGATAATAGAAAACGGCTCTTTAACTAGCGTTAGATATGTGGAAGAAATCCTCAATGATCACGTTGGTCCATTTATGGTCAATTTAGGTGAGGATGCTATATTTATGCATGACAATGCCCGACCTCATACAGGTCGGATTGTGACTACCTTCAAGAGATGAACATTACTCGTATGGAGTGGCCAGCGCGCAGCCCGGATATCAACCCGATCGAGCATGCTTGGGACGAGCTAGGCAGATGCGTAAAACAACGAAACCCTCCCCCAATCACGCTTCGTGAGCTCAAAATTGCTCTCACAGAGGAATGGGAGAATATTCCCCAAAATCGTATAAGGAACTTGGTGTACAGCATGCCAAACCGCGTAAACGCAGTAATGGAAGCACGAGGAGGCAATACGAAGTATTAAAATTCAAGAAAATCGTAATAAAGTTCAAACATTTCATGTTTCCTATTTTTGTTTTAAGGAGAGATCAGCAGTTTTTTTCTTTATGTAATTTTGTGTTAATAAAATGTATGGTGACTCATATTTTTTTTACTTTCATTTAAGGAGTATTACATTGTCTATTAAATACAATTTATTGCATTAACCTATCATTTTTAGTTTCCGAGATTTTTAACATTCTTTAAGTGACCCGGATTCATTGCTCTCGAGTGTATATACTCTAAGAACACAAATTTGTTGTTTGTGTGTTTGTCTGTCCGCTCTTTTTCCCGCACTAATAAATAGTCTCCTCTTTATTAAGACTAGCAATCATTTGGTAATTATCAATAAAATTATTTAAAAATTGAAAATGTGTCATTAGTAAATAAATAGTGTGAAAAATACTTAGGAAAAGTTATGTGTCCTTAGATATCACTAGCTGTTCTAGCTTAATTGTTTTGTAATATGGGTACTTGCATTTCGTTCTTTAGTGAAAATAACGTGTTGTAAAAAAAAAAAAAGTTCATAGTGTTGTTACTCGATATATTTTTTAAGTCTTTCATATAATATAAAGCCATGTGTTTAATAAGTAAATAAAAATAAATATGCATAAATAAAATATAATAAATACATAAGGTTTACATTTACAAGGAAAATTAAAATAAGGTGTTTAATAAAATTAAAAATAAAACTAGAATTAGCTTAGTGGTTTCAGCGTCATGCCTTGTTTGTCTGTCTGAAAAATGCGGGTTTTAGTCCCAACTGAAGTGAACTTTTTTAATGCGGTACTATGTTATCGATTTCTTGATTATACAAAACTTTAAAAACAAAACTATTTGAAAATGAGAAAAGTTAAGGAAAACAATTTTATTTTCTAGCAACCAACCAGTACCATGCACCCATATACCAGGACCTGATATTTCCAAATGGTATGACGAGTCATGCCAAGAGCATCACAAGCACAATAATTACAATTCTGCATACCAACGTGCTTCATATCAAAAGGTGGATTATTTTGGTAGAGAGTTAGATTACAATCATGGTGACCGAAATAAAGAAACACATCATCAGAACAGAGAATATCATGGGTACAGAGAATTTCCTGGAAAAGAACACTATGATTTTAAGTTCAGAGAGGACCCGAAACACAGTGGTTATAAAATACAATCTACACATATGGTACATGACCAGAAAGGATTTTCAAATGATAAGCACGAAGATCATATTATAGGATCTTCTAGATATAATTATAATATTGGTTTTGGATTTAACGAAGAATTACCAAAATACGATACTACCAACTATTTTAGACCGGAAAGTTTTTCTCATCAAAAGATTTTCTCTTCTTTTCCTGACTTCAAAAATGTATGATTTGGAACCTTTACTTAGTTCCTATAAAATAGTATCCTTTTTACAGTCACAATTTAATATAATGATTATAATAAAGTTTATTTTAATTATTTAATTGAAGTTTTTATCTTAGATCTTATATCCCGTCTTCTTAAGTAAAACATAAGATGTAAACCAACTGGTTTACAAAGGTAGAAACGAAAAGTTGTCTACCCGCATTTTTCTTACTATTATTTCTTCTATACCTGCTAATGTATCAAATATTATTACTTTTAAAGGCAAGCGCCATTTAAAAAAAATATCGGAGGGGATTTTTATAGCGCCCATAAGCTTGACGAGCATGTAACCATTCTTAAGACTAGACTTTATACTTAGTCTTTTTATCTGGTGAGCATAATATCTCATCGTGATTAACTCAAGATCTAATGGATAATCTAAATGTAAGTCATATATTTAATGCTGAATTATATTATTTTAAAATTACATTCACCACTGAAATGGTAACATGAATTTTGTATTTTATAATGGGTAAAAATTTTAGTAATTAATTCAATAATAGTTACCAAAATTAAAAGTGTATAATTGGTGAACATTTACTGTGAAAATAAAGGCGTTCTAAGGCAGGCAATGCACTATGCACAAATATTTATAGTCACCCAAGGCTGTACGGCAATCCACGGTCATGCTACGTACGTACATGAGAATATGGGCTGCGTATGTAGCGAGCGCTGCCCATTTAGCTAAATAAAAAAATCTGTCCTTACTAAAAACGCATCCATTCATTCATTCGCATATATAGAGAATTAGTACAACTCATTATACGAGCTTATTATACGTGTTAGCAACTACACTGGAATACCTTATTGTTAACATTTTATTGTTTTAAAATTATAAATTAGCTGTTCGGCTTGATTAAATTGTTTAAGATTGATCCATTAAAAGTTGTTAAACGATGACTCTCGTACGGCCGCCATCTTGTTGTTTACGTCTGCTTTGAGAGTATATAAATGGCGCAACAGCCGTCCGAGCGTCATTCGTTGTGTGAACGTCGCCTTGAGCACATCGTGAAGGTATGTAACTCTTTGTATATAAATATTCTGGTGAGCATTGTAAGTCTTACTAAGTTGATGTTAAAGATTTAAAGTTATTTACATGATGAGATATTGTATTGGAATTATAAGTTAAATTTAGAGTGCAGGTTTTAATTATCCCGAATAAATCCATTAAATTTTCATAATTCATTATTTTTACTTCACATCCTAGCTAGTCTGTGAATAGGGTCGTTAACATATCAGAAGCGGGATCAACTTCAAGCCCACGTAAAAAGAAAAACCGTCTATTTTTTTTTAAAGGTAGTTTATAATAGAAACATAATGAATTTGATCAACGTCACATACAAAGTAAAGGTATAGACAATACTCGCTAAATCTCTGTGACGAGCGTGATTGAATAAGAGTATCAATATTGCTAGTTTTTATCATGATTTATTTCCTAAATTTCATTAGCAGCATGAAGCTTATTGTTAATAACTGAAATTGCATTATTGACACATTGATGTTACTGGTGATATTAAATAAAGGTTTATGCAAACAATTGCACAGTGTAAATTGTAATAATACTGACAATAAGTACAAGTCAACTTTTATTAAACCTTGCGCATTAAGACGCCATCTAGTTAAATATTGAGGAACCTTCATTAATTATCAAAAAATGAAAGCTGCTACGTTCAGCGCGCCAAAAGCACATTTATTGTTTTGTGAAATGTAAAACATTTTACAACCCTCTGGGTTAACAGATTACGCAAATACGAATGATATTATCATTAAAAAAAAAATGTTTTTGAGGTTAAAAAGGGACAAAGAAAAAACCTTTGAAAAAAAAATAACCATAAAATTAATTATGTTGATTTGATAGTAGAACAGATGTGTTAGATATCTCTCACCTTCGTGAAATGACTTGATACAATTTATAGATTTTCATCAATATGTTATTGCATCTTCATATACACGCTGCGGTAAACAGCAATAACTCTTAATTATTATTTCGATCGTCATTAACACTGTATTAACATTTTTCTTTCTCTAATATCCACGCCAACCCAATATCGACGAGCGTTGCTGGCAGACGCCTAGTCGTGGGGTGGCGCGACCGGTGAGAGAGACTGAGCTGTCGTCGCGCCTGTGCGCGAGTGCTGCCATCGCGCGGATCCTCGAGTGCTGCCATCACATGGATCCTCTAGTGCTGCCATCGCGCGGATCCTCGAGTGCTGCCATCGCATGGATCATCGAGTGCTGCCATCGCGCGGATCCTCGAGTGCTACCGTCGCGCGGGTCCTCGAGTGCTGTCGTTGCGCCTGTGCGCTAGCGATATCCAGGATCCAGGGCACGAGTGCTGTCATCGTGTCTGTTGTGCGGGCACTGCACTGGTATCGGCGTTCAAGCCACGTAGTGCAGGTGTGAAATAAATCCGCAACAATCATCCAGCGAACAACAAACTACAGGTGCGCCAAAGTTCACCTAAATTTTCAACTCCGATAATTGGCAGTCCGAGGGTGTTCTTCCTAAAATTTTCTATCCTAGCGATCACAATTCCTAACTTCTCTGTCTTTGATGTTCATGATTCCGAAGCATTCAACTTCATAATGTCATTAGCAATAAACATTTATTATACTTTGTTATCCTATATTTACTCAACATAACCATCTTTTAAACTATTATTCAAAGTCATATCTTTTTTGTTTAGATTTCTTTTTATTCATAATAATCAGTATTATATACATTAATTTTGGTTAGGTTAGGTTAGAACTCTGACCACAACGCACGAGCCGAGCGAGCGTATCGAGCGTGCCGCAGCAGCGGCCGGCGAAGTGCCAGAACCGAATCGGTTCTATAGTTATTGGTTTAGGTACGGTTAAAACTGCGGTATAAACTCCCAGGCCATAAACATAACCGTGAATAAGTCGTGTTTTATGAATTTTATTCATTTAAGACAAAGATCAGTGAAACGACCTCTATTCATTCTAAGCAGCTGGTTTTTTTTGACATAATTATCTCAGGAATAGTTATAGTATTATGTATGTAACATCCATAACCAAATATAAAATGGCCAAATGTAAAAATGTGAAAAGTTGTTTAGTAATCACAAGAAATAGTTTAAAAACAAGCCCTTTCCTTCAAAGCATCTGGTTCATGATTATGTTCTTGGTGCGTTCCTTCCAGTAATTCATACTTATTGACTTCCTTATCGAAAGTGGTGATTAATCTCGCCTTACACTTATACTTTTTGTTGCTTCTTAATTCACACGCCCAATATTGTTTATCCACTGTTATTCGGGTTTTTTTTTCATATATAAATCCATGTACATCTAATTTTAATCCTCCACGACTGGTTTTGAATGATTTTTAAATAAATTCTCTCCATATTAATAAAGCATTAACACAAACATGCACGTTATGATAATACACCGACATGAACTTAGCAATAGATACAATAGATATATAGAATACATAGAGCAATAGATACTCAGTACGTAATGTAAAGAATACCCCCAAATAATAATTATACTATCAAAACTATAAATATCTTTTTCTACCCACATTTTTTTATTACACTTGGTAAACGTTTCTTTCTTAGTATGAGTGAAAATATTATGATAAAAAACAGTAAGAGTTTAAATATATTTACATTAATGATATTATTAATTACGATTTTCGGAGACGTGAGTGTTATGAACATCGCCGGTAGCACTACAAATAGTATGAATGAAAACTTTGGGATGAAAGATTTTGGGAAGAGTGATCGTTCGGATTGCGGATCATTGGGGGGAACAATTTCGGGCAAATAACTTTAGGCGAGCCAATATGGACCCGTGAAAAACTTAAAACCTGACCGACTGTCACAGTAAAAAGAAAGCCTTTTATTTATTTATACATTCCGTTCAGTATAATTCACTTTTAGGTATTTTGCTATCTCTGGGAGTGCTATTTGTTCGTGGTGTTTATTTCATTTAAAATCGGTTGTTCTTTCTGGATTTTCGTTTCACTTACTCTAATGACCTGGCTATATTAACTTGGATTCGTACACTTTGGTGATTTGACTACTGTCAATAATTCTCGACAACTTGTGCTTACCTACCTACTAGATTCTGATTCAATATTATTTTATAAGAATTGTGTAAGACCCATAAGATGTAGGAAACGAAGTAATTGAATAAAAAAGTATTATATGTATGGTTTTATTACAAAATCTTTATTGTTATTCAATAACTCTATGTAAGTGTAGCTAAGAATAACAATCTACTTTTAACAGATAATTATACTATTTATTATGGTTCAAAATAATATCACTCTCTAATAATTAATGGGTAAGTCTGATGTCAACAAAAGTTACTTAAACGTAAATGGTAAATTGAGTGTTGCAATGAAAACTAGCCAAAAAAGCAATTAAAGTAAATGTCAAGGTTATGGTCGAGTACTATTAACATTCAGCCTTATAAAATATAATTTCTGATTATTAATAATATACAAATCTAAACACAAAACATCAATCGGCGTGACAACCAGGGACTGTTACGGTATCCGAATAGTGTTATGAACACTGTTTTCATTTCTGTTTTAAAAGTAAAACTGAAAGAAACTGTTACACTTTGAATCTGTTTTAGAAAATACCGGTTCATAAGTTCATATCTGTTACAGTCAATAAGGTTCACATTGGCATAACTGTGCGACAGCTCACTAATGATTTGGGTACTTTGAAATGCCTATGTTGGTGTACTGTGTATACACATAGATAGTTAAAAGTAAAATAGTTTCTAACAGATTGGTAACAGAAAGCGTTATATCTGTTACACTTTTATAAGTGTTCGACGCAAAACAGGTTCAAAACACCCAAATAAGTGATACAGGAATAATTCTGTAACAGATTTAATGTCTAACCCCTACGAAAGTGTATCCTTATAAAGGTGTTTTTGAATCCCTGGAGACAACTGTCACTGTTTTTTTTTTTATGTCAGTCTGTCCCGTCAACACCGCACTGATAGTGTCTTTCTACGCGGTTGTGATTTAGTGTATATTTTTAGTGTTATATTGTCTTTCCAAAAATCTAATTGAATATTTTCAAATTACTTTTACCAAGGTACATTTGAGGCTTGAAAAGAGAAAGTCTCTAGGGATAAAATCCCTAGAAACCACACTGGTCAACAAAATACCTATGGAAAGTTTTATCAACCTAGGCAGTGAATATTCTTTGTTAATTAAAACTGATTAGTTTGCATGCTTTATTATAAAGACAAATGTATATATATATAGCGTAACTATTGATTAATAGGTTAATAACCTTTTCTTTTACAGCAAAATATTTTAGACACAGAACAAAGAGGTCTGTAAGTCTATTAATATATGAAACAGGACAATGAGGCCTGTGATTTACAAATATATTCATTGAACCCAGAACAAAGAGGTCTGTGGTATCAATTACTAAAGTATTTTGGGGACAATGAGGCCCATTTTTATTTTTCAGAGAAATGTTAACCTTTTTTTTCTTTTACAGCAAAATATTTTAAACCCAGAACAAAGAGGTCTGTGGTATCTATTACTATTATAAATTGTTTTGGGGACAATGAGGCCCACTTTTATTTTTCAGAGATTTTTGTTATTAACAATTATGTTAACCTTTATAAAGTGTTTGGGGACAATAAGGTCCACTTTTATTTTGCAAAGATATTTTGTTATTAACAATTATAATGTTAAGTGTGAGGACACACTTTATCTTGGATGGCCGAATCTGTTAGCAACTACACTGGAATACCTTATTGTTAACATTTTATTGTTTTAAAATTATAAATTAGCTGTTCGGCTTGATTAAATTGTTTAAGATTGATCCATTAAAAGTTGTTAAACGATGACTCTCGTACGGCCGCCATCTTGTTGTTTACGTCTGCTTTGAGAGTATATAAATGGCGCAACAGCCGTCCGAGCGTCATTCGTTGTGTGAACGTCGCCTTGAGCACATCGTGAAGGTATGTAACTCTTTGTATATAAATATTCTGGTGAGCATTGTAAGTCTTACTAAGTTGATGTTAAAGATTTAAAGTTATTTACATGATGAGATATTGTATTGGAATTATAAGTTAAATTTAGAGTGCAGGTTTTAATTATCCCGAATAAATCCATTAAATTACATAATTCATTATTTTTACTTCACATCCTAGCTAGTCTGTGAATAGGGTCGTTAACATACGGATTACGATTATTAGATCCTCTCTTGTTTTTATGGCTAGGTCAAGCCACACACTGCTTGGGCGACATAATTAAGCAGGCCAAGCGGATAGCAATGGCGTCACCAATCATGTAGCATGTTCGTGGGCTGCAGTGGACATCATCACATTTAGTCCAGCAGCCACCTGCTGTTTTTTTAGTGAGTAATAATAGGCTGAATCTTCGTGAGAAGGTTCGGATCGACAAGACGCCAAAGTTTTTCCTCTGACAATTCTCGATAGAGGTAGCTAATGTAGAGAGCCGGTATAAAACATGCCGATTCGGTGGGGTGTCAAATTTGTCTGAATAACGGAAGTTTTTTTTTTATATTGAAGTAATTGGACGATAAACTCGGAAAAACAATTGTCACAAAAATTCAGCCTGTTATTACTCACTAAAAAAAACAGGCAGTGCCTGCTGGACTAATAAAATATTATACCTACCATTTATTTTGGGAAGTTATGTATTTATTGTGTTTGTCATTTAATATAAGGCTATTAATTTTATTCGTATTATTGATAATTTGTTACTCATATTCCATTTCCGTTATACTATTAATATGGTTACAAGGCAACATAACACACATGGCCGACAAAAAGAAACGCGTAATTCATGGAAGCGGTTATATAAACTAATATTGTTACGTCGTTCATAAAGACAAATTTATTTGACACACAAGAAGCATTACTTACATTAATAAATGAATTTATGTATGTAGTAATGAGTGTGCGTTGTTCTGCTGTCATAATATGTCATATTCCTTAATTTATAACTTGAATATTTATTTGTCAGTTGTACCAAAGCGAACCTATTCTATACGAGTTCACAGTAAAATATTATTCCACCTAGAAAATATTCATTGTTCATTTCGTAATTACAAAGTCGAAATTCAAAGCAATTCTCCTTATAGTCTCTTCCTTTGTTTCTAAATTAATTTGTTGGGTTACAGCCAAAGGGAAATAAGCATAATTAAACAGAATGAGTCGCAAAATAAGTGATTACTGTGTGGATTCAAGTGTGATTAAGATAAAATTATTTTTGAATTATGTAAGGTGTTTATGAGGCGAGAAGGTATAAAATAGAATGAGGTTTCAAACTGTTGCAGTATCTCACTGGCACATTTATCAAAGCACTGTTTTGAAGAACTGTTACAATGTATGATTTACACATGTCGCACGCAGGAGATCTGATCAGCACTTTAATTCACTACCGTCGGAAACTGCCCTTTCCGAATCCGTGATGAAAGTGTTTGTGTGTTACCTCTATGAGCTATTGACAAACCTGACATCGGAAATGTTTGACAGAATGTAAGCCTAAACTGACGAATTCGTTTCCCATAAGTATTTGCTGGCGGAAACATTTCTGAGAAAAACAAAAAATTTTAATTATTGATTGAATAGCCTTAATTACACAGCTAAAGTATTATATAAAGGTAAATTGAAGTTAGTATTGGTTATTTTTAATATAATAACAAACATTTTTATTTCATACTAAGGTCCATAATTTGTAACAAATAATTAGTAACAAAAAGAACTTATTCTATGTTAAGTCGATATTTTATGTTGATTAATAAATAAGCTAATTTAGCTTAATTAAGCTTATGGTTAACTCCACCTAGTGCCATTGTATCCTAAAAGCGTTATTGTATTTCACTCTTATGATGTTAAAGGTTCGGAGTGTATATCGCTTGCCCGGAAGAAATTTGGCACTAACTGACTAGTTAGTGCCAAATTTTGACTTAATACTGTATTCTTCCGGGCAAGCGATATGTCTCTCACAGGCCACTCGAATAAGAGGATTGACAGAATGCCTTACATAGAAATATTTCGACGTCAGTCGAGCAGCAAGTGTACCTGCGGGCAAGCATATTTCTCATTACTGCCAACGCCCTGCGCTCACGGTCTATGTCGCTGTCATCTCTAAGGTCTGGCGACAACGTGACCTAGATATTTAAAACTACCTACAGTTCTCAGTACTACGCCGTTGCGATATGTCGGTGGCATACGACGAGGTTGTTGTTTAGGTGCCTTAAACACTAAAATTTCACCCTTTGCAGAGTTGTATTTGAGACCGTGCCCAAACGCATACATCTCGCAGATCGATAATAACTCTTTTAACCCGCCTATCGATGGACTAAACAGCACTAAGTCATCGACATAGCCTATATTATTGACACATATACCGTCAATGTGACAGCCGACATGTGAGCTGATCAGTTGCTCGATAAGACGGTTTATGTACATATTAAATAGCAGCGGCAAGTAGTCTTGCGTCACCCCGCATTCGAACCCGTATTCCTCTAACAGGATACCAACCAACCTCATTTGGTTCGTCTGGTGACCATACCAATATTTATGAATATATAATATAACTGGACTTGGTTTTAAGTACATACAAAATCAGAACACACATGGCATAAAATCTACTAAATACATTTTTACTTTTATTGGGCAGATTGAAGAGCTCGATAGCGCAGTGGTTAATGTATTCTTCATATGATTGTGGAGCTTAAATACAGAAGTTATGTAAACAAGGACTGCTAATCGGATGAAGGGCAAAAAAAAAATATTTTGATCTCATCCGTGCTTTGGAAGGCACATGAAGCCATCTGTCCTGGCAGGAAATGCAGTAATGAGCAGCTATTTACTCAATGATATATGAATAGAATTAGTACTATTCATTATAAGAATCTAATAATCCAGACTATGATTTTCAGATCTTCTCTTATTTTTGTGGCTAAATTTATAAGCCTAAGTCGGGTATCAGTCTCAAGGGTCTTATTTTCCTTTTGACATCAGTGAAATGTATCGACTAATATAAAAGTAAGTAATATGTGTTTGATCTAAGTAAACAGTATATAATATTTGAAATAGGTACAGAAAATAAAATGATATGAAAAACTACTTATTAACTAATACTAAAGTCCCTTTGCAATCATACAAAAATATAAACAAATCAAGTGACGAATTAATACTTTTATTATTCTTTGCTTCAACTTTTTTCGGTCTTCTTCAGATTATATTTTGGAAAGTGTGCTTAGGAGCTACATATGCTCATACCGCCATCACCTTTCTTCCATCGAACATCCAGATGCTCTGCGGGCTACCATTCTTTCTTGTATGCTATTCCTACCTGTTGCACCAAGCGCTTCTCAACTTCTTTATGATACGCACAGCAAAGGAGTGGAACTCCCTCCCTGCGTCTGTATTTCCGAGACTTATAACCCATCTGTTTTTAAAGCCAGGATGAATAGGCACCCTCTGGGTTAGCTCGATTCATCGTGGATTCTGTCTTTGTGGCTTGATTGGGATCCAGAGCGATCTCATGCTTAATAAATAAATAAAATAATAACAAAATAATAATAACAACAAAGTTTGTAACGCAGTGTGGTTAACAACAATAATACCTGTTCTGTTAATTATTCTGTATAAAGTGGGGTGATTGTCCGGTGATCATGACTTCTGTAAAGGAGTCGAAAAACTTTTTAATGTGAATGTGCGTTAAGAGCGGAAGTGTAAGAACTGTTTTTGAAATTAATTATCTATCTTCTATATATATAAATTCCCTGTCACCGTGTTTGACCGATGAATTCCGAAACTGCTTAACCAATTTTGATGATTTTTTTTTAATTTTGTTGCATTTGTTCCGACTTAGCATATAGGATAGGATTCATTTTAACTTATTAAAAATATTGCAAATTATAGCAACTGAGCCACAGCAAAGCGTGTCCGGGTCAGCTAGTATAATAAAGTATTTTTTTTTCGGTTAGATTAGTTGTGATATATGTTATTGAAAAAGTTATAAATATTACATATTTAGTAGTTTACTCCCTTTTCTGCCGTATTGGTCCAATTGATTTCGTTTATTGTAACCGCTCATATTGTAACTATAAGAAAATTGGAAAGTATGCATTGGTATTCAAAAACTTGTCACCGAGAGGATTTGTGAATAAAGTTTAAAAATTCGTTCGTAAAGTAAATTGACAATTCTAATATGAAATAAATCCGACACGGAAAGTTTACGATGTCTTTGAATAAGGATGCCTCTGTATATTATTTAAATCCTATACTTGTAAAGCATTATTGTTATTTTTTTATATATCAGAGCTGCAACGTGCTTGTGTTTTTAATCTTTAGTCAAATAAGAATACTGCAATGGTTATTAATTATTAGAGTATAAAAACCCACGATCTAATCAGCCATTTAAATGTTGTGGTACTGCTTGTTGAGCTACCGAAACACTGGCAGACGAGTCGAAATTTACAAACGTATTTACTTCTACTACTTATGACCTAGTATCGTTCCACTTACGTTGAACGCTAACTAGCTACAACATCGAAATTAACATTTTTACAAATATTAAACATTCGATTAAGATAGAACACATGATGACGAGGGTCTAAAGATAAAGACATAAGATTGCCACTGGTACTCCCTCATGGAAAATGTTACGATCTAGAGTTGTTGAGTTGAGTTGGCACGGTTGCCTTGAGTACCTTTCATTATATATGATGACAAGTGTCTGAATATGAAGCCGTACGATCGTCACTGGGATTTATTGATGGTAAAAATGTAAGTTATGCAAAATTACACATGCTATTGGTGTTGAAAATGGTGGCCGTGATAAAATATGCTAAACCTGTGTTATAGATAGCGTTCGGTGCCTCAAATTTTTAGCAGTAGTATATTTAACAGAGAGTCAAGGGAAGTTCCCTTTCACGCTCCAAGCATCTTCACTGATGATGATGATGGAGTAATGTGGTACAGCACTTTATCGCTAAGAGTTACCTCTTATCGATCAGTAGAACATCCCACACCAGGTTTTCTGAAATGCTTTTTTAAAGTATTTTATAAAGTGTTAGGTATAAATACTACAAACAATATTGTACACAAAGTTATATCCTTTATGTAAAATGTTGTGCAACAATTATTTACGCATTCATTTGTTACAACAGAGTAATCGCTAGGATTGCTTGCATTTGACTACCAAATTAGAATTTGTCCAGGATACGACTGATATAATTCATAGATGCAGGAACACTTAACTGTAACATCGTTGTAGTAATGTTACTTTGTAAATGAAAATGAATATAGTTGAGTGGGAAAAGCGATTTTCAGAAATGGATTCCTCACATAGTACTGTTACCTATAATGTTTTCAGTTGAAGAGAAACATATATGAACGACTGTTTAGGAGATGTGTCTGCTTTAAACTATCATATTTATTATCGACAATTTCTTAATACACATCTTTGTTTTTATGTTTTATATTCTGTATGTCATTGCAATGTTTAAGTATACTTTTGAAAACAGATACATGTTAATTTTGTTATCATCAACGATATATTGAAGCCATCATGCTACTATTATTCGAAAAATATTGGTTTTTGTGAGATGAAGGTATGGTGACGATGTACAGTATTCTAAATTTCGTCACTACTGTTATAGTTGACGAGTCTTCCTGTCAGTTAGAAGACATCCTGAATAGATAAATAAATAGTTGGACGATTAAAAATAATATATTTTAAGTGCATTTGAATAAAGTTATTTTTCATCTACGACACGCCTTCGTGTCCTGAGCTGACAAAAGCTGAGGCGCGGACCTGATTGACCTGTTGTGCTTTTATACTGTAATTTTTGTTTGTAATATTTATTTCATGTGTTGCGTTGGTCAATAAATGTTTCTCTCTCTTTCTCTCTCTCTCTCTCATTTAATTTTATTAATAGAGAACTCATTCCTACAAATATAAGAAAGAAGTGTATATGACATATGCCATTTAAAAATACATGTCACATATTGTAGATGGCCGTTTGCTTTCCAGCAGTAAATAGCACCAACCCCTTATACTTAAAAGTGTCGTCTTAAACGCGACTTATGACACTAGAGGTAATCACCATACATTTCATCTCCCTGTGTTTGCGGAGGTTAAACAATTTCGCACAAGCCTGAAGGCGTTTGCCCTACTGCCACAAGATTACAGATAAAGAGACTGAAAACAAACAGTTGCAATACCGATGTCGTTTGGAATGAAAATACACCAACAAAAGGAACTACTACAAAACTTGGTAATAACTATGAGAGACGCTGCGATTTTTAATAGTTGTGCTTAATGTTTTCCAGATAAAAGACTAAATGTGCTAGTGAGAAAATGGTTGAAAGCATTTCCTGTTTAATGTAACTAAATAAACTTTGAATTGGAGAATGTTATCAGAATGCAAATCAGCGTCTATTTCATATCATAATGACGTCGTCGCATGTAGACATCAATCAGTCAAAAGACAAAGATTTGTCTCAACTCTCGTTTATCTATACTAATATTATGAAGAAGTACAGTTTGTGTGTTTGTATATTTGTTAATTGTAAGGGGTAATCTCGGGAACTACTGAACCGATTTTAAAAATTCTTTCACCAATAGAAAGGCACATTATTGCTGAGTATTGTGTCATAGGCTATATTGAATGCAAGAAAAAAATTATAGAATTTTGTCCACCCGTGCGAAGCCGGGACGGGCCGCTAGTTAACATATAAACACATTAGGTTCCAGCTTAAGCTATACAGCTTAACTGGCTAGTTTTTTTCTAGTTTTTACAACAGTGTTGTTTTTATTTTACTAGAAGTAACTAAAACTTACTTTAAATGTCAATTGTGATTGCTTAATGAAATAAAGTGAATAAACTTAGTTAAGCCTCCAGCTTACTTTGTAAAAGAAACATGCGCGCTAGAAGCTAGCTAGCAAGCTTGGCAACAAAGTAGGTAACATAAACATCTGAACGGACAAACCACTCACGCTTTGAAAACAGTACAAAGAGTTCTATTTTGTATTGTGTAAACCCAGTTTGCACTTATAGAACTCCCCAACAAAAACCAACTAGTTAATCAAACGCTCCTCTGAGAGCTTCAGAAACTTTCCCTCCTTCGTGGTGATAAAATAAAAAAATGTAAGTATAGGTAGTGCAATCCTCATTTATTCAGCGAGGGAATTGAAGTAATTTCCAGCAGGAAAATTAAAAAGAAACGAGCTTATCTTGGCGAGCCCTCGGCGCAATTACAGTCCGACTAAACAGGTTCAACTTTTTTTTGTTCGTGTCAGATAAAAAGTATCAACTCAGTTAATCTCGCTATTCTATCTGCGTTTAGTATTATGCTTTTCGACGAATGGCAAATCCGTTTTCGTTGACAATTTTAGGCCTTTTGTTACAAATATTAAAGGAATAATATAAAATTTCGGCCTCGTCCATGTGCCTTATCTCTTGTGAATTATTATTCAGATTTTGTCATGTTATATTGAGAAAGAAATAATATAAAATCGAACTGTTGTGCTCAAATCTTTATATTTTGGTCAGTATTTTCATTTCTAGTTAATTTTGAGCAATTTCTTTATAGCTAAACCAGTTTAATAATTAATATTATTTCTAATATTAAACTAAAAGTATTTTTTTACCCAAGGATGCCTGAAAAAATTGCTGCTTAGCTACATGTTTGTGTACTTTTCTTTTTTGTACTTCTACTTATTCTGTATCTGTGTTATCTGTGTGTGCAATAAAACGTAATTTATTGTTATTTTAATTGGATTGGCAGGAAATTATTATATTTGCAATCGTGAAAAGCATTTTCATCTATGATTTTAATTCGTTTTTGTTCAATTAATAGCAAATGTATTTGCTTATTTACTGATGTGGCCTGCCGAAAAATTTCCCATTACACCAACTCATAGTTTAACACTTACGTTACAGTTTTAATTGATAAAATAATATATGAACTATTATAAATTGTATACTAGTGGTCTTTAAAAAAACTGTTTTAAAATATTTTATTCACAACACTATTAACGTCAATATAGCCACAAAAAATGAGAACTCGCTTGACAGACAGAGGAGAAAAAGAGCTGTTGTGTATTTATCTTTGTATATACAGAAATAGTATCTCAATATGGGGAGGTATTTTATTTCCTTGGATTGGCTTTCGTACGGCATTAATATATAGCAATAGAAAGTTAAATTTATAATATAATAAATTATGCCATCACTATGAACCAGCAAAATAAAGCTTGCTATATATTTTATGCGTAAAATATAAGCTCCATTTACGAGTCCACTATATCATTTTTACTAACGTTCTTATTGCCGGCATTATTCTGCTTTGTCTTTTTTCTAGTGGATATAAATTTTCGGGTATATTTCTTGAAGATATCTCTTATATCATTGTTTACGACAGTTGGTGACAAGGATAACATATTATTCATAAATAAGAAGAATCATCGCCATAACTCTAAAAATAGTTAAATTTTTTAAAGTTTTCTAGAACTAATTATACCTTCATGCTTTTGATTTCGAGATGTTAAAACGTAGAACAAGAAACGATGGTTTGTCTCTTTTTAGTACAAATTAGCCATTAATTAGCAGTTTCTCCTGAGAAAAAGTCCGGTTCGGATTGCCGGTGTAAACTTCTAAGACTACTAAATCCAATGTTAGCTAACGACGAAAGTATAGTCAATAGCATTTTAAAATTTACATTTTAACGTTTGGATCTATCGCATGCCATCGTAATAAAACACATTTATTTGTACATTGTATAGCTTGACCTATTGTTATCTGTACTAAAAGACGACGAACTGAGTGGGAGATCAAAATTTAGGTAGCCAAGTAATTAAAGTAGACGCCGGTCTGATAAAGACCTTTAACAATGCAAATTTACTTTAAATATATTCTAGCGTTTTGAACTCAAACCATGAAAAAATGAATTATAAAATGCATTATGAGTGAATTTAATAAAAAAATTATTTCTTAAAACCCTTATCTACTCTCTAATTTATTTTACAATAGCACAACTATGCAAAAATTGCAAAGAGAGCATCCAATTTTGTTTTTATCCAGCAATTTTGCGGGGAACGTACGCATGTGTCAGCTTGTTACGCAATTTTGTAACAGGGTTACAAAATTTTAAATCCCTACCGTTTCCCCTTTGTACGTGAATCCTCTCTCTTTTTCAGCAAAAAGTTATTGGACACATTTCCGCCATATCCCTTATTTTATTAAGAATTTCATTGGAATTTTCCAGTGAAAGATTTTACTCCGGTGGTCTGACTCAACGCTTTTTTGACAGTTGTGAGGTATGAAATAAACGTCATCTGATGGTGGAAACATTATTTGAATTTTAAAGCCATTGTATATTTAAATAATTTTTAATTGAAAATTCTGCAATCAAGCATAACATAAATGTCAGGTTTTATATGTTGTCAATTGTACAATCGCAGAAATCATACGCTTTTACGTGAAAATGATTATTTTTGACTGCCTTCTTACCACGATGATGGTTATATGCTGACGGCGTAGAAAAATGAATCACTTCTAGGATCATTTTTAATCGTTAAAAAAAGTCGTTTTTTTTTTTTTTTTTTTTTTTTTTTCCTGTAAAGTCGGTTTTACGGGCGAAGATTTTACGTGACAACGTCTTTTTCTCGGTAGAATATTTATTGATATGAATATAATTAAATTGCACAATGCGCGCGGCAGCGATCATAGTTGAGTGGGAGAGAGACGCAAGGCATTCGGCGGGCCTCTCTCTCGTTCGGTGACTCATCGTAACGTTACCGAGCGTTACACTTTTTCATAAGTGACTCCCAGCCGCAACCAATTTATAAGACGTTATCACGTCAAAAAAAAGAATCTTCACGGAGAAACATTAATACTCCGTGAAGATTCTTAACGATAAAAAACAAAAGTAGCATATTTTTAGTAAATAAAACGTTTTAAATTTTCTTGGGAGAGACAAAATCTTAACAGGATTAACCGAATCTAAACTCCACAGAAGTTAGTTTGTAAACTAATTATAAACTTCAATACACAAATGGGTTCACTTTGAAAAGAAGAAAAATACAAAAAAAAGGTTTTTTTAAGTAAACACGAAAATAAAATCTATTTCTTCTACACAAAAAAGTATTTAAATTAGGAATGAATCCTTTTTAGTTATTATATGTAGACAAGTGTCCTTAAGGTTAGGCAATCTTACATACATTTGTAAAAATAACTATTGATAAAAACAATAAGAGCAGTCGGTCCTCATTCGAAGGTTCTTACGAGTGTTTTAGATCCCCATATTACTTTGACTATACTTACCAAATTCTAATACAAGAGATACCCCATCTTGTGGGCTTTCACTACCCTAAAGCAAGATTACGGATCCGAAGCTTTCATTTAAAAATAATACACACTTTCAGTGAAACGAGGATTGGATGGCTTCCTTTTACCCGAGAATGCCCGGACCACAGCCGAAATTGACAGCAATTTCACATAGAAAACCAAGCTTTTCTAGGCAGTTTTTTCTGTTTTTACTGGGTTCTACATTATCGTACCATTTATATAATTGTTTTCTTGAAACTAACCTTCCATTTAAAGGCTGATTCTGAAGTACTTCTATCGCTATTTAACTGACATAGAAGAAAGACTAGCAAAACATAGATTATAAAGTTTATTCCTATGTCAGAAAATATTAACTAAGAAATAAAATAATAAGCTGTATATAAAACCAAGTTTGGCTATCAAAAATAATAACAGTCAATTAACTTTATAAGGTAATTACCGTAACTTCAATTATTGACTAAGCGTCTTCCATATAAATTTGGCCCGGGGTTCAAAACAACATTAAAGTATTGAAAATATTTCAATTGAAACGCATTACGATATCATAATACTATACATTTCGGAGAACTGAGAAATGAAGTATTTCAATACGAGGTTATGCACAAATTATGCTAAATCAACTTATTTTCATTTTACAAAACTTTTTTCTCATGCACTTAACTGAAGGTCAATCGCGAAAATGAAAGACTTTTTCCTCAAGCTGGCAGTCTTGTTTTCTTTAATGGCGCTGGCACCCTGGTATAATTAAGAAATAGTCGAATAATTAATTCCCGTTAGATGTAATTGAAAGCATTCCAGTGGTTAGTAACTTATTTCTATATAAAACATTTACAATTAAGCATAATTAAGTAATATTAAAACTGTTTTATTTGTTCAGTTCTTACACTTTTGAGCCTTTAGCAAATTGAAATAAAATTGTTTTAACTTGACTTGCAACGCGTTGATTTTTTGTTTATGTACATTTTACGTATAGTATAGACTCCTTTACAGAAACCGCAAAATATACGCTTAAAGTGATTCGATTTATACAGGTAAGGCACTACCAAGACAGTGTGACCGAATTATAAGTATTATACAATTGTTTCGAGTATTATAACTTTAATGTTTATTTCCTTTTTCCCAGAATCGATAGGGAGCAAAAATATTACATCTTGTTTTATTTGGGCCCAAAAGGTCCTTTTTCTTTTTCAAGAGAACATAATATGATTCTTTCGACTAAAGAAACCTCTGCCAATCCCTAGGGTTCAAGCAATTTTCATACCTCATCGAATTCCGTTAAGCTGTTTTGCCGCGAAAACGTATCAGCCAGGGAAAATAAAGTTATTTAAGCATTTTTAATATTCGTATGGATTAATTTAATAATAAATGACATAATAAAAAGTACACTTTCAATAGGATTGTCTTTAAACATGAAAAAAAATATATACGTTCAGGTCTTAATTATCTATCTAAAGTATACAACTGTCTATAATAATATTATAAAGAAAGTGAGAATACAGATTTTGTTAGTTTTACTGTATACTAGCTAACCCGGCCACGGGTTGCTGGTATAATTCGGCCACGCGTTGCTGGTATGATAACAAACACACAAAGTATTGTTATAATATAATGTATATATGATGGAAAGTAATATCTCAAACCACTGAGTCTGTTTGAAAAATTATTTAGTTACTTGCAAAGAACATTATTCAAAATTCCTAAATGTTAAATAAAAGTTAATATCTATTTATACATTATGTATTATCTGGGTGATGTTTAGGCGGGATGTTAGTTCGGTGTAAAATTCACACAAACTTTTTATGTCAATCATTCCTGTTCTTTATGAGGATAGATAGGCTCTGTGGGATTAGTAGAAATAACAAAACAGCATTTATAGTATATTTATTTTCATACAAAATTCACACACAGTAGTTGAGAAATGAGGTGACGAAATATGAGTGATGAATGATGAATATTACTCTCTATAATTATTATTATGACTGTACTGACTATAATAAGGAAAATTATGGATTTAAATATTATTAGGACGTTCCCAATGTAAGAAATAATATAAACACAATAATCAACAAATATGCAAGCTTGACACGATAACTCACAAGCTCACAATATAATCAACACTCCTAAAAATCCTTTACCATCTTATTTGTCAAATGGAATTAAAAAAGCTTTGACTAATAAGAGACAGTCTACTGAATTCCTTGGACTTCCATAACTGGGTATTTAATTTTTCCTGATCTATATGAACGACCTTCCTAACTTTGCTATAAGTCTTTTCACCTCGCACGTTCGGAAAAGTTTGGTTTGTCATTCAATTTCGGCGCGGAAAATTGCATTTTATCCGCTAGCGGGGAAAAGTGTTTTAAAATTAGAATCTTTCTATTCAAAGGAAAACACACATACGTTCCGATTCATCATTAAAGTCTTTTTTAAGTTACATTTATTCTTATTTAAATTAATATTATAATACTCAGTTTTGGTTTTATTAAATTATTTTAGATCCTTAAATCATAAAAACAACAAGAATAAACAATATTTAGAATATACTATTAATTATAAAAAATATTAAATACATGGTGGGCGAGATTTCATAACATATGATTGGAATTCGGACCGTACCGGAAAAGACTTATCAAAGAGATTATGGTATTCATAGTCAAATCACATAAAATAGAAGCTAATTAAAAGAATGTTATTCAACATCATTAATTGTAGCAATTTTACTTTTAATTTAAATAAAATTTTCCAAGCTGTAGTGAAGTGAAAAATTGTGTGTTTCGCCCGGATGCAAAATTTTTAGCATCTCGTGCCTTTGAAACCTTCGATACGCTCGTGGTTTAATTCTAGAATCCTTCACTAGCTCAGGTTTCAACAAAGGTAACTCGCGGTCAAATCTCGACTTTGCAGCCTTGCATAAAAACTTAGCTTTTAAGCTTTCTAGAAACAATGACGACCGTTTGGTGTAACGGTAGTGATTCTTTCGTTCACACCGATGGTCCTGGATTCGAGTCCCACGAGTTTGTGTGATGAATGCGAGCATTTGTATTTGAGTCATGGGTATTGTTGTGTTATTTTCAAATACTGATCCCAAAGGGATAAAAAGAAACATTTTTTATGGAAATCTTACAAAGTCTTTATTTACTGAAACGAAAAAAAAATCCAACTTAAAGGTTAAGTTTATTTACAAACAGAAAGGATTTGATTGAGATTATTCAAAAATATCCAGTTATTAAAAAAAAAGTACTGCAGGTCCGTTTGATCGATATTTGTAATACTAATTATTGTAACGTTTAAAAATAAATTAGTTGGGTGTTCTTGGTCCGGGGTCTCTTGGATTTCCAAGGGCTCTTGGACTCATTGTTGGTTAGTATGGTTTTATTACCTACCAACGGTAAATTCAACGCATCTAAGGCCCGACCGGGGAAAGGTCTCTTTATTAGCTCGTTAGTTGTGATGATTCCTATGGGTAGACTGGACACAACTGCCTCCAAAAGTAAGGTCTGGATACCTCAGGGCCCGTACTAAATTCTCCGAAGTTAGCATAAATTACATCAAATTAGTTAATTAATATTCCTAGGTCGGGGAGGGTTATTTATGAATTTATTTAACAATTTAACTAGTAAATTGGCTCCTGGAGGCTAATACTTTTGCAGAAAGCTAGGAAAAATAGATATTTAAAATTTAAATTACCGTTAAAGGCGACAAAGAATTCATCTAATTTAATTCCATTTTTATGGCTCTTAGCAATGATTCTATGCAATTTTAAGGTTATAAACTGAAGTAGATTGATCAATAGGGGCTTTTAATGATGTAGAATGGTTTAATTAGCGATTCATTAACGAGAAAATAAGAGGAATTGAAATTTCAAAAACCTTCTACTACAAAATAAAATTCATGATGTTTTAAAGGTTTCCGGAAGATTCTTGATAAAATTCCTACGAATCTAAAGAAAAACACTTTTAGCATTGAATAAATAATAAAATAATGTTCTAATTACCTTTCAGGGTTAAAAAATAAGATATATATCTTAGCTTCGGAGGGTGATCGGTTCTCCAAAGGAATAGGCAACTATTTGTCTTGTTTCCGACCAGCCAATAAGCTGAAATCCACTGGTTGCACTTTGAGGCTCGTGCAGATAATAATGAAGAGAAGAATTTCTCGATTAACACCGTATTAGCCACCGGCTCAATGAAGAATGAATAGATCACAGAACGAACAACCCCAGACACACAAAGAGTATAAGATCGACAGCTATAGAGTTATAGACTCGGAGCTCGGAGTGAATTAATGCCAGGTCCCTGCGAGCTGCTCCCGAACGATCAGACCCATATGATGAATAAAATGTCTTGTCCGATTGGTTATCTTGGTATTTCTAAATAAACAATATATTTTCTAATACGAAAATATTAGGTTATTTTAGAGTACAAGTACGTTGCAATGGGTTACATTATTAAAGAGATTATAATTTCAGAAAGCGTTTAGGTGCCAATCTTTTGAAACATAACAAAAACTGTATAAAATCTTACCAGTCGGCAAGACGTCAATATTACATCAGAAAGGCCGGCGTGCGTTTAATTTTGGTAGTTTTGCGTTTCCTTTTTTCCTATCATAATTTATTTATTTTATAGTGTTAAGGTTGAAATGAAATGAATATGTTTTTGTTTTGAAAATTAAATGTTATTATTATATATCGTAGGTTGTTTTTATTCAAAAGACCGAATTCAATGAGATTGAATGATTCAATGTCAATTCGAAGAGTTCGTAATAAAAAGAGTATTGAAGGATTATTTAATGTTATATGATTACAGCAGTTAGTTTGGTAGTCGGGTACCAAAGAACATCATCTAAACGAGCTTTTTTTTTTTTTAAGTCCTAATGAAACCCCTTTTTCAAAATTTTATTCGCCCATTTTCAGGGTAAAACACAAACTTTGAGGCATGTAATAAAAAAAATGTTAAAGGTTTGAAACCACGCGATACAGTATTTATATAAACTCATTTGCAATAAAAACGGGCACCTAAGCAATGAACCATATTAAATGTTAATATTGCTTTGTTTGATAATTATAAGTAGTTTTATCCTCACAATTTGGTAAATTAATAAGAAAATAATCGTTTTCATCGGTATTTTATAAAATTTTGATACAATTTATGGGAAATAATGCTAAACCTCACTAGTAGTGTATTATCGCTAGTAGTGCATATGCTCATGAAGTAAAAATAAAAAAGTTTTTTTTGTTTGTTTTTCTTTAATAAAGTAAAAGCAGATAAATGTTCAGTATCGAGTGTGACCCCCTCTAGCTAAAATCACAGCTTGAATTCGTCTGGACATGCTAGCGAGTATATCCCGGATACTTGCTTGCGGAATACGTTCCTACTCCGCAGTAATCACATTCTTAAGCTCTCTGATGGTCTGCGGAGCCGGTTGTACTGATCTCACACGCCGTTTCAGAACGTCCCAGACATGCTCTATGGGATTGAGGTCGGGACTTCGAGCTGGCCAATCCAAACGACGAATGCCGACCTCTTGCACATACACTTTAACATCGCGAGATCGGTGGGCGCGAGCATTGTTGTCCATAAAAATCGAGTCTTCACCTAGAGCGGATAATGCGGGTTGTGCATGAGGAATTAGAACTTCCGTTATGTATCGATGCCCAGTCAGTGAGCCGTTTTCAATGAAGACTAACTCTGTACGATCCATTGAATTTATTCCTGCCCAAAACATAACAGAGCCCCCACCATAAGGTTTGATTTCTTCGAAACATGCCTCTGCAAAGCGTTCTCCTTGTCTTCTTAGCACTCGCCGACGTCGATCTTCACCGAACAGAGATATCCTGACTTCATCAGAGAACAAAACCCTATTCCAATCTTCTTGAGTCCATGATTCACATTTTCTAGCGAACCTAAGCCTGCGAACTCGGTGCTCACGGAGTAATTTTGGGCCGTGGGCCGGGCGGTGACTGCGTATATTGGCAGCGAGAAGCCTCTTCCTGACCGTCCATAGACTAATATGCACAGTTCTTACTTCTTGGAGGTTGTTCTTAAGATCCACATTTGAGGATCCGCGATTTCTCAATGCGCGACTCACAAGAAAACGATCATCCAGTGGTTGGGTACATGGTTTTCCTCCAGAAACAGGCCTTCTCTCAGCGGAACCAGTCTCCTGATATCGCTGCCAGGTCCTTTGGACCGTCGAGCGACTAACATTTAGCCTCCTAGCCACGAAGCATTGGCTGAAACCCTCTTCAAGCAGCGCGATAATTTTGGTAGCTTTTACCACTTTATCTACCATTTTTGATACAGCCAAACAGCAATAAATAAAGCTTTGACAGTCAAGGATATGAAATTAATCGATGAAAATTGAATAAAAGTTATAAAAGTCGATGTTAACTTCTGGAACTTCGCGCCAAAAATGTAGGATAAAAAGGGGTTTTCTGTAAAAATGAGCATCAAACGAAAATTTGAATTTAGAACGTACTTTTTTAAACACCACGGCATTTTTAAAACCGGCCAGTAACGTGTACAAACGTTTGAAACCTTTTTTGTATTGTATCTTTTTAAAGATGAATGAAAATCAAAACCGCCCGTTATTTTTGCAAATGAGTGTATATTCCTATGAATATTACCTATCTATGTGTCATATATGTATATCTATTCGCCTAGTATCCATTACACAAACCTTACAGTGCTTGCTTTGGGCTAGGCTAATTGGTGTGATTATAATAATTATTGTTTTTTATGTTATTTTATACGGATATATAAATATTATGTGATATAAAATTTTATTATATTATATTATATTATTACCTTGACAATGAAAATAGTGCCTCAAAAGCTTCATATTGGCTGATTAGTAATAATCTGTTGTTCAATTCAAAGATAACAAAATGTATAAAACAGAATATTACAACAAAAATTCAACTTTTTCTCAAATGTTAGGCGGAACTCGAACCCACATCTAATTGCTATTTAGGCAAGTATATCTACTACCAAATGAAAGGAAATGCATAAAATTTGCCTTATTGATTGATTTAAATGATTGATTGATTCATTGTAAGAATGTAAGTTACTACTTTGTATACATTATAACATATTTTATTTCACGCCACAATAGACTTATAACAGGTACAATTTAAGATGGTACAATTTAAAAAACTTTACTTACATTTATCACATGCTACTTACATTATATCATCTCACAATGATTTACTCTGCTAGATGTAAGCACAGCAAGCATACAAAAGAAACAAAAACTACCTTAAATTAAAGCATAACGTTACAATTATAACCAAATCTTACTTTTACATAAATAGATTACAAAAACACTTAAAGGAGTAAATGCTACTAATGATACTGCTAGTCATCACTATTCATATCCGGTAGCCCACATACCGTTTACCGATGTATGGTATTTTATCTAACATCTCTCTTCCTATTTCGACGGCCTCCGTGGTTGAGTGGCTTGCAAACCGGTTTTTTCTGGTGGGCGGATCTATGTGGAAACAAACAAAAAAACAAACTTCTCTACATTTGCTTGAGTCTGGGTGTTCTAGTACAATTTTTGTTTCTTAATTCCATAACACATGTGTATAAGCTACTAGGATTCATTTAAATAAAAAAGGGGTGGGTCTTTGTTCTTTCCATCAGTCTTTTATCTGAGATGATAAATTATAATGTATTCAGACCTTTAATTTTAAAGTACCACTAATTTTATTTGATTTTACTTATTCAAACACAAATAAGGTACAAAACCAAAATATTAAATTTTATTACTTGGCTTCATTATAAATAGAGTATATAAAGTAATAAAGTAATAAATAAAGTATGCATTAATATTTTTTATTTACATAATCTATTTATTTATTAGCATACAGGTATATAAGTATTTTACATACAATACGCACCCTGTAAATAAAAGTAATATTGAGTTTAAGCATATTCCAATCGAATATCAGCCGTAATGTTTTCGGTTTATCCAAATGAGTTAAATATTTACAGGACGCTAGAGGCAGAACATTTATTTTAATTGTCCAATATGATCTGTTAATGATGGATTTTTGGTATACGACATAATTTGTATCTAATATTAATTTGTGTGTATTATTAGACTTTATAATTAAACTGCTAATTCTATATTAATTCTTATTACGACTTAACAGGATATTTGAAAGAGTAAGTAAGGCGACATGAACACATATGGACTAGTTTTTATTAACTTCCCGCCAAGAAAATTTTCGAAAAATCGGGAAGTTATTGTTTTTACCCCGTTTTGCAAAAATCGAGTTTTCAACAGATCTCGACGTTTTGTGGCCTTAGGAATCTTCCCTGACCCTTCCCGCGATGGTGTCTGTATGTATGTATGTGTGTGTATGTAAACCTCTTATAGCTTTTGACCGGTTTGACCGAATCGAACCAAACCAAATGCGTTCCAAAGAGTTTCATCAAACTTAGATTTCCTGAAAATTTGAACCGATTCGGACAGGTAGAGAAAAAAGTAAAAAAAAGTAAAAAAAAATTCGACGAGAAACTTTTTAAATGTGGTTTATTGAAATAACTTTTGAACGGCTTTACCAATCAATTCTAAAAACTAATCAGCTCTAAACCTCAAAATACCACGTCGATCGCGCCCAAGTGCGTCAAAATCGGTTGATTCGTTCGTGACATATCGTTGACGAAAAAAATCGAAGAAAGTGTTTTTTTGTAATAATTCCGAAATGTTTTCATCTGAAAATTTTTTTTGTTCTAATTTTTTTCTGAAGTTTGAAAATCTACATCAATTGCCCCCAACCGCGTAAAAATCGGTTGATTCATTCAAAAGTTATAGCAGTTTGAAAATTTTAAAAATCGTGTTTCATCACACTTTTATTGGCCTTTTGAGCTCGAAGAGCTCAAAATCACAGAATAGCTACTTCTTGAGCTCGGAGAGCTCAAAATATCACATAAAATATTTTTAGCTCGAAGAGCTCAGAAACATTGTATTGAGTGGAATTTTGAGCGCAAAAGCATAGAATTAGCGGGAATTTACAGGTTTGGCCTTTAGGGTCATCCGTTTTCCAGATTTTCTTTTATTTATTCTTGTAAATAATTATAAGCAATGTCTTATCGGTACCCAATTTTTTTGGTTTATATCCGTATAATACAGATTCTATTCATTAAGAATGTTAATGTAATATGACACAGTTCATTAGGCTTAGATGACACAGATTGAATACAAATCAGAGGTTTAGGCACACGTTATACTTTAACATGGGGCTCCTAATGAATTTAGCATTGAAGTGAGCAAAATATTAGAATTTATTTCATTATTTATTGGTAGAAAGGACATTCTCTATTCGTAATGGGGAGGTACTTGGCTTTTATCTTAACTGTTGTTAGATAATGTAATGGCTGCAATATGTCACTGCTTTTCACCGAAATTCAAAACCACAAAGAACTAACAAACATACTATTTCACCGCTAACTGTCGGAACACAGCAATATTTTAAATCGTTATAATAAATGTGTTCTTTTCCCAACGATTTTTATGTGTAAAGCAGAAATAACCACGTCACATGAAAATTTACTCAATTTGAAATATAATAATGCAAGAGCCCAGTGTTTTAAATAGTAGTTTGGAAGTAATTTGAGCTTTACATATGCAGCCATGTTCCTGAGAAAATACTTTTTCTTTTAGCTCTAAACCAACCGTTGCAGTGAAAAATAAAAGTCCTAAAAAATACACATTTAAGCTTATCTGCAAAAATAAATCTGCAGAAATAGCACGTTTAAAATACTTTCCTAAAATATAGAGTCAGATCCAACAGTGAATTCTTAAAAATATTTCACTCAGCAGTCACGGCGTCCACGTTTTTGAGGACAAAGATTTATTTTACAGTTTTAGAAAAATTATCAAATCAAAATAGAATGTACTTTGCATATTATTCAACCTTTTTAGTATTTTTTGACTTCGTTAAGACGTTTCCATTAGTTATTTATTTTTTAAATTTATTAATACAAAGTTTTGTTACTGATTTTTCATGATCTTCTTTTAACTAACAATTTATTAATAAGTAATAGATATCTAATAGTTTACTGTAAAGTTCGTTTACATTGGCGTGATATACTTATACACTTCGTTAAATATAGATTACACAAAGCGTTGAACATTTATTACGGAGAAGAGGGATTTCCAAACGATTGATTCTAGAACAGCACAAATTACTAAATAGATCGAAAGATCGGCTGCGGAAACAAATACTTTGAATGGAATACTATATAAAAATACAGAAATATCATTAAGCCCACTTTTGTAGCATCTTTCCTAGAATCACATTGAGGCCATATATGTGTTTCTCATTCGCTTTATAGCCACGCGATGTCTGGAAGAGTAGAATAGCAACAATCCGCTAAGGAGTGGAACTCTTTGCCTGAGTCTGTGTTACCTGACAAACACAATTTAGGGGTCTTCAAGTCACGAGTAAATAGGTACCTTCTAGGCAAGCGCGTCACATCCTAGATCACATCGACGCTTACCATCAGGCGAGATGGTGGTCAAGAGCATGCCTTTCACACTTATGGATGCAGTAAAAGAGACTAATACTGCAGGTATTAACAAAACTAATAAAAAAAAAATGTAAATAAAAACTATAGTTAAAGACTTGGTTAACAACTACTATGTTTTGACAGTTGTATGAGGAAAATATATATATTTTAAATTTACATAATAATTATTTTTCGACGTTTGAAACAATATTTTTATAATTTAATTAATTAAATGTCTTATTTTGAGTCAATCTTTCATTTTTTACTAACTTAGTGATTTGTAATAGATATGTTTTTGAAATAAAATTTTAAAAAATGTTAAAAATTAAAACAAAGTAAAAACAATCTTCTTGCTTCCTGTTAATTAAAAACTTACTAGTGCAGATATTTAGATGATTATTATATTTTTATTGATTAAATATATAGCTGATATATTAGATATTATGATGTTTGGGTACCTGGCCTACCCAAAATACAATGAAAAATATCGGAGTCCGGAAAAACAATAGACAAACTGATAGATCTGTCATAAAATTATACTTATAATAAAACTGTAGAGGTCGAATTTCTGTACATAGAAAAAAAATGCTTAAAACCAAGTCAGGGGGATGTAAAAAGAGGGAAAATACCAAAAAATGCTTTTTTCAAATTTTTTGTTTCTCTGTCTGTTAGTCTGTTTGTCTGTTTATCTGTTTGTACGGGCTAATCTCCGAAATGGCTAGACCGATTTCAATGAAATTTTGCATGGTGATACCTTATATCCCTGGTCAACATCTTAGATACTTTTTATCCCAGAAAATTAAAAGGTTCCCGTGGGATAGTAAACAAACCTTGGACATCTTAATACACACAACTTATGTACTTACCTTATGCTGATACTTTATATTACCACTCGAATTAACTAAAATCCTATAAAAGTGACGGGATTCAGCGCCTAAGCCGATGAATGCGTCAGTGATAGTCCACACCGCTTGCGTCATTCATTTGCTGTATTACTGGTATTTTGTGGTCTTTCGAATGCTGAGCAATAGTGGCTAAAATATCAAGAAAGATTAGCGGAAGTCTTTTTCAGGAATATAAGACAAAATATTGACGGTGACCTTAACCACAGGTTACGAGATATTGCTTTCAATCAATGCTTAGTAGCTTTACAAGATTTAGTTACATCTATGGGTGGTGATTCTCTCCCTCAGTATGGTTTGCCAGCACTGACCATAGAAGGGGAACGTATTAATAGAGAATACGCTGCGGAAATAAATTATGATCCAGCTGAACTAGCTGAAACTTTACGAACCGGAGTCCACAGTCTTACTGTAGAACAGCGCACTGTCGACCGTGTATGTCACAGTATTGACAATGCTATAGGAGAAATTATATGTCTAGATGCACCCGGTGGGACGGGAAAAACCTTTCTCATTAAAATAATCTTGGCACAATTACGAGCTTAAGCCAAAATAGCTCTTGCCGTGGCGTCGTCTCGAATAGCAGCCACTTTGTAACTGGGCTGTAACATTGCTCATGTGACGTTTAAAATCCCCATAGATTTAGACATAAGTGAACATCCTGTATGTGGTTTCTCTAGAAGCAGTGATAAAGTGAAGGTTTTATGCGATTGCTGTTTAATTATCTGGGACGAGTGCACTATGGCACACCGAAAAGCAGTAGAAGCAGTTAGTAGAACTCTCAAAGGCATCCGTCAAAATGACCTCCGAACCTATGGGTGGCGAAACGATGCTTTTTTGTGGGGATTTTAGACAAACGTTGCCAGTAGTGCCACGGGGAACAAAAACCGACGAGATAAGAGCATGCTTAAAGAGCTCAAGCCTTTGGCGACACGTCACAAGAATGCACTTAACAGTGAACATGAGGGCGCGAACAAGAGGCAACACAAATGCACAGGAATTTTCTGATTTATTGCTAAAGGGACACATCCGGAAGAAGAAGGGCAAATTGTTTTATCTGAAAATCTCTGCCACACTGTTGATTCAATTAAAGAACTTATCTCTTCCGTGTATGGTAAACAAAATCAAATAAAAAAATAATGAGAACTCATGGCTTGAGAAAGAGCAATTTTGACTCCGCGAAATGACCAAGCCACAAGAATCAACTTGGATATACTCAACAATGTTGAAGGAGAAGTAGTTGAGTATACTTCTATTAACGGTGTAATGGAGCAAGATGGCGCTACCAATTATCCCGTTGTATTTCTTAATTCTTTGAGCGCTCCTGGACTTCCAGCACACTAGATTAATTTAAAAACGGCCGTCCCAATTATTTTGTTGAGAAATTTAAGTCCTCTAAAATTATGCAACGGGGCAAGACTGAAAGTTACTTCTCTGCAGCGTAACATAATAAAAGCGGAGATTTTGGCGGGATGTGGCGTCAGTGAAAGAGTTTGGTATAACCACAAATTCCACTGATTCCCAATAATTACCCATTCCATTTCAAACGTGTGCAGTTCCCGGTGAGTTTGTGTTATGCAATGGCTATAAACAAAGCCCAAGGGCAGACGCTACGTGTTGCCGGCACGGACCTTAGCGTCGGCTGTTTCTCACACGGTCAGCTCTATGTCGCTTTCTCCAGTGTAAGTCAACCAAACAAACTGTTTGGTTATGTTCCGAACCAAACCACATCGAACGTTGTCTATTAAGAGGCATTATAAGGTACTACGTACTACTACTAAGGTCCAACGCGCACTTGGCCGCTTTTAATTTTGCTGATTGTCTCGATCAAACGACCTCTGTGGCACAGTGGTCATTTATGGTACTGCAAGTGCCTTTGGCCTGCAGGGATCCGGATTCAATCACCGGCCAGTTAACTTGGAAAATAATAATCTGTATCCAATTGTTCACATTTCCTTTTTATCTACAATTTACGCATTAATCCAAACTTTGTTTTTTTGTTTTATTTATTTTTTGCTGTATATCAGTTAACCGCGTGATAAAATCAAATACACGCGGTCGAAGTCGCGGGCAACAGCTAGTCCATCATAAAAGTAAAGGGTTAAAAGAAAATAAAAACTCGCACATATTGAAGCTGGTTCAAATACTGATTCCACAAGAAATTGATTTAGAAATGTACTTAACCAAGCTCGTGTTACAGCATCATAAAGAAATCAGTGAATGTCATTTAACAGTCGATTTAAGAATGAAGTTTCTTTTATGAAAAACGATTAGACAAAACTCGGAGCATACATTTTTTTATTTACCTAGTCATTCCATTCAATAAAAGATTCTACTATGGCAAAAGGAAACCAAAATAACATAATTTAATTAAGGTTAAGTAAAATGACTATTTTTGAGATTAGGCAAACGTGAATTGCGGGTATTTTAATACAAATACGTAAGACGATCGCGAAGTGGCGTATCGTCGTCAAGAACTTTTGTATATACTCAAGACTGTTCAAAAGCTATAATTAAGTTTGCTTTATCAGGAATATAATTATAACGGGAAAATATATTCGTAATTTTGTATACTATTTGTAATTTTGAAAAAACACAAATCACCATATTTTTCATATTGTATAATTCATGTATGCTCCTATTCAGGTACGATTTGTCCTTATTCTTTTAAATGATATTCTGGAGTAAAGAAGGATTTTTTATAGATAAACTTGAATAACGTGGTAAATGGGGATGCCCTATAAGAAGGGTGTTGCTAGCCAGCCGGACTTAGAACAAGTCCTGATGCCGACCAAATCAAGTCCGTTTGGGAATCGAAAACAGTACCTTTGAGCTGAGCTGAGCGAAACTTGGAACGGAAGCGGTTTACATACGAGAATATATACATGACGCAAGAATTTTCAGCTTTTCCGCGTCAATATAATCGCTCGAAATAACTGGCTGGCCACTTTTCGATGACCATTAAAATTGGGAGACAAGAAAAAATTCATAGCAGGCGAACCAATTTCAGGTAGATGCCACCTTAATCTACAAGTAATATCATAAGGTACCATTCAAATGCGATCAGAACGAAAAGCGAGTCTCGTTTCCTGTTTTC
This sequence comes from Calamotropha paludella, assembly GCA_927399485.1. NCBI lineage: Eukaryota > Metazoa > Arthropoda > Insecta > Lepidoptera > Crambidae > Calamotropha > Calamotropha paludella. Next base: position 19,017,513 of record OV656815.1, on the reverse strand, counting down.
TGCTTAACTTACAAGCTTCAGAAACTTTAGACACAACAACCTCTATAGATTTAGTCGACTTTTTACAAGGGCTTTTTGAATCAAACGTAAAGGTATTTATGAAAAATTACATTATCAATTATTTTTATGTCACAGTCCATTTAAGAGGACTTCTTCTTCAATGTAAAATTTATATTGCCATCAAAATACATGTAAGTTACTCGTACGTTTCCGTATTTGAATTTCCATTTTCACAATTGTTTTAAAGGCGTACCATAACAATGTTGCGTATTGTGTTCGCACTTTCGTGATAGTCTATCAGAAAGTGGCAATAGATTAATAATTGACGACCGCTTGGTGCAACGGGAGCGATCTTACCTTACGCACCGGTCCTGGTTTCGAATCCCAAAAGTGGCAGATGTTTGTGTAATTAATACGAGCATTTGTACCCAAGTCAAGGATATTTACATATTTGTGTATGATATAATGTATGTCTATCCGTTATCCTAGTATCCATAACAAGCCTTACACTGCTTACTTTGGGCTAGGCTAATTGGTGTGATCGTAGGAAATATTATTATTAAATAGTAATCTGTGGTGAGTTCTCGAAAGCGACCTCGCTTATCTTCTATAACCGTATATAAGTATAATACACCTATGTTTATGTAACAATATATGTACTCCTATGTAATGAAGTATATCCAAGAAAGAAATTGTATTCTACCAAGAATCTACATAGGTTCTCGTTCCTACATTAAATATTAATCATTCACGAGGTTCATCATGAATAGTAATTATCTGTATCTATCAGTATGAATAGACTTATTATTGGAGCTCTATCGCCAGTGAAACAGGAAAACATTAAAGCACCTTTAGGCTCAATATATCTCAGACGTGAACGTATTTGAATTGTGTTGGTTTCGGTTTGTTTAGATTTGGTTGTACACTTGGCTGATCACTTTTGGGACTACAAAAATGTAATAAATATTAAGGGCGCATTATTGCTTGTTTTAAACAAATATGCAAGGGATATTCATCAATACTATTTGTTAATGTATAGTTAAAACATATAAACACATTTTTGGGTTCCCCTGGTACAAATTGGCAATTAATTATTTATTTCAAAGATTCAAGTTACTACCAATAAAATAATTGGTCTAATATAAACCATTAGACAAATAATCAATAACCCTTAAACTTTTAAGCAAAAAAATATCCTACGTGATAGTTCTGTTTACAGAAATGCATACCATTTCTAAAACTAATTATATCAATGTATTATTAGAACAAAAATATGCTTAACTCATACCCAAATAAATTTGCAAAAAATGACCAAACAAAAGGGTCCTGCGTACTGTGGGCTATAAACCTATCGTCTCCTCGGAAGTTTTTTATTCCTGAAATAGTTATTTAAAATAAGAATGAATATAATTTGTCCAAGAAACTCGTTCTTCTGTCATTTTGTACACATTCACCTTAGGTTTGAAAATTTATTATGAGAAAAAACATCGTTTTCATGAATCCTTATACCGATGCAACCCTTTATAAAGAAAGAGATATATTTTATTTTAACCCCATTAGTCCCTCTTCTCAAGTTACTGTGGGGAAAGGGGAAATTAAAAAGAAGAAACGCAGCATTCTAATTATGTGGGCTTGTAATGGAAAAAGGTACTGAATATGACTTCGTTTTATGTTATTTTGTTTTGTAATGTGCGCAAATTAAAGCAACCGTTCTTTTACTGAAATATTTTTAGTCCGAGCCTGAAAATTTAAATTACATTACAATTGTTTGGACATTTAATGAATTTGGCATGTCTTCATTATGTTAGTGGCAAAGGCGGCTTTTATTTTTTTGTGAAATAAATAAGGTATAAATTAAAATACCTATATGAAAATTTATATTTACAACAATACATACATATGTAGGGTTTTTAAAGTAATACATAAGAGTATTTTTATTTGAAGTATTTAAGTTTTTCCATCATTTTATCTTTTCTACTAATCTTTTTCTTTCTACAAAAGTTACCTAGTATATATTGATCAGAATTAACCTGGATCCATTTCAGCTAATTGGAGCCAAATAGTTTATTTGTTTTCTATTTCTTTCAGGAGAGCTATATCTTTTGTTTTTGTACTTAATTTACATCAACGATATGCTTGAATTGCTTACGTGTTACTATGGTCTAAAATATATTGTATAACACTGGCATCTTAAACATCGCTTTTATAACTCGACAACAATAAACTACCTACTAAAATACGAAACACTGCAATCCATTCTCTAAAAGCAACGCCTTCTCTTTGTAGAGATCGTAAAAACTTGAAAAAAAAGCTGCAATACCGTATGCATGGGAACTACGAGTAAAAGGCATTCGAAAAAGGGGTGTTTGTTAGAAGCGAGATATTGCTCAATGCAGGCATAAAGTAAGAATTCATTGAATTGAAACAGGTAGTTATTTATATTAGCTATGAGTAACTTGTGTATTGGCAACATTTCGTTTCATATAAACTATTTGTATTTTTTAAATTACCAACTGAATATATATTTTGGTGATGAAATAAAGAAAGTGAAGAGTAATCATGAAATTCTCTTAAATAGGGTCGAGTTGTATAAATTGGACCGGATCGCAATTTGTACCACCTCAAAATCTACCAAACTGTAATGTTTAGTTTTAAAATGGCAACACTAAAAAGCAGTACTACCAACATGACGCAACCGCTGCCATTTTGGACTCGACAACACAACAGAGTAAATTGTATTAAACAAAAATACTTTTTACGGCGTTCTAGTTCGGCGGTCTGAAAAAGATAAAATGGACACAAGATGACTTAGAAAAGTCTAAGATTGTTTGAAAAAGAAATCGATGGGAATAAATAAGTGTTCACGCATGTTTAACGTACCTAAGCCCACTTTAGATAGACATTTATCAAGCTTAAACAAGTATGCGAAAGAAAATACTATTTCCAAGGGCAGGCCTACTGTTTTATGATGTTGAACAAGAGCTTGTGTCACATTTGTTAAACATAGAAAAGCATATGTTTGGGCTTACAATTAAGGATGTAAGAAAACTGGCGTATGACATTGCGGAAAAAAATGGCATTCCAAACACTTTTTCGAAAACAGCAAAGATGACTGGTAAAATATTGCTTTACTCATTTTTTAAAAGACGTTCGGAACTTAGTGTTCGCCAACCAGAAGCAACATCTTTAAATAGAGCCAAAGGATTCAACCGTGAAAATGTCACAGAATTCTTCAATCTTTAAGCAATCTTCAAAAAGCAGTTGAATATCATTTAGAATATGAAGTACAATTTAGGATACCTATGGTACAATTAAGGAAACAGGTTTCCAAAATTGTACTTTTTCAGACTTTTTTAAAAACTTAAATTTTCACACTTATTTTTGAAATTCCTGATTTTCTTACAACAAAAAATGATCGCTAATAGAACAACCTTTTTATTTCTAGTAATATATTCCTTAAAAGTTAAATAGTTTTTGTGACAGCTTGTGAAGTTTGTTAACTTGTATAATATAGGCAACTTTACCCTATATTAGAGCCTCAGCAGCCTTGCGGTTACAGCGAAGGATTAAAAATCACAGTTCTGATTTTTTTTTTCATAGTTGACGTCAAAAAAAAGTTAAGAGAGAAACCATAATGTTGTCTACTACTATTGTACTTCAATCTTTGTTCCTTTGTCTTACTTACAGTTTTGGTGTATAGAAGTATATATTTGTATAGCATTGTAGAATATTAGAACGTTAGACCGGACGTGGGGTATTTTTGTGTTTAAGCATATAATAGTATTGTTATTTTAAATAATTTTAAAATGTTATACGTAAAATAAATTTAAAATTACTTAAGTAATAAAATTTAAATTATTTAATTTATTGCACTGGTTTAAATATTTATTTTTGTTTGAATTGTTTCGATTGTGCTTACTTTTATGTTTGTTGAAATAATTAAAATACATATTGTTTAAACACGCTGGAGATTTGCAGGCAAAGTATGATTGTACGAATTTAATCCTCCTATATGGCAAATCAATGATTTTGATTCTAAATCTTTTCAAACCAATAAGTCACAGTCTAAAATGGAATGCAGTGTTTTCGCGGGAATTCATTCCCGTACCGTGTATGGAGCGGCAAATGCTGATTCGTGACCAGGATACGTAATGCTGTTGTGAAGAAGCGATATAAAACTTAATGTCGCTGTCTATGGCACCTTAAGAGGAACGTAATAAGAACGTTCTAAATCATAAATAGAAACAATGAACACGCGAGAAGAACGCGAATGGGGTTAAATTTTGTAATGGCTTATAAAAATGTTATTTCGTACTTTCTTTACTTTAATATCGAAATTACGTATGTGTTTGCGGTATTTAATGTCTTTTTAGTTTGGTCCTGTATTTTTATAGATATCATAGACGTATTTGATTGTTTTTTAGCCCTTACTAAACGGATGGGTGGTGAAATTATAATGTAGAAGGCATCAGCACATGTCAAATAACAGACATATTTTTGTGCACATTCTGCTAAATTGGAATTATTTGCCAAACTTAGGACTCCTAGAAATATCTTATTTTAGATCCTAACGATTTGAATGGAGGCGGTAGGTTTTTCCAACACTTGGTAGCCGTTATTAGGAAGCTACCATGATTCCAGACTACTAAGCAGCGAGAATAGTTAATAAGTGTGCTCGTATGGATCTCCCCTTTCCGGCTACCGCGACCTTGTGATTCTATGCTGATTCGGAGACTCCGTAATGGGAGATACCGGCCATCTAGAAAACCACTATCGTGGCTCGCTACTTTCGGCTTGAGGTCCGTATAAGGATGTCGCCGTCCTAAAACCCGTTATCGTTGTTGAGGTCATCTGCGACACAACATCAACCACACATGAAAAATAGTATGGATCTAGAGGCGCCAATCTCTGCGATGATGAGAAAAAAACTTTTTTGTATAGGTATTCAGGTATATTAATTATGCTGAAAATAAACATGTAAAATGTAATCTTCTTCGTAAATTTATTCTCATGCACGCCGACTTTAAATAATGCGAGACATGAGTTCTAGAAGATATTTGTTTAAAAACAAAGTCTACTGCAATCATTTTGTACTATCCTTTATAATTGCCGATTCCTGGACAATAATCGGCGAACTATAATGACATAATCTCTCTCTGCACATCTCCAATGGTCGCATTTGGATTAGTGCTAATAATTTTACTCACTTGTGAGTATATGAATCTAGATTGAGCAGGATTAAAAAATAAGTCCGTTATACTTGGATCAGCCAGCAATACGTTGTAAATCCGCTTTATTTTCTTCTGGGCTTCTAGAAAAGTTACAGGATTTATCATATAAAGTTGTAAATAATAAGCATAATCATGCTACCTTTAGTGCTGGATAGTATTGCCAATATCAGCTGTGTATAAAGAGTATTGGGTCACGGTAATCACCCATGCTGGATGTAGAAATATTTAAAAAAAGGAATCAAGCGGTTGTGTGGAAGAGGTTTTATATCACGATGTAGAGTTACACGTTCAGAATTTACGCAGGGCTCCCATCTTTTATAGTGGTTGATTAATTTACATATAAAATCTCATAAATAATATTACGTGTAACTTAAATATAGTGATATATATGGATCTTTAGAATTCAAACCTAAATATTGCTCCTAAACAATGTAAGGGGTTTTGAACCTTAATTTTATGAAAATATAATATCCCTTAATTTTGGATATTGTTAGGTAATAAGTTACAGTAGAAAATGAAATATTTTTTATCACAATGATAGCTTATTTCTTAAATCTTTAGCATGAATACCGCAATTTCGAGATTCAGAGGTCATTATGGATTCGCAATTAACATTTGTCCTGGGCAACATTTGAAACCAATGGTTGGATTAGGATTACAAAGGTACAGGCAATTAGGATTTTTATTACGTGTGGGTAAACCTTTTAAATTAGCTGGCATATAAAATACTAAACAATGGTTTTGTATTTAGTCATCTAGAGTTCATTTGTTTAGTCTGTAGTCTCGACTCGACTACTCGAGTACTTTACCTCATCTAAATTTTGGGAATTTACTAAAGGGAATAGCTGTTCTTTTATTTTCATCGAGTTTAAAAATCCTCATAAATAAGATGTTCTATATAACTTACGGGTTTATTTTGTATAGGTAGAATTTATTTGGTGATATAAATCTTGATAGTATTCAATTTTCTTGTTCAACTACTGCAGAATCACTCATTTGGTCAGAAGTTTTCTCTTCACGTTTGCTAAAAACATTAGCATGCTTATTGTTTTATATCTGAGATATTCCTTCGATATATTTTGAGATAGGATTTTTTTTACATCCTAATAATTTTAATAACAATTAGCCTTTCTATAATGTACTAGTGAAATAAGAATTTAAAAACCAGGATCAAAGTGTGCCTATGGAGGCCTAGGTTTGAAAACGTAACTACAATAATTCATACGCCCGCCGGCTAGACGACAGACAGCGACGTTGATCGATTACAGCCTCCTCAAACTAGTAATTGCTATTTGCTAAAATGTCCGACAATTAGTGCTAAGTCAAGAAGTTTCATTTACCACAAAGGTAGGGTATTTTGACATTTATGGAATAAACTTTCTAATGATATTCGTGCTACAGATCTTATAATGTATGGTTGTATGGTTCAACGTATTGTTATTATAGAATAAGACTATTTTACACCTTGACCACTACTTATTTCATACAGCGATTCCCGTGTTAAAAGTTTACGTTGTTAGTTTTCTGAATGTGTTCCCAGTTCTAGAAGTAGAGAGCAAAACTACGTATGTTCAACAGTTGTTCAAAAATTATTGTTGTGACCTTCCCTTCTATCATTATTTATGAAATAAAATCTAATTTCTCACCACATACAATAGCTTTTTTATTTTCATTTCTTATTTCTGTATTTCTTCGTGTAGAAGAATTGTTTCTCTTACTTTGGTTCGGTCTTCTCGTAGTTCACATTATTGTTTTATTATTACGGAGTGAATACTATTATAATAATTAGTTGTATATCCATTGTTCAGACTATCAAATTCGAAATGTCTAAGTGATTGGGTGGGTTTAGATTCTCACAACATGTATATAATCGTAGCAAGTATAACAAAATTTTAATAACCCATTTAATAGTGAACTTACAGAAAATAAAGTCAACTTAAAAAGATTTCTAAGATTTTTTTTTCTGTTTCCAATGGGACCTTTATTTATTTCTAAAGGGATTCGTTCTTAACCTATTTAAAAAGTGACTCGTAAGATTTATTTTTTGGTTAGTATAATCAACAAACTCACTTCTCAATTTTTCGGATTCAAATCAACGAAACGATTGCGAATGTCATTCGACTCAACCGCAGCGGTCCCGCCGCAATCGAGAATCACCAACAAAACGTCAAAACGATTACTTTTTAATCGAATGAATCGATGCTCCGCTTCGATGCTCTTTCATTTGCGGCTTTTGTAAAAACCACAGACTATGACTGCCTCCCATATAAAAGTTGATGGATTTTAAATTAAAATAATAAAAACACCTACCTACAGTTAAAAAAAAGATAAAACCAATATAGTTTACCTAAGAAGACATTTTATTCAATTTATAATCACATATCTCAGTTTTGTTCTTAGTTTAAGTGGCTCCATTCGTCTTCGCCGGAATTATCACATACTTACTCTGCTCTACAAAATACTTTTTAATCTTCAACCCCTTACTATTTTAAAGAACGTTTAAAAATCTTATATACGTCAACTTCTTTCCTTATTATTTTCTCTGATCATCAGAGAATTTTGCTCTTAAGATTCCTGCACACGTTCCACATTTTATGACCCTTCTTTTACTGTTCAGGCAGCCCTTCTTCCCGGTGTCTATAGAGCGTGCACAATCCAGTAACGTTTTTGGGAATCAAGTGAAAGAAACTTATCTGTCATTGTATTAGATGTATCCCCCTAGGTAGACTCTTTGTGTTTATTCTTGTAAGAAAAAAGTTCTCCTGTATGCCTGCATGTCATTGAACTCCTCTTAAATGGCTAAACCGATTTTGATGAAATTATTAGAATATCTTTAAGTGGATATAGATTCATAATTGGAATTTTTGTGTATTATATACGTGTATATTGTTACGTGTTAGGGTTCGAAGGATTTCGAGAGAAAGACCTGCTGACTCTTTTGAAGACTTTATTCACTAAGCACTAGGTCCAACACAAAGCACTAGGTCCAAACACTAAGCACTAACGCTGTCCTAGGTCGTAGCTAAGTCGTAGGTTTCACTGGTATCACTTTTGATCACTGGTTTTCACTTCGAAGTTGCCTCGAAGGTAGCTCAAACTGAACTGAAGTCGCTCGCCTCTCTGCGGCTAGTTATATGGGCCGAGACGAGCCCCAGACAATTCCAGAGAGTTCCTTACTCGAACGTACCCGACTCGCGCGACCGTGATCGACCGGGTTTGACTCTGGAAAGTTCGCGCATCTACCCGGTCTTCGAGACTATATATCTGTATGTTTACTTTTAATATTATCTTTTTGTTTTTCGTTTATGTCGTTATTTTTTATGTATCATTCTAGGCCTATCCATCTCAAGGTTGTCTGGGAGAGATCGTTTAAAACGATAAGCCCGCTCATTGTATTTTTCTTTTTTGTTCTGTTGTTTCCTCAGTATGGTGTTACCAATAAAGTGTTATGTATTGTGTATTCTACCCAATGCTAAATATCCTCCTTTCCAGCGCATAAGAAGAGCCGAAAAGAACACTGGCTCTATTGGTCGACCGTTTAAATGAATTTTCAATTTTTCTTGACTTCTATCTCTGCAATACTAAAGAAAGATTTCGGAAATACCCCATGTATGTTCCTCGTTTTGTGTAATTTTCGAGTTTAACTTGTTTAATTTTTTTTCTGCAAATTCCGTTTATTTTATTTTATTTGTGTATACTAATTATATATTTGCTCCTTTCAAGTTATATATTTTATTAAAAGTGAAGTTAGTCAGGGTTTAATTCTGAACTTAAAACTTTAAAATTTAGAAAGAATTTCCATTATTTCTGTGTAATTTTAAAAATATCGCACCATCGTAAGCTTATACGTAAAAATGGGTTTTTTGACGTCACCTTTTGGACCACCCTGTATATCCTGTATAATTTCCGATTACATTACTTTATACGCATAACTTGTGTAAGGTATATATAGGTAAATTTCACAAGGGTATCGAGTGAGGAGCAAGCGGCAGGCGCGCATAGTTCGCCCCCTCCCTCCTTTTTCCGTACACCCCTTTGTTACGTACCCCCGCGCTCCTGTACCGCATGGGCGAACACTCATTAAAGCGGTCGACTTAAAGGCCCGCGGGCTTACTGCGAATTGATTGAGGCTAAAAAGTGCACGTGCAACCGTGACCAAGGGCTTTTTAACGGTGTTTTGGATTGTGTAATGGATCCATAATAAACATGATGTTGTCTCACATATTTTTTGGACTAAATTAATTATTTAAAAATATAATTAGTAAGAAATCATTGAGCAGACCAACTTTTCATAGAAAGTAGGCAAAGGATATCATGAAAAATTACTCTTAGTTTTTAACAAAAAATAGTCAGATGAATTATTTTAATAAAAAATACTGGAAAAAATCGACTTGGCTCACAAGTGAATTCTCAGACGGGAATCGTACCTGCAACCTTTGGAAGTGCGGTCCGATGCTCTCCCAATTGAGCTACGAAGCCTTGTTTACCCATCGAAATTTTCCAGTACATTTCTAATTTTACTTTGTAGGTAGGTCAGTGTTGTCTCATCAATGACAGGAACATCCTGTCATATTCGAAAGAAACCTTTTTCCAAATGTTTGGGCAATCGATTAAGATGGAACAGTTAGTTTTATAATTTTATATATATTATTACATTTTTTTCAATACTATCTTATTAGATAAATTACATTTTATTAATATAAAAATACTGGAGAGAATCGACTTGGCTCACAAGTGAATTTTCAAAAATTCATTTCATTAATTTCACTTTGCACAAAAATAAACCTTATTTCGTAACGCTAAAATACTCATTAAGAGAAACCTCTATAAGTAAGGCCGTCACCGAGTACTTAAATCCTCTTATTAAGCCCTTCAAATGGCCAATTTATATGCTCTGGAATACAAAATAACATAAAAATGAGCCAAACAAAATGAAAAGAGAATGAATTCATTGTTTCTTATATTTTATTTCTTGTCGCGTGCGCTGGGAAGTCTAGTTACAAAATTAATTTATGTGTTTGTGATACGAGTAAAAGAAAATACGTTTTAAAAGACGAATACACTGGCATAACTTTGCTATATATATTCCTTATAGATATTAAGGCATTAACACGGTTAGGAACATGGATATGTGCCGTCGGAGTGCCGACTGAGACAAATAGAATTAGGCATCGTGACATGATGCCAATTTTCTTAATGACTACTGCATCACCGAGTTAAATGGAATGATCTTGTTTTCATGAAAATTATACCACTAGAATAAATCGCGTCAGACAATACAACTGCTAGACTAACGAGTCTTATCAACTTTGTTAAATTAATTTAAACCGTCTTCTATGTTAAAGTATTATTATAAAAAAATACTAAAATAAAATCGACTCGGGTCACAAGTGAATTCACAGGCGGGAATTCACGCCTTAGAATACTCGCCTGAGAATTCACTTGTGACCCGAGTCGATTTTTTCTAGTATTTTTCAATTATAATAATTAATCTTGTAAGATAGCTTTATAGAGAGAAAGAAATATATAAATATATCAAAATTATAAAAGTCTACTATGTCACGTATTATCATCATTATCTATGGTGACCTCGAGCGGCTGGTGACCTGGTCGAGCGGCTCGGAACCAGGTTTTTATGGTAAAGCTACTCTGAGGTTCCGGGTGCGATATCCGGTCAGGTTAATATAAAAAAGTTAATATTGGCACAGGTCTGGGTGTTGTGGTCGTCGTTGTCGTTACTGAATTCCATAACACAAGTGCTTTAGCTTCTTTACTTGAGTTTAGAACAATGTATGTGTTTTGTCTAAGGATGTGAAAACAGCGTAGGGAGCTCTATGCGGATCGGTGGATGCTAACGATGCTGAAGTAACCGGGACCAACAGCTTAACGTATTTAGTCGATTAAATAATAAATAAGCGGTCCCCCTATTTTCTTAATCGTCCTTACAGGTTCCATAGCGAAGTGTACTCGAATAGCAATAAATAAACATGAAATAGTAAACATGTCATCTGAAGTATGGAGGAACTCAAGATAGATATATTCGTTCACCCATCCTATTACATGCAGGTGCGGAATTTGTATAGCATCCGCAATCATAAGTTGAACGCGCTAACCATTGTGACAACAGGCTCCCTTGTGGTTCTTTCCCGTGTATTATTTAAAGTCAACAACAAAACGACGGTAATAATTATCATATAATTCAATCAAAAAAACAAAAAAGTTGTCGCGTTTACTAATCAGGTGGTAAATAAGTAACACTGCGTACCACGTTAATATTATTTCATTAAAATAATTTTTAATAAGAAATACGGGTAGTCGTTGCCCGGCCAATGGTTGGCTCCGTGTCCCGAAATTCCCAAGACGAGCGGACGTGGACGAGGTGGGGGTACCGCAAAAGCCGTTGTAGCCGGACAGGTGGAATGGCCTCCTCAAAATATAAAAATATTTTTCAGCTCGAATTTTGTTCCCTCAAGATACATATATGGTACAGCTTAAGCCACGTTTCTCTCGATTGATGCTGTTCGCGATCACCACTTCAACCAATCCAAGATAGACGGGATAATACATTGTAGAAGGTGAAGTGGCGGTGATCGCAATCAGAACGGAGCAAAAAAGAAAATAATTATGAACAATGTCTGATCTTGTTCAGCTACAAAAAACTAAATTCTTATTATAAATACAAAAGGACTTTATGAAGGAACAAAATAAAAATAATTTAACAATTTGGAATAACATAGAAAGCTAATAGCGATTCATAAAAGAAGTTAACAAAGCAAATTACTACCGATATTCTTTTTAAGTAAGACATTTATGAGGATTATTTAACAAGAGAGAATTTTCTTGTAAAAAATCTAGAATAGGAAAGATAAGTCAAGAAAAGCTTTAAATAAACCACTAAGTAATTCCTTAAAACACATTCAAATCATATTTTCCTAAGAAACAGCCTCTTTTTTAACTAATGCAATTAAGAAATAATGGTTTATCACCTTACCCTGTCGGGAAAAAATCACCGCACTAACAATTATATTGTTATTGGGTATAGCTATAAGAGTTATAAATTTAAATATAATTCGTTTATAAAAAAATTGGTCGCCTGTAAAGTCGGTTTGCGGATAGTCATTTTACGTGATAATGTTATAAAAAACATTGATGAAAAATTGCATGTAATAAACAATGGAAACCACATTAACTTTTCATTTTACTTTATAAACAGTTGACAAAACAGTTCATATGTAGGTTTGTGCTGCCGCTGTCTCTCTTCTTCTCGGATGCATCGGCTGATAGAGTAGAAGAGAGATAGATGCGTCACAAGCCCAACGCTTAGTCTTAGAAAAAGTATTTTCGCATATAGTATGTTTAAATTTGTAATAAAATATTTTTGGCTGTACTATTTGTATCTGGCTGGTTTTTATTACATTAAAAAGGTGACATTTCAAAAAAATATTCAAATTAATAAAATTTTATTTTTTACTATTTTTCATTTGTCTTTCTTTTTGTCAAAATGAGCGAATAGGATGAAAAAATTGGATACATTTTAAAATTTACGACATAGCTGAAGAACTGGGAATTGACCACAAAACAATTTTGTCCCATTTGAAAAAAGCTGGGTCCACAAAAAGATTGATATTTGGGTAACACACGAGCTCACTGAAAGAAACCTAATGAGATTATAGCTTATAGATTATAGTTTATAGAAAGACCGGAATTGATTAATAGAAAGGGAGTGGTCTTTCATCACGATAACGCTAGACCACATACATCTTTATCCACTCAGCAAAAATTAAGAGAGTTTGGCTAGGATGTGTCAATGCATCCGCCATATAGCCCTGACCTTGCACCTTCAGATTTCCACCTGATTCGGTCTCTCCAGAATTCTTTAGGTAGTGTCAGGTTACATCTGGAGAGGACTGCCAAAACTACTTGTTCGGTTTATTTGATCAGAAGTCCCAAAATTTCTACAGCAATGGGATTATGTCTCTACCTACAAGATGGCAGAAAGTCTACGAACAAAATGACACATATATACTGTAAATAAATGTAAATTAACTTTGAATTTTCATATAAAATGCGAAGAAACTTTGTCCCCAACCTATTATATAATATTGCGCATTACGTCACAAAATACTTTTGTATTAGACTTTCCTTGAAAGATATCGGATTTTTTTCGGAAACCGAAAAATATAATATGTATGACCTAAAGGAGTAAGTAGGTAAAGTATTACCTTGTTACCTTGTTAGTAAACAAGCACAAAATATTGGAGCAGTAAAATAAAAACTCTATGCCTATGCTATGTAGCATTACCTTGCCTATAACGCAAGTACAGTCAACCGCATATACAAAATCGTACAATACTTATATTATACTATACTCAAACATCAATAACTTCAAATTTTTTACTTTAATTCTAACACCTATAGGTAAATAATAATTGAGAAAATGTGATAGTTTGTGATAGGTTGATATAGGTAGACTGTTACCTGTTTCATTTCTCAAAAATAAACTCATAAGAAATTAAAAGTTTTTAATAATACGGATGCCATGAAGAAATTTTAATTTTCTGTGAGTTTATTTTTAAGTGTAAATGTACATTAAAAAGGGTATTTGGTAAATGAATATAGAATATTGATGCTTTAATTTAGGCTCTAACACAAACGGAATCTTTTATTCAAATTATGTACTTTAATCGAAATATGCAGGGCGGATTTGGAAGACAAGGCAGTCGGGCAGCAGGAAATTCATTCACTGATTTAATAATTTCAATGCTTTGCCATACATTTTGAAATTAAATTAATCATCTTAAAGCTCGTTTTGATTTCGGTCCACTTGGACTTATATAAGGAACCGACATTCTTATCAGATCAACTAAGGCAAGATTTGCTATAAGGTTTAATTTTACCACAGCATAAGATTGATTTCAGGCAAATAGCGGTCACACCGCGTTCTTGAATGTGTCAAGCTATTCATAATGATGTTTTGTTCACTAATTTAAAAAAAATATAAAGTCCATTATACAAGCATTTAATGACTCGTTGGTTCAAAATCTCGAAAATCTTCAGTGTTTCATAAATTGAATAACATATAGTCGAACATTTGAAATCTCAAATTATTGATTTATGTTATAAATAGATATAGCAACTGAAGTCCTTTCTAGGCCACCATAGAACTGTTTCGCTTTATCAGATAAAGGACTATAACTATTGTATCATATTGATTTACAAGTTAACGGTTGACTTGTTTATTTTGACAAGGTACAAAAACATCTTATTTGTGAAATTATGGCATGTGTAAATCAGAATGACAATTATATGTTGGGCAAACTGTATACATTGTTTGGGATTGCATCCCGGCTCATTATTTTGTTATTTTTTATGTGTAGTATAATTTATGAAAGTTAACATTTATCGTGCCCCTTGTTAAAATAAAAATAAAATCACATAAATTTCACATTTAGATCTTTGTCAGCCTATTTTTGCCATCACTCAGATTGGGCCCTATTATATTAAGTACAGGCCACAATAACCCATTACGCGAGTCCACTATAGATAAGTTAGCGCAATCTACACTAACGGCCTTCGAACGTACCTTCCGAACCTCGAAGTATCTCAAAATTTTTTGGCCGGTTAAGTGCTATCATGTAGAAAATTGACAGAAACAAATAAAAAATCAAAAAATATTTTTGCTCTGTACATATATCGACATCCTATAACCAATTCGTTCCTACATACAATTACCAGAAACGAAGGCTACGAGCTTGATTTACGTAAAAAATGAAGATAGTTTTATTCTGGGTAGATTTCCCTAAAACTTAATTTGAAGGAGTTATCATCAATTTAAAAATGACACGGCTAATAAAGGCTCCAGTGGCCAACGCCACGCAAAAGAAAGTGATGGCACGACAGACGTGCTATCCGCAACGAATCGGAAAAGCAATGTTCACACATTATGCATGTTGCACGAGTTCTATTCGATCACTCACAGATGGCACATTATTTCAATCAACTTTTTATAGTGTCTTTAAAACAAAAAAGATTTGACTTATAAATTTAAACATTTGTACATTCAAGTTAACACTAAATCATATACAATTTTTTTTATTACATCAATTATACGCTTTGTTGAAGGATGTCAAGCAAAAGGCTATTAAATACTAGTACCTAAAAAAAAGTTAGGGGTTGCCATCGAATAATTCTTGTACTCTATACTTTCTTATCTATATGCTAAGGTCATTTTATTTATTTCTTAACAATGACAACAATATGGTGTTTATATCCAAGATAAATGTTTTTTCCATTTTTATAGAAACTTACAAGAAAACTCATAGACTCAGCCCATAGGTTATTCTTAGGCGGGACTCGAAACCACAACCTTTTAATGTCCGGTCCACTGCTCTGTCAATTGGGCTTTCGAGCCTTGTGGGCACCGCATAGTAATATATGTTTTAAGTTTTGTTCTTATTAAATGTGTTTTATTCCTTTTTTTAAGTTAGAATCACCCTTTGCCTTTGTGTCAGTTTGAGAAACGTCATTTTGACATGATAGTGACAATTCCGTTAGTTTTTTAATTTTGACTTTTCTAACAAAGACTTGGAAGGCAAAATATATTTTTATTATTTTTAAATATCACATTTTTTTCTATAAATTACTGAAAAAGGGAAAAACGAAAAAAATGAGGATCTCTATTTTTACTTTATTAAAAAAACAGGGAGATGGAAATAAGAAAATTTAAAGATTGTTCTATTTTTGGAAATGCAGTAAAATTCATTCTAGATGATTTTGAGAAAATATTTTTCTTGGTTTATTTGTACAAACTGGCGCTATGAAAACATCTACTTTCAAAAACGTGGACAATTCTGTATACCCTTCTAAACAACTATTTTCAATAGGTGTAGGTCGCAATTGCATAAAGAATATAACTCGTATAAATTCTGCATAAATGACAATAATAAGCACGATGACGCAATCTGTTAGTTTCCATTAAAAGTCACGCGACCTTGTGATGGGGTACACATAGAAATAGTTCAGGAACAGACAGAACGAAACAACAGACACGAACCAATCGGCTAATGTCTTAGTTTCCGGTCTAAATATTATCAGTTAGGGTTGATAATAAAAAAATAGCTCTTTGATGATATTGCTTGAATATTTTATGTCTTATAATATAAAATTCATCGTTTGATTCCGACTTCGAAAGTCGGGTCGATTAACAGGCCATATTCACAAAGAAAAGATTTCATGGAATTCGAGATAAACAATATATTTAAATAAATTATAATCAGGAAAAATTCAACTTGTTTTAGGTGCCAAGCGGGATTCGAACCTACGTACTACCGAGACTTTGAGAGAGCCGACGAATTTTTCCACGTGTTTATTAAGCTGTGGCCAACGCCATCTAGGTACTACTACCGACAACATTAAATGTAAGACTTACAAGTATCCAACTATATTGATTTAAAAGTGGATATCTATTAGCGGACTTACGCTTTTTAGTTTCGTTTTCCCCAAAAGTTGACTGATAGAAATTGCTACTAGCATTAAGTCCACATGTTGTACCAATGTTATATTTGTGGTCAATAAAGTTTTAAATAAAAAATAACAATAGGTATACTAATTATATAATGTTATTATTTTTGTGTTGCCTTTCCAATTAACTATTAGTTTGAATGCCAACGTTAAAGATAGCTGCTAAATTTAAGTGAGCGTAATAATACACCTATCAATTCACCAATACTTCATGTTTCATTCCTATTATTTTATCGATGAAACTGTTTATCGAAACTAGGATAAATATTTAACGACTTAATTTTTTATATTTTTTGGAATATTTTCAAATTGCTATAAAGTTTAATCGATTGACGCACTCGAATTGTATTCTTTTTATTAAAATTTATTAATATTGACAAAAAACCACGTTCCTATGCTTTCAGATAGGATACGAACCCACCATCTTTCCCTATACGGCTGGGTGAACGTGAAAATGAGGCGAATCCTACCTAAAACCTCGGGGAGGTTGTTATATTTTTCAGGCGTATTTTACAGCAATGCCAGCTCTTATAGAAAGCTGGAATTGTGAATATAAAAAAAAATAACCTTATGCAAATGATCAAGCTTCCAAGCACTTATTAATTATTACAAACAAAATTATTAAACATGAAATTCGTATTTTCGATGTACAACGAAAAGTAACTTTCATTAAAAGTTGATCTAACGACTATTTGCACACAGAAATTTACATACAAAAAAACAAAGCATCAATATCAATCAACACTATCATAAATCTTAATGGCAATAAGATTTCTTGTAGTTTAAGCGATAAAGTGATATTTCTGGAGGAAATTCAAATCATCACTGCGCACTGACAACGCTACATATGTTATTTTAATCACG
Organism: Calamotropha paludella; assembly: GCA_927399485.1. Classification (NCBI taxonomy): domain Eukaryota; kingdom Metazoa; phylum Arthropoda; class Insecta; order Lepidoptera; family Crambidae; genus Calamotropha; species Calamotropha paludella. The sequence goes on along the minus strand of OV656815.1, from coordinate 18,999,898 downwards.
TTTACGTCTTATTGCTATTTAGTATTTTTGGTGACTGCTTATCAGCATAACTTAGATTGATGGTCTTGAGCGATTTCAACATTCTTTTTAAGATGCTGTTTGCGAATTTTGAACATAAAAATTTTCATGGAAAAAATTTAAATAATTCTGGAATAATAAGAAAAACTCGAATCTACCAACCCTACTTGTATAAGTGCCAGAGGAAGTTTGCCATCGGATATGTCGTCACGCAGGGCTGAAAAGGTATCATGTCATTTAACAACTTTATATATAGAATTCAATTAAAATTTGATATTGGCAATCTGTAGTGAACGATACAATGTCACTAGAAGATTGAATTTTTATTTCGCTACCAATAACGAATACGCAACAAAAATTACTTTGATATAACTATAAACAAACTGATGAGAAAATAAATCAGAAAATACCTAATAACTAGCAAAACGTGATAAAGAAATAGTTAATTCTTTTATCTCCAGTTTTATTTATTTTGTTAGTTTTTACATTATAGCTGCTGAGAACTGTTATAAGTTAATTTTAACGTAAATTCTTCCCGTAAAGCTTTGATCGTACGTTTTCTTCAAAGTTTTAATTATAATTAAATGCCATTATACCTTAAGACGCATACGAATGATTTTTCTGCATGTAAAAAAGTATTAATTTAATTTGCATTGTAGGCACATTCATGTACATTTGTACACACACATTTATACAATTTATTATAGTGGGCTCCCATATATTGTCATAAACACTAACTTCTCACATAGAGCGGCTATTATGCGACATCAAACAGACATATGTAGGTCTCTATTCAATTTGTGTATAAATCCGTAATGGCTAGTTCAGTTAATTCCGACTTCCCATTGTGCTTAGTAACTATCTAATAATGCGCAATAGACTGTAAATTTGCAAACATAATTACGTCGTTTTATTAACTAAAATTATTACACATAGATTAAAAATAATAATATAACTTAAATAAACATTAATTTGCCTAGCTCAAAGTAAGCACTGAGAGGCTTGTGTTATGGATACTAGGGTAACGGATAGACATACATATATGTTGCATAGATATGTAATATTCATAGTAATATGTATGTATAAACACCCATGACTCAGGTACAAACGCTCGTATTCATCATACAAACATCTGCCCCTTCCGGGATTCGAACCCAGGACCGTCGGTGCGAAAGGCAGGATCGCTACGTTTGCACCAAACGGTTGTCGATTGTTACGAGCTTCAGATTTTGGATAGTCAAATAAACCAATATAAAACCTTCAAACCAAAGTTCCAAAAGATGTCCGCTAATTAACTCTAAATGTTCAATAAATCGCCAAAGTTGTCAGTAACAATTCCTTCCATACCGTCGCAGAATATACAAATCGCGCGCGTAAAACACGTTCACAATAGTTCATTTTCGCTGAGGTCGCTTACTTACTCGCTCCAAAGATTACTTTTAAGTCTCTTCGATCGTTTCCAAAATCAGAACCACTAATTTCGCGGCCGCGCTCGGCTTTAAATATACGTCGGCCCAGTCGCAAACGTTCTAGAATCATTGCGTCGGGTCCACATAACTCTCTAACAATGTTTGCGAACCATCTTGTTCATTCGCAGCACCGTGCACTTTTAATGCTGGAGCTACATTAGCGGGCGAAGATTCGTGTCGCGTTGGCGCGCTAAAAAGATCATGTACGAGCATACGCGATATTCTTGTCTACATTGGCGGACTATTATTCGTATCACGGTGACGCGATACATCGTGCCGGGTTGTGTTGTGTGTGCGGCAAAGACGTAAGGGTTAAGAGGGCAGGGTTACCAGGATGACATATAATAGACTCTCTGTTTCATACAATTGAATGAATTCCAATACTTTTTTGTTAACCACTAAGTTAACTGTCAAAGTCTGAACGACACTAAAGTGACATAGGTGTACCCAAGTGAAGCGAATATAGTCGCAACTAATCCCTTTGATGCGCGCCACTTTACCGACAGTTCCCCGATAATAATCTTCTTCGCCCGAATACTACGGGCTGCAACGATCCACCCGGCCACACTCATCGCGTTAACACGAATATTCGCCGTAGCCCCAGCATAATACACCTTCTTTTTATACCTACAATTTATGTCTATGCCCTTCGTGCAATTACTACGGCTCCTTGTTGTAAGTTTTTATAAACAAACGATCGTGTGCAATACTTCACAACTCACCATCGTAACAACATGTATAATATCTATTTATTGATATGTGATTTTGTTTGATCTTTCTTAGGGTTGATTTATAAAAAGTAAAGTCGCAAGCTATGGTGACTATTACGGTTGAAAATTTTAAAGTCAAAATGATAAGTATAATATTATTTCAAAGGGTTGTATTAAACAAACTCCATCAATCGATATTAGGAGCATTTATCAAATTCACTGTAACTTCCCTAATGGTTAAAAATACACTATTAGGTATTAAGTTTGCTACTATTTTTGTGACGCGTAATCAATAATAGATGCAGAGTTAATGTGGATTGTTGACGCTCAACGGATTACGGCGCGTAATTTACAACTGACGCGCGGCCGACAATGAGCCTATTCCATGCTGCCGCAATTTAATGAGGCAGTGGATAGCTTATTAACGCGTAATTGTTGGCTCGATTTGATATACATTCCATACGAATATGCATTCGTGGTCCGAACCAGCTATGGTCCGAAATGATTCGCCTGTCTTCGTAGGTTCCCATAACGATTGTATGGCGCAACGTTAGCGATCCTGCTTTTTGCACCGGAGATTCTGGATTCGAATCCTAGAAGGGGCAGTTGTTTATGTGATAAATACGAGCATATTTGCACCCAAGTCATAGGTTTTTTATATTTTCCTTTGAATTTTACATGTCTATATACCGCATATGTTTATCTAACTGTTACCCTAGTTATTATCCATAACATTAGCCTTATAGAGCTTACTTCGGGCTAGGCTAATTAGTGTAAATTTAGTAAAATGAGACGTTTATTAATTATCCTCAGCAAAAAAGGAAGATAAATTTTAATTGTCGGGTAAGTTAAGTGGACAATAGAGCAAACAAACGGCCCTTCTCCTTGGTTTTATTGACTCGATAGTGTCAAGACGAGACAGACAATATCAAGAATCCACACGTATGATATACTATACTGTACTCGAAACCAAATAACTAATAGATGGGAAGGACAGGTAATAAACGTAGCAACAGACTGCTTGTGTATCGACGACACTCATGTGGTATGTCGTGGGACTATACAAAACATACCTACTGGCAATGAATAATCCCACGATATTTTGAAATGTAATATACAAGATTGATTATTTTTTGTATTTAAGCATATCACTGCTAGATTTCTATATCTTAAGAAATTATTACTAAATAAGAAAACAATTTGACTCAGGTATCAGGTGGGAACCAAACCCATATATCCTTGCTATCCAGGTGAATACTACCCAATCGAGCTATCGAGATCTTGAGAGACCCGTCGAATTATTTTATTATTTCTTAAGCTGAGGTCAGCGCCATCTCTTTGTCTTTTAGGTCTATCAACAACATCGATTGAGATACTTTTACAGGTATTAAACAATCCATAAAAACGAAACAGCTATGTGATTATTATATTTTTTGTTATTTAATTATTTACTTACCTGTAGTACCTAACCTAATCTAACCTAACCAAGAGCAAAGACTAAACGCTCCTGTTGCAGATTTCACGATAGGCTACTCATTACATTGAATAATCTATAATCTAGGATCACAGTGGTTTTTGTGTTTGTCTGTCCGCGCTTTTCCCGCTCTTTTTCCATTGTATCAATAACGTTACCATAGCAACCCGTTAACCGCAAGTAGTTCGTCTACCGGACGCTAGATGGCGCTAACGGAAAAATATTTAATAATAGAAAAAAATTAAAGTATATTGTCCACCCGTGCGCAGCCGGGACGGGCCGCTTTTTTATTATAACTATAACATTTTTTTTCCTATTTTCTGTCGCTAACTCTTTATAACAATCGTGCATCTACGTAAGAAATAAATTGTGTTACCTACTACCAATTGTGCGGTATGATAAAGAGACGAAATCTCCTAAACCATGGTTTTAGGCAAGTACCTATCTGATAGTTTTAAGATAACTTATTACTATCGTAAAAAAAATTCTCACTCCCATCCACCTTGTCAACTAAAAGTCTGTTTAAGAGTAAAAAATGGAGCTTATTTTAAGCGTATTTAAGTAAAGTTTATTTTTTCATTTTCATAAAACCTTTGTCGTCCGCAGCCCTACGTGAAGCATTGTTCAACCTTTTCTTGACAGGAACCTGACTCACCTGTCTAAGGTATAAACAGTGATTACACAGATATTTGACTACCGACTATTATTATATTTTTAGCTATATCAGAATGTAACTGCTGTATTTATGTATCCAAACCAATTATTTGGTACAAGAAAAATATTCAACTTGACTCTGGTGTCTGGCGGGAACTGAATCCACATACTGTCGGGAGTGCTCCGGGCGAGTACTCTTCCAATCGCTATAATATGATGTTTTATTTATACCTACTGTAGATTTATATTATGTCTTATCTGATTTGTAAAAGTACAGGTTATTTGATATTATATCATGCAAAAATAACTTTATCCTTGAACAGACCTCAGACGATGTATTTTCTTATAGTAACTGTGAAAGATGTGATCTCCTATTACAGTTCTATTCGGATGAAGATTTATATCAGAATTACCAACAATGTGGTAATACCTACCAACACCTACCCAGTTATAAATATCTGAAACAAAAATAAACTTCGGAGAACTCACAACAATTTATTTAGTTTATGTAATCTAAGAAGATTAGGTTATGGTCACATGTATGTCTACACTTATATTATAAAAAGGAAAGATTTGTATTTTTGTATGTTTGCAATGAAAAAAACTCAAAAACTACTAAGCCAATTTCAAAAATTCTTTCACCATTGGAAAGCTATATTCACTCTGAGTAACATAGGCTATATTTAATGCTATAAAATTTAACGAATTTTGTCCACCCGTGCGAAGCCGGGACGGGCTTTCATTGATTGATTTATTCATTCATATGTATATTTTGTATTGATCAAATCAGTACCTCGATAAGTGTCAAGAAATATAAAAATAATAATGTGATACTGATAAAATAGTAACTTTCACAAATATTACTCAATCTGAGAGTAATTATGTATGTCAGTATGTAGCAAATATATTTAAAAAATAAATACTTCGAAACAACACTAACTTCTCATCAATACGATATAAGAAAAGTGTTAAATTCATTCATTATAATCACATGAATCAATTTGTTTCTTTTTCTTATTTTAGTAAGACTAATAGTTTTTCGTTTTTATCATTTTTCTGTAACGGTGTTCAATTATACCATAACTACAAAAATGTAATTTCTTATCGAATAATTGTGTATTAACTAAACACATTTACACGTAAAGCATTTCCAGTCGCGTTGTTTTACATAAAAGCAATTAGTGTCCATCCAAGTTGATTGCACCCATAATCTCACCCATATCTCGAACAATACTTTGTAGTATAGTACAATACCGCTAATTCACCGCAGCTACCATTTGCGAGGATTTGGCAGCGATTTGTGGTCATTATCAAATCGTATACAGGTCTTCATAATTTACTGCGGTCTGTATTTAAGCCAACGGATACTGATAGCTCTGAATGTTTAACATGAGATTCTCACGGGAATTTCCAACAAGATAATTCATAGACAAAATAATATTCCCATTAAATACGTTCAAAGCACTATCCTTCCTGATCGTGCTTACGTGTTGAAACTCGTAACTTTTCGTGTTTTTATAACGTATGATTTTTAACGTTTTTGCCATCATTTGACAAAACGTTGTAGAGCATAATAACGTGGCGAATAATATCATAAAGCAGAAATTTATTATTACCCGTGCCTGGCATGCTTTGGCAGGCATATAACAACTTTCCGAAGTTTCGCCGCAATCCATCGATTATTTTTCATATTTTTGCAAGACTTACTAACGGCAATTGACTTTAAGATATCCTACTACTATTATAAAGGCGAAAGTTTGTAAGTATGGATGTATGGATGTTTGTTACTCTTTCACGTAAAAACTACTGAATGGATTTGAATGAAACTTTACCACAATATAGCTTATACATCAGAATAACACATAGGCTACAATTTATAAACATATTGTTCGAAATACTAATCCTGCGCAGACGAAGTCGCGGGCACCAGCTAGTAACCTATAAATATTAAAACATACTCCTCGCTTCGTTGACCTTCTTTTGATCTTTTTAAAATTATGCAATGCAATATTTATGTGAGTAATTGTGTTATAAAAGTGATTTTATTTCGGTCAAACGAAAGCGTACGTTTCTAAAGGTCTTCATAGTTGTGGAGCACTTTGCTGTTCCACTGCTACTTACTTTAATGAAAAAGTATTTGTTTGTTTTATTATCATGTCGAAATAGACGAAAATAGTTGGGATTAAAAACATGATATTAAGCTTTTTTGTTTTATGAAGTTCGGATATTTCGGTGCAGTTATATAGGTACTCCATCATCTCTGAAGGACTACCTAGCAGTATAGATTGTGTTTATTAAGAAAACTTGTCTTTTTATTTTTCATCAATAAAAATAACAGCTTAAAAATAAAATTAAACTATCTGTATAGTTTTACTTGCTCTACACTTAACTCCACTTAAAAGTAAAACGGGTTTCATCCTCCTGTCAGGTTCATCATTAGGTCCTCCTCGTTAGGTGAAATGAACAAGTTTTGTTATGGCGAATACAATGAGCATAAACTTGATAGGATTCGTAAGCATCCTAGGGTTCCATCTTCCACCTTTGAGCTCCATCATCAGGCAAGCTCGGTAGTACCATATTTAACAATACAATTATTGTCATTTGAACTACCTTTGAATTAGAATAAAACACTTTTTTAAGGATTTTGCGCATATTTTATTTTATATTTAATCCTGACACACACATATGATCACAGGATGTCATCCTGTGTGTGTTTTATTGTAATAAAAACAAAGTGTTTTATTCTAATGTATAATGTGCGCAAGAAGTTTAAGAAATAACTACCTTGGCATGTCAAATTTCGTGATGATACTAGAACTGGGGGATAGCTTCTTAGATGTTATAATGTATATTTCTAATTACAGCTTGATCTAATAAAAGCATGTAAATAAACATTTTTTATTATTGTATTACACCTCTAATAAACTATGCCCACCATAAATTAATGTATATAGGTCATTGCTCATTACTTCAGTGATACTTAAACTCCAGCCTCCCTCGGTCAAGTGCGGCCACAAGAGCAGAACAAGCCTGGCAATCAAGAGATTGAAATCTATGTCTAGTTTGTTTGCAATGCTAACTAGTCGCGCGTTTACGAAGGATAGAACATCACCTATGGAGGGGATAATACTACATTGGTAATAATATTTTTTGTACCTTAGATAACCGTATTCTTGGAACTGTTTGCAAAACTGGCAATTTCGCTTTGTGTTATTTTTTATCACTTTAAATATAAGAATACATTTGTTATTTCAACTTTATTTAATATTAATGATTTAACAAGGTAATAATATAACTAGTTTGGCCATAAATACTGTTCCATAAAACGTTTTTTTTTTTACTTTTTAACTTTTTAATTATTTTGAATTTGTTGTTATTTTAAATATCGATTTCGCGCCATTTCCTATATTTTTTCGTGTTCATTATCAAATTACAATATGGAATGGGGTGTTAAAAAAAAAGAATTGCAGTGATCGCCTTGCACAAAGTGGGTATGGAGCCGTCGGTCATATTCCAGACACTTGGTATCAGCCGTATGTACGTGAATCGTACTATCAACAGATACAACAACACTTCCTCTGTCGAAGATCATAAAAGATAGAAGCGGCCGCGTGCTGTTAGAACTACAAACGTTGTTAATTCTGCTAAAGCCAGAATTCGTCGAAACCCCATTTGGAAGCAAAAAATCTTATCACGAGAAATGAAGATTCCCTCTAGGACTTTGTCGCGTATTATAAACCAAGACCTGCGCGGTGCTTATCGTCGATATACAGGATATGCCCTAAATCAATCATTGCAATGAAACAAAATGGATCGATCAAAATGCCTCCTGTTACGATACGCATATCCTCTTTACCGATGAAAAAATTTCACGATTGAACAGCACTACAATAAACAAAATGATAAAGTGTATGCTCACAGTTCAAAAGAAGCTGCTCAAATGGTCAGAAAGGTGCAACGTAGTCATTATCCTGCGTCGTGATGGTTTGATGGAGCGTGTCTTTATTAAGGCGTCACAAAGCTACATTTTTGTGAAAAAGGAATGAAAACTTCAGCCAAAGTGCATCAAGAGACAGTCTTGGTTTAAAATGTGAAACCTCTCAGCAATACACTTTTTAAAAATGTACCGTGGACTTTCCAGCAGGACTCTGCACCTGGTCACAAGGCACGAACTACCCAAAACTGGCTTGAAACAAACATTCCGGACTTTATAAGAGCTGAAGACTGGCCCTCATCTAGCCCAAACTTAAACCCTAGACTACAAATTATGGCCAGTTTTAGAGTAGGTACATAGCCTGCTCTAAACGACACGGCGACATTGAGTCTTTTAAAAATCTCTGGAGCAAGCAGTGGCGAAATTTCCGATGGAAACAGTGCGTAAATCCATAGATTCGTGGCCAGACAGATTAAAGGGTTGTATGAAAGCCAAGAAAAGGTGGCCATTTCGAATACAATTATTTTTTTATTTTTTGCTGAGACTTAATTAAATATGTACATATAAGTTTTAGTTATATCAAATAACCTCATAAAAAAATTGCAATTTTCATTTATAACAGAACTTATAGCCGGACTAGTTATATTGCAAATTAAATATGTGGGATAAACTAATTTTAAACAAAAAGCATACACGCTTTCCAAAAAAGGTAATCACAGACTTTAGTTGCATGCTGCATTTGGAGCAACTTTCCTAACCCCTCGGTAAGATAAGACTAGGTAAGAGTATTGTCTTTAATTACAATATTTTGTGTGGTATATTCAAATTAACTTAAATTTAAATTAAATATGTGGAAACTAAGAGTACGCTACTTTTCCTACCACGATCTTGCTTTGATTTTCTTTCTATTTTCATTGAAGGTGGTTGTTTATCATTTCATCATTGAAAATGTTATATCAGCTCTCGGTAGATAAATTCATCACCACTCCAATGTTCCGCAGAGAGCAATCAAGATATGTTAATAGCTCTCTTTGATATTCAAAGTCGTGTGCAGATGCTCTTTATGGTCATCGTCAGCGTATCTTGACCACTTCACCCCTTGATTGCTTCTGTAATTACCATTGTAGATAGCTTCCTTATAGACAACCCCAAGATGACTTTAAATATCGTTGCGGGAATATTGCCTATATTCAGGCAGAAGGTAAAGATGAAATAAGCTCGACAATTCCCATTTGATTTAAAGTTATTAATAATATTTTTAACAATATTACCCTTTAGAATACGTAAAAAAATGCTGTCACATTTATAAATAATTATTAGACGACATTATATACACAATAATATATATATAACAGTATTATCAAAGATAATTAAGCTGGAAGTGGAAGTGGAACTGATTGTACATACTATATACAATCATAACCTTGTGTAGATCATGAAAAAATGTCTCTTTTATGGGAAAAGAATGTTCAAAAATGAGTAATTGAATACACCTTACGTATAATATATTTATCATTATTTTAAGAATGTTGTCACGGTAAATATTGGCAGTTTAAGTGACACTTTCTTAATTCAGAGTAACGAAACAGAAGTGAATGTATCCTGAGGTCATGTTTTAAAGACAAAGGGTCTACGATTAACACGGCAGTCCATGTACTGTAGAGTTGTCTGTCAGTACTCACTCCACAGAAACTAAAGCATGTACTTCCTATACATTCACAATAGTACATCTCAAACGAAGTTGGCAATACTATTAATTTGTGGCGAAAGTTCACCAAGACTCGTTAATAGTTAGATAAAGTGGAGTTTCTAATCTCAATTTGTCTTACAGCTATCTATGTTACAATCTACAGACAAGAAACGACCCCTGACCCTTGCTATTTGACAATGATAAGAACTTACCTTGTAAACTACAATATCCCTACCAAAAATTATGATAACATAAATATCTCGCATTAATATTCAAAGTTGGTAAGCGCGTTGCGGTTTGGGAATTTGATAAGGATTCGGTGATTGGTTAAGAATTACGAGATAACTAACAAACAACTGAACTTTCATTATATTGCCCAGAATATGAAACAAATTGCTTCGCTTCAAAGATATTGTGAGTTTAAATTAATCCTTAACTTATTTTATCCATCGTGTCTAAAAGTTCATATCTGTGAGTAATTAGAGATCGCAATATAAAAAATATCTTATTTGTTTTAAAGGAATATTTTTTTCTTTACTATAAAGAGTTGCAAAAATACATTCACTTGGTCGTTCTATACACTCTTCATCTGCTATCATGTGTAAATAAACAACATCATCGAAAAACGTTACTCTGGACCAATCTTCATCTGTACATCGGACGTGTTATCGAGCTAACCATAACTATTAGAAGTATCAAATCGCTTCTATCCAAGTCTTGCACAAACACCGTGATTTTAAAATATACAGAGAAACAAATAAGTTTGATAAAAAAAAACATAACTATTGTATATTCTCTGAGAAAATTTTGTCTACTGGCTTCACGACATCGTCGTAGGATCGTGGGTGAGCTCACGTAATGGTGAATGCGATTTGAATAGCCTAGAGATATCGAGATAAGATGTCTATCTGTCTGTCCGTCCGTCCGTATGTCTGTCTGTCTGTAAAATTTATTTACTAAAATCAATTAATAATGAATAAACAAACGCATGTTAATTCTAACGTCTGTCTGTTCGTTCTTCTATTTGTCCATCTGTCTGTGAGATTTATTAAGGAATGAATACCTTCATTATTCATTCATATTTGTTTATAAAATCTTACTACTAACCCCAAATAAAGAGAGGTTATTAATAATATCAAGTTTATTAAAATTATTGTACCTTTTAGCAAAAAATTACAAGGAGTCAAATTTTACCCCCTTAATCAAATTATATTTTGTATTAAAGTAACAACCACTATTTTTGTAACTTTAATTGACGTACGACCTGCTAAAAACCCATACATAATTACAGGTAAAATCTTTTCTATTATAAATATAATAATAAAACATAAATATTAGATAGCACATACACTGTTCCAAATAGCTAAAGAACTTGTGTTTTGGGGTTCAGAGACAACGACGGTACTACAACACCCAGTTCCGAGCCAATATAGAAAAGTTTGTTTTCTTAATTGATATTATGATGAATTATGGTATGACATGTTCTAAATATATATGTAGGAAAATAACAGTATTTTCGAGTTAGTCCGATAAACAAGTTGAAAAACGTGAAAAATAGACAAAAAGCTCCTAAAGATATATTATGAAAAATTAAAATTATAATAGCTCATTGGATTCGGAATGATTTCTAGAAAAATGAGGTGTGAGAATTTTACTGCACGTAAAAAATTGCTATTGTTAGTAACAAAATATTCTTTCAAGTATCTGAGTGATACTATAATTTATTCAAAATTTTAAATTCATATTTATTACTCCAAAAAAATATTTTATGAGGTACACTATCTTTAGTGGCAGTGCATCCATGCCGTAAAGGCTACGCGGAGACATATTTTTAGCGTTAAATTAAAATTATTAATAATAGAGTTAGAATTCCGGGATTATTTTTTTGAAATTTCCTCCTCTTTTATGATCTTTTTCAAAATATCGTATATATATTTTTTGAGTTATTAACAAAAAAGCTATAAACCTTCTTGTTTCTTATTTTGTTAATAACAATTGCAATTTTTTAAGTACAATAAAATTGTTCGATGGGAATTTTTGCGAATTCAAAATTCTCCGTCACCATCTGGTCCTAAACCTGTTGATTCGATTCCACATAAAAAAATATTAAAATCGGTTAAGAACTCGGGGAGTTATGGCGTAACAGACATTGCGCCATTGAAGCTGATCCATGGGAGCTTCGCTTCGCTCCGCTCCAACTAGGCGATGCAGTCGCTAAGCATAAAGCTACGCTAGCACCATTTATTGGAGCGGTGCTTATACCTAAAACAAGAAAAAAAAATTTTTTTTTCGATGACAATTTTTGCGAATTTCAAAATTCGGGCTAGGTGATGCAGTCGCTAAGCGTAGCTTTATACGCTAGCACCATATATTGGAGCGGAACGTAATACCGAAAAAAGAAAAAAAAAATTTTTTTTGCGAATTTCCAAATTCAGGAAATTCTCCGTCACTATCTGGTCCTAAACCTGTAGATTCGATTCCACACAAAAAATATTAAAATCGGTTAAGAAGTCGGGGAGTTATTGCGTAACAGACATTGCGCCATTGAAGCTGATCCATGGGAGTTTCGCTTCGCTCCGCTCCAATAAGAGATTTATCTCTATTTTTCACGTTTATTAACTTGTTGACAGGGCTAACTCGTAAATGCTGTCATTTTCCTACATACATATTTAGAACATGTTTCTTTAGAATAAACTATTTGTCCTTTCTCTCGCACTGCATCAAGTATCTATGCTCTCTTTGAAATAAGATTATGTAGTGCGATACACGTCATGATATTCCCTATTCTCGGCTTTCAATTTACGAATATCCTTTGTGTTGCACTGGGAGATATCGTACTCAGAACAGCTTCCATTTTACACAGCATTTGTGTCAGGTGTCGTCTCGCAACTTATTTTAAATTTATACTGCTACATGCAATTTTGTGCTCGAGTTTCATCGTTTTATTGTAACAACACACTAAAGATTAGAGACCAGTTGTAAACGCTAAATGGAGATTATGTACAAAGGAAAACTATTTTGTTTATCACATTTTAGTATTTTGATTAGAACAATTATATATTTAGTTCTTACTTATCGCACATGTAAATAAAACCACTTTAATCGGAATTACTGTTTGTTCCTTGGGAAAGGTTTAACTGATGTTCAGACAGTACCAATTTTAAATAGGGCAGTTTTAATAAAAGTACATCGCATTTTATGACAGATAAAAAGAATATGAGTAGCTAAGTATAAAATTACAGTAGTTTTGCTGGATTTGTCCCGCTTGAAGATAAAACTAGAACTTAAAATTTCATGACAAGATATAAAATAATATGCCATTTTTAAAACTTTAAAATCTTTGAAACTACCAAAGCTTAATCTACAATATTAACAGTTATTGTAATCGGTAATTTTACTTAAAATAAGGATATGTGGGAATAAAAACTGATGTAGACTTTTTTAAATTTCAATATATTGTTTATAATGATTTTGTGTGGTAAATTAACGAAACTAATATAAACTGTCCACGTAATCAAGTAAGAATATTAAAATTGATTAATACATATACTGCTAGTATTTTTATGTTATGTATGATATGGAATAAACAGTTTTTATTGTTTAAAGCATGTGTAAATTGAAATATTCAACAGTGACATTTCAAGGAAGATTTCATAGAAAGCCTGATGGAGAAGAGGCCGCTGCCTGTTCAAAACACACCGAGGAGGGGCGCGGGGGACACACGGCAAGAACGAAGGACGGTTGACGAGGACACTTCGCTCCCGCTAACAGATCCTTGCTCCGTTTGTAATTGTATGGTCTGTTAACCATACATAAACGGATTGTTACCGATAGTTTGTTAATTGCTAAATACTCCCGAAGCTGTCCCGAAAATAGTTAAAGGAGATAAAATGATAAAAATATGTTATTTGGACGAGTAATTTATTGCTACTGATTTATATTACAATTAAATGCATATCCGATAACACACAGCGCTTACGCCGACGCGACGTTTGCAAATTATGTAAACATATGGAAATGTACGGGTTTGCTCGTACATATTCCCGGCCAGCATAAGTATAAACAATCAACAAAGTTCAAGAAAATTAATGATGAATTAAAGTTATTAATTAATTACAATTTTTACTTCCCTTTTTTTGTTTGTTAGTAACAATATACCTTATGTTCTAAGTTAGTAATTAAGAAGATTTAATATAACTTTTGCCTATGTTTCTACTTACATTGTTAGTATATTCTATTTATAAAATATGTTTAATTACATTTATAGATTCAAAATAAATTGTTTAACAACAGTCAGTTTGCTATGACAATATTAAAGATATCTTATATTAAAATCTTATATTAAATTAAAGTTTTTTTTAAAAGCGAGTACGCAACGCTGGAGACGTAGCTCTATTCACTAAACGCACACTTTGCACAGCACTTACACTTTCATTGTTATCACTCACTAAATTCTCACTGTTCACTGCATTTACACTCACATTCACTGGTACTGCTGAAGAGTGCGGTGGGAGAGCAGCGAGCTCTATCTGGGGCAAACTCTCCTCTGGCGCTCGCGGCACTCTCCAGGCGCAGCGGCAACGGAGCTGACGAATCGCTACGATCAATGCTACCGTACCTGCTAGCGCGACGATCCCATAAATCATACTGTAGTGGTGTATATCATGGAAAGATATACTTTCTGATGCTATGTCTTCCGCATTTTCCTTCATGCTTTTGATTTTTTCACTCAATTCTGATATATCCTTACTGTAGTCGATTTCAGCAACGTTTAAGGGAATTCGTGGAAGAGTTATATTTATTATATGATTGATAGGTGCTATAATTGGTGCATATATTTCTGGGCGAATATTGATTTTATTTGATTGGTCTTTGTGTGCCAATATAGTAAAGTTATCTGTTTTTATGATACAGTCATGATCTAGACTCAATATACCGGCGCTAGACAGCTGTTGTGCGGTAACTTGATCCGCACATATCTCTCGCAATTGACACCGGTGACAACAGAAATAAACGTAATTGTTAATTGTATGACTTTCTAGCCAAATATTTTTACATTTATTTAAAATAGTTTTGCATTTAGAATTTTCCATTTCACAAAACTGTGCGTCCATTTTTAATTGAAAAGTAGGTTTCAAAATATGGCATAAGGTAACTTTATCTAAATGTTTACATGACCTCAAATCGCTGGTAGTCATGCTTATAAAACTATCTTTTTTCAAACTAATCGCAACATATTCCGAAATAGGTACAATATTAATCATCATGTCGTTTTTTCTCTGTGGGATCGACATAATTTGATAAATTTCAAAGGTATCTCGACTAATAAGTGGCAGCTGCACTTCAAAAATGAGATAATCTTGTAATATGCGTACTTTTACTTTTAATAATTCGTAGAATCTTTGCAAATTCATGTGTACGTCATCAACCGCTAACATGTGATCTCTTGTGAGCTGACTAGCAATGGTACTTAATTCGTCTCGTATTTGTTCGGGAGTGAGTAAATGGGGATTAAATCGCCCGTGATAAATATCGGTTATGGTATCAATAAGCGTGTTTTGAATTGTTTTTAAATTATGTAACAAATTGCTTGCTATTATCGACCCTAATGTGAACTCGTTTATGATGAGAGTAGATTCTGTCCTTTTAGTCAATTCGTTCAATGCCCTTTCTAATTTAATAATATGCTGGTTAATCAGTTTATGTTGCTTGTTGATAGTGTCTGCAGTTCGCTTCAATAGGTTGTTCTCAGCTTCTATAATAGAGGTTTGGTTTTTCCAAAATGAAGCGATATGTTTTTGATTATCACGCAATTTTTGAATGTCTTTTTTGTAGTTCTCTGCAAACCTTTGATCGAGTACACCGAACAACGAGTTCGCTACGTACCCGACCCCGTCAATGAGCCCACGCCGCTGTCTGATAGTGTCGGCGCGCGGTCCCGACTGCTGACCTAGCATCATGCCGTTGTAGTGCTCAAGGTCGGCGATCCCGTGCTTTAATTGTGTTATTATAATATCACAATGACTTTGTTCTCGTATTACATTACATGTTTTTTCTAAGTTGTTTGAATAATGCTTGAGTACTGTAATACCATTCCAATAAGGTTCCATTTCGTAGTAAATAATGATTTTCCATTCATCCCTTACCAATCGCATGTCACATACCTTATCGAAATATAGTCCCTGATCTTGTCTAAAAGGGGTTGTTCGCAAGGCTTCAGTTGTCGAAATTATTGTTAAAAAAAATAATACATATGATACAGCCATGCTAATAAGGTTAAATCGCTGAGTTTGTTTTCTCTTTCGAAGAGACCTTTTATTCGACTGTTGTGGTTCCGTAACTATTTTTTGCATTTGCTGTTCTTCAGATGTTTTAGTTTGATTATTACTCACTGGTAATCCTGATAATTTTGTTATAGGGCGTTTAACAAACCCGTTTTTGGTTTTCAGCTTGACTACCCTGACGTATCCGTCCGTTCCAGGATATAATTCAACGATTCTCCCCATTAACCATTTTCCAGGAGGTAAATGGTCTTCATTGATTAAAACAATGTCATTTAATTACATATTATTTTCAGGTTGTTGCCATTTCCCTCTGGTTGATAATTGGGTCAAGTACTCACAATGCCATCTTTTCCATATATCATTGAAAATACGCTGTGTTAGCTGCCACCGAGTTCACAAATCTCTTTCTGTTTCCACTATTGTTAAAACCGGACCAGATGCCAAAAAGTGAGAAGGCGTTAGAAAATCCAGGTCGTCAGGGTCCTCAGATATAGGACAAAGGGGTCTTGAGTTTAGGCAGGCCTCTATCTGACTCAACACGGTTGTCATTTCTTCAAAGGTTAACTTCTGCTCGCCTACGACTCTTTTTAAATGATGCTTCATACTTTTAACAGCTGCCTCCCAAAGGCCCCCCGCTGAGGGCCACGAGGGCGCATTAAAGTGCCAATATATCTGCATGTCCGATATAGTTGACATAAATTCGTTATTAAATATATTTTCGAGCTCTTTATATTCTAAGGTAAGTGTTTTATTGGCTCCAACAAAATTTCTTCCGTTGTCACTATACAGATGATGAGGAGTGCCCCTTCTTGCACACATTCTACGGAGAGCTGCAATGAACGCTGATGTGCTCAGGTCTGACACCAATTCCAAGTGAACCGCTTTTGTTGTCATACATACAAAAACGGCCACGTATCCTTTCGTGGTTTTCGTGCCTCTTCCTTTGTTAGTTTTGATATAAATATGACCTGTGAAGTCAACTCCTGTGTGAGCGAACGGTCGTGACGGATTGACCCGAGCGCTAGGTAAATCTCCCATAATTTGTTGATGCTGGTTACGTTTATGTTTTTTGCATGTTACACATAGCCGTAATAGTTTTTTGATTATTTGATTTCCGCTGACAATCCAGTATCGAAAAAGATACTGGATTGTCAGCGGATGAAACTCAAGGTCAACCGAACTCCACCATGGTAAGTATTTTCATGTGCTTCGTATATTATTAATTCGGTAAGTCTACTATTTTTAGGTAATAGAATAGGATATTTCATATCATCACTAATGCTCGCGTCCTTTAGTCTTCCACCTACGCGTAAAATTCCATTTTCATCCAAGAACGGATTTAAGGCTAATAGTTTGCTTTTATTGCTTAGCTTGCTTTTACTTTGTAAATTATTGATATCTTCCGAAAATGCTTCTTGTTGTGTGTGCTTGGTAATGCTTGTTTTTGCTTTTATTATCTCCTCTATGCTAAGGTAATTATATTTATTATAAGTTTGTTTGCTTGCGTTAGATATAAAACGATAACACCATGCTAGTATATGTATTATGTCTCTTAACGTACTATAGTCATTTAATAATAGTTTTATAATATTCTGATCATTTGCTTGCACTATCACGGTAACATGTTTACAATATTTTATTTCCTCATTTGTTATATAATTCGGACTATTATTACTTTCGTCCTTTTTATACGTGGGCAGCCATGACGGGCCGTGCCACCATAGTGAATATTCTTGCAGCTGTGTAATTGTTAAGCCACGGCTGGCGCAATCCGCAGGGTTGTCGCCAGATTTAACATAATTCCACTGTTCAGACGGCATTACATGGTTACTTCTTGTACCCGGTTGGCGACAAACGTCTTCCACCGGCCGGGATCACCTTGTAACCACCCCAAAACCGCAGTTGAGTCGGTCCATCCAAATACCTCTGTTCGATAAGCTGCGAGGCAGCTTTTGACGCTGACCATAAGTTTAGATAGCAAAACTGCTCCGCACAACTCTAACCTGGGTAATGATACATTTTTGCTTTTTGGTACTAATCTCGATTTAGCGGTAACTAATTTAATTTTCACTTGATTTTCTTCTATAATTTTTGAATAAATAACGCATGCGTACGCTTTTGTAGACGCATCACAAAAGCCGTGTAACTCGACCCTATTGTCGGGTTTAGTACCTATCCATCTTGGTATTTTTATTAAGTTGATATTTATTATATCATTTTCTAAAGAGGTCCACTCTATCGCTATGCTTTCTGGGATTTCATCATCCCATTGTATGTTAAGGGTCCATATTTTTTGAAATATTATTTTGAATTTTGTTGTAGAGGGCGCTATCCAACCGAGGGGGTCAAATATTTTTGAGATTTCGGAGAGAACCAATCTTTTTGTTATCTTTTTTGATGACAATTCAGGTTTATATTGGTATGAAAATTCGTCTCGTTTTGGATCCCAAATTAAGCCGAGCGTTTTTGTCGACCCGGGTGCTTCAAAATTTTTATTTTGCTGATACATTTGCGCTTCATTTATGCTTTCTAATAATTCAGGAACATTGGATGACCACTTCCGTAAATTAAATCCACCGTACTTTAATAATGATATCAGATCCTGTTGCAATCTTTTGGCCGCCTCCAAACTATGCGTTCCATGTATTAAATCATCAGTATAGAAAGAACTTTCCACCACCACAGCTGCTTCTTGAAAATTTAATCTTTCATCGCGTACGAGTTGCCTTAAGGTCATCATAGCCAAAAAGGGCGCGGCTTTAGTTCCGTACGTCACTGTGCATAGTTTATATTCTTCTAATAAATTTCTTTCATAGTTTTTCCAAATAATTTTCTGCAAATTTTGATCTTTTTCTTGAATCCAAATTTGACGAAACTTTTTTTCTATGTCCGCTGTAAATGCTATGCGATATTGCCGAAACTTTAAGATAAGACGCTGTAAGTCATTTTGTAAATTTGGACCTTTATACATTAAATGATTTAAACTTTTACCAGATGTTGTCCTCGAGGAAGCATTAAATACTACTCGTAAAGAAGTAGTGCTGGAATCTTCACGCACCACACAGTGGTGTGGTAAGTAACATTCCGGTTTTGTATTACTGTGACACGGTTGTAAATGGTTTAATGCTTTGTATTCGTCAATAAATTGTTTATAATCTTGTGCGATATTATCATTTTTCAAAAATTTTCTTTCTAACTGCTTGTACTGTGCTATTGCGATTGCAAATGTTCTTCAAAATTATTTATGAGCGGAAGACATACCTCATATCTACCATCTTTTAACCTTTTTGTTGTCGCCTTATAAAATTGAATGCACTCATAATCCTCTGATGATAAGGACGACTGATGTGGAGAAACATCTTCTATCTCCCAAAATCGTTGTATGGCGTCAGTGTCGATTTGAATTACGTTACAGTAAAAACTCCTCATATTTCCACACATAATCCACCCTAATCGCGTTTCTTGTGCAATAGGTATATTGTTGTTTAATCTACAGATTCCTCCTAACATAATTTGTGAGTATATATCAGCCCCTAACAAAATATCAATATGTCGACTAATGTAAAATTGCGGGTCCGCTAATTCAATGTTATTCAAATACGACCAGTCAGGTTTAGAAAACGTATAACTAGGTAAATTCTTCGTAAGATTTTTCATAATGTAAGCATTCGTATTGAATGAATAAGATCCGTCTCATGAATAACAATTCATGTTAATAGTCCATTTACAGCTGTTGTCCTTGGCACCTATACCCGTAATCAGACCCTTGCATTTGGTCCGTGGCAAACCTAATAATTGTTCCGCGCTTTCCGAAATCAAGGACACCTGTGACCCCTGATCGATAAGTGCACGTAATGTTTGATAAGAGCCATCATGCTTTTGGACTCTAATCATAGCCGTAGAAAGTAATGTATCTGGCATTTCTAACGCCTGGGCCAGGTGCGAATTGCTATCATGATGAATTCTGCTCGATTTTCCAATCGTAGTATCACGCGGCGTGACCTTGTTCGTGTTCGATATTCCCGGTGCTAAGTTGTATTCTTGCTTAACATAAGCTTCGTGAAGTATCGTATTATGACACTCATTACATTCGCGGCATCTTTTGTTTGAAATGCATTTATTTCCATTGTGGTCGAACAAACAATTAGCGCAGTAATTTAATCTTTCAATTGTTTGTCGCTTAGCTATGGATGTCATTTGTTGAAATTGTTTACAATAAAATATGCGATGTTCGCTGTTTTTGCATACGAGACAGTTTTTACATGAGCGGAAACTCGATTTATTAATAGACTGTGGCATAATTTTATTTCCAGAGTACGCTTGTTTATAATTATATGATTTTTGGTAATTATTGTTACGATAATTTGATGGGTTATTTTTATTTTGCTGGACGTTTTCTTTTCTTTTTGATGACTCCATTACAGTAAATTTACTTTCTAAGAAAGACAAAAAATCTGCTTAAACAGGCAGCTCTCGGGGATGTTTAAGCGATGCTGTGTACTCGTTGTGCGTTTCTGAGTCCAGTTTTTGGCTCAATATATACACTAATAATGGATCCCAAGTATTGATATTGATACCCATATTTTTTATGGCATTCAGGCTCTCCATGGTCGTGTCGTGAATGCGTTTGATAATATTAACGGTAGGTTGTGACATGCTAGGTAAATTCATTAAAATGCTAATATGCGAATTAAAGATAAGTTTTTGATTATTAAAACGATGATTAAGTATGTCCCAACACACGTTATAATTGTCAGAACTGATATGCAGGTGTTGAACTAAACGTTCCGCTTCACCTCTTAGTTTTTTTAAAAAAACTGCATTTTTGGGCATTAGAAAGTGAACGATTGCTATGGATGATCTCGGTAAACAGGTCTTTGAATGATACCCATTGATGATAATTTCCGTTAAAAATCGGTACATCAATCAAAGGGGTAGATTGCTCTCTATGTTTTTCGGACCACAATTTGCTGTTAATTTGCTTCTTAATATCAGCATATATTGATTCGTGAAAGGAGAATGTTTGATCATATCTATCGTCTTTACCCTCGAGTTCACTGTCTAACTGCCAGTGCAATGCATCGATAGCTGACCATTGAGACTCTATCGTTTTTAAAGCATCTTGATATTCCCATTTTTCTGTTAACAATTCAATATTAAAATTCGAAATAGTACGAGAGAAGGCTCTAAAATTGCTAGTTTGCTTTCTCAGCATTTCATCGAGTTTGCTAGAAGTACCTTGCGATTTAAATTTCGGAATGTTATCTAAAATATCTTGAGACCCTTTGTTTGTTGGCCTCGGTAAATTAAGCTGCTCCACCGAGGCCGATGGCGATGGTACCGGGGAAGCCAACGGTGTTGCAGGTCTCAATACAGGTCTAGGCTTATTTAAGATATAGTCTCTAGTGGACATATAAAAATCATGAGCTTTTTGATAATGATTGCCTGTAAAGTAATCATGCGACTCATCACCGATGTTACACAATAATAAATGATTTTTCTGAAATTCTTTCCAATACTCATCTAAAAGATTAACCTTTTTCTTTATATAATCAGAAGTCTTCCTATCAGCACCGTCTTTTTTAAAATTGCTCAGGAGCTTTTCCATAGCTCCATAAATTTGGCACTGGTTTGCTAATAGGTCTTCCATTTTGACTTGGTAATAACTACGTAAGCGATAAATGGAAAGATCTTACTTGTTAATTCTGCTTAACTGTGACTGTTGCTGCTCCTCCAAATTGATTTTGCTTCGCTGCTGTTATTCCACCGGAAAACTCACTCGAAACGTCTTTGATAGTACACGTGACTCGCGAGTGATCCCGCTATTTTTGCTCGAAGGACCATAAATTATGTATGGTCTGTTAACCATACATAAACGGATTGTTACCGATAGTTTGTTAATTGCTAATTAATCCTGAAACTGTCCCGAAAAAAGTTAAAGGAGATAAAATGATAAAAATATGTTATTTGGACGAGTAATTTATTGCTACTGATTTATATTACAATTAAATGCATATCCGATAACACACAGCGCTTACGCCGACGCGACGTTTGCAAATTATGTAAACATATGGAAATGTACGGGTTTGCTCGTACAGTAATTATTGTCGAGCGCGGCTTGCACTGTATTTTCAATTTGACCATACCAGTACAGTTTACAGTCCACTAATTTTATTTATTGCATGGGACAGGATTCCCTTTTCTCCCATCATCACTATAAAAACTCTCATCCTTAAATTAATCTTCTATAAACCACTACCAATAATCCACCAAACGATCGTCGAAGAAAACGAGTTCAGAGGTGCTTGCTTTCTGCGGCGTCTAAGTTCCAAACATGGAAAAGAGATTGTCACGAATAATTTAATTAATTTCCACTTTCGATCGTTGGAATCCACGCATCTTCGACCTCACGTTTTTTTTAAAATAAGCTTAATTTTTTAATCCATTCATTAGAATGTCCCGTGATTTTGAATCTGTTTACTATTTACAAGCAATTCCTCGTTTTTTATTTTTACTATATGTGTAGCTCTAAGTCTGCCAAACGCTTTATAACTAGCCTTATTTATTGTCTGCAATTATTATCCTTTGTTTTACTGTGTACACCAGCGAGAGTAATATTTGCTCTTGTAACTGTATACTATATCGTCTGTTATCTGTTTGAATGGCTTTTCTATAAAAGTAAAAATAAAAAAAAAATTGTTGGAATATCCATTTTTTTTAGGAAATAGTATAATTACAATTTGTAATTTAGTAAACTTCGTTTTTGCGCATTTAAACGAATGATGTTTCAGATACACTCATTTGCAAAAAAAACGGGCGGTTTTGATTTTCATTCATCTTTAAAAAGATACAATACAAAAAAGATTTCAATCGTTTGTACACGTTACTGGCCGGTTTTAAAAATGCCGTGGTATTTAAAAAAGTACGTTCCTAATTCAAATTTTCATTTGATGCTCATTTTTACAGAAAACCCCTTTTTATCCTATATTTTTGGCGCGTAGTTCCAGAAGTTAACATCGACTTTCATAACTTTTATTCAATTTTCATCGATTAATTTCATATCCTTGACTGTCAAAGCTTTATTTATTGCTGTTTGGCTGTATCAAAAATGGTAGATAAAGTGGTAAAAGCTACCAAAATTATCGCGCTGCTTGAAGAGGGTTGCAGCCAATGCTTCGTGGCTAGGAGGCTAAATGTTAGTCGCTCGACGGTCTAAAAGACCTGGCAGCGATATCAGGAGACTGGTTCCGTCGAGAGAAGGCCTGGTTCTGGAAGAAAACCATGTACCCAACCACGGGATGATCGTTTTCTTGTGAGTCGCGCATTGAGAAATCGCAAATTTTCGTATTTGGATCTTAAGAACAACCTCCAAGAAGTAAGAAATGTGCATATTAGTCTATGGACGGTCAGGAGGAGGCTTCTCGCTGCCAATATACGCAGTCACCGCCCGGCCCGCGGCCTCAAATTACTCCGTGAGCACCGAGTTCACAGGCTTAGGTTCGCTAGAAATTGTGAATCATGGACTCAAGAAGATTGGAATAGGGTTTTGTTCTCTGATGAAGCCAGGATATCTCTGTTCGGTGAAGATCGACGTCGGCGAGTGCTAAGAAGACAAGGAGAACGCTTTGCAGAGGCATGTTTCGAAGAAATCACACCTTATGGTGGGGGCTCTGTTATGTTTTGGGCAGGAATAAATTCAATGGATCGTACAGAGTTAGTCTTCATTGAAAACGGCTCACTGACTGGGCATCGATACATAACGGAAATTCTAATTCCTCATGCACAACCCGCATTGGCCGCTCTAGGTGAAGACTCGATTTTTATGGACGACAATGCTCGCGCCCACCGATCTCGCGATGTTAAAACGTATGTTCAAGAGGTCGGCATTCGTCGTTTGGATTGACCAGCTCGAAGTCCCGACCTCAATCCCATAGAGCATGTCTGGGACGTTCTGAAACGACGTGTGAGATCAGTACAACCGGCTCCGCAGATCATCAGAGAGCTGAAGAATGTGATTACTGCGGAGTGGGAACGTATTCCTCAAGCAAGTATCCGGGATATACTCGCTAGCATGCCCAAACAAATTCCAGCTGTGATTTTAGCTAGAGGGGGTCACACTCGATATTAAACATTTATCTGCTTTTACTTTATTAAAGAAAAACAAACAAAAAAACTTTTTTATTTTTACTTCATGAGCATATGTACTACTAGCGAACATACACTACTAGTGAGGTTTCGCATTATTTCCCATAAATTGTATCAAAATTTTATGAAATACTGATGAAAACGATTATTTGCTTATTAATTTACCAAATTGTGAGGATAAAACTACCTATAATTATCAAACAAAGCAATATTAACATTTGAAATGGTTCATTGCTTAGGTGCCCGTTTTTTTTGCAAATGAGTTTATAAGGAATCGTTAATGGTAAACCTTTCAACGATTTAAAAGGTTTTCTGTTTATATAAATTAAGTTGAAAATGATTTAGTACTTGAATGAAGCTTAAAAGGTAACATTAGAAATGAGTAATTAAATTGTAGAAAAAGAAACAGTTTCAAATCATGTACATCTTAAGCTTAGGACCGATCCCCACAGCTCATACGCCCATTCATGCAGTGATTGCTTCCCTTCAAGTAATCTTTCTTATATATTTAGATTAAGTGGTAAAATTTAATAAAATAATCACATACTAAATGTCACCTTAGTTTTATTGCTCATGTTATAAGCCACTATTGAAAGTTTACGTCGAACACTAGCCGTAGTACGAAGTGATTACTGTCGGCAAAGTTCTCGGAACTTTATCTTACGAACTCAATATTAATACTCGCCAATTAAGTTGCTCGAGTCCTTGTCAAGCTGAAGCTGTAAGTAACCGGGAGGTCTTTAGGCATGTTTGTGTGATTAAGCTATGCCCTTATGCATTTTACTCGAAAACAATAAGGATTCTTGTAATTACTTCTACTTGTGGTTAAAACAATAAGAAGTATATATTTTGAAATTATGAATTTGTTTACTGAAGTGCGCTCATCTATGGAAAAGCCCTATGCCACGATTGTTGGCATTAAAATGATGGTGAAAATGAATCCAATTATTTCATTCATATTATTATTTTGAAGATTGCAGAGTGTGGATTGATCAAAATGCCTTCTGTCACGATACGCAGGTGAAAGGCACAGAAATATCCTCTTTGATGATGAAAACATTTTCTCGATTAAAAAAAAGCACTACAATAAGCAAAATACTAAGTGTACGCTCACAATTCTAAAGTAGCTGCTTAAGTGGTCGGAAAGGCACAACGTGGTCATCATCCTGCCTCAGTGATGGTTTGGTGAGCGTGTCATATCAAAGCTACATTTTTGTGAAAAAGGAGTGAAAACTTCAACCAAAGTGTATCATGAGACAGTCTTGGATCGTGTTGCGAATACTCTGAACAAAACACTTTTTAAAAATGTACCGTGGACTTTCCAGCAGGCCTCTGCACCTAGACACAAGGCACAGACTACCCAAGCCTGTCTTGAAACCAACGTTCTGGACTTTAAAAGAGCTGAAGACTGGCCCTCATCTAGCCGAGACCTCAACCCTTTAGACTACAAATTATGGTCAGTTTTAGCCTGCATGGCCTGCTCTAAAGTACGGCGACATTAAGTCTTTTAAAGCAGCAGTGGCGAAATTTCCCAAGGAAACAGTGCGTTAATCCATAAATTCGTGGCCAGACTGATTACAAGCCTGTATTAAAGCCAAAGGTGGCCATTTCGAATAGAATATTTATTTATTAATTGCTGAGACTTTAATAAATATGTATATATAAGTTTTAGTAATATTACATTACTTCATAAAACAAAAATGCATTTTCATTTGTAACAGAACTTATAGCCTGACTAGGTAATGAAACGAAAGTATCGTTATGATACTTAACCTAATTATACACTGTAATATAAAAATTTATAAAGTGTAAAAATAAAATATGTGTAAAGGGTCAGTGATGATAGACATAGTGCTCGATTTTGCACGGTCTTACAGCTCCTGATGATGTTCCGTATGGGGGCGAAACACGTGTAGAGTAGTTGGTGAAGGTGTCGGTGTCTGGGGTTGCTGAATTTATTTGCGGGCGGGGGGCGATGCACACTGCTTGAATTTTGCCGAAAGTAAGCTACATGTTTTTTGTTTTACTTTGATGAGTTAGTTTGAGGTTTATTTTAGTAAAGTAAGAAAAAGAAAAGTAGCAAAAAACTTTGTCACTTTAGTCCTGAGTGATCGTTTCTTTAAATTTTCAGACGTATAAAATGTAACATCATTTTGTTAGAAGAGGGAAAATTCTACGTCACTGATAAAACTTCATGATGTATATGGTCTTCCGCCAAGTAACGCCTGATTCTACCAAATAGATACAAAAAAGTCAAATTTAACATTATTATTATCTAAGATATAAAATACGTGTGTAAAAAACAACCACGCCTCCGAGCCCTCAGATGGGATTCGAACCCACGACCTTTCGCAATCCGGGCGACTGCTCTGACTGCTCTGAGGGCTCGGAGGCGTGGTTGTTTTTTACACACGTATTTTATATCTTATAGAAATATTGCATTGTGAATGCAAAAAATTAAATAAAAACATAATTATAGCTGGTTCCATCTTAATTGATTGTTTAATATTTGTAAAAATATTACTTTCAATGTTGAAGGTAGTTAGCGTTCAACATTGGTGGAACGATACTAGCTCATAGTAGAAGTTGGAATATGTTTGTAAAATTCGACACGTTTGCCAGCGTCTCGGTAGCTCAGCGGTCAGAGCAGTCGCCCGGATTGCGAAAGGTCGTGGGTTCGAATCCCATCTGAGGGCTCGGAGGCGTGGTTGTTTTTTACACACGTATTTTATATCTTATAGAAATATTGCATTGTGAATGCAAAAAATTAAATAAAAACATAATTATAGCTGGTTCCATCTTAATTGATTGTTTAATATTTGTAAAAATATTACTTTCAATGTTGAAGGTAGTTAGCGTTCAACATTGGTGGAACGATACTAGCTCATAGTAGAAGTTGGAATATGTTTGTAAAATTCGACACGTTTGCCAGCGTCTCGGTAGCTCAGCGGTCAGAGCAGTCGCCCGGATTGCGAAAGGTCGTGGGTTCGAATCCCATCTGAGGGCTCGGAGGCGTGGTTGTTTTTTACACACGTATTTTATATCTTATAGAAATATTGCATTGTGAATGCAAAAAATTAAATAAAAACATAATTATAGCTGGTTCCATCTTAATTGATTGTTTAATATTTGTAAATATATTACTTTCAATGTTGAAGGTAGTTAGCGTTCAACATTGGTGGAACGATACTAGCTCATAGTAGAAGTTGGAATATGTTTGTAAAATTCGACACGTTTGCCAGCGTCGTGGTAGCTCAGCGGTCAGAGCAGTCGCCCGGATTGCGAAAGGTCGTGGGTTCGAATCCCATCTGAGGGCTCGGAGGCGTGGTTGTTTTTTACACACGTATTTTATATCTTATAGAAATATTGCATTGTGAATGCAAAAAATTAAATAAAAACATAATTATTATTATCTACTTTGTTAGAGTCAATTCCAATGGAATATAATTGGTGCTTAAAACTACCCTTCGTTAAATTAAAAATATCAACCTTGTACAACCTTACCGTACCTTGAACTACTTGTCACGTATTTGTATTTGCGGCTAATAGCGAAAAAGAATAAATCCATGTAACGGAATTAAAATAAGTATGATGATTTATGACTTTTATTTGCACTTTCAATGCTTATAATATAATCTAATACAATAAATTATTAAATAGTAAAATTCTAGAAGAAATCGCCTCCTCTCACAAGGCGCCCGCCGTGACCAGCCTGGAAATAAGTTGAGCCGAGTAGATTTTGTGGTATTTTTCTTTTATATAATATTAATTTACACAGCGTAGTCATGTTACTCGTGTATTTGGTCATTCTTTAATATAACGGATGTATGGCAGTAAGTATGTGATATAAGCAATTATTACTATTTTTTATAAGTAAGATTTTTATAAATTTAACTATCCTATCGAGTTCCAAGTCAAAAACCACGTTGTGCATATGTCTTTATTATATTTTTTGTTACTTAAGCATTTTACTGCTAGACTTTTATAAAAAAAGAAATAAAATACAGATAAATAGCGACTGGAATAAGGTTCAAGTCCCGACCGATACCTGAGAAAAGTTGATTCTTTTCTAGTAAGAATTTTTACTTTTCATGTTTCAGTAATTTTTGTTAAATGAAGCGAAGGTTCAAACTTTACCAGTGATAATAATATAAAAACTATGAAATGACAGAAAATAAGCCTTTAATAAATTTACTACCTTTGGTAGGTTTTGATAATCTAAAGTATAGGGGCTCTACGTCAGTATGTCCAAGAGAGGCGCCTAGTCTCTCCTTGTATTTCTTCAAAAGGTTTTCGTTTTAAATCGAAAAAGAAAAATAGGTCAGGAGATAACTCCTTTGTAACCTTCTTATCGAAGCTACTGGCTGTCGATCATAAAACAAGTATTATCGATGTTATGGATAGGAGCTGTCACTAGCTTTTTACGGGTCTCGTAAAGCGATTCAGCGATACCCATTTATTTATTGTGGAAACGAGGGTCCAGTCACGTACATGCATGTGTTGCGGAACACAAAGTTGTAAAACTAAAATATACACGGCTTATGACCTATTGTAGTTTTATCAGTGACGTAGAATTTTCCCTATCTTCTAACAAAATGATGTTACATTTTATACGTCTGAAAATTTAAAGAAGCGATCACTCAGGATAAAAGTGACAAAGTTTTTTGCTGCTTTTCTTTTTCTTACTTTATAAAAATAAACCTCAAACTAACACTCATCAAAGTTTTCGTCCAACCAAAAGAATAAGAACTACATTTATCCTTGGCTTGTAGTTAGTAATTTAATGAAATGCATTCTTCAAATGCCAAAATTAAAGTGTAATAATATTGTATCACCTTGTATCATATGAGTATAAGAGCTTTATGTGGCAAAGCGCCAGATGTTTCATGTAAGCCTTACTTCGCAACTCTACAAATTGTAACTGTAACCTGTCTTTACATATTTGAAATTGCTAAATTTGTTAAAAGTAATAACCATTTCTTCACGCAAGCTCAACAAGGGACAACGAGAGGTCTAAGGCGTCCTAACAAAATTATCCTTGAGACTGTTCCAAAAACAAAGCAATTCTTAATAAATGGTTTAGCCGCGTGTAGCAGAATTTATAATAAAATACTAGATGTCATTAAACAGCTTCCATCCAACATGTTCCAAAAAACATTACGGAAATGGTTACTAGAAAAAGCATTTTATTCTATTGACGAATTTTTAAAATACAAATGACATGGATTAAGAAAATCATATTATATAAAATTTATTAGATTAATTTTCAAGTGAATAATAACAATTTCATTTAATAACATTATAATAATAATAAAATGTGACATTATCTTAATGAATCGTAATTAAAATTTGTATTTATAGTACATTTTCTTTAGTTTGTAAAATCTATTATAATTAGCTCTATAAAAAGAACCAATTATGGTTCTTTTGCATGCTGTTCTATATGGCTAAATAGGTTCAAAGCTTCTATTTATTTCTAAACTTAACACCAACATTTACGAGTATGTGTACTTACCCTATTTAATAACAAATAAAATATTTGTATTTGAGAGCAATCACATTTTTATTTTCAAAAGTCGAAGTATCAGTACCAGTATCACATAAAAAGGAACACACACGAGTCACGGTTATTCATATGAATAGTATGATTTCATACTCGTTATAAATCAAACAATGCATTGTTTAGGACTAAATAATTGAGATATTTGAGAAACATAAATACTTTATAAGACTACAGCGTAAAGCAAGAACGCATACGTGGTAGGGTCATCATGTGGTGCTCTTCAGATATTCGAGATTCAGTGGTGTACTACTATATTTCTCAATTCAGAGTTTTAATTCTTCCTTGATTCGGGATTAAACAGTTGGTCCAAAATGATAAGATCTAAATGTTAGTAGATGAGCGTTTAGAAATGACATAACTTTTTAATACAAGCACAAAAATTATTATAAGAAGTTAACATTAACCGCGTCTTTTTGTTTTTTAATCCTTTTTTGTAGCCCCATTTTGCACTTACTATGATGAACTCCAAGATCCATTATTTTAACTTAATTAGTTAAATAATAAAGTAATAAGTAGGGCCCTTACTTATATATGATTAAGCTCATTCAATAATATTATTTTAAAAATTAAAATGGAACCTTACTAAACTTAATATAAGGCGAATTGTACGACATGTTACAGAAGAAGAGAACCACCTAAACTCGTCTGGATTACTTGCTCTAATTACTTAATTATAACTTTGTTATATTGTTAATTGGTTTTTGATTAGATGAAGCGGGATAATCGTTAAATGTTGTGATTGATTTTATTTTATTGTACGATTGCGTAAATTGCTTGACATTTTGGATTTACAGTTCTAAGTTGTGGTTAATACAGAAAGTCTTTATATATTTCTTCATTACTGTTCTTATAGGCGACTTATATGAAAAAAAAAATACTTTAAGTTAATAAGCTATTATATAGTTACTAAAAAATTAATGTAGCATATAAGTTGGTCTAAAATTTTAACAGTTATATAACTGCTCACGGAAAATGGAAATTCATTTCTAGCTATTAATCTTCTTAAGCTTCCCTCAAATAAATGTAAGATTGTTCCTTGCAGATAACGCCACAAAAAAATAAACACAGGTTAAAGTTACTAAAGATATAGTGTCAAACAATGATTTGATGGCCTCGATATGCCTGCGTTACCAAATGTTTCGAGTTCGAACAAACCCCAATCTTTCAATAGAACAAACAATTTTGTGTCTTCATAACAAAAGTAAACAGCATCCGAAGGAAGGTATAAAAATTGAGTGACGACCTCGCTTCAGGCGAGGCATCGTGGTATCTCACTTGGGCAAAGTAACATGGACCTTTACTAAGGCTATTTATATTATTGTATGCCTTATTACAATAGGATAAAGTACAAATTTCAGGGGAACGATTTGAGTGGGCGCAGATTTACGAAGTAGCCAGTCCATACATCAATTTAACTACGAGTCGGTTTGTTTATCAAGTTGATGTCCGATCCGAAGACTATCTTTATGGGCATAAAGCCACGGAGCTTGTAATTTACGGATTGTCCCGTGAGGCCATTTTATTGAGGGTGAGAGTCTGTTTGAGGCATTTTCAGCCGTATACTATGTTATTTCGCATATGTTTATGAGATGATATAAAAATGTACCTACTTATATACGTTTGAGTCGTTCAACATTGAATTTGTAAGGGAAATTTGCTCCGTTGTTAAGCTAATTCGATGTTTCTTGATATTGATACGATTATTAGCACAAAGAAGACTGCAGATAGCTTTGGTGAAAAGCGTCGAGCGATGGAACTTAGATTCACTATAGTAGACTGCTATAAGTGTAGCAGTGTTTTTTCCAAAGTAAGATTTCCAATAAAGTGTAGAAAAGTAATTTTCGGAAATAACATTTGCTATATTCATATTTAGTTTTCGTATTTTATAAGAAATTAAAGTACTCGTTTTATTAATGTGCTCCACTCTATTCTCTCTCTCTTTTTGTATAGACTTTGACGATGATTCAGCTACAGAAAGGATACAAAATTTAGTACTAATAACTAAAATATGCAGTTTGGAGTACTAATTAATGACACTTTTCGCTTGCGCGGACAAACAAATGTACAATGGCAGGCTATTGCTGTGTACGCATGTTAAATTACCCTCTGTTAGTATTATATTTTTGTCGAGGTTGGCTAAACGTAATGACATATTTTTATTGTATGTAGGAAGAAAGGAGACGATGCTCTTCAAGCCTCATAATGGGTTTTAGCAAAATTAAAACGAAACTTTAAGAGTATCAAATTTTGTTTACTGGGCGGAATAAAAAAATATAAATATCCCATTCGTGCAAGGATGAGAAATACTGTAACAATTATAATTACGTGAGACACATAGGAAGTTTTGAGTTAATGAAAATCCGATGTATATGGATCTAATATATTCATAAATTTCTTTTAAAGAGCTCTTCTGAATCTTTATGAATGAATACGAGCATTTGTACCTGAATCATGGGTATTATATATGTTTCTATAAATATTACATACATATATATATATATATATATATATATATATATATATATATATATATGTGTGTGTATATATATATATATATATATGTATATGTCTATCTGTTACCCTAATATCCTTAACACAAGCTTTACTTTGGGCTAGGCTAATTGGTGAGATTGTAAGAAATATTATTATTATCTTTGGGTGTTGAAAACTTGCAGTTGCTTTTCGATAGCTTCACTCTGGTGGGCATTGGTTCGTTTAGAAACTTCCATACTGCCGACAGACGCTTTATTTTTGGATCGTATTATTAAATCCAGAATTCATCACTGGTTTCAAAATCGTAAAAGTCTCGAGACGAGACTGCTTTAAATTTATTAATCTTGTCACGGCACCATTTCACACTGGACTGGCTTTGAGCCTCGGTGAGGTTGTGAGGCACCCGGAGAGCACCTTCGCAAGATAGTTTCAATCTTTCTCATGCGAAGGTACTCGTGCAGAATCTTGTAAACCAATACAATCTGCAAAATATGGTGAATATCTTGTTGTTTTCTTGAATTAAAATTTACACTGCTAACACGTTTTCTTCGGTTATTGCCATCGGAAAGTGTACACTCATTCCTTTATCCGTTCTTTCTTCAAAGTTAGACGACCTCGCTTAAATTCGTTATAAAGTTAGAAGGGCCTTCTTCCATAGGGTAAGTCCGGGGGAGATGGCCGTACGTAAGAGATGGCCAGTTCAATTATTTTCGAAACTTAGACCTAGATGACGTTAGCTTACACTTAGTTTGCTTCTGGCAGCAGAGGCTACTAGCAGCACGTGTAAAGTTAAAGTGAAATTAAATCAAAAAGTAAGTAAAAAAAGGTTTATTTGTTTTTAATAGTAGTAAAACTTTTTACTGGGTTTATATCTTACCTCGTAGTGAAAAAAATTTAATGGATACTTGTACATATTATGTTGTATCATGTTAGGTATGATCTGTGTACTGTGTTCTAATTTTAAAACTTTACTATATGGCTAATCGTTTATTTTTATATCGATAGGGCCATCTCTCCCGGTCAATTAAGGAGTGATGGCCACATACGATCCGGTAAAGATGGCCTCTTTATTAATATTATTTATTATGTTTAATTTTATTTTATTGCAGATGTCGAATGTTTAGAACAGAAAAGCATTTTCAACGCGTGGCAATTTTACAAAAGAATCACTTAAGGCAGCCATACTCTGCATCAAAAACTTATGATATTCCACGAAAAACATTAGAATAAAGATACAAAAATAACAAAGATAAAAAGTTATCTATGGGGCCATCTTCTATGCTGGGGGGAGAAAATGAACAAAAATTTGTTACTCATATTAAAATCATGCAAAGTAAAGGATTCCCGTTGACCACTGATGATGTCAGAACAATAGCATTTCATTTTGTAGAGCGACTAAACATATCACACAGATTTGACAAAAAATTGAAAAGCTAGCTACAATTGGATGAAAATGTTTTTGAATCTGATATTGCACTACGAATATCTGAAGGAGTTTCATTGGCTAGATTTCAAGCTTTGAACTTAGATGACGAAACTGAAAATGAACAAGAAAACTGTACTGGATGTGGGGAGAATTATTAAACTACACAACTTATTGAAGACTGGTTGCTATGTGTCAATTGTTCAATTTGGTTTCACGAAAACTGTACTGAGTTTAACTAAAATACAAAAATATCAAAGTAAAGTACTGGCCATCATCTCCTTACTACCATGGCCATCTCTCCCGGATAACTCGGGAGAGATGGCCAATCGAAACTTCTAGTTGTGATTTTTTTATATGTTTATTATTAGTTTATTTGTTGATTACGTTGTGTTTTTTTATGGTTAAATGATTAAAGAATGGTTTAAAATTAAGAATTAAGAAGCAATATCACTAGTTTGATTTTTATAGCTTGTTATAAAAACTATAGCCATCTCCCCGGACTTACCCTAAATGCTATTTAAGGTCTATCAAAGGACTCGCTCGGCTTAAGGCCACATTTGAATCATTTAAAAATTATAGCAAGAAAATGTTCCCGAGGATTCATTTAAGGCTTTAAAAAACTTGAAAGGAAATTCGAAATTCGGACAATGGTGCTTTTACTTGTAAATATATATTTTTATATATTATAATCGGCCTCATACATTTTTTTCGCATAACTTTCTGAGAGGCCAGAGGCCTGAGTATAAGACAATATACAAACGTCACTATCGAGTTTGAATTGAGTTTTTAAATTAATATCTTATTTTTATAGTGTTAAGGTCTATTTAGTTATTACACTTCCGCGCACATTACACATCAGATTAAAACACTTTTTTACGGATTTTTGCGCATGTTTTATTTTATATTTAATCCTGACGTTTCTGATCACAGGATGACTGAACGTCAGGATTAAATATAAAATAAAACATGCGCAAAAATCCGTAAAAAAGTGTTTTATTCTGATGTGTTAAGGTCTGTCGTACAAATATTAACTCAAACGCTATAGTAACGTTTGAGCCATTCAAAACTTCATTCAAACCTTATATAAATTGCTTTTTACTTTAACTCGATTGACAAATATCACATTTTAAGTTACGCGTATTAAGGTTAAACAGTACTTTTTATAGTTTTTTCTTATTCAAGCATTCAACTACTAGATTTTCATATTTTTAGATGTCAGGCCTTTGTGATTACCGAGATTTTGACAGACCCGTTGAATTTTTTCAAGTGCTTTTTAATGTAAGCGTCATAGTCTAATTAGGTAATATTAATACCTACTTATTACTACAATATTAAATGTAATAGTTTCACAAGTATATCACAAGTACTAAGTAAGTAACAATTGATAAAGAAGAAACAGCTATAATACTATTATCTTTTTTTGTTTCAGCATTTCATTGCTGCTTAAGAAATTATTTCTGGAAAACACTCGTCTCAGATATCAGGCGGGACTTGAAGCCAGATTACCTGGTGAGTACAGGTAGCACAATTGGTAGCTGAGTTATAAGTTTTTTGTTTGGAGTAATAATTTCTCTAGATAAGAAAAGAATGACGCTTATTAATTATGTATTGTGTTTTCCCAGCCCTTTATATATGTTAAAGCGAGGGTTAAATTACATATCTGAAAGTACTTATTAATTTCTAATAATACTTCATCCTCAAAAGCTTTGTATACCGAAATTAGTATTACTTGGTTTTATTGTGGCTTTGAATTCCCAGATGTACTGAAGTCATTTCGACTAACAAGATTATACGCAATAAGAAGTCTTACGACCGAGCCGTATCGTATGTCAGTGTGCCCTCCCCATATAGCCACGAAAAGTCAAACTCGTATCAAATATACGGACAACCTCAGAAGTTGATTACTTTAGGACTATGCTACATACTTAACTATTTGCTACATTTGATATGGCTGCGACGCAATAGTACTTTATAATGGCAATTGCTCTACTCATTATTTCCATACAAATTCTGATAGTATGTGTGTAGCGACAGTCATGCAGCCGTAGTGCTATAGAGGTGACTTAGATTTTGTATCAAAATGACATTACGGCACGAATGTCGTGACCCAGATGTCAGAAAAATTAAACTAAACATCGCAGTACATGGCCGATTTTTAATAGAATTTATAATTCATTTGTTCGAAGAGCGTTCATAAGTGTCTTTCTTTCTGATTTTATGACAAGCTGAACATGCATGATGGGCAGTTTGATCATTTTTTCTAGTGAGAGCTCAGAGACCTTCTTCATTTTGCGGCATTGACTGTTAGTGATGTTTAATAGGATCAAGGGACCAATGGACAATAGTAAGTTTCGTAAGACCTATTTATTCTTTTTATCATACTTTTCTATATTGTCTTGGGTCTCAATGGTTAAAGTACTATCGTTGTTTTTCATTTTCTATGCAGGCGATTAGGAAAATTATTAATATATACTCTAAGAACACAAATTGTTGTTTGTGTGTTTGTCTGTCCGCTCTTTCCCCTGCTCTTTTAACGTTACTATAGCAACGCGTTACCGGGTCAGCTAGTCTATAATCTAAGAACACAAATTTGTTGTTTGTGTGTTTGTCTGTCCGCTATTTCTCCCGCTCTTTTTGCATTGTATCAATTAACGTTACCATAGCAACGCGTTACCGGATCGGCTAGTTTAATTTATTATTATTAGTTGTGCCTAATACATATTTTTATGCTTGGACGTGGACTTTATATCGAGATAATAAAAGGCATTGATGGTGAATACAGTAACTAAATTGGCAGATAAATAAGGATATACTAACAGCGTCTCAGCGATAAATCGCTTCGACTCTCACTTCAATATTTTGGATTACATACTTCTTCGAGCTGAAATATATACCATGAAGGGAATATTGGTTGAAATAAGAAAAATTTAAATAGTATTTCTTTCAATAAGCCAATTAAACCCAGTGATATATTTGTATATCATAGCTTTTCTGTTTCCTATTTTTATGTAATTTTGATGTGTTAACTTAAAGTTGTTGTCGTCACCTACCCACCGTCTTCTCTTCGTGTATTAGTTTTGTTTTTTTGATAATAATAAAATAAGAAACATTAGGCAGAATATTTTATGGTTTGGCTTATATCTCTATCAGAAAAATAGAAGAGGTCTGTCAGAACCTGGATAATTGTCATTCTCATAAATAAAATGAATTTGCCTTATGATTTGCGGATTAAAAAAAAACACGTAGAAACGGAACATAAAATAAATAGCTCATTTAATTTTTACAACATTTTTAAATGCGTCAATAAAATCAGGAGGTCAAAAATTTAAATATTGTTGATTATAACGATGAACACCTTAATATACTTACAGAAAGTATAATTTTGTACTTAATTGCCAAGAATCAATAACATTTCTTAGAATTACAGTTCACAAGAACAGTAAAAATTACTGTGACATGTTTCGTATGAAATAACTGGACCAATTAGCGCTACATCCCTGAAAGTCATACGCTTGATTGTGTTCTGTATCCTTACTTCCTTGACGTAAGGTTGCTTTTATATCTTTCATGTTCTTGCCTGCTGTAAATAAAAAAATAAAAAAGGTTGACTTTAAACAACAGAAGCTCATATTTGGTTAGTATATTCACGAAATGTCTTATTATCAATAGTTACGTACACAGATAAATGTTCAAAGTAAGATTCAGGCCCCAAACCTAATTTTCAATGCTAAGATTAGAAGTCTTGAACTAATGACTGTCGTTTATAAATGCCATGATCTTTTATAAATATGGAAATAACGAGATATATTATCACCACCTCTAGAATTGGAATCTACCAAATTCTCTCTTTGTGTGACTAATATTGTTTATTATTTTAATACTTTTGTTTTTAGGTATAAACTGTACGAAAAAACTTAACACAGGTGTTGAAAAATAAGGGTCGGTTAGACAGAATGACGAGGTTCTTTCAAAGTCATATTTTAAATTTGCCTATTCATTACTACATCTCATTAATTCTTTAATAGTTATAATGAAACCTGATACATTTTGAGTAACGATACGCACAAATGTAAATAAAATGTAGACGAAAATTTAATTAACACTGATTAAATACTTCCAGTCTCGCCATCGGATGTCAATCCCATTTCGTAGTACGCGCTATTACTTTTCCAAAACAATAACATTCAGAGTATTGGAACATCCCGCAATTAATTTATTTCTGTTCAATTCTCTACGAGCTTATTTACAGAAACGGTTCGATACCTCTCGTCTGCCAGTCCAAACGTCATGCCCCGATTTATTCGAATGAAAATCGTTTGAATTCCTTTTTGATATTTTAAATTTACTTCCGAAATGAAACCAATTAGTAAAAACAAAAAAAAAATATAAATTTCTCTACGCTATGTTTATTAACTGTTCTGTAACAGATGTAACGAGGCTGTTGACTACGCTTAATCGACCTTTTTATATTATTTATGATCTTTTTGACAACTCTATTTTTCTATGATTTTTATGGTTGTATTTTGTTACTTTTTGATTATACGTCTGTCTTGAAGAAGAAGAGTTTTATTTAAGAGCTTTTTTTCACATTTTCAACAAAGTGGTGTCAGAAGTATAAACTAAACATGCTTACACGCTCTACAAAAGCTCGGGAGGCCCAGAAAGATAACAAAATCAGGAATTCTAGTGGTGAGTCTCATTCAAAGATTTCGTCTTCTTCTTCGGTACGGCTTCAAATCGAGGCAGCGCATGCCGAGCGCACAGCTACAGCGGAGCGGGAGCTAGCTGCCGCTGAATTAGCTGCTCGCGTGGCCGAAGCTGAGCTTGCCGCCGCTGCCCGCGTGGCCGCAGCAGAGCGCGCCGCCGCTGAGGCGGAACGCCTCGCCCAGCTTGCTAGATTAAATTCCGGAAGCCGTACCGCTTCTCAGCGTTCACGCAGCCATGGTAGCCGCACTCAAGCGTGGGTTGAAGCTCATGGCAGCTCGCAATCCGGGCCCTCTGCGCATGATGCGCTTTCTAAGGACCCGCCCGCGGAACCCCTGGCCCATGTGGCGCCTTTCGGGGGTTTGCCTACGGAGGCCCTAGCGCACACTGCGCCTTTTGAGGGCCCCGTGGTTTCCGCGTCGACTGCCATGCCGCAAGCACCTACCAGCGTTCCAGCTCCCCATGACTGCTCATGCAGAGCGGCTGTAGCCTCATGCCCGTTGGTCCCCCCCTGTCATCCTTCAGGGCAGTGCAATGCACAGATCAACAGGGCTCCTACACATTTAAACTCCACATTAGGCACTCAACAACAAAATTGTATCATCAATAAAAATAATAACGAGTTTTATACTTCACAAAATATGCTAAAATTGGCTTCTGCCATCGCCGAGGTAGCTGCCGGAGCATCAAATAAAAAGGTAGGTGG
The DNA here is from genome assembly GCA_927399485.1 of Calamotropha paludella. Classification (NCBI taxonomy): domain Eukaryota; kingdom Metazoa; phylum Arthropoda; class Insecta; order Lepidoptera; family Crambidae; genus Calamotropha; species Calamotropha paludella. The sequence goes on along the minus strand of OV656815.1, from coordinate 18,960,628 downwards.
TAGCCATACAATTTCGTTACCTATATTCAGCGGATATCCTACCGACTGGCTCATTTTTAAAAGGCTTTATGACGCCTCGAGCCCGTCGTATTCTGCTTCCGAAAATCTAGCTAGAATTAGCGCTGCTTTACGTGGGGCCGCGCGCGAATGTGTCAGCGTTCTCATTGCGGTCGCCCGTGACCCGGTCGAAGTCATTCAAGCTCTCGAGGAGTCGTTTGCCCGCCCAGAGCGGATTATTTTGACGGAGCTCTCCTTGATTCGTAGTTTATCTAGGTTACCCAACCACGAGAGCTCGAAAGACTTAAATAATTTTGCATGCAAAGTACGCAATTGTGTAGAGGTGGTGCGGCTTTTGGATCGGCCGGAGTATTTAGCTTCTCCGGAGCTATGCAACGAGATTGTCGGAAAGCTAACGCCGCTCTTACGAACTCGTTGGGTGGATTTTGCATGCAGAAACGAAAGCATTTATAATTACAGATTAGAACTTTTGTCTAAATTTTTAGTGAGCGAAGCAGATCTTCGCGCAAGATACGAGTACATGGAACCATCAAAACCATTGTTGCATGTCACTCATGGTACCGTTGACAAGCGTCAAAATGTTCATCTCGTTTGTCAAAACGAAACTTCTTTTTCGGCGGCATCTGTGGCAAACGACAACCCGAAGTCATTCAAGGAGGATTGTTTATTTTGCGAAAAGTCTGGACATGTCGTTCTAGGGTGTAAACAATTCCAAATTCTTCCAATTGATAAACGATGGGAATGGGTACAATCAATGAAGGTTTGCCATAAATGCCTACGAAAGGGAGGTCATGCATATGCTCGTTGTAAAAAATTTTCATGCAAGTACAATGAGTGTACGAAGAAATTCACACATCATTCCATTCTTCATAGAGATGCTTCCGAATGCGCCACAGTTTCTTGTGTACTATCAGCGCCTGTGGGCCCTGCTATTTCTCATAACACTGCTTCAGAAACTGTAGCTCATAGTAGCACTTGTTCATCTTCCCGCCCTTTCCTCAAGATGATTGCGGTGACCGTCTTTGGCCCAAGAGGAGCTGTTGATGCTTTCGCATTGTTAGATGACGGCTCCACCGCTACGTTTATAGACTCGTCTCTCACCAAAAGTATTGGCGCTGAAGGACAAAGTGGCCTTATGACCATTGAGGGCATAGGGGGGATGACTAAAACAATGAAAGTGGATCGCGTTAGTTTTAAAATTAAAGGTCGTCACTGCTCCGAGCTCTTTGAGCTCAAAAATGTTCGCGCTGTTCCCAGCTTGGATATCGCACCACAGTCCGTCAGACTTCACGATATTCAGGCTTTAGATTACATCTCCGACATTGCAGAGCTTCTGAGCTATGACGACGCTAAACCATCACTTTTGATTGGCGTAGATAATTGGCACCTTTTATTACCTCAAGTGGTACGTCGCGGTACTCGCACCCAACCAGTGGCTACTTTGACCTCCCTCGGGTGGGTTTTGTTTGGCAAAGTTAAGTCAAGTTTTTCGCGGAATTGTTTCGTTAACCATTGCCGTGACGTTACTGCTTCTGAACATGAATCACTTGACGTTCAACTGAAAGAATATTTTCGCATTGATTCTATCGGCATAGTAAAGAAGCAGTATATGTCAGATAGCGATAAACGGGCGCAACAGATTTTAGATGAGACAACGCGACGTCTCCCATCGGGTAGGTTCGAAACGGGTTTGGTTTGGCGGGCTAATATCGGCAAGGTTCCCGACAGTCGTCCTTTAGCCCTGTCTCGGTTTCGTAGCCTAGAGAATAAGTTTGGACGTGACCCTGCGTATGCCGCATCTTACAAGAGTATCGTTCAAGGTACTATAAGTAAAGATTACGCCGAATTGTGTCCTCCGTTCCCTAGCGGAGCCGTAGCCTTCACCCCCAGAAATTGAAGTTAAGGGTGGTATATGACGCCGCCGCGCAGGTTCACGGTGTGAGCTTAAATTCTATGTTGCTCTCCGGGCTTTGCTTTGCTTTGTTGGCTTTGCTAATGCGTTTTAGAGAGGGTCGAATAGCTCTCAACGCTGACATTCGGGAAATGTTCCCGCAGACGAAAATTCGGGTAGAAGATCGGGATGCGCAGAGGTTATTGTGGCGCAACGACCCCTCCGAGCCGATTCGCGAGTACAGGATGTCATCCATGATTTTCGGTGCCACGTCAAGTCCATTTACGGCTCTTTATTTGAAAAACCGTAATGCTCAGGAATTCAGTCATTCGCATCCGGCGGCCGCTGCTGCCATTATAAATGATACTTATATGGACGACTACTTAGGTAGCGTTGATACACCGGATGAGGCAGCAAACCTGGCGCGTGACATAGTTCATGTTTTATCGCAAGCTTCTTTACAGATGCGCGACTGGGTGTCAAACTCTGAGCCGGCGCTTGCATCTATTTCGCCAGAGTTGCGCCTTACAAACATGTCCTCAGTGGCTGTTCGAATACTTGGCGTGAACTGGAACATCAGGGATGACACTCTGTGTTTTTCAAGGGGCAATTTAGGTGATTTGCCTCCAATTTTAACAAAGCGATCTGTTCTTTCGTTTCTAATGAGTGTATATGATCCACTGGGTCTGCTTACTCCAGTTATAATTCGCGGACGTGTATTATTTCAACAGACCTGGAAACTTGGTTTACACTGGGACCAACAGCTGCCTTTCTCTTTGGTTAATAAGTGGACTCTTTGGTACAAAGAACTTTCAGCTTTATTTATGTGTTCGATCCCCAGGCATTATTTGTCTCATAATGTCGCTCATGAGATTGAGCTTCACGTTTTTGCCGACGCAAGCGAGGTTGCTTATGCTTGTGTAGCGTATTTTAGGTTTGTGTGCGCCAATGGGAAGGTGATGCTCAGTCTCATTGGTGGAAAAGCACGGCTAACACCATTAAAGCCAGTTTCAATACCTCGCTTGGAGCTTCAGGCAGCGCTCGTGGCCGCACGTTTTGCCCAGTATATTGTCGAAGCTCACAGGCGACAACCTTCAAAATAATTTTTTTGGTCAGATAGTATGACGGTTCTACGATGGCTGCGGAGCGACGCCCGCTCATTCAAGCCATTTGTTGCTCACCGGGTAGGCGAGATTACAGAGTTAACTGACATTTCGTGTTGGCGGTACGTTCCGTCAGGCTTGAATGTAGCGGACGACGCTACGCGCGTCGATCACCAATTCCAAATTTCCTCTCGATGGTTTCTGGGGCCATCATTTCTGTCATTACCCTTAGTCGACTAGCCACAGGAACCATCCACTCAACCACCCCCAATACTCGAGGAGCTTAAACGAAGCGCCATGGTCCCTGATTTGGAGGCGGTAGGGGCAATTGTTTCGCGAACACTGCCTTCACCGGTGGTTGCGGACGCCACTCGTTTCAGTCAGTGGCTTCGTTTGCTACGGGCTACTGCTCGAGTTGTGCTATGCGCGGAGCGGTTTAAAGCCCTTCTGGCATCCTCGCGTCAAAGCGTTGATACAGATACATCTTTAACTTCACGTCATTTAATGGAGGCCGAGCGACAACTCCTCCTTCGTTCTCAGTTGGATTCCTTCGGGGATGAGTACATCCTTACCCAGCGCGGCCAGATGTTACCCAAAACTAGTCGCTTAAGGCGTTTAGCGTTGTTTATTAGCGAGGATTACACGCTACGACTTTCCGGGAGGATTTCTACAGTTGAGAACGTCGCCACCGCTTCTAACCCAATCGTGCTCGACGGAAAACACGTGATCGTGCGACTGGTTATTGCTTCCGTTCATCAGCTCATGGCCCATTCCAACAACGAGACCGTCGTGAACGAGTTGCGCCAAAAATATCACATCATTGGTTTGCGACCGGCAGTGAAGAGAGTGGCCAATGATTGCAGTCAGTGTAAAATTCGGAAGGCCTCACCAACCACACTTTTAACTGGCGATTTACCATCCGAACGGCTGGCCCACCACGAGAGGCCTTTTACTCACGTAGGCTTAGATTATTTTGGACCTCTCCAAGTCTCCATAGGACGGCGAACAGAGAAGCGGTATGTGGCGTTATTTACCTGCCTCACGGTGCGCGCCGTCCATTTGGAGGTGGCAGCCAGCCTTAGCACTGATTCGGCGATTATGTGCATTCGCCGGTTCATCGCCCGCCGTGGAACACCAACTACAATATTTTCAGACAATGGGACGGCGTTTGTGGGGGTCAGTCGAGAATTTAAATTATTGTATGGCGCGCCGGTAGCAGAGTTTGCATGTAATAGGCGAATAAAGTGGAAGTTTATTCCCCCTTCAGCTCCATTCATGGGCGGATGTTGGGAGCGACTCGTGCGAAGTATTAAGACGGCTCTTTTTGTCACGTTGAGGGAGCGTTCTCCGTGTGAAGAAATATTCAACACGCTCCTTATGGAAGCTGAGGCCATTGTCAACTCCCGGCCCCTCACGCACGTGTCTGTGGATCCCGAGGTGGATGAAGCCATCACCCCCTCGCATTTTATATTGGGTACGTCGTCTCCCTACAACGTTCTAACGGCTACGGATGACGCGGATATGGTACGCCGAGTTAAGTGGAAGAAAGGGCTACGTTTGGCGGACCATTTCTGGTCGCGCTGGGTGAAGGAGTACCTACCGGATTTGAGGCCTCGACCTTCCGGGGCAACTTCGGGGACACGCACAGTTAAAACCGGGGATTTAGTGTTAGTTGCAGATGGCAATTTACCTCGAGGAGTCTGGCCTCGTGGGCGGGTGGTTACGGTATTCCCAGGCCGCGATGGCATAGTGCGTGTTGCCGAAGTTGCCACTGAATCGGGTACTTTACGTAGGCCAACGCGGAAGTTGGTTTTGTTGACATAGCGTAGTCACTCCCTTATTTTGGTGTTGCCACACGGGGGCGACCATGTTGACTACGCTTAATCGACCTTTTTATATTATTTATGATCTTTTTGACAACTCTATTTTTCTATGATTTTTATGGTTGTATTTTGTTACTTTTTGATTATACGTCTGTCTTGAAGAAGAAGAGTTTTATTTAAGAGCTTTTTTTCACATTTTCAACAGAGGCGCCATAGCTACATTGGCGACTCGTTGCTGTCATTGCGCTCTTCTGGTCATTTTCCTCTTGGTTTCCGTTTTTAAATTTGTCTGTCTCTTTTTATTTGTTTTGTTCTCAAAGTTCATTCCTACCAGAGTCAGCGCGTAGAGCGGTTGACTCACCGCTAACAATTATTTATATATATATATGTGTGTATATGTATATATATATATATATATATATATATATATATATATATATATATATATATATATAGTGTTGATCAGTTATAATAAGCTCACACTAACTTTCTGTATAATTCACAAGATTCTCTATCACCAGCTCCTGATAATAACAGTCTATAAGTTTCTTTAAGGCACTATTGTAAGTAGCCCTACCTTTTATAATATGTTTTAGTGTTAAACTAGCGACCCGCCCCGGCTTCGCGCGGATGCTATGCTCTACTATATTATGCATGTATTATACATATAAACCTTTCTCTTTAATTACTCTATCTATTAAAAAAAACCACATCAAAATCCGTTGCGTAGTTTTAAAGATTTAAGAATACATATGGATATAGAGACAGAGAAAGCGACTTTGTTTTATACTATGTAGTGATGTGAAATTGTTTTTGTGTTCAGTGTAATATACCTTTTTTATATAATTCTTTCAGTTGTGCCTTAATTCCATAATTATAAAAACATAAGTGACGTGCCAGTGCCTTTTCATTTCTCCTGGCCTCACCCCATCACACAGTTTCCTCATAATTCATGCCCATTTAAACTGTATAGGTATATAGAAATTCCCTGACAGTGTTTGACCGCGATGAATTCCGAAACGTTTTATAACTTAACGAAATATTTTAGCTAATTTACTTGGTGTTTTTTTTTTTGCATTCACAGTGCAATATTTCTATGAGATATTAATTACGCGTGTAAAAAACAACTACGCCTTCGAGCCCTCAGGTGGGATTCGAACCCACGACCTTTCGCTTTTACTTTATTTGGGTTCGAAACAATGTATGTCTGATATTAATTTACTGATTATTTATTTACCTTCACGTAGTGGCGTACACATTTGAAATCTAGAGCCTTAGGCAGCATTAAATTGGTTAATATAAATTATATAAATACCGTTGATGCTAAAAGATCGCTTTTTAATCAAGGTTTTTTTCTAGAAATCTGGCTGAATCACAGCCGAGTCGCAAATATTACACAGATCTTATTAGGCACGTCCGTTAAGTTTCAGAAGGTAAAGTTGGCGCAATGAGGCAAGCAACTGTGGCCGCAGTCCCTAGTATAATAATTTTGAATAGAACAGTTAAAGTTGTTCGACTATGTAATGGCTCACCCCTATCTAGAGAATAGGTAAGATACGTCCAATCATCAATTCCTTATTAGAATTCAACGTTTTGTGTATAACTTCCATGTTTATTAGTGCATGGACATGTCCACTTTTTTATTTCTTTTATGCAGAAATTGGAAATGTTACGAAATAACTATGTGTAATAAATTAAATTTGAATTTCTCTAAAGGTTATAGGATTTTGTTATCTGTCTAATTTAAATACTCTTGAATTGCTTTTATCTTTGGAATTCATTAACAGAAAAAGTCATTAGTTTTCTGTTTAAGATAGAGAATATCACAAAGATATTTTAATCACTTTGAGACATTATAGATCAGACGAGACTTGAACCCACAAACTTTAACCTTACCATATTATAATGCTTTTTCAATTGATCTCTCGACAACTTGACAGATCCGTCAAGTTTTCCTAGTGTTTGTTTAGCAGAATACCGCGCCATTCTTTCATGTTTTCGGTAAATTCTTCCTATAACATCGACTATAATAGGTATTTTTCAAACAATAGATAAAGCTGTGTCGATGTAATACGTGTAAGAGTAATTATATCTCCCTTGGACCTGCAAAAACACTAATCTTGAAGTGGAGTCCATAAGAGGATCGACTTTTTTTCCAGTCCTTTTTATGCCTGAACCATAATCTCTTCATTACTTTCTATTTGATATTTGAATATTCATATGCATAAAGGTGTATATTCGTACTATCTAACTTATACTCTCAATGATATAAGACTGGTATGTTTAGAAAATTAAATAAATTATAATATAAAATACAAGTAAAGGCAGGTTTTTGTAATCAAGAAAAATGTTCGCCTTATAACGAATGGTTCGTCGACTATAGTTGCTTTACTTGCGGTACGTGGTAAGTCACAAAGCTCTGGCTTGGAAAATAAAGTCACCATGTAGTAACATGTTGACTTTATTTTCCAAGCCAGAGCTTTGTGACTTAATAAAAATAGAATTAACTTGTTGTCTTAGTGATCGGGTATCGTGAGACACAAGATAATTAGCATCGGCTGCAAGTATGGGTGGCAACTATGGCGTGAATTTGACGTAGTTTTAAAAATACACTTAGAATAGAGGCTAAATTCGTTTGTGTCAATTTAATTTACAACCATACAATGTATTTATGGGAAGCTTAGTAGCTTAGGCGGCAGTCCACGACCGAGAAATCACTTGCTTCAGTGGTTGCACCATTGTAGTGCTAAGTTTTTACTTTACAGAAAGTATAATATTTTTATATAAGTTCACTGTGTTTTTCTGTAAATTTTTATTATCTTACGATTTTGAAAAATTCAATATTATTTATTTAAATTTTTTTAGTAGGACTATATTTGATGTCAAAATAATAGTCGTAGACTATGTAGCCGAAGATAACAATTTCTCAAGTCAAGCTGTCTCTAGGCCTGTTTGCGCTGCTACACGTAAACTATTCCAGGAAATTTACTGTACTGTGCATGTTAAATCAACACCTGCAGTTGGACATACTGAACATGAGTTTGATATAGTTCTGCACATAATTCTGTAGTAGAAAGTATGGCCTGCCTAATAGTATTAAGAAAATAATGTAGTTTACCACGCTTTTTCAATTTTACATAATAATAATATAATCATTACAATTTATTAAGAGAAATACAACATTTACATTACAACACGATAATAATATAGCATATTTAAAATTTAAACGTTTACAAAAGTAGTCTCCAGCTCCTAAACTAGGAGTTGTCCTGTGTCTAAGGAGTTAGTGATTCCTCCAATACAGACATTCTCAAGAGCATCTGGGCCGTCTTATAATCTGGAATTTTAGTCCTTAAAATAGACTAGCACTGATCCACTGATAGTGAATTTCAGCGAAATTATTAGTACTGCCTCGGTAAATTCGCCTAATAGTATCATAGAGTATACAAAATCTAGTACCAAGTTTAACAGTTAATTTAATAAGATACGAAAGGTAGTATTAGTACTTTATAATCTATGAAAGCTTTAAGCAGAATGGTAAATCAAAATACCGTTTTTGAACAGGGCCTTTGAGTTCTGGACGAGCTTCTTTCAGAATCCTGCAAATTTTGAAATGCTTCCCACAATATTAAACAACGGCCCGAATGCGGCTGATATGAAACTATTTAAACAAATAAAGCTAGCAATATTTTTACACTACATAAATAAAAGGTGAAGTTATTTAAAAACTGACGGTGTGCATATTTGACGTCAATGACATGGATGTGTCCTACATTGGTTAGGAGATCTTGTATCGAGAAGTGCTGTATTTTTCGACCTTTAATGTGTATCATAGAATATTTTACTATATGTATCGTTTCAGATTAAGGAATATTGATCTTGTAGGTTCTATCGAGGTCTCTCGTGCCTTACCACTTTGTAGAAATATTCGTTTGAACTGATCGCATTAGACACGCCCACACGACCCATATCCATCCCTAATTGGCTTCGTATTTTATTACGATTTATACTACGGCCAATCATAAACAACTAGTTTTAAAATTGCCCTTGATGTCAGTACTGTCAACTCTGTCAATCTGCTCTCACTTGCTTGTTAGCGCACGCGCGCCATTGTTGAATGAATAGAGCGGGGCGTGGCCTGAAGCGATAGGCATCGTGCAGTGTGCAAGTGACTTTCAACTTAGGACTGATTATTAGGACTAGCGCCAGAGGCTTCGATAGTACCTACTGTTAAGAAGTATAAAAAATATTGTATACATGTCCCGGGTTTAGGGGTGCCCTGGTAGGGACATGTTTGTGTATTGAGTACAGTCATTTGTTCCCAAGTTATTATCGTCTATGTGTATATATTGTATAAGTTATTTAGTATCTATATTGTATTCTCTGCATAGCTTGAGACGAAATACTTGTAAGTATTCTACACCCAATTTATTATTTATTTATAGGTTCGCGATCGATGTCAAAAGCGGGCTGTTAGATAGCCGTTCACGAAAGTAGGCAGTCCTTTGTTGTCTTTGCAGTGTCGTACGAAATCAAGTTAAATTAATTTAGTTAAGGTCATCCAAACTACATAATTTCTATGCATATATTTTATATAAGGTGTACATTTATTCCTTGTCTTCAAGCTTTTTACGCTTGTTACTAAATTGTACAAAATACAATAAAAAAACGCCACTTCTTTGTCAAGAAACTGAACTAAAATAAAACAACTTATGCAGAGCGAAAGGCTAGCAATTTAATCGTTCACTTAACTCATAAATAAAATTGTCATTGCCGTTGGGAGACCACTTAGCTTAAAGATTGGTACACAGAATGGTCTCCCGACTGATATAAAAAAATATTATAACTTTTTTAAACATTCTGTTTTCTGCTTCACTTGTGATCGGGGATTAGCCAGTTTTCATTAAATACGAAGTTTCTTCACTCTTTTTATAACTCTGGATGATAGATTGTACAGCAGCAATCAAATAAATATATTTTTATTTCATTCCTTTCAGATCTAGGAAGTATCAAGTATTTATATATTTGATATGCCTAGATTTGCCCGTATCGGCACCCAAAGTTATTGCTTTTCAGGTTTTTTTTCCAACAAATTTGACCCATTATTTACATGAAAATCAAAATTTTCAAACAAGACAGAATTCCCTTTTCAAATTTTAATATAGCTTTCCAAATCAAAGTTAATAAAATTTATCAATTTGATTATAGACAAACTTTTTAACAAGTGTCTTAAATGAAGGTATCCGAATGAAATTAATTAGGAATAGTATGACCGTAACCTACAAGCACAAGTAGCGAGTGGAAAGTCTTGGAGCGATACTGTCATTGTATATTTATAAAATAGAAATGCTTATTTCTTACAGGAGTCCATTAATTAAATGGATATAAGTTACATCATTTTGATTTTATAAATATTATCCATTTTTATCTGATGTATTATGTAATAGTCAAATATCAATAGTCAATTAATTAAAAGCGAGAATTTTAACGTAAACAGATTACACTGTTAACCAATATCTAAATGAAGTTCCCGAATAAGTTCACTTATTTACTCAGTAGCCTATTAAACTGTCCGTAGTCCTTAGAAAACACCATCTTAATAGATGTATCACAAAATATCTTCGCAAAAGGTTCCAATCGAGGTGTATATGAACTAGAAATGAAAATAGGCAAAGCAGAAAATAACTCTTCAAACTGAGAAAATTCCGGTGGCCACTACATTAAAGGTAGCAACAATACCGTATTTTCATGATTTTTTGAACCAAGCAGAATTACTTTTTGGCACATACTGTATTTTAATTTTGAAATCATACCGTTACGTTTTTTGCCAATGAATTGCTAGATAGTTAAATAAATCGCATAGGTGAAATTTGCCTTGCAACGGGAGCATTAGGTAAATAATTTATGTTGACAATTCGTCGCGCTTTTACGGTTTAGTAGTCTTCGTATTCGGATTTTACAACCATAAAATTGTTAGACAATTCTTATACATTGCTGAAAAAAATATATCTAGATGGTATTATGTAATTACAAGATCACATTATAATGTCCCATGTCCCTGCATTTTTTGTAATATCTTCGAAAATGTTCATTATCTATATTAAATGCATTATTGGGATTAATGCTGTATTGCTAAAGATCGCTTCGTAAATAAAGAAATATTTCTCGTAAAAAGTGAAGAATAAAAAATTGTTATTGTGGATTATCCCTAAGAGATATACATATACAATAGCGGACTTTTTCGTAGACCTGTTTAATGCGTACAATACTGTAGTACATGATTTTGATCTATCTCTTAGGGTTCAGCTAGCGTTTGACATATAACCCTTTCTCTTGAATCACTCTATGTAGTAAAAAAATCGCATCATAATACGTTGCGTTGTTTCGAAGATCTAAGCAAGCATAGGGACAGACAGCAAGAAGCGACTTCGATTTATACTATGTAGTAAATTTCAAATATCTTTCTGCTGTATGATCTTAAGTAGGGACAGATAAATTTTTATGCAGACACGACGTCGTCATGCGCCTGACGTCTACTGACGCGGTCGCGGGTGCCGCGGTGTGTTAATAATAATTATAATAATATACATTTATTTTTAAGTAACTTAGACTCAAATGGTTAGTAACAAAGGTGCTTATATTTAATTTTAGTAAAAACGTAATGTCACGCAGACGCTGGGCAACGCGACGTTCATGTTATTTTAACTATAATCCAAAATTAAGCAGGTTCTCTGCAGTACTTAAAGAGGAATATCTCTACACAAAAAATATACTTAATATCACTAATTTTATTATTAAATAATTTGTTTCATCTTAACCTGTATTAGAAATTTCGATGATCAAGAAATCCAAAATCTTATCAAGTATTGAATTATGATATTCCTTAGACTATATATTTAAGTTTATTCCATATTTAATAGCTAAATAATTAGTGTAAACAAAACAGCATTCCCCGCTTATCCTCCAGTGACCAGTCCTAATTTAGAATGCTCAGTAATGACATTTTGATTGAACGTAATTTTAAAATAAATATAGTTTGATAGTTTATAGTTCCTAAAAATTTTACTGAAGTAAGTCTTCTAACAAAGGTTCATAATGATATTAAATTTGACGATAATTCATGGTTATTTTTGACTTTTGGAAATTAAATAAAATAGTACTGAGTAGAGATTATATTATGGAAAATTTACACTTTCTTTTGTTCAAATATTCTATTGTCCATTAGTAGCAAATATGAAGCGTTGTCATGGTGAAGGATGATCCTGTCTCGAGAACACTGCTGTCGAACCTTTTCCAATACAACTGACAAGTATTTGTTGATATAATATTATATATTTTCACGAAATAAATCGTTTGCCTTTGCCTTTTTATTTTCTTCATTAGCTATATATTTTGCTACATAGATAGCTCATGCTACATAGATAATCAAACGAATTTCTATTCGATTGACTATTCTATTTTTATATGACACCAATATGTGACGGCATTTTTGGTCTCAAGTCAAATTTATTGGCATTGTAATTGACAAATAATTAACGGCACTGATTTAAATAGGTAGTTGTAAATAGCAGTTTTGGTAAGTTAAAAATTATAAATGGCACGTTTAATACTAGTTCAGCAGTTAAAACTAAGCAGTAAAGTAAACAAAAATTAGAAATAAAAAATAATGAAATGGATCAGTGAATAAATAATTAAGCAGGAAAATAATTAATGAGCGGTAAAAATTATGGATTGAGCGGTTACGTGTGGGCAGTAATAAATCGGAATTTGTAGGTAAGAAATCTCGTTCTAAGCAATTTTATAACCTAACCTAACCTAACCAACCCCAAGCAAATTGACCAGCAGAAAAATGTTTGATGTCGTGCAAAGGGGATTCGCCCAAAAAATAACCAAAAGCTACAGGACAGTCTCCCTAATCGCGGCGTTGGTGCTGTCGGGACTGCTTCCGTTGGATCTTCGGATACGAGAAGCAGCTCAGCTTTATGAAATAAAGAGGGGAAAACCCCACACAGCATTGTGCGGAAGGGAAGTGGAACAAAGGGTGTCCTATTTAAAGGCGAATCACCCAAGCAAGAAGATTAGAGTGGAATTTGGGTGCCTAGAAAACGCAGAGGAGGATGGCGGACTGGCAGCTGATCTCACTAGGATCTACACGGACGGCAGCAAATTGGAGGGGAAAGTGGGAGCCGCCCTAACCTGCTTGGAAGGGCCAAAGGAGACTAGTACCCGAAAATTCAAACTGGAGCCGTTCTGTTCGGTCTTTCAGGCCGAGCTATACGCCATCCTCCGAGCAACCGAGCTGCTGTTGGTGAGGAAAAATGTAGAGACCGCCATCTTGAGAGACTCGAGATCCGCTCTCCAATCAATCTAGTACCCAGATTCCTCTCATTCCCTCACAAAAGCGATCCAGAATAATTTGCTAAAACTAATGGACCAAAAACAACATGTCCAACTATATTGGATCAAGGCCCATGTGGGGGTGAGAGGAAACAAGAGGGCGGATCAATTGGCGAAGGAGGCGGCCCTCAACCTAAAATGCAGACCACACTATGGCTCTTGCCCCATCTCGCACGTGAAGCGACTGATAAGAGCTGACACGATAGCGGGGTGGGACGACAGGTACAGGAACGCGGAAACGGCTTAAAAACTACGAAAACGTACTTCCCTACCGTAACAAGGGCCTAAAACGCCACGGGAAAGATAAACCTCAATATAATAACAACACAAATATTGATAGGACATGGTGGGCTCGCAGCATACTTGCATAGATTCAAATGCAAGGAGAGCCCATCATGTATATGCGACGATGAAATACATGAGGATATCTTTCATGTGCTGCTAGAGTGCCCAGAGACAGTTACACAAAGACGACGCAATGCCAACTAGATACGGAGCTTAAAAAGAAAAACCTCGCGGAAATCGTGGGGAACAAAAGGGAACGGGAAATATTTTTAACATATGCCACAGCTGTAATGCAGAAAGTAATAAAAAGAAACAAGGATAAGTAGTCAGTAAAAATAGAGTCAGGAATTATTAAAATATAGATAAGGAAATAATTTATATAAGGGAGTAAAATGAAATAGTAAATAAAAAAAACCTAACCAACCCTGTGATTGGTCGCTTCCGCTACTTCTCTTTTCAAGCGCGTGTCACCGCTCGCTATGATCTGCCGAACTATTTATCGAATCGCTCATTCCATCATTTTTAACGCTATTCAGTTATTGGACTGCTCAATTATTTTTAGAATTGACATTGTATGATAAAATAACCGACTAATTGATTTTTTATTATTGTCCATGTTTTACTGTCGCAATAATTAATCAACCGTCATTAAATTAAATAACTGCTCAATATGTTTTCCAAATGATCATAATAACATCTCGAATATTTAAACAACAGCTCAAAAATTAGTTCCCATAATTAACTGCAACTAACTATTAACTTAATTTACTGCTTCCCATTAGTACCTATCAAGTACATTAAAAAATATGACCTTTACGTTTTTGTTGCATTTCATTTTTTTCGAGTCTCATTTACTTTTTATTTATTATCTATTAAATTAATATTGGGTTGAGTATAAAGGGTATTTCGTAACCCTTTGGTAAAATGAAAATCTTTGAATTCATTTTAGGTGTTATATTTTTAATTCCACCTTGGAGCCGTACACGGATTTAATTAAAAATGTAGTAATGAGGCAATGTTGCGACGCGTGAGTGATGTCTCTGTGGTGTAGCTTACACTTTTATGTACATAGAATGTATACACTAGGTATCTCGTCCTTTACAAATTGAGTTATAGTCTGGAGTTCATGTCGTTTCAATAACCGTTTGGTACTAGGGTAGCGATCTTGTCTTTTGTACTGACTGTCCTGGTTTCAACTTATGAAAGAGGCAGATGTTTGTGTGATGAATACGAGCATTTGTACTTGAGTCATGGCTATTTATATATATTTATAAAAAATAAATGTTTATGTATCATATTCTATATCTATCCAAATACCCATAACACAAGCTTTACAGTGCTTACTTTGGGCTAGGCTAATTTGCGTGGATGTATGAAATGATATTATTATATGAATATTTCAAAATCGAATTTAATTTACAAAAAATTAAAAAATGTATGCTATGGTTAATAAGATATAAATAACTATAAAAAGGAATAAGAAATGGATACGTGCAATATGAAAAGTCCCAGACTCAGTCAAAACAGCTAGGAGATCACTTTATCTACGACAGGTGAGAAATCAAATTTTGAATTATAAAAGCTTCATACTGCAGCAGCGCTTAAATAGGTCAAATCAAACTGAGTTGCCAGTCCTTGAGAAATCTTCAATCAGCTACGGCGCTGTATATTGGTCAGGCATGATACCCATTAAAATATTTGCATAAAGACGAAAGTTATGCAAATCTTAAATCAATAAATAGGAGTCAGACAGTTCTATATATTTGAAACATACAGACGTAGAAGGGTATATATCATACATCGTCACCAAAAAGTTTTTTTTAATTTGTAAAAGGGAGGATATAAGATCACGTACATTTCTGTGTATAGCAACATCTGCGCAATGGCAACAATGCAGAGATATTATTATTTTAATTTTACTGTTAATGGTACAAGGGTATATATGGCAATATATTATTCCATAACTCCGAATAAAAAAAATCATATGTACCCTTCTACGTCTGCATGATTCATTTAATGCTATAGATCAAGAAATTATATTTAAAACACAAACCTTTCTAGCTTAGTTATTGGTTAGTATTTATCAGTAGCGCCTTAAGTGATGTTATCACCACAGTCTAGCAAATCTTTACAGTCGCCCTACGAATAAGTCTAGACTAGGTATTTTTTGAGTAGAAATAATAATTAACTTAACTAAAATGATACCGCATCAGAATATAATTTATTGAAAAAGGTTTACTACTTTATTCTATCTGATACATACAAATTTTAATAAGAGGCTAAAAATAATTATTGTATGTTACCATAATAACAAATATTAATCTGTATTTTTAGATGAAATCCTTACTAATATTATAAATCGGAAAGTGAGTTTGTTTGTTTGTTTGTTTGTTTGTTTGTTCCGCTTTCACGCCGTAACTACTGAACCGATTGCTTTGAAATTTGGCAGACATAAAGATAAAAGTCCGGATTAAATAATAGGGTACTTTTTATCCTGGAAAAATTGATATTCCCGAGGAAAAACAAAAATATTGTTTGTTTGATGGATGGATTGTAGATGGCGCTGTGTGTCGTTTAAAACAACGCAAAATATTGCAAATGAATATAAACATGTAAATTTAGAAGCTAAATGATACGATAATGAATCCCCAAAAATGAGGAATTCCCGAGGGATGACGTACAATTTGTTTTATCGTCTAAACTGTTTTTTTTTACATTTACTTATATGTTGCAAACGAATATGAACATGTAAATTTTGAAGCTAAATGATACGAAAATGAATTCTCGAAAATGAGGAATTTGTTTTATCGTCTAAATGGTTTTTTTTACATCTACTCTGATCCTGAAATCACTAAAGTCAACCAATTACTAATTGGTATAAGTATTAGTTACGTTATTTAGTTCTTGACGTATGCGATAGATGGCGCTGGGTGTTTTTTAAAACGTGGTAACGAAGTGTTTTTTTAAGATACGTAAGAAGTGGAATGATATCTCGCTCTTTAACCTGTAGCTTCTGATTATTTTCTTATTATTATTTATTCCGATTATTCCAACAGACCTCCCATTTCAATTTAAAAGACTACAATTTCCTTTAAGGGTTACATTTGCAATGACCATTAATAAAGCACAAGGCCAAACTCTAAGGGTTGCTGGAGTACACTTGGAAAAACATTGTTTTTCGCATGGTCAGCTCTATATAGCGTGTTCTCGGGTTTCCAGTGCCCAAAATCTGCATGTTTTTGCTCCACAAGGGAAAACATATAATATAGTGTACCATTCAGTTTTGGTTTAACAACTAATTGTATCCAGCGTTACATCGCGCTTCTTAAATTTTTCCGTGGGAATGAGAAGTTTCTTATAGTTGTGCTTTATACCGCAATATAACTGAATTCCACGCGGGCGAAGCCGCGGGCGGAAAGCTAGTTTTTTTATAATTCTAAATATTAGGCGCAGAATATGCAATAAATATGCATATAAAGTATATAGAAATATGAGTACTAGTACCGTAAGAAGTACGCTGATAACCATTACTAAAAAAGACATTAAAACGGCCCAAAACCCTTGTCGTTACAAATTTTAGTGAAAAAATTTTTAACGAACACAAAATGTGAAACTTGCTTTAAAAAATATTGCAATATAAAAAAGATCTCCAATTTTTATGCGGTTTTTTATTCTGATTTTCTTTGCATTTAAATATTGTTTGTATTACCTCATTACTTTCATAAAATATTAGTTAATTAAAAAAATGGGTTACTTACCCATATTTACAGATAAAAATAGATACTTATCAAAATTTTGGTTTTTCACCAGTTGACCAGAAAGTAAGTGTTGCCAGGCAAGATTTTACCACCCAGCGGGCAATAGAGAAAGCGACGCTTGGTGATGACGACGTGATTCGATTAGAAATCCGGAGGAGCACTAAAGTCATTGTTGTTGCACGAAGAATTGCTCAACTTAAGTGACAGTGGGCTAGATACATAACTAGAAGAACCGAATGGCGAGGGTCAACCGTAAAACGTTCCGTGGGTAGACCTCTCACAAGTTAGACTGACGATGAAGTCAAGGTTGAGGGAACCTTTTGATGTGGGCAGAACAGAGCAGGGAAAATCTTGGGAGAGGCTTACGCACAGCAGTGGACATCATAAGGTTGGTATGATGTTGATAGGCTTTTACCGGGAAGTGTCCATCTCTAGTCTAGAGAGAGCAATTGTGCGGGGGGCGGAGACGGGGGAGCAGCGAGTGAGTCAGTCTGCATACTATGTAGTAGCTCGGAACATTATTATAGGGGCTAAAAAGTCTACAATAAACGCGTAAAACGTAAATTATTTTAATTTCTGCATAATTGAAATAGTTTATACAATATGACGTGCTTTAAGAAATTGCAAGTACGAGTACAATAATAATATAATGTTCAGTAATTATTTTTTATTATTAAGTGGTTATTAAATAAGATTTAAAATGAATTTAGACTAAGCTTATTGGAGAACGACGACGACATTGATAACTAATAATAATCATAAATTTATAATTATTATTATTATTATTAGTTATTAATGTCGTCATCACGCATGAATAAAGAACTGCGATTACATTGATTTCCACAGAAAAAAATGATTTAAAATATTTTATAATGTTTCAAACATGTATGCGGTGTCATATCAATGCAAACATCTATTTCAAAATCAACTCTATTTTTTTATAACTTGACATAAACGTCACTTTCTATGTTGTTCAATGTGGCGATCACAATAATGACGTTCACTACAAAATGTAACATGGTTGACACTATTCTTATGAATAATAATAATATGGGAGTCAATTCTAGGTTTCTCGAGGCGCCCATTACGAAAATGACGTTTGTTAGAAAATCCACAATTTTTAGTAACATAAAGAAGGTATTATTTTTCAGTTTCATGGGGTGCTGAAACGAAAAACTATATTCTAATTTTGTGTAGTATGTTTTTTGTTTTATGAAAAAAGAATATTCATTCATTAATATATGGTATAATAGAAAAGAAAATGAAAATATGTTGTAAAATACATGTAACTGTAGTAGGTACTAATGACCTTATTCTTGATTTCATGCTAAGTAAAGGTGTAGAACAAATATTTATTTTTCCAAAAGGTACCAAATAGTCGTGAAATATTTTCTGTTGGTGAATGTTGTTTATCTTTTGTGTGGCTTAACAGTAAATATCAAATTTGTGTTTTATTGGAGCGGAGCGAACGAAGTGAGCCAAGCTCCCATGGATCAGCTTCAATGGCGCAATGTCTGTTACGCCATAACTTCCCGAGTTCTTAACCCATTTTAATATTTTTTGTGTGGAATCGAATCAACAGGTTTAGGACCAGATTGTGACGGAGCCCGAATTTTGAATTCGCAAAAATCCCATAGAAACAAAAAAAATCTTTTATTAGTTATTACGCTCTGCTCCAATATATGGTGCTAGCGTAGCTTTATGCTTAGCGACTGCATCGCCTAGTTGGAGCGAAGCTCCCATGGATCAGCATCAATGGTGCAATGTCTGTTACGTCATAACTGCCCAAGTTCGTAAATGATTTTAATATTTTTTTGTGTGGAATCGAATCAACAGGTTTAGGACTAGATTGTGATGGAGCCCGAATTTTGAAATTCGCAAAAAATCCTATCGAGACAAAAAAAAATCACCAAGTGACACCAATGAGTAGTGCTTGTGATGCCGTGATTTTAGCAATGATCAAAGGTTTAAAGTATTCTTTTTTACACTATGCTTTCACAGTATATTGTATTGATGAATAAAATAACGAAAGACGCTTAACTCGATCTCAAAATATATTTTTTTAAACCAAATGGCGATCAAGTGAGTCTGATTGTTTAGAAAAGCGGCGAGGTAAACAACTCATTGCTTTCAGATTGTTTTTAAGGGAATATCGGATTTATGTTGTTTACAAATACCCTTTGCGTAATCAGCCTGTTACGCAAAAGTCAACAGGGACTGAAAAGTTTCGAATTATTTGAAACTTCAACAAATTACTAGAAAATTTTAAACGTAAGTTCAAAAGTATTGGTTATTGGTTCAATTAAATTAAATAAGTTGCATTAATATTTCAATCATAGAGAATAATAAGGAAACATTTTCTTTTAATACAAAAACATTTATTTCTAGCCACCCTTGAAATTTTTCATGGCTGGTTAGATGATTAAATTGACCGGCGTAAAAAAACTGTGTTATTGCAAATATTTAATAATAAATAAGATGAAACGATTAAATAACACCAACTAAATGACATAATCAGGAAATAATAATATTAATAACATTCATTAATAACATATTAATAACTAATTAAAAATTAACTCAAAATATGGTTTACCAAAAAGTACAGATTATTTATTATTACTTTTTATTATTAGTAAATTACATACATTAGTACAAATAACTGTATTATAAATAAGAAAACATTTTATTAAATAACTCTATAGATTAAACTCAATTGATAACTAATTTAAGTAGATAAGTAAGTATGTACTTACATTTCGTAAGGATCAATTTTGTAATTCGTCTTAATTTTTAAGAAAAAAACGTATTTCTTTTTAATATTAAAATAATTTAACTTATAAGATAGCATTGAAAAAATGCAAAAAATATATAACATTATATAAGTAAAGGCTGTTTCATTTTAATTAATTGGAAAAAGAATGTTAAAATGTTTCTTTCGAATGCGACAGGATGTTCCTCTCATTGATGAGACAACGCTGGCCTACAGCGTTACAAGGCTCGGTAGCTCAATTGGGAGAGTTTCCCGCCTGAGAATTCACTTGTGAGCCGATACGATTTTTTTCTAATATGTTTCTATTATAATAAATATAAGCTTCATTATACAGAGTTCAATAATAATAAAAATATAGTTATGTCAAAGCCACGCATTTTTCGAAAGAGGGTTCCGACCAGTGAATGTATTTTGGTTTGTTGTGATGTCGGCAGCCCGAAAACATAGTATGGAATCCTAATTGAGGTGCATATATTACATATATATTAGAACACATTTCTTTTGTACTAGATAGATTACAGTAATTAAATAGATCTTGATTGATATTATTCTCGTACCTTTTTCATAATAAATTTTATATTAAACAAATAATTAGCTATGGGTGTTATTGACCATTGCATCATACTCAAGCTGGTTCCTTGTTCTGTATTAATTGAATTTAAACCTTTCAGTTTAAAAAGCACCATATGCAATAATTAAATATCCCATGACATTATTTGCCGATGTGAAAATTGCAGTTTGATTATTTAAATAAATAACAGTCATATTAAAATACATAATTAAATGGCTTGATATGAAATATTGCATCTTCATCAACTTATATATAAGTTCTTCATAAAACTCCATAAAACGGAGGGTAGTCGATCTGTGAACAGTAGCTCTTACATTAATTCGTTTAAACTTAATTATTTAGTAGTTTTTGCATTATTTAACTGAATCACTACTTTATATTATTAAATCTACAGACTCGCAATATTGAATTACCTATTGTTCCTTTGCATTAATTATATCTTGGGCTGACTTTCAAAATGGTTAAGTGCAGTGCCTGTGACAGCGATTTAAAACCGAAAGACAGTGTTTTTACCTGCTCTAAATCATCCTGCAAGCTCCAATATCATCAAGCCTGCGTTGCTGTCAAAAAAGGTATTTCGATCTCAGCTTCAAATTGGATATGCCCGGAATGTAAGGTAAAGCAAACGCGTCGGGGTGATAATACCGATACGCCCGTAAAGGAGACTTTATACTGCAGCGATAATTTTGTTAATGCAAAAAGAGGGACACGAACTTCAGCGAACAGCAGTGGCAGCAACTCTCTCGATGAGGAAAAGTCTGATGACGTTCTTGCAATTATACAAGCAGAAATTGAAAAATCATTTCGCCGTGAGCTGCCCAATTTCATAACGAAGCTTAAGGAATCAGTTGCAAGTGCGTTAGAAAGCAAATTTTCTGAGCTTGAAAAATCTGTCAAGACATGCAGTGACTTATATGATACTGTTAAAGTCAAAGTAGATAAAAACTCAACTACAATAAAAAAGGTTCAGACTGATAACATTAACCTTAATAACGAATTTAAGATTCTGCAAAACAAAGTTAATATGATGGAAGAATCAGCACTAAAACAAGAACAGTGGTCAAGACTCCAGAACCTTGAGATGGTAGGTGTTCCAGAGGCAGATGATGAAAACCTCTCACAGGTAGTGGAGGCTATTGCTAAACATGTGAATGTGCCACTGAACTCCCATGAGCTAGATTTCATCCATCGTGTTCAAGCAAAGAGACAAGTTAAAGGAAAGCCTCGTAATATAATAGTTCGCTTCCAAAATCGTAGCAAAAAGGATGCCATACTATCTGCAGCTCGAAAAAGCGGCGGTATCACTTCCAAGAATATAGGCATGAAGGGTGAGCCAAAATCAATTTACATCAATGAACATTTAATCATAAAGAATAAATTGTTGCTAAAACATTGTAAAACAAAGGCTAAAGACTGTAATTATGCATTCGTGTGGACAAAAAACTGCCGCATTTACATGAGGAAGGCAGAAAAGTCACCTTATATACTAATATCCTGCGAGGAGGATCTAAAAAAATTAATTTAATCATGTACTGTTTCATAAAAACATATTTCAATCCTAATTGTTACTCGTTGGATAAGCGTTGTTGTTTGCTTTCATTTTTGCGACCTAACAATACCTTATACTTACTGCAAATATACAATGCATTCTTAATTTCATTTACACTACACACTGACACAATCACCTCCAATCATTTATATTATTTTATTCTTTTAATGTTATTTTCTTGCAGCGAGCTTGAATGTATAACTTTTTTGCACTACCTTAATGCTGTTATAAATAAGCCAAACGTAAATAAAATCAATAAAAACTTAGTTACTATACTGCTTAAATGTGCCGAACATACATCGGCGTCGGTCATAAGTTAAATATTTTATATCAAAACGTCCGTGGTCTTCGGACAAAAACATTAGAATTTTATAATAATATACTCATTTCAGACCACGATATAATTTTAATAACTGAAACTTGGCTTAATGACAGCATTCTGGATTCGGAACTAGCAGATAGTAGATATGAAATTTTCCGCCGCGATCGTGGGTCGAACGAAGGTGGCGTTATGTTAATGTGCAATCGAAGACTGAACGCGCGCGCACGCATTGAGTGGCAGCGCGATCACGTGGAATGTTTGTGGGTCACAGTGGACGGTCGAACAATAGGTTCAGAACAAGATTTGCACATAGCGTTGGTTTACATGGCGCCCGGGCTTACGCTGTCCACGCGTCTATACAATTGTATTCAATTAATTACAGACGTTGCTAGTAATTTTAATGACGACTTATTTTTACTGGCGGGTGATTTTAATTTATTTAATATAATGTGGGATCAATCTGGGCCAATTTATTTAAAAAAAGGAAGTGTCGAACTCCAGAACGCAGGAGTTCACTTAGTAAATCAGACAAGTTTTTTAGGTCTCCATCAAAGCAATATGTATACGAATAAGGCGGGTAATACGCTAGATCTTATTTTCAGTAATTTTAATTTGGACATCCATGTCTCTTCATCTGCGCTAGTGAAAGAAGATATCCTTCACACTACTTTAAAAATCGACGCAAGTGAAGTTTCTGTCAAATGTTTACCTAAATTACCACGGAAACAGTTTTTATTTCATAAGGCGGACTACGATATAATTAATATGCATCTTCATAATGTTGACTGGGAGGATGTGCTTTCACCAAACCTCCTTGACGAGGCGATTACCAACCTTTATTCCATTCTGTATAGTACAATTGACGAGTACGTTCCTTTTTTTGAAACACATAATCGTGATTCTTACCCGGTGTGGTATAGTCGTGCATTAATTTGTTTATTAAGGGAGAAGAAAGCTGCCCATCGTCGTTGGAAGCGTTACAAAAATCAGCTGGACTACGATATTTTCTCACTGCTCAGAAAAAGAATGAAGAAATTGCAGAATGAATGTTATGAAAAATATGTATCACGGTGTCAGAAAAATATAAAATCTAACCCAAAGCTATTATGGTCGTACGTGAATTCTAAACGTAGAAGTGACACAGTATACCCCGGTATAATGACATACAAGGGTAGACAGGTCACGGATGGTAACGCTATTTGCGCTGCATTTAATGATTACTTTGAGCAAATGTTTGTTCAACCATCGAGTCATTATGTAGATAGGGAAAGTTACTCGAATGATTCTAGTGACCTCATAGATTCCTTTTCAATTTCCCAAGATGCAGTTTCCAAGCTGTTCTCAGCATTGGATATAAAAAAAGGTGCTGGTAGCGATCAAATTCCTCCCTTATTTATCAACAAATGTTCTGCGTCGCTTTCTTTTCCTTTGCACATAATATTTAATCGCTCTGTATCTGAAGGAGTATTTCCGACTAAATGGAAGGAAGCTAATATAATCCCACTTCACAAAAAGGACTCAAAATGCAAGATAGAGAACTATCGTCCTATTTCAATTTTGAACGTTTTCGGGAAGTGTTTTGAAAGAATCGTCCATGAAACCATATATCCTTTAATTAAGCAAGGTTTACCTGAGGAGCAGCACGGTTTTGTAAGGGGCCGGTCTACAATCACAAACTTGGGATTATACATTAGTGATTTACTTAAAGATATGGGCCCTCGATCTCAAGTTGACGTGGTCTATACGGATATCGAAAAAGCTTTTGACCGTGTCGATCACGTTATACTGTTGCAGAAACTTTATCGATTGGGGATACGCGGTGATTTATATAGATGGATAAAGTCGTATATATCAAATCGAAAGCAAGCTGTAGTAATCGGTGGGAATCGCTCCGAGTACGTTAGTATACCTTCTGGCGTACCCCAGGGCTCACTGCTTGGTCCTTTATTCTACGTAACTTATATAAGTGATATTGGGTCTTGCTTCAGACATGCCAAGTTTGTACTTTATGCTGATGACACTAAAATTTATATGAAAGTTAAATCATATGAAGACTGCTTGAAATTGCAAGAAGATTTAGATCGTCTCTCAGAGTATTTTATAAATAATAGAATGACAGTTAACGTGGAAAAATGCACACATATACAGTTCACAAGACGTAAAAAGCCTATTGAATACGATTTTAAATTAAATAATGTAAGTTTGGGTAGGGCGAATACTGTGAAGGATTTGGGTTTATACTTGGATTCAAAATTAACATTTTCTTTCCATTTTGAGTACATAATAAATAAGGCATATAAATGTTTAGGATTTATTTTTAGAGTGACTAAGAATTTTAGAGACGCTTCCTGCTTGAAGGTATTATATTATGCATATGTTCGAAGCATTCTAGAATACTGTTCTCCTATTTGGAATCCACAGTACATAACATATGCGCATGCTATTGAACGAGTACAAATGAAATTTACGAAATACTTAAACTTCAGGACTAACAGGGGAAATTGTGACTACAGAGAGTCGTGTAATAGGTATGGTCTAATACCACTAGGTGATAGACGTCGTTTACGAGACATGACTGTCCTGTATGATATATGTTCAGGGAAAACAGACTGCACCGAGTTAGTTAATCGTATAATTTCCTTAAATGCCCCCAGTAGGAGATCACGTCATACACAACTGTTTTACGTGCCGTTTGTGCGAACAAATTACGAAGCCAACGACATAACCGTTAGATTACCAAAAACTTATAATAAAAATTTCTCCGATATCGACCTTTTCGCCCTTTCAAGAACTGCATTTATAGCTGCGTTGCATAGAAGTGTGCTTGAGGGAAATAAGTAATGATCATGTCTATATATATATATATATATATATATATATATATATGTGTATATATGTATGTGTATATGTATGTATATATATATATATGTGTGTGTGTATATATGTATATATGTGTGGATGTTTATGTGTATATGTATGTGTATGTATGTATGTGTATATGTGTATATATTTTTTATCCATTTATAGTTCATTATATTAAACAATATATTTGTTAGTAGAACTAGTAGAAATAGGACAATTCATTTCTAGTGAATATTCAAAATTTATGTTATAATGGAACTGTTTAAATTTTTACTGATATAATGAATACTCACTACAAATTTTAATTGACATTCTCTGAATTCGTAGGCATGAGTTGGTTTTATTGTTTTATTTTAATTGTTTTATTTTTATTTTTATTGTGTTGTCACCGTGCGACATGTAAACCATGCAGTAATTTTGAGTCCGCTCGACTTATCGGGCGCGGCGCGTGAATCATTAGGTGCTCGCTTGCAATTTTTCTTAACTGAGGGTAAACAAATATTAGGGAGGTATGCATACACACACACACCTACACACACACACACACCTACACACACATTCACACTTTGTTTAATCGATACATTTTTGTTAAGATTATTGTTGATGTACCCAGTATTTATATAATATTTATTGTAAACGTAATGAGTTTCTGTAATTGGCTGCCAAACTGAATTACATTTTTATATAATTTATAAGTATACGAAAGCTGTAGAAACTTTGTTTATTGAGAAATAAATAAATAAATAAATAAAGTTATTGAGATGCTACGATAGAATCTATGGACTATATGTTTCGGACTATCAAACCAACTGGCTTATTCCTACGAATACTATTTTACACGTCTAAGAAAATTTGCTTTTGCTCTTAGAGCATTATCTAAAGTAGCTAATACAGAGACAGTCTTAACTGTTTATATAGGTATGCCGTCTCTATCTGACGCTATGAAATCATATTTTAGAGCAATTGTGTATACAAGGAATATAATCCAATAACCCAATAAAGGGTATCAGGGCATTTACATATAAATAAACTGCAAAGCTTGTCACAACGAATCAGAATCTTTCTCCCAAAATATTCTCTGGCTAATCAAAAATTTGCAAGTAATAAGTTAAGTGCAACTATATATACTAGAAAAAAATCAATTCGAGAATTTATCTTATAAGATAGCATTAAAAAAATGCAAAAAATATATAAAATTATAAAGCTTATATTTTTAATAGTGAATGCCCGAGACATCGTTCACATGGAATAAGGTTGTGTTGCGCATACCAATATTTCTGAGAGAACATATAATTCTACTCCTATTAGGCTTAGTTAATCATGGTAAAAAATTTATTTAAAATCGTTACGGCTGTGGGAAGAGATAGAATTGATTTTGCATTCATAAGTTTAAAAGGTACAACTTATACTTGATCATTGGTTTTCCCAGATGTCTTAAAGTGAACCACTTTCTTTCATTATACAGATCTAAATGCACGAGTGTCAATGTGTGGACAAACCAATATTCAATATTTCAATTTCAATATTGTAACTCACTCTGATTCAGATTAACTATTAATAATTTTAGAACATTTCACCAAAAAAATAGCTCTACATATAAAGTCGTTGTAAGATTTGATGAAATTTTTTAGACATATCATACTAAAAGGCGGTGTACAAACTCAAAGCTTGATTAAATACTTTTTGTTTGGGTTAGGCAATATGTGCTAAAAAATTGCCAAAAAGTTTAAATATGAAACAGTCTTGTTTTAGTAAATTCTTTTTTCTTATCATAAACATTTTTGGTTATATATTTACGAAATACAGTACGGAGTACACCGCCATCTCTTAATACAATTCATAGACATATTTCAATACAATTAGCAATAAACATTATATTTATTTTATTTATTTCATTTATTATATATATTATGGCTTGTACAGGCGGTTAAAATAAAAGAAAATAAAAAATCGATTCAGTAATTTTTATCAATATCACAAACCGATTCCATATATAATAGCAGCTCAAAAGTATTATGATAGCACAAAAGTATCTTGTAGTGGTTAAGGCGATGTAAGCCGATTTTCCTTGGCACCGAGTATGATCCCCTACCGTTATGTTTCTAATCTTCGAGCCGCACGTCTATTTGCACGGCTGACTTTTGGAGGAAATATAAGCGGCCTTTGTCAAGATTAAGTTCTCCAAGACATTATTGGACAAAATGATCGTGGCTTTAAATTTAAACTGTACATTGTACAGTTAACTGAAATTTAAATGCTTATAGTAAAATTAACCTCATTTACCCTAACTCGATTATTATTCCTTGAATAAATTAGGTACATTTTTCGATTGCAACATAACTATCCGGGCGTTGTTCTAACGAAAAAAATTAGGCTTAAAGGTTACATATTTTAAAATTAATAATTATTATCAAAACTATAAAATATTGTATATTTCTTACATTTTGACCAATTAGCCTAGCCCAAAGGATGCACAATAAGGTTTGTGTTATAGAGTTTATAGATATACTATGGTAAGGGATAGACAGACATATATGATACATAGAAATATGATTTATTGAAATATATATAAATACCCACGACTCAGGTAAAAATGCTCGTATTCGTTACACAAAAATCTGCTCCTTCCGGCATTCAAACCCAGGATCGTCGGCCGGTGCGAAAGGCATGATTGCTACCATTGCACCAAACTTAGGTTTTGATATAATATTGCGGACTTCTTTTTGTAGGAATACACGCAGAAGTATAAACTTGAGTTATTTTCATTTTACCAAAGAAACTTGCTTAATGTTTAACATTATTAAGAGTAAAAATAATACTAGATTTAAAAATCTAAAAATCGCATCTTTACAAATACTCTCATCATTTATGCATATCATACATCTCATTACATCTCCATAAGTAACATGCGCCATTTTTAGAATTTTAAATCT
The DNA here is from genome assembly GCA_927399485.1 of Calamotropha paludella. Classification (NCBI taxonomy): domain Eukaryota; kingdom Metazoa; phylum Arthropoda; class Insecta; order Lepidoptera; family Crambidae; genus Calamotropha; species Calamotropha paludella. Next base: position 18,932,346 of record OV656815.1, on the reverse strand, counting down.
AGTATTATTATTTTATTCTTTTTAATAATTAACTCAACGAAGTAACCATGTGTTACGCAACAATCGGATATGCCCCATACAAAAGTGAAAGTTGCCGAAAGTTGACCTGAAAGTGTACCTAGAAAGTTAAAAGTTGTTTTAGGTTGCATTGTCATCGGGTTCTGACTTGCTCCAAAAAATTCAGCTCGCTAGGTGGCCGGGAAGTGCCTCAAAATTGAGTTGCAAGAATCCAACTGCACAGACAGACAGACAGACAAACAAGAAAGCGACCTAAGAAAAACGTGAGAAAATGCGGTTTCTGCTAAGTAAGGCTGTAGAATTATTTGGTTGAAAATACAATAAGATTTTACAACAGACATACCGTAAGAAATACATTTGATTGTTACGTCAAGTCACGTGTTTCAAAACTTACAAAACACAAAATAAATGCGTCAAAATTACTCTCACGTCACACCGAGTTGACTAATGAAATAGCGTTACCATTTCAAGGAGCGTCAGCATGCGAAAAGTGGGTAATTGAAAACGCCTCTCTTTCATAGCTTGGCGCATTGGGGATTGCGTTTTTATGACCCAATTTTTCACATCGCCCCTTTCCTTCATTTTCGTAGGCATCTTTCGATTTAATATTCCTCTTTTAAGGTGAAAGATGATTTATTAACGATGGAAGAGCGGCGCCGTTTTGATACGAGTCTTACGCAAATTTTTGGCCCACGCCGACCAGATTGCTTCGGGTCCCGAATGCGCTTTTATTATTTTATATAGCCTTATAAAAAATGGGTTTCACTTAGCACAGATAAAGGGTGCAATAGAGAATATAAAAAGTTTTTTTTTAATAAACTTTATTATTTCTTAAAATCACAAGAAATATTATAGAAAATTAATCAATACATATATACATCCTGACTTAAAACTCAATATTAAAAATGGAAAAAACCTTAATCACTAAAGAAAAATCTCCATAAAGAAAAATGATTTCTTATCTAAATTGTTTTAAATTGTTTTCTAATAACAACTGTACTTACAGAATTATGCGAATTCTTACAGTAATTGTTTAAAAAAAATTGTTATCAATTGTCGATTAACGTAGTTAATTGACACGTGCTGTTATATAGCAAAAATAATGTGACGTTGGCGTAAAAACAGGAACTCGATTTTATTTGACTGAATTCATTATCACATAAATTCCGACTTAGATCCAAGATCTGTCAAAATGTATTGCTCATGGTTTTTGGTATACCGCTACATTTTAATTTATGTTTTTATTATGTTTTTATTGTTTTATGTAAAAATTTACTGCAAATAATCTTGATGGTACCCTTTATGTATGCTTAGAAATTTCATTTTGCTTAGCCTACATAATAAAAAAAAACGTAAGTAGCAATCTGAATGGCGCGGGCTAGAGATTTGCGTAAGCCTCGTATCAAAACGGCGTCACGCTTCTGTCCAAATATTAAATCAAAAGATGCCTAAAAGGATGATATTATTTATCACTAGAAGTATGGGCAATTTTAACTATTTTGTCAGTGAGTTTTACTGACAATACATATTGTTGTTAGTGAAACCATTATAAGCTAGTCTCTTCTAAGATATTAAATCAAATTAGCCTTGAACACATACACAGAGCTGGAGAACATAATATTCCAAGAGTATATCGAGAATTGCCGGAATCACAATTAGATATTGATTTGAAATTGCAATTCACTATAGAATTAGAAGCAGATAGTAAATAAGCCTTTATGGTAATTGTCACCCATATTCAATAGAGCACTATTTATATATCTCATATATTTCAAAGAATGGAACCTTCTTCAAACGAGATAAAATCTTTTTTTTTCCAATTTTACACATAATACTCTTAATAAAAAATAGAAAATTACAGTTACATAATGCCTTTTCTAGTTAGGGTTGCGAAGTTTTTAGACAACAAAGTTGACTTTTTTATGTTGTATTTAAAAATGAGAGTGAACAAACAAAACGTTACGGTAATTCTGGCATATATATCAATGTAAATATGCCCGGATTATGTAAAGTCCTCAATAAGATTGATGATTTTAGAAATCTTACGAAGGAATTTATTTCTATAAAAGTACGTTTAGAAAAAACCACAGAATTCAAGATGAAATAGAAATAATACGGTTGTGAAATGGATAATAGGGTAACACCATAGACATACATATATGATACATATATATGTAATACAATTGGAATAAATATAAATACCCATGACTCAGGTACAAATTCTCGTTCATCACACAAACATCTGCTTCTATCGAGTCTAGAACGCAGAACGGTTGGTGTGAAGGCAAGATCGCTACCGTTACATCCAACGGTCTTCGAAAATAAACAAAATAAAGTATCTGAAAGCTGTTACAGTGCGCATATTATTTTAAATCTTTATTTTTTTTGTATACCATTGTTTGTAAAATTATAACGAAAACGTAAAATTATGAAAGGGCTTTAGTGACAGTTCTATTTCGTGACGAGATGTTATTTGTTAATAACAATAACAACAATAGCAATAAAAGAATAATAACAATAAAAGAGATATATATCTATATATTACCACTGGACTTCATAACACCAGCTGTCTCAAAAGTTATATCCATTGTTGTTTTGAATAAACCGTAAGGAACAAACTGTGTACTATTCAAGTTTGAAAATTACGCTATTAACTTACTACTTAATATGTTTTAGGCATTTTAGTCATTGAACCTTGGATGCCACGTTTGTGCTATAAATTGGCAACAGATTTCACCAGCACTTCATAAATTACACACATGTTGTCTCAGGAATACATAATTTATTTTAACTAAATTTATAAAGTAGAATAGTTTTCCGGTATATCTCGAAATAATTGTGAGAGTGATTTGAATTTTTACTAAACTCCATAAACCCAGTGTGTGTTTTAATTAGGGGATATCTTTTATAATTTTTCAGATCCGTCCAAAAAAATTTTAACCAGTAAACTAATATTTTGACAAACTTGATCATTATTCTTTTTATACGTCTGCATTTTTCACAAGTATCTTAAAAGTTTTTTTATATATAACGGAAAGGCGAAGTTAAACACGACAACAATGTGTCAAATTTTAAATTGTGTTTTAAAGCAGCAAATCTACGGGCATTTTGAAAGCCATTCAGGAAGTAGACAAAACCAGTTGTATCAAAATATTTCTTTTATTATTTAGAACTAAAAATGATATGTTAAGTATTTGACAAATTATTTCTTTAATATTTTTTATTCCAATGAGGACAGTTCAGCTATATTATTAAAACCCTCTTTATGACACTTGGAAAAATATCATCATATTTACTACACTACATAAACTATAAGTAAGGCGTATTTCATAAGTTCGATTGTGAATCTAAATACGTTGCAGTAAGAGCCAATTTACAAGCTTGTTTATAAAGAGTGTTAAATGAAAAGACCCTGCAGTAAATTTCAGGGGGCGTAAAAAGGAGTATAACAAACAATTTGCGTCACCTACAAAGTAGTTCTATATTCATAAAGGCCTGCGGACCGAATTGGAGGACTTATAAAATTAGTGCTCGGACAGCTGTCGCCGGCCCATAAAACCTTAGGCCTCCGGGTCACGTAACGGCTATTAATCTGACGACAGATGCAGACACCGGGATAGTCATTCTAGATATACTACCCGGCTTGCGAGCGCCACATCTGACGCTAATAAAGTCATCTGAACGGAACGATTACACATTTATATATGTCTTAAGCTCCTGTGAATTCTTGTCATATTTTTTTTCTTCCAATACTGCCAAGTAAGAGCTGTTATAAGACTCATGTGTACCCCAAGAATTCAAAGGCTGTATATGACTGTACCTGTAAAGTTATTTGAACGCATAGGAATTTAACGAGATTAGCGAAGCACTGATCGTCTTAATATTTCTTGTAAATTATTAGTATGTATTTTAATGCATAATTCTGTAGGTAGCTCTGTTAATTGGAGCGGAGTGAACGAAGTGAGCGAAGCTCCCATGGATCAGCTTCAATGGCGAAATGTCTGTTGCGCCATAACTTCCCGAGTTATTAACCGATTTAAATATTTTTTGTGTGGAATCGAATCAACGGGCTAAGGACCAGATTGTGACCGAATTTTGAAATTCGCAAAAATTCCCATCGATTTTTTTTCCTTTTTTTTGGTTATACGCTCCGCTCCAATATATGGTGCTAGCGTAGGTTTATGCTTAGCGATTGCATCGCCTAGTATATAAACATATAATTATGAGTTTTAGGCAAAATTGGGCGGCTTAAACGTGTATACAAACTATGTTTATCGATGATGAATAATTGTAGCTTTATGTAGTTGTAACTGGTAATCTATATTGTCTAGTTGAGTTTTTAGTCTAAACCGCCAGAATTCGCCTAATGCACCGATATATCATCATTATGTTTGTATATTAGTCAAAATTTTGTTTATAAACTGTCTTTCTGTTTGTGTCTTATCATAAATCTGGCAATGCCCCACCTACTGATCTTTCTTAGGAACGACAACACCGAAGGGAACATTTTCCCTTCGGTGTTGTCGACCCATTGGTCGATAATAATTTTTTGATCATCCTTTCGATGGCGCACTGAAAGAAACACCAATGTTTCTGTTTTTGTATGTACGAGGGTAGTCCTAAGCCTACAAAAGAAAAACGAAAATTTTGGAAAAGTGGCTATTTATTTTTCAATATAGTCTCCTTTAAGTTCGATAGATTTGACCCAGCGATGCTCCAACTTTAAAACGTCAAAAAAATACGTTTTATCGAGTTCGGCAAAGTAGGCTTCCGTGACTGTGATGACCTCCTCATTCGATTAAAATTTATGTCCGGCAAGTGACTTTTTCAAGTTTAGAAACAAAAAGAAGTCGCACGGGGCTAAATATGGAGAATACGGTGGATGGGGCAGCCGTATGTAGCCCAATTTGACCAATTTGGCCATGGCGAGGGTGGAGGTGTGAGCAATTGCTTTGTCATGTGGAAGTGTACTTTTTTCTTCGCCAAACCGGGCCGTTTTTTCTATAATTCGGCGTCGATTTGGCCCATTAATTCGGAATAAAACAGCCCTGTAACGCTTTTGCCCTTCCCCAGATAGGCTGAAATCGGCTGAAATTTCGACAGTAGTGATCTATGAGAATGGACTACAGACTGCAAGTATTTTTTTTTCCGCCAAATAGTGACGCCATCGGGCAGTGAGGCTATGTACTTATCGGACCGCCCTCGTACCTTCTTATTACCGGTAAAAATAAAAGTTTTATTAGAGTAAGCTAGATCGATAATAAAGTAGCTACCAAGTGATGGAAAAAATGCTAATTGCTTCGTGTTTAACTTTCTACCTACACTAAGTTTCTAAAGATAGTTTTCGAAAGCGAGTAAATACTTAGGATACATTTTCTATGTTGATCAAGTTAACAAACTAGTGATTCAGACAGCGAGGTGCTACAATCTATACTATTAACCTCTGTAAGCCTGATGGGGTCAAGAAGGCCCAACTCAATCTTAAATTTGTCCTACATCTGTGAACGTCTACTTAAATATTCCACGCTAAACAGTAGTTAATTAATTTCAGATGTTTTAATTATATGTATATTAGGTCTAAGTCTTATAAAAAAGGTCTAAAAATGTAGTAGGTATCTCATTTTGGGATTTTCTGGACCCCACCAGGCTCACATTATTTTTTGTTTACCAGGCATATGAAAGGTTAATTTACGCGAATGTGTAAGTACCTTAAAAGCAGATCCATTTGGCACAGGAATCATGCGCAAACCATCAATCAGGCAGCAGATGCAATCCTCATAACGGTAAGTACAGTGTGCCAGCCGGCACGGGGTAAGTCAATGTACCTCTTTATATTTCATGTATAATGTAATGAATAGTATTACCATGAATTGGAACTTTAATAACGTTTAATTTCATTTTATAGAATTTTGTCATTGTCATCAGCGTAATCTATTATCCTTTAAAATTGTTACTAACTTTTCTGTATACACACATCGCTTAAAGTAGTTTGTTCGAAGTCAGTAACCTCAAGTTATTTCTGTTTTACCCTCAGAAATAATTAAAGCTTTACCAGTTTAGTTAGTTTAAAATTAAAGTACCACTCCGTAAATTCTATCCAGTTGCTGCTCGGCCTCGTTGAATACTTACTCCACCGTATTCTGTTGCACAATGACAAGCGAAAACAATGCAAATATCACTAATTATGCAATTATTATCAATATTTAGTATATTTAGTGAAGTGAAGTAACGTGTAATTAAAATTTCATTGGTTGTTTGAGAAATTGACTGTCAAAAATTAAGAGCAGTAGAGTTATTCCGTATATGAAGCTTACACTCGCGAAGTGGTCGGAATCATTTCTAGAATATAAGCACAGTATTCATATTGAAGTATAAATTATCTTAATAATAAAATAAAAATAATAATAAATCTTTAAGTGCTATTGTACTAACGTTGGCTTTCCCATAACTAAAGGAAATAGCAATTCAGTCAAAGTTAATATCCTATAGTTATAGTGTCAACGTTGGCTGGCAAATTTTTAATAAAATTACTTCCTTTCTTTACCAATTAATTCAACAATTGCGTTTGTATTAATATACCTATGATAAATCGATTTAAATATTATATTTTTATGAATTCAATGATTACTACTAACGTTTCCTAAATACTCATAATTTCCTTATATTATAACAGCTTGAAGGGATTGGAAGCTCTACACAATCATCATAAACTTTATTATTATAAGTTAGTTTAATAATTTATTTAATGAGTGCTACGAATGGTAAACTTTATGCTACACGGCATTCTCTACCAGTACATGGGACCGCTTTTCTGAAATAGCACAGAAATAGCAAAAGATGGTTTACACTTATTATTTAGAATCATAAATAGCTACCGATTGATTCAATCCAAAGAAACAGAATATGTCATTAATAAAAAACAAATTAAATTTGAAGGCTTTACATATAGAATTTATATCACAACATTGTTCACGCTGACAACACAATCTTTTTAATGTGAAAGCATGAGCGTCAAAGCCTTAATTATCCAAACTCTGGAGGCACATTTGGTCGCTCTACGTAGGCGGCTCATTACATATGGGTGTAGTACTACGGGGTTGACGACCACATATTGTGTATACTGTTGGCGAAAATTCGGCTTAGCAGGTGTAATGGAAATAAAGACTCATTTTCTGCTTCAAACATGGATTATACTTAAGAATATATAGCTTGATAAAAATAGTGCTATTTACACTTATAACATCACCAGCTCTTAAATTGCCCGTTATCAGCACTTACAACATTGAAACGGTAACGTACGTAAAAGGTTATATCAGATAGCAATATAACAGGGATGGAATGAATCGATAAATATAAATCGATGGATTTTTAAGTTTTTATGGTCTTACCAAACAATGAGTTATCCCATAAAATATAACATAAACTTTAAAAGTGTTTCGCGTTAATCATTTCTCTTCGTGTACAATAAAGCACATTTTTATTACAATAAAAATTATAAACACAATCTTTAATTATGATCGATTAAATCAATATTGGTCCAGCACAAGAATTATCACTTAGACATACTTGTCCCTGGTATCAAGCTATATTTTCTCAAGTAGGTTTATTACCTTTAGCAGAGAGAGAAATTAGAAAAAATATTATAATAACTAATTATTAATAAGTACGTTCTTTTTAGTGTTTACAGATAGGAAATAAATAATGAAACAATTAAAATAGAGAAGGCGACAGTTGTTTTTATTTTTGTGAAAAAAATTTCCTTTATCAAAATATTCTTACAATATTCTTAGAACAAAGCTCTGATCTCTGTCAGACTTGAAAGACAATAATGGCAAAAATGTGTATATTTATAGAAATACCTATCAAGAAAAACAATGATATTTCCTAAAATTTTTAGAATGAGATGATATCTTTATTTTGCTACAATATATATTTGCTATTCTTTATCATATAACAGTTTGAAGGTCTTCAGATATTCTTCAAACCTACATCTGCACAGGAATAAATTTCATGTTTTAATATCATGGATATCTTTTAACTATTAAAATTTTAAGAGTTTTAACATGTTAATAAATTATTTACATGTTACAACTCTCGTGTGTCTTGTCATATTCAACACTTTGTTAACTAAATTTCAAACTTTAAATTTTACGACATTTTTCTATTGACAATGACATTTTTTGGGAATATTTTGTCATAAATTCAAAGAACCAATTTTGACTTCGTGCCTTAGCGATAACCGCTACTTGAAAGTTATATGAACGCGTTGTTTGAAATGGGGTAACGAAAATATTCAATGTTAATGTAATTAAAGCTGTGACCGGTTAAATTTTAACGGATTTAGTGAATAAACTAGTTTTGCGGGTACCCCTCATTAATCATTTTCAGGTTTTGCATCAGTACTAATACCGTTTACTTTCATCCTGAAAACTGTAAGCAATAAAATACATTAATAGAGAATTTAATGCAAACTGTGTTAAATATTCAATCTGAGAATATAAATTACCATCATCAATATTGATCGATCATTGGATGCAATAGGGCTAGATCGCTACCTTTGCACCAACACGTTGTCAAAAGCTTTTACAAGTGATTATATTCATGTGTCTTTTCATATTATACTAGTTTCTGCCCGCCAGTAGTAGCGTCTGCGTTGACCTTAGAAAATTTCAACTTGATACGTCCTGCAGGTCGTTTTTTTGACAACTCCACAGAATCCTAACATTAACTGGCATAAGAAGTATCCAATGCGTTAATCAAAGTAATAAACAATATCTATGTTCACATCCAAATTCGGCATCTGTTCATGCGTGATATAGCAAATATTTTTGATTTTTGACATCTCATTTTCAATTGTATGAAAGAGTTTTTTTACAGATTACCAAAACGATAACGATCTCAAATGTTACGTAGTAGTTATTATGTTTTTATTAATTATTATATAGACTTAAATTAATAATACTATTTATTTTTTATTCGTATTTAATCACTATTTTATTTCTTGAAATAATGATAACTATATCGCATTTACTTCTAAACTTCTAAAGAAATATGGAATTTTTTTATATGTCGGGATTCATTATAAAATCGCCACATAGACAGGTACACTATAAAGAATCCAGAATAGAATCTATGTAGATTCAGAAACAAAGCTGCCAATATGATTTCTTTGAATTTCAAAGTTATGGATTTTGATATATAAGTTGTTTTCATAGTGTTCATAATTTTAAAATGTCATACTGACAAGGCAAGTAACAGTACTGCTGAGGCAATCAAAAGTTGTTTGACTTAAATGAAGCATTACAGATGTATAATTCGAGGCTAGAATTACTCGAAAAGAAACGAATTGTATATAATAAAAAACAGTTACAATTTTTTATAACCCATATATTTATAAAAAATCAAAATTAGTTTGCTTATGTTGGGAAAATTACTAAAATATATTTTTATTGATTGCCAATCAAATTTATGTTGGTTTGCGATATGTCCGCACCGTGCAGTTACGTTGCAAAAGCACGATACGGATTTACGGATCCTCACATTTAATTAGCATAACATTGTTTTGAATTTTTTACAAATAAGTTAGTAAGTAAATAGCCAAACAATCGTTATAACTGAAAGTTTCTGAATTGAAAGTAAACAAATTCAGATGCTAACAAAACAATAAGGAATTAAGTTAAGGGCAGGTTACCGTAAAATCCCCTTGTTTTTATCAATTTCTACAAAGTCAAATGGAGTAAATATACTATGTAAACTTTTCACGATTGAAACATAATCTAAAAAAGCTGAAGTTTCCCAGATAGATTTACAGATTTATCTAAAACCTTTTAACGAGTATATGATGTTATTTTTCTTTTTCTGTGCTATTCGCTTTATAAATTATACATATATTTTTAAATATCTCATATTTATCATACTAGATCTGAAAATAAAAATTGTACACGTTGCTGTCGCTATAAAAGTGGATCAAGTATAGTAATTATCTTTATATATATAATTCTTCTGTGAGTGTGTATGTCACTAAACTCCTCCTAAACGGCTGGACCGATTTGAATGAATTTTTTTGTGTGTGTTCAAGGGGATCTGAGAATGGTTTAGATTCACAAATCAGTCCGGCAGATGGCACTGCAGTCGGCACAGCAACGCGTGGCCGGGACAGCTAGTCTTTATATATATAATTCTTCTGTGAGTATGTATGTCACTGAACTCCTCCTAAACGGCTGGACCGATTTGAATGATTTTTTTTGTGTGTGTTCAAGGGGATCTGAGAATGGTTTAGATTCACAAATCAGCCCGGCAGATGGCGCTGCAGACGGTTTCTAGGTTATTTATCTATACTGCAAAAATAACAGGCAGGACAACGTCTGTCGGGTCCACTAGTACTTTATAAAATCGTAATCGTCAGTATGTGTTATGTAATGTTAAGTTTGATTTTGTTAATCCAAAACTTCTTAAATTTTGCAAATAATATTATATATAATATTATTCTAATAACCTTATTCTATAACCAAACAAATAATATAAACAAATAACCAATAAACAAATAATATTATTCTATAACCTTGTAACTAGCATAGATAATTAAATTTTATGCAGCGTAACATTTCAGACTGAAAAATTTCTTATTGAAGAAGACTATGCTATATAAGTATTTACTTCGTTCACTCGGATATTACAAAACTAATAAAATTATGTTAAAAGTGATGATCCCTCCGTTTCGGAGCAAGAATTCGCTTCAAACAGATTGTTACTTTAATTTTTTATTTCCATTCTTGGGCTGTTCTTTCCGTCTTCATTAGTCATTCTTTAGAGGAGATAAAATGATTTATGTAAGGGGGAGAGGGGAACTTTTTCCCGGGCTCTACGATTGATGGGAGTTTTATGCAAATTAAATAGACCAACACTGCGATCGAATGTTATCACACACGTTTGTGTAAATTTCCGACGATAGTTCTATTCGTTCTGGTTGCCTACAGTTTATTTTGAATGCTTTTTATACGCTTGCATATAACGTCCAATAGCTGGTTGTCGCTTTTAGATAATTGAACCTGAATAAAACGTCGATTGGCATAACTGATCGTGGATAACATTTAACTCTCGAATAATTTTTGCCGCCAATTTTAATTAAGGGATAAGCTGATATGGTCCGAATGATTTTTTGATTTCTTTATAGCTGTACCATAGCAGCTCTTTATTGGTGCGTACCAGACATCATCCAAGTTATTTGGCTTACTAGCAACGTGACAACGCAGCAAGTGGGAACGATCGTGGATGTCTAATAATTTGCGGTAATAATGGATATCATCATCATCCTAGTAGAAAGACACCCACCGCTGGACGTAAGTCTCATCCAAAAATGGAGGGTGGGAGAAAAGACCACTTAAATATGCTGCTACCCATCTTGTGGTGCATGGGGATAACCTCCAGTATCTCTAGTCGGTTTTTGCCCTTGAGTGTGAAGAAGGTATTATTCTAATTTGTAGGCTTATCCAGCACAAGTTATGTGGTAATATTATAATGGATATATTGCTTTATATTTTCATCAATTTGGACTAGTTCAGCTAAATTTAGCATCTCGACACACATATCGTATCAAGAGTGAAAAACTTGAGGAAACCGACAGGTGAAATCAATCACTTATACTCGTATAAATCCTTTTACATAACATTTCGAATTCGTTTTCGTTTACGCGTTGGCAACAGATATAAAAATATTCATCGCAATTTTTCAAGTTATCTTACCCCCAGTGCAATAATGTCACTTTTTCAAAAAATGTACTTTTTCGGGAAAAGCATTTAAAAAAGGTTTCATATGAAATTATAAATAATCCAGTATAATGTTGTTATATAACTACTATCGTTTTGAAATGTGGAACAGACTTAAATGTGACCCCATAATCCTAACCTTAAATTAGTTCGATGCAGTCGCTAAGCATAAAGCTTCGCTAACACCATATATAGGAGCGGAGCGTAATACTGAAAAAAAAAATCAATAATGTTTAGTAAATTTCAAAATAACTTCGTCATAACTTTTTTATTTTTGCGAATTTCAAAAATCTTCACGATGTAGTGCTTAACCTGCCGGTTCCATTTATTACAAAAATACAATAATCAGCTAAGTACACATAGAGTTATGGCGTCACATACGCTGGTCATTCATTGAAGCTGGTCCATAGGACCTCCAATAATAGATCCAATAAGGTCCAATATTGAATATAGGTCAAAAATATTACTAGTTTTGCATTCAATATTTTTTTTACAACAAAACAAAATAATCAAAGAAGCAAAATAATATTGTACATAAGTGTCGTCGCTTTTACGAATCCAATTTATTAAATGAATTTGATGAAGAAATAACTGTAACTGCTTAGATCGTAATTGCTCCAGAATTAATAACATAAAATTTCACAATTCGAGATAAATTTGTAGATCCTAAATAATTTGTTGTGTGCATGTTGCTCCAAGTGTCCGTTTGATTAGCGCCAAAACCGTTACGACTCTGTTGCCCACACACGGAACTATTACTACCACATCAGTAATAATTAATATCAATAAAAACTGTACATAAAATTATAAAAACCATAAAAAGTGTTAACAATATAATTTTAAATCATTTAATTAAATTCGAACGAAAATCAAACTTAATTTATTAGCTTTAGAATTTACATCCTCTCTCCTATCAAAATGCCGTGCCCAACAGGGCCCATAATTGGTTCAAAACATTTCTATGTAATATCTTTAAGTAACATTATGGAGTGCAATAAAGAATTGAGTATTGAGTATTATTATCGAACTAGGTGCAGAGGAATTTTAGGTGACTTAATAAAATATATAAAATTATATAAAAGTTTTAGAGACAGTGGTGCACCAAATGTGCCTTATGGTCTCAAATATAAAGATCAATAAATTAACAAAGTTTCACATTGTTTCTTTTTACTTGTGTATGATAGTAGAGTTACAAGGTTAATAAGGTTTTCTGCCATGTCAGAAGCAACTGAATGTGAGCGTAACTCCAAAATAGCAAAAATGTAATTATAATCCGAATAAATTACGTTCAATTATAATTCCGATTATCCTCTACTGCGATATCGGTAATATTTTGTATTTTTCCTTCGTTCCTGTTATATCAAACAAATCTCGTATATTCCTTTGAAGCTGAGCTTTATACAGCAGCATAATAACCGGAATAAATACCTTTTCTAACTTGTACCGAACAAACAAAAATATTATATGACTAAGGACGTATTATGAACTATCGTTTTTTTATATGAAATCTTACGAAAACGTATTATACGAGAGAAAGGTGAACATACGAGTAGTGCATAAAAGAAGGAATTACCAAGCAGTTTGCGCATACGAGTGACTGAGACCAATCGCGAACACGGTTTGAGGTTTATGTGGACTTAGCGTAGCGAATTTGGAACTGCGTAGTCTTAGCTCCCACGTATATACGAAAGCGAAGCATAATTTTCATATTTCTAGTTTTGAACAACGATCGAAGTAATTTGGATATAATCTTCGGAGCAAATAAAACAGTGTTTTAGAGGCGACCTCAGCCAGTTATTGGTTTGCTGTGACTGTAATTTACGTACTTTATTGAGAGTTTAGAAGTTATTTTCTGTTATCTACGGCAAGTTGATTAGAAATTGAGTAAATAAGCGAATTCGTTCAGCAATTGTGTTAGGAAAATGTTATATTCTATGGAGCAATTTACGCAAATATATCTCCGCTTAAATAGTTATTTTCATTTCCCACCAACCAATACCCACAACCCGTAATAATACGAGAATATTCCAATCCAATTGGATTCCAATCCATATTCTTCTGGAAAATCAAAGGTTCCAATCCCACAAAGAATCATAAAAAAGTTGAAAAGATCAACACTTCTTTCTTTTTTATAGAGTTTTGGAAATTTTTAATGTAGTTCTTTAGTTATTAAATTCTATGATGATGACTTAAATGATGTTCTGAGTGAATGGTATGACGTTGTACGATGTCATTAACATAACGGCTTAAGAGGTATTGTGTGGCATAACATAACCCGAGCACACGCAGCCATAAACTTTATTGTCTAAGTTTTCCTTTTTGTTAATTTATGCATAAATATACCTTATTTCCTTATCCACATTCATAAACACAAATTTACCTTCTTACCCTTACATTATACGTGGCATAGTTTATTTAGGACCTGTGTCTAATAATGAAAAGATAACAAGATAACATCATGTCCCCGTAATTTCTGAACTTAAAACACTCATCCTTAAGTTTGACACATATTTCTCGGTTCAAATTTTACGTCCATGTTTCTATTATACGAGTGATCTTTAAAACTTATAAAATTTATTTAGCAGTATTTATATCAGTATTTAGTCGTGGTTTACTTTTAGAAATAAATTTACCTTAATGTCACTTAGAGTAATCGACCAATCACAGTGATCTGCCAATTCAGCAATCTCGTTTAATGATTATTTAATGAATTCCAATTCGTTTTTAACTCTTCTGATTAATTCTTCTAAATTTTTCTTTTCCACATCTATATTATTCCAAATTGATTTAAAAGTATTAAATTTTTCCGGTAATAAATCTCTAATTTTGTAAATAAATGTTTCTTCTGAAATTTTGTTTTCTTTCCTCGTGATTCGAAATTGTATATTTTGTAATTTATTGATATCCTCTAATATGTTCCCTGAGTATTGCATCTCAAAAAAAGTCATTATATGTTTCGTATCTTGTCCTTATATATTGTAATCATACATAAAATCTATTTTTTCAAAAATTTCAATAATTGTCTTCAAATTAATTACATGATGTAAATATTTTTCTTCAATTTAACCAAATATGATAAATTTCCCTTATTTTCCAACTTTTCCTCATTTTTATCGTCAATTTTTATACCCTTTGTACCCAGAAATATATAATACCAAAATCCTTACAATACTTTATTATTTTTAGAATGCCTAAGAAAAGACAATAACCATATGTGTCTTTATAGATTTAAAAATATACTTAAAGCCGCGGTGAATGAAATGTTCTGGAGAAACGTGCGTAGGTAGAAAAATTGATGAAATAAAAATAGGTATAAAGTGGAAGCAAGTGATAGAGTGATTGCAGTGCTACGTAGGCGAGTGAGCAAGACGGGTCTCGAACGGGGATTGAGATTTATATCTACTCGACGCAGTGATTCTGGAAGGTTTGCGACCGCGTGGTCTTCTCTCCCGCGTATATTCAAAGCAGAGCGCGACCGCGTCCTGTGTATGTAGGTAGTTCTGATTTTGGAAGCGATAGAAGCGATTTGGTAGTAACCTTCCCAGCGGATTAAAGAGTGATTTAATAAGAGACCTCAGCGAATTATTGGACTACTGTGACCGTGGTTTATGAACACAATTAAGATATTCTGAGACGGAATTTTAGAGTTCGTTTTCTGCCAGCTTCAGCAAGTTTATTGGACAACTGATTTAATTAGCGGACTTGTTTGGAAACTGTTTGAAAGATAAACTGTGTGAAAGTTATTTAAGTAATGAAATCTCGGAATAAATTAATTGACTATCCAATAATATGTTAGCATAATGTGTTAATGATAGGCTGTTGTATGACTGTTGCTTATAAGTTATACAACTATATACTGAATGTGTAAAAAATATAGAATTACCTGGTTATTCTTATATCCGAATGGATATTCTTGGATATTCGTGATATTCTTATATCAGTTAAGGCTTGCTCCAAATGAAAATCGAATTTAAATGCAAGGCGTTGACCCCAACGGATTTATCAATTTTTCCCCTCTGTGTTTCTGACGACTGTTCTCAATATCTATTTATTAATATGTAAGCAAAAACTTTGTACCCCTTTTAAAAAAAAAATGCGGACGGAGAAGTGCGAAATTTGACACAAAGACTTCTAAATTAATACACTAAGCAAACACTTTGTATTCCTATTTAGAAATTTACGCGAACGGTAAAGTGTAAAAGGCACAGTTAAAGTTTATATGAGGGATGAGGGAAATAAAACATTGTTTTTATATAATTTGCACAAGGAACACATTAAATAACCCAGAACATATTTTGTTATTATTGCTTGTAAACATAATGAGTTTCTGCAAATGGCTGAGTTAATTAAACTTCTATATATTTAATTTGTATACAAAATATGTTTAAAACTTGTTCCTCAAACAGATATATCATTAAACCAGCTTAAAGTATGTATGACTATGATGTAACCCTATCTTTCACTAGTCAGAGAAGAAACAAGCGACAAATTATTATGTATACCTTGCCCTTTGGATAATATCGGTTTTATCACTGCGAGTAATCATATACTGTTAATTTGCATATACATAAGCATTATGTAAGTGAATGAAATTTGAATTACAAAACAGTGTTGCCCTCTGACGTGTTTACTAATTACCCTTCCTATGTGTGTTACTAATTACCCTTCATACTGATTGTTCTTTAAACTGTTAGGCAGTTTTTGATTGTTAGTTAAACTCAGGCAGAATAACTTTCTAATATGTGAAAATAAATTCGGGCTAGCTTTCCACGGGTATTCCGAATACTTTATCAAAAATTAAATTTTAAACTTCCTTCCATTTTATCACATTATGATGCTTTCATTTTTATTGCATAAAGTTGGGAAGAATTATAATGACTATTGCTTTATATTAGTAAGAAGAACTTCTACGTACATACGTTTAACACCTTGAAATTATAATTATGTAACTACATATGTATATTCATTATGCTAATTATGTGCATGATATATGATCTTTACGGCCGTCACGACCGTGAGAAAGCCCACACAGTCAGAGAGTAACTTGTAAAGCACATTGTATTGTACACGCGTCTTTCTAATAAAAATATAATTTCACTCTTCAGTTGGATTTTATTTGGACTCTTAAATAATATTAGTTACTCCATCAAAATTATAATGTTACCATTAATTAGTAGTCACGGTATTTAGAACCACGCCATGAATATTATTCCTTTTATACAAAATTCTGCTCACGAACTTATATTTTAAAGTGTCAAGCTTCAAAATAGATAGAAGCTAAATGTTTAGAACAAATTTGGAGCGATGGGACCCCCAGGCATCTTTTCAACAAGTTTCCCTTGGTGAGCCCCGTTACTCAGGAACTTTTAATCGCCACTGAAACTCCCAAACCTGCCGTGAAGGATACGGGCTTTGGGCGTTTAGTTTAAGTGCCTAGTATATTTAATTATATTAAGCTTCGCATAACGCTGTAACGCTTTTGGTGTAACGTGAAATCAAAGTTGGACATAATGAAAATTTCTGGCTTTTGCCAAATTATAACCAGACTTTATAACCATAGTGTTTTTGCGATGCATTCCCAACAATTTATTCAGTTTCGCATTTATTAGGGACCATTGTAAAAGCAGTTATGTTTTTAAAGTAAGACCCATTTTACCGATGTCTCAATACATGTCTATTATCTCAATTACAATACTATATCGCATCCTTTACAAACAAAATTGACCTCCCCAAAATCTTATTCTAAGGCTGTGGTGTAACACTGACGTAGAAGTATTTTTAGGCTCTTCAATATCCTCAGATTATTAATGTCAAGGCTGGTATAGCAGAGTAACAGGACCGAAAAAGAAATTTTGGTTTGAAGGTGTATTCGGTACCGATCGCTGTGATAGTTGCTAACCCCCCACAAAGTCAGGCTGAGCTCGCTAGCTACTTGCACTATTGAGTTTCTCGTTTTTAAGATCACTTGATCTTAGGACGCTTATTATTAGGACGCAACCGCGTAACCTGCCTTTTCCTTGGCAAGACTAGTTGTCGACGGATGGGTGATCCGAAGCCGGCTTTGCACGGGATTCTAAGAGGGATATCTCAATGCAGACAGGTATCCCACATTATCAAGAAGCTTCCGGGCCAGCCGCTGGGCACCCGTGGCGAATTCTACATGATCTCATGGGTCCAACCCAGCGTGTATAACATGACCACCTTTCACCTGGTACTAAACCTAATGGGAAGATGTAGAAAAGTCAGGTATAACTTCGTCGCTCACTCGGCGGCAGATTAGCGTAACGCATTTTAAATAGAAAAGGAAGTATACCTGATTGCTAAATGAGTTAGTTTCATTCACACTTATGTAACAGTGGTACTTTTTCCCTCATCTTCATCAGCCTACTGCAGCACAGGCTTTTGGGTTAGCTTGCTGCATCGTAGATCCTGTCGAGGCCCTGTCTTGACCCATTCAAAATTTAAGTTATACCAAATATAAAACTACCATTACTCCATTTGGTATTCGTAATGTAAACCTGGTCAAAATTAATGCCATGTAAATAAAACGTTTCAAGTATTATTTCACAAAAAAATTGTGCGAAAAAAATATTTTTTTGTATTTACTATTAATTTACTTAAATGTGAAAATAGCACATAACACACAACACATAACACACTTATATATTGACGACGAGCATGGTCAAGTAGGAGTGACCGTAGATCCGTAGTATCTTCGAAACCACTGTTGCAAGGTTCAAATCTCGGCAGGGATTTGTGTCATAAACAAGAACATTTATATTTGAGTCATACCCATTATTGAAGTTATAAATTTCTATAAATATTTATTATTTATGTAATACCAATATTTATCCGTTATCCTAGTATTCGCAACACAAGTTTTTCAGTGCTTACTTTGGGTTAGTTTAATTTATGTAAATGTAATGACTCCCTCCACAATAAGTTTTTGTAACATCGCAATTATTTTTTAATACTCAAATAATAATAGTAGCCAATCCATCAATCAAACATTAGTTTGCAAGCCAGTCACAAAAATCGGAACATAAATATATATTTACGTTTCGTTAATTTTGTCCAAAGGTTTATGTGGAATAATAAATCAATACAGACACAATATGTAACTTGAGTGATAAAAAACACTTTTTTACCCGGCAGAATAAAAAGTTTCAGACTACTTAAATATTTTCGGGTACAGTATACTTTAACGCGGAGCGACAATAAAAAGACCCTGAAGTACTGAATCCTACCGCCCGGCCTGGATCATTGAGATAACAATGGATAAACCTTAACAAATAAAAATAAATTAAGTGAAAAAATAACCCTTAGGACTGATCACATATTTATCTCCAATAATGACAAGACAATGGCACCGTTGTTTCAAATTGGCGATATCGTAGTCCCTGAGCACAGATTGAAAGGGTTTTTATATGTCTTTGGCCATTTGGTTTTATGTTTACAGCTTAACGTTAAACCATGCTTCGTCTTGTTTCAATTTATAAACACTGGTAACGAATTATGTACAATTTAAAAAGACTTAAATTATTTTGCTGAACTAAACAAAACAGATAATAAACTAATATTACATGTATAAGTAAATATTATCCACAACAACAAAATAGCCAATAAAAATCATATCGAGTTATATATAGTTATAAAGATTTCAATATAAACTTATTTACTTAAGATGTGTATTTTTTTACAATTATTTAACTTTGACATTAAAATTCAAATTTACTCAATTATGATTGGTTGTCGTTCATTGTTTTTGTAATGCGATATTGTTTATTTATTTTTTATTTTAAAGTCATTAATTAGTAAGTTATGCTCCCGAGAT
The DNA here is from genome assembly GCA_927399485.1 of Calamotropha paludella. Lineage (NCBI taxonomy): Eukaryota > Metazoa > Arthropoda > Insecta > Lepidoptera > Crambidae > Calamotropha > Calamotropha paludella. The sequence goes on along the minus strand of OV656815.1, from coordinate 18,912,729 downwards.
ACAAATTAATCACACCTCTTAGGTACAACCACCGAGTGAAGCGTTTTATAAAATAAATTAAATGGGTATCGAATACTAATTTAAATATCGAATTATATTTCCCAGAAAAGTATACCACGATTTTACTATCTATATCGCTTGATTACCTGAAGAATCACTCATTATACCTAAATAACGGTCTATTTAATTTGTGTATCATATTAAAATCATAAACTGTTTATCCAAATATGGATAAATATTTTTTTAACGGTTTGTATTTGAATATTTCTTTTAACAACTTTTAATTGCAGTAACATTTCATCGAAAAATACATCACACACGTTGTGTTTTTTTATCCCCAATTATTATCTTTTTATTAAACAACTAGCAATAGATGGAATCTTCCATTAAAAGTCAATATTCTAATCTAACGTAACGGAAATTCAATAAGAATAGATGACAATATTTTTTTGGGAATAATTTGCATTAAATGTGCATGCACCCATACAAGCAAGCATACAAGCAGACATATCCAATATTATGGTCATTATGATTACGTGGTCATTTTTCTTGCATGTTTGAGTTTTTATTGCATTAGCACTATGCAATACAACTAATGTATGCACAGTTATGTAGGACATAAGTTAACACTATCAACATACTCTACACTTTGTAATTGATTTTAATCTTAGCCAGAATAACAAAGAAGGGGCAGCCACTCACAAAAGCTGCAGAGGAACAGTGCAGCCAACATGCATATAATGTAAGCCACAGATTATCTACGGCTATGGTGGCGCTACATTATTACCAACAAGTATAGTTAACAATAATAATAACTATCAGAAATTTATTTGAGCTACCGAGACCTTGACAGACCCATCGAAGTTTTCCGAGTATTACTTAAGCTGACCCTAGCATCACCTCTTGATGTTCTTCCTACAACATCGAATCAAACAATCGATAAGGAAGAAACAGTTATGTGATGATTACTATGTTTCTATATTTTTAAATGATTGTTTGTTGCCTTAAATAAATAAAAAAACAGAAAAATATGTTTGAGACCTGAGACAAGATTATTTTTTCTTGTAATAATGTAAATTAATTATAGCACGAGTAAAATATATATTTTATTACTTATGAGTCCTTAGTTGAATTCCAATATGAGTGTTAATAATATGACTTTAATAATATGTGTGTTATTGAAGTGAAATTATTAAAATTATACAAACCGTAGCCAATCAGCGACGTCAACTTTAAATCAAGTGGACTATGCTCAAACCTCGCCGACTCACTAAGGATATGGGCTCACATTTGACAATCACGACGGGTTATCAGGAATATTATTAGAGTGCTTGGCTCATTGTAGATATTCTCTATTCAAAACTTAAACGACCCTTAGATATTAAAAAAAATAAACCCTTGCGCTAAACATAGAAAACGTAAAGCAAAAGTCTTCAAGTTACTGTACAGCTGACTCTAAGATGCTCGGTGATGACAAATTAAGTTATATTAAAATGCAAACTTATCAAAAACGCTCGATCCTTTGCAACAAGGTCGATGCAAGCAGGTCAATTCCATTATGTAAATGGCTACGGAACGAACGCGAAACATAGCTCCCTAATTGATGAGCAAATTTACATGCTAACAAAATCCATCTGCAGTTTCGCGCACTGTACGTAATTGCAATGCAAACTTGATCACAGCGCAAGTCTTGTTTGCTTGGCAATGATACGATTAAGTTAGTGCATACGTATGTTACGCCTGGAACATAAAAGGTTAGAAAAGAAATAAAAAAAATACTGTTTTATTTCGACAGATTTTTTACAAACGTTTAAGTAAGGATTTTTTTAATACACTGTTGACTTATCAATCAATCATCAATATAACTTGTATTATTATATTATTATATTCTAAATATTTATTCGCTAAGTTACTTATATTCCAAGTGATTTGGATATACTAGAAAAGAGATCGTGTTGCGAGGAGTTTGTGTATTTAAGGTATTGTTAAGTTTTCTTAAAAATGTACATTCTTAAATGGACATCTCATAATGACTACGATCTTGTTGATATAGAAAAAGCTTTGGTATTATTAAATTATATACAAAGGGTATCGCGAAACGCATGATGTACAAAATAATAAACGAGGATTTTATTTCATCGGCTCTTTAAGCACGGTTTCTACTCGATCCAGTAAGATAAGGGATATAAATGACATCTCGACTTAGTCTTATGGCTTCTATTTAGTTTTTGATTTTGCTCAATGCTATCTTATTAGATAAATTTATTTTAATAGAAAAATACTAGAAAATAATTGACTCGGCTCACGAGTGAATTTTTCAGGCGGGAATCAAACCTGCAACGTTAGGAAGTCCGGTCCAATTCTCTTCCAATTGAGCTACTGTGAACACTGAACATCCGTCGAAATTTTCTAGTACCCTGGCTATAGGCCTGCTTTGTCACATCAATGAGAGGAATATCCTCTCGTATTCTAAAGAAACTTTTTACAAATTTTTCGATTCCCGTCTGAGAATTCAATTGTGAGCCGTCGATTTTTTCTAGTAATTTTCTAGTACTAGCACCCTGACTGAAAAACAGACGGGTTATAAAGCTTATTTTAAACATTTTATTGTCTTTAAGTATGGTTTATGGTGGTGTATTCATTAAATAAGAAAGACGATTTCAAAGTGTGCGGGCACTAAAATAATTGCGCACCCTCGGCATGTCATACTTACCACCCGAGGCTGCCCCGTAACAACACAGTGATGGTAATTGGTTAATATTTAATTCTTTGTATTTCAGACTGGCTGGTTATATTTTACAAATTTTGGTAATATATTTTTTAATGTAGGGACATTCCACTTTTATACATCTGTATATTTAATTTGCTTGTCGAAATTTACGGAACATTTCTTCTCTAAGCTAGTAAATAACTTTTTATCTAAACTCCTCTTTCATTCTTTTGTACTGCGACATGTGTTTCACGACAAGGGGTAACCGTGTGTGTTATCAAAGTGGCATTGAATTTTAGAACGAAACGATCACTAGGGTAATAAATAAAATACGAGTAGAAAAGTTACACTCTATCTATGTATCCAGGGTATCTGCTGAACAATGAAGAATAGTATAGTATATCATCTGTTAGCTTGTAAGACATGCATGTTAATAAAATTATAAATAAATAGTGACATTTTATGCTAATAACGTTCAATGATACTAATGCTTGAAATTAAGCCATTCTCTAAAATAGTTCTTATTACAGTTGACAAAAGGAAACCACTGTTTGCAATGTATCTTCATTGAACGCACTGATGAGCGATTCACAGAATTTTGTACCGCAACAATTGCTAATTGTCAGATCGCGAACGCCTGACGCCGGATACCGTATGCCGCATTTCGTCCGGAAGCGTACATATTGTTTACGAGTTACGGCTACATGCAAATATGCCGACTGATTGTGTCCGGATGAGTATTATTGGTCGATCTTGATATATGTGCGGTTTACCGAGTAAATATTTTGAAAACACTATATTTTAAACGGAAGATTAACCATAATCAAAATGCATTTGCGTTTTTTTTAAGTATCGGTTTTTAATGGACATTGACAGTCAACAAAATAGTTCTTAAGTGGTTGTGTTCATGTATCGGTGCATTGGAAACCAAATTATCATTTCTCAACTCTGCCGAAAGACGTTTACTATTAAACGAAACGAACGAAGTTTTGGAGGAGGGCCCTCCAAAACTAGGGGCTTTTGCCGTGATCACTACGCTAGACAAGCGGTTAGGGATCGTGTTAAAAGCCCAAAATTGGAAAAACGCTGCTGAATGAAAAAAATAGTGTGGTGATTACCCCCAGTACCATAAGATATTGTAAAAGTCGCCTTTTAAGACACTTTTAATCGTGAACGCTTAATGCTATTCTAGTCTGCCAAATATAAACTTTTATTTTTATTTAGAATGGGTTCTCTCTCAATCCCAATTAAGCTCAGGGGCCAAGATAGGATCCACGATGGAAAGAGCTAATCCAGAAGGTGCCTAATCACCCTGGTTATGAAAATGGACGAGTTATAAGATCTCGGAAATACAGATGCAGGGAGGGAGCTCTACTCCTTTGCTGAGCGCATTATGAAGCATGTTGCGAAACGCTTGGTGCTACTGGTAGGAATAGCAACTAAGAAAGAGTGGTAGCCCGCAGTGCGTCTGGATGTCCGATAGAATAAAGGAGATGGTGGTATAAGCAAATGCAAATTCTGAGCACACTTTTTAAAGTACAGTCTGTAGAAGACTGAGAGACAGTGAACTTTGCGGCGATGAGTTAAGGTGTGAAGCTTCATCAATTTGCTTTCATCAATGAGCCTCTCAGCTCTGCGCTGTATCGTGTCCAGTGCAGCAAGTAGGTATTTTGCTGAACCGTCCCAAAGGTGGCTACAATATTTCAAGCAAGATCGGACTTGAGTTTTATAGAGAGTTAAAAGCTGTTTCAGCTTAAAATATCGCTTGACCTTATTTAGGACACCTAGCTCTCTACCTGCAGTTTTAGTGTCATTGTAATTCAATTCAATATCTAAACATAACGGTGGGAACCCTTGGCAACGCAACAGTTAGATTAGGTTTAAGCTGTAACTACCGCAACGGACCCACGGAACCGCCGTAGAACAGTAGGGACAACCCATAGGTTTTAGTTTTTAGGTATACTCACTGCTCACGCTTTGTGCGCAACCGCAAAGGGAGTTCGTACCGTTCACAGAACAGATGACAAAATAGGATTAAAGCGTTATTGTTAATTTGACAATTAGAATTTATTTACTGTGATGATGATATTAGGTCCACAAATTAAAAAATAACAGGCGATTTTAATAACTCATATGAATCTTCTACAGAGCTCATGTTATCTGTTATGTTTATCTGTGTAATTTTGAATAAGAACTGTTGGAATAACACTTTATGTATAGCTTGCTGCATCTCATTCTATGAACCTATAATATTTGGATTGTTAGCCATATTATATTGTATACGAGGATTAATATTGCTATTATATTAAAAAATCAAAATCAAATCGAGTAGCTTACTTTAACGCTTATGAATTTCCTTTGAATAGTAATTTTACAATTTGTCTTACTCAGTTAAAGTATTAATAATATTTTTTGATTCGTTGTGAATCCCTTTATGTATGTCACAAATCTATAATCTAAGATCACAGTTGTTACTGTGTTTGTCTGTTCACACTTTTTCCCGCTCTTTTTCAATTGTATTATTAACGTTACCATAGCAACGCGTTAACCGCAAGTAGTTCGTCTACCGGACGCTAGATGGCGCTAACGGAAAAATATTTAATATGAGAAAAAATAAAGAATTTTGTCCACCCGTGAGAAGCAGGGACGGGCCGCTAGTCTATAATCTAAGAACACAAATTTGTTGTTTGTGTGTTTGTCTGTCCGCTCTTTTTCCCGCTCCTTTTCCATTTTATACGCGTTACCATAGCAACGCGTTACCGGGTCAGCTAGTAATAATTAAATAAAATAACGATAACTTTGTATCAAAAAACGACTACGACGAATATAATTTCTTAATACTCCACTACCCCATATATTCATCCGTTGCTGAGCATATATTAAAAACCATAATGGCTTCATTTGTGATCAGTTATTTGATTTTATTTTGGTTGGTACTTTTGAGTTCATAAATAAGGATTTGTGTTGAAAAAGTTTTTTATTAAATGCCAGGTATTGCGACCAAGAGTCGTTGTAAGACTGTTATAATTTGCAATTATTTTTAATGAAATTTAGAAACGAATTTCATTAAAAATAATTATTTACCGAATTATTACCGACAGAATTAGAGAACAAAGTGAATTGTCGTAGTATTTGATTCATTATATATTGCAAATTATGTTGGGATAAAATTCTCATACAAAACAGCCATATAAGCGATTACAATTTGTATGAATATAAAAATACCAATATATTAATTTACCAGAGCAATACTTATAGATTTATCTATATGTTATAGAATATGAACTAGTGAACCACAAACTTGTTTGGTTAATCCTATCAAAATACATATAGTCTTTATATTAGATTCATTAATTGTGACGAAAATAATCAAAGAATATGCAGTGTTAAAATAATCTTTAACAGAAAATTAAAGAGAAAATAATATACAATATCCGTGAAATTCTATATTTTTTTTCTTTTTATCATTCATTGATACCATTTAATCAAACAACAAGATGCATTGTACATAATACAGCGGAAGAATTTAATTAAAATAATCTTAAACTCCTTCGAACTTAGTCACTCACGAAGTTTACAGAGCATAGTTCTCTCTGCTTCCTCCATCTGTTGTACACAAATGGTTTCAAATAGTTCCAACTCCAAGAATTCGCGAGAAATTCTAGAACTATATCGATTACACACATCCTTTGACAATCATAACGAATATCGATAAATAACAATAAATACCATTTGGTTAATTCAAATTCCTGGACAAGACTGAACGTCTTGTGAAACACTCTTTATGTCTAATACGCAGCGATATGTAATATATCGTAGCCATTGCAGCAGCTATCACTGCTATCTAAAAAAATCTCTAAACCGTGTGTACAGAAAAGCTTATTTTGTTTAAATGTATCGCCTCTTGAACATGCGCTGCAGTGCAGTGCCAACCACTTGTAACATATGCCACTAATCGAACAGAACATGAACGGCTTGAAAACACTCACCGCTTAAAGACTATAAGTTAATAATAAGTTAGTAATAAACGATTACGTTTCCCCGAATCATGAGAGTTTAGTTAAATCATAACAAAAAATAGGAACCTTACTTAAATTTCCTATTTAAATCAGCGGTTAAAAATTAAAATGAGAGACAAAATGCTTTTATTGAGTATACTAGGATATAAGTATGTATTTTCATATTTATACAGTCAGCGATGTATTGTTTGCTAGTTGACCGTGAGTGTGATTAGTAATCAGTATAGTGTTTGTGTAGCTATCTATGGTTCCAGCTATATTCCTAAGATATTTAGGCCATAGCTGCGATCAGACGGCGCGTTGAAGTGTGTGTTAATTATGTAGGCTGACATAGGTAAATGTTTTCACGCAACAGTAAACTTGCTTTGCTGTGCAATAAGTCAGCTTCATCTGTGCTCAGTGAAATTACAAATGAATGCTATTTCAAGAAAATATGAAAAGATGTCGTCTTAATTATAAGAGAGATTTTATTTTAGCATTATACCAATATATTTTTCAAACGATGCGTATTGATATGGCGATTAACCAACCAAACTAATCTATACAAGTTCATGTTCCTGGAAACAGTTGGTGAATAATTGTTATTTAGGAGAGTTAGGAAAGGTGATTTATTCAAACATAATAATTATAACATTATAAAGAAATTTGTTACATAAAGTACACTGAGATAGGCAAAACGCATAAGAAACAGTATCACATAACCGTCATAAATAAGTAATAGGACCCTATAAGTAACTTATTTAAACTTTATTTTAGTACGAAAGTTTATTTAAACTTTCATATTTTGTAATTAGCTGCAAGTATGCATGATGTTTGAAAAGGTTCTGTATACTGAATTGAGATAGATCGGAACTGTAGGTCGATTGATAAAGTGTCAAAACATTACAGGTGTATTTTGTATTAATATGAATATTCTCCGGCCGGTGCCTTTTCTTATCACGACGTTGTATTTTTATCATAGAAAATTCGTCTATCGAATAGCCAAACCCAAAGTTATACTACAGCGCAGCTTTAATAGTATAAATGGAGAAACCTTTATCAATCTTATTCAGAGCATTGCTTGTCTATGACTACTGCTGTAGGTTCGATCAACATGTTACTGCTTTTAGCACTCCAGTGACTAACTTTATGATAAACATACACTTTATCGACTCATAAAGCTAAAGTGATCTTCCGGCACCCTGGCTATCTATATATCAAGGTTTTGATGCTCGAAAATGGTTTACAGATATGCTGCCACATTCATATTTCCGTCAAAAACTAGCAAAGAAGATGTGGAACTATCTTAAGTTAATTGAGATTGACCATTTAACAATACTGCCAATTTTTTGATTTGAGTATTGCTTTTAACACTGTGATATTATACATTAATTGAGCATTGCATAGCAAATGGAACTTTTCCTCAATCCTTCAAAAAAGCCATAGTCCATCCTATACACAAGTCTGGGAGTTTGTTGTTGTTTCGAACTACAGGCCGATTTCTGTACTGCCCGCCCTTTCGAAGGTCTTTGAGAAGTACCTTAACGCCTCTCTAATAAATTATCTTAACAAATACCACCTACTTTCGGAGAACCAATATGCCTTTCGAAGTGGTATTTGTACGGAGGACGCGGTCTCTAGCTTTACTGAGGCACTTGTCTCGCACGTAGACCGCAAGGAGAGGTGTTATGGTGTCCTTTTGGACCTTTCCAAGGCATTCGATAGAGTCTCTACCCCAATCCTCATATCTAAACTCGAGGCTATTGGACTTCGAGGTAATATTTTGAACCTATTCAGCAGCTATCTTATAGGTCGAAAACAATGTGTAAAAATTGGCAACTTTGTTAGCGATGAGGCATCGATTAGTTATGGCGTGCCGCAGGACAGTATACTTGGCCCAACACTTTTCCTCATATATATTGACCAATTAGGCCGCCTTTCACTTGAAAATAGCAATATATATATATTCGTACGCGGATGATACGGTGCTTCTGGTATATGGTAAAAACTGGACCTCCGCGAAGCAATATGCTAAAATTGCTCTGTCTAGGGTCAGTGTATGGTTGTCCAGTAATTTGCTAACACTGAATTTGGAAAAAAGTCAGGTTTTGAAATTTAATATTGACAGGTCATCCAAGACTGAATTACCCCCGACATAATAATGCATACTTGTAGAAGTACTGATTTAAATGTATGCTGCTGTAAGCCCTTAAATACGGTCAAAAGCTTAAAGTATCTCGGTGTTCACCTTGACGATCGGCTTGATTGGCATGTGCAGATCGAAACCGCGCGAGCTCGGAAACTAATTTACATCTTTAAAAATCTACGTCACTCAGCTGACCGAACTACACTTTTCACGGCTTACTTCGGCTTATGCCAGTCCGTCATATCCTTTTGTATCTCTTTATGGGATGGGACCGATAAAACAGCACTCTTAAAGTTGGAGCGGGCTCAGCGAGCGATTCTCAAAGTAATGTTTTGTAAGCCCAGAACCTACCCCACCACTAAACTGTACGCGGAATGCGGGGTTCTCACAGTCCGGCAGCTGTCAATCTTGCGAATGCCAGGTAATATCAACGAGGCGTCAAGGTGCCCTTATTTGCCCACAAATAAAATGTCGTACATCGTGGGCTCAAAATCAACTATCAGTCCTCAGCTCAAAACTTTATAACAGAATAAATAAAATTAGGCCCATATACTTATTGACAAAATTTAAATTTGAAACAAGATAAGTACAAGATCTACTTCTTTCTTTTAATTATGATGAGTCAGAAAGTCTACTTAAGTAACGCAAACACAGTTTTCATTAGTTACATATTCATTTTATACACACGCTCTACGCACGTACACACTAACACGCACGCGCCCGCGCGCACACACAGTAACACATACACACACACTTACTTACATACACTCTCATATACATAAATACATACACAAAACCAATCAAACTAAACAATACGTTCTAACCAGGCTCATTAATTACTCTTTTGAGAATATTATTATGTATTGGAGGAATCCCTTACTCCCAAGATACAGGATACGTCCTAGTTTGGGAGTTGGAGACCTGATTTGTAGACATTGTAAACCTTCTAATTATGTGTATTGTTGATGTTTTGTAATGTTATTGTTTTGTTGTTTCAATAAATTATTATTTATTTATTTATTGCTGCGCTCCCTTAATATCTCCGCCGGCAGTTAAGTGATTCCATAGTAACTTGTATAGAGGCAAGCAGCGGATTGACTTCGAGGATAGCCTTTCTTGCCAAAATCCTATGACTACAGGTGTTTCACAAGAAGTGATCATCTTTCCCCTTGTTTTAGCTATCTGTGGCGACTACTATGATTCGAACCCCTGAGGGTATGAAGTAGTATCCTACATATCTATATTAACCCTATCTCAAATTAATAATCTTCTTCCCATAATCATTATATAAACGACCTTCAAATTTACTATCACACACCTGTCACTGAATTATAAAATGTAAAATTAAAAAATATAAATTTAGCTGGCGTATCGTGTTTTGTGTATAACAGTGAAAATATCTCAGTTCGTCGGTGAAAAATTTGGGTCTTATTTTTGATAACTTTTAGAATTTGAGACCTTTGTTATAGGAAATTGTATTCGTTTTACCTATTTCCAGCAAAATCGCGCACTACCGCAATCTCTTTTGCTCATTTTTATCTTGTTTACAAACTTTTACAGTTTAATAAACTTGAAAGATTTCAGAACTTTTGTTTTAGTTTCATAATTGGAATATAATCATATTCTTTCTCAGCTCAAGTGACTTCTTCTTCTTTATCCGAATTCTCTTCAACATACTCTTTATACCTCTCGATATCTTATTTAAAGCCTTGAATACTTTTATATGCATGTGCATATAAAAGTATTGTATGTATATACGTGGAAAATACGTTATTTTCTTGAGGTCGTCACGGAATCTTGCTCTTAGAATCAAAATCAGAATCAGAAATAATATACTCATAAACATATGTTAAATGTCAGTGACGATTTATCCTCGATCTTCTGTGTTTGACCACATTCGGTATATTAATAATATATAGGTAGAAAATATCATGATTCACCACTCAATAGGTAATAATTGTCTTAGGTAATATACTGCATCAAAAGTTATATTGCGGCAAACATAATTAAATATAAAACCATAAAAAATTCTAACAAAAATTATGACATGTTAAATTGCATGTTTTCCAGAAAAAAGCATGTAAAGCATGTCCAAGTTGTTGTAGTTATATTTTCACACTGGAAAACTAATGTAACAAAGTTGTGAGTAATTCAGTTGTAAACATCGACGTTTATTAGTGTTTCAGGATCGTAGGCTGCGCTATGGATTACTCTTTTCTGTCTAGTTTTTTACATTTACAGTTTACTTAATATTAAAATTTGTTAAATTATATGATAGAATCGTAAGTAAGCAGTAAGAAATACAATTAGAGGTACAAGTAGCACTCGAGTCATTCAGCGATAACATAAAACAAAGCGACTTACAAAGCGACTCCTTTTTAAACTTCAAAGGGCCAACTTTGGGAGACACAAAGCCTTTGTAATTAAAATACCTTATAAAATAATGGTTGATGTGTTTGTAAGTACACATCACGCACTATTCATCCCTTATCCAAGCTCGCGTTTAATTTAAAACTTTGTATGAGGGACTAATCTTGTCTCTTGTCAAGGGACCCCTGTCTCCGTCCTTTTCCAATGCTGCATGGATAATGACCACATTTCAGAATTACAATTTTACACAACCCTATTCACTTAGCCGACATCTTTGACCTTTCATTTCACCCAAATACTTTGTTCAGAAAGTGGCAAAGGGAAAATGATACGGCTCTTTCGAAAGTGGTCGTTTTATAATTTTAAGGGATAACGGGTCAGCTTCTGTTATTGTTCTAACCGGTTGAGCAACAATATTTAATTACATAGTTACTAAGTAAAACATGGAAAAAGCCTAATTGTAACTAGTTAAATAATAAGAATTTTTACTTACATTTTAATAATAGAAAATGAGATAGTTTGGCCTTTTTGCTATTTAGCTAATTGCGGTAATAAGTTGCCGGGTGACCTCTTTGAAGAAATTAAAACAGAACAAGTACGCACTTATATAGTTACATACTAATAGAAATGTACCTAACATAACTAACGAAAGCCAATTCGGATGAAATGACAAATTTTGTACTTGTTGTAGCAGCATTTTGGTCTTGTTGGTCTTGTTATCGTAAAAACTTAAGTTTTATTTTATGATTCCAAGGGTCGGTGAATGACCTAATGTTTTAATGTTAATTAAAACTTAATACCTGAACGCATTCCTCTTAAAAAATCTTGGCATATTAGGAGACAAACATCAAAGTTATTTTGTAATTATGTAATGGCCCCTTTCGTCTATTATGCCATGAATTGGTATTTCGTATATTACAAAAGCCCCAAAAATAAGCTAACTGGCCTGTTTTTTCTATTTCCCAGATAAAATTCATACCTAATGAGCGATGTCATAATTTCTTCTTCTTAATATCCATATACAGGGTGGAAAAAATGGGCTCTGGAGGGCCTCTTACTAGGTGATATTTGTCTTCCATATTAGTTTAGTGTCTTTCAATTAACTGAATTAATTCAGTATTCGAGAGTAAAAGTTAAATAAATGTTAAATTTTTTAACATTCTAAGACCGTATGTTTCATAGTGAAAATTTATCTTTAACGTAGACTGCATATATAAGTAGAATAAAATGGCTAGGTTTAATTTTTTTATTTTTTAGTAGATTCGATTCCCGGTTCGGGTAAGATTTTCGAGAAAATCAGTGAATGCAGCTATTTTATGTTATGTTTCCTTTCAGTACGTTGACCTATTTTAAAAATTTAAGGTTCTTCCCCACCAGGGCCCATTTTTTCCATCCTGTGTGTACCGATGCTTTTTTTATTTGTTTTTGCATCTATACTAATTCACAAGAAACTTAACTTTTATTTTTCTTGGTTTCGGCCTTGTGGTGTTGGCAGAGTAGAATAACACCAACCCTTCACAATTGAGGAGTCGTGAAAGGTGACTTGAATCCGCCTGCAAGGCGTGAAGGTTATGACCCATCCTTCCAATAATGGATGAAACTTCGGCTGAAATGATGATGACGATGATTTATTTTATTTTTAAATGTATTAGGTAAATTGCAAATAACATATTAAGAAAACATGTATGTTTGTACGTAGTTGATATTTATGCTAAATATATAAGTAATGTTGACAATGTTATAAAATTAAAATTGTGACAATAGTCTCAAGAGGTTATGAAAGTAACCTGTAGTTAGAGATTCTATTGCTGTGAACTGTGAACCTTAACTTTAATAATGGATACGGTGATATTTATAAAAATATAGAACGCCTTATGATTTGGAATATCATCGCTTACTTATTATATTTACTTTGAAGTTGATATAGTATCTAAATAAATATAATTTTTATCATTTGGCTGGCCCCTCTGGTGTCTTCTATGTGTGATTAGAGCAACTCAGTTTTCATGAGTTGCTCTAATCACACATAGAAGGCTTGTGTGTAAGTACGCAAATGTTAAGTTGTTTATATTTGTGTAGAGAAAAATAAATTGTATTTCTTATTAATGACGCGTATTCGAGCTGTGCAGGGTTCCACCTAAAGTAGAAGGGAGCGTATGTAGCTAACTAGACTCTTTTTTCAAACGGCAATGCGTCGAACACACTGCGTATCATACGTTTTTTCGACAGAAACTTTCGTCCCATTGATTGTGAGATGCTTTGATGGAGGAAACCGTCTTACTCGGATAGCCAAAGCTGGAGAATTTGCAGCTTCAGATAATTCATAACAAGATAGAGATTGTATGTTCTATGAACAGGAAACAAAAATGCAAGTAAGGAAAAAGTACTAGTAATGTTACGGATCATAAGACCTCCGAAAGGGATAGGGAGTGAGTAATCATTAAAAGAGCAATTTCTAAAAAGTGATATTTGAATTTAATCGTCTCAACGAGTCAACAAGTCTAAAAGCTTATAAAGATGGGGTACCAAGGAGATGAATAGACTTTTTCCTAAAACTCTTATGTGGAGAGCTAAATGTGGAAATTGGTATAGGTGATGTTCCTGAAGTTGGCGATAAATTTCAATTATCATTAATGATAAATCTAACTAACATAGTAATGTAATTTTGTCAGCAAAAAATTACTTCCAAACACATATTTATTGCTCTGGAAATCCGAAATCGATTCCAATAGGTTGAATCCCAATGCGCAGCTAATAGAAAAAGGCAGATATGTCAAGATGAAATAAAATTTATTACGTTCTATAAGCCCTCGGGGAAACTATTAGTTTGATTTCCACAAAAGAAAATGGGCACCTTATCAGAAACGCCACACCAGAACACTGGAATTGTTACTCAGCAAAAATTCACGAAGACAATTCGAAAATGTATTAAGATGTTTCCTGTTTAAACATTTATATAATCAACTAGGAGAATTTATTAGTCCACAAGTAATTTAACAACATTTACGAGTAGAAAGAGCATTCCTTGTCATGTTATTTATGCCCTCTATTTGTTTCATTGTCTCACTTCAAACAAATTTAGTATTTTAATTAAACTATTTTTATTACTTAAAGACAGACATCAAAGTTCCTTAGGCGGTGCAATAGATTTTTTTTACTTTAGTAAAATTATGAAACTTCACGCACACTAAATATACGTCTATTTGTTTTAAATAAACAAACAAACTAAAAAATAAGAATTTTGATGTTTGTCTTTGACTAATAAAAGAACGATTCATTAACCGTGACGTTATATGGTGAAAATGGCATAAAAATTCCTTAAGTAAATATTAAATATAAGTCGAACTGGGAGGCAGGCAAGTTATAATTTTATATGCATGCGTGGTGCGTTTTCATCTAAAAATATGACTTGTATTAGTAATGAAGACAGTTATAGGCTGATTAATTGTTATATTAAATACCTACTGTTAGGTGAAAAGATTATATCTGTGTACATATCAGTCACAAACCACCAAATATCGAATTGTTGTTGAAATCGTTAATACTTAAATTATTTATTTCACAAATGAAATTATATGTATTAGATTAGAGAACTTATATTTATTAGAGGCAAAGGTCCCGAGAACGAATCCCGGTAGGGGCATTTCTTTATGTGATAAACATAAGCATTTGTCGTCGTGTACATACTTATTCATGTATTTTATACATTATTTAGTCCATAGTTCAAGCTCAGCTTAGTTCTGAAGTGAATAATTGTTGTGAGTTGTCCGGAATTTGTTTATTTATGTGCGATATCACAAATAAATTTTAAATGGGAAAATATTTACTTTATCCAACTTCAGTATTGACTAAAAACCTATTTAAACTCTGAAATCCCAATAAGTCACTTAAGGTACGTTTATATTTCTAAACGATTTTGCAATTAATTGTTTTCCAAAGATAGAAAACTAGTATCGTAATGTAAATATTTAGAAGGGAATAATGCTGAACGTTAAATCGCAAGACAGCCTTTTGCTGAATCTAACCCCAGTGATGTTTTAATTATACGGACCGCCGGTTACATATCTCACACAGAATACGTTTTATTTCTCCTTGTTTCGCATTAATTACGAGGGTTCACGTGTACTCTTAGCTCCACCCATTCTCTGTTACCCAGTACGAAAAACAAAAAGTTCGTACTGAATTTAGGAGGATTAAACATGACCGAAGATATTGGAATGCGAACTTCGATTTAGCTTTCAAGTTGATATGTGAGGTATTTGGGAACATTATTATTGGCTCTGAAGGATAAAGCTACTTGTTTCGAAGTTCCCTTTTTTCCGGTTTTTTATTGCGTCATATTTTGGTTTCCAATGTTGTATGCTTTGTTGGTTGTTGGGGTTTATAAAAAATGTATCTCTAAGAATCGGTATGTTTATAAGCAATGCGTTAAAAAAAAACAGCATGTGTGCAATTCACACGTGGTAGAAGTGAAACCTTCAAAAATAATACGTACACGTATACAAACTACCACGGTTGTTGTGATGCCATCTCTCAAGCTTTGTACTACGCATGCGCACACAAACACGTATTAACATACGTGCATAATGCTTCCTATCTCATTTTCTCCTACGTTAAATCTTATGAATTTATGTGTCTCTCTTTTTACTGTCGCTTTTTCGTTTCAAAGAGACACTGTGAAAAGCTTCCTATCTCATTTTCTTCTACGTTAAATCTTATAAATTTGTGTGTTTGTCTCTTTTTACTGTCGCTTTTTCGTTTCCTCGGCTTTCAAATCCCAACGATGATAAAGAAGTTTTCACTTCAAAACGGATTTTCATTTCCAAATTTTAATAGGATGTATATAAAATCGGAGATACCTACATTCCTTTAAAATACAGCAACCGTATTAAGAGAGATTATCTATTAAAAATATATTCTACCTAAAAACCAACAATGTACCTAGTGTGTTATTATAATTAAAAGGTCCTTTGGTCTAGACAAATATAACAATTCATTATGATGAAGGGTTTATACCTTCCAATAAAATACAGACATTGTTTTCCGAAGCGTTGTTGAGTCTTATTTCAAATATTATACCGCGATTCGGTACAATTGCGTGACACGGCCCTTCTGTCATGATTCTGCCGTGGTAACAAAAGGTAAGACTTCCACACACAAAAGCTATTCAAGGCGGTGGCTAAGCGAAGCTTTGTTTAAGGGTTGCCACTGAAAATAAAAATATTGGACATAAGTTATTGTTTTTTGGGATTAGACTAGTTATTATACTAGGATCAGGGATATACTTAAAACGCGTATATGAAAATTTATTAGTGGAAATAATACAGTACAGAAATAAATAATTTATATTTTGTAAAAACAAGAGCTGTTAAGTTTTAAAGTATTTCCTTAATCCTTCCTCTGTTTCAAAACACAAAAAACGTAATCTCCTCGTTTGATAGGTGGGTTAGCTATCACGTTAAAAAACCATTATTCGGAAATTGCTACTACCCTTTTGCGGACTTTGGGTGATGTATATTATATAAACATAATATTAGTAGCTTTTACGACATCCTTAAGTGTGCAGAGTTGGTGCTATTCTACTTCACTGGTCACTATGCAGCGTTTTATTATTTGCACGGAATATTAAATAGATTTCATCATGTGCGCTAAGTGCAGATAAGTGCGTGAGTCATAATATCATTGATAAATACTCAACAGATTTCAAACTTATAAAACTCTTTTTATAAGATCAGAGATAAATCAGACACACTCATGGCAAAATACATAGATAAGAAATAAATAAAGTAAGGTTATGGTCAGAAACCACCCCGATGACCTTTTGAACCTAAAATCTGAGAATATTTTGTCAGACCTCATTGTTGAAATCATAGCTATAATTATATATAGCCATGTGTTAATGGTTAAATAATAAAGCGTGAAGGTACAATTAACGCACAACCCTATGCGGAGTAAATCGAGCATAGATGGTATCACGCGTAGTTACCCGGCCGGGGGTCATTAAAATGATATTTGCTTTCCATATCGCTAGCAAATTGTCGCAAACCGTGCTTCTCGACGCTAATGTAACGACTGTAATCATTGCCTTGAGAACTCGAAGATGGATATGATGGAGCCTACCTTAAAGTGCTTTTTCGAGAAAACTTGTGTAAGTTCTTTGATTTAAATATGGATTAAGCAATACGGGATAAATTTTAATTCTGTCACCGTTTTACTTTATGAATTTGCATATCCAACACTGGTATACACACAAGCTTGAAAGCTTGTATGCCTTTAGCGTTTTTAAGCTTTTTGATAAAGTAATCCTGTTAAATCATGAATTGTGTCAAAACAAAATCATCTTATAAAATAAATAAAGAAGTAGATAGTGTTGACAAAGGTGAGTAAGATCATCATTAGCACTATATAACAATATAACTCTATAGTCAAGTTAGTTGCGCGCCGGTTTTATAGTATCACCGTCTTTGAGTTCTCTGATTGGATCCCGATGTCTTAATGTAGAAAACGAACCTTCTATATTGTTTCGCATCCCAGCGTTTGTTTCTGATACAAATGTTTTTAGGTAGTTACAGCTTGTTATCGGAGAAATGTAAATAATATTTCACTATTAATCTCCACTTCTGAGTTTTTCTTGATATGAATAAAATGGATGAAAACACCATAGGCAGAATAGGCCATTATCCATCACGAGCGCTGCTCACCTCGATGTTATTGATATGAAAATATATGGTATTAGTAAAGTAATTTGATATTTCGTATAAGCCAAGGTTTCGTTAAAATCCAATGTTGCTAACTTGATCGCGTCTTCTGGCCTTTATTTGAATGTACATACGAATTAACTGGGGCATTTTAATACTTGTCAGTTTGATATGGGTCAGGTTTTTCATCAAAAACATGTTTTGTGCGAGATATTTTCTTTGTTATATTTTAACTACAATATAAAGGGTAGTTTGATTAAATTAAGATTTCAGTTTGGTTTTCTTTTCTACACTAATATTGAAAAGAGAAAAGATTCGTATTTTTGTATGTTTGCAACAAATAAACTCAAAAACTACTAAGCCGATTTCAAAAATTCTTTCACCATTGGAAAGCTACTTTCACGCTGAGTAACATAGGCTATATTTAATGCTAGAAAAAATTTAAAGAATGTTGTTCGCCCATGGGAAGCCGGGATGGGCTGCTAGTATTGAATAATTTGATAAATCAGAAAATTAAAGGAGTATAAATATAGGTTAATTTACTTCAAATTAATTTGTATTTATCTAAATATAGACAGAAAATCAGTATGCTCGGTTATCCATATTTCATATTCATGAATAGCAGTTAGCTATGTACTGAAGGACTAATATTTCAATCAATATTCTAATATACTTTGATGTACCGGATAGAAACTAAGTGGTGAGATACGTTTATCGCTCGAGGCGCTAGCTCCGAGGCCAATTGTAAACTAAATAACCGACAACCCTAACTACATTTTAAGCTTCACTGTTCTGTAAATTGCTATCGATGAAGGTGGTTCTTATTAAACCTTATTTTTATTGACGACCGTTTGGTGCAATGGTAGCGATCCTGCCTTTCGCACCGACGGTCCGGGTTCGAATCCCGCTAGGGGCAAATGTTTGTATGATGATTACGAGCATTTGTACCTGAGTCATGGATATTTATATATATATTTATATGAATATTACATATCTATGTATTATATATGTATGTTTATCCGTTACCCTAGCATCCATAACACAAGCCTTACAGTGTTTACTTTGGGCTGGGCTAATTGGTGTGAATGTAAAAAATATTTATTTATTTATTTATTATTTTTTTATTGAACGATAAGAATATCTGATAACTGATTAACAATATATAAACCAAAGTTAAGTTGATATAGCTTCGTCGATATAAATAAGTTATCAAAAAAATACTAATAACTAATTTATTTTCGCAAGTTTCGTCACATGGCGTATCATTATACAATATCATTTATTATATAAAATAAATTAGTGCCAAGAAACAGAAATGATCTCCCAGTACTCAACTTTGTGTGGGTTTACAGGACGGGTTCTTTATGCGAGGCGTGACAAAATTCTTGCAAGTCGACAAGTTGAGGGCGGCTAGTGCAGCTTATCTCTCTCTTCATATCTGGACTTTGTGCATACCTAACATCATATGTTATTCCTCAGCCTTTCTATAATAAAGTCGTAATTATAATTTTGCTTGATCATTAATAAGATATGATAAATGCATTTATGGAACCGCAAATTTTGATGTGATGTTGTGAAGATCAAAGCGATCTGGAAATTTCTTAAAAATCTCAATAAGACATTGTAACAAGAATTACAACAAACATTTAAAGTATAACAAAATTAATTAATTGGAGTTATAAAATAATATTAATTACAAAGAAATATTACAACTTTTGTAATATCTTCTTAAAATCACTTTGGCAATGTTTACCGTATGAACTGACTTTTTCGTTGCGATCTACAAAATTTCTGTAAATATTCAAATTACCGTTGTAAGCACCGTCTTTGGTAAATGTAAAATGGATCGTCATCTAATGAGATTGAAAAGAAACCCTTACCCGTTGCCTGGAACGAATAACTTTTTTTTAGTTAAACAGGTAAATGCTAGTGACACAATAATTATTGATCCGATAATACAGAAAAAAAATATATAATAATCAATCGTTGCAAAAATATTTGCATAAACAGTATCGTTAATATTTTTTTTATTAGATTTTTATCTCTATACTCATTATATACATTAAAAATTATTTATATTATCCCATAAACGAATTCCAAAAATTAATTTATCAACTCCTTTAACTTTAATATTGTTGTGAGTAAATAAATATTTCTTTTGAAATCGGTGCCGCCTTAAAGCGATTCATTATTTATCTACTTCAATAATTCAATATGGACAAAGCAGTTTGCTTTTTCAATAGTTTTATTACTTTGCAGTAAAAAACCTATTGAAAAAACGAACAGAATTTTTTGATAAATAAAATATTTGTATTTACTAACATTGTATTCTTAATGAATTGGTAGAGTTGTGTAAAGATTGACAAGAATCTTAATTTGAGATGATTTACATCGATAACTTATTTCATCAAAAGTGCATCACATCGAAAGTTTATTAGAGGACTTATAGCGGAATACTCAATGGATTTGGTGGTTTCTATTTAAAATATTTCAACGTTTCATAAAATTAAAACCTTGACAATATGATGATTGTTGTCAGATCTGAGCAAAAACTATAAAATATAACAGCTTTGCTTAAGTTATCTGTGATCACGACTCCTGTAAGGAAGTCGAAACGTCAGGATTAAAAAAAAAAACAAGAATAAACGCGTCGTGAATCCGGTCAAATTCATTTAAATGTGCGATAGACGCGGAAGTGTCAGAAATTAATATGTTAGAAGGGAAACTGGTCTATAACCGACCACACGGGACTAGCGGGGATTTATTGATTGATTAAGAATTTACTGCAGATGTAGCTGGGACCTTAACGCTACTTCCGTAACTCGAGGTAGTAAATTTTTGATTACCTATCAGATACGGCTATCGGTGTATTAGTTATCCTGTGAACACGGATCCTGTTAAGGAGTCGAAACGTCAAAATTGAATATAAAAAACAAAATAAAACACGTCGTGAATTCGGTATGAATATAGTTTTAGTTATGAATACCCGATCCCGTCATTTAAGAGCGTGCTGAATATACTACTTACATTATAATGAAAAAAAGACAATGCATCTTACTCAGAAGACTATAAGTAAGTCTTCTGAGTAAGTTGCAAGAACGAGTCTGTCTTTTTTAATTAAGAAACTGTGCAATATTTAACAATAGCGACCCGCCCCGAAATCGCACGGGTGCAATGCTCTACTATATTATGCATGTATTATATATAAACCTTCCTCTTGAATGACTCTATCTATTAAAAAAACCGCATCAAAATCCAGTGCGTAGAATAAAAGATCTAAGCATACATAGGGACATACAGCAGGAAGCGACTTTGTTTTATACTATGTACTTATGGAGCAATAACAAGCAAGCACAAGACGCTTCATTATAGTCAGATAGCAATTTAATCTATTTTTTTTCAAAGACAAAGACTTAAAAACAGTTCAAGCATTTTCTGCTTACTATATTTTAAATTATTGTACCGATTTTAAACACAATTTAGTGCAATTTTCAAAAATAGTTAAAATATCTCAGGTAATAAATTATATAGCGGACCTATATTAGGAAAACAAAATACTGAACTAAAAGATATCAGGGAAAAAGACAAGATGGCACGGGCCGCCAGATAAGGAGACGTAAATGGATGCCCACGAAATTGCTTTCCGTCGATAATGTCCAGGAATTTTCCCTTGGAATAGCGGCGTGTCTAACTAAGCGAACGTGCTGTTTAAAAGGTTTTTTTTTATCTTTTTTCACTTGCCAACTCGACTTCGCTTTGTTTTTGGCTTGCTTCTCACAAATATTGCATATCTGCACAGTCTGCCTTTAAAGACCCGAGAATAAATTAGGGTTGTCGGAATAAGTTAGTATTTTATTCTCTTGATAAAGTTGATGAAACTGTTGAGAAACATAAAATACACACAGCATAAAAAGTATGAAATTCGCTTAGCGAGAAATTATTTGTTAAAAAAAATGTTTTGTCCATTAAACATGTACCTAAAAAGTCACTTTGTTCAGTTTGGTGTAATTTATTTTATATTTTAAAGTAAATTCAAAACACGATTAATATTGGTGATGTTGATATAAATTAATACTAACAACAATATTATAGTTATTATTACAAAAAAGGAAACAGCATTACATTTGGGTTGAGACAATGCAAACAATGCAATCTGTGAATGTATGAATGTATTTCTAACACTGGAAAAGATCAAACCAAACAAAAAGGAGCATGAAAATGCTGACTGATTGAAATCAGAACCGACCTATAGTAATGAAATACAAATAATGTGTCCGGATATATAAGGAGCGATTCACTGAGGGCAATGTCTGAATTCAATCAAAACGTATTTTTCAGGTCGACGATTCTGTATGGTAGATTTAGACTTTCTTTCGTTCTATGCGTATTATTGAGATAACGTTTATAATCATGATGTTTATACATTAAGAATGTTTATAAAACAGATAATATTTTTTTTATAATTATAATTTCAGAGCAGCGCCAGGAATCGAACCCAATAAAACTGCGGACGGCCAGCTCTTGCATGACTAACCAATTTTGACACCACCTTTGACAGCATTAATCTTAATAGTTTGCTCAGCTTGAGGTCCTTAATTAAAGTCTTGAATGATTATAAAAACAAATTAAATATCTGAAATCTTAAATATATATCTAAGAAAATCGCTATTCTCTGAAATGGTGGCGCTGCGTCGTAAATTAGAATTAATTCGGGATAAATTAGTCTTTACTTGAAATGGAAAATAATTACAAAAATAAAGATGCTTGTATAATTAAATAATATTAATGTGATATTATTTAACATGATCAGTTACATGTGCATATATTGAAAGTCAATTGCTATGTCATATCTGTACCGGGAGACCTAGTACCGACAAAGAGCTAGAAAAAGGCACAGCAACACTTCCTCCTTTCATACAGGTTGTCCCAAAAAGAGGGTCAAGCAAAAATAGTGTAGATAATAATAATATTTTTTACTTTCACACCAGTTAGCCTAGCCCAAAGTAAACACTATTAGGCTTGTGTGGATACTAGGTTAACGAATAGACATACATATATCCCTACTAATATTATAAATGTAAATATAAGTTTGTTTGTTATGCATTCACACAAAAACTACTAAACCTATCATCATGAAACTTCGTACATATATTCTTGGAGGTATTAGAAGTAACATAGGATACTTTTTATTGAAAAAAAAATTTGCGGGCGAAGCAGCGGGTAAAAGCTAGTGATACATAAATATGATTTATTTATAGAAATATACATAAATGCCCACGACTCAGGTACAAATGCCCGTATTCATCACACAAACAGCTGCCCCTTCCGGGATTCGAACCCAAGACCGTCGGTGTGAAAGGCAGGATAGCTACCGTTGCACAAAACTGTCGCCAGATGTTAGAGAAATAAGACAAATACATAGACGAATCACCCCTATGTCTAATATCGCATTATTTTGAAGATTTCAACTTCTAGAGTTTCCTTTTTATTCTATTTTAAGGACTGCCTGCATGTATAATCATCACATAATTAGAAAAAAAATCATGTCATAAATATGTAAAAGAAGTTAAAATTTAGTAAGAACACTTTTAATACTGTTCATTATTAAAAGACAAAGTATTAGTTAATTGTTATTTTTGTTTTTCATTTATTACAACTATGATTAGAAACAACAAAAGGAAAATTTATTTTTGTAGAAAAATAAATCATTAATTTATACCAACTGACCCCCACCACAACAAACTGTAAATCTAACTATCCTTGCTACTTTCGTTTTCTCCTCTTAAAATGGTCATGTCAACTGCAATTTACTCAAGTATTACTGGAACCAAGTATTTTAATAATAAGTATTAATTTCATTAGTAATTATCATAATCTAAGTAATATGAGTTATAATATTCTCAATTAGACAGATTAAATATTACGAAATATCTAACAAAATCTGTCCCAATATTATATGACTTATTTGGAAGAATATATTTGACGTTTAATTACATTCGAGTTAAATTACATCTGCCTTTCTATGACTGCAAAGCGTACAAAAGGTTTGAGCAGTCGAGTTAAATAAAATAAATCGAAATATTGTGCAGAAAAAGACTTACATGTTAGGATTGCGTGAATGTTGAATTTTCTGTGAGAATAAAATTGAGTAGTAATAACGAAAATATTAAGGCATTATACGAAAAAATCGACTTGTCGTAGGAGACAGGGAGGCCTTGCATCCTAAAAATTTCTTTAGGTATATTAATACATATAAATCTAACAGTTAAATGCTTAAAAAACGAATATTAGTAATACAATTAAGCGATAAGAAGAGTTAACCCTAAGGTGGTAACATATTTTAGAAGCGTAGACAGGATGGCAGTTCAACCTAGTCGATGATCGATAAAATGAACCGTAATATAATATGAAAAATACTTTTATTATTTATAAAACAAATAGGAGGCACTTTTTTCTTTTTTATGTCAATCGGTTCATTAACAGATGTAGCTTAACAAAATTTTTAATATATTGACTTAGATACAATCCAAAAAGCAAGGCAAGCGAGTCTAATATTGTGCATCCAAAGGTCGAAAAGATATAACATCATCAGCATATTAATGTCTAAAGCTCTTTTCTAACTATAAAAATACCGTAGGGAAAATAGGTTAACCTTTTTATTTATAGTATAACCTTTTATGCGATTCCAATTCCAATTCGATTGTTCTAGGTAATTAATCGATGTTCAGTTGGGACCTCTTGTACCTGTATACAATTTTTAGTCACCCTTCGGTAACAAGAGTTTCTACAACATTAATAAAAACATTATATTACATTAAACAATAAAAAGTTTAATACATTGTCAAACCTCTCCTTTATTTAAACGTTAAAAACCTCTTAGCCTAACAAACACATTCCAAATATTTTTGAAAACTTATATTTTTCATCAGGCTTAGATAATACGTTATTGTTATGCATTTTGTATCAACTTTTCAAAAGATGTGTTAGATACTTTCACGCTGTCAGCGTTACGGAAAGCATTTCGTTGTACGCAGTACACTGAACCCAGCCTGTCTGGTCTAGTGCAGGGAGGGTAGTCTCAACATAGTTTGCGATCGCTAACTATCGGATTCGGTCGCTAACTACCGATAATCGTATATTAACGATTTTAGCAAGTCTCGACAGTGACAGTTATTGATTTCTATCGCTAGCCAACCGACGGAATCTGTCAAATTACCGAAATTCGTTAACTTCTTATCGATGAATTTAGACAGCCCGCTAACCGATGTTTGCGATCGCTAACAGAGTATATTGTTTGAAAGTTTGTTACGAATTTCGAACTAAAATTATTATAAACGCAATAGCGGAAGCTTTTTTAGCGTTGGACTTAATGGGGCTTGAACATCGCCTTCAAATGGTGATGCGAGGGCAAGTCGCGACAAATAGACGAAGTCTTCAGAATCCGCTGCTATTGGAAGTCTCAGAATTCTTACGGTTATACAGAATAATCAAAGAAATGTTTAATGTTTCTCCCCCAAATCCTTCCACGCCGCGTCGTAGCTCTGTCGGCCTTGCAAACTTGGCACTTGCAACAGAGGCGAAATATCGGAAACTCAATAAAAACAAAAAAAAGGTACATGGTGAAAATCCCGAATATAACTTACATTACTATAATGTTAGTGACCATGAAAGTTTAAAACAATATTATAAGAAATTCTTTATTACAAATTAGATTTTTGTAGTATTTTATATTAATATTCCTATTTTGTTTTATATTAGCAAGAAATTAATTAATCAATAATAAAATCAACAATAAAAGAAAATACCTAATTCTACTTATTTTTAATATATTTTTAACTTATCTATAATTTCAGAATAAAACACTTTTTACGGATTTTTGCGCATGTTTTATTTTATATTTAATCAACCATCATCATAGTCATCCTGTGATCACGGCTCCTGTAAAGGAGTCGAAACGTCAGGATTAAATATAAAATAAAACATGCGCAAAAATCCGTAAAAAGTGTTTTATTCTGATGTGTAATGTGCGCGGAAGTGTAAGAACTAAATTATCTATAATTGCTGAACTAAAGAAGGTCTTTTAATACATCTTCTTAGTTTAGCAGCTGATGGTCCAGTGATATAAGAGTGCTGAGATTTAAGAATATTTCCATTATTGTTGCATTCTGTTTATTACACATAACATGTAATACACTGGCTTCATTAGGGTAATATTGTATGTGTTTTTATAACACCCTTTTCTGTAATTATTAACAATGTGTAATGTAACATGGTACCATTCATGCGATAGTTCTCTAGATCTAGATCTAATTGATTTTTCAACTCCCTGTCGATAGAAACAAATTATGTATCAAGCAAAAGGTTTTGAAATACAAATAATTAAGTTCTTAATGACCATCAGTGTGTCCTGTTTATTCGATTTGTTATTTCTGTCGTGATTTTATGGTTAAAGAACTTTATTAATTTCTCAAAAGAATTAATTACAAATTCACTTACTGAGAAATACATTTTACATTTATGTTAACAAATATTACACACAACAGATGAGCTTACATGAAACGTATAAAACTAAAGATAAAAACACACAGAGGGTACAACTAAAATAATTTCTAATGAGCGCCCGAGATCGCGAGTCACCAGTCACCTGAACATACATAGATGTGTGAAACAACTCCGCGGTACATTGGGCGTGGATGCGGCACTGATGAGTATTGTGAAAGGTTAAATTGTTTATTATGAAATGCCAATTCACTTCATTTATAATTATTAATTAATTTATATAATAAATATCAATTATGGTTATTTAAATAAAAAAAAGGAATTATAAAACAAATAAAAGCTAAACAAAATTATAATAATAGAACTAGGTATTTTGTAACTGTTTTTTTTTTTAAATATATTAATGTGCTTTCCAATCTTTTTCTTTCTTCAAAATAAATTCTTTTAGATGCCTTTTAAAGCTGGTCATGGAAACGGCATCTTTAATAGATTCTGGCAATTCGTTATATAATTTTACTCCTTCAAATTCAATTGTTTTATTACCGTAGTATTTTGTTCTATGTTTACGAGAAACCAAATGATTTCCGTTCCTTAGTTTCATTCTTTGGTGGCTATGTTTCCTAGAAAATTTTATATTAATATTAATTTCATTGTTTAATATTTTGTGTATAAGTAAACAAGTGAAATACTCGTATGTTTGTCTTACATTCATAATTTTAGTTTCCTTGTAAATTTTATTAGTGTGCGTTCGAAAGTTGTAATTAAAAAGAATTTTTATTAGTTTATTTTGAGCAATTTGAATTGGTTTTAGGTTACTTTTTGCTGCTGTACCCCATAATTCAATCAGGTAATCTATTTGGGGTTTAACTAGTGAATTATATATTAGGTAACGTACTTGTTTGGGCAGACATTTTACGATACCACACAACATCCCAGTGAGCGAAACCAGTTTTTTCTTAATTTTATCTAATTGTGGTTTCCAGCTGAGATTGTTATCCAAAATAATGCCTAAGTATTTTTCACTTGAGATTCTGTTAATTGTTTGGTTATTTATTTTAAGTTGTATGTTGTCACAGATCTTTTTATTTTTGGATGAAAAAATAACGAAATTTGTTTTAGCTGTATTCATTGTGAGTAAGTTATATTGGAACCATTCATTTAGTGTATTTAAGTCACCCTGGACTTGGGGAATCATAGTGTCAGTTGACTGACCAAGTAGAAGATACTTGTGTCATCCGCATACAGTGTTATTTCGCCTGCAATGTCATTGATGTAAATTAAAAATAAAAGCGGCCCTAAAATTGAGCCTTGAGGAATCCCACATGTTATAGGCTGAAGACTACTTTGGTGATCACCTATTTTGACAAGCTGTTTTCGATTATGTAAGTAAGATTCTAAGATTGTAAGGGCATTCCCGCCAATACCAAGGCCAGACAGTTTGTTTACTAATATTTTGTGGCTTACAGTATCGAAAGCTTTTTTTAGATCAATGAAGATACCTAATACAATTTGTTTTTGGTCTATTTTGTTTTTTATGTTTGTAATGAGATCCATAGTAGCTGCTAATGTGTTTGATTTACGACGAAATCCGTACTGATTTTTAAAGAAAAGGTTGTTAGAATTTAAGAAATTTTCTATGCGGTCGTGTATAATCTTTTCAAAGATTTTTGAAATAACCGGAAGAACTGAGATTGGTCGATAATTACTAGGATCAAGTTTAGACCCTGACTTGTGTATAGGACTCACTTTGGCAATTTTTAAGGAGTCAGGAAATATGCCCTGCTTAAAACATTCGTTGATACTTTGGGCTAGATCAGTTGATATTAACTTTTTAACACATTTAATTGTTTTAGTATTAATACCATCAATGCCGCAACTGGTGTTAGGGTCTAAGCGGTCTATAATCTTCTTGATTTCTCTCACGGTCACCGGTGTGATTTCGTTCAATTCAGGTCTTTGCATTGAGATCTCTGCTTGATTGCGATACGTATGGTATTTGTTTGGAATTTTGTCTGCCAATTTTATGCCAATTGTTGAGAAATAACAGTTAAAGCTCTCGCATATCTCCGTGACATTATTAATGGTTCTTCCATCAACAACAAGCTTATCCGGGTATGACGTGTCTCTGTCTCTATTTTGAGTTAAGTCTGCTATTAGTTTCCACATTTTCCTAGGTTTCTTCGCAGATTCCTTAAAGCATTTTTTAAAGTAAGTAGATTTTGTGTCTTGTATGAGTTTCGCCGCGTTTATTTTTTCTGTATAGTAAAGTTGCTCTTTGTCTTTGTTTGTGTTGTCCATTTTGTATTTCTGCCATAGTTCATTCCTTCTATTCAATTTATTTATTATTTCACTATTTATCCAGTCGTTTCTAGGTTTGTTTAGTATTTTAGTACACTCAATTTTGCTTTTCGATAGGCAATTTATAAGTTTGTCTTCCAGGGCTTCGTATAAAGTATTTTTGGTTTTATATTCAGTTTCTTCGTAATTTTTGTGTAGTGTTTCATAATTAATTTTGGTGTATTTTTTGCGTTTAGGTGGAGACGGATGATATTTTTTCACCTCGAAATATATATGTTTGTGGTCTGACATAGCTGATTCAATTATAGCGAAGTGGAAGTTATTTATTTTTAGATTAGATGAGATATGATCGATTATAGTCTTGGTGGTTGTAGTTTCTCGTGTACAAAATTTTTCATTGACCTTGTTTAGTATTTTATAGCCATTTTCTTTGTAAATATTCTTGTACTGGCGAGTGGGATTGTCAGGATGCAGTAGATCAAAGTTAAAGTCGCCGAATACTACAGCTCTTTTCATTTTCATCAGTTGAACTGAATAATCGTCCAAGAAGTTTTTCAGGTTTGTTCTTCCAGGTTTGTATATTGCACCTATATTCAGTGAGAACTTAGCCACGTGAATCCATAGGTAGTGATTTTCGTCATCATTGGTTTCTAAGACCAGATTGTGATTAAGGTTGTTATGGACAAATATTGATACTCCACCACCTTTACTCGTTTGCCTAAAGTTGGAGTAGTGTGTATAACTTGGGATTTGGATTCTGTTTGCCTCGTCCTCATTTTTAATCCACGTTTCTGTCAGAACAATGATATGTATTATTTCTGGGAACGATTTGATAATACACTTTAGTTCATCTAGTTTACCTGGCTTAATGATACTACGAGCATTAGCGTAAAAGCACTTCAGAGACTTTTTTGTAGTATTTATGTTGTTATAGGTCTTGGCAATTTGGTAAGTATTTTTCTCAGTTAGTGAAATTTTGCATGCGCTGCGGGGTTCTGATTATTTACCTTTTCGACACCTATGTTTATGATTTTTGGAACACCCTTAATGTATTTTATTTGAATGTCAGTTTCTCCTTTGGCAGTTCTATTATCAAATTCCTTTTTCAGATTCATAAAGTATCGCCGTTGAATAACGGTTTGGTCTGAGAAGATTCTAACACCATCAATATTGATATTCTTTTTGCGTAAGATCATTTTTGCCGTTGCTTCAGACTGGTAACATACCTTCAACTGACGATTTTCTCCGGCCTTGAACTTACCAAGACGAATTATTTTATCTGGTTCAGGACAACTCGGTTCAATTGCTTTTGTGAGTTTTATAACTTCTTGTTTATCATGTTCCAGTCTTTCTGTGATTACTTTTGATACAGATTCAGGAATCCCGGCTATAATAATGTTTTTAACGCGCATATTTCTTTCGGAGATTTCAGCTAGCATTTCCTCACATTTTACAGATTTAATCCTGTTTTTTTTCTTTACCTTATTCCAACACTTACCGAATAGATCCACATAGTTTTGTCTCATGGTTATAATTTTTCTTATAAAGTCACTTACAGAGGCTTCTTCCTCATAAATTAATTTGGTGAGGTATAAATCACCTTTCGGTGTAGAGAGAGATCTATAAATATTAGGTGTAGCACTTGACTGTGAAATTCCCAGTTCATATAGATATTTTCTTAAAAAAATAGTTTATCGTACTATTCTGGTTTTATTTTCTTCATAGATTGATATATCTGCATTCTTAGCATGTACAGCAAAAGGAATAAACTTAACTATTAAAGAAGTTACAGAGTGTCAAATCACCAACCAAATGAAATTGTCTGCAGAAATACTTTAAAATTAATAGGTCTAGATTTCAAATGAATTACATAAACTTAAGGTTATGAACTATATGTGATTCAGAAAATCGGTAATTTATTTCTTAGGTAAGGACCTAAAAGATACTTATCTGTGTTACATCGTCAGATCACCGTATCATGATCATATGACCAATATCATGATTCACCATATCTTCTTTTACCTTTGACTGAGCAGATATCAAGTTTGAAAGATTTAATAGTAAAAACAATCTACTTCTATAATTCATTATATATAATACGCTTACTTTTAGCTTATATATTCTCTAAAAAATATCTGTCACAAAGCATCAAGGACTAATAACCGAAAAAAATTCATTTTTTTTCATTTTTCATTAGGTTTCTTAAATTATATCAACAAAATTGAAATAAGTTATGAACTGTCAAACTTTATTTTAATATAAAGTTCAATTCTAGAGCTTATTACATTTGATCAGTCAAGTTGACTGCTAAAATTATAATAACTCATAATTCAGAATTAGTTATTGCGTACGAAACACTATACTCTATCCATTTCGACCTGAGACAAAAGGTAAACAAACCATAAAAAAGGTTCTTTAAGATGTCAATTTTCTTCATTGCCGGAAGGTTTGATCAAAAACATACGATTATTCAATATTTTATTATTCAAACTTTTTAAATTAAGATAACTAAGAATTACTTGTCACCTTCAATAATTTTCATTATTTTTACATCGATGTTAGGTATATTTTTTAACGTAAGTTTAGATTACTATATATATGCTATTAAAAAGACCTAAAATGAATAGTGTTCTAAAACTTTTACGCATTTATAATACTATCAAATGAAGATGAACAACCATCACATACTATAATGTAGAACTAAGTGTTTAACAACCGGGTTTAGCCGGATTATATCCGCCATTTTTTATTATCGATCAACTATTGGTGCGAGTGCGTTCTCTCCTTGATTATTTCGTTGTTTCTTGTTAATATTTGTTATAATTGTCATTTTTGTAAAGTTTTATTGTTGTGTTATGTTGGTATATATTATTTTTGTTGACTTTTTGTTATTAAATCGTTTTTGTCAGATAAAATGAATGAACCTGGACCAAGCAGCGCTTGCACTTTTACTTCTGGACAACATATTTAAGTACGTAGAGGAAAGTTGGTCCAAAGATTCATATCCTTAGAAAAATGATGTCGTGAACAAGACTGCCGATATAATGGGAATATTGCAGGCCTATTATAACTAACCTATTTTGAATTACTTTTGAATAAATTGTTTTATTTCAATTGAAATTAGTAGTATCATTTGGATGAATAGCAATGATAGCTTGTGTTTATATACACTTAAGTACCCCTTTTCCTTTTTTATTATAAAAAATTAACAACCTTAAATATACCATATTTTTTATCCCAAAATTAGATAAAAAAGTTTGAGAACCACACATTCTTTGTTTACCTTTTGTCTCAGATCGAAATGGTTAGAGTATAGTACATTTGAAATAAATCAGATTGACTAATTACAAGCGTTACGCAAGAAAAAGTCAGATTAACAGGGTAAAAATAACTTACTTAGTTAATAGAGCAAAAATAATAATAATATTACACCTGAAAATAAAAATATATTTAAAATAAAAAGCTTTCTTTGTATACTACTCATTTTCATTTTGCTCTTGAAAAGTTACCAAAATAAAGATGATTATCACTCAATCGTATCAAAATATAGCAGTTGCGTCAACAAATTGAAAATTCGTGATTCAACGTGAGACTAACGTGAATATTTATCTATTCCACCGCTGCCATAAAATCAGTCAGCAACAAAGCAAATACGAAATTAGTACGCGATTCAATGTCCCAAAAACAAGTCGCCTCTTTAACGGAATAGCAAATAAAATTTAAATTAGCCCGTTTTGTAGGCAAATGGACCTCAACAAGGGGAATAACGATTTCCCAGATATCTCTATAGAATTGCGTTACAATGGATTTTGTAGGATTCTATTCTTAATAAGTCACTTTAATTTCTTCATAGGCGATTCGAATCGAAGTTACCCCCTGGGCCGTTTTACTTACTAAACTTTACTTCTTAAATTAACATCTATTTTTATACCACTCCTTTGAAAGGAGTCGGGGAATAATATTAAAATTTTAACTTTTTACTCTTTCTGCAAACAGTCTAACATCAAAAAAGAGAATTAATGGTTCTATAGCTCTGGGAATAATTTATCTTTTTCCTGTAATGCCAATCTTGAATTCAAAATTTGATAGAAAAGGCAAGATAAATATATTTTTGCTATTAAATGGTATGAGGTCTAGTCAATAATTTTGTAATGCGCATAGATTTGAAATCGCTTCAAGTGAATTCAAAAAAGTTTATTTTCAATATAAACATTCAGGGAAGTTCATTCTAAGTAAGCGAGAGTATAATATATAGTCATGAGAAGGTTATCTGTTGCACGGAAGTAGGGATGCCCGTGACACTGGGTCGGGCTGGCCAAGTAGGTACGTGATTTATTTCTGATTACCCAAAAAAGTTTTTTTTGCATTCACTAGACCCTGTTATTTTTGTAGTTATTCAATTCACATAAATAAACTAGCTGTTGCCCGGCGTGTTTGGCAATGCTCTTTTTTGCTGATCATAGATAAATTTTCTCTGGCATGTGTACCAATATTTCGGTGAAATCCATAGACTTCTATTTGAATTTTCGCAAGACTGACTTTTTTATAAAATAAATCTGAAAAATCGCGCCAAATTTTTACTCGCAAACTAAGCAAAGCTTGTACTACCGATACCGAATAACGGACATCAGAATACGTAAGTTTAAAACCCATCAAACATCGGGAACAAAAACACTATTTAGATTAGGTCCCGAGAAGTTTTGGTGCATAAGCAACATCAGTAGCAACCAGTCGTCATATCATATTTGAGATAAAACTATTGATTAAGTATACGTGGTGATTTTCAGAAGCTGGACAGTGCAGATTGAGGAGGTTAAGCAGCAATAGCAAGGGCAGCTTATCGGATCGAGATTCAAAAACTAATATCGCAAGGTCCTTCTCGAGTGCTTAACGTGCCTCAGAAGCAGGGATTTTAGCGGTATCCGAATAGAGTGTTCTGAACACTGTTTTTCATTTCTGTTTTAAAAGTTAAACAGAAAAAAACTGTAACACTTTGAATCTGTTTTGGAAAATACCGGTTCAAAAGTGTTAATATCTGTTACAGTCAATAAGGTTCACATTGGCATAACAGTAGTAGGGATTTGTGGGTTCTGGCGCTTCAGGATACTAGCGCAT
Source organism: Calamotropha paludella (assembly GCA_927399485.1). NCBI lineage: Eukaryota > Metazoa > Arthropoda > Insecta > Lepidoptera > Crambidae > Calamotropha > Calamotropha paludella. The sequence goes on along the minus strand of OV656815.1, from coordinate 18,878,895 downwards.
AAAACAAGCTCCGGGTGAGCTTGTTTTATGCGCTCCACTAACCTAACCCAACCAGTTTCTTGAATGATTGTCATAGGCAACCTAACCTCGCATGCTTTTCATAGGAAACCTAATCTAACCTATCCTAACCTCTACCTTGAATTATGCTTTTCATAACAAGCTAACCTAACCTAACCCGTACCCTGTATGCTTGTTACAGAAAGCCTAACCTAACCTAACCCGTACCTTGTATGCTTGTTTGTTGAATAAAACCATTTTCTACCAGCCTTTAAAACTTCATAAATTAAACAACCAAGTCATGTTGCTAAACACATTTATTCAAAAATCATATTAAACATCTTACTTATAATTAAATCATTACTTATTCTATTGACAGTAGAGAATTCATTTACAAAATCGTTCATCAATACACCATACATTTTTGCATAAAGAAATACTAGACAATATTTTCCACATACTGACGTAAAGTAACTTTGCAGTTGCTTATGATTGTATACCCACTTCTTTGTATTTTTTTCCAAGAACAATTTATGAAACCCCACCGGTTTTCGTCCGAAAGAATCAAAGTACTCGCCAACTCCATTACTATCAATGTGAATACCCACCCAGTGAGAACCAGGCTTGGAATCCGGATCCAAATTGGCTACAATGAAAGCAGGTAATTGAACAATCATAGGCAATCTGTTCGCTGCAAATACATTAGATGTTAATCTGTTATCAATTTTACTCATAAAGTATTTTATTTCTTGACTATCCATCATAGCTCATGTTAGCGGTACGATAGAATTCGTATTTCCAATTGAATGGAATTGTATGCTCCACCCGTATTTAACTATTGTAATCGACACTCACATCGCGGTTTTTGTTAATTTCCACAACATTATCGAACTCTGCATAAATAATACAATTGAGTGTTGTTGTCAAAGCTGTATCAAAGCGAACCTCTAGTCTTACACTTCCATGTCTAACTAAGTTCCAATGTGAGCTCGAACTGGCCGAAAGATCTGGAGTTAAGTCAAAAGCTAATAAACAGTATCCTCCTCCATAGTCTTCTCTTGCTATTGAATTGCCTTCGTTCAAAAAGTGAATGCCGGTGCCAGAAAACAATGTTTGATAGGTCGATGTAATCAATCCATCTTTGAAGGATGGTTGTAATGTTTTTGAATGGACCTGTTGGCCATCCACATATAAACTAAATAAATTTATACCATGGTTATCAAAATTAAATGGATTCTGTGTTATACAGCCATTAAATGCTGAATTTTTAATAAAGCCTATAATACATCTTTTAGGTACTTGTCCGAGGAATATGTTATCCAAAGTTTTGCCTTGAACTCCCGATGGAATAGTTAGAACTTTAACTTCAGCTCGAGTAATCGGATATTTAGCTGTTGTCGTTGCTAAGACTTTTTGATGTGCTATTAGGACAGATGGATTTATTCGAGCCTTACGAACAATGAGACTGGCGTCAGTGACTTCATTCCATTGCTAGAAAACAATGTTTGATAGATCGACTCTACACCATTTAGTAAGAACTATGACTACCTCATTTGTAATCGCAAAAATATTCCATTACTGATGACTGTCCCTGTTATTGTTGCAATCATAATGGTGAGCTACCTCATTACTTATCTAATTACCAACTAATCACCTAAACTTTCGTTTTTGCTACTATGGGCTACTGATATTACTGCATTCCAACGATACGGAAGCACTATAAAACGCTTAGAACAAACTAGAGCTACATCAGTACTTTAATATTTGTGTGTAGTGCAAAGTGTTGTGCTTCTGAAGTCTACAAAATGTCGGTAAGTGACCTTTATTTTTTTCTTTTTTATTTACTTGTTCTTACAATGCTTTGATTTTAATGTATGAGCAAGATTGTGTGTATTAAGTTGAGTTATTTGTATTGTTGCAGTACTCTCCAAATGACATAATCGATGATCAAGAATGCAATACATTAAAACACTTTTATTACCCAATATCTGATAGTCAAGAATCTTCTCCCATGCCGGTAAAAAGAAAAGCAAATACTCCCGACCTTGATGCCTTCTTTGACCAGAAGGCTAAGAAGAAGAAAGTTTCTTCGACCGTGGGACGTAGTTGTCAGGGGGGCGGAGTTTCATGCATATCATCAAATGAAGACGATTTGAAAACTTCGACACATTTGATAAAAATCGAATTATTTGATTTGAAAAAACTTTCTAAAATACCTTTACAAGAACATTGGAAGCACGCAGAAGTTCGTGTAAAATATTATACGAATGAAAATAATATCAACTTTAGTAAAACCAAGGAAGTGGTTTACAACATAACTAAAGGAATTGCAGAGAAAGCGGGCTGCAAAAATACCATTTCAACTCATGAGCACAATAAACTCATTTACTAATGATTATTCAACTAATTTAGGATACCTTTTATCATTATAAGTATTGAATTTTTATGCATATAAATACCACTTTGCCTTCTATAAGAATCACTAATTTCAATCGAGATGTCGTTCAACATGGACACTATTGAAAGCGAGGACAGCTTTGAACAAGAAATGTTCAAATTATGTCAAGAAATTGAAGATATTCAATACGTACATGAAACAACGCAAAGATTTTGGGAGCTGTGCTGTTTTGAAGGAAACGAGAACAATACACCTAGGTGAGCTTTACCTATATTATTTCTTATTTTCACTACCAAACAATACTTTTTTTAAGAATAGACGTTTAGTATTTTATTGATTTTTCTCTCGTAACTTCTAATCGTCGACTTTCTCATAATATTTTGACATTTATTTTATGTTACATGTTTTTCATTTCAGTAATAGTCTCCAATCTGGGAGGGGAATCAAAAGAAAAGCAGAAGATCATTTAGAAGCTGGACCATCCAATTCATCTGCTTTGCCGGACGAAAGTCATAGTGAGCGAACTTTATGTGAAGCGTGTAATGTTTGGGTGAGAAAAAAATACTTTGCTAACCATTTAAAGAGTAAAGCTCATAAAAACAAAGTCATTTCAACATGTCAGGAATTGAATAATGTAAGTTTGATTGACTCTGCTTTTGGATCTCGTGTTAGAACATATAGAATATATTTAGGTAGCCAAGAGACATTAGAAACCCCCGAAAAGTTTTTGAATAATAATAAAGACAAAATTATCTTCTTGCTCAAATCATGCTTAGATGAATTGACTTTAATTAAAGTGAATTTTATCATTCATGCTGATTTCACCCAGGAAACCAAAGATTTAAAAAACACTTTTGATTTTCAAAGTATGAATTACACATTTGCCCTAGGAGACGAATTTGAAGCTCTTATGCATAAAATCTGCGAATACTTTTCTGTCAAAATGAGTGACTTCGAAAAAAAAGATAGTGGATGGACTTTGAATAAAATACAATATTTAGATATGAACATAAATAAATTTAGTCCTTTAAAAGGATCATCGTATATAGAAGTACCGAAAGATATACAAAATAAAAAGGCGGTCATAAATGTCAAAAATAAAGATTACGAATGTCTTAGGTGGGCTCTACTATCTGCTTTGTACCCGGTGTCAAAAGATGCTAACAGAATATCTTCGTATTTACCTCATAAGAGCAAATTAAATTTTTGTAATATAAGATTTCCAGTAAAATTACAAGACATTAAAAAGGTTGAGCTTTTGAATACTATAAGTATAAATGTTTTTGGATTAGAGTACAATTCTAACACTAAATCAAATACCGTAATTGGTCCTCTACACTTCACAAAAACGAGGAAGGAGCAGCACGTAAATTTGTTGTACTTAACTAACGGTTCCAATGGTCATTACTGCTTCATTAAAAACCTGTCACGACTTGTTAGCAAACAAGTAACTGGTCGAAATGAAGCAATCCATATTTGTGATGGATGCCTTCTACATTTTGCAACACTAAAAAAATTAAATGATCATCAGAAACATGACTGTGCTCATATTGTTACAGAAGTTCCAAGCTCTCAAAAAACTTTTAAAAATTGGTTCAATGAGAACCAGCCATCTGACAAAATTTTATTTAATCAGTTTGAGCGAAAACTTAAATTACCTTTTGTTATTTATGCAGATTTTGAATCGTTCCTTAATCCGATTCACACTTGTGATCAAGATCCTACAAATGCGTATACAAATAATGTTCATAAACATAATGTTTATAGTTATGGTTATTACTTGAAATGTTCCTATGATGATAAACTGTCGAAATATCATTCATATACCGGCCCCGACTGTGCTAGACATTTCATGGAAAGCATAAGTAGTAATATTTCGAATATTCAAAGAAGAATATTTTTTCATAAACCTTCTTCCGCATCGTTTCAAACTGAACACGATAAAACAGATCATTCCAAAACTTGTTTCATATGCAGTAATGATTTAGGTTCTGACTCTGTAGAATATTTTGAATGGTCTACTGGTAAATTTCAAGGAATGGTGCACTCCCTATGCAAAACTAAATTTAAATATCCACGTTACATACCTGTATTTTTACATAACTTGAGTAATTACGATGCGCATTTTATTGTCCATGCCTTAGACTTTCAACAAGGTGTGGTAGATGTAATTCCTCAAAATAAAGAGACATACATCTCATTTTCTAAACAAATTTTTGTGGACGGACAACAAATAAGTATACGTTTTTTAGATTCCTTTAAATTCATGTCTTCCAGCTTAGATAGTCTGGCCAAAAATCTAAAATTGGATGAATTCACAGAACTAAAAAAGCAATTTCCCCTTTATGAGGACTTTAAACGTTTAATCAGAAAGGGGATATTTCCATACGAATTCGTGAAGTCATTTGATTCTTTAGAGAGTTCAACACTTCCCACCAAAGAAGATTTTTACAATTCCTTAAGCGATAGTAATGTTTCTGATGAAGACTATGCTCATGCTCAAGATGTTTGGAATCATTTTAGATGTGAAACAATGCTTGACTATTCAAATTTATATTTAAAGACAGATGTAATGCTACTAACAGACATATTTGAAAATTTCCGTAATATTTGTTTAGCAACATATGATTTGGATCCATCACATTATTACACTGCACCTGGGTTGAGCTGGGATGCGATGCTTAAATACACTGATGCTAAGTTAGAGTTATTAACTGACTTTGATAAAATAGCTTTCATCAAAGCTGGCATCAGAGGAGGAATATCGCAATGTAGTAATCGATATGGAAAGGCTAACAACATGTATTTGGAAGATTACAATCCAAATGAACCTACATCTTTCATAGCTTATTTTGATGCTAATAATTTATATGGGTGGGCTATGTCTCAATATTTACCTACCGGAAATTTTGAATGGGAAAATACTAAAGTTGATTTTAACATATCCGACACTTGTGATTATGGTTATATTCTGGAAGTAGATCTTGAATATCCCAACAATCTGCATGATTTACACTCTGATTTACCACTTTGTGCGGAAAACATAGTTATCGGCGAATGTAAAACACAAAAGTTAGTCCCGAATTTAAACAATAAAACTAAATATGTAATTCATTACAGAAACCTCAAACAATGTGTTAATTTAGGGTTAAAGTTAACTAAAGTGCATAGGGTGTTGAAGTTTAAACAGAGTCCATGGCTAAGAAAATATATTGATTTAAACACGCAGTTAAGAACACAAGCAAAAACAGATTTTGAAAAAGATTTTTATAAATTAATGAATAACGCTGTTTTTGGCAAGACCATGGAAAATATAGAGAAACGGGTAAATGTGAAATTAATTACTCACTGGGATAGCAGAGGTAAAGTGCAAGGTGCCCAATCATTAATATCCAAACCAGAGTTTCATAGTTTAAGTATATTTTCAGAGAACTTGATTGCAGTTCAATTGCGCAAAACAAAGTTGTACTACAACAAGCCAATTTATTTAGGGTTTTGTATTTTAGATATATCTAAAACCCTTATGTACGATTTTCATTATAATTACATGAAGAAAAAATTTAAAGAAAATGTTAAGTTATTATATACTGATACAGATAGTCTTATTTATCAATATTTTACAGAAAATTTATATTTTGATATAAAACCTGACCTAAATGAATTTTTTGACACTTCTGATTATACAGAAGATAATATCTTTGGTAATATTTTTTCCCTAGGTTGAATAAAAAAAGGTTAGGTTTCTTTAAAGATGAAAACAATGGAAAAATATTAAAAGAGTTTGTGGGGTTGAGGTCTAAATTGTATGCAATAACAGTAGAAGATAAATTCATTGCACGAGCGAAAGGAGTGAATAAATGTGTAACAAAGAAAATGAATATGAATAACTACAAGCAATGTCTCTTCGATAAACAAATCAAATTTTCAAAAATGTATAGATTCCGGACAATAAAACATGTAATATTTACTCAAAAAATTAACAAAACTAGTCTATCGTATAACGACACAAAAAGATGTATTTTACCCAACTCCACAGACACACTAGCATGGGGGCATTATAAATTAAGAAATATTTTGTAAGTTGTTTTCTGTGACTTTCTTCATTTTTATGGTAATGTATTATATAATTAAGATTTTTTGTTCAATAATCATTTTAAAACTTACCGCTATTTTGTAGACTTCAGAAATATAACATTTTGTACTTAGACACACTTCTTAATATTTTGTGATTTAGATTTAAGATATTTAGTATAATAAATAATTTACTATCTGAAAAATTTGAGTATTTTTAAATCAATCCACATTTCCTTATCCATTCATTCCTAACATAGATTTTAAACAAGCAAGACATAGATTTTGTTCAACATGAAACATTTTATTCATCCATTCACAGCTATTGTGGCTGGTCCAAGTGGATGTGGTAAATCTAATTTTGTTACTACTTCAGAATAAAACACTTTTTTACGGATTTTTGCGCATGTTTTATTTTATCAGTCAAAAACGTAGAAACGTCAGGATTAAATTTAAAATAAAATAAAACATGCGCAAAAATCCGTAAAAAAGTGTTTTATTCTGATGTGTAATGTGCGCGGAAGTGTAAGAACTAAATAAATTTGTTACTACTTTCTTAAATTGTGTGAATGATGTTTGTGATCAAACATTTCATAAAACATTATGGTGTTATGATGAAATGCAGCCACTGTACAATTTAAGTAATGTGGAATATGTCCAAGGAATACCCGATTTAAGCATGTTTGATGGTAAACTACCTCAACTGCTTATCATAGATGACCTAATGAGAGAATCTGACGGCAGGATAGTCGATATTTTTACAAAAGGCAGTCATCACAGAAATCTTAGTGTATTTTACATAACCCAGAATTTATTTCATCAAGGGAGAGGTCAACGTGACATATCATTAAATGCTAATTATATAATTTACTTTAAAAACCCAAGAGACAAGACGCAAGTCAGATATTTAGCTCGTCAAGTATGTCCAGAAAATACAAAATTTATTGAAGAAGCTTATAAAGATGCCACCAAAGTTGCTCATGGATACTTAATGATTGATCTGAAGCAAAATACTGATGACAGCTATCGAATCAAAACGAATGTACTTTCTTCAACAAAATATTGCACAGTCTATATTCCCAAGAAAAGCTATAAATAGTCGCATCACATACAATGCTAATCATTGTGAAACCATGCATAGGAGAGTAAAAACGCACCAACATCTATTGAAAGCATTACATACTCTGAAACGAAAATATCAAAAACTGATATTGAAAGCATGTGATAAAGAAGAAGTAAACGTTATCTGCGAGTGCATCTACAACATTTTAAAAGGTAAAATTCCACTTAAAGAAAAGGAAAAGAAACATTTAAAGAAATATAAACACATTTTACGGAAAATTATATCCAAAGGTAAAAATATAGCAAGAAAAAACATCATCGTGCAGAAAGGGGGAGCCTTTCTACCCATAATACTAGGTGCTGTGATAAACGGTTTACTGTCTTCGATAATAAATTAAACATGCAGCACGCGAAAAAAATGTTACTTGTAGAGCCGGAACTTATGAACAAACTAAAGGCTCATAATATTCACGAACCTGACAATTCATTATCACGACTCGATGATGAAATGCAAAAAATCTTAAAGAGTTCACTTAATGATCACGAAAAATGGGCTTTGTATTCTCAAGTTTTGCAACGATATTTACACGTTGTTGAAGAAGGTAGAAAACCACTTAAAATTTCATTATTGACCGATACCGATGATGAAACAGTGAGGTCTGATGATACTAAAGATACAATTAAAGAAGAAAAACAAGAGGGTACCATTCCAGTTGTAAAACCTACTCCGATCAATGAAGATGTGACCCGTCAAAATAAAGGAACGATCGCTATTAAATATCAAAACAGTCCGTCGAAAATACTTGAATTGATCCCTAAAACTTACAAAAAAAGAGGTGGAGTATTGTTGCATTATATCTTACAAAGTCATCCGAAAATCTGGTGGAAAGAGAATGGAGAAGTAGTTTTAAATAATACAGTTGTACCTGGAAGCAATATATTCGATTTAGTAAGTGATTTTGTGAGACCACTTAAACGCCCAAAACCGGTGGGCTGGGAAAAATTTGCATCGGCGTTAGTGGACATACGAGTACCTTTTTCCTGCATTGGTAATCCTACATCTCTAGAATATATGACACAGTTGCAGACGAAAGAGCTGATACAAAGTGATAAGGACACTGATTCGGACACTCAATACTCAACTCCTGTGACAACTACTACTAATAAAAGGTCAAAAAGAACGATTGCTTGGGAAAAATGGAGCCCCTACTAGATTTAGCAAACATTTACTATGATGTTTCACATCCCGCTGGATTTAGTAGCATAAATAATTTAGCCAAAGCAATGAAAGGCAAATTGAACCGCGATGACGTAAAAACTTGGTTACAGTCGCAAGAAACTTACACACTCCATAAACCTATTCAAAAACGATTCCCAAGAAATAAGTATATTTTATCTAATTATAATGAACTATGGCAAGCTGATTTGAGCGACATGCGTACATATAGTAAATATAATGATGGTTATAAATATATTTTGTGTGTTATTGATGTATTTAGTAAATATGCCTTTGCACGAGCAATGAGAAGTAAGACCTCTGAAGTTGTCAAAAGCTGTTTTGAGAGTATATTTGCCGAAGTTAATGCCACTCCTCGTCACATTCAATCTGACAAAGGTACAGAGTTTGTATCAAAAGTTGTTAGGGACTATTTCAAAAGTAAAAATATTAATTACTACACAACAAACAATCCTGACATAAAAGCTAGTGTTATTGAAAGGTTTCAACGAACTCTCAAAACTAAGATGTGGCGTTACTTTACTTATAAAAATACGTACAAATACATCGACATCTTACAAGATTTAATAAATTCATACAACCATAGCTTTCACTCCAGCATAAAGATGTGTCCATGCGAAGTGAACAATGACAATATTATGACCGTTTGGGAAAATTTATACGGAGCTAAGAAAAAGAAAATACAGATAAATGAATATCCATCACTTCGAATAGGTGATCATGTTAGAATAACTAAATATAAACATATATTTCAAAAAGGGTATGAAACCAATTGGAGTGATGAAATATTTGTGATCAATTCCATTATTGAACGGGCTCCTTGGGTTGTATACACATTAAAAGACTTGGAAGGTGAACCAATCACAGGAACGTTTTACACAAAACAGCTACAAAAAGTTGTCTATGATCCCTCCACTAAATATAAAATAGATAAAATTATACGATCACGACGCATTCAAGGTAGAAGAGAAGTGTTAGTCAAATGGAAAGGTTATCCTAACAAGTTTAATAGTTGGATCCCGGTATCAGATTTAGAAGAGACATGAGCGAGGACAGTTTTTATTTAACTCTTTTGAGCAATAGTTCAACTTCATACTATCCAGAAAATACAACCGCCAATTTCTTAACAAAACTACCAAAAACTATAAAGTTAGAAGGTGAATGGGACGTTGGTTTGGTGGAGTTTCATTATCCATGTACAATGTTTAATGTACAAGAACATGAAAACATTATATACATAAAGAAAAGAACACTCGTACAAGATGCCCAGGATTCAAAAAAGGAGCTAAATATAATTGCAGAATTCAAGTCTCATATTCCAGCAACGACGTATGACAGTATTAATAATTTTTTAAGTGCCTTTAATGAACACTCATTGTTGAAAAATCATTTTAGACTAAGGTATGATGAAATATCGAAGCTGGTTACAGCAACTCGTCATAACACAGACTTGATATCTGTAATGTTATCACCTCAATTGAGTCTTCAACTAGGTTTTGCACCTCATGTCGACTTAGTAGCAAAACCGAATGGAAAATATCCGATTAATTTATATTTAGGGTTACCATGCCAACTCTTCATTTATTCGGATATTATTCAACCGCAAATAATAGGTGATGTGATGGCATCGTTGGTACGAATCATACCTTTGGATCCAACAAAGTACATCTATGGAGCATACAAAGTGCACACATTTTCACCCGCACACTATTTACCAGTTATGCGCAGAGAATTTGATACAATAGAAATAGATATAAGAACAAGCGTGGGTGGTAGAGTTCCATTTCAGTTCGGTACATCGTGTGTTAAACTACATTTTCGGCGCATAAGATGAATAGAGCAATAGTTAATAGCCCTTGTCCGTATCAGAATTATTATTCTCATCAGGCAGGATCTGGAGTTGGGATTATATATAAGGGCGCTGCTCATCAACGTGGACACGGTATTGGAAGTTTCTTAGGAGGTTTGTTTAGGACCGTTCTTCCTTTGTTATCCAATGGACTTCGAACTGTAGGAAAAGAAGCTCTTAGTGCTGGGGTTGGATTATTATCAGATATGGTGAACTCGCATCCCGTTGAAGAGTCAATAAAGTCGCGTTTCAAAAATGCTACAACCAACTTGAAAAGAAAGGCCGATGATAAAATAGACTCACTTATGCGCGGGTCTGGGTACAAAAGAAGCAGAAAGTCGAGCTTGTCACTCATTTCACGTAAAACACTGCGAGGAAGTCGGTCTAAATCATCCAAGAAAACAAAATTTGAAGATATTTTTTCAAACTAAAATAGTGAATAACTATGTCTTTTTTACATAATCATTCATGTGAATGTGCCAAGTCAGAGTTGGATTTATTCGCTTTACCATCAACTCAAACAAGTATTGAAAGTGGACAATGGATCCATTATAAACCAATTTCATCATTAAGTGATGATGGTCCATTAGAATTTCAAGTGCCTGGTACTGGTGATGATTATATAGACTTGTCGCATACCATGCTTCATATAAAAGCAAAGATTGAATATTCTGCTTCAAATGATGTCCAAGGAACTACTCGAATTGCGCCAGTTAATAATTGGTTACATTCTCTATTCAGTCAATTAGATGTGTACTTAAATCAAAAACTTGTGTCTCCTCCAAATAATACATATGCATATCGTGCATATTTGGAAACTTTACTTAACTACGGCCCTGCAGCAAAAAACTCTCATCTGACCTGTGGTTTGTGGTATGGTGACACTCCTTACAAAATGGACGCTACAGATGACACAAATAAAGGATTTACCAAGAGACAGGAGTTAGTAAAATTAAACGAAGATATTGATATGATCGGTCATTTACATGGAGATATTTTTAACCAAGAAAAATTCTTACTAAATGGTGTAGAGATGCGTGTCAAATTAGTTCGTAGCAAAGAAACATTCAATTTAATTTGTAATACATCTGATGCCAAAATTAAGGTTAAAATCACTGACGCCAGTCTCATTGTTCGTAAGGCTCGAATAAATCCATCTGTCCTAATAGCACATCAAAAAGTCTTAGCAACGACAACAGCTAAATATCCGATTACTCGAGCTGAAGTTAAAGTTCTAACTATTCCATCGGGAGTTCAAGGCAAAACTTTGGATAACATATTCCTCGGACAAGTACCTAAAAGATGTATTATAGGCTTTATTAAAAATTCAGCATTTAATGGCTGTATAACACAGAATCCATTTAATTTTGATAACCATGGTATAAATTTATTTAGTTTATATGTGGATGGCCAACAGGTCCATTCAAAAACATTACAACCATCCTTCAAAGATGGATTGATTACATCGACCTATCAAACATTGTTTTCTGGCACCGGCATTCACTTTTTGAACGAAGGCAATTCAATAGCAAGAGAAGACTATGGAGGAGGATACTGTTTATTAGCTTTTGACTTAACTCCAGATCTTTCGGCCAGTTCGAGCTCACATTGGAACTTAGTTAGACATGGAAGTGTAAGACTAGAGGTTCGCTTTGATACAGCTTTGACAACAACACTCAATTGTATTATTTATGCAGAGTTCGATAATGTTGTGGAAATTAACAAAAACCGCGATGTGAGTGTCGATTACAATAGTTAAATACGGGTGGAGCATACAATTCCATTCAATTGGAAATACGAATTCTATCGTACCGCTAACATGAGCTATGATGGATAGTCAAGAAATAAAATACTTTATGAGTAAAATTGATAACAGATTAACATCTAATGTATTTGCAGCGAACAGATTGCCTATGATTGTTCAATTACCTGCTTTCATTGTAGCCAATTTGGATCCGGATTCCAAGCCTGGTTCTCACTGGGTGGGTATTCACATTGATAGTAATGGAGTTGGCGAGTACTTTGATTCTTTCGGACGAAAACCGGTGGGGTTTCATAAATTGTTCTTGGAAAAAAATACAAAGAAGTGGGTATACAATCATAAGCAACTGCAAAGTTACTTTACGTCAGTATGTGGAAAATATTGTCTAGTATTTCTTTATGCAAAAATGTATGGTGTATTGATGAACGATTTTGTAAATGAATTCTCTACTGTCAATAGAATAAGTAATGATTTAATTATAAGTAAGATGTTTAATATGATTTTTGAATAAATGTGTTTAGCAACATGACTTGGTTGTTTAATTTATGAAGTTTTAAAGGCTGGTAGAAAATGGTTTTATTCAACAAACAAGCATACAAGGTACGGGTTAGGTTAGGTTAGGCTTTCTGTAACAAGCATACAGGGTACGGGTTAGGTTAGGTTAGCTTGTTATGAAAAGCATAATTCAAGGTAGAGGTTAGGATAGGTTAGATTAGGTTTCCTATGAAAAGCATGCGAGGTTAGGTTGCCTATGACAATCATTCAAGAAACTGGTTGGGTTAGGTTAGTGGAGCGCATAAAACAAGCTCACCCGGAGCTTGTTTTATGCGCTAGTATCCTGAAGCGCCAGAACCCACAAATCCCTACTACTCATAACTATGCGACAGCTCACTAATGATTTGGGTACTTTCAAATGGCTATGTTGGTGTACTGTGTATACACATAGACAGTTAAACGTAAAACAGTTTCTAATAGATTGGTAACAGAAAACATTATATTTGTTACACTTTTATAAGTGTTCGACGCAAAACAGGTTTAAAACACCCAAATAAGTGATACAGGAATAATTCTGTAACAGATTCAATGTGTAACCCTTATGAAAGTGTATGCTTATAAAGGTGTTTTTGAATCCTTGCTCAGAAGGATGGTTATGCACTTGATCCGACTGCATTTATAGTCATTAGTCCTGCCAATCCGCACTAGATTCGCGTGGTGGGTTATGACCCATATTTCCTATACTGTTTTTAACCATGGGGAAGGGCTGTGTCCTAGCAGTTGGGTCATTTAAATTTAAATTCAAAAAAGCGAGTAGAATAGATTTGAAAATTTTATTCAATATAAAATATATAAAATGAATGAATGAAATGAAAATCACATAATTGCTTTATTTGAAAATAAAAAAAAAATATTCAAAGTGTTATTAATTTTTTGGCTGTTATTTTTATTGAAATGCATTTTGATTTTTACTTTTTTATTCTAATAATATTGGAACCATGGTTGATTCACAACGATTTTTCAACAGTATAACGGAAAGCAGCGAAAATATAGGCGCTATTGTAACACTGTTTTTTCACTGTTGGAAACTTACTCATCAATCTTACAACAATTGTCATGTTCATGAGTCATAATATTGTTTTGTGACGTAAGCCACCATTTATATTGCATTATTTTATTCACCACTAGCATAGTTTGATTCCACCTTATTTAAACTTACAAATTCTTAATAACAATGTAAACAAACATTGAACTTCTGACATTGCTAGACCTGACTGTTGGTTAAGGTCACGTGACTTGTTTGCGTTCTGTTTCAAAGGAACGGTAAACAAAACTTTGTTGGTTTGTCTCAGTTTATTAAAGTTTAACAACATACATTATTACATCACATATTATATAAATTCCCTAGTCTTTTACTTAATTTAATTCAAATATTTACTTTAACTTAAACTTAAAATATTTTGATTGTGATGTAGAATAAAAAGTGTCAGAGTCAAGTTTATATTCTGTTGTGTTCATTCATTATCGTTAGTGGGAAAGCTTTTGATGCTTGTTTTTTATGTTAATTGTGAATCTTTCAAGATGAGAATGACCTAAATTAAAAACTAAATTAAATAAAGAATATTTTTTTATGGTGAGTGGTTTTAGAAAATTTCTTGTATTTGGGAAGTGACCGGTTTTTGAACGGAGATGGAGGATTTTGCTCGTTACCGGCCGGTAGGTTAGCGTCCACCATTTTAGCTCGGATCTTGTTGGAGGTTGGATGGGAGCTCCTGGTTTCCAATTGTCGTAGTGATTTGTGGTATCTGTGTGTGGTTACCAGACCTTCTTCCATCGGGAGAATTATATATCTGAAAGCGTGGCAGTGGATGTTTGGAATCCTGATCAGGATCCCGTATCATTGTGAGTGGAAGATTGTGTAGTTGTTATCGGCCGCGTTTCCGTGGTTACCTCGTGGTTTTGTGGTTGAGCTGCTGCGTATTAGTGACTGGCTTATTCTTATATTACATTCACATCCATAAAAGGACCAAAATGTTAACCGGTAGCGTTAATGCTTATATAAGAATAAACAAGTAGATGAAATTTCCTTCTCCAACATAGCGATTATAAATAATCTCCATTCCTTTTAATTCGGTATTTATTTGTTTTTAACCAGAGTTGGCCTCAAAAGTAACACATTCCATACAGTTATAATTCCTGGATGTAGGTATATAACACATTGATTATTTGTTATTATATATTTAAAATTATTTTTACTTACACTATACATAGTTTGATGTTTTACTCTTCTACGTGAATTCCATAAAGATTTTTTTTTATATTTTGTCGGAGGTGCAACCTGGATTCTTTGATGGAAGATATTTTTTTAATGAAACTTATTACTGCCTTGTATTGTTTTCAGGCTTTTAGTCGACTTTTATCTTTAGCCGAAACCGCTTGATATATTTCGAATTAATTTTAGGTCGGTACCTAATAAGTATTAAAAGAATTCGTCTTAAATCCTAAATCTTGCGGTCACTGAAGCTGATGTTATAAAATGCATCAAATCAATATCTTCTAAAGCCATTGGCAGTGATGGACTCAGTCTTGACATGATTCTTCCCATTTTGGATGATATTGTACGTGTGATCACTCACATTTTTAATTACTCACTGGCTCACAATATCTTTTCTGATGCTTGAAAGAATGCTAATGTCATTCCCCTTCCCAAAAGCTCCAATCCAAACTCCTTCTCACAATTCCGTCTTATATCCATTCTCCCAGTCTTATCTAAAGTACTGGAATCTCTCGTGCATCAACAACTTTATTCCTTCCTAGCCTCCAATTCATTGTTGTGTCCCTATCAATCTGGCTTCCGTCCATTCCACAGTACTGTTAGCGCACTGCTTAACGTTACAGAAAATATTCGCTGTGCGATGGATAACACCAACCTAACGGCGATTGTATTATTGGATTTTAGCAGTGCGTTTAATTGTGTTGATTTTGATCTCCTTCTCAGCACCCTTCGCTCTATAAATGTCTCTGCTTCAGCTACTGACTGGTTTCATTCATACCTCTTGAATCGTCAACAGCGTGTATTAAGTCAAGATAGCTCCTCCGATTGGTCTCGCTTGACGGCTGGTGTACCACAAGGTGGTGTTCTCTCTACTCTACTCTTCTCTATATTTATTAACCAAATCGCCAGTGTTATATCCTCTTCTTTTCACCTTTACGCCGATGACCTACAAGTCTATAGACACTTCAGCATTTCTGAAATGGCGGATGCGGTTCATATTCTTAATCGCGATCTCGGGGCTGTGCAAGAATGGGCTAAATCTTTTGGCCTTATTGTAAATCCCAACAAATCTCAGGCTATTGTGGTTGGCAGCAGTAGATTGGTGAGTAGGTTGGATTGGAACTTGGTGCCACCAATCGTCTACAATGGCGTCACTATAAGATTTAATGAAAAAGTGAGAGATCTGGGATTGATTATTGACCGCAATATGAGTTGGTCATCACACATTGCCGATGTGAGCAAGCGCATGCATTATTCATTCCACTCCCTCAAGCGTCTTCAATACTTTCTTCCTTTCAAGACCAAAATAATGCTGGCGCAATCACTACTTCTTCCTCTTCTCGACTATGCTGATGTCTGCTATTTGGATGTGACTGAAGAACAGCTTAATAAACTCGAGTCATTACAAAACTTGGCCATTCGCTTTATTTATGGACTACGAAAATTTGATCACGTCTCACACTTTCGCAAGGAGCTCAAATGGCTACCTATTCGGTAGCGTCGTGACATGCACATCCTTGTTACCCTGTTCAACATTCTTAAAAACCCTAATTCTCCTGCCTATCTTCGTTCTCGTTTCCGGTATCTTCCCCCACCTCTACGTTCCCAAAGGTCTTGCATCACTAAGTGCTGGAGGTCCCCAGAAGCAACACTAACTTTTTGCAGAACTCTTTCTCAGTGCGAGCTGCGCAGCTCTGGAACAAACTCCAACTTGTACAACTCAAAGTGGTACAAGAATGTTCATCCATTTTATCATTTAAATCGAAACTGAAGGAGCACTTTCTGAATTTATTAAAATAATCGAATCATATATGTATTATTTCTTGATGTTGTCTCTTATTGTTATATAAGTAGCTATATGTATATATTATTATTATTACATAAGTAGCTATGTGTATATATTATATGTATGTACATATATATGTATATATATTATTTGTATATATTTATATGTTTATTTCTGTATATCATTTATTATTTAAACATATATATCAAATGACTGGTTGTCTGCACTTAGTGACACCCACTTATACGACCAACCACACTTATTCTGGGTTGACTGGAAGAGATCTCTTTTAGAGATAAGTCCACCTTGCAAACAATATTACCTTGCAAACAATATTACCTACTTTTGTATTTTATTTATCTTTTATGTGCAATAAAGAGTATAATAATAAATAAATAAATAAATCTTTTAGTCGCCTGTTTTACATTTTTAGATGCTACTTTTATTACGCTCTTCTTCACTTTTTTCCATTAAAAAATTTGATCACGATTTTTAAGACTTATTTAAAAAGTATAAACGGAAAAATGATTTATTTACTTGTGACTAAATAGTACATTAGCCGTTATTTTCCAAGATAGAAAAGGTTGAACTGACACGCATCAAATAATATGGATAAATTATTTGCTGCGGCTTAGCGACTTATGACCGTCCGTCTTGGGTCTCACCGTTACTATGGCTTTCTCAATTAGTTTAAAGTAAATGAAATGAAAAAAAAAACCGCTGAACATATTTAATGTTTAGAAATAAAATATGGTTACATGGTATAATATATTGTTAAGGTCAAAATAATTAAAAGGACGAATCTATTATAAATGATCAAAATTTAAAAGCATTAGATTAGCAACAGATCTCATAATTAACTTATGGGACGTGGTTAAAAATAAAAATAAAGCATACTTTAATCTTTGAAGTAGTAATATAATTGTGAGAATAGATTAAAGCGCCAAAAAGTTGTCCGATTTGCACCAAATCTAGCTCAAAACACGCAAATAATCGCCGATTTCAAAAAAGTTTTTTCCTTATAATCGTCAAAGTTGTAGCTTAAACCTAGTCGCATTTTAACAGTAGTCGTATACTATTGCACCAAATTAATAAAGAAGTTACTTTAGACAACACAGAAATATGCCCAAATGAATGAAGTAGAATCAAATGTTACTTATAGGGTCCCTCCCAAAGGCTGTTTTTAAAAAAAGGAACTAAGGTAAACTGAAATAAACACCTTTATTAAATAGAAAATGTTATTTTTTAAAATTAGGGACCCTTAGGCAGCCGCACCTAGATAGGAAGAATTACGCACAGACACTCTTACAGCACACATATGGAATTATCACAATTTTGGATGCGGCACTTGAATTTGTAGTTTATTTTGCACTTTTATTTATTACGCTCAAGGCGAACTGGGGATTTTCGCATCCCACCGCAGCCACCAGACAATAATAATAAGCTTATAAAATTGAAGATAATAACAAATAATAATGCTAGATTTTAAAATCTGTAAATCCCACGGGGGCGCATCTTTACAAATACTCTCAACATCTATGCATATCATTCATCTCATTACATCTCCATAAGTAACATGCGCCCCCACGTTATGAGTGGCCCCTCGCTTGGCCCCGCCAGGTTATTTTATTCTTTTTTGATCACTGAAAGCGTGGGATTTTTAGATTTTTAAATCTAGTATTATTATTTTGACGTGACAACGTCTTAAATTAGGTTGCGGCTGGGAGTCACTTATGAAAAAGTGTAACGCTCGGTAACGTTACGATGAGTCACCGAACGAGAGAGAGGCCCGCCGAATGCCTTGCGTCTCTCTCCCACTCAACTATGATCGGTCTGCCGCGCGCATTGTGCAATTTAATTATATTCATATCAATAAATATTCTACCGAGAAAAAGACGTTGTCACGTAAAATCTTCGCCCGTAAAACCTTTTTTATTCTTTTTAATTATTAACTCAACGAAGTAACCATGTGTTACGCAACAATCGGATAAGCCCTATACAAAAGTGAAAGTTGCCGAAAGTTGACCTGAAAGTGCACCTAGAAAGTTGAAAGTTGTTTAAGCGTGCATTGTCATCGGGTTCTGAGCTACCCTGAAAGTTTCAACTCGCAAGGTGGTCGGGAAGTGCCTCAAAATTGAGATACAAGATTCCAACCGGACAGACAAGACGACAGACAAGCAAATAGACAAGAAAGCGACCTAAGAATAACGTGGGAAAAAACATTGATATAAAGGAAGGTTATTAAATTAACATATGCTGTTTTGAACTGTTAACAATATAAATATGTAATTAAAAGCACTTCTGTTTATTTTGTCGTGATGAAAGATTTTCATTGAATTATTATTATAAAGATATTGTGTACAATACATCAAAGGTAAATTAATCTTAGTCTCGTTTCAACGCCCATTAATATTTATTAGTGTAATAAATTAGTCGCGATAAGATCAAAACAAAAATAAAAAGAATACTTTTAAAATAATTAGTAGATATACTATATTTTTATAACTACTCCATTGTCTAGTGGCTTGCATACTGGATTTCATGCTTACACCGTTCCGAGGTCTCGGGTTTGATTCTTTCTATATATATATATATATATATATATATATATATATATATATATATATATATATATGATACGAGCCAATATGGAAAAGTTAGTTTTCTATATTGACCCGGGAAAGCAAAACAATTTAAGTTACTTAAGTAATATATATATATATATTACTTAAGTAACTTATAATGCTTTCCGTAAAATATATATAGTATAGTCTAATATTTTTTTATTTTTCTTTAATCACGCAACGTCTGATGTATGGCGTTTTTAATATTTTTAAATAGACTAATTATGTTTACTTATATTGATACTAGCAGACTCGGTAACGCGTTGCTATGGTAACGTTAAAAGAGCGGGAATAAGAGCGGACAGACAAACACGCAAACAACAAATTTGTGTTCTTAGATTATAGATTACTGCTATCTTTGTAGAGTACTTTATAATTACTTTTACTAGCAACTTAAAACATATTTTATTAGTTGCTAAGTATGGCCCAACTTTGTGGATAGCTAAATAATGAAATAGAACTAGAAAAAAATCGCAGATTGTTTTAATTAAGAATTGAAAATGAAACAACCGTGTTTCTTTCAACTTACATTTATTCAATATGTGCACAATTAACAAGTAGCTCTGAAATATTCATTTTTACAGCTTACAATTTAAATTACACATTACAGGTTATATTTCTTTAAATTACAGTTCGATATCTGAAGGTTTCAGAAGCGAGACTAACGAATATGCGCTCTGGAATTACAGCACTTAAAATAAAGTTCGTGTAACATGTAGACGTCATAAATTAGGAAATGTTCTACGGTAGAACCAACTTAGTTTAACCAAGTTTAACAAAGATAGTAATTAGAATAACCGCAATTAGTAGCACTCGGTATTTGATTTATGTATTTAAGTTCAAAGAAGTATTATGTATGTCCACTTTTGTGAATACTCGTTGATAATACCGATTTTCTAGGATACTACTACGTCCCTATTTTCTTTTTCATCTTGTAAAAAGTATTTTATTTCAAGAATTCAATATTTTGATTTGAAAAAGCTTCAAAGGAATCAATCTAAAAAGTACATCCCATTTACATATAGACAATAAATATTTGCAAAGGATATTCGTTGGTATCAGTCAGAAATAAAAAGTCATATAGAGAATATTATTCTTGACGGACAGCAGCATAACAATTTACCCCAGAAAGTATTTTTTTCTTTGAATTGAAATTACAATGTTGTGCTTTGTATTCAATATCAGTTGAGAATGAGAAAAACTTACATTTTTGGGTAGCTTGTTATGTTATTTGACCGTACATAAGCTTACATATATTAATAACCATACTATCATACGTACATTTTAAAATAAAACACTTGTTGAAATAGGGTTAAGAGATTAAAGGATTGTTTTAATATTTATTTCCTAAGCTTCGAGAAAAATATTAATACATTCTTATTAATTAACGTATCAAGGTGTATTCAGTTCTATATATTATTTTATACGCACAAGATAAAAATGCTAACCAGATTGTATTTACATTTTCTATGAAATTGTTTTTATTCTAATAAATACAAAATTGATAGACGCTATAATTCTTAGTTACTACAGATAACCTGGAAGCACACTGAAATGTAGATAGATACAGTTTAATTACAATTATATTACAAATACTTTGTCACTGTGTGGCATTCGGTAGGTAGTGTATCAATCATGTAGCCTTAAAGGATATTTCCGACATACTTTTACGTCACAGCTGAAGCAATATAATTATGACACATTATTTTCATTATAAATATTTATGTACTCAATACATTTTATAAGTTAAAGCAATCATAGGTTTATGTCTCTGATTTCATAAATAGCTGTCAACGTACCGTAATTTTTTTATTAACTAAGATTGCATTCGATCCAATTGAGAGGATACCTTTTATCTTATTTTGGCATCGAAATTTAAGTAATAAACCGGCATCTTTGAAATAAATTACATTAACCTAATTAATTTCTTCAGCTACATTAAATTAACAGAAAATATGTCAATCTTTATTCATAATTCATGAAAAATTCGTTATAATGTAGTACATTTTTACTATAATATAAAACAATATTTAATTAAAGAATTCTCAAAAAATTGTATTTCAATTTTTATCACTATAAAAAAACTTACTAATTGATAATAGACTCTGTAAAAAAGTTAAAAACTCTGTAACAATGGTACATTCCACGTCGTTGTTCGTAAATCAGACAAAATTAAAAATAACTTTTGCCATGAAAATTCTTTTTTTTTTAAATACATGTAGCGATATATTGTAGCTATTTCATTTTAAGCATAATGTCCATATCTCTATTAATATTACATTTGACTCATACCAGAGATTCATATACACATTTTCAACGTTTTTGAAATAAGTGACACTTATAAACGAATTTTTACTAACATGCTAATAATTGTTTCAGTATGTTTCAGCATTGTCCATGTATGTTAATTCCAGTCCATTAACGGTCTAAATTATTGTCGCTAATGCCTCTGTAATTTCTAATTCTTGCCGTATCTGGTCCTCTCGTTTGCTACATAGTCCGGGATATGTTTTGTTCCTAATCAACACTATACACATATATTACAGAGTGTCCTCACTTCATGTTCACGTGATTGGAGAGCAAGAGCCTTCGTAACACTTAAGCCCGGGCTCACAAGTCCCTCTGAAGCCTCCGCAATCTTCCCCTAGTGTCCTTGCGCATACTTTACAGCATCTGAAAAATAATTCATAACAGTTATTGGAATAATTATTGTGTTTCACTCTGCTGCGTACTATAATAATCACTGTATTCTCTTGTTTAGGCGACAATCGTTTTTAATTTCAAGTCATAGTAATATAGAGTAGATTTTCAATGGTTTGTGTTTTATACTATCATAATACCATATTATAATTAAAGTTTAGCTACTTCTTACGCTTTTGTGTAAGTTTTCCCCTACCATAAATAAAATCAGCCATTATTATAGTATTAAACATGACCTCGTCACCTAAAGTCGAGTAACGAATCCGCGATAAACGTTAGTACATAGCAATCTTGGAGCTATGAACTGCAGGTAATGTTTTTAATGATGAGTTATGAGAAAAACATAAACGTAAATAGACAAAAATACTGAAATACTGTTTACTATACTGTAAACAGTATTTCGGGAGTTGTGGATTGTATATAAAAATAAATAAACTCTTTGATTTGACATATTTATCTTTACTCTCAGCATTCTATATTAAAATACGTCCTGTTTATCCGATATTCCCCTCTGCTGGTTACTAAGTATTTTCACGTTTGGATTAACTATGAAAAGAACCACATCGACTTGACTCTTGCGTGATTTATGTAGAAATTGTATTTACTTTGCTAGTCAAAAGCGACTTATTCCTCGGTCCTCTATGTCAGATATTTATTAACTGGACAGAATGCGTTTAAATTTAGTATATAAAGCATCACTGCTTATTACAAGCAATAAATATTTGTTCACCACCCAATGAAAAAAAGTCAAAATCTTGGCAACAGCGGATTTTTTTGTATTTTCATATAAAAAGATCTTAGATGTCATAGTTCAAGAAATATTTCATATGAGGACCCCAAGTTATTTTTAGTTGTGATCAAATGTTCGGTATGTAAGGACATAAATCATAGTTTTATATGCGTTTTTCCGACCAGAAGTTTTTCTATATGTGTAACCTCTATACGCATCACGACTAGAAATATTTGAATTCTCACCTGCACGGGTCCCACACCACTATGCCCAAACCTGGGCAGCCGCTTGGCTCCAATACTTCACACTCTCTTGGGTCACAAACGCAGTCCCATCCGCGCGCCGCCCCTGCCAACGCCACCACCACCACCATCGCCAACCACCGTCTACCTCTAGACATACTGTCTCTCACATCACCTAACAACTGAACCGCACCAGTTCAGATTGTCCGGAACACATTGTTGTACATTGTGCACTGGATGATCACTGATACTTGGAGATGAGAGTGTTCTGGAACAAAAGAGAATACGGGTCATTTTTAGTTAAGCTAAAAATCGACTTAACATTTAAAATCTATTTGCTAAAGTGACGCGTACAATCTATTTCTGAATAGACAATGGGTGTCTTTTAGAAGTATTTTTTTCAATTTCTTTTTAAGAGATTATAAAACAATAAACAAACCACTAAGTAATTACTTTCGATAAAAAAAAGTTTGAAATTTCTTTTGTTGTATTTAAATTTTTTTATATTTATGAAGTATATAATTAACTTATTTATTTATAGTAAGCTGGAAGTTAAGTCCACTTTGTCGGAATTTGTTTTGTAATATAATAATAATTACAATGTTTCTGATATTCATACTAATTAGCCTAGCTAGCTAGATATTAAGGTAATGGATAGACATACATATATGATACATAGATATGTAACATTTATAGAAATATATATATAAAAACCCATGACTCAGGTACAAATGCTCGTATTCATCACACAACCATTTTATTGTAACAGGATTATCGAAGCCAAAATCAGGATCGCTTCCTTTGCACCAAACGTTCGTCATAATGAATATTAGTCAAGGTAAGGTCGTGAGACATTGTCCATACGGAGGTCTCGGGTTGTCACCTCGACTAAGGAAATACTGCGTTTTGTGCCCATTTTTTTATTCATGAATGGCGATTGATTAAGTGAGATTAAATATGAATTTAATAAAGAGAATGCACTGAAAACGGCATCGCGTTGTAAGTAGTCATATTGGAATTTCCTAGATCGATTTTATTCCTCTAATAAAATAAGATTTGATATTGATTTTATCTTGATATATCTTGGAAATTATAACTTTCTGAAATAATGCATTGACTTAATATGGTTCACAAATCTAATGAAATTGTATTATTATGTTTAATCTTTGAATAATTACAAGCTTTATATGCAAACATATTCAAATTGAAATTAAACTAATGAATTTGCTTTGACTTGAAAAATATTCCTCTTTTAGTGCTAACAAATAAAACCTAATTATGGAACCAAAAATAATCTTGGATCAAATTATAATGAAATCAATTTGAAATAACTGAATCGGAATAATCTGGAAAATACCGCAAACAGAATAAGTATTAAATTTATTCCATTTCTACAAATGTTCAGAGCATTATCTTATAAAAAAGTAGCACGTTTAAGTCGTTCGAATTCCCGATACGCCAAGAAGAGCGTCGATAGCTTTTTGGAGCGTTTTTCACATGAGAGAATAAGATCGCGCATTCGAGAAGCCTGTGTTTACAAACCGCTTCTCATGAAATCTTGATTTCTATTGCGGCTTTACTTTGGCATGGGTCGTCATTATCGATAGATCCGCCTTCCTACAGAATTGAGCCATTTATCTAGGCAATGGACGCCGTTTCCCAATTTCCGCTTTTTTGCTTTGAAATTTATACGAAGGTATTTGTGTGAACGTCGAAAGACTCAAATAAAAAAAGATTTTTAAGAATACGATTTTGTAAAGGTTCATGAGCATATTCGTCCAGTTAAAAGTATGTAAAATATGTTTTAGATTATAATAATAATACTTTACTTTTATTTCTCAAAAAATAAATTATAAATTATAATATTTATTTCCTTTGGTTGTAATGAAGCGTATAATTTGACTGATAGCTAGTAGTTAGTGTATTAATTACGTATGTATGCAATTAATAGTATTCATATAAACAATCATAAATTGTTATTTCATCGATGAAAAAAAGTAATTTAAACATGACTTTAAGAAGTTCAAAAACGTATTTAAATTATATCTCCAATGTGAAATAAAATTAAAAATTAGCAAAATTTTAAGGAACACTGGTTATCTGAACGTGTATGTATATTAACTATAAGGTTGGTATCACTGCTGTATGGGAGATCCGTACGGGTCGCATGCACGGTCTTTCGGAATAACGTGGGGCTCTAGGACGCAGTTCCAGTAAAGATTTATAGTAAGTGATTACCATTAACACATGTGGATAAAAAATGTTTGACATATTGTATTTCTAAAGTAAATTGAACATCAATATGAAATAGAAAAACTATTTAAGATCAATTTGAACCTAAATATATTATGACAATACTTTGTGTGTGTTTGTTACCATATTATTTTAATGTCCAGGATGCCTATCATCACCTCTTATTGCGATTCATGTTAAGCTGTTGAAGAGAGACGCCACTATAGACCATGTATAGTGTTGTCTCACTTTGACAATCGAACTTGCATCGCGATATGAGATCATGGTAGGCCCTCAGGTGATTTTATTCGTTGGGTTGTAATGGTAACGGTTTCGGCCATTATTTTGCGAATTCTTTGACGTTAAAATAAGAACGTTAAAAGTTAAACAGAAAAACTGAAGATGTCAGCTTGCGGGTGACGGCTAGTATAAAATAAAGTTAGATAATGCTATTTTCCTTAGTGAGATAGTTAACAGAATGATGTACGTTAGAGATTTTTCAAATACTTGAAAAAATCGATATAACTTGGAAACCATGAGATTTCAGGGACCTTTATTATAGGTCTTGACCCCAGCTATTACCTTCGTCGTACTACTACTGGAAACCCAGTATAGTCGTACAGTTTAATATCTCGAAGCATCAGAGCAAATTATTTTAATTGTAATGTGATTGTAGGATACTTGTTTGTGAACACAGGTCCTGAGAAGGAGTCAAAAGATTAAAGAAAAAAAATAAGCATTTAGGCATCCGCAAAAAAAGCTTAATTTCAATATTTTTAAATTACAAATTATATAATCACAGTTCCGTTAGATTAATTAATTGGTATTATACATATCAAGAATCCATTATGCGTAAGCCATTCTAAATCTATTATGACTACCTATCTCTGCCAATACTGCAAGTATTTCACTGTCATATAAAATAACTGTTAGAATATTGAATGTAAAAAAATAATCAATCTATTTATTAGCTCTATATTGGAACTTGAAAGAGATTTCGGATTTTAATGTCTCACAAAATAATAAACTGCAGTCTGTTTGTTTTTCATGAAAAAAGTATGATAAGGTCTTTAATGCAATGATGGGACGAATATTTGCCTATAGTATCCCTGATGGGTCTCATATACGACTTAAAACAAAAAAGTTTGTTTTATGGAATCATTAGGGTTTCCTAATTTTTTTTTTCGAAATTTATATTTGTTAATGTTAAAAACAAGTAGACTTTTTTTAATTTTTAGATCACTTTCGCTTATTTAATTTTACTAATTACTTTTTTCCGAAGATTTATTGGTAAAGAATGCAACGGCATTACGTACACATTACACCATTTTGTATTTTTGGAACTTAATAATTTTAAATTGTATATATTATAAAATATTTCCACTATCAGCGATCAATGTTGATAAACATTGATCGTTCCTCTAAATCTTTAATCTTGGGCTTAATTTGATTGCGCTATATAATGTTCAAGTTCAAATCTCGGGCGTGTTCCAGCCACACAAACGGTTCTCGCCTCATAAATGTCAGTCTGATGTTTCTACTATGCCATTAATTGACCTATCAATTGTCAAACGTTACAGTCTTTGATGTGCTTAACAAGGTAACTGTCTGTAACAAGGATTGATTTATCGTAGGTTCTAGATTGAGATTAAGATTATTATGGTTCATCTCATATATAAAATTCTCGTGTCACAGTTTTCGTTCCCATACTCCTCCGAAACGGCTTGACCGATTCTCATGAAATTTTGTGAGCGTATTGAGTAGGTCTGAGAATCGGCCAACATCTATTTTTTATCCCCCTAAATGTTAGGGGTAGTCCACCCCTAAATTTTTTTATTTATTTTTTAGACAAAATTTTTAGTTTCTATTTTTAAGATACAACATACAAAAATACATACAACCCTAAATTTTCACCCCTCTACCATCAACCCTTATTTTTTATTAATTAATTAAAAACTTTTCCTAGAAATAATATACATGGCAAAACAACGTTTGCCGGGTTAGCTAATATGTTTAACGTGAGAAGAATAAAAGTGCTATAAAATTTAAACGAGTTTCGTTATCTTCTTGTTTTTATAAGCAATATTTTCACTTTTTTTTTCTTTAGGATGGGTTAGCTCCTGATCCCTATCAATCCCGGGTGCCAAGACAGAATCCATGATGGAACGAGCTAACCCAGAAGGTGCCTATTAATCCTGACTTTGAAAATGGACAAATAAAAAAAAACTACTATTAACAAAGATAAGCTAAGTCCATAAAGGATATTGATGTCTTGTAAATCGAATAAACTGTATTTTAATAGCCTTTTCTATTTGAATCATAAAGTGAAGATAGGGAACGCATAAGCATAATTTAAGCTCTATGAAACAAAAACTACATCCATTAATTTTTTCAATGTTCTTTGTCATTTGCATAGCAGAATATCTATATTTGCAAAATATCGCATCACATAAAAAAATTATGTATTTTAATTATTCTAAAAACACGTTTTCACCGATGTTTGAGCAACTGCTCTCTTAGTTATCTCAAACAAATATCGGTATTTGATAAAATTTCTCGATCAAATAAAAACGAAAGCTGGAAATGTACATTTATATTATTACCTTTCCTGTTATCTTTTATGCCGTTAATGGCATTTCTAAATTGTTTTTAGATATATAATAATGACGAGTTTGGCAGAGTGAGAGGGCAGATGTTTGTGTGTTGAATGTACCTAATCATTTGTACCTAAATTGTAAGTATTTATCATATACCTATATCTATCCGTTATCCTGTATCTAAAAAACAACTAATACTGCTCACTTGGGCAAAGCTAGAATAATTATCATAATAGAACTTTTTTAAATTAACCTTTTCAAAGGAACGTAATAGACCATAGAGGTGACAAAGAGATGTTGTTACCTAAATTGATAGTATACATACTACATATGTTGATGCATTGTATAAACCAATTAGGTATTAGTCAATAGTGAGAAATTCTTGGTACTAATTGGATGTATTAATGACTGTTCAATAGATCAATTGTTCTTGATCATTGATTCGAGGAAATAACATTACAGTTTACCTACATATTGGCAGTAAAATATTGCGGTATTAAAATCCCTTTGTTTTTACATACAGTGAAGTATATATTTACTACTCACACTCTGTTTTAGATATTTTATTTATCACCTACAGAAGCTTAACCCATGTCACAATAGTAAATATTCAATATAAATTCAATAATTTAATTGAGGAGCACATGTAAGTATTACGCCACGTTAAAACGCAGAGGTTACCTGGATTTCCAATTTGCTCAACCTCATTTCCTTAGAAATCAATCATTGGTGTAAACTTTTAGCAATTATACTTAATTGAATCACTATTCTCAATTTGCCGATTTAATGCCTTACTAATACGCAGGAAATAATGAAATAATTGAAAAGAGTTTTCATTTTCTTTTTCGAAATTCCTTTTGGGTCTTAAGTGACACTATTTCATTCTACTTATCGATTAAATTTTATAATACCCGTTACATATAATAATATATGTTCAATTATAACGCTACGAAGCTTTTAGGCTTGAAGCAAAGAAAAATACCATTAGAGCTCTCCCTTAAACTCGACTCAGTCTTGACTTTGATTTCATGTCTTAAACAACTTAAACTCACATTCAAACTCTATTGAAATGCGATTCGCTTGTTCCATTAAACTATTCTCAAAACTAAAGTGTTATAATTATGCTACAAAACTGAGGCAATAATTATTACAAAGATCAAATTCATTACGTCTGTATTTTCAATTATTAAAATTTGTTTTCAAATTATTGTTAGAGGTCGATCAGAAGTTCATAATTGTAAATGCTCAATAGTTGGAAATTCGCTGGTTTTGAATAACTAATACAGTGAATAATACTTCTAAATGATTTTCCCATTGTTTGTAGTTAAATTATATAAATAACTAGCTGGTAACCAAATAATTGCTGTCACAGGAGAAATTATTTTAGAAATATTGTCTGAAGTTTGAAATAGTTATCTTATTTAACGAGAATTAAGAAACTAATTCTATTTATTTCTTGTCTATCATGAATACATTCATAAAAATGATATACAAATAATAAACCAAGAAATTATGTATATACGTACTTGAATATTTACTTTACATATAAAGTTTTTTGGTCGGCATCGATATTAATTCTATTTTGCACGTGGCAAATAAGCACATACAAATTTGTATATGTATCAAACAAAGACAAATTGTAAAGGCTAAGTCTAAGATATTTCTTGTGCTGTGTCTAAAATTGCACTATTTTTTTTTATTTGACTCACGATAATAATATTTTTATAAGGTTTGATATTTATGTGTAATTAATTCAATATCGATCTGGGAAGCTCTATTATCGCAAGAAGTACCTTTGGAATACATACAAGTCCTAAAAAACATCTACGACAATAATACCAGCAGAGTGAAGTTGGAAACCACTGGACCATCCTTACAAATAAAAAGAGGTGTGAGGCAAGAAGACCCAATCTCTCCAACAATTTTCATAGCGGTGCTGGAGTCTATCATCGGCAAACTAAACTGGGAAAAAGTGGGCATAAACATAAACGGACGTTACCTGAGCCATCTCAGATTTGCAGATGATATAGTTCTACTATCAGAAAGCAACTACAACTGATGCTAAACTCTTTACATGAAGAAAGTCGAGATGTAGGCTTGGAAATCAATTTAGATAAAACAAACGTCATGCCGAATGATACTAAAATACCTATTTATCTCAGTAATCGACCGCTATCGTATGCTGATACTTACATTTACCTGGGAAAACAAATTTCATTTAACCCACGCAACAACGAACTAGAAGTAGAGAGAAGGGCCAACATCACCTGGAAGAAATTTTGGAACCTCAAAGAAATCCTAAAAAGCGACATGTTCATAAATATGAGAAGTAGAGTCATGAACACCTGCCTACTCCCATCACTAACTTACGCTTGTCAAACGTGGAAATTCACAAGTAAACTAAAAAATAAAATCATAACCAGCCAAAGGAGTATGGAGAGAAGCATCCTGAAAATCAAAAAGATACAAAAAATCCGCCATACCACCATAAGACAGAAAACTAAAGTCATCGACGCAATTAGTTACTCACAGAAGCTAAAATGGCGATGGGCTGGACACATAGTCAGACTTAAAGATAATCGCTGGACCAAAACGACAACGTCATGGCAAGGACCATCGGGCCAGAGGAAAAGAGGTAGGCCAAATACGCGATGGATAGACGATATCATAAAAATAGCAGGCACACACTGGATGCGAGAAGCTGAAGATAGAGAAAAATGGTCATCTTTGGAGGAGGCCTTTACCCTCCGTTGAGAGGGGTTCTTGTACCCATAAAATATAAAAGCACCTAAAAGAATAAAGCACATAATTAATTAATGCATGCAAACTGTTTCAATGTTTATTTTAGTTTTTTTCTTTTAAATTGTAAACATATATTTAACCTTTATTTGTATTTGTAACAAGAAATAAAAGGTTTTTTTATTTTTATTTATTTATTAATTCAATATTGTCTTTTGTCAATTGTCAATTGTTAAATAATGATAAATTAACAAATGAATAGAAGCAAAATATTAAAATATAAAAAGTAAATATATGTTTAGTTTGCATCTGACATATGATTATAACTGTTGCTTGCATTCACTAAATCGGCTTTAGGGTATTTAAAACAAATGTCGTAACCTTCCTGCAAGTGCCAACAAAACTTTGGAAACTTATTGGCAAAGTTTTATCGCAATCATAGAAACGGTACGGTTGCGCGTAAAACAAGAACAAACAAACATAGATTTTTATATATTTTGATGTGATCAACTAAATCATGAATTATATAATATTAATAATTTTGTGTCGTCATTTTAAAAGGTGGTTTAAAGCCTTTTTCCTTTAGTATTAAGACCCGGCAGACGTTGTCTTGACCGATCACAACGCCATCTACTAGGTTTTTTTGTTTAGGATAGGTTCGCTCTTGATCCTGACCAAACCCGGGGGCCAAGACAGAATCCTTGATGGAACGAGCTAACCCAGAAGGTGCTTATTCACCCTGGCTTTGGAAATGGGCGGGTTATAAGTTCTCGGAAATACAGACGCAGGGAGGGAGTTCCACTCTAAACAACACACACATAAAACATCAAAATCGGTGATTACATTATTGTATGTTGTTTTTATTTAATTTTTTGTAAAAAACAACCACGCCTCCGAGCCCTCAGATTATTGTATGTTTAATAAGCATTCTTAAAATTATTGATTTAAAAATTAAAATTAATAATACCTACATATTCGACAACTTCCCATTAAAATGTACTTATCAACTAATGATTTTACAAATTGTATTGAATTATTAAATTTACTTTAATATAACCCTAATAAGCTTCGCAATATGTTGTTAAATGCAAGCCAAAATAATTAATTCGCATCAAAGCGAAGAAAGTTTTCACTATAGTTACCTGAACTTGTTTTATGCATCAAAATTAACGCACAGAAAATAAACGTATAGGTATTACTTTTCTCCAAATTATGAACGGTGAGAATAATAAGTGCGAACAAACCCTAAAATCAATTACAAATCTAACATCAATACTCTGTCGTCTCTGTATTTATTTTTTACATCTTACAATTCATCTCCAGGTCTTGAAATTTGGTAGTTCAAACTTCTAGTATATCTCTCCTTTTCCAGCGCACCTGCCTAGAGTGGGTTTAAAGTTCGGATTAGGCGCTGCCTCTGAATAACGTTCAAATTGTGCCAGATGTTCGCAAGCAATACCATTTGGAATTTCCAAAGGAGCAAGTGTCTATATAAACGACTTATGTAGCAGTGCATTAGTTTAATTTAATACAGCGTGCACATTGAAATAACGTATTGACTTAATCTCGCTATAAACTTAATTTATTAAATTAACATGAGGTGTATGTGCTTGCACGTGTGAGTGAGTGTGTTTGTGAGTGCGTGTGAGTGTGTGGCAGAAATGTGAATAAGCGTGATAGTAACTGCTCAGTTTGATCATAATCCAGTTCCTTTAACCAGTCAGTTATGGATATTTCACATTCATTTGCCGCTTATATATACTTATATCTGTTAACTTTATTGTTCTTATGTACTTTGAGGACACTTTTTAAAACATATAATTGTCTGACAGTAAGGAACTGAAGTTACGGAAAGAAACTTCACTATACAACTTTGAAGTGCTGTACATTTTTTTAGCATTACTTTTTAAATTGATCTCCAAATAATATGCTAAAATGGATTGGATAAGAGTTGTGTAAATGTATGTTATAAGTTTTTTATCAGTAACATTTCTAAGTTGTTTAGCTGCGGATACCATGATAGATTTTCGTTGAACCAATGCGCAATTTACCTATATGTCTGTTGCTGACACGATCGAGACCATGACCTTATTTATAACAGCCAGTGTTTCCCTTTCCCCTTTATTTGAGATACACTATTGTTACTACCTTCCTACCCATATAGTGTTTAATTTTATGTTAAATACGTAATACAGAAACTGAACAAATAAAACTGACTAGTGATATTTAAACAAATACCGAATACCATGTAATATATACTTACAGCAAAATTATTATATATTTTTACACCACTTAGAATACTTTGTATCAGATGATTTATTAGAAAACTCGGGAAACAAACCCACGTCACTATCTAGCTCGTCGTTAAAATTGTTTCCCAAAGCTTACGGGAGGATTAGCCAGATAAGTGAGACGTAATGAGAGTACAAAACCGCTATGTACGTACAAAAGCCTCTATGAAGATGGTGATATGAAGCAGAATGTAGCAAACAAACTAACCGTGGTGGAGTCCAAACTAGTTTTTATGAAACATAATGGAAAAATAACTCTCATTTTAAAGTGTTGGCAAATTTAACAGCAAAATATGACAAGTAGGTACTTCTTGTAAAAGCTTTTTGACACGATGCAATCTTCATATTGAAAATGTACACATACTTTTTTATAAAAAATGGTTTATTAATTATCTTAAACTATATTAGCATTCGTATTATTTTAATAAGCGAACACTCCAGTCTTGAACGGATGTACAGTGTGTGTGACAGAGATTTTATAAGTATGTCGTATACGGTCATGAGTACGGATACTAAACGAAACGCAAGCGCGCCCTCTAGCCGGTGAACATAAGAAACTACGATTTCCCGCGCTTCGACAGAGTCGTGATGTTGTCAACGTGCGAGCTCCGATTCACTTTCGATCAAGTCGCCATCAAGTGTAGACGTCGTCACGGAACTGTCCTACGTTTCGCTAAGTGCCTTATTATAACAAGTTTGTTACGTGCAACGTGGTTCTTAATACTGTGTTCAAAAATTACAACATCTTCTCAGTGTACGATTTCTAACTCTGCCCATATGATATCGGAAAATTCGGACCAAAATCCTGACGTTCACCCCGAAAAGTATATAATGTAATCTCCACTGTAGCACAACATTATATTTACTCTGATAACGATGAATACTTTATTGTTTAAACATCTGTTATATGTTGCATAAAAATATAAATTATTTACGAATGTTTTGTTTTTCAATATGTAAAATTGTTTTTCCTAGAACTCTTCGAGAGACAATTCCGTAGTACATTTAGATTAATCTTGTTATGTTACTCGTAAATGTCGTGCGCTAGCAATGTAGGTAAGCACTGAAAAATTTCATTTTTATATATGTGTTCTCGGCTTTTCTCTACTATATAACACAACCAGAAATTAATCTCTATATGATAGTTAAAAACAATATCAATGTTCGTGGTTAAAAAGAAAGTAAACGGAGAAACAGACATCAAAAAACAGCGACTTCGTTTTATCCTAGTTATATAAAATAATTGAATACATAAGCAAGCAAACAACTTTTGTAAAGCATTTGCATCTAAGCTACAAGTAAACCAACTTTGAAACAACTTATTATTAAGGACTAGGAAGATTTATCACAAAATACATGGATTTAATCGTTGTACTCGGTATCACTTAAACGTTCTTTGACGGTGAAATATCGGCATCCTAAAATGAGAGGTCTATTCTAATGGAATACACAGAAGACTATTATCCTGTAATGGTTTTAGCAAATTGCTGATAGGGAACTTGCTACATAATAAATAGACACAATTTGTTACCATCACGGACGGACTGTTGCCTCTGTAAATTGACCTCCGCAGTTGATGAATTTTCGTCTATGTTAGGCTTGTCATAATTAAATATTGTTGACAAACTTGATTGGAAAGTCCATTCCATTAGTGGCTAGTTGAACAATTTAAAAAGTTTGTTAAAAACAATTATAACTTACATATATTTTGGAGTAAGATCTGTCCATTGTGTGCAAATTATTCTGCAATCATATTTATTTGTTCTCAATCTCCATCGGCCCCGTAGTTATATATACAATTAAACTTATTTTATTGTTACTAAATAATGGTGAGCTACCCAAAACCAATTAAAATTAATTAATCAATTCGTTAGCAGGAAAATTTATTCCACTTTAAGGGCAACTTTCACCAACAGTCACTTAATACGATTTGAGCTAAACTTATTTAAAACACCGTTATGTCCCTTTCTGCTTTAAGTTATTACAGAAATGTTTTTATAAATTTGTATTATAAATATAAATTTGTTTAGTGATAATCATAATGAGTGCCTGTTGGTGAAATTCGTCCTAAATTTTAAACTAAACTCACAGCGGTTGGTAAGTTCCAATATAGATCCTAGAATATTTTCGTCATTGAGATTTAATTCAATGTCAAAAACAATAAAATATTGTTAAGGTTTCATACATTAAAAATAAACATAAAGCCTTATACGATCACTTCATTCTCCGCCTGTATATCAGTCAGTCTGTATCTTTGTTGAGAACGTGGGTGTTATTTGAAATTACAAAAAAAACTACAGTTCCCTGAAGTTGTAGAAATATAAAATTTCTCAGTTCACGTTATAATCAAAATGTACCAGAGGATGGAAATGCAGAATAATTGGACAAGATAATTATAATTTATTTTCATTCTGTTTTTGGTAGCGAGATTTTGGAGCATACTACATACACGTGCAGTGGTCTTCAAAATGGCGCTATTGAGTAATGTGTATAAATTTCAAACAAAAACCAGTGAATCATTCTAATATTCTTGTTATGTGGCATTTAAACAATTTTGTTACAATTATGACGAACAATAGACCTCTGATTTTTGATGGACACCTTTGTTACAATGATTATAATAGATAGAACGTTATACAAAGCTCTTTTCAAACATGATGTCCGTGTTAAATACATATGAATTGAAACATTTATTTGAAACATTCCATTGAATATTTGAAATTATATTTACTCAATAAGAAAATAATGAAAAAGCTTTATGATTATTAGAAGCATTTAAAATATTAATTTAAAATGTAAACCTCAACTAGATATAACATCAAAGAAACAAGTCTGAACCCAAACTCAAACCTAAGTAAGACAAAAGAAATATGGAAAAAAGTGAAGATATTTCAATATACACTCCAATTTCATTATAGAAATTGTGTATAGGTACTATAAACAGAAGGAAAAAAGATGGTAAGGCTAGTAATTTTACGAATCCTAATACCGAAATGGATAGGGGTAAAGCTTGATATCGATCATCATAACAGCAATTGAGGATTTCTGAAAGTGATAATTTAATTAAATCGCCCAAACGATGACTAGTTATCGGTCCAAAAAATTCCAGAGACGGGAACAGCGCATTACGTAAGTAAATTAAATTTTTAAGATTAATTATAGCACGAATCGCTTGCATCTTGTAAAAAAATGCCACTATAGCAAACGATGCAATGAATTTCTAATATCCCTTGTTTTCTCCTACAACTTAATTAATGAAAAACAAAAGAGTTACGACGGAAACCCTGCATAACGTTGACTTGTAAATTTCAAAGTTTTAGAAACTGCTAGTACAGACAATGAATATCACAATTGTTCTAAAACGCAGTACAAAAGCAAAGTAATAACTGAAGGAATTAGAAATTAAGACGATTTCATTTCGAAACAACGGTTTTGCATCTCTTTACTCAAACCTTATTATTTTGAGATACATTCTTCAATGTAAAACACCGTTACATATTTAAGATTTATATATTCTTGTAATAATGTGTCAATGAAAATTATAAACATTGCCATCACCAAATATTTGAAGGTACTTTAATCAAATTTTATTATGACATTATTCATTTTGAATCGATCGAGGTATCAAAATTCAAATTACCAAAATCGATATAAGCTCGTGGCGGTTTAGATTAACACAAACCATTTAACTTACGAGTAACTGTTCTATATGCAAATGTGTCTCCGGTTAAGGTTGATGGAACAGAACCTAAGGGTAATTGCTTAGTACACACTGAGGAATGATGCAATTAAACTGTCGAATATTGAATGCTATTATGTATGCCTAATTGAAAACGTTTATGAAGCAATACTCTGTGAATTTGACAATCTGAGCTGGAGCGTGTGCGATGAAATGAAGACGTTAAGTTTAATTATATTGAAATGAAGTTCTCGATGGAGTGCTAATACAATCCTTATGATTATGCTAAATGTTATTTAAAGAACTTCAGCTAGCAAAGCCGAACTAGATTTACAAGTAATACTTTAAATCCTTTCACGTATTAAAAACAAACTGTTAATTTGGAAAAATACTGAAGAAAAATTCACATCGGGTGCGATTCGAGCGCATATCCTTCTGGCTATCTTTCTGTAACCACTAGACTACTTAACCATCGTGGCGAATTTCAGCAACTCTATCCACTTTTTTTGTTTTTTCAGTGCCTTATATACTGCTGATAGTTCACATAGAAGTAAATTCGGTAAAACAACTTCTTTGCCAATGAATGGTTCCTTTACATTCTAAAAACTAATATGTAAGGACTGTCTTGATATATTATTATTTTTGATGTGATAACGTCTTATAAATCGATTAACGCTGTACGCACGATAAACCATGACTCATTGTCACGTTCCGCCTGAGCCGAGCGGGCAAGCGAGAGCGCGGAACAAGCGATAGAGAGGCACTTTCGGCCTTAGCGTTCGGCTTGTGACGCATCTATCTCTCTTCCACTACATCGGCCGAGGTATCCGAGTAAAAGAGAGACAGCGGCAGCACACAATCTACACGTGAACTGTTTTGTCAACTGTTTATAAAGCGAAGTAAAAAGTTAATGTGGTTTCCATCGTTTATAACAACAACAATTGCGGCAAAAAAGGTAATTCTTGCATTTTTAAGAATTTCATTAGCGATATAATTTCATATATTTGTTCTTTGATTATTAAAAAAGTAGCATCGGTCTGAGAGAGCAGTAATAATAGGTTCTGTTACAATTTTGACTAAAAAATTATTATGACTCATATTAACGATCGTATAAAAAGTTAACTGCTTTTATTTAGTATTCAATGAAAAAAATATCGTGCGTAGCTATTCTTGAAAGATTAAAAATTAATGTTTAACCTCAAACATGTTATAACAATGTGTCTAAAATGATAACTTGAACCGGTCAACCACCGTGCGATAAAATCTTCTATAATATCAAACAGATTAAGGCGGGGTTTATAAAGCAGCAATTAAAAAAAAAAAGGAATATTTGTCTTATTTCGTCATTTCAATTAACCCCTTTGTATTATACAAAATAATGATTATTCAGTGATAATAATTCAATTCAATACATAAAAGTATGCAATTTTTCATCAATGTTTTCTTATGATATTATCAAGTAAAATTATCGTCCGTAAACCGACTTTAGAGAAAACCAATTTTTTTGTTTGCTTTTCTTTTAGAATAATAATGCGGAATATAGGGAATTATAATGCATGTTTTCCAGCATCCAACCGCATGTTAAATGAAGCAGTAATTTATTGTAAATAAATATTGTTTTATTAAAGATCGCTACAAATAAATAGCAATAATATTATAAAAAAATAAAATGTGTGTAACAATTTACTAATCAAAGCAATTGTTATTTTTTATTGGAAATCCGTTAAATATAAGTTATCTCCGAAGAGACTGTTTATTATGCTACAAGGACACATAGTAAGCCTACGCCTTACCTTATAAAAAGCAACTAACTTTACCTCTAGATATTTGCAACAATGTTTCTTTTCTTTATACGGTACGAAGTTTACCTTTATAAGGTAAACTCCAGAACTTTACTGCTACAAATAAGAACACAATAACGGTACAACACAATAATGTTATTTTAATTAAATCTTCTGTCATAAAAATGCAACAAAATTGTAAGTTTTAACTTTTAGAAAAGAAAGACATTTTTCAGATTGAGTGAAATATCTAACAAAATGCTTTTGAAAACCTTAATGTGCCGTATTAGTCTAAAATTCACGACCAAAACCACAAAAGCAAGAAAATAATGCAAAGAAAGAGTTTACAGTTTATTCTATAAAGGAAGTGTTTACCTGACCATTATTTCCAATGTCTACAAAATAATAAACCATTTCTCATTATAAATAACTTTCGGTTTTGTTGTAACGAGGTTATGCGAATATTTTTCCGTGGTTGTTATTTTTATGAATCTAGTCGCTCAGATAAGGTCATCTATCACAAATAAAACTATATTCATGCCGCAAACCAGAATATTT
Source organism: Calamotropha paludella (assembly GCA_927399485.1). Classification (NCBI taxonomy): domain Eukaryota; kingdom Metazoa; phylum Arthropoda; class Insecta; order Lepidoptera; family Crambidae; genus Calamotropha; species Calamotropha paludella. The sequence goes on along the minus strand of OV656815.1, from coordinate 18,839,790 downwards.
TTCTAGAAATTTAAATTGAATATAGTTAATACTTCAATATCGTGTAATTTATCGATGTACGATTAGAAAATAAATATAGGGTGTAGAAGAAGTTTTACATTATACGCAATATTGTAAGTACATAAAATTACCTAAATCACCTTATATTTGAAGTTTTAAATCAGTTCACAGTTTGAAGTTCTCTCATTCTACATATGAAGATTTTTTATAGAAAGTATAATATTTTTGTTACTAACATTATAGAAATAAATTACGACAATTACAAAGATGTTGCCACTTAAATTCATTATAAAAAAAACTACGAAACCTAAAAACGCCGCAAAGAAGCAGTGTCTTGGTGAAAATTGGGAAAAGGGCGATAGATTTCTTAATTATATTTTCTTTAATATTTAGAGATTCCATACTCTCGATTCCGTAATGTACCATCTCACTGATACCATGTAACTTGATAGTTCGATATTTTTTGCAATAATGAAAAATTGATCACTGGCCACCTAAAAAACAATTGCCAAATTATATTATGCCGATGATTTCAGATTACAATACCATAAAATTTGAATGTAAAAAGTACAGAAAGTAAAGTTGTTTAGAAGTTTGAAGCGTAAAGATATTTCCATTTGTAAGTTTGTACACATGTGTAGTATAATAATAATATTCCGGACAGTATTTTGTTCCAAACTAAACTCTGAACCCTGTGAATAAAATGTTAAAACATATAAATAAGAATTTGTACAACCATAAATTGGAACCAACAGCTTATTTTCATTACACAAAAATATAGGCCAACCTCTAGGACCGTGGGCGTTTAGGCAGAACACCTTTGTAACCGGGTCGTCAAATTATATTCTTCATATCCACTGGTTCTTAAATTTAATTTTGGAAAAATTCGAAGTAAACGATCCTTGCACTTTAGTCTGGGCGCTAAGTTGATTAATTCCTAAGAAAACGTTTTTGCCGTTGATTTCTTATAAATGAATTGAGATAGAAACTGCCAAGAGTTATGCCAATATAGAAAACTGTTGTAGGATTATTACCATTATTGCTATGTGTATTGAATGAATTTATGTTATTCAAAAAATCAAGAACGAACATATTCTGAAAGAGTTGTAAGTTTGGTCTGGAATAAAGTCAACGGGTTTTTGTAACTATTAAGAAGCCAAATTATTAGAGAGAAGTTTGTATATGACTCAATTTGATGAATTAATTTGATGTGATTTAAATTAAGCCAACATATTTACTTCTGACCATACCAAATTACAAAGAACTTTTGTGAGACAGTATTGTTTGCTGTTGATACCTCTTTGGTTTTGATATAAACAATATCCGTACTGAGGATGTAAACGATACTCTATCGAAGGTACTGCTTTACTAGTATTAATATAAATCTAAACCCGAGTAAAACCAAATCACTTCTACTAAACTATCACTTTAGACGCGAGATAACAATGGGATCCCCATATCCAAAATTTAATTAAAAAACCCTTATGAGCAATGGCTATTACAAAATTGATGATTATTTGAAGGACAAAATGGCGTGGAGGTAATGGTCTTTGTTTTAAGAACTACCTATACTTCTACTTAATATTTTGCAAAGTTAATTAGCTAATGCATTATTTATAAGCGCTAGAAAAGGTTCCTGAATTTAAAAAAATCTGTAACACATTAAAGGGGGAAAAAATGCCACGTGACGAGTTTCTTGCGGCTTTTTCTCTACACAAGGTCGTTGTAGGACTTACGAAGCTAAGGCATAGTTGACTTACAATAAATGCACTGTAAATGCTTATGTTGAATAAAAAGCATTTTATTATATCTTTGTCAATATGAAAGATGTTGATACCAACTTATGACAATGTTTATGTTTCTCATTGTGACAATAAGAATACTATATACATAAATCCACATCGATACAAATGTTCACAAATAACTTGAATAATATTTATGTACTATTTCGTGTACGCTACCGTTAACACGAGATATTATATCATTAGTGGTTAAATGACACGGATAAAAAAATAGACTGGTAGTTTGAAAGGAAAAAACATTTTATGTAAGCTGTATATTAACGGCAATTTCTCCGCTCAGCCCATAAGCTTAGTCATTCAAAGAGGCAATGCTGTCAGTCTTTTGGGTACTTTGCTGCGAGCGGGCGATTTAGTTGAAATATTTCATTTGTTTTTCTTTGTATTAAGAGGTACAAGGAAAACATAGATTATATTATAGTTGACAAAGAATCCCATAAGTAAAACCATAGTTAGAAACTCGTTTAACAATAATTATAATCTTTTATCTCGAGAGCAAGCTCGAGTATTTTCGTACATGTATAAAAGATACCGAAAAGACCATATGTTCCTAAAGAAATTAGAGAAAAAATAATACCTATCTCTACCCCTTCTTTAAGGTAAGTAGATTAAATCTTTCGTGTTTCTTTATTTAATTTTGGGTAAAATCCCAATATTATAGCATTCAATATCGAGACATTGTAGCACTTTATAGTTGTTATGCTTTTGTCTGTACATGAGATTATTTTTGCAACATTGTACATACATATTTTCTTATAAAAATATCGTTTTAAGAGTGCTTGTGACTGCGGAGATAGTATAATCAATAACTTCACATGCGAGCCAAAGTACGGATGTGTTTTGAGGAACAATACAAAACTTAAGTGACTTTGAGTGCTTTTATTTCTCCGGCTGCACCCCGTCACACTGGCGCCCAACGTGGGGCTTGCTTATGAGCTTATTATACTTGTGAGCTTATTATAACTGCTCAGCACTATAAATATATTTAAATAATTTGTTATCGGTGAGTCAACCACTCGACGCGCTGACTCTGGTAAGAATGAACTTCGAACAAAACAAATAAAAAGAGACAGATAGTAAATTTAAAATAGGAAACAGAGACAGACAGTAAATTTAAAACAGGAAACGAAGAGAAAAGAAAATATGAAAAATGGCCAGAGAAGAGCGCAATGAAAGCAACGAGTCGCCAATATAGCTATGGCGCCTCGTTACAAAATGAGTGGCATTTGATACGTTAGTGTAATGCATCAATCCGAGCTGTTACATTAGTCGGTCACGCACAGCATGATTACCCTCCTTCAGACGTGAGAACATCCTTAAGGGTTCTACAAAGATGACCCCAACTCGTTAACACGCTTTGATCCCTTCACTATATTAGAATTTGGGTTATAACAGATTACACAGATTTAACGATGTTTTTATTCCCGTTACTAGGTTCATCGTTGTATTGTGTTACTAGATAAGGAAATTTTGATAGGTGTCTTGGTATTTGATATATAATAAACTTCACTGTTTGGTAGAACCATTTATAATGAAACCCTTTCATTTTATCATTAATTTAATATGATCTGCCGGTTAATATTCTCACTGCTAGGGCACTGGACCTCTTACTGGCTTAAAGCAAAGCACGAAGGAACATAGAATAATACATTTCTGGTCATCAGCCGATATACCCTTGCTAAAATTGCCCAACCTCCACAATAATCAGGTAACCTATTTATAATTTATTAAATCACTATATACCAGATAAGATTCTGACAATATAAAATGGAAAATCTTTGAATAATTTAACTTTTAGCTATAAGCCTTTGTTTAACTCTGTTTTTATGTAATATAGAAACTACCCTTTTCTAGTGTTTAGAAGTCCTCGTACTCCAAATATTTTCTTATACATTTTTTGTTCTTTAGGTATTGAAGTGCAAATTTTTTCTTATTAAAATCGATTTATAAATTTATCACCAATAAGACAAATAAATATTTCAAGTTTGATTTGATTACATATTTTTCTTCATTTATACTATGAAATAATACTTTTACCAAAGATTATAATTAAGGTTTAGTCGTACAATCAATGAACTAAATGCTCACTTGTGCTCTAAGCCCAGTGTTCTTGTATAAGTTCGGTGATTAGGAACATGTCAACAATATTCGCTTAAACTAGAATACATTTGATTAAACTTAATAATTAATTTTCAATTATTCTGCTACCTAATATTTGGTTGTACGGGTTTTACCTTGCTAAGATCTAATGTATCAAGTGTAATGTTCCTTGCAAATATAATATTTTGTGTTTAAATGGAAGTGTAGCAGTTAAAGGTTACTGACAAACACGACACAGTATTGAAAATTTAGAAAAGAAACACTATTTCAGTATCTACAGTGTTTAAATTCAGTCAAATATTTATTTGGTTGCAAGAGTCAATCAAATGGTACTCAGTATGAACCATAATAAAAAAAATATAGCACAGAAGAAATAAACAGAATTGCCTGCAAAAATGTGTTCCATACGGTACGAATAATATCAACAAGAATGTACTATTCCCGTAAGAATTTCCGTAACAACGGATAAATGTTATGAAACGAGATGGATGCAACAATTTTCATTACTTGAGCCGTCGTCGTAATGCTACGAAGGTAACTGAATATTTTTGTTTTATCATCACTTTCGAATTTTCCTTGCCGTGTAATTTGCTTTATATTTTAGTATCGAAGCGTGGTCATATCAACATAATCTTGTGTTTAAATTCTATGATATGTATATACTTTGAGATCAGAAAATGTAAGGGATATTACTTGTACGTTTTGCACGTACAAATTTTTGTTTTTAAGACGAACTTCACCCGCCACGCGCCATTGACTTCAACTGACTTGGAGTGTCATATTATAACAAAAGATATTTTTATATTGTGTTTTAATTGCAAGTTAAGTCGCGATACAGTTACTACTTATTAACGAAAAGAAGTGCCAATATGTTATACTATCATATTCTTACTGCAACTACATCTTTCAACTTTTATCTCTGGAAATATTAGGGGTTAAAGTATGAAATTGCCGATTTGTACTGAAAATCTATATTGTTTATTTTTTAAATTTTTAACAAATTTATTTAATCAAAATAGTTGCCATTATTATCTATACATTGCTGCCATCTAATGGGAAGGTCATTAATGCCTTTGCGATAGAATTCCGACGATCTAGACTGCACAAACTGTGTGAAAGCATTTTGTACTGCCTCCTGGGAAGAAAACTTCTTGTCACGTAGATAATTGTCCAAATCACGAAAAAAATGGTAGTCCGTTGGAGCAAGGTCTGGTGAATACGGAGGATGACGAATGGTTTCTAACTGCAGTTCCTGAAGGGTCAAAATGGTTTCTCGTGCTGTGTGAGGTCTCGCGTTGTCGTGGAGCAATAATGGTGAAGATCGATTCATGAGTCGGGGCTGTTTTACTGCTAGTTTTGTCAACATGGTTCGGAGTTCGGCACAATAGACATCTGCCGTTATTGCTTGACCAGATCGGAGAAAACTATAGTGAATAACACCATGCTGAGACCACCAAACAGTTACCATTACCTTTTTATTGGTAAGTTTTGCTTTAGGACACTGTTGTGGCATTTGACCTGGGGTCAGCCATTGCATTTTTCTTTTCCGGTTATCATAAAGAATCCACTTTTCATCACATGTTACAATTCGATCCAATATTCCTTCATTTCTGTACCGGTTCAACAAGGCAACACAAGTTTCAACACGCGTTTCTTTCTGCAGATCAGTCAAATCATGAGGCACCCATTTTTCGTATTTTTTTATTTTATTGATTTGACGCAAGTGAGTCAATATTGTGGGTAAGGTAACGTTAAACCATGCCGCTAATTCCTGGGTACTTTGACTAGGATCGGCTTCCACTATCTCTCTTAATTCATCGTTATTTACCTGTGTGGGCGGTCTTCCTCGTGGCTCGTTCTTTAAGTCGAAATTTCCATCACGAAAGCGTTTAAACCAAAATCGCACGGTGCGTTCATTAGTAGACCCCTCTCCAAACGCAGCATTGATATTGCGGGCTGTTTCTGCCGCGTTAGTTCCGCGTCGGAACTCGTATTCAAAAATAACTCGAATTTTCGCAGTATCCATCTTTCTTGTCTAAATTGAATAACAAAAACAATTGAAAGTCGATATTCAAATGTTTTACATTTTTTAAAAAAAGAACATCATAGAAACCATTTAAAAAAAGTTTCATTCGAAAACCTCAAACCATGAAGATTCTATGTCAATTCAAAGAACCTATTGCAATAAAACGGCAATTTCATACTTTAACCCCTATTATTTTTATCTCGCACTCTGCTTAACAACTTATCTGAAAAGAAATATGTATATTGCACATATACTACATCAGTTCCATATTAAATCTATTATCTAGTTTGTTTGAATTATGGTTGTTTTTAATATTGGAAAATATTTATATTCCATCATCACCTGCTATTAAAGTCCCAACGGTTCCCTGTAACATGAATAGGTACTAGCCTTTCCTATGGCTTCTGAAGGACGAAGGAGGTCTAAATATTAAATTTTCTGTTACCAACGAGTATCTGATGACCGGAAAGATGTGTAACCTCGAGTTAAACGAGTTTCGCCATTTACCTGCTTTGCGCAACATTGTGGCTTTTTTGGAATATCTCCCAGTATCTTTAAAAAAAAACAAAAATGCTTAAAAACTGCCCAATAAAGATATTTAAAAATCACCTAAAAGCATACTTTTGACGAAGATTATTTGATATTACAAGAATCCTAAAATGACAAATACTTGAAATAAATGGGACATATTTCTTTTCTAATATTTCATTTATATTTAAGTATACTAGCTGACCCGGCGTTGCTGTATTATAAATTAAAATTAGACCTATCATATGTCCTAAGTCGGAACAAATACATGCTACTACTACTAGCATAATGAAAAAAAACATCAAATTCGGGTGAGTAGATTCGAAGTTCATCGCGTGCAAATTTTTATATACATATATAGATGAAACATATTCCTTACATTTTATAATTGACTTATATTTATCTATAAAAATAGACATTTATTAATCACATAAATTATTTTAATTACCATTTAATTTTAATTTAGAATTTGTTTCAATTTTGCATAGCAAATTGTATTTTTAATATCTATTTCTTTACCTCCCCTGAGTTACAAATATTGTGGTACAAACAACATTGACAAATACCATAATTGTAACACTAACCTACATATCACAAATTAAGATTCTTATTCACCGAGTGGAGATGATTTCGTACCAAAGACAATTTCATAGGGCCGAATCTTGACTTTAACATTATCAAGTTTCGTACTTAATTTCCCAAGTGAGTCAGTGCCAAACTTTAGGGTATAAATAAGTTTGTAAACCTCTTCAGTTGACCGTTATTCAATCATGTATCCCACACCCATATTATAAATGTTAAATCTTTGATGGTTTCACTGATATTTGAATACCCAATTTACAATAATTTATTGGTGATATACTATTTTAATCCTAAAATACATGATTAACAGCTATTCCTAAAAGACTATCCTCAGAATAAGATATCAAGGCAACAAAAGCTTAGCAGCCCTATCACTTTCTAGGGATATTATGTTGAATTCGGTTGCAAATATATAACACAACATACTAAACACCTTTTTTTCATTTACAAACTGAATTAAAGAAAAACAAAAGATAATTTGAAAAACTTCGACATACAATTGAGTCTGAGAAAGGTATTCGAGGTTTTAACTACTATAAAAAGTTTTTATCCGTCAGTAACATACCATGTTAGGATTAATGAAGGTATTATTTTAACAAACTCGTCGGTATTTCGAAGATGACTTAGCTTGAAAGTATACGAGTGTTTTTAGCAAGTAAAAAGCTTAGACACGAAGTAAATATTTTACATATTTAAAAAGCTTACCATACATATATGATGTTATGTAATCTGTTCTGTGTTCTTACAATTTAATTAAACATGTGTTTATTTGAGCTAAGGTGAGATTTGACATCAAACCTAACCGAAGTCGTTATCACATTGTATTGTTAAAAATCCTTTATCAAAACCAAAAATGACTTTGATGAAATTTTATAAGGGCACAAGAGCTATAAAACCTTGTTGGTTATGATGTTTTTGCCAGAAAAAATGGGTCCGTATCTCATCTTAGGTTATTTGCTTTTTCCTAAAAAATAAAGTCATATGTTGAATTTGTGAAGTTTACCGTTAAGAAGAAAGTTGTGAATGTGGCAATTATTTTCTTACAGCTCGCTGAATAAAGAAGACCTAAAAAACAAACAACAGGCTATGGATTTATAAAACGTAGCTTTCCTCCTTTTTCTCTTTTTAGCACACGCAATCACAATATTTTAGACCCAGTTTTTAGTTTATATTCTTGGAAAAACTTAAAGTATTGTAATAGACCGGTAATATGTTATATTCTTAATAACTTTATGTTAAAGTAAGGTTATACTCAATAAGGCGTATGGCTGGTATGAAAATTTTAAGTTTATATGTTATTATTTTCCTACGGATTCGAGTATGTTTATTATAATAGGCAGCTCAAAACCTTAACTCAATACATTGAGCCAAGTTGTGCGTGAAAATATTGATTTTTTTACTAAAGAAATATGACAGGGTTGGTTTTAAGCTACCGTAAACATTTGGTGCTAAAGGTCAGAACAAAAGGACGTTTAATAATAAATCAACCCAGATAATCGCGTGAGTAGGGCAACAAAACAATGTTCGGTGTGCGATGCTGGCTTTTTGGATCGTGATCTGTAAAGCTCCCGATATGATAAGGCATTATACGTTGAAGCATAATAATGAAATCAATGAATTAATTTTACGTTGTGTCTGTAAAGCGATAGCAGTATAACGAAGTATTTTTTTTTTAAATTTAAGAATAAAGCAGAAGGCAACTATTGAGAGGAGATGATAATCATCTTAAACAAAATGTTTTTTTCTAACTTTTTACACATATTATGTATATTTATATTTTTTAAAAGCTTGACATTGACGTAATGTGCTTATTTTCTAATGGTAATTTTTTCATTTTTAGTTTTAAGTCTAGGGATTTTATTATTGATTGTTAAGATATTATCTATGATACATCGTAGCACTTTGTTTTTGAACTGGTAACATTTCTGCAATAAACAAAATTCTATCTTAATACAGTAAATTTTTATAATTTCAGCATCAATATTGATATGTCATGTTCGTTATCTAAATTACTATTACCACTTTAGTTGTATCTTTACCTTTTAAGAAAATAGTTCGATATATAATTAACTATAACTAATTAACTTTTTTTTTAATGTTTATTTTTAAGTTTGTTTCTTATCATAAATTTTGTGCATGTCATTGCAGACTTGAGATGGTATGTATTGTACTATGGAATGTATTTGAATGTGTTGTCGATTACCCTAAACAAAAAATAAATTTCATTTGCTTTTGCCAACGAAATTTGAAATTACGTTTGATTAATATATATATTTAGATTAAGTAATTCGTTGTTCCACCATTTGGAAACCAAAGTCAATTGCATTCGGTTAGCCTTTGAGTGGAGGTATTCGACTAATTTTCACTGTTCCTGAACTCGGTCGGTATAGCAACCAGTGAAAGTCGTTAAGCTACATATAGGGTAAAATTAGTTTCCTAACGATCGATGCCAATAGTTGGCGGACCGGCATTATGGCGTCTGTTATGAAAACCTTTCAGAAATTTGTATCAAAAATATTGTAAATCTCGGTAAAATCCCGTATTTTTAATAATTACCGAGAAAACTTTTGACAACGATATCCAATATTATCGTTGTTAAAAGTTTTCTTGGTAATTTTTTTCTTCCGTATCGTTATCGAAGATATTGACTCTACCTACGAGTGGTATTTAATTACTATGTTATATATACGACATAAAGTTCTTTAAGGAGGTGCCATTATATGCACTTACAATATTTATAATAAAAACTTTTTAACGTGACGATATTGTGTAAACAACAAATATATTCTTTAAAAATGAAAAGTAAATGGGGAAAATTTTCCCAATATGATTATAACTTGTACATGAGTCATACTAATCTTTACAATTTCGTTTCCAGCTATCAATATTCATAATAAAAAAAAACTGTTGATTGTTTAAGACCTCTAGGTCTTCATTGACATAATAAAAAAAATAGTAATTATATATAACTTATATTAAGGAAAAACCACATATCAAATTGCTATTAAAATTATCTGATACTTCGACGCTAGAATAATGTGCACGAAATTATTTTACATGATAAAACAAAAGTTAATTTAACAATAATCATGTATCGTAACTTAATCTTGTAAATAAATAAACACTATCCAAGTTTTGATAAGAAACTCAAAAACAAATTAACTCTTAATAACTCCTAAATCATTAATGTAGTAAATGTGTAAGATTTCCTAATTAGTTTTAATTTAATTTTAGTTATACACAAAATCTTTCATTAACACATTAATAAAACACATTCAAAACCATTTTAATACTCGATTAAAACCTAATTTCTTTTTTTTAGAAATATATTCCTCCAAAACAGTCGAATGGCACGAAAAACAGCAATTATTTTTAACACGCTTTTATTAGCTTCACTTGTAACTATGTAAGAAAATCTTGGAATATTAATTTGACCCACTTTCCGGTCTTTGATTAGGATGAAATTTTGCACACGCTCTGAGTTCTGATGACAATACATGACATAAGAAACGTCATTACAAATCAAATATGGCTGCCTCCCCAAGATGGCGAACTGGCTGTTTGAAATGCACTTCCATGATATGGGTATCAAATGAAAGGGTTTGCTGTCAGGAATACGAAAAAAATAGTCATTTTCCACTTTTTAGTTTCTTTCATCATTAAAGCGTTTTTTTGTAGTTTTTTGAACTATTTAATTTTATTGATTATTGTAACTTCGAATGTGATGGAAAGTATACGCCACCATAACTCTGTGATAAGAATTTTATTGAATCACTTCTATAAATAAGAAAAGGTTTAGGAAAAGTAAATTTTACAATTTCATATTTAAGTGTTTATAACTATAATTATGCTAGTATGGAAAAACATCGGACGGTAGAAATGAAAGTTTCTAAGAATTTGATGACATAGCATAACGTAGGAAATGTCTATAAAAGGGGTGAAACTGATGTTCTAGTGGAGTTTTGTTACGTGCAATCTCCTACGCAGAGGGAGGTGCGCGCGCAGAGAGTGGATTTTATGTCAGCGTTTCTTTTATGAAAAAATATATTAAAACTCAAGTAAATTAAATAAAAAACGCAGTTTATTGCCGATGTCTGGGACTAAAGACGCAGTATAAACAAACAAACATCAAAATCTTATTTTAGAAAACTGAAGACACTTTCTTCAAATGCATTTAAAACAATTCGTTTTGACCATCTTTACCGGGCGTAAGAAACTCGTTAGCGTTTAAATACATATGTAGTTACCTATGTGTTTCTTACTGTGCTAAAAAGGTGACAAAGCAGCTATAATTCAAAGGCGTGTAAAAATTTAGGCCAAATTTTCTTGAAAGCGTGGTCAATTTTACCACGTTTGTTAAAACAAGTTTTCTTAAAGCTAAGTGCAAATTCACACGAAATTTTACTTTTCCATAAAGGAAATTTGCCGTTGGAATTTAATAAAAGCATTTGAAACGAATTGTAAGGAATTTTTTATTACTATTTGTAACAAAAATTCACCTACCTAAATGTTTTTAACATTCTTCATAAAAGCGCTAAGGAAAAGGCATTGCAGTATTCCAGGTCAAGTTTAAAATAATTTAAAGAAGAACTTATTTTTTTATTTATTATATGTTTTAACCCCTCAACACCCGAGAGCATTATATCATGCGCGCGACAACGATACTTAAAATCCGCGAGCATTATATAATGTTCTATAGCGCGACAGAGAGAGAAATAACGCATTTCACACAAAGCTGGGCTTCAAGGGGTTAAATTTTGGATTTTGGATAGAAGCACGTAGGAAGGTTTATTTTTTAACAATCACGGACATGGAGACGAATTTTGGTATTTTTTTGTCGCCACTCTGTAAAATTCCCGTTTTCTGTGTACTGTCACTATGCTTCGCTCATCATCGAATCAAAACAAAAATATCAAACTATCATTAAAGATAATCAGAAATGGGTGAAATCAAAAAGTAATGATAAAACGCACCTTTTTATTCTTTATTCGTATGTATTACTTAATTCATATATACATATATACATTCACATATACTTAATTCATGTTAAATATTAATTGCCATTTGTATACTAAACGAAGCAAACTCAGACGATGAATATAATACTAGATAATACTTAAAATTCAAACAGAAGAACCTTTTTCGAGAAATTTTGCCAATTTATAGGAGTTAGTTGGCGTAGCGGTTAGCGCTTTCGGCGGAGTTATACCAGATAGACGAAAACGCAAGTTGTCAAATACTTGACGCATTTACCTGAAATTCATGTGGCCTCAATTGATACTAATCCTTATTTAAGCCATCTATAAAGATCGTCTTAATTGTTTTTTTTTGACTGTTCTATAAGCAATTCACCCTAATATAATCTTCTAAAAAACCCCTTTTTTAATTTTTTTGTTAATCGAAGGGGTTTGCTCTTGATCCCAATCAAGCCCGGGGGCCAAGACATAATTCACGATGGAACTAGCTAACCCAGACGGTGCTTATTCACCTTGGCTTTGAAAATGTAGGGGTTATAATTTCTCGGAAATACAGACGCAGGGAGGAAGTTCCACTCCTTTGCTGTGCGCATTATGAAGGATGTTGTGAAGCGTTTGGGGCGACAGGTGGGAATAGCAATAGGGTGGTAGCCCGCAGTGCATCTGGATATCCAATGGAAAAAAAGGAGTTAGCAAATGCAGCTATTGAGCACACTCTTCAAAGTACAGTCTGTAGAAGACCGACAGACAGGCAACTTTGCGGCGATGAGCTAAGATGTGAAGCTTGCTCTTCTCCAATTTGCTGTCACCGATAAGCCTGTCAGCTCGGCGCTGAATCGTGTCCAGTGCAGCAAATTGGTATTTTGCTGAGCCGTCACAAAGGTGGCTTCAATATTCCATGCAAGATGCAAGAACGTTAAAAGCTGTCGCGGCGTGAAATATCGCTCGACCTTATTTACGACGCACAGCTTATTAGCTGCAATTTGAGTCTTGGATTCGATGTTGGCGCCGAAGTTGAGGTCTGAAGACAACTTCATGCCAAGAAGCTCGCGGCTGGCGGTCTCAGGTACAAATGTACCATGGAAAGTAAGATTGAGATGGAAGGAACTGTACTACCAAGGGGACGAGTTTCAATTTGGTCCAGTTCATTGAAATAATTAACTATTGCGATCGGTTACTTATCGAGCAAATTGTTATTTTGTCCGTATGATTTTTGGGGAGTCGTCGCCTAGACAGGGTACATTAAATGACTACTTGCAAATTACTACATGATTTTTAGACAACTTCAGGCATAAAACAACTTGCGTTTTTGACCATACTAACTTACAGCCTCTGATTGTGGAGGTTAAGAGTTAAAGGCTTGTCAACGGATGAGTGAACGAAAACAAATTATCCTAAGCTCTAAATCGGAATGCGCGTTAAGTCGTTAACCCTGGTTGCATCTTTTTTTTATTTTTTTATTTTAGGATGTGTTTGCTCTTGATCCCAATCAAGCCCGGGGGCCATGACAGAATCCACGATGGAACGAGCTAACCCAGAAGGTGCCTATTCACCCTGGCCTTGAAAATAGACGGGTTATAAGTTCTCGGAAATACAGACGCAGGGAGGGAATTCCACTCCTTTGCTGTGCGCGTTATGAAGGATGTTGAAAAGCGCTTGGTACGACAGGTGGGAATATCAACCAAGAAAGGGTGGTAGCCTGCAGTGCGTCTGGATGTCCGATGGAAAAAAGGAGATGGCGGTATGAGCAGATGCAGCTCTTGAGCACACTCTCCAAAGTACAGTATGTAGAAGACCGCCAGACAGGCAACTTTGCGGCGATAGGCTAAGGTGTGAAGCTTGCTCTTCACCAATTTGTTGTCCCCGATGAGCCTCTCAGCTCTGCGCTGAATCGTGTCAAGTGCAGCAAGTTGGTATTTTGCTGAGCCATCCCAAAGGTGGCAGCAATATTCCATGCAAGATCGGACTTGAGCTTTATAGAGTGTTAAAAGCTGTTCTGGCGTGAAATATCGCTTGACCTTATTTAGGACGCCCAGCATTCTGGCTGCAATTTGAGCTTTGGATTCGATGTTGGCGCCGAAGTTAAGGTCTGAAGACAACTCCATGCCAAGAAGCTCGAGGCTGTCGGTCACAGGTACAGATGTACCTCGGAAAGTAGGAGTGAGGTGGAAGGAACTCCTTTTTGCCGTGAAAAGCCACGCTTGTGTTTTGGAAGCGTTGAAATTTACGAGGTTACTATCGCCCCACTGGGAAACGTAGTTTAGCCTCTGGTTTATTCGCTCAACCATGGCCTCTCTCATGAACATCACGTCGTTGCCGCTGGCTTTTGCGCTAGACAGATATCTCTCTACAACAGTACTGTCGTCTGCATACCCAACAACTCCTGGTATTAGTAGGTCATTGATGTGCAGCAGGAAAAGCGTCGCAGAAAGAACAGACCCCTGAGGAACTCCGGCATCAATAGGCACTGAGTCAGAGGAGCAGCCATCGACAACAACTCTGATCGATCGTTCAGTCAGGAAGTCGGCTATCCAACTGCAAAAGTCAGCGGGGATACCGTACGCAGGAAGCTTGCGCAGCAGACTTGCGTGCCAGACCCTGTCATAAGCCTTCGAGATGTCAAGTGACACGGCAAGTGCTTCGCCGTGCATCTCGAGGGCCTCGCCCCAGCAATGCGTGACATAGACTAGAAGATCCCCAGTTGAGCGTCCTCGGCGAAAGCCATATTGACGGTCACTGAGGAGATCGTTGTCTTCTAGGTATGAGAGCAACTTGCTGTTCAGCACTCTTTCCATAACCTTACAGAGTATGGAAGTGATGGCGATCGGTCGGTAATTGCATGGGTCGGCACGACTACCCTTTTTGGGTATTGGTTGCACATTGGCAAGCTTCCAGGATTTTGGGACGGTTTTTGTGTTGAGAGAGAGGCGATACAAGCGTGTTAGCACAGGAGACAACTCAGGCGCACAGTACCTCAGCACTCTTGCTGGTATGCCATCAGGACCACTGGCCTTATTCACGTCCAGACTAAGTAAGACTTTACGGACCTGCTTATTGTGTATTGTGATCTCCGACATCGAAGAATCACAGCGAGGTATGATTGGTGGTTGTTGAGAGCCGGTGTCAAGACGGGAATTGCTCGCAAACAGAGAGGCAAATAAACTTGCTTTCTCAGCTGCAGAATGGGCCAGTGACCCGTCAGATTTCAGCAATGGCGGTAGCATAGGACGGCAGAAATTCGTTTCGACTGACTTCGAGAGGGACCAGAACTGTTTACTTCCATTTGGATAGGAAGACAGTTTCATCCCTATTCTGCTGATGTGGTCGTATCTCGCCTTTAGTAACACCCTTTTGCATGACTTGGCGGCCGAATTATAGGCTCTCTTCTTAGCTCGAATTCTCCGTGCACGATCGCGGATTTGCACCCAGGCTTGGTAAGCAGATTGTTTTCGGGCCTCAGCACGAGCACAGGCCGCATTATACCAAGGTCGGGACTTGTAACCGAGCGGGATGTCGGAGAATGGAATAAAATACTCCATTCCCTGCCGAATTACATCCGCGATCGCATCAGCGGTGCACGAAGGGTCGCTTGAAGAGAAGCAAGTTTGCCGCCGGAGGTAAGAAGCAAAGAAAAAACGCATCTCGTCCCAATCTGCTGACTCGTAACGCCATACTCGCCTCATGCCCTTAGGGCTATCATCTGGAGGAGAGCAGATTGATACGGATTTCACCACACAGTGGTCGGACGATCCCAGTGGACCTGAGACCGATACCGAATGTTTGTGTGGATCAGTTGTCAGCAGTAGGTCAAGACAATTGGGTGTGTGGCCAGCAATATCTGGAATTCGCGTCGCTTGATCCACCAGCTGGGTAAGATTTAGCGCTAGGGCAAATCGTCGCGCTTCTCTCCCAGCATGGTCAGTTTTCTGGTATGGGAACAGCCACTCTTTGTGGTGAGCGTTGAAGTCCCCCAGAAAAACAAGCTCCGCCGCTGGATATCGCTGAGCTGCCAAGTCTGCCGTCTCTGTGAGGTAATCTATGAGCCGAGTCGTCTCCCGGTCACCGCTGTGCGATCGGTAGACACAGATGTAGAGCATCTTCTCTACCCCTGTGTCCACCAGAAATAACAGAAAACCCGGATTTTTCAAAGCAACGGAGACGCCTATAGCATATGTCATTGCGGACGAACACACAGACCCCTGCACACATCTTAAACTTATGCTCAAGTGTGTAAGCAGGGTAGTTGAGGTACGCCACGTCCGACGGGGTTGCTATCTGAGTCTCCGTCAAGAAGAATAGGTGCGGCTTCTCGGTCTCCAGATGGTGATGGACCGGATGGAGATTTGAGTGCAGTCCTCTAATGTTCGCAAGGTGCACTTTAAATGGGAGGAAGTGCAGCCGCTGTTTGAGATTCTTCTTATTCTTTCTTTTTTTCATAATGGTGAATGTTGGGGGGTAGGATTTTAGTCGAGACGCTACTTAGTCGACCAAAGGAAGTTTTCTTGGGCTAAGCTGACCAAAAAAGGGAACTCATCTGGAGACTGCGGGGACGCCCGAACCCCCCCGAAATGGCCACCGGGTCCTCCCGTCCAGTCGCCAACTGGCACGGTGGAGCATTTCGAGATTTTTCGCGAGTTGGCGGGGCAGCCTTTCACGCGTAGCTAGCGTGCTAGTTGGGCCCCCTACTAACTGCGGTCGGCCAGCGGCTTAAACCGTGCTTCGGATCCCGCTACCCTCCAGAATGAGTTACCAGGTACAGCATAGCCAAGATACCAAGACCGGTCCTAAGCTGCGCAACTGACTTATTACCAACCCCCATTGGCACTGGTATTCCCGCCCTCCGACGGAACGCAGCAAAGCTGCTTGGCGGCGGACTTCGGCAGGATGGTGGTCGCGAGCCAGGCGGCCCCTTGCGGAGCCTACCACCGCCGTTGGGATCATCAGCCGTCACCAAGGGCCGAGTTGGTCCATGATGCCGTTGCCCGGGGTGGACCGCTAGGAGGTAGATCCCAACCACCCCTAAAATCTGCTGTCGTTAGTTTGGAACAATTCGTAGTGGGGCTGCATAGTGGGTGGTGGATGTTAATTGCGGTATTACCATCCATATTGAGAACCTTTGCCAAAACAGGGGTACATTAAGGCATTAGTGAATTTATATTCAATTGGCATACGACTTTTTATACACCACAATCAATAAGAAAATTTTACTGTACAGTTTTGAGCCACAAAACGAGAAATGTCCAAAATAGATTAACAATTCCGTTAAACACCAGACGGTGTAAGAATATTCTCTTGTGGCTAGGCTGTACCGCTGTCAGCCGGTGTCGACAGGGACAATTCGGGTACACGGTGTCCCGTTTACATTAAATTATAATCATTAAAACCTTGGTTTTGGCCTTGGCCCTTGGGCTACTTGGTCTAGTAACTTTTCTGCTTAACACATAATGTTCTACTGACAAAATTTGTCATACGTGTATACTTATATTTATGATTAACTTAAAATTAAATTGCAAGCCATGTATCTAAAATGTGATAAGAGTTAGGATATTTTTGTCAACTAATCAAATTAATTCAGATATCGTAATAAATTAAAAATAAAATGACTGTTTAATACTGTCTTAGCATTAAATAGTTGAATCTTCTTATAAATATGTGTCATTTGACACCTTTCTTTCATTCAAAAAAGGCCTAAAAGAACAAAAAAGGAAACGTGGAAAGGAAACCTTGCTTCCATCGACAAAGAAAGAAATAACAATTTTTTTCCTGTAGATTCCAGATTACATTTCATTTTCGAAGTCTCCAGAAGCATCGGAACGAATACAAGAGATAAAGAATCAGACAAGCGCATCTCACTTCAGAGATTTATCAAAGCAAAAAATATTGCGCTCTACAATTTCCTCCTAGTCGTACTCAGTGCAAAATAAAGCTGTACCTACATAAATCAAATTACATTTCAAGTTCGTTAAACTTCCATCTGGCTCGCGCTCTGATTGGGATGCTGACGGGACGCAAACCTTACTGGCAACACGTTTTGCCAATACGACACAACGAAGAATGATCGTGGTCGTTTTTGTCAAACACTCTTTGTAGTGTTGGAGGTTGACTCTTAATGAAATTGAAGAAAAAACAAAACGCATTAAAGTATAATCAGTGAACCGTAAAGATACACATAAATCGAAAACCAAAGAGACTAAGAAATAAGCCGAACTTTTTTTTTTCGATTCATGTTGCCTTTTTTGTATCTGTATTTTCTTAACTTGTTTTTGACAAGTTCAAATAGACATGTCTCTAGAGGTTTATGGCTGGTTAATACTAATAAAATATGAATACTATATCAATTATCTTATCCAAAATTTGTGAAATAAGGTGTTTTGCTCTTTGTTTTTTATTTTTATTTTTGAGACTCCGATAATTAGGCGCCGCTGTATGCTCATCGTCATGGAAGAACTGACGTTTTTCGCGGGTGGATTGGGTGGATGTTATGGTCATACCCCCAATCGTAGTCTTTTATCACATTCGATACCAGTACCACTGTTCGTAAAATCACTATTCACTCATAACTATTCACGAGACACGATGCTCATCATATCAAATTGCGAAAAGGCACTTTTTTGTGTTGTTTTATTTTTACTATAACGGACTACTGGATTCAAGGCACTCGACAATTTAAACCCGGCTTAACCAGTAAAATTGTTGTGCTTTGTAATTTCAATCGCTTCTTTGACCGTTCTTGGTGTATAGTGGCATTCTGTTGAGATAATTTAATAGTTATAAAACTTTTAGATTAAATGTTCTGCGATGTTCGACATTTGCGTATGTATTTAACTGGTTTTATGTGTCCCATTAATTCGACTTACTATTGTTCGATTTGTTTGGCTGATTTATTGACTACCAAAAAATATAATTAAATATCAGGTGACATAATAGCACAGTTTCTAAGATGGACCTTATCACATTTGAAAGGAGTGGTTTTTTGCGTTTTTTCGTAATTTTTTTATATTTTTATTTTATCAAAGTAAAGGTAAATTACTATATTTCTTGGTTTATTTACAATGAGTCGGTCGTTATAATTTTATTAAGAATTTTTAAAAGTTAAGTTAAATAACTAAATTTCTTGGTTTATTTATAATAAGTCGGTCGTTATAATTTTATTAAGAATTTTTAAAAGTTAAGTTAAATAACTAAATTTCTTGGTTTATTTATAATAAGTCGGTCGCTATAATTTTATTAAGAATTTTTTAAAGTTAAGTTAAATAACTAAATTTCTTGGTTTATTTATAATAAGTCGGTCGTTATAATTTTATTAAGAATTTTTAAAAGTTAAGTTAAATAACTAAATTTCTTGGTTTATTTATAATAAGTCGGTCGTTATAATTTTATTAAGAATTTTTTAAAGTTAAGTTAAATAACTAAATTTCTTGGTTTATTTATAATAAGTCGGTCGTTATAATTTTATTAAGAATTTTTAAAAGTTAAGTTCAATAACTAAATTTCTTTGTTTTCTTATAATAAGTCGGTCGTTATAATTTTATAAGGATTTTTTCAATTCTTTTATTTTTTTTCCTTTTTTTTTCTTTTTATTACACCTTACCTTACCTACCCGGTTCCAAATTAGTATAAAAATGCTTAGTTTTTTATACACGAGCAATAAATTTTAAAGACTATGTAGATGATACAGATCACATGGCATGGCATGTTATCTGCAAAGCAGTTTAATTAAAATCGCTATTGATACTGCAGCACGTATAGTCTGGCATCTGGCGGTAAAACCTGTTTTATAGAGGACTGACAGACGGACACGTGAGTCGTTTTTGGGCCTTTTTGGGTACGGAACCCTAAGAATCAACGAAAAAATATTTGTATGAAACACTTTCATGAACCTCTTCACCATCTTCTACACAAAGGTTTTATGCATCTGGACCAATTTTCAAAACACTTTTTCCAGTCAGCCGCATACTGTATCGCTTACAGTTGATTTTTTAATTAAGAGTATTAGAACAGTAAGGGTGTTGACCTAAGAACATTAATCCGCAGGGTCTGGTGTTTGGCTGCTTATTTCTTATTGCAGTGAAAACTTTTGGCAGGCATTTTGTAGTAAATCATGCGGCGTTAATGCTACTTTCATTTTAAATGGAATCGACACAAGCAACCCTGTCAAAGTGAAGAAACTAGTAATCAAAATTTTCCCCTCGCTTCTTTTTGCCTCACTTTTGTAGGCGTTGGTTCATTTTGAAACAACCACATTGTCGGATGATGCTTTGTTACTGAATCATATTGATAAATTATGGATTTGTCACCCGTCACAATGTTGTAAACGCGCCGAGACAAGCCTGTTTAATATTTATTAATAACTAGCTAACCCGGCCACGCGTTGCTGGTATAACCCGGCGACGCGTTGCTATGGTAACGTTAATTGATTATAAAACTGTTATTCTTAGGCTTATGGTAACTATGGTAACTATATATGGTAACAAACCCACAAAGTCCTTCTTTTATATAGTAGAGATGTCATGGCGTCACTCCACACGGACCTGTTTCTGATTTTCTATGAGGTTGTGCGGCACTCGGCGCAAAGCTATCCTTTTTACGAGCAGTTATTCGTGTTCTGTAAATAGTGGAATGAAACTGCATATTCTTGTGAATGCTTCCCGATGTAATCTGCAATATATGCTGCATTTCCTCGCACGAAATTAACCTGTTTTCTTGAATTAAAATTATGACTACTAACACGCAACAGTAACAGCCGTGTAAGATCGTCCACACTTGAATTCGTTATACCAACGTTACATGGTTGCTTTAGAAGGACCATCATTTATAACTGTCATTTGAAGTTGATCAACCGACACGTCTGGTTTTAGGCCACATTTGAAATCATAAAAAATCCCCGAGTCATATTCATTTTTCAACTAGTCACGGTAATTAAATTAAGCTCTAAAAATGTAAAGAGAAATTTCAAAACGAACGTTACTTATAAAATATAATTTTGATTCCGCCAGGGCTACATAAAAAACTTTTTTTGTAAACCTTTCCAAGGCTAGCGAATGTGCTTATAGAATACAATTAATTGTGAATTTGGCTGTGACGATATAACCTTTTATTTATTATTCCCTATAAATCGTATTTACTGTATATTGAATAAATTATTTTTGAATACTCTGAGCCATTTGTACTACGCTTAAGAAATAGAGCGTTGGGTTAGGCTAGTATAGGCTGTTTGTCAACGAATTCACTTAATTTAGTTAGAAGCAATTATTTGGGATTGATACACATATTTATCACATCTCCAAAATTGTACACAAAACTTGAATAAAAAGTAGTTTGTTTCTTACCCTCTTTACAAGTAAAACGTAAACATTTTTTAGTTCAGGTTTTTTAAACATAAATCCATTTACGAAATAAAGTGAGTAAACAATATTTTGTTTTTTAAAGTTAAACAACGCCATAACCTCTTATAACGAAAGATATCAAAATATTTTTTTTCACATCGAAATACCTACATCAACAAGTTTCCCGGACGTTTAAAATTGTCCCTAGCTACGCCAAAAAGGTTTTTTTGTCAATTCCGGTCCCTGAAATGTGTTATGTAGACAGTCCTAACTTACCATATAAATATTAAAATATGTAAAACAGAATATTACCATGTCCTACCTTTTTTCAGCATTGGAATGCAACCACATATTACGGCTTAACATCGAATGTTGTCCGCCGAAAAGGCGAGTTTTTCTCACTGATTTCACTGTATACTTAATTTCAATTCCACAGTAAGTGATTCAATTTGAATTGTGCTTTGCATAATTCTATACAGAAATTTCTTCTAGCTTTCAAAATGACATTTCACTAACCAATTTTATCTCATTTACGATTCAGTACACACTCTCGGTAAATTTTATGCGTAGGTACTTTTTTGAGATTTAGGCTATTCCAATACGATGATTGAATAAAGGGAATACATTACATCTATATAATATATGCCTCCATACATCCCATTTTTTATTAAAGCCGACAGGGTTATGCACAAAAACTTAAGTTGGAAAAGCAGCGAGAAACTCAGCAATTTTTAAAGAATCTTTACACTGTAGTTCAAGCTATCATTATAAATGATAGCTTGAACTACATATATATAGACAAATACATAAAACAGCAATAGAAAATAATAATATTACTGAATTCTGTACAATTCACACTAATTATGCTAACGAAAGGTAGGAAAGGTATATTGTAATTGTTTCTTAAATAGTAAACTGGTATTATGAATTTATCTGGGATATCCATTTATAACCGCTTCAATGACTTCCTGGTACCAGAGTACCCTCTGAAAGAAGACAAATTCACTTACAAGCTGTACTAGAGTAACAGACACACAATAAAAATTTGCCTTCACCTTCGAGCAACTGATGCCCCTCAATTGATACACTGGTGAATACATTTTATTCAAAATTATTTTCTATTGCCATCTGGCTTGCTGTGTTGCGGATCAATCTCGTATTCTCATCCGCCGCCGACTGCTTTATTAGAGTAACTATGTAAGTTGCTACTGACTCAATAATTGGATATGGTTCTTTAACCGTTGCGGTACGACCTATAAGACGTACTTGGATATCCAAATATAAATTCTTAGTTCGGAATTTCTCAAGAAAAGTGCGAATATTGAGATACATATACTTTTTAAGAGAAACAATAATATTCTCCCTTTTTTGATTTCATCCATATTAAACGCCTGTACCCCATCAGTGGAGACATTAATAAGCTGATGATGAAGATAATGATGATTACTATCATCATTATCTGATGTTTGTCATGATGTGATTTACTTTATCAAATAAATACGAAAAAACTCAGTTCAATCGTATTAAATTCTTGACCTCGAAACATAATAAATTAAAAACATCAATCATTTTAAATTGATAGCTGAAACAGTATTCGAAGATTGAACTATGTCATTTCAAGTTTCCCTAATAAATTGCCTTGAGGCAAAAAGACGTCAAAAACCAACTAAACTTAAAAAACAACCCTACGAAATACTTTATATGTGAGTTGATGCCCACAGATAAATCCTGACCCTTAACATTAATTATGAGAAATAAAACCAAAAGAAATAGACAATTATTGGACTCGAACACAAATAATTTGGTCTTATAATCAAAATAAAATGTCACTGAACATAATTACAGTTTATGTAAAGAAGATTTAGTATAATCGGCTTAACCACGGTCTAGTCGCTTTTAAAAATCAGCAAATAATTCTATGTAGAATAAAATGGGCCAAATTAAAGAGATGAAAATAAAATTGTTGAATTTTTCTGTGAAATTTTTCAACTACATTTAAGCTCACATCACGTTAATGGCGCATATCGTTATTAATTGTCTGTTCGTTAACACTGTTGTAAAGAACAACTTATTTTCGTGTTTTCGTTTCACGTCTTTGTGGCATAATAAGGTGAAACGAAAACTATTCAATCGAAGATCACAGTGGTTTGTGTGTTAGTCTGCCCGCTCTTTTTCCCGCTCTTTTTCCATTGTATCAATAACGTTACCATAGCAACGCGTTAACCGCAAGTAGTTCGTCTACAGGTCGCTAGATGGCGCTAACGGAAAAATATTTAATAATAGAAAAAAAATAAAGAATTTTATCCACCCGTTCGAAGCCGGGACGGTCCACTAGTCTATATCTCATCTAAGATCACAGTTGTTTGTGTGCTTGTCTGTCCGCTCTTTTAACGTTACATTCAAATAGTTACTCTTATTTCATCCTTATGGACAAAACAGTTTTGTCTTAGTAAAGTTATAGCAGAGATAATAATCCTACTTAAACAATCGTTACATGATTTATCTGGAAAGGTTACGTAACCTGGACGTTTTTGCGCTACAAAAACTCGCTGTTAGTACCTATTACTCCATAATAAAATTCCTAAAAATGGTATGTATTGGGGCTTTTTTATTGATAACTTTTATACTCGTCTTTGGGCCGTAAACAGATTTATTTATTTTGCATAAGTCATTTACATTTTACGGTTCTTTACGTTAAAAAGAAAACAGAACCCACATAGGAATCACATCGTCCGTCTGCCTGACTGTCAAGACCCTTTTTCTTGGGAACGCGTAGAAATATCAAATTATCAAATAATCAGTTCTGCAATCTCTTGGATTAGAGAATAGGTCAAACTTCTATCAAAAGATACGGCAGTTTAACACTTATTTATGCCGCGTATTATGACACTCGTAAGGAAAACGAAACCTATACGCTACTTTTCGATGACCTCGAGTCATGAATTTTGGTAATAAAAAAATGTAAGTAAGTGAAAAATTCAGAAATCGTAAATTTGTAGAAAAATCACAAAAAAACCCTTACATTCCTACAAGTTTGTATGAACCCTCGGAGCGCGGGTCTGACTCAGTTTTTTCCAGTTGATGTCATTAGTGCGGTCGTAATCACAAGCAGATTAAAACTCGTAGCGGTACTTAAAAGCTTTGAAGCCATCTTAGGATTCGCATTATCCGCCGACAGTCTATTCTGAGTGCGGAGCAGCTTTGATGTTAGCAAAAAAGATTATTTTTATTCATATAAATGTTGTTACCTAGTTTAAACTTGGCGCCTTATAATCATCATACAGATGTCTATGAGTAATTTGTGCTCTGTACTCCGTGCCGTGATCTGTACGTCGTAAAAAACATGTCTGTTTCATTCTCACAAACCAGTTGAAATAAATCATATTAAATCTTTCTCATCATAGTTTAATTCTTAAAAAATACACTAAGTCAATTGATACTTATTTACACGTTAAATTAATTTAGTATCTAGGCGACCAAGTTGTGCTCTAGACTGACGTAAAAATATAAAGTTAGATCTTATTTACATGAAATATATTTTAAATACACCAGTAAAGGAGACTTAATTAAAAATATATTTTAGCCGAGCAATAATCTGAAGACAACTAA
Organism: Calamotropha paludella; assembly: GCA_927399485.1. Classification (NCBI taxonomy): domain Eukaryota; kingdom Metazoa; phylum Arthropoda; class Insecta; order Lepidoptera; family Crambidae; genus Calamotropha; species Calamotropha paludella. Next base: position 18,814,844 of record OV656815.1, on the reverse strand, counting down.
GTCGATTGATTTTTCACTCCTGCTCACTCACTATTATTTCACTATTATTGTAAATGTCATTGAAATTATTGTAGGACCATTGTAACAAAGCCATTAGTGAAATGGATTAGTTTTAGTGACATCGATTATAAGGAATGTATCGAGAATGATAAATTTTCTACTCTCTCTTGCTGACTCGTAATAAAAAGATTTTATTTATGATTTAAAGTGAGTTTTTGGGTTTTTCCAAAATTATATTTATATTTACGTCATGATTAATTTGGTCCACTATTCTAAACATTTCTATATTATATGTTCAAATACTAGATAATTCATACCATTTTAACAAAATCTTACATCTTCGATCATATATTCTGTCTTACATAATCAATTTTTTTGGTGATATGTGAACTCAAATATTTTATTTTTGTTTAATCATAGAATTATCGTAGTTTGGTGGTAACAATGAAAATGAAATTAAGTGATTCTTGCTGATAGGGTTATGTTTCAATTGGTAGATTTAATATAATAAAAAACTCTTTTTTTAAAAGCAAATTCTTAATTTTCACTAACACAAACTAAAAAGTTAAACCAGCATCAGACCCTGGTAATCTTATAGGATCAAAGTACTCGTCAATAGAAATCAAATAAACCCAAACTTGCTTGTTTTATTGCGGAGTTTCTAAGGTCATCTTCCAGCTCCAGCATCTGATCAGCTCTATGTTATTATAATACTGCATTTCCACGCAATATATATATATATATATATATATATATATATATATATATATATATACATACAAAATTTCAGTTCAATCGGAAACCGGGAAGTGGGTCAAATTTAACTTGCAAAATTTCATTACAGACACCGGGACAGGTGAATAAAATAAAAGCTTATAAAAGTTACTCAACCTCAAATATCACCGATATCAGCCTGGGTCAAGTTCCCACTAACACTTCATCATTTTTCTTTGTTCATATTTTTGAACTGTTTTTTTCATGAAACTTTCTGGCAATCATTACATTTGTGTGAAAGAAAATGTAAATAATATCAATGCCACTCAAAACGTGGGGGCGCATCTTGACAAATACTCTCAACATCTATGCATATCATACATCTTTTCTTTTTTGGTCACTGAAAAACGTGGGATTTTTAGATTTTTAAATCTAGTATTGTTATTTTATTCTTTTTAATTATTACCTCAACGAAGTAACCATGTGTTACGCAACAATCGGATAAGCCCCATACAAAAGTGAAAGTTGCCGAAAGTTGACCTGAAAGTGCACCTATTGAGAAAGTTGAAAGTTATTTAAGCGTGCATTGTCATCGGGTTCTGAGCTACCCTGAAAGTTTCAACTCGCTAGGTGGTGGGGAAGTGCCTCAAAATTGAGATACAAGTTTCCAACTGGACAGACAAAACGACAGACAAGCAAACAGACAAGAAAGCGACCTAAGAAAAACGTGGGAAAAAATAAACCAGTTATAACAAAATTTTAATCCATAAAATCCATTATATCTTTCGAATAAAGAAACAAGTTTATATATATTTTATTCGGTTATTTGAACTGAGCACTGAAATTTCAATTTGAAAACACCCTAAACATAAAAGACCATAACAGCGGATTGTTGGGTGCTTACGGTTTAACTTGCCTTGAAAAGCTCGATTTCATATATGTTTGATCACTTGGACTTAGGAACTTGCTTAACATTCGCAATTATATTCTAAACGCTATCCGTTTAACTACAAAAATTAAAGAGTTTTTATATAATAATATAAAAATATATAAAAGCATAAAGTAATTAAATGCTACGCAAAAAAGGAATAATTTACTGGTGTTAGTCATATTATTATCGATACCTAACTCTTAAAATATCCTCACAAAATTATCCTAAAATTTATTTACAAACAATCCATCAAAATATCATCTCAATCATATTAAATAAATATTAGGAGATAATTTGATTTGGTATGATGAAGGAAAAATTATTCAGTAAAAATAAGTATACTTTTAAAAATATTGCTATCTTTTCTACGCTCGTCACTGAACAAACAAATTTCAAATTTGCGTTTCGTATATGTTTTCCGTTTTTCCTTTTTTATCATATATTAGACGGTTCTTTTAGTATTAAGACAAACACGTAAATAAAACAAATAATGAATAATAATGTCCCCACTGTTTGCGCATGGTTCTGCAGTTAATAATACTATAGAGAAACAGTGTATTTGGATAAATCACGCGGGGCCAGTGTAAATGGACAGATTTCTCCCCGTCAAAAAAAAACATGTGTGCAATTCACACGTGGTAGAAGTGAAACCTTCAAAAATTTTGGTTTCAAGATAATGAGACGAATGTAAAATTTCGGGAAGAGCATAGTTTTAGTAATGATCATATTGATACAAAGTTAGACAATCATTTTACATTTTATTGGTATATATTACGAGTACATAGATTTATTCAGACTCAGAGCTTACATTTTCGATAAATGATACAAGAAGCTTATGGTAACTAAAGTACGTACCACGAACATAAGAGACATTGTATAATGACAATCATTTTCTCCTACGTTAAATCTTATGAATTTATGTATCTGTCTCTTTTTACTGTCGCTTTTTCGTTTCATCGACTTTCAAATCACAACGATGCTAAAGAAATTTTCACTTCAAAAAAGTCCTACCGACTGCAGATGCAGATAAGAGAATATTATTTTTTGGTCACCCCTCCGATGGCGAACATCTGGAAATGTTGCTTATCCTCCTCAATTATAGCGCAAACGCGATAATAACTGCGCTATAGCTCGTTGACAAAATTAATCTCCCGTATAATTAATATGGTAAATGAATTCTGGGAAAAACTAAAAATAGGTTTTAAGGCAGTAATCAAGCCAAATCTTCGACAACTTTTGAATCCATCTACATCTATCTATCTACATCAATCTACACCCATATTGTAAGGAACATAAGCATAAATCATTCTAAGCAAAAAAGTTCTGTTTTATGTCTGACAACCTGACCTAACCTGAAGTAAACCTTATTATAAATTAATTTCAGTCTAAAAACTAATTTTCGGTATATTCGCACAACATGCTTCAGAATAAATCAATAAACATAACACATACTTTCGCACGTATGACGCATACGCACATACCAATATAGTTTTATTCGGTTATAATTGAATTCTTTAAAGTTTGTCATCAATCCGAGAAATCTTACTGAATGACAAACATAATCATAATATTATTTTATCATATTTTATCTATGACTAGACCACATTTACATCACATTGTCATAAGGGTAAAGTAATGTCACCGCTCTTCAGACAATATTAACTTTCAATAGAAAGAAAAACAAAAAAATATTTTGAAAAAAATCGCTCTAATTGACAAATTATATTTAATATAATTTGTCAATTGAACTGTGAACTCTAATTATAGAAGTATATAATCTTTGATCAAAAAGCCATAATTATGTGGAAACCTAAAATTGTAATAAATAATAATCGAATTTCTACCACTGCGCAACCACAAGTATATATAAAAATGACGTAAATGGAATAGACATAAAAGAAGTCCAATAAAGGCCTTTATTTCATAACAAAAACATTTTCTATTGACTGCCTACTACTGATAGACCGCAGGCTGTTCATTCTGAAATTTCAGTGCTCAGTTCAAATAACCGAATAAAATATATATAAACTTGTTTCTTTATTCGAAAGATATAATGGATTTTGTGGATTAAAATTTTGTTATAACTGGTTTATTTTTTCCCACGTTTTTCTTAGGTCGCTTTCTTGTCTGTTTGCTTGTCTGTCGTTTTGTCTGTCCAGTTGGAAACTTGTATCTCAATTTTGAGGCACTTCCCCACCACCTAGCGAGTTGAAAATATGGGTGTAGATTGATGTAGATAGATAGATGTAGATGGATTCAAAAGTTGTCGAAGATTTGGCTTGATTACTGCCTTAAAACCTATTTTTAGTTTTTCCCAGAATTCATTTACCATATTAATTATACGGGAGATTAATTTTGTCAACGAGCTATAGCGCAGTTATTATCGCGTTTGCGCTATAATTGAGGAGGATAAGCAACATTTCCAGATGTTCGCCATCGGAGGGGTGACCAAAAAATAATATTCTCTTATCTGCATCTGCAGTCGGTAGGACTTTTTTAAAGTGAAAATTTCTTTAGCATCGTTGTGATTTGAAAGTCGATGAAACGAAAAAGCGACAGTAAAAAGAGACAGATACATAAATTCATAAGATTTAACGTAGGAGAAAATGATTGTCATTATACAATGTCTCTTATGTTCGTGGTACGTACTTTAGTTACCATAAGCTTCTTGTATCATTTATCGAAAATGTAAGCTCTGAGTCTGAATAAATCTATGTACTCGTAATATATACCAATAAAATGTAAAATGATTGTCTAACTTTGTATCAATATGATCATTACTAAAACTATGCTCTTCCCGAAATTTTACATTCGTCTCATTATCTTGAAACCAAAATTTTTGAAGGTTTCACTTCTACCACGTGTGAATTACACACATGTTTTTTTTTGACGGGGAGAAATCTGTCCATTTACACTGGCCCCGCGTGATTTATCCAAATACACTGTTTCTCTATAGTATTATTAACTGCAGAACCATGCGCAAACAGTGGGGACATTATTATTCATTATTTGTTTTATTTACGTGTTTGTCTTAATACTAAAAGAACCGTCTAATATATGATAAAAAAGGAAAAACGGAAAACATATACGAAACGCAAATTTGAAATTTGTTTGTTCAGTGACGAGCGTAGAAAAGATAGCAATATTTTTAAAAGTATACTTATTTTTACTGAATAATTTTTCCTTCATCATACCAAATCAAATTGTCTCCTAATATTTATTTAATATGATTGAGATGATATTTTGATGGATTGTTTGTAAATAAATTTTAGGATAATTTTGTGAGGATATTTTAAGAGTTAGGTATCGATAATAATATGACTAACACCAGTAAATTATTCCTTTTTTGCGTAGCATTTAATTACTTTATGCTTTTATATATTTTTATATTATTATATAAAAACTCTTTAATTTTTGTAGTTAAACGGATAGCGTTCAGAATATAATTGCGAATGTTAAGCAAGTTCCTAAGTCCAAGTGATCAAACATATATGAAATCGAGCTTTTCAAGGCAAGTTAAACCGTAAGCACCCAACAATCCGCTGTTATGGTCTTTTATGTTTAGTGTGTTTTTATCGATATATTTTATGTTTATTTATTTATTTATAAGCAAGTAAACGCTGTAGAAAAGGCATTACAAAAGATTTGAATAAACACGCAAATATTTCATACTTGGTTTTGACTATAAATAACAATAATTAAAACTTATATTATAAAATTACTATTAGCAAATGCCACATTACAGCCATTATTCTATGTCAATGGAAGATTTAAAATTAAATTTTTCGGCGTAATACAACATTTTAATGTCAAATAAATATAGATATAATTTGACAATAAAGAAATCATAATAAAATGTCAGTTACGTATTCGTTTAGATCATAACAACATTTTAACAGAACAATCTGGCACAATTGTTTCCGAAGCCATTTTAATGCCCTATGGCATTATATTTAAATATTTTTCTTGACATTGGAAAGTTATTCTAACTATACAAATTTGAGAACACTATAAGATATATAGATCTATAAGATAGAAGAATTAGTGATACATAATTCTTGCCGTGTTTAGAAATAATTGATATCTTTATATTTTTTATTATTTAAACATTGTAATGTTATTATTTATATCTAAACAATTTTTACTAGAAAAAAATCTACTTGACTCTGACGTGAGATGGAACTCTATACCCGTAGCCTCTCGCAATTCGAACGATTTCTCTTCCAATTGAGCGATCGAGGCTTAAGAGGACCCGTTGAATTTATTTGTAGTGTTTCTTAAGTTGAATCGTCAGCGCCTCCTCTTCAAGTTCTAAATAACGAACTACTAACATCAAATTTAATACTTTTGTAAGTATCGAACAAGAAAATGCAATGAAAAAATTATATTATTTGTTATATAATAATTTTACTGCTAGATTGTTTTATATAAAGTAATATTACAAAATATTTTTTTATCTAATATTTATTATAGTAATAGATGTTATTCATTCTATTTTGTATTAAAATATATCAAATAATGAGATTCGTTTTCTTATTTGAACTAACAAATGAAAGATAAAAAACATAATCATGTTTAATGAACTATGTAAACATTACTCTTTGATATTTAGTATCGATATAAATTAAAGCAGATTTGTTCAGGCGTACATATATATAATCATTTTTTATGGATTTCTAAAACAAATATGCATTTCTTTATAAAACAAACATTGGATTCGGGTTTGCGAGACGGTATTTTGTTTCAATAATACACGAAGAAAATATTGGTATTCAAAGTAAATGTACAGGGTACATTCGTTTCATATTCCCGACCAACTTGATATTGCTTAGATTCTCGATTCAATCAAAACCAAACGCCGAAAGTCAATTCATCAAATATTTTATCTCTGTTACATACTCGTATAAGACCTCACCTATCAATATGTCGTTTTGCATAATGATTTTAATGTTGTAAGATCTACAATTATTTTTCAGGTTTCTTAGTAAATACCTCACACAATGTTATAAAATTTTATGTGTGTATGTTTAAAAGATTTGTTATTAATTGGCAAAACATAAAATTTTTATAATATTATTAAACACAGAGTGGAAATACTCATATTTATTGTAAAAAAATCTAACCAGTAATTGAATAATCATAGCTTTTGGTTAAAAGTTTGTAAGAAACAATCACAGATTTCATAGATAACCAATACCTTATCAATTTTGTTTAAAAACGAAATAGATGCTCCTAAATTTTAATAATAAAATATATTGATAATGTTTTAAAATTAAACAGCATAAGATCAATATACCATCGAAATCGATAAGCTCCCACTCGTCGAAAATTAAATTTAAATATTAAACCTTTGTTACATTGATAGCAAAAAGTAAAAATTATATAAAAGTATTTTAGTTTGTCCGTCCCAAAAGTAAAGTTACAAACAAACTTTTTCGATAAACCATTTATTAAAATTCAAAGATTATATCTATGTTTGTTGTTTTAGCAAGAGTTAAAGAAATAATATTTTTTTCAAAGAGTGTTCGATCGTAAGTTAATTATTTGTGATTTTAATAACAGCAAAGAATATTTTTTCTAAGTATAGTTTTCTCATAAAACCGAATATCACTTTATTAGCAAATAAACAAAAGAATACGTAAAAAACAAGAATTTCAAATTGCTGTCAGTACTAAATCGCATTGACTTACGAACACAATGTTCAAAAATGTATGAAAAATATATGGCAATTGAAACAAAATATTTGTATTGTGTTTGAAATTAAAATAAAAACCTTCAAATGAAGACATGGGGTGGTCAAGGCAAGCTTTTCAGAACACACATTTATAATACTTTTTACCATAAATTGAAAAGTGATCAAATAATATATTCCTATCGAAGATATAACAAAAATAATATTCTTACTTAGAAATAACAATTTCTAAGTAAGACGATATGTCGCCCTACTCAAAAATGATGATTTTCAAGTTCATTTTTCTTTTAAGATAATGTTTAAAATATAGAGTTCAATAACATTGTATAAAGTGATATTTTATGGCATTCTTGTGACGTTGTTGGTAGCTTTTAAATGAATATCGAAAATTACATTTATAAAAATATTACTATCACGAGAAACAATTTGGCAAGCAAGTTTTGAGATACCTGAACGAGGTAAAACGACTGAATAAAGCCAGCCTCAAAAAAAAAATATTTGATCTCATAAAACCTACAAAGAATACGTTAATCCAATCTGTGGCTACCGCATTGTTGTACCAATGAGGTCCCACTTATATTCCACACTATTACCCTAATTTATCTTTCTCCGTAGTTAAAACGTAACTACCCAGGGGACTAAGAGTTTCCAAAAACTCCCACAGGGTTACTAGCGTGTGTAATCTGGCTAATTTTCCTGAGGGTATTAACGCTTAAGGAAACTTGAGACCACTAAGACATCCCCCTGTGTGCGAGCATGGAGGTGCGTGAATAATTAACGAAGCTCCGGCCTCATACTGAGCGAACGAATTTCGTGGTCAATAATATTAAAAAGGCAATTTAAAAAAGTACTTAAAATTACAAAAAAAGTTTAAAATAAAAAAATATATATTTATGAATACCTTAAAAAACATAGACGCATCCAGTTTCTTGAAATAAAAAGTCACATATAAACAGCACAGATCGTTATATAATGCGAATCGCGATTTAACACGCAGTGTTCAGGAACGTGCACGACACAACCACCCCTCACGGAGGTCGACAGAATACTGATTGCCGTCAACACATACGACTTCACAGAACTGTGTGAAATGCGCAAGTCACGGGGCGCTTAACTTATACACCTAGTTTTGAATTTCGAATTGTCATTTATTCGCTCTTATTATACAGTAACTATACAAACTAAGTGGAGTCTAATGTTGAAGGTATTTTTTTTATTTCTTTACATATTTCAGTCGTTCTTCGACTTTTTTGAAATTAAAATCAATTAGATAAAGGGCAGACAAAAGTGAATTTCGTAATTATGTAATCTAATGTAGACTATCCTAAGTTATTGAACAGTTAATATAACTTAAGTATTCACGTTTAATGACTTTGTATCAAACACAAAATAGAATTACTAAATCTAGTAAAGTAACACTATAAAACAAGAACTATGAAGCTCACTTCGATTTGTTTACTTGCTTCTGTTCTCTTGTTTATTTTACTCAGTTTAGTTGCTCGTAGCATAATAATTTCTTCGTAGCAAATGTAGCATTATAGCGCTACGAATAATGTATTGACATTGCAATTTTCCATTTTTTATGATATGCAGCGAAATATTTGTGTTGTTAAAATATTTTTATACATTCATGTGATTTTGATTTTTATTTAGGTACTCAAAGTTCTGTTTAACCCTTGTTGATTAACCTTGTTAATTCAGAAAGACTAAATAATAAATTTTCAAGACTCTTTGTACCGGTAATATTTGTTTATCTAAATGTTGTTTTATATACCATTTTTGATAAGCTTTATAAATAAACAAAGAAGTAAATATTAGATTAAATCTCATACGTTGTTCTCTATCCAAGTTTAGTAGGTAAAGTACTTGTGATATGGAATACAGAAACAACGACGGTTCCACGACGTGTAGACCCAAGTCAATATAGAAAAGTTTGTTTTACACATTGACTAGGCCGGGAATTGAACCCAGGACCTTGGATTAGAAAACCGGTATGCGAGCCACTCGACCATGGAGGTCACATACCTTAACAATGATTTGAGACGATATTATTAAACGGTAAATTATTTTAATAGAAAAATACTTGAAAAAATGGACTCGGCTCACAAGTGAATTGTCAGGCGGGAATCGAACCCGCAACCTTTGAAAGCCCTGTCCAATGGTCTCCCAATTGAGATACTGAGCCTTGTGAACACCTGTCGAAATTTTCTAGTACCTTTCCGATTTTACGCTGAAGGCCAGCGTTGTCTCATTAATAAGAGGAATATCCTCTCGTATTCAAAAGAAACATTTTTACAAATGTTTGGACAATCGATTAAGATGAAACAGCCATTATTTTTTTTTACTTTTATAGGTATGTTTTTTGCAATTTTTCAATGCTAACTTATAAGATACATTATTTTGATAGTTAAATCGAACATCGTCCAATGCTCTACCATGCTAGATAGGACCGGACTTCCAAAGGTTGCGAGTTCGATTCCCGTCTGAGAATTCACTTATTTTTCTATTAAAATAATTTATCTCATAAGATAGCATTAAAAAAATGCAAAATACCTACATATAAAAGTTAAAAAAATATTAAACGGTGTTTAATAAGTTCTTCTCTTTAATAATATGCCTCTGACGTACCAGCAGCAAGCAAAGTTTTTCAGCAGCCAAAAAAAAGAAAGAGCCCGCTTAGCGCATTCGGTCAACCAATAAAGGTGTTATTGGTAAGCCTAGGGCGCAGGATTATTTAAAAATGATGTACTCGTAAGACGCATTTATTATAATATTTATAAAAGGAATAACCTTTTTTATGCCAAATCCATAGGACACAAAGACAATAAGTAAACATTCTTAGGGTAACTTGCCGTTATTTTAATAATTTCTTGGTTTAATGCATTTAAGTGGACACATTAAAATTATTCTCGCTTTTTAGGTGATTTAAATAAGCCGTCCCTATTGATTGCGGTCAAGCCTTCCTACACGTGCTACTCTATTACAAACAAAAACCCTTGAAAGCAATGTCCAATATTTTCCCTCTAGATAAGATACAAGCAATAACACCATTTTGTTTATGTTGACGTTGGCATCGCCCCGCGGGAACGAAGGGATCGGCTATGCGGCTTAGAAGAACTATTGGGCTATTGACGTGTCCATTGTAGAAAGATATCCCGCACAGCTCTCGTTGAATGCTCTGACAGTATTGCGAGGGGACATGGTGGTATTGTAAGCAGGTCTTACTTACCTGGCGCGTGAGTTCCGAGCAACAGTACACCCGTCGGGAGACCCTAACATCCTAAACAAGATACTGGAATGATAGACTGCTTCACGCTTCGTCCCTTTTCAGAACCTTAATTAGTCTCGTGTTCCAGGTGGTAGTTGTAATAGACAAGCCGTATCTTGAACTGGGAATAAATTCCATTCATAAATGTAGTTTATTGGTGTTGTAAGTAAATGCGTATTGTTTGGAAGTGATTTCGTGATTTCTTTATGACTGGCAAATCAAAAGCTTATAGATAACAAAGTTAACACTAAACAAATTACTGATTCATTGTTAATCTTATTTTAAAATACATCAAATTAAATGAAAATTTTACAAAAAAGACTTAAATTGTCTTAAGGAGTCAGGCGGTATTCGAATCCATATATTCTCTCGTTATCATGGTAAGCGCATTTCCAATTGAGTTACCGAGACCTCGACAGATCCATTATTTTTTTACAAGATTCTTAAGTTACTACTAGCACCTTATATTTGTGTTCTATTATCTACTTATATAACATTTTTATTGGGTCTACCTTTTTTCGAGAAATACGCATTTCGCATAATTTGAGAACGCATACTTATAATTTGGCATAATTTGAAATAGTTTGCGGGCTGGTAATGAATAAAAAAATACCTAACCTAACCTAACCTGCAATATATTTTTTGACGACCGTTTGGTGGAACGGTAGCGATCCTGCCTTTCACACCGACGGTCCTGGGTTCGAATCCCGGTAGGGGCAGATGTTTTTGTGATGAATACGAGCATTTGTACCTGAGTCATGAGTGTTTATATATATTTCTATGAATATTACATATCTATATATCATTTATGTATGTCTATCCGTTATCCTAGTATCCATAACACAAGCCTTATAGTGCTTACTTTGGGCTAGGCTAATTGGTGTGAATGTAGGAAATATTTATTTATATATGTTAATTTATGCCTTATGATTAGTATGCCAAGTGACTTTCTGCGCAACAAGATTCTGCCAGATAAAGGGTAGGTACCCACTTTATTTGTAACAAACAATCTTTCGACAAGAAATTGGAAACAATGTAATATGAACCTACATAGCAGAAATATTACACAGTAATATTTTCTAAGTTGCCGAGATCATGACAGATCCGTTGCTGACCTGGGTTTTATTTATTTCATGGCGATGATTTTTACGAACAAAATGTGTATTTTAATAATATTATTTTGTTGTAATTATAATGCATTTTTTCTTTTTCAGTTTTGAACTTCATAACGACCATTTGACATCGATTCTGCCTTCCGCACCAAAGATCCTGGGTTCGAACCCGGTAGGGGCAGATGTTTGTGTAATTAATAGGAGCATTTATACCTGAGTCATGGTTATTTATTTATTTTTCTATGAGTATTTATATCTATGTATCATATTATCTATGTCTATTATTTACCCTAGTATCCATAACTCAAATCTTAAAGTGCTTACGTTGGGCTAGGTAAATTGATGTAAATGTCAAAAATATTTTTATTATATGATTAAAACATAGATTTAGGATTTTTTTCGATGCGGATTAAAATCATTTTATATAACCTGAATTGCGCGTATTTCAAAAAATGTAATATAACACTTTATCATAAACTGGAGGTTTAATTACCATTATTTGTATTACTATTTTAAATGATCTGGGTGATGTATCCTATATATTTTGTTGAAGAGCCCAACTTCGACAACAAAATTCGAGCGACTATTTGCGTAACGAAAACGAGAATGTCAAGAAACTACGTAAATATATTATTAATACAGAGTCAACTATCTGTAGTTTGGTAAGATTACGTTTGATTAAGTTACAGTTAGAATCAAATAGATCCATATCAAGTTTGTCACCTAAAATGTAAATGTTCAATCACTTGTTTGCGTACCTAGAAAGAATTTTGTCTTTAAAATGGTTTTGAATTTCTTTTGGTAACATAAAGTACAACAAGGATAAAAGCCCGGGACAATCAACAACACCTGATGTTTTAATAAAGCGTTAAATTTAGCCTTATATCACATAAATTATATATTTTAATAACTTAATGGATTTGATTTAAAGTTTATTTTCTTCCTTTAAGAGCATTTATATAACAGCTTGTTTTTTAAAAAGTTTTATCACTGTTAATTTCCATTTTAGTTACTGTTGGGCTTGTTTCTAAGTCCGTATATTTTATAAAACGCGTCATGATTACACGGCCGTTTGCCAGTTAATTTATTACAGTTGTTATTAAACCCTTATTAAAGCGAATCTAACGAGCCCAAAGATAATATAGATTATCTAAGGTATTAAGGCGCTGGGTGCTGCAGGTGGCCCTGGGTACAGTTTAAGGCACATATCAACATAATATTGCATTGTCATCAGGTTTATGTATGAATAACTAATTTTATCAAATTCGAGCTACAAGAAGTGTAACAGGATTAACCCTAAACAAACACACATACTCGTTCATACTCTGCAATATGAATATAACAAAACCAAACTCTACAGGGTTGCTATGTTTTATTACATAGTACCTATCGCCACCTTCCGGTTCCATCTTTAGAACCTGGATGTTATATGGACCTGTGTATCTGTTAAGTCTAATATGACGAGACCCAGCTTAATGGGATTGCGTCTTTTTATCACATAGTTCCTTTGGCAACATTTTGGCTCCATCATCAGACCCTGAATGTTATCTAGAACCAGAGTACTTGTCAAGATGAATATAACGAGCCCAAACTCAATGGGGTTGCGTTTTTTTATAACAGAGTTCCTATGGCTACCTTGCGGCTCCATCATTGAATCAGCTCCTTGTCTAAACAATAGTTGATTGACATATCATGCCTAGTTTCTACATGAGTACTAAATTTCAGCTTGTTATAGCTATGGAAACAGTTTCAAAATTAAATTGCACAATTTGACCTAAACAAAGATATTTTGCCTATATATACTACTCGTAATATTATAAAGAGGAAAGATTTGTATTTTTGTATTTGTATTTTTGTATGTTTGCAATGATTAAACTCAAAAACTACTAAGCCGATTTCAAAAATTCTTTCACTATTGGAAAGCTACATTCACGCTGAGTAACATAGGCTATATCTAATGCTATAAAAAATTTAAAGAATTTTGTCCACCCGTGCGAAGCCGGGACGGGCCGCTAGTTAAATATAAGTTTATAAGTAGTATATGCCAAAACTATTTTATTAAAGTATTGAGCCTAAACACGCCAAATAATATGATCGCTATAGATAAACTATTTGTGATAGAAAATATATAATTTAAAAACAGTTAACGATTAAATAGCACTTGTCCTTTGAAAACTCGTTCAGTCCCGAAGGCACATTTTATTGGTACCAAGAGACAACTTCCACCCAAATAGTGTCAAGGTTGAAAAAAGAAACCAATTGGCTCACATTCCGCCCAACTGTTGTGCAATATTGGAAAAAATGGATAATAGTGCATTTTTCTTTGTTTGATATTGGATATAACTTTAACAATCAACCACAAACTTCATTAAAACTAATTACATGTAATGTAAGAAATGACATTTAACCATTTCATTTTGACCATTGTAGTGAGACAGGTTAACTCATGTATGAATGATACTGAAAGGGTAATAAAACTATCGCAATATCATTTAATCTATTGTAATTTATATAAAAGTACTAGCTAATATACTTACTTGTACCTTAAAAATCAGAAGTAATTGCTAGACCAAGCGGGTCAATATTTTAAGTTATTTTCATAAATAAATATCTGAAATTAATGTGTTGTAATTCAAATACATTATTTGCATTATCTCAAAAGTCATACCCACCCAAATATATTTTTTATATATTTGTTTAGCGTTAAAATCGTTAAAATAAGATAAAGATGCCTTATACGTATAATGTCTATTAATGTCCCTACTGCTGAGAGCTGCCACGCATTTATTCAGTCTGCGGGGTGACGAATTACATACGGAACCGCAAGAATTTTGAGATTTTACAAAGTAATTGAGAACGTAATGTTTTATTTTACATAGTAATTGCGTAACGTTACGCACGTAAATTTATTATTGCCGTGAAAATCTTTAGAAAAGTCATGATTTGTAGCAACGAGAGTGAAAAAACCGTCACAGGTTTTTTAATTTTATATATTTTTTTAATGCTAGATTTTGTTTTTAAATATATGACTAAGATTTTTTTTCATATTTTTCTGATAACTTATATGAGTTAGTCTATCACCCGCTTTCGGCTTGAAGTCGGCTTCTGGGACACCCTGTATATCAACTAAAGTGGTTATAATAAACGTTTTAAAATGCAGCCCCACACATCAGAGTATTGTGCGTCGCAGTGCAAGAGTTGCGCTTCGAATAATTGAAACGAAATTTATAGTGTGAAAACTATTAAATTGCTATAATTTCTGCTAAAAGTATGTCATATGTAAGTATGCTAAGGAGTGGAACTCTTTGCCTGAGTCTGTACTTCCTCAAAATATAATTTAGTGGTCTTCATGTCACGAGTGAATAGGTATAATTTTCTAGGCAAGCGCGTCACATCTTAGTCATGCGAGATAGTGGTCAAGGGCCTCCCTATTTAGTATGAAAATCATATTTTACTTAATAGTATGAATTGTATCGTGTCGTCTAATAATTTTTATTTTATAGAATAGCAATTGAATTCTTACGGGAGATTTACGATTAAAAATCAAAATTAATTTTAATCAACATAGACTTTTACAATAAAATTAACGTCTATTGATAATAAAAGCTTTCGATTTTCATTATAACAGTAATAAATGTGTAATTAAAGTTATATGAAATCGTAATGTTCATGGCAGGTTGTAATAACAGAAGTTTTAGCTTCAGAGGCGAGGTTGCTTTGTTTTACTGAATTTACATTTATATTACTTCGAGTTTAAGCAAAACCTGCATGCGATATCATACGATCCGAACGAACCGTCGCACAGAGCTCTTAAAGACCAATATAACTGGACAATATTAAATGAGACGTTTTACTTTCTCGAAATGAAACTATTTTATGCATTTCTTGCATTTAATCCAATTTGTCAATACGTTGGTAGCAAAGATGAACGAACGTTCATAATTTCTTTCTACTACTTCTTCTTAATTAAGCAATTTAATCCAAAATTTGATCTCATAAGTGACATGCATTGATATGCTATAAAATCTGTCTGTATCTTCTCCGTCTCCTTGTTAGCCAGAATAAACCTTAAATCGAGAATACGGTACAATAACTGAAAACCCATATAAAAATGGTCTGTTGTTCCTTGAAATACTTGTTATTTTTGTACTTTAGTGTATCACCTAAACTTACCATGAGTCGAGGGACCACGTATTTATTCAGTTATAAAAATATTTTTGAATCCGAATCAACCGTTTCTATGCAACTAAACGAAATCTATAATCTAAGATCACAGTGGTTTGTGTGTTTGTCTGTCCGCTCTTTTTCCATTGTATCAATAACGTTACCATAGCAACACGTTAACCGCAAGTAGTTCGTCTAAAATATTTAATAACAGAAAAGAATTAAAGAATTTTGCCACCCGTGCGAAGCCGGGACGGGCCGCTAGTTAAAATAAAGAAAATAAAATGCTTATTCCAATTTCCCCCTTTGCTGCTTCTAGGAAAAACCTAGTTCTATTCTGTAAATAAATTTTAACTTGCATCTATCTTTTCCAACTTGACGTCAAGCCCCTAACATATTTTTTCATTTTTTGTAATAGTAGCCTTACACCATCAAGTCGTACAGGTACCAAAAATACCCAGTTCTTCTACATTAAGCGGATAAGTTAACCAGACGTCAAAGTATAAATCAACGTGGTTTGCTAAGTGTAACTTGTGTCTACTTACAGGCAGTTTTTATTCAGTTGCTTTAACCCTTCCAATCACAGTTCGCTGGTTTAAAACTATTTTAAAGTAACCCTTTAAGAATCAGTTTAATTAAAATAGTATGGAACAGATATGTCATTTAAAATATTCTAGTAGTTTAATCAAATCATTGATAAACGTGATTCGAGGTCCCAATTTTTCATAGTTTCTATGTCAACTACTAAAACTTATCCTAATTATTCGTGGTTCTTTTAAAAGTGCTTCATTTACGCTAGTGTCTCAATCCCAAATAAACTGGGGCTGGAAAAGTATTTTTTACAGACGATAAAGTTAGTAGACAACTTGTTTGCAGTAAATTCCAGTATATTTGTTTTAAATTTTAAATAATGCGATCTCATTAGTTAAATGTAAGCAACATAAGCAAAGTTTTTACTGTACTTCAAAATCTCTTTTAATATGTAAGACAAGTATTAATAAATAATTTGAGCTATGTCATAAACTCGCTAATTGACAAGATAGATATAATTTAGTATATTTTATCGATAATATTAGGCGTCACTTGGCGGAAGTCCATATCCATTACACCGGCTGCCACAAATGAATACACGCACATAAACGGCAAATAAATGAAAATTTCTGCATATACCAGGACAGTGATATAACTTACACCTTCACCGACCTCAAGAGCTGGCGGTAAGCAAATCTCTCTGCCTACTATATACTAACATACACATATACTAGTATATATATAAATGTGCGTGTGTGTGTGTGTGTGTATTGTGCGTGCGTGCAGAGCGTGTGGGCAAGCTTGAAAGTCTCAAACTTTAATTCCGGTTTATTTACAGTCATCGTAATTATGATTTTTGGTTTGCTGGAATACTTGTGTACTCTATCTTTTATAAAATATTTTGATTCTTCACTTCAACACTCCACCTTATCTCAAGGAATGTTTTGATTTTCTACACCTTTCAAACCACCGTTATTATGTTTCCACCTATATACTCTCTAGCTGTATGCACTCACATATAGGTCACTGTTTAACGGTCTTTCTTAGCTGCCGTTGATTATCAGACAAACTTCTTCCTTACCGATCTTCAAAAATTTTTTCAGACGTCATTCCACCTTTAACTAATTCTGTACTCCCTATTTTACTTAAAATACCTCTATAGTTTTTATCATACACAATTTATATCTTACCTTTCCTTACATATACTACATATACGATTTCCATCTCTATCTAAAGGTTGTCTTATGAAAATTACTTTAAGCGACAAGCCTGCTCATAGGACCTGGTGTTTTTATTTTTTTGTTATAATGGCTTTATTTGTATTTCTTTTTGTATATAATTTCTTTTTGATTTGAGGAATCAATGCTTTGATGCTTTAAAGCTAGAATGTGTATTTAAACACATTTTTTTGTAACTATATATGTTGTAGCGAAGAATTAGTAGCAGGACAAAGTATAAAAAAACTTTTAAGCTTTCGCATCCCATTTCACAATAAACTCAGAGGGAGCGTGAACTCAGCCGGTTTATAACATGGCATAAACAAAACATAAACATTTGGATAAAAAGATTTTCCTGAAAGGTCATTAAATCTTTAATTATCTACAATCAATATTGTAATATTTATAAAGCTGTTTTTTCACTAAAAATGTGCGAGGTAGCAAAGCTTTGCGCGAGGTGAAAATCACCAATATATTCGAAACTAAGAAAATGATTGAATCCGTATATTCAAAGTGGGGTTTCTTTCTCACATCACCTCGCATATCTCTGGTAGAGTAGCAGCCCAATATTTAGTGTTAATAAACTATTGATTGAAGTCAATAGTTTTAAAAGTAAGAGAAAATGCCGTAGTGGGTTTCTTTACACTTCCTAAAAGTCGTGTTATAATATTGCAGGTAATCACCATACCTACTGTGGACCACAAAATGAGCAACAGTGATTTCTAAAATATGGGCTTTGCGATCTCCAACCTGCCTGCTAAGCCTACAAATTTGTGCGGGGAGGCTTAGATAAGTTAGATTTGTATCGTTCCTTTTGGAAAAATATGATTCTTTTAACGTCTTAAGTGCTTTGGTTTTCTTTTTACTTATAATTTGATATTGTTTATACATTTTAATTAACAACAAGTTACGAGTTAGCCGCCAAACTTCTATCACAAGGAGTTTGGCGAGAATAGAAGTTTGTTAAATGAGAATTATTTTGGTTAAGCTTTATCGACAAAATACTGATCTCAATAATAATGTTCTAGACTCTATAACAAAATAAATATAAATAAGATTGGAAAAATTGTATCAGAACAAACGTTTAAATTCTCACTTCTGAGGCGCAGTCACGTGCTCAAGGAATTTCGCATTCTTAACCCCTGCACATTTTTGCATAATGCCAGGGATCGTGACCTGACTTGAGTAGACACATATAAGAGGAGTCTACACTGGGTTGCGAGAAGCGACCTGTGATCTGTAATAACTAAATCAACTAACTTTATATTTTGTTATTTCAGCAGTTATCTGTTACATTGTAATATCTAAAAGAATCCACCTGAAACCTAAGACAGGTTGAATGTTTTTAGTAATAATTTCATCAATTTACATTAAGTGAATATTTAACGACGCCACTCTAAAGTGTTTAACAACTTTACCTACACGTAAAATCTGTAGTATTTGTTATTTTTCATCTTGTTGGATGAAGCTATACCTACTAAATTATGCAAAAAGAAAAATTAATTTAAACCGGACTAAGACTCAATACACCTATTGAAATTTTCTTTTTTACCATATGTAGGACACGTGCGAGGATAATTGACGCGTTCACTACAGTTTTTTTTGTATTTCGTTAAATACACTTTTACAGTTTCAATATTTGGCACCCAATAAGCAGATGCCTGTGATAGGCGGCCTACTCTTCCAGTATATGTAGTCTTATATGTATTTCTATAATAACTGACATAGACATTTATAAACAATATCGGGATTTCCACTAAATGATGTTTTATTTAAATACTTATTAAAATAAAACTCTTTGCCTGAGTCTGTGTTTCCTGACAAATACAATTTAGGGGTCTACAAGTCACGAGTGAATAGGTATCTTCTAGGCAAGCGCTTCACATCCTAGATCGCATCGACGCTTACCATCAGGCGAGATAGTGGTCAAGCGCATGCCTATTTTCTATATAAAAAAAACCAGTAATGTAAACTTAATATGT
Source organism: Calamotropha paludella (assembly GCA_927399485.1). Lineage (NCBI taxonomy): Eukaryota > Metazoa > Arthropoda > Insecta > Lepidoptera > Crambidae > Calamotropha > Calamotropha paludella. The sequence continues at coordinate 18,795,233 of OV656815.1, read as the reverse complement.
AGTTCACTAACCTTAATGTTATCCTTCAATGCCTTGTACAGTACATGTACCAGCGGCTTTATTGAGTCTTATTAGAAAATTCCACGATCACGTCTACACCTACTCTAAAAATTGCGAGCTAATATCTTTACCGAAAATAAATGGCATTCGTTGTCAAGAAATTCAATCAGTTATTGTATTATATTTTTACTGTTGTCCGCCTACTTTAAATACTGAAATAACAAGACTTACGTAATAAATTATGATAGTACTATAAAATACAATAACAAGACTTACATAATAAATTTGTGGTAGTAATAATATACTGAAAACTGTATAGTTTTGAAGTTCACACTATTTGTTTTGGTGCAGTGCAGTGTGGGCCGGTCCTTACTTTCAGTTAAATTTGCAGGCTGACGTGAGGGTTTTTAATCTAGACGCATAGATAAGTACTTGTGGTTGCGAATAATAAATTATTTAATAAAGACATAACGCGGATCTTATTTATTATAAGATATAGATTAGAGTAATTCATTCTTCGTGTGTTGAAAATTTTGCTATTTTAACTGGGATTGTCGAAGCTTAAATATATTTAGAAATAATGGTTTATTCTTAGTAGAAACATCATTGTCAACAGAAATATTAATTTAGCAACAATAATTAAAACCACTCACGTCATTGTTATAATTATATATATATATATATTAAAATACCATTAATGCATAGGTAATAAACACATGTGGCTATGTGGCGAGACAAACATAGTTTGTTGCGACGTGCATCGTGCATGTCACACGAAATACTGCCCTTGTAATACATAAATATAAAAGTATTTTCAGATTAATTTGTTTTTAGTTCTCCTAATTAGTTTCATGGAAATAGAAATAGCGAATTTATTGTGAGCCTTTTAACATCGAGTATAATAATAATTAAGCGTAAATTGAAATTTGTGGTTACCGATTGTTTGTAATTACGATGCTTTAGAACAGTTTACGCAACTATTTCACATTTCTTGAGGTGCCTATTTGAAATGAGTGATTTTACATGATTTTACATGATACATGTAAATACGAAATAAATTGCGTATTTACATGTAATGTAAAGTCATTACATGAAAAAGAGAGAAAGAGACAAGATTATTCTAATTGACTTCTCAGCATTACTGTAGCGCGAACAGGCTACTTTTGATTGGCTTTGTTCTAATCTGCCTTGATACCTTTGGTCATTATTTATGACCATAGCGCAGCAAGCGTCTTCGGTTAAATATGCTAGCTTGAATTGAGATAGTAAGTTCTTGGGGATCCGTGGTATTTGCCGTACAAATACAGTTTTGCCTGGACCACGTCCAAAGAGAATATCTACTTCGTTGGCGTTTCTTTTCAGTTATTTTGAGCTAAGTTTCCGTGCAAAATTGAGGTAAAATAAACGCAAAGTAAGATCGGGAACTCCGAATTTTCATTGCTAAATCTCAGAATTCAGATATTCTTTATTTTATTGAAACGTGACATTTAGGCAAACCACAAAGCACACAAGCATTTATACATATTTCCAAGAAGCCAGCAGCCTAGTTCCTAGTAAATAGCGTTCTCAGTAAATAAATCGTACTATATATGTTAGTTACGCACTTAAAGACACTGAAATAAACACACAAAACATTTTTGTTAGCTTCAGTATTCTTGGAATTAAGCACAATTGTACAACACCATAAAATAAGTCTCCTCCAAATTATCCTATGTTTAGCGAGTTTTATAAATAAATCTTCAAACCATAATATATTCTTACTGAACAATACCATATATGTTGTTCAGGTTGAACTTATTCTACTTGTGAATAGTGCTAGAAATTCTGTTAAGTAGTATCCAAGATTATCGTGTTCAATTATCTTAAATTATGATAACTTTTTTATAGCAACTTAATGTAATAAAGTTGCTTAAAGTCCAGCTTAATCTATTTGTGAAAACTACCAAATGTTTTGGTCACCAACAGACAACATTTAATTGCATATTTGCTAATCCCACATCTTTTAAGCGGCTCGATGGCGCAATATTAAGTATGTATCGCCGACCAGCTGATGGGTGACTATTTTACTATCTCAATCTCTTTGCTTCGGAAGACACGATAACTTGTTGGTGTCTGCTTCATCTGTTGTCGTTATAACCCATCAATCCGCAGTGGGCTTACATAGTAGGTTAATGAATATAAGCCCTACACTGGTTTGTATATAGCAAAACCAATGACACTCTATAGTATAACTATATATTTGTTATCTATGTATTTATCTGTGCTATAATTCTAATCTTTCTTGTGTATTTATATATCTACGCCTATTATATATATTTAGTAAAAGATACAAAGATAAGTCTTAAAAAAATTTACTTTGATTAAAAATACATTTTTAAACGAAAGACACAATTTTAATTTATTATATTCCTGTATATTTACATATACATGAAGATACGATAAGCTCTACGAAGTTATTTCTGTATCGCGGTAAAGTCTACATAATTGATTTGACGACGACCCAATAAAAATTTCGTGCCCCTAATTTTCGGCCCACGCGTAAGCCAACCAACAATTATTTTTTATTTTATTCACCAATAAAGCGCTAACGACCGCTTTTACGGGTTCCTGTTTAAATACATACGCAGGACACACGCATTACGTTTACAAAGTCACATAATTAAAAGTCGAAAAAAATGCCTTCGCGTATTCTGCTGTATATGATGAGTTTAGCTTAAAATGATATGTTTATTTATCATAACAATTAATTTGACTGGCTCATAGTAGAAGTTGAAAAACGTTTGTAAATTTCGACTCGTCTGCCAGCATCGCGGTAGCTCAAAGCACTTGCCTGGATAACCAAAGGTCATGGATTCGAATCCTACCTGAGGGCGTTGAGATGTGGTTAAAATCAACCGCAGGCGTATTTTAAATCTCATAGGAATATAGCAACGTGATTGCAAATCATCGAGCACATGCTCGATGCTGCAAATAAACCAAAATAAATACAAACCTATTTGTTATTTACTAAAAAAGACTCAGATATATTTTCTCTTTCCTTATACCTATACGCGACTAGAATACAAAAAGGATACAGTTCAAGGTTAATTACGCTAGATTGCATATAAGGAACAAATAAGATTAAGAGAATACATTTATTCGATATTCCATTAAGCTAAGAATGTAATAATTCCTATTTCAATGACACACAATTATACGATGGAAAAATCATACTTAAGCAGATGAATTCAAAATATATTTTGCAATAATAATGATGCAAGTAAGTTACAATGCTATAATGAGCTTATACAATATGACGACTAGAGTTCTTAATATTCTCTTATCTTCGTAATTGAGGTTTGAAGTTCAAAACAACGAAGAGGCTAATTTGGGTGACCCCGGAGAAATTTCCGTAAAGGTATCCCACAAATGACCTAACAATCTCTAGCTCATTCTTAGCTTCAATAAGCACATTCAACTTATCAAAATTGATTTTTGAAGTAGTATTATTATCAAGATATAATATTATTTATAGATCTGTATGTCCTTTGTGTAAATGCAAGAGTTGCCGTTAATTAAAAATTTATTTAAGTACCTTAAAATAAATGTGATGCGATTTATCATTGTTGAGCTATTAATTAGTTTTAGGTTATTTTGTATATTTCATATCATTATTGTGAACTTGCAATTTGAAAGAAATTTCATCAAGTACATATTTAGACATTTTTTATATTTCTTTTGCAAAGCGTTAAATGTTTTTGGTGTTTTTTGGCATTTATTTCATGCGAGATGCACTGAAATTCAAAATATCCAGCAACCGTAGTCGCGCCCGATCGAAGCGTCACCAACCAGATCCAATTGCAAATATAAACCATCCAAGAACTTACACCAAAAACACATGCAAAAACGTAATTACAATCATTCGTGCCGTTTAGGAGGAGTTCGGTGATATACACCCTGACAGAATAATAAAGAATATATAAAAATATCTACTGAGGCTTTGTAGCCTAGCGGTTATACACTCAGAGGCACAATTAACCGCCCACTTACATTTTTCAGTCTAATTTCAAAAAATAATTTTAGAATGACTTTTTTTCTTAACAATCTAATAAATTGGATAATTTAAAATGAAATAAGTGAAAAAATTCAGTTGCTATTGCTTCAATTTTTTTAATTTTGAAAAAGTGTGAAATTACCTTTTAACAAACAAAATTAAAGGAGATGACAAACAAGCTAAAACTTTATGTTTACATTAAAAACCTAACTTTTAATAATGAGTATTGCCTCCTCTGGCTTTTATGTCCTCTTCCAGTCGATTTGGAAGACCATCCATAAGGTCTCGAATATCTGATTGCGGTATAATCACCCACTCCTCCATCAAGGTAATCTTCAACTCATTAATGGAGGTAGGTGCGGGAATCCGACTTCGTACCCACCTTTTGAGATTGTCCCAAATGTATTCGATAGGGTTTAGGTCTGGGATCCGAGCTGGCCATGGTAGCCTTGGTATACCCACAGCATCAGGGTACTCCGTAACCGCTCTAGCGACGTGAGCACGGGCGTTGTCGTGCATTAAAAGAAAATCTTCACCTTTAAATGGGGCAAAAGGGATAACATGAGGTTCTAAGACCTCTTCCACATACCTCAGAGCATTTACACTGCCTCTTTCAAACAAAACCAACTCTGTACGAGCCTCATAAGAAATTCCACCCTATACCATTACTAAGCCACCTTGGTAGCCCACTGTTTCGACTACAGCACACTGTGCAAACCGCTCACCCGGCCGTCGATACCCTTGCTGGCGTCCTTTAGGACCTCTTAAAGCTACTCTGGACTCATCAGAGAAGAGAACGGTCTTCCATTGCTCCATTGTCCAATTTCGGTGTTGTTGAACAAATCGAAGTCTAGCTCTCCGGTGCTCTATGGCCAACGCGGGTAGTCGAGCCGGCCGGAAACCAGTCAAATTACGCTCTGCAAGCCTTCTTCTTATTGTTCTAACGCTAACAGTTACATTTCGTACCTCAAATAGGCGATTACGAGCCTCCGGAGTCGTAGTGAAGCGATTTCTTAAAACACTGGATACAATGAAGCGGTCATCTCTCTCAGAAGTGCAACTTGTTCGACCTTGTCCGGGTCTTCTGGTGTAAGATCCAGTCTCTCGGTACCGTCGGATGGCATCTCGTATCGTGGTTCGAGGAAATCCTAGCATACGGCCTATACGACGCTGGCTATACCCAGCATCGGAAACCGCCACCGCTCTAGCTGCATCAACTGCACCCAATTGCATTTTACTGAGTAAGAAGCAAATGACAAACTCTGCAACGACTTAAGAACAAAGAAATTTGTTTTAAAACTTCACAATCAACACTTTATGTACGTGCAAAAGAATCAGTTCGCAAATCAATATTCGACTAAACTCAATAAAAGTGTCCCAGACTTGAGGGTATCTTTAAAAAAGGGTAATAATTCGCTTATTTTATCATAAACTAACCACTTAACAAGTTGTCATTCAACGTCATAAGCTTTTCGTTATTGTAAACAAAGTTATGCCTCTTTAGCCGGGTGGGCGGTTAATTGTGCCTCTGAGTGTATAATCTCGCCCGTTTTATGAGTGTAACACGTGTTCTGCCGCGATAAATATTTTTAAATTTTTCTTTAATTACAAAATCAAGGTAAATTATCAATATTTTATTTTGTTCGTGCAGTTTATTTGAATTTAAGAAAAATGTCTTGGTATAAGATTCACTACGCGCTGAATGTTCTATACTTTCTTAAAAACTACGCAAACCTGAAAATATTCAAAGAAAAAATACTTTGCGCTTCAATTACAAGATTAAAAAGAAGGTAAATTTGGAGGGTAGTTGGAATATCTCTCATTATAATGACATGAGACATTATAGCACTTACTTTGTATTGGTTAACATAGTGAGAGCCATTTCAGAGAAGGCAGAAGATTATTCTGCATGAATGTAGTGACTAAGTCGAGGTCTCACTAATGAGGAAGGACGGGGACAAAACAAGCTTGAAGAATGTGCTAGACAGCGACTTCACTCCTAATGAATAACTCTGCGTTGTTAAGCGTACCACTTATTTTTCTAGAATTTATTTAAAATAAACTATTTATTCACTTTTTAACTCAAGTAGTTCATGAGTGTCATGAACTTTCTATGTAAATATTCCTTTCCCGTTAAATTGATATAAGTCCTTAGGCACTTATGAAACGCTTTCAAGATGTTATGAAAATTAAATTCCAAAAGGTTCCTGCCTTTGTTTATATAATAAAAAAATCCTTTGGATGTTTTATGGCATATATTGCCTCCAAATAGGTATTTATAAAATATCTAAAAATAGTAACGCCACGTGTATGTAACAATATATGTCATATTTAAGATAATATCGAGTGTAATCTTAATCTATTTTCACTCGTCTCTACTTTGAGTTTATTTATAAGTCTCTAGGTACTTACCATTTATTTTATTAGTCAAATTTACATCAGTTTACTAACAATTAACAATATCCTTCAATTGATATTACATTGCATATGATTAGACTAAACTTTTATATACTTTGGAAACAACCATTTTCGTAGGTTTTTCTACGGTTGAATTAGGAGTATATATATGTCTAAAATTTTGTTATGTTTGAAAACCTATATTCGGTTTGCCGTAAATAATTTAAAAACTCATAACACTAGAAAATAACTACTTTATAAGAAAAAAGAATATCATTTTACAGTACAACTGTGTTCTTTCTATAAAAACTGATGTGTAAAATAAAAAGATATTTCTATTTACTTTAATAACTCTTTATAATAATGCCTGTTATGTAGTAAGCTGGACTCAAAAAATCTCCAATGTCGAAGTTGTGAGACGGGTCGGCCAGAACCCCAAATTAATGCATACCTTGGTCACGTCTTTAGACACGAGAGATACGATTGGCTTCAATAATGAAATCGCGGGAAAACGGCAGTTGGCCGCCGTAAAAAATCTTGTTTGCGGAACATTCGGGAATGGACTGCAGTCACGAGCGCAGCTGAACTGATTCACCTCGCACGAGACAAGGAGGAGTTTTCCAAGCTCATGTCCAACCTTCAGTCATTGGAGAGGAATATTAAGAATAAGAATGATAATCATTATTAAAAAAAGAACAAACGTAATTTACTTCAGCTCTTTATGGAATCTCTTTTAGAGTTATTTTAATCGTCGGAGGGATCTAATATTTTGTACAGAATACGCACTTTTTTACTTTTTACGTAAAATTTAGTAATACAGTAAAGTAAACTTATTTTTACTTATACTTTCGACAATGACTGTGGTGGCTTTTTATGCTTTGTATTTAATTCTATTAATTTTGATAAGTTTGTTTTCGCACAAAATGGTATAAACAGGTACAAATATTCGTATCCATCACACAAACATCTATCCTTCCGGGACTCGAACCCGTAACCGTGAGACCGATTATCTACCTACATAATTAATATTATTCATCAGTTATTATTAATCAAAATCAAATAGTAGTTATTCCGTAAGCGAATATTAAATATCATAACATCATTTTTTTATCACTTCGATATATATTTTACTGTAAGCACAATGTTAACAAAGCACGGAAGTTATGTGACAAAGTTTATAAACAGAATAATCCTGCGAAGCTGAAGATGATCGACCGATTAGATTCTTAGGTCACGTTAGAACCTTTTCACAATAATGACCAGAGGCCGTACCATCACGTCTTATAGCGATTCAAGTTTAGCTGTTAAAAAGAGACGCCATTATAGACCGCGTATAGCGGTGTCTCACTTTGACACTCGAACTTGCATCGCGTTAAAAGGTGATGGTAGGTCCGCAGAAATTAGTATTTTCACCTACTTTTTTAGTTTTTGCAAAAATTTGAATTTAAGCTGCCGTAATATTTTTACCGTCTTCCCGATGAAAATTGTTTCAGTTTTTCTTGAAATCAACCATTTCACGCTCTATTCTTAAAAATAATTGCGATCAGAAGAAAGAATTTGCGTGCAATGAAATTCGATCCCGTGATTTGTGTTAGGTTCAAGAAAATGTTCGGCAATCGCAGATGTATTAGACTGAAGAGACTGAATTTAAAGAGACGTGATTTGTCTTTTAATGCTTTTATAGACGCTTCTCTCCGTTTAGTGAACTTAAGAGCTAACACAGCCACAGTCTTTTTTTTTAATCCCTGGAATTTAAATGTGTACATAGTTTTAATTTAATTTCAAATTACTCATTTTTGAACCTCAAGTTTCAACCTCAAATTCAACTCATACATTATTTTGTTTACCAATAATATTACTTACTGAAGTTATGTAAGCAAAGAGCTTAAAGTGTTTCTAGCGAAATCATTGCAGCTTATGTATAATATCCGTCAAAATCATGTAATAACTGATTATATTTCTTGGGTGATTACGCATTTTTAGTTCACTTGATTCATTGAAAGCTAGCTTTGCGTAATAATCATTTTATTTGGGAATATTTTTATAAAAAATTGAGGTGCATGCCTGATACAATGTCGATTGTCCTGAGTGACTATAGAAAATTATGTATATCGCTTAGGCTACACTTAGGCTATGTATGTATAGTATACATAGCCTAAGTCTATTTACAATACATAATATACTTTTTTAACGTTAAAAGCAATAATAATAAAATAGATACAGCAATTTCCGTTGCATTTTCAGAATTTGTAATATTAATATAGATGATAATTTAAAGTTATAAATAATATGCACACATATAAACCCCACTGATACGAACTCATAATCTTGCCTAAATTTGGATGAAATACTTAATACTAGTACTACTTACTTAATTACTATAAAATAGAAACATCCTATTTTAAATATTTGTTTTGGCATCACTCAAATTAAAAACAAATAGATCCAGACACTATAAAAAAGATTCCGCCCGTACGCACCCCAAAGCTGAGTAAAACCAAAAATTATAGCCCTACCAGTACAGGGAATCAAATTGATTGTTATACCACATTTTAACTTTATAGCTATAACTATAAGAGAATTTTATCGTTCAAAGGAGTATTCTGTAAAATAGATATAATCTGTAGCCTATTAATTCCCACGTTTTTCTTAGGTCGCTTTCTTATCTGTTTGCTTGTCTGTCGTCTTGTCTGTCCGGTTGGAATCTTGTATCTCAATTTTGAGGCACTTCCCGACCACCTAGCGAGTTGAAACTTTCAGGGTAGCTCAGAACCCGATGACAATGCACGCTTAAACAACTTTCAACTTTCTAGGTGCACTTTCAGGTCAACTTTCGGCAACTTTCACTTTTGTATGGGGCTTATCCGATTGTTGCGTAACACATGGTTACTTCGTTGAGTTAATAATTAAAAAGAATAAAATAATAATACTAGATTTAAAAATCTAAAAATCCCACGTTTTTCAGTGACCAAAAAAGAATAAAATAACCCGGTGGTGCCAAGCGAGGGGCCACTCAAAACGTGGGGGCGCATCTTTACAAATACTCTGAACATCTATGCATATCATACATCTCATTATATCTCCATAAGTAACATAATAAGTAACAAGATTTCACTTATTCGGGCATTGTTGACAATTGTGAAAGTTGGGCCCATGAAACTTTTGTAGATTCTTTAATTAATGACCTATTTTCACTCTCGCTCTGTAACACCTGGGCCAAAGTTTGTATGGAAACCGAGAAACCTTTGTTGATTGAATCACAGCGAGAGATGAGCACTTACCCGGTAAAACTCATTTTTTGTAAATAAACATTTTACCTTTTTTCGCTCACAATGTTTTTAATTTATACCAGGTAAAAATATTATCCAAAATACCTAAAAATTCTATTAAGCAATAAAGATCAAAAAAACTATTTGAACTATCTGCATTCAACAACAAAAGAACAAGAGATCCCATACGTTTTACGACCTATATATTGAACTACAATATTTTTTGATGCAAAATTTACATTCTGTGTTCGTTAAAAGTTTTCACTTAAATTAGGAATGACTCGGCTTTTAGGCCGTGTGATTGTGTTTTTTGGCAATTATTTATAGCGGAACTACTTCTTGTGTTGTATATATTTTGCGATTAATTATTTGAGAATATATTACTGGTTTTAATTTGAAAATACAGATTTTATCACTAGCTGTTGCCCGCGACTTTGCATGAAAATTTAAACGTATGTATGTCTATATGAGAAAATTGCCCACCCGATCTTACGGCAATTGTACACTGAATCAATAAAATCTACCTATATGCCGAATCCTATAGAATTGTTTACCCATTTTGACATGATTAAGTTACAAACATGATAATAAAACGATAGTAAAACCATAGAAGTTTCATACAAACTTTGCCACTCCGTTTTAATCCGTTTTAAATGAGACTCCTAGCACATGTAGTTTTCGTGATGAGTGAGTGACGCTATTATATACATATACCTATATGAAATTATTAATAACATTTAATTACTCATAACAACCACTGTTTACATTTAAAACATACTTCTAACAATAAAAATGAATTCGGAACGGTTGAAATTGTATCTTGTGCCGAAAAAGTTTTTTTATAGATTCTACTGAATCGAAAAATGTCCACGGCTGGATGGAAGCCTCCAGCCCAAATAAAATGTTTACTACATTTAGCTGAAATGAAATAAGTGAACAAAGAATGTATAATTACGCAAAGAATTGAATCCTTAATTACACAGTCTTAACATACACATGATACATTAAATGGTTACGTAAGAATCACTTTAAACCCTTTACGTATATAATCTCACTAAGGAATTTTATGATAAACCAAATTATATATCAGTAACTTAAGATCTAAAAATAACGCTGTATTAACTTTAATATTTTGAAATAAAAATATAGTTAAGAAATTTCATAGCTTTATACATTTTTAAACAGCAAGGGTTTATAAAACAGCCTGTAGCTGTGGTAGCGCTTATATTGCCTAAATAAAGAGACTAATCTATTAATGGTTTAAAAAACTGACATAACCCGCACAAAACACGGGATCGAATTTCATCCCACGCAAGTTCTTTCCAATTTCATCACTTTTATTCAAGAGAAGCGCGTGATGATATTGAAATCAAGAAAAACCGAAGTTATTTGAAGAAGACAAAGACTGTTACAAACTTTCAGGAGCGTAGAATCCAGTTTTTGCTAAAACTTCCCATTTTAAGTTTGCGACTGGTAAACCGCCAGAATTAGGTATCGCTACAGAAGATGGACACATAATGTTGTATGCGTAATTCAAAAAATAGTGTAGCAGTGGAGGAAGATTAAGCATCGATACGGCGTAGCATTTTAGCCACAATCAGCTCGTAACCATGGCCGCTGTGACCTGAACAAAACATCCGAATAAAGGGCTACCTAATCACCAATTCGAACATATTATAACCCGTTCCATTATAGTTTTATTTAATTTCTAGCCAAGTAAAAGTATCTTAAAAAAACGAGCGAGCCTTACAGTAGTCGCAAATGATGTGTAACATTTGACATCTAACCTTAGTAATAAGCAATTTTAAAATTATATTCTGAAATTAAAAAAGCTAAATACTGAAATATTTTATACGTAAGATCATAAAAAAAGACCTATTTCATAAAAGATTTTGTTTAAGCAGTGACAGATATTAACCCAAAATATTTAAAAAAGCTAAATACTGAAATGCTTTATTTGAATAATTATTTATTATTACTTACTTGATTTTTTTCCAATGATCTGCACTTTATTGAGACTTATTATCAACAGTCAATATTTATTTATATAGTTGAAGTATATAAATTGATTTATATAATAGCAACCTTTATACACCGTATTTACACTTACAACACAGTAACTTAAGTGCACAGCTGATGGCTGACAGTACCGACCTCTCGGAAAATTGGTTGGTCCTATCTGACGGTCAACTCTAAAACCGCGCGCTCATTCGTCAAATCGAACAGCGCGCGCTTTCGCGACTTCCTGTTACACACTTCCGTCCCATTTCACGAAATCACTCCCACAAATTGCAGGAAAGCGAGAAGAAAGATTTTACAAATCAAAAATTCAATCGGTATGTTAATATCTTGTACCTGTGTACATACCACTTTCCCGGTTTGGGTATGGTAATTCTGTGACTACGGATAATAAGCAACTTTCTCGTAGGCGTGTCAGTGGAGAGGTGATAACTAAAAAAGTGGTGAGCTTAAAAAGTCACGTTAATACAGAATAATTTTAGTCCCACTAACAGCGTTTAAATTTACTTATCCACATTTACCGAAATCATTAAATTTATAATTTTTATTTATTTTATGCATTTTCAATGCGATCTTATAAGATAAATTATTATAATAGAAAAATACTAGAAAAAATCGACTCGGGTCACAAGTGAATTCCAAAGGGATTTCCAAAGGTTGCGGGTTCGATTCCCGCCTGAGATTCACTTGTGACCCGAGTCGATTTTTTCTAGTATTTTTCTATTATAATAATTTATCGAAATCATTAAGTTTTGAAGCAATAGTCACCACAGGAATACAATGGGGTATTGTTACCAAGGTGACATCAATAAAATTAATCTGTGAGTAATATTCCTATTTAATTTGAATATACAACAGAAACTTGATAAGGCATTTCATTTTGATTTTCTTAAATTGCTCTTAAAAGTTTAAAAGCTCTGTTCGTCCACCAAGATGAATTTAAAATTCTAGCCTTGATTTATTTATAACGTGAGTAGTTGTTTAAGTGAACAACAAAGTTGAAGGAGACTTCCGTTGTTATTTCAAGATTAAGCTATAAACCTTGTTACTGTTTGCAGTTATTTGAAATATAACCATCTAACAGACAATTTAATATTAGGAAAACAATATTAAAATGTCTATTGCACTATAATACAAAAATCACGTTTTGGCAGCTTTAAATAAGTAGTTTTAAGCCAACCTACTGTAATCATAATTTTCCACGATGTTCACAAAACTTTACAATTTTGTCCATTTATATTTCATCGCATTGAGAGGCACTTCGTAATAAATTACTTTTGTTTAGACTACCGGAAACTTTGAAGTTTTAATGCAAAATCAGAGGGTATTGTCCTCTAGCTACTGAATAAGCGGTCCATGCAAAACAAAACTGAAGACATTATTGGCAAGTTTTTTTTTTACTAGATGGGCTTGCTCTTGACTAGACTCTGTTTACTGGCGTTAAGAGAAAGCTTGCGATGGAGCAACCTTGCCCAGGTATAGCCTATTCACCCGATTTTTAATGGTCTTGACGTTAGAGGCGCTCGGAAGGGGGATCGTTCTTATGCAACTCAGGAGAATACGTACTTGTCCTTGGATCCTTCCTTTCCTTGGACGTACGTTGGTATGCCTATCAAAGACCGACAAGCAGGCAAATCTACCGTGGCGGAGGGCAATGCTATAAAGCTTACATTTTACCAGATCATCGTCTGCTATTAATTTCCTAACTCTGTACTCCATTGACTCAAGTGCGACAAGCTGATGTTTAGCTGAACTGTTCCAAAGGTGAAAGCGATACTTTATGCACGGTTCAATTTGCTCTTTATATTGAGTCAAAAGCTATTCTGGTCTAATATACCGCTAAGCCTTATTCCGGATGCCCAGCTTGACAGTAACGTCGCAAAAGTTAAGGTTTAAAGTCAACTTCATGCCAAGAACACCTAAATTTTCGGTAATCGATACAGTATCCAGATTGGGTCAAAGCAAATGTGATTTATTTGAAGGCGTTAAAATTGCATAAACTGTTGTCACCACATTATGAGACAAGATTTAATTTAAGGTCAAATTTGTTCGCTCAACCATGGTCTCTCTCCCGAAACAAACTTTAAGTTTAATTTCCAGAATTTTCCAATGCCTACTTAATATCTTTGTTCAAAGTTGAGAACTCAAAAGTAGGGAAGACAATTCAAATATTCTTTACATAGTATAAATTAAAGTCGTTCCCGTTGTCGGCGCTTAGATCTTTAATACTAAGCAACAGTTTTGAATGTAGTTTTCGGCAATAGATAGAGTAATTTATAAGGAAGGTTTGTCAAAATTTTGTGTAATTGATAATTGTTGGAAGTGTCGGAAAAAATCAAGCCAGTCCCACCAGACGGTGGGACCTGGACTCAACACACTGTGTAAAAGCATTTTGTACTGCTTCCTAGGAAGAAAATGTTTTCCATGTACAGAATGGTCCAAATTGCGGAAAAAAATTAGCCTTTTGAAGCTCAGTCCGACGCGTACTAAGTCATTATTAAAAAGTCCGTCATTGCCGATGAGTTTCCTGGCCCTCCTTTCAATAGACTCAAGCGTCAGGAGTTGATATTGGGCGGAACCGTTCCAAAGATACACAATATACACAATCGAACTTGCACTTGGTAAAGATTGAGCAACTGTTCCGGCGTGAAGTAACTTCTCACCTTCGCCAGTGTGTCAAGTTTTTAGAAGCTAATTGAACCTTACTCTCAATGTAAGAGTCAAAATTGAGAGTTGTTAACAATGACATGCCGAGAAACTCAAGATGGTCTGTGCTCTGCACGGATACACCTCGAAAAGTAGGAGTCAAGTCGAAAGGACTCCTTTTAGCGGAGAAAAGACACGCCTAGGTTTTTGCTGGATTGAACTTTACCAGATTGGCATCGCCCCATTCGGAGACTGCTTGCAGAGATAGATTCATGCGGCGGACCATAGCTTCCCTGTGACGCTGGATCCGACACATAGCTACAACCGTCTGTCATCTGCGTATCCCAAAATACCGGGCAAAAGCAGGTCGTTAATATGAAGCAGAGAAAGTGTTGCAGAGAGTACGGAACCCTGAGGGACACCAGCATTGATAGCCAAATGGTCCGACGAGCTACCATCAATGATAACTCGTATCGACTGATCCCTCAGGAAGTCCGATATCCAGACACACAAATCAGAGGGAAGTCCATATGACGGAAGCTTGCTAATAAGGCTTTCATGCCATACCCTGTCAACAGCCTTCGAGTGATCAAGAGAGACGAGAAGCGCCTCACCATGACTCTCGATGGCTTCGCTCTAGGGAATGCAATCCCGCAACAAATTCTTAATCCAGGTATTTGCGGGACTGAGAGGTCTAAGTCCCGCAGGATCCTGGTATTTGCGGAATCCCGCATGTTTCTGAGAGTCATTGAGAAAAGAGAGAAATCCTGTATCATAAATGTATCTAGAACTAAAAATGAAACAAAAAAATATTATTAAAAATTATGTATTGAGAGATTAATAAAAATATATAATAAAAGAGTAAAAATTAAAAGAAGAAAATAAAAAAGTCTGTGAATAATCCGCTTTTAAAAAGTATTTCCACACAATAACTGAACTGATAAAGTCTTTATAAACCATGTCCGACATTACTGAACACTTTTCTAATTGTTTATAGTAAAAGAAAAGTCAAGTCGTCCTGATTAAATCACTAAAACAAATAAAACTAAGAACGTTATTAGGTTACGTCACAATTACAAATAATAACTGACGAAAAATACTTAAACAAACGCCGTGCGCGTGAAAGAAAGCCACAGCCCCAGCGCCCTACCCCCGTCCTCGTCCGTCATTGGCAGAAATCTTTCTCCGAATCAATCCCGCGGGATCCCGCTCGATTTATGTGCGGGACTGGTCCCGCAAAAATAGAACGGGATCCCGGTATTTCGGGATCCTGGTATCCCGGTATTGCATTCCCTACTTCGCTCCATAGGTAGGTGACGTATGCTAGAAGATCTCCAGTAGACCGGTTTCGGCGAAACCCGTATTGTCGGTCACTAAGGAGCTCATTTTCTTCTAGATACGGCAGGAGCCTATGGCTAAGTACACGTTCCATTATCTTACAGAGAGTGGACATGACCGAGATGGGCCTGTAATTGGCGGGGTCCGCACGACTGCTCTTTTCGGGCACAGGTTGTACGCTAGCTCGCTAACGAGCTTCCGGGACTTGGTAACTTGTCCTTTAGTCGTACACAAACGATAAAGAGGTGTCAATACCGGAGCTAACTCAGGAGTGCAAGTCCTCAGTACTATGGCTGGTATACCATCCGGATCACTGGCTTTACTCACGTCCAGTACACGCAAAGCTTTTCTTACTTCGGTTTGTCTAATACGGATTTCTGACATTAAAGTCCCGCAACTTGATAAACAGGAAGGTACAGCATTGCCAGAATCTAAACGCGAATATTCAGCAAATAATTCTGCCTCACCAGTGTTAAATTACAACTTGCAGTGACCACAAAAAAGTTACCATTATTTTTTATGGGTAAGCTTCGTTTTAGAGAATTGTTGCGGCGTTTGACCTAGAGTTAGTCACGGCGTTGTTCGTTAACGATCATTGTAGAGAATCCATTTTTCAAAAAGTATGGCAAATTTTAACGAGCGCTTTTCTCTGCGGTTTAGACACATCAGGGGGCACCCACTTTTAATTTTTTTAATTTTACCTATATGGTGCAAATGTTTCAACATTGTGGGTAAGGTAATATTAAATTATGCCGCTAATTCCTTGGTAGTTTGACAGGGATCAGCTTTCACCAGCAATTTCATTTGTCTTTATTTACCTAAGTAGCAGGTCTTCTTTGTGGTTCGAGTTTTCGGTACGGAAGTGGTTAAACCAAAAAACACACGGTGCGGTTATTAACCGTATCTTCACCTAACACAGCATTGATATTGCGGGTTCCACGTAGAAACGCGTATTCAAAAATAAGTCTTATCTCCAATATGCCAATTTTTAAGTTTAAAGTCGAATATAAACACAATTGAAAATCAAACCATTCCAGTGTCATATATTTTTACTCGACTGCGCCAGAAGGAGGGTTGATTTTTCGATAGTATGTGCATATGTATTTATAATTGTTTGGCACGCTCTGTGGCCTGAACGGCTCGACTCATTTAATTATAAAACTAAATAAAACGGTTATTTAAAACACTAAAAAACCCAACTGCGTTTCTGTGTAATTTGGAAATGAAAAAACCCTAAAACATAGAAGAAATATTGTAGCAATCGGGACCCATTCTAAGAAAGTCAGTAAAAAAAAATATTGAAAAATATCACACCATGCAGGTTTCATTTTTATTTAAAGTGGCCAATACGTTAAAACGGCAATTTCATATACACCACTATTGACATTATTTGAAAAAAAGACTTTTATTTTAAAATTGTTTAAGTGGTTCTTTTCTGTACTACAGAGAGATATTATGAGTATATAATTAATATTATTTACAGAATAATCCTGTATAACGGAGTCCTCCTATTTAAATTCATATAATAACCTAAGTCATGGCTAGAATCTCATCCAGCCTACTGAGACCCTCGCTAAAAGTCTACCTTCGAGTTCCAGGCATTGCAGTACTGAAGAAGCTAGTACAGTCGAGTACTTTAATACATATCCATGTATAGTTGTATTTTATGGAATTCATGTTACAATAATTTAAAATCAATACAATACTAAATGTGGCATATTTAGTTACTCATTAAGTATACATGACGTTAAAGCTAAAAACAGACGCTTTATCAAAGTACTCAACTGTACAAGAAAGTAATACTATGTATTGTGATATAAGCTTACTAAAATATCCAGTAATTACTGCTGAAAAAGATCCATCAATTCAAAGTGACATCACAAAAAACACCCAATACCATTTCCTCGCCAAGTGACTGAAAAAATACATTGACTCTTAAATAATACCTAAACTCCATAAATCGTTGGCAATCAATTTGTATGCTAATACATTTTGGAGAAGACAAGTGAGTGACAGGGGCCTGACTTAACTACCACCGAGGTTCCTAAATGGTCCCAAAGGTATTAAGACATTTTTCTTCTTTTAGCAATTATATTAAATTTACAGCCTCACTTCAAAGAGTCATCTGACCCTCTTATTAAAAAACCTAAGTGAATAAAGTTTCATCTTTCATTTCGGACGCGGCATTTATTACAATCGCGCGCTTTTTTCGTTCCAAAGATAATATTGGTCTCACAAGAATTCGGACAAATTTGGACTTTATTATTTTGTTTTAAAAATTACTTACTAAATCTACCAATACTAAAGGTTGTTTGCCAGAGTACTCTTGAAAGGTTGAATATAAAATTATTTACTGTGTTTCGAAATAATTAATAACAAACATTTGACTGTTAATTTTATGACGTTGAAGGCTAGTGATATTGCAAAAGTTTCCAATTATGAACAAAATTAAACATTCTAACTCCATTCGTTAAAGGTTAAGCGCGACCTCTCAGGTAAATCCCTAAAACTCATCAAAATACGATGTTTCAATTTCACTTAAGTATCCATTTTTATGTAATAATCTCGGTAATATGTATCTTTATAGCATTTTACCTCATTTAAGCGTGGACCTTTGAGGATTCATTTTGTTTTTCTCGAACAAAGACGTTCGCTACTTTATGGAACAAAGTAGCTTATTGTGCGTTCATTTACGCGATCATTGCTCCTTTAAAGCGAAGCTGTTTTTAGTAAATGAAAATGTTTTTAATCGTTGTCCCGTTATATCTCGGTAATTGTTTTATTATTTAAGGCAATTTAAGATTACTTAACAAAATCCGGTTCAAAATTTTCTGCACGAATGAACTCGTAGGAAATATAAGATATAAAATATGCATGTAAAAAACGACCACGCCCCCGAGCCGTCAAGTAGGATTTGAACCCACGAAAACATTATTATAGCTGGTTCCATATTAATCGATTGTTTAATATTTATTGTATATCACATTCGATGTTGAAGGTAGTTAGCGTTCAACGTTGGTGGAACGATACTAGCTCATAGTAGAAGATGAAATACGTTTGTAAATTTCTATGCGTCTACCAGGGTCTCGGTAGCTTAGCGGTCAGAGCACTCGCCCAGATTGCGTGAGTCGTGAGTTCGAATCCTACCTAAAGGGTTCGGAGGCGTGGTCGTTTTTTACATGCGTATTTTATATTTATTGAAATATAGCATTGTGAATGCAAAAATAAAATTAAATACATCGTGAGAAATATATTTATTTTATTTATTTAATTACTATTATTAGTTATACGAATGATGCCCAATTACACAACTAACAAGACAAAAACATAAAAAGTTGTAACAGTACAATTCATGATGATTTTATAAAGGACATCCACTTCCACAAAAAGACAAACATTTAGATCGGATAGCTCTCCAACTATCTGCGAATACGTCACAGTCAGGTTGCTGACACAGGAGTGCATAGAGGTCCGGCGTATATCTGACATACAGCTTGTGTGACAGTATGGCCCAAAAGGGGCGTAAACAGACGATAGGTGTGGCGCCGAACATAGTGGTCTGGCACATGAAGGCGCAGAAGTTGCTTCTGCAGCTCAGGGCATTGAAGCTTGCCACACAAGACTCCCACCGCTATCAGGATTAAATCCTTGTAATGTCTCACCTCCAAAGAACACATGCCGAGAATTCCCAACAGAAATTTTGTGGGATACAGAAATGGGTAATAGCCTTAAGATATCTTGTATAGATATCTTAAGAAGCCCTTCTAAACTTTTTCAATCATCAGCTTATATGGATTCAAGACACACGAACTTGTTTATAATTTGCTTCTTATCAATGTCATGTAAAGAAATTTCATAATATGAGAATTGTTTAAGTTATGCATATTACGAAGAGTGAAAGCCAAGCGACGGAAACAATCTTTATTAATCTCGGCGACGTGTTGGTTGAAGGTTAAGTCAGGATCAAAAGTGACACCGAGGTCTCTCATCCTTGTGGTGCGAGCGATATCGTTGCCACTCAAGTTATATTTGAATGCTATTGGTGAGTGCCTCCTAGTGATTGACATCACAAAACACTTCGAGAGATTGAGCTCCATCCTATTTTGTCAGCTCCACTCAAGTAGATATCCATGTTTTGCTGTATGAGGTTGCAGTCGTTTTCTTGCATATATTTAGATTATACAAGACCCATATATTTACTGATAACTTGATGATGATTTTTCGTTATTATATATTTTTGTTATTCAAGCAATAAACAGCGAGAATTTTATATTGAAAGAACTTTTTATTAGAAAAATATCAACCTGTCTCTGGAGTTAGTTCTCTTCCAATTAAGCTACCGAGATCTTACTCAATACCTAATTATTGGGTAATATGGAATTTCTAATTCAAGTGCCGATATATTTAACCAGTACTCAATATTTTTTTCTACATATTCTAATTTAAATTGAAACAATTTCTTAAGAGGGTATCTTAGCAGACCCATGCAAGTTTTTTGAAGTAGTTCTTTACCGTACCGTAAGATTTGTGCTATTGTATTCTATTGGACACCACATCACTAAGTTTCATCTACACTACACGTATGCCATGACGGCGTTTTTTCTACCCAATATAATTATTGTGTTATGTTGTGTCCTACAGTATCAAATAAGGGAAGCAGTTTAAGATTAAAAGTTTAAAAATACAGTGTTTAATGACATGATAACACTCATAAATATCAAATCTGTGAGATGGGAGGGTTATGTAGGACGGATATTGCGTGCACCGCAAGGTGTACTCCGGACATGAGCTCAGGAAATTGACAATGTCATCCTTATAACCTTTACACCAGACGATTCGGAAATTCCTCTAATAATAATGATATGTGTAATAAAAAGGAATAATAATACACATTCGTATAATATTTAGGTAGAAAAACTAGAAAATAGTTCATATTTAATGAAAAATATTTATCTCTACAAGTTTCAAATTTAAGTTTAGGAGATATTAGCAAGTTGAAAAAGGAAAAAAGGACCAATTCATGGTGAGTTGTGCATTAGTAGAAAACTTAGTAATTTATTTATAATATTAGGTCTACCAACAACGATTAATGAACTTAACTTATTGACCCAAGTAAATTTAATTCTAAGTGTTGTTAGTTAAATTCAATCGTTATTTCATGATGACGCAATTCCGAAGTCCCGGGTTCATCCCGGCCAGAACTATGCATAAAACTAGCTTTTCTGTATTAACTCGGGTCTGCGTGATGTGGTATGTACCTACCGTCATTGTTTTTAAATTCAAGACAACAAGTGTTTTAGCTACCTTGGGCTGAAAACAAAGTATGTTATGTTGTCTTATATTATTATAATATAATAATCAGCTTATTCTCAGTTCTCACTGCTTAGGTCCAGGCCTTCCTTATGGATAAAAACTCCACGGAGTTAAAGGGCCATATCCACTATACTGGCCCAATGTAGATTGGTGGCTGTTAATGAATGAAAAACAGCCTTTGCCGAGTTGCGGCTACCTCTCGGTACAAAGTCTGCTGTCGTAGAACTTAAGAAATCATGACACAGATGTCGACTTTCAATAAATTCATTGTAAATGCTCATATAAATTAAAGTTTTTTTTCTTTTTCATCTTTTTTAATGACTGCAGATCCATTCGGTACCAATTCATTCAGGCATTCCAAAGCTTGAGAATAAACTTATTATTTATAGTCATCGATCCGATGACCGGTTCTTTCTTGCGAAACCGAATGCGATAACATTAGTGACAGCAAACTAATGCAATCAATGCATTGTTATTTGTTATTTTTATCGTACATGATGTCGATAGTTTAAAATAAAAAGTATCGTATCTTGTAAACGTCACTATATTTTACGGTAATTCCCAAGAAAAACAAGGTAGCTTCACGCTTACCTATTGAGGAAATGAACCCAATTTGGGGGCCCTACGTATTAGTCGTTCACCCCAAATTTCACCCGCGTTCTAAATACTTTATGGTTTTTGTATATGCGTCGAATGCTGTGTTTTTAAGGTTATTAAATTATTATTTATAATTATTTGTACATAAATTATGGAAGTACTTCAAATGGTATGTGTACATAATTATATTTCAATCTTATTTGGAATATAAAAGTTTATTTGCAAGAACGTGGCCACAACAAATATGTTTCACAAACCACATATCAACGTGATCTGCTGACTTAGTCAACATGCAAACATTTGTATCAGCCGGAAATAAATTACACAAGCATCAATAGAGAACAATATTATTGGTTCAATAATGTCACGAGATAAAAATTAAGAAGCAATAAAATCATACGTACGTTCACTCATACGTATGACTACTAATAAGAAGTTAAATAATACTTCTTAAATAAGAAAAATAACATTTGTGTAATTTAATGAGGTATCATATTGCGAATTTTTATTGCCATACAGTAACAATCATTGGAATAAACATATTTTTAGGGTGGTATATACCATGGAAATACGTACTATGTTAACTATACATGATAAAGTACATGTAACCCAAACAAGATATTATATTGACGAATTTTTACAACATTATTGTACTGTAGATACTTCAATTTTCTGTCATGTTGATGTGTATAAAATTACTACACTATTGTCTTATTGTATTGACTTTTAATTTTCTTTTAAATTATTATAAATAATTATTATTTATTTGTTACTCTGATCTTTTAATACCTTTTGCAATAAACTTTGTTTTCTTTTCGGAGTTCTGTAAATGGTTTGTATACTTTATAATAATAATATTTCTAACAGTCTCACACCAATTAGCCTAGCCTAACATAAGCACTGTAAGGCTTGTGTTATGGATACGAGGGAAACGGATAGACATACATATTAGCTAGATAGATATGTAATATAAATACCCATAACTCGAATACGGATGCTCGGATCGGATTAACATAATACATCACATAAACATCTGCCCCTTCCGGGACTCGAACCCAGGACTACTGGTGTGAAAGGCACGATCGTTACCGTTACATCAAACGGTCGTCAAAATACTTGTTTGTATACATGGTACTAAAAGTAGAAACTTTATGATTTGAAGTTGAGCTTCCTTATTTCCTTCGATTTCAGATTCCAAATTTAAAAGTAGCCGCAGCAGTTATGAAGTGGGCCAAGCTCAGAACAATAACAGAGGGGCCAAGCAGTGTATTAGGTCAGTCCTCTAAAAACAATCGGTCTTTTACCATCTGTGAGTATACTCGTAAGTCTACTACCGTCAATAAATCTATCGCCACGATTTGATCTCTTTCCGCGACTCAGTCTTTCTTCACTAGTAAGTGTATTGCCACGAGTCAGTCAGTTACCGCGAACACTACAAATCGCTAAAGAATCATCAACCACGTGGTCATCTCCTATAGTGCCCTGTTCTCGATGAATTTCTCGTAACTCGCACGCTTCTATACTCTATACTTCCAGTGCTCTTTCTCGAATCGTACTCTATTAATATTCTTACTAGCCGTTCCAATCTTCCGCGTTTCTACTCACCGCACCACTGTTATTGCGTGTACTGTTCTTCTACATGCCGTATTCCTGATTTCCGTATATGTATACTCTCTCCGTATTGTTGCAAACCGTATTTCTGTACTCCGTGCTCCTGTTCAATGCATTCCCATTGCCCGTGTTCTCGGCTAACCTATCGCCTGATCCATTTTTAGAAAAACCTGTCTTTTATAGTACAATATTGAATAACTTGGGGACGCCTACATCCAACAGTGGGCGTCGTAAGGCGTTGCAATATAACGGATAATATTATAAAATATGAAATGATTAAATTAATAATAATAATAATAATAATAATTTTTATTTCGGAACTGGTCCATATCATTTGTTAGTTACAATTACAAACTTAAATGCTAATGTTAGTAAAAAAAAAAAAAAAAAATACAAGGATCTACAATAAAAACTATTATAAGGCCACATGCAAACTTGTGCAGCGGCGCAGTATCAAGCTGTCCCATCTGTAGACAGGATGCTGTTCGAGCTAGACCTCAGTCTCGAGAGCATAGAGGCGCAGCGTGTTCGCATTATTGCGTAAAAATTGTTTATTCGCGCCAATGCAAACATACCGGAGGCACTGCATGACCGTGATAATCCGAACAGCACCCTGAATCCATTATTGTACTGGACACGAAGTGCGCTGTACGTTCCCTGCGTGTATCTAGACCACAGACTGCACGTGTAGAAAGTTTGGCAGTATGCTCTAAAAAGCGTTGCTTTCACTTCGTTTGTACATCGTGCAAATCTGTGGGCAAGCATATTACAGCGAACAGACAACGCCCTTCGTTCCCTCTCGATATCGGCATTGTCCTTGAGGTCTGATGTGACCCAGTGACCCAGATACTTGACCTTTTCCACAGCTTTAAGAGGAGAACCAGACAACGTTACTGGAGGAACGTTAAAATAACGATTGGTACCTGCTTTGAATATCATTAGCTCACTCTTACTGGCATTATATCTGAGTCCATGGGCCGCAGCATACCTCTCACATATATTGAGCAACTTTCTAAGTCCACCGACCGTTGGACACAGCAGCACCATGTCATCTGCATAACTAATGTTGTTAATACATACTCCATCTATGTGACATCCGACATTGGCACCGCTGAGCTCAACAATCAGTTTATTAATGTATAGGTTAAAAAGGCGCGGGGAGGTGATTCCCCCTTGTCTAACGCCGTATTCCAGCCCATACTCTTCTGAAAGTGCTCCCGCCCATCTCACAACATTAATCTGGTGTCTGTACCAATGTTCAAGGAGTCCCACGATCTCACGCGGAACATTTGTGTCGACTCTCATCTTTTGCCACAAGGTCTCATAATTAACAAGATCGAAAGCTTTTGATAAATCAAGGTAGCATGCCAATACAGGTGTTCTACGATCTACATAGTACTGGACAGTCTACTTGAGAGAGAGAATAGCGCTTTCAGTAGATAGCCCAGCTCTAAAACCGAACTGGGCATCGTGCAGGTGAATATGGGTCTCTAGATGTCTATCAAGCAGTCTATCCAGCACCTTGGCAATAATTGTCGCCAGTGATATAGGCCTGTAGTTCGCGACATCAGATGCATCACCAGTCTTATTTTTTTATTATTGGAGCTACTATGGTCCGCATAAGATTCGCAGGCAGGTGGGAGTGACGAAGGCACAGCGTGAAAAACGTCGCCAAGACCCTAGGGAGGTGTTTCCCTGCATTTTGTAGATGCTCCACACTGAGGCCGTCGTGCCCGGGAGATTTGCCTTTCACCATACCCTCAATAACCATTTTAATTTCTTTAGGGGTAAAGCTTATACTCCGTCCAGACGCTCCGACCCCAGTATAGGACATCGTAGTTCTTACATTTTGTGTTGCCTGTACTTTAAATTGATTTTATCTTATTAGATTAGCTATACCCTCCCCATCTCGCACTCCCCCCACACTCACAGGAAGGCCATGCTTACACTGTAACTTATTAGTATTTTTCCAGAAATTTTTAAAATCCTTTTTACTATGACTTTGGGCTAAAATATCCATTTTGATTTTGTTCTGATTACTTTGACACCATTTTAGCTTTGTTTTAAAAGTCTTTTTAGAATCCCTCATAAGCTCGTAAGAATAACCAGAAGTTGGTCTACCGTGCGCAGTCCATAACTCAAAATGCTGCCTGGCCAACCTGTGAGCCTCCCGGACATATTTATTCCATCCACAGACGTAACTACATTTCCTTTTTTTAAAGGTTAATTTATTACTATTTATTGCAGCATCGCGTAGTATATTAACAACATTATTATACATTTCATCCAATATAACTCTGTGGTTTTTATTTGTACACATGTAATCGCCACATTCGCTTAACTCAATAGGAAACATGATATTTCGTAACCTACTGTCACATTCACTGTAATATTGATCTATTTGATTTTGATCTCTTTCGCCCCAAGAAACCTCATTTATATTAATATTATCCTTAGCAAAATTATATTTAATCATGTTAATGTTAGATACAACTTTTAATGGCATGTGATCAGACCAATAAGTATCGTACAATATTTTAACACAACTAAGTGATATCTGTGCGGCTTTAGTCATTAGACAATGGTCTAGCCAGCGTTTACATCCGTATACATCGCTAACAAATGTGTAGCTATCCGCTGGTAAACAGTCAGTGTCAACACAGAACCATGATTGTTCCTCACAAAAAGAGAAAAGTTCAGTATAAAATAACTCACCCGGATGAGCGTTAAAGTCCCCAAGGATATAAACAGATTCTATACCTGTGGATTCTATAACCGCACTAATTTCGCTAAGACACTGAGTAAACTCCACTAAATTTTCATTGCTATTAGTTGGCATATACACAGAAAATATCAACAACTCACTTTCTTTTATTTGCACTTTAATTGCTGTTATACGATCACTTATACAGTCGACGACTGTCACTAGCGGGAACAGATTCTTCTTCCAGAGTAACGCTACCCCACCATAAGGCCGACCTCTTATTATTCCGGCACTACTATCCATCGAAGACTTGCCCGTGTATGCGTAGCTTGAATTGATTTCTCCGAGTTTAGGTATATCGTGTGTCATCAACCAAGTCTCCTGTAGTGCGATTACATCCGCTTCACTACATATTCTCCTTATACAATCCATTGATCTAATAAGTCCCTTACAGTTGAAACTTATCATATTAATAGGCATTTTATCCATACTTGAATTAAATAATAATATGTATTTATTTATTTATAAAATCACTTATTACGTAGTAATAATTCGATCACCAGTAATTTTGCTTCCCGTAGTATTTTTGTGCCTAAACTCAATGAAACGACGAAATGCTATTCCTTCAGGCCAAAAACTTTCCTCCATAAAGGTATCTAGTTTATATTTAGGAACATAGATTTTAAAAGCATTGTAATCTTTTATTTGCTTCATAACGACTTTTTCTACCGACACATTTAAGTTCGTTTTATCTGCAATGTATTTTAATATGTCACACACTGACACCTCCTTCGCTACATGGTAAATAAACAGCGGAATTTTTATTTCCGATGATTTGAATTTCGCATCGGAGTTCAACACTGCTTTGCCTTTGTTTCCCACAAAACGATTTCTCAATCTTTTCCTTTGTACTTTTATCCATTCTCCGTCCTGTTCGGATTTCTTCCATACACCTTCACGAGTAATCTCGGCAAACGTCTTATCGATCGGCTGTTGTGTGGGCAGATCGTCCGTGTGTGCTACGGTACTATGTCGCTGCAACGGTTGCGAATGACTCATTTGTTTATGATGAGCGGCCGGCTGTATATTGTGCATTTGTTGCGATAACAGAGTGCAGTTGTTTTCAACCGGTTCACTACTATGATTCACATTAATGTTACGATATTGTGGAGAGTAATTATTCTTCATAGTACTGTTGTCTGGCAGGTCTTTAAATATTATGTTTTGTGGCGATGTTGTGTTATTAAGGCCATTATCAGAAGGTGATGTTGCGACTGCGTCCATAAGTAGTGACCTCTGCGATGGTAAAATAGGCGGCAACCCAACAGGCCCGCTCATACAGACCGAGTCATCAAGCATGCAACCACCCCCGCCTCGGCGCGTATTCACATTTATGCATTGCATGTTATCATTCACAATAGATGAATACTTTACAGAATTTAACTCAAATTTCACTTCTTGAAGCTGTTCCGAAGTGATATAGTCGGTCTTTATTTGATTAACGTCACTTTGCAACTTTACAATATCCTTTAAGAGTCTCGTTACATCAACATGATCGAACAAAACCGGGGGTAGTTTGTGCAAATCTTTTGCGACAAAAATTGGAATATGTTCTGGATCAATTTCTTTTATCAGTCCAATTATGTCGTCAATGTCTCTCCTGTTTTTACCTTCTCCCTTTCTTATCTTCTTCATCATTGTTGTTGACACTGATGTAAACAGCAAAGTTTTTGCCGTTTTGATTTCTTGAGTAGAAAATGCACTGATACATATTTGTCCGAGGCTAATCTCGTCCATCACATCCAGTTTGTTGCATATAAATGCAAGCACCTCATTTATCACTATATTGCAAGTCGAACACTTTATCACATCAGTTGCCATTGTTTCCATGAGACAACGCAACACGTCTAGCTATCAAAACGCTCAGAACGCGACTCCGCTTAATACTTCTCAGAAGAGAATCAGGAGAATCAATCATATTATAGAAAAAAGACATCAAATCTTTAATCATTTGACGATCTAACAATATTATTAATTATGATGGAAATGGAACATTAAATTAGTTAAATTGATAGATAATTACCTACATCCATAGTGAGAGAGAGGATTTCGAGCAATGCTATTGTTCGTGATAGTATTGAGGATGGACTTTTGGTTATAATATGATTATTAAATTGATTCGTTAAGCCCACTATATTCAGTCGACCCACTATAGAGAGCTGTTTTCTGTCTATTGTGTCAACTTCTGAAATCAAGATGCTTACTTACTTACTATATTTTTAACAAATTCAGCAAAATGATTTTAAAAGTCAACAAACTCTTTTTTGAATTTTATAATTATTTGAAATTTATGAAAATATTAAGCTTTTCTATAAATACTGCTTTTTATGTTTTATAGTTACTGTATATGGCTTTTACTTTGTTTTATTTCAATATTATGCATTAAGTTATTCTTGTAAATTCAATGCATTGTTTGAGTAGCGTGCAATGCGATTCCTTAACGATACCTAATTCAAAGAATTTTTGTTGTACTTTCAAACTAGACTCGTTAGTTCGTTACGAACTTGCTATCTAGACAACTCTTTGGAGAATGGCTAAAAGTAACAAGTTTTAAAACTTTTTACTCAAAACTCTCTTTATTTTTTAAATACATATTTACACTTTTGAAACGTAAATTATTCAGCAAGAATTGAGGCTGGATTTTCAGCAACCCTAAATGTTACACGAGAATCTCAAAGACATTTCATTAACAATGGACAGCGCCATTTTCTGTGATATTTATGATTGAATGCTTTGATCATTATGGGATAATGAAATATATAAATTTATAAAGCACATTTTAATACCGCCATACTACCGTCGCCAGATCACGATATTTCTGAATTATAAATCTAATCCGATTATATCTGAACAATCCTACAAAGAAAATTAAAGAAAATATACATGAAAACGGTCGTGATGAAGAAATGCGTGGATGCTGGATAAGCGTTTATTTTTTGTGTACGCCCACATCTTAAAATTCCTTTGCATAGGCCTTCTTATGATGAACTATCGTTTCTCCTTCATACAGACATTTAGTTTTTAAAACTTACAAAAATCTACTTTAGCTATAAAACCGAGTATAGCGTGTGAATGTTAAAAATAATATTGAAAAAGCTTTATTCTATTGCAATTTTCGCCTTGTGTTATGAAGTAATCCAAAATATTTAATAGCGTTTCAACTAGTATATGGAAGGACTCGAGTCTTTCGAGAAATTTAAAAAAGAGACTAATCTTTTGTTCTGGGGTTGATTTGAAAATGAAAGCTTTTAAATAAATAATTTCAAAGTCTTTTTGTAATTGAAAACTAATGGAAGACTAATAAAACAAATTTAAAACTCTAGTATTTCAAATTAAAAATAAAAGAATAATAATGGAGTTCTTAGTTTCACGTGAGGCTTTTGAAAGAAATGCGAATAAATTCATTGAAAAGAATCAATTATCGGAATCTGTTTTCAGATAGTCTGTTATTTAAAATAATTCGACCCGCTAAGGTGCTCTTTTGTTTTGATTTAATTACAAAATGACTAAAGTAAATAAAAAGTCGTAAGCTTCTTTTGAGAACTTGAGTTTTTTTTTTTATGGAACTCCTTCTTTTAAGGACTTTAGGACTTGTTAAGGCGAAAACGAATCTCTAATTTCAAGATTAATATCAGTCAGAATCTCACAAACGCCGTCAAAATAAGTATAGTCCTCAGATTAGGAATTAAAAAAACTTGAGTCCTGACCAACCCTAATTGTAACCTACCCAATATATCTTCTTCTCTCTAATCTTCTTATTAAGCCAGGGGAAATAAGCACCATCTGGATCAGCTCGTTTTATCATGAGTCTTCTCTTGGCCCCTGGCCTTGATTTGGATCAATAAAAAAGTTTAACATAAAAAACTCAAATCCTATTGAGAAAATATCCTCTTTGGGTTAAATTGGTGTGCTGTTGTTGCTTGTAGTTCGGAGTTGAGATATTTGTGGTTTTAATAAGATTAATTCATTAAAATTATCTCATTTGATTTGTTTAATGGGTATAGAAAAGGTTACAAATTAATTTACCCGTCCATCCTACTTCTATCGGATGTTGGATAGCATCACGGGTATCTTAGCTGTTCATGCCACTGCCTGACAAAGATATGTTGTGCTGCGTCCTAACCAATAATACCTCAGGTTCTTTACATTGGTAAACCTATTCCATGACATTTAATAATATTTTATCATATAACGCTCTGTATCATTAGAACATGACATGTGATAGTGTTCATAATTTCGAGCTGTTTGTCTTATCATTCAAATACTGTTAAGTTACTCAATACATAAC
This sequence comes from Calamotropha paludella, assembly GCA_927399485.1. NCBI lineage: Eukaryota > Metazoa > Arthropoda > Insecta > Lepidoptera > Crambidae > Calamotropha > Calamotropha paludella. The sequence continues at coordinate 18,764,958 of OV656815.1, read as the reverse complement.
GCGAATTCATCTATTTTATAGCAAGTCGTAGTAAACCCACATTTTTAATGTCTGGAAGGAAAAATCTATTTTCTGATATCTCTATGCGTTTTCTAACCGTTTCCACTCATTCCACTTGAGTGGCACTTAGCATTCATTTCATGTTGTTTTATTTTTAGTCATGGTAAGAAACAGCATCTTTATCTACATATAAGAAAGAAAAAGGTAGGAATAACTTTTATTTGAAACTCAAACACAACAACAAAGGATGAATATAAATAAAAAGAATAACATCATAAAAAAGAAAAGAAAAATACATATAAAATAGGAAAAAATACAAATACTGTGTGTCTGAAGTCAAAAGGACCCTGTCTCAGCATAAAAGCCTCTGCGTCGTTCGGAGATGGAAAGAACGAACACAGAGGCGCTGTTGTTCTGACAGAGCCTTATTAAAGACACTATTCTTTAAAGGAAATAAAAATAAATGTTAACTTTTTTGAAAATTTAATTTTTGTTTTTATATTATCGTTTTAAACGTCCTCTTTAAAAGTTTATTTTCCAGTATTATATCTGAAGAGAATCGGTTCATCGTCATGTTATATTTTAAACATGGGAAAATAGAAAATAAACGAGAAATTCAAATTAAACTTATCATAGCAAAATACTTTAACTACTATCAAGGCCCACACTTAACAGGTAAGTTTGTATAATACTATTTAAATGTTGCCAAAGTAAAGGTAAACATAGCTCATCGTTTGAAGAGTCGTTGAGTGCGAATAATATTTCTGACATTCACACCAATTAGCCCAGCCCAGAGTAAGCACTATAAAGGCTGGTGTTACAGATAATAGGGTAACGGATGGGTATACATATATGATACATGGATATTTAAATTCCATACGAAAAAAATCATTGTTGCCGTTCCACCGAGCGATCGTAACGGTTGTATACTTTATTACCTTATATCATTATACAAACAGCCCAGAGGATTTCTATAAATAAGATTTCATTAGATTCGTCTTGATAACGTTAATTATAAGAGTTTTTAGACAAGTAACGTCTAAAACGAACATCATGACACTTTAGACGCCATGTTGTATACTTACGTCAAAAATATTTTCTTCCACAACATTCAAGTGGGATCTCAGAACAATAACTAAAGCTATAGAAGCCGCGCTAAAATAACAACACAATACGTTAGTTCGTACTATTTTTACTTATACAGTTGCAAATGTGTAAGAAAGAAATGAGTATACAGATTTTGTTTCGTAATTTACAAGGTCGTCACTAGTTTCCCTTACGTCAGTGATGCAATGGCATCGATATTACTATCGATAAAAATAAAATCATATACATACTTAACATTTTTCTTATGCTGTTGGTATGTCAATGACACTAGAACGGACGGTAATGTGTCATAATAAACACGTGTAGAATCTTCAATATGAACATTTTATAATGCAGTATTCATGGGTAGAATTTTTGACCCGTATCAATTTATTTATTAGAATTTGCTTGTATCTAGAGAAACCAGGTAGGTACAGTTAAAAAATTGCACCTTGTATAGGCATATCCTATTGGGTTACATGTTTATATTTTAAGTTAGACCTCTAGCTCTAGTACATTGGTGAACACTGCATTTAAAATTATATTTTTTATAGGTATAGATTAAAAAAGAGGAAAAAAAAGAAAATTAATCGATTATTTAAATTAAATTAACAAACTATTATTTTTTACATATTTACTTATTGTTTACCTTATATACCACTCTGTCGAGAAAGTATCGGGAAAAGATCAATAATATACAAAATGTTTGTTATTCATCCAAATTTATTTCATCGACTTCAAAGTATGCTCCTTCAGAAACGAAACACTGACACCAACTTTCTTACTCTTTTTTAATATTCCAATTTGGTTTTTATAATCTGCTACAATTTTCTGTAAATTAGATATCAGTTCAGAGATATCGAAATCAGTATTTGTTTCAACTGTGGTCATAGACATGGGGCGTTTACTTGGTGCTTCATAATTCCTTCTGAATCCGATAGTGGTTTCTGAAACATAAAAATATTATTGTAAACAAGCTATCATTATTGGAGCGGAGCGAAAGAAGTGAGCGAAGCTCCCATGGATCAGCTTTAATGACTAAATGTCTGTTACGCCATACATTCCAGAGTTCTTAACCGATTTTAATATTTTTTGTGTGGAATCGAATCAACAGGTTTAGGACCAGATTGTGACGGAGCCCGAATTTTAAAATTCGCAAAAATTCTAAAAAAAAATTTTTTTAGGTATTACGCTCCGCTCCAATATATGGTGCTAGCGTAGCTTTATGCTTAGCGACTGCATCGCCTAGTTATTTGGAATATACGGTGCCAAAATGTTTATTAAAAATCTGAATATTTATAGGTAGGATTCAAAAAAAATATTTGACAAAGCAAGACTAAGATAATGTTTGGAATAAAAAAGGAGCAATTTCATGTTCTGTAAATGTAATGTGGGTATAACATGTGCTTTCAGCCGCCGAAATTTAATGTTTTCATGTGACTGAAATGACTGCAGTCTAAAATGTTTCGAACATATATGACTGTGCGCTTTCGGTGTCCAATTGTTCCTTGATATACAGCGTATCCATTCAGTTCTAATAGGTTCATCTTTGGGAAAACTAAAGCAAAAAGTAAAAACCAAATAATGTTGACATCGATAGCAAAAAAACACATCACTATCATACTATCATATACAAAACAAAAGGCATGAAAATAAGACAATTTAAACCAAAACTCATAGAGAAATCTATTAGTAATATTAATTTACTACAATTTTCTGAATATACCGTTGTTATATTGTCAAAATATGAGAATTTAGAAACAAAACTCACCGATGAAATGATAACACCTCATCCGTATTTTCTTTTCGTGATGTGTAAGACTTGCAGTCTGGAACAACACAAGCCATCCTGGACGCGGACTCTCAGATGTCTGAAGCGACTTTATGCACACTTTCCTGTTATTTTATCACGAACTTCCTTGCAAAATAATAAAATTTCACGCTAGCCGCTCACAAAGCTGTTCGGCCACTGTAATACGACCGCATTGAATTTGGTCTTACTTCAGAAACAACGTTCATCAAAGACGTACTTTTAATTTGGTAGTATAATATACAACCAAATTACAACCATTTGACATTTGTACTTTGAGAGTTTGTGACAATGACGTGAAAATAAAACCTTACAATTGTTGTCTATTTCGCTCTTACCCATGTATGTTAGATTACTTTAAGTGAATACGAGAGCTGTTATACAGTTTTTATTTTAGCGCTCCTTCTATAGCTTTAGTTATTGTTCTGAGAGTGGGATATTAAATTTTGTCACTTGCAAATATAATAACACTTCAATATTAATATTTTTCAGTTATATTGTTAAAATTGGTTTTTTTTTACAATTAAGTCTTATTGTAGTCGAGTTTTTTTGACGTATAAACTCTTATAAATCGATGATGATTGTCACGTTCCGCCTGAGCCGAGCGTGCTAGCGAGAGCGCGGAACATCTATCTCTCTTCCACTCCATCGGCCGATGTGTCCGAGTAGAAAAGAGACAGCGGCAGCACACAACCTACACGTGAGCTGTTTTACTTTTCCGACTTTTCGACCGATTTTTTTAACCTAAAGGTGAAGTGAAAAGTTAATATCGTTTTCATTGTTTATTACAACACAACTGCGGTAAAAACAGTTTATTCTTGCATTTTAAGAATTTGATTAGCGATATTATCTCATATGTTTGTTCTTTGATTATTAAAAAAACGACCATCAGTTGGCGAGTGCGGTAATAATAGGTTATGTTACAATTTTGTCTAAAAACTAATTATGACTCATATAAACGATCGTATAAAAAGTCAACTGCGGAGGATTTTGAATATCACATATGTATATAAGTTGTAAAAAAAATATTAATATCACATTGTTACTTGTAATTAATCTGTATTATTTTAGTAAAACAATATTTGAATTAACGAGTGCAAATAAATATCAATTTACCGAAAAAAAATGTAATTTTCAATTGGAGTTAAATGAAAATTACATTTTTTTGTATAACAAAATTATCTACAAAATAATGATATCAATTCAATTGATAAAAGTATGCAAATTTTCATTAAATTATCATCCGTAAACTGACTTTACAGACAACCAATTATTTGTGTTGATTAAATAATTTAATATACGGTAATTACAATCGTATTTCATTCCTCTGCGAGTCTTGCCATTAGTGTTAATAGTAGGTAAACTCAAAAGTTGTAAACATTTAAAAATAACGGTTATATCTTACGACTATGCCGACATTTTGGATATTTATGGGCAAGTTCATACAAAAATAATTAGGTAATAAAGGTTAATTTTGGAATTAAATTTAAGAACGTAACTAATTTATAGTGCGCATGTTTATCATAAACAGTTTGCCATACTATTTGTAGCGTGCGTTTATTCGGGATGGAGTAAGTGATGGCCGCCCATAAAATAAAATCCGGTAGTTATACGGCCTCACCGTAATAAACTGTGCCTTACAGGTGAATAAAAAGCAAATTTTTAGGGTTCCCTTAAATATTATACAATTTTAGGTATTGTAATCTTGTTAGAAAACGTATTCTACAGCTTTATCCCTAGTTTTTTGTTTGTTTGTTATTGCTTCTAGTTTTGTTTTTTTATATCAAAACTAATTATTTTTCATATAGTCATATATTTTGTTTCACTCAAGAGTTTCGTAAACAAAAAACAGCTAGGAAATATAAAGAGTTTATGATGGTGATGTTTTTTTGTAATATGGTAAATGCTGTTTTAAATATATATACGACCGGTGACCGTTGACCGGTACACATTTCCACTAAATTCCCCCCTTGATCTTGGATAATAATGGACACTACGCTTACAAAAGCAGCACATATAGGCGCCCTACTGCAACAAGGGCATAACCAGCGGGCTGTCGCTTGCCAGCTCCATATAAACCAGTACTGTGTCTCTAAAGCTTATAAATGCTTTCGGTAGACTGGAAGATTTGTCTCGAGACCAAGATGTAGATATTGCCTGTGTACTTTGGAGAGAGATGATCAGTATACCGTGGTAACTTTTCTATTTTCGTCATTTGACTGCCGTCGACGTCCAACAACAGTTCAGACTGGTTAGTGCGGTGGCTGTCAGTAAATAGACAGTTCGGCAAAAACTCAAGCAAGTAAACTTGACTCCAAAATGGCCTGCCACAGGCCCAAAACTGACGGCAGCTCACCGACAAACATGCTTTCAGTTTATTCGCGACCATCTTAATTGGGAAGTCGAGTAGTGAAGGCGCGTTCTGTTCTCATACGAGTGCAGAAAGTGGTTGCAGGGTAGGGACCGAAGGGGTAGAGTCTACATGTACAGGCATGTGACCTGGAGAGCTATTTGTTCAGTGCTGTTCTGCTAGAACAATAGTCAATTGTGAGGGTTCCTCTATGACGTGGGCCTGCATTTCTTTGGTTGGAAAAACGGAACTTGTTTTATTGCCCTGTGGAGGATGAGAAGGCTTCAGGTCGCTATTAATCCAAAATTTAATATGTCGTTCCTTATGCTGTAAATCTCGGCTTTAATTTCCTTCTGTTGACACTCTTCCCGTGCTACAGCTGGATTCCTGAGTAAAGTTGGTATCGCCACATTTTACTAGCTTGCGCTCAGTCCTGACTCGAACCCCATCGTGCACTTATGGGATGATCTAAAAAGGCGGGTTCGTTACGAAAATTCTGTTCCTTCAAGTGTTGAGGAGCTAAAATCAGCTTTGATAAAGGATGGGAAAAATCTATCAAGAAACTGATTCAAGCTATAGTAAGTTCTGGATGAGGCAATACAAAGTATAAGCACTAAATTTAAGATAAATAAAGATTTTTTTTCTATATTTTGTTAATTTATTTATTGAATCCCTTTTCTTTATTCCTTTCTCTGTCCTCACTCTTTCACTTAAACTAGGATCGCTCCTGAAATATGGGTGTGACTGACATGAATATGTGTGAATATAGTAATAATAGAAAGCTGACAATATAATTTTAAAAAGGATACCATTTTTATCAATTTTAATAAGTCGTTTGATTTTTAAGATCGCTCGAAACATATCAGAAAAGAGGGTGATCCCGTACTTTTGATCGCGAGTGTAGTTAAATATTCTGTTGGTTTTACAGGTGCATTTCATGAAGAAGACTTTTTTTTAAAGTATACAACTAAGCATGAAATTGATGGAGTCATTAAATTAACTGTTTTACAGAGAAATAATAAATTAAAGAAAACGCTCTTTTTCCGCGTTTCAATAGTTTCCCATATTTATTCACAATAACTTTTCTTTAGCGGTAATCGACATCTAGACAATATGCTTAGGTTATATCTTTAGATAGTTATCTTTAAAGGAGTCCCATTTATTTGAATCAAATAAAATAGGGACAGTAAAAAATAAAGGTTTATAAACATTTTAGTAGTTGTGCTCCTATAACTGTTTTATGTCTAGAAATAAACTGAGTATTGTGACCAAAGTGAAAAGATATAACAAATTCTATTTCCAGTTTTATTTACCTATTGTATAGATTAATGATCTCTGTTATTTTGTGGCTAGTGTGAGATCGATGTATTCGATTATCCGTATATTTTTAAAATTCTGCGGTCTGAGTGATTACGGGAGCGTTTTTTTTTTTTCGTTTTCCATAACCATGTCTTTGATATTTTGTTTGGGATGTAATGCAGTCTAATATTTGTTTTATTTTGTTAATATTACGGAACACAATGTTCAGTCCGTCCGATCTCCTTGCTTTCTCAAGATCGTCTCGATCGTATATACAAACGAGAACTGCAAATTGTTGTGATAAAACCAAACTGGTTAGTTTTATGCTTACTCAAATTGTGTTAGGACCGTTTTCCTTAAGTATATTATCAAAGCAAAATAGCAAAGAAGGTCATTTTTAAGGACACTAAAACAGTACCATCTTTATATTTTTGTTGATCAAGTTAGATTTTAATATTATAAAGATATAATAATATAAAAATTAAATTTCGGGTTGAGTTTTTATTGTGATAATTTCTTTGGACCATCGTTGGAATTTAGAATTTCCATCCACCTTTATTGGGAGCTTATTTCAATTATCGTGTCTCATTGAATCTGCGTCAAGAACATTTTCATGCAATGAGTTTTGATGGTTTCAAATGTGGTTAGAAACCGGACGAGTAGTTTAATCGATTTCTAATGGTAGTTATATAACGAAGGTCTTTCTTAAGCAACCATCTACCATAGGCATAGTAAATTCAAGCACTAAAAAAAGAGTGGTCGCCCTTCAGCGGCTGTTACCGAGAAAAAGTCCTAGCAGTAAAAAAATTAATTTATGAAAACAGGCAAATTACTAAGCGAGTCAGCATTTCAGATTAGATCAGGAAGCGTTCACAAGATCCTAACCCGACCTAATCGCATAAGCAGGTCCATATTGACGGATGCCGTGACATGATAAAGTAATTTGAAGTAAGGTCGTCTCGGCACCTTTGTGACATTGTGAAGAATTCTGTATTATTAATTATGATCCAGAAACAAAGCGTTAGTCCAATGTTTGGATGTTTTAAAATAAACCAACGCAATGCCTATCGAAGTGATGCAATCGTGAAGCACAGGGAAAATTTTGATCGCTAGTTTCATCACTTTGACGAGTATCAAGTGTCGATGTCATTACATGAAATCAGTCTCAACGCTGAATGGTATACTGCGAAATGCCTGTTTTCAGTGCAATGAGCAATATGCAACCCAACTCCAAGCTCCACCCGTTACCGTTTAGAAAATAGGTCCAGACTCATGAATCTCTCTATAGAGGCTGGTGTAGAGATATTTGAAAAGATTTTATAAAAATATTTTATTCCCATGAGTTGGGTTTTCAGTATCTCAAAACTTTCTCAGTATTCTACGTTTATAACCCCATGACGGCAAAAGATTTTTTTAATAATTGTAATTTATTAAATTTGTTCGTTTTTAAATAAGATTTGAAGTTTTAGAACAATATTATCACCAAACAAATAAACAACAGGCGGTCTTGGCGCTAGTAGTAATCTCTACCAGTCAACCTATGCGAAAAACAATAAACTTGATCGCGGTACGCAACGGATATAAATAGACTTAAAGTAACAGCATTATTTATTAAACTATTTTATACCATGATTAACAGAGATAAATTACTTTATTAGATAAATAATGAACACATATCTGTAAGATACATACACAGTCATTGTTACGTGCGCTACTTTGCGTCACATATGATATTGGACGACCAGTTCGGCCGACCATTGAAGTAGAACGGTCCCTGCTTCGAGACCTGTAATAGGTAGATGTTTTTGTAATGAATATAATCATTTGAGACCATTGTGTGCGAGTAGTGTGTGTTTCCTGTGAAGAAATACAACATGTTCTTAACTGTTGGTCTCTTAAATAAGCGCAGAGTCACCTACCGTGCTATGCCGATAGATATGCTCGCTGTTTTCTTGTTTGGTAAAATTCGTAATTGGGACATATGCAAAACACAAAACTTCATAACTGATGACCGTTGGGTACGAAAGGTTCTTGAGTCGCGTCCACGAACTGGATGACACAGCGTGGGGAGGCCCGTCGCTGTGGACCGATGACGTGGTAAAGGTTACTGGATGTCGATGGCTGCAAAAAGATAGCAGCTGCTTCTAATGGCGTTCTAAAGTGGAAGCCTACGTCCAACAGTAGATTTGTGACAGCTGATGATAAATAAAGTAACTATAGTTAAGTAAAGTAACTAATACTTTATTGTGTAGTGATAAATAAAATTAATTAAGTTGAAACTATATACCTACTTACAAATGTAGTTGTATTGGATCTTAAAATTAATTCAAAGGCTTTTTAACAAATTAGCAAGAACCAAATACTTTGATTAAATGAAACTGAATATTGCAATTTGACTGTCATTAACGGATGAAAGAGTTTTCCGCGACGACAGAGCAAACAAACGGATTTTAATATGATCCTGAAAATGTTTACCTTGTACTTTAACGTTTAAGTATTAATTAATGAACCGAGGTTTTCAGTAATGATTTTCTTCCAGTTTCCAAAATGATTTAACTTTTAAACATTCTGTAATAACTTTAATACTCCCACCTTTATTAATTTTAACTGTGGAATCATTTTAGTTTTCGGGAATTATTTATATTACACAAAGATAATTAAGTAGGTAATTTAAATAAACATACTTTACAAGAATTGATTAACTACGATAAATAATCTGTTGCCCATTAAAATAAATATAACTGAAGCAATCACTGTTTCTCATAATACATCATTGTATATTTCGCATATATGTACAATTATGTTTTTTATATTACAACCATCCTACTCATACGGTGGCTGTTATTGCATTAGATCGGCACCTTTGGTCTATAATTGCGGAGGTAACCTAGCTCCAAGTAAGCACTTTAATGCTCGTGTTATGGATACTCGGATAACGGATAGACATATGTATGTCTATCCGTTATCCATATTTATTACATATCATATCATATCCGTTATTATATATCATACATAAGTAACGAATATTCATAGAAATATATACAAACATCCATGACTCGCGAACAAATGCTCGTATTCATCATACAAACATCTGCCCCTTCCGGGATTCGAATCCAGGACCGTTGGTACGAAAGGATACCGTTGCACCAAATGTTCCAATTGTAAATAAAAATAGAAAGTATATAAAAAAAATTCTTTCATTAAACCCATAACTTGAAAAGAAAGGGCGGAATGGTAAAATCTTATTTCTTTACCGTTCCGATCGCAGTAACAAAGTATCATAATTATACTATAATTCTTAATATTTTGTACATGTTATCGCTTTTATTTCAGTCCAAAGAATAACTGTTAAAAAGGTTTAAATTATTTTTAAAGGAAAAAAATAATACATTGAAGATACCCTGGCTGTATAAAATGTAAGATTTTTCCAATACTCTAGTCTAGATTCTACCTTCTTCCTTTGCTTTTTGCAACTCCTTTGAAATCTTTCAAAAATTTTTATCAAAATCCAAATTACAGTAAAAAGGGGACCTTTATTTATCTAAAAGCTTTTTTCTAGATAAAATTATCAAAGAATATGAAAGCATTTTATTTAAATATAACCCAACAGAATATATTATACCATTGTTCAATCCATTGCACGGAGGGACACGCTCCATACAAGGGCGGTCATAAATAGTTAAAGTCCTGTTACTATCAATACATTGTATTATTTTAGTGACTTATAGTTGTAAAAGTGTTTTAGGAACATTAAAATGAAAGAAGTACATGTATTTACGGAATAAAAAACGTTTACTTCAGTAAAAAACAAATATAAACAATAACATACATTTACCTAAATTTATCATGAACAAACACTTAAAAATTGGAATGTAAAACATATATTTCAAATAAAATAAGAGTCAAAACATTGATAACATTATTTAATTATAATAAAATAATAGAAATAAATAAATTAAAATTAATAAAATACAAAAAAAACAAAACAACTAACAAAATACAAATAAATTATTCTTATTCTAACAATATTAAACATGTAACAATTCTATTACACTTTGTGACAGAGTATTTTTCTTTTTAGGGGGAAGTTTCCGAAGACTTGTAATATAAGGATCTGAATGTAATAATAGTCGTTGTATTAAATCTTGATTGGTAACTTCACGTGACATTTTTCGAGTGTGACTTCGTCTATAAATTTTTATATACTTATTTGTCGCTTCAGCAGCTTCTTCGGAAAGTTCTCCTAAAGATAACAATGCATAACTTATAATATCTGATCCATGTACGAGCACCTTGTGGACAGAAGCAGGAAGACTATACCACGGATATTCCTCGACCAGGCTGTATGCTGTTTGTAATGCATAGTCTTTAAACTTGCATTCATTAATTTTATGTCCAGAAGATAACGTTTGTAATATTACACAACAACGATCTATGAGATCCTTATTAAAACCTGTAATTTCAGCAGATACAGCTGATTCCAAAAAAAACTTCCTGGCCGTGTTTCCGTCGTTAGACGTCCCGCTTCCACCACTACGCGGCTTGTCAACTATTAAACCTAATCGTTCCCTAAACTGGGACTGTACATATTGTTTTTTATTTGATAACAATTGTTTATCACTATCTAGCCTAACTTGCCATTTTTTTATGTCTAATCTATATGAAAGATGAATAAAATATTCGAAGAAACGTATCCATAAATGTAGTGGTGATAATCCCAATTGGTATCTTCTCTCTATTACAGGTTTTTGTAAACATTCGTCTATTTTATTCATCTCTTTAGGGGTAGCATTACATATATAACATCTACTTGTAGATGTTTCACTTAAAGCACTACAAATTTTACCATCTACCATTGAAATCTGCAACTTATGAGAAACGACCAATTCACGATTGTCGATCTGAATAAAAGTAGGTTGCAAACTTTCAATTTTATCCTTAAAATAAGCTTCTTCTTGCAAAGACACTGCTGTGCTTTCTTTCAAAAATTGAAATCAATAAGGACGGCAGTACCTAGTGGAAGAGGGTCGAGGATTTTTCCATAAAATTTTACAATTATCTTCAGCTAATTTTACAATAATTTGAAGGGGTACATAAGATGTTACAAACAAACTACTATCTTCTAAAGTTGAATCTGAAAAAAATTGTTTGTATTCACTATGTCCAGTGCTGCCATCGAATCCCCATTTCCCAAGTAAAGAGATATTAGACAAACAATCATCAGGAATCTGATCTAAGACCTCTTTTTGAGATTCAAGGATTCGAGAAGCTGTGTGATCAAAAAGACTTTGTAATTCAACTTCAGCTGAAGACTCGGAAACAGTTATATTAGAAGGGTAACATCTCTGTTTCGCTTTAGTAATTTTTTGGTAACATGGTAATACATTAGGAGAAATCTTACTATTAACAAAGTTTTTAATTAATAAATACTGATGTTTTGTCAACTGAGCATCAGTCACAAGTGACAAGACATCATCAGTGCTAACTCTAGATATACACGAATCGAATGAACAGTCTGAAACATCAAGCAATGCACTCACAGTAGAATCATCAGACTTTGACAAATCAGCTACTCTCCGACGTTTAGTCCTTTTACTACATTGCGTAAAAGGTTTTCGAGGACGACCACGTGAATGACACGGCGATGTTTCAGACGGAGTACATTGCTTATTGTTTTTCACAAGTTGAATTTTTTCAATAACATTAAACCAATCGGAATTCTTATATAAAAGCTTGGTTTTATCCCTATTACATTTTTTCCAGAATCGAGCAATAGCTTTACATAAATTATTAACAATTTTCTCTAAATAATGAATATCAATGTTCTCAGCATCGTTCAGAGTAGTCAACAAACTTTGTAGGACTTGACGACACTTTTCCGAGTCATTATCGGTATTAACAGTTAGCCATATTTCAAGAATATGCATTCTTGAAAACGAGCATATATATAAATTACCTAAAAAAAAAAAAAACGGTTAAAATTCAGTCAAAAAACCTACACAAAGCACTAAGACTAAATAAACTAATTTCGTAGCAAATGCTACGAGATAATCTGGCAACCGTAGCACCCTTGTCATCGCCAAAAGGGCAGATAAGGGCAGCCAAGTTTTAATTTTCCTAAGATAAGAAAGTCTAAAAATTATGGTGCAATATACCTCCATAGTTGGAGCGAGTGGGAACATATTTAAAAGTTTATTCAAACTTTGAATATTAAAATATAATACTCCAAGAAAAGTCGCCTCGTAGCAATGACATACTAAAGAAAATATATACTAAGATACAATTAAAATAAAAATATTAATTATTACATACCCTGTTCTTGGATATCCATTTCAGAAAAAACACACACAGCACTCACAGGTCCCGCAATGACAACAAATGACGTCACGCTTTTTAATGACTCACTGATAACAGTATTTACGATTGGCGATGCGCTCTCTTTTAATGCACAATAGATAATGAAGGCGCACTCTAATTACTGACCTATTTATAGTTTCAGAAGGTACCGCAACTATCCAATGTAACGACAAGGAATAAAATGTAAAACTAGAAAGCAGGTTTTTAAGATTTATGACCTATGGATGTCCCACAGTGCATTGCATCATAAAATTCCCAAGTTTGTTTTCCTGTTTTCTTTGTGTATATATACATGGAATCCAAACATTAATTTTCATAAAATTGCCCAACCCTTTTTAATGAAAAAAGTAAGATAATCACGGTTGCATATGGTTTACAGAGAATAATTTATTTTTTCTAAAAATACACTTGTTTTACTTCCGTTCCGTTAATTATTTTGGCTGTAATAGGCTATACTTTAATAGAAGTTACTTAAAAGTTCGGCGATAGAGATACATATTTTATTTAAATTAATAAGCAAAGCAAATAGATATTCAGGATGTAATGACGACCTGGACAGAGTAAAATCGGATCACAATGCACTGATTGAAGGTCGTAACTCACTTATCCAACCCTGCACCAACTCATTACTGCTTCGCTTCAAGCGGCTATAAATGTCAACAGGTAGACTCAGTCACTTTATTCTCACGACCGAACATTGAAATGACGATCAATGGTGTGACTGTAGATTGAATCGAACGTACGATAGCGCAACAGTAGCTACATAATAGCTACGAATAATGTTGCAAATGCACATCGGTTTAATAAACAATGACAAGACATAACGTTGGAAGCGACAAACATTATATAGTATTGCACCAGGAGCGTGCACGGATTTTAGACAGAGTGTGCAAAAAGTAAGGATAAAACAAACATTTAATGTTATGACGTATTTTACGAGTTAATTTTGGAGTTTTATTTATTTATTTATTTTATGACTATATATATATGGACAGGGTATGCAAGTATGCAGTGCATGCCACTGTGCAGTGGGCACTATATCTATAACCAATACATTAAGTTGTTGTAACACTATAATAATAATGTTATATACAATACCTACCTGAAAAGTACGTTGATACTTATCCAAGAACGTGTAAGAAGGTACGTACATATTATATACAAATATGTTATATAAAGTTATTCTCATGATTTCATGTAACGGCAATTGTTGGAAAATTGAGAAGAGTGAGTCATCATTTTCATATAAATGTAAAGAAATTATTGCTTTTATTTTTAAACAGCCGTAGTCGGTAATTGGTCACTTTCTCTCTTACCTGAACAATTTTTTAATTTTAACAATCAATCAGATCAATAACAATGGCTCTCTGTAAATTAAGTCATGATGATCGGCAGCATATTATCTAATGTCCCCAATACTGGGACATAAGCCTCCCTTATAGTTGTAGCACCATAGGGATAATGGTCATAATGGGTAGGTAGATTATCTCTAGGAGCCGGAGATATATTTTTATTTAGATATATTTAAATTATTTCAAATGCCCTAATAGTAGAAAACGTTAACCTCTTTTTTAAGTGTGATTACATACGGTTACAAATGTCCGCTTCAGCATCATCGGGTTTTTGAGGCAGTGGAATCCTAGGACTTATCTCAAGCCGCGTGTATTATTGAGCCACCGTAGTGGTTTCCTAGAAGGACGATATTCCTTCGAAGGAGTTTTCAAATCGACACAGATACAATAAAGAGCTCTACTCATAGATCTATCTATGCACCGTCAAGCTTTTAATGTTATCTTAAATTTAAGACGAATAACCATTTTAAATTACTTTCCAACAAAAAACCTTGGGTTCAAACCCCGTCCATATATATTTTTTTTGAGATAAGAAATATCATTTTACTGCAAAAATATGCGCAAAAATATGCGGTATAGTCTAACGAATAAAAGCGAACAATAACAAAAACCACTGCTCTTGATTTGTAGATGCATACTGAATATTGATGCTGTATACATGCGTTTCGTTTTAAAAAAGCTTTTTAATATTCTCGTATCGTACTCAGCACAGAAACTAGTTCGTAGAAGTGTGGTATAAATTGAAGAGGTAACTTCGTGTTCTTTTTCAAAGAGACATATTCTTCGAAATCATTTATTGGAGCGAAAATAAAAATATACGACAATTAGGTAGAGTGCACTGTGCTACAAGGAAATAATTAAACGACATCATATCACTATTACTATTTGTATTAAAGCAATTATATTGATTATCTTTTTTAGTTCCAACCCATAGAGTTTAATACTGATTGAATATAAATACTGGTTTCTCCTCGCGAAAGTATTGATGATTTCTTAGACTTATAATACAGTGCACTTTTGTTACTAGGTTAACCATGTCACTTATTTTATAGTTAAAAGATGCTTAATAATAAGGTGGGTAACGTGATCGGCCAATTATTGCGAAAGTTAGGTTACTTCAGATAGGGCCGGCTATCGGAAGGGTGACCAAATATTTACATTTCCGAACTCTTCCGTGTTTCGGGAGGCTTGTTAACCGTTCAAAAATAGATAAAAGTAACATGTCAAATATCAAGTGCTTCATTAATAGTCGTTTAACATTTACAATTCATTTCTTTATTGCACTTCAACATCTATAATCTAAGATCACAAATTTGTTGTTTGTCTGTTTTTTTTAGCTCTTTTTCCATTGTATATGCGTTACCATAGCAATGGGTTAACTGCAAGTAATTCGTCTACCGGACGCTAGATGGTGCTAACGGAAAAATATTAAATAATAGAAAAAAATTAAAGAATTTTGTCCACCTATGCGAAGCCGGGACGGACCGCTAGTGTTATATAAAAAATTACTTATATTATTACATAAAAAAATATTGAATCAATTATGGGCCCTGTTGGGCATGGCAGTTTGACAGGAGAGAGGAAGTAAATTCTAATGCTATTACGTTTGATTTAAGTTCGAATTAAATTAAATTAATTAACATTATATTGTTATTACTTATTTGATTTTCATAACATTATGTACCGTTTTACTTATATTAAATTTCCAATATTTCTTAGATTATTGATATAAGATCTAGGTCTTATATCTCTATATATTTGTTGTCATTAAAGACCTATTTTAAATTCCGTAGCGAATTATTCAAGTTTTCTGTGTTTGTACTACATAAAAAATAATGTTATTTCCCAACTAAACTTATTCATAGAAAAATAAAATGTAGTGGGTGAAATTAGAGTTTAAAGTAATCTGGGCGTGTGCGAACGTCGACGTGCTATTGAGCCTTGACTAAACTTTCGATAAAAAACAGAGAGAACCCTGGCGGTCTTACGAGCCTGAGCCGGTTAAACCAATCGAGACCAATGAGCTTCGGTTGCATTTGCAGTTGTTTGCACACGCCTTACCGCGCTGATTGCGCGTGGTGGATGATAACCCAATCTCTTTACGGTCCAGTGTTTTCATCAGTAAAGGTCTATAACTCTGTGTAAAGGTCATAAATAGGTCGATTATGTTTATAATCATCATCATAACGGCGTCGACTGACCGAGCGGTAGTAATCCTACCTTCGAAGCCGATTGGTCCCGTGTTCAATTCCAGAAGGGGCAGATGTTTTTGTGAAAAATACCAGCTTTTATACCTTAATCGTTGATATATATTTCTATAGATATTACTTATATTTTGTGAAATATGTATCTATCCGTAGATACAAATCTATCCTAACGCAATCCTTGCAGTGCTTACTTTGGGCTAGGCTAGTAGATTTTTTGTATCTACCTCTAGGTACTTGTTGTAACAATGAACATAAGATATGTGTGGGTAATACTACTAGAGTTAATGGACCCTGTTGGTTCGACGGCAGCGATTCTGCCCAAGAGTCAAAGGTCCTGGGTTCAATGTTTGTTTGATACTGTATCGTGGTAAATACATTTTGTATGATATTTGATATCAAAGATCGATTATTTTGTTTAGCACTAAAATATACTCGCTTGTATTCTAAAATAAAATAATTAATTCAGTTTTTATAATTCATCTTTCTTCTCAGTCAGCATGATATATCCATAGTGACAGCTTAATCCACAAAATAATCAATAGAAAGAACGGTAATAATAATCAGACAGTAATTATTATCAAGCAATATACACAAATACCAATCCAAATCATTGGGCCATTCTTATAGGGGTCTCTGTCACCAAATCTATATTTAACTAACTTCCATTTTTCCTTCCTCGTATTCAGAGAACGACAAGAATAAGGAAGCTAAAATTTTAATGTTGTTTTGACAAAATCACTGGCTTGAAGCAAGATAACATAAATATTATGATCAGTAAAAGTTGTAAATAAAAAAATAATGGATATAATTCTATTTTTTCAACATTTGAATCAACTAATAAAAGCGATTTATAGAAAGTAATGTATGTTTATTTTTTGTAATGTTTAATTGGTTAATTGGATATTTTTTCATATCCCTTATTTCATGTATTTCTTTATTAAATTTTATTCATAGCACAAGTTCTATTTAAATTGAAACAAGTTTTTAGCAAACTAAATATTCAGTTCCACAACTAACAAGCTCTACGAAAACTGTTTTTTTATATTATTTAATTAATATAGTTAACACACTTTTGCAAGTGCCGTCAGTAGTGAGCACACGCATGACAAAACTCTTTAGTTTTTTTAATCCTTCTGTCCTTTTATATCTGATTTCTTGACCAACACATTGCCGTGTTGGTCAAGGAATACAGCCAACAAAATAAAATATATGAATATTAAAATATGAAATGCAATAAATGACAATTATTTATAATTATTGCTTCGGAGGCCACATAATGTCTATGATTAGGACTGGTATTTTTATCCATAAGTAAGCTGTGTACTAGCAACAAGTATATTTAAAAGACTGATGATATTAATGTCTCCATGAGAGAGCCTTTCTTTAGAAATAAGGAGACTTGATATTTAGATTGTTATACTTTTAATCTTTATACTTCAACTACGATACTAATACAACTACGATACTAATACTACTTACCTATTTCTGCCGCAAAGCAGCAGTGCTTGCATTGCTGTGTTCTGGTTTGAAGGGTAAGATATGGCAGTGAAATTACTGGGTACAGTGACTTTACATCTTATGTCACAAGTTGGCAACGTACACTGTGGTTCTTGTGGGGGTTGCAGTTTTGCTGCGAATCTCACAAGAGCCACATGTATTATAGGTGACTGTTACCACTTACCATCAGGTGGGCAGTTTGCTTGTTCGCCAACTTTCTGCAATAAAAAAAAAAAAAAAAAAAAAAAAAAAACGTTGCGAGGCCTCATGTTGCTTCGTTTCATCCAGAGCTCTGCAGTGCGGGGGAAACTGTTTAAAATTCCAGGATTGCGCTGCGTACAATAAATTCCACTCCTGAGAGCCCCGGCGCAGTAAATTTCGCGCTTATTTTCTACAAATTATTTCTGTTAAGCACCGCATTTCAAGGCAGTAGTGCTTTAAAGTCAGGTAGTTTTTTCAGTATTCTGTGGGAGTAAGCAATTTTCTAATTCATGTTAATATGCAAGTTTTTGGTATAAGATACACTTTTTATTTGCATTGCGATGAAAGTGACAGTTTATTTTACTGTTTCATTACTTTAATAAGTGCAGACATATTCCACAATAATACCCGGGCGAGCTGAGCTTTGTTCGTGACACACGATCATAAATATCTTCGTCTTCAAAATTAAATCTTATATGAAAGCTCCGTAATTATTTTAAAATGATATCGATAAAACAGTAAAACAACAATTAATAAAGCAGGTCAAAGAACAATGGTGAACTCCGGAATTTTATTGGAGATAAAATGATACTATATCTAAAGCATTAGTTTAAAGTTAGTTCAAATAGTAATCTTATATTGAGTATTAAAGCAATTCTGGATTTAAAGATATTAGATTCATTTATTTTTAATAAATATAAATGAATCTAATATCTAATATTATAAATTAGTTTTCCACTCTCGGCATGCTCTGCTACGACCTCCCATTGCAAAGCGCAATTCCAGGCAAGTCCAGTTGATGTAGGATGGGTGGTCTGAAGCCAGCTTTGCATGGTCGTACCCGTTTGGGCGATGCCCAAATGTACCCGGGCATCTCCTGCCATGCCAAAACCCCACAGGGAAAGAAAAACACCGTAGTAAGTAGGCCTTCTAAAGTGTGGGTCTGCATGACTGTAGTTTACTCCTTAAGAACAATGGTCTTTGAACAGGCACAGAAAATAATAAAATAAAACTTCAAAATAAAAGTGAAAGGCTTTCCTTCATATCTTTCATACCGCGCGCCTTATATGAAAATCAATTCTTACACAGTAAACTCCAAAAATATTTAATAATTGAATTTTAATTTCTTTAAAAATGCTTTAATGAGTCCAAGGTAAGATAAGCGCTGGTAAAATAAAAATACATCAGCTTCTAACGGAGCAAATGAAAACATCTGTGCTTTTATTGTGACTTGTATTTGTACAAGTAAGAATAAATATTGATAAATCGTAGAAAACTAAACCGCCTATATATGAATTCATAGACGCCTAATTTGTTATTTCACAAGAAATTGCCATTGAAAACAAAAGAAAAACGATTTTTATTAACCTTGCCAGATGTCCACGTGTCAATTTTTTGGATAAGATATAAGTGATTTCTACCCACGCGATTACAACGAAACAAATGCGTAGATAAATACACTGCTCGTAGTACAGATGTAATATAAAAGAAGACGGCAATATACAAGTAATATATATTTTTGTTACAATTATGCCAGGAACCGTGACAATGATAGTTCATATCAGTTACATCTTGCTATAATTAATATGATTTGATCTAATTATTAATATAATATACTTATTTATTTGCTTATAAAATAGCACATCGTAGTAAGTGGAATCGAACACAATTAATGTTTCACTCATTCAGGCATGACAATAACATTCAAATATAAATATGTTAAACTTCAAATCACATTAATTAAAACTCTTTAATTAGTAATAACCAAGTTATTAATATCGCAATAAACAAAAAATGTTACTAAGCTTTATCATGATTTTATGTTAATAAATTCAATAATGTTAACCCAGTTGTCTGTTCAAAAAAGCTATTTTGAATGAAACCAAACAGAATTACTTGAAGCACAAAATAGCATCACATTATGGAATTTTTCACTAAGTATTTTCCTTCGTAGATACATATAATTTGGATATTATTATTATATTATATGTATATTAAAGACGGCCTTCGATGGTAGACTGGCTCATAATTCATGGTTAAGCGAGGTTCCGGGTTCAAGTACAGGCCAGGTTGATGTAGAAAACTAACTCTTCTCGGTGTTGTAGTACCGTAGAAGTTTTTATATTCCATTACACAAGTGCAAGTGCTTTAGCTACTAAACTTGGGTTCAAAACAATGTTGTCCAATATTTATTTATTATAATCTATACTAGCGGGCCGTCCCGGCTTCGCACGGATGTACAAAATTCTTAAATTTTCCCACGTTTTTCTCAGGTCGCTTTCTTGTTTTTCTGTCTGTCTGTCTGTCTGTCTGTGCAGTTGGATTCTTGCAACTCAATTTTGAGGCACTTCCCGGCCACCTAGCGAGCTGAAATTTTTGGAGCAAGTCAGAACCCGATGACAATGCATCCTAAAACAACTTTTAACTTTCTACGGCCACTTTCAGGCCAAATTTTGCAAAATTTCACTTTCATATGAAAAAAGTCATAGCGACTCATGGTTTGCTGCGATTATTTAATAATTTAGACAAATACTCTCAACATCTATGCATAACGTACATCTCATTACATCTCCATAAGTAATATGCGCCCCCACTTTTGATGCGCCCCTCGCTTGGCCCCGCCGGGTTATTTTATTATTTTTTGGTTACTGAAAAACGTGGGATTTTTAGATTTTTAAATCTAGTATTATTTTTTATTGCCATTAATATAGCCTATGTTACTCAGCGTGAATATAGCTTTCCAATGGTGAACGAATTTTTGAAATCGGCTTAGTAGTTTTTGAGATTATTCATTGCAAACATACAAAAATACAAATCTTTTCTCTTTATAATATTAGTCTTTGCTTTCATGGGTTATGTTTCTTTTAACTACCATATTAAATAACTATGTGTTTTTTGTATTATCATAATAAATTAACTTTAAATTATATACCTATATACTTGTGAACTAAGTTGTTTTCTCACATACGATGTTAATGATTACGTATGTTTGGTCGAAACCTTATCCTAATAGGCCTCTAAATTGTAATATTAGTTTATTATTGAGCTATATACTATTCCTTTATAAAACATGCATAGCAATGACTATTAACGCAATGTATCATTATTTGAACTACATTATGCCCAATTTATATACCTGATTTGCAGCAACCGCAATCACCTTATTAACAAAATCATATCAGTTTTCCAAACAAGCGGTCTCGGTTATAGCCGTGCATTTGTTCTCTCAAAAATGTATCATCGGTATTCAAATATTTCGTAAAAACAAACGTTACCGTTGTCCGTCCCCACAAGCCCGCCAATTGTCAGAAAAATGTCCATCGCATTGGTTATTTCCCTTTGCTACCAAAATGTTTTTAGAAATCTCTAGTACGAACTGATGTTTTCGTTTTATTTCAATGGACTCGTCAAAAGCGACATGTTTGCATTTTAAGACGAGTTGTATAACATGAGTTAGATACTATTGACATATTTGACCGATTTACTAAGACGCATTTGGACAACTAAGCTCCTATTCTCATCATATAATTATGTAAATGAATTTATAATTTTTATGTTACAAAAACCGCTCTAGAATCAAAACAGTCCAAATTAATTCTTCATTCAGCGAGTTAAGAGTCAAATATTGAAGAGATGATAAGCTAACTGTGACACTGAATAAGTTTTAAATAAAACACTGATAAAATATTCAAAATAATCCATCAATTTGGTTCTGCGTAAGTGAAAAATTTAACCTAATAAAATATTTTGCGTAGGTGGATCTAAAGGTTTGACATATGAATATTTTAGTCTTATAACGCAAGAAAGGTATTTTCAGATTCATTCCTAACAATCATACTGTATATTACCTCTCTACTAATTAAATTACCTGACTGGAGGTTAAAAACAAAAGAACACAATAGATCTGAATTCAACGTATAAGTTGAGTGCTCATTTGCTCATGCATTATTCTTGAAAAGAATCTATAATTGTCTATTGTCTAATTGTCTATCCGCTCTTTTTCCCACTCTTTTTCCATTATATATGCGTTACCAAAGCAACGCGTTAACCGCAAGTAGTTCGTCTACCGGACGCTAGATGGCGCTAACGGAAAAATATTTATAATAGAGAAAATTTAAATAATTTTGTCCACCCGTGCGAAGCCGGGACGGGCCGTTAGTAATAAATAAAGATTACACCAAAAACAAAAGCTTGGTTGAGGCATTGTTTTTGTTTTATTTTCACTATATTAATATTGTTATTTTGCCATGTAATAGCTTTGGTATGTCATGAGTAAAATACGTGTTAAATGTGATTCTTATCACATATTGTAACAGTGACAATGACACATACAAATTCCCTTTACTCTGTTATTTGTTTCGGTCTTATTTATAACAATAATTTCACACAAGGGAAATCACAACACTGTTCACCCAATTTGTTTAAACAATTGACCTACTTTGTATCCTGTTAAATCACCACATTCATAGTAATATTGTAGGGTGGAAATGTACTTGTTTCGAACCATTCTTAGTAACCTAAGCTAATTATGCCTCTTTTTATTCGATTCGATTTAAGTAAATAATTTTGATATATTTTATAACACAAGCGGCTTCGCACGGGTGACAATTTTTAAAAAAAAAATTCTATTTTTAAATATTTTTCCGTTAGCGCCATCTAGCGTCCGGTAGACGAACTACTTTCGGTTAACGCGTTGCTATGGTAACTCGTATACAATGGAAAAAGAGCGGGAAAAAGAGCGGACAGACAAACAACAAATTTCTGATCTTACATTATAGATTATTTTCAGGAATTATGAGTTTGTAATGGCAGGCAAATGAGCACTCAACTTATACGTTGAATCCAGATCTATTGTGTTCTTTTGTTTTAAACCTCGAGTCAGGTAATTGAATTAGTAGAGAGATAATATACAGTATGATAGTTAGGACTGAATCTGAAAATACCTTTCTTGCGTTATAAGACTAAAATATTCATTTGTCAAACCTTTTGATCCACCTACGCAAAATATTTTATTAAGTCAAATTTTTCACTTACGCCGAATTCAAAATGATGGACTATTTTGAATTATCTGATTAAGGGAGTATATATTACATTGGTAAATTTTATATTTTATCAGTGTTTCATTTAAAACTTATTCGGACAGACAAACAACAAATTTGTGATCGAGATTATAGATTAAATTATAGAACGGCATCACGAAAGCTATAACGGATAAGTTTCCTCTTGGTGCCAATTCCTACTATGTTGATGTTTTAAATAGTTAAGAGAAAGTTGTGAATTGAGAAAATATTTATGTTGCTTTCACCATATAACGTATATCCCTTATTACAAGGTTTCATCTCATTTACCTTGAAGTTTAGTTAGTATATTACTATCTACTTTACTCAAAGTCTTAATTGTGTTCACAAAAAGATATAAGATTAACAAATGCACAGCGTCATTCGTTAGATCTTAAAATACCACTCTATTACTTTTGGTAAACGCTACAAATGAAAAAATAAGAATCACTTACTCAAAAATAACGTGTGTTAAATAGTTAGACTAAACAATTTGAAAAAGTAGCTATTTTATTACTGTTTGACTGCTGTTCAATATTTTAACACACTTACTTTATCTATTAGTATTATTACCATCAAAGTCTAATACCCCGCTTATAGTTTGTTGTAATATTTGAATATGACATTTTTTAATAGGACTGTAAGCCTTTTAACAATATTGAATAGTTTTTACAAAAGGGTTAAAATTTTTAGTACCATCTGGACTTTATAAAAAAGACTTTGTGGGTTTGTTACCATATATAGTTACCATAAGCCTAAGAATAACAGTTTTTATAATTAATTAACGTTACCATAGCAACGCATGGCCGGGTTATACCAGCAATGCGTGGCCGGGTTATACCAACAACGCGTGGCCAGGTTAGCTGGTATATAATAAATTCGAAATTAATAATAAAAATAAGACAACATCACATACATTATACTGAACCCAACAGAAACAACAATGGTACCACAACACCCAGAACCACGGAAATATAGAATAGTTCGTGTTTACATTGACCCAGGCGGGTTTTCTATCGCTCGTTTCATTTAATAAGATAATATTTTATTTAGTTCTTTCATTATCATGTTGTTACATCATTGGTATATACCTAACAATTTTAATCGGATTTTAAACACGTTAATTTTCGAGTTTATTTTTATGTGTAATCCTGTAATTTCGGTCCCGTTTTAGGAGCCGTGTCTTCGTCGCCGTAAGTGTGCTTCTGAGATGAAGATGGCTTTTTTGTAATTTGTAAACGAGAATAATAAAAAGTGAGTTATATATTTGTAATGATAACAAATGTGTAAAACTCCTAGTTACATATTTTCCCAAGTTGAAGTAAGACAAAAATGTAATAACAAAAATTAGAAAGGATAAGTAAAACAAACCGAGACCATCCGATGAGAGTAGAGCTCAAACAGATCGAAGACCACAAAAACATCCGAAAGTCGAGAGAAGGCCAAAATCTTGCTATCGCTCATTTGTGATGTAAAATTACGATTAATGCCTAATTAATTTTTAGTGCGACAGCTGCTTTTATTTTGTAGTGATAAATATGATATTTTTAAACAACTTTATTTAAAAAAATAACTCTTTGATAATAATGAACAAATTTTAACATAATTCAAGGGTATTCGTTTGCATTTTGACAATATTTAGCTTTGTAACATCTTTTTGTATTGTGGTGACTATTCCATTTTCTATAAAATTTAAACTTTTAAAAGCCAAGTACACTAGTAATATTATAAAGGACAATAAGGAAGGCGTTATGCCCACAAAATGCGCTAACGATACTAGCTCATAGTAGAAGTTGAAATTCGTTTGTAAAATTCGACACGTTTGCCAGCGTCTCGGTAGCTCAGCGGTCAGAGCAGTCGCCCGGATAGCGAAAGGTCGTGGGTTCGAATCCCATCTGAGGGCTCGGAGGCGTAGTTGTTTTTTACACACAAATTTTATATCTTATAGAAATATTACATTGTGAATGCAAAAAATTAAATTAAAAACATAATTATAGCTGGTTCCATCTTAATCGATTGTTTAATATTTGTAAAAATATTACTTTCGATGTTGAAGGTAGTTAGCGTTCAACATTGGTGGAACGATACTAGCTCATAGTAGAAGTTGAAATACGTTTGTAAAATTCGACACGTTTGCCAGCGTCTCGGTAGCTCAGCGGTCAGAGCAGTCGCCCGGATAGCGAAAGGTCGTGGGTTCGAATCCCATCTGAGGGCTCGGAGGCGTAGTTGTTTTTTACACACGTATTTTATATCTTATAGAAATATTGCATTGTGAATGCAAAAAATTAAATTAAAAACATAATTAAATTTATGTGTAATTATTTAAGCGGATTTGATGATTTTCCATTTGTAACGGCCATGATGCGAAAAATAATAAATTATTCAATTAATTCACAAATTTTTTCGTGTTCATTTTCAAATTACAATATGGAATGGGGTATTAAAGGAAATACGATTGCAGTAATCGCCTTGCACAAAGTGGGTATGGAGCTATCGGTTCAAAGTGGGTATGGAGACACTTCACAAGCTTGGTATCAGCCGTATGTATATCAAACTATCAACAGATACAACAACACTTCCTCTGTCGAAGACCATAAAAGATCGAGGCGGCTGCGTTCTGTTAGAACTACAAAGGCTGTTAATGCTGTTAAAGCCAGAATTCGTAGAAAACCTCATTAGGAAGCAAAAACTCTTATCGCGAGAAATGAAGATTCCTGCTGGATCTCTGTCGCGTATTATACAACAAGACCTAAAGCTCGGTGCTTATCGTCTATATACAGGATATGCCCTAAATCAACCTTTACAATTAAAGAGAGAGGATCGATCAAAATGCCTTCTGTCACGATACAGAGATGAAAGGCATAGAAATATCCTCTTTACCGATGAAACAGATTTCACGATTGAAGAGCACTGCAATAAGCAAAATGATAGTGTACGCTCACAGTTATAAAGAAGCTGCTCAAGAGGTCGGAAAGATACAACGTGATCATCATCCTGCGTCAGTGATGGTTTGGTGGGGCGTGTCTTATCAAGGCGTCACAAAGCTACTTTTGTGAAAAACTAGTGATAACTTCAGCTAAAGTGTATCAAGAGACAGCCTTGGATCGTGTTGTGAAACCTCTCAACAATACACTTTTTAAAAATATACCGTGGACTTTCCAGCAGTTCTCTGCACCTGGTCACAAGGCACGAACCTGGCCTGGCTTGAAACCAACGTGAAGGACTTTATAAGAGCTGAAGACTGGCCCTCATCTAGCTCAGAGCTCAACCCTTTAGACTACAAATTATGATCAGTTTTAGAGGACATGGCCTGCTCTAAACGACATGGTGACATCGAGTCATAAAAAATCTGTGGAGCAAGTAGTGGCGAAACAGTGCGTAAAACCATAGATTTATGGCCAGACATATTAAGGGCCTGTGTAAAAGTCAAAGGTGGCCATTTCGAATAGAATAATTTTGCCGAGACTTTAATAAAAATGTACATATCTTTATGCCCTTAAAGTTGTTCATATTTGGTTCGTATTCAATGAAAAATTGATACGTCTTGCTATTGATGTGTCGAGAACGGATCCTTATTATATAATCATTATTGTTTCAGTATTCAATATTAATATTGTTGTTGTCACTATCCAGCAGCTCAGCGAGGTAACAAACCGCTTGTGACAGTTGATATGGTCCTGTAAAGAGTATTTAAAGGTCTTTTTCAGTTCATTCTCGAAAATCTATGAGGCAAGTAGAAGACAGTGTTGTATAAGGTTTCTTGCGATGATTTAATTTTTTTTAGGCAATTTGTGATGCAGAAAATAATATTTCTGACCGATATCTCCGTGTAGTGCCTCAAGCATCAATCGTGCTTTTGTGACGCGCCTTGAATGATTTGCTTTTTCGGTAGTCAGCTGCTTCCCTTACATGCTGGCATATAAAC
Source organism: Calamotropha paludella (assembly GCA_927399485.1). Taxonomy (NCBI): domain Eukaryota; kingdom Metazoa; phylum Arthropoda; class Insecta; order Lepidoptera; family Crambidae; genus Calamotropha; species Calamotropha paludella. The sequence goes on along the minus strand of OV656815.1, from coordinate 18,737,817 downwards.
ATATATCCCAGGTTTTCAATATTTTCTATGACAACTCGAATGTCCCTATCGACACAGCACAAGTCATCTTGTTTCATTATCGATATTAATCCATTCGAATCTTCAATATTTTTATTATAGCAGCATCGTTCACATTAGCATTAACTCTAGCATAAAGTAAAAGGTTTTCATAAAGGAACTTTCTTTTGGTCAGAAAATGTATTTCTTTGATTAGCATTATTGTTATTTTTTTATGTCTAGCTTACGTACTAATTTGAAAAGAGTTTTTGCTACGTTAGCAATCTCGTTATTTATTAGATCTTCGCATTAACTCCAAAATGATCTGGTAATATATATTTCTCGAAAGCTTTTATTATTCGATGGAAACAATCTGACACCTGCTGCTCTCTTTCTAAACCAAATATTTTTTTGTAGCATATCATTCGAATTGCCGCTTCTTAATTAAATAAAATCACTACCAATGCTTGTGTAATCGTGCGAGATTCAAGTTGAGATGCTAGTCAACATTTCCCGTAGCATATTAATGTTTTCTCTCTAAAGGCCTGTGAATGTTTTGAGTTTTTCTTCAGATAAAGAATAATCGCCAATTTGAGAGTAAAAAGAAACATCTATTTTAGAAGCCAAGAACTGAAGTATTTCTCTTTTATCCTTGAAACTGTGATTGGAATATTCTCGGAGCATTTGAAGTTTATCATAAAAGAAACGTTTTTTTTATCAAATGTGTTTGACGGCCACGGTTGTCCTTCGGTATAAAAATTCCATGTTGTGTAAATGCTTGAATACGAGCTTATAATAGCACGACAATAAGATTTTTCGTTGAATCACATAAAGTACAATGAGTATGCGTTATGTTCACTCTCTTTAATGGAATTTCCACGTATTCTATTTCAGTTTTATTTTTTCTTACATATGTAAAAACTAGGATCATCTTTATCATCACTGCTCGATTCATCTGCTTGGCTCTGTTTATACACTAATAATCTGCACTTATTACACAGTAAAGAGCCTATTTGAACGGTATTTTTGCAAACAGCTAGGTATTTTAGAATTTCTTCGTTTGTCCAAATCTGTTTATTTTCACTTCGATTGCAATTAATGCATCTTCTTGGTCTGTTATTGTTGTTTTCCATTTTGCAGTATTGCACCATATAACAAATGTTCAAATTATACACAAACGAATAAAAACTATTTTCTGCTAAACACAACACGTTATTTATTTGAAAGTTAATAAATACACAATACTGATTTTTTTTCTAAAGAAAATTAATTGATTGCTTGATGAGTGTAATACCATTCTTCAACTGATAAAAATAACGCAGTTTCGTGAACATGTCATAACTTGTCGATAGTGCGTTATATTACAAGTATCAACTAGTATAGGTTGAATATATCATATAAAATAACATATTTGAATACCAATATCACAATTATAATAAAAGATTGTAAAGGCGTTTATAAAATATATTAGGTTCGTTGTTATAAACAAATACAGTCAAAGGTTAATCATATATATTTTACAAAATTATGTCTACTTACATATAATTTTTATTTTTTTAAATATGTTCCACCTATCACACATCTATGTTATTATTACATTTGCTCATGCATTATTCTTGAAAAGAATCTATAATTGTCTATTGTCTAATTGTCTATCCGCTCTTTTTCCCACTCTTTTTCCATTATATATGCGTTACCAAAGCAACGCGTTAACCGCAAGTAGTTCGTCTACCGGACGCTAGATGGCGCTAACGGAAAAATATTTATAATAGAGAAAATTTAAATAATTTTGTCCACCCGTGCGAAGCCGGGACGGGCCGTTAGTAATAAATAAAGATTACACCAAAAACAAAAGCTTGGTTGAGGCATTGTTTTTGTTTTATTTTCACTATATTAATATTGTTATTTTGCCATGTAATAGCTTTGGTATGTCATGAGTAAAATACGTGTTAAATGTGATTCTTATCACATATTGTAACAGTGACAATGACACATACAAATTCCCTTTACTCTGTTATTTGTTTCGGTCTTATTTATAACAATAATTTCACACAAGGGAAATCACAACACTGTTCACCCAATTTGTTTAAACAATTGACCTACTTTGTATCCTGTTAAATCACCACATTCATAGTAATATTGTAGGGTGGAAATGTACTTGTTTCGAACCATTCTTAGTAACCTAAGCTAATTATGCCTCTTTTTATTCGATTCGATTTAAGTAAATAATTTTGATATATTTTATAACACAAGCGGCTTCGCACGGGTGACAATTTTTAAAAAAAAAATTCTATTTTTAAATATTTTTCCGTTAGCGCCATCTAGCGTCCGGTAGACGAACTACTTTCGGTTAACGCGTTGCTATGGTAACTCGTATACAATGGAAAAAGAGCGGGAAAAAGAGCGGACAGACAAACAACAAATTTCTGAATCCAGATCTATTGTGTTCTTTTGTTTTAAACCTCGAGTCAGGTAATTGAATTAGTAGAGAGATAATATACAGTATGATAGTTAGGACTGAATCTGAAAATACCTTTCTTGCGTTATAAGACTAAAATATTCATTTGTCAAACCTTTTGATCCACCTACGCAAAATATTTTATTAAGTCAAATTTTTCACTTACGCCGAATTCAAAATGATGGACTATTTTGAATTATCTGATTAAGGGAGTATATATTACATTGGTAAATTTTATATTTTATCAGTGTTTCATTTAAAACTTATTCGGACAGACAAACAACAAATTTGTGATCGAGATTATAGATTAAATTATAGAACGGCATCACGAAAGCTATAACGGATAAGTTTCCTCTTGGTGCCAATTCCTACTATGTTGATGTTTTAAATAGTTAAGAGAAAGTTGTGAATTGAGAAAATATTTATGTTGCTTTCACCATATAACGTATATCCCTTATTACAAGGTTTCATCTCATTTACCTTGAAGTTTAGTTAGTATATTACTATCTACTTTACTCAAAGTCTTAATTGTGTTCACAAAAAGATATAAGATTAACAAATGCACAGCGTCATTCGTTAGATCTTAAAATACCACTCTATTACTTTTGGTAAACGCTACAAATGAAAAAATAAGAATCACTTACTCAAAAATAACGTGTGTTAAATAGTTAGACTAAACAATTTGAAAAAGTAGCTATTTTATTACTGTTTGACTGCTGTTCAATATTTTAACACACTTACTTTATCTATTAGTATTATTACCATCAAAGTCTAATACCCCGCTTATAGTTTGTTGTAATATTTGAATATGACATTTTTTAATAGGACTGTAAGCCTTTTAACAATATTGAATAGTTTTTACAAAAGGGTTAAAATTTTTAGTACCATCTGGACTTTATAAAAAAGACTTTGTGGGTTTGTTACCATATATAGTTACCATAAGCCTAAGAATAACAGTTTTTATAATTAATTAACGTTACCATAGCAACGCATGGCCGGGTTATACCAGCAATGCGTGGCCGGGTTATACCAACAACGCGTGGCCAGGTTAGCTGGTATATAATAAATTCGAAATTAATAATAAAAATAAGACAACATCACATACATTATACTGAACCCAACAGAAACAACAATGGTACCACAACACCCAGAACCACGGAAATATAGAATAGTTCGTGTTTACATTGACCCAGGCGGGTTTTCTATCGCTCGTTTCATTTAATAAGATAATATTTTATTTAGTTCTTTCATTATCATGTTGTTACATCATTGGTATATACCTAACAATTTTAATCGGATTTTAAACACGTTAATTTTCGAGTTTATTTTTATGTGTAATCCTGTAATTTCGGTCCCGTTTTAGGAGCCGTGTCTTCGTCGCCGTAAGTGTGCTTCTGAGATGAAGATGGCTTTTTTGTAATTTGTAAACGAGAATAATAAAAAGTGAGTTATATATTTGTAATGATAACAAATGTGTAAAACTCCTAGTTACATATTTTCCCAAGTTGAAGTAAGACAAAAATGTAATAACAAAAATTAGAAAGGATAAGTAAAACAAACCGAGACCATCCGATGAGAGTAGAGCTCAAACAGATCGAAGACCACAAAAACATCCGAAAGTCGAGAGAAGGCCAAAATCTTGCTATCGCTCATTTGTGATGTAAAATTACGATTAATGCCTAATTAATTTTTAGTGCGACAGCTGCTTTTATTTTGTAGTGATAAATATGATATTTTTAAACAACTTTATTTAAAAAAATAACTCTTTGATAATAATGAACAAATTTTAACATAATTCAAGGGTATTCGTTTGCATTTTGACAATATTTAGCTTTGTAACATCTTTTTGTATTGTGGTGACTATTCCATTTTCTATAAAATTTAAACTTTTAAAAGCCAAGTACACTAGTAATATTATAAAGGACAATAAGGAAGGCGTTATGCCCACAAAATGCGCTAACGATACTAGCTCATAGTAGAAGTTGAAATTCGTTTGTAAAATTCGACACGTTTGCCAGCGTCTCGGTAGCTCAGCGGTCAGAGCAGTCGCCCGGATAGCGAAAGGTCGTGGGTTCGAATCCCATCTGAGGGCTCGGAGGCGTAGTTGTTTTTTACACACAAATTTTATATCTTATAGAAATATTACATTGTGAATGCAAAAAATTAAATTAAAAACATAATTATAGCTGGTTCCATCTTAATCGATTGTTTAATATTTGTAAAAATATTACTTTCGATGTTGAAGGTAGTTAGCGTTCAACATTGGTGGAACGATACTAGCTCATAGTAGAAGTTGAAATACGTTTGTAAAATTCGACACGTTTGCCAGCGTCTCGGTAGCTCAGCGGTCAGAGCAGTCGCCCGGATAGCGAAAGGTCGTGGGTTCGAATCCCATCTGAGGGCTCGGAGGCGTAGTTGTTTTTTACACACGTATTTTATATCTTATAGAAATATTGCATTGTGAATGCAAAAAATTAAATTAAAAACATAATTAAATTTATGTGTAATTATTTAAGCGGATTTGATGATTTTCCATTTGTAACGGCCATGATGCGAAAAATAATAAATTATTCAATTAATTCACAAATTTTTTCGTGTTCATTTTCAAATTACAATATGGAATGGGGTATTAAAGGAAATACGATTGCAGTAATCGCCTTGCACAAAGTGGGTATGGAGCTATCGGTTCAAAGTGGGTATGGAGACACTTCACAAGCTTGGTATCAGCCGTATGTATATCAAACTATCAACAGATACAACAACACTTCCTCTGTCGAAGACCATAAAAGATCGAGGCGGCTGCGTTCTGTTAGAACTACAAAGGCTGTTAATGCTGTTAAAGCCAGAATTCGTAGAAAACCTCATTAGGAAGCAAAAACTCTTATCGCGAGAAATGAAGATTCCTGCTGGATCTCTGTCGCGTATTATACAACAAGACCTAAAGCTCGGTGCTTATCGTCTATATACAGGATATGCCCTAAATCAACCTTTACAATTAAAGAGAGAGGATCGATCAAAATGCCTTCTGTCACGATACAGAGATGAAAGGCATAGAAATATCCTCTTTACCGATGAAACAGATTTCACGATTGAAGAGCACTGCAATAAGCAAAATGATAGTGTACGCTCACAGTTATAAAGAAGCTGCTCAAGAGGTCGGAAAGATACAACGTGATCATCATCCTGCGTCAGTGATGGTTTGGTGGGGCGTGTCTTATCAAGGCGTCACAAAGCTACTTTTGTGAAAAACTAGTGATAACTTCAGCTAAAGTGTATCAAGAGACAGCCTTGGATCGTGTTGTGAAACCTCTCAACAATACACTTTTTAAAAATATACCGTGGACTTTCCAGCAGTTCTCTGCACCTGGTCACAAGGCACGAACCTGGCCTGGCTTGAAACCAACGTGAAGGACTTTATAAGAGCTGAAGACTGGCCCTCATCTAGCTCAGAGCTCAACCCTTTAGACTACAAATTATGATCAGTTTTAGAGGACATGGCCTGCTCTAAACGACATGGTGACATCGAGTCATAAAAAATCTGTGGAGCAAGTAGTGGCGAAACAGTGCGTAAAACCATAGATTTATGGCCAGACATATTAAGGGCCTGTGTAAAAGTCAAAGGTGGCCATTTCGAATAGAATAATTTTGCCGAGACTTTAATAAAAATGTACATATCTTTATGCCCTTAAAGTTGTTCATATTTGGTTCGTATTCAATGAAAAATTGATACGTCTTGCTATTGATGTGTCGAGAACGGATCCTTATTATATAATCATTATTGTTTCAGTATTCAATATTAATATTGTTGTTGTCACTATCCAGCAGCTCAGCGAGGTAACAAACCGCTTGTGACAGTTGATATGGTCCTGTAAAGAGTATTTAAAGGTCTTTTTCAGTTCATTCTCGAAAATCTATGAGGCAAGTAGAAGACAGTGTTGTATAAGGTTTCTTGCGATGATTTAATTTTTTTTAGGCAATTTGTGATGCAGAAAATAATATTTCTGACCGATATCTCCGTGTAGTGCCTCAAGCATCAATCGTGCTTTTGTGACGCGCCTTGAATGATTTGCTTTTTCGGTAGTCAGCTGCTTCCCTTACATGCTGGCATATAAACATATATCCCAGGTTTTCAATATTTTCTATGACAACTCGAATGTCCCTATCGACACAGCACAAGTCATCTTGTTTCATTATCGATATTAATCCATTCGAATCTTCAATATTTTTATTATAGCAGCATCGTTCACATTAGCATTAACTCTAGCATAAAGTAAAAGGTTTTCATAAAGGAACTTTCTTTTGGTCAGAAAATGTATTTCTTTGATTAGCATTATTGTTATTTTTTTATGTCTAGCTTACGTACTAATTTGAAAAGAGTTTTTGCTACGTTAGCAATCTCGTTATTTATTAGATCTTCGCATTAACTCCAAAATGATCTGGTAATATATATTTCTCGAAAGCTTTTATTATTCGATGGAAACAATCTGACACCTGCTGCTCTCTTTCTAAACCAAATATTTTTTTGTAGCATATCATTCGAATTGCCGCTTCTTAATTAAATAAAATCACTACCAATGCTTGTGTAATCGTGCGAGATTCAAGTTGAGATGCTAGTCAACATTTCCCGTAGCATATTAATGTTTTCTCTCTAAAGGCCTGTGAATGTTTTGAGTTTTTCTTCAGATAAAGAATAATCGCCAATTTGAGAGTAAAAAGAAACATCTATTTTAGAAGCCAAGAACTGAAGTATTTCTCTTTTATCCTTGAAACTGTGATTGGAATATTCTCGGAGCATTTGAAGTTTATCATAAAAGAAACGTTTTTTTTATCAAATGTGTTTGACGGCCACGGTTGTCCTTCGGTATAAAAATTCCATGTTGTGTAAATGCTTGAATACGAGCTTATAATAGCACGACAATAAGATTTTTCGTTGAATCACATAAAGTACAATGAGTATGCGTTATGTTCACTCTCTTTAATGGAATTTCCACGTATTCTATTTCAGTTTTATTTTTTCTTACATATGTAAAAACTAGGATCATCTTTATCATCACTGCTCGATTCATCTGCTTGGCTCTGTTTATACACTAATAATCTGCACTTATTACACAGTAAAGAGCCTATTTGAACGGTATTTTTGCAAACAGCTAGGTATTTTAGAATTTCTTCGTTTGTCCAAATCTGTTTATTTTCACTTCGATTGCAATTAATGCATCTTCTTGGTCTGTTATTGTTGTTTTCCATTTTGCAGTATTGCACCATATAACAAATGTTCAAATTATACACAAACGAATAAAAACTATTTTCTGCTAAACACAACACGTTATTTATTTGAAAGTTAATAAATACACAATACTGATTTTTTTTCTAAAGAAAATTAATTGATTGCTTGATGAGTGTAATACCATTCTTCAACTGATAAAAATAACGCAGTTTCGTGAACATGTCATAACTTGTCGATAGTGCGTTATATTACAAGTATCAACTAGTATAGGTTGAATATATCATATAAAATAACATATTTGAATACCAATATCACAATTATAATAAAAGATTGTAAAGGCGTTTATAAAATATATTAGGTTCGTTGTTATAAACAAATACAGTCAAAGGTTAATCATATATATTTTACAAAATTATGTCTACTTACATATAATTTTTATTTTTTTAAATATGTTCCACCTATCACACATCTATGTTATTATTACATATAACAGTTGGATACGTACTGATTACACGTTTTTATGGTCGGTGTGACTCAAGAAATAGCCACTAAAAAGCACCCCTATTTTTTCAATATGTTTTTACAGCTTTATATGTAGTTATTCAAAAAAAATTAAAGAAATATGTAATGTAAAGCTAATTAAGAGCTTTCATGTCGTGTTGGTTTCATACAAATATATGTCATAGTTACGTAAAAAATAATTTTGAAGTTAGGGGCTGCAACCCCCATTTTCCAATTATTTTTTTCATTTTGCTGGATTTATTCCGACTAAGGACATAGGATAGGTATCACTTTAATTTCAAACACAGCAACGCGTAGCTGGGTCAGCTAGTTTATCAGTACATTATATAATAATAATACTTTGTGTGTTTGTTACCATATATAGTTACCATAGTTACATAAGCCTAAGAATAACAGTTTTTATAATCAATTAACGTTACCATAGCAACTCGTGGCCGGGTCAGCTATTTATTATTATTGTCTGCCTACCTTCGTATTATTGAAAAAATGTATGGCGTGTGCTTTGTTGGGTATTGTGAAAAAAATAAATAAATTGGTTCGTGTTGCCACTTCCACTGAGTAGAGGTACGATACCTCTACAAAGATGCCCATGGGACGTCAAAAATGAAGATTTAGCCGTCGACCGCGTCATACGTTTACGGCAACTAATGAAAACACGGGATCAGCGATGAAGTGGGAGGGTTCCTTAAGATCTACTTTAATATTTTCAGGTAATTTTTTTGTAGACGTGTAAAAATATTTTTAGTTCTTACACCTTTGCGCACATTACACATTTAAATAAAACAACTTATTCATGCTTTTTTGTGCATAATTTCAATTTAATCCTAACGTTTAATTTTTTTAGAGTTAGGACACAGGATGGTTTTTATTTAATTTATAACACAGCATTGCGTGGCCGAGTCAGCTAGTATATATAATAAAAATAGTTTTTGCTCTTTCTAGAAGTAAACAGTTTTTACCGATGTCCCTAAGCTCCGATGTGAAGCATTAATATTAAACGAAATATATTGATACTAACAACATAATGTACGAGTAGAAATCAATAGCAACCAAGTGCGAAAAATCGTTAGATAAATAGCGATAGAACAACGTAATTGAAAACTTAATAGTTTTAGGTAAGTCAACATTATAAATTCATATTATGGAGATGAAAATCACTTTACATCGTGTATGAGCCGGATAAGTCGCGGCTTGACTTATCGAATTAATTGAAAAATAATTAACTTTGGCCATTTTGCTACGCAGCATTGAAATGGAATTAATTCAACAATGTATTTTAAGCACATTGCGTCCGCTGTGGCATGTTATATCGTATTATACTTCAATTTTGTAAAATCGGAAAATCCAGCACCGGAAGATGGTCAAAATAGTAATATTAAGATTATAGATCTTTATCTATCTTTCATTACTTAGAGAAATGTTGCTTTTGTAAGAGTACCCCTTTAAAGGATAATGTATTATGTTCAACATCTAAGGAATCTTCATTATTTCAGGTCCTGAAGACAATGAAGACAACCAACCAGTTGAAGAGGATGTCTTTCGTAATGGCCATACGTTCGTAGCTTTAATAGAGTAAGTACTTTATAAGATTCTTTCAAAAACTTAAAATACTTAATTCAACTCATCTCACTTTAAAACTGATAGAATTTTCAATAAACTTTTAAGCCCCTTTTTACCCTCTTAGGGGTAGAATTTTCTAAAATACTGATGCTCACGATATTTTAATCATTAAAATGATTATTGATTAGTGTGAGTTACATTATTCATATTTAGTTTTTTAACAAACATTTCACACAAAAGGGAAGTTTTTTCTATTTATCTTTTTATTGATTTTATTTTCATCCAAATGTGCCTGGAAACGATAGCTGTTAAGCAATAAGGTCGCCGTTGTTTACGACTTTTGGTACGGAAGAGTAGAATAGTACTAACTATTTTCTGAATTATGTTCTGTTTCTGAGATCTTTAAACCGTAAAGTATAAAAAAAATGTTGAAAAACCCGTTATTTTTCGAGGAGATTTCCGTCCAGCAGTGACGTATTTCGGCTGAGACAATAATGGTGATGGTGAATAGGATCCGCCAACTTTCTACTTTGTTTTTCTTTATAATTGTTTGGAAATGTAAGAGCTTTAGTTAATTATTATTATTACTAACAGCAACATAAAAATAATAGTATTTCTTACAATCACACCAATTAGCCTAGCCCAAATTAAGCACTGTAATATATGTATATAAATACTCAAGACTCGGGTACAAATGTTCGTATTAATGGAATAACTTGTGGGACTTGAACCGTGGACCGTCGGTGGGAAAAGCAGAATTGCTACAGTTTCACCAAACGGTCGTTAAATGAAGGATAATTTCTATAGCTGTTGCTAATAATTGTTTGGATTGTTATTAATTTTATTTTAACTTTGTTTAAAAAAAGAAGCTGTTAGTGTACGCTATGTTGTGATTTAATTTTTTTTCAATATACAACCGACAACATTTACCAACAAAATATGAATGTAAATGGTGGCAATAACACGTATAATAAGCTGTACATTAATTGATGAAACAGAAAACATGATAATTCAAAATAAATTAATTCCCCGAAATACGACATTGCGTATAATGGTGTTACACTTCTTCGCTAGAGGGCCCATCATCATATATTAACATACTTCGCATCTTCCCTTGGTTAAATATTCATTACATTAAATTTAATTGCTTTATTATTTTAATTTAAGTAATAAGTATTACTCATTAAATTTTATACTCAGCCAATGCCATCATTACTTAATATACAGAAAATATGCATCTCAATTATTATGTGGTCGAAAAATCTGTTAACACATTTGTTGGTATATCGGCAGTGGTATATAATGCAAATTATACATTATAATATGATATTATAATGTGTAATTTATATTTAAACTACTAGATTTTTTCTCAATGCCCAGTTCATTTAATTAGTGTCCCTAGTTATCCTGTGATTAAGGCTTCTGTAAAGTAGGTAATGGAAATGTCAGGATTCAATATAAAAAACAAAGTTAAATGCGCAAATTTAGGTGAAAAGACATGCGCAACTAATCCGGTAAAAGTGGTTTTATTTTAATGTATGATTGCGGAAGTTTAAGTGTTTATTTAAATAGTAATTTTATTTTTGGACGTGGCTTTCTTTGATTTTCATTTGAATTCAATGCATCATTGTTTAAATTTGCGTACTAAATATCTGCTACAAAATTTATTGATAGTCATTGAGAGCTAATCCATTTAACTATCTTGGCACTACTCTTAATTAATAATTTGTTCACCAAGAAGCAAAAGTGACTTATTATTATTATCAGACCTTAGTTCATAGTCGCAAAGTTGCCTGTCTGGCGGTCTTCTACAGACTGTACTTTGGAGAGTCTGCTCAAGAGCTGTATTTGCTCATACCGCCATCTCCTTTTTTCCTTCGAACATCCAGACACACTGCGGGCTACCACTCTTTCTTGGTTACTATTCCTACCTGTAGCACCAAGCGCTTCTCAATATCCTTTATAATGCGCATAGCAAAGGAATGGAACTCCCTTCCTGCGTCTGTATCTCCGAGAACTTATAACCCCTCCATTTTCAAAGCCAGAGTGAATAGGCACCTTCTGGGTTAGCTCGTTCTGTCTTGGCCCCGGACTTGATTGTGATCAAGAGCGAATCCATACTAAATAAATAAAAAATAAAATAAATTAGCAACGAGGGTGCAGTTGGAAACCTATTCCGTAGACTTGCGTTTTAAAAGCATCCGAGTTCGGGTGTTCGAGTTCTACTTTCTCTCGAGTAATATAAATTAGATATTTTAAACTACATACATACGCCTGTGAAGAAAACATACGACATAATTTATATTATTTTTTTTTTATAATTCAAGGCTTCTTTTTCTAACTTTTACCTGATAACCATGATATACTCGTATATCATTTTTTTTATTACTAGTCGGCATGTTTTCTACTGCTGGCGGCGTAATTGTAAAATCCTCATTCTCTCTATGTATATATATATATATACACAATAAAAGAAATAAAAAGTCCTAAACCAATGATAGTGCGATTTTTTAAATTTATAATATATAGTCTAAGCAAAAAAAAAACAAGCGGAACTAACCTCTAAAAAATGTATTAATACACATTTTTACCGAGAACACCAAAACCATGAAAGTGACTCTTCTGACTCCCGCCAATAATTCCCTGATGTTTTATTTTTATTATGTTAAAAATAAATAATATAGCAACATACAAGTCTTAACTTGCTATTCCTATAAACTAAAGCGCCCGTTAAAGTAAGAAAAATGGAATTTTCATACAATTTTATCTTCCGCATACTATTTAGTATGACATCAAAAACATATTTTCTGACCTTCTCTTACACAAGTGTAAGAGAAGGTCAGAAAATATGTTTACGTACTTTACTTACGTACTTACACAACGTACGCAGGTGTAATATTAAATACAACGTAATATTTATTCAAATAAATGTCTATTGTACATAAACTCTCAACGCATAATGAGCAATAATAAAGTTTAATCTCCATTTTTTTTAAAGATGATTATTCGCTGTGTGCGCGATGACAGCGCCTCTAGTGACCACAATTATTGTGGACTTGAGTTCTGTCAAATAATGGCAACTGGATTGTTTGATAACGATTTCCGGATTGTTTTTCAGCGAAATTAAATAAAAATATCTAAAAAAGTTGGTGCATATTAATAACCGATTTTCCTACCTTAACAAAAAAATGGTATGTTATAATACGTACGGGATTTGAATCGCTAGAACATGATATATATTTCCAACCTCAAACTATGCAAAAAGGAAAAAATAGTATTAGAACAGCATGTGAGAAACGTTGAAGAGCTTAGAACCAACGGACAAAGCTACTTAATATAAGCTCTGATAGACAAACGTCTTTACTGTTACACATAATCCCTTCGAAACATCATTTAAAGTGAGTTCATATCTACTTATTGAAATTGTATTTTTGACATTTCAATAAAACACTTTTTTCCGGATTTTGCGCATATTTTATTTTATTTTATATTTAATCCTTAAAATAATTATTAAATTCTCACTATGATTACATTGTATACTACTCGGAAATTGGGAGAGCCCTTCCGAGAAGAACTGGCGAAAGAAACTCGGGCAGGGGGACCAACCTCCATCTTACTGTTATTATTTGCAAAAAGAGCTAACTTCATCATCAGGTCTTGCAATGTGTGTAATTTACACACATTGTTACTCAGTTACATACAATATAATCGTAGTGAGAATTTAATAACTAAATAAAATGTAAAAATAAAACAATTTGATATGCATAAAACAATTTTAACAATTAGGAACGTGCTCGATTAAAATATTGTGAAAAACATTATAAAAAATATGTGCAAAATCCGTAAAAAGTGTTTTATGCAAATGCGTAATGTGCGCGGAAGTGTACGAACTAAGTATTGTATTTTTGAGTTAGTGCACCTCAACTTATATTAATTAATTTAATGTTAATTTTAATTCCAGATAAATGATGAACGTGTCGTTACGAATGTTAAGTGCGAGAGTGTTTATATTCAAAGTGGCAAGTGCAAACATATTGCTGCTTTGATACATTATATCAACACAGAAGAAAGTTTATCAAAAACAAGTAGCGAACAACAATGGGAAAAACTTTTCCCGCCTGTTTCTACACTTTATAACACTGTGACCCATATCGCGAATTTTAACGTTTTTTCTCAAAAATTCTTAATAGCGTTAGTATGAAATTGTATGAAAATATTGCAATTTGATACATGACAGTCCAGAGTTATTTCACATTTCTGTCACATCGCGCGCTGCGATCGATTTGACGGTCCCCACCACCCACTTTGCACATAGCGAATAGCATAATGACTATTACGCGAAAATTCTATACCTACGCAAAAAAAAACGATTGGGATTTTTAATGGCATGCTCCCGATGCATCATAGTAAAGAGCTGTTCGTGACCGCCGTCGGGCGGTCTGGTTCCGGTTTTAGTATCAGTTTTTGTCTTAAATTGAGAAATTGAAAAAGGTCAAAAGGAAATAATCGAATAAAGAATAACATACATACATTTTCATTACAATACTTTAGAAACTTAAAACGCTTGTAAAACAAGAATATTACAACAATGTCTTATCTATAAATTTGTTTATTCAAAAGGCTTGTAAACTATTTAAGTATATGCTGTAGTTAAGTTTACATTTATTTTTGAAGAAATTAGACTAAATGTAATGTAATACTTACCTTTCCTTTTAATTTAACACATATCTATGGACCTTTAGTTTTTGTTATATTGCGTCATTATACGTCGAGAGGTATTTTTACATCAAGCTTTTTTAAAACTTTACTTAGTTCTTGTGATGTATAAATTTGACTCTGGGCTACCCAACGCCTACATAGGTCAAAGAATAAATCATTCGCTGCCTCCAAAGATTATTGCCTATTACAAACAAATATGAGTTTGGTAGCAGCCGTTCGTTTTCCGAGAAACAGTTGATGAAGACTTAAAACAAAATATACAATCACTTTTCACTGGAACGATACGCTCCACCCCTATAAAAAAAAACTTTTATTGTAAATCCACCTAGATTAAGGAGTGTTGTTGCGGCCAGTGCCCTTTCTATCTTGATGATGGGAGAAAAGGGAATCCTGTCCTATGCAATAAAATAAACGAGAGTGGACTGTAAAACTGTAATGGTACTCGTATGGTCAAATTAGAAAATACAGTGCAAGCCGCGCGCGAACAGTAAATAACGGTGCGATAATCTGTCCGCGCGGAAGCGAAGTGTCCTCGTCGACCGTCCTTTGCTTATACCGTGTTTCCCCCGCGCCCCTCCTCTGCGGGTCTTGAACCGGTTGCTGCGATGTTGTGATCGGCAGCGGCCTCGTCTTCACCATATACTCCCCGCGTTGAAGATTCTTCAATGGTTTCTAGCGGCAGGGGGCATATGTTGTTGAATGCCCGGCGTATGATTCCCTTCTTTGTCCTTATGTCGGCCACCCTAGCGACGCCGTCATGGCCAGGAAGGGTGCGTACGATGCGGCCAAGCAACCACATCAATGGAGGTAATGCCTTGTCTTTGACAAGGACCAGGGTCCCCTGTTTCAGTTGCCCACGTGAACGCTGCCATTTGGTTTTCTGCTGAAGCCACAAAACATACTCGTTAGAAAACCGATTCCAGAATTGCTGTTTCAGGAACTCGATGCGCTGGAACCGCTGCAGTGAGGTGATCCTGGTTGCCTTGATCTGTGGATGAGGCACAAAGATTAAAGACCGTCCAATAAGAAGATGAGCAGGAGTTAAGGGGTAAAGATCGGAAGGGTCGTCGGAAAGTGGAGTAAGAGGTCTTGAATTGAGGATTCCTTCTACCTGAACCAACAAAGTAGACATCTCTTCGTACGTCAGATGGGTTGAACTAAGAACGCGCCTAAGGTGGTACTTTGTAGATTTAACAGCAGACTCCCACAATCCGCCGAAATGTGGAGTATACGCTGGAATGCAAGAAAAGTTTATACCGTTTTCTATTATATTTAATTTTAAGCCTTTGATTACTCGGCGCAGTTCGTTGGATGCACCCACAAAGGTTGCACCGTGGTCGGAGAAAATATTCCGCGGCTTACCCCTGCGAGAAATGAAACGGTTAAGAGCAGCAATAAAACCTGCACTGCAGCACTGCCTTTGTTGCTAGGCATACAAAAACACAAATGTATGATTTTATTAATGTGGAACCTCTTCCTTTACGGTTTGCTATCATAACTGGCCCAGCATAGTCCACACCTGTCTCCAGAAATGGATATTCGAGATGCACACGTTGCTTCGGGAGGTTTCCCATGATTGGCTGTGCGTTTTGACCTTTGTGCCGATTACATGTGACACAAGTACGCACTATGCGCTTGGATAGGTTAGTACCTCCTACAGGCCAATAATTATGCCTTATCAAAGCCAGTAAAAGCTGTGGACCACAATGGAGATTTGTTTTGTGAGTAGATTGAAATATTAGCTTCGTGACATGATGACTACTACAAAGCAAGATAGGGTGCTTAACGTTATAGTCATAACTAGAATTATTAAGCCTGTCACCAACACGAATAAGGTTATATGAATCAAAAAATGGTGACAAATTCAATAATCTGTTTTTCTGTGGCAAGTCCTTGTTTGAGGCGAGTAATTTGTACTCATCAAGAAAAGATTCCTGTTGAGCTATTCGGCATATAAAACGTAATGAATCTTGAAGTTCGTTGGTTGAGAGCCTACCAGATACTTTAGGTTTGCGACGGACAGTGTTTATAAAGCGAAAAATAAATGCGATTATACGTTGTAGTCGCGAAATGTTTGAATGTTTGTGAATTAATGTAGAAAATAAATTAGAATGATTGTTTAAATGAAATGTTTGTATAATTTCTGGTAGTTCCTTGCGTGTGTCATTAGGATTTGTAGGCCACTTCGACTGATTTAATTTTAAATAAGCAGGACCCGTCCACCAAACTGACGATGCGCCTAATTCATCCGCGCTTACGCCTCGAGAAACTAAGTCTGCCGGGTTTTCCTTGGTCGGAACATACCGCCACCCATGTTCACCTAAATCTTCCTGTATCTCCGAAACGCGATGGCGAACAAATGACCTTAGCTGCTGTGGAGGTGACGAGAGCCATCCTAATACTATTGTGGAGTCCGTCCAAAAGAAAATGCCGCTAGGTTTAAAAGTGACAGACTCCACTACCCTTTTACAAAGTCGTGAACCTAAAAGCGCGCCACAAAGCTCCAAACGTGGGGTGGTGGTGGGTTTAATTGGGGCACCCTTGCTTTTAGAGACTAACAGGCGAACAGTGACCACATCACCTGCAATACTACGAATATAGATACATTCGCCATATGCACAGTCTGATGCGTCTGCGAAGGTGTGTATTTCGATCTGTGTTGGTGATGCACCAATGACATGTCTTGGTATGTTTAGGTTGTTTAGATGGAGCAAAGATTTTGCAAAATGAGACCATGCCTTTTTGATATTATGTGGAACTTCTTCGTCCCAAGAACACTTAAGTTTCCACAACTGCTGCATTATTATCTTTGCTTCAACAATGCAGGGTGCAACGAGACAAAGGGGATCGAATATTTGAGCAATCGTAGATAGTATAGCACGCTTATTGACCTTACTTTGTGTGTCAACGTTAATTTGGAAAGTAAGCGTATCTTTAGTGCAACACCAACTCAATCCTAGTGTCTTGGAAAGTTCATGCTCGCTTAGGTTGACCGAGTCAGAGTGAGGTTCCCTATCACAAACAGCTTCCAAGATGGTTTGGTTGTTAGAATGCCACTTATGCAACTCCATTTTGGCCGACCTCAATGTATCGGTAATTGAGTGACACAATGCTATGGTGTCTTGAATCTCATCTAGGCCTGTTAAAAGGTCGTCAACGTAGAAATCCCGACAGATGGCGCGCCGAACTTTCTCATCTTTTGATTCAAGACCCAACTGCTTAAGACATCTTGTGGCGAGGTAGGGAGCCGATGAAGTTCCATAAGTGTGGGTGTTAAGAGTATATGTGCTCAGCTTTTCAGAGGGATCGAACCTCCATATTATTTGTTGTAGTGAGCGCTGTGATGGGTGCACTTCTACTTGCCTGTAAATTTCAAAAATGTACATTTTTGAAATGTCGGATGAGACAACGTATTTATGTTGGCGGAAGCGCAGTAAAATAGAGAGTAGGTCTTCCTGTACAGTAGGCCCGACCCTTTGGATGTCATTAAAAGACTTGCCTGACGTTGTGACAGCAGAAGCGTCGAAGACAACGCGCAATTTTGTTGTTGTGCTAGACTCTCTTAAAACACCGTGATGTGGTAGGTAGTAAGATTGTTCTTGTATATTATCGTAAAATTCTGTGTTTATGTTGTAATTTTTTTCCAAATTTGTAATATAATTAGTTTTTAGGTTTTTATCGTTTGTATTTATGCTCATATGTCCCAAATTAATATATTCCTTTATAAATTCTACGTACTTTTCTTTTAAGTCAGATTCTCTTTCCAAGCGTCGTTCTAAAGACAGAAATCTGGTTTTCGCCGATTGGAACGAGTTGCCTAATGCGTGCGCGGTTTCTTTCAATGGCAAGGTTACGACGAAACGCCCATCAGAATTCCTCGTGGTAGAATTTATAAAGTTATCCTCGCATGCACGTTCTTCACGGGTTAAATCATATTTAGGTGAAATTGAGTCCAACTCCCAAAAGCGGGAGAGGTCTGATAGTGGTGATGCGTCTTGAAGAAACATGCACACAGGCGCATCCGTATTAGGTTTGGGTAGAGTGCCGGAAACAAGCCAACCAAGCTTTGTTTCAAATAATGTGGGTTTGTGTTTGCCTAACTGAATACGATTTGTGCCTATTACGTTCCAAAATAAGTCCGCGCCTACTAAAATGTCAATGGCTGACGGTATATGGAAAGTGGGATCGGCTAAGCAAATGTCAGTAGGTATTTGTATATCATTGATATTGATATATGTGTTTGGCAATGTTGTGATGTTTGGCAAGATGAAACAGTCAATGTCTGTCCTAAAATCGCCCTGATAAGACTCCATTGTAAGCGAGCATCGTTGTGAGCTACGAGACGTCTGATTGTTGATGCTAATTATCTTTGAATAAGTAGAAGATGTTTGGAGGCCTAGCTTATGACACAGAGCTTGGGTAATGAAGTTGGCAGTACTCCCATTGTCCAGTAAAAGCCTGGCCACATGCGAAGTACCATTGTAATCGAATACCTTAACTAGAGCGGTAGAAAGCAATATTTGCGGAGTCGCAGTAAGGCTTGCGTCCCTAACTGATAACGCGACTTGACCCTGAGTGAGCGATTCTTGTGAATTATGGAAATGCAGCAATGTATTGTGCTTTACTTTGCAATACTTACAATGACTAAGTTTGCATTTCGTTTCTGAGTGGCCTGATCTAAGGCAATTCAAACAGACCTTCAGTTCCCTGGCCTTATGATTGCGAGCTTCTACAGATAATCCTCGAAAAGACTCACAACTGTACAACTGATGGTTGGGACTTTTGCACAAAGGGCAGTGAACGTTATTTGTGTGACCCTTGCTGGCTGAAGTTATGAAACTTTTTTGTCTCGAAGGAAGAGTGGAAGTGTGGTCTGTCTTGTTCCTAAGGCCCTGTTTTGATTCCTCAATAGATTCTAAAAGATCCGCTCTGTTTGTTAGAAATTTAACAAAAAAATCTAAAGTGGGGGGATCATCCATTGAATTCCTACGTTCCTCCCACTCACGGCTAGTGACACTATCAAGTTTAGTAGACATCATATAAATCACCAAAGTGTCCCAGTGGTCAGTCGGCTGACCTAGGGTTGCAAGTGCTCTGAGATTTTTATTAGTGACGTCCACAATATATCGCAAAGATTTGCTTGATTCTCTTTGTATGCTGGCTACATTGAAGAGCGCCTGTACGTGGTTGTTTACTAGCAGGCGTTTGTTATCGAACCTCTCACACAACAAATCCCATGCCGCTGAGTAATTAGCAGCTTTAAAGTCCAAGCTTTTAATAACTAAGGCGGCAGAACCTTGAAGAGAAGCGCGCAAATAATGAAATTTGTTGATGGGATCTATGCTATCATTTGTGTGGATGAGCGAAATAAAAGTGTCGCGAAATTCGAGCCAGCCCTGATAGCAGCCGTTGAAATGTGGTAAATCGATTTTAGGAAGTCTCACAAATTGATGTGCATTACGAGAGCTTACCTCAGACGCCTCATGGTCTTGTTGAACTTTAAGAAGCGCGCGCGCCGAAGAAACAAGCGAGAAGTACTGTTTTTCGAACACGTCCCTGACGTCGAGTTCAGGTTCATCCAACAAACTGTCCATTTCATCCTGTAATGTATCGAAATCATTGTATAAGTTTTCAATTTTTTGAAGGCGTAAATTTAGTTCTATTTGAAGCGCTACGTTGCTTAACTGTTCATTATTATCTTTTATGTTATGTAAATAATTGTCAAATGATGTAAGTTTTGCTTTGTATATTCCACGTTTTTTTCTCAAAGTTTTCATTTCTTTTTCTATGTCCCCCTCAACTTCTTTCCCCATTATGTGATAAGTTAATTTAATTTATAATAGCAATAAGTATTTAACGTAGATAATTATTTTATTTATAATGAACAGTTGTATTAAAAAGCATAAAACAAATTACTTATTTGCTTACTAAACTGTTATGTGACTTTTACTTAGAAGCAATAACTAATTATTTACCAAATAATATTATTGTATCACGATACTAAGTTATTAATCAATCGTAAATATAATTAAATTGCGTATAGTCACAATTGAATTGATTATAATAGTCCTCTATAATTAAACTCAAAATAACTACTACAATGATTAAATGAAGCACTAACTACAACAATAACTTTATGCGAGAAAACAAGTTTCTTTTGTTATGAAGCGGCTACTGATAAACAAAAGATTAATGAACAATACTGTCCTTAGTTGTAACAGTCACAGGCGGTCGTAGCTGTAGCAGCTACGCGCTACGGCTCGCGCTGCGAGAGCCAACAACTCGAAGGCGAAGGGTAGTCCGCCCGTCTTGAACGGTTGGATTATTTCGAAGTACCGACCTTTAAATCAAAAAACACAGAAATTATATTAATTGTTTAATACTATGTATTTTCTGCGTATAAGGTATTTGTAATTATTATTATTTGAAAAATCACTTTGAAAAATTATTTGATAATGAAGCTCTGAGTACTAGGATGATCTACAATGTAAGACAATGATAGAACAAAAACTGGAGTAGGTAGTGAAAAGAGTAATTGGAACGATCTCACGGTCTTTGTGCACTATCCTCTTGAAAATGATCAGCAATTCTTGAGATTGTGGTTTGAAGATTGTGATGATGATCTCCAGCTGACATTGATGACTCGCCCGTACGCACGTATTTTCACAATTTGATAAAAATAAACAAATAAACGAGAGTGGACTGTAAAACTGTAATGGTACTCGTATGGTCAAATTAGAAAATACAGTGCAAGCCGCGCGCGAACAGTAAATAATGGTGCGATAATCTGTCCGCGCGTAAGCGAAGTGTCCTCGTCGACCGTCCTTTGCTTATACCGTGTTTCCCCCGCGCCCCTCCTCTGCGGGTCTTGAACCGGTTGCTGCGATGTTGTGATCGGCAGCGGCCTCGTCTTCGCCAGTGTTTTATAACGCTTCCTTCTAATATACCAAAGGGTTTGAACTAGCCCACCGGGACCTATCTAAAGAAATAAATATTTCTCTCACACACCGAATGACGAGAACTTTATGTCTATTGCATGAACATCAAGATGTCATTATGGGACAATAATACAAAAAGAGAACTCTAAAATGTGTGTGTATGTCATTGTCATATGTAGTATAATAGTCATATGTTGTATGTACCTATTTTCAAATAACAATTTAAAGTGAAATCTAAGAAATTTATTTTCATTGTAGGATTTTGTAACTGTTCAGAAAGAGTTACTGTTACATATATCGTTTGTGTTCACACTGATAAGTCTATCTTGTGTGTTGATTTTTTAAAGGCGATTTGTTTTTATATTATTTTTTCTTGTTTTACGATTTATGGTGATAAATAAATCAATATTTCGTGCATATCAATAATGTAATGTTTATAGTTTAATAGTGAGTGAGTTTTTTGTCTGATATTTTGTGATCTACAAAACAATAACCTTTTTTTTTTTTTTTTTATTTAGAATGGGTTCGCTCTTGATCCCAATCAAGCCCGGGGGCAAAGACAGAATCCACGATGGAACGAGCTAACCCAGAAGGTGCCTATTCACCCTGGCCCTAAAAACAGACGGGTTATATGTACTCGGAAATACAGACGCAGGGAGAGAGTTCCACTCCCTTGCTGTGCGCATTATAAAAGAATTCGAGAAGCGCTTGGTGCGACAGGCAGGAATAGCGACCAAGAAAGGGTGGTAGCCCGCAGTGCGTCTGGATGTCCGATGGAAGAAAGGAGATGGCGGTATGAGCATATGTAGCTCTTGAGCACACTCTCCAAAATACAATCTGTAGAAGATCGACAGACAGGCAACTTTGCGGCGGTGAGCTAAGGTGTGAAACTTGCTCTTCGCCAATTTGTTGTCACTTAAGAGCCTCTCAGCTCTGCGCTGAATCGTGTCCAGTGCAGCAAGTTGGTATTTTGCTGAGCCATCCCAGAGGTGGCTGCAATATTCCATGCAAGATCGGACTTGAGCTTTATAGAGAGAAGAAAGCTGTCCCGGCGTGAAATATCGCTTGACCTTATTTAGGACGCCCAGCTTTTTAGCTGCAGTCTGAGCCTTGGACTCGATGTTGGCGCCGAAGTTGAGATCTGACGACAACTCCATGCCAAGAAGCTCTAGGCTGTCGGTCATAGGTAAAGATGTACCCCGGAAAGTAGGAGTGAGGTTGAAAGAACTCCTCTTTGCAGTGAAAATACACGCTTGCGTTTTGGAGGCGTTGAAATGGACGAGGTTACTTTCACCCCACTGGGAAACGTGGCTCAACCTCTGATTCGTTCGCTCAACCATGGCCTCTCTCATCAATATCACGTCGTCACCGCTGGCTTTCGAATTAGACAGGTATCTCTCTACGACAGTACTGTCGTCTGCATACCCAACAATTCCTGGTATCAACAGGTCATTGATGTGCAGCAGGAAAAGTGTCGCAGAGAGAACAGACCCCTGAGGAACTCCGGCATCAATAGCCACTGAGTCAGAGGAGCAGCCATCGATAACTACTCTGATCGACCGTTCTGTCAGGAAATCGGCTATCCAATTACAAAAGTCAGCGGGGATACCATACGCAGGAAGCTTGCGCAGCAGACTAGCGTGCCAAACCCTGTCAAAAGCCTGCGAGATGTCAAGTGACACGGCAAGTGCTTCACCGTGCATCTCGAGGGCCTCGCCCCAGTAGTGCGTCACATAAACTAGAAGATCCCCAGTTGAACGTCCACGGCGAAAGCCATATTGACCGTCACTGAGGAGATCATTGTCTTCTAGGTACGAGAGCAACTTACTGTTCAGCACTTTTTCCATAACTTTACATAGTATGGAAGTGATGGCGATCGGTCGGTAATTGCATGGGTCGGCACGACTACCCTTTTTGGGTACTGGCTGCACATTGGCAAGCTTCCAGGATTTTGGTACTGTTTCTGTTTTGAGAGAGAGGCGATACAGGCGTGTTAGCACAGGAGACAACTCGGGTGCACAATACCTCAGTACTCTTGCTGGTATACCATCAGGACCACTGGCCTTATTCACGTCCAGACTAAGTAAGATACGTGATACCTAATCCCGATACGTGTGCTATATGCCTTTGCCGTGGGTATCATCGAATTTTATAACTAGTTGACTATCAATAGGTACCAATACTAATATTGGTATTTACAATAAGAGTGACTTAATCTTGATGTATTGAAGAGTTCCGATTTATAAACTCCATTTTCGTTCTCGTTTTATCCTAACCTAATTTATATGTGACCAAGTTGGTCATATAGTAAGCTCAATCGAATAAATAATATTTTGAAAATCATCCTTTTTTAGCCCGTCAAAAAGCAAGTGTCGAATCGAAAGTTTGCCTGCAATATAAAATTAAATATTAACTATTGTATTCCTGTGATGTATGAAACAGATTTGAATTCCAATATTTAGATACGTAAATAATAAAAAAGTAGTATTTTATTTGCATTGTTTCTGCTACTGGTAAAAATGCCACAATTAATTTTATTTATAGAACCTCATAAATATGGTAGACCATAGAGATTGTTTTCAAGGCATTGGTCCTAGAATGCGGTGACAAGGACATTTTTAAAGTTTACTTTATTAGCTAGATGATGTGGCGCGCTACTTACTGATAAAATACGTTTTTACTCATTAGTTACCTTCGAAACTGACAACTAATTACTAGGAATACGGATATATTTTGACGTTTGGTACAATGGCTGCCTATAGCATCGATGGTCCTGAGTCCTGGCAGATATTTGTGTGATGAAAGCTAGTATTTGTACCTGAGTCACGGGTATTTATTTATATTTCTATGAATATTACATATATATGTATCATACATGTATGTCTATCAGTTACCCTAGTATCTATATATAATACAAGCCTTGCAGTATTACATATAGGATATATTTGCTAGTTGCTATTTTATGCTTAATGATAATTTTTTAAAATTTAATACTTGTTTCTTGGTCTGTGGATTGGTTAGGTATTTTAAATAGAAAAAAAATACTTAATATTTTGTTTGGATTTTGTATTGGATATATAAACTCCTTTGCAAAAAAAACGGGCACCTAAGCAAGGAACCATTTCAAATGTTAATATGGCTTTGTTTGATAATTATAGGAAGTTTTATCCTCACAATTTGGTAAATTAATAAGAAAATAATCGTTTTCATCAGTATTTCATAAAATTTTGATACAATTTATGGGAAATAATGCTAAACCTCACTAGTAGTGTATGTTCGCTAGTAGTGCATATGCTCATGAAGTGAAAATAAAAAAGTTTTTTTTGTTTGTTTTTCTTTAATAAAGTAAAAGCAGATAAATGTTAAGTATCGAGTGTGACCCCCTCTAGCTAAAATCACAGCTTGAATTCGTCTGGGCATGCTAGCGAGTATATCCCGGATACTTGCTTGCGGAATACGTTCCCACTCCGCAGTAATCACATTCTTCAGCTCTCTGAAGGTCTGCGGAGCCGGTTGTACTGATCACACACGCCGTTTCAGAACATCCCAGACATGTTCTATGGGATTGAGGTCGGGACTTCGAGCTGGCCAATCCAAACGACGAATGCCGACCTCTTGCACATACGCTTTAACATCGCGAGATCGGTGGGCGCGAGCATTGTCGTCCATAAAAATCGAGTCTTCACCTAGAGCGGCCAATGCGGGTTGTGCATGAAGAATTAGAACTTCCCTTATGTATCGATGCCCAGTCAGTGAGCCGTTTTCAATGAAGACTAACTCTGTACGATCCTTTGAATTTATTCCTGCCCAAAACATAACAGAGCCCCCACCATAAGATGTGATATCTTCGAAACACGCCTCTGCAAAGCGTTCTCCTTGTCTTCTTAGCACTCGCCGACGTCGTTCTTCACCGAACAGAGATATCCTGGCTTCATCAGAGAACAAAACCCTATTCCAATCTTCTTGAGGAAATGATTCACAATTTCTAGTGAACCTAAGCCTGTGAACTCGGTGCTCACGGAGTAATTTGGGGCCGCGGGCCGTGCGGTGATTGCGTATATTGGCAGCGAGAAGCCTCCTCCTGATCGTCCATAGACTAATATGCACATTTCTTACTTCTTGGAGGTTGTTCTTAAGATCCACATACGAAGATTTGCGATTTCTCAGTGCGCAACTCACAAGAAAACGATTATTCCGTGGTTGGGTACATGGTTTTCTTCCAGAACCAGGCCTTCTCTTGACGGAACCAGTCTCCTGATATCGCTGCCAGGTCCTTTGGACCGTCGAGCGACTAACATTTAGCCTCCTAGCCACGAAGTATTGGCTGCAACCCTCTTCAAGCAGCGCGATTATTTTGGTAGCTTTTACCACTTTATCTACCATTTTCGATACAGCCAAACAGCAATAAATAAAGCTATGACAGTCAAGGATATGAAATTAATCGATGAAAATTGAATAAAAGTTATGAAAGTCGATGTTAACTTCTGGCACTTCGCGCCAAAAATGTAGGATAAAAAGGGGTTTTCTGTAAAAATGAGCATCAAATGAAAATTTGAATTTAGAACGTACTTTTTTAAATACCACGGCATTTTTAAAACCGGCCAGTAACGTGTACGAACGATTGAAACCTTTTTTGTATTGTATCTTTTTAAAGATGAATGAAAATCAAAACCGCCCGTTTTTTTTTGCAAATGAGTGTATGTATACCAGACATAATCACGCTCAAACTCGTCGATCCAATAATGCTCCTTAAAATCTTACTCCACGTGAGTTTTATAATAGAAATCGATCCATAGTATTTGCTATGCAGAGGAATATCACCCAAGCTGAAATTTTTACTGAACGTGTTTATATCGCGAATGCTATCGATCCCCAACAATTTCCGATCACAGTTCAGGCGCATACAATTTCCCGTAGCGTCTTGCTACGCGATGACCATAAATAAGTTTAAGGGGCAGAGCAACTGGCTTGCTCGCGGGTCAGTAATGCTAACAACTATTTATATTAGCCCAAAGAGGAAAAATCGTTAATTTCTTACGTTAAGATATTGTTTATGTGTCGCATCAAAGGCATAAAAATTTCATGTGGCCTAAAGTCGCAAGCATCAGCTAGACATGAAATAATGATAAGTTCGATATCATTTAAATGCAATGTGAGTTAAAAACATTGGAATAAAATTTAACTTAATTTTTAAATCGTTGAATATTTTATTATTAAACCACAAGGAACTTAACGATATGCAAAAACAAGTGTAATTAAATAAAGATTTTATTTGCAAAATACTAAATTATTAACTTATTTTTGTTTCAGTATAGTCTTCCAGGATGGAGAGAAGAGATCTTGCAGTGGTGCTATAATACACGATAACGTTATTGTTACTGCAGCTCATTGTTTGTAAGTATATATATTTTTAAATTTGATATGTGGCAATACAATATGAATAATGACATCTTAACCATAATACGGTCTGCCATAAAACAAGGGAGGCTTGTTTAAAAACAAAAGAGAATTATCGTATTCCTTTGTTTTATATTCTACAAAAACATTTGGTACATATTCAAAGTTCAAATTCAATTATTCTGGCTTTTATATAGGCAAACTTTTTGATGATATCCTCTCACTGAACTGTATTATAGAATACAACATATTTCCATTAGATACGTCAATGGAATGGTATCCTCTGTTTTGAAAGCTACTTTTTAATCGACCTGCCTTATTTTCCAATCTATCCTCGTTTAATCGTAATTCGTTTTTTTTATTTTTTATTTCATTTACACAAAGCACCTTCCACCTACTTCTTCTGTCACTGGTAATATTAATTTTATACTTAATGATGTTAATACATTAGAAAATACGGACATTAAACTATTGGAATAGATATAATTTAGTACAGCGAGTGGAGATGTGATCTCTATTTGTATCATTTTAAGTTCAAAAAGAGTCTTTACCTTAGCAGCCTTAAATTAGTTTAAAGAACTTCTTTTTTTAATATAAGATGTAGGAAGTAGGCAAACGATTAATAGGATCAATCGCTACAGTTATCGCAAATTATATGGTAGTGCGCTTATTTGTGTTGGTTATAGGTGACTAGACACACACAACAAGCTTCAAGCGAGTGGCGGTATGTCAAAAAGTGATCAAAAGGTGTAGAAGGGCGTGTGTGCAGTCACTTGTGGCGACAAGCTCTCTTTGAATTTGCCCTATGTGCTTTTTAGAATATAAATTTACTTTTATAATAATACGACCTAAACAGTCTTTCATGGCGTAAGTCTGCATGAAGCGTATTTTGTAACTTTATGTAACCGTCAAGAGGGCAAAAAGGAGGGATAACAACAAAACAAATGCAAAAAAAGAAATGTTATGTTAAAAGACATTACTTACACGAGTTGCACGCATGTTATAAAACGGGAAATATATGTATGCAAGGGAGTGTGTGTGTTTGTATAAATTTGCCTAATGTTCCACCACTGTAAGCATCGCACAAATCTTTTTCCTTTAAGGCTGCTTATAAATGTAAAATAAATCCACCCATGAAGACATCCTCTTATTTACATGGTGCATCCAATTCAGTGCCTACTGAATTTTGATAATAATTACTTTGAATTGAGGCACATCCAACATAAAGATTTGGAAGCAAGGTTAATAATATCTTTTGCAATTGTTATATAGAAAAATCATAACCAGCAAAAAGTAGCGACGGTTCGAGAGTATCATAAAATGAAAAAATACATGAACTTTCATAATTGATAAAGCTACGTTCGTCAAAGTAGCTTAAATATTTTAGAAAGTAATCTTTATATATATAATTCTTCTGTGAGTGTGTATGTCACTGAACTCCTCCTAAACGGCTGGACCGATTTGAATGATTTTTTTTTGTGTGTGTTCAAGGGGATCTGAGAATGGTTTGGATTCACAAATCAGCCCGGCAGATGGCGCTGCAGACGGTATCTAGGTTATTTATCTATACTGCAAAAATAACAGGCAGGACAACGTCTGTCGGGTCCACTAGTGTTCTATATTTATGGAGAGCACATTGAAGATTCTAAACTGCAACTGCACTTTTTTTTACACAGGCACAGGCACATACTTATCCTAAGAAATTTACATCAGAGAAAGGACGAGTCCATTTCCAAATGAATTGATGAAGCAACTTCTCGGTAGAATAACTATCGAAGGAGATTTGACCAAATTTTGAAGTCAAATTTTACTAAGTATTTTGTTGCTCTTACTAGGAGGTTTTTTTTAAACCACAAAGCTTCGCGAACCACCAAATATAGTACTATACGTGTGTAAACGTGATCAAAACCACTAGTATTAGACTAATTAACTTGAAATTTTTTCTCAATTATTTTATTGAATGTTGTATTTTTTATTTCAAGTGTACATGATATGGATGAAAACGTACAACCTGAAATTACAGCATCATTTGTTGTAATTGGAACAAAAAAAATGTTTGCCTCTGGATACGAACAATATCTTCCCATAGAAAGAATCCTAACGCATCCAAAATACGATGGATGGTCTGCCGATTTATGCTTGGTTTACACTTTTGCTGGAATGACTTCTGATAAGCCAGGTAGAATCATAAAAATGGCAGGTGAAAAGTCAACGAACCAAGCAGATTCCAATATTACAGTGCTAACCTGGAGACGGCCTAGAAATGAAGAGGTAAGTAGACCATGAATATAAATACCAATGATTGATTAATATTACCCGTTTGATTAACTTCTCGAACTCGATGGTGCAATGGTTAAAAAATTCAATAAAGATTAAAAGCTACTTTTGCAAACCCCGGTCATCGCATGGATGACAAAAGCATATACCTAATATTATCTCGAGAGCTCCTCCGTGTTTCAGAAGGCACGTTTAATTCTCTGACCCGACTGTATCTGCTATCGTAAGTAGCCTCCAATCTCTAGTATGCCCATGGGTTTATGGCCCATTTTACCGTGTTTTCTGTGCCCAGACGGGGACCTTAATATCATAATGATAATAAACCAATGCCCCAGTAGAGTTGTGGAAAGAACAGCTATCGGATAGCAGAGGGTTGTTTGTTTGGCACCTCTATAAGCGACTGTTTTAAACGATTAACTTACACACGTTACATTTTTTTTCGAAGCAGACGCTTCGAACTGAGCGAAACATTAGATATGTTCTACTTTTTGAAAAACTTGTTGTATTTAATTTTTTTTTTTTCACTTAGACAACATTTAATAAGCGAAAACTTATTTTTTATTTATTCGTTTAGCATTATCACATGATACATATAATAACATGCACATGACATTTAGAGACAAATTATCTAGTACTCAACATTATAAGAACATAAATATAGTATTATAATCTATTTTGTCAAGTCGTTCATCTTTATTGACGTAGTCTTTAAACCTTCGTAAAGTATCACTTAATACATCCAAATCGGAAACATTTTTATTAAGCATGTTGTATTCAGTACAAACTAGATAATAATCATTTCATAAAAAGCGTCAAATACTTTCATTAAATTGCTATGATATTTATTTATTTAAATCGCTGTTTTGCGAATTCTAAATAAATGAGTAAATTTTCAAAATCACAAAACAATCAATAAAATTATTGTCTATTTTATTTTCATTTAGTATATTTTTTCACGTAATAAAGCTGATACCTACTCATTGAATTTGTTTTTTCGCTGAAATGATAATACGCATTATGGTCCTTAATGGAGTTTTTATTCTTTTGATAGGTTAAATTAAATGAAAAATTGTTCATTTCTCACAAATAAAAAGTGAATGCGGTCCTGTCACAGGCAAAATATAAGTAATGGTAATTAATATATAGTTATGTTTATCATTCAGTCTTGTCTTCAGAAAAATAATATTAATCTTTTTGCAGTCTTTGCAGATTTTAATCATAAACAAATTAATAATTAATCATTAATCATATTAAAACATATCGACGACCGATTGATACAACAGTAGAGATCCTGCCTTTTACTCTTACGCTCCTGGGTTCGAGTCCCGGAAGAAGCAGATGTTTGTGTGATGAATAGAGCATTTGTACTTGAGTCATGGGGATTTATACATATTTCTATAATTATTACATATCTATGTATCATATATTTATCTCTATCCGTTACCCTAGTATTCATTACACAAGCCTTTTATGGTGCTTATTTAGGGCTAGGCTAATTGGTGTGAATGTAAGTAATGTAACCATTTATATAACTATTGTTTTATGTTTTTTATTAAATATTTTATTATAATATGAGCTCTTTCCACTTCTGCTTCATATAAAATTTATGTATGACAAATTTCACACTACTCCATCTGCTCAATTTTCAAAAAAGGGGTACGAAGTTTTTGCTTCACATATTAAAATATACGTGAATCATTGTGACGAAGGTCAACAGTCTATGGCCGAGAGCTCCTGTCAAGGTTTCAATATCTTGTGTGGTATACGTACAGTACAAGTGATAATTTAATAATTTAGTATTTCAATAAAGTAATATAATTTTAAAATATGAACATATAAACATAACATTGACTATCATACTTAATTAAAAACGTTACATTGAACCTAAGATTTATCAAAGCCTATATTTGTTAGTTAAGCATTTGACTGCAAAATTTTCAAATAAAGAATTTTTACTAAAATTCAACTTATCACAAGCGTCGGGTGAGACTTAAACCTTCAGCCTTTTGCCAACCGGGCGAATGCTATTACAATTATGCTACAGAGACCATGACTGACTACCAGCGACATCTCTTCATATTCTAGGTTACTACTTCCTCTCAAGTTAAGTTATATAAACAGTTCCCAAAAACAATTCATACATGAATTGTATTCATAGATTAAAAAATGGAAATTATCGATCCAATATAACGGAAACACTGTTTTATAATTTTTATATGTTTTGTGCATTTTTTCAATGCTATCTTATAAGATAAATTATTACAATAGAAAAATAGTAGAAAAAATCGGCTTGTTAGCTTGTTAGCTCGATAGCTCAATTGGGAGAGTATTGGATCGGACATCCAAAGGTTGCGGGTTCGATTTCCGCCTGAGAATTCACTTGTGAGCCGAGACGATTTTTCTAGTATTTTTCAATTATAATAATTTATCTTATAGGAAACACTGTTGCTAACTTTATGAAGTTACGAATTTGTCTGTGTATTTAGATATGACCTGCAGTTTGGGAGTATAGTTAAAACCTGGTGTTTTTTTAGACCGTAGAGGAGTATCACACAACGCGCTTATCGGCATGTGCCGACTCATCATCACAAGAAGACAGGGAGGTTAGTGTGCTTTTATTTTATTTATAAAGCTAATTATGTTTATTTACAGACTGAATTTGTAACTATAATGCAATACAAATATACACAATATCCAATACTTTTAGACTTACCTTTTATTTTCGACTCCAATATTTAAATAAATATATTTTTTTATCGTGTAAGTCTATTGCAAAAAAGTTAATTACACTCAAAAATTAGGAACTACATTTCAAATAATTAAATTTCAGTTTATAATGTATAAAAGTAACATCAATCATAGTTCTGATTTTTGCATTTTATCTCTTTAAATTTCTATAAATACGGAATGGAATCCTTTATAGGATTACTCTCCTTTTCGGTATGCCGATAGTCCCATCAAACTAAGTCAAATACGAGTAATCAGGGGAAATAATTCATATAGTTTTGCAAATTGGTACAATTATACCTTGAGGTATCCAAATGAACTCATTTAAAAGTCAAGGGTGTGCTGGATGGTGTAACGGGTGATTAAAGTCCCCTTTTTCAGGCTTTTACACATATATTTAATATTAGCATAAATAGCATTATGATTACTTGTGACAAAAAATTTAATATTCAATTTTCTGTTTTGTTTTTATTACATTTTTGGGCCTCTCGTACTTTTCAATAAATCAGTTTTACGATTCGTTTACTTCCGTTTTTTAACATTTAATCCTGACGTTTCGTCAGTAGTCAACACAGGACGACTAAGGTATTTTACTTTTCAGTAACCTGTTATCTTATGATCACGGCTTCTATAAAGGAATCCTAACGTCAGAATTAAATATGGAAAATAGAGAAACACATCTAAAATAAAGTTTAATGGTTTATATATAAAAAAACTCCACAAACTTCATCAAATTTGTTTGTATCTAAACTACTTCAATACTTCAGGAGCTAAACAAAGTTCAAGTTAACACAAAAAATTGTTTAAAATAGAAATCACAAATTATTACATTATTCATCGTCTTTACAACAACAGCTTTGTCTTCTCTTTCATCTGCATCTTATTCTAAGACACGTACAGATACACCCTGTACCAAGATTTTTTTTTCAGATTTTTCTTAAAATTGATGTCTCAATCAATTAAAAATAATTAAGATCAAAAATTTTCACCTTGCATCACTAGAAGGGAATACTTCCCTTTGGAAAATAAAATAACGTAATTTATTTTTTTATTGATTTCAGATTCCAGCGGCTGATTCTGTAGTTGAAAGCAAACATGCAATGCACAATGAACGATACAGCGTAAGTGATTTTTGCCATCAATTTAGATAAGCACCTAGATGAATTTAAAACTATGCCTTCAAACCGTGGTGGTCGACGACCGTTTGGTGCAACGGTAGTGATCCTGCCTTTCATACCAACGGTCCTGGGTTCAAATCCCGGAAGGGGCAGATGTTTTTATGATGAATACGAACATTTGTACCTGAGTCATGGGTGTTTTTATATATTTCTATGAATATTACTTATCTATGTATCATATATGTATGTCTATCCGTTACCCTAGTATCCACAACACAAGCCTTACTGTGCTTACTTTGGGCTAGGCTAATTGTTGTGAAAGTAAGAAATATTTATTTATTTTTTTATTTATAAAAGAACAACACGGTTGAAAAAATTCATGAATCAGTTATGTCTACCTTTCTTAGTTTGATAGTTAATTATTTACATATGACTTACTTACGAATTTTGTGACTTATATCATACTACTCGTGTTATATCCTTTATCGGTTGAAGTCGGCAATCCGACGTAACTTCCTTTCAATAAAACGAAGTCTACTTGTACAAGTCTCATGACATGCAAAAATATCTTTTAACACAGGGTACACAGGCGCCAGGTTGGTATGCAAGAGGAAACACACCAGGCGTTACAAGCGCAAAAAAGGATAGAGATTCTGTGCCCGGTGGTTTGTTTTACAAGTATCCTGTTTTGCAACAAAAATCACAACCTAATAAAATGCAAGACCACTCTCTACAGTGGAAGGCAGGTGTAACGGCTAAGAAAATGAGTCGGTATCTTACCTCCAATGAAGAAAGTGAGGTTAGTATATTTTTCTTAAAAGTCTAAAACTTACTACTACTACTTTTGAAAGTTATAATATCTGCAACCTGAAAATACCACAACTCCACCAAACCCACACTTTTAAATGCTCTAAGATGGTGCTTGGGACTTACGAACGTCTTGATATGGAATGTATCTCTTCGGTATAATATCAACCTCATGATAAGGGGAAAGTATTCATGACAGCCTTAGCTTCAAGCACCTATGAAATGCCAGTACTTATTTGTATAAAGTTTTGGCTATTTTATATTCGCTATACATTACTCATTATTATTTACCTCAGGATATAATAAAACCTGTGGTGGTGTCGATGGTAAACAATAGAACAGGCTATATCTCGGACACGTGTGAGCCTCTTCCCCTGTTTAACCCTTTCCGTGCCAGCTACGAGAATACTCGTAGTGCGATACTGTAACATGGTGCCGACTACGAGTATGCTCGTAGATTTTTTTGGGCATCCTATATAAAAAAGTATTTCTGGGCACTCACAAGTAAGATCGGTTTTTTAGAGTTTGGCATTAGCAATGAAAATACATGTTACATGTTTAAATAGTATTTTCGTAGCTGGCACGGAAAGGGTTAACTTTTATGTGAATTAACTAATAGAAGGCATCAGCAGACAACCTATCGAATGCTACACAGATAGTGTATGTTACATTAGTTATATGGATGATATAATATCTCTGGCATCATGTGTCACATTAATTTGAAAATAAATTAGAGTTTTTAAAATGTCTGCCGTTAGTCAGGAGTTGCAATATAACATAAAAAGTGAATTCATGGTATTAACACCTAGTGGCACGAACCTAGATCAGGTACCTCCCATTACCTTGAATGTATTTAGATGCTGTTGGGTTAGATAAGATTTAGTAATAAAGTGTATTTATAATTCAGCGTTGCTTTTCTTTTGTTTTAGCAACAAGAAGATGGTATTGCTGTAATTTTGATGACGCAAGACACAGCAAGTGAAAGACCGCTAATTTTAAACCTAACGCCAGCGACTTTGCCTAATTCTGTAAGCTTATTTTTTTTCTATTTTGTTTTTATGGTTATTTCAAATGTTATGGGAATTCAGGTCCATCCTGTATATATTTAGCTTAAAATAATTTAATAATCAAAGCCTGTTTTCATAAGTACTATAAAACTAGACAACCAAATAAACTCTTCAAATATATAAAAACAACTTTTTACGGTTTTTTGCGCATAGTAAAATATTTAAAGTATTTGTATGACATTAACATTTAACGAAATTTCAGCAAATCTTAAAGAAAAAAAGTCCATTTAATTATTTACTAACATCGTAATTATTGTTTTATCAACGACAAATTGCATCTAATAATATATTTGCATCCCATAATGTGACTTTTCTGTTTAGCCAAAGGAGACATATAAAAATATATATATATTTTATTTCAAAGAAATGAAAACAGCCAGAACTTCAGCAATTAATTTGTCTTATAAGAGCAGAAAGCACAAGATCTTCAGTTTTATTGCAGTTTTATCTTTGAACTCAAGAAAATCATAATTTTATAATTAGCATATGATTTAGAAAAAAGTATTTTATGTTGTTACTTACGTGTGATGTAGGAGAAATTGCTTTTCTGGGAGCTCAAGGAGTCACAAAGACTAGAAAAAAGACGTTAAGCACCAAATTAATTAAATTTAATACTTAATTAGTTAAATAAACACTTTAATAGCATTAAAATCAGAAACACTCTATAACAGTCCATTATTATACTAAAGTCTAAATCAGTGCCATACATTAATTGCCTGAGTCAGTTATCATTTATTCCTATAAAGTTAATAATTAATTATTCATTAATATAAGGAACGATAACCCTGATAAGATTGGGTCGAAAACAAGTCATCAATCAGTATTACAAACATTTTTTAAAGAAACGAACATTCCATGCTTACACTAATTTTGTTTAAGATTAATAATCAAGGAACTTCACGACGTTATCCGGTGCGAGCTATAAAAAGACAATTCGCAACAGGAAGACGTCGTCAGCAGACAATCAGGGGTTGGAGACGCCTTATGGTCACATTGGTAATAATTGATTCTTTCGTGCTCCTATATAGTATGAATTCGATTTTATCACGCATCAGTTAACACTAAACAATGTACCTATATTTAAGGGTTACATAGATATTTAAGGGGTAGTTATTAGTACACGAATATTATACATAATACTCATAATTGTAAGCTTCACCCTTCGGAATAATAGTTTAAAGTCCACCTACAGCAATGCTTTGATATAATTTAAATTAACACAGAAATGACATACAGTCTTTAATGTAGCAGGTGGTCCTAAGTGATAACTAGTTTTCCTGAAGTTCGATTGTAGTGAAATAAACCTTATAATATGTTGATTCACAATAACCTTAGTCAGTTTGTCAAAACCGCATGACATAAGTTTTGTAAATTAGCATGAACAGACTAACAGGCCTTTATTGAAGTGAAAACTTCTTTAGCATCGTTGTAATTTGAAAGTCTATGAAACGAAAAAGCGACAGTAAAAAGAGACAGACACAATTCATAAGATTTAACGTAGGAGAAAATGAGATAGGCAGCATTATGTACGTCTGTTAATATAATACGTGTTTGTGTGCGCATGCGTAGTACAAAGCTTGAGAGAATGCATCACAACAACCGTGGTATTTTGTATACGTGTACGTATTATTTTTGAAGGTTTCACTTCTACCACGTGTGAATTGCACACACGCTTTTTTGTGTCCAGCTCCTTTTAGTTTTTGGTGTATATAATCATAGTACACACATATGTATCATTTGTACACATAAGTTAAGGAAGTCTTTAAATAAAACAAGAAACATATGAATAAGTAAAAATTTGTTATATTTTGTCTCAGAACACAGTTACGCAATAAACTCCGATAATTACAACGGTAGGTAAAGACTCATTCTCCAGAAAGAAAATCACTTCATAAAATGCATGTAGTATCTTTAATAAGTAAATATAAGTGATGTTCGTATTTCATATCACGAAAATCAAACAATATCATTTAAGTATGTTAAGAATCAAACGAAATGGAAATTTACATTCGGTTTTGATAATACAATAATATCCTTTAATATCAAACACGCATCTCCAAACTGAACGTTATTTCTAAAATAATAATGTTTATTTTGTTTATTTAAGCAATAGCACGAAGAGTTTTAATTATTTCTTTTTAATTTCAGGATAGCAAATTAGACATTGAGCGCTATACATTACTAAGTGCTAGCACTTGCAAAAAAATACTTGAAAATTCGTTAGCGCCACGCTACGTTTTCAGTGAGTTCTTTTTCAGAAATTGTTATATACGAATAATGACTAGATTGTATTTCATTATTCATCTAGTTCTTAATTGTATTAACTTATAAATGCTCTATAAACCCCATCGCCTTATTTATGGTGGTTAAGCTTTATTTTAATAATAAGTATGTATGTAGTAGCAGAACGTATTAATTCGCTGGTGGACTAAGTAACTTTAATAAGGTTACCAAGGTCATTAGATGTGTCACCGAATAATTTAATATGCCGAGGCCCTCCGAGCATCGGAAGGCAAATAAAGTTGTCGGAAAATTAAGCTACGTTGTTAGCACGCACAAATCCGTACTGAGGATAGTGGGTGCCGTTTAGTGGGATATGGTCCATGGCCCATACTCTTTACAGCGTTTCTCATCCATTGCGAAGGAGTCTACCCAAGCATTTGAGACATTAACAGCCACGTGTCAATTAATTTGAAATTCTAAACGGATATAATACAAATAATGAACAGTTTCATAATTCAAACATTCAACTGTTTCGTAATTCTTAAATTAAAGTCTTGTTCCATAGAAAATGAGCGAAGTTTTGGATGAAATTTTGCCAATTCATTGTGTATAAACTGTTTTGTTTCGCTTCAGACAACGGGGAAGTAACTTGCTACGCCAGCGACGAGCACATCCTAACAGATGTAAGTAATGAAAGAGCTTCGTTCACCGAAACAATAAGAAAAATGTTCACAAATACTTCAACAAAAGATTATTTAATAGAAGGATATTTACTAAAAGGAAGTGATTTAGCATAATCGCGATCTGGATAGTCGCTGCTGTGCAAAGTTGATAAGAGCCTACAATTTAATAAGTAACTTACTTTTTAGTACGGATGTTCATTCGATGTTGTTACATACTTTAAATCTATACGTTTTGTCTTTCTAAAAGCAATTTCTGTTCTGCATGTGCATATTAAAGTGCACGTTTTAGACGGCTGTGGGTGAGATGGCAGCGTTAACCTGTGCGATGCGACTTTAATCCTCGCCAATGTTACTACTGACATAGGCTCACTCGTATCACAAACTTACTACGAGGGGTTTACAAGATATTAATAATGTGTTTAACGTATGTTAGTATTCTTTAATAAAATAATAACAACGCTGCAACGTCTCCGTAACCACGAAGTTTTAAGATTCAAAATCTTATTTTTTTTAAATTAGATATTTAGTTAGTATGAGCTTCAAATTAATCAAAACTCTTTTCGCAGTTAAAAATAATAAAATTTGATATAATTATATGACTACTAGCCACATATTTATTTGTCATCATCTTCTTCATTAACCTTATACTCTTATACCATAGTGAGGTCGGAAAGTCAGTATATTAGACGTGGATCAGCCAATTAACAATTAGCAGTGACATATATAGATTCTGTATAATTGACTTAATTTATATGCAGGAGGACTCCGGTGCCCCCGTGGTGAAGCGCTCGAGACTGATCGCTGTGACAATAGGAGGGGCCGAATCTGACGGTGATCACGTCGGGGTAGGCCTGAAGATTAGCTGCTACTGTTCATGGATAGCGGACAACATCCCGTAAGAAATCCCATTTAAGTCTGTTTAGGTTTACTATCTGGACAATTTAAATTTCGTGCCTTCCTAGTATTGGTCACTGGTTCTGTGTACATGCATAGCTCTCTAGTCTGTGGCATATTGAACTGTATAGTACAGTTGTTTTATTAAATCCAAGTTAATATGCAATCTTACATAAGTAAATCTTAATTTCAACAAAGACTTTAGATTTCACTCTTCTTCACCCTATATTTCTTTATGCTTTTTAATAAGATGTTACCTTTTTACGTAAGTAATTTCTGAGGGCCTTATATAGTAATCTAACGATTTTGTCTAAACTGTTGTTTTGTTGATGTTTTGTATCGGTAGTTTTCGGGTTTAACATTGCAAAAAAAAATATAAAGCGAGTTAGTTTTTTTAAGACTTTTTAATTATCTTTAAAGACATTAAATTCATTCCCCAACAATTTGTAAATTTAATAACCTTGTAGTAAATAATTCTATTCTACTCTATATAATTTATAGTTTTAATTAAATGGCGCCTGCTTTATCCGTATTTATAAAGTACCTTGCATAGTTTGTGGTGTGTGTGGGTAGGTTGCTATAATACTGACATGAAAAATATCAGATGCTGCCGCCCTGTTTGCTACGCTAGAGCTGCAACAGATAAGAAAAAAAATGTTTTTAATTTTTATACGTAGAT
The DNA here is from genome assembly GCA_927399485.1 of Calamotropha paludella. NCBI lineage: Eukaryota > Metazoa > Arthropoda > Insecta > Lepidoptera > Crambidae > Calamotropha > Calamotropha paludella. Next base: position 18,698,527 of record OV656815.1, on the reverse strand, counting down.
ATACCATTATATTGGATGCCCAATCGGCAAACCATCGGCTTATATTCCATTAACCACTGACTTATTGATCTCGCACCTTGACTCAATTACTCAACATGTCCTGTAAGGGATTACTCAGAGACTTATGCAAAAACCTTGTCGCTCCCATAAGTCGCTTGAGTCACAATAAGCCTCCGGATTATCGCTGTGACGCCGTCAATTACACGATTTGTTCACCACCATGCGTTTCGTTCCATTTTATTCACTCTATTTTACACTTTCGACGTTGGCGGACAATGAAATTATTGTAAAACAAAAGAGTTTGCCGTCACGCCAAGCGTTCCATTATGATTTTAACAGCACTGACGCTTTAAATATTCACATTTAAGTAGATCCGTAGTATATTTTTTTAAAGGAGCTGAGAAGAAAAATAATAAACAAACCGATTATTAAGCTTACAAACTGAATACAGTATGTGCTCTAGAAATTAAATCCGGGTATTAATGTCGACCCATTGACATAACCCAATACGCAGGCCCAATAAAAGAATAACCTAATCACTGCATAGCATAAAACAAAGTCGCTTTCTCTGTCCCTATACCCTATGTATGTTTACATCATTAAAACTACGCAACGGATTTTGATGTGGTTTTTTTTAATAGAAAGAGTAATTCAAGACGAAGGTTTATATGTATGTATAATACATGCATAATATAGAAGAGCATTGCATGCGTGCGAAGCCGGGGCGGGTCGCTAGTAACAGAATAATATTGTTTTTTTTATTTTATTTTTGTGGATTATGCAAGTTGACGACGTCTTATATTGTAAATGTCGTCACTTCTATTAAAGCTGACAAGTTTCTTACGCCCATTCTTCTTGTCAGGTAAATGACGTCCTGAATGGGTGATAGGTAAAAAATTTGGAAGATTCAAACAACTTATTTTAAGTGCATTTGAATAAAGTTATTTCCATTTCATTTCATTTCAATGTTGATTGGTAGTTGCTAACGATAGGTCATTGAAAAAAGATTTAACATGCCATATGATGAACAAAGAAGCTCGAGGTTGTGGTTACCTATACGAGGATCGAATGGCGCTTTACCTAGCGGAGGCAACATATCTAAGGATAAATGAGCTACAGATAATATACATAGATATATAGTCATCTAAAACAAACAACTCATTACTCAAAAGTTATTTGTACAAATCCGTAAAATATAAAACAACTTATCAAAATAACATACTACCTATAGTTTTTTTTATGTTTTCTCTCTTTACGACTTGCTAATCTAAGATCACAGTGGTTTGTGTTTTTTGTCTGTCCGCTCTTTTTCCCGCTCTTTTTCCATTGTATATGCCTTACCATAGCAACGCGTTAACCGCAAGTAGTTCGTCTACCGGACGCTTGATGGCGCTTATGGAAAAATATTTAATAATAGAAAAAAATTAAAGAATTTTGTAAACCCGTGCGAAGCCGGGACGGGCCGCTAGTTACTAATATTATTTCTTTAATAGAACAAGTAAAAATTGTTTAAATTTTTTATGTTTTTCAGTGGTGGCAGTAGCATAAACTGTTGTAAAAATTGCTGTGACGTAAAACACACGGAGCCTTACGTACATCAAACGACGAGCAAGAAACGGCGTAAAAATAAGTATTTATTGAAATAAATCTGTATTCAAGTCCTTTTCAATACCTTTCAACTGTTTGAATCAATGAACCGGACTTTCAAATAGAGATAAATTAATTTTATAACACAGTTCGTTTGTAACAATCATGCTTTTACTTATCATTTTATTTTATATTTATTTACATTTGAGTTCTATTTAGAGGTCTCCATGTATACTGAGTGAAAAAACTATCACTTAGCCATAACTTAGTGCACAAGAAATTAAGTTATATTTCGCAACGACGGCTCTGGGTTCGAGTCCCAGAAGGGGCAGATGTTTGTGTGCAAGCATTTTTACCTGAGTAATAGGTGTTAATATATTTATATTTCAGTAAAAAATAAGCTATATATGTAAGTCTATCCTCATGTCTAACTCTGAAGAGACGTGATTACTGTTTTGTAACAAAAAATCTAGAGAATTCATATATAATTAAAAAATAAATCTACCACTTTTAGTAATAATCAAATTCTCAGAATAATTAAATTACTTCAAAGTAATATCTAATTGGCTTTTATGCCTAACTAATGTACAGCAGAGAGCTTTCCATTATTTAAATCGTATTTGAAAAGAAATCTCAATTTATTAAATGGACGGACCAATCTGGACTGAATGCGCGCCCTTGACATTGACACAGGGAGCAAGAACTTGTCAAAAGTTTCTTGCAGGGGGTAAATTAAGTCTACTATAGCAGCTACGCCACGTATTGAGAAGATCAACTTTGGTTTACGAGATTTTCACATTCATCACTACGTCTGATAAAGGCAAGTATTAAAGAGTCCGTATTTCCGCTCCCATTTGATAGCTCTCCTCTTCCAGTCACTCGTTCCAGGTAAGAATAAAGGACTTGTTCAAGTCCATAAAAATCTGCATATATCTAACTCAAAACAATTTTTTCAACCACCACACAGCAAAACTTCAATGTCATAGAAATAGGTGGTGTGCTATTGAAGGAAAACAAAATCTCAGTGGAGCTGTAAAAACTATAACACTAAAATTCCAAGTATGCGACGTACCTATCTGTCAACGAAGGCAAGGAGTGGCGAAAGCGAAAAGTCCAGTCTGGATCCTTAATAGTTATGTTTGAAGATGACCAACTGGATCGGTGCAGGCTTAAGAGGATTTCTTCACTCAAAGACATCGATAAGGCTTGCACTTTGGATTTCTTATCCCGTTTAATAACTCACACCTATGAAAAGCCAAACAAGACTTATTTGCCTTCTTGAAATCCGTCTGGTTCAAGGGTGGCTTGATTCGTGCCAGCAAAGAACCTCAAGCACGATATTTATTATTTGCGAGTGACATAAAAAAGGGTGTGTGAGCTCTGACGCACGACTAGATTTTACTCCTTAGAACGATTGTCTTTGAACAGACACAGAAAGTACAAAAACAAAACTTCAAAATAAAAGTGTAAGGTGCGCACGATAGGTTGCGCATTTTATATCTGACGCCTTTTATGTCAAACAATTCTTAAGGAGTAAACTCCAAAACGTAACTATGGTAAACTATTCTTAATTAACATTTACTAGTACTTTATTCCCTTTTAAAAAAGATTATAAGATATATAAAAACATAACTATACAAAACTTTATTTGGGTCGTTCTTCTTTTTTACCGACAGTGTAACGACGTTTTTCTGTTTTTTTTGGTTTTTGAACTATGCATAATTGTGGTTTCTGTGTGGAATTTAAAATTGCATTTGTGTTGTCATTAGGACTAATTAAAGTTTCCAAAAAATATGTGACACAGTGGCCTTTTTCTTTGGATACCACATTTCGGTTTACCACTCTGTCACGGTATTCTACGGAAAACAAACGAAAAAATATGTTGGTTGGAGAAAATGAAAAATTACATATACTTAATATTAATAGATAACAAAAATAGGGACGTTTATACGAACCGAATACATTCTATTTATTTAAATAGTTAAAATCATGTTCTTATAGTCTTCCCAGATTAAATCAAAGCATTCAACACATACGCTATAGTAACTTACTAGAAAAAATCCATAACTTAAGAAAAGCAAGGATAACCTTCCAAATCGCATATACCAGGTCAAAGTCAATGATGCTTATGTAAACACATTTAACGCTAGTTAGCGTACGACTGTATGCATACTTAGTACCTCTCTATCAAGTCCAATAGAAATGGTACAACAGTAAAAATATTTAAGCTTAATAATGGACAATCGTCACTATTGTAGATCTTATGTTAAATGTGTGTGTGTGTGTGTGTGTATTTGTGTGTATAATAAACTGCGTATTCTCTTAGTAAAATTCGTCATAATTGAAAAACAAATTACCGTTTAATAACCCTATAAAATCCTTAGTTGCTTATACAATTTCGACGTATATTCAATATTTAATTGGAGAAAATCTCCTATATTCGATTGCGCATATAAAAACGAATAGTTAATAAGAAGATCAAAGATACGTGTAAATATATCTACGAAGGGCTATTTAGATACCTTTTAGAGGTCATGACATTTTATGATAAGGTGAAATACGCAATCCTTACTGAATAATATTTACTTTGCCGAGGATTATACACAAAATACAGAAAAATAAAATTACACAAAATAAATTCGTAAAGATGACCGTAATTAACTATTAAGGAGAAAGAAGAATTTTTCGGCATTGTGACCACCATTATTAATGACTTACCAAAATAAATACGACCCTTCATAAATGAACAAAAGGCTTAACAAAAACTAAGTCATATTTTATTACTGATTATTTACATGCGAAATCAAGTAACCTAGTCAGGTCATTAGGTTTTTAAGTTTCGATAATAAAGACAAATGTGAAGCGAATGGACAAACTGTTTGGTTTTTAATCAATTAAAACTACTCGTTTAAGTTTTTGTAATAAATTAATTAAAAAAATACTTTGGTTTTCTTAACTTAAAAAAGAAATAATATCGGCACGTTCAAACAATAAAATAAAGCGCAGGAGGTGTTAAATGCACCACTTCCGCTTGGTACGTACATAATGTGCGTACTTACATGTTGTGGTATCTTTGATTTATTTAATGTGAAAATATGTGAATTTTTATTAACTTTTAATCGAAATCAAAATATCAGAAGGATGGGAATAATAATTTATAGATAGAATAGAATAGATAGTGAACTATTATTTTCTTCTCATTTAACAAAATTACGAATAAAACATATAAAATGCTGGGTTTCGTATACCGTCTAAGTACAGCTTTTCGCTAAAACTCTAATATTACTGTATAATTATTTGTTAGATCTTAGCTTGAGAATGCACCGACCGTATGGAATTCTCAATATGTGAAATTTACAGATACAAATCTAACAATTCAAAAAAATATATTAACAGACTTAAATTTGAGACCACCCCATATGAAAATACGATAGGGAGAGTGGCAATAAACTGGTCTAGTGTGGTGTGGTCGATGTAAATAAAGGATAATACCGTTTTTCGTATGGACGTCTAACCGAGAACGCATAGTGACACAAATGAGCATAGTATTAAGTCTCTTAATATAAAATTACTTTTAACTAATAATATATTTTTTCAAATGCTATATGATATTCGTCTCATCGATGAAGCAACGTCGGCTTACAACGTAAAAAGTAAAAATTATTAGAAAATTTCAAGGTTCGGTGCTCAACTATGAGCCGAGACGATATTTTCTAGTATTTTTTCTATAAATATCTATCATACGATTTGAAAATGCAAAATATTAAAATTGCTCAACACAGTTTACATCAGAGTATACGGCGGACGACTCCGACGTTGCTTATAAGATTTATTGTGACAATCTAATCCAGTTCAAATCCGATTTGTCTGTTTAACGCAGTGTGTAAGGCTCCTTTCCACAAAAAATAAGATACGTGAAATTCGGGGGAAATAAATATGAAATGACATGAAATAATAAAAGTATTATTTTCACAGAAGAATAATAGTGGAATTTGTTCTCTAGTGCTATCAGTTTAACGTGCAATTTTATCTACAATCAGCATCAAAGGTTTTAAAACTTAATGATTTCTTCTTTGAAACATAAGGTAAATCTTCAGTTAACCGATGACGCATAATTATTTTTATTTAAAAAAAAACGTGAAATGTATGTGACACCGAAATTATAAGATACAGGGTACGAAATCCTACTTGTGCATACCTCTCTTTAGAATATAAATTATTTTACTGGCACGTTCAATTCTTAGCTTTATTCGAAGGCTTCGATTTGAGCGTTAAGTTTCTGTCACACAGCCAGTTATATGTCACGCTCGAGAGTAACCTCTAAAGAAAACATATAAAACATAAAAATAAATGATAGTATAGATTAATCCTATTCATAATATTATAAATAATTCCACACTGTCCCACATTAGTATTACAAGCGTACGAAGCCGGGGTGGGTCGCTAGTTATATAATAAGAAGAGTTTATATTTTTTAAGTCATAAATTTTCTATATAACAACCCATCCGGAATGAAAACACCAGGTAGAAAGCACTGGACCTGTTTATTGTCGAGTGCGGATTGATCGATGTAACTAAAGGACATTGCCGTTTTTCGTACGGACGTTTTATCGAGAATGTATAAAAATGACATAGACAAATAAAGCTAGCCAAATCCATATATTCGAAGGTTTTAATTCTTCTTATAATATTACTCAAGTTATACAATGTTTTACGAAAATATAATTTAATATATCAATACGCATTTATTACGCTATCATTTATCGCTATTTCCACACATATTATGACAGATAATTATATTGGCAGAGACAAAAAAGACAATATTGTGATTATTTCCGTATTCTTCTCATCACTGGACTGCAGATTCATACTGACAATAATATTAGATATTACATTCATTACAGAGATGTTGTTTATTTATCATACAAAATAATTAGTTGTTTATTATAATTAAAAACCTAATTTTAGGTATCTATATGAAAAACTGCTTTTCAGTTGGTACACATCGCTTCACAATTAACTACCAGCCTTTTCCAATTTACATAACTATTTTTCATTTGTGTGCCATTTATAAATATTTACAATTTCCTTTTGTAAATTTGCATTATTTTACTTTAATATTAGTTAATAAAATTATATAAAGCTTTATATAAACATAACTGCTTATTCACTAGACAAATGTAATTTTACAATTAAACACCAATTTACTACTACAATAATTAGAAAAATCATAACATAATTATACTTTTTACTTACTAATAAACTATAAAAATACCCTTTGTTTAACTCTAGAGAAAAATACACCAACAGTAGGTAGGTATAGTTACATACTGAGTTTGTATTACTATAGAGCTATTTATAATAACTCGTTACCGTACATAAACATTGCCAAAGGTAATTCAAATAGCTTAAGGGAAAGCCATTGAAACTTTGAACTGTAATAATACGTAAACTGTACGAATATAAATTATATTCGGATTCTTTATAAAGTTGTAAGCGTAATGATTTTATTATAATAGAAAAATACTAGAAAAAATCGACTCGGGTCACAAGTGAATCTCAGGCGGGAAATATATAAAAAAAAAAATATATAAATGTAATGATTTTATATAAATATGTATTGGGTTTTTTGCTATAGTATAAGTTTTTATAATCATCAATTACCATACATTTAAAAACTACTACATTACATTACATTTTTATTCATCCAGCGATGACTGTATCATGCGTCATGCTCGTGAACGGGTGCTGCCTTGGGAAATGGGTCTGCTTTAACCTTCAGTATTATTGACTAATACTAAACATACATCTTGTTGCTTTCTTAAATTTGTCGTTTATTCCCTGATGTTATTGCAATGTTCAGGGATAGTTACTTTAAGAAAGTACAGATACTTGTTGACTTTCTTGTAATCAACGAAAAGATGATATCATAACACTATTAGTATTGTCATAACAAAATAATTTTGTTTTTTTTGTGGATTGTGTATGGTGACGACGTATTATATTGTAAATGTCGTTACTTCTGTTAAGGCTGACGAGTTTCTTGCGCCCATTCTTCTTGTCAGTTAAAAGACGTCCTGAATGGGCGGTAGATAAATATGTTGGACTATTCAAAACAATTCATTTAAAGTACATTTGAATAAAGTTATTTTCTTTTTCCTTTTCATTTTCATACCTTCTTATAGGTGTCCCATAAAATTGTAGTCCATCTATTCATATCTATTCCTACATTCCCTGCAATAGCGGTCCGGTAATCGCAAACCGCAATCACTTCAAATAACACAAAAAGCAAAAGTTATGAAGTAAATTTAATGCCCCAAAGTGACTTCTGTTAGTAAATATGCACAAAGTTTATTGTCCAACTTGCTGTCTATCTATAAAGTTCCATGGAGCTGCACTGCTACTGTTTAGCTATTCAACCGACGAAATGTCCTGAGGGAGAGACTTTAATACGGCGTGTTAGCTACACTTTGACGTGTCGACTGCAGTGTTTCGCCGTCCTAGTTAAAAGCTGACATTAATTACTGTACTTACTTGTACTTACATTTAAATATGCATGAAAACAAGTTCGTTTTTAAAATAATTAAATCCTTTACCATTTTATCGTTAATATGATAATTACGTTAACAGTTTTTAAAATTGAGGTTCCGCAATATCAGAGACTTAAAAACAACTTTTATACTTATGGGATGTTCTTACAACTATATAATAGGTTGGGGAAAAAGAAATCCATTATTTTTTCGGTAGATGGCTGTACTGATAGATTTCTCGTAAAGTATCGATCAAACAATTTCAGATTTATACTCTTTGGAAAGGTGACATTTCGCATTAAAAAAAATTATTTTGCTGTTTTTTGTTTGGTGTATTCAGTCGTGAGTTACAGGGTGTTAAAAATGGAAGTGAACAAAGAGAAAATTCGGTACATTTTACAGTTCTTCTTTGACAAAGGCGAAAATGCAAGCCAGGCGACTAAAATTGTGAATGGTGTTTATGGTTCCGATACTGTAACAGCCAATTATGTGCAATTTTGGTTTAGTAGATTCCGTTCAGGAATTTTTGATGTTAAAGATCCACCTCGCACAGGTAGGCCGGTCGTCGAAAATGTCGATAAAATCGGAGAAATGATCGAAGTTGACCGGCATGTTAGCAGTCGTAACATCGCCCAGGAGCTAAAAGCGACCATAAAACAGTTTTAAACCATTTACACAAAGCTGGATTCAAAAAGAAGCTCGATGTTTGGGTGCCACACCAATTAACAGAAAAAAACATGATGGATCGAATTTCCATCTGCGAAGCCTTGGCCAAACGGAATGAGATAGACCCAATTCTTAAACGGATGGTGACTGGAGATGAGAAATGGATCACATACGATAACCCTGTGCGAAAACGATCGTGGTCAAAGAGCGGTGAAGCGGCCAAACCAGGACTAACGGCCAGGAAGGTTCTGCTATGCATTTGGTGGGACTGGAAGGGAATTATTTATTATGAGTTGCTTCCATATGGCCAAACGCTAAATTCTGATCTCTACTGTCAACAAGAAACGACCAGAAACGGCCAGAATTGGCCAACAGAAGAGGTGTCGTGTTCCACCAGGACAACGCTAGGCCACACACATGATTACTACAGTGACTTGCCAGAAACTTCGAGAGCTTGGTTGGGAAGTTTTAATGCATCCGCCATACTGTCCGGACTTGGCACCAAGCGATTATCATCTTTTTCTTGCGTTGCAAAATTTCTTTAATGATAAAAAATTGGCATCTAGGGAGGATTGTGAAAATCGACTACTACAGTTTTTTGCAAATAGAGACCAGGACTTCTATGAGAGAGGCATTATGAAGTTACCTTTAAAATGGCAACAAATCATACAACAAAACGGTGCATATTTGACCCAAATCGGACAATCCGAAGCATGTTAAATAAAGTCCTGAAGTTCATATAAAAATAATGGATTTCTTTTTCCCACACCTATTATTTTATAGCTTTTAAGGAAGAATAGTGATTACACGACGATTCCTTACACGATACAATAACTTCAACAACAATTATAATGGAGGCTGATATATAAGGAAAGAGAAAAGAAAGGTCATAGTGGGCGTTTAACATGAAGGCGTGAAATCGATCATAGTGAAGAGATCGCCAAGAGTTGTGCTACTGTCTTGAAGAGAAATATTTTATCGGATTGGAAATATATCGAGTAAAAACTATTTTGACATATTACAGTGGAAAATCTATTGAAAATCGTTCAATAAGCATTTGCTATTTAAATATAACTGGCCATAAATACTGTTACATAAAACTTTTTTTTTTTCTTTTTTTTCATTATTTTTCATTTCGAACTATGAAGCCGTCGGTCATATTCCAAACACTTAAAACTCTTGATATCAGCCGTATGCTCATATATTGTTTGTATATCGTATATCAACAGATACATCAACACTTCCTCTATCGAAGATCATAAAAGATCGGGGCGGCCGCCTGCTGTTAGTACTACAAAGTCTGTTACGCCAGAATACGTCAAAACCCCATTAGGAACCAAAAATCTTATCGCGAGCAATGAAGTTTCCTACTTGGCCTCTTTCGCGTATTATAAAACAAAACCTGAAGCTCGGTGCTTATCATCCGTCGCTTTCTGTCTGTCTGTACAGGACACGCCCTAAATCAATCTTTACAATTAAAAAAAGTGGATCAATTAAAATGCATTCTGTCACGATACGCACGTGATAGGCACAGTAACATCCTCTGTAGCGATGAAAGAAATTTCACTATTGAAGAGCACTACAATAAGAAAAATTTTAAAGTGTACGTTCACAGATTTCAAGAAACTGCTCAAGTGGTCGGTAAGGTACAACGTGATCATCATTCTGCGTCAGTGATGGTTTGGTGGGGCCTGACTTATCACGGCGTCACAAAGCTACATTCTTGAAAACAGTGATAAAGAAGTGAAAACTTCAGCCAAAGTTATTCAAGAGGCAGTCTTTGATCGTGTTGTGAAACCTCTTAGCAATACACTTATTAAAAATGTACCTTGGACTTTCCAGTAGGACTCTGCACCTGGTCAAATTACCCAAGCCTGGCTTGAAACCAACATTTCGGACTTTATAAGAGCTGAAGACTGGCCCTCATCTAGCCTAGACCTTCAAACCTTTAGACTACAAATTATGGTCAGTCAAGTCTCTTAAAAAATCTCTGGAGCAAGCACTGGCGTAATTACCCATCGAAACAGTGCGTTAATCTATACATTCGTTCCCAGACAGATGAAAGATCTATATAAAATCCAAAGGTGAGCATTTCGAATAGATTGTTTTCATTGTTTTGCTGAGATCCCTTCAGAATTCGTAAACGAGAACAACAATCAAAATTAAGACCAAACAGCCTATAAACATTGCCTCTGGAGACGCCAAAGGTTTTCATTACCGGGGCAAGGCGATTTATAGAAAGTTAAATAGCGGATAAATAACCCTAAAGCCTCAGTGGTTTTGGGGATGAGGATCGAGTGCACCTACCTGGGCAATGATGCACGTCGAGCTTCTCGCCGGCCGGCTTCTTCTTTAGTGTTCTCCGATTATTTAATAATTTACACGGACACAATGTCACTTTTGGCACGTGATGATAGTTCACACACGGGAGTTACATATGCTCTGGAGGATTCGCGAAGAGATCCCTGGTTCCAGAGGAGCCGCTTTTACAAGGACGCGGAGCGTTTCGTGTCAAGCGCAATACTAATGTATGAAAAATTCGCCCGCGCGTGCGCGCGGGTGCGGGGGCGCTGGGGTGCACTCGGAGAAAGTGGAAGTGGGAAGGATGAGGCCTTAGGTTCCCTATCTCCCTTTAAATAGCGACAACATTTCCACCCCCCCTTAAAGGGTCACCTTTAAGCAAATTATTATAATTAAAAGTTGCGTTCAATACGCGCGGTGGAGCAATCAAAATATTTATTATGAAGTTATATGAATACGTTATTATTAAATGCGAATACAAAATATATATATATTTTTTTAAATTAGTTTAACTTATTTATGTACGTTTATAAAAAGGCGGATAAGCGAATTATTGGGTTGGAAGTGGACACAAACGAACGACCGGACGACGGTAAGATCCTTTCGCGGTACGAACGGTGGCCACGCGTATTATACCGTCCTTAGACGGGTGAACTTCATCGACAATCCCTATCGGCCAGGCTAAGGGCGGTGCGCAATCATTCATTACAACAACAACTGTCCCCTGAGTGACGGGAGTAGTCGGTGTATTCCACTTCTGCCTAACCTGCAAACCGTGCAAGTACTCTAACCTCCAACAGTTCCAAAAGGATTGGACCAATTTGTCCATAAGGGACTGCCTATGAAGAAAATTTTCACGCTCAGAACTTACGTCTGGGGCGGGTAAAGACAATAAGGGAGCCGTATGTAAGAAATGGCTCGGAGATAGAGCTGACGGCTCCGTGGGGTCAGGACTCAGTACCGTAAGCGGGCGAGAATTAAGCAGACACTCGATTTGAATGAGCACGGTATTTAGTTCCTCGTAGGAGAGAAGTTGTTGTCCCACCACTCGGAAAAGATGCGTTTTTATGATTTTCACCATACTTTCCCAACATCCGCCAAAATGGCTAGATGTGGGTGGATTAAACCTCCAATCAATAGAATTTTCAGCAAAGAATTGATCGAAATGATTACGATCCTCCTTTAAAAACCGGTACAACTCCTTGAGATAGGAGCGAGCACCTACAAAGTTGGTACCGTTGTCTGAGTACATACATGCAACAGGACCTCGGCGGGATAGGAAACGTTTAAAAACCGCTAGAAATGAAGGTGTTGAGAGATCTGTAGCCAGCTCGATATGAACAGCGCGAGTGGTCAAACACGTAAAAACACAAATGTACGCCTTCTCTGCTCGAATGCCCCTACGCCTCACAGGTGAATATGCAATAGGGCCAGCGTAGTCGCAACCAGTATGAGTAAAGGCTTTCGGAACAGGTTGAGTTCGAAAGTCGGGCAGATCGGCCATAAGCGGGTAAGCTGGCTTGGGTTTCATTCGGAAACATCTGTTGCATCTATGTACTCTTTGTCGCACAATACGACGAGCGGACAGAATCCAATACCTTTGTCTAAGTAAAGACATTAAAAGTTCTGGACCGGAGTGAAGATTAACCTTATGATAGTAATCAATGATAAGGTCAACAATGTGATCGTGACGCGGTAAAACGATAGGGTGCTTTTGCGAGAAATCTAAATTCGAGTTGGTCAAACGACCACCAACTCGTACAAGACCGTTCTCCAAGAACGGGTTGAGTTTCTTAAATGTGAGAGAACAAAGTTTATTATTCTCCAACTTTGCTATCTCGTCAGAAAAATGTATATGCTGCAGCGTCCGAAGAATTTGACGTTCAGCAACGTCTAGTTCCCCAGCGGTAACAGAAGCGGAATCCTGACGTTTCAATATTTTAGCGAAGCGACATACATAAACAGTCACTCTCATGAGCTTACTCCAGGAAGACATGCGGAGAGCCAATTGATAGAGAGGAGACTCTCGAGAGGGCGAAGTAATAATATTAACAGTCAATTTCTGCTCTGGTACTTCAGAGACAGAAAGTAAATTATCACCATCGTTGAGAGGCCAAGCAGACGGGGTCTGTGAAAGCCAGGCAGGACCTGTCCACCACAAAGGATGTGCGATTAACTTACGCGGAGTAAGACCCCCAGAAAGACAATCCGCGGGATTCTCTAGTCCTGAAACGTGATGGAAGTCACAAGCAGGAATATGTTCCGTTGCCTTGACAACGCGATTCGCCACAAAGGTTTGCCAACGATGGGGCGAGCTTTTAAGCCAATAAAGAACGACTTTAGAGTCGGTGAAAGCGTAGACGTTAATGTTTAATAAAGGAGAATAATTATTCAATACAACACGCATCAACTTTGCGAGTAGAACGACGCCGCATAGCTCGAGACGGGCGATAGTATGCGGGGTGGAGGGCGCGACTTTAGATTTCGCACATACAAGACGCACTGTAATACTGTTGTTGGTCTCGACGTGTAAATAGATGACGCCACCATAAGCGTTCTCACTAGCGTCTGAGAACCCGACTAGTGTCACGACACAGTCCTCCACTACTCCAACATGACGCGGAATGCGTAATTCATTAAGCGCTGGCAGTTCCGAGCGGAACTGCAGCCACTGCTTGACGATGTGAGAGGGCGCTAAATCGTCCCAATCAACCCCTAACTGCCACAGTTGCTTAATTATTAGTTTTGCGAATAAAACGGCGGGCGCAATAAAACCTGTAATGTCCCAGAGCCTAGCTATGGTAGATAAAATCATGCGTTTCGTACATGGATCGTCCTCGGGCGAATTAACATTAAAGTAAAAATCATCTGAGCCAGTGTCCCAATGTAAACCAAGTATTTTGGCTGACGAGTGTTTATCGAACTCGACTGTGGAGTGGACTTTGCGAGACTCAGGAATTGTGTCGAGAACGGCCGACGAATTACAGTTCCATTTGGCCAATTCCCATTGGGCACCTTGGAATAAGTCAACCAGCTGTTGGTACGCAAGGACAGCATCTGTCTGGTTAGGGACGGAAAATACCAAATCGTCCATATAAAGACATGATGACGCAATTTCGCTAGCTTAAGGGTACTTGTGACCATCGTCGTTGATCAGCTGACGCACCGTGCGCAATGCAAGGAACGGACTCGATTTCATGCCGAAGCAGACTCGGTTAAACTCATAGAGTTTAAGCGGTTCTTGAGGACTAAACCTATAAAATATTCTTTGATAGCGACGGTCTATATCACGTACACTTATTTTTAAAAACATTTGTTTGCAATCGGCGCTCATCCCGATTGCAAACAAGCGAAATTTTAAAATAATTTGAAAAAGATCACCCTGTAGATTTAGACCACTATGTAGGTGTCATTTAAAGAGACACCCGCGGAGGTTTTACAACTCGCATCAAGGACCGGCCGCAATGGCTTCCCTTCGCGAAGGACGCCGTGGTGCGGGATGATGTAAGAAGGAGACACGGTGTTGTCCATGGACGCGGGGGACAAATAATCCTTGTCTATGTACTCTCGAATAGCATCGTTGTAAGCCAAACGCAATGTCGGCAATGCTTCTAATTTACGTTCGAGACACATGAAGCGTTTGCGTGCGATAACCTCGGAATCGCCGAGTGAAAAAACATCGTGACGGAACGGCAACGCCACAGTATAGCGACCACTACGAGTATCTCTCGTAGTGGTGGAGAGAAAATAATCATCACATTCCGCATCATCAGGATGATGAACGGGCGGAAGAGATACCTCTTCTAACTCCCAAAATCTTTTTAGGATTGTGTCCACGGGTTCGACTACTGTGGTGGTACAACACGACGCTAAATACGAAGAGCGGCGGCGGTGAGCGGTGGGTACGGAACCCATAATAATATAGCCTAGAACAGTTTCTATGGCGGGCGGAGCTGACGTGCCGCTGTGGACAACGCCAGGTAACAATAAATGAGGAAATAATGACGCACCTATCAAAACGTCTATTTTATTGGGCGTAGCGAAAGAATCGTCCGCCAACGGTAAATGAGACAAGTGGGAAAACATCGATTTATCTATAACAACTGACGGTAAGTCATTAGTAATATTTTCTACTACCAAACAATTGATATTATAATCACTAAGCGGGTTATATCGCGAGAAAAACTCTAAATTAGTTGAAAGATTTATAATGTTTTCGTTGCCGCCAAAACCTCTGACAACGGATCCCTTGACATTCGTTGGCGATATACCTAACCGTTCGCAGCACTCTCTGGTTATAAAATTACTCTGCGAAGCGGAGTCTAGAAGAACGCGAACGTTATGTTTATTTTTATGAAAATCGTAAGTAACTACTTGAGCGGTTGCCAACAATATCGTCGTCCTCTCTATACATTGCTCGTCTACAACGCACGTCTTATGTGACTCTGTGCGCGGCGAGCAACGTGACGGAGCATTGGACATTGCACAAAGCGTCACGTCCGCGGGAGGCGCGCAAGCTGCGGGAGAATGAGAACGAGAACGAGAATGAGTGAGCGCGTTCCGTTCAGCTGTTTCTGGGGTAGAAGTAGCCGTAATTCCCGCCAAGCGGCCACCATTATCCGAATCGCGAGTGAAGTGAAGAAGCGAATGGTGTTTCATTTTGCAAACACGACAATAAATGTTCGACGAACAAGATGAAACACGATGTTTAATACTAAGACAATTAACACATCCATTTTTCTCTTTAACTAACTTAAAGCGCTCACTTGGGGATAGTTTATTAAAGTTAGGACATTTAAACAAATGCGAATGTGTGAAATTGGAACATAAACACTTCTGATGTGGTATAGCATTTTGAACCGTACCGACATTAACATAAGAGTGATATTTCGGTGGTGAAGGAACAGCTGATCGGGACTGCTCTTTAACATTAGCGATGTTTCTTGCGGCGGAATTGTTAGTAGAACAAGTGGGTAGGCGGGAGGATATCTTTGATTGATTTTGAATAAACTCAACGAGACTTTTAAATGTAGGAATCCGTGATGGGTCATTGGAACTCATTTCAAATGCCCGTATGGTGTCGGAAGGTAATTTTTTAAGCGCGATGTGTAAAATAAACAGATCGTTAAGGTCATCGACCTTTATATTTTTGAGCGCGCGAACTGCGCTGACAAATTTATCAATAAAAGAATCTAAATTGGCTGTAGATGCACTATTTAATGGTTTGAAATCTAACAACTGGTTCATGTATGTACTAGCGAGTGTGCGTTTATCTTCGTACTTATCAATGAGAGTTTGGAAAAGTATGTTATAGTTTTCAGGACAGGGCGTAATGCCTGCGCAGGCGGTCTGTGCTTTGCCCGATAATTTGCCGAGCAAATAATAAAGCCTCTCAGCGTCTGAAAGAGAGGGATTATCGTGAATTGTCGACTTAAAACTGGCAAAGAATAAGGGCCACCGACGTACGTCGCCGTCAAAGGACATCAACTCTATTGGAGGGAGAGAAGGTCGAGATTTGCGTAACACGTCATTGTTTTTATTATTATTTGAATATTTTGTAACTAATCTTTTGACGCGGTTGTATAGAGATTCAAATGATACTAAACTTTTAAAATCTGGATTAGCGGTAGGTTGTATTTTCAATAAATGACTATTGTACTCCTCTAAAGTATTTTGAAATTCTGAACGTAACGTGTCGATGTTGCTACTCGCGTCGAGGAACAATTCCACATTTTGGACGTCGTCGCTTGTACTTAACGTTTGAGATAGGTCGTAAGCGTTTTGCATACATTCAAATAACGCGTTACGTTTGCTTTCTAATAACAAAAGTTGTTTGTCGGGAAGCGTTTCCTTACTCTTTTTAGATTCCATGTTTAGTAAATGGTAAATTGATTGTTAGGGCACAAACTAAATGGGCTGTTATGTTATTTATGCGGTGTTAATATAAGTATCAAAAAAATTATTAGGCGCGGACACGCGTTGAGCTATGAACTAACAAAATGGCTACCGCGAGATCGCGAGCGTAAGCGTAGGTAAATACCTATTTAGCGACTTTTTCAATGAAAATACACTTATAGAATGACTCTAATAAGGGCGGGTGGAATTAATTAATTAAAATGGTTCAATTTAAGACGAGATAATGCGGCCGAAGGACCATAAATAATGGAGACGCCAAAGGTTTTCACTACCGGGGCAAGGCGATTTATAGAAAGTTAAATAGCGGATAAATAACCCTAAAGCCTCAGTGGTTTTGGGGATGAGGATCGAGTGCACCTACCTGGGCAATGATGCACGTCGAGCTTCTCGCCGGCCGGCTTCTTCTTTAGTGTTCTCCGATTATTTAATAATTTACACGGACACAATGTCACTTTTGGCACGTGATGATAGTTCACACACGGGAGTTACATATGCTCTGGAGGATTCGCGAAGAGATCCCTGGTTCCAGAGGAGCCGCTTTTACAAGGACGCGGAGCGTTTCGTGTCAAGCGCAATACTAATGTATGAAAAATTCGCCCGCGCGTGCGCGCGGGTGCGGGGGCGCTGGGGTGCACTCGGAGAAAGTGGAAGTGGGAAGGATGAGGCCTTAGGTTCCCTATCTCCCTTTAAATAGCGACAACATTTCCACCCCCCCTTAAAGGGTCACCTTTAAGCAAATTATTATAATTAAAAGTTGCGTTCAATACGCGCGGTGGAGCAATCAAAATATTTATTATGAAGTTATATGAATACGTTATTATTAAATGCGAATACAAATATATATATATATTTTTTTAAATTAGTTTAACTTATTTATGTACGTTTATAAAAAGGCGGATAAGCGAATTATTGGGTTGGAAGTGGACACAAACGAACGACCGGACGACGGTAAGATCCTTTCGCGGTACGAACGGTGGCCACGCGTATTATACCGTCCTTAGACGGGTGAACTTCATCGACAATCCCTATCGGCCAGGCTAAGGGCGGTGCGCAATCATTCATTACAACAACAACTGTCCCCTGAGTGACGGGAGTAGTCGGTGTATTCCACTTCTGCCTAACCTGCAAACCGTGCAAGTACTCTAACCTCCAACAGTTCCAAAAGGATTGGACCAATTTGTCCATAAGGGACTGCCTATGAAGAAAATTTTCACGCTCAGAACTTACGTCTGGGGCGGGTAAAGACAATAAGGGAGCCGTATGTAAGAAATGGCTCGGAGATAGAGCTGACGGCTCCGTGGGGTCAGGACTCAGTACCGTAAGCGGGCGAGAATTAAGCAGACACTCGATTTGAATGAGCACGGTATTTAGTTCCTCGTAGGAGAGAAGTTGTTGTCCCACCACTCGGAAAAGATGCGTTTTTATGATTTTCACCATACTTTCCCAACATCCGCCAAAATGGCTAGATGCGGGTGGATTAAACCTCCAATCAATAGAATTTTCAGCAAAGAATTGATCGAAATGATTACGATCCTCCTTTAAAAACCGGTACAACTCCTTGAGATAGGAGCGAGCACCTACAAAGTTGGTACCGTTGTCTGAGTACATACATGCAACAGGACCTCGGCGGGATAGGAAACGTTTAAAAACCGCTAGAAATGAAGGTGTTGAGAGATCTGTAGCCAGCTCGATATGAACAGCGCGAGTGGTCAAACACGTAAAAACACAAATGTACGCCTTCTCTGCTCGAATGCCCCTACGCCTCACAGGTGAATATGCAATAGGGCCAGCGTAGTCGCAACCAGTATGAGTAAAGGCTTACGGAACAGGTTGAGTTCGAAAGTCGGGCAGATCGGCCATAAGCGGGTAAGCTGGCTTGGGTTTCATTCGGAAACATCTGTTGCATCTATGTACTCTTTGTCGCACAATACGACGAGCGGACAGAATCCAATACCTTTGTCTAAGTAAAGACATTAAAAGTTCTGGACCGGCGTGAAGATTAACCTTATGATAGTAATCAATGATAAGGTCAACAATGTGATCGTGACGCGGTAAAACGATAGGGTGCTTTTGCGAGAAATCTAAATTCGAGTTGGTCAAACGACCACCAACTCGTACAAGACCGTTCTCCAAGAACGGGTTGAGTTTCTTAAATGTGATTAAAAAAAGTACGCCGCAAAATCACTATCAAACTTAATTTTTTCGTTAACTGATTAGCTGATGCGCACTCCTGCTAATTCAACATTTTGTAAAACACCAAGTGATTGTTTATTTATTGCCTGCGACGTCTCAATATATAAAAGGCTTTGTTCTGAGTGATTGACTGTCTGATCGACAGACTACACACATTCCAAGCCTCTGAAATTAGAAGTTGATATTTGGAGGGTGTTTTCTTTCTAAGAACTTTCCAAGAAGGGATTTAGGAAATCTCTTCTCTTAAGATGTGAAATAAGATATAAGTTGTTGTATGTAAATCGGTTTTTTATTCAATATAAGTGACATGAAATTGCGTATACGTTACTCCTGGTAAAATATATTGTATGTGGGTACTTGAGCTTTAGGAAATTCTAACCATAAGGTGGTTAAAATAATTATGTAGGGGCACTGCAATTAATTATAATTATTTGTGATTTAATTATAAATATATAACAGAATAAAAACTAAAGTATTAAAATTTAATTAGAATCATGACGGATAATTATGTTCATGTTATCATAAGTCAAAATAATTAAAATATTTTAATACGATTTAAAATCCATATAATTCATTCATCATTATTCTATTGCAAGAAGGTAGGTGGTACTAATAAAAAAGAATTATTGAAACAGGACACCGAAGCAGAACAAAAATTAATGACGCATAAGGACAGTAATGTTAACCGATTCGTTGCTACATAACATTACCGAAACGAAGGCTACGAGCTTGATTTACGTGAAAAATGAAGATAGTTTTATTCTGAGTTGATTTCCCTAAAACTTGATTTGAAGGAGTTATCATCGATTTATAAATGACACGGTTTCAGTGGCTAACGCCACACGCCAAAAAAGTGATGACACGACAGGCGTGCCATCAGCAACGAATCCATTAAATATTACCAGTTTCATCAACTTTTTAACATTCTTGATCTATGAAATTCATATTTTTACTAAAGTTATTTTTTTATTCTCTTTTGTAACAACGAAACTCCAGAAAACATAACTAGTTCCAATATAAGGTAGAAGGTAGATATGATACAACATACCACAACACAAATTTGTATTCTTAAAATAATATGTGTGAAATACATAGTATAATAAACATTTGTTCTTAACCATCTACATCCTAAGCATAATAATATTCTCAATAAATCACGTATTATTTACTCTTTTTAGCAAGTTTATAAAGCTATAATGTAATACTGTTTAAAAATAACCATTATTTTAGTTTGAAATAAAACCGGAAGTGGCACATTGTTATTTTTAATTTAATAAACAAAAAATCAGAACAAAGCCTTTTATAATTTAATACATATTAACACGTTAGCTGCGGCACCAATTTTTGCATACTTTCCGTTCCTGCGGCACGAGGTATAATCGGCCCGTACCGTGACCAGACGTTAGGGCGACACGCGGTCTATTAGACCCCACCTCCTTTTACAGACTAAAATCCATTTTCTGGCGCGAAATCAAAGATAAATGAGAATTTTGGTCCTTATTGATATAGACAGTGAATTGTTGAACCCTAATCCACCGTCGCACCGGGATCTGATGGCTAGTTTAGGAATTATTAGCAAAATAAAATATGGGATCTTATACACCTCGTAACGCACTGAAATAGGGCAAATTTTCGCTGAGATTAGTGATGGGAAAAATAATATCGACGTTTTTAAACTGTCTTAACTACGCAACGACTTGACCGATTTTGATCAATTATATCTCATTAGATCGTTTTAAGGGCAAAACCTGGCAAAACAACACAAAGCTATCAAAGGATACATTTTTTTTTAATAATCTAAATTGTGCTTGAAGGCGCCATAAAGAAAAAAAAACCGGCCAAGTGCGAGTCGGACTCGCGCACGAAGCGGTCCATTCTATACCATTAAGAGGCACCTATTACAGACTTATTATTGGAAAATAATGGATCACGGTTTATGCATAAGGTTTATCTATCTATTTGTATATGAAAATCTTAATGCGGTTCACAGAATAGAAAAAAAAGGCAACCAGAAGTAGAAAAGAAACTGTCCTATTTATTCTGCCTTGGGCTTTAAAAATACACTTATTAGAACTTGAATTAACATTAAAAAATCAGTATCAATATACTTTTTTTTATAAAAATCTCAACATATATGTTGTACTTATTTATGAGTGTTTTTCATTGTAACAGGGTAGACAATAAGATTTTTTGCACTGAGTGCACTGAGTCAAAATCTTTTTGGATTTTTTATCAGCTTCACGAGATGGTAAAAATGTGCGTAGTTTTTGGTAACAACCAACACATCTTCTCCTTTTTTCACCCTTTTCGAGGCAATGGCGTGCGCTTTCAGGTGCTGAAAAATAACAAAAATGTAAAGATAACGTAATAAAACTGACATTGTTACTTAGGTTAGATCGTAGATGAGAATAACAATGATAATGTAGGTATAACTGCATCAAATGAATGTGTTTGTTTTATACTTAAAATGTTGAAAGAGTAGGTAGGTAAGGTAGCTTAAATTCAGAATAATTAAAAGGAAACAATAATAAATAACTTAATAATGACCAAATGTCAAGCTTAGTTTATGAAAGCTTCAACACGTTGACTGTCAAGAAATATATCTAAGCATTACATTACCTGGGGTCTCATCGATTTCCTTTTTTATTAAAGATTCTATAAGTTTCTACACAAAGAGTCTTTTTGGTAAGTTTTTTCCATCAGTTTGGATTGAATTAAACACAATCCAGGCATTAATTAGCGCCGTACCAAATATTAGCTCCATTACAACTTTTCTCCACCATTTGATTCCTCTCTTCAAAGTTGTATAATAAGAAGACATCTGGTCAGAAAAGTCAATGCCTTTTTTTGTTTTATTGTACAGCAAAACACATCCCGGTTTTTTTATGCATTCGTCGGTTCCTCTCTTCTTTTTTCCAGTATCTATCAGGTTATCATCGTGATCTTTGCACGTAGTCAACATCAAAACATTCCGTTTATCCATCCATTTCATTACCTCTACGCCCTTTTTGTTCATTTTTCCAATAATTTCGCCTTTCTGCAATTTGTATCTAGTAACTTGCTTTGGCAGATATTTCCGTATTTTATTAAGTGTTCCACATAAAAATGTTTTTTGTGATAGAAGATCTTCTGCCAGGCCCAACGAAATGTAGTAATTGTCTACTATTACGATTCTACCCATTTCTGTCGGATTTGTCATCAATCTTAACACTACTTTTTTACTGTGTTCTAATTCTTTTTTCTGATTTTTTTTCCCTGTATAAACCTCTAACTCAGAAGTATAACCTTCGGGAGTGCAAAGCTTATAAAGCTTTACGCCGTACCGGTGTGATTTGTTTTTTATGTATTGGCGAAAACCTAGTCTTCCTCTCCATGGTATCATGGTTTCATCGATTACCACATACTTTCCAGGATTTGCAATACGTCGAAAGTTTTCTGTAATCTTTGTGAACATATTTCTAATTTTATATAGTTTGTCAGTTTGGTCTTCATTACTTACATCACTGACATGCCAGCATTTAAGTAGCAATAAAAATCTGTCTCTTGTCATTACTGAAGAAATAAATTCGTTTCGATACAATTTGTTTCTGCTCCAGTATAAATTTAAATTAGGAACTCTACACAAACCCATTGCCATTAAAACAGCCAAAAATGTTCTCATTTCATGAGAACTGGTGTCACTCCATTTTGTCATGCGTGAATTACGTTTCATATTTTGTTGATTTATTTGTATATACTTAAGCATTTGTTTCAGATACCATTATATCAATCATCTCATCTGTAACAAACATCTTGTATATATCTTCAGGTGTAACTCCCACAAACGGGGGTAAATTAAACGTACATTCTCCAGCGAATTCATTAAAAGTTATGGGACTTTCCGATATATTTTCCCACTTATCGTGATCTTTAGCTTGCGTGCCGGGTAATGTTTGGTCCGTGACTAAAATGTCATCTTCTGTAGCTTCTTCATATTCACTATCTAAAGATAAATCCTGATCTGAATGAACGCAATTTTCCATTGAAGCATACTCTTCCGAATCACTACACTCTTCCTCCGAAGGACTATAATCATTGTCAGTACCGCTAAAATTATCATCTTCCATATGATTACTCTCATCCAACTCAGGTGACTTTCGAATATTCTGCACACTGTGACATATTTTGTTTGTTTGTATTATATTATTGTTTTCGCAGTCTATATGTTCAATAATATCATATTCGACAATATCAGGTGATTTTAGAACAGTTGGCAATTTGTTATTCATCTCTCGTTTTCCTTTAACATTGTCATCAGGAATACTTTCTATAATTACAGAGACCTCTATTTCATGACTTTTTTTGGATTTGGACGGATTAAAGTCTTCTGAATATGTACATTCGGATGTAACATTTTCTCTCGGTCTTTTTTGTGTCGGAGTACGAAGTAATTGTTGAATGTTGTCCTCACTAAGTGATATATTACAATCCAGTAAATTGGAGCGTGAGATTTCTGACAAAGATCCAGCTATGCTCTCCGTAGTTATATGAGGAAAATCTTTTGAAGGGGAACCTATAGGATTTTGTGATTTTATTGGTGAGGTTGAAGCACTAGAAGCGGACAAGCGAACATTCTGCAATATTTGACAAGTTTTTCCGGTACTAGGACTGAGATACACTGTTTCTTCTTCTGTTTTGAGTTGAATAGTTTTTCGGATGTTTGGACTGAGGTTAACTGTTTCTTCTGGTTCTTTCACTTGATCAGGATAAATTGAATTTTTTTTAGTGGCAGTCTGAGCACGTGTTTTTGCTTTGTGTTGTAATGTTCTTGTATTTGCAATAATTATAGAGCTTGGGTGCCCATTTAAGAAAGTATATTGTTTTGTATTGTCATACTGTTGTTTATCAATGACACATTCTTGTTGTGAGCTAAATTCATGTAAAGGTACGATTTTTTCAGTTATATTTGGTTCAGTAGAAAAATATGTTTTTTGACGTTTATTTGTTGGAAAAATCTCTTCATCACTCTCATCGTCAAACACATTTTCAATTGGCAATGTTAGCCGATTGGTTGGTGGGACATCACTTCTCGGTGGACTCTGAAAAAAATGACTCACATATTGTATTTTGCATAAACAGGCAGTTCTCAGCCACCAGTAGCTATTTATTGAGTGTACTGATCAAAACACGGTAAAAAAATAGAATAGAAATGACTAGAAAAAAAACGATACGCAAATAAAGCTGTGTGTGTGTAGACTAAGGGAATAAAGGAACACAGAAGACGGGCAGCAGCGTCTCTGAACCGTTTGACATCTTACTGCGATCGCCAACCCGCCTGCCAAGCGTGGCGTTTATGGCAATTCCTCCCAAATGTTTGGGAGAGGCCCTTGCCCAGCAGTGGGATCCCTACGGGCTACTAAAAAAAAAAAAAAAGCGGGCTCACCGACTAGTTTAGGTATTAAGATATTCAAAGTAGGTACTTTTCTTTATAGACTATTTAATAGATCGCCAAAAATGTCTCTAAGTTCAATCATTTTCATATAAGTAACCAGGTTTGTAAAATATCAAAATGTCTTCGTCATAGTGACAATTCAGTACCTAATTAAAAATATTGGCTTTGTATGATCGGTACACTTGAAAATAGAATTAATTAATAAGCTGCTAGAGAAAGCCTTTGCTTGGTGATAGTTTAAACAAAGTGTTATACTTAAATGAAAAACCTCTTTAGGTGGTGATACAACTCGTGAAAGTAAACAAGTTTCATCAAAATAAAAGAAAGAAAAAATATAATACTTCCTATACAAAGTCCCAAGAGTAAGTTTTGTGTGACAAGTTAATTTTATTACCAATAAGTATAGGTATCATAATTAAGGCAACCAGTTGGAACAACTGATATTACCTGTATACAAATTTTCTTCACTAATGTGCACTCATTTGTTAAAAAAGTATTTTTATCGTTTTGTTATGAAAGTTGTTCTATTTCGCGAGTGGTTACAACCTAGGAGGGTTCGCTTTATTAGATGAATATTATTATTCATGTAAGTGGTGCAAAATATAAACAGCAGTTTAAAAATAGAGATGAATTTGGCATGCTTATTCATTACAAAAAACAAACTCACACACACACACACACCACACACTTTTAAAGAAAGTTTTTAAGATTTGTTTTATAATAAATACTTAGAATCCCAGTCCCACTCCGTAAACGCTTTATTCATGAACCGATAGCAGATTTAATCGAGACGCATTAAGCCTAGATTTCGAGTGAAGACTGAAGCTAGTGAAGCTGCGGTATATTATATATAATATACTGTCATTTTATACCCAATAGTATGTATGCTACATTTTTCTTCTCAAGCTTTATTATGGTCCAGATTATTTACATGCGATTACATTTGGCAGCACCTTATGTTGTTGAATATTATGTTAAAAGTTTAATATAAAAACGGTGTATTAGTTAGTGCAAAATTAATTCTCGTATCAAGCTTTTCACACAAGTAATCTTATAGATAAATGTTAGAAATATCATATCCACGCATGCTTATACAAAACGTACTTACAAACACTGTAATCCTTTATTTAAGATGGCTAAAAACAAAACATTTCATATTAAAATATTGAGTTTCTTAAATTACTAACACAATAATTTCTGTACTTTTACCATCGTACAATAATATACTCCGCCTGGTGCTCTCTTCCGACCACGTGACATATATCGTAAAATTTACATAAGTCGAATCTAACACACTTAACAAACTTGGTGATTAAAAATATCCCTTTACATAGGTATTTTGTTGTTTTTAACTTTTTAGTATTATTGTAATAGCGGCCTACATAATTTGAGAAAACTTCAACTATCTATCTATCGCGACAAACGGACAGACAGCGAAGTCTTAGTAATAGAGGGTCCTGTTTTTATCCTTTCTATACGGAACCCTAAAAATCTTTAATATTGACGTGACAACGTCTTATAAATTGGTTTGCCGGGTGACACTTCAAGAAACTGCGTTACGCTCCGCTCACGTTATGCGCTTACAATGAGAGCGAGTGAGAGGCACGCGTCCCTTCCACTCGGGTATGGTTAGCCCGCCTAAGAGCGAGAGAGACAGACATAAAAAGTGGAAGGGACGCGTGCCTATAAATTAATGTTTTAAATATAATTCTTTGTATAAATAAATGTTTTAAATTGTTACTATTATTTCATCCTTCTTCCTACTATACGAATGAATATTCACATTAAAATTATTTTACCACTCAAAGTCGTTGTCACGTAAAACTTTCGCCCGTATACCGACTTTACAGGCAACCAACCAGTTTTTTATATACCTACTTTCAAAACCTAGACAAAGAACTACTGAAATATTAATTATATTACTTACCTGTTTTGTCAACGGCTGCTTTGCGTTTCTTGTGGAGTTTTTCACAACCTACAAAAATATCAATTAAGTGTTGGGTCCTAATAATAATAACATTATTATCACGATATAGAATAATAGGTAATTCTAGATATGTTGCAAAGTATTAGGTACGTCAATAATCGTTATTACCAATAATATCTTTAGGTATAATATACTTAAGTAATAATATCTTACACTTACTTTAGGTACATAGCTATCTTATCTTGGTAAGAAAAAACTAGGTACTTACTGAAGATTTTTTCATTAAAAACTTACCTGTTTTGGCTCTGTTTCTGAGTTATTTAAAATTAACTTCTTCCGACATCGTTTAGACATGTTCGGCGCTGTAAAAGGACGTGCTCTCCAATCGACGTGATGCACAACACTGGTCGCGGGAAGCTCGCGTTGGGTGCGGTACGAGGTCAGGGGGGATAAGGGACGTTTTAGCCTCGTTCCGCACTGCATTAAAATTATATTAATTCAGTGCGGCACGAGGCCTAAGACATCCGGTACCAAGGTAGGTACACCACCGAGTACGGAACCATTAGCGCATCTCAAATATATATTTATCTCTTTCCTACACTGGACCAAACCAAAGCTATGCCATTCGCACGACAGAGAAACTCACGTTTTTCCTTGCCGCACCACAGGGAAGTTGCATCAGGGGTGATTTAGGCCTCGCTTCGCACTTAACGTGTTAATTCACGTGTCGGTGTTTATCGGAGTGCATTTTACAATAGTACTAGGCGATGCAGTTGCTAAGCATAAAGCTACGCTAGCACCATATATTGGAGCGAAGCGTAATACCTAAAAAAAATCTTGTTTTGATGGAAATTTTTGCTAATTTCAAAATTCCGGCTCCGTCACAATCTGGTCCTAAAATCGGTTAAGAACTCGGGAAGTTATGGCGTAACAGACATTTCGCCATTGAAGCTGATCCATGGGAGCTTCGCTCACTTCGTTTTCTCCGCTTCAATAAAAAAAAATATTGTACCTGATTCAGTGGTCCTAATTCAACTATTAGGTATTATATCATCATTGATTCTGTGCTTACATTAATTTTGATAACTCTGCAAATGTTAATAATGTTAATGTTACATTATTTCGCTATATCTATGTCGTGAATCATAAATACAGATCATATACATTTTAAGTTTAACTTTATATAATTTAAGTATACAACCTAATCAGAATATAGTATTACTTCAATTTTATTGAGCCGAATGAAAAGCCAAAAAAAATATTCTTCTTGATAATTAGGTTGCTGACCAAAGTGAATATGAACCAATTAATTTGTGGCGGTCTTAATTATCATTAAGTAACATTCTATCTTAAAAAATCACACTATTAATATTTTCTTGACAATTTGCTACATTAGAATTTCCGAGAAAGTTTTACTGGATTACGTTATCTGTACATCTTATAAAGTTTAAACAATCCCTTTAGGATCGCCTTAAGACACACATTTACCCTATTATACCGGTAGTTGGAATAAAACGGCGATCGTTAACACCAATCAACTTGCATTTGGATCTCGTGGTGGGATAATTGTGAGCAATTCTAACGAAGTTACCATCATTCTCAAATCCGCAAATGCCCAATTAGCCTCCACCGTCTTCGTCTTAAAAGATCAGTTGGGCAACTATTAACGGAAATGTTGGTGGAATGCTTTACCCAACTATCCCTTCAAGCAGTTTCTTAAGTTTACGTAATAGGTATAATTTAAAAACATTATAATAGGTAGGTAATACGCTTGGAAAATTAACACGCATTGATATTTCAATTTCTTTCGGCGACATATTGAGATTCAACACAGCAGTTATGTTACGTTATAAAACATTGTAAAGCATGATAAAATTTTATAACAGTAAATTTTATAATATTTTGCTACATTTTAAGAATGTTATATGTTATATCTTTCCAATCTTATAACATTCTGTAACCATCAGTTTGGGTCTGCTTTTTAAGGTAGTTGGTAGTGGAACTCAGTGGAGGAAGTGCTTATCGGTTTGGCTTTTATTATTTGTTTTAGAAAACAAAAAAAAAGCACTGTAGAAGCAAGAGAACAGCACAGTTCAACAGTATATTTAAAGGATTAGGGTACTGATGGTGATTTTGTTATTAGTTTATAACATTTTGTTACATGGAGAACATCACTGAAAATGATTCAAATGTTCAGTCAGTGCATTCTGCGAAAAAGTCGGGAACAAATAGGTCGCGAATTTAAATAACGTAAGATTTTTATGGAATGGTAACCGCGCGAAATAACACTATGCAAATATTTTCACTAATTCCAATCATGAAGTTTTGGTTCGATAAAGTTTCGATTCAATTCTAAGCGATTGTGTGCAATATATGGAAAACAAAACAATATGATTACTGCACCTCTTTGAAAAACAGTAGAGTGGACATAAATATCAATCGAGGTATTTTATTATCTGTTAAAACGACATTATTTCATTAAACTAAATGACTGACAAAATTTGTAATCGTCACTAATTAAATATTTTAAGGATATTAATAAATTCGCCAGTTTTTGTTATAAAACATTTTCTCTTTCATTAAGCATTTATAAAGTTACTACGATGACAACCCGTTTCTAGTACTTGGTACAGCGATTACAGAAACTAGGAAACTTTATGTAATAAGTGTTTAATAAATGTACGTGGGACTCAGATAAAGTTATGAGGAACTCAAAATTCAACTTATATAGATATAACATTTTAATTAAATCTTTCAAACAACTGTATGAAAATTTCATGCAAAGTTTCTAGCGTCTGTGTAACACAGCCCTTATACAAAGTTTCATGCGTTTCAAACGAGTACTGCTAAGTTTAAAACAATAACTAAATAGCTTAAATTGCAAACTTATAGCGCTCTCAGACTTTTTGCAAGTGAACACCCATATTTTAATTAAATCTTTCAAACAACTGTATGAAAATTTCAAACAAAGTTTCTTGCGTCTGTGTAACACAGCCCTTATACAAAGTTTCATGCTTTTCAAACGAGTACTGCTAAGTTTAAAACAATAACTAAATAGCTTAAATTGCAAACTTATAGCGCTCTCAGACTTTTTGCAAGTGAACACCTAATGCAACTAGATTTGCAACAAAAATCTAAAGCAAGTTGATCGGAAACATTGTTAAATGAATAGTCAATCAAATGAAGGATCTGAATTAATTAAGCGGTACCCCGCCGCCACCCCGAAGCTTTACCTCCAATTCAAGAAGCAAACCTTATTGTGTCATCCATTAATATCTATAATTATGAAATATATGTAGGTATGACTCAATCGACCTAATGGTAAACAATAGGTATCATTTAAGAATTTTTAAATGTTCGCTTTTTTGCGTTGGGGGTTCTTTAATTTAATTTACAATGAGACACGATAATTCAATTCAGATTTTTAAAAATGTAGAGGAAAATTCGAAATTCGAACGATGGTACCTATTTTTACTTGTATATAATTTTTGAAGTTATACTTCTTTAGGCGCGTTATGAAAGAATGATGAGAGTGCAATTTTATGATGCGCGCGCATCACTGTGACACAAAATTATCATGTTAAAGTTGGCCGCAAAAGCGACATAGAATAAACCAGCAGGATGAAGTTGGCCGCTAATTATAAACGTGTGTGTGTGATTTTAAATTATATTTGGTAGTGAACAATAATTTAAATAAAATTTTAATATTAGTTACCTTTTTTTAGTAACGATAAAGAAGTCTAATTTGTTACACACAACGGCCCGATTATAATTAGCCCGAGCCTCATACATACAATTTTTTATATGCAAAATTTTGGAAGTCTCCTTGTATAACTTTATTTTTCGTAATGCATATTTTTTACATGTAGTCTATAAAATTATAACTTTAATATTTATTGCATAATTTTATACAAACAAAAAAGTATGATTAAGCATTGATTTTATTCAAATGTATTCCTTAATATGTGAGAGACTTTTTTATGGTATATGTATAATCTTCATACTTATACAATAAATAGGTTCAATTTCAGGACAAAAATATAATTTAATAATCACGTGATATTACTGTGAGAACAACAAATTTCGCAAAAAGTAAGATCCCTAATCGAATCTTGTCATTTAGCTGACCGCTGCTCCTAATAGGATTTTCATTTCCCAGCTAATGAATCCAATTAAAATCCATTAATACTTAGTCTGCAGTAAAGGGGTCAGCTGCAACGAAGTCGAGCGTACTAGATCTTTGTTCAGCTAATCCGAAAACGTAATCACCTCAAGAGATTATTTCTCGTTTGCTGCCACGAGAAGAGTATTAGTGACACTGTAATATTTAACGTTGAGAGTAAATATCTTAGTTCTGAAAGAATCCCATAACAAAATTGTGATTATTGACTTTTTACCACCTGCTTGCACTCGTCTAAGTCATGAGATTGATATGCAATTTCTTTAGACAATCTATTTACTATCTACTTCTATAATATTATGACAATAGTTTGTGTGTGTGTTTGTTACCTACCAATACTCTCTCTCTTATTAGATTACAGAAATGCGTGGCCGGGTCAGCTAGTTTTGTATTAATAAAAATTATTATAGTACTATAATATTATGATAATACTTTGTGTGAGTTTGTTACCATATTGCCTGTACAATAGGAAATCAAGTCATAACTCAGTGTTATGAATGTTATTCTTAGGCTTTTACTGACAATATGACAATCTCTCTCTCTCTCTCTCTCTCTCTCTCTCTCTCTCTCTGTCTCTCTTATTAGATTACAGCAATGCGTGGCCGGGTCAGCTAGTATTGTTTTAATAAAAAATATTATTTATGAAATCAGAAACAATGACGGTACGACACCATTCAGTAAATACAGAAGAGTTATTTGTACATTGATCGATATGCAAGCCACTTTACTACGGAGGTTGTCAATTATGACGACGACAGAATACCCTCTTATGCTGATGTTGTATTAATTAATTTTGAAACTTTACTTTTACCTTTCAAAGGGAGAAGAAAATTCTCAGAAATACAATATAAATTGTTTCTTTTCAAATATTTTCCTACTTAGAGACAGGCTTAATTGAATACACCGATGCGAAACAATGGACATGGTTTACAACTGGACATTTCGATATGAGGAGAAATGGTTTCTAGTTATTTATTTTACAGTTATTGAAATTTTTAGTTCTAATTTGAAAAAACTGCATCCTCCCTTACTGTCGACGTTATGTTCCCTGAATAGAATGCTTACTGCAAACATATAGTTTGGTTATACTGCTTCATAATAAATTAATGTAATAGTTATTTCAAATACCAATGAAGTCATCAAATTTTATTTAAGTCACTTTATATCATTACAATCAATGTACTATTATAATTATTATATCATTAAATTAACAATACATAATGTCACTTTAGAAATAGTGCTACTGGATAACAACAATTTTTAACTATACTCATATAGTTTATTCACCTTCTTTATAAAGTACATAAGTGCACTTTATACTTATTTTATAGTATTCATTTTAGAAAAATATGAAAAACAAGTAGCTCTCGAAGGTTGAAAAAGCTTTTAGTTTGGTTACCTAATACTAATATTTGAACATAGCTCAAATGTTTTGATGTTTGCTACCAGGAATTGTATACATCTACATGTAAAAAAGCTCTGAAATATAAAAGGAAATGTAGTATTCTGAAAATTTTTATATTGTTTTTTCGGGCTATTTGGCTACAGATTTAAAAATAATTGAAAATTGGATTTTGCATTGTTTTTTTATTACAAAGAACCTGCGTGTTGTCTGAAAGAGCAGCTGCTCTCAGTGGCTAATAGTTTTTATTGTATATTAACAATAACTGTTATATTATATTTAAAAGACAATTATACATTGTATAATTGAACTTGTGCGATAAATTTACCGAAATGCAGATTTTTAAACACCTGAAAACGGATTTGAACAAGAGCCGCCTGGTAAACTAAGCCAGAAATTGTAAAATTAGATATTTGTTTAAAATGTGTTGAGAAAATTCACATCAGGTAGTATTCGAATGCACTTTTATGTTAAAATATCACATTTTTAATCAGTACTATTTTGGTTATCCTTTTATTTTTCTAGTTCATTTAGACTATACAAATTTAAACAGTCCTTCGCCATTAGTAAATCTTGTCCAAAACCTTATTTCCTTGAAAATCGCATTACTCTCATACTTAATAATATTTTCATTAATTTTTATTATGTGACTTTTATGTTAACTTCCAATTAACCAATCATTACCAAAGTAAGAAAATATAGAAAGAAGAAAATAACAAAACTATAGACTCAATAGTTTGTTGCTGAAATATGACGCTTGTAGGTTTCGATAATGGCAAATAACTTGTCGGCCCACTGGCAATATCTCCCAGTGTTCGGTTGTGTAGGGGCTGCTAGGTACAGCCAGTATTATTGATAGTATAACTTATTTCTTGTTTTTGTTTGGCAGTCTCACCTTTTTTTAGATTAATATTAGGAATACACTTCCACATTTATCCTTCAAAATTTAGATCCCTCCCTTGTTAAATTAATGGATAGATAAATAAAAGTTTGAAATATACGTGTATAAGGAAGATATAATATTGACAGACGTACACAAGAATTACAATTGATTTAGTTTAAATAGATTTGTCAAAGTCATATAGAATTTAGATTACATAAAGGAACTAAAAAGTATTAATATACCTAGTAGGTATACAAAAGAGTATTCCAACACGCCCATTTCCTGCCCACTGGGCTTATGGTTCTTAATAGCTATTACATTTTAACTAAAATTACCTATTCAATTTTAGTTATAGCATTGTTCCGTTATTAACAAATCTATGAAAAATTATACACGTGTAATATTCAGTTTCAGTAACAAATCACTTCCATGTTAAGCCAACCCTATTTCAGAGGACGCGCTTAGAAAAGCGTTCGGGCTCGGCTAGATGCTATTTACTTTCCGCTTAAGTTGTTGTTAGCGATCAAGTAGACTCAAGGATAGACGAACAAGCTTAGAGCTGCATGCTTGTATAATGATGAGGATAATGCATCAAATAGGACGTAAAGACGCAAGCTTAAGTTAAGAAGTTCTTGAAAAGATTTTCGTAAATGCATTTAAGAGCTTGTCCAATTGTCTGTCTACCTAGGAGAAGACATATGGAGATATTAAAATGTTCATGACTTTGTGATAATAAAAATAGAGGGAGGTTAAAAATATTTTAATAATACTTGTGTATAATTTAAATAAAGCAAGTTTAATATTTATATAATGCATGTGCGAAATGATATTTGATTTAAAGAAATTCAACATTTTCATTCGATTTCATATAGGTATTTATGTATTAAGTGTTCATTATAATACCGTTACAAACGCATATATGACATTAGTTTATTAATGTAAATGAAAATAACTTTATTCAAATGCACTTATTTTGAATCGTCTAACATTTTTACCTACCACCCATTCAGGACGTCTTTTAACTGATAAGAAAAATGGACGCAAGAAACTTGTCAGCTTTAACAGAAGTAACGACATTTACAATATAATACGTCATCACCATACATAATCCATAAAATAAAAAAAACTTAAATTATTTTGTTATTACAATAATAATAGTGTTATGATATCATTATTTCGTTGATTACAACAAAGTCAACAACAAGTGTCTGTACTTAAATTAAGTAACCCTGAACAGTGCAATAACATACAGGGAATGTAAGGAAGACAGAAACGTTAACATCGCTAGAATAGTCTTATTTCTTGTCATTATAACACCATTGCAAGAATTTAATACGTGGGATCAATGGAAAACATTGGGTTTATGGTAAAGAAGCATAATGGACGATCTGCTTCTGACGACAGTTGGTAACCTATTCGGCAACCGGCTTTACAAAACTTGCTTAGTATCCACAATCAGAGCCCGAACACTTCTACTACTTGGTCCCCCTTCACATCAGGTGCCCAATTTCCAAGGTTCGTTAAATACTTAAACATTCTTTAAATTAAAGTCCGTCCTGCAAGAAGTTTCAGTACTTTGAAGCTAAGAGCCGTGCTAAGAGTGTAGAAGGTGATCCGAGAGCTATCTGATAATGGCGTAAGTTGAGAACTACCGGCTCTTGTTAAAAAGGAAAAGTTTCCTTTAGCACGGCTTACTCACAATGTACATTTACTGCCTTATTAATCAGTGTATAAGGCAATCCTTTTATTCAGTACAATCAGCATCAGGTATTCGATGACACCCAATGTATTGAAATTGATATAAACACTTATTTTAATATGTTAAAATTCTTGATAAGTATACAGAACTTTGCAATTAATTCAAAATGTCTAACCGGCTTCTAATATTCCTGAGCAGTTTGCTTATAATCAAATACATGACAAATCAAAATCAAATAATTGACGGCGTCAAATATTTGAACATCGTCGTTAGGACGAAATCCTCCCTTAATAATCGTCGAAAAGTTCTTTTAAAAGTCAGATAAGGAGAAGAATGTTAATAAAATATTTAACCGAGTAGAATCTTAAATGTAAATACGAGTATGTAACAACTTTGTCCTGACTTACACACAACGCACAGTCTAGTCCGCTGAACCTAGATTGTAATTTAGAGTGTGTTTATAAAGGCGTGTAAACGCGCGCTAAGAGAGGATTTTGGAAAATTCAACCCCTAATAGGATATAACTGGTGCATGGAAATAATTTGTAATCCCAGTAAGATAAAATTCAACACACATCCTCTTGGTAAAAAATAAATGTATAAGGGTAACAGCCTTATCAAAATTGCTACTTTTAAAAAAGTGGAAATGGGTTTAAAAATTTCTATGAAAACTCCGCTATTTTTTTAATTAGATGCGTGAAACTAAATATTGGAGTTTCTGATAAAACATTAAAACAGTACATTTCGTTGTTTCTAAATATTACAAACCCTAAGTGGTTGAAATAGAAGACGATTTTTTTGGTACGTCCGTAATTTTCAAAGTAACTCCCGGTAAATAATAAGTGACCACGTGTTTCAGTGTTTTAGCAAATTGTACCCATAAAGGGGTGTTAAAGGGGTTGAAATATTATAAAAAGTGTACCAGCTTTAAATAAGAAGAGTAAATTTTAACATTAAAGTTTTTTATAAAAAATTAACAGAGGCGTACAGAGTATATTTTCATTTCAGGAAATAGTCACTCCTTGAACTAGTACCCAGTAGATGACGCTGCAATCGTGTTCCAAGTTGTTCTTACTTTGACGAAAATAAATAAGTATACTAACGTTAGGGCAGTATAATTTGTGCCTATTTACAAATAAATAAAGCACAACAAAGTTCTAAAATCTTTAATACTTAGTTCGAAATTATACACAATTTGAGAGGTTATAGTCTATCAATATTGGTTTTTCAATTTATTTTAATTAAACGAATAGCTGTACAGTTAAATAGTTAACCAGAAAATAAAATTTAAATAAAGATAAAGATATCTTTAACACTCACCTTTAATACCACCTATTATGGTTTCTGAATAGTTTTGTTTCTGCTTACAAGTACTAACATTTTGTTATAGGAGATTTTCCAATCCCCATGCATTATTTGTCCGACACACAAAAGTTTATGAGTCACGATAAGGTTAGAATTTTTTAATTAGTTTTATTTTAAAGAATAAGATTTAATATATTTCTTATACTGTACTACTCAAGTGGGGTTCGAATTTAATTATAGATTTCAATCTCAACAACAACGCCATAATTTATAACGACATTTATTATTGTTTTGCCTTCTCAAATAAATTTTACCTTTCAATACAAGATGACCACTATAACATTTGTCGTCTATCACACTGAGTGCAGCATTGAAAATACTATTTCTTTTTTATAATTTGCAAAGCCCGTAAATGAGTTGAACGTCCTCATATAGTAATTCACACTCAAAATGTTTTCTTAGAATTAAGACTTGTCTCAAAATCCTTGGGGGCAAAGCCATATATCATACATTATATTATGACAATACTTTGTGTGTTTGTTACCATACCAGCAACGCATGGCCGGGTTAGCTAGTATTTTAATAATAATATAGTCAGGACATCTTCTTTAGTAAAATGACCCTTTGATACGAAATAATGTGTAATTTATTCATTGTTATTGAGACTTGTACAACAAAAGAAAACGAATGATAAAACTCCACACAAAAAATATTAAAATCGGTTAAGAACTCGGGAAGTTATGGCGTAACAGACATTGCGCCATTGAGCCGATCCATGGGAGCTTCGCTCGCTCCGCTCCAATAAGCTTGAGATAAAAAAAATACAAATGATGAGCTAAAGCAAATAATTCTAATATTAATAGTAATTTATTGTATTATTGGAAAAAAAATATTTATTGATAGTGTTAAAACCATATGCTTAATTTTAAAATTATAAAAATGTTTCATAAATTCAACTGTTTTCATAAAATCGATAATATTGCTATGAGACTTATATTTGAGATATTTTTCCATTAAAAACGCACAAAATATACATGTATTAGTGAAATTTAAACTAAAAGAAAAAAGATTCTCTGATCTTAACCCAAACTATTTTCTAATAGCCCGTGCTCGACCATTAATCGACAGTGTTTGCGTGCACCCTCTAGGAGCCAGAATTGCAATATATAGCCGGTCGGTTTTATAGCTCGCCGAGATTATTTAAACGGCCAAGGGAGGCAATAATTTGCAAGTATACTTAAGCTTCTTAGAACACTTGGCCTAACAAGACGGTGCTCGTTTTAAAGCCCGATTCAAAAAATGTAACGAGTGCGGAGATTTTTTCTTAAGTCTCTTTAAACGTTGAGAACGGCAACTGTTGTGTTCTCTACTTTGTAAACTGAACATGATGTCCAGTTCTCAAAGTAGTACAGAAAGCGTTGACTCTGTTATTTAAATTACAATACAAATAAAATATTTTTTTTGATTAAAAAACATCGACTCGGCTCACAAGTGAATTCACGGGCGGGAAACGAACCCGCAACCTTTGAAAGTCCGGTCCAATGCCCTCCAAATTGTGCTACCGAGCCTTGTAAGCCGAGCTTGATTCACTTGTGTGCCGAGTCGTTTTTTTCTATAATTATTCTATTGAAATCATTTATCTTATAAGATATAGCATTGAAAAATGCAAAAAATATATTTAATTAAAAACACACATAAAGTTTGTCAGTTTTGGAAGGAAGTGGCTACTAACACAAGAAATTAGAAGTACATTAAAACATATAAAATTTTAACAAAAGAAATTAGGCAATTTTTATATATTTGAAATATTTAACTTGTCAAAAATATATCAGCAGAACCATAAACTATCATCACTGTTGTAATACATTCAGCTATCTTAAGTCTTATTACATGACATTGACATCTGTGATATAATATTTTTTCTTTGGTATCTACAAATTCCATTTAATTCTACCAATTTTGTTAGTTTATGCAAATCAGATGAGCGCATCGCAAACATTTATCCGATTAATGGCCAGACACGGGCGTCCTGGCCAAAGATTAGCGCAAACTTGGTGTTTAAGCAATTATTCCGAAAGTGTACAGTAACCGCAGGAGATAAATGCTTGTTTAACTTGTTTAACCTCGTAAGTCCCTTGTTTTTTTTTAACATCAGTATTCATATCTGCCGGCTGTACTATACAAGTAAGAATCGAAACTTCAGACCGCGACAAGGAGATGTCGGTTTTAGGCAATTTTGGAAGTGAATTACTGTTGTCTGTATTTTTTACGGTATGTTTGTGATGTATAGCACCTCCTTGAGAAGGAAAACATTGAAATTTTGTACTTGGGTAAGTACGTTAGGTAGTTACTCCATCTATGTAGGTAAAATGTCAGGTCTGAACTAATATCTTTAATTTGTACTTGTATAAGTACGCGGGAACGAGGCTATGTGAAGTAAAAGGAAATAAAATAAACCATATTCATAAACATACATAAGTATATTAACTTAAGGCCTTTAATAATCGTTATTTATTTAGTAACTACATATTTAGGTTTCAACTGATATTAAGAACTAACGTAAAGAGTAAGCGGTAAGCTTTGACTAAATAACTTTATTTACAAAGCTACTTATTGCTAATATAATTAATAAAAATTACATTTAATTATCATATTATTCGTAAAAGTTTTCAAATATCAGAATTAATAAAATAGCAAAAGAAAACGATAATATGGTAACACTTCAAGTAAAAGTAGTATCTATACCGTTAAAAATCTTCTTATATTTCAAATTAAATAACAGAATTGAGGTAAGATATGCTATTATTTCCACACCTCATCATAAATGTTCGTTGTTGGAATTTCTGCCTGTCTGCCTGTCGTAAACTTTGTCTTATATGAAACTTTGTCTCCGAAACAGTTCCATGGATCACAATGCAATTGTAGGAATTTAAAACAAGAATCTCGACGTAACTTTAATTTAATAGTTATTGGTAATAACAATGTAATTGAAACTTGTAAAGTTGGCAACAAATAACTAACTACTAGAAATGTAGAGTATTAAATTAACTTTGAACGAATGTTAGCTACTTTCTTATACATCTTCATATCTGATTACGAATTATAATCGGTTACGCATTATAATCCCTTAAGTTGAATCATACCTATAGTAACAAACTTGAGTCATCAACTTTGAGAATATTAAAACGTAACAAATTAAAATCGAATTCGCATTATATAAAAGATTAAAAATCGTAGGTTTTTAAGTTCTGAAATTTTAGAACTAACACTATAACCAGATAAGCGATATAACAGGATAAACCAATTCCATCCTAAGAGCAAAGCACAAACTACTTTTGACTAACTTGAAAATGTACCAAACTCTTTCAAAAATAGATCTGATTCATGAGTTTATTTGGCTTTGCTGATATCATTAACAATATTTTCGTTGAAACAAGTGTTAATAAAAATAGTAGTTTTATATTTTTATAATTCTAAAATAACAGAAGGCATCATATAGGTGATCTGGATAATGTTTCGGAGAATAAAGGTTTTCTAGAAAATTATTTTATTTTTAAATAACACATTTATTCGATCAGTAGTAAATTAAAATTTTCCACGTCAGACTTTATTTCTCTTCAGTTTTAATCCAATTTATAAATGATTTTGTGAAAATACTAAACTATATTTTACTAACCTTTATTTATAAGATTGAAAGCTCATTTTTGAATAGTATTTTGATTCATTGTGTTTATAACCCACTAACATCTATTACCAAAGTACGATCGACTCAATATTGACGATCTTAAAATGAAACCATTTGCTTTATTGGTATTGTCAGTAATGATGAACGTCCTCGGAACCGATATTAAAGATGGGAGTATCAAAGTTAATATCGATAGAAAGGTTTGATAAATGTTTCATTGAATATTGTAGTACATTAAAGGTCCTAAAAACATTTACGTAAACTTTTTCAACCATTATATCTCAGAAACGGTGACGTTTAGGAGAAAAAAAAGAAAAAAGTCTACAAATTTTTGTCTGATCGATTTTTATGATCTAAACTTACCGTTTGACTAAAAAACGCACAAAAACATATTTGCGAACTTTGTTGATATATTTTTGTTGCAAGTGTGGGATTGATGGTGACTTTTTACATTTCATTTATAATGGTGTTCCGAACATTCGTACCAATTTTCTGCTCCATGCGAATTTTTGCACTTTGAAATGTCTACTTTGACTGGACTATTAGTTAAAGTGTGGCGTTTTCTAATCGTTTTGGTAAAGGGGTATTTCATTCATCATCTATCATTGATAAGTCAGCTCTTATCATAATCTGATTAAGAAAATAAATTACCGAAGTCTAAGCTGAATGGGCTTCATGTAAGCCTTCTCCTATAGGAACTTACAATAAAGATTATTACTTTTAATCCAGATTTATTGTCTTTATTGCTATGTTCTTTTGAAGAGAGATATCATTTGCTTTAGGAGATCAATTATTTTTTGATTTTCATGTTACGCAGCCATGGCTGCTTTGCAGAGTAAGATAGAAAATCATATAACAGTCGTTAAAAATCAAAAAATGTCACTTATTAATTTAGAAAAGTTCTACTGTTTTTAAAAAACACACAAAACTTTTAATATGTTCTCTTAGTCAATTAGTAATTGTTTCAACGGAAATAAGATGTAGTGTCAATTATGTAACTAAAAGCAGAATAATAGTAAAATGAAAAAAGAGATTTATCTTATACTTGTATCGTTATACAAATTGTTTTAATTATTCATTCATTATGAAAGATCATAGAAGTTCAGCAACCCAACAGTCTATAAAAAATCTGTCGAATTCCAACTTTTTCAACACGTAGAGGGCAAATCATAATTGATAAAATTTGACAGATTGTGGTAAAATAAATAGCACAAAACAAAAAAAAGGATCAATAACTCACACAAGCCCATTGATTTTCTTAAATCAGTTTATTAATATGAAGATTTAATCGATATTTTCGTCAGTGTCAATGCATATAGTTCGGCGATCATTTGATCTTGATCATTATTCTCGACCATTATTTTTAACTCTCAGTTCGTAAGGTAGTGTTGGTTGAAATAACGTGTCTCAATATGTTTGAGTTAACTGCAATTATTATCACAAATTGGTAAAACAGTAGTGTGGTGTCCTCGATTACTGTCAGGGTATCCATCAAATGAAAGCAGTCAGTAGTTTCACCAAGCAGCACACGCACGTCCGCACCGGCCGACGGTCGAGCGAGCAATACCCCACTATAGCTGTAGGCCGCGCGTACGGGCGTGTGTCGCTTGCACTTTATTAATACGTCACACCTCTTCCTTTTCAATTGATTCGAATAATTTGAGACAATGAAAAATAATTAAAATACATTTATGTAATTAATATTCTTAAATAGTCTATCTTGAATTGTTATTTAACTAAGAAGTTTTTTTTTAAATTATGTTTTATTACTTGCAGCCAAGTACTCTAATCTTGCGTGTCCTCTATTTTTCTTTGAATACGCCACTCTCCTTTTACCTTTTTTTAGGTGTATCAGTTTTTTTTTATATTAATTTACTTATATTTATATTTTTTTATATTAATAGCTTACAATATTGTTTAATTACAAGCTATATAACTTAAAAAGCTAACAAAGGTTTCACACGGAAAAATTGGTCTAGGTATTACTAAAGTGAGCTCACTCAGTGTGTGAACCCACGAACCCCTATTGTAGTATCTGAATGCCAACTACCCTATTAAGATAAATGATTGTGAATGATAAAATGTCGTTTTATTCGGCTATCTCCTAATTAGGGAGTCACAAATTAATAAAACAATATATATAATTATATATTTATAGCATCATGCAGTGCATATGCAGGAGATGACAATTTTGTTTTATTTAAGTTTCTGTCTAAGTTATGTTCAATTAACCAATTAAGGGTTTTATTCAATCTATTGTTACGTCATCAACGAACAAAATACACAGTTCGTTCATAACCTTCGGCAGGTCTATTATGTAAACTAAAAACAAGAGAGTCTTAGGCACTCCCTTGTGATGTTGAGGCATTATTATTTTTAATATCAAATCGAACTCTATAAACTTTTCTACTCATATGATTATAATATTCGATTTCAACATATTGCTGTCTATCTTTTAAATAAAAGATAAACCATTTGTGAGCTGTATTTGGGATACAACCAGTTTATTAATATTTTACGTTGCACACGGTCATACGCCTTGTACATACATATGTAGCAATATTCGAATAGCATATTTTTAATGTCCAATTACTTATTATCTTTTGAATGTATTTGAGAAAAGCTAATAAAGTTGACTGACTGTAATTATTTAGGTCACTTTTTTGGTTATTCTCATGTAATGGTAATCACTGTTGTTTTTTAATGAGTCAGGATAAACTTCTACTTGCATAGATTGATTGACAGTGAAAGAAAAGGTAAGTTCGACCGCACATTCACAATCAAATGTGAGCGTAGTTCATCAAAACCGTCACTTCTATATTTTTATTTAGTTATTAAATTCTTACAACGATTACATTGTACACTACTGAGTCTACTACCAGTTCGGAAATTGGGAGGCCCTTCCGAGAAGAACTGGCGGAAGAAACTCGGGCAGGGGGACCGACCTACATCTTACTGTTATTATTTGCAAAGAGAGCTAACCACATCATCAGGTCTTGCAGTGTGTGTTTTTGTAGGTATTAATTTATTAATTATTGGATCCCAAGCAGGTGGAACGCTCCAACCATCGTCTCTATTGAAATTTGGATGTTTCCTGATTTCAAAAGCCTCGCGTAGTGTCCTAGGATCAAGTCTTTGTTCTCTAGCGAGAATTTAAGGTTTATTGATACGAATGTAGTAGTTTGGCGCCTCAAAAGCATGCTCACACTCACACACTGCAGTCCTAATATCGCGCCTATGTTTTATGTCAGCTACGTGTTCTATAATGCGCGTCCCTATACTTCTCTTTGGTTGTCCGAAGTATGTGAGAACACAGTCACAATCTATTTTGTAGACACCTGCTGTCTGGAGGGGTATATTGCATTTGACCGGTCGTAAGAATTGGTTAATCTTCCTGGCTGGTTTAAAGTAAGTATTAATGGAAACCCGCTTCAGAATGTTCCCAATCTTGTCAGTGACCCCCTTCATGTAGGGAAGGACAGCAGGTTGACGTTCTACTATGGCTGGTTGGTGCGGCTTCTGTGTCGTAGTTTTGGTACTCGCAACTTTTTATCTTGTAGTACTCGCTTGTCATGCTGAAGCTCAGTAGTCAGATATTGTTAGGCACAGATGTCGCGAGTTCTCTGAAACAAAGATTTCCCAACGGTAGCCAACTGTATAGGATGGTGGTGAGAGTCACCATTTAAATATCTATCTGTATGAGTTGCCTTTTCTATACACTGTATGACTAAGGGTTTGATTTAGATTGCTGCTGATTTGAACATTTAGGAAGGCTATTTTATTGTCTGTCATTAATTCCATAGTGACATCAATGCAATCTTGTACAGGTAAGCTTGTGAATAGAGATTGAACATCGAAGCTAACCATAGTTTCATCATCAGTGAGATGTAGGTGTTGTATCTCACTAACAAAATGGTAGGTATGGTGCCTTACTTTGTTTCGATAACAGAAACTCGTCAAGCTTATTGCTTACTATTTTATAAACATCAAAAGTAGCTGTTACTCATTATCATCTCATAAAGAGAAGAGTAGCTCTTTTCTTGACTGTTGTATCTACCCCCGTTGTCAAAAGATATATTCCCAGGGTCGTCATCTATTTGTCCCAGCGTAACCCCAGTGACATCGAATTGTCATCGCATTGCAATGGTTTTACGATGGTAGGTTGAACATTTTAGGCGACCCAGAACAATGTCTGTACGCCTTTATTTTGCGCCCTTGGCGCCATTGAATATGGTGTGTCACATTTATACCTATGCATTATAACGAATTTAACGGTAACACGCCCAAGTTTTTTTTAACATGTTATCAGCAGTCTGTACTTGTAACTTGACTTCTATGCATACTGGTATTCTATTATTTATTGTTTGGTTTTGTGTTTCACAACAAGAGACCTATTTTACTATAATAGATGTCATCTAACACCAATAACTCTTTTTCCTTCATGTACCTACTTCTTATAAATTTCAAAATTTGTATAGTGTATAAATACACCTTGTATGTAATTTTTTCAATACATTAACATATTTGTGAAGCCACATAAAAACAATATTTGGTAAAAGTTGCCTTTATTTTATATGTTTTCCTACTGGAAATAATTTTATTAATAATAATGTCTGATGCTAATAAATAAAATGTATTGGTATTTTTGTTGATATATTTTCTTTTATAGACTTGTGTAACTCAGTTATATCCTGGAGCTTTATGCCACTCCGGACATTATCTAATCATTCCGTTCAAAATAAGGATATCTTTATCATTTAACTGGATAAGCATATCCAGTATATCCAATCCAATCACATGGGTCAATTCCAAATCATTTGGTCTGGCTAACTA
The DNA here is from genome assembly GCA_927399485.1 of Calamotropha paludella. Taxonomy (NCBI): domain Eukaryota; kingdom Metazoa; phylum Arthropoda; class Insecta; order Lepidoptera; family Crambidae; genus Calamotropha; species Calamotropha paludella. The sequence continues at coordinate 18,653,990 of OV656815.1, read as the reverse complement.
CATAACAGATATCGACAGCGAAAGCGTCGAACGAAAGACTTAGAGCGCCGAAAACGCTTTTTGTGTTTTCTGTGTTTTCCGATCAACGGTAAAATTCTTAAAAACGCAATACTGCTGATGATGCGTTCGCTCTGACCGAGGTGGCAAGCGTCATTATAAGCGAAACAAGCGCTGCATAAAGTTTTGTTTCTATAAAACGGTAGCAAATTTGAAGCGCTTCATGTGCTCTTATTTTGCGAAATCTTATTAGTCCGGATTTAATAAACTGATGCGGATTGATAAATATTTACAATAACACCTTAGTTGGATATATGGTATGATTTGCTATGGTTTCAAAGAATTAAACTACTAGTCCGGATATATTTGGTGGATATGGTTAATCATTGGATCTATATATATTTTTAGGAAGAATATAGGATAACTCCTATCTATTTCCGGAGTCACCTTACGCATGTGCAGTCCCTTACCCCGTACGGTTAAGAGTGTATTCAGAAATAAATTAACCAGCGAATATTTATTTTATACCATTTCCAAATTACATACTTTGCCGATAACATTAAATCTTCTAGATTGACTGTAATTCGATAACTTTTAACTTGTATACAATATTTTTTTACATATATGACGGCGAGGCCTCACGCCGGTCATCATAATGCTCTTTATTATCCAAAAAGAGTTGCAGCGATCTTTAAAATAATAACGTGTATGGATGTAGGATAGACTTCTTTATTATTTAAAACCACTTGCAGTCTAAAATCGCAAATGATGCACGAGATTTCAATGGATGAAAAAGGTGGTGATCCCCGAGACGGCGTAACAACCTCCATGCGTGGCGGTCCAACGAAAAGTAATGTTCTCGCTCGGTATAAGCTATGAAGTAAAAGTTATGCCCTTATAGCGATCTAACGGTCACGATAAACTAACCGTTTCACGCTTATTGCATGCTAACTAAACGTTTACACTTATAGCACGCTGACAGTCTGCTTCTCAAGTCATCTCAGAAACGTTTAGTGTTGCCAACTTGCAACGCCTCTTTAAGGTCACGCCATCTAGGATTTCAGCCAGGTACTAACCTGACGTTTTCCATTTGATAAAATCGTACCTTGTAAACAAATCCTTACTGACAAACATTATTTTAAGCTTAACCTCTTGAGTTTAATTTAATCTGATTGAAATAATCGAATGCTTCAACATATATAATAGTACTAACCTAACCTATTATCCAATGTATATCAAATTCAGGAATAACATTACGTATAATTCCGAAAATATTATTTGTTTATTTCAGTCATAAGTGTAAAATACTAATGTCTTTTAATATCACTATAAAAGATGACATAGTTATCGTAGGTAATTATATGTTTGAATGTCTTTACAACGATTTAATTCTAAATCGATGCCCCTCAGCAGAGTCACACCTTTGTGCACCTTATAACCATTGTTGCACCTTGGCAAATTCACACCTTTGTGCACCTTGCTACCATTGTTGCACCTTGGCACAATATTCTTGTACTCCTTGGTACATGTCTTTTCAAATTAATGTATTGTAGTATATCCACTTGTCTGTACAACCTTTATATAAGTTTTGACGTAATAACCATTGAAATTCAAATCGTTGTTTCAGGAATATAAGAAACAACTTAAAAATCTATTTTTTTTTTTTGGTATCATAGTATGTTTTATTTAACCCGTGTAATGCAATGTAATATTTAACCCGTACAGGGTTACTATTAACTGAATTAAAATCTCGATCGATTTAAATCGTAAGTAAGATTAGGTTTGGTGTGGGTAGGTAGCACAAGCCAGAATTATTAAAAGCAAGAACAAGACATTCATTACTAGAATAACATGGCGGAAATAACCGTGAAGGTAATAATAATCTCAACACATACATTATTCAATAGAGTGCTTATTACAAGGTTATAAAGATTTTCTTTATAGCAAAATAGGATGACTTCATTTATTTTCTTTTCTTAAAATAAAATAGTTATCAATAATTACACAAGTTCTTTAGAATTGCAATTAACACTGCCGTTATTCAAGTTGATATTTACATTGCTATAGTCAATGATTTTTCAACTCTTCTTAGAATCAAGTGGATAAACTATTTAACATTATTTTTTGTCTCAATACTATGAGACAGCCTTTTTTGCAGATGGGTTCGTTATCTCCCTCCTTTAATTTGATTTTCACGAGCTAATTTTTCTATATACCACTTACTAGAAGGCTCGTCGCCACGTGTGGTGTCCTCGATTACTGTCAGGGTATCCATCAAATGAAAGCAGTCAGTAGTTTCACCAAGCAGCACACGCACGTCCGCACCGGCCGACGGTCGAGCGAGCAATACCCCACTACAGCTGTAGGCCGCGCGTACGGGCGTGTGTCGCTTGCACTTTATTAATACGTCACAAGTAGTATAGGACGCGCGATAGTTTCTAGACGCTTGTTGATATTCGGCCGCTGCAACAAGACTGAGCTCGAAAAGATTGATTTGAGACAATATGGCAATCAAATAATTATGGATCGCAGTACAGTTTCAAGAGAACGTCAGCTCACAGCGCTGGTTAGGACTAAAGTGAGTTCAACGCCACCTCGGTGTATAGCACAGCTAGACGGCGCTTGCGTTCCGGAGTAACTTCAGACAGGTAAGGTAAGGTAAGGTAAGGGCTCAAAAGCAACCTTGATCATAATCTAGATGCGACACATACATACTATGTCAAGAGAATAATATATTTGCAAACGTTTTATTAAATCATGCAAATAACTTCACCAAATGTTCTCCATCACATTCAATTGATGCCCTTGCTGTAGCTTGCTCAATTATTTTTACTTCTGACTTCATTATAAAAATGCCAGGTATAGCCTCATACGTAAAGTTTGCGTTCGCCATTCGCTGAATAGAGTTAAGGTTGCCTTCCATCTGGATTTCTTTACATTTTTGTCGTTTGATGGGCGTGGACAATTAATTAGGTATGTTTTTGCCGCTGTATCTAGATATTTTCTGGTACACTTACCTGCCATTTACGTTTTTTCAGAAAATACGTTACACTGGTAAACAATGTTGTTTACACGTCATAATACCCGGTAAATTTTGAGGCATTTTACCAAAAACCCTAATTACCCTCTCCTCTTCCAAAGTTTCAGAGAGTCCATTATAGTTATCACCAGTGAATCTGATATATGCCTGTGTCTTCAAGGACATTAAGAATTACCAAGTCAATATGAATTAATCCCTGACTCTGATTATTATATTTATCATTTTATCATACAAGACACGATTTTAATGAAAAAAAAAAAACTAATGTCCATAATTTCATTGTTAAAAAAACACGCAAACGCTATACAATTAGTCATTGTTAGTGTATTTAAAATTTATAATGAGATTGGAAGTCTCCAACTAGTGACATTAATGTAACAAAACATAAAAGTTGAAACAGTATATTCAGTGTCTCAGACTTCCAGTCCAGAGTGATGACAACCCTTATCGGAATATAAGCAATGGGAATAAAATGTAAAGTTCGTTTTTGAATGTTCTTTGTCTACGCGAGCTGCTTTTTTAACGAGCGTCGCTGCCCACCCGACCAAATGCAGACATTTAGCTGGATATTTATACTTATTCTATGAAAAAAAAAAAATATTGAAAACGTTTCCTACTTCAAAGGTGCTTTTATTCTTGAAAAATTATTTCTAATGTGTTTTAAATGTTTTTCGTAAGCATTAAAGTCGAGTGTATAGTAAGAGGACATTGAATAGTTGGCGTTTTCACTGTGATGATTACACACAAGTTATACAATCAATACTTAACCTTTATATCTTTTTTTAATATTAAATGTTGCATGTTAAAAGGAATGTCGAATATCAGAATATGGACGAAGTAACAAAATTATGATAACCGCATACATTTCTAATCCCTGATCATCCTTGTTTTAATCTTCTTGGCAGCGATTCATGATTAATATCTTTAACAAAACAATGTCTGTTATATATCAACGTAAAATGTTACTTGACAGCTTTCATTCGAACATAATTATTAGATATGTTATGTATTATGAAAATTTAGTATCGGTTCATTATCTAGAAAGAGTGTTCGTCACTAAGTGTAAGCATTAATATTGTATAATGTTTAAATTGCGTGGAGAACGTTAGTTTAATACAACTATTCACTATTCCAATAAAAAGGTTTATACAAAGTAATCACGCGGGCTATGAGTGACGAAAGGAAAGTGGGGCGAGCCCGAACTGCATACACTGTCCAAAGTGTAAGTAGGTTGCTTGTGACATTAATTTTAATCTAGGACGTGTTAATTGTTGTAAGTTCTCTAAAAGTTGCAAATCATACTCACGTATAAATAAAGTGCTGCGATTTCATTAATATGGAAAGTTAAAGGGAAAGTGTTATTTTTTAAATAGTGTATATACAAAATGGCACATCAACAATTAAACCGAGATCAATGCACGAACACACTGATTCAATTTTGCTTTGCTTTATCATAGATAAAAAAACAGTTATGTACCGGTTTATTTTTAGGAGTTTCTTGGGACGTTGTTTACGTAAATGATATTCAGTTGAAAATGCAAGATGACGGACTTTAATGTAATATGGGTGTAATTTTTAAGGTTATCTCTCAAGATATTGGCACTGATTACAAGAATGACGTCCATTTTAAAATCCAAATGGTTGTCACTATTTTATTATTAACTAATTTTATTGAATTTTATATGTTTTGTGCATTTTTTTCAATGCTATCTTATAAGAAAAAAATATTTTAATAGAAAATACTAAAAAAATCGACTCGGCTCACAAGTGAATTCTAAGGCGGAGCGGAGCGGAGCGGCATAATTTATCTAATAAGATATGTATGAAGATTTCCGGATTTCTTAAGGCACTTATTATGGAAATTATTTATTCATTAATTTTATGTATTTAAATGACACCCATTACATAATCTAACATGGATGACATTCTCTTTTATCAGCTTAATATGGGTAACGTTTTTGGATATTCTTAGAGCATTGATTGTGAACATATTGTCCACTTATTAAAATTTATGGTGGTGAACATTATTATCTTTTTTGAATTATGTTGTTTGGAAAGTTAATAATTATGTAATAACGATAATTTCAAACTAGATGTAAGTGTTATAGATCCTTACTACCAAGTCCTTGCTACCACACTAGATAATAATGCGTTATACAAGAATTTACTCGTTGTTCAACGTGTTTATGGTTTTTCTTAGATCACTGTATTTAAAAATTGTATTTAGTTAATATTATAATAATTTACAACCATAGATGATGTTGCAGGGTAGTAGCCTATCTTGCTGTTTCGGCTATTTACCAAAAATAAAAAGTGTTGGCCGACTTAATACTTTTTCCATTATAGTAGAGAATTGTGCATACATATAAAAGCAAAATATCACTTCCTTACTGATTAAAAACAAAAACCCGAAACAAACGTTTTATAAGGAACAGGGATAAAAAGCTATTACGTCTATTCTATGAGGAAATCCAAAAATTAAATATACGATAAGAGAAAAAGTGTACCGAGTTTTAAATACAGGTACTTGTTTTTATTTCTACGATAATGATTCATCCATTAGCGTATGGAACAGCGGTGGACATTAATAATTCGATTAATTTGTGTTCGGTTCAATTTCATGGACCAATGCACGTCAATTTTCAGGTGCCAATGAAAACATTGGCCCGTTATAATTTCCATTACCTTTTCAAATATTTAACTAATTAATATCGATAATTCAATTAAGCCGCTAATATTAATTATAATTACAATATGTGACTAACAAACTCATGGGCCTTTACATAACTCTTTAAGCTGATTACAACTTCAAGAGGTATCATGTCTAGTATTAACGAGATATAGATAACCAATTAATAATGGCAGTTTATTGGTTTTTTTAGATGAGGATTAGTATGGCTTTTAAAGAAATTGTTTTGAGATTAAACATCTCAAAAGGTTTATTTTATTTAAAGATGCATACTAAATAAATGTTACTCTATGAACAACATTTTCAATTTTTATTAAAACAAATTTTAATAAAAATTACAAATTTTAATAAAACTATTTTAACCGGATTTACGACGCGTTTATTATTGTTTTTTTATAGTGAACCCTGTCTTTAACAGTAGCCATGATTATTGTATATCTAGGATAATAGGACATTAGATAATAAAGTGATGAATAACTTTTAAATATGAAACAATAATAATAAACGCGTCGTAATAACAGGCAACCAAGCAGGAACAAGACATTTAACTACTATCTGTTGCAAAAACATTTTTTTTTAAATATTCACAAATAATATCACGCAATCTTCTGATTCTTATCCGCGTCTTGAAAAGATGGCCCAGATGATACAAACACCACTTCCGAGGTTTACTCCATCCAAGGCTTAATCATTACTATTTTGTTGACTTCTTGATAGGTCTTGAGTCTTCTTTCTCAATTTTATAATTCAATTGGGAATGTATGGCCTTATTACCTTTCCGTCAAAACATTCTAGCTTCACACCATAGCTCACCGCCGCAAATTTGCATATATGTCAGTCTTTTTTACTTCAGAGAGTGTGCTCGGGAGCGTCATGAGTTCATACCATCATCACCTTTCTTCCTCCAAACATCCAGATGAACTGCGGGCTACCCCTCTTTCTTGATTGCTATTCCCAATTGTCGCACCAAGGACTACTCTATTTTTTTTTAAATGCACACACAGCAAAGGAGTGTAACTTCCTTCCTGCGTTTTTATTTCCGAATTCTTACGACCCATCCGTCTTCAGAGCCAGGGTGTATAGGCCCCTTCTGGGTTAGGTCGCTCCTGCGTACAAAATAAAAAAGGGCTTCGCAAATATTTATAAATATTTTATAAAAAAAATATGAATATTTTTGTATACTTTCATTTACGTTAGATATTTTCATTACGTGACGTGGTTATATGCTACTTAAATGGGATTTGAATTGTATACATAATAAGTCTTTATCTTACATCAAATTGAGGTGAAACATTGCTTTTGACAAGTTCAACATGATGTTTTCAAATTTTAAGGAAATTGAAAACTGATTAGAAACTTTAAGAAATAACTAAAAACTCATTTATGTAATGTTGTTTATTGATAGTCAGAGCAGTCATCACGCTCGTTAATTCGAACATGGAACAATATAATAACAAAAGAGAATCTACGAAGAGCCAAGCCAACACGGTGATTAAAAAACCAATACGATGTTCCGCCAAGCCTCTCATAAATTGTAATAATAAGTCAAGTTTTAACAACACTCATAGCGGTAACTATCGTGCTAGCCAAAGCTTCAGAGAAAAGCTTGGAGTTCGTTAAAATTAAAAAAGGTGGTCACGTAACTGCACCGGTTGCACTTAAATAGCTAACTAGTGCAAGTTAGATTAAAGATAAGAGTCAGTTTAAAAATGAAAATATCCATGCTCAAAAGAGATTTATTGAGCGGTTTTTTCTCGTCGCTTATTTAAATGTTTACTTTTAACTAAAGTTTAACTTATAACTTGTGAAAAAAATCTCACTATTACTTATGAATATCGTATTCAAAAGATTTTACAATAAAACCAAAATAACAATTTCTGCACAATATGCAAGATGAGATCAAGTGCTCGGTGGTGGATATTACACGGTCTAACATCACCTGATAATGTACCGTGTGTAAAAAAATTATATCTAAAAAAATCGTTTATGTCTTTAAAAAATCAAAAATAAGTTTAAATTTTTGGTCTCATTGACGCACGAAATAATGAAGCTTAATAAAGTTACGTAATGTAAAATAGTATCGGCATATCTTACACAAAAAAAATTCAAAATAAAAAGTATATATGCACATATAAATTTTAGACAAAAAAAATAGAAATGAAAGTCTATGTCATAATTTTGTAAATAAAAGGATTTCTATGCCAAATTATTATTACATAAATATTCTATATTTTTAAAATGAGTATCTATAATTTATTATATTTCGACGAGTGTTCACAAGGCTCGGTAGCTCAATTGGGAGAGCATTGGACCGGATTTCCAAAGGTTGCAGGTTCGATTCCCGCCTGAGAATTCACTTGTGACCCGAGTCGATTATTTCTAGTATTTTTCTATTATAATAATTTATCTTATAAGATCGCATTGTAAATGCATAAAATATATAAAATTATAAAAATGAGTATCTATGTAGATACTAAAATTACTAATATAATGTCATTATTAACTTAATTCCATTGGTATTAAGTTTATGTTATCAAGACAAAATAGATTATGAATATTTTACGTTTTAAGTTGATGTGCTGTTGACTCTATATGAGACCATAAAAAAGATCTAATGTTATTCGAGATGTGCATCTGGCCTACTGTTACCTATTATAACAATTAACTCAGAACCTAAAATGAATTATTTAACATATTCTTACCTTGACGACTTTAAGCGACACGTATTTAGCGATATCGATAATATCGTTCAACATCAATTCACAACTAAAACCGAATCCTTAAATCCATTTTACCTATAGGATGTGAATTTTAAAGCCTGTTCATATCCAATGGATCTGTAATCACTACAACCTGAAAGGTCTTTTATGACTCGTCTCCAAGTAAGAGTAATTCTTTTACCCCAAAAGCTTCTGGGATTCTGAAAGATTACGGTATTCTTAACTTTGAGGAATTTCAACTCCCCCATTTAATAATAAGTCTTTCCAGGTGGATTTATTAGGAATCCACAAACACATAAAACGTATTTGTGTGTTTATCGCAATCCTACATCGTAAATTTGTTTTTTTTTGTCAAGGCAACGTACCTAAATGACAGAACAAAACGAATGACATAATAGGACGATCTGAATGTTCAAATTAACACTTCAATTGCGAATCAGTTTAAAATAACTTTAAGCTCTTGGTTCGAAATAAAGCTATTCAGTTCAGAAATCTTAACCAAAATTAATAGATCGCAATGCATGGAAGTAATATGTGTCGTTTCAACATGACACTATTTATTACAGGTTGTGTCAAACAACATTAGTATTTAATTTTTAAAACTAATATATTACTGGTAGTTAACGTATGACATGTTCTCTTAATACATTTCTTTGGTGGTGGCATGTGATGCGGGTCGTTGCGTTCCCTAAGATACGGTTGAGCAAAGCAGAGCGATGGCTGCATCATGCGTCATGCTCGTGAACGGGTGCTGCCTTGAGAGAAGGGTCTGATTTAAACTTCAGTATTATTGACTAATACTAAACATACATCTTGTTGCTTTCTTAAATTTGTTGTTTATTGCCTGTATGTTATTGCAATGTTCAGGGATACTTACTTTAAGTAAGTACAGATACTTGTTGACGTTTTTGTAATCAACGAAATAATGATATCATAACACTATTAGTATTGTAATAACAAAATAATTTTGTTTTTTTTTTATTTTGTGGATTATGTATGGTGACGACGTATTTTATTGTAATTGTCGTTACTTCTGTTGTTGTTAGCTGACGAGTTTCTTACGCCCATTCTTCTTGTCAGTTAAAAGACGTCCTGAATGGGTGATAGGTTAAAATGTTGGACGATTCAAAACAGCTTATTTTAAGTGCATTCGAATAACGTTATTTTCATTTCATTTCATCTCAAAGACTTTGGCTTATTTATTAATATGTAATTATACCGTCCGTGTAAGCACCTAAATCAAATAGCATTTTATTTGATTTGTGTGGTAAAAGCTGATACTAGACCCCTCATTTTAAAATTATAATATGAAGCTTTTTTCTATAACTTTCCAAATGTTGTGTTGGCAATAAGTTGTCTTTTATTTGTATTAATAACTTAAAATCTCGCTGCAGAGAGACAGTACAATAAAAGCTTATTTTGTGATATGCGCTTGTATCGTTAAATTAGAATTCGAAAACAAAACAATGAAAACCTAAAATATGGACGTGTATCCCGCCTGAAAAAAAAATATTTTTCACCGTTTCTTTTTGGAATACACAATGTATTCAAGTCTTTAAAATTTATGTTGTAATTATTATATTTCTACCATTATACAGTATTCTCAGTAACAGTTTTGCTTAGTTTTGTACTAAATAATTGGTGTGAATGGAATAAAATTTAAAAAAATACCTAAAGAAACCCAAGCTAAAGAAAGAAAGAAACGAAAAGTCTGCAAAAATACTTCTAAGAGACTATCATAATTCATACTGCATTTTATTGTCCTCTGAAAACCATTAGGACCCCAGAAGATTCAGTTTATAGCTTGGGAGAATTAATGACCAGACTAATTTGCAATATGAACTATCTAACTTCAGAAACTTTGAGCTTGCAGTAGTCTAAAACAATATCATATTTAAATGCGGTAGGTGATAAGTTTATATTCATTTTAAAAGCTGTTCCTTGAGTTGAAATTTAATTTTATTACCCAGAAATAACCTATTTGTTAGTTTGGATAATTCCAGAACTAATTAATTAATAAGACATCCAGACGCACTGCAGGCTACCACCCTTTCTTGGTTGCTATTACTAAGCGCTTTTCAACATCCTTCATAATACGCACAGCTAAGAATTGGAACTCCCTCCCTACGTCTGTATTTCCGCGAGAACTTATAACCCTCAGAACAATAACTAAAGCTATTATTGTTCTGAGTTATAACCCGTCCATTTTCAAAGCCAGGGTGAATAGGCACCTTCTGGGTCAGCTCGTTCCATCGTGGATTCTGTCTTGGCCCCCGGGCTAGATTAGGATCAAGAGCTGACCCAACCTGAATAAAAAAAAAGTTTTATTTGACCACTATCCCTATATATTTCTATTCGACTAATTAAAATTGGAAGCGCTTAATTTGTTTATTGCCCATGTGTTAGGGCTCTTATTTATTAATAATAATATACAATAAACATTATTAAATATAACTTGAAAAGTTATAATTTTATTTGACCCAAATTACTTTCTAAAATGAATCAATATAATAAACATTTTATATAACTTTTTATGCTTTAATCTTATATGACACATTGTATATCTTGATCAAAGTAGCTTAACGTCGATATAATTTAATTCAAAACGAAGAACTTTTCTTGCGATTTTGCTTTTGTAGTTTGTTTTCTTATCATAATTTATATAGTTTGTCGATATGACAGTTGGTTGCGCCAGTATTAAATCAAATCTGCCTCGCTATTTTTTGTATGATTTTCTATTTTTTATTAATTTCATGACACTCATAGCCTCACCTCCATTAATTCCATTTGCCTTTCGCCCATACATTGTCTCGCATATGGAAGAGCAAAACGACCGCGCCATCTGTTGGTGGCAAATCATACCGCAATATGGCCAGCATGTGGGTAAAGGAAGAAAAGTGGACTGATGACCGCTAGAGCGAGTTATATTAAATTGATGTAATGGCCTATCCGCCGATCCCTACAACAAACTATAGTTTTATGTGACGGTGTCCTCGTGTGCGTAACCATAAGGAACAGCAAAGTCCAGGGACCCCGGTAGCCTTTAGCATCTCACACCACGTGGCGGTCAAGATGTCGTGCCCCCTTCATCTTCCTCTCATATTTGTTGTCGACATTAATTTTCTCATACCGCAATACCGCCCGCACAAACAATTATTAATTTTATTAGTATAGAAGCGAAATTCAAAACCAATAAACTATATAGTTATGTAAACTCGTTATTGTATTTTCTATTATTCTACACTCTCAAGTTTTGTTGATAAAAGTTACATTAGAATAAGAGATCTTGATACAATTATACTTCTTCGATCTGGTTTCTAGATTGGAGCTGATTGCTGCAAATAGCTAACAGCAGTTTCTTGTGGCGCTCCAAAGTATTAATAATGACGATAAAGTTCTGGACACTTACAAGAAGATGTAAAAAACGGGTGAACGGCGAAGTTATGTCGGACATCCGCCTAGACGTGCGGGACCGTGCAATGCTGACGACAAACCACCTCTATCGGAACCTAACAAAAGTACAAATCGAGAGTTATTATACCGTTCGATATTGAAATACTCAAGTTATTAAATATATTTGTTATTGGCATCGTTAAATACAAAATAATGTGCTATTTCTCTAAAATGTTACATCGTAAATATTAATAATCGTTTAAAAAATGAAATAAAGTCAAATATATTACCTTTAATTAAAGTTTAGAGCAGCTAGAGCAGCTTTAGCAAAGCAAAATAGCAGAAAACCGCCAGTGAGCCGAGCGGAGATAATAAAAATGTAAATTCGCGAAGGCAAAACGTTCTGAAATAGCACGCGCCGCAGGTGTTGCCACTTTTCCTCAATTCCTAGGACATAAACATAGTCTTAGGAACACCGTATACGATGAAATATGAGACGAAATTAATTGTGTTAATTTTATATTATAAAGGTTTTATTTTGTTACAAAAACTTATTTTTGTTACAATAAAGTACTACAACCCACCTATTATTGTTAATTGCACAGCCTTTTTAGAAATCATTGATTCCATTTTAACAATTAATAAACTTTTTGTTTACACATCTTTATATGTATATATAATTCTTCTGTGAGTGTGTATGTCACTGAACTCCTCCTAAACGGCTGGACCGATTTGAATGAATTTTTTTGTGTGTGTTCAAGGGGATCTGAGAATGGTTTAGATTCACAAATCAGTCCGGCAGATGGCACTGCAGTCGGCACAGCAACGCGTCGCCCGGTCAGCTAGTAAAATATAAAAATATGCGCACATTTTCTTGAAGAAGATGATAGATAACATTTTTTTAGTATATATAAATTTCGTAATTGTGTTTAAACATTGGTGAAAATGCAATAGCTATAAAACGCAATAAATTCGTTTTGTGTTTTCTGATAGTAGGGGTGCTAAATCCTCAAAACAGACTTAACTCCGGGAAAAGCGAACCACCGAGCAATAATAATTTTCAAGACCAAGGGCAGTTCCCTAAGGGAACCTCCCGCCCGAAGAATACCTGTCTTCTGTAGGGTGTAGGGTAAAAACCTTGTCTATAATATGTCGTGATATATAATTAGATTTAGGCGGACTAGGATAGGTATTTTACCTTATTTTCATATTATTAAGGTTCTTAATTCTGTCATTTTGATGAATTTATTAGTACAATGGCTAGTTTTTCGATATACCTACCGACTTCCAAGCTACTTGCCTGCACCCATGATTACGGCGTTCGTCGCTAACTATAAATATATGTTACGGTAAATGTGGATAGTGTGGTTATTATGTATAATTACCGGGAACTATGCATAATAACCAGTGCTCGTGGTAAAGGTAGTAAAAACTTTCAAATTAATCACATTTACCGGCAATTATATAAAATTACCATACCCCTTTAGTAAATGTAGTAAATCAAACATCGGAATCAAATGTTTATTGAAATAAAAACAATTCTAGTCTTAAATATAATAAAATTTGGTTACAAACAACATCAGTCAAACAATAAGAATACTTCTCAAGTATCAAGAGATCAAAGCTTCTGTTTGGTTAAGCAAAACATAAAATATATTCTCATTAAATTAACAAATCAAATATCAAGAAACCAAACCTTTTGCTTGGTTAAAAAAAATAAACTTTTAAAAATAGAATCAAACAATATTAACAAATTAACAGGCAACTATCAGTAAGACTTAAAATTCTTTATCTTTTATTTATTTCTGCAGGTCCGAGATTAATGACATTTGGAATTGCAAAGTACTTGTGTTTTTTTTGCATTTGCAGCGATTTGAATTGCATTCTCAAGTACAATTGCAATGCTGAAAACCTTGTCCACCTAAATTTGAATCCTTACGAGCGCATTCTCTCAGAGTTATATTAGTTTCTGGCACTTCTTCAATTGTGATAAATCTTTCTTTGCAGACACCGAATTCATTTCTTGAGTACAACTGGCTTAAAATCCCGTATTTCGTACCGAGTTTGTAAAGATTTTCATTCTCGATCGAAATTACAACGGCTATTATATTTCAGCCATCTGCTTTGGCTCGATCTACGTCTGGTACCTCAATTCTTACGCATTGGCCTATTTCTACAGCGGGAAATTTAGCATTTGATTCTTTTATCATTTTTTCAGCCTGCAATCTAGCGACTGCCTAGCACCGATTCTAGCTTCTTCAATTTTTCGAGAACATACATGTATTGCCTGTACAGCTGTATTTTCGTTAAAAACTTCTTCATTGTCACTTTCAGGGTTATTTTCAGTTTCATTTGGTTCATAAATATTCTCTTCATCTTTATCTTTTTCTACATTATTACCATTATCATTTTCCTTTAGTTGATTAGTCGAAATTGACTCCTCCCTATCCGAAGGTCCTGATTCAATAGTCGCTTGTTGTGTTGTAATCTCGGTATGAATATCGTTATTTATACTGCCCTCTAAAATAGTGTCAATATCTTCGCTTTGATATACCATTTTGATTTTTTACTATAGCCTCAAGATCTTCTTCGCTCGTAATATCTGACATTGTTTCAAGAGCTGGCAAGAAAGTTTTCAAGCCCACTTTTGCTTTACATCCAAACATAGCCTCATAGGGGCTACGACTTATTCCTGAGTGATGAGCTTTATTTTTCATAAACTGAATAAATTTTATTGCTTCGGACCATTTTGTGGTTTTATTTGTTTCTAACCAAGTAGCAAACATCTTTTCAATATCTTGGTTGGCCCTTTCTACTGAACCTTGTGATTGGCTATGACGTGGTTTTCCATGTACAATTTTTGGTTCATCCCACATAAGACACAACTCCACAATCACCTTGTTTGCAAATTCTCGTCCGTTATCGCTGTGCAATATACACGGTGCACCAAATATTGTGAATACTTCCAGCAAATGGTAAGCCACTTCCTCAGCAGTCTTGGTTTTTAAAGCTCTAAGTTGAACAAACTTTGTTAGGTGGTCTTGATATACCATAATGAACTTGTAATCGCCATCTGCTTGCGACTGCATGTCAATGAGGTCAACTTGGCATCTTGAATTAAATTCGTTGCTTTTAATAGGCTTAACAACCAGCCCTTTTTAGAGATACTCATTTTTTTCTGGCACGGTTCACAAAGATTTAAATAAGTATTAATTAGCTCTATGGTGATATTTTTGTACTTATTTTTAAGTTCCGCCATCATTCGGTTTCTGCCCCCATGTCCTATGGATAGGTGACTTATATGGATTATATCAAATACCTCCTCTAGGTACGTATAGTAAATTATTGGGTCTCTTTCATTTTTTATTGGAACTACAAGTTTTTGGACATTTCCAATCTCTACTGTATCATACCTCAATAATCTTCGATAATCTTCAGGTTTCTTGTTCGTTTTCTTATCCTTGGACGCCTTTACATTAGCCAAAAGCGAATAATATGCATCTTTGGAAAACAGTTGATTATTTGGTGCTTTTTTGGAAATTAACTTTTCAACTTTTTTATAAAACCGTTTTTTAGTAGACTCGATATCTCCCATTTTGTATCAATACAAAAGAAACTAAAGAACAACACAAATAAATTCACAATACAACTCAAAATAGCCTTACTACTGCAACGAAAATTCAACGAACCGCTCTCAATCGCTATACGCTAACAAATGACAGGTCACGACCTGCGCGGCTGCAAGTATCACCCTCCCCGCGCCCCGCCCGCGCCATTCGCTCTCCATTCCGAACAAATTCCAAAGCTTAAGTCGACATTTACCACGGTCGCGCGGAAGTTTTATATAATTACCGGTAAATGTGGATAATTCACTACATTTACCATATGTATTGGTGATTATCTATAATTACCGGTGATTATAGATAATTACCGATTGCTTACATTTACCGTAACATATATATTTGTAGAAAATTATTATTCCCCTTTAGTTTTTGACATTAAATAATGCTATAATATATTTTTCATAAATATTGTATTTGAGAATACGGGACTGGAATTTGCATTTTCTCTCAATCGGGCAAATAAGTAAAATATCATAAATATGTCTGTCGTTGAAAAACGTATAGATGTTCATATGGTTACCCTACCTGACAGTCCACCAGTGGGAAAAATCATAATTCAGTGCAAAAAGGTTATCTGCACGCAATAAATCCACTCCATAATTATTTCAGTTAAAATGCGAAGCGGTATGCACCAAATATTTGCTAATGTGCTTCGCTTATACTGCTGTAAACAGTTAGGGAAAATTTTTAAGGATAATATACGAGTATTTTGTAAATAATTTTCTTGCTTTTGTACTCTCATGATAGCCGTTTCTATAAAGTGAAACGGATACTTTTAACTAAGTAAATATTATTTTAATGAATAACAGAAATATAGTGGTGTTGTAAAAATACTTGCAAAATTAACAAGCGCGGCTGCTGCTAACTGCTCCGTAGCAATTGTTTAGGTAAATTTCTAACTGCCGCGCGATTATGTAAAATATATCCAAATGCTGGATTAGTTATACACATTTAGCAAAATGACAGCTTAGAACATAATACAATAAACAACCTTTCCTTTTTTTATTGCCTTTTTTGTAAAGGATTTTTACAATGCGTCAAACACATCAATAATATTCTCATCAACCCCTTGTGGTTAGCTAAACGCGTGTGTTACGCCCATGTCCGTATGACATCGGCAAGGTTCAAACTTAATTCGCTTGGTTTAAAGATGACATCTTAACCAACGTCATATTGTATTAGAGACCGACGTCATTTATCAAGTGCGCCATTAACTTCAATCGCGAACGAAGCTAATACATAAGGTAAATTTTTCACTTATTTATTAACAAGTATAAGTGAAAAATTTAATGTATAAGTGAAAAATTTACCTTATGTATTTAACAATGACATTTAACAATGACAGCGGTTTATTAATAATTCTAATTAAATTACTATAAAATTTACTGATTAAGGTGTCGTTCATACAAATAATAGAATAAAATATTGATTGCGTTTAATTAAGTAACGCAATCAATATTTTATAACTGTATCTAATTCAATATTTTTTCATAAGGAGTAAGGATATAACAATATTATTAGGTACTTAAACCTAAACGTACTATTACGAATATAGTGATGGATAGTCAAACGAATTCATTTGATACGAGATTTATTTACCTAAAGAGCTGACACAGTAACATATCTATCAAAAACAATTCTCATAGCCCTGTGTCCGTCGTAGCAATGTCTACATAGAACCTGCCGATTATGTTTGAATTTGGTGAAACTAATAAAAAAAAAAAAATACCGGCCAAGTTCGAGTCGGACTCGCGCACCGAGGGTTCTGTAAAATATTTTTATTATATGAAATATGAAAAATATAAAAAATTACGGTTTTCGCAATTTCCCCTTTATCTGTGCTATAAGACGTTGCTTTGTACCAAATTTCAAGATTCTGAGTTCACGGAAAGTACCCTGTAGGTTTTGATTCCCTTGAGAGAGTCGAAAATTTGCGGAAATTTGCGGCATAAACGGCTGTATGTTTTGATTGCGTTGGCTTAGAAGTTTGATTTTTTCACAGCTCCAAGGGACACAAGACAAATACTCAGGGTATTTGATATAAATTCTAGCTTGACACCTCCACACGTTCCTGAGAAAAAGGGAAACAGACAGACAGACGGACAAACGGACAAACGGATGGACAACAAAGTGATCCTATGAGGGTTCCGTTTTTTCCGTTCGGGGTACGGAACCCTAAAAATTGTCGAAGTGAAATCATATCTGACATTGTAAATGTACTTGGATCTTAGGTACACCGTACCGCTACCGCTCAGCCTCATTACGGCCCCTAATTGTTTATAAATGGGGTCGGAACAGTATCCGGTTTGAAATGGATTTTTGTTTGTTTACCTTGTTTTCGTGTTCGCGAATCGTGAAAGCTTAAGCGGATTACTTCGGCTGAAATAAATCTACGCAGCTCCCCTGAAAACACTGTCAGTGAACTCAATTCGGAAATTCAAAAGCGTCCAAATCGGTCACTAGAGTAAGCTGTGCGGATAAATATAAAGACGGATAAATGTTAAAACGCCTCAACCGCAACGGAAATAATCTTTATTGACCCTTTAGAACTTGTTCCATTTGGTTGAGTTGTAGCTTTAAGGGCCTGCGGTAAGCTTTCTAGTGTTTTGTTCCTCCAAACGTATACTTAAATTTTTCGCATTGCCGGCAAATCTTACGTTGGCAGATAACTGTGTTCTACAATAGTTTTTATTTAATACTAGCTGACCCGGTAACGGGCTGCTATGTTAACGCGTTGCTATGGTAACGCGTTGCGATGGTAACGTTAATGGTAACGTTAATTGATACAATGGAAAAAGAGCGGACAGACAAACACACAAACAACAAATTTGTTTTTTAGAGTATATATTAACAGTATTTAGTTTTGTATACATATATAATAAAATGGTAGCATAATCCTTTTTTTTTAATTTTAATTAGTATACACATAATAAATAAGGAAATATAATTAGTAAAAGTAGAAACTGATAGAATATAAATTATATACAGTCTACACACGCAAGCATACCTAGGCTCTCATGAAATACCAGCGTTGCAGGTAATATCCATGCAGCAACATTTGCTGAGTCGTCTTTCAACATATGTTGCAAGCCACCACCTTTTGTATTTCCCCGTATATATTTTTTATTATGTTCAAAGTTTCTTTTTTGTATTTAAATAAGTGTTTGCATTTGAATTTTAATTTCTGTGATAACTAATCTTAAATTTCTTCTCATCTCATAGCCGAACAACTAGAATCTAGTCCACAAAGAGACAAAGAATCCCACAAAATAAAATATTAGAGGGTAAAAAATTATGAACAGATGTCTGGATGTTGTGGTGCAGGTGTTGTTCCTGAAATCCATAACACAAATGCTTTAGCAACTAAACTTGGGTTCAGAATAATGTATGATATGATTTCTTATACTATATCATTATCAAATATATTTTCTTTTCTATTTTTTTATCTCGTACTATAAGTAACCTTTGATTCAATCTTTCTAAAGACATTTTGCTTGGCATTTAACTCATGATAATAATAGACGAGCAGTGAATATAAAATCATATTTAAATTACTATAACTTTTTCAAGGTCGTCTGATTTCAATGAAACAAAGCATAAATTATATTTAATCTATATTAGAAAGAATCAGTTCATTAATTTCGGAGATTAGAGATGTACAATTTTTTTGAAATGATATTGAATGAATCTTTTTTCATTGTCATACGATTTTAATAAAACAAAGCCTAAATTATGCCTAAAGCTGAACTTCATCTGTCTGAGAAAAGAAATAAGCGTGTACAGGCTGAAAGACGAAAAATGTTTAGTCATAATTCATACTTGATTTGTGATAAATTAATTTTATTTTTTTTATTACGAAGGGTCAGATAACTCGTATAATCATAATAAAAAAATAATTGAGGAGGAAACGTTGATGCAGTCGGCCGAAGATTAAGCAAATTACTCAAGGGCATTTATCAGATGATTAATTTACATTTTCTTATCTCTAACTTCGAAAAACACGATAGTCCCAGTTACCCACAAATCGGCATTGGGCCGCTGTGGTGGATTTTGGCCCCTTCTCGAGACGATGTTAAGTTTCATAAGAAGTGGAGATTATGATGAATAAGGAAAATAACAATGAAATATCTAGATCAGTTAGATCACATGATCAGTTAGATCAATTCTTTCCAAGTGGAGCTCGATGACCCAGGTTCTGTTTTGTTATAATTGTTATTATCATAAAGATTGAGGATGACATAACGTTTAACCGTTTTTACTTGTCTTTAGCATTTTAAAATGAAAAATTTCCTGTTGTTACTCAGTAACCGAGGTTTGTGACAGTGAAAAAACGGTGACGGTGAATCCCAATCTGAGAATGGCGAGCCACATTTAATTGACATATAATGACATCTCTTCTAAAAAGTCTCTTAACCATAGTACAATGGCGCTCAACCGAAGGGATGAGCTCTGATTTCTCATGAAATAACCGTGTCGTGGGTAAGTAGCGTTATAAAGAGAAGTGGTCTTTTAGCAGATTTTCTGATCAATTTTGAGTAATATAAGTTATATACGGGATATATATAATGTAAGTGACCATGAAAGTTTAAAACAATTTTGAGTAGCCTAGTAACAATCACATCTAATCACATTTATATGTAATTATCACTTAACAATTATTATATCATGTTTATCTGAGCTTTTAAAGGACCAATTCGTGACCAATGCTGGATTAATTCATTTAAATTAAAGACAATTGTAAAAACCATATTCAAGAAAGAAATCTCATGTGTCATACTATTTCCCCTTTTTTATTTTTCCTTTATTTCCCCATGAACCCACTGAGTAGCTTCACCAGCTAGACTATCACATCTCTGAAGACTAAAGATCCCACAGAATATAAAACTGAAAAGTCATATGAGCTCCACCTGTTTGTGGGTTTTTAGAGACACACTTATGTTCGTATGCTATTAAAATTCTGCAATAACAATCAAAACTGTGATGCATAAATATTGACAAGCAATAAAATGTAGATAAGTTATGTAATTATTGTGGAAAATTTTTAAATTCAACATACATTATACATAATAATCATTAATAATAAAATATTTATAATATTTTTAATATCTAACAATCACAAATCAATCAACAAGTTTCACGAGGATAACAAATATCAAGTTCAGTAAAAGCGGTGACCGTGTGGCGAACCTTTCTCAAAGTCGTTATTGCAAATCATCTGAAGGGTTTCCTTTCTTAACTTTAGCTACATAAATCTACGGTTTGGATATAACAGAAATACGATGTTGCCCTCCGATGGTAGTAAAGATCCATAAAATCTAATGTAAGCAAGAAATATTTCGACAACAGAACCTGCCCTGAGATCCGCTGTAACATATAAATCGATTGTACTCTTAATTAAACCAATAACAGGTAGTGGCTAATGTACAGTCAACAGCGACAATAGCTTAGTATCATAACTGAAATGTCCTAAAGGATTGCACTGCTTATGTTAAGGTTATTATTTTATGATGAAATAAAATAACGTTTTTGTTAAAACACCACTTTAAAAATTAAAAAGAAAGCTATTGTACTGCTGAAAGTATTTTACGATCATATCTTCTTCAGCCTTTCGCCACCCAATGCTGAGTGTAGGCATCCTTCATCCATCCATCATTGTCCGCGATTCTTCCCTGTTCTGAGCCTTTCTCTGCCAGAACTTTCCGGCAACTTTGGCTGATCTTCGGTCCACCTCATCGGCTGTCTGCCCACACTCCGACGACCAGTTCTTGGCTTCCATTCGAGCTCCTTCTTCTCCCATCTTCCGTTCGTTCGGCGCCCCATGTATCCCGCCCATTTCCACTTTCTTTTGGCAATTTCTACGACTATGTCGGTAGGTTTAGTTCGTATCCTTATTTCGGTGTTTCGAACTCTGTCCCGAAGAGATATACCCAACATAGCCCGTTCCATTGCCCTCTGTGTTACCTGCATTTTATGTAATGTCTGCTGGGTGAGAGCATGTTTCTGAGCCATAAATCATTGTCCCTACAGTGAACATACTGTTCAAAGGCTCTGCGCTTCAGGTTCATAGGTATGTCCCCCTTGAACACCTTGGACAGTATACCAAATACCTTAATCGAATGCGTCGTTCGATCTCTTTGTCTTGCCCGTTTGTACTCGTAGCAAAGCTTATTGTTTGGCCAAGGTATACATACTCACCAACTCTCTCTAACCTATGTCCTTGCACATTAACCCAGATATGCCTGAAACTATTTTTATCTTAGAAAGAGAAGATTTTTGGATATATGGTTTCTTATAATCCCAGTATCTTTGGAAAAATATAAAAAAAATTTTCACTAGTAGAAAAGCTGGAAAATTGATGACCCATATATGGGTCGGTCGGCATAAGCACTGCGTTTCAGTAAACGCTTAAGTAATAAATAGAAATATACATAAAACGCTTAAAATTGAAACAATTGTGTTTTCTAACTTTCTATTAGTTTATTTATGATAACGGGTATTGATAATATATATAAATATTACTGTGTAATATTTTAAAACACATTTTTGGGATGTAAATGTATGTCATATTCTACTCAAATATGGCTAGTTTTTATATATATTTTATATCATTACTAACATAAGATCACCAATGTGGTCGAGACTGTAGGAATCTCCAAAGCTGCTTTTTGGTATAGGATAAGACCCGCGTTTTGTGAGAAACCTTTGTAAAAAGGCTCTTGTGACTGAAACCGAGATGATCAAAATCTCCACCGTCAATACGGAATATTGCCACATATTATGTTATGCCATTTCAATGCTATTACAGAATAGAGGAAACTATTTTTTTTTGCCTGTGATAGAAGTTCGATATAGACCTATATTCAGATCGGAAAGATCGACGCCTCCTATGTTTACATTATATATTTTGACAATTTGCGAAAAACGCTTCGTTTTTTATAGTGGAAAGTGCGTTGTTTGTTCTTGAAAATACCATTGAGTTAACCAAATAGAGGTCTCATTTTAGTAAATTTATTATTTTGAATCAGTCCCGCCACAGTCAGATATGTTTTCCCCAAAACATACAACGAGTTTGTATAGAAACATATCCACTATAAAGAAATATTTCAACGAAACATTTTTCAGTTTTAATTATGGTTACATTACATTTTTTTAAACATATAGATTCGTATACTCCACTATAAAGTTTATTACCATGCTATTGAATAATTGGTTAAAGTAATTTATAACGTATTTAGTTTTTTGATCTTTCCAGAGGTTGGAAACTCGAAAACTAGTATTATTTGTGTCTACTCCTCCAATGGTAGGCCTTATTTCTACGGACATACGTAGAAAAAAACGAAGAACTAACTCTTTAAGGAGTAGATGCCATTGGCTTATGAAAAAAAATTATTTTGTTAACTGGTCAAAGGAATGTCTTCACTTTCCTTATCAGATATAGACCAAATAGCAAACAAAGCCTCTGCGATACACGTAGAATAGTACTAGGTAGATTATGTATAGTAATAGCACCCTCTTCCTCATAATCTCTATCTGTGACAGGAGTGTTTGCGTTACAAAGTAGTTCAATTATAATGCATTATGGAGCTAGATAATTATTAACATATAATTCACTCAATATTTTGAAAATATTCTGAAATAACAAAACAACAACTCTATTCATTTAAAAAGTTAAAAGTACTATATTTGTGCCGACGGACCCATGTATGGGTGCATGGAATGCACAGCTGAATAAAAGGGTAAAAATAAAGATAATTTTAATTTTCTTTACAATATGTATATTACTAAAGTAATATACTTTTTAGTTTCACTACTGTTTTATTAGAATAATAACGGTAAATTAATATAAATTTACTTTTTTGAGGATATGTTTTACAATTTTCGATTCACAATTTTTCGGCCGCTAATAACAACTGGTAATGTTTTGATTTACTATGTTACTTGTCATTATAAATAACAAGTACCTCTTAAATTTTCTAAAAATATGTGTATTTTGTTTTTAACGCATCAAAAAAAGACGGTAGATTTTTTAAATTCTAAATACCCATACATGGGTCGGTAGGTTTAAGTGGGTTAATGTAATCGATATTCATGTCATCGCCCATTATTAGAAACAATGATTGTCTCACCCACTCAGACACTAGTTAATATAGAACAGTTTATTTTCTACACTACACATTTGATAATATTGAACCAATATTATCCGAGATAAGACTTCCACCGATGTAATTTTCTACATTGTTTAGCAGTACCTGCAGTATGATGGTTTGTTATTACTTGAGACTACATTGTCTATTTGTTATACATCCTTAAGAAAGCAAAATTTTATAGGTAGTTTAAATCTATATTCACTATAAATTCTATATTGAAGTATACATCTTCAGTGTAAATACAACTTTAAACAACGTTTCCAAGGCCAGGTTGAAAGTTATTCAAGTGTTGAATAATGTAGATAATTCAAACCAACAGCTATCAAAATAACCGATTATTTTACTATTCTAAAATACTACCAACTTACTACATCGCCACATTCCTGAGAGTGTATCTGCTCTTCGAAATAACTATTTCCATTTTTATTATTTAATACACTTTGTTGAAGATAACTAAAGACTATTTTTTTTATCTTATTAACAAAATCGTAAAGAAACAAGCACTGGAAGCTTTAAAATAAAGAACACATAAACATTTGTTTTTTCATAATTTTGCGTTTTCAATGCTACCTTTATGCTTTCTTAATAGAAATAAAGACTCGGAAAAATCGACTCGGCTCAGAAAAATTTGAAAAGTAATAATATAAAAAACAAATTAAAAAGTATTTTGTTCTTAAACAATTTTCAAAACATTTGTAAAAAAAATTGTAACGAACGCGAGGATATTACTCTCATTGATGAAGTAACGCTGGTCTTCAGCTGAAAAAAGTAAAAAGTACTAGAAATTTTAGCACAATTGGGAGAGCAGTGGAGAGCAGATAGATTGTGGGTTTGATTCCCGCCTGCAAATAACTTGTGAGCTGAATCGATTTATTCTAATATTTTCTATTACAATAATTTATCATATAAGATAAAATTAAAAAATGCAAAGATCTCATAAAAATCATAAAGTATTTAACTTATTTTTATTATTCTAAAAATATAAGGTTTAAAATATATATTCGAAGAGCGTATCCATATAAAACCTAAACTAAATAAGCTCGATAATTGTAAAATTTAGTTCCTTATACGTTTTACTTAGTTATACAATTGTTTCCTAGTAATTTTTATTCGGGAAAAATACCATCTTGTCTCAGATGCTTCTTAGAAGAGCACTCGCTCGTATAGTGAAAGGCTGTGAGTTAAAATCTCGCCTTATACATGATAAGAGTTGAATTTATAGTAATAAAAATTGTTTACATACTATAACTAATCAATAGCTACTAAATAAACAAAACTCAGGTAATAAGCATAGAGTGAGATGAGATGAGACAAAATGGTACTTAACTATTTAATTTTTCTCAATTTATGTGAAAGAGGAAAACAACGGAGCTACTAGGGAAACCACTTTCAGGTCAATTATTATGACTAAATAAGAAAAAGTGCCTAATTTTAAGTTTTTTTTCTCATTCTCTAAACTGTTTTTTGGAGGAATTGTCATTATTAAAAAGTAATTGAATACGTATTATTTTCTCTTTCCTTTTTTAATTTTCAATTACTTTTATTATACCTATTTTTACCTTACAAAATAAAATAGCCTTCGCGACACTTTTGATTTGAGAGCAAGAAGCGGAAACCTACTTCTGAAGACTTCATATGCAGAATGGAGTTGTAAACTCAGGTAATATAAATGTAAATTCACCTAAAGAAACTACTAAGCCAGTAAGCTCTACGAGAAGTTCATTATCATGGCATAAGTAAATGTCAGTTAAGAAATAAAACCGTTTTCATAAATTAACCGCAAACCACTTTAATTAATGAATGAAATGCTTTTTTAAAAATAAAGGTCCCATATTGATTTATAATGACTATTAAATAAACTAATTAAATGGCTCGCATATCTACCGGGGAGAATCCGGTTCCGGGTTCGATCCCGGCCAAGTTAAGGCAAAGTACACACTACTATATTGGCTCTAGTCAGTCGATACATAGTACTATATTGGCTCGAGTCAGTCGGGTCAGGCTTGGCACCGTCGTTTTTCTAATTTCTATAAAAATACTAGTGCCTTATTTACTAGCTTGTTTTCAGAACAATTTTCTTATATATCAATATTCTTATCTAATATAAAATGTTATTTTTTTTTATTTTAGGGACCAAATAGGACATGTCCTGAAAAAGGCCAGGTCAAAGGCGACCTTAAATGTAGGTAACGTTCTGAAATTTTTATCTCTTTAAATGATTTCATTCCTTCCATTGACATTTAAAATAAAAGTATCTCCTAATGAATTTAATTTCATCAATCTGTCTTAGGCATGATCAACAGCACATCAATTAATACACTCTATATATGAATTCAGTTCTACCACATTGACATAAGGTAGGCTTAATCGTTAAAATCTATAGATAAAATACTGTCGACTGTACATAAATTAAATATAATATTTTGTATTCACTGATAAAGTAGCAGTATCCAAAAGACTTTTATACCGATACTGAATGTTTTGTACAAACTACTCTCATAGCCGACTTCTGCTATGGCAACCCACATTATTAAAGTTACCGTCACTTTATTTCTAAAAATACCAGTGTTTAATGAATAAGTTGTATTATTACTATAATTATAATCAAAACATGTTAATAGTTTAAAATGGTTTTTCTATAATTGAGTATACTTACTTAAAAAATATAAAATTCTCTATCTTTATCCATGAGCTGGACACTAAAAAATTAACATAGTCTATTTCTTTAGAGGATTCAAACAGGAGGAAGCGGTCACTCTATTTTTGTTCCTAATCTTTAAAGCTAAAGAATAACAATCAAAAAATTTCTTCACTGTTAACCACATACAGTTTAAAAATATTTTTTGCTAATAGCTTTTAAAATAATATTTATAAGTCGGAAACGGCAACTGGGGTTCTTAGAGAGTCACGGGCAGTTTGAGTTCCGACCATAGATTGTTATTTATAAAAATAAGGACAAAATTTAAAATTAAATTAGATTATATTGTTTTATATTATTTTAAATTAGATTGTTCACCCCATATATACGTAATAATGCAATAAATTATAACATTTGTATCAAGATTAATCTTAAGTAGAAAGAAATCATCAGAGTCGGTTTCGGGACCGCCATTTTGTTAAAACGTAGCGTGGCTGAGTGCCATTAAAAGAACACAAACCAATACACACAAATCACTACTCATTAAAATAATGACTACAATGATAACGATCAAGTCAGCTTTATGGTGTCTAGTAATCAATTACCATGATTTCATTGCTCCTCACGATTTATAATAGGCGATGAATCCTTAGATTGTTTTTTGCAAGAAACAATTAAAACATTAAAGCAAATCCCACCAATTTTATGTATTTCTCTAGCTTATTTGTTTGTTTTATTTACAAAAATTGATTTTATCGCTGTTTGCATTAACCGTACTGATTGTATTTCTTATAATCATACGATTTGATCAACTAAGAACAATTTTCTTAACAAGTTTACCTTATGTATTAGCTTCGTTCGCGATTGAAGTTAATGGCGCACTTGATAAATGACGTCGGTCTCTAATACAATATGACGTTGGTTAAGATGTCATCTTTAAACCAAGCGAATTAAGTTTGAACCTTGCCGATGTCATACGGACATGGGCGTAACACACGCGTTTAGCTAACCACAAGGGGTTGATGAGAATATTATTGATGTGTTTGACGCATTGTAAAAATCCTTTACAAAAAAGGCAATAAAAAAAGGAAAGGTTGTTTATTGTATTATGTTCTAAGCTGTCATTTTGCTAAATGTGTATAACTAATCCAGCATTTGGATATATTTTACATAATCGCGCGGCAGTTAGAAATTTACCTAAACAATTGCTACGGAGCAGTTAGCAGCAGTAATATTTTAAAACACATTTTTGGGATGTAAATGTATGTCATATTCTACTCAAATATGGCTAGTTTTTATATATATTTTATATCATTACTAACATAAGATCACCAATGTGGTCGAGACTGTAGGAATCTCCAAAGCTGCTTTTTGGTATAGGATAAGACCCGCGTTTTGTGAGAAACCTTTGTAAAAAGGCTCTTGTGACTGAAACCGAGATGATCAAAATCTCCACCGTCAATACGGAATATTGCCACATATTATGTTATGCCATTTCAATGCTATTACAGAATAGAGGAAACTATTTTTTTTTGCCTGTGATAGAAGTTCGATATAGACCTATATTCAGATCGGAAAGATCGACGCCTCCTATGTTTACATTATATATTTTGACAATTTGCGAAAAACGCTTCGTTTTTTATAGTGGAAAGTGCGTTGTTTGTTCTTGAAAATACCATTGAGTTAACCAAATAGAGGTCTCATTTTAGTAAATTTATTATTTTGAATCAGTCCCGCCACAGTCAGATATGTTTTCCCCAAAACATACAACGAGTTTGTATAGAAACATATCCACTATAAAGAAATATTTCAACGAAACATTTTTCAGTTTTAATTATGGTTACATTACATTTTTTTAAACATATAGATTCGTATACTCCACTATAAAGTTTATTACCATGCTATTGAATAATTGGTTAAAGTAATTTATAACGTATTTAGTTTTTTGATCTTTCCAGAGGTTGGAAACTCGAAAACTAGTATTATTTGTGTCTACTCCTCCAATGGTAGGCCTTATTTCTACGGACATACGTAGAAAAAAACGAAGAACTAACTCTTTAAGGAGTAGATGCCATTGGCTTATGAAAATAAATTATTTTGTTAACTGGTCAAAGGAATGTCTTCACTTTCCTTATCAGATATAGACCAAATAGCAAACAAAGCCTCTGCGATACACGTAGAATAGTACTAGGTAGATTATGTATAGTAATAGCACCCTCTTCCTCATAATCTCTATCTGTGACAGGAGTGTTTGCGTTACAAAGTAGTTCAATTATAATGCATTATGGAGCTAGATAATTATTAACATATAATTCACTCAATATTTTGAAAATATTCTGAAATAACAAAACAACAACTCTATTCATTTAAAAAGTTAAAAGTACTATATTTGTGCCGACGGACCCATGTATGGGTGCATGGAATGCACAGCTGAATAAAAGGGTAAAAATAAAGATAATTTTAATTTTCTTTACAATATGAATATTACTAAAGTAATATACTTTTTAGTTTCACTACTGTTTTATTAGAATAATAACGGTAAATTAATATAAATTTACTTTTTTGAGGATATGTTTTACAATTTTCGATTCACAATTTTTCGGCCGCTAATAACAACTGGTAATGTTTTGATTTACTATGTTACTTGTCATTATAAATAACAAGTACCTCTTAAATTTTCTAAAAATATGTGTATTTTGTTTTTAACGCATCAAAAAAAGACGGTAGATTTTTTAAATTCTAAATACCCATACATGGGTCGGTAGGTTTAAGTGGGTTAATGTAATCGATATTCATGTCATCGCCCATTATTAGAAACAATGATTGTCTCACCCACTCAGACACTAGTTAATATAGAACAGTTTATTTTCTACACTACACATTTGATAATATTGAACCAATATTATCCGAGATAAGACTTCCACCGATGTAATTTTCTACATTGTTTAGCAGTACCTGCAGTATGATGGTTTGTTATTACTTGAGACTACATTGTCTATTTGTTATACATCCTTAAGAAAGCAAAATTTTATAGGTAGTTTAAATCTATATTCACTATAAATTCTATATTGAAGTATACATCTTCAGTGTAAATACAACTTTAAACAACGTTTCCAAGGCCAGGTTGAAAGTTATTCAAGTGTTGAATAATGTAGATAATTCAAACCAACAGCTATCAAAATAACCGATTATTTTACTATTCTAAAATACTACCAACTTACTACATCGCCACATTCCTGAGAGTGTATCTGCTCTTCGAAATAACTATTTCCATTTTTATTATTTAATACACTTTGTTGAAGATAACTAAAGACTATTTTTTTTATCTTATTAACAAAATCGTAAAGAAACAAGCACTGGAAGCTTTAAAATAAAGAACACATAAACATTTGTTTTTTCATAATTTTGCGTTTTCAATGCTACCTTTATGCTTTCTTAATAGAAATAAAGACTCGGAAAAATCGACTCGGCTCAGAAAAATTTGAAAAGTAATAATATAAAAAACAAATTAAAAAGTATTTTGTTCTTAAACAATTTTCAAAACATTTGTAAAAAAAATTGTAACGAACGCGAGGATATTACTCTCATTGATGAAGTAACGCTGGTCTTCAGCTGAAAAAAGTAAAAAGTACTAGAAATTTTAGCACAATTGGGAGAGCAGTGGAGAGCAGATAGATTGTGGGTTTGATTCCCGCCTGCAAATAACTTGTGAGCTGAATCGATTTATTCTAATATTTTCTATTACAATAATTTATCATATAAGATAAAATTAAAAAATGCAAAGATCTCATAAAAATCATAAAGTATTTAACTTATTTTTATTATTCTAAAAATATAAGGTTTAAAATATATATTCGAAGAGCGTATCCATATAAAACCTAAACTAAATAAGCTCGATAATTGTAAAATTTAGTTCCTTATACGTTTTACTTAGTTATACAATTGTTTCCTAGTAATTTTTATTCGGGAAAAATACCATCTTGTCTCAGATGCTTCTTAGAAGAGCACTCGCTCGTATAGTGAAAGGCTGTGAGTTAAAATCTCGCCTTATACATGATAAGAGTTGAATTTATAGTAATAAAAATTGTTTACATACTATAACTAATCAATAGCTACTAAATAAACAAAACTCAGGTAATAAGCATAGAGTGAGATGAGATGAGACAAAATGGTACTTAACTATTTAATTTTTCTCAATTTATGTGAAAGAGGAAAACAACGGAGCTACTAGGGAAACCACTTTCAGGTCAATTATTATGACTAAATAAGAAAAAGTGCCTAATTTTAAGTTTTTTTTCTCATTCTCTAAACTGTTTTTTGGAGGAATTGTCATTATTAAAAAGTAATTGAATACGTATTATTTTCTCTTTCCTTTTTTAATTTTCAATTACTTTTATTATACCTATTTTTACCTTACAAAATAAAATAGCCTTCGCGACACTTTTGATTTGAGAGCAAGAAGCGGAAACCTACTTCTGAAGACTTCATATGCAGAATGGAGTTGTAAACTCAGGTAATATAAATGTAAATTCACCTAAAGAAACTACTAAGCCAGTAAGCTCTACGAGAAGTTCATTATCATGGCATAAGTAAATGTCAGTTAAGAAATAAAACCGTTTTCATAAATTAACCGCAAACCACTTTAATTAATGAATGAAATGCTTTTTTAAAAATAAAGGTCCCATATTGATTTATAATGACTATTAAATAAACTAATTAAATGGCTCGCATATCTACCGGGGAGAATCCGGTTCCGGGTTCGATCCCGGCCAAGTTAAGGCAAAGTACACACTACTATATTGGCTCTAGTCAGTCGATACATAGTACTATATTGGCTCGAGTCAGTCGGGTCAGGCTTGGCACCGTCGTTTTTCTAATTTCTATAAAAATACTAGTGCCTTATTTACTAGCTTGTTTTCAGAACAATTTTCTTATATATCAATATTCTTATCTAATATAAAATGTTATTTTTTTTTATTTTAGGGACCAAATAGGACATGTCCTGAAAAAGGCCAGGTCAAAGGCGACCTTAAATGTAGGTAACGTTCTGAAATTTTTATCTCTTTAAATGATTTCATTCCTTCCATTGACATTTAAAATAAAAGTATCTCCTAATGAATTTAATTTCATCAATCTGTCTTAGGCATGATCAACAGCACATCAATTAATACACTCTATATATGAATTCAGTTCTACCACATTGACATAAGGTAGGCTTAATCGTTAAAATCTATAGATAAAATACTGTCGACTGTACATAAATTAAATATAATATTTTGTATTCACTGATAAAGTAGCAGTATCCAAAAGACTTTTATACCGATACTGAATGTTTTGTACAAACTACTCTCATAGCCGACTTCTGCTATGGCAACCCACATTATTAAAGTTACCGTCACTTTATTTCTAAAAATACCAGTGTTTAATGAATAAGTTGTATTATTACTATAATTATAATCAAAACATGTTAATAGTTTAAAATGGTTTTTCTATAATTGAGTATACTTACTTAAAAAATATAAAATTCTCTATCTTTATCCATGAGCTGGACACTAAAAAATTAACATAGTCTATTTCTTTAGAGGATTCAAACAGGAGGAAGCGGTCACTCTATTTTTGTTCCTAATCTTTAAAGCTAAAGAATAACAATCAAAAAATTTCTTCACTGTTAACCACATACAGTTTAAAAATATTTTTTGCTAATAGCTTTTAAAATAATATTTATAAGTCGGAAACGGCAACTGGGGTTCTTAGAGAGTCACGGGCAGTTTGAGTTCCGACCATAGATTGTTATTTATAAAAATAAGGACAAAATTTAAAATTAAATTAGATTATATTGTTTTATATTATTTTAAATTAGATTGTTCACCCCATATATACGTAATAATGCAATAAATTATAACATTTGTATCAAGATTAATCTTAAGTAGAAAGAAATCATCAGAGTCGGTTTCGGGACCGCCATTTTGTTAAAACGTAGCGTGGCTGAGTGCCATTAAAAGAACACAAACCAATACACACAAATCACTACTCATTAAAATAATGACTACAATGATAACGATCAAGTCAGCTTTATGGTGTCTAGTAATCAATTACCATGATTTCATTGCTCCTCACGATTTATAATAGGCGATGAATCCTTAGATTGTTTTTTGCAAGAAACAATTAAAACATTAAAGCAAATCCCACCAATTTTATGTATTTCTCTAGCTTATTTGTTTGTTTTATTTACAAAAATTGATTTTATCGCTGTTTGCATTAACCGTACTGATTGTATTTCTTATAATCATACGATTTGATCAACTAAGAACAATTTTCTTGAAATTTTGGGCATTGCAGCTATTTTGCCATTATTGTTTTGTTTTTTTCATTGTGAATTTGTAATGTTATATAATTAAAATAATAACAAAAAAGGACTCAATGAATAGCTTCACCAATAAACTCGTCATTAGATAAATTGGAATATAAAGATTAATGTTGATGATGCCTCTCGCATTTAGATTTGATTAGGCATAAATGGTTATTGAAAACCTCTAAGGAGAAGTAGAAACATTCAAGGTGATTAAGCCTTAAACTTTATGGATTAATAATGAGATGATATAAAAGTATTTGGCTAGGTATAAATAAAACAATCTGAACAGAAACGTTGTCAATGTCAATACATAAACACTGGATACGTTGTTTTATGAAATATTTTATATGAAACAATGTAATCAATCACATGATTACGGTGGCGACAAAATCAAACATCAGAGTGTTATATGTGAAAGTGATATTACGATCAGAGTGGATAGTTGACCTTGTTGGTTACTACTAGAAACGGATCGGTTCCATAACCATTAATGCTGTGTATTAAGCTCTTCTTCATGAACAATGTCTTTGTTTCGGCAATAAAGGCATTTACGCACGTGACGTAAATGTGTTCCCTTACAGATAATACTAATTTTTGTTTAGGAATGCGACATTTTTACATTTTTGTTGTTGTTTTTTGCTGTGATTTTACTCACTTAAACGGATTTTAAGTGAGAAATCGCCAAAGCTACTTTTACTCTTATTCAATTGTTATATTTTTTGTTATTTAGCATTTAACTGCTGATTTTATATCTAAACGTGTGAACCCTATTCAAATCTACAATACCCTCACTATCAGGGAGAGTAGCCGGGCGACACTGGCGTAAGCTTCAGAAATACTTGGAAAAATTTTACGGGTCTGTAAAGGTTTCATTAACTTATTTTTTTAAAGTACTCGCCCGGATACCTAGGGGATGTGGTTAAGAGTTCCGTTTGACACAAGAGACGAGTTGAATTTTATTTTGTTATAACTTAATTTTAAAGTGTATAAAGTATAGTGTTTGATACAGGTGTACATCACTTACTTCCTATGATAAAAGTGGTGGAGTGGAACTCCCTCCCTGCCTCTGTGTTTCCGTATACTTATAACCCGTCCGTTTTCAAAGCCAGGGTGAATAGGTACCTTCTGGGTTAGCTTGTTACATCGTAGATTCTATCTTGGGCCCCGGACTTGATTGTGATCGAGAGCAAACCCATCCAAAATAAAAAAATACCAAATAACTTTTTATTGATGGATTCCTCTTCCAGGCATTAACCATTATAACGAATATTAAAGTCTCGATCTTATCTTTTCTGTATCTGTAAATTTATAATCTAAGATCACAGTGGTTTGTGTGTTTGTCTGTCCGCTCTTATTCCCGCTCTTTTTCCATTGTATCAATAACGTTACCATAGCAACGCGTTAACCGCAAGTAGTTCGTCTACCGGACGCTAGATGGCGCTAAGGGAAAAATATTTAATAGTAGAAAAAAATTAAAGAATTTTGTCCACCCGTGCGAAGCTGGGTCGGGCCGCTAGTATCTAACTAATATTTCAATTTGAATACGATTACGCATTTTATTGTAGTAGATTTTTTTATACTCAAGTATACAATTTAAGTATGACTAGATTGTAAGACCGTGTATAATATAAATAATAAATAAATAAATAAAATCTTTATTTTTCTCACCACAAAGTCTTACTTCAGTACTTAACAATACAAATCTTAGGCTAAGTTTGCGTGAGACTGATGCCCGAAATAGGTAAATAGAAATTACCCGTTAGTACAGGTCATCAGGCTCCCACCATCTTGGAAATCCGAGACGATCAAAATTTAGTTACAAATAACAGATGGTATAACTACACTCGCGAGCAACCAAATCGACTCAAGCCCTCATTCTGCTTACAAACTTTGTTTTTACGTAAAGTATACAAGGTATTTATAAAAAAAGACTGTCATTAGAAAGCTCAATATACAAGCTTTCATAAAACACTAATATTGTTTTTTTTTTTTAAATCTAACGCATTCATTTTTACATCAATAGCACTATGAGTCGTTTTGCTCATTACGCTATCCGCGACTTGCGCTAACTGCCACCCCTATAAAAGCTCTCGCAACCGGCACATCTTATCAGTCGCTTATCACAAGTTGACATGTACACATCTCCGAGAATTGCAATCATTTTTTCCACGTTACCATGGATACCACACCTGAAGAAACCGCTCAAGTTGTTGCCTTGTTGGAACAAGGACTTAGCCAGCGAGTAGTCGCTGCCCAGCTTCGCTTGAGCCAGTCTGCTGTGTCCCGGGTCTACAGACGATTTCGAGAGACCGGTGCCTTCAATCGAAGACCAAGAACCAGCCGCCACCGGTGTACTTCTGACAGAGACGACCGTTTCATTGTCTCAACATCGCTGCGCAATCGGCATCTGACGAGTGTTGATGTTCAACAAGAACTCAGGCACGTTCGTGGTGTAGCTGTAAGCGAGTGGACAATAAGAAGACGACTGAGAGCAGCCAATCTCACTCCAAAAAGGGCTGCGACGGGGCCCAAATTGACTGCAGCCCACCGACAAGCGCGTCTTCAGTTTGCTCGAGAGCATGTCAATTGGACCATTGCCCAATGGCAGTCGGTTCTCTTTACTGACGAGTGCAGAATGTGTCTGCATGGCAACGACAGAAGAGGCCGAGTCTACAGGCGTCCGGGCGAACGATTTGCCCAATGCTGTTTCGCTGAAACAGTAGCATATGGCGGTGGTTCCTGTATGATGTGGGCCGGCATCTCTTTAGAGGGAAAGACGGAGCTCGTTTTCGTGCCTGGTGGAGGCCGAGGAGGCGGGCTTACAGCTGATCGGTACATCACCGATATTCTCCTGGAACACGTTGTTCCCTATGAAGGATTTGTCGGCGAGGACTTCGTCTTAATGCACGACAATACTCGTTGTCATACAGCGCGCATTACCCAGCAGTTTTTGGATGAAGTCCAGATGCGTACAATGGACTGGCCTGCGCTCAGTCCAGACTTGAATCCGATCAAGCATTTATGGGACCAGTTAAAACGAAGAGTACGAGCCAGAAATCAAGCCCCTTCGACGGTGGAAGAGTTGAAGGCAGCATTGTTGGAAGAGTGGGTTAACATACCTCAAGAGGACGTCAAAAAGTTGATCAGATCAATGAAGAATCGACTTCAAGCGGTGATTAGGGCTAGGGGGGGGAATACCAAGTATTGATTTATTAAATTGTTATGTATTTTCTTAATCAATTTTCTTTTATTCCTAAAATACCCAACCACAACATCTTCTCACAAATTCCTGTTTTTCCTGTATTTATGTTTAGATATCATTAATTACAAAGATAATGAACGGATATTGATAATGGTGATATCTTATTAAAGCTGCAGTTTGGAGCTTTCAGATGATATATAGTTTTTAAAAATATCTCCTATAACTTTCTTGAAAACAGAGTCTATACTCAGAGTTAGGGCTTGAGTCGATTTGGTTGCTCGCGAGTGTAGTTTATAATAAATTACAGTTACGTGCATTACAGACACTTTTTTTTTTATTTGTTTATGTATATGGTTGCGTGTATGTGTGTGTGTGTGCACGCGTGCGTGTGTGTGCGTGTGTGTGCGCGTGTGTGTGCGCGTGCGCGTGTGTATGTGCGTGCGTGTGTGCGTGCGTGTCTGCGTTTGTGTATGATTTCGATGTAGGTACTGTATGAGTAGGTGGCTGAATTTCTGGTACGTGTGGAAAGATATGTCTGAGAAGAACACTGATTTTTACTTTAAGGGCACAAGCAGATTTTCTGTGTCATTGTAGGATAGCTGCTGTAACCACTGCGAAATTTTCTTTTTGCACGAATGTCTTGGGAGGGGATAGACTGAAAGATGCGAGTTGATTTTATTATAAAAGAAGCTACCGAGAAAACAATAGAAGCGATGGACAAATTGTGTATTACAACGCAGGTATGCACAAACAGTTCCTTTACGGCGAGAGTTAATATTGAGAAGCGGGTTGAAGTCCAGTTGAGAATGTTTACGAAGCACAAAAGACAGAATAAACAACTGACGTACAGTGAGAACCTTCCAGAACTTGTTTACCTCACACGTCGGAGTCAAGCGGGGAAGAAAAGCAGCAACCTTTAACACCATTCTTTGAGCTCTCTCGGCCTTGACAATATGCGATTTAGCAGCGCCTCCCCAAGCCGTAATGCAGTATCCTATAATTGACTGGCACAAAGCAAAAAAATAAACAGATTTCATTAAGTTGAAATCTGCAATATGACGGAGAGTTCTGAAGATATAAATTAATTTCCTTACTCCACCCGCTAGTAATTCAATATGAGGAAGAAAGCTTAAATTTTCGTCAATCTGAACACCGAGATATTTTATAACCCCCGAGGATTGCAGACTAGGACATAAACAATTGACTTGAGCAGATAAACAAGAAGGTGTGTGAGTTACAAGCGATAAACCAACCGGGAGTTGCTTGCGTTTAATAGAAAAGGTAAGATACTTGGTTTTATCTGAATTTAGACTCAACACATTACCCGCAAGCCAATTGGAGACTAAATTTAATCCTGATTGAGCGTAAGCAAAAACGTTACTCCAATTGTCCCCGTGAAACAACAGGGCAGTATCGTCGGCGAAAGCAATAATCTTGCCGTTCATTAGGTGGTATTGACATAAATGGCTAGGTGGTATTGACGTAAATGGCATAAATGGCTGGTAGCTGGAAAATAACTTGAGTGCTACTCCTCTAACTCCGATTCTTTTCAATTTATCAATGAGGATTGGGATAGAAATCGTGTCAAACGCCTTCGCAAGATCGAGGAATATTTCTATGACTTTATCTTTCCTGTCAAGATGTGTCACGATGTAATCGGTGAGGTCATGAACTGCATCATCAGTTGACCTACCCGAACGAAAACCATATTGCGATGGAGATAATATGTTATATCTCTCCAGGAAGGCAACCAGACGTTTGTTCATCAGGCGTTCTAATATCTTAGACAGGATCGAAAGAAGCGAAATTGGCCTATAATTGTTGACACAGTCTCTATCACCACCCTTGTGAATAGGTAGAATGAGAGATTTTTTGAAAAGGTCGGGAAACACACCAACTTCTAAACAGACATTACACATATGGGTTATGGGTCGAGTTAGATGATCAAAATTTTCTTTTAGCAGTCGACCTGAAATTTGATCCACACCAACTGCACATCTGCACTATCGCGAAGTTCCATGATAAGTAATTTGATCTCCTCCTCATCCGTAGGTAACATAGCAATAGAATTAGACACGTGATTTAAATTAATTGACGGGATGGCACTATAATCTATTAGTTTAGACGCCAGCTCCTTGGCAGCGTTAGCAAAGTCAACATTAATACTGTTAACTCTCTCTTGGGGATTACCGGTTGAGATTAAGTTAAAAGAATTTTCTTTGACATTTTTGAAGTGCGTAATATTTTTTATTGTTCCCCATAACCTTTTCTTATCGTTACCCGCCTCTTTTATTTTCGCTTTATCATGTGCACGACGAACTTTTTTAATGAGCGAATTGCAGAAATTCCTATATCTTCTGTAACATATACGTAAGTTTTCATCATCCGGCTTCTTTTTTACTTTTTTATGCAAATTATCTCTGTGACGTAAACATCTCAGAAGCCCCTGGTCAACCATGGCTGGCTAATCCTTTTACGTCTAGAGATCTGGATAGATTTGGAATTCAACTCTAGCGCGTTAGATAGTGAGCATACTAGATAGTTTGTTTTTTTTTCCTTGTTGGCATCTTTAATTTGGTAAATGGGATCGAAATCTATACTTTGAATAGAGCTTTTAAGGCCAATCCAGTCGATAATGGTCTTTCTTTTAGGTGTAAACGGAGTTGCCTTCCTTAAATTAATGTACAGTGCAACACTGTCATGATCTGTAACCGAGGATTGTAAGACACAACACTGGTTGTCTAGGTGAGATCTAATCACCACGTGATCTAGGCAAGTGCGTCCGTGGGTTGGCAAATTATGGCAAGGGTGGAGATTAAAAGAAGCTAAGAGATCTAGATATTCAGATGGGTGTTGATCACTGGAGTTAGTCGTTATGTCTATATTAATGTCACCAATCAAGATTAAATTTTCAAAATGATTTAATTGAGACAGTAGTGAATTTAAAGAAAGCAAAAACCTATTCATGTCATTATAACCGGGTGGTCGGTACATTGCAATAATTACAGTTGACTGATTAATCTGTAAAGTTATGCAGTTTGCATCATGGAACTCCGGCTCATCCGTTAGTACGTTTATATACTATAATACAAAGATTCTAAAACTGAAAACAAAATGCTTATGACAAACATTACGTACAGGCCAAAAATAATAAAAAAAAAGTTTCATTACGATACAGGTCTTGTATGGACACCTGTAACATAATATAACTTTTTTATCATAACGATACACCTATACAACCTCCAGCTGGACCAAGGAGGTTGAACCTCTACTTTAAAAAGGTTTCAATGAACGAGTCCTCGACGACCGACGCAACACGCATGCGCAATTGATGTTTGCACCTTGGCGCCAACATTTGACATTTAAATAAATTTGTTGTTATATTCAGCGTTTTATTTGCAATATTGTTTTACATATTATAGTATGAGAGTAGATAAAGTAGTGTATGACACTGTACATAACTTGGTCTTATAACACTCGTGTGATGCTATAAAAAAACTCGCCTACGGCTCGTTTTTTTAAAACACACTCATGTTATAAGAACCCTTATTATGCAACAGTATCATAAACTACTATTATGTTACTTTTAAAATAAATTACAACACCCTCATTTTGAGTGTAGTTATTCAGGGTAAGAGCGTGACTATAGTCTTTCAGCGTTGGAATATATTTAGCAGATGGTAACCAACATTCAGTAAGTACAATAATATCCCAAGAGAGTTTTGTTCTACTTAAAAGCGCTAAAAAACTGTCAAAGTTGCATGTTAAACTTCGTATGTTTTGAGTTAAAACTTTTAAAGAACAATTAGTCATAGATAAATTATGACATTCATCTGGGTCACATATGCATTGATTTGGGGTTTTAAAGTTGTCAAGATTCGATGTAAGAAAATTTTTTTCATTACATAAGTTGTCGAATTTTATATTTAATGAATTGCGGCACATAGCTGAGATGTATATAAAAATTATAATGGTCTGAGACTAAGGAAAAGAATCTTATGATTGACGAATTGAGGGTCAGATTAAACAAAACTACAGCTCCACTTCTAGTTTCCCTTTCCGGTAATTGAAAATTGTTATATAGAATATACGTATATAATATATATAAACTATAGACGTGCTCGTTATTAGGCAGATGTTGTAGAAGAGCGTATGTATTGACTTCATCGCACCAGTTGATGTGTGTTATTATTGTGACTCTGTAAAATGTAGGTGAAATAGTGTTTGTATGTAGATAATTTAATTTATGGTAAATGCGGTAAAAGGTAAAATGTAGAAGACGTTTATGTATGATTGTTAATTGTAAGAATTTTATATATAAGAAATGTGATAAATTAGCTTTTATATTATAAACAATTTGCTTAGTTCTAACTAGTTTTAGTAATCTATTACTAAAAATAAAAAGTATGAAATGCATAACATATCGAGTAAATTTAAATGGACTTAGTATTAAAAAGTTAAGTAAATGAAATAAACTCTTAAAGCTTAAAACTAGTCAATCTTCATATTTTTTTAGATCTATTTCCTCGACGGTACGGATAGGTGGATAATTGCCGTCCTCCTCTCGAATATATACTTTGCCGTAAGACGTCCAACAAGCCGCGATTTTTCGTTTCTTAAGTAGTTCTCTTGCTAATAAAAATATATTTTTTGTTTTCTCAGTTAATTGTTCGGAAAGATATATGTTAATCGCAAGGCCTGGTATATTTAAGTGGCTGGTATTTAACTGCGAAGTCTTTAAATCTTTCTGGGTTTTATTGAAGCTCTTCGTTTGCATAATAAAATATTCTTTTCTAATTATTGACGTATAATCCACAACAATTGACGCTGACTTCGTGCGGTAAACATTACGGATTTCCAATGCTTGCACATCAGGTTGAATTCCGATTGATGAACCGATATTAGTGACCAGATTAGTCAGTGACTCCTTTGTCTCGTCTTTTAATTTGGGAACGTTGCGGATCTCGATGCTAGATGAGCGTATATTTTTTTCCAACAAGTCAATCTTCGCTTCCAAAGTTTTAACTTGTTTTTTATATTGTTTATTTTCTTGTTCAATATTTTCCATTTTTAATAAAATATCATCGTATTTTTTTGACATAAATTCAACCGATTTTTGTATCTCGTTATTCTGCTCTAAGACAGTGCTGATAGCATTATTTATTAATTCCAATTTAGCGTCTTGTTGGTTTGTGAATTCTAAAAACAGCGACTTTAGTTGAGACACAGTTGAACTAGGTATATCGTCGATCTTCCTCTTAAACCTTTTTGTTATATTTTGACAGGAGCCCGTAAGTTCACAATCCCGATTTAATTCATTAAGTATCGGCTCAGATCCAAAGTGTGTCGGTAGCGTAGACTCAGGGCAATTATCGCGCATTTTTGGTGGAGAATGAATAAGCGACATAATTATAACAACAATAACGTAGGCGCGTCGAGTAGGCCTAAATTTTTTATGTTACTGTGACCGTTGTGTGGGCTGATAGTTGATGCGGCTACGCGTACACAGGTGGAGCGTTATCGGAAGGCGGGTCGGTGTCACACACGCACACAGGTGATATGCGAATCAGAATGCGGTTGTGCATTGGCGCCCCGCAAGAAGTTAATTGAGTGCGTTGTTAGAGTATAGATGTGTCCTTGTCACAAATGTCGTCTTACTTACGCAGCGCCGGGGCAGGGTGAGACACACAACTCTTGCTATTGCTGCAATCCTAGTACTCCGTTCAGAATATGTTCACTCAAATTTTATATTATTAAAATTTTAAAAAATCACAAATTACTACGGAATATTTCAAATACGTCCGAACGCCTGAGACATCCAAGGGGAAGAGGAGGGAATATAACTTCGTGTATAATATTTACGAGATGTTGACAGCAAACAAAAGTTGAAATTACAAAGAGAATAAATGTTGTCGACTTAGAATTCAAAGGTAAATAATTTTACTCAGCAACTAAGTCTCGTTGAGAAGAGCTAGATTATATTTCTCTTTTCAATTAGTAATTCAGCAACTTCAAATAAAATAAAATAACCTTTGCTTACAATTTCAATGTTCAGATGCCCAAGCCTAAATCTTTCAGTTGTTTGCGTTCCACTGTCAGTCCTTCTTTAAGCGTTTCCAAGTAAGTATTTCATTTCAATCTGACCTGGATTTTATAACATTACGTTCAAAACGTTTGCATAATATTTTATTACTAAAGTATTTGCCCTTTTTGTTTGAACGTAAAGAATAGAGTTCGAATTTTGAAAAAGTTCGCTTTTTGAAATACAAGTAAGGATAAATTGGACTTATTTCCATGGTAATAGGATACAACCCACAACTTCACTTAAATTGACGTAAGTATACCAAAATGGCCTTAATGTCATATACTTTCACGTCACGAAAACAGCTGTAGCAAAATGTCAGTGCGCAGGGTCATTTTCTACTTATGCTACTTTCTATTTGCTATAGCTGTTTTCGTGACATGAAAGTATACCATTTTGGTATACTTACGTCAATTTAAGTGAAGTTGTGGGTTGGATCCTTACCATGGAAATACGTTCAATTTATAACCATAACGAGCAATAAACTCGACGATCGAATTGTGCAATAGTGGAAAACCTCCTTTTCGCACAGATAGTTCTAGGTTCGAATCCTAATAGGGATGTTTAGAATACGAGCATTTGTAACTGAATCATGAGTTTTATTCCCATTGTGTATACTTTAATTTTCTAGATTCTAATTAAAACTTGTAAACTTAGGATTTAACTTACTTTGCGCTATAAAAGTTTAGTGGTATGTAGATGAAATAGTAACTTTCAACTATTGCCATATCACAAGTGTTAACATTATCATAATTGTTCTAATAATACCCCCACTGTTCACCCCACGTCCCAACTATAGGGAGAAGGGACTATAACCCACAAGGCCCAGTGCAAAATGTTAATACGTATGTATTATGAAAATATTATGCTTTACCGGCAAGTACTGTTGAAACTAATATATTATCTTTGAAATATCAGAAATCACTCTAGCAATTTAAGGTCTATAACTTCGAAATAAACATGAGAGGAATTAAAAATCATAATTTTTAATGATTTTTTTTATATAAAGATAATAATAATATTTTCTTCACTCATACCAAATAGGCAAATGCCTAGACTGAGTACTAGTACTATTAGACTTGTGTTATGGACAATATAGTAACGGATATATACACATAGTTATATGATACATCAAGAATTAATACTAACAGAAATATATATAGACACCCATGACTCTATTACAAATGTTCGTATTTATCACACCAACATCTGCC
Source organism: Calamotropha paludella (assembly GCA_927399485.1). Classification (NCBI taxonomy): domain Eukaryota; kingdom Metazoa; phylum Arthropoda; class Insecta; order Lepidoptera; family Crambidae; genus Calamotropha; species Calamotropha paludella. The sequence goes on along the minus strand of OV656815.1, from coordinate 18,610,893 downwards.
TCTTCCGGAACACGAACCGAGGACCGTCGTCGGTGCGAAAGGCAGGTTAGCTACCGTTGCACCAAATGGACGTCTAAAGACGTTGGTTACTTGATGAAAAAAAAACAATTAGTGCTAGTAACGTTATAAAGTGTATAATAAATCGTAAAGTATTGTTAAATCTCGAATTTTTTAATTAATAACAGCTTGACAAACTCACTTGGTTTGCAAGACGTGAGGAGATAAAGGACATCATAACGTATAGCATTTTTTGCATAAAATTTCAAATATTGTTAAATGAAAAATACTTAAGATACAGGCTTTAATATTATCAAAATCTAATAGAATCTATGTTCAAATATTAATGAAATATCGACTAGCCTATTGCATTAATAATTATTTCATTCTCATTACAAAGAAGTCTGTAAAATATGAACAGAAGTATGGCTATTTATAACTATAAGTGTAACAGGTGCTTTTGATTCGTGGCAAGAACGATTCCAATACGTGACCGAATTACGCTGATTCTGGCTCTCCGTCCATTGCGGTATTATTACTCAAAGGTTAATCGTACTTTCATGACAAAACATTCTTCTTAAACTTTTTTTAAACAATATGAATTATGTGATAATTATCGCATAATCTAAACAATTGTTTATTTATTAATGAGAGAAGAGCCAGAGTCCTCGGACATAGCTTAAAATAAGAAAAGATATACATTTCAAAAGATATAGGCACTAGTTAACTGATATTTTTGACAGATCTGATAAGTTTCCCCGACTCTTTAAATTTCAAGGTATCTTAGATACCTTTTTCAAACCATAGTTGCGGTGCATGCGTATTATCTGATTAGCAATATAAATTAATAACAACGTTGTAAAAATATTAATAATTACAAAAATATTTGATTAAGATTAAACCAGAACGGTAGCTTGCCCGGTTTGCCATAAAGATGTTTTATTCTTACATGAAGGGAAATTAGCACATATTTTCTATATTAAAAGTTTAGGCATAATTAATCCTAAAATAGAAATTAAAATATAATATTATGGTCATGAATTAATCTATTTTAATGATATTGCATCAGAATAAATAAATAAATATTTTTACATCCACACCAATTAGCCTAGAGAAAGTAAGCACTGTAAGGCTTGTGTTATGGATGCTAGGGTAACGGATAAACATACATATATAATACATAGATATGTAATATTCATATAAATATCCATGACTCAGGTACAAATGCTCGTATTCATCATACACACATCTGCTCCTACCGGGATTCGAACCCGGACCGTCGGTGCGTAAGGCAGGATCGCTACCGTTGCACCAAACGGTCGTAATAAGTATTATTTCGAAGTAACTATAGGTATAAAATGTAACCACTCACCAATTACTTTAAAAATTAAACTTTAAAATCAATTAAACGATTAAAGGATCTGTTTTGTCAATTATTATGAAAATGATAATATTCATTTTATACCTGCTTGGGTGTATGATAGTAATAAAGCAAAACTTTCAGCAATTAATGGCCCACGTGAGAAATCTAATGGTTAAATATAACTTAAAAACATATGGTATCAAGATAAAGTATTTAAGAGCACGTAACATAATTTATATTTAAAAGTAAAGGTATAGGATTCAAGTCCCAATAAGTCTGATTTAAGAGGAACAGTATTTCAGACATTCTTAATACAATTAATGGCATCATAACTCCTTTAATTGTTTTACAGAATTTCTGAGAAGCTTCAGGTAGACAACTTATAGAAGGGACGTTACCACCATAGATTTAAAAACATACAATAAGTTGAAAAAATAAAATCACAAGTAAACTTAAGAGAGGTGCCTACATTCATGGATTGTATGACCACTGTATTCTTCTATTTTACTTTACATACCTAACTAGGGAACCATTTGTTATTCTATTATTTTTGTTTTTATGCTATGGAAATGGATTTTTGTTTTCAAAACATTTCGCAGTTCATACAGAGGTAAATTATGTGATGTATTTCTTAAACTGTTATGATAGCCTTTATTAACACTCTTGTAATAAAGTAGGATCAAATAGCACCCCCATTTAATATTTAAAATAACCAAATAGAGACGACGAACGATATATTATATTCGGCATAGTCTGGTAAAAACATAATGACAGTCTTTAAAATTTAATTTAGTTTTTCTCTATTGTTGTACTAACAAAAGACTTGTAACAGTTTTACATTACTAAAGAACTCAACACATCTATTAAATTCAATGGGCATATCCAGAAAAGTGTTTTGTTGATTTTCCATAGTTTTATAAAACACTGATGTAGCTTTAATGCCCCATTATAAAAATTAATTTACTTTTTTTACCGCCAATAGTCGTTTATGGTATAACAGCGATAGAACGTAGAAAACTCTGATGACTATACGAAAACACGGAATGTATGTTATTAACAAATTGATTACAAATTGGAAAAAGCTTAAAATTTTTGTGTTGAAACAATTAAAATTAAGTCTATGGTTGGCGTATCGCTTCCAAATGTGGGCTTCGTAAATTATGGGAGAATCTGTTTTAAGATTGCTTTTGTTGTGAAACTCATTACTCAGGTTAAGAAACACATCTGAATGTTATCTTGTTTAATGAATGGGGTTATATTACAAGGGATTCTGGTACCGTGGGAATTAATGTGCTATCCTCATGATCTATTAAAGAGATTTACCCTGAAATGTTATAATTTACTTATTGTTATGTAGATAACGGCTCATTGTGTTTATCACGGTCTATTCTGAGCCCATTCTGCTTAAAATCTATACTAATACTTGAATACGAAAGTGTATTCTTCTCTATCTAATCGTGTAAAAGTAAAGAACTTTATGAATAAACCATGAAATCCATTTAACTGCAATGGCTATAACTTGAAGCAAATAAATGAGCGTAACTAATACTTGGAATTATTAACTTTATGTCATTTGAGGCACCCCTTAAGCGCATACGTAGACTTTTTATTAACCTAAGATCACTTGGCTTAATAAAATCAGCAATAATATTAATAATAATAATAATAATATAGCCTTTATTGCTGTTTTCTTTCTTACAATCGTTTATACATTCTTATTTTCTAAAACTAAATTAATATAATTAATTCTAGCTTATATTAATCATGATCGGCAACTGGTTGCTTTTGTAGAACTGCTTGTCTGTCGACAAAGGCCTCCTCTAAAGATTTCCACGTATTCCTGTCTCTTGCTAACCGGCTCCATACCGGGCCAGCTATTTTCTTGAAATCATCTTCCCATCTTCTTCTTTGTCTTCCTTTATTTCTTTTTCCATCTCTTGGATACCATTCAGTTACCAACTTAGTCCACTTTTCTTTGCTTTCTCTCGACATATGTCCTGTCCAACGCCATTTGAGCTGTCTGTAGGCAGCACACACACATGTGCATTTTTAAATTTGGTTTTCTTCTTAATTATTTGTAATTGTACTCTATCTCTTCTTTTTATCCCTAAGACTCTTCCTTATTAATAACTTAGTACAAATATTTTATTTCATAATTTTAAAAATTATTCTTACTTCTTTGTTTTGATACAAACGTCATTTTGAATTTTTAAAAACATAATGTCGGAAAGGTACGACGATTAGCGAAACGAAGCGATTATTAGGTAAATATATAATAGCTGTCTTATGATACGATGCGATATAAAATTATGCTTCATAGTGTTATGATAAATAGGTATGGGCGTTATTTAACGTAATCAGTTTCAGTAACAGGTTACGCAGCCTGTAACTGATTCACTAGTTACGGCTTAAACAGTAAACCTGTGATTTTTCGTAACTAGTTATAAGTAGCAACCTGCTTTATGCGTAGAGAGCAAAACGCCGATAGGTGACGACGACTACCGACCCGATATGACAGGCCGCGACCGCCTCCATCTCGCGTTATTTACATCTCGCTCGTACAACAAATTAAGTAATGTAAAACGTACTTTATTTGTAGTATTGTATAAATATCTCAAATCATTGTATAGAATGAACTTTTAAATACGCCTGCACATAATTATTATACCTACCATTAGTTAATGCAGTCAGTCCTAAGCCTGGATAAAGTATGAAGGAAAGTTCGTTTAATCACAGCTACCAAAAATTATATAAAATTTGTAAAAACTTTGTTACTAAGTCCGGATAACTAAATAACTGTAGCGAGCTACAGGAGTGCCATATTTACGTTAATAGGCGCAGACTTTAACAATAAGTTTATTGTATTACTACTTGAACAAATAACTGGTTACGAAAAATCACTCGTTTCAAAACAGGTGACGATGTAGAAATAACTGGTTACGTTACGTTTCTTAAAATTCACGTAACGACTCATATCTAATGATTAATAATTATTATGATCATGTCATCTCAAAATATGCTTTTCATGTCTAGAACAGTAAAAAGATGTATTCCAATTGATGACAGTACTTTTGGCGCAAACTAAACATCCGTGCTTTTTCACATTTCATGACTTAGGAAAACAAAATATAAATTGATATCGAATTGTGTTTTTGATAACGGATTTTTTAATTAACTAACAGTTTGATGAAGTTTGGGTGCAATGGTAGCGATCATGCCTTTCACACCGGGTTCGAGTCCCAGAAGTGGAAATGTTTGTGTTATGCATACACCTGAGTTATGGTTATATTAGATTTATCTTGAAATATCTATGTATCATGTGTATGTCTATCCGTTACCCTAGTATCTGTAACACAAGCCTTACAATGGTTACTTTGGGCTACTATAATTGGTATGAATTTAAGATAAATAATAAAAATATTACAATATTATATGGTTTATTTAACGAAATTACATTTTCCTAAAAAAAAGGGTCACGCTTTGTTATTTTCTTTTCTTTCAAAACCGGAGATATTTTTCGCTTTTATAAAAACTATTCTAAATATAAGTCCATCGTAAATATTGGCGTTATTCCACTTCTAAGGGAAAAAGTGGGATTTGCCTATCGTACGCAATCGCGGATTGTAAGCCACTTTAAGTATTTCTCCAAATCCGCCCCTGGAGAGCCGTGCAAAATCTTTGTAAGGATCTTTTCAATGAAATTCAATTTCGTTAGATGTGCACATTTGTTTTTTATGTGTCCGCCCTTAGTCTTTTAGAAATATTTTATCCGAAAGACAGCTTTTTGTTGACAATCTATATGTATTTTTACATACGTTGAGTGATCTTATAAAACTTAAAAATATGTTTAACAATAAAATTTCAGCCACATGATTTTATTCCTGTAGTCCAAGTAAATGTCAAGTATAATATAAATCACGGTAAGTTGAAAAGTTGAAATTTTTTTAATTGAATTTTAGGTAGTAATCTAGTATAAAATCTATATTTTGATATAGTTTGCATGATAAAGTACGATTGTTACTGCCTAATTTTATCCTAAAAAAAATTGTAGATTTTTTCTCAGATCTTTTACGAGTGATAAATAATTACTCATACCCGAGATGCATCCTTACTCACAGACATCGTACACAAACTGGTAAGTTCTAAGGACATAATTATGTAAATATACATTTGTTCAATATGCGATATCAAGGCTCACAGGCTGCGCTGGCTTGGCCACGTTGAGAGGATGGGGGAGGATCGGGCGGTGCAGAGGGCGTACCTGGGACGACAGGACGGACGAAGACCGGTCGGACGTCCCAGGTACCGCTGGAGAGACCAAGTAGAGGAGGATCTTCGCTCACTCCAGGCCACCCAGTGGCAGGAGAAGGCGCAGAACCGTACTGAATGGCGTCTCGTGGTATCGGTGGACAAGACTCAATTTGGGTCACTGCGCCATCTTAGTTAGTAAGTTAGTTCAATATGTAAAAAACATATACATTGAGGTGCTATACTGTATATTGAACCTGTATAACTGATAGCGTACATCAGTGCCTATCTTATTAAATCTTTTCAAATATCAAGACGGCGGTAGCCCATTTGTTGACATGTCAGCTTTAGCCCAAGCGAGTTGAATTCGCACCGATGTACTACGGACTTGGTCCCACTCGTAACACAAACATTTACCACATAACAAAAACAGCTTACCACAAGGGGTTTACGATAACATTAATAATACGTTTGTCGCTCAGTTAACATATATTCTTTTATAAAAAAACTCTTCACCAGCTTCATTACAAAGTTTCATGCATCTGAACCAATTTTCGAAACACTTTTTTAGACCGCCGCAGACAACTCTTATACGGTCTTCTCGAATACTTTTAGCGCATCTACTGACCATTAAAACTGCATAACCTTAAGATAATTTTAATTTCAAGACTTTGACCGGTACGATGTCCAGAAAGTCCCTTCATTTTCAATGCAGATGCGTTGTTGGGGTGAAGCAGTAACCCTCGGAGCCCAGTCGCTTTTTACTAAATACTCCGTTAAAAAGAAGAAATTACCGATCAAAATTTTCCTGTACTTCTCGCTCGAGTCACTTTTGTACGCATTGGTTCCGTCTGAAACAGCCAAACTGTCGGCTGACACTTTGTTTGGATCATATTGACAAATCCAGGATTCGCCATATGTCACAATATCGTCAACACGGAACTGCTTCTGAGCTTCGGTGAGCACGAAACTATCGTTCTCATGCGATGATACTGATGATGAATCTTGTGAGCACTTTTCAAACCAATCTGCAGTATATGCTGAATCTCTTTGTAGCTTATTCGTTTGTTTTTTTTAATTAAAATTTATTATGCTAACGATAGGTGACTGCATAAGAAGGACTTTTATCCGTAAATGTCATTTGAAATCGATAAAAAGACTCCTTAAATTCATGGCTACATAAAAAAATTATCGCATGGAAATGTTCCATCCATTTCTTAATGAAACAGATATTTTAATATTGCTCTCAAAAATAATGTTGAAGAAAATTCAAGATTCGAGCGATGGTACGTTTACTTATAAATAATATTTTTCTTAAATAATTATAAAACACAGGGTTTTATACATAAAAACATTTTTCGCAAAACTTTCTGAGTTCCAGGTCAGTATCCTCTGACGTTAGTTAAATAGCAGTTTATCATGTTCTTTAACTAAAGAAAGAAAGTTGATTGTGTTAAAAGGCACCGAGGTGGATAATTCGAAAAAATATTAAAGTATGAAATCTTACACAGTACCCTTCATGAACAGACTGTTATTAAATTGTTGCTTCGTAATGGATCTTTAAACACTCAGTAGAATACGATATAATAAAAATAAAGCAACTACTTATTTACAGTCCTTAAATTAGATGAAACAGCGAGAATCTCAAGAGAGTTGTTCTGTGGTGATTCTTAGACCAAAACTCCACTTTGAGAGTTAACAAATAATTCCAAACACTTAAAACAACATTGCCCTCTCTATAGCATTGACTTCTTGAATGTTATTCTATTGTCTAGTAAACTTAAATTAATCGTAGAACTATGAACTTGTTATCATATTGCTCTTTCTCGAATAATTTTGTACTTGAGTATCTGAAATAAATACGCAATTTTTTTGCAGCTCCCATGGATCAGCTTCAATGGCGTAATGTCTGTTACGCCATAACTTCCCGAGTTCTTAACCGATTTTAATATTTTCTGTATGGAATCGAATCAACAGGTTTAGGACCAGATGGTGACGGAGCCCGAATTTTGAAATTCGCAAAAATTCCTATCGACACATTTTTTTTTTCTTTTTTAGGTATTACGCTCCGCTCCAATATATGGTGCTAGCGTAGCTTTATGCTTAGCGACTGCATCGCCTAGTATACTTATACTGTGCCAAATTCAGAATTTAAATATGTTTAATTCGTTGCCTAAGCTCCTTTTACAAAATATGAAACACAATTTTAGCGAGTTGGATTATGTTAGAAAAAGATCTATTATACATATATTTATGAAATCTCATATGAAATGAATTTCACAAATAAATTCTTTCTACGAAGCAACTTTCAAAAAAATCTAAAAGGGTGTTTCAGAGTTTTCTTCCCATGGGTTCCTAATATCTTCTTCAGTTGATGTACTGAACATTGGTCATGATGTACTAACGATTGATTACAAATTGATGCGTTGGTGACTAAATTTTATGAGAGATTTTATAGGCCAATTATTTGGTTAACTAATGAAAGTAGATACATTTAATATAGTTTTCGAACTTCATATCATACCAGATGACATGATCCTGATTGAATATGAACGTAGTTGGGTCGTTCTACTGTTCTACCGACAATGGTCTGCCTTCGTCTTATTATGGCATCTCGTTGGAGTATTGTATTTACGGTTTTTTAATTCGGTTCAAATAAACGTCCAAATTTTTCTTATCTATTAATATTATGTAATTTTTCATTTTCTCCAACCAACATATTTTTTCGTTTGTTTTCCGTAGAATGCCGTGACAGAGTGGTAAACCGAAATGTAGTCTCCATAGAAAAAGGCCACTTTGTGACATATTTTTTTAAAAAACCAACATTAATATAGAATTAATATTTGCCGCAATGGAAACTTTAATTAGTCCTAATGACAGCACACATGCAATTTCTTATAAATTCCACACAGAAACCACAATTATGGATAGTTCAAAAACCAAAAAAACAAAAAACGTCGTTTCACTGTCGGTAGAAAAGAAGAACGACCCAGTTACATGATACTGATGTATCTACTTGTCTGATGTATGTACTTGTCATGGAAAGTCTTGTGACATTATATTTTATTTTTATTTCATAAAAATTTACCCTCTTTTATTTTAATAAATCTCAATGAAAAATAAAATTCGGGTAGATTATTCAGTCTCAAACTAAGCAGTACCTACTATACGTACTTAATAACGTTTAATATCCATAAATAAATATATAGAAAACTATGAATAGAGTAATACTCTATTCATACATACTTGTGATCATTACGAAAATATATGCCCCTGCTAAAATTCAAATCCCGTACGCCTTGACCACCAGAGTTAGGATCGCTACCGTTATACCAACGCAGCGTTGCCAGAATCTTAGTTTTATAACGTTGTCTTTGACCTTTATATAATACCTTCATATTACATGACTTATAATACTTTAATTTAAAATGGTAAAAATTAATAAAAATATAATAAAAACAACTTCGGTCCAACACAAAAATTAATTTAATCTGTGATAAAAGTTTGTGGATTTAATTTTTATGTTTCGTTAAAAATAATTGCTTTGTTTGTTATGGATAATGTGTTAATAATAATAGATAAGCAAATATTTTAACTACACATTTAGGGAATCGGGAATTCAATAAGAAAGTTCACGCTCAGTTCCTACCAGCACAGCCGCAGAATTTAAATTTGTTTTGCGTTCTCATCGCTACAAGTTAAATTTTGCGAGGTTTACAGTATTAGAGTCGTTTTAACTATAACATAGTTTTCATAAAAATGTAATTTTTTGAGCGGTCTTACTTTTGACTATTGACTACTTGCAACACTGCACCTACCTCAATTTAGACGAAGTCTAGAACAGTCACAAATTTGTTGTTTGTCTGTCCGCTCTTTTTCCCGCTCTTTTTCCATTGTAAATGCATTACCATAGCAACCCGTTAACGGGCGGACGCTAGATGGCGCTAATGGAAAATATTTAATAATGGAAAAAAATTTATGAATTTTGTCCACCCGTGCGAAACCGGGACGGGCCGCTAGTGGAGAATTAAGGTTTTTCATAAGATAAAGCAAACAGCATGAAAAAAGAGGCTGTTCTTGTGACTTTGATTTTTCTTTTTGTTTGACAAAAATAAAAGGAAAGATCTCTCCAGTAAACCCAAATTGAAATTATGGGATTGCTGTAGCTGCTGGGGTGGCTGGGGTGGTACTATAATTCGTTTTACTGTACTGTCAGCAATTAGTATCTCTTTACATAATAAGCGACTATTTATGGCTGTTAAATATTATTGAACTGATTCAATACACAATGTGTTCAGTTGCTTTAGGTAAATGAAAATGATTGCCCGACAGTATCAAATTTTTTCTGTCAAGTTTTGTTTCCCCAAATTTTTATTTATCTATAGGCTTTATAAATATATTTTCTTATAAATATCAATCATTTCAATATAACTGGATTTTGTTTGAATAATATCCCTAAAATTACGGTCTGATTTACACTGTAATTGCGTGCTTAACAGTGTAACGTAAAATAATCGCCAATTTTGTAAGAAAATAATTTATAAAGAGCAAAAGTGAACGTGGGGTTTTCAGTGAGCATGGCGTGATTCGAGAAATACGCTTGTGGCTTATTGCAAAGAACATTCGCGCACCCCGAATGCCTTTCCTTTCGACCAATGAAAACGATTCCTCAAATGCGTGCTTGGCGGCATGCCATTTATACATCTCTCACATTTCGAATGTATTTCCAATAGACCGGTGAAAATGAGCATGGTAGCCAAGAATATCAATGTTCGTATGTTTGTTCCCTATGCGTTCCTAAAACGTTGATCAGATTGTTATAAAACTTTCTCAAGTTATTGTAAGGGTTTATGTGTATAGACAGTAATCAGAAAAAAAGATCACTACAAAGCATGCCGGTTAAAATGTTGTTATTTAATAGTAATAATATTTCATACATTTATGTCAATAAGCCTAGAAAACGGACACACAGATATCTTATATTCCTAATATTTACAATGTGTCTCGTCACCAGTGTCGGAGCCTTTAATGTTGTGAAATATTACATTTTTTATAGATAAATTTCCCCTTAAATTTTGTTTTTCTCTTACGGCCGCCATTTTGTTTTCTTGGTAACCAAGACCTGGGCTCCATACTAATTCGACCACCACTACTCATGTAAATGTCCTATCAACATTAAAAAGGTGTCATTTGATAGCTAAACTTGTAGACAACAATTACACAGCCATAATGTTTCAATTGTCATGGAATAAAAAATGGAAAAAAATAATTAAAGAAAAACAAATAGATTCTTTTTTGGGTATTTTTTCATAATTGGCTTTTTGAAAAAACCAACGCATACCGTTACCCCAAACGGCTATCAAATATGTAAAAAATAATATTACTCACACTCGAAAAACAAAAAGTAGTCGATAACTCGGATAAGTCATTCTACGCATGCCAAAGAAGGTTTACGTAAGATCAGCAAAAATAAGGTCAGCAAAAAAGAGCCTTGCAAAGCACGTAGCTAGAATGTTATAAGATTTGTATCCTTATGTATTCTATTCGGTATTCAGTGCCCATGGATACTTACTATGATATTCATTGTTTTAAAAATAGTATGTGGCATTTTGTAATGGAACATTAACTCATTATTTTAGTTTAGTCAGTATAAAAAATAAGTTTTTTTTATCTTTTTATAGCTTTACTTAGCATTATTGTTGATCTGGCTAACAATCTTTCCTAGGTATATGATATTGCTTGTAAAGCTGTGAACCAAACGACGTAAACCTAAAGTTTTATTGCTACTAGCCGTTTTATTGTGGCCGTAAAGAGAGGGCCAAGTCGCTTGGCAAATAAACACGACGACCACGGTCTCACTGCATTGGACAACCATATCACACACACGAGTAACCTACATAAACTGATCTAGGTCTTTCGTTAGAGTTACACCAAGATATTATTTGCCGAGCAAATATTTGCTGACAAAACTAAACACGGCTTTAATTGACAATCGGTATGCTGAAGCTTTGTTTACACTTTTAATTTACACTGTTTGTTTTATACTGTTTGCTATTGCTAAGATTGCGATTTATTATTAGAGAACGTAACATTTCTGTTCTTGTAAAAAAATAACATCATTTTCGTTATTAGCAACCTAGTCTTTTAATTTTCTTACTGGCTACTGCGCAGGCCTCCTTATTGACGAAGATACCTTAGGGGCCAAGGGGCTATAACCCTTTGTGGCTCCAATGCGGATTGGTGGGTTATGAGAACTGCATATGCAACAGGTGCCAACGGATTAACGTGGGTTCCGAAGCGCAAAAGCACTTGGCATAGAACGTTTGGTCACCCATCTGATTTTGACTAATTTCTGCAAACATAGACTGAACGCATCTACCGCTGTACCATCATGCTCTTCAAATATATCAATAACTAGCGGCCCAGACAAAATTCTTTAATTTTCTTTCTTGCATTAAATATAGCCTATGTTACTCAACGTGAATGTAGCTTTACCATGGTGAAAGAATTTTTGAAATCGGCTAAGTAGTTTTTGAGTTTATTCATTACAAACATACAAAGATGCAAATCTTTGTATGTTCAAAAAAGCAAAGAGGTTTAACGAACAAAAGTCGGAAACTACAAATTATTCACATTAATAATAACTAGCTAACCCGGCCACGCATTGCTGGTATGGTAACAAACACACACACACAAAGTATTGTCATAATATAATTATAGGATAGGATAGGATAATAAATTCCAGACAACTAACAACAATTATTTAGTCCTAAACTAAGTTAAGCTTGTACTATGTACTAAAGTCTACTAATGATATTGGGAATAAGCACCACCCGTAGATTACAAAATAGGCAGCGGCATGGAGATTATAGCAAAGCCCCTGTTTTTTTATGTAGGCTTCCCTCCAAAAGCGGACTTATGACTGAGACGAAGGTGATTATTATCTGCAATATTAATGTTTTATTTTATCAGTAAAAATAAAAATTAATTATAAAAATAATATTTCTTCCATTCACTTCATTTAACCTAGCCCAAAGTAAGCACTGTAAGGCTTGTATTATGGATACTAGGCCAAGGGATATACATATATATATATATATTTATATATATTATAATTAAGGGAAATAATAATTTTCTACATTTCTGTGATTTCCTTTGAGACAAATTTGACCCATAACATGAGGAATGCCCAAATTAATTTAAATAAAAATTTACATGTTTTTTTCAAAATACATATTTTCAAAATACATATTTTCAAATGAATATTAAAACGACGAAGAAGGGTTAATATGACAAAAGAGTCCTTATTTATATGTCTGGGATGCCATAAACGACAATACAATCAAGATGTATTGGTCAACGCTCGTAAAACTGCCACATATTTTCAAATTGTAGTGTCAGCAGGGTAAGACAATAATTGTAAACTCTGTATTTTATTTCGAAATAATCTTTATTAGGGTTAGCGACTTTGCGAAGATTGCCAGGATTGCGAAATAAAACTACAAAATATACTTAGAGTGGGTGGACTAATAACATCATTTATTATCAAAGAACTGGTTTTCCTGGAACTACTAGCCTAAGCTAATACATAATACTAATATACATAATATTAATCAACGTCCCGTAATAACAAAGAAAATACGTATTATAATTTTCCAGTATATATATGAGTAAAGACTTTATTGCAATCACTTAGTCTTATTTACACTCTATAAAATATAAACAAGCAATTCGTGGGCTTATCTTTAATAGACATCTCTTTCAGTCAACTAAAACGTTGTATCTAATTCGGAATAGATTACTTAAGTAAGAGGGCAACGCAAGGTGCCACGAAATTGTTGGTATTAGGATCAACTAAATCCTTAGTACCAAAAACTACCTCCTATCTAATGTAATAACTTAATGTTATCACAAGCACATGCTTCTAGTTATAACTCCAATATAACGAAGTGATGTAACTAAATTATGTGCCTTAATAAAATCATTACTATTTCGGGAACTAAAATCAAAGAACTAAAACTCTCAATTCGTAATTTTTTATCCCGAATCAGCAATCTAAGTCAGGTTTTTATAGCCTATCAAAAATTTTACTGTATTTAAAATTTGTGCGGGAATCAGTCACATCTATTTGCCAATTACCCACTCGCCGAAATGTTCCGACTTTTTATGTTTCCTTGCTTTGTTTTATGCTTCATTATTAAATCCTACATATCGTTACATTACTCGAAAGAGGGAAATGTTCGCAGATTAAATACTTGCTTTAGACTGCTATAATTATATACTTCATTTTTTTAAATAATGAACAACGGTTTGAAGATATTTTTGATTGTTTATTTATTGATTATGTAAAATTCGTAAAAGCCATCAAACGGACTTTGATGGGTTTTTGTAGCTCCCTAGCTACGTCTATAGTGTAGTAGTTAGTATTAAACTAGCTTCCACTTTAAACCACTTTTATCATTAAATAAAGCGCGATTTTTTTTTAAATAGTAATCTTAATAATTATATCTGTATTCTCTAATCGTATATTTTTATCTGACTTAACAAAATACAATATAATACAAACTCTTTATAGTTTGTATGGGTGACAAACTAATAACTACCATCAATAAGCCACCGCAACGTCTTTTATTAAACACTAAATGCTACGACGCGGCTTAAGCACATAATGAAAAGTGAATGACTTTTCAAATTTTAAGACCGAAAGTATTCGCGACTTTCCACTTAATAAAGCACGGTCTATAACACCACGTCCATCGACTAAGAGACACGTAAACCGCTCAGACGATGATATTCGACGCGACTCTACAAAATAGCCTGTCGAATCGAGAGACCCTTGTCAGGCGAAATAACCAAGTACATGAAGCCCTCGGGAAGGTATTAAAATTCTGTATGCATCCAACACTATCGAAAGTGCTTATACATAAAAGGTTTCATAAATATACCCTCGTAGGTGGCCAGTCGAACGTAAGTGTACCTTTCTTATACCACAACGTTAAGGTTTATTTGTAATGAAAAAGAGAAATCCCAAGTGTGTGGCTGCTTGGCATATTTAAAGGTACTTATTAACTTCTATATTTACATATACTATTCGATATTTTTTGTTATGTAAGAATGGAAAAGACGTTTCGGTCTTGAAGATATCTTGGTTTATTTAAAAAAGATCATACGTAGGTACTTAGATAATACGTAGGTATTATATATTTAAGGTATTTAAAAAAAAACAGAAACTTGCCACAACAAAAAGCAGTAGTTTGTTTAAATTGTTGTCAGCAAATTTTGTAAGGGTTCGTGTTTATTCGTACTTCGACACATAAACTAATACGTTGATTCTGCAATCATTAATACCCACTGATCAGCACTGGACTCGCATGATGTGTCATGGCCTATTCTGCTTAGGACGTTTTCATTAATAAGGAAGGCCTGTCCCCGACAGTCAGGGCATTTATAAAATGATGACGATGTTGAAAGCAATTTTCGTCATGATGGAACGTATTTAACACTAGTATATCGAGTTCCGAAATGGTAGTACCAATTATTATGAGTTCAACCAATTTAAAGAATTATAGAGTACCGATTTTCCGATGTCCCAACATTTTTTTAAATGGGTTTGCTCTGTATCCTTATCATACACGGGGGCCAAGACAGGATCAACGAAAGACCGAGCTAACCCAGAAGGTATTTATTTACTCTGCCTTTGAAGATGGACGGGTTATAAGTACTCGGAAATACAGACGCAGAGAGGGAGTTCCACTCCTTTGTTGAGGGCATAATAAAAGGTGACGAGAAGCTATTAATGCGACAATTAGGAATTTTATGTGGCTATATATTTAAGCTACAAGTATGTAATGTGATTCAATGACATTACATTTTATAGTAGTAAGAAATAACAAGTTTCCTTAATTAATAGATATTTGAAAGATATCTGCAATTGAAGCACACACTTTATCTTTACCGCTTCATGCGTTGTATGTTGTATCATAAAATTCAGTCCATTGATATTCAAGTTATATTTCGAATGTACAACGCAAATAATTTTTACAGTAGTAACAATATTATCGAGCTTGTAACATATAAATCTTACTTCGCTCACTGAATTGTAATCTCTGCCAAGTAAATTTGTGATTTACTACATTGCTAGCAATAGCAGTTTTACTTGAACGTGTTTAGCTCAAGGGTAAATGTCTGAAGTAGGTGAAAGAAAATCTCCGTCTGTAAGACTTTTCCCAACATTGAAGTTATATTTACGAAATAGTTTTTATCTTACTATTTGTTTAAGAGATACAAAACAAAATATTGTTGTTACAAGTCTTTTGTTTTAAAAACTTTGTCTTTACTATTCAGTAGAAGTTTTAATGTTTTTTTTTTATAAATTAGTTTATTTCACAATCCCTTCGGTTTTAGTAATGAAATATTTACTATGCTAAATCGGTCTGTCATTCGGGTACCGACAGGTACCAGTCTAGGGTACCGGTACCGATATATATATGTGTGTGTGCAGCTCGGATGAATAGTCACGTAAGCACTATGAGTGGTCGAGTTCAAACTGTAAGATCAACTTTAGTGTCGGCAGCGAAAAACAAACTATATTCATAGTTTGTTTCGCGCCAACATATACATATAAATGCTACTTCTTACAACAGATTGAGCATAGAATAAATCCTTTTCCTTTCCTTAAAAAGAAAAGAGTATGTATAGTACTAGGAAATGGCTGTAAGGGTATGGTAACCCATACCGCTGATATTGATAATTTTATGCCATATGTCGTATACCGTATTACACAAATACGACAAAAAAATCATAGATCCGTTTTTGTTATTATATTTAAAAAATTTAAACCTTACCTCCAAAGTATATTGGTTTTTTTATATAATTTTATGACCTGGTGACATAGACCTTTAAGTCATAACTTATTTGGAAAATGTTCGTTACTTTGGAAATGACGATGAGAGTTGATATATGAATGATAGATTATCAAAGGATGATGAATGAATAGTGTAATACCTTAACCTAGGTTTCAGTAAAGATGTGGGGTTTTACTAAAAAATTCTCGTGGACTTATTATAATAGAAAAATACTAGAAAAAATCGACTCGGGTCACAAGTGAATCTCAGGCGGGAATCGAACCCGCAACCTTTGGAAATCCGGTCCAATGCTCTCCCAATTGAGCTACCGAGCCTTGCGAACACTCGTCGAAATTTTCTAGTACATTCCTGATTTTACGCTGTAGGCCAGCGTTGTTTCATCAATGAGAGGAACATCCTCTCGTATTCGAAAGAAACATTTTTACAAATGTTTGGTCAATCGATTAAGATGAAACAGCCATGTAAGATTTATAATTTTTATATATTTTATGCATTTTCAATGCGATCTTATAAGATAAATTATTATAATAGAAAAATACTAGAAAAAATCGACTCGGGTCACAAGTGAATCTCAGGCGGGAATCGAACCCGCAACCTTTGGAAATCCGGTCCAATGCTCTCCAATTGAGCTACCGAGCCTTGCGAACACTCGTCGAAATTTTCTAGTACATTCCTGATTTTACGCTGTAGGCCAGCGTTGTTTCATCAATGAGAGGAACATCCTCTCGTATTCGAAAGAAACATTTTTACAAATGTTTGGTCAATCGATTAAGATGAAACAGCCATGTAAGATTTATAATTTTTATATATTTTATGCATTTTCAATGCGATCTTATAAGATAAATTATTATAATAGAAAAATACTAGAAAAAATCGACTCGGGTCACAAGTGAATCTCAGGCGGGAATCGAACCCGCAACCTTTGGAAATCCGGTCCAATCCGGTTCGCAAGGCTCGGTAGCTCAATTGGGAGAGCATTGGACCGGATTTCCAAAGGTTGCGGGTTCGATTCCCGCCTGAGATTCACTTGTGACCCGAGTCGATTTTTTCTAGTATTTTTCTATTATAATAATTTATCTTATAAGATCGCATTGAAAATGCATAAAATATATAAAAATTATAAATCTTACATGGCTGTTTCATCTTAATCGATTGACCAAACATTTGTAAAAATGTTTCTTTCGAATACGAGAGGATGTTCCTCTCATTGATGAAACAACGCTGGCCTACAGCGTAAAATCAGGAATGTACTAGAAAATTTCGACGAGTGTTCGCAAGGCTCGGTAGCTCAATTGGGAGAGCATTGGACCGGATTTCCAAAGGTTGCGGGTTCGATTCCCGCCTGAGATTCACTTGTGACCCGAGTCGATTTTTTCTAGTATTTTTCTATTATAATAATTTATCTTATAAGATCGCATTGAAAATGCATAAAATATATAAAAATTATAAATCTAACATGGCTGTTTCATCTTAATCGATTGACCAAACATTTGTAAAAATGTTTCTTTCGAATACGAGAGGATGTTCCTCTCATTGATGAAACAACGCTGGCCTACAGCGTAAAATCAGGAATGTACTAGAAAATTTCGACGAGTGTTCGCAAGGCTCGGTAGCTCAATTGGGAGAGCATTGGACCGGATTTCCAAAGGTTGCGGGTTCGATTCCCGCCTGAGATTCACTTGTGACCCGAGTCGATTTTTTCTAGTATTTTTCTATTATAATAATTTATCTTATAAGATCGCATTGAAAATGCATAAAATATATAAAAATTATAAATTCTCGTGGACTTCTTGAGAGAGAGCGAAAAGACACCATCCATTGTTTTGTTTCACATGCAAACACTCATGCATATACAGAAACACTCAGTGATTAATAACCCACCATTATTACACACTAATATTAACCACAACACAAATTTTAACAAGAAAATTTAAACCACCATAGTGACGCTGCCCTCTCCCGCCAAACTATATTGGTTGTAGAACGTGTCATAGATATAAACAAAATATGCTCGAATCGCATTACTCTCTTCAGGCATGCAGGTAAAAAAAAAGATATGAACTGATATATTAGCGGATGCAAACATTTCCATACAGATTATCCACAAATGCAAAGATGAAAAGAAAATTGATTTTTCTTAACGATTGATTCGGCTAAAATCGTTTGGATATCTCATCTCGAACGCTCATGTACAGCACAAATACATTAGCCGGTGTCCTTATATAAGCTATGTTAATAATCTATTTACAAATTCGATTATAGTTATCCAGCTAAGTGAATGAAGTGATCAAGGCTATCCAATTTCTTTTCTTAATTGTAAATGGACTTTAATAAGTTCTGAAGTAAGCGGAAAGCGAAATTTTAAATTTAGCCGACGCCTTCCCGGTCTTAATTATGAAAGTAAAAAAGACGAGGAAATAATTGCGTTTCACTGGATTTCATTATCTTATATTAAAAACACGTGTATTCTTAAACGCAACCCCATTTTTTACGCAGTGAGTCTGGATAATTAATGACTTTAATACAACGTTTTTTTAAAGATTTTCTCATTTTTTAATCTTTAATATTAAATTGCTTTATTTGATACTAAAGATTGACTAAAATTTCTTACGGAATATTGATTCATTTGTTTTGAAAATGCGTTAAAAATACTACTGAAGAGATATTTTTATATATAAAATACTATTTTTTATAATTTTTGTATAAATAAATAAATTTTTAGCATACAAGGCTAAAATTCAATTATTCATCAAAATTAATATTGTTTTTATTTAGCTTTATTTTTTTTACTGTGAATTATGAGAACAGTTTGTTACAAATAATTATTCGATTATCGAATATGATAATCGAATAATTATTCTTAAGTGTTAGCATGATGAATAAAGTGATTCTTAAGTGCTTTCGTTTATATTACAAAATGCGGTCATTGTACTATTGGCCTTCTAAACAGACTCAATAGTCACCCAGAATAAGTTTACTTTGCGAGTCAGGTCACATTTAAACCTTACACGCAAAATCAATCTTTAAGAACCGGCTAATAGCAATTTGAGGGCTGTGTGTTAGTTGTCCAATATGCAAATGTTATTATCAAGTTTAAGTGAAGATTTATTTATTTATTTATTTAGAAAACCAACAGCTTACATAACTTGTATACATACAAAAAGTACTTATCAATAGTAGGCTAATTATAGGTTTCCCTTAACTTATAATTAGTACAAAGTTGTGATTAACATTAATAAAATAAAAATTATAACAATGTGCATTACAATAAGTTACAATGAAGAATGACAAATAAAACAAGAAAAAGATGTATACTCTACCCTAAAAGTACGTATCTAACCGTTTTCATGTTAAAAACGTATTATATTAGTGTATTTAATTAATCAATTGTATGAATCAATATTTCCCTCAATATAGGCAAAAACGAAGGAGAACGAAACGAAAAAACGAAAAAACACAATGTAACAAAAAAGCTATGCTAAATAAATAAGGCCACACAATGTCCAACTATTATCTTGACGACCTTCATGGTCGAGTGGCTTAAGCACCAGTTCCCCGGGGAACGCCACTCGAGTGGGTCGAGGGTTCGATCTCTGGCTATGGTCAATGCAGAACTCAAACTTTCCACATTGGCTCGGGTGATGTGGCGTCGTCGCTGTTACTGAACTCAATAATACAGGAACTTTAGCTACTAAAGCTACTAAACTAGGGTAAAGTATAAGGAACAATATAAGTGTTGTTGTATATGTGTTGTTTATTCCTTGCGTCCCATGAGAAAATGTACAATTCTGCCTTTAAATATCTGTTTTGAAATACCGAATAGTTCCAATTTATTAAATTTCTCATTGTAAGTGCTTGCGATACGCGCTAGAACGTTGTTCTTCGCGTAATTTGTGGAGAAAAATGGGGTGTACAACAAGGGAGTGCGTCGAGTACGTCGCTTCGGAGTACACAACGCCATACTCGCCAGCAGACCTGGACAGTCCAGATGCCCATTTAAAATATCAAACAGAAGACACAGGTCCAACAGGTCTCGCCTCTCCTCAAGTGTCAAAAGGTTGTGCCGACGGCAGCTACTCAAGTAAGAATCGGAAGAGATGCGCATACGATAATCAAGATGACTAATAATTTTTTTCTGAATGCGCTCAATACTATCTTTATACGTTTTGTATTGAGGTGACCAAATTGGACTCGCATATTCTAGTACGCTGCGAACGTATGCGAAATAAACTGTTTTAATTGCAGAAATATCTTTGAAAGGCTTACATGATCGCAGCACAAACCCTAAATTTTTGAAAGCCTTATTGACAACGCGATCTATATGAGCAGACAATGACAGTTTACTATCCAAAAGGATACCAAGGTCGCGAACTTCATTGCCTGACGGAATCGGGTTATTGTTGAAATTATACTTATATTTAATTGGATTTAGCTTACGGGTACATATAATAGACTGACACTTGGTTACGTTTACAGTAATTTTATTTTTAATGTAATACCTATGAAGACTGTCCAGATCAGATTGCAAAGATTCGCAGTCATGGTAGTCCTTGATGCGAAGAAAAACTTTTTTATCATCCGCATACAGTAGGTGTTTGGAGTGTTTCACGTGTTGCCCGATGTCATACAGATATGCATTGTAAAATAAAGGCCCGAGATGCGAGCCTTGAGGAACTCCCGTCGGTATTTTCACAAAATCTGATCTAAACCCACCCAACACGACCGCCTGAGAACGATTTTCCAAATATGATTGAATCCAGCGAAGCAAGTCTCCGTGGATCCCAAGTGCGTAAAGTTTGTGGAGCAAAATGACGTGGTCTACCCGGTCGAAAGCTTTTTCAAAGTCCGTATATACCACGTCAACCTGCCCGCCACCATCCATATTCGTCAAAACGTAATTTGTAAAATATGAGAGGTTCGTGACAGAAGAACGACAACGAAGGAAACCGTGTTGATGCTCCGACATGCCTTTATAAAGAACAGGATATATAGCTTCGTATACGAATCTTTCAAAAACCTTGCCTAATGTATTTAATATCGAGATACCCCTATAGTTTTCTACACGTGTTCTTGAACCTTTCTTGTGTAAGGGTATAATTTGGGCATTTTTCCATGTGGTAGGAAAGGTACCTTCGGCTAAAGAGCGATTAAAAATAAGGGATAGTGGGAGTGCCAAAGATTCGGCACAATTTTTCCAAAAGAGGGGAGGGATGCCATCACAACCGGCTCCTTTGGAGCAATCAAGACTGGCTAAAGATTTCCATACCGCTTTAACAGGAACGTCAAATGTAGAAATTGAGTCATTACTTGTGGATTCTATAGGAAATGGTGATGCAGTGTTGGGTTCACCAAAGACACTTTTAAAATATTCACTAAACGCTTCGCAAATCGAATACCCATCTGAGTAGGAGCTGAAGCCCAGAGTGACAGTACTAGGGTAATTAGAGCCCCCGCGTAGTGATTTAACATATGACCAAAATAACTTGGGACAGGTTTTCACAGAACGTTCGACACTATTTATGTATTTTTTATAACATATATCTTGGACACGACGCTCCCTCCTACGCAACATAGAGAATTCGTCGTAATCGAGTAGATTACTATATTTTTTCCATCGGGAATGTGCCTTAGTTTTTTCTTTTATTATTTTAATCAAAGACTTGCTATACCAGATTGGATATGATCGATTTGCGCTACGTTGTCGAGCAAAAGGCACATAATTTACAACCGCATTGTTGACGATTTTATAAAATAAATGTGTTGCGTCGTCAACTGTACCGGAACCCAGTAAAGACTGCCAGTGAAATTCAGCAAAATGTTTATTTAGACTGTCATAATCTCCCTGTCTATAGTTACGCCTTAAGCTCTTCAATTCGATCAGAGGCCTCACTGCCAAATCTAATATTTTTACACCAAATGAAGGATGGGCGCGATCCTCCCCGACAAATGAAGTGCATCTGTCGACCGTGAGTGGCAAATTACAAAATGCCAGATCTAAGGTGTTCCCTGAATAATTAAGTAAGTTATTATACTGTGAAAAACCGAGTAAGGATAAATCGTTTATTAATTGAGCGCCGGCGTTCTGTACCAAAACAGGTCCTCTTTTTAAGAAAGTTGGGTTATTCATATTCCATTGAATAAATGGTAGATTGAAGTCCCCTATGATAAGGTAATTGTTTTGAGAATTACAATTTAAAATATTATTTACTGAGTTTAGAATAGAATTAATATCTTGTGGAATACGATTGCAATCAGGTGGAACATAAATTGCGCTAATAAACAAGGCCGCTGATGAACTAAAGGCTTGTGCTGGTACCAAGACCGTCAGCATTTCAACGGGCGGGCGTGACTCATGTTCGCTGTATCGCCGTGCCCCGAGACTACTCTTAACTAGAATCATTACACCGCCACCCGTTGACTTACCGCACGAACCAAGATCACGATCCCTCCGAAAAACGTCATACCCACTATCAAAAACCTCTCCATCGAAGAAACTGTCTTGCAACCATGACTCCGTTATAACAACAACATCATATTTATTTAATCTTAAACTATGTCTGAATTGTGAACACTTAGTTCTCAAACCACGAACGTTTTGATAGAATACAGTTAAGTTACCAGCCATTGAGCTTTGAAAACCACCAATAGTTATGATCTAATCGTTTGTGCAATTTAACCACAAAGTAAGACATAGTATTCTTTAATAAATAAACATGAACCGTCCTGTTCCGTCTCCTTGCGGAGTGTTCGTTTTCTGATGATATATAGATATGAATTCTTAAAATAATTTTAATTACTATATTGAGGAAAATACATTTTAAAATATTTAAAAATACTGGGAATGCGATATGATCATTACGAGTGCCTTCTGCAATCATTTCTAATGCAGTATTTTGATAAAGATGACTTTTTATGAATATAATACTATTTAAATTCTGAGTACTAATTAATAAAAACATGTAAGATTTTATACAAGGTCGTGACTTTATAGATTGTCTATTCATATATAAAATATGAGTAAGGGTTATAATCAAAGAAATAAATTCTATTCTAATGAGATCGTTGTAGGAGTGATTTAGTTTAATAACCAATTGTACACTGTGTCTATTAAAAACGCAATATAATATTAAACTCACGTGTTTTCTGCGAGCGCATAAGGCGGTTCACACACTAGAGATGCGTCCCGCCGCGGTGCGCGTAGCGACAGAAAAACGCGCCCCCGCGCGGAGGCGCAGATCTGCCTAACTTAGCGGTTAATCTGCTTCCCCGCGCAGATTTTCAATACAAGTTGACCCTACTTCTTCACGCCCCGCGCTCCCGCGCAGAATCTGCGCGGGAGCGCGTTCCCGCGTCGGCAGTGTGTTATCATAGGCGTGTTTTCTATATTCATTGAGATACTTGCATACAACAATAAAATCTGCGGCCACGCGCTACGCGACGGGGCGCGGTGCAGTGTGTTAACCGCCTATACAGCATGACTATTGTTAACTCGGGTCGCCATAGATGTAAATAGACTCTCAGAAAAGACAGGGTGCACAAAATTAACAATAATATTAATGAAATAAATTGATTCATACCAGTGGAAAAGGCAACATATTTGTACAAAACTAAAGCATCTAGCCGATATTAAAAAAAATTTTTGAAGTCTTCTTCCATAGTTATCAAAAACGCCGGGCTTGTGTCGTTTTTTCGTACGTATATTTTACCATATTTGGTCCATACGTATTGATAATTTTTTTGTTTGGCCAGCTGCTTACTTTTCTGTAATAATAATTTGTTGTAAATGGTCAAGTGCTCGTTTACATAAATAGACTTCGGGGCTCCTCTCAAATTTATATCTTCAGGGGGTCTACTCTTTTTCTTCGAAACGAAACTTCGGCAACGAACGAAATTTAAACGAAATTTCGCAAGCGACCCTACTCTATATCTTTTTCGGATACGCACAACAAGTTCGTTTTCATAGACAATTTTCGTGAACGAATGAGCCTAGTAATATTATGTAGGTTTTTTATAATGTCAAATACGGTTTTTACCGTAACTTAACATTAATAATCTCCGTTGCTTAATTATTTGATTTAAGACAGTAAAAAGTTGATTATAATCAATTTTGGTAATAACTTATGTTAAAAATATGAAGTACAAATAAAATTCAATTTTTCGAAGAAATTTACCGTGGCACTATAAAGAACCCACTTAGCGATACTATAAACCGACTGATTTGTAAAGAGCTCTTTGATGCAATCAATTGGTAGTAAACATAGGCCTTACAAAAATGGTCAATTAATCACTCAGAACCCTTTTTGACGTTTTGAGTGGATTCTTTGAATAGTTTTAAAAGTTTGTTTTATAAGTGTTGTGTTATCAAATCAAAGTATTTCCAAGTGCTTTTTTTATACTTCGCAATCCCGACATGCATTCCATAAGATCGTTTCCAAGTTTCATAGTGAATTTGGAGCCCCCGCCAAATAGTTGTTTCTGCAAGTTATAACACCGTCTGATAAATTATTTATTTTAAAAACAATCTGCTCAAATGACTCCACATACGAATTCAGCAAGTGCAGAGCAAATGAGTTGAGCCCTGCTCAATTTCTTAGACGAGCATAAGGATTTAGCTCAAGCGAGATTGAGGAGTGTTGAAGGAAAAGTTCAATCAAAGAAGCTGTGGGATGAATTGTGCAATATGCTCAATTCAATGGGTGGTTGCACTAAGACTGTTCAGCAGTGGCAAAAGGTACGTCGTTTATCCATTTTATTTAATAAAGAAAAAATAATTCATTGATAAGTAACATTATAATGATAACCATGGATCTTCTATTTACTTTTATTTTTATGCTTTATGGTTTGATAGAAAACACCTGGCAAAGAAAGCTGCTGCTGATTCTCGGAGGTCGGCTACTGCAACTGGAGGTGGTCTATTGTTGGCACCTCAACTCTTCCAATGAGAGTTGAAGGTGTTATCCATAATGGGAGATGGATTTTGTGAACGCCAAACAGGAGCCAGAGTCCCAGCTTTCAATGAGGTAATCTTTTTTTGTATTTTCAATTGTAGAAAGTTTTTGTTGCTTTTAATAATTTCATGTCGAATTTAGTTCAAGTTATTAATTTATTTTAAAATCTTTACTAAACACATAACATGAAAGGTCATTTTAAATTATGTTCTTGGGTTACATAAAATTTATAATTAAATACAAATAGTAGAAAATTGTTACTTAAATTTGTAAAAAAAATAATTTTCAGACAAATGAATGGAATGAACCAAGTCCATCTATCTCCAGTCTAGCAAGCCCTCCACCTATGCTCACCATCCACATTTAGCCTCTTAGCTTGAACCTACTCGAAGAATTCAAGCAGTCTACCAGCCAAGATAATAGCGAGCCCACACAGTTGTCAGTCCCTGCTGCAAGTCAAGACTCCTTGACTACAAGACATTGTAAGTATTTTTTACTGTTTTATTTATAGTCAATATGAAATACCATATTACCATACCATGCCATACTTTATTTAAACTTAGTAGGTATGTATAAGGTTGATATTTGGCATTGCATACATACAGTGTTCATATGTGTATTGTTTTGAGTCCAGTACAACTGTCATGTCAAATAATAAATTATTCCATTTAGTTAACAATAAATATATAAAAATTCATTGTTGAAGTGTTAAAGGTATTTTTGGCATTAAAATGGTCTATTGTTTTGCAGCATCACAAGCCACCGGTCCAGGAGGCGAGTTGCTGCTGGCCTCCACTCTCTCCAAATAAAAGAAGAACATTTGGCAATAGAGGAAGTTAGAAACACTGAATTTTCAGGCATCAAAGCCTGCCCTTTTACAACTGTGTGGGCTAGTTAGAGAATATTGAAATAAATTGGAATAAAATAGTGTATAGTATAGTATTAAGCATATTGTATTAATGTTAATTAATAAAGATTTTATATGAAGATTGATTTTATATCTTTAAATTTGATAAAATAGTATTTTCTTCCCACTTCCAACAAGAAAGCTAACTGTTATTGCTTAAATTAGAACTAAGCCCAACATACATAGCTTTAATTAAATACATCATTTCTCTTAAATCTTTAAAAGGGTTAGTCTTAAGAAAATAGTTTAAGCTCAAGTTAAACATTTTTATTGCAATTTAATTTATACATAGAGATTATTTAAAAAATAGAAACAAAAATGAAACTCTGCAAAAGCACATCAACCATTTAGACAAGATAAACTGGATATTAACAAATAATAACTAACAATTACAAACCTTTTATTGTTATTTCTTACAACTATCTATTTAATACTACAATTATTTAAAAAATTAAAATTATCTTAAAATTCATTCTTTTACCAAATTAAAATTACCTATCTATAGTATATTGTATCTTGTAGTATTACCTATCTAAATATTAACATCTTAATTAAACTTACTAAATTATATATCACTTCTAAACATTTCAATTTTGCAGGTTGGTTCTGCTAGTTTATTTTGGGGTCTTAGATTTTGTGTTAATGTACATTCAACAGCACATCAATATACTCAAATTGTCAAACTGCATCAAATAGTTTTTAACTTGAGTTCAATATGATTTGAAAAAAAAAAAAGATTTTTGTTGGAGTTGGAGATTTGTGTTATTGTTGGTACTGTAAATTAAATCTGTTAAATAATATTCAAAGAGCTGTCTTCTTAAAATATCTCATTAGACACAGCAATGGCTCTCTAAATGGGTTCTTATACTGCATTCTCTCCAAATGTATGCATCATGTGTAGCTCCACCCAAGGGCGGATCCAGCTTTGGCGACAGGGGGGGGTCAAATAGTCGTGGTCAAGTCACAAGAAGTAATAATTAAATTTTGATAATAATTGATACAGGTAAAAAGTAGGTATTCTATTAATGTATGTAAGTACTGTACCTACCTACCTACCTAAATTTTTAAGAACACTATTCCTTATATTAGAATTTTAAACCTGTGTGAACTTGGCACCCGACTTTTAGTACAGTCAATATGTAAGAAAAAAAATCGAACTCTCCGAAAAATGACAAACCGGGATTTCACGACGCGAATCGTTAGGGGGGCAAGTAATAAACTTAATGTCAGATTTCCGAAGTCCTCCCTCCTGCTGTTTTTGAGAAAATCCAAAAAAATTTAAATGCATTTATCTCAGCAAGTATAAGTGCTAGCGACCCGTTTTTTAAATTAAAGAGGACACTGAGGACTACATTTTCTTTCATTGATGTGACGTCCACCGACTTAAAATGCAAAAGCTAGGTGGCGCTAAAGTTTCAAAAAAGTGTATTTTTGCTATTTTCATTATGAAATAACAATTTTTTTGCAATAATGTTAATGAGAAAGTTGTTTGTTACAAAATTAGCTACAACTTTTGTTTAAAACTTTTTTTCATAAAACTCACCGTTTTCAAACTATATAATTTATAACTATATAGTTAAAGCTAATTGAAAATTTGATTATAAATTTTTGATTTTTGCAAAAAGAAATTTTGATCTTATACATATATACTGTAACTACTACATTATATGTGAAACCGCTTACAATAAGCTATACTAAAATAGCTTTATTGTTATTTGAAAAAAAAACTATTGTTAAACAAAGTTTTAAAATTTTAAAAAATAAAAATTAAGTAAACATAACAATTTATTGATCTATCCAAGAATTTTTGTGACAAACACACTATACCAAGGCACATAATGTACACTTCGACAAGCTTCAGCTCGGAAACGGTAAGTTTTATGAAAAAAAGTTTTAAACAAAAGTTGTAGCTAATAAACAACTTTCTCATTAACATTATTGCAAAAAAAATGTTATTTCATAATGAAAATAGCAAAAAAACACTTTTTTGAAACTTTAGCGCCACCTAGCTTTTGCATTTCAAGTCGGATGACTTCACTTCAATGAAAGAGAATGTAGTCCTCAGTGTCCTCTTTAATTTAAAAAAAAACGGTTCGCTAGCACTTATACTTGCTGAGATAAATGCATTTCAATTTTTTTTTGGATTTCTCAAAAACAGCAGGAGGGAGGACTTCGGAAATCTGACATTAAGTTTATTACTTGCCCCCCAAACGATTCGCGTCGTCGAATCCCGGTTTGTCATTTTTCGGAGCAAAAATTGCAGATTGACTGTACTATTTGCAAAATTTGTTTTTTTTTTGTATCGAAAGATTTTGATTAGTAGTAGATATTAGTGAAGTTATTTTTGTTAGTAGTAATGCCAAAAAAGTAAAAAAATGTCATCCCCGAAATTAGAAAAATCTATTTTTTCCGGTTGTTTCTCATAGATAAACGTTAGTAGTGGATTGTAGTGCAATTTTATTCGTTGTGTGGTGGAATTGTATAAAAAAACCATAATAAGTGTGGAATTTTCGATGCGGTGTCCCTAGTTTTTGCCGCTATCTTAGAGCACCAACACAAATTTTTCGCAGTATTTCATGTCCTTCGCTATCCATAGTCTAAGGTCGAAACACAGCGCGCGTAAGTGTCACACGAAGATGAAAGGTGGGGCGGTAAAATTAAAATTTTAAATTCGTTCGTTTCCGAATAATTCATTCGCCATCATACAAAGTATTATATTAAATTAAATAAATATTGAAGGTGCTTACATTCAATATATCTTGTGACAAAAAATATATAAAAACATTGTTTAACAATTTTAATTAGTGGTCTACCTAGGTCCTGGCCCCAGCCCAGGGGGGGGGGTCATGACCCCCATGACCCTCCCCCTGGATCCGCCCTTGGCTCCACCATAGGATGCATCTACATTTGTGATATAACAATCACTATCACATATCTGAAAAATAATGCCATGAATATAAATTGCATATTAAACATTATATTAAATTTTACTGAAAATATCACAGAGAAGGTTTAAATATTTTCTTATTCTCACAACTTGGGTGTTGAGTGAATGGAAATGTTTCCTATTAAAATATTGTTCCTCATGCTGTGAAGGTCTCACTTTTGCATTATGAGTACAATTAATGCATCCAATTACACCAAGAAGCCCATATTTCTCATAAAATCTGTAATATTAATGTCATATTAACCCCAGCACTATAAGCAATGATAAAACTTAAATTCATTGACATATTAGTACTCACCCTCTCTTTATAACATTCCTTTCATTACTATTTTGTGGAAAATGTATGTACTTCCTTAATATATGGGGTGCATTGAGAGCAGTCGTGACCTCCTGCAAACAAAGAGAAACAGTCTGTTGTGCCATGGGGCCATCCATGTTATGGCCCACGGACCCTTCATAACTACCTCGAGCTTAAAAATTTAAGGCCGTAAGAATCTGAAAAACAAAAAGTTGAGAATTACGAACAGTGAAATATAACTAATAAACCTAAAATACTTAAACTGCATACCTTAGTAGTGGGCTCGATTGCATAACGTCTTGCCTTTGGTGGTAGTAATACTAATTTTCGGCACAATTCTTCAATTAATTCCCTACTGAGTCTATAATTTCTTCCAAACTCTACGTCGGGAATATTTCGTATATTAATTTGATTGCGCAGACGACGCCGGTTTCTTCTTCGCTCTAAATGCTCTTCACGCACAGCAGCTAATATTAAAATATGTCTTGCAGCCATATCACAAAGTAATTATGAAAAAATCTCAATTACGAAAATCAAAAGGTAACACTTTAGTCTTCGTCAATTTGAGGTTAAAATTCCGAACAATTAGCTGTCAAATTCTAATGTTCGATCCGAAGTTTCGTGAAACAGAGTAGGCTTAGAAAATTTTAATGTCAAACATTTTTCGTCGTTCGAATATTCGGAACGAATGGAACCGTAGTAGGAATCGTCCGAAGTTTCGAACGAAACTTCGTTTTTCGTTGAATTAGAGTAGACCCCCAGGTGACAGACGATATTTCCGGGCACATGAAATGAAATTGTCCCGTACTAAACGGGATTTCAATTTGACTATTATGACCCTGGGCCGCCCTGGAACTTTAACTTTTGGTGTCACTCTATTTATTTGAACTATGTCCGCTGCTATTAGTTCTGTATTAATCTTCCTAGCCATCAAACTAATTATAGCCATTAAATCCTCACCCCTCTCTTCTGGCACTCCTGTAATCTCCAAATTCAGCAATCTATCCCTTTGTTCAGATGAATTCATTTCAATCTTCAATTGTCGGTTTTGTTGCTTGATTTCATCCAGCTCATCTTTTAAGCTATCTATTTTTTTTATATTTTCCGTAAACGCCTCAACTCTCTTACTGATATTGTCCTGTTGGTCACTAAAGAATTGAGTTGATACTTGCAAATTGATAAATTCCCTCTCCAAGCCCGCAAACTTACTGTCGAGCGATTGCACAGTTTTTTTTATTTCCGAGTATTCTAATCGAATATTGAGCATCTCGGTCTTCAGATCCTGAGAGGTTTGATTTATGACCGCCAGATTTTCTTTTAATGTGTTAAGGGTCTCATTAATGACAGAGTTGTCTCTCACAATTTCCGATTTCCAATTGTTCAACGAGGCCATCATGTTGTCCGAGAATTTGTTAAAAGCATCTGTATAATCGTCGGTATGCTTCCGCTTACGAATAGGTCCACCAGCCTCTGTTTGTTTAAACTTAGATAAGTCCGGCGTGGAGCTTGAGTTCTCCTTAGGTGATCGTAACATGTCTATACTTTATATAGCCTATGGATGCCCCGCACGACGACTGCGATAAGAGAAATAAAAAACAATTCTGCGCGTAACAAGTCACTGCGACACTGATATTGGAATTTGAGATTTATACGTTAGATTATAAAGATGAGTTTAAGTGATAATTTAGTAAGAAATTAAAATTATAACGAATAATACGTCCGCTCACAACTCGGCTCGAAGCAGTATCATGAAGATATTAAAATCAGACCTTATTTTCAAAATGTTAAGGTCTTTCGCAGAAATATTAACTCAAACACGATAGTTACGTTCAAATTTACACTTCAAATTTACACTCAGGTCTCTGATAATGCTATCAATTGGTAATTTTAACTTTTCCATATGGCTGAATAAATATTAAATTGCTTTGAAGAAAACGAATAACTAGTCAACCGTAAGTAGTTGTAAGGCAATCGAAACTGCCCAACGCTTGTGGGTGTTATTTTTTTTAATATGCATATGTACTATATATCTAAGGTATGGACTCTTGTTCACTGCCATTTTTGGAGTGAAACGGTTACTAATCAAAGTTTTACATAGCTCTTCACTTTACTAATAAACTAATAATAAAATGAATTGACATGAAAATAATTTTATAGAATTACACTTCAAATAAATTATTTTCCATTATTCAAGGATTTTTTAAAGCTAGTAAGTAACTAGTAAAATTATTTATCACTACATAGTATAAAACAAAGTCGCTTTCTCTGTCCCTATATCCCTATGTATGCTTAAATCTTTAAAACTACGCAACGGATTTTGATGCAGTTTTTTTTAATAGATAGGGTAATTCAAGAGGAAGGTTTATATGTATAATACATGCATAATATCCACATTGCATCCGTGCAAAGCCGGGGCGGGTCGCTAGTTAGTTGACAAAATAATAATTGAACTAGGCCATAGAAAAACCCATATAACGTCAGGGCTTAGATTGTCTTATGTTATTTATACCTTTATTAGTAATCATTATCCCTTTAGAAGACGTAGTTATACCCCTTATCCCGTGAAAATTACTGTTAAGTTATAGCACAAAGCATTAGATCATGTAGTAATCGCGTGCCTAAGTAGATTATCTGGTACTATGGATTAAACAAGACCGTCGTTCATACTATATGGATGATTCCCCGAGTATCTCATCAACAAGCATTCGGTATTAATACGAAGTTAATTTATCTCATTGTATCGTGGGAGTTTACAAAGATTAGTGTATGTAAGACCAAAATATTTCATATTATCTATAACAGTTCGACATAAACATGTAAAAAATGTTTGCTTATAAAGAAAACGACCGGTGCTACCAGATTACGGTAAATGTGATACGGTAATGAGTTCGAATCCTGGTACAGACATATTGTTATTTATATCTTATCTTTATATATGAACTGTTTTCGTTATATAAAATCCATAGTACAAACTCTGCTAAGTCTATAATATATAATCTATGATCACAGTGGTTTGTGTGTTTGTCTGTCCACTCTTTTTCCTGCTCTTTTTTCATTGTATCCATAACGTTACCATAGCAACGCGTTAACCGCGAGTAGTTCGTCTACCGGACGCTAGATGGCGCTAACGGAAAAATATTCAATAATAGATAAAAATTAAAGAATTTTGTCCACCCTTGCGAAGCCGGAACGGGCCGCTAATTCAAACTAACTATTACTTTATTATTATTTAATGAAAAGTAGTTCATTTGTAAGAAGCCAACACTATTCGCACTATTTTCCAAACGCAGGGAAATTAAAAACTGATTTATTAGAAAAACGCTTTATTGAAATATCCATTTTTTACCACGTTTTTCTTATCTCACTTTTCTTATTTGTTTGTCTGTCCGGGCAAAATCTTGCAACTTAAATTTGAGGCACTTTCCGATAAGCTAGAAAGCTGAAACTTTCAGGATAGTTCAGAACCCGATGACAATGCACTCTAAAGCAACTTTCAACTTTCCAGATGCACTTTCAGGTCCACTTTCGGCAACTTTCACTTTTGTATGGGGCTTATCCGATTGTTGCGTAACACATGGTTACTTCGTTGAGTTAATAATTAAAAAGAATAAAATAATTATACTAGATTTAAAAAATCTAAAAATCCCACGTTTTTCAATGTCCTAAAAAGAAAATAAAATAACCCTGCGGGGCAAAGCGAGGGGCCACTCAAAACGTGGGGGCGCATCTTTACAATAATCGGCATCAATGCATGTCATTCATCTCTTTAAAATCTCCTCTTAGTAATATGCGCCCCCACGTTTTGAGTGGCCCCTCGCTTTGCCCCGCAGGGTTATTTTATTCTTTTTAGGACATTGAAAAACGTGGGATTTTTAGATTTTTAAATCTAGTATAATTATTTTTTGAGGTTTAAAAGCTCGCCTCACAATCTTCCAAATTATAGTTTAAGCCGATAAAAACGAAAATGACTTTGCATTTGAACGTTTAAAATTCAACGGAACTGTTAACACAAACAGTTTGAGTGCAAGCCGGCACTAAACGAGCTTAACAAATGTTACTAATGAACATTGCAGGGAAAGCCCCGAAATAGCTCTACTCTTTTAAAATCTTCCTATGTTTAATTAACAACGTATTGTGTGTTTATTTCTCTTTTAGTTGCTATACGATGAGGAAATTTATGGTCGGAAGAAGTATCATTTGAAACTTAATTTGTAATTAGGCTCCAAAAACAGTAATCAGCTTTCACTAACGCGGTAATCTTTAAAAAAAATGGGGGTTGCACTCCGGGAGTGCAGGCAGAAGTGAAAACTTAAACTTATTTCAAGACAAATCTATAATCAAAAATAAAAATGTAGATTTTTTTAAAGCTATAATCGTAGCATATATATTTTTTCGGGTTTTCCTACTTTTCCGGCTTTCCCATAATTTTTAGCGATTTTCCGACCGTCGATTCACGTCTCTAGTGAAATTCTCTACTAAATTGAGTATATTTTCGATTTTTCGGGTTTTCCTACTTTTCCGGCTTTCCCATAATTTTTAGCGATTTTCCGACCATCGAATCACGTCCCTAGTGAAATTCTCCAATAAAATGAGTATATTTTCGATTTTTCAGGTTTTCCTACTTTTTCGGGTTTCCGATAATTTTTAATTCTTAGCTGAAATGAGCATAGAGTTAATTTACCTAATTTCCCAAAATTTCGAGATTTTCTGTAATTTTGTAAAAAATTATCAACTTCAAACTTTAAATGCAGCGCCTTTTTAAACGCTAGCGCCAAACTTGTATTCTTGTAATGTAACTGTTGGTAAAACAGGTAGTTGTCTCCCTAGCCGAAGAAAGAGACAGCTGATATATACCTATGCGTAAACTAATAGTATTGTACACTATTGTAAACATATATGTACCTCACGTGTTTCTCATTTTTTAGATAATTTTATTTAATAACGTGTTGCATTTGTTTATGTACGTATCATGTACGTAACAAAATTTACCAAATAAAATAATAATTTACTTACGTGATGACGAGCAGCAGTTGTAATAATGTATACAAAATATAGTAACACTATAGTATACAAAAGCACTACAACATTTTTTTTTATTAATTCTATTAACACTTTAGATTTGTTTTTTTTTTAACACAATACCATAGCAGCAACACAAGTCAAATGAAATATTTAAATAAATAAATTTTCCGTTTAATATTCTTTTATAAAATAAATATAAAAAACTCTCAATCTCGTCTGTCGCGAGGGCACGAACGAATGCCCATGCAAAGACTGCGTATAGCATGCAGCGCTCTCGTATACCTATACACTCTGAGTATACATATAGGCATGTAATCTCGTCTGTCGCGAGAGCACGAACGAATGCCCATGCAAAGAGCGCGTATAGTATACATATATTATAAGAATACACGCGGAGTATATCTGTGTAAAATCTCATCTGTCGCGAGAACGGCTGAAAATGCTCACCCACAAAAGTGCCCAACGCGCCATAAGAAGTTTTCACTTCAAAAATTAAGAAAAAGGTTTTGATAACAGGTTTTTTTTCGTTTTTTTTTGCCAACATCTCAATGTTGGTAAAAGCTCAAGGCCTTATATGGGCAGAACAATGGCTATCATGTCGGCTAATATTAAAAATTTGTTTTGTAAGATTTTATAAATTCCACTTAACATGTAAACTAAAAGAAATATATGATATCACGGATGCGCGTGCTACTTAAGAGCAATTCCTAAATACCGCGTAACAACGAGAAGAAACAATTAATATACTCCAATATTAGTTAAATTTTTAACCTTCAGAATACCACATACTCTTTAACGGTTTCGTACGCGCTGACGATATGAATATGAAATATTTAATAGCTTAAAACAATCACAATCGGGCAAAGGTATTACGAAGATAATTTCCAGGTTCGAACGTTATTTTGGAGTCAGTTTAAATTAATATTACAATTGGTGACCTGTTACGAAATTCGCATGCAATCCAGTTTATTACGCAAATGGCGAAATTTAAAATCACCCGAAATGATGCTTACTTTATTCCAACATCCAATTTTAAGAAAACAAAGCTAATTAATTTTTATCTTAAAAATATAGTGTCAGAATGTGGCGTATATTAGGCATTTTTATCAAACCCTTATAAAAAAAGTAATTTAATCTCTCATTTTTTTGGTACACAAACATCATGGATTCTAATGTTCTATTGTATGTACACATATAGTAAAACTTGTAAAACAAGCATTATAAGTTTTTCCTTTTTTGTTTGTGTATAAGTGATTATAACTACAAAAATCAGTGAACGACTTAGTTATGAATCATTCCAAGTTCATAATTCAAATCCACCTAATTTAACAAGTACTATTTTGCATCTTATTATAACATTATAAAATTCTTGCCAATATTCTTGCCAATATGCAATGCCACCTTTAAATTTCAACGATATAAAAATTTCGTTTGTTTTTATTAAATTTGTCTTGTTATCTTTTAATATTTTTATTAATTTAACTCATGTATATATTCTCACAGAATTGTCTGTTAAGAAAGGGTCAAAGATGACAAAAAAATAAAACCACTAAATTGGGTTTTAGTGAAAACTAATGCTTTTAGGATCCTCCGCCGGACCGTCAGCCATATTGTATTAGACCCGTAAAAGGGGTTAGGAAAGAGGTCAGGTTGTAAAAAAGGTTAATAGTACTTAAAATTGAATCCGAGACACTGATAAAAAGATCGTACTTTTTCACTGGTCTTGGAAGAGACAAATAAACATATAAGTATATATGTTTAATAAAAATACACGTGTAAAGATTATATTTGTTGTTATTAATTAGGAATTTGACTGCTATATTGTTATATCTAAAAAACTTATATAAAGAAATTCAACTCATCTCGAATATCAGGCGGGATTCGAACCTACATCCCATCGCTATCCGGGCAAGTACTCTTGACCTTGACCTTAGCTACCATGACCTTAATGGACCTGTAATTTTTTTCCAAATGATTCTTAAGCTGACGCAAACACTAGTACCGTCTCTTCATGTTTTACACAATATTAAATACTATTAATGTAATAGTACGAATCCTAACCAAAATCATTAATGTAACAGTGTTTTAAATATGAAATAAAAAGTAATATTTTTTTAAGTCAACCAAAGGGATTTAAAAGCATACAACTAAAAAACAATCAATTTTTTTTATTTACATCAGTGGACAAAAGTTAAAGCAACATTTTTAAAAATAATTATATTACGAGACATAACAGAGGCCATTATCTTAACACGGTTTAAAAAATAACATAGAACGCTTAGAACAAAATCGCTTTGTGTATGATTTAAATACGTGCGCTTCAGAAGCTACCTTTGCAAACTTAATCAATCTTTTTTTATATTCTTTGCTTTGGTAAACGAAAAAGAGTCAGTGTACAAATTTCTTTTGAATTATATTTTTAACATTATTTAGGGTTAGAAATCAGTGCTATCTTACCGTATGTACTATGATGAATATGCAATTCTATAGAAAACATTTTAGCTGGCCGGGCACCAAAAGATACCTTACTAACATTGTATCTCTGTATACAATGTTAGTAAGGTATCTTTTGGTTTTATTTTATAAGGAAATAGTGAATCTCCCACATATAACTACTTTGGCCCTAAATACAGTTACATAAAACCTTTTCGTTTTTCAACTTTTTAATTATTTTGAATTTGGAACGCGTTTATTATTTATTAAACTTCTTTCTATTTCGCGCCATTTCACATATTTTTTCGTGATCATTATCAAATTACAATATGAAATGGAGTGTTAAAGAAAATACGATTGCAGTGATCGCCTTGCACAGAGTGGGTACGGAGCGGTCGGGTTCGAATTAATCATCAAAGGTTTCACAGTGTAGGAACTACAAGCTGGACTAGCTAGCCGACCAAACAACTAAATGAAAAACGTATTTTAAGTCGTATATATTACATTATTATGTCAAACAAGCTAAGATTTTAATTAGTTAATTGATTTCTCCCGATTATGCTTATATAATTCTCGTTACCAATTATAACATTTTGCTTCGTCGGTTAAGAAAATCGCATAGCAGACGTCTGTCTAGTATTTCGTAAGCCAACAGAGGCGGAAGTTTTCCGAGGATGTCGTTACCGCATTGCGGGGGAGATAAAGGAACTGAGGTGCTTGTCTGTACCTTCAATTTCCCACAATAGGAGTATGCATGGATAACTGGAGATAAGAAATATGACGCGCAGTAGAAACTGTTGTGTGTAACTAATTCCGGTGTAGAATTCGCAGTGCTTTGAAACTTTATATGGAATTATTTAATATGTTACTAGTTGGAAATCGCAATGCCAAAAAATTATATCTAAGTATATTGTTTTTTACTATGAAACTGTAGTTTACACAATAATTATTTCTTAACCCTGATTAGAACACATGTTTGAAAGCATATTGCGAATACATACTTTTTTAAATATATAAAATAATTGTAATAAAATACCACACTTGTTAAATTCACCAAAAATATGTCTCGATCACGATATTTTTATTCATGTTCATTTATTTACAAATCGTTATTTTAAGTTGAAAAGATTTAAGTAACTTTGGCATTTAATTGTTACTAATGCAAACAATTTCTACTGTTACATCTATTGTTCGCCTGTTTTCTGTTTAAATGTACCACCATTTAATCGAGATATTAGGAAATTAAACAATTAAATGTTGTAAAAACACCCGCCTGGATATCGGAATATGTGGAATACCGACTGAGAATGTAAAATTCTTCAACACATTGAATGCACTTTTATTTTATGGTGTTTTTTGCGAATTATATACATAAAAAAAATAATAACTGTCAGATATTATTTATTAGCTCCTAGAGTTTATCCAATACATAACTTGATGAAAAATAATTTGTTTACTATTAATTATCGAGATAAAAATATTGTTTATAAAAGAGCAACCGAATATGCCGGAAAAGTAAAGAAGCGATAAGACACGCTCCATTGTATAACGCTGATAGCTATACAATGACAAAGAGCCAGCAAGCATTCCAGTATAGCAGCCATTATTCGTACAGACCGAAATAATTGTCAACCAACCATGAAATTAAAATGGGGTTACCTATTCATATTTGAAAATTGTAAAGTAATAAATCGTTTAAATTAAAAGAGGTTAAAGTTTTAAGCTTATTGCAATTCCATAGATAATTATTACTTTAATTATCTATGGAATAATAAAATGTCGAAAAATTAAAAAGAAGACTAAAAATTGTAAAATAAATTTTGTAATCACTTATTTTTTGTGCTTTGTGAAGTCCGGCCAACCTCCAGTATACTGGAGATTTTCAACATAAGTAAAGGAGTGGCTTTCCTAATCGCAAAGCACCTCCTTTAGACCAAATACCAAAATGGGCAGCATGATTTTCCGAATAACGGTCTTTTACTGCCCACCTGCCAAACGTTGAAACTATAACCTCCGTTCAACAGTGGCCATCTTTCGGTTCAGTTGACTTACCGATTGAATCTTTTTTTCCAAAAGAATTTTTTATAGTAATTGTTAATTCATAGGAACATGTCGACACCTCTGCCGATATATAAAGCATTGTATGACTGTGTTCGAGCAGTAACTCTATAATAAATAAGCTAAATTTATATTTACCTAATTGTTAGATTTTCGCGGCCCCTTAATGAAATAAAAAAAATAACGATAGGTACTTATTCTCATCTTCAAATTGTGATTTTAGAAGTCGCCACACGTTGCACATCCTTCTGCTCCTGCATGAAATCAAAACATTATAGTTAATTTTATAATTTTTATATATTTTATGCATTTTGCAATGCGATCTTATAAGATAAATTATTATAATAGAAAAATACTAAAAAAATCGACTCGGGTCACAAGTGAATTCTTAGGTACATTTCTATTTTGTCTTTCGCTTATTCTTCTATCTCTTATGTATTCTAACATGATACAGAGACCAATAACTGTGTGTCATCATCTCATTCATAGATTCACGCCAGATTGTCCTTCCAGATTATTCAAGTATTGAACGAAATCACTATCCCTATTTTACCATAATATGGGTCGCTAAACCAGTATGTCAAATATTACATGAGAGTATTATTTTCTTTTGGTAATAACAGCGTTTTATTTTAGAAATACATGATATCATAAAAACCAAAGGTGGAGCTCAAACGAAAGTTGTCTTGCAAGCTGAATTGAGTGCGTTGAATTTTTGTTGACTATTTTTATAGTATATACTAGCTTTGTCCATCGGGCTTTGATTTTTTGTTATAGAAAACATACTTATATTATTTAACAAGAAATGTTGATAATATTCTATAACTAGGTGATACAATCGCTAAGCATAAAGCTACGCTAGCACCATATATTGGAGCAGAGCGTAATACCTAAAAAAGGAAAAAAAAAATTTCGATGAGAATTTTTGCGAATTTCAAAATTCGGGCTCCGTCACAATCTGGTCCTAAATCTGTCGATTCGATTCCTCACAAAAAATATTGAAATCGGTAACTCGGGAAGTTATGGCGTAACAGACATTGCGCCATTGAAGCTGATCCATGGACACATCATACAATTAGGTAATGTATTTTTATAAGAAAAATCTTTAATAGTTCGCCCTCAGCCAAAAATTTTAATTAACACAATATTGTTAAAAAAAACTACCTTTTGCAAGTACAAAGCCAAATTAATATAATTTTACATCATTAGTCGACATAAAGCTTACTGAAAACAACGAGTACAAAGACTGTCTGAATCTGACACAAGCAACTGTCTGTTCTGTCGTACCTACGTTGTACGACAGAGCACAAAAGCTGCGAGTGAAATCCATACCGCGTCTGTCACGTCCCTTGCAAACAGAAATTAACTTGAGCATTTCTATAAAACTGCGCACGTACTGGGGAATCAATATGGTTACTCTAGGGGCTACTATTGAGCGCATTCTTGGGAATATTGTCACGTTGTCGCTCGTATCCGGCTAAATGGCCTATTCTACCTTCCCCAGACAACATTATCTGGCGTTTGTTACAGCTTTTGGCAACAGTACCCTTGTGCTCGTTTAAATAAGCTTCGACGCTAAGTTTCATTGTGTGGCCGAGCCTCCTTTGAATTTTCGTTTACACATTTTGTTACGACGGCCATTGGCTCGAGACAAACTGGTCATAAAATTTCAGTAGCCTATATATAACCTGTAGGTCTAGCAAGGGTAAGGTATCTAGTGTCTAACACATTTTACAGCGAAACCATTTATATTTTAACTACTTCTGAGTTTATCTCATTTACATGAAATAAGTTAATCATCATATAAAATGTTTAGCTACCTTTATTATCGCTATCTCATATACATTTAAAAAACCACCTAGTTCAGGTTTCTACCAAAAATTTCTCCTGGAATAGATAATGGCTAAAGTTACTATTAACGACTAATTTTGGTACTACACTACTACTGACCTGAAAATAATTGACAATATTACTTTTTATTTGCCTTCCATAATTTTCCAAGAGTTTAATATGTTAACAATGTATCTTAACGTAAACCTTGTGTCATTTCAACATTTTTTCATCGGACAGACTCACAAACAGATCATATGGTTGACATACCAAAGAGTCGCACTAAGCGTTTTGGTTCTATTTTGTGATACGTACCAATAAGAAGTGGAACTCTTTGCCTGAGTCTGTTTTTCTTGACAAATACAATTTAGGGGTCTTCAAGTCACGATTGGTACCAGGCAAGCGCGTAACATCCTTGATCGCATCGTCGCTTACCATCATGCGAGATAGTGTATCATAAGTATCAAGCGCGTACCTATTTACAACAAAAAATGGACTTTGTGCTATTAAGAGGGTAGAATTTTTATGAATTAGAATAAAACATAATTTAGTTCTTTTAATTTTAGTTTTGCCGGTAATTACCGTATCATAAGTTTTATGTTAATAATTATATAAATTTTAGTGATGATAAAATTAGTGATTTCTACTTACCTACAATATTACAAAGTGTAACATAAATTCTGAGGACAGACAATTCGGATACCGTCCATGGAATACTGAGCTAACAACTCCGATTTACGCCGTAGAATTACGTTGTTACTGACGCGTCTAGTACAATGCAAATTTGCATTACATACTCAGTGCTACTGTAAAACTATGAACGCCCAATGCAAAAGCTCCTAAATCCTACTATATCTAGTCGGGATAGGACATGGGAGGCTAACATCTCAATGTTTTCACCTTAATATTTTGCTGTAAAATATTCTATGACCTTTTGAACTTTTGGTTTTAAGTCATTAAGTAATGATATAATTTGGATTACCGATTATTAAAAAGCGTACAATTTTGCGTCCACTTAGTGAAACCACTTAAATATTATAATATTCATTATACCAGCATTGAACTGCTAGCTTTTTAACTTCTAAAAATTTTTAATGGAAAAAAACAAAAAGCAATAAAAACTCAATTACTAATAAGACAAAACGGTTTCCGACTCAGTCTGTCGCCTCTACTGCTCTGTCACAACCTAAAACTTTATGACCGAATTCTTTCATACTTGACTTTATCCTGAAAAGTATGTCATTTATGTTATCTTGTGAATAGGATAATAACGAAACGTCAAACTTAATTAATTCAACATCAATCAACGCGTGCCGACTAGGATTGTGGCAATTTATTCGCAATGGCTATTCATTGAATCAGTGACCCCGGTTTCATCTGAATTGGGGACACTAATAGGCTGATAATGGTCACAAGGCGTTTTATTTTATTTATTCTTCCTGTATTTTTCAAACACTCTCTTAGAGCCTTGGATAATTTAATTATTGCTAACTTATTTCACAAATCTGGTAAGAGCCCCCATAGTTTAGCGGTTACGGTACATGGCCATTCATGTCATAACACGCTAATTCAAATCCTTAATTATTGTTTTACTTTTGAACATAATCCGACGAACTTCCAAGATCTTTTAAGCAAGCACCTGTAATTGAAAATATAATCTATTAAAAAGGGCAAATACTTGCATGTTTGATATTGCTAGGTATTCGTTAGCCGGATAAATCAAACAATCTAAGAAATCTCAAAGGAGGATTTATTATATATTCTTTCTAGCACTATGTGCCACAAATTGCTTCATCAGCTAGCAATATCTGCATTTCAAACACTTGCAACTGAAATCTGCATCCGTTAGGAATATCTGAAGTAACGAACGCGCAAATAGTTGTACCTAATATTGGGCTGCATTGTTCACTAGGAACTGGTGGGAACATAGTTTCCGAAAACGATGCATTGTGAAGTTAGCGTGTAATCTTGAGCTGTGTCGGCCA
Source organism: Calamotropha paludella (assembly GCA_927399485.1). Taxonomy (NCBI): domain Eukaryota; kingdom Metazoa; phylum Arthropoda; class Insecta; order Lepidoptera; family Crambidae; genus Calamotropha; species Calamotropha paludella. Next base: position 18,567,992 of record OV656815.1, on the reverse strand, counting down.
TTATTGAATTATGGGCTTCCAAAAGTTGTATTTTAGGTAAGATTTTTCAAGATTTTGTTTTTTATGATAATGAAAAAGGAAATGTTATGCTTGTGCAAAAAGTGTATTTATTGTGTCAATTTACTTCCACAGTACTAGCAACATTTTATTTACTTATTTAGAGAAATAAACATTACAAATTATGTAGTTTAAATAATGTTGGTTGATATGGCTATATAGCTTCCTAAATATATACAATAATATGCTAAACAATAGAAGTGGTAGCAATTATTGCGATTTATAAATTGTACTAAATTATATAATCATATAGGTACACAGAATTAAAATAATGGATCTTAAGGTAAATTTTTGGTTTTACATTTCATTTCTTCAAAGTACTGAAAAATAAATCCGAGTTTTTTGCAAGTGATCGTCTAACCAGCTATTTCGTTTGATTTCAAGGTCAAGGTCTCTCGACGTAGGGCTTTCGAAGCCATGGCGAAGCTTTGACGTTCAACACACGCATTATAAATGCTCATATAGAATAAAAAATAATTTATTTTTTCACTAAGCCTGTCGGTTTCGATTAATTACATGCTTTAATAGATGTATTTTGACTTTATAAAAGTAATGGAAATACATAAGTAGAAGAAGTTTTTGAAATGATATGATGCAATTAATGCTAAATATTAAGTAAATTATACTGAAATGTATGAAAATACAACATAGACACATAAGCAGCAATAAGAATCATAGTATATAACTGCGAATAAAAGCAAGAGTCTGAGAATGTAATGTAAGTTGAGTAATTTCGTTGATATTGAATAGTTTCCACCTGATTACGGTAGAATATATTACACCTACATATTTTTTTTAATAAAATCCTTTATTTAAAAAAATATGTAGGTGTAATATAAGAAAACAGTCTATGTATGTTAATATGAATGTAAGATCGTAGCTCTAAAACTATTTGGCTATTTTTGCAAATGAGTTAGAAGTGTTTTGAATGCCCGATATATATGATATATGCTGCTACATATTTTTTCGTTTGTTTTCCGTAGAATGCCGTGACAGAGTGGTAAACCGAAATGTGGTCTCTTCAGAAAAAGGCCACTTTGTCACTTATTTTTTTTAATAACCAACAATAAAAAAGAATTAATATTTGCCGCATATGAAACTTTAATTTGTCCTAATGACAACACAGATGCAATTTCTTTTAAATTTCACACAGAAACCACAAATATGGATAGTTCAAAAACCAAAAACACAGAAAAACGTCGTTTCACGAAAGTGAAACGACAGTCTACCGATAGGTAGAAAAGAAGAACGACCCATATAATATCTTCTCAAGTCCCTGCATCGCAGTCGTTAGTAGCCACTAGTCCGTTTTAGGTCCCCGTGGTGAGCCAAGGCCCATTCATCCTACGGGATTTATTCTCTTACACGTGTGTATTACCTGGATATTACGAATTGACAGGAGGAACAAATAAAAACTTGACTCTAACTTTAGTTTTACCTCTAAAAGTAAGTATATGAGCAAACAATACTCAATTAAGACCTCCCCCGTCGGCCCCTTTTTTGTAGCGGAGGCTCCAGGTGTCCCTACAACTGGCCCAGGTTCCAGTTGTAGGGACATTAAGAATCTGATATCGATTTTGTATAGAAAACAAATAATACCTCAATCGGAGATTGCAATTATTCTTAAAGTACGTTGTGAAGCGCGTAACATTGCTACAATATTCCAGTGGCAATCGAAAGACTCTAAATACCCAAGTGGAAACCCAAGTGAATAAAACAATGAAGTTATACGAGGAATGTCTTAGACCATGCCTCGTTCCGAGAAAAAAGACATTTCCCCAATGAAATGCCTCTCGCCCCCAAATTTATTCCACTTCCTCTACAGGATATTAAAAAAGTTGCCGTGGCTTATTTAACATAAAACACGTGACTACGTGTGTCTTTGGGAAAATCTGCTTGCTTTCTTACTACGAGTAAAGCTTTTTAGCGTAAAGTTCTACCAATATCTGCTTCTATTCTATATGAAATTCTTATTAATATTTGGATTTTACAAATACACTTTTACATTACAAATTTTACGGAGTTACAAATGAGAAATGACCGTTTATTCTTATATCTTTACGTATATGTATATTGTATTTGTTAAATTCTGTACTTTTATTTATTTTTTATTTATCTACCTTTGCAAAGAAAACTTGTACTCGTAAATTATAGTTGTAAATTTATGTGTAATAAAGAGTATTTATAGTACCTATGTCATCAACTACTGTTAGCGAAAAATAATCAAACCCTAAATTATATTGCAGAAGATACATTATTTGTTATTAAAGCAAAAAAAGTTGTAAAGTTTTAATGTCATTGTTAATGATACCATAAGATAAAAATATTTCGTCGTTGCGACTTTAAGACCTCCTGTAATAAAAAGTGTCTACTGAAAAAACTTGAAAAAATCTTCACATTTTTTTTAAACTAACTCCAACAAGTATGTTATAGTTAGCTTCTTCACATTTTTTCAGTAGACACTTTTAATCGATTATCTCGTAAGCATGCATTTTACACATAGGAGGTCTTAAAGTCGCAACGACGATTTTTTGATGTTTACTTTGCATAGTATGTAGTACTGAGTAGTAATGTTATATCAAGGAGAATACGATTAACCCTCCCATAGGAGGGTCACTGAATATTTTTATTCGTCGTTCCTTTTGTGGCTGTCACCCAAGCGTACATCACAGGATCGGATTATAAGTACATAGAAACGTCTGATAGAGCCGGAAAGGCATTGAGGTTTTGAGATAAAGGGACGGACAGGTTGACATATTGTAACTAATATCGAATGAGCTGTAGCTCAACTATTTGTCTTTTACCTATTTCATATTAATGATCTGAAAAAGGATTTTTTTAAGAATAACCTACCTGCTAGCTTATTATGTTGTCTGGTTTTGTGTCAATTATACTTTTATATAAGACACCTCTCCTTGTAAAATATAAATATAATAGGATAAAATATTTATGCAATCCGACAAACCATGTGTTCACTATTTTTCATGACGACTGTTTGGTGCAACGGTAGCGATCCTGCCTTTCGCACCGACGGTCCTGGGTTCGAATCCCGGAAGGGGCAGATGTTTGTATGATGAATACGAGTATTTGTACCTGAGTCATGGATGTTTGTATATATTTCTATGAATATTACTTATTTATGTATGATATATGTATGTCTATCCGTTACCCTAGTATCCATAACACAAGCCTTAAAAGTGCTTACTTTGGGCTAGGTTAATTGGTGTAAATGTTGGAAATATTTATTTTAATTATAAAATAAAACAAATAACAATCCCAGTAATTCTTAATTATTTAAATTAATAAGTAATAAAAAAGTTATATCTGAATCCTCTTCAAAACTTTTTGCTGTATCTGAAGTTTTTCCATTTATTTATTAAAGTTGTCTTCAGTTCAAATGTGTCCTCCTGCCTAAAAGCCTATTCAAATCCCGGGTCAGACATATGGTTTCGGGGTCCTCTGATATTGCCGCGAAGACATCTGCGGCCATCCGCGAACCCAATTTAATGCCTCACAAAATCTGAACAAAATAAATGGGAAAAAAAATCTCTCTCCCAGCATTACTGATACATGTCCTTATACTCTTTGAATTTCATGTTTGCATGGCTTTCGACATATTAAAAGTACACCAACTCAATACACAACCGCTGCTTTTCAATGTATTCTCCTCTGGGAATTTAATTTTAATCAAGAAGTTAGAGTTTGTATGACAAAGTGTATTGTGAAAAGAATTAATTTCGTTACACGACTCACCAAATGAAAATGTTACATTATTTCGTTATCTCTGTTTTTTGTTAAGAAGAAGAAGAAGAAAAATATAACAATACAACACTTTTTCGTGAACAATATTTTCTTATTGACATGAGCGATTACAAAGATTGAATAATATGATAACTTTTTCCAACATTTTTCTATTAAAACATTGAAAATACAAAAATATTAAAATAATAAACTGAAGTTAGTTCAATAATGGCCGTAAGCATATTATGATCTGTAACCAACATTGTCATGATTAATCGTAATTAAGAACAGTTTCAAACGAATTATTTAGCATTAAAATTATTCTAGTCACGCATTAAAAATTGAATGATATTTATAATCTATACATACATATAAATAAAATTGGAGTGTCTGTTTGTAATATTGAAATAACCGTTTTTTACCACATGCATATAAATATATGTATATACGGTACATACACCAAAATAACATTTTTTTACAATTTTTGTCTGTCGCTCTGTCTGTCTGTCTGTTTGTTCCGGCTAATCTCTGAAATGGCAGGGCCGATTTTGACGGGACTTTTATTGGCAGGTAGCTGATGTAATAAGGAGTAACTTAGGCTACTTTTATTTTAGAAAAATCTTTTATTAAAAAAATATTACTGTATATATAAAAAAAATAATATAAAATTAAAATTACTGTGCCACAGCAACGCATGGCTGGCAACCTATAATTCATAAAATTACGATATTACTTAACTTTGCATGGATAGCCGTAGACGGATAGAAAGCTTTAATTCAACAAATGTTTTTCCTGAATACTCCGCAGCTTCGAATTCCAGTTTCAAATATTATAATGGTATAGGTCATTTATATTAAAACCACAGGGAAATAGGTCAAAGATATGAAATAATTTTGTAGCTTATCCACGAAAGTTAACTTTAAGCCATATTTAAGTTGAAACCAAATGGATCAGTCTGTGAGAATATGCTTTTTAATTCAAATGCAGTTTAAATATATTTCCAAATATGATATCTGGAGCGGGGCAGTGATAGAATATGTGTAAACGTATCGCATCAGATTTGTGAGTAAATGAATATTTAGAAATGTATACATTTTACATATTAGATACATTTTAGAAATGTATTCAAATGAAATGACACTCAAACGTAAAAATACCACTCATCTAAAAAATTACGAACAATACATGTTTTACTTAAGATATGAAATAACGTACTACACTTTAGAAATGTAGTTTACGTTCACTGTCACTATTTTTTTTTATTACAGAGATTTATCTGAGACGTTTTTGCTATTATTTATTTGTTTATAATATCATATTTGGTTCCTGAGTGATTATTAACGCACGCTCATAAAATCAAATAAAGTTATGTTAAGTTACTTGTAAATTGTGAATTCTATAAGAATTCAAAAGAAAACTTTTGATCGTAGAATTGTATAATACTCAGTAACATCTAAGTGTTATCGAGTTCTTTAATACCTTTATATTAATACTAGGAATTATCAATACTTATTCCAGAAAAAGTTGATAAAGGTAACTTTTACGGGTAAGGAAACTGTAATTGAAATCGGCGTAGATACAGTACATACACTGATACTATTCCGCTCTTTCTTTTTGCCAATAAAATTGACAGTGTCAGCTTTAAACCAGGTTTAACATTAGTCTATTAACAGTCCAGCTTCTATTAAAAACTGTTGATCAAAATTCATTAAACTGTACGATAAAACCCTTAGACTAAAAACAAAATATTTCTGATGGCAAAAGCTATTGCGATAAGGTTTTATTAAGAGAGAAAATCAAAGGTTAATTATACGTTAATAAACTATTTGTTTCTATTTTCTAATTAGACTAGCTGTCCTGAACGCATTGCTATGGTAACGCGTATACAATGGAAAAAGAGCGGATAGACAAACACACAAACAACAAATTTGTGTTCTTAGATTAAAGATTAATAAATTAAACATCTGGATACGTATTTAGTTTATATACTTTGGCATTGCTCACTCATTAAAATATAATAATTTTAAACGTATCACTAAACATTACATATAAGTTGGAATGGAAAAACCCTGTGTTTAAACTATCACATACACCAACACAAATGAAGCATCTATATATTTTATTTCTGCTCAAAAAAGATACAAATAGATTTGGAAAAAGTTATATAGTTTTTTCACACTAATATTTTTCACATAATCCATAACAAGGCATCAAAACAGAGTGTGTAAGCAAAATGAAATTCCAAGAGCTGTGGCATATAAATGCTCTGAGACTTATTCGGAAAAATTTAATTTAAAAATAAGTTACCGAGAATACAATGTTTCCGCCACCGCTGCAACTAGGTACAGAAGTACAAGTGTTTCATCTCAGTACGGCTGTTGGTTCTATTTGTGAGAGTACAGATAGGAAGACTAAATTTTTTGTATACACATTTACTCTCAACACGGAAACGGGTACAGGCGTTTCTTTATATACTACAGCTTAAAATTTAATACTCACTGATTACTTGGACCCAGAGAATAATCGGTACTACCATTATTTGCAGTGACTTGGATGACATGATACTGCAGCAACCAACTTAACATACACACAGGTTTTAGTATGTAGTTAAACCTTCAAAGTTGAAGAAGACCATGAAGATGAGCCCCATATTGCCCTACCGTCTACCAGCAGTAAATGTACGTTCCGTTTAGGTTTTAAAATTCTAACCTTCGCTAGCATTCTGATTTTCATACAAAGTTATAAAGTGATATCCATAGAACCGCAAAATGTCAACTACACGTGCAGGTTCAAGTGTTACCTATACGATTGCTACTAACCAAAAATACAAACCAAAAAGTCAAATACTTCTGTGGAACGAAGGCACCGGAAAAAAGCGGTACAATGCAAATGTGGATTCCCCACCCGTCGGATTAGCGGTGAATCGACGACGTCGGCTTTTAAAACTTTCGAGTGCTGGAGGTTCTTTAGTATTGGCACTTAGTGCCACTCCAGGGCACGTGCCAAGTCCGCTCCTAATGGTACCGGTGCGTCTTTGTGATTTGAGGGTACTTAGAAGAGAATCTTTGAATTTTGTATCTTTCTATTTATATAATACTGAGTAAAATGTCTAATGGTTGCCATATTTACAATGACATTTTAGATTTTTTTGTAGTGAAAGAGTCGCTGTGATGTTGTAAATGAGATAGGAGTACCTGGATATTTATAAAAAATCAAAGTTGCTGTGTCATTGTCCTCGGCATGTAAACAAGTACCTTATATCTCTCTTACCTGTTTGGTTCGGTACTGAATATATGACTAGAAAGTTAAAGACTTTCATTCAACATTATTTTTTATATTTATTACCTACACACATTAACGAACTTTTTAGTTGCTTTAGTGTCATCAGTTCTGTTTAACGTCAAAACCAAACTACACTAGAATTTCGCATATGAAAGCATATAACGCAGTTTTGACATTGTTTAATAACTTTATGGTAAAATTGCAAAACACACGGCACTTAAATACTTTATTAATTATATACAGAATCGAACACCCATGATGAGACTAAATTTTATAAAGTAGTTAAGTTGTTTCAAATTACTACAAATGCAAGTGCTTAATAAAAAAAGTCATCATGGTTTTATGTTACATGTCTCATGGTAATATTTTTATTTATGTACCCAAGGATATGCCGACACCTACATCAACCATATTATTATGTCATAAATGCAGAAATATGGCTTCGTCAGTATAATCCGTTTCGATCACAGCAAATTTCCCTTGGGATCTGTGAATGCCTGCACTCTAATATGCTCCATCTTTAGAAACCATTTTTGATGTGAGTATTTGCTTGGACCACTGTTTCGATTTGGTAAAGAAGTAATAAATATTTTAAGAGAACAGATTGTTTTTTGTTTTCATTAATTTAAATCTTACGCTCTTTGTCTGTGATTGGTCAATGTAGCCAACAGATACGTAGTGTCCGATTTTTCACACTATTTTTATTATATTCATAGATGTATTCCTCAGTAACATGTTTTAATATAAAATATAAAAAGTATTTATTGTAATTATATTTATGTACACTATTATTTGTTATTTATTGTTATATACATTGTTGTACGGCTATTGTACTCAGCAATATATTTACACTTAACGAAGTTAACTTAAATAAATTCATAATTATTAATATTTTTATTACGATTTAATTAGTCTATAAATAATAAAATAATTTAAATTTATTTTTGTGTTTTCATTAGTATTTTTAGAGAGCTTAATTTGCGGGCGACCTTACATCGCAAAGACTTAATTTGAATTCAAATAAACTTGTTTCAAACTATATTACAAATCGTTAAATATACATTTTTAGTATCACAGTTTACCTTAACAGGCATGCAATAATAATACTTAAAATTAAGAATAACCAGTAACTTTTTTTATTAACAATAAAAAATATCTTGAGTTTTTCCAGACGGGTAATGTAAAAGAAATTGTAGGCAGTAGTATTATAACAATTTTATTATTCCTCAAGATATACACCTCAGAACAATAACTAAAGTTACATACACTATTGAAATACAACAGCTGCGCGTGTTATATATACGTCGAAAATAAAATTACTCTTCATATATGCAAATATAAGCAATTTCTATGCAGATACAGTTAATAGCGCATGTGCATGTTATAATTGCTTTCACACCTAAGTTTAAGCAAACTCTAAAGCCACAGACTTAAAATTTAGAGAATATGATTCACTTTTCACATTATCGCATCCACTTATTAAAATAAAATACTTTTATAACTGAAATGAAAAATTTATTTTTCCTTTTAATTTTAATATGTTGATTGTAGAGATAATTATAGATTTATTTCAGTTGTTGTATTGGTATAGTTGCTTTATTATTTTGTAATAGATCATCTGTTTTGTAATAGATTAAGTAAGAATCCTTAAACCAGTAAAGTAATGGATTCAATCCCATGTCGGGTCAAATCTTTATTCATGAATTACTTATTTATCTTGGACCCTGGAAACTATTTTTTGTATCTTAATATATTACTTAATTTGGCAGATGTGGTAACAATTTTAAACGAGCTTGTTTTCTTTGAATATAAGATGCGTGTATTAATACGAAATCAAATTAAATTATTTCTTCTGATTCTTTATGTTATTATTGAATCAATTTAAATTATTGATTTTCTTTTAATTTTTTAACTACTTTTTTAATTTTTAGTAATATACATTATCATTATTATTATATATTATAATGGCGATTCGTCTGCGCCGTTCGATATTAACGATACACAACTATCGCAGATTACATTAGTTTCTTAATTGGACTACCAAAACTTCCTAAAATACTAATGCTAAGATACAATATTTTATGGCCTACTGCAGAATCTTAGACGACCGATTCAGCCGAACGGGAGTGCTCCTACATTCGAAGCTAAACGGTCTTATGCTCGAGTCTCAGAAGGGGCATATATTTGAGGGACGAATACGAGCTACTGAGTCAACTTCCAGTGCTGATGGTAATGTAAACAGTCTAGGGATAAAAACACAAAAATATGCAATAAAATCCGGCTTTAGTTCTTACACTTCCGAGCACATTATACAATAAAACGAATATTGTGAAGGTAATAGAAAATATATGACGACCATTGCCTTAGTCATCCTGTGATCACGGCTCCTATAAAGGAGTCGAAACGGATTAAATATAAATGATGCGCAGAAAACCCTAAATAAGTCGTTTCATTTAAAAATAATATCCAACCGTTTAGGAGTTCTGTAACTTACACACGCATTATATATATATATAGAGAAGATATTTGTTTTTCCGTTTCTCTAGTATTCATAACACAAGCGTTACACTGTTTACTTTGGGTTAGAGTAATTGAATTGGTTTTGAGTATTATAATAACTAAAATTATAATTAATCAAAGAACTCAATTAAGAACTAAATTATGAACATAAAAATCTGTTTATTCAAGAAAAAAGCTGCTGTCTCCTAATTGCTTTTTATTTTTAGTATATATCTGTAATCTTTGTTTGGAATTGTTCGATAGACACAATTAATTTATATACTTACACATTTGACAAAGTACGTTATTAAACTGACTCAGAGAAAGACAGTCTCATCTGTTTCATCACGCACGCAATATTTTTTCTTCGCCTTTTTATTGGAAGTTTTTTCTCTTATTGATTTACTCTCTCCTTTTAGATAGTGATTGAAGCAAAACCGTATTAGAAAAATATATTTGCCTTTTCTATGCCATATTTTTGTGATACAAAACTTTATAACTGCATATCAATTTGATAATTATTTCATAACAATCAAGATTTATATCTTATAAACGTATTTTATATCTTATAGAAATATGGTAATGTGTACATATAAGTTCATAATTTTAAATAACTCATAATGATAAAAAAGTATATTATCAGCCAAAACATTACACAACATTAATTAATTTCTCAATCAAAAGTTAGATATTGTATCGATGCATCCTGTGACGGGGTGCAGCCGGAGAAATAAAAGCTCACACAAAAAGGTCACTTATTTTTATATTTAAGGAATTAAGGCACAACATAGTGCCTTAAAGTAACTTATAGACTTAGAAACAGGAACTGGTAGTAAAGAATATATATACAGGAAACTTGTGAATTATGCTTATGAGCTTACTATACTTGTGAGCTTATTATAACTGCTCAGCACTATAAATATATTTAAATAATTTGCTATCGGTGAGTCAACCACTCTACGCGCTGACTCTGGTAAGAATAAACTTCGAACAAAACAAATAAACAGAGACAGACAGTAAATTTTAAAATAGGAAACAGAGACAGACAGTAAATTTAAAATAGGAAACGAAGAGAAAAGAAAATATGAAAAATGGCCAGAGAAGAGCGCAATGAAAGCAACGAGTCGCCAATATAGCTATGGCGCCTCGTTACAATACCCGCTCCCCCCTGGAAGAAAAAATCCTGAGTATAAAAAGGATTTTTTCATAAAACTATGTAAAAATGTGACCATTTTATATAAAAAAAAAAACATATCTTTAATAAAAATGGATGAGATGAGAATTGTGAAATGAGAAAATAAGGAGACCAGCATCCTTACATGCATCACTTTCCTTACATGCATCACTTTCATACTTCCAGAACATACTTCAGTCAACGGTCATGGTTGATTTAATAAGACAACCAGACTCCACGCGGTAGAGTATCCAAAATTATTGAATACTCAACTGGCTCCCTACATCAGTGAAGGCTTATTTAACCAGTCACAACCCGCTGGGTGAAAAATAAAAATTAGTGTAGGCTTGTTTAACCAGTCACAACCCGCTGGATGAAAAATAAAAATTAGTGTAGGCTTGTTTAACCAGTCACAACCCGCTGGATGAAAAATAAAAATTAGTGTAGGCTTATTTAGCCAGTCACAACCCGCTGGAAGAAAAATTTTCCTCAAGATGAGGCTATACCAATAGACTTAGAGGTTCTATTCTCGGTTGAGAAATTAAATATGCCTTCTATGAAGACTGAAAAATTAATGCCCTCTATGAAGACTAAGACTGTATAATTAAGTATGTCTTCTATGAAGACCAAAATTGAAGATGTCGTCTATGCAGACAATTAAATATGTCTTCTATGAAGACAGTTAATGTATAGTAATTATTATGTGTTGTAATAGAATGAGGGAATGAATGAGTTGTAAATAGTAGTATATATAAAAGTAATATATAAAAAAAAAAAAAATTACTTTGGAAAAGTAATAACGATAGAGAATTCTAATTGGGAGAAAAAGTAATAACGTAATAAAAGTAATATATAGTATAAACGTAAATAAAAGTTATAATAAAGTAATAAAGAAAAAGTAAGTAATAAAAGATTTTTTTTAGGTCTAAAGAGTTTTGAGTAAATTTTGTGCCAGGAGTTCGTAGTTATGTTATTGTTGGACAGAAGAGGTTTAAAATTTGATTGACAGGCTGTCATGGATGAAAAATTTGTTTGAAGTATTGCAAAAGTCATTTATGTTATGTAGTAATCTCTAATCTATTTAAACGTATTGATAAATTAATCATGAAGAAACCATAAGCAGAATGTTTTTGATTTTATCAAGATCACGTTCAATGGAGTAAGGACTGGAAAAAAATAGAACAATCTGAGTCTATTATTGGATTTAGTAATTCTCGTAATTCCTTAGCGGTTGCGACGGATGGAAATTCAATTGAGCGGAGACTCAGTTCATAAGCAAGCTAAGGTTTATTTAAAAGTGATGGATTCATAGTGTTATTAAAAATAAATGATTGTGTTTCAAAACGAGGTGTTTTTCTAGCTATTTAAAAACTACTTAAAAACAGTTATGATTTAAAATAAATTTAATAATACTAGTGCTAGGTAGGTATTGTGTTCAAGCTTAGACTGGTAGGAACCTCTGGATAGTCGGCACGGATTGCCCCCAGGAAAGTGCCTAGCCAAATCTAAGACTTGTATGTGGGATACACTGGAGGTACTCCCTCTCAGCACTGCCCGTAAGTATTAATTGCACTGATCTGAGTGATATATTGACGCTCAGAATCAGCAACAATTTTGTGTCGGTTTCTTTCAAAACCGCGTATAGTTTTACTGTCTGATGGGTGTAGTAAATGTGGGGTAAGTGTACTGTAAGTGTAGTGTGTAGTTGCGTGTTTGTTATGTCACTACTATAAATTATAATAGTCTAAGTGATAGGATGATATGTGATGAATTGAAAGGAGAGTGAAACTAAAGTTGTTTAAATTTTTCCTAACTAAGCTATTATACAAGGACTGGTTAAGTAAGACTAAGATAAATTTAATAAAACTAGTGTTAGGTAGGTGTAGTGTTCAAGTTTAGACTGGTAGGAACCTCTGGATAGTCGGCACGGATTGCCTCCAGGAAAGTGCCTAGCCAAATCTAAGACTTGTATGTGGGATACACTGGAGGTACTCCCTCTCAGCACTGCCCGTAAGTGTTAATTGCACTGATCTGAGTGATATATTGACGCTCAGAATCAGCAACAATTTTGTGCCGGTTTCTTTCGAAACCGCGTATAGTTTCTTGTCTGTAAAATGTAGTAAATGTTGGGTAAAGTGTCTTGTAAGTGTTTTGTGTAGTGATGTAGTTGTATTGTCAACTACTATAAATTAAATAAAATGAGGATTGGGATGAGATGAGATGAGATGATTAAGTTAATAATATGGCCGATAAAACAGTGGGGGGCGACTAAGCCTTTTAGAATTTGGAAAAAGATAACAAAAAATCACACACAACATACAACGATCTTCAAAATATAGTAGTTCGGTTCGCCGGTACTGGTTGACTGGATGGTGGTGTTCTATACACGTTGGGCGCCAGTGTGACGGGGTGCAGCCGGAGAAATAAAAGCTCACACAAAAAGGTCACTTATTTTTATATTTAAGGAATTAAGGCACAACATAGTGAATTATGCTTATGAGCTTACTATACTTGTGAGCTTATTATAACTGCTCAGCACTATAAATATATTTAAATAATTTGCTATCGGTGAGTCAACCACTCTACGCGCTGACTCTGGTAAGAATAAACTTCGAACAAAACAAATAAACAGAGACAGACAGTAAATTTTAAAATAGGAAACAGAGACAGACAGTAAATTTAAAATAGGAAACGAAGAGAAAAGAAAATATGAAAAATGGCCAGAGAAGAGCGCAATGAAAGCAACGAGTCGCCAATATAGCTATGGCGCCTCGTTACAATCCTATAGATAACAAGTAACAACCTAGGTCAGCCGTAATAATAACGGAAGTCTGAAGCGTCATTCGAAAACTGTTTAAAGGGAACTAAGGCCATTCTGTAACGCAAAATAGGCTCAAGGCGACAGTTTGCTTAAACAACCCGTCGCGTCGTTTAAAAATAGAAAAAGTATATGATTTCCAAGGAAATTTTAAGAATTTGTCACTTTGAGGACTTAATAATAACAAATATTTTTTCTCCGTTTTCTATCTATGTTTCATCGTACCCCCGATGTATTTTTTTTCTTTCTTCGTGTAGTATCATGAAGTAATTATACGCTTCGTATTGGTTATTTATTTGCCATACATTTTCCGATACCTCAAATATATGGCATTAGTAGATAAACTCAACTAAAATTTTACATCATTAAGTTCACCGCGTGACTTCCCACACTTAGATTTATAGTTTTTGACACCTTTATTTTGCACGTGTCTACTTGCAGAAGAAATTAAACTATAGTCACTATCCTCCTGTGTTGAAGGCAATTTATGGACGAAGCTTATAGAAATTGTTCCAAAAATAGCGGAAGTTCAGTTTTGTTTATTCGAAGTATGTTATTAACTTAATTTAGAACTAAAATCTTAATGATTGATTTCCATGTCCTGAAAATTATCCTCCTTTTCTTCTCTCATTTTTATAATTCATGATAACTTTTGAATGAAATTTCTGATTTGAATAATTTTATTAGTATCTCATAGATTTTAATACCGCCCCTAAATAACGTAGTTTTGTTTATAGCGGCTACAAAAGTAGTTATATTGACAAAAATAATAGGGGTTAAAGTATGAAATTGCCGTTTTATTGCAATAGGTTCTTTGAATTGACATAGAATCTTCATGGTTTGAGGTTTTCGAATGAAACTTTTTTTAAATGGTTTCTATGATGTTCTTTTTTTAAAAAATGTAAAACATTTGAATATCGACTTTCAATTGTTTTTGTTATTCAATTTAGACAAGAAAGATGGATACTGCGAAAATTCGAGTTATTTTTGAATACGAGTTCCGACGCGGAACTAACGCGGCAGAAACAGCCCGCAATATCAATGCTGCGTTTGGAGAGGGGTCTACTAATGAACGCACCGTGCGATTTTGGTTTAAACGCTTTCGTGATGGAAATTTCGACTTAAAGAACGAGCCACGAGGAAGACCGCCCACACAGGTAAATAACGATGAATTAAGAGAGATAGTGGAAGCCGATCCTAGTCAAAGTACCCAGGAATTAGCGGCATGGTTTAACGTTACCTTACCCACAATATTGACTCACTTGCGTCAAATCAATAAAATAAAAAAATACGAAAAATGGGTGCCTCATGATTTGACTGATCTGCAGAAAGAAACGCGTGTTGAAACTTGTGTTGCCTTGTTGAACCGGTACAGAAATGAAGGAATATTGGATCGAATTGTAACATGTGATGAAAAGTGGATTCTTTATGATAACCGGAAAAGAAAAATGCAATGGCTGACCCCAGGTCAAATGCCACAACAGTGTCCTAAAGCAAAACTTACCAATAAAAAGGTAATGGTAACTGTTTGGTGGTCTCAGCATGGTGTTATTCACTATAGTTTTCTCCGATCTGGTCAAGCAATAACGGCAGATGTCTATTGTGCCGAACTCCGAACCATGTTGACAAAACTAGCAGTAAAACAGCCCCGACTCATGAATCGATCTTCACCATTATTGCTCCACGACAACGCGAGACCTCACACAGCACGAGAAACCATTTTGACCCTTCAGGAACTGCAGTTAGAAACCATTCGTCATCCTCCGTATTCACCAGACCTTGCTCCAACGGACTACCATTTTTTTCGTGATTTGGACAATTATCTACGTGACAAGAAGTTTTCTTCCCAGGAGGCAGTACAAAATGCTTTCACACAGTTTGTGCAGTCTAGATCGTCGGAATTCTATCGCAAAGGCATTAATGACCTTCCCATTAGATGGCAGCAATGTATAGATAATAATGGCAACTATTTTGATTAAATAAATTTGTTAAAAATTTAAAAAATAAACAATATAGATTTTCAGTACAAATCGGCAATTTCATACTTTAACCCCTAATATAATAATTAGACACATGGTATCGGTAATCTTTTTTTAGATATGATATTATTATGATGTGTTCTCCAAACTAAAACGTTATTTCGTTCTATTATCTCTAGTTTAAGCAGCGCAAGCGATAGTTTAAATCTAATTTTATTAACACCTTTAGTTTCATTGTTTAATAGATTTTTTTTTTATAGATCCCTAATTTTATTGCAGATAATATATAGTCCATTTAAAAGAAGAGTGAAATAATTCATGAAATCTGATAAGTAATTTAGGAGTTTCCTTTTACATCCAAATATACAAACTTATAATCTTATAAACCTCTTGGTAATAGTAGCATAGATGTAAATTGTTGCATAAAAATATTTTAAAGCGTGCATAAAGTGCTCTCGGTGCACGGTAAGCGCAAGCTTCTTTTTCTGTTCATCGATACTAATATTATAAAGAGATAATGTATGTTTATAATTTCAGGTGTAGAAGGTAGTCTCTGAAACTACACATCTGCTAGTTAACATATGATAAAGTAAAATCATATTGATTTTAAAATAAATATACACTGGACAGCAAATAAACCGGGCCACCCGCTACTTTTGAACTCTAGTTAGATTTTCTCAAAAAGTATAATACTTACAACCGTCAAAGTTATACCTATAGAAAGTGCGTTTCATGACGATTATAATTAATGGAAACACATTATGATTTATCAATCAATTAAGTGTTTATTAAGAATTTTACAAAGATGAGTCGTTTCCAGTCGCGCAAGTCGTTTGTTATCACCAAGTAAAAAACAAATTAAAGCCGGAAACAAAGATAAAAATTGAAAAAAAAGTTTATGATTAGTATTCAGTGTTCCCTCCTCTTGCTCTGATAACTGATAGCATCCTCGTATTCATAGATCTCACAAGCCTGACGATGAAATCTTGGGGAATTGCATTCCACTCCTCTACAATTGCGATTCGCAACTCTGGAAGCCTTGTTGGAGCAGGTACCCGGGCTCGAACCCGACGTTTCAGCTCATCCCATAAGTGTTCTATAGGGTTCAAGTCCGGGCTTCGAGCTGGCCAGTCCATCGTACGGATGCCAACGTCGCGTAGATATTGGGTCACCGCATGAGCAACGTGAGGCCGTGCATTATCATGCATCAACTGCATATCCTGCCCGATATATCCTGCGTAAGGTACCACATGATCTGCGAGGATTTCAGAAATGTAGCGATGACAAGTCAATCCACGTGTACGGCCCGTCGGTTCAATGAAAACTAAAGCTGTATGTGCAGTTAATGAGATGCCGCCCCACACCATTACAGATCCTCCTCCATAAGCAACAGTTTCTTCGATGCAACACTGAGAATAACGTTCTCCAGGGCGACGATATACTCTCTGTCGTCGATCACTTCCATGTAGACTCACTCTTGTCTCATCAGTGAAGAGTACTTTACTCCACTGCTCCAACGTCCAATCTCTATGCTCTTGAGCAAATTCAAGTCGTGCTCGACGGTGGGCTACCGTTAATGCTGGGCCTGTTGCCGCTTTTTTTGGAGTCAGGTCCCGTTCAGCAAGTCTCCTTCTAACAGTATCTGAACTTATGACCACTTGGCGATCATCACGCAGACTTTGTTGGACTTGAACTGCGTTGAGTCGACGATTTCGCAGAACAGTAAGTTGGATATAACGATCATCTGCTGCTGATGTAGCCCTAGGTCTGCCCGTACCTGGACGGCGATCAAATGCTCCAGTCTCCAAGTATCGTCTGTAAACTCGTTGCACTGAAGATCTGCTAATTCGAAGTCTTCGAGCGACCTCACGTTGTCCGTGGCCTGCTTGAAGTAATGCTACAGCTTGAGCGGCTTCCTGAGGAGTTGTATCCATTATTAACTCAAAAAAGTAACAAAAATACACGCGTCTATGCAAATGATGGAAAACATTTAAAGAAATGATAAGTAATATCGGACTACCCTCACTGTAGAAGAAAGAACGCTGAGCGCGAATTCTAGCCAAAACAGAGCAAATCGTAAGCATTGTGTTTGTTGCTTGATTGCAATGTAAGATGACGGTACTTTAGATTAAATTTTTGTCATATTGATCGTCATGAAACGCACTTTCTATAGATATGACTTTGGCAGTTGTAAGTTTTATACTTTTTGCGAAAATCGGATTAGAGTTCAAAAGTAGCGGGTGGCCCGGTTTATTTGCTGTCCAGTGTAGTTGGAGATATTTTTTTGTTTTATCGATAGTCTTCACTTCAGTTACAAAAACATAAGGTTTAAAAATAAGAAAGCAATTTTTGTGATGTTTATAGATATAAGTTTGTTCGTTGATTTTTTTTAACTGATAATCTTTCTAAAAATGTTATGAGAATTATTAAAAAAGATAGTTCACTGACTGTATAATATCTTTTATTTTTTTATATAGTTACTTACATGGAAGACTAACTGCTATAATAAAACAAGCTTACGACGGATAGCCTCATCCTCCTCAAAAATGGATTTCAAAATAACACTTATCTGCATAGGAAAAGCGGTATGTTTTCGTATCGTAAGTATCGAATCGTTCATATCGTAAATATGACAACAGATGGCGCTATTAGTAATGGTATAAAAATGACACATGAATGTTTAAAACAATATATATTTATATCAATTTTGTTGTCCTCCGCCATAAACAACACAAGTGACAAAAGCTCGATTTTTTCTGCAAATGGACATTGCGAAAATTTCAAAAACCAAAAATAAACGTGTTCGAATTTTAAGTTCACAAACAACAAAGCAATATGATGCTCTATAAAGTTATGTTACCTACTGTAATACTCGTAATATTTACGTTACGTAGGTTATAGCAGACTTAGTTCTAGTAATTAATGTTTAATTAAATGTGCGCTGCGCCAAATTATTGTTATAATTGTATGTTTGTACATAATCTCATTTTAAGCGAACGTATGTTCTTATGAGAATAAATGTAATACAGTTTAGCAACTGAATACATAAGTTTTAAATTTATATTCTAAATTTAATCAAAATTATTTAGTTGTATGACAGTAATATGAACAAATATGAATATTGCTTATACAAAAAAATAAAATACGAATATTAGGCGGAAATCGCTCAACACGCAACAGTGATTCAATTTTGCAATGCTCGCTTACAGTACTAATGATGTGCTCGCCAGTTCAGATGGGGCCACTTTTAAACTTGATTTCACTGGACGGTTAAACTACAAAATGAAAACCACTGTTTTTAATTAATGCATGAAATTGTTAGCAACGACCACTGACAGCGTCTCATTAAAATGTGACGTGCATTTTAGTTCAATTCGTGAACAGAATTTGCTCTTTGATGGCTTAAATACTTGAGACTTGCATGAAAAATATTGTTATTCTTAGTTTCTGTGAATCGACTGGTAGGTATTATTAATGCATAGTAAAACGGCTCCAAGTCGTAGTGTCAAAGAGAGATATTCATTAAATTTTAAGACCTTAAAAAACACTTCGATGTGCTGTGATCATCTTTTAAGTAACTTTTACAAGCCCTCTACGTAAATTATTCATTCAACATCACTCGTCTGTATTAAGCAAGAAAATTACCCTCTCTAGTCACTTCCTGCCCTAGTTGTTTTCGTTAGCATAATATTTCCTACAAATATTGTCTTGAAGCATAAGGGACGCCGGACAGTGATGCAACCAAGTGATGTAGGCTGATGACGTATTTATTATTGATGATTTTCTCTCCTAGTCCAGTCATTTTAGGTGAAAAAAAACTGCGGATAAATTCCTAGTGAGCTGAATTTTCGTATACACCTTTATTACGACGTAGTAATGAAGATGTGAAAAATCGACATTGATATCGTGCCGGCTTATAAAGTTATAAAGGTCAAAAGGTCACGAAAATCAGTTTTTTGCGAATATTTCGCGACCTATTTCTTGGAGGTCAATAGAGGTCTTTATAAAAATTGTTCGTCGTGAAATTATCTACAAAAACTACTTCTTGCATTTTTCTCTAAAATTAACCGTTTTCGGAGTAGAGCGCTGAGAAAGCGAGTAGAATACACTGACACCAAGACGTAAACTTTATTGCTTTGTGTCTTAAAAACTTCTATTTGATATTTGGGTGTTTTGTGAAAAATATACTAATATTATGGAGGTTTCGGAATTTAGTAAATTTTGCATGAATTAATTTTAAAAAATAAAAAGGCCAACCAAAAAAAAATTAAACACAATCTACAGGCATAGCTCATGCTATAATAAGAGTCCACGATCGTTTTCGTCACAGCTGCTACTTAGCCTCTCTGTATTCCTTCATAGAAGATATGCCTCAAAAAGATTACTAGATATTTGTCAAGTTTTGTATTTTCTGCTCCATATAGCGATGCTGTGACGTGAAGTGTCAATTGTTTATCATCCTCAACCTCGTATTGTTTCACAGTCTGATGTAATTTAACATTATGCTGCAGATAATGCAGACATTAATGTTTCCACCATTGATGGGCATAATACTGTGCATATTAACGGTGGAATACATTTTAACTTAACTATATTAAACTTAACTAACATTTTAGCTTAACTTACAACTCAAAGCACAGCTGTGAAATTTCCAATTTTACCACCTACTTCTACAGCAGCTCAACAGCATATTTATCGAGTGTATTATCAAATACAAACCTGGCTAAGGAGTTAAATTGATCAGGAACAGTGGGGTTGGGAGTTAAAAAATAATATACTACTGCCAATAACAACTTTATTAACACCAGCACTCGATGATCTAATGAATACAATCTTTTGTCATTGTACAAAAGGTTGTGACGGCAAATGTGGATGCAAAAAAATTGGATTAAGATGTTCAAAAGTTTGTGGACATTGTGGTCATTGACATGAAGATGTCCGTTTTAATATATAGCAGAAAAAAGTCCACTTGAGGTTTGTGCGCAATTATCAATGATATAGAAACTGAAGATATCGACAATGAATGACAAAAATAAATAAATACTGAAGTTTATTTTTTCTGGATTTTTCAGTATTAAAATACGAAATATTTACTCTTTCATAAAAAGAACCTCTTATTACATATCATGGATTATGCCTACGGGGAAACCATGTAAATAAAAACGCGCCTTGTATTCTACCTCGAAGATAGTGAGGAAACGAGTGCATCGTCATAATATAGTCGCTTTCTCAGCGCTCTACTCCGAAAACGGTAAATTTTACATAAAAATGAAACAATTATTTTTTGTAGATAATTTCACGATAAACAATTTTTATAATGACCTTTATTGACCTCCGAGTAATAGGTCGCCAGATATCCGCGAAAAACTTATTTTGGTGACCTTTTGACCTTTATAACTTTTTTAGCCGACACGATATCATTGTCGATTTTTCATATCTTCATTACAACGCCGTAATAAAGGTGTATACAAAAATTCAGCTCACCAGTAATTTTTCTCAGATTGGGGCTTAAAACGCCTAAAATGACTGGATTATCCTTCAATCGAGCGAGTTTTTTTTATTAAAACTCGGCAAATCCAACAAATGATCGGCGGTTCTATTGGAAAAATTAGGGGATCAATAAATGTAGGTATTTTCTTTGGTAATTATTAATACTACAGCTACCTTTGATCAACTGAGGACTTCTTAAATGTCAGAGAAGGCGATGTTATTCTAGTCAAATTACGTATCTGCTACCAGCAGCCTCGCCGGGTTCAGGGGCCGCGCTTTTGCGCCGCTGCCATTTCTTCAACGTCCACGTCGACGATCCCCCGGTGGTATCACCGCTCTATCCTGCTACTTCCAGCCTTAGTGCTTTTAGATGAGCTATATGTAGGGGAAGCTAACTACTTAGAATGATGTTCCCTTGGGGCTTATCGCCCATCACAGAACAAGACACCTGGGCCGTGAGGGCTGGCTTTCCAAGGACTTTCGGGCGACGACAACTCCTACCACATATCAAGTACCCGGTTGGCAGTTTAGAGTCCAGACAAACAACGCACTTTAGTTCAAGCCAGCAGTCTTCATCTTCGTAACCCTCCTGCAGGAAAAATTCTCTGCAAGATTAAATATTAAAGTTGATTAAGGGTTAGATAACCTAAAAAGTGGCGCCAAATCCACTACTCCGTTTACTTTATTTTCACCGTTATTTAAAAGTACCTACTGAATAATTTTTATAGCTTTGCCTTGTCTTCCCCATCAATGTGCATTAGTTAACAGAATGGATGATTCAGGTAAAAACGAAGAAACAACTCGAGGAATTATGAGCACGTCTTCTTTTTCGTCTTAAGGTCACTGAAGATGATGGAAAGACTAAATTTGGTATTATTGTTTACATTTTATTAAGCATTTAACACATCATATTTGATATAACATTACATTGTTTATATATAAAATTCGACTTTTACCCTTTTCGTATTTTGATAAGCTATAGCAATTATGACAATATCAGTATTTCACTAAGCTATATATACATACATATATACATATTTGTAACTCCTAAGAGATGTAGAAAGTCAGTATAGTAGTACCCTCATTGGTAAGATATTTTGTCGCGATATGGCATCTCCCTTTACGATCCGCATTCCCACGGTAAATAAGATATAATTAATCACTTCTTGTAGCTGCTTTTCTTGGCTTCGTAAATCTTTGCTGTACAGCATATATTATATATCAGTAGTATTATGAGACATTTGATATCAGAAAAAATTACCTTTTACTAAATCTTTTTCTCATAGTAGCAATATATTTTTTCCAAAATAGCAATGAATTTATTCAGATAACATGTAATCTGAGACATTTTTTGAATTTAAATACCGCGTAAACCTTTAATATTTGCCTAATAGAGTTTCTAAAACTCGACTAGGTTTAAAGCTTTTGAGTGTTATTGGTTTTTTATATTTTTATCATTGCAGACATGGTTTTTTTTTTCAATTTAACTTAAGTAGTGTTAAAAATATGAATCCATTAGTCGCGTGTACTAGTTAGTTAAGTCATAGAAACGGAGTAAGAGAACGGAGATAGAAACCATTTTTAAGAGGCAGTACAAAAGAGGTTGGTAATTATCGAAAAATAACTCTTATGTATTCACTAAGAGTATCGAAAAAGAAATCTCACTAACAAAGAAAGTCATTCAACATTTGAAACTGCCTTAAATGTGTATTTAGTACACAATTCGAATGAATTGAAACTTAACTCGAATGATAGAGTCCAGTACACTGAAATAATACAACGAAGTGTACTTTCAATTACTACGTTCAAAAACTTAATTGCTTTTGTGAGATTTAAAATAAGCCTTTGAAAAACAACCACATTGCTTTTTATATGCGTATTTGAAATCTTATAAAATATGATACTGTGAATACAAAAAAATAAATTTATTGTTTTTGTCTTGTTCATATTCCGATCTAAATTATGTATGTAACAATTAAGTAAACAATTAAGTTTTTGAACTAAGTGATTGACAGCACATCATTGTAGTTTGTAAGGAACTCAATGATTTCTTTCTTACACTAAAAAGCATCGCACAAACCAGTATCCTTAAAAGAAGCTTTACCTTAGTATGTGAATGATTCTATTGTCTTAGAGTATGCGATTCCACTTAGGGGAAATTCAGTTGGGTTACGGTCGGTACCATGTATGTACACAAAAACACTAATATTCTATGCAAAATTGTTAAAAATTATGTTTGTCATGACGTAACTTATCCTTATAAAAAGTGTAAATGTTATATGTTTCTATAAAATATTTCTACATCATCTGGGTAAAAATATAAAGTTTAAACTACTGGCGATATAATCAATAACTATACAACAAACCATGTTTGAAGAAAAATAAATGGATTGGATTTGAAACTTACATATATATATAGCATAAATTGTTATCTATCCATAAAATCAAAGTCATTAATATTAAGTTGCACCACAATTCTCCCAGATCTTTCAGCTGGCTATACTTTGTTTAAAGATAGAAAAGTTTCTATTTATGTTATTAACTGTGGCGCGGAGTTTCCTTACGCAAAATGCCAACATTGTATTGTTAAGTTAAATTAATGCGAATGATGTCAGAAGGCGATATTAATTGCCACCTCGTTTAAGCAAATATTCACATTTACGAGAACTGCAGCGCCATCTAAGAGTAATTACGACATTAATATTTAGAAATCCAAAATTTAGGGTTGCGGTCATTTTTAAATAGTCAAGAAGTAACATCTAAAATTGGATTACTGTGTGTATGCAATACACGCAGAATGAACATCAAGTGGTGGATACTAAAGCAAGTTTATTAATAAGTTTTCATGTTTCTTTGCATAACTTTCAGCTTTTTCTGTCCCTGATAAAAAAATAAAATAAAATATCAACAAATATTTAATAGTAACGTCAAATATGGACTTATTTTTAATACTACTTTTTTTGAGGATATGTAAAAGGTAATATACAAATAAAACAGTGTATTATCTAACAACCTAATTAAAATATGGTGTACAAGAATAATTATGAGTGGCTAGCGTTTAACCGACTTTCGAAAGGTGTTCGTCAGAGCTGATCAAAAACTGTTTCTCGACAAACCAGTCTACAAATGCATCCGTGTAGATCTTTAGAGATGGTGAAATCCTATATGACTAACTGCCGTCAGAAAGTTTTTGTCAATGGATATGAATCAAATTATGATTTGATAAGCTCAGGTGTTCCACAACGATCAATTTTAGGACCTTTGCTCTTCATTTTGTTTATAAACGACATATTTATGTTAAAACTACTTAGTTTTTTTTAAGTTTTGTAAATATATATACAGATAACTTAAAGATTTATCACACCGTTGAAAATGATGACGACCATAGACTTTAAGATTTTTCTACTTATTGCAGCAACTCTTTGACCAACGAACAGCTTGATTTCGTTCCTTCAATAAGAGGCCTAGGGTTGTATTGGACTTTAAGATGAATTTTGACATTTATTGAGATTTGAATATTGAGATTTATAATATGATTTAAGAGTGTATGGATTTATAATGCGTAACCTTATACAAATCACTGGCACTGATTATATGTAAATTATTATTATTTAGAATTACTTTAATTTGTTAAGAAGCCTTATTTTGTCTTTTGTAATGCAGTGTTTTCCAACAGCCTGATAAAAGTTGAGTTGGTTGGACTGGATGTAAACATTTGACCGAAAACAACTGTAAAAAGCCGAACGTTTTGGCTTAATACTAAACACCTGGCAAACTTTTCCAGGATCAATGGCTTAAAGTTCCTTCCGAAGCACGAAGGACGGTAAAATAATATTTTTGTCAACCATACGATGTCTTGAGGAAGTTTCATAACATCTACAATTACAAGACAAAAGCGCAAACCGAACGCGCTCCTGAATCCAATCTAATACTGAACAATCCTCGTAATAATTCCGTAATCTCCTTTGTTGAATAGCGGCAACCCTGTTTAAACATGTTAAGCTATGATGAATGAAAATGTGCTCTCCGAGTACATAAACATTACTAGTTTAACTTGTCCGAGTCGTTATTCAACCGTTGTTGTTGTAAATCACACTGTTTCTGCTGAAGACAAAGACGTTATCATATAACTTCTACTTAAAATGAATACACATTTCTCTTGATAAAGCTGAATAGACAGTTAAGAATTAGGTATTTTGTAATACAAATTAAAGAATAATATTGTTTTTATCGTCAAATAATAATTGGCAAATTACATGATCGACTCAAGATTCGTCCAGCAAAAATGATGAATACTCATAATTCATCATTCTCAATCTCAAAAGTACAATATTATACTTTACACACACTTTATTGTTAATACCACATTTAGAAAATAACAAAACAAAAGAAGAAAACAGTATTATTTCTGCAAAAGGTTTTTTTAATCCGTCCAGTTATTGATAATAGTGCTTTAATGATGATGAGGCCTGATTCATATTTCAGTCAAACACTTTTTAAGATACACAAACACTTACGGCTTAGGTTATAAGGGTATAAGCTCTCGTCAGTAACAATTGCCATTACAAATAGGCATATTTTTGTTTCATTGCTAGTTAATCTTTTTTATTTCCACTCACTTAACAGAAATATGTAAGCAACAAAACCATAAGAGCATTATATGTTAGATGCACATATTACGATAAACACGAACTTTAAAAAAGAAACAAAAATAAACTATGAAAGCTCTTCATGTTCCATTATCAAATCAACCCAAGATTTCATGACAACCTTACAACAGCACCTCGATTCTGTAAAATATAATTTCAATCCTGTAAAATATAATCTCAATGGTCAAACTTTTAACCAGCAAGTATTGTTGGTTGCGCCAATATTTAATTCAAATGTGCCGCGTTATTTATTTGTATGTTTTTGTAATTTTAAGAGCGAGTAAATAAAAGAGCGAAACGACCGCGCAATCTATTGGTGGCAAATCATACCGCAATGTGGCCAACATGCGGGCAAAGAAAAAGAGACGACTGATGGCCGCTCGCGCGCGTGCACCGAGTTTCGCAATTTTAAATTGAACTAATGGCCTATACGCAAAACCCTATATCAAACTATAGTTTTATGTGCCGGTGTCTTCACGTGCGTAATAATAAGGAACAGCAAAACCAACGGACGTCCCCGGCAGCCTCCAGCATCTCACACCACGTGGCGGTCAAGGTATCGTGCCCCTTTCATCTTCCTCTCATATTTACTGTCGACATTAATTTTCTCATACCGCAATACAGCCCACTAATTTTGAATCACCCGCACAACCACTTGCTATGCTTGACGTTGTCAATTATGGATTGCGACGTTACAGGACAAAATGTCATAATGACATTTAGTAATGCCAGTTTTAGTTTATCAAACATTCGATCAATCTAAGACACTAACATTAAATTACAGAATCTCTCTGCAGTGATATTAGTGATATTGTCCTAAAAGCTGCATAATTTCATTTATAGCTAAATGTGTCGCACTTTACCATCATTGTACTGGCCCCTTTCATCTTCCTCTCATATTTGTTGTCGACGTTAATTTTCTCATACTGCAATACAGTCCACTAATATTTAATCGCCCGCACAACCACTTGCTATGCTTGCGTTGTCAATTATGGATTGCGACGTTACAGGACAAAATGTCATAATGACATTTAGTATTGCCAGTTTTAGTTTATCAAACATTCGATCAATCTAAGACACTAACATTAAATTACAGAATCGCTCTACAGTGATATTAGTGATATTGTCCTAAAAGTTGCATAATTTCATTTATAGCTAAATGTGTCCCACTTTACCATCATTGTCACTACTACTAGGACACAAACCCCATTAATGAGAATAGCATGGAGAGAATAGGTCAATCATAATCCACCACGCTGGCCTGATATGGATTGGCAAGTGCTAATGTCTTCAGACGCAGGCAAGAATAATAGTTTAACGCGAGTTCTTTATGATAATATTTTATGGTTACCAATCCGAAGACCTTTGCGAAAATTGCTGAGCCACAGAACTATCTTACTCTCCCCTCTGTCTACCACTCCTACGTCCCACTGTAATAACTGCTTTACCAGTACTTAAGGCACACTGTTGAAACACCAGATTTAGTATTATAAAGCGTAAACTAAACTTCAAGTTATATTTTTGGTAAATTCGGTAAATTCATATTCGGTAAATCAATCTTAGTCTAAATCTCCACGTACAACCTTTTTCTTCTAGGATTGTTTACAAAAACAGATTGCTAGCAATTTTTAACAAGTTTATTCATCAAACAGAACTTAATTCTGAAGGATTAATAAACTCTTAGATACCCTAACAATTAAAAGAATAATGTTAATCTTCTGCTAACATAATATCAAGACTGTGACACATACGTTTACGCATTTCATTGAAAAGAAACATTTTTATTGTTTTAAACACCAAGGGTAGTGGAAACAAAACTTTCCGAGTGTCCTTTGTCAGTTGCTCTTGTATGATAT
This sequence comes from Calamotropha paludella, assembly GCA_927399485.1. Lineage (NCBI taxonomy): Eukaryota > Metazoa > Arthropoda > Insecta > Lepidoptera > Crambidae > Calamotropha > Calamotropha paludella. Next base: position 18,540,447 of record OV656815.1, on the reverse strand, counting down.
TTGAAATTGTTTGATTTACCATAATCAGTAGCTTTCATTTACATAAATTAGTGAGTTATGATAACCAACTAAAAGAGACTATTTATAACATTATTACCTTAGTTGTTCAGTGAATAAGACTCCTTAACTTTGTCGTCAAGGTTAAGATAAACTAAAAATAATATAACGTAGAATAAACTTTTCAATTATAACTATTCAGTTACTCTATCAACAAGTAAAAATAATGCCTTGGAGTTGCACTAGAACAAGTTCAATTCCTGTGAAGGACTGTGATACGGCTTAATATTACCTTTGATGACTGAAGAAGACGCCATCATTCCCGGGTGGTTTTTCGGCTTTAACTCTAATTAGGTAAGTTAAAGTTTGATGCTACTATGACATCTCATTATAAACCAACGACTTGACATTATTGCCATTTAAATAATATCTTACTGACACTTATGTATTGAGCTTACGTTAAGGCACATTCGCTGCGGTGATCAAGAACACCAACTTCTAGACGGTGCAGTACAAGGTGTATAAGACCTCTTTTCAAGATTTGGAATGGGTACTTCATCAGGTTAAAGAGACATGTTTGAAATGCTTTGGTATGATTATCTACTCGGTTATAGTAATTTGGTCGTTTTTTTTTCTATGCATAATATATGAAATATTTAATAAGCACTTAGATTGTACCAACACTGGCTGATAAATTATATTTGATACGCTTTTATTATTTCGTCTTTATTCTCCAATATCCGCATTGGCATTTCTGATAGCGATAAAATTTTAGGGTTGTGTTATCTATTCAAACAGAATTAACGAATTTCACATTAATAGAGTACGTGACTAAATTTTTCATTAAAATATTTAAGACAAAGTGTTTTATTTGCGTTTTATATAATAAAATTATACTTTCAATGTGTGAGAAACTTTATAGCTGGCGTATATATTCGATCTGCTGGTTGGCTTTTGCTTTCGAACGCTAAGACCCTGAAATCCATTTTGTACCTCATCTATCCCGTTATTAATTTTCATTAGATTTCAAAAGTCTAAAAAGATGTATTCGTTGAAAATTTTTTTATGCGGTTTTTTTTCAAAAAAAAACTAAATTATGTAAATATCAATTAGTTTATTATGACTACCCCTAAGCCCTGCACTAGTCAAAAGTTCCTCGCGGGTGTCTAATTTTATAAACCCACCAGATCCAACAACTTTGGTTGAAATCTTAGCTTATGCCTTTTATATATCCCAAAATGTGACAAAGCAGTATTCGTCTCTTTCTAACGTTAAAGAAAACTCAAGATATATTTCCCGCACCAGCGATAAGTAAAGCAATTTTTTCGCTGCTCCGTAGAATAGTAGTGCATTGAGTGTTTTCAACTCGATACCGCAGTGATCGCGTTAAAATCACACTCTCTACATGGTAAAAATATAAGGTAACAATAATTCGCCAGAGGAATCGCAGTAAGTTTTAAACCATTTTATATATTTTAATTTAATATGAATCTTCAGTTATATGCAAATCGCTTCATTAGAGATTGCTAAATCTCAATAGCAATTTCAAACGCTAATAGAAACAAGGGCCCCAATCAAAGGTATCTCATTAGTTTTAATTACGTGGCGATCATTAGGAATAGGGGCTCGATTGGTTGCAGGATCGGTATCGTAGTCACGTCCCCTCAAATTGATACAAGGGACGTGACATACTTCGGTGAAGCTCATTTAGAACTGCGGTGTTCCTTTTCACCAAAAATATGCGAGGTAACACATATGCGAATATGCGACGTTGACCTACTTCTTATAAAATTACCGAGAAATTGATAGACATCAACCGCACTTCGTATCGCAAACATTAGTATAGACAATAACTTGAATGTTTTACTTCCATCTATGTATTGCTTGTTTACTTTTTAGTTTTTTCAAATACTTCAACAGCTGCGTATAATTTTATATGCGTAGTATCGTACTGTCAAGATATACAGGGTGTCCGTAACATTGAATTAAAAAAATCGATTCGTATTGTGGGGTACCTGAATCACCCCCATATATGTTTCACACCTATTCATAGTTCTCTGGCCTCAACTGAACCCCATCGATTTCTTTATTTCACTTGAAGTGAACAAGAGAAGAGGCAGAAGATTGCAGAAGCCGAACGTGTTATGAGAGAGAACACAGAAGCTTTTAGACTATTGAAAGATATTTTTTACGGACGCAGAATGTTGCAGGTGGCACTTTTACGGCACGGTGTACACTTTTGTAAAATGTGTTTATTTAACAAAACCACTTTTCACTTCAAACTTTTATTAACGAACTTCTGAAGCTATCTGTTGATTAGTTTTAAGTATTCTCATCATTAATTACCTTTAAAAAAATGGGCAAATATTTTTTTGTTTAATTGAATGTCTGAATTGAGAAATTTTCCAACCCGTTCTCTTTGAAGGCCGATTTTAAAAACAGTTTCACTAATATTTAATACTTTTATCAATGACTTTAAAGTTGGAGAGTCTGGCGCATTCTCGAGACCTACTTAGTTAGCATGAAATCACATGTTTAAATTAATTCAAAGTTGAAAATTTAAGCCATAATGCATCGAACGTATGTTGACACTTTACACTAAAATTTTCATAACTTTCATCGCAGTTACCAAGCTGATTAATGTATGCATGAAAGTACTACTCACGAAGATTACTTTGCTAAATAATTTTACTAAAATCTTAAATTAGTCAGTCAGTCTAAAAATTCTCAAATATTTGACACATGACACATTTTAGACATTTTGTGGCTCGGAGTTTGTTATAAACTTTAACTTCTATTAAGCTACTTACATAAACTTAGTACTTATAATGTCCGAAGTTGACCCTAATAGGTTATTCGTAATTACCTGTGTTTAGGGATTTAGCCCCAGACTTATAGGTATTATTATAGTGCGGTGAATATCACATTATAGCGAGTAGTCTCAAAGTTGCTGTTTGATAATGTTGAAGTCACGATTCATTATTCTATACCTTATCAAGACAGGAACTATGTCTATGTGCATTTGTGTGCGTGAGTGTGATTGTATAGGTGTTTGTGTATATGTGTAGGAGTGAATGCGGTCATGTTTGTCTATTTGAATAAGTATTTGATTGTATGCTGAATGAATCAATGAATGAACTGTACAAGAAATGTTGTTATAGAAGTAGTTATGGAGGCGAATTGGAAGTGAAAATACCAGATTTTATTATGGGTAACTCATGACAAGACTCGTAACAGATCTTCGGTTTGATCATAGGTTTTATGGAGAAGCCATTCGGTGATTATTTTCTTACACATTTGATATGGATATTGGTAATGGTTGATAACTTTATTGGTTTTATTATACAGGTAGGGTCCAAGAAAAGTAATTAATCTTTTAGTAAAGGTGAAATTAGGTTTTGGGACGGAACAGACGTGATATCTCCTTCTCTTATTGGTGACAATGTAAGGTGTTCGAACATGAATAAAAAGAAGTGTGTACAATATAAATAACTGTCGGACTGTTAGGACTCTCCATGATGTGTAAAGTTCATCGGTAGGGAAGGTAAGAGGTCTGAATGTACTTACTTTTAATACAGCTCTTTGGGCCCTTTCTAATTGCAACATATTGGTTTTAGAAGAGCCACCCCACGCAGCAATGCAGTAAGTGATAATGGACTGGCATAACGCGAAGTATGTCATCCTTATGATGGCAGAGGAGGCAACATAGCGCAATTTTCTAAATATGTAAATTAGTTTTCTGACCCGGGAAGATAAGGATTCTATATGTTTATGAAAGTTTAGATTTTGGTCAATTTCAATGCCGAGGTATTTTACACGAGATACACAACTAATTTCCGAGCAGGTACAACAATCAATATTCGGACGCAAACAAGTGTGAGCAATAAGTGTAGGTGTTGGCAGAGGTTGGGTTTCGTTTCTGATGGAAAACGTCATGAAGTTGGTTTGGAAGCATTAAGGGTTAGTGTGTTCAGTGCCAACCATGAATTAATCGCATTGAACCCATTTTGAGCGATATCTATGACTTTATACCATGTGGGCGCCGTGAAGGTAACAACCGTATCGTCCGCGAAGGATATGACTCTGCTGTTGGGGATATGCATATTACAGAGGTCGTTAATAAATACAAGGAACAATGTTGGGCCTAATGCTATGTTTGCGATATGGAGTTTTAATGTGGGGTAATTCTGTGGATAGGGACAGGGCATTTGTACTTCAAAAGAAATGTGTTCGTGCCATGTTTGGGCTAAAACAAATTGACTCTTGCCGACCTTACTTTAGAAAACATAATCTGCTTACATTGCCTTGTCTCTATATATTTGACATCTGTTTGTTTGTGTATCATAACAAAAATTTATTTGTTCAAAAACAACAGATGACTAACCGTAATTTACGCTCTGCATATAAGAACAAGCTTTATTGGCCGCAGACAAAATTAGCCTTAGTAAGCAATAACTGTTTCTTTATGTGTATTAAAATTTTTAACAAACTACCTGACGAGTTTAAAGAATATAAATTTAGAAAATTTAGATCCACCGTTAAAGAATGGTTGGTAAAGAAATGTTTTTACAGCATTCAAGAATACCTAGAATATAAGTAAAAATAAAATATGATCTATGTAAATCTATGTATCTTACATATATTTAGTCTTTTGTTAATTCCTGTTAAATGTGTATACGCCGTAAAAGGCAGAAATGTGTGAAACTGTTTTTGTAAATCAACATTAAGATCTGATTTTTTTACCTTGTTTCTGTACACAATAAAATACTTACTTACTTACTTACTTACTTACTTACTTACTAATATGCTACCCTGTGGAATACCGTAGGATACTGGAAGGTAGTCACTATAAGTATCGCCGATCTTAATCCTTTGATACCTACCCGTTAGGTAGCTACTGAAAAGCTTATGTTGGACACCTCGAACACCAAGCCTCATCAGTTTGTTCAAAAGGGTGGGGATAGGAATTGTATCAAAGGCCTTTTTAAGGTCTAGGAAGATGGCGAGTACCTTTAGCCGGTTGTTAAGGCCGTTAGCTACATTGTTTGTAAGTTCCAGAACAGCATCAGATGTTGACATTTTACGCCTAAATCCAAACTGATTGTTAGAAATGATGTTGTTAGTCTCTAAATAATGGATAAAACGCTTGCTTATGATGCGCTCGAGGACTTTGGAGAGGGATGTCAGGACAGCGATGGGTCTATAGTTACTCGGTAAACTTTTGTCTCCACCCTTATGGATGGGGTGAATGTTGGCTTTTTTAAATGCATTTGGGAAAATTCCATACTTAAAGCAGGTGTTGAATATATGTGTCAGCGGGACTGATAGAATTGCAGCGTACCGTTTCAGAATGGTGGAAGAGATATTGTCCCAGCCGACAGCAGTATCAGACTTCAAGGAATTGATTGTGGTGAATACTTCATCTTGGTCGGTTTCTAATAGGACAAATGACTTTGAACATGATGGAAAAGAAGACGGCGTCTGCTGAGGTGGAATTCCACTATCTGTAATTTTTTTCGCCAGGTTTTCTCCGATGGAAGCGAAGTAGAGGTTCACATTATTAGCTGAGGTAGTGGGTGACGTATTTTGTTGTAGGAGGTGTATTGGAGGATGTTTTGTAAGGGATATATTTGCGATTCGTTTTACAGACTTCCAAACCATTTTCGAGTTTTTTCCAGCTTTTAATAACTCATTTTTATCAAACTGTCTTTTTAATTTTTTTAGTAATTTTGAACAAAAGTTGCGGTACCTAGTGTACGTGATTTTTAGCGAGTTGTTATCTTGATTTAGTTTATATTTACGATGAAGAGCATCTCTGTTCCTAATACATCTCAATACTCCTGGTGTAATCCACGGTTTGATAATTTGTTTTTGACGGGTTATATGTTTAATACTGGTGTTATCGGTTATAGCAGTACCTATCATCTCAATGAGTAGTTCAGCGGCATGGTTTGGGTCATCTGTTTTTTTAACAATAGATAAGTCTGTGTTATTAAAGAAGTGATCCAAACCAGCTAAGTTGATTTTGCTAAATGAAGTTTCGCATGAAACGCGGGGTTGTCTCTCGTCCAAGCAGGTTAAAACAGCAGAATGGTCTGTAATGGAGGAATCAATTACAAGTGTAGTTGAAGGTCGGTTAGTTTTTAAAAAGATGTGGTCCAAACAATTTGGCCCCCGCGTCGGAAGTGTATGACTAGGCAGGAAACCATGATATGCAAGAGTGTTTAAGTATTCGGCGGCTCGGTTATCTGTGGTAGAGGGGATGATATTTATGTTGATATCTCCTACTATAATTATGTTATTATGTGATCTTAGAACGTCGCATAATGATTGGAGAAAAATATCAACCGAATCGTTTGCGGGTGACCGATAAATGCAGAGGACAGCTGTTTTATTATTCAGCTTGATTAGCAGACACGATGCCACATGTAAATTAGGTTCTTCAACTGTATAGTTTAAGTCCGTTTTAATATAAGCAACCACGCCATCGGATTGGTTCAGGTTATGTTTTGTAGAGTGTGAATGGTAGTTACTAAGTAGAGGGATGGTTTGATTGGTTAAACAGGAAAGCCATGATTCTGTTAGAACTATTATATCGATTTCAAGGGGTAATTCATGTAAAAGTGCGTGCAAGCTTAAGATATTTGTGTTTATAGAACGTATGTTCTGAGTAAGTACATTTAATTTAGTTTTACTATTAGAGATATAAGTTGAAATGTTAGCTAGGGAGCATGCGTATGCACTAGAAACCGAGAAGTCATCGATACCGTTAATTACTGTCTCAATCGGAGTGAATGTAAAGCTTTTTAGAAAGAGTGCAGTTCGAAGGAAATATTTGTATTAGAAATTGGTGGTTAATGATTGTTATAAAATATATGTTCATATATTTCACATAGTACGGAGATAAACTATTCATTATTTTAATTTTAATTTGTACGTTAAGGGGTTAAGGTGTTTTTTTGTGAGGGTGTTTTGTTTTGTGTGAGTTTTTATTGTGAATTTGGTGCGTCGAGTGAGTTTTAATTAAACTAAAGTTTATATACATTATTTCTAACACATCTCGGATAGGAATTATGGTCGATTTATCAATTATTACAATATATGCAAATAAGAAAACTATGTAATAAGTAGTAAATTTCACGTAAATGTTATTTATATTTATAATTTGTATAATAATTGTCTCACAAGGAGTTATTTCAGTAATTGAAAAATATCCAGTGTATTTAATTTCGAGCTCTGTGCCTATAGAAACCAAGTATATCATAATAGCTAGTACAATCAGAGTATACAATAGACAAATATTGCAATATATAATTGAATTTCCAATATTGGGAATTTCAAATAGTCCATCTGACGTGTATATAAAAAGTATAGAAGAAGAAAACTGTTTCATAATGTATTTTTGTGTTACAAACATGAAATTGCAAGGCTTATGTGCAGGATATAAAAAATAATAACCTGTAGTAAATAGATTTAGCAAAAAAATCAGATATAAAATTAATTGTTTAGGGCAGGGACAGATTACGGATGAGTCAGACATTACAATCTTTCGTAGGTAAATTAGAACCGACGCGTTTAGTCAGATCGCCTTAGAGCGAATTTTTTGTATGCTCTCTTCTGACTCAACTCGTATTGGAATGGAGTTTTCACATAGTTTAACATAAACATTACCGTAGTTAGTCCAGCAGCTGTGCGCGATCCGTTCGATAACCAACTGACGCGCGTGATAGTGGAGCCTCTTCGCCTTATGTGTTAAAAATTCACCTATATAAATTTGGTGAGGCGGTCCCGGTATATCTAAGTGGTTTGAACTCAGCTTATTAGAGCTATTTTTGTTAAATAGCTTACATTTTTTTATGAAGTTTTCTTTCAGAATGTTAGTAGTCATTTCCACAATAATAGGGCCATTCTTCACTTCTGTGGTAGGCTTAAACCTGGTGACTTCTCGAATTTCAGATTCTTCCAGATGTAAATCAAGGACTTTTCCGATTTTCAAAGTGATCTTGCGTAAACTATCTTTATTCTCCTGTGATTGTCTAGGCACATTTCTTATTTCGATCATAGAAGTGCGTGAGTTTTTTTCTAATTGATCGAGTTTTGACTCTAGAGAAAGGATACGTTTTTTATATTCGGCATTTTCGTGTTCTAAAGAGGACACACGCTCAAGGCAGTCGTCATATTTAGAGGCAAGAAATTCTATAGATTTTTGAATTTCTGAATTTTGCGCAGAAATATTCGTCACCGAATTTATTAATTTTTCCATTTTTGCATTCTGCTTTGATTCGAACTTATCAAATAGTTCGTTCATTTTTATCACAATCATGTTTATATCCGACGACTCTCCATCATGTTTACGCTTAATTCTTCTTGAGATGCATGGTCCCGCAACAGAAGATTCGCCAGTCTGAATTGTTAGGTTTAATTGGGAATCAGAACCATAGCTCGTTAGGTCATTAAGACTACTTTCTTTATCTTTGGTAGGGGTCCTTTGAGTTCTGGGCATTGTTCGTAATAGTTGCGCTGCGTGTGCGTAGTATAGGCCTAAATGATTTGTCGTCGGTAATTCGCAGTAACGGCGGGAGGGGCTAAGCGACGTGCGTGTGCGCAACAGGTGGTCGGCGCGGTCAGAGGCGTTGCTGACTTGTATGGGTGGAGTGAAAGACGTACGTGTGACGTATGTGTTGTTGTTGTCACTGTTTATTACTAGGCTTCTTACTCACTCAATGAGACAATCCTCTTCAATGATATGAGCGCCTGGTAACAGCTGCGCGGATTGCTTAAGCAAATTAGTTAATTAATCACCGTCCACAGCTCACATTGAACTCCACCGAATATTAACACTACAATGAAATAGTGACACTTCCCTTATCACATGCACTCCTAATATTGTGGTGAATAAAAATTTCGTAAGAAAGACAATTTATAAAGGAATAACGTAACTTCAACACGTCTACTCGCTGTCGCGGTCCGAGGGGAAATCGATACCTAATATAAAATATACCTTTAATAAAATACCTAACTTGAAAGCTATGAGAATACCTGTAATATATAGGAATACACCAGAATATGATGGACCTAATTTTTGGTTGGATATCACGGACGGCGGCCTGCGCCCTTGCCGGAATGCCTCCTTGGGAAATTGAAGCCCAGATCCTGAAAATCAGAATCAGCGACAGTACCACAACATCCATTTTTAAACCAAAAATTTTTTTTTTCCAAATTGATCCAGCTCGGGATCGCAACCCAAGGTCTTAGAAAAGCGTAACCTTAAAAACTGGTATGCAAGCCACTCGACCACGAAGGTCGTCATATTATAAATATAATAGAAAAATATTAATCACAGTAAAATATTAAGCTGCAATTAACAAACTCAAGCAAGGAACTATCTTGAAAAAAAAATCAAAAAAAAAATCAAAAAAAAATTACATTTTTAACAGATAACATAAAAATAAAGAAACTCAATAATGAAGTGGGTAGCAAGTTTATTCAATAATGTAATACCCTGCTATAGTGTTTGGTAATTGAAGCGACGATGAATTCAAGTTCATTCTTATTCGGTGAGCAAGTTCATCGCCCAACACTCTTGATTAGTAAAAAAAATTTCAAGGAGGGTCCAACTCTCCTCGAATATTTTTAACAAATACAAGGTCTTACGATATTTTACATGCCATTTATATGGAACAAGAAAATCAGTCTGTATCAAAAATGTGCACACTTTCATTTAAACTTAAATGCTAAACTTCAACAATTTTATTTGTCTATGAATCATCGAGCTGACCAGAAAGACGAAGCGCAGCTCCCATAAAATCTGGATTATTTTACTTATTAATGTCGAACGACAAAATTTTATATGAAATCATCGTTAGTATTATCTACGTTTTTTTTTTTTGATTGATTGAATTGATGGGAATAATCTATATTTTCAAAAGAAGTTTACAAAATTCAATATTCTTTACAGCAAGAAAATAGAAAGCGTGGTAAAAATGCTGCAAGACCAACGGTAATAACCTAATTTAGCATAATTCAATCAATCCAGCCCTTATAGGCCCTTCAGCAGTGAACACCATTAGAGAGCATTAGATTTGACTGGCCCAATTTTCTTAAGAGGCCCAATTTCACGAATCTTCTATCAGACGAAGCTTGTACATGTGGGTCACGTATTATTCAATAAACCCAAAATTAATACTATGAACGTGAGCGGCGTACCATAAATGGCACTTTTCCGTAATTTTGGGGCAATAAAGACACTGGCTGAAAGAAGAAACTATTTACTGAAGTCATACAAAGTTGCTCCCATTCATCGAAAGGCCCTGCTCAAGTAATTATTTTCACGAAAGTTAGCAAGTTCCCCGTTATAATAATTATTAAACCACAAAAATTAATAAGATACAATAAATTTTGAAACACCCGGCAAAATTAAGGGATCGTCATGCTGCGTTGAAGTTTGGAGTCGGCTCACGTCTCTTATTAATTTCCAGCAAAATAGATTTAAATACGAGAAATTAACTGTGGAAGTCGAGTTTGAATTCGAGATAGGTTTTTACGGAAAACGTGTTTCACAAGTCGAAATGCCGCAAATTGGGGACTTGGAATATCTACGGGTATTGAATGTTCGCTCCAATTTATTCGATCTTCCAATGTTCGGGCGTAAGATTTTAAGCGCATTTCAGTATTAATAACTTTATGTCGCTAAATTTTGATGATATACGTTATATTTGCCTTATCGAATATGTAACAAACATTATAATAAGGTGATGATTAAAGACGTCAGATGCCTTTTATGGACCTCACACTGAAGACATGCTAATGTGTACCTCTTTTACGGTAATGGTATTACAATTTTTTTAATATAAATAAATATTAGATAATATCACATACGTTATTCTGAATCTGAGTAGCCAAACACTTATGGAAATAAGAAATAATAACAGAATCACGACGCATAGACCCGACGCAATATAGAAAAGTTCATTTTCTTCATTGACCTGGCTAGGGAACAAATCCTAGATAACTCTGAGTGACGTCACAATGACAACCAATATGCAAGCCGATGGACCACGGAGGTAACAAAACAAAAATTCTGATGTCAAATGTAAATTTCATTCTAATATTATTTAGGTTTATATAGCTTAAATTTGTTATATACAAAATATATGCCATCTCCAATAATTTATTACTACAATAATTACGTGGATGATGGACTGCAAACCTTTGAAAATGTATTAAATATTTTGACAAAAACTGGTTTCACGATTAATTTGGGTGAATGCCCTAACGAGTGTGCCAGATTCTAAAGAGAAACCAGCAGGAGGACGCCAGAAGAGGCCATGTTCGAGATTATTACCGATGCTGACGTACACGTCAGTCGTCACACGGCGCACACGAGCTCGCTCTTTGCTTGTTCGGACGCCATACGGAATGCTTATTTACCAGAATGCTGAAGAGATTTTTTGTTTTAGTTTAAAAATAAATGTTGTTTTTTTTAATTCTTGTTTTAAATGAAACCGCTTTTAAATGATAAAATATAATTATATGAATAGCTTTTTACTACTCCGTAGAGAAATATTCTAGAATTGCTAAAGTTTTGGTCGTGTCGTAAAATGTTACCACGATACTGGACAAACATTTAAACTGATAAGCTGCATTAATTTTACTTAAAACATTCAAAGATTAGTAACTCGAATAACAGTTATACGCTCTGAAATAAGCGGGAATAAACAAATATTGCGTCATATTACACTTAAACTTTTGTTTTCGTAAAATACAGAGAAGATTTTCTCAACCTATCAAAAACACGGGTGCCTCTAAAAGATGTTCAATGGCGAGTAAATCGACTCAGACAGGCGTGTGCAAAATCTCCACCAGATGGGCTTATCGGATCTGGTAACACTCACAATATTACCTTATTCTAGTTGATTCCAGTTGATTGTAGTGCTATTTTGATACGGCTCTTCCCTCTATTTATTTAATGAGGTAAATTTTATGTAAGTATTTGTACTTAAAGATTACTAAGGAGCTAAAATCATTGTTTTTATGCATGTAAATTTCAATCACAAATCATTAAAGAAACTTTATGGCTGTTGTATAGCACAAATGTCTTTCAGGTACCAAGTCATGGTTCGAAATACTACTCTACATTACATGATATCCTGTTTTTGTAAAAGTTTTGTTGAAGGGATTTATCCTACAGGAACAAACAACAAAGGGTTATTTTTAGTATTCTGGACTGTTAAACGAGTACTGATTGCGGCTGACTTCTACTAATTAAACTCCGAATTAATTAACGCAAGCAGCAAAACTTTATCAGTTCCAAATATAAGTATTTTATAAAGATTACTTTTAATTTTATTTCTATAATTGGATTAGTGTAGTATTAATGTAGTTTTATTACTAGTTGCTGCTAGCTGCACCCGGCATGCTTTGCAATGCTCTTTTTTGCCGATGTTTTATTGTTGACTATATATAACATATAAACCTTCCCTGGCATGGATACAACTTAGCAAAGTTTCATCACAATTTGATCAATAGTTTGGTAACGCATAGAAACAAACATACAAATATTGATTATAATCTTTATATATACTAGCTGACCCGGCCACGCGTTGCTGTGTTATTAATTACACAAGAACAACAACAAAAATAACAAAAGTGCTGCCGACTGGCGTCGTACTCTATTAACAAGTTGACATTGACATTTATAATAACTGACAACATGGTAACAGACACAAACACACAAAGTATTATCATAATATAATTAGGATTATTCTACTGTACGTGTGTATGTTACTAAACTCCTTCTAAACGGCTGAACCGATTTGAATGATTTTTTTTGTATGCAAATGCATACAAATAATTCATTCAAATCAGTCTGATGACGTCCTGGATGGTTTAGATTCACAAATCAGCCCGGCAGATGGCGTTGCAGTCGGCACAGCAACGCGTGGCCGGGTCAGCTAGTTATATTTAGATTGTAACAATTATTCGTTTTGATCTATATGCAGCTATTATTTAGGTCTTCCAATTTTTCTTTCTTATTGTTATGAAACAATTTTTGCCATATAGTAAAAGGCGTTTACTTTTATGGTTTCGATATCCGATATAAAAGACTTGTTTCATTTTAGTTAAGCAGCTATCTGTTCTAAGCTTTTCTTAAACATAAGCTACGAGAAAGTTCAACTTGTTTTTGAATTATTTATCAGTTCCGTTCAGCAACCTGTACTAAATATCTGAATACTACATGATAGGATTTAAGATAATTTCTTCGTAAAAAGAAAACAAAACCTAGTGAGCTTATATTTATGAACTTAAGTTACGAGATTTATTTATTTTTAATTATATAGCATAAAACAACGCTATGGAAAAAGTATCTATTTAATATAGGATAATTTAATAATATGCATTCTGTTTTAACTTGCTTTTCATGTGACCATAAGTTAAGCAATAGATTTTTTTTTAATTAGAAAAGGTATAGCTTGTAATAAAAATTCCTAATCAGATTCATTCTTTTCATTTAAGAGGAAACAAGCAGGGCAATTGTATAATACATAATCTATGGATCAGTAGAAGACCTCAAGCCTGAGGTATACTTATACCAATCAATGTGGTAACTTTTTAGCTGCCCCCGTGAAAATTCGCCAAACTATCTGCCAAGTTCAGCAACGACAACCCTACAGGCTAACGAAGCGGTTACGTAAGCGGACAAACGTTTTATTAGTTACGAACAGAATTTTCAATTCAACCAAAATCAAATAACGCTCGCGTTCATCTCGCTTAACTTCTAGAAAGTACTTCACAGAATTGTCTTAAGGCTGAATGCATAAACGAGTGGCTGTGGATGCTCACTGTGCTAAGCATAATTTTCTTTTATGGCAGGAGCAGGCAAAGTAAATTTACCTGCTTATGGCAAGTTCGCTTGGAAGAGCGGCTTGATTAACAATCTCTGAATACACAATTTGTTGTGTTTGTTGGTGTATTCTATTGTAAATTTATCAGCTGTGTAGTACCTTAGTTGTTTTCTAACTTATGGAACATTGGACTTTATTATCGATATCTAATATCTTTGTACAAATATACAAACATAAAAAATATTATGTTCACCGGAATAAATGGATATTAATTTTTAAACACTGATTTTTCAACTTTTTTCATAGTATTTTCAGTGCTTTGTTAAAAGATTAATTCGTTGTATTAAATTTAGTTCTTACACTTCCGCGCACATTACACATCAGAATAAAACACTTTTTTACGAATTTTTGCGCATGTTTTATTTTATTTTATATTTAATCCTGACGTTTCGACTCCTTTACAGGAGCCGTGATCACAGGATGACTAAGATGATGGTTGTCATGTATTTTCTACTACCTTCACAATATTTTAATCGGGCACGTTCCTAATTATTAAATTATTTTATATAAATCAAGTACTTTTTAAGTAACTTATTAAGTACAAGTATAAAAAACGTTGCGTTCACTTAAAAAACTCAAGCTATTCTATGGTTATGATAAAATACATAAAAGCTTTTAATAATGCTACCTTGTCTCTATATCAATTATTTGAGCTACACAATAAAAAAATATAATTTTAATTTGTAAATACACTGAAGTCTGTAAAATAAAGATAAAAATAAAAATGGTGACCTTATTTAAGAAATCAAATCGTTAATTATAAAATTTATTTTACTATAAAACGCAATAAAAAAATCTCCTCTAGCTGGAATTCGTGAGCGAAATCTTAATGGTCATGCTGAAGACCAAGTTATCCAGCAACTCTTGATTTCAAGCAGCTCGCTTGTAGCAGCTAAGGCCATCTCATACGTGGTCGATCGGGCTTAAGTAAGGCGAGCCGAGATAAGCCATTCGTGGATGTTGTATTCTCGGAGAGCGGTGATCATTCGTTTAATTCGATGTGCAGAAACATTTTCATCATAAAAAGAAGAGGTGTCCGTAATTTGTTCTAAATTCCCTTAAAAACAGCAGTTCTGTACCCGTCATAGAGCTCAGTGTTCTAACTCCAATCATTATTCCACCCCAAAAACGCCACTGATTTGCCCGCCTCGCTGAACGTTACCTTTTTTTGCTTCTAAGAGTCTTTAGGCTTTCTCCAGAAACTTATCCTCCAGATTATCTAAGTGTATATACATATTCGAGTTTGTTAACGGAAAGGCAATTTTACTAATTCTTTTTTTATGTTGATGTAGTGTCGCCTATTTCAATCTGCGTTGTAATCTAAAGTGATGTGAGCAAATTCAAACGGTTTGAGTAATCATTTTATGCCCGATGGCCGCTTGCAACTCTGATCTGATTTCAGTGGTGTTCAGGGTGATGAAAAGCATTTGACCAGCAGAAAGAATAGCCAATACGAGGTCGATCAGTGTCGTTACTTGTGTTCTGGTTCGTTTACTATGTGTTTATGTACGAAGCAGGTTTAAGTGTACTTTATTTGTCTCGTATTTTTATTTTCAATCAAAATTTCACTTAATTATTCTCGTTCGTTAAACTAATTACAATGATATTGTTTCAGTTAAACGTTAATTTAAACTTTTAAGTTAAGTTAAGTTTAAATATCTTGTTGGCAGAAACAACAATATTCGTCAAAGAGCACTGACTTTATTTTTATATAAAAAACAAGAGTGAGATACTTTTAAATTTTTTTGCTTATTAACATATTTTAATCAAAGAAATTTAAAAATTATTTAAATGGAAAAATAGTGGAAAAAATCGACTCGGCTCACAAGTGAATTCTCAGGCGGGAATCGAACCCACAAACTTTGGAAGTCCGGTCCAATGCTCTCCCAATTTAGCTACCGAGCCTTGTGAACACCCGTCGAAAGCTTTCTAATTTTACACTGTAGGCCAGCGTCGTCTCATCAATAAAAGAACATCCTCTCATATTCGAAAGAAACATTTTTACAAATGTTTGGGCAATCGATTCAAATAAAATAGCCATTTAGTTTTATAATTTTAAGTTTTTTTGTATATTTTTCAATTAAAATAATTTATCTTGTTATTATTATAAGATTATAAGGTAAATTATTTTAATACAACGATCAGAATAAAACACTTTTTTACGGATTTTTGCGCATGTTTTATTTTATTTTATATTTAATCCTGACGTTTCGACTCCTTTACAGGAGCCGTGATCACAGGATGACTAAGATGATGGTTGTCATGTATTTTCTACTACCTTCACAATATTTTAATCGGGCACGTTCCTAATTATTAAATTATTTTATATAAATCAAGTTGTTTTATTTGATTTTAAATGTTTTAAAATAAAATAAAACAACTTAATTAAATTTACTTAATAGTATTTTAAAATGCTGCTCATTATCCCATTCAATAAATTGAACCACCACAATAAATAGCCAGGGCCTCTATTCAACTAATGTTAACGTAATATTTTTGTCTTAATTGTGTTTCGTGGTATTGTTTTTTGACGCAGTTCTTATTACTAAAGCACAGAACATCAAATACGATTGCTATTTCATTTATTTTTATGTATATTCATTTGTTATTTAGTAAAACGTGTTTAAAATCAACACTATTGAAATACTTGATTATTGCGTTTGTAATATCAATATCGGTGCACAGTGTTCTCGTGGATACTTAGGTTTATTACTTTAAAATAAGTAATATTAACAAATAAAACTGCGTAAGCCTTCTTCCTCGCTTAAATTTATTGAATTTTTATTAAATAATTAATTAATTACTATCTAAATTATCGTATTATTCACATAGATATGATTTCATACTTAAAATATATCAGATTCGACATTAAACCGTTGAAAATATTTTCTGTTACATTAAATTATAGTTATTGTAAAAGAGAATTAAAACAATCACAAACACAAAAAAAAAAAAAAAACATAACGCAGATAAATTATTACAAAAAATTGATATTCTTTCACAAACCATGAAACAAATGTATAAACATTTACCTGTGGTGTTAATAAATACTTACTGGCTACTTAGTGCTGTTTAATAAAGGTCTTAGTTTCTATGAATACAAGATTTATTGATAATAGTTATGACACTTCTTTACTGATTTTCAAAAAATACTCCTGGCTACATACATGCTGAAAGCTAAATTATTTACCATACCACCACCGGTATCTCTACAATTTCTTCCTGCGGGAAGTTGACTCTGAAACAAAAAAGGTTTTTTTTACTTATAACTTGTTGGCTATAAAAGTTTTTATTATTTGATCAACCGTCTGATTGTGAGTGGTTGCGGACTCTATATGCGTTCTGACAAATTATTTGTATTGTATAAAAACATTTACCATGAAATTTAAGGAACAATAATATGATACTCCTGGAAAATTTGATTATGATATATGTTTTGAAAATATTAGTCCTTTTTTTAATACATTAACAGTAAATCTTTCCTTTATCTAACCTCTACACTTGACGCTAGAACGTAAAACTTTTAAAGTCAAATATTTTTTTTAACCACTAATAATGCTATATTATGTTAAATACCGAATTCTCTCTTCAATTCGATAATGTTTCTAATAACAGACATTTAAACCATTAAAAGGTAGAAAGGAATAATAATTAAATATCGTTCATTCACTCTCTTGGCTTATTTTCAACATTAACTTTGCACTACATTACCTGTTAACGTGCATTAAAAGGAAGCGAGGCAATAGCCTTCAGCTCATTCTATACGTGCCATTTTACAAGCTTTCTAGGAAAACTGTTATTCCAACCAACAGCTCCTAAACGTTACCTTGTTAGGTATTTCAATTTTCAGCTTTAGAACACTTTCGAATTTTTCAATTCATTTTAACAACAGCATAGTATGCTTACGGCGTATTATTCTAAAAAACAATTACAATTTATAACGTTAAGCGAATTAAAATAATATATTCATTTAGTTTTTTGAAATAAGTTCAGATTGAGATATTTAATACTGTGAATAAATTAACTTCACAAGTTGTGAAGGTCTTTTTCCTGGTCTGTAACATATGTTTTCCAAAGATTCAAAATCTGTATTATTCAAAGACTTGACAAGAATATGATAGTATATTAAGATTACGTTAATTTTTTATAGCCATTAACTTATTTTTTCGGGAACATCAACCTATCCATCAAAACATTAAAAAATTTTTAGTCCCTTTTCAAATTTAAGTTTATCACTTCAAAGTCCATTATCAACTAAAAAAGATATTTATATTTTATGGCAGTTTTATTTTTTAGAATTTTTGTGCTGTTATCTATAAAAGACTAGGGCAAACATCATCTATAGGAAGGAATTTCACAGAGTTTTATTTTATTATAAAAATCTGTTGCAAATCGACCTTACGTGGCACGCTTACTCTCGTAAGTCCTGTGTTTTTTTAACATCAGTAGTCTTATCTGCCGGCTGTACTACGTAAGTATCGAGTACGAATCAAAACTTCAGACTGCGACAAAGAGATGACGGTTTTAGGCAATTTTGGAAGTGAATTACTGTTGTCTGTATTTTACGGTATATTTGTGATGTATTTAGCACCTCCTTAAGAAGGAAAACATTGAAAATATTTTATACTTTCAATGTACGCGGGGACTTACGAGGTTATAACAAAATTAGTCCTATATCGACGCAATATCACCTTATACGTGTACAAATTAGCTACAATTTATTAATCTTGAGTATCAATAAACTAAATTTTCATAAGAATTTCATTAAATATTGCAAATAGTTTAGATCAACATCTCAGCTGAAAAACATCCATTGCTGGGCGTAAGCCTCGCTTCCAAATCAAACCACATCAAAACCGGGTTTAGCCCTAATCTCTACGCTTGGCCAGCGGGTTAGAAATCGCAATAAAAGACAATTCGGAAAACGCCAACCATTTTGTGGGCTACGAAAGGTGTCTGATGATTACCTTCAATATTATTAATCGCATTTTACGACACGCCTAAATGTAAAGGGTTGGTGCTATTCTACTGTACCGGAAATCACATGGCTTAATATAAGTTACATTTATTAAAAGTAAACTCTTACGTGGGCAAGCCTACGGTAAGCCAAAAGTATAATAATAATAATAATAATAATATTTATTTATTTGCTACAAACACGGTAAATAAGATGGTAGGTAATAATAAACTGTACGTCATGTTTCGCCTATTACTAAGCATGCAAATTCATAGTTATGTTAAAACTACCATGTTGTGTGAGAATTATTAAATGTAATATATATGGAATTACATTTTTAATATTAGATTACATTATTATATAACATTAACCCTTAAATATATATAATGGCAAATAACGTCCTCACACTTAAAATAACAATTTATTTAAGTAAATCTTTTAGTCAGAAAATCCTTACTGTCATTAAAGCTTTCCGTCAATAGCCATTTATGCAAACAATTTTTAAAATGAATAATAATTAATCATTTCATATGACCTGAAATATTATTAAATAATTTTACACACATAGTCAGACAGCACTAAGAGTACCGTAGTGTTTGAGGTCTTTCTTGCAGTACCAATCTATTTGGATTTCTAGTATTACGAGGATAGATTTCACATGCTCTCTTTAATAGTTTTGTGTGTTTCTTAACAAATACACATGCTTCAAATATGTAATGCTGCATGCTGCAAAGTTAGTAAACCCAGATACTGAAATAATGTACATAACATGACAATTGAGAGCACTAGATTTAACTCACTATTAATAATATACAATGTAGTTATAAAAATAAAGTAACAGCAACTTAAGTTTGTTCAATTCATGCAACCTTTTTGTTCAATGGTTATTTGTAAATGGCTCGAGAAGATAACCTTAATTTTTATATTGAAAACTTTAAGGGTACTGAACACACTGACAAATAATATTAACATTTAAGTTCAATTAATATTCCTATAGTAAAGAAACATTTAAATCTACCTCAAGTACCTATAGGAAAAATTAAAAAAAAAATCAGAAACAGCATATAACTGCATGCATTCGAAATTGATAATTGTAATGCAGCATGATAATTAGTTCAATTTGGATTAATTAAGTTTTAAACCTACCATCAGCGCCATTGTCGCTACTTGCCGAAAGGACAAAAATGTCCTCCATTTCTGTAATGTGGAGTTAATGACTGTATAATTAAATGAATTGTAATTTGCAGTTTTTCAAGCGTGAAACTTTTAGTGTAAATTTTAAATACGTGCTTTTGTGTAAATAATTTAGCAGAATAATATTAAATTCTTCACACAGCAAAGTGTTTTTATCTTAAAGTTACTGTTAAGAAATAATCAAAATCAGCTATCTGATTAAAAATCAATATACACAATTTACTAGTTCTGTCTAAAGCCTGATTTGTAAGTATCAAAATGTCCTTTTTTGTTTTAACAAAAAAAAACCTTCTTTTAACAAACTTTTTATGACCATCGTAATAATAATTATAAACTCGTTTTTACCATATAGAGAAAAAATTTGATATAAAATGTCTTACGGATAGGAAAGTCCTTGTTTGCCTTGAAGCATCATAGATAGAGCCGTCTTGGAGCTCCTCTTCACTATTCCTTCGCTAGGAGATATACTCTCCTTACTCAGCATGTGATCTGTAAATAAACGTTATAATGGAGCCTTGATATTAGTGGATTGATTTTTTTATTAGTGTCATTATCACTTAGTTGGCAATTTTATTAACTGATGATTTTCTTCAGCAACCAAAATAAGGTAAATAAATGATTTAATTTATTATATTTATTATTACTTAAAAATTAAATGTTTGAGCTTGTTTTAGTAATAAACTTATAAAATATCATACAGTATTCTTTTAGCAGCTATATTTTTTCGTAAATATTACATATTTTAGCGAATCGGTACTCAGAAGTTACTATTCAGGCCGTCCCTAGCGTTCTTGATAACCATCTCACCCGGATATTAACACGTACGTTTTAGCAGGGTTGCCAAAAAAACATAAATTTTCGTTATCAGAGATTATGAGATTATTAAAATATTAATGACTACAACATTTCCAATAACTTTGTATTGTGTTAAATAATGATAATATTTTAAAGCAATATGCTGACGCATTGCACTACATTTTCTAGCGGCTGCATAAGACAAATTGTGCCAGCAACGTATGTAATACTATTCGTATATACTTAAATATGCATATCACGCTCCCTCGCGAGAGTCGCCTCAATTGCCACTTATAGGCAAAGAAATAAAAGGCAGGAATTGAATTATGACAAAGTCAAGTAACTTTTTTAAGATACTCTTTTGACTTAAATAAATAACACAATGTCATCTACAAATATGCATATTTTAATTCATATCTAAAAAATCATATTCACAGCTAAATATATATAACATTTAG
Organism: Calamotropha paludella; assembly: GCA_927399485.1. Lineage (NCBI taxonomy): Eukaryota > Metazoa > Arthropoda > Insecta > Lepidoptera > Crambidae > Calamotropha > Calamotropha paludella. The sequence continues at coordinate 18,519,142 of OV656815.1, read as the reverse complement.
CCTATAATACGTATATATATAAAATCTCTCTCTACAAATAGCATTTCACTATAATGTTACCTGAAAGAGGTTTAATTTTGTTTTTAATAGAAAATTAACAATGCTACAAACATATTATTTATTTTCCGGTTCTTTCGTAGTAAGCTAAAAGCTTGTTAAACGAGTGGGTCCGCGTCCGTAGCACATCGATATGGATTGACGTAGATATGCTACGGCCGATTTTATCGTTTACCAAACATGATGCCTAATATATATTATTTTGTTTACTTAAATTTATATTTATTTCGACAACCCTATCTATACGGAACGTGCAGTGTACTTACTCTTAAAGACGTTGCCGGTTCTCTTCCGGTACTCCTGCTCGATCGCTGGCAGCAAACCCGGATACAGCTGCAGCGGTGTCCGGTAGAAATCTAGCACAGATTACATGCGCTGGTATTACGAAAATGTTTTACACAAATTATATATCTAATATGGACCTATGTATATACAAAATGCTTTCACAATCGATATACCAAAGAAAATAGGCATATTGTTTAAAAATCGCCTACAAATAAAACAAATATACATGTTAATTATCATACACTTAATATTTTAACACATTAAATTTATATGAAATCATAACTTTCATTTCCTTTCAGAATACAGGAACAAATAATTGAAAATCGTTACGCCATTGATTTTAATTAACTTATTTACTTGTCTGACTAATTAAACTTTATAAACAATGCTAGGCAAAATAACGTTTATCAAATTTCTTGGATTTTAATTCTCATTTTTGCGAGAAATACAGGAAAATCCCATGATCGAAACGATATGACACTAACGCACATAGCTTAGCTTTTAAGATATCTAAAGAGTTTAGAAATCTAACTTTTACTAGTAAAAATGCTACGACTAAAGCAGCATGAAAGAAGAAAAAGAAAAAACAGCATGTTATTAAAAAAAACCTCTAACACCAAGCCTCTTTGTTTTTTTTAATAATCAATTGTGTCATATCAACTGGTCATGATGAAGTAAGTTTTGTGCTATAGACTAAAATCGATCTATTTTGGGAAGATGCAGATATAAAGCTTTTTTATAATCAGAAACACTAACTGAAGGATTATTTTTGTTGCTAATGTCGAATGGTGTTATTAATAGAAAATATTAATTCACTTTGCAACACATGAAGCTATCAATTTTAACTGCATTGGAAGCCGTTAGCAACCACATAACCCCTTTCAGCTTGTGTGGTAAATGATAGTCTCTTCTCCTCCTGCGGTATTCCATAAAGAAGGCCTTAATCGCAGTGATGATATTAATAGGTTGATGATAATTGTAAGAGTACTTACAAAGCATTCTTTCTCCAGCTGATGGCCCCTCCAACAAAATGTCATCAGAACGACCACGTAGATAGTCTGGAGGAAAAGATGTGTTAGCGGCTCGCTCATACCATTTTTAATAAATAAATTTTATTGACAAATGTAAAGTAATCAATAAAAAAGGCCCACTAAGTGTTAATCTCGGCGGGCTTAGTCCGCGCTTCGGAATACGAATATTTCGTTGTAGCTGTACAGGTCGTTGGACGTAAGGAATATTTACAAGGAATTACTCTAGTGTCATTTATTTTATCTTAACTCCCTGCTGTGCTACTATCAAAAAGGGGAAAATATACATAACGAGTACTATTTGAAAATACAGGCATAACCGACTTTCAATATCAAGTCAATGTAAATGTATTAAGCGATAGAACTTACTTCCTTTTCAACTACATCATTAAAATAATCATGGGAACCAAATACACCTTTATAACAAAACTTTTCAAAAGGGAAATCTTTTTGAATGACTGCAACTACAATTTTAAAAGCAGGATTCCTTTCAAATGTTTTGAGCGAGGTGCTATTCAGGTCACGCTTAATTAAGACTATTATATATCTTTTTACTTCAAGGCATGACCCTCAGAAAACGTTGAAAAGGTTTTCAACAAAATATCTTCAGAATTATGCAACTGGAAAATTTTACGAGTAGCAATACGGTGTGAAATTTAAAATAATACTATAGGTACGTGTAAACACTTCAAAAACGGAGGAAAAAAGAAGAAAAAACTTTATTGCAACATCATTAAAACTAATTTGAGATTTGTTCGCTTGCTACGATTCAATTTTATATTAAACTAGCGACCCGCCCCGGCTTCGCACGGATGCAATGCTCTACTATATTATGCATGTATTATACATATAAACCTTCCTCTTGAATTACTCTATCTATTAAAAAAAACCGCATCAAAATCCGTTGTGTAGTTTTAAAGATTTAAGCATACATAGGGACAGAGAAAGTGACTTTGTTTTATACTATGTAGTGATAGAGCAACTACTTTCTCACTTTCACATAAGTACGAAATCGAAATTCTGGACATTTAGATGTCTAAAATTTATGTCTAAAGTCTGTTTTCAAGTACACGTACTTAGAAGCTGTTTACTTGTGTATCCCTAACTTTATTATTATTCCCTCTCTAATTACTTATTCAGATCCTCAAACAATGCCGAATTGACATTCTATTAAACTCACGAATAGCATTTACGTATTAAGGAAATACAGATTAACTCTTTAATTTCATCACTCTTTCAACTTAGGACACGATGAAGTAAAAGAATTGTAAGAATTGATTTACTGTTGATTGATTTTGAATTACATATTCCTTCGTTTTATTATTACATATTTTAGATAGCCCTCTAAGTCCGTAGCCTACTGTATTGAGATTTGGTACGTCATGTCCAAACTACCCCATAGTTTACTCAATAGTACAGTACTCTAAAATGCATTCTTAAAGTTTGTCAGTCATATCATGTACACCGAAACTGCCGCGAAAGTACATTCTAAGAATTTCATCGGGTCTCGTCTCCATGTTTGTACTTTTTAAATCTTTGTGGCGATTGAAACCATAGAAACAATAAAAAAAAATTTGACCACCAACTTCGCCCGTTTGGTGTTAAGTTCTTCAGTTCATTAATTAAAGAAAGTCTATATTGTACTGAACACTGGAATTTTAGCTAGTTTACACTGTTACTGCCTTGCGCGAACTCCCAGCTTATGTTATTTATCTGCCATATGGTGACTCTTTCTTTAAAAGCACAGGATATAAAATAAAATTTGTTACTACCTAATAGGCATATTTTTATTTTAAACAAAAGCCTTAATACTTAATTTTAAGCTTACTTTTTAAAACTGACAAACTTTTCATACAATATTTTAACACCTTTTTTAGGTATTTAAGGGAATCTTCAGAAATGCTAATACACCTGTCCACTTATTTCTTACCAGGCACCTGTCTAAAGAATTTCATTCTTCTTATTTAAAATGTGACGGACTTGCTAATAATTCTTACTCTATTTACAGAGTTAGGAGTAGAATTAAATTACTTCGACTTAAACTCACGCTTTTAACTTCAAAAATGGTAAAATTTTCACATAAAGTTAAACTCCTTTTTACTCCTTTAGGAATAGAATTTTAGCAAATAGTGATACCCTTGTACATTTTTTTTTTACCAAGAGCGCGCATTTCGAATTTCATGCCTCTTACATTTTAAAATGACAGATTTCCATACAACAGTTTATTTATTTAGCAATCCTTTAGGAATTGAATTTTCCCAAATCATTTCTTAACAAGCGTTATCTCCTTTTTATAAACACACCCTTCAGATTTCTAAATTTAGCATTTTATCTTTGTCTGTCAGTCATTCAATTCTCAGGACAAAGCCTTTTTATATACAGACTAAAAATAAAGACGTTCTTTTTCAGCTTAACTCAGTTTACGCACTAAATTGAGTTCCGTGCGTATTTTTGGCTGTAACCGGTAAAGTTCAAGATGAGCCTGATTCGTAGCCTCGATTTTCGCACACTTGGCCAAATGTAGCTAGTGAAATTGATTTGATGTGAACAGAATTTAAAATGGATACTTGAATAATATGTTTTATGAAACTTTGTTTTTAGGCAAATGTTATAGAATTGTACTGGTAATGGTATTTAATAATCACATATCACATTCAGCCTTAAAAACAATTGCAAATCTGGCTTCTATTCTATTAAAGCATTTCAAATCTATTTCAAAACGTTGCAAAGATTGCTACATGATCAGCATTTATTAAGTGCAGCTTAGAGATAATTATATATTTTTCTGCAATACTTGTTTTATATCACAGTGCTCATAAATAAGGAATCAGCAAACATCAGGGTGATTTTCAGTATAAAAAATGTTTGAATAAAGATAGAAATCAAAATATTTATGTTTTTCCTTACTAGATTCCTAATTCTTCCTGAAACTTATAACAAAAAAACGTTGTTTTATATTCCTGATTCCTCCGGATTTTAAAAAGTTAATACAGTCAAGAGAAAATGTTAAACCGTCTAATTATTACTAAGAATGGCAATATAAATGTAATTGTTCTAAATCAGCATGCTATAAAAAGATGTGTAATATTTTTTCAACTTTATTAAAATTTGTTAATTAGGTATAAATTGTATTTATGTTTTACGTCAAAGTTAAAAATAACCTTGTACAATTAACAAAGGTTGATTTATTACAATGTAAAAATAGCGCTAAAGAGAAATAAATGTAATAACAAAATCTATATGCCTTAAAATTTATATTAAGCTACTACTAACTACTCACTTATCGAAGTAAATAACTTTTCGAAGGGAATCATGAAGAGAAAACATATATTAATCATATTACGCTATCATCTCTCCATGCAAAATTCAACTCTAGTAACATACAAAACGAAATACTGTGCCCTATGTTTATCACACATACTGTGCCACCTCATTAATTTCCTTACATTTACTAGCTCAAAGTTAACAGTGTATTGTAAGTATATATGTATCATATATAGAAAATAGTTCACTCTAAAAAATTCACAAAATGCTACCTTTATAATAGTTAAACCCGTCTTTGCCGAGGTCAGAGCTCTTCACTGAGGCAAACGCCAACAACACAACAAAAGTTAACAAAGCCTCCTTCATTATTAATTGATATTTATACCTATTGACATGCTATTAGACTGTATTGTAACGCACTAAGGACAGTACTGAAGAGTTTGGACTGAATCGCCTCTTTTTATAATTTACAGTGCGTCAGTTAGGGTTGTGCGTAAAGTTAACAAAAAGGTTACAAAATTTCAGATTGTTTGGATAGAAAAATACCTACCTTATCTATTGCGAATTGTGACAGTAACCGAAAATCTATTCTATTTTTGAATTGTATATGTATGATATATTATTTATATTATAGTATTCTTTAAAAATCTACCAAAATTGTGACTAATGACATATATCAAAATGAAAGTTACTTTTTCTGCAGCCAGAAAAATCTCGTTAAATTATAACACCAAGCCTCAAAAAACGTTCTATCTTTGTACATGAAGCTTTCTATTCTGGAAATGTAATTACAACTTCAGGCTTCAGTATGCCCTATTAAAACTTTTTATAAAGTGGAAAATAATGTAGATTCACAGTAGTCAACTTTTCATGGTACTTTTTGTTTTATATAAATAGCAGAATTATTTCTGTTTGGACGCAAAATATTTTAGTTTTTATACCGGCACTGGGATCAAAATGTATTCTATATCCACTATACATATATTTCTGTACTGGTAACACAATATCGACACCATAGCCCCGGATAATTAATGTTTTTACATTACCTGTACACAAAACTGGTATAGGCAAGTACTTACTTCCATGAGAGCTTAAACTCAGGAAGTTTTTATTTATACCTAGCAGGATTTTTTATATATCTAAAGAAATTATTTAACTTACACTCGAGAGCAATGAATCCGGGTCACTTAAAGAATGTTAAAAATCTCGGAAACTAAAAATGATAGGTTAATGCAATAAATTGTATATAATAGACAATGTAATACTCCTTAAATGAAAGAAAAAAAAATATGAGTCACCATACATTTTATTAACACAAAATTACATAAAGAAAAAAACTGCTGATCTCTCCTTAAAACAAAAATAGGAAACAGAAAATGTTTGAACTTTATTACGATTTTCTTGAATTTTAATACTTCGTATTGCCTCCTCGTGCTTCCATTACTGCGTTTACGCGGTTTGGCATGCTGTACACCAAGTTCCTTATACGATTTTGGGGAATATGCTCCCATTCCTCTGTGAGAGCAATTTTGTGCTCACGAAGCGTGATTGGGGGAGGGTTTCGTTGTTTTACGCATCTGCCTAGCTCGTCCCAAGCATGCTCGATCGGGTTGATATCCGGGCTGCGCGCTGGCCACTCCATACGAGTAATGTTCATCTCTTGAAGGTAGTCATTCACAATCCTACCTGTATGAGGTCGGGCATTGTCATGCATAAATATAGCATCCTCACCTAAATTGACCATAAATGGACCAACGTGATCATTGAGGATTTCCTCCACATATCTTACGCTAGTTAAAGAGCCGTTTTCTATGATCACCAGCTCTGTGCGACTTTCAGAAGAAATTCCGGCCCACACAAGTACAGACCCACCACCGTAGGCTACTTTTTCTTCGATGCATGCTTGCTTGAATCTTTCCCCTGGTCTTCGATACACTCTGTGTCTTCCATCGTGCTTGTAGAGCATAAATTTTGATTCGTCGGAGAACATAACTTTTGACCAATCTTCAATACTCCAATTTACGTGGCTCTGGGCATATCTTAGTCTTGAAATACGATGCCCACGCTCCAGTTTAGGGCCGTTTGCAGGTCTAAGGGGTTTTAAGTTAGATTCAGCAAGCCGACGTCTTACTATCCATGCACTTGGGTTACTTCCTCCGAGGCGTCGAAACTGATTGGTGAGTTCAGTTCCTGTGAGAAAGCGATTTCGAAGCATGGTGTTCACCAAGTATCGGTCTTCTCGTGCTGTGGTACACCTGGTTCTGCCCGTTCCTGGTCTGCGTAGGTTAGAACCAGTTTCTTCGTAACGTCGGAGAACTCTTTGTACTGTTGACAGCGACACACCGACAGTCCTGGCTGTATCGCGCTGACTCCGGCCGGTTTCCAGCATTGTAAGTATTCTGGTGCATTCTTCAGGCGTAAGCGACATAATTTCAGCTTGAATAATGAATATAGAGCACTATCAACATGGTTTATGTACCCACATAAATGACAGATTACAAACAAAAGCAAAACCAAATGCTGTAATTTCGTAGTTCCATCTTCGAAAGTGGCCCTTTTTCAAATTTAATTTTTTTATGATATAACTTTACAATAACTAAGAAGTTTTAATACCTTCATTTAAGGAGTATTACATTGTCTATTAAATACAATTTATTGCATTAACCTAGCATTTTTAGTTTCCGAGATTTTTAGGATTCTTTAAGTGACCCGGATTCATTGCTCTCGAGTGTATTTCAGGTATCAATTGGGTTTTTCTCTTGAAAACTTATAACAGTTAACGCCTTCGTAAACTAAGCCCCGAAAAAGAATGCATAGAAAACTTAATCTTCAATAGTATATCCGATATCCAGGAGAAGGAAACAAAATAAAATTACGCATTTGTTGATAACACCAGGTTAACATTTTATAGGCTAAAGGGATGGATCTCTATAACGCCATTGTTTAAAAGAGTTGTACTGTGTGTTTAGTTTTATCCAAGTACATTTTCAATTATTTTATGCACTCGTCAAACGTCTATAATAAAACTATAAATGTAATAAACATTTTTCTCAAGAGATTCTTAATAGCATATTATTAGAGAAAGACTTTTCAAGCACTAATATGTTGGTTAAAAATATATGTGCCTGATTATGAAAAAAAACTGTATGTGTTCTTGATTTAATAGCTATTAACTTATTTTACTTATTACTTTTTTATTGTACAACCCTGAAAAAAATCTTTCCATTTAACAATATAAATGAAGATAACTTTTAAGATGGAAGAAACGTAAAACTGCCTGTGATATCCCTTAAAGGCCACGTCCCACGATCCGTCGGTGCGGACGACAGCACCGTAGGGTGCCGTCGCGGACCTTACGCAAACTACGTAGACAACCGCTTCATATTTTTATAGAACATGAAATGAAAGACAGTTGGATTGCTTTGAATAAAGTACTGTCGCCACAATAGTATCAGTTGAATTGAAATAACATTAATAACAGAATATATACAAGTTCATAAACAAGAAAACTAAAATATAGAGAAAATAGTCTTTTAACCGATTCGTTGCTGATGACGCCTGGAAAATTGGAACCTTTGGAAATCCAAAGGTTGCGGGTTCGATTCCCGCCTGAGAATTCACTTGTGACCCGAGTCGATTTTTTCTAGTATTTTTCTATTATAATAATTTATCTTATAAGATCGCATTGAAAATGCATAAAATATATAAAAAAAAAAATATAAATCTAATTTAAATCTTGTTTGGTTGTTTGTGTAGGAGAGTGTCACAAAGTGCTAACAAGCGATAAATAGAACAATAAGAAGATAAGTCAGTATATCAATATTACAAATTTATATTGAACATATTCTTTTCCCAATGGCGTATAATTCGTCCAAAAAAGTTATAAAAAATTATAACCAAACGATTGCCACGCTAAGATTAAAAATATTTACTAGTAGTATTGCAATTATACTATATGGCAATCAGTGTGTGATATTTAAATCTTTTAAGAAAAATATTTCAGGTTGTATTCATACCCATTAGACCCACCTCAATTGATTGAAGCACTTTAAAAACAATCGGTCTAATAAAACGATTCCATGAAAGTAATCTTGTATCGGTAGGTAAGTAATATTAATCGGGTACATAACACCTAAATGACGTTATGTTTTTAAATAGAAAAGTCATTGTTATTTTAAATCTAGTACTCTAATTGTGCAAATTATACTTTTCATTCCAAAATTCCAATTACTTTTGTAGACAGACTTGAAATGTTTTATTAATTAATAGTGCTATTGAAATATTACACACCGTGTCTACGACCTTAGTTAACCAGGTTTTATTTTTAATATTAAGAAGGTATTTGAATGTTATTCAGACTAAGTCTGAAATTGAAGGATTTAAGTTTAACAGTCAACGAAGGGCAATAGTAAATTTTAGAATGTTCGTTAATAGAAACAAAAAGAACTTAGTAAAATAAATACGAAAACGAAAATAGCGTTACAGTGATTATACTCTACGTTGCAAAATATGCAACGAGAATTTGAAGTTCTACCATTTTAAGTAGACCCTTGTCCTTGCATTTAAACGGCGTCAAAGCGTTGTTTGAATAATTTTGTGAGAGGCGTGACAGTTCTAGTTATTGTGGTCGCGTAACTACAAGACCTACAGAGGCGAAAGGCTTTCTTTGTGCTCTCCGTGAGCGTGGGTGGCGAGCGTTTCGAGAGATGCTGAGAGCGTCGCTCATTTGCAGAAAGCCTCCAGTTGAAGTGTCGATGTCGTCAGAAATCCAGCCATTTCTATGCCGACTCAGCGTTTTAACAATTAAAATGTTTTGGATTTTAAAGAATTTTTATTTTAAAATTCAATCTAAAATAGTTCCCATTACAACAAACGAGGTTTTTGTCATCATTTAATTGTATCATTGATTGAAATTAACAGTGAAAATGACATTAGGCATACGATCTGTATATATAAAAGGCTTTATCCTGACTGAGTGACTGCTAAGAGACTTTACATTTTGTGCGCTTATAAAAAAGTGAAGACGCTGGATATTAAAGAATTTTGGGAAATTTAAACTTTAGTTGTGAAATAGGTTCATACGATATGGTATCCACCATGTTGTATGGAAATTTGTCATTTTCAAAGTAAGAGGTATAAATGTAAAATACGTGCTCATGGTAAAAAAATGGTTAAAAATTTGAAAAATGAAAAAAATATTAGAGTTATCCATTTTGCCCGCTACGCTCATCTTTTTGCGTTGGATAGTACATTTATCGAGGAAGGCTTTAGGTTATATAACGTAACGCTGCGACCAATAAGAGCGAAGCATCAGTGAAAAGTGTTGCAAAAACTGAGAAAATTATCCATATTTGAGGGCTTCCGTTGCGTGCGCTGCGTAAACGGTTCAAGTTACCCAATAAATATGTATGAAAGAATTATTCCTCTTTAAATGATCTAAAAAAATGTCTGCGACAGTATATGTCTATCTTTTAAGATTTACTCATTATAACCTTTTTATCGTTATCAAATCTGGTCGAAATTAATGCACTATTGCCAATTATTTGCCAAAGAGTTTTATCAACATAACATTAGTATTAATATGAGAGCACATTTGGGGGGAGGTAGTACAAATTTTCCTTCAAAGTTACTTTTAAGAGGAGACGGGCATGTACCTCATTTTGAAAATAAAATTGAAATTGATTGCGAGTTAGGAGAAAGAGTGACTACCATTGAGGATTTAATATCGAAAGTTTACCCTAATATCGTCGAAATAGAAAATAAAGATTATCAATGGCTGTGTCAAAGGGCAATGTTCGCGGCGAGAAACAGTAGCGTTTACAAAATTAACGACCTAATTTTAACTAAACTTCCAGGAGATATAGTTACCCACACATTTATTGATAATGTAATGGATCAAGAATATGCGGTTCATTACCCACAGGAGTTTCTTAATTCTTTAAACCCGAGTGGCTTTTCCCTACATTTCCTCAAGTTAAAAATAGATGCCCCAATAATTTTACTTAGAAATCTTAAACCACCAAATTTATGTAACGGGACCCGACTTCAAATCAAATGTCTTCGCAATAACGTGATCGTTGCAATTATTTTGACTGGTCCAGCAGTTGGTCAAACAGTGCTTATACCTCGCATCCCAATGATTCCAAATGATTTTAAAAGAATCCAATTCTCGTTAAGTTATTTTTTGCCGTTACGATTAATAAATCACAGGAGCAAACATTTAAACACGTAGGAATCGATTTACGTCAAGACTGCTTTTCACACGGCCTACTATATGTAGTATTGTCGAGATCTGGTTGCGAAGAAAATCAGTACGTTCTTTTGCCACAAGGAAACAAAACTAAAAATATCATTTACGCAGAAGTACTTTTAAATATATTCTTTTAAAAACTTCTTAGTCGCGATCATATTAACAGAAATTGCCGCGGACGAAGTCGCGGGCAACAGCTAGTTCTCTATAAATTTATTAATTTCATACCGATTGGTAGCTGTTATCTAGGTCAGTAAACCAGTCGGACCGAAAGTTTCGAACCTTTAATGAGTAGAATCGACAAAAAACTCATTAAGGGAAATTCTTTTTCCCTTTTTTCCTTCATACGGAGTCGTGATTTGAAAGATGAAATAACTTTAAAAGAAAAAGTGAAATACTTAATTAAATTTATTACTGTGTAAGCTTTATATGGAGCTCTCCACCATATTAACGGTCTTTTATAAAAATTCTACCCCTTAAATATGATGATTTCTTCACCAATGTATTTTAAAATTACGCAAATCATAGTGATCCAAATTTGTTTAATATTTTTAAATCATGAATTTATGAGCTATCACCTTAATCTACTAATTGAAGGCTGTCATAACTTGCTTACACTTTATTTAAATTCATCTCTTACCGAGGTGAATAAAATAAGGAACTAGGATACATGAAACTTAATTGTTTAAGGGTTATTTGAATTTGATATTGTCAGATTTGAACAATCTAAATTATAATAAAACGTATTACTATAAATATTATGTGTACGGTAATTAGTAAGCATGTACTTCATCTACATACGTTTAACTACCAGATCAGAAACAAAATGAATATTTAAAAGTTCAGTGGTAACCAAGAGCACTTTGCATTTGTACATCTTCTCGGCAAGCTACTAGAATTTCAAATGGATCAAATTGAGACCTTGCCTGTAAAGGAAATCGAGTGAGTAAAACAACAATTTTGATACTTGATCATATTAATTATTTTATGCGAGTTTCAGGGCTATGGGTCTCAAATATAACTTTAATCAATGCGATCTGAAAAATATATCGTGACTCGCCTCCAAGAGCGGTTTTTTGTCTGTCTGTCTGTCTGTCTAAAAAATTGTCTGTCTAATCTGCAGTGTCCGTTCATGGCTCTAGCTATTGATCTAAAATTTTATCTGACATACTGTACGAGTTCCAATGTTCGTTTTTCTAATATCGATGTGGGACTTGGCGTGTACTTATCCTATTTGTTTTGAACAGTATTTTTTTCGAGTCACCTAAAAGGTTTTCTTTAAGGAGTTGCATAACCTGGCTCTACAACGAGGCTCTATAGTGTCTTGGGCCCAGGATGGACAGAAAAAATTAGAATAAAAATTGAGTGTTTTAAAATCTTAAATGTACCTATCAGATATCTAAATGAAATATTAGAAAAGGACGCAATTGTTATAGAAAAAGTAGAAAATTAAACATTTTTAAATAGGAAATATGTCCTACTGTAAGGCAAATTAAGAATTTCTCAAGCATAGAGCTCGAGATGGTGTGTAAAATGTAACGAGAAACATTTTCTCATTATATTTTATAAAATTGTAGTCATTGGGGTATATATAAAAATATAGTTTTTTTTATACATTAAGTAACTATATATATAATTTCTTCATTATCATATACTAGATGTGGCTGTACCGAAATAGATCGCGCTAACGTTATGGTTCTTCGACTACACACATAGTTAACCGTTCTTAGCCTTCTTGACTGTTATTCTTAGGTTTTTACTGACAATATGGTAACAAACACACACACAAAGTATTGTCATAATATAATAAGGATCACCAATATATCATCTAAAAACGGCGCAGGAGGTAATAAATTCGACTCATGTCTAGTCCAATGAATATACCAAAGAACTGTCATGCAACAGTGATCATTGATTCCAGACCTAAAGTCGTTGTTAATAGTGAGCAGGAAGTCCGTGAAACAAAGCCCAAGTCGTCGATGAAGATCAGAATTAAGTCCACATCACTGAGCAAGGACCATCCACATAGGATAACCGAAACAGCAACAAGGGACATGACAGCTGCCAATTATTTTGAATTATTGACAATCAAGTGCTGCCATTAAGGAAACTGAAAACATAAAAACACGAAATCGATTAATCGTCTTTTTTAACACATTCTTTGTTTTATAAAATAAATACCTAACATTTTCGTTGATATTTTCTATTAATTGGTTTATGAACTACGGTGTTTATACAATATCTTAAGTTATTTATTCAGTTGAATGTATTTTCGTCACAATCGATTCGTATCGATATACAATTTCTGACTATTTATAAACAAAAATACTTTAAACTATCGAAATATAGTTTATTGCAGTAGCGTATGTTTAATTATATGTACAATTCATAACTTATAATAAATAAAATTAATGTTCAAAATCATTTCATTGTTTAATGATGTCCACGGTGGGCCCAGAATAGGCATTCCCCTTTGTAATCTTCTTTGATAACGAGGTAGTAAATAAACAAAATTGATTCTTTTTCAGATCTCAAAAATTGAAGTTTAATTTTTTTATAAAGTATATTAAATTTATTAATAGCTAGCATTTCCGATTTCATTTCATACTTCTGAAAACGCTCACCAAAATCATAGTTTTTTTTTTCAATATGTTGATATTTCTTGTTTTTACAAAAATATATTGTTAGAATAACGGCACAAAAGTGTTCTTTTTTATTATATTTAAACGTTTTGGTGAGTGGTACGTTATTTAGTACAAATAAAGGAGTAATATTGCGATAAAGTATGCTTTCTTATTTTTTATTTTTATATAAGTATTTCAATATTGCAAAAAGTGGGCTTTACAGGGCACGAGTACCTTCTTACTACTTAAGATTCGCCTATCTACATGCCTGTCTTTTGTCATAAAATCATACTAATGTGCGGTAAAAATATGTCTTTATACTTGCATATTTCATACTAGACAATATATTTTTACCACATTGTTCTTCGATAATACAAAAGCTTCCTTGTCCAAACAGGGTGCTCGTCTCCGCCATTGTTTGCCTTCACGATCGTCCCATTTTACTTATTGCGCTCCAGAGTAATTAAAGTTGATCCAACGCCGAATTCATTAGTCTCAGTTTCACTGCTTCAAGCTTGCTCCGAGGTCAATACTGCTTACCAGTAAGTATAGTAGTACCTACTAGGTACGCAGATTTGTGTAATCAAATATTCTTTTTATAGGATAGTGAAAAATAATATTCTGATTATTGTCAGAGTTAGTATCCTACACACAAGTTATACTTTAGAACTGAAAGAAGTATTGTAAGGAGTATACTTGTAGGCTTTACTGTGATATTGTCGTTTCTCTGTGCATAAAAACAATATTATAAAATATTACCCTCCTATAATTTTATATAACATTCTGATGTGTTCACATTTTGTATCGTCTTCAATTTGTACGATACTTCAAGCAATACCAATGCCACTTAAATATTCATAGGACAGTATATTTATATACTATACCCGTAGTACCTAATGTAATGATCAAATGATATTTGTGCAACGTTACAAAAGATGTATTTACGTCATGTTCACCAGAAATAAGCATTATTTTTTTAGTAGGTAAGTACCTCCTTACATTAAGTTCTAAACGCTCCACAACGAGTTTATGTGTCCTTTTTATTATGGTCACTTTTATATAAAATGTGTGGTCATAACTTCAAACTCCTTGGTCACCCGAAGACAAAGGTTATTAAATTATGTAAATTAATTCATATAATTACCTCTGTTGCAGAACGATTACAAAATGAAAACTTGCAATTAGTTGTCAAGTTTCAATTTTATTTTTTGGAATTTTGTCAATCAGTTACAACAATTAAATTGTTTTTGACTGACTGAGTGATGATCCTGAATGATTACTTATTCGTGATGATTTTTATAGTTACATTATACAACAAAGTGAAATAAATGCTCCGAGGCCTAATTGTGAGTTTTCAGAAGTCCAAACATTACTATCACGTAATTTTTTTTAAATATTTTTAGGATAGACCTGAACATAATGTAATAAAGTCAGAACTATGATAGATACAAGCCTATTTTTACCGTTTTATACATGACTATGTATGACTAAGCATAAATAAATTAATGATAGAAGTAAATAATAACGGTTTTAATTACATTAATCGTAAGCCTTTTATTTTTTATGGCTCATTTATTATAAAAAATAAGACCTAGTATATATTTAGGTACCTACCTACCTATGCATTTTATATACGTCAATTTATTTAACGGACTCAGTTAATCTAATGTACGAATATAGTGAACAAAGTATGTTTTCAATTTCATAAATAATTATTCATTTCTAATCTTAATTGTTCATTTATTGATATGCACTTCCCTATTTAACCGGGAAAAAAACTACGATTTTCAAAACATGAATTTGCACAAGGTCACCCCTCCATCAAAAAGTACACAAAATAAAGTGAATCATAAATCCCATATCTTTTTATTATCGAATAAGTTTTTTTTACATCACTCTGCAACAGAATATTTTGATGTAATATTCAAAAAATGTTTAAACTACGAATACTTGTAGGGACACTTGATTACTAGGAAGAGAGGAATACATAGAATGCCAAAAAAAAATTCAGAATTACCGAACCACTGCCTTACATCAGGCTGTCTCTTGTGAAATGATGAATTCTACCTACAAATGGATGGTGTAGCAATAGCTCTCCTATATCACTTATAGTAGCCGGCATTTTGCATTTCAGAGAGCTCACGGCATTTGTGACAATTATCAATACTTAATCCAAACCGGCCAGGAAGATTAACCAATTGTTACGACCAATTTATTGTGGCTGTGGTCTCTCCTATATTGGGCAAACAAAGAAAACTAAAAATGCGCGTTAAAGAATATGTAGCCGATAATAAGTCGGTAGTGGAAGCACGCTTTTAAAGGGCCCAACCACTACATTAGATTTGGTTTACCACTTATCCTCGCTTGAGAACAGAGATTTGTTCCTAGAATGCTACGCGAGGCTATTAAGATCAGGAAATATCCTAATATTCATAGAGATAAATGTTAGAGCATGACACCTACTTGGGATCTCATAATTAATAAAATAATATCTCAAAATACAGGTAGTGATTGTAGCACGTACATAGTCGAACTAGCAGAATAACAGCAAGAGGTTATTTTTCGTCCACAAACCGAAGTATAATGCCTTAATTGACAGCAAGACAAACCTTTAATAGCATTAAATAGTGGGAGAAGAACCCCTACTTTGCCAAATAACCGATCACAGCGCAAGACCAATCACCGCAAACACCATGATACTTATTTCATAATTGTACTCATATTCATAATTTCGTTTTGATAACAATAATTACTGAACAATTGCTAGCATAGCTTACATGATGTAGTAAGCTCTTTTTGTAACTAATAAAATGTAAGATGAAGATCGATCCCCTTGTGTGTCTGAGTTTCTTTCGACAGTTCTTTTCGGAAGGGGCTTTTAATTCCGAACTGGTGGTGTACTCGTTAGTTTACAGTTATCATAGACTAATCGTCGATATAGTAGAGGAACTAAATAACATGCAAAGTAAAACAAACAGTTTTGCTAGTATTTAGTAGTTCAGGACGTGCCCTAATAAAATATTGGAAGGCAGCATATGAATGATGGCCATTACATTAGTCATCCTGTGAAAACGTTTCCTGTGATAGAGACGAAACGTCAGGATTAAATTCCGAATAAAAACATGATTAAATGTGTCGTTTATCCGGTAAAATTTTTATTAAAATGCGCAATCTATCTTACCTACAAGTCCCTATATGTGCTGCCTTAATACAATAACGCATGTAAAACATTCGAGATTTATGTTACCGTCATTATTAAATGAGCTGCAAAAGATTTTCTTGATGAAATCTTGGATAACTCGGAAAAATGTTAAAGGTTACTGGAAAAAATTACATGTTGATGTGTCAGTGAGTGATGGCAGCAAAACATATCCCTTGTACGGTTTCTCTTGATACGCGGTTGGAAATGTACTTACTGTATTTTCTTAAAGTATTAGAAATAAACAAAAAAAAGCTATCAGGTTTTAAAGCAAGTTATTATTTCGTAGATAAAATAGCAACGTGTTATCCCTCTTTGTTCCATCTAAATTTAAATTATTTATTTCCACACTGTAGAGCTTATATTCTGAATACTAAATAAGGAACCCAATGTACAAATAATACTTATGATCATCACCCGAGACATTCTGTGCAACATACTGGCATTTTGCGCAAACCGGTTCACTATAACTAAAAAAGAGCACTTGACCGATACACACCGCAATCCAAATTATTCGTGGTGCAACGACTAAAGACCCACAACTCGGTGATACCACAAACGTCCGGTGCTACTCAAGGTCAGATCCAAGGGAGAGGAGGGGTCATAATAATTGGTTACTAATTTTTGTCTTAATCTCACTGATAAATTGATACGCATACTCTAACGACACGCAATATGACTATATATTGTTATTATAAATACATGAAGCATCAGATCGTTCACTGTGAATAAATATTTATTCCACGACTCCCACTTTGATTTCGCCTCGTAGCGGAAACGATTATCTGATGTGTCGGCACGGAATACTTAATAGTACTGCGTAGAGAATAACTACTTACATCGCATAAATAATCTAATAAATACCTCCTCTCGCTATATAGAAATAAAGTGCAGTTAAACTTGCGTACCGCCGCATGTTAAGACACTATTTTATACACCTGCGGAACTCTTCTCATTATGTCATGTAACTGTACGCCTCTACGGTTGCTACTTAGTCATCTTACCAATGAGCACAAAATAATATCATCCAAGATATATTTATCTAATATTACATCGAAAAACTATTGAACTGCATTGTTAAAGCATATTTTGATTAATTCTAAAATCGCATAATACAATACTAGGAAATGATTGATATGTGTTTCAAAGTGTTTAGTTCAGGCGTATAAAACCCAGGATAGTTTATGTAAAAACTATTAAAAATTTATTTTGTCATTTTTGACAGATATATTCGTAGATATTAAGAACGAGGCCACACGATGCGTAAACGGTGCAGTGCGGCACCGCATCATAATGAATTCGAAGTATAGGGTGCCACACGAGTGGTGCGGCACCGAAGTTCACCGCGGTGCGGTGCGGCGCTGCAACGTCAATGACTCAGTGTGTAGAGTCACAAACAATACTGCGGTGGCGGTGCGTTTATCACTCCGGCGCCGCAGTGCATTCCTCTCCCCGCTTCGTCTCTCAGGTCGCAAGTCCGGCGCGCTGGCGATGCGACGCCGCACGGCGACCTAACGCGTCGTTTAACATGGTATAGTGATTTGTATGTAGGATGACGAAGCGGCACCGCTCAGGCACCGCACCGCACCGTTAACTCATTGTATGGCCTCGCTCTTATGCACGTATCTTAACATACCGTTATGTAACGCGCAACATAAGTTTGATCAAAATTAAGCATATCATAAACTTTTCTCGTAAAAAAGGCGGACGTACATCGTACCCTTTTGTGAAATCGCACGCGATCTTAATTTTATTTTCTTTGGTAAAAAGGTTAAAGTACCAGTTTTTGTTATTTTGGACATTTTTGAGATTTTTGGGTAATAGTAATAAATAAATTGAAATTTTGTGTTTTTTTTTATTGGCGTTTACTCCTTAAGAATCGGTTATTATATAAGGCACCTGATATAAAAAATATGAAAACTGAGATTTAGTGATCGACCCTAGCATTACCTTTCACTTTTATTTTGAAGTTTTCGGTTTTGGTAAAAACTGTTCAGAAATAATCGTTCATAAGAAGTAAACTCCAGTCGTGCGTCGGAGCTACATACCTACACGCTTAAGAAGGTTATTTTGTGAGTTTCTTTTATAGTATTGAACCCTTTCAATAACGCACCTTTTTCTCCTACGTTTTGCTATATATTAGGGGACGCTAAGCCCATGTTTTGTTTAAAATAGGCATCTTACTGAAGAGATCAAATAAGCATTTTCAACGCTAATAACTTAACTGCCAATGGGGTAGTAACTACTAACTACCTTTAACAACCTAAGTTACAATGTAATAACAATATTTTAAATCATAATCGGTATAAGTGTCGAAAACCATTAATAATAATTTACTATTAGTCGATCAGATACGCGCTTGGTTCAATTTTTTCAAAAACAACACAGTAACAACATTGAGCGAGGCGAGACGAAAATACACGATTACGTTCAACTAGACAATATCAAAGTTGTAAATCCAAATTCAACAACTGATATTATATTTATACAAGACGTCCCAATTAACTGCAGTCAACTGTATTCTCGTGCAGAGTATTGCAACTTTTTCAGGGCTATATACCTACATCTCTCTTCTACATTTTATGATATAGGTACTTAGAGGAGCGATCGGTCTCCAGAAGTAATAAATTAATTTCAACTAGGCGAATTACTCCAAAAGTAGTTACCTAATGCTTTTCACATTGAAACTGTTAAAAACTTGCAAAGGGTTATAATTGTAACAGTAAATATAATGGAATGTCGGCTAAAAAATGAAAAAATAGCAGCGGAATCTAAATATTCCACAGTCGAATTTTAATCTTTTAGAAAATAGCGACGGTGAAATATATCTAATTTTAAGATTTTTTGCTGTATTTTCAACACTACCAATTTGTGTAAGGTTTTTTTCACTCTTAAGAGGCTTAAATCTTGGCTTAAATCTTAAATGGCAGAACCGCTTAACTCAACTAGCATTTCTTCTCCACGTTTGCATGTTTTTTTAATTAGATTTATTACTTTTTTCGAATTGTAGCCTGTCTTGACAAGCCTTCGACTATATTAAGGAAGTACAAGTGCAACTTAAGTGCAACTCTTAAAACAACACATTTCTGTTGGCCTTAGCATATCGTTTGCAAAGTCAGCTTTAACCTAAATGGATCGAGTTCAACCTTCGTAGATGTGCTACGGACGTGGTCCCACGTAAAGCAAACATTTAGCTTACCACGAATAGTTAACGTGAAAATTTGTTAATGTGTCTCACGCGTTGTTGATATTAAAAAAAAAACTCTTAAGTGTTTCGAACGTGAAAGGAGATGGTGTATGAAAGATCTGATGAAATTTGAAGAAGCGAGAGATTTACATCAGAATTATAGTAAGTGAAAATCTGTGATCTCTGCCTATACCCCATGAAAAATGTATGTATGTCAACGTTTCTGTACTTTCATATCCACATTAACAACCTATGTTTAACCAAACCAGTGAATCCAAACCTCCTCAAGCACAACGAACTAACAACTTTCAATAATCTATCCCTAGTAACAGACAAATTTATTAATAAAACAGGTTGCCTAACATCTGAACCAAAGTATATCTCGTACTAAGTGTGTGAATCAACTAGTTACCAGAATGATGTGATAACTAGACATACATTTGCGAACTGTTAACACTTTCGACGCCCGATTCGACGTGCAGACACGTAGCTCGCGTAAACAGTGATCATACGGTCGTAAATGGCACATTACTCCCAGTTACTTACAAATGGACTAGTATTGTAAGTTAAGTAGTGTCCGGATTTCATTGGTCAAGTTAATCTTATATATAAGCAGAAAACATTCCAATTTACTTTTAGGAAAATCAATTTATATCTGCAATTATTTAGCTGCTCATTTCTATGTCCTCGTTATTCTAAGTCTTTAAATGGGGCTTCAAGTCTGTATGTGCAAAATCTATAGAAGTTACTTAAACAGGTAGTTATATAGAAATAAAGTTAATATACTGAATCTTAATGAAATAGGTCTTATTTATTCTAGAGAATATGATGTCATCCATCGGAAGTATGTTACTCGTCTATCTGAGTTTTATTCCGAAACGATTCACTTTAAAGCTCACCCTTCCTTATATCAGTAAGATGAAAAATAATTAAAACATGCAATCGGGTCACATAAATAATGTTTTTATTCAAGTGTTCAGAAATACTGGTTTGCCTATTTCTAGTAAATAAAACAAAACTATTATTTTCAAAATACTAGCCTAATTTGTCAAACTTAAATATTTAATTCGAATATTGTGCTCAGTTGTCACTAAAATATAAAATCAATACGCAATAGATAAAAGTAATTGATTGAATTTTATTTGTATTTTGTTACCGTGCTAAATAAATAAATCGCGCCAGTCCACTGATGAGCGCACTGATGTTTTTTTCTTTAAAACAGTACATACTTAATATACTACTAAATTGCATTTTTACTCAAATTTAGATAAATGCTTAGATAAGCATGCTGAAACCGGAAAGCTTAAGTTTTGGGCGAGAGTAGAGTAGCTTTGCGCATGCAAAAAGCTTATAAGCAAACTGGTTTTGTAGTCAGTTATTTAGCTTCGATTAACTCGAATTAAATAAGATTTTCTGTGATAAATATCGGTTATCGTTCGATGATTTGGCAGAAACTAGCTATCGATCGAAGGGCTCAAATGGGGTCTGCACGCAATACGAGACTATTTTTTATTCATCCAAGTACCCTCGTAATGCAAATATATGAAGACAACACATACTTCGTAACAGAAAATGCTAAAAGACACGTTTCTCTCACGACGGCTGCTAGTATAGTACATATGTTGTTTTTTTTTCTCCTTATAACACATTTCCCCTAAATGTATATACTTAATATACAAAAGCTTTAAAATTAACATTATCCTTTGGAAAAATTTTTTTTTTAACAGATTTAATTGATTTCAAAATTTGTCTACAAGACAAATATTTGTCTACTTTTCGGGTGTGAGCTTACATAAAACCCTCTGTGATAGTGGTTGAAGGAGTTTCAAACGCCTCCTCACTTCATTTGCCCTCGTGCGATTTTTCTAGACCAACCACCACGATCTTTATTCCCCTCAGTGCAATCTAATTTAGCGTTAATAATAATAATGTTTCATGTTTTTTTTTTTGTAATTGGTCATGTGTTGTGTATATTTTTATATTTACATTCAAATTTATATAATACGTAAGAGGACCCGTACGACCTGAGACCACGTCCTTTTATGTTTTGTGTGTGTGTGTGTGTGTGTTAGTCTTTATATTATAACCAACTTTGTGATTTATATAGCGAATGTAAGTAATTTTCTTAAAGCTATTATAAGGATCATTACGAAATTGCTTTTAGAGGTTATTACGATTTCTAGTATACCTTAGCATAATGATTGTGATCCAGGGTTTTAGCGTTCGTTTACTTTTCGGTATTTTTATTGTAGCAGTATTCAATTTCAGTGCCTCAATAAGGTTATGGATTGAACTATCTGTTATTACATTAGGATTATCACAAAAATTCGTTTACTCTGCACTTTAGAGCGTAGTTGTACTTAGTCAATTTTAGAAATGATTTAGATATATATTATAGATATTAGATGACAGTTAATTTTCTTTTGGTTTTGGTTACAGATAAAAATGTCTGATGCTCCGTAATTGAATTATTAAATACTGTTACAAAAACTGTGTGTTTAATTTTGTGTATTTTTATCATAAAATAATATAGGCATTTGTTTTAACGTGTAAGTAGTGTTTGGCCTTGAAGTGTAGGTATAATGTACCCATAATGTTAGTATATATTAATGTAAGTATATTAAGTGCTCTAGTTTTATAGTACAAAATTATTAACATCTTAAGCGAGGCCGGAGGTGTCCGAATTATATCAAGCTGCGAAGTGTTGTGTCGATAGAAGGTATAATAAAGTAGTGTACCTACCTACTCATCTGAACCATAGTATCATTTCAATATTAAAATGTATAAAGATAGGAATTTTGTGTATTTTATCATAAAATGATCTAGGCATTTGTTTTGACGTGTAAATAGTGTGTGGCCTGGGAGTATATAATGTGCTCAAATTATAACATATCTAAGGCTAATTAAGTTACCGAGTCCTTGACAAACCTGTCAAATTTTTCCAAGTCAGCTAGCTAGCGTCAGCTTAATAATACTTGGAAAAAATCGACGGGTTTGACAAGGCCTCCGTGGCTCAATTGAAAGAATACTCGCCGGGATAGCAAGGAGCAGATCCCTTTTCGGTTCGGGTCCGTCTGGCATCCGAGATAAGTTGATTTTTTTTTAAATTTTTATATGTAAAGTACTCTTGATAAAACATATCTTGTAACGCGAATAGCTAGTAGATATACAACATCTGAGCCATATATCAATATTTATCTTTGCCTGAGTTTATTTCAAGTCAAAGTACAAAATGGGAATTTTATCCCACATTATTCTTCAGTGCAGAAGCAGTAGTACAATCCAGGTTTTAATTCTTTGTCTCAAAGTAACCTGGTTAGAGATAGATAGGTACTATAAAATTTTTGTTCTATATCCCTTCGAAAATATTTATGTGGTACACTACTATTAAGAATACATAATACTTAACAGTACCTAAGTATTTTGTTTTCATAGTATTTTAATAGCCAAAGATCATTTTACTGGCTGACCATATCATTCGTATCTATTGTTTTTCTTCAAAACACTTGTTTACGGAGTTTCCGCATAATTTATTTTATATTTAATCCTGACGTTTCGATTATGACTAAGATAATGGTCGTCATATATTTTCTACTACCTTCAGAATATTTAAATCGGGCACGATCCTAATTTGTTAAAATTTTTTATAAATCAAATTGTTTTATTTTTACATTTTTTTAGTTATTAAATTCTCACTACGATTACATTGTGTACTACTGAGTCTACCACCAGTTCAGAAATTGGGAGGACCTTTCGAGAAGAACTCGCGAAAGAAACTAAGGGCAGAGGGACCGACCTCCTTTCTTACTGTTATTATTTGCAAAAAGAGTTAACTACATCACCAGGTCTTGCAATGTGTATCTTTGGAGGTATGAATTTTTTAATTATTGGATCCCAAGCAGGTGGAACATTCCAACTTTCGTCTCTATTGAAATTAGGATGTTTCCTCATCTCAATAGCCTCGAGTAGGATCCTAGGAACAAATATTTGTTCTCTAGCGAGAATTTGAGGTTTATCGAAACGAATGTAGTGGTTTGGTCCCTCAAAAGCATGCTCACACACTGCAGACCTATTATCGCGCCTGTTTTATGTCGGCTACCTGTTATTTAATGCGCGTCTTCTCTTTGTTTGCCCGATGTATGAGACTATGGTCTCATGAGTCAAAAAACATGAAACTCAGCAGTCGGATGTTTTGGTCACAGATGCCGCGAGCTCTCTGAAACAAAGATTTCCCTACGGTTGCCAACTGTATAGGACGGTGGTGAGAGTCACCATTTAGATATCTATCTGTATGAGTTGCCTTTACTATACACTGTATGACTAAGGGTTTGATTTGGATTACTGCTGATTTGAATATCTAGGAATTATCTTAGTTTATCTTAGTCATCCTGTGATCACGGCTCTTGGATAAGAGTCGAAACGTCAGGTTAAAATCCGTAAACAATTGTTTTGTTTAAATGTGTAATGTGCGCGGAAGAGTAAAAACTAAATATATTGTTTTTCTTTAAAAAATAATGTTAGCATCTAGTTTTTTAGAAAACTACAACATTTAATAAGGGAGTGTCAATATTGAAAAGTTATAGAAATAAAACAGCCGAACATTTCTTACGCATGGACTACATTTGCATATAAAACATAAAAATTTATTTCTAATACGTTAATAAAAATAAATTTCAGAATAAATATAATCATTAAATACATTTTCAATGGTATCTAAACAACTAAACATGACTACCAACTACTTCATAACTTTTTTATCATAAATGACAACATTTCGTTATGTTAACCTTTTTTATGTACTGTAATTGGAGCGGAGCGAAGCGAAGCTCCCATGGATCAGCTTCAATGGCGCAATGTCTGTTACGCCATAACTTCCCGAGTTCTTAACCAATTTTAATATTTTTTGTGTGGAATCGAATCAACAGGTTTAGGACCAGATTGTGACGGAGCCTGAATATTGAAATTCGCAAAAATTTCCATCGAAACAAAAAAAAATATTTTCTTTTTTAGGTATCACACTCCGCTTCAATATATGGTGCTAGCGTAGCTTTATGCTTAGCGACTGCATCGCCTAGTAAAACAAATTTTATATTAGATATTTTTTTTATAGACAAACGGGGCAGAAAAGGGATGTCCGTACATTATTTGGCTTTGACGGCACACAGATGTCACGGATTGCAATAGTTACTTTTTTTATTAGGCATTGCCAACATGCCAATACACTCCATTGTGCTTATGTGTGGAACATTAGTATATGTAGTTGAAAAAAAGAAAATCATGAGTGTAATATTCTGTCAGATTTCCAAACTTCGTATTAATTTTTTTCTCTCTTAAAAATTAAATGTTGTCAAATATGCTCATACAAACTATAAAATATCAATACTTTTAAATCAAAATGTTTATGAGATGTAAAGCGGCACAGTAAAACAATACTACGGCAATGACTTAAATAAAAAATCAAATACTTAATTACATAAAAGACTTAAATAACCCCCCAAATATATTTTTAGGCACATGTACTATTCACTAAAATTAAAATACAAAATATTGGAGGAATGTAAAAAACGTAAGATTCAATGTGAGATTTAAAAAATGTGCAGTTTTAGTAAATTATTTTACCCTAACAATTAATACTTTTAAATAGCTAATTATTTTCCAGGCAGCTAAAATGTAAAATCTATATCAGCAACCTTTACCAGGCATATATAATATAAACGGGTAGCGTACTTCGGCGCTAATAAAATCCACTATTATAATAATATTAAAAACCGACAGTGAAATCGAGGAGACAAAATTCTTATTCAAGCAAATGGAACTTAACCGATTTGTTGCTGATGCGTGACTTTCTTTTGCGTGTGGCGTTAGCCTCTGAAACCGATAATAACTCCTTCAAATTAAGTTTTAGGGAAATCAACCCAGAATAAAACTATCTACATTTTTCACGTAAATCAAACGAGTAGCCTTCGTTTCTGGTAATTGTATGTAGCAACGAATCTGTTAAAGGTTTGCTACTAAAATTAACATCTTATATTGTAATAAACATGTGTTACTGTTAAAGTGATTTTATTGAATATTTTTTCCCATCTTAAAAACTATTTTGCATATCGACGGCGAAGTGCCAATACCTCCTAACTGAAATTCGTCGAGAAATTAACTTTTTTGTCATTTCGAATTAAAATTCGTTATTTGAATGTTTTAATGAAATTTCCTAGGCGTATTTTCAGTCGCAAGCGTATCAAGTAAAAAAAAAAATTTTTAGCTTGTCAAGAAATTAAACGATTTATTCAGCTTGTGTATTATTTTGAATGTAGCAGTTAGGAGTTATTGGCACTTCGCCGTCGATATGTACCTACTTCCCTTGCTTAGAAATGCATCTGACAATTTTACCATATTTACCATATTCGGGATTATACAGGTATTACCAATCACTCACATATACAGAGAGGCAAAAATATTTTTGCCGTCTTTAATCGGTGTCATTAAAATACACACAAATTTGAGAATATTTCGATGCCAACCTATTCATTTTGTTATCCATATCTTTTTTTCTACAAGAATCCAATTAGTTAGCTGCCTGGTTAAATAAATGCCCTTTCTCAAACCAACGACAATAAATCATTTGGTGTCCTATTTTTTCGTCTTTAACTGAATTAATAATTAATAATCATATGGCCGAATACTCAAACTTCTCTTAACCAACATCTTAATGGAGAGAAGAAACTGTCACAATTTATAGTTTTTGAAAAGTATGAATATTTGACCGCTCGTCAAACAGTAAAAATATATACCTATTTGGCGTAAAACCAATAATAATATAAGAATAATAAACAAGTATGACTAATTTACTTATTAAAATAAAGCTTAAATTTTGTGCCGTTAACAACCGAAAATTATGCATTTCCAATCACATAATACTCTAAAAATGCTTTTTACAATAATACTCATTTATAGACGTTTGAGAGTAGCGAATAAAGTTTTGTTTCATTACATTTATTTGTATGTAAATAAAACACCTCTTTTTAGGATAATTCCTTAGACAAAGCGTTCTTAGTTACGAAACATGAGTATTACCTAATCACTAACGACCGTTCTGAGTAATCTATAATAAGAAACAACCATCGACCCATCAAATCGTTACAAGTTTCCATACAAGGATGGGTATAAAGTGTTTTATCGAATATAAAAAAAGTTTAGAAAGTGGCTGCAGCAAGTTTTCAACTTTTCGTTTTCACTTTGATGTTAATTTAATTTGAGCCAGGAAAATCATTTTCCTTATTCCGATTATAAGTCTGTTGAAACATTAATATTTTAGGTAAATCCATGTGCTGTTGCATCTACTCTGGTACTTCGCAGAAAACGCATGCCCAGACTATTTACTTACAGGTCCATATAATAGCAGATACAACAGTATCTCAAGACCTTATAATACTTTTATCTATAACTAGCTTATGGCCGGACAGAGAATATCCTTATTTCACGATGAACAAATAACAAATATAACACCGAAAACGTAAGCCTTAACAGCCACAAGTATACTTAACCCCTCAAAACCCACGCTTTGAGTTAATGCTTTATTTCTCTCTCTATCGGGGAAAAAAATATCATTCAAAAAGAACCATTACCAAAGCCGTAATAACGATTAAATCAGACTGCACGCTATAGAGCATTATGTAATGCTCGAGGATTTCAGGTATCGTTGTCGCGCGTATGTTAACATGCTCGCGAGTTTTAAGGGATAAAGGGGGGTCTTACTAGCCCATAGATACGAAATGGTTTAAATTTATGGTTTAAGAAATACTTATCGATACGTTATATTATATTATACGTATCCCTTAAAATAACTCTCCTGAATAGTCATAATATAGAATATCTGAACCGGCCTGCATAAACATGTCTAGGAACACATACTGCATTATTACACATTATCTATAATCTAGTAATAATGGCTTGTTGACAATGGTTTTAACTAAAGTAAGATTATTTAGAACGATCGTAAAATATCCAATAACATATCAACTGCTTCATTAATAACAATTTCGTTTATAATTAGTAGAAATTTGTAAATCAATCGAATTATGACATCAACCCTTGAAATTAAACCATATTACGAATATATATGTAAACTGATTAAATGGATGTGTGTATATGACCAATCTCAAAAAAAGATTTTTCATAAGCTGTCTGTATAAAACAAAACAATTATTGACAAAGATTTACTTTTAAACTTATGTATCTACAAAATATAACATGTTGTAAAGAAACGTCTCACAAAACTATTTTACAAAACCACTTGTTTCTAAAAACAATGCTTCACAATTATTATTTTTAGCTACTTGTTTAATAAAGCAACATAAAAAAATTTCTTTACAAGTTTATTATTTCTATAGCAGGGAAATTAATCATATCTGATCACAATTCTAACCCAGCATATCTATAAGTTTGTACCATTTTGATTCAAAGAAGATCACAACAATTAATATCTTTTTTAATGTTTTTGGCTTTTTATCATGGGTTGAGGCCAGGAGTATGTGTTATTCTGGAATATTTAGTTACCTTATTTATTATAGTGTTATAAGCTATACCTATTTACTTAACTAAATGCTTTTATGCAGCAGATACGTTATGGAGTTGTACAACTTAATAACTAAAATAACGTAATTTCTATCGATATCCTAAAGTTACAATATTGTCAGCCATTATTCTCCTGCTGCACTTCACACGCCCCAACAATAGCGCCCGAACGCAAGCAAAGTCACGCAAACTACATCTACAATCTCAAAAAAGTTGGGATGTCTTCTCCTCCAACCACATGCAATGATTCTACTATAAAACATTAGAATACTGTCAATTATAAGTGTTGATCCACCATTCATGTACAGACACAAAAATAGATTGATCCAATCCAATTTGAATTGCAATATTTATCATTATAATATCATTTTAATACTGTATCCGCAGTCCTACAATAACAAACTTTCTGTAATATCGGCGTAAAACGTCGAATATCATCATATTTTTATTTATAAACTTTTAATCCCAATACAAAAATTATCTCACAGCTCCCGTTAAGGCTAGTAATTGGCCAAAATTGAACACAGGTGTATAAGGTGAAGTCAGCTCTGCCATGATATACCATCAACAACATGACAACATTTCATTTTTCATACACCCTGTAGGAATAAAGTGACCAGTATTTTTTGGTTTTACTTTTATTGTATGTACAATTATTTTAAAAATCCAAATGACTGTCTTTGTAAAAAGAAAAACATTGTTTCTGACAGAATTGTCATTGTCATGTCAAAGATAGTTTCTCTAATTGAGACAAAGAAAAAAATTACTGCCTAAAAATCTCAGCAAATAAAAAAAACTATTTTAAAATCGTATAATTAGATCGAAATTTAAAATAAAATATACGAGTAACTTGATTTTTAGTATATTTTTAAAAGTCAGTAAAAACAGGGGATCGGAAAATGTAATATTGCTAATTGTTTGTTGTAAATATTTGTGTGAATACTTATTTTACTTTATCAAAGCTGACGATACACCTAGGGACAACGTTGGATATTTCTAACAACAATTTTATTAACATCTTACTACTAACAGGCACAGAAGAATACTTTTTGAAGGGAAGATTGACCAAACGTAACGTGTCATATAAAAACGTACGTTTTAGTCAGTGCCATAGGTAAGAAGAAATACAGAGTTTGACAGAATATCCAAAATCGAGTAAGTATACAGACGTACAATAGAGGGAAAGCCGTAGGGATTTGAAGATTTAAGACGATAGACAAATAATATTGTAATGGCATTCTTTAAAAAAGTCTGCATTTTTCGAAATACTATAAAACAATTATTACATCTGTCTAATACTATGATAAAAAGCTTCCATCGCCTTCAATAACTCTTGTATACTATTTAATGCAATCAGCTGAGGAATGGTGAATTAGGTTATCAAGAGGAAGCGTTATATATTTCAAAATTCAGTCTTGGTAATAAGAGATTCCGTTCAACTTTCAAACAATGATCGAATATATCTGTTTTTTTAATGCAACTAATATAGCACCTAAACTAGAACATTGAAAATATTCGCAGCCGATACAAGGAGTCAGTTTTTGAAAGACTTTTTGATACGATAATCCTTTGCCAGTTATTTACGTCATTTCAAATAATATTAATTTTTATTTTGGCAGTTGCGTTACGTAGATGCAGAGTAGAGCGCTTGATAGGGGTCGCGGGCGGGACATCTATGACGTCACACGGCAGCAGGAGAGGCTGATTGTCAGTGCCACTTCGCCTTCTGCGCAAAGATGTCCGCGCGCAAATTTTGCGCGAAGCAGATGCCCAAGATCTAAAAGCATGAAGACTGCATCATTTATGTACTTACAATAAAGGATAAGGACGCCTTTGTAGACTATTTTCAATTTTCGTGAGGTAGACTGGCGATTTATTGTGGAAGCAGAGTCTATTGCATTTACTATGGGCAGTATATCCGATGGTTTTCGATAGCGTAAATAATTTTCTCATACTAGGCTCATTGAAACAAAAGATGTCCAAGATAAATGGACATGAGCGTAACAGGGAAAGGGGGGTACTACATATAAAAATTACTCACATGAATATTTCTCCTTCTAATGATACGACTATTGATTAACGTTATACACATAAAACTAACGTGCATCTACTAAATTAACTTACTTGTGCAAAAGCAGTACAAACAGCAGATGTAGCTACAATCAAAAGGTTGTGGTCAAACCACTCCTCTGCGGCTTCTAAGCAGCCTTTGTCATATATTATTTTAGCTATATCGAAACTCTAAAACAAAGGAAAAATAAACAATTACTTAAAAGGAATATAACTAAAATGCGGCAAATAAGGTGATCACATTTACATGTATAAAATTATTACTACAATGCATAGTATTAAACAAACCGTGGGCTTATAGCTAACAATTAATCTAAACGTAAACACGTACTTACTACTACAACAAAACTACAGTTGAAGTATTATACAGTGACATATTGACCGACACAGTAATCTAAAATGCCTGACAGTACTTATTCACATTGGTCTAAATTGGCTGAAGTAAATAAAGAAAAAATCCAATAAATAATATTATTAAAATATTTCAGTCTCGTTAGTTTTTGTGAAATAAAGTGTAATTATAATTCAAAGCTGGTTTTTCTTCTCATATTTTACTTTTTCTACGCTCATGGAATCCAAAATATGCTCGAATTCATTTTGCGATGAATTCACAACGAGCATGTCTATGTTTCTATGACTTCATTGGGCGAGTGATTAATAATACACTATTATTACAAAAGTTATCAGGGCTTTGAGTAGATAAGAGACGTCTTTCCATTCTTCAAGGTCAGAACGCAAAGGTGTAAAGCTTAGCAAACTCGCAATCGTGCGAGCAGTTACAGCTTGCTACAGTTTTTTATAAATACAATCATATCATACATTAAATAATATCTCTTCCTATTTTATGGTAATTTACATTATCCTATACTATTAACGTATTCTCTTCTAAATCTTCAAAATAACAAAAACGAATCCAAACAATATCACGTACTGGAAAATGATGTACCTAGTATCATTAACTGCATTTTATCCGCTATCGTGGAATAAGTGTATTTAAAATTAGAACCTTTCTATTTAAAAAAAAACACATGGTACATTCCAAATCGTCATTACAGTCTTAATAAGTTACAGTTTATTCTTATTTAAAATACTACTATAATACTTGGTTTTGGGTATATAAAATTATTTTAGTTCTTTAAATTATAGAGATTACAAGAATAAATAATATTTAGAATATATTATTTATTATAAGAATTTTAAATGTATGGTGGGTGAGATTTCATAACATATGATAGGATTTTGGACCACACCCGCAAAAGCACTGTCAAAGTGATTATGGTATTCTTAGCCGATTCAAAAAACTATTCAACATTACTAATTGTAGAAATTTTACTTTTAATTTAAATTAAACATATTTAAACCGTTTTTCTTGTACCTAAAATTTTTCCTCGTAGTAAGGTGCAAAATAATACTAGATTTAAAAATCTAAAAATCCCACGTTTTTCAGTGACCAAAAAAGAATGAAATAACCCGGCGGGGCCAAGCGAGGGGCCACTCAAAACGTGGGGGCGCATGTTACTTATGGAGATGTAATGAGATGTATGATTATGCATAGATGTTGAGAGTATTTGTAAAGATGCGCCCCCACGTTTTGAGTGGCCCCTCGCTTAGCCCCGCCGGGTTATTTTATTCTTTTTTGGTCACTGAAATTGATTTTTAGATTTTTAAATCTAGTATTATTGTTTTATTCTTTTTAATTATTAACTCAACAAAGTAACCATGTGTTACGCAACAATCGGATAAGCCAAATACAAAAGTGAAAGTTGCCGAAATTTGACCTGAAAGTGCACCTAGAAAGTTGAAAGTTGTTTAAGCGTGCATTGTCATCGGGTTCTGAGCTACCCTGAAAGTTTCAACTCGCTAGGTGGTCGGGAAGTGCCTCAAAATTGAGATACAAGATTCCAACCGGACAGACAAGAGGACAGACGAGACGACAGACAAGCAAACAGACAAGAAAGCGACCTAAGAAAAACGTGGGAAAATTGTGTGTTTCATTCGTCAGCAAAGTTTTTAAGCGTCTCGTATCTTTGAAACGCTCGCTACGCTTAGGATTCAGTGGAGCTAACTCGCGGCCAAATCTCAACTTTGCAGCCTTACATAACTAATTAATTTCTACACTGATAAAATTAAAATGTCATTTCCATGTATATTGAACTACTTATATTCTTTAAAACTCTTCTCAGGTGTAAGTAACGTAATATAGTTTGGAATCGGAACTTGTATGTGTGTGTTACGGAATATAAATGAACACCACACAAAAAATGGATATAATGCAATCACAGATTTAAAATACTATTACAATATATACACGATGAATTTCATACGGTTACGTTCATGCTTTGTATAGAATGGAAAGACGCAACTTCGCATCGGCAACCGGTAACGACTATAGATTTAAAGAAAGCCTTAGCGTGCCAGACCAATGTGAACAAGGCTCTCAGACGAATGAAACTACGCTACAACGCTCGACTAGTTTGTAATGAAACCTTTAGCGCGAGCGGTCCGAGCAGTGCGGCGGCAACGGGCGCACAATGGCGCTGCAGCCAGTCTTCGCCGGCCGCCAAGCAACCGCGCTCGTGGATTACGCGCTCGCTTATTTGCTACGAACACGTTTAATTATCAACACTATCTACTTGCGTTGAGTTCCCAAAACTGCTTATATTATTAATAACTACTTTATAGCTGATTTGAACACCATTACAGATGCTCTGAAAAACAATATAACATTTTATTTTTAAGTATGCAATCAAATATCAATAAATATAAATAAATTTTTATTTTCAGCATTAATTTTTTTTATTTAATAAAGAAAAACTGTACTATAATGGAACCAAATCGGTTCAGTTCTTCTGGCGACCTATATCACCTATATCCAAAGGTTTTTTCTATTTTTGATGCTAAAATACTGAAATATTAACATATCCTTTAATCGTGTTATTGACTTACTTGGCTAAACACAATTACCTTTGAGAATCCTTTATATTTCTACCAGGGACTGAATTACCGGAAAATAATGATACCTTTATAAAACGGTATGACGTCATACCTTTTCAATTTCAGTATCTTAATTATAAGTACCAATATTTTTCGGTTCTTTAAAATAACCGTTATTTTTTGCGGTACCTTAACAGCTAATATATGGGTTTTCTTTGATTTGGTGCCGCCTCGCTTACTCGTGTCGTGTCTCGTGTTGTAAAAATATTACAAATATTAAACATTAAGAACGTTAACTACGTTCAACATCGGTGGAATGATATAAGCTCATAGTAGAAGTTGAAATATAGTTTAACAGAGTATCACACAATTGGAGTATGAAGTATAATGCGCAACATCAATTCACGAGTGCACAACTCCCAAATTAAACGATCGTTTTGTTTGCTGGGATAGTACCTACAGGGATCTATTCACACACACATGTTGCGAACCAGCGGTTGGTGTAGGTACAATACTGTTTAATGCGCAAGTTTTAATATTTCGGTACCGAAATGAAATATTGTGTGAAATAACGGTATACGTCTTAAGGGTTTAAATTGCGGTATCGTTATTTTGAGGTGGTTAAATACCGTAATTTAACAACCGCAATTAATCCCTGATTTCTACACATAATTGTATTATAAATTGGACGAGCGGCTCGTCTGACCACGGAACTGTGAAGGCTTGTAGCCACAACGCCTACCGCCAAAAACACGCTTTTGCTATTTGTTTTCACTTCAATTAATTTACTTTGGTGACTATATTTCGACCAATTTAATAAATGAAAAATTTCTAAGTATATCTTTAGATACATTATGAATACAATTAACATTATAAACAGCAGGAAAGCCAAGGAACCGCAGTCGTGCTGCAGCTAGTCCTTACTCAACCGCAGCGCTAACGAAATAATCAGAAATATAGCCTACATTTACAAAATCAACTTTATTACGACACGATAATTTGTTACACTGTCTGGTGGTTTTACGTGAAAAATTTAAGAAAAGTAAGATTTTTGTGATGAATTAAAATTATTAGGATTAATATAAACATTGTTAACTCTTGAATTTGGTGAAAGTGCAGTACTTGACTCGCCGTAAGCATAATTCGCACTAGTCGTACACAACTTTTATATTACCGACTGGTGGCGAATCGTAAGTGTTAAAAGGGTTAATAGTTATGTATACAAGTTTAAAGGAAATGTCGATGTAGATCCGCTAAGGGCGTGTAGTTTGCATCGTTTCTAACTGATTATGCTATGAAACACCCTACCCTAAACCTAACTATTTTCGAGATTGTCGACTTTTATTCTTTTTATAAAATTTTCCGAAATTTTGGATATGTAATTGCGTACTTTGAAATTTCTTAGTCTAATAAGTAAAAAAAAGACGGAATCACCAACTACCATAACGTTCATTTTTGGGCCCCGAAAGAACAGGGAAATCTCAACAAGAAGAGAGTAAAGGGATCACAACGCAGATTCAGCTTGAATAGGTATCATTGCTAATATCTTGTTAGGCCCTTACTTTCTCCCAGACAATGTACAGTGATTTACTAGACGATTTGCCCCTCGCTCTGCTACGAGACATGTGGTTTCAACACGATGGCTGCCCTGCACATTTCAGGAGAGGTGTCAGAGAATGGTTGGACAGAAATCACCCTAAAAATGGATCGAAAGAGGTGGGCCTATACCCTGGCCACCCAGGAGTCCGGACCTAACCCCCATGGATTTTTATGTATGGGGGCACATGAAGAGTCTCGTATACAGTGAGCCCAACCCAATCTCATCCGTCGAAGAATTAAGAGCCAAAATTATGAATGCGGCGAATGAAATAAGACGTTATTTAACAACCGGTGTTGTGAAAACTGGACTTAGGAAAAGAATGCGAAAATGTGTGCAAAACAAGGGTGGTCATGTTGAACATGAACATTAGACATGTCATATTAAGTAATAAATGTTATTGTGTGCTTACTTACTGTTAGATTTTGTTTTCTGGGGTCAAGGGTTAAATTAGACGTCATCAACTAATGTAATTTTTTATCTCCTTAGTTGCCTATGAAGAGAAGTTTTTTGTAAGAACTCCAATAAAATCCTTGATTGTGATACTTTGTTGGATAGCTGATGAAACGTAGATATTTCAAAGCACATCTGCAGAACATCTGCCATATTTTTTTATATCCGTTAAAGAAAAATAAGCTTTCTAAAAATTTGTGTACGACCTATTTTTATTTACTTACAATTTTGGTTATTGAGGTCATAAAGCATCTTATCTTACTTGCAAAAGTGAATAATAATACGGATTGGACTAAGAAATATCAAATTATGCAATCAAATATCCAAAAATTCCGAAAATTTTATAAAAAAAAAGGCGAATATCTCGGAAATGGTGAGGTTTAGGGGAGGGTATTTCATAGCAGAATCAGTTAGAAATGATGCAAACTACACGCCCTTTACGGATCTACATCGACTTTTCCTTTAACCTTGTATTGGTTACGGTAAGTGTGATTAATTAAAAATTATTAATAATTACCAACAATTATTAACAATAAAACTTCAATAACCTAACCTTATTACCTACCTAGCATTTTGGATAATAATTTGTAACTTTTTTTTTATTTTGTTATACCGCCTACATATTTTGGATTGTATTTCTAAATGTTGTAATGTATTATGTTATTTATTTAATTTTAATTTATATTTCATTTGCATTTAACTTAAATTGAAATTTTTCTTCCGAAATTGTTTGTTTGTCTGTGACTTTTGTTGTTGAGTGTTGTACACGCCTGTTATTGGTGTTCACATCAGGTATTAGGTATAATATGATTGTTTTCACTTTGATGTCTTAATGTGTTCACTGTTGGTGTGTCTTAACTAAATAAAAAAAATAAACCTAACCTAATAAAATCATGAGGAAAGTATTAATAATTACTGGTTATTATTAATAATTACCATAGTTATCACTTCGAGCCTACGCAATCAATGTGGATTCAAATCTTCCTGTGCAATTATTGGTCGAACAGTAAAAGAGTTTTCTGGTACTCACGTAGGTCGGCTTCCTTACGTCGTACCCGCATTGCTTGTTCCTAATAATATCCTGCGGTTTGCTCCTACAACAGCTGAAAGGCACCCCGCAAGCTTCCCTCGACCCGACGGCACCACTCGAACAGTTGAAATAGGCGTTGCGGTCCCAATCACGAGGGCCTTCGACACCGCAACACTGCAACTAATGGAAATAGTGATAATAATTATAGTATCCTTTATAATGCGTAATAAAAAGACATTCAACAATACTTGCGCATAAATGAAACAGGAATATTCTTGCTAAAGTCCATCGCAACATATGCGTTCTCAAGTGTAACAGCAATGTTAAAAAAAAATAACGTAAACGATTTTTTCAGTTTTGTTCTCTACGTGAACAATTTGCTCAAACTTTTTGTATAGAAAGAAAAGTATAGTCATATGTGACAACTCTTGAACAACTACAGAACAGTCTTTAATTATTTAAATAAAAATGACGTCCATACAAGGTAACGTTGTTCTATTTAGCGAGCGGGGACCGCAAGTGAAATACCCGCCATTAGAAACTTTGGTATTCAAATTATCAGTTATAATTTAGTTAATTTTATTGTTACCATGCTAACTTTAACAATTTTTGCAACCTTTAACCACGCAACTAAACACGAATTAACTTAACCCCAAAAAATAAAACATCGACTACAATGAATTACTGTTGTCATTGGAGGCAGAGATCATCAAGCTTTACCAGATATTATCATTTCGTTTGGTATCAGGCGTTGCATTTCATTGCTCGTAGTACAAAAGCACAGGTCTTTCTTATTGAGTCAAAAGCACTCCACAATCCAATGCGGATTGATGGGTCATAACGACATAACCACTAGTTTGCCTCCCGAAGCATATTTTTTTTTATAGCTGTCATAGTATCTGAAATATAAAAATTACCCAATCCTCCTGAATCCAGTCTATCAAATTTTGCTGATCAGGGTCCTCTCTATAGTGTGTGATGAATGTTTGAAAGCCACTAGTTGCCTGTTGTTTTATCTGAAATTAACATAAATAAACTTTTTTACGAAAGCAGGTGTAGCTAAATCAATACTTATATAATAAAGCTGAAGAGTATGTTTGCTTTTTTCAACATGCTTATCTCTGAAACTATCTATTGTATTCAAAAATGTGAAAATATGTAATTGTAAAATTCTTGAGAAATCGGCTTTCAATAAAGGTCCTCGATAACAAACAAACATTATAGAGAAGAGCCTAACTGTGCAAACCGAATTCCATCTGCACTAAAAGTGCTTTTATAAGTTATTAATAACATAGATTGTAAACCCTTTCATCACTTGTCAGTCCACGGTAGCAATTGCTACCGATAGCCAACACCCCTCGTCAGTCTCTGGTAGCAA
This sequence comes from Calamotropha paludella, assembly GCA_927399485.1. Classification (NCBI taxonomy): domain Eukaryota; kingdom Metazoa; phylum Arthropoda; class Insecta; order Lepidoptera; family Crambidae; genus Calamotropha; species Calamotropha paludella. The sequence goes on along the minus strand of OV656815.1, from coordinate 18,481,215 downwards.
TTGCTGCCATATTCAAATTTCCGCGTGTCCTGCATTTTTTTCTTAATTACGATTAATTTTTGAGTAACAGAGATCCAAATATTCTGTGGTGGATTCTTTATTTAATTAGTTTTACGGTAGTATTTTTTATTTGGTCCTAGCTTCATTATTTAGCGAGCATATGGCATCTTCATTATTGAACAAAATGGCATCTATATCTAGTGATTGCAATCCGGCGTCATTTTCAGTCCGGCCGGATACGACCGGATTCCCATCAATCCGGCCGGATCCGACCGGATCCGGTCTCATTTTAGTACAAAATAAGTGAGTTAATCAAGTGTCACTGCACTTATATGTAGGTAGTTTATAAAAAATAAATCACAGATATATAAAATCGACTTTATTTCCTAACCAATGTTAAGACAAATAGACAACAAGAAAATTTAGTAGTGTAGATAACTAGTTATAATTTTACGACGTAACGAGTAGCTCAGTCTTTCTAGATTTCACTTTCACAGATAGATCAATTTATAATTAACAATATTAATTATCAAGTAACTATAATATCTAATAGATACAATTAACCTTACGTAATTAACTGAAATGAGATCAAAATCATTCTTAAAGTATTTGAGAATGCTAACAAACAAGTCTTATAGGTATTTATGATTATGACAGATACCATCATGATTTGATGAATCTGTCGACGAACGACTCGCACGCATGAACACTGCGCACAACGCATTTAAAGTACCTACTCATGCAACAGCTATATTATTTTCCCACAAACTGCTAGCAACGGATCCGGTCTTCGGATCCGGTATATTGGTACCGGATCCGGTAACCATTAAATGATGCCGGATCCGCCGGATTACCGGATCCGTTTTTCCGGATTGCAATCCCTATCTATATCTAATAGTCTGACATTTCTTTTTCCCAATGCGCGCAGCATTGGGGCTGTTGAGAGGGGTAGGGCGCGCGACAACGGACTGACAAGTGGATAAACTAACAAATTGCTATACATTATTATGTATATTTCTCGATAAGATATTTACTTCATGGACCTAGTTGCCTGAAACGAATTTCAAATAAAGTCCACATCTGCGTGCCTACCAAATGACTTGTTCTGCAGATTTAGATGCTTGATTCTTCCCTTACGTGACCTATACAGGCAAACCAGGTTACTAATATAAAACGTCCACTTACCCAATCTTTAAAGATAAAGAAAAGTATCCCTGTGGTCATTTCTGCCAACAGTAGCAGAGCAAGGAACACCGCATACTGCAACCAACAAAAAAAAATATCTAAGGAATCAAAGTTTCAGCATGAGTATTGTGATACTCATGCTGAAACTTTGCTCTAGTAGCTGTATTAGTTACTAGAGCACCTGGCAGTTTGAGGCAACAAGGCAGACAGTAAAATACATTGTATTGTATCACATACATTCACACCAATTAACCCAGCTCAAAGTAAGCACTGTAAGCCTTGTGTTATGGATAGTGGAGTAACGGATAGACACACATATATAATACATAGATATGTAATATTTATAGAAATATATATAATAACCCATGTATCAGGTACACAAGCTCGTATTTATCACATAAACATTTGCCCTTTCCGGGACTCTAGCCCAAGACCCATCAGTGCGAAAGGCAGAATCACTACCGTTACACCAAACACCTCAGAAGCTCTTAGCAACATTTGAGAATTTGATGAACGATAGAACAGTTATTGTACATGACAAAATTATCGCTAAAAAGCAATATCTTCCAGGCGACCTGTGGATGGACAGGAAATTAATCAATGAAATAATCCAGGTCAGTCAGTGGTGCTCAATAAAAATCAATATACTATTAATATACGAACTTATTGTGTATATAATGAACACTGAAACCGTGTCATTTTTAAATCGATGATAATTCCATCAAATCAAGTTTTAGGGAAATCAACCCAGAATAAAAATATCTTCATTTTTCACGTAAATCAAGCTCGTAGCCTTCGTTTCTGTAATTGCATACAATTACAGAGACGAAGGCTACGAGCTACGAGAAGGATTCGTTGCTACATATAGCAACGAATCAGTTAATAAATTATATACAAAATATACCTACATAATAAATATACCTATATATAAATACTTACCATAAAACATCTGAACTTCCTGTACCTATCAAAGTGAGCCATAATACATGTGAGTCGGTAAGCTTAGTAACAGCCAGCAGCGGATTTGAATATACTCGTATTAGTGCGACGGACTGGAGATTAAATTTTGTAAGACTTATGATTTTCTTGATATCATCTTTACATATTTTTTTTTACTTTTTTATCAAGTTCAGTATGGTTGTGGTAAAATAGATAGTTGGTCTTTATGCATTTATATATTTTTTTTATTAAGATCAAAGTAAAGAATGATGACCTCTCTAATAACCTTTATGAGATTTGTTCGCAAACAAGGCATTGTTATTGTGTATATACTCACACAAGCAAGCAAGCATGTATTCTCACGTAACGCTCCGACGCAGCCAGTAAAACCAATTATGAATGTTATAGTGCCTGAAACAATAAAACCAAAAATTAGATATTTGAGACAAGATAATTTAAATCGGCAGTAAATTTAAACCTTAGAAATAACAGTAAATGAGACTAGATTTTTATTCTTTTTTTTTAATAACTTACTATCCTTGTAGATAGTAATTTCTTTTATAGGAACTTAAAATACATAAAAAATTAATTATATTAAGATTTCACGAATAGTAGTTTAAGTAAAACTGGATTTTTAGTATTTTTTTCTTTATATGTGCTTCTATCCACTAATTACCCGTTGGCCCGCAAGCCCGCAAGTTGAGCTATGGCTCATTCTTCCTACAGTAATAGGCTGATGATTTCGCTTATTCAAATAAATTTCAATCAATACTTATATGAAATAAAGGCAGGCTTTATAAAATAGCAACCTTAATAAAATATAAAATTTACTATTATTGTTTTAAATGATTTTCATAGAGCATAGACTATTCGTCATAATTGATCTTGTAGCCGATCAGCTAAGATATCAACTTTGGATTAAATGGACTAAGTAAGAACCTAAGCAATATATTGCGGACCTGAACCCACTTGTGACAAAAGCACGAGAAATTAACAGGAATATTAATTATGTGTTGGACTCATTAATATTATACCAAATAAAGAAATGTCTGAAAATTTTACTTCAGGTGTATTTTCTGTTTCTTATAGTTTAAACAATCAAGAAGTATTTCATAATCCTTCGATGACCGAAAACCAGAAACAATGTATCAATAGCAAAGTATTTTGAGTATGTGAAATCACTATTTTTAAACTACGTTCTTGTTGCCCGAATGCTAAACAATACTTGCAATCCAGTTTAAGCAATGAGTTGGTAATTCATGCCAAGGTACGTCAACCTTGAAATGAACTGCAACAATGATAATTAAAACATACATGCAAATAACTTGAAATTAAAGAAAATTTAACAACAATCATGTATTAACATATAATAGGTTAATTTGTTCCCTATTATTTAGTTTGTTGCTAAAAAAATCATTGACAGAAGTCTTTAAAAGTACAATAAAGATCCCATGCTTTAAATATAAAGTAACAACGTAATTATATGTTGAATCCAAAGTTTCTATTGCCGCTTGCAGTTTGGGAGTGGCATCTGCCATGAGGCTCTACATGTGGGTAGTTGGCCAACAAATACTTTTACTTTGATATGTTGTCTTGCTGCAAAGCTCAATAAACGAATTATCCTATGTAGTGTTTCAGTACACATAAAAATGGCGAAACAGGTTCAAATTAACGTAAATTATCGTAAATTCGACCTAAATTGTGGCATGTGAAATAATTACATTTACTTATTTAAATACTGTTTTGAAGTCGATGTAATCTTTGAAAATTCAGTGCAAGTGGCTAATTTTTTCAGTTTGAGGTGAACAAATGTTTGAAACTCTTATTGCACTAATTACACCTAGAAAATCAAATAAAGTGACCTTTCGTCTGAGAAGAGGTGCTATTATCGTTTCGCTAAGTTGTACTGCACGGCTTACAGAAGACTCACGTTATGATTTAAGTAAAATTATTTATAAGAAGTAATGCTTAGTAACCAATTGTTGATGGAATAGTTATGCTGCAAACGCGTAATAAATGTTTAGAAAACAAACATTTGAAAAAGATGAAATTTGAATGGATATCATCAAAACCGTGGTCTTGAATCAATATAGATTTTATTGAATCATTTCACAATTTATTTTTTTATTATCGCAGATGCTTATTCTCGTTGGTTGGAAGTATTCATAGTGAATATTGAGTATTGAACTTTGTGAAACGTTGATTTCTAATAACGGAACACCTATTGTTTCTGAAAGATGAAATATTTTCCCAAATTCATACAAAAAAATTCATTCAAATCGGTCAAGCCGTTTAGGAGGAGTTCAGTGACATATACACATGCAGTAGAATTATATATATAATGATATGTATTGTTTTCATATATGGAACCCTTATAATAATAAATATAAAGAGGTACTACAAAAGCTAAGACTAAATAGTATTAAGAAATTTATCTTATAAAGAAAGGCTCACAATTTAAGACTTCTCTTAAGATCTCCGTTTACCCCCTTGTGGTTTACCAAATGTTTGTGTTACAATTGGGATCATATCCATAGTTCATCATCAAGGATCAAACTTGGCCGGCTCGGTTAAAGGTGACATTGCAACCAATGGGCCTATATTAAAAATATAAGTATTCCAACTACTTCCTCTCCTATAACACTGTTAAATATTATTAACAGCACACTTTTAGTGGTGTGTAAAGTCATTTTGATTTTGTTTGTTCATATTTACTAGGCGAAAGGTATGTTATGTATGAATATAGTTATAAATTGTACTATTGCTAGATTTCAGAGGATTATCCTATTCAGTGTTTTAATAGACATAACACAAATTCATTTACACAATGCTTAATTCTTTATTATACATGATAATATAGGTGTGTTATATTACAAATAAATGTTTTATTTGAACTAATTCAATTTATTTTTAAAAACAGTATATTATATATAGTTAAAGAAAAGCTGTATGTATGCATCAATATCATCATCAGCATATAATGTCCACACTGCGGGGACACAAACATTCCATAGATGTAAACATAGTAGGAATAAGGGCCGTAATCATGCAGCGGCTTAACATTCCTTCTGAAGCATGTAAATAATATTTTTAACACCTCCATACAACAATTGACCCTTGCAAATCGCTTCTCACTACCTTTAGTTAGAACTATTAAGTTAGAAACCAAAAATGAAGTATGTACTGGAAAATTTTTTAATACTCACCAACACAAATTAATATAAATGCTGGGTCCAAAGCAATATTTGTCAGTCTTGACAAATTGTTGAATGTATCTTTTTCTGTCCATGCCCACACTCCTACTGCTAGCACAATGAGACCAAGAAACTGTAAATAGAATTGTATTACTAGACACATAACTCTTAAATAAGTCCAAGCCATTTGTAAATAATTTAGTTACAATATTAAATTAATCACTCAATAAATTGTACTGAGACTAATTGAATAAATGCTGATGGAAACTAACAATCAAGAAATTTACAATTGTAGCTTTTTTTACTCATACACATTTCAATGTTATCTGTATTCATATATGTCTGACTGGTTTTTCTTGTTTTTATTAACTAATATGATTGCAAGGTCAATAGTGAGATGAAATCAAAGAAAGGCTCCCAGTTTTACTATTAATACCCCTATATTTACAATTTAATGAAATAAGTTCCTACATTAAACATTGCAGTTTGAGTCACATAAATACATCATAATATTGCTCCACAATCTAGTTATGCTATAATTTCTTTGATAATTTAAGCAGGAAATTTAGTAGGTACTGTGTATGTTTATAAATACTGAAATGTAAATACTGTCTGTGGCTTTAAGCATAATTAAATATGATATATAGTGTGTAAACAATTTTTAGATAAACACTTTCAAAATCACTTTGATCACCAAAATAGCAGTAAATTAATTGAATCCGTAGTTCTTCCAACACAGCATTAAATATTCAATATATTGCAGTCTGATTATAATTTCATTATGAGAAATACGTTCTACAAATATTACAAAAGTATTTAACTAATTTGTAGAGAATAGTTACTAGGTACTTACCCAGAACAAAACATTCACACCAAAAATAACATATTTCAAACAACAGCTGACTTCGCTGGTGTCACGTCGATATTTTCTTATGCCAGGCATTTTTTAGTTTTGTCATTGAATGGGAAAATAATATATTTAAATAAACTACATTTGATTTGAGATATGGAACCTACAAATAAAAACAAGTAGGCCAATTCTATCTGAAACGAGTGAGCGACCTACAACAGAACAGAAGGCGAAGAAAGGAAATTAACCAGCTATTTTTAAAAAGTGTGCAGTGTTTTTTTAATTAAGCTTTGTGGCAGAGAAGCATATGCAAAAGTCCGTAGATTAGACTGAAACAAAAAAATCTCAGCTTGCGTAGTAACCTTTGCAATTTGGCCGTATTATAAGTACAACTACCTGTCAGTTGTCAATCGTCATTGACAGTAGTCTTTCGTTCAGAAATAATTCAACAGTTTCAATTTTAAAAGTACAAAATTGAAGAACAAAAACTACTTAAAGTAAAATAGTTTTAATGGAGGCGTCAGTTATCGACTGCCATTCATAGATTTAGGCAAAGAAAGCAGTAAATTCATTAAATTCATTAAGTTAATTCAGTAAATTCATTCATTAAGTCAAACAAAAGAGCAACTCTATTAACAGTGTTATAACCTATATTCTAATGAATGTCTAGTTCGGTACAGGTATTTTGAAGCAAAGCTATAACAGGCACATACCGTGATACAATCCATTGTAGGTGAATATACATCCATACCGAATGCGATACTTTACATAAACCAATACCCTTAAACCATGTTTCCATTCGGTACTTTGTACATAGAACTAATATTTAGCACCAATTATCGAATTGATTCAAGAGACTTACCTACTAAGTATCACTTAGCACTTTTTTAAACAATTCTTTTAACCCATATATTATTTTAGATAGTATATTTTATATTTTTGAAAAAACTGTTGGTTATCCGAACACTGTGTTACCAACTTAGATCTTTAGAGCTTAAATCCAGCTCTATTAAAAAAATGTTTTCGCTCTAAAAAAAATATTTAGCCTTAAAGCTGTTTTTTATAAATATAATAAATGAGGAAGAAAGGAGATTAGTTTTTTCTCGTGAATGGTCTACGTGTTTACCCAAATTTCATAATTTTATAATGTTCATGATGAAATGAATTAAGGTTTAGAATCACGAGGTACCTATATACCTTGAATCAAAGTTTTCTTTTCGTTTACCCTTTTTGAATAATGTGCTCATTTCTGTTCCAAAAAGACCTTTGTGGTTTATGTATTCTGGTTATGATGCTTTAACTAGCCTCAAATATTACAGAAAAGAACAAATGCACAAATGCACGCTATGATAGTTTTAAAGCTGAAAATATTATTCAGAAAACTAGCTTTGTAAATTTGATGTGGTGTTGACTACACAAAATGTAAAATATCTCACAATCACATCTCACCAATCATAAAAATTGAGATTTTATATATTTTTTTTATATAGCTCCTGTAAATAAAAATAATTAGCACTTTTTTGACAAATTCATGGCTCTTTTTTCAAACACACAAGTTGATAAAACTGCCTCAAAATATTTTTTTCTTATGACGTCAACGATGGAAAGTACCTATCGCAATAAGACCACAAAATGGGCAGCAGAGTTTTATGGTCTTTTCATTAGAACTCCAATCAAAAGCCAAGCGTTTATTTAATGGCAAAACCCTTCACCCTTTCGGAGAGGCTTCCATTCATTAATGGACGTCTTTCGACTGATATATTTTTTTTACTGTTCTATAATAGACAGCATAAAATGTTTTCACAACGTGTTTATATTAGACTTTTTTTAAATATAGCAAAAATAATTTGTCCGGTAATACTTTTACTATATTTTTATTGAATAAAAAATTGCGGATTCTTACGCAGAACCATTTATTGCACTTGCGTCTGTTAATAAAATTAGTTATCATTGACATATCGTTTATCTGACTGAAACAAAGGAAAACAAATATTTATGGCTAAATGTCTTTAAAAAATACTGAAAATAAAACAAAATAAATAAATTATAAGTAGGTAGGTAATGGATATAATTTTTACTACAGTTTTAAATGAATCAAATATAAACAGCGATTAGAAAAATTAAATGTTGTCAAATTTTATACAGTCACCAGCTTATCGATCTAAAAAACAGTTAATTGTCTCAATGCGATTTTCAACTTAAAGTTTAAAAAATGTACAATTTAAGGATATAAAGTAAATTATGTTATGGGTTACTGCAAAGGGTTGTTTCGATTTGGATGAAACTCTGTAGTTATATATTATTTTAACTGAACTTGATTGTAAAGCTATAATAATTATAACTTAACAATTAAGTTCATTTGTAACACTGGCCAGTACACAACTGTACTTACTGTACTGTAGTGCAACTGTACTGCACGGTTGGTTTAACAGTTTAAATTAATCGTTCTCTAATATTTTTATTGATCATCAAACAGTTTATTAAAAAACTGTCCACCGCAACTTACAAAAAAAAATAACACGTTTTATGGGGTATTGGCAAATCAGCACAAATAGTTTGTTTTTGGCACTTATTTAAAGAGGCAGTTGTAAATAGCAGTTTTGGTAAGTTAAAAATTATAAATGGCACGTTTAATAACTAGTTCAGCAGTTAAAACTAAGCAGTAAAGTAAACAAAAATAAGAAATAAAAAATAATGAAATGGATCAGTGAATATATCATTGAGCAGGAAAAAAATTAAAAGGGCGGTAAAAATTATTGAACGAGCGGTTACGTGTGGGCAGTAATAAATCGGAATTTGTCGGTAAGAAATCTCATTCAAAGCAATTCTATAACCTAACCTAACCTAACCAACCCTGTGATTGGTCGCTTCCGCCACCCGCTCCGCCCTCTCTTTTCAATGAATCTGAGTTCGGGTGTCACCGCTCGCTATGATCTGCGCACCTATTTATCGCACCGCTCATTCCATCATTTTTACCGCTCATTTAGTTATTGGACTGCTCAATTATTTTTAGAATTGACATTGTATGATAAAATAACCGACTAATTGATTTTTTATTACTGTCCATGTTTTACTGTCGCAATATTAATCAACCGCCATTAAATAAAATAACTGCTCAATATGTTTTCCAACTGATCATAATAACATCTCGAATATATAAACAACAGCTCAAAAAATTAGTTCCCTTTGTTTTTAAGGTGTAGCTCTAATTTCAATTATCGAGTGTCAAGTGAACATTAAGCCACAGAACTAATAAACAATTTGGTTATTAGCGCTAGCTGTACTTAGTTCTTATAAGTCCCTTTCATTAAGCACACGCCGACACGTTTACACGTGTAAAAGAAATAAATAGACTATTTAGAAAAAAAAACAGTTTATAAAGCATTTAAATAAAACAAAGTTACTTACTTATTAGTACTTTTATATTATTTTTGAGAATTAAACTTTTGCCGAATAAGTTCATTCGAGGCTCAGTAGGCATTTTGATAAATTAAGCATTCCGAGACTAAACAAATCAAATCGTGTCTTATAGAGTCGAAACTTTCCTTAGTTATAAACTCACGCCGCAAACACTAAGAGCACTGAGTAGTCCAGAGGGACTCAACCATATTACATATTTACTATTCGACAAAACGCTATTACTTCAAATTTTATAAATTATATAAATATATATTATTTTATAAATTTTATTATTATATATTTCATACAATATCTCAATGTTTATGATTGACATAAGCTTGCAACATGTAATTGAATCTCAAAAAATGAACTGAATTGAAGAAGACGCCGAAGTCGTTGAGTTTTGTTAACATAGAGCAGCTATGGTGATCTGATATAATCGGCCATTTACATTTACAGGTCGCGATAGCTTTTTTTGTTATATATTGGTTGAATGCTCATAAAATATGCACGAGTGAATATCGATATTGGTTAAACATTTTTAATTAAATTTGCAAGTTAGTGTTGAAGTTGATTGCCGTGGAATTCATTGGAGCAATGTTGTTGATGTTAAAAATGAAGTTTTTTAACCGGTCACGTCATCTATAGAGCGAAGAATATGAAACAAATATGGATTGGACTTTGCTTGTTAAGCACATTACTCATATCTTCGGTAATTTAGAAGTTCACATAGTAACATATTTAAAAAGTTAATTTGCTTTTAATAACTTAAAATTTTTGCACAGGCAAATGGACAAAAAGTAAACAAATCGTGTGGTAAGCATCAGAAAATAATTTTATTTTGTAATAAGAAAACTAAATTATGGTATAATATGTGTAATATGTGCATAAATAAACTTTGTCATATAATTCTTGATCATCTCAATATTTTCTATGTACCGACATAAATAAAATATAAATAGAAATAACGTGGTTCAAAAATCGAAAATTATACTCGTGGACATCCATCATGATGGATCATGATGATGGTGGATCATTAGTCCTTCATCAGTTTTCAAAAAGATTTAGAGATAAAAAATACCTATCTTTTGATATGTATAGTCGCGAGCACATTTAGCTATATACTTTAAAATGAAATCATCTCTAATAAATGACATGAGGTAAGTCCAAATGTTAAAGTGAGCCTGATAAGCTATCGAATGTCGTACTACAAGTTAAACTGATGATTTCAGACTGATTTTACAAAAAAAAATTAGCTTTTGAAAATAATAATAACTATATAGCCATGTTTGTCAATGAAGAGACAAAAATCTAACAAACAATACATGAATCCTGTGCACCTTTACACAACTAGATAATATTGCTAGAATGCGGCGTGGCAGGGAAGAACCGCCGAATTGTTGGTGGAACAACGGTGCAGCCTCACGAGTATCCGTGGCTGGTGTCTTTGATGTTGGGGCCAAAACTGCACTGTGGTGGAGCTATTATCACAGACCAACACATCCTTACCGCTGGACATTGTATCACATTTGGGTATGTATCCGTCGCAGCCAACTGATTGAAATAGCCGTTCAATCAAACAGCTAGGCCCTTTGACTGAACAAAGCCATTCAACCACACGTCTAGCTTTTTAATTGAATATTTGAGTCGCTCAAAACGTTCAACACTACAGCTGATTGAAAAGCCGCCGTCTAATTGAATTAGTTCAGCGCTCGCCACCGCGGCGCTAGGTGTATTTTGTTTTCAATATGGCGTCAACTAGCCGGTGTTTGTGAAAGAAAGTAGTTAATATACGTTATTAGTATTATTAAGGAGCATGAAATTATCGGGGCACTTACGAGTGATACGAGTGAAGTTGATTAGGTTAGGTTAAACATAAAAAAAGGTTAGGTTAAACTTAATCAAAGAATAATCTCCCAAGAAATTACAGAAAGTTTTCCTATTCTCTCAAATTACATACTAAACTAATGGTCACCTTAGTTCATTTGCCATTTAACCAGTTGGCTAAGCGTCGTCTAGCTGTAGTGTTGAACGGTGCAGTCAACAAGTCGGATAAACGACGTATAGCCGTGTGATTGAATGGCGTTATTCAGTCAAAGGGCTAGCTGTTTGGTTGAACGGCTATTTTAACCAGTTGGCTGCGACATATCTAAGCGTGTTATTTTGACTGCTTGTTTAGTATATCTACATCGTGTTACTTGTACATTTACAGTAGACTGAATAGCGGCAATTTATAGATTATAGATATAGTCTTGTAACTGAAATAACGTATTTGGAAGATAATTATGAATGATCATATTAGTGTAGTCTGCAGACAATTACTCTTTTTAACAGATATGTTTGTCTTGTCTAGCGTTCATTACCGTGATTTAACGGTATACGTCGGCATGCATGATCGCTTGGACAACACCTTCATGACACTCCGTATTACAAATGGCATCAAACATCCAGCATTCACTTCAAATGCCGTACGGGACATCAACGACATTGCGGTGCTAACACTCAACAAGAAACTAAAATTTACTGACAAAGTGCGTCCCATCTGCTTACCCACTGAAGGTATTCGAAATTGCTGCCTAACTTCACAGTATAATACCAGAAAGTCGGCAATTTTATCCGTAAAAGAAGAAAATACAAACTGCCATATTAATTATATATGTTCACAGTTTTATGATATCTTTTTAAATTTTTTTAGTTAGGTATAATTTATTTTTTTTGCCGTAAACATATCTTAACTGTCTTTCAAAAAGATTTAATTTATTCCAAGGTTTTTTTTTAATGATCATGCTAGGATTGGAGATCGATTTCTGTTTTAAATGTTAATTCTTCATTTAATTTTTCTATTTTGGAAAATATGATTCAAAGAAAATGTAAAAGAGTTTTAGAATCTAATAAATATTACGTTTACGGCTATCATAAAGGCGATAAATATCTAAGGTTTTCAAAATAATTCTCTCTCTCTATCTATCTCATCTTTTTTATCATATCTAATAGGTAACGATATCAATAGCGTGGTGTAGGTCTCGTTTAGTTAAGTAATTTGTCTTCTTCATCCCACCAGGTATGGATTTCAAAACTTTGCCTCTAACGGTAGCTGGTTGGGGGAAGACAAGACAAGGGGCACTGACATCTTCGAGATATTTGTTAGAAACTAAAGTACAATTAGTGGAGACAGATAAATGTAGAAAATCATCGATATACAGAGACAACCTTGTCCCTGACACTATGATGTGCGCATACAGCTTAGGGAAGGATGCATGTCAGGTATTGAGAATATCTTAGTATCTACATAGGGGGGTAATATTAAAAAAATACTATAACATATAAAATACCCCTGTAAAATGTTTTTTTACATTAATTTTTTATAATGTGTCAAGCGGGACTGAAACCCACGTCCATTCTTAAGCAAACGCCAGCACTATTTCAATTGTGAATGGAAGAGTGCTCGCCTGGACAGCGAGGGAATATGGCTTCGAGTCCCACCTGTCATGTTAAAATTCCTGTATTCTAAATAAATTTTCATATAAACAAACATTTTAGAAATTTAGGATTTCATAGCATTCACGGCATTCGTGGCATTTGTTTCAATCATATGTAAAGTTTTTTTTTTATTATTTGTTACAATTTTATTATAATTTATTTATTTACAATTATCACTATCGTCTGGGTTTTCCTTTGCTATCTTAATAGAGATTTGATTGACAGCTACTTTTAAACAAGCTCTTATACAGATTTTATTATACAGGGTGACAGCGGTGGACCTCTATTTTCTACTCATCGCTCGACACATAACAAAAAGTGGTACCAAGTTGGTAAGTTAAATGAGATAATATTAGTAAATGTTTATAAAAAATACCATACTTATTTAATAAATGTTATATTTTTTAGGTATTGTTTCGTGGGGAATAGATTGTGCCATGCCAGATTATCCCGGTAATTATACCTTTGTTTTATTTTAGGGCGCTTTACTAACTCTTTTTTTGTGGACAGAAAAAACAATCATATACAATTTTACTCCATAAGGATAAAAAAAATCTCTACCTACTGCTAATTTTATAATTTAATAATTTTCATCAATATTCAACTTTAACTTATTTTGTTTTCAGGAGTTTATACCATAGTCTCTAAATATAATACGTGGATATCTCAACAAACTAAAGATGGAATGTACTGTGTATAGAGCAATAAAGTTTTTATTATATTAGTTTATACAATTTAATTACCTGTAAGTAAATAAAATAATTGTTATGAATATCTACTTTGTTGTAACAATCAATTTCTTGCGAATAACAATGCATTCCATTACGCTCAATGGATTGTCTCTAAGGTCAATACGTATTACAACAGGGCTCTATTTCGGTAAGTATAATCATTTTTTCCAAATAATGTAGGAAATGTTGTATAAAGACCACCTACGCGTCCCACACCATTGTCGTCGTTCGTTGGCGCGCTACGTCGCTGTTTAATATAATGTTTCACCTCACACGCTCGAAAAAGTTTGATATGTTGTTCAATTTCTGTGTAAAAACCTGTGTTTTATCCTGTTGTATGTAATAAATAAAATAGAGCGAGATTGTGAACGTATGACAGTATATTTTGAAGTAAGGTTTAAAAGTACTTTAGTTTTCATTAACCATAATGTATAAACAAAGAGTTTCTACAACATCCTCCCCTTAATGAAAAATAAAGATAACCTTAATTAATTATGTTATGCCCATGCCTACTACACATCTATTATGTGCTATGCGCCTTAAGGGCTTCGTTAAGACATCTGCCGACATATGATCTGATCGCATATATTTTACATCTATAATGCCATCAGATATCTTTTCCCTAATGAAATGAAATTTCGTGTCTATATGTTTCGTCCTATTGTGATGGATTGGATTGAGAGCAATTTTCTGCGCACTTTGGCTGTCGTTATACACTACAACCTTATCAGCGTTACCAGTGATATCAAACACTAACCTCCTAAGAAAAATTGCTTCTTTAGCCGCACTAGTAAGCGACATATACTCCGCCTCAGTTGAAGACAACGCGACTGTTGGTTGTTTTTTGCATTCCCAACTAATAGGCCCTCCTGCCAGAGTAAAGTAGTAACCAGTGTACGACCTTCTGTCACTAATACAGTTTGCCCAATCTGCATCCGTATAACCACACAAATAGTCACCCGTCTTCCTGTAAGTAATACAGTAGTTTTGAGTTCCTTTTAAATATTGTAATACCCTTTTTGCGGCCAACCAATGCCTTTTGTCAAAACAAGTATTAAATTGACTTAAATAGCTTACGGCATAAGCGACGTCTGGCCTGGTATTCACAGCTAGATACATAAGGCAGCCTATTAAATTCTGGTAAGGATAATTGCATGTTTCCTTACCCTTTTCCAGCTTATTGTTTTCTAAAGGTGTTGACATTTCTTTGCAATTCTCCATGTTAAAACGTTTTAAAACTGATTTAATATATGTCGTTTGACTAACATAAATCTTTTCCTCCGAACGTTTTACATTAAGACCTAAACAATATTCAAGTTTTCCCAAATCTTTTAATGAGAAAAATTTACTCAGAGAATTTTTGACAGTGTCAAAAGTCTTTTTCCTTTTAAATAATACCAAAATGTCATCAACATAGACACTGATAATAACAGTTTCATCACCAAACTTTTTCGTATAGATGCATGGTTCTGCAGAGGTTTTGACAAAACCAATATTTGATAAAGTTTGATTTAATTTAATATTCCATGCACGAGCAGCCTGTTTTAAGCCGTAGAGTGATTTCTTTAATAAACAGACTTTATCTTCTGCACCTGTCTCAACAAAACCCGGAGGCTGCTGCATGTAAACTTCCTCCAATAAGTCTCCATTGAGAAACGCAGTATCTACATCTAAGTGATGTATATTCAACTCCATTTCTGCCGCCAAAGCTATCAGTGTTCGCAAGGACGAATTACGCACTACCGGAGAGAAGGTTTCATAGTAGTCAATGCCCGCAGTCTGGCTCCAATCAAACAAAATCCATTATCTACAGCCTTCTTTATAGAAATCAAATTAGTATTTAAATTTGGTATAAAAACTACATTTCATATATTTTTGATACTATTAGAACATTCGGATTTAAAATTATTATTAATAGAAACCAAGGGCGTCGCCAAGGGGGGGCAGGGAGGGGCAGCTGCCCCCCCCTAGAGATTCTAAAAAAGTTGCCAAATATAATGCAACCAAAGTCCTAAGTCTTTGAGTTGATTTGCTTGAAGTTCAAGCCTTGAACACTTAAATTCCGTACGTCGAAACTCGAATGAATTCAACAATTCCACTCCTAATATTCCGTACGCGCTCAACTACGCTCTGCCTGCTCTACTCTATCGTTGAAGCGGGGGAGGGGGAGTGGGGAAGCAACATGTAAACTCGGATCGCTCAATATGTAGAGTAAAATGACATTTGGTGGGTTGCCACTTTATCGTAAAGTAAAAATAGTGTTGTATCCTGAGTGATCCATTACGAACATGAGTTGATTCAATCTTTTATTGTATAAATTGTTTGATAGTTAGAATTTGTGTCGACTAGTACTAATTGTACTGATATTTTCAAAATATTTTTGTTTAAAGAATGTTAAGAAAAAATAAATGAAAAACCAAACTTACTTAATCACTGTTTATTTCTGAATCATCACTTTTATAATTAATAATAGAATTTCTTTACACATACCATTCAATCAAATCATACACACATACCTACCTACCTACCAACAAAAATAGTAAAAAGTAAATAAAATAGGAATCATTGAAGATGTTGCAATATTCATGTATTTCATTATAAAAAAATATGCATGTGTAAAAAAAAAAGCGACCTCAATTATTTATAGTCTTTTGTCCGATTAGATTCTTAAGATCTTATTTAATTTATTGCACACATTTTGTTATAATTTATTGCAAGAGCTGCGTGCATTATGTTTATTAATATCGTTGTATTTAATGTTTTACGCTTATATGAATTGCACCAATGAGTAAAATTAAATCAATGAGACAAGTCAAAATGAAAGAATCATTACTGAATGAGTCATACTACATCACTATGCTTCTACGCTTGCAACATTAAAAAAAAACGTTCGATTCCAGCTGTCATTTTCCTCTACATAATGAGCAATCCGAGTTTAACTGCGCGGCGCCCGCGCCCCCCGCACAGCCGCCTTTGTTTTAGCGTCTGTCTGTCATTTATTCGTGCGTTAGCGTTGCCACTGCCCGCTTTTACGTTTGTTTTGTGCGCTATTATCACATCTAAATAGTTGCTGTGAAGCTGTGACCACATAATCAATATGGACATCAGAAAGTTTTTTGGTGGGTATCACTTGCGTTAAGCTTTCGTATTTTCCGTCCGTAAAATAACGTCAATTGATTTGATTATAAATGCTGATTTTGCATCGGTTTTTAAAATCGCAAAAAATCCGTTTCTAGACACGATATCCGATTCTTAAGGGTCGTCAGTTTAAACCAAAAGGAAAATTGCTCAATTTAATGGCTCAATCGAAAATAGAACCGTATTACCATAGCTTAAAGTAGAAATTTGTATGAATGAATATCGGCAGTGCCGATTCAGCACAGTCGGCTCGCGTATGCTTGAGACTCCGGTGCGTGCGTGTCGTCGGGCCCGCTCTAGAGTGCTCGAGCGAAGATGCCCGAGACCGCGCAAGCATAGCCACGGCGGTTAAACCGCCCGAAATAGCTAGGACTGTTGATATAAAAAATATCGTTGACGCTCGTCCTTGCGCGGGCTCGAGCCTGCCGCCGTCTTGAAGCGCATTTATGCTTTCAATGTGAATTGCGGACCAGAAGAAGTTGTAGCTATTACAAATATTTTGTTTTGCAGTTTTAAAAAGAAAGAAACCTGAAGGAGCAAGCAGTGACAGCGATGATTCCGTGGATGACCTGACGAGACCTAGCACATCCAAAGAACCGGACTTAGTTCCCGACTCTTCGATAAATGACTGCAACGAAAATGACATCGGTAAATTTATTGGGCAAGCATCAATGTTATCGACTGAAATGAAGAAAGAATTGCTTGAAAACACTTGGTCTCCGTCTGCGACGTATGACTTTGCGGAAGACGCTAAACATTTAAAGAGGAAATTCAATTATTCATGGTTGGAAACGTACTCTCCATGGTTGGCCTATTCCAGACACCAAAAAGGAGCCTTTTGTAAATATTGTACGTTGTTCCCGCCAAATCCAAATTCTTTTAGAGGCGTATTAGGGTCATTTATCATAAGGCCGTTTCGTAAGTTCAAAGATATTCACGAGCATTGCAAAAAGCACATGGAAACCCACTTCCATAAGATGGCACTGGAAGCCGCTAAATCATTTCTTGGAAGTGTGCCTGTAGATTTACAACTCAACAAATACTCCCAGGGCATTATTGAAGAAAACCGAAAAATTATGACATCTATTATTTCCTGCATTACGTTTTGCGGGTCACACGACTTAGCTCTGAGAGGAAAACATTATGGCGAAGGTATTCTCGAGGACTTATACAAGCTACGAATTGACGCGGGAGATTTAGTTTTGAAGAAACACTTTGAACATGGGAAAAAGAATGCAAGCTATCGATCGATTGATATTCAAAATGAAATTATCGCAATTTGTGGAGATGTTATTAAGGCACACATTGTGAAAAAAGTAAAAGAAGCAGAAGCTTATAGTGTGTTAGCAGACGAAACAGCTGATATTTCCGGTACTGAACAATTATCGATTGGGCTGCGATATTTTGACGAGGAAGCAAATGAGGTCCAAGAAATGTTCGTCGGATTTGTTGAGCTGAAAGGTCTGGATGCGAAATCTATTGCATATTGCATCGATGAGTTTCTAACAAAAGAAGACCTTAATCCTGCTGATAAATGCGTTGGTTTTGGATTTGACGGTTGTTCGACGATGTCCGGAAAAGACGGTGGAGTACAAGCGATCCTGCGCAAAAAATATACCAAAGCATTGTTCTTTCATTGCTCGTCCCATAAACTGAATCTGGTAATAAATGATCTCAATATTCTTCCTGAAATTCGAAACACCATGGGAACCACTAAAGATATTATTAATTTTTTTCGGGAATCTGTTTTGAGAAGAAAATTGGTACCTAATATTGCCAGGCTCTGTGAAACAAGATGGAGTGAGAAACATAAAACTATCAGAGTATTTAAGGAGAATTTTCCTGTTATTTTGGAAGCCTTAGAAAACTTATCGCGTGAAGGAAACATTGCAACTCGAAAAAACGCCTTTCAACTCCATGCGGCTGCTTTCAAAATTTCGTTTATACTTTGTATTACTTTGATAGCTAAATACTCTGCTTTGTTGGAACCTGTTGTCAACGCACTCCAGTCCATAACTTTGGATGTGGTTAAGGCCTCGCAACACGTCAAACGCATTTTGCAATTGCTTAAGAGCCACCGTGATAATCCCGAAAGAGTCACAGATGAAATTATAAAGGATGCTACTATTGTTGCGGAGAAAGTCGGCCTGGAGGAGGATATCACTTCAATGCCGCGCATTGTTGGGAAACAACGTCATCGAAGCAATCACCCAGCAGAAAGCCCTTCAGAATTCTGGAAAAGATCATTAATAATACCATACTTGGACTCCGTTATTACATCGCTTGAAACACGCTTTGCTGAAGAAAATACTCCATCATTTGCTTTATCTAAATTACACCCCGCACAAATGCAAACGATGTCAGTCGAAAATCTCACAGAAACTTGTGAAACTATCGCTCAGTTTTATAATTTACCAAACATTAAAATTGAAGTCGAGCTTTGGCAGCAATTCTGGCATAATAAACCAAACTCAACAGATCAAACCGTTGTTGATATCCTAAAAGAAGCAAAAACCTTCTTTCCCGACACGGAAAAAGCGTTGAAAATTTTGATCGCTCTTCCATGCACGACGTGTACGGTAGAGCGATCGTTTAGCAGCCTCAGGAGACTAAAAACCTGGCTAAGAAGCACTATGAGTGAAAATCGCCTTAATGGTTTGGCCATGATGAGTGTGCACCGAAAACTTATACATGGAAACTTACAAGATTTTAATAATAAAGTGGTTGAGAAGTTTACAATGAATCCCCGAAAATTATGTTTTAATTAACCTAATATAAACAAACAACGACCACTATAATATTAAAATCTGGTAATTAAAAAAAAAATACGCTGTAGGCTGTACACTTATTCAAATTCAAACTCCTTTTTATTCTATTTTTCTAATAAATGTTATTATAACTTATTTACAAGTTTTTTATTGCATAGTCAAGAGCTCGTGCTCGTGTAGCTTTACACATTGGACTTTGTACTGTCACAGAATATATATGTATTTAGTACTAAGATACTGTTGTTATTACAATCGCTGTAGATGTAAGGCTCGTAGTACAAGTGAAAAGCTTCATGGGCTGTCGACTTTACCTACAATTCATACCTACTTTTCTCATTCATAGAGAATGAGAAAAGTATGAATTGTAGTAGGTAAAGTCAACTTGCCCCCCCCTGCGCCATCGGCTGGCGACGCCCTTGATAGAAACACTGCCAATGCCAGCACTTGTCAAGACATCTCCGTTAGCAATTGTGACTTGCCCAGTAGAGAACTCTTGTATATTAGAGGCAGTAGAATCTCCATCAGGATAACCTATTATACATTTCCACAAACCTTCATGTACCAAGTACATTTTCATTTTGAATTTCCAAATAGTATAATCTTGTCTACCTTTTAAAAAAATATCCCTGCAAGAGATCGTAGACTCGAATTCAATCCATTTTTACCCATATTGTTGTGATCGCCCGTTGACATCTTTTGTTTTTATATTTCAGAAAATTTTTCACTTTTAAGTCGAAAATTTATGTAAATTCACAACAATCCGGTAAATCTGACTCCCAAAATTACTTTCCACTCATTAAAACTCTATCTTCGTGCTGATAACGTGTTGTATGTAATAAATAAAATAGAGCGAGATTGTGAACGTATGACAGTATATTTTGAAGTAAGGTTTAAAAGTACTTTAGTTTTCATTAACCATAATGTATAAACAAAGAGTTTCTACAACATATCCGCTAGTGTGCAAAAGTGTTTTAAAATTAGAACCTTTCTACTCAAATAAAAACACACATGGTATGTTCCGAAACGTCATTATAGTCTTTATAAGTTATATTTTATTCTAAATAATACTTGGTTTTGGTTTTATTAAATTATTTTAGTTCCTATAATTATAAGGACAACAAGAAAAAATAATATTTAGAATATATTATTTATTTTAAGAATTTTAAATGTATGGTGGGTGAGATTTCATAACATATGATTGGATTTCGGACCGCACACGAAAAAGAACTGTCAAAGTGATTATGATATTCTTAGTCAATTCACATTGAATAGAAAGCAAAAAAAAAATAACTCAACATGACCAATTGTAGAAATTTTACTTTTAATTTAAATTATTCAATTTACCATATTGAAGCTGTTTTTCTTGCACCTAAAAATTTTCCTCGCTGTAGTGAGGTGAAAAATTGTGTGTTTCGCTCGGCAGCATAGTTTTTTGCGTCTCGTACCTTTGAAACCCTCGCAACGTTTAGGATTCCTAACTCTGTACGCTCGTGGTCCAATCCTAGAGTCCTTCGCTGGCTCAGGTTTCAATAGAGGTAACTCGCGGCCAAATCTCAACTTTCCAGTCTTTTATTCCAACTTTATAACGTCTTACGTAAAATACTATTTATGTCAAGTTATATTAACCCTAGAGCATTTTGTTAATATATATAATTATAGTGAATATAAATAAATAATATAATTATAGAAAATATAAGGCACATTTTATTTACTTAAATAAAATTTGTTCAAATTAAATGTGTTTATATAATAAAAATATACATAGCTTAGGCATCGTTATAAAGTTTATTTTAATATATTCTAATTTATTCCGCGGTCTTACATCACATTAATAATAAAACACGTTTTCCGATAAACATTACGCAAAAATGGTCAAAAATGCACAAGGCCACACACGTTAAATAGTTGATCTCCCACTTGGTTTTATTTCCCTTACTTTCAATCACAGCCTTAATGCGAAGAGACATGGTTACTTTCATTAAGTAAGATTGACTTCCAAACATCCACCAGTTTATCCTTTAAGTCACTCTTTCACCTTAATTTTTGCGGAATATTTTTTATTTTCCATTATAATATTTCGATGTTCATTCAATTGGCTCACAAAAGTAGCCTACTCTACCAGTTCTACTGCAGTATGCCGCAAAACGCCGTTGTTGGGATATGAAGGGATCTTGGTATTTCAGATTTTGTGTAGCAATTTCTTTTGGTATTTCACAACATCGATAGAATCATTCACAGATTTCGTTCTAAACACATCCATATTACCCTTATAATCTTGGATGGTAACTTTTCGTTTTTGGGCAAGCAGTATGGAATGCTACATTTTTGTTCTAAATCACAATTTTTCTTTCTACACCAACAATTGCTTCAATCAAAGTCACGTCACACCTTAGGATACTATACCACTGCTCGGAAGTCCAATTAACAACACCTTATTTGTCTATCCCCTGTTTTATTGATCCGTTTCAAAATATATAAGAAATAAAACGTAACAAATTTACTAATATTAGTTTTTAATGTATAGGCAGATTTATTTATTTATTAATAAACACTTTCTATAGCTTTCGTATACTTATAAAATATATAAAAGTGTAATTCAGTTTATTAGCCAATTGCATATTGCCATATTAACAAAATAATGGGTAGATACATTAACAATTATCTTAACAAAATTTAACAATTAAACAAAGTGTGAATGTGTGTGTAGGTGTGTGTGTATGCATGCCTAACTATTTTTTTTTTCAACTATGTCCCTATCAATAGAGTAAACTGTCGAAATTGTGGATTGAAACGCCATACCAAATATAATTTCGAAAATATACTGTAATTTATAAAACGCCTTTTAACTATTTGATAAAAATATAACTCTAATATGAATATTTTAATATTTTACAATTTGTCACAATGCCATTTTGTATGTTATGAAACTAAAGTATTAATATGAACTTAAGCTTTATATCAATAAATTTTAGTATAGAGTTTTTTTTATAATGATAATCAATATATACATACATTGTTTTACAATGTTACTTAACCTCTTTTTCTTGTGCAATACATACAGCATTGGCTACTCTACTTATAACTTAGCAAAGGCTATAACCCAATACTTAATTCTTTTAAATGCTCTTCTGCTAGTATTTACCGAAATTTCTTAGTGTCACTACGTTGTGCAGTGAGTTTTCCAGAATTTTGTATCCTGCTGCACTTGCGGTAAGTGGTCGGCCATTTTTATCAAATACGAAGTTTTTCCATTCTTATTAGAGCACTGGATGTTAGATTGCACAGTAGATCTGGGTAGCATGAAGTCTTTTAGATCTTTTTTATGTAGATATACCTCTACATGGGCATCCGAAATTAATCTTTTTTTACTTAACTTGAAAACTTAATAAAATCATAGATAATTTCACAACTCTTTTTAAAATTTAAATTATGTAAAACATTCGAATAATACTTAATACTAGCGAAAACATTTTCATGTAAAATGTCTCGCACTGTCAAAAAGATATCTGATCTCATATAGAGCCAAGCCTCTAACTCTAGAAGCCCTAATTCTACAAGTTTGTGAAGTTTTTGAAGTAAGGGCTTGCCCTTACTTCACAAACTCTGCATTTTAGTCAAACTATGTGACTTGGCCGTTTCATTACTACAAAAACTATTGTATAATAGAAAAATAATTAACACTGAACAATTTTTTTAATCTACGCCCATGCAACAATAGCGAAACATGTAGAAGCTTGGCGATCTGATAACTTTTTGATAGTGCGAGCCATATGGTCTCGTCTTCGTAACATTTTACATGAACAATTTTTTGTGAAATTTTATATCTTTTTGTAAATAGCATATAAAAATGTTTTTTTTTTATTTTGCTCGAAGCGCTTCGAGAAAAGGTAATAGTGCTCATGAGCATCACTTTCCTCGTCGTGGCGAAGAACTTTAAACTTACTTTACTCGAAGGTAAATAAACTTGAAACGCTTTTATGAGTCACTCATCTGAATGAAATGAATTAGAAATAATATGGCGCCGAAACGATGATTATAAATGATAAGTAACCGACAGCCGACAGCAGTAACTGGACATTCACGGAGCGATACTATAATTAAATATGTATAAGGTAAATATGCTGTAAACGCTCAGTATTCTAACGTGCTTAATGTATTAATAGACGAATACTTATATTTACTTTAAAGCGTAAATAAATGATGCACAGCAAAACAGCTTCTAAACGCATAACCCCTACATCTACAAATAGATAGAAATTAACTTCTTGATTCATCCTAAAATGAAAACAGGCACATTCATAGCAGAAACTAACTCTTCAAACTGTTAAAACCGTAGGTACTCGGATATAGCAGATTAAGTATAAATTACAGTAAACAACTTACTTAAAAAAACGGACGTAATTAGAATTTAATGTGAAACAAAATTAAAAACAAAAATAAAAGACTGAATTTTTCAATTACAATCATTTATGTATAATTGGTTTTTTAAAATGACAAATGTTCTTTAATTTGGTCGCGTAATTGTAAGTAAAAACAAGTATTTGTCGTTCTGCGTGACAATAACATCCACATCCAGCGTCACAATTGCCTAACTGATAAAATATTGCTTTGGAAAATTTTGTTTTAAGTTGTATTACATTAAGTTCTAATCCTAATACACGTTTCCATAAGTTATTACACACTAATCAAAGAGTAAAAAAATATTACGTGCCATACCGAAGTTATTAATCAGTGGGTATGCGAACATCGAAAATTATTATTTTTGCGTTCCATTTTAGAAAGAAACGGTTTTTATGAAATTTGTGTGAAAAAATAAAAAAAATAGCAGGAAATCAGAAGATCAGGAGCATTTAATGAAAATAAAATATCTTCTTGTAAATGAGGACATCTGGCAAAATTGCTGACAGAGTTACAAGCGGCACGGCAGCCACAGAACAGTAAAAAAAGAGTAGAAGTCGCAAGTGGGCGGTACCCGCGTAACCTTAAGTATGCCCAACTCCGCGCACTTAACCCTTCAGCTTACTCAGTCGGGATGGCAAACTCTACGCGAAACAATATAGCAAAAAAATAGAAAAATGCTATTTTTTGCAGTTTTGGGATGTAAAAGAGACAGTGGAAGGAGGCTATTATCATTTATTATCCTTCGGTTATTCAGATATTCTGTTAATTTCATTAAAATTGTAAATTGATTATATTAAGTTCTTAGAAATGAAAAAAATAAAATCGACCTCAAAAATATTTTTTGAGACATTAAAGTGTAGTTT
Organism: Calamotropha paludella; assembly: GCA_927399485.1. Classification (NCBI taxonomy): domain Eukaryota; kingdom Metazoa; phylum Arthropoda; class Insecta; order Lepidoptera; family Crambidae; genus Calamotropha; species Calamotropha paludella. Next base: position 18,456,267 of record OV656815.1, on the reverse strand, counting down.
TCAATGTGCAGTTTTGCTTTTCTAGAAGTTTCTAAAACACCTAAATTTTTTTTTTATAATTATACATTACGGAAAGCATCCTTTCCGTCATACATCATAATCATAACTTACCCGCTACTCAATTAGTAATGCACCTAATTGCCTGTAAATAATAGATATCGATAAGTAATATATTGAAACGATATCGTGTCAGTGTGAAAAGCAGGATACCGCTGCACCAAACATTGTTATTACTAGTTTTGATCAAATGATAATCACCCTTTGATAATTAGTGTAAGAATATTCTTATACAGAATCCAAAGAATCTCTAGACGCAAGGTTTAAACAGGGTGCGTTGCTCTTTTTTGGAGGATAAAAATATTATTATCAATAAGACATTACATGGTGAATGTATATGATGTAAAGCATTCTTGCTGTTTGAACATCTATTAATATATAACCTAATTTTCTTAACGGCATACGTGGCGTAACTAAGTCAGCATAACAAAGCAAAAAAATCCATCCCATTGTAGTTTTGAGTCTAACATGATATTTTAAAATTTTGTGAATTCTACCAAATCAACTGCTTCGTCATGCGCTTTTATTGGAATACACACCTTTTCATATTTGGTAGAGAGAACTATATATTAGGTTTATTCGAGTATGTTTTAGATTATTAGTAATAATAAACTAGTGGACTACCTCGGAGAGAGCATCGTTAACATCGTCAGAAAACATTTTGCCTCTGTCAGTATAAAAAAAAAAAATTATACAACATCTGCAAACAATTCTGTCTCACATAAGTTTTTTGTAATATAGGGGAAGACATTAGTATAAATAACAAAGAGTAATGGATCCAACATCGGCCCATAGTTATGGGTGCTGTGCTCTCTTCACCAAGACATAAAGTAAGAATCGGCATTTACATGAATCGAATGAAGTGATAATATTATTACTACGAAGCTGAAATGATGTACGTTAAAAATGTAAAACAATAAAATGCACGACAAAATGTTAAGATTGCGACACGACAATCTAAGGATTTCAGAGACATCAGCACCTACATTCTGTTAATTCTTTATTTAGCAGACACTTGAGTATGCTTTCACATTATGGAATCCTCTCCTCACTACATATTTAGATGAGGTGAAAAGGATTCAGAATAAGTTCATGCAGAGGTAAGGCTATAGTTTTAAAATACGTCAATGCAATTTCAATCCCTGGCAAAAAGGACATAAATTGTATGTTAGCGTGAAAAGTTAAATAACCATAATCATATTCTCCCTTCCTTCTTATTCATCATATCATATTGTTGAAGTGCCCAAGATTAAGTTCTCGCTCCAACGCAGATTTTTTAGTTCCTAATTGTACAAACAAACAAAATTGAGGTCAAATTTTAGGTAAAAAAATGAGGAAACGTGTCTTCTTTTCAATCCAAATCTTAGTAAATCGAATGTTGAATACGATAGCTCTGTGCTATTATGAAGTTAGCTCGCTCCATTGTGGATTCTGTCTTGGCCCCCGGGCTTGACTTAATGAATGGGACTAAAAGCGATTTCATTATTTCGTTACTTTAATATAATATTAGAGTAGAATCTAAATTTCTTGTTATTTTTCTCACACTAGCCACGCTGGGTCATCCATCTTGTCGGAAGATTGGGTGAAACTACGAAGGGAGTCTGGCGTCAGCGGTTAAAGGGAACGGTATTATCTACCGATCAGAGTCCATCTGTTTATAGGTTTTGAGAAATAATTTTGGCTCAAGTGATAATAAGTACAATCACCTGTATTATTTCTGAGCTATCCTTATGATTGCAAATTAATTGTTTTTATTTCTTCTATTAAAGATTTAATAAAGCATAGGTTTCTTTGTCTTTGTTTTTTGTCACAACGAAAAAACTCAATCCCTGATTTATCGGAGCTGTATGCTTCTTTAGAAAACAATAAATCAAATGTATTAACCTTTTGTTTTTTTTTCAAATTGCACTTCATGTTTATGACTATTACGACATTTACTGCTTTTTCTAGAGAAGACATGTATTTTTATTACCCGTATGCGAAGCGAAAACAAAGAAAATATTTAAGAACTAAGTGGTCGTTGTACACCGAACTTGTAACTTAATTTGTATGCACTTTGTAAACATTATCAATTTTAAATATATTTTAAATGAAAATTATCTTTTACTGCGTTTACTCAGTAATTTTGCAAATACCGGATTCACTAGCACAGCAGCAGAATACTGAACTCTATAAATCATTTATTGAACTGAATCAAACAAATGTTGTGCCCCTTTATTAATTCTAGTTTAATTAGGGCTGATTGTAAAAATCGATTGACATCATTTCAAACAAATATTACTGACTGTTTAGAAATTGAGAACACTATCTGAAATGGAATACAAATTGTTTGGTGTATCAAAGTTACAACGAAATAATCGCGTGAATAATTTCTCCGTCTCAATTTGGCATGCAGTGAGTCTTCTGAGAGCCTTCGAAGGGAACTGCACGTTATTTGTGTTCTTGCTCATGTGTACAATAGTGACTGATAAAACATTCTGTAACAATGTATATATACTTTGTGATATTCGCAATAGGAATGCAGGTTTGTAAGCTTAAAATCGAATTTGTTGATTGAAGAAAAGTGTTGAATGGGTTTAATGTCGTTTTAGGTTATCACGGTGCCAGGTACGATGGGATTAGATTGTCGTAAGTTTTTTTTAGTGTATTATGTGATAAGTTGATACCTACTTGCTTAATTTTATTAAATATTTAGTATCAGATATTCAGATTGGCATACGCCATTAATAATACTTGAAGAACTAAAAAAGTATTAGGAAATTTATCTTATTTATTTTTTTACTCTCTTATAGACGAAATCAAGATATTATATTTTAGTACCATGTCGCCCGTTCTTTGATATTTTGTTTTAAAGTAACATTAAATAGAGATTTTTATATCCGTATCAAACATGGCAGGCAGAATATTTAGATTTTATTTCAATTTTAACTTTTAACTTTAATCATATTCTTAAAAACGCATTTATTACAATTTTATCTCATAGTTGTCGGAATTAAATCTATTGTTCTCCGCCTTTGAGGAATATTTAAATATCTCGTTTTGTTTGCAAATTTTAAGTCTTATAACACCATTTTACAAACCATAATTTTTAGACAATTGTTTTACTGAAAGCATTCTAGAACCTATCATCACTAGATATATTATTGTTGGAAACCTACGAAAGAATTGTTTTTAGCAACTCGTTTCTAACTATTGTTCTGTTGCACATTTTTTTATCAACCTAATAGGGTGATGTGATATTTCCGATTCCGGTCACTTTATAAAAAACGTAGTACTTACTTGATTCTAAACCTAAGCTTAGTGATTTTTAAACAACTTTTAATACTGTTATTATTTAATTTACAATTCATAATTCCTATTTCTCACAAATACAAACATACCAGAATGTCTTATGTGAAATTGTATCGCAACAGAATGTGGGAAGCCTTCAGATACAGTGGTTTCAAATCGCATAGTAGGCGGCAGAAGAGCAGCTCCTCACTCGTATCCTTGGACAGTGGCTATCTTGAAACACAATAGAATGCATTGCGGAGGAGCTATCATCACCACCAAACATGTTCTAAGTGCCGGTCATTGCTTCAAATGGTATGTATTGAAAACGCATGGAGAAATTAGTAAATTATATTTTTATCCTTGATTTATTACCTGAGTCTATTAAAGCATAATAAGAGCATGGCAAAATCTGGTCTTTAATATGTCTAAGACCAAATCCAAAAGATATTTTTAAATAAAAACACCAAATTAATCCAAATTTCTAAGTGAGGCTTTAGGATGGGATACTTACTCAAAGTTACATTATCTTGAGCTTATCCTGAGTCCAAGAAACTATATTAAACTGTTCATTCCCATATCTACCACAGCAATAGTTGACACCAGGAAATCAAGGTCTGAATGTTTATGGGTCGTTCTACTTTTTTACCGACAATGGTCTGTCCTTCGTCTTATTATGGCATCTCGTTGGAGTATTAATATTTACGGTTTTTTAATTCGGTTCGAATAAACGTCCATATTTTTCTTACCTATTAATATTATGTAATTTTTCATTTTCTCCAACCAACATATTTTTTCGTTTGTTTTTAGTAGAATGTCGTGACAGAGTGGTAAACCGAAATGTGGTCTCCACAGAAAAAGGTAACTCTGTCACATATATTTTTTAAAAACCAACATTAAAAAAGAATTTATATTTGCCGCAAAGGAAACTTTAATTAGTCCTTATGACAACACATATGCAATTTCTTTTAAATTCCACACAGAAACCACAATTACGGATAGTTCAAAAACCAAAAAAACGTCGTTTCACTGTCGGTAAAAAAGAAGAACGACCCTTATGACAAAAGAGCCATAATGAAGACATTACCTATCGATAAAAGTAAATTACCCATCAATTTATTTGTTCAATTAGGGACAACTTTAAAATAATGGAAGTTCTTATTGGACTAGACAACCTCGATAAACTGAAAAATGTGGCTCAAAGGAATATTTCCGAAGTGGTCATCCATGAAGGATTTACTTCTACAGCGGTTCGTGATGAAAATGATATCGCAATAGCTACTCTCAGCGAGCCTGTAGAATTTGGCGATACTATAATTCCAATTTGTCTACCCAAACCAGGTGAGTATCGAGAATAGTTTTAAAAAGAAAGAAAGTTCAAGTGATATTTATAATATTTAAGCTAAACACAAGTATTACAATTTTAGACCAAGATTTTTCCGCAAAAATTGGAACCATCGTAGGATGGGGAAGAATGGGGGTCGAAAAGTCATCGTCCAAAGTTCTTTTGAAAGCTGTGTTGAGAATTCTGACCGATGATGAGTGCATGAAATCACAGTTGAAGGAGCATCTTAAGCCTACTATGATGTGCGCTTTCTCTAAGGGAAAGGACGGCTGCCAGGTAAATCTATATTCTAAATCGATGAATCATTTTTAGCGTTGTTAAACCACTCGCTCAACAATAGTTTTTCGATATCGATATCGGTAATTCTTGTGGTGTTCTTAACCTAATTTCGGACCCTGCTTTTTTATATTTTTTAAATATATAATTAAATAATTATTAAATAATATTTGTTAGTTAAGTTGACTATGTAGTTTGGAGTTTATTTAATGGTATTTTTTTTTATAAAATTAAAATTAAGAATAGCTCATAATGATAATTATAAATAAGCAAATAATTGACATAGTTTTACACAATGTTTAATAACAAAAAAACACAAAACAAACAAAAATAAATTCAAAATTATTTAATTTATATCGAAATTTTTGTAACAGCAAAAAATAGACTTGATTTTTGAAGTACATCTATGATAATCTGTAGAGGAAATTAACTCCTTTTATTTTTTATAATTTTAATATATTTTATGCATTTTCAATGCGATCTTATAAGATAAATTATTATAATAGAAAAATACTAGAAAAAATCGACTCGGGTCACAAGTGAATCTCAGGCGGGAATCGAACCCGCAACCTTTGGAAATCCGGTCCAATGCTCTCCCAATTGAGCTACCGAGCCTTGCGAACACTCGTCGAAATTTTCTAGTACATTCCTGATTTTACGCTGTAGGCCAGCGTTGTTTCATCAATGAGAGGAACATCCTCTCGTATTCGAAAGAAACATTTTTACAAATGTTTGGTCAATCGATTAAGATGAAACAGCCATGTTAGATTTATAATTTTTATATATTTTATGCATTTTCAATGCGATCTTATAAGATAAATTATTATAATAGAAAAATACTAGAAAAAATCGACTCGGGTCACAAGTGAATCTCAGGCGGGAATCGAACCCGCAACCTTTGGAAATCCGGTCCAATGCTCTCCCAATTGAGATACCGAGCCTTGCGAACACTCGTCGAAATTTTCTAGTACATTCCTGATTTTACGCTGTAGGCCAGCGTTGTTTCATCAATGAGAGGAACATCCTCTCGTATTCGAAAGAAACATTTTTACAAATGTTTGGTCAATCGATTAAGATGAAACAGCCATGTTAGATTTATAATTTTTATATATTTTATGCATTTTCAATGCGATCTTATAAGATAAATTATTATAATAGAAAAATACTAGAAAAAATCGACTCGGGTCACAAGTGAATCTCAGGCGGGAATCGAACCCGCAACCTTTGGAAATCCGGTCCAATGCTTTCCCAATTGAGCTACCGAGCCTTGCGAACACTCGTCGAAATTTTCTAGTACATTCCTGATTTTACGCTGTAGGCCAGCGTTGTTTCATCAATGAGAGGAACATCCTCTCGTATTCGAAAGAAACATTTTTACAAATGTTTGGTCAATCGATTAAGATGAAACAGCCATGTTAGATTTATAATTTTTATATATTTTATGCATTTTCAATGCGATCTTATAAGATAAATTATTATAATAGAAAAATACTAGAAAAAATCGACTCGGGTCACAAGTGAATCTCAGGCGGGAATCGAACCCGCAACCTTTGGAAATCCGGTCCAATGCTTTCCCAATTGAGCTACCGAGCCTTGCGAACACTCGTCGAAATTTTCTAGTACATTCCTGATTTTACGCTGTAGGCCAGCGTTGTTTCATCAATGAGAGGAACATCCTCTCGTATTCGAAAGAAACATTTTTACAAATGTTTGGTCAATCGATTAAGATGAAACAGCCATGTTAGATTTATAATTTTTATATATTTTATGCATTTTCAATGCGATCTTATAAGATAAATTATTATAATAGAAAAATACTAGAAAAAATCGACTCGGGTCACAAGTGAATCTCAGGCGGGAATCGAACCCGCAACCTTTGGAAATCCGGTCCAATGCTCTCCCAATTTAGTAATTTAGTTTCTAGTATTTTTCTATTATAATAATTTATCTTATAAGATCGCATTGAAAATGCATAAAATATATAAAAATTATAAATCTAACATGGCTGTTTCATCTTAATCGATTGACCAAACATTTGTAAAAATGTTTCTTTCGAATACGAGAGGATGTTCCTCTCATTGATGAAACAACGCTGGCCTACAGCGTAAAATCAGGAATGTTCTAGAAAATTTCGACGAGTGTTCGCAAGGCTCGGTAGCTCAATTGGGAGAGCATTGGACCGGATTTCCAAAGGTTGCGGGTTCGATTCCCGCCTGAGATTCACTTGTGACCCGAGTTGACTTTTTCTAGTATTTTTCTATTATAATAATTTATCTTATAAGATCGCATTGAAAATGCATAAAATATATAAAAATTATATATCTAACATGGCTGTTTCATCTTAATCGATTGACCAAACATTTGTAAAAATGTTTCTTTCGAATACGAGAGGATGTTCCTCTCATTGATGAAACAACGCTGGCCTATAGCGTAAAATCAGGAATGTACTAGAAAATTTCGACGAGTGTTCGCAAGGCTCGGTAGCTCAATTGGGAGAGCATTGGACCGGATTTCCAAAGGTTGCGGGTTCGATTCCCGCCTGAGATTCACTTGTGACCCGAGTCGATTTTTTCTAGTATTTTTCGATTATAATAATTTATCCTTTTATTTTTTTAATAAATCGGAATTTTACTTCATAAACATTTCATTTCTTTTAAATAAATTGTATCCGGGTACATTAAAAGTTTTTATACAATAAATATAACTGTTTCTTAATAACAACTCAATTTAATTAAAAACAAAGTGGAATCTAATCAACAACCATGGCAATATAATATGTATTTAATGAACGTGCAAGGCACTTAAATTTAATATATTTTTTATAAAATAAGCAATTTTATCCTTTAAGTAAAATATGAAAGGATAGAATAAAGAAATGTATAATTAATGGAGTTTCATATTTTTGTGAAAAATTTCACGTCTTAGCCGCCCTGCACACACTTTGTTTTACTCCAACCCAATAATTAATTAAAAATCCAAACAAAACACACTTAGGTACATGAAGTTTGAAAACAATTACTTTACTTCAAAGTGTAGGCGATTTCACTCAGTCTTGCACGTTTATGACATTTAATTTTATTACTTTTTTTTTCACTTCATCACCTCGCCAAATGCAAGGATTATTTTTAAGTTCTCGAGGCTTTGGGCCTCCTTCACATAAACCCGCCCTTAAATTTCGCCCTCAATTTCAATTGCAAGTCTGAACACATTTCGTTAGGTAGGTAATTATGCGACGTAAATGCGTGAACGTAAGGTCATGCGTCGCGGGAGGTCCCCGGGTGACTGATATCATTGCGCACCATGCGCGCGCAGCTCGGTGGGGCGCTTTGAGCGGTCGTTGAACTGTAGGTATTTACTAGTAACCAACTGTTGTAATAATTCACTCGGACAAAATGTTTTCGTTGCGGAAATTTTACCGAGCTATTTTTTTCAAAAAGGACGTGTTTGAATGCTATCTTAATGCCTGGAAAAATTTGGATGGTGGTTATAAAATAACCCGGTATAGTGTTTTTAGATGTGGTTGTGTAATCTTATCCTATGTTATAATGGTTTATCTTAAAAGGGTGCGTTTTTATATTCTGAATATGAGAGGTAACTACCATTCTTCTAAGGTGTCTATTTTACGTCAGGAACATAGATGTGCAGTCTGCAATTATGTGTGACAATAACAACTAACATCGTCTTAAGATTGAAATAAACGTCGATAATAACAACACTATTGTCACTTGGCATCTCATTAGCAATTATAAAAGATAGACCGGAGACACAGCAATGTAAATTTGATCGCTTGCCATTACAGTTAATTAGAAAGCAGTGTTTTATTTGTGCCAATTGTAAGAAATGAATACCGAAGATACCATATTAAATTACAATTTCCGGTAAAAACATCTTTTGCGTTAACTATTAACAAGTCCCAGGGCCAAACCTTCGAATCAGTCGGGATTGACCTACGAAAAGAATGTATTACTCATGGCCTACTGTATGTTGGCCTATCGCGGGTCGAAGCCCCTGAAAAACCAATTTATTTCGCTGCCACAAAATAAAACAAAATCAAATATCGTATACATGAACCTCTTACCCATTCAATTAGATGGCTTATGTTCTGTAGAAAGAAACATTAGAAATAAAAATAAATTAATCAAATATTGAAAAATAACAAAAAAATAACTAAAATAACAATATCTCATCAATATTTACGTATACAATAATACAATATCTTAACTATATTTATAAAGTACTCTCTTTAGTAACCCCCGACGCAAAAAGATAGGTGTATTTTACTAATAAGTTGTTGTTACCTCAGAACAATAACTAAAGCATAGAAACCTTGCTAAAATAGCTACCGAATTCAATATATTTGACTCACTTTGACCTTAGGCAGACTTTAATTAGTTAGAAAGAGACAGGTAATAATAAGATGTTTCGAAAATTCGTAGGTGGTCACTAGTTTCTGTTTCTGCTAGTGATGTTCTTCTCATGACTCGCCTAGTTTCAACGTCGATATATTATGAATTAATATATTCTTAATAGTTACAATTTTTTTTTATTACGATACTATGAATTAAATATATTCTTAATACTAAAATGTTTTTATTACGAGAAATACAACGTAAATCATAAAGGGTACATTTTCTCATGAAACTTATCCTTGAAAGCTGCTGTGCCCTATGGTATGGCCAGGCTAGCCAGTCAAGAGACTAAAAGCGGACGTTGATATGCTATTAAAAAAGACGAGTAAAGGGGCTTTTGAGGGATGTAAGGGTTTTTGCTGCTTATGACGACTAATTTAAACGTCTGTCACGACAAATTACTCAAGAATAGCTTTGAAAAGTTGATATTAAATAAATAAAAAATATTTCAATATTATTCCCTTTTCAGTCCTATCTGAGGATTGAAAAATCTGGCGTACTAAGTCAAAAAATGCACTATTAAATTTACGGGTGTTTCCCGTTGGCTAGATTGATGAAATTTTTCCATTCAAGAGATTCACAAATTGAATGAAAAGGTAATGGGAGACATATTGAAAAACAAAATCAAAACAATCAAAATGTTCTTTAATCAAATATGATTGAAACCTCTTTTGAATCATTCAATTTTTTTATCTACCACCCATTCGTACATCTTTTAGCTGATAAGAAAAATGGGCGCAAGAAACTTATCAGCTTTATCAGAAGTAACAATAATTATGTCGCTACAATACATAATAATATCTTTACATGAATTGTTATACAAAATAACATTACATTATAACGTGTTATATCTACAAATTAACACCAGGCATTGGCATTATTGAAATAATCTTATGAAAAGGCAAATCAGTAACACTTTGTGATTTTTTTTTGTAAGAAGTTAAACATTTCCCCATAAATGAGCTTTTAGCTTTATAGATTTTAGACGATTGTATATTTTCAACTAAAACAACAGAAAAAATGTAACATTAAATCTTCTTATGATAACCATGCTATCATTCGCTTAAGTACCAAGCGTTGCATTTGTTTGGCACTTTAAATAAAAAGGAGGTTCTGCAATATATGGACACGTGAAAAAATTACAACAGTAGTATATATAACGAAGTTTAAAGGAAAACTATCAGAGTTGAGTACTAAGTACAATCAAAAAAGTTATAGACGACCAACTTATAAAATGTACTCGGAAAAGTAAAATTTCATTGAAAATTAAGTATACTGAATATCAATTTATGAACCACGCGAAGTTAATGAGGAGAATATAAAATCATTGCAGCTTTAATAAAAATAATAATACCTAATTTAATAGCAACGTGTTGTGAGGTGTGAGTGGGAACACAAAGTTGGCATTTGCAACTACGGAACTCTACACTGCGCGTGGCCTGACACGCACTTGGCCGGTTTTTTATGTTAGTTACCTCATAGCTCTGTCATTTATTAATCGATTTGGAAATTTCTTTTTGTGTGCGAGACGGTATACTTTCCGACTGGTCCCATTGTCACTAAGTCATGATTATGATGACGAAAGCCCAGAAAAATCGAAGGAAAAATTTAAATTTCATAGGCACGTTTCAACGTGTTTCATGTATTTTTCTGAAGAGGTATAGTACCATTGATGGTACTATCTAATGGTACCACGGAAAACAAACGATTTATTTGCATTTAGTAGTCATCCTATTATGTTACTGAGCTATTGATGGAAGGTTTCTGATAAGTAAGGACGCATACTTCTATTCATCAAAGTGATTCAGGTGAGCTGATAGTGGAAAGTAAGAAAAAGAAAGATTATTCGGGAATAATTCTTTCAATACTGTTTAGAGCGAAAGACGTTTTAAGTTAATCTGGTGTCTGTTGAACTTGGATCAAATTTTAATACGCATGTATGAAATTTACTAAAAAGATTGAAATATTTTACTGTCAAAAAATAAAACCGACGTCAAAAACACCAAAACGTCATAAATAATATAAGAATACGTACAACATCACATTTTTATATTGAAGTCGGTGCTAAGCAATGATAATATAATGTGATATCGTACCATTTCTTGTGCTTCATCCATAATAAATAACGTAGGAATTGCATCTTTTCTAAGACGTCTCCATTTCGTAGCTCGACTACAAAGAAATGAATTTGCGGTAAAATGCTTGGAGCAAATGTGATTATGTTTTTTTGGGGTCCAATTTCGCCTGCCGATACATTTTACCCATTCATTTCGTTTAACATCATCTTTAGGAAATCTGTAAAATAAAAAATATCGATAAAATTTTACCTGCCCTATGCCTGATCAAGATAACCTTATAATAATTTTCGAATAACCGCTAAAACATAAGCTGCAATCAATGTTACGTATTGTTTTTCTACAAAATGATTCAGAGATATTTCATATGTATTAATATTCACTTAAAAGCTCATATCAAATAACAATATAATAAAACATACCGATGAAAGGTCAAAAGATCTTGATTATTTTCTTTTCGCCACGAATGTGACTTGCAGCCCCGAACCACACAAGACATTTTACTAGAGTGTACACAAACAATCACTATTTATAAATTACTAAAAATTTCTTTCAATCTAATCACATTAATATCAATAAAATATCACCAAATATAATTAGCCACGGGAAACATAAACAAAGAATACGCGAACAATTCAAATAGTTCAAACTTGGATGGTCTATCTTTGAGACTAGGTACTATAGAATTTAGCCGTGTTATATTTTTAACCAAATTACCAATTTTAACCAAATGAGAATTCATCTTGTGACCTCCTTGTGATATGCTAGAAAGACAAATATTACTCATCTCTTACACTTACACAGTTTTGTGCCGTATGATAGAAAGAGACAAATAACACACAATGAATTCTTATTTTATCCTTCCTTCTATGCTTTAGTTATTATTCTGAGGTTGTTACTAATAAGCTTTTGTTTTCAGGGTGACAGCGGTGGACCCCTTATAGTTTTTGAAAACGACTTTCGATACGTACAAGCAGGTAAATTATATACATATTTTCTTTATGTACTTGCAGGTAAAAGCCGTGTAGTATCCGTCAGAGTAGAATAATACCAACACGTAATAGGCGACTTATGATACTTTGGGTAAACTTTTTCCAACTTTCCCAGGATATGCAGCAGCGTTTTCCGAATTATGGTCTTTTATTGCGATCTTCAAATGGCCTGCCAAGCGTGGAGATTATGATTATCCCCCCCTCCATTTTTGAGAACGCTTCCTTTTTTTTCCTTTTTTGCCTTACGCATACCTCACCATTGGGTGGACGGTGGGGTTATGTGGGACTCACCCGTCACTAAGACTGACGGGCATATCCACTTAAGCCCTACGCTGTACTTTATTCCACCATGTGGCTATGTGGTTCCTTTTTGAGAGTCACCATTACAGCCCGGTGGTTGGCCCGCTTCCGGGCCCGGATCAATGACGTCTGAGTACAATCAGACATCACCCCAGACAGTGGGGTGGGTGCAATCCACCAAAGGATACCCGGTCCGTTGATGGCCGGGTGACCGATAAGACTTCCTTCCAGCAGTGGACGTCTTTTGATTGACATGATGATGGCAAGCAAGCTATATTGCTTAAGGCGGAGTTTTGGGAAGGAGTAAGCTAAAAAGGAGGAGAAAAGCTTTCAGGTACGGACCGATACCTGTGTCTCTAGTTTCTAAATTTTTGTTCCATATGAAATAGATACGGTCTATTAAAGGCATTTGTTCATATTGAATGCTAGTGTAAGCGATGTTTTTTGATAGCCAGAACGGTTCGAATGATCTCATTCAAGATTCGCAGGGTAGTATGTAGAACCAAATGTGTGACAAAGGTTGTTTTTTCCACTTACTAAAAAGTTTCACAAACACTTTTGGAAACAACTGACTTAAAGTATCGCCCATCACCCTGTTCTTCTTATTTTAAATTCTGTCATAAAGAATAACGATCTTTTTTACAGGAGTTGTATCATGGGGCATTGGTTGTGCAGACCCAAGGTACCCAGGTAAACTAATAAAAATACTTATAGCAACTTACCCGTATAATCGTGCTTTACTATATATTTAACATTATTCATTAAGTTTAATCTATTGTGTTATTAAAATTGTTCGTCTTTTGTATTTTTAGGAATTAAATTGAACCCTTAAATTTTGTTTTTATAAATTGACTACCATTTCATACATCGATGACCATCTTGCCTATTGCCACCAAAGGTGGTTCTAATCCCGGTAGAGGCATTATGTTTGTGTAATGAGCATAAGCATTTGTTCCTGAGTTATGGTTGATATGTACTTATTCATGTATTCTATCCGTCTCTTCTATAAGCTCTTCTTAGCTTGGGACTTAATAATTGGTGTGAGTTGTTTTTGTTGCCCATTATTTTGCATTAAATTTACTCTCGGTTTAAAATCCAACTTATTTAAGATGGTTTTTCAAAGTTTGTAAACGCACCACAACATACTAACTCAACATACATAACTCGCATAAAATTCACATCATTAATACACATCATATTTGTTTATTATGAAATTACATCATACTAGCGATAGCGGCCCGTCCCGGCTTCGCACGGGTGGACAAAATTCTTTAATTTTTTTCTATTATTAAATATTTTTCCGTTAGCGCCATCTAGCATCCGGTAGACGAACTACTTGCGGTTAACACGTTGCTATGGTAACGTTATTGATACAATGGAAAAAGAGCGGACAGACAAACACACAAACCACTGTGATCTTAGATTATAGATTTACCTCGTATATTATTCCAGTTAATATTATTCTACACATTCATATTCACAGATGCCGACGATATTAGGTGAAGGGCAATACAAATATACTGGACAAAATTAATCAGACCTGTTATTAAATCATTTAGCCCAATACCCGAATGGCTACTAACTCGCTATAGTAGATTTTTATTAGTACTTATGTTTGCGATAGTGGTGGGCATGGATATATCATTGTACCAGGAAAATAAATTATTTTTATTCACTTAGTCCAGTTTATTAAACATACCGTCACTTCCTCTACACATAGCCATAAGTTTTAATTTGTTGTATTTTGTTCTAGGTGTATACACAAAAGTCAGCCACTACATTGACTGGATCAAGCAACATTCAGGAGACGGTCTTACTTGTAACGTTTAAATAAAGAAAATAATTTTAACTTCTTTATTCTGATTTATTTGCTGCCTCATGTAAAACGATTTTTCTTTTTTATTATTATCATAATTCTGAAAACTGGAACCAGAAAAAATATATCTTCTTAGGCTAAAGTTGGGTAAAATCGTCCAAACTTCAAAGTCAAATCCAAAGCCAACACCGATACATAGATATTTCAAGGACAATACGTACCGCTTGTTGACGACCGTTAAGGTAGTTGAATAACCAGTCAATACCGGTGGGGTTTCAGAGGCTTAAGAATAGCAAGCAAAATATTATGACTATCAAATTGATATGCTTATATGGAGCCTCCCTTCATACGTTCCGATCACACAGATTATAACACGTGAATAGAAATAAATGAATTTAATTTTATAGAGGATGCAAATGCGTAGGGTGGATCACAAAATTGCTCATAAAACAATCAGCGAAAAGTTGATCATGTTCGGGAACGCTTACGCAACAAAACAATATACGATGTGACGATGTTTCGTACCGGCAATCCTGGGTTCAAATCCCGGAAGGGGCAGATATTTGTGTGATGAATACGAGCATTTGTAACTGAGTCATTGGTATTTATATATATTTCTATGAGTATTTATATCCGTGTATTATGAATGTCTATCCGTTATCCTAGTGTCTATAAGACAAGCCTAACAGTTGTTTAGTTTGGGCTAGGATAATTGGAGTAAATTTAAAAAATATTGTTATTATTGTTGTAAGAACAGAAAGAACCAAAGAGCTGGTCAAATAGATTTTTATTTCCTTTGCTTTGAACCGATTCAGTTAACAAGGCAATAAATCATTTAGTCCACTATATTTAAAGCATACGAAGAAGTCAATGGAAATGACGATAATGACCAACTGTATCTTCATGTCTATTCTTATATACTTACGGGCTTTTAGAAGAGCAGTTGTTGTGCTGTGTCTAAGGCGACACCCACATTCCTGTTCAATTTAGTTAGAAGATTTTTTAAGTAAAAGAAATTGGCTTGAGCCTCTGCTTCCTGAACTTTAGAAGAGAAGGAATGATAGAAATAGGGCAAAAATTATTTAAAAATTGAGATTAAACGAGTATGAAATTCTTTGAGGTAACTTCTACACGACCAGAGGAAACGAAGAATCATCCAAATATTAGCCGACGAATAAGCAGTATCGTTAATGAGTAGTTTATCGCCCAAATAAATAAATAAATATTTCTTACATTCACACCAATTAGCCTAGCCTAAAGTAAACAGTACAAGGCTTGTGTTATGGATACCAGGGTAACGGAGAGACATACATATATGATACATAGATATGTAATATTTAAAGAAATATATATATATATATATATATATAAACACCCATGACTCAGGTACAAATGCTCGTATTCATAACACAAACATTTGACCCTTCCGGTATTCGAACTCAGGACCGTTCGGTGCGGAAGGCAGGATGGCTACCGTTGCACCAAACGGTAGTCTTATATTCACACATTTACAAATTTAGTCCTCAATTTTCTTAAAATCCGACAAATTCTTAAATTATTCGAATATTTTTCTGTTACTATGTATCATTTTAAAGGCGACAAACCCTTTGTATAAGAACTGAATGAAAAAGAATATACTTAGCTGAATGAGAAAGACTTGGGTTAAATTATTATATGAGTAAATCTACTGAATCAAGCATCATTAAATTACCCTTGGAATATATAAACAAATAGCTTAGCCATTATATACAATGTCAAGAAAGTTCAAGTTTCTCTTTACACAATAATTACTGAACTCTTTATTGTCTTTACTTTAACAATGAAATAAAAATTCCTTTATAAACATGAGCGAGTACTAGCAGCGTCAGTGTTAGCCTCTTAGAGCCACCGATCTATTCACAATGAAAGCTAAATTGGAGAGTTCAACGCCTGAAGTGGCTAGTTCAATGCGAGATATGAACTCCTTGAATCTCATTATCGGAACTGATCTCTCTTACAAACATGAAATAGTGTGGAAAAACGCAATCGGGTTTTTGATACTGCATTTACTTTGCTTATGGGGACTGTTTCTGGTCTTCACTGGAGGAGTTCAACTTAAAACAATTATATGGAGTGAGTAAAAGAATGTGTCTTGTTTTGGTTTGGTCCCGCAAGTTCGCAGATTTGACAGTCTGTACATTTTTGTGGTTATAGCGAATATTTTTTTCACTTATTTATATAAACTTGATTGTTTTTAGGTATAATATTCTTGTATCTATCCAGTGAGGGAATCACTATTGGAGCGCACAGATATTACACGCACAGAAGCTTTAAGGCAACTCCACTTCTGCGGTTAATTCTATTATTCTTCCAAACAGCTGCTGGTCAGGTAATCAGATTTCGAGTTTTTATATACCTGGTGTAGATTAAAACTAAGTAAGTCTTTTTTAGGAAATTACAACTACCCTATAAAAATCAGTATTAACGAGCGTTATTCGTAATGTAACGTACTTATCAACAAACTGCTTGTGTATTGTAGAATACCCAAGTGAGTTAATTAATTGTATTCGTTAACGATATTTTTTAAAGTAAGGTCCTAAAAAAAGATGAACCAATAGTTTTTGTTGAATTTACCTATAGTTACATCATAACTATTAACTTCCTATGATTCTGATGATGATTATGATCTTCACAACCATTTAATTTACGTCAACGGTACACCTTTTACAGTTGTTTGAAATTGCAATAAACAAATATATTTTTAGAATTTAAGTCAGTTAGTCTTTTTACTAATACACTTATTCTTTTTAGAACTCCATGTTCATATGGTGTCGAGATCATAGGCTCCACCATCGATATTCGGACACTGATGCAGACCCACACAATGCAAAACGAGGTTTTTTCTTCAGTCACATTGGTTGGTTGATGACCAAAAAGCACCCATACGTTATAGAACTTGGTAAAAAAATTAATATGGCTGATCTCCAAGCTGATAAGATGGTTGTGTTTCAAAAGAAGTAAGTAAAAACTTGATAAATAATTTAATAAATTTTAATATTTAGTGCATTTGAATAATGATTGTTACACAATTGTATGCACTACATTCAGTTTTATAAAAAATGAACACAACTGGAAAATGGGACTCATATGGTTTGTTTTTAATGTCAATCAATTCTGTTCCTAATAAAGTTCATATATTAGATATAAGATATTTTTATATATCTAGAGACACAGCTTACAGACGGTTGACTGAAGTTAGAACCAAAAAAAAATTCCAAAATATTTTGAAAGAAAGTGGTTGCCTTCTTACACTGATGGTATGGTAAAAAACCATTGGTTTAAAAATACTTTTAATTTTTTTTGTTACTTTAAAATTCTTTTGATCTTTTTATGAAGTAATGTCAATGTACGTATGGAAAATCCCTTGACGTAAAATAGATTTTTTAAGTTTTCGTATAAATTTAGCATTCCCTACCTGTCTACATTATACATTATATCCTACATTATATCCAATAACTGTTAATACAGTTCAATAGTACTCGCAAAGATGTTTACCTATAAATACAACGTATAAGTTACTTGATGGTTGAATCCGGTTTTTAGATATCTTCATGTATAAAGAATCCTTTTTTACTTGAACTTATTTCATTTTTTTCCATTATTCAGGTGGCATTAAGTAATTTTAGTGAAATTATTTTTTGTAAAAGCTTCAACCTTTTTTTTTTAAGAGTAGGTACCTTTGACATTCTGTGTCTTTATTACTAACATACTTATTTTACATTTATTATTTCAATTTTAGTGTCCTGTTAAAATTTAAATAGTCCCATGGGCGTTTTCTTGGCCTACACTGAGTTTTAACTGTCCCATACCATAGTTTATGAAGTAAGTGTTTATAAGCTATGGTGACTGCATATAGCAGCAAATTTCTTGTTATTAAATTCTTGATGTCTAAAAAGTTTTATCAATCTTCCCACAGCTAGACTCAGACTAGATACCGTAGATAGAAAAGGCATTAACCAAACTATACCACACCAATCCGCGACCCCATTACCAATTAGTAGGTGTTAACAACTGCAAATGCATCTGAAACGCTTAAGCCGAATAAAACTTGAGATAATACATTTTGTCATCCATTCGATGACTGTCGCCTCACTAACTACTACGCTAGCTTCTACTAGAAGTAGTATCTATACTTATAATAAATAAGTAATAATATTATTGAGACACAAATGGCACTTATGATGTATTTATTTTAGATACTACTACATCTTATACTTCTTTATTGCAATACTCCTGCCTGTGTGGGTCGCAGTACACTTCTTTAACGAGCCTTGGCTGAAGGCTTTGCTGGTGGTCTACTTTACTCGCTACATACTACAACTCAATGGAACATGGCTAGTCAACAGTGCAGCTCACCTTTACGGAACGAGACCTTATGACAAGTGGGTACTGATAGCTTTAATTCGAATAAGTTCTGCTTAATGCCTGTGAACGATAAAAAAACAATTTTATAATAACGTAAATGAAATCAAAGAAGAAATACATTGCTTTGAAACACTTATCTTGTCGACACGTTCAGGCAACCGTTACCCGTCGGTTGTAAAGTTTTTAAACTCTCCGAAAAGACTGCGATTGGTTTTTGGCACATAATTATTAGTAATAATTATGAGTTGTTAATATTTTTATACAATAAACTCTAACAATTAATTTTAAATAGCTCGTCTTTTCTTTGGCAATCATATGTCTGATCTTCATCTACTTAGCAGTTAGACTACAATAGCTTTGTATAAATAGTTTATTGATCGAATATGCATTAACTATTACAACACTTAACCATTCCATTGTTTTCTGTGACGAGGGCAATTTGTTTGAAAATAATCAGACTTCATTCAATTATATTTGAATATGTGGCCTTAGTTTGGAAAATAAAATTGATGAATAAAATATTGATCACACAGTAATAAATTTAAGATTTCAATACAAATAATATACGCTAATATTTAATTAAATGTAATCAAAAATAATTGTGAACACAAATACACGAAACAATCCCTATTTGCGATAGGTATTTTTTTCAGAAATTCGACATCCTTCGGTTAGTTATCTATTCACAAATTTTCTATTCATGTTTGTATATGAGTATGTGATTTCGTTAAATAATTTAGTTCTTTCTCTAAACAAAATTTCCAGTCATTTTGGTACATGCTTTCTTTTTTTACCTTGTGTCTACGCAATGGTGTTCAATTGCATAACTTCCAGTGTATACCTGAAAGAGTCAACTTTTTTATCTCTTCTAATTGATACGCTTTCATAATTCATCTTTAACAATGTAACTTAATATGTATAATATAATCATTTTAACTTATCGATTACGTCGATCAAAAGTCAGAGCTTGCATAATTTTTAGTCCTTCGAGCCGGAATTATAATCTTTTCACGTTGACTTGCTTAAACTAACTATCGTACTTATCATAGGCACATAATGATCAAATAAATAGGTCTACATTTGAATTAATAGAAATATATACATACATAAGTATAGTATTAATGTTTTTTTTTCAATTGGCAGAAACCTGCAGCCCGTTGAGTCTTGGTTCGTGTCTTTCATCAGCTCTGGAGAAGGCTGGCACAATTATCACCACGCGTTCCCCTGGGACTACAAGGCGGCTGAGCTCTCCACTCACTTCAATGCATCAGCACAAATTATCGAGTTTTTTGCTACTATTGGACTGGCTTATGACTTGAAAACGGCTTCTCCTGATTCGGTATGGATGTTTTTTTTTTCAACCATAAAATATCACTCTATTCATATCCCTTTGCTGCAGATGTGATATAGAGCTTCTTTTTGTGAGGAAACCCCATAAAGATACTGAGCCACGAGGATTCAAAACAATTATACCTTACTCTCGACGTAATGGCTGGGTTTTACCTCGTTGCGTTAGAAACGCTTTGAGCCCGTTTAGTTATCATTAAAAAGAGTATGTAACGCGCGAAATCTTTTAAGATTTATTTAGATAGATTATACAAAATTGCTGTTTATCCCCCGCCGGTTCCTATTCATAGTACGACAAATGCTACAATTATGTTCAAGTAAGGAAAATAACGCTGTGAGAGACAAATATTCAATAGAATTACTATTATATATGCTATATAAAACTAGACATTCAAGTAATAGGCATTATGAATAATTTACTTTAAGACACTATGGACACTACTGGAACTGAGGTTAACCGATCAAGAGTCTAAAATACTGCAGTGAAATTTTTCTGAAACAGAATTGTGAAGCTGGGGTGATTGACTATTACTAGTATTTTTTAAACTTTCATGGTCACTAACATTATAGTAATATAAGTTATTTACGGGATTGCTACCATGTACCTTGTTATAGAGTTTCCGATATTTTGGCACTGTTGCAAGTGCCATGATCACGGAGCGACTGTGATCATGGCACTTGCAACAGTGCCGAAATATCGGAAACTTAATAACAAGGTACATGGTAGCAATCCCGTAAATAACTTATATTACTATAGTATTTTTTATTTAATAACGTCTTATTAGGCTATAGTAATGAGATTATAAACGACAAACATATTAAGCAGTTATTCATCGTTACAGGTGAAAAATCGGATCAAGAGGACTGGTGACGGTAGCCATAATGAACTTGGTAATGCGGAAGCCAGAGCTGCGGTGAAAGCGGTGGGCCCTTTACACCCGTTGAATCCGAGCTACACTGTTACATACGCACACCCTGAAGCATCTCTCAAGGTACACGGTCTGCCACTTTATCATGAAAATGACATTTTCGATTGCAGCAATGTCAGTGTGACGAGAAACCTAGGTGCTAAGTAATTTTAGATTATATTTTAAGATGTATCAACAGTTATTTAATTTTTTAAGTGCTAAAATTTGTGTATTAAATATTCTTTAATAATCTTGTACAGAATGCATTATATGCAAAGATTATATTAAGTGGTATTGTAGAAGTGTTTCTATTTCACTTGTTTAATGTGATATCATAATAAATAAATATTGGTTAATAATTACTGATTAGTTGTCTTTTTATTAACAGCATTACAATCTAATACTGTAATATACTTAATATGGTCCAATTAAAGAATGTGAAGTATAAAGAGTGTTTAAGTTCGATAATGTCACGATTAACCTGTTAACCGGGCGGGACGCATAAATGCGTCAGGCGTAAAGAATATCGGGTACGGGTAGGACTTATAAATACGTCCTCGAAAATTATGTTGCGCCCTGGGAACGGGCGGAAATAAAAATATAGTAATATGTAATGACAGTCTCCGGGCGTGACGTATTGATAGGTCTTAGTGAAAGAGCACGCGTCCGTCACATGTTGCATATTTAGAAAATGAACTCCTCGGTTAACAGGTTAACTTAAATTGTAATAAAAATAAAATTTACCATGTAAGCTTTACCAGATATCGCATGGTTCTATTTTACCATGACATTTGATCAAATGCTTGAAATTGTTCCTTCAATCCGTGCACGAAGCGTAAAAAATCTATAGAAAATAATAAATAAAATGTTCACAATTCTAGCCATAGACCGGCTAATACAATTAAAGTAAAAGTATCAAAATTTTAACACAAACTACAGGAAAAAAAACCCCGCTTATGGCGAAAACAAACCGAAAAGCAGACAAATATGTAAGGCAATCATAAAAAAACTAAAATACAACGTTTAGGTGGCAATACATAGCAAACTTCATATTGTTATTCTTTAAACGGCACCATATTGAACCATATTGAACTGTACATCACATGTTCTATAACTACCGGACAATCAATACGCTTCTAACGATAACTGATTTGTTGAAATCAGAATAGCAGTTTTTGAGCTATGGTCAAAAATCCATACATACAATTATACATACAGATACAACATACAAAGCCTGTGAACTTCGTAACCATTTCTTGGTTCTGCTGTGGTCGAATTAAGGATTGCAATCCAGCAAAGGGGGATCCCGCGATCCAACTCAATTTTAGGCTCTGCGGGATCCCGCAATATCTTGCGGATCCGCAGTGCGAATCCGTGAGAGCGAGAAGGTATTATTATTAACCATCTCTGGAAAATAATTTAAGTTTACAAGAGGAATTAGAAATGCAGCTATAACAAAACAATGAAGACTACACTAAACAGACAGAAACTACAAAAGAGAAAAACTTTGGAGTGAAAGGAAAATATTTGATTTTGTGGCACGACTATTTATTAACTATCAAGCCAACAAGTGTAGAGGCAGAAAGAGCCTTTTTGGGCGCTGGCTACATATCTCGACGTAATGGCTGGGTTTTACCTCGTTGCGTTAGAAACGCTTTGAGCCCGTTTAGTTATCATTAAAAAGAGTATGTAACGCGCGAAATCTTTTAAGATTTATTTAGATAGATTATACAAAATTGCTGTTTATCCCCCGCCGGTTCCTATTCATAGTACGACAAATGCTACAATTATGTTCAAGTAAGGAAAATAACGCTGTGAGAGACAAATATTCAATAGAATTACTATTATATATGCTATATAAAACTAGACATTCAAGTAATAGGCATTATGAATAATTTACTTTAAGACACTATGGACACTACTGGAACTGAGGTTAACCGATCAAGAGTCTAAAATACTGCAGTGAAATTTTTCTGAAACAGAATTGTGAAGCTGGGGTGATTGACTATTACTAGTATTTTTTAAACTTTCATGGTCACTAACATTATAGTAATATAAGTTATTTACGGGATTGCTACCATGTACCTTGTTATAGAGTTTCCGATATTTTGGCACTGTTGCAAGTGCCATGATCACGGAGCGACTGTGATCATGGCACTTGCAACAGTGCCGAAATATCGGAAACTTAATAACAAGGTACATGGTAGCAATCCCGTAAATAACTTATATTACTATAGTATTTTTTATTTAATAACGTCTTATTAGGCTATAGTAATGAGATTATAAACGACAAACATATTAAGCAGTTATTCATCGTTACAGGTGAAAAATCGGTTATTTAATTTTTTAAGTGCTAAAATTTGTGTATTAAATATTCTTTAATAATCTTGTACAGAATGCATTATATGCAAAGATTATATTAAGTGGTATTGTAGAAGTGTTTCTATTTCACTTGTTTAATGTGATATCATAATAAATAAATATTGGTTAATAATTACTGATTAGTTGTCTTTTTATTAACAGCATTACAATCTAATACTGTAATATACTTAATATGGTCCAATTAAAGAATGTGAAGTATAAAGAGTGTTTAAGTTCGATAATGTCACGATTAACCTGTTAACCGGGCGGGACGCATAAATGCGTCAGGCGTAAAGAATATCGGGTACGGGTAGGACTTATAAATACGTCCTCGAAAATTATGTTGCGCCCTGGGAACGGGCGGAAATAAAAATATAGTAATATGTAATGACAGTCTCCGGGCGTGACGTATTGATAGGTCTTAGTGAAAGAGCACGCGTCCGTCACATGTTGCATATTTAGAAAATGAACTCCTCGGTTAACAGGTTAACTTAAATTGTAATAAAAATAAAATTTACCATGTAAGCTTTACCAGATATCGCATGGTTCTATTTTACCATGACATTTGATCAAATGCTTGAAATTGTTCCTTCAATCCGTGCACGAAGCGTAAAAAATCTATAGAAAATAATAAATAAAATGTTCACAATTCTAGCCATAGACCGGCTAATACAATTAAAGTAAAAGTATCAAAATTTTAACACAAACTACAGGAAAAAAAACCCCGCTTATGGCGAAAACAAACCGAAAAGCAGACAAATATGTAAGGCAATCATAAAAAAACTAAAATACAACGTTTAGGTGGCAATACATAGCAAACTTCATATTGTTATTCTTTAAACGGCACCATATTGAACCATATTGAACTGTACATCACATGTTCTATAACTACCGGACAATCAATACGCTTCTAACGATAACTGATTTGTTGAAATCAGAATAGCAGTTTTTGAGCTATGGTCAAAAATCCATACATACAATTATACATACAGATACAACATACAAAGCCTGTGAACTTCGTAACCATTTCTTGGTTCTGCTGTGGTCGAATTAAGGATTGCAATCCAGCAAAGGGGGATCCCGCGATCCAACTCAATTTTAGGCTCTGCGGGATCCCGCAATATCTTGCGGATCCGCAGTGCGAATCCGTGAGAGCGAGAAGGTATTATTATTAACCATCTCTGGAAAATAATTTAAGTTTACAAGAGGAATTAGAAATGCAGCTATAACAAAACAATGAAGACTACACTAAACAGACAGAAACTACAAAAGAGAAAAACTTTGGAGTGAAAGGAAAATATTTGATTTTGTGGCACGACTATTTATTAACTATCAAGCCAACAAGTGTAGAGGCAGAAAGAGCCTTTTTGGGCGCTGGCTACATATGAAAACCATTGATGCCATTTGTTTTTTAAGATCATATTTTCAAAAAGAGAACTGACTGATTATTTGATTATTTCATATTTGTGATTGATTGTTTGATTATTTCATATTTCTAACGTTGCGATTAATTATTTAATAAGAAAAATTCAAAGACTATTAGTAAACTAAATTCATATGATACTCTTTGTGAATACAAAAGACAAAATAAAATAAATAGTTAAGTACAAAAGTACCTACAATACAAAGTTCTACTAGATATTAATATTTTTTTATGTTTCTGGACCTTTTATTAATAAATAAGTAACCGAACTGGTGAAATAATTAGCCAGTTATTAGTAAGGCGTTGTTTGTGTATTTTTAATAAAAAGTTGATTATAACCATAATAAACTTTATTATTTTGAATTCCATAAGAACGCTATAAACTACGCGGGATCCCGCAGGATCCGGCTGTTACGAAGTCAATCCAGCAAAAATCCCGCGGGTTTGGGAACAGTGCGGGATTGCAATCCCTAGGTCGAATAAAAGTAAAAGCTATTTCACGATAAAAATACTTTCAATTACCTTTTTCTTTTATCTTTAACTAGTGACTTCATTTATTTGATAGTAGCATATTTACTTCACAATTATACATTCCATGGATTGAGTACAGTAAACCTCTTTAAGTGAGAAAAGTTAAACAAATTGTATTAAAGTCATACAAAGTCAAACAAATTGTATTGAAATCATATTATAATACATTTGTACATTTGGTCAATATATTAAGAATATTAGACAAGAAGGTGTACTTGCAAAATCATTGCTAAGTATCAAGTTAAATATTTAAACACTTAAAACGTTTTACAACCCATTCTTTCCTAGAAGCATTGGCAGTCGCTTTCTAAGTGACTATATATCCAACCATAATGTGCGTTGATCCTCGTGTACAATGGTGGAGTTAGCTTCTGACATGACGCCGAAGAAATGACGCCAACAAGACGGAATGGTTTTCCCGCCTTCCAACGGGACATCACTGGAGCACCAAGATCTCCCTTAAAGGACAATATGTTTAAAAGAATTTTGTGCGTGTCAGTTAATCAGAATCAGAAATAATTCATGCAGTTGTATGAATGAATTTGAAAGTTCAATAGTCAAGATCAAATGTTACAGAATTAGTGATGAAGATTAAATTAACTTTATTATTTCGTTGTACATTAGTTAGGCGTAATATAGCCATGCGGCGACAATTCTTCTAACCACAAGTTGGCTTCGCAAATACATCTCCTAAAAGTATTAAATTAGTTATATTTATTGATGTGTATTAAGAAACCAAGCATTACGTACATAATTTGTACAGATAGAATATTTAAAGCTTCATAGGTACAAAAAGAAGATTTTTGTGTCCTTGCATAGTTTGTAGACCATTACCGGTTGACTGGTAGAGAATCCCGCAAGGCATCTAATACGTCCTTTACTGTATTTGTTGCAATAAGGAATAAATAAATAATTAACAAACCGTGTTAAAACTACAAAAATACTTACTTTACAAACGACACTCTTGGATCCCAATGGTCCAAGACAGCCCTTGTCTAATGTCATTAGTGCAGGTTCTTCAGATGCTGCAACACAGGCACGCTTAGATAGCATGGGTAGGCTGGTAACGCGAGGGGTGCACGTGAAGTTCCCGGAATATTCTGCCCAGGATGCAGTCCAAGCAACTCGGCCACGCTCTTCAGAACCTTGAAAGAATTATTGTTTATATTTTTTTGTTCTTCCATGAGAATATTTCCTGCCCTTTTTGTATGTTCTTTTTATGTGGTGGATATACACAGCCGTAAACCTAACAGTGACGATTTTTGAACTCTGTGACTGAATGAGACTAATCTGCTGTTTTATATGTGGTGTTTTAAGAATAAAATCGGTCTAAAGTGCTCTGTAACAAGGGCTAAAATTGAATAAAGAAAAATATTCTGATAACCTTTTCTGTTTTGTTTTTCTGATAACCAATTGAAATGGATATTTCATTCTTCAAGACAATCAACTCTTAATGTTAGCACTTTGAAAATAAACTTACCGAAAAATGGCAAACAAACGGGAGATACGAAGTCATTAAAAGCGACCGTATGACGCAATTTCAATAAAGCTATATCATTGTCGCCATTGGTCGGAGAGTACGCAGGATGGATTGACAGAGATGAGACGCTATTGACAAGCGCTGGGTCTCCTTCACCACAGCGATCATGGGCTCCCAAAGTTACTGTTACATTTCCTGCTGAAAGTCTGAAACAAATATATATAATACAATGTTCTTGTTTGTAAATAAATTGAAACCATGCGGTTAGGATATGAAAATATCCTAAGAAAATATCTAAGGTATGGTTACATGATATTTTTTAAAATAAATATATTATTAAATATGAACACAAACACAAACCATCTTCTTATTTCAAAAGTTAAATGAAAGAAAGAAAGAAAGAAGAAACATTTATTTGGGACTCAAACACACAACAACAAAATAACAAAACAACAACAAAATCTATATAATTAAAAGGCGTAAGAAGGAGTAACAACTTAAAAAACGAAAGATAGATATAAAATAGTAAAAAGAAAATTAAAAAGAAAATACAAGTATGGTTTGTCTGAGGCAAAAAATGAAAAATGAAAATGAGGGTCAGTTAATGCAATATGTCAGCAAAAGACGAAAAATCGTTGTACGCAGTTATCATTATAAATAGTAAATGTTTTCGTTGCCTGATAAATTTTATATTGGTGTTACCCGTAAACAGGTGACGCAGCTGTGACGATATGCCGATCAGATATCAAAGAACCAACTGCACTAAATGATCCAGCGTTTACTGTTGCCAACCAAGGGAATAAATGAGGTGAAATAAATTCTCCCCCTAGCAGCCGACCGGCTCTTACATTTTCAGATAAGTGTCTTGCAACACCACAACCTGAAATTTGAAAATTATCATACGTAATTAAAAGAAATATTTGATTTCTATTTTATGTAGTATCGGCAGAGGCTATCAGTAAATTCGTTTCAGTAAAATTAGGTTTTATAGCGCTTAGATATTTCCAGTAAGCTTATATTTATTTCCAGTTAAACTTTATTGCCGTAAAAGCGTAACATACAAGTGGATTTATTTATGAAATTATAATAATTATTATTGATTTATTTTTATGATTTTGATAAAGGCTAGAGATTTTATTCTATTAGTTATCATTAATCTCTTTTCTGGTTTCGAACACTAAGCACGAAAATTTTTACCTCTTATTATTAAGATATTTTTAAGTAAACTTACGACATATGCAAAACTTATGTACTCCAAGCTTTTGTAGTCCAAACTTTTGTAGTCCAAAAACAAAATCAAATAAACCGCTGGAATGAAAGGCGGTCTGCAAATTAAAGTTATTAGAAATACCATTTAAAGTCATAAAGATAATATGATAGTATTATTTCTACTTACTGCTATTTGAATGGAATAAAAAACATATAAAGTTAAAAATAACATGTTGTGTTCCTATAATAGTGGACGACTTACTGTTGAATGTTTCCAATACGTTAATACAAAATACTATAATTCACAAACAAACACGGAGTTAAGTAATTATGCGGGTATTGAATTTCGAAACCTTGATAGTATTTTGTTTATTCTAGAAAGTTGCTAATAAAAAACCGTATGAATTTCCCGACTGTTAGTTACATTTGTACTCAGTTGTTATCCTATAGATAAGATTGATTTACGAAGCTTTACTGTAATAAATTATCTAGAGTATCCTTCTCAACGACAGTTTCGATTTTTGTCCAATTTCTGTATCTTTTTTCTAATTTTGGTATTGAAAATAATTTTAATATTTAGCGCGAATTTAAGAGTCCTAATCAATATAAGTATTCATATAACTATAGTATAACAATAGGCAGGAAGAGGCAGCGGAGGAAGACACGGCGCAACATACCCTGGAGGTATGTCCTGCCTGGGCGGCACAGCGCCATGTCCTGACAGCCGCGATCGGCCGGGACCTCTCACTTCCCAACGTCGTCTATAAGATGTTGGACAGTGAAATCGCATGGGAGCCAGTCGCACAGTCCAGCGAAGAGGTGATGAGCGCAAAGGAGGCTGCGAAAAGGGTAAGAGAGGACGATCCTCTAGCGGACCCCTGCCGTAGACGCAGGAGGAGACTATCAGGTCTTCTCCTACGTGATAGTACTGGAGCTGGGGTTGGTTTTAACTCTACCCGCGGAGTCCAGCGGGTGCCGGGCTTGGGAGGCCCGATACCTGCACAGCACAGGCCTCCGCCGACTCGGAGTGTCCGGAATGTCCCGGGACACTCCGTAGTTCTCCATCTCCGCTTCCCGGCGGAGAACAGAAGTGTCTGCCTAGGGCGGACGTCCACCGATGGGGCCGCGGTAGTGTCCGTGAGGTTTCCCGTGACCCCATCCGGTGCCACTGCACTGTCGAGATACTTGACATCAGATGATGACCAGTTGTACGACAGTCCAGTGCTACCACGGTGACCGGAGGGACATCTTGGAGTTTTTAGTGGGTCCCACATAACTCCCGTCCCACTCCCAGCGGCGGGAGTATGCGCAACGCATTTTCTCCAAGTAAAAAAAAAGGCAGTAAGAGGCAGTATATAGCCAAACCTACCAGAATTGTAGATATGAACCTGTGACGCTGAGCCAGGATCGACACTAATCGATCATTGAAATTTACTTCAAACTGTCGTTGTCGTTATCAGAACGAGACAAGAGGCCTTAACCTAACAACAACCAACTCAATCGGTATAATCGTCTAAACTTTCTTTCCGAGGGAAGTTCCTTCAGATCCTTTTATAAAAGTCGCCGGACTTTTGCGATAGGTATAAATTTTATTACGTGCAGACATTATACTATCTCTAAATTAATTTATCCTGAAGAGTCAAAGAATAGATGGAAACAAAATTCTTAATTTTTTATGAATAATCTAATCATTTTCAATTTGTTCGCGTCTTCCAGGTTACTTTTTGTATTTCATTTGAATAATTTGCAGTTATAGATAAACCAAATAATAAAGAAAATGCACAAATATATCTCTATTTTATTTAGATCATAAAGTTTTTTAATCACAGTGTTCTACTCATTGCTTGCACATAAAAACAATAATCATAGAAGCAGTAAAATGCTTAAATAACAAAGAATATATTAATAATTATAAATTATCAATATAAGTCCCATCATATTCTGTCGTCTATTTTTAGTTAGTGCAATAGCAGCCTCCGCTCGTGTTATTTTTAATCCAGTCTAAATATTTGGTGACTCTTGTGTATACGCCCGGATATCCAGCACGACCACATCCCACACCCCAAGATACCACTCCTGAAAATACAAAATATTCCGGAATTTGAAATTGATAGCCTAAAGTTTTCAAATAACAACTCTACAAGTAGAAAACAAAAGAAAGTTCAACTCCTTTTTCTTTCTGTCAACCAATTTTCTTTTTTTTTCGCTTCGGTTAGCCAATATTATTATTTCAAATTCTCAAATTAAGCTTAAAATTAATAGAATTTGTTTCTACTTGTTAATTAACAAAAATTTGTACAATTACCTAACAGTTCGTACTGTTTATCTCTCCTCTCCGCGCATAGCGGACCTCCACTGTCCCCCTGTTCACAAAAATAAATAATATCATAACATAAAATATTAAGGTTGTCTCAATTTAAATTTGTTTCTCAAGAAATTGTGAGAAAAATATATTTCATTATTTAAAACCAATTTTGAAAATAATCATAACTTCTTTGGGTATTTATATATAGGTATATACCTGACATGAATCCTTGCCACCAGTCTCAGGGTACCCAGCGCACAGCATGCTGTCGGCTATCATCTTGGAGTCATAGTTGGTAGCCTTGCACGCCTCGTTACTGAGCACTGGCAGTTCCACCTCCATAAGACGGCACGAGTGGTTTTTCTCTTCGGAAACCGATCCCCAACCTATTGCTATTGCCTTCACTCCTACGAAGGTGCTATCTGAAAATTTTGTTTTAAAGGTAAGGAACAAACATTAGTAAATAGCTGAAATAACACATATATAATAATTAAAAAGCTAATTCTCTTAACGATTGTTGATACTTGGAAAAGTATTACGTATATAGTATTCTATGTTGAAGGTTTGTTTACCGAAAACTCAAAGCTTATGTTCAGCTTAAGATTTATTAACTACAGGACCGCTAAGTTATCGCTAGCTAAATTTGGGATAGTAATCCCTCGGATAGCGAGGGATTACGGGTTCAAGTTTCGTCTGACGCTTGAAATAAGTTGATATGCCAACCTGAGGGCTCGGAAGCGTAGTTGTTATTTACAGGCGTATTTTGAATGTTACAGAAAAATGCCACTGTGAATGCAAAATATAATTATAAACATGATTTGGTTCTTATTAAAATTGCATTCGATATAAAATTCAGATTAATATGAACCCCCAGACTGAAGTGAACGATAGTGATTTTAAGATTAAAATATGTGTTAATTTAAGGTAGATAAGATTTTATGCTCTTTTATAATTGCTCTCATAGGAAAACTAACCATCACTCATCGGCAGGCAAATCGGCTTCACCTCGTCAGTAATGGTGACTGGCTCATTCAACATCAGAAGAGCTATGTCGTGCTTGAAAGTGCTGAAAGTAAAGTTATTGGACACCAACTCCGAAACGAATCTTGTAATTGGTCGTTGCGTCTCGTTACAGCGATCGTGCTCCCCAAATGTCACTTTAATCATAAACCACATGAATCTGAAAATGTTAATATTTTATATTAATTATAACAGCTGTAAATCATTTATCACAATAATACAACGTAGATACTTCCTAGAATAGTTTTTATAATAAAATAAGTATTTGAAATTATTATTACGATAATTTGCTGTACTCAATGCCTAAGTCACAAAGTACTCTTTGCAATAAATAAAATAAAACATATTTTTCAGATCATGGATCAATATGTGTTTGTATGTAGCCCAACCCAATGACCGATTTGACGATTCTATAATCTATCTTTATCTTACCGAACCTTACAATATCGTTACCGAAATGTACGCATCAGTGATAATTAATCATACTACTACAAAAGAATCAGACGCATAAAGTAGACGTGTATTCTTTCTATGTCGTTTAAGAGAATTCTTTGAATTTCTCAACATCATAATTAATAATTTATGAAATAACAATGAAGCAATAGTCAATTAGACTTTCAATATCATGGTCAAGCTATTAATATACCCACTGCTATTACTTCCTCAATGTATAAAAACACAAAACAAAACATATGAGGAGAATAGGCTATAACATAATACACCAAGCGAGCCCAGTGCGGTTAATTGGATGCTAACAAGAGCTTAAAGTGCTTTCCAAAGCGCCCTATAACACGACTTGCAACCTCCGCAATCGTAAGTCTAACTCTAAGTTTCTTTAAAGAAGGAGACTTACCTACCCTTTAACGCAATGCGCGGCAGTCAACACGTATCGGTCATTGATGAGCATGCCTCCACAGTAGAATTTGTTGAAGTAAGAGAGACGTGCAACCCATGGGAACTCGTTCACAGCAGTCTCCACGCCGCCTATGATCCGGGACGCTTCATTACGGACACCACACCCTAAAATTAAATTAAATTTTTCAAGTGAAATGTAAAATATTCAACTTTTTATTTAGAAACAGACCGAGTGTATCATATGTTTTTAATTTTCAAAAACTCTACTCTATAGACATATCAATGACCCATATCCTGGGCTGCCAGACCCCTCTTTCCCACTGAGCACTCTGGGCAAATGTTAGTTCCTGCGAGATCACTAAACCAATACCGACATTTATTACTGAATAACTTATTTAATAAGAGTAATCGAATCTCAATTAGGGACTATATTATCGACTTGCTTATAAGCTTTTGTATGCGCGAAGCTGCTCTATTCGCGCCCAAAATAAGGCTTTCGAATTTCAGCATGCTTGGATAATTTTAAATATGTGAGAATCGCCCCATTTAAATTAAAGATTATCGATTCATCTATTGATTGTTAATAAAATAATCTGAAACCTTGTTTATCTAATTTCATTATATATTCTAGTAATAAAAAGTGTTCTGTCAAAGTCATAGGCGCCCCATAATTCTTATATGCCCAGGGCCTGCAATAGGTCAAAGAGGGCCCGATAGACGATAGCCCGTGCTGACAGGTCCGATATAATTGAAAAGCAAATTGGTCATTATATTGCAAGGCTTATTATTGTCTTTAGTCTATGATGTTTTCCCATATACGTAGTTAGTTGTTTCTCATATTTTTTTATACAAAACTGATACAAATACAAACTTGATATAAAACCAATTTTTGAGTGTGATTTATAGATTTTTGAGGTTAGGTTCGTAGATATAAAGTTTAACGCTGGAATCTAAAAATCTCTTTTGGACTGCATCGAACCAGGCAGGCTGCTCACCAACACATCAATATATTCTGAGTTTTATATGATCACTGCTTTCGTTACAGAGTAGTATTTTTGTGTATTTTATCAAGTCTTGTTTTATTCACGTAAATCATCATATCATATGTACCTATATAATAAGATATAAAAATTTATTTTTACAATTTACTTCGCATCTGCCTGTCTACAATAATTAATATGCTATCATATAATCATAATATTTTTTTAGAGTAGTAACAAAACTAACACTTATGTTTTCGTTATAACACTTACGACAGTCACACATCCGGTTTTCTTCAAATATTTTAGTATTCTCTTGTCCACTCGTCGAACTTTTTTCCCCGAGAACCTTAAAAAAACCATATTTAATGACGTAGAATAATTACACTTGTAAACAAACACTTTAAACAGAGACAAATAAAAAACTTCTGTTATAAAATAACATTACAAAAACTTACCGGTGAAGACGACAAACAAATACAGAAAACAATAATAAAACACTTCATTTTAACAGTAAACTTCCTTGAATTGGAGCCAAAGTAAGGGGAATTTGAGAAACTAACTTGTTCACTTAGCACTCTAGCACAGGAATGGGTACGTTGCACTCCCGCGCATCGATAATGAAGTAAGCTTCGTTTGAGCAAGGACTTGTCTGAAAGCGGAACTAAATAACTCGTTCGTATACTTTTTTACATACATATGTAAATTAAAAAGTAATAAATTGAAACAAACCTTAAACATATTAGTATTGCTATTCATACAATATTTCGTTTAACTATCCCTAAGTAGTAACTCTATAATTCTTTAATTATTTTTTTATTTCAATATCATGATCAGTTTATTGATGTCCTTAATGCCGGGGTACAGAACTTCCCTATGGATGAAACATAATATTATATGCTCGGAGACATTATTAAGGGGCAGATGTTTGTGATGAATAGGAGCATTTGTACCTCAGTCATGGATATTTATATATATCTCTATGAATATAACTTATTTAAGTATATGTATGTATTTTCGCCTTGGAAAACTCGGTCGTACTTTGGGCCAGGCCTATTGGTGTTAATGTAACAGATATTATATATTTATATATGTGTTTTAATCCCTATGTAAATGAAATGGTTAAATAACTGCAGGTTTGTGAGCATAAATGAAAGACAGGGAATAAAAATTAGCACCTATATAATAAACATCTCATCACAACATTATGGCATTAACATCCAGCGAGGTTAAATTATAATTTAACATGATTACAATACTCATGTCAGTTATTAATATTTGCAATAACAACCATCATCCGTGTTATCTCTGATCCAATCCAAATATTTGGTTACTCTTGTGTAGACTCCAGGGTATCCCTTTCTGGCACAACCATATCCCCAAGATACGACACCTAAAATTAGTAAATAATTATGGGAATATTTTGTAATATTGTTATATACGTACGTACCGTTCTCAAAATAAAAGCTGTAATGTTTAAAGATAATGATGAATTTAATAATAATAAGGTCAACAAGATACCTGTGTAGGCTACAATGAGAATGCCTTTCTTAATATTAGTGCAATAAATGTTTCTCTTATTGCATTTATGTCGCCGATTTTGTATTTTAAAGATCTAGGATCAATGTTACTACTAAAACACATCGAATCGGGATAGAAACGCTAAATTTTCATTCAATTCATTCATAAAAAATCTTACCTATAAGTTCGTATGCATGTTCAGCATTTTCTGATATAAGTGGACCTCCGCTATCACCCTGTAATTTTTTTGAATATTAGTAAACAGTATTACCATACACTTGCGATCGCTATTAGAATATCTATTAACAGGTACTTCTTACAATTTTACACTGATAACAAATAAAATAAATAAAATTATAACTTTAAATTTTCATCTTAATAATAAAGCTACATTGAAATCTTTTCTTTGTCCTATTTATCTAAAGTACCGAGTTCGAGAACAAGTATTTGCTTAAATCAACAGTTAAAACAACACTTTAGCAGTTGAATAGGCGACACTGGACAACATTATAAGTGTTTATTTTTGCTATCAACCAAAAGAAGTTCTGTACGCTCGTGGAACAATCTGAGCATTTTCGAACATTTATAATAAATTGAAAACAGCAAATCATCAAAGCCTGTTATGTTAGTAGGAGTCGGCTTCAAATCGCAAATAAAGTTGATTTAATCGCTTGAACTTACAGTACACGCATCTTTATGTGCAGTAGCAGGATAACCAGCACACATCATGACCTCCTTAATCTTTGAAGCATTGTATTTAGTGTTTTTGCAGTCTTCATTGCTCAACACCGGAAGTTCTGCCTCTATAACATTGCACGACCAGTTTCCAGTCTCGGCAGTGGCGCCCCATCCAGCCACTATAGCTGTTGCTCCAATGTATGTATTCACTAAAATCAGTAAATAACTTCATTGTCCAGAATAGGTCAGAATGATGAACTTATATATAGATCTAGTCCGGCCATAAGTTCTGTTACAAATGAAAATGTATTTTTTTATTAAGTACCTAATGTAATATTACTAAAATTTATATGTACATATTTATCAAAGTCTATACAAAATGACCACCTTTGGCTTTTAAACAGGCCTTTAATCTGATTGGCCAGAAATCTATGGATTTACGCACTGTTTCCATGGGAATTTTCGCCACTGTTTGCTCCAGAGATTTTTTAGGAGACTCGGTGTCGCCGTGACGTTAAGAGCAGGCCATGTCCTCTAAAACTGACCATAATTTGTAGTCTAAAGGGTTGAGGTCTGGGCTAAATGAGGGCCATTCTTCAGCTCTGGAACTTGGTTACTAGCCAGGCTTAGGAAGTTTGTGCGTTGTGACCAGGTGCAGAGTCATGCTGGAAAGTCCGCGGTATTTTTATTTTTAAAAAGTGTATTGCTGAGAAGTAAGAAGAAGAACACGATCCAAGACTGGCTCTTGATACACTTTGACTGAAGTTTTCACTCCTTTTTCACAAAAATGTAGCTTTGTGACGCCTTGATAAGACACGCCCCACCAAACCATCACTGATGCAGGACGATGACCACGTTGTACCTTTCCAACCACTTGAGTAGCTTCTTTAGAACTGTGAGCGTACACCTTATCATTTTGCTTATTGTAGTGCTCTTCAATTTAATATGCGACAGAGTCCTAGCGAGAATCTTTATTTCTCGCGATAATACTGTTTGCCCCAATTTTTTTTTTACATAATATATATGGGGATAATGGGGTTTTGATGAATTCTGGCTTTAACAGCATTAACAGCTTTTGTAGTTCAATCAGCACGCGGCCGCCCAATCTTTTATGGTCTTCGACAGAGACAGTGTTGTTGTGTCTGTTGATATCAAGCTTTTGAAGTGTCTGGAATATGATCGACGGCTCCATACTCACGGTGTGCAAGGCGATCACTGCAATCCTATTTTTTTAACACCCCATTCCATGTTGTAATTTGATAATGAACACGAAAAATTATGTGAAATGGCGCGAAATCGAAAGAAGTTTTAAAATAATAAACGCGTTCCAAATCCAAAATAATTAAAAAGTTGAATAAAAGAATAGGTTTTATGTAACAGTATTTATGGCGAGCCTAGTTATGTGAATTGGTTATTCTATTGCATATGTTAGCTTGCTTTAAATGATGTGTTATGACCATATTGAGCACATATTTGAAATTAAAAAATTAAAATCCTGATTTTAAAATATCGACAGTTAAAATAACGAACGAAAGTAACACCTTTTTGAAAATGTTTTATGTATATTTGCAGAATGATTGTATGTTCATAGTTTAAAATATCGAAAATCTGAATGTCTCCGTAGGTACTTAAACAACAATAATTAAAAACAAAATTTAAAATATAGTTAATGTGCCTTTCAAAATATTGGGAGCAATTCGCTCGTATCTACTGAATGGTTGACGGATATAACAGAAATAAGTCTTTGGCGCTTCATCGACCGTCTGCTTTATTGTAGAAGTTTTGTATAATTCGATATTTTAATCGATTGGAGGTATTTCAGACCTATTCTAGATATTTAAAATAGGCCGTTATTTTAACATTCAATATTTTGAGCATCAGTTTTTAACTATAATTGTTTTAATTTTCAAATTTCTAATACGTACCTGACCATAATATATAATTGTCTAACTAAAAAAAATAATAAAATAAAATTAACAGTATGTGGATAACGTACACACAACTCAACTCTTTCCGATATTATAAGTGCTCTATGTTTTCAATGCAAAAATTGCAGTAAGAATTTTTGAAATCTTTTAAACAAGTGAATGACGAGGCTTTTGTTTTTTATTCAAAGACGAGCTAATATCAGGAGATAAGTTATTGAATATATTATAGATGTTGTTTCTTCTATCTACTACTTGGTTCAGACAACAAAATAAAGGAGCTGTAACTTACCTGGGTTCCCCGGTATACACACGGGCCTGATGACGTGTGAGTATTCAACGGGCTTGTTAAGCTTCAGCAAGGATATGTCGTTACTTAAATCACTCAGTGAGAAATTGTGAACGACCATCTTCACCACGTATCTTGTCTCTGGCCGCAGGCCCTTCTCGCAACGGTCGTGCTCACCGAATGTCACGCGGAACATGAACCACATGAAACTGATATAATTATTATAAATGAGTGACTGAACAAATTTACTAATACAATGAAATACATCACATAAACATTAGTGTATAATACCGACGATTACGTCGACTTTACTCTTGATGTCGTTGATATCGATGTTAACAAATTCAATGCGTTCTCGTTTATATTTGTCCTGTGCAAGACCTAGTCGATGCGTAGTGCTATTGCGCGAATTTGCCCCTTGTATGGAGTTTTAATAGGAAATTCAGCGAATATAAATGCTTTAAAAAAATAATTTATATAAACAAACATGTCAAACTGTTCAGTTAACATACGTTGAGTATATATTCAATAGAGTATTAGAGTAGTATTATAAGTATGAACTAACCCGATATTGCACTGCAGAAATAAACTTATGTGCATTAGTGAGGCCTTGTAGCTATATCATCTAATTAGCGCGTGATTACTTTCTCTAATTGTTCTAGCCAAGCATCCAGCCGAATTATGAGCGTTTGACTATTATGATGACATTTTTATTTGGCACTTGCATGCATTACAAAAAAAACACAGTAAACCTTCAAATTCACTGAATCCGTGAAAAATAACGTTTAAAGATGGAAGACGGACAACAAAAAAGTGCCATACCTTATTAAAAATGTTTTCTATTGCTTTATTTCATGTACAAACATAATTTAAAATCAAAATTAAAAAATCAATATAAAATCTGTAATACTATAGACATTGGAAATAAATTATCGTGCAGGTCAGTAGCATTATGTATCATTCTAGAAGTAAAAACAAGACTTATCATATAAGTCCTTTATTGCATTGCCTGAAATTTCCATTTCCATTCTGAATATTTCGTATCAAATTTCTTATAATGATACGAAATATTCAGAATCTTTCTCAAATTTGAAACATGTTTTTTTAGAAAGTTTCGGAAAGAAGAAGAGTAAATCGGAAGAGGTATGACGACCTCATGTAAATATTTTTAACGTTTTTCTTTATTTTTAAAGTACTCCTTACCCTTTGATACAATGTGCAGCAGACACTACATATCTATCGTTGATTAGAGACGCACCACAGCCAAACGCTTTGTGATAGATAAGACGTGCCAGCCAAGGATAAGCATTCATGCTGGAGCCTAGACCACCCACCACTCGAGGCTCCTCGTTGCGTTCTCCACAATCTAATAAAATTGTCATGATGCTATTATTGGACTATAGAAATGTTAAAAATATTAAGCTAAGTATTGAAATATCATACAAAAGTTTATCCTATGCTATTTCATTAAATCAACAAGACTCCTTTTTGCATTCTGTCCAATTGAACCGTCTAACTTAAAACTGATTAATTATTTTTCTTCCCATTAGCTCAACTACACTCGAGAGCAATGAATCCGGGTCACTTAAAGAATCCTAAAAATCTCGGAAACTAAAAATGCTAGGTTAATGCAATAAATTGTATTTAATAGACAATGTAATACTCCTTAAATGAAGGTATTAAAACTTCTTAGTTATTGTAAAGTTATATCATAAAAAAATCAAATTTGAAAAAGGGCCACTTTCGAAGATGGAACTACGAAATTACAGCATTTGGTTTTGCTTTTGTTTGTAATCTGTCATTTATGTGGGTACATAAACCATGTTGATAGGGCTCTATATTCATTATTCAAGCTGAAATTATGTCGCTTACGCCTGAAGAATGCACCAGAATACTTACAATGCTGGAAACCGGCCGGAGTCAGCGCGATACAGCCAGGACTGTCGGTGTGTCGCTGTCAACAGTACAAAGAGTTCTCCGACGTTACGAAGAAACTGGATCTAACCTACGCAGACCAGGAACGGGCAGAACCAGGTGTACCACAGCACGAGAAGACCGATACTTGGTGAACACCATGCTTCGAAATCGCTTTCTCACAGGAACTGAACTCACCAATCAGTTTCGACGCCTCGGAGGAAGTAACCCAAGTGCATGGACAGTAAG
Source organism: Calamotropha paludella (assembly GCA_927399485.1). Classification (NCBI taxonomy): domain Eukaryota; kingdom Metazoa; phylum Arthropoda; class Insecta; order Lepidoptera; family Crambidae; genus Calamotropha; species Calamotropha paludella. The sequence goes on along the minus strand of OV656815.1, from coordinate 18,416,328 downwards.
ACGTCGGCTTGCTGAATCTAACTTAAAACCCCTTAGACCTACAAACGGCCCTAAACTGGAGCGTGGGCATCGTATTTCAAGACTAAGATATGCCCAGAGCCACGTAAATTGGAGTATTGAAGATTGGTCAAAAGTTATGTTCTCCGACGAATCAAAATTTATGCTCTACAAGCACGATGGAAGACACAGAGTGTATCGAAGACCAGGGGAAAGATTCAAGCAAGCATGCATCGAAGAAAAAGTAGCCTACGGTGGTGGGTCTGTACTTGTGTGGGCCGGAATTTCTTCTGAAAGTCGCACAGAGCTGGTGATCATAGAAAACGGCTCTTTAACTAGCGTAAGATATGTGGAAGAAATCCTCAATGATCACGTTGGTCCATTTATGGTCAATTTAGGTGAGGATGCTATATTTATGCATGACAATGCCCGACCTCATACAGGTAGGATTGTGAATGACTACCTTCAAGAGATGAACATTACTCGTATGGAGTGGCCAGCGCGCAGCCCGGATATCAACCCGATCGAGCATGCTTGGGACGAGCTAGGCAGATGCGTAAAACAACGAAACCCTCCCCCAATCACGCTTCGTGAGCTCAAAATTGCTCTCACAGAGGAATGGGAGAATATTCCCCAAAATCGTATAAGGAACTTGGTGTACAGCATGCCAAACCGCGTAAACGCAGTAATGGAAGCACGAGGAGGCAATACGAAGTATTAAAATTCAAGAAAATCGTAATAAAGTTCAAACATTTCATGTTTCCTATTTTTGTTTTAAGGAGAGATCAGCAGTTTTTTCTTTATGTAATTTTGTGTTAATAAAATGTATGGTGACTCATATTTTTTTTACTTTCATTTAAGGAGTATTACATTGTCTATTAAATACAATTTATTGCATTAACCTATCATTTATAGTTTCCGAGATTTTTAACATTCTTTAAGTGACCCGGATTCATTGCTCTCGAGTGTATTTAATTGAGTGACGTTTGAGTATATGAATTTAAATAGCTTATTCCGAGTTTTTTATTTTTTGACTATATTTAAACTCAAAGTTCTCTAATCAACCTTCTAAAAAACCTTAATAACTACACTCATACCGATTATTAGTGTTATTTACACCATATTGAGGCATTCATCGAATAAAAGTGAAAATTGATTTCAAAAGGAATCTATTACGTAACTTAAAAGATTAACATAACTTAATTATAATATATTAAAATTACCAGCTACTTACTACAATCTTCGCATTGCCGTAAAGTACTTTCAATTTTGCCATTGAAAACAGATGGAGGTTTATATGATTGCTCAGAGACTATAAGTCCATCCTGGAATATATTAATTTTACGCATAATATGGCTTAAGTAGTGATAATTACCATTTAAGTCAGTATGAAGATTAAAATTCTTATTTAAAAATTTCTATTTTAGTTTTTATTCATTCAAATTAGTTTTAATGTTTATCAAGTTGAATAGCGAAAAAATAAATTACCTTATTCATTCTAAATCCTGTACACGGACACAAAACAACACATAAAATAAGGAACCACCACATATTTATATTCACAGGAAAAGCTTTACTAAAACAACTCTCTAAAGAAAGTTTACACTTTAGGTTCAATGTTTTCGATACACTAACTCATGTCTTGGAATCCGCCTTACTTTATGGTTGTAGGGCACTTAAAATGTCGCTGATGTAGGTAACCAAAACTAATTTAGTAATTATGTTAGTTCATGGTTCAATCAAAATCAAAATAAATAAATAAATAAAAAAAGCGATTTTCAAAACTTATTTTACATATATATAACTTCACGTAACGATTGATTAGTGAAAATGTGTTTATTAATCATTTTTAAAGGCTTGATGGCTGTGCTTTTCAAGCAAAATCTTTCTTTTGCATATTTAAGAACAAACGAAATAATGTGGCAAGCGGTTAAATTAAAATTCAGAAAAAATACTACTTAAAACAAAATATAAATTGGCTATAGTTATATCTATTATAATAGTCCATTAAAGTATTTCATGGAAACTTATTATGTTTGTAGAAAGATCACTTTAGTAAGACATTTAATTTTGTATAATGTGATTTTCTATTTATTATCCTTAAAACGAATAAGGGAGAAATATAAAAGTATGTACTTTTCAACTGCATATTTTTTTTTTGTACAATATTTTTACATATTACTTATTATTATTTTCGATGATTCGCCGAATAAAGTCAAAACATTTTAATTATTTGCGTCATTTTAGGCGCCCTCGGAGGCTGTATGAACGACCGTAATATTTGGCAATGACCTCGCAGATCAATGACCTTTCTTACTTATTTGCTTTGTCTTAAATGTTTCATCGAACTTCAATCTTATGTTAAGAAAAATAAAGGTGATATTGATTCTCGAGTATGTTTACTATTTGCTAATATATGAAATAATTATGACTGCAGTTCTTGCATTGACCTAAAAAGGTACGAGTATTACGCTTATTACGAGGGAGATGGCTTGAATTTTCTTTATGAAATTATCCTTTTCTTTTGATATTTTAAAACTTTTATCTATTGGCATCTCAAAAGATATACTCATTAATATATATTATTACTAACGTTATAAATAAATACTCGTGATTTAATTTTATAGTAGAAACCGAGAATTGTGTGAGTTTTTATTTTTGATGATATCAGAACAGCAGTGTTATTATAGACTAACCGAAATTAGAAGCACTCTTGTCTATTATTAAATATAATTAAACTTGTCAATTATTACAGTCAACTCAAATCAGTTACATGTATTTAGTATACTTATGTACTTACAGCCATTCTGCCTAGAATTGGACAACTCAAAAGAACTTATTGTTAGTTAAGGTGCATTTAAATATTGTTTATTTTTATTTAATTTAATTTAAACATACAGGTTCATCAATTGAAAAAATACATTCATATTTCATTAACAAATTCAATAAATAAGGCAGATATTTTATATAAACTGTATCTAAATTGCTATTTTTATGTATCTAAATTATTAAATGTTTTTAATATACTTATGTCTTATACATACGCACCCAATCGTCGAAATAAAACTCATTTTAATTCACAGAAAGCACATTCATCCATATATTTATATTAAATCCTGACGTTCGACTTTTTTGCAGAGACAATATTTGCAGGGGATGATAATAAAATTTTAGGATTAAATAAAAAAGAACTGCCGAATTCAAGTTAAGAGTTTCATCTTAAGTTAAAACACATCTATTTTTTAATAATTTTAGATGTAGATCGTTAACTCACTAGACTAAGTTCAATAGTTGCCGAATTAATGTACGTGGCGGGTACGTTTCAGCAGTATCGAATGTGTTATGGAGACAGGACGTGTATAACATTGTCTTAATATATTTATAATATTATAATAAACGGTTTGGATCTTTGTTACTCATTCTGTTCGTTGGAAAAGTGTGATAAAGACTTTATGTGATAAACCGTAAACCATATTGGTAAAACTTATACTGAATACTTTTGAAAAAATTATTCCTATGCTGTTCATATATTCTTTCGCATACTATAAAAATAATCCTCTTATAAAAGTTTTATAGTCTGCCTATTATCGCTGCACTTCAGATTTGAGGTCAGCAACTTTTTGCGACTACGCAATCGCAGCAAAGGAGGCTACTCATCTAGTAGTACGACTACGTGAAACATGAATTTCGAGCGCTGTTATAGTAACCAAAGTTCTGAAACTCATGTTATATGTAAAATAATATCACATACAAACTAGTCAAGAAGCTTCTCTTTTCTTACTAAAACTGGTTAACCGGATGGTCTCAGCTACTTTTGAAATCATTAGCACCCACCACACCGCTTAATAAAACGATATATTTCAGCTACAGGGTAAGCCCAAACAAATGAAGAAGTTAAAAGATTATAATGACAAACCATAACCTGAAGAGCTGCCTTTGTATATGTAGCTGAGCTTGGATATACATAATCTAATAATGGAACGCTACTAACATTACACTAACATTAAAAGATGATCTGCCGCATAATTTGTTATTTTTTCCCGCTATTCCACAAAAATAAAGCAGATTTTAGCGTAAAATATAGTTAAACAGAGAAAAATTCAAAACTTGAGCTATGTTTATCAAAATACATTCTCAGATGGCGTGGTGATGCCCCTCAAAGATTTTATTTTCCTGAATAAACCAAGGTCTTTTCAAAAAAAATCCGCCCACACCAGCAATACTTGACTTGCAAGAGATATTCCGGATTTCTTTAAGGCTGATGAGACTCGGTTGGCTCTTACCTCACCTTGAACTACAAATTGTTGTATGTGTAAGAAAATATGGCAAACATATATTGAAGATATAAAAAAATATGTTCTCTAAAGAAATCCTTACTGCAAGCAGTGATCAACTTTATAATGAAGACCGTGGGTAAGTCAATAATCGTGTGGATTGATGATGACCCTGACCCGATGAACTAAGAACTTGAGTTAAAGTTACAAGTGAACATTTTGATTAAAATTACCTTTATTTATTCAACTCGTCTCAGGTGTCATACAAGCCGCTATTCCCGCTATCCGGGCGAGTGATGAGCTACCGAAACCTTGACAAACCTATCAAACTTTTTCAATTATTTCAAAAAAGGGATGCCAGCGCCATCTCTTCACTTACTAGGTACTACTTACAACGAATGTAAAACCTTTACAATTATTGACCAATAGATAAAGAAGAAACAGCCATGAAAATATTATATTTTGATTTTTCGGCTTATAGATAAAAAAAAATACAGTTATTTACACACTAAAAGCTGCCAGCCTTTTAGACACCTTTCTCAACTGCAGCAATGTGGCTGATTTTCACTTTTTTGTTTTTTTTTATGCTTTATTTGTTTTGTCTGACTTATGTTTCAGTTTAGGTTCATAGTTTGTTATTTTCATTATTTGACATAACTGTAACTTACGTTGAACGTAAAGGTCTTATTTCCTTAAATTTATCAATATTTAAGGCATCAATATATGGTGGACACTATTAAGGAAGTGATACAAAAACATTGATATTGATATTTTTGTTGATAAAGCTGTTTTCATTTTCAAGTTACCTTTACTTCACCTTCATATTTCAAGAAAAGGTTAGACCAAAATGTTTGATAATCGTCACAAACTTTCCTGTTCATGAGGATTTAGTCTCGTGTTGTATTAAAAATAGAATCGTATATGGTTCCAAATTTTTGAATAGTATTTTAAAGTCTAAGTCCACCACAGGCTAAGATTTATTTATTTAATTAATTAGATTCTACGTTTATAACAATTTACTGTACTGTTCTTACTGGAATAATGTGAAAACGGTACTTAATGGAGACTAAAATTTTAAACATGTATTAAAATTCAAGGTACTTTATTGGTATCGCAATCTTAATATAGGTATATATAAAACTTTACAAAATTACTAATCACTTAAATGCAACTTTTTTATGGCATAACATTTTTTTGTAATAGTAGGCATCTAATAGTAATGTTTTTATTTAATTTTTTGCATTCACAATGCAATATTTCTATAAGATATAAAATACGTGTGTAAAAAACAACCACGCCTCCGAGCCCTCAGATGGGATTCGAACCCACGACCTTTCGCAATCCGGGCGACTGCTCTGACGGCTGAGCTACCGAGACGCTGGCAAACGTGTCGAATTTTACAAACGTATCCCATCTGAGGGCTCGGAGGCGTGGTTGTTTTTTTTTTTTTTTTTTACACACGTATTTTATATCTTATATCTAATAGTAACTTAAAAACATATATTAAATAAAATAAAAATTGGATATTTGTTTAATGAAATTATTTTTTATTTAAGAACAGTATTTTTTATAATGACGGTAAGTAAAAAATACTTCTGATTTAAATCAATAATCTTAAGTAATATATTACGGCCTAAATATAACTTTAATGTCAAACAAATAATAAAATTTTCCTTTTAAATAAATAACTAATCAAATGAGATAGGAATAAATAGGTAATTATTACACACATTTTTCCCTAGTAGCTAATTACTGTGCAAATGTTAACTATTATTATACTAACTTAACCATTTTTATATTAACTATAAACTAAACTTAAAATAAATTTTTATGTTGCGTGGAATAGAAAATAATTCAGTATTTTTAATATTTAAAACCGATATGCGAATACAGATAAACTATCTCGCGAAGTCTACATCTAGATTTTATTAAATACAGTAGAATTAAAAAAATAATAAAAATTTTGAATAATACCGTAATATCTTATAAAATTTTGTTCAAAGACTTAACAACGACGATTAGATCTGTATAAAAACTTGGACATTTACTGTAGTAGTACCAAATTTGTAGAAACATATAGTTTTAAAGTTCGCTGTTATTCATAAAATTAAGTATCAAAAAATCTAACCGACAAGTTGTCGTAGTCACTAAACATTTTTTCTATAAGTCTTAAAGATGTGGTATGACACTTAACTTAACTTAAATTAATAATGTTTAATATTTTTCTACTTTCTAATTGAAAATAAAATATAATTAAATTTTATTATTTCTAAATAATCAAAAAATGGGCAGCCCTCGTCTTATTTGCTGTGACCGTAAAGGACGACTAAGTTTATTAAGTTCTATTTATATTTTAAGACCAGTGTACACTTGGTTGGCAATAAAGATTTGATTTGATTTGAAAAAGGTTAACTTACTGCCCCTTTTTCAAAATCCGACCTGAATTTATATTTTGTACTAAAATGTCCTGTTATGATAGGATAAGGTTTTGACTTTGACTAACGTTTAAAGGTTTAAAAATCTCACTTTTTGCACTCAAAATAAACTTTATAGACAAGTGACCTTTGGTAGCTTAATAACGCACGTTTACGTAAATAATCAGTTATTATCTTACCATACCATTACCATTTAACAAAATATATGGTGGACACTTTAATTTATTTTATTATTATTTAATTTTATTACCGTTCACTGTAGGTTACTTATCTGTTGCTTATTACTCTCACTGCATCTTTAAATCTGTGAATCATCTTATTAATGAGATCTTCTATAATGCATAACATTTCAGGACCATGAAACAGAAAAGGTTACACCCAAATTTTCAGCTAATCCAAATTTGATCCCAACTGCATGTACCGGAAATTATTTGAGTAACATTTATACAGTGTAGTTAAATGCTTCTTAGTTTTTCATTTACAATGTTGATAAATACTTTTATACCAACTCAATAAAAACAATACCAACATACAGGATATATTTCACACACGAACAGTAGCGAGCAATGAAATGTGTAAATTACAGAACCTTTTCCTTTTGTTTAAGTCTATACGCCGATGTCACATGATTCGGTATGACTGGGTTCTACAAAAAACACAATACAATGCTTTTGACTAAATACACACATGAGTACGCCAAATAGGTACTCAGAGTCCTAGAGCATGTGGTCTGCACTTTATAAAGGTTGGTTTAAATTTCAAACTCAACAAGTTGATTTATTTCAAGAATCTGTACAAATTTATAACATGCGTAATAAAATGAATAGAATTATGTTGACAATAAATATTAAGGTGTAAATTTGTAACCAAAAGGCTAGTTATTACGTGCAGTAACAGCCGTCTTGCGTATTTTCTCGAATCCATTCAAGGTAGTTGGTGACACGAGTATATACACCAGGATACCCGGGTCGTGCACAGCCGTTACCCCATGATACTACGCCTGTTGGAAAGAAATAAAATTTTGTAAAACGGTTTATATTGAAGGTTAAATACCTGGTGCACCTACCTCTACTAGACCATCATTCTTTTTCTGCTAACAAGTATAGTTTGTACTTAGGTACCGATAGTATAAAACACTTCTCGTCTTTCCTACTATTCTCTCATTCTTATATTATCCTTCTGTCATTTCTTATATTCTCCTAAACAGACGTCATTAAGATAAAAATAAAAATAATATAGGCTAAGCTTGACTATGGTATGAATCATTGAATTTTTGTAATCAACAGAAGTTTATAAAAATGCTAGATAAATACCTAATTAAAAACATATATAAACTTTCTTCTATAAACAAAAACATTGATATCTTAGAACACACCACCTACGACGTCTCCTCATTCATGAACAATTTTATTTTTATTTTTTTACGATTACCAAAACTGCGTGTTTGTGTCCGGACGTCATGTTTTATCCGGCGGAGTATAACAGCACCAACCGTTACACTTAAGAGTATCTTGAAAGGTAACTAGTGATACTGGAGGTAATCATCGTACACATCCAAAAAAATCAGAGAAAGGGCAGTAGCGTTTTCCGAATTATAGTCTTTTACTGCAATCTCCCGCATGCCAGGCATGGATATTTTGGCAACATTCCGTCCAAAAGTGGACGTTTTTCGGCTAAGGTGACGATTGCTTAACTTGTTTGTACTTTTCAGTTTGTTTTTGCCATAGTCGGGTTTTTAGCTTCTTTTATACTTTTGCTTGTTTTAAGATTTTACGTCAAGTAAAATCATTACTTAAGACATAACAAAGGATGCTTTTTATTTTACTTGAAAATCCTCACTGGGCCCTTATCGTGGTTTATGGTTTAGCATTGAAGACATAATAATGGTCATATTGTCATCATCATCAGCCTATTGATGTCTCCACTGCGGGGGTACAGTTCAGACTGAAACCAGGTGATTTGGGTTGGCTCGCTCCGTCGTGGATTCTGTCTTGGCCCCCGGGCTTGATTGGGATCAAGAGCAAACATATTCAGGAAAAACTCTTTCCCATGGATAAAAACCTTTAAATAGTAGCAATCAAAGGCTTCACGCGTCTCCCAAAGCTCGGAGGAGTCAAAAGTAGTAAACATTTGGTGACTCATCTGATAACCGGCTTGTGAGAAAGTTGCGCTTAATATCAATCATAGGTTAAAGGTCATAGAATATAACCACAAATCCGAGTAATTAATGATCAACAAATTAGACTACATAATAATATATTTACTCAAATAACGCAAACTTCAATGTATATAAATTTCACTGACATTACAACATGGCAGAGATTCGCCACGGTATATGCTGATAGCATTTAAAAGGGCATCTTTACAAAGGTCTAATATAATACACATAATAGGCAGTCGTGTCAGGTATACATCAATATTCATTACCTACCTATTAGTTCGTAGCGCTTGTCGAACTTTCTCTCGGTTATGAGAGGCCCGCCGCTGTCACCCTGAAAAATGGTAGAAAGTCATATCTCAATAGCGTCTGTCTGTAATTTTGATACCAATAGCTTGTTAAATGATCAAATTTTATTTGATTAAGTCCATTGATGTCTTATAATAATACACATAAAAGTTACCATTCATCTTGTATTAGATGCATGCATAACATGTTATTTCAATAAATATATACATAAATACCATCTAGGGATATTTTGTATAAAGTTCTAAAACTCAAAAAATACTGACCGGTTTATAAATCTTTTAATGAAAACTTATTTTGAAGGCCTCATTGAATGATTCCAGATTTGAATTTGAAAAATAAATTAAAAACAAAGATTTTCGCGGCAAAATTTTGTAGTAAAGTATGAAAGATTTCAGTTTACCTGTCCTAGTTACTTGTATTTTTTGTACCAAATTAATTTTTTATCAAAAATAATGGTTAATGTCGAATTTATGCAACTGATGCATAATGAAGTGGCGCCATTTAACGAGAGACGAAATGTTAATTGTATGCTCAAAGTCGGAGTATTGCCGGGGAGATTGGAACAGGACAAAACGTGACGTTAAGATTGTAATCACGTTATTAAGCCACTGGTGAACTAGCTGAAAGACACCCAGGCGGGAAACGCATCAGTACCCAACGACAACCAACAACAAATGTTTCGGCCATGTAGTTGGTTCAAAGGCTCCAGTCTGCACACCATTTCCTTGTGAGTGACCAAACTGTGAAGAGAACACTGCACAAAGCTAACCTCCATGCTCGCAAACCGCTTAGTACTCCAGCACTACGCAGAGGAAATCGTGAAAGAAGATTAGAGTGAGCTCGGGAACATTTGTTCTGAGAAGATAACCAGTGGTCTGTACTGTTGTTTACCGATGAGTCCCGATTCGGTTTTCATCCTGATTTAAGAAGAATAAGTGTAAAACGAGCTTCTGGTCGTGAAATCCATCTGCAACACCCACAGGAAGTCCATCCATACAGTAGCGGAACAATCATGGTTTGGGCAGTATTTCGTATTGGTGGAAGAACAGACCTCGTTTGGATCAGAAACATTTTGAGTGCTGAAAAATACCGTAATAAGGTGCTAGTACCCGTTATTTATCCCCATAGGTTACAAGTGGGCCAAATTTTCACTCTCATACACGACAACGCCCATCCGCACACAGCGCGACCAAGTGGCTGCAGGAACACGACGTGGCAGTGTTAGACTGTTTTTGACACTATTTGTCTTTATTTCAATAAAAGTTTATTTATCCAAAAATAAAATTTTGTTTTATTCTAAAGTATAGTCTGATAGGCTTTATAAAATATAAAACATGTTATATGTTACACGAAACAAATTTGAGTAAATTGAGAAAATCAGAATATCCCTAGACGGTGTTGATATGTGTATAATTCTTGCTTTATGAAGTTCCCCTTTTAGTTTCTTTGAGATAAATTGCGTGCTCAAATCAACGCGTATTTAATTATTTTATAAAAATAAGATTAATTAGAATGTTACAAATCATCATCATCTTATACGAAACAAACTTCTATCAGTTTAAGCTAGGAAAATGGTATTTATTTATTAGTTGATGTATTAAAGACAACTTGTAAACAAAATTATAAATCAAACACATCTTATTTTATTTTATTTTTTTATAAATAAAAGCCTAATAAATTATATAGTCATTAAGGATTAGGACTGCTGAGTCATTTCTGGTTGCTTAAAAGTTTGTGGACTAGAATGGTGATGCCAGCGTTATCGTCTTCTTGCATGACTTAGGTCAGGCCTCCCCAACCACGAACTCGACTTCTGCCTACAGTAGATTAGATCCTTAGATTTTTAATGAGACACTTGAAGATAAACCTAACCGTTGTACCGGTTTGGGGATAAACCCCAACCGGTACAAACCCCAATGGTTTATATGAATAAATATCCACAAATTATTTTATGATCTATCACCGATGATGTAGAGCACTTTCTGCTTTCTGTTTCTTTATCACAGGAATTTTCACTGAGTCTACTTGCTTCCTGAGTGACTTACCCAGAAGCCTAGCTTTGTAAATTATTTTGCGCCAATTCTTAAATATAACTTAAAACCGAGACAAACATACCTGACAAGAGTCCTTTTTCCCAGTCTGGGGATATCCAGCACAAAGCATATTATCCGATATCATGGTCTCTGTGTATTTGGTTGAGCGGCACTCCTTATTACTGATCACAGGAATCTCCACTTCCTGCAGGGTACACGAGACTTTGCCTTCTTCAGTCAGCGTACCCCAACCAGCGGCCAATGCTTTTACACCGACGTACAAGTTGTCTGAAAATTCACGAAATATCATATGCACTTAATATCTATCTTGGTTTTATAATTATATCTATAAAATTATGCAGAAGTTCTCTTATAAGAGCAGAAGCGTTATATATCTAAGCTTTCCTTATATTGTACAAACATTGTAGCAAAACATTTTGAGACGGCAGGTACTTCGTTTGAATTTATTATTTAATTATATCATATGAATCCATTATCAAAAACACCCCTTCTTGTACTCTAATGGTGCAGTTATGCATCATACATAAACTATCTTAGACGTGTTAATTAATAACAATAACGTCTGACGTCAAGTTTGGTTTAAGATGTTGTAAAAAGTAAGAAACACTTAATGGACTTTCTCTGTCTTTTAAGTGCATCTCAGTGCTAAACGGCCTTAAATTTAATGGCCCTTTCACTACCGGCGACCAGGAAGCGATGTTAATTAAATGTACTTAATAAAATTATCCTTAAATTTAGATGTAAAAAAATTCATACATCCATAGAATAAATGAGCTAAGAAAATAATATAACCAAACTGTTAAATATTAGCCTGATGTCTTGTATTACAAATTATACTTGCTAGCTACAATTGTATGATATCCCTCCATTTGCTGTATTTTTAATTTTATTTAATTAGAAAATAGAAAAAGTAACTTTCAAGCGGAGGAAATTTTTATCAAATAGTTTTTGAAATCACTGGACTTATAATATCAACTTCAATAAAATAAAATTAGTTTTTCTTTGTCAAGTTTAATAGTTTATTGTCTTCAGCTTATTCAAGGTTATAACTGTATTAAATTCCACGTTAAGAAACGTTTCAAGTTTCCGTATCGGAAAAATAAGTTTGAAATCAGAATAAAAAGTTTGAAAAAAAAGTGTAAGTGATTTAAGAACTTTTTCCTTAACATTAACATAAAACCTGCATTATTAAAAAAAGTACTAATTAGCGCTACTTACCAGCAACTGAAGGCAAACATATAGGTTTTATGGCGTCAGTAATGGGAACCCTTTCGTTAAGCCTCAGCAACGCAATGTCGTTGTCGAAATTGGTAAGAGTAAATTTGTTCGCGATGGCACGCAGCACGAACCGAGTCTCCGGTCTAGTTGTGGAGTTGCACCGGTTATGCTCCCCAAATGTCACTTTTATCATGAACCACATAAAACTGGAAATAGAAAGACAGGAACTATTAACAAGTCTGCTGTAAACTATTACTCATAGTGAACAATTGCTTTATTTTCTTTTTTTGTCCCAAAAATCGACAGTGAATCAATCGACAATTAATTAATTTAAAATAACGGTATCAGTGAAAATGACTGTAAACTATATTTTCGTGAGTGTGTTTATAATACATTCCTAAAACAATGTTGAGACGAATGAGAACCTGCCTTTTGAAAAATACTATTTAGTTTCTATCGAGCAAGAACTACAGAAAAAGCGAAATGTGGCGAAAGGGTGGCCGCTCCATTTTACGCCAGTAATTAGTGTCTGTTGCACAAACTTGAAATAGTGCCGCTGCTATACAAAATCATTGTTATAATAAAATTTATTTAAGTAATTATACGCTTCTATATGCTGTAAGTTTTAAAAACTAACTCCTATTCTATCCTCAATACGGTCCTTTTGACATTACTGGGTTATTACAATTACTTCTGCCATGAATTCGAAATTATCATGAGGTAAATTATGTCAATATGTTTATTTTTATATTTTATTTTACACTGTCACGTTCACTCATTGAGATTAAAAACTACTAGATAGCGTAACCCATTTTCATGTTTAATTAATCCTGTGTTTTTTCTAGCAGCAGAGTAGAATAGTTTCAACTTTGTACATTCAAAGGTATCGTAAAAGGCCCCTAATGATACTGGAAGTAATTATCATACATTCCCGTTAAGAGAAAATGGAAAAAATTCCGAATTATGGTCCCTTACTGCAATCTCCGTCTGGCAATAGTAGAGATTATGGCAGCCCCCCGTTTTTGTACAAAAAGCATTCACTACTAGGGACTACTTTCGTCCAACAGCCGTAAGCGGCATACGGCTGAGACGATGCGTTTATTCTGACTTTTAGTCAGCGTGACATGTAATCACAACTCTTGAATAGATCTGGTAAAATAAATAACATTTCTAATATTAAAGTTTGTAGCTATAAAAAGATGTTGCCATTATATATGGCAAAAAAATAGACATTTGTGAAATGAAACCTATTACAATTTACAAGTATATAAAGTTTTTTTTTATTTTGAATGGGTTCACTCTTGATCAAGACAGAATCCATGATGGAAGGTGCTGAAATCGGCTTTTTTGAGTAAGTTCAATAGCAGTATATGAAGCACTTTAACAAGAAATTGAAAGCGTATATATAGCGTTATTTAAAGAAGGGACTCGTTGACCGTTTCATAGAGTCGCTCGGTATGGTTTGGCAAAAGATATAGCTTCAAATCACACTTGAGATAATTTTCTTAACAAAATTATTTCCCATATTTCTAGACTTAGTTTATTTTCGACACAGTTTCGATGTACATTATAAACAACTGACATATTAGTAAGTAGAAAGTTATAACTTTATATTGACGTATGCTAATACTTTGGAACTATGATTGAGGAAAGTGGGTATCTGCTTTACATTTCTAAATCCACGTCTAAATAATTCAATTACGCCTTTTCAATACAATATGTAACGGTGTCAATTACACAATGGGTTTGTTTGTATTGGCATTAGGCGAAAGTGACTCAATGTTTCGGTACCTGTCCTCGTGAACACTGTTAATGCCTCATTTACACTTTCACTCGCCTTAGCATTCGTATTTTACCTTTTTTTAAATTCCTTTACAATTAATTCTGCATTGTATAAAAATACTGTTAAGATTTGTTTATCCATTTTAAGTTTTAATGCAATGTTCACTGTTTCATTGTTGTAGAATATTAGGACATGGTATATTTTTTTTACAATTATTTAATAGTTTTTTCTCTGCATTAATCTCACAAAAACTCTAAAATTATTTGATGTATAGTAATGTTACTTTATTAAATTACAATATATGCATACAAACATATCAGAGAATGCTTAAGTATAGTCAGAAAAATATGGTCAGCAAAAAGGAGCGTTACAATACGTGCCAGGCATAGCTATTGTAAAATAAAAATACTCAACAATTGAACATACTTATCGGCATCAACTGAGTAGTTGAAGTGAAGAAATCAAATAACGTTTACAATAATTAAATAAAATAACCAAGCAAAACTGCAAGTGAAGTTCGATATTTGGACAGTAGTAAATAATTTGGAACTGCGCATTTAGCATGCTTACAAAGAACACCTGAGTGATTTCCCCAAAACAAATGTTGGCACGAAAAGCATAAATGTCCAAAAACGGAGATATTCTGGGGATAATGAACTTTTAAATTCGCACTGCCCGGTCCGGTTTGAAGGTGAACGTACCAAGTGATACCGATTGGAATTCACAAAATCGGATTTGTTTTGGACTTGTTTGCTAATTCATAGGTTATCGGACCCGTTTTGGGAGATTGACGATATCATCTGCAGTTTCCACTAATCTGTCAAATTAGTCATTAGCTATTATGGAGAATTAATCACTTGTTGTCTTATATTTTGTATTATTCTCGGAAATATCAATTTACGTTGTATAATTTTATCTGCGCAGATAGTAACTAACATTAAATTGTCGTAAATTTGTCATTAACCCGGATTGTGAGGAGTTCTGTTTAGTTAAGATACAAACATCCGAAATCATTTATATTAACCTTAATAGTGTTTTAATTAAAATATATCTAAATCTATTCTACTCATTGTTTTTCTAATTCTGTTGAGTCATAAATTGATTTTGCCCTTATTAACAAAGATTTTTCCATACCGTTTAATTGAACATTGTTTAATTTGATTTTATTGAGTATTTTCGTTTTATTTACTTATAGTAAGATGTGTTTTTCACACGTTTTACGGTCTGTAGAAGGTAAGGACATAACTTATCATGTGCTTGCATCTCATTCATAAAAAAGCACTGTCATCATACTCTCGAAGCTTAAACACTTCAGGAGTGTACAATACGTGCCTCGAAGCCTATTTTTTATCATAAAAACTTAACATATATAAATTTTGATATATTAGAGACAACTTGTAAAACTTGAATTCTTTTAAGTAAAAATTTCTTTGTTTATCAAAATCTATCAGTTAAATGCTTAAATAACAAACAATATAATATTAAAGATAAGAAAAACAGTGCTTTTGTACTATGGTTTCTACGATGGCTAGTATTTTTAGTTGTACTTTTCTTTCACGTTACGTACAGTTCATAGTACAGTAAAGAACCTCTAGTAAAGTAAAGTACTATAGCATAGTATAGTACTATAGTATAGCACCTTTTGTTGAGTAAACTGTCAAAAGATTGCTGGAGAAATCCACAGGGCAACCGGGAGAGGAGAAATTGAATTTTTGGCCTTTTAACCCGATTGTTCATAGCGAAAGTAAATGCCTTTCTTTTACATCAGCAAACCCAAAATAAACATAACGCGACTATATCGAAATACTACGTCTTCATATATACTGCTACGAACGATATTCTGTAAAAGCACTTTCTTTTTTGACAACTTTCTACGACAACTTAAATTATTTATTTAAAGGTAGAAGCAAATTGAAGCTTTATTTTTTTAAATTTAGAAGCCATAACAATCTTATGCCTTTTTCTCTTTACGTTATTTTTTGAAATATCACCGAAAACCCATTACTTTAATGCAAGTATTAAAAACTCTATACCGATTAATCAAATAAACTCATTTATTGTTTACCGGCAGCTTATTTTGCTCTGCTTATTTGTTGACATTTGTATATTTAATTATTAACCTGGTTCTTAAGAATCCCTGCATCAAAGCTTCTTTGTGTCAAATAATTTATGTATACCACAAGCTCTTATATGCGACTAGCCACCTAAAACTTTAGCTAGGTTAACCATATTTGACTATGTTTATTTGGATATATTTTCTTATCAAATGGTGAATATTTTTTTTTAAATAGATTCAGTAAAATACGTACTTGCCACAAATCTTTAATGCATCTATGCTAAAAACTCCAAATCAATATTTTACAAAATCCGACAACTATTAAAGAGAAACCTAAAATATCGAGCCGCCACAGTGGCTTTCCAAGGGGATGGCATCTCCCTAACGAGAGTACAACACCAATCGTTATTTATTAAGCATGGGTACCGCAAGGAAGTTAGTTAATTATTTTTGTACGAACACGTACCCCTTAACACAGTGCGCAGCAGTCAGTACGTATCGGTCGTTAATGAGCATACCACCACAGTAAAACCTCTTGAAGTAGGTAAGACGGGCCATCCAAGGAAATTCGTTAATGCCCGCCTCCACACCGCCTACGATGCGAGACACCTCGTTTCGTTCACCGCATTCTGAAATTAAGCAGATTTTAATTAATATATTGGTAACAGACTTCTTACGATTTGGTGTAGCATATATAGTTCAGATTATCTAATGAAGGGACAAGCTTGTTATACATTTACGCCAATATGCAGTGGTCGTGTAATATTGCAGAATGCTACATAGCAGAAGCCTGCTCGTAACGTACGCGTACTTGCGTACACTTCTTGTCATGTTTAAAACTTTAAGAATTTTTGACATAAACCATCTGAATAACGCTACATTTATTGGTGTAATAACAAACGTTCATCAGACTTGTGTAGGACTAGAGTGTATTATTTCGAGGAAAATGTGTAAGACTATGAAAGAGTGTGCTTATAGAATTTAAATTACAGTATCTGATTATCACTTATATGGTTACTGTTAACCCTTTTTTATCTCGCTCTTGTAAAAGGAGCTCTATGACAAAACTGGAAAGCTAGTAATTAGTTCCAAAAATTTTAAACTGGTAACCTTTTTTTGAACCGTATGGTGTCCGGTAAATGAAAATAGCACAAACCCTTCACCTTAAAGGTAAGCGTAAACCTCAATGGGGCAGCAGCGTTTTCTAAATTATAGTTTTTTCTACGATCTCAAAACCGCCTGCCAAGCGTGGAGTTTAATACAAATACCTCCAATTTTTAAACAAGGCTACCATCCAGCGGTGGACGCCTCTCGGCTTAGATGATCATAGCTTTTTAATAGACATAGGAAATGTATTACCAATATTCCACTGGGAGTGAACGGCGGAATTATGTGGTACTCTCCTCCACAAACATGTACATATTTACATATAACTCTAACAATACTAGTCGGTGGGTTACTAAAGGCTAATTTCACCATATACGTAAGTACATATAAAACCAAGTTCAATAAAACTTAATTCTGCATAACCAAGTTCAAGTGACTTTGATCTCCGTTTTTGTGACATCGATTTCACCAGCTACATTTCGATCGCGTTTACGAAAACTGGTAAAACAGAATGCATCGAGACTTTCGTGTTATCAATTTTTTCATTCTCATACAATGAAAATATCAAAATCATTTAATTCTATGTTAGTAAACAGCTGTGACAGCTTCTACGCTTTAAACGTCGATAATCGGCAGTTCAGAATTTGAACGAGGTTCAACTTGAACTACGTCTAATATATATCGATGAAAACCAAAACATGCTCAGAACTCAGTTTAGCGCGTAAACTGAAGCTAGCTGGAATTGATTTCGTTTATTTTCTATGGTGAATTCATTGGTTTTGAGATCGTGAAAGCCATTTTACTCTGAAATTTGTAATAAAAAAGGAATATTTATTGTCAATTTTTGGTTTTGACATTTCGTTTTGAAATGCCCAACGGCGGAAATTGCTAAATAAATGCTACAATCGCTACATTACTTTTGCAATAGTGATTTTTTTCTTATTTAACATAAGCAGAATTCCCAGTTCTAAAACCAAATGTCATATTTTATAAGTAAAAAAAGTATTCCAAATTAAATTTTATACTTACTGCAAGTACACGTAGTCCTGGGCTGGTTAATCTCCATAAGAGGGGGTCGATTGCCCCAAACTCCACCGAAGATATTTTTAGTGAATACACCCCTAGTGTCTCGAACAACATCTCCCTATGCATAAAAGAGTTCCTTGTAAAAAGTGTAAATTCATTTGTTATTCATACGAAACTTTTTCCTTTGAATCTAAGCACTGAAATACCACCACGTTATTTACTTTTAGATAATGCTTTATTAATAGATTTTTATCTGTATTATTAAAAATTATTTGAGTATAATTATTTACTATCATTTAGGTACCTTTCACCGTAACTAGCCACATTTTTCATCCCCATTGGACTATTGATGTACCCACTGATAAGACAATGCCTTTCCTATGACTGAAAGCACCGTATAACCACCGCTGCAAAGTTGCCTGTCTGTCAGCCTTTTACAAAATGTACTTTGGAGAGTGTGCTCAAGAGATGCATTTGCTCATACCGCCATCTTCCTTTTTCCATCAGACATTCAGACTGCTGGTTTCTATCCATTCTTGGTTGCTATTACTACCTTTCGCACCAAGCGCTTCTCAACATCTTTCATAACGCGTATAGAAAAGGAGAATAATTCCCTCCCTGCGTCTGTTTTTCCGAGTCCTTATAACCCATCCGTTTTTAAAGCCAGGGTGAAGAGGTAACTTCTAGGTTGGCTCGTTCCATTGTGGATCCTGTCTTAGGGTCAACCCGGGGGCGGGCTGGATTGGGATCAAGAGCGAACTCGTTATAAAAACATAGGCTCTGACCTACCATGTGGACTCAATACGGACTGGTAGATGCTTGCGATTCCGATGCAGGACCGACGACTTAATATACCTTCTAAGCGCAAGTGGTAAAGAAAATAATCTTTTGATCACCCACTCGATTAGGGGCCTTTGCGACGGTGGCTTTACCACCTCAATCATTCGCCATAAAGATCCTCAAAGTAAAAGTTATACTGACATTCTTAGTTGGTTTCAGTGATTAAATTCAAAATAAAACTAAATCTCTTAATATCAAAGAATTTCCAATTTCATACTAAGAATACAAAACCATTCGCAGTGTGGCCAACATCACTTACGTCGTAATCAAACGAGAATCGACGTTCTCAATAAGTTGAGATAAAAATAGAACTTTTTAAATATTTGAGTTCAAGTTTAGATTATTAAATGGTCCAGTATTTTTACACAAATCTCATTGAAATTGCTAGGATCATGATTTCAAAATGTGTTACATTGAAATTTAATAATATTACGGAGAACATAAAAGTGCGTATGCTACTTTTACTGTACAAATAAATATTTTTTAAACAGTTTTTGATTTTCATGTTTATAACTTCATTAATGAATTGCCAACTTATAAATTAATCAATTCCTTGTAAAAGATGAAAAATTGTTTACCTAAATCTTGATTAGTTTAACAGTTAGAATCGAGAATAGATATAATTATCATAGATTCAATCCCTTTATAACGAAGAAAAGCACGCCATCGTACCAAATCGACAAAATTTTTCAATCGATAATAAACACTATTTGAAGAAATTTGGGATGAAAATCGTTTGGAGTAATTTGACATTTTTGTATAGGTGGATGTGCTATTAACTGTACATTAATAAATATATTCAATTGACACCAACCTCAGAAGCAGTGAAAGTTGAAACCGCAAGCACGAAAATAATACACTTCCACATGATTGTCTCCGGTATAGTAAAAAAAGGATTTTGCAATATTTTAAGTCCAAATAAGGTTGAAAATTCAAACTCCGATTCGCGCTCAGCTGGCGCTTAGCGAGGCGAAGGTGAAGTCGCGTGCGTACACCACACTGAGATGCGCTCGGACTGACAACATTGCCCACACAACACATGACCACATATCGATGAATGTCATTTGGTTTTACTAGGATGACCAAACAATGCCAAAATTTTATGAAGACAAAATTATAACAGTACATGTACGACGACCGAAAGTATACGAAAACCTGTATTTTATATTTTCACGGGTAATTGGGGCTTTTATGATCACATGTGATACTCGAAACTGCGTCTTTAGGTAGACCGAGCCATATGCCCCAATCAAAAACTGAACTAGATTTTGCATCTTAAGTAATTATTTCTTAATTTCTTCTTTAGAAATTACACAAGAGGCAAAGTGTGAATGAATACTACTATCATCTGGGCTTTATTCTTGATTGATATACTTTCTATAAGATATAAAATACGCATGTAAAATTATATCTTAAGAAATATGGGATTGTGAATGTAACAATTAAAATAAAAATCATGAAATGGTTAATGATTTCAATTTTGTGATGAAGAAAACATTATAGATCCAATTTATTTTCATGTTAATCATTGACTTTCACAACTTTTCAGATGCCGAAAATGAATTATTTTTGTATTTTTTATTTAATTAAATCATTTCAATAGCCATGTTCAAAGAATTACAAAAACTACTATATAAACACAGTAGCGGAAAAGGAGTCAACAGAATTCATGAAAATATTTGAAACGCTTTTTCGGTGTCCATAAAAAGTCTCATTCTAAATATTTATAACACCATATAAATGTCGATTGAACAGAACGGAAAATTGGCAGCTTTTACGTATTTGCAAAGATTCCGTGTCTTAAATTCATAAACATAGTCACCCTACAGGCAAAGGATTCGGAAGTGGTGACGTCTCATAGGTCACTGTAGAAACAAATAGATAGTATTAAACTTGATTAAAATGCAAATTATCTTTTTTGTTTATATTAACTAACTATCTAACTATATAAGCTAACTATGGACTATATTTACATAAAATTAATAACAGACGTGAAAATTCACTTTTTTATTCCTGAAGACTGTGTATGCATCGTCTTACAAGCTGCCAAAGATTTTTACAGGAAATAAAAAATCTTATGATTTAATAACAGTAAGTTATTGTTATTAAATAATCAGACTTACGATTTCTTATCAACAGCTGTATCCATAGCATATTACTTAAAAAGAATTGAAACGCCAGCAATAAAAAAAACAACAGGAATCTGTTCATTCTGAATGAACGCGAGATTATATAAAACCCAGGTACAATAATTTGTCTTTATGGGTCAATATTTACTAATAAGTAAAACAATCATTCTCGATTCTCCGCAGATGCAGCCATTATTTAAGTATTCTCGATTTGTTCCACAATCTAAATTCGAAAGTGCGAAATTTACGAAGTACGCGTTATGCTTCTCAAGTTCTTGATTGTACACGCAGAGAAAATTTAAATCTTTAGAATTACTCTCCTATTGGAAGGCAAGTTTACTTAGTACGGTTTTTACATAGTAGAGTCAACCCGGTACAAGTAAATCATTATTTTACATGATCCTCTTCAAAATAATATTAGGTACATCATTGCACATTAAAATAAACGAAATTCAATTTAAAACTTCTAAAACGCTTAAACTATGAATGATGTATATCTATTTTCATTTTATAGCTCTATGAAAAGGCGAAAGGCTACAACATTTTGCTATAATAGATTTTATACAAAGTGCAATCCTGGCTTTCCCAAAAATTAATAAATTAGCCACTTCATAATTATACCCTAAATCATTATCACAGATATGAACTCAAATTGATACGGATAAAATGCGAAAAAATACACCAACCAAAGAAACATTTGTAAATATTCAACAGGTTTGTCAAGGCCTCGTTAGCTTAATTGGAAGAGTACTCGCTCGAAATACGAGAGATTATGGGATGGAGTCCCACCTGACTCCTGAGACATGTTGTTTTTTCTCTAGTAATACTTCATCTCTACCTAAAGTATCCACTAGGCGGAAGTCGCTTCCAATTTTATTTATTTATTTATTATAAGGACAACAAAACATATAACAATCAGAAATACATTTCTACAATATACAATGTGTCCCTTCACCAGTGTCGGAGCCTTTAATGGTGTGAAATATGGCATTTTTAATCGACAAATTGCCCCTCAAATTTTGTTTTTCACTTAGGGCCGCCATTTCGATTTCCTGCTAACCAAGACCTGGGCTCCCCAACTAATACGACCACTACTCATGTAAATGTCCTATCAACATTAAAAAGATGTCATTTGATAGCTAAACATGTAGACAACTGTTACACAGCCATCATGTTTCAATTGTCATGGAATAAAAAATAGAAAAAAATGATTAAACCTTAATTCGACAAAAAATATATTACATTTATATAATTATAATATTAAAATATCTTCATTTTGTGAATAGAAAATGTGTCAAAAAATATAAAAAAAATGTGAATCGTACATTTTTTGAGAAATTGATAGTATATTATACTATACATTTCTAGGTTCTTATAAAAGTACACCTCTGCAGATACGTATAGCCGGCTATACATTTTCGCTAAAAACAAGTAACAAGTGTTGAATGAATTAAGTAAACAAAGCTTTATTTCTTAGGCTTTATTGTGATAATTATAAAGACAGTTTCTTTTATCAGGTATAAAACACAGTCTGATCTGACATTTCGTACAAAAAACATTAGTTTGCCCCTTTTTAAAAAATCGACAACGTCCATAAGAGGTGCCACCTTGAATATGACCTACATTATCAAACCTCACATTATCACAAGGACGGCTTCTTTTGGGGTTTGATATTTTCTTCGAATTAGATAACTGAGGAACGTTAGCAGGTAAACCTTTTCGACCAAACATACGAAGACCGTCACTGATATCCATTCGAAAATGCTTGAACATCTGGGATATCAGCCAGGCGTTGTTTACACAATAATATTTCAGAAAATATAGATATGTGCCATCTTCGGGTCTTCATCTCAGTACGATATAGCGCAATTAGCATGTCGGCAAAATCAACTCCACCCATATGTGCACTGTAATGTTTGAAAATCTATGGGAAATTAACATGGACCTTGCTTTTACTAAATTTATCAAATCTGAGGAGCTTTTCTTCCGGATGAGAGTCGACATACGAACTGGCGTGTGTTACCCACACTTGTTATCGTACCATTTGACAATAACAAGCTGATGATCATTGCAGACTAATTGGAATGAGGCACCACGTTATTTCTTTTTCAACACTTTTAATTGAACGACCAGTTTCTTGAATGGAATAAAGATTGGTTTTATAAACTGTAGAATTAATTATGTCTTCAGAAAAAAAGTCTAAAAAATGCTGTAGAGCAGATTTATCAACCGATAGATCGTTTTGGAAATTATCTTCACCTATTTCTGCTCGATGTGAAAATTGGCCTTCTTCCATTTGTAAACTACCGGATTTGATGTAGTTTTGCGTTTTTTCGATATTACAGAGCATATTGGGTTTTGTTTTTGTACTCTCATACTGTGACGAGTTTGAGGTAAACTGGTAGATGGCGAAGGGCTGTTAATTTCTAAATTGGATATTACTTCAGGTGAAGGAAATGACTCCAGGGAATTTAAAGTGAGATTAGATGGCATAGGCACAGAAGGGATTTCCCTCAACAAAAGTATCGCTGACGGTGATGGAGATGGTAAATTTTGGAGTTCATTTTGCTGCAATAAAGAAGGCGAAATAATATTACCGTTAGCCTCTTCCTCCTCAGAAGACGATAGCAAATGCATATAAATAATGTTAGTGAGCATCCAGAAATGTATAGCCCTTTATACGTTTAATTTTTTATCACCTTTTCAGAATGTACGGAAATGTATAGCGGGCTATACATAACGTTTAAACAAGATTTTTAGGCACACAGCACAATAAATCCGGTTATCAAGTTGATGTCAATAATAATTCATGCAATAATAAATAGAATTTTATTGTTTATACGTAATAAAAATCATTAATTATGAGCAAAATAACTAAACTCACCGGAACGCTTATCCAACCGTTCATTTTGCTTCAAACGTTCTTTGACAAAAGACAGATGTCAATTATAAAAAGAATAAAAATATTTTTTTTTGACAAGTAAAAGTGATGCCAGATCCATTTGTAAAATCCTCACATTAAACATTTGATTCTGATAAGAGTTATAATTTATTAAAGTAAACGTATAAAATACTATACAACGTCGAATTAAGGGTTAAAGGAAAACGAATAGATTCTTTTTGTTTATTTTTTAAATATTGGCTTTTTGAGAAAAATGCCATATTTCTCACCATTAAAGGCTCTGACACTGGTGACGGGACATATTGAATATTGTGTAGAAGATTGTAACCCTATGTTGCCTCACATTTATCAAAGAATAAAGAAGAAAAATCTACTCTTCAACAACCATGAGAGTGAGATGCGTTGGATATCAAAATAAAAAACCATAATTCAAAAAACACTGTTACCCATTTTGTAGTCTACGGTATGTGTATCTTGATTACAACAATTGGGATAATCTTAAGTGTGCCTTAACTCTGTGAGTTTGAGTAACTTAAGAACCAATCGCCGCAGATACCTCTACTTTCCTTCTCCCCTCTCCTTTCTCGGCCGCTGTTAGTGCATATTCCGGCGATAAAAACTTTATCCCTTTCAGTTAATTTTTTATTTCGGGGAATAAAAAAAGTCACACGTCGTACCAAGTCAGGACTGTAAGGAGAATAGCCCAAGTCTTTGACCAGGAAGCCGGAAGTGAGCGGGAGCGTTGTGGTGATGGTGAAGCAGTGACCCGATTACTTGGTGATTTTTTTAATGGAATCAATAAGTACCAGATGGGGAATCTGTGGTGAAAGTGAAGAAATTAGCAATTAAAATTTTCCCTGCGCTTCTTCGGTGGGCATTGGTTTGGCAGTAGTTGAAACAAACAAACTGTCAACTGACATTTTGTTTCTGGATTGTATTGATAAATCCAAGATTCATTACCTGTCGCATTGTCGTTGAGGCGCAGAGTCGAGTCTGCTTCAAATTTATTTATCATGTCACAACACTATTCCACATGTTCCTGCTTCTGAGCTTCAATGATTCTGTGTGGCACCCAGCACGAAACGCCCGTTTTTCATTGCTAACACGTTTTCTTTGGTAACAGCCGTTGAAGAACGACCACAATTTTTTTTTCTTCGTCCCCCAAAATATGATGTGATGGCAACACCTTAATTAAATCCATAAATGTCATTTAAATTCAATCAAATGACTCTTCCGGTTTTAGGCATTTAAACTCATAAAAAAATCGCACGAAAACTGTGCCGACCTAGATCCATCTTTTAATAAGACACGATGACAAAATTTTGCTTACCAAAAATATGGAAGGAACTTCTAAATAATATGGTACTTTTACTTACAGATTATTTTTTTAATAATTATAATCGCCTAGGCTTCGTACATAAAAAAACCTTTTCCTACAAACAATCTGAGTTCTTTAAATTATAGTTTATTTTTTACGTTCATACAATAGTATATAGTGCTTACTTTGGGCTAGGCTAAATATAGCCTAGCCCAAAGTAAGCACTATAAGACTTGTGTTATGAATACTATGGTAACGGATAGACATAATTTTATAATACATAGATATGTGATATTTATAGAAATATATATACATACCCATAATTCAGATACAAAATCTCGAATTCATCACACAAATATCTGCCCCTTCCGGGACTCGAACCCAGGACCATCGGTGCGAAAGGCAGGATTGCTACCGTTCCACCAAACGGTCGTTTATATGGCGTTTTATATTAGTTAAGATTATTTTATAAAAAATCAGCTGTTAAATAAAAAACATACCAAGACAAACAATCTGAGAGGTCATAGTTTTCATAATAGAGTCAACGCTTATTAGTAGCCACTAACGCCGATAAAGCCTATAGGCATTATCTATAGCATTTTATAAAACTACTTCTCCGTTCTCGTCTCAACCGATTAGAAAAGTCCGCCTTTTTATATTGAAAAGCAATATTAACTAATATTTTCAGAAATACGAAAATACAAAATTACCTCAGTTATTACTGTTCACCAAAAAGAAAAAAGTCAGTCAACCGGATAATTAGTGTAACAAAAACAACGTATTTATTGATTTTATTAACGTTTTATTCGAAATAAGTATAAAATCGGCAAAAGCACCATGACACTAAAATGTGATTAAGAAACGTAACATTATCCTAATCTTAAAACAAGTTAACATAAACCACTAGCAAACTAACAAAACTGAAATATAATTTAAATAACTAACGATTTACTCAATGCTAAATAAAATACTAAACAAAACATTTATAACACATAAATTTTATCTGAAAATTACCAAAAGGATCACAGGTATAGCCTAGAGCACTGATTTTGTTACAACTAATTTAATTTACAGATATTTAATTCATAATCTAGTGATCAACTGCTATGAACTGTAACTGTTATAACAGTTACATAACACTTTATTCCATCTATTAAACAATAGTATGTAATAGATTTTATTTAGTTAAATAAACACAAACTAAATTCTTTCTTAATATACCTAACAAAAATTTGCAAAAGTAAAATAATAAGTTAGTTAATAAATAAAATTCCAATTGACAAAATTGAAATAAATATTATTGCATTATATACAAAATTTTCAATTGAACACTTAGGTAGTTATAATGCTTATTTCTATTGGTAATCTGCACCACCGGCCTGTCCGAAGAAAAACTACTTACTTGCTATAATGATTATTCTAATTATACAAATGAATGCTGTGATGAAAATAACGAGAATGATAATAAAATTAGATGAATTATGATGAATGATGATGAAAATGAAAGTGTCTTATAAAATGTCATCTATTTAAATAAAAAAAACACTAATTACAATATTATTCGATAATGATATTTAATAAAAAATATTATGTATTAGTTATTAAATAATTTATAATTATTAAATTATATTTCATTATTTTTATACTTTTAAAATAGTATCTACTTTGACTCATAAAAATAAATTAAAGTATTTGTAACGATAAAATTTCAACTGTATAAACCAATTTAAACCAGAATGAATTAAAAGATTATTATAACTGCAATTATTAATATCATCTGCGACTAATTTTAAACTTGGCTTTTAACAATGGCTTTTTAAGACAAGTAGAAATTTCATCATTTTATATTCGGGAATTATTAAAAATAAAAACTAACACAATAAATATAAGAGAACGATTTTTAGCTGCGCCAATTAATTACTTTATCTAAATTTTACTGAAACTAAGCCTTACTTACAATTAACGCTCAGAAAAAACTTTTTAATTGGGGTAAATACATGGAATTCACATTTTTTGTAGTATGAGTCAAGTTTTTTTACTATTTAAAAATATTAAGAAGATTCATTGTGTTTTTCACATTGAAAAATAATAAAAATCCTGCTATTAGTAAAATTTACAGTCTAGGTAAGTGATTTTTATATGGTTTCTGACGATATATTTCAAATGATAAGAACATATTTATCTTATAAATATCTATTTCATTATGGAGTTAATAAAATCTCTTGTACCTAAATAATTACTGAGTATTTAACTGGCATTTGAATCTCAGTATGAATGTTTAACTAACTATATTAACTTCAAATATATGTAACATATTAAGTCAAATCTTTAAATTTATGTTTATATTTACATTTTAGTTTTATTTGTTTTTTATTCTCTATAATTTGTTTCTCGATCGTTTGACTTACAAGCAATAAATAGTTTAAAACTATTTCGTTATCAGTTTGCACAGAGGCACGTGTCCCGTAAGTTGGCCCGTAGCCAGGGCAAATATCTTGTTATTCGAGTATATACCCCTGGATAACCTGGCCGTCCGCATCCGACTCCCCAAGATACTATACCTGTAAATAATGTTAAATACAAATTGTATAAGTACACCAAATCATTGATTAATGATTTCAATTTTAAAATCCGAAATGAGCCTGAAGAGGCTAAAACTTTGTAGAAAATAATGCATATTAATTAAAATTTAATTTTACACGTATAAAACTTCATTTGAATAAATCAATAAAGTACATCCATATCTTAGATCAGAAATTATTATAACTATTTATAGCAGGTATTGAGTATTAGACTCGTAGCAATTTTAACGATTACCTAGCATCGTTAGTATCGTTAAAGTTGAGGAACACAAATTAGTAAATTCAATCAAAGTATATCGTCATTGCTTTTTTCCTTAAATTATAGTTTATTTTTTATGTTCATAATATTTAGCCTAGCCCAAAGTAAACACTATAAGACTTGTGTTATGAATACTATAGTAACGGATAAGCATAATTTTATGATACGTAGATATGTATAATTTATAGAAATTCAGTTACAAATTCTCGTATTCATCACACAAACAAATGGCCCTTCCGGGACTCGAACCCAGGACCATCGGTGCGAAAGGCAGGATCGCTACCGTTGCACCAAACGGTAATTTATATGGCGTTTTATATTAGTTAAGATTTTGTTATAATAAATAAGCTGTTAAATCAAAAACAGACCTAGTTTCCCCTTACATTTTCCATCACAATACAAAAAATATTTTTGACATTTTGATTAGAATCAACACCCAGTCACCATTACATAGCTTTTCGGGACTGCTTTTAATTACGCATCGTACTAAGCGAACCTAAGTAGAAGTACTACTAATCGTACCAATATTTGATAGTCATAATCACCACAATCGTTTTTAATTCGAGGCATTTCATTTCAAAATATTCTAAATAAATAAAATAATTACTTCAGAGTACCAAAGATACTACTGTTAAGAATATTAACGAGATTTTCAGAAACGTAAAAAAATTTCAACGCCAGGCCCAAGACAAATAAATATGAGAAAAAATATCTATTTTCACGTGGCCTTTTTAATCACCCAGGATCCCGTAATATTTCTAACCACTACTCTACGGAACTCTTTTTAAACTTTGCTCTACGGAATTATTTTTAAATATATCGCTTACATATTAAATGCCCCCAACATAAGTTTAAACTGGTTGTTTTGCTCTTGTATGTAAATCCGAACACTTATTATAATACATAACTTGTTTTTGGAATACAGTTATTTATAAAGAAACGCGTCAACTCATTGTGCTTTTTTTAAGAAACTTTCTGTCGGATATAGACAACCAAATGTATAATTTTACATCTGTGTATTATTTGCCGCAATATGAGTGACACTGGCAGAACTATAATTTTAACCACCAAAAGTACGGAAACTGAGTACGAATTAGTTCAGTGATTGATGCATGTGTATACGTTTCGACATGATTTTAATATTCGATATATAAACCTACATGAGAGTTCAGATCAAATCTTAGAAACTTACCGACAATTTGAAATTTGTCTCCCTGTTGCACAAGCAACGGACCTCCACTGTCACCCTGACACGAATCTGTGGAAGCTCGGCCAGCACATAACTGTAATAAAAAACATATAATCATCATCGTCTCACCGTCCGTCACCGGAAGGCGTCCACTGCAGGATGGAAGCCTTCCCTAACAATAGGGGGGTTTTGCGACTCTCCACACTTAGCAGGAGGGTTGGAGATTTCAGTAATAGTAGACCATAGTTCGGAAAACACTGCTGCCTATTTTATGGTATAAAGGTGTACGGTGGCTACCTCCTGTATCGTAGTTCGCCTTTTACTACATCCTTAGGGTTGGTGCTATTCTGCTCTACGGGACACCACACGTATATCACAAACCAACAACTACACAACTACTATAATACAAGTACATACGAATATTATAAACACTTAAAGTGAATGATTACCATAATACGGAACAATTTTCCCAAGAAACGAGCATACCACTCGTATCATTTTTATTTGGTTTTATTTAAGAGCTAATTTTTTTCATGAAACAACAAAATATCACTCTTTCCATTTTTTACACCTTATACGGTTTTATATATTACTACATGGAGTGATGTTAGGTGCCTTAAGTGTTAAATTTATTTAGCAATATTTTCGCACTGTTCTAGTGTAACTAAATTATTGAAAGTCCTAATTTTATAACATCTAATATTTAATGTACTAAAATCTATTAGTATAATATTGTATGTTTCTTTTAGCACAACAATGACAACTCTGAAGTATTTTTAACCCTAAGACTTTTTTGTAAACAGATTACGATCCGCCCGAGTGCTGATAAGCACATTATCTATATCGTACGATAGCAATAGAGCTGGGAATTATAGAATTCTATTACAAAATAGGAGCAGCATTCGTTAATAGTCGAAAAGGAAAAGGAGAAGATTAAGTTAGGTTAGATCTGTAAAAAAACACCTAACCTGTCCTAATGGCTCAGGCAACTGTGGCACAACTAAGGACATCAAGTTATTTATTATATAAAAGAGTATTATATATTTATTATATAAATTTCGGAGGCAAGGAAGTGGCCTTGCCTCCTAAATTTAGGTACTTATTACGTTTCTTAACTGATATCTCTATATATTTTTTTTTCTAAAATACTTAAAACATGAAAAATAGAATCCCACTTAACGTATATTTTTCTACATTTCAATTACTTAATTTTATTATTTATATTTCATTTATCTTATTTGTGTTTACCATGTTGTTAGTGATCCTGGAGGCTCTATACTTCATAGCACGGCACTGGCTTAAAGAGAGAATAGGCACTCGCACCTCCTGCACTATAGCAGGCAACTGCCCGCCCTCCGAGGTACGGCCCCACCCCACGACGATGCCTTCCTTTCCTGATGGTTCAATGTCTGCAATGTTCATGTTAAACCTCATTTACAAGACCTTTTCATGTGCATACCATAAACAATTGAGAAAGCTTAATAATATTTAGAGGTATGGGAATGGACTGTTTAAATGACGCCACTTATGTGCTGTTTTATAGTACATTATCATGTTTAGAGAGAGAGACTGTTAATGTTTATTTATCTATACATATAAATAAAATTGAAGTGTCTTTTTGTAATATTGAAAGAACCGTTTTTTACTACATGCATATGAATATATTATACGATACATACACCGAAATAACATTTTTTACAATTTTTGTCTGTCTGTTGTTCCGGCTAATCTCTGAAATGGCTGGACCGATTTTGACGAGACTTTTATTGGCAGGTAGCTGATGTAATAAGGAGTAACTTAGGCTACTTTTATTTTAGAAAAATAAAATTACTGTGCCACAGCAACGCGTGGATGTCCGTTTCAACCGCGCGGCCACCTCATAATATTTGATGAAACTTTGCCAGGAATTAGTGCTAATTTGTTACTTTACACACCTCTTTTCGTGAATTTGTTACAAAAAAAACTAAGACGCTATCACAAAAATAGGTGGCCGCTAGAACCGCCACTTGCCGTAGTCATCGTCCGTGATTACACAGAAACTATATAATGCAGATAGACGAATGATGCATCAAAAGAAAGGTCTTAATTTGTTCAATTTGTTACAAAAATAAAAAACGTGAAAACGTACATAAACAAAAAGTTATGCAATATTTAGTTTTCAGGTTATGAGTAGGTAGGTATGTCACCATAAATATCAAATTAATAGAGGCTAATGTGTATGGATAATTAGTTACTAATTTGTTACAGCGAATAAACGTAAAAAAATACTAGAAAGTGGGTTCAATAATTTGTTAGAGTCGATTTTAGTTGGCCGCTCGGACGGCAATATGCCTAAAATACAATGGCATTTATCTCGTTATTAAAAGTAGGTTTAAGCTTAGTTAGAGTACTAGTCGACGGGTAACGTAACCTAGTTTAGATAAATATGGCGAATATAACTGCAGCATTCATATTTTAGAAAATATTTGCAAAAAACCGTAATATGAAACCGTATGAGAGTAGGGTGACTATGAATATATTAGTACAAAGGCATGTTTTTAATGTTGTACTCTGTTTGAAGGAATATGCAGTTTTGCAGCCATATTGATGTCTATTGTTCTTAATTCTTTAAAGTATTTACTGATAAGATTTTCGTTTCATTGACATTCCGCAGGTGTTTTATGATGGCCACGATTCCCGAAAAAGGATCTCTTTTGTTTCCAAATTATTGTTAAAAATATTTGTCGGAAGGGGTTTAAAAAGCGATTATTGTCCGTTGTGAATATTGTCTGTCATTATTGTGCTGGATTTTGAAGTGTGTGCTCGTACGTATTTAATTCCCGTGATTTTCATACTACTAAGTTACAATTATCAGTAAATCCAGAAGTGTCTAAAAGTGCTTAGCTATGAGTTGTGCCCACATATATGATTTGTTAATATAGAAGTCACCACCAAAAAGTGTATTGCAGAGGGATCCAAATTGACTACGGTAAGTTTGATTATTACAATTTTATGATGACGTGAATAAAGTTATTACTTTATTGCGACAGCTGTTTTCGTGACGTGTAAGTATATGACATTAAGGCCATTTTGTCATACTTACGTCAATTTAAGTGAAGTTGTGGGTTGGATCTTTACCATGTAAATACGTCCAATTATATGTTCTTGTTAACGTATTGGTGCCTTAATAAAAGAAAATTTTACAGTAGCCATGCGATCCAAGCCGATGCCGTTGCGCCGCAACTGGCCCGTGCCCCCACGCGCTCTATGTGATTGTGTGTGGAGTTCTATTCCTTTGGATGCAACTAATCGTAATATTTCTCCTTCAATACCAGCCGGCCGTAAACGCCCGCGTTATTTAAACGTTGGTTGCATATACATATTTGTTTTTCTTTCATTATTTTTTTCTATTTTTTATTCCATGACAATTGAAACATGATGGCTGTGTAACTGTTGTCTACATGTTGAGCTATCAAATGACACCTTTTTAATGCTGATTATTTACATGGGTAGTGGTGGTCGAATTATTTTGAGAGCCCAGGTCTTGGTTATCAAGAAAACAAAATGGCGGCCG
The DNA here is from genome assembly GCA_927399485.1 of Calamotropha paludella. Taxonomy (NCBI): domain Eukaryota; kingdom Metazoa; phylum Arthropoda; class Insecta; order Lepidoptera; family Crambidae; genus Calamotropha; species Calamotropha paludella. Next base: position 18,383,139 of record OV656815.1, on the reverse strand, counting down.
TCAGAGCCAAAAATGCCAAATATTTCACATCATTTAAGGCTCCGACACTGGTGACGGGACACATTGTATACATAGGATAGATAGATAATAGCTTAATTTCTTACTCCACTCACACTAACATTATTAACAGAAATACTATAAGCATATTTTAAAGCAAATATCAAAAATGGTAATATAAAGTATGTCTTAACTTAAAATGTATTTATATAAGCACTCTCCCTAAAAAAATAAGATATGAATATCGAAAATTCCAATAATCATAGTCACCCTACTCTCATACGGTTTCATATTACCGTTTTTTGCAAATATTTTCTAAAATATGAATGCTGCAGTTATATTCGCCATATTTATCTAAACTAGGTTACGTTACCCGTCGACTAGTACTCTAACTAAGCTTAAACCTACTTTTAATAACGAGATAAATGCCATTGTATTTTAGGCATATTGCCGTCCGAGCGGCCAACTAAAATCGACTCTAACAAATTATTGAACCCACTTTCTAGTATTTTTTTACGTTTATTCGCTGTAACAAATTAGTAACTAATTATCCATACACATTAGCCTCTATTAATTTGATATTTATGGTGACATACCTACCTACTCATAACCTGAAAACTAAATATTGCATAACTTTTTGTTTATGTACGTTTTCACGTTTTTTATTTTTGTAACAAATTGAACAAATTAAGACCTTTCTTTTGATGCATCATTCGTCTATCTGCATTATATAGTTTCTGTGTAATCACGGACGATGACTACGGCAAGTGGCGGTTCTAGCGGCCACCTATTTTTTGTGATAGCGTCTTAGTTTTTTTTGTAACAAATTCACGAAAAGAGGTGTGTAAAGTAACAAATTAGCACTAATTCCTGGCAAAGTTTCATCAAATATTATGAGGTGGCCGCGCGGTTGAAACGGACATACGCGTGGCTGGGTCAGCTAGTTACTTAATAAAAATGTAAAATAAGGGACATAAAACTATACAACTATTCAGTAAGTAGGTACAATCAGATACAAAATGTGTACGAAAGCAGCGTAATCTAACCGTACCGGATGCGTGAAATGATGGTTATATACAAATATGTTGTTTAGTACATAGTTGCGCGTCGAGAATCAACAGGCGTTTTAGATATTAACTATAACAGCGAGGAACGTCAAATAAGTTCTCTAGCTGAAAAATACGACATACTTGCAGGTGGTAAGCAGACAGGTTTGATGATCTTTGAGTAGGTAACCGGTTTTCTTAATTTGAGTAAAGCGATGTCATTGTTGTAAGAGTCTGCGTCGAAGCTGCGGTGGCGGACAATGGCGGTAACAGCCCGCATGATGGCGGCGCTCTCCGTCGTGATGGTCTGATCATGGTCACCAAGGATCACGCGGATTTTAGAACGTTTTAACCTAAAATAAAAATTTATTAATAAGCAAATACCTACGTGTAACTTATACGAAAATTAATGAATTCTACCTATTAATGTTAACCGTGTTCTTTTGTATGCACCATTGTAATTTAAATAAAACGTGTTGGTACTTAAAAGTATGGCATTCATTAATGAATAGACTTTGCAATACCAGACTAAAAAGAGAACCCTCAAATTATATTTTTCAATATCTCCATCACGTTTTTATGTTTTGTTCGCAATATAAGTGTAGATACTATTTTATTAGGTACAAAAATGCTGTGGTTGCATAGCTCAAACTAGGAAGTATTGTTACTTTCTACTGGGAAACACTCCCTTAGCCCAAGTTACGGGTTACCAAACACTAATATACTAAGATATAGATAGATAAATAAGTAAGATACTACAAGAAGAACTTGTTATCGGTAAAAATACTTGTAATTAGCCACTTGGAATTCTAATTGCTGTACTAAAGAATAACACATGTTCCTTTGGTAAATAAATGACGTACGTTAAAAAGTCATTTATAAGAAATCCACGAAGACTAAGATACAATACATACTTTCTGACGCAATGAGCTGCCGTCAGCACATACTCCTTGGTGAGCAGCGAGGCACCACAGTGGAATTGCCCATCGTACACGATTCTTGCCATCCATGGGTACCGGTTGGTACCCGCCGGCATGCCTCCCACGATGCGGTTCTCCTGGTTAGAGCCGCCGCACTCTGCGGATACATGAGAAAGTGAGCCTTGTAGGGTTGGTGAATATTTCGTTATTTATTTTCAAGGTACAAAATACAGGGAACTGGAAACCGAAAACATTAATATATAAATACCGGTTATAACATTTTAAGGCGTCAAACTTTCGTCACTCAAAATATGTATACTTAAGTGTAATAATTACTAGGGCACTGAAATTGTAATACTGATAATTAAAGAAATGAATAAGTTATATAGAAAAAGAAATATTTAACTAACTATACTGAAAAGTATTTTCTGGAGTAAACATTTAATATCTCAGTTTCGAAATCTACCCTCAAGATCAATTTATGGCAATAAAGTGATAAAAAAGTATATTAAGTCTAATAGAATCTGAATTAAATAGAATTTATTTTGCGACTTCTTTTTTCATATAATATTACTTACAAAAAACCTATATTATTTTGCAAAAGTTATGAATTATTCCAAACATAAACATGTATAAACACGCGTGACGGCCCTAGCTTAGTTTATTGAACCGACAGGGAAGTCTGAAGATAGAAACTCGATCCCTTACCTACCTGTTTACTTCCTACGGATGTTTTCGTTTTCTAAATCATTGACTAGTTAGTAGCTTAGTTAGGTAACAAAAGACTTGCTTTATCTTAAAACTAAATATCACTCTATTTACACGATCTCTGAAAACTGGACACAACTTTTCCTTAAATCTGAATTAACTTATTTTTGTACATAATTTGTCTTTTGGTACGAAATTGCATACTTGTATCTCTGAAAACTGTACACGGTATTGCAATTAAGGACTATTTCATCTATTATATTCAAATAATTTTGTGATTTTTATAACATATGTTAGACCAAAATGTAGAGTTACATTATGAATAAATTAAGTATGCATTAAATACAAATAAAACTATTTTTATTGATGATAAACGATAATTAATGACAGATCTACAAGCAATTAGCACAAACAATATAAAAAGCAATACATTGCGGGTCGCCCTGGATGGCGTTAGCGCATGATCTGCGGCAAATCTAACGCTTTCACTATCACTTCCATAGTTCAATGCACAATTTCTTCCACAGTCGATGATCGCTTAAGCAATTTTTTGCTCAACAGATAGATATTAGCTTGGGAAAGACAAGCGGGAGTCTAATTATTAACTACTGATGAGTTATTAATAATATATACAAGTAATTACACAACAATATTAATATGTTTGTGTTAAACTCATTAAAATAACATTTTTCGGTAACAATATCATAAAAAATTACTATAATATTTTATATACATTTGTGAGTACTACATACATACACATAAAATACCATCTGAGCTACGGGGTCTTGCTTACAATTAACTTACCCATCTTTCTAGGAAGAGGATTGGCTCTGCCACATTCTAAAAAGTGAACGTGAAAGGAAAATAAATGATAAATATTGAAATTATTAAGTGCTTGTAAATGGATTCGTGCTGATATACAAACTCTGTTCCATTTATACTTTGACAAAGGCCTTGACCAAGGATTTTATACACAATACTAGTTCATACCTATATTTTATTCAAACAGCGAAGTCATACCATTTTCAGCATAATAATAAAGTTTTACTTTTGATTCACAATGTTATGAATTGTTATTTAAGAAAAGATCTGTAAGATCTTGGATAAATTTCTCGACGACGAAATTGGAACTGACTGATCGAAAATCAGTCTTTCTATGAGAATATAAATACGCACTATTAGAGTGAAAGTCGAAGGCGTCAATATTTCACCCAATTTTATTTAACTTTTACTATCTACGGAGTTCTACGGTCATTGTGCCAACGACATTATTGTATTTCACAAAAAAAATATTTTAACATCTTCAGTTGATATTTTACATACTACAGAACGCATACGCTGTTTTTTTCAATTACATAAGATGTGACATTTTACACTAGTGTGGTAGTGTATGACACAGAATGCAAAGTATGGACACACGCACAAACACTGCATTTACAAGTTTGCGCTAGAGAGCGATGAATTTTTGCTCTTTGACTACAAAATTAAAAGGCCCTTATATTGTTATGAAATATCAGAGCGGGTATATAACAGGTTTTTTGCATTATAATATAAACAAAAGTAAAATCAAATCTTACCGCATGAACAGTTCTTGATAGTGGACTCATCGTCGTCATCTTCAACACTCTGCTCCTCTAATATAGGTACCTCCAAACCGAATATGGCGTCGAAAAGGAAACGCTGCGTTCTGTTGCCTGATGACACCTGAAATTATAAAGAACTAATCAATTTAGATATCGGTTTATATTTTTAATATTTCTATCTAATTCCAGAAATAGCGAACACAGTTTTCTGTTACATTATACTTGTTTTTTTTTTCAAAAATTTTTTTAACCCGGTGCCACAGAAGAACCTAGGTTTACGACAACCTTTAGAACATGTCAGTTTATATTTCGTTGGTTATTAAATTTCCTTTTCGTATGTAATTACTTATAAATAATTATCCTATAGCTTCCAAAAAACGTGGTATCATAGTTGTCATATAAAATACAATAAATTGTTCGACATAAAACTAATTCCAATAAAGGACTATGCAACAGATATGGCTAGCCTTTCGTGTCTAACACAAAATACTTCCACGCTCTGTTCCGGATATAAATGCATAACCGGAAGATTGCGTGTCTGCAACATTAAAAGCAACATATATGCATCTATAGCTATAAAAAAGCGTATGTGGGTCAATTTGATGTGTGAGATAATTTTTTAAATCATATTACATAACAGAACTGGTATTATGTTGTCTTCGGAAACGCATTTACGTAAGTTTTGTTTACCATTTATAGTGAACAAAGCGCTTTCGCGTTGACAACCACACAGCTACTGTAGCGTCGCCAAGTTACGCAATACCTCAAGTTAATTGGCCAGTAATGTCAATGTTACTTTCACAGTCACTTTTTATAGTTATTTTTTACTTCTCCAGTACTTGTACTTTCACGTCTCGTCAAAGTATTGGGTTAGATAATGTGACGGATTTTTAAAAGAGATATTTGAACGGGTGCACTAATTTCCTCATACTAAATCAATTGATCGCACTAGAAAACAGTTGATGTAAAGAGGTTAGGTACATTGTTCTGAACCCAAGATGATTTCATAACTGAAACAGTCATATGTGTCAAATGTGATTCAAATCGTCATTAAAATTCAAAGTGATATCGACTACCATTTTTGTGTGGAATATTGGTATTGTGATTAAAGCAAAAATATTATTCACTACTGACAATTTAGGTTTGTAGTAACTCGCTTATTTTAATTCAGTGACGCCTATTTGGTGACGACCATTTGGTGCAACGGTAGCGATCCTGCCTTTCGCACCGATGGTCTTGGGTTCGAATCCTGGAAGGGGCAGATGTTTGTATGATGAATACGAGCATTTGTAACTGAGTCATGGATGTTTGTATATATTTCTATAAATATTACTTATTTATGTATGATATATGTATGTCTATCCTAGTATCCATAGCACAAGCCTTAAAATTGCGTACTTTGGGCTAGGTTAATTGGTGTGAATGTAGGAAATATTTATTTATTTATTTATTATTTATTAAGTGATAATGTGTTATTGCCAATGTAATGAAGTTCTGCTAGCAAATTTTCTGATCTCATTGATATTCATATCGACGATTATAATTTATATTCTCAAAAAACAGGGTTTACATAGATGGTACCTATGTCGGACCCTATATCGGACTTTTCAATTTAACAATAGCCACATTATTTTTAAATTTACCTTAATGTTAAAATATATTAGCGACGATTAAATTCAAAATTAAAATATATCGAACGCAAAAGAGAAATGAACATTTAAAAAATCATTATGCGTCTAAGATCTCTAGCGCAGCTAACAAAATAGCTGATGACCTTAAAACGGCTGAACCGATTTTGATAAAATAAGTCTCCAAATCAGTTCACCAGTTTTGAGAGATACGATGCCACAGACACACACGCATAGCGATCAAACTTACAACACCCCCCTTTTTAGGGTCGGGGGTCAAAAGAGCGTTTTTATAATAAAGTTGCTATAACAAACTTTTTATGAAGAAAAATTATTTACACCATACATAAATCAAAGCATGACGATAAGTAGGTATACGACTGTGCAGGAGTTTCAGTGTTACCGCAAAGTAAACAGGGATTTATTATATTAAATGCACTTCAACAACACTGACTAAACAAAATATTGTGTTTGTAACCAGTATTCACAAATATACGAATACCAGTAAATTACTTTAAGTACAAGACTAACAAAATTAACCATTTTGTAACAAGAACATTAATTGCACGACTATCTATAAATATACCTTGACTGCAATAAGTTAAAAAAGTATGCTATCTATGTAATGATATTTAATTCTGTTCTCTGAGGATTCATAAGGTCGTTAGGGCATTAGGGGCCGTTTACAGTGGAGCTCTTTCATTAATACGAAATAACTTGTGTAAAAACATAAAGCGCAGGCCACATGCCTTTATAGGAATAGAAAAAATATATTTTTAGTCTTATGCCTAACTATCAGTGAAAATATAAAAGAACATAATGTAAAGTATTATTGGAATCGTAAAATTCAAGTGACAATTTACAAAAGTCTTTATTTTTGAAAAAATATATTCAATAAACCCAACACTTGCTTAAAGAAGTTTCTAGGTTGTGGCCGACTGGAAGATTTACCGGCTTTCCCTTGTTTGACCAAGTTACATAACCCACGAAACCTATTCTTCGCGGTCGGCGAGTTAAATAACGTGTGTGATGTAACCACTCTATCGAGGCTAAGGTTGTCATATGGAAGCAGCACGTGGTCACTTTGATTATGAATTAATACGTGAAATGACTTAACAAATTTATAAACCGTGTCAATCACAAGTTTACATAGGTAATATATACACACAACACACAAAAATAGCACAGTCACTACATAAGATAAAACAAAGTCGCTTCCTGCGTCTGTCCCTATGTATGCTTAGATCTTTGAAACAATGCAACGGATTTTGATGCGGTTTTTTTAATAGATAAAGTGATTCAAAAGGTTTATAGGAATAATATATGCATAATATAGTAGAGCGTTGCAACCGTGCGAAGCCTACCTACCTAGGGAGTTGCTCGATAATAAATAAAATAAAATACGAAAAATAATACATAGTTCTAAGTAAGTTAATTCAGTAAAATATTTAGAATAAAGTATCATTACCGATCGGTTTAGCGGGAGTGACCCCTATCTTCGATGCCAAGTTACGTTTAGCCAAACGGACCCAGGTGTGATGAATATGTGCTTTTATACCTGAGTCAGGGTCATTATATATGTATATATCTATGAATATTAGTTATTTATGTATCTTATAATATATGCCTATTATAATATATACCGCTGCTATGGTATCCAGAGCACAAACTTTACAGTGCTTACTTCAGGCTAGGGTAATTAGTGTAAATGTAAAAAATATATATATATTAGTCTTATCATTAAAATATGTATTTTTAAATAGTGGTAACCCATTTTACAAACATTGCAATACGCGAAACTAAGTAAGCATAAATATTATGTTGATGTATTATCGTATATTGTTCGTGTAACAATTAATCCACCAAGACGAAGTTTTTGCTTGAATCGACTGAAAATTAAAGACTGTTCCTGAATCTGAAAATGCCATGACCTAGTTTAGATTAAATTTTGCAACTGACCCTGACTGCACTCCACTTTATTGCTAAAGTTCAATGGCGATGATTTAATGCGAAATTCTGATAAAAAGTGTTACCCTTGAATTGAATTACCCTTGACTTGAACTAAGAATATTTATGATGTTTACAGATGAGGTGCAATACAAGTGTAATTAAAATACTAAACAGTGGTTATTAGAACAACTTAGTACAATAGGTATTTGAGAAACCCGAAGAATCAAGATAAAAACGTAATAATAGCAACATTTGATACGATGATATTATAAACTTTAAACCTAACACAAACTTTAAGCCAAGAAACTTACTGTCAAATTTATTAGAGACTTTTATAAAAGGACTTAATAAACAATATCTCAATAAAAACATTTTAAATTATTAATAGGCTCTCTGTAACTCAATTAAAATGAGTGAAATAAGTTATTATACCTATTACTTTTTTATTTCATGCTACTGCTACTAAATGGATATGGTTCCATTTAAAGGGTTTTGATACATACAACAAACGCCGCTTATTTCGTTTTTTATTTCTATTGAACTTATTTATATTGAAATATAAAGATCACTTCTCGACAAGCGAAGGCATGTGTGTTTTTTATATATTATTATAATGATAAAGCTAATATAAATGAATCAACGGTCAATTAGTGTGAGATGCGTTATTTTAGAAACATTGCTATGATTTTTTATAACTTAAAAACTGCATTGAGGTGCTTTGTGAATTCGTAAGGTCAGTAACAATTTACTTTCCAAAGTATGATTGCGAGGCGCCTTTCACGAGGTAATTGTTGTTCTGCTCTCGTTTTTGTTATCCGTGGCCGTTTATCAAATGTAAGAAAGTGACGCAGGAGTGTTGGCGCCACGACGACGCAGTCAGAAAGATGACTTGTAACTTATATAATGTAATAAATACAACAAACTAATGACCTTTTAAAAGCCATTAAAAATTTATTATCTTTTGTATATACTTGCCTTATCATCATGACATGACCGAACAATCAGCCAATAATGATACAAATTTATGCACAATAAGTATAAAACAAATAAGTACATAATCATAATAAACAAAGCATATTTTTTTAACTAAATAATACAGTAAACTTTTTCGTATGATACTAAAAATTTTGTTACGATTACGATAAAATAATATAAACCATAAATTCAAATAAAAATTTATATTCTTAGATTTTGGTTGTCTGCGCGCGTTTATGTCTTTTCTATGGATGTCAAATTGAACTGTTACGAGTGCTTATGTATTTCGAATCCGATAAAATTGGTAAAAATTGGTAAAAATTGGTTTCAAATATAGTGCAACCCTTTACGATCAAAATATTTGAAAGATTGCATCTATTTAACGTCATCCTGTTAAATCTCTGTCATATTATTATTTTTTATTGGTATTGAAATGTATTCATTCGAGTTCCTTTTGGTGCCTTTATAACTATTAAAGAACGCTCTCTTAATATTAAATTATATACTTCTTGAGGCGATAGTGAGTATCTATTAAACTTAGGTACACGATCACCGTGTTCTTAACACTTTACAAAAGTTGCATGATTGTCTCCCTTTTGCTGCTAACAGATCAAATGTATATGTATTATTACTTCTTTATATTTTAAAAATCTTTTTGGCATTTACTTTATGATACTTAAACTTAATTACCATAACATAATGATAGTATAATGAAAACGTTATGTTGCATAAACCAGCTACGTAACTGGCGAAAGTAGTGCACATCCGTTTCATATGTAATTACCAATCAAAGATCATCATTTTGAATGCGCTAATTATGTGATATTATGTATACATTACAAACCACTGCAGTTACATAAGAATAGTGATTGTAGTTTGCCCTTTTGCCGGAATCATGCCATCATATTGACCGACAATTCGTCTCAAAGTATATTTTAATAAACCACAATATCACCTATTAAATTGTAACATTCACAAATTACACACGAACTTTACATTAATATCTGCATAAATAAGAATAAAAATCGAATTATCATGTACACATACAAACATCTCTCTTCATTGTTTTATTTGGTATCTGTTATATTTAGTGATTGGGTTTCAACTCCAAATTCTTATAAAATAGGTTCGTGTTATTGTTACTGTGATATCCAAGACACTATCTCGTGAGAGAGGCTATAAAGTGAACAGGGCTCCAATGATCAACTTTTATTGATATTATAAAAGATTATTTTTGAAGTTATCTATCACATTAAAATACTTAGGTATCAGAAAGAATATAATGTTTGCAGAGTCAATTATGGCCGCCTAACTACGAGTAGATGTGATGATTCTAAAAGGCTTATAAAATATGATTTTGTACTTTTGTTCATCGATCTATTTTAACGCTTTCAATTGATAATTCAATCGATTTCTAAATTACGAGTAGGATGTACGCTAATTATGTAGTTAATTTTAAATCAACTGTCCTCTGATTTCTTTTTTTGTTATTATATGATTGTTTCACTTTAATTTATCATTAGATAATTTATGACAGTGATTTGTACATCACCGTCAAAAGTTACCTCACAAAGAACAAAGATTGAGTGCTTATATATTAAACGCATATTGAATTGGTTCAGCAATTAGCGAGGTGCATTTTATTGTTATGTATAATCAACCTCAGCAGTAGATTACGCCATACGTTGCAACCATACCTTTTGTACACAATATATAATGCGACATAGTATTTACTTTTGTTAAAAGAATATTGACAATGCATGCTAAATGCTACATGCTTGTTTTACGAGCAGGTCCACGTCCGTAATACATCAGTGCGGTTCAAACTTGGTCTGCTTGAGTTAAAGTTGATATCTCAACCGATAAGCTACAGCTGCCTCAAAACTAAAGTGTTATTCATTTAGAAGAGTTCTTCCTGTGAACCTAATGAAGTAGCCAGTAGCCAATGTGGAATTGCTAAATCGCCTTCGAACCCAAGCTGGTTGTTACAAGCACATCTTGCAATGTGGAGAATGCACGGCGCGATAAGGAAATCCCTTGCAGAGAGTGACGCAACGGAAGTACCCTTTGTGTTTCAACACCTGACGGAGTCAATATACAGCCTCTCTCCGTGTTGTTATACACTGGGTTACTAAAGTATTGCGTGAATCATCGATACGGTTAAGAACAAGATTTGGTTTTTAAAACTGTCTGTACGCCTAAGACTACAACTCGAGATAATTTACGGCCGGATTAATCCAACGGTTAACAGCTAACTAATTTTAGGAAGTGTGGTTGCAACTCTGCTGCAAATGCTATTGCGATGATAAGCATAAGCAAATACGCTTATTCTTATTCACGACACACTCGGATATACGACGCCCGGTTGGCTGAACGGGAGAAGCCCTACTTATAAAACAAATTGGTACTGGGTTTGAATTCCGGAATGTTCCGGTGTTTGTTTAAATAATCATATGTGACTAGTATTACCATCATTTACTATGGATAAAAGGTAAGTCGAGAGAAGGGGCCATACCCACCAAGCCGGCCCAATGAGCCAAACCCATGGATTTGTGGAAGCTAATGATTGCAGATGTAGCCGGAATCAACTGTTTAGCGCGCCTTACAGAGCAAAGAGTTTAAGATGGTTAATTTTGATCACTCAACCGAAAAGTCTTCTTGCAAAAGTGCTTGCGCTGCACCAACAAGCTCCTCGAATGTGCATTGGTATACTGATTAATAAATATATCTATTGTATATGTCTGTGAAAACACTATTCATCGGATACTGACACTCATTATTTTCATATTTTTATTTAGTTATAAATAAGAGTTGAAATGTGAGGAATATATACAAATACGGTAGGTCAAGAGAGATTTTCTAATGTCCTATTTATATAACTGTTACCTATGTATTACTACTTCATTATTAATTGAATTGCATCTCCGTGCCGTTTATAATAAAAAGTAAAAAGGCACGTACCATCGGAACCAACTAAATATTTAGTTTATCATATAGAGGGCTAAGAAGTTTCAAAAGCAATGCAGGTACTTAATTAAAATAACATTTTTCCGCAAAAGTTGAATACTGCTTGAAGGAAATCGGAAAATGTAAACGAGTTATGTAAATTATAATGAAATTCAAATGCTAGTTATGTGTTCCTGGTTTTTCAATTTTGTCCACACGCTGTTATTATACGACAGTAAGAAGCGAATGCGTTTAACGGAAAGTAAAAGTGTTTTCAGAGTCATTGCCCGCATCGTTGTGACTGATACTACGTGCCCGATAGAGCTGTTTATTAATACTTACATGGTTATCAAGCGTAGCGGCGTCCGGTGAACTTATTTCCCTCGTGTCTGTTAAATTTAATGCGAGGACCACGTAAATTATAGTCACAATCCATTGGCACATTGTCGTGGGGATCCGCAGCCGGCACGAGACTGTAGTTTCGGCACTAGTATTTATTTGCGCGGCATCTCCGTACACGCCGCGTTCACTGTCGAATTCGGCGGGTGTTCAATGGCATTATTTCGCAAACGTCTCGCCCGTGGGCAGGCGGGCGTATGTCGGCCGCGGCCGCGCCGAGTGCTTGGGTCTTCGACCACCACCAGAGACACTTTCTCCGTGCACCAAAAACCCAAGCCCCTCCGCTCAGCACCAGCGTGGATTACGATTGGTGCCCAACAGCATTGCGTTGTTATCCAACACGAGTAAACTGCGGTATTATTATATCATACTAGTGTAGGAAATGAAGCACTTTATTGCTACACGAAGACCCGTAAATCAATACTCAATGATTGAAACTGCGGGTTATCATATTGTGTAAAATAAGACTAATTTAAATATAGCTATTTATACAATATTAAGTGGTTATTAAGATCCCGTTTTTTTAATTTAATGCATCATGTATACATATTAACAGTAGGTACTAAATAGGTAAATTCTTGCAATATATTTTTTTTCACTTTGAATGTTCTTTTGCTTTTAAATGGAATCTTAAATTACCGTTTTAATTTAAGAACATGAAAAAGCATCAGCAAACCCACCTAAGTCTACCTAGGTCTAGGTACGTCTGATGAACAAGGAAACCGCGATAAAACACTGCGAATAGTTATTACTATCGAGTTCTAAGGATATTATTGGATATTTTATATAAATTGTTATAAGAATAAAAACTCCGGCAATATCATTTAAATATCGGTGCCAATTTAACATCGACTGTTCAAGGATAAGTTCACCTTAGTAACTATGTGTCCAAATGTTGCCATGAACTTACAGCACATTTTTCATTTCCTATGTCAAAATCATCTTTCAAATCCTTAACCAGAATATAACAAAGATATTTAAACTATAACACACATTTCAAGGCTAATCCGTGTTACTTATTAGCCGTTCAAGAGTACCTGTTTTTTCAATAAAAAATAAAAATTGTCGGGTATTTATTTGCACAAGACTATGATGCTCTGAGGTGGGTACTTCTTTATTTAGAAATTAAATAATCTTGGCGAAGACATCATTTTCCCTCACATCGCAATCAATGCCATGTTTTACAACTGCTTTTTCTATTTTAAACCAATAAAGCTTATAACATCCCATGAGACTCCTACTGCCTTAGCCTAGAATATGTGATACTTATTGCTTCGAACGCCTAAGACCAAGAAAACACGCATTTGCCTCTTTATATGATTATTATTATATGATATATTAAAAAGTAGAAATTGCGTTTTAACTTGACGATTCTTCACAAATTGAGTTCTAAGCAATATTGTAATATTTAATAACAATAGCTGACCCGATAACGCGTTGCTATGGTAACGCGTTGCTATGGTAAGGCGTTGCTATGTTGACGCGTTGCTATGTTGACGCGTTGCTATGTTGACGCGTTGCTATGTTGACGCGTTGCTATGTTGACGCGTTGCTATGTTGACGCGTTGCTATGTTGACGCGTTGCTATGTTGACGCGTTGCTATGTTGACGCGTTGCTATGTTGACGCGTTGCTATGTTGACGCGTTGCTATGTTGACGCGTTGCTATGTTGACGCGTTGCTATGTTAACGCGTTGCTATGTTGACGCGTTGCTATGTTGACGCGTTGCTATGTTGACGCGTTGCTATGTTGACGCGTTGCTATGTTGACGCGTTGCTATGTTGACGCGTTGCTATGTTGACGCGTTGCTATGTTGACGCGTTGCTAAGTTGACGCGTTGCTATGGTGACGCGTTGCTATGGTAACGCGTTGCTATGGTAACGCGTTGCTATGGTAACGTTATTGATGCAATGGAAAAAGAGCGGGAAAAAGAGCGGACAGACAAACACACAAACAACTGAGATCTTAGATTATAGATTAACATCCAGTACTTTGCAGCTCTGTTCAGAGCTTTCTCAAGTACTGCAAAAAGTTATTTATTGTCTAGAAACGTTCTATAATAATCTTCGTTTTTATTTTAGAGTATTTTTGTCTCATAAATAATGGTAGTTTGTATCGAGATGGGATTTTGATTACAATGTGCATTAATACAATCGGATGGTAAGTAAAATTAAGTTTTGTTATTATGACGTAAATGTATCTACTAAATAACAACGACAAAATAACACCTGCTTAATTGGTGCACATTAAGATTTCACCCGTCATTCCGACATGAATCATTGTAGTTTATAAGGTGCTATTAACGAACAGCAACTTTTTTACCGATCGTTTGACACCTGTAAAATGATAACATTCGATGATGCAGTATATAGTTACCTAGAACATGAAGAGATAGCGCTGGTATTAGGCTAAGAAACACTTGGAAAAATTTAATTAGCCTTGAGCTAACGAGACGAGGCTTCGAAGGTACTCGCTTCGAAAATTGTGTTTTATGAGTAGACTTTACAGTGCTGAATTGGTTTAACTTAAAAAAATTGCAAATAAACGTGTATTAAAATATAAATTGTTATAAAAGCATATTGTTTAAATTTAAAAGAGTATTATTAAGTCCGAATCGTGGCAAATTGCCTAATTAATGAATTAATTGCCGGCCGTGGTCGCAGCTGAAAATCATTCACTCAATGTGCAAATGGCAACGATGTACCAATTTATTTGTCATCACTATATTTTACTGTACATGCTCAATTTAAAATTATTAAATTTCGTTGTAGGTCACCTTGATCAGCCTTGATTTCTGTAGTGGTGTTTACTTATGTATGTTAAAAATGCATAAGGTATGTTTTATGAAACTGTCTTTTTATAACCGTAACATGTTGAATCAGAATTATTTTCCTTTCCTGCAGTTTTCCATATGGTTCTACGAAAGTGAAATCAAACATTTTACCTTTCCGCACGTCCGTCCGTGCACCCGCGCTGGCATGACTTCCTCTTATCTACATCTTTAATATAGTAACATAATAAAGCTGAGCGTCTTTGAGCAGAACACGACCAACGAAATAATACAAAACAAAGAAATCGTGTAGATCTCTACTATATAAAAGGACTTTGTGGGTTTGTTACCATAAGCCTAAGAATAACAGTTTTTATAATCAATTAACGTTACCATAGCAACGCGTTGCCGGGTCAGCTATGTATAATAAATAACAGATTACTTCTTTGTTTTAGTACCGCTTTAGTGTACAATATGGCGTTACTGTTTTACTATTATGTGCCCTAAACCAACAAAATGGTTTTATTTGAATTTATATATTTAAGTTAATATTGAAATTTGAATCGCTAATAAACTACTCAGTAAGGTACTAGGGTTGTTGGTTAGGAGTAAACCGTCACACAACCGCAGGCGCGGATACAAAAGCTAGATGTAGCGGGAGCATTGTTTATCGAGGAGAGAAAGTGACCAATTACGACGAGAGACTTAAAAATACCCGTGATAGGGAGTCATAATCTGGTCCTAAACCTGTTGATTCGATTCCACACAAAAATTTTAAAATCGGCTAAGAACTCGAGAAATTATGGCGTAACAGACATTGCGCCATTGAAGCTGATCCATGGGAGCTCCTCCTCCTGGGATCCTCCAATTATACCTTTGAGGAAAATAAAAGAAATAATTAAATTAAAATAATTTGAGAGCATATAAAAATGAAGATGTATTTCTCTTATTTTTTCATTGCACTAAATTATATTTTTTATCACATTTATTCTTAGGAAGTAAATTGTCAAAGACTTATTATAGGCGGCATGTTTTGGTTATGGCGGCGTCACTATAAAATCTTCACTTTGACTATTACACGACGTCTGATAATATAACTGTTACTAAACTAACTGATAATAATAATTGAGCCACAGCAACGCGTGGCCGAGTCAGCTAGGTTAAATATATAAGGTTATTGTTAACACCGCCGAATTGTTTCTAGACATTTGGTATCACTCAATATTAAAAAAAGGGTAGTATAACATATTTTAAATTTAAAGTCAATGATCGTAAACGTGCAAGATTCTGTTTAGAGAAAAAATGGTCTACACTTTGAATTTTCAAACTATGTAGGTATGTGTATTTTGATTGGATTTTAAATTTACTATTGGTTTGGATTATAACAAAGGGTGTGCAGGGCGTCTATTACTTAGAAAACTTTAATAATTATAGATTTCTTTATCTTAGGAATTATCTTAAAATAGGAACTTCTTTTATTGGTTTTATTAATTACTAAGGACGGATTTAATTAGGAAATAATCACAATTGCCATAAATCATAATATAAAGCACTTTTTAACAACAATTGTTACAGGTCGGTTTTTGACAAACTTGTCAGCCGTACCGCGTTTTGCGACATTTCAGTTTGAAACATATGTACCTAACAAATCTTAATAGTGTCAAATCTGAGAAATTCGCTGCTTGTTAGACCTATTTCACTATCCTTGTCCTTGCCTAAGATACGGTCAGTGAGAGATAAGAGCTCATGTGGAAGTTGCGGCGTCGTGTATCTTCGATGTAGGTGTGGCGTTACTAAACTTTTTCCAATTTATTTCTTCGTTGTTGGTACTATTCAATTGAACACTTAATATTTTACAGGTAGATGGCAATGAAGACGAATTTAACTGCTTACCGTTCATTTTATCTGCCGACAAACAGAAATAAATATTTAAAAAAAGTCACACTAACACTGACGCTACGTACCACATACGTCGAGTAGTCAAACTCACCTGCTTAGGAAAATGGCAGGCGTCCGCTCCCCACTGCCACACACGCGTCACCTAGATGTATTCTATGCGCGTCACTGGCAACTAGGAAACTACCAAAAAGGACGCGCAGAAATTCCCCCGTAAATGGAAGTTTTGAACATAAAACCGTTTGGGTGACCTACCACATACGTACGT
This sequence comes from Calamotropha paludella, assembly GCA_927399485.1. Taxonomy (NCBI): domain Eukaryota; kingdom Metazoa; phylum Arthropoda; class Insecta; order Lepidoptera; family Crambidae; genus Calamotropha; species Calamotropha paludella. The sequence continues at coordinate 18,366,053 of OV656815.1, read as the reverse complement.
CAGTGGTTGAGGGTTAAAGCTATGCAAAAAATTAATGTTGAGTATTTAATTTAGATAAAAATGGCATATTCTTCTAATCTTTGGAGCAACTTTAAATTTTAGATTAGAGTATACAGAAGCATTATTCAGGATTACAAAACGAAAAAAAATGCTTAGAAAAGTCAAGATTTGTAGCAACAAGAGTGTACAAACCGTCACAGGGTGTAAATTTTATCGATATTTTTAATGCGTGGTTTTTTTTAAATATGTCAGATTTTTTTTATATTTTTCTGATAACTTATATGCGTTAGTCTATCACCCGCTTTCGACTTGACGTCGGCTTCTGGGATAGCCTGTATAACCTCCTCATGGTGGACATTCTTATAGTCTGATTACTATGCTTATTTAAAGTTACCAATGCTGAGATCCGTGTTTAGAAACTAATAGGTTGGGGGAAAAGTTTCTTCGCATTTTATATGAAAACTCAAGACATTTTTTTTTCAAAATTAATTAACATTTAATTACAGTATATACGTATGTGCCATTTTATTCGTAGACTTTCTGCCATCTTGTAGGTTGAGACACGATCCGTTGCTGTAGAAATTTTGGAACTTCTGATCAAAAAAACGCAACAAGTAGTTTTGGCAGTCCTCTCCTGACACTGCCTAAAGAATTCTGAAGAGATCGAAACAGGTGGAAATCTGAAGCTGAAAGGTCGGGGCTATATGGCGGATGCATTGACACCTTCCAGCCAAACTCTCTAGGAGCGGAGCGAGCAATGTCTGTTACGCCGTAACTTCCCGAGTTTTTGCTTTGATTTACATGTGATTCAAAACCACAATTGAACCCCAAGATCTCTCACCTCGGTAACCCGTTCTAGTTTTGTCGTGAAGTTTATAGCCAAACTTTATAACATTATTTTTCCTTGTAAAGGTTAAAGTAATCAGGGAAGCAATATTCGCATTGATTTACCTAATAGTCCAGGATCCCGGAACCCATTTTTACAATTAATTACTATCAAGCTAATTTTCCTTGTGTAGCTTCATTTAGTTGACACCCAACTTTTTCTATACTTAACAAAAATTCTCGATTGTGGTAGCTAACAGGGATAACAAGGATAAAATATGTTGATTTGACAATTCTCAAAATTTTATTACTAACTTGATTTTATTATTAAATGTTAAGAAAATTATTGACATTTTTTAAATAATACTAGCGGCCCGTCCTGGCTTCGCACGGGTGGACAAAATTCTGTAATTTTTTTATATTATTAAATATTTTTCCGTCCGGTAGATGAACTACTTGCGTCTAGCATCCGGTAGACGAACTACTTGCGATTAACGCGTTGCTATGGTAACGCATATACAATGTAAAAAGAGCGGGAAAAATAACGGAAGACAAACAACAGATTTGTGATCTACTATATAAAAATAAGTCGGGTTTTCCTTCCTGACGCTATAACTCCAGAACGCACGAACCGATTTCCACGGTTTTGCATTCGTTGGAAAGGTCTCGGGCTCCGTGAGGTTTATTGCAAAAAAAATTCAGGAAAAAATTCAACAGAAAAGCGGGAAAATCTTTTTTCACATACAGCGCCAGTTGTTTCACCAAATGCGTACCAACTACCAACGCTGTTCGCAATTATCATCACCACATGTTTTCCTTCACAACCAATTCAGTTATGGAACAAAAACAAAGACGACATATGTGAAGATATCTTGCATCGCTTGCGCATTCAAACGAATAATCCTGACATCCAAATAACCGATGAAATCTACAATAAACAGGATTCATTCTGATTGAGGATCAATGCTTGACTATTGCAAACAAGCTACTGATTGAAGTAGGAATGATTGCGCCAAATCGATTGATGCACGATGCATTCAACCAAGAATTAAATCGAGAGCTGCAATACAATGTTGATACATTGCAGGAATCCGTTCGAAATAATGTGCCGTTGCTGAATGAACAGCAAAAACAAGTATACGAAACATTAATGCAAGCGGTGGACATAATACTGGTGGTCTATTCTTCCTGGACGCACCTGGAGGAACAGGGAAAACATTTGTCATTTCATTGATTTTGGCCACTATTCGATCAAGATGTGACATAGCTTTGGCGTTAGCATCATCTGGAATTGCGGCGACTCCTCTAGATGGCGGTCGTACTGCACATACTGCGCTTAAGTTGCCACTCAATTGAAACACAATTGATACTCCAACATGCAATATTTCCCGATCCAGTGAAATGGGAAAATTGTTGATGCAATGCAAGCTCATTGTTTGGGATGAGTGCACAATGGCACATAAGAAATCACTTGAAGCACTTAACTTCACACTGAAGGATCTTCGGCGAAATAACAACATCTTTGGCGGCTTGATGATATTGTTGGCAGGCTATTTCAGGCAGACGTTGCCAGTAATTCCCCGTGGTACGCCTGCAGATGAATTGAATGCTTGCCTGAAGGCATCACCTTTATGGAATAACGTAAAAACATTATCGCTAACCACTAATATAAGAGTTCAACTTCTTGTTTCGAAATTTAAATATGTAACTTAATTTTCAAGCACTTCTAGTAAATGCAAACGTTTGTTTTTTTACATCAAAAGTAGTATTTATCAGTCAGTCAGTCAGTATTTATCAGTCAATCAGTAGTTTTTATCTGATAAATCTTCATCTCTTTCAATATCCTCATTCGTGAGTTCTGTTATCTTAGTACAGTCAATCTGCAATTTTTGCTCCGAAAAATGACAAACCGGGATTTGACGACGCGAATCGTTAGGGGGGCAAGTAATAAACTTAATGTCGGATTTCCGAAGTCCTCCCTCCTGCTGTTTTTGAGAAAATCCAAAAAAAAAATGAAATGTATTTATCTCAGCAAGTATAAGTGCTAGCGACCCGTTTTTTTTTAAATTAAAGAGGACATTGAGGACTACATTTTCTTAATTGCAGTGACGTCATCCGACTTGAAATGCAAAAGCTAGATGGCGCTAAAGTTTAAAAAAAAGTGTTTTTTTGCTATTTTCATTATGAAATATCAATTTTTTGCAATAATGTTAATTAGAAAGTTGTTTGTCACAAAATTAGCTACAACTTTTGTTTGAAACTTTTTTTCATAATTCATAACTAATCTAATGGATAACAGACGCACACTTGTTCAGGTATCGTCCGCCACTTCCCTCGATTCCTTAAAGAAAGCGGAACGGGCAGTGGCATTTGGAGTCAAGGAGAGAGATTACGTTTGGGTCTCCAGACCAGAGATGGTATTCAGATGCAGGCGGAGGGGATGGGGCGGCACCATGCAAGCATGCATAGCCTCCTGCCCGGGACGAGGCTACCCTGTGGAGCAGACGTGAATCCGATCGTCGCGATTGCATAGCCTTGCCAGTCTGGGGGATTCCGTCTGTACCACGGGATCCGTGAGCATCAAGATGGCGGGATCAAGTCCCCAATTTGAAATGTATCACATTAAGATGTTTGTGCTACATATGTTCTATTTGTACCCCGAACCAGACATTTGTACCTCTAAAGGTAAATGAAGTATGTCAAGATCTCCCTGATCCCGCCAATTTGACGTCAAAGTGGCGCGACCTTCTGAAAGCGCTACTCAAAGGCAGGCAATTCACACCCGAAAACTTAGTACTACATATGTACATGTATATACTCAGTATTTAACACAGTTGTAAGTGCCAAATTAAAGTAATGTGATTAAAACATTGGTCCCGCCAATTTGATGATTCATGTTATCGCTGAATTTATATGAACATTGTTACAACTCGCGCAAAATCAAATGTGGAAACTTAGTACGGCCTAAGTACATGAACTTGTGTAATTTTCATGTTCATAATTTAAGTACATCAAAAGTTATCTGTCATTCATCGGTATTTATTTTCGTACCTAGTATTGTCCCCGGCAAATAAGTTCCCGGCAATTCCATTACATCCAGATGCACTGCATGATAACATTTGATTTTGACCTACCCTCAAACTCAATCATATTTTCTCATAACTTGTAAAACATGGTTAGATTATAACTATCTCGTTAAATACAAACTACGTTACATTATTAGGGTTTCCATTGATAACCAAAAAAATATTTGTTTTATTACGGCATATATCTGTCCAATTCTATAAAATATAGTCTCCGGCAAATAAGTTGAACATGATTTTGAAATCACGTGACATGCGCAGTAGTGAATAATGTACCTAAATAATTATACTAGATTTAAAAAATCTAAAAATCCCACGTTTTTCAATGTCCTAAAAAGAATAAAATAACCCTGCGGGGCAAAGCGAGGGGCCACTCAAAACGTGGGGGCGCATATTACTAAGAGGAGATTTTAAAGAGATGAATGACATGCATTGATGCCGATTATTGTAAAGATGCGCCCCCACGTTTTGAGTGGCCCCTCGCTTTGCCCCGCAGGGTTATTTTATTCTTTTTAGGACATTGAAAAACGTGGGATGTTTAGATTTTTTAAATCTAGTATAATTATTTTATTCTTTTTAATTATTAACTCAACTAAGTAACCATGTGTTACGCAACAATCGGATAAGCCCCATACAAAAGTGAAAGTTGCCGAAAGTGGACCTGAAAGTGCATCTGGAAAGTTGAAAGTTGCTTTAGAGTGCATTGTCATCGGGTTCTGAACTATCCTGAAAGTTTCAGCTTTCTAGCTTATCGGAAAGTGCCTCAAATTTAAGTTGCAAGATTTTGCCCGGACAGACAAACAAATAAGAAAAGTGAGATAAGAAAAACGTGGTAACTTGCTAGCTTGCTTGTTTTACAAGTTATGAGAAAATATGATTGAGTTTGAGGGTAGGTCAAAATCAAATGTTATCATGCAGTGCATCTGGATGTAATGGAATCAAAACCATATTATGCTCACTATCATCCACTATTTTTTTTTAAATTAATGATCTGAAGAAGATTAATATTTTTGAAATTCCGAGACAAATTGTCTTAAAAGGGAAATGCTATTATATATTATCTGCTATAGAGTTTATAGTTCCACCTAAATCTAGCGGTATCGGGCATTATCGAGCTCATTTCTCGAATATTTGGTAAGTAGGAGTGCTACGATGACTTAAAGACGAAAGTTACGAATAGTCAAATGTACCTAGTGCCTAATTGTTTAATATATGGACAAAAATAAGTTTTTACAAACTTTATTTTTATTTTTTATGTAACTTTTCTCATTAGAACACTTAAGGCAAAACTTATATTATTTTGTTGTTGTTGTTTCATTTCTGCATAAATGTATCCATTTCAGAGATAACGATGAATGACAGATAACTATTGATGTACTTAAATTATGGACATGAAAATTACACAAGTTCATGTTCTTAGGACGTACTAAGTTTCCGCATTTGATTTTGCGCGAGTTGTAACAATGTTCGTATAAATTCAGCGATAACATGAATCATCAAATTGGCGGGACCAATGTTTTAATCACATTACTTTCATTTGGCACTTACAACTGTGTTAAATACTGAGTATATACATGTACATATGTAGTACTAAGTTTTCGGGTGTGAATTGCCTGCCTCTGAGTAGCGCTTTCAGAAGGTAGCGCCACATTGACGTCAAATTGGCGGGATCAGGGAGATCTTGACATACTTCATTTACCTTTAGAGGTACAAATGTCTGGTTCGGGGTACAAATAGAACTTATGTAGCACAAACATCTTAATGTGATACATTTCAAATTGGGGACTTGATCCCGCCATCTTGATGCTCACAACTATTCTTTGTCATAGCGTACGAGTTTTTTTTGTAACAAATTCACGAAAAGAGGTGAGTAAAGTAACAAATTAGCACTAATTCCTGGCAAAGTTTCATCAAATATTATGAGGTGGCCGCGCGGTTGAAACGGACATTCCCCTTTAGTATAAGACTTCGAAATTTTCGAGTCCGAATGATAAGGTTATAAGCGCCTGCGCAAAAGAGAAGAGCAATGATCAAATCTACTTTCGTGTCATGAACAGAAAAATATTGTTACATTTGTTAATTATTCCCATTTATTTTAGCAATTATACTATTATGTTGCTTATATAATACCTGTGCGAATTAATTGGTTATAATTACATGAAATGTTTGTGGAACACTTGATACTTAAATTCAAGAATTTGCTAGTCCCAATTTGCCAGGAGCATGGCTCAGACATTGTTGTTCTTTATCCATTGCCGATTTTAATCCCATAGTGCCCGATCTTTTTATAAATTAAATAATGCAAGTCCTATATTGACTTGGTATTAGATGGACAAAAATCGTAAGATTACTCTTGAATATGTAGCCGCTATACTATCAGAGCATATATAAAATTTAAGAAATGTTAGTGCTGAGCAGTTTTACTTCCTAGATATTAGGAAGTTCATTGATTCAAAATGCTGCCGCCTACTTCAGGATTGGCGGCTCTCTGAAATTTTTTCAACGTATAGGTAGCTCGAGAAACATAAATCCATTGTGGTTTTAGTATAGAAACACAGACTTTTATTTCTATACCATATTTTATAGGCCTATTTGAAAATCACATACTCAGCATTCTGATGGATACGCCTAGACAGACTAGAGCTCTAAAATTTTAATGAGAATAATTAGAGGTTTATTATTCTCAATAAATGTCAGTACGGATTCAATTACTGACGTAATTTCGGTAGACATCTTGTGACATTAGACTGTGGGGTGTGACAAATAAACCCCGCCAGTTTAGAAATTTTGAGGGGAATCCATTTTACATCTTTGTTGTTATTACAGATGTAATAGATTGTTATTTTGTGGGTATGAAATAAAAAATGCAAGCGTTTATTTTAATATTTATTGAAAAAAAATGCTTGATGTAAAATTAATCTTAAGTATTCAATTTAATCACAAAACTTACCTGTGTTGCAGCATTATGGCTGATCGAAAGTTACGCCCGGCGTCATCGAAGTCCGCCATGGAAATAAAAGTTAGGAGATTAAAAAAACATTTAAATAGAGTAATAATAATAAATAAATGATAACAATACGGGGTAACTAAGAAAAAGGGTAGCTGTAAAACGCTTAGTCGACTAATACCTATTTCACTAAGTAACCACCTACGAGTCAAAAACTAATTATTCAAACGCCTAATTCGACAAAGGACTTAATTTTTAAAGAACTATATTCGATAAAAGTCAATTTCATATAAATACTGATACTTAAAAGTATCTTTTTAGTACTTATATTGCGTAATAGATCTGTTGTTATTTAATAGTGTACATCTTTTGTTATAATTTAGTTTTCACCTACCCCAATAAATTACTTATTGACAATATTTTTAATAGAAATAAAAAATGTATATAAGATAAATGGAGATAACCAAAATAAATTTCACACAAGCATTGTGGAGAAATGGTTTTAATTTCTCATCTTATGCAGATAAGATCAGTATGCCTGTACCAAGTTATTGAATGTAAAAAAAATAAAACGAAATAAACGTGAATTATACAAATATTATATCGGCAATTGTTTAGAAGGTAATCTTATAACATTGAACAATAACAATAAATGGCCATTAAACATGTGTAGAAAGAAGATGTTTGAATGATTTGGAAAATTCAAGAATTTGACCTTTTGCTAATTAATCTTTATTTTTGATTAGTATTTCGTATTGTTTTGGGTGGTTTCATAGTCATGTTAATACAGTGCTGTCCAGGCGTCTAGTTTTGGTGAAAACGCGCTGCTGCTCTACTAATGACCGACCGCTTTTGTTAGTTAGTTCTTTTATTAGTTCTCACTACCCTAGTGAAGAGTTTACGAAAAGAATCAGTATAGAAGTATTTAAAACTCATAAGGAGTCGTTTCTGAAATTCGGTAATTGTTTATAATACGTAATTTTCGAGTACTTTTCACCCGTCCGTTTTTAAGGCCAGGGTGAATAGACACCTTCTGGGTTAGCTAGTTCCATCGTGGATCCTGTCTTGGCCCCGGGCTTGATTGCGATCAAAAGCGCACCCTTTCAAAAAAAAAATGGTTCTAAGGATTTATGTAGAAATTGAGATAAAGTTCTTTCATTGTCTTTTTTGACATATTAATTCCCAGCAAGGATAACGCGTGTCATTGAGGTCTTTAAAATTTTATAAAAAGAGAGTAAATATAAAATTCACATCATTAAAATTAACTTGACAGAACCAAGTTGAAATGTTGTACGGTGTAAGCTTCAACAATACTCATAAAAGAAAACGAATTCTCCAGTTTTCCTTTTTTGATTCATAATGCTTAAGTAAAATATGTAATAGATTGCAATATAGGATGTAAAGAAATTTTAACATGTCTAAATGTCGCTTTTGGAAGAACCTGATATCGATAACAAAGATTCTGTTTCAACCGAACCCCCGACATCGATATCAAAGATTCGGTTTCACCTGAAAATCCTATGTCGCTCAGACACTAACAAGCACCTACTATCCCGATACTATCTCGAGCGCGCACGTCTAACAGCGCCGCTAGAGCGGCGCTGTTAGACGACGGCATAACTATAATAGTCCCTTGTAGAATAATACAATTTGATAAATTAGCCCTTCATAGAATTAGACGTTCCGCTAATTAATCTTTTCTTAGTCACAGTGGCCAAATCGAGAATTAGCCATTAGTAGACAAATTGTAATGTAAATAGATCTTGAAGAACTAGAATTATTTAGTTACTGTTTGAAAAAATAAAGGTGTATTGAATATAGCAGTCTACAATGAAGGCCTTGAGGCAATCAATACCTAGTCATAGCTAGTATGAATCGATGTTAGTAGGTAGGTACCATAAGTTAGAAGACATGACAGAGTTTAATAATTTATAGAGTTTTCTTAGTTACTTCACTAATGATAGAGATATAATAATAGCTTTTGATTTAATTTATAACTTTTTCTTTGAGAATAATCTATGAAAGGAGAAAACTGTTTCTTCCATTACGTATTGAACGATAATAAATTAGAAATTAAGTCCATGTAACAGCAATAGAAGTTTTATAAATCTGGTAGACAAGGTTTCGCCACGGATATTAAATAAGACACCCATTTTGTCAGATACCGCAACCCTACCCGCTGTCCATATAACTGCTTCGTATTCTAAGGTATAATTGGCATTTTCTTATTTTAACCTCCACCTACCCCTTACTAGAAATCCTTATTACGAAATGAGATCAGATAAACATGTAGAATAGTATAATGTTGGCAGTCGACCATTATGAAACACTCAACAGTGCGCAAGCGTTACACGCCTACAAAAAATCAATAATCGTCTGACTGGGTGAGGAGTATAAAGGAGTTAAAATTTGTACTACAAGTAATCCAAATTATTGCAACTTCTTTTACCACGGAAAAGGCTTATTATGAACGTCGTTATCGTTATCTATAGCCTTCACAGAGATATTGAGAATAAAAAAATAACTGTTTTAATGTAACTGAAGAAAACGTTAGTTTACTAGCTACATCGACGGTTAACTGTAAAAAATAAGTAGTAGACACTCGACCTTTAACAACCTATAACCTTAATACTATTGCGGGTCGGATAAAAAACCGTTAGGAACTCGGTCGACCGCCTTTAGATATTCAGTTATCATTTAGTTTGATCTATCGAGATGACTTACGGTATTTACGCTACTTACTACACTTACCACCTGACTTTTGTGAAGGTTGTTTGGAATTCTTTAGAAGGTAAGACGATAACTTCATATCATAGTTGACCGCCTAGGCAGCCTGCTCTTACATAAATCGAGAAATTCAGGAAAATAACTACGCCACTTACTTGAAAGTAAGACTAAAATATTTATTTTCATTACCGTTTTCCAATATTCACAAAGAGAAAATAAAATGTCAGCTTCTCGATTAATCAGTCGGTTAGTAGCTGGTATGCACATTGTGGTGCAAGGCTGACAAAAATAAAAAAGGTAAATATATTTACAGTTCTAAGGAAACAACCCTACTGATTTTGTATTAAAATTTATTTTTACATTAGTATTAACCTACAAGTCATTAATTTTATTCTAATCCTATAATCATTCATATCATAACAGCTATTTGAGAACTTAATACTGAGTGAAGTTTGGAAAATAAAATGTCCACATCTAAATCAACTCTGTTTTTGTTCACCTAGCATCTACGCTGAGAAAACTTACAAATTGTTATCCTAAATAATTATGGCTCGAAATTTAAGGTGCCGTAAAATTGATTTTATGCTGATAAATTATAAAACTTAATTATCAATTACAAAACCTGACAATTACGTAACAGAAAACATATGTTGTTATAAAAACTATGATGAAAGCGGGAACATAAACGGCAAGGTCGTACTCGTACGGTTCATGATTAACTGGTTTTTAGATGACTGACCTATTAACACCTTTTACTTGTGACGGATTCTTTCAATATGGTGATTTAATTGTCTAATTCAATACGTATCACATATTTTCTATGCAAAATAGTGAGTGAAGTTTGGAAAATAAAATGTCCACATCTAAATCAACTCTGCTTTTGTTCACCTAGCATCTACGCTGAGAAAACTTACAAATTGTTATCCTAAATTGTACTTAATTATTCGTAGAAATGCGCAATATAGAATTCAACATTATTTTGGACATGGTATCTTTATTCCAGAACTAGCAATAATTTCAATAAATGTGCGATGTCTCTCAATTTCGTTACATATCAGTTATCGTCGTGTTGATCTCCATAGGACTGTCCCCAGATTTCAGATTTCCAGGGAGGCAGTTCCAATCCGTTGGCGCGGACACTACACTTACAGTGTTTGAAGAACCTTCATAATTTATTGCTGAGGCTAATTATCTAGTACAATTTAAGGTTTTGTTGCAATCTGCGTAGTTGTAGAACATTTGTGGAGCCAAACAGAGGGGAGTTCTATTTTTCAGTAATAAATTATGATGCACCTTTAATAAGAAAATAGTAAATACATAAAAGTTATGAAAGATATAGTATTTGACCATTCAGCAACAGCATCGTTAGCTACGTCATAGAGCCGAGATTGGGAACCATCAAGACGATTCTATTCTAACACTACCCTTTATTAAAGAAACCCTTATTCTGTGATAAAAGACCCATGTCCAAGAGTAAGGAAAATTATATACTGAGCAACGAAACTAATTTCCATTTTACATTAGCTATATCCTTATAAGTATGTCACGGCAAGTACCTAAGTACTACAATAAATAGAAGACCAACTTACAAAATCAGTACACATTTAAATATATCTATTCATAATAATTGTCTAAGATAACGAGTTAAAGGTCCGGCTATAATTATGTCTATTGGTATCCTGACGGCTTCTCCTAGGTGGTCTCGCGTGTGGACCATGAAGTGTGTATCTAGTGCTCCGGAGCGTACTGCCTACACTAGCACGGTTAACTCTGCTTTACTAGTGTACTTAGCACGAAACCTAGAGATTGAAAAAACATTTAATAAGTCATGTACAAAAAATACACTGTCATTAGGGGTTACCATCATAGCATTAATCATAATTGTCCATCAGACTAGAACTGACCTCAACTATTAATATATTCCTAATGTAAATTAATGCTATGTAGTGTTTTATGATATAGAATCGTGTATTATGTAACGAAATATACAACCCTAAACTCTCAAGAAGGATGGAATATTTAAATGAAATAATTCTAAAAGTAATAAGTGAATAGTGAGTGAGTTGAGATAAGAGTTACACTTACGTTAATCTAAAAACGACCCCCGCGACCCCCTTGTCCTCCGCCATAGTTGCCACCGCCATAGCCGCCGCCGCCACCGCCACCACCACCCTGGTTCATACTATATGGTGTGGAGCGGTTATTACTATACTGCTGATTCCTAGTAGGGCCACCACTGTAACTCTGCTGGCCATAACTTCCAAAATCTTGGTTTCCCCATCCCCCTCGGCCATTACCACCGCCGCCGTAACCTCCACCCCCTCCCTGGTTACCACCCCAACCGCCTTGATTGTTATCCCAAGGGTTAGAATTGTTCCAGCCTCCCTGGTTGTTTCCATAGCCACCTGAAAAAATATGTAACATAAATAAGTCCCTATACAAACATCAGCAATAACAAAAACTTTGATTCAGACTTACCAGAACTACCCCAGTTATCATTTCTTCCTTGACCACCTCCTCTTCCTCCTCCTCTTTGTTCAGAACCATCTTTGGGTAGCGCTTTTTTAACATCCAATTGTTTTCCATTGATTTTATGAGGAGCATTCACTACAACCAATATAATATTCATTATTAGAATATTTTTAAAATGTTAAATTAATATATGAATAACAGATAAAACATGTCTGTTGACTTGCGTACCATGATCTTACATTAAATAGCAAGCTAGGTATAGCTATGTCAATAAATTACTATACACAGTCAAGAGAAGCCAAAAGTGGACATATAACTTCCATTTTGGGGCAAAACTGTGAATCAAAAATATATTAAAAGTAACACTTACAGCAGACTTTATCCACAGGGTCATAATCATCAAACTCTACGAAGCCAAAACCTCTCTTCTTTCCCGTAGCCTTGTCTGTGACTATGCTAACATTCTGCACGGTTCCATAATTTGAAAAATACTCGCGAAGTTGATCTTCATCATGATCATCTTTAATGCCTCCAATAAATAATTTTTTGACAGTTGCACCTGCCTCAGGATTCTTAATATCTTGTCTGGCAACTGCGCGCTTAGTTTCGACGACACTAAAATAATATACCCAGTTATAATTACACGTATCGTTAATATACCTAGCTAATACATAATAGTCAGATTCAAAGCTTAACCCTTGAATGTTCTTTTACAAAGGTGGGTTCGATAATAATAGAATTTTAATACAACAAATATGTCGACTCCACAGAAAATGCCACGTGTACTATATTCATGAGGCATTCACCAAGTAGTGTCTTTGATATTTGCAGTATAAAACGATATAAAAGCTAGAAAAACGCTTTCATATAGCTGGACTGCAGTAAAAAAAATATATTTAACCAAACAATAACATAACTTACCGTCCATCAATGCGATGTGGTCTATTGTTTTGCGCATCATCCACCATGTGCGCCTTGGAATACGTGATGAAGCCAAACCCACGGGATCTCTTAGTCTTAGGATCTTTCATAACAACGACATCTACGATCTCACCCCATTTTTCGAAATGAGACTTCAAAGACTCGTCGGTAGTACGGTAGTTGAGACCACCGATAAAGATTTTACGATGAACTTCGGGCTCATCCTGAAAGTAGGACGCTACGTTCAACAAAATGGCGGTTGCGTGGTATTAAATTAATAAAAGCCACAAAACCATATATCTACTATAATATCAATTAAATACCACGTATTTAACTAAACACATTAATATTTGTAAAACAAACAACACTAAATAAGTAACTAATGTACAGAAAAAAAACAACAAGCAAGAATCGATGACTCACTTAAAGAATTGGTATCATTTTTCTAAGATAATAACAGAATCAAAATACTTACAAAGCCATCATCACCATTTTGTTGCGGCCTCATATTGATTATGCACTTAAAATAATTGCTAAAAAATACACTTTTTGACGACGTTCACACAACAATAGACACAACCTTCCCTGACCGATGCCACGCCAAAAAGAAAGACGCGATGAATATTCTCTTGAAATCAATTTCAAGTTTCGACAGCGTGGCAGCAAGCGCTTCGGATCTACCAACATAACACAAAAATATAATCCGAGTAATTGATATTTCAATTGACTATTCATATGGCAACTCTGTCTTTGGAAACGTTGTTAATAAATGTTACTATTTAATTATCTCCAAGTAGTCTTATATATAAATATCTATTGCAGATTCAGAAAGAATTTAAGTTATAATTTTTACTATAATAAAGACGTGATTTATCGACATACCATGGATTAAACTTTCATAAGAGTACAGTATGGTACAGGTGCTGTCAAGTAAAGGCAACCAACGTCATTAAAAAGAAAAGAAAGAAGTGACGTGACTATTTTGTTGAATTGTTTGCGTTGCCGCTTTTTATATCGCAGTTTCTTCAAATAAATTCCCATAAAGTAGCGAATATTATTATAATCGTTATTGTGCTATAGTTACCACCATCTTGAAAAAGGGAAACGAAAATGAAGCCCAGTGGTGACGGTGATGATTATGTTAGTACTTCAGCTTCTTTTTTATCAGACAAATAAATATACTGTTCAATTGCACAAACCTTTTTGGCTGGTTTAAGTTAATTATACAATTGCCAAAAAGCATTTTATCCTGAAATTTTTGTTTAAATCTTAATCTTAAATATTTTTATAATCAAAAGATTTAGTATCGATATTAGAAAAAGGTTATGTCTCCCTTTAACTATTATTTTCCTTTTCAGGACGAACCCGAGCATATGCGTAAACTCTTCATTGGAGGATTAGATTACAGAACTAATGATACATCTTTGAAAGAATTTTATGAACAATGGGGAGAAATAGTAGACGTTGTTGTTATGAAAGACCCTCAAACCAAGAGATCAAGGGGCTTTGGGTTTATAACTTATTCTAAAGCTCATATGGTAGATGATGCTCAAAATAATAGACCTCATAAAATTGATGGAAGGTAAATTAATATTGCTGTAAACCTCATATGTAAAGTAATTTTGCTAAGTTCCTTATCACAATGTGAAAAGATTAATTAGAAGCATTATTTCTTAATTTACTCACTTTAATGAGCCATTATGGTTATTTGATAAGTAAGTTTTGCTTTATCAAGATTAATCAGTTTTTGAATTCTAGAGTTGTTGAGCCCAAAAGAGCTGTGCCTCGGGAAGAAATCAACCGACCAGATGCCAGTGCCACTGTTAAAAAGCTATTTGTGGGTGGGCTTAAACATGATATTGAAGAAGAAGACTTGAAAGAATATTTCAGTTCATATGGAAACATTGTTTCTGTGAGTCTAGTCACTGAAAAAGATACAGGCAAGAAAAGGGGTTTTGGCTTTGTGGAATTTGATGATTATGACCCTGTTGACAGAATTTGTTGTAAGTATTGTATATACAATAATAGTTAAACTCATGTAGTGTATTCCTTTGTTGTTACTTCTTTTGCATTAAGATATTAAAACTAGAAAAATAAAAATTGGAATAATAGATTAGATAGAAATAATGCATTGTAGTAAGATTCCATTCACTAATATTTCTAGTGCAACAAAACCACAAGGTCAAGGGCAACCGTCTTGATGTCAAGAAAGCTTTGTCTAAATCAGAGATGGGTGGTAGTGGAGGAGGAGGCAGTAGACGTGGTGGACGCGGCGGTGGCAGTGGCGGTGGTGGAGGTGGTGGTGGCGGCGGCGGCGGCGGTGGTGGCGGCGGTTGGGGTCGGCAAAATCAGGACTGGGGCAATAATGGTATATAACATTACAAATTACCAACTCTGTATTATAACACATGTGATTGATGATGACCACATCATCTGACTGTTAAAGTTACTGGCAGGCAGAAGATACGTTGTGAGAACAATCGTATTGCTAAGCAACGGTTTTGTTGACTGCCATTATATTGTTATGTCTGAAAATTTTATCTAACGGTTTTTTGTATTCTTACATCGTACTGTTTTAAAAGTGATTATTGTGGACATTAGTGAGTGTGTTATATAGTGTGCAAGTTTTATGGACGCTAATAACTATAAAGTTTTTAGTGTGGACTCCTTTCAAATACATCTTAATCTTTTACACTGCTGCTCTTACATCTCTGCTATTTAAGTAAGCTTCTACAGGTTACGGACCCGTTTACGACGAAGATGGATTTTGCGAAAATTCAAATTCCAAAACTTGAAACCCAAAACTGGAATCTGGAGCTCGTTTGCCAGATGTTCTACTAATCTGCAAAATTTTGGACACATTACCTGAAACTTTTTTCTCTTTTAAAGCGGGATGGCTGTTGATGTCGAAAGCGGACCAAACGGTTGATAACCTTACAAGTCAATTGTGCGCTCACGAGAAGGCACTGAACTACAAGGATAATGGTGGTGGTGCTGAAGCGTTTGCTGTAAAGTCAGTCAAAAAGAATTTCAAAAAGGTACAAGACGATCCAGGAAGCAGTACAGGCAACAAAGGGAAGGTAAAATGCTTTAAGTGTAAGCAGGCTGGCCACCTTAAAAAGGACTGCCCTCAAAAACAAAGTGGAAAGGACACTAATGCTAGTACGAGTATGATGTTGATGCTATGCTCTATGGATGCTGCTGTCGACAACGACAACTGGTATGTAGACAACGGCGCAACGAATCATGTTACTATGCGGAAGGACTTCTTTCAGGACTTTGAGTATTTTAGAGACTCTCATACAGTCACAACAGCCGATGGAACTGTAATTCAAGCTGTAGGCAAAGGAACAGTCAAGATAGAAGCTGTGATTGACGGAAAAAGAGAAGATGCAACTCTTAATGATGTCTGGTATGTACCACAATTGAGCAAAAACCTATTCTCAGTACTTTCTATGCAAGATCGAAATCCAGGAAGTATTTTTCAATCCAGGGTAACGACTTGTGAAGTTAAGATTGATGGTAAAGTGATTGCAACTGGTAAGAGAAAAAGATTTGGAGGGCTGTATTTGCTTGACTTCAAGACAATACCTCGTAAGGATGCAATAGTCAATCTGGTAGCTAAGTTTGATACGCTACAGCTATATCATGAACGCATGGGACATCAGAACAAGCGTCATGTTAGGAATGTGTTAGAACGTGAACTTGGTATTAAAGTGCCTCCTAGCAATGGAGACTTGTGTGAAGGTTGTATTTTTGGTAAGGCACACCGATTGAAGTTTGGAGTGCGCGAAAGAGCAAAGCAACCTGGAGATGTCGTGCATTCAGATATATGTGGACCATTTCCTCCATCGACGTCAAAATACCGCTATTTTTTAGTGTTCAAGGACGATTTTACCGGTTATCGCTTTGTATACTTTTTACGGAATAAATCAGAAGTACATGTGAAACTAGATCAGATGCTCGCTGAGAGTAAAGTTGCAGGGCATACTGTTAAAGAACTACTTAGTGATAACGGCGGAGAATTTGATAATACATACGTTCGGAGTATTTTGAATCGGAATGGGATAAGGCAAAGGCTTGTAATGCCGTATACACCGGAACAGAATGGGTGTTGCGAGCGTGACAACAGAACCATCGTGGAATGTGCAAGGGCTATGATGCATGCTCATGAGGAATTACCTCAAATATTATGGGCTGAACTAGTAAACACGGCCGTTTATGTTTTAAATAGAACTGGTCCGAGTGTTGGAAACAAAACACCATATGAGATGTGGTTTAACAAGAAACCGGGCATCAAACACTTGAGGATAATTGGATCTTCCTGTTATGCACATGTTCCTAAGCAGAGAAGAACAAAAATGCAGAAAAAAGCATCGAAGTGCGTTCTTCTTGGATACGAAAACGATGATGGTTATAGACTGTGGGACAAAGAGAAAAACTCTTTAGTAAGATCAAGAGACGTGTTTTTTGATGAAAATCTCATTGAATCTAACCTGGACATTTCATCTGGTGAGTCGGATACTAATGGAGTAGATGTACATGAATATGAAATATCTCTGAGACCATCTGCCTCTAACTCGCAAGTGACTCAAGGTGGCATGCAGGAATCAGCTGCTTCAAGACAAGTAGATTCTGAGGTATCTGATGAGGCACAGAATCATTCTAGGTTAGTTGATAACATTGGAGAAACTAATGAAAATTTTGAATTAGGGGGGGAAATTAATGAAGATATCGAGAGTGATCAATTCGAAGACAACGAATTATCTGATACTGAGATTGCTAACCAAGGTACAAAAGTCTTGAGAGATCGTTCGCAACTCAGGCCCCCAGTTAAATTCAAAGATTATGTCATGCAGTTTCTGAACAACATTGAGAGTGGACGTGAACCAACTACCTACTGGGAAGCTATTCAGAGCTCAGAAAAGGAACTTTGGCAGGAAGCCATGAAGTGTGAAATACAGTCCTTGAAGGAAAATCAAACCTGGACCTTGGTAAATCTTCCGAAGAATAGGAAAGCAATACCCTGTAAATGGGTGTATAAGGTGAAGTTAAACCCAGACGGATCGGTAGAAAAATATAAAGCAAGACTTGTAATCAAGGGTTTTTCACAAAAAAGAGGCCTGGATTATGAGCAAACTTTTAGCCCAGTGGCAAAAATGGGAACTATTCGAGCAGTATTAAGTGTAGCGGCTAGTGAAGGTCTGGCACTACTACAGTTTGATGTCTCGACAGCGTTTCTGTATGGAAATCTCAATGAAGAGATATTTATGAAACAACCTGAAGGATTTTGTGATGGAACAAATCGAGTCTGTTTGCTACAAAGAAGCCTCTACGGCTTGAAACAAGCACCTAGATGTTGGAACAAGCGGATCGTAGACGTTTTGAAGCAAATTGGTTTCAAAAATAGTGAAGCTGATCCCTGTCTATTTATAAGGAGTAAGAATGAAGAAAAGCTTATTCTAGCCCTGTATGTCGATGACGGATTGGTCGCTGGGACTACGGTCAAACTAATTGAACAGTTTGTTGAGGAGCTAAGAACGCACTTCAAAATTACGACGAAACCAGCTTCCTATTTTCTCGGTATAGAGATCGAAACAAGAGAAGACGGATTGAAGATTTGTCAAACAGCCTATACTCGGAAAGTACTACAGCGATTTAGAATGGAAGAATGTCGACCTGTTATGACTCCCATTGTAAAGGTCACTGACAATGACAACCTTGAGACTGAACAGGACGATGAAATTCTACAGAATTATAGGCAGATAGTTGGTTCATTAGCATACCTGATGGTTGGTACAAGACCAGACATTGCTTTTGCAGTTAGCATAGCATCAAGAAACTTAGAAAAGCCTGATAAGGAAGACTGTAGACGAGTAAAGCGGATAATGCGATACTTACAGTATGCTCCGGATACTGGTATAATCTATAAACGAGACTACAAGAAAGGCGTTATAGAAAACTATTCTGACGCAGATCATGGTGGTTGTATGAGTACTGGAAGATCTACTTCTGGAGTATTATGTTTATATGCTGGAGGTGCGGTATCTTGGGTTAGTCAACGACAACCAAGTGTGGCAATATCGACAACGGAAGCAGAAGTTGTGGCTGCCAGCGAAGGTGCCAGAGAATGTATCTGGTTGACACGTCTGATGAAAGATATGACTCTTATAGAAGGATTACCGGAATTAAGAGTTGATAATGAAGCTGCAATCAGACTTGCACAGAATCCTGAATTCCATAAACGGACAAAGCACATCAGGATTAGGCACTTCTTTGTGAGAGAGCTAGTTACAACTGGACAACTGAAAGTGACAAAAGTCTCTAGCAGTCTGCAACTGGCAGATATGTTCACGAAGGCTCTGCCTAGACCAGCGTTGTTCAAACACATGCAACTGATTGGTCTACACAACGAGAGAAGATGTTAAAGTTACTGGCAGGCAGAAGATACGTTGTGAGAACAATCGTATTGCTAAGCAACGGTTTTGTTGACTGCCATTATATTGTTATGTCTGAAAATTTTATCTAACGGTTTTTTGTATTCTTACATCGTACTGTTTTAAAAGTGATTATTGTGGACATTAGTGAGTGTGTTATATAGTGTGCAAGTTTTATGGACGCTAATAACTATAAAGTTTTTAGTGTGGACTCCTTTCAAATACATCTTAATCTTTTACACTGCTGCTCTTACATCTCTGCTATTTAAGTAAGCTTCTACACTGACCACCAAGTTAGCATGAATAGTTGTAGCTCTTCTTTGCTTGTTTCTGAAGAAACCTGTGCCACTGCAAAAATCTTAGTGGAGACTTATTTTTCAAAACTCATATTTGCATCCTTTTGCAAATGAATTTGTAAAATTTTAATATTAATTCCCTGTTGATAGCAAGTGGTACCTCGAAAAATTATTTGATAATATGTACTACAATTATTATACCAGTATGTGACCTAAGACTGATTAGATTTATAGAATGCATTCATCAGTCTGGAATGGTGTTAAGGTACAGAAATAAACACAAAATTATTTTAAATAAAAATAATATTATACTGTATTTGTGTAAGCTTGATCTTTTATTTTACATAATGTTAATACATACTTCTTCAGAAACAATTATTAGTATAAATTGAAAATTAAGGAAAAATAAAAGTAAGTAATTTCTGCAATCTAAACAAACAGAAATTGTAAAAGTTAATCACATATCAAAATAATATTGGCAAATAACTTAAAGAGTAAAAACATTGACTTAGTAATTGATGTTGTGTTCATAAGAGTCTTAATTAATAACTAAATAATTTCCTTTTTTCAGTATAGACCTAAAATACTATTATTCAGGTTGATACAATATTTTCTTATAGAAATAGCTCATAGACGATTTTTAAGTTAAGGATTTTTTTTTATCTATTTTGTGTTCTTAGATGGAGGTTATAACTCAGGGTACGGACAAGGTGGTTGGGGCAACCAGAGTCCATGGGACTCCAACAATCAAGGCAGCTGGGGCAATCAGGGTTACGGCGACCAGGGCAGTTGGGGGCAGCAGTCAAACAGCTTTGGTGGTGGCTACCAACAAGGATTCAGTGGTGGCCCTATGCGGGGTAACTACAATACATCAAGGTCTCAGCCTTACAATGCAGGTATGATCTAATTATTAAAGAAATAATAAGTACAACTATACTAACAAATAAATTAAATTCAACTTGTGGTTCATAAAACACAATACTTACACCACATTAAAGTTTCAAAGAACTCTTTGACTTGTGTTTATTGCCAGCACAATAATGCGGCTAAACAATTAAACTGACAGCAGTTTAATTATTTATCAACATCAAATTACAAAATAAACCTATTGAACTTGCTTCAAAAATACAAACCTTAGCATTAGACGCGAAAATGGTTTTTCTAGTAGCAACATGAAACTGAAAGTTAAAAAAGCGAAATACAAAATTTGATAAATGCTAACACTCATAGGTAGAACTCTTCTGCTACTTACAATATCAATCTACATAAATCTCTATTCTAAAATAAATTTGGTGGAATTGCAGTCTCACAAACCAAGAAGAAGATATAATTATTTCGAACAATCAACTAACAAGAAACTGCCATGTTCTTTATAATAGTTATTGCTATTTAGGTGTCCTATATAGTATACAGGAATAGGATTTTTATATAAAGACATTTTTAACCATAATTGTTTTTGTGCAAGGTACCGTTTTTCGTATTGGACACATTGGATTCTGAGGCAGGCATAAAACCTGTCACCATTTACCTGAAAATTCAAATGAGGATTCTAAAACAGGCAGAGAATTATTTTTTTGTCTTTCTGATTATATCAGACTATGGCGTTGAAAGGGTTTAAGTGATTTTTCTTTGTCCGTAGATTTGGAAATTAGGCAATTAATTTCTTAAATAAAATAAAAATAGAGTAACGAAACAATTATTACAAATTCCACTTTGAATTTAAGGTGGTGGAGGTGGGGGCTACACAACTGGCGGATTTAACAGCAACATGGGAAATGCGCCTGCAGGCGGCAGCCAACGCGGCAGGTTTTAACTCTCCACTATGTCCTCTTGTGAGTATCTTCTAAGCTTTCTTTGAACTCACTGTTTCATTACAGAACTTGACTTTCCTATGGCTTCAAAAAGCCAATATATTTCCATTGCTTTATCGGTTTGCTGTGACATACATATAAATGTCGTTACTAGCTAAAACAGCTATATTGTTGGATTAAGTTAAAAACTACATTTTTACCCTATTATATTATCGCTTAAATAGAGGTTAGTGAAGAAATAGTGCATAGAGCAGGCATGTTTATGATTTTTTATAGTAAATAGGTTAGCGCTTGACCGCTATCTCGCCTGTTGGTAAGCGACGATGCCAAAAGAAACATTAATTCACAATAACATACTGTGATAAGAAACTCATACTAATATTAAATTTAAGTATGGCGTCTCTCAAATTAGGCTAGCATATCTAAATAGCTGTTGTATTAGTTTCTGAAGTTAAATTGATTTAGTTCAGAAACCTTTTTTTTTAAAACGTTTTTATAAGGTTCTTTGTTTCTTTCTTAATCGCAGTTTTCTGATATTAACCCGATATCAATTTTAAGTGTATAGGAGAGTATTTATAAATGAAATACCAATTATGCAATATACATACCCGCCGACTAATGCGCACGATAAAGCGATGGAAAATAACTGTGTGTAAAATTACCTTTGAATGTAAACCAACTATAAATGAGCACTGAGGCAGAATTAACATCTGGGCTGACACGCCAATGCACTCTATTTTTCATCGCTTCTACCACAGCTTCGTATTTTCATGCCGCCTAATCCTGGATTCTTTAAGTACTAGTACGCCAGCAAGGAGTAGAATCTAGCGCCAGCGGAGAGGAAATATTTTTTTAGTATCCAATAATTATTTTTAACTCATAAATTGCCAGTGGTAGCAGCCGTTAAATGGCACTTGACTGACTTAGAACTATATACGAAAGGTATAAACTTGATATTTGCAGTATAAAAAAATCTTTCCTCTACGCTGCACTGATCCTAATGCTGCTGTCTTGATGGCCGCTACAAGCGATTTTTCAATTGTCAGCTATTGTCGCGGTTGTCATTTGCGACAAAAAATCATTCTAGTACATTATAAGATTTATAAGAGGATTATGTAATCGTGTTTTCCTTCCCATACAGAAGCTTAAATAAAAATAGGTACAGAAATATCGACTACACCAAACGATGCTGATATTTTAATATACAACGCTCTTTTTATTTAAACGATTGATGTCGTACTATAAATTGTGTAATAAAAATTGTGATCCCATTTATTGCGTTCCCCTACATTCCCCTACATTGCTTGTGGCAAATGAATCTATAATCTAAGAACACAAATTTGTTGTATGTGTGTTTGTCTGTCCGCTCTCTTTCCCGCTCTTTTTCCATTGTATACGTGTTACCATAGCAACGCGTTACGGGTCAGCTAGTATACAATGAATATTATTCTTAAAGAATTGTTTGGCGTTAATAATTGACATCCACCGTTTAAATTAAATAAAATTTTCTTGTCCCCACAAAGGGGACAGTGACAGCTTTCAGGTTACGTGTGTATCGTGTACTTACAAGGTTATTTTTTAATGTGTAGGTCTCAAGTTGCGCTTAGTTGAAGCTAGGCAGGCAGACGGTAGTTAGATGGGAGGTAGGCGCTGAGCTAGCTAGTGAGGGACAAGTGGACTTAGTGAAGCGGCAATAGCCATTATACACTTATTTACACCTACCTACAGTGAGGTTGGTCAAGTAAGGTACTATAGGCTATAAATTCATATCTGTTATGATTTTAGTCATTTAGCACCCAAATCACAGTTTTTACATCTGATAATGTCACAGTGTTTTGCACGACTCGGTTGTAGTAAATGTCTTACAGTTAACACTTTGAAGTTATTCAGCCACAATTTAGAGTTATCTGTAAAAGCTGTTGATTGCAGGATATGTTTTCGTTACTAGTCCATAAGGAAAAAGATAATTATAGTTTATATTAATTAAGAGTTTAAATTTTATTATTTTTAATCAATGATAGCTATGACATTCCAAATCTTATGAAGACGAAAGAGGAGATTTGCCAGGATTTTTTATTATTATAATAATACATTAAGCAATATGAACACCAATATAGCTATCAAAATATATAAAAAATGCTTGACGCATAAATTTATATAGATAATTATAATAATCTATTTGAAATAGGTATTAGTTGATGTTAGATAAGTATATCTTATACACGTTATTAAATACCTGAATCTTGTTTAAAAATGTCGAAAAATTGTATGTAAATGACTCCATCAATTTTATAGTGTATGTCACACAATATTTCAAACATAACTGCGAGTTATAGTGTTTTATTTTTGAGTTATAATTAGACTTTCGGTCGATATAATAATTGTAAGGTATGGAGATAAAATATTTTCTGTTCTTTATATAAATGTGTGTGCTTATAATTAAATAATAACTATTTTCCATGGACTGTTCTTATTGTGGACGAGACGACTCGGTGGAAAGGGCCGTGGTAAGTTAACTATGTCCGAAATAAAAATTAAACAATAGAAGTGAGTTTTATTATAGTTATATATATTTTCCTTACACTCCTTTAATACTTTTTGTTACTGAAGACTAGAACTCTCCTTTCGTAATTTCAATTATACAAACAGATTTTCTTTTTATTCAACAATTCTCTTAAAGCAAATTAGATGATATCTTGAAATAATATTGGTTTTTAAATTATATAAGTACTATAATTTTGATCAACTATTTATTTTTATATACATACTTACAATTCATTACAAAAAAATCTTTAAATTCTAGATATAAGCAAAATATGAATGAATACTTTGTACAAACAATTAGTAACACTAATTTAATAACATTGTTCATGGACCAGTATTGCTTTTGTACTGTTCCATGCATACATTTTAAAATTGTGAAATGGTCTTTATTACAATGGCATAGAATAGTTAAAAAGTCAAAGTATATAGCTTGATGGCTGTCATCCGTACATTCAGTGATCACTTGTAAACCTTTTTTGCTGAAATGACTCCGTCCTTCTTTATTGCTTAATTAAGTATAATTAACATAAGTGTAATGATAAAACGTCCATAATTCAGAAGTATGAAATTAAAATTAAAGGAAGAGCTGCAGTGCAGTTACTGACGCGTCTTCACGTTATTCCTCTACTTAGAAATCGTATGTAGTTTAAACCCTTAAGTCCCGGAAGCATGTATACATGCGCGTATTGCGCATGTCTATTGTGAATTTTACGTATCGACTTTAAATCCCCGAAGTTTGGGGTAGATCCAGCAGCCAATATTTACATTACAGCTAAGTGTAGCCAAAACACGGTTAATGCGTGCTTAACACGATATTCTACAAACATAGTACTCAAAGAAAGCTTTACGTGGTAGTATTGTTAACCTTGACCTACGCACGTACCGACTATGCGTTTCTGAACAGAGCACAGTGCGATCCTGGCAATTCATGGCCCCGCGCAAGCGCACAGCGGCGCATGCGCAGTTACCTCTTTGCCGCATACTGATAGACTTAAATTCATTGCTAGCTAACCAATCTGAATGTGATATGCTTGCATTGGCAGGTAATCTCAAAACATTGTCTTCTCTACTGTGAAAATTTTGAACCAGATTCCACCTATATATGGTAGTTTTTATTTCTTTGTGGTTTTACATTTTTTTCTACTAAAATCTTTTATTACATTTTTATATATCAATTCCTTTGTAAGTGGTGTTGTAGTTATAATTAAAAAAATACTTAAGCTAATATAGTAAAGCCATCTAACCAAGACAAATGAGTGAAGCATCGTCAGTAGATGCTTGATGCGCAGTGACAGTAATTAATTAGGTATATGCTGGCTTTTCATTTACAGAAACACCTCAATCTACCAAATATATTGGTTACAGTTTATCCTAATCAATCACTCGATTTATTTAAATGAAATTTGTACAATGTTTAAGTTCCATGGTGGTCAATCAAATTGATTAACTGTACCTATGCCGTTAACAGCCTTTCTACTGTAAACTGCAGATTTCAAAAGGCTTACCCGATTTTTATCAAATATCTATTATGCATTTTTTACCGACTGATGATAGAACTTGCCAAATCGGCTTTTAAAACTACCGATAAGTACAAGTTTTTGTTAAGTAGGTATCTAGGATATTTATTTATTTGTCTAGCGTTGACGGATGAACGGGCAGACAGGGACACGGTGGAGGACAATATGGAGCTCCCAACACGATCGGGAACAATCCTGAAGCCGCTGCTAAATGTCTGTAAACAAATATTACATAAGTATAATTTTATTAGTTTGTAACATGAAGCAAATAATATATTAATTATATTTGTATTGTGAAAAAAAATATATAAAAATAAGTATCGAAAAGATGGGAATCAAAATCGCGACTACACCCCTAATAACATAAGTTTAACTCAATTGTATAATATAGGGTATTTGACAGGTTTTACAAAAATACCTCAAATTGTTCGTTACAACCCTAATACATTTGCCATTTGATTAATTCTTTAATTTCTCTATTTTCCATACAAATTACCATCAAAGTTTAAATGAATAAAAAACCCACTATACAAAACTTTAAAAACAGTTTTATGCAGGTTCCTTTGTGTCGTGACGTAACCTGCTTGTAAACAAACTATTATCTGTCGAATACCATACACCGTTCATTTACTGTAAACAAGCATGTGACGTCATTCCAGATTCAGCTTACCCCAGTGCATTTTCAATCACGTGGTCGGACATTCTATTTTAATTATTTTCTTAATGATTTCTTATAAAAATCTTAGTTATATATATACATATAGAAAAACTCTTTGTCACAGTGATTGACCGCGATGAACTTCGAAACTAATCAACCAATTTTGATGTTTCTTTTTTTATTTGCTGGATTTGTTCCAACTTAGAACATAGGATAGGTTTCATTTTAATTTATAACAGAGCAACACGTGGCCGGGTCAGCTAATATATTTTCAAATAAATAAACTGACAACAGTTTGATATATGGGTAGTTCTACAAACTAAGGAAGAATTCGAGTCTGATTTCGGCCCGACATATTTTATACATTCTGTTGGCGGAATTCAGTTTAATAACTAGAGTACGATGTCTTTTACCTTATCCTAAAGGGAACAGTCAAAATATTTAATATTTTTTGATTTATGGCCATTTAAAACAAATCGAGCCACAGGAAACTGAGAGTGTCACCAGGAAGCTGAGGAAAACAACAAAAATCAATCGAGATCAATCAATTATTTCCAAATTTTTTAAAATATGCCTCTTAACATAAATTTGTAATAATTAAAGTATCGTTTATAATAACAAAAAGTAGTTTTAAACTTGGCTTAGATACTAATTCTATGCCTAAAACAGCCTTCAACGGGATCGTTAATCATGAAATGATTATTGAACATAAGAATAATAATAATCTCTCTGTCAATAATAAAATATCTCTTAAAGGTAACAATATGAAGTTTTTGTTACAAATTGTGACGAAAAGACACTGCAATCTAGTATTTTACTTAAATCTAGTCACAAAAATAATAATTTTGACAGTCTCGTTTCAATTCTTTTAATCACAATCAGCTAAACACCCAGGTCATTTAAATAATGTAGATTCACCTTTGATACATCCATCTTGTGCCCAATTATTACATATTAGACACTGGACCCACTCATTTCCTGTTGTATCTTGTAGAGAACACCACATATAAGGCACTCGCAGTCACTGAACTCGTATTTATTTGGCTGTGCTTTTTTTGATTTATTTTCTTTATCTGTTTGTTTTCTGGAAATAAATTTCTTTTTCTGTCTTGAGTCTTGGTTTTTGTATTTAGCCGCTTTTTTAACTTTGTCTTTCCTTGACATCATTTCTTTTTCCATTTTTGGTTGTTCCGTATTAACTTTTATTTCTAGGGTTTTAACTTTTCTTAAATTTCTTTGTTCTCTTAATGGCTTCTGTGATAGGTCTGGGAAGTGAGTAATCGGGTCAATTTGCAAATCAGGCATGGTGGCTAAAACTTCTGGATTTTCCAAATTTAAAGTAAGATCACTTGCAACGCTCATATTATCTGCCTGATCTTTTGATTATGTCTCATTTGTATTCGCAATCTGGCCCAAAAGTAATTTGTTTGCAACTTTCTTCTCTTGACGAGTCTTCAGATTAGACATACTATCTGATATTTGGATACCAATTGGACAGGATCCTGAGGCCAGGTTCCTGACAATTTCTGTCTAAAAATAAAATAAACACACCAATTTAAAACTTTCAATAAAAATTAACCTAAACTAGGCCTATGTGCTAGCATCTTACACATATCAATACGCTAAAATTAGTAATTCATTATTTATTTCGTCAATAAATATCTTACCAGGATTCTGTGAACTTCACTGATTACGACATCACTTCACTCGCCGAACGCACTGGGCTCACTAAACAACGTGTTAGGTGAGAATAGATAGATGACATTCTTAGTCTCTTTCGTAGGTACTAAAGACTCTGCGGAACGGTAAAGACGCACGACAAATAGTCTAGTGAATATTTGATAATTCAACAGTGAACAGGATACTGATATAAAATCGTGAGGACAAAATGTAAACAAGATTTATTCAATATTTTTTAAGGATATACTATTCTAATTGTTCTATCTAGCCAGAAAAAATAGTAAACTTATTAATTTGGGTTTCTTTGAAGACCTTAAAGTAGAAGTAAATGTATCACGACGCACTTTGAACAAAAATTTGTACGAGGGACACTGCAGGATCCTGAGAATCTGGCACTTTGAACAGTAATTTTGTTCAGAAAAGAATTGTGAATCTCAAATCTTTTTAGTGACCATCTAGAAACAATTGTAATTAATAGTATTCCATCCAAAAATAAATTGTTATTAACAATTTCTTGTCATATTTTGGCTGAGCCGCCAAAAATTCCCTAGTTTGTAGAACTACCCATATATTTTTACTGTAGTTAAATACCCTATACCATGTA
Source organism: Calamotropha paludella (assembly GCA_927399485.1). Classification (NCBI taxonomy): domain Eukaryota; kingdom Metazoa; phylum Arthropoda; class Insecta; order Lepidoptera; family Crambidae; genus Calamotropha; species Calamotropha paludella. The sequence goes on along the minus strand of OV656815.1, from coordinate 18,337,531 downwards.
AAAATACATTATTTCGAAATAAAGTAAACGAGAAGCTCAATGTTGCACTGGTTAGCGCATTCAGTATATGATTGCGAAAATTAAGTAACTTTCGCAAGGGTCGAAGGGTTGCCTTTCCTCTCGGCTACTCCTGCAGTCGTTAGCACCCATCAAGCCACACTATGCTAATTTGGGAACCCATTTTCCTTCGGCGTTTAAACCATTGAGAAATTATGTTCCCAGTCTGTCTTATCAAGGAGTAAAAGAAGCTTATGCTTCTGGATGGTTTGAATATGAATTAGAGTGATCCACACAGAGACGGATTAAATGTTGAGAGGCAAGCACCGTATGAAAATTTTTCAAATATATTCTTAACTATTTGACTACGCCGCATGCCATCTTCATATACAATGCTTCATACCACTCCGTTCAAAATTATAAAGTGCTAACGATGAGCAACCGCAAAAATTAATAGATTGATCTTGTCTGGAAAACAACGTAGTAAAGCCAGATGCAACGATGCTGAAGAAACAAGTATTAAAATTGTAAGTATTTATAAGCCTCGAACTCCAACATACGTCTTTTCGATGAAATCACCAAAGAAATGGGACATTCGTTTACCACCATACCACTACCAGTAAAAAATACAGTACCAATGCAGTTGAAATGATCTGGGCCCAAGTCAAAGGTCTGTTTCTACGTATTTTCCATTTCCATAGTATTACTTTTTACTTTTAAATATATTTATTTAACATAAAAAATGAGAAACGTGTCACATTCAACACATTTCTATCTTTTCTACACTATCAACTATGTATTTTTTGTTGTTTCATTTTAAATTAAATTTATATAAACATGCTTTGAATATTTTTTTCTAGATTTATTTAAATTATTAACTAATGCAAATGATGCATGTGTCATAGAAAAATTATACAAGAATATTGTGAGCGCGAAGTTCAATTTTACAATATAGGTAAGCAATCAAGATTTAATAATCAATTTACAAAATTGCTTAAGTGTCTCGAAAAATGATTATTCCGATAATAAATAAAAGCGATGAACCTAAAAATTAGTCTGTTTGACATTTGAAACGTAAGGTTTAAATTAAAAAAAACCACTACTATACCTACAACATAACCGCCATCATGAGGCAAAATAATGAGCCTACGGCACTAAGAGACTTTTCACTTATTAAAATTAACGAAACTAAATCAAATCGTATACATATACATATATAGCTCAAAGCGACATTGAAGATGGTGAGTGGTAAAAGTTGGTCGACCCTTATAACAATGTGTGAGTGCGTAAAAATGACTAAAGAATTTTATAATGTGTGTAGATGCATAGGTACTTTCTGACACAATTATTTTTTTCAAAAATTTCGCTCCCCTTTCCAACCTCGCACCCTGGGTACCGGCCTGCTTTGTCTTAGGGATAATCCGCCTCTGGATCAACATTGCATACATGCGTTTTACAAGGTTATGGTTTCTGTGAATGTGTTTGGTAAAGCCAAAAAGTTCGTAGGGTAGGTTTACATTTTGATTATGGTCGTAATTAAAAAAAGGTTACCCAATCGACTACATAGATACAATAATAACTTAAAGAAATTCAAACCTGTATTGCTGGTCATGGTGAGCTTTTTCAATTCTTTTGTCCTTAGCTCTTCTATTTTGAAACCATATTTTTACTTGTGTTTCGCTGAGTGACAACGCCGATGCCAGTTCACATCTGCATTAATATAGTTTTAAAGTTAAGTTAGCATTAAAGTTGCAATACCTACTCCAGCTCCTGAGAAAACGCGGTATCGATGAGTACAAGTATGTTGCACATGTGCGTCAGAATGGCAAGTCTTATTTAGATTTGCTTTAGGTCCAGGTGGCAATTCAAGAATCCCTTTAATACGGACTAATAAATTTTAAAAACTACTCTATGTAGCTACTTACTGAACCAGATTGTTATCATAAGGCCAGATTCTTAAAAAGAAATTAATATTTGATTAAGTATCTATATTTACCTATACCATTCTTGCCAATTCAAACATTATATTCCCTTATAATGGGATTAAACTTAGTGTAGATATAAAGACACGAGTAAAGATGGTAAATTTTTGCCCACCCGCTAAAAAATTGGTGGGTGAAAATTGGTTCTCTAGGGAAAAGAAATAATGACTCTTATTCAAAAATAAAACAGACATTGTTTTTTGTCAGTGATGCCCTTATAGAATTTAAATGTCTTATGGCAATAATCCCGTTTTAATTAACATTAATTTGAGTGAATATGAATGTTTTAAATATTATTTTAATTTCATAATTAATTATTCTAAATCTGTAGGTATTTTTAGATAAAAAAAAGATACTAACAATATAAGAAGTGAGTTAAGTTAAGAGTAGCTTTCGAAATTGTTTATTTGGCCTCATTACTTAATAAAATACTTATGTAAGGTATTTTCAATTTCAGAAATTAAAAAAGGGGTGGGTAAAAAGTTAAAAAAATGTATATTTACCCAATTTTGGGTTTTTATCTGGTAAGTGCCCTTCTTTAGTCTCGAGCTATAAAGATGGCACTAATTGCAGTCTGTTTTGGATCTACTTAAAGTGGCATGCCTTTATGGTGTTTGCAAGTATGCAAATATTTTTATAGGTGCATAGTACAGAGATGGCTTTACTTTATTCTTACCTCCTGGCCCTCGCCACATATTCGCCCCGCGCATATTCAAGCTCAAGCCGTAGCGTCTGGTGTGCTGAGAAGGTGGTTCTCTGTCGGCGTGGCCGACTCTCTTTTCTTCGCCTCCGAGCTACTGTAAAAATCGAATGGTACAGTCAACATCACATCTACCTATACAAAACTTTAAAGCTCCTCCAAATCTTACTGAAAGGTTTAGCCCGACAAATAGAATTTACTATCCACTGAAAACACTTATTGACAAAAAAAATAAGTCAAGTTTTATTGAACAGAAAGATAATGATGATGTAGATAACATTATCTAAATGAAAAGGTAAAAAATAATAAGGTAGGTCCCAGGCACTAATCATCCCACCGCTCCTTATCAATCTATGGCATTGAGGAGACGAAAAAAAAATTGTTTATAAAAATATTTTTAAAAACTAAACATTCTACATATACCTACGTAAAAAATGTAAATCACAGAAGCCTGTAAGTGCGATTCCGAAAACAATTTAGCGATTAAACGTAGTCGAGCATAAAAACGGTAGCATAAGGATTCCTCTTAGTTCCTGTCCTGTATATTACGGGGAGCGGGCGGATCATTTCATGAGAAAAAATTGTAAGAGCTCTCGCCATATTGTCCCGGAAGTAAACAGGGAACGAAACCCTGCTGGACTGGGGTGAATCACGATATTAATAAGTATGGTCTCATATCAATGGGACGTTTCAAGGTCTAACGGAATAAGTTAACCCGCGTAAAATAACCAATCGCTCACCAGTTCAAATATATAGACGAATAAACGCACTCGACAATAAAAAGTACAGTCGACAGCACATCCAGCTAATACACTCTAAAAGTGAAATAATCTATAACAATGATTTAGATACTAAACAGCATGGCGACCCACAGAGTGTAATAGCACCAAGCTTGCTTTAACCGTGACCATTGGTTTTTGTGGTAGACAACTTACGTTACTGGAGGTTCTCCCCCTACCTCCTGTAAATTGCGTTTTCCGAATTGTAGAATTTTACTGTGATCTCTAACCAGTTTGATAAGCGTCAAAGTCATTTCATTACGCGAAAAATCTGCCATACTTAATGACGTCTATTTTGGACAAATATGAGCCGTTTGATTACAAACTGTTTTTGGGGTATGAGAACGACTAAGTAAATTTTGCAAAAATTGCATAAAAAATATTAAATAAACTATTCTTTTAAATCGTCAAGAATAACAATTGCAAACGTAAGTAAATGTAGTATACGTTCTGCTCATACGTAGTTCACGTAATTGTTGTTCAATGTCACGTGATTAAATTCCTATAATTTTCAAATTTCTTTTCATTCAATCAATAATAGTGTTGATAAAAATTGGTTGTCTGTAAAGTCGGTTTACGGATGAAACGTGATAAGAAAACATTGATGAAAAATTGCATACCTTTGTGAATTGAATTTAATTATTATCACTGAATCATAATTATTTTGTATAAGTAATACAAAGAAGGAGATAATGAAAATTCCATTTTTTCGATAAATTAACATTTATTTGCACTCATTAATTCAAATATTTTTTTACTTATAGTATACAGATTAATTACAAGTAACAATATGCTATTAACAATTTATTTACAACTTATACACATATGTGATATTTAAGAACCTCCGCACTTGACTTTTTATACGATCGTTTATTTATATGAGTTATAATAACTTTTTGTCAAAATTGTAACGTTTATAACGTTCTTGCTTGCACTCTCGGCTCAGGCGGAATGAGACACTGAGTCATACTTTTACGTGCGTGTAGTCGGCGTTCATGGATTTATAAGACGTTATCACGTCAAAAAATATTCCAATTTTTATGTCCATATCATGATTAATCAATATAAATTACAATTCTCCCGATTTATTTTTAGTGGTCTTTATCCTATTGAAGAGTAATAAAAAAGCCTGCAATAATTTCACCCGCTTCTTTTTTTAAGGTCAAGTTTATATGTCATACTAACTTAATGGTATGTTGGGTCATGTTTAGTTATTCCACTTATGGAAACCTAAGTGTTTTAAATAGAATGCAATATTATCTTAAAATAATAAAGCTCATTAGTTGAGCCGATATGAAAAATCAGAATGGGCACAATTAGTTGAACAAAATAGAAAAAGAGGAACTTTGCCCAGCAAATCAAACGAAATCGTGAAGAGAGAAAGAGAGAATAGGTACAAAGATCACGGAAGTTGTATATATAATACATTAGCTGACCCAGCCACGCGTCGCTGTTATAAATTAAAATGAAACCTATCCTATGTGCTAAGTTGGAACAGATCCAGCAAAATGAAAAAAAATCATCATAATCGGTTGAGTAGATTCGAAGTTCATCGCGGTCAAATACACGACAGGGACTATTATTATATACAGATAGGTGATTAAATTTTCTTCACTTTTCGCAATATCTGTTCATTTATTAGGAATTATAGTGTACCTAGTTGTACGATATTATTATATACCTAGTATTAACGAGTTTTTGGATTACCTTTTACATACAGACAGCCTTAGAAGTAGATACATATATAAAAACATTATTTCTTTTTCTCATCAACTATTGCGTGCTATTGATACGTGTATTGTTTGAGTACTCCTTTACTTAAAAAAGATTTAATGAAATATTGACTCAATACGTGCTGATTCAAAAGCAAATTTTCGTTTATATATTTTTACAGTTTAACGTTTATTTACATAGCACATACTAAGTTTTAGTAACAAAAATCCCACACTATCGGATGTAGCCTCAGCTTGTACTTTCAAAGTTGGAATAGAGAATAAGAATAATTAATTTTGCTAGAAACATAGTTTTGTCTATATTATATTTACTAACATGTTTCACTGAACATACAGTATGCAAAATTATTTAAAGCAATGGAATAATTAATAGATAACAAAAATAGCAAATTAATATTGAGTAAGTCAAGAAAATATCAGAATTAATATAAAATCTATAAGCAAGAAGAGTGCACGCCCGGATAGCGAGTAGGGGGCCATTCATTTATTACGTAAGACGATTTAGGGGGGGAGGGGGGGTCGACCATGCTTTATTTTTTCTTACAAGGGGATAGGGGGGAGTCTCGATAGTTCTTACGTAAGATCACAAAAATACGCAAAGTTGAAATTATACTTTGAAAAAGCACGGCCGCAACTTTATGGCCTTATTTCAAATATTGAAAGAGAAAAAGCTTTAGCCATATTCAAGGCGAGGCCAAGAAGTCTTGTCGGCACAAGAGTCAGTTGAGTGGGTTTTGAGCCCATGGACTGAAAATCTTATGTAGGTAAAGATTACTTATTAAAATCAAAGTTTAATCTACCAAAAAATTAAAATTATTAGTACCTTTGTAAGTACAAATAAAAACTTCTAAAAATTGTTACTTTGAAAAATAAACATTAAAAAAAACCAAAGGTGTATTCATTTTTGCCTTTAGATTCTTACGTAATAAATATTAAACAGGGGGGGAGGGGGTCAAAAACTAGCGAAAATAGTCTTACGTAATAAATGAATGGCGCCAAGATGTGGGTTCAGGAGGTTGAGTTGTCAGGAGTCCTGCCCGACCCCTGACAACTCAACATCGTGATTACCTACTAGAATGTTTTGAAAAGCCCAGGCCACTACCTAAAACCATCCAGTAGGTACACACCGGGACATCCCAAAACAGGACATGTTTAAGGAAAACAGGATGGTACTAAGGTTTTTGTTTCAAAGTTACTATAATAAATAGTAATAATTATAATATGTAACGACAATATTGACATACAAATGAATCTAATTAAGACGTCGCCTAATTGCCTCTCCTAAGCAGATGCACCTACATTTCTACATAAACGGTAGCACTTTATGGCAGAGTTGCGGATCATTCAGTTCTAATTAATTTTTTGTAGATCTATTAAGTTGTACTTTTACGTAGTTATTGAAGAAGTTAGCGTTCCAACTATAACACAGCAGCGACAGTTATAACTAGCAGAATATACGAATATGACAAAGAAAAAAACAGAAAAGCTCTAAACTTTTAAGTTGAATATGTACTATTTGTTTTTGAAAATTTCATATTTTTTGGGTACTTTGATTTGCAGTTCACTGTATCACGTTTAATTTCCTCTCCCTGTAAAAAAAACCGGTAATAGTGCGGTCGCACGCGGCCAGATTGAAGCGCTACAACTCGCGGCATATGGCGATGGCGGATCGGTGTGCGTTACGCGTCCGGCCAATTAGCAATTACACCACAACCTGATGCACACAGCTCGCTCAGATTGCTTGCACTTATGAATCAGAAATGACAAATTTTTAACTTATTATTTTATTATAATAAATTCAGTTTATAACTTAAGAATTTCTTTTGAAAACAAAGTGGAACAAACGCAAAACAATTATGCCATCAACTTATTAGTTGATTAGTTGAGAATTTTCGGCGAAGCGTGAGAAGTTCTTCTGATAGTTAATTAAACTTTTTTATTTACTAAGCAAAAGTGTTTGGGAAAAAACAGCATCGCGCTTCACCGAAAATTCTCAATCACGCAGAGACTAGCTATCTCCCATCTAACGTCGTTTTAAATTGTTATATGTATATTGTAATCGTAAGATAAGATGGTGGTGATAAGCAAACCAGGCGGACTTTAACAAACCCTACCACCAAATAAACCTAGCATCAATAGTTCGAACCTGTGATCTGTACCAGTGGATAAGCTACTACACCACAGAAGTGATTCAAGGCATCCATAAAATAATATCTTCTTCAGTTCAGATGGTTTCAATGCATACGTCCGGTAAGTCAAATTCGTCATAAAACATAATTTTTTTTCGCAAGCATTTCTTTAAATTTTTGTCTTGTCTTCCTAATCGAACAAGAACAATTCAGCCAAAGCCTAACTCTATCAAAACAAAGAAACTTTTGTTTATTTTACCCTCCTTTGTAATAAAATAATAAAGTACCAACCCAACCGTAATTACTTTCGTCATTAGGAGAATATACTCGTATTATTCTCATAAAGAATAGTGTGATAGAGCCATACTGATGTTTCGCATGTTCCTGCTCATCAGAAACCTTTTAGGATGCTTGCATTGTTATTTTGTTTGAACAACTTTTCTTATATGCCAATGAATTGGAAGTAATGTTGTGCTCTTTTTTCATGGTCCTGCTGGAACCAAAATGGATAGGTTAATCAAACCTAAATTTTAGACCACCAGAATATATTATATAGTCATTGTCTACATATTAAATTCTTGTAATATTGTATCATACATTACGTACCTACTTCGGTTCACTATGGATTACACGTATTATCATTTTGTTCAATAAAAAAAAGTAAACTTATCGTATGTACATCTCATAAAGGTTTACCAAGCTTATTGATAATTAAATCTTGGCCGTATACTTTTGTTTTAAAACTCAATTCCATCTTAGTGTCGTGTATAAAAAAACACTAGGTACACTTGCAAATAAGTTCACCCCTTCGTAAACTGTTGTGTTGTGAAATAAAGTGTAAAGAATCTGATGGCTCTAACGATATTGGCTTATTTGACAATACGGCGCTTATTCAATAGGGTGGATCTGCCTGTGAAAACGTCAGCTGTGGTCACCCACCCCCTAACGAAACCAATTGTTCGAATGTTGATGCTTTATTTGACAAAGATCATCACGCGCTTAATCGAGTCGAAAGTGAATGTAATCTGTAGTTTTCATCATCATTACTTATGGGGGATGAGTAGTAGGCAGGGCATTTTTTTCTAGTAAAACATTACTAATTGTAGATAGGTTTAATGACATTTATTGTGAAGAAAATACCTCTGTAAATAGATACCTTAGTTTTTCAAGTAAACTTAAGGTTACGTAGCTATTTAATCCGTTCTAATAACGTAAGTAGGTTTCTTTTACAAAATGATTTTCGAAATATTGCGACAATTACAGATATGTAAGTATTATTAAAATTCGTTCACCGGAGTAATATTCTCTAGTATTACCTAGTTACGTTTTTAGGTGTTAATTACTCTGGCAGCACGCCTAGATTATGAAATTATTTCCCTATATCAATTTATCCATCTGAAAAAATTGTGACTTTTTTTATGACTATTTAGTCATAACTGCAACAAATCGTGTAAAATAGAAGTTTTCAAAAATCTAAATGCGGGATATCTGTAAAAACGAATTACTTGAATGCTCTATTTACTCAAAACGAAAGTCCTAGTTCCATAAGTAGCAGAAACATGTAATTTAATACAGGGCAACCAATAAAAACTCTTTTGATAGTGCCTGATAGAAAAAGCTTATCTAACACAACCAATAGATATAAAGTTGCTAGGCGCTGGATTTGCTAAGCTATATATATTTTATTTTGTTCTTTAATTGAATCATTTCCGGTTGATTCGTATTCTAAATTACCAGAATAGCTTTATGATCATGTTTTAACGCCAGTTTAGCTAAACAAAACAATTAACGTTAACACATTTAACGTTATTAAACATTTTATATAAGTTGTTTTCTAACAAAAGAAAAACGGAGAAGGTAAGTAGTAAAAGAGAAGTATTTCTCCGTTCTGCGCATAGAACAAACTTTTATTTCTTTTGGATACTTCATACATACAAATCTACTTCGTATCTATACCTATCTAGCATAAAACTATTGTAAATATCTCTTGAAAAATAATTTTGGGCTTAAAAAGTTCGCGTAGGTATAATCAAGGGTTTAACAATGCAGATAGGAACGAACGTGGGGCTATGCCCCTCAAATATTCATTAGCGAGATCCCCTAATTAAGAGATCATTCGCCCGTACTCTGACCACCTGACTTGTTCACAATCCCATTTTTTGTTTTCAATAGGTATCTCTCAAAGATAGATTGATATTGCAAATTGAAGATGCGCTTCGACGAGTTTCAATTGCACACAATAGCTGCAAGTATTTCCGCTAAGAGTGACCGCTAAAATTACTTTCTTTATAGGTATTTCGTTTATATATTATTTACAACTATATGTAATGTAATAAGTGATGCAGTTAATCTTCATTTTATTTGTCGAAAAATCCAGACATTAAAAGACACATACGTTAGTGTAATTACTATAGGTACCTACTCATTTGTATAAATTTATTAGCTGACCCGGGCGTTGCTGTGTTATTATAATTAAAATAAAACCTATCCTAAGTCCTAAGTCGGAACAAATCCAGCAAAATGAAAAAAAATCACCAACATCGGTTGAGTAGTTTCGGAGTTCACCGCGGTCAAACACTATGACATGGAAAAAATTAGATGTTTGCCGACGGCGCATTATACGCTAGAAAGCAGAAACAATTTACGAATTACGATATAAATTGATTACACTCTTCTTAATTCTAAAATGTGACCTTTTTTCTCATATATTAATGAACAAATCAACGACCAAAATTATGAAGCTTTTATTTATTTATTTTTGTGTTGACTGAGCTCAGTTTATTTTTACTAAAATGTATGCATGGTTCATAAAAATATCCCATAGAAAAATCATTTGACAGTTTTTTCGCATCTTACCTACACCTTTTCTTATCCTAAAACCAAAAGTTATAAACCTTAACATATAATCTTTTAGTTGAATATGACATTGGCAAAATCCAATCTCTAGCTATAAACAAACGAAAAAAATCTGGAAAACGGTTGCCCCTAAAGGCCATCCCTGTACCTTCCCGCTAATCTTTTGCGCTCAAAATTCCACTCAATACAATGTTTCTGAGCTCTTCGAGCTAAAAATATAAATTATGTGTTATTTTGAGCTCTCCGAGCTCAAGAAGCAGCTATTCTATGATTTTAAGGCCAAGGCCAATAAAAGTTTGATGAAACACGATTATTAATATTTTCAAACTGCCATAACTTTTGAACGAATCAACCGATTTTTACGCGGTTGGCGGCAATTGATGTAGATTTTCAAAATTCAGAAAAAATTTGGAACAAAAAAAAATTATCAGATGAAAAATTTCGGAGTTATTACAAAAAAACACTTTTTTCGATTTTTTTCGTCGACGATATCTCACGCATTTGATTTTGACGCATTTGAGCGCGATCGACGTGGTTTTTTGAGGTTAAGAAGATTAGTTTTTGGAATTGATCGGTAAAGCCGTTCAAAAGTTAATTAAAAAAAAAACACATTTAAAAAAGTTTCTTTTCTAATTTTGTTTTTAGTTTTTTTTACTTTTTTCGAAATTACCAATCCGAAACGGTTCAAATTTTCAGGAAATCTAAGTTTGATGAAACTCTTTGGAACGCATTCCTAAGGCCTCAAAACGTCGTATTTGCAAAACGGGGTAAAAACAATAACTGCCCGATTTTTCGAAAAATATTCGATTTTCTTAGCGGGAACTTAAAAAGGCTCTATAATATTATAGGTCAAACAGAATTAAACTATCCGTCCTAAGAAGTTTTCTACTGCAGCCTCCTTTGGCGTCCCCTTGATGGTATTTATTAAATAAATATTTATATTACCTTCTGTTATTAAAAGCACTTTGATTGACATATTTTAAAGTATATGTAATTGATACATTTATAGAGATAGTCGCGATATTATATTTTTTGACTATCTTGAAAAAGAAAATTAAATAACAAGAGCTTATATTATGCATCGCTACTTAAAAAGCCGAAGGTAGAAATTGCAAAATAAAGGGCGCGGAATAAAAAGAAAGTACTATTTACAATAACGCACCGTCAAACAAATCGGCGATCAAATTGGCAATAAAATCATAAATTGCGGTTCGAAATGATTGACCATCCACCGCAATAAAACCTGGTTGTGAGGTTTCCTGTTTCCAAATCTCTTGGTGGACACAGATTTTCATGTAACGAAGAGGTCTTTACTTCCGTAAAATGACGTTAATTTTGCAAAGCAAGATGCCAATCATCTAAGTTATTCGGATTTTGGACGGGTTATAAGTTAAATATAAAAATCTGATATGTTCACAAATTTTTTATCAGTTAGTCTCAGGTATCTGAAAAAAATCAGACTCTGTAATAAAATTTCATTAAATGTCTATTTCAACTTTCACTTTTTAGGGTAAGTATAAAGGAATATACATATATAGATTTACTCAACAGTTCTCATACTTTTGTCATACTTTGTCACTTCAAATGAATGCATTATGAAGCGGGGAATAGTTTAGGCTAATGCAAATCAAAATGTTACGTTTCCGAACGAGTGCACTGAGTCGACGACGAGCCGCCATGGCGCATGTGATGTCTCCCACAGTCGTTGAAATACTTAACATTGGAAAATTTAACCTAATTAAATTAGGTTTTGTTTTGTGGTTTAAACAATAATGTGTTATTGTACTGGTTAATGATAACGTTGTCAACATTAAAGTAGCTAATGCGTTTTTATTCTTGTGTCATAAACTTTCTTATAAAAATAAATTGAAAATAAAATATTTAAAAAGACTTTTCTTTAAACACATTAATAAAATTGAATGCTTTTAAAAAAATATTTACCTACGTTATCCACTGAGGAGTTCCCTATCAGGAGCTAATCCTTGATGTAGAATTAGTTCATGCATTGTCATCGTTACCGGGTTAAGATGTAAAATTACAATTTATAAGAGGACCTCCTAACAAATAAAATTGAAGACCTCGATGTGTTTAGCGATGGTTTTAATCTATTTAAGAAAAAAATTTTGAATAGCTTTGACTAATCATGCTTTGTGTTAATCATTGTGTTTTATTTATTTTTGTTATAATTTTGTGTGTAACTGTATTTTTTCAATGTAATGTGCTTTATTTTTTTTATGATGATATTTGTAATTTGTTTCCCAATAATGCCTAATGAATTTTTAATTTTATTATTAACTTTTTAAATCATTCTTTTTTATATTTTTGTTTATATTTCTGATGATGATTGTGTAATATAATGAATGTTATGTACGCCTTAACTGTGGTGCATATCGGACAAAAAACAATGTATATTTAATTAACAATGTATTAATATGTACCATGTGGCAGTACTGATTAAATAAATAAATAAATATATACCTAAAGGTATTATTCCCTTTTAATATGTATAAAAAAAATTAATTAGCTTTCAGTGTCAGGATCACTTGGATTCCTTCCAATATTTATACACCTAACTGTGAGATCAACCAATGTCTCATTACGTCCAGATGCTAGAAAGACCACATGCCACCAAGTTCTACAACCACGTAATAATTTTACAGACAATTTATTTAATTTTAAAAAAATCTGGCCAAGTAGGCTCTAAGTTTATTTTTTTCGTAGGTATAAAGTGGTAAAAAAAGTCTTTATTTAAAAATCGTCTTTATTTAAAAATAGGTAGTGTACAGGTAACAGGATGTAAAGACCTAATTGCAGTAGCATCCCCAAAAGCATCAGCCGATAAGCTACACATCAAAAAATATAGAAAATATTATTTGATTATTATGGCATTTCAAAATATCAGTCGTCAGTGTAGAACAACTTAATTATGCGAATCTATGGGTAACCTTAACCTTCCCCCTCTCGCAAACCAAAATCCTGAATCTACTACCGCCTAACAGTAAAGTTACAGTCACTAAATAGGGTATTTTATAAGTCATATATGGAAAATAAATAAAAATAACCATTAGTAAGCGTTTTAAAAATATATCTCTCAATATGTCTCCCAAAAAGTTATGCAAAGTCCTCCTTCATCGAGATCAAGTTCCTCCAAATCAAAATCCGCTACTGATACTCCTATCATTGAGTGGTAATTGAGATTTTATGCCAGAAAGAAAATTCCTAATAATTTTTTATCTTTACAAAGATCTTTTTTTCTTTAATATATACATGAAACTAAATTAACTCCCACTACTAGGTAATCGATATCTAAACATAGTATCTTGGAATTCTCTCCTAGTTCCCGCCTCCAAATAAACATTAATCGGGACAATTTTCATTGTCACACAATACCTATTCAGTAAACGTTTCAAGCACTGTTGTTTCGTAATAGTTATTAGAGTTGAACAATAGCAGATTTTATAGCGTAGTAGCCGAACATTGCCGGCAATTTTCACATCAGAGCGGACTCGAATGGAGCCCGGCTCGTCGCCATTGCAACGCACCGAGTCGTGGTGTGGTAATCGCATCAACTCGGGCGGCTCTTACTTCGGAACACCATCTACACAATTTTCCGTGGATTGTACACTTAGATAATGTTTATGAGCATAACTAATATTTATGTTGTAACGATTGCCATAATTATTAATGGTAGCATAATTAAAAATATATTTTCGTAAAAGTACAATTACTTATTCTCGTATTTCTTATGTGGTACTTTTAATGGACTATTATAGTATTATCTTTAATTTTCTTACAGCTTAAGTACAGATGCTTCTTTGTCTGTTGATAATTAGAGATATTTGTGTCGATCTAATGGAGACGACTTTTAGATAGCTAGTTAACTAATTATACAATACTTAATGTCGAGTTTACTAATTTATCCGTAAATAAATGTAACAACTTACTATATCTACTCATAGGCTTAACTATTATTGTGTAAAGAAAATCCATAAAATATCTTTTTTCATGGTAACCCTATTTAACGCGAAACATCAGCCCAAGCTTTCATACAACACGGACGCTTTTCAGCGACGCGATTCTATTTTCATGGCAATAAGAATGTCTACACAGGAAAACGATTCTCGTGCTAATAAGCTTAACGAAGAATATTTACCGATTGTTGTTAGAAAAGGACGGTTACAATTACAATACCCTTATATGTGAGAAACCTTGTAATTGTGTCAATACTTCTAATTGATATATGAACATGAAATGATTATTCTTAATCTACTATAATTATACTATAATAGAATGATAGTATTGTACCTACATTAACAATTTTATTTTTAGCTATCATCATCATTGTATAATACCTACTGAATACTGACTGTTATATTTTATAAGAAGTTACGATCTCTAAGTAAGTAAATAGGTAAGTAGGAACTCGTTAGACTGCAGTATCTTTGTTTATACCACCTTTTCAAGTCAAGTTATTCAGTATAAGTACCCACAACCATGAATAGACTGGTGCGGTTCGCCTTCGACTCGCCACCGTTGCTCAACTTATGATTTTTTGAATTATCTCGCTTACGAAATATCTTAGATATACCAACAATTATTAAGAGCGAACCATTGGCTGTTAGCCTAAAAACAAGAAGGGTTTGACCTAGACTGGCATAACTTGTATTGTAAAGAAGTTGACACCACATTACATTTTTTTTTAATTTATTTAACAAAATAAAGTCATTACATTGTTAATCAGCGCACCAAAAATCGCTAGGATTTGTCCGGTGTGCTGAGAGTACATAATTGAATGACACATACATTTACACATATATCTACTACATTTACACATATATACATTGAACTGCATATGCAAAGCAGCATTTTAAGAGTTATTAAAGCATTTGAAAATGAAACACTAGCTGTAGAATAGTTTGTTTCTTAATACTGTTTGTATTTATATGGTTTGTTGTTGTTTTTATATGGTAGTATGGTTTTCTACGAAAAAAATTTATTAATAATAAGATAATAATATAATTTTACGTGATAGCGTCATAAGAAAACATTGATGAAAAAGGCATACTTTCATGAATTGAATTGAATTATTATCACTGAATTATCATTATTTTGTATAACACAAAGAAGGATTTAATTGGCAATTTTTTTTTTTTCGAAAAATAACATTAAGTTGTAATAAACAATGGAAACGATATTAACTTTTCATTTCATGAAGTGGAAGAGAGATAGATGCGTCACAAGCCGAACGCTTAGGCCGATCGTGCCTCTATCGCTTGTTCCGCGCTTGCACGTTTGGCTCAGGCCGAACGTTATACTTTTTCGCGCGTGCAGTCGGCGTTCATCGATTTATAAGACGTTATCACGTCAAAATATAGCTAAATGTTGGAAATTTCACGAAACAAAGGGAAACATAAATAACAAATGCATATAATTATATAGTTTCGTAACTAAGCACTACGCCTTACTTCGTTGAATAAGTCAAAAACTTTTCTTAACTAATCTTGTGACTTTGTGTGTGTATGTTTTGCAATACAAGAATAAACATTATGTATTCTAAATTACACTTATGACATAAAGTAGGTACTATAAAATTACAAACTGCTTTTCCGTTCAGCGGTTACAAAACTTGGACGGAACCCTGAAAGAAAAGCGCCCTTTCTACTTTCGAATCCAATACTTTCTCTCCGCGTGACACAGTTTCATTGTATATATTTATTAATAAAACATTAATTTTCAATAAATCTCTTTATTTAATTTATCAAACGATAAATCGCTCTCCATAAAATCTAAATAAAATGCAAAGTAATATTTTTCTTTTATGCTCACAAAGAAATGTCCACTAAAGGGACAGGGATTAGTCCGATATTGTGATATCGCACGGGGCTTATCTTCACTTGAGTATTTTTCTAGTGATATTTTTACGAGCAAGGGTTTCAAACGCTATCTTTGATCTTGTTCCTATGACGACGGAATTCAAAAGAACTCAGTATTTTATTTTCTCAAATAGTCTAAGCGCCATATATAAGTACTTAGTAGACATGTATACTGTGTACTTGGACAAATACAACTTAGACAAATAAATCTGGGAAAATAACCGATGGACTTTAAAAACCATGGCATCCACGCTCCAAGGATGGTAGATCCTATTGTAAAAAGTAATTAAAACTACACCTGTAAAATCCCGCACAAATTGCAACAAAATCCCATATAAATGTAACCTGCTTTTATAGTATTTTTTTCTCACTTTATTATTTTATACAATGTGTCCCGTCACCAGGGTCGGAGCCTTTGATGGTGTGAAATATGGCATTTTTATCGACAAATTGCTTTGTAAAAGATTATTTATGCCTAAATACTTGATTTTTAAAATGACGTTTACATTTTTCGGCCGCGAATATTACAAGCTATTAAATACTTTAACGTTTATTTTGTTATTAATCGTTAACTGTGTCAAATTGCCTAATGTCAACATGATTAGATTTTACAGACCGAGATCGAACCGCGAACGAACAGTAATCGACCTTATAGTGTGTATCCAGCCTAATAGGATCTAGTTGTTGTCCGTCCGTATGTCTGTCTTGGGATTTATCCTTTATTTCGAGATCACGTGGTGTTGAAGTTATAACCATATACTCAGGTTTACAGTTCCTTGAAGCTGTGAATAAACCAAACTTCTAAGTTAACGTTAAAAAAAGATACGGCTGTTTATGCCGCAAAAAACGTGATATTTCGTTACTCTTAAGGGAATCAAAATTTATTGGGTATTTTCTGTAACCTAGAATCATGAAATTTGGCATGAAGCGATGTCATATAGCATAAGTAAAAGGATTTTTCCTCCATTACTAAAATACTTTTTTTGCGATTACAAAGTTATTTGCAGTTGGCAGTGCCGGATTTACCATAGAAACTGAAAAAGCTGAAGCTTAGCGCTACAAAATTAAGGGGGCGGCAAAATTGGCATAAAAAAATTGTACAGTAAAAAGTAAGGCTGCGGACACGAGGTACAAGGACAAGTACGAAGACAACGCATACCTCCTCCGCATCCTGCCACCGCCGACCTAGTAATACCAACTGTTGGATATTTTGACGTTAACGGTTGCATGATTAGCACTATCGGGCTATATCTATCTTCTTTAACCCACCACACCTTAGCGCAGTAAGAACAAAGCATTGCTTTAGCTTCAAAATATACCCAAAAAGTTGTAAAAATAATCTTGAAACTAGATTATTCCCTAAAAAAAGGAATTAACGTTATTGCGAATAGTCCATCTAATTTCAGAGGTCAGTAGGGGCGGCAAAAATTTTATAGCTTTGGGGCGGCAAATGTGTAAATTCAGCACTGGCAGTTGGTAAATTAACCGCGAACTATATCGATATATGGAGATACAGTAAACTCTCGATTATCCGCGGAATTGAGTGGCTGAGGGACCGCGGATAGTGAAAATAGCGGATAATCCGCAAAACGGACGAAAATGGGAGGTAAACACACAACAAAATAGTTCCAATATAAAAGATTGATTTATTGCACCGTTTTTAACATAAACATTTTAAACACAGTAGGTACAGTTTAAAGAGTAAACAGTTCACTATTTAAAAAAAATAAACTTAATTAATTACCATACCCTTCCTAACCGCTACGTCAACTCATATTGTTACCTTTTTTTTTTTTTGCCCACGCGGATAATCCGCTTGGCGGATTAACCGCGCGCGGATAATCGAGAGTTTACTGTAACAGTTTTCCAACGGCAAAGTTAAGTTTATTTAATCATCATAACTTAACTAAATTTTTACGGAACCCTCTGTGAGCGAATCCGACTCGCACTTGGCCGGCTTTTTTTTATTTGGCAGAGGAATATTTGAATTACCTCTTACCCTGAGGGGTTTATCTACTCATGGGACTTTTAGTACATATGACACCTTTCTACATAGTACATATAAATGCTTTTTCTTGTATGATAAAAGAATAACAACAGTTAACTTATTTCTATATTATAACAATTATTGAACCCAAACTTGTTAGGTCAGATTTGTTATCCTTACTCCTTACTAATATTATAAATCGGAAAGTGAGTTTGTTTGTTTGTTCCGCTTTCACGCCGTAACTACTGAACCGATTGCTTTGAAATTTTGCAGACGTAAAGATAAAAGTTCGGATTAAATAATAGGGTACTTTTTATCCTGGAAAAAAGTGATATTCCCGAGGAAAAACAAAAATATTGTTTGCTTGATGGATGAATTGTAGATGGCGCTGTGTGTCGTTTAAAACAAGGTAAAATATTGCAAACGAATATAAACATGTAAATTTAGAAGCTAAATGATACGATAATGAATCCCCGAAAATGAGGAATTCCCGAGGGATGACGTACAATTTGTTTTATCGTCTAAACGGTTTTTTTAGGATTTATACGGATTCGGATTATTCCAACAGACCTCCCATTTCAATTTAAAAGACTACAATTTCCTATAAGGGTTTCATTTGCAATGACCATTAATAAAGCACAAGGCCAAACTCTAAGGGTTGCTGGAGTACACTTGGAAAAACATTGTTTTTCGCATGGTTAGCTCTATGTAGCGTGTTCCCGGGTTTCCAGTGCCCAAAATCTGCATGTTTTTGCTCCACAAGGGAAAACATATAATATAGTGTACCATTCAGTTTTGGTTTAACAACTAATTGAATCCAGCGTTCAATCGCGCTTCTTAGACTTTTCCGTGGGAATGAGAAGTTTTCTTATAGTTGTGCTTTATACCGCAATATAACCGAATTTTCGCATGGTCAGCTCTATGTAGCGTGTGCCCGGGTTTCCAGTGCCCAAAATCTGCATGTTTTTGCTCCACAAGGGAAAACATATAATATAGTGTACCATTCAGTTTTGGTTTAACAACTAATTGTATCGAGCGTTCAATCGCGCTTCTTAGACTTTTCCGTGGGAATGAGAAGTTTTCTTATAGTTGTGCTTTATACCGCAATATAACCGAATTCCACGCGGGCGAAGCCGCGGGCGGAAAGCTAGTTCAAAATATAACCAAATACTTAAAAAAATTGTGACAGCAATCTGATAAAAATTATGAATTTAAAGAACAGTGTTATTGTTGTAGATATATTGTTACTATAAATAAATAAGACATATGTCATTAAATAAACAATATAATATAAAAGATGTGTGAAACTTGAAAGAGTATAATAATGTTAAATGTTACATAAAACCAAGTTTATAAAGATCTTTAAGTTTTTTTGAACTTATGGAAGAAAACAGTTAGTACAATTTTAGCATTTCTATACCCCTAAATAAATGAACAGCTTATGGCAATATATGGAATACAGAATTTTTAAGGTGCAATACGCAAAAGGTTTTTTTTTTATGTTATGTACCTATGACTTACAGAGCCATGAACGATAAAATTTAGAAATAAAATATAACCTTTGGCGGTTCCTACTATTTTATATAGCTTCTAAATAGTTAAACACTGCATTAATACCTAAATTTAATGCACTTTTATGCAATACTGTATGTTACAATTCACTAATCCTAAAAACTGCTAAAGCTCTTCCTAAAGTTTTACAAGACTGTTTTGTAAAATAGGTAGCGGTAATAGAACAGCTTATTATGCAACCCATTTCCAACATATAATAACATTCAGTACCTAATATCTATTAAGAATAATGCGTTTAGTCAGTTTTATCTAAATGTCCTATAAGTGTGTTAAATGTCCTAACTAAATGTCCTATAACTTTGCTCTAAGCGACTGATTAATAGACAACGCTTAAACGGGTGAAAACTGTTTGAAACTATTTTCGAAGTTAGAAGCTTGAATCTAATAATTTAGGTTATCGATGTAAATATGATCGTAACTTCGTGTATTTTGTCGATTTTGGAAATGCTTCCCCTAAGTAAGCGAAATAAGGAAAGGTTTTTTTTAAATCAATAGGTACCTACATTATTTAAACCTTGTAAGAAAATATGGTATGAGACCTTAAATGCACTAAATTCGGGTTGAAATAGTGTTTGAAAAATCGATAAAAAATACACATACCTACATGTATTATGGGGCTGCTGGATATCTCCTTGCGGCCAGTAGGTGGCGCAGCAATCGAGTTCTTTTTGGCGAAATTAACCATAGGTATAACAGGTATGCCAAGGGTCGGGTAAAACAACGAGTCAGCTAGTCACAGATTAAATGATTTTATGCATAAGTATTTATATTCTATTGAAAGTAAACTTACATTAGAAAAGTTGGAAATTTTAAAGGTTTCGTGTACCATACCAGCTACTTCCCGCTATTAGCGGTTATCGTAGAAATAGTCTGTCGTAATCCACGAAAAATTGTGTTCTGCCTACTCGCATAAAAACATACTAAAACCTTGTTTTCTTATTTTCTGTTGGAAATCTCCGGAACGTATCTTGATAATTCTTTGCGGGCACCTATACTGCCGTCAATAGCATAGTTACAGTAAGTACGCTCTCGACAATTTCGAGAAAAACGTGCTAAAAGTTTTTGTACAAAAATATATAGGTGCTAAGGTCCTCTTTCATTTAAAGCTACAGTCACCATGATCCGATTACAAACAAATTATTTATGGAAGATTTTCGTACCAAAACTTTTAGCCAATTTTTCTTGACACCGTCGAGAGCGTACTTACTGTAACTATGCTATTGACGGCAGTATATTATACAGGTTTATTTTACATACGTATCTCTAAATAAGTCTACCTATCCATGAATAAAAATGACAGATCGATTAGCAGTTCGAAATAAAAATATGTATAGCTTTTTTTATTTAACGATTTACAACATAAATAGACGCTGTTAAGCATTCGTGTGTTAACCCACACCGAGCTAGTTTTGAGTAATCAGCTGTTATATTTTTTTGAGAACAATCTTCTTTTTTTCGCTTATGTTAAGCAAAAAAATATTGTTATGCGGTATCATTTTTTTTGTTGAAATGCATAGATTAATAAAATTAATTTATATATTATAATAAATTCATTATTAAATAAAAAGAGCTTAAAAATGGTTGATGCTTAAATTGCTGAAGGGTTTATTATAATTAGAATTCATGTGTTATGTACCTTAACACATTAATGCAAAATTCTGATTTGTTGTTTTAAAATGAATGAGTGTATTCATTTTTAGAAAATGTAATAAAATAAACTTCTAACATTTTAAATTTTTTATTTTCTTATTTATTTAAAGTTTTATTGCTATAATATGCTTGGATTTATATTACAAGTTCTGCTTAAAATGAGAAATCCAACAAGTTATTACTTACATTATTTCAATTATTTAAAAAATTTAAACAAATATTTGTATCCTATTTTGTATTATTATTTCAACTTTATTAAATAAAATCAATATAATTATATTTGTTTGTATCCACCAGACGGTACAAATCTATTATACTAAGTAACTGTGAGTCTTATTCTCTTGCTTTGCTCTACTGCTTACTTTTATAACTTAAAACTTCTTCTTAGAACATTACGTTCTACTTATAAAAAAAACAAAATAAAACTTTTTCATTTCTTTTCTTCTTTGCATAGGTATAATGACGAAAATAAACGGAGAAATTTAAATTTAAAATTTAAATATTTAATAGGTTAAATTTTAAATATTTAATACGTTCATATAATTCATATTTGTCGTTTGGGAGTCGAACCCATAACCTCCGACATTGCCGTCCACCAACTAAAAGCAAATGTACAAACGTACATACACTTCTAGAATTATAACTCCTTTTTGTCTTTGTCGTAGCTGGATAAAATGGTTTTAAATGAAAGTATCCAAGCACTAACGAATTGAAATTGCCTACTTTAAAAAAAACACTTTTAGTAATTAATATGTTTTCAGGTGAGTTTAGCCAAAACTCTTCTACGTTTAATTTAGAGCTGAACTGATCAAAACTTTTCTTTCCACTACATCGTTTCGTCATTATAATAAGAATTTAATGAATTTCTGAACACATCTAATTATTAAATTTATGTATTAGTGTGGTCAACAAGTCCGCGCAATCCTTACCGCCCTCAGCTACCCGCGCTCGCCCTATTTTGCATTTACCTATGTGTGTTGCAGAATAACACATTATTGCTTTTAGTTGTGGTCTCATTAGATTTTGGCATTAATAATGTAAGGCACTTATGACATAAACGCTAAATACAAATCTTAATTTAGAAATTAAGCAATAACGATTTTTGTACTCTAGAATATTCTGCGATTTTTTTTCAATAAAATGGATTGCACTATCGTAAACCTTATGATCTAAAGAATAAAACTGCATTCATAACTCAATACCCGATTTTCTGTAGGTTAACACAACAATGCTTAACAGCGTCCAAATATGCATTGCTTAAAATAATAGCAAAAAAATACCACTATGGTTTAACCCTGTGCTATCTCAAGTCTATTACATTAAAAATCAGTAAAAGATTACAATACTGTTATATAAGATACGAGCGTAAATTTCTCTCAAAGATTTC
The DNA here is from genome assembly GCA_927399485.1 of Calamotropha paludella. Taxonomy (NCBI): domain Eukaryota; kingdom Metazoa; phylum Arthropoda; class Insecta; order Lepidoptera; family Crambidae; genus Calamotropha; species Calamotropha paludella. The sequence continues at coordinate 18,314,886 of OV656815.1, read as the reverse complement.
AACAAAAAACACTGGTTGTTTTATCTATACGATTAAGTGTTCGTTATATTAAGATAGGTAAACGACACTGCGCGTATGCATGACGAAAAGGGGGCTAATAAATTACAACTTGGGCCGGCCGGCCCCACATAATAGCGAAACAGAGCATAAGAACGATTAGAATTCTCCGTTCTACTATTAGAAGTAAGTGAATTCACGCAAGGCGTAATTTTCAATGCTTTTCCGAATCCAAAAAACTATAATAATGCCTTTTTCAAGAAAAAATATAATCTCGGATCATTTACATGGCTCGTTTAAGTGGGTTCTTATTCATACGTTTAGAAATTTGTAAGAAAAATATATCTATAAAGTTCAAGAAATATTAATATGCCCGTTATTGTTTTTGTATTTTTATCCAATATCAGCAAAATTTAAAAAAAAATCGTATTGTAATTAAAATACAGATAAGTGGTAGGTACCTAATAAAACGTATGTGGATAAGATATATTATAAACTAAAATATGAATATCAGATAAATATAAAGATTTTATCCCTAAGTAAAATCAAATAACAGCGAAATTTTTATAAATGAATCCTATAATATTCAATTGCCATGACACTTTTATGGGACGATAAATAAAACAATCAGTCATTATTATAGGTTAATTTACAACAATGATATCGTGTTAATTTACTGATAACGTGCTAATCCTTTCAGAATATGCAAATCTTCTAAACTAATATTAAACTAAAGATTGCAGGCACAATGTGGAAGGTCAGTTGAAGTTACACTTTAGTGTACATATACATTAATATAGTATTAACAGTACAAATAGATGTAATAATTTACATTTAGCATTAAAAGTGCTTCTTTAAATTTTCTGAATATTAAAAAAATTAATTAAAAACCTGGACGTACGAGTAGGCACCATTTGATTCTTATAGACTAGTAATGTAACCTTGATTTATTAAGAATCGAACCTGAGAAATGATGAGAAGCATAAGGTGAAACAGTTAATTATTTCAAACAATAGGTACCGTGCGTGTGCAGCGCAGTTTATACTGAACAGTTAATCAGTTCAGTGAAAAAATAAGTGGTCACAGTATATCTAATAAAAATACTAGCTTTTTAGACTTAATCAGAAAATGCAGAAAAACTTTTCTCACGTTTTCGCTACTCTACGTGTAGCGAACTCTGTTTCGCAATTCTGTTTTCTTCAGATTGCAGTTATTAAAGAGAGTTAAAAAAACACTTATTTATACAAACCGGCAAACGTGTGTACCCATAGGATAAAGATACTTTTAAGTGTCTTCACAGTTAAAACCGCCGAGTGGACAGAATCATAGGGGTGGGGACTTGTGTTTGTGTACCACTTATGTAGGGCGAAAACTGTCAGTTTTTCCTTATCTATTAAAACTGATGATATATTGTTACCACACATTTTTTCACTGAACTGACGAACTGTTCAGTTTAAACTGTGCATATGTAGGCGGTACCTATTGTTAGAAATAATTAACTGCTTCACCTTATCTTTCATCAATTCTTAGTTTAGATTCTTTATAAATTAAGGTTACATTGGAAGTCTATAAGAATAAAATGGTAACTTCTTCTACGACCACGTTTTTAATGAAATTTTAAATATCTAGGAAGGTAGCACTTCTCTAATTATTCATATATGTATTCATCCATATTCGATAGGGGCGGAAGGCATGTGTGGTTATTAACTCAAACTCAAAAGCATCGTTTGCATATTAAAAACTAACACAAAGTCTTAAACAGACAATATCATAAGTTGTAAATAAAAGTATGTATCTACCTATCAATTTCCTTTCATGTTTTGGACCAAAAGTTTAAAAATGTAAGTATCATTATTTATAATAATGGAGTATGGTTTGTATGATAGAATTTTTTTGATAATGTTTTTTAATAAAATTTGTATGATAGAAAATGCAAACTCACAGAATGCAGCTAGACCAGCACCAAAGGCGAGCTGCTGATGCGGCAGCAGCATCGGGCGAGGGTACACCGGCATTGGTGGCGGTGCCGACCAAACTGGGACACTGCCCCTTTCATCTATATCCTCATTCTCCTCAACCTCTACATCCGACTCCTCTTCTAGCTCTCGATTGTGACTTTTTCCACCGTCCTTTGATTTATCCTCCAGGTGACCGTAAATTCTCGCAAAAAACTTCCTTGGCGACGAAGGCCGAGGCGCTTGTAACGTTTCCGTCAGCTCAATTTTATCGTCACTCATTTTGTAACACAACACGTGTGGTTCGAGCACTAATGACACGTGGATTGATACGTCAGGTGAATCAAGCGAGTTCCCTCGGGATGAAGCTCCGCCTATTACGCTCCCAATGGGTTACGAAGGGGAGATGTGACCAATAGTAGACACGCTAGTGAGGGCCGCCACCCCCTGGGGCGTGTCATTGCTGTCTCAAGTTTATAGGTTTTCATTTTGTTACAAACTACTTTGAAAAAGTTTTCCAAATAAAAGTTTTATTTGCAGAAATATGAAGTGAAATTTGATATAAGTGACAAAATACGCATTTTCTTCTTCTCTTGGGTTGTAATAGGTAAGTAATTATACTTACTTTATTTATCTTCGTTGCGCGTGAAAGAGTCGCTATGTGTTTTTTATAAATTTGTTTTAGCTACGTGAATTATAACACTTAACGTGTATATATGGAACCTTCGAAGTATGAATGTCACATAGCTACATTCCGAAACTCCTTAAATATTTCATTTATTACATAGTTGTTTTTACAGTATGTGTGCATTGAAATAACGATCAATACTGCATAAAAATCCGAAAAAGCTAAATAACACATAGCAATGTTTTGCACGCGCAACGACGTTATTCAACTTTTGCAAAAGTACAATCTTGCAACCGAATTCAGTGTACATGCTTTTCTTACAAAACTCAATAAAATTGTTGACTTTCAAATCCAGTATGCATGAGTGAATTAAGTTACTGCGACCGACTTGTTTTCATTGATTTTGTTAAAATATAATCCCTTTCTTTCGCATAATGTTTTTGCCGTAACAAGCGACGATCGGCCTACTTAAGCGTTTGACTTGTGGCGCATCTATCTCTCTTCGACTTCGTGAAGTGAAAAGTTAATGTGGTTTCCATTGTTTATTACAACAACTTAATGTTAATTTATCGAAAAAAAAAATGCAATTAACTCCTTATTTGTATTATACAAAAAAATAATAATTCAATTCACAAAAGTATGCAATTTTTCATCAATGTTTTCTTATGCTATCACGTAAAATTATTGTCAGTAAACTGACTTTACAAACAACCAATTTTTTTCTAATTTAATTTAGCATAAAATCAAGAGGCATAAATTGATATAGGTACATTTCAGGTTAGGTTACGTCAGATTTCTTTTATCTATTACCAACCAGCTTCAAATAATGTCTTTCAATGTTAGGAAACGATTGTAATGTGCAAATTAAGAAAAACAAACTATAAATCTCTAAATATATTTTGTTATTGAATATTGCGCTCATTCTGCTCATAAAAGATGTATGGGTACTTCAATCTGAACGTTAATTATTTTATTGCATCAAGAATTACTTCTTCCAACAATCAACTATTAGCATTGTCTGGCGAAATTAAATTCTAACTGTCAGAGTCCTAATTGATTTTAATCTCTTTCTTATGTGGCCAATTCTCAAAAAAAATAAGAGTACCTATATGATTAGCAATTTGTGACGCCTTTTGCTACCAGTTTTGTGTGGGACGTTTAAATATTATATTGAATAGTGGTGTAGGCCCAAGTAATACGTATTGCATCAAAAATGATTTAGTATATTCAAGTCACAGAAAGATAAGATGTTTTGTTGTAAGCGGGTCAACGGTTCAATTTTAAAATATTAAATAAATAAACTGATTCCACGAACTGAGGATGTAGAAACAGAGAATATAGGTACCTATCGACGACCGTTTAGTGCAACGGTAGCGATCCTACCTTTCGCACCGATGGTTCTGGGTTGGAGTCCCGTAAGGGGCCAATGTTTGTGTGATAAATACAAGCATTTGTACCAGAGTATAAGGTATTTATATATATTTCTATAAATATTACATTTCTGTGTACCTATCATATATGTATGTCTATCCGTTACCCTAGTATCTATAACACAAGCCAACATTGCTTACTTTGGGCTAGGCTAATTGGTGTGAATGTAAGAAATATTATAATTATATATCCATTTAATTACTTTGGATATTTTAAATACTTTGAGCCAAAATAACAAAAACATAAAAACAAAATCACTGTTTCTTTTTTATCGATTGTGCGATATTTTTTAATAGTAGATACCTTAGGTACTTATTATATAGAGGTTTGCACCGGAGCACTGTGGGACATCCATAGGTTTCAAGAGAATATTAATAAATACCTACTTTTGAAATGTTATTAAAATCCTTATGACCATTTTATTGACTGTTTTGTTCATACACGTGATGGTATTCAATTTACCATAACGACCAGCATGTACACATCTTCATCTTTATCGTTTTTAAAAAGTAGATTTCCTAGATAAGTTTCTAATAACAACAGAAAATACTCTAAATCACAAATCTTTACAATACATTAAACGTAACATAATAAATTCAAAAACAGTAGCAACGCAATAAACAAAAACATTTAAACAATCAACCCCAATTAAAACATCATACTTTTGAAATTAATTCCTAAGTTCAGCCCGCGAAATGAGTGGCACGTGTAAGGCTGTCGTAGGTACCTTTTATCTTGCCGAAAGGCGAGCTTGCAGTGGTCGTTAAAATTAGGCTGTGGATAAATAATTTTTTATCGGAAAAATATTTTGTTGATAGGTACCTAGGCGCGTTTTTAACGAAATTTTGTGTTTTTTTGGATTCGGATATTAGAAATAATATCATTTGACGTTGTTTGTAACTACTATTTATAGTTTTGATTTTGCTACTTGGGTGCCTAGGTATGTCCTTATTATTTATAAATCGACTCAATCAATTTATTTAACGTTTCTGGTATTAGTTCGCGTTGAAGTGAGCCTGAAATTAAAGAGTTTTTACTTTTTATTAGAATTCCGCACATCAAAAGTAAAAACAAACGGACCCTTATGATAACAAGAGCCTTTTTCTGAAAATATCTGGATTTTTTGTTAAAATTAACCACTACTAAAATATGTTCTGCTATACGAGAGTATAGCAGAACAGATGTAAGTTGATGGTACCTAAGGGTCATACTTTTAATTTTTGTTTTGAAATTTATTTTCTCAGAAAATAATATAAAAACATGTATTACATTCTACAAATAACAATATTGCATTATTATAACATTGATGGAACAAGTCATTTATTGTAAATGTTTGTAGTAAACGTTATTAATTTTCTTTTATTAAATATTTTTCCAATGTGTGCACACCTTTAGGTAGGTAAAGTCCCTACCTTTGTTTAAAATTTCACGCTAGTGTGTGTACAGAAACCAGGGTTCCCAACTTAGAAGTTTTCCCCCTAAATTTAGGGTGTAAATAAGTGAGATGGGATTTTTGGGGGTGTTATATGTTTAGGGTTATTTTTATGGTTTTTGTGAACCTTCATATTCTTTAATATTTTATTTATCGAGAAAATTAAAGATTTAAAGTAAAGGCCCTGGGACAGCCTTAACTAGCTAATCAAATTAATTTTTTACCTAGCGACCTCGGACTTAGTGAAATCTAGTGTACTTAAAATCCAAGTACAGTACTTGGAATTTTCAATCGAAATGGTGGATGAATGATCTTGTACAATATTCAACCCATCTCCTAAAATATTAGGCTTATTCAAAGTCAACATGTATGGCTTTATAAAATCTGATTCGCCAGAAGAAAATGAAATAATATTTGACGTAATAAATGTAATTTATTTTTATAAATGAAAAATTAACAAAATTATATCATACAATTTATTTTTAGGGGGATTTCCAAGTAATTAGGGCAAATTTAGGGGTTATTTGAATTTTATTTAGGCTAAATATTTTCAAGAGTTGGTAACACTGACGGAAACTAACCACAATTCGCGGACGTGATTTGCTTATTGTGTCGTATGTGCTAGTTTTTTCGTGTGTACTTTTCTGGATAAGTACTACCTATTTTGTGATTAGTGTGGTGTTTATTTACGGATAATTATGCCTAATTTTATCAGTACAGTAATATCCAATACACGGATGTGGTTTTGGCTTATGGAATGGGCGTTGGGAACTCTGGTGAAGCATTGCGTTTATATCTGGACTATTTCGGACACCGCAATAATAACTAAATAAAGAAATAAATAAACGTAGTTCAGCGTTTAAGAGATCGTGGCAGTTTTTCCAATCGCAACGTGGATTCCGGTGCTATAGGTGACGTGGACGTTAGGGATTTAATTCTCGCTCATTTTGATGTACATCCTGAGGACAGTACAAGAAGTGCCGGTCGAGTTTTTGAAGTCTACAATGCCACCGTACACAAAATCCTAAAGACGGATGAACAGCCGCGCCATCCATTTAAGTTTACAAAGGTGCAAGCATTATTGGTGGAAGATTACGAGCGCCGCATGGACTATGCACGTGCAAGACTGTGTGTGTCCGTACAGGAAAGGAACTTTGAACATTTAATTTAAAGTGTTACTGGAAATCATATTGATCTCTAATGGAGGTGAGAACAACGGCACATTAAAAAGGTAGGTTTTATTTTTTTTAGTACAGTCAACAGCATATCATGCAAAGAGCAGGAAGGACTTTGGACTTTGCATCGGCTTTATTTCGTAGGCGTAAGCGCTAATATCAAGCTGCTTTCATTCACCGTGACGTGCTATTGACCGTACATTGTGGAACTCTGATTAAAGATGGTACTCGTACACACGGTCCATTCTCACTCACCTGAGCGAGAATTAATTAAATTATTTTCAAAAAATTAGGCATCTTGATAAATAAAAATATTAAATACCTACGCGTGTGACGCGGTCAATGAACGCGGTCAATCAGCGTTGACCCACGTGTTTAAATTTAAGGCGATGCGCTCCGTTCTTTTTTATTTCTTATTTTCAAAACTCTGTTATTTATTAGTTAATTGAAAAACTGATACAACAAATCTGTTACATTTGCGATACATGATAACCCATTAAAGCAGGTGTTCTATTTTCATTTACACCCTGTATATTTTCTTTAGTATGTCATTGCTACGAGGCGACTTTTCTTGGAGTATTATATTTTAATATTCAAAGTTTGAATAAACTTTTAAATATGTTCCCACTCGCTCCGACTATGGAGGTATATTGCACCATAATCTTTAGACTTTCTTATCTTAGAAAAATTAAAACTTGGCTGCCCTTATCTGCCCTTTTGGCGATGACAAGGGTGCTACGGTTGCCAGATTATCTCGTAGCATTTGCTACGAAATTAGTTTATTTAGTCTTAGTGCTTTGTGTAGGTTTTGTGACTGAATTTTAACCGTTTTTTTTTTTGTTTTAGGTAATTTATATATATGCTCGTTTTCAAGAATGCATATTCTTGAAATATGGCTAACTGTCAATACCGATAATGACTCGGAATAGTGTTGTCAAGTCCTACAAAGTTTGTTGACTACTCTGAACGATGCTGAGAACTTTGATATTCATTATTTAGAGAAAATTGTTAATAATTTATGTAAAGCTATTGCTCGATTCTGGAAAAAATGTAATAGGGATAAAACCAAGCTTTTATATAAGAATTCCGATTGGTTTAATGTTATTGAAAAAATTCAACTTGTGAAAAACAATAAGCAATGTACTCCGTCTGAAACGTCGCCGTGTCATTCACGTGGTCGTCCTCGAAAACCTTTTACGCAATGTAGTAAAAGGACTAAACGTCGGAGAGTAGCTGATTTGTCAAAGTCTGATGATTCTACTGTGAGTGCATTGCTTGATGTTTCAGACTGTTCATTCGATTCATGTATATCTAGAGTTAGCACTGATGATGTCTTGTCATTTGTGACTGATGCTCAGTTGACAAAACATCAGTATTTATTAATTAAAAACTTTGTTAATAGTAAGATTTCTCCTAATGTATTACCATGTTACCAACAAATTACTAAAGCGAAACAGAGATGTTACCCTTCTAATATAACTGTTTCCGAGTCTTTAGCTGAAGTTGAATTACAAAGTCTTTTTGATCACACAGCTTCTCGAATCCTTGAATCTCAAAAAGAGGTCTTAGATCAGATTCCTGATGATTGTTTGTCTAATATCTCTTTACTTGGGAAATGGGGATTCGATGGCAGCACTGGACATAGTGAATACAAACAATTTTTTTCAGATTCAACTTTAGAAGATAGTAGTTTGTTTGTAACATCTTATGTACCCCTTCAAATTATTGTAAAATTAGCTGAAGATAATTGTAAAATTTTATGGAAAAATCCTCGACCCTCTTCCACTAGGTACTGCCGTCCTATTCGATTTCAATTTTTGAAAGAAAGCACAGCAGTGTCTTTGCAAGAGGAAGCTTATTTTAAGGATAAAATTGAAAGTTTGCAACCTACTTTTATTCAGATCGACAATCGTGAATTGGTCGTTTCTCATAAGTTGCAGCTTTCAATGGTAGATGGTAAAATTTGTAGTGCTTTAAGTGAAATATGTGTGAAGTGAAGTTATATATGTAATGCTACCCCTAAAGAGATGAATAAAATAGACGAATGTTTACAAAAACCTGTAATAGAGAGTAGATACCAATTTGGATTATCACCACTACATTCTTGGATACGTTTCTTGGAATATTTTATTCATCTTTCATATAGATTAGACATAAAAAAATGGCAAGTTAGGCTAGATAGTGATAAACAATTGTTATCAAATAAAAAACAATATGTACAGTCCCAGTTTAGGGAACGATTAGGTTTAATAGTTGACAAGCCGCGTAGTGGTGGAAGCGGGACGTCTAACGATGGAAACACGGCCAGGAAGTTTTTTTTGGAATCAGCTGTATCTGCTGAAATTACAGGTTTGAATAAGGATCTCATAGATCGTTGTTGTGTAATATTACAAACGTTATCTTCTGGACATAAAATTAATTAATGCAAGTTTAAAGACTATGCATTACAAACAGCATACAGCCTGGTCGAGGAATATCCGTGGTATAGTCTTCCTGCTTCTGTCCACAAGGTGCTCGTACATGGATCAGATATTATAAGTTATGCATTGTTATCTATAGGAGAACTTTCCGAAGAAGCTGCTGAAGCGACAAATAAGTATATCAAAATTTATAGACGAAGTCACACTCGAAAAATGTCACGTGAAGTTACCAATCAAGATTTAATACAACGACTATTATTACATTCAGATCCTTATATTACAAGTCTTCGGAACCTTCCCCCTAAAAAGAAAAATACTCCGTCACAAAGTGTAATAGAATTGTTACATGTTTAATATTGTTAGAATAAGAATAATTTATTTGTATTTTGTTAGTTGTTTTGTTTTTTTTTTGTATTTAATTAATTTTAATTTATTTATTTCTATTATTTTATTATAATTAAATAATTATAATAAAATAATAATAATTAAATAATATAATAATAAAATAATATAATAATAATATATAATAAAATAATATAATAATAATATTATAATTAAATAATAATAATTATAATTATCAATGTTTTGACTCTTATTTTATGTAAAATATATGTTTTACATTCCAATTTTTAAGTGTTTGTTCATGATAAATTTAGGTAAAAGTATGTTATTGTTTATATTTGTTTTTTACTGAAGTAAAAGTTTTTTATTCCGTAAATACATGTACTTCTTTCATTTTAATGTTCCTAAAACACTTTTACAACTATAAGTCACTAAAATAATACAATGTATTGATAGTAACAGGACTTTAACTATTTATGACCGCCCTTGTATGGAGCGTGTCCCTCCGTGCGGAGCAGCGAGTACCGGAGAATAACCGGTGATTTACCGGTAAAAGTACTCGATTAAAATAATCGGTAATTAACCGATTGATCTCCGGTGATTGTCGCATCTTATTTTTTATATAATAAAGTTACACAGAAAAGAACCACATTAAAAAATCATTTTTTTATAATAATTTAACATTCATTACAATTATTTACCAACTTGTATCTTTTGAATTGGATTTAATATTTCAGTCATTAATTCAAAGCGGTCTTGTCCGTTTATGTGAGTCATTTCACTAGCAATTAACTGGCCAAATAATTTGTGGCAATGTTCGTGGTTATATTTGTAATTATCTGTTTGCGTTCCTTTTTCATTGCACATTACTATGGGTTGCTTTTTTGAAATATTTCTAACAGAATCACCATCTGGTTCTTCGTCAGAAAATGTGATCCTTTGCGCATATTCTTCAAATAGATCTAAATAAGAAAAATGGCAAATAAGAAATATAGATTGTATCTTGCGTATGTTTAAAACAAAATCGTGAACAAATTAAGCTTACCTTGAGTTTCCATTTTAAAAGAAAATTCTTCTTAAGTTAACTGTTTAAATTATATCTACAATTTAATTTAAACAGTTACGTACGGTACGTACGGTACGACCTTTACAATTACTACAAGAAGTTCCAACTCGTTGGAATAGCCTTTATGAAATTAATTGATAGCATAACTGCCACCCAGAGAAAACTGCCTCAAGCACCTCAAATAATTAGCCCAGAAGAAGAAAAAATATTACAAGATATGGTGCTTTTGCTGGATATATTCGAACAAGCAATCCAAATGATAAGCAGGGACCAATATCCAACTTCTAGTTTGATTATACCTATTATTTACGGGCTATTCGATAACATTCAAAGTTCGGGTTCCAGGATTTCTACAGGGGTAGGTGAAATACTTTTACAAACATTGAAAAATTGTATGAATGATCGCTTATTGGAATACGAATCTCGAACTGTTTGTCGAATTTCTACTTTTCTGCATCCCGTTTTTAGAAACAGCTTTAGACAATTGCAAGATAAATTAGCTGCTAAAGATGCTGTAAAAGCAGAAATAAATAATATTTTCCGGATCCGTAACATATCTCAAAGCGCATAAGAAATAGCCATATCAAGCGAAAATAGTACAAGAGAAACTGGTCACCCGGATTTGCTTGGATTTCTAAAAAGAAACAATAGTAATGCTGATATGACATCCGCTACGGCAATGGATTTATTCAAAATGTACACGGAAACACAGTATCCTGAAAAAAACCACAATTGGGAAGTTGTGCAATTCTGGAAATTCAATAAACATTTAAAGCCTTTAGACGAAGTAGCCTTTTGAATACCTAGCTGTGCCTGCTACTTCTGGAAGGTCAGAAAGAGTATTTTGGGCAACAGGACAAATGCTAAATGATAGACGAAATATGTTACGCTACGTTAAGTTGTGTTTCCTCAATCAAAATCAGCATTTGCTATCCTTATAAAACGTTTTTTTTTTTAATAAATTATTATGTTCTTAATTTAATTTTTTGCATTCATAATGCAATATTTTCTATAGGATATAAAATACGCGTGTAAAAAAAACTGTGTAAAATATCAATTGATTATTCTGATTTCTTTATTTTTAATGTATAAATTATTATTCTCCGGTGACCTCCGGTTTTTCACCGGAGATTGCCCAATCACCGGTGAATTCAATCGGTTGTCAAAATCTCGCTCCGGTGCAAACCTCTATTATTATATTCGTAATATAGATAGTAATACCTAGAAAATGGACAAATGCCTTTAGCGTCAGCTTTAGAAATACTCGGTAAAAACTCGACGGGTCTTTCGAGGTCTGGGTAGCTCAATTGGAAGAGTGGGTACTCTACCGGAAAGTGAAGGAATCTGGGTTCTCGAGTCCCACCTGATAACTGAAATAAGTTTATTTTTGTAGTAATAATGATGTTTTTTGGATATAAAAATCAAGCAGTAAAATGCTTGAATAACAAAAATATTTAAAAAAAAATGTATTTAAATCGGTAACTTATCCATAATGTAACAACATTCTTTTTATTTAGTAGGTATTATTTATATACAACTTAGATAGGTATATTACTTACCTATAATTAAGCTTCGTATAGATTAGAATAATTAAAAATAAAACTAAAAATACATTTAGCTTAAAAACAATATTATCACCTAGGTTTGTCATTTTTATTTTTGTTTGTTTTTTGGTTTAATTTACATTGTTGGCACTACGCTTGGCTTAACAGAAATACTCCATAAGTAACTGCGGGAATATAAATTAAATTATGTTTTAGTTATAAATAACAGTAAAACTTTTTTAACATTAATGAATTATATATTTTCTTTCATAATTAGGTATACCATCTCATCTTCACTCATCCAGAAGGATGTCGTTATTTTTGCTTAAATTTGAAGTGGTAAAAATTCCTTTCCGAAGTTTTAGCAGTTGTTGTGGAAAATCTCTATCTGTGATTCCATGAAGATAAACTCTCATATTCGTCCGTAATTATAAATTTTCAATCGAAGTCCATAATGGAGACGATTTCAAGCTTTGATGATATTTGCTCGCGTACCTCTGTCTATGACGGGAAGAGACTGTCGGAAATCTCCAGCAAATAAAAAAAGTATTCGCGCCCATGAGAGCAGAAGAGTTTCTAAGATCTTTTAAGGTTCTGTCCACGGCCACTATATGTGCTTTATGACTCATGATGCATTCATCCCACATGATCAATGAGGCGTCTTGTAGTAATTTACCAAGAGGTCCATTTTTGCGGATAGAACATGTAGATTGTAGCTTTACGGATAGTGGAAGTTTGCAAGTAGAATGAGCAGTTTTTCCATCCTTTAAGAGATTTGTGGCTTGGCACTTTATTTTTTGTAATTGGCACGGCCGGCAGTGGCGGACGGCCGTGGGGAGCGCGAACCTCGAGAGAGACATCACGACAGACGGTTGCAGAATTAAGAAAGATTAGAAAAAGTCAAAAATGTTACGTGGTTAATGTAATTGGTGGTTTACATAATTATTACATCCATGAAAACTCTTGAATGGTATGAAACTTGGGAATATAGCCTTGGATACGAAGTCATTTATTTGAATAAGGATTAATACCCAGGTACGAATAAGGTGGCCTAATTTTTACAGGCGTTGCTATTGCATAAATTAACATAGAAAAGTAGTTATTGTGACATAACTGTGATAGTTAGACATATAGTAACGCAGACTTTTTTATACATTATAGTTTTCTATAAAACTGTGTGCAAAGTGATGTAGGTACTTTGCTCTATTGTCAATAATTTCCACAGCGTATGCGATATAAGATTATTTTTTGGTATTTTTTTACACGTAGGATTGCATTATCAAAGTTTTCATACGGATTCCTTACTTTAAGAAAATATTCTGTCGCCTATATTAATCAAGGATAATGTAGAATTCTATATGTGAAAGTATTTTTCAAGTCGATCCCGTAGTTTTGTAGCCAATTCAATATAAAAAAGCAATCAAAAGTTTTCATACGGTACCTAAATTTTTTGAAAATATTTTACAGCCTATGTTCATCAGGGATAATGTAGAATTCTAAATGTAAAAGAATTTTTCAACTCGGTCCAGTAGTTGTAGAGCCTATTCAATGCAAACAAACAATCAAATATTTCCTTTTTATTATATGAAGTATAGATCATTACTCGTGTGTTTTCACTTCTCATTATAGAAAACTTTTTGGAAGAATAACGTTTTAGGTAAAATTTTATTGTAAGTAGGTTAAACGCTCTCTTAAATTTAAAAAGTGAGTGCCATTGAATTGTCATTTTAATGACATGAAAAAATTAAAAGAGAGCACTGATTGTACTTAGTAACTTAATAATTCAAATGAACAGTTATTTGATTATGCAGTTGAAAGAGGTTGCTTTGATATGTATCTGCATGATGATGAGTTTATCCCTAAACTGCACTTTCCCTCTTCGTAGAGAAAATACAAAACTGCCATCAGATACAAGTTCTGGCTATACAAACAGTAAGTAGGTACTTAAATACAAAACCGTTTCGAGATTCAAAATAAAAATGTGTACATGTACATAGTTCATATTACTAGCTTGGACATGTCGATTGTCCACGTAAGCAAATAAGGGCAAATGCCTGTCTGTCTAAATCGTTACAGGTACACTTTTGAGCGCGATACTGAATTTATGCAGGTATTCAAAGGTAGAACTTTGCACACTGACCTACGTAAATACAGAGTCAAACAGCGTTTCGATCGACAGAACCGCGCGTCCATGGCGCGATTAAAAAAACGTGGTGTATTTACATAAACTTTTTACATAGATAGAAAAGTAGTGCCATCTATAACATGTTTTAAGAACTACGTGAGCACTGCGCTGCTGTATACTACTATAGTATTAATATAAAGATGTAGTTATAACATTTTGTCGAACAAAACAAAGTTTTTACTTGTGGAAATTAAAATGACGCCTGCACAAAGTAGTGTTGTCGAAGAGCAAACTTATATTATTACTAGAACATAAAGACATACCCTTATGAACAATTTACACAAACTGTGCCTAGAACGAAAACTAGCGCCATCTGTTATGTATAACTCAAAATAATTGCCTGAGCGCTGCCTCGCTTTAAAGTACGAGATAACCTTGTATGTGCTTTTAAATAAATCATTTTTATTATTTTGACGATCGTTTCAGTAGTGATTACATACTCTTAGAATCGTTTGGTGCAACTTTAATGACAGCAGATGTTTATATGGTGAATACGAGCATTTGTACCTAAGTCGTGGGAACTTATATATTTCTAAGAATATTACATATGTAAATTCATCATATATGTATGTTTATCCTTTAAGTAGTCTAATAACACTTCTTACAGTGCTTACTTTAGCCCAAAGTGCTGAATGTAAGAAATAACTTTATCTCAACGAGTTGGATGCACTCCGATATATGAAGTTTTAAGTTAGGTCATTAAAATAACTAGGCGATGCAGCCGCTAAACATAAAGCTACGCTGGCACCATATATTGGAGCGGAGTGTAATACCTAAAAAATATTTTTTTTTTGTTTCGATTCAAAATTCGGACTCCGTCACAATCTGGTCCTAAACCTGTTGATTCAATTCCACACAAAAAAATATTAAAATCGGTTAAGAACTCGGGAAGTTATGGCGTAACAGACATTGAGCCATTAAAGCTGATCCAATAACGACATAGTTTAAGTTTTATTTGTATAGCAATTGTAATTTAATTATTTTCAAATTAGTATGTGCTTTTAAAAATAAAAATGGGATAGGTTATTTAGACTACTTAAGTAACGTAACTATCACGACTGATGGCAGATTATACATAGGTATTAATTTAGGCTTGCTATGGTCGTTGCCTCTCTTCAGTAGCACATCAGGGAAGTTCGCCGAAGCGCGAGTGGCTGGTGTCTATTCAATAATCGTAATATATGCCTGGTGCAAGAAGTGCGGAACATCGCCAACAGAATCCAGACCATAATCGCTAGCAGACTCGACTCTCTGAATGTGAATCACTGCTGCCCGATATCACATAAACTGGGGCGGATCGGAGGTGTTTCACCCGATGTCATATTATTACAATTATTTATATTTCATGCAATAACATCCCAAAGCAAAAATAAATTGCAAATAAAGAAATGGCGCCGATGCAAGGTTATGTTGTTCTATTAAGCAATGGGCGAGACTTAAAATTACCGTTTTGAAATTACCTTTATATAATGTGAAGTAAATTATCGATGATTCGATAGTCCATGTTTCTTTTTAACTTTTGAATCACAATTTTTACAGCATTTAACCACGCAACGAATAGTCACAAAGACAATAGAATCATTAACACGTTGGCCCTTTGTTTTTTAAACTCATCATTTAGAGCTAAAGTATAGGTGCCATTTTAGTTGCACTGGGCCGATATTCACGCTGTTAATATCATGTGTTCCTAGCGTAATACCGTGACTTATGTCTAGTAAATTATATAGGGTACTACTTAGTTATATAAAACCGCACTCTTTGTTGAATATTTTTCCATTTTTTTGCAGGTTCATGGATCTGGGATGACTTATTGTATCACGGCATCGTTGAACGCAGCAAAAAAATGGCGAATAACATAGAGAATGCAATAAAAAGAATGAAAAATTCAGCACAAGATTTTGGGAGAAATATTCACACCGAAAGCGGAGTTAAAAGAGAAAACAATAAACTCAGCGAAGAAGATCTACGTCAATATGAGCAGCTAGTCATAATGAAAAAGTATCCTTACTTAGATTTCAAGGAATTGGAGTATCAGTACAGTCCTTTGTCAAATAAAAATATAAGACAAAGCTGGAGAATAGAACCCGAATCCCACCTTCGAGATTCTATTTTGTATGAGCCTGAGGAAAGTATTAACGTGGAAATTATAAACAGGGGGCTATCCGGATTTTCCATTCCTTCGAAATTAATGAAAGGCAACGGTGTTGATAGTACACTGAAGGTAAAAAAGGTAAAGACTAACGAACAAACGTCAGAAAGCTTAATGAAATTATCGAAGAAATCATCAAATAATCGTCTTGTAAGAGGCATTCCCGAAGTCGAAATAAATAAATATACCTAAAATATAATTTTCACTATTTTTATTAAGAATTTTAAGAGGTTGCTGCGATTGTTTTCAATTGAAAGCCAACATTATATTTGAAATATTTTATGTGATTAGGTATAAACGTTTAACCTTCGCTCAGCCCGTTTGGAATTTTGGTTTGAATATAATAAAAAGTAAATATACTGCCTTGCCATCTTGCAAAATCCCAGGGGTGCGCTGCTAGTGTGCCGCTTGGCGCCCAGAGGAGGAAGGCTTTTTTCGATAGAGTTTGGCTCGCACTGTGGTACCTGTGTTGAGATTCTTTCTTTCAGTTAACAGCATCCTTGTAGACAGCTATATTTCTATAGACCTAGGCGTGTGCGTTCTCTTTAAAAAGGAGTGTTTTACCCAAATTTTCAGTTTTCGCTTTGTATACGTATGATAACTGAACATTTTGAGGTTTTTAGAATCTGATTGACACCGACACTCGAGTTTGTCTATTTTATAGAGACTGAAGGACAATTGGCCTCTGAAAAGATTGGTATTCTGACAAGGATAAAAGTACTTCATGTAGGAGCAATTTGACCATCTATAGTATCAAGCACAAAATCCATCATGTAAGAAGTATTTTTCTCATCTTTAAAACGGCTTCGTCAAATATCTTCTTCAGGTGCTTGAGTCAAGTCAGCCTTTGATTGAAGGGTGGCCCTACACACTTGCGCACTAGAACAGGTTTCGCTTCGAATATTTTATAATCCCTACCGCTGAAGATTAGATGGAATTCCTTGACCGAGTCAAAACGTTGACTTGGTCAAGGAAGGTATAATCGGGAGGATTTAAAGTTCGAGTGAATAATTTTTTCTAGACACTCACGTTTCACCGTAGATTACATTGTCGCTTACCTTTAAACGAGATAGTGGTCCAGCGCACTCGTACCTATCAATTTAAAAAAGCGGTCCAGCGCAGTCGTACCTATCAATTTAAAAAAAGGTATAGGTATCAAACAAATGTTGTCTTATCAATTGAGATAAATTATCCTAAAATGAGTAATTTCTATTATTTTCAGCATTTTATTGAACCCCCTGACCTGACAATATCAAGTTCTTCGTTTTTTTAATAAAAACTGAACAACTCGAGCTATGTCAAAATGTATCTATAGCATTTATGTTACCGTAAGGTTAGGATAGGACTGAAACTATTTCCTCCCATCACTATAATATCTGTTCCTGCACCTTTATGCTCCTAGAGTTTATTGTTCTGTGCCTCTATACCTAGTGATTACATATTCTTTATTACGGACTTTAAGTGGTTTCGAATTTTCTTTAGAATTTGTGTTATGAAGGATATTGCTGTTTAATAATAAGAATTATAAATTTCTAACTAATTATTAATTACTACTTAGTTTGTAAATATGCACGAGTGGCAAATTAAACAAACAGCGGAAGATGTCATTTCACGCTCTTTGAAATACAATCAATGTGTAAGACTTGTTTTTACCTTCATCAATCATAAGAAATGGTTTTATAATATTGTGATATCATTACTGAAATAAATATAAAATATTTTTGACACAATCAAATTTTCACAAATTGATACGTCACACTACTGACAAGTATACTTATATTTCAGAATGCAGCCATAAAAACGTGGTTGAAAGGCCACGCGTCCACGCCTTAAAAGCTTATTTTAAAAATTCCTTTTTGACGTTTAACTAGAACTAAAGTCAATCAAGGTCAAATTAGGGATGTGACATTCTACACAAAACGATTCTTACTGAATCGATTGCTTTATAAATTAAAAACTGATTTATAAATAACAATGCTTTTTTGAAAAAGAAATGTTTTTTTTAGTTTGATCGTATGTTTCTTCAATTATCAAATTAAATTCAATATAATCTTATATTATATAAATCACAGATTTATAAATTTAAAAATACAAAACAGAAACTACCAGTTTTAAAATTATAAACATAATATTAAAGTTTTAGAATACGTAACATACATGAGTATTTTTAACAAAATAAACAAACAAGAAATCCGAGGGCAATGAGTTTAGGAATAAGGGCTTAGGTAAGCGTTTGGAAAATATTCGGCTTTGAAAAACTTTTGAACGAAAAACTTTTAAAAGTTGTCGTTTGATAAAAAGATTTATTAATGAGATAACAAACGAATGTCGGTTAAAAAGTACAGTTCATCCTTTCACACCATCTAGA
Organism: Calamotropha paludella; assembly: GCA_927399485.1. Lineage (NCBI taxonomy): Eukaryota > Metazoa > Arthropoda > Insecta > Lepidoptera > Crambidae > Calamotropha > Calamotropha paludella. The sequence goes on along the minus strand of OV656815.1, from coordinate 18,296,194 downwards.
GAAAGTTTTATTAGGTAAATGAACTAAACTGTTCTGAAAGCGCAAAAGCGATGCAATCGTTAACGTACGGATTGCGTTAAGCGTTAATGTAATTTTAATATACCTAACCTAGCACTCCGGGCTCCGGACTATATGTTGCATATGATTTTTTTAAAATGTTCGATGAAATTAATTCTATTTTTAATCAATTCTATGTAAAATTAAAACTGCTTATTCAATTTATTTCCTTAAAAAATATTTTAATCGAGTTTTTCCATAATTGATTATTATTTCACATTCCTATGTCAATTGTCAAATTATTAAATTAAATGATTCCTTGCTCAGTGTTAAGTTAAATTGGACGACTGAATGAAAGTACACGAAAAAAGGATTCTAAATTAATGGGGAATTGATATAACTTTTTTAATAATTACGCTTACCCATACTAATATTGGAACGCTATAGTTAGTTTTGGTTTGAAGTGAGTTAAATTTAATAATAATAAAAATAATTGGTTATTAAAACGTTACCGTATAACGGAGACGAAGATCCTACCTTTTAACATTATCATGTTGCAACTACTTACAGAAATTAACCATGGAACTGCAATGTCAAGTTCAGAACTATGATTGGGGTAAATTAGGGTCACACAGTATGGTGGCTCAATTGATATCTAGCGCAGACAGCAACGTTATGATTGATCCAGTGAAGCCCTATGCAGAACTGTGGATGGGAACACATCCAAATGGCCCTTCTCTTATCATTGATAGGGGAGTGCTACTTTCAGAATATTTAAAAGACAACTTAGATGCTATCGGTCCTATTGTCAGAAATAAATTTGGAGTAACCTTGCCTTTTCTTCTAAAAGTCCTATCAATAAATAAAGCTTTGTCAATACAAGCCCATCCTAAAAAGGTAAATAACATGAATGGTATCAATATTTTCTCATTATGATTGTTTCGAATTTCATAAATATTTGAATTGACATTTTTAAACTTCTCGATATGAATAAAATCTTAAATAACAGTTTTAGCCAATAACCATTGCATAAATTTAAAATTCTATGTACTAAAACTTCTAGGAACATGCCGAAGAGCTTCATAAAAACTTCCCTGAACTATATAAGGATCCTAATCACAAACCAGAGCTTGCTATAGCTCTGACACCTTTTGAAGCTCTTTGTGGTTTCAGGTCATTATCTGACATCAAAAACTACCTAAAAAGTAAGTTTTAATCCTCTTGCTGATGAAAACATGTGCAGCTAGTTGAATTCTACAAACCTTACAACTCGCCTAACTGGTTGTGCGCACAGCCGAAGCATTACACGGGCAAACATCCTAGTAGAGTCATTGAGCACTGTCAGGTTTGTAGCATTCAACACGGCATGCATTCTCAACAGCAAAAGGGTTTAAGAAATTATGTACATTATTATTAATTAATCTTATAGGGTTTGGAACTTGTCATTGTTTCATAATTTCATAAACAAGTATTTAAGCTACTTGACTTGGTTTTAGAACAATATATGTGATGTTAAATATTTATTTATTTATTTTGTGGCATATTGAGGGTCTTTTACACCTAGTCTAAGTATTATCAAGATAATTAAACAGTTAATTAAGCCTTTAAAAATTATATATTTTCAGGCATTCCGGAGCTTACTGAAATACTATCAGAGGACAGTATTAATAGCCTGATGGTGCATGAAGAACAAGGTGACAATGAAAAAACACTCAAGTTAGTTTTCGAGTCACTCATGACCATAAAATCTGATAAAATAAGAGAAAGTCTGAATAAATTTCTTAGTAGAATGGAGAAAGAAGGTTTGTGCCTTTGTCATTATGTTCTTTACAGAGTTACAAGTAAACCTGTACAGATTTATATTGAAGTTGCTGATTTTGATTACCTTGTCACATGGTCCTTAAATCTGCTTCAGATAAATATTTTATTTCTGTACTTTTTTAAGGTCTCATGAAAAGGAGAGAATATCTTTATCAGTATGTTATTGTATTATATTTTTATTATATGTGAATGTATTATAAGTTTATGCATGTACTAAAGATCAACAGCTATGCTATGTCTTCGGCTAGTGTGCCACTTATAAAGTTTTTTGATTAGAAAGTTATTACAATCTTTATTCGAGTTTACATCCAAGATTGCTTTGCATCACAGATTTATTAATACATCAGTTAGGAATGGCATATATTAAGGTTTCCTTTAAAGTCTGTGTTTCGGTTTTTCTATTGTTACTTTCAGTAATTTATTTTTAAATTAGAAAAAAAACATTTATGAAAATAGTACAGTACACATTTATATTTTTGTTTGCTTTTTAAATGAATAGTTTTGTTAATTTCATTACTTTTTATTGCTGCTAGTACTCTTCTATGAGTGATGCCTGTAACATGAGCAAAACTAACACTGGCAGAAATATCCTTAATGAGTTGGTTGCCATTAAAAAAAGTTGAGTGCTCATACTTACTATATTGGTTGGAACCATCCAATATGTCCATGATCGTTGTCCAATTTGACTTGGACCAATTTCTTGCATAAGCAATAAGCCATCATTAGTAAGTGCTACATTGGAAGACCTAAAAACCTAGAAATGTTGCAACTTGAGATGAGTGTCAAACTAATGACAATAATGTATTCAATAATATGACTTACATTATATTATTGAAATTGTTTACTCTATATTATTTTTAGATACTTCAACACAAACGTCTCTCCTGTTCCCTCTCATCAAGAGATTACACTCAGACTTTCCTGGAGATGTCGGCTGTTGGGCTCCTTATTTCATGAACTATCTGATCTTGACACCTGGACAAGCTATATACCTGAAGCCTAACTTGCCACATGCATATTTGAGTGGAGGTATTTACCTATATTAAGTAGTCTGCATGATAATTGAAAAAAAGGATGTTAGCAATGCGATAAACACATTATTATAGCCATTAACCATTCCTGGTGCCCAATTGCTTGCGTTATAAGTGGATCCATGTGCATAGTACATCTAGGCAACCGATGGCCTATGGCTGCCTTAAATTTAAAAACTTAACTATTATTGGTTTTATTTTTTTTTCATATATTCTATGCATTTTTCAATGCAATCTTATAAGATAAATTATTAAAAATACTAGAAAAATTTCCTGCCTGAGAATTCACTTGTGACCCGAGTATTTTTCTATCATAGTAATTTAAATTTAACTATGTACAACTATACAATATTAGTCTGCAAAATCTTTGCCAACCGATAAAGTTTTTCGTAAAGAACGCTATTTTAATAATAATCATAATTAAGCTTTATTGCATAAAGGTACAAATTAAGATAGGATGCAGAAAAGGAGAAGTACAACAAAGTAAAGAATACAAACAGGTGGCCTTATTGCTAAACATTAATCTATTCCAGGCAACCTTTTATACTTGTATTCATCTTCACAGACTGTGTAGAATGTATGGCATGTTCCGACAACGTGGTTCGCTCGGGTTTGACTCCCAAGCACATAGATGTAGCCACATTAGTGGATATGCTGGACTACAACAGCTACTCCTGCAGCGAGTTGCTATTTCAGCCCCATCTTGAAGATCCCAACAGCTGTATTTGGCGACCGCCAGTGCCGGACTTTGCTGTCGTCAAAATTAAGGTTTATTATTATAGTAATTAGTTAATAGCGTATTGAATTATGATAGTAGCGAAGTGGCAGCCGCCCAGGGCCGTAGCTAGAGTCTAATTTGAGGTAGGGCAGCATTGGTTACAGGTAGGGCGGAAGTAGTAAATTTATCAGAATTGATCTACCCTCGAAGCACGGGCTCCTAAATCAAACACTATGTATATCACTGACCTCTAGGTCAAGCATTGGAGCGGATTTCCAAAGGTTGCGGGTTCGATTCCCACCTGAGAATTCACTTGTGACCCAAGTCAATTTTTTTTACACTACTGGAAAAAGGATTAAAGGATAAAAAAAAATCCAAATTTTTGGGCAATTTTCAACAGGCCGTAACTTCGAGAGAAATGGTCGTACAGGAAATCAAAAAAAAAGTTAATTGTAGCTCCAAGTGTCTAGTTTTTGGATTAGAACTTTAAAATGTTGTAGCCTCCGCGGTTTTTGAGTAATCTTAGAAAAACCAGCAACAAAAATTTTACAATTTTTTTTGTTTTGATTTTTAATCTACGGGCGTAAAAAAAATTGCTTTGCTTACCCACTATAAGGATCAGACACTTTGTTTATTTAGCTTTAATTTATTTTTTTATACACCTTGATACGTCCACTTCTCGACGAGATATCGGTTTTCAAATGGAAAAGCATCCTTTTGTCTTTGATTATCGATATCTCAGCAATCAATGATCGCACAGAAAGTTAAAGATGGGTTTCAAGAACTTGAATGAATTCTCTTTAACGACTAGCCATTGTTATTCCGAAAAAAAAAATGTTTTATTTTTGTCACATGAATTAGAAAATGCAACAAAACAAATGTTGGTGATTTTTGGAAAATCAAGCGCTGGATCAAAAATATTGAGGAAACCGCTAATGTTAAGTGTGCCTTTTACAGTTCTATATGTCCACAAAAACCCTACAAAGAACTAAATTAATCCAGCCAGCCGTTTTTCTGTTTCACTTGATCGATTTTTAAAAAAAATTAACGTATCACGTTTCTTGCTCTGATTAGCTTATATAGCTATAGCTCTATCTATAGCTTATAATTTTCAAAAATAAAAAAAATATGATTTTCCAAGCTTTTTCTAGATTTGTTTCAGAAAGTTAAGGAAATTCAAGAAACTATCGCCCAATCATTTTTAACGCGTTTCCGCCGCTGCATTCCTTGATTCAACTGATTTCCTTTTAATTAAATTAAAAAAAAAATTAATACCCCCATTCGAATTTCAATCTTTTTCATACGATTTTTCTAGCAAATCCTTAAAAAATAATTCTTAACAATTTTTTCCAAATTAATCCCTTTGCGCTTGAAGATTTATTTTTTATTTATTTTTTTTTTGTTAAAATTGAAAATTTTTCTATTTTCAATCATGGTTAGACAACATTTATCGGAGGTAGAAGTTGCTCGGTTCGTGACTCTTATTGACGAAGGTTACAGTCAACATGCAGTTGCCGTCCGGATGGGTGTAAGTCAATCCGTCGTATCTCTAGCTTTTGCCAGATACCAAGAGACGAACCAATACAATCGTCACTCCGGACAAGGTTGCCATCGAGTTACTAATGCCCGCGATGATCGGGCCATTATTAGAGAAGTTCGACGACAACCTTTCGTCACTATAATTTAAGCACTTTCTGAAACAAAAATCTGGAAAAAGCTCGGAAAAACATTTTCTTTTCTCATTTTTAAAAATTATGACCTTTTCAGAGCAAAAAACGCGATCCTTTAATTTTTTAATAAATTCGATCAAATGAAACAAAAAAACAGCTGGCTGGATTAATTTCGTTCTATATAGGGTTTTTGTGGAAATATTGAACTGTAAAAGTTACACTTAATATTAGTGGTTTCCTCAATATTTTCGATCCAGCGCTGCAGCTGCACAGTTGCAATTTCAAATTCATGAGACAAAAATAAAACCTTTTTTTTCGGAAAAGCAATGGCTAGTCGTTAAAGAGAATTCATTCAAGTTCTTGAAACCCACCTTTAACTTTCTGTGCGATCATTGGTTGCTGAGATATCGATAAATCAAAGACATAAGGATCCTTTTCCATTTGAAGACCGATATCTCGGCGAGAACTGGATGTATCATGGTGTATAAAAAATAAATAAAAGCTAAATGAACAAAGTATCCGATCCTTATGGTGGTTACGCAAAAAAAAAATAATTTCCTCGCCCGTAGACAATAAAATAAAACTAAAAAAAAAATTACATCTTTTGTTGCTGGTTTTTCTAAGATTACTCAAAAACCGCGGAGGATACAACATTTTAAAGTTCTTATTCAAAAACTAGACACTAGGAGCTACAATTTACTTTTTTTTTATTTCCTGTACAACCAATTCTTTCGAAGTTACGGCCTGTTGAAAAATGCCCAAAAATTTGGATTTTTTTTTTGATCCCTTAATTTTTTCCAGTAGTGTAGTATTTTTCTATTATGATAATTTATCTTATAAGATCGCATTGAAAAATGCATAAAATATATAAAAATTATAAAACAATTTAATTAAACTAATTTATCTTAGTTTTTCGTATTTTTAAGGTAGGGCATTGTGATTTCAAGGTAGGGCATTGCCCCACAATGCCCCCCCCTAGCTACGGCCTTGCAGCCGCCCCGATAGTGATAGGTGTTGGTATATACCCACTTGAAATTGATGATTTTTATTCAATATTTATTTTTCACTAATTTACTTTAGTACTTTAATAGTACGTTTTTCTTTATTTATGGAAGTCTAGTAATTACTACTGTAGTGGTTATTTAGGTTAAGTGCTTGGACATATTAATTATAGCGTCTTTATGGATTTCATTATTTTCAAATATACTAACATACTGACTTGAATATGTATCGCATTATTAAATTAAAACTTCCAAGTCAGTTTATATATTAAATGGAATTTGAATGTTATATCCACTTTGGTTGAAACCGCCGCTACAATTTTTTTTTTTAATAATTGCAGGTATTTGGTGATGACGGGCCTTACAATACGATAATCCGAACCAGTCCAAGTATCATTATCGTTACCTCAGGCGCGGGCGAGATGTGCGACACGGAACCAGTTACTGCCCGACCTGGAGTTGTTGTCTTCTTGAAGGCTAGCAGACAGCTAACACTCACGCCTGCCCCTGGCCAGCACTTAGAGGCTTACCAGGCTATATGCAATGTGTGATATACTAATTAGGACATATTATAAATTTACGGCGATACAGATAGAAAAATATTCCTAAGTTAGACTTAATGGACAACAGCAATAGATATTGAACTCGAAATGGGGCACTTTAATTTGAAAATCAAAAGAAGAAAGTTAGTAAAGGTTGATGTGTTATTGACTGTACTGACCCAAAAAAGTGTTTGTAGACAAAGTGAGCTCTTTTTTATTTATTAAAACAAAAGAAATTTTGTAAATATTTTTAAAAACGTAACCAAAATGCAATAATTTGTAAAACAAAGGGAATGGAATTGTTGCTTAACGTGTGGATCACTCAATTACAACACTTGCTGAGTTTTAGCTAGTACCTATTAGCTTGGGTTTGGGTTGAGTGATTTATTTATAAAGATAGAACTCTCAAACAATATAACCATAAAAGCAGCAGACGTCATCTATACTTTTTTCAAACATTTCTTATTCGGATCGATATTTTACTTTATAAAATCGAATGTAATGCTCAACCCCATTTAGATTTATTTTAGTGTATAATCATTTGATTTATTTAATTTTAAAAGGTTTTAATTTCCTTACGAAGTTATTATTTTGTTATAATTCATGACATATTGCGAGTTTTAACTTTGTTGTTTATATTATTCTTCAATGAAAGTTGTTTATTCTTTTACAATTTTACCTATATTTAAGCAATAATTACCTATATTTAAGTAGTAGATAGCTCTACTAATTAAATATAGGTAATTATATATATAGTTCCTAAAAACTTAAAGTTTTATATTAGCCTTAGGAACATGTTATATAAGTATCTATATATCAAAACGGAAGGATAGAAAAATATTGTTATATATATTTTTAACTGATTACTATTATCAATTAAGCATTATGTTAAAAATTAAGAATTACTTTTAAGCTTCTATTAGTTAACATCACCATTTTTATGAGCAAATATCCCCACAGCTGCTATACAGGACTTCCTTAACCTTTCGTATGCCGCGACTGGCACAGCGACGCTACCGCTAAATGCCGAAAAATATCGCATGTAGCGCGACTGCACAACTTGAAGTTTTTACATTAATTATCACTTAGATTAGAAAACGTAACTTTTATCTGATTTTTGTTTTTAAAACACCATGAATCTACCTTTTTGTTAGTGCATAATTTATTAGAATATCATCAGTCGAATATCGGTTATAACCCATTATTTCTTATGAAACGGCAAAATTTGTTAGTACTGCGGTAAAATACGGATAATAAAAAGTTAGATATTTTCATTTGACTTTTTTAATTTCATTGGATTCTTGAATATATTGTGTACGTAATACATAATAAAATAGCTTATTATTTTTCTTTATAAAAACCTTTTAAACACGCACAGTGACTTACGCCAGGGAACAAGGAAAAGGATTGAACATTTCGAATACTTTTGACACAAGTTATGAACGAACATGAATGGTTTGGTTGAATGAGACGATAACTTGATTTAATAGGAACTTTATTCTATGATTCGCAACCTTGTCTGCATGTGAATATTATAGAAAAATGGAAAAAATCGCGTGGAGTCGTTTTAGCGTGTTTCCGCGTTTCGGCAGTATAACGGGATAACGCGGATCCACGTTCCGGCATACGAAAGGTTAAGGATGCTGGTGAAATTCTAGGGATAACATCCCATCACACGAAACCATGTGGTAGTAAAGTAAATTTTACCAGCATTAATGTGACTCTCAATCAGCAACTCGAAATATTGCCTTTAAAAAATTGTTTATTCTCTGCAGTCAAACTGAACGCGTTAATGACTGCATCACCGAGCTGCAATATTCTTATAGTAATCTTTTTGGTTTACATTTTCCACATTATGACATGGGTGTGTTTTATTTATAATTTTGTTAATTTTAATAAATCTTGTGTATTTCCTATGTTTATGTTTAAGCAAGAAGAGCAAAGTCAGAGCCCACGTTAGCAAATAAAACAGCGATTTTGATAATAATTTATAGTAGTAAACAATTTATGTAATATGTTATTATAGATACGGGATCCTATATTTTTATATTAAATATAAGAAGTTATTTACAATTAGCTGTGTTTATTTATATTAGAATAATACCTGTGCCTTTCATTAATATGGAAGGATATTGTAAAAATAATACAATATTTAACTTGAATTATGTATTCTTAATATTACATTTTTTGGTTCTATTTATTTTTGCACTGGCCCGGATAGCGAAAGGTCGTTGGTTCGAATCCCACCTGAGGGCTCGGAGGTGTAGTTATTTTTTACACACGTATTTTATATCTTATACAAATATTGCATTGTGAATGCAAAAAAATAAAACCATAAATGTAATATTAAGAATACATTATTCAAGTTATATTACTTTCGATGTTGAAGGTAGTTAGCTTTCATCATTGGTGGAACGATACTAGCACATAGTAGAAGTTGAAATACGTTTGTAAAATTCGACACGTTTGCCAGCGTCTCGGTAGCTTAGCGGTCAGAGCACTCGCCCGGATAGGGAAAGGTCGTGGGTTCGAATCCCACCTGAGGGCTCGGAGGCGTAGTTGTTTTTTATACACGTATTTTATATCTTATTACATTTTTTTGCTAGCTTATCAAAGCAGTTGAGTTATAATTATAATTGTAAATGTGCAAATAACAGTGCCAGAATAATAATCCTCACCGCGTGTCCAGTGAAGAATGTTGGGTGGGAGCTAACGATTGCAAATGCATTGAAGTAGTTTGCAAATGCTAGAACTCAAGAAATAAGTTTTTTTTCACCTCACACGTACTGAAAAGTTTGGTTTGTCCAGTAAAAATAGACAAAAATAAGTTTTAACTTAACCAAAATTGCATAAAGATAAAAATTGGTAGAGACGTTAAATACACCATTATAAATAAAATCTACAAAAATCGTTGACACTTTTTTTCCTACGACTGAGTGAGGTATCGCGGTTTTAACAGTTGACAAATTCATATTCTCCATAATATGTATTGAAAAATATTGATTTTTCTCCGCACGACATCGTTACAAATGTATCTAATTAGTTTTCTTCTTGCAATGTATGGTCTCCAAAAAAAAATTCCATAGACAAATATAGATATTTGAGGTTTGTAAAATCTGGATGGAACAATAAAACAGTACAGTTGTCTTGTCTACCTCCAACATCTGCTTCTGCCTTTCAACACTTGTATCGTGTGTATTCAAGTTTAAGTGTGACCAGGCAATGAGCTGGACCCAGAAGAATAGGGTTGGAAATTAACAGATAATTGTTTAGAGTTGGAGCCAATTCAAACCCTACTCCCGCCTGCTCCAGAAAAACTGCTTAATTCTATTTTTTGTCACTGCAAGACGGATTGTAGTAAGAATCGTGGCTGTTAAAAAGTTGGATTATTTTGTTCGCCAGTATGTGTCAATAAGTCGGATTTGCTCCAATATTAAATCAAATACAACAGATTTTTTGATATTAATGAAGAGACAATTGATGCATCCCTTTTCTTAGAACAGCGTAGGTACAGAAATTCTGTAAGGAGAAGAAAGTGAAGATGAAATAATTGTTGAAGTTGAATTAGACAATTCTCTATTATAATATCATTCAGAGGAAAACAACCTATTCCGCTTTAGTACTCAATAGTACCATTCTTTAAATCAATGGGATACGATCTGATCAAACTTTATTTATCACGATAGATCATGAAGTGTGCCAACTGGGCAGCGGCGTAGTGAGGGTGTCGGCCGCCCGGGGCGAAGGACAATTTTGCCGCCCTCTTATTTAGGTATTTCAATTTAATGTATACTATAAATTACATAGGTACATTCATTCTAGATAACATTTCGGCAAGAGCAGTCATTATTTTGCATTAAACAGATTAGATTTTAAATAAAAAAGTTTGCCTTTATTTGCTCAAAAGTCACAGTTTTAAAGCGTAACATAAATTTCGATACGAGACAATGTGAATTGCACAACTGAGTATCCATCAATAAAACTTTCTTTAAATTGTCAAAGACATTCTCGCTGATCATTAGTCATGAACAATTCAAGCACAAAACAAACTACGGGGAATCCCGCAAGTCAGAAGTTGCCAGCAGTCGCTACAATATATTCAAATTCAAAGAAAGGGGATTCCCTGAATTCGTCACAATAATGAAAAATTTCGTGCTCTTTTCAATCGGGCCGTAGTTGCGATAAAAATATGAAATGGTTGAAATATTTTTATTATTTATTGTAAATTTTTGCCGCCCCCTAAAAAGTGCCGCCCCTGCCGCCCCCACTACGCTACGCCACTGCAACTGGGGAAGCCACGTTAAAAAAATGCACCAAATACATTACCCTATGGGTGGTGCGGAAATGTATGCATTTTATGTGGAATATAAATTTGCCAACTGTTAAAACTGCGATATCTCACGAATGGTGAGTCGTATGAAAAAAATATCTTTCGATTTTTGTAGAGAATTGTATGGCCTACAACTTTTGTCTGACCTATTTTCACGATTAAACTTACCGTTTTTGAGAAAAATGGAAAACCTTAATTTTGTACTTTTGACCTTGGATATAAACTTGTGGTACATTATATTATATGGTTATAGTCTTTATAAGTTACATAATATTCTTATCTAAATTACTACTAAAGTACTTGCGCCTTATAAGTCCCTGTCCCTAAGATGACCCACTTTCAAAATTTCATACTTTTATAAATGCGAATGAGTTTAAATTTTGTGGCTAAGTTCGGTTAGTACCGTAGACAAAACTGCAAGTTCATATTAAATAAAGTGAACCGCCATCTTTGCAGTAATTGTCGGTTTGTCAATGACGTCGCAAATGGCTGATGATTTATAACCACATATTCACAAACTTTTTACTATATCTTTAGAAAAAAAAAACTATTTCCGTGTTTTTTTTTTTGTATACAAACTTACTTCGACTTATTAGTACCCCTGAGAAGGTAAATTTCTGTTTCTATTCTTTGTTAATTTTCACTTAAAATAAGTAGTTCTTATTACCGAGGTAAAGCCCCTATAAAGGCCCACCACATGGGCTCCGAAGATGGCCCGAGTATTAAAGCCCGAGAATATTGGAAGTTATAAGAAAAATTAGTCATTTTGATTATTTTTTGAGATAGAGTTATTATATTAGATCATTGAAACTTATTTTGAACTTAAGCAGATGCAGACAATTATCTTCTTAAGTAAAGTAAAATAAAAGCTTATACACTTATTTAAATTTGTATAATTAAATTATTATAAGAATTTTAAATGTGTGGGTGAGATTACATATGATTGGATTTCGGACCGCACCCGAAAAAGAACTGTCAAAGTTAAATTAGAAACCAATTAAAAAATATATATTTAACATTACTAATTGTAGCAATTTTACTTTTAATTTTCAATTTAAAGAAAGCCATTTACCATTTTATTTAAGTTTTTGTTGCACCTAGAAATTTTCCTCGCTCTAGTGAGGTGAAAAATGTTTCGCTCGGCGGCAAAGTTTTAAGCGTCCCGTACCTTTGAAACCCTCGTTACGCTTAGAATCCTAAGCGCTACTCTCGTGGTCCAATCCTAGAATCCTTCGCTGGCTCTGGTTTCATTAGAGGTAACTCGCTGTCAAATCTCAACTTTACTGCCTTGCATAACAAATAACTATTCGCTGACCGGCATTTGTAGAATTTGCTTAAATTACTTCAGCTCCATCGGTCTAATCCACTTAATTGTCCCTACAATCCTTTCATATTGAATACTAAGATAAAATCAATTCATGATTATCTACTTTAACAAGTGAAACTGAAACGATCTAGAAAAAGTCTGGGGATTGTAAATATAGCTAGCGCATAAATATAAAAAATATAGAATTAATAACTTTTGAAGTAGGTACCTACCAAAATTACTGTTCCTTTAACGGAACATATGCCCGTTATTCTGGCAGCGCTACACTCTTGCATTTTTAAATGCTTATTTACTCAAATTGCAATCAATTTATGAGTCCGTGTAAAAATGATGCCATTTTGCCAGAGTAATTAAGTAGTTTCGGAAATGAATGAGAAAGTCTGTGGCGCTACTGGGGTTACGTCCGGCCAGCAGGGCGACAGCTATAACTCTGTAGCAGGGATGTTGCGGATGCCGATTTTTTCACATCCGCGGATGTGAATGCGGATGCGGATTTTAAAAGTCTCACATCCGCGGATGCGGATGCGGATGCGGATGTTTAAGATGTTATAAAAAGTATATGATTTAAGAATTAAAATAATGAAAGTGTAATTGTTAACATTTTTATTAATTACAATTAATACATGAAGTTAAAAATAGGTGCATTATACTTAATAAAAAGTAATATTGCCGCCTTCTCTGATTCAAGCCGGTTACGCAGAGGCTCATAAATTAAACCCGCGCTACTGAATAATTGTTCGCTAGGAACGCTGCCTGGTGGAGTGGATAAAAATCTTCGTGCTATTGGTGATAATACCTTAAATTCTTCTCGATGAACACTCCACCATTTAAGGGGATTTTCATCCACATTGACTCTTTTTTTAGTGCGGTACGAAAGTAATTCCTTTTTGAGTACAGCTTCAATGCTACCATTTTCTGAAATTTCTTGACTCTCATCTTCACTTGACGAATCTAGCATCATAGCAAGGTCGTTCTTTAAGCTTGGCTTTCTGACAAAACTTGATGTCCCTGGTCCTAATTGTTCCATATACTTTTCCGTGGAATCCGTCCTTCTCATTCTTGTAGCCCCTTCGGAATTGGCATTAAGAGAGCCAGAACCATCATTCTCAATTTTTGTCATCATTAAAATGTCTTCTTTAATTTTTTCCTCGGTCACCGGTGTAAAAAATTTGTGCTTATAACGAGGATCTAAGTAGGTGGCGATAATGTATAAATTGTTTTCTCCCAAGCTGGAAAATTTTGTTGAAAGTTCACTTTTCAGAGACGTGACGGCCTGTCGAATCAGATCAAACTCGTGTGATCTTGTTAAATAGTCGTCAACTTTTTTTTCAAGCATTTGAATTATTGGAATTACAGATGAAATAATAGCGTGAGAGCTGCTCAGTTCTCGTGTGGCTTCCTCAAAAGGTCTTAATAATTCAATAAAACTTTCAATGATTTTCCATTCGTCTGGCAAAATAGGGTTAATCTCATTATCATTGATGTAAATACTTAGGGCATCCTTTACCTTTAAAAAACGTTCAAACATGTAAAACGTACTGTTCCATCGCGTTACACATTCTTGGAAAACTTTGAGATGAGGTTGATTTAGTCTGTCTTGAATTGTTTGCAGTTGTTTCTGAGCGATGGTAGAATGATTGAAATGAGTCGAAATTCTTTTACACTTTTGTTTGAGTATTTTTATGTTTTCTTGCGAACTTAAGCTACTGCGGATAGCCAGTTGTATCTTATGAATGGTACAGTCTATGTCATTCAATGCTGCTAATCGCACGGCTCGTTTCATATTAGATCCTTCATCTCTTATTAGGCAATGCACTTGTTCTTTTTTAATATTAAATTCAGAAAGCATTATGTTAAATTTTTCGGAAATTACGTCGCCGGTGTGACGGCCATCGAAGGTCTCACATTTCAATATAATCGATGATCTATCAAAGTTTTCTGCAATTCCATGGCAAGTCAGGCTAAGCAGAGAAGCGTTTGAGCTTGGATCCGACCAAATGTCAGACGTAAACGACATGTAATCAAATTTTTCTATTAATTCTTTAACTTTTTGGGCAACTCTGCCATATAATTCTTTGCATACAAAATCGGTAAAAAAATTGCGTCCCCTAAAATTATATCTTGGTGCTAATTCTTGTATTAACCTTCGAAAACCCAGTCCATCCACAAAGTTAAACGGTAAATTTTGAAGAGCAAGCATTTCGCCAATCAGTTTATCAATTTTTTTTGAATTTAAATGATTGGTGTCCCACTTCTTTTCTTTTAAAATTATTTCTTCTAACGAGAGTTGTTTTTTTGCTGCTTGAAGAGGAGTGACAACTTTATCTGAAAAAAATAAACACAAATTAATTACACACATAATTAGAGAAGCTCGGTGGCGCAGAAGTTAGTGCGTTCCAGCGCCGATAGTGAAAGTAAAGCAACTTTCGATGCGACCGGTCATCGGATGGGTGACCAAAAAATTATTATCTCGAGCTCGGCCGCGCTTCGGAAGGCACGTTGAGCCGTAGGTCCCGGCTGCTTCGGCAATCGTTAGAACCGACCAATCGGCATTGGGCCCGCGTGGTGGATTACAGCCCGTTCTTCCCATATACTGTGTGCAAATCCATCTATGGGGAAGGCCTGTGCCCAGCAGTGGGATGTTATAGGCTTATGATGATGAAATTAAAATTATTGTTAATAAAAAACCACCTATACAAAAGAAACGAATAAGCAAAGGACGTGTTTCATTTTTTAAATCAAAAAGTACACGTTAAGTACGTGTACTTTTATATTTTTGATACGTGTACTTGATATATTTTATAAATTATTATAATAGAAAAATACTAGAAAAAATCGACTCGGATCACAAGTGAATTCTCAGGCGGGAAACGAACCCGCAACCTTTGGAAATCCACTTTGGAAATTCACTTGTGATCCGAGTCGATTTTTCTAGTATTTTTCTATTATAATAATTTAAATTATAAGATCGCATTGAAAATGCATAAAATATATAAAAATTATAAAACGATATATTTTTTTAAATAACTCAAAATCTAGATTGTAAAAGAAACAATTTTTCCAACCAACATTATATTGCAAAAAATACAAATTAGATATAACAGAATAACGCCAAAGGGACCGGGTTTTTTAATTATTATTGATCAAGAAATGTGAAATGAAACAAAAAAACAATTGACATAAGAACTGTTTTTTTTTTAATTTTGCATTCACAATGCAATATTTCTATTAGATATAAAATACGTGTGTAAAAAACAACAACGCCTCCGTTGATAGCGAAAGGTTGTGGGTTCGAATCCCTCCTGAGGTCTTGGAGGCGTAGTTGCTTTTTACACACGTATTTTATATCTTATAGAAATATTGCATTATGAATGCAAAATTAAATAAAAAACATAATTATAGCTGGTTCCATCTTAATCGATTGTTTAATATTTGTAAAAATATTACTTTCTATGTTGAAAGCAGTTAGCGTTCAACATTGGTGGAACGATACTAGCTCATAGTAGAAGTTGAAATACGTTTGTAAAATTCGACACGTTTGCCAGCGTCT
This sequence comes from Calamotropha paludella, assembly GCA_927399485.1. Lineage (NCBI taxonomy): Eukaryota > Metazoa > Arthropoda > Insecta > Lepidoptera > Crambidae > Calamotropha > Calamotropha paludella. Next base: position 18,280,207 of record OV656815.1, on the reverse strand, counting down.
TGGTAGCTCAGTGGTCAGAGCACTCGCCCGAATAGCGATTGGTCGTGGATTCGAATCCCACCTGAGGGCTCGGAGGCGTAGTTGTTTTTTACACACGTGTTTTATATCTGACATAAAAATTGTCAATATCATGTCAAACCGACAAATGACTGTCTAACATCAAGACAGCTAGCTAAGACTAACGAAATGGTGGGAAATGCAGAAAGAAATTTCTAGCGTAATTATTTGCTAAAAAAGGAAATATGTTATTTTGGTACCATGTCATATTTTTTCTAGAATTTTGGCTAAACAAAAATTACTGAACCGATTTTAATAAAATTTCTATAACACTATCAAATAGACAATTAATTTTCTAATCACTTCACAAGTGACGTAGTTATGTGGCAAAAATAATAATTATAATGAGCGGAAACATCACCTAAACAACCTAACTAAACTATGAAAGTAAACAATGCCACAAGAAAAACGAATTAATTAACATTTTATATGATAAAACTTACCTGTCTCAGATTTGATCTTCTGCAGCTGTTTTTCTTTACTTATGCTCTCCAACATGGTAAATTCTTTTGGGTGCATCGACTTTAAATGACTTTTTAAAGACGAGGTGGTACGGCCCTTGCGAGAGTAGCTTTTTTGGCAAATTTTACAATCAGCCTTTTCGGTGTCTTTTACGTTCGGTTCAAAATAATTCCAAATATTGCTTTGTGTTGGTGGTGACATTGTAATTTAACTATAAAATCTATTAATAACGGGAACCTCGCTGGAAAAATGAAGAATTTTGTTATAAAACGATAAACGTTACATAAAATAAAAAATATTACAGGTGTAAAATAATTAAATTTACCTGGTAATATAACAATTATTTACACACAATTTAATCACAACAACAATATACTCTACTCAACACTTTACCCTAAGTACCTATTCCACAGCGCATGCAAACACGTAATGATTTGTTTACATAAACAAATGACGCACAACAAGAAACACGTCGGATCTTGTAACCAAGATTTTCGCTCCCATTGGTTGAGGTCAAGTGCCAACAGCACGCGCCATTCGCCGGCTCCACCCAATTTCTTTCTTGTCGCAGCTTGTCTTACATCCGCATCCGCATGATTATACGCAATAATTATTGCGGATGCGGATGCGGATGCAGATGTCCAAAACCATGCGGAACCTCCGCATTTGCGGATGCGGATGCGAATATCCGCAACATCCCTGCTCTGTAGTTAAAGTTAGTTGCTTACAGTTTTCGTAAGGTGTAATTTTTTACACGGATTGATAAATAGATGACGATCTGTGTCAATAATCTATTTCAAAATCAGAGAGCGGTGGTGCCACAATGACGAACACCGGAACTAAGGCAAAAAACGGAACTAAAAAAGGAACTATTTGTTTAATTACGCGCACTAGTTCTATAATTCTATTCCATCCCATTGCTCCTTTAGAAAAGATGATCATTTCTTCTATACGAACAGTGTGAACGATTCGCAGTAATGACCCATTGCCACTAATTTAGAAACGTGAGTAAGTGTATTTGTATATATTGTTTTAAACTTTCATGGTCACTAACATTATAGTAATATAAGTGATTTGCGGGATTGCTACCATGTACCTTGTGATTGAGTTTCCGATATTTCGGCACTGTTGCAAGTGCCATGATCACGGAGCGACTGAAGTAATTGCGGGTAGGCTGTTATTGGCAGAAATATCGGTCTACCCTCCGACGAAGTCTCTTATTGCGTTCGTTACCCGTACCACTGTTCACATTCTCACTATTCACTTGGGATTGTTCTCGACACACAACACTTACAGTATCGGATCGCGACACGACACATTTTTGATTTTTTCGGTTTTTACACATACGAACCACTGGATTCCAGACATTCGACAATTTAAACCCGTCCTCACGATTGAAACGCCCTACGCCCAATCGTGAGTCAGATAGACTCACCTACATATGAACTGGCCAAGCATGTGGCAAAAGTATTGCAGCCTATAGTAGGACGAACGTCGTCGTTTGTAAAGGACTCCCGCCATTTCATAGAAATCCTGCACCAAAACAAGGTAGATGAAAATCAGTCGATGGTCAGTTTTGACGTGGAATCGCTGTTCACAAATGTACCTGTGTTAGATTGCCTGGAAGTGGTGAAGGTGAAGTTACAAGAAAATGACATCCCGATGGTATATGCCAAGCTGTTGCATCATTGTTTGTCGACGAATTTCTTCATATATCAGGGCCAGTACTACCTCCAAATAGATGGAGTCGCAATGGGCAGTCCCGTGGCTTCTGTGGTTGCCAATGTATGGATGGAGCATTTTGAAGAAAAAGCCTTCATTACCGCACCCACAGAAATAAAACCATGGAAGAGGTATGTCGATGACGTTTTCTGTATATTAAGGGGTAACAAAGATGATGTTGAGTCTCACCTGGCAAATTTAAATGGCATCCATCCTAAAATTAACTTCACCTATGAGATGGAAGAAGATAGAAGTCTGGCCTTTCTGGATGTGAAGATTCGGGTGAGGAATGACGGTTCGTTTGGTCATTCCGTTTACCGCAAACCCACACACACTGACCGCTATCTCAACGCGTCCTCGCATCACCACCCTAAACATCTTAACTCTGTAGTGACTTCACTGAAGAACCGTGCATATGACTTGTGTGATGAGGAACATCTTCAAGAAGAGTTGGAGCATGTACGACGAGTCTTACAGAGTAATGGATACAAGGGACACTTTCCATCCAGACACAAATTAAGACACCAGAGACACAAAGTAGACAGACAACCCGTTTATTTGCCATATGTCAAAGGAGTGACTGACAAGATCTCAAACATACTGAATAAGTACTCGCTAAATACTGTCTTCACTCCTGTACGAAAGGTTTCACAATACCTACGGTCTCCTAAAGACAACTTCCCCTTGGAGAAACCTGGTGTCTATAAGATCGATTGCAGCTGTGGCAGTTCGTACATTGGCCAAACAAAACGAACAGTAGCATGCCGAATAAGGGAACACATAAAAGCAATCAAGAACAACGATAAGCAGAAATCGGCCATCGCGGAACATTTGATTGATTCTGGTCCTAACCACTGGATTGAGTTTCATAACCCACAGATTATTTCGACAGAACGCCACTACATACCAAGATTGGTCAGGGAAGCGATAGAAATAACAAAACATGAAAATTTCAATCGTGAGGACGGGTTTAAATTGTCGAATGTCTGGAATCCAGTGGTTCGTATGTGTAAAAACCGAAAAAATCAAAAATGTGTCGTGTCGCGATCCGATACTGTAAGTGTTGTGTGTCGAGAACAATCCCAAGTGAATAGTGAGAATGTGAACAGTGGTACGGGTAACGAACGCAATAAGAGACTTCGTCGGAAGGTAGACCGATATTTCTGCCAATAACAGCCTACCCGCAATTACTTCAGTCGCTCCGTGATCATGGCACTTGCAACAGTGCCGAAATATCGGAAACTCAATAACAAGGTACATGGTAGCAATCCCGCAAATCACTTATATTACTATAATGTTAGTGACCATGAAAGTTTAAAACAATATATTGTTAACCGGTACGGGCCGGATACGTCAAAATTAATAAAACACCTAGAACGCGCGCGGAAAAAGTGTGAATGTTTGAAGGAATCTCTGTCTTTCCTCGTGAAGTGTCGTGATTCGGACATTATCCCTATATGTGTTAGGATAAAACCACGACCAGACATTCATGGTTCCGCGAGTATTCTGCGAAACGCGAGTGTAAAATTATTGCGAAAATCGATTCGTAACTGTAGGTACCAACTGGACAAAAGTCAGTGTGAACTATACGAAATCCATCTGAAGTGCAGTGAAACTCTTTCGACAAGTGACTTTGATATTTGCGATCGTGTTACATACTTACAAGCTCAACGTACCAGGGAACTAAGCGCCAATAAACAAGATCGTAAGTTTGAAATGTTATTGCAAAGACAAAAGCCAGATGTCCCCTACCACGAGAACTCACTACCAACCCGAACGGTAATAAATATGTCGAATATTGAGTTGTCCAACGCTGCACAGTCTGTTCTTGAAAGAGGGATGAATTTCGCCGTTACTCCCAGACGTATTCCCTATGAAGAAGTGATTGGGTCGGTTGAAGAGGGTGTCATACGTAACAAGATACCAGCAGTAGATGCGGATACACTCAGGCAAGATGTTGCTGTAGTGTTACGTCATGCGAGGCCACCAGGACCGAACATTACTTCTTCCGAATCAGTTGCCTTGAAAGATCTTCGCAAGAACAAGAATATATTGGTACTAAAGGCTGATAAAGGGAATGCGACTGTCATAATGAATACCAGTGAGTATGAAAACAAAATCCTTAGTCTACTCACTGATGAACACATATACAAGAAGGTGGATTACAACCCAACGGCGAGGACAGATCGTAACACTCGCTCACTCATAAAGGAATGCGCCTACGCTTTAGACGATGACATTGACAAACATTTACTACGTCCTAGGAACACCCAGCCTCCAAAACTATATGGTCTGCCGAAAATCCATAAGCCGAATGTCCCCCTACGCCCAATCGTGAGTCAGATAGACTCACCTACATATGAACTGGCCAAGCATGTGGCAAAAGTATTGCAGCCTATAGTAGGACGAACGTCGTCGTTTGTAAAGGACTCCCGCCATTTCATAGAAATCCTGCACCAAAACAAGGTAGATGAAAATCAGTCGATGGTCAGTTTTGACGTGGAATCGCTGTTCACAAATGTACCTGTGTTAGATTGTCTTGAAGTGGTGAAGGTGAAGTTACAAGAAAATGACATCCCGATGGTATATGCCAAGCTGTTGCATCATTGTTTGTCGACGAATTTCTTCATATATCAGGGCCAGTACTACCTCCAAATAGATGGAGTTGCAATGGGCAGTCCCGTGGCTTCTGTGGTTGCCAATGTATGGATGGAGCATTTTGAAGAAAAAGCCTTCATTACCGCACCCACAGAAATAAAACTATGGAAGAGGTATGTCGATGACGTTTTCTGTATATTAAGGGGTAACAAAGATGATGTTGAGTCTCACCTGGCAAATTTAAATGGCATCCATCCTAAAATTAACTTCACCTATGAGATGGAAGAAGATAGAAGTCTGGCCTTTCTGGATGTGAAGATTCGGGTGAGGAATGACGGTTCGTTTGGTCATTCCGTTTACCGCAAACCCACACACACTGACCGCTATCTCAACGCGTCCTCGCATCACCACCCTAAACATCTTAACTCTGTAGTGACTTCACTGAAGAACCGTGCATATGACTTGTGTGATGAGGAACATCTTCAAGAAGAGTTGGAGCATGTACGACGAGTCTTACAGAGTAATGGATACAAGGGACACTTTCCATCCAGACACAAATTAAGACACCAGAGACACAAAGTAGACAGACAACCCGTTTATTTGCCATATGTCAAAGGAGTGACTGACAAGATCTCAAACATACTGAATAAGTACTCGCTAAATACTGTCTTCACTCCTGTACGAAAGGTTTCACAATACCTACGGTCTCCTAAAGACAACTTCCCCTTGGAGAAACCTGGTGTCTATAAGATCGATTGCAGCTGTGGCAGTTCGTACATTGGCCAAACAAAACGAACAGTAGCATGCCGAATAAGGGAACACATAAAAGCAATCAAGAACAACGATAAGCAGAAATCGGCCATCGCGGAACATTTGATTGATTCTGGTCCTAACCACTGGATTGAGTTTCATAACCCACAGATTATTTCGACAGAACGCCACTACATACCAAGATTGGTCAGGAAAGCGATTGAAATAACAAAACATGAAAATTTCAATCGTGAGGACGGGTTTAAATTGTCGAATGTCTGGAATCCAGTGGTTCGTATGTGTAAAAACCGAAAAAATCAAAAATGTGTCGTGTCGCGATCCGATACTGTAAGTGTTGTGTGTCGAGAACAATCCCAAGTGAATAGTGAGAATGTGAACAGTGGTACGGGTAACGAACGCAATAAGAGACTTCGTCGGAGGGTAGACCGATATTTCTGCCAATAACAGCCTACCCGCAATTACTTCAGTCGCTCCGTGATCATGGCACTTGCAACAGTGCCGAAATATCGGAAACTCAATAACAAGGTACATGGTAGCAATCCCGCAAATCACTTATATTACTATAATGTATTTGTATATTTTGCAGACAGTGGCAGTTCAGGCCTGATCTTGGACAAATAAGCAGACAACTTTTTATTTCATTATTTAACCAAATAATTTTTAAATTCGGTCAATATGCAATATCTAGCTTTAGAAATTTAAGTAATTGGAAAACGGAATCATATTCAGTTCGTTGAGCTCAATGAAAGACCAAGGCAAACGTATCGAATTACAATATTAGATGCTAAGAAAAGCGGCAGAGGGCTGAAATTATGTAATTAGTCGATTAGCCTCGCACCGCACAATAAAAGAGACGTTACGAACTTATAAACTCTTTTCTTTGTTATTTTGTAAAGTAAACGTCACGGATGTTTTGTGTTGATCATGTAATCAATTTTAAACTAAGAAACTCTCCGAGACGGTATTAACCAAAAAAGAAACATTATGACTATTTTTGACATTTAATGTGAGCGCACCATATATGGAGCACAATAAATTTTATCAGTTCGTTCTTTTTGATGTCTTACTTTGATATACGAAGGGTAAGGTTGCTATCATTGGACCAGCACTTTTATTGAACCACTCTAGTATCTTCGAGAATAATAATACAAAAAATTATCCGTTAAATCAAATCGGGAGGTAGACGACGCGTGACCCCTCTGCTGCCAGTGTCGCTGTTTTGTTGGAGATACTCGTATAATTATGTGATGTGCATCATTGTGTCGTGCTAGCCTACGATTTCAAGTTTACTTGACTTGCAATATCATGTATGTTTAATTATTTTAACATCATTGTTTATGGTAAAGATGCACAGTTATCGGCGTACCTAAATATAAATATATAAATAAATATTTTTTTACATTTACACCAATTAGCCTAGCGCAAAGTAAGCACTGTAACGCTTGTGTTATGGATACTAGGGTAACGGATGGACATACATATACGATACATAGATATGTGATATTGATAGAAATATATATAAAAACCCATGACTCAGGTACAAATGCTCGTATTCATCATACAACATCTGTCCCTTTCGGGATTCGAACCCAGGACCGTCGGTGCGAAAGGCAGGATCGCTACCCTTGCAACAAACGGTCGTCATCAGGGCCGACTGGGAGACTCTTCCACTCATTGAGCCTGTCTGGACTACCTGCTAAAACCCCCCGATGTCAGTTCAGTTCCGTTGAAGTCCGGTGGGGATAGTTTCGTTAGTATCCACCATGGACATCAACGGGATGGCCAAAAGGCCTCGATTCGGATAGGGTATCCCGTGGTATATGACGGATTCGAACCGAGGACCGTCGGTGTGATCGCTACCGTTGCACCAAACGGTCGTAAATATGTAGCTACTCTATTGAAAAATATTTTAATTATTAATATTTTTGTGAGATAATACAAATTTGTCTTCAATAAACTGACGCATGGCTTTTTCCTTATTTCAATGGCATTATGCCAGTATGAGATTAGCGTTACAATCTTTAAGTAGAAGAAATTTAGCTTGAATAAAGCAAGTAGAATATTTGGCGTGCCTAAAGCTCCCCTAAAACGAAGGTTCTATAAAAAGTAGATTTTTCAAAGAATGAGAGTTACTAATATTAATAGATTGATTTATTTGGGTAGATGTAAAAAATGTTTTTGTTACATATTTTAAATGGAAACTTATATGGATCTACAGGTCAGAATGCCCTGAGTCCAATTAAAGCAACTGAGTAGACCATTCAAAGTAACGGTGACCCAAATAAGGCAACCGAACACACAAAAAAACATACCTATTTTCTGACTAAATACCTCACTTTAAAATCTGAAATAGCAGCTATCGGTAGCTATTTATATGGATTATTCATTATACTAACTTCATTTAATTTGCATATAATACTTTATAATTTAACGCTTTTTCATTAATCATTATTAAGTGGTCGAATGAGGCAACTTTACCCTATTTTCGTTTCAAAATTTAACATCGATTATACTGTAATTAACAGATCTACAGTAAGTATTGATATAACATTTTGTGTACAGTCTCCTATCTAAAGGCTCGAAGATATGGTTGTTTTATAGGCGTATATTAAATTTTATAGAAATATGGTATTTAGAATGCCAAAAATTAAAAATAAAGACAACATTTTATATCATTACAAATAACACAAATATTTTTCATAAGTAGTCATAGAGACATATTAATATACCTACCTAGTTCCGAAAAACAAGCAACTTTTAGAGGTTCGGAGGTAGCAATGTCGGGAAATTTTATAAGATATTAAGATAAGATAATATATTTATTTGCCTGAAGTGCGGCTTAATACATATGGTATACAATATTAAATAGAACAGACACATTTCGCTACATCTAGCATGCAAATTTTTGTTTTTTTTATGGTAGATGCGTCTCTGTCTGCTAGAGTTCGAAATTCGATTAAATTTTCGAAAAGGGTTTCGATTAGTTTTGGTAAGTACATCAAACCAGTAATTATTACAGTTTAGACGTCTGTTTCCTTTTTTTTTTAAATGAAAATAGAACTAAGTAGGTACCTACCTTCTTCTCCGTTCTGCGGTCAAAATGCTTGAAATAAGGAACAACAATATGAAAACTAGCTTTTCCCTAAAAGGAATTTAAATTATTTATAATCAACGCCCAATTATCTACATGAACACGGCCAAGATGTCCAGATTTCGATACCTACTGAGGTACAACATACCACGTCAAATTAACATAAAATCACAATTTCTTTTTTTATATTGCTTATTATTTGTTTACACATAAGGCAGAAAATCGATTGGGGAAATGGGGATTTTTATATAATTAATTATCATATGTGCTGTCGACTGTACATGCAACTAAGATGATCAAAAAATATGCAATGGCTAGAAATTGAAAACAGCCTTTTATATGTCATGTCATGTATTTTGTCTTATTATATTTTAATTATTTATATCTTACGAAACCCACAGCGTTTTACATGATTTATAAATAATAAGACAGCCAATTATGGTTCCTCAGAAGTACTAAATAGGGTATTTAATTTAATTCACTGCCTGTTTAATTTGTTTTTATCAAAATCCACCGATAAAAACAGGGTGTAAGAAGAATAAAATGTTGTCAATTGCGGTTATTGATAACAAAATCTGTGAAACTGGTTGGAAGTAGCTTTATATATAACAGAAAATATTACCCACAGACCTTATAGTATCTATCTACATATTTAGTTTTAAAAAAAATATATTTTTTTTTTAATTACTTATATAAAATATTTGCCGTATTAGCAACTTAATATTAAATTAACATAAATGTAAATTAAGATATTAGAAAAAGCCTTACCTTGTAATTTTCTACTATCTTATAAGTTTATTAATAAATCATACCTTTGCCTATTATTTGCAGAGATAATTTTCAGCGAGCCGTGTCATATTAAGCCGTGACTGAAACCTCGTGAACGAGCTTCCGAAAGACCCGTTAATTTTTTCCAAATATTTGATAAGCTAAGACGCAGAGTTATCTCTTCATGTTTAATTCAATGTAATACTGTTGCAGGTATTTCACAATCGATAAAAAAGCCAGCTATTTAATTTAGTTTATCGATATCCGGGCGGAGTACCTACCTACTCTTTCAAATGGAAGAGTGCTCGCCCGGATAGGAAGAATATAGGGGTTCCCGCCTAACACAGAAGTTGATTTTATTCAAGTAATAAATAAAAAACAGCAGTTAAATAGTTATATTGTTGAAATTAATTATCATATTTAAAGGAAATTGTTTAAGTGTATTTAAATACAAAAATAATTAGCAGCGACTCTTATCATAACTTATTACCCTCTCAAAGATGTATATCAATTCTTTTAAGTGTTTGTATTTCAACACATTTTAGTTCAAGATAATCACAACTAATTCGACATAGCTTGAGGCGATATTCCACAATGTATTAATGTATTGATATGATCCTGTCTTCTTAGTAACGCAATAACCTTTTATTTGACAGCTAGTTCAGCAACATAATTTAAGATAGATTTCATGTTAAGCACCTCCTTCGACTGCCGAAATAATTAATCCTATAGCCCGTGTGACACGCACTTTGAACACGTATTTGAATAGAAATTAATTTTGTTTATTAAGTTTACTAAACAAGGGACGTGTACTACTAACAGACTTAGCTTTTTTATTGATTTATCATTATATTTAGATGTGAAAGAATTTTTCTAATCCTAGTCCTAATTATACTATGACAATACTTTGTGTGTGTGTGTGATCCATCCAGACACAAATTAAGACACCAGAGACACAAAGTAGACAGACAACCCGTTTATTTGCCATATGTCAAAGGAGTGACTGACAAGATCTCAAACATACTGAATAAGTACTCGCTAAATACTGTCTTCACTCCTGTACGAAAGGTTTCACAATACCTACGGTCTCCTAAAGACAACTTCCCCTTGGAGAAACCTGGTGTCTATAAGATCGATTGCAGCTGTGGCAGTTCGTACATTGGCCAAACAAAACGAACAGTAGCATGCCGAATAAGGGAACACATAAAAGCAATCAAGAACAACGATAAGCAGAAATCGGCCATCGCGGAACATTTGATTGATTCTGGTCCTAACCACTGGATTGAGTTTCATAACCCACAGATTATTTCGACAGAACGCCACTACATACCAAGATTGGTCAGGAAAGCGATTGAAATAACAAAACATGAAAATTTCAATCGTGAGGACGGGTTTAAATTGTCGAATGTCTGGAATCCAGTGGTTCGTATGTGTAAAAACCGAAAAAATCAAAAATGTGTCGTGTCGCGATCCGATACTGTAAGTGTTGTGTGTCGAGAACAATCCCAAGTGAATAGTGAGAATGTGAACAGTGGTACGGGTAACGAACGCAATAAGAGACTTCGTCGGAGGGTAGACCGATATTTCTGCCAATAACAGCCTACCCGCAATTACTTCAGTCGCTCCGTGATCATGGCACTTGCAACAGTGCCGAAATATCGGAAACTCAATAACAAGGTACATGGTAGCAATCCCGCAAATCACTTATATTACTATAATGTATTTGTATATTTTGCAGACAGTGGCAGTTCAGGCCTGATCTTGGACAAATAAGCAGACAACTTTTTATTTCATTATTTAACCAAATAATTTTTAAATTCGGTCAATATGCAATATCTAGCTTTAGAAATTTAAGTAATTGGAAAACGGAATCATATTCAGTTCGTTGAGCTCAATGAAAGACCAAGGCAAACGTATCGAATTACAATATTAGATGCTAAGAAAAGCGGCAGAGGGCTGAAATTATGTAATTAGTCGATTAGCCTCGCACCGCACAATAAAAGAGACGTTACGAACTTATAAACTCTTTTCTTTGTTATTTTGTAAAGTAAACGTCACGGATGTTTTGTGTTGATCATGTAATCAATTTTAAACTAAGAAACTCTCCGAGACGGTATTAACCAAAAAAGAAACATTATGACTATTTTTGACATTTAATGTGAGCGCACCATATATGGAGCACAATAAATTTTATCAGTTCGTTCTTTTTGATGTCTTACTTTGATATACGAAGGGTAAGGTTGCTATCATTGGACCAGCACTTTTATTGAACCACTCTAGTATCTTCGAGAATAATAATACAAAAAATTATCCGTTAAATCAAATCGGGAGGTAGACGACGCGTGACCCCTCTGCTGCCAGTGTCGCTGTTTTGTTGGAGATACTCGTATAATTATGTGATGTGCATCATTGTGTCGTGCTAGCCTACGATTTCAAGTTTCTTGACTTGCAATATCATGTATGTTTAATTATTTTAACATCATTGTTTATGGTAAAGATGCACAGTTATCGGCGTACCTAAATATAAATATATAAATAAATATTTTTTTACATTTACACCAATTAGCCTAGCGCAAAGTAAGCACTGTAACGCTTGTGTTATGGATACTAGGGTAACGGATGGACATACATATACGATACATAGATATGTGATATTGATAGAAATATATATAAAAACCCATGACTCAGGTACAAATGCTCGTATTCATCATACAACATCTGTCCCTTTCGGGATTCGAACCCAGGACCGTCGGTGCGAAAGGCAGGATCGCTACCCTTGCAACAAACGGTCGTCATCAGGGCCGACTGGGAGACTCTTCCACTCATTGAGCCTGTCTGGACTACCTGCTAAAACCCCCCGATGTCAGTTCAGTTCCGTTGAAGTCCGGTGGGGATAGTTTCGTTAGTATCCACCATGGACATCAACGGGATGGCCAAAAGGCCTCGATTCGGATAGGGTATCCCGTGGTATATGACGGATTCGAACCGAGGACCGTCGGTGTGATCGCTACCGTTGCACCAAACGGTCGTAAATATGTAGCTACTCTATTGAAAAATATTTTAATTATTAATATTTTTGTGAGATAATACAAATTTGTCTTCAATAAACTGACGCATGGCTTTTTCCTTATTTCAATGGCATTATGCCAGTATGAGATTAGCGTTACAATCTTTAAGTAGAAGAAATTTAGCTTGAATAAAGCAAGTAGAATATTTGGCGTGCCTAAAGCTCCCCTAAAACGAAGGTTCTATAAAAAGTAGATTTTTCAAAGAATGAGAGTTACTAATATTAATAGATTGATTTATTTGGGTAGATGTAAAAAATGTTTTTGTTACATATTTTAAATGGAAACTTATATGGATCTACAGGTCAGAATGCCCTGAGTCCAATTAAAGCAACTGAGTAGACCATTCAAAGTAACGGTGACCCAAATAAGGCAACCGAACACACAAAAAAACATACCTATTTTCTGACTAAATACCTCACTTTAAAATCTGAAATAGCAGCTATCGGTAGCTATTTATATGGATTATTCATTATACTAACTTCATTTAATTTGCATATAATACTTTATAATTTAACGCTTTTTCATTAATCATTATTAAGTGGTCGAATGAGGCAACTTTACCCTATTTTCGTTTCAAAATTTAACATCGATTATACTGTAATTAACAGATCTACAGTAAGTATTGATATAACATTTTGTGTACAGTCTCCTATCTAAAGGCTCGAAGATATGGTTGTTTTATAGGCGTATATTAAATTTTATAGAAATATGGTATTTAGAATGCCAAAAATTAAAAATAAAGACAACATTTTATATCATTACAAATAACACAAATATTTTTCATAAGTAGTCATAGAGACATATTAATATACCTACCTAGTTCCGAAAAACAAGCAACTTTTAGAGGTTCGGAGGTAGCAATGTCGGGAAATTTTATAAGATATTAAGATAAGATAATATATTTATTTGCCTGAAGTGCGGCTTAATACATATGGTATACAATATTAAATAGAACAGACACATTTCGCTACATCTAGCATGCAAATTTTTGTTTTTTTTATGGTAGATGCGTCTCTGTCTGCTAGAGTTCGAAATTCGATTAAATTTTCGAAAAGGGTTTCGATTAGTTTTGGTAAGTACATCAAACCAGTAATTATTACAGTTTAGACGTCTGTTTCCTTTTTTTTTTAAATGAAAATAGAACTAAGTAGGTACCTACCTTCTTCTCCGTTCTGCGGTCAAAATGCTTGAAATAAGGAACAACAATATGAAAACTAGCTTTTCCCTAAAAGGAATTTAAATTATTTATAATCAACGCCCAATTATCTACATGAACACGGCCAAGATGTCCAGATTTCGATACCTACTGAGGTACAACATACCACGTCAAATTAACATAAAATCACAATTTCTTTTTTTATATTGCTTATTATTTGTTTACACATAAGGCAGAAAATCGATTGGGGAAATGGGGATTTTTATATAATTAATTATCATATGTGCTGTCGACTGTACATGCAACTAAGATGATCAAAAAATATGCAATGGCTAGAAATTGAAAACAGCCTTTTATATGTCATGTCATGTATTTTGTCTTATTATATTTTAATTATTTATATCTTACGAAACCCACAGCGTTTTACATGATTTATAAATAATAAGACAGCCAATTATGGTTCCTCAGAAGTACTAAATAGGGTATTTAATTTAATTCACTGCCTGTTTAATTTGTTTTTATCAAAATCCACCGATAAAAACAGGGTGTAAGAAGAATAAAATGTTGTCAATTGCGGTTATTGATAACAAAATCTGTGAAACTGGTTGGAAGTAGCTTTATATATAACAGAAAATATTACCCACAGACCTTATAGTATCTATCTACATATTTAGTTTTAAAAAATATTTTTTTTTTTTTTAATTACTTATATAAAATATTTGCCGTATTAGCAACTTAATATTAAATTAACATAAATGTAAATTAAGATATTAGAAAAAGCCTTACCTTGTAATTTTCTACTATCTTATAAGTTTATTAATAAATCATACCTTTGCCTATTATTTGCAGAGATAATTTTCAGCGAGCCGTGTCATATTAAGCCGTGACTGAAACCTCGTGAACGAGCTTCCGAAAGACCCGTTAATTTTTTTTCAAATATTTGATAAGCTAAGACGCAGAGTTATCTCTTCATGTTTAATTCAATGTAATACTGTTGCAGGTATTTCACAATCGATAAAAAAGCCAGCTATTTAATTTAGTTTATCGATATCCGGGCGGAGTACCTACCTACTCTTTCAAATGGAAGAGTGCTCGCCCGGATAGGAAGAATATAGGGGTTCCCGCCTAACACAGAAGTTGATTTTATTCAAGTAATAAATAAAAAACAGCAGTTAAATAGTTATATTGTTGAAATTAATTATCATATTTAAAGGAAATTGTTTAAGTGTATTTAAATACAAAAATAATTAGCAGCGACTCTTATCATAACTTATTACCCTCTCAAAGATGTATATCAATTCTTTTAAGTGTTTGTATTTCAACACATTTTAGTTCAAGATAATCACAACTAATTCGACATAGCTTGAGGCGATATTCCACAATGTATTAATGTATTGATATGATCCTGTCTTCTTAGTAACGCAATAACCTTTTATTTGACAGCTAGTTCAGCAACATAATTTAAGATAGATTTCATGTTAAGCACCTCCTTCGACTGCCGAAATAATTAATCCTATAGCCCGTGTGACACGCACTTTGAACACGTATTTGAATAGAAATTAATTTTGTTTATTAAGTTTACTAAACAAGGGACGTGTACTACTAACAGACTTAGCTTTTTTATTGATTTATCATTATATTTAGATGTGAAAGAATTTTTCTAATCCTAGTCCTAATTATACTATGACAATACTTTGTGTGTGTGTGTGTGTTTGTTACCATATTGTCTCGCTAACCTAACATTGCAAAACTAAACTTGCTCTTACGTACTCCCGCAAAAACAATACGATAGCGTTTCTACGCACTACAGCGCCATCTAGTGGTTTCAGAGTCCCTTCACACTTTTTTACAGAATTTTATGATGACAACAATTCCCCTATTGAAACTCTATACTCTCATCGTTTTTTCGTTAACTTCAGTTGAAATAGGTCTTCACAAAAAACCCCTTTATTTAACTTTAAATTAATGTGAGGTTATTTAGATTTACAAAAGATAGGTCGGTTGGAGGTAAGGACAATTGATTGTTTGTGACCGACTTGTGCTACTGCTCAATAAATTGAAATGATACCATAACTACCTTGAACTTTTTTAACCTTCTCAATTTATTTATTCAATTGAATTGTAACCATAGTCTATCTTTTGCAAAACAAATGAACCTTAGAACTTTACTATCAGTGCGTTTAAAATAATTATTAATAATAATTTTAAGTTCAAAATGGAAATGTGACTCACTCTTTATCACTTAAATTATTCATTTAAGATTAACATTTTTGTAACTTACTTTAATCGCAGGAAAGGTATGAAAGTACAAGTCATGACTATGCTACAAAAAAATTAAGTTTACAAAAATGAGGGTTTAAATTATTTTAATAGAAAAATACTTGAAAAAAATTAACTCGGCTTACAAGTTATCGGCTAATTGTTGTTTGTTTAATTAGGTTATGTAAAATCCTCAAAATATATAAAAATCATGACTCCTAAAATATCCCAGTACATACATGGGGTATATTCGAGAAACCCCAGATGTCAGTAAACCAAAAGACCTTTTGGACCAACTTGTATAAGTGTATACTTGGTTATATTATATTGAAAATACCAACCAATGCAAGAGATAGAGTTGGTGAACTCTCATTTGATTTCTGCATAATTTTCACGTTATACTTTGTCAATCTATCGAGATATAGTACGCGAGTAGAACCACATCTGAAATGTTCAATTCATAACATGGTTAGCGCATAGATTTAAGCCTAATTCATGTTTTGACATCTGCCTGTGCCTCGTTGTAGTACTACATCAAATAATTAATCTCGATCACAACCAACCAATTCGATGTACAGCCGTAGTTGTATGCTGTTTCGCAAATCTCCCATAAGAGTTACTGATGTAACTGTGAATTTTGACCAGCATTCGACATTTCGCAACAGTATAACAACACGATGTGTTGGCTCGTGAGAAATTTTTATTCTAATAATCTAAATCATGTAATATGAAAGTAAGGTAGTGGTGCTATGCACTCTTTTTTCGAAAAACTGGTTTATTTTTTATTGTAAATTTATATAGAACCCTCTACTATATAGCTGATTGAAAAGTTAAATATTACAGTAGAAATATAAAATTGTAATTCGTTAATTGTGCATATATGGTTGATGAAAAATTTTTTTTTTTTAGGTTGTTGTTGTGTTGATAAAATGCATTATTCAGTCACTCAAAATAATTTAAATTAATTAAATATGCACCGTCTATAATTGTTTCCTATACTCAACTCTCTTGTTGACTGGTAGAGAACGCCTAAAGGCCGTGAGTCTTTTTGTACCATTTTGTGTGCTATAAAGTTTAAGATTATACATAAATAAAACATAATTCTTTTTAACTTCAATGTGAAAGTGTCCATATTATTACTATCTATAAAGATTAAAATTAATGTTATTCAAATTTAAGGTAGTCTTCAATAAAGGTAAAAATAAACTTGATTTACCTACGTATTGGTATCAGTATTGCTGATTCCAAGAAGCTTTATATTTTTCCCACGTTTTTCTCAGGTTGCTTTCTTGTTTGTCTGTCTGTCTGTCTGTGCAGTTGGATTCTTGCAACTCAATTTTTAGGCACTTCCCGGCCACCTAGCGAGCTGAAATTTTTGGAGCAAGTCAAAACCCGATGACAATGCATCCTAAAACAACTTTTAACTTTCTAAGTACACTTTCAGGTCAACTTTCGGCAACTTTCACTTTTGTATGGGGCTTATCCGACTGTTGCGTAACACATGGTTACTTCATTGAGTTAATAATTAAAAAGAATAAAATAATAATACTAGATTTAAAAATATAAAAATCCCACGTTTTTCAGTGACCAAAAAAGAATAAAATTACCCGGCGGGGCCAAGCGAGGGGCCACTCAAAACGTGGGGGCGCATGTTACTTATGGAGATGTAATGAGATGTATGATATGCATAGATGTTGAGAGTATTTGTAAAGATGCGCCCCCACGTTTTGCGTGGCCCCTTCGCTTGACCCCGCCGGGTTATTTTATTCTTTTTTGGTCTCTGAAAAACGTGGGATTTTTAGATTTTTAAATCTAGTATTATTTTATAATAATAACTATGCCTTTGAAAATTCTCCGATCGAAATCGCCTATTTTACTTCACTTTATGCAATTTAGATATATGATTTCTCATGTCTCGTTGCTCAATATTTCGATGGCACAGATACTATGTATGTCTACGAT
Organism: Calamotropha paludella; assembly: GCA_927399485.1. Taxonomy (NCBI): domain Eukaryota; kingdom Metazoa; phylum Arthropoda; class Insecta; order Lepidoptera; family Crambidae; genus Calamotropha; species Calamotropha paludella. Next base: position 18,262,293 of record OV656815.1, on the reverse strand, counting down.
CGTTGACGAGGCAAAAAAATATGTACAATTTAAGCTCAACAAAGATATAAAAATTACCTAACGCTATGACATGAGTTTTCTAAACAGAAACGTTGAAATGTAGATAATCATTACATTTTCAGTATCATAATTAAATAAAGAGATAATTCGATTAACATAGTAAATGGTTTTATAATTTTTATATATTTTATGCATTTTCAATGCGATCTTATAAGATAAATTATTATAATAGAAAAATACTAGAAAAAGTCGACTCGGGTCACAAGTGAATTCTCAGGCGGGAATTCACTTGTGACCCGATAAAACTAAAATGGCTGTTTCATCTTAATCGATTGCCCAAACATTTATAAAAATGTTTCTTTCGAATACGAGAGGATGTTCCTCTCATTGATGAAACAACGCTGGCCTACAGCGTAAAATCAGGAAGGTACTAGAAAATTTCGACGAGTGTTCGCAAGGCTCGGTAGCTCAATTGGGAGAGCATTGGACCGGATTTCCAAAGGTTGCGGGTTCGTTTCCCGCCTGAGAATTCACTTGTGACCCGAGTCGATTTTTGACGTGACAACGTCTTATAAATTGGTTGCGGCTGGGAGTCACTTATGAAAAAGTGTAACGCTCGGTAACGTTACGATGAGTCACCGAACGAGAGAGAGGCCCGCCGAATGTTTTCTCAATATTTAAAAGTTTATTGATTTTTAATATTATAAGTATATATATGAAATTGTAAACTCTTTATGATATATATAATACAAAAAAATTGTTTATATCGATAAATTTTGATAACCATCCAAGATTGTTCCATTTAAATCATTAATGTATAAATCACTTATAATATAAATATTTAATAGTAGTAGATATATTTCCTATATAACCCATTTAATTATTAAATTATTCATTTATTAATTTTCGAAATATATTACAGGCATTTATATTTAAACATCCTGTTACATAATGATTTATAGTTTTTTTTATCCTCAACAAAATCACTCAAATAGGAATTAGTTAAGTTTAAGTTTACATGTACAATGTTTTAGTAAACAAAATATATTTCTATAGTTAAAATTTGTGCAATTCTTATTTTCATTCAATTCCTTGTTCCTATTGTGCAATTTAATTATATTCATATCAATAAATATTCTACCGAGAAAAAGACGTTGTCACGTAAAATCTTCGCCTGTAAAACCGACTTTACAGGCAACCATTTTTTTCTAATATTTTTCTATTATAATAATTTATAGTAAATGGTGTTTCTATTTAAATATATGTACAATTAGGTACTTAAATAATTTGGTATTTATAAAAATAATCTTTCCTCGATTCAATAAGATATTGTCCTCTAGAGGATATCAGAAATTTAAATATTTCGTTTTTGATTAGATTCAGCGCATAGTAACCAAGTGGTGTGGTGTGATAATTCTCCATTGTATACTTATTATTTTAAACTAGCTGCGTTGCAGCTAAAGTAGTGCAACTTAGAGATATGTTTTTAAAAGGAGTTGTGGGGCAATTAGGTACTTGCAAGAATAACCTCATGTTGTAACATACTTCCTTTTTTGGATGAAGGTTTCAATATATTTTATCGGTGGACTTATCCTAAAATTTATGGCCAGATATTTAAGTGCCACAGTTTTAATGTAGCTCAAAATGGAGTAAAGTTTTCGGCCAATCACCACGGGGAGAAGACTCTTTTTAATAATAACAATATTTCTTACATTCACACCAATTAACCTTGCCCAAAGTAAGCACTGTAAGGCTTGTGTTATGGATTCTAGGCAAACTTATATATATATATATATATATATATATATATATATATGATACATAAATATGAAATATATATATAAATACCCATGACTCGGGTACAAATGCTCGTGTTCATCACACAAACATCTGCCCCTTCCGGGTCTCGAACCCAGGACCGACGGTGCGAAAGGCAGGATCACTACCGTTGCACCAAACGGTCGTCATCTCTTTAAATGCGTTGTCCACATATCAGTCTTATTTTTTACTAGATCATATTTCTTTCGTAACCATCAAGTAAAAAGTCACTGTTATAATCAAGTATAGATAAATATGATTAATTATATTAATAGAAAATACTAAAAAAAGTTGACTCGTCTTACGAGTTATCCTCAAGCCACAACCCTTGGATGAGCCACCGAGCCTTCGGGATACGAACCCAAATCCCGCCTGACAATATAGTATATTTCTATTAAAATAATTTATCATGATGAGATAGCATTGAAAAATACAATATATAAAATTCATACACATAAATATCTTAAATAGAACAGGCTCAAAATTTTGCGATAAAATCTATAATTATTTTCTATTTATTATTTTTATTTGTATCGGATTAAATTGCTAGTACAGAAATGGAAATGTTTCACAACCATCATAGCGGGAATGGCCTATAACAATTTGTAAGAACAGCGCAAGTGATTTATCTATCGAGAACATAACAAGGCCGCCCATTTAGTAAAACCAGAATAAGATTTTATCCCTGGGGCTGTTATGTAGAAAACAAGTTATCGGATCTTTGAATCACACGTTCGTGACATCGACCCTGGCACGATCGTAATTTTGACAGGTACAGATCATACCCATGAACCACTATTGAAAAGTGATAAAGTATTACATACCGTAAATTTCATAATAAAATGGAGTTCGAATAGTCTAATATGATGTCACGACTTGAATAAATATTGATAAACTGTTTCGATTCAATAAAAAAGAATGTTTATTGTTTGTTCAGGAAACAACAGCATTTTACATAAAACATAAATACTTAGTTAAGAAATAAGAGTTTCCACATTAGCCTAACAGTTTCCACCTCTAGTTAGTACAGATAAAGGTATGTTGAGTGTCAAAAGTACGAATAAACTATAAACTATTTAGTGAAAACTAATATATTTGAACAAATACATACTTATATAGACGAAATCTACAAAAAGCAATAATGGCACTATTTAATACCCCACAGAAGGCTTCGAAAACGCCTAAGTTTTTTGTGAAATATGTCGATGTAATTAAATGTTTCATTGAACTCGTATAGTCAATTTTATATATATCCTCAAAATAATACATTAGTACATATAGTATCTTGGTGGCCCTGTGACTAGAAATAATAATAGTGTCCCGCTGCCACTTGAGACAAATTGATTATTTTCTCATAATAATCGTTGCCGAAGCTAAAGTTTTTTTTTAATTTTGCGGAACATTAATTTTAACAAATCTTTAACAGTCAGGTCAATTAGTCAGGTATTTAACAGGTTGTCTCATGTCGTAAATGGCTATGTGTAAGATATATTTCTTGATATTGTAAATTGATAAACATGGGGCATTGCGTAGATACTTCGCAAGTTATAATGATTGTAGTAATGTTACTTGCACTTTTGTTATTTTTTTTATTAAGTGTTGTTGAAACATTAGCCTGTGTACACTGTGGTCCGGAAAGCGTATGTTGTCTAATGAAATCACAAGAATCTAAATAAAATTATATTGCATTAAATAAATAGCTGTAATTTGACTACCTCCTTGGTCGAATGGCTCGCTTAATGTCTCGTAATGTCACTCCAAGTTCCCGGATTCGTTCCCGGGCAAGGGTAATCTAAGAAAACCAACTTTTCTATATTGGCTCGAGTCTGAATATCCGTCGTTGTTTTTGAATACCTTATCACAAGTGTTTTAGTTACCTAACTTAGATTCATAACAATTATTATTCTCTAATATTTATAGAAATTGGTTTATAAAAATTAGCTTTGCATTTTTTTTTACTTAACTGTGAAACATCCCCCATCCACCTGCCAGTTCCGTCATAAGGTCATCATCGTCAAATGAAACGAACATCTCTTGTCAGGTCAATTCTAAAAAGCCCAAACTCGACGGTTTACCTAGAAAGCATTCCAGAGTTCCATCTCGCACCTTAGAGCTCTTTCATCAGACTAAGCTCGATGTGACCATATTTTTTATTCAATTGTCATCTATGTTGCATACACACGCCGAGTTATGTTATTATGCAATAAGTAATTAAGAGTTTTGGTAAAAGGTTTGATAATAGTTTTTGTGTTCCATGTAGGTTCATTAAAAGCATTCATTAAGTAGGTAATAAAAAAACTCAGTAAAACTATATGTATCTTTAATCAATAAACTCGCTAAAATTTACTTAACCATAAAAAAATACGTAAAAATAATAAATACACCCGTAATGGTAAGAAATTTTCTTGTTTCCATCGTATAATTTTGGACATGCGTCGGGGTCGTTACTTACCAGATTAATTTGAGATTTATGATCTTCTTTATTGAGATTACAACGACGATAAAAACAATTTAAATGTAAAAATATGAATTTAACGAATATATGTAAGTACCGTAATATTTATTAGGTAGGCATAATTATCAGTTTTATATTTCTCCGGTAGTTAAATGCTAGAAAATAATACAACCGATTTAATACAGTTATTCATACTTATTTTTAAGTATCTATATTCCTTTTTATACATAGAATACCAAAAATGAGATCACTATCAGCACATCTTAATAATTATCAAAGATATTTTACAAATGATATAGACCTTATAATATGACTTCTTAAACAAAATTTCAACAACTTATAATATCTATGCTTATAGTTTGCAAGTACTACTAATAAATTTTGACGTATTAAATAACTAGATAAATCATTTTAATATAGTTTCATGGATAATTAATGGTTATCGTAAATATTGTGTTTAAATCAGAATAATGAATACAAACTTCTGTTAGTCGCACTCGTATCTATGATTAATAATAGGCAATTGGTATCTATATCTGTGGTGTTGTGGAACATGTGATTGTCCAATTAGTTGATCATGTCGCCCGCCCAGGCCGTCGTGACCGCGGTTGTTGCGCCACCATGCCGCTGCCGCCGGCCGCCGCGCCGCCCACTTATACTCGCCTGCGCACGCCCTAACAGTTTGTTACTTACATGTCACACTAAGTGTATAATGAGATGAAGTTTATGGGGTCAAGGGTAAACATGTGATAAATGTTTGTGATTTATGCATCAAGCAACATTGTAATTTAGATTAAAGTACCTATTGTAATGGTATTGAAATCAAAGAAATGAATAACGTCTATAACCTCAATTTTTTTGATAATATATCCTATTGATATTATAAATGTGAATGTAAGTTTGTTTGTTATGCTTTCACGCAAAAACTACTAAACTGATCATCATGAAACTTCGTACATATATTCTTAGAGGTATTAGAAGTAACATAGGATACTTTTTAAGGAAAAAGATTTTTTTTTCTTAAATATGTAGAAATGTAGAAAAAATGTAAAATTGTAGTATGTATATATATTCGCTTTTGTTGCTGTTAGTATGTAGGTACACGTTTATAATTATTCTCATCCGCCATAGTCATTAAAACAGTTTTACCACAGGCAATACGAACTTTCCGATCCCGATAAATGATTTATCTATTTATGTCGGGCTAATATTGAAACTATTTTAATCCGTGCACGACAAACAAGAGAATGAATGAAATTCTTAGATTAGAGTCTACAACAATTGACAACGATCTACTGTCGCAAACACAGCAGCCACTTATCTCTTCATATGACAGATAATATTGACACTTGAGATCTAAATTCTTTTATGTTGTTCATAAGGTTACTTAATGGCGAAAAGTTGATGCAGAAATCAATTTAAATAGTATAGTATTATCAATGTTAACAATAGAAATATCCCATTTAATTGCCCACAAACTGCCTATACCTTCGAAATTAATCGCAAGGAGTGCGTCCCAGTAACTTTTAGAAAATTCTATGTTAATCTGATAATATTTCATCTAGGGTCGAAAAACTCAACTCTCACGGTATATCCGTGACTCTTATTATCTTATATAGTCAGGTATAGACCCTGGTGTATACCTGACTCAAGTCCCATTCCTCATGCTAGTAACTACACTAGTAAAAACAATTGACATCTGTTATTAAATACATGTTACAAATTAATTTCATTTCGTACCAAATAAACAAGTCGCTCTTCAGCACTACAAAGATTTAACTTATTTTAGACTTAACTTACCACTAAATACTACAAAAACTTCTCAACATTTATTAAAAAGGATTTTGTTTATGTTTACGTCCAAAACACAAAAGCAATCCTTAAAAGGTTGGTAATCAGTTCTCAATTATGTAAATTAACAAGTTATTTAAATACGTTGCGCAGACTATAATTACAAAGTTCCGAGAGAAACAATGACCTCCGGCCAGCGTGCAGTATTGCGGTAATTTCCAAATAGATAATTCTTAAAAATGAAGTTCTACATTGTTCAAATTAGTTCATGTTATGCATTCAACGAGTCATCTACTCAATTAATATAACAGAAAAAATATAAAACAAGTTAGGAATCGAATGCTTATGAACGTGATGATAGAAATATTGAATTTATGATACAACACAAATTATTGTACATTTTTTCATTTATAACTTTTATAATTTCTTTTCGAACCCATATAAACTGAATATTCATATAAAATATATGAATATTTTATTTTGTGAATATTAAAAGGAAGTCTTCTTTACAAAAGATTTATTATACTATGTTTTGTTTCGTTTAATGACGAGGTTCCTATACTACTAGTTGACCCGGCCACGCGTTGCTGTGCCGCCTGCAGCGTCATCTGCCGGACTGATTTGTGAATCTAAACCATTCTCAGATCCCCTTGAACACACACAAAAAATTTCATTCAAATCGGTCCAGCCGTTTAGGACAGTGACATACACACTCACAGAAGAATTATATATATAAAGATGCACGTGAATGTGAGATGGTACTAGAAGTATGTAGTTCAAGGTTGCTGACGATATTTATAGGCTATGCTGACAAACTAATATAACGCATTAATTATTCAAACATCTATCTCATTTAGGAATTCGTTGCGTAAAGTAAGCACTAATCTTTTTATTTGCTTTACCACAAATAAACAAATGTTACAATTAGGTAACTTTAATCCATTTAATAGATTTTTTGTCTAAAACTTTATTCACTTTGCAATAAATTGCAAAACTGAATCGATTAGGAATCGAAAATGTACGAAATCCATTATTTTTAATTGACCCTCTGTAATTCTAATTAGAACTTCTCGAAACCATAGGTTTTCGTTCGCTTTTTTATTCGTTTGCAATTATAGTTCTCTGAAATCACAATTTTGTAATTAACGGGAGCTTTGTCGTTTTACGATATTTGAACAACTTTTGCAACAATCGTGGTACATATTAGGAAACGATTGGTATTTCATTTATGGTGTTCGAGTTGTTGATATTCACCTTGTACTAATTTATAGTAGCGTTTTAAGCGTTAACATAATTTTAATAGAAAAGTTCTATCGTCGTATAATTTTAAGGTTATCTGGTTTATTATCTTTAATAAATAGATTCTCGCCCTTTGCGTAAGCATACGGGCAATAACATCGTTAATAGCAGTCATATGACTCGGAGGTTCGAATGAGATCTATTTTTCACGTGACGCATCGGTACGCAACGAGCGCCCTTCAAGACAGCCGCATCGGTTTAACTTTCACTAATCAAGCTATAACTTTATTTAACGCGATTATTTATTCTGAGACTTATAATTTTAGAATATTATATCAATTCATTTTTTGTTTTAAGAAGCATTTTATATATTACAAATATTTCAAAATAATAGGCAATTATGCCACAAGCTTATCTCAGTAACCGCAAATAACAGTAGTTTTTTTTTCAATTGTATTGAAACGAAACAGTTCAATGGTAGTAATTGTGTGAAATTGCTAGTTTTGCGGTTGTTTTGTTTTTGCAAGTAATAAGAAATCAACTAAGAAGTCAAACACACTATTAGTTCTAATTCTATGGAGGTGAATATTTATTGATTCCCGCCTGAGAATTCACTTGTGAGCCGAGTAGATTTTTATTATTACCACGTTTTACTTAACTTCACTTGTCTGTCTGTTGGTCTGTTGGTTTGTCGTCAAAATTTGAGATCCTTATTTCGACCTCTTCCTCTTATCCGATTTGGCTGAAATTTTGTATACAGGCTTGTTTCACCTAACAATTTCATATTTTACAGTTTTACATCCTAAAACCACTTAATTAGGCTTTAATTAAATTAACCTCCGTGTGTCTGGATATTTGATATATATTACATGTATATATTGAAGAACTAAGTAGGCACAATTCAGATAATTTAAAACTAAAAAGAGTTAAATCAATACTTAATAAAAAAAAAACTTTTAAAAAACCACGTTTTACTACGGGTTATAGATGTACTAAAAAGGAGAAAATAAATTTTTACAAATGGACTAAAAAGATAAAAATAAATTTTTGGTAATAATGAAAATTTACGATACAAATATTCTAAAATTTATTGAATATTATGTATTGTTCTGAACATTCATACGCAGAATTTGAAAAATTTCCAAAAAATGAAAACGTGGTGCGCATTATACTTGAAAAACTATTCAATGCCATCCACAGCATTACTATTGCATTGGTTTAGTTAGGAAGGGATTTAGGAAAGATAATGAAAATATTAATATAATATCAATAACGCTGTTGATCTAAATTACGCACCACGTTTTAATTTTTTGGAAATTTTTCAAATTCTGCGTATGAATGTTCAGAACAATACATAATATTCAATAAATTTTAGAATATTTGTATCGTAAATTTTCATTATTACCAAAAATTTATTTTTATCTTTTAAGTCCATTTGTAAAAATTTATTTTTCCTTTTTAGTACATCTATAACCCGTAGTAAAACGTGGTTTTTTTAAAGTTTTTTTTTTTATTAAGTATTTATTTCCAGTATTTTTCTGTTAAAATAATTTGAACAAGGTATATTTATTCGATGCTGTATAAAAGTGGAAATGTGGACATATAGTCCTACAAGTAAATGCGATCACAATTGAAATGTCGACTACTGTACATAATATTAGGAAGAATAAAAACTTCATGCGATATAGTAGTCAGTCGTATAGTTGGAATGAGGTAAAATAGTAAAAAAACCTTTTTTCTTTTCACATTCTAGATCAGGCAATCGGTCTTTGCCCTCGTTAAACAGGCCTTGCGCCTTCTATACTGTATTAAAATTAGAACTCACTATTTAAATCACAAAAACTTAAAAAATAAATTGCTGAATCATAACCATAAAAGTCATAGAAGTTACAGCTCCGCTAAAGCGAAACAACAGATAGCCGGGTAGATGCTTCACAATCTTTTTTTTACCTATGCTCTACTATATAAACTAAGAAAGTATGGATTGACACTGATATTTACTAATAGCTTCGACATTATAAACTGAATAGTAACTTTTACAACTGACCGTTATCTAGATACAAACCTTTAAAAAGATGACTGTATCGTAATCTATTCGTTTAAATGCCAAATTTAATGTGCTGATGAAATTAGTTACATCCTGCATTATATGATATTGATACCATTGTGATTTGAATGAACCATACCATAACCAAAGTAGACCATAGGTCTACTAATTAAGAATTGACTAATGGAAATGAAATGCTTTTTTACGAAGGATAATTTTATTTCCTTTTATTCTGATATCATACTGATAGTTAAATATCTTAGTTGATAATGGATCAATTCAAACATTATTTCAAGCGAACATGACAATCTGATTATATAGCAGAAGTAGTATTGAAAACGTTTAGAAAAAAGAAATTACTTAATATTAATAAATTTCACAATGAAAAACTATTTTTTTCTGTTTTTCTAGTAACGTTGTTGCTCATTTCAATATTAACAAGGAGTTAAATTTAGATATATTTCAAAAAAAAAAATTGAATTCCCATTTACTGTAAAGATAACTTGCGTTGAAAATTTGATTAGAAAATTAGAGAATTTCTTCTTTCGACTCAACACTTATTACAAAATATTTGAAAACAACGAAAAGGCTCGATTTTATGACCCATATCGTGTCAAACCTACGCTCTAAAAGAAACCGTCAGTCTCTTAACATTATTGGCTAAATAAATATTATCAATATTTTGAGATAATATAATATAATTGGCATATCTATATGATAGATATCGATGCACATAATATAATGAAACGAATTATAAAACTGAATTCAAATGAGAATACAACTTTCACCCCCTTTAAGGTAAAAATTTACAAACTTTGATTATCGTAATTATTTATATCTAATCAAAAGCATAAAAATTAATTTCCAACTGCTAGCTTTAAAAATTACGTAATTTCCACACAAGCTTTCATCCCCTATTGCAACCTCTTACAGCCCTTTTTTCGCATTAAAAAGTAGCCTATGTCCTTTCTCTGGCTCTAGACTATCTTTGTACCAACATTTAAATCGGTTCAGTAGTTTAGGTGTAATTGCGTAGCACACAGACAGAGTAAATTTCGCATTTATATTATTAGTAAAGATTAAGCCCCTGACTGTTCGGGCAAGGCACATTATTAGGTATATTTATTTTTAAAGAATGTTACAATTGATATAGAACTATTTATGTAATAGAGACACCTAGGTACAGCAGAAACGTGGTCCAAGTGGAAACTTATTAAATGTCGTAGTCCAAAACAATTGTATAAATTATAAAATATATAAATCGAAAATGAAATGGTATGTATCATAAGTATGTACGTATCTACCTACTTTTGCAAAATTTCTTAACTCGACATCAAAATATTTCATTAAATATCGCAATTGAAATCAGATTACCGTAAAATTCACACAGAAATCTCAACATTATGCAAAACTATTACAATGATCTAACACGAACTTGATACTTAAGTATTGCAAATTGCTAGATTTTCACTTAAATTCCGTGTTGTAGTTTTTGTTGGCGTTTTTGATAAATTCAATTTTAAAAGTATTATGAAACCTATATTTTATAAATTGTCGTATCGAGGCTTATAATTAATAATAGGTGATTCTAACTTTGAAATGGAACTAGTGAAATAAGTTCGTTTTTATAACACCTGCCAGTTTAAAAGAGAACGGGTACCTTCGGCCAAAATGTAATACTTATTTATTATTAAAAGCTTAAGCTTTATTATTTTAATGTAATAATTAAAACATATATATAACCCAATCCGCAAAAAAAGGAAAGAGAAATGAACATTACAAGTTAATAAAATGCCAAATATAATTTGATAACTTACTAATAGGAATTACTAGGAATTGTGCTAGTAATAGAACATTACTAGCTTACCTAGTTCATTCTTAGCTTAGCTAGCTTAGCTACGAATAGTGTAGCTATTGTAGAGTTAGTAGTTATTATAGCTAGTATAATTCTTTTCCTTTTGATTTTTTTTTCAATCTTTTTTAGACTTTCTGTATTCCGTTTATTCGTTGCCCCGGCAAGTCTTTTAGAGACAAAATTTTCCAAATGGATATTTATTTTAATTATCTTTTATGAAATTGAGGTGACCTTTATTTATAGTATATTTTTGTATACTAACTAAAAGAAATCATGTCTGAGCCAAACTCACGGTGTTCTACAGTCTAAGCAAAATTAAGATATTTTTTTTATTTAAATCTTAATGTATATCTTAACCATTTGCGAAATGGGTTTGTGACTGCATACTGTAAAAGAGTCCAGAGAGAGACAGGGCTTCTTTGCCTACAATCTTCAGTCTAGGAATAATGTTATTTTAATACACGTTTGTGTGTTTTAACACTGAAAATCGTGCATAACGAAGCAAAAAGAAATATGGGTATCATTGTTCATAGTATAATGAGAAACAATCGGATAATCGATTATTCCATTAAGAGGATCCATATATAACCCATTATGAGATAATCGGACGAAACGAAACAAAAGCAAAAACGTGCTTAAACCTCAATAATCGATTATGAACAAAATCCGACGTTCCCCGTGCATAATATTATTTCTTTATCGCCGTCATAGTGTCGCTGTCTCATTAATGCCGGACTGCTCAGACTTCATCTAAAAAACTCGATTTAAAATTTTAATTTAGAAGAGAAGTAAGATGTAGTTTTGATACCAAAATATTGCTAGTTTTGATACCAAATTCCCGACTCTAGATTTTTTGACCGCAACATAAATTAAAACATGTCCCGTTAGCACCTACGTTATTATGACGTAATGATAGTTCATTACTCATCTATAACATGACACCAATTTACACTGGAAACTTCTAACATTTAAAGGCCACATTTATATAAATCATAACAATGACATTCTGTGTAATTTAATTTGTTCACACATTATTTCCTACATGTAACCATCAGGATAACTAATTATTAAGTTTCTATTATTTCTACTTCTGATTTATGAACTGCGAAAGATAAGTATTGATTTGTAAAGTCTGTGGATTGGTGGCGTGTGGTGTCTAGCAGAGTGGAATGGCACCAACCCTTGACACTTAAGACATCGTTATAGGCAAATTTTGATATTGGAGGTAATCACCTAAAACTTTGACTATACAACAAAATGTGCAGCAGCGTTTTTCGATTTACGGTCTTTCACTGCGATAACCGCCTACCAAGCTTGGAGATTATGACAAACGATTCTATTTGGTTGGACGACCGTTTGGTGCAACGGTAGCGATCCTGCCTTTCACATTGATGGTCCTGGGTTCAACTCCCGGAAAGGGCAGATGTTTTTATGATGAATTCGAACATTTCTACCCGAGTCATGGGTGTTTATATATATTTCTATGAATATTACATATGTATGTATGTATGTATGTATTATCCTAGTATCCATAACACAAGCCTTACACTGCTTACTTTGGACTATGCTAATTGGTGTGAATGTAAGAAATTTTTTTTTCTTTTGGGAAGGCTTCTGTACATCACTTAGCAATGATGTCTCTCGGCTGTAAAAATAATCGGCATTATAATTATAATAATATTTTTCTTACAATCGCACCAATAAGCCTAGCTTAAAGTAAGCACTGTAAGGCTTATGTTATGGATAATAGGGTAACGGATAGACAAACGTTTTTCATAAATAAATAAGCAATATTAATAGACATGACTCAGGTATAAATGCTCGTATTCAACACACAAACATCTGCCCCTTCTTGGACTCGAACCCGGGACCATCCACTATGTGGAGATCGAGTCGGTTTCGGGTCATAAATCTATAACTTCCATGTTTTTATAGAAATACAGCTGATTTTTTTTTAGGTAATCTGAGATAAACGTACTTCAAAATAATATACAGTCTATGCATATAAAAATATATTTAATAATTGTAAAAAAATACAAAACATGAAATATTGAAAAATTATCATAAATTTACGACTAATTTTAAACAATGTGACCTAAATGTTATAATTAATACAAAATAAACACATAAAATTACTCTTATTAATTAAATATAATAAGAAAAAGAAAATAACATAGAATTATATTATTCTACTAGCTCTACAGCTTCATCTATAAGTTCCATAGACTTTTTATTGGAAGGTTTTCTTAAACTTGTTATGTAAGGGTCTGAAGTGTACAAAAGTGTATGTAAAACGTCTTCATTTGTAGCTACTCTAGAGCATTTTCTAGCATGATGAAATCTGAATCGTTTATAGTCCTTGTTCCTTGATTCCTGGGCATCTTCGGAGAGCTGTCCAAGAGGTAACACTGAATAATGCCGAATTACACTTTCCCCATGAATTAGGACTTTATGGACAGATGATGGCATATAATACCACATATATTTACTAACATATCGTTGTGCTGTATCGAAAGCATACTGTCCAAATTTCGTAGCATTAATTACTTTTCCGCTAGACATAACTTGAAGTAAAACATAAAATCGTTTTATCAATTCCTCATCCACACCGGTAATTTCTGCAGTGCACTGATAATTTTGAAAAAATCGTCTAGCTGTATTACCGTCATTACTGTTACCACAACCTTGCTTAGGTTTATCTATATTTAAACCAAGTTCTTCTCTGAACCTTCTTTGTACATATGTCTTCTTTTGTTTTTTCAAATCTTTATTTTCTGTCGTTGTAGCAGACCATTTTTCAAAGCCTACATTATAAGATATATGTAAAATTAGTTCCATAAATCTAATCCAGCAATGTAAAGTCGAAAGCCCATATTGATAAGAATTTTCGTCAACAGGTTTATTTTGTACTTTTTCTAAATTGTTCATCTCTGTAGGTCTTGCACCACAAATAGTACATACAGCACCTGATGAAGTTTCTGACAAAACTTGAGCCACTTTCCCGTCAACCATTGTCAAAAATAATGTGTGTTTGATTTCAATACTTTCACCATTTTTATTGATTAAGCTTGTTGTGAGAGCGTTTCTTTGAGCTATAATTTCATTAACTACACTTGTAGTTTTCTCTGGTGTCTCTTTTGAAAATTCTATTAAAATGGGCCTACAAAATCTTACTGATGATGGAACAGGGTTTTCCCACAAAGTTTCATTTGTATTAATATCAACAAGTTTCAGAGGTACTAATGAAGATATAAATGAATTTGTGTCAGAAATTAACTCATCCTCTTCAGTTAAGACTTGCTTGTATTCACTTTGTCCGCTTGAGCCATCACAGCCCCATTTCGAATACAGCATTAAATGTTTTTTGCCAGCTTTGTATACACCATTGATTTTCAAAATTCTTGCAATAGTGTGATCCAGCAGATCTTGCAGTTTTATTTTTGCTGTAATATTATTAATTTCTATGCTTGATCTTGGTGGGTAGCACATTCCTTTAGCTTCCTGAATTGATTTATATGACGGAAATAATACGCAGTTCTTCGCAATTAAGCAATTTCTCATGTTTTCATACTGTGCCATGTTAAGGTCCAACTCTATAAAAATACTGAGAGCTTCATCTTTAGAGTACGCTGTTAAATGTGCCGGTTCATTTAAAAGATTTTGACGTATTTCACTTTTTTTATCTATGGGTAATACTCGTAAAATTTCGACAATGAATGCTTCTTCCGTTTCCCCTTGAGATCTCAATCCTTGAAGATATGAATTCAGTATAAAATCAAGGCCACATGTTTCAAGCAACTCCTTGTTTTTTCGTCTTTGTGTTCTATCGGAACTGTCTTCGTAGATATTTAGAAGGGCGTCCTCGCTTCCCCGTCGATGTCGAAGGTTCAGATTCACAAGTAGGATCTTCCAGATTTACTGTGAATGTGGCATTCAACCACATGCTATTCTGATTTAAAAAATTTTCTTTATTTCTGCCAGATTTAGTGTAGCGTTGACGAAAGTTCGTAATAAGATTTTTTTGTACACTCGCGACAATTTTAGCGATATTTGCCTCAGAAAAGTTGATAAAATTATTCCGTATATAACTTGTTAAAGCAACAACATAATTCCCGTCACTTTCAATCAAAACAAGACATAGGTCGCGTCTGGTACATTGGAATTCACTCATTGCGAGAGAGTAGGTGGTACACTTTTAATAACGACAATAACGAACGAAAAACAGTATGTAATTATTCAGTATGCAGATGCTCTATTTTATATTAAATAACTGATTTGAAACGTGTGCAAAGTATGGGAATAAAAACTATTTATCATTATGTGGTTACTCGGTTTCCTATGTGTTTTATTGATAATTTATTTTGTAGGCGAACTAAAAATGGTGAGAAATACTCGATACATTATCAAAACATAAACCGCAATTAATAATATATCACAAGTGTAACCTATGTCAACTAATAAAACAAATAGATTCGCCCACGTATTTTTAAGAAATTATTACTATTTCATGTTATGATAGATAGCATTATGTTGTGCAATGAAGTTGCAACTTTTTTTTTCTTCCTGTATAAAAATATTAAATTTCCTATCAAATAACATCATTTACAGACCTTCGGCAAATTTCGGCAACTGTCAAAACTCTAATTGAAAGTTTCAGATACGCAAAAATGATATGTCATGAGATAAATATTTCTAGTAAATATATTTATAAATATATAGCATATTTGTGTATACCAAAAAAAGTATATATTATAAGCTTTCTAAAATGGTATAATACTTGTATAATTTTCATTGCTAGCTTACTAGAAAATCATCCTGAAAAAAATACAAATTATGATGTTTTCGTGATAATTTTTCAATCATCGTATTTAGATGCTCTTTACTATAGAAAAGTACTAGTTACATACATAATTTATACATAATATAGTAGATCAACTTCTTAGCTATAGTTTGAGGTATAATACAAGTACCTGCGCCGATTTTTACAAAATGTATTTATGGCCAAGCTCTCTTAGGCACCTCCACATAGTGGTCGGTGCGAAAGGCAGGATCATTACCTTTGCACCAATCGGTCGTTATTCCGAACTATAACACCTTGACGCCTCTACCTGTTGTCATTCTAATAGAGACCTTGTTTTTATTGTATATAACTTTATGTGCTGTCGACCATACATTATACCAGTTTGCAGTTAATAGGTTAAATAATAAAAAATATCCGGCTTCAAATACGATGAGTCAGATAAGACATTCCTAAAGTAAGTGAGGCAACCGTCTCAAGGAAAGTTTATTAATGTGCATATATGCATGGGCAGAATAAGTTTCATTGACGCAGATGTGAGATAAGATTGTATATTTCATGTATCCTAATTGTTTCCGAGCTTATCTATATAATAAATATAAATTTGTACAATAAATTAAAATACAATAAAAATTAAAGAAAATACTCTATGTAAGACGGGACTAGAGACTGACACGCCCGTGTGGTGTCTTGCAGAGTATAATAGCACCAATCCATCACACTTAAGGGTGTCGAAAAAACTATTGATACAAGATACTGGAAGTAATCGATAATATCCAAACATAAATCTTTCATAGATCACAAAATTTTTCGGAAGCAACATTTTCCTATTTATCATCATTTAGGTACTGCGATCGCTAAACCCCTTCCCCCTGCTGAATTATGGAAATACCTTCCCCCCTGTTGGGGAGACTTTCATTTAGCAGTAGACGTCTTGTCTGTAATGAGGATACAATAGATATAATTTATATTTACTTTATATATATATATATACTCCAGGTGCGTTCAGTCAAATAGTACCTAAATCATTATAACGAAAAGTTATTTTATAAAAAAACGTTTTCACAATATTATAATTTATATATACTTTTCTCACAAGTTATGCACAGGCAGGAAACTTGTGAGCTGAGTCGATTTTTTCTAGTATTTTTCTATTAAAATAATCTTTCATAACTTAACAGTGCAAAAACAAATCATAATAAAACAAATATTATGTTACTATATAAGGGAGAATCAGACTTAAATACCAAATATATTATATAGACCATTCTCATGTATCCGGTTGCAGTTAATTAACATTAGATAGGTACTCTTGGAAATAGACCGACTAATACAAATAAAGTAATTTAATTTATCTTAAGCGTAATACTTGAATGGTTTGATCAATCAGTAATGGTTACGCGTGTTCGAACAACTTACGACATTCAACATTATATTTTTACATTAATTTGTATGGTCATATTGCCTATTTCGTCATGGGATTCAAGGAAATTATTTTTGTGAAAATGCCAGTTGATAATTATTTTTGATCTAGTTTTTATTATTATTATTAGTATGTAGATAATACTAGCCTCAGTTTACCTCCAAGATGCTCATGTTTTAAATAAGATCATACCGATTTGAAGTTATCTCATGTCTGTAATACATCCGTTTCCTTTAAAGTAAAGAATTCAGGGTCTTAATAACATCCTGTTAAAATACCTAGTCTTTGTTTAATGAAAATATTTTATATAATTATTTTAATACTCACTACTTAAGAAGTCGATAGACGATTGTCGATGGTAAACGAAGCGATTCAACGAAGCTTATAGGCGTTAGGCAATTTACTTGTAGATATTTTCTACTCCTAATCATTTTTACACATTAAGATATGTAATAAGCGTAATACTTAATCAAAAATAAAATTGCGTAAATAACTTTATTTGTGTTTGTCAAATCATTAACAACAAACTAGCTGACACGACAGACTGCCAAAATTGAGTGGGAATATTTTATGAATTTTCAAACTTTGGCAGTCTTTTTTTACCAAAATACTTTACAGTAGAAATATTTGAACAAAAGAAGCCAAAGCGATACAACCGTTCTCTATGTTTTGATAGAACCAACCCAACAAAGAAAAACATTTTAATATTAGTTCTAAATTATCACACGCAAAACTGCCATAACTACTTTCTAAACTTTCCGAGGTAAATTTATAGAACCAAACAGATATAATAAAACTTCTTTGGATAATTTATGTCATGGACAATTTCGGCAAGCATTTGGGGTGGCAGTAACTTGTCTGCTTAGGTAGTTACTGTTCTAAAGATTTCATACGTTATTTTGATAGTAGAACGATAACATAAGTCATAACTTTAATAAATATTAAAGTTACTTGAATATTTTTTCTTTATTGGACACTAATTTATACAATACAAAAAAATACAAAAATACTAGTTTGAATATAAAGTATTAATATTTAACAATACTAAAGTAACTTTAAATGTGTTGGTATAAAAAACGATTTATTACTTACATGCTTTTTTTACTATGCTATCTTTATAACAACTATAAAATAAGTTTTATTTAAAATATACTAATAACTATCGGTCTACACACAGTGTAGAGCACCCTTATTGCCCATTACAATTTGAATGGAGTTATAAGAGCGCTTATAGATTGCTAATATAATCATATTAAGTATACCTAAGTTTTCCCTTTTACTTCTCTAAGTTCCTACTTCATATATTTTATAAGTTGGTGGACTTTTACTTGTTAACTTTCATTTTCAGTTTTATTATTTCATGATTATGTAATTTTGTCAATATTGTTTAATTATATTACTTTTTATTACTTGATATCCATAAGAACAATTCACAAATTACTTATAACGATTATACAGAATGAACAATACAAAACGACACGCATTTTACACGGCATTTTTCATGCTTGCACGACAAGCACGCACGCTTAAAATTTAAAATTTGAAAAAGCTCAGCGATACCTTTGCTCCAAAGAGCAAAGCACTGATTTCCAGCTCCTCCCAAACATTATTGACGTGACAACGTCTTATAAATTGGTTTGCCGGGTGACACTTCAAGAAACTGCGTTACGCTCCGCTCACGTTATGCGCTTACAATGAGAGCGAGTGAGAGGCACGCGTCCCTTCCACTCGGGCATGGTTAGCCCACCTAAGAGCGAGAGAGACAGATATAAAAAGTGGAAGGGACGCGTGCCTATAAATTAATGTTTTAAATATAATTCTTTGTATAAATAAATGCTTTAAATTGTTACTATTATTTCATCCTTCTTCCTACTATACGAATGAATATTCACATTAAAATTATTTTACCACTCAAAGTCGTTGTCACGTAAAACTTTCGCCTGTATACCGACTTTACAGGCAACCAACCAGTTTTTTTGTTTGTTGTAAATTTTACTTCATGATTATGCACCTAATCTTGTCGACATTCTCTCATTGTTTGAGTTTCTACTATTATATTATTATGTCATTATTTTGTCCTTAAGTATCCAAATTTGTACACCTGTTAATGCCAAATAGTGATATTTCTTTTATTTTATACTTCATGTGTATATGACCACCTATATTCGTAAAACAAATAAAATTTTAATTTGAGTAGATGTATTGCAGTTTATAATGAGGTGCCAGACTATGTCACTGAACTACTTTTAAGCCGCAAACAGACGGAGAGACAGCTAGACAAATAGATAGAGACGGACAAAGTAACACAATACGGGTTCTTTGTTGATTATGGAACCCTAAACACTCCTTTTACGCTTATAAATCATGATATTTCCCAAATGAACTTATAAAATTCAAGTTATGTTATAAATAGCCAAGCGTATATTTTTGCACGGTATTTTTTATAGGCCTATTCTGTAGCAATATGTTTGAAAACTCCGCAGATAGCAAAAACCTGAACCGGAGAATTGTGATTATTGTCACTGCAGGTAGCTACTATTAGAAGCGTTGATTGGTCGGGTGGGCAATTTATCTGGTGGAATGTCGACAACAGCTCGTGCGCGCACGCATCGAACCTAAAGTATTTATACTCAGGCAATTGCCATACCAACATTTAAGTCTTACATCAGCATTAGATTAATTTTGTAAATATGCATCTTCGTCTTTTGACATAGGGGAAAGTCGCCAATATTGTACCATTTAATTTTGAACAAGTACTGAAAGAAAAGTATTGATTATATTGAAAAAAATATTTGTATGTTTAATGCTACAGCTAATACACTATAAACATAGCATATCATCTTCCGGCTAGAATAAAATTAAACATTTTTTTTTTTAAATATTGCCTAAAAGTTTGATTTAGGGATCAGTTTGTTTCATCGCACCGCACCGCACCGCATGGTTTTTAAGTCGTACTTTGAAATTTTGTATTCAAAAGTCAATGGAACCACACCACTGTTTTTGTCGGTATTATAAACCTCATAGATGTGGAAATCAATTTTAATAATAAACAATATGACTAACGAGTACTTTTATAAACAAATGCTATTAAATATGCATATAAAAAAACTAGTTTATATCTGCTGTAAAAAGTACAAGTCACAAGTTAACAACAAGTTACAAGTTAGTCACAAGTTAACAACATAGAAAAATCATTACCTTAATTTAGCTACGGAACCCCGACCAACATAAATATAAAACAAAAATTGCCGCTAGACTTAATTGTACCGGTACAATTTAGAAACTTGTAAGTGGTACGTTTTTTCGAACAAACCCCATTTTAAGAAAAAGCGACCATATTTTATAACCTCCAAGAATTGTTTCACATCGTTGGCATGGGTAAAAAGGGCATAGCCGGAGATTCGGAATGATGCAATAATAGTATTATAAAAGCATATTTTGAACGTGTTATTGCTTACCTTATCAACTATAAAAACTTAAATTAATCTTCACTAACACCGTATCAATCAGAGACGAGGCAAACAGTCACTATGAGTTATGTCAAAACGTAAATACGTTGATGTTTCCAGAATGAGAAAATGATGATTTTAGTAGCAATTCTCTGGGTACGGTATAGCGACTGATACGATTTATCATACCTTCCCCTATATCAAAAATTATTATAATTAATTTAATATAATATGTGATTGTAAATGCATTGGGATATTACTGTCTTTCGCAGAATTTCTCAAAAACGCTTATATTTTATGCTAACTTACATTTAATTTAACGCTTTTTTCTATGAAAATTACAAACATGAAACGCATATGACATGGCCAAATCGTAAAACAGATTATTCCAGAATATGTTCGACCATTTCATGAAATGGTTGTAGATATAGATGATTTCGACCATATCGTTTTATTTAAACGTAAGGATTAATGATATTTCAATCCATATTTAGCCATATCATTAGTGTGGCCATGATATAAAATGTTAAAATAATAGTATAAAAACGAACAAATATTTCCTATCTCCTACATCCACATATGTAATAAGTAACTCGTAGCAGCTCCTCATATTGAAGTATCTATGAAACTGTATTCTTTGGACACAATGTTACATCTGCAAATACTATCATCAGCCTATTAATATCCACACTGCTGGGAATATAGGCCGTCGCAGTGCATGAAAGCACCTTAGAGCTAGCTATACTATAACCCACCTAGTATAAATCGAAATTTGCTTACAACTGGAGATGCAGCGGACATCAACGACTTAAGATGCCTTTGAACCATGATTGAGGTTGTGATTACATTTTTATTCAAACAACCGATGACCGGTACTTAGGAAAATTGCTTAACTTTCTTAATCATAAACTAAACATTCTAACCCTTGCACCAAGGAACTCCTCAATAATGCAATGTAACTTTATTATTGACATTCTATTTATATAAATAAATTAATATTACACAACACCCCATACATTGTGTTGAACCCAAGTTAAGTAGCTAAAGCATTTGTGTAATAGAATTCAGAAACAACAGTGGTACCACAACACCCAGACTCGAGCCAATATAAAAAAGTTTGTTTACAAAATTGACCCAGCCGCGAATCGAACTGGGGATCTTTTAGTGGCGTTGCCATGAAAACCGATATGCTAACTACTCGACCATGGAGGTCGTCGCGAGGGATATAATTAGTAAAGCGACTTCTGTTAAATAGTAGATTAGAAGTAGGCAGATATTGTAATAACTTGAGTAATTATTTAAACCCTAATATTAAATGGTTCTATATAAAAACCGGAAGGTAGTGCCTTCGTCACCCTTTTGCCCGATATTCTATTGTAACGAGGGGAGGTCAAAAAGTTCGGGGATGGTGGGGGTAGGTTCATGTCATGTATCTAGATAGATATTGATTGAGCATCTCACCATTAGTATATATTCCAAATTCGAACCTAATTGGGTCATTAACCTTTGAGTTATCAACGTGCAAACAAGTTAATCGGGAAGAAATCACCAAGTATGGAGAAAACTGAATATCGCGCCGCTATTAAATTCCTCACCAAACAAGGAAAATCCGCTCAGACAGTTTTTCAATTGATGTTAGCAGTTTACGTGGTAAAACCCCTGGTAAAACTATGGTTTATAAGTGGCATGGCGTTTTCAAGCAAGGAAGAGACACAATTAAAGACGACCCACGTTCTAGAAGGCCAATTGATACAACCACACCCGAAATCATCGGGAAAATAGTATTGAAAGATTCGAGTGATACAACCATCTTAAACATCCTACATCCTTATCTTCGGATGAAAAAGGTCAGCGCACGGTGGGTTTCGAAAATGCTTTCTTCCCTTCAAAAACGACAACGAGTAGCATGTTCTCATCAGTTTTTGGAGCTCTGTGGCGATAACAAGGAAGAAGTTATGGCCCGGATTGTTACTGGAGATGAAACCTGGGTTCACCACTATGAACCCGAGTCGAAGCAAGAGTCGATGCAGTGACATAAAAAAGGCACACCGTCCCCCAAGAAGTACCAAGTCTCACAAAGATCATCTCTCGGTCGGAAAGATCATGGCGAATATATTTTGGGATACATAATGTATTTTACTGAACGACTATAAAGAACGCGGTGTTAATATAACAGGACAATAATACGCTTCAATATTAGAACAGTTAAAGGAGGCCATTAAAGAAAAAGACGGGGAAAATTGACTAAAGGCGTGCTCCTATTGCATGACAACGCACCTGTGCACACGAGGCATGTTGCGACGGCTGCTATTCACCGGTGCGGCTTCAAACAACTCCACCACCCTCCTTATAGTGCAGACCTGGCCCCCAGTGATTATTATTTGTTTCCAAAAATGAATAAAGAGATGCGTGCTAAGAAATTTGAGACAATGAAGAGTGAGGTGAAATTGCCGAGGTGAAGTCGGCAATTTCGGCTTTTTTTGACGCTAAGGACAAACCATTTTTTATGATGGTTTTAACAAATTATTTGAACGATCTGAAAAATTTATTAGGGTTAAGAGAGGAACACATTGAAAAAGAAAAATAATTTGGTGTTTAATTTCAACTTTCTTCCCACCCATTCCGCGAACTTTTCGACCTCCCCTCGTACTTCAGACTTTGATTTAAGTATCGCCATTAAGGCACTGGTTACAATTCAGTTGTCACATCATAAAAAAATTACTACGTTTAATGCTTTCATATTTCAAATATTTATATCATAGAAATCTATCGAATTGAAGTCCAGTCATTTTCATGATCACCGAATGGTGCTTAGATAACTAAGAGACGACTACACTCTTGTACCTACTTAGTAAATCGTTGTTCAGAACAGATTTCTTGCATTGCCTATGAGTAGTTGCGATTGTATTGACTTAATGATACTGACAGGTCAATAGCAATGGCTTGCGAAACCATATATTCGACATACAGTTATCACTGCACATTTGTTAGTTACATTTCACAAATCATCTACAACTGTTAGTTCTTAAGTATAGTATATTACGTCGTTACAGATATTGAGTTCGGTTGCTGATGTAATTAAATTTCAACACATAGAATAAAATTAATGTTACCTACTTTTTATTGTGTATAGCATAGCAGGTACATTTCTGATAGGTATTCTGTAAGATATATTTGTAAGGTTGCTTGTATGTGCATAACATGGTATTTCTCTATGATTTCATAAGAAAAGGGGCCTACACCCATGTCACAAGTCTTGGGAACTGCTCAGAGTTTCTTTCTTTGCCTCACGATGGACCAGGCACCCGTACGTTTAATCCATGGATTGCTAAAAAGTACGAGTACGTCTCACTCTTTTTTAATCTCCGCAAATTATCAAAACTGTTGAAGTTGGTATACTCCGTTTGTCGTATTGGCCATCGAAAGGACTAAAACACATTCACCAATAAAAATATTATATAGCGAGTCTTGGGAACAAGAGTGGCCACCCGTCATAAATTTCAATGATATTCATACTATAGTAAAGACAGGTTTGATATCTTTGAGATATTAGAAATAAACACTTTTTTACGGATTTTGCGCATAATTTATTTTATATTTAATCCTGACGTTTCGACTCCTTTACAAGAGTGCGAGAGTAATGTGTGCGGAAGTGTAAGAACTAAATAAAGTTTTTTTGGCGGTGCTGTTATCCATTACTCGAAAACTTTCAAGAACCTCGGTATTATTTTTGACCATCATTTGTCCGTAAGACCATAGGTGGATGAATTGCGGAAAAAGGCATTTGCTGCGTACAGCTCGCTTAATCGGCTCCGTAATTTTCTGCCTATTAAGACAAAAACTAATCTAGCACAATCTCTCCTTCTATCAATTATTGACTACGCTGATGTCTGTTACCCTGATCTGTCGGAAGAGTTACTCAATAAACTAGAGCGACTCCAGAATGTCTGTATCAGATTCATTTTCAATCTTCGTAAGTATGACCACGTGTCTCACTTCCGTTCTAAACTGAACTGGCTCCCTATTCGCCGGCGCAGGGACTTGCATGTTCTTTCACTCCTTTATTCCATACTTTTTTTGCCATCCTCTCCACCCTAGCTAATAACTTGTTTCTCCTTTCGCTCCTCAACCTCGCAGTGTAGTTTACGTTCGGCAACCAACCTTTCCCTGGAAGTTCCACGGCCCTCTACCGACTTCTTTTCCTATTCCTTTACTGTTTACGCTGTCCTATTATGGAACTCACTACCAGAGGTTATTAGAAAGGCTCAAATACTTGGATCCTTTCGCGACAGAGTTAAAAGTTACTTCCTTTCCTCCAATATTTATTGACTCTATTTTATCTTTATTTCTTTCTTATCTTATTATTATTATTATTATATGCACCATTACCTTTAAAAATATATATTTCCTTTCCTTTTTTTTCCTCTCAATATGCACCATACCCACTTCATCATTATCCTTTTATATTTATTTATTCTTTTCACCCAAGGTTGCCTGGAAGAGATTGCTGTTTAGCAATAAGGCCGCCTGTCTGTATACTTTTCTTTGTTATTTTTATTTCTCTGTATTCTATCTGTGTGTGCAATAAAGCGTAATTTATTATTATTATTATTTAAATAAAAATCTTTGGGATAGTTATAAAACCTCGACTTTCACTTTTTTCTGCATTATTTATGATAATGGTTTCAATTCAGGACCTTTTTAAACGAAGTTTTAATTATAACTATGTCAAAACGTTCTAACAGGCCACTGTTATTTTTCTTATAATTTAAATGTTGTAGTAAACAAACAAACGAATTAATTATATTAAATGTCACAACTGTTTACTAGGTGAACCTGTAAGAAAAAATAAGAAAGGAGGTCGCATCCTAGTAAAAAAATCTTAATAATCTCTGCTAGACCCTTTTCAGTTCGTTGATATCTTTTGTATGTGAGAGTCAAATACCAATTTCATATCAGCTTTTCTACGAATCTACAAAAACTAGGTATATTCATTTTTACTTTTAAGTTAAATTAATATTTATAAATTACTAGTTACTACTGATTACTAATTACCCTCGTTATCGGAACATAATCGTGACGGTGAGAGCAACTGCTCTAAGTAATGACCCTTACACAATATCCGACTGATAAATATTTGTTCACATCTGTCTGGTTCTGCCAAGGTTTCTTCTCATGGGTAATCGGAGCGGATATCAAACGAGAATTTGTAATGAATTTAAACAGTTAACGCTCTATTAATCTACCCAAAACAAAAGTTTGTATTTTTTTTAAATCCAGCAGCATTTAATTACAAATAAGTTTTTAGTAGATAAATACGCTCTTGGTTTGACTTTCAAACTACAATAAAATCACAAAGGAATGCTTGGATATCTGTACATAGATTTTTACATTAATATCTACCAATGATTGGAGAAAATCAACTCCTGTGTAAAGAAAAAATAAAGTCAAACGGATGCATCATGTAAAATGTGGCAGAAAATCGTATAGACACGAATTTTAAGTTTGTGGAATAAAGAAGTATTATTTATATATTTACAACGTTGTGGGCACTTTTCTATATTACAGGTCTACATGATATTTTTTTTAAGTGTGTATATGGACTTAAGTATTTAAGTAAAATACTTAAGTTTATATACTGGTAACATAGAAACTCCAACAAATGTTTCCCATTGAACTATAGGTAGATGAGAAATTTAATGTCAAATCAAGCCTTTGATTTTAAGAAGTGAAAATAAAAAAAAAAATTTTGTCAAATAATACTTCATTTACATAAGCAGTGTTTTAGAAAAATAAATAGTGTTTTGACATAAAAATACTGATAAATAATTCACTCAACACCATGACGGCTAACTGTTGCTTAACACTGCCCCAAGGATCGTAAACTAAACCAATCATTTTGTTTTATTTATGTTAATGACTTCTTTCATTTTACAAATAATGTAAAATGAAGACAATTCCTAACAGATGCAGTTAGAGTTTGGCGATGTAAACATTACTAATTAAGTAATTTTAGGGTTAACTCGAATAGAACCAAGAGTGTAGAATTTATATTACGTGAGGCAGGTCAATATGTAAATAAATGTAAATGACTAAGCAGTCGAACTTGTTGATTTCACTAAGTTCTTAAGTACTTTTACTTTAGACTCACGCATTATGCCTTTGAAAAAGACTTGTGACTGATGTTAAACCACAAAAATGATTTATTTTAGTTACTTTCACAGTATAATGACTAAGGGACTATTGTTGTGTAGCTCAGCTCAGGTGATATATTTTTTCTTCAAAAAAGACAGCTCTGATCCTGCGCGCCATATACAACAAACGATACAGAGACTATTTCAAATTCAAATCAATTGATTTTCAGATATTTCAATCCATATTCTAGTAACAATCAATCATCTTATATCCTATGTTAGTAAGTACTGGGACAAAACAAACAATGAAAAAAAAGGAAAATAAATATATGCAAAGACCCTTACTCGCACCACCGACTAGACAGTGTCTTCAACGCTACTCAATCAGGGTACGAATAAAGGCCCTCATAATACCAGAGTCGAACTTATCGGCTATATAGCAGCAGTAACAGCATCCTATGACTTTTAGGATGCTGTTACTGCTGCTACATATTCTATTGAGTAATGATGCCACCCGTTTCCGTATTATCACATGAAAGCCATCAACCCTCGCCTACTTTTGAAAGAAATTAAAATATTAACAGTTACTTCTGAACATATCTACGAAAATATTTTGTATCTAAGGAATATTATTATCCTTGGATAACAAAGATTAATGTTCATACAATACATACAAGTAACAAGAATAAACTTGAATGGGACAGGCTACCGCTAAGTTACAGGATAACCTGATCTTCAGCACGTCCAAGAGTATTGCCGTATAATTCGAGCCAGAGAAGTTATTTATATTACTTTGTTCATAAGATTAGTATTAAAAATTAATAAATTGTTAGAAATAATTGACTTAAGTTTATTTAAAAATAGAATTTGTAGCTCAAATGATATGTATTAAGCAAGATAGCATTATTAAAAAACTTTTAATATATTTTTTTAATAAACAATAAATATTTTAAGTTTTCCGAATGAATACAAATCTTTGGTGTATGTATTTATAACAGACTTGTTAAAGAAACTCGCTTCTAATAATTTTATTATGTAAGTATCGAATTACACCATTAGGAACGCTATTCGGCATGCATAATGCGATTTAGTTCATTTTCGCAAAATAATGTCAATGCAATGGAAACTGTGTCATTTCCGCAAACTGTTGACTACCTTAAGACAATGTTTTTTTCCATACGAAATTCAAGATCACCCTGACCACGTTAAATGGAAAGTCAAAGTGAATTCAACGCGACAGTTTATTTTAACTCAAAGCTTTATTAATTTGGGGGAGCCTATGACCAACCGTGACCGTCATTACATAGATGATTATTATGGTCAAGATCTTAAAGTTAAAATATTTCATAATGAAATAAAAACCGAAATAAGTCCTACCACTATGGTTTATACTAATGACGAATAATTATTCTATTTAATCGCGGGGCCCCCTCCGCTCCAGCCACTTTTGTAATGTATTTAGAAGTTAATAAAGATTTTTATTAATTTGTAACCTATAAGGCTGTGAATATTACAAACAGTTACTTACTTACAAAACAATACTCCATTTACAAGTTGTTTTAAAAAATGTTACTTACGTAATAAAGTAACGTAATAGCATACAATTGAATATACTAATTAAAAGAACAGCTCGTCTACCGCCTAATAGTTGCTGGTTTTAAAGAAAATATTATGTCGAGTGTTTAGTGGCAAAAAAGTAAAGCAACTCTGCTAAAAAAGGAGGTTTCACTTAACAATAGTGTTAGACACTCGAATCGAATCCGCTTGCAATTTTTTTCGGTTACAATTTCAATCTAAACTTAATTTTTTTTAGATTAAATACTTACAAAATACTACGAAATCAGACGCCAATAGATAAAGTTAACACAGCCGTTGACTCGATGTGAATTTGAGCTCGCGAAAACTTATTTTTTGAGTTTGATTAAAAACAATACTAGTATAGTTAAATGTTTTTTTGTATATATTATGCTATAGGATGTATATATATCCTTCTCTTTTTTTATTGACTTTTTTACTGTGATGCAATAGTAACTTCACTGAGTGTTATTAATTAGGAAACCACAGCATATTTCACAAAAAAGTCCAGTTATTTGAAGTGATTGATATTTAATAATGCATTTATATGACTTTTTTTAGCTTCCTAGAATTGTTACTTACAATGTAACAAATCTTACAATGGAATAAACCTTCAGTTATTCATCTTTCTTTATACTGTATATTACAATAAAACACACAAAAACATAAAGTATGTATTTATTTTTGTTTAATGTTACTAAGGAATACAAACTTTTTAATACTAATCGAAAAATCTCAGGCAATTAATTTATATTTAGCATTCATATTTCACCTTTTTGTATAACCTAGCCTATGAAACGTAATTTAAATAAATTACTATAAAATTTCAAAACGAAGTAGATCGGTGACCTTTGTACTCAAATTTTTAGCTATTGTCAGAATGATGCAAAAGAAATGTAAATACGACTGGCGTCTATTCCAAGCATGTTTTAGTCATTACCTGGACTACCTAAAGGGGGGAGAGAGTGCTACCATATAAGAATTCTAACAAACGATCTGAGGCAATCTGTGACAAAACCCAGTCAGTATGACTAAACAGAGGACGCATGGTAACACCGAGGCTTAATTACGAGTTTTAGAGACTTCACCTTCAAAACCTTGCCACCTATGTCAGGTGCACAAGGCAAACAGAAGGTGAATGAAAACAAAAAAAACTTAAACCAGAATGATTCTAATATAAATAACATTTTTTAAATCGAGACTTAATAAAATGTAGCAGTTGAATTATTTAATAATAATAATATATAGGCTCTTAAAGAATATAAATATTTTATGTTTCTTAAGAGAAACAAGACTGACGATAAGGTTGTTATTTTTTTAATTAGTTCGAATTTTTTTAATTCAAATTTATTTATAACTAGCGGCCGCCCGCGACTTCATCCGCGTGGAATATTGCTACATGATTTTTCTAAAATAAAAGTAGCCTAAGTTACTTTTTATTACATCAGCTACCTGCCAAAAAAAAGTCCCGTTAAAATGCGTCCAGCCATTTCAGAGATTAGCCGGAACAAACAGACAGACAGACAGACAAAAATTGTAAAAAATGTTATTTTGGTGTATGTACCGTATATACATATATTCATATGCATGTAGTAAAAATCGGTCATGTCAATATTACAAAGAGACACTCCAATTTTATTTATATGTATAGATTAAGAATAAATACCTCCAAAGACACAGATTGCAAACTTTATAATGCAGTTAGCTCTTTTTGCAAATAATAACAGTAAGATGGAGGTCGGTCCCCCTGCCCGCGTTTCTTTCGCCAGTTCTTTTCGGAAGGGCCTCCCAATTTCCGAACTTGTAGTAGACTGAGTAGTATACAATGTAATCGTAGGGAGAGTTTAATAACTAAATAAAATGTAAAATAAAACAATTTGATTTATATAAAATTATAACAATTAGGAACGTGCCCGGTTAAAATATTGTGAAGATAGTAGAAAATGTATGACAACCATTACCTTAGTCATCCTGCGATCACGGCTCCTGTAAAGGAGTCGAAACGTCAGGATTAAATATAAAATAAATTTTGCGCAAAAACCGTAAAAAAAAGTTGTTGTTTTATTTAAAATGTCGATATAAAATGATTTATTTCATTAAAAAGATTTCTGAACTGATGTTACTGAGTCCGTATGTTCACGGTAAAAACAGAACTAGAAAAACAAAAATCGACATTTCGATTTTATGTTTTAAAATAATTAGAAAATAAAGTTATCGCCATTTAAAACTACTCACACGGAGACCGCCTTAGTCTCATTTTACATTCATGGTTATTCATCATTAATTTTTTATGTTGCTCCACTAAATTTAACCATAGCAAAACACAAGAGTAGATACATTAACCATGCTTTAAGCACCGGAACAACAATTTAAGTACCTTTCCAGTTGTCAACACACGCTGAACTAACTGCAATTAAAGTAATGATACCAGTTACCAACACCGCACCGCTCCTTTTCCTGATAATGACGACACAAGATATTCCAAAAGATAATTGAATAGTTATTAATGTTTAAAACATTGTTGCATTTTAGAATATCCATTATAATTGTCCGTATTAATTAAATCATAAAAATATTAATATCCATTGTTTTTATTATGGCCACCTTATTAGGGGAGCCAGACAAATCTCAACAGAAAATTTGTTTATAATAATATTTGTAGATGTAATTGTAATAAACACCTATTAAAAAGAGTTTACAAGATGAGCAATTCTCGAGATTTTCTTGCTGCCCTAAATAAATGGTATTGTATTGTAGTGGAACCGGTAACCGAGTAGGTCTTGGATCACATTGCATAACCATGACCGTCCCGAGACAACAGTTATTTGTACATAGAATCGTTTCATAACCAGACATGCTCTTACCGAAACTGATTACCCTTAATCACCGGACAAAATGAGTAAAAGTGGAAAATTCACGATGTCACAGGGTTTAATTTAACTTTGTTTACTTTCATAACGAGTAAATATTCCCAAATTTTGGCATCTTCTCAAGGTTTATTGTGTTAGTGCAAGAAAGTGACATACGTTTAAAAAATAAAAAGCTGTGATTTGTATTTGTTCACAGATAAGAATTTAAAGATAAATTGCTTTTCCGATAATTAAAAAAAACGAGCTACATCGTTATACTATCTAAAATAAATCGATAGCAACATTAATTGACAATCAAATAGATCATAACTTTCTAACCTGAAACTATTGGCAGCTGCAATAAAGCTTTACTAGGCGATACAGTCGCTAAGCATAAAGCTACGATGGCACCATATATTGGAGCGGAGCGTAATACTTTAAAAAAGAAAAAAAAAATCCGTTTTGATGGGAATTTTTGCGAATTTCAAAATTCGGGCTCCGTCACAATCTGATCCTAAACCTGTTGATTCCACACAAAAAAAACTAAAATCGGTTAAGAATTCGGGAAGTTATGGCGTAAGAGACATTTCATCATTGAAGCTGATCCATGGGAGCTCCTCGCTTCGCTCGCTCCGCTCCAATAAAACTAAAAAAATAAAGAAAGAAGGATATCCGCATAAATAAACGGCTGACTTTACAGAATTAAGCAGGACGAACATACTATGCAAATATATGTATTAGTTCTAACTGAATCGACACCAATTGCGTGTAAGACATGTGAAACCGTCTTGTCTGTCAAAAACAAAATATCTCTTATATGATTGCGGAACTCTCTAACATAAATTAAGCATTCACCTAGGTAGACATTTTATTGACTCTAGATTTCTTAGAATCGACCCGGCTACAGTCTCATCAGCATAGCTCTAATGAAAGCGAATATAATTGCTCATAAAATATTAAGGTAATATTTAGAAGAGCCCAATTAGAATTATTATTATTTTATAAGTTAGTGTTTATTCTGCAATTATTTAGCATTTTTATAAGAATGTGTGAATTAATTTACGAAATGCGAATTTAAGTATGTATGCTTATAAACACGTACAATGCCGGGCAGTGAAAATCATCAATCAAGACAATTTCATGATGACTTTCATGTAACACCAAAAAAAGTTGATTATTAACAATTGACGACAGTAAAAGTTTTATTTATTAAACAAAGATTTAACAGAAAATTACGAACTTCGATTTAGTAAAACATTTATCATAAGCCCCTATAAACCTTAAACCAGTGTCGGTCTACTGGCTTACAAGCATACATATTGCAAACATTAGTAATTGCTATGTCACGAGACCCAGTACATTCTATCTATGAGACATGGTCTGCGTGACATGACATATAGCTTAGATATTGAATCGATTCACTGATAAGCTTAATTAAAATACTCGAATTAATGAGTCCTAAACTTATGCAATTTCTTAGTTATTGCTATAGTAACATTGGGTGTATGTTAAGTTGAATTTTAATGAAAAGAATCTATAAAAGAGTCAGTTGTCATTAATATCCACTGCATTGGTCAGCATGGACACAGGCCTCTACTCTATGGAGGAATATACCGTTAAGGGAATGGGCTGTAACCTCTTCGTATATATAAACAGCCAACGACACATGAACCTTCCAAAAATTGACATTTACTTAATTTAAAATTGGTTGAAAAATATCAATTTTTAATACGTTAATGTGCTGTTCACAGTATTTTATTTGGTCAGTATTTCAGAAACAAAGTCAATTCATCAAATAAGTTTAGGGTCAAGACAAAAATATTATTTTATTAGATGATTATTTTTGTCTTATAAATGTTTTTGGTTACATTTCATGACGACAGCGACCTGATTAACGAGTTCATATAAATTCAACTTGGGTGGTGCCAAGACATAGATAAACTAGATATATATTAGATAAAAGGTGCAAATTTAGGTGCAAGGAACGATTGTATTCAAATGAATTCGTCTATTGCGCAATGCACATTACGCTTGCGCCTATAGTTCCAGACATGAGACAGATAAAATCTGCAAGGAAATCTTTTCAATTGCGTATACGAGATTGTTTTGAAATGTGTCTTATTAATGATAAAAACAGTTACAAACTAGTAATAAAAGGCTGTAATAAATAATTATCAACGCGCAGAAAGAAAACGGTATGCAGCTTTTTAAACAAAGACATTATAGAATGCCTCTGCTTGTTAGGAAATTAAAATTTCGTGTTTTTTTATATATATATTATTTGCATTTTTCAATTCTATCATATGATAAATTATTTTTAATACAAAAAAACACTAGAAATAATTGTCTCGGTTCACAAGTAATTTAATTGTGACGCCTGAAAAATTTACTTGTGAACTCGATTTTTTCTTGTATTTTTCTATTAAAAATAATTTAAAATTTTATGGTCTACTATACTGAACATCATTATGGAATGGCTATTCTTCGCTGCTGCAGATGCCGCACCACATATGTGCCACTGTCACTTCTACGACGTCTCAGATTAATTTAGACACTTGCGACAATGATATAAGAAAAACAGAATCTGAGTATAGTCATTTGTATTCTTTGTGTCTGCGATGGTTGTAGTTACCATCATTATGGAATAAATAAGAGAGTTCTTAAATAGAAATCTATATACGTAGACAAACATTTGAAGATTAATTATCAAATCCATTGGAACTAAAGTATTTGTACATCAGAAAGAAGGTCAATGTCGCTCAGAACTGTCGATCGCACTGCACCAAGTAAGATTAATTGGGATTTTATTCAACCACAATTTTGAACCTAAATTCACAGACATAAGAACGCACTCTCACCATGTACGTTGAGTGTAAGTACGGTCACGTATAAAAAAATCGGAACAGCCACACCCAAAAACCTGCCTCTGATATGTGCCAACGGCTCCGCAGTTGAACACTGCGGGTATTTTAATTACATTACCTTGTTTTGTGGCGTTTTATGGTCAAATTGACTTAGTTACTGATAGGAGTACTTTATTTATTTTGCATGTACTTGTAGGCAACGCTATGTTCCCTTTTAAGTCCGGGTGATCATTGCATCCTTTTCTGTAATCTAATGAAGTTACACAAAAGTATCACTTTCATCAGAAACTGATAGTGGATAAGAAATAAAATTTAAAGGAGGATCAGATCGGCGACTTAATTATATAATCTATTCAAGTAATAAAAACAAAACACGGGAAGTCGAGCGTAAACAACAAAAAGTCAAAAATATTATTCTGTTGACTGATGAGGTTAATAACCTTGCCGTGAAAACCCTAAATATTGGACCTAATAAAGCAGGATGGAAAAGATGCCTGTTAATGAATTATTAGAAATAGTGAATCAAACAAAAGACGTCCTAGAGTACGAGGGGTGATCCAAAAGTAATGATAATTAATATTAAACAACATGATTATAGTTAATTTTTTATTTTATTTTTCTACATAGTCTCCTAACAAGTTAATACATTTAGTCCATCTTTTTTCTAAATCTAATTCCATGTGGAAAAAAAACTTTTTCTTGACTCTCCAAAAAAGCCTCTACAGCGGCCATCACGCGGCTATCGTCTTCAAATTTCTTGCCTCGGAGGTGTTCCTTGAGCCGAGGAAAGAGATAGAAGTCGCTGGGAGCTAGATCTGGCGAATAGGGAGGGTGTTCGACCAATTCAAATCCCATTTCTTGAATGGCAGCTCTGGCGGCTCTAATTTCTTTTTTCTCCATTTTGATATATGGCCTATTGCCATGATTTCCGGGAGCTACATTTTTATGATTTTTGTAGCCTGAACTAGTGGATAGTATAGCAATATATATCTAAATATATTGGATTTTTATGTGCACTGGCAATAACCGATTATCATTACTTTTGGGTCACCCCTCGTACGTTCCCACTAGCCAATTAAAAAATGATATATTTTGTTACTCAAGAAAAAAGTTAGTTCGGTCATTTTTAAACATTTTTATCCTCCATATCTTTCACCTACATTACCTGACGTTACATCCTCAATTCGTAGTTAGAAATACCTAATACAAGAATCAAAAACCAAACTGATTTTCTGTTAACATATACTTATCCATTCAATATCAACAAAACTACGTGAATTCTGTAAAGAAAATTCTCAAATAACCAATGACATGTTCATTGATATTTGACAGAAGTTTAATTACTAGTGCATGTAAAATACATGTCAATCACGTTAATACTCGGACCATTAGCGAGTGTCGGTCGGCCTTATTGAATTGTGTGATTAATGATTAGAAGTGGTTGGCCCGGGTACAAGTTGCGATATATGTGATAACAGCTGCCCAACCCATGAAGCTTATTTGCAAACTGAACGAAAGCAATTGCAAATGATTAACATTTAAATAATAACAACTGACTTCCTAATGCTTTTTCCTTCCTTCCATTTAAATTATGCTTTTTCCATTATTGTAAGAGCTTTTATAGCTTACATTTAAATACATTTACGTTGTACTTGTCAACTAAGATAAGTACATAATGTAAATCGCGACTACTGCATCAGCTTAATGTTTCCTTTCGTTTTTAAATTTATCAATTTATTCATTACAGCTGTTGTGTTTCCTTTGATATTTCTGTGTCCATAAACTTGGATTAAACAAAATCATAAGATTTCTTTATAAATAGCAAGAAGATTTTTGAACATGGATTCAGCTTTAATAATTCAAATAAGACAAATGTTATACACCCAGATACATTTAATATTAGATTTCAACATAGGAGCCAGATGTATATATGTAGGTACTTTTAGTGGCAACTAATAAATTATTTCATTACTAAAAAGTAATCGTAAATAAAACCTACATACATTGAGATTAACCTCGATTCTTGTTGCTTTTAGGCGCACGTATGAGTACCTATACATAAATCTTATTACTTAATGTCATATGTAATATAGCTTTCATGCATTCAATCTAGACGAGAACCTGTACTCTTAAGTTTGAATAATGATCCTTCACCGTTATCACATATTAAGAGAGTAATTACTTTTGAGAAATTCTATTAATTTTTTATGCTCTTAATGTAATTATATCTCTCATTTGTGTAAGTAGTTAAAATCAGAACAACCTATATGTATGTATTACCTGCAAGTATCAAATTTTAAAGTCGTGACCAACGAATTCCTGCTTTAAGAATGTTTTGATGCCGTACGGAGACTAACACCGTGTCGAAATGCATTACATGCGACAATGGCAGCGCCGTGAAACTATCAAATGGAGACATCGAAACAGATCTTCATTCGCATTGTTTTGCCTACTTCGTACTGCCAAGGTTAACGATTCCGTGATCAATGCATCGTGTACTTGTTCTTAATGTATATATTTGCTCAACTTTCATGTAACGTAAACGAATCAGTCACAAATAAAATAAACATAGCCAAGGTTTTTAAAAATCAGCTTCATTTGTGACGTAATTTTTAGGAAATCAATTAAAATTCTTTATTATATTAAGTTACCCCTTACTTATTGCTTCGGTTAATGTACTATTTTCCTAACATCAGATTAAAATTTAAGTTACGTTACATCTGTGGGCGTCAAAACAAACATGAGAACGTTGCGTTTGCAATGATCAGCTGACAAGTGTTGCTCTACTCCATAGTGTAGGTCGCGGTCGTTATGTATTATCATAATGCGATGTTATCATTAACAAGCTCATTGTTTGATCGTCAGATTCTGATGATCCACGCGTAACAATGACTCGAAATTGTTGCAGAGTTAAAAAAGTTTATTATGAAACTAGTTCACATCTATCATTCCGTGTCAAAAGTTTAAACTAACAACAGATTAAATAATTTTATATTATTTTAATGGATTCAAAATTATACGGCATTTAAACAAAAGTTTATTTGTGCATTGTACATTTTGATCTTTAATAGAAGGTTAGTTAAGTGTGAAGTTCATAAGATATATATTAAAGTAATTTTATTACAGATAGAATAAAATTTAAATCCCGTTACGAAATAAGAGCGCACATGCTTAATTCAATTGTCTTGATTCTCCATTACAAAATATGAACTTTGTTTAAAGCCGTACTTGAGCTGATATATTAAAGTAATTGGCTGACTTAAGCAAGGGTACTTGCATTCATATGCATTCTGCATACAATTGCAAATGTCACATGAACGTAACATTCCGGGCCATGTGAATCAAGAACAGGTGTGGTCCTTTAAACCTACTTATATAGGTCCACACTTCTGTTATATTACTTTTCGAATAATGACGAACAAACATCAAAAAATAAGAACTAATAGCATTTTATGAAAAAAATTCATGATAACATAGTAAATTATATGTCATCTTTATCTTCACTTAAATATTATTAACACCTCTTATAGATCATAATTAATTATCTTGTCTTAAAATATCTCCTTTTTTGTAGAGCAGAAGTATCCTTACTATCCTTATCCTTACTAATATTATAAATCGGAAAGTGAGTTTGTTTGTTTGTTTGTTTGTTTGTTTGTTCCGTTTTCACGCCCTTACTACTGAACCGATTGCTTTGAAATTTTGCAGACGTAAAGAAAAAAGTCCGGATTAAATAATAGGGTACTTTTTATCCTGGAAAAAATTGTTATTCCCGAGGAAAAACAAAAATATTGTTTGCTTGATGGATGGATTGTAGATGGCGCTATGTGTCGTTTAAAACAAGGTAAAATATTGCAAACGAATATAAACATGTAAATTTAGAAGCTAAATGATACGATAATGAATCCCCGAATATGAGGAATTACGTACAATTTGTTTTATCGTCTAAACTGTTTTTTTTTTACATCTACTTATATGTTGCAAACGAATATAAACATGTAAATTTTGAAGCTAAATGATTCACTAAATGACTCATTCCTCGGATTCCGATTATTCCTACAGACCTCCCATTTCAATTTAAAAGACTACAATTTCCTATAAGGGTTTCATTTGCAATGACCATTAATAAAGCACAAGGCCAAACTCTAAGGGTTGCTGGAGTACACTTGGAAAAACATTGTTTTTCGCATGGTCAGCTCTATGTAGCGTGTTTCCGGGTTTCCAGTGCCCAAAATCTGCATGTTTTTGCTCCACAAGGGAAAACATATAATATAGTGTACCATTCAGTTTGGTTTAACAACTAATTGTATCCAGCGTTACATCGCGCTTCTTAGATTTTTCCGTGGGAATGAGAAGTTTTCTTATAGTTGTGCTTTATACCGCAATATAACCGAATTCCACGCGGGCGAAGCCGCGGGCGGAAAGCTAGTGTTATTATATTTTAGGTTAAGATGGACTTTAATGGTGGACTAAAATTAGTAAAAAATAATGCTTTTCGGGCAAATGGCATTATGTTAAATCTAGGGTGTTATATTTAAAATTTTACCCTTAACTATATCCGATATCTAGGTAACTGATATCAAAATATTGTTGCAGATATGAATTAACAAGAATAACACGCTGCAGCATGTCAGCAAGCAAAATACAATGTCTCAAATTGTCAGCAACGTTTGATTACTATCACGAGTAAAAGTGATATTAGCCAATCTATACTTATAATAAATCTGTAGAGAGGTCAATTCTGTACATGAAATATATTTTCAAAATAACTATCAGGGGGTGATAAGTGATCGATACTGATGCCAAAAATGCAATCAGTAAAATTTTTGTCTGTCTGTCTGTCTGTCTGTATGTTCCTTATAGAAACAAAAACTACTCGACGGATTTCAACGAAACTTGGTACAATTATTCTTCATACTCCTGGGCAGGTTGAAGTATACTTGACATCACGCTACAATTAATAGGAGCAGAGTAGTGAAGGGAAATTTTGGGAAAACGGGAGAAGTTACTCCATTTTTAAAGCTTCCGTCGCGTGTGCAGCCTTTATGGTTAAAGTTACATAGAAAAAAATATTGTCTGTCTGTCTGTCTGTATGTTCCTGATAGAAACAAAAACTACTCGACTGATTTCAACGAAACTTGGTACAATTATTCTTCATACTCCTGGGCAGGTTGGATTATACTTTTCATCACGCTACAATCAATAGGAGCAGAGTAGTGAAGGGAAATTTTGGGAAAACGGGAGAAGTTACTCCATTTTTTAAGCTTCCGTCGCGTGTGCAGCCTTAATGGTTAAAGTTACATAGAAATCATGTATGACGGAAATATTCTACATAAAATTGTCTAAAAAATATCCCGCAGCAGCATATGTCTATCTTTTATTGTTGACTCACAATAACACGCGTAACTCCTGATAGCTTAGCGGTTCGGAGCATTCTGATTATAATTGTTTACTCTTACGTTTAGAATACTCTCACTCATCTCCTAATTTTAAAAAGTTAACATTATTACCTATGCAATAAAAAAAGAATCATAGAAATCGGTATAGAAACACCAAACATATACATGAAATAAGCCATCGCGCCGTCGCACGTGAATACTGAATCATGCTATAAGGATTATTTTTGTGTAACGGTTGCCGCGCTCGACACGGGTCGCGGCGGCAGGGTAAAAAGGCGGGAGGTCCGAGAGCGAGCTTCATCTTCTTAATATATAAAAAGTGTCACAATATATGTTCCCAGTGAACTCTTCACGAACTCAACCGATATTGATGAAAGTTGGTATTTATGTACAAATTTGGTCCAACTGAAGAGATAGGATAGTTTTTTTTTTTTAATTCATAACACAGCAACGCGTGACCGGATCAGCTAGTTAAAAATAAATGTCTTAGGTAACATATATTTATATGTAGTTCCTTATGATTTATTTATTAAATTTAATATCAAAGTCACTGCGTGCATAGTTGACATCATAATTATAAGCCTAAACATAACATTAAATGTCCAATTTCAAGTAGCATGCTATGAGAATTATTATTTGTAATATCGTTTTGAACACAAGCAATGAAAAGAAAGCAAAAGCGCTTTTTATTGACGTACAGCTAAAAGTTCATCAACCAATTAACGAATTTTGTTTTTTAATTAAACAAAAACAAGCAAAAAGCTCCGCTCGCCCGTCCGCAAATAAATGCAATAACCATAGACACCTTCCTCACCTTCCACACGGAGCATCATCAGGAGCTATTAGAATGTGCAATATCGAGCACTAAATTTTATTTAGCGCCTATGGTGCATTCACACCGCAGTTACTTTTGTGGATTCACACAAAGTTACCAGACGTTAGAAGACAAAATCTGATAGCAAAAAGCTATGTGAAATAATTGTAATTGTTGCCGTGTTTCGCAGTCATCTTTGAAAACGCTCAACAACAAATCAATAACATTTGTTATCGAATGTTTCCTAATGGATTTTTTTGTATTTAGTAATAAAAAAATGCAGTTACAATAATCACTTATCTTATAAGACTCGTATTATTTGTGCCGAGCGATATACATCCGTCACCTGCAGAAATTTGTGATTATTTAGCATGCAACCTTGCTTCTTCTTCATAATCAGCCTATTAATGTCTAACTGCTAGGGCACATGCCTTTATATATCAGATAAAGATATATAGATAATAAAAATAATATTTCTTACTTTCACACCTAGCCTAGCCTGTAAGCACTGTAAGACTTGTGTAACGGATACTAGGGTAACAGATAGACATACTATATGATACAGAGATATGTAATATTCATACAAATACCCATAACTTAGGCATAAATGCTAGTATTCATCACACAAACATCTACCTTCTGGGACTCGAACACAGTACCGACATCGGTAAGAAAGGCAGGATCGCTAGCATTACACCAAATGGTCGTGATGAAAACATCATGGGGACAGTGAGCCATAACCCACCATGCCGGCCTAGTGTGGATTGTTGGTACTCACTCGTTCACCAATCCGAGTCCTGCTGACAAGTAATCTATGTTATTTATATTAATTTATATTTTTTGCCAACAAGTGAATAATGTTTCCTATCGTCGTATTTTCTTATTTTTGTTTGCAATTAAAGGCAAAATATAAGAAACTGAAAATTTAACACAAGGTCTCTTAAGCACGGAATTCGTGAACAAATGCAAATAAATTATTCCTATCTTAAATGTTGTCTTTATAATAGCTCTGGTTGTAAGCATTGTGATAGTTTTGTTTAAATAATTCTGTTGATCTGATGCCCTTTCACGGAAAAACCAATTAATATGAGTCAACCACCCATGTACTCTTCTAAACGTAAGAAATGAGAGGCAAACCTATTAGGCTTGCTGCAAGTAGAGCTGAATTATAACCTCTTAATACCAACAAATATGCAAGTAATATAAAATAATATTTAAGAGTTGATTCGTGCGCTATTTACCCCGGTCTATTCGTAAAATCAAAATCGTAAGTTGAAAACTTAACTGTGGGCGCTGAAAAAAGTACTAAAAACAATCTTAACATACGATTATAAAAATTTGTTAGCTCGTTCACATAGAAGAGTTTATGTTTTTAAAATAAAATAAATCTACAATCTTATGTCTTTGAACCAATGAAAAACCAAGAAAAAACTACGGAAAAAATTGCATAAAAGAATACTGCCTCAAAATAATTGTTTTAATTTTTCTTTACTATTATATAAATCGGTAGATTCTATCTGCACATTTATTTTTTTGGATTTTTTTATAAATATTCGTTTTATGACTCACTGATACCATTTCCAGTATACTTTCAAAAATTTTGTCTGGTTGTTATTCTATAAGTCAAGAAATGGTTTGACCGATTTCAATGAAATTTGGCATATGATAAGAACATACGATTGCATGAATAATAGGCTAAATATTATATTGGCAGAAACCTAATAGTTCTTACCAATATTATGAATACGAAAGTGAGTTTTTTTCTTACACTTTCGAGTCTTAACCACTTAATTAATGAAATTTTGCATTCACATTTCCAGGGATACTAAAAAGTTCTTTTATCCAGAAGAAAGTACTGC
This sequence comes from Calamotropha paludella, assembly GCA_927399485.1. Lineage (NCBI taxonomy): Eukaryota > Metazoa > Arthropoda > Insecta > Lepidoptera > Crambidae > Calamotropha > Calamotropha paludella. Next base: position 18,219,924 of record OV656815.1, on the reverse strand, counting down.
TCCCAAGGGGTAGTAATATAACTTTAAAGAACTATTACGTGAACAAAGCCAAGGCTAATAGCTATTATATATACATATAGACTTCAACGCCTACCATCACCTGTACTTAGCCTACGACATTATTAGCAAGACACCACGAGGCGTTATGATGCTATCTCTTAACATTTGAGTTTCAAACTTAGGACTCGCTTTAAGGTGCACATACATATAGGGAGCATAGTTATTAGTAATAAAGTAAACACTATACCAGATAACAATGATGAATTGGTGAGTTTTTGTAGTGATTATTCGAATAGCTGCGGATATAGTTCTTCTGCATCGCAGAACAATTGTGATTTCCCACGACTATTGGCGTAACAGTACGCAATTCTAATTTCAACTCCAACAGAATCTTATCACGCCATTACTTTTGACACAATAAGTAATGACGTGATTAACTTATGTCATAAAAATATATGGAATCATACTGAGAAGTAAAATAACAAGATGGTTTCTAAATTATGTAGTAATAATTCAATATATTTTAGTTATCTAATTAGAAAAAGAGTTATCTTCCATATTATTACTGACTTAAACGGATTCAATAAAAAACAAAAATTGTGTAATTTTAGTCAATCCGATAACATCGTCTTTTGGTGCTAATAGAACTAACTTTGAAATCGTGAAACAAAATGCATCATTAAAGTCAAAGTCAACGACCGCCTGCAACAACGCCCTTTTTTATTCTTTATGTCGCAAAAAGTTTTGTCACATTTCCTTAGGTATGTAATATATATTTTTTCAAAATAAAAGTATTTTTTACCAAAATCAATCAACGGTAAGATTTTTACAAACGTTGAAAAGCATTCATTAATATTAAACTCTATTGCGTATGTTTATCGATCTTGATATATTTCGAAACCTTTTTACTGATTTTTTTAATATTATTGAAATTTAAATATTGATTAAAATTATATGTACTATTTACATTGTTATTATAAAATTTTGTTTGAACATTTAAGATATCCTCCTATAAATTTTACTTGGCAATATACCTACTGACTATATATGAAGTAACACTCAAAATATTAGCATTGACCAAATTATGCAGTATGGAACAGAATCTACTTGAAGTTGTGATCACCCATCCGATGGAGGGCCCTTTTACAAGTTACTTAAACTGAAGCCAAAAGACCGTCTTTTTAAAGAACAATCAGTCTCAGAAGTTGATAAACTCTAGTACTATGTCACACTTGTATCATTCAACTATGTAGCGACGCAATAGCAGGTGTAATTTACAAATAAAGTACCACTACTACTAAGTTAAATTACTACTGAGGCTGACCGTACTTCCACAATGATACTGTTTCCCAATACAATCCAGCAATAAATACAAGTTAATATTTATAGGACGAGTGTTTCGTAACACATGATATAGCCGCCCATACGTAGACCCGTGTGCCTTCGAACCATGTTTTAATTAGATTTAGACATCGACAGGTTTCCGTTTATTTCATGTTTATTATTTCAAAGAAAAAACGACATGGATTCCTTGATATTTATCAGCAACAACAATAAGTAGTTGGTTTTTTATATAACACCTACCTATAGATAGATAGAAAGATAAAACTTTTTTGTTACACACAAGCGCCCTACAGAACTCCGCTGTCTACCCTCAAACACATACTTAGATCGGTCATTTTGTTATATAAAAAACATTAGACTGACTTCCTTGATACAATCATGTCAACGTTGAATTTTTAAAAACTAAATTTTTATTTTGCCAAAATATATAAACTTATTAGCAAAGTCACAGTATTAGCATCTATGCAGTATGGAATCGAATATACTTCGAGTTCGAGTTGGCTCTCGCGGGGGGTCAAGGACGGTAGATCACTTACCGCATGCATGCGATGCCAGCGGTAAGCGCTTTGAAGGGACGATGGAGAGCAATGCGTCTTACGGTCTTAGCATATTTAAAATACTATTGCAGAAAAACCGTTTATCGACCAATCGATTGTTCCCATTAGAAATCACCCATAAAATATGGCTATTGATGATATCGATACTGTCGAACTATTCTCTTGATCTATTGATAGCAGGAATTGCATCAATAGTATTATAAGATAGCTAACTATCGATACCTAGTCATGTAAGTATCGTCATTATAGTTCGATAGTACCTATAGTAATTTAAAATGGAGCGCTACCGCCCAAAAGAACAGTTCTAAGTTTGGACTGCGATTGAAACGATTTGGAAGAGAACTTCTGAGATTTAAGAAGCGACCTTAGCGAGTTACTTACCTTTGGGTTACTGTGATTGACCTTAGGATTACTGTGACCGTGATTTAAATACGCGTTTGGAATATTCTATGACTTTAAGAGAAACTTTCTGACAAATACGGCAGATTTATATAGACTTATATTTATTTAGATTTTTATAGATTTTTTATTGTATGTCATTTAATTAGATAAATAAATTGTTTCACTGTCTATAGATCCCGAGAATGTTTTAACTCAAAGTTGTCAAATCAATTTACATAGTATCGAATAATTTGTTGGCATATCGACCATTACCTAACGTATCCATGCTCCATAAGAATTCGTAATGCAACCCCGCGTTGTCGCAACAGATGCAACTTACTCGAGACTTTTTATTCGAGTTACATCGGAGACATCGCGTTACGCTAAATAAATCGGTAAGCAGTTTTCTGTGCCAATTGCGACAGATGAGCATCCGTAGTGTAATGAAGCATGCAATGGATGTTTTAGCTCTGCCTGAAAATAAACAGTATTTATCAATTCAGAGTATGAAATCGGTCTTAATAAATAATTGATTGGAAACCCTGATGTCGAATTATTGATTTCTGCTTGTAACTATGTAATTTGGTGATTACAATAAGCTTACCACTGCCAATGAATTTATAATTTCTACGTATCAGATAACGAAATTTCATACATAAATAGGTTTTATATTATTCACAATAGAACTTTTTGCTGAGGCTAATATTTTGTTAATTTAACATCAGGAAACCTAGACGGCTTATGTCTTAAAATAATCATAATAAGTACATATTTTTTTTATTTTTATATATTTTTTGCATTTTTTCAATGCTATCTTATGAGATAATTTTTTTAATAGAAAAATACTAGAAAAAATCGACTTGACTCACAAGTGAATTCTCAGGCGGGAATCGAACCCGCAACCTTTGGAAGTCCGGTCCAATGCTCCCCCAATTGAGCTACCGAGGCTTGTGAACAAGTCGAAATTTTTTAGCACCTTTCCGGTTTTACGCTGTTAGCCAGCGTCGTCTCATCAATTAGAGAAACATTCTCTCGTATTCGAAAGAAACATTTTTACAAATGTTTGGACACTCAATTAAGATGAAACAGCCATTTAATTTTTAAATATTACATATAATTTTGTATTTTTTCAATGCTATCTTATAAGATAAAATATTTTAATAGACGGGTTTCACGAGGCTCGGTGCTTAATTGGGCATTGGACCGGACTTCCAAAGGTTGCAGGTTCGATACCCGCCTAAGAATTCACTTGTGAGCTGAGTCGATATTTTCTAGTATTTGACATTTTTTTTTCTTATGTATTCAAAATGTCTTAATGTCTTCTATTTAAATACAGTGGACAAAACGAGCCAACCTCCAGGTCTATACCCACCACTAACGCAAATATCAGTTCCGTTCGAAAGCCACATGTCAATATGTTAGTAAACATTTAATAAATGGGCTAATTAACAAAATTAATAAAGCTAATTCGTTCTGTCCGCTATAATTATATTTCCTTCCTTGCCCTAATTTAGTAATCGGTAAAATATTCTAATGGTACCGAGTGATTTATTAGAGTGTTTCATCTTTTTGTTTTTATGTTTGTATTAACTATTTGCAGTGTATAAAGCAGTCTCATTTCTAGAGCAACAATTGTAGCACAGGTACTTTAAAACCTAGACCAAACTCGTAATATGGCGGTATGTCCATATGTTGTCGTTAAATGGAAACATTATAACAAATACAAACATGAAATTATAGTAAATTGCTTTACTTGACCGGCATTTGTACCGAGCGCATTCGCAATTTTAACTGCCTGTTGCAACAATTATTATTATGATCAAATGTTTCTTAAATTGGCCTAATAAAAGCATTAGCTTTATTGGTTTACTGATACCTTTGGTGAATTGCCAATTAATTTGAATTGATTTATATATAAAGTATTCTGTATGTATTTATTTTTTTGGTTTTACTGCTGCAATTTCTTTTTGGCCTTGAATAATTTTGCAATGTAGTGAATTAATTAATTAACAAATATAAAATATTTAATATCGGCTTCAGATTTTAATGACTCTCGTACAAAAACATTGCCCAGTAATCACTAAATACACTCTAAGTTGACCGATTAGTACTACAAATTGATGATAATAAAAATATAGCGGTGCATTAACATTCCACACAAGTCGCGCACGCACAATCTGAGAGCCTAACCGCTGTTCAGATTCCGTTGGAAACCGTCTACATTCTATACCATAAACAGAACTTTGGAACATTCGATTTGCGACACTTGTCGTTCGTGACGCCGGACGTGTGACATGGAATAGTTTTGATAGTTTACATTTTATTTAACTTTACATAGATATTCTTACATATTCATTAATAGTGGATACCTACATTCGATGATGATTTATTTTATTCCTTTGATCGTAATTGACGAAAGGAAGATTAAAGAAATCAGCGAGGAACGATTGTAAAGCTTAGTATAATACTGCTGCTATGATTAAAGCAAATAATAAACACAAGATAAATATTAATTGTCCCTAAAATCAAGAGATAGGAGAATGGAGGCATCCCATGGCCGAAATATCAAAAGGCCGCGACATTGGAACTCGTAATTGTTAACGATACTACTTTACATCTGAATTGTTAATGCTTTTGTGCAACGAGAGACCACAATCTGAAATGTCTTTTTTATTTATGAATGGTAAACATACCTGACCAAATATTTTCTGTTGATGGTGTGTTAATTTTACCATGGAAGTATTTCTCAGTACACATAGAAACTTCAACGCCATCATAAAACTTTTTGAAATAAACGGTTTCTCCATACACAACTTACATAAATTAAGTAACGTCGTACATCAGGGTAGATCCAAGAGTTCATAGTTCAGTTCTTAAATAAGTCTAGTCATAAATCGTCTATCATTTAGTGACCTTATTCATTATCTCTACCGAAGTTTCATCTGTGAGACCCTATTTTGAAGAGGGGAATTAAATTGAAATTACTTTAGAAAACTATCTCTCAGGCAGTGGATATATTTAGACAATAGTATTTAGCCTTGCATAAAATTGTCTTTCATGCACAAGCGACTAAAATTTCCTTTCTTAACTCATAACACTTTCAATTATAGCATTTTGTTCACAAGCGTTCGCCAATATTAATTAGATATAACTTTATATGGCTAATATATCCGCACAAGCATTAGGCAAGACTCTTTACGATTAACAGATGTATATCAACGAAGCCCACGCACTCTATGATCATATGACCACCTTTAAACATTGCAAAACCGTAACTAAATTGTAGATGGTCAGAAAATAAAGAATATCTTGAACCAGTCAATGACTTTCATAGAGTACTGTCCCTTCATCACTTTCTAAAATCTCATAACTGTAGCAATCGTGCTATGGGATCTAGAAATGTGCGATTTTTTAATTTGTCTTTTGCATGGTCGCCAACAATGCCAAGGGTAATAATATTTTTACTTATTACACACTTTTGTGCCCTAACAATATGAATATCTTCTAAGTCAAGTGTCGCGTTACATTTCTCTGTTAGCTTTAGCCCCTACATGGCTTCCGTAAGGTGCGCGCGTCACAGCATCCATCTGTCAACATCTCACCTTCGCTGCAATCTCGACCGCTTCCCCGGCGCAGCCTTCGACGCTCCGTCACCACGCTGCATCCGCAGTGCTGGACCGACCGCACCGCGGGTAACACGCGGACTAGTCGACTAGTCAAGAATTTATAAAAAAATCAAATATTCACACTTTCCGGCGAATCTATTGACTGGTGCCGAACTGGTTCTGTGACTTTGTGACCCATGGTATCAGTGATCTAGTGGTCCGATACAATATTTCTTGTGGACAGTGGAGCGTTAGCTGACAATGTTTATAAGGTAATTTATGTTACTTTTACTCATAATATTTATATTTTATTATTATTTGTTTGTATTCGGTAAAAATATTAATAAATTAAAATATAGAACATTCAAATAAAAAACTAAACTTATTTTGAAATTATTTATAAATAGGGAAACTATTTATTTAAATGGACAAGCAATTATGTTTGTAGTCGTTGAACTCTTTTACAAGGATGAACCGTAGCTGCTACGAAGTTAGCGGCGGGAGCTTTTGCGTAGCATGATCGTAGTATCAATATAATGAATGACCCTAAATCGTGGCATAGAATAAAAATACTACGCAAAAATGCTAGTTACTTTAAAATTATAAGTTACATCATAATGCTACTTGCATTATGATGGAAGAGTAGACTAAAATGATTTTTTTTATCACTGCATTTTGTATAAAAGTTTGTGTTGTTTAGTTGTTTTCTATCATTAGCAATTTACTACTAATTAAGGTTGTCAGTCATTAGTAACACAATTTAGCTTAAAATGCTTTAAGTTGCAAAGCATATTTCGGGGTGCATCTGTTTCAAGAGTATTTACTCACCATGCTAATTAGTCATGAGTAAGGATTAAATGTACGGACATTTCACGTGAACATTGATCACGTGATCCTGGAACAGCAAATATTTTTATGAATAAGTATTCATCACACAAATATCAGCCGCTCCGGGACTCAAACCTGAGCCCGTTTGGATACAAAGGTACTCCGGCTTGGCCAAACCTGTCAGCATATCTCTCATAAAAGGCTGAAAAAATTTGCAATTTTTTTTGCAATTGTACAGACAAATAGACGGGACAGGGATACTGGAAGGGGTTAGGAAAAAATAAGACTCTTATTTCTGTAGTATTTTGTGCTATCAAAGAAAGCCTTTTTTTCTGGTCTTAAGTGGGTTGCAACTTAAGACCGTGAGCCAATTAAAGCCCATTTGTGCGTGAGCTAATAATATATCAAAAATATATGCCCAATTTAGAAAAAGTTCTTACTTTATTCGCTTACTGGTTAATTTACGAAACTTCTCTCCTAAAAATGTAACAAATAAATCGTTTTAGTAAGGACTCGGCATTTAAAATTTTAAATAACTCGTTTTACTTATTCTTATATAGGACAAACAGATAAGGAAGAAAAAACCCCTTATTAAATTGAATTGAAAAAAGGGAAAATATCCAAGATAAATTTATAAGAATCAAAGTGCACTTTCAAGCATCAAGTTCTTTTTTATTCTAGATATAATCGTTAAACCTTAATAGGTCGTAGCCAGTACATTTTCATAATATAAAATTTCTATGGAATTCATCAACAAACTACTTCAACTCAAATCGCATAGAGCATTAATTAAAAAACATGGATAATAACTTCAGTTTCGGTAAAGATAACAACTTTCATCAAATAATAAAGATCATCATCATCACCTCATCCGAAAAAGGTCCATTGCTATTCCCAAGCCTCACTCAGAAAATGGGGCGGGGCGGTCTTATACCGCAGTATAAGACCATACAAAACGCTTCTTCCCGATTTGCGGTCTACGGGCGCTGCATGTGGATTACCTTCACTATCATTAATCGCCTGTTACGACACCTTTAGTGCGAAGGTTTGATGCTTTTCTACTTTGCTACAATACAGATAGTGGTATGATATTTATTGGTTATATTAAAAGTTTATTTTATGCAAATTGTAATGAACAAATGTAGACCATTAGAAATCATATAAACGGTAAAATTAACGTTAATCGTGGTTATTTATCTTCATAACCATTTAAAATGTTAGGATAATAACTTTTCAATCATTAAGTTATAATGATAAAACACATTTCTTAATTCTAATGAAAGAAGATTAATATATTTTTTTGCGATAAAGTGTTCTTAAATTACAGCAAGAGACTATTTATATACGAGTACATAATATATCGAACTTTCACCTATGAAAAAAAGATCAGTTCGTAATATCGAGAGAGCATAATTTTATTTTCTAACGTACGTAATGAGTTGTCTATGCTTTGTAAAGCTAAATGTTAATAACATCAATCTAAAAATAAACGAAGCTCAGCCCGTTAAATAAGTCATTTAAGTTTCGCTATGAGTTAGGGTACACTGCTCACTACGATTTCATACACGGAATATAATAACATATAATAACAAACAAAAAGCATACGGGCTCATGGACATTAATTAATACTTTACCTAATAAGAAATTATATTCTACATTTGAATCTACTATTTGACGGACCTTAATAACTTATGATCTATCCGATCCACAAGTGACTTTTAAAAAAAGCATGTGTGCAATTCACACGTGGTATGAGTGAAACCTTCAAAAATAATACTCACACGTATACAAAATACCACGATTGCTGTGATGCCATCTCTCAAGCACACAAACACGTATTTACACAAGTACATAGTGATCTCATTTTCTCCTACGTTAAATCTTATGAATTAATGTGTCTGTCTCTTTTCACTGTCGCTTTTTCGTTTCATCGACTTTTAAATCACAATGATGCTAAAGAAGTTTTCACTTCAATAAGACCTAATGCATAAAAATAGCTTTTCGAATTAAGGGTATAATGTTATACTCTTATATAAACGCCCCAATTGGTGCTAAACTAGTGTACGTTTCCCATTTTGCTTACTGTATCATGGCCCATCATGTAAAGCATGAAGAGGCTAAGTAGACCATACTTATGGGTTAGGCGAAGACGGCATTTTCTATTTTACTAGCGACCTCTACAGAAAAAAAAACACCATTTCCAGTTAATAAGTGAATTAAGTCAAGTGAAGTATTTGTAATTTTATATTCAAAAACATTTGTCTCACAAGTAATACGCAGTGTACAAAGCTGCAACAGGTTGATACGCAAGACAATTTGAAAGCGAGAGTGCGCGCAGGCACGTCACTGTGATTTTGACGGATCACTGTGCCTGACCTTTGTGTGGCCGTCGTAGCTAACTGTCGCATGAATTGAGTGTTCAATGTTTGAAATAATACGACGAATTAGCAATTGTACGGCTAGGTCCTATACTTACTTTGCCAATACTTACATTGAATTTTATATTTGGGTAGGCACAAAAATATTATATCACACCTTTTTTAACAAAAAACAAACAATCAATGTAGTTTAAAATGATCTAGTATACGACTTAATCGGGCACAGAAGATCCCATTCTAACTTGGATTTTGATACATAGTGTATCGATCGATTACTTTTTCTGAATATTTTATTAAAGTATTGCAAGATCAATATTTGAATATAAATGCTCCTAATAACAATATTAATATGATTCTAATAATGGCAAATTGAATTTAGTAGTTGTGTGTAATTGCCGTTTTTTACTACTGTTAATATATAATCTCAAATAAACGATTTTGAAATTTTTTTCTTGCTGATCATTGCCTTGTTTCTTGCCATATTTCATGAATCCAGGGCAATGGTTTATACGGAATCATTTTGAGTTTCAAAGTTGACATCATATATATTGATTGTCTAATTCAAAGCTTGATTTATTATTTGCACGGTAGATTTATTTCATATTGAATATTATGTGACAAGTGTAAAAAAAATTTACACAGATGGACAATGAATTAATTTCTTTCTTTATATAATATAGAACTCTAAAAAGATTATCATATTCTATCTTAATTAATCATTGATTTGTTATAAAAATAATAATTTCTCTTCATTTTCATATAAAAAGGTTTTTTCATATAACAACGAAGGTTACCCATAAACTTATCACCACTGATTTCTAAACGGAATCCACGTCCACATTCCAAAAAGCGCAATAAATTTTCATGTTTCAATTTATAAAATATTGAATAAAAAACCCAATTAAATACCCTCTGAAGTGGTTAGTTTTGCATAAAACTAAGTTGTTTATTTTAAGGCTTGAATGAATTGATTTGCTTCGCATTGCGAATTCGTTACATCTGATTTCATGCTTGGAAGCTACTCGGAGCTTGATTCAGTCTGCGGTTAACATGCACCGCAGCCACCGCCGACGCCCACGACAACGTCCAATACAGATTAAAAAAGTTACTGCATTTTTGGCAATATTTATATGCCATACAAAATCTTTATGATAACTTGTATATCTTGTTTGATAACGTTTTAGGCATGATTCTTTAAAATTATCCTAAATTTTTTTAAATAAGTACTACGACAAAGACGAACCATTTGTGAGTGGTAGTAAGTAAAAAAAATACAACTTAAGATTTCACTCTCGCATCTAGTCCAATAAAGCTATTATTTACATGAAATAAAACAATATATGATTACAAAATATATCAAATTATAAAATAAGATATCATTTCTGACGACCGTTTGGTGCAACGGTAGCGATACTGCCTTTCGCACCGATGGTCCTTGGTTCGAATCCCGGAAGGGGCAGTTGTTTGTGTGATGAATACGAGCATTCGTACCTGAGTCATGACTATTTATATATATTTCTATAAATATTACTTATTTATGTATGATATATGTATGTCTATCCGTTACCCTAGTATTCATAACACAAGTCTTTATAGTGCTTACTTTGGGCTAGGCTAATTGGTGTGATTGTAAGAAATATTATTATTATTATTTCCAAATACGTTACATATATGTGTAGGTTAATAATGTTGTTATTATGCAGAATAAAAGGGATTGAGTTTACCTGCTATATAAACTCCCACAGCAACTTAATTTCCAACATAAGTATCGAGTAATTACTAATTAACTACTCGCATAGTGTAGGAGAAAGCACCTTTAAGAACCCACGATAAACGTATGTGTCTAGTGACTGAAAAGCAGCAATATTTACTTTATATTGTTTGATTTTCAATAATAACCAGTAAAACTGAACTAGTTTACTAGTCGCAATGTAGTTATGAAAACAGTGTTCAGTTTACTCTGCAAATTAATTATTAATTTTCGACATCGAATCGATCATTTGACACGCCGCTTCTCGGTTGTTCGCTCCTTGTTGCGCTATCTTGGCTCGCGCAACATCGAAGACGTTTGAATCTTTGGGCAACACTGCAATTAGTAATTAGGTAACTTGAAAATATGGAAACCGAAGCTAACATTTTTTATAAATTTGGCGAAACATTAAAATTAACCTGCGTATAAGGTCGTTTAATGTCGAAAATGGCTATAATTAAGATATTTTTTCTTGAAATTGTAAATTGATCAACATGGGGCATTGCGTAGACACTTCGCAAGTAATAATCGATTGTGGTAATTTTACCATTCGTAATTTGTTATTTATTTCACAAAGTATTATTGAAACCTAAGCATTGATCCTCTGGGGTCTAGAAAGGGAATTTGGTCTAATGAAATCACAAAAATCTAAGTGAAATTATATTGAACAAAAAAAGAATTCCTAGCATCGCGGAGCTATTATTGGAAAGTGGAAAGTCACAGAAGAGTTTGAATATAAACTTTAATATTTCTCGTACCTTAACTATTGGTAAAGGGATTTTACTCAGTTTAAGTCTTCGTTGTGCGTTGAGAAGTAACGTACAGTGAAAGGATTAACAGATTAATCGATGACATTTATTACTAAGTGACAAGGACGACCACTGGCTACCTGAGCTGGCGGAGAATTTGTCGGTACACCTCTGATGTTTTACTTCAACGGTGTACTTGACTATTTATTATATTTCAATAATGAGTTAATAATAAGTGTAATAATTATTTTAACAACAATTTACAGCTGAAGAGCCTATATTTAGTAGATAAGCATGAAATAATATATTTTTGTCACACGTGGCTCACGAAGTAGTTACAAAATAAAGTAGGGTATATAAAACTCTACGTACAACAACAGCACGCCAGCCTACCACTTACTGTCAAATTTGAACTAAACCGGTATTGAACTCTATATGTTTGATTTTAAGCTGAAAGTCGTGTATAGATGCTGTAAATATTATAAGTATGAAACTAAGTCGAATTACCAAAAAAAATGTATGTAGAAAATACTCGAAACAGTCTCTATTTTATTCATTTGTTTGTCATAGATTGTAAGATTTTTTGTTATACTTCCAAAATAAAAGGGATATTAATGTGATAAGCTTCAGCGTTATAAATTGAGAGCACGTAGTACAAAATCTTGGTGTACTTAATCAATTGCGCCATTTCATTTTATGATATTTGTTTTAATATATTACACGTTCAATCACTTTGGCCACTCCTAGGCCACTTAAAATACGTATCGTATGTATTTAATTTCAACGTCTAAATTGGTTGACATGTTAAATGTCACAATTCTCTGATTTGTAGTGATAAAGTTCTTGAGTGGCCTAGTAATCTAATTGTTTGACAGCACACAATTCACGACGTCGTATATATATAATTTCATCAGTCATCGAGTTGTTGCGATGATAAACGAAAGGTTAACTTTAAACACAATGATCATAAAATACTATAGTTCTTTAATTTAATAAAAATATTTATATTTTTAATTTAATCAAATTATTTACTGCATGCATTTGGTGAAAGATAACATGTTCAATTTTTATATATTATTTAGAAAAAATAATACAATAATAAGAACAATCAATCAAAAAATACAAAACAAAATTTAATTTTAAAAACATGTCAAAATTCTCATAATATTTAAAATAATCAGGATACAATGTTACATAATAAAACATGTCAAACTGTGTAGAATATTTTAAATTAAGTTAAACAGGATCAAATTAATATTATTTAATGGGACAAAGCAATAACTCCATGAGTGTTCATTTACAGTGAAAATTATCTAGTAGCTCTGGCAATGAAAAGAATCTTTGTTATAATAAATATTTATTTATTATTTATTGATGTACTCGTATCTTGGTTTTCCTATTGATCATTTCATTACATCCTTAAAAGACTCACCGAAAAATAATTTTGTAAAAAAATTAGTCCCGTGTAGTGTAGTGTTTCAAATGGCTTAGTTGCTGCAATGGATATTAGACAGATCACATATCTCGCAGAATTGATAGCCTCTGGAAAAAGTTTTTGAATGGTGACCACGGACTTGATGTTAAAGCGTGGTCAGGCTTTCTAGACAGAACTAATGAAAATGGCAATAGACTTTTATTCAAATATATGCAATATCACAAAAAACATGCATACCTATATAATGTTAAAAAAATCTCACCTTAACATGTTAAGATAAAATAATTACTGGATAGGTATTTGGTGAATTTCTTAGTTTTGATAGACATATATGTCATAAGCAAACCAAATAACTTTATTTAGTTCTTTCTAATACTCTTACCGTACATATAAAATTGATTGGTGTACTGTTATTAGCTGTTTTTAACGTTTCAAGTTTTATATAACCCAATTAAATACCGGTCCATTCTATCACAGTTCTTCTTACTCATTACCAGACTTTAGAGATAGTTACGTTTACTTGTTACTAAAAAACCTTGTCGTACAAAACATGTTTATGTTGTAACTAGCTGTTGCCCGCGACTTCGTCTGCGTCAATTTCTGTTATTATGATTTTTCACTGATGCTTCGCTCCTATTGTTCGCAGCGTAATATTATATAGCCTAAAGCTTTCCTCGATAAATGTATTATCTAACACAAAAAGAGTTTCTCAATTCGAACCAGCTGTTCCTGAGATTAGCGCGTTCAAACAAACAAACTCTTCAGCTTTATAATATACCAAAACACTACCAAGGACAAAACGATTCTTCATACAAAGTAACTGAGCAATTGAACTGTAAATATTATTTATATTATAAACATTTTTTATGGCAAGTAAACCCTCTTAATATTATTTCGCAACGTAAATCTTATCGCAAGGTATCTTTTAAAGTAAATGCTCTTTAATTTAATACATACAGGAGCTACTTTTAATTTTGTTTTTAAGTGCTACAAAAGAGTGTTTATTTCTTTCATATGTTTCATAATTCTTATGATTCTTAAATAATAAAATAAAATTAGTGTTAAAATGTTAATTTAGTTACAATTATATATATAGAAGCTAGCATTTGTATTATCGTGTATTTAGATTGTTTAATGGGTCCGTCATACTTAATAAAGGTTAAAGATCTCTAGGACAGTCAATTGAGCACGTATCTTGACCAAAGCCAACGCAATCTAGTCACTAATCTCAAATATTTCACACCTAGCTTTTGTGGTTTATTGCAATTCACATTATTGATCTAGTGTTACAGCTAACGATCCTTGGCAACGATGATATCTTGTAACGTTACGTTATTATATTACCTTAATCATCCTGTGATCACGGCTCCTGTAAAGGAGTCGAAATATCACGAATAAATATAAAAAGAAGAGGTCACAATAAGTCAACTTTTAACCGATTGATTCGTAGTTTTGTTTTGGACTCCCCCTCTGTGTACTAATCTAATAACTGGCATTTTTCATTTCATTAGCTGCATTTCTATTAAAGTATTTATTTGAAATTATTATATCTATTTCTTTGAATTGTCCCATTCGGTTATTCATAATAATTTAAATTAGTAAATAGATAAGTATGCACCGCCTTTTACTGTTTCCGTACTCAGCTCTCCGATTGATTGGTAGAGAATACCTAATGGTATTAAGCTCACCATATGTACAGTTTTATGTGCAATAAAGTATAAATAAAATACATAAATTCGGTAAAAAGTAGTAAAGTAAAAGAAGAAGAAATATGATGTTATATCGCAGACATAAAATCTCTTTATATGTTAACTTTGAGATTTTATATTTTAACTGTAAATTTAGGATTTAAATCTTATTTTGATACACTTAGAATTTATTATTGAATACAAAAAAATATATTTTTTTCCTAATATCAGTCAGGATGTTCAAGATTCTTTTGTTAAAAAAGGTATTATTAAATGTCAGGAGTGAATAAGTATCTTCTAGGCAAGCGCGTCACATCCTAGATCGCATCGACGCTTACCATCAGGCGAGATAGTGGTCCGGCGCATGCCTATTATCTATAAAAAAATGTAACACTGAACGTGTAGGTTAAAATAATGCTATTTTTTTCACTATTAGGTTAATATAGTTGTATAATCTTACCCCTTTACACATAAGGCTAGAAATATCTTAATAGAAGCTACATTAAATTAAACGACCACTGAGGCAGCTATGTCACTTGACACTATTGAACTATATACATAAATTGAACACAGACTTGAGATTTATATCAGGACAAATACCTTTCACACACCGTGGCTGCGCCTATGTGACCCACTTACAACACTAATGTTGCAATTCGTATAATAATTTATCCCGATATTTTAGGACTCCGTACTAATCGAGCAAAATCTTTATTAATAAACTACATCAGATAACCAGATATATATAACAATAAGAATAAAAATAAATACAATAAGTGAAAATTAAAATCTCGTATCTTTATGCATCTTTTCTTTATGCATATACACGTTCCATACCAACGTTTCATTACTGTATAATGTTTTAAATACTAGTGAAACTTTAAAATTTTAGGTGTGTAAATTACAGGTTATGTCCTTAAAATATGGAGTGAGTATGATTAGAATATTTATTTGTAATAGCTTTGACATTTATTAATACAATTACATGGCACTGCCTTTGTATTGCGAATTGTCCGCAATTTTAGCGCTTTAGGCCTTACAATCAAAGCTAAAAGGCGTTTGCGAAATGATCCTAGGCAATGTTCTACTTATGACCAATTCTTATACAACTGACATTTATTAGAAACAATACATAAATTGTGAATATGCTATTATTTACGAAATGTCATCATTATAAATAGATATAGAATGTACAATTAAAAAAATAAAACATATTTCAATATTTTTTATCTGATGATGCCGAATGAGTGGCACTTACTATAATCATAATAAATAATATTTATAAACGCTTAGTACTGACATTATGTTAATCTCCCTAAAATACTTTCAAGTGAAAAATTCTAATACCCTTTTAAATTACAAACAGGCTGTATCATAGTTTAATGTTTTATACCTATCTATAGTTAATATTATTACAATCTGAAAAATCACAACATTATAAATCATTAGTACCACATACTCAATAGTTAATAAGTATCTACTGATAATACACATTAACAAAATATTATTTTTATAGTAACAATCAGATTATGACTTATATAATTGCAAATCAAGAGCTCTATGGAAACATTATGCATGATAAAATTGTTTCTTTAAATTTCTATCGTGACTTATGCGATCACCATTCCTTGATTCAGAAAAAATATTTGTTTTCAGACTCTGAAACAAGATCTCGGTGTACATTATTTACATGTAATATATACTCTAAAAACAAAAATTTGTTGTTTGTGTGTTTGTCTACCCGCTCTTTTTCTTTTGTTTCAATAACGTTACCATAGCAACGCGTTACCGGGTCAGCTAGTATATACTCTAAAAACACAAATTTGTTGTTTGTGTGTTTGTCTGTCTGCTCTTTTTCTCTGACCCGGTAACGCGTTACCATAGCAACGCGTTACCGGGTCAGCTAGTATACTCTAATTAATTATCATGCCCCTATTATTAATAATTTACTTAAGAATTTAAACAATCAATATTATTCTTACTGAAGAATTAATTTTATTACTACTTCCCATCTTTTCAACTGTATTCAATTCAAGGGAATCGATAGCAGTAAGCACTTCGCTTAACGTATTCCGTATTTCGGTTACGGTTAGCGAGGTGCTGTCGGTTACACTGGATTAAAAGTCGTGCAAGGCTACGGTGGCCATTTTTAAAAGAAAACGCTAAGCGATACGTTTTATTGCCAATGTAAATTAAAGATTTGCCTTGAAAAATAATATTTCTTACATGGACACAATTAGCCTAGTCCAAAGTAAGCACTATAAGGCTTGTGTTATGGATATTAGGGTAACCGATAAACATACATATATGATACATAGGTATGTAATATTTATAGTAGTAAATATTACCCATAGCCATGACCCAAGTACAAATGCACGTATTCATCATACTAACATCTGCCCCTTCCGGGATTCGAACCCAGGACCGTCGGTGCGAAATGCAGGATCGCTACCTATGATCGAAGATCGCTACCGTTGCACCAAACATTTCTTTATCATCAATGCCTCTTTTTGATATCATTGTTCGATTTATAAGCAATCATGAGAGTCATACAATATCTTTACGATATGACATAAATGAATCATAGCCTTTTAACAAATTGTGCCTATCAAATACTTTATCAAAATGTTTAGTTGGGTCCTCTATTTTACATTATTAAAAGACAAAATAATAAGGAAATATAAATGACCGTATCATTGTTAATTATTTTTAAAACGCTTTTAATAGTTTCACCTCTATGTTTGTGTTAAAAGCTTGGGGTGCTCGATATTGATTGTTGTAAATATATAATTAGTAGTTATTTGTAAACATAAAGTTAGTATAGAAATTTGATATAAAAGCACCCCACGCTTTTTTACAATGAAATTAATTTTCTTTTCATACCTTTATTTTTATTTTAGAATGTTTGAAAATTATTTAAACATATTGAGTTAGTATACTTTTTATAACAGTCTCATAAAATATAAATTAAAAGTTATTTTTAGTTCGATTTGCTATTAAAGGATGTTTTTTAGTTTTTTTCTATTTAATTAACTTTAGTGACAAACGGCCGTGACTCAGATTAAACTGAACTAATAACAAACATCTGCTCTGAGGTAATTTTGAGACACCCTTTTACCCAAAACGTCAAGAGTATAAATTGTTTTATTATCGCTAGCAAAACACTAAAACTATCACTATACTCTTCTGAAATTTATGTCTTTTCTTAGCACCTACTCTAAATCAGATTCCTTGCTTTATTGTACATATCATTAATTGATTCATGCCTATTTTGTTCCCAGAGCGCTATGTATAGCGCTATGCTGCGTGTACGCAGCAGCGTTAACGCCGCTGTCGGCGGCGGCAGACGACAACGACTGCGCCCTCTATCTTTCCGGACCTGGACGCACCTCAGCCTACGACTATAGCCTCAACCTACTGAAGGGCAACTTGTAAGTACAATGCACTGTTGCACTAATTCTGAGCCCTAAGTTAATCCGTGTGTTTGGCAGAAAAAAGCGCTTGGGAGCGCTTGTAAGAAAAATGGCGATCACTAACTGATAATAAGTAAAATGGCGGATTGTGTCAGCGCAACTAAAGTTAGCAAACGTGTCCTGGCCAAAAACTGTATAGTTTGTTTTTCAGCACTGGTAAGCGCTCGCAAGCGCTTTTTTCTGCCAAACACACGGAATGTATTCAGTTACTGTTACTAAACATTTAAAGTTTGTCTTAATATTGTAGGCGACCTTTATGAATGCCTTAAATATTCGAAGTTGAAAAATTATTGAAATAATCCAATGTGCAATATTCTTTATTTTGGTTTTTCCTTCTAGTTTGAACCTTCATTTTTGGATTAAATAAATTTAAATATAATATGAGTAGTACATGAGGTGGTATGGCGGAAGTGATATTCAATATATATAAAACGTAGGAAGCGCAAATATTAAAAATAATACATTTAATTAGTATAATTAGGAAGTTAAATAGCCGGTGGCCAATCATTAACAAAACTATGTTTAAATTATCTCATAAGACTTTACCATTTCGTCAGATAAGCACTACTATCTATCAAGTCGAGTACACAAACTAATTATTATTAAACAACACCATAATTGTAATCTTATTTGAATTCGCACCAAATTTAATGAAATCATTTAGTTCTACCAAATAAGATCCTAATAAAAAAATTTCACCTTAGATTATTGGTTTAATTATTTATATTCTCTTTTTTTTTCAAATTTATACCATTAAATGTATAATAAATTACGTAATCACGTTGCTTTTTAAGGAATTTATCTTTAAAACAATCGGCAAGTAGTTCCAACTGCGGTCGACCAGATTATTAATCTCGTTTAAAAATTCAATAACTGTGAAATTTGCTCGCCGTTTAATTATACGCTTTATTCTTTTGATAATAACTTCAATACTTTTCAACAATTCATTGCGAATAACGAACCTTACAAACAGCTTTTTTAGAAGCGTTTCCAATTAAAAAAAATAGAGCAGTTATATTAAAAGTTAACAAACAGATAAAAGAAACACGACATAACAGTAATTATCTGAAACTATTTAGATAATATCGATGCATCCGCGAATCAGTGAGGAGAATAAGACCGTTCTCTAAGAGTTGCGTCACAGACGAGTGCGAACGCAAACTTGACACACTTCCGCGTAGCACTCACCTCAACAACCTCCACGGTCTTTCTCTATGAAGCATAACTTCTAATTCACAATTTCATACAAAATCTGACAAATTACATCTAACTGACAGGCCACCATTAATTTATATAATAAACGTACCTTTACATCTACAGTACTTACTTTAGCTTTAATTGTGTCTATATTATTATTAAAACGACATAACTAAAATGGTTTAAAGGAGAACCCCAGTTGTCATACAAAATTAGGCCTAGGTGTTACATGGCTAAAAATATGCCATCGATTAAAATAGTCTGCAAAAGTTCATTAACTACAATTTTAACCGTTTGTCGGCAATGGACAAATTAGTGAAATCTTGTTACTTATTAACATAACTTATAGGTTATGACTTATGTCATTTGTTTGCTATTTATGAAAAACAAAAACCAATCAAAAAGTTTGATTAGACATTATCACGGTCCAATCTTCTTGTCATTAAAAATAAAATATTGGAAAAATACTAGGTGATGCAGTCGCTAAGCATAAAGCCACGCTAGCACCATATATTGGAGCGGAGCGTAATACCTATAATTTTTGTTTTGTTTCGATGGGAATTTTTGCGAATTTCGAAATTCGGGCTCCGTCATAATCTGGTCCTAAACAAAAAACATTAAAATCGGTTAAGAAATCGGGAAATTATGGCGTAACAGACATTGCGCCATTGAAGCTAATCCATGGGAGCTTCGCTCGCTTCGCTCGTTGCAATTAATATTCTCATTAGAAATAGAAGGCGGCTTTAGACCATCGGTTCTGATGTCAGCTTTTACCCAATCGGATCGGATCGAATTCAATACTGGACATGCACCCACGTGGACGAGTGCGTAATACAGGCATTTAACATACCACGAGCGATTAGCAAGAATACTAATAATGTATTGTAATATGCATTTTGCTCATACTGTTATCACAGTATAATCGGCGATTAAACACGACGCAGAAATAAAAAAGCACATTGAACTGATTTACTCGTGTGATCATGGTGTGGGCAGAGCAACTAGTATTCCTTTTCCTACGATATATTTACAATAGTTGCTCAAGAAGACAAACACAGGTTATTCACAATTCAAGCAAAGGTCAACATGGGTTTGAGGGGCGGTCAACGGTCAGTCAACATCTGTATACGTTATAAAGACAAGGTTTTTAAGAATAGTACCTAAACTTAAAACATTACATTAATTTGCACATGAATATGTAGGAAAAGCGAATGACAATTGACAATCTTAGCCTCTTAGAGTAGGGATATGAGTTCTATGGTCTCTGCAGAGTAAAGTTGACATAACGATTCAAGTTCAGCCCCCGTCGTAATTGGACAATTAAACTGCTTTATCGATTGTTACACCACAGGTTACACGGAACGCTAAAGTCTTTATGGCTGACGTAAATATAAACTGAATTCGATTCAATACATTTATTGTATACGTTCCAAGCTTTTCAGATTTACTATTTATATAGTGCTATAAAAATGACGATATTTATTATAAAAACATACCTGATTTTACGATTTATACCATATCCATCATATGTAAACAGAACCCCTCTAATGACATGACGATGTATTTACAAAGTATTATTGTCTTTTCCAAATAAGTTTTTTTTTCTGAAAAAATAAGCTTTTTTTACTTTAAAACTTTTTTTACGAAATAACGAAATGTATTTTAGTCATTTTCTCTATTGTCATTGCCAATGAAGCAATTAAACAGAATAACTATGTAAAATATACGCATTTTTTGCGCAAAATTGGGGCGGGGTTATCCTTTAAAAAGGGTTATCAATTTATTTTTTACACGTCATATAAAAATGTACATTTTGTGATAGAGATATTTAAATATTCTTATCAGTTAATAAGCATAAATTTAAATAAATAACTTTATAATACTCGCATAATTACCAACACTTAAGTCACTGCCGCAGCAAGCTCGTTTAATTGACTCGGGTCACGATTATTTTCATGACTGTTAGTGTCGTTCTTAAAATTGACATGTGTAGTTCTTAAAATTGCTAAGACGTAGTTTAAAATAAAATTATCTAATATATCATCAACAATTTTAAGTAAGAGAAAGAAAAAGATTTCACATACAGTACTCAATAATATTGCAGTACTTACTTATATATTGTCCCAGATATTATACATTTTATTAAGATGAATTATATTTTTCTGTTGAATAACTAATCACGATAATTTCGCTAAACGTTATAGCTAAACGTTTGTGTTATGAGCGGGTCTATCTCCGGCGAAGGGCGAAATTCCATCTCGATTTGCTTGATTCTTTGTTGGTGGCGTATGGTGCGGGTCGTTATGTTCCCAAGATATGGTTGAGCGAAACGATTGCTGTATCACGTGTCATGCTCAAAAACGGTTGCAGCCTTAGTCTGAGGTCTGCTTTAAACTACAGTATTGTCCTTTATACTCTGTATATCATTGCAACGTTTAGGTATTCTGATTTAAAATCTGATACTTGTTGACTTTGTTGTAATCAACGATTCAATGAAACCATGACACTACTATTATTGTGATAAAAGAACAATATTGTTTTTTTTTTTGCAATATCTAATATTCATTTGAATAAAACACTTTGTTATTTTATATTTAATCCTGACGTTTCGACTCCTTTACAGGAGCCGTGATCACAGGATGATCCGTAAAAAAGTATTTTATTCAAATGTATAGTGTGCCTGGAAATGTAAGAACTAATTATCTAATATTGTAAATGTTATTTTCATTTCATTTTATCAAAGCTGACATCTCAACTAATAGCCTAATGGGCGTCTCAAGATTTATTGTAAATACAAAAATTAGAAATTAGGTTCTTTTTCATACAACAAATTTGATACAATTTGGCATAAGAGAAGAGAACATTGAAGTTAATCTAATATATATATATATATAATTCTTGTCCTGTTAAGCGCAGTTACGGGTATAAAACATTCTAAAGCCTTTAAAAGCCAGACGTTAAGGCGGTTAACACACTGCACCGCGCCCCGTCGCGTAGCGCGTGGCCGCAGATTTTATTGTTGTATGCAAGTATCTCAATTAATATAGAAAACACGCCTATGACAACACACTGCCGACGCGGGAACGCGCGGGAACGCGCTCCCGCGCAGATTCTGCGCGGGAGCGCGGGGCGTGAAGAAGTAGGGTCAACTTGTATTGAAAATCTGCGCGGGGAAGCAGATTAACCGCTAAGTTAGGCAGATCTGCGCCTCCGCGCGGGGGCGCGTTTTTCTGTCGCTACGCGCACCGCGGCGGGACGCAGTTCTAGTGTGTGAACCGCCTAAGGCGCAGATTTTCAATACAAGTTGACCTTACTTCTTCACGCCCCGCGCTCCCGCGCAGAATCTGCGCGCGGGGCGCCTACCCGCGCGTTCCCGCGTCGGCAGTGTGTTGTCATAGGCGTGTTTTCTATATTAATTGAGATACTTGCATACAACACTAAAATCTGCGGCCACGCGCTACGCGACGGGGCGCGGTGCAGTGTGTTGACCGCCTAAAAGTCGCGGCGAGAAGTTTGTCATTTTGCGAATCCCGCTAAGCGTTCATAATTTATTTTATTTACTAAATGTTTTTGCGACTATAAACAAAAATAGAGAAAAAACGCTAACTCAGAAACCAGTTAGAAAAGTATTTAAAATTATCTAGTTGTTACTAAAACAGAAGTAGGTAGCTGTAAAGGTAATTTAATTTAATTAAATCGTTAACGTTATTTAATCGTTATTTAATTTCTATTTCTTGCTTTATACCTTATACTAACTGACCCAGCCACACTTAGCTGTATTATTAATTAAAATGAAACCTATTCTACGTCCTAAGTCGATACAAATCCAGCAAAACAAAAAAAAAGATTTTTTTATAAATATAGAAGATAAGATCAAGATAGATTTACATTCGCGGACTTCAAGTCACAAAGTCATAATATAACATACCATAATATAATTTATCTGTTTGTTTTATATCGATTCGTACTTTCGTACATGAACAGGCCTTTATGATGTCTCTGAGTAGGGGTTATGTACCAAATAGTTTATTTGCAGTGCGTTCTCTCATAATGCTGGTGAACACACTTAGCACTCTCAGATACCGTAAGCCGACACCTGTCTTATGTGGGACGGTAAACATCGGATTAACCGTTTTTATTAACACAATTTATGTTTAATTTATTAAAACACTAGCGGCCCGCCACGTCTTTTCCTGGGTTAACGTAATGTATACATAATATCAAGCCTGTGTCTGTCTGGAATAAAGTATATTTCAAAGCTTTCAAATTCAGTGTTTGGGAGAATACCGTCCATATTTACAAAATCCACTCACTCTCGCTATTTGATATATAGTACAGATATTAATACTATATACTCTCTATCGTCGAATGATTACGCGTGCACTAGTCTTAAGCGTTGCAATCTCCGGGGTCCAAGGTGACGGTTCGTTTCCGGGTCGAATCAAAGTTAAAAATTCTTATTTATATTAATTCCGGTTTGTGTAGTTGTGGTACCCTGGTTACCATAACCACTCAAACCTCATTTTTACAAATTGTGATTAATTAACGGCTGATTGCTGCAATGCTAGAGCTCCTGTCTAGTCTTATGCATTCTATGGATGAATGATTAGTATTTGATCCCGAAACAAGGTTTAAAAGTTGGTTTTAACAATAAGGTGATAATGTTAAACTTATATATTAACGAGCCACTGAGCTCTGTTTAGTTTGTGATTAATAGTTGGTGTGAGTTTTTTGAAAGTTATTGTTATTAAAATTGATGTTTTTCGGTGAGTAACATATCTGAAGAAAAAGCAAGGGAACACAGTCACAGCTATTTATACATTCATGAAGTAAATATCACAAGCCATCTGTAAAGTGCACTACCGACTTTCAGCACCAAGTGGACTGTAGACTGCGCTTTGCCGTATAGAAAAACATGAAAAGCTTTTTTTAACCAATTGGTATTTTTCATCAGATATCAAAAACCTCAGAATTCAGAACGTAAAGAAAATACCATAAGGATTCAAAAACTTAATGACAATATTATTGATAAGCTGTAAATAGCAATGCACTTCTAATATCTTCTTACCTTTGTAACTAAAGAAATAAAAACTTACGTCTATATAAGAGTTCCGAAACTTTTATAACCGCAAAGAAAACTCCTAGAATTTGGAAATATTTTACTATATTTTTTTCAAAATATTTAAATATGCTTATAAACACATTTTTGAAATATTATTATACGGTTTCGTATAGAAGTGTGCCGCTTGACCACAGAAGATTTCAATGCAATCAAATTTGCAACGAGGCTACGAATTTCAAAAGGTAGTCATGTAACTTAACGTTGATTATAAAATAAGTAGTAAAGTACTGCTGCATACTTAGACATCATCGATAACAAGTTGCAAGCTATCATTCGTGACTTGGTAATGGTAAAAGCTCATAATGAGTGCAGACAGAGCTGATCTTGTGTCGTAACTCGGACATCAACAATTGCTTTCGTCTCGAGCAAGCGCTGCGTTAGCCAACCGAGTACGCTGACGGGCTAGCCTACACGCATTCACTTTCAAATCCATTCGCTAAATCGTACCCTTTCATTTGCTGCCTTACTAAACCGACATCGGTATGGAATAATGATAAAGAACAGAACGGTATTACACAGGCGACACATTCTTCTAACTATGCTATACTTCTTTAAATATTATACTCGTACTTTCACAGGCAACATACATGGATAAATTCTGTATGGGGAACACGAATACACACACGAAATGAATTATATTTGTAATTCGAAAGCCTAGTTTCGGAGTCTGGACAAAGACACTTTTTTCAGCAGTTTTTATATATTAAGTACAAACTTTCACATCCACTAATTAACGCATCCATACTAATTTACACATCCAAGCAGCTTTCATGGGAACATGGCGAAGGATATGAAAATGAAAATAACTTTATTCAAATGCACTTAAAATAAGTTGTTTTGAATCGTCCAACATTTTTACCTACCACCCATTCAGGACGTCTTTTAACTGACAAGAAGCATGGGTGCAAGAAACTCGTCAGTTTTAACAGAAGTAACGACGTTTACAATATAATACGTCGTCACCATACATAATTCACAAAATAAAAATATAAAAAAACAAAATTATTTTGTTATGAGAATACTAATAGTGTTATGATATCATTATTTCGTTGATTACCACAAAGTCAACAAGTATCTGTACTTACTTAAGTAAGTATCCCTGAACATTGCAATAACATACAGGGAATAAACGACAAATTTAAGAAAGGTTTAGGTGATCCGAAAAAAGGGGTAATCCTTTAATTATAGAAAATTATTAAATACATAAAACACTGTTTACTACTAATTGATACTAAAATTATTGTTAAAATTAAATATTTTTTAAAAGCTAGACAATGAATAAAATGTTCAGAGTATTTATGTAAATTATAACATATAGAAATTGCAATTTATAAGTGGAGCACCTGGCACAGGCATTATTTGCTTTAAAGAAGTCTCCGTCCAGTATTAACAATTGTAAACCAGATTCTTTTAAATAAAATTATTATTATTATTGTCATAACAATATTTAAAATGAAAAACATTAAAAAAATAGACTGAATATTTCGCAAGTAACTTATATCAGTACTCAAATCTGCCTATAACATTTCTGCTTTCTAATGTAAATTATTCTGTCAGCCCTTATGCTCTTAAAGCCATGGCACCGCTTTAAAATGTATATATTATATACCTAAGGCTGTTTATTCACTGTGGTACATAACTATATAATGAGTAATATTCCAATAGAAAGAGTATGTGTTCTACATAGTTGCCCTAAAGTTATCGCAGCAGTACTACAACTTTATGAGGTTTTAATGTTGAATGAGGCGTAACACTTCAACCGAGACAATAGTGACCGTGCTCATCCATTAATGCTTGTTTAACGTGCATCCGTCTAACGGTGCTTATCTGTCCTACGTATGTGACATGAGCTTTCTTCAGGTTTGTTAACATAAAGCATTTTAGTGTTAACTTAACTATTTAACTACTTGTTCAACAATAACTTAGAATTCGCAATGAGTGATGTGAATATAAGATAATTTTATTGGTTTGTTATACCTGTGCTGATAAAACTTTTCGAGAGGCCAGGCCATATAACTAGATAGATAAACTACTATCATTAGCGGTAATCAAGAACGCAACAGCAACATGAAAACCGTTTAAGTTTTATAATTAATTATACCCATTTTTATATAAGTATAGAACTTGCAATTTTTATGATTAATAAATCCTTAAACATATATGCTGGTTTTTATCTCTTGACATACCGATTAGCTGACGAAAAATTAAATATTATTCAAAATACCGTTTTGTAATGTCTCATCGATTAGTATTTGATTGGTCGAAAACAGCTCATGACATTACGCCATGAATCAACTCCAAACAAGTTATTTAGTAGGTACCTCATAACAATGAAATAACAGATGTGACGTGATGACCCTTTTGGATGTCATTCCCCTCAGAATACGTTTTTTTTCGTAGCTAAAATGAATATACAAACATTACATGCAATATAATCGAATAGAATGTAAATAATGATCTTATCCACATTTTAGTCTAGACAGTATTAATGTGAGAATAAAAATCTATTTCTTAAATGTAACTGTAACGTGAGACTGGCCACTCACCTTATCCGGTGTCTAAGAAAGAACTAATGAATACTAAAACAGACATTAATTTATTGCGATTAACAAAAAACTTTTTATTTGACTGAATAAAATAATTTATATAAAACTGTTTGTTCATAGATAATTTTATATATAAGGAGATATTTACAAAGTATTAAACATTTTCATTACACAGTATTGTTATTAAAGAAAAGAGAGATGCATCATCTCTACGCCTTTTTTGCTTTTAAATAGACGTCAATAGAAATATTTTAATCCTTATTTGAAAACTCCTCTTTATACAATGTGTGGAATCTTATTAAATATCTGTGATGTCTACTATCGACTTTTGATTCTCACTCTATCACGATATATGTATATTATAAACTAAACTATTACTATTATAACTAGTTGCTAGAATCAAATTATAACATGCATAATGCTGTTTACTTTTATATTCATAGCATTTTCGCTATTATAGATTCGACTGTGTCGAATTTTGGCAACTCTCTGGGTTTGATCACAGAGAGTTGGCAAAACTGTATCAGAAATGCCTACCGATTTCACGAGTACTTTCTAGCACCTACCTTCCGAAAAACAACTACCTCATATATATTATCCCTTATTAAACTGCCGTCATTTACTATATTCACTCTTCTAATACTACATACAAGTAGGTTACTTAATGTTTTTTATCAGCACGTAATCCACCATAGAGTAAATAAATACTAAGCAATTGCCATACATTCTCTTCTTTATATTACAATATAATACATATTCATATAATCATTATGTTACCTCTTCATTTTATGGCATGTTTATGTAAATAGCATCACGTGGTCGCACAAAAGCATATAATGCATTCAAAAGACATAGTAGAGATCTGTGACAACGTCTGAATATCAAAACACTCAAACCGGCCTTATTTTTTACTTATACTTTAATAGCAGGCTCGTTACAAATTTTTAAAAATGTTATCATGGCAAGTAAGGTATCAAGCTTATTTATATAGCAGATTTACTGTAGTACGAGTTATTCTGAAACCGATGTATTGGTTTTTAGGTTGACAATATGTTGGTTGGTTCAGCACTGCCTGTATACCAAATCAATCACTACAACCACAACATAATATAAAATGTCTGGTGTTATAGGAGTTCGTTGACTTTTAAAACTAACTTGACGACATTTTAATTTTTTGCAGTGAGACAGGAGAGAAAGAAAAGAATATCCACTGATGCTTGCCTAAAATATTTATTTGTTAAAAATGAAAAAATGTAACTAATAATGAACTAAATTATAGCTTTAATTTTCGACTAATCATGTAGATAGAATACATTCTTTTTATTATCACAAAAAGGCACACCGGTTAAAAACCATTAACGGTTATAAATATCAAGCAATTTTTAAAGATCTTCAAAATTGGTTGGATTGATCAATACTTCAATCAACAAAAGAGAAAACACTTTTTTCAATCTGCTTATGCATTAGAAAAGCTTAACAAAGTTCACTTCGCATCCATAAATCAAGCCTTACGTAAAACAGTTATACTGGGTGTATAAAGACAAACCCGCGATAAATGAACAACATATCAACGTGTACAAAACTGTCAAATTTCTTCATTTGATTTCCAGCTTTAAGTCTAACATCTATATTTATTATTTGACAGTTTAATAGGTTTAGGTGCCATTTTCCGTACTTGAAACTAAGTAAAATTTCGATAAATAGATGATGGGAAATTTTTGTGTATTAAAAACTAAGTGATGTACGAGTATGACACGCAAAACAAAGCAAAAAGTAACATTCATATTGCATGGCATGCATACACATGTGTCAACTTATGTAATTTTAGACGTGATATCTGAAAAAAGGGAATTAACAACTGATAAATTTGATCTTTAACAACTTCATTATATCTAAAATGTAAATAAAAATTGGAAAATTTCTTAGCTTTAGCTTTCTTTAAAACTTTTTTACACCTTGAATTGTTCTTTCATAAACAATGTTTAATCAAAATAAGGCATAACTTCCGAAGCTCAGACATATTTGATTAACATATAACTGAAGGACATTATAAGGAACAAAACGCACTATCTAAGTTAGTATCATTCTGATCATTTCTTAATTTTTCAATATGCATGTATTACATAGTGATTGCAAAAGTGGTCATGGCGTATACTAGGTGATGCAGTCGCCAAGCATAAAGCTACGCTAGCACCATATATTGGAGCGGAACGTAATACCTAAAAAAGAAAATTTTTTCAAAATTCGGTCACCATCTGGTCCTAAACCTGTTGATTTGATTCACCACAAAAAATATTAAAATCGGTTAAGAATTCTGGAAGTTATGGCGTAACAGACATTTCGCCATTGAAGCTGATCCATGGGAGCTTCGCTCACTTCGTTCGCTCCGCTCCAATAAAATCCACTTAAACCGACAACGAATTTATAATCATACTAATTTTTTTACAAAGAAAACAAATAAAAATAATTACTAAGCAAATAATATAAAAGTAAACATTTACATTCAAAGGATGCGTAATTAGATAAGAATGCTTTCCATTATGTAAGGAGATATCAAGTTAGGTAACTGAACTTTGAACCGTGTTGCTGACTAGTACAACATAAAGTAGGCCACGAGGGCAATTGCTGTTCACAAGTACATTCCTACTTATGTATATAAACACTTTAAAAGGAAATTCCACGATCTAATATACAAATATTTTTATGATATATATGACTCAGTAAATAAGCAACTTCTGTTCAGTTCTTATGATTAGAATACGAACAATCATCGTCATCATCATTTTGAGCCTACTAGAACTTACTTCTGTGGAACAGGCCAAAATCAACCACGCGGGTCGGATTGTAGGTGACTGAAGATGTAGTCGCGACCAATGATTTAACGTGTCTTCCAAAGCACTAAGGAGCTCAAGCTAGTAGATTTTGGTCAATCATCCGATGACTGGCCTTAACGTAATTTGCCAAAGTCCCGTAGTCAGAAGCCGAACGCTTTCGTGCTCTTAGATAATACGAACAATACGCAGCTCCAAAAGCAATTCATATTTGTAGAGCAGCAAAAATAATATACATATTTATAGCATAACTGTAATTATATTATACTTCTGTATATTGTTTCAGTGGTTACGAGGGTCAACACACTTGCATTACCTACGATGCCGTCAACCAAGCCTATCTCGACGCCAGAAACCGAATAGGTAAGTCAATAAGCTTAACCTTCTATAGCTTGTCTCCGTCGCTATCTATAGTTATGTGTGGCAACGTGAGCGGTGGTTGCATTACCGATAGTGCTTCCTGTTTGTATAATACGTGTTTTTTACTAATTTATTTATGTGATTTATGTGATATTACCTAAATTTTTACGACACGGACGTCATTTAATAAATAAATATTATTCATTTCATTGTCGGGTAATTTAAACACAACTGCCTCCCGAAATAGTATATCTTAACCATCAACGAAATCATTGCAGGTAATTTTAGATTGGCAAATATTTGTTATATAACCCAATCTTATTCTATTTACTAAGCTGTTAAAGATTTAAGTACTTCTCGAATCAGTAATTTTTGTATTAAAGAAAGAACTATGGTTGAATAGTTTTTATTTCTCACAGTTGTCTCGCAGCCCAAAGGTGACTGGAAGCCTGAAGACTTCGCTAGCGTCGGTGAACTCATCCTTGACATCTCGATCAACTTGGCGAGAACGTATGTAACTTTAACTTTCATTCTTGACACTTTTTATACAGTTAAGATATAAGTAGGTACCTATAATATCTCATAAGAATGCTATTCACTGCATATCCAAGGTTGTATTATACTTTGTTTGAGTTGAGGTAACACTTAAAATCTAACAGTTACGGCTCAATGGGTATAATAAATTTTATTTTGGGCCCGAAGCAATGGAAACGGGTACCCTTTGTAGGCGGTGAGGGAAGGATATGAATCCTCCATGGATACCTCACAATCGACAGTGCGATTATGTGAGACTCCTACTGACTAGTAAAACAAGTAAATTGTGACATAGAAGCTTAGCAGCTTATGTAGCTTTCCCGCGACGACATGGCATGTGATATCTTTATTACAATTATATGTAATACGCGCTCACTTTTCTATACAATTCCTTGAACGTCCTTTTACCCCGATGTCTTGTCCGTTAAATTGATACTTCATATATAAAATTATTAAATCATCCAGTTTTAAAAGAGTGTTATTCATTTTCCCGTATGTTCAAGTATCATGAATATTTTTATAATACCTTTATCATTATGTTGATTTTCATAAAGATTAGCTGAAACTTATCGAAAACCTTATGATTTGCTGAGGGGAAAGAGAATTAATTACGCGAATGTCTAGTCAGTAAAAAATGTATTTTACCTGAGGGTTCAATAAGGTAAGGCCAAGGCCTATAACCCCACCTAATATAGAGCCTTATCCCAAGATAAATTTCAAAAAACTTTTCATAATTTGTTTAAAATCTAACGTAAAACCAGAGTATAAAAACACTAATTGAATTAAAGTGTACGCTCAATATATATTTCAAAAACGGCACAGAGGATTTCACGCTCGAAAAAAAAGTTTCCCTAAATATGAGAAAGTTTTTATGATCCTACTATTTGAAAAAAGTCTCTTTAATTTAGAACTTCATGCAATTATTTTACTATAGATTTCTTTCTTCTTTTTTAATTTATGGAATGAAACCCCGCCACTGGTATGAAAGTATGTACTACATATTAATACACACCTCTCACTATTAATCAATATCTTTTATTTCTTATATCTAACAAACATTGCAAATTAAAAAAGTTATAAAACGTGATGAACTACATGCAACTTAATTTCAATGTATATAAATAATGTATGAACTGCACTTCGAGTCAAATAAGCTTAATTGCATTGCACTTTATACTTAGGCCATAAATAAGGTGCATAAGCATAAATAAATATATTATAGAACATGTTGGCCTTTATTCGAGACAATGCATTTTAATTGTATCGAAGAACTTTCGTTTGGCATTTGGATGAATGACTTTCGGCATCATCGTCGTGACCTTGGTCAATGCGTGGTCTCTCTGGACAATACAACCAAAACAATATAATGTTCTGAGGAATCAAGGTCGGTAGACTTGTGCTTTATTTTTAAAATAATCTAAGATCACATTTAAACAGAGTAAGTCAAACTAACTCAGTTCTACCCAAGTACATACTATAGTAAAGCATTTACAATAATTCTTATTTTCAAAATTTACAGAGAAATATATTGTATATTATAAATGGTCAATCTGTAATTGATATTAAATTTGCAAAAAACAGGTCCTTGATATTATTTTTAGACAACGTTTGCCACCTACGAGTACCGACCTTTAGTAAGAGACGTGTAAATGTCATTCTCTCATAACTAAACCAGTAGTTAAATGAGAACATGAGTCACTGGAATTATTATAGCAGAAAAAAGTTACTAAAATGGATTAGTCATCCTCATCGAAGGAAGGAAGGAAGGAAGCCTCCCCTGGAAATATGGCAGGCAGGAACGCTTGGCAGGTTGATCGGAGATCACAGTGAAAGACTCCTAAAGTCCTCCTACAGGCCTTGGCAGAATACCAGCGCCGATGCACTGTGACGAGTCACAGTGTAATGACATTATGCTGAGGCAGGATCCTGATTGGCCATCATAAATGTTGTTTATTTTTTTTATTATTATATTTTTTTTACTTTTTAATATATAAAATGACTTGTTATGGGCCAATAAAACTCTTTCTTTCTTTAAAGACCATCATATTGAAAACGCTGTTGCCCATTTTGTCGGAAATATGATTTTGACATCATTCTATAGAGTTTAATAAAAAAATATTGCAATATTACTATTGTCCTTGAAAAGTTTCATGTTGATAATTGTAGTCCACTTTACCAAGTGTTACGTTCACTAACAAAAGTAAAAAGAAAGAAATGATTGTTTACCAATAATTTCGATAAGATTAATTACATAATTCGATTACAAAACTGGTAAATAACACTTATTAATTATCTGTACTGCAGGTACATTAAAATTTACTTACTGTATGTTTGAACATTTAATTATTTGTTAAATTTGAATAAAATAACTGGTGGAAAATTACATTTATATTGTCAGCAGGTGTAATTTATGAAACGCGCAACATAATCTAATACACATATTTATGTTGTTCGGTTACATCTGCAACTTATCCATATCTGTTTTAAATTTTAAAATTATTAAGACTTTGTTATGATAATGAACATTACGGCATAACTTTATTAAACATACGAACAGGGCCGGACCGTGAGTTTAGGGGGACCTCGGCTAATACTACTTAGGAGCCCACCTAATTACTCAAAGTATAGAAAAAATGAGACAGTAAAATATTTGATTTATATTATAATATATTATGCTTTAATGTTATACAACCGTCAATAAATTGACAGATTATAAAGCAACCTTTCTGCACTTTCCTTTGGCAAACTCTCTAATTTGCTCCTCACATTCTAGGTTCTTAGTTAAATCAACATTTATTGACAAAACGGTTAAGTCGTGAGTTTGACATCGTTGTTATGTATTTATTCTCAATATATGCCACTCTGGAAAAGGAGCGCTTGGCTTCACAGGTTGTGATTGGTAAGGTTAAATATATTTTTAAATCCCCGTTCCGTTTTATAGAGATGCATACCGGCAGTTCAGGGTTGCCAACCCGTAGGCGGCCATTTCACATTCAATCTGGATTACGATCCGCTACATTCCTCCAAACTCTATTTCTCTATTTCTTTCTATCCTACTAGTTATAAATAATTAAAAATACTAAATAAAAATGATAAAGAATGGTACTTATAAATAATTCTAGCAAGATAGTAAGAGACAGAGTCTGATAGGGAAACAGCGGATCACGATTGAGATGAATGTGTAATGGCAGCCGAACATTTTAACTGTCAGTTCGAAGTACCAACACCTGAAGGATTCGCAGGGTTGCAAATCATATCTACGATCTGTTTAATTTAATAAAATCATGGATTCCTTTGCATTATCGTCTATTTTCGACTTTGACTTGACTTATCTGGGGGCTCCATGAATCCACGGGGCCCTGGGCAGAAGCCCAAAAAGCCATATGATAGATCCGGCCCTGCATACGAATATTATAAGTTTATTCAGACAATAAGCATCAAATAATATGTTTAATATTCTTCTGTATTTTTCAAACGTTGGATAGATACTAACACGTTTTATTTATTTATTAGGCAGTAAACACAAACATGTATTAAAATTCTAAAAATGTTTTTTCTAAGTGCACCAGTATTTATCGGAGGTAATTTTTTTTACAACTATCGATTTGATTTTGTGGAACTTATTATGGAATACACTTAATGTAGTTGTAATATAAATTTTATACAGATTATAAAACGTGAAACACCATCGTCATTCTTACACAGCACGCGCTAGTGTTGTATTTTAGAAATAATGGATTCCATTCTAAGATCAGAAAAACTAGACCTTAAATCAATTCTGGTCAGGACAACTTTTCATTCAATCTTGACTGAGTTATGTTAATTACCTTAATATTATATTGATTATAATACAACTGTAAATTAATTATAATGCAAAATTTTGTCAAGTAAAGTCAACTTATAAAAAATTCTACCGCGGAAGCGCAAAATTAATTCGGTACTACTTGTAAATGCGTAGATTGACAAATGGAATGCTACAAATTCGTATTTAGTTCCTCGTCTTTATCCTAAGGACAAAGTCATTAGCTTAATGAATTATCAAAAGATAAATGATCTAACCGACCATAGATGAGAGATATAGTAGCTTAGATATCGCTACGATCGCAGTAAATGCAAGATTGTATAAAGCAATGTTGTGATATGAAGGCCTTCTCGTAATATGTGATATTAATATGGTTATCGAGCCGACGAACAAGATCAAACTGACTAATCAACACAGTTATGAACATCATCTCATTCTAAAAACATTCGCTGCTGAACGGAAGCTTCCTACGAAATGGAAGGGTTTGCCAAATTCTCCACGCATAGCAAGCAAGTTGAAAATAGCAGTAAAAGACCAGAATTCTGAATAGGATACTGCCCGTTTCGTGGTCTTCGTGAGGTATGTAGTGAATTCCTCTAGTATTATTAGTCGCATTTTACATATCCTTTAGTGTGAAGGAGTGGTGCTACTGTACTCCGTTATATACCACACGGTACATTTGCCATTATGTGTATTTGGAAAAAATAATTATATGGTATGTTTATGACGGAAGTACTATAACCAAAGTTGCATTAATAGGCAAATTAATCAATTTTATTCAAGGTAAACTAACAGGTCCCGTGATGTTTCCACGTGTAATATTTCATCATGTGGGTGTGCAAACCAATCTAATATATTTTTGTTTTTATAATTACACAATCCCCACTCCTACCTATTCTCTACTGTCTTGTGTTATGTCAGCTATCTTGACCTGACAGAAGAGTACAAGATTTCGTAGCTCGTGGCTAATTGAGTTGAGATTTGCCTATATTGTTCAACCTCATGACACCTTATATCTTAAAGGCTGTTTTAAGAATTTAAAGATTCCAATTACTGTCTCTTATGATCGATAACTTGATAAGATTAGAGAAGCAAACAATCAATAAATCAATTATTTGTAAATCATAAAAAACAATCATTCAAAGAAATGGCCATTTACACAAGCAGAAATCGTCTTTTTGAAATTCAAATATAATAAATAATCACAATAAATCCATTCCTGTCTATTTACATAGGCAAATGCAAAATGAAAGTACAACGTCCATTTTAACCTTGATGTAACTATTACAACGAAACTGGATGCCGAAACAGGAACAACAGAATCGCGAGCTTAACGCAAATCCGTTTTAATATTTCGTCATTACAAATATCGGTGCAAGGTCGAAGTAAAATGTGGAACATCAACATTAAGCCTATATTAATTTCATTACATTTACCACTGCGTCATTATGTAACTGAGCAAACGTAGCGTATCATCTTGAAGGTCATTGAATACATAAAATATAATACCTACTTATGTCTAAGTGATTGACAGATCTAGGCTGTTGTGCACTTGATATTAATAATACTGTTTCAAGGCATTGAACATGTCAAAACTATCTTAAATGTGGCAATCGTCAAATCGTTTCACATGTAAAGATATTACCTTCTTCAATTTCAGGAAATGTAATTTCATTCGATTTAATGTAATAAAATAGCTGTTTCATATCTTGGTTTATATTCGAATAATAATGCAATTTAAAAATTATTGTCTATGTTTAAATTTTAATAATGTAATCGCATTTACATTTAATTTGTCAATATCTAATGGTCATGACGTATAAAACACACCAAATATTAAATTTCTAAAATGATTGTATCTTTGTTCATTCAACTTTAACTTCTATTTAAGTAAAAAACCAGCCAAGTGCAAGTCGAATTCGCGCACGAAGTGTGCCGTACAAACTTTTAGTTATGTAAAAAAAACACGTTTGTTGTATGGGAGCCCCCTTAATTATTTATTTTATTTTGTTTTTAGTATTTGTTGTTATAGCGGCAACAGAAATACATAATTTGTGAAAATTTCAACTATCTAGCTATCGCAACAGACAGGGAAGTCTTAGAAATAGGGTTCCGTTTTTACACTTTAGGTACGGAACCCTAAAAATGACTCGATGTGTCGTTACTATTGACATTTAAAATATGCGAACTAAAATACACAAAAATATGTAACACAATCACTGTTATATAATAATCGCATTATCTGTGAATCATAATGTTTTATTGTCAGCAAGAACTTTCAAAAGTGGAATGATGTAACCAAGTTGGAACATTACTATCTCATCTACTTTTGTATGCAGTACAATTTGTAGCGTTGTTTCCATTGTTATCGTTTATATGGACAATAGCCGCTGTATTATATTACGTTAAAAATGTTAAAAAGTCCAAATTACTAAAATGCGCAGTGATATGGATCGAACCAAAGAGCATTCACTAAATTAGTAAATTATTCTCAAATCCTTCACATCAATAACACAATTTATAGTACTCCGGTAAAACTATTTCATAACAGAAAATATGTCTGTCTCATCTTAAAAAAAAATCAATTATTGCGCCAATAGAAATTAATTGTTTGTTTTATGTTTCACTCTTTAATTAATGATTTTACAATCATTTTCCCGTTATTTAATTACAACGAGGCATTCGATTCATGTATAATTAAGTTACATACTAATGCAATAAGCCTTGGCATTTTAACATAGTTACCAAATTACTAGTAATAAAGCGCAAAGTAAATCATTTCTATGTAGGCTATAATTTTACTGGAGCGGCATCGTGCTTATCTCACGCCTCACATAACTTTTCAATGGAATATATCTTCATCTTCACACATACATCACTTTATGCGGTTTCAAAATTTTGTGTAATGACCTCGTGAAATATAAAGCTGTCGACCACACTTTCGGTTTCAGAATGTAACGGGAATTCGGCACTGAATTTAAGCTTCGGTTTAAATTGAAACTACTTTTGTGGGCTTTATCGCAGCCATCCAGAGTAATCGGAATGGAAATATGTTTTGTTTAAATGTCAAACAGAACAAAACTAAAATAAAGGCTCATTATTAGGATAGCTTATAAAACAGATGCCTTCATTATCTTTTTTATAAGCCTAATTAATGACTTGTTTATAAATAACCAGCCATAAAAATCAAAGAAACGGTTTCAACCGAAACCGGTTCAAATACCGAAATTCTGTTTTGTTTCCAATTGTAAAAACTAGTTTTGGTCAAACACTAAAAGTAGAATCCGATAGATAATGCTGCATATATAGCGCATAATTTGGAACACATATTTCACTGGTAACACATTGTTAATGTACAATCCAATTGTGATTGTGAGCACCATTAATTATCTACGCTCAAATTGTAGCATTAGAATAGTGTAATTCAGTTACAGTCACGAATCGCTTATAACTTACAATAGATTTTTAGCATGCTATTTATTCAAGGACTCGATACATTTAAACTTGTATTCAAAGTTATAATACGAATATTGATTAGTAAATGCCTGGTTCCAACGCCCCCTACCGGGTCCAATTGTGAATCTAAATCATCCAGAGTTCCACTTTAAAACACACAAAAACATTCATTAAAATCGGTCCAGTCGTTCAAGAGGAGCTAGTAAAATATACACGGTTGACTGCAGATAATAAAATTTCAACGCGTGATAACTGTTACAGTCTTATTTATTTCATAGCTTTTAGTACATTGTCTCAATCGTTATTATGTTTCTTTATAATACAACTCTTGGACTTAACTTTTACTTATTTTATATTATTTTACGTTTTTAGGTCGTTAATTAAATAAGTGGTGTCTTATAGACACCACTTATTATAGTGTATATAGTGACCACAAAGTGAATAAAATTCTACAAGTGACTAATGAATTGTTTATACACATATTTATGGTACACACGCAACCTTTAACCGCGTACTGCGTGCTATCGGGGACATGCTTGCTCGGAACGGCGATCTCATATTAGCTGAGAGCCTAGGAATTCTATTAATTAATTTTAATATTATTTTAAGTGACATTAAATACTTATTTAACCAATTAATTTACTGACTTTTAGTGTTTCTTCTATTCTTGTATTTTTAAGGGTTTTTTTTTTTCATTTACTTTTTGATATTATTTGCTCATATTTATTAGGCTATTTGTCGGGTATTTGTTAGGATAAAAAATGAAACGATATACTCAATTCATTTATTTTAAGGATTGACGGTTGAATATTGTGACTGAGGCTATCTATTCTGTACTTTTTTATGTGTAAGAATGAATATATTTTGACTTATTCAATTAATCTTCTAAATGCCTTGGATGACTCATCTGTAAACTTATAAGGTGTCTGTATTAATAAATATAATAATTTGTGATTTAAGGAAATTGCCATCCATATTGAAAGTATTTATTGTTTCCAGGTACGGTTTGACTTATGAGGAGATCGAAAAAGGACTACCTTTGATCGATACCTCCCGGACACTGATAAGAGAGGTGTGCCCTCCAGTATTCTCGCACGTAGAGTGCAGGGCCGGCAAGTACCGCAGACTCGACGGCCTTTGCAACAATTTACAACACCCCACCTGGGGTGCGACCAACGCTCCCTTCCAAAGGTACATTTTAGATGAATAGCCAAAGCTAACCAAAACCGAAATTTTGCATTGCTAATCAAAATTCAATATAATGTTATGTATTTACAAGAAAATATTTAACCCGTAACGCGTGACAAATAACATCTCATTAGTTTGCAACGTTGCCTAGTGTCGCACAATATGCGAATTCACAAATATGGACAAACAACTTTCCAAAACAAAAGTCAAGCTTCGTTACTTAACATGCTGTACAACAGCCCGCGCAACATATTAAAAATAATTGATAAGCTACTTGAATTCTTTTGCCATAAGGTTTTTAATTTCTGACTAACACGTATCTATGATATGTCTAAAGGTTGCTGGGTCCTCTTTTCTCTGATGGCATTAACGCTCCCCGTATCGCCCACTCCGGCCGGGACTTACCGCTATCTCGAGTGGTCTCCCGCACTATGCACCCTGACGAAGGTTTCCACGATCACGCTGGCACGGTCATGGTCATCGCCTGGGGACAGTTCATGGACCACGACTACACTCTCACTGGCACTCCTCTTGGTAAGTTTGCATACCAACACATAGTGAAAGACAAACCTTTTACTTTGAAATGTGCCCCATACTAACAAAATAAGTATATATTTCGTATTTTACAAATAAAAATAATTTTGATTTAACTTTTCTTCAAAATCATTTTTATATAATCTTCTGTATTTTTATCTTAAAATAAAGAAAGTATAATTCTTGTCTGGCAGATCCTTTTTAAAAATATTAACTATGCGTTAAATGAATTATTAATATTCCATTTAACCTCTCGTGTTAACTAAATGCATGCTAAACGAATGGGTTCATTTCCGCAGTGCATCAACGAGCGGTAGTGATATTTAGTTTTATTAAATTGTAATTGCCAGTAACTGCATTCCCAATAACACTCTTTATGAACATTTGGTGTGAACTCAAAAATCAGAAGCAAACTTTTTTTGTCCAAGTTTTAATTGTTTTAATTTAATTACTTCCTTTAATGGCGTTTGCGAATTTATAAATTATTATAAAGGGATCCTTACGGCTTGATACAGATAAATTACTCATTTTCTGTCGAATAGTACAGTGTGTAGCGATTAACTGATTGTACAAAAGCGTCCAACCCAGTTTTTGATCATTACCATTAAAAGTTGTACCAGCATAAGTAATATACACATTTACGTAACTAGCAATAATATTCTTCTTGTTATTCTGTTTCTCTCATTAAGTAAGTCGTAAATAAAAATTATCTCTTTGAAATGTACCGCAATTGCTTTTTGAAAGAACGTATAAAAATAATTGCTGTATATTATTAAAAAGGAGATATGAACCCCCAACCATAACTTTATTTTTATAAAAATAATGAAAGTCTTAAACTAGAACAGTTCATGCTTTAATAGTAAACCAAGAGGTTTTTTTTACTTTTCCAAACCGAAGGTGGCAGTAATAAAGGTCTATTTTGTTAATCAAAACGTCAAAAAAATCTAAATTACTATCTTTCAGTTTTTTTTCTAAGTGATCTAATTATATATAATTCTACATTGAAGAATGTTGCTTGTTAACTTTAAACTTATTCGAAATGCTAAATCTTCAATATTCGATTGCCGCGATAAGTGAACGGTCTACATCTGAGTATTTGCGGAACATTTATCATTATTCCTCCTATCCATAGACCCGGTGAACCGCAATGACCCCGAAGAATGCTGCAAACGCCCTCCACATTTGAAGCACCCGTATTGCAACGAGATAAGAGTTCCTGAGGATGACTATTTCTACAGACTATTCGGCGTCAAGTGCATCGATTTCGTCAGGGGCTTCCCCTCCCCTCGTCCCGGCTGCCGTCTGGGTAAGGTTTACTTTACTGTATTATATCATTCCATCAATATCATCATCAATATATCATTTCCAAACATGATTTTCCGCATCAAAGTCACGTAAACACTCCTTAGACCTATATCCACCAACATGTATTAACTTTAAATACTTGTGAATCGTAATTATTTTACTACGATATTAGCCTTCAAAGAAAAAACGCTATTTGATTAGCTAAAATAGCACGATATGGCATTATACAATAATTAATTCGTTAACTGTTAGGTTAATATTTCTTTTTTACTAATAGTCTGAGAAAAGTGATTAAAGTACAATAAGAGTTAAAACAATATCTAGGCATCAAAAAATTGACAATCACATGTTAAGCCACTAGCAACTTTGATCAAATATTGGTCCGAAGTCAGTTTATACAAAAGTTTGTAGTAAATATCAGAATCTGCGTAATGGTCTACAACGTTGTTCATAAAACTCGAACAACCTATTTAAAATTAAACATTTGGACAGTCTTATAAATCAATGAATGAATTAATGTAACAGATTTATTATTAGTACGATAGTATTAAACATTTGACATGTGGAGGTCACATATCTGTAAATAAAATAACATATAATCTGTGGCACTTGATGCTTGGGCAATTGCACCACTCGGCTGCTTTGCGGTTTCTTTATGGAACTTCATACGCCACACATTTGCCACAAAACGACCTGATTACAGTCAATTTACTTAAGAAAAGGTGTTTGCTAAGAAAAATATGCGATGTTTGTAATAAATAAGTATAAGTAAATAACACACGATTATAAGAATCTGATTTCATACGTTTAACTAGATTATATTTATAACATGATCTATAGGTATATTTGTGATTTACGTTAAATACTTTATTAATACGTAATACGTTAAAATCCTTTAGTCAATAAACATACTGTTAGTTATTTAAAATATTACAATGAATGTTATTTTTATATTAACATTATAATCTCTGTTTATATTTTGTTTAATTGTAAATCCATTCCAAATATATGTTAAAGAATTTATGAAATCGGTTTGGTAGTTCGGTGTCTATCTGTTAGTTACACTAACAAAAGACATCAACGCGCTAGTATTTTTACTTGCTATATAAGTGTGCAACTTTTTCTACTCTTCAATTTAAAAATAATTGTGAACGTTAACAACTTCCTCTAATGTCCAAGTTATACAACCACCCATTAAATCAACGTTGCAAATATATACCAAGGTGTGTAATTGTTGCGAGGTCAGACTAAATCATGTGACCAGCGCATCATCTGCCGGTGAGAGGGGAAAGTACTATCTTATGCAATATAAAGCGAAGTAATGTACGGAGTGCTAACCGCCCCGATACCAACCTACAACTTGATACAGGCCACTCTCTACTCTATACTATCAGTTTTCACCTTCTAAACGTGAATAGAATGTACACGATTAAGATTACAAATATCATAAAATACTCGGCGATTAATAAGATTCTTGAGCGATTAAATTACCTACATAACGAATTCTTGCCCAAAATGCTTTAATAAGTGAACATTTATTTACTATCTAAATAGTTATATTATATTTCTTTAAGGTTTTATTTAGCATTAAAAATATAAAAAAAAAATTAATGATCTCATTACCGTGTAAAATAGAAATTCGTTTTTGTATGAGACCGTTTACTTACAAATCTGAAGTTCACTCGATTTCATTTACTTCCTTAGTCAGAAAAAGCAGGTCAGCTTTTTTCCATCTACTTAATCTAAGATAAATCAGTTGAGAAAATCGCAATTCGTCAGAATCAGGCTTATGCAAACACTGCATTAAGACATCATTCACCGTGAGTGATGCAGCCATTTTATTAGCACCATTGCCACAAACGTATAATTTCTATTTCAATGCCTGTGCCAAGTAGAGCGATCAAATGTTCGAATATTTAATCACAGTGACTGGTGGAAATATAATAGATAAATTAGGTACTGTAGCCTGAAGGCTGACAACTCGCTAAATGACTAATATTTAACAATTTAAATAAATCGTTGAGCATAATTCCATTTAACTAAACGGCTTGTGGTCATATGCGGCACGATAAAATTTTACGGTATAATAATAACTTATAGATATGACTAGCCTTTGCATATTAGTTGACGACTTAATTTGACACAAATATTGCGTTTTAGGATCAAGGGTTCCTTTCAACACTTTGACCGGAGCTATTGATGGGAACACCGTGTACGGTGTCACTGAGAAGTTTGCGAGGTAATGTATTGTCATTCATTGACATTTAACAGCAGTTCCACACACAAATTAAACAAAAGTAAACAGTTCTACACTTTTATTCTGTAAGAAACCATACTCGCGCTGTTCCAAAACTAGGGAATTTTTTCTAATATACATTGCGGTTTTGCTTTTATATAGTAACAGTAACACAGAGTAATAATTAATATTTTTTTATAAAAAAATTAAAGTACGAAGAGTGACAATAGTGTTGTTGTATTTTTAAGGAAATTCCCATACCATTTTAACAGTTTCTAGCGTGTATTATTACAGAATTAAGATACAAAAATGAATAAAGTCTTCAAAAATGTAATGATTATATATAAATGTTGAGCAGTTATCGTACACTATGAGTTTTTAAAAAACTTACTGACAACGACAAGGGTATCCTCATACTAAAGAAACCAATATTTATTTACTATTTTTTTATTATTACGTTTACAGAAAATTGCGTACAGGATACGGCGGGCTCCTACGCATGAACCCTGTATTCAAAGAATACGGTTTAAGGGATCTTCTTCCTTTGAAATTGGATATCCCTGATGAAGGCTGCACTAGACCCAACAAGAACATGTACTGCTTTGAAGCAGGTAAGCACCAGATGAGTAGCACACAGGGATTTAGGTCTTTTCAAAATATTAAATCACTGTCACTTTTAAACGTAAAACGTTATTAACTTTTTACCTTCTTAGGTGAAATTCGAGTGAATGAACAGTTGGTGTTGACTGTGATGCACACACTGATGGCCAGAGAACACAACCGTATCGCAAACGCCCTCGCAGAGGTCAACTCTCACTGGGACGATGAAACGTTATACCAAGAGGCCCGTCGCATCAATATCGCAGAGATACAACACATTACTTACAACGAATTCTTGCCTATCCTGCTCGGTAAAGATGTCATGGAGAAGTTTGGATTGATTCTCGAGAAAGAGGTGGGTTAACACTTTATCTTTCATGTGTCACGTTTTACTCTTAATTCAAATGAATTAATTTTAAAATTAACATTCAAGATATACGTTAACTTTTAATTTTCAAAAAATATACAATGAATTCGTTCAAATGGGACTCGGACTTATGTATTGTTAGCAATCTAATAGCGAGACTATTAAAGTCAGAATGTTTAAAGCGCCAGCCTATAATATTACACTCACGTGATGTAATTTGCTGCTTATAAATTTATACAAGTTGTCAAAGCGCTCAAAGTTCAGTGTCGACAACTGACTCCAGGTATTATAACCAATACTTATGAGAATTAATTATTTGCAGGGTTACTGGGATGGATACGACCCTGAAGTAAACCCTGACGTCTTAGATGCGTTTGCCGCGGCTGCATATCGTTTTGGCCATTCTCTTTTGCCGACGGCAGTGGAGAGGTGGTCGAAGGCACATAAATTTATTGGTAAATACACAAAAAAGTTTTTAATAACAATAACTTGAATTGTTAATAGCTCCTTTATTTCCCAGGATTACTTTGTTATAAATTCTAATTTCATGTGATATAAATTTGTTCTTAAAATTTGTATATGAGTTTCCTAAAAAAAATTAAATCATAATAATGGAATTGACATTTCAGCATCAAAGAGATTATCGGATCTTATCAGAAGACCATACGATTTATACAGAGCAGGAGTTTTGGATGA
Source organism: Calamotropha paludella (assembly GCA_927399485.1). Taxonomy (NCBI): domain Eukaryota; kingdom Metazoa; phylum Arthropoda; class Insecta; order Lepidoptera; family Crambidae; genus Calamotropha; species Calamotropha paludella. Next base: position 18,174,962 of record OV656815.1, on the reverse strand, counting down.
ATACGTCATGGGTCTGATGAATCAAGTCGCTCAAGCTATGGACGACTCTATCACACAAGAAGTTACTAATCATCTCTTCAAGAAAGTTGGCGCAAGGTTTGGCATGGATTTAGTATCATTTAACATGCAAAGAGGACGTGAATTTGGTCTACCTGGCTACATGGAATTCAGAAAATTCTGCGGTCTACCAGGAGCAGAGACTTTCCAGGATCTTTTTAACACCATGTCAAACGAAACTGTCCGGAAATATCAGTTAATCTTTGAACATCCCGTTGATGTGGATCTATGGTCCGGCGGTGTCTCTGAGCGACCTCTTCCAGGATCAATGTTGGGGCCCACTTTTGCATGCGTCATTGCTACTCAATTTTCTTACTCGAGACGAGGTGACCGGTTTTGGTAAGTTTATTATTCCTGTTATTATTCCGAATCGATCAGACATTTGTAAAAATAGCTGAACGACCGTTTGGTGCAACGGTAGCGAACCTGCCTTTCGCACCGACGGTTCTGGGTTCGAGTCCCGGAAGGGGCAAATGTTTGTGTGATGAATACGAGCATTTGTACCTGAATCATGGGTACTTATATATATTTCGATAAATATAACATATCTATGTATCATATATGTATATCTATCCGTTACCTTAGTATCCATAAAACAAGCCTAAGAGTGCTTACTTTGGGCTAGGCTAATTGGTGTGAATGTAAGAAATATTATTACTACTATGATTTAACATTTCGCTAATACGTAACAGGTATAAATTATCACTTTCATAATTATTAGTAAATATTTAATTTATTTTACAAATAAATATTGCACAACTGGAGTGAATCCATTAAAAATATCTGAAGTGACATGTTGAATTTGATATATGTTAACTTCCTGAATATTGATTTAATTAAGGATAATATGAGAAAATCAATAAAAACACGTGGGGACAAAAATCAAATTGCTAATTAATGATGCTTTATTTCCCCAGGTACGAACTTCCCAACCAACCTTCAACATTTACACCTGAACAACTGACAGAAATAAGAAAGGCGCGACTAGCACGTATTATTTGCGACAACACCGATATCATTGACACAGTCCAACTATATCCAATGGTGCTACCAGATCATGAATTGTAAGTAGCTTTCCTAGAGTGTTTTCACCGGTGAACAAAGTATCACCATCATTAGTTTATTAATATACCCCTCTCCATTAGATAAAAAGACTATAACTCACCATGACGACCCAGTGCGTATTTGTAGGTAGGCTTTGACTGCGTGCAGCCAAAGCAAATTATTTAAGGTGCCTTCAGAATAGTTCGAGCCATAAAATTTTAGCCTACCGATCCGTTGACAGGTCCTTACTAAAATAGCTTAACCTCCGTTGAGCTGCATATGCTGTGCCATCAATCTCTGAACAAATTTTAATTTTCTGTATATTTTATATAAGTGGGTTACTTAATAATGTATTTTGCAATTATTGTTACATACAAAAGGAATTGCCATGAACGAATACATATTATTACCTAATGCGAAATATTTTAACACGTTTCAGGAACCCTCGCGTACCATGCAGAAGTGGTATCATTCCATCAATGGATTTCACCAAATGGGCGGAACCAGCACCGTTCCGCGGTGCCGCCAAGCAATTCGTGAGTAGCTTCACATACGACCCCTTCTTAGGCAAGAAGTAGTATGCACTTAGTTTACTCTCCATTAGTAGTTGTTATATTTTGTCATGTGGAGCATGTACACAAAATGAGTAATGTATAGGTCGCAGATTAATAATGTGCCACGTGTTAGTTTGTAGTTGTGTGTGTTGTGGCAATCTTCAATAAATATTATTTTCTAAGTAAGCAAATTTTCAGACAAAAAAAATCATTAGATTATTATTGCTGCAGCACAGACAATGCACGTAGAAAATTGCAATTTTGAGCACCTACCAAGCTATATAGACGCTGATTTTTATTTGAAATATAATTTATCACAGATTATTGCAAAAAAAAAACTTGTCATATCAACCATCTTCATTTTAAACTTCATTTTGTCTTATAACATTATACGAAACCATTTTTTTTGCAATGGAATTTTAGCCGTATGTATGATTTTATTCAAGACAAACACTAGAATTTATATAAAGTGATTTTAGTCAGAATCAGTAGTTTACTCGTTATAATTTAGATTGGTACTTAAAAAAATTGTTAATATTTAGAGTAAAATAAGATACTTTTAAAAAGCTTAGTCGTGGAAAATTATTATAGTAAGTTTTGCGTAGGGATATATCATCATATGCCTATAAGGTGAATCATTGTTGTACTTTTATTATTTTCTAAATAATAAAATTTTCCGCGACTAAACTCGCCACGAGTCAAAAGTAACAATGTTACACAATATTAACTAAGAGATTACCTTATTTATAAATAGATTAAGTATTTTGTACAAAATAAATTTAGTTTATGGCTTAGCAAGGGCCAAACGCTTGATTGCCATAGTAATGTAGCTTGTTGATACATTTTGATAAAACATTTTAAGCACTTAGTAGAAAGACATAGCCCTAGTTTAGTTTTGTTCGATCAATATATTTAATATTATGCTTAGTAAGTTGTGTCTGTACGCATCTAATTGCACCTTTCTACAACGATTCCATTAAAAAGTAGAATTTATTCCATATAGAGTTTAACCTATTTCTTAACTGTTTAATATTTATTTATTACAAATATTTAAAATTTGTACAGAAGAAACTAGAAACTAGTAACAGTCTTGCCTGATTTTGTTATATGTACACAATTTATATCTTTGTTGTGACTCTTAGTCAATTATAGGGTACTTAAATAAAAGATCAAGGTTACTTGGGTACTCCCAGTAACTAAGTATTTTAGTTCTTTTGCGTAAAATAAAACGAAAATTAGAGTTATAAAATGAACATCTTTTTTAATGGGAATATATAAATAAAATATTAAAACAAAAGTTATAACCTTTTTTAGGCTTCCAAGTTCATGTTATCCATTTCAACATATGGTTTTGCGGTTATGTTTTGTATTATTACTGCTAAAAACGACTATGAAAGAATAGTTTTGTTTAACCGTAACATCCTTTCTGAAAATTGTATATTTCCTGTCGGATGTTACTCATTATTATTTATTACTTACATAACTTAACGTGAAAATATCGAACGTTTAGTAATGCATGAAACAATAGTATTACCTACATCTGTACATACAATAAATTTTAGTTATGTATGAAACATTGTTTTATTGAGTAGTAAAATTTAACAAGCAAACCTCACGAAGCAGTAGTTAGCGATTGCACCATATAGTCTACCCTCGAGTAAGTAAATATATATCTGTATATTATTAAAAGTGTTTATTTTAAATATGTTAATGTGATTCTGCTTCTGATCAAACTACAATTTCATTGCTTCCAGATAACAGATGCACAATTCATCAACGATAATAACACAAATTGTGATCATACTCCAACAACTCATACCGCACCTATAACCGCACCGCAGGAACCAAATTCAGATTTGATAACATTACAAATATCTTTTAATCATACCGCCACAAATAATAATAATCAGGCAACTGAAGGTGTTGTATCCGATTGTGTGCAAGATCCTAATGCAGCAAATAACAACTGTCCAGAACAATCAGCTATTGCGAACGAAATTGTTAATAGTGATACCATTCTTAAATATGTATACAAAACTGATGACAAATCGTTGGTAAACGAAAAGTCTACCCCTCATCCCTTAAATAGTTTAAGAAAAAAACGGTCTATAAACAACGAAAATAAACTAGAAAATGTAACAGCTGACGAAAGTAAAAATGCCCCACTTATAGTTGATTATGAAACACAGCATTCGCCTGAAAAAGAAATATCACCCCTTGCCAATAAATCAGTACAAAATGGTGCTCTTGCAAATTTTAAGATTGAAACTTTACATAACAATCAAAAGTCCACAAAAGACAACGAAGGCTCAAAAGAAAATTCTTCGTCACAATCAAGTGAAGAAAGTAATGAAAAGGCTCACATTAAAGAAAATAGATCAAATAGCGAAGCAAGCAGTGAGAGAGAAAGTTCTTCTGAAGATAAACGTGTAAATGATGATAAAAATACTGCTTCAAAAAAAGGCAAAAGTGGTAAATATAATAATTATGAAAATTCTAGCCGCGAAAAATATGAACCCAGTGAAAGTCGTGAACATTATGACAGTAGAGAAAATGATGACAGTAGAGAAAACCGCAAATATGCTCCATATAATAGCCGCACTGGCAATGATAATAAAAAAGATAAACTTCAAAGGCAAGATAGCCATGAGAAATACCCAGAAAAAACTAATTATCGCCCCCGTGATCGACAGTCTCATTCTACAAGACCACAAAGCAGTGAAAGTCGTGAAAGTGTGGAAAGTGATTCTGAGGAATATTCAAAACAGCGTGACGAAATAAAAAGTGATCGTGAAAACCTTGATTCTTTAGAAGATGATAAGCCCTCATACAAGGATGTTCGTGAAAAGAGCAAACAACTTGAAGATAATAATAGAGGAAAATCTAGATATAGCCAAAAATCTGAAGAAAGTTCTGGAAACGACAAATCAAGCAGTGATGAAAGTGAAGAAGATACTCGTCCACGTAGCAAACAGTTACAGGAATACGACTCTAAGGCACCAGAAAAAGCGAGCAATAGCACTCACAAGACGCCACCTACTATTCAAGATGTAGATTTAGGTGATTTTAGCTTCGAAAGAATTCAAATCGATGATAAAGGAAAAGTTGTAGCAGCCGATGAAAATGGTGAATCACATCCTGTACAATCACCGTTAAAGTCCGAAACCCATTTACCTCAATCAAGTGAGCAACTATCATTAGAAGGTTCGGAGGAACTGGTCAATGATAAATTTGAAAGTAATAAAGAACCTGTGCATATAAACGATGGAGAGGTAAAACCAGTTGTAGAAATAAACACCGATAATAACGAGGCAACCGAAGAAAATAGTAGTCAAGCTTTAAAAATTGGTTCAGAAAAGGATGTAAGCTTAGAAACTCTTCTTGGCACCAAAGAAGATTCAAACCAGAAGAAGGAAAATATATCATTAGAAAAGGGTCAAAATGAAAAAGATGATGTTAAACAAGAATTTGAAAGAATCCCCGTAAATTACAAACACAAAAATAAAGACGAAAACATAAACGACCAGAATATAAAAAATGACAAAGAAACAAAATCTGATGAAGCCGCAGATATTTCTCAAAATGAAGGAACTTTAGATGCATTAAAACCAATAAATGTCAAATACGACGAGAATTTGGATTTCAAATTCGATGATGTAGGTATCAAATTACCAGAAATAAAATTACCAGAAGATGTTTTAGATTATGCCTACGAAGAACCAAGTTATCTAAAAAAAAATGAAGAACAAAAGGAAAGAGACGGATTTTACTACTATAATGATGGATTGTCAGACTCACCAAAAAAAAAGAAAAAATCTTATAATGATGAGAATGATGAGAATGATGATGAAAATGATAATCATGCTGGTTACTACGGATACTATGGAAATGAAAACAAGAATCAAAACTACAAAAAGAAGAAAGAAAATAGTCAAGAAGACGCTGATGAAAATGAAGACGAAGAGGACCACGAAGACCTGTATGAGAGATTCGTTCGAGAACGTTTTGGGAAAACAGGGTCATTTCAAGAAAGGTCTGAAAAGTTAACTGACGCCAGAATTCGGCCTAACGATGCGAAACTATACGACACCGTTAAGAATATTTTAAAGAAAACGGAAAATATAGATGAACAAGCAAAAAAGAGTGGTGATCCAAACGCAGGATATGCATGGACCTTAGAATACGGAGAAAATTTGTAAATTAAAAGTAATTTTAAGTTACTCATGCTATATCAGATCTCTATCAAATCACTTAGTGAAAGATTCATCGAACTGCGTTTGATTACGTTAACCAAAGTTATTTTATTTCTCACTATATAAACAAATCTCAACTACCTTAAACGAAATATATCTATTTTAAAAACACTTGTTAATTTAACATTGGTATATTTCTGTACAGCATATTTTTTCGACTACTAGTGTGATTGAATTGAGATTACAGTCTCAGTGATGATTATAAATGCTGTGAGTTCAATTATAAATGTTTAATACAGCAAACAGTTGCATGATTCGACCTCTGCAACATAAATGTTTTTCAGCTAAAATTAAGAAAAAGTACAGCTTAGAACATCATTAGTAATAAGTAAGTATGCTAAATATATGAGTGTGATAGTGATAATTTTTATTTATTAAATTATATAAATAATCTACCTTTTGTTTTTATTCCCATTTCAAATACCTCCACATTTCATTCCACATAACGACAACGAAGTAGCAATGGCTTCTAACTGACTAAAAGCTTTTTTAAGAATGCGAAATAATGATTAAATTCGAAAAAATATGAATTTGATTCATCACTTTATGTAATTTTTATATAATAACATATTTTTATTACTTACATTAATTTGAAGTAATATCCAATGGCTCTCATATTATGTTGGTATTTTGGGAATTTTTCTTGAAAATATACGGTCCGGGAGATTTTATTTAACTTAAAATAAGTTTTTCGAAAATATACGATCTCGAATCTCGATATTAATTGACATAAAAACTTGAAGTGTCGTAAATTGTTAGTTAAGAGTTATCATGATAGGTCAATGGAAGATACACTTCGTAGTCGATTATTACATCCTCAATAAAAAGTAAGTAAGAAATAAAATTTAGTTCTATTCGTTATTAGTTGAACACTGACTGCCAACAGCTTTTTTTTCTTGAACATATACGATCCTACGACATAAAAACTTGACGTGTGGTAAATTGTTAGTTAAAAGGTATCATGACACGTCAATTGGAGGTATTGACACTTCGTAGTCGATTATTTCATCCTCAATAAAAAGTTAGTAGGAAATAAAATTTAGTTCTATTCATTATAGGTTGAACACTGACTGCCAACAGCTTTTGTTCGCGAGGATCTAGATTATTTCCTTCCAATGCCACTTACATTCTATTGGGAAAGCACAGACCTGCCTAATGGATGAATAGATCGTAGGGAGAATGGAACGTAATACAGCATGTGGTGGTAAGCCAACGTGCCCTCTGAAGCACGGAGGAGCTCTATGTTGCAAAAATGTCGGTCGTCCCTCCGATTACCGACCCTTACGAATGCTCCACAATTTTAAGTTGATCGCGCTAAATACTTTACTATCGAGCTCTTGATCTTGGAGTTAAACAAGGCAACACAAACGCAACGTAATATTTTGGTCAACTTACCTAGGGAAGGATAGTAGTATAATAGAATGAATAATTGATACAAAATATACGAAGTACAAGGCCTACACACTTGAAACATGACTATAACATGTACTATCGAAGCCTCTGGCGCCTTATCAGTCCTAAGTCGAAAGTCGCTAGCACACTGCACGATGCCTATCGCTTCAGGCCACGCCCCACTCCATTCATTCAACAATGGCACATGAGTAAAGAAACGGAACAGAGACAAAGCTTCTAAAGAGCTTGCAAAATTTATACCTATTTTGGTAGGGTTGGCAATTGAATAAATTAAAAATATAAATGTTCTTTTTTCAAATTTTTTATTAAAATAGGTTATTTTTTACAAATTACATACTCTAAATATATTTATTTATTACTTTTGGTTTTTAATAATTTGTTGTGTCTTTTAATCGAATGATAAATTCTAAATCTAATATATTTTTTTTTCAAATAATCCAATGGGAAACACTCCCATGGCATATGAAATGTACAATCTTGCAAACGTGCTAATATGTCATTACCAATATTAACAATTTGTACATGAAGATCAAAATATTCGCGAAATTTTTGCTCAAGCAATTCAACAAATGCAATAAAATTGTCAGGCGGTATTATCAAAAAACCTGAGTTCACACTACCTAGGCTACTCTCTCGTACCAATTTCGAAGTGAGGAATCGCTTAATTTTTTTTCCCTACAATAGATATAAAAGATTAACACTAGGTTAGGTTAGAGATTGCGACAAAACTTTGCAAGCATAACCAAATTAACCAAGATAGATTACAATGACCTGACACGAAAAACTCAGGTGCGTCAAAAAAAGCGTCTCCTCGCTTTGGGAATGATACTCTGGTGGGGAAGCAACCTCTCCCACTTGCAAAATCCTGCGCTCCGATTCAATATATTTCCCAAAAAAGTTATTGTAGGTATCTATTCAGAATTACTTACACAATTTTACCGAAATATCTGGTATAATTTTCCGTAAAATATATAATAATGAGTATTGAGTAGTTTTGATTATGGAGTTGTATACCTTTTAATCTACATAACACATTATAAATATAAATTAAGTTTCAAGTACAAACTTACCTAGTAGGCTCCTTGGGATAGTTAAAATAAGAAATATTTTTAGTCTTTCTATTATTATTCATGCACACAGTACAATGTACAACCATATTCACAACACTTTTTAAATACTTAAACTAAAATATTACTACGTATTATGTGAGAAACTCGAAAACAAAAACAAAACACGCACAAAGTTCGAGCGTCGCGTCACACCTGCACGCCCTGAGATTGACCACTGGCTGATCGAGTCTGAAGCGGTTTCGGCTTATACGTGACAAGCGGCCAGTGGTCACGCACACACACGCGTTGCACTTGTAGTGATGTACCTATCACAGCGCATTCGTATGTAGCTTTGTCTCTGTTCCGTTTCTTTACTCATGTGACAATGGCGCGCGTGCGCAAACAAGCAAGTGAGAGCAGATTGACAATTGACAGTACTGACATCAAGGGCAATTTAAACTTGTTTTTTATGATTGGCCGTAGTATAAATTGTAGTAAAATACGAAGCCAATTAGAGGTCGTGTGGACGTGTCCGATGCGATCAGTTCAAACGAATATTTCTACAAAGTGGTAAGGCGCGAGAGGCCTCGATAGTACATGATTCCTCTTAGACCGTGAGTGTCCGTTAAGAAAGGATTTCCGAAAGAACGGAAACTGTATTTAAGAGGTCGAGGTTTCATTTCGTTATTGACATTTCGTGTATATAAAATATAATAAACTAGCGGCCCGTCCCGGCTTCGCACGGGTGGACAAAATTCTTTAATTTTTTTCTAGCATTCAATATAGCCTATGACACTCAGGAATAATGTGCCTTTCTATTGGTGAAAGAATTTTTAAAATCGGTTCAGTAGATCCCGAGATTACCCCTTACAATTTAACAAATATACAAACACACAAACTTTACTTCTTTATAATATTAGTATGATATATTTCAACCATTTCATATTTTTATCGCAACTACGGCCCGATTGAAAAGAGCACGAAATTTTTCATTACTTATTCTGTGGCGGATTCAGGGAATCCCCTTTCTTTGAATGATATACCGTAGCGACTGCTGGCAACTTCGTCTATTCTGACTTGCGGGGATTCCCCGTAGTTTATTTTGTGCTTCAATTGTTTATGACTAAGGCGGTTCACCCACTAGAGATGCGTCCCGCCGCGATGCGCGTAGCGAGAGAAAACGCGCGCGGGGACGCAGGCGCAGATCTGCCTATCTTAGCGGTGTAATCTGCTTCTCCGCGCGGAATAGCAATACAAGACGAGCACGCTTCGCGCTCCCGCGCAGAATCTGCGCGCGGGGCGCCTACCCGCGCTTTGCCGCGTCGGCAGTGTGTTGTCATAGGCGTGTTTTCTATATAAATTGATATTAATCATACAATGGTAAAATGGTGTGTTAACCACCTAATGATCAGCGAGAATGTGTTTGACAATTCAATGAAAGTTTTATTGATGGATACTCAGTTGTGCAATTCACATTGTCTCGTATCGAAATTTATGTTACGCTTTAAAACTGTGACTTTTGAGCAAATAAAGGTAAACTTTTTTATTTAAAATCTAAACCGTATTATCCAAAATAATGAGTGCTCTTGTCGAAAAGTTATCTAGAATTAATGTACCTGTGTAATGTATGGTTTACATTAAATTGAAATAACTAAATAAGAGGGCGGCAAAATTGTCCTTCACCCCGGGCAGCCGACACCCACGCTACGCCGCTGCTTTGCCAGTTATTTTTCGAGCGGTTTGCATTTATTTTACACGTTATTGTTTTTATTATTAAAAATTATGGTTTAAAAAAACACGCTTTTATGGTGATCCGAACTATAAAGTCAAAAATAAAATTCAATATAACAATCAAGTAATTAATGAGAAAATTAATGTCATTGTAAGAAAAGCTTGGGCTGCTCGATATAGTTACATTTTTTTAGTTAATAATTTATTACTAAGATACCTTACTATTTTTTTCGAAATGCAGTAAATTTAGCAAGAATGTCGTACAAAGCATCCCATAATTTACTTGTTGATTGCTTAATTGTTATATGGAAGTTTATTTTTGCTTTAGTTAGGTTTACCATAAAAGCGTGTATATTAGTTGTTTTAAACTACATATAATTTATTTTAATCTATTCTAAAAGAGGGATTTTTTTCATAATTCATGTTCTTTATTATATTTTTTAGTTCTGTGTTGAGATTTTTTTATTTTCTTCAATATTTATTTAATTTTTTATTGATATAGGTATTGTCATCGTTCTCTGATAAATGCAAAATTTCAAATTATCTAACGTTTTGAAGTGGGTGAAAATAGCGTCAGAAGATTCCGTTACAAACAAACATAGAAACGTTTGCAACATACAGGTGAAGTTACAAAACATGTTAAAAACGTGGTTGAGATCTACAATGATTGAAGATGGATTAAATGGGCTTTGTATACGCAGTGTACAAAAAAAACTTGTAAATAGTATAGACGATTCTTACACGAGAGACGTTATCAACCGTTTTGCTGAAGATCCTCAAGAAATAATTTAAAAATAGAACTTGAATTAAATAATTGAAAGATAAATAAAAATGCATGTTGAAATTGGAGTGATGTAAGACAAGATGCAAGATACTTAAAAAAAATCATTTCAGATACCAGATACAAATAATTTTCTAAAAAGGTATCTGAAATACTGGATACAAAATACCTATCTTTCAAATACTTTTTAAAGATAAAATACTAAAATAAAAACAACATTTTATTGAATTTAAGTTTATTTGTTCGAGAAAACAATTTTCGAATAGATCGCGTTGATAACAAGGATCAGGCAAATGTGACAAGACAAAATGTGAAGGTAATTAAAATTAAGACTTTTTATGTTTTAGTTGAGATTTGAGTAAAACTAATTCTTCCTTCGATGAGGCCAGGAGAAGGTTCGCTCTACAGGGGGGGCGAACAGGGTTTTATTTCAGAAATATTTTTTTTAGTGTAGGATAAGAATTTAACGAAACGAGCTAACCCAGAAGATGCCTATTCACCCTGGCTTTGAAAATGGACGGGTTATAAGTTCTCGGAAATACAGACGCAGGGAGGGAGTTCCACTCCTTTGCTGTACGCATTATAAAGGATGTTGAAAAGCGCTTGGTGCGACAGGTAGGAATGGCAACCAGGAAAGCCTGCAGTGCGTCTGGATGTTCGATGGAAAAAATGAGATGGCGGTATGAGCAAATTCTGCTCTTGAGCACACTCTCCAAAGTGCAGTCTGTAGAACACCGACAAACAGGCAACTTTGCGGTGATCAGCTAAGGTGTGAAGCTTGCTCTTCATCAATTTGCTGTCATCGATGAGCTTCTCAGCTCTGCACTGAATCGAGTCCTGTGCAGCAAGTTGGTATTTAGCTAAGCCATCCAAAAGGCTGCTGCAATATTCCATGCAAGATCGGACATGAGCTTTATCGAGAGTTAAAAGCTGTCCCGGCCGGCGTGAAATATGGCTTGACCTTATTTAGGACGCCCAGCTGTTTGGTTGCAATTTAACCTTTCGATTCGATGTTGGCGCCAAAGTTGAGGTCTGAAGACAACTCCATACCAAGAAGCTCGAGGCCGTCGGTCACAGGTACAGATGTACCTCGGAAAGTAGGAGTGAGGTGGAAGGAACTCCTTTTTGCCGTGAAAAGATATGCTTGTGTTTTGGAAGCGGAGGTATATTCACTCAACCATGGCCTCTCTCATCAAAATCACGTCGACACCGCTGGCTTTTGCGCTAGACAGGTATCTCTCTACAACAGTACTGTCATATGCACACCCAACAATTCCTGGTATTAACAAGTCATTGATGTGTAGCAGGAATAGCGTCGCAGAAAGAACAGACCCCTGAGGAACTCCGGCATCAATAGCCACTGAGTCAGAAGAGCAGCCATCGACAACTACTCTGATCGATCATTCAGTCATGAAATCCGCTATTCAACTGCAAAAGTCAGCGGGGATACCGTACGCAGGAAGCTTGCGGAGCAGACTTGCGTGCCAGACCCTGTCAAAAACCTTCGAGATGTCAAGTGACACGACTAGTGCTTCGCCGTGCATCTCGAGGGCCTCGCCCCAGGAATGCGTCATAAACTAGAAGATCCCCAGTTAAGCATCCTCGGCGAAAGCCATATTGACGGTCAGTGAGGAGATCGTTGTCTTCTATATATGTGAGCAACTTGCTGTTCAGCACTCTTTCCATAACCTTACAGAGTATGGAAGCGATGGCGATCGATCGGTAATTGCATGGGTCGGCACGACTACCCTTTTTGGGTCCGTCAAGAAGAATAGGTGCGGCTTCTCGGTCTTCAGATGGTGATGGACCGAAAGGAGATTTGAGTGCAGTCCTCTAATGTTCGCAAGGTGAACTTTAAATGGGAGGAAGTGCAGCCGTTGTTTAAAATTCTTCCTATTCCTTCTTTTCATGATGGTGAATGTTGGGGGGTAAGATTTTTAGTCGAGACGCTACTTAGTCGACCAATGGATGTTTTCTTGGGCTAAGCTGACCAAAAAAGGGAACTCACCTGGAGACCGCGGGGACGCCCCAATCCCCCCGAAATGGCCACCGGGTCCTCCCGTACAGTCGCCAACTGGCACGGTGGAGCATTTTGGGATTTTTCACGAGTTGGCGGGGCAGCCTTTCACGCGTGGCTAGCGCGCTAGTTACGCCCCCTGCTAACTGCGGTCGGCCAGGGGCTAAAACCGTACTTCGGATCCCCTCCAGAATGAGTTCCAGGAGGGACATGATATTTGTAGATAGATAGTGTCGCCATCTGTCATTTAGTTCCTGACAATATCGACTATTTTCTTTATTTATGGCTTGCACAATTTGTGCATTTAGCCAGTGTCAAGTAAGTATCATCTTTCTTCTATGTTCTTGAGTTTGTCCTAGGTTTCAGTAAAGAAGTGGGGTTTTACTGAAACCTCCTCATGGCCTTCTTGAGAGAGCCTGAAAAGACACCTTCCATCCTGTTTTGTTACACTTGCCAACACTCATGCATATTCAGAAACACTCGGTGGTTAATAGCACGCCTTATTACACACTAATATCCACCACAACACAAAATTTAACAAGAAAACCAAAACCATTAAAGTGACGCTTCGCGCTTCCGCCAAAAACTTCAATATCGACTATTTAAATAAACGATGCACTGCGTTCATTTGCGTTCGGAAAGAAAACTGCGAAGTTTATTTTAGTAAAAGTATCTTAGGCAACAAAGTATCTTCAAATTACTAAGATACCAGGAAAATGTATCTAAATATAAGATACAAAATACAAAATTTAAAAAGTATTTCAAATACAAGATGTAAATACGTATTTTCTATCTTGTATCTATATTTCAGATACTTTTATCTAAGATAAGTCACATCACTGGAAATTTGTTTAATTATTTGACTACCTATAAAGACGACTCTCTTGTGTTTCCCCTGCATACTACATACTTATCTTATACCTCATGTTTTGCGTAGGTGTCTTCAAGTAGTGTGTATGACAAAACAACAATCGGACCTAAAATATTAATGATGCCCTACACTGCGTCGGAAGCTGGGTGCGCCCTTGCACATAATCCTATGTTGCGCGTTCGTTCAGTACTAAGCAGTGTTCGTTCCGCTTTCCTCCTCGTCCAGCTAATTAAAAAAATTGTGGCACTCCTTGCTAGCTCAGTACCACTTTGATTGTGCAAAATTAAAAGTCTCCTTACCTCGCCCGGGATTTGCTTTGGTTGATACTCGTGAAGCCTTACACAACCGAATTTTTTCTTCGTCGCACTGGGGCCTAGTCCAAGGGGAAAAAAGCGGGGCTATCACTTGTTGCGACACTTACACAGCCCTTCGGTGCTCTTCACGCCACCTATTCATTTACACATCCCTGTTACCCGCTATATGTAAAAAGGCTCCCTACTCACGCTTACATACAATCATCATGGCTGTATGTTCCCGTTTGAGAGTTTTTCTGGTTAGTGTGGGCCCATGCGGAGACGTTCCGTACTCTTGTGTCAAAGTACAGATTTTCCTCTTTTTTTCCCCGCATCTGAGTCACCCCGTTTCTGAGATGGACATCGTAAGTTCTGTGTCCAGTGATTTGGACTCGAAGATCCCGTTCACGAGAACTTTACGGCCTTCCCTCGCCCGCCTGGTAGGTATAGATTTCTACACCTAGAGGAAAAGGTGCTCCGGATTGACATCCGCGGACTTTAATCATTTAGATTGGTAAGTTGATGAAAATGTGACACAATAATTAATTTCAAAATGCAAGACTGTGATGCTGCCTAAATGAAAGATACAAATAATTATCTATTTTCTTTTAGTCTATTACAGATTGACCTATTGTAACATGGTTTTTTTGTGATAATTATATTTTATTGCTCATGTGCAGTTATTTTAACCCCACCCTTAAACAGAGCACTGGGATGAGAACTAGGCACAAACTCTAGACTTCGCCCTGGTAAATTATGGATATTGAAAGACACTGTAAAGGCTGACATGATTAGTTAAGGGTGATGTATGAACCAAAGTATAACACTGGAAAGAGGTAAATAGGTTTAATATAAGGAAACAAAAAATGTACATTTTGAATAATATAACTCAAAATCAACCTGTCACTATGAATAAAAGCATATGAACTATTGGGCACTCCATATTAAGAACAAAGAGTAAATCCTAAACAAGTTTCCAAAATGCAATGTAATTTATAAACTTGATATATATAATTGTCATTCATATCAGAATAAACATGGTATGCTTTAGGGAATGAAGATTTTATGATTTTTAATTTTGGTGTCAGCTATGCACAAGTGGTGGTAAGCTGCTGTTAGCAGAAGTTACTGACTTATTTAGGTCACTTCAGCCCAATCACACTGCATAGTCAGATAGGATAACCCAACTATAAGCTTATTTATATTAATTTGTAATTAACAATGTAAGCATAAAACAAAATTATAAAAACTTGGAAACAGAGTATTATATTAGTTCACAGGTTAACACAGTAATCATTAATTTCTAAAAGATTGTCATGAAACTTACACTTTTGTGTGATAAGATCATATACTGTTGAGACAACCAAAATACAGAATCGGTAAATAAAGGATTTAATAGAATCGCAATATTTGCAATCTAATTTTTTTAGTATAATTTAGTTATTAAATACACATTAAGAGTTACAGCAGTATTTATATAATGTAAAGCATTGTGAGAACCATAAAAAAAAATTTTTATCAAGCCTTGATCTTCATTTTGCCAAGATCATTTCTAAGCTTATTTAAGTTTTCCTGTAAGGCTTCTTGTTTATTTTCTAATGCTGAAATAATATCATCACTTCTCTTCATTTCTTTGTTAATGTATTCCATACGTTTAGAAACGTTTTGTCTTGCTTCTTCCAAATCTTGTTTGACCAAGACTGGTCCTATCAATTTAAATACTTCTGCGTCTTTTTTAAGTAACATTAATTCTTCTTTAACAGCTTTATTTTCATTTAACTGACTATCTAATTGCTGCTTCTGTGCTATCGCCTTATGATACTCCTTTTGAACTCCATTGAATATTTCGAGCTCCTTTTGCAACTTTTTCTGAATTTCTTCAGTCATTTTAACCAAAAGATAAATCAATATCGGTTTCCTTCAAATGTAAGACAATTACTCGTTTTTATTTATTCTTCCATGGAATTTAACATAAAATAGGTTATATTATATTTCACTGGTTGCTCGCAATTACATTTTGTTTTCTTTAGGTAAATATTTCCCAAACGCGACGGCAAAGGGTATAAAGATTATACAGCCTAGTTCTCAGGTATTCCCATCGAAACAAAAAAAAAATCATTTTTTAGGTATCACGCTCCGCTCCAATATATGGTGCTAGCGTAGCTTTATGTTCAGCGACTGTATTGCATCGCATAAGTTCTGTATAACAATAAAATTTTTCACAGTATTTATTATATGTGAATTAAATATATCTATAATTAATTATTCTATATTAATTATTATAGCCAATAAAACAAGAAATTCATTTATTATTCTGTCTTTAATGATTTAATTCACTTACCGATTCGTGAAAAAACATTTTGCCAAGGGCCAACAAGACAACAGTTCGAACTCTGCAATTAGAAACCTACAAAAGCTGGTCACGCAGCTTTTGTAGGTTTCTAATTGCAGAGTCTTGGACCTTGAAGTTTATACCTGTAGCATGCCATTTTGTCGGGTAGAATTCGTGAAACTGATGTCGTTATTCGGTGTCGTAAGTCCATCTCTTGAATAAGATCCTGTTGCATTGTTAGGTTGTGGGTAGGTCTGTAAAAATGTAATTGTTAACTTATTAATCCCTTATGAACACCGCGGCGCAGTGGGTCAGGTTAGTGGGTTATTCTAATGTGTTTTAGAATTACTTTTGTATGATAACTACACGAATGCACAAAAAAGACCAAAAAAAAAATATCTTTAGTCGTTTGACTGAATTCTACTATTGTATAATCGGTTGTACCGTGAGAAAAAGCAGTCTTGTATTTTATTTTATCAATTTTTGTAAATATTATCTTCGTGGTCAGTCTCAAGATTTCTAGTGATGGAAACATTATAAGAGCATAATTTCCTCTTTACCGTCTTTAATTTTTACCATCTGTAATAACTTTGCCATAAAAGTGATTATAATAGAATGTAGGAAAATGTACGCATTTACTATCTATCTATAAGCCAATCCTTGAGCTCCATTTTCCAAGAACTTTATCTCCATTTATAACGTCTGCTTTTTCTCTAAAGCACTAGCATAGGCGAGGATTTATATAACTGTTGCGTTTGCTTTTTTATGAAGCACTAAAATAGTTGTGGATTTACGTAAGGACCGGATAAACAAAAAACTAAATGACACCGTTAATAATAGTTATGGTATTATTTGAATGTATTGAGCAGTGGCACAAGTCGGTCACAAGCACAAACAAAATATGGTCCTTCTCTCCATCTGTTTAAGTTTAGCAGGTAGTAAATAACTAGGCGATGCAGTCACTAAGCATAAAGCTACGCTAGCACCATATATTGGAGTGGATTGATACCTAAAAAAAGAAAAAATGTTTGGATGGGATTTTTTGCGAATTTCAAAATTTGGTCTCCACCTGTTGATCTGGTCCTAAAACTGTTGATTCGATTCCACACAAAAAATATTAAAATCGGTTAAGAACTCGGGAAGTTATGGCGTAACAGACATTGCGCCATTGAAGCTGATCCATGGTAGCTTCGCTCGCTCCGCTCCAATAATATTTCTGGCAGACGCTCGGATCACAGGATTTCCTGCGCCCTGTACAAAGAAAGGAGGAGCAACACTGCGTCATTTGTAGGTGTAGAGCGGCCTCTCTTTTTATCCTCGGTTGTTTTGCTCACTCCGTTGGCCATAACTGAGGCACTTCTCAACGCGTCGCATTCCTCAGATATTCACAACTTTTGCTCATAATATTACTGCTCCTGCTTTGGTTTTCGATATTTTCTGATACAATTCTTGCTTGACAACTGAACTTTGAGCTAATTTAACCTTCTAAATTTATTAACTCAATGGTTCTTTTAACCTAATTAACCTTAAAAATAAACAATGAGTACTTTTAAAATAATTAACTAAGAACATTTTCGCCTTTGTACATTTGAAAGCAGATCTCGAAGAAAGGCCTATTTAGCACCACTTTTTTATATTATAATCTAAGATTAGGGTCTTCTAAGTTTTTAAAATTACTTGAAAGTTATGGAACTTTTTTCCTATTTTTTTATTTAAAGCTCTAAATTGATTCTAACTCACTAACCTTAATAATTTATTTCAGATCAAAATTTCTACAACTCATTAATGGCACTGGATATTTTACATGAGAGAGTACAAGTCATGAAAACTACGCCATCTAAAAAAAACAATAAAACATGCAGAAATTGCAAGAAAATTGTTCGAGTCTGTTAGGTCTATAAATTCTCAAACACAAAAACTAAAAAACATTGCGGAAAATACATGGGGTATTTCCAGAGTAGGTACCCCCAAATGTCAGAAATCGAAAAAACAAAATTTCAATGCGACTTTTTAACCTCTAAGCTCTGACCGATATGACTTTTTTAACTAATTTAGATATATTGAGTTAATGACCATCTAGACTATTCTAGACAGTTTTCGTAAGTTTACCCTAACTGCATTGTTCAAACAAGCTGTCACCTAGTGTGCTATGGAGAAACCTATGATTGGTATTTCCTTGCGTGATAAAATTCGTGATGAGGACATTTGTAATAGAATCAAAGTTACCGACACAGCTCTTCAAGTTCCTTAGCTGAAATCGCAATATTTCAAGAAATCATTAGTAGAAAAAATTCAACTTGTCTCAGTCATCAGGTGGGACCCGAACCCATGTACTCTCGCTATCTGGTCAAGCTACTCTTCTAATTTAGCTACCGAAAGCTTGACAGACCCGTTGAATGTTATCCAATGTTTCTTAAACGCATACCAGCGTCATCTTTCATGTTCCAACAACCTACGATATTTTCGAAACTATTAATCTTGGCAAATTTTTGAAGTTTTTTCTTTAGGCGCGTTATAAAAAAATTATGAGAGTGAAATTTTAAGATGCGTGCGCATGACTGTGACACAAAATTATCATGTTGAAGTTGGCCGCAAAAGCGACATAGAATAAACCAGCAGGATGAAGTTGGCCGCTAATTATGAATATGTGTGTGTGTGTGATTTTAAATTATATGTGGATCTCATTCTGCGTCAATAATCCATTATCCAGTAGCACTGCCAAAATGGCAGGTATTAATTATTATTGTGTCACAGTTCTCGGGTGATTCCATTTTATTGCTTGTAACTATACACAATAAAACTCATCAAACACTTTATATTTTTAATATATTTTTATTATCTAATGGCACTTTAATTGCGTCACCAAAACAAACTCCAACTGAATAATGATGCACATAAAAATGCTTTTCAAATAACTTTCCAAAATATCACTTAAAATAGACCTTAATCACATTTAAACCCTTTATTGATATATGACACTTTAATGTAATACTAAAAAATATTACTATGCTGGGAATGTAGACAAAAAAACTTATACAATAAATATGTCTATTAAGAAGTTTATAGAAACAAAAGAAACTAGTAAATAGCCTCTCCATAGAATTATATGTCTTACTTAAAAATATAGTAAATGCTAGTGTAAATACGTTTTAAATTTTATAAAATGGAATATCAAAATTATGTTTTATAAATTTATAGTATCAAAATTAAAAATTACTCATACAAAAATATATATAGGAATTCAAATTGATTATTACACTCTCATAGTATATATCACTTAATTCTGCTTTGAATACAAGGCACACTACAGAATGGCATATCCTGTTTGACAACAAAACGACCACTGAGTAAACTCTTACCACACGTTCGACCTGAGCATATGAAACAATCAGCATGCCAATGTGTATTTCCCCAAGATACCCCCTGCTGCTCAGGACCGATAACCCCACCACAAGCACGACAACGTTCTGCATGAAACTGATCATAGCAGGAGAGGCAAATAGGTAGACCAGTCTTATCATCAGGAACATATTTCGAACCACCAAGTGGTGCATCACAATGGTAACAACAAAAATGTTGTACATGAAAAGCTCTGCCTTCGGCTGCTGTGTATGGACGTGTGAAAATCAACTCATCACAACCAGCACAACGCGGTATATCCAACACATTAGCCAAATCTCTCGCACAATATATTTCTCCTTTATAAAAGAAGTAAACAAGGTCAGCCAGAAGTTCTCCACACTTACTACAAGTGAAGCATTGCGGATGCCAGATAGCTTCTTGGCCAGCTCTCTCAGCTTTAACTGCCACTTCACCAGCAAACATTGATTTCTTGCAACGTTGACAGGGCACACCTTCATTATACAATTTTCTATTGAACTCTAATTCAGCAGGGCTCAGTGTTATGTCTGTCAGCTGATCTATTATTGGATTCAATTGGTCATCATAGGTAGATTGTTCAGGTACTTCATTTTCACTACCGTCACGTGAGGCCCATTCATTGTTTGTTGATGGTGGAGGTATGGCTCCTGGGTATGTGTTGTAGTTAGGTAATGGAGGTGGCGGAAGATCTTCCTCTGAATGGGTCCGCAGATACTCCCTCAAAGGAGCTGTTTGTTGAGGTTCGACTTGATTCATAGGTTTTGTTGTAGTAGAGTATTGTGGACTGATCTTTGTCGAACATATGGTTCCACTATGTTCAGGTGTTGTTGGCTCATGTTTCCAACTCCATATCTCACCATTTGGCGCAAAAATAGTTCCTTTTTGAATTCTATTGTCAATAAGTTTAGCATTGCCCATAACATTGTTATTTGTAGTTGACCATATATCTGGCATAATAACTGCTCCAAGTGCTTTACTAGCAAATTCATTAGTTTCTTCTCTGAATTGTGGGTTTTTATTATACTCATCACGGAATAGCATTATAGGTTGTAAGTAGACATCATTAGCAACTGGCATGCTCAGGTCATTTAAGTTTTTGAATAGTTTATCATATACTGGTCCATGTTCCACAGCACTTTTTATTCGATCTGATTCTATTTGCATTACGTGAAGTTTGTCTTTGACAATACGGCTTAATATCGGACTGGCTTTATAATCGGGTAGATTAGCTGCACTACTTACAACATTACCTTGCGAATCTAATACCAGTTTCTTGTCAGAGGCATTTTTCGGGACTATATTGTACTTAATGCCCCGAGACACATTAGATATTTTCAATGGAAGAGCATATGATTTGGTAGCAGAATGAGACTTGCTACTTTCGACTGAATAAATTTCTCCACTTTGAAGCGGTCCAACACGCACGACATTGCCCATTCCCACAACATGGTCCTTAATTCTTGTGATGTATTCCTGAAAACATTAATTAAATTGTATTAATGTGATGCAGTTTAAGAAATGCACATTTTTGTTATTGTGAAAGAAAAGAGGCTTGCTGGAAGCCTCTAAGTTTTTTCTAATGCCCTTATTACACTATTTAATAAATGGATACACGTGCATAATAACCATGCACGTAACGATCTCTATTGATCATTAGTGGCACTTAAGCCTCTTTTTTTGCCTGCATCCCATATGTTGTTCCTTGTTTAATTTATAAATCTGCCCTCCGTGTATTGGACTGACATGACCGGTGTCCGGAACACCTAAACCCTGAATGTCTAGGTTGCGAAATACAATAATACTCGATTTGAGTGTGTACCGTATGCTCAGACTTCTCTTGATCTGTGGCATGATGCCTGGCGGCAGGGGCAACGTCGTGCGGCGGCAGCTGCGTGCGAAGTTGCGCCCGCCGACGCCGCGCCGCCTCCGACCCGGACACTGGAGCTAACGAGCCCAAGCACGACATATACTCCGATACCTACAAACAAAACATCATAATACGCCACTATAGTAAGAGAAAAAACGACTTGACAACGGAATTTCAAATTAACTTATTTTTATAAAACCATTTTTCTAATGAGTGCTTTAACAGTGAAAATAGTTTTGTATTGATGATTTAATGATACAAACACAAGTTGCATAATTGACTGTAATTTAAGTTTTGAAATTAGCGGACTCATTAGAGTTAAGAATAATGGGTGAAACCAACGATAAGTACTTAATACTTTATTAAAATTAAATCTTATCTAAATTACATACGTGTTATATCGTTTATCAATTAATGACTAATCTTGACAGTCACTAATAAACAAACTGATAACTTGTGAACTATGTATTATATTACCGGAATAAAGAAATCTAGTCAAAGCAGGCTTATTTCATATAACATATAACATATTTACCAATTCAGTTGATGCATTTGGAGGAACCCAATCAAGCTTCACAGGTTTATCAGTAACTCCACGAATTTTTATCAATGGCACTGAAAACATGCATGCTTTCATTGATAAAAATTATACATTTTTAATAACAATGTGTTGATATTCATTTGAATACTGCTTTTATGACATAAAACTAAGCTAGTTTAATATGGGTTAAAATACTTACAGGTCCCTTTTTTAGGTCTTGCGGTACCTAGTAATTCAAATTGAGCCCAACCAGAAAGGTCGTCATCCTGAACATCATGGACATCCTTACTACAGTGACAGGAGCGACATACCTTTCTCCAGAAATGTAAATCTAATCCAGGGCAAGATGGACCTAAAATTTAAAGTAACCATATATAAATGATTTTCAGCCTTCCTTGCATGTCTTCCTCTGAAAACTACCCTCAAAATACTAATTACAGTTCTGCTATGAAATCAGCATGAAAACTCTAATCAAATATAGAATACTTTCATAGAACAGAGATACACATTGAATGTCTCTATGGTATTGATATTCATTATCCTTATTAGAATAACTTGTTAAACAACATAAGTGTGACAATCAAATTAGTAGGTATCAAAATTTTAATGCTATCAGGCTACTTATTCACAAACGTCCGAAACTTTCCGTGTCCGATACCTTCCGAATTCGAAATGTCAAATTTGTTCCCGAACGGATTGTAAAACGTTATTCACAACCCCATCGAAAACAAGTTTCCGAATCCGTATGCACAGACTACTTATAGTGCTAACTTGCAGTAGTAAAGCGCATTTACAAAGAATGTTATAAAATGGTAGGATATGGACTAATATAGTAGGAAATAACAAAGTACTAGATATGATCATTTTTCATGATTTCAAGCAAGTTTGTCACAAAATATGTTAAATGACACAAGCAACTTACAACTTAATAAGTAATTCACTTAAATAAAAACTGTTCCATGTAATGTCTTAATAATTGTGTTCCTTTAAACTAGCTTTGTAAATAAAAGGTAACAGACCCCAGTGAAAATAAAGTGGTTTAGTTTAACGTAAATACTATATGGTTAATCTGGTGCTTTATCAATTTCATATTATGTATATAGTTACCAAAATAATATTTTCTGTATGATATAATTAAAATACTATTATATGACAACCTGTTTTTGTTATTAATATAAAACAAATTATTGTTGTTATATTACTTTAATAATTAAAAGAGTGATGTTGTCTTATCATTTAGAAAAGAAAACAATATTTTGTTAATAAATTGTGATGTAGTAACTAATGAAAAAGATATATTTTTATAATACAATGGCTGCTTTAAATTATTTATTAGAGTAAATAGAAAAAAAAAACTATTTTTAAATACCACATTAGATAAAAGGTAGATTAAGTGATTATATCCCTTATTATTTACATTTATTGAATGCAACATTAATTCCAGTAATGCATATAAAACAAGCATTAACAACGCACTTAAAACGAAAAAAGATAATAAACTTACCCCATACTACTTGCAAATAATAATTTGAAAGTATTATTAAGACAAAATAATTTATTTATTTTAATTTTTTCTTTCTTTCGGAAAAGATTCCGACACCAATTAGCTGTCGGATACGAATTCGATAGATAAAGCCTTCATTCCGAATCACACTGTCAAAAGTTTCCGATGTCGGATTTGTGAATAGCTCATGGAGGTGACATTCGAAAAGTTTCCGCACGGATTCGGAAAGAGAAGTTTCCGACGGTTGTGAATAACCCCACAGATCCATATAGTGCTTAATCGAGGTACCTACTAAGTGATACACTTTTTATAGACCTATAAATTTAGATGAAATGCTAGCAAGTCCACAGAAACGCAACTCGTCAGAATCTGAACCTGTCAAAGACGCAGACCAACACCTATGCAACATAAAAAATTTGTATATCGACGGATACGTAACTTGACATACAGCCTTTTCGCAACTAGTCAAATATAGTCCACCTAATACTGTTACGACGGAGGGCTGTTATTGTCGTTTGTTAATAAAAACCTACGAAAAAGAAGCCGCGGTTATTGACCGGAGCGCGTAGGTATAAATTGTAGTCTGCTGTAATAAAAGTATTTATACCTACTAGACAACACAGATAGCAAACACGCACGGATCCGCGAGTAAGTGAAACGGTTCGCGAACATTGTTCAAGAGTTAGGTCGACTCGACTAATATTTTTTTCAGGCAAAATTCTCCAGGGGCAATCAAGAGATCTGGGGGGCGGAGTTATTAAATAAAGCAAAGTAATATTTAAAATTAATTACAGTTATTAATATTTAAATGAAAGAAAGATGCTATCAGGCTACACACATATTTTTTGTTTGTGAAAATAGGGTAGTCGTGCCGACCCATGTAATAAACGACCGATCGCCATTACTTCCATACTCTGTAAGATTATGGAAAAAATGTTGAACAATAAGTTAATTTAAATTATTTTCTCCTTTTCAACATTTCATTATGCAACATTTGTTGCCTCGATTTTAGCGCCATCTGTGGATTTTTTCGGAACTAAAATTTTTCCAATTGAAATTAAATTTTGTAAATATTCTCTGAAATTCGGAAAGTATATAATCATATATTGTCATCGAGTTCTGAGCTATGTTTAAAGTTTCAGAGCTCTAGCTAGTCGGGAAATGGGTGAAAATTGAGTTTCAAGATTTGTACGTTACAAACAGACAAACAGAGAACCAAGAGAAGTAGAGAAAAACGAAGGAAGGAAAATATTCAAAACTTACCTGGGAGCCAACAACAACTTTTAGGATGTCTCTAATAAAATTTATTATATTATTTAACGAGGTGAATAAGAAATGCTCGATTTATTGTTATAGTCGTAAAACTTTTCGTTGGCCTATGGCAGTTCTACAAAGAATGCTAGGACATGGCAAGCATAAATAGCTTTATATTATATCAAAGCTGTGCTGACTGACAATGATTAAAAAAATAGGAGTAATTTTTTTCAATGAATATAGCAAGATTTAGTGCCTAATCATTTTAACACCTGAGTATACAATCAAAGATTGCCAAGGGAGCTGTGCATGAGTATCATCCCCCCTCCACCACCATTTGTTCGATCTGTTTTGCCAAGTGGCAGAAACTATGTTCTATTACTCCAACAAATGTGAAAAGACAAACCACCATTCAATGCTCCAGCCATTAAGTGATAATTTTCAAACAAAATGTGATTTTGAAAATGTGTAATTTTGAAGTCAACTGAATGAATGTAACTCACTTTTCCTAGACCGATTATCGTGATTGTTATTTTTTTAAATGTCTAATGTTAAATTGAAAAATGTTTAAGTAGGGATTCATAAAGTGATTTGTGTTAAGTCGATAAACACTGTTTAAATTGGAAAATAAAAATTGTTTTGTTTATTAAAAGTTCATTTAGTATTAAAAATTTAATAAATATAAAAAAAATAGCTGACTAAGTTAAAACTTAAACAATATTTGATGTTGAAATGATGCCTCGTGCGAATGCGAAAGTGCCAATCACTGGGGGGGGGGCTGCCAAGAATGATATTAGTTACCCTACATCCTTTTTTTTTATATTTTATTTGAGTGAATAAATTCTTGCATGATGATTAGTTATTGAATTTTCAATTATTTCTAATAAATACTGCCAGTTTCTGATTCATCTATAATATGTGTTTCTAATTGTAAGTATAAACACCATTGTAGACAACTAATAACCGTGCCCAAAAAGGCCAACATCTGACATGAGACAAAAAAAAAAAAACATTTATCAATTAATTTTACTTACATACATGAGAACTTATCGGGATTCCGGTTCGCGAGTGCTAGTTGATACACGTGTTCAGGGAATTTGGTATTTTAGGCTATTAAATTATAGTCTCTTAGCTGTTTTATCCGCAATATTTGTTGTAGTTTGTGTTGTTCTACCTGGGTAAGTGTTTAATTAATAACTATTTGTCGTACCCTGCCATTGTTTGCGTTGTAAGCAACGTAAACAATGGATAGGGCCCCTGATCCACCTGACCCCCCGGATAGGGGGTTGTCACCGTCGCCGATGGAGTTGTCTCCGCCAGTATTTAGCCAAATGGCCACGAAACGTCGTCTAGATCCTGAATCTTTTGAATCACAATTGGAACCCATAAAAAAAGTAATAACGAACCATACTCAAAATTCGCCATCTACATCCGCGACAACAAATCAGTCGATTTACATACATCCATCTGTGACTGAATCCCCTCAATGTTACTATGAACAGGATAAAGGGCCTTTCATAGTACATGTGTCGAGGGAGGAGACAACCCCCTCATCTGGTACCTCTATCCGACCAATTATTTTTGGACAATTTTTAAAGAAAAATCGCGTCCGAAATGTAATTAAAGATGGTGTGAAAAAAGTTGGACGTAACAGAATAGCTGTAGAATTTTCAACATATAAAGATGCTAATGATTTCCTTAAAAACCCCTTTCTACCGCTTTATAAATACAATGCAGTGATACCAAATTATAATGTCACCCGCATGGGCCTAATCAGAGGTATCCCTACTGAATTGACAATGGAAGAACTGGTGGAATCCGTTGTTACCCCGGATTACTGTGGCATGGTACTCAAAGCAAGGCGCCTTAACAGAAAGCAAGTAACTGAGGGTATTATTTCATGGACCCCCACACAGACAGTGGTCCTCACATTTAAAGGCCAGACTCTCCCTACGAGAGTCTTTCTATTCTATACCTCAATAGCAGTGGATGCATATCAATACCCTACTATACAGTGTAATAACTGTTGCCGATTTGGGCACATAAAGGCTCAGTGCCGCTCTAAACCTAGGTGCTACCGATGCGCTCAACCCCATTTAGGTGCTGATTGTGATGTCACAGAAGATAAGTCTACCTGTCTATACTGTTCCAGCAACCATTTTGCTACAAATAGAAATTGCCCTGAACACTCTCGTCAGAAGTCTATAAAGATGCGTATGACTCAAGACAATATCTCATTTCAAGAGGCATCAGAATTCTTTCCAAGCGTTAGGAGGTCCTATGCTGACAGTACAAAGACACCAGCCATAGTTCCTTCCTCAACGCAACACCCTTCCCAGCTTCTCTCCCAGACCCCATCTCTACAGTCTTATAGAAAGACAGTCACCACTACTCCCCGCCCCCGAATAGTATTAGGTAAAAGCTATGATAAAGCAGCTCATCAGGAAATAATTAGCGACTGCTCATCATCACTTCCCAATGGTTGTGCTATTATCAATTCTGGCTCTGAGGTCACCCCAAATGAAGACTGTCTGGACCTTCTGTGGCTACTTGTTATTAATATTCTTAAAAAATTCAGTGATATCCCACTACCGCCCAACGTTGCACCACAAGTTCTGTCCCTTCTTAACTCTCTCAACAAAAATGGCTCTGAACATACTGCAATGGAATAGTCAGAGTTTAAAATCTAAAAAACATGAAATCCTATACCTCATACACAAATTCTCCCCATTAGTCCTCGCCGTGTCGGAGACGTGGTTTCCCAGAAAATACTGTTTTAATATTGCTGGTTTCTCATGTCTCCGAGATGATCGGGATGATGGATATGGAGGAAGTGCTCTAATTATTAGTAACTCCCTACTCTTTTCACAGTTACCCCTTCCTGCACACAACAAGGATGCCATTAATGCAGTGGCCGTGCGTATTAATGGTATTTCTTTTTTGTCTTTGTATAATCCTCATCCCCATTTCTCAGTACTACAGGAGCTTAAGTCCATTGTCTTAGCACTACCTGCTCCCATACTTGTTATGGGGGATTTTAATGCCCATCATGAATCCTGGGGCTCTTATCAAACAGACTCTTTTGGTTCTTTACTAATTGATATGTTTGATGAGTTGAATCTATGTGTTGTAAACACTGGCAGCCCCACTAGAAGACCCACTCCATCGCAAACCAATGGAAGCGCTGTTGATCTGTCAATCTGCTCCCCACAATTAAGCTCTCTACTGACATGGAGTACTATGAGAAGCACTTTTGGGAGTGATCATTTTCCCATTCTTATCTCCCTACCAGATAAAACTTTGACCACCTATAACACCCTACCCCTTTTAAAATTCAAATTAAATAAAGCTGATTGGCCATCTTTTTCATCAGAGACAGAGAAAATGATAGAGTTATTACCGGAGGTAACCCCTAGCAACTGTCTGGCTGTATATGAAAAATTCTCAGACTCTCTTTTGACTGCTGCTCATTCGCACATTCCCCCAAAACAAGCTAGTCGCAGAAGAATTTCGCCCCCATGGTGGGATTCAGATTGCACAAATGCTGTAAGAAAAAAAAAAGGAAGCAGAAAAGAAATATAACAAATCAATGACCATGGAGAACTTCCTTCAATACCAACAGTCTGCTGCTTATACTAGAAGAATATTGTCTCAAAAGAAAAAATTAGGTTGGTCAAAATTTTGTGAGAACATGTCACCCCGTACTCCCTCATCTGTGGTTTGGAGACAAATGAAGAGATTCAGGGGCTCTCTGGATCATATAGGATATACAGCTAATGATCCTACAGAGTGGTTTATGGCATTTGCAGATAAGCTTGCGCCAGCCTCTGCACCAAACAAAGACTGCTTCCCACAGGACTCTTTTGTTCCTATTTACTCCTCCGGTAGTTTAGATGGATCCTTTACTCTTCAGGAGCTTGAGTTGGCTCTTAAAGGGGTGAAAGATACTTCCCCCGGGGCTGATGGTATTCCTTACTCGTTCCTTATTAACTCTCCTGAAAAAGTTAAACTATATTACTTAAAGCTGGTTAATACGTTTTTTGATCATGGAATTATACCAGAGGCATGGAATAGGCAGATTGTTATCCCCTTACTTAAACCAAATAAAGATCCATTAGACCATAATTCATACAGACCTATCGCTTTATCCACAAGCCTTTTCAAAATTACGGAACATATGGTAAGAAATCGCCTGGAATGGTTCCTGGAAAACCATGACCTCTTAGGTAAATCTCAGTTCGGTTTTAGGAAAGGATTTAGCACCATAGATAGTCTGAGTATTTTGACCACTGACATTCGCGTTGCTTTTAAAAAAAGACAATATGTTATAGGCGTGTTTCTCGATATAGCATCCGCCTATGATAACGTCCTTCTTCCGGTGCTCAGGCATAAACTGCTACAGCTGAGTGTCCCAGTGAAGCTGGTCCGTTTTATTGTCAACTCCATTTCCTCTAGATCGATAGAGATCAGGTGTCACGGACCCTCCATTCCTCCCAGATCTATTTGGAAGGGACTGCCTCAAGGTTCAGTCCTTAGCCCTCTCTTGTACAGTGTATACACCTATGATTTAGAAAGGACTGTCAACTCGTTCTGCCAAGTCTTGCAGTATGCGGACGATGTTGCTCTATATGTTATATCGGATTCAGTACAAGAGGCTACCACGCGCTTAAATGATGCCCTCAGATATATGGGCGATTGGCTGACAGAGCATGGTTTGTCACTATCGGTTCCGAAATGCTATTATGTGGTATTTACTAGGAAACGCGATAACACTTCTCCCCGAATATCATTTCAAGGGGAGCCTAAACCAGTTGACAAACAAGTCAAGTTCCTGGGAATCTTCTTGGATTCCAGACTGTCGGGCATCCCTCATTTTAATAGCGTTATTGGTAAGTGTGAAAAGGGTATTAATGTCCTTCGGGCTCTTGCTGGTGTTTGGTGGGGGTCTCATCCCTTCACTCAGAAGCTGATCTACAATGCAATAGTACGTAGCCACCTCGATTATGGTACATTTTTACTAGACCCATGTAATAAACTTCCTCTCGATAAAATGGTCAAAATTCAGTCCAAGTGTTTACGTATCATCTTAGGAGCTATGAAATCATCGCCGATCAATGGTCTTCAAATCGAGTGTGTCGACCCACCCCTATACCTTCGCAGACAGTATTTGAGTGACCGGTTCCTAATTAAAGCTACACAGCATGCTTCGCACCCTATTTTTGATAGACTGAAAGAATTGTCTCGTGTAACAAAGCCAGCCTCCGATTCTGCATCAAATATCCCATGTATTCTACATAGCTACTATAAATTTAACAAACCTTCTTTACCTATAGAGCGTTTTCCCCGCCTGCCCCTTTTTATGAACAATTTTGATTCATTAACCTTCACTCCAAAAGTCATCCTCAACATAGGGATTAACAAAAGTACCCAATATGCCTCTAAGAACCTCCAAAAAATTTTAGCGTCGGATTTTGAAAACTGGCTTGTGATCTACACTGATGCCTCTAAATTACAGGATGGGGGCCCGGTAGGATCAGCCGCATGGATACCTGCTTATAGACTGGTGTTGAATTTCAAACTACCCCCTTTATCCTCTGTATATACAGGGGAAGCAGTTGCACTCCTTGAGGCAATTTTATTTGTTGAATCCCATAACCTAAACAACACTATTATCTTCACAGATTCTCAGAGCTCCCTACAGGCCATTCTATCTAATCCATTTAGGTCAAAAAATCGGTTCCCAATCATCCTTAACATAAGACAAGCGTTGTACCGCTGCAAGCTCAAATCATTAAAAAACGTGGTAAATAAATACCGTTCTGGTTTGGATCCCCGGGCATTGTGGCATTTCGGGAAATGAAACTGCAGACTCATGCGCCAAACAGGCAATCACTAACGGGTCCTTAGTTTACGAAAAGGTGTACCATCATGACCTCCTTACACTAGCCCATGCTCATTTGATGAGGTCGTGGCAGACTGACTGGCAAAATACTAGAAACCGCGCAGGTAGATATTATTATGAAGTCCAAAGATCTATTCCAAATACGCCCTGGTTTTTCAAACAGAAAGTAATTAGTAAGAAAGCTGTGTCAACCATCTGCCGTCTGAGACTAGGTCATGCCTGCACCCCTGTTCATCTTGCTAAAATCGGCGTAAGGGATACCTCTCTATGTGAGTGCGGCATGGAAGAAGGAACTACAGACCACATCTTTTTCAATTGTTTAAAGTTAACCGTGTCCCTCTATGATGTCCTTCCTCATGACACCCCTCGTCCTACTAATATAAAATGCGTCCTTAGTACGTTAAACCCTCCTCTTATCGAAATTTTGTCCAAATTCCTGGCAATTAACAATATTAAACTATGAACAAGCCTGATAACCCCGCCTCATTTAACTGCCGAATTTTGGGATTTTACTAAATTTCTTATATGTGATGCTTTGTGATGTCCAGTGCTGTTATATATTTGTTTTAGGTAAACCTGTGCTAAGAGCTTACATAAAATCTTTATTATAATTTAATGCAGAACATTCCCTTACGTGTAAAGGCTACTCACGTGACATTGGCGGAATTGTGAAGGCACAAAACAAGCCACTTACCAAAAGAAGAAGAAGAAGAAGAAGAAGAAGAGAACTTATCAAAGTGCAAGTTGATATTTCCTGACTGTTAATATCTGAATAATAACACTGTCAATTTACAGCATTGTAAATGTTTAAAATTGTGTAACATTTAAATTTAATGTAAATGTTAAAACATTGTTTTAATTTCGTTAAAACAAATCCCTTTCTTAGTCCAAAAGAAAAGATTTTTTTACCTTGATCTCCAACACAATACAAATAGATCCTACCATTAAAATGTAATCTTTGGAAGTTAAAAGTATAAAAAATAATCAAAAAAGGAAAACTTTTTCTATCTTTGTGAAGAAATCTTTTATAAAAAAAACCAACACTATTTCACTGAATCATGTTACTAATTTCAATCAGACAGGAAGGCTGCCTACACACGGGCCACCGACCACAACCACATAACGCTGCCAGTGACCTATTTCCTGAAGCTTTCATACATTTTATATTAACTTGCCGCACACGTTTGTTCGCCAAATGGTAAAAATAGTTGCTGCTTACTTCTTGTGGCCTGCACTGGCCACTAACGAACGCCGACACATGATTCTATTGACAGTATTAAAAGGTACCTAACCTACAATACTACATAGTATCATGCGAATATGTTGATACTATTGATGGGAGCAATTTAGGACCCTTTGATAGCTTAGCAATACTATTGTTAGACCACAGACTTTCAGACAACACTATTATCCACATATTATGGTGGATAATAGTGTAGATTTGACTGGTGATACAGAATACAGATACAGGAAATCTTGTGAATTATACAGAAAGTTAGTGTGAGCTTATTATAACTGATCAGCACTATAAATATATTTAAATAATTGTTAGCGATGAGTCAACCACTCTATGCGCTGACTCTGGTAAGAATGAACTTCGAGAACAAAGCAAATAAAAAGAGACAGACAGTAAATTTAAAACAGAAACCAAGAGGAAAATGACCAGAGAAGAGAGCAATGACAGCAACGAGTCGCCAATATAGCTATGGTGCCTCATTACAGAACAAAGCATATGTGAAGGTCTAATTGTAAGAAATAATACTGCTTACACTGAATATCTATAAATAGATTTTCTTTGCTGTAACATTCAATAAAATACGTATTCGTAACATTCAATAAAATACGTATTCAAGTAACCATAATACTAAAATATTTGAGTTTATTTAAATACTCAAATTATTGATATGTGCTTTACATAATATGATAAATAGATTTATAAATCACATACAAATGTGGATAGACTATTTACCACAAGAATTGCATGGTGCTCCAGCTCCACTGTCATGCCCCAAACGTGCTTTACTCAATTTTTCACGCTGACTTTCCAATTTTGACAACCAGGCTGGAGCCTCAGGGGTCTCTACACATGACTCGCTCATTCTGCAATGATTCATTTTATATTCTTAACAGCAAGAACTTGAGGTAACAGGATTTTATGTAAATATTAAAATATTTATTATTCACTCGGGATGACATCAGCCTTACCTGAATAATGCTGTTTGAAACGAGTGTTTTTTTTTCGATATCTAACTTAATCTAATAAAATCTTACAACAGCAATTTCCGTCGACCGGTAATCTTATTATGATGTCATCGCTCAGCGACATAACAAAAAAACTTTAGTACAATACGCGTTAAACATGCAACAACGGCTTTTACTAAGGCTACTACTACGTATTGTTTATTTTATTAAAACGCCAAGTGAGAAGGCTTAAATATTGCTTTCTGACAAACTATAAATTATCTAAATAAAAACTATTTAGAAATGAAAACAATCATCCAAACAAATTTTTTTTTTTTTGGTCTGTGTTAAGTTTTCCCATAAGGGCAGGCAACGGATACAAAGCCCATACAGCCAAGTCGTCAGTTCTATTTTTTCTTCATTAGATGATGATAAATGATGGTGCGAGCCGATCTATGAATGAACAGTGAAATATTTCTTTTCTTAGGTTTTAATAAAAGTGTGAGGTTTTATTGAAACGTTCCCGTGGACTTCTTGAGAGAGCAGTAAAAGACAACTTCCGCTGCATTGTTTAACTTGCCAACACCAAGGCCGTAGCTAGGGGGGGGCATTGTGGGGCAATGCCCTACCTTGAAATCACAATGCCCTACCTTAAAAATACCAAAAACTAAGATAAATAAGTATATTTAAATTGTTTTATAATTTTTATATATTTTATGCATTTTTCAATGCGATCTTATGAGATAAATTATCATAATAGAAAAATACTACACTACTGGAAAAAATTAAGGGATCAAAAGAAAATACAAATTTTTGGAGAATTTTCAACAGGCCGTAACTTCAAGAGAAATGGTTGTACAGGAAATAAAAAAAAAAAGTAAATTGTAGCTCCAAGTATCTAGCTTTTGAATTAGAACTTTAAAATTTTGTACACTCCGCGGTTTTTTGAGTAATCTTAGAAAACCCAGCAACAGAAAAAAAACAGTTTTTTTTAGTTTTATTTTTTTGTCTACGGGCGTGGAAAATTTTTTTATGCTTAACCACTATAAGGATCGGATACTTTGTTCATTTAGCTTTTATTTATTTATTTACACACCTTGATACGTCCACTTCTCGCCGAGATATCGGTCTTCAAATGGAAAAGAATCCTTTTGTCTTTGATTATCGATATCTCAGCAATCAATGATCACACAGAAAGTTAAAGGTGGGTTTCAAGAAATTGAATGAATTCTCTTTGAAGAAATTTTTTTTTTTCTTTTTGTCACATGAATTTGAAAATGCAACAAAATAAGGGATGTTGATGTTTTTTTGGAAAATCAAGCGCTGGATTGAAAATATTGAGGAAACCGCTACTGTTAAGTGTGCTTTTTACAGTTCAATATGTCCACAAACACCCTAAAAAGAACTTAATTAATCCAGCCAGCCGTTTTTCTGTTTCACTTGATCGAATTTTTGTAAAAATTAAAGGATCACGTTTTTTGCTTTGAAAAGCTGTTAATTTTTAAAAATAAAAAAAAAACATTTTCGAGCTTTTTCCACATTTTTGTCTCAGAAAGTTAAGGAAATTCAAGAAACTATCGCCCAATCATTTTTAACGCGTTGCCGCCGCTGCATTCCTTGATTCTACTGATTTGCTTTTAATTAAATTAAAAAAAAGTTAATACCCCCAATCGAATTTCAGTCTTTTCATACGCTTTTCCTAGCAAATCCTTTTAAAATAATCATTAATAGTTTTTTCCAAATTAATCCCTTTTTGCGCCAGAAGATATATATATATTTTTGGATAAAATTGAAACTTTCTTTTTCTATTTTCAATCATGGTTAGACGACATTTATCGGAGGTAGAAGTTGCTCGGTTCGTGACTCTTATTGAGGAAGGTTACAGTCAACATGCAGTTGCCGTCCGGATGGGTGTAAGTCAATCCGTCGTATCTCTAGCTTATGCCAGATACCAAGAAACGAACCAATACAATCGTCGGTCCGTACAAGTAGCCATCGAGTCACTAATGCCCGCGATGATCGGGCAATTATTAGAGAAGTTCGACGACAACCTTTCGTCAGTAAAATTTAAGCACTTTCTGGAACAAAAATCTGGAAAAAGCTTGGCAAAACATTTTCTTTTCTCATTTTTAAAAATTATGAGCTTTTCAGAGCAAAAATCGTGATCCTTTAATTTTTTAATAAATTCGATGAAGTGAAACAAAAAACGGCTGGCTGGATAAATTTGGTTCTTTGTAGGGTTTTAGTGGACATATTGAACTGTAAAGGCACACTTAACATTAGTGGTTTCCTCAATATTTTCGATCCAGCGCTTGATTTTCCAAAAAATCACCAACATCCCTTATTTTGTTGCATTTTCAAATTCATGTGACAAAAATAAAACAATTTTTTTTTCGGAAAAGCAATGGCTAGTCGTTAAAGAGAATTCATTCAAGTTCTTGAAACCCACCTTTAACTTTCTGTGCGATCATTGGTTGCTGAGATATCGATAATCAAAGACAAAAGGATCCTTTTCCATTTGAAGACCGATATCTCGGCGAGAAGTGGACGTATCAAGGTGTATAAAAAAATAAATTAAAGGTAAATAAACAAAATGTCTGATCCTTATAGTGGGTAAGCAAAACAATTTTTTTCTACGCCCGTAGACTAAAAACAAAACTAAAAAAAAATGATTTTTTTTGTTGCTGGTTTTTCTAAGATTACTCAAAAACCGCGGAGGATACAACATTTTAAAGTTCTAATCCAAAAACTAGACACTTGGAACTACAATTTACTTTTTTTTTATTTCCTGTACGACCATTTCTCTCGAAGTTACGGCCTGTTGAAAATTGCCCAAAAACTTGGAATTTTTTTTTTGATCCTTTAATTTTTTCCAGTGGTGTAGAAAAAATCGACTCGGATCACGGGTCTGAAGTGAATTCTCAGGCGGGAATCGAACCCGCAACCTTTGGAAATCCGGTCCAATGCTTGACCTAGAGGTCAGTGATATACATAGTGTTTGATTTGGGAGCCCGTGCTTCGAGGGCAGATCAATTATGATAAATTTACTACTTCCGCCCTACCTGTAACCAATGCTGCCCTTCCTCAAATTAGACTCTAGCTACAGCCCTGGCCAACACTCTTGCATGTTCACAAACACTTAGGTAGTTTTCCAATTACATCACTAGAGCGCATTATGCGGCATAATGCTTAACGTTGAATGTTTCAACTACAGCAACGCTTCGCACAATCGAGCATTCTCAAAAGTAAGGTTTTCGTGTGATGCGTGCAATCAATATCAACTCAGATCTTAGGTTTCAATTTAAACGATTGCAGTTTCCCCTCAAAGTATGATTCGCGATGATAATAAACAAAACAATTTTAACTGGGTGTTCGCAAGGGGAAATTGTATTTATACAATGATTCCGTTGATTCCAAACGATCTTAGGTTTCAATTTAAACGATTGCAGTTTCCCTTCAAAGTATGCTTCGCGATGATAATAAACAAGTCTCAAGGACAAAACACTCAAATTTGCTGGAATAGATTTATTAGAAAAATTGATTCTCTTATGGCCCAGTTCTACGTGGCTTGCTTACAAGTAAGCCTGTTTACTCTGAGGAATAAGCTCACCCACTGTAGTTCAGTGGTTTTGGCACCTGGATTAGTGAAAACTATTGTCCATAAAGTAGTTTTTTAGTTTCTTATTTTTATTTACTGAGTTTGACATTCATTTATTCACTCAAAATCAAATCTAGCGCGAGCAAAACTGCGGGCATAAGCTAGGGATTTAAAATCGAACTTATGCTTATGCTTGCACCGTAATGTTTAGTATGTAATGTATTAACATAAAATTGCATGCTGTGTGCATATCTATAAGTAGTTGTGCATTAAGTTAAAGACAACATTACAAGACAAGCACATCTCTAAACCATTCGAAACCACGACTTTTCTACAAATGACAGTTCAGATTCCAACTCGGAAATGTGGTTGTTCTTTATAGGCTTACTTAATCTTATAGAAATATGGCATTGTGAATGCTATAATAAATAATATAAACAGTCTAGCACTATAAGCAGTCTGTGCTTAAGGATTCTGATTCTGGTTTCCGATAACGATTTCCGATTTGCGAACAACGTTTTAGAATCCGTCGGGAACAAAAACATTTCGAATTAGGAAGCTATCGGACGCGGAAAGTTTCGGCCGTTTGTGAATAAGCAAACTGGTTTCTGCTACTGATTCCCCAGTTCCCCTGCGTTTCAGTAAATATATAGAGTTACATTTCTAGAATATTCAGTCCAATTAAAAACAAATACATATAGCTTAGTTCGATAGATCGATCATATCTGTCCAATTTCATACACATAGCAGTGGAATCTGTTTGCCATGTATCATCAATAAAAAAGATGCTCTGATGATTTTTAGTATCAAAACTCTAAAAATCAGAAACTTTTGCCTGACTAAAGCATAACCGTTAGTATCAAAGAACGGACGACTTTTTTATATTGATATTTATCTATTTATCTTGATAATAATAAAGTCTGATGTTTATACAAACATTGTGCCATTGTCTGCTAAAAAATTTTCTGAGAATCGCACTGACATTCATCATGCTTCACCCACTCGTTGATGGAGTTATTAATATAAAGCAAGTGATACCCAAATAAAAATACATTAATTTAATGAATAAAACTACAAAGCAACGTTGGTCTTGCTCTGCGTTCACTTGAGATGCACTTTGGACATGGATGCGTTTCTCCGGTATTATATTATATTGAAATCTTTGGATGCGTTCTTGATAGAAAAAATGTACTGCAGCGTTTTGTTTTTTTGTTTATAAATTGTTGTTTTTCTTTACATTAATATTTCGAAATAAGCGTAAGTTGTGATATGTCACGGTCATAAATGGGCATACTTCTTTCTGGCCACTAATCCGATGACTGCGAAAGTTTCTTAATCTTCACAATCATAGCCTGATTAGTTAGTCATCGAACTCCTTTTTAAATCTTTTTTTCCATATTAAACACATTTATTTTGTGTTTGCTGCTTAATTTTGACTAGAACACTGACGGAAATGTCTTACCGTGTGTGGTTAATTATCTGTCATCAAAATATTGTGACTTTTTTTATCTGTATTCAAAATACCTTATTTATTGCATACAATTCAGTCAGTCAGTCTAAGTCAGTTCCGCATCCATCTTTCAATGCTCATTTCCGATCGAAAGATCTTGTGATTTTAGATTTTTATTTCTTTATATTTCTTATTGCATTGTTGTCTATAAAGACTGTTTCTTAATTGTAATCTAAAGTAATTAGGTATTGACCGTCAAAATAAATTATTACGGTATTGTTAAAGTTTGTTTTTGCCATACGTTCTGGTGGTAGTGAGTCATAGTTTTGTCTCCATTCATAAATATTCAATCTTCAGATGTCCTCGGGAAGACCGATTAAGTGTGTTGTGGTGGGCGATGGCACTGTCGGGAAAACATGTATGCTGATTTCATACACTACAGACAGTTTTCCTGGTGAATATGTGCCCACAGTGTAAGTATTTTTCACATGGTACTTGAACTTTTAACATGTGTGTAAATAAAATAAAGATGTTAACATTGTTGTTGTTTATAGATTTGACAATTACTCTGCTCCAATGGTAGTTGATGGAGTAGCTGTATCTCTTGGTCTTTGGGACACAGCGGGCCAAGAGGATTATGACAGACTTAGGCCATTAAGCTACCCACAAACTGATGTCTTCCTTATATGCTTCAGTGTCACAAGGTAACACATGATTTAATAATATATATAACTATGATAATATAAACATTATCCTTTGTAATTAATATCATTATAAAAATGATTTAAATACCTATTGATAGATTTATTTCAAAATAATTTATTCACATCTTATTTCAGTCCTTCATC
This sequence comes from Calamotropha paludella, assembly GCA_927399485.1. Lineage (NCBI taxonomy): Eukaryota > Metazoa > Arthropoda > Insecta > Lepidoptera > Crambidae > Calamotropha > Calamotropha paludella. Next base: position 18,136,041 of record OV656815.1, on the reverse strand, counting down.
TTATGAAAATGTTACTTCCAAATGGTATCCTGAAATAAAGCACCACTGTCCTGATGCACCAATTATTTTAGTTGGTATGTATCCAATTATAATCCAACATTACCTTTATAATCATTACATTAGTTTTGTCTGATTTATTAGCAAAAATCTAGAAGTAGAAAATGTATAAACTTTCATATATTTTACGTTGATAAATAACTTAAGAGGCGTTTCTGATATTTTTGTATGAAAAAATATAAAAAAATTGTCTAAGATTGAAAAATATTTTCTTAAAACTATGCTTGGTTTTGTTGGAGCTGCTCACTATTTTTCTTTTCTAACCTTATCAAAATTTTCTTTGCAATTTTGAACTATACATAGTGATTTCTATTTCAAACTTTTTATCCTTAAATGCCAAAAAGCGAATTAAGCGATACTATTTTGTAAATCATTATAATAGTAATAATTTATCTTATAAGATCGCATTGAAAATGCATAAAATATTTAAAAAAATACATAAACCTAGTCATAATTTGTTTCAGGTACAAAGATTGACTTAAGGGATGATCGAGAGACTTTAAGTCTACTTTCAGAGCAGGGAATGTCGCCTCTTAAACGGGAACAAGGACAAAAGCTGGCAAACAAAATAAGAGCTGTTAAATATATGGAATGTTCAGCTTTAACACAACGTGGCCTCAAACAAGTGAGTAAATTAAATATATTGTAAACTTAAAAAGGACATTGCACACTTTGCATAGGCGGTTTTTCTTAACATAGACATCTTTTTGAGCAGTAAAACTATATAAGTTTGGATGTTTGCACTACCAAGCAACTACTTATCATATTTGCTTTGTGTTAGGGATATTTCAAACAATAAAACAATTATTTTCCAACATTAATTCTAGTCATAAATTAACAATGTTATTTAAAAATGGAATGTGGAGAGAAATTACCCTATTGGCTTGCCCAACCTAAAAACCAAATAATTGTCATTCCACGGGCACAGCAACCAACTGGCCTTTGGCCTACCATACAATTATAACAATAAGTTTTAATTGCTTGTCTTCTTGCCAAGTTCTTTTCATATAAGATGTATAAAAAATATTATTTATGACTTATATGCCTACTTTAAATTTTTATCCTCAAAAGCTGAAATAGTCTAAAAGATTGTTTAAAAATGCTATTGACAGCTTCCACTACCCATCGACATGTCCGAAAGACATACAGAGTATATAAGTGACATGACTATCATCATAATGTATTGTGGCCCTTTAAAACCAGCATTTTTCTTGATGGTCATGTTGGCACCATGTATTGTCATGTTGTAAAAGAATCATAAAATCATTGTAATTACAAAAATTGTCTGGACTCTCTTCAAAAGTTTTATTTTAAAAGCAGTACTAGTTATTAAGTAATAATTATAGCATATTTAATAGTATGAAATCTAATATCTCAAAAATATTAAAATCCAAATGTTTTCATATTTGAATTTTATATTTTTTTACTGAATTAGATTATTTAGGACACCATTTGATTTTTAAATATCACTTACCATAGCATACACAATGATAATCATTATATGATGATACATTTATACAGTGAAAAAACATAAAAAAATATCCAATATGATAACTTGAGACACTATTTGATATTTAAATATCACCTACATAAAGATAATCATAATATAATGAATACTCATTATTTGCAATGCACAGATCTATATACTGTGTACCTATTTGATGAATTATCATTAAGTTACATAATATAATGGAAATTATCAAAGTATTAATATTTGTCCAATGTGTTCTAATTTATAGTCCCCTTTTTAAATACATTTAGAAATTAATCTAGAGGGCTGTTTTAGAAACAATATAACTCATTGCTAGCTGTTCCTTAGATTTATAACTCTTTTAAAATACTTTTTTAAAATCTTAAAATAACTGTGCCTGTTTATTGAAAATATTTCAGACAAAACTTTATTTTTGTCTGTTTAAATCTCTGTCTGTATGTGTGCACACCATGCAAAAGCTATTAAACAGATTTTGATGCGATTTCTACATTGTATGGTAATTGTAATGATTGTAGACACTTAGACGTAGTATTATATACCTAGTTTTCGAAAAACACTCGTAATATTTTTTGTTTGATTATTTTGATTACTATTTCGTTCGTTAAGGTTGTCCCCGAAAAATGTGATTCATATTTCATAAATATGTTAAAGGAGGCCGTTTATTTATACTTAATAAAAATTACATGTCTTATGTAGCATCTGAAAACTTCGCAAGCCAATTGTGTACAACTCAGATTAGAAGAGGTATTATTTATTATAAATTCCCATGTGATATTGATGTTTTTGAAATGTAGATCAATCTATACTTAAAAAATTAAAAAGTGCTCTGCTCGTTATCGGAATATAAAATTCAATTCATATTCTGCAATCTTAGATAGTTTTATAAGTGAAATTTAAATATTAACAAAAAGTAAAAAATATTACAATTTTGACAATCAAAAATTGATCAACTCAAATACTGCGATGGCAACTGGGCCACCTCTTGTGACTGATGGCGGAGTGCGCCTGGTCTGTGCCGTTAAAATAAAAGTTAATGACAAGGGTTATTTTGGATAAACCGACAATATACTCCAAATATATTTCAAATAGAAAAACTTTAATATTGTTTCCAAAATTCTCAAGAGAATTCTGTGTTTATAGTATACCTTAGCCCATCACTGATCGAAAATTAAAGATAAAGTGTTCCCTAGGGAAGTGCGATATAGACTTTTTGTAACAGAGCGACCACTACGCATGAATGAATGAATGAATCTACGTGCGGAAGCTAGTATAGGTATTACAAATCTTCTTTTTGTGTGCAAAGAACGCACTTACAACACAACTGTCAAAGATTCTGTTTGAAAAGCTTTAATTTTTTTTACATTTTCAGCCTAAGTCTAAAACAAAGATCAATAGCAATTAAGTAAATTTGACAATTTGTGGTAGGTTGAAATGCTTAGTACGGCAATAGACATGGCAGTAAATAAATAAATAAGATAAAGATATAACATATAAATAGTTATTATCACAGAGTCAAAACTATCCTATTATCTCACTACGTACTTACGAAAATGTAATAGTTGGATATTTGTTTTAAGTTTAATAACTATATTTAATGTATTATGTTTAAATTACAGGTTTTCGATGAAGCTGTGCGAGCAGTTTTAAGACCGGAGCCTCAGAAGAGGCACCAGAGGAAATGTTTAATCATGTAAATATTATTAACTTCATGACAAATATGATATTGATATTAAAACATGCAGGAATCTCATATTAACAGTAATAATGTGTTTCTATACCAATTTTTTTCTTACATAGCAAAAGACGAAATATTAAATAAATCCAACAAAAATCATACTAATATGTGCCATAAAGAATATTTTCTACAATGTGATATTCATAGATATCAGGTGCATCACACATACATGTTTTAAGTTATATATCTGTTTATTTATAATGCAAATGGAAATGCCAAAGATTTACATGTAGGTTTTAAGTGACATTAATATGTAATTTGTTTATAAAAACTTCAATGGTTAGAAACAAATTGTTACTGTTTAGTACTCTATAAATACTAATAATGTTATTTTTATACACACAACTAAACCTCGAAGTTTTAAGATATTATTATATTCTTATGTGACTTGTTAATAAGGACTGACAGTAGGTAGATGCTAGTGTGTACTATTAACATTCTCCAATTAATCTCTAATTAGTTTGAATTATGTGGTAAGCATTTATAATTGATATTTATAAACGAAATATTTGTTATATTTTATTTAAAACATACTTATATATAGTAAGCGCTTGTAAATGAAATAGTTTACTTGCTTTAAAGTATTTTTATAAATTAAGCTAACAATTTGTAAATGGTGTTATTATGAGTAATACTTTATTTTATGTATTTTAAATTGAGACAAGAGGGCTGTTCTTAATGATAATCATTTTGAATTGTATTCCATATTTACCTGAATCATCTCAACACAAACATGTGAATAAGTAATTTGGCAGCTTGTCTTTGAACTGATTATATAATCCACATTTATAGTATTTTTTTGTCCAATTGTTTTATATTTTGTACTGTCAAAATGTGTTTGTAATTGCAATACGTTAAGATCAGACTAGGTATGTTTATTGGATTTATTATATAGTGCTTAAAATATATCTGAAAGTTCAAATGAATCAATTACCTGTTTCATACCCGAAACTGATATTGATGTATTTGTTTACTGTAATTTAAACATTCGTTACATCGGCCTATTTCTTGGAAGAAAAAATCTTTGCAGCGATAATAATAAGTTTATTTTAAACTTAAAATGAAAGTTATTTTTATATTAACTTTACTTTTTCTTATGACATCATGAAAAATGATTTTGACCTATTGCTGATATGTACATTAGGCATAAAAAAATAAGCGTACAGGGCTGAAACCTTCAAATAGCCACTTTCTTGTTTTAGCCTCTTTGTGTGATAACTTCACAAGTTTTGTGTCTACTCATTAATCGGCCCAATATAAGCAATGAATGACTGACATTTTAGCTCCAAGTACTAAAATTATATAATCTCATGCATACATCTTACAGGTAGGGATTTGATTTTTGGACTAAGTATATGAAATATATTGCTGACCTGCTGCTGCTGCATGAAGGTGGATTTTTTTGTTATAGAATACTATCTTAATTTTTTTACAGATATCAGCATTTTTTTTTACATGATTCCTTTTATGTCTAATTAAATCACACTTGCAAGTCTCGAGCTCAAAGTATCAACTATTTTTTTTTCAAATATATTTCGTACAGTGTTTAGAAAAGAAGTATATAGCCTTATTACATAATCGGTTTGTATTTAATTTAATGATTTTGAGCTGAATGTTTTGATATACTCTCTCTATCGGTTAGGTATATTATTTCTAATTATTTTATAGACTGCTTTGATTTTATGTGAGTATGAAGCTTGAGTAATTGTATATATTATAATTCAATTATTTATGTAAGAGAATGCGCATTGAATGAAACTGTGTAATATTGCACTACATAAATTATTGAATTTCAAGCAGTGTTATTATTATCTTGTACACATTTAAACATTACCAGAGCGTATACCTATATAAGTAGAATTAAAATAAACAAATTGATAGTTTTAAAGTAACAAATCCACGACCACCCAGATCTTTTAATTCACGAATGGAAAATGCATTACGCGTACTCTTTCGCTGGGAAACAGAAAATTTCTGTGGGATTCCCCCAGCAGCTAGTCCAGGAGACCTATCCACTATACACTTATTTAAAACACTAACCAAGATACCGGTAGCATTTATTGGAATCTAGGCAATCGGAAAAAGAAACCCGTCGTTAGATGCAGAAATTACTTCTGCCATCCTAAGGCATTCCAATCTCCTCTACCAACCGCCCACTAGCCACCGAGTTAGTTTTGGGATTCATAAACCTCAAATCAAGGTAGGTATATACTGCCCGAATGGTTTCAGCTACAAAATATACCTACATGATTGCGTCTATTTCAGGCTTAAATGAGCAGCCAAAGATTTTGGAATTTGGACAATACTCCTAATTCTATACCTACGAGCTGTTGTTTGACAGGCTGGTTGGTGGATTCCTATAAAATGACTATGGAGGACATTTTTGGGAATTTCTACGACATTAGAAATTCACAAACATTACTTAAATATTACCTCATTTACATTAACCTTTACTTCATTAACTATATAATAAATCTATTTCGATGGACCACAACTAATGTTTCAAAGACCGTAGGAGTTTGCTTCCTTTCCGCTTATCGGGGCTTTATTTAATTGACTTTTTTATACTTATATAGAAAATTAAAGCTGAATAATAAGAAGTAGTGTACAAAAATGTAAAAATTCGCTTAACCGTGTCAGAGATCCAGCAAACACGCAAGCGTTACCACAGTAAGATTATGATTATTTTCGCAACTGCAATAAATAAAACTACAAATTTCGTCGCAATATGTACCTTGTCGAGACAGGTTATTGTGTAGCTATCTATTTTGTATCCATTAAAAACAATACCTTTGGCTACGTTAACGTTTGATTGACAGATACTGTTTTTGGCAAAAAAAAAACAAAATCATCAAGATGCCATCGTATATCCAAAATACAAAGGACTTCACCTTATTAATAATTAAATTATAGTAACTGGAACCAAAGTCATTAGCCAGCAATTATATTTTTTGTTATTTAAGGTAACTGCTCGACAGTAACGTGTCGGACGCGACTCCAACCCACACCACCTATTCACTATTTCCCAGGTTTTAGTTTCTTTGGGCTTTTTACAGAATAATCACTCAAAATAAAAAATTAGATTCCGAAAATTCCTGACTTAAAGACAGGCCTCACAACAATAACTGGCTTTTGAGTTTATTTTAGCAAGGTGATACTTATGTGGCGTGACCTCTCCGCACATAAATATCGTACTAACAAGAAGCAACACAAAATTCTAAAATATTAAACTGTTTAAATTACAAAATGAAATAAAACAACATTATAGAAATAAATTTTATCTCGAATCTGTCTAATTAATAATTTTTATCTTATCTTACGGTTACCACTCCTGAGCCGATGTGAATTCTAACTTGTGGGTATTTACTAGTAATAATCGGTTTTAAATTAATGAAACTACTTACTTTATAATTATATAATTTATTTCACTTAACACGTTTACATGTCACTGAAACATTAATTATACACATGAATCAACATTGATAGGTTTTAATAAAGACAAAATTCATATATGTCCATTCGTACGTAATAAAACAGAAAATGAAATTCGGTACTCTTATAGGTACCTACAAATTCTGTAATTAGGATGCCTGTTTCACCTACTCGATCCTTACCTCAAGTTAACCTTCTTTTAGTTAAATTTTGACAGTTCTTTTGTATTGCATTTAAAAAATATCCTAATTATTCTGTTAAGGACATTATAAATAACTACCCTACGACGCTAGGGGAGACGGTACTCGTAAATGTGTCCGTGTATGCACTTCATATAAAATGAGAGCTATATAATTTCAAAATGGCAAAGGTGGTCTAGACTATAAGAAACCTATTATTAACTAAATGTTTGATATTATCTTTAGTCAATAAATGAATAATTATCAGTACATTTTTGAGATGGAAATTCGGGATCACTCCATTCAAGTAGATGAGGTCGGTTCGCTAGGTACGTCTGACACGTGCACACGTTTCCGAGCTTCCACCTTTCAGTGACTAAACGGAATTAGTACAAAAAATGTTTTTGTGGCCAGAACACCTAAGATTATTTTTATAATAGCTTTTAACTTATGACATGAGTAATCGAGTACCTAAGTAATAAATAAATCACACCAGCCGTCAAGGGCTTTATGTAAAAACTTAATGATAGAAATCACCAGCAACTGTGTTAAATTTGTGATTACAGATAGTGAAGCTGTATAAATATTCGTGGAGACACTTAATACGAGAATAAGCGAGTTTTCACTCTTTCAAAGTGTGCATGTCTTCATGAGGCAAACTGAGCGAATTCGCTAAACTATATCTTTTAAATGAAATATCCACACATCGCGTAGTACGTAATTTGCGGCGTTTCATTTACCCACTCATTCAGTGAGCGGCCGCACAAGAATTACACTGACTGGAGCCAGCAGTTTGAAGGGTGGACCCAGTCCTTTTTTTGTATTATTCATAACCTCCAAAATAGCGATGTCTTCGAGAATATACATGGCGTTAACACGGCACTCCTCTCAGTGCACTGACAGCAACTGATTTTAATTTGCCTACTTTGCCAAGAATTTGATACAGTTCGCAAGTCGCCACACAGCCTTACCGAATCAAAACTTGAGTTGCTATATTCTTTAGATTCTGTGTAACTAGAAACATCTATTCAACGATTATAATTTAAACACTCGAGATAAAGATATTCGAAAAAATATTTTACTATAGATCAAACAATTTCAAAATACGATATACGGTGTATATTACGCACAAGCACTTTAAGATGCTTTTTCGCAAAAGAAATTAACTTCCTTTCATAAGAGACTAATATTGCACACGAATTTGATACAAAACATCTAAGGCCCGCGCCTACTATTGGAATCTCATTTAGACACGACTCGATGCTCATGCCATATTTTCATTAGGTACTTACTTATTTGTCTTTACCGTAATTAAAAAAAATGACAAAAATTAACACAGTTGTATAAAAAATTTAAACCAGATAAGAAACTGCTAAAGATATCTAAATTTTCTTATCACATCACAAACACATTATTTAATTATGAAATATGACTCAATAGTGAAAGACAACTTAATCTAAAACTAAATAATTTAGAAACTAATTTGTGACGAAAATAACGCTGTATCATAACCAAAATTATCAAAATACTATATAAATGCTTAAAATAATCTTTACGATCGATGATATAAGTTAAAGTCCCATTTTTATTGGCGAAAACTCAATAGTGATACCCGCACGCACCGCTCCATGAATTACTTACTCATTTTTGAACTTATGACATGAAAAGCCCAACTATGTCAATCTCGTTTCTTTATCACAGATGTTAAATGTGACATTGTTATCTGTGCCATCACATTCCGGAAAGGAACTTCAATGTTGGCTTAGGCATGTAATATTTTTTTGTAAAAAAACAATGCATTATTTATATAAAAAAAAATAAACTTATTGCTGTTTTTAAAGTCATAATACATATTAGGTCCTTAAGAATGAAATTATCGATTTTTCTACACACATATGCATAACTTCTATAAATAGTTACTTCAGTTTGTATTATTTAGTTGGAAATAAGAGCAGTTTTTAAGCTACAAACTAAAATAAACCAATAAACAAAATCCAATTATTGAAAAAATGCCGTCTCTTTGGTTTCGATTTAACACATTGGAACTCTTTTATCCTTCTTTAAATTTATCATATAAAAAAACCTTCATACAAATCTGAAATTTCATAGGTAAGTTCCTAAGATTAAAAGATGGTGAAATATTTGAGCTCATATAACGATAGACAGCAATTGACAAGCATTTTTAATAGCATATACATTGAATGCGTTTATCCACACTGTCCACTTAAAGATGCCAAGTAGTGTAAAAAATATAAAAAAATCTGTTGCATATGTCACGAGAGGTATAAAGATTTTTTGAGGCATGTGAATATATCCTCCAGCAATTCCTTAAAGGAAATCTTGTTCTCCTATGAGGAGAATCAGATTTTAGCAAACCAATAAGGACTTTTAAACATTATCATTATTGGGGTATCAACTTGTCTAAAAATTAAGTTTACACTTATCCAACAGACATAACTACTTAAAATTTCACATATGTATTAACAAATATATTGAGTCTTGAGAATATGTAAGTGTATAAAAATAATAGAATCATACCTTATAAAACTGCTAACAAGGTAGGTACATATATATATTTATAAACTTTATACTCACAAGAGAGTACATTCTACATCAATAACAATTTCTTTAAATTTAAACAAGGGAGCCCAGCAAATATGTAATTATTATGCAAATGAGTTATGTGATATATACTTATATATATTCATGTTTGACTAAGATATTAAAACTAAAATCTATAGAATTACACTGGTATTTATCTTCAATAATAATAATAATATTTAATACATCAAGGTATATTATCAGATTCAAATTTGGATAAATTTGAAACATAACTGTGCATACATTATATACAGCATTTAATATTTTATGCCTATCTACTAATGCTAATGGATGTATTTTTGTAATATTTTTTATATTTTTCAATATACATTTACAAAAGAGAATACTTACATTTAGAATATTATTGATTGTAAAAAAATAATACATTTAGTAGAAACAATAACATCTATTATGAGATAAGATAAAGTTAAAATGAATGTCATGAATGCAGATACAAATTAAATACTGAAACACTAATTAGTAGGTTTGACACAAATATTGCATATATCTCAATTCATCAGGCTAAAATATGCACTCTTGCACATAATTGCATATTATGCAGTTTGTTTTAATTAATTTAGGTCAGAACGATAGACTCCTTTAAATAACATGTTATACCTCTTAAAGTTCAAACAGCTCTTTACACTGATAACCCAGCATATTTCTTACCAATATACACGAGTACATAAAAAATGAGTATCTTCTTTAGCAGCAGTTTACATTGCCTCTGTGAATACTTAAGTGCCTTCGCTGCTTGGTAAAAAATCTTCTTCCTGATATCACATAGCTCTATATGGTCCTTGGGATTTTAAGTATTGAATGACCAATGAAGGCCCTGATGACACCACTTCTGGAGGAATAGCAGTCAATGGACAATTTTCAATACTCATGATCTGTAAGCTGACACATAAAGCTAGCTCAAAAGGTAAATTACACAAGTTTGGGTTATCATTTAAATACAGTGATTCCAAATTCTCAAGAGTGCCAATTTCTTCTGGCAAATATTGAAGGTTGTTCTCACCAATACTCAAAAATGTGAGATTTGTCAAATGTCCAATAGATCGTGGTAGTGATGTCAGCTGGTTAGATTGTACTATCAGTTTCTGCAAATCATGAAGAAAACCAATTTCATTTGGTAAAACTTCTAGTTTATTTTCCTCTAAGTCCAAGACTCTTAATTTCCTCAAACTTCCAATACTAGGTGGAATCCTCTTAAGCAGGTTATTAGATAATGTAAGTATTTCTAAATTTTGTAAACATTGTATGTCATCAGGTAGCTTTGTCAACTGATTAGTGCCCAAATTAAGTTCAACCATATTACTCCAAGTTCCAATATCTAATGGCAAAGAGGTTAACAGATTTTCTTTCATGTTTAATTTAGTTAAACTTTTTGCCCTTGAAAATATACCATAAGGGATCTTGTCAATTTGATTGTGTTCCAAGTTAATAGAAAATGCATTTGTAAATTGTGCGGGTCCCCCAGAAGGATAGCTCATAAACGAATTACGAGAAAGAGTAATGCTTGTGAGTTCATTCAAACTAGCAAGCAAACCATCAGGAAGTTGAGATATTGAATTTCCTTCTACATTAAATTCATCCATATGTTTACAGTTGCTTAAGGATGATGGTATGGCGGTCAGTCTATTATATCTAAGACCTAGACGTGTTAATGCTTGAAGATTTCCAATGGTTTCTGGTATGTCTAGTAAGTCATTGTGTTGTAGATCCAATGTAGATAAATTAACACAGTTCCCAATTTCTTGAGGTAAATGTTCTAAGTGGTTATGTGAAACATCAAAGGTAACCAAGTTCACTAATTTACCAATGCCAGATGACAACTCTTTTATTTTATTCTCTCTCAAACTCAGCATGGTAAGGTTTGTTAAATTAGCAATACCATCTCCTACTACCCTGATTCTATTAAAACGCAAGAAAAGAGTAGTCAGAGAGGCCAGTTTGTAAACAACTTCAGGAATGTCACTCAGTTTATTATGTCTTAAATCCAGAACTTTTAGACATCTCAAATTTGCTAATGAGTCTGGTAAACTAGTCAATGAATTTTCATTTAATGCTAATGTTTGCAGATTTGCCAAGCAGCCAAATTCTGCAGGAAGCGCTACTAGCTTATTACCATACAAATAAAATTCTAATAAATGAGTCAAATCTCTAACATTTGGGGGCAACGAAGTAATTGAGGACTTACTGAGATCAAGTCGTTTCACGCCTTCTTCACGGCATCTAACAAATTCTTTTACGACATCGAGATCTGCTTGGATAGGTTTATTTTTTTTAGCAGTTGGCTTGGGTTTATTTGATTCTGGATGTTTGACTGTCACAACTTTAGGTCGAGCTCCCTCTGTATTTGTTAATGATGCGGTTGATAATTTCTTTTCCCTCATGCTGTGATACTTTTCTCTGGGACTTACAGTCCCGATAGAATCCAAAGCTTCAGAATTTTCTCTTGATGAATTATCTAAATTCATACCGTAACACCTGATAATACCGGTTTGATTACCAATTCTTTCCTTTGAATTGTGTTATCTTTAGTTTAGAAATATTTACAAAAAAACACACGACTTGAATTTGTCATCTCATGACAGAATAAATCAATACCAATTTTAGAGCAGATTTGAAAAACAAAAATCGGAGTTATATTCACTCTACACTTTATGTCTGCTTCAAATTGTTCTTTTTGCTCACAATTCCAATGAAAGGTAGAGTTTTATTTTATAAGACAGAAGACTCGACTAAGAAAAATACTAAAAGAAAATCCAAATTTCCTAATCATTTACAATCACAATCAATCAAGATTTATAATTTTAGCAAGGGCTACCCCACAGCGCTACTACAAACGTAGTGATTACATACTCTTTGGCTACTACGTACACAAAACGCAACTACGAACAACCATAGACACAAATCCGCTATTCACGGTACGTTGTGCAAAAAAAGGTAACTATACGTAAATTCATTACTGAAAATAGCTTACAATTTTCTAAGGCACATTAAAAATATGTCATTAAAATGAAATTAAGATGAAATTAACGAATACTTATAATGTTTATTATAATTCCAATATATCTAAAAACTGCTTTAAATATAATAATGGAAGATAAAACAACCGGTAAAAAAAATTGTCGACTTCTCACTGGTATTGCATTTTCGTTACCCCCACCATTAAAAATTTTCTGCAATTTATTCACACTAGTATAGTAGAAAATATCAAAGTACTAAATATGTACATTTTTTATGCATGTTCAACACAAAATATCTTAAATGAAACGAAAAACTTACAATATATTACAATTAATAACTGTTTTATGTAATGTAACCACTGTGGGTTCCGATGACAAACTATTTATAATGACGGCAGTTATTTTTAGTTGTAAATTAAAAATAACTGTTGTCATTAAAAATAAAGCAGCGCGGTTTAAATGTTGTTTCGGTTATTTTTCTGCGATTTGGTATTTGGAACATGTCGGTATGTATTTTATTAATATCTTTTTGATCAGTAATGCACACTGAAATGAATAATCTTCTTGCTCTTTCACAATTTTATATCGTTTATTGATTTTTTTAGACAAATTTTTGAACAGCGGCAATAGATGTTCGCATTTATGGTGTGCCACGAAGATTTGCCTTGGGGCCGTATTTCAGGCTCTGACGCTTCTCGCTTAAGTTGCTAGAATTAGCATAGCAACTGAGCTGAAACTTAAAGCGTTGGGCTACAACGAAAACTTCCGAAAAGTGGCTTAAGGTCAGTGTTTATTGGACCGGAGCGAGCGAAGCGAGCGTAGCTCCCATAGATCAGCTTCAATGACGCAATGTCTGTTACGCCATAACTTCCAAAATTCTTAACCTATTTTAATATTTTTTGTGTGGAATCGAATAAACACATTTAGGACCAGATTGTGACGGACCGAATTTTGAAATTCACAAAAATAAAAAGTTATGAACAAAAAACATTCCTTGTGTTTGGCAGACAAAATCACTTATAAGCGATTGTAAATAAAATGGTGATCGTAAGCGGTAAGCGCTGTCAAATGGATAATCTTTCCTCTAGGACGCAAACTTAGCGGTCATTGGGCAACATAACCTCAATTAAATATATTTTTATCAAATGAAGTGAAAAGTTTTAAACTATGAATAATATATTGAATAATTTAGTGAATGACAATATTGAAGAAGACGAGTTTACTACTATTATTTTAATGACTGCATTAAACCACCGGTTAACTTAAGCTTGTAAACAAACTTATCTAAGAAAAATGGCGGATTGTGTCAGCGCTACTGAAGTTAGCAAACGTGTCCTTGCCGAAAACTGATAGTTTGTAACTCAGCGCTGGTAATCGCTCCCAAGCGATTTTTCCTGCCAAACACAAGGATTGGCTCTATAGGATTTCCCATTGAAAAAAAAAGCGCACGTATTTGAAAGTTTTCTTTCTTATGGAATTTTAAAATTTACTTAACATTATATATTTTTTTAGTATTACACTCCGCTCCAATATATGATGCTAGCGAAGCTTTATGCTTAGCGACTGCACCGCCTAGTTATTGGAGCGGAGCGAGCGAAGCTCCCATGGATCAGCTTCAATGGCGCAATGTCTGTTACGCCATAACTTCCCGAGTTCTTAACCGATTTTAATATTTTTTGTGTGGAATCGAATCAACAGGTTAAGGACCAGATTGTGACGGAGCCCGAATTTTGAAATTCGCAAAAATTTCCATCCAAAAATTTTTTTTCTTTTTTAGGTATTACGCTCCGCTCCAATATATGGTGCTAGCGTAGCTTTATGCTTAGCGACTGCATCGCCTAGTTAATTAAAGTGAAGCTCCCATGGATCGGCTTCAATGACGCAATGTCTGTTACGCCATAACTTCCCGAGTTCTTATCCGATTTAAATAATATTTGTGTGGAATCGAATCAACAAATTTAGGACCAGATTGTGACCCGAATTTTGAAATTCACATAAATAAAAAAATTATTCATGTGAATTTCAAAATTGACTAATTATTTTTAATTTAAAAAATCTAATATTTTTTTTAAATATTCCTCAAATATGTAATAAACTAACGACATTCGTTAAGATCGATAATTTCTGTTATACTTTAAGAAATAATTTTATTTCGGTAAAAAATTATGCATAAACGAAAGTAAATTTCAAAACAAACTGAGCGCCTTCCCATTAGTTGTGACGTCACATGACATGAAGCCATGCGTTTACCGGCAACATATATCATTACAATGTCTATAGTAACTTGGCGAGTCATGTCATGTGACGTTCAAGGCGCGTGACAATGGCGGCTGTTTAAAGTACGATTAATGTACTGACCCAAGAAAATATGTTGCTTTTACAAAAATCAATTTTACAAAAAACATATTTAAAGTATTTTTCTATTAAAAATGACTCGACTTAACGATTTATACAATAAAAAAATCATGCAAGAAACCTATTCGATTGAAATTAATGCTGCTCTGTCCACGGGTTTGCTAGTCACTCAGATTCTTTCATCACTGGCTTCAGTAAGAACATTTATTCTCTGTTACAGTAGGCCACATTTCTTCATAAGAGTTTCTTGAGCCGGTGTACTTGGAACATTTTTGGTGATGTCCGAAACAATCAAAGTCGTGTTTAGTTCCGTAGACGGAATCTCCGCAGTTTCCTCATCAGTATTCTCACTTCGTTCATCGTGGGTATCATTCGTTTATATCATCATTCGTTTGACAGCAGTGCTTTCTCGTCCAGCGACTCCGACAATCGATTCCATAAGAGATGAATAATTGGATGAAGCTACAACATCCGAATCCTATAAACCAAGTGAAAATAAATTAAGAATAGGTATTATTGAGACATGCGATAAAAAAAAGAACATAATACACGTCGACGCAAAGGACGCGCGCGCTCTTTGAAAGTTTTCATTCTTATGGAATTTTAAAGGGGTTTGAAGATTTTTGAGGGTGGCCAAAAAATCGGCCGCCATTTTGATTTTTTTTCAAAATCGCGGTGCACAACGAAAGTTATATATTTAGATGGAGGACACTTATACAAACAAAAAATGTTATACAACATGATATCCTAAAACGTCACGTTTCCGAGTTATTCACCAAAATTAAGGTATAATATAACAAATAATTATAATTAAACACATTGATATCTGGGGGTCTAAAATAGTAACATTGTATGAAACATCTATAAAATGTTTCATTTGCAGATTTGTAGCAGAAACATTTTTTACACCCTAAAACGGTGAAATTAATATATGAAACATCTGCAATTCATTTGGTATCTGAAATATATTTAACGGCGATATTGCTACACCTAAAAAATACAGTGATGAGCCAAATCGTAATTTTACGGTCTTAGTTGAACTTATATTTTCCGTGAAAAAAAAGTTTACTTAAATATTCTTTATTTTTTAAGTAGTGAATATTATTAAATAAAAATATTATAAAATGATTTATATGGCTTTAAGTGAATATTTTCGTTATATGTCTTGATGTCTTAATTAAAGTTTATGTTTCATTTTATGATTGGTCAAATAACTTACCATTTTAAGATTTCGCAAATGAAACATATTATGGACGGAATATGAAACATACAATGTTACTATTTTAGACCCCCTGATTCCGATACTGAATTATATTAAAAAGTTATTAATGAACAAAATCAATTATTAGTATTAAAATATTTGTTTTCTTTCTTTGTCTGATTCAGATTAAAAGTAAAAACTTAAACAACATGAAATAACTACAATCTTTTTTTATCTTCGAATAACTCAGAAACATGACGCTTTATGATGTTATGTTATATAACATTTTATGCTTGTATAACACCGGGATATATTGTATATCACACAATGATAGGGGACACCCCTATCCAAATATATGAATTTTATTGTGTACCGTGAATTTGAAAAAAAAATTCAAAATGGCGGCTGATGTTAGGGCCAAAACCTTCAAACCCCTTTACTAAACATTATTGAATTTCTTTTTTTTTGTATTACGCTCCTCTCCAATAAATGGTCCTAGCGAAGCTTTATGCTGAACGACTGAATCGACCTACTAGATAATAATGTTTTTTGTATCCTTGACTTATAAAGTAAAACGGCAAGAGTATAGCAAAGGGTGTACAAGGCGTCTAGGATTTAGATTTATTTTTTACAAAAATATTAAACCCTGTTAATCACCGTGCGGTACGCACCTGGTAGCAATCGAAAATTTATCGAATAATATCTTTTTTTAACGAATGTGTTCGAGTAAACTGATTATTCGAATAATTCCATTGTTATTACTATACTTTGTCCAATGTAGGATGATACTTTTGACAGTTGACACCTATATAGAGGGTACAAAGTTGCTATTGCAATGTCAAGCCAAACATAAGGAATAGAAATATAACAAATCAATGACCATGGAGAACTTCCTTCAATACCAACAGTCTGCTGCTTATACTAGAAGAATATTGCCTCAAAAGAAAAAATTAGGTTGGTCAAAATTTTGTGAGAACATGTCACCCCGTACTCCCTCA
This sequence comes from Calamotropha paludella, assembly GCA_927399485.1. Taxonomy (NCBI): domain Eukaryota; kingdom Metazoa; phylum Arthropoda; class Insecta; order Lepidoptera; family Crambidae; genus Calamotropha; species Calamotropha paludella. The sequence goes on along the minus strand of OV656815.1, from coordinate 18,119,016 downwards.
TCTGTGGTTTGGAGACAAATGAAGAGATTCAGGGGCTCTCTGGATCATATAGGATATACAGCTAATGATCCTACAGAGTGGTTTATGGCATTTGGCATACAATCTTTTTTTATCTTCGAATAACTCAGAAACATGACGCTTTATGATGTTATGTTATATAACATTTTATGCTTGTATAACACCGGGATATATTGTATATCACACAATGATAGGGGACACCCCTATCCAAATATATGAATTTTATTGTGTACCGTGAATTTGAAAAAAAAATTCAAAATGGCGGCTGATGTTAGGGCCAAAACCTTCAAACCCCTTTACTAAACATTATTGAATTTCTTTTTTTTTGTATTACACTCCGCTCCAATATATGATGCTAGCGAAGCTTTATGCTTAGCGACTGCACCGCCTAGTTATTGGAGCGGAGCGAGCGAAGCTCCCATGGATCAGCTTCAATGGCGCAATGTCTGTTACGCCATAACTTCCCGAGTTCTTAACCGATTTTAATATTTTTTGTGTGGAATCGAATCAACAGGTTAAGGACCAGATTGTGACGGAGCCCGAATTTTGAAATTCGCAAAAATTTCCATCCAAAAATTTTTTTTCTTTTTTAGGTATTACGCTCCGCTCCAATATATGGTGCTAGCGTAGCTTTATGCTTAGCGACTGCATCGCCTAGTTAATTAAAGTGAAGCTCCCATGGATCGGCTTCAATGACGCAATGTCTGTTACGCCATAACTTCCCGAGTTCTTATCCGATTTAAATAATATTTGTGTGGAATCGAATCAACAAATTTAGGACCAGATTGTGACCCGAATTTTGAAATTCACATAAATAAAAAAATTATTCATGTGAATTTCAAAATTGACTAATTATTTTTAATTTAAAAAATCTAATATTTTTTTTAAATATTCCTCAAATATGTAATAAACTAACGACATTCGTTAAGATCGATAATTTCTGTTATACTTTAAGAAATAATTTTATTTCGGTAAAAAATTATGCATAAACGAAAGTAAATTTCAAAACAAACTGAGCGCCTTCCCATTAGTTGTGACGTCACATGACATGAAGCCATGCGTTTACCGGCAACATATATCATTACAATGTCTATAGTAACTTGGCGAGTCATGTCATGTGACGTTCAAGGCGCGTGACAATGGCGGCTGTTTAAAGTACGATTAATGTACTGACCCAAGAAAATATGTTGCTTTTACAAAAATCAATTTTACAAAAAACATATTTAAAGTATTTTTCTATTAAAAATGACTCGACTTAACGATTTATACAATAAAAAAATCATGCAATAAACCTATTCGATTGAAATTAATGCTGCTCTGTCCACGGGTTTGCTAGTCACTCAGATTCTTTCATCACTGGCTTCAGTAAGAACATTTATTCTCTGTTACAGTAGGCCACATTTCTTCATAAGAGTTTCTTGAGCCGGTGTACTTGGAACATTTTTGGTGATGTCCGAAACAATCAAAGTCGTGTTTAGTTCCGTAGACGGAATCTCCGCAGTTTCCTCATCAGTATTCTCACTTCGTTCATCGTGGGTATCATTCGTTTATATCATCATTCGTTTGACAGCAGTGCTTTCTCGTCCAGCGACTCCGACAATCGATTCCATAAGAGATGAATAATTGGATGAAGCTACAACATCCGAATCCTATAAACCAAGTGAAAATAAATTAAGAATAGGTATTATTGAGACATGCGATAAAAAAAGAACATAATACACGTCGACGCAAAGGACGCGCGCGCTCTTTGAAAGTTTTCATTCTTATGGAATTTTAAAGGGGTTTGAAGATTTTTGAGGGTGGCCAAAAAATCGGCCGCCATTTTGATTTTTTTTCAAAATCGCGGTGCACAACGAAAGTTATATATTTAGATGGAGGACACTTATACAAACAAAAAATGTTATACAACATGATATCCTAAAACGTCACGTTTCCGAGTTATTCACCAAAATTAAGGTATAATATAACAAATAATTATAATTAAACACATTGATATCTGGGGGTCTAAAATAGTAACATTGTATGAAACATCTATAAAATGTTTCATTTGCAGATTTGTAGCAGAAACATTTTTTACACCCTAAAACGGTGAAATTAATATATGAAACATCTGCAATTCATTTGGTATCTGAAATATATTTAACGGCGATATTGCTACACCTAAAAAATACAGTGATGAGCCAAATCGTAATTTTACGGTCTTAGTTGAACTTATATTTTCCGTGAAAAAAAAGTTTACTTAAATATTCTTTATTTTTTAAGTAGTGAATATTATTAAATAAAAATATTATAAAATGATTTATATGGCTTTAAGTGAATATTTTCGTTATATGTCTTGATGTCTTAATTAAAGTTTATGTTTCATTTTATGATTGGTCAAATAACTTACCATTTTAAGATTTCGCAAATGAAACATATTATGGACGGAATATGAAACATACAATGTTACTATTTTAGACCCCCTGATTCCGATACTGAATTATATTAAAAAGTTATTAATGAACAAAATCAATTATTAGTATTAAAATATTTGTTTTCTTTCTTTGTCTGATTCAGATTAAAAGTAAAAACTTAAACAACATGAAATAACTACAATCTTTTTTTATCTTCGAATAACTCAGAAACATGACGCTTTATGATGTTATGTTATATAACATTTTATGCTTGTATAACACCGGGATATATTGTATATCACACAATGATAGGGGACACCCCTATCCAAATATATGAATTTTATTGTGTACCGTGAATTTGAAAAAAAAATTCAAAATGGCGGCTGATGTTAGGGCCAAAACCTTCAAACCCCTTTACTAAACATTATTGAATTTCTTTTTTTTTGTATTACGCTCCTCTCCAATAAATGGTCCTAGCGAAGCTTTATGCTGAACGACTGAATCGACCTACTAGATAATAATGTTTTTTGTATCCTTGACTTATAAAGTAAAACGGCAAGAGTATAGCAAAGGGTGTACAAGGCGTCTAGGATTTAGATTTATTTTTTACAAAAATATTAAACCCTGTTAATCACCGTGCGGTACGCACCTGGTAGCAATCGAAAATTTATCGAATAATATCTTTTTTTAACGAATGTGTTCGAGTAAACTGATTATTCGAATAATTCCATTGTTATTACTATACTTTGTCCAATGTAGGATGATACTTTTGACAGTTGACACCTATATAGAGGGTACAAAGTTGCTATTGCAATGTCAAGCCAAACATAAGGAATAGAAATATAACAAATCAATGACCATGGAGAACTTCCTTCAATACCAACAGTCTGCTGCTTATACTAGAAGAATATTGCCTCAAAAGAAAAAATTAGGTTGGTCAAAATTTTGTGAGAACATGTCACCCCGTACTCCCTCATCTGTGGTTTGGAGACAAATGAAGAGATTCAGGGGCTCTCTGGATCATATAGGATATACAGCTAATGATCCTACAGAGTGGTTTATGGCATTTGGCATACAATCTTTTTTTATCTTCGAATAACTCAGAAACATGACGCTTTATGATGTTATGTTATATAACATTTTATGCTTGTATAACACCGGGATATATTGTATATCACACAATGATAGGGGACACCCCTATCCAAATATATGAATTTTATTGTGTACCGTGAATTTGAAAAAAAAATTCAAAATGGCGGCTGATGTTAGGGCCAAAACCTTCAAACCCCTTTACTAAACATTATTGAATTTCTTTTTTTTTGTATTACACTCCGCTCCAATATATGATGCTAGCGAAGCTTTATGCTTAGCGACTGCACCGCCTAGTTATTGGAGCGGAGCGAGCGAAGCTCCCATGGATCAGCTTCAATGGCGCAATGTCTGTTACGCCATAACTTCCCGAGTTCTTAACCGATTTTAATATTTTTTGTGTGGAATCGAATCAACAGGTTAAGGACCAGATTGTGACGGAGCCCGAATTTTGAAATTCGCAAAAATTTCCATCCAAAATTTTTTTTTCTTTTTTAGGTATTACGCTCCGCTCCAATATATGGTGCTAGCGTAGCTTTATGCTTAGCGACTGCATCGCCTAGTTAATTAAAGTGAAGCTCCCATGGATCGGCTTCAATGACGCAATGTCTGTTACGCCATAACTTCCCGAGTTCTTATCCGATTTAAATAATATTTGTGTGGAATCGAATCAACAAATTTAGGACCAGATTGTGACCCGAATTTTGAAATTCACATAAATAAAAAAATTATTCATGTGAATTTCAAAATTGACTAATTATTTTTAATTTAAAAAATCTAATATTTTTTTTAAATATTCCTCAAATATGTAATAAACTAACGACATTCGTTAAGATCGATAATTTCTGTTATACTTTAAGAAATAATTTTATTTCGGTAAAAAATTATGCATAAACGAAAGTAAATTTCAAAACAAACTGAGCGCCTTCCCATTAGTTGTGACGTCACATGACATGAAGCCATGCGTTTACCGGCAACATATATCATTACAATGTCTATAGTAACTTGGCGAGTCATGTCATGTGACGTTCAAGGCGCGTGACAATGGCGGCTGTTTAAAGTACGATTAATGTACTGACCCAAGAAAATATGTTGCTTTTACAAAAATCAATTTTACAAAAAACATATTTAAAGTATTTTTCTATTAAAAATGACTCGACTTAACGATTTATACAATAAAAAAATCATGCAATAAACCTATTCGATTGAAATTAATGCTGCTCTGTCCACGGGTTTGCTAGTCACTCAGATTCTTTCATCACTGGCTTCAGTAAGAACATTTATTCTCTGTTACAGTAGGCCACATTTCTTCATAAGAGTTTCTTGAGCCGGTGTACTTGGAACATTTTTGGTGATGTCCGAAACAATCAAAGTCGTGTTTAGTTCCGTAGACGGAATCTCCGCAGTTTCCTCATCAGTATTCTCACTTCGTTCATCGTGGGTATCATTCGTTTATATCATCATTCGTTTGACAGCAGTGCTTTCTCGTCCAGCGACTCCGACAATCGATTCCATAAGAGATGAATAATTGGATGAAGCTACAACATCCGAATCCTATAAACCAAGTGAAAATAAATTAAGAATAGGTATTATTGAGACATGCGATAAAAAAAGAACATAATACACGTCGACGCAAAGGACGCGCGCGCTCTTTGAAAGTTTTCATTCTTATGGAATTTTAAAGGGGTTTGAAGATTTTTGAGGGTGGCCAAAAAATCGGCCGCCATTTTGATTTTTTTTCAAAATCGCGGTGCACAACGAAAGTTATATATTTAGATGGAGGACACTTATACAAACAAAAAATGTTATACAACATGATATCCTAAAACGTCACGTTTCCGAGTTATTCACCAAAATTAAGGTATAATATAACAAATAATTATAATTAAACACATTGATATCTGGGGGTCTAAAATAGTAACATTGTATGAAACATCTATAAAATGTTTCATTTGCAGATTTGTAGCAGAAACATTTTTTACACCCTAAAACGGTGAAATTAATATATGAAACATCTGCAATTCATTTGGTATCTGAAATATATTTAACGGCGATATTGCTACACCTAAAAAATACAGTGATGAGCCAAATCGTAATTTTACGGTCTTAGTTGAACTTATATTTTCCGTGAAAAAAAAGTTTACTTAAATATTCTTTATTTTTTAAGTAGTGAATATTATTAAATAAAAATATTATAAAATGATTTATATGGCTTTAAGTGAATATTTTCGTTATATGTCTTGATGTCTTAATTAAAGTTTATGTTTCATTTTATGATTGGTCAAATAACTTACCATTTTAAGATTTCGCAAATGAAACATATTATGGACGGAATATGAAACATACAATGTTACTATTTTAGACCCCCTGATTCCGATACTGAATTATATTAAAAAGTTATTAATGAACAAAATCAATTATTAGTATTAAAATATTTGTTTTCTTTCTTTGTCTGATTCAGATTAAAAGTAAAAACTTAAACAACATGAAATAACTACAATCTTTTTTTATCTTCGAATAACTCAGAAACATGACGCTTTATGATGTTATGTTATATAACATTTTATGCTTGTATAACACCGGGATATATTGTATATCACACAATGATAGGGGACACCCCTATCCAAATATATGAATTTTATTGTGTACCGTGAATTTGAAAAAAAAATTCAAAATGGCGGCTGATGTTAGGGCCAAAACCTTCAAACCCCTTTACTAAACATTATTGAATTTCTTTTTTTTTGTATTACGCTCCTCTCCAATAAATGGTCCTAGCGAAGCTTTATGCTGAACGACTGAATCGACCTACTAGATAATAATGTTTTTTGTATCCTTGACTTATAAAGTAAAACGGCAAGAGTATAGCAAAGGGTGTACAAGGCGTCTAGGATTTAGATTTATTTTTTACAAAAATATTAAACCCTGTTAATCACCGTGCGGTACGCACCTGGTAGCAATCGAAAATTTATCGAATAATATCTTTTTTTAACGAATGTGTTCGAGTAAACTGATTATTCGAATAATTCCATTGTTATTACTATACTTTGTCCAATGTAGGATGATACTTTTGACAGTTGACACCTATATAGAGGGTACAAAGTTGCTATTGCAATGTCAAGCCAAACATAAGGAATAGAAATATAACAAATCAATGACCATGGAGAACTTCCTTCAATACCAACAGTCTGCTGCTTATACTAGAAGAATATTGCCTCAAAAGAAAAAATTAGGTTGGTCAAAATTTTGTGAGAACATGTCACCCCGTACTCCCTCATCTGTGGTTTGGAGACAAATGAAGAGATTCAGGGGCTCTCTGGATCATATAGGATATACAGCTAATGATCCTACAGAGTGGTTTATGGCATTTGCAGATAAGCTTGCGCCAGCCTCTGCACCAAACAAAGACTGCTTCCCACAGGACTCTTTTGTTCCTATTTACTCCTCCGGTAGTTTAGATGGATCCTTTACTCTTCAGGAGCTTGAGTTGGCTCTTAAAGGGTTGAAAGATACTTCCCCCGGGGCTGATGGTATTCCTTACTCGTTCCTTATTAACTCTCCTGAAAAAGTTAAACTATATTACTTAAAGCTGGTTAATACGTTTTTTGATCATGGAATTATACCAGAGGCATGGAATAGGCAGATTGTTATCCCCTTACTTAAACCAAATAAAGATCCATTAGACCATAATTCATACAGACCAATCGCTTTATCCACAACCCTTTTCAAAATTACGGAACATATGGTAAGAAATCGCCTGGAATGGTTCCTGGAAAACCATGACCTCTTAGGTAAATCTCAGTTCGGTTTTAGGAAAGGATTTAGCACCATAGATAGTCTGAGTATTTTGACCACTGACATTCGCGTTGCTTTTAAAAAAAGACAATATGTTATAGGCGTGTTTCTCGATATAGCATCCGCCTATGATAACGTCCTTCTTCCGGTGCTCAGGCATAAACTGCTACAGCTGAGTGTCCCAGTGAAGCTGGTCCGTTTTATTGTCAACTCCATTTCCTCTAGATCGATAGAGATCAGGTGTCACGGACCCTCCATTCCTCCCAGATCTATTTGGAAGGGACTGCCTCAAGGTTCAGTCCTTAGCCCTCTCTTGTACAATGTATACACCTATGATTTAGAAAGGACTGTCAACTCGTTCTGCCAAGTCTTGCAGTATGCGGACGATGTTGCTCTATATGTTATATCGGATTCAGTACAAGAGGCTACCACGCGCTTAAATGATGCCCTCAGATATATGGGCGATTGGCTGACAGAGCATGGTTTGTCACTATCGGTTCCGAAATGCAATTGTGTGGTATTTACTAGGAAACGCGATAACACTTCTCCCCGAATATCATTTCAAGGGGAGCCTATACCAGTTGACAAACAAGTCAAGTTCCTGGGAATCTTCTTGGATTCCAGACTGTCGGGCATCCCTCATTTTAATAGCGTTATTGGTAAGTGTGAAAAGGGTATTAATGTCCTTCGGGCTCTTGCTGGTGTTTGGTGGGGGTCTCATCCCTTCACTCAGAAGCTGATCTACAATGCAATAGTACGTAGCCACCTCGATTATGGTACATTTTTACTAGACCCATGTAATAAACTTCCTCTCGATAAAATGGTCAAAATTCAGTCCAAGTGTTTACGTATCATCTTAGGAGCTATGAAATCATCGCCGATCAATGGTCTTCAAATCGAGTGTGTCGACCCACCCCTATACCTTCGCACACAGTATTTGAGTGACCGGTTCCTAATTAAAGCTACACAGCATGCTTCGCACCCTATTTTTGATAGACTGAAAGAACTGTCTCGTGTAACAAAGCCAGCCTCCGATTCTACATCAAATATCCCATGTATTCTACATAGCTACTATAAATTTAACAAACCTTCTTTGCCTATAGAGCGTTTTCCCCGCCTGCCCCTTTTTATGAACAATTTTGAATCATTAACCTTCACTCCAAAAGTCATCCTCAACATAGGGATTAACAAAAGTACCCAATATGCCTCTAAGAACTTCCAAAAAATTTTAGCGTCGGATTTTGAAAACTGGCTTGTGATCTACACTGATGCCTCTAAATTACAGGATGGGGGCCCGGTAGGATCAGCCGCATGGATACCTGCTTATAGACTGGTGTTGAATTTCAAACTACCCCCTTTATCCTCGTATTTACAGGGGAAGCAGTTGCACTCCTTGAGGCAATTTTATTTGCTGAATCCCATAACCTAGACAACACTATTATCTTCACAGATTCTCAGAGCTCCCTACAGGCCATTCTATCTAACCCATTTAGGTCAAAAAATCGGTTCCCAATCATCCTTAACATAAGACAAGCGTTGTACCGCTGCAAGCTCAAATCATTAAATACCGTTCTGGTTTGGATCCCCGGGCATTGTGGCATTTCGGGAAATGAAACTGCAGACTCATGCGCCAATCAGGCAATCACTAACGGGTCCTTAGTTTACGAAAAGGTGTACCATCATGACCTCCTTACACTCATGCTCATTTGATGAGGTCGTGGCAGACTGACTGGCAAAATACTAGAAACCGCGCAGGTAGACATTATTATGAAGTCCAAAGATCTATTCCAAATACGCCCTGGTTTTTCAAACAGAAAGTAATTAGTAAGAAAGCTGTGTCAACCATCTGCCGTCTGAGACTAGGTCATGCCTGCACCCCTGTTCATCTTGCAAAAATCGGCGTAAGGGATACCTCTCTATGTGAGTGCGGCATGGAAGAAGGAACTACAGACCACATCTTTTTCAATTGTTTAAAGTTAACCGTGTCCCTCTATGATGTCCTTTCTCATGACTCCCCTCGTCCTACTAATATAAAATGCGTCCTTAGTACGTTAAACCCTCCTCTTATCGAAATTTTGTCCAAATTCCTGGCAATTAACAATATTAAACTATGAACTAGCCTGATAACCCCGCCTCATTTAACTGCCGAATTTAGGGATTTTACTAAATTTCTTATATGTGATGCTTTGTGATGTCCAGTGCTGTTATATATTTGTTTTAGGTAAACCTGTGCTAAGAGCTTACATAAAATCTTTATTAAAATAATAATTTAATGCAGAACATTCCCTTACGTGTAAAGGCTACTCACGTGACATTGGCGGAATTGGGAAGGCACAAAACAAGCCATTTACCAAAAGAAGAAGAAGAAGAACATAAGGAATCAAACGCAACCTTAGTACGTAGCAATAAGGAAGTGACACCTGTCAAAAGTATCATCCTACATTGGACAAGGTATAGATATGGGTACTTAACAAAAAAAACTGTGAGCCGCAGACCAGAGGGCCTACCATGATCTCTTAGCGCGATGCAAGTTCGATTGTCAAAGTGAGACACCGCTATACGCGGTCTATAGTGGTGTCTCCTTTCAACAGCTAAACTTGGATCGCTATAAGACGTGGTGGTAGGGCCTCAGATCACAATTAACATATGTGAGCTGGACCTGCGCACCGGTTCACAGATCAGCTCATTCAGTAATTTGATTTAAACGTTTGTAGATCTGCTTTGCTTGCGCTCTACACCGGAACCGTTTCACCGTTCGCCGATAATAATACTCACGTATCTGTGTCTCTGTGGATGATTATAATTAACCTAGTGAGTCCGTGAGCTGTCTGTTTTGTCGTTGAGCCGCAAATCAACGGTCAAGTCTATTTAATATGAATATTTGTACCGGTTCAGATTCAGAGCTGAGTTTGTCTAGTTGTTACTGGGGATATGGTATCGCAACCAAAGTATAGATACTATACTCATGAGTACAATTGCAGGAAAGGTAATCGATACCGGTATCGTACTCGCATCAAAAGAATCGAGTTATTCAGGTGTCGAGTACTTCTTTTATGACATTAAGTGTAAAAAAAAAACGTAAAATAGACTAGTGAATTGGGGGAGAGCAAACTTGAACAGCTCACCGCCGCAATGTTGCCTGTCTGTTGGTCTTCTGCAAAACGTATTTTGGAGAGTGTGTTTAGGAGCTACATATGCTCATACCGCCACCTCCCATTTTCCATCGGACATCTAGACGCACTGCGGGCTACCACCCCCTCCTATGGTTGCTATTCCTACCTGTCGCACTAAGCACTTCTTAACATCTTTTATAATGCGCCCAGAAAAGGAGTGGAACTTCTTTCCTTCGTCAGTATTTTCGGGTACTTATAACCCGTCCGTTTTTAAGGCCAGTATGAATAGGCACCTCCTGGGTTAGCTCGTTCCATTGTAGATCTTATCTTGGCCACCGGGCTTGATTGGAATCAAGAGCAAACCCATTCAAAATAAAAATAAAAATCATTCATTAATTAAGGGCGGTGTCAACAAATCGAAGATTTTGCGTCTGGAGGGTGACGCCAGACTCATTCCAGCGTTCCAGCACCTTCACTTAAGCGAGCACTTCCCGTAGACTGCCCTGCTAACGATCTGAGTTATTTCGCCCGGTAGTGGGCACTCCTTCACATTACATTAAGACGAGGGTGGCTATTTTTGCTACTACCATGCATTCTCTCCATAAAGGGTAATCGGTGATATCTAGATTTTAGACGGTGTCTTTTAAAATTGCCATGAACAGTAATCGCACTTGTTACCATGCGTAGTTCTGATCTACTTAGCTGTAGTAGAGATCTGGCCATGGCATTGAGAGTTTTGCTTGTCTTAACGTCTCTAGAGAGTCCCAGTGTTGCTGATGCAAAATTAATGTGTGTTCACGGATTCTGTTGTTGAACCAACTGAATGGAGATGATGATCTCGGAGCCGATTAGCATAGTGTCAGAGCCCGTCAGTGCCAACTGATCAGCTGCCTCATTTCCTCGTGACCCACTATGGCCTACATACCTTATTATGTACGCCTGCTGCATTTAGGATGTTGAAGATTCTTGAAACAGACTCAAAGTGACGTGACAAGTGAAGTGTAGCTTGTAGAACCGACTTGCTGTCGGAGAGGATTCTGACATTGCAATCCTTTACCTCCCGTGCATCTCTTGGGGCTTCTTCATATCATTTGGAATACCCCGAAATGATTTTATAATTAAACTTTACGTAGAAACCACAAGCAGTAATTATTTGACTAATAAGAATTTTAATGGACATACGATACAATTTCTATGCGAACGAATAAGGAATCAATCAATGAAATGAAATGAATGAAAGTGTACAAAATATACAGGCGGACAAACTTAGAGTTATACCTAAAAATAACGCTTATTTTCTAGGCCATAAGGGTCATTCAGTGCATGACATCTTTTCTCTTTTATGTCGGTGACTTCCCCCAGAACGAAAGAAGTAAATAAGGAGTAGTTTTAAAGATATCAAATTCCATAGGAGTTATAGTCAAAATAGAAATGTAAAAGAGATGGATACGACGAAAAAAATGTATCGAGTACGGTAAAAAGTATCGATTCTTACTCAGTATCGTATTAAAAAATATCAAATACCAAATTACTCGGTATCGTAACCAAAGTCTCGAGTATACTCAGGTATCGATGCTTTTTGCTGATCCCTAGTTGTTACTTAGTTATTGCTTGCTCTGTGCAATCGCTAATCGTTAATCTGTGGTGAAGTCGTGTTTTACGGCTTGTTTTTATATTTTTAAAGATAATTTAAACTCGTTAAAAATGGATAAAAATAAAGAAAAAGAAGAGCAAAGTATCATGGATAAATCCATGAGATCTGTATTCGGTTAGTAAGTAATATAAAAATAGACAAAATTTTCATGTGACAAGGTTGTAATTGATGTTTATTATTTCTATTATTTTCAGTTGGAAATATACCATACGAAGCTACCGAAGAGAAACTCAAGGATATCTTTAGTGAAGTGGGCCCAGTACTATCATTTAAATTAGTCTTTGATAGAGAAACCGGCAAACCTAAAGGTTATGGCTTCTGTGAATACAAAGATCAAGAGACTGCCCTTAGCGCTATGAGAAACCTCAATGGTTATGAAATTGGAGGTCGATCTCTACGGGTTGATAATGCTTGTACTGAAAAATCACGTATGGAAATGCAAGCTTTGATGCAAGGGCCTCAGGTACTTAAAATCTTTGTACCAAATTAACTTTGTTGTAACCATCATATTAAACAGCTATTCTTAACTGTCTATATTACACCTTAAATATTTATCTATATTGACAATATAAAGTACTCTATGATAAAGTATAAAACTTAAAATTTTTCTTATATATTTAGAACTTCAAGATTGTGGCTTGTTTTTTCTTTTTCTACAACTTCTGTGTCTTAGTGTTATCTTAGTTGTCAAGAAGATGTAAAATCCACAATTTTTTAATCAGATATATCCTATAGAGTAGGTGTTATTATATTTGTTTTTAATAGGTAGAAAATCCCTATGGAGATCCTGTAGAACCAGAGAAGGCACCTGAAGCAATCAGCAAAGCTGTAGCTACATTACCACCTGAACAGATGTTTGAATTAATGAAACAAATGAGACTTTGCATTCAGGTAACTACGGAACACTGATTTTTATAATCAATTCAGTTTTTGTAAATTGCATACAAGCATCAATTTCAGTAATATCATGATGTATGCTTATTTTTTAGAAACTTTTTTTAGTAATACTTAATATTCTGCTCACAATAAAAGTCTTACAACTAGGTTTAAGACAGCATAAGAGCATGAACATACTGACTAAATATAGTGTAAGCACATACTAAATCAAACTAATTCTCGTCGACAAACCGAAGTATAATGCCTCAATTGACAGTATGACAAACCTTTTATCATATCAAATGGTGGGGGAAGCCCTTACTTTGACAAATAACCAATCACAGCACACAACCAATCACCGCAATCGGCCAATTACACATAATCATTTAGTGACATTTAAACACTGCGATACTCATTTATTAATTGTACTTGTATTCATTACTTCAACTTTAGACAATCGTTTGGTGCAATGGTAGCGCTCCTGCCTTTGGCACTGAGGGTCCTGGGTTCGAATCCCAGAAGGGGCAGATGTATGATGAATACGAGCAATTGTACCTGAGTCATGGATGTTTGTATATACTTCTATGAATATTACTTATTTATGTATGATATGTATGTCTATCTGTAACCCTAGTATCCATAACAGAAGCCTTAACATGCTTACTTTGGGCTAGGTTAATTGGTGTGAGTGTAGGAAATATTTATTATTTATTTATTATAATTACTGAACAATTGCTAGCATAGCGTACAATAGTATCTTAATATAGAAAATTGTAAGAATTTTGTGTATATATTTTTTCTTTTCAATGCTAAATAATGAAAGGATTGAGAAGTTATTTGAGTTATTGAAATTATGCGAATGATACTTTTGTAGACACTCATATACATCCCTTCTTTATATATATCAAATTGATTGATAAAAGTTCCTGGAGTACATTGTAAAAGAGTTTAGTTTAATAAATGCTAAAAAGAAATGTGAAATTGCCACTCATGGTTAAAGAGTATAAATACAAAACATTAAAATAATGTTACATAAGGGGAGTTTTAAATGCTGCTGCTGCCTGATTTCTAGCTATTGTCATTGTAATCTTTTATATATAGGGCTTGCTTCCAGAAATTCCTGACTCCAAAAATACCTGGACATTCCAGTACTGAAAAATTACTCTAGTAGTCTCCATGAATTCCCGGTTTTAACAAAAAATTAGTTGTGTCTTAAGCCTCATCGGTCCCCTCTGATTGGCTAGCATGCCTGCTTAGCATACTCGCGACTGTGAAATTAGTATCAATCTTTGGGTAAGACAGCTACAATTAATGAAAGCAGCAAATCTTCAATCAAAGCTTTTAAGCTTGCAATCTTCCTCGGTGTATAAAGCCAAAATTCTTTGATCGCTTAAGAAGAAGGCTTGAGGTCACCCAGCAAGCAATGGAGAAAGCAATTATTTTAGCAATTATTATGGAGAAAAAAAAACTGATTAAATGATTCAGTAAAGTCTATCTGAGAACAAAACCATTAGTTTTACGTAAAAAAGTTGATTGTATACCTATGTAACCAACTTTTTATAAAAATGTCATTCTTGCCTTGCCTTGTTTTATGATATAATCAAATAATATAATTACAGTAGAATTCATTTATAACGACTTCGCTTATAACAACCAACTGCTTTTAGCGACGATGATGATTACATAAATTAGGTTTCATAGTTAGGTACTGAGACAACCTAACCGTTTAGAGCGACTTCGGTTACAGCGACCAACTGCTTAAAGCGACCATTATTTGTGACAATGCGACCGGTTAAAGCGACGCGCTATGTTTTGTTTTTACAACGTATGCACCAATACCTCGGCGCCCTCACTTCAACCTGCCCCGCGCGCTTTATCTCTTCTTATTGGCGCGCGTAAATCCAAGTTAGTGTTTGACACCTATTATGACAAGTTTAAAAAGCTCGACGAAATGAGTTCTGTGAAGCGAGTGTTTTACAGTTGAAGAAAAAAGTTTGTCAAAACAAACTCAAATAACAGAGTTTTTACGTTAGTTACACCGAGTTTTATCGTGTATTTCGAATGTAATTTATCTCTTTATATTACCGTACATTATGTACCTATGTTTGTGATTTGGATGGTTTAATTTACCTTAGTAGGAAAATCAAAATTTCGCATTTTTAATATGTATCCGTAAGTCAAGTACTAAAAAATAATCTTTATCGTTTTGTACGTCGTCCGGTTAGTACGACATAGTATCGCCGGTCCCTTGATCGTCGTTATATCCGGATTCTACTGTATGTTTATAGTTGTAATGTGACTGTTTTCAGAACAACCCAGCAGAAGCAAGAAATATGCTTTTACAAAATCCGCAACTAGCCTATGCACTATTGCAAGCACAAGTTATCATGAGGATTGTAGACCCAGCTACTGCTGTCGTAAGTAATATTTTAGAATACAACATACATTAATAAAAATTAAAATAAAAGTAGTCCAAAATGGAAACCTTGAGGAACTTCTACAAGAGGAGACAAATAGCCTTTAATTAGTTAAACCAACTCATTTCTGTAAGATTTTTTTGTATAAAGATTAATTGAGATTAATTAAATCTACTTTAACTTATGGTCTTGTACGTAAAATTTCCCAAAAAGCTATTATTTCTATACAATTTTCGCCAAATCAATATATTTGTAAAATACTATTTAAACACACTATTTTCCCCTGTTTTGTTAGGTTTTAAACATAGTAAAATACTCTATTTTAGAATAAAAACCTTAAATAAAATAAAATAATCTTTGATATTAATGAATCTTTTTAAGAATTTTTAAACATATTTTTGGTATGCTCAAAAGTACAATGAAGCTCTACCTACTAAAAATTCTGCAGTCATTTAATGCCCAATCACACAAGCTACATTTTAACCTCCACTCAACTGTTAATTGCAGTCGAAATGCAACCCTTACGTACATACTACTAGCAGAAATGTAAACTAGACCAGTTCTGATATGAACCACAAATTTTTATGACATAATCTGTACCCACCTGAGGTGTAATCCCCCTGAGGGCTCGGAAGCGTAGTTGTTTCTTACACACGTATTTTATACCTTATATAAAATCTGAACTGTCTTCGAAACTACAAAATTGAGACATTGTATTTGTTAACATAAGGAAGAGTAAGCTGTTTTGAATTTAAATATAAAATCTTCCCAAAATTTCGCCATCATTTCCCCAAAATGGGTAGAAACCACCCTTCTGGAGAACACTGCTTTAATGATAATGACTTATCGTTATTTGAGTTTTCATTGTTTATGCTATGCCTGAATGGGCACTTAACGTTTATAATTAACAGACAGGCAGTTATTGTAACATGTGTGGCCTGTCCGGCTCATTTCCCACTTTTCAGTATTTGTTGTTATTAAGTTATGAATGAGCGTTAGTCAGATAAATAAAATATTATAAGATATACTTTTATGTCTGAACCTTTCTTTCATATCTGACCATGCTGAAGTTTTAATGTACCATTATTGCTAATTAAATTAATATAATGCAGTAAAAAGTATGTTTTTTCCTTAGAGCATGTTGCAACCATCGAATCCTGTACCTCCAGTCTTACAGCCGGGTGACAAGCCTCCACCCAACGCTTACATGCCCAGCAATCCTCCACCAGGTTTATTATTATATTTATTAATTTTTACATCCTAAATAGATGTTTAGGGAAGTGGAAAAATTATTAAAAATAGGTCCCCAATAACGTTAGCTAATTTCATATAAGCTTTACATTTATGTTATCAGTTAAGAGTTGATTATAATATATTATTAATATTATAATTTAGATAAAACTACTTTTTTACTATTTTTTGTACATAATTTATAGTTTCGACTTCTTTACTTATGGCCATTTTAATAACTAAATTAAAGAAAAATAAAACAAGTTTTATTTATATAACAATTTTAACAGTTAGGAATGTACCCGAATAAAATATTGTGAAGGTAGTAGTAGAAAATATGTGACGACCACTGCCTTAAACACCCTGTGATCGTGACTCCTGTAGAGAATTCGAATCGTCAGGATTAAGTATAAATCAGGATTAAATATAAAATATTTAACAAAAATCGTAGAAAAGTTGTTTTATTAAATGTGTAATGTGAGCAGGTGTAGAACTATTATGTAGAACTATATTAGATAATATTATACATATATAAGACAATATATCATCGTATACCCAAGTTAAAGCACTTGCACAACCAAACCTGAGGCAAAACAGAAAAAAGGTTTTTTACCAATGTAAAAGACCGGGTCAATACCCGGCTGCGATTGGATCCGAGCCCTCGGAGTTGCGTTACCATTGAAAAACAGTATGCGAGCCGCTCGACCGCGGAGGTCGTCAATTATTATTCTTAAATTATATATTCGTAATAATTTGTAATTGTTTCCATAATATCTTAGCTCAACAACAACCACCTCCGCTGCTGGCTAATCCTGTGCCGCCACCAAACCAGTTCCCACGTAAGTATATAGCTCTTATTAATATCATATGTACTCAGACAACTTATTTACCTGTAATCTGTGTTACTCTCAACTTGCGAGTTTGATGTACGAGACGAATTACATTAGTAGTATCAAAATTGTGTATAGAATTGCAGTTTTTTTGGAAGTGAGTCCGACTTAGAACATAGTACAAAGGAGTGGACACAAGCTGATTAAAATTATTTTTTTAATTAGGAAGATTAAATTAAAACACTGAAACAGAACATTTAAAAACCTCTTGATAAGTGAGTTTTATATGTATACTTGCAATTAGAAAACGTTATTTCTACAATAGACATCCTTTTCTCATCAAAAACTATTATATTTGTAAACATTTTTATACTAAAAATCTGGTACTAAATGAAATATTGACGACATAGTTTAGTATTGCTTTACAATGTATAAGGCATTACGAATCTATCCCATTTAAAAAGTTATTGACTTAATTGTCAATTCCCTATTGCAACGTAATATAATTATATAAAAGATGTAACTTATTGGCATTTACAGTTAGAGCCGTAGAATAATGTGCTGATACCTTTGGTTATCTTAACAATCATACTAACTTTGACATATTTGTTGGAGTTAGTTTGAAAAAAATGTGAAGAAACTAACTCCAACATATTTGTTCGAGATAGTTTCTTCACATTTTTTTCAGTAGACACTTTTTATCGTTTATCTCGTAAAAATGAATTTTACACATAGTAGATTTTAAAGTCGCAACGACGATATGGAGTAAAAGGAATTCTTTTACGTTTTTTTTTTTAAGTTTCATGCTTATAATTTTTTTACAAGAGTAGCGTAGATTTATAATGAATGATGCAAATTGCTTTTAAAGTCAAAGCGAGCTTAAACACGAAATACATGCTTTACGATACAAATAGTTGTCGTGTAGTGTAAGATCCAAGGGTTCATTGTTGATGTAAGAATATGTACTAATACGGCAATGCTGCTTTTTATTTACAAACACAGTAATAAGAATGAATTAAAAGTTAAATAAGTTCTGTTAATCCTTAAAAAATTAAGTGAAAAATAAAATGGTTACAGCATCAGGACAAGAAAATCATATTGTTTCATACCCATCAAGGCAATTTTATACAAATTATCATCATCTATTCAGTTATCTATAGCAAAAGGATTGATCATTATCTGATATTTATCAAAAATAAGTTATGAATCGTTCCGAGAAATTCTGCTACTTACATATCGTCGGTCCGAGATCTTACTGGAACATCTCCAAAAATTGAGTTTTCGACTTAAGTATGCCATTCGATTGCTCGTCAAACGTATTTTCCAAATCACTATCGGAATATCTCAATTTTGCTCCCTTTAAAAAACTAAATGACATAAACCGCTACAGCACCAAAGAAAATTTTTAATTAATTTTTAGATTATTTAGAAATATTCTAGTGTATCGCTGACATCAAACAATCCATCAAGTACATTTCGAATTGTTCCAGTAATGCACCGAAACAAATAAGTTGAATTCAATGTTATTCCATTTATTTCACTCAGTCGTGTAGTTGTCGTCCCGCCTAAAACACGTTGTTTTATTACACCGTATTTAATGTTGTATCAAAAGCTGCCTATTGCTACCTATGGAATGAGTCATTAGGGGGAAAAGGTTGCGATGAAGTTGGGACGTGCATTTACAAATTTCTGAAAGACCACTGGGTTGGAAATATGATTTTCTTTATACTGACAATTGTTCTGCACGGAATAAAAATAAATACCTGCTAAGCCTCTATCACTATACTATCAAAGAGGTTAGAGACAATCATATTGAACACGATGAGCATAACGAAAATGGTTAATTTTAAGCACTTATTATTTTAAGATTTCTCTTTTCATTTTTTTAATATTCAATAATCCAATAGGATTTCTAAATTGATTTTTTTTTTAATTTCATTACTAGCATATTTAGAAATATTTTAATTAGTTTTTAAATTTTCATAAAATATTTAATTCATTATTGGAATATTTCACAAAAAACCTGATAACTCAAAAACTACAAATGACATCCTAAATCTTTGTAACACACAATAAACTTGGCTATAATCTACATAAAATTCAATAAATAAAAAAACATAAAATGCTCTCAAGGTAAAGTAAAATCACATTTGAATATTTCCAAAAACTTTAAACCTCAATACTCAAAAACGTATCATTTTGAAATGTTCCATTACTGTTTCGGACCGACGATATATATAACTATGTTTTTTCTTGATCATGAAGTACATACACATGTAGTTTTCTATAGAAAAAAGACTGATTTGATCTTCGTCAAATACGAACTGACACGATTCGAGAAGTTTAGCTGTTTACATATTTGTAAACTTGACGTATTTTGATGAAGAAGTACACATTACGTGCCTTTTTGATCAGCTCGACCGGTAATGGGTGATGTCGACCTGCGCGGATCGCGTGCGCCCGCTCCAGTCGCGCCGCCGCTATTGGACCAGGACATGCGCAGTCTGCCCATGCCGCCTCACCCCGTACCACCACCAACGATGCAGCAGGACAGGTGAGCCCCTGTTCGGTTCATTTACCGAACACAGCAGTTTTAGTTTTACCTAATGTGGCGCGGCGGCTGAATCTATAGTCCATTTTTTTTAGCATTAGAAATTATGTAAACAAAGAAGCAGTGGTGGCTTAACTTGTGCTGGAGTCCACTTGGACCGGCTTCAGGCTCGTCCATTGTTGAACAGATTAAATAACTTGACATTTGAGTTGACATTTGCAGCTATTGTTGCAAATCGCGGCCATGGTAAGCGACCATTTTAAAAATCACCTAATATGGTACGTATTACAACATCGGCATGTACTTTTTAATTTTGTCGTGTCAAACTGACCAACGATTCGTTCCACAAGTTTGCAACTTCTGCTTCTTAAGGTATTTTTATTGTAAACTTTTCACGATGTTACGTTTTGCTTGTTACATTATATGTGTACAATAAAGTACCCAAATTTTGTTCTTTCTAATGCTAAAAAAAACGGACTATAGGTCACAGTGCTTTACGTATCGGTTAATCGGGCGGATGTACGCCCTAACATTCAACCCATAAACATTGCATACATTTTTAACATTTTGTTCAACATTTTATATAAAAGTTTTAGTGACGTTTATTATAACAGAACATTGTTTTAAAACTTATACAATATTAAAATGATATTAAAAACTTTTTACATCAACCACGCGTAAAAAAAATTTTACGCACCCGCTCAACCCCGAATAGTCCCCTTACATCAGACAGGTTGTATACCACTGCCTGCATTTGACAAGCACCAGTTGCTCATGCCAACCCACTTTATACAGTCGCTTGCGCTCCAGCAGGATAGGTGAGAGCGCTTTCCCTCACAAGTTACAGTGCCACCTGATCCGCCCTCTAAGTCTATGCCAGTAATGTCGCTGGGGGTTGGATAACACCCCCGTACAGTCGCATACGTTGCAACAGAATGAATGAGAGCACTTTCACATGTTGTCCATTCTGATGTATCCCCTGACAGTGAAATCTAGAAAATTAAGGCATCACTTTGCTGGCTACTGTATGTTAAACTATTGTAGTATGGATGTAAATTGTTTTGAACTTTTGAATAAAGATAATTACTGCAGCAGCTTGTTGCTCCAATTAAGAGCGAAGGGGAGCAAAGACGCTAAGTTAGCATAGCAATGCGTTTGTGATACTTCTTACTACTTATTGGTCAGTGTTCATAGGCCACGGGTGAACCGGCTGACTAGTATGTCATTCATATTAACAAAATAGTGGCGCTAGTGTCGAACAGCGTAGGAAAACTGCCAAGAGAATACCAATGCACTATTTACAACTACCACAGCCGATGTAACCCAGGCTTTTACAGTATTTGAGCTAAGAGAATTGCTATACTGCTCTTTCGAAACTGGTTGTAGTTACTACGCAATATGATTATATGTAGATGACTAAACGGATATAAGCATGTATAAAATTTATGATAGTTCAGTATTTTTAACAATATCAGTGTACAAAATAATTGTTTATAACACACGGTCATTTCATAACTAGTCTATTTAATCATAAGTTTTCTATATTGAACTTTAAACCACATTTTTATTTATAACATTAAAATTCTGATCATTAAAAATGTGTAACATTCTTGTTAGTTCTGCTACGTCAATGGACCAACTAAAGGATATGTAAGTTAGCTGTAAATCTCAACGAGCACTGCGTTTATTAAGTAAATGTTACAATTTTGTTTTTAATTTTTAGCTATTCTCTTTTATAGACTGACTACATATTAGGTATAATTTTTTTCATTTGCATGAAATAAATAGATTTATTTTCCTAATAATTTATGATCCTAGAACTTTGTCATATTATAAATACATATTAATATCATATTATGTTGATGTTATGGGATGTTTTTTAGCTAACCGACTTTTTTGATTTATCAGCACGTAGTTTTGAATAAATCAATGTGAGAATACAAATAGTATCCAATAAGACCCCTTACACTTAGTTAGGGGCAATTTAAACATTAGTAAATGTTTAGTTTTAAATTTATACGTGAGTTAAGTTAATATTAATTGACAACATTCAATACAGTAAAAATAAGTGACCAAATAAAAAATTTAAAGATGTTTTTTTTAATAACATATTTTATGTCTCTAAATTATTTTACGACAAAATGGCAATGTAGGAAATCCTTCCCAATTTGTCAATTTGACATTGTTAACGCACAGGATATCATATATTGTATTATCTTCTTGATAAGCTAAAATAGTTTTCAAATGTTCATTTCGTTCCTAAGAGTAAAATGTTTTCAATTAGAGGAGATTTTTTATTAAGCTTCATTCAGACTGCACATTGATATCATTTCATTTTTCTAACTAAAATCTTTAGTCAGTAATTTTAACATGCCAACGACAATGGATAACATTTAATTTTTATAAAGTGTTTTATGGGTTAAAATGTAGTATTAAGAATAGGTATAACAAAACCAAAATATAACGGTCACCTTTTTATTTTTACTATAGCGAGGTGTGGGTTCAAATCCTGCCTTTTTTCTTGTTATAATTTCTTTTGATATAAAGATCCAATATTTTTGGCTTAAATAATAAAAAATATAAAAGTAAAATGTTGTCCATTGGTGTGCTTATAGAATTTATGTAGGAGAGGACTAGTTAAATGTAGCGGGTGAAAAGAATCGATTTGATTGATTTTCCTAATATAGCAATACGATAGAATATTTGTAGTCCGTGCTTGCTTTTAACAGGAACACAGCAGTTTGAAAGCTATTGTCTTAAGATGTTAATAATAATTTATTCATTTTGGTTATTTATATAATAATAGGTCGGATTCCTTCTGCCCACTATTTTTACGTTTACTCTCCCATTACGTTCACAATCTTTTGGACTGTTTTTTTAATTCCCTGTTAACTTGCCAACCACTATTTACTATTGATAATATTTAGTTAATTCGATAGATTTTTTAATGTAAGTACTTTCTTTAACCGATCTTTTTTCTTAGTGGTTTCCCACGAGATCCTCGTCTTGCTAACACGCCACAGTTTGGTTCTGATCCGAGAGTGCGTCCCAATGATCCAAGGAATCAGCAAAAGATGCCTCCACGTAAGTATTAATAAATTTGTTTACGTAAAAAAACAAAATCATAAAAAGTAGAAAAGCCAAGTAACTTTATGAGGCTGGTCACAGAAAAGGTAACAAGAAAATCGAGATATTTTTTATTACCTATTCTACGATGCTCCTCTATTCTTCGCCGTGCATGGTAATGATAAGCCACTGATCCCAGCTGGATTTGCAGTCGTTTGCACCCACTAATGGATTTTGTTTTTGTATTGTGGTTTTTTCCATTTCTCACAGAAATAGCGGTTGTGGTAGTGAGTTATGATGGCCCATTTTTCTTAGAGCGTTAATATTCATAGGGAACCCCCGTTCCCCAGCAGTGTGATAAATAAGCTTATATAGTAAAGTATATAATTAAAGTTTCGAGCGGATTTCAAAACTTATAAGTGGAAGAAATCGTCGAAGTCACCTTATCTATTAGATAAATTATTTTACCATATAAAAGTAAATTTCAGATTGATATAGGCTAATGTTATGTATGTAAATTATGTTTAACTCGGGTAAAGCGGAACGGGCCGGTACTCAAGATTTATATGTAATCCAATCTATAAGAAAACCATAAATAGGTCTTTGCAATATCAAATGTCATCTAAAGTCAATATTAAAGGCCCTTGTGGTTACAGTAAATGGTGAGTTAAATATTATAAATTGTATTAATGAAACATTAATTTGTTCAAATACAGAACAAATGCCGCCCGGTATGCCGAGTATGGCCCAGGCCAGGACCATACAAGGGATACCATCTGGAGCTTCCGATCAAGAGAAGGTGAGAGTGCTAAAATATATATTAATATTATTTTTCTAGCATTACTATTGATTTCCTATTGACTGGTCGTGTACTATCGAAGCCTCTGACGCATTATCAGTCCTAAGTCGAAAGTCCTTAGCACATTGCATGATGCCTATCGCTTCAGGCCACACCCCGCTCCATTCATTCAACAATGGCGCCACGAACGCGCAAAGCAGATTGACAGTCGACAGTACTGACATCAAGGGCGATTTTAAAACTAGTTGTTTATGATTGGTCGTAGTATAAATCGTAGTAAAATACGAAGCCAATTAGGGACAGGAATGGGTCGTGTGGGCGTGTCCGATGCAATCAGTTCAAAGGAATATTTCTACAAAGTTGTAAGGCACGAGAGACCTCGATAATACCTACAGTCGACAGCGTATCAACCTACCAAAAAAATGTTTTTTTATTGTTTTCAAAACTCGTATTGTGCAACGGTAGCGATCCTGCCTTTCGCCACGACGATCCTGGTTTTGAATCCCGGAAGGGGCAGATGTTTGATGAATATGAGCATTTGTATCTATTTCTATGGGTATTTTATATATATTTCTATAAATATTACATATCTATGTATCAAATGCTCGTATTCATCACACAAACATCTGCCTCTTCCGGGATTCGAAAGTTACCGTTACCGTTGCACCGAAAGGTCATCAATGTTTTTATACTAATTATAATTATTTGTTTTATAGGCTGCTCTGATTATGCAAGTACTGCAGCTCTCAGACGAGCAGATCGCCCTGCTGCCACCTGAACAACGTGCCAGCATTCTGATGCTGAAGGAACAAATCGCCAAGAGTACACAACAGCGGTAGACTTCATGCTATTCTATGGGCGACTAAAAAGCTATTTAATGCATCTTAGTGTGTAAAAAGTTGCAGCAATAACATGATTTGTTATTGGAAGCAAAAGTCTGGTAAAAGTATTGACAAAGAAAAGTTCATATAATATAGTGACAATGTGTTTGAACATAAATATACCAATTCAGAACTCTTTGTATTTTTTATTATTTTAATAGACGCATTATAAACGAATACAACTCGAAGTATCGATAATGCTTTTTTAATGAACTTGATGATTTATTTTACTCCTTCACAGTTATTAAAAATGTAACTCATTTAAAGGAATAAATGTGTAAATTATAATAACCTATTTTAACTGATTCGTTGCGGATGGTACGTCTGGCGTGCCATCACTTTCATTGCGTGTGGCGCTAGCCACTGGAGCCGCGTCATTTTTAAATCGACGATAACTTCTTCAAATTAAGTTTTAGGGAAATCTACCCAGAATAAAACTTATCTTCACTTTTTACCTAAATCAAGCTCGTAGCCTTCGTTTCTGGAAATTGTATGTAGCAACGAATCATCAACACATTCCTTGTGTTTGGCAGAAAAAAGCGCTTGTAAGAAAAATGGCGATCGCTGAGCGATAATAAGCAAAATGGCGGATTGTGTCAGCGCAACTGAAGTTAGCAAACGTGTCCTGGCCGAAAACTGTATAGTTTTTTTTCAGCGCTGGTAAGCGCTCGCAATCACTTTTTTCTGCCAAACACAAGGATTAATTTTAAATAGAAACAGTATGCAACTCAACTTATTATTTGCCGAGGGGGAAACACTATTTACCAGCCTGGTTGGTTAGATTGATGGTTAGATTGAGATGTCAGGTCTCTACTGATTCTTGCGGGCAGGTTTATCTGTTAAAAAACCCTCATGTACCCTCAGACTCCATTCTGCTGGGATCTAGCGACTACACTTATATCAATCTGTAGAATATACATAGAGAATATTATTTACCTTCTATTTAACGAATCCATCAAGTTTAAGATAGCGTATCCTATCAATTATTGACATTCAAATCCACAATACTTAAATTTAATTTAATCGACACATGCCATTGTGGGTGTTGTGCTGAACCTACTTTATGTTGAAAAGAATTCTATAATTTTTTTGAAACTGATGGTAACCTCAAGGAAAGTGTTGCAAATATCACTAAAATATTTATTGATAATAAGTTGTTGACATGCGTTTGAAATCTCGTTTAGTTGTACTTGTATTTTTTTTTTAATTATAACTAATATTATTACGAATACGAAACATGATTTCTTTAATTATATTCAATACAATGTTACAATTATAAATTATTTATTTATTTTTACTCAATTCGACTTGATAAACTTCTTGTATGAAAACTGATATAATAGGTCAGATAGCACTGGAATAATTGGTACACAAATTTTTAAAATGATCTTTCAATTTAGTTCTTACATTTCCGTGCTTATTACACATTTGAATAAAACACTTTTTTACGGAGTATGCACATATTTAATTTTATATTTAATGCTAAAATCGTAAATAATTAAATATGATATAAAATAACCGCAAAATCTGTAAAAAGTGTTTCATTCAAAGATCTATAAAACACATGATTTTTATACAACTGTCGTGATATGAAAAACAATAGTTATAACAGCGACGCATTTGCATTACGCAAAAACAATCGTCGAACCAAAATACATAAGTTTAAATACCTACTCCAATAATGACATGGAACTTATGTAAATGTATACTACAAGACTATCAAAACAATCGTCACTGAATATTAAAAGATATGACATAATTAAGTTTAAAATAATCAATCATATGTATGCTGACCTACTCGGCTGTTCTTTTATACTTACATTCTGTCGATGTACCATTAAGTACTTTCGAAATCAAGCTTTAAGAACGACTTGACTTATGGAAAACATCACGCAGTTTTGTCCTTTTTCAGTCTCGAGATTATAAAAAACTATATTATCATTTATTAATTAATAAAGCAAACAATCGTCACGTTAGCATTTACGCATAATATTAAAAGAAAAATACAGTTATTTATTGTGGGATGTGGGCTGATAGATAACGGATCTTTTTTCTTATTATTATTATATGGTTTTCATTGGAGTAAGCATTTCAAATTGGTTAATGGATTTCTTATTTTAATTTTTACTAGCTGTGTCCGCAACTTCGTCCGCGTGGAACAGTGGCTTTTTGAAACACGACGTTTTTCCATATTTTGTCAAAACAAAGATTTTGCGGGTTACATACACGTGAGCATGCCACATTTGAAAATGGGAAAAACATTTTTTTTTCTGAAACTTTATTTATCGTAATTGCAAATGCTGCTTTCAGGGGAAACTGCACCCTTTTAAACTGAAATGACAAATCAGTCTTAATTTTTGGAATAACTGGAATCAATATATTTTCTCCATTTGCTATTTCAGTCATGATTATAGCTTTTAAAATGCTGTGTCCTAGATGTGTAATATGTGGCCGTGTACCATTACATAGCCTTGGTCTAGATTTCTCATTAGTAGAATACCAACTTTCAGCTTCAACTTATAGGAAGGCACTACTAATAATTCTAAAGAGTTATTCGACAATATCCTCCTTCACGTTTGATATGATTTGATTTGAATATGGTTAATAATCTCATTATTCGGCGCCAAAATTGCCCTTTCAAGCAGGAATTCCCGATTGCCCATATTTATTTTAAGATCAGGATAACGCTTCGTTTTGCCCTTGAGTCTCAGCAGCTCTTTACTGGTCCTCCAAACGGGTCTGCTCTTCAGTCTCTTGGCTTCTAGTAATTTTCGCAGTGCGTGCTCTGGCAGAACTACGCGGTAGATTAAATTTGCGTTTTCCAGGCATATTTATTAGAATAAAAACAACATAATTAAACAAAAAAAAAAAATTTTACTTAACGTACACGAATGTCTATGTCCTTTTTCAGGCTTTAGACTATCTCTGTACCAAATTTAATTGAAATCGATTTAGCAGGTTAGGCGTGATTGCATCGCACACAAATATTAGTAAGGATTATTACATTATGCATGCACGTCACACAGTATAACTCCCAACGTCTAACCAATTTATGACAAAACAATCAAATGAGGGTAGACATGACAGCTTTTCTATAAAACTATCTATGATTGAATAAATCTCTACATGTCTTGCCTTTAACAGACACATTACTACTTGAATATCAGCATTAAAAATCAGCATGGATTGTTGCTGATGCTGATATTAAAAACAATGCTGATTCTGTTGCTGACATTCGCAACAACCCTGCTTCGTAGCAACGTTACCTATTCCAACTTTTTAAATCGGAGTCACGTAGGACACACCTCACTTGCGGAAGCCATGTGGAATGTCTTTATAGACGACCTCTTTAGCTCCCAAGAGAAATCGTTCATTTTATGCGTTTTAGCCCTGCGTAATGCGATCTCACAGACTAAATCACCATCCTCAGCAGTCAAAACAATGATCAAGCTGAGTTGCTAACGTAGAGTTTAGGGTTAATGAGGGTCCCCTCGAGAATATTTTCATCGCATATTCCACAGCGTATAAAGTCGCACGGAGTCGAAACGTGGCCACTCACAGCAGGGCTAATTTACAAATTTAGTGGCGCTGAGCGAGCTATGGAAAGGGCACTGCTAGGAGTATACCTGAGGGATCAGAACGAAGTTATCTGGCAGAATCAAAGTATTTAATATTATCCATCGGATTGGTGAGCTGAAGTAGCGGTGGGCCGGACACAGACCGCAGAACCGATGGGTTTAAATATTGGAAGGTAGCACATGTAAAACGACCATTACCTTAGTTATCCTGTGATCACGGCTCCTGTAAGAAGCGAAACCTCAGGATTAAATAAAAAAATAAAAAATAACACTCGTATATCCTGTAAAAGTAGTTTAATTTAAATGTGCGATTAGCGCGAGAGTGTACTAACTAAATATACGAGGGTGGGTCAAAAAGTCTGCGGAATGGAGGGTAAAAAGTAAGAAATAAGACACAAAAATATTTTTCCTTCTCAATGTATTCCCCCTTAACTCTAATACATTTATTATACATATCAATTAATTTATTAATACCTTCGAAAAAAAAAAGATGTCTCTTTGTCGTCAAAATAGGCCGAAATTGCGCTCTTCACTTCATCGCTGGAAAATTTCTTCCCTCGAAGCTCTTTATTCATTTTTGGGAACAAATAATAATCAGTTGGGGCTAAATCTGGGCTATAGGCAGGATGTTCCAAGATTTCGAAGCCCACTCTTTGAATAGCAGCCATCGCAACTTGCGCCTTGTGCACGGGTGCATTGTCGTGCAAAAGGAGCACACCTTTAGTCAATTTTCCCCGTCTTTTTTCTCGCACAGCATCTCGCAGACGTTCTAATAGTGCAGCGTAGTACTCTCCAGTGATAGAGACACCCTTTTCTTTATAATTAACTAGCTTTCCGCCCGCGGCTTCGCCCGCGTGGAATTCGGTTATATTGCGGTATAAAGCACAACTATAAGAAAACTTCTCATTCCCACGGAAAAATCTAAGAAGCGCGATGTAACGCTGGATAGTATACTTTAGTGATTTCAGGATAAGTAGATGTAAAAAAAACAACTGAGACGATAAAACAAATTGTACGTCATCCCTTGAGAATTCCTCATTTTCGAGGATTCATTTTCGTATCATTTAGCTTCAAAATTTACATGTTCATATTCGTTTGCAACATATAAGTGGATGTAAAAAAAACAGTTTAGACGATAAAACAAATTGTACGTCATCCCTCGGGAATTCCTCATTTTCGGGGATTCATTATCCTATCATTTAGCTTCTAAATTTACATGTTTATATTCGTTTGCAATATTTTACCATGTTTTAAACGACACACAGCGCCATCTACAATCCATCCATCAAGCAAACAATATTTTTGTTTTTCCTCGGGAATATCAATTTTTGCAGGATAAAAAGTACCCTATTATTTAATCCGGACTTTTATCTTTACGTCTGCAAAATTTCAAAGCAATCGGTTCAGTAGTTACGGCGTGAAAGCGGAACAAACAAACAAACAAACTCACTTTCCGATTTATAATATTAGTAAAGATAAGGAGGATTCCCTCTGAATCCCAGAAAACAGTAGCCATGAGTTTTTGGCCTGGATCATCTTTAATCGAATCCCTGCCTTGCTTAAACAGGTTATGCCACTTGTAAACCATGGTTTTACCAGGGCAAGAGTCCCCGTAAATAGAAGACATCTCTTCCAAAATAGTCTGGGGAGGTTTTCCTTGTTTGGTAAGGAACTTGATGACTGCGCGAAACTCAATTTTCTCCATGTTGCAAATTTTTTCCGGATTGACTTGTTGATTGATGTGTAGCTCAGGTAATTATGACCTATTTTTTTTTAAACTTAGTATTTATACTCTTAATGAGTGTCACAACTAGTGCAGGTAGTAAAAAGTCACCTTTCCCCCCTCCATGCCCCTCATTCCGCGAACTTTTTGACCCGCCCTCGTATGCTAACGACTTTTATTACAGGATAGTTCCGCCGATCATTTCAATAGGTATCGCACTCAAGCGGTTATCAATAAAAAAGTTAATCAAACAGACGCGACTGTTATGTGACGTGAATGAGGTCTATGTTTATTCTTAATTATATACGTGACGCTACTATCGCGTATGAACTTAGATAAGTTAAACGATTAAACTATTTTATTTAGTTTCGCTTTTAATTATATAACAATATCATGTACCTCTGATAACAGGCGTACTGGCGTACTTATATACTGGATTTGTTTATCGGGATACAGGAAAATATTGCGATTATAATTACTAATAAGTACCTAATTATAGTTTTCCATGTACGAGATTGTGTTTTAGTATATTTAGATGCACTAAATTTACAGTTGTATGCAGAGCTGGATTTAGGGGAGTGCAAGCGGGGCTACTGCCCTGGGGCCTCCCCAAGAAAGGGGCCCCCACAACAGAAATAAAAAAAATCGACGTTCCTTTTAACTATCAAGTTTTGCCATTAATTTTTTTTTTGTAGTATATAGAAGAACTTTCAACATTGTTACAAAAACCGTATCACTCATATTCGCTATAAACGATTTTGATTATTATTCGAATATAATTTGGGACGTCTGTTGCCCTAGGGCCTCCACAACTCAAAAGTCCTAAGGTTGTGTGAATAGAACATAGTGAATAGGTCGGAAAATAGCAGGTATCTTCTTACAAAAATCTAAACGTCAAATCAAACTATGATGATGGAGCTGTTTTACCTAAAAGATAGTAAGTTATATTGCATCAATCTGAGGTATCCACTATGTGGCGCCATCTATAGCGTCCCGAATTTGTCTCCTATTTATTCCTATATGATAAAGTGTTCTTTTGGTTTATTGGTTGTACCAAAATAAATAAATCTTTCTAACATTCACACCAATTAGCCTAGCCCAAAGTAAGCACTGTAAGGCTTGTGTTATGGATACTAAGTTAACGGATAGACATACATAGGTATATGATACATAGATATGTTATATTCATAGAAATATATATAAAACACCCATTACTCAGGTACAAATGTCATTTGTACCTGAATGACAACAATGACACAATGACCTGAATGTTTTATTCATCATACAAACATATGCCCCTTTTGGGGTTTGAACCCAGGACCGTCGCACTGTGGGACATCCATAGGTCATAAATCTTAAAAACCTGCTTTCTAGTTTTACATTTTATTCCTTGTCGTTACATTGGATAGTTGCGGTACCTTCTGAAACTATAAATAGGTCAGTAATTAGAGTGCGCCTTCAGCGATCATTCCGCTTCGAGCCGCTAGCCCCTAGCGGCGCTCGCCTCACTTCGCTCGCCTCCCGCGTGAAACGCTCCTGTTGAAGCCGAAGCGCTCCTGACTCCCCGATCCGGGCGGATAGGCAGCCGCTTGTTGCGAGCCTTCTCGCGACCAGCGGCCCTCGCGTCGGATCGCGTCTCTCTCTCTCTCTCTCTTTTGCGCACCGCGGTAGTCGTTAGGGCAGCCGCTAGTTGCGGAACCTTCCGCAATTAACGGTTTTTACTTCCGATTTCTCGGTTGTAATCGTTCCGGGTTAGCTGGAACCCTTTGTTTGTATTAAAATAAAGGGTTCCTCTTCCCGCCCGCGTCTTGCGTCGACGGATACCTTGCGGTGTTAACGAAGTCGGCGGAGCAATCCCGGTTTGCTCTCTAGGGCCCTTCAGGCTCTAGGAAAACCGAAGGCCAAGTCCCATTGCACTTGGGCTTAGCCCAAGGGGTTTGGCAGGCGGCTATCCGTTTAGGGATACCTGCCCTCGGTCGCGTCACCCCCTCCCCCCTGCCACCCGGCAGGGGGTGTCTCTTTGCGTTAGTCTTTTTCTTGCTTTTAATCTTTAATTTTAGTTTTTCTAGCTCACGAAATGGAGTCTTCGGACCCAAGTGAGCTCATCAACGAGCTTTCGGGTGTCGACCCGCTACTCTCGCAGCTTCCTGCGAGTAGCGTGGCGGCACTCCTCGCCTTTTTTGAGGCGCGGTTCGGGCCCCAGCCCGTGGCCGCGCAAACCCAAACCCAGGTAGGAACCCAGCGATCCCTTCCTATCATCCTTTCCTCCCCGGCGTCTCCAGACGCGCAGGGGATTCAACGGTCACCCATCCCGACCGTGACCAGACCCAACATTAGCGATATGGATTGCGAATTCCTCGCATCCAAGCGCTCGGCCCCGAGGCACACGCCTCCCTTCTCGTCCGACTCTGCCGACGAGTCTTCCTCTACGCTCACCGATGGTTTCACCACGGTAGAGGGAAAACGTTCGAAGCGCATCAAGCGCAGGAAGAACGTTTCTCCGCCCGCCACTCCAGTGGCTTCCACCACCACCTCAGCCGCCCCGGTTAAGGCAGCCCCTACGGCCCCGAGCAGGTCCACCGGGGACCTGCCCCGCGCCGCCCCGACTGCACGCCCATCCACCTCGCGTCCACTTTCAAGGTGCGACGCGCAACCTACAAAGGTTGCTGCCCCCCCGCCGATCCAACTTCAGGACAAGGCCAAGTGGGGCTTAGTGTCCGCCTTATGTGTACAGGAGAAAATCCAGTACACAAAGGCCGTCAACAAGGGTTTGACCATCGAGGTCAACACCCCCACGATCGCGGACTTTAGGTCTCTGACCCGACTTCTTGCCAACAAAGGCATATCTTACTACACCTTTGCGCTCCCCGAGGAGCGCAAAGTCAAGGCCGTTCTTAGGGGCATCCCCGAAGAACTTCCGAACGAGGACATCCTAAATGACCTCGTTCGACAGGGCTACCCTGTTGTCGGCGTGCACAAGTTGCACGCGAGCAATGGGAGGTCCTGGCCCCTCGCTTTGGTCATAATGACCAACAACGAAAAGGCCAAACCCATCTTCCGCGCCAAAGACCTCGTGGTCTGCGGCCTTTCTGGCATTAAAGCCGAGCCCCCAAACAAGCGTGGGTATCCTGGGCAGTGTCACGCTTCACCGAGGTGCGTCAAGTGCCTCATTCCACACCTGACCAAGGAGTGCTCTCGCACGAGAGACTCCCCCACCCCTCCTGACTGTGTGCTGTGTGGCCAATCCGGCCACCCAGCGAACTATAGGGGTTGCTCTCGCGCCCCTCGCCCCAAGCCTCCAAAGGCTAAAAAGCCTAACCGGGGACCAAAGGCATCTTCTTCTCAGAAGAAGAGGCCTTCTGGCCCCCCGGCCCCTCCTAAGCCTTCGCTGGCAAATTTCCCACCCCTACCTAAAGGGGTGGGACAGCCGGCTACCACCACTCCAGCCCCCCCCATGCCGGCCTCCGGACCGGCCCCTCCGGCACCGGCCCCTGGGCCGGCCTGGGGCCCAGCTCCTAAGGCGCCACCGCCTAAGGCGGCTCCCGCCTCCCAAGCCCCGAAGTCATCCCTTATGGATGACTTCTCTATCATCTTCACCTTATGCAAGGCATCAATATCAATGAGATATCGGCCTTGGCATCCAATCTCAGGATGGCCCAAAACGCCCAACAACGGCTTCTAGCTCTCTGTGAGCACGAAGCCCTTCTCCGGTCCCTTAACTAAGGTCCGCAATGCCAGGAAGGATCCCATCTTCTTCTTCTTCTTCTCCGACTGTACCAGTCGCTCCTCTCACCGGTCGAGTGAAACCTAGAGGTGTTTCGCTTATCTCTTTCAATACCCGCTCCCTGCGCAAAAACATTCCCGAGCTAAGGGTGTTTCTGCGCGAAAGGGACCCCGACCTTGTCCTACTTCAGGAAACATGGCTCAAACCGTCTATACGGAAAGGGCTATCGATTCCTTCATACTCCCTAGTCAGAAATGACAACTTCACCCCAGCGGACCAGAACCGCAGGGAAATTGTCTCTGGTGGCACGGCGATCTATTACAAAAGATCGCTTCACTGCTCACCAATCCCCACTCCTGCTCTCTCTAACATGGAAGCCACGGTATGCAGACTGGCTATGTCGGGTCACAGAACACTGATCATAGCTTCTGTCTACATACACGCTGGCACCACTCCATTGCGGAGCGACTTCGAGTCCCTTCTGTCTTTGGGCGACTCAGTCATTCTGTTTGGAGACTTTAACTCCAAGCACACTGACTGGACCTGCCGTAAGACAAACACCGGCGGGCGGCGTCTGCTTCAGATCACACATGATCTCGAATTAGACGTCTTCAGCCCGTACGAACCCACCCACTACCCAGACAACCCACAGAATGATCCCGACGTACTAGACTTCGCTCTAGTCAAGGGAGTCTCCCTCCCATTTAGGACGATTGAGACCCTCCAAGACCTCGGGTCCGATCACAGGCCGGTTTCCCTCATTATGGGAAACAAAGAGCCAACCCCTCCCTCCTTCAAAACCATTACTGACTGGGATCGGTTCAGATCGTCCCTCAAGTCGGCAATGGAAGTAGACAACCCTTCGCTCTCTATGGACCCCGACTATTACGATAGTTCGGAGAAAATAGATGCAGCCATTTCCGAATTTACCCTTTTGGTCCAAAGAAAGACTGCGGACAGTGCGAGGAAGGTACCTGTGAATAATCACAATGCCATTCCTCCCACCCTCCGCAACCTGATGAGGGCCAAAAACGCAGCTCTCCGGAGAGCTGCTAGGTACCCGACCCCTGAGTACAGAGCCAGAGCTAACCGTCTTCAACGGTTAGTAAGATCTCAGTTGAACGACCTGAGGAATAACCAATTTGGTGACCTCATGGCGGACATCACTCCCTCCCATGTAGCCTACTACCGAGTGGCCAGAGCCCTCCGTAGTGACACCTCAAACTTCACACCCCCTCTCCTCCGTCCCGATGGCTCCACAGCCTTCGACGACGAGGAGAAGGCGGAGTGTTTTGCTGACAGCATTGCTTCACAATGCTCAGTCAGCACTCAGACTTGCGACCCATCCCACCTTCAGTCGATTGAGAAGGAGCTCAGCGAGCTGAACTCCAAACCTCTAGACTCTGATCCCATCACAGTGTCCCCTGATGAAGTTCATTCCTTCATCAAGGGCCTCAAGACCAAAAAGGCCCCTGGCGCCGACGGCGTCTCCAACATGGCCCTTAAGCACCTACCATCTCAAGTGCTGGTCTTACTGTCCCTTTTATTCAACGCCTGCTTCGATCTCTGCTACTTTCCAGCAGCCTGGAAGGAAGCAA
The DNA here is from genome assembly GCA_927399485.1 of Calamotropha paludella. NCBI lineage: Eukaryota > Metazoa > Arthropoda > Insecta > Lepidoptera > Crambidae > Calamotropha > Calamotropha paludella. Next base: position 18,083,684 of record OV656815.1, on the reverse strand, counting down.
TCGTAATAGGCATCCCCAAGCCGGGGAAACCCTTAAACCTCCCTGCGAGCCACCGCCCCATCAGCCTCCTCAAGGCAATGGGGAAACTCTTTGAAAGGTGTATCCTCGCCCGCCTAAAAGACCATCTCTATACCAATGACCTTATCATACCCCATCAGTTTGGCTTTCGAACCAAACACTCATGCCCCCAACAGGTTCACCGCATAGTCGAGTACATCTCGAGCGGCTTTTTCCCTAGGAAATATAAGACCGTGGCGGTTTTCTTTGATGTAGCCAAGGCCTTCGATAAGGTCTGGCACGCTGGACTAACTGTCAAGCTGTACAGACTTAATCTGTCAGTGAGACTGGTCCGGCTAGTAGCATCATTTCTCCAGCATCGTACCTTCCGTTTCAGATACGAAGGTACTCTCTCAACTCCGCGTAACATAACAGCGGGCGTGCCTCAGGGCTCTGTCCTGGCTCCTCTGCTGTATGTTATATACACAAATGACATTCCCGTCCCAACAAACGGGGTACAACTGTCCCTGTTTGCAGACGATACTGCTCTGTATCTCAAGGGCTCATCATGTAGGAATATCCTCCCGAGGCTTCAGACCTCCATCAACTCCTTAGGCGACTGGTTCCGCGAGTGGCGTATCGATGTAAACCCGGATAAGTCATCCGCTGTTTGCTTCGACGCAAAACGCACGCGTGTACCGGCCCGCCACAACCCACCCCGACTCCAGGGGAAGTCCATTCCATGGCAACGCACTGCCAAATTTCTAGGCGTCACCCTTGACCAAAAACTGACATTCTCTCCTCACGTCAAGAGAGTGTCTCGTAACGCGCGGTTTTACTTGGGGCGTCTCAACCCTATGTTGGGGCGTCACAGCCGCATGTCACTTCGAAACAAGCGAACACTTTATAAGGTTTGCATACGACCGGTGATGACCTACGCGTCCCCGATCTTCTCACATGCAAAGGCATCAGTCCTTAATAAATTGCAGGTGATTCAAAACCTATTCATACGTAGGGCCTCAAATTCTCCCTGGTATGTCCGCAACGCGGACTTGCACAGGGACTTTGAACTCCCTACTCTCCAACAATACTTCATAAAGGCCTCTGAACGTTTCTTCGAAACAGCAGAGAGCCACTCTAATCCACTTATCCGGGGCGCATCCAACTACACTCCTTCCTCATCCACGAACCCTCTGTCTAGGCGACCTAGGTCTGTCCTGACAGACCAACCCAGTCAATTGTCAGCTGACCTGAACCTCCTCTTAGAGGCACAGGAATCAGCCAAACGTAGAGCCAATACAGACCCATCAGGTCTACCCCAGTCCTCTCAGATGCCGACTGGCCCCCCTTCTGGGAGCCAGCCGACTTAACTTCATTCACGACTGACCCCCCTTCTGGGAGTCAATCGTTTTTTCTATGCGCTCTCTCACCTAGGTGAGTAGCGCTTGCGCCACCCCTCTCTAGAGGGGTGGTCGCCTCAGATGACGGCTTATGACCTTCTCCGGGTGCAAGCCAATCCCAGGTGGTGTTTAGTCAGTACGAGTCTGACATAACTATCGGGCCGGCCCGAAGTATCCATAGAGGATTCACCACCTCCCTCCCCCGTGTCCGGAGGGTTCATTTTGCATAAAAAAAAAAAAAAAAAAAAGAGTGCGCCTTCATTATCTATTGTGCATTCAAAGAGAGCGCATCGCCAATCGTAAATACTGTTATCAGTGAGTCATTAAAAAGCGTGACGTCATTTGTTGTCATTGCGGGACCTGTGAGTGCTGTGTGTGTTTTTTCTGAAATGGATATCCAAGAACAGGGTATGTAATAATTAATATTTTTATTTTAATTGTATCTTAGTATATATTTTCTTAAGTATGTCATTGCTACGAGGCGACTTTTCTTGGAGTATTATATTTTAATATTCAAAGTTTGAATAAACTTTTAAATATGTTCCCACTCGCTCCGACTATGGAGGTATATTGCACCATAATCTTTAGACTTTCTTATCTTAGGAAAATTAAAACTTGGCTGCCCTTATCTGCCCTTTTGGCGATGACAAGGGTGCTACGGTTGCCAGATTATCTCGTAGCATTTGCTACGAAATTAGTTTATTTAGTCTTAGTGCTTTGTGTAGGTTTTGTGACTGAATTTTAACCGTTTTTTTTTTGTTTTAGGTAATTTATATATATGCTCGTTTTCAAGAATGCATATTCTTGAAATATGGCTAACTGTCAATACCGATAATGACTCGGAAAAGTGTCGTCAAGTCCTACAAAGTTTGTTGACTACTCTGAACGATGCTGAGAACATTGATATTCATTATTTAGAGAAAATTGTTAATAATTTATGTAAAGCTATTGCTCGATTCTGGAAAAAATGTAATAGGGATAAAACCAAGTTTTTATATAAGAATTCCGATTGGTTTAATGTTATTGAAAAAATTCAACTTGTGAAAAACAATAAGCAATGTACTCCGTCTGAAACGTCGCCGTGTCATTCACGTGGTCGTCCTCGAAAACCTTTTACGCAATGTAGTAAAAGGACTAAACGTCGGAGAGTAGCTGATTTGTCAAAGTCTGATGATTCTACTGTGAGTGCATTGCTTGATGTTTCAGACTGTTCATTCGATTCGTGTATATCTAGAGTTAGCACTGATGATGTCTTGTCACTTGTGACTGATGCTCAGTTGACAAAACATCAGTATTTATTAATTAAAAACTTTGTTAATAGTAAGATTTGTCCTAATGTATTACCATGTTACCAACAAATTACTAAAGCGAAACAGAGATGTTACCCTTCTAATATAACTGTTTCCGAGTCTTCAGCTGAAGTTGAATAACAAAGTATTTTTGATCACACAGCTTCTCGAATCCTTGAATCTCAAATAGAGGTCTTAGATCAGATTCCTGATGATTGTTTGTCTAATATCTCTTTACTTGGGAAATGGGGATTCGATGGCAGCACTGGACATAGTGAATACAAACAATTTTTTTCAGATTCAACTTTAGAAGATAGTAGTTTGTTTGTAACATCTTATGTGCCCCTTCAAATTATTGTAAAATTAGCTGAAGATAATTGTAAAATTTTATGGAAAAATCCTCAACCCTCTTCCACTAGGTACTGCCGTCCTATTCGATTTCAATTTTTGAAAGAAAGCACAGCAGTGTCTTTGCAAGAGGAAGCTTATTTTAAGGATAAAATTGAAAGTTTGCAACCTACTTTTATTCAGATCGACAATCGTGAATTGGTCGTTTCTCATAAGTTGCAGCTTTCAATGGTAGATGGTAAAATTTGTAGTGCTTTAAGTGAAACATCTACAAGTAGATGTTATATATGTAATGCTACCCCTAAAGAGATGAATAAAATAGACGAATGTTTACAAAAACCTGTAATAGAGAGTAGATACCAATTTGGATTATCACCACTACATTCTTGGATACGTTTCTTCGAATATTTTATTCATCTTTCATATAGATTAGACATAAAAAAATGGCAAGTTAGGCTAGATAGTGATAAACAATTGTTATCAAATAAAAAACAATATGTACAGTCCCAGTTTAGGGAACGATTAGGTTTAATAGTTGACAAGCCGCGTAGTGGTGGAAGCGGGACGTCTAACGACGGAAACACGGCCAGGAAGTTTTTTTTTGAATCAGCTGTATCTGCTGAAATTACAGGTTTGAATAAGGATCTCATAGATCGTTGTTGTGTAATATTACAAACGTTATCTTCTGGACATAAAATTAATGAATGCAAGTTTAAAGACTATGCATTACAAACAGCATACAGCCTGGTCGAGGAATATCCGTGGTATAGTCTTCCTGCTTCTGTCCACAAGGTGCTCGTACATGGATCAGATATTATAAGTTATGCATTGTTATCTATAGGAGAACTTTCCGAAGAAGCTGCTTAAGCGACAAATAAGTATATCAAAATTTATAGACGAAGTCACACTCGAAAAATGTCACGTGAAGTTACCAATCAAGATTTAATACAACGACTATTATTACATTCAGATCCTTATATTACAAGTCTTCGGAAACTTCCCCCTAAAAAGAAAAATACTCTGTCACAAAGTGTAATAGAATTGTTACATGTTTAATATTGTTAGAATAAGAATAATTTATTTGTATTTTGTTAGTTGTTTTGTTTTTTTTTGTATTTAATTAATTTTAATTTATTTATTTCTATTATTTTATTATAATTAAATAATGTTATCAATGTTTTGACTCTTATTTTATTTAAAATATATGTTTTACATTCCAATTTTTAAGTGTTTGTTCATGATAAATTTAGGTAAAAGTATGTTATTGTTTATATTTGTTTTTTACTGAAGTGAACGTTTTTTATTCCGTAAATACATGTACTTCTTTCATTTTAATGTTCCTAAAACACTTTTACAACTATAAGTCACTAAAATAATACAATGTATTGATAGTAACAGGACTTTAACTATTTATGACCGCCCTTGTATGGAGCGTGTCCCTCCGTGCGTCGGTGCGAAAGGCAGGATCAGTACCGTTGCACCAAACGGTTCGTCAAAAAAGGCAGAGTAATGAATGATTGAACCATTGAGTTATTATAAGTACTTGTAATAATAGCTTATTGGATTTAACGAATAAGTATAACGACGTATTAAAACACATATAAGTTAAAAGTAGTTTGTAATAAAAAACAACAGATTAGCAAAGAATTAATAAATTGATATCCCTAAATATGAGAAATTTGTTATTTACTATTATTCTGCTCAGCAGCTTTCGACCTAGTAATAATAAATTCTCCAAGGGATTGGGTCTCCCGTCCCCTAACCTAACATAAACAATGCGCTGAACAAGTCTCCATACCTGCGCAACGACCTTCATAGCGAATTCAAACCCATTGCCTGCAGCGCAAAGGTAGAATTTTAAATGTAGAGAAAAGTACAAATAATTGTAGTGAAGTATACTAAGTAAAATATCTTCTTGTCTACTTGACTTTGACAGTTGCCGCACAATGTGGCGTGCGGTGCATATAAGCAGTTTTCCCATATCTGTCTCTGGTATAAATAGAATCGAGAAAAGCGATCTCCATTGAAGACAATCCTATTCATTCACGTGCTACCTACGCTTCTGACGGACGTACGTGCGTGAGCTGTGCACTTGTAATTCCAGTTTTGTTTTGCGCACTTCCTTAATTAAAACACGTTGTGTTTTTGTTTTGTGACGAATATTCTTAGAAATCCCTCATGTAAGTAGTATTTGTAATACTTACTTAGTTACTGTACAATTCGGAAGATCTTATTTATTTCTAAATAATACATTTAAGTCTCATAAAAAACCCCACGCATATTATTATGATAAATATCTACTTACTAATAGACAAATACTGTAATCCGCGATTTATTCCTGTACTACCAGTAAATATATTTATAAGAATACGTGCTAAATGAAAATGTATATCTTCAAATAAGTTCGTATATACAGTTGCAGGAGCAATGAATGAACTTTTTGTGTTATTTGTGGTACTATCTCTTGGTTTATCCGGGGAGTGCAAATGGAAAAAAGATGAGATCCCTGAAAACAGATTTTATCATCGACGAAATGGTCGAGGACACATTGCTAACGAAATACCTGGTAATGATGATGGTACAAATACCATACCCGATCCGCCTGACCACACGAAGCTTATCCCTATGGCCAGATATGTCCTGCATAATACCAGTAAGTAGACAATAAATCAGTTACATATAAGACTACGCCACATAATATTGCATTCAAAAGGTTGTATATTGATTTTAATCCCTGTCCAAAATTATGCAAGTATGAGACACGATTCATACCCAACACATTTATTTTACATTTTAAATCACCTATTTAACAAAAATAGATGCAAACAAGGCTTATGTGAGTTACAAATTGAATTTAAGGAATAATTATAATTAATTGATAGAAGTTAAGGTTTATTTGACAGTTCTACTAAATCAAATACAATAGCTTATTAACTTTATTTAGCATCAAACGCGATACCTGTCTTGTAAATATAGGTAAAATGAATTCACTGAGACATGGCTAATGAAACGTAGGTACTTCTTTGACTTTTTAAAATGCCTTGCATAGTTACTTATGTACTAGGCGTACCTAGTTCGATCGTTCATATCGTAACAGCAGCAACAGTAGTTTTCTATTAATAATAATACTATGATATGGACAACAGCTGATCAACCTACCACAAACAGCCACAATTTCTCAATTGATTTTGAACTCTATGTGTTAGTCCCTAAGCTGAAAATCAAGTAGAGAAATTTAACATTTTCGTACAGGTTGATGTCCTGTTGACTATACCTGTAAATTAATCAAAAGTAAGGTATACAAGTTATCAATCAGCTCTCCCAAGTGAGAAACCACATGTATTTAGTTTCTTTAGATAAAGGGGTTGTCTCAGCAACAGCATATCCCCTCGGCTCCCGTGCTCTGAGCCTCTTTTTAGATCCAATACCATTTGATAGCCATTATTTTTTTATTACTAATCGAAATATTCTAAAGATTACATCATTCCTTCAGATTAAGATGTCTGCCAATTAATTTATTTAATAACCATATTAGTCTATCCTACGTAGTCTTATTCGCAATTGTAGTACAATTTTGGACAATTTACAATTATTTTGTCCTAAACTAAGCAGACCTTGTATTATGGGTACATTTAATACTTATAAAATAAATAACTACAACTGGGGAATAAATGCTTGTTGCCCATCACACAAACTTATGCCCCAACCAGGATTTGAACCCCGGACGTTTGGTGTAGAAGGTAGGATTTCTACCGATGAACCAAGCAGCCGTAATTATCGTCATAATTAATAATGGATTTAAAAATATCAACTTAAGTACCTATATTAAGTAAAGTGAAATTGTAAGGTACTACATATATAGGTACTTTTTATATTAAAAAGTCGCAGTAAATTAATTATCGTTACAGACTGGGCATCTATAGCGACTATATCAGTTTTGCCAGCCATCAAAGGTTACCCGTTTTCGAATGTCAAGTCTATCGTAGACGGATCTCTTGCTAACTCTACGGGAATACCTTACTTCTACATGTCTCCAATGGATTTCACAGCGCGTGATTTAGTAGTAAGTACCTCCGGTTGGATGTTATCAATTACTTACTTTGAAAATTTGATAAATAGGTATTACTTTTTTTTTACTAGCTTTTACCCGCGGCTTAGCCCGCAATTTTTTTTCAATAAAAAGTTTTGTGTTTCTTCCAAGAATATAGGTATATACGAAGTTTCATGATGATCGGTTTGTAGTTTTTGCGTGAAAGCATAACAAACAAACTTTCATTCACATTTATAATATTAGTAGGGATATATTTTCTCTTTTTTATGTTAAAACATATAAGTTTTTTTAGTTAAAGTTAGCAACCCTGGTGCTATCGGCTAAATGCAGCTAGCGTAACGTCTTACTTACTTACTTTTTTATGCTTTGTGCAGAAAAATAGCCGTGTCGCAGTCATGGTATCTCTTCAGGAAACTAACTACTGCGAAGAAAAAAACATTGACCCGGAGGACCCTCGTTGTACTAGGTTGATATTATCGGGGAAAATGCGGAAGGTAAGATTCATTTAAACGATATTTTATTATAATTTCAATTCGCTGTTAGATCGACTATGAAAACACCTGAATAGCACAGAATTAGATATGCGTTGTTACTCTTACCAGTCTTTTCAATAAGCATTTGCGTGACTTTTTGTCTTCGTTCCACTTGTTAATAACAATATAGATACTGCTAGAATCCATTTTCATGCTCGATTAATAGCTAGCTGACTACTATCAATGGTAGGTGTATAACAATGATTTGTTTATCCCTAATTAAACTGGGAAATTCGTTATGGACAATGGTTAATGTGATTTATTAACATGTAGATATTATTTGTTGATATCCATTATCATGTTCGCCGCATAATTCCAAAACTGGAAGTTTATTATAACTTTTCTTTGTATAACGTTTTCAGATCAGAGAGGACACCCCTGAATACACTTTCGCTAAAGCGGCCCTATTTGAAAGACATCCTGCTTTCGCTAATTTTCCTCCAGGTTAAAAGTTTTTTTATTTTTTATTCGACTAAATAAATATTTCATGTTGTAAATAAAGTGTTAATAATTGATTTTTGAGTTGCTTAGGGACGGGTCGGCAAGACGAGCAAAAAATTATCAGGAATTGCAATTTTTAATTACACTAATAGCTTACTATGACCTTTTCTGAATAATCGCTATCTGTTTAATTCTACCCAAGGCCAAATAAATTCTACGTGAGAAAAATGTCAGTGATGTCAATGAGTCGAAAAAAAAAAACAGTCTAAAATAAGATTTCATTTCATGTACAAAGATTTCGTGTGTTCGATTTATTCAGTTTTTTGAATGGCGACGATTAGAAATCTTTTCCTTTGTGTCCACGGTTTCATTGCATCTCCTTTATTTTTAAACAAATTATGAGTCAATATTACTTATACCGTATCGCATATTCGTATTCGGTTGGTATTTATTTTTAGTAAAATTTATTTCTTAGAATATATTATCATTGCAATAGTTATTCTTGCCCGTGGGGCCACAAATATTATCCCAAAGTACTCTTTAAAAAATTGAAACGTAAAATAACTTTCTGTTTACAGACCACGATTGGTTTGTGGCGAAATTGAAAATCGCCCAGATCGCAATGGTCGACTGGTTTGGAGGCGCCAAATATATACCGGTGAGAGATTATTTGGCATACAACTACACCGGTTTGGAGATGCTCCAACACGCAAACAAAATGGAAATCACACATTTGACGTAAATGAATCCCTTGTATGGACAGTCAAGTGTAAACATCTGATGAAAAAAAATAATCCTGTATATTATAGCTTTTTTTGAATAGCACCTAGAAAATAACAAACTAAGCGACAGCGTTGACCTAGAATAGTGCAAAAGGAATTTAAGAAGACTGAAAATCATGATTTTATGGTCCATAACTGTTATACTCAAGTTTCAATGAAAATAGTAGTTTGTGTTGTATTTTGTAAAGCTAATGATAATCTAATTTTTGTATTTTGCGCTGATTAAAGTTCTTCAATTCCGTGGTATCTGTCGATACTAAATCCTGCATGTAACTTTTTTGTGCATGGACAACTGCTCAACATACCAAAACTGACATATTTTGTCAATTGATACATATTGAATATAATAGGATAACTCTATAAGTTAGATAAGTTGAAAATAGATAAAAATAACTTTATATTTCGAATAGACTGATGTGCGGATGGCTTTACAATGAAATATCTGTTTAGTCAAACTGATCTCTGTCTTTAAGAATAAAACGTAAAGTAATTCAAGGTTAATCGTGGATCTGAGTTGTGACAGAACATTTTACACTTGACTTGGTGTTACCATGTGATATAATATACGAAATATAACTATCCCTCTTTAATGTAACAAACTTTCACAAGTAATTTTAGTGCAGTGATAATAAGAACAATGTGATAAAACTTTAATAAAGTTTATTTTATACAATAGATTAATATTTTATTTAAATACCTTACTAGAGTATAGAGTAATACCTATAAAACAATAATATTTACATAGCACCATTATTCTAATGATTATTTAATTACCATAGCTATTAAAATGTATCCAGACAAATAAAATATTATCTAACAGTCAAATACAACTGTTAATTTATAGAAAATTGCGTTAAAAGATTTAACTAAAGTAAGTAATAAAAGAATATTAAATAACAAAATTGACAAACTAATACTGCTATGTTGCAGGTACGATCATGTTTCATTTAAGATTTAAACTGTAATAAATTTATTATCCTTACATCATCATCAAACTCGCCCAAAAATATTTTTTGAAGATAACTGTTCTAATCAAGCCTTAACAATTCCGTTTATTTATATAATTACTAAAAATAGTTTGGTAAGTTTTTATAATTTTTATATATTTTATGCATTTTCAATGCGATCGTAAAGATAAATTATTATAATAGAAAAATACTAGAAAAAATCGACTCTGGTCACAAGTGAATTCTCCGCCATTCCCGCCTGAGAATTCACTTGTGACCCGAGTCGATTTTTTCTATTATAATAATTTATCTTAGTTTGGTAAGGTTAGATCCAGCAAAAAAATATTAAAATATTGGACGATTTTGTTTTGGGCCACATCTTGTGTACCAAAAACTTACAAAATTAAATAATATACAACTAACAACTGTTTAAGCCCCAATTTTAAGTTTATTACAAAAATTCCCCATTGGGTGGATTTCTGGACACTACACTAAGATAAAATTTATAAGTAAATTAATGGAATGGACATTTTTTAAGCATAATTATTATTTCATTATTAGGCAATTAAAAGACAAGTACCTATATTTGTAGGTATTAAGTCTGGACCCAGTAGGGGATTATATTCATATATGCATTTACGAAATAACTCACTTTTTTAATTAGTGATTTTTATTTCAAAAGTTTTTGGCAATTCCAGCAATTATGACAATGGCATAAACATAAAATAATATGTAATGACATAGTTTTTTGAAGTGTCCATACTTGTAACTTAAGTTTTGAAGTCAGGCTATTGTTACATTTCAAATGGTAACCCTGGAGTAACTGGAATAGTCAATAATCGTATTGTATCAATTCCACAAGTTGTTAATAGCAACCCAATATGAAAATCACTAACCAGATTCAAATATCAGAAGTAAGCGTTCTGCTTATCCTTACTTGATATAAATATACTGGGAAATTCTGGAAGCACCATCCAATTTTCTATATTATATTCTTTGAAGAAAATAATGAAACAAGTATTTTTTCTTTTAATATCACCCAGTACTAAATTATTTAAATTAAGGCTATACAAAGTTATCCAAAAAAATAATTACATTTGTTGTCACAATCACGCTACGCACGGTGTTGTAGCATATGATTACACGACAGACAATTAGAAATAAATTAAATTAACTTTAAAAAATTTAAATTAACCTGGTATATTTGACTAAATATTTTTCGATTTTATAGTAGCTGGACTCTGCCAGTGCAATGGACACAGGATGCAACGGGACGCACTGTAGTACCACTACTGCTGTAAGCGTGGTGAACTAATGCATTTAGCGGTTCTTCATTCACTCTTTTTACATCCAGAGGCATCGCCATTATCTGAAAATCAAGTAAACCATGGTTCAGTGGTTAAGAAACCTAAACTGTACTATTAAAGAAGGAATTAATATGAGTCAAAAGATAGATTGGCTATAAGTAATAGAAAATCTGTGTATAACATTAATCTATAATCTAAGATCACAGTGGTTTGTCTGTCTGTCCGCTCTTTTTCCATTGTATCAATAACGTTACCATAGCAATGCATTAACCGCAAGTAGTCCGTCTACCGGACGCTAGATGGCGCTAACGGAAAAATGCGTGCGAAGCCGGGACGGGCCGCTGGTTTTATAATAATAATAATATTAAATGTCGTAAAAATTATATCGTCGTTGCGCGTGAAAGAGTCGCTATGTGTTTTTTATAAATTTGTTTGAGCTCTGTGAATTATAACACTTAACGTGTATATATGGAACTTTCGAAGTATGAATGTCACATAGCTTCCTTACGAAACTCTTTAAATATTTAATTTATTACATAGTTGTTTTTACAGTATGTGTGCATTGATATAACGATCAATTCTGCATAAAAATCCTGAAATAGCTAAATAACACAGCGATTTTTGCACGCGCAATGACGATATTGTTCAGTATTGTATCAATACTAATCATAAGAATTATCAATTTAACACTTTTCTAAATTTATGTAGATAAACTTCTTACATTTTCAGCATATTTCTCCCCTTCAGTTACCGTCACTAAATTATCTAGGTGACTCATATCCTGTTTCTCTACACTGCTACTTATGTTTTCTGATAATTTTAAATTCACAGATGCCATATCCAAAATATTGGTTGAATGAGGTATTGTCACATTAAAATTCAAACTGCCTATAGGACGATTGTACAATTTATTGGTTCCCATGTATTCTGATATGGTAATATCTTCCAGAAACTTTTCATGAAGGCTATATAAGTTGCGGTAGGTACATAACATCATGTCTCTGGCTCTACATCTTTCATCCAGCAACTTCTTGACTGCCTGCTGCAGATTTTCAGTCTTCTCAACCAATAGTTTTTTACTGTTTGCTAATTCCTCCACCATTAAGCTGAAAATATTTATATCTATCAATAAAAAATTATAACAACTTAAAAGAGGGGTTAAATAGTAAATCTAATTAATATTAAACCCATCCTTTAACTCTTAAGCCTTGCTTAAACTCTTTTTGTGCTTTTATAATATTTGTACACGCTTATAAATAAGTGTTTGCTGTTGTTCATTGAATTAGTTAGGACGTGAGCACTAATTCTGTAGAGTAAAACATGCAGTTAGAGCCATTAATTTAAGTGATATGAGATGATTAGATTATTACCAAATATAATTACCTGCTTGCAAGAAACTTACTCCTCCAAACTTCGCATTGACCTGCTAACCATTCGGTTTGCTCCTATAAAAAAACACAATAGTAAATGCGTAATATAAATAAATGCGTAATATAAATAAATGCATAATAATAATAGTTCTACACTGGCCGTGTAGTGCCGGCCTAGAATAGCACTACTCCCCTCTCATCCCGTGGGTGTCGTAAGAGCAGACTAAGGGAAACCTCACCTAAAGAGATGGGCAGCAGCATCTCTTTATGCGTACGGGTCATACTGCGATCGCCAACCCGCCTGCCAAGCGTGGCGATTATGGCAAAACCCCTTATGGATAGGCACACAAAGAAACGGCCCCTAGTCCCCGGCAGCCAAACCAATCCTAGCTACGGTAACGGCTACGGTCACGGTGTGGCAGGGGGTGCGAAGAATCCCCGGGTAGGTTGCGGCTACCAACACCGACGACTGGACCTGGCAACTTATAACACGCGCACATTGAGGACCGACGCGAAAATTACAGAGTTGGAAGAAGTTATCGGCAAGTTACACTGGGACGTCATCGGGTTGTCTGCAGTCCGAAGAGAGGGAGAGGACACGATAATTTTGAACTCCGGTAACTTGCTGTACTTCCGGGAGGGCGACCAACTGTCCGTGGGTGGTGTCGGGTTTATTGTCCACAAGTCCCTCGTCAACAACGTGCTATCCATCGGTAGTGTTTCCAGCAGAGTGGCATGCTTGGTACTCAGAATATCGTCACGGTATTCGTTGACGGTCATCCAGGTATACGCTCCAACCTCGAAACACGACGATGACGAAGTGGAGGCTATGTATGAGGAGATTTCTAGGGCCATATATAGTCACAAATCCCACTACACGGTTGTGATGGGGGACTTCAATGCAAAGTTGGGGAAGCGCTGCGGTGACGAGTTGAGAGTGGGGCAATTTGGATTTGGGGAACGGAACGACAGAGGCCAGATGCTGGCGGACTTCATGGAGAGGGAGAACCTCTATATGATGAACTCCTTCTTCAGAAAGCCCGCAACTCGCAAATGGACCTGGATAAGTTCCGACGGCAAGGTCAAAAATGAGATCGATTTTATCATGTCAACGAGGAAGCAAATATTCAATGACGTCTCTGTGATCAACGCTGTTAAGACAGGGAGCGATCACCGACTGGTAAGAGGCACATTGAATATCAACGTGAAGCTTGAAAGATCGCGACTGATAAAATCTACGCTCCGACCAGTGCCAACCCAGATTCAAAACCCCGAGCGCTTTCAGCTCGAGCTCCAGAACCGCTTCGAGACCCTTAATAACAGCATAGATGTGGACGATCTGAACGACCTGGTGGTTGATGCTGTCCGTACGGTAGGGTCAAAATTCTTCAAAATCCACCGTACCAAATTGAAGAAACTCTCCGCACATACACTCGAATGCATGGATAAGAGACATGAAATGAGACTGCAAGACTCAGCGGATGCCCTACGTTATAGACAGCTTAATAGACAGATCTCGAAGTCGCTGACGAGCGTTCGTATTAAAGAGGCCATAGAGCGGAACAAAGGCTCCAAAGTGTTCGCTAGAGATCTGTCTATTGGGCAAAGTCAACTGACGAGGCTGAAAACTGAGAACGGCAGTATCATTTCATCGACTCCTGAAATCCTGAGAGAGATTGAGAGTTTCTATAGGCAGCTGTATTCCAGTATCACACCAGGCCAAAGCAGAGCTCGAGATCCTAGAGCCAAGCTTACCCGACACTATACCGAAGATATCCCGGACGTCAGCCTGTACGAGATTAGAATAGCCCTCAAACAGCTAAAGAACAACAAGGCGGCGGGAGATGAGGGAATTACAACAGAGCTTCTGAGAGCGGGCGGCACGCCGGTACTTAAAGTCCTCCAGAAGCTCTTCAATTCTGTCATCGTCCAGGGCAAAACGCCGAAGGCATGGAGCAGAAGCGAGGTGATTTTGTTCTTTAAAAAGGGCGATAAAACCCTACTGAAGAATTACAGACAGAGAACAACATGGCTCGCTTCTGAGCCATGTCTACAAGCTGTTTTCGAGGGTCATTACGAATCGTCTTGCTCGCAGGTTTGACGACTTCCAACCTCCCGAACAAGCCGGTTTCCGAAAAGGCTTTAGCACCATAGACCACATTCATACGCTGCGGCAGGTTATACAGAAGACCGAAGAGTATAATCGGAGTAATCTGTAAGACAACAGTCAATTTGTATCAATGCCGCCATTTCTCGTCTAACCGCGTCACGACAAATAACAAAGTTAAATAAACTATAAAGACAAACCTTTACGAGGAAACGAAACAAACTATTTATTACAGACTAACACAACACTCGGCAAGTAAAATTTCACTTATTTTTCACATCTATTCATTCACATAAACAATAATTCACATAAATGCTAATTTATAGCATAAATTACCCGTGCTGACCGTGACCGCGTAATGAGTGATCTGTGATCAATCAAGCGAGTGTCAGCCTCAAGGTCGAGGTCGCGCGAAACTAGACGCTCAAGCGAAACGAAACCTTAACGTGAGACAAATAAAGATTGGTAGGCTATCCGAGATCGAGTTATCTATAAACAATTATTACGAGGCTTTTGCATGTATTTGTTTATGTATGTGTGAGTGATTTGCATACATTTGGCATTTGTAAATTCCCAATATTTTGATCGGGTTGCCGGAGCGGAGGAGCGCGTCGCACTTGTCGCGTCATATGATTGTAAACTGTGTTTGTGTGCGTTTGCTATTTCAAATACATTGCGTATCTTGTATACGGGATATAGAAGAATATTTTTACAAAGCGCGCAATGTAATTATGGCGTTTGCAATCCGAAAGCCGTTGAACTTCGGCTTACATTACAAAGCGGGGTAAGCTATTATTGAAAATAATAAAAAAATTATTAGTGATCGCCAAGGCAACCCGATGGGAATCGTGTTATATGCACGCGTCGCCACTGCTAAATGAATCATGTGTATAGTTATAGTTACTATATCAACATGATATTGATATAATTAAGTTTATAATTCACTCATTGCAGTAGTACCTGGTGCGTAGAAAGATGTTGAGCAGAATTGAGCAAAGCATTTGCTAAATGTTTTTTGTCTTCATTTAATGATTGGACTTGAGTCTCTAGGTCTTCTCCCATGGATGCAACTAACATTGTTTTTAGTTCTTTGTTGACCTGCAAGAAATAATGGCAAATTTATAGTGTTAAAAACTCATTGAGTTGCAATTCTTAAATCCTAATCTTTAGAATGTTAATGCCATTTCATGTTTTTACATTCAATAAGGAAACATTTATTATGATATTATATTAAATTATTGCGATGTTTAACCAACTATTAAAATTGTATCCCCATATTTGTATTTAACCCCACACCACTAAATGTCCATAATGTCTCTGGTGTAGGAAGCTTGCACAGTTGACTACAAACATTATACACAAAAGTAGACATTATATTTGGTTCTGGTTGCGGAGATAAAAGGTAAGAATTTCATCACTAATATTATAACAAAGTTACAGTGTCGTCGATAAACACTGTAGTCCATAGTATTCTCATTTAAATTATTGTAAGACTGTACATCTAATGTGTTATACTCATCATGTGTTAGGTATGTTAGTCTTTCAGAATCTGTTCAATAACATGAAAAAGGCAAGCTTTTTTTAAAATGTTGCTGTTAATAATTAACATAAGGCAAACCATGTGTTTTGCAGAATCCTATGAAGATTACATTAGATTTTGTAGGCTTGTATTTATGTGGAACATGAAGTGCTGATATTCAGCTAAGAAGCACTTGGAAAAGTTGAATGGGTTTGTTGCGGTCTCAATATAGCTAAATTGGTAAAGTACTCTCCAAAATAGCGACAGGGTGTCCCAAGTCCGCTATTTGGAACAGGTTGAATATCGTCTAGTAGTAATTTTTTTGAAAATAAATTAACTGATGTAAGCTTCAGCATGCAAAAAACAGAATTCTTAGTTTTGGGTACATGTATAGCATTTAACAAAAAGGTTCTACACCATGTCACTGAGCCGTCTTTAGAGAAATTTAGTGATAAATTGGGTGGAGTTAATGGCCTTTACTTCAATAAGTAAATTAGCTGCAAATTAAAATTTCTAATGCATCTCAAGTAACACTAGATTTTTTTTTTAAATTATAGAGATTATGTTACCCATATTTAAAGGGAGAAAGCAGTCATTATCGATTTTCTAGAGTATTCTTCTCAGTACTAGGTCTCCCAACATAAGACTATGAAGCCATGGCATAGTTGTTGACTTTCAATCAATGGATTGTAAATGCTCATTTTGCATAAAAAGATTTTTATCTTATCCATTAGATCAGATAGTTTTGTCTTATCAATCATTTAAAATTTAGTATATCCTTATAATAAAGACTGAAGACTTTTTTCTTTACAATGGGTTTTGCTCTTGATTCCAATCAAACCCAGGGGCCAAGACAGGATCCACAATGCAACTAGCTTACCCAGAAAGTGCCTATTCAGAATGGCTTGAAAATGGACAGATTATAAGTACTTGGAAATACAGACGGAGGGAGGGAGTTCCACTTCTTTGCTGTGTGCATTATAAAAGATGTTGAGAAGTGCAAGGTGCAACAGGTAGGAATATCAACCAAGAAAGGGTGGTAGCCCGCAGTGCTAAAGTCCTTCCCAACACTGTGATTTAGGAAATAGTGGATCTTAAGTGATTCTGTTAATATGTGTGCTACCAGTAACGTAAATAACAATAAATAAGTGCCTAAGTTTAACTTTCATAAAATAAATTGTTTGCTGTACCTGAACTTGTTGCTTTAGCTGATCTTTTAGTGACTGATTTTCTTTTAGAAGGTCATCAATGGTTTTTTTCATTTCTATTCTCTCCAGGCATTCATTGCTGGTTTGAGCACTTGTTTTGTCACTACTGGAAGATAATTTCTGCCTAGGCTTGAACTCATTTAAATTTGTATTCATTTGCGACATTTGACTTATAAGAGTGTTTATATCCATGTTATTTCTAGACTTTTTAGTTCCTTTGGGAGCAATCTGAGGAGTGATAGGTTTCACAGCACCTGCATAAGGTTCGTAAGGTACAAACTTTGGGCTTTTTGAACTGATGGACTTTTTCTTTTCTGTACGTATAATATTTGTAGGATACACTTGAACAAGCCTTCCTGAGAGTGGAACATGTTTATCGGCATGAACAATTTTCGTTTTTAAAATGGATTTTTGACGTTGCTCTGTTGTTGACTCATCTGATTCCATGCCATCACCTGCAGTTCTGCCTTTACTCATTATTTCTGTTTGAGGAAAAATAAAATTAATAAATATAACACGTATTTGATTTAGGAATTAAATCTAATACTTACTTGGATGAAATGGTGAAAGTTTCTCCATACTTTCTTTGATATTTAACTGACTCAATAATTTATTCTGCAGAACGAACGACGTATTTTACCACTAAATCTTGTTTACCACCAAAGAGTATATAATCACTACGTTTTTTTCCACTAAAGTAAAAAAGTCGGTTTTTTTTTTTTTTTTTTTTTGCCTGTAAAGTCGGTTTTACGGGCGAAGATTTTACGTGACAACGTCTTTTTCTCGGTAGAATATTTATTGATATGAATATAATTAAATTGCACAATGCGCGCGGCAGACCGATCATAGTTGAGTGGGAGAGAGACGCAAGGCATTCGGCGGGCCTCTCTCTCGTTCGGTGACTCATCGTAACGTTACCGAGCGTTACACTTTTTCATAAGTGACTCCCAGCCGCAACCAATTTATAAGACGTTATCACGTCAAAAAAACTCGATCGAGCATCGTCGCTTAGTGATGTGTCAACTCAATGTAATTCAAGTTGGACTTAACTCGAATTGGATTCTCTGTAACTGGAACTTGAATTGGCGCGGCAAATAAACGAATCAAACGAGTAAGTACGAGATTGATTCGCTTTCATTCTTACGCCAGCGCGACAATTTGTTGGTCATGTGCACGTTTTGTACAATAGTTAAATATTATTTTTAGATGCCAATTCGATCCAATTATAACCTTACTAATAATATTAAGATGCTGCAGTTAAATCCTTAAATAATTGTCATCCGTTATCGCGCCATCGCGCATCTACTGAATGACACCGACATCTGCCGACATCGTGCGAAATGAGCCGATCTTTTGTGACAAAATATTCATTGGCTACAAATGTCACATTATTGCAGCTAAGTTGAACTTTGGAATAACGGTTGTTGTCGTTAGTTTTTTGTGTTACTCAGTATTGATTTAGAAAAAATGCCGGGAACTAAGAGGAAATCTCTTTTTTGGGATGTATTAGAATTGTCAGTGAGTGGATGTGTTAAATGTAAAGTGTCCACACACATTTAAACATATGGGGAATACTGGGAAGACACCTATTTATTAACTCTTTACAAAAATTTGTTGAGATAATTTGGAAGTATGCTTTATGAAGGATAATGTTTTGAAATTGTCATCTTTATATACATTTTGTTTACACCAATATCTCGTTTTTATCTTAAAGAATACAACCACATTATTCAACCACAATATCGCCACACCACCACCACAAAAACGAATAATATTGATCCCACTTAATCGTTTGCAAATGGACATAATATTTTGGTTGATCAGCCGAAGTCGCAGTTATCTACTTTGGAGGTTGAGACCCACAAAAAGAGTGAACAAAGTCAAGCCCGCCTTATAGTACCAAAGAAGATTGCACAAAATTCTGGTGACAGTGTGTGACACAATTATTTTAGAATTGTCGCAAGAATGAGTCCTGAATTGGTAAAAACCAAAAAATCATTCACATAATTTCAACCAGTCAACTCGAGTTCAATTCGCGTTACGTGAATTTCAGCTCAAGTTAAATGGAGTCGTGTTTTTTCCAAGTTGGCACACCGTAGCTTATTCCAAAGAGTATGTAATCACTACGTTTTGCTTTCTCTTTAACCGTAGTAACGTACGTTTTGGTGAGCAATATGTAAAGTTTCACCAAAACAAAAGACTAATAAACGTTACGTATGCGATTACATACTCTTTGGTTGTCATGATCACATCCCCAAGAAAATAGTATTATTTTCTACGGGAGTAATCTTTTCTGTGGTTGGTTTTATAGATCACATGCACATCACTATAACGTCTGTGGTCACTTGTAATATGGAGGTCAGTCCTTGTGTTTGGCAGAAAAAAGCGCTTGCGAGCGCTGAAAAAAAACTATATCGGCCAGGACAATAACTTCAGTTGCGCTGACATAATCCGCCATTTTGCTTATTATCGCTCAGCGATCGCCCTGTTTCTTTGCTTTTTTCTGCCGAACACAAGGATTGTCTGTGGTTGATTATATAGTACTATACTTTGTTTGTACTGTTTTCCCGTAAGGGAAGGTAAATGGTGCACAGCCCATACAGCCTAGTCTTAGGTATTGTGACTAAACATTTATGAATGATATATAGTCAATCGATTATGAATAAGTAAAGAAATATTCTTTTCCCAGTTTCAGTAGATATTTACTGAAACCACCTTGAACCTCTTGAGGAATGAAGAAACACTTTCCACTGTTTTATTTTCGGTGCCAAAACTTGTGGACTTTACAGGAGGCGTGATCACAGGATGACTAAGGTAATGGTCGTCATATATTTTTTACTACCTTCACATTTTAATCGGGAACGTTCTTAATGTTAAAATTTTATATATATCAAAATTGTTTTATTTTAAATTTCATTTAGCTACTAAACTCTCACTACGATTACATTGTATACCTACTACTGAGTCTACTACCAGTTCGGAAATTGGGAGGCCCTTCCGAGAACTGGCGAAAGAACTCTGGCAGGGCTATCGACCTCCATCTTTCTGTTATTATTTGCAAAAAGAGCTAACTACATCACCAGGTCTTGCAATGTGTCTTTGGACATATTAATTTTTTGATTATTGGATCCCAAGCAGATGGAACGTTCGAACCTTCGTCTCTATTGAAACTAGGTTGTTTCCTGATTTCAATAGCTTTGCGTAGCATCCTAGGAACAAATCTTTGTTCTCTGGCGAGAATTTGAGGTTTAGCGAATCGAAAGTAATGGTTTGACCTCTCAAAAGCATGCTCACATACTGCAGACATTATCGCGCCAATGTTTTATGTCGGCTACATGTTCTACATAAAATATAGGCGCGATAATAGGTCGGCTATGTGTGCATGTACACAATGCGTATCCCCGTCGTGTAAATACACGACTCACCTAGTGCTAAAGTCCGCACTGTCGTTACAAATTTACACTTTGTAAACGGATGTGCACAGGACTCGCCTTTCGCCTTCAGTGCCGCGTGGAACGATACCGCTCAGCAGGTAAAGGAGTTGTCAAGTATCCAAATTTAGCCGCCTGCCTTTTCTTAGTCTTATCCGGCGCTATATGTACTGATAACAGCACAGCGAAGTTAAATTGCTTTGAACAAAACTTAAATTTCTCGATTCAATTATCAGTTCAAAATCTTATATATAGTGTTTGCATGGAGTACCATTTCAAACAAAAGATTTTTAATTCTAAAAAACCGCAATAGATGTCACTACCATTAACATTTGTAAATTATAACATTTCACATGTTTAGAAATAAGACGAATTAAGTAAAAATATTGAGATTAAAATAAAGACTAGCATATTTTATATATACAACTTCACATCAACCTTAATTCGACTCCTAAATTTGAAGATAAGAAACACCGTAAATAATCAATTGAGAATACGAAAGTATAGGCTACATGTGACTACTTTTCAGCTATGAGGCTTACGAAGTGTTTTGCAATTGTAACGCTAGATGGCGGGTTTTATGGAAAGAAAATAATTTACACCTTAAGGTTTTTGCATAAATCGATTATTTATACCCTAATAAAGGCAAGAGTTCAATTTCCAAATCACTTTTTTCAGTAAAAAACTATATGAAGTAGTAAAGTTTTTAAAATTTGCGCATATAAAAAAATAACAATTTAATTTCTTCAAACGACTTCCATCTCTCTTCTATCCAAAAAGGTTCCATATCTGTCCATGAGATATTTGCCACTTGATAATGAATTATTGAAGGCATAATGTCGCAATTTTATTTTATTCATAAGTGTCCTACTTTCTGAGTAATACGTATTTTTAAAAAATTTTGATTTTATTTTTTTTCTCCAAAAATCGGCAAAAGTGGAACCTGCATTTAGTATAGAAAGGTTCTATAAACAAAATCCCACTTTTGCGGTTTTAAGAAGTTATGATAGAATTTACATAAAGGTCAACTTTCATGATCTGGGGTTGTCACAACGATCAACTATGTGTTAAATAAAAATGTTTCATTTTGTTTGTTAATTGATACCGTCAATGAATTGAATAAATTAACAACACTTATAGAAGAATACAATATACTTACATATACTACCTACCTAATGTAGATGTGGTAATGTAGGAATACTTTATGTATGTTCGACCACATCTTTAATTTTGTACCTTACACGCCAAATAGTCGAAAAAATAAACTACGTTGATTGAAATAATTTAACACATATACACACATCCTATACTTTAAACGAGCAATTCTTGCATGTACCTATATAAATATGTTGGTATGTAATTGGTTTCTTGGTAACGGGTCTAACGATTGTGATGAAATTTTAGATTTAGAAATTCATTCACATTTAAAATCGATCTAGGTAAATCTCATCACCTGCCGGCACCTTTTTAGTGCACCACGTCTACTTTAACTTGACGCCAGAATTTATTTCAGGACTCAGTCGCCTTGTAATGAGGGATAGGCTGGGTATCCTCTCCTATTAAGTTTTGCCCTTATTTGTTTACATGTCACTTAACTGTCTATCTATTATCATATTAAGAGCTTCTTTAGGCGTATAAGGTTGTGGCTTTGCCGCTTTAGAAGTAGGGTTATTGTGCCTTTCTACATCGCTCGAAAAAATACTAGTGGCGAAGGCTTTAATAATTTTACCAGTGGCTGAGATGGGCCCGGTGAGGTATAGTCTTTGGCTATGGCTCTCTGTAGGTTGGGTAAGCCCCTGCTGAGGCAATACGGTGCCATGGATCTGTGACCCCGCGAAAAAGTAACTTCTCATACAAATCAATCTAATCAGTTGATCGCATCTTTAAAAAAAATTGCATTCGATCAGAAAATAAAAGCATAGTACAAAGTCGTGGGCATAAATCGGTTAACAGGTATGTACCTATTTTTGTAACAAAAAACCCTTAGAAGCAAGCAGGCATGAACTTGTCTAATTGGGTCTCCGAAACACACAAAACAAACAATTAACAGTTAACACCCAGACCCGAAAACCAAAATCGATGTTCTCGTTCAAAAATAATACACATATTAATATTTTAAAAATTTTCGTCGAGATCAAGTTCGGTGACAACCCTAGCATAAAAATTTTAAAATGAATATCTTCTAATCACCGCAATAGTGGGACGTGGCTCATTTATGTATATTTCTATTTAAGTTGTAGGTTCCACTTTTTCGTTTTTAGGGAGAGAAAATAATAAATACGAAATAAAAAAAATGCTGCTCCCAAACCAATGGATTTTTAAGCTAAAGAAACGCGTTTATATGCGTGTGATTATGTCCGATTCACTCATCATCATTACATAGTATAAAACAAAGTCGCTTTCTCTGTCCCTATATCCCTTTGTATGCTTAAATCTTTAAAACAACGCAACGGATTTTGATGCGGTTTTTTTTAATATATAGAGTAATTCAAGAGGAAGGTTTATATGTATAATACATGCATAATATAGTAGAGCATTGCATCCGTGCGAAGCCGGGGCGGGTCGCTAGTATTTATTAAAATATATATTCTTTTATCTACTCTCACATTGTAAAATTCAAAATATTAAACTCAAAACGAGTTTATATTGACGAACTTTACAAATAGTATATCGTAATGAAATTAAAAAAAATTAATACAACACTATTTGTCTAACAAAATAATGTTATAATAATTTTTTTTCATTACGTTTTGATTACAGACCATTGATATAATACTGCGCCAATTCGTATAGCACTGTTTCATTTTTTTTCATTTTTTATCTGTGGCTGAGCACGCTTTGGCGCATGTGCGGTGATATCGGAAATTTCGGCGCCATAATACGTTTTCTTGCAACTCTTTGTTGTGTTTCGCTGGATAATTATTATTGTTTATTAAAATATCTGATACTGAAAGTGAAGAAAATTTAACGCAGCCCGACATTTTAGAGACTGCGGCAGCAGTCACTCTTAATCTACTAACAGTAAAGTCATTGTAATATACAAAATGTTAACACTTACAATAACCAATAAATAAACTGTCCAAAAACTACGCGACGGATTTTGATGACATTTTAGTATGGTAATAGCTAAATGTCATCGTCAACATTTAAGTTAAGTTTTTTATTAATATTGTAGCATTTATAGCTCCTTTTAAAAACCGGCTTGTCCAACTGCAATACTTCAAGATACTAGGAGTAAGGTATGTGGTGCCAAAAGTCCTTTGTACATAAATGAAAGCTATTGGAAGATAGTATTGCAGTATTAAAATTAGAAATGATCGGTATGTGTAGTTCAGGCAAATATACTCTGCCCCTAGGCGGTATACTAATTGTTGATATTTATACTTTAAGCTTTGACATGCCCGGAAACATCTAATTTTTCATATTCAGTTTTCCTAAAGAATACAGCATACGAAAAAAATGGATTCATGCTTGTAATAGGTAATATGGGCATCTTCAAGGACAAGTACTATATCTTCCATACATTTTGAGCCGTCTCAGTTTCAAAAATTATCTAACAATAGAAGAAGATTAGTTGCCCATGCTGTGCCAACGTTATTCTTGAATGATCCTCTTAGTTTATTATATAACTAGTTAAGTTTCAAATAGATATTAACATGTTATATTATCTCGGCCACTGGCTTACTGAAGACCTCTCAGATGATATAGACATGGAAAGAGAGCGCAGGGCATTGGCAGTAAGATGCAATATGTTGGCCCGCAGGTTTGCGCGATGCACTAAAGAAGTAAAAGTCACCTTATTTAAAGCATACTGCCAATCTTTTTACTCGTGCAGCCTATGGGTTAAGCATACACAAAAGATATACAATGCCCTGCGTATCCAATATAATAATGCGTTCAGGATACTGTTGGGGCTGCCGCGGCACTGTAGTGCGTCAGGCATGTTTGCCGAGGCTCGCACACAAGATTTTTATGCCATAATGCGCAACCGAATTGCCTCATTGATGCACAGAGTCCGCTGCAGCGCCAACAGCCTTCTGTCAGTGATTGCGGACCGCTGCGACGGTCCTATATTAAGACACTGGGTCACTGTACACACGCCTCATGCCGTGACTCGGTGATATAAATATTGTTAATTGTTACTAACATAGTTTTAAGTATTGTTTTGTTACTAACCCATTAATGGACTCTGTCTGAATGAATAAATATTATTATTATTATTATTATAACAGTTTTAGTTTATTACATTTAAATTATTAATTTTAAGTTAAAGAATAAGTTGAAAAGGAAATACGGTAAAGTGATGTAAGCAAATCGCAAAAAAATACAAATTATCAATCGGTCAAAGTAAAAATCTGAGAAAACTAACTACATTCACCATCGCTTTGTTAAAAATAATGTTTCAGTGTTCCTCCTTTCCATTATGGTTATACGCGAAAGGGTTCACAGTGAATTCTATATATATAATAACACCTATTGTAAATATCTTTTAAATGCAATAAACTATTAAGTTTCAATTTGTATTTTATGGATATAGCCTTCGAAACTGACTGTTGTAGTGTGTAATATCATCATTAATTTAATTTAATTTTTAATACATAATGTAGGAATACTAACGCAAAGTTAATACATTCATTCATTGAACAAAACTGATTTATCGATATCGATATTCTCGTGCTATGTCATGTCACTTCTCACACAATGACATTCGTGTGTTTGAATAGAACGTTAACACACTATTTTAAGCACGTGTGCGTGTATTTTAAATATGTTTGTCGTATTATGCATGTGTGCGTTTGTAAACACGCAAAGAGTTTTTGTTCCTGTGTGCTGGCATTGAATGTAGTAGTAACCTCATCCCCCGCAAAAAATGGCAGAAAAATATGTACGAGATATTGACTAATGGCTACTCCAGTCCTGTTTACTCTGAGACGCCATACTGTTGATTTGTTTCGTTATATACTAGCCAGCGCATTAACCCCAGAAATCGACGCCATATTTAAAATAGCGAGCGAGAGAAGGGGAGAAAGCCCAGCAAGATACATCACACTTTCTATCGCTTCTACCAGAACAACGACGGTTTCATAACATCATTACGAACGAGCCATATACTGTGTATTTCGAAATACAACCTAAATATACAGACATGGCTTAAAAGACACGCATTCAGGCCATTAAATCTAATTAAAAATGCAGTGAAGTAGTCAGTCTGTGCTGTGCTGTGTGTGATTTGACATTACTAGACTGAACTGTGCTTTTAACTTTTAGATTCAATTTCTGCAATCAAATATATAGTATAGGTTTAATAGGCTGCTTTTAATTTCAACCCAACATTTCAAAGTCAGTTTCTAATTCAAGGACCTATATATTACGTTCAAAAAGAAGTTATATTTGAAAAGGCATAACCTTAAAATTGTTAAAAATGTCGGTCGCAACTTTAGATTCAAACGAAGATTTTGTGAATTTTACTAGGTAAAGCGTTACTATTCAAATTATTTTATTCTTAAATACAGATAGAATCTTTTACGACTACGACTAATACAGTTCCATATCGACTCCTGCAACTTCATAAATAAAAAAATGTGCTGCGTTTAATGTTGTTTATTTTGAAAAATGCTAGTTAAAAAGGCTATTTTGTTATTTCAGGTCACCATCTTTAACTGTTGTGCATTTTTCTGCACATTGGGCTGATCAGTGTGGGCAAGTAACTGAAGTACTTGGTGAACTATCCAAACTTCCAGAAATACAAAATAGTGGTAGCAAATTTGGTGTTTGTGATGCTGAGAGTCTATCAGAAATCTCTCTTCAATTTAAGGTAGGTTACTATTATCATAATTAATAATGTTAAATATGAACATCTTGATGTTTATAATTAACTTATCTTTGAAATGTCATCTACAGTATAATTGAGATAAAATGGTTAACCTTTATCTATTGTGGAATTGCGGAATTCCACAACTGATTTGCGGAATTATAAGCCACTATTATGGGAGCAGTATTCATGTTTTAATCATTATTCCTTAGTGTAGTGCCTAAAAGGAAGCTGTAAAACATGTAATCTTTATATTTATATTTTTGCAATAATTGTATTAGATTTCTACCTTAACATGGCATTTCTTCCTACTTATAAAACAATAAAACTTATTATATAGCAATCTCTTAAGGTTTAAAAAATATAAAATACAATCTAGTTATATGCAAACTTGAATTGTGCATCAGAGGGCAAAAATAACATGTTATTTGACTTGTTCTTGCAGTAGAAGAAGGTCAGGAATCCTTAGATTCGAAGAATGATAACTCCTGCATAGAAACAAGCAGATGTTAATATTTTACATTGCATATTTCGCACAGATTCAGTAGATACTTTGCTCATTTTTAATAATAATACTTTAATAATCGTTAACATTTTCTTCATATTGTTTTGATTATGAATTTATTAATTTAGATTGAATTTTATATAGTTTTTTATTTAATCATAGTAATTTTTGCATTCCTATATTAAGCTCATGTTTGGGAACTGGCAATGAAGTGTACATAACACTTTGTAAATGTAAATCACATGAAGCAAATTTAGCTTACAAATTATGATTACAGTTGTATTTATAGCTTAGTAGTTCCAATTATAGTTTAGTAGACTGAAATATTCTTTATTATTGAAAATGATATTCCCTTATTGACCACGTTTAACATTTCCAGCACCTTGTTGTTATAAACTTGTTTAAAAGTATAGTAAAATTTAAGTTCCTCTGTTTTTGTTTTAAATTTTGTAGCGATGTGCCGAGTACGGCTTGACTCGAGTCAGACTCGATTCCTACTTTGGACTCGCCTACTCGAATACCAATTTATTTTGATTCGAGTACGCCGGACTCAATTCCGGTACTCGAGTCAGAAAGAATCGATCTTGTACTCGCTGACTCGAAACTATTATGCGAGTCCAACTGACTCGAGTCTAGTATTCGAGTTAGCTCGACTCACTCATACTCGATTTTTGTTTACTTAAGCAATGAAGTGACACCTAAAATATAAGTACATTAATAAAACAAATAGAACTTGATCTCATTAACAGAAATTTTCTGGTTCCTAGATATCTCCTTAGTTTTCTATGTTTATTTGTTATGTTTAATGTTTAAAAATATTTTTCATTAAAATGTTAGTAGTGTTATTAACAAACAGTATCTATACTGTTTGAAGTTTACTTCTTTCTAATTTTTCCTTTTGTACTTAAAACGGTAACAAACTCGAATTCTGGACTCGAATTCCCAGACTAAGGTTCTAGACTCGAGTCCAGGACTCCAAGAGAAGATTCGAATACCGAACATAGAACTCGAGTACTGTACTCGAATCGCGGAATCGAGTCATGATTCGAATACTGTACAAACTGACTCGAGTCGACTCGATCCTTAAAAACAACGACTCGGCACATCACTAAAATTTTGTTTAAATTTAAATCATTAGCAGAGAAGGAATAGATAAATTGATTAAGGGCATGTCTGAGGTTTTTATTTGCAAGGGTGATTTTAAAGACTTACAACATTATTACATGGAGCTGTGTGTTAGTTGAGAAGCTCATCCACATGTGCATGATTTGTTCTTAAAATTTTCAATGCCATGCACAGGAGACAATAAATGGTTTTGATTTACGTATGATTTGAATCAGGTCAAAATAGGGTACTAACGGTATCTTCACTTCCCTGTGTAACTGAATAATAGACATTGACCCCTCACATGCAATAACTTTTTCTGGTAAACCCATTCGAATTTTATTAATATAGAAACATTATAACATTTCTGGAAATTCCCTTTCCGGTTTTTCCATTATCACCTTGTACTCCCATATGTGGGTCATACATGTGTGACTTCTTTACTATGTGTGTATTTATACAATTTCCTTTTACCTTCAGATAAAGAATTTACTTCTTTTTTATGAGAAATGTTTTTAATGTAAACATGTAACTGTTCACGTAAAATATTACAAACTTTATCTTATTACAGATTGACTCTGTGCCAACAGTTATATTATTCAAAAATGGATTGCAAATTGATAGAATTGATGGAGCTGATGCAGCTCAAATTACTTCCAAAGTGAAGTTACATAGTCTTGGTAAAGGAGAATCACTGAAGTCGCCTGAAAAACTAGAAGATCGACTAAAGGCTCTTATAAATAGGCATAAAGTTATGGTATTCATGAAGGGCAATAGGGATACACCAAGATGTGGTTTTAGCAGGACTTTAATTCAAATACTCAATGGCACAGGGTAAGCTGCAGCTTAGGGTGCATTTAACTTAACATCTAATAAACAAATTAAAAAGAGATCATTCCTTTTAGGCTAAACATACACATACAGAGATCAGATCTTTTGAAAAATTTGTTCAATAACAAAAACTTAACTGATATATAAAATGCCTTGAAATAGTCATAGGCGTACCCAGCAATACGTCTGTCGTCGGCAATGCGGCAGCTTGTGAGGTTTTACAAAAGTTAACGCATGGTACATCTTTTTAAGCATACATTTTCCAGGAGGAGGCAGCTGAAAAGAATAAGTTACACAGATTCTGTGCAAAACAAAGTACTTTTTCTATTTCTTAATTTGTGATATCTTCAAATATGTATGGGACATTTTTTTTCTACACAAATTGTCTATTTGATCATTCTATTAAATCCTTAATGGTATGTATATGTTTAGCCTCCATTGTATGGAAAAAAAGATCTACTTTAAATATATAACTTTTGTTCTTTTATGAATACTCTGATTATTAACTAAACATATATATTTTTTTTCAGTATACAATATGATACATTTGATATACTCACAGATGAAGAAGTTCGTCAAGGGCTGAAAGAATATTCTGATTGGCCCACATACCCTCAACTTTATGTAAAAGGAGAATTAATTGGTGGATTAGACATAATCAAGGAGCTGCAAGCCAGTGGAGAATTAGATTCTACTCTGAATGCTTAAGTAGATTATTATAGTGCTTTAAATTATTTAAATAAATTTTCTTTTGGGTTTTTATTACAAATGTTGTGTGAATTGCCATTTTACCGTAAGTAGTAATAGACGGCCAAAACTGCCAAAAAGGTGTTCTTTTGAATGTTTTCTCTAACACAAAAAAAATATCCCCAATGCAGAAAAAAAGCTTTCTATGTCTCTGGTGATCCAAAAGATCCCAAAACTATGGCATATCTCAAATAAATTAAATATATATTCTTGTTTCCTGATAAGCAGGAACATATATATTCAATTTAATTTATTTATACATTTATAGCCCTTACGGGAGTTGTCACGCACAACTCCTGTCGAAATTATTCTATAATACTGGTTGAATCAGGCAAACAGTGTATGCCAATACATTTTGCATATGAGGCAGCTAGTGACACAAGGTAATCAACAATTCTTCAAGCATTACTGACATGGTTAATTCATTGTCATTATACTCATACCATCTTTCTATAATTTCATAGTTTTTGTCAAATTCCATCAAAGCAATGAGTTGGTAATCTCGCAATAGAAAGTGGAGATTTTTCATTACCGACTTGTTGCTACTTTCAACTCTCTGCTGTATTATTAGTACAATGTCTCTCTAAGTATAGGGGAGAGTGGGTAACAGTGGATCACTTTTTTTTAACGCTCCATAAATCCCAAGTTTTTGCCTAAGTAATTAATCTATGATAATTAACCACAAGATACGTCCCTAATCTACAAAAACAAGTGCAATTATTGGCAAAAACGGCATAAACTTATAAGTTATAACAAGTTTAAACAAAAATGGGAAATGATCCACTGTGACCCGTGGATGGGTCACTTTGGATATTTTCATGGGTGACAGGGAATCGCTTGGTGTACACTGGATGTATTAAAAAAAAGTTCAATAAAATATGACTTTTCTACATAATTATTTATTTATTCATATTCTAAGACAGTCTTCTATCACAGTCTTATAAAAAAATTAACAAAAGTCTTACAAATAATGCTGGTAGAAAGAGATTTAAACTAATCAAAGTTTTGTTTAAAAAAAATAACTTTAATTTTCATAAAGCTCTCTTTTCTATTCAAATAAACATATTTACTTCTACAGTAATCATTAACAAACATTTTAATAAGAACATTGTTGATGCTTACTCAACTATTTAACAGTCCACTGTGACCCAAATGAAAATTATTCACTGTGACCCATAGGCCGTTACGACAGAAAAAAAATATTCAAAAAATAACTATGTATACCCAAGCCAACATTACTTTACCCACAACGGATTTAACAAACAACAAGTTCAAAACATACAACTATCATTTATATTTATTAAAGGGTTGGGAATACGACAAATTTCTAAATTACGTGAAAAATACTTTCGTACTAACCTACTGGCCTGCGTGTGTCAGCACGTGATCCGCTCGGCGAGCAAGGCGGCGACCGGCGCATTAGAGGGGGGTATCAACGAGCAGTAGCCACGCGTTTGCTTGTGTGTGTAAAGCATCACATTTAAGAATTATAGCGAATAATCGACTGTGACCCGTGATCCACTGTTACCCACTCTCCCCTACACACCATTGTGATAGGAATTTTGATATTTTTAGCCAAAACTTTTTGTGTTTGAGAAATTTATTAATTTTAGGTGTGTACTGTGCATTTTTGCAAAATAAATGACACCAGGAAGTAGGGCGATCACTAATAACAATACTCAATGGCTATTCCAGTATGGCCATCAAATGGCGGAGAATTATCCCTAAAGGATCGCCAGACATTTTGCGCTTTTTGTAAGAAAAAAAATAGTGCGTAGTACAGGGGCGCAAGGGTATTGTGTCAAAGGTGGGTACAGAAAAAGGGGGAAGGGGGCGCACTATGGGCGCCTGCCGCCCGCTCCTCACTCGATCCCCTTTGTCGCCGTACCCCCGCGACCATGTACCGCGCGGGCGAAGACTTATTTAAGTCGACCTATAGTCAATATGACACTATTATGGCCATGTGATTCGCCGCAGCGGAGTTTACCAAAAACCGAACTTGGTGCGGAAAACTACACATCAATCTACCATAAACTCGATTTTTTTTTCAATTGGTATCAAACACCACAAAGTAGATAATATACAGAGACACCACTTAGTACAAGAAAATGGTTACACCCTAAAACTGGTTATTCATCTGGCTATATTGCTTTCCTTCTATTTTACGATAGATGACACTAGTGAGAACAAATAACACGATACGTATTGCCATCTAGTGAGACACTAAGAATACGGTTATCGCTTGTTGTTGTTAGATGGCGCTTCGTTATAGCCTACTCACGGACGTTGGTGGATGCGTAATCAATCGAAGTTTCGTATGTCAGTAACAGTACCTACATTAAAATATCTTTATTCACGGTCGCGGGGTTTAACGTTCCAAAAATATGCCGCGAATATAGAAACTGTGAATATGGAATGGTAATTAGTATGGAATCATAGGGGATGCGTTACAAGTTACAAAATAAAACGAATATTTATAAAAATAAAATCAATTTGAGCTGTAGCATTATAAATTTACCTTTTAAGAGTAAGGCTCCTTTCCATAGATCGATCAGCTTTCATGATCACAAAGTTAATTTGCGTATAAACCTTCACTCAGACTTTTTAAATTTAATTTAGGTATTCCTTACCAAGCGGACCTATGAGTAGTTCGATCCTCGTCGATGTACTACGAATGTAGAACTACTCTATTACCACGAGGGGTAATATTCTTTTTTTAACTTGCTTTTGTATTGTGTCGGTAAGGTTTGTTTTAATTGACATTAGTCCACTTGGTCAAATCTTTCATGAAAGCCGCCTGGGCATATACCAGAACTGAAATAATGCCGCTACTTTAATAAAAGACTGAATCTCTTTCTATTTACTGTTTTCATCCTCGAATAATGAAATTTTTAGCCGCGAATACAGGAACTGTGTTGCAATTTTTTCTCTCTCGGATAAGGAAACCGTGAATGGGGAACTTTTACTGTATTGACGGAACATTGCGAACGATTTTAGGAAACCACTTTCTTAGCTATTCTAACTATGTATTTTTTACTCATGTTTGGCTCAGGTTTACGAACGTGTCGCGTATTATACCTATTTGGAAAATTGTTTTTTTGTTTCAAATGAAACTAAAAAAAAAACTTTCTAGTTTATTCCTTTGTTATCAGGTCAGGGCCAGATGACGTGATCCTGGAGAAATTGAGGGAAATAAAATATTAGAGGCACACCTATCGAGATTTAGGTAGATTTATAATTTTTTATATATTTTATGCATTTTCAATGCGATCTTATAAGATAAATTATTATAATAGAAAAATACTAAAATAGAGATTTAGGTATTTTAAATAGTAACTGGTGCAGTTGTTACTGAAAACACCCGTGGCCGTAATAGGTATGGTTGCATTTTATTGACGGACAAAACATTTGTCACTATCACATGTAAGTACCTACTTTTCAGTGACTGAGAGTTATTTTATTCGTCGATAAAATGTCGACCATCTTAAAGGGTTTCAGGATTTCATGATTGGGCCTACTAATGTACTTCCGATTGGTCTAACATAGCACAGTGTTTTATGGAACCAAAAAAATTTACACAATACAAATTGAGGTTTTTACATAAATATGTTATTTATACCCTAAAAAAGCATGAGTTCAATTCCCAGAAGTCTAACTCCAATACTTTTTGAGAAAAAAAATCATGAACTTATCGTGACCTTTGACCTATGAAATCTAAAATATTTTTTATAAAATGAATAGAAAGTGAATAGAATAGTAGTTTATGAAATTGGTACATAATGAGGGGTGTAAAACCTAGTTATGTGCAGTTTCATACAATACTTTATCTAATCTCATACATTGAATATATCAAATAAAAGATAGAGATTTGGGTGATGCGTGCTCAAACATACATACAGACAGACAAAATGTTCAAAAATTAGTGATTTCGCTTCCTCTACTCTCATTACTAGCCATTAAGGTTCAAGTCCACACTTGACCTGTTTTATTCTATATCTTTACAGTTTTATTCTCGTATGTATAATATCGCAGGTAAATAGTATAATTCCGCACTTTACATACGGCGTCATCAGTTCAAAATCACATAGGTACCTTATTCTTATTTGAAATCATCATTAATACCTGGTAATAATTACTGAAACAAACTGTAATTTATCTAAGCTGTGTTTTATTATCGTTAAGAAAAAGAACTAAGAAAAGGGTATGTGTTTTTTAAACTGATGACGCCGAATGTAAACTGCGGAATTATACAATTTCCCTGCGACATACAGATTTAAATTAAAAATACATATTTCCAATTTAAGTATGTTACTTGCATTCATTCATTCATTACTCACTCGTAAAATCACAATATCGATGAAGTTGACATCACTATTGTGCAAATTAATATTGTACAAATTAATAAGGGTTGCTGATTACAAAATAAAAACAATTTGTCCTGTGGCTCGAAAAAAAATTTTGGTTTCTCGGAAATGATCGGGTGTGCTGGTTAGACGATGGTACCCTTTTAACCGTGTCTTTTTTATGAAGTCAGGGACACTGGAAGTATATACAGCATTAGTACTCTTAATGTTTATGAGCGCCGCCCAGCATGAATAAAAGGACAAATAGTTTGATTATTATTTTAATTAATTATTTTATTTATTATTTTATATTTCCATGTTGTGTGGCAAAGAATAGGCTTCAAGCAGCCGCAAAAGTGTAGGTATGTACTTAATACTAAACTAAAAATAAACACGCAACGTACATTGTTAAAACGAAATTATAATTGGTAATTAATTAATACAAAATTACAGTTATTTATTACCAACAAACTTTTTCTAATTTTTGTCTTAATTAATTGAAATGCGATAATGGTCAACCCTAGGTAGTCTCGTGGGGAGTGCAGCCGTGACGTCATCAAACGAACTTTGAGCGCGAAATTTGAAATTGTAGTCTGCTAAAACATGAAATTATGAATTAAATAATAATCAAAACCTAAAAATTATGCTTACAAATGAAAGGTGACACCATCTTTTTGCATACTAGATATTTTCGAATTTTTTTTACAGTAGAAAACAGCACAGGCAGGCATTTTCGTGGGAGCTCTGCACGGTAAGACGTTCTGATTATTGTGGTTTTAAAATGGCGGCTCAACTAGTTTTATATAACGCACAGGATTCCGATGCTTGTGCATTTGGCAGAGGGGTAATGTTAGGCAAAGGCTACTCCAGTCCTGTTTACTCTGAGTATGGCGTCGATTCATGACGTCATTATAACGGTCCAGTATACTGATGTATATTTCGGAACACAACCTTAGTAAATTCTATTCTTAATTGGATGATGATGACGATAAATAGCAATGCGATTCGATCCATGAATAGCAGATGACTAATGAATGATGAATGAACAATGAAATAACCTTTTCCCTGGGTTTTAGTAAAGTTGTGGGGGTTTTACTGTCCCCGTGGACTTCTTGAGAGAGCAGGAGTAAACAACTCCCACTCTTTTGTTTCACTTAGCAATATTCGTGCTTGTTCATAATCCACCATTTTTTTTTTATTTACTTTAAAAATACATGCAGTCTTACAGACTAGTACACCAGCAACTTAAATAAAGGAACAAAGTAAAAATAAACAACAAAAATCATATTAAACAAAACAAAAAAATAACTTACTATTTAAATTATTTCACAACGATGGGACAAATAAGAAACAAGTCTACTTATTAGACAAACAAGGCTGTCGGTATATACATCGGCATTTTTAATTTCTGTCAAAAAAGCGTCAATCAGACTGATTGCGCACCCTGTGGGACAGTTATTATCGAAATAGGTACGCAATCCAAGGGAGACCAGCAATTGGTGCCGCCGCCGACCTACACTACGCATGTAATTTCACGGAGTCACCGGATTGTCAATTTTGTTCCGCAGAAGTAAGCAGTAATGAAAAAAGAGGCGTAACTTCCTCCTGAGTTACAACGTTTCTACACCCACCATACCAGCCACAAACAATTAGGGTTTACCCCTCAAAGGGGTAGTAACTCGAGTCGAAGCGACACGCATAATTTTTTTAAAATACTGGTCCTTGGTGTATGAATGCAAAAGTGGAGATGAAAAAACAGTTCCATAAGTATGGTCGGATGTATATATATTGACATGTAAACATTGTAGAACGTGGGTAAAACTGGCTGAAGTTTTGATGCGCGTTATAGATTACATATTTCGACTTATAGGAATGCCCGACCATTTCACTTCACGGAACATTAGACAAGAATCATCAGTTATTATCCGATGGGCACTCCGACGGCACGATTCTTAAGAGGTTTTGCACACTTGAAGTAAAGAACGAGTTGAAAAATTTTGAAATTATCAATCTTACGGTTGATAGAACCTTACTTTACGAACAGGGTAATGTTTCATCCTCTTTACTTTTTCGTATTTATACACCAATCGGCAGTAATAATTATAACTAGGTTTGAGAAGAAACCTATTAATCGGCCAGGGCACATAAAGACTTTTCTTGGTTAAACTCCCTGTGTTCTATCGTTAATATATCAACAGATGATGCTGTTACACAAATACTGTTTTCACTGGAGTTAAGTGGGTCAATCCTTATGTTTGGCAGAAAAAATCGCTTGCGAGCGCTTACCATCTATGATAAACAAACTATACAGTTTTCGGCCAGGGGGCGTATTACGATCTTTTTCAAATCCAGCTTGTTTCAAGGCAATTCAGTTTACGACCGTAAACTGAATTGTTCTTTTTGGTATTACGACGTAATTTATTCTGACTGAAATCATTCTGAATCGATTGTCTATGGCTGGTTCATACCGTCTTGAAGATGACGTTCGGAAATTAACCCTAAGAATTATCGGTAATTTACGGTTTTTTGTTGTGAATAAAATTTTAGATATCATACGTAATAAGTATAATTTATAACATTCAATAATAGGAATAAACGATTTAACACGAAACAAGTATTATTAATTCAAAGTTGATGTCAAAACTACAGTTAAACAATATGTACTGCCACTCATACAAGTGCTTTATTTCTAAACGATCGTATTCCAATAATTATTTTTTATTAGGTTTCCTTTAAGGGATGGCAAAGTGTACAAAGTCCATACAGCCTAGTTTCAGTAATCTATTTTCTAAAAATAATTTAATAATGATAAGAGCGGATTAATGAATGATTGATGATCAATGAATGTTGGTCGAAGAATTAAATAACTCGTTGTCCATTTGTTGTGGTAATTTACAGAAACCCACGTGGACTTATTGAGAATATATAAAAATACACTCCGCTATTTTCTTGCATTTGCCAACATAAGTGCATGTTCACGAACACTTAATGATTAATAAGCAAAGATTTATTTGTACATAACGTCCATTTCTACAAATTTCCCTGAAAACAAACTTAAAAAAAAAATCAAAACTATTTAAGTGGCGCCGCCCGCTCCCGCCAAAAAGTTCTTTAAGCTATTTTGTCAGCCCACCAAACCGAAACGAAAACTAAGACTTTCTGGCGGGAGTATTGCTGTAGTATTTTTATATCCTATACTATTTAGAATAGTTATAATAGAATGGCGTAAGTAGTCGTTTTGTTTTCGTTTAGCAAATGGGATATAACTCACTCTAGACTCACTAATTATATATTGAAACTTTATTTCTATAGAAGTTCTCGTGATGAAGTTTCGCTTTCGCGTCGTCGGAGAGTAACGTACCAGCAATTAGAGATTTTATGGGAGTTTTTGAACTCCCATAGAGACGTGGCTGTTGGGTATAATAAATCAACGCAAGCGCGTGAATATTCGAAACGCATGTGGGTATCGGTATCGGAGAGCTTAAACTCTTTGGGAGATGGTGCCACCAAGGATTGGCGAGGATGGTCTACTGTGAGTACTTACAAAATTATAATATATTGTTGTGATATTACAATTTTGTTAATAAATAAATATTTTTGTTATATTTGTTGTTCTTGTTTTCTAGTATTGGGTAGACTATAAAGCGAAATTAAAGAGGAGAGTAGCAGCTCTTCGAGCTGCTCAGAATCGCACGGGGGGTGGCCCTTCCGATGCCGTTCCCCTGAACGATATCGAAAAAAAATTTATAAGCTTACTTGGGGAAGGCTTTGGAGGTGGCCTACCTAATACCCAAGTAGACCCATTTCCCACTGTAAGTATTTTAATACTTAAGACAATTTTTGAGTAGGTAGATTTAATATCACTAAGTTCCATAAGATTTAATAACTTTATCAGCCAAGTAACATTAGATGAATATTTGTAGCTAGCGCAGCCTGAACATGTTTTTCCCGAACATCAAGCCCAATGCAGCCAACCCCATGAGGATCCTCAACCAGAGGGTCGACTACCTGGAGATAGCAGAGAAGCCCAGTCCCAGGTAGAGGTGCCATCCCTTCAACAAGAGGTGCCATCCCCTCAACAAGAGGTGCCATCCCCTCAACAAGAGGTGCCATCCCGTCAACAAGAGGGGCTGAGAAATGTACGTCGACGCAGTAGACAGCATTGTTCTTTGAGTCAACAGAGAGCCAGAGAAATGTTGGTCGACATTTCTCGAAATAGAATGCTGGCAGAGCAGCAGAACACTGTTGCATTAAACCGTATTGCAGAGGCTCAAGAGCAGAATACTCAGATTCTGCAACAAATGTTAGGGGCTCTGAATAGGATAGCAGGCTTAATTGAGAAGTGAAATAAAAAACAGCATTTTAAATTTAATTTTAATAAATGTTAAATTTAGTTAACATATTATAAATAATTATGACAGTTTCAAACTTGTAAAAAGTTAAAAAACCCATCTATGTAATTTACATAGATAGAAAATCTATAATTATTATAAATAGTTACCTAAATTAAATGTAGATACGCACCTACTAAATATTTATCTGCAGTAATCAACACCACAATTTAATACTAGAGTGGCTAACTAATAAAATATATCTGTTTAACTCTGCTTAGTTTAGGAATAAATAATTGTTTTGTAAACAACATTAAAGAACAAATTAAATTTCTGCCTGCCCCTCACAGAGACTAATGCTTAAAAAAAGCTTTATATTTTTTATCATTCATAGTACAATATTGAACAAACACAAAGCTATATATTACCTAAATAAAAATGCCTAAGATTTTTATCTTCATAATGTTTAACCAAAAATTATATAATTAATAAATTAAGGAAACAAAACATAATAGGTACTTATACAAAAAAAAATATCAAGCATTACACATGTTATGTTGATTATATACATTATTTCAACAACATAAGAAAAAGAACATTTCTTGTACTCAGAAAGAAATTACTAACTTATTCAATTATTATTAATTTTACAAATTAACTATTATTTATATTTTAATTTATAGGAGCACGGGATCGGGAAGACCAGAGACGAGTGATGAGGGAGCTCCTGACAGCTAAGCCGTCACTTAGTTCCCTGTTACTGCGGGAGATGGAAGAAGATGGTAGTAGGTTCCCAATGTGAGTAGCTGTTTGAGCTGATGCCTCTAACACAGCTTCATCATCGGTGAGAGCTTGTAGAGGGACATTGGCACTATTACAAATATTGTGCAATATGACACACTCATTTACAATAGATGCTGCTACTTCTGGAGAATAGTGCAATACCCTATGTACAAGTAGACATCTAAATCTCGCTTTAAGGAGACCAATTGTCCTCTCTATGACATTTCTAGCCCGGACATGCACATTGGTGTAATGGGCTTCTGGTGTGTCCGGGGCAGCATCAGTTACTGGTATCATCATATATCTCCTTAAAGGGTACCCAGAGTCACCTGAAAATTATCAAAATATATCCATGGTCACAAAGTAGATAATATACAGAGACACCACTTAGTACAAGAAAATGGTTACACCCTAAAACTGGTTATTCAACTGGCTAAATTGCTTTCCTTCTATTTTACGATAGATGACACTAGTGAGAACACAAATAACACGATACGTATTGCCATCTAGTGAGACACTAAGAATACGGTTATCGCTTGTTGTTGTTAGATGGCGCTTCGTTATAGCCTACTCACGGACGTTGGTGGATGCGTAATCAATCGAAGTTTCGTATGTCAGTAACAGTACCTACATTAAAATATCTTTATTCACGGTCGCGGGG
The DNA here is from genome assembly GCA_927399485.1 of Calamotropha paludella. Lineage (NCBI taxonomy): Eukaryota > Metazoa > Arthropoda > Insecta > Lepidoptera > Crambidae > Calamotropha > Calamotropha paludella. The sequence continues at coordinate 18,043,837 of OV656815.1, read as the reverse complement.
TTTAACGTTCCAAAAATATGCCGCGAATATAGAAACTGTGAATATGGAATGGTAATTAGTATGGAATCATAGGGGATGCGTTACAAGTTACAAAATAAAACGAATATTTATAAAAATAAAATCAATTTGAGCTGTAGCATTATAAATTTACCTTTTAAGAGTAAGGCTCCTTTCCATAAATCGATCAGCTTTCATGATCACAAAGTTAATTTGCGTATAAACCTTCACTCAGACTTTTTAAATTTAATGTAGGTATTCCTTACCAAGCGGACCTATGAGTAGTTCGATCCTCGTCGATGTACTACGAACGTAGAACTACTCTATTACCACGAGGGGTAATATTCTTTTTTTAACTTGCTTTTGTATTGTGTCGGTAAGGTGTTTTTTAATTGACATTAGTCCACTTGGTCAAATCTTTCATGAAAGCCGCCTGGGCATATACCAGAACTGAAATAATGCCGCTACTTTAATAAAAGACTGAATCTCTTTCTATTTACTGTTTTCATCCTCGAATAATGAAATTTTTAGCCGCGAATACAGGAACTGTGTTGCAATTTTTTCTCTCTCGGATAAGGAAACCGTGAATGGGGAACTTTTACTGTATTGACGGAACATTGCGAACGATTTTAGGAAACCACTTTCTTAGCTATTCTAACTATGTATTTTTTACTCATGTTTGGCTCAGGTTTACGAACGTGTCGCGTATTATACCTATTTGGAAAATTGTTTTTTTTTTTCAAATGAAACTAAAAAAAAAACTTTCTAGTTTATTCCTTTGTTATCAAGTCAGGGCCAGGTGACGTGATCCTGGAGAAATTGAGGGAAATAAAATATTAGAGGCACACCTATCGAGATTTAGGTATTTTAAATAGTAACTGGTGCAGTTGTTACTGAAAACACCCGTGGCCGTAATAGGTATGGTTGCATTTTATTGACGGACAAAACATTTGTCACTATTTTTTATAAAATGAATAGAAAGTGAATAGAATAGTAGTTTATGAAATTGGTACATAATGAGGGGTGTAAAACCTAGTTATGTGCAGTTTCATACAATACTTTATCTAATCTCATACATTGAATATATCAAATAAAAGATAGAGATTGATACAGTTTATTTATTGGTTATTGTAAGTGTTAACATTTTGTATATTACAATGACTTTACTGTTAGTAGATTAAGAGTGACTGCTGCCGCAGTCTCTAAAATGTCGGGCGGCGTTAAATTTTCTTCACTTTCAGTATCAGATATTTTAATAAACAATAATAATTATCCAGCGAAACACAACAAAGAATTGCAAGAAAACGTATTATAGCGCCAAAATTTCCGATATCACCGCGCATGCGCCAAAGCGTGCTCAGCCACAGATAAAAAATGAAAAAAAAGAAACAGTGCTAAACGAATTGGCGCAGTATTATATCAATGGTCTGTAATCAAAACGTAATGAAAAAAAAATATTATAACATTATTTTGTTAGACAAATAGTGTTGTATTAATTTTTTTTAATTCCATTACGATATACTATTTGTAAAGTTCGTCAATATAAACTCGTTTTGAGTTTAATATTTTGAATTTTACGATGTGAGAGTAGATAAAAGAATGTATATTTTCATAAATACTAGCGACCCGCCCCGGCTTCGCACGGATGCAATGCTCTACTATATTATGCATGTATTATACATATAAACCTTCCTCTTGAATTACTCTATATATTAAAAAAAACCGCATCAAAATCCGTTGCGTTGTTTTAAAGATTTAAGCATACAAAGGAATATAGGGACAGAGAAAGCGACTTTGATTTATACTATGTAGTGATGAGTGAATCGGACATAATCACACGCATATAAACGCGTTTCTTTAGCTTAAAAATCCATTGGTTTGGGAGCAGCATTTTTTTATTTCGTATTTATTATTTTCTCTCCCTAAAAACGAAAAAGTGGAACCTACAACTTAAATAGAAATATACATAAATGAGCCACGTCCCACTATTGCGGCGATTAGAAGATATTCATTTTCAAATTTTTATGCTAGGGTTGTCACCGAACTTGATCTCGACGAAAATTTTTAAAATATTAATATATGTATTATTTTTGAACGAGAACATCGATTTTCGTTTTCGGGTCTGGGTGTTAACTGTTAATTGTTTGTTTTGTGTGTTTCGGAGACCCAATTAGACACAAGTTCATGCCTGCTTGCTTCTAAGGTTTTTTGTTACAAAAATAGGTACATACCTGTTAACCGATTTATGCCCACGACTTTGTACTATGCTTTTATTTTCTGATCGAATGCAATTTTTTTTAAAGATGCGATCAACTGATTAGATTGTTTTGTATGAGAAGTTACTTTTTCGCGGGGTCACAGACCCATGGCACCGTATTGCCTCAGCAGGGGCTTACCCAACCTACTGAGAGCCATAGCCAAAGACTATACCTCAGCGGGCCCATCTCAGCCACTGGTAAAATTATTAAAGCCTTCGCCACTAGTATTTTTTCGAGCGATGTAGAAAGACACAATAACCCTACTTCTAAAGCGGCAAAGCCACAACCTTATACGCCTAAAGAAGCTCTTAATATGATAATAGATAGACAGTTAAGTGACATGTAAACAAATAAGGGCAGATCTTAATAGGAGAGGATACCCAGCCTATCCCTCATTACAAGGCGACTGAGTCCTGAAATAAATTCTGGCGTCAAGTTAAAGTAGACGTGGTGCACTAAAAAGGTGCCGGCAGGTGATGAGATTTACCTAGATCGATTTTAAATGTGAATGAATTTCTAAATCTAAAATTTCATCACAATCGTTAGACCCGTTTCCAAGAAGCCAATTACATACCAACATATTTATATAGGTACATGCAAGAATTGCTCGTTTAAAGTATAGGATGTGTGTATATGTGTTAAATTATTTCAATCAACATAGTTTATTTTTTCGACCATTTGGCGTGTAAGGTACAAAATTAAAGATGTGGTCGAACATACATAAAGTATTCCTACATTACCACATCTACATTAGGTAGGTAGTATATGTAAGTATATTGTATTCGTCTATAAGTGTTGTTAATTTATTCAATTCATTGTCGGTATCAATTAACAAGCAAAATGAAACATTTTCATTTAACACATAGTTGATCTTTGTGACAACCCCAGATCATGAAAGTTGACCTTTATGTAAATTCTATCATAACTTCTTAAAACCGCAAAAGTGGGATTTTGTTTATAGAACCTTTCTATACTAAATCCAGGTTCCACTTTTGCCGATTTTTGGAGAAAAAAAATAAAATCAAAATTTAAAAAAATACGTATTACTCAGAAAGTAGGACACTTATGAATAAAATAAAATTGCGACATTATGCCTACAATAATTCATTATCAAGTGGCAAATATCTCATGGACAGATATGGAACCTTTTTGGATAGAAGAGAGATGGAAGTCGTTTGAAGAAATTAAATTGTTATTTTTTTATATGTTTTTTTTTTATTTTATATTAAATTTTAAAAACTTTACTACTTCATATAGTTTTTTACTGAAAAAAGTGATTTGGAAATTGAACTCTTGCCTTTATTAGGGTATAAATAATCGATTTATGCAAAAACCTTAAGGTGTAAATTATTTTGTTTCCATAAAACCCGCCATCTAGCGTTACAATTGCAAAACACTTCGTAAGCCTCATAGCTGAAAAGTAGTCACATGTAGCCTATACTTTCGTATTCTCAATTGATTATTTACGGTGTTTCTTATCTTCAAATTTAGGAGTCGAATTAAGGTTGATGTGAAGTTGTATATATATGCTAGTCTTTATTTTAATCTCAATATTTTTACTTAATTCGTCTTATTTCTAAACATGTGAAATGTTATAATTTACAAATGTTAATGGTAGTGACATCTATTGCGGTTTTTTAGAATTAAAAATCTTTTGTATGAAATGGTACCCCATGCCATGGTATTGAATTTGTTAGATCTATAAACAGTTTCTTTGTTACCATTGTTTGTATAATGAAATTCAAATAATATTTTATATTCTTTATAAAAATTATGTTTTACATACCAAGCAACCATGTTGCTTCATTCCTACTTATAAGCTCAATGTGCTCCTTTATGGGATGGTTTGCCCAGATAAATGAATCGTGGGAGGCTCCGCCATAACTAGCATCCACACTCACAATTTGCATATCTGCATTACAAATCCAAAATTTAAATTGTGTCATATTAATTCCAAAGCTACGAAGAAGTACATTTTCAAATTATGTTCTTAACATTTCTCCGGCAGGACTCAAACCTGCTGCTAGCCTGAATAATGTAATGAAATAAGCTGCTGATGCCACGTCAGCCATGCTGAGAGAAGTTGATTTTTGTATGTAAGAAGTGATTATGTAAGAAGTTAAAGCATAGTAACTGTTTAAATATAAATGATAGAAAATCTATTTATTGTTTTATTTTGATTATTTTTCTAAAATTTTATCTTTTTATAATCTATAAATAATAGCCTCATGTATAATTCACATTAGAGTTTCTCAATTTTTATATCTGTTATAATAATTAACATACATTTAATTTTACTTCCCTACTAAGAAAAACAATGGAATGATGTGTTTTTTTAATTCTTAACTTAATTTTATGTACCAATTTAATAATAAAGATTCTTACCAACTGGACATTTAATGAGTGGTACTGTTTTCTACAATAATACCTCTCCTCATTTTCTACTGGGCGTACAATTGCAACATGTGTGCAATCAATACAGCCCAATACTCCAGGAATTTGGAACTTATTGAAGAATCTAATAAAGGAGAAATTGTTTAAATTATTAATCATTATCATGAACCTATTAATGTTCCCATTGTTGGGGCACAGGCCAGTGAGCCATAAACCCACCTGCATGGTGGAGTGGATTGTTGGAAAGAACATAATAACTTATAGCTGACCCAGCCACGCATTGCTGTGTTATAAATTAAAATAAAACCTATCCTATCTTTTAAGTTAGATCAAATAACAGATAGTTACGAAGTTTTATCAAAATCGGTTAAGTAGTTTAGGAGTCCATCGCGGACAAACAACGTGACACGTAATTTATATATATATAACTTAAAAGATACAAGAACACTTATAAGACAGGAACACTTATAAGACTAATAAGTGGGAGTTTTAATGACATACAAGTGTTATTAAGATCTCAGGTGAAACTTTAACATATAAAGTTATATGTCAGCCATTTTTCAATTTTACCTTTAGGCTAAGTCATAGAGACACAAATTTATAAAAACTCATAATTGTAAATAAAACAATACTGACCTAATCTTGTTATTGTTTCTTTCTTCAGGAGTTCTTGGGAATTTAATATATTTTGCTTGTATATGAGGCAAATTTAATAGTTTGGTAACCTGTTTAATTACCACTGACACTGTAGGCTGAGCTACACAGTGTGCAGATATATCTCCAATGGGACGTTGATAAGATCCCGTAGCAAAAAAAGATAATGCAATTAGAATCTGTAAAAACAATAAGATTTTAAAATAATTCAATTTATTTATTTTAAATTGAATTGCTTACATAGCATATAGAAAAGATTAACGGTTAAATCTCAATTTACAGAGACTGATAGGTAATCGGCAACATTGGCAAACTACTAACCTTTCTCTCAATAGATAAATCCGATGCCCTTGTGGGTTCAGCTACATGCGGTCTTAATTCCTCGCACATAAACTCGCTTTATAAACTGCTCTTCTTGAATATTAAAAGGGTCACTTAAATCTCGAAGACGTCTTCTTTGAACTTTAGTATCATTGTTTTCTTGAGAAGCATCACTTTCAAGAAATTCAAAAATAACTAACTCGTCACACATAGTCACGTTTTGTTTATATACAAAAAATAATTAATAAGTCTTATAATAACCTAAACACAATAAAATAAGCCTTAAATATAAAATTATAATCAAAACAAGGCAATAAAAGTAGCTCTCAACTGGCTTAAACTGAATGGCTTAGAAACACGATTTTTTGACAGTTAGACAATGCAACAAATGTCAATTTGAAGTTCATAATACCATATTGCCAGCCATTAGTCAGACAGAAGTAGGCCAAGTGTCACGGGATTGTTGACTGGCTGGCAATAAGAGCTCATAATATGACAGAGCAAGGCAGTTAATTTTAAGGCGTAAAGTGCCTGGATTTAAGAGGTTGTAATAGGCCTGCAGGACACGTTCGCTAACTTCAGTTGCCCTGACACAATCTGCCATTTTGCTTACAAGCGCTTTTTTCCGCCAACCACAAGGAATGCATGAGATTAATTTCTTGTGCAAATGGACACGAGAAAAATGGACAAAATGTCATAAACGATATTTATACGTGCCTAACCTAGCGTGGGTAAACTATAATAGTTATTAAATAAATAAAATGAGGTAGTATGGGCCATTCTATCCTTTGCCTTCTCTTGCGGAAAAAGGTTATTATGTCTTGTGTGTCTGTCTATTTTTGAGGTTAAATAAATTCTATGCTATAAATTTATTAGTAATTCGTTAATAAAAGTCATTGATTGAGAACATATTATTTTTATCTAGTTAGAGAGAGTATTTACATAAGATGGCTACCATATCTTCGGCTCCAGCGCCAGGCATGCAGCAGATAGATTTATCCAAATTAAATCTTCATCAGTTGGCTCAATTGAAACAGCAACTTGATCAGGTTTGTTAAAATAAAACGATATTTTTTGATTTGAAATTACATTTTGGTTTTAATTTGATGTCCCTTTGTGCTTTCTTTTAGGAATTAAATGTGTTTCAAGACTCGCTACAGACTCTAAAAATAGCACAGGGTAAGTTTGTGGAGTCAGGTGAAAGTGTGGAGAAAATTACACCTCAAACAAAAGGCAGAGTGGTGCTGGTGCCCCTTACGGGATCTATGTATGTCCCTGGCACAATAATTGATACAGATAATGTTATAATTGATATTGGCACTGGATATTATGCCCAAAAAGTAAGTTTTCGAAATAAAACCACCAAGTGAATAAGCAATTCAAACCATAATAATTTTAACGTAGTGCGGTGTTTGAATTCCGCTTTAGCCAGATTGTTGTGGCTTTTTATTTCATAGCCTGTGTTATACTTGTGTGTTATGCCTCTAAAATGATATCCATATTGTAAAACCTCTTTAGGTAATAATTGCAGTGCTCCCTTGTTTTAAATAATTTACAATAGTATGATTGTTTGTAAAATAATATTTTTGTGTATGATATAAACGAGCAATTGTTTCCTATATTTTTTTCAGGATATTGAAGGTGGTAAAGACTATTTTAAAAGGAAAGTAGAATTTGTGACAGAACAAATGGAAAAAATTCAGGCATTAGCTATTGAAAAGTCTAAAGCTCGTGAAGCAATTTGTATGATGCTAGAGATGAAACTACAAGCTCAGTCACAGGCACAGAAGCCATCAACATCATAACACAAATCATCTCATTATTGATAGATTTGCTTACTCATATTTTGCTGGACTGCCAACAAAAGAACAAATCAATATATTGTTGGTACTTTCATACAAATGAAGGAATTATTGATAATATGGATCTCTTTTTACCATTTCATTACATTAACTGTTGTAGCTGATAATAATACTCTATTGTACTATATGGGCTTTTGAAAGTCCTATTTACTAATATTGTAAACATCTAACAATTTTTACCAAGCCAGCAGTTTAGCAGTGCAGATAATATACATAATAAATTATCATTTGTTTGCCTTTTAAAAGATCACAAAACTTTATTCTGTTTCATTATATTTTAGTCTTATGTTTAATAATTAAATTAATAATATTGTAAAGGCCTTTTTTTGCGAGAACATTTTGTTACCATTCAGTGATTCTGTGGGATTCATCCCACAGAAGATAATTGCTAATGTTTCTAATGAAGAAACCTTGAAACAGATTTGTACTGGCTTTGGACTTCCAATCCTGCCCTCCTTCCAATGCCCTTGCCGGATCTCGGTATCGGCGGGATCAAGAATTTTCAATGGTTTGGGATTCCGGTATAAAGGGAATCCCAATTTTGTTGATAAACATGGTTAAAAGTAAGTACCTAGTAAAATACGACACTGCATTTATTTAGACAAGTACATACAAAAATATGAAGAAATTTTAGCGAATTTACGTTTTGGAAGTGTTTCGAAGAAATACAACATTCCCAACGTATCGTCACCCAAACTACTTCATATCTTATTGATGGAGAATGCTCGCTCGGCTTCCACACTATCAGGCAAACTTTAGAGCATTGTGTGCTAACGTTAAATATTTACCCACCGCTCCTCCTGCTTCATATAGAGTCATCTTATGTTCCGCAAATCTCGAGGGATCCCGCATCTCTAATCCCGCAGTGATTGAAAAATTGGATTGAAAAATCATGCGAAATTTTAGTATTTCGGGATCTCGGTACACTGGGATTGGAAGCTCTAGGCTGGTTGCTGCTTTTTTTTAATGATATATACTAATATTATAAAGAGAACAGATTTTGTAACTTTGTTTTTATATGTGGAGGGTAATCTTAAGAAATACAGCGTGCACTGCTTTGATATAAAAAAAACCAAGACAGAATGGACCTTTAGGATGAGCATAGGCTACTTATACCTTTGTATCCCCACAGAAAAAGGAGATACGAGGCAAAAACACACGGCACTGTTAGTCGTGTTATTACGATTAGGTATAAGCCTAGTAATCTTCTGTACCTGTATGTGCCAAAAATTAACAACATTTAATTTTTATTAACCACCTTTTATTTTTTCCATTTACAGTAATTGTAATATAATTTAATAAAGATAGGTAACCACCTATATAGTTAAAAAGCAATTGTGTTATTAAAATAATGTAGGGTACCAATACCATTGATCGTAAAAAACTTTTATTATTTCGATAAGATAACTGTTACATATCAGTCATATCTAGACTTTTGCAGTGAAATGATTGAATGAACAATAACTTTATTTAAATGCACTTAAAATAAGTTGTTTTGAATCGTCCACCATTTTTACCTATTTCCCATTCAGGACGTCTTTTAACTGACGAGAAGAATGGGCGCAAGAAACTCGTCAGCTGTAACAGAAGTAACGACATTTATACCATACATAATCCAAAAAAAAGACAAAATTATTTTGTTATTACAATACTAATAGTGTTGTGATATAATTATTTCGTTGATTACAACAAAGTTAACAAGTATCTGTACTTACTTTAAGTCAGTATCCCTGAACATTGCAATAACATACAGGGAATAAACAACAAATTTAAGAAAGCAAAAAGATGTATGTTTGAATAATCACTAATATAGTGAATAAACAAGCCGGAGTTTCATGGGCTTTAAAATCTATTGCTTATGTTATTGTAACTTCACTGGATGGTAAGATCGTCTTTGTCTGCTATACCATCTCCTCTCTCAAGAATTACACCTTACTGTTCCTTTGTTACATAGTCCCACCACAACGGGTAACATTGTTAGTCGGAAAATTAATGAAAAAAATCATAATAAATTCTTACCTATCTTACATGTTGGGACAACTTTTTATACTTGTACTCAATCAGTTACACTCTAAAGGTATGAGTTACGCTTTAGGAAATTCTTTCCAACCTGTGACACTCTGAATAAGGACTTTCATGGCCGACATCGTGAGCTCATACCCACCTACCGCACCCCCACGTATGTTCCGTGAAATTCCGTAGTTGTGGAGTAGGTACGTAATTTGTTTTACAGAGACTATCAGTTATTAAAATAAGTAAGGTACTTGATATTTTTCCTTGATTAGTTGAATAGCATACCATTGCTTAAAATCAATTATGGTTTAGTCGGATACCCTTACGCCACAAGGAAATGTTAAACATCATGCTTAAAGTTTTGTAAAAATATACTAAAAAACATAACTACGAACACACACGGGGGTGATTTCGGAAGCTGACTAGTCCTAGTGATGCTTTGCCATTGGACTTCTGCTTTATTATATTTTTTAAGTACTATATTGTATGTTAGAAGAATAAACCGGTGTTTCTTTTAATTAAAACATTATACAAAACACTATCATAAATTAAATGAAGTGCAACGGTAGCGATCCTGCCTAACAGTCTTGGGATCGAAACTCGGACGGGGCAGACGTTTGTGTGATGAATACGAGCATTTGTGTATCATATATGTAGGTCCATACATAACCCTAGTATCTATAATACAAGACTTACAGTGCTTACCTTGCCTTGGGCTAGGCTAATTGTTGTGAATGTAAGAAATATAAAGTATGAGCTCCTAATACCTATAGGTTCAAAGAGAGTTTATTTCCCAAAAAACACTTGGTTTACACAAAATGAGAAAAAGATTTTTTTTATACATAATAATGTTGGCTTATGGCTACATCTAAACCAACGGATTCTTAAAAATAAAAACAAAAGACTGGCCGGAAACGTATACACAAACAAACTAAAATTTTCTTTATGTTACATCCAACAAGTAAAATTCTTCTTCACCCATACACAAACATATACACACATATATATACATACATATATATACATACATACACATACATATAGTATATACATACATACACACACACACACACACACACACACACACACACACACACACACACACTAATATACATATACATACACCAAGACGAATTCAAATACTAAGATGCATGAACCTGTCCGACGACCGTACAGACATGAAAAACAAAATACATAGCATTTACAATCAAGAATTGTAAATGCTAAGAACCACCACTACTGCTTTACTAAAATTAGGTTATTTTTATATCGAGCATTAAAAGCCCTTACTTATAATGCTACGGGCTGGGAAGATTTTTAGAACACGTAATACTCACACTTTTGAGGTGTCAATCGTTGGGAACAAGGTGCCCTAAATAGTAAGACTGACTCATTGGAAATATATTTTTTAAGTAATTGTGTCACCCGTTGTGGTAAATCTTTTCTTCCAGTGAAGTTACAATAATATAGTCGATTTTAAAGCTACTAATATCCAGGCTTGTTTATTCACCGTAAAAAGAAGTTTAGATAATAGATAGATGGTTGGAAAGATTTTCCTTTCTTTTTAAGGTACTAACGATATTGATTAGGTATCTATCAACAATCTCGATCTTGACATGAAGTTGTACATAAGCCATCCGCTGCGGCTCAAGCCGTTTTTTTCACTTTCGGATGCGTAATACGCCGATAGGCGTGACGCGTAAATGGCGAATCTAAATAAAGTATATAATAAATGCTTGTAATACGAGTATACCTTTTTATTTATTTTTTCATCAGATAAGAAAGATCCAATGGTGTTAGTATACAATTGACCTACGTCAGTAAATTATATTAAAAACTGACTTAACACTAGAAAATGGCTAATCAACGGACAGTCCCCACAATTAGCCATACGCTCCATAACACTAGTGCGGCTGCCCCGAACCCATCGTGGACCGACGATCTGATCAAGGTCGAGGGAACCCGTTGGATACGGCAGTGCAGGACCGATCGTTGTGGAAATCCTCGGTGGAGGCCTATGACAAGCAGTGGGCGTCATGACGGCTGATATGACGATAATGATGATTAAACTCTATAGGTTGAGCTTTAGGCTGAAAATCAAATGTAAATTATCAGTTTTATATAGATTGATATGCTGCAAAAGTTTTAACCGTCTTTTGAGATGTGTACAACCAGGCAAAAAATTAGCTGCCAATGTTCTTTGTTTGCTATTATTCGCAATGCCTAGGTATACCGCCTTGAAGTTCGAACTGATAGGTTTCTTCTGTATAAGCTGTCTCCATCGCCTTTTAAGCTTTGGTGTTGAATGCTATTAACTGTTATACCCCCATTACTGTATTAACTACGCACAGTGTTTTATGGAACCAGAAGTCACTATGATGAACATCGCTTTCCGTTTTCGGGTCTGGGTATTAACTGTTAATTGTTTGTTTTGTGTGTGTTTCGGAGACCCGATTAGACACAACTTCATGCCTGCTTACTCTACTTTTTTTTGTTTAATAGGTACATACCTGTTAATTGATTTCTGCCCTCGACTTTGTACTTTGCTTTTATTTTCAAATGCAAACATATTTATTCGGTAGAATACAACAAAAAATAAACTATGTTGTTTGAAATAATTTAACACACATCCTATACTTTAAACGAGCAATTCTTGCATGTACCTATACATATAACTATATTGGTATGTAATTGGTTTCTGCAATTATTAAACGAAGAAGATTTATTTGTATGAAAGTTAAAGTAGAGGTGCTGCATTCAGAAAGTGCCGGCAGGTGATGACACTTACCTAGATCGATTTTAAATGTGAATGAATTTCTAAATCTAAAATATCATCACAATCGTTAGACCCGTTTCCGAGAAACCAATTACATATCAATATATTTATATAGGTACATGCAAGAATTGTTCGTTTAAAGTATAGGAGTATGTATGTGTGTCAAATTATTTCAAACAACATAGTTTATTTTTTCGACTGTTTAGTTTAGGTAGGTAGTATATGTAAGTATATTGTATTCATCTATAAGTGTTGTTAATTTATTCAATTGATTGACGGTATTAATGAACAAACAAAAATGAAACATTTTCAATTAACACGTAGTTGAACTTTAGTATAACCCTAGATCATGAAAGTTGACCTTTATCTTAATTTTATCATAACTTCTAAAAACCGCAAAGGTGGGATTTGATTTTCTATACTAAATCCAGGTTCCACTTTTACCGATTTTTGGAGAACAAAAATAAAATCAAAATTTTAAAAATTATATGTTTCTCAGAAAGTAGGACATTTTAAAATAAAATTAAATTGAAAAAAAATGCCTTCAATAATTCCTTATCAAGTATCTCATGCAAATATCTCATGGACAGAGATGGATCCGTCTTTTGAGGAAATTTAATTTATCATTTTTTCATGCGCAAATTTTAAAAACTACTACTTCATATTATTTTTTTTTACTGAAAATAGTGATCTGGGAATTGAAATCTTGCCTTTATTAGAGTATAAATAATCGATTTATGCAAAAACCTTAAGGTGTAAATTTTTTTGGTTCCATAAAACACTATGCTACGTGCCTAGTGATTTTACAGGTAGGTACGTATATTACCTATATTTTGCATAACCACACGTGACTTTTAGTAAGCTCTAATACTTACAACAAAGTAGGCACGACCAATAGGAGCGCTGTGTACCTATTTATCAGGAATTTACCACATAGAAATTGCCCAGCTAATTAAGCCAGTGGTAGAGCAGATTTGTTTTGCAGATTTCTCATTATGTTGTAGGGTCAAGGCGGCAACAGTGGTTATAGCGGCAACAGTGGCGCACTGGTCGTTGTATCAAAAGTATTATAGGTATCTTTTTATATCTCTCACTCTTCGGAAGGTCTCCCGATAGATACTGGTTACAACCAGTTTCCCTGGGTCAACCATGTAACAAACCCGTTTTGTAAGTGTTTTGTTTGTTTTGACGAAAGAAAAAGTGAGTTTTCAGGTGAGATTTACTTGGTATTTTTTCACAAACCTTTTGTTTCACCAATGGATTTATATTTTTGCTAAGTAACAAACTTCGTTGAGGTCATATTGGCGTATACTGCATTTCGATTTACATAAAACCACCACACGTGGAATGAGTTAAATCCAAAATGGCAGTTTTGTACACAGTGGCTCAAATCATTTGAGTTCACAGTGGTTCATGATCCACTGTGTACTACTGGTACTGGATAATAACTACCCGGACATTAGTTTAGCAAAAATCGTGACGTAATAATATTTGTTAATTTTCCCTTTTAGGATGACTTGACCAACAAGGCCCCGTAAAATAGGGAAACACATAGCTGACATGAAAAAAGCAAAACTATATTTCTTTTGTGTGACTGAAAAGTCACTATGAGACTGAAGTAGTGAGATAGTTACCTGATTATTAATTAAAGGGTAAAAAGTCATTTTGTTTGATAGTTTATGCAAGACACAGAAAAAGTTTTCTGTTGATGTAATTATCAAGTCAAAAAAAATTAAGATAATTTAGTAAAATTTAAATGTGTAAGACTGAACAGTCACTTTGAAGTGAAGTAGTAAAAAAATCACTATTTCGATGTAAAATTTATTGTTTGATTAAAACAAAAAATAAAGATCGGTAAAAAGCAAAAAAAAAGCATTTTTAATTGAGTTATATTATAGATGATCCACTGTGAACTTGTCTGATTCACTGTAAACTGAGGGCCGATTCACTGTATCCCACCCCCAGTACACAGTGGCTCAAATGAGATTTTTTTTTTAATACTATTTATTTTCCAAAATATTACCTTGTTTAACTAAATCCATTGGAATAATCAATATACATTAGTTACACTATAATACTAATCCTTTTAGATCTTTCCAATACCCACCCACATCAAGTTACATCACTGGAAAAAAAAAGTGACCCACTGTTGCCGCCTTGACCCTATAGCATACCAAGGGCCGGATTTAGATGTCTGGAGGCCCTGGGGCAACGGGCAAGCTCCAAATGATTTTCGAGTCAAAATCGAAATCGTTTATTGCTAATATGGGTTATTTAGTTGTTATAATATTTTTTTTGTCTCTATTGTGGGGGCTCCTCTCTTGTGATGGCCCAGCATTAAATAATGAGTGCCCAAAAACGGAAAGCCAAAGAATTTCAAGGGGAATATCAAAAGGACAAAAAATTGTGACACCAAATGATTTATTTTTTTAATAGGCCAAAATGATAGCGCTGATATCTACAGTATTATGACTTATTATAAACTATAATAATGATTATTATATACATCTACAATATGTCTTATAGTCAAAAAACAATATTAACTAAATAAGGCATCGACTATTCCTTAAGTTTGTAAACAACGTCTATTAAATATAAAGAGTTGTAAATTAAATTTTATTTAATAATCAAAGATTCATTACAAATTGTGAACACGTGAAAAGTTGTCTGGATACAGATAGATATATTTTTAAATCGCACAAGTGTGTCATGAACATATATATTGAAAAGTATATTAAGTTGGAATGGATACCTACACTATTTCGGTACTTTAAATTATATAGATATGTAGATTGCAGAAACAGTATTTGGTTGGTGCTATGTAAGTCACCAACTTTTAAGCTTTTTGAAAAAAGGATTGCAGTAAGGTAGGTACATTTTGCATCTGTAACATTACTCACATATTTTTTGTTAATAACTAGTATTGACTGATATCAGCACCTATAATTAAATCGTGTATACATAGCAGGAAAAATATTTGAATCAAAATGAATTACTTTATAATTATTTACAATTTATTACATACACTTATTTTTATGCAAGTATTTATATCGGTACAAAGAGCATAAACCAACCAACCATTGTTTCTTCGCCTTGGGCAGAAACATTTTTACTCCAGCCAACACCTTAACACCATAATAATTTAATGTATAAATTAACATAGCACTTTACATCGTTACACGAACAGATCGCTCGCCTGCTCGGCGAAGTCCTTATCTCAAATGGTGTAATACTCTGGCGCGAAATCATTCGCAAGGTTGCTGAGGAAGTGGAAGTCTGAAGACGAGTTTGAGTTTTCGCCAGCAGGGGCGGCGTGGGTTGCTTCGTAGAACTGCTGGAAAGAACCGTAGCTATCGCCGCAGTCTGCAGTATTGTTAGCATACGCTTCACCAGCTGCATTGGCCTGTGTACTGCCAGGTGCATAATTTCCTGTAGCAGGACCCTGTTGTGCACCATACGCGCTAGCATCATAATAAGCATTCTTGGCGTATTCATTACCGTGAGCACTTTTTTGTGCTTCACTACTATAATAATTATGTGCATGTTCGTGCTGACCTTCATGGTAGTGATAGCCATAATGACTGTTTGGATAGCCCATGTGTTCGCTGTAGTTTTGTGACTGTTCATAGCCGGGATGGCCGTATGTTGCTTGATCCTTCCCGTAGGCTGGATAGCCGTAGTTTTGATACATTTCGTGTGGGTAAGTCTGACGTGACCCTATACCATTGGTTGGTCTTGCAGGTGAGCCGTCTTGCTGTCGCGCATGTGTTTGACCTCGAGCGTAAGCGTGTTGCTCGGCACCCTGTAATGCGCCATAACTCTCATAATTTCTATTGCTTTGTGGATATTGAGGTAGTTTACCAACGAATTGTTTTGAATCCATACGGAAATCAGGATGTGGTACAAATTGGCCCGGAGGTGCATTACCCCTTATTACATATGGTGGCATTGCGTTTGGAATTGCTTGAGGATGTGGCGTTCCAGGTGGCGCATTTGGGGGCGACGGTCGAGGGTAATATCCTAGTGGACTCTGGTGAATGCTTGACGGCGTCCCTGGTGTCGAGGATGGAGTCAAACTAACTGAAGAAAATTTGGCGGCGTCTGGCAAACCGGCTATCACTCCGAGTCCGTCTTTTGAAGAAGATGGAGATACTTTGCAAGTGGTATCCAAAGAAGGTGATCGCTTTCTCGACTCTTGTTTGATCCTTTTAGCTAAATTTCTTGGAGCCGCAGGAACTGTGGTTGCTGGTGGATGAGCGTCTCTTGAGTCGTCTTCAGCTAATTTATCTAGAGACGATGATGAAGCTACACTGGAGGCGCCATCACTTGCGAAACTATTGTTGTTCGTAGCACTAGGGGTATTGTTGTTTCTTGTTCGTGAAGTGAGCTCTGGCAGTTCTTCAGCTGGCGAGCAGAGCGCTCCTGGCGGAAGCTCACAACCTTGACAACTTTTCTTTCCAGACAAAGGGCCTTCATCGTCTAAAAATTTATCAAGTCCTGTCTTCGAACTTTTTCCACCTTCAGAGGTTGTAGAATCTTTGTCATCACCATCTTCGCTTTTACTCAGAGTTTGCCTTTTGTGTTTCATTCGTCTGTTTTGAAACCATACCTTTACCTGTAATAAAATAAATTATTTATTCGCATGAGTTCTCTTTCAAGTTCTAATTAATAAATAAATTAGTATTAGATATACGACTTCTATCTGACCTGTCTTTCAGTGAGATCTAGTGAAGCAGCAATTTCTATTCTTCGGGGGCGGCATAGATATTTGTTAAAGTGAAATTCTTTTTCCAGTTCGAGCAATTGGGTGTTTGTGTAGGCTGTTCTCAATCTACGCGGCAGGCCGTTCTCTGGAAAGTAAGAAACATTATATTGTAAATTATTGTCAGAAATATAACATACTTATATTATACTATTATGAAATGTATCACATTACTTATGTTTATTTTTGATTTAGTACTTAAATTATTAATTAATTTACCGTCATTTTTTCGTTAAATTTTTGCTATAAAATCATTACTAATTATAAAATACATTCTCCTGTTGAAACTAAACATAGGTGCTTTAATATAATATCTATAATTGTAATGTGTAGGTGTTAATTTCATAGAGCACTATTCCTGGAAGTTTCCAATAACAGGCTCGCGAGGTCCGCGGGTGCGCTTTCCTTTAATGTAATAACTTGATCGCATGTCAGAGCACCGCCCTTGACGCCATTGTGTCGAAACGTTGTTCTTTTTATTTTACCACAATATACGAATTGGAATTCGAAATTCAAATTACAATAGGGCGGCGAATAATGGGGCGATCGCGTTCGCGTGATGGTTCTGTCGGTCGTGTGCATTCGCAACAACAATGTCGCGGTATGAAAAGTTCTTATAACCCTGCATTTAGGGTTTGGTTTACATTAAATGGACATAAAGTTGTCGTGGTGGGGTTGGTGGTGGTTGATTGACGTGACTCGTCTGCTCTCGCTTACGCGATTGGACAAGACCAGCTGTCAATCAAACAGCGCGGGGGCCCTTAGTACCGCGTAACTACTTTAGTCTGCCTTTTAATACTAGCCGGTTTCTTTTTTATTTTATTGTTTACAATGGCGGGGTATAAAAATTATTCCGGGGTACACACCTATATTCGTTCAATTATTTGAAAAGTAGTGAAAGAGTATTTATATGCATCAGTGTGTCAATCTGGCAGACATTTGTTAGATATATGAAACAAATGCTCCCTTAATAAATCACTTTATTGTAGATAACCATTTTGTTCTTATGCAAAACTGTTGAGCAAGTGTAATTAATTCGGGGATGTGCATACGGTGGATACTTGAGCCCAGGATAGTAAATTATCAGTGTACTGGACCTGAAACTTGATAGCCCTTGGTCAGCCACTAGAATTATTATGAGTCTGACTTGTGATGCGATGTACTGGATGAGATAAAAGTGAAAGCGGACCTTTTTTTTGTTGAGATTAGCTATTTTTATTAATATTATTGAATTTTAAGTCTTAAGTTCTTAATTGGAACGCAGTTTTTTGTCTACTTACCTTACCTTATAGTAAATATCTTATAGAATAGGTAATAATGGTTTGGATAATTCAAATAAGAAGGCATTGAACTACAGCCAGTTTTAAGCTATTTTCAACTCGTTTTTAGAAAAATATCAGAAAATAGAATTATGTGGTTTGGTACCGTTGAGAGTTGTTATAACTTCCTGATAAATGATTGTCTCAAACTAAGCATAGCGTAAACGCTTGTGCTCATTCCATAAACATATTGCTTTTTTGATCGGTCTTATTTGGAAATATGCCTGTTTGAACTACGACAAAATATTACAAAGTAAAATTACTTTTTCATTAATTTTAATGAATATCTATATAGGCCTTCGCTGCGGTACCCTTGCTCGAAGGATTTGTCATCCTTTTCAATTTTACTCAATTTTATATTATCATTTTTATTAAAAAAAAATTTTTTTTGCATGATTAATATTTTTTAAGGGTTGCTTTTTGAACAAGATTGTCTATAATTCAATAATTTGTCGAATGAGAAATGAGAACTTTTTCTTTAGAATTCTTTTAATACGCAGAAATTTTGATCACAATAACACATAGGTAATAAGGTTTTTATGTGCAAATTATCTGCTGTCTAGCAAAAATCTTGATCAATATTATGATAATGATTTGAAAAAATATATTAAATACATATATATTTAAAATTAATATATAATAGTCCTTTTTAAGCAGAAACTCTGCATGTTATCATACAAGGATCTAGGATGGGTACTTTCACGTATACTCAAGATTGCTGCCGTTGTACTATCGGATGTTAAATAAATAATAAATCCATATCTTTGAATTTTCCGTCCACGTAATATAAAAAAAACATGAAAGAATTTGTGATAGTTTTGTGCACAATTGTACTACATAAGGAACGTTCGAAAGATGCAAGTCTCGTAAGTTTTTGCGTGGCGTAATATGCGCTATTATGCGCGCTCGAGAGCTGCCGCGTATAATGCGGACATTATCGCGATGTACACAGTCGCGCTCCACTGAGCAACGCTCCCAGATTTGGGAACTGACTACACAGTTTCGATGTGATTTATCACATTTTTATTATTTAATAATAAAAAATGCCATCTATTTGTAACTGTATCACTGATTAATTATCAGAATAATGTTTTTAGGTAAAGAAAAATGGGATAATTTAGGAACAAGCGAAATTGCTTGTAAAGGTATGGAATTTCACAAAAAATATCCTTGAAATGAAAAAAGATGGCCACAGTTAATGTTGTGTAAAGAGGAAAAGGCAAATAGTGTAATCATTAATTATTTACTCTTTATTATCGTCTCTATATTATATTGTTATAAATGACATAATGCTCCCGGCCACCTGGCAACATCGTGCGCCGCGTCGTGACTATAAAATGGGCAACACGCCAGTTCCCTGCCTATTTGCCCATCAGCCGCTGTGGAAGAAACATCAAGCTGGAAGCTCTGCCTGATTTATCTCAATTTATTGTTTCCTGAATTACTGTAAATTTTCGTGTATTAAATTCATTTTCTTTAAAAGTAAAATCTCGTATCATTTATAAGATCAGAAGTGGGATTCGTAGGCTTTGGCCGCCGCCATATCTGGTTTTATAAATAATTTGTTTTTCGCGAGCAGATTTTTAGTTTTTGAAGGTAGTCAGGCAGAGTTGCTACCCGACATGCCGTCGGATAGCTGTCGTAGCAAGCAGAAGGACAAACGCAAAGGAAGGTTACCTTCACCTTCCCCTTCCCGCGAAGCGATGCAGGCGGTCTTGAGGAGACTCGAGGCCCTAGAACAAGGGATTCATGTCGGCGCCACCCAGCAGCCTGCTGTCGCTGGGCGCGAGCAAGCAATTGTTCAGGTGCCTAGTGCGACGCCGAGCGAGCGTCGAGCATCGAGCGAGCGCAGCAAGCGCGACTCCCCTGTCACCCCTGTACCTGCGCTGCCGCCACTGCCGCCGAGCACGCCGCCGCTGGGCGCGCCAGCGCTTGGAGGGGCGCCGTACGGCGCGGACGCGGGGAATGCGGCGGAGCGACTATTGGCAGCGCTGACCTCTATCCCGGTGAGATCAAACCAATATTTTGTCTCAGATTTTGACCCCAGTGTTCATGATGTCGATACGTGGTGCGACGAAGTAGATAAAGCTCGTATTTCGAATCATTGGGGTGACACGGAATGCCTTGCTCGTGTTGGTCATTGTTTAAAGGGGGAATCTCGCACCTGGCTCAGTCAGTGGTCAAGTGCCGAACGTAATTGGTCTAATTTTAAATTAGAATTAAAAGCGTTGTGCCCGCGTAATATCGACATTGCGAACATTCTTTATAATGTGATACGAACAGAGTCTGATAAATACTCCACCTACGCGGAATATGCCCGTAGATCGTTGCTACGCTTGCGCATAGTCAAAGGACTTAGTAGTGAGTTGTTGACTGCAATCATAATACGTGGAATAACTGACCCGCAAATTCAGGCGGCCGCTACAAACGCAAAGTTAACACCCGAGACTATTGTGGAGTTTTTATCGAACTATGTTAAGCCTAATGTTAATAATGTGCCACGGAAAAACTTCCCTCACTTGCCCAATCGTAATAACAAGTTTTATAGCCAGCGTCCGAGTTCGTTAAAGCGCGAATATTTCGATAATAAGCGTAATATTCGATGTTACGAATGTCAACAGTTTGGTCATAAAAGTGCGTTTTGTCCAAAGAAGTCTAAATTGACTAGTGCCAATAATAGTGAAATCGCGCCGGCTGCAAGTACATCTAAAGTAGAAAAATGTACTTTTTGTAAAAAACTAGGTCATTCGGAAGGTAAATGCTTTGCTAAAGAACGGGTAGAATTTAGAAATAAGAACGGTGTTAACTTTTGTCGTGAAAATGAGGGGTTATCAAAGAATCAGGATATTGTCACTGCAGTTATATCGGGTATACCGGCGGACGTTTTAATCGATAGCGGCTCGTGTATATCATTATTATCCTCTGATTTAGTGAAGCATTTTTCGGCCAACTTGAAACCAACTTATCAGTTATTACGTGGTTTAGGCGGTACGGAGGTAGTTACAAAATCCTTTGTTACTTTGCCTATCGAGTTGAGTGACATTACGTTGGAGGTTGATTTTTATGTTGTAGACAGCTCTCATATGAACGTTCCCGTGATTATCGGTACTGATGTTTTGAACAGGAAAGGCGTTGCATACATTAGGACTAGCGATAGCCAACGTATTATGCATAGTGATGTCGTGGATGTCTTAAAGGTAGATGAAAGTCCTATTTCGGAAAAAGTGAGCACTCCTGTCTCAGGCGAGCACTGGCTGAACTTGCTTACCGTACTCGAGAAATACTCTGATCATTTTTTAAGTGGTACGGCTACCACAACTGTTAAAGATAGTGAGGTACAGATTAACCTAACTAGTGACGTGCCTGTCTATTACCGTCCGTATAAAATGTCACATGACGAAAAGTTACGCGTTCGATCGATAATAAATGATCTGCTTGGCAAAGGAATAATAAGGGAGTCCGATTCAGCATACGCAAGCCCCGTTTTGCTGGTTAAAAAGAAAGACGGTTCGGATAGAATGGTGGTAGATTACCGAGCACTCAACCAAATAACTGTTAAAGTTAGGCATCCGCTTCCGTTGATCAATGACCACATTGATAGGCTAGGTAAGGCTAGAGTCTTCAGCGCGCTCGACATGGTCTCTGGTTTCCACCAGTTGAAGGTCAGTGAGGAGTCCATTCACAAAACAGCGTTTGTAACGCCGGAAGGGCAGTACGAATACTGTAAAATGCCCTATGGACTCGCCAACGCTCCAGTTATATATCAGAAAACCATCTCGAAAACGCTGAAACCCTTCATAGAAACGGGAAAGGTGCTCGCTTATATCGACGATGTGTTGCTCTTATCGGATTCCATAGAAGAGAACCTTATCCTGCTCGATTCAGTGTTAAAAACTCTAACTGAGGCCGGATTTTCGATAAACTTAAAGAAATGCACTTTTCTTACTAATGAAGTAGAATACCTTGGTAGGGTGATAGGACAAGGTCAGGTGAGGCCGAGTGTGCACAAAGTCGAGGCCTTAGTTAAAGCGCCGCTACAACCAATTACTTCGTGGCATAAGGCCCCGGTGCCATTTGATACCGTACATACTGACTTACTTGGCCCGCTGACCGAATGCGAAGGCTATAAATACGTAGTCATATTAGTAGACGCCTACACTAAATATTGCCTATTGTACGGTCTATACACACAAGACCGCTCAGAATTAAAGCGTGTGATGACTCAAACGATTTCCCTCTTTGGCACCTTTAAACGGCTAGTCTGTGATCGAAGCCGCATGTTTGACAACCGCGAATTTCGTGACTGGATGACGGGACTAGGTGTCGATGTACATTTTATCACCCCTGAAATGCACCAAGAAAACGGACAAGTCGAGAGATACTGTCGTACAGTTCTAAATATGATTCGTGTTGAAGTAAATTATAATAAGAACGATTGGTCTAAAGTTTTGTGGAAATTACAATTAGTTTTGAATGTTACGAAACACAAAACGACGCAATGCTCAGCTTTGAACTTGTTGATCGGCTCGGACACGACCACTCCACTCATAAATGCTCTCATTAGAGATGTTACTTGTGAGGGTAGTAATCCAAATAAGCAGGCGATGCGGGAACTGCGGCGACAACGCGCCGAGAGGCTTATTGAGGAGAACAGAGAGAGGCAGGATTCGCGCGTTAATAAAAAAAGGGTGCATCCTAAAAGTTTTGCAGTCGATGATCTTGTTTATGTTACTAAGAACTCTCAAAGCACTGGAAAGCTTGATTGTGGTATGAGGGGGCCATATAAAGTGGTTCGAATCTTGGCGAATGACAGATATGAACTTAAATTGTTGACCGGCTCATATGGAAAGACGAGCCAGGCGGCAGCTGGGTACATGGTTCTGTGGCGAGGGGAGTGGACCCCGGATACATGTGCTGGATTTTTCGAAAGTTAGTACCTAGTGCCGCAATGAGTGTCGTAATTTGTGACATTTGTTTTACAGTGTACTTGTGTGTGGGTTCGATTCCCGCCTTGATTACGTGATGTACTCTTATGTGCCAAACAATTTAAGTTAGTTCGTGATGTGCTCTGAAACAGACCCATGTAAGTCCTGGTGGTGCGAGTCCAGGGATTGAGGTGAATCATACACTGGTTCCGAAACTAGTTTGTGTTTGAGTGTGGAGTAAGGTATCGGGGTTGCGTTAGTGGAGGCCTACACTAATTAGAGACCTGTATAAATCCTTCATATATGTGCCTGAAGGTTGTGGTGGTACTTGTTATAGACCGATGTAAACACCTGGTGTGCACAAGGTATTCGGTTGCGCAAGTAAACCTTCAGTGTTTGTAGGTATCCGGATGACTGGCTAGAGACCGAATAAATCCTACCGTGACGACGGTTGAGGTATCTGGTTGCGCTGGAATAGGCCCATGTGTAAACCCTATGTGTGATGGGAGCTAAAGATGTGGATGACCAGCTAGAGACTGGTGTAAGTCCTCCCATGTCATGGTCATGGCATCTGGTTGCGCTGTAATAGGCCTAAATGTGAACTCTTAGTGATTTGTTGTTTGGTACATAGATGCATCAATTTATTTAATTTTCGACAACTTTGATTAAACTGTTTTGAACGTGATATCCTAAGAGTGATGTGGTTGTTTCAGCTTGCAAGGAGAATGAAGACCCCGCTGACGATGCCGAAGCTGGGCCATCTTCAGCAAGTTCGTGAAGGCTGCGAGGACGCTGCCCCGTCAGGAGAGGCCGTGTTATAAATGACATAATGCTCCCGGCCACCTGGCAACATCGTGCGCCGCGTCGTGACTATAAAATGGGCAACACGCCAGTTCCCTGCCTATTTGCCCATCAGCCGCTGTGGAAGAAACATCAAGCTGGAAGCTCTGCCTGATTTATCTCAATTTATTGTTTCCTGAATTACTGTAAAAAAAAAAAAAAAAAATTTCGTGTATTAAATTCATTTTCTTTAAAAGTAAAATCTCGTATCATTTATAAGAATATATTATGACAATAGAGTTATTTTTGCGTATTAATCGAAAGAAAGAATATTATAACTATCTATAACCTTGATAAATCCACTTATATAGCTAGTCATGATTCTGATTCTAATTTTTCTGATTCTCTGACTCTGAACAAGTGAGAACAAAACTGAAATTAAGAAATAGCTAAATAAAAAACCTGTTCAAGTCCCCTGTCGCCGTAAACATTGTGTAGGTAATAAATGATTGCGTAGTAATGTCCGCTTGTTTAACCCTTGCGGGCTACGGACGGAGCCCCACGCGACCCAAGATTTACTGCGGATTAGGGGCACTTACATCGCTCAAGTCAAGAGTCGCCTTGTCCGCACATAATTTGATGGTATCACACACCCAAGCTTTGTTCAATTGAATGTAAATTTGTGTTTTATACATTTCGCTGTCAGAAATTTATTACCATTTCTCATTAAATTAGTTGTTCATAAAATTAAGTTTAAAATAGATGTGAGAGCCTTCAAAGTAAGTAATAGTAAAAAAAATAGTTTTTTCGCGACTCTTGCAGAAAGAGATTCATATTCGAGAATTCATTATAGAACCTTCATAATAAAAAAATGCGATTTATAATAGGATCCTTTATGTTCGTAGGTAATTAAGTTATTGTTTGGTCGGTTATATAATATAATACCTATCAAAAAAACACCTGGTTATTGTGACAAATGAACATTTGTCATTGTGCGGTCAAGTTAAAGAGCTAGCATTACAAGTAGAAAACAATTTGAGGAGAATGTGCGAATGGGCTGGGGCAAGTTTAAATAATTAATCAAGGGCCTGTAAAGGATTAATGTGGTGGCCAGTTGGCGGTCGATGCCATTACAGCCGTTCGATACCCCAACTAACTGTTGCGGTCGCATTACTCCGCTCGAGCATATGGCGACGTACAACCGTTACGATGGGTCTACTAATTTTATTTCCAATTTTAGAATTTTTTTGGAGCGTCATCTAAGTCTCTGTTTTAACAAATGTCATCTAGTAAAAATACTTAATGAATTTACCACTAGGTGTATTGTTGAAAAAAAAAAAATCTAATAGATATTAATGTTCGTACATTGAGTTGAACTTTGACAATGAAGTAAACATGGATCGTGGCGTAAGCACACACTGGCTACGGCGGTTTGACAAAGCACCAAACATTTATTTTGAATGTTGTAGCTGCAACGGAAAAGTTGCCGAAGGGAGCGAGTTTTTCCTGAAAAATATTACGTTATGAGGTGTGAAAGGCATAAATGTAAAAATTCAATATTTCAAAAGGCGAAAAAGTGATTTTTTCGCAATTCCTGGCGGGTAACAATGTCGTTTGGGGTGCTTTACACGCGCTAAAGCTTTCGCTACATTTCTTAAAATGGCGAGAGTATGAAATCGTCTGTTTAGCGTCCAAAATTGCGTCTTCTATTTCTTAGAGCCTATAATTTCTCATCTGTCAAAACAAATCAGAACAATCGAGTTGTTTATCAATTTGCGCCCTAGTGTGCAGTAGTGAGTGATTGATCATGGCGTGGCGGATTTGTATTTTTCCGATTAGCTGTATCAAGAGCCTGTTTGACATTGTCGCATCAATTATAAGCGCGGATTACGAGCAGACAGATCTAAGACGGTTCAATTTCGTTCCGGGGTGGAGATACGAGCTCCGAGGGGCGCGTATCAGGAAGTGACTCGAGATCGCGTTATCGGAGCTTGATGAAGGCCTGATGTTCCCCATTATGCACCGATCACTTCTTCCTACCGGTTTTAAGGGTGATTGTAAATTCTTAGTAGCTCTTCCTAGATTATAGTAACGAGAAGCTGCTTAAGGTATTTAACTAGTTTTTTTAATGCAGATCAGAAAGATGAAGCCAACTTTAAAAACGTGATTTTTTTATTTGTATGTAGTTTTAATTTGGAAATCTACTTTTTTAATAATGTAAAGTTTGAAAGCTGTAAAAGAGCCATGTTTTTATTTTTTCATTTCTTTCTTTAGGTATCTTCAGACAGACTTTAAAATTCATTCATTCATTCATTTCATAAGAAGACAGGTACCTTTTCTTTGGTTATGAAACAGCATAAAACAATACATATTGTAATTGCTCCAATTGAGTAAAAAGGTTTTATATATATGTTTATCATACAAGACAGTATAACATGATGTTCCTATATGAAAGTAAGCGGTGCTGGTGGGTACCTATGTAATAAAATATAGCTACAAGTCTTTATTTAATTAATGTCAAACTTGTGGGGCGCTCCAGACGGCATCCAACATCCCCAAATCCATTTGGTTGATACAGGTTATTAAAAGTTGTCGCGAGTCGCAGCCGGCACGTGAACGGCACTTTGACGGCTCCCCGTCCCGAGGGTATGGGTTCGATTCCGTCAACGCGGAAATTTCATTAATCCTGCATTAAAAAGTTTCAGTTCTCCTAATCGTTTTGTTGGGGTTACAATCACTTTGCTAGTTCAATCGCGATTTGGGTCGATAGATTCGTACCTGCAGGCAAGATCGTTATGTACAGATGTACAGTCAATATATCAATCTATACTTCCAGCTTAAAATCGTATATTTATAGAGTTAAATCATATCAATAGAGAAAAATTTACGGTTTGTAATACATTGACGTGGTGTTGTACCTACATGCTAAAAAATTATCATTACTAATTTGAACACACCTAGATAAATTATAGTCCGTTTCATTAATAAAAAAAATATTTTAGTTTAATTTTGTAACATCTTACAATAAAAATTATGAATGTGTGTCTACCTATAGGTACCATTTTTTTTTCATGTTAATAATGAAAGTTAGCATAATTTATTTCTGTGTAATAATTGTAGTTATTGAACTGTTGGTAATATACGCTGCACTATAAACGATTACGTCTTAATAACGAAGTAATTTTTATTATATAATAGAAGGCGACAAGCAACATAAGAAAGCAAATTAATTTTATTCTTTGCAACGGTTTCTTGAAATGACAATACTTTGATTGAGCAATGTCTAATCTGTGTTATGAACACATATCATCATAACACAGATTAGATATTGCTAGAGTAATAACTTATATATTCATTGCGTTTTATGCTTATTAACTTTATGGACACTATTATTTAGATATATATTTAAAATTAGACTTATGCACTGTAAATTGTGCAATTATAGTATTGAATTAGAAAAGAAAACAATTAAATTAAAAAAAATAAGTAGAGATTAGCTATTTTCAATTAAGTGATGGATGAAGCTCTGTGTGTGGCTTAAGAATTAAAAAATTTGGTTTCTTGTTAGGTATGTTTTGTATAAATGAGTTGTTAAGTTTCCAAATAAATAAAATAGCCACATTAATTCAGTACGCCATGAAGCCTTATATTATGTATGATTTACGAGTTAAGTAGTTCATGTCCAAACTGCTTATATGAACTTTTAAATTGATGTAATGCGTCTGTCAAAAATGTATCCTGATTTAGTTTTGCTTTGTTTATAATAGAAAAATAAAAGGCTACTTGAAGACGATATTTTCACCGCACTTTATGGTCGACCTTTACTATCTTTATTAGCATGGCTCCTCCGAATATGCAAAGCGCTTAAGACTGGGTATTTAATTGCCCTTGAAAGGGGCGCAAAAAATAAACGTCCTGATATAAATAACGGTGCACTTTTCATAATCGCAATTGTCGCCGGGAGAATATTTAGTGCGCCGTAAAAGTAGGGTTGTTCACTCGCTAGTTTCTCCGTTGTGACTAAAATGTTTCTTTTGTGTTCGCCTCCTAACTTTGATACTGTAATTTTCAAAGTCTAATAATTGTATTGCGTAGAAATTTATCATTGGATTAATCTGATTTATTTTTGTATTTTTAAATATCTCTTGTAATCCCGGAAGCTGTTACTAATTGTCTACATCTCCTCTATTTCTATTCCTATATAAGCGCTTAATTTATTTTTCAAGTTTAGTAATCGATAAACCAATGTCATTGAATTTGTTATTTGGCAATACTCTGCGTGACATAACTAATTTGTATATGTAATATAAATCTTTATTTACCTATGGCTCTGTAGCCACTGTTCTGTAGGACTGTTCCTGTATTCGTAAATTTTGTACTGTATTGTACTAAAAATATAAGCTAACCCGGCAATGCCTTGCTTCGGTGTGGCTCAGTTTGTTATGAGTATTTAGCAAGCACCCGGAGCCGTTGGAGTTTTTGGATATAAAACACTCTTATATATAGATAGAAAAGTGTGCAAACCTTTCCAAACTACCCTTTTCTTCAACGTTTTGAGTTTATAGAAAAACATTCGGAGACTAAATTTTTTATTTAAAGATATTTATAATAATTAAAACCTATCCGTTCCGGAGAGAACATCGGGAGAATGGGTATATAGTGCAGTTTGAAGCCTTCTGTCTTAATGGGTAAAAAGTCCATACAATGAGCAACATAAGTACATATGATACCCCTGAAGTGCAAGCTTTTGTATGCAAATTGGTTTTGATTTCAGTGATTTATGAATAACATATATTCACTTAGACTGATTCAATTTTCAGTCAAAGTGAGCTAGCAACCCTAGAACGTACCGGCGCAGTTCCGATTGCGACAGCGGCGGGGTGCTCCACACAAGGGGCTGATCTTAAACGCTACTGGGCTCTAACGAGATGCATCGTCAGGTATTTGCTATTGACGGTTTTTAAATCGGCACTTGAGTGCGCAGAATTTGTTTATTTTCTTATTTTTCAAATTGATGATTGACTTCTCATGATAGGCATGTACTCGTATATCTCATGATATCAAATTTCTATGGGAGACTTCTTATATTGTTAAGTTTTCTGTTGAAGTGTGATGAAAGTGAACAAGTGGAAAATATGTCGAAAATTGTTCTAAATAATGCCATGCATGAGTTCAATTGCAGTAAATCTCCTGTAATATATAAACAATATTTAACTAGTTTTATAACATGGCAATTTTGTCACTAAATTGAATTGCCGAAAGCGCTTTTGATTTTGTTATATTTAGATTTTGATAGATTTTGTTCGGAAAACTTTGAACTTTAGATTTACAAGAATAAGTAACTAACAATAAAAATATTTCAAAGAACACAATAAAAACACAAAATATTATCCTATATTTTGATTTATATTTCAGACTGAATTTTCTGAAATTATTGCACCAGAGATTTTAATGGATTTTGCGAAACGGAAACTTAAAAAAAGCCATTTAAGACACGGAAGAAATAAATAAAACCCCTTCATAAGCAGACTAAAACAAAAACACCGTTTAGAAGTGGAAAGCCACAAAGGCGCAAGGAATCTGAGTCGGTGGAAAATAAATTTTATTTATCAAATAAAAAGGATGGTGGCGGCTCGTTATTCACCGCGTCGGGGACATTATCGCTTCTTTTAATTATTATCCCGCCGATATTTTATATCGCAGACTAGTCGGCCTCTTGTTTGCTCACTTTCAAACTGCCTCTATAAATAAGACCTGAGACTTCAAGTACACGGTATAATTTGGAAGTGCAGGTGTTTTTTTTAGTTTAAAGTT
Source organism: Calamotropha paludella (assembly GCA_927399485.1). NCBI lineage: Eukaryota > Metazoa > Arthropoda > Insecta > Lepidoptera > Crambidae > Calamotropha > Calamotropha paludella. The sequence goes on along the minus strand of OV656815.1, from coordinate 18,013,962 downwards.
ATTTATTTACCCTTTAGCATATCTGAGGTTTCCATTTTATAATATCACAGTGAATACAACAAAAATTAATAAAATCGACTATAATTGTTTTCAATAAAATAGTGTTTAATTAGAACGATATTAAAATAAACCAATCCCAAGTGTTCACATACCTATAGAAATTAGAGGTTCCGTATGACCAATATAAAATAAGCAATTTTTCACTATATATGTAATTTTATATTTAGCTCTTACGCTTTAGTGTCCAGTCATTAAAATTAAATGCTTGTTATGGCTACCAAAATGCGTTTTAAAACAGCGTTACTTAAGTTCGTTTTATTTTATTGAGGTTCGCCTTTTGTATAAAAATTAAATTTCCTTTAGATAAAGAGGGTTTATTATAGCTTTGTACCAGACAAGTCATCGCAATAAATAACTACTAGCGAATAAACAAAACGAACTTTTCCAAGCCGTGTGCGTTAAAAACAAACCGATTTTAATTCCGCGGTCCGCCGATAGGGCGGCGCCCTAGTCACGCGGCGAGGAAATGAAGGAAAAAGCGGCGGAAGTTGGTCTCCCTCCCTACTCGCCTGCTTGCGGCTTTTTAAATGGAAATTTATTGTTAAACACTTCGTCAATGCGGAGCTGAGTTTTTCTCTTAATTTTTACCTAGTTTAAAGAATTTTGATTTTACCATTTTTATGTAAGTTTATACTTATATAACTTAAGGATAACTAGAACTAGATGCATTAAATTTTGCGTTGCATTTATGAAGATTTGTGTTTTACATGTAAGACAAAATGGTAAGTTTTGTTGAATAGAAGTGAGTAACAAATTTAAATGATGTGACTAGGAATTGCTACCAGAAAACGAAATTAATAAAGAATGACTATTATTTAGTTGCCAATATTCTAAACAAAGATACCATTATTTAGGATTGGTTTTAAATATGTTGCCAATTTTATATAGGATTTGTTTGTTAGTTATAATTGGTACAATTTATACATGTATTGATGTATTAATTGTACCAATTTACTAGAAGAATTAAAGTAAAACCTGCCTACCAAACAACTAATCATAATAATTTTCAAACAATTCACTCAACTGAGTTTAAGTGAACCTCAAAAGCCAGAACTCAAAGTTCATAAAATACACTCCAAGCTAAAAGCTGGTCGCTCTCCCTACAATTGAAAAGCGCGGGGAGAAGCAGATAGGGCACTTACTGTAAAAGTTAAGCTAATTGCCCTTAAGACATATTTTTAATTTCATTGCTCGCTCTTTCTTTCTCAGTGTTGGTCGGAGTTAAGTCACAACGCAAGGGTACCGTTTAATTGCCATTTTTATGAGATAAGGTCGCAACTTTTGAATGTCGAACACATTTTATTTGGCATTTGAGGTGTTTGTGTCTTTTTACGCCTCATAGATTAGTTACTTACATTGGTAAGTAAAATAATGGGAATTAAATCGTGAAAGAATTGTAACTGTCAATGAATTTCTACTGGAAAACTCTCTGATTGCTTTATGATTTCTTATGAATGGATAGCTTTCTAACTTGTAAATTACTGATAGTTGTTTTTGTTCATAACAACTTACTGTTACTTACTTTTATGTTTAGACTTCCTTTTAGGAGTTTTGTTTACATAGTGACGTGTCATCCGTAAAGGCAGCAAACGAATCATCGGTGTTAATAGAATTTTAAAGTTGCATTTTTAGTAATTCAGGTAACTTAAGGTAATTTAGACAAGTAATTTGATTGAACGGTTTTCAAAACTCGTAAAAAAAATTATTCCCCATTTCAATAACAAATAGTCATTAATGATTCCTGCGTAGAGGATTAGACGTCGAATGGAGTTTTTTCTCAAAGCGGTATCGTGCGTAGCAATCCCTTGGGCTGCGTGGGAGCACGTGGCTGCGAAGGCCGGTAGCGAGCCTTTTGTGCTCAGATCTTCACATTCATTCAATATGTCATTTCATTTTCATAAATGAATCATTCTTCATTTGAATTCGGCTCGAATTGTAAGCTTTTTTCCTTGACCGCGCTGACCTGCCCACCGCGGCGGTCACGAGATGACTGATGATATTTTAATGGTTTATTTTTCTTTAACATTCTTATCACTATTGTAGTTGACCAAGTTGGTCCTGCTAAAGACGTTTTTTTCTGAAATTGCAGCTGGGTTGAATTTATCATAATTATAGAGTAGGTAGTAAATAGTTGTCCTCGTTTCGAAAGTTTGATTTCCTTGGTATATGTTGAGCGGTTTATAAATTAAATTACATTCATTTATTCTAGTTGTAATAACTGCCATTTACCCAGTCATATTTATTTTACTTTGTATTACGTTGTTAGAAATAGATGTGGTAATTTTTACCTATGAGCTTAAAAGGAGACTCCTGCCACTTGTTACTGTAAGATGAAACTTTTATCAAAACAATTTATTTTTATTCCTATTGATTTTGGGAGCAAATAATTTTAACATTGCACTGTGTTGAATATTAATGTATACTTATATTATAAAGAAGTAAAGTTTGTGTGTTTGTATATTTGTTAAATTGTAAGGGGTAATCTCGGGATCTACTGAACCGATTTTAAAAATTCTTTCACCAATAGAAAAGCACATTATTGCTGAGTGTCATAGGCTATATTGAATGCTAGAAAAAATTTAAAGAATTTTGTCCACCCGTGCGAAGCCGGGACGGGCCGCTAGTAACATATATATCTAAAAATATTTAACTTTACACAGTGCTTTTATTTAATCAAAGTTTTAATGATTTGTATCAATTTATCAAGGTCAATCTTTATTAAAATTGAAAATTATACCCAGAAGGAGTCTGGTAAATCCTTACCCAGACTAGAAGAAGTAAAATGGTAGTTTTCTTTTACTCTGGATAAAGATTTTGCAAAACTGATCACGCATGCCATATGTGAGCTTTCTACCAATTCTATATTTATTTTGTTTCAACATAGGAACATTTCAATGCATTGCATAGACAGATGCACAAACTCGTCTTGCCCGTCATCGATTGTTTGCAGCGTGACACAGAAGCCGCCAATAGATGTCGCTGACAGTTGTGATGAATGAGGGCGACCGTTATGCGCTCATTAGCCTATACAGATAAAAGAAACAATCTGACTGGTGAGACAAGAACGGAAGTCATACAACGTCGGTATGCAACATTTCTATTTTTTTTCTCACCGACTGGCGCGCTCGTCTTCACAGCGGTAGTTGGAATCAATGCCCGGGGGGCTGCTGCTGTCTTTACGTGTTCAATTAGAATACAGACTTTTTTCTAAAAAAGGATAATACGTTCTCAAATTTTTTAACCATATTTATTTGACAGTTTTTGAGCTTTAGTTGAATTATTTATACAGATAAATAAAAAGTAGGTTACATTATCTGACTTTTAAATCCTTTCGTTTCATTTAATATAACAAATAAAACAGTTAAAAAGTTATTCCTAAAGTAGGTAATTTGCACCTATTTAATGCTTGTTAACAATCGGATCGAGATATCCCTACGTTAATACAGATTTTGGTATAATGACATAGTCTGAATTGATGAACAGGTGAAGCCACCGTGGTTGTCCAGTCGCGAAACTCATTGATGTCTGCCACTAAAGACAAAATCGTTTGTGGAAACTTTTGAAACCGTTTCAAATCGCAATAAAAGAAATAAAGAAGATGTTACGATATGACTCATAATCGATTAAGATGTGATTAACATTTGGGTCCCTATTTTTGAAGCGCTCGAGTCCAGTTCATATACGAGTGGCTAGCGCTGTCTCTTTCTAGCTATACGCAGGGAGTGGGTAAGATGGCACGCGAATTTTGCATACGAGTCGGGCTCGAACGTTTCTTAAATAAGGTTCTTGTGTGGTCGGGTGTAGTGATGTCGGAAAAACCCGTTTATAGGATTATATTTGCAAACTGGCATGGAAGCCAATTCGAATACAGTAATTAGGACATAGAGAAGTAAAATTAAGCGACTTTGGTGGTAAGGTACCAATAATGTTGGACTTTATATAGTAGCGATCTAAAACAAAAACATTCTATTAACAGCTAGCTCAAACCTGTGTGTATCAGGCATACACACTAGGCTACTTTTAAATTATTTGTCAAGTACTAGCTGACCTGGTAACGCGTTGCTATGGTAACGCGTATACAATGGAAAAAGAGCGGGAAAAAGGGCGGACAGACAAACACACTTGAATAAAAAAAACGTTACGCAAATATATAAATTACCTACACAAAGATTTATGAACAATGAGATAAAAGCTTTATCAAAATACTTTGTTAACTGAAAATGAAAAGTACTAACAAAATCTTTGCGTTTTTTCTTACTGTTGCTAAGAGTGTTTGTTTTGACACAAGTGTATTTTATATTTGATCCTCGTCGTTTATCTATGAGAAAAAAAGAGCTATTTTTGTGTACTAGTTTCGGGAATGTGTCGATTGACGATGTGGCGAGGAGTTTGTGGGCGACTCGCGGACATATGCGAGCTAAAATTGGAAAAGTATTTATTACTTAAACGTTTTTGAAATAGTAGTGACAATAACAGCAATTGTTTGAATGAATCCAATGGGTAGAACATCATTTGACATTTATATAACGTATCCCGTCACTAGTGTCGAAGCCTTTAATGGTGTGAAATATGGCATTTTTTATCGACAAATGACCCCTCAAATTTTGTTTTTCTGTTACGCCCGCCATTTTGTTTTCTTGGTAACCAAGACCTGGGCTCTCATACTAATTCGACCACCACTACTCATGTAAATGTCCTATCAACATTAAAAAGGTGTCATTTGATAGATAAAAATGTAAACAATAGTTACACAGCTATTATGTTTCAATTGTCATGGAATAAAAAATAATTAAAGAAAAACAAATAGATTCTTTTTTGTGTATTTTTTAATAATTGGATTTTTGAGAAAAACCAAATTTGAGGGGCAATTTGTCGATAAAAAATGCCATATTTCACACCATTAAAGACTCCGACAATGAAGACGGGACACATTGTATACAAATGAAAATTGAATTGCGTAATTCGTAAGGAGAGTTACATATCTCCTCTGTGCAAAAAATATACACTTTTTAGGTATTCACTTAGAACGTAAATGTTCCAAATGTTTCCAAGGCATTTTCCAAGATACGTTACTAATACCTTTAACAGTTTTTTGTACAAATGGGCGTGGAATAATTTCTATAACACTTACATAATATTGGCGCCGTAATAAATATATTCACATGATCTAACCAATTTTCACAGTGTAGTTGCTTTGGGATGTTATAAATCATAAATTATTTCTCTGTAATGTGTTAAATTAATATATCTTATTTAAAGAAGCGTGTAAACACATGTCTGAAGCTATCCATAGCAATCATCGGGAGTGTCGTGTATTTGTTTAGATGTGTCCGTACGAAGATAGTGTATCCGCCAATGTTGCGGCGGACGCGACGATGACTGATGCGGGCGACAAAGCTTGTCACACACGACATGTGATGTTTTGTAATTTTTTGTTATTGGTATTTTAGTGTAGAATTTCGTTGATTATTTCATACGTATACCTAGCATATTAGTATAGTTAATATATTTAGATTCTTGCTTTATGGTTTTGCCTTATGGCCACTTTTTTCAATAGATGCTAAGGGCGGATTTCACCATAGAAAATAAACTGGATCAATTCGAGATAAACTCAGTTTATGCGCTAAACTGAGTTCCGAGCATGTTTTTGGTTTCCACCAATATGTATTGAACGTAGTTCCGATAATGAAAGTTTCCATAATGAGTATTCTGTTATTCGTCGTCCAAGTTTACCCATTTTAGATCAATCTCAGCTTTTGTAAACGCAATCAAAATGTAGCTGGTGAAATCTATGTGACGTAAACGGAAATAAAAATTGCTACTTGAACTTGATTATACGGAACTTATTTTCCTTAAACTTGGTCTTATAAACATATGGTGTAATTAGCCGTGAGTTAAATATTACTAGGTACCAATAGATTTTCCAATATTAGTAGTAGTAATATTCTCGTATATATAACAATACTTGTCAATCATTGTTTTATAGTGTTGTACTTTTATACGTTCTGTTATCGAGGAATACTATCAAATATCATCCCCTCGGTGTTACGAAGACAACTTTTTATTGTAGCAAATAATGGATTCATATTCTTGGCCAGAATGTTGGCGAAGTTTGGCGGCATGCGAACTTTCAAGCGTTCCATCATAACTGCGGACTCGCTCACAGTGAATATTAAGCTCTGTCTGTTTTATTATGGTTTAATAGATTACATTTCAGCTGTGTAATAATTTTGAGAATGAAACTTAGGTTTTTTTCATCGAAAAACGATAAATTCGCAAGACTGTAAGAAAAAGTTAGTGAGATATTTTCAGTCAAGACAAAATAATAATATTATAACAAATATATTGTTATAATATGGAATAGTTTGTCTAATGGAGTAAGAATAATATATCATTTTAGATTCACTTTTGTGATTATGCTTAACATCAAAAATAATATTAAAATATATAATAGATAGATTTTTAAATATTTACAGAAAAACTTGTGGATAATTATTGTGTTAAAAACCTTCGTAATAAGGAACTGATGACTGGCTTCATAAATATATAATTTCAAAGGAAACTTCTCATCTTAAATATCTCTTTAAATAGTAGGGTGTTGTGTTTGGGAGGCACGTGGTGTGTAAGAGTTTATAGTTGGGTGACTTAAGTACACATGAACACTTAGTATTTACACCAAGCGTTACTAACTACTGATCACCGCATCAAGCAGCTAGTTTATAATGGTGAAACTTCAAACTATTAAGTGTCGTCGCATAGCTTAAGTGGCTATCAAAGGGCGTTTACGCGATAAGTTATCGCACAGCAAACTTCGGACGGGCTTCATTAAGGGCAATGCATGGCGTGACGGACCGGACAACTTCAACTGGGACAGTTTCATGCAAGTGTTGTCCGGTGGTCGTTAGTGCTGAGCTAGACAGGAAGAATATCGATACGATTCACAAGTGAATTCGACATTATTGACAATATGTGTAATAATTATAGTAGTCCCTACCTAGAGTGCTTTGTCAGCTGTGTGGTAGTTTTATGAGTTAAGAACAAGAATGATTAGTAGATATAAACAAGGAACTAAGATGCCCCATCTGTCACAATTGTTATATTTAGGTTAGTAAAATATTTTAAGGAAACAATTCTGGTAGGAAATATTCACCCCAAAAATATTTATCGATAAAATCATGCAGTCCCTAGCGTTAGGAAAATTTCTCAACTTTCCTCATGGATATTCTAGTCGCGTTGTTCACTTGTTTATGGAGAGGGCAGTTGGGCAGTTCCGTGGTTTCATAAGTTTTAAGTACGGTTCCCAGTGACAAGATTTACTCCTTTGGACAAATTGTGCAAGCATGTATAATTGGCGTGAGTGATGGTTTAAATTTTATACTTTTAGTATTAACGTGTGTAATCACGGTATAGATGAAATATAAAATCGTTCTTATTTCACCAAAATGTAAGATATTGTTTAGCCTAATTTCCAAAGAGATTGAGACCATTGAAGAAGTTTTTTTTTATTGATAGTAGGTACCTCACCTACTATCAATAAAAAAAGTTCATTTCTTTCACTGCAGAAAATTGAACCTGGTTTGTTTAAAATAAGAGGTTTCATTAATGCCGAAGAAATAAAAAATAAAAGCATGTGTGCAATTCACACGTGATAGAAGGTTTTAACCTTCAAATATAATACGTACACGTATACAAAATACCACCATTGTTATGATGCCTTCTCTCAAGTTTTGTACTACGCATGCGCACACAAACAAGTATTAATGCACGTAAATAATGCTTCGAATCTCATTTTCTAATACGTTAAATCTTATGAATTTAGGTGTCTGTCTCTTTTTACTGTCGCCTTTTCGTTTCGTCGACTTTCAAATCACAACGATGCTGAAGAAGATTTCACTTCAAAATAGTACTTGCTATGCCTAAAGCTACAGAAAGACTATTAGTATTTCGATAATAAAAACAGTTTTAGTTTAAAAAAAAGTGGAATTTGGAAGAGGGTAACGACGACTCGTCACCATTCCAACATTCATTAGTGACATTCGGTATCCCACCACAAGTTGGTTAGTACTCATCATGGCCGCAACCCTCGTGGCGGCGCTACTTGTCCAGGGGCTGCAAGTGCAAGTCATCGATATCAATACCAACAGCGCAAGCCGAACGTTTTGTTTACAACGTTTTTGCGTATCTTACCCTAGTTTGTTCATGATAAACGGCGGTGGCGAAATAGTGCATACGTAAATCAGTGTGGCACGTCCTGCTTATATTTCCATTAGCCCCATCTTATGTTTAGTTGTGTTAACTAAAAAGTTTGTTGATATTGAATTATTATTGCCAATAATATGTATGAAACATGCTTAGCTTACAGTGAATATTAACCTGACCTATGATAAAAAATATTAAAAGTAGATATTTGTATATTTACTTCCATTTAAAAGATGTTCTGTAATAGATACAAAAATATTTTTATTTTAAATACACATTATAGACGTAGCTAGATTGGCAAAAATGCCTTTCTGACATATTTTATGATGTTCTGTTCTATACAAAGCGAAATACAAAGTTATTATGCTATTTTATTTAACTAGATTATTTAATCTTGCATAGTTTCATTTACATTAGACGAAAAAATGTCACGAGACAGACAGAATGTATGGAAGCATTTTATATCTACCTTACGTGTTAGTCTAATTTTGAATTTTTATAAAAATATATTTTTAGTGACCGTTAATGGCTCCTCAGAAGTAAAAAAGTAAAAAAGAAATAGATTTTTGACATATATTCTAAAAATACACAACGCACGCAAATGTTGAACAGATACAAAAAACTGTCAATGCGCTGGAACTATTAACTTTAATGCCATTAGTAAGTTAAGGTAAGTAAGTAAGAACTACAATCAATATTAAAGAGACAGACAATTATCTTATCGCAAGAATAACGCGACCTTGATTTCTCATAGAACTGGTGTACTAGTAATTTAAAAAAGAAACAAAATAATGAAGTTTAAAGCCAAATAGAACAACTGACCTCATACTTCTATGGTTTCTGCCAAGGTAACGGCAATGTTTGTACCTATAACTACTAAAGTGTTTCATCACACATATAATTTAAACCGTTACGGCAATATATTTGTGCGGCGGCCCACTTCGCCTGCAATGAGTATGCACATTCGACCCTATCAATGTATCGTCGATTTATATTGCAAATAAAAACTTCACGTAACCTTACTCCGCAATATCACAGCTCTGTGATAAATTACCTAACACTGCTCTTAGTCTTTTATTTTGTATAAAGACAATAAATAATTAAAAAAATAAATGAAACATGACGGAATTAATTTATTTAAATAATCTACTCAAAATGATTTTTAGAAGGATTTGTATCATTCGGATTGGTTTATCCTAACAGGTAGGTTTCACACCTCATATCACTATATCTTACATAACAATAAATCATATGTAACAATATCTTATATAAAATATAATAGTGAAATATAATCTTCATATAAATAATGCGAAAATGTTCGTGTTTATTGTTTTTTTTTACCACTTTTGACCCTGAATTACCTAAATAAATATATGTAAAGCCATTTATATTCGAAAATTATATTATTTTTCAGTTCATTGCTAAAATATTCAAATATTTTTACTAGTCTTATATTAGTAAGGGGTTACGGAGAGTACTAACAAATAATAAAAAAAGCAAGTAATGAAATCTGTGACAGTCTATTAATTGTTAATCTCAAACAAATCTCAAACAAGCGTAAGGAAATTATCATTTTGTGAATCAGAGTTAGGTTTAATCTTAATAACTAGATCGCGAAACAACTAGAAAAACAAAGTGACACTTTCCGAAAGACCTTAAAACACGGCCAGTCCGTCAAAATACTATCTAAATATATAAAAACCAATTGACGTGTTATAGTTTCGTAAAAACTCGATAAGTGGTGTATGTATGTATTGTGAAGAAATTTTAGTAAGTTGTTGTAGGTATGTACAGGCACCAGAGAAGGTCTATTTATAATGAATGAAAAACGTTGGGCAGCTTAAAAGAGCGTTTTGTAGAACTCGCCGGGCATAAAGTAAAATTTAACAACAAAATTTCAGATGTAATTCTCTTACTTTTTATTATATTTTCAATATATTTAATAAAAAAAAATATAAAGCAATTACTTTTTAATATTTGAAAGATGTAACAAGCATAAGTATAGAAAAAGGTGGAATCCACGTTTTTAACAAACCAGGCTAAACGCTATAATATCTAGGCCAGGCTAAGGCTGGCAACTCAGGCCAGGCTAAGGCTGGCAACTCAGGCCAGGAGGCATGAATTTCTAGGTCACTTTAGAACTTTATCGCATTTAATCAATAAATTGTGACATGTTTCTTGTCTTTCAGTTTGAATGTAGTAATTTTCTAGCAATTAAAGTGATACTATAATGGCTTAGAAATAAAATTGGTTTACTGTACCTGTATCTATTTTAGTATATATATATTTATTTCTTATTAAAACTCAAATTGAATGCCTTGATTCAATAAAAATAGGACCATGTTATAATATAATCATATGGTAGTATGGTATTTGCAATATTTTACTTTTCTTGTGAAAATGACGTTATAAGAATGTATTATGAATGATATCTACCATAACGGCGACGCGTTGTGTGCAAAGTACAATAGAGCATTAACGAAGAATTATTTTATATAAGATATAAAATACGCGTGTAAAAAACAACTACGCCTCTGAGTCCTTATGTGGGATTTGATATCTTATAGAAATATTGAATGCAAAAAAATAAATAAAAAGCAGTAATTAGTTTATAATTAATATGAATTGAACGCGAGCTACTCTTTTTGTGTGGATTCAAAAGAATATTCCGTATTATATACTTAAGCCGATACAAGATAAACCTGAAGCCAAGAGAAATATAAAAGTTTACGTAATCCACTTCTCGTTCATAAAGCGTTCGAAAACGAAATACTAGAGCGAATTATTTGATTAACGTTCTCCATATTTTCGTTTTATGACTTATGTCTGCGACTGCCAGCTTTTAATTTTGCCAGTGAACGACTTCGATTTTCCTGCAGTTTAAAAAAGTAACTTATCAGTTAAAAAGAGTGAGATGTAAATATTGGAACTGTTGGGTGAGAGAGGGATGCGCCGCATCAGAATAGGGAACGAAAAATAAAACAGGGGAAGAAAGTTAAGCGTCCGTGACTTTTCAAGATTTTTTCGGCGTTTATTTTTTTAAACTTTACGCCAGACTCCACGCTGTTGCAAGTATATAAAAGCAAGCGTTTTCCGATTTGTCTTTTGTTTTCCTCCTTTATTCCATTCCATTTCTTTTTATTGAGCCTCCCGAGGCAGTTTTGTTATAAATATGCGGTGTAATTATACAAAAGTAATGGTCGAAGAGCATCGTAGCATTTATCCTTTTTTGGTCTCACGGTCAAGACAATAAGAGAATTACGTCAAATGAAATCTATATTAGAACTAGTAAAAGCTTCATAAGCGGTAATGAATGTAAACTTCCGAACCCCCTAATTACGAAGCGAAGGTAGGTAAATAGTAAGAAGGCGCCTTCAATCATCCATCACGGATAGAGAAGCGGCCTTTGTGGCCACCGACCAATTACTGGCATGAAAATTAAATTCACGAAATCTAATTAAGAACAAATTGTTTTATTTATTATGATGCGTCGGGTTCATTTGTAAACGTCGCGCGGCGCCTGGGGCGGGTCCGGGGCCATCAAATCGTGGCCGATGCGAGTTTTTTGGGGCGCGCGAGTGATGCTCGAGACGCTGCGTGTGACGTAACGACCTGGGCCATTGACCTTGGCTGCTGGATTGTATCTTGCAGCTCACTTGTAGTATCATACGAAACTCGCTGCCTGCTTTATAAAACAACTAGCATTTGCCGGCGGCTACGCTCGGGTTAAGTTAGATATTATCACCCTCGACAGAAGTACGTTTTTACAAACCAAACAATGTAACTTTCTATTTAAAAATATTTATTAAGATTATGGTAACAGAATGAAAATACTCAGATATTATACACTACTCAATTACAAGTAAATACTTAAAAAAAAAAAAAGTTTACAATGATATCCGCAATAAACGGTGTTCGTAGTTCGTTATTAATCCGTTAAAAGAGTAGGTATAAAGATGCTCGTCCATTTTGAGCGTCAATGAAAGTAACTTAGTAGACCTGTCCATTACTTGTCAAACAGACTATCAGTTTAAAACACTATTTAAAGTGTTAATATTCACCAATAATTTCTTTATCATTAATTGTGCAAAAGGGCTCTGTTGGTCAGTGTGAGGCATGTAGCTCGTAATACCACCTCATTTGTTATGTTTGCGAAATGGGCCTATTACAGACCGCCGACAGCCGACACAAAGCCTGACATCGTTTTATTGTCGAGATTGCCTACAAATGGATCACATATATTTCACGTTCGGGCTCCGGACCCTCTTTCTTCGTGAACTTTGGAAGTCACCATGGGATTTCATATCTTTGCATTTGTAAGGTCAACAGAAGACATGTTTTTTGAACGTGTTCTCTCGAACACTTGTTGTTGAATTAAAAGGTAAAATAAAAAAACTGGATACATCTTTGTAAAGAATATTTATAATGGGTTAAACACTATCAATATTCTCATTAACTATCTGCATGGTAAGTTAAATGCTTATGTTTTGAGTACGTTTGAGTTAAAGTTGACATTTCAACCGAGGGGCTATGGCAGCCTAAACCCAACAATAACATTAGACCAAATAGTTAGTTATATCAATTATTGTGGTTATCCACTGCAGACGTTTTTTTGTTTTCTATCCTGGTATAATTTACTGTCCGAATGAACATTATAAATTGTTGTATTATAGCGATGTGTATCAGTTACGTCGTTGTTAGTAGAGACGTTTTTGCTGCATAAGAAGTTAAGTATGAAATTGTTATTCTTATTGAGTTAGATCTCGCGAAAAATCCTCTTATTTTTATCCATGACTGTATAAAAGTAAAAATTTTCCATGGCATAGTAATGTTTTTAATTTATTTATTTTTTGCATTCACAATGCAATACTTATTTATATAAGATATAAAATACGTGTGTAAAACATTGGTGGAACGATACTAGCTCATAGTAGAAGTTGAACTACGTGTGTAAAATTCGACATAGTAATGTATTAATCTTAATCTCTTGTATTAATCTTTAAGTATTTTTAAATACGTTTCACAATCAGATTATGCTATTTGAATGATGCCGAGTCAGGTACCTATTAAATACAGTAATATTTGAAGTATAAAATCGCAACATAACATAACGTATGTAATATAGCTCTTAAAAATATGCACACAGATTATATGATTCTGCAATCAATACATTAATCAATTAACACTAACAATCAATACAGCGTTCAGGAGCGCGGTCCCGTCGCATTAATAGAGACGCGTCGGTCGCGGAGTCGGTCGTCACCGTCACATCATCTATCACGCCGAGATGGCAAGCGGTCACCGGTCACTGCTTATGGATTAAAAGATACTTTTATTTGCTAATCATTAGATACAAACTTTTTTGTTGAAGTAATTGTTGTAGGATATAAATGTTTAACTACGAACTATTAATACGATTCATTGATTACCGAGTTTTTCATTGATTTTGTGAATCACAGAGTGCCCAATCACATTGCTTCATCATTTTTATTTGTATAATTAGTAATGTTAGTATATTGTTTGTATATATTTGAATCAATAATTAATAACCTTTTAGTTTTGATTATTAGCTCTAACTCTACATTTGCTAAAAAACGTATTGACAGCCAAAATCTATAAATAAGTACAAACCAAAATGTTTATGAAGTTGAGATTCCAAATTAAGACAATAATGCAACATTCATGTCGTTTTAAGCAACAATTAATCCCGACAATCAATGTAGCGAGCGGTAGCGGCGTCCCGCCGTGCGCTGTGTTAAACCAGACGCGCCCAGTTGCGCCGTCGTCACCGCCGCGTCATCTATCATGCGGTGATAATCCGACAAGGTGGCCGACCGCGGCCCACAAAATGTACTTACAATATGGTTTGTGACGTTTGAATTTTTATATGAGTAACGTTTACAGGTGGCAATACGGATTGGATTCTTCGTTTGATTCCATCAGATATCGCTTTTCCCATTTTTTTTATGATGGAGCTGAAAGATGCTGTACCTTGTTTACAACTCCAATGAATGGTGATTACAAAGGTTTATTTTCGTAATGGCTGGTCGTTGGATGAGTGTTCAAAAATTATTAACTTGGGTACCCCTAGTCGGGAGGAACCTTAAGCCGTTGCTTCCAGCTGCACCTACAGTCGTTAACACTGACCAATCCTTACTGCGACCACATGGTTGTCTGTGGCCTATTTATCTCTATGCTATTTTATCCAAGGGGTACGCCTGTGCTCCAGTAAAAGGGAGATTAATAAGCTAATGATAATAAACTCGTTGTTGAAACCTGTAGTAGGTAATATAGTTTATAAATGATATGACCAAAAAATACCCGGGCTAAACATTAATTTCCAAAACCTTCCCAAGTTTCTTTAACATGTTAGGGCAAGTTACTCACCTTAGAATTGTTTTATTTAGAATAGTTTTCTATTAGTACTATTTCAATAAATAACAATTGAATATGTAAATTCCATAATACCTCTCTTTTATTTATAGTAAATAAGTAGGCGCTTGACCACTATCTCGCCTGATGGTAAGCGATGATGCGATCTAGGACGTGACGAGCTTACCTAGAAGAAACCTATCCACTCGAGACTTGAAGACCCTTATATTTGACAGGACACAGATTTAGGCATTTAGTTCTACTCCTTTCGAATAGAATATGCATTTTTTAAATTTATTTTGTTATATTTATTGCATGCTATGATTACCTATAACTGAAAGAACAGTTAGCCATAAGTTATTATATTTTATTTTGTTTGTAAGGCTGTATCTTGTGTTGGAGATCCAATAAATAAATATAAATTCTCAAAAACCCCGTGTTTCGGATCGAATACACTTACTATTTCGAATGCCACTACAATCGAAAGGAGTTCATAACTAAAGTAGGTATTCATTTAGAAATAAACTGCTTTATTGATGTATCATTAACTAATAAGTAAATAACTAATTTGTGATCAATCTCTCAATGGTAATTGGTAAACATTTGTATTACATACAGTTAAAAATACAAATTACAGTTAAAAAAAAACAATTTTACATAATTTGTTAAATAAATAAAGGTTAAAAGTCTACAAAACAATAGGAAAATGTTAACCCATATCAGATGACATAGTAACACGAAAGTAACAGCAGTTGATTCAGTGAATTACCGCGGGCCCGATAGCTGCCATCCATCATGAGCCGGCCAGATCGCAGATACCCTCGACCCGACCTCGGACCTCCATCGCCACTGAACATTGCTGAACAATACACACAGATTTACCAGCAGAATCGCCACTTCGTGCTTTTTTATAAATATGTTAAAGGTTAGCTACATATTTCACAAGGTATAATTTTTGTATTAATCTGGATTGTGCCTGCGTCGTGGCTTATGTTATGACCCATTCTTCCTAGTTCCTACGGTGTATGTATTCACAGGGAACGCGTGTGCTGTTACATTCAATAAATTAATGATAATAATTAATTTAAAACATAATCCTCAAATATACTCAAATATTATTTTACCACAATCGGATACTAAATAAGGTGCACTTAAAAAATGCAAATGCGGAAACCACAAACTGGCCAACAATACCTACATTTATTGAAATTGAATGAAATATAAGGGGAAGCGTATATAATATTTATTATATTTTTTTATGTTGTTTTAGGATAGAAATATATTTTGTTTGATATAAGTGCGATTAACTCCGAATGGCGTGTTTGCCGTTATAATTTATCTTTTGTCAATTATTAATTAATAACGTCGAGTCATAGAAACACATGAAATAATCGTTTTTGTAGTAAATAGATTTAGCATTTGACTCATGATCAGAAGTGTTGCCCGCATCGACTATTCCAGCTCTAGGTTGTTCTAAATAAAACCTTATAATTGTAATATGCCCATAAACCTCGCGCAAATGCAAGCAATAACTTTGCAACGTTTTACCATAATCGGATACTAAATTAAGTGCACTTAAAAAAACCAAATGCGGAAACCACTAACCGGCCAACCATACTTAGCTTACCATACTATTTTAAATATTTTCATGATTATCATTGCTTTCTTTATGATTACCAAATATTAAAAAAGGTATTGAAACCAATCAGGAAAGTGTTAAATTCCCTAAATTAAGTTCCTTAAGCGCTCATCTGTCACATTAGTCAGTCATACTACTCGACAAGTTTTCGGACAACTGATTCATATTTGGCATACTCATATATAGCAATAATGAAGTTACATTACCTATGCATATTCTATTTCCTCTTATAACTTCTTTATAGTCCTATAGATTTCTGTGTGTTAATATGCTGACAAACATTTGGTTAAACCACATCAACTATCAGCCGTAATATTTTAAATAGAATTTTATTCACTCCAGAGAATAGTATTTTCTCACCAAATGAACGTCTTACAGTATACTATTGTAAAAGAAATGTATTTCAGGCAGTGACAACGGTAAAAAATAACAATGACTATTGCTAAAAGTATTTTTTGTTTCAAATTGAAATTGTATAGGGGTCATTAGTTTGTCAGTGAGAAACCAAAGATTTTTCTGACCTAATTCAGCATGAAATTATTCTTAGATTGAAACAGTGGCCCGAGGCCGTTGTCGTGTTCCTTTCTGCTCCGGACAGTTCATTTTTAATAATAAATGAGACGAAATCAAGACATGACGAATAAATGAATCCAGAACTTGACGAATAAATGAATATGGAATATGATAAATGGAAGGCCCGCATCCCTCGCGAACATTTTTTCTTTGGCTCCGTCCGAACGGAAGACGCAGGCGCTTTCCTTTTGTACTGGGACAAGTTAAGCGTTTTTTTGAAGATCGCGTCGAGCGGTCGGTGTGATATTTATCATTTCATAAAAGTTGGATTACCAATTGTGCTGCCTTCGGATCGGAATGTTTCTTTAATTTCGTTTCTTCATCTTTAATTTTCTTTCGTTCCATTTGTTTATATTTCAAAATAAGTCCTCATTGAAGCGATTTCATTTTGCTTATTAACCACGTTTACAATCATATTTTAAGGTTATTTTAGTATTGAGGTATTTTAAATAAACATTTACAAAACTATGCACAATCTAGCTAGTTCTTTAAAACCATAGATAATTTTTCTTTTGCATTTTCAATGCTAAATTAATTTACCACAAATAAAAGTAAAAATCAACGAATTTTGCGAAAATACTTTGATTCTACTGCAGTCTCAATTTAGTGTGGTTTTTATTCAAAATCACCCCAAATGGGCTCTTCGTATATTTTGAAGAAACAAATTGATCAAATGAATGTTACTCAAAATGCTTAATAGCTACTACGCACTTAGACCGCGTGGTGAGTTATGTATAGGACGGTCCACTATACCTTAAGTCGATGACTTCTTCAATAAAGTTCCTGCAGTTATGATATTAATAAGTTAGTAATGAAGTATGGCTCCCATCAAGAACTAATCTGTAACTACATGTTATATCGTTGCTACATTTAAATGCAAAAAATTTTTTCGGATAGCATATATGCGCAACATCTGCATTCAGAGCGATCCTTTAATTTCGCATCTATAATCCGCGCCAGCTCACTGCACTAGTCACCGCCACGTGGTTCTATGATAAAGTGCTTCACCAGATTATGCAAATTCTAAAATTCCTTCCCATCCCTTTCTTTCTGTAGCGGAGTTCAATATGTTTTCTCTCTTTATCGTGAAGTATTCACCCCACAATGCACTGACTGGCACATTCTGA
Organism: Calamotropha paludella; assembly: GCA_927399485.1. Taxonomy (NCBI): domain Eukaryota; kingdom Metazoa; phylum Arthropoda; class Insecta; order Lepidoptera; family Crambidae; genus Calamotropha; species Calamotropha paludella. The sequence goes on along the minus strand of OV656815.1, from coordinate 17,995,992 downwards.
TGGATGATGCGTTATTCCAATAACAATTTAGATATCGCGTATTTACATTTAACTCACAGTTACCTCTATGAGTTTTAACTATAACTTTTTATAGAGGGTCTTTTTATTTGTGCATTTTATGACGGATTTTAGTTTGTTCTAATAAATAATATTGCCTCAATTCTGTTGGTATTCGATTTTAAAGACGCGAGGTTCATTATAATTACACATCTATGACAATGCACAGACGATATTAATCTTAAGGTAGATAAGAAGATAAAAGGTAATATGAAGATTACATTTTTATTACTTAGTAAAAAAGTGTTTTTTACTATAGATAGTGGTAGGTCACGTGCAAAGAGAAAACACATAATATCCGTTAGGTATGTGAATAGGTTGTAAGAATAAATGGCACAGAGTCAGCAATCAAGATCGCGGTCGCGATGAGCGGTGCGCTAATAGCCGGTCACACGCAAACGCAGATACCTCATAGCTGTCATATAGATCACACATAATGTGAGGTTATCCATATAAAGATAACGAAGAAACAAAAAGCCCTTGTATAAAAAGAAAAAAGTAAAAAAATACCACACCCAGTAAAGGATGGAAGCTTAGGAACAAATTTCGCAACTGTCGAAGTGGGTGTCTAAAGTAGAATCTTAAAATATTCTGATAAATCCAAATCATGGGCTACCAATCCAAGAGAAAAAAGTTCGAATCACATAGAAAATTATCATATCTGTTGTGGTGTTCATTTAAATGAAATCGTTTGTCGTCAAATGCAAGAGGAACAATGAATACAAAGATGTAAATCCACAAAAAGGTTGAATTTCTTTTATTTTAATTTTTTTTTACACTTATACATGAACTAAGAAATACAATAGATTGTTAAGTTATATTTAAAAAAAGTCACACAACCGAGGCTGCGGTCCTAGTTAAGACATTATCCCAGACACTTTATAACTCTTCAGTTAACTAACAGAGTTTACAATGATCGCGTGGAGAATGTTAGCTCACAATAAAAGTTACGACGCTTAACGCCCTATTATGAGATTTTACAAGTTCTATTATGTGCACTCGTTAGCATGTCTCCAGATACTTTCTCGTAAAAAATCTTTAGTACCGTGACTACACTTATGTAATAATTATATTCTTGTGTGGAAAAACAAGTTATTCTCATATATGAACTTATATTTGCGCTCTTTAGTTTGGTACATACCACACAAATAATATAGAACACGATAAATCTCTATAGTTGTAGTGTTTATACTTATATATTAATTTTTCTTTACGATTCCTTTGTGTGCAGCTTAAATCCCCCAATAGATATAAGACAGCAGACATTTAACATTTCCACTTTTTTGACACATCATTTATATCTGGTCCGGCCTTAAGTTCTGTTAGAAATGAAAATGCATTTTTTATGAAGTAATGTAGTATTACTAAAACTTATATGTACATATTTATTAAAGTATCAACTAAAAAAAAATCTATTCGAAATGGCCACCTTTGGCTTTTATACAGGCTTATAATCTGTCTGGCCACAAATCTATGAATTTACTCACTGTTTCCATTGTAAATATCGCCACTGCTTGCTCCAGAAATTTTTAATTTGTCGCCGTGTTGTTTAGAGCAGGCCATGTCGTCTAAAACTGACCATAATTTGTAGTCTAAAGGGTCTGGGCTAGATGTGGCTCAGTCTTCAGCTCTTATGAAATCAGGAACGTTGGTCTCAAGCCAGGCTCGAGTAGTTCGTGTTTTGTGACCAGGTGTAGAGTCCTGCTGGAAAGTTCACGGTATATTTATAAAAAGTGTATTGCTGAGAGGTTTCACAACACGATCCAAGACTGTCTCTTGATATACTTTGGCTGTAGTTTTTATTCCTTTTTCATAAAAATGTAGCTTTGTGACGCCTTGATAAGACTCGCTCCACCAAACCATCACAGACGCAGGATGATGACCACGTTGTACCTTTCCGATCACTTGAGCAGCTTCTTTAGAACTGTGAGCTTGCATTTTATCATTTTGCTTATTGTATGCTCTTCAATCGTGAAAATATTTTCATCGGTAAGAAGAATATTTCTGTGCCTTTCACCTGCATATCGTGGTAGAAGGCATTTTGATCGATCCACTGTTTTTAATTGTAAAGATTGATTTAAGGTATATATTGCATATCGACGACAAGCACCGAGCTTCAGGTCTTGTTTTATAATAATACGCGACAGAGTCCTAGCGGGATTCTTCATTTCTCGTGATAATATTTTAGCGTCCTAATGGGGTTTCGTTTAATTCTGGTTTTAACAGCATTAACACATTTTGTAGTTCTAACAGCACGCGGCCGCCCCGATCTTTTATGGTCTTCGACTGACGAAGTGTTGTTGCATCTGTTGATATACGAACATGCGGCTGATACCAAGCTTTTGAAGTGTCTGGAATATGACAGACGGCACCATATCCACTTTGTGCAAGGTGATGACTGCAATCTTATTTTCTTTAAAACCCCATTCCATATTGTAATGTGTTATCACACATTTTTAAACAGGAAAGAATAATGTGAAATGGCGCGAAATCGAAAGAAGATTTTAAAACAACAAACGCGTTTCAAATTCAAAATAATTAAAAAGTTGAAAAAAAGAAAAGGTTTTATGTAACAGTATTTTTACTATTTTATCTACCTACTATTTTTATCACAAATGATATTACTTTCTGAGCGAATTCTCACTATTATCACTTTTAGGTAAGTTTAAGAGAAATTTACTTAACTGATGTTTAAAAGAACATAAATGGCAAAGGTATGTATGTCAAATTATGTATATCTTTAATAGATATAGGTACATCATTTGAAATATATATATTATGGAATAATATTATTATTTGCTAAAATAATAAAAAAAATGGCATGTCAATTATTAGAAATAAAGATAAAACAAACGCCATGTTGAATTTACATGTAACAAGAGTAGGGTCATGTGCCAAATGTCCGTCCATCGCATTGAGATTTGACACAGGCCGCTGAGTCAGCACTTTTGCGCATGCACCCGGATCCGTGACTGGCAGAATCGATGACAGGTTTTTTAATTGTGAGATGGCTAGACGGCTTAATAGGTCATTGGAAACGAAATTCTTTGTTGCTTTTGACGTTATTTATTTAATGTGATACATGTTACACATTGTTTACTTCTCCTGTATACGTTTATTTATAAAGTACTAGCGGCCCGTCTCGGTTTCGCACGGGTAGACAAAATTCTTTAAATTATTTCTAGCTCTGTTACTCAGCGTGAATGTAGCTTTCCAATGGTGAAAGAATTTTTGAAATCTGCCTAGTAGTTTTTGAGTTTATTCATTGCAAACATACAAATATACAAATCTTTCCTCTTTATAATATTAGTGTAGATTATAAACAATTTTTTGTTTTTTTTTTAATTTCTTTCAAATGTGATAACTCTTATGTGAGTTCGAATTTGATCCGTTGAAACTTTTTTTATCACGTTATTCTATATACATAATTATTAATTTAGCCTGCTATCTAAAAAATGTATAAGAAACGATCGGTATATTTATCAAAGTATTATGTCAATATATATTATCAAACGCAAATATATTGAGTGATGCTAAATTGGTATGGTTTGTTGATAAATATAAGCAAATTAATAAAACAATCTTCCCTTATCTATTATGATGTTATATTAATGTAACGCTTCCTTTCCATAAATAAGTTTTAAAAATTTGCTTCATTCAATACGAACTAGCAACGAATATGTACGTCGTCTGATATCCACGCTAATTTTACATGCCTTCCATTTTAAGAACCACAAGTTTTGTACCTCTCAGTAAGAAAATAGTGCACGTCGGAATAATAACTAAAAAAATACAAACCACGTCTGTCTGTGTGTGAGGCGAGAGTGTGGGTAGGCAGCCTGCTAAACGCAATATAAAGTGAGGCTAGGGCTGTCAGCCTTCTAAAACTTAGTTCATAAAAAATTTTAGAGTTTGAAGGATTTATTAGAGATATTTTCTTTTACTACAAACAGGTATATTTCAAACTGCAAGACAAACACTTAAAACAATAATATCTTGTGCTTGCTAAAAAATTAAATCAGATCATTTTATAAAGTTTCAAGTCATCTCAGGTTATATTACCGTATGGATTATTGACCTCATGAATATAATTTAGGATAAATCTTAGTACGAAATAAAATATTACACTAAATATAAATAATTTATATAAAACATTCGCAAAATATAGTTTATTCATCAAAACATCGCTTTTTGGCAACGTATACGTTAGGTCAACTAAGTGCTGGCAGCCCTGTGGTTGTCGTGGCGGTATACATAGGTAGGTAAGTGTAGGTGCCTCTCCCCGCGCGGTCATTAGTACCACACCCCCTCTCTCGTGGAGAAAGTATGATTTTACTCCTATAAAGCCGTATTTCTACTCCATACAGGAATTCGAATGCAAGTTCCCGGGTTCCGAGAAGGACATGTGGTGTACATAATTCTGACTGAAACAATCTCAATATGCGGTAGAGTTACGCTTGTTAAATGCAAAGTTTCGAGTTTAAATTTTTACGCTCCTATTTCACTGACATTATATTTACCATTATAATCTTTTGTCGTTTGAACTTAAGTTCGCTTAACACGAATGACTTCCTCGAAGGAAAGCTTAACGAATGCGTTCACATAGTAAAAAAGAAACTTATTCATTGGCCATCACATAATATAAAAAAAACTTTATAACAAGTAATAAAGTAGTTATTGCTTAGCGAGAAATACGAAGGTTTATTAGGAAAACTTATTATACAAAGAAACTTGAGGTTCATATTTAAATTACGATACTTTAAGAATAAAACAAAACAATATAAATAAATTTTTTTATTCGTTCTTTACTCGTAATTTAAGGGTATACCATGACTCTGGGCACTGAAATAAATATTAGTTTTATTTGTTTAAATGGAAAACTCACATTTGGTGTGGGGAGGCACAGCTGAGCAATTAGTGGCGTCCACCACGTGGCTCGGGGGAATAACCCGCGAGGAAAAAACGGACGAAACGGACGGACGGACGCTTCAACCGAATTATTGTTAGTGGTGTATACCTATACGAGTTGCTCGCACCACTACGTAAATAAACACGAGTGAACAGTCTTAATTTAGAAATTACGTGAGTAATTTTAGTCGTATGTCATAAAATAGATTGTGTTTACGTCGCTTTACACATTTCAAATTAGTGGCTTAGCTCTATTGTGAGTATTAATGCCAGTTATTGGATCGTATAAATGAATATCTTTATTTTTTAAATCAACCTTAGGTACTGTTTCGTTTTCAGAAAAATGTAGCTTATTGTGTACATCACTAAATTTTCTATTTGTTGAAATTATAAGTCTAAGTTTTTGTTGGCAATAGCTAGAAACTTAGGTTTTAAGTAACTTTTTTTAAATTGGTATGGACACTTTATTTTCACAAAAGAAATTTTAATATTTCATGTGTTTTTCGAAACTCGAAATTTTTGAAATTGTAAAAAATAGGTAAATTGTCGAAGTGATCCGGTTGTTTTGTGCGACAGCCAGAAAAACTGGGTGCGTTGCCGGCGCCGAAGAATGTATTAGTAAATTGCTTAATTTACAAACGGCCATAGCCCATCAGTTGAGTTAGCTTTGAATCTAGAGAATCGAGTTTGCATATCACAGATATACATTTCATATCCCCTCGTAATACAAGCATTTCAAGGAGTTTACAAGAACTGAGTTTAAGGCAATATCCTCCGATGTTGATTACTTCCGTGGTCGAGTGGTATACCGGTTTTCGTGGCAAATCCAATCTGAGGTCTCGGGTTCGATACTTTTCTATGTTGATTCGGGTCTGGGAGTTAAAGTGAAGTCGTTGTATCTGAATTTCATAGCACAACTGCTATAGCTACTTGGGTTCAAATAATGTGTTTGATGTTGTCTATTATTTATTAAAAAATATAAAATAAACTTTTCAAAATATAAAAATCACATATTTGTACGAAATTTTTCGATCAGTTTCTGTGTGTTGTACGGCTGTTTTTGTTTTTTTTGTTGCATAATAACAATGCTAATGAGTGTTATGCAAGGGCCAGCGCATGAGATTGAGCTACTGTCAACGGTGAGGTCGGTCGTTGCCTCATCGATTTTCGATTTGCTCCCTGCACCCTAACTGGGTCAAGTGCTGGCTGTCTGGATCATCTTCAACCTATTATGTAACTGTTAAAACCTTTATGGCCAAAAATATAAAGGTAAGCTTTAGCATCTATGGCAAGGAAAAAATAGTCAATGTCATCTTTTTTTTAAATATGATTTTCGCGTGACTATGAAATAGTTTAAAATATGCCATGTCTTTGGATTTTTGATAATCACTAATAAATGCCATCGATTTTGCAATGATACAGTAAAATAGTATCAAATTTTGTATTTCCTACGTTCAGGAAGAGTTTTCTATAAATGCGCGAATGTTCTTATTGACCTTAATAAATATATTTTAATTAAAGTAAAATTAACAACTGGAACATTAAATTGAAAATTAAGTCAACTTAATATTTTGATGTATTTTAATTAAAATTAACTTTTCATGAATTGCTAATTTATAATATCTTGGAAAAAGGAGAAGAGTATAGTCTTCAGGTTAGCATTTCCAATATTAGCCTCACGCTTGTTGAGCTGATATTGTGCCTCGAATTGACCGGTCAGATGAAATATTTCAGCTCATACACTATAGGTCCTAAGTCACTATTCGGTTGCTGTTGGAAGTTAAGAAGAATGAAGTAAACAAAAATTATACCAGAAGTTTCTACTCCTTCAAGGGAAGGTTAAAAGTCTTTATAATAAAAAGTAAGTTTGTTTTCAACGCTTGTCTTTTGTAAATAATTATATTTTGACCGTTATTTCATGAGGGTGGCAAACCGTTACAAAATATGAAAAAATCCAAAAGTCAAATTCAAGGAAACGGAAGTTTCAATGAAACAGATAGTTTGGAGCAGAACTCACCGAACAATAAGTTTCTTCAGATTAGTTGTCTATAATGAAACAAGTTTTAAAAATATGAATGTTCCGCGTCGTAAAATAAAAGAAATTATTGATACAGAAATGTAGAGTTTTCAACTTTTCATTAGGGTGCGATCGAAGCAGTTAGAGCCCTTTTATTATCTGCTCGCCTTTAAATTGCCGAAAAGAAATTCCTCCCTGAAAAGGGGGAGCGGGGACAAAACCTTGTCCTCAACTTAGCTTCCAATGGCCCACCGTTATTTAAAAATCGAACACGATAAGAGCGGAATGTTTTTATTTTTTCAAATGGCTGGAATTTATGTCTCCTTTAAGTGAATATTGGCAGTTTTGAATAGGACCAGTTCGATAACGGTTTTATTGGCTTCGGCTACAGTTACGAGTTTTCGGACGGTGCGTAATGTAATGTAGACTTCGATTTTTGGTAATGGTCAGCTGATAAGCAAATGATGTCATTATCGAGCTTGCCTTAGTTGTATCGTTCTCATTTCATTACGCTCTCTAGGGAGATTCAACTGTTCCTGGAGTGATATCTGCTATTCTTGACACTTTCCTGTTAAATATTTTTTTAACTGTGTATCGATAAAATTATATATATTCTTGAAGGTATTCTAAGATCTTATTACTTTAAAAAATATTTTATTTTACTTTTTAAAGAGAAATATTGAAATTTATTTTTTTCTACTAAATTACTTCTAATAAATTATTTCTACTTACTACCGAAATTGCGTTTATTTTCAAATATTACCCAGATATATCGATTTCGATTGGAAAACCGTGTTTATAGGATGACCAAAGTAATTTCACCTTAAACTTCAGGATTTAATAAAAATATGTAATTGAACGAGTTTTCCGTATCTGTAATAATTATTTTAATTATTTCAAGAACGGGACAGACCCTACCGAAGTCAAACTATCCCGGGTTTGAATCCTAAGAAACGGGTTAATTTATATAACACTAGCTGACCCAGCCGCGCATGGCTGTGTTATAAATTAAAATGATATCTATCCTATCTTTCAAGTTGGATCAAACTGCACACGGTGTACAAATTTGATTAAAATCGGTTAAGTAGTTTAGGAGTCCATCGCAGACAAACAACGTGACACGTAATTTATATATATTAAGACTACAAACTACACATTATAAATATTTTAAATGACTACGCGTAAACTCTAAAGTTTGGTGTATTTTAAGGCCAAAACTGTTGCACATTTATGTACTACCGATGACAATGCAATAATATTATACCATGGATGTGGTATGACACTGGAGCATGATATGAGCGTAGGAAGTATAATCCTATCTTATATAGGCTTGTTGGTTATCTTGACAATCACAGATATATTTTAATCCTTTTCAGTCCGACAGTTATAATAATTATGTTAAAACACCTTATTTTTATAATAAAACACTATCCATCATAAATAGCCCGCTTAAACACCTATATCGGTAGCAATGTTTACCTACTGAAACAAACCGGGTAGAGATAATCAGATAGATTTCATCAAGTTATACATTAGGATCGGCCGGGGGTAAATCCGGCAAATACAGTCCCCCAGCGCTGATAAAGAATTGAGGGTATTAAACGATTACAAATGCTTCGCGGTTCAATAAACAACCCACGAGGAAACCGTTTTAGATGAATTGCTTAAATGTCTCCACTAAATACGTATACTCATCCAGGAATTGGGTCATACGGTTTGCGTGCCCCTTGATACTACGACAGTGTTAAATAAATTAAATGATAGTTGTTTCACATAAATATATATGGAGATAAAGGTATAAAATTTTGAAACTATAATTTTGTGATAAAGCTGATTCATAACAGTTTGGCTAATATTCTAAGTTTGGCTTGCTTAAAAATTATGATGGTTGTAAAAAGATTTTAAATAATGTTGGGACTGAGGAAGAGTGTACTATTACTTATAATAAAGTCATTCCCCATTAATGATTTATTAATGGGGAATGACTTTATTATAAAGTAAGTATGACATGTAACGCACAATGTAACGTAGCAACATACAGTGTGTAACGTAGACGTAGAATAATTACCCATAATATATACTATTTATTAATTGGAACGTGTTATAATGGCATTCTAAACGTAAAGAATAATCATCCTTCTTTGATTAATGATTTGATCTTCAATAACTCCGTTACTATTTGTTTACAAAGACTTACAAAAAAGATCGATCGATCATTGTGTTGTGTCATATTTCTTATTTTATCATTAAGGATCAATTTACACCTTGCTTTACGTGTTATTGCAAATGGTTCAAAACTGTAAAATAATCATCAATTCTTCTCATGTGTGGTGTTTTTAAACTTAGAACTTGTTATATTACAAGGTCTAAAACCATTTTGGAATATTACAATGTTATCTGTGAAAACGTGATTTTTACTGTCCCGAAGCCACTTCCCCTGTGAAGTGCATTTGTACCACAAAAGTAGACCTTAGATAAGCGAGGTCTTCCATCCACACTTATTTATGTAGCCCAACATCCGATTGAGAGCTTCGAGGCCGGCATTCGCACACCGACTTATCTACCCCTCTACCTACATTTATTTCCGTACCTCACTTCGCACTGTACATTCACCTTTACTTTTCTTCAAAATCGTACCTTTTTGGAATAGAAACTTTCAAGGACCAAGTTTGCGCATCCGATTGGAACTCTCCGATATCTTGGCGATAACGGCCTGTATAATCCGGGATTTTGATAAATAAAATAAATGTATCGTAAAACGGCAGGAAGGACAATGAAATCGAACAGGGACGTATTTAAAGAGGAAAATTTTTGAGCGGGGCGATTCGTAAAGTTAAATGAGTTTGTTGCCACCGCGTGGCGCTTTTGTTGCGTAACAGAATCAGATAAAAATATCCGATACGCTTCGAGAGATGTATTAAAACTTGCATGCTTTTATATACATTTAAAAAAGTGATTAAAATATTTCCGTTATGTCATGGGAATGTTAATGAATTATTTTTACGACATAATATTAGCAAAATATCGCAAAGCGTCACATTGCAAACTAGTAAAATTGATTGTTATATAAGTAATTTGATTTAACTCGTTGCACTTGAAAGCATTTTAATTAATGTAATAATTACCATCACTGTAAACAGTATAATCAGAGATTCCTTTTTTTTATTTTAAAACTTTTAGATATAGAGTTGTTTATCGATCATGAGGTTCTGTCGTTTATGTGACAGAGGTTTGTGAAACACTGAGAATAAATTTTAGTAATATCATATATATGACTAGAATTTGATCTCAATATGATATTTTAATATATATCGTACTTAAATATAATTATTGATAATCACTATCATAAATTTATATACTACAACTAATACACCAACGACTACTTAACCCTATGTCAAATAATATTTTATGTAATAATGTATTACGTAGTTCATCGTAACTTAACTAGATTTAAATAACTATCGTATAAACTTTCCTCCACGAAAAATATGTCACTGTGAAGCAGTGTTTTCACCTTTAAATATTTTTATCGTCAAATCAATGAATCTTGAGCCCCAAGGGCTTGCAATCGCAAGGTTATCAATGAATTCTCAGTCCATAAAAACTAATAATCTTAAGTGTTCATTTGAAACCCCCGTTCTTCCCGACAATTTTTACACTTCCGTGTTTCCATAGATAAGCAAATACGGGACTCGTGTGATGGATATTAAAGGCACACCTTACATCATTTGCGTTATTACGCGGGGTGGCAAGACGCGCTCCTTATATCTAGATGTTCCCCCTTAATATGCTAAAATCAAATTAGTTCCAAGCCGAAGTGATTCCCCGCGCGAATCGATCGCCCACTCTCAATATTACGATCTAGGGGACGTGTTTAGATTCTTGTTTAAAAAATTCTGGGCTTTTATTTATCAAAAGCAGGTACTTTGGAAGGGTTATTTTTTTTAAATTAAGTAATTAAAACTTTTAATTTAATTAAAGAAAATATGAGCAGTATTTTGAGAAAATGATGTCTGTTGTTCCTTAACGAAAAATAACGCCATCTATTCTTTTCACTATAACAAAGATTTTTTCGTATGAGATTATGCCTAGGAAATCAAGTAATTGCGAATCTAATTGACTATATCAAGCTTTTTAACGATATCTTGTTTAAAATATCATTAACATCAATTAAAATCGACACTGAACGACGACATATACTTACGCAGTCTGTTGTTAAGGCCGAGTTACACTTGGTGTCACGTTCCGTTAGATTCTTTTGTTGTATATATAAGTTAGGTGAAAAATAGCAACCATAGGTACACGTAGAATTTATTTCTCTGGGTATCATTACAGTGCCTCGGTTGTATAGAAAAGTACGATCATATACTTCGAAAACGATTTTGAAATTTATGACATTGCTGGGGTGTTACGTCAAAAGTATTTAATACAAGTTTGATCAAGCTATAATGGCATGATCGATGCTATCGCCCGTTCGCGAACAAGTTGGAGTTGGCTGAAAACACCAATTTCCTGCGGGATTCTTGAGCGTTTATCGCTGCGGGGATCGGCGGGACGTCAGCGAAGTCGCAGCTTTCATTAGCAGGGACTTAGCAAATTAACACCCCACGTCAGCCCAACTACACCTTTGCAAAACCACTCAAATATAACCTTTAAGTCTGCCGCATATGGCGTCTCGTTATTGGCATTCCCTCCACATTTTCTGCGGACAGCGTGTCGCATTATTGCCATTGTTAATGATCATCTCCGAGTAATAACGTACGGTTTAATTAGAGAACTGTCGTTTGTTTCATTGAATTGGTTCTCATTTCCATGTGTCATATGTGTAGAACCCTTTGAAATGGATACAGATCTCATATTGCGAGTATTTATGAAATAAAAATATTAATGATTTTGAAAATTACAAAACACGTCATTTGTTACATAATTGACTTAATTATACTAGATTTAAAAAATCTAAAAATCCCACGTTTTTCAATGTCCTAAAAAGAATAAAATAACCCTGCGGGGCAAAGCGAGGGGCCACTCAAAACGTGGGGGCGCATATTACTAAGAGGAGATTTTAAAGACATAAATGACATGCATTGATGCCGATTATTGTAAAGATGCGCCCCCACGTTTTGAGTGGCCCCTCGCTTTGCCCCGCAGGGTTATTTTATTCTTTTTAGGACATTGAAAAACGTGGGATTTTTAGATTTTTTAAATCTAGTATAATTATTTTATTCTTTTTAATTATTAACTCAACGAAGTAACCATGTGTTACGCAACAATCGGATAAGCCCCATACAAAAGTGAAAGTTGCCGAAAGTGGACCTGAAAGTGCATCTGGAAAGTTGAAAGTTGCTTTAGAGTGCATTGTCATCGGGTTCTGAACTATCCTGAAAGTTTCAGCTTTCTAGCTTATCGGAAAGTGCCTCAAATTTAAGTTGCAAGATTTTGCCCGGACAGACAAACAAATAAGAAAAGTGAGATAAGAAAAACGTGGTAAAAATTCACTCAGATTTTGGGTTCTTACATGTTCGAGAGATGTTTATTTTAAATAAATAATCGACATTTTACACAAATGAACGATACCTCACTAAATGTAACTATCTTAAAAAATGCTGTTCGAAAAATTTTGATAAATATGTATGTCATAATAATTGTAGGCATATGAGTTTATTTTAGGGTTAGTAGTCTTGGCAAACCTGATCGTATTTTGCTTTCTAGATTTTCCCCTTACATAATAAGCACAGAAATATATCTCGTTCATTCGGAGAAGTTACGAGGAGTGCTTCTCTGATTTAAAATAATGTGATCTGACGTGAACTTTCTAAAAATTAAAAACCTAAACATATTTTCTTTCGTTCTAAGGCTACAAATGTTTTTCCTTTTAGTGTATTTTTCTGGCTAAGACGGGTGTAAGTGCCCCACTGAGATGTTTATGCAGCCCCACGGTACGACTTTGACTAATGACGGATGCACTAATAGTCGTGTCGCATTCGCCACCGCCCGCGTACCATATATCATGCGAGGGTAATGGGGAGGAAACGCTATCCGCGCTTGATAAGGTCAAGTCGTTTGTCTGGACTCTCGCTTTGGGAGATGTCTTGAATAAGTGGCGTCGAATATGTTAGAAATATTTTTATTGAATTTAAAGATAATACTCATACTTCACATTTAAGGATGTCTTAAAAAGCGACTAATTATACTGTAAGTAATCATCATACACCAACTGTAGAGAACAAAATGGGCAGCAAAGTTTTCCGAATTATGGTATTATAGTTAATGGAAATTGAAACTCCCGCTAAACGGCTGGGATAATGTTGATGTGATATTTTCTGTCTTTGAGAGGGTCTCTTGAATCCAGGGACCCCTGGATGATTTAGATTCACAACTGGACCCTGTAAGTGGCCCTGCGATCGAACAGGTCATCGTCAACCGGGTCCGCTAGTTCACGAAAAAATCATATATTGATTATAATTTCAAGGTTTTACTGTTAATCACTCATATTAATGCAAAATGGATTGTTGGGATTGGAATATCCAGCATTCTTACTGTTAATATGTGTCCCTTATATCAATTTAAGACTAGTCGACAATCACTTAGACTGAGGATTATCCGAGGTTTATTTATAAATCAACAAAAAGGCGATCATTCATTCGTTCATGTACATTCGATGTACGATTTTTCTAAATATAGAGATATTATCAGTTTAAATTCGTTTGTGTTGATTTGTGTTGTTTAGATTTCATGGCAGCTTACGGTTGATGGAATAAGCGGGCGGTCTTAGTTGCTTTATAATTAAATATAGTTTTAACCACTCTAATAAACATTTGAAACATAATTTATGAAAATGCACTAACAAAAATTAGAGTACCCGGCGAATTGCAAAACGAAATTTCGCATTTCAATTCACCGGTCCGTACTCAGCATGACAATTCTATGAAGAAAATGAGTATGTATAGCAATGTTGATACCTTCTTTTGCGTGAGGAATTAGAGGTAAAGACCACAACCTAAACTAAATATTATACATTACCAAAGTTAATCTTATGATATGACATCATGAGTACCTACGCGTTTTAATTTTTACAGCGCCATAAATAAAATTACTGAATTAAATTATCCTAATCATTTGTCATAACTCTTTATGATCTCTCTTGATACAGTTCACATGATGTGATTTAAAGCGGTTTACCATTTTCAAATCTCATTAACACTGAGCACGAACAGCATGCAATCACGTAAACGAAGTGTAAACAACTGAGACATTAAAAAAATTGTCAGTCCAACGTAAAATTGATAGGTTACAGAATTAAACTTGATGGATATTAAGCAAATGATACGCATCTGACAAATGACATTCGTGCCTTAACAAATCAGCGCTGTATTAGCATTCACATTAATAAAACTGTTTATACTTCATAGAACGGCAGGACAAAAAAGTCGGTTTTTTTTTTTTTTTTTTTTTTTTTTTTTTTTTTTTTTTTTTTTTTTTTTTGCCTGTAAAGTCGGTTTTACGGGCGAAGATTTTACGTGACAACGTCTTTTTCTCGGTAGAATATTTATTGATATGAATATAATTAAATTGCACAATGCGCGCGGCAGACCGATCATAGTTGAGTGGGAGAGAGACGCAAGGCATTCGGCGGGCCTCTCTCTCGTTCGGTGACTCATCGTAACGTTACCGAGCGTTACACTTTTTCATAAGTGACTCCCAGCCGCAACCAATTTATAAGACGTTATCACGTCAAAAAATAATGACCATAAATATATTCGTACTTGCACAAATCGTAAAATTTTATGTCGAATGTCCTTACTCTGTGTTCGTGATGCGTAGGAAAGCAGCGGGGTTGCTACGAGCTACGACGTTACGGCTATTCTTGAAGATTAGGGTTGAACCATGACGCGTACCAATTTAATCAAAAAGTTAATTTTGGAGAAATGTTTTTCGCATTTATAGGTTTAAATTGTGTTCTTGATATTTAGTTCATACAAAACTACATGTTTTCTGAAATAGGTTAATTTAGGCTAGTTATTTTGTTATTCTTTAGGCCAGAAAGGAAGTTCTAATTGCCGTAAAAATTAGCAGGAATGAAAAATAAACTCTATTTTGTGAATATTAAAAGCTGACCATGTTATTGTAGTATCTCTGATAGTATACAATAAATAGTTTATCGTTATGAAGTATGTGAACAATTAAGGCTACATCATTAAAAGTACTTAAGACTTAATTCAAAATACTACGAAGATTATGATGTTTATATCTTTAAGTTGACATAAACACCAACTTTTTTATTATATAATAAAACAGTAACGTAACAGTACTGATTTATTTCGGCACAGGACATTGAACTCATAAAAATCTGACATGATAATATCGACGATACAACAGATTCTAGTAAAATTGTTGTTGCTCTACAGTGGTTTGTGTTGCAAATTCTAGTAACCATTAGCTCAGTTGCATCCCTAGCCCAAGATTAATACATCGCAGAGGCCGTGTTAGTGGTGCAACAATTTGTCTCTATAAATGTTGACTCAGCGACTTGCGGCGACCGCGACGCGCGATTAGCTTCGCCAAATTTATTGTTTAATTTCAAAGGCGTTATTAATAACGTTAGAGATGATTAAACGGATTTCGCGGCTTTGCATAAGATGTTTGCCTTTGATTTATAATGTACGGCTTAATATGCGGTGCTAAGCATTGTTATATGCACACGCATATCACGGATTTCGCATTAATTATTTTGACATAAGACGACTGAATTCATTGATCGTCATATCTTAATTACTATTCAAGTACTTTTATTGGAATGCTTGGTTGATATTTTTCCTGATCTTCTGTATTACTTAATTTCTAGCGAATGGAAATTGTTACACGACATTCTTAAACGATCCTCTTGATATTCTCAAGGTGTTTTTGCTTGCCGTTCCCAAGCTACATGAAGCGAAAGTTTGCAACAGTCTTAGTTTTATCAACAAGTGTACCACAAACAAACTTAGTTAATTACCGGTCGGGCCAGCGCAGTACCGGAAACCGGACAACACGATGCGTCGTCCCACCCTCATCTGAGACAAGCTTTTGCATGTCTGCTGCATCAACTCTAATAACGTCACTATGATTTTCACCACACAAAGGAAATTGTACTTTAAAGTTAACACCATTAAAGTTAAAATCCTTTCCGTCCTTTTGGAGTTTCGATGTTTTGTACCGAGAGTGTGGACGAAGATGATGTAAGTACGTTATACAAATATGTGCTTCAAGTTTTAGTGCATATTGTTGAGAATGTTTTGTGGTCGCAACAATGGTTGTGGCGGAGATACGGGGTTTATGCGTGTAAGATGATGCTTGTTTGGCGAACTCGCTGATATGATAAATCAGTTTAGAGAGAAACATCTCACTCGAGAGTTGGGGGAAGTATGCACACAAGCTAGCGTTAAATGAGCAAATTGTTTGTTCATAGCTTCGTTTATGGCGCCCCGTGGAAAACATACGGGATTATCGTTTGTAGTCTATAGATGCTTTAGGTATATCTTTTGGATTTTTAGACTTACTCTAAATTACTAAAATTTATGTGCATTGATGTTTTTCGCATATTTCTTGAGAATGGGAGGATGATTCTGTTGGAAAAAGGAAGGCTAATTAATTTACATATATTTTGTGGATTTCTCACTTGAAATAAATGGATGAAAAGGTTATATTGAATTTAGCCTGATATCAGTAAGTGAAGATAGAAAGAAAAACGTAAAACGTATAATTTCTAATTGGTGCTGCCAATTGTGATAAAGGTGTATTTTGGTCACAGATCGTATAGAAATATAATCCTGTAAGCGTACGAAATCAAGACTCATCACACCTAGCACTTCCATTCAAACTGAATGCTTACCGCCCACGCTGTTGCTTCTTAATTTTTTCGATTGATTCAATTGTATATCTGTCTCTCTCCCACGTTTAATAGGATTACCACAGACCGTGTCAGGTAAGTGGTTCTAATTGCCGTAAAAATCGGCGCCGAAAAGGGCCAAAGCGGCGCGGCGCCCGTTGCGCGGCGGCCCTTAGCGAAAGTGATTTATCTAATGCTTTGTTCGTTTGGTGCCTTGTGTTTGTTTGTTTATTGGTTGGTGAGCGGCTCCCGTTTGATTGCATTATTTTATAGGATATTAGGTTAATCCAGTGTTCATATGGGGTATTTGAAAGCGGCAACATCACATACGTTTGAACATACTCGCGTACAGTAAGTGAATGAATAGCAATTAAGTAGGAATAAATAGGTAGTCTTTTTGAGAACATAAAAAAGGAAATGAAAGCATTAATTAACACTTTGAATATTTTTGAAATAACAACAATACATGCATTTATATGTATGTACTTTTTAATTAAAAATATTAAATAAATATATCAGTTGACTGTTACTTATATTTTAGTTTATAATATATCGGAATGATACAGACAAATTACAGAAATTAAATTAAATTGTATATATTTTTGTTTTATGTGAAAGAGAAACGGTATTAAAATACAGATAAAGAAACGTATGAAGTTTAAATCTTCACACATTGGGGTATTATTTAGAATTGCCCTTAGATCGACATAAGTTAGTTTGCGCCCACGACATCTTGATTTATGTCAGTGAAGCAGGGTTGGCACAGACGAACTGCAGCTTTTATATTAATTTGTCCAACGTACAGGGTAACGATTTCATATCATTATGAGGGTATAATTATGTTTCACTTACATATAATACAGTTCTGAGGTTGCGTACATGTGTTTGAAAGCAATACTTCTCTATATACAACCTACCAAACACTGCTGAATTTTTAAAACACGATTGATATTAACTTAACTGTTAGATTGTAAGCTAAAAATTTAAAATAAATTTTACAGTTTTATTTAGTTTGATATGCTTTTAACTGCAAGTTTGGGGACAAATCATTTGATGAAGTTGCATACTTTTTCCATAAATGTAAAGTTGACTTTAAAAAAACGAGTTTGCTTTTGACCACACGACTGAAGTAATACTTTTTTAGCTCTATCTATATATATACATATATATTAGACATACGAAACGTAAGTAGATATGAGAGAAAGAGAAAAAGAAAATGTGAGCTCGCAGCTCTCAGTGAGTTTCAGGTACGAAACGTAACTCTCTCTCTTTCTATCTTCACTAACTTATATTTCCTCTCAACCTCCGTTCGCCTCGCCCGATCACACTTTTCGTAACGCTCTCGTCACGCATTTACTAGCTTACTCCCCAAGTCAAGCGTGTGTTAGTATGGTTAATAATCTTAATATATTTTTATTTTTTAATTAATGTGTTACCAATAATATTTGCTTATTTATAAAACGTTCAAGTATAGTATTTTAAAGAAAATTGGCAATATCAAAAAAATATGAATTCTATTTATTAAATGTCTGACTGTTAATGGTACTCTAAGCCAAGCTGAAGTTAGCTTTAAAATATATTTATAGAGGTATTTGAAGTATTTGTCTTTTTAAGTTATTGGTAAAGAATTATTTGTTTCAACAGTACCTAAATAGGAAACGAATCCCTACATAGGGTTATTTAATGTTCATTTTTATTTTTTTTAAGATGTAATTATTTCATGTTGTTTATAAATGATCAATAAATAACGTGTGTTTAATAAAATATGATAAACTTCACTCAGTATGCTAATCCACTAACCTTTTTTGTAAAAAAGTAACTAAAACTTTGTTTCAAAGACGCCATTTTGAAATAACGCAGTATAAAACCCAATAGAGATGCTTGAACGGGCAGTCTTAAAATTGGCACAGTGGAATCATAAAGGTAAGTACTAATTATAATTATTGTATTATGTCTTAATTACTGTGCTAACGTGTTGAGTATCTAATATATTATTTCGGAAACGAAATTGCTGTTGCATTAAAATTTAACTTACTAAATTGATTACGTTTTATATTGTTATTTCATCTGTACCTATAGTTATTAAATGTGTTTATAGTTTAAAATATATTGTCCCTTAGTAAAATGAAACGAATAGTGACCCTTTCAGAAACTTTTGTTATTTGATTTTTTGTTGTTTAACTCAACCATCATTTAAGCTTAATGATGGGAATAATATTTAGTAGTTTTGAATAAATTTGTTTTAAGTTAACTATGGTCTTATTTCAACTTCATGCCTGATTAGTAATTCAATTGAACCCACAAATGCTTTCATTCTGCAACTAATCATTCATTTAAAATCATACTTTCTCTATTAAAAAAGAATAATCTAATACGTGGGTAAATAAGTTTTACTTTTAAAAGATCACTTGACACAGAGATATTACTAATATAATGTCTGAAACATTTGCTATTTGATAATACAAATAAAGTTAAGAATAAAAAATACTACTGTTGTAAAAGTGTGTGTATGACAAGTAATATTCGGAACGATCGCTGCGAAAGTTCCGCTGGGTGTGCGTAAATCATATCTGTGTATTGACAGCCAATGAATACCATAATTATAACCGAGAAATTATGTATCTGTCACTTCGTAGCTACTGAACAGTCAACATATAATAATGAATAGTCACCGTGATTAAATAGTGTTATATCTAGCGCTAATAACATTTTGACACCAGGCAACAAATGGCTTTGCTACGAC
Organism: Calamotropha paludella; assembly: GCA_927399485.1. Taxonomy (NCBI): domain Eukaryota; kingdom Metazoa; phylum Arthropoda; class Insecta; order Lepidoptera; family Crambidae; genus Calamotropha; species Calamotropha paludella. The sequence goes on along the minus strand of OV656815.1, from coordinate 17,976,402 downwards.
CATAATAAGATTTGAGTTAAAAATTAATAATAAAGTTTTTTTTATACTTTATACGTATAGATAAGTAAATTAAATACGCTCTTTTAGATGGAATTTTCCTGCGCATTTTACCCGTGGATTAGCATAGATATAATAATAAGATTACAATGGTTAATAAGCTATCGTAAAAACGCATTTTGAGATAATCGCACAAAATTACTGCTTTGCATAATTATTCTAATTATTGGTATCTTTGTCTTGCCCGATTCAAGGTTAAAATATCTGTCTAGCTTATTAAAATGGCTGAAGATACAAAAAATGCAATTTCCTGTTTGAAAACCAGAGACATTGGGTAAATCATTAGAAACGCGGGTTGATATATAAGGTGAGATGAATCTAATCGGGACCTTTAAGCTCCGCCTCGGAGTACAAACCGAGTAAACCTAAAATTTACGATCATTTTTCACATAAATCAAAGGGCGACCGCCAAATAATTTATTGCTATCCGTGGTCACTTCGATGGCCTCAGACAAAGGACTACCTGAGTTGATGCACCGCTTTTGGAACATCAACCATGCCGAATGATAAAGATTTATGACTTACTTTTGCAAAAATCGAAAGTGTAAACATGAATGCTCAAGTGTTTGAATGTAATTGCGTGAAGTAACATTCACTTTAAATTTGTATTAATTTTTTGTCACGTATACTATAGCATTCTGTTATTCATACTTAAATATTTATGTTTTCAATCTATTTTATAACAAAAAGCTTTATCTCATGTGTCAGGCTGGACAAGTTGAGGCAAGATACAAGTTGAAATTTCCCTCGTAATAATTTCTTTATATAGAAATCTTTGGGATTTAAATGCTTATATAACAAAAAATTAAAAAGATGATAAACTTTAATCTATACTAATATTATAAAGCTGCAGAGTTTGTTTGATTGTTTGTTTATTTGAACGCGCTAATCTCTGGAACTACTGGTCCGATTTGAATGATTAAGTTAAATCGAAAACCTATTTCTGCGTGCGCTGCAAAAACTATTGACAATAGAACAAAATGATGTACTACGAGTTTGTAGATCCCATTAAGACCTACAAAAAAGTCCGCGAGAACATATATATAGCTATCATGGTTTAATCACAATAACCGATTTTGTGTTCAAAATAATTATTAAATCCTCTGAAGAAAAAAAAACTACGTTAAATATGTATCGTAATATTAATCTTTATCGAAATTAAGCATTATGTTATCAAGAGTATTTATGTTGAAGTAAAATACTTTTTGTTTCATCTCAATCGGATATTTCGTTTAAAAGTTATCACGTGTGTAAGATGTTAAGAGTTGGTACCTATTAATGAGTTATGGGCCATAGAAATTTTTTATCAACATAAAATCCTGTAATAAACTTTTTCGAAATATATTTGTTGATGATTTAAGTATAAGATCTTTGAAGAGTATAATAAATACATTTCTAAAATAACTCTGCTAAGAAAATCCACGCGCGCTTGATGCAAGCAAGACAAGACGCATGCAAAAGTGTCGGGTTCTCATTGTTATCTACTTACTACACTAATATTATAAGGAGCAAAGATTTGTATTTTTGTATGTTTGAAATAAACTCAAAAACTACTAAGCCGATTTTAAACATTATTTCACCATTGGAAAGCTACATTCACGTTGAGTAACATAGGCTATATTGAATGCTAGAAAATTTTAAAGAATTTTGTCCACCCATGCGAAGCCGGGACGGGCCGCTAGTAAATACTAAAGTAAGTTTTTCAGAGAGATTCATTTTGCTTATTATGCAGGAAAAATCAAAGCATTGCAATAACCTTCAACTTTAATTATACTTTATAATTCATTGGTCCGCTCAATATTGGAGTATTGCTCAACAGTTTGGTATCCAATATATTTGGTATAATATTTATGTACAATCAATAGAAAAAAATCATAATAAATTTCTGAAGCATATCCATTTCAGATCTGCCGGTGCCCTTCAAATTGACTCTGACTTGAAATCTCGTCGTACTGTTAGGGATCAGATGTTATTATATAAAATCATACATAATAAGATCGATTCCATAACACTTTTCAGTGAAATAAATTTCAGATGCAAAAGGATAAATGCTAGAAATAAGTTTTTGTTTTGTACTTCTGCAATGCATACTAATTATGGTAGGAACAACATTTATAACTCGTGCATGCAAACCTTATAATAGTATTTTTTCTCAGATTGATATATTTGCTATGTCATATGGGCAGTTGAAAAGTCAAGTTAAATTATTATTAGAAAACAGTCGAAATTTTTAATTTAATGTCTCTAGTTTATTTTATTTTTTTGCTTAACTTGCTAGTGTTTGTTAGTTGTCAATGTGTAAAATATCTGTGGAAACTTTATTGTTATATGTGTATTCAATATGTGTTGTATATAAGTCTAAAATTATGTATGTTTCCCTTGAAAATAAATAAATAAAGAAATAAATAAATTATTCCAATTTTTTAGGGTTCCAACCATACAGCAGTTTGTGCGAAGTTCGTGATACGGATCATCGAACTAGGAAATATAAATAAGAAAGACATTTTAAGACGCAAACTGACGAAGCTCCATGTCATTATCATTACCAGTGATGAGTTGATATTACGGTGAATATTTCAGTTGTTTAGCCTCTTGCAGGCTCGCACGCCATGCTGTCTACGTGACCCGCTTTTGGAAATTTCCTTTGAACAACCTATATCATCTAACTATTGTATAAAAATCTACGTAAACTATTGAATTTGCAAATCGCCAGGTTACATTCAATAAAGTTAACATGTATTTTGAATTTTGTGGTAGTGTATAGTCTCCGGAAAATAAGTTGAACATGATTTTGAAATCACGTGACATGCGCAGTAGCAAGTTTAGGTATATTATTTACTACAGCGCATGTCACGTGATTTCAAAATCATGTTCAACTTATTTGCCGGGGACAATTCTTACACGTGCTATGTAACAATAATAATAATAACTTTATTGTCTCATTTCTTTTCTAATAACTAGACATAACATGTTATGAGGAAGTAATTTTGAGAGTTTCACAATCGTCAGTCGGCCACCCCTCACCGAACTAGGAATAAACCTGTATCTCTGTTGATGAGTTAGGGACAGTCGAAAGGAAGTCTTATATGCGATGAAAGAAACGATAAAAAAATATAGTAACATTTACATGCAGTAATTCCCAAACTAGAGTAAATTTGTTACTTGGGAATGGGAATGTATCTGTTGAACGTTTTTTAAAGTTACCTATTTAAGATATCTTAAAAAATAGTATACCTCATAGTGACTTTTATATTAAAAAACCTGACTTGGTCTGTAAATTCAGATCTTCATATCAACGACTAGGCTGTTAGTTTTTGATCGGCTATGCTAGTATCTTTTATTTCTATATATTTCAATATATTTGATGTATAAATATTGCGTCAAACGCGTTACGTATCTGTTATCACATTATCAATTTTTTATGTATAACAAATAATGTAATGTTCATAGATGTTTACATATTTATATTACATTATTTATCTTGTCTTTAAAATAATTATTATAAAGATACATATATGTATATGTACATAATAAAAACGATACAAGCTTTCTAAAGATTTCTGCTCAATTTTGCAGGAACTTGGACAACCGTTGCAAACTTGTAAAGACAGTCAGCTGCATCCTTTCATAATTTAAATAAGCATTGTTGATACGCCGTCCAACAAAAGAGTTCGTAAATCGATCGACACACGTCAAGCGGGCAAATTGAGACAGTGCAATAATAATACGAGATCGTATTAAAGAATCGGAATGATCGATCATGTCAGGGCGTTCGTTTTAATTTCGATCTCGAGATAGCCCGTAGGCGTGGTTCTGGACGATTTGTTTCGAGGCCCTCATACGTTTCTAGATGGTCTAGTTGGTGGAAGAAAATTGCGTTCCACGGTGCAGATGTTCGGATTATTTTCTACCCACAATATGGGCGGAATAAATGCAGTTCACCGGTCGGTCGCAGACCTTCATCGGTTGTTACTTGTTATATTAAAATAATTATACATTATATCATTTCAGAGCTTTTGTCACTTATTGATATTTATCACATTACTTCAATACTAGTGAAGTAATATTGATAAAAAAGAACAGTCACGAAGACAACCTCTGGGTCGGAATATGCACACTCTATGACTTATTATTTATTCCGAACCCTGAAGTGTTCCTGGGGGAAATGCGATAAAAACTTTTTGCGATATAGTTCGTAAACTTTTAGTGTACTTGCCGTTCAAATATATATGAAACTTGTTTCGTTTGTACATAAAATGTATGTCATGTAATAATATTGAGGTTAATATTCCTAAAGACGTAGAAACCAAATTAAATTATATATTTGGCAACACTGCAACCGGAAAAGTTCTTGGAGGAAATATCAAAATATCCGTTGACTTGTCACTTAAGAGAATCAGTCAAAACTTACTGAATCCAATATCTAAGTTTAGAGCAGCCGCAGCGCGCTGAGCTGCAAGGAGCGCCACTATTAGGGCTGCCACTACTGTTACATCCTTAATAACCGAAATTAATGTAAGCATATCATACATTTCAACCTAAAAAGTTCGAAAGACCTAATCAATCTATTCTGGTCTATATAGTTATATAATATCTAAGAACAAAATAGTATATTTAGTGGTTCATGTTTTCAAGAAATGTATAGTGTTTCCAAATCGTTGATGAGTTGGTCATACGATGAATCAGAAAATTTTATGAGAATACTGGAATGATTCGCCTATTATCTATCATAAAATATCAAACACAGACATAGACTCACTCACACACACACACACACACTTTCCCAATCACAAACACAAACGCACACATGCACTACAAATTTTTTCTTTGTGATAAAAGTTCTGCTGTTACATTTCTTTTATTTGTTAATTTTTTTTTTAGAAGAATGCTATGTTTGTTATTTGTTGTTTCTTGTTTGGCCTAAATATCTTTTGTTACTCGTATATTTCCCCCATAGGACAGGCTAAGCCTAGTTTGGGGGTTTGTTTATAAAATTATTATTATTTATTATTATTATTAAAAGATTGTTTACGATTTCCCAGTACGCATTATGAGCGATATTAATGCTAGAAATGAAGTAGCTCTCTGCATTTATCGTAATATAGACGACCATATACATACAGGTACAGGTTAATATAAGTTAAATTAATAAGTAGTCGTGTAAGCATAAGCTATATGTGGCTGTGTGCGTGCACGTGTGTCGGTATTAAAAATACAGGGTTAAATACCTCATCGTTTTGACATTTTTGATATTTCTTAAAAGCTAAACCAGTTACGTATGTAAAACGCAGGACCTAGTACAAAACTAAAAATTTTCTCAATGTATTTGTTCATAACTCTTTGTTTATAACAATTATTGTTTATAATCAACTTGTTACTTCCGTTCAAAAATGCTTGTAGACACAGTTATCTTAGTGAGACATTGGTAACCCTGCCGAAGTCGAGCGGCACCGGGCGGGCGTGCATCGCTCGATAGCGGTGACAGTGACGGATTACCCCGGTTCACGGCCGGGCCCGCGCTAACCTACACTAGTATCATCAGCCCGATCAAAATACACTGATTCATACACGGGAACGCTATAATCGATACTATTTCCCCGGGAGAACTCCTGCCAGTTTGGGAGATTGCTTTGTTTTTAAAATATCAAAAGGTCTGTATACCTGGCCACTTAGAAAGTTTTGTGAGAAAAAAAAGACCGCGGCTGATACTAATTTATTAGAAAAAAATGCTTATTTGCAAGTAAAGGTACTTTTACATTCGATCGAAGGTACATTTACATTTTATTTTTCGAGATTTGAATTTACCTCTACATTTTTTAGAGCTTAATTGAATTATTGTTTCATTGAAAAATGGTTCTGCGAAATATGTTTCATTTTTTTGCAATGATTTTCTATGATTTCAATGTAGCCTAAACGGGACGAGTCGTTGGACAAATTCAAATGGCATTTATGGATGAAAGTCATCTAAAGCAAATATCTGCCATTGGCATAACGAAATCAAGTCCAGGCGTCTAACTTTAAGAGATGTAGAAAGAAATGGTCCTCCTTCGACTGCTGTTATCGAAGAAAATGTGCCAGAAATGAAAAATTCAATTCAAGGTAACTGCTGAATTACGTACGAAGAAATTCAGCAAATATTGCAAATTGGAACGGGAAGCGTTCACAAGATGCTACAGGAGTACCTTCGCTTGCTATGGATGGTTCTTTGTTGAGTGTCGCACATCCACACCGATGTTCAGTAGAAGGCCTGTGTGGAATGGTGCAGTGACATAGTTAATTATGAAGCGGACTCGTCTCGGCGCGTTTACGACATTGCGACTGGTGGCAAATCCTGGATATAATACGATCCCGAAACAAAGTGTCAGTCGATGGTTTGGGTGTTTTTTTGGCGGACCAACGCCAACCAAAGTTAAAGTCAAGCGAACAAGAAACGCAGGAAAAATATTGATTAGGGGTTTTTTCACTTTGACGGAGTATTTTGTGTCGATTCAAAGCAGCATCAATACCGAACGGTATGTTAAGAAATGCCTGCTAGAAGTTTTCCTGTAAAGAGCAACATGCGACCGAGCACCGAGCTCCGCGTGTTACTGCATCACTACGTCAATGCGGCCGCATAGTTAGCGCTCAAAACGAGGGCTTTCCTGGACACCACACCGGTCAGTCTTGAGTCAGCCTCCTTACCGTCCAGACCTGGTACCATGTGACTTCTTTTAATAAAAAGTATTTTCCACTGAAAGGAAAACAGTTTTATCACCGGAAGTTGTGTTAAAAGCTTTCGAAGTCAAAGAAAATGTGTGTGCGGCGGATTGGAAAAGTGTTTCGAAAATTGGTTCAGACGCATGAAACTTTGTATAGAGGCTGGTGGAGAGGTCCAAACATCTATTCCAGATGTTAACTTACAAAATTCTTTTGTCATTCTAAATAGGAGTACTTTCTAGTGAACAGTATTTTATTTATATTTAAATAGGAAATAAGTAATCTTTGGAAATGGTAATTGCAGCATTTAGTTGTACTGGTGGTTTAAAATGTGTAGTCTTAACAATTAAGAAAAGTCTATTCATTAGAATTAAAATGACCCGATAGAATTCTATCGGGTCAATAGCATGTCATAACAATACCTTTGTGTTGAATTTTCTAAATGCAGTAATATTTTTCAAAATAATAGTATTGAATTATTTGCAAACGGTGGTCAGAAATAGTAGCAAAGTATATTTATTTTTAAAGCATATTTGATTTATTAATCCAAGTTGTAAAAAGAGTTTGCGAATGCATTGAATATTTCCATGAACTAATGAATTCTCTCCCAGTCAAACTTTGGGAAAAAGAAACTTAAAAGCTGATATAATGGTATATGTAGGCCATTCCAGGGACGTATAGCTTGGAGTGTGCAAACCAGAACGATAGAAAGGAATAGACAGAGCAAGAGAAAGAGATCTCCTTTCATATCTTTTTATATTTGAATTTTGTAACTAGAAAAAATACTTTATCCAGTATATCTCTACGTTAGTTTATGCTAGAATACTTTTTTTTATTGTTGAACACTAAGAAACTTTGTATTTAATTTACTTAATAATTTAATAAACTAAACTACCGTCGCCATTTATTGTTCTGAACTCTATTAAAAAGTGAAAACTCACTAATTCAGACTGAAATATATTTGGCTATTATGGTATGAAATGTCAAATACCGCGTCTCTAACTTTTTTAGTCTGTAATACAAAAAGGCACGTGCTATCTCGCTCTCGCTTGCTCACAAACCAGTGCATTATTACACTCTTACACTGCAACTCTTGAATGATAAAAATGTTCAGAATTTGGATTTATTAATATCTGTCAATCTAGTCCATATATATTTTTACTGCAATATTATTATTATTATTTGAAAAATTTGACTACGATGTCTAGTTATTATAACTTCACCCTAGTTTGATTATCAATTATTCAGGAGTATTGCAAGGAATGGGCTGAGATATGATGTAATTTGTTGTATCCATGATGTATTGGCGCCAGGTGAGGTCGCGTTCCCAGGCCCAGTCGACGGATGATGATGGATCATCTCATCGTTTTGTTCTGTGTTTTGTCCCGGCGACAAATTTGGGGTCATTCTGTCTTTTACTCCCCGTATTGTTTGATTGTATGAAAAAATAAGCGTTTTTTTATTATGTCCAACAAAAAATGTTATGACAGTGTGTTGTGGGAAATCAGATATCAGGAGGAAGCACCAATTTTTTCTATTGTATTCGTATTTTAAACTTTTCTTTTATGTTTAAGGGTGTAATTTACATTGGCTACAGTTAAATTGTGTATAAAACAAGGTTACCACTTTTCTTGTCAGCATCTAAAACGAAGTTCTAAAATGTTCTCACTTATAATTTGTGGTTACAGTGCATGTCGGGTGTTTCGTTCCGTTACACGCGCTGTAGGCGGGTCAGTGGCTCGCACCACTCCCACAGCAACAACAGTTACATACACAAAACGTCGTCGCGCCATACAATTCAATATATTTCGGCGTAATTTGATGTTCATTAAAGAAACTCTGGGACCGTGAACCAGAACACAATGGTTGAATAGCCATTTTTTGCCGTCGTTGAAAGGCATAATAATTTCGAAGTAGTTATTCACGCGGCAGTTAGGAGCACTTACGAAACGAAATTTGTCGTTCTTTGAAACTGGCCATTTCTGATTGGCGACTACTAAAAGATTGTGTGGGTTGATAAGTGTTATGGGCCGTCATTGGCACGATTGTGTGTTTGGTTGCTAGCGTTTTTTTTTATGATTGACGTAATTTGGGAAGGTCGGGCTTACCTTGTTGGCTGCTTTTTCGAGTGGTTTTCTTCTCCTTCATCCAAGGGTATTCTGGGACGTTGAGGCCGCCTCCCGGGGAGGGTAAGTCTGGTGCGTAGCCAGGTGGTGTATGCTGCGGGCTGAGTTCCCCACCACCGAGCTGTGGCAGCGCCGTCATAAATTCCGCCATGGAGGGTTGGCTGTTGATGAAGCCCGTCTCCGTACAAGTCTCGAGCATAGGGTGTGGCGCGCCGGCAGCGGTGACTGCAGCCAACCAGAAGCCATTACCGTGCTCCATCCGCGGGTGATCACCCCCCGGCGCGGGCCCCATCGGCGGCGTGTTCCTCGTCTTCACGGCGAACTCCTCTTCCATCTCATCGCGCACCCCCATGCCCACTCTTGCGACTTGTTTCCCTCTCACAGTGGGAAACTCTTCGCATTTTATTTTGCGCACTAATGGGTTACTGTCGAGCGGCAGCGCAGCGGTGTTGCATATCTCTTGCATCGCTGCCGGTGTGCGCACTTTTTACGAAGCGCGATCATTCACGGGAGGACTTAGCTTTTCGTTTGGCTGTGTGTGTCAACATCTTCGCTTACACATTTGTTTTTGTGTTATGATTGCACTTTATGCCGATAGCAGGTCATCGTATCTGAAATAGGAAAAAGATAATTAATAAAAAAAAAACATATAAACAAACTCTCAGTCAAATCCGGCGAGAGAAATACATGACAAAATCATAGTCTCTAGCCTCAATGCCGACTTTGACACAGCTGCTAGCTTTTTTTTGCTATTTTGATGTATAATTTTGTGAACAGAGAGAAATAATTTATTTGCGTAATAGAAGGTTGTCTGTCGGTTATTTGGCAATTATTCGCGAACGTTTAACATTACCGCGGTTTGAGCCGAATAATTTGGCAGGCTAACGTCATGATGAACTCACGAGTAATGATCTCTCTAAATTGTTTATTGTAATTTAGAGGACATCACAGAGGAGAGCACGTGACAACGGCTCAACAATAAAGTTATTATAATTGTCAAGAGCTCCTCTGTATAATAATGGAGTAATGACTGCGACAACGAATGGATATTTGTTATATATTGTTTATGAAACAATATTTTTTAATTTCACGTAGTTTTATAGAATTAAACTATAATTAAATTTCTGTTATAAGATACTTATTACATTTAGATAAACAATAAAGTCATGTTTTTATAAAGTCTTTGAGTTTGTTAGTCTATGAGTTAGTTTTACCATCTTTATTTATGATAATTTTACGTACGTGTGGTGTGTATCTTATAGTCAGCAACTGGTGGACGAGTCACCCTTAGAACGAATGTCGAACGTTCCCTCGCCTAAACGAGATGTAAACTCGAAAATGTTCGTGGAATACGCACTCTGTGGTGGTACTGTGCCGCCTGAATGTCAATTAAAATTCAAACCGCGTTCGAAATACGATTTTTTCCACTGGAATTTGCGGCGCGGCAGGGTGAAATGGCGGGAGCGCGCGCCTTTTTTGTTTTATTTTATTTTTCGAAAATGGAACGGCTGGCGGGTAAACCTATTTTAATGCGTATGGGTTGTTCTGTGTTTTGAATTAAAATTTTCCGTCTGTATCGTGCATGTGAAACTGACAATGAAATGTAATTTCCTTTTATATTGCTATAGAAGTGTAACATGTGTGTTGTTATAACATTGTGTAATAGATACCATATTGTAGCAGATAAATACAAACAATAGTCTTATGATTTATTAGGACCGCTATACCGTGGTGCCTATGGTTAACACTCTTTAAACTAAACCTACGACCAGTGTGGTCGACATTAATATACGTATTTATGTATTTATCAACATCTCAGCTGATGTTCACCGTTGGAAAAATACTACTATTTATTATAACTACTATTTATTATACTGTTAAAAAAATACTACTATTTATTATAACTAGTGAAAAGCAGCAATATGGACAAAGATTATACAAATAATATAACATTCAGAAGGCCACAAAGATGTAATTCTATGACTGATGTTAACACAACCCATAACTCGACGCTTCTGGATACAACAATGTTAAGCCTACCAAACTCTTCATTAGGTGAAGTATTAAACATCAGTGAACTACAAGATAAAATATTTAAACTAGAAGAGAACTTACAGTCAGCTAATCAAGAAATTGAAAATTTAAATCTCGATAATACTAAATTGAACAAAGAGTTAGAAAAATCCAATAAAATTATTGAGCTGTATAAAAAACTTGGCGTTGCAGATAAAAATTGTACTAATACACCACTATCGCTAAGGAAGAAGATATCACAAAAAATACAGTTAAGTAGTGCCTCGAGCACTCCAGCTAAAATTTCAAACAGATATAAGGCCACTTCTTTGACTAAACTAAAGTCACACAACACTTATGATGAAACAAACATGATAAAACAGAACGACAAAAAACAAAAAAAAGTCCTTGACATGACCTTTTCTCCTAAAAACACAGTAGAATCCATTATTCCCACTAATTATTATACAACAGACACGGACAGAATTAAAAAATACAGTAACATTGATCAGCTAAAAACGAACTACGCAAGATTTTCGATTGAGAAATCCACTAAGGAAGAAAAGAGACGAATCATAATAATTGCAGATCAACAAGGTAATCGTCTTCGGCAGACCTTGCAAAGTGCTGTAGGAAATAAATACCAAGTTACCAGCTTTCTGAAGCCAGGCGCGAAACTAAATCATATCCTTGACTCCCAAAAAGAGAGCCTGAAGAACTTGAATAAACAGGACTATATTATTTTGTTGGGTGGCTCCAATGAAACGAACCCATATGAATTGCGGACGAACCTTAACAAATGGCTCACCGAGTTAAAAAATACGAATGTCATTGTTTGTGAGATTGCTTTCAATCAATCACTTCATGTTAAAAAACTAAATTACGAACTTAAATGCACTTGTGAGATATTTGATCACACCTGTTTTATTGATATGGGACTTAGTAGATATATACCGAAGGGAAGAAAATTTAAACGACATTTATGCGGACACATACTCAGGGAGATATTGCGTTTAGATTATATTAGCCAAATAAATTATTACAATGAATTAAAATCCAAAGCTACTAATATTATTTACATAACTATGACTGACCAATGTACTCAGACTGAACGAAACGGCTTTGACATTAATTCTAATAATTCTAACAATGACGATGTTTCAATATCTACACCAATTAAAAATCATACTGGGATCTCTAAGAATCAACTTTTTCTTTTATAATTATATAAATATTCTTCATCAAAATATCAATGGTCTGGTCACCAAAGCTGATGAACTCATAATGTACCTAGATGAATTAAAAAATAAAAATAAATTTATCGATATTGTGTGTGTAACCGAACATAATATGATTGAAAGTGACAAGATTTCGATTCCTGGTTACACATTAGCAACTAGCTTTCATAGATCAACTAGAAACGGCGGATCATGCATTCTTGTGTATAATCAACATAAATACAAAGTTCTACACGAACTAATTTCGTTCAGTGTCGCCAATATTTTTGAATGCTGCGCAGTAGAGTTAACCGAACATAACCTTATAATAATATGTATTTATAGGTCACCAAAAACTAATTTATCTATAGTGGAGAAGTTTTTCGGAAAACTTGAGGAACTCTTACATAAAATATGTAATAAAAATAAAAAGGTGATTTTAAGCGGTGATTTCAACATTGACCGATTAAAATGCACTCCCACGTCTCAACAATTTGAATACATCCTACTAGGTTTTAACTTAAATTTATCCATCAATGAACCCACTAGGCTCAGTAGCAAGACCTGTCTAGATAATTTTGCACATAATATAAAAGGATGTCAAGCGGTTGTAATAGAACTAGCATTATCAGACCATACTGCTCAAATTTTAAAATGCCCTGTAAAAAAAGGTTACTACATGAAGCACTATTTTAAATTTAAACGAGATTACTCCATTGAAAACATCGAAAAATTTAAAAATGTATTACAAAATCTCACATTTAATGATATTTATAGTAGTGACAATCCAGAGGAAGCATACAATTTATTCTATGATATTTTCAAAATGTTCTATGATCTGTGTTTTCCCATTCTCAAAATCAAAATACCAATTTATAAACGTCCGAAATGGCTCAGCAAAGGAATCAAATTGTGTGCATACCGAAAACGACAGCTCTTATGGAAGTTCAGATACTCATCAAGCGATTACAATAGGAAGGTATTCAAAGAATACAGTAGGAGGTTAAAATCTGTAATTAAACAAACTCAGAAATCGCAGAATAACTATCACATAATTAATGCAACTAATAAATCGAAAGCTGTGTGGGATATTATAAATAGAGACAAATTTGTAAAAATTAGACAAGAAATCAGTCAAATAAAACATAAAAATCAATTAATTACTCACCCTAGAGAAATGGCACAAGCCTTCAATGACTATTTTGTTGATGAAATAAACCAAGACACTAAATGTGATTTACATAAATCAACAAACTACATACAATATGCACAATCAAATTCATGCTTCATGGCACCTACTGACAAATTTACAATTGAACAAATTATAAAAAATCTTAAATCTACGTCTAGTACTGGTTATGATGACATCAGTACAAAAATTGTAAAAACTGTAAATAAGTACATAGCACCAGTATTAAGTCACATAATTAATCTAAGTATCGAGACAGGGGTTTTTCCCAACAAGTTAAAAATATCGACCATTATTCCAATATTAAAAAAAGAAAAAAAAGATGACATTTGTAATTACAGACCAATTGCTTTACTCTCTATTTTTGCCAAAATATTTGAAAAGGTGTACTATGAAACTCTAGAGTGTTATTTAGAACGAAACAATATTATCGTTGCGGAACAAACAGGTTTTAGAAAAAAGAAATCTACTGATATGGCGATATTAAATTTTTTAAAAGAAATTTTATCTAGTTTGGACAATAGAAAAAGAGTTACAGCCCTATACATGGACATGACAAAGGCATTCGATCGCGTTAATCACAACATACTACTGCGTAAACTAGAATTGTACGGAATAAGAGGAACTGCATTGAATTTAATCAAATCGTACTTAACGGAACGAAAACAACAAACTGAAATAAGCAGGTTAGACTTAAAAACTGGCGAGGAACACAAACATTTATCGTCATTTAGGACTGTACGTTACGGAGTACCGCAGGGTAGTATTTTAGGGCCATTGCTATTTCTCATATATATTAACGACCTCCCAAAAGCTATTGACTATCCTATGACTCTTTTTGCAGACGACAGTACTGCAATTTTTACTGACAACAAAAATAGCAATTATGAAAGTAGCATAAATGATTCTTTGACATCTATAATAGACTGGTTGGAATGTAATAACTTGAAAATTAATATCGACAAAACTTACATAATGACATTTCAAAATAAAAATAGTAAATTTGACCCTCTAAATATAGTTTATGACAACTGCCAAATAAAACAGATCCAATGCACTAGGTTCCTGGGCATCTTTATCGACGCTAGTCTATCCTTTTTTTTTTTTTTTTTTTTTGACGCGGGGAATGCGTTACGCATACGCCACCGTTTGGGAGAACAGCGGACACGTTATGTGGGACTCTCCCCTGCAGACCTACCCGACGATAAAAGCTCGTCAGGTTGGTGTGCAGGGGCCTACCCACTAAACCACCGCGGTGTCCCTCTAACACCTTGGTGGGGATCATGTGATCGTGTTAGGATTCTTTCCACGATCCTCACCAGTGTGCGTCCGCCCTAGGTGGACCCTCCTCCGCTCCGTGGGGGACACGGAGCTGCGGAGCACCCCGTGACACCCTGAGTGCCCCGCATCGCCTGGAGACCGGTGCAATGCAGGTGCTGGTCTCCCAAGTCCAGCACCCGCTGGCCTCCACGGGTGGAGATGGGGGAAAACTTCCCCCACGTCCATCCGTCTTGGGACCTTTGCGCCTGCGGGAGTCCTCCGGGACCGAAGTTCCCGGGGGGCTCCCGCAGCCGCACTGCCGAATCTGGGCGCATCCCGTCTCCCTCTGAGCTGAGAGTGGAAAGGGAGCGCCCCCTACCTTCGGGGATGCCGATTACTCGGACATCCCCTCCCCCTCTGGCGCCCGGACTCGCGCCTCCTGCGCTCGCGCCCGCGCCTTTCCGTCACTTGTACAACCCGCCGGCTCAGGGGACCTTCCCTTCATTACCGGTGGGTCGCACCTGCGACCTCCCATGATATGGTCGGCAGGCCGCCCATTGGCGGCGCACACCGAGCATGTGGGCTCCCTCTTACAGGAGGCGGCAGTGTGTCCCGGTGCTCCACACCTGAAGCACTGGCCGCTCCTGTCCTCCGCTGCCGGGCACTTGGGTTTCGTGTGCCCGACCTCCATGCACCTATAGCACCGCAGAGGACGGGGTCCAAGGACCCTGATCTCTGCGGTGCTCCAACCTATGCGGAGTTTTGCCCCGTCTTCTACCAGAGTTTTGGCGGCCGCCACCGGCAAGCGGAGCATCATATGCCCCATCCCACTTGGGCCCGCCCTCATCGTCTGCGCTTTGATGGCGCTTTTCAAGCATCCAGCTTTGGCCGTCACCGCCTCAAGCACTTCGGCCTCGTCCACCGAGTCATCCAAACCCGAGATCCGCACGTCCGCGGTTTTCTCAGGCCTGCCTATCACCGCAACATCCCCCAGCCTTTTCCTCAGCACATCGGCAAGCGCGTCCGCCTTAGCGCCGCCGACGTCCGGCACTTGGATGATGCGCGCGCCGGTTGCCGTCGTCCTCACCGAGACTCCAGTCTCTATGCCGACATCAGCAAGAGAGACAGCGGCCCTGGCCCTCCTGATGATATGGGCATAGGTCTCCCCACATTCCTCTGCCTCCGGTCGACTGGTGATTGACACGGCTGTCGTCTTGGGTGCGGTAAGCCTCGCCTTCCCGCCCTTTGGCCCTTTCTTCTTGCGGCTGCTCTTCGGGTTGCTAGCAGCATCCTTGGTCGCCACTTCTGCTGCGCGCTTCCTGGCAGCACGCTTGCTCTTCCTGCTCCCTGCCTTTTCCCAGGCTCCGTCTGGGGCCGGGGGACCATCTCTTTCCTTGGTTGCGCTGGGGGTTGCGGCCGCCACTTTCTCCGCCAACGTTTGCGTCTTCGTCAGGGGTTGGACTACTCGTGATACCAGCTCGTCGAGCCTTTCGTCCATCGTCTGCCGTATCAGTTGGCGTAACTCCTCTTTAGTCGGCATCACCTCCTTTGCCACCTCAGCAGATCGGATTCTAGCCATCTCAGACTTCAGGTCAGCGACGTCTTTTCTGAGCTTTCGCACCTCTTGACTAAGGACCGCATTCTCCCGTCGGAGCTCGAAAAATTCCGGATCGTCCTCCATAGTTCCGATGACCCATTCGCGGAATTTCTTCAAGTTTGCGTACTGATCGTAGGATAGTCCGCAGATCTTCTTTTTAAGCGCCTCCGATAGGCCGGCGCCTTCTAGCTCATTCTCAATTTCACGCGACAATTTTCTCCCCATGTCGCGGAAAAATCTGAGACGCCCCATCTCCGTCGCACCTATTTGGCGGATTTCATCTTCTGATGCTTCGTCAGAGGAACAGTCGTCGTCCTCGTCATCCTCATCATCCTCGTCATCGTTATCAGCCTCCTCTGTCGGCTCTTCTACCGAGGGCTTAGTGTTTTTCCCCTCCTTATCATGTACCTTCACCGGGAACACCAGCGTCAGGCCTTTCCCCGCCGGTGGTTGCAGGGGTGGGAACTCCTAATCCTCTACTTCAAGGCGTTGACGCTTACTCCTTCTGCTCTCCTCGCTGGCTCTCGCCTGCGAAACAGCAGCTACATCGTCTTCGCGGAAAATCTCCATATCCGTTGCCTCAACCACGCTAGTCTATCCTGGAAAAAGCATATAGAACACATATGCCTTAAACTAGGTAGGTTTTCGTATGCTCTTTACTTGCTTCAAAAAGTAGCAAACAAACAGGCGCTCCTAAGTGCATATCACGCTTACGTGGGCTCCACGATCAGATATGGTATCCTATTTTGGGGAAACTCCACAAATAAGGAGCTAGCGTTTAAGGCACAAAAAAAGTGCATACGGTCTATGTGTCAGCTAAAACAAACAGATTCCTGCAAACCGCACTTTATAGACCTTCAACTACTTACACTTCCTTCGTTATATATCTGCGAGTTAGCTATATTTGTGAAAGAAAACATTAGCAACTATAAAGTTCTAAACAGTAAGAGGCATCAACATAGATTGCGGTGTGATAGACACAACACTAGTGTTTTTAGCAAGAGTGTTTTCTCTATGGGTGTTAAAGTATATAATAAATTACCGAAATTTTTAAAAGAAATTAAGGTGACTCACATTTTTAAGTCACAATTACATAAATTTCTAGTTGACAAAGCATATTACTCGATTGACGAATATATCAATGACAAAGTATAATGTAATTAATCGCTAAAATTTTTGTACATTTAATTTCCTATGGCATGTATAATTTAATTTTATTTATAAACTGAAATCTATAATTATTTTTATATAAATTAATTGTTTGCTTTTTATGTTTTTATAAATTGATACCATTAATTTGGCTTAAATATCTTTGTTTTCTAAATTTGCACACCCGTGAGGGTTAGATGTGGCGTTAATTCTTATTTGAAGTCATCTTTTCTGTACCCATATTCTATGCAAATAAATATTTTGATTGATTGATTGATTGATTGGACGGAAGTGAAGGTACTTCACGAATGGGAGTTTTGCCACAATCTACACGCTTGACAGAAAACACGTAAGGGTGTACGATACCCTTAAGTATGAACGGTGGGTCCTATTCTGCCGGACATAATACTGCTGTCTTAAGTATTAATTGTATGTACTAGCTGACCCGGTAACGCGTTGCTATAGTAACGCGTATACAATGGAAAAAGAGCGGGAAAAAGAGCGGACAGACAAACACACAAACAACAAATTTGTGTTCTTAGATTATAGATTAATTATCTGTTATCATAGTATCTATAACAAGCCATTTAAGCTTTTTTGCTCTAGGATAATTGGTGTAAAATATATTAATATTAAGGATACCTACTATTTCGATCTTAATATCAAGTATCTTACAAGTAAATTTTTATTCTGCTTTGTTTGTCACGACTATTCAAATATCACCCTCACGGAGGATGTTGGTTTTACGCGACGTTTCACTTTACCGAAGATCCCTGTAGGGGAGCCCCTTAAAAACGCATAAAACCCGAACAGTGCCTACTTATGAATTTGTTTATGGTCCCATTTTCATAAGACACTGAAGAAATCCGGCAGCTTACAGAATAACAATATCGCTAATTTAATGCTTTTAAATCTTTATTGATATGCTTAGTGGGGGTGTATTCTTGCCGTTTCCATATTGTTATATTTACTTTACTTGATATTGTGTGTTTTATTAATGATACTCGACTGAACAGCATTTATATTATTTGTGAGTTAGGATAATTTAAAACTCGAGATTCTTTGGGCTGCATTATTTGCCCTATGAAAAAAGTACCTATGGCTGCAGTCAACATTCTACGATATTTGAAAATTTACTGTTCAAGGGTAATCTACTTCCGGAACCTGGACCAGATAAGTATAGACAAAGTTCAGTGGTTTTATTAAGTTTCACCTATGCTGTCTGTCTGTCTGCCTATAGTCAAATTTTGCACGTTTAATCATGGTCTCACATCCTCCTCTTTGATTTAGTTTAAAATATTGCATGAATACGTGAATCAGGTGACAATACAATATTATTATGACATGGTAGCTGGTTTGATAATAGAGCCGGAAAGTGGCCCAGGTAGCTAGTAAAACGACACAATCCTATCAAGTTTGGGCCCGTGTGATTCGTTTTGTCAAGGTATCTGGTTCAAGATAGTATCCAAGGTCTGATGATGGAGCTGGATGGTGGCTATGGGGGCCCCGTAATAAAACGACGCAACCCCATTCAGAGCTCGTGTGTCTTTTGTATTGATAAGGACCTACTTTATATCTAGGTGTGATTTTTTTATAAACAACTAAAATAAATTTGTTTTAATTTCTTTTATTTTTAAGGCTAATATCATTTAGACAATGCTTTGTTCTTTAACGTGTTTTTAAGCTATTGCTTTTGCTTATATTTTACTGCTTCTGTAGTTATTTTATTGAAATGTATAGATGTTTGGTTATTAAAATAGAAGATAATAATAGTTTTTTTTAAAATATTATTTGCTTTTTAGAGATTCCGCCATACCTGTGAGATTATTGTGAATGCGAAGATAATCAGATTCAGATTTAACGCTTGTAGTTGGGACTAAAACGTAAGTCGTGTTCCTTTTTTACACTACCAGTTGCACTGACACAATTCTACAATAAGCGATTTAGCGAGAGAAATATTAGATATTACTTGGTGAAATTAGATCATCCTTTCAATCGTTGGACGTTCACTACTGGACGAAAGTCTTCCCTAAAAATGGATTTTTTTTCTATATATCTTCACGTGTGATAGGGTTGGAGATTTATCCACTAAGATCCACTTTTGATCATGAGGATGAATTTATTTGACTTTGTTACATTGTATATACATACAGTACCTATTTTACTACGTCAAAAGTCATTTTGCATTTGTAATGTGTGAAGGTTTTAAGTATGGCAATAAATAAATGTACTGTTATCTCGATCAGTTGTCATGCTCAATTACATATAAACTCAAAGAACACACATGCACAAAGAACTAAACTATAAACGATGTTTATAAGAAACTCCCGGTTATGTGGCCGGTGCCAATATATAACAAAACATCTGCGTGCGGGAGCCGTTCTCTAACCAGTGGTTAGGGCCCAATTTGCCGGCCGTAACGATTTCCTCTTCGGGGAATCGAATGGCGTGCGCCCGGATGCCGCCTACCAACACATATACATTATTCTTTCCATAACACAAACCAATGTAGTCACGCATACAATGAACAGTCTGTCCACCGGTTATGTAACTCCATATTATTGAAGTTATTATGCATGTGTGAGAAGTGCTCGAAATTTGTTTCAATTATGGTATTACTGATGTATTATAGAAGCCCCTTTTGATAATGTCCGGCTAAGGCGTAATTCGACTTCGTATATGGATATTCTTATTTAAATGCCCCGGTGTTCTGGTTTTCTTCTCCTTTTGCGTAAATTGGCAGTTGCCCACTACAATTCTCGAAAGTCATTACTCTTCATGTAACATGTCGTTGATAATATTCTTGAGGTAACTGAAATGACTGGTGCAAGTTAAAATGGACATCAATAAAGTTAGCTGCAATTACTTTGTAGTTTAAAGACATGTTTTTTTTATATAAAAGCTACTTTTAATAAACGTTTACTGTTCCCTGTACTATAATCAGTATTTAATATTAAATTAAAAACTTGACAACAGTTTAAGTTTTTATAAGTGTCATATTAAAAATAAAAAGGAAAATATTATTTATGTTATCAGTTAATGCTCAATTTGTCTAAAAATTAATCGTCAATAAATGCTTATTATTTTTGTAATTGTCCCGATATATAAGATTTAAATGAAAAACCATTTAAAAGTTTAACTAGTACCATTTGTAAGTGTACTTTATATTAAGAATCAAATAATTTTAAAATGTGTATAACTATCAATTAATTAATTAACATAAAACTTCTTCTAACTTGAAACACATTTTATGGATTCGTATTATAAGTTTACGTATGTAGTGTCAGTTACTCATTGCAGCGGAAAGGATCAATTCACATGTATTTAGCAAACATTGTTGATCTCGCCTAAGGGGCGTCATTGTTCATTATTAGCTAGTTCTCACGCGACCAAGATGCGCGCACGCAAGCCATACGAGCACTCCAATTATATTAGTCTCCGCTCGACCTTATGTGTGCTCGTATATTATTTACACTAAGAAACATATTGGGACACGTATAGGAATATATATCGGTGTTATTTACTTTGATGCTCTTACTATATACAATGTGTCCCGTCACCAGTGTTGGAGCCTGTAATGGTGTGAAATATGGCATTTTTTATCGTCAAATTGCCCTCAAATTTGTTTTTTTCTCAAAAAGCCAATAATTAAAAAATACACAAATAAGAATCTATTTGCTTTTTTTAATTATTTTTTTATATTTTTTATTCCATGACAATTAAAACATGATGATTGTGTAACTGTTGTCTACATGTTTAGCTATCAAATGACACCTTTTTAATGTTGATAGGACATTTACATGAGTAGTGGTGGTCGAATTAGTATGAGAGCTCAGGTCTTGGTTAACAAGAAAACAAAATGGCGGCCGTAAGAGAAAAACAAAATTAAAGGGGCAATTTGTCGATAAAATATTTCACACAATTAAAGGCTCCGACACTGGTGACGGGACACATTGTATATATCATGCTTAGGAAGGTGTTATAATTAGTATTAATATAAACAGGATTATTACCATTTTTGAGACACTGATATTTCGGCGTAGTTGCATGAGCCATCGTCAAGTCACTTACATCAGTAACTTTACTAATGTAAGTGATCACGAAAGTTTATAACAATAAGTCTTAGTAAATATCTATTAATGGTGTTTTCTGTTACTCCAAAAGTAAGAGACACTTTTTATTTTATTTGCTACTAGCTACCCCGAACAGTTTCACACGCGTAGCTTTTTTGACACACTTCCTATTTTGCCCATGTCTACTTGTAGAAGAAATTAAACTCTTGTCAGTTAACTTTTGTGTTCAAGGCGACATATGGGCAAACCCGTCAAAGAACGTTTAAATAATCTTATAAGCGAGTTCTAGTAAACATTATTTGCCTTACAGAGCCATTTGTTAACATGTTTACGATAGTGCATAATTTTCAAATATCCATCCAATTTCAATTCTATTCCATTCTTACCCCAAACTCTTACAACCAAAGCGTTATTCTGATGACTATCTGCGAGGCTCCACAACGATCGTTATCGTTTTTGTTAATTTGTTAAGTATCAGGTCTTCCATGTAAATAAATAAATATTACTGTATTTTTTCCATTCAAAAGCCTTCTCTTATTTTTGAAAAAAATCCTCTCAAGCTTTAGCCCTGTAATATTAGCAGGAAGAGTATCAGTAACAATTATATAACTCTCCTTAAAATAGTTAATTAAAAAAAAAACTTGTAATGGATACAAAAATATCTTACCTATCCTATCTTTTGACGAAGCCAAAGTAAATGAAGTATTAAAACATTATGCGAAATAAAAGGATCCCATAGATATATACTGATATAAATAAAATTATATTGATAGCATAAAAAACATTGTAATTTTTGTATATGCCGGTTCATATTTATTAGTGTTGAAAATTGGCTTTACGTTAAATAAGACTAGTGCTATAAATTTTAAATATTCAGCATATGATAACCTAATGTTTAAACTATTTAAACTTAATAAAGACACAATTTTTTGCGATTCGGTTGCAATAATACATTAGAGATTTAGTTTATTTATTAGACAACAAAATGTTTTGTACCTACTTCATGATCCTACTCTGTGATAGATGTTACCTTTTTAAAAATTGATTACAATATAGATATTAACTGTTATTAATTATACTAAAATAAACTTAGGTGTATAGCTATTTGTCAAGAACGTAACAAGTAAAATTACACTACATACTGTTAAAGCTTGAAATAAAACATTATAACCTTATAAATATACTTTGTAACTGCTACAAATGCTACAACATTTTTTTTTTGGCATGTTGATTTGGCAATTGAACAAAATATTAGTGTTTTATTCAAAAAGTTACTATTTTTAGTTAAACTAACTTTAAGCTAAATATAGTTCTATTATATAGATTCCGGAGGAAAAAACTTAGCTAATTGTAACCTTTATAACAGTTCTGTCTAGTTAGTTATCGAATAAATTTATTTTTTGTTATATTAATGTCTCCATTGCCTTTGTCCCGGAACACAAGCCATTCCTATGGATGAGAACAACCACAGGAAGAATGAATGACCTTTAACTCACCATGTGGGTTCAGTTTTGATTGGTGGGGGCTTGACACTGTAAATGCTGCTGGGAGCAACGGCTTGATGTGTCTGTTTTGCGAAGCACAGACATTCCTTGCTTACTCTTCTTAATCATAGAAGAAAAAGAACGCTATACTATTTTGTCATCGAGCTTGTTCAATCTTAATTTTAAAGAAAGATCAAATTTAAAAATTTCAAATGTTTTCTTAATTATTTTATTTTTAGTCTGTATATCATTGTCTAAGTATACTTGAAGAAAGTAACATTTGTACGGATTTTGCGCATAATTTACTTTATATTTAATCCTGACGTTTCGACTCCTTTACAAGAGCCGTGATCACAGGATGACTAAGGCAATGGCATATATTTTCTACTACCTTAACAATATTTTAATCGGGCACGTTCATGTTATTTTTATATAAATTGTAAAGGAGTCGACACGTCAGGATTAAATATAACATAAATGATGCGCAAAATTCGTAAAAAAGTTGTTTTATTCAAATGTGTATTATGTCCAAAGGTGTAAGAACTAAATAAGTATACTTATTTAAAACTGATACTTGTTGATTTTATTGTAATCAACGATGTTAATAAGACCATAACACTCTATTATTGTGATAATAGAATAATATTGTTTTTTGTGGATTATGTACTGTGATGATGTATAATATTGTAAATGTAGTTACTTCTGTTAAAAAAGCCGAGTTTCTTGCGCCCATTTTGTCAGTTAAAAACCACTTTGGATGGGTGGAAGCTAAAAATTATGGACGCTTTAAAACAACTTAATTTAAATAAAGTTATTTTCATTTCACTTAATTTCATTTCAAGATTGAATATGAGGTTTCACAGTAAAGAATTCGCCATTTCCTTGAAAATCGAATAAAAAGTTGTAGCACTCGGTGAAATCGTAGCTAATACATACATATACCATCAACTCCATTAGAAATTTTAATATGACCAACTTATTGCGAGTGTTTGTATCGGTGGGTTAACTTTCTATTACACTGCAATGTTTTTCTTATAATAAATGTCGACCAGAGGTATCTGTTAGTTTACGTTAAATTTCTAGAAAAAGCAATAATAATATAAAGTTTTTATATAGATAATGTGTTTTCTATATTAAGAGCCTTCTTAATCTTGGGGTAAAAACAAAAACTATCAAAAATATATAAAGACAAATTTATCCTACGATTTTTCTTAATGCCAGTTTTAATCGGTTTCTATAACAGCCAGTACTTATATATCGTCATTATTAAATATAATTCTGTAAAATAAAAATCTGTGCAAAAATTACTAATTTTTATAAACTTTTCAAAAATCGTTACTTTAAACGAAAGTTTGCAATGGACAAATGGTGAATTCTCAGAAACTTTTTCCAACATTACTCTGTAAATTAAGAGATTGTTGCTAAAAAATACAAATAATGTAATCATAGAAAAGGTGCTTTCCACGAAGTTCAACAAAGAGAAAATCTAAATTGATTGCATTGAATTGGAAATCGAATAAATTAATAACTCAGTTACTATCAACCGCCAATGATTAAAACGGTTAGCGATTTTTTTTTGTTTAAAGTGTTTATTCTATTATTTATGTATTATTATTATTTACTAAGAGTTAAGTTACTAAGAAAAGTGAAAATAATACTAGTATACAGTACACTAGTATATATGTAACGGCTAAAGGTAGGTGTGAACATAAACTTAAGATTAGCCGGCTAAACCTAGGTTTATCTTCGAGAAGCAGCTAATTTAAAAATATATAATTAAAATTAATAAAACCTAGGTTTAGCCGGCTAATCTTAAGTTTATGTTCACACCTACCTTTAGCCGTAACATATACACCAATTAGCCTAGTCCAAAGTGAGCACTGTAAGGCTTGTGTTATGAATATGAGAGTAACGGGTAGACATACATATTAATACATATATATGTATTAACCAATGTATTAAAAAATTAACGCATCCATTGCAGCACAGTGTGTATGAAAAGGATATGAATTTTCATAGCTATGGACCTAAAATTTAGTTGAGTGATATGATTTTTTTTCTTAACAGTAAGAGTAATAGTAATAAATTACTCTAAATTATTAAAACAGAATAAAGGTAATGAAGAAAATATTCAAGAGGTGACATTATTGGTTAGCAGCAACTTCTGTCAGGTAATCTTAAGAGATTAGAGAAAGTAAAGAACAATATAAGAAGGAAATAAGGCAAAGTAATAAATGTCATCTTCAGAAAAATATAAGATAATACATGAGAGCTTCATGGAGTAAATCTTATTGTTTGTGACTCTCTATCAGAGAGCCTTTATAATATTCCATTCCAAGATAGCAAGCAAAAAAAGGAAAAGTCGATAGATAGACGTAGAATTTTAAAAGTAAGAGGACAAGGGTAGATGATGAGAGCCAATATAGGTAGAGAGGTTATGAAAATAGTATTAGCTAGCTTACTAGCTGCTGTTAGCTACACCGGTGATATTACGAATTATTACCGTGAATCTTTACCAAGACGTATAATTTCAAAAAAATCTTTATAAGATTACGTTATTATTGACGATTAAGTCTAAAAAGTTATAAAAATAAGAAAATGTCAAGGTACTTCAATACTACATCATCATCTCAGTCGAAAACGTCACTTCTGGATAAATGCTGCTTTTGTTTATTTTTTTCTCTTACTCTTTCTTATGCTTAGATGAATTATTTTTACTTTTATTTTATATTTATTATTTTTATGCATTCTTTTTCATGTATTCTGTGTACTTGTATATTAATTATTTGTTGATTTAGTGCGTGTACGTCCGTACGTCCTGAGGGCCTGCCAGAATACCAGCGCTTCTGCGTCACTCTGTCCATCTTAGAGCGACGCAGACGCATATGTTGAGGCAGGGTACGAATTGGCCTCGCTGTATTTTATGTTACGTAAGTGATTAAATACATGTTCTTTTTGTGTTTAATGTCAAAGTTATTATTATTTTTTGAAATTGGTTTTTGTATTAATACAATGTGCTATAATGTGTTATTTGCGAAGCCAATAAAGGCGTTTCTTTCTTCTTTCTTTCTAAAAAAAGTCCATAAAAACAGATTTTGCCAATAATCCCTCTAATATCGACCCGTAGTAGGCAGATTGTAAGTAAAGAAACATATTTTTTGTTATATATTATTTATTTATTTCCTTATTTTATAGTCTTCGGGAGGTGCTCGGCGATTACCACCACTATCATTAGTCTTCTTTTAAATCTCTAGGTGTGAAGGATTAGTGCTATTCTACTCCGCCGTATATGACCACTATCTGTATCCACATTATGTAACACGTTACAAATGCTTGATTAGCTTTAAATAGTGTACAGGTCAGGAAAGTGTCGTAAGTCGTTTCGGATAACACTTTCCGGATGTACACTAAAACACATATAGCGTAAAAAACAGGATCTTTTGGAAAACAAAACTCTTGACCTTGCTCAACCACAAAAGTATCCTTAAACATAAAATAAACGATGAATGTGGTTAGTTTATGTATAAGGAACTCATTAGCTAAATAAAAAACCAGACAAGTGCGAGCCTGACTTACGTACGGCATGTTCCGTATAAACTTGTATGTGTAGACATACAAGTTTATAGCTAAATGTAGATTTAGCTATAATAAGTATGTTTTAATGTGCCCTAAAAGGCAAGAGATAGCAGACATTTACAGGATCGGTGTAACATAAGTTCGTCAACCATTGAAGTATAGTATAAGTATAACCACAGTATAAGCTCTTGTATAGGATCAAAAGTCCAACTTAACTTTACAGATAAAAAAATTACATTTGTCCATCAGAATAAAACACTTTTTTACGGATTTTTGCGCATGTTTTATTTTATTTTATATTTAATCCTGACGTTTCGACTCCTTTACAGGAGCCGTGATCACAGGATGATAAAAAAGATAAAAAAGTGTTTTATTCTGATGTGTAATGTGCGCGGAAGTGTAAGAACTAAATACATTTGTCCAATTAAATTTTGCTGTAACTGCAAAAAATAATATAAATGCTATTAGATCTCGCTTCTGGTAAAATTTTATACAGACTAGGAAATAAGACTGTCGAACTTCTATGTCTTTCCAGACCTTTATTTAAAGAGAACGTTAAGAAGAACTCCGCTAGACTAACAAAAATGATAATAGTTTTTACCTTTTTAAAGATGGGTTACAGAGATATGTAATGATAAATAACCTCAAAATATTGAGGTTAGGATTTGAATCGTTGGTTTTTAGAACTTTTATTAAAAATATGAAAATAAGTACCTGCTGGTAATCAAGAATGTTAAGATAAATGAATAGGTACATAACTTTGAACATTTCAAAGCGACTTGTAAAATAGGTAATACTTCAAGATGCTCAGAAAAATAAAAAATGTCACAATGAAAGACGGATTGGAGGGTTACGAGAAGTTTTAGTACTCTATATTTTGACGAATTCTGTTGCCTTTGTCAGGGTCATAGAAAAATCAATAGGTCGTCATTGTCGTGATAATTATTATTATCTGTGGCACTGACACCAACTGAGGCTTCAAATCCATTTTATCCGATCTGAAATACAGATATGGTAATAATAATATTTTATACTGGCAAGTACAGTAGCATTAAAATAAAAAAATAATTTATTGCTATTAGTAAATATTACTTTTGCGTTAGTGAAATGTATCGAATCTTGTGTTTAAACGTTTAGTTTTTACACTACAGATAGCGTCTAGTGCAGCCAATTAATTACGATTTAAAAAGAATATATCTTTTTATTCCGGTCTTTAAAAATCATGCATTTGTAAAAATATATTGTAGGAATTTAACATCATTTATTTTTTATATTTTCGATAGTGAACGACTTTGTAAAATATAAGGGCGAAATTGCCGGTCTTCTTTCACTGTTTATGATTTACTCTCGATTGTTAAAATATATTGCCGAAAAGGCCTTTATTATTAAGTTATCTTAAAAGTTTTGTTTTTTTGTACAACGGAACTGCAAATGAACTAAACTCTAGAAGAAAATATGTGTATTTTACATTAACTTCTAGTTGATATCTCCACGCGTTCCTGAGAAAAGTATTTTGACAAATAGATAGAACTCAGACGGATAACAAAGTGATCCTTTAATTTTTACTTTTTGTATTGGAGTTACGGAATCCTAAAAAAATATTTGAATAATCCATTCAGTCAGTGCCTTTCTTCAACATTGACACCAGTGAATAAGATTTATTTAACATTTTTTTATTATTGTATATAAAAACGTTATACAGTCTGGACGCTGCTATATAAAAATATAAATTAGTCTGAACTATGAAATAACCAATTTTCCTGCATATGCGCATCACTATCATGCGCATAACATCTTAATGAATGAAGAATCCATACCGTATTTTAGAGCATTTCTATAAATATTATATAGTGAATTAAAATTGATTGATTTAAAAGTAAATTTATTTGCTCTCGTTTTGATTACGCAAAATAAATTCTTTAATAATTTAAAAAATTGACAACTTTTAGCTTGATTTCCTTTTGCTATACGTGTTTAGATACCAATAAAACACAAAATTTCAAAACTAAAATAAAAATGATATAACAAAATTAGTAAGAAAACCAAAACTTAAAAATATTCATACAAATCGGCATTACAAGGGAAACACCTAATGATATTACTACAAATTCTGATATTCTATAATATCTGGATATTTAAATGATAAATATAAGGATTTAAGAGAGATATGTAACTTTATTCTAGTTCAAGGGATTGCAGTGAAACTGTACAAAATATAATTACACTAAGATGAAGCTTAAACTTATAAAACAAATGACACATTGTAACTTATAGAATAAGGATCAGTGTTGAACTTGTAAAGCGGAAGGTGTATATCATAATCTCGGTTGTAAATGCCTGTATACGTCAACGACGGCCAAAATCGGGTCGTAATTCTTGATGGATAGCTGGGGAACTGGGAAAGGGAAATCTCTTTATCATCTAAGGGTTTCAAGGAAACTGATACAATATACATACTGTTTATATGGAAATATTACATAATGAACATCACATAATCAAATGATTTTATACAAAATTAATTATTTGTTTATAAAGAATATAAAAGTTTTTAGATTTTTTTTATAAATCCGTTAAATTTACTTCAGATGGTATTTGAATTCGCTTTTATTGGACTGCACCCAGGCTCTTATCAGCCTAGATTAATTGAAAATTTTGATACTGCTATTGCACTACGTAAAAGTTATATTATCTTAAATCTCTTATTTTATGAACTAATTTATAATGTCCTGAATTTTATTTGATATTAATATGTTGGCTTTCTGTTTTCGAAGTAAAAGCATTAACGCACATAAAATGTTATAAAAACTTTCAAGTTCACATAACTTAAAATAGAAAACCGATTCTAATGAAATTGTATACACCTAAGAGTGATACACAATGCTAAGAAGTAAGTGTAAAAATATTTTCGAAATATTTATTATAAAAATAAATAAAATGTTTTTTTGTTACTATGGAAACCTTAATATTGCACTAATTATAAGTATTATAATCTTATCAAAAAGATTTTCTACTAACACTAGGATGTATGTTTCTTCTTTAAGCGTATAATTTATCTATCTAATATTTGAAAATTCCGTATCACAGAGTTTGACTATGATGAACTCCGAAACTACTTAACCGATTTTGATGATTTTTGTTTCATTTTACTGGATTTTCTCCAACATTGGACAAATGATAAGTCTTATTTATTAAACAGCAACGCGTGTACTGTTCAGCTAGTACTACTATAAAAATATCTAGGTTATGTCTGTACATTAATATAATTAGACCAATTTTATGATAAATCTTCGTTTTATGACTCGCTGATCCCAATTCTATTTTAAATTTTTTTATCTATCTGTATGTCTTTATATAAGTCAAGAACGAATTGACCGATTTCAATCACATTCTCTTACCATATACCAAAATTATTTGGTATAGGTATGGTAAGAGAATGTGATTGTGCAAATTATGGGCTATGGATCATATCAGTAAAAACCTTATTTCTCTATATCTTTTAATAAGTCAAGAACAGGTTGACTATTTTTTCTGCATACTAACTCAACTACATATAGCAGCGGAGGTCGCAACACATATTATCCAATGACATCTCAATAAGATAATTATCATCTTTCATTGAAGGTCTTGGGGTGTTTATTTCCATTACCTAGATGTTCGATTGGGTTGCCTTTATATCAGGGTTTTTTACCTTTTTTGACTTTTTTTCTTTCTGTATTAACTCTTAAACTGTGGTGAAGTTGATATTTCTTAAACAACAAGGTGCTCCAGAAATAAAATTATTTAATCTGACAAACCAGTGATACATTTTATAACCAAAGCGCAATGCAATGTATGGTGAATATGTAATAAAAAATTGTTACAAATTAGTTTTTAATTTTAAGTTATTTTGTGCGTATATCGGATAACCCTTCATTAATACCTTAACATACTTATTACCCACTTTGAAACAAAACTTGCCACTCTAACAAAATCATTTAAAGCGATGGAGCGACGTGTCTGCAGCCAAGATTGACGCGTGTGATGGATCACTGAAGGGGTGATGCTACAGCACTCTCTTTCCTCCGTAAAAGATAGTAAATATTTTATATAAATATTTCGTTTGCTGTGAAAATTTCGGAATCTAACATTGGAATTGTCATACCTAGTGATTACGGTAAAAGAAAATAAAAAGTAGTAACATTGAGATAATGTTTAGATTAAGAAAATCTTTTACCAAGTTGTTTTATATTAATGAAAAAAACACTGTAATTTTATTAAGCTTTCTGATATGTAAGAAGTTTAACAATGAATAAAAAATATTGATTTGAATTCCTAAAAACTGGGGCATTTGAAATATTTGGTCGCAATCGATATTTGAGGGTTATGACTTCATTATGAAGTTGAATTGGCTCTTTTAACATTCCCTTAAACGACCGATAATTTAATCGATTTTGAGTTGATCCGATTTGGATCGTTTCAATGGGAAAGCACCAACACACCGCAGTACTTTCTGGACGTTTTTTATTGTTAACAACAAGAAAAGTCCCGTGGAGTAATGTAACAACAACAACACGAAATATTAATAGTTACTCTGAAGTCTTGTAAAATAGCGAAATGATTATATAATATTCTTCTCTCTTTACACCAACATTGCCATTAAATAATTGTTTACTAGCTGTATATCTTCAAATTACTAATAAATATTATTATTTTAAAAGAAAGTAATTAAAGCCTATGTCTAACAGCCTAATACAGTTGACAAACTTTCCACAAAAGCAATAAACTACTCACAAAGAATCGTCACAGAAGCAATACCGATGCAGTGTCCTGGTTGATGGATTACTGCAAGGGTTAACACTGTAAGTGCGCTCATCCCCGAGTAATACATCGAACAATAGATCTATGTATTGTGAGTGTTCTGAACAAAGCAGCCCATACATATTACAAATTATTGAATGTCAAGTTACAAACTGACCTTCTAATAAATTTAGTTCTTACACACTTATAGGAGTCGTGATGACAGTCATCCTGTGATCACGACTCCTGTAAAGGAGTCGAAATGTCAGGATGAAATTTAAAATAAAATATGCGCAAAATCCGTAAAAAGTGTTTTATTCTTACCTTCTAATGTTAGTACTTGATCAAGAATATGTAAATTAAAAAAAAAAGTGTATACAGGGAACTTTTTCTTAACTTATTTTGTAACAAAGTTTTGTTGTTTTTTAATAATTATCTTTTTTAATGTTCGCTTTTCTTTTTTGTTTTTTTTTATTTATTTTTGGTTTAATTTTATGCTTATATTTGTTCTGTAATTAAAAATAATTCAACAAAGCTTGTCAACTTAAAAAAAAAAAGAGTATTTGCTTACTTTTGTTTTGTGTCTGCTGTGTACAATTGTTATTGGAATATCAATTTAAAAAGTGTTCCGTTTAATTAAGACTGCAATGTATTAACTTGTATTCTGTTTATATTGTAACTTAAACAATAAAAAAACATAATAAACCAGAAAAATACAGCAAGAAAATGTAGAGATAAGTCTATATAATCATAAGTATAAATTGAGGAGAGTAGAAAATATTTTTGCAAAAAGTTCTAATGTAGAGACAGCCAACCTCATTTTCACCAAAATGCGAGAATATTTGCACACACCAGGTACAGTCGTTGACAATTTGTATAGTTCCTATGTAACAATATTATGGTGCAGTTCGTGACCTAATTTACCCGCTTTTGCATTCAAAACGTGCCGCCGGCGCCGCTGTTGTTTACTGTGCAGAGTTGGCATTATTAACATGTATTATAAATGTGACCTTTTGTTTTCTGTCTTTTTATTTCTCTGTAGCTTTTGTTAGAATGGTTTTTGTTGAAAAGGTATTTATATTATTAGAGAAAATTTACATACATACATGTAAGCATAAAGAATTTGATTTAACTTCATAAAATAGATGAACAACATATATTTCGCAAAAATAATTAGTGTTATTTTCATTTCAGCAGTATAACATGGTATTTGCAGTTGATAATGATTAATTTAATTGACATAAAAAATCATACGGTTATTATATAAAAGGACACTTTTCGTTTAACGTCTTCTATGCTTTTTACATTATGAACATGATTTTAAATTATTATTTCTAATATTTGCCCTAATAAGCCTAACCCAAAGTAAGCATTGTGTTATGGTAACGAATAGATACACATAAATAATAAATAATAATCATAGAATTACCCAAATATAAATTCTTATGATTCAGGTACAAATGCTTGTATTCAGCACTCAAATATCTGTCCCTACGGGGATTCCAATTTGGAACTGTCTAGCTTTGTTAGAAAAGTTACTCACGCTTAAACAAGCCGGTCGTATGTAATATACTTAATACCAATTTACTTATAAATTTTAATTTATTCATCGGTGGATTTGGTTGTAATTTTGTCTCTATTAGATGTTCTGTATAAATAATAAATAAATTCCGGAAAAATCGCAGTAATTCGGTATTAAGTCTCTAACAAAGTAGAGCTTGTACTATGGGTAGCTACTCAATAACATACATAAATAATTAGGACTTATTTAACTCAAAAAATGCTTATTCTTGTCAAATAAACACATATCTCTACGAGGATTCGTACCCGGGCCTTTCGCTTAGGAGGAAGGATCGCTACTGTTGCATCAAGCCGCTGTCGAAAATTTGCATTAGGTATCGTCGAATAGAATGATAAAATTGAACAGTTGAATTTATCGCAGCAAGTTATATCGACTATAGATCATTTCATCAGAATATTAAAGATAATTTGATTACTTCAACTTTAACTATGACTCTATATTTCTGTTATTTGCTCTATTTTATATACAATTGCGATATGTTTTATACGTTTATGAAGATTCCTTTTAAAAATAATTATATTTAACAAAAGTTTCCGTACCAGTTACTTAAAAACCATTGAAACATTTTAGGCTACATAGTTTTTGATCAGAAACAAAACTCTATCGCCTTTTTTCTATCGACAACCCAAACTAGTTCACATCATACGAGTTACCCCCGCAAACTTCACACGACCACGCTATATTTACCGTACAAAGCAGTTAGCGGTTTATACACGAATTTCCACATAGACTGTTATACATGTAGAGTGCGGATGGGCGTGTCGGCGTTTGTAAGGACGCCCCGCGCCAGGAGGCGGGCCGATCGGGCCTGATATATCGCTGGATAGTTGATATTGAAATATTTAATCTAAGAATAGTACCTACCTGTAAGTATTCCATATACCAATATCTACTTCTTACACTTTTGAGTTTATGCGTGGAAATGAAATGCTTTTCACCAGATATCTGTGGGGAGCTTATGGAATATAAAGAAACCATTCCAAATTTTCGACTTCCTATCTGCGATTGCTATGAACACAATTGCTGACTATGATAATTTTACCTATTACCAAAAGTGTATTAAGTTTTTAATCATGGTTTCATATACTAAAAAATTACACCCCTAAATCACCGTTAGAAATATTTCACCGAAAATTTATTTTAGAATAGAGCTATAGAAATGTGGAGTTACCCAAAACAAGCACTTATTCTATGTCTCTATGGAATAAGTAGACATAATTAAAATTTTAATAAATATTGACTTAAATTTTTTAATCACCTTAAATAGCCTCAAGACAACCTCTTTAATTGAGAGTCTGTACAGTACCTATGTCCACAATAGTGTAAAATAATGTAGAGTATTTTTTACCTATAAAAAATTCAATGTGTAGTATAGTTTTTATCTGTTCTGTTCATTCGTTGATAATACTCATCAAATAGGTATCTATTTTCTTGTAAGCAGATGAAAGAAAAATTTTAAATTTAGGGATATAAAATATAGTAATTTATGTATCTTGATGTGTCAACCTAGTATTAAACTTTTGCAGTATATACAATTAATTAAAAATAATATATGGAACATTAAAAAGATAAAAAATATATCCAATATTCATCTTTACCAATAAATACAACAAACAACTTCTTAAAAAAAAAACTTTCTAGTAGGTATACCTAATTATCGGTTAAGGCACCTTAGGATGGCAAATACCTAGATTCAACCTATTTTCAACTTGAAGTCTAAAATTAAAAGTCCAGTTTTAAATGGAAAAAAGTCAGTTCAGTTTTCAGTAGAATCGTATCTATTTGGGATGACATTTGGAATCGTGATGCTTATTCTCATTTACACATATATACGTACAAAACAATACATATACAATCATCTTATCGTTTAGACAAATAACTACTAATCCATTCTTTATATGGAAATTAGAAGACTCTTTTCTACGTTGATAGGCCAGGTTCAATGGAAACCCATTCAAAGCCACAAAATCACGTTGGACATATAAGGAGGTATATAGAAACGAATCTTTTGTATGTTTATATATAATATTGTACTATCTAAAAGTGTTTTAATAATATTATATATTATGATAATCCTAGAGACCGGTTATCTTAAATAATTTTATTATAATACCGTTATTTATAAGTTACTCTAATTGTTTTCGAATACACCAAGCAATTAAGGAAATAATACTTATAAGTATCTAACTATTGTTGTGATTGGTAGCGGAAGTTGAAAATATTTTCTTTTTACTCTTTCATGATCGGATATAAAAATTGATTTTTTCATATCATTGGTATAAATATAAAACAACTGATGACATAATAATACGTTGCAAGCAAAAATTTCAAACTACCCTCATAAGGTTTGATGAGGTTTGAATTCGAGAATTCATTTCTGTTAATGTTTAAAAATTTTAAAATAATAATATTCATATATCAAGTTAAAATTTTCGACAGATACCTACTAAAGAAGAATTGTTTAAAATTATATACCTAATTATTCATTAATACGTCTTATAAAATAATAGAGTTCCTTAAATATCTATGACTTACTTTGACACCAAGTTTCCCAGTTACATCGCTACACAGTCACCTCTTACAGTTATGCAGTCAACAACATCAATTCAGTCATTAACAACTTTTCACAACACAACACTTGCACCACTTTTACAATTCAAGTTGCTCCAGCAATGTGAAAACTCTATTTTTAACAGTTCCCGTCCTGTCACAGGCATTCACTAAGCACCACGCGGTACGGTAGGCAAAAAAAATCATCAATAGAAAATGTTATCAGTGCTACTATCGGAATGTCAGTGTGGCGTGGCGACTGTCAACTGTCTACTAAACGAATCGTCACTGTTCGTTTGCCGCCATGCCCACTTCTGTAAGAAATAAACTAGAGAAAAAAAGATACAAGTCACAAACGTTGTCACGGTAAATTATTCTTTATTCCATGCCCGTAGGATTATGTATCCTCCGACAAAACGTTTGACTATTACGATCGTACCCCCAAGTGGTATGTTTACTAAATATGCTGGTCATACTCTTCACACATTACTGTTCGGGCATTTTTTATCTCTCTCACTTGACATTTATAACTTTACTTTTAAATTATAATAGTATAGACTTTTTCCTGATTTTTTATATATGCAAAACTAAATAAAAATTAATGTAAATACAAATATTTTCCTCGAACTTCCAAACACAAATGAACGAGAATCCAAATTCTGAATGTGTCGTGACCAGCAGCTGAGTAGCGCTATCTCATTCACTCGGATATTTCTTGTTTGTTTCACGTAGCGCCATTGGGCCAATAGCATTTACGGAGCAACCCACCTTACGGCATATAAACTAGCGTAGAATATTGTGCTCTATCACTTGTGCATAAAGTTTAACTTTTTAGCTATTTAATACGAAGTTACCGGCGTTTGTCACGCAAGAGTTCTAATTTTAAATCAAGTGTAGGCGGAGCTCCCGTGTCAGAGCTTTTATATTGAAAAACGAAATGTCTTTAAAGAAAACCTGTTTCGAGAAACTTAAGCCTTTTGTGTTTAAAGGCTTTAAGTTTAGCGTTTGTATTGAGTTACGCCGTTCTTCGTCTGAAAACCGACGGTTCGTGCTAGTCTCGCTGAAATAAAGTAAAAAAGTTTAGTAACCGACTTGTCGGTATTTTCCTTTTGTTGTTTGATTTTTGTTTTGTGAACGGGACATTGCATGAGAAATGCAATGTCCCATACCATATTTATACCATATTGAGTTGTGAGTGATGAATTTGGAGCTGTTGTGTGTAATAGGTAAAGCTTGCGATAGTTTTTTGTTTTGACTCGCAATTGAATTGGGCTTAGGTGGGTTTGACGTGAGATTTGGTGTGGTGCCGTTGTGCGTCTCAGCTCACGGCGGCGTCGTCGGGTGAACTCATTAGGGTTGTCGGTCAAGGCCTCGAGGTCGCTGCGGTGGGTGGTCGCCTTAATTACCCTGCGCCGATTTAGGAGTTCTTTCTCTCGTGTGTTGTTCAGATGGCTGCGTTTTCTTCCTATTCGACTGTATTGAGATAGAAGTTCGATACATTCTTAAAAAGACTAGATAATAAAAAATAATGATTGTAATATAAGTAATATTTTTAACTCAATGTTTCATTGCCATATTGTTCAATAGTTAGCAACTCTACTAGCATTAAATAGATAGGTATAGAATGCTATTGCTAGCAATGAATTTCCATTGCTAGCAAATTGGCAATGAGAGTAAATAGGTACCTATATAATCTGTCTTAGTCACTCAACAAAGAAGATTTATACTATATATTACACAAGTGTGTTAAAAACATTATGAAGTATCTATGTCATTGACCAATGCATCTGCTCTAGGGATTTTATCTTCCAATGGGGCTCATGTTTGTTTCATGTAACTAGTTTTTTAGAGCTTCTGCAGCACATGAAGCAATAAAAGATATATATTTTTTATTCACGCCATACGTCATAGGTATAGGTATAGAAAATGATTGTTTTGAAACGACAAACAAGTAATCCGAACTCATTATGTAGTTCCGTTTTCATATATGAATGTAGATATATAAAATAACACACACACATAAGTTCACACTCGCACGTTGACATACAGTAAAATATACACGCTCTGGTTCTTCCTAGTAACTATATATACAAAAGTTTTTACATAATATAATTTAAAAAATGTTTACCCACGTTGTCCCTTGTATTATGTCTATGATTATACCATCTTAAGCTTAAACACACATTGTTCACTAAAAATATAAAGTAATAACTAAAGCTACTCTTCGAAATGTTACATTTATCAAAAACAGGATTTATTGTAAACATTTTTTATACCATTATAGTAAATATAAGTTAGCGAGTTTCGGAATCTCGCTAAAAACAAGGTATGGTAACGGGATTGTTACCATGTAATCCCGTAAATAACTTATATTACTATAATGTTAAGACCATGAAAATTTAAAACAATATATTATTCATACCATTTCTGTCATTTAAGAGATAGAGAGAATTTTGCTCTTCAAAAGTTTTTATAAGATAAATTATTATAATAGAAAAATACTAGAAAAAATCGACTCGGGTCACAAGTGAATTCCCGCCTGAGAATTCACTTGTGACCCGAGTCGATTTTTTCTAGTATTTTTCTATTATAATAATTTATCTTATAAGATCGCATTTGAAAATGCATAAAATATATAAAAATTATAAAACAAAAAAAAGTTTTTATGGTAAGCAGAATTCATAACGAAAGAGTCAGATGCAGCAGATATAAAGGGAGATAGAGGTAAAATATAGAGAGCTATCATCTTTAAACTTGAAATTGTGTATGGCTTACACGACGGTCGCTCAAGTTGTTGTAAAGTTTAAAATGCTATATAACAGATGCCGGCCACTGTTATCTCTACCAATTTTGATGTGAATTGTGTCAAAGTAACAAAAAACAAATTGACCTTTGTTTGGTCGTTTGTCTTATTATAATATTATAAGAAAACAGAAGCATTTTGCATTAGCTTATATACCGTTGAATATTCAAGAGCTGACTTGAATAGGATAATTAAATGAGTTTAAAAACTTACTTAAGCATTCCGAGGCGGCGATCTGCATCCATCAGTTATTCAAAACCTGCTTTATCCATTAAGTGTTTAGTCTAGAAGAATAAAAAAAGGGAAATAAATATCTTTCTAGAATAAGTGCTCTGTCGTTATGTTGAATATATCTAACTTGCTCGAGCACGTTTACCTATGTGTATATATGTATGCCATTACAATATATGAATAATACAATATTTTTAACACCTACCTACTACCTTATGATACTTTAACGATCGATTGGTGCAACAGTAGCGATCTTGCCTTTCGAACTGATGGTTTTGGGTTCTAGTCCCGGAACGGGCATGTGTTTGGGAGATGACGAGCATTTGCACCTGAGTCATAGGTATATCGCTCATTTGGTGCAACAGCGACGCAACTACATTTCGGTCAAAATTACATTTCTGAAAAACATCGACAGAATTGTATTTCTTACATTTTTCACTGGTAGCTAAATGAACCTAAGAAAAATATACGTTTGTAGTCATATTTTGAGGAAATGCTAATTTAAAAAAGAAAATGTATTTAAAATCCCTCCCTAAAATTCCCTTTCCTTCAAAAATACAAAATTTAAAATTGCGTCAGTGTTGCACCAAATGAGCGATATATATTTTACTAGCTGACCCAGCCACACGTTGCTGTGTTATGAATTTAAAAACCTATCTTTTAAGTTAGATCAAATAACAGATAGTTACGAAGTTTGATCACAATCGGTTAAGTAGTTTAGGAGTCCATCGCGGACAAACAACGTGACACGTAATTTATATATATTATTAAGATTATATATATTATTTTATTTATTAAATATATTTCTATGAATATTAATTATTTATGTATCATATATGTATGTCTGCCCGTCACCCTAGTATCCATAACACAAGCCTTATAGTGCTTTCATTGGGCAAGTCTGATTGGTATGAATGTAAGAAATATTATTATTACTGATAAAATCCAAAATGTAAGATCATTATTAAATCATTAACACGCCTGTGACATTCATCTATCACAACGTATTTTTTTAATCTGAACTATGCCTGTTCAATTGTAAGTAGAAAAGTTCTTGGATAGAATGACGCGCGAAAGTGACTATACCTACGTTTTTAATTTCTTTTAATAAATTTGGGGACTCAAACGCCATGTTATGTCAGGCCCATCATAACTTAATTTTTATATAGCGTTAATTTTCGGGAATATTATATGTTAGCTTCAGCCCGTGGTTTCATACGCTGTTCTGAAACCACGGGCTGTTTGGAGTTCTGTTTGTCAAGAAAGTCTTTATCGCGCTTTCCCAGGAAACATCTCAGTATTTCGGACTAAAAAGTATCATATATTTTCATCCAAATTATAACCTATCTTTGCTTATGTTCATTCGAATCCGTACAAAGTCATATGGTCTTGAATTTGAGTCCTGGAAGGAGCAGATGTTTGTGTGATGAATAACCTACATTTGTAGTCCAGTCATTTGTATTTATTTTAATGTATATTACTTATTTATGTATCGTATATGTATATTGTATGTCTATCCGTTACCCTAGTATTCATAACACAAGTTTTCAGTGCTTACTTTGGGCTAGGCTTATTTTGTAAGCTAATTAAGTAAGTATTATTATTATTCAATTCAAACACACAAACTTTCACATTTATAATATTAGTAGGGTTTGGTGTCCTAAGAATTTTTTACAAGAAAAAAGAGTTTCTTCAACATGGTATCGTCTAACTCTTGAAACATCAGGATTTCGCTAATATACCTATTTGGCTGCTTCTGACGGTTGTTCAAAATAGTTTTGAAATACTACTACATTAAACGTTTTGAACCTAAGTTGACTCGTCAAAAACTATTGGTTTTGTTGGATTTTGACTCACAACAACCGTTGCACATACTGTAGTTCCTTGTCATCTCCATTATTAAATCTCATTAAAAAATCAACTTTGTTGGACCGAAAGTGAGAAAAACTAGTGTAAGCAATAATTTAGGTTTATATACAGAGGCCAACGGTTAGTTAGTTACCTTAGATTAATTTTTCTACTGAAAAAAATATACCGGTAGAAACGTATTACTTTAGCCCATGACCAACAAAAAGTTTGAACCTCCCGCCATTTTATTTTCATGGCAAATGGCGCAAAAGTTCATACGGCATGCGGTAGATGGCATCTAAACTTATCGGTAAAACAATGATGTATTCTCTAAGGCGAACCGCTTATTGGTCATTTGGAGTCTGGTTTCAAACTGTCGCTCTTTCTCTTATTTTTTACTGTGCAAACTTCTATCTGAACTGGAACAATTAGGTAAGTTTAAGATCTAACTTGTATTATGCAGTAAGTAGTAGATTTTTTTCTATTTCAAATGTCGCCTTGTTTCTACATAAAATCTTGTATGTGATTACTTTACTCCATAGTCGTTAAAAACAAGCAATTAAGGGACAAAATAAGCGGTTGGCCAAAGTATACATGTCCAAAGTCAAACTTTGGCCCAAACTTTCACAAAAAATTAATATACTTAAAAACTGTACTGTGAAGACTTTTTTCTTTTTTAATCATATCTCCTCCTATATACTGACTTTATTAAAACAAATAATAAGCTGAAAAGATTAAAAATATTCACGGAAAAATAAAAAATATAAAAATTTTGGCGCAAAGTAATACGCTTCTACGGTATAATTTTGGATTTTAAACAACCTTGTATAGGAAATTAGGCTAGCCTGTGAGCCTCCTTGTATGATAAATAATAAAGTTAAAGAT
The DNA here is from genome assembly GCA_927399485.1 of Calamotropha paludella. NCBI lineage: Eukaryota > Metazoa > Arthropoda > Insecta > Lepidoptera > Crambidae > Calamotropha > Calamotropha paludella. The sequence goes on along the minus strand of OV656815.1, from coordinate 17,935,290 downwards.
ATTCAACTAATTGCATCATGTAATCCCGTAATGCATAAATATGTATGTTATTTTATAAAAAAGCTTTGGAAAAATATTCACTTCAGGCGGGTTGAGTTAAAAATTCAGTTTTTTAAGTATGGTAAGAATTTATTTCAACCAGCGGAGTACATGCTAAGAAATTGTTTTCTGTAACGAATACACTAGCAATATCTAACGTACAGTTAGACAAGACAATAGATAGATAGTGTTCGTTCAATCAATTAGTATGGCAAGACAATAAGCAGAAAGTGTTGATTAAATTAATAAAGTAAGAGCTTAAGTAGTTTACTACTTCAAGTGTGACAGAAGACGAGGTTTGAAGTGGAGTTTCATTTTCTAAACGCGTTTTTTATATTTAGAAAAAATGTTACGTAACAACTCCCAAAGGATCCGTAGTTTAAGTATTGGTATTCAAAGAGTCTTAAGAAGTTTTTAAGTTAATAAAGAAGTTTTATTTTAAGTTTAACTGCTATATTGCTTAGAGGTGAGTAAGATAAGTTATCAGTATCTACCTTTGCTACCATGTTCAAAAGGTTCAGTTACTACAGGATATTAAGCAAACTCTTGGACAAATGGTTAAAATACCCGAGTTTTGTATAGACATCTCTGAGGCTCTAGTTTTTTTACTAGCCAGGTGAACTATTTCATATTTCGAGTCGTAAAAAAAGCCGGTAACAAAATGTAATTGTGTTTGATGCAAATTCTGCACAGGAATTTCATTAAAGATCATTATCAATATATAAGCCTAGAAATTTTGTTGTTAGGGTGTCAATTATTCTTTTATCTATGTAGGATATATCGTCCCTTAGCTAACAACATCGCATAAGTCATTTTTACCAACTTTACAGGAGATAAAAAAATATGTGGAATTTTAACTACAATATGATTATTATAATACTAGCGGCCCGTCCCGGCTTCGCACGGGTGGACAAAATTCTTTAATTTTTTTCTAGCATTCAATATAGCCTATGACACTCAGCAATAATGTGCCTTTCTATTGGTGAAAAAATTTTTAAAATCGGTTCTGTAGGTCCCGAGATTACCCCTTACAATTTAACAAATATACAAACACACAAACTTTACTTCTTTATAATATTAGTTTAGATAATTATTATAATATACGTATTATTATAATATACTTATCCTATATACTTTAGTTAATTTTCCACCGTTTTTTTTAAATAGACAGTTTTCTTCGTCACCTGTAAAGTTGGTAAAAATGACTTAAGTGGTGTTGTTAGCTAAGGGACGATATTTAACTGTATCTCATTCGCACGATTGACATAATGTTGTTTGAAAATCATTTTGGTTTTATTCAAATTGGCTTTAACATTATTAGACTCATGTCACTTCATAATATTTAGTAAAGTAGCATTAACATTTTTTAACAGGAATGTCCAAAAAGAGACTATAAATTAAAAAATCTATTCAATAATAAAAAAAGAAATCACTTTTAGAATCGCGTTCGCTGAAGTGGCCGATACAAAAAAAGTAATTTCATAGAGCTCTTGGTGGTATTCGTAATAATCTCTACGTACATAATCACTACTTTTATGATTAATGTTAGTATCGTGATGGAAACACTGTTAATTAGTGGTTATCACTTCGTAATACGTAGTAGTTATTGCCATAATAAAATGTGAATAAATGCGGTGACCGTAGTGTAAAACGTTAGTTTTGTTAATCATATTTGATTACATGTTTAGATTGTGTGCAATAATTGTGCGTTAAAAGATTGATATGTAGAGTATAAGAAATAAATGCAATTACTGAGTTCATTTTGCAACTCGCAGACTTCGATCGTTTCATTTGGATAATTTGTTTTATTATCTATTTTATGCGCGCAGTCGCAAAGGACTTAAAGAAGATGTTTCAGTTTTTTATGAAACCCGGATCTCAATATTTAGCATCAAAACATCCATGAAATTTAACAAAATAAAATGATTAAATATCAGCTGTTATCAATTCTCTATAATATAATTTTAGCACAAATTGAAAAACAAAGGGTTTGATGTCGATCATTGATAGGCCATGGAGATGTACACACACACATGTACGCAGAGGTGTAGTTTATAGTCTTAATTTTTCAGAAATCATAATATATTTTTCATTTTTAAACTTCTACTAGTGAAGACCCAAAACAAAAAATCTCCTTTAACCTTAAAACAACAGAAAGTGACCTTAGTAAATATAGTTTAGTTGAACGATAATGTTCGTACATAAAAAACTGTCTGGAAGTTATCAGCTAAGAATTCCGATTGCAACATATTGTTAAGAAAAAGTTTTAGAAAATTTAATTCTTAAGGGGGTGAAATAATGGATAAATTGTTGCATGTAAATCTGTCATTTTTAAAGTAAGAGGCATGACATTCGTAATAAGTGCTCTTGGTTATATAAAAACAAATGAACATGGGCATCATCGTTTTCAATAATTTTACCCTTATACCACAGAATACAGAACAACCTTATACCCTCAAAGGGACACAAAGGATACAAAGGGACAAACATATGGAATCAACTGTTGCATTACTTTCAAAGTATCTATTATTCATTGTTATTTATATAAGAACTCCATATTTTTCTAATGTAGAAGCGTAAAGCTAAGTTTTGTGACTTTTGAAAAAAAATACGTAGATATTTCGTCTTTTCTGGAAAAACTACCCCTAAGTGGGTGAAATAGCGAAATAAATGTTTTTGATAAAAGACATTTTTTAAGTACGTAGCATAAGGTTCAATACATAGGCTCTTGTATAGATATGTGTTTCAGCGTTTAGAAAATTATAACCATGAGGAGCTTACAAAGAGTTTGAAAGCTTTTCTTAAAAAATTACGTTTTTAATGTTGGAAATATGAAATGTAATACTAATTAAGAAGATTTAAAAACAATTATTGCCTGGATGACCTAGTGTATTTCAATTATGAGTATCCGTTATTGAGTTTTCTGTTCTAATTGTATTGATTTAAACCCATCTTTATAATGGACTGACTGAAACCTCTGAAATAAACAAAAGTTTCATGATCACTGATTACATTTAATAATGTCTCTTTAGCAACATCTTCCCTTTTTCCCTATATCGAAAATATATAATACTAAAAATAATAAAATAATTACTCCTCCTACCAATTTATATTCCCAGACCAAGTCAAAAAACTAAAACTATAAAGAACGCCATGCGAAAATGAATGAAAAATAAAAGATCGGTTTGATTGTGGGTGTCGAGCGATAAGCTATAATTTGGCTTCCATAGCGCGACATGTGCACGAAAGGGTTCAGGCTCATTAGCGTCAGATGACTGGTGACCGTCTGTCAACTGTTCGACTGTTCGAAAGCCGCTTCTACAATGCGATAATAAGGTGAACAATGTCACGATAAGTATAAGTATAAAGTCGTATTAGGAGTTTTAATTTAAAGTAAGAATTTTGTTAACTATATGTACCTACACTTATTAAGGCATACCTATGCTTATTAGAGAATTATTATGAATGGTGTAAGGGTTAAAGACTGACATTTTTGTTATTCAGAAACAGTAATATAATGGCATATAAAAACACTATAACTTCAAGGTGTATACGATGCAAGGTATACCTTTGATATTTAATATTAAATTTCTAATCGCGATAAGAAATTCTATAAACTTCTTGAGGCGCGTTATGAAAAAATGATGAGAGTGAAATTTTGAGATGCGCGCGCATCGCTGTGACACTAAATTATCATGTTGAAGTTGGCCGCAAAAGCGCCATAGAATAAACCAGCAGGATGAAGTTGGCTGCTAATTATAAATGTGTGTGTGTGATTTTAAATTATATATGGTAGTTAACAACAATTTATTTAAAATTATAATATCAATTTTATATTATATAATAACAATATTATTTAAAAGCGGTTTTTATTTTATAAACTTTTTTAAGTGCGTTTATTGATTTGAGGTCAACTGTCGGTATGTATTCTCTTTATTTGTTTATAATATAAATTATTATTATTTTTACATTACTATTGGGTAAATAGTTTATTTTACTTACATGGTAATTAAACATACAGCCATACAGCCTGTAAACCTTATCAAGCCTATTTCAGTATATCCAACCTGTAATCGATATTAGCTTCGAAGTATTTGCTCGACTAGTGGAGTGTGGCTGTTACATTGTAGTATCTACATGGAGGTGATTCTTGGTCACTCGAAGTCAAGGTGCGTAATTATTGAGCGTTGACATCATCCATCATGAAACCAACGTGAAGGTCGTAGTCCGCGTGCTTATAAGATCCTGTATAGGTAAATATGTGCTTCGTTCTTAATGTGTGACCTTTCGTGACTATTTATGTAGTTTGAAACAAATAAATAAAAAAGAGTTTCAGACGGCTGAACGAAATAAGAAAAAACTGGTTGGTTGCCTGTAAAGTCGGTATACGGGCGAAAGTTTTACGTGACAACGACTTTGAGTGGTAAAATAATTTTAATGTGAATATTCATTCGTATAGTAAGAAGAAGGATGAAATAATAGTAACAATTTAAAACATTTATTTATACAAAGAATTATATTTAAAACATTAATTTATAGGCACGCGTCCCTTCCACTTTTTATGTCTGTCTCTCTCGCTCTTAGGCGGGCTAACTATGCTCGAGTGGAAGGGACGCGTGCCTCTCACTCGCTCTCATTGTAAGCGCATAACGTGAGCGGAGCGTAACGCAGTTTCTTGAAGTGTCACCCGGCAAACCAATTTATAAGACGTTGTCACGTCAAAAAACTTAAACGGTATGTATAGGAATAGAAATACGGGTCTCTACCACTATACATACCATTTAATATATATTCTTTTTATTTCATTGTTCAATGACTATTGAATGACTTGTGCAATAATGAAAACTAGTCAACCAATCACTAATTTACACCCAGCACCTTTGGCCTATAATTGCGAAGGATAAGCAATATTTTCAAGGGCCGGTCGTCGGATGGCATGGCAATAAAGATACGGCACACCAAAGCTGAGTTTGTAGTCTATTATCATCGCCATTATCTTTAAATCAATAAAACCGTCAAAACTAAACTTATATTCCTAGAAACGTGCAAGAGTGCATTGCAATGCAACAAAATCAAACTTAATAGCTTTAGAATTTACTTCCTCTCTCCTATCAAACTGCCGTGCCCAACAGGGCCCATAATTGATTCAATATATTTTTATGTAATATTTTTAAGTAACATTATGGAGTGCAATAAAGAATTGAATTGAATTAAAAAAAGCACAAGTAAAAAAATATATCGGTCTTGATTTTTAATTATGTTAATATTTTTGTTTTAATAGCATAAATATATAAAAATAATATATTCCAAATAAGTATAATCATCTTCTTTAACGTAGTCCATTAGTGGCATATAAGGCACTTGAGCAGAATAAAGAAAGTAGATAATATTGATGAAATTTGCAAAGGTGGATAAGAGGCTCAGTGACCTAAAGGTTACCGATGGCTGGCCCAGTTTACCGAAAAATAGCTGTTTATTTGTGTGTTTATGCTGAAAAAATTACACGTTAATGTTCTCTGTAAGTTTTTGCCAGTCTATTCACTATTGATGACGTTTGGTGAAACAATAACGATCCTGTCTACTGCATCACTGAACCCGAGTTCGAATCTAGAAGACATTTGTATCCCCTTTATGTGTGATGAATATAAGCATTTTCACTATCAATAATACAAGCTGTGCTTAGTTTGGGACTGAGTTACACAATGCAGGGTAAGGTTACTATCATTGGACCAGCACTTTCATTGAACCACTTTAGTAACTTCGAAAATAATAATATTAAATACTATTCGTTACATCGAATCGTGAGAGATGACCGGCGTACCTAAATATGTAGCTACTTTGCTTCTCACATCTTATTTTTTTAAGTTATTAATTTTTTGTGCGATAATACAGTGTTGCCATCAATGAACTGACGTTTTTGATTGGACCGCCCAATCATAGCAACTCTTAAAATTTTAGTTTTAATATGTATTTTTTTAACTTTTCTGTAACGAGGCCAATATAAGATAAACGTTACAAGCTTTAAGTAGAAGAGAAGAAGAAGAGCTCCCTAAAACGAAGGTTCGATCTATATAAGTCTAATTATAGCAACTGAGTAGACCACTTAAAGTAAAACGGTGGTCCAAATACGGTAACCGAAACAAAAAAAGAACATTCGCATTTTGCGACTAATACCTTCTTTGAAAAATCTGCAATAACAGTGGATAGCTATTTAAAAGGATTATTCATAACACTAACTTTATATTATTTATAAGTAATACTTTTAATTTAACGCCTGTTCATTATGCCAACTTTACCCTAATTATTTATTCTTACATTTACACCTTCTTGCCGTCGCTACATCTAATTATATATCGACTTAAGATACTTAATATCAGGTGCAAACACAGACCGCAAGCTGACGCAAATCGAACGGTACATTTGCTGTTGTAATTCCGGTTGATATTTCCCAGGCGCTGACGGAAGGGCCCTAATTAGGAGGTTTCCTCGAGATTTGCCCCACCTGTCGGTATCGGTGGTACCTGCCACTGACGTACCTATCGCCGCCTCCACTAGAATTAATTACACAAATTGATTAATACTCCCGCGATCGCCGAAACTTAATTACTCTTAGGAATTATTTTGCAAGTTTTTATAGAGTTTTGTGATACATTTTAATATATAGTTTTACATATATCATCCCAGTTATAGTTCAGCTTTCTTATAAGCATATTGTTTTTGCTCGTGTGTTCGTGGTAAGTTGTAACACCTGCATTAAGTGTTGTTTTTGAATTAAATTTTAAGTAATTTACTTTATAATACTAAATATATACAATTTCCTTCGAATAAGGACATAAAAAACTTCTTAATTATAAAAACAGGCTATTTTTTTAAATAATTTACAATTTGTAATAAGATTTAAGTAAGCGAAAACTTAGCTCGACACAATTTCATTCATTAACATTTTACATTTAAAAATTTTAATGAATATTTATTTATTTTCAAGTTACATCATTAATCCTATTCAAATTTGCAAGTCACAAGTCAGTCTTTAGTTCACTTTGTCAGCATTAAATATTTAAACAGGCAGGGCTAAACCCGCTCCGGAGGCCGGTTCAGTGCACTTGCATCGCTTTTTGTGGCATCGAGCAACCGCTTATTTGCCACCATTAATCATTATTTCGACCCAGCAATGGACCTTCACAATTTGAGAAAATAACCCTTTTTTCTGTTTTGAAACAAGGTATAACTTGATCGGAGCGTGGCGATCGTATGTCGTAGAATGCAATATTTAAATTGCTCGACTTTTTGCGTGGACAGTAATATGGTCAACATACAGTCTGGGTATATTTTATATGTACCTGATATATGGTTGAAATAATTTTTCTTTCTACTATTAATCTATTGTTGTAATAGAATAGACAATTTTAGTATGATCTTCAGTGTATAGTTTGGTAAACGATTTCCGAAACATAATTAGTAAGTATTTAGAAAAGATAAATAATAAATATTCTGTATTGAAGTCATACAAAATAAACATAGATTGATAAGTCACAGGGTAAGACTTTTTGTAGTTATGCCTATAAAGGAGTTACTTGAATCGAGACGAAATCGATTGTTTATTTCATTTTTGTGTCAATATAAATATCGATTTAGATTTTCGAAGTAATTTTTCGAAAACGTTATACGGGCATAATAAATGGGACATAATTACGTAATGCTCTAGAGTATGTAACAAAACAGCTATAATGTGATAATAACTCGGTATTAGGGCTACACGAGTCGGCCTAGATTGAATACATATTCGTCTGAATGATCTTCCATTTTCATTAATTTAACTTAGTAACTAATCAAAATAAGTTTATCTGCGTTTGTCAGTTTTTGGTATATCTCGAAGTTTTGATTTGGAACTCGTACTTTACTTGACGTGGTTCAGTATGTGTGAATTTGCGAAATTGCCGAATTGGATGCTATAAACTGAATTCACATTCACAAATTTTGCGTCTAAATTTACAAAAATGTTTGTTGATCTGATTAAGGCAATGTCATTTACTTATGTTGCCTTTATTGGGGTTTGAAAGTTTTATATTGCTTGCGTTGATTAACTCCCTATTTTCTTATGTAATTTCTATTTTTCCAATATTATAACATGAGAGAACTTTCATAGTTTTCCAGTATTTCGAATTTTAGTTGTAGTGGTCGCAGAAAAAGCAAACTTGTTTGTAAGTACTGATTTTATATTTAGCTGTGCTGCAGCTACGGCACTGCATCGCGACTCGGCGCGGCAACAGATGTGCCGCATTACCGTCTCTTGTTGTGAACAGGGACGGATTATTAGACTTTTCCACGTGAGAAAAAATTTCACTAACATTTAATATACTTACTTCACTTTAATGTAAAGTTATAATTATTTTAATACGAAATATACGTTATATTCCCTATAGTGTTTTGTTTCGAGTTTTCGAAGTGTTGTTAGTATCAATAGTTTTCAGGAATGTCGAAATTAATAAAGTCACGAAATAAAATGCAATGTGTTTTCAGTGTCTGTAAAGTTTCTTTCTGTGTTCTTTAAATAATATCGCAAACATTATGAACTTTGTTTTTATAAAATAAGCCTTTTGAATTTATGCAGTACTCATTTATGTTGGCGATTTTGATCAACACTGTCCACTTTTTAATTTTCTCAAAGAGTCTTATACACAGCTGCCGATTTAAATGCAAAAAAGTATACTACATGTTTGACAAATCACAATACTAGATATTTTAGTGAAATTATTTTAATGACATATTTATAAATAGTAAATTGAAATTGCTAGACGGGACTCCAACCTATCTCAGAAAATTTCGACGGCTCAGTTAAGGTTTTGGCAAGAGAACTCAACCGGAAAGCGAGGGGATGTGGTTTTGACTACCATCTGACATGTGGGATAGGTTGATTCATTTTAGTAATAGTTTCTTTAGACCTCAAAATCTAGCATTAAATGATAAATAAGAAAAACTCCCTATGCGTAATGTCCCCATGTAGACAATGACTAGTCTGTTACTATTGTGGTCTATTATGGGCAGGTTACTTACTTGTTTATTGTTCTCATTTCCTTACAAACCTTTTTCTCTAAATACAGCCCTGCTATGAAACGCGAGGGAGCACCGATGACAAAATACAAATTTTATTTTATTAAATTCAAAAAAGCCTTCAATGATTGATAGGACGCACCCCCGGCCCCAGTATAACTGCATAACTCTTACTACTCAATAAAATGGATCATTGATCCCGTCTCGATGACGGTTGATGGGTGAATACAAACATAAAACGGAATGGATCGCATGTTAGGCCAATGGTATCAAAGTTCGTGTGAATTATTCACGATAACAGTTTGAAACAAACCTCTATAAGCCGGTTTCAATAAACAATTCTATGTAATAGATATGGTTATTAGTAACGTAAAGATTATTTATCTGTGTTATGAGGTATTTGGATCAAATATTAAATAATGGAAAAAAAACAATGGGTGCATAGTAACTAAACTAAATTAGGCCATCTCTTACTTCGTAAATTGTTAACTCCAGTACAATTCACTTGTGACCCGCGTCGATTTTTTCTAGTATTTTTCTATTATAATAATTTATCTTATAAGATCGCATAGAAAAATATATAAAATTAAATGGCTGTTTCATCTCAATCGATTGTCCAAACATTCGTTAAAATGTTTCTTTCGAATACGAGAGGATGTTCCTCTCATTGATGAAACAACGCTGGCTTACAGCTGTAAGTTACTAGAAAATTTCGACGAGTGTTCACAAAGCTCACAAGTGTTATTTATTTGCAATAAAAATGCGTTACCATTTTTTCCCTTCTTATTATTTGACAGATCATTTTTTTTATTTTCTATTACATAAGTATAAAACGTCTTAAAAGCGGTTTGTATCTTAAGTTAGTATATGTTTAGTTTGACTTGGACAGATATTTCATTGTCAGTGATTCATTAATAGCCATTAGTCATTGTGAACTTACTTAACTATATGAGAGAAAATGATGAAACGATAAGTTTTTAATAACATACAGATGTGAAACATATATATGACTCGTTTTGTGATAAGCGATTACGGTATGTTCTGGACCATGCCTGGTCTATTTGGTTTGGCCTGGTTTTTTTTTATAAGATGTCAAAAAAGTTATCTAATATCTAATAATTATTTCATAAAAAGGAAGATAAATCTCATATGCATAACTTAATAAATAAATCTCACATCAACGCTGCGCCCTGGTAATTTAATCTAGCCTTTCTTTTTGGCAACAGATTTTGGACATTTTTACAGCTTCACTAAAAAATCTTAACATACGACTAATTTGAGTACTGAAAATTATTTTATAATTTTTTATTAGAGTAAAAGAAATAAAAAATAAACTCATTATTCCTATTTGTTTTATTAAAACATTAACCTGCTAGAATTTTGTGTTTGAAAGCAATATGTATTAGAAAAATTCAACTTGTCGCAGGTTATAAATTTTTATTATTAAGGCATTTTACTCGTACATTTTTATATCTTTTAATGGCCTTGGTCTCAAGTGAGAGGAAGGACATGAAGTAGTAGTTGGTTATAGCTTATCGACGTAGAAGTCGATGGCGCTGGTATTCACCATCAGTAACACTTGGCATTAAATAATATTATTCATAAAATAATCACAATAATAAACTTATTGTATGTATTTTTTTTTTAATTCAGAATGGGTTCGCTTTTGATTCCAATCAAGCCCGGGGGCAAAGTCAGAATCCACGATGGAACGAGCTAACCCAGAAGGTGCCTATTCAGCCTGGCTTTAAAAACAGACGGGTTATAAGTACTCGGAAATACAGACGCGGGGAGGGAGTTCCACTCCTTTGCTGTGCGCATTATAAAAGAAGTCGAGAAGCGTTTGGTGATACAGGAGGAATAGCGACCAAGAAAGGGTGGTAGCCCGTAGCAGTGCGTCTGGATGTCCGATGGAATAAAGTAATGTAATGTTTTTTTTACCTAAGATAAGGAGAGAAGAGACGAGATGTTAGTATATTTTTTTTAAACACCAACTTGAAATGCCACGTTTTTTGAATGAGATCTACGAAAGTATAATTATATTTTTGAAATTAAAATGTAAGTAAAACCACTTTGTTGTTTTTTAAATTACTGGATTGATGTTAAAATATTTTTTCGTAGCGTCGTAAAATAAATTAAGTGAATACTTGAAATTATATACACTGATGATGATGTTCGCATGCGGTTAATTATATAAATATTAATTATTATATAATATAATCTAAGATTTCGCTCTAAGTTTAAAAGGAAGCAAAGTCTTCATTTTGAACATTTTACAAAACCATTAATTAATGTTGTATAATTATTGTAATAAATTTCATCGGTAGAGCCACGGGGTCGGGCGGGCAACGGCAGGGCCCGCACGCCGCGCTGACCGCTCCAAGATATATCAGCGACAAGTGTCGCGACGCGTTTACAAGAACGCCAAGTAATGGCCCCATATAAAATATAGCTAAGTTCCACTTTGTACCTGCCCTATTTTAGAAAGAATACCTCTCGTTCAGATTTTTGTCGTCCCATCTCGGTACAAGACGGTTTTACGTCTTGTATCGTTTATTGAATAATAATTTGAAACTTATATATCAGTTATTATTTTGTTATAAAAATAGAAGAAGTAGAAATAGTTGAATTGACATATCACCCGATAAAGTATGACTAGTGACTACGTCATTTCATACGGAAACAGTATATCAATGTATATACTATATAGAAAAAAACCCACATGAAAAGTTCATACAAATATCAACTAAAGGCAAAGAATAAACTTGAGTATTATATAAATTATGCCGCGAACGAAGACAAATTTGTTATACTAATTCACGGTATTTAATATGTAACGCGTGTCTCATATGTATAATAAGGTACGAGTATTAGTCAAGAATCAATTTTTACACTACTCTTTTCCAAGTCAAGGTATCTACAATGGGGTTTTTTTTTATTTGATTATTCAATGTGAAAAAGTAATAATCGTCGTCGTTGACAACTATGTAATAGTTTTTTTTATATTTATCATATCTTATAAAATACAACACATTTGATAATATTTTCGGATCCAAGTGGAACACACCAGTACACCTCTAGCGGCGTCCGGACTCCGTTAGGGTTGCTTTACACAGTTAATTTAAAATTCTCATTCGTATAAATAAGGAGGGGTACCGCTTGCGTTTTATGGCTTACAAAGTGCGAATGCAATGCTTGTGACGGTGCTCTGCGGTCGAGGACGTATTTTAATATCGTTAATTAGGTGTTGCGAGCTTTTAGAGCGTACACTACGCGAAGCTTAGAGTCGGACGCTTTTACATAATAAGAGGTTTAATAGGTTATAATAAATACATTATCAGAGAAGTGAGATTTATTTGCGTTAAGAAAATATTGGCAAAGTTATCATCATCTTTACTGAAAAATGCCCGCTGCTGGTTGCCATAACCTCTACGCTTGAAGATAACAGTGAAACACCATAATTTGATAGCGTTGCTGTCTATTTTTTGGTCTACGGGAGCTGAGTGGTGATTAACTCCAGTATCATTAGTCGCGACACCATTAAGTGGGAAGGGTTGGTATTATTTTATTGGACGGACACCATACGACGGAGTTATATCGTCACTTTATTCGAAACAAAACAATAACGATAGAAGTTCAACTACGTTAACGCTCACTAAAAAATATCCGGTTATACTTATGACGGTCATTTATCGGCAAATATTTGTTTTTAGTAATAAATAAATTAAAGTAATAAATATCAAAATATTTTACATGTTTTTCTCGGATTCTAAGACCCTTTTGCTTTGAATTTTTGAGAATTACATCAGCATCTCATTTAATAAAAGTTTAGGAGTAACTTAATGCCTGTTGTTTCAGAAGCTTTTTATATTATCATAGGACAGTGTACAGCTTGATATATTTTATATTTTCTGTATCAGTTATAATATTGTTAGATAAACTTTTCACTTTTCGTCCTATTGATTTAAAACCTATTAATAATTTTAAGGTTTTCCTTAGAATGTTCGTAAATACGTTTCCAATTTGCTTAGTTGGAAAAACAAAAATCCAAGACACGGTGACAAACAAAGGCGTCGCTACGAAATGGAGCGAAACTTTCTTACTAATTAATTTAATCCCTTTGAGCCCTCTCCCATTAGCCTAATTGAACTGCGGTGTACATGTCAATTCTTTGGTTTTACTCAGCCACAAGCATCCGATAAAATAAACTTAACAGATCTAATGATAGAGTTCATTTTACTTTACGTCATTTCAAATAAATTTCTAACCATGTTAATGATATGGGGGCATACTTTGTTCCGTTTTGCATAAGTGTTACCAAGAAGGAGACACCTATTAACTTTTTAATTGATTGGTTTTTCAAAAAAAAAAAAACGTTACACTAGTCGTAATGATTTTATTGATATGTATTTGTTTTCTCTGGATTACATTTTGTATTACATGTTACAGATATTGTAAGCTTATTCATGTTGAATTATTCCGAATTGGACGGCCTTCGAGGATGACTGGCTAGCACATCAACTTTAGGAACGCTTCCTTCAAAGTTTCGAATTTGCACACGATTAGGCTAATATATTACTAGAAAACGAACTATCGCTGTTACCAATTTCTATAGGTACTTTATCTATTAGCTTAATAGCTTAATTTTGTTTCTATAAACATCAACTATGTATATTATCATTTCGTCCGGCAACGTAGAATAGCGGCGACCTTCACAATAGGGCATTATGTAGATCACAAAAAGGCCAGTAACATTTTCTGAACTGTGGTCTTTCACTACGATCTCCACATACCTACCAAGCCTGAAGATTGGTGCAAAAGTCTTTCTTTTTGTAGGAGGCATCCATCCAGTTATGGATGTTTCTCCATTGAAATGATGTTTAGTATTTTCACTACTGAAGCATGGGCCTTTCTCTAGGATTTTCGTTGGGAGATAGTACCTTATGGGTCAAGTGCTGGTTGGTGAGTGTTAAAAACTGCAGATGCTTGTCAGACCAATGGTTTGAGGTTCCTTCCGTTTCCACGAAGGAGTTCAAGATAATAAAATGTTTTGCTCTTCTATCGGAGAACAGGTCATTGCGAATGTAAATAAATCTATGCAAGTGTTGGCTGAATGCCCCATCGAGTTCTAACTAGTCTATAATTGTGAATAGTGTAAAAAATATGACAAAGAAATAATTTCGTAAAGGAAATGTAAAAGAATATGGTTAATTGAGTTGTCAATATAGAGACATCAACTCCAGTGTTTGATTTGTTTGTTGTCAAATAACATGTTTACCAAGACAAGAAAGTCGAAGTACGATTATCGAGTTTGAATGAGAAAAATATATCATAATGACTACGAAGTTTCCACAGTTAAGTGCGGCCAAACAAAATTATTATGACATTATGACTTTAGCTTTAACCTATGATTGTTTACTTTTTATTCAATGATTGCTAATCATAATATCTAACTTTAGTTTTAGCTTTCCACTGAATAAAAAGAATGTTTAATTATGTGACTTTATTAAATGAGAATTATTCAATGACAATATAAAAAAATATACTGTAAAAGACTATATGAGTTTTATTTTACAATGTAAGAAATCGACATCCGACTTCAAGCTTAGTGGTTAACAACGGTAGCAAATCAACTTCTTGTGACCCTATCAGATGGTCTAACACCAATCTTGCTTGTATCCCCCTTTTTAGGCTACGTCATAACTTTTCGAATTGCGTATGAAAGGTATATAGGTATTGCTTGTATGTCTACTTTATGGCACAATATGTTATGTCCAAGCAATATAGCTTTTATTGGAGGTACCGAATGCCGTTATACGATAGCAATAACAATCAAGTTAGGCTACTGCTAAAAGTGGTACTCGTACAGGTTCGCCCGAGTAGAATTTATGCAATTCAGTAATAATAGCTATAAAAGTCATCGTCATAACTGTTTTGATATTTAGAATTCGAATCCAGGTCTTGCCTTCTATTTTATTTTATCAATCATGCCATGTTTTGTTATACGAATCTGTCTTATATTTTTGATTTCATTACATATTCTTCGATTATATCTAAAGGCAAAACACGTGAAAACATTGGTGGATGCGTGACCATGGTTTTCTTTTTTGGTTGTTATACTTTTTGTTATTCAAGCATTTAACTCTTAGATTTTTAAATCTAAAGAAATTATAACTAGAAAAAATATTTATGTCAGACTGGGCTGGAAAAATGTGGGAAATATTACATTCTTCATCCTAGAACATGGAAAGATGTTGCTTGTGTCAGCTTAAGAAATATGTTTTTTAGAAAAGATTAACGGATCTATGAAGATTTCGGTAGTTCGATTGAAAGAGTAGTAGGATAGCGAGGGGATCTGGATTCGGGTCCCACTTGACACTTAAGATAATTTTTTCTAGTAATTAATTCTTCTTTGATATTTTTTGTGCAATGTTATTACCACATTTTTTAGAAGAACAGCGAGTTAATAGTACTTACATAGTGGAGGGTAATGCTCCATTCTCTCTTCTGTTTCTGTTCATTCATAAGGGAGGCGTGTGCCCTTGCTGAGGAGACATTAATATGCTGAAACATGAAATGTTGAGTTTGTGCGTGGATTTTGTGCAGCTAACATCATGTCAAGCGACACACGATCAAAGTTTTTAATTTAGAAAAGGTGAAAAGTTGTTTATTATATCTATGTAGGTTAAATCGGAATGAGTTATCACTGACTCCGCTAAAGTAATAACCATTTTCTTTTGTAAATATACTGTAAAAGTTTGAATAGAGCGATTAACGGTCCCTGTAAACACGTTTTGTTTACTCGCTCCACAAACACAACGCTGACACGCACATCCTTTCACGGCTGACACTGTAATTTCACTGAGGGGATGATGTTTAGGCTTTTCGATGAAATTTTCACGAAAATCGACAAGAAAGAAAGAGTTAATTATATTCTAGTATACACAGATAATGTTGAAAGCTTCCTGGAATTATCAACAATCTTTCAACTACACGTAGGAAAAGGTTTTTATTTAAAAAATGTTATAACTGAAGTGCGATACGCTAATAGCCAGATTCACGAATTGGACTTCAGTTATGACATTTCAGTTTCAGTTAACCATTGGAGCTTGGTACACTAAAAGGTATTAGTGTCAAATCAAAAAATATGTATATAATTTTGACAACTCTTATATACACAGAAGTTTGAAGACTAAGGTCTTCGAACAGTATGTATTGCCATTGATACATACGGTACTCATGATGTAGTCATTAACTGTTGGCCTTTCAAACAGGCTCTATGTCATCCAGCGAGTTATGAAGAGAGCTATAACGATGTTTCCTCGCGTAAGGTCATTCGTAAGGGAACTAAAGTTACCGACATATCTCATCCATTCAATAAGCTGAAATGGTTATGATAGAATGATGGTTCTCTGGTTGCAACTATGAACCGGACGACGCAGCATGGGGAAGCCCCCATCAAGGTGGAAAGATGATTTGCAAATTGCTAACAGACACTCCTTGTAGCGCTCTAAAGAGTAGCGATTATGGTGGTGATGCACAATATTTGACGGTATGATACTGGTTAGAATAGATATAAACAAAAACAGGATTAAGAAAGTACTTTTTGCAAACGTTATTCAAAGTCAGCTAAAAAAAAATTAACAGCATGATTTTGATGCTCTTTCAAAAACTAAACACTCAAAAAAAAATAACACAATTTTTTTTTTATAATTAATTTTAAATTCATTTATTTGAAAGCACTTTATTAAGATAGAAGTGCGGTCTTAAAATATGTAATAATAATATTCCTTGATTTCTCTCTCGAAGAAAGTACATTCGTAGCTTACTCGCCAATTATACCTTTCTTCGTATATAAACCAAAATTTTATTCGTAAAAGTTTGCGCTGCCAAGGATTGTACATAATTTACCAATTAGATCAATAACCGTAGACCATTACGTTCGCCTAGTCCGCTTCAAAGACTGATGGTAGAAAATTACGGATAATTGACCGATCAGGGGGACGCCCGAAGGCGGGTGATCTACCTCAAGACATGTACCGATTATGGGACCAGACATGTAATCACATCGATTTTGATCCCTTATTATATTAAGTGGAACCCGAATTTTGAGTGGTGATTGCGTAATCGGCTATAATTTCCTACACATTTTGGGGGAATTCGGGTTCATTTACTAGTTGTTGTGGTATATATACCAATAATATAAATTAGATATAAGTTCTATAGAAAATAATAGTGTATCGTTATTTACAACAATAAGTACCTATCACGTTATAGGTCCATGAAAAACTTTAACACATATCGTCGATAACATTAAGGTTGTTAAAGCTCAATCTTACTCAAATATTTCAATGTATAGTGAAAAAATAATGAATGAACAATCCACCCTTGAACCAAGTAAGACGCTTTATCAAAATAGGGCCGAAAAAACGCCTCAAATCTCTAAAACATCCTCTAATATAGTTGAGATAGCCTCCCGGGATCGCGTTCCCTGAAGGGTCATCCCTTTATTTCTGCAACAATCGCCGGGAAATTGATATTGATGTGGAAAGGGCAAGTTTTCCATAAAAATAGGGTTTATTTGAATAAAGGATGGCTGGACCGTGTGGGAGGTGACGTGAGGCCAGGCACTTTATAAGAATGTCCCGAGGCCCTTTTTAAGGCTGCTTGATGCATGAGCCGGACAGATATCAAGGAATGACTGGATCATAACTTGCCGACCTGTTATTTGAAATGACCTTCTCCCATGGATATGGTATGTGATCCAAGTAAAGAGAAAGGGTTGCTTTATTTATCTGTTTGTGTTGGTTTAATGTGTAATATCTTTATTTTCACATCTTTCTATGTAAATGATTTAAGTAAGACTTTTAAGAATTAAGTTCAAGGAAGGTTCTTTGTCATGTAAAGGCTTGGCTAAAGTTGTTTACCTCTAAACTTGAATTTGTAAATTCAAATTGTCTAAGAAGTCAGACGATAGTCGAATCCACAACGTCTTGCTATCGTTAATTTATAGGATTGACGACTAGCTTTATAATTGGTCTCGAAATTTCTCGAAGTTGTGCGATGAATAAGAGCTTACGTATTTAAGTCCTGGGTATTGATATATTTCTATGTATATTACTTATTTATGTATGTCTGTCAGTTGGATACCCTGGTATCCGTAAAACAAGCTTGATGGTGCTTATTTTAGACGGGGCTAACTCGTGTGAATGTACGAATAACTGCAACAAATCAACCGGTTTTTAAAGTTAAAACCACAATTTGACGGATTTGTCATATTATAAAGAAATAGGACAGTCAAGAAGGGTCAATATGCAATGGCCTGCTTTTGGGGGGGGCATGCTCACACACTGCAGATCTATTATCGCGCCTATGTTTGATTTCGGCAACGTGTTCTTTAGTGCGTCGTTTTCTACATTGAACCATCATCGAACCCGGAACATCGGGATGGCGATACCATGAAGACCGGTATGCGAGCTACTCGACGACGGAGGTTGTTCGAGGTGTTATGAGGTGACAAACTACTACATTCGTTTCGATAAACCTCAAATTCTGGCTACGCGAGGCTATTGAAATCAGAAAACATCCTATTTCAATAGAGACAAGCGTTCC
Organism: Calamotropha paludella; assembly: GCA_927399485.1. Lineage (NCBI taxonomy): Eukaryota > Metazoa > Arthropoda > Insecta > Lepidoptera > Crambidae > Calamotropha > Calamotropha paludella. The sequence goes on along the minus strand of OV656815.1, from coordinate 17,916,588 downwards.
ATCTGCTTGAGATCCAATAATTCATAATTTAATACCTCCAAAGACAAACCTTGCAAGACCTAGTGATGTAGTTAGCTCTTTTTCAAATAATAACAGTAAGATGGAGGTCGGTCCCCCTGCCCGAGATTTTTTCGCCAGTTCTTCTCGGAAGGGCCTTGAAATGAAATGTAAAAATAAAACAATTTAATTTATAGAAAACTGTTTCTGAATCCCATAACACAAGTGTTTTAGCTACTTAACTATTATACAAACTTGGAGATGAGAATTATATAACCCAGATTGTGATTTCAATTAAGTAGTTTTTTAATATTCATTTTAGGAATTTTTATTTTTAAATTAATATTTTGAAAAACATTCTTTAATTTATGACCAACAACATATAAATAATATGCAAACTCATTTTAATTTATTGTTGGCTGCCCCACTATTGCATATATGCATCAAAATAAGATTCCAATTAACCACGGTTTGACTTCTCGTTCATCAGTGGGACAGGTTGTATCATAATTAAGGGGTTTGACGTTGGTATTTGTATTATTATTTTTTGAAATAGTATTTAAACATATTTACAGTATATTTCTTTAAACATCAGTTCAAATTAAATGAAAATGCACAGCAAGGATAAATTAACCTTAATATATTTGTAAAAATAATGATTTTGTTAGTATTTTAATTCAGATTCATAAAAAGTACTAAAAATTCAAAGAAAATAATGTTTTTATAACGAAATAGTTGTAACTGTGTACCGGTGTAAACAATCTGCAAAATGACAAATACGAATTAGGGTGATAATGAACTCCCAAATGGACAAGAATCCAAGGAAATAAAAATATTGACGTCAGCACAAGATATATTGGGGAATAATAGGCGTGACATTGCAGTGATGGTCCCCCCCGGGAATCGAACCCGGACCGACACATGGCGAGCTAGCAGTAACCGTCTCGAAATTAGTTTTACCCCATTTCACGGAACTTTGATATGCCCCGAAGCTCAAAGTTGCCACCTACATAGAACAAAAAGGAGTTTTTGAAATCATACGTCACTAGTTAATTTTTTACTAGCTTTTTAGGAAACAGAAAGAGTAAAATATGAGTTTTTTTCACTCTATCTGTTTTTCAAAAAGTCTTTAATAGGTAGTTTTTACAAGAAATACAATTAAATTGTTATCATAAATAAGGCTACGTTCTTTGACTTGAAGAAAAAACTCAACGAATCGCTGTTATTGATAAATATACTTAAACACTGTTTGACAGATCAAAGTGTGATATTGGCTGAAAGATTTAAGTTTGTTCATTTCAGAAAATAAAAGTTAGGATTATCGGTTAGACTTTTATTGAGCTTAAACGGTTAGACTTTTATTGAGCTAATTTTTTTTTATCTGTTAGTACACCACAAACTATCTACCTTTTCAGTTTGTTATGCTATTTACGGGACACCCTGTATTATGACAATACTTTGTGTGTGTTTGTTACCATATTGTCAATTTATTCGGTGCGTTGCTATGGTAACGTTTTCACTAATTCTTACACGTCAAAATAAGAACGTGAAAAGTTAAATAAGAAAACTGAAGATGTCAGTCCAACAGTGAAGTGTAGAAACTGTTTTAATGTTGAGGCGGGTGACGGCTAGTTTTAAATAAACGTTAAACACCTTATAAGGTCACATTTTATGTAAGGATACATAGATAATACTGGTAGGCTAATAACTATAGGTCTATTTGCGCAAACAACAGCTATTCAGTCAAGTCAGTAGACGACTTCCGTGGTCGAGTGTCTCGCGTACCGATTCTCATGGTAACGCCACTTCGAGGTCCCGCGTTCGATCTCCGGCCGAGTCAATGTAGAAAACAATCTTTTCTATATTGGCTTGAGTCTGGGTGTTGTGGTACCATCGTTGCTTCGCAATTCCATACCATAATTGCTTCAGCTACGTAGCTTGGGTTCAAAATACTGTATATCGACGGCGAAGTGCCAATAACTCCTAACTGCTAAATTTAAAATAATACAAGTTAAAAAAACGTTTAATTTCTTGACAAGTTAAAAATTGATAAAAAAATTGTTTATCTATTTTTTAACTTGATGCCCTTGCAACTGAAAATGCGCTTAGGAAATTTCATTAAAACATGCAAATAACGAATTTTAATTCGAAATGACAAAAAAATAAAATTTCTCGACAAATTTCAGTTAGGAGGTATCGGCACTTCGCCGTCAATATGATGTTGTCTATTTATTTATATTTACGAGCATGTCGCATTCCAGATGGCAGGTATGTAATTTAAGATGTGTAAATTAATTTCGTAATTTAATATTAATTTCTGTAATCAGTATCTGGATCGTATTAACGCACCTTATATATTACTACTAGATGATAGTTGTGTTGTCTACTACCAGTGAGAAACTTGATCGCAATATATTTAATTGTTAAGTTTAATCGTTTTTAATATTCTTTTGTAAATTAAAAACCTCTTTGATTAAGGCTTTGCGATTTGCCTCTTTTATGAAAAAAATTATAAAATGAAGTAAAACATAAATCCAATTTATAAAAATTGAAGTAAAGAATACCTTTTTAGGTTCACCATATTTGTAACTGCATCGGAAATTTTTACTTCTGAGCTAACCATAATTATAAAATTGTCTTTCTTTTTATTGAAATAATTCAATCACACAGATATTTGAATTATTAATTTTGTCTTACGGTCGGTGACGTTAAAACATATGACAACATAAGCGAATGTGGTTCTGTTATTTTCAAAGTATAGTTATAAACTACGATTATGACAATAACACATGATATGTTTTACCTTCAATAACAGCATATTAGTTTCTTCTCAGTTTGACTACCTACAAACGGTACAGAGTTTAATATTACACACCTAGGTATGTATGCCAACGTGTGTGTGTGTGTGTAACATACATGCTGTAGTAGGTGTAATATTTATTTTAATTAATTTAATGTATTTCTAATGCACATTATATAACAATATTGGCTTCCTGCCCTCCCTTCTACAAATATTAACTGCCAAATTTTACAATTTTATTTCAGCAAAATTTTCTTAAATATTGGTTCACGTATATTTAACTAATATACATATAATAATCGTCGAAACAACTATTCGACCTTTACTCGTAAAAATGTATTTTAAAAAGAAAACAAGTAGATGTATGTGAATCGTGTAATTCATAGCTGCGTTCATTTTTAAAACAAAACTGGTTTGAAACCGAGCCTTGTCTCGATCCGCCCCTAAAGGCTGCATGCGCCCGCTTCACTTTTTTATAACGTTTTTTTAAACCTTAATAAACTTTTTCCTATTGGCCGTGAGGAAATTATAACCTTTTTTTGTTTTGAGACTGAATAAAATTTATAGCAGGTGAAACGTAGAGTCAATTATGTAAGATATCGATCGGAATCAATGATCGGTTGACGCGATTGGTCCGATCGGGTCCAATCAGGTTTGACTCGGCTTACATCCATATAGACAAAAAAATAAAAAATATTTACACAGCAAAGTCTTTTAAGTATTTTGTCAAAGTTGATAGTGTGAGAATTTTTTATTTTATAGAATATCTTTTGTTCATGAACACAATTTTGTGTTTGGTGTTATAAGTTTATGCTTTAATTAGTTTATGAGAACGCACGCCTTGTACTCCAGACTAGCAAATGTTGGTTTTTTGCGTTAACAAAAGTAGTAACAGAACGGTAAACTTAATTTTTAGTCCCCATTTTTCGATTTATCTACACAATACAATTGTTTCGCGTGTTGCTACATAAGTATGCTATAGTTGTTTCCGTGTGACTAGTTTACTAGTGTATTGGCGAACGGTAGGTTTTTTGGGGGCGCGTATTCTGGGTGCAAACGCGATATCGCGTGTTGGGGCGGGGCACACGATTACAATTAAAACATTGTGTATCGAACTCACCTCTTTTATGGATTTTCGTAGGTATATCTTTACGAACAATTATAGTAGTACCTATTAAATTAAAAAGAAAATAATACTTTGGAACTACGAGGTAGTTGTTAAGTGAATGATATTCACCAGTATAGCGTATATTTTTCTAATTTCGGTTTTCCTTTTATTGATGAAAATATCACACTAGATAAATGTAGAAATAAAAGGTTTATTGTAGAATAAAATTATTTTGAAGGTAGAATCTTATTTAACTGACATATCCAAAGAATACAACATTTGAAGTAAAAATATTTTTCAAAATAAGTTTGCAAGACTGTACAGAAAGATTGACGTGAAGTTTCCAAGGAAACTTGTTGTCAAGTTCCAAGACCTCACTTCCAAACTGGAAACTAGGGACATTTATAGTTATGTACCCACAGCTGAAGTACAAACCTTACCCATAGATAAAAATATCACAGAGAGAAATATAGATTAAAATAGAAAACTAATAAAATTGTTAATTCCATTAAGCGGCTCCTTGTAGCGTTCCTTAGAGAAGTTTCGACCAGCTGTGGACTCGTAACACCTGATGGTGTTGATGATGATTGTATTGATCCAATTATACCGTAAACATAGATTCCATATGACTTTATTTACTCGTGGTATAATTATACCTTCAACATATATAAATCTTAGTGGAAGACTGGATCTATGAACCATTATATTTTAAGTGTTATAGAATTGGACAGATTTTATTAAAGTTTTGTTTAAGTCCCCAAAACTTGAATAAAATCTGGAGATTGAACAAGGCCATTGACTTTTTTATGAGATACAGGCACAGCGATCGCTGGCTCATGACGTGATTCATGATAATGAAAGATTACTGCGTGTAGAAATGGGTGCCTATTCTTGATAATCAAATGATTTTTGTAGGATACAGAAATTTTTAAGTAAATTTATTTTGAATGCAATTTGTCGCAATTTGGAGATGCGGGATATAAATGTTTAAGTGGCGTAACGTAATGAACACGAAGTAAGCGGATCCAATTGCTACTGGAATATAAAATATACGATATAACTTGCGAAGGCGAACAGAGGTGATTATTTTCTTTTAGCATGTAATTTGCTGGTATCTAGACAGCAAACATAATTGCATTTCAGATCCAAGTAGATTGAAATGCAGATAGAGTACTCGGATACGAATTAAAATTCCACGAAACGTTTTACAGGTGAGAATGAAGCGTCGATGCGTTCCACTTCACACGTTAACAACAACATTATTGTTTTAACATGTACAAATGTTGTGGAGGACATCAAATGTGCCGGTTAATTTGGTTAGAAGCAAATTAATGGGGGCATTAATATACGTCGCACGGCAGATGGGATTCGTGACAAAATATTGACACGACCGTCCGCTTGGTAAAAACGTAGTAAGGAATATAAAAACTAAGATTGTAGCGGACGTATAGAAAGGTAAACTTCGATCTAAATAGCATAGGTAATCTATAACAAGAGCTAGTCTGATATTGAATAAAAAAATGCCTTTGTAATTTTAAATAAAAAATAAATAAATAAAATCGATATAGACAAAATTTCTCTACATTAAGTTTTTACATTTTTATGCTTAAAAACAACAATAAATAACAATTATGATTAAAACTTAACTTTAATTATGGCTGGCTTTCGTATTCAGCTTAAAATACGTGTATTTCGTTTGTTGCAACGGTAGCGATTCTGCCTTACGCACCGACTGTCCTGGGTTTGAATCCCGGAATATATATGTGTGACGAATACGAACATTTGCACCTGAGCCATGGGTATTTTATATATATTTATTTTTATTTTTATATATATTACATATCTCTGTATCATATATATATGTCTATCCGTTACCCTAGTATCCGTAACACAAGCCTTACAGTGCTCACTTTGGGCTAGGCTAATTGGTGTGCATGTAAGAAACATATTACTATCCTTCTTCATGTTAAGTGGATATGGTGTCCCGGTAATTGGATATAAAATAACAATGCTTTTTTATATATTTTTTGTAACTGGAAGTTGATTTGATTCATCCCGTGACTACGTTCTCGTGAGTTTCAGAACTTTTAAAATGCTTATAATTTGGCGTGAATTATGCTCAAACCTTATTTTGTGATATAAGTATTATATAGTATTTGTAAATGAGACAATTTCCTACACTATAAAATATTATGCATATTGATCTTGATCAAAGTTTGTTATCAAAGTTTATTAGGATTTTTAGGTAATGTCGTAACAAACAAACGGACAAATAATAATTTACAAACAAATAACAAAGAATTGCGAAATTTTCTGCCATTTTGATAAAAGAAGCAGATACTTAGAAGTATGATAAGGATAGGAATATAATAAAAACAATAAAATTTTGACAATCTATACCAATTATTCAATCCCAAACTAAGCTTGTACTATGGGAACTAAATAACGGAGAAAATACATAAAAAAGTATATAACAAACATGAACTGGGAACAAATGCTTATGTTCACCATACAAACATACAAGGATTCGAACCGAGGCCATTAGGCAGGAATGCTCATGTTACTCGAACCGGTTTGTTAACAAAATTAGCCTGCATTTTTACAGTAACGTTTAATTGAAATCAATATAGTTCTGGAAAAAATAAAAGAAAGCTTATCGTTAATTATTATAATGCAAAGGCTAAATATTAGAAAAATACATGGATTTTTATGTGCCTTACCACAAATCATCTCAGTGATGTAAAACCTATGCAGGTATTCGGCAAAATCCGGCGATTATCTCACATATTTTTTTCTACTTTTTTGTCGAAATTCACCTAAAATGAAATAAAAGCGTCTAGTGTTAGACGCATTTGCTTCGACCGGTGCTAACTTGATTAATTTCCGTGTCTGGTTCGTTTTGGGGTTCCGTCAATGACAAAATATTTTGACTGATATTGGGTTCTCTGCGCCAATAAATTTCAATGACCTGTTCCCGTTGTTTAATTAAATTAATACCAGCTATTACTGCAGAAAATAACTTACCCTAAGAGTTTATAAACATATCATATGTAAAACTTCACTGCACTAGCCATAATTTTAGACTTTTATATTATTAATAATAAGGTTTTTTGGAAACAAATCATTAAACTTAAAAATAAAGTTAATGACTCGGTAACACGTAATATATACGATTAACGATAATAATTAATAACATATTTTTTAATCTACGGAATCGGTAAGATAATATGGACCAGCACATTTAACCCTATACGGAATTTTCGAGATCTGGTTTTTTTATTTTAAATCACGGACGTGTCGTCATGCATAAACGGATTCGTTACGATTTCTTGTATTCGATTGAAGCGTAAAAAATGAAGAATAAATTGTGTTACATTAAACGACACATTATGATATATAAGGAGACAACTTATCGAATAACGGTTTCAGGCTACATTCGAAAAATTTTACAAATAATCAAAAATGTTCTGTCTTTAAAAACGTTTTACCTCTTCTGGTGCCGTGTCCTCTTCGCATGTCGACAGTGATTGTCTTCTGCTTTTTGTTAATTCATTAAGTGTTAAATCAATTCCAGTCCAACTCCTCTGATTTTTCGTGCATGTTAGCATTTTCTTATTCTTCAATTTAATGAAATGTATTTATATTTTATTTAGTGATAGCAATTTTATGTCACTTAATAGGATGGAATTTGAAAATAGAAAAGTTCCAACAGCTACGAGTCATACTTAATATCGTTTATAATTATTACTTGTAATTGTAATATCTGTCATATGTTACGTTATATAATTATGTGATTGTTACGAAGTATTTTAACATTTAAATAAGCATTAGATATAATTAAATTGGATGGGTTTGTTTGCATTAAGATTCTTATAAGATGATATTTGATTATAGCCAAGGTGGGTACACATATAGGATCTATTTGTACCATAAATGTACTACACATAGTAAATAGTAGATAGCCTTCAAATACTTCCTGTTGATTGTTAAATTTAAAATTAAACCATTATTAAATAATTTTTCTTTCATTTATCTTTTGCTAATTTTACACCAGTATTTTTTCTTTTAGGATATGAATACTAGAGTAGACAAAGAGTTTTTACTCTTTTATTGTAACAAATGAAGCCCGTCAATCTTTGAATAGCTAGTTGAATTGGTAAGAGAAAATTCGAAATTAGAACGATTAAGGTTGATTAAAACCTCTATATTACACTGATAGTTCCTGGCCGCAGAGGTTTGGATGCAAGGGGCGATGACGTATACGGCTCATCAATACGCGTCGCGCCCGCCGCCATTAACCCTGTCTAATGAGGTCGGACACGTTTAATAGAATTAAACGCTTCGACACGCCGCTGAAGGGTTGGGGTACATGTGTATCAGGTGCTTTGCGGTCTCGCTTACGGGAAGAGATGGGCACTTGAAAGAGATAGATTACCTGAGGTCAGAATTGAGAATTGATGTAAAGTGTCTATTTAGTTTCGACTCACCAATCCACATTGGATCCACGTGGTTTATTCCTCCATAATGAAAACTCATGCCAGTGCAGAATTGTATTGTTTATAAATGAATTCAGTGATGTATGAAATAGATCTTTGATTTATAAAAACAATATTCCATGTATCGAAAGTTATCCAACCTGCGAACACGGTTTTTACTGAGGAATCGACACGTCATTATCTATATATATAAAAGAAAGTCGTGTTAGTTACTCCACTTATAACTCAAGAACGGCTGAACCGATTTAGCTGAAAATTGGCAGGGAGGTAGTTTAGAGCCAGGAGAAGGACATAGGATCCTTTTTATCCCGTTCGACAGCATTCCCGTGTGACTTGACATGAAACGTCAGTCACTATAAAACGTGGTATAACAAAAAAGAATCAGACTTGGAATAACAAAACGCAAATGACAGCTATGTAATTGACGTATAATGACAGCTATGTAATGACGTATGGATGACAATTTGATATTTGTAAGAAATCAATAATAAAACTATTTGTATTAAATAAATAATTAACAATTATAATGTAATGATAGTGCCATTGCCCATTCGTATAAACAGTGAAGTGAACAATAAAACTCGGTATGGTTGAAAATTTGAGTTTTTAGTTGAAGTGAAGTTTAATAATTAATGCCGCGACCAAGACGATCGAATCTTTCCCGACAAAGCCATGATGCAAGAAGAATACGAAATACTGCTAATGAAAGTACTGAAGAAGAACAAGAAATTGCACGTGAACAGCGCCGCGATAGTATGGCTCGACTTCGTGCTTCTCAATCACGAGAGCAAAGAAATACAGAAATAATTATGAATGATTAAAAAAAAATTAAAAAAAAGGTCTGCTTATTTATTGCCATTAAGGCGGAACAAAGTTCGCCGGGTCAGCTAGTTAAATATAAAAAATTAAATTATAATAAACGCGTTTCGTGACTAAAATCTTTTTTTTCATTGAAACATATTTAAAAGTAATTTAAAAAAAATACATAGATAAAGTATAGTATAATAAGTATAGTTTTAAAATTTTTATATATTTTATGCATTTTCAATGCGATCTTATTTCTATTATAATATTTTTTCTTATAATAAGTATAATAAAATTTAAAGAAACAGGTATTAGATGATCGTTCAAGATTATGCTTAATGTATAATTCCGTTTAAAATCATCAAGTTGATTTGTTCTGATCCATTGTTGCAAGACTTTTACAGATATTTTGCTTTATGAATAATAGTATGTGGCTTTTGTCCGTTGCTTGATGTAACCACACCTCGCAAGACTGCCTTGACACGAAGCTTTTGCACAATACCAAAGAATTTCCCAGAACGCGGTCTTGTTCGTGACTAGAGCTATATGATGCGGTCAGGTGGGCACAGGGCCGAACTCGTTAATAATACACGTTAAGAGGTCTCATCAACAGGTTAAGACTAATGGAAACTATAGCACAAGCTATATATCCGAGCAAAATAAAATATAAATGCATTTATATTGTTAAGAACTTCGATATATATAATATAAATTATTTTGTTTATTTATTGACCATACTATAACATTCTCATAATAGGCGGACTTTATACTCATTAAATACCAGCCAACCTTTGAGAAAAACGATATTCATGATTGCGGCAAAATAATACACTTATTAGGTACTCCAAAAATAAGATAAACACAAATAAACATACTTAGGTACATTAATTATAAAATCACATAGGTATACACACACTAGTAAGAAAGTGACGATTAACGCCTCAGTAAGTTTTGAAGGAGACACGGTCGGGAAGGCTGTTCCAAAGTGTTATAGCACGAAGAGTGAAGGAATTAGCCGTAAAGCCAGAATGGAAGCCAGAAATTAGGAAGTGGGGAGTGCTAACGAATTGTTAGATCAAAGTTGTCGGCATGATATATTGAAACTTGCTATTTATTTAGTATATTTGTATGTTTGTTTTTTTTTACTACAGTTTTATTTATTATATAGAACTGAATAGTGACCTGTTCGCTGGCGGAGAAGGCAGGTGAGGCGAGACGTGAGGGGCGGGCAGCAACGGCGTTCTCACGCCTCTGAGGTCACGCCTTGCTTTGACCAACCGAAGAAACCTATGTACTGTACTCAAATAATAGAATACTAACGGTACGTAGGTACGCCGTCAAGACGGCTCCCGTGCGAAACCTTTCTTTTACAGTTAAGAAGGTTGTAGAGTAAAAAGCAAAATGCAAAGAAACGGCGGTTTATAGAACGGAAATATAATCTACCATCAAAGAAATAGCAAACAAACAAGAAGGGAAGCAAGGACCAAATAAAGTTCGACATTGGTTTGCTATTCAGTTTCAGTCACAGTGTACAATTTCTTAGATTGTAATAGTATGGTTTTCGTTAAATATACTGCTATCAAAGGTCGATCATCTTTATGGCGAAATGGTATATAGGAATAGTGTTAATATGCAAAAAAGTTTATGTTAGGCATTGAATTGAATTAATAGTTGATGGTAAACCAGGCTGACCACAGACAGTTTTAAAAGAAAAAAAATTACAGTTAATTAGGTATTACTTTTCTATAAATATAACTTTGTACATTTACGTGTAACACGCTTGTTTAAGCTTAATGTAAGGTGACTGTAGCCCATGCCAAAGGTTAAGATCGAAATTGAGGTACTACGGACATAGATCCACTCGTGAAAATTGTAACTTAATCAAGAGTATCGAAATAGTGGAGATATTTTCTTTCCAAATATCGCTGCTAATCTAAAAGTACTGCCTTTATCTTCTTAATAATAATCATAATTCGTTAGTCAAAAATTGAAATGATCTAGTGTATAGGTAATTGACATTTTGTAGTGCCACTAATATTCAAGATTTATATTATATTATAATTTTAATATAGGTAAGTTATAGTGGAAGAATTTCAGTTAAAATATGCATGAAACGTTATATATAGAAGTTAAAAAGAATCCTGTAGTACCAGCTATAAAAAAAATTGCCAAAAGCGTGTCGTACGGTCCTACTTACCAAGATAGGAACTTATAAATATTGTTTGATCATGGTTTAACAACTGGGTCGAGATCATATACGACGATGGTAAGCGAGCAAAAAATTATAAAATCAACTTAACAAAAAAAGTTTATCAAAATTTATTACTATTACTATTTATTACTATGCCAGACTCGTTAACTTCTAAAGCTTTCTTAACTGGATATATTTTCACATGTAGAATAACAATGGTGTGGCTGGTGGAGGGCTGGGGGGAAGTTAGGACACTTTGCTCTTACATAAATTACACTATAAAACTTCATATTTTACAAACGGAATCCTAAATTGAAAAATGGCAAAGGAAAACCGATTGTTATTTTTGAAAGACTTATCCAACGATAAGATATGAAAAAATTAAAATGTGACCCTCTTTTATGTTTAAACGGGGTACATTTTTTTTAATTATTTCATATTTCGGCTTTGGCTGTGTGATCAATATTTAAAACCATGCCAAATTATAATATCATAATACTAATATCCTCAGCACCAACAGACCGACCGACATACAAACGGACATAACGACTAATAACAATATTAGTATTCCATGTAGTTTCTACGAAGCCCTTATAAAAAATGGTGTAGTTAAGCATAGATTGGGCCTATTACCAGATTCTGTTATTAAAAACGTCACTAAACAAGAGAACGTCACAAAAATATATGTATTTATACTAGAGCCATGACTCAACTTCACATATTTATAATGTTTGAATAACATTATGTTTTATCAAATCCACTTTGACAATGGAGTCGCTCAAGTCTTTGTGGTAAGCTTTGTGAAGCTTTGTAGTAGAGAAAACGTGAAAACGGTTAAATTGTGTGTTATTATTCTTATTATTATATATGATTGTGCTAGTGGCTTTTGTTACGAAGCATCTTTTAAAAGATTTAAATGATTACCTAAGGTTTTTTGCTTGTATAAATTACAGCTGCTAAGGTATAATCGACGATATTGCTATCGTCTAATCTATTAGATTGATTGGATAGAATTTACAAAGGCCTTATTTCTTGTTGTTTGAAGAATACAGTCGAAAATTTTCACGTTTTTCACGTTTCAATCGACCATATATTTTTTCTCGGTGTCTTATCGAAAATTTGGGCTCAGATTCTCAAAGAGCATTAAATTTCGCGTAGGAATGGAGATATTGCATTATTTTTTTGGTACGATAACATAATAAATAAACACGTTGAAAACTTAGAAAAAATATTGATCACCTCAGCGTTAATGGGTTAATGTATATTTAAGATCTTATAAAACGAAATTAAATCTTAATTTCGAATTTAGAACGTGGTATTGTAAGCTAGGCGAATATCTTTTTCAAGGGGTTCGCCCGCGTCGCCTCCCACAGCGATGACTTGACAAACCTCGCAATAACACCTACAGCCCGCAAAGCCTCGTTGAAACGATTCAAATCAGAGATTTCAGGAAGATACCCGATTGTATTATTCCGGTTTCCTAACCAAAAATCCAATTGTGCCTCCGAATCCCTTTCGCGAAAATTCCCTCACCCACTGTGATTCCCTCAATCGGACATGAATAGCGAATAATACGTTGTCATCCGCCATTATTATCTCACAATGATACAGTGCTTTTTCGATAAAAATCTCGAATAACAATCGGGAACTAGCGCCCGTAATGTTATTTTAAATAAAAGAAAATATCATGACAGTTTTTTTTTGTAATAGCGGCCCATTATGACAATTATTTCAATGTCTTTATTACAAAACTGTGCTCGTTTTGATGAGATGATATCAGTAATCCATGAAAAACATCAGCCAGATTGCAGTAATTGGAAATAACTTTATATGGTTGTTGCAGATTTGAGATGTTATCAAAGATAATTGTTAACAATTATTGGGAACGCAAAAATCACTGACATTTACGTACATTTATGTACATTTACTACGATTATGCTAAACGTACCCAAAACATAATATCAAGGTTATTACCTACTTTATTCTGACACTATTTCGTTCTTACATAAACCAAAAGTTAATACCTATATTGAAAATCATTGCTTTGCCCTAGTAGGGTAACACTGTTTATGATAGTATAAAGGCTCCTTGTTATATATGGACTAGATTCGTAGAATAGCATTGAGATTTAGTGTGCAACTTATACGTACTTGTATAAGGTGTTAAAGTACTCCCTCAAGGATGCGTATTCTTCCCTTCAACACTAAGACTTTTTGTATGAGACCGAGCTTTAAAAAAATATAATAATGATATCATTGAAAATTGTTACAGTTCTATTTTGTTTTATATAAAAATAATAAGAGTGAGAGAATCATCAAGTTAACACGGTTCTGGAAAAGAAATCAAAACAACAAAATAAAAATAAAAACGCACTTTCGGTATCCGTAAAAAGTGTTTAATTGAAATCACATTTAAATTTTTATCTACTCTGATACTATAATACAAAGATTCTAAAACTGAAAACAAAATGATTATGACAAACATTACGTACAGGCCAAAAATAATAAAAAAAAAAGTTTAATTACGATACAGGGTCCGTACCATCAACTTTATTTCAGCGACTCAAGTTCGATGCAGTTTATTTTAGGTTCTTAAAATGAATTGCTTTAATTCATACCATCAACTATCAAATACAGGATCGCAATTGAATCGCAAACTTTGAATGAATGATAGATTGTTGTCTGTGGTCTGCTTTTGAATCGGAACACATAAGTTTTTATTTTTCGCTCGGCAGCACGTCCTTTTAGTCATAGTTACTTGTTTTTGGGTTGTTATTTGTTTTGAAAACCCAGGAATACATATTACAATTCCCTTTATTTGTGATTTTTAAGTACTTATTATGTTTTGCAATTTGAATGTATAATGGAATGACTAGATATAGCGAAATTAATGTTGGCGACAACATTTTATCAATCGCGTCGAGAATTATTATTTCAAAATGCAATACTTAATTGCGTTTACTTTTACAATTACATTTTAAAGAAATTTTAAAGACGGAGAGGCTGTATGGGGCTAATAAGCTTTGCCTCTCTTCTGAAGGAGAAATTAAATAAAAAAATTTCAAAGACCGCTTCTTTCAAAAAATATAGTGAAGCTATATAGCGTATATATTACATTTATATTATAATATAATGGCGTAAGTAGTTTAAATTTATGTTTTATATTTGTGAAATGTGGGTTATATCGCTATAAGCTTTAGTCTAGCATGATTGCTATAATAGAAAGTTTTTCTCTGCAGTGAATCCTCGCGTCGCAGAGTGACTTTTGTTCAGTTAGAAACCCTTTGGGAGTTTCTAAATGAACATAAGGAAATTGCAACTGGCTATAATAAAACCGCACAAGCCCGGGAGTATTCGCGAAGAATGTGGCTGGAAGTGGCCGAACAACTAAATTCGCTTGGTGATGGTGCAACAAAAGACTGGAAAGGATGGTGCAAAGTATGTTTATTATAGCATAAGTCAGACGTCAAATTATAACTTCCAATATTTATAGGAAATATTGGAAATTATAATCTAAAGTCGCTACTTATTATTAAAACTACAAATTATTAAATATATAATTCGTTTTAGTACTGGAATGACTACAAATGTAAATTGAAAAAAATGGCTGCTGCTGCAAAGGTTTCACACAGCCAAACTGGAGGAGGTCCTTCAAGTGTAAAACCTTTGACAAATTTAGAAAATAAATTTTTGCAAATACTGGGCCCCAATTTTGGCGAAGGACTACCTGGAATGCAGGTCGAACCATTTGAAGAAGTAAGTTTCATTTTACATGTTGCTCTGATAGTTAACACAAATTTTGCTTATTGACTCACGATTTGATTTTTTTAGGAGCTAACTCCAGGCTCTGAAAGCATATTGGCTCAATATGTAGTCTTTCCATCATTTGCTACATCTACTGCACCAAACTCGTCACACCAAGAGCCGGGGCCATCGTGGAGACTTACAGAGCCTCCCCCACTAATCGATCCACAACCTGCCGTAACAGCAATACCAACTGCTTCTCCACCCGCGCCAGAACCGGCTATTATTGAACCAATTTTAGACCGAGCTCTTACTCCACCACCAGAAAGAACCGCTCCACAACGTACACCCCGTCGCAGACGTCAGAGACGTGAGCCGCCTATGTCTCAAGAAGCGGCACGTCGGGCGTTAATACGCATATCAGAGGAGAGAGTGGAGATAGAGAGGCACAACAGTAATTTGTTAGGTGCCCTCTTAAATGAGTTAAGAGAAATTAAAGAAATTTTGCGATCAAGGTAATAGCATATAATATTCTTGTTATTTAAGAAAATTATTTTAAAGAATATCACTTAATATTGCATTAGAAACTTTACATGAAATGAAAGATAAAAATAAAGATAAAAATAATATTTCTTACATTCACACAAATAAACCTAGCCTGTAAGGCTTGTGTTATGGATACTTGGGTAACAGATAGGCATACATATATATGATAAATAGATTTGTAATATGTATTCATATATGTGTAATATGTATAAATAAAAATATATATTAACACCCATGACTCCGGTACAAATGCTCGTATTCGTCACATACATTTGCCCCTTCCGGGACTCGAACCCAGGACCATCAGTGTAACAGGCAGGATCGCTTATCGTTGCACCAAATGGTCGATGCCATGATGATTCTAGAATCAAGATGTTAACAACAATTAAAAATAAAAATACAGGAATTAAAATTATATATTCGAAATATTATAATAAAAAACTTTTAGGTCTATCGGGAGTCCCACAAACGAAGAATAAGAGCATCTCTAGTGGCCATGCCCTGTTGTAGAACCTGATTGCTGCTGCCGCCTCTTTCACTGTGTCCATCATTTACATTTATTTGCAGTTGTGCTTCTTGAAGCAAGTCTTCGTTGCTCAACTCAGGCACAGGGATGTTGGCTATATTACAAATGTTATGTAAAACCACACAAGCAATTGTAATAGACGCAGCTACTCTTGGTTTATAATGTAATACTCTGTGTACAAGGAGACAACGAAAACGTGCTTTGAGAAGACCGATTGTTCTCTCGATGACGTTCCGTGTTCGGACATGAAGATCGGTGTAATGAGCTGCAGGTGAGCCAGGAACGGCATCCACAATAGGTGTCATTAAAAACTTCCTTAATGGGTATCCGCAGTCTCCTTAAAACATTATAAAGATAGAGTGATTAGCAATTTACCTTAAAATTATAATATTACTCGTAAAATCAAAGCAAGTAGTTCTCGTTTTGTTTTAAAGTGTTATCATCTATTGTATCTGTGATGAATAGGTCTGGTTGTTGTTTTCTGTTTGTGTCTTTATTAATGTTTAATTGAATGTGCGCTGCACCAAATTATTGTTATAATTGTAATTATTTTTGTACCTAATCTCATTTTAAGCGAACGTATGTTCTTATGAGAATAAATGTCTTTAAACCTAAACTTAAAATCAGCGTGCCTTGGATTTTATGTAAATACTGTAAGTAACTAAGATCTATAGTTGTGTTTATGTTTTATTAAAGATTTTTTTTATAATGTCAATATCTTTTATATTTTATTTTTACTAACCAAGTAACCATGTAGCCTCATTGAGATTTTCTAAATGTGGCTTTAATGGATGAACATTCCATATAAAAGAATCGTGTGTTGCTCCACCATAGCTGGCATCCACACTAATAATATTCATGTCAGCATCACATATCTTTAAGTGTAACAAAATGCCATTAAAGAAGTTTTAGATATTCCAAAATATTTTTTTGAATAAAAAATCTTACCAGTTGTACATTCAGAGAATGATACTGTTTTCTGCAATAGTATCGCTCCTCATTTTCAACAGGCCTAACTATTGCTACGTGGGTGCAATCTATGCATCCCAGCACACCGGGCATTCGAAATTTGTTGTAGAACCTTGAAAAATAATTATAATTATTACTGTAATTTTAATGGTTTGGTTGAATATAAATATTGTATAAATACAAATATACATTTCCTACTTGCAAGATTCAAACACGTGACCATAGACTGCGTAGGCAGGGTCTCTAACCAATAGATGATCTGTTAATAAAGTTATGCATAAGCTTACCTAGATCTTATTTTATTTCTTTCATTTAGGTTTTTTGGGAAACTTATGTATTTTTTTCTCATTATTGGAGAATTTAAAGCTGCTGTTACTTCTGCTATGATTGTGGACACTGTCTGTTGTGCTATACAATGTCCACCAATGTCTCCAATAGGCCTTTGATAGGACCCGGTCGAATAAAAGGATAAAGCAGTTAAAACCTAAAAGTAAGCAATAAATACACTAGTTTGATAGATTATTTAATTGTACACAAAGGGCGACTATAGCTTCTCTTTCAATGAATAAGAGTTCAGTTGGGACCGTGAGTGCTGACTGATGGACTTGAAGCTAACTGTAACTGGTTGATTCCACTAAACTATTTCCTTTTATTTTATTAAAATGTAACAAAAAAAATCAGATTCGATCACAATATGTTTACTGTTCACATGGTGAAATCCATTTTGATACTTATCTAACCTTTGTTTCAACTGATAAATCAGTGGATCTTATTTTATTTTTAAGCAGTGGCCTTAGTTCGTCACACAATTCCATGGCTAACTTTTTCGTCAGACGATATCGTTTAATGAATTCTGTGTCACCCAAATCAAAGGGATCGGATTGCTCCCTTATGTGGCTCCTTCTTTGACGCTGCAGTGTATTAGTATAACAATCATTTTCGAGAAATTCGAAAATAATCAACTCGTCGGACATCTGAAAATAAAATTCTGATACTACAATATAATTTCGCAATTAAATATTATGGATTATTATAGGGAGAAAGTAAAAAAATGTATAATTACTTTTGATTTAAAATAAGTCTTCGGAATAAACTCGTTGACCTTATGCACGTACTACGTCTTTAAAGTTTATAGAAACTATCTAATCACTTTGTTTTAAACAAATAGTAACTTTATTTGAGTCGCGATTTTTGACGTTTGAGCGTAGCAGTTTAGGTTCAACTGATGTCATATAAGCCGTCATGGTACGAAAATGAATGAACGACACAAGTTTGCGGCTCAGTTTAGGTTGTGAATAGGCGTTGAACCGCAAACTGTTGACATTAAAGAAAATTGATCGTCTATAAGACGTCATGGTACGATTAAACAAAACAGTTCAGTTTAAGTCCTAAATTGAATCGCAATAATAGTTGATGGTAGGCACCCAGGTCTTGTATGGACACCTGTATCATAATATAACTTTTTAATCATAACGATACACCTATACAACCTCCAGCTGGACCAAGGAGGTTGAACCTCTACTTTAAAAAGGTTTCAATGAACGAGTCCGCGACGACGCAACACGCATTCACAATCGATGTTTGCACCTTGGCGCCAACATTTGACATTTAAAAATTCTTTTAAATATTTGAACAAAGTTTGGTTTTGTTTGCAACATTGTTTTACGTAATATAGTATGAGAGTAGATAAAGTAGTGTATGACACTGTACATAACTTGGTCTTATAACACTCGTGTGATACTATAAAAAAACTCGCCTACGGCTCGTTTTTTTAAAACACACTCATGTTATAAGAACCCTTATTATGCAACAGTATCATAAACTACTATTATTGTGTTTCGTTTTAGTTTACTAGGCGATACAGTCGCTAAGCATAAAACTACTCTAGCACCATACCTATATTGGAGCGGAGCGTAATACCTAAAAAAAAAATTATTTGGTTCGATGGGAATTTTTGCGAATTTCAAAATTCGAAATTCCGTCACCATCTGGTCCTAAATCTGTTGATTCAATTCTACACAAAAATATTAAAATCGGTTAAGAACTCGGGAAGTTATGGCGTAACAGACATTGCGCCATTGAAGCTGATCCATGGGCGCTTTGCTCGCTCCGCTCCAATTAGAAATCAACTTTGTCTGTTCTGTAGAAACTATGTTGACAGTAATCGTTAACAATATTGTTACTGTCGCTTGTAACTTTATTGATGTCATAAATAATGTTCTTGTGTATTTTAAGGATATAAAATTGATGTTTTGCAAGTAAATCTGTGAATTTGAAGCAATGATATGTAATCATTGCTTCAAATTCACAGGTATATCAACACTTTCTGACTATATGTTACAAAGTGTTAAAATGTGTTTCTTATATTACTTACCAGTATCTTTACAGCACGTCTTTCCACAACAGTAATATAGAGATATTAGGATTATGTCTATATCCGCGTTAAATTCGGTTTTTGCACCCACCTCTGCTAAAAGAAAACAAAAAAGTCAGTCATTCTAATTTATAGGTATTTGCACAGTTGAATCTATAGAATTTGGTCTAATATAAATACATTGTGATGATTATTAACTTGCGAGCTGATCATGTTTTGTTTGCCGTTAGAGAATAGACCTTAAGTTAACACCAGCAGTAGGATCTGCCCTTGAGACCTACCTACTACCGGTCGTCGCGAAGCAAGCGGCGGCTACGGGAATTTGATGAAATTGATGAGAATCAATAGTATTCGCGATAGGAACATCCAGTGGGAATCTCAGATTATATTATTGATATTTCTTTGCAAAGCAGTTACTTTTGTTAGTTATTATTGTATAATTTACGTGGAGTAAGGTTCCTTAGAAACATTATAGGAAGTCAGACTTTGACCGTGATTTTCTGCACAGGAAAACCGCATGCTTAGATAAATATCGACTGTTGAAGGGTAAAAAAGAACGCTTAAAAGCATTTTGGGGAGAAATTAGTTATATGTTATATATATCCTTAGTTTTTTATAATCGAAATACTTAATCAATTCACATGGTGACTAATTCTCAAATTTAAAATATAATTTATTATACCCAAAGATTACACCTAATAAAAAGGGCGGTAGGTGGGTAACGAATTTAAAATAATATTTGAATTTCTATGAAATTCAATAAAACAAAGTCTTAATCCAGGCTGAAATTAACCTACCGATGAAAACCGCCAGAGAATCCGTTTAGTAGTTTTGAAGATTAGCGTGTATATACCTACACACAGGCAAAATTAAAGAAAAACTTTTTTTGCTTTAAATTTTAATTGCTCACATAATTTTTTATAACTTTATTCAATGTACAGAAACAGTACACAGGGTGTCTACTGTTTCATTACAAGTATATTTCAATTTGCCGAATTCTTAACTGTAATATTTTTAAGGTTAAATGAATCTAACACGTTACTTTGATTTTAACCTAATTATTTCGGTGTATTGAAAAGTACTTATTCGCAGCACACATCCAGGTCCAGCGATTGGATTAAGAAGAGGAAGCGGGCATGATTTCACAGTAGCGGTATCGCTGTGCCGTTGGATGCTCGTAAAGCGTCGCCTCGCCTCGATATCACGGTCTAAGAATAAGCTACATTGCTTTCTAGTTCTTATCGGAATTTTACCATAAAAGTAAAATTCTGATAAGAACCTTTAGGTACTCTGCCCCTTTAGAGTCTGTGTTCAAATCCTGGGAGAAGCTGTTAAACTATTACTTACCTACCGATCTAAATTTAAAATCATAATTTGTGACCCCGCCCGAGGGGGATCCTATTCATTATCAACATTCATTTTGATTTTTCGTACATCCATTGTTTCATTCTAAACAGGATTTGGTAAAATTCTTCATGCATATATTTGAGCGATGGATTTGTTTCTGACTTATAGGTGTTAATAAAACTATTTATATTTTATTCAGTAAATAATTTATGTTTAAAACTTTTTTGGCTTTTGTTTAAAACTTTATTTAATATAGGTATTTTATATGAGAAATTTACAAAAAAATAAATTATTTTAATTGCAAGACACGTTTGTACTATATCGGCGAGTTAAACCGAACTTGATTCGATTAGTTCAAAGTTGACTTATAACTTATGGGTCTGAAAACGGTAGCATAAAGTAGTATATTCAAGTAAGAATTCGAATAACAATGCATGTTTCCTAATACTGAATGTCAATACGTGTTGTTTCGTTTAAACTGTAGTAGCAACACGTGAGACTATTTTTCGTCTAATTTTTCAATATCTTATGTCATTTTTAATCGAATTTGATTACACATGCAAGGAATATATCTGTAGATTGTATTTTAGATACAAAAAAAATCTAGTTCGGAAACCGCCATTGGTGATATGATTGCTGTTCAACCAATTTTGATACACGATTTCCTAGAATATACCATAACATCATTTTTAACGGGTAAATTACTATTGAATTGCAATTTCTTATCTTTTTTTTGCTAGAAATAATTTTTGTTCAATTCTATTGGAAATTTCAAATAAAGTTTGAACTGTCTATAGGTAACGTTGGCCAAAAATTTAAAAGTAATAAATTCCAAGGGCAGTATCTTTTCTCATTCTCAAAAGACGTTTCCCGTTTGTTCCCCCATATCACAATGGTTGCGTGCGATACCCCATTGTTTTAATTTCACTTGGACCACTAATTGCCGGGGAAGACGCATTTTAAATAACCCCACCAACGTTTTTAACAACCACCTCATTGCATTTTAAAAGAAAGGATTATAATTTCTTTCGCCCTTTCTTTGTTGGAGATTTTCTTTTATTAATTCAGTTGTCCGAAACCGTTTTTGCATGCCACTTGAGCCGAGTTTAATTCTTAAAGTTAAGTTGCTAGCTTCCGCGTTCTCTTATTATAATAAGGCTCGCTTGTTTATAAAATTAATGATCCAATAAGATTTAATACAAGAAATTTTGAAAGAAATATACGTCTTTCAAACAAGTAAGATCGTTACAAGAAATTGTTTTATGAAACACTCTCCAGATAGCCAACACAATTGTACAGCAAAGTGACATGACATAATATTGTGTTTTGAAAATAAGATTTGTTTAGACCGACTTCATTTTGTTCAAATGAGATATGGTTTTCAGTGAACGAACTGAATACTTTAGCTAAACGCACTGTGACGTTATTTTTAAACCATTGGTAACCATTATTTTAAACCATAATTCGAATGATATAGAAACTAATTTTATTGTCAAAAATATCAAAGACATAAAGTTAAACCTTAAACTACAAAAGTTTCTTACGACAGCATCACTACAACTAAACAAGGTCGAATGAAGTAACTCACAGCGCCCGTGATTTTTGATCTAATCGGATTTGGCGCAATGTGTTGTCCACGTTACCTGCTAGATGGCATTAGTAGGCTGACAAATATTTATATTCTTGTATAACAAATTTTTAAATTTAAAGCTTCTGAACCAGGCAATTTATTTACATGAAAACTTAAGTTTAAACTCCTGTTTTAATTGCATTGAAATTCATTAAGCACTTATTCAAGACAAATTTTTAAACGATATCTTTAAAACCTGTACCTTGAAAAATGACATACATCATTTCTTTTGAAATGCCAGACACTTAATTCTTTTCTTATTTATATTAAGAATAAGTTTCTTTTTTATTTAAATTATCCAGGCATTTTAATTCCCTCAAGTCATTTTGAGAACACTGGCATCGAGAGAAACTCAAATCATTAGTAAATAAACTGTCATCACAATGCCAAAACCACATTTGTATAATCGGTCAATTATAGACTTCTAATGCTTCAAATAAAAAGATAGATGTTGTTATGATGGAAAATAATTTACTATCGAACTAATCGATCTTTAGGGATGATTGCTACATAACATTATAATAATATGCTATATAAAACTATATCATAACTAGATAATAACAAAGGTGACCGAATAAAATAAAACACTTTACGAATATTGAAAAGCTCTTTTTTATTATAATTCTATTTATTTCATTTCAATTGGTGTATGCAAAAGTGGAGTCTCCTTATTTGGGAGTGCGTTCTATTACATTCTTGTAATAGACGCAAGTACAATTGTACACAATAAAAGACAAAAATTTTACTCAATAAATAGCCAACGACAGTTGATTTAATATTGCACATTAATAATAATTTGATTTTATTTATCCACGAAAATACATGCGTTACAACATATTAGGTAATTATATATATTATTGCATTTACTTATGTATCATATGTAGACATATTTGATATTTTACATAAAATAATTTTCAATATTATGTTTATAATTCGTCTCTGGTTTTTAGTTTTAGTTTCAAACTCTTTAGACAGTCAATTTTGTGACCGATTTATTGATGTTAGTTTTTTATAGTTTATTTTTATAATTTATTCTTAAATAACCGTTACTTAATCTCCCAATTTGTCTGAAATTCAGTTTAATACGCGCCTAGGCTAATATTTATTTATATACGGAGAGATGTAATCGCATGGGATTTCTATAATGTAGTCGCGTCTAGCTGTTTTGATACTTAAAAATATAATGTAATTCATAATTATGAAATAGATCTTCGTTTCAAAACGATAATGGCTGGAAAAAATAAAAAATCCATAGAAATGCTTAATTAATGCCCCGCAGTTGCCAGGTGAGTTCCCCTTTTAGCCCAGGAAAACTTGGTCAACTTCATGGTCGACTAAGTAACGTTTCGACTGAAAATCCTACCCCATAACATTCACCGTCATGACGAGAAAGAATAGGAAGAATTTAAAACAACGGCTGCACTTCTTGCCATTTGAAGTGCACCTTGCACATTAGAGGACTGCACTCAAATCTCGATCCGGTCCATCACCATTGCTATAGGCGTCTCCGGTGCTATGAAAATCCAGGGTTTTCCGTTATCTGGCTTCTGGTGGACACTGGGGTAGAAAAGAAGCTCTACGTTTGTGTCTACCGATCGTACAGCGGTGGCCGGGAGACGACTCGGCTCATAGATTACCTTACAGAGTCTAGAGTACAGGGCAACTCAGCGATATCCATCGGCGGAGTTTGTTTTTCTGCGGGTCTTCAACGATCATTGGATCAAAGAGTGGTTATTCCCATACCAGAAAACTGACCATTTGCCGAAGACGTTCAACTGGGGATCTTCTCGTTTATGTGACGTATTGCTGGGGCGAGGCCCTCGAGATGCACGACGAAGCACTTGCCGTGTCACTTGACATCTCAAAGGCTTTTGACAGATTCTGGCATGCAAGTCTGCTGCGCAAGCTGCCTGCGCATGGTATCCCTCTGATTTTTGTTGTTGGATAGCTGATTTCCTGACTGAACGGTCGATCAGAGTAGTTGTCGATGGCTGCTTTTCTGACTCAGTGGCTATTGATGCCGGAGTTCCTCAGGGGTCTGTTCTTTCTGCGACGCTTTTCCTGCTTTACATCAATGACCTTTTGATACCAGGAATTGGAGGATACGCAGACGGAAGTAGAGAGATATCTGTCTAGCGCAAAAGCCAGCGGTGACAACGTAAAGTAGCCTGTCTGCATTTGCTCATGCCGCCATTTCCTTTTTTCCATCGGACATCCAGACGCACTGCGGACTAACAGCCTTTTTTGGTTGCTATTCCACCAAGACCTTCTCAACATCCTTCATAATGCGCACAGCAAAGGAGTGGAACTCCCGCCCTCTGTCTAGCATTTATAACACGTCCATTTTTAAAGCCAGGGTGAATAGGCAATTTCTGGGTTAGCTGGTTCCATAGTGGTTGCTGTCTCGGCCCCCGGGCTTGATTGGGATCAAGAGCGAACCCATTCTAAAAAAAGTATTTGAAAATATTATGATATTAGTAGTCAAACATAGTGACGTAGATTTCCCACGAAGAAGATTTTTTTTATTAATTGGCATTTTTATTAATGGCATTTTTAATGTCATTTCAAGTAAAGTTTCATATATAATATGTTTACAAATAACCATTACCCAAGTGTTATCTCATACGATAAAACTGAAGTGTAGTAATAATGATGTTACTACGGTTATAACGGGAATAAAAAGCTCCCTACACAATCTATATAATATAATACAAGGTATAGAATGTGAAACTTAGCCCATCGACGTAGTTCTTAGCGTAGGTCAGTAGGATATAAGCCGAAGTTATGGTATTAGTCCTGGATTAACAGAAGAGAATGCCACTTGAGATGAAATTTGCGACCCTCTTTTATTACCTGCTTATTAAAATTAATGCATTTTTGCAAAAATACCGAAATTTTCTAGGCTAGTAAACTAAAATCCGAACCTTGCGATGAAGTTTTTCAGTATCATTTTTAATTAACGTTTAACCAAGTAAGAAGTGATCACTTTCAAGTATCAATACTTTTATTCCCAGTGCATGCAAGCTATACGGGGAACGCGCGAAGGTGCGTACCGTTTTTGTGTCCAAATGACGAAATAATGACAGCCATACAGGCGCGCGGGCTCACCAGCCCCCGCCTTCGCCGCATACTAATGCCGAACATGAATATTTATCCTGCATACAAAAATATAAAAAGAAAACAATTAAACCTTAAAAAACTGTAAGCTTGTGCAATTGAAAAAGTTTGTATTTTTAATTAAACCGTTTCGTATAAATAAAAGGTCACGTGCTTTTTAAATAGATTATGATGATATTTATAATATATATGTAGTTTGTTAAGATTCTGTAATACAACAAAAGGCGGAAAAAACTTCGCCGAGTTACTTGCGTCTTTTCGATACAAGGCCTCTCAAAGGATATGTAATAAATTAATTGAAAATACTCATATTGAATTTTTTTTTTTACTTTTTTTATCTCAATTGAGAAATCAAATAAATTTTTTTCTTTGGTTTTGATTTCTAGATCTTTTATTAAAAAGATGTACAAATCAAACCCAAACATATTAATTATTATCTTGTTATTATCATTTTTGTAACACGCCAAATGTTTCTTTTCAGATATTTTTCTAAAAGTAAAAAATTTATTTCTATTATTTATTGTGAGGCAACACTAGAAGGGTAGCTCGCAGTATCCTAGGATTTAAATTTAAATTGCGGATCCTCTATCTCGCGGCGTCACTCATGTTTTGACTCAAGCTTGATGGATTGCCGATTGTATCGAGTACACGAACAGGGATATAACTGGATGATAGCTATTGCCGACAATTGCAGTCAAAATGTTTCAATAAAGTTACTTAATAGTTAAAATCTTTTGATTTAGATTTAAAGGTGTTTTACATTCAATTAGTTTTAAATTAAGAATAAGTAAGATGTACTGTCTTCTCTGCTAAATATTTGATAGAATCAGGCGTCACTTGGCGCTGGTAAACAAGCAAAATCCATAAATAAACTAAAAATATTTAGCTTACTTACTTCCGCAACTGTTTCATTGATTCTCTATATAGTGTCTAACTACTCTTCAATTTATTTTTATATTATATTTAATGGATGATACTCGATAGTCGTGAGGACATTAAAAATAACAAAGCACGGGCCATTTTTAAACTGCAATCAAGGGGTAGGGGCAGAACCTTATCAGTTGGAATTACAGGAAAAATAATCGATCAAGTTTCTAAGTTAATTTGTTCATTTTGAATGCTGTCCAACTGAGGTTTTATATAAAAATGCAAAATCAGTGATTCGGTATTGCCATAAGTATATATAGGTTATAAGAGGCTATTTTCTTAAGAATATTTTAAAGTAAATACCTAGAAATTGATAGTTGAATCCTACCCTTAATATCCTATTCAATTCCAAAAAAAATCCTGTCTCATGTCTCAAACACATTTTGAGTGCTAACTAAAATTAAGTCTATCTTCGACTCGGTACATTATTCATCTGCAGCGACCAGTTTTGCATTAGATGTAAACGAGTTTTGTCTTTGACCGTGGTGTGACTGCATTTGCCGTCCGCTGCGTGGAACTAAAATCATAATGTCGAGGTGGCGAGCACAGAACGTACGACGTTGTTATTGAAATTGACTTAAAAATGATGAGACACAGGTAAATTGCTTGCCTTTTTGTTATGCATAATGTGACTTGGTAGGTACGCAAATGTCTGTTGAAGATGCTTTACTCTTCTTTGTTTGAACAGTAAAAACACGACAGCGACCAACACTGTCGTTCGAAGGTTTGTAGTAAATATTTTTTCGAACACCTAACAATTCCAAAATAAATATTTTTGTTAGAATATTTCCTTTGTTCGTAGGGCGTCAAATAAAAATAAAAACGTCTAGTAAGGAAATGATGTTGTGACATTATAAAAAAAATAACAAGTAGTATGAAACCATCAGAGTTACATTTATAAATTTTAGAAAAACTAAAATTACTTACGAAACAGAAAAGGAAAAATAAAAACAATATTTTAAATGCACATAATTTGGGAGGCAAGCCGCAAGATAGCTAACAGACGGAAAATATTAAAGGGAACTTTACCTACATTTTTAAAAGAAGTTTTCTTTATCCGAAGAATAAATCGAAGGTGGGAGGGAGTAAACCGGCGGAAGCAGAAATCTGTTGTTTTATTCATGAAAAAATAAAGAAGGGAAAAATGCGGGATGCCAAACAGTTTGCCAGCACAAAAGGTGGCGTGCACTTAACTGGGAAATATTGAACTTTAAATAAAAATAATAGTTTCCTTTGACCTTCGCCTCATACGTGATATTGGGATCAGTTTAGTGCTACTATTACTTTACATTAGACAGTATATTTTTCTAAAAAGCTCTTATAGTCTTGTTTATTGGACTTTTAGGTGAATTATTACTTTGTTATTATATGTAATTGGTTACAGAATTATATTTTACAATCAATTTCAGTGCATATATTTCGTGAAAATGTTTAGTGCACGGTATTTAAAGCATAGTAATAAAAACTATACCTGTGATTTACAACTTCAAGTAGGCAGATAATCAATCAAAATGCGAACTCTCAGAGCGCGGGAGATCGCAGTTCTTGCTACAAATCCTCTCTCACGACGGCCATTAAATAATGCAAATTTGTAATCCCTGCAGTGCGCGGCTTTCAAGTGAAATATATTTAATTTTCATAAAGTACACATTAGAGAACAAGTCGCAAGGGGTTCTTCAAGTCTGCGGTTGAGTAACGCGCAATGTCTACTTAATATAGACATGTGAAATTCTCGGTTTAGAGACTTAGAAACATGCTCAAATAGTATTTATTCAGTATAAATAATCTTGAAATTAAAAAAGATTTATATAAGAAAGCTCCATTATGAGATAAGCTACATGTTTTTATTAATTAGTATTCTATTAGGTTTAAAAATTATTTCGATTATAACGAAAAACACGTGTGTGAAAATGGCGTTATGCACATAATGTCGAAGATTAATTCGACTTACGAACAGCACAGAATATTATTTTTCGATAATTTTTTCATGATATGTGCCTATTGTCTAATAGGAGCAGCAGTTCGATGCGACAGCGAATTTGCATATCACCGATATTATACCGTCACGAAAAACGTATCCCTTACGCCTGTGTACACATGAATGACGCGTGATGCTGCGGACCTCCTCTGACGTCATCCATCATTCGCCGTGGCGCCTGCACCGAGACTCGTGACAGCTACGGGTGGATTTCTTACTGAAAACAATTTTATACTGTAGTCGTAGGTGTTTGAGATCAATTTCGATTGCGTGAATTTGAGCGAAAGGTGGCTACCGACCCCCGCGAGCTAGGGAGGATCCCTGTCAAACACTGGCGAAGAGTTTGACAGACGCGGGGCGCGGAGCGTTTGACATGAAGGGGCTTGTTTGATACGGGGGCGAGGGGGGAGAATTCTGCCCGGTCATGAATAGGCAATGGGCTCGCTTTATTTATAAAGATTGTTAGCCGAGCTCAGTGAACTTCTGTTGAAATAAACACATCGTCACTATTGACAGGGACGGGCAGTGAAATGAATTGTGGATATTGGAATGAGCGAGAACTCGAATATAAAATAAAGCAAACAGAATATAGAATTCCGTACCTACTGTTAATACAGTTATGTAGGATATATTTGATAATAACTTGTGGAATTTTAATACAGTATTTTATGATTGATTGGAAAATAGTCAAAACAATCAAGTGCCTTCTGTATAAGTCAGTTTGGCGCAACGGTAGCGATCCTGCCTTTCGCACTGATGGTCCAGGCTTTGAGCCCTGGAAGGGTGTGAATTGTGTTTGTGAGATGAATACGAGTATAATATTTCTTATATTCACACCAATTTTATATATGACATATGTACGTCTATCCCTTACCCTATTATCCATAATACAAGCCTAACAGTGCTAACTTTAACTTGGACTAGGCTAATTGGTGTGAATGTAAGAAATATTATTAAACTATTGTAATTATAATTATAACCATTGACCAAGTTTTAGATACTAATGATAATTATTTTTTGACAAATTACGCCATAATTGGTGTTTAACATATTTAGTTGCAAACTACGTGGATTTTACCATGGTTATTAGATAATTGTTTTATTACATAAATAAGTGTATAAATATATATTAAATGAGAACTAATAGTGACACTCATTACTTAAATATATTCCACTATCAGAATTTTAATCCCAGTTCTTTAGGGCATAGACAGGATCAATGCCTTGGCAATATGCTTTCAATTTAAAATTATATTTATAATATACATGCATACATATTTACATTTCAATGTAAATCTAATTTAAATTTTGCTAATACGAAATAAATAATCTCAAAAATAGCAACACAACACCATTCTTTCTTTAGATAAAATAAAACTTCCCTGTTTGCGTGATAGGAAATAAAAGAGCACAAGGTCTTTATCAGGGACGATTTAATTCAACCACGACGCTCCCCTCGAAGGAATCCATAAAGACATGGCATCCCAGTAGCTGTATGAAGCCGCGTGCAGCGAAATTTGATTATTCCGCGAGGTTGGCCTATCGCCAGCGCGACTATTTATCAAGACCGCTCGACGGTTTACAAGGATACTAATCATCAATACGGAACGCATATAGAGCGGTTGCACTGTGCCACTGACAATGTTAGGAAGCTTGTTTTTGCCTACACCGCTTACCATATATAAAAAAAATAAACGTGATAAAATAAATCATAATACACCATTGACTCAGAGTTCATGTACAAAGTTGTATTAAAAATGGAAACAATTTAACTTTTTGTACCGTAATGTGTTGTAATATATTTTTACAATTTGTAACTTATTCCAATACAATTAATGAAACTAAAATCATGACATTTACATTTTGTAGTCGACTAGGAGGTACCTAGGTCAAATCTTTTGGTATAATTAGCTCTCGAAAAAAAAGACGATACCCATTTTTTACATGCTTCGTCAGTATCGTACATATAAATGGGAGGAAGTAACACGATATATTTAGCTGATTTCAAAACATTTTTGGTTCTATTGTAGTAGTGTACTGTAGTAGGTATCTTCTGATTGTAGCATAAAAGATACGCATAGGCTTAAGAAATTTTGACTAGAAAAATTCTATTATTTTTTTTTTATTTCTTCCCTGATAGCGAGAGGTTGTGGGTTCAAGTTCAGACGGACTTCTAGGATTGATTTTTTTGGGTAAAATGTGTTTAGTTTTATATCTAAACACATTTTAGCCAAAAAATCACTACCAGCTACCAGTTAAATTCTATAATAAAAGAACCCAATAATAGAGCAAGTTTATTTTAAATATCGTGGCAAGGTAGGTAAGAGGTAACCTAGTGGCGCTTCTATTTTAAGGCCTACCATATTTTTGGAGTTTCCTCCTAAAGAACTAATTTTCATATTAGGCGCCCGGTATGAAAAAAATATGAAGTGTAAAATTTTGTATTCGAATGTCAGTTTTGTGTGCAACCTATCGTACGCACCTTTCACTTTTATTTTGAAGTTTTGTATTATTATTTTCTGTGAATGTTCCCAGACAATCGTTCTTAACGTGTAAACTCCAGTCGTGCGTCAGTCGGAGCTGACATACATACTTTTTTTTGTATTTATAATAAGTTTTTTATATACGATAACCATTGCGACCGTTTCTCATCGGTTGAGATGTCATCTTTAACCTAGCGGACCGACTTCGATCCTCACCGATGTATTAAGGACACGGACCCAATCATAATACAACTAAAAAGAATCATATATACAATGAAAACTATTTATACCAAAATACGAATATAACTAACGTGTTGAACTATAAAATTAATTGAAACCATAGCTTGTGCTATAAACTATACAATTAATTGATGGCATTGATGCGTGTGTATAAAACAAAGAAAGTTTAACTCACGCCTAATGTCCGCCGTAAGTACTTGAATTTTGAAAATTATATTATGTGTTAAACTTATACTACTGCTTCCCTTAGTGTTATTCACGAGAAAAATTAAAATAGCTGTATCTGGATGATAATGTCGGTTGAAATATTATTATTACTAGCTGACCCGGCCACGCGTTGTTGTGTTATAAATTACACACGAACAACAACAACAACGAAGGTGCTGCAGACTGGCGTCGTACTCTATTAATAGTTGATATTGACATTTATCATAACTGACATTATGGTAACAAACACACAAACACACACATACACAAAGTATTGTCATAATATAATCATTAATGAAATAAAAACTGTAAACACTCTTTATTGTATTACTTCTCATAAGGATGACGTCGATCAGCGTATTAACAGCTCTATGTCACATCTTAAATCCCCACAAAATTTATTGACTTGTTATAGAATCTTAACTTGAACATGATAATAGTTAACTCAATGCAGTCTTCTATTTATCTACCTATTGGTAATGCAATTATGAATACAATTTAACAGTTGATCGGTGAAAGTCTTGTAGATATAATATGTAGGTAAAAAGTGCACCCGTAGTAAAATATATTTTTATATGGTGGTTCAATTAAGGTGGTATACTTAAAATTCAATATCGTTAACAGTGTTAACTTGATATTTGCAATTTAGTTGCGCAAAAACGGGATGAATATTTTTACATCAGGTGAGATTCGATCCTTTACTCCTTGTAAACCGGATCAGATTACAAGTAAATTAATGGAATGGGAAATAGAGAAAACAACACTGAATCTGGTAAGAATTTTAGAAGACTTGTAGTTGTTTGACAACTATTTACTTTGGAATAAAATATAGGTTTATTTAATTATTCTTCCTTTTTCTGTAGAAAAGCAATAGAAATATTCCAGTCACTTATCTTTGCTGCTGAATTTATCAGACAAAACTAAGTAGTTTTGATATTAAAGTACAAAACAATAGCGAGGACTGCTAACCCGTTTTATAACGAAGAACATAAGCGTCAACCCTAAAATTTGACGTGCAGAATATATTTCATGTAAGTCACATATACTGCCAATAGCAAATTCAAATGACATAGCCATTCATACGAACCGTGAATTTATTACAAAATCGAATCATCGGTTGTCTATTATGCTAGGGTTGCCACAAAGCCGACCGGAGAAGGAAGCGGGAGCGAATCTTGTCTCACATAAATCATCGCCGCGGAAGCAGCCCTGATGCTCGAGCTCAAGGGGTTCATTTTAATGTCCCCTTGCGATAAACCATTACCTTTTATTTTTTATTTAATAAAAACCGAGTCAAACGTTACTTGCATTTGTAATAAGCTTGTAAATAAATAAATAAGATTTGTGTATCCGAAATTGTGCTTTGATTTAAGCAGTTATATTTCTTTTCGGTGTAATTAAGATATGACAATTATACCATCATATTCATTGAGAGTCTATTAAGCATTTATTAAGCAGAACCATCACATCACTCATTACTCAGTAGGAAGTGATTATATACAATAAATTTGGTAAGAATTAAATCAGATTTATTCCCGATTTATAAAATAACATCATCACTGTGTTATGTGTGGTGTCGAGTCACCTGAACCAACCGAGGTTTCTACACTGTGCAATACATCATGAAAGGCCTTCAAGAAACGCCTAAACGAATGTAAGCTACTGTGTTATTACCATTTTATTAGGTCTTCATCCCTCATAATACGGGCTGGCTTTAATAAAACAAAAGACAACAACATGTCGACACGACGCTGCCTCCGTGGTTCGATCGTGTCTGTCAAATAATGATGCTCATTTGTCAAACACAATCGCATGCGTGTCGGGCGAAAATGGCCCTTATTGTGCACCAAAATCACAAAAAATATGGATATTATATTAGATAAAAATAATAACGAAAACTTCCCTCGTGATACTTTCGTGTATATGATTCCTAGATCGGTGTGGATATTTAATATTGAGAGGATAATACATTACTTTTTACTTCTACTTTTTAATGAAAAAAAAGGCTTAAATACCCTATATTATTTGAAAATCATCTCGTATTGAAGAAATGGTTTTAGTATTTTTGAGACTATAGATTTTTATTAAATACGATTCAATGTAGTATATTTTGTAATTATTTTACCTATATACTACTTAATCGCATCTCAACACAAATTTTTAAAAAGACCTAATACTGAATCAAAGTAACAGCAACTGCAGCCTATTTAATCATGCAATGGGTTTGCTAATATTATCGTTTGTTAATTAATAACACAAAAACTGATGCACAGCTTTGAATGTAAGTTGGCATACAGATAGTTAATAAACTGGATAGAAACAATAAAATACTTTTTAGCTCGGAAATTTGAAGCATTGCTCTGTATGTACAAGCGCTATAAAGATTTTCTTTGACCAACCAAAAATCACACGGGTGAAACATGAGCGAAAACTTATATGTATTATAAAAAAATGATTGATAATCTACAATCTAAGAACACAAATTTCTTGTTTGTGTGTTTGTCTGTCTGCTCTTTTTCCCGCTCTTTTTCAATTGTATACGCGTTACCATAGCAACGCGTTACCGGGTCAGCTAGTATGTAACAATTAGCCTAGTACAAAGTGAGCACAGACATACAAGTATGATACATAGATATTTAATATTAATAGAAACATATTATAATTTGAAAATTTTGTTTATTATAAATTAAAAGAAACCTACCCTATGTCCTAAGTGGGAACAAATTCAGCAAAATGAAAAAAAAAACATGAAAATCAGTTGAGTAGCTTCGGAGTTTATTGCGGTCAAACAATGTGAGAGGGAATTTTTATATATAAAGATACATAAATACTCATAACTTAGGTACCAATGCTCGTATTTATCTCACAAACATCTACCTCTTCCGAGATTAAAATCCTGGAACGTCGCTGCGACTACCAGGCATGATCGCTACTGTTGTACCAAATGATTATCAATAATATATCATAATATCCGTATTAGTATAATTAGATAGTGTAGAGAACAATGTGTATTTTGTGCACAAGAAATTAAAAACTTAAGCAGTATTCTCACTGTCACAAGTGAATATTGACATTCTTCAAAAGTTCATCGCTGTTCTTATGGTACCATTTTTTCTCGGCACGTACATATCAACAGTTCTTCATAGAATGGTAGATAAATATAAGGAACACGGAAAATGAGTAGAATGCGCGTGTCCTCTCGGCGTCGATCCCATATCTTTTATATTTTTTCATCAATGTCACACGTGACGCCAGAATGTCATTTTCGCAAGACGAAAAAAAATGTTTATTAAGACGCGGCACGCACGCCGCGATATTACAATTTTCCACTAGTGAAATATGGAAAGTGATTTTTTACGAGAATATAACAAGGTAAGGCGAAGATTAAAACTCGCAAACGAGAGGGTTGGCTTTAATAAAATAAATCTGTTAAAAACTCAACAGTTCAACTGCGTAGTGGATATTTTGAATATACAAATGAATGATTACTGATTTAAGATTATTTTACGTAAGCAGTACTAGTTTTTTTTTAAATCTGCAGTTTTGTAATTTACGCAAATATTATTGGTAATATTTTACGAAATTTACGAATCAATACTGTTTCGACTGCTGATTAACTTTCCTTTCCATTTTCCATTTCGCAAGGTTACTTAAATTGAATTTAGCACCTCACAATACGACAGTAATATGAGTGGGAAAAAATCTAAAGAACTGTTGTCAATTTGATCTGGTTATTAGATGCACCATTATCGAACTGGTACACTGTACTCTGTAGATCACTATTGATGGCAAAAAGTCTTTAATCTTCAACGATAGTTGTCCAACTATGTAGTTAATGCTGTTTTATAATAATTGTCAAAAGTGCATTTTGGCTAATTGGTTTTTCAATTAATGTGCTATGAAATACTGCACCGAAAAAAGTTTAAGGAAATTCATTTAAATAAGTTAACGATGACGGATGTTCAATATCCAAAGATGTAAATAGACGGTTAAGCTTATATCTTAATTTTACCGGAAACCACTGTCTTTGGGTTTCTTAGGAATATTCTTATCCTATTGAGGAAAGTATACTTAGGGCAAAAATACCACTTTATTGTTAAAAAGTCGAAAATACAGCAAGAACGCATAATTTTGAAATTATTACTTTCAGTAAAATACTGATTTCAAACACCTATTGTGTTTTGTGAATGGTTTGCGAAATACTTATAATTTTGGGCTTACGAAGGATTCGTCAAATTGAATTGGAGCACATCAAATTATCGTGATTTTGCAAAATGTATAAAGTGAGAGAAAAAATGTTAATTTTATTTGTAATATATTTAATGTCTATCTAATTACCAATTTATTTTGCTTGTTTGTTTTTCTTAAACACGTGTTATACTGGTGGTTATTACTTAAACATAACAATTTATTAATTTTGTAGAGGATTTCTTTGTTCCTTTGACTTTAATCTAATTTGTAACAAAAAACAAAACGTCTATGACAGATTTATCAAATAAATTGTAAAAAAATATCGTTATTGAGTTTAACAAAATTTAAACTTCAAGATATGAGTGATGCATCTCAATGGAGACGCCAACCGAACCAACCAACCACCTAACCGCATTTGGTTGGGTAAACTATATGTCAGTGGGGTATCTATTTATTGCAGCAATATATTATAAGTTTTTTTTATGTTGTTGTTCATAAAAAAGTAATAAGAAGCAATATATAAATTAGTTTTGTTTGAAACTTTAACATCATGTTTGTAAAAGTAAATCAAAATTTCTACTGTGACGTCTCTATTACACTTTATAAGGAACTGACTAACAAAAGAAAGTAAACTGTGTTGAAAAAGTTCAACACCTACCTAGTGGTCACATCGAGCGCTATCTTGCCATGAAAACCATGTTCGATACAAGTTTTCTTTTGTTTAATGATGAAACAAAAGTTTTAAAATAATTGTGATTTTGCAATTTGTGGAATTCAGATGGCTAGGTGGAGTGGTAGGTAGCGAGCCGGTGTTACGCGCGGTGCCGCCGGAGCCGACAGATGTGCCGCGCCGCGCCGTTGTGATTGTCTTGCCCCGATGATTGATGATCTCCGGCGTCGGCTTGCGGTTAGGGCTGTCTATCATAAAATAAAAAAATATTTCTAGATACTTTAAACTGTTTGTGCTACGTTTAATTAACATCGAATTCTGACCATATTTAAATCTTATTTGTTTATTATATTTAAATCTAATTCAGTTATAAAAAAGTTGGTTAATATAGAAAAATACATTTTAGAACTTCTTTTACATTTTACAAAATTGATGCTTTGACTTTGTATTTTTGAAGCGGAGCGAGCGAAGCGAGCGAAGCTCCCATGGATCAGCTTCAATGGCGCTATGTCTGTTACGCCATAACTTCCCAAATTCTTAACCGATTTTAATATTTTTTTGTGTGGAATCGAATCAACAGATTTAGGACCAGATGATGACTGAATTTTGGAATTCGCAAAAATTCCCATCGGACCAAAAAAAATTTTTTTTAGGTATTACGCTCCGCTCCAGTATGGTGCTAGCGTAGCTTTATGCTTAGCGACTGCATTGCCTAGTTTTAATTTTTTTAGTTTATGTAGACGTCACTATAAAGTTATTACGTGATTTTACGAAAGAATCTACGAGCATTTATTAGAGCGGAGCGAGCGAAGCTCCCATGGATCAGCTTCAATGGCGCAGTGTCTGTTACGCCATAAGTTCCCGAGTTCTAAATCGATTTTAATATTTTTTGTGTGAAATCGAATCAACAGGTTCATCTAGTCCTAAAGGACTAGATTGTGACGAAGTCCGAATTTTGAAATTCGCAAAAATTCCCATCGAAACAAAAAAATAATCTTTTTTTAGGTATTACGCTCCGCTCCAATATATGGTGCCAGCGAAGCATTATGCTTAGCCACTGCATCGCCTAGTAAAACTTTTCGCCTCATTTTATTACAGAAAACATATGACGAAACAGCACATTCTTTGGTTCGACCTTGTGCTAAGTATGGCATTAATTTTATTCTGTCGTAAATGGAAGCATGACGGAATTACAATCACGTACCAGCTAATAACCTTTGTTTGTCACGGAAAAAGGTATTACAAATAAAAAAACTTCATAAGTTCCAATTCCAAAATAAAACCTCAAAATATTGAGTTCATTAATTTATGTAATACTTTTACTACTGTGAAGGTTGTTCCATAAAAACAATGTCTACATGCAAGAAAAAGAACGAACCTTACTTTTTGCATTAAGAAGATCTCAATAGGTGCTTAAACGAATAGTTATGATAGAAATCTCAAGAAATATGAAAAGAAGAAGAAGAAATAAAAATATACAAAGAACAATTACGGACACAAAAGCGTGATCACGCATGACTTTCCCCATCTAATTGCACAAGTATATTGAATATCAGCTTCTTTAAGATACCAGGACTTATTGCCATCATATCAATTGCGTTAAATGATATCTTGTATGGAGCTGACCATTCGATACGCTCCTTTGGTACTAAACTGCAACATAGTTTACCGACGTTTGGTAAAACTCTACTTCACCCATTTCTTTTTAATATATTGTGATAGAAAATGTTTCTCTTCAAATTTTAACTTTCTCTTGGTTACTAAAAAAATTTAGTGTTGCGAAGTTTAGAAATAATTATATGTACAAGAACTTTTATGTTCATATGAAACATTAATCAAAAAATTGTACAAATATTATGATACAAATATTAAATTGAAAGAGTAATCTTATGAAATTTTTGCTGGAAAAATTAATCTTTTTTCAGGAGTCACACACAGTCGGAACACGTACTCAAAGTCTCATAATAAGCTACAGAGAACTAGACATGCCCATATCAGGACCATATATATGTTCTAATTTACTACATACCTATAATGAAATTGAAAACCGTATAAAATAAAAGAACAAAGTAAAGCATAAATTAATTATAATTAATCTACATATCTCTTCCCGTGTTGCACACGCAGTTATACACACAACATTAAATGCAATCAACTCTTTCACATCTTCATACACCTTTTATAACTCATCGTACATGTTTCGTTACACACACATACACGCATACACATCCACGCACACACACAAACACACACATGCACACTTTTCTCCACAACACACATTCAACCAAACTTATCGAGAACACAGAACACCATTTACACTCATTGTATATAAACAGTCACCACAAAATCTGTTTTATTTTTATTTTGTTTAATTTTTTTTTTGTTCTGTATTCATTCACTCATTAAGTAAGAAATCGTTATTGAAACAACATGTATCTTTTGTAATTTTATAAGAAGCGGGGCCCTCTAACACAGGTTTAATACTTAAAAGAGGACACCAGCCACTAGTTATGTACGTTTTTAAAAGATACTGAATAAATATTTTTTCATTTTCATTTTTCACATACCTGCAACGTGAAATGTAATATTTTTAGAAATATTAGCGATTGTCTGAGAAGGAAACTGCTATGTATTATATTTTTGTTATATAAGCATTTGATTGCTAGATTTTAATGGGTTCCTGCGTGACTCGTGTAACAAGTTGATTTTTTTTAGTAAAAAGCTTTTTGGATATAAAATGTAGCAATTTTATTTAAATATAAAAATAAACATACTTAATTAAAGGTGTAATGTCCAATTATTTGAACGAAAACTTTGAATCATAACAGGTAATCTATACATGCTGCTTCATAGCTGGAAATATTTTAAAACTGGTGCTTCTTACAGGTGTGGTTTAACTTTAAAAACTTCGATACTAATAGCATTTGAATCGGCTTATTATATAACCAAAAATATTTTTATCCGTTATAAATAGTTTTGATGTCGGTAACACTTAGATGAAAAAACATCAGGAATAATCAGTGAAATAGTACATTTATATGGATTTATTAATCCAAAGCTTTATTGTTATTCTCTGCAAAGTTCGAAATATATAAATAGTAATTGGTAAGTATTTATTTAACGTTACACTCGATACAAATTTGTACAAATAAAATTATACCTATTATTTCTTTGTTTCTATGCGGGAAGTTAAAAGTCGATTTTTTATGCAAACAAGAAAAAAATTCAACTCGTCTCTGATGTCACGCGGTTCACCGCTTTGAGTAAAGTATAATAAAAAGTAAACTAAACCTTCATTTCAATAGCCGAAACAGCTATTTAATAATAAATAAATAATATATATTTCCTACTTTCACACCAATTAGCCTAGCCCAAAGTAAGCACTGTAAGGCTTGTGTTATGGATACTAGGGTAACGGATAAACATACATAAATATGATACATGGATATGTAAAATTCATAGAAATGTCTATAAACACCCATGACTCAGGTACAAATGCCAGTATTCATCTTACAAACATCTGCCCCTACCGGGATACGAACCCAGGACCGAAACGAAAGGCAGGATCGCTACCGTTGCACCAAACGGTCAGCTATTTAGTGTTTTACTACAATAAGCCGATATTGTAGAGTTATATTTCATCTGAAAATACATAAAATTACGTAAAGATAAACAAAATTGAATAACTCATGGTGAAATATATACATATTTAATACGAATGAAGACAAGTGATTAAATAAAAATGTTAATGTCTTAGATTAGTCATCGATTAAGTTTGATACTTACCAAATAAAGAGTTAAACTTGGAAGTAATTAATTAGAAGAAAACAAAGATAATTAGAAATATGTAATTTTTTAGTTAATTTGAACAAAATCATTAAATATAGATTACCTAATTTATGCGTGCTAAATGTCACAAAAATTACACATTATTATAACCCCTTTTTCATTAATATCCAAACTTTAAAAGGTAAAGAAAACCTTTATATTAATATTTCCATGATTATTTCAAGCATATGTTAAAATACTCAATAAAATTTTAATTTTTTTATTTGTGGTTAATAAAGTAAACAATTAATTGCAATAACTGAATATGTTAGGTGTAAAAATAATTGCTATCATAACATAAAACAATAATATAAATATTTTTTTTTTAAATAAAACTTTTGAGTAGCAACCCTACTTCACTATTCAACTCACGTTTATTCAATATAAGCAAACTCGAGCATAGGCGCAGTAAAAGTACTTCACCGAATATTCCACATTTGTCAACCGTTG
The DNA here is from genome assembly GCA_927399485.1 of Calamotropha paludella. Classification (NCBI taxonomy): domain Eukaryota; kingdom Metazoa; phylum Arthropoda; class Insecta; order Lepidoptera; family Crambidae; genus Calamotropha; species Calamotropha paludella. The sequence goes on along the minus strand of OV656815.1, from coordinate 17,875,966 downwards.
CTATGATTCGCTATATTTCAATGTGTTCCGTAAATGTTACTATGGTAGATACTCGTAAATTAATATAGGAAACCATTTATGTTGTTCTACTATTGCTTTGTTAATATGATAGCCAATAATAAATATGAAATATCCTTGTAAATCCATTGAATATTATTATTATATATTTATTGTACAGTAAACTTCATATAAATGTACAGTTAAAAGAACTGTATTGTCCCTAAAACTATAGTTTATTAAGTTTTTTTTTTTTTTACCTGCTGATGATTGTAACACTCAATTATACTTTTATAAATTTTATGCATTTTTCAATGAGATCTTATAAGATAAATTATTATAATTAAAAAATACTAGACAAAATCGACTCGGGTCACAAGTGAATTCGGGTTCGTTTCCCGCCTGATAATTCACTTGTGACCCGAGTCGATTTTTTCTAGTATTTTTCTATTATAATAAGTTAACTCAATTATACTGTAGGAAAGTTGGATAATACGGCATGATGCAAAAGATTTTTTCTTTAAACACTATGAAGTGTTTTTCTACTATTTCGTTTTCTTTATTTACATACTAAACAAGAAATTTAACAAATAATTTAAGTTTTCCTTTATTTCTACAATTCGCTCATCCAGTAAATTAACATCGTAATTGCAGTTTTTCCCAAAAAAATCTTGTACATGATTTAATAATTCAGAATTAATGGTAGGTAATTTTATACCTCTGATAATTCAACTTCAGAAAAAGAAACTGCAAATGTGATGTTATTCTATCGAATGAAATAAATAAAATGATATGATTTTTCATCTACGTTAGATCTTATTCCGCCATCTATAGGCAACAAATAACGTTAGCATGTAGTGGGAAAGTTTTGGCTTTTAAAATGTAAATTTAGTAAAACATTTTAACTTACGCCAAAAAAAAAAAGATTTGTACAGAAAAAAATGTAATATATATAATCAACAAGATTATTATTTAAATAAAATTTTAGTAAATAAAGTTAAATCTTGAAAGCATACATAGATACAATTTTCACCGCAGGCAGCATCTCTGCTGTTTCGCAGCTTCCATGTTTTCGTTTTCCAATGTATTTGTACCACACAACTAGATGGCGTTGCAATAAGGAGCTTTTCTGTTTAAGTTTGTTCTTCATTTGTTTTTACTTACATGTATTATTGGAATTATAAAGAATTGAATATTTTCTTGTATTTAAAAGTTATGTAGATATTTTTTCATAAAAAGTATATTTTAAAATCACATCATCATATCTAAGGTTAAAACGTAAGGATTAAATTTAGAAAAACTGAATAAGTGTTTTTTATTAAATATGCGATAAGTTCCAAAGTTTAAGATTTAAATACCTTAGTTGGTATTTACTTATGAAAATAAACAGATTTCAAGTATGTGAACAAAGCTGAAATATATAAAAAAATGAAATTAATTTTCCAGCATCTTAAAATATCTGCTGCCATGTGTTTTTTTTTCTAGAATGTAGGTCTCTCTGCGTACTACATCCCTACATTATAGGTTGTATGTACCTACCTCGAATGTATGTACGTATTCACACATTATTCGTGATAATAACAAAAAGATACTATTATTTTAAAAGCAAAAATAGTATTACAGTTAAAGTTAATATTTTTACAGTATTTATTTATTTAAGAAATATTCACTAAATCATTAAGAAAATTACTTCAGAATGGCTAATCACCCAATTAAAGGGCTAATTTTCACTCTTTTTAGTTCACTAATTAGGCAGGTCGATATCAGGGGTATAAATTAGAAGGATGGGTTATTTTTTTATTATTTTCAATATTCAAGTTGAAGAGTAAACTTAGTTCCGACAAAAATGTCGTTTTATAACGAAAATAATGTTTATTTTGAAAACTATGAAGGTTCCACCTTCCAAAATTCCAATGGTGCTCCAGTCAGTCAAGATGTAAGTTATTTTTTTTCACAATAAACAATTTGTAAACTTTTCTTTTATAATAAATTCATTTCATTCTATTCTAATTATAACTATTTTAGTTATTGTATTCTTTTGTTATATAAGCATTTAATTTCTAGATTTTTATAATGACAGAAATTATTACCAGAAAAAAATTGTCTTAGGTGTCAGGTCGTGTATCCGTACCTTAATGCTAGATTAGTTACACAAAAAATTCATTGTTTGTGTTTCAAATAAAAGCATGGAAATTATTTTTATATATTTTTTTTTAAATATTCGTCTTGTTAACTTAATACTGAGAATAAAATTTTCTATTCAAAGCATTGCTAAAACAACGTCAATAGGTTATTTGCGGTGTCCTATTAATTTTTTTCAATTTTTAACCTATATTGTGAAGTTATAGAGCGTGTTGTAGACCATTTTACCTTTTTGTTTACAGCCGCAATGGAACGGATTTGCACAACAGGTGCAAGTGCAGGACTTCCCGATTTCCGATAACGTTTATTCGAACGGCAACGGTGGTGCTCCAATGCACCACGCAATTGATATGTACAATATTCCTATGCCTCCACTTGCGTCTCCTGGACCTCAAGATGTCTTCTACCACCAGGAGCCCTATCAACCAGGATTTGTCATTTCTCCACCTAACCCAGAAACTCCTGTACAGCACCAGTTTTATGTGAAGAAAACTACACATAAGAAGGCTAAGCGACACAGGACGGCTTTCACGACCGACCAGATAACAAGATTGGAAGAGGAATATGCACGTAATCGATATGTGGACCGCATGAGACGTATGGAACTGTCGAAGATGCTGTGTTTGACGGACAGAAGTATTAAGGTCTGGTTCCAAAACCGGAGGATGAAGGAGAAGAAAGACAGGTCTGAGAGTCCTGAGATCAGCGTGACTTCAAGCTACATCAACCTTATGTGATTTAACATACAAACAATCAAGCGACCCCTGCCGTCCACATAAAAATAGATATATAAGTTTTCTTGCTTTGATTAGTTATTTTCAATCGTGTTAGCCTTTAAGTTAGTTAAGTTTGTAATGCACTTAAACAATGTAAATTAATTATTCTAAATAACATTTATATTTTTTTATGTATGGACTTTAATTTATCAAACCTTTTGTAGATGGATATTTAATAAATATACATAACAATATTTATATTTGCATAAATAATATAAATTGGTTTCTTACACATTTTTTAAAGTATAAAATACTTTATATATAGTTTATATTTATAATTAGGCCAGTCGAGCTCTGAATACAAAAATAACTTTCTTATAAGAAAATTAAAGTCTCTTTTCATATTAAAGGGAACTTTTAATCCCAATTTTGCCCGAGAGTCGAGATAGAATCTACGATGGAACAAGCTTATCCAGAAGATGCCCATTTACGCCTTAATGGGAATCGAGTTAATACATATTCAGGAAAAGAGTTCCACTTCTTTGCTGTGGCCGTTATAAATGATTACGAGTAGCGCCTGGTGCGAAAGTATCAAGGAAAAGGGGGTGGTAGTTGTAGTGCGTCTGGATGTCAGATGAAAGAAGGAAGATACCAACAATACCATCACCATCATCAGTCCATTAATGTCCTCACTACTGGGAAACATATGTATGAACACACTGTAAAAGAATGGTATTTTACCCACCACACGGATCTAGCCTAGTGCTAACTGCTGCAAAGGGATTCGCTATTAGCAGCTTGAAGTGACTTTGGAAACAGGAAAGAGCCCGAGATTTGAATTTTTTGCTCATGCTTCTAATAAGCAGCCATTGTAAAAGTTACTTATCCTCCGCAATCGCAGGTCGCATTCGACATAGAATATCACGGAAATTATTATTAGCGGAATGTATGCTAAAATTGAATAATGTTAAAACAACATATAGCCATAGCTTTAAATAAGCATCTCACCCAAGTTACGACATTGTCCTGTTATAGCTTAGTAGCGTAGTAAAGTACTAGGAATCTTTTAAATAACCATTTTTTATCGCTACAGACTATAAACTTTAAGCGAAATTTTGCCCGCGCCCACAAGGCAATACTTAGACGTGACTCGCTGAATATACCCGGGTCTCCGGTAGCCTTGATCTTTAATCTATTCATAATAATATTTTTAGTCAGTTCTAGTGAATTCGAAAAGCCATAATAGTGTTGGATGGATAATAAAATCTTTGGCTAAGTTTACTATGAAAGCAGTATGTAAATAAATGGGTTTTTAATCAAACATTTTAAGCTTGTGTAAGATCGATTATACTGACAACCATGCACACTCACATACCTATAAACATCATTACTTATCATAAGTTTGCCATACTAGATTTGTAAAGCTTTTTTAACCAATAGATAACCTAATTATGTTAGCTACAATAACAGTCAAACAAATATTGACTGGCTTGTTTTTAAGTACGTTTAAAATAAAAAAGTCAACAAGTTAAGCATGTAAAAAGCTAATGATTAAAAACAATCTCATTTAAAAACAGAAGTATCAAAATGTAAACTATTCTTTGTGTTCTTTATGCAGCATTTCTTGCAGTAAACAACATTAAGATTTATAACAAAAGATCTTAGTCGTCGAAATCCGTTAGAGGTAAACAGCTTTATCTATTTATTTCTTTGAGAGATAACATTTGCCACCTTAGCAGTAATAATTGGTACATTAGGAACTATTGTTCCTAACTTCGTGTTTATAAGAAGGAAGAATTCATATTGCCTATTTGATATCTGGTTTAAGAGCGAGTATGTTATTCGTGATTACGAAACGCACATATGTTTTAAAGACGAGTGAGCTATTTATACATTATAAAAAAAGACTATTGAGAAGCACCTTTTATATCCCGTTAAAAAATATTTCAAATATTTGACATATTTCCGACCGGCGTCGTAGCGACCTAACGTTAGGTACTTTTGTTTACTTTTTACTGTAATAGTCCAAATAGAATATATGAAAAAGTACACTAAGTATACTAAGTGCATGAATCGGGTTCCGCCTTTATTTCCTTTAATTTTTTTTCAGAATTCGTAGTCAGCTTATCCTATTACAAATGTGTATAAATAAAATACCTACTACTTAACTACATGTTTGACACTTATTGCCCAAATAGAAGTAAGTTAGTCAATTATAATGTTAAATCAATGTTGAGCATATTAGTTTAATTTGAGTACCTTTTTTCGGGTTTATCAAATCACAATAAGTTAAAGTAATCACGAGAAGAATGCGATATAATTAGATACCATGCAATACAGAAAAAAAGTTAGTTATAAAACAATTTGTTTTTTGTTGATACAAAAGAAGCTACTCTGTGTACCTGTACCATTTTTATCTTTTTGATAATCTAATATCACGAGAACAAAAGTAAATCTATTTTTTAAATAAAATATATTTATTAATTTTTAAGGGAATTATAGAAAATTATAGTACAATTTGCTCATTTGTCTAGAAAACATACGTGCGTTTAACAATTACAAGTACGTTACGTATTTGCTCGTAGACCAAATATGATATAAATATTCTAACTCCTATCAAAGGCGGAGCCAGCAACAATCTCTCCTAATCTGCTAATCATTACTCTTAAGGTCCTAACAAAGAGATGAATAGATAAATTATTTACCTCGACAGTTTTTCGACGACGATGTTCTTTTGTTATATCTCTACTAGTCTTGTTTACTTCAATAAATGTTTAGATGACAAAAAGATATATATGTATAAAAATCCCCGTCACAGTGTTTGACAGCGATGAACTCCGAAACCACCCAACCTATTTTGATATTTTTTAACCCGACTGCGCCAGAAGGAGGGTTATGTTTTTAGAGAATATGTTTGTATGTATGTATAATTGTTTGGCACGCTCTGCGGCTTGAATGACTAGTTGGATTTAAGCTTGAGAGGTATCGTTAGATTCGTATTTACTGTAAGAGTGACATTGGGTATATCAAAATAAAAAAAACAAAATGGCGGATTTTTGGCGCCAAATCCAATTGTTTGGCACGCTCTGCAGCCTGAACGGCTCAATGGATTTTAGCTGGAGAGGTGTCGTTAGATTCGTATTTACTGTAAGAGTGACATTGGGTATATCAAAATAAAAAAAATAAAATTGCGGACTTTTGGGACTTGGCGTTTTATAATGAGATCGGCTCGGTGGTTCCACGATATTGCATTGTCATCGAACTTACCTCAGTATGCTACAACTCAATCGGATACCAGTTATGTTTATAAATGTTTTGCATAATTTTGCGGTTAACTTGTTAAATAAATAAAACATATTTTATATGAAATATTTTATAATAGTATATAATATTTTACAAAAAAAAAACCTCTTAATACCTAATCTACAACCTACAATAAAGTAAACCGAACCTAACCAAATTACCGACTGTTTTCTATATTCTTTGTCGGAAACTTTGATTTTTATTACTTTTATTAACAAGCTCATTTCAATAGTCCCCTTATTTTAAAAAAGAATGTTTTAATGTTATTTCTACCAATAAACAATTTTTTCTGTCCATATGTCTTTTGCTTTACTTCCTTCAGGAATGTATCAAAAATTAAAACATTGAAAATAGTGATCACTAAGAACTCAAAAAAATTATATCCAAATACAACTTTTCAAAATAATGTTCATACAAAAAGTTTATTCATAGGTAACATAACATTTGTTAAAAATAAAATGGTAATATAAAAAATACAAAGGCTGTTTTTACATTAAAACAAACTCGTCTTTTATAAAAATACTATTTTATCTATTATCTATCTTTTATTACAGTTTAAGTTATTTTTTATAAAATTATTACACCTTAAAAAAGATCAATTCAAACAGCAGTAGCACAACAAAGTAGTTTTACAGATATTATTACAGAAAAAGAGAAGTTTAAATAAACATTAGGTAATTATTGATATTATAGTGATCTTGTACGTTGCTTTTAGCCAAGAGAAGAAATTAACTCGATGTGTACAATTTAAAAAAATATAATGATCGTTAAACTTATAACACAGATAAAAAAGAAGAAATAAGATGATTTTTTGGTTGGTTTCTAAGAAACTTGTACAAAAAAATATTCATTCGTCTTTAAAATAATTTAATTAAAATGTAATTCAGATAGGCTTAATGCCATAAAACAGTTAGTCAAAGATTAATATTCACACATACTAATCGAATGAGATGTTTAGAATACAACAATTATTCCCGAATAACAGGCAATTTTTCATAAAACGCAGTAGGTATTGTAACCCAATTATCTGGTATATCAGTTGACGTCACGATACTCTCTTTGATACCGATATGTTCCCTCTTCTCTTTCATCCTACGATTTTGAAACCACACTTTTATAGATCTGTCACTTAAATGGAGCATCTCCGACAGCTCTATTCTTCTGGCACGATCTATATAACGTGATCGGCGGTATTCTGCCTCCAGCTCCGAAAGTTGGTCTGTGGTGAACGCCGATCTATGTCTCTTTGGTTTCTTCATTGGATTAGATCTTTCACTGGGTTTTTGTGTAGAACAACCAGATGGGCATGGCGGTACTGCATCTGGATTGATGTAAACGTCGCTGCTTTGATTGTAATTGTAGTTGATTTCTTGAGCCGGTCCGTTCGCGGTTGGGTTATAAGTGCATTTATTCCATTCCTGTACAGATATTAACAACTTTATACCTTTGTAATAAAATTGTGATCAGCCTAGACAGTTGAATTTAAGATTTTAATGGTAATTTTAAATAGAAAAATATTAGAAAAAATTGATTCGGCCTACAAGTTGCTCTCAGACGGAACCCGAACCCGCAATTGGATTTGGATGTCTGGTCCACTGCTTTCCGAATGTAACAACTTGTGAGACAAGTCGATTTTTTCCAGTATTATTCTATTAAATTTATCATATAAGATAGCATTGAAAATGTAAAAAATATATAAAATCATAAACATATCTATTGTTACTGGTTATTATTCTAATTAGCGTATAAATGCTATATTAATTTTATTAACATTAATTTATAACTTAAAAAAGAAATTCAATGACTGAATCATTAATGAAATTACTTGTTATCTGCTACTGAAACTGAAGTTGTTAAAATTCGAATAAAACTATTATTGTTAAAATTAAAAATATTTAGATATTAAGTAAACAATAAAAGAAAAACTATTGCTTACCATTGATATTAACGGCGGATCACTTAGATTTTGATAGGTTGTATTTGTGTTGGCCAAATATTGGAACGACATTATTATACAACTTTTTGTTACTGAGTCTGAAGTAAAGTTTTTACGCCCTATTTATAATATCTACTCTATTTGATCTACTACCTAATTAGGAAAGTATATTTGCTTACTATTAGCTAAGCATGTAACCATTCATATTCATTTCAAAAACAACTTTAGCGTAAACAATACATTAATGTTTTTCATTCATTGTTATTTAAATAATGAAGTCAAAGTTCCAGTCTAAACACAACTAAAAATATGATTTTACGCTTTTTTTGAAAAGAACTTTTATGTCAATATAATTTATAGTGGTAATGCTTGGCAGGCGGAGTGGAAATCCCTGTAAAAGACAATAATTAGGAAAACGCTGTTGTCTATTTTGCGTTCTACGGGAGATGTAAGATTCACCTTTTTTTCATTTATTTATTAACGTATTAAAAAAAGTTTTTTTTTTTTTTTTTTTTTTTTTTTTTTTTTTTTTTTTTTTTTTTTGCCTGTAAAGTCGGTTTTACGGGCGAAGATTTTACGTGACAACGTCTTTTTCTCGGTAGAATATTTATTGATATGAATATAATTAAATTGCACAATGCGCGCGGCAGACCGATCATAGTTGAGTGGGAGAGAGACGCAAGGCATTCGGCGGGCCTCTCTCTCGTTCGGTGACTCATCGTAACGTTACCGAGCGTTACACTTTTTCATAAGTGACTCCCAGCCGCAACCAATTTATAAGACGTTATCACGTCAAAATAAATTACATTGTTTTGTTGAAAAACAGCGTACCTATAGAAATCCACAAAGGTTTATAGCAACGCTGTTTAAAGCAAGCATACGATACAATAAATACACTAGAAACAAGAAATCAAGTTGATAAAATCTTTTACAAGGAGCAAACCAGGTGCATAAAAAGTCTAGAAAAAGTACTTACATATTCAATTCATACCTTAAATTCAATTGAGTCAAACCATCAACCAGATCTGCGGGTTCTTTCATCTATCGGGATCAACAAGTTATTTCGCCGTAGACATTATTCGTACCTTCAGTATCATTAGTCGCTCTTTACGAATTATCCTTACCTTCACCCTTAAGTGTGAAGGGTTGATACTATTCTATACTACCAGACACCATAAGACCATGGACATCACGATACCCATTACACAGAAACCCTCAACAAAAACGTTTGCTTTCTCTTTATTATTACTACGATTTCATGAATCAATATTTTCAAGATACTCAAACGGCTGCAAAGTTGAGTTCTGGCCGTGAGTTATCTCTATTGAATCCTAAGCGTAGCGAGGGTTTCAAAGATACGAGTCGCTAAAAACTTTGCTGCTGAGCGTAACACACAATTTTTCACCTCACTACAGCGAGGAAAATTTTTAAGTGCAAGAAAAACAGCCTAAATAAAATGGTAAATTGGTTAATTTAAATTATAGTTTAAAAGTGAAATTGCTACAATATTCAATATTGAATGTATTTTTTTTTTAAATTGGTTTTGTTATAATTGTGAATTGACTAAGAATACGTAGATTTTTTTTTTGCTTTGTACACTTTGACAGTTCTTTTTCGGGGGCTGTCCGAAATCCAATTATAATTTAATGAAATCTCACCCACCATACATTTAAAATTCTTATACTTAACAAATAGTATATCCAAAATATTATTTATTCTTGTTATTTTTAAGATTTAAGAAACTAAAATTATTCAAAAAAATCAAAACGGATAAATAGTAGTGATTTAAATAAGCATAAAATGTAACTTATGACTAATGACGATTTGGAACGTATCATGTGTGTTTTTCTTTGGACAGAAAGGTTCTAATTTTAAAACACTTCCACGCTAATGGATATAATACGCGGTAGGACGCAATATTCCACGCAGAAATTGAATGACAAACCAAACTTTCCGAGCGTGTGAGGTAAAAAAAAACTTTATACCTTTCAGTTCCTTTTAAAAGTGTTTTCATTAGTGTTTGTTAAAATGTTCATAAATTTGATTTAAATAAAAGTTTACGAATGTCATTACAATGCCTAAAGAAACTCATCAATTTTGAAAAATTGTGTTAAAATATTGTAGGTGACATTTTAAAACATGATTTTGAATTCAGAACTTGATGAGTTTCTTATGGCCAAACTAAGTTGTCAAAAAGTCTAAAAAAAAATTATTTGCTTTTTAGCTGTATATCAGAAACAGCTCTTTATATGGTAATTATATACGTACGACGTAATAATAAATCCACAATAATTTAAAAATTTTCGACACCGACGTCTAAGAAAAAATTTCGATGCACTTCGTGTCTCGAATTTATTACTCAAGTTTCTGGTCATCTTATTTTAAATGTTAGAACAAATTCAGTGATATTTATCTTAATTTTAATAACTCTTAATCGGCGGGTATATATTAATATTACCCGCCGATTAAGAGTTATCAATAAATTTAAGCGAATTAATAAAATATATGCTTTACCATTGTAAAGATCCAGTAAACACCCTATTTACCCTACTTAGATTTTAATTTCCTCTCAAACATAAAACTGCCCATGAAAATGCAAGAAGATATTTTTAAATAATATTCACAATTATGATTTTTATTTATGTATATAAATGGTGAAATTAATAGGTTTACTCTTCAACGTGCAACGCCATCTAGTGAAGATACTGATTAACGACGACACAGTAAAATTCACGACCAGCAAGCATAGGCACTACGCCCTGTAAATACCATAGAATGTCCAACCATTTAGTTCAGTAACAGAAAAAATAATAGGATAGAAAACAATGTTTCCTAACAAATATTTTAAATAGTCGTTACCAAAATGCTTAGTTATTTTAATTACTTTAGGGTCAGTTTTTACGAAAACAATAACTGGGTTTAAATAAAAGCTAGCTATAATAGATTGAATTTTAATAAAAAAATATGTTAATTATTTTTTAGATAGAAAACGATTTGAGTTGCTTAATAAGTAGACAGAATCTTAGACAATCCAACTACGAGTTCGACCTCGCCTGCAGCTAGAGGTGCGAGATGAAATTAGTTCAGTATCTATGAATACTAGCGCTACAAGCCGTGATTGCGGCATGAGTTAGAACTAAGAAAGGTTCGATTGGCTTTTATGATTTTGATAGTGTAATAGAGCTTCGTACGAGCAGTTATAGTATCAGTTTCAGAATGGCACTTACCTTTTTTGGCAGACTTTGCATATTTCTTTTCTGGAAACTGCCTTATGCCTAGTCTTGATTAAAAAAGAGTTGCGTTAAAATCTTGGGTTTTGAAAATGCTCTAAATTTTGTATATAAATATCTAGACAAGGTGTACAAAGACCAAAATAAAAACTAAACACATGTATAGATATTTATGGCCGAACTTTATTATTCATACCTTCACAAAGTTACTTCTTCGCTGCATTACATTGCATTTATTCCGATGTCTTTTAATTAATGTCTATATAGTTAAAAAGCCGTGTCTTTGAAGGTATTTCAGAAAAAACAATACATGAACATAACTTTTCCAATTAATTAATTTTGTGTTCCTATCTCAGCGCGCACCACGAAGTTACCGTAACAAAAATTAGTGCGGTGTACACAGTACAAAAGTTTGGCATTCATCTGAAATTTTAAGTCACGTTTTACCTTATTCTAGTGAATAAAACCGCTCTGCGTAATATTAAGCTTCATACAATAAGAAGCTCATTTAAAACAGTTGTCACGGGCAAAGATTTATTTTATCCCAATTATACTCTCATGCGTATCAACAACATAAGCTAGGAAGCCTCCAAACTGTGAAGGCGGTAACAATATAAACTGGCTAAAACTCCAGTGTTCCCAAAAGAAGCGCGATAAAGACTTTCAGCAACAAACCGAACACCACGCGGTGAGATTGCAGGCGAAAGTTAATATTAAAACAAAGTCGTTTTGGCACAAAGAATAAGCCTAAGAATGGATAAGTAATACCATCAGTTTGTTCGGTACTTCGCTAGGTGGAGATGACCTGGAATAAGTATTTTATATGTTTACTATAATTAATTTTTTTAAGCCAATAAATCCCTACCAATATTATAAATGTGAATGTCAGTTTGTTTGTTATGATTTCACGCAAAACTACTAAACCGATCATCATGAAACTTCGTACATTTATTCTTGGTAGTATTAGAAGAAACATAGGATGCTTTTTATTGAAAAAAAAATTCAACAAAAATGCGGGCGAAGCCGTGGGTAAAAGCTAGTTATATATAAAACAAAGAAGTTGCTTCAGTCTGTTATATTTGGTGACTTCATGTCATGTGTGTAACGAACGATCAAGGTACACTCAGAAATTTAAACTTTTAAATTAAAATGTTTTTATTAAAATAAATATAGTATTTCACACTTAAAGAGCGATAAAGATAAAATTGCTTACCTTAAAGGTTTAAGTCTTTAACAACAATTAATTTCTTATTGCGGGACAACATACATTAAATTGCATGTGTACTTACACCTTTGATGAGATCATAAAAACGACACAAAGTAGGTAGATATTATACAGACAGACGCATAAAAGTGTTTCAACTTATTATTTTGATATGGCAATAACTTGGTAGCATGTAATTTTAAAATTATTTGCTAATCAATTTTTTTCAATTCATTCGTCTGTGCGTCATTAATTTATAAGGTATTAACAGGTGCAAGTACCTAAGTGATACCGAGTTCCTTAATTAAAGTACAATTATTGCTTCTTAATCTGTAGCTCTTAATGATTATTACCATCGATTCATTATCGATGAATAGTGACTCAATTAGTACTAGTTAATACGTACAGAGAGTTGATCAGACACGTCATGTTATTCAAGTATGAACTTTAAATCAAAGATATAAAATCTAAAATATTGAAACAAGTTTTCTTTCCTATCGCAACAAGTGCTGCCTAAACTGCAGCTACCTTCGTTTCATTTATATTAATAGTAATCGCGATTCTTACAGACAGACTATTTTCAACAAGAATGATAAACCTAACTCATTAAAATTTTAGTAAAACACAGTTCTGTATAAGTGACGTTACACTTAATTTGGATGCAAGTCGTTAGTAAATTGATCAATTAGGTAATGAGAAATATCGATTCGTGCATTTCTTGATGAACTACTATATATAGAAGAAATTTTTGTCAAAAGAGTATTTTGGAAGTGATATTATCTTTTTTTTAGTTTATAGGTGTAGTAAAAATGAATCTTGCTTGGCCTACAACTAGTAGAAGTCGTGAAGCTTCAGATAATTATAGTGATGCAGAAGAAATTTATGGAAAATACACAGAAACTGTAAGTTTTTTGGTGTTCCATTTCGACACCTATTTATTGTATTATATTGTTAATATGTCAATTAAGAATATAACCCAGCAATGGTATATGCATTTCTGGAGCCAAAGGGGTGTAAAAATATTTTCAATTTGATAAATATCTTGTAATATTAATTTAATTCTTTTATAATATTTTATACATTAAAAAGTGGCTTCTTGATTAACTCATACAAAATTTCTACTTTTAAATTTTCTAACGTGTTAGAATAAGTTACTTACTTCGCATGGGCTATAGTTTTATGCTTAAAAGTGAGTCCAAATAAACCAAATTTTTGAGTGTCTGTAGTTCAGTGTTTATTTTTTGCTTTAAGGATTGATATCATTATTATGACTATGTAAAATTAATGATACAGTGCCCTGTAAGACTACAAATATTGTAGAAAACAAAATTATGTTCGTTTGGACCTGACTTTATTTACCTATTTTAGGATTGGAATTCTGTCCTATATATCTATCCTTAATCTTTATATATATATAATTCTTCTGTGAGTGTGTATGTCACTGAACTCCTCCTAAACGGCTGGACCGATTTGAATGATTTTTTTTTGTGTGTGTTCAAGGGGATCTGAGAATGGTTTAGATTCACAAATCAGCCCGGCAGATGGCGCTGCAGACGGTATCTAGGTTATTTATCTATACTGCAAAAATAACAGGCAGGACAACGTCTGTCGGGTCCACTAGTATTTCTATACAAAGCATAGTAGATTAATTTTATAATTTTTTGTAGCTATAGTCAAAGAACGTTGTAAACTTTGGTTAAACCTTGGCACCCTTAATTTGTTTATTTCGAAATAAAATAAAATGGAACTTATTTATTAACACATACCAGAGTAGGTACATGTTTGTCGTTGGTCATATCGTTTTTTAACCTCTATTTTATCAAACTCAGGGCATGTGGATAGGCTTATTATGATTTAGCAAGCCATACACACTTTCACATCAAGAATTGATGTGATTATTACGCATTCGTAATAAACTAATGCCGGCCATAAGTTCTGTCACAAATACATTATAAATGTAAGGCTTGATGTTGGTCTGCAATTATTTTGCTTGTCTCATATTTGGTGTAACGTGTAGCAGACATTACTTTGCTGAGATCTATTTTATAAATTTAATCTGTAAAATGTTACTTGCAGAATAAAATATTTTGTATTTTGCTTAAATTAAATATAGTAATGTGTAAATCCATTAAAGTAAATAAAGTTTATAAGTATAGCTCTCAATTTCCTAGGTCAGTCACCAATTGCAGCATACTTATCGGTTATGTCTGTAACTTCTAGTATTTAATTAAGGATGTCTAGAGAGATTCCATATTTTCTTATCCTAATGTTGCCATATTTTAAATTTTAATGGGTTTAATTAAGTATGGACAGGATAGTCATTTGTCGTGTTTGATAAAGTCGATTCCATATCCAATCAGCCTATTTTGCATGCTTGCTGTTTCTGATGCTGAACCTGGTAGGATTACCCAGTATTACTTTTCGGATTTTTTAGAAAGTGAGGCTGTTTTTTTGATAAACAACACCTAATAACCCATTACAACTGCTGCTATTCAAATCATATGATGTGGACCTTTTATATTGTAAATGGACCTTTCATTTTCATAGAATATTTCAGAGTTCTAAAAAGTAAATTACACAATAAACGTTTCGATAGATACAGAACCCCTACAATAATAATGCTATAATGTAGACTGTCTTCCAGTGTTGCCAGTACCCGATAGTCAAAAGTTGCAAACGACATCTCTAAAAGTAATATTTTCACGAGAAAAGTAACATGAGCTTATTTTTTATTGAATATAATACTGTAAACCTCGCTAAATTTACTGACCGGTACTTGGACTTTCTTATTTCAATTCCTTATTTGTTTAATGCTTATTAAAATATTTACTTATCATTTATTCCTCGCACACGCTAGTCGATAACAAACAAACCACCCATTTTAAACGAAACATTAAACATATGTTATTAAACTCCACAAAATAAAATCACAAATAAATTATTATTATCTAGGAATTGAAGATCGTGTTATTTGCTTTTTTCTTTTTTATCAATCCTTACTAGTTATGTAAAAGTAACATTTAGGGTCGTGTAACATTAGGTAACATGTAGGTAACACGAGAAGGTCAAAAGTAACGTAAAATGTTACAAAAGTAACATTCTAGCAACGCCGCTGTCCTCCTTTTGTGAATTACTTTTTTATATAATAATCTATCTACATATTATCTTATATATTACAGAATTTATTGCCTATGTTTTTATTAAGTACCGCAGTCTAGGTAGTATTAGTAATTTAAAAAATTTGCATTGAAATTTCAGAAAAAACCAGTGTATAAAAAAATTAAGCATCGAAGATACAGGATGGCATTCACAACAGACCAAATAAATTATTTAGAAAGCGTATTCAAGAAAGGGCCTTACGTTAACTGTGGCCAGCGTCAAGAAATTGCTCAGGCGATGGGCCTAACCGATAGATGCGTTAAGGTATGGTTTCAAAATCGGAGGATGAGAGAAAAACAAATGCATAAAGAACAAGAAGAAGTTGAAGAGTGTCATTATAGCCAAGCAGGATCAGATAGTATTCCGTCTATTGTTTCAAAACCTTCCAACAGTGATAAAAGTCTTCCAGCATTATCATCACCGCAGAAAATGTCTACGCCAAGCATTTCTGAGATAAATTCGAAACAAGACAAGGTCAAAGAAAAAAGCATAGTTAGAAGCCCGGGTTCATTTAGGCCTAACTACTATCAAGACATATCTCAAGTCCGAGCTGAACCATCCACTCCTACTATGTATACACCGAGATCATTACCCGTTACAACATCTCCTTCTACAAGCTATTCCGATTACAAAGCCTCTGCTGAATTCTCAATCGATTTGTGTAAGAAATATAAGAAAATTCTCACTCGATACAAAAGTGAGAGCAACATTGCATCAGATAGTAATAATTCTCACCAGATGAAATCACCCATATCTCATGACATGAACAAATTAAATGATCCTTTGGATTTGGAGCTCCAAGATGTACCAGAAGATTTGTCTATAAAAAAGTTAGATGCCACGACGAAGCAGGCGTCGAGTCAAAAAAATAACATTTCGGATAATAAAGAATCTCTTCCAGTGTACGCAAAATCACAG
The DNA here is from genome assembly GCA_927399485.1 of Calamotropha paludella. NCBI lineage: Eukaryota > Metazoa > Arthropoda > Insecta > Lepidoptera > Crambidae > Calamotropha > Calamotropha paludella. The sequence goes on along the minus strand of OV656815.1, from coordinate 17,859,361 downwards.
CATTTTGTTGGTGATGGAAACTTAATGTGGAATCGATTAACAATACCAACTACAATGGCCAACACTGTTCCAGCTGCAGGCATTTCCATCATACCTGCAGATTCATTACATATGCCTAGTGAGTATTACATTCTAAAAGAAAAATGCAACTGCTGTAAATGTCCCAAGAAGTACATACCAGCTCCAAGAAATCAAACAAGTAATCAAAACTCGGAACCAAAGTACATCATCAATGTTGTACCGTATCAGAACTATCCTAAGCTTTAGCGATATAAATTTTTTTTAAAATTTCAAGTTTAATATATTAATGTTAAAAATATATATATAAAGAACGAAACCTTATCTAATTAAGAGTTAGGAGGATAAAATAAATTTAAATGGTTTTCTAATTTATTATAACACAAGCTAATATCGTCTTTTGTTTGCATTAACTGTAATTGTAATATTTATGATTTTTTATTTTCAGTGACTTTCTTTACCATAAAGAATAAATGAAATGAAGTGATTGTTTTATTTTTAGAAAAAAGAATTTGACGTTCATTTTGAGCTTTATTTAAGGATATACAACAGAGTTCTTTATATTTGACATTTGTCAACAATAATTATCAATAAAAATAATGAAGAATACTAATTGTGGCTCAACGGTTGACTACAGCACGCCTGTCACTTTAGAATAATTGAAAGTAGCACTAATCGACGGTGTATAATATATATTTATGTACGGCACGAGGACTAGTTAGATCAAAACTGGTGAGCTCTTATCATTTTTTAAGTTTTATTATTTATTTGCTGCAAATAATATTCGTTACCAAGTGATAACGAATATTATTTGCAGCCCAGTAAATCAGTCTATACTAGGCTGATAGTTGATGATAAGAAGAAGACTTTGAAATAGTCCCTAATTTTAGCTTTTTGAAGTTTTTCAAAAAGCAACAACGGAATAGGTATTCAGTGCCAGAGTTGAAGCAGGGATATGTAAGCATCTGTGGTCATGGTGTGCTGACAGAAAATGTCTACCTACAAAAAGTGTGGTTCCGTAGTCTAGTGGCTCGCATAGCAGTTTTCATGGTAAAGCCATTTCGAGAGTTTCCTTTCCTTTGGACAAATTATTTTGCGTCAAATTTCACTTCGCAAAAGTTATCGCTTAAGTTTTATTTTCCAAATAAACCTTTAGCAACTATACATTTCGCACGTAATTCATTTGATCCAATTATCATTTCGTAAAATTTTTCTTCATCAAGTCTTATTAAGACAAATGTTAATATAGCAAATGTTTTGGATAATGTTATGTTCCACATCATTATGTTCCACAAACTATTTGCTCAATTTGTCACTTCACATTCTATTCTTCACTTAGGTACTCAAATTAAAGCGAAGGCAAAAGATTTTTTTTGCTAATACAGGAATTTCAAATATAAGTAAAACAAACATATTAAAGAAAATAGTATGTATTAAGTGAAATTATATATTTATTTTAATCTGGGTTAGGTTAGCTTAGAACAGCAACCATTAACGTAGGAAGGCGAGCGAACTGAGCGAGCGAAGTGAGCGTTCCGTGGCAACGGCCGCCAAGCACTAGATCGTCTCTATTGTTAATGTATCATTTGGAAGTTTCGATAAAAAGGATTAAATATGAAAATTTATTTTGATTAACTTATTATGGAAATTATGACAATGTAAATAAGTTAATTTGTATTATATGCAGCACTCAAATTGTTTTGTAAATTGTATGCCATGTAATATTTTGGGAGGAGTAAGTTGTGCCAAATGAAACTACATGACCGAACAATTATTTGTTAAACAATCATATGCCAAAAAAGAGATTTGCTAACTTAAAAAAATACAATAAGTTGTTCTGACAAATGGTTTTTTGCCAAATGGAAATTTGCGTAAAATAGTTTGCGATGTCATATTTTGGGAAACGTGTTTTGGCCAAACGTTAGTAATCCCATTTCGAGGTCATGGTTTGATCCTGGATCCCGGTCAATCTAGAAAACGAACTGTTCTATATTAGCTTGGGTCTAGGTTTTGTGATAACGTCGTTGTTTCTAAATTCCTTAACACAAGTGCTTAAGTTACTTATGTTGGGTTAATAGTAATGTATAAAATGTTGTTTAATATTATGCGGTAGTAAGTATCCTTCCTAGGGCACCTCTTTGTTTAAATGGGAACCAGTCAGGTCTCAGTGATTTCTAAAAACCTCCAAATGTTTGGAGACTTAAAATGAAACTTATGCTATTAGTTCTACATTAATATTTAGGAATATTTTTAATCATAGCGAACATAGCGATTGTGAAGCTAATTATTCTAAAGCATGATGGGCAACTGGGGACATGTTTATTTTACACAAGCAGTGTATAAATTATTATAATAGAAAAATACTAGAAAAAATCGACTCGGGTCACAAGTGAATTCTCAGGCGGGAATCGAACCCGCAACCTTTGGAAATCCGGTCCAATGCTCTCCCAGTTGAGCTACCGAGCCTTGTGAATACTCGTCGAAATTTTCAAGTACTTTCCTGATTTTACGCTGTAGGCCAGCGTTGTTTCATCAATGAGAGGAACATCCTCTCGTATTCGAAAGAAACGTTTTTACAAATGTTTGGTCAATCGATTAAGATGAAACAGCCATTTTAGTTTTTTAATTTTTATATATTTTATGCATTTTCAATGCGACCTAATAAGATAAATTATTATAATAAAAAATACTAGAAAAAATCGACTCGGGTCACAAGTGAATTCTCAGGCGGGAATCGAACCCGCAACCTTTGGAAATCCGGTCCAATGCTCTCCCAATTGAGCTACCGAGCCTTGTGAACACTCGTCGAAATTATTTAGTACCTTCCTGATTTTACGCTGTAGGCCAGAGTTGTTTCATCAATGAGAGGAACATCCTCTCTATCTATTATATTTATGTATTAATTATGTATTTAGACACTCTAAATAGTACCCCAAATTTCTTCAACACAGCTCAAACGTTTTTTATAAATTTTTAACACTGACTGATTGAAATAAAAGAGCAAAACCTAACCCACTTCCAGATGACATTGAAAGTGTAAATTTGGCATCCAGCTTTCTAATTGTATACATACAATGGAAAATAAAAACAAATAATTTAAGATTTGAAACATTTTGTAATACACTCGAGAGCAATGAATCCGGGTCACTTAAAGAATCCTTAAAATCTCGGAAACTAGAAATGCTAGGTTAATGCAATAAATTGTATTTAATAGACAATGTAATACTCCTTAAATGAAGGTATTAAAACTTCTTAGTTATTGTAAAGTTATATCATAAAAAAATCAAATTTGAAAAAGGGCCACTTTCGAAGATGGAACTACGAAATTACAGCATTTGGTTTTGCTTTTGTTTGTAATCTGTCATTTATGTGGGTACATAAACCATGTTGATAGTGCTCTATATTCATTATTCAAGCTGAAATTATGTCGCTTACGCCTGAAGAATGCACCAGAATACTTACAATGCTGGATACCGGCCGGAGTCAGCGCGATACAGCCAGGACTGTCGGTGTGTCGCTGTCAACAGTACAAAGAGTTCTCCGACGTTACGAAGAAACTGGTTCTAACCTACGCAGACCAGGAACGGGCAGAACCAGGTGTACCACAGCACGAGAAGACCGATACTTGGTGAACACCATGATTCGAAATCGCTTTCTCACAGGAACTGAACTCACCAATCAGTTTCGACGCCTCCGAGGAAGTAACCCAAGTGCATGTACAGTAAGACGTCGGCTTGCTGAATCTAACTTAAAACCCCTTAGACCTGCAAACGGCCCTAAACTGGAGCGTGGGCATCGTATTTCAAGACTAAGATATGCCCAGAGCCACGTAAATTGGAGTATTGAAGATTGGTCAAAAGTTATGTTCTCCGACGAATCAAAATTTATGCTCTACAAGCACGATGGAAGACACAGAGTGTATCGAAGACCAGGGGAAAGATTCAAGCAAGCATGCATCGAAGAAAAAGTAGCCTACGGTGGTGGGTCTGTACTTGTGTGGGCCAGAATTTCTTCTGAAAGTCGCACAGAGCTGGTGATCATAGAAAACGGCTCTTTAACTAGCGTAAGATATGTGGAAGAAATCCTCAAAGATCACGTTGGTCCATTTATGGTCAATTTAGGTGAGGATGCTATATTTATGCATGACAATGCCCGACCTCATACAGGTAGGATTGTGAATGACTACCTTCAAGAGATGAACATTACTCGTATGGAGTGGCCAGCGCGCAGCCCGGATATCAACCCGATCGAGCATGCTTGGGACGAGCTAGGCAGATGCGTAAAACAACGAAACCCTCCCCCAATCACGCTTCGTGAGCTCAAAATTGCTCTCACAGAGGAATGGGAGAATATTCCCCAAAATCGTATAAGGAACTTGGTGTACAGCATGCCAAACCGCGTAAACGCAGTAATGGAAGCACGAGGAGGCAATACGAAGTATTAAAATTCAAGAAAATCGTAATAAAGTTCAAACATTTCATGTTTCCTATTTTTGTTTTAAGGAGAGATCAGCAGTTTTTTTCTTTATGTAATTTTGTGTTAATAAAATGTATGGTGACTCATATTTTTTTTACTTTCATTTAAGGAGTATTACATTGTCTATTAAATACAATTTATTGCATTAACCTATCATTTTTAGTTTCCGAGATTTTTAACATTCTTTAAGTGACCCGGATTCATTGCTCTCGAGTGTAATTAGATTTTATTGACACATTTTGCGCCTTCCAATATTATAAGAGCAAATTATTCTTCTTCGCAGAAGAATAAATTACATGATGATATGTTGTTTTTGCTATTATTTATATAACTTAGACCACGTATAATAAACTGTCCCTGGCAGCACAGGCTTAGTGGTTTTGTGTTACACAGTTGTGTCATACGAGCACAATACTTCACCGATAAAAGAACTGAGATCTAAATGGGTGCCAAATTCTATATAAAATCCTTAAATTTATCTGTAATGATATATGAATATTATTTATGAATTTTATGAATATTATAACACATATATTCGTAACCCTAGTATCTATAACATAAAAGCCATTAAGTGTTTAGGTTTCGCTAATGAAGTTTACGGAAATAACAAAATATATATTAAATAATAAATATGCCTGTATTAAATGTTCTAAGAGAAGTAAATCATCATTTTTGCACAAAAACTCTAATGGCAATCAAGCTTCGAATAAAAATATTGTTTATTATATATGCCTAGCATTATTTTAGTACCAGGTATATTTTTGATATATATTCTAAAAAATAATGTTAATTATTTTACAATAAAACAAGAGTAAAATTAAAAGATTTATTTTACTCAAAAGCAGCAATTACAAAACATTCTTAATATTTATATTTCCGTTAAAAAACTAAGTAATCTAATTGAAATGTTATTAAGTTTAAAGTCATTATATTCTAAGGCACCTCTATTGTACATTTTAAAACTTATTGTAATATTGATGAAAAGAAATAGAGAATAATAGATGCATGAAACATTAGCATAGCATAGTTTAGATGAAAATTCTACAAAGGTTTGTTTCACATTAGAAATATATATAACTACAATATGATAACTTAAAATTATTTCTAACTTACTATAATATACACATTACTAAACATGTCACATGGCATAATAAAATGTTGATTTAGTAATATTATATTACTAAAATAATATAATTTTTGTAAAAAGATTGACTTATTATGGTATTGTTCACAATAGTAAAATAACTGGTAAAGAAAGTATAAATAAAAAAATATACCTACCTACACTAAAATCTGTTTGAATATTTCTTAATATATTACAATTTTCATAGTAAGATTATGAATATAAAATTAATTTTAACAATTATTAATAAATTAAAATAAATTAGGATATCATACATTTGTACAATTTGTATAATTAAATACTTACACTCGTATATATGTCAGAATTAAATCACTGTCATTAATCACACTGAAAATTTTAAATTATACATTTTATTGAATACCTTAAAAATTTTAAATTATATATTTTATTGAATACCGTTATAATCTAATAAGTTTACTGACCAATCGACTTCATTAGTACTGCTCACACAATCGTCATTAAGAGGCCTAGAATAATAAAAATATTCTGCATCAGGATAATAGCTAGTCGGGTAGACGTTTAAGTCGTTAGTAAAAGTTTCATTTCCTGGCAAATAATGTAATGCTTCTGCTGACGGTTCTTGTGGTTGGTTCGTTACATCAACAGCGAGAGTTGGATATGAATGTAGTTCGCCATAGTTGGGCATTTCATATTGACGACCAACAGTGGCATCGACATTTGGCCAATGAACAAATGAAGTACGTTGCATAGAATCATCGGGCGAAGGTATCTGATAAGCAGGAGGTGACGACACTTCATTGCTTGTACACTCTGATGATGATGAGTCATTGCAAGGCTCCTCCACGTTCTTTTTATCTTTCATTCTCCTATTTTGAAACCAGACTTTAATAGTTTTCTCCTTTAAATTCAGCGATGTAGCCAATACTCTTCTCTGTGCTGCGTTTATGTATTTTTGTTTACGATAGTAGTATTCAAGCTCTAAAATCTGGTCGGTAGTAAACGCTGTTCGGTGCCTCCTATTTTTCTTTTGTGTGACTCTTTTGGATTCTAATTTGCAAAGAAAAAAAAAATTATATCATCAAATTTCTGTTTTAAAATAATTGAAGTTTGTTTTTTAATATACATTTTTTCTTAATATGAATTTATGTAAAAGTAAAAATAGTTTAGATAATATATATAAGAATAGTCAAAATTATGGAAGAAAAACAAGCTAATTGTAATAAAAATGCAACCATCAAAAATTATACAATAAAAATTGTTAATATGAGTATGCACGGTAGTTATGAAAACAATAAGAGTAACGGTTTTTTTTCCGACACAAGATATATTTAATCGACGTTAACAAGCTTTATAGACTATTCTATTAAGAAGCATACATATAAATCAATTTTAATACACTGACCGTTCAGGTTGTTGTCTTCAGGCCAAATCCCAGAAAACGGTTGATTCGCCCAGCCATATGATAACTGTAAATAAATAATCACAGAAAGAATAAATGGACCGCCATTTTTATATAAAAATAATTGAAAAAATTAGAGCTAGTGGATCTAATATATTGCTTTTATTGAAAGTGAACAAAAGATGTTGCCTTCTCATAAGAATTTCATGATTTATTATTAAAATAGAAAATATACAATTACTAATTTGCTGCAATGGATCAGATGATTTACATTTGGAATCTTTAACTGACTTGATCTGAAAGGCTGAGATGTGATATTTGAAAAGTTATACAAAAAAATCGAAAACATTAACGAAACTAATTACCTCATGCGTATTTTGTAGCGGAGTCAAGGAAGTCATCAATACGTTGTTAAACATTTTTCCAAATAAAGATTTCACGTTTTCTTATGAATATTGCGTTTACTTTTCAAGAGTAATGAGCAGACTAACGTAAATCAGAAGGTAATCTAAAAAAACCTCGAAATTTGCGTTTTGATACTTGTTCGGTTTAAAATATTGAAATACCTTCGCAGTAAAATTCTCAGAAACAAAAAAGCTGAATATAGTTGTTGAATAAAACATATGTTAAAGTTTTGAATTGAAAGTATTGCAGTCTAGATACGTTCAATTTATATCATTTGCTTTTTTTTATTGTTGATTTTTATTTGTTATAACACCTTTATATAACTTTATTTTATTTTTTTGCGGTTGGTAACACAAAATAAGTCACTATTACAAAGATATTTAAGACAAGTATTTTAAATTCTGTTGACGCGTACATTTTTTTAAGCAGACATTGACGATTGCCGTGTGTGTGTGTGTAGGTTTGTTGCAAACCTTTGAACCTTAAAATTAACACAGAATAATTGAATCGGATTCCGAAAATGTGAATTTGTCAAGTCAAAATAATGAATGGTTAGACTAGCATTTGTTTGACTGACTAAACTATCGTTTGTGAAGCTCTTTATCGTATTTTGAATTGAAAATTTAATATTAATAAAAAATATGATATAAGATATAAAATACGTGTGTAAAAAAAAACAACCACGCCTCCGAGCCCTCAGATGGGATCCGAACCCACGACCTTTCGCAATCGTGGCTCGGAGGCGTGGTTGTTTTTTACACACGTATTTTATATCTTATAGAAATATTGCATTGTGAATGCAAAAAATTAAATAAAAACATAAAAAATATGATGTAATTTGACTAATTATCTCTACTAATTACGGTAGCGATCCTGCCAGTCGCACCAGAGGTTCTTGGTTCGAGTCCCTGGAGAGGGTTTGTGTGATAAAAAAGAGCATTGGTACCTAAGTCATAGTTGTTTACCTATATAGAATTCTATGAATATTAAATATCTATTTATTATACACGTATGTCTATCTATTACCCTAGTATCCATAACGAAAACCTCACAGTTCTAACTAAGGGGTAGGCTTATTGGTGTGAATATAAGAAATATTATTATTAATACTAAATGTCATCATTTTTAATATTTATAAGCGTTTGACTACTTCCTGCTTAGGATTTATCGTTTCACGGGGAGGATAACACAACTCAAATCAAGGAAATTAAAAAAAAATATTTTTATTTAATTCTGTGTATACATTAAAACCTACACAGGTTATATGTATGTTGTGTTTAAGTTGTAAGGGCTGTGGTTTTTGTGAAAAAATTAAGTAAAAAGTATATCAAAATATTTTTATTATGTATTTACAGCATTGACTGATACAGAGGCTGTAAAATTAAATTATGTCTAAGAATTACAAATTCATACATTTTTAATAAATAACTTAAGTAAGGAAGTGATAAAATTAAATTTTAAAGTAAAAGAGGTTTAAAAATAAATTATTTTTTGATATATGTAGAAAGAAAGATAAATAAAATTTGACAATTACAAAATGTATAACGGTATGAATCAGCGTTATGGCCTAATCCATCAAAACATTTTAAGAGGCTAACACAGGACAGATTAATGCAAATCTTATAAAATAAAAATATATAAAAGAATATTAAATTTGTATAATCTCAATAAATAGCTACTTCTCAAAAATATATCAAAATAAAATTTTATGGCCAGTTTATCTTATAATTTTTATAGATTTGCATCAAAAGTACCTAATAATATTAAAATAATAGTTTCAAAACCTAAACTAAAATAAATTACTCTGTTTGAATCTTATATTATATATCTTATAATCTTATATATTTAAAATTCTATTAACTTGGATAAAGATATACTAATAATATTTTAACTATAACTACAAAACCATTTATAAATAAAGCGTTAAATAATAATAATCTTTAAGTACAAAATTTTATATAAAGGCTAACACTGTACTGACTTCACTGACTGGTACAAAAAGTGCAATAAAACTATGCCTTACACAACTTACGATTCCAAATAATCCAAAACATTTTGAAAGGCTAACACTGGATCGACTGGTACAAAAGTTGTATTGATTTCGTGACTGAATTCCTGTGGTGATATAGGTTCGTAGTAATTTACATTATTGTCTAACACCGTTACTTCCTCAGAGCTCTTCAAATCATCAGAGATGACTTGTTCGAGTGCTACGTAAAGGTCATTTACAGAATCATCACTACTTGTTATCTCAGAACAATTACTATTCGATTGTCCCATTATTGGCTGGTTGCTCGTAAAATAATCGGGCATTTGGGTTGAGCCACTCTCACTTCTCTCGCGTTTTTCTTTTAAACGGCGATTCTGGAACCATACCTTGATGACTTTATCGCTTACTTGCAGTTTTTCAGTAAGGGTTCTGCGTTCGGCAGGTGATATATAAGGTCTTTTATGAAATTGCTCTTCTAAAACCTTGATTTGCGAAGTAGTGAAAGCAGTTCTCTTGCGTTTGCGCTTGATCACCGGAGTATAACTTCCATCGGAATCATTAACAACTGGAAAAAAATATATATCTCATCTACTTCGAAAATAAAGTAATAAATCTATACGCACATCATAATATTTGAACGTTGAATTTTGCTAGTCACAATATCGGACGCGACGTTTTGGTACTCGTCATAGGCCAGTGTTAAAGAGGAATAATTAAATTAAGGCTGAGAAGAAATACTTACAGGAAATTCTAGCACAATGACGAGCTTTCGTAGTAAAAGTCGCAACACCGTTGACTGCTGGTTTTGAGGTGGTTGCAACTCTTGGAAGCGGTGCTCTGATTTGTGTTCCCTGCAAAAAGTTAAAATTATCATAAATTAATAATAAATTCTGAAATATTTGCACTAAATTCAAAATTAAGGAAATTCAATAAAGATAAAAGATGTTTTACATTTTGTATTATATAAAATAATGTATAAGTAGTTAGATTTTTAACTTATACTTATAAATAGTAAAGAAAAACAAATGAATTTAAAATGTGAAACTAAGTTGTACATCTCAATTATATATTGACATTGGTAATGGATATTTACTTGTCTCTCAGGATGTGTGCATTCAGAAGTCTCGCAATAGTCGTTCCAACCTTCAGTCGTAAAATTTTGTTGGCACCCAGAAAAACATTCAGGACTTTGCACCTGGAACTGCTGAATATTGGTGGTCTGAGTGGTTGATACGCGATTGGTCCAGTTAGTGTTTGCATACATGCATGACGAATTCTGAAAGGAAGAACAACAAAATTGATACTATAGTAATGGAAAGAAAGATTAAAAATAAGTTCTGAACAAAAGAAGGTTACCTGATAATAATAACTTGCATCATACGGCGTATAGTTGGAACTATTCGATATACACCTCTCTAACATTGGCATCTGTAGAGAAAACAGAATTAAATATCTGAACAGAAATATGGAAAAATACTAAAGCTTTTAAATAATACTAAATGTATACCGAAGACTGAGCACTGTTCAGGTTCTGATTATGATTCCACATTTGTTGTGACATGGCAAAAACTGGCAACTTAAAGCCAGAGTAAAGTTCAGACTACAAGCACACCGTTCGAAGTACAGTGGTCAAATAAATGAATACTATCTCCTGCTTCATATAATATTGGTCAAGCCAGGTATTTCTAATCACCTCCCCTCTCCAGATTTGCAACCCTTTTTTTAGTTATTATAATTAAGGTATAATAAGCACTAATCACCTTATTAGATACTTACTAAGTAAACAAGGTGATTATGAGATTAGAGTTTTGTTTACTAATGACCTTGTCTATTGTTTATAATTAACCCTTTTCTACATTTTGTTATAGAATTAGAAAGCAGTTTTTGGAAAATAGCATTTTGAATGAATTATTTACATTTTATGACATTATTGTGATCATAGAATGTCATAGGTATTTCAGAATAATATTACTTAGAATTTACCGGTATGAAACTTACACGTAGGTATTTAGCCTTTAACTTCTCTAATTTAGTACGAAGACAAAGGTTAAACTCAATTAAAGATTGTATCATATATATATGCATTTAAATCTGTAAAATTCACTATAGTTAAAATATATATCTGGTTAGATATATTTTAATCTAATAACATTTATTAAGTTTATTATGGTGCTGATAGTTTGGTTTGAGCAAGATGTACCCTAACAGAGCTAATATCTACGCGCAAGCATATTGCAGCGGACCGTCAAAGCCCTATGCTCCCTGTCAATATCTAATTGGTCATCAAGTTCCTCGGTAACATAATGGGCAAGATACTTAAACTGTTGAACGCACTTTAATTCAGTACAACAGTAGGGCTCAGTAGAACCATAACTAAAATTGTTGATACAAACATTATTTATCGAGCATTCGACTAGTGATCCTCTGAGCTCAGCCAAAAGCTCGTTCACGTACAGATTAAAGACCTTCGGCGTACTTGCAAGGTTAAGTACTACTCGCACCTTCCAATCTCTACGAGTCCAAGAGACAGTTAGTCTATCTCATATTTTTAGTCTGTTTAGCATAGCCGTTGTATTTGAATATGTACGCCTGAGCTTTTCCCATAGCAAATCGTATGAAACTAAGTCAAAAGACCTAAAAATAAAAACTGCGTTCCTTTTGAACCCTTACAACACTGTTTTTTAAACGAAGTGAATGGACATCGCCATATTGGCTAGGGCTATAGTACATGTCAGGTATAGGGTTACAATTTTAGAATACTCTCCGAAAACAAGTCGGTTATATAAATTCTGCTAAAGCTAGGATACTAGCCGATATCCTTCAGACACAAAGTAAGCGCTTAAACTTGTCGAGTTGCGCCGGTGTGCGCAACTCGCCCTTAAAAAGTCAGAAAATAGCTGTTCCAATTTTCAATCGAGAGGTTTTGTTAACACCCAGCAAATCATTCAGCACTTTTGCACCTGGAACTGATGAAAACTCGTGGTTTGACAGACTGCGAGCCATTGAGTGACTGCTGACGTGCAGGATGAACTCTGGAAGGGAGAACAACATAATTGATGATGGAATAATAGTAAATAGAGAAAGTTTAGAAAATATCCTTGAGGAAGGTGAGGCATAGTAGGAACTGTTCCATAAACCGCTCTCTTGCAATGGCATCTGTGGAGAAAATAAAATTTAGTATGGATATAAAAGTAAAATATTACTTCTTTATACTGCTTAAAATTTTACTTATTTTTAATAGATTACTGAGCACTGTTCATGTTTCACATTTGTTGTGAAAAATGGCAACCTAAAGACAAAGTAAAGTTCAGACTACAAGCACACCGTTCAAAGTGCAGTGATCAAATAAATGAAAATTGTCAGCTGCTTTAATATAAAATGGATCAAGTCAGGTATTTCTAATTACTTCCCCTCTCCCAATTTCACTCCCAAAAGATATCATATAAGTTAATAAGATGATAATGAGATAAGCGTTTTGTTTGCTAATGACCTCGTCTATTGTTACATATTAGCCTTAATACAAGCTTTTATTTATTTTCACCTGTCCCCGTGTCTGTAATAAAACCTTGCAAGTTGACTTCCTGGTTTCTGATTGAGCTGAAATTTTGCATGCATATGTATATATATCGTATGACAATGCAATATGTGTATCTATGACATGGAGCTGATCTGACGCTGGCACTGGAAGGTAGCCATAGGAACTCCGCCATAAAACAGCTCAGCTCCATCGGGTTTGGACTAGTTTCATTTGTATTGATAAGTTCTTTAATCCTATATGGTAACCATGGTCTGATACTGGAGCTGGAAGGTGGCCATAAGAACTTCGTAATAAAACGACACAACCCCATCGAATTTAATCTCGTTTGATTCGTCATGATGAGTACTTTAGTTCTAGATAATATTTCATAGCAATCGCATGAAATTTTGCAATTGGCAAAATAAGTTCGTTCCATTTGGCATGAATCTGAATCCCGTCTGATTAGTTTTTACTTTTTAGTTCGTTTTATGAACAAATAATAATAAAAGCGTATATTCTTGTTTAAATGTATATAAAATTCACAATGCTGTATTTTAAATTTTTATTTTTGTGAAAAGCCGTTTAGTATACAAATCTGGTCAGTTATTTTTAAACCTTACTGAAGCAATCAATTTCTTGTGTATTTTGGCTTTAAATATATATTATTTATTATAATAGACAAGTTTAAATTTCCTCTCCCCTCTTCCAGAGTTCTTCTGTTTCTTTATGTCCAAGATTGAGAAGGCAGGTTGCTTTATTTTTTCTTAGATTTCATTATCACAATTATGATTTATTACAAATTAAAACAAAAATACTAGTACTTGTTCTAGAAAACATTTCTGATATGCACCGAAATAATGACGTAATTGATTTTGTAGTACAGAAAAGGACCTAAAACCAATATAAAGTTAAAGCAAAAGATAAATTCATGTAATGTTCAATCAAGTTTGAAGTTAGGTGACACAAATGAAGGCATAGTCATCTTTGAAGTAAGATCATAATTAACATATTTAACAATTACTTTCTAAATCAATGTTAAATTTGAGAGGACAAGGTGATAAGTAAACAAAACGCTGATCTCATAATAAACTATAGTGTGCCTGTTTAATAGTTTTAGAAATATCTATTGAACATTAGGTCTTAACACGATGTATTAGCTACAAAGTTTGTTTTTCTGAATCTGGTTAGTTTTTTTAATATTTTGGCTGAGAATGATTACGGGGTTTAGTTTACATCAATGAAAAGGGATAATCGAGGAAGAATAGCAGGTATAATACATGTTATAACTACCAGCAGCTTTCTTAGTGCAAATAAGACTGTTTACCCTTTCCCAGGTCCATTTGGAACGAAATATATCACTTGTCTTCAATTCCTAACCCTCTAATTCCAGATTTTTAATTTGTTTGTACCGGTAAACTACCGTAATGCCAAATGACCGTGAATATATTTTATAAGATGAGGAGAAATTTAACTACATTTCAATAATTTATATTCATTAATTTATTAATTCATTAATTATTTATATTCAATAATAAAAAAAAAACAAAAACTTTCCTTGCTTTCCACATGTTTGATATGGCCTTAAATATTATTTAATGGGCGATATGGATCCAACTTTTATGTACAATTTAAGATAATATTCACAAAATATTCACTACAGTAGTGGTTTTCTACCTGCCTGCGTGGTTGGATGCATTCAGAAGTTGGGAAATAGCTGTTCCAATCTTTAGTTGAGACGTTTTGCTGCAACCAATATAACTTACAAGGCTTTGAATATGCCGTGTTTTGGCTGTTAATGAATTAATTGTATCATTGAGTTTGTCACTTACTGTTTTGAATTGTACGCTGGTTACGGTTCTTATGCAAGTGTTAATAATTTTATAATTGATTAATGAGACAGTGAAAATATTTGAACAGATAACGATTGTTCCAGGTGAACTACAAAGTACTTAAAAGGGACTATTAGTTAATAGATGCGGAAAGAATATACAATAGTAACACACTTTGTTAAACGTGGTATTAATTAGCAATAATGGGTATGTATTGTCCTTTAATACTTTGTAGGTACTGCATTTTTTTATATTAGAACTAAACTATTTAAATACAGTAAAGGGAAATACCAAAATAAATATTTATTTTGTTAACGTAAAGTTTTTTTTCTTTTTAATAGTGTTATTTCGTTGTGTTATTGTAAAGATATAATAAAATAAATAAATAAGCATAATGGCAGAGGTATAAAGTAAGCTTGTATTGAAGATACACATTGACAAAACACACAAATATTCCATAAATGATATGATAATTTAAAAAAGATTGAAATCTTATAATTATAAATAATTATAAGATTTCAATTTTTTTTTTTTTTTTTTTTTTTGTTTTTTTTAGTATAATCTATTATACTAAAAAAATTTTAGTATAATAGATTATACTATCAAGCGTCAGGCTGGACTTGAACCCTTAACACTTCCATATCCAGGACCTTCTAATCAAATTGCCGAGATTTTGAATTGTGCAGTGTTTCAAAATTGGGACTAGTTGTTTTTTTTAATGTGTCTGTTCCACTAAGAATTCGATAAATTATAATATGGTATCATTTATAATAAATAGAGCAATGACTTACTGACGGAATTGGTAATAAAAAACTAATTTATAACAACTTGAAAAGTTTATTTAATACAATTATAATACACACATAATTCAAATCATACAAAATGTAACAATTCTTGTCAGTAACTTGATAAAATTCATAGAAATTACAATTTTAATAAACAATTTACAACTGCAAGTTATGATTACAACATACCTACATTTTGCTATAAATATCTTTATAACTGTTAGATCTTCAGTTATGAAATATCCATATTGTATATATTTATTGTTGTTATTAATAATACTAACTTATGTAAATGTTAAGAGATTTTTTAAATACCTACCATTTTTTCTAAGAAATTGTTTGTATTTTATTGGATGTTCTAACTGCAGCCAATAACACACCAATCGATAGCGAACTTAAGAACACGTAAACGCTATAATTAAAAAGTTTTATACAATCTTTTAATTTATACTTTAAAATAAAATGTATTCTTATGAAATTACGTACACTTAAGAAAGATAAAAATAGTTACAAACACTTTGGATAAAACGATTATACTTTGAAAGAGAGCAGTTTAAAGATTCCTATAGCAATAAAAAAATAATTTTATTTATTAAATATAAATTAAACATTTGGAAAATAATAAAATCTTAACTAAAATTAGAACTGGCTTAAAACTAATGCTGTTTTCGTTTTCATTTTAGTAAAGAAAAGTGACAGTATGAGTTTTCAGATCAGCAGTGTGTCTGTAATGGACAATATCATTATTGTGTGGCGATAGTTTAAATGTTTGATATTTGTCAAATATGCATAAATAAATAAATACACTTTAAAGTAACGGAAATGGATGTTTCATTATTGTCAAACTTTCTGTCGTCAGTGAGATCGCAAGTTACAGACACGCAGCCAGGAGTAAAAGGAAAACCTCAGTTCGATGTTTTATAATAAAGCGATAAGAATAACAAATGAAATCCAATTTCATGTTTATCGACAAATAAATATTCAAATATCTTACTTGATTATTTTCTAAACTTTAAAAACATCAAATTTTTATAAACAATATCGGATTCGTATTACTATTAAATTATAAAAGTTATATATAGTCAATAGTGTTGCCGACATATTCCGAAATTTCATCATTAAAGTGGTAAATTTAAAGTTTAATACTGATATGTTTGGCGTCTCAGCATTTCTAAATCAAGGTCTTTGGGAAGTATCCTATCAATGATGGTTACAAGCACGTTAATCGCCCTATCATCCAACATAACATAACCATATTCATTAGGATTGTTCATGAGTGTTTCCACATGAGCCAAACCAGTGCGTAACCTTTCTTTCTCGAGTCTGATACGTTCAAGCAGCCCTGGCGGATAATAGTTATATTCCGACTTCATTCTATTTTCTAAAAGTCGGTTTTGGAACCAATCCTTGACAGCTATGTTGTTAACTCGCAGTTTTTCCATAAAAGCTCGTCTGTTGTCTATTGCGCCTGAAGTTCTCTTTGTTTCATGTCCGAACACTGGACGAAAACCTCCGTTGAAAGCGTACGAATCTAAAAAAGAAAGAAAATCTGTACGTTTCGTATCATATATTTTGGACAAATCACATCAAATATTCAGTCCCAAACTAAACAGAGTTTGCGGGACACATAATAATTCTTATTCTCACAGACATATAATTCATGTGAATACAGTAAGTGATGACCTCCATGGTCGAGCGGCTTGCATACTGATTTTTCACGGTGACGCCACGCCGAGATTACGGGTTCGATTAACGAAGGGGTAAATGTAGAAGACTAATTTTACTACAATGGTGTGGTACCGTCATTTTTTCTAAAACCCAATTGCTTCAGTTGCTTAACTTGGATTCAGAACCATTTACGTGATGTTCTCTGATATTCAAAAATAAGTATATAAACATTGTATATATCTCTGATATTCAAAAATAAGTACATAAGCACTAACATTCAAAAATAAGTATATAAACATGATTCGGGACAAAATTCTTATGCTCATCCCACAAACATTATGCATCTACACAGAATACAGAGCTGTATTCTGAGTGCACCTACTAGGATTCGAATTGTCTAAGAACACATAAAAATGCCACTTATTTTCTTTAAGCATTTAAATTTGAAATGTTCAAAAACTAAAAAAATCTTTGCCTGTATTTTTACTGTATGAAGTTTTTATTATATTCTACGAACGATAATAAATACTAAGTAATT
Source organism: Calamotropha paludella (assembly GCA_927399485.1). NCBI lineage: Eukaryota > Metazoa > Arthropoda > Insecta > Lepidoptera > Crambidae > Calamotropha > Calamotropha paludella. The sequence continues at coordinate 17,841,631 of OV656815.1, read as the reverse complement.
GGTGCTCTAAACCGAGTTTACACCTTAACATGCTTTTGAAAAGTTACATTTATGAAAAACTAATACTGTTTCCCTTTTGAACTCCTGTAAGAACTCCCATACCATCGGCTAATGTAATTATTGGGGAATCCAGACCAAACGTTGACGATATTTCTACAAACAATCCAATTATTCAAATAGATTTATTTGCATTTAAATTACATTTATATGTTTTTTTTGCATTAGCAACATCAATGCTTTGCTGCTTTGTCACTTTTAATATAGGTACATAGTTTTACTTCTTTATTCACTTTTGCTATACATGACTTATTGAAATTACTAAGACTAACTTAGTAATTCACTTACTGACTCACCAAGAGAATTTAAATATATTAGTAAGAAAACCGAAACTTTAAAAAATATCCCATGAAATCAGCAATTTCATTAACTATGAAATTGCTGATTTCATGCTCGTCTTATCCGACTTGAAATTCTTTTGGTAGTGTAAGGCAAACTTTCATAGAGGACTTAACTGTCTTTCAAGACTTTAATCAAAACTGGATATTCTTTCCTTCTTAAATATCAAACTTCCACAGCAACGGGGCCATGTCAATAATAAAAGTTGTATATAATATGATGTGATCTTGATGTTCATTACGTTGCAGTCGCTAACACTTCAAACTAGTAAGGGTGTTAAATTTCTTTTTCCATTTTCAATTCAAAATGGAATATAAGTAGTTCAACATAAATTAATAGATTCTGGTCTATTTTACGGTAGGTATGGTAGGTTTAATTATGTGATATAACATCTTTTCACCAACCTGTTTTATCAAAACAGTTTTTTATTTAAACTTTCTATAGAAAATCATAAGGTACTTACATGAAGTATAGGCCGTGGGATGTTGTTGAGCTATTCTATTGTGAATAGAATTCGCATTCAAACCAAAGTGATTGGTTGGCTGTCTTTGCATCCGTGGAGTCTGAAAGTAAACATTATTAAATATAGAATGGATCCAACCTTGTAATGAAAAATTTTTAATATACATAAAAATTAAATATTTTTATATTTTCATACATTTTTGGCAAAAAGATCAGTTTGGTACATTCTGATTTAGTGTTCTTTTGATATATTCTTAAATCATGTTTACGTTTAACTACTATTGACAGTTGACAAAATATTTACCTACCCACAGCAAGAATAAATTGTTCTTTTTGTAGGGGTATTATGTAGGTCTACTGCACTTAAATTTTGCAAAATTAAGAAAGTGATAAAGATTTTATGAGCACTTTTTACGTAATAGTAAACAGTTGGATGAGTTATTGTTATCAATGGTAATCACTAAACCATTCTATCTATTTTATAAGTATGAGACGAACAACAAGAATAAGCATATCGGATCCATAAGATAAAAACTTATAGATTTTAAATAAAGAAGATTTTTCAACGTTACATGAAATATAAAATTTTCTACATCAGTTCTTTTCTTATAATCAGCCTTTGGTCTCATGATAAATGCATCATTCATTGTTCATATTTTAGTGTGTTGAATGTAGAATTCTAAAGGTAAGTTGGGTGATTAACATTGAATAAAATGTCATTAAAGTTAAATGTTAAATTTGAAACTGTAAGTTTAGTAAGTGCTAGCATAATGAGATACTAATGAATATTGACATAAGTGCAAATAATTATAATAAGATGTGATTGTTACGAGATTAAAATTTTTATAACCATTGTCTAACTAACAAGATTTCACTGTTATAACCACTTGTTCTATTGGCAGAAAAGACAAAATCTTCATCGTAATTAATAAGCCAGTTTTGTCCATTTTGATTTGACAATTTTTACATGAGAATGGATTATGTAAGACTGTCAAAGTAAGATGGGTTATATCAGTATATAATATATAGTATATATCATCATTTATGTTAGGTTTTTCACTTATAATTACTATATATTGAATTATTTATTATTCTTATATGTTACCAGCACTTTAACATCCACATGTTTCACCATTTTTTAATTGAATTAGATATTTCTCTATTATACTGTAAAATTTTCTGAGAGTGAAGAGTGCTTTAAACAATAAAATATTGTGAATAAATTTTGAATAAGGATTTTGATGAGAATTTTTGATATCGGCTTATTACAGAAATGCTAAATAAATAAGAATAAAAAAGAAACCTGAATATTAGCCGGCGGAGATGGTGAGGCTAAAAGAAAGGCTTTCCAATCATCGACTGAAGCCTTTTCGCGCCATGTTGCAAAATCTATCATATTGTGATTAACAGCTTCATTTTGTGAATACATACATGATGCGTTCTGGAAAAGGAAATGAAATAAAGTAAGTAAATAAACTATAAGACAGATATCATAAATTGTCTTAATTGTCCTGAGACCTGATGGTTTTACCTGTTGCACGCCATTTTGCTGAATCGAATTTGTAACACTGTATTCGTTATTTGTCCAATGAGATCCTGGGCTATTGTTGATTTGTTGGTATATCTGTAAAAAATATTATAATCAATTTATTAACCCTTAAGTATTACGTATAAAGTAATATTTGTACGATAAATACACCCCACATATACAAATCTGGTTAAATTGGTTTTATTTAAATGTGTTACTTTTATTACGAACATGGCTACTATTTTTATTTCAGCGTTTATATTAGTGAACTTTTTTTAAGCTTCTATTAATAAATTTTGAGAACATCATATTTGTCATCTCATCAGCCAATGTTCCGATAGCTCTCAACATATAAGATAGAGACGTTATAAGGGCACAAGTCATAACCCACCACGAGGCGCTCATCAAATGCAATGCAGTATATGCAGGTATGTGTGCAAGTATGCGTGATTGGCTGTAGAAAATAATTTCACTGGTCGTGGACCTTGAAGTTTATACCTGTTGCATGCCATTTTGTCGAGTAGAATTTGTGAAACTGATGTCGTTATTCGGTGTCGAAAGTCCATCTCTTGAATAAGATCCTGTTGCATTGTTAGGTTGTGGGTAGGTCTGTAAAAATATAATTGTCAACTTATTAATCCCTTATGAACACCGCGGCGCAGTGGGTTAGGTTAGTGGGTTATTCTAACGTGTTTTAGAATTACTTTTGTATGATAACTACACTCATGCACAAAAAAAGACCAAAAAAAAATCTAGTCGTTTGACTGAATTCTACTATTGTTTAATCGATTGTACCTTGAGAAAAAGCAGTCTTGTATTTTATTTTATCAATTTTTGTAAATGTTATCTTCGTGGTCAGTCCCAAGATTTCTAGTCTATGGAAACATTATAAGAGCATAATTTCCTCTTTACCGTCTTTAATTTTTACCATCTGTAATAACCTTGACATAAAAGTGATTATAATAGAATGTAGGAAAATGTACTTGACTACAAAAAAAGTTTGTAGTTATTTCGAGTGAAGAATATACCTAGCCCGGACACAAGTTCTGTTACAAATGAAAATACATTTTTTTATGAAGTAATGTAATATTAATAAAACTTATATGTACATATTTATTAAAGTCTCAGAAAAAATAAAAAAAAATCTATTCGAAATAGCCGCGTCTGTACGGCAACTGCATTCATGCACAAATTTAGAGGAGTATAATTACAGTTGAAAAACAACCTTTTTAAGCTTCTTTTATTTAATTTTGTAAATCATTTTTGTTGTAAGCCAATGTTCCCCATGTTTTAGCAAAAACTAAATGTATGGCAAAATATTTTACACATAATTTTAATAGCCTTAATATGACATAATTTTCAAATTATGATTTTTAAAATTAGCTGCAGGCTGAGAATGGTTAAATAATATTTAACCTAACCTTAATGGCGATAGTAAAGAGAACAAGCTAAATTTCACCACACGGCTGCAATCAAGTGCTACCAACTTCAATATGTACATATATCATTAGCTCGATCACCCATTAGACTAGCGGACTTTGCGAAAATTGCTTGAAATAGAGTCCATAAAAGTACAGGAGAAAAAAATACATCTATTAATTTTACAAGTTATTGTTGTACAATTTTTGACGAAATTTCATCTTAAAATATAATGTTTCTGGTAAGTACGTAGTTAAAATAGTGAATTACTATAAGTTGTAGGTTAAAAACGTACATATTATCGAAGTAATTAAAGTAGCTCCTCATACCGTGGTATACAATTTTAAATGTATTTTCAGTAATGGAGTTAAAAATTTAAAAAAAGGACGTATTGTGAACGTGTTGTCTACACCCGGTAGTACGTAAAAGTGCATTGCTTACATGTGGCATTACAAAAGTAACAAAACGTAGGTGTTGGTAATTATTATTTTTTATTTTAATATTTAACAGCTAGATTTCAATAATCAATAGTAAATTTCAATAATCAATAGTAAATTTCAATTATCAATAGTAAATTTCAATTATCAATAGTAATTTTACAAGAAAAAATTGCTTTACGTATCAGTGCATGTCAACGTGAGCACCAAAATTCCATAAAAATGCATGTAGATAGGGATTGATTGATGGAAACACGTATAATCTCAACTACAGCATGGGCATCTTAAAGGTCAAAATCTGCAGAAATTATGACCGGCTACCTTAGTATCCGGTGTAATAAAGGACAGTTGTTATCATTATGTTCTTGTTCTTCTTTTATGTTCTTATAATCTAAAGGACAAGTGTAATAAATGTTAACACACCAAAGAAGAGGATAATATTTTGTATAATATTTATTTAACGTGCATTGACAACAATTATAGTAAAAAAAAAAAACTAAAAAACACGCTTTTATGATAAACTTAACTAAATAGTAAAAAATTAATTTCAATTTGACAATTAAGTTATTAACGAGAAAATTAGTGTTATTGTAAGAAAAGGGTAGAGTGCTCATTATCGATTATTGTATTATTTTATTTATTACTATTATTATTTCGAAATGCAGAGTTAGTGTAAAAATACTGTCGTAAAAAGCTACTATAGAAGTGTGAATTTTTTTATAATCCATTATTAATAATAATAATAATAAATATTTCCTACATTCACACCAATTAGCCTAGCCCAAAGTAAGCACAGTAAGGCTTGTGTAATGGATACTAGAGTAACGGATAGAAATACATATATGATACATAGATATGTAATATTTATAGAAATATATATAAACACACATGACTCAGGTACAAATGCTCGTATTCATCATACAAATATCTGCCCCTACCGGGATTCGAACCCAGGACCATCGTTGCGAAAGGATCGCTACCGTTGCACCAAACGGTCGACAAAGTTATTATTTATTAGTTTCTTACTTTTTTCTTAATAATTTCCGATGATAATATTGTAATTTTTTAAATTTTTGAATTGTCATTGGTATCTGATAAGTGTGCAAAATTGCAAATTAATCTGACTTTTGAAGTGTGTAAAAATCGCGTTAGAAGATTCCGGTACAAATAAACATACAAACAACCATACAGGTGAAGTTAATAAAAGCGTGTTATAAAAGCCGTTGGATTCTGGTAAAGAAGAGAAAGCTTTTATAATTTAATTTCTACACTAGTTGAACTATTGAAAAAATATTTCAAAAATGAGGTAACAGTTTGTATAAAAAATTACCTTTTATCAGAAATTTACCTTAGCGAAATAAATGAAATTAATTATTTTTAAACAAAGTTCATGTTTATATCGATTTAATAGAATTATAAAAATAATTAACCAAAAATCGGTACATATGATCAGTAACGCCTAGCGTTAAACTGTCTTTAACATTTTCTCACTTACATTCTATTTAGATTCCTACATGATCCATTATTAAGATAATTCGTTATTTTGGTCATCTAAGGTAGTAAATAAAAAGATACGTAACCAAGTATTAGGTTATGCTTAATGCTGTGAAAATATAAACATATAAAAGTATTTTTTAATATTAATAAAGTTGAAATAACTCCATATTCTTGTTGAAATGTACTCTAAAAATTTTATTTGGATTTTTATTAGACAAACTGAAGTTACTATTGTCTTAAAGACAAGGTTAAGCGGATAATAGTATTTTGTTAATAATCTGATAACCCGTAGGTTTATTTTAACAAAAATTGTCAAAAAATAAGAATAATAAACATTGGAAAAACGCGTTAAAATAAAATAATTTATCAAAATTACATACCTTGACAATAGGTGCAAATTTTTTAAAAGCTCAATAATACGCATTAAAATATACACTCATTTTTGACAATAAAATAATAAAAGTATGTATACCGTAGGTTGTGCCTGCGGAGGTTTACTGTAATTATGTATTTTTCTAAGGTGTTCTGACATGTCACTGTCTTCAGGACACTGAATAATGTGAAAGAATGTTTATTTCACTAGCACAATTTAAAACAAACAGGACGGTGTTGTCACGTCACTTTACAATATATTAACTAACTTCTTAACTCCTCTACTTAACAACCCTTTAGTAAATAAATTGGGATCAGTACTTAACGCACTTATTAGCTAATTGTCATTTATTATTAATGAAGTATTAAGTATTTCTTATGTTGTTACTTTATGACTAAGTTTTATGTAAAATAGACAACAATTTTTTGTTAAATATTTTGGCATTCTCATCTATGTTTATCATCTCCGACAAAAGACGACTACGCTGATTGGAGCTTCCTCCATAAAAAGGGGACACACACACCCTGTATACCAACACCATTATTGCATGATAGAGTAAAATAAAAATTATAAGAATTTATGTTATGTCATGACTTACAATAAGTAAAGTAAACAAATATGTAGTCATCATAAAGATATCTAAAAAAAAATTTCGGTTGTTTGAAATACAACTTAAGATCACACTCTTGAAACCAAATTTGGATCAAAATGGGATCGGAACAAATTTAGATCGAGTCTCATTTTTGCCGGTTAAGTATAATTTTTTGCCGGTTAGGTATCATATTTTTTAGCATTAAAAGACGTGAAAATTTTTTGAAGTGAAGAAAGTGGAGTTGAAGAAATTCAATTTTGGTATAATTTGAATGGAACTTATGGCTATTTCACTAACTGGGCCTGAGTGTAAGTTTTTAAATATGCAAACCTTACCATCGCATTTGTGTTAACGAATATATAACTTATTTTCGCAGCGTTTAGGTCTAATATACAAATAAAAAATATAGTAAATTGGCAAGTTCAAAAACTAAGACTCAGGCCTTAAAAGCTGCTGGAACAGCTAAGGTTTTTTTTTTCAATATATTTCCTCTAAAATTTTCATAAATGTTTTTGGCTTATAATATTACGTACTAAAACGGTTATAATAATTGTCTCCAGAAATCCATCAAGTAAGGTCTATCTTTCAAAAAATGTGAAATACCATTGCCGTCAGAATTGAGTTCTAATCACGTTAAAATATAGTCTGAACTATAAAAAATATTTGCAACAAAAATATGTGTTAATGAGTTCAACTCTTATCAAGTGAATAGCTTTTTATTTTTATGTATAAAGATAAATTAATAATATTTAACCTAACCTTAATGGCGATAGTAAAGAGAACAAGCTAAATTTCACCACACGGCTGCAATCAAGTGCTACCAACTTCAATATGTACATATATCATTAGCTCGATCACCCATTAGACTAGCGGACTTTGCGAAAATTGCTTGAAATAGAGTCCATAAAAGTACAGGAGAAAAAAATACATCTATTAATTTTACAAGTTATTGTTGTACAATTTTTGACGAAATTTCATCTTAAAATATAATGTTTCTGGTAAGTACGTAGTTAAAATAGTGAATTACTATAAGTTGTAGGTTAAAAACGTACATATTATCGAAGTAATTAAAGTAGCTCCTCATACCGTGGTATACAATTTTAAATGTATTTTCAGTAATGGAGTTAAAAATTTAAAAAAAGGACGTATTGTGAACGTGTTGTCTACACCCGGTAGTACGTAAAAGTGCATTGCTTACATGTGGCATTACAAAAGTAACAAAACGTAGGTGTTGGTAATTATTATTTTTTATTTTAATATTTAACAGCTAGATTTCAATAATCAATAGTAAATTTCAATAATCAATAGTAAATTTCAATTATCAATAGTAAATTTCAATTATCAATAGTAATTTTACAAGAAAAAATTGCTTTACGTATCAGTGCATGTCAACGTGAGCACCAAAATTCCATAAAAATGCATGTAGATAGGGATTGATTGATGGAAACACGTATAATCTCAACTACAGCATGGGCATCTTAAAGGTCAAAATCTGCAGAAATTATGACCGGCTACCTTAGTATCCGGTGTAATAAAGGACAGTTGTTATCATTATGTTCTTGTTCTTCTTTTATGTTCTTATAATCTAAAGGACAAGTGTAATAAATGTTAACACACCAAAGAAGAGGATAATATTTTGTATAATATTTATTTAACGTGCATTGACAACAATTATAGTAAAAAAAAAAAACTAAAAAACACGCTTTTATGATAAACTTAACTAAATAGTAAAAAATTAATTTCAATTTGACAATTAAGTTATTAACGAGAAAATTAGTGTTATTGTAAGAAAAGGGTAGAGTGCTCATTATCGATTATTGTATTATTTTATTTATTACTATTATTATTTCGAAATGCAGAGTTAGTGTAAAAATACTGTCGTAAAAAGCTACTATAGAAGTGTGAATTTTTTTATAATCCATTATTAATAATAATAATAATAAATATTTCCTACATTCACACCAATTAGCCTAGCCCAAAGTAAGCACAGTAAGGCTTGTGTAATGGATACTAGAGTAACGGATAGAAATACATATATGATACATAGATATGTAATATTTATAGAAATATATATAAACACACATGACTCAGGTACAAATGCTCGTATTCATCATACAAATATCTGCCCCTACCGGGATTCGAACCCAGGACCATCGTTGCGAAAGGATCGCTACCGTTGCACCAAACGGTCGACAAAGTTATTATTTATTAGTTTCTTACTTTTTTCTTAATAATTTCCGATGATAATATTGTAATTTTTTAAATTTTTGAATTGTCATTGGTATCTGATAAGTGTGCAAAATTGCAAATTAATCTGACTTTTGAAGTGTGTAAAAATCGCGTTAGAAGATTCCGGTACAAATAAACATACAAACAACCATACAGGTGAAGTTAATAAAAGCGTGTTATAAAAGCCGTTGGATTCTGGTAAAGAAGAGAAAGCTTTTATAATTTAATTTCTACACTAGTTGAACTATTGAAAAAATATTTCAAAAATGAGGTAACAGTTTGTATAAAAAATTACCTTTTATCAGAAATTTACCTTAGCGAAATAAATGAAATTAATTATTTTTAAACAAAGTTCATGTTTATATCGATTTAATAGAATTATAAAAATAATTAACCAAAAATCGGTACATATGATCAGTAACGCCTAGCGTTAAACTGTCTTTAACATTTTCTCACTTACATTCTATTTAGATTCCTACATGATCCATTATTAAGATAATTCGTTATTTTGGTCATCTAAGGTAGTAAATAAAAAGATACGTAACCAAGTATTAGGTTATGCTTAATGCTGTGAAAATATAAACATATAAAAGTATTTTTTAATATTAATAAAGTTGAAATAACTCCATATTCTTGTTGAAATGTACTCTAAAAATTTTATTTGGATTTTTATTAGACAAACTGAAGTTACTATTGTCTTAAAGACAAGGTTAAGCGGATAATAGTATTTTGTTAATAATCTGATAACCCGTAGGTTTATTTTAACAAAAATTGTCAAAAAATAAGAATAATAAACATTGGAAAAACGCGTTAAAATAAAATAATTTATCAAAATTACATACCTTGACAATAGGTGCAAATTTTTTAAAAGCTCAATAATACGCATTAAAATATACACTCATTTTTGACAATAAAATAATAAAAGTATGTATACCGTAGGTTGTGCCTGCGGAGGTTTACTGTAATTATGTATTTTTCTAAGGTGTTCTGACATGTCACTGTCTTCAGGACACTGAATAATGTGAAAGAATGTTTATTTCACTAGCACAATTTAAAACAAACAGGACGGTGTTGTCACGTCACTTTACAATATATTAACTAACTTCTTAACTCCTCTACTTAACAACCCTTTAGTAAATAAATTGGGATCAGTACTTAACGCACTTATTAGCTAATTGTCATTTATTATTAATGAAGTATTAAGTATTTCTTATGTTGTTACTTTATGACTAAGTTTTATGTAAAATAGACAACAATTTTTTGTTAAATATTTTGGCATTCTCATCTATGTTTATCATCTCCGACAAAAGACGACTACGCTGATTGGAGCTTCCTCCATAAAAAGGGGACACACACACCCTGTATACCAACACCATTATTGCATGATAGAGTAAAATAAAAATTATAAGAATTTATGTTATGTCATGACTTACAATAAGTAAAGTAAACAAATATGTAGTCATCATAAAGATATCTAAAAAAAAATTTCGGTTGTTTGAAATACAACTTAAGATCACACTCTTGAAACCAAATTTGGATCAAAATGGGATCGGAACAAATTTAGATCGAGTCTCATTTTTGCCGGTTAAGTATAATTTTTTGCCGGTTAGGTATCATATTTTTTAGCATTAAAAGACGTGAAAATTTTTTGAAGTGAAGAAAGTGGAGTTGAAGAAATTCAATTTTGGTATAATTTGAATGGAACTTATGGCTATTTCACTAACTGGGCCTGAGTGTAAGTTTTTAAATATGCAAACCTTACCATCGCATTTGTGTTAACGAATATATAACTTATTTTCGCAGCGTTTAGGTCTAATATACAAATAAAAAATATAGTAAATTGGCAAGTTCAAAAACTAAGACTCAGGCCTTAAAAGCTGCTGGAACAGCTAAGGTTTTTTTTTTCAATATATTTCCTCTAAAATTTTCATAAATGTTTTTGGCTTATAATATTACGTACTAAAACGGTTATAATAATTGTCTCCAGAAATCCATCAAGTAAGGTCTATCTTTCAAAAAATGTGAAATACCATTGCCGTCAGAATTGAGTTCTAATCACGTTAAAATATAGTCTGAACTATAAAAAATATTTGCAACAAAAATATGTGTTAATGAGTTCAACTCTTATCAAGTGAATAGCTTTTTATTTTTATGTATAAAGATAAATTAAATATTTCGCAATAGAACAAATAAACAATAATTGTTAGTAGTTAGGTAATTAAAATAAGGAATAATTGAGTTAAACGCGATACTATAACCAACAAAGACTAAATGTTATGTATTTAGTATAATAATGTACATTTTGAATTAATTTTCCACTTATTTCTTGAGATCTTGATTTCACATAAGAATTTTCATGCAGAATAAGGTAATCAAGTTTAACATAAATCATATTTTATTTGGTTAATGGGATCATAATTTTTAAAAAGTATAAACTAGAAAATCGTAAATTTGCCTAGTAATTAAATATATGGTTTCACTGCTGTTAATACTGTACTGAATGTACAAAGTACACAGTAATTAATAAAGTACACAGGCGAGTTATGTATTTGTTACAATATCTTGTTTGCGCATCTTTCAATGTACTTAGGGGTTTTAAGTTTGCGGTTTGGGTATATTTTAATATGACGTGGTATGCGACTATATTACTATCATTACACCAAATGAGATTTTTGAACGATCGAAATAATGTGATAGTACCTGTCTTATTCACGACATTCCAGAGTCGATGACGTCAACGTTGTTTTTGGCTTCTTTTGTCATTTATCCAGTGGGTGTCGAAATTTGTTTAGAATGAATAAATCGAACTTGCAAAGCTTCTAGAATAACTATTAGTTGAATTTTATTTTTTATAATATTGGGTCATGCAGCTTTGCTTATTAAATAGACTAGTTTGTTTGTTCAATGTATAGTTTGTTAAAGACAGAAGACAATTTTGGGGATCGAAATCGAAATTTCGGTTGTAGTTTTAGCTAATATAAATGTGAATCTGTTAGAGAAACACTAACGGCTTCTAAGGTCAGTATTTTATTGGTGCATATTGATAAAATAATGACGTATACGCATGTGCAATCTAGACAGGTACAGTCTTTTTTCTCTAGTCGTAATCGTCAAATCAACTTCTATACGTAAATACCTGTTAAATTTAAAGAAAAAAAAAATTTCAGATATTCTGGTTCTCACGGTATTTGAACCGCCATCGAAGGTTACGAGTTCGCACCCAGTTTGATTCTAGCGACAAGTTAAAGCAAGTTTTTCTATCAAAATTTGCTTAAGGAGTCGATATTGCCTTAATAAAATCGCCTAAAACTTTGATATTTTTTTGCAGATCTCTATTTTAACCTAACCTTAGCAATAACGTATTTTTTGTTTTTTACAACTATATGACTAAAAATCACTGATACTATTACGTTAGGATTTGCAAGCAAAAGTAAATCTTAACTTTGGACGACGTCGATTTGGGCGTTATTTACTCTAAAATATAAAATAAAGTAGTTAAAAACCGGAATGTTTACTTTTAATGGCAATTATAAAGAAAATTTTGTCTCTGCATTATCAGAATGCGACAAGATCTATGGCACAGCTGATAGTGCCAATGATTGCGAAGGTGAAGAAGGTTGGTCATCAGATCGGTGACCAAAAACTGGAACTTCTCCGTGTTTTAGAAGGCAGGTTAAGCCGTCGGTCCCGGCTGCATCTCGCCGTACTCATCTCTCGCAGTCATTAGCACCAATTCACATTGGACATTATTTTCATACGTAAGGAAGGCCAGTGCCTTAACTGCGGGGATATTAATAGGCTTATAATTATAAAAATGGTATAAATTCATTACATTTTTACATCTCATATTTTCATATTTTAAATTGATCAGCATATTTTAAAAGAAATACTGCTAAACATTGGTACAAAATTTATATTCACCAAAATTAAGTGTCATATGTTAATATGTAAATATTAGCATTATTTTCTAGTTGTTCGAAATAAAACCCATGAAAGGTATTAGAAAACTTTTTAATTAAACAACAGCAACAAAAGCTATTATCTGATTTAGTGTTACATAACAAAATATTTTAAATAGCAGTTTTAAACAATTATGTACATTTAACATTATTGTTATTATATGTATAAAGAATCTTAAATAATTTTTTATAATATATTTTATAAAAACAATAATTACATGTTTACTATTAAATTAGAAACATTCCGATTAAATTAAGTAAATAGACAAAACTATGATACATTGGTTATCACGGAGTGAAAGATAGTATTTTTACAAGTATACAAAAACTGAGATGAAAATATGGTTGACGAATATTTTAAATGCTTTATCTGTAAATCTTGGCAGTAATTTGACACAGAGCATAAAGAATTAATCATAAGTACGCAAAAACCTTTCAGTATACTTAATTCACTGAAAGGCAAAAACAACGACTAGAAAAATACGAAATCGGTTAAATAACCATTAAGTTCATTAAGTAATTCATAACACAACTTCAGTTTAAAGTATACAATTTACAACTAAGTAAAAATTACCTCTAGCATTAAAAATTAAATACTAACTAAAAAAAACCTTACAAAGATATGTAGGATGATGGATACTTACTACTCGATGTTTGCTGGCTAGAAGCGTCTGGAGGAGATAAGTATGAAAAATATGGCTCTGTAGTTAACGGCAAATTAGACGACCTTGTCGGTAAACCACTGTCTTCATATGATGGGGTTGCTAAAGGTAACGCAGAATTCAATCCATAATTATCCGCTCCAGGTGGTTGCATAACCATTGCAGTAGTTAAAGGATTGTAATACGAAGAACTAGTATAACGGGGTATATCATCATTGAGTTTCAAAACTCCGTTTGGAACGTAACTATCAGAAGTCAGTGAAGACAAAGTATTAGGTTGCAATGAGTCATCGTTAGAGTAGCGATAAACCTCAGACATAGGTGAGTAACCAGCCCTACTTGTCCCTGCAGTGTAATATGAAGAATAAGATAGATTAGGAGTATAAGATGGCAACTCAATTGTACTTTGAGGCCCTTTGATAACAGTTTTCAATGTTCCTATTGTAGAGTAATCTGGTGGTCTGGACAGCGCATCATTCGAGGAATGATAAACTTTGTGGTTTGCATGGCTGTCATTCAATAATCTTCGATGTCTATCGTGACCGCTACAACTTCTTCCATGGCTCATTTTGTGATCTTGACCAGGTGATATTTCTTTAGAACTCGAAGGACTGTTATCGTCTACTGATGAAGATGGCTTATTATGTTTGTTGTCTTTCTTGTATTTCATTCTTCTATTTTGAAACCATATTTTGATTTGACGTTCCGATAGTTGGAGATAATTCGCTAATTCGATTCTTCTTGGTCTACACAGGTATCTATTTTGGTGAAATTCGTTTTCCAATTCAACAAGCTGGGAGCTTGTATAAGCTGTTCGTGCACGTTTAGTGAACCCTTTTTGATAAGTAGGCTCTGTAGACATATCTGAAAAATAAATATTACAGTTATAAATGGGAAGTGCGGTAAATATATTTAGGAAAAATATGACTAAACGTCGTTTAAAAAACTTACTATTGGATAGAGATGCTGTTTTTGGGATTATAGAATTATTTGGTGAAATTTTGCTAGTCCACGAGGAAATCTGAAATATAAAAAAAAATATTTATGAAATCGTCTCACTTTGACCACTGTTTTCTATAAAGTAACACAAATGAAACCTATTTCTTAATTACTTCTGCTAAACAAATTAAATTCTCATTAAGAATCCGGTTATTTTGTGGTAAATTCAACTTACCACAAAATATTTGAAAGTACGCAGTAGGTTTTATTACATTTAGATTAAAGTTGAAATTGCATTATTTACCTGACTGGGAAAACTGGATTCGTGTAAATCGCTTAAATGTCCAGGATCTTTGCCTATGCCACTGTCTAAGTCATTTTTAATGTGATATGAGACAGGTTCATTGGTTGCAAAATTTCTACTATAAATGACGTTATTTCCGATTTGATTTGATAATGAATTATACACGGAGTCTGTTTTATCAACACATTCTTCTGAAACCATGTCTTCAGTTCCCGATCCATTATTATATGAGCTGTTACTAATATTTTCGTAATTCGGCATCTGGTACGCAAATTTACTCTCAATTTCTTCTTGACTATTTACAGCATTGTAGGACTGATGCAGCCCTAAAATATCTTGTATGGTAAAACCTGATGAATCTCGAGAGTTGTAATCTTGTACAAAAGAATGTGGTATAGATGATAGCACATCAGGCTTACTGTCATGAAACACACTTTCACTAGCATTATAATTTGCGCTGTTTACTGATAAAATATCTTCAACACCATGAGACGTTATAGTACTGCACTTAAAGTCAATTTTTTGAGATATTTCACCTGTATTATTCGAATACTTTGGTATATCAGAGTTATGCAATTCAGACAAACATGAATCACTTGAATCATCTAAGTCTTGATCTGAATGAAGGCTCGGTGGTGAGCCTGAAGCTGTAGACATTATAATAAATAAGTCCAACTATTCGTCTAGTTATTCCGTTGTACCAAGACGACACAAATACACTTATCACTAAGCAGCTAGGCGACCGTGCGTACCTATTGAGACTTGTTTACAAAATGCTTTTTTCTTCACCCGATTGTCGTTAATTTGTAATGACGTATTCGTTTGTGAGCGTATTTGTAACGGACCTGATTTGTTTGTGTGCATTAGATAAGTCGAGCATACCGTAGCTCCGATAATACTTAAGAGATAATAGAAATCGGTAGCTAAAATACCTGTCAATGCATCTTATCCAAAACTGCCTCTGGTCTTACTTACCAGCATTGATAAGAAGCTACTAGTAATGGTATGAAATAAACTTTTCGTGTATACGTTATTTCATTGGGCTTTTTATAGATTAATACTTATATGTTTATCAATAACATTATTTAAAGTTTTTTTAATAAAAAGTAAGTATGTTATAAAGCGATTTTTAAAAGAGTTTATACGTAAAAAAATAGTTATTTTAGTCTATCATTAGCACTCGGCTTAATTCTCAGGGTAATTACATTTTTATAGATATAGTAAAGTCATGTTTGCTTATCTAGTGCCCAATACCATGCGATTTGTTACTACTAAAACAATTATTACCTAGTTGTGATGAGAATTAAGACGGACTGTTAGTCGGTGCTTCAGGTGTTCCGTATCGGGTTGCAAAGGACTTTGGTTCCGTAAGAAAGTATGACTAAATAACGACAGCTGACACAATGAATGGTGAGTCAAATTAACTAAAAATGCTTACTAAACCAATATTTAATTTTAAGGCATTGAATCCCATACGAAACTTTGGCAATACCTTTTACGATGACTGACGTTCACTAGTTATCTCTTTTCACCATCGCTATGTGGTAAAGTTGTCATCTGAAGAAGTCTTGTAACAGTGTTGCTCGAATCACTTCACAATTTCCGATATCTTTTTGTTAACTTCTCTTCTCTTTTTGTTAATCCTGAAATAAACGATTTATGTTAGCGTTTAAAACTTCATCATAAATTGTAGAGGACATGGCTTTATAATAAGTGCAATACCAAAGAGATCGAAGGTGACATTTGTCTAGTTGTCTTCGTGTCTTTCATATCCTAAATTATTATTGGAAGCTTTAAACATAAAAAGACATAAGCATAATTTAACTAACAAATACAATAGTAAAATATTATAAAGCCAGTTAATTGGTAGCATAGCGTTATAATTGGACAGATTAAGAGACAAGGTATTGGACAACTCACATTTTCTAGTAGTGATATATTTTTATTTTCTTTCTATGGTAATTGAGTGGAAATCTTTAAAACGCTCAACAACCTTATCATATAATGTATTTTTGGATAAAATTAAAAGTTTGAAGTCGCTGAAGGAAGTTTAACATTTTTAAGTTAATCGAAGTCTTGTTCTGGCTTCTGAATTTTATCCCGAAGCTTTATACGCCAAACGATCGTTCTGCACTATTATTTCGTATATCCTAAGATCATAAAGTTTGTAACAAATCTATCTGTATATTACACTGGATACACTTGGACATGAAACCACAAAAAACTTGCGCGCGTGGTAGAAACATGTATCTTTTAAGATACGAAAGCCATTAAAATACCGCACTACCCAAATAGATACCTAATTACCTACTAAACCTAAACACAAGTTAAATCCGATTTGTCCTATCTTATATAAAACTGTAAACAACAAAATATTTTTTCTTATTTGTACTTATAAATAAACTACAACGTAATATTTTTGTACATCCTTATCTTTATTGATTAATTTAGAAATATAGTAACAATTTAATAACCCATTTTTTTGTTCCATTCTTGTTTTAATATTATTATTATAAAGTATATTTTTTAAAGATCATTGTTTGTTTATTTTATAACAGTGACAATTCTACTTGACTATTTTACCTTACCTAAGACAAAGACAGAAAATTGTTCTGACTAAGGATCCTCATTTTTTATTTATTAAAAACAAAAAAAAAATGGAGAGTAGTTTAATTTTTTTTACGAATCTATGAATAGTTTAGAAAAGTTTTGTATCTGAGGCGGGAGACAAGGATTTTTTAAACTTATGTGAGTATATTCTGAATAAATCATTTTAACAAAGTACTGTTTTATGGGAAGCCAACAGCACAAAAGATAATGGTACAAATATAAATACACGGAATAGATAGAAATTTCTTTGAAAATAAAATGAAACACACTGGACATGCGTTTTTTTAATCATCATATTTTTTTTTTACAATAGGGTATTTACAATATTAACTTTCATGTTTATTTAACTTAAATAAAAAAAATCAATTAATATAGAGAGACGTAAATTAATTTAATAGTTGATTGCATCAATTTACGCTGACTATTTTAGCATTTTTATCAACTTTACATTGATAATAATCATTCACTTGAGCCATTAAATATATTTATAGCTTAAATTGTTAATTGCAAACGTATTCACACTTACAAATGTGACTAGCAATTACAAACTCCTAAAGCCAAAAGAGCAAATGCTCTTTAAAATTAAGTGCTATTTAAGATAAATATTTCAACACGTGCCTAATGTCATTGATATTTTTTACCAATGAGGTTATTAAAACAATAGAAAATTAATTTGTACAAAGGGTTATTTTATCGCTTAAAGCAATTATGCAAAAATGCCCTTCGCATATAATTAATGTTTACATTCCAAATACAAACATTTTCTTTGTGGTATATGAATCTGTCAAGATAGGTCACTGGCCGTCAGAAGACGATTGATCTTAATTTGTAGTATATAGCAATTACAAAAAAAATTGGTCCACAATGGGTGTTTCTTTATATAAAATACATATGATTCTCATTTTCTTTAAATATTCATTTATTCATTCATTTTCTTTTCTTTTTTAAATATTGTCCTTTCTAAAGATCTTTTATTAGACTAATAAATGGAGATAATCAGTTAAAAAAATATTTTGGAAGTAACTTATATTATATGTGAGATTTGGTTGGGTTGGTAAGTCGACAAAATTAAACACGGCCTCAATTTGTGTTTTTAATTGCTGGTCACACTTCTAAGCTAGCCTAACCAATTAAGTTTAGTTTTGTAGTTTTGGGTAGTTTTGCTACTAAAAATGAGTTGGTAGGTTTAGGTTGAAAATGTTACCAGCAAAAAACATTAAAACATGACCGAGTTTATTTTGGGGGCACTAACCACCTAATCTTTGACTTTAAAATTTTTTTTGTTAATGGGACGAAAGATACAATAAGAAAAAATACAACAGTACAAATCATCCGTTTGCTAATAGGGTATGATAAAAAAGTTGTTTTTTAATGTAAAAACTAATTTAAAAAAAAATATATTTCTATTAACATTTTAAAAATGGAAAATGATTATCATTTATTCATATGCGACCGTTTGGTGCAACGGTAGCGATCCTACCTTTCACGCCGACGGTCCTGGGTTCGAATCCCGGAAAGGGCAAATGTTTGTATGATGAATACGAGCATTTGTACCTGAGTCATGGATATTAATATATATTTCTACGAATATTACATATCTATGTATCATATATGTATGTCTATCCGTTACCCTAGTATCCATAACACAAGCCTTACAATGCTTACTTTGGGCCAGGCTAATTGGTGTGATTGTGGGAAATATTATTATTATATGCAAAAAATTAACTATACATAACAAAACTTTTGTTAAGTTTTGGAGTTTACTCCTTAAAAATTGATTTTCATTCCAGTAAGGCGTCCGGTATGAGAAATATTTGAAAAGTAAAATTTAGTGATCGAATGACAACGGTACGTTTTTTGTGCGCAACCTATCGTGCACACCTTTTACTTTTATTTTAAAGTTTTGTCTTACTATTTTCTGTGCCTGTTCAAAAACAATCGGTCTTAAGGAATAAACTCCAGTCATTTTTTTCTCAAAAATTTGACTAAATCAGTGGAACACAAATAATCTTCTTTACTGCGCATACGCATCGCTTCGCTATGGAAGTCAGCTGCTATTCTACTGTTATAGTTTTGTCTATTGTGTCAATTGATAGATGGGCTCACTCCGTGATACAAGGTTTCGATACCGGCTTTGCGCATTAACCATAGCGGATAAAGAGTCATAAAACTAACAATTGATGTGAAATCAGGTCTGCAGTTTTATAAAAATATTATTAGGTTTCTAAATCCTTCGACTTTAGTAACAGTTTATTAAGATAATAATTTTTGTACTAATTTAATATCTCAAATTCCATAACCCTTATATGGTATAAAATATAATAAATTCATTATTTCCTGAATATTATTACTGTGTTTAAATATTGGGTGACATTACTTTAATGAAGCCATAAAAAAGTATTATAATGCCTCTTAAAATACTACTATTTAATTTTTAGTTGGTAATATTTAGAATTTTTTAATTATGTTTTAAATATGAAAATGTGCAATATATTAAATTGTGCATTTTTATTAAAAATAAATTTAATTAATAAACAGTTAGGCGAAGTGTTTTCAGGACCCTTAATTAATTGCAATTGCATTGTAACAATTCCTAAACTCAAAATAATCTTAAGTTTTTAGGGATTGTTTTTTAGAAAATTTTGATTTTTTTAATTAATTACTTATATTGCCTATCATCTAATATCGTAGGTATTAAATGTTCGGGTATTGCATAAAAAAACGTTTTATTAATATTATTTTTATTTTGTATAATTTCATTGCAGTATTAAGCTCCTAATAGTGAACACAATAACATTTTTTTTTAAATATAGATGAATATGCAGGCATAATTATTTTTTAACTTTATGTCGTGTTAGATCTCTAGTTTTTTGTACGTGCTACAGTTGGTGCTAAAAAAAGACCCTGTGCTAGTTCGTTGACTTTTGGCAAATAATTGCCTATTCAGCCTTGCAAACGTTAGGCCAATAAATTTTTCTGCTGTGAACAAAGGCGATGCAGCAGTATCGAAGACCCCTGGCTTGAAATGTCAAAGCGATGATATATTACGATTTGCTTAAAGGGGACCATTTTTTGTTCTCTCAGTAATGGTTTTACTTAATCGAGGAGAGTGAGAAGAATGTATAGAAAGCGGTGTGCGTAATAGAGATGGAAGTTAAGTGTATCAGTTCCCGCCACCAGAAAATGAATCCGATATAGGATCTGGTGTTTGGTTATTCACTGTCAACAGTTTGTTGTGAACCTTTGGTGGTTGCTGTTGTGATATCTTATTAAAGTTTTAGGACTTTCTTAAGAAATTAAAATACGTTAAAGATATATTTATTTAAAAGTGTGTCAATCTGATGCCAAATGCTAATAGAAAGTTCATGAATTCAGGGAGTGCTATGAAAGGAATATTGTTCATCAGATGTAAGTGATGATTTTTTATAACTATACCCACTGCAGATTTAAATGATAAATTTCAAACAAGTTTGGTTAAATCACTGACTTTTTGTATAACCTGTAGAATTCAGTAAGTAAAATAGACAGTGCCCCCTTACATTTCACGTATAAAACATATGAAAAGTTACTTTTTAATGAGCATTTGTAGGTTCACGTAAACGAGAAAAGCTCTAAGGCTGTACTGCGTAAGTTGGTCACGTTGCGATAGATGGCGTTATGTCCAAAATATTCGCATTTCATCGCTTCGGATACTGTTTAATATTTTGAGTATGACTTTATGAGCAATTAAATAGCCTTCTAAATTGTAAAATAAAACGAGCAAAAAGAGTATTGTGCTGTAATAACACTGTCTACTAAAACTATTAAGTTACACCTACCAATTTTGTATCTTTTGATGATTATTAAAAAAGCAGGGGTTTTTATCCTGTTACAATTAGTATTATGACTTTGATAATATATTGCAACAATCTAAATCAATAACAGTTATATATAAAATACTTTATTGATGTAAATATAGCAATAATAGTACTAGATGGGAGTTAGTATTGATACTTATATGACTGTTTTACATACAAAATTATATTAATCTAAATCTCGATGTTACTGATTGTAAACAAAGCTAATAACTTTTGTTACTAAATGCATTACATATTATTATCCGACGGCAAAAAACTTCAATAAAAATAACAAACCACTTCAACCGTATATATCAATAATACAATAAAATTATTCCTACTTATAAATACCTACTTTTACATACCTAATGTTAAATAACCGTAATTTTAATTACCTTTGCTCCTATTTACATTGTATTTACTTTTAATAAACTTAAGCTACAAAGTAATATTCTTTTTGTCGAAACTAAAGAACTGAATAGAAAAAAATCTTAAAAGATGAATTGAAAATAACAAATAGAATAAAGAAAATAATAAATAGAAAATAGCAATAACACATTAAAAGTGGGTTTCCATCTCACTAATTTCCTTCTGTGGCATTGAGATTGCACAGGAACTTGATAGAAGTTTTCCCATTTCCGTGTAATCAGTGGAAGACAATAGTTCCACGTACTTTGGCTCTTTCACAGAATGTTTAATACGAAACAACGTTGAAATAATATTTTATTTTATTTATTGTATTTCAAACTTATCTCATTATTGAAACGTCTCAATACTCTGTACCTGAAACTTCTGTCTGTCTGTTCTGTCTTTACTTTCTGCAGAAATATTATATATTGAGCAGATGTCTAAATAAGACTGTTAACTATCAACGGGGCCATATGTTTCATTACCTTTTGAGTAGTATTGTATAAAGAGGTAATAAATAGGTAATTTGTAGTATTTAATTACTCTATACGTATGTCTATATCGGCACCCAACATTATGATATAGTATAATAATATATCATTATTTTAAGTAGGTACTACATCGTTTTTTTAAGATTTATTATAACCAGCTTTTGAATTTGAGAGGGCCATAACACTAGCTCAGGTTAGAGTGGCCTAAGGATAGCATCTTTCTTAAGCGTCGGTACTGTTCCTAGGGTGATCAAACCATTTTACCTTAATTTTCTCCAGCGTTAAGCAATAGCTTTCGGCAATAAAACAGGGTCTGGGTGATGGACTTGTCCATACTTTCTTCGGTGTTTAAATCCAATTGTTGAAATGAGATGAACTGTTAATGTGCGGTTTTACTTAACCGATTCGTTGCTACATACAATTACAGAAACGAAGTCTACGAGCTTGATTTACGTGAAAAATGAAGATAGTTTTATTCTGGGTTGATTTCCCTAAAACTTGATTTGAAGGAGTTATCATTGATTTAAAAATGACACGGTTTCAGTGGATAACGTCACACGCAAAAAAAAAACATCAGCAACGAATCGGTTAAGCTGAGTGCTCTCTGTTGAGTACATTAAAGCTAATATTAAGCAGTCAAGAAATATACACTCTCTAGTCATCAGCAGGCTCAGGAATTTAGCGCTCTTAATCTGTAATTGCTGCCGCACCAGAATAAAATAAAAACCAGTCGAAAAAGAGAGGCGTGAAAATTGTTACCCGTTATTGCTTGCTTGCCTTATGTACTCGACAATTGCACATTCCCGATTCTCAAAACATAAATCTACGAAGAAATTCTCCGGCGTCGCTGTAGAAACCGAATCGTCTGAATTAATTCCGTTGTTGCAAATTTACAGTGGCTATTAACTTGTCCTGTATAGTTCCTTGCCAGAATCTCCAGTGGAACTTTCAAAATGGCAAAACTTGCGCTCTCATATTTGTATGGTGTAGACGATAGGATACAGCGAGATCTGTTAACTGTCCAATATTTTTATATGGGACAGAGGAAATGTTTATTAAGGGTGTAGTAAAAGGAGACTAATGATATGATGGAGCGTAATTGCAAGACACCTACGGTAGATCACAAAATGGGCAGCAGTGTATATTAAAAAATTTAAATTCATAATTTTCTTTGTCTATCTTCTTTTTGTAAACCAAATCATATTACTATTTTTATATATCAAATATACAATTGTCATTATTAGTCTTGTAAAAATTTAAAAAATAGCCTTCAGTAGTTGAACTAATGCCAGATAAGGTTTATGTATGGTTAACAAAACAAACGTTTAGCAAAAAGAACGATGCAAAGCAATTCGGACATAACTCGTTACATAATGTGGAAATATTTGCCAGTATTTTTAAAACTTACTTCGTCATAATCAGTATATTAATGGACTCCATTACGGTGGAATTCTTTCCATTATCACTACCGCTATCACTGTATGGAGAATGCAGTCTGGACTGTAGGTGCTTAGCCATGCTTTTTAAAATTAATATTCTTAATAATATAAAAAAGTATTATTAAATAAATAAATACTGTAGATACAGCCAGGTCTAATGTCCATAGTATTAAAGTACAAAGGTTCTTGAGATAGTAAATTTTTTACTACCCCCTTGATGGTCAGATATTACAAAAAGTTATTTAGCCTTTACCAACACTACAGTTTATTTAAAACTTTTTCGTCCACTAAGGTGAAATCGTGGTGTTCGGTTTGTCATAGAAAGTATTTTATAACTAAGCCAGGTACCACTTTTATTAGCTGGGTTAAAGTATCCTTAACATAACGTACTTATAATTTAATTTATAAACTAAATTATAAGTATGTTATAATTTAGTTTATAAACTGTGGGTGCCAAAATTTATGAAAAGAATTAATAAAAATCTTTATTTTCAAACTGCACACAAAGTAATACACATAACAGCAATAAACAGCGGACAGACGAAAATGTTTACGACTCACGACTCAGCACAAATTTCGAACCAGGGTATCTTGACGCTGATTTTGTTATACATTAAAAATAAATACACAGGCATACTCTTAACTAAATAATAAAAACATTACTTAAATATTACACACAAATAGCAAGAAGTTAGACTTAAAAAAAAAACAAACATCATAGATAATACAGACAACTTAATCCCTACTAATATTATAAATGTGAATGTAAGTTTATAAGTTATGCTTTCACGCAAAAACTACTAAATCGATTATCATGAAACTTCGTACATATATTCTTGGAGGTATTATAAGTTACATAGGATACTTTTTATTGAAAAAGAAATGCGGGCGAAGCCTCGAGAAAATCTAGTACTTCAATAATGGAAATAAACTTAGAATTGGGACCGCTAAAGGAAAACAGAAAAATACGAGGCTTGGTTTTGCTACCATCTTTAGCATATATAGATAATGCTCTTGGTATGCAATAACTCTTTATATCGGGTTTCAAACGTATATTTTGAAACAGCACACAATGCAACACAACGCAACGCAACACAACGGTGGTGGAAGATTGTTTCAACACTTCGTTGCCTGCTGTTCAGTATTATTTGTGTGCTTGAGCAACACACATCCAAACATACAAACTTTCTTATTTATAATATTACTAAGATTCTTTTATTGAAAGATGGAGAGAATGCGTTCCTTAGGATATGTATTACTCTTGCAATGTTTCTATACAGCCGAAAAGGAATCAGTGCACTACGAATGGATAAAGTTTCATCTAGGCTTAAGTGATAAATACAAAACAGGGATGGCTTAAGCTACAAAATATAGCGCATATCAAAAAATATTTTTATTTGTTAAATACAAAATTTGTTAAATACAAAATTTGTTAAATATAGATATTATTGCCATTACATTAAGAAAACGTAAGGTATTATATTTTTTTATATATTTTATGCATTTTCAATGCGATCTTATAAGATAAATTATTATAATAGAAAAATACTAGAGAGAACTACTAAATATCCCGCCTGAGAATTCACTTGTGACCCGAGTCGATTTTTTCTAGTATTTTTTTATTATAATAATTTATCTTTTAAAAAACATAAGGTAGTTTCAATAATTAAACGTAATATTTTTTTTTAACAAATCCGCAGGGAGTTTGATCAGAATCGTTATGGGGGTCCACAAGTATCACAATTATAACTTTCATTACCCTGTAAGACCCTGAAATAGAAATGGTTTGGTTGGACAACGAAATATATCTATGTGATTGTAATTCCTAATCTAATTGTCATTGTTATATGCAGTTGTATTATTCCTATGTATTAACTGTAATTATTATATATATATTTTTTTTTTGCATACTGACATTTAGATTTTTTTGAGTAATTAATAACAAATTCCATTGATATTTGTAAACCTTGAAAAAGGTGAAACTAGTGATAATAGTACTATAATATCAATAATAATTGTCTTTTACCTATATTTCACAAATAAAAATTCTATTCTGTTCTGTCAAAATGACCCCACTGCTAGAGCTTCTCTACTAAGGAAAATTTTGTGGAAAGAGTGGGCAATAACTGATCATGCAAGCCCAGTTAGGATTTGTGGGTCCTAACGACTGCAGATGTACCGGGACCAATAGCGTAACGTGTCTTCCGAAGCATGAAGAAAATCGAGATAATAATTTTCTATAATTTCTAGCTTTTGCGAAAGTTGCTGTAAACGCCTATTGCATTCTAATTGTAAGTCTTGATTTAAACTCAAACGTAGCATTGGTGAATTACAAACAATTATTGCTTCTTGTTATTAGAATGTATTATTACAAAAACTTAATCAAGCAGAAAGTAGTTCAAGTGCCATCACAGATACTTCTGTGCCAAGCTACGAGCGGGTTTTATATTAAAAACGTTCTAGCTCTGTGCAGTCCATAGATCTATTGATTAAAAGATAGGTTACCAAGATTTCTGATCAAAACAAGGGGTTAACCTTAAACAGGGAGTAAATTAAAAAATAGAACTAAGTGGCCTAAAAATAATTACAATTTTAATTTTATGAAGCCAGAGAGCAAACTTACTGATTATTAATAAAAAAAAAAATGTTTTTTCCACTTCACAATTTTTCACTTGCATGATAAAAAAAACTAAAGTGTGAAGAGATTGGTGCTAATACATAAGCAAAACCATTCCATAACTCTATTGAAACAGTACCAAAAACGATAGCCCTGAAACCTGAGTAAAATAAAATAAATAAAAACGAACTGAATTTTACTATTATGATGCACGTAGTATCGTACAATCGTTTAGTGCAATGATATCGACCATGCCTCTTGCACTGATGGTCCTGGGTTCCAGTCCCGGAAGGGGCAAATGATTGTTTGAAGGAAACGAGCATTTGTACTTGAGTCTTGTGTTATATTTCTGAGAATATTACATATCTTTGTATTATAAACCTATGTCTATCTGGAACCCTTCTATTCACATTAAAAACTTTATATTGTTTACTTTTGGGGTAGGCTAATTAGTGTAAAATTAAGAAATGTTTTATTTTAAAACAACCTAGGATTTGGAAAGGTTTGAAAGAAAACAAATAATAAGATTTAAAAATATAAGGTACATATGTGTTTTATATTTAGGATAGGTTCGGGTAAATTCAGATGTTGTTTTCTAAGAGGTATTTCTATGCAAGTAAATAGGTCTCTGGTGCAGGCAGATGCGGCAAATGCTCACGTTAACACTTCTGAACTCATGCCAGCCAACGAACTGCCATATTGACTTTTATTATTATATAACTAACTTTTGACGGCGGTTTCTTTTAAAGAGAAAAAGATAAACTCGTACTTATGTTCATCCACCTTTTTTGGGTCATTAACGGAAAATAATAAAAATTACTAAATATTTAAGTCCGGTATAGTAATTTTATTAAAGGAATAAAAGGGGTTTTCCCCTTTCAATAGATTCGGACTCGTTGAAACTATATAGGTTCTTATTGTATATTATTTAATGTATTGTAATTTATTATTCCAAGGTTGTAATTGTGCAAAGTTATTTTACTATATCATACCTACTATGTGTGTAGTAAAAAAAAATGAAATTTCTTAGATTCAGTTTAAGGCTCTCATAAATACAGTTTAAATTACACAAGAAGCAATATTTCTCCATAAATATTAAAGTCCACAACTGCAAACGTTGCAAGAACAGAATGTTGATTTGAAAAGCTATTTGCACAATGTAATGGTAATTTTACGAGAGCTATAAAATTTCCCGTTCAATTATATAGAGGATAATTTATTTTTACGTCACCGACAGTAATCTGATTTAAAAGAAAATAAAACAACCAGCTCCCTCTCGACTAAAAGCCATTCTCTTGATTTCCCCCATGCAAGTATTGACTTGACATAAGTAACATTTT
Source organism: Calamotropha paludella (assembly GCA_927399485.1). Classification (NCBI taxonomy): domain Eukaryota; kingdom Metazoa; phylum Arthropoda; class Insecta; order Lepidoptera; family Crambidae; genus Calamotropha; species Calamotropha paludella. The sequence goes on along the minus strand of OV656815.1, from coordinate 17,814,093 downwards.
TATTCGGTCACGTGACAAATGCATATTACTTATGTACCATTCCATTTCCATTATGAGCAAAACAACTTAACGAGTACTCGACAAGATTTAAATAGCAATTAAAATGTATACTTAGGTTAATGGATAAAACACGTGGTAATTTATATGGCTAATGAAATGATAATCAATCGAAGGTTCTGTTTTTCTATTAGGTAATAGGAATAAAGAAAGGTGTAAAAGCCAAGGTGTTAAGTTACTGATTGATCAGTGAGAATTGAAACATATCGGTTCTTTAAAAATCCTTATCCAAATTATTAACAATGTCATCGTCCTTTAAATATTTATTTTATTAAGCATGTATTAAAGATAATATAGATAGAAAAAAAATTTATGGTCTCAAATGTCAAACGGGACACGAACCCCTTTCAATTGAGCTACCGAGCTGAAACTTGGGACAACTTTTTTCTAGTGATAGTTTTTTTATATAAAATCTAGCAGTTAAATGCTTAAATAAAAAACATATAAAAAGCTTGTATTAAATAAATACTAATTTAAAGCTAGACAAGAATAAAAATTATCTGACATGCATAGTTTTACCTTCTTAGTATACTTGTTAAAAAAATTTACAGTATTCAATGGAAGGAAATATTGCATTTGCAAGTTTTATATTTAAACTAGCTGTCCCGGCCACGCGTTGCTGTGCCGACTGCAGTGCCATCTGCCGGACTGATTTGTGAATCTAAACCATTCTCAGATCCCCTTGAACACACACAAAAAAATTCATTCAAATCGGTCCAGCCGTTTAGGAGGAGTTCAGTGAGATACACACTCACAGAAGAATTATATACATATATATAAAGATACATTTAATTACATTTAAACATACATTGAGAAAATTGTTTGGCCTTTGTCAATAATATACTTTTAAATAAAAAAAATATACTGTTTATTCATTGAAAAGTAAAATACAGACATTTAGAACTTGATTTCATTAGAATAGCAACAATTTTTTTTTGCAATCCATAATATTTCGGTAACTACCCATTTCCTAATTATGGTCACATTAATAATATCATTGGAAAGAAGGGATAAACTTTTTGGCTTTCGTTTAAGTATCTTTTACACTTTGTATGTGTTATATATTTACTTTAGAGAATTTAAGATTATAAATGAGAAGAAGTAATATATAAATGTTATTATAGCATATAAGTTGAACGTGGTTTTAAAATCAGTAGACATATTGTGCACTAACAAATTCAGGGGCATTATCCAATTTCCGCCCAAGTGTATTTTATGGTTTGGCTCAAGTTATATGGCGCGATCCATATGAAAACTTTCATCCGTTTGATTTTTGCATTTTATAACAGTTATTTTTTATGATGTTCGGTTCGATTCCTGCTCAATTAGTAGTGCAGACTTTTTTCTGCCACTGAAATCTGACATCATCATTGGTTAAGATATTCTCAAAGCCGAATTCTTAATACTAAAGAAATGAAAGAAGCAATTTGATAAAGGCGTTTGGATCTGATTTCCGAAAGATTTTTTAAAAATCTGCCTTATGTGTACCTTTTAAATAAAGTTTTTGTGTATTTATACCATCCATTTTTTAATAAAGATTATTCGTTAAATACATTCTTAATATGTCCGTTTATCGTTTGTGGTGAGCTAAATGCTACTGTAACGATCGCTTCGACATCCTTAGTACATTACTGCGAATCTAATTCGGTTCGCTTAGGTTCCAGGCGACATTTCAACTGATAGGCCGCAGTCTACTTGCAAAAAAATAAAAATAATGCTAATAAACAATGCAATAATTTTGGGAACTGTAACAGTATAACTACGAGTACTTTACAACTACGCTAACCAGTTTTGGTTAGCGCAGTATTAATGTATAGATCAAAGAAGATGTAGTAAAGGCATTTATTTACTTTGTTAAAAAGAAGCTGGTTAAGCTTTAAATGATTGTTACTCAAAGGCACGGCAGCTAAATTGCAATAGTACTCGCTCGGATAGTAAGGGGATATGGTGTGGATAAAATCTAGCAGTAAATTATTTAAATTACAAAAAATATAATCATTAGTCAGTGTTTTATTTATTCTATTCCTATTCCAAGTCCGCGAAATATTCATACTTTTATGACATCTTATTAGTTTACATCGAGTTGTAAATATTATCAGACGTCCACGCGACGATTTCCAATCGATAAAATATATAAAATACACATGTGCTGAGATCCTGATATTATATCATGTCGTATCTACTCCAGAAACAACAAGGTACAATGAGCGACAAATGAAACATGACACTTTTGTAACAAAATTCGTACTTCCTACAAAGAGACAAGGTACAGTCAAAAACAAAACTGGTTCACTTGCTCTACAGCTTTACTATCTACGCTTAACGTTTACGAGGTCATTACCCTCGACTAGCGACAATTATTATCCTAGGGGTGCGACCCTGAGTTGGCCACTCTGTACTCAGCCTATCCAGCATAAATTAATCTCCGCGTCCGTTGAGCATTAACTAAAGGTGTTAAACAGGAGTGGCTCTAAATAATATGGTTATGCCACGGACGCGTTAACCACATGTGTTAATAACCTTTTTGGCATTTTGCTTAAACTTGTTTTATGTACATCCATAAAGACCTTAATATTTTGATAGTTTAATTTATTTGGTAACTAGGTTTACCTAATATTATACTGGTTTAAATGCATCGTGCAAAAAATGAATGAAAAAAAAAAGGTTGGATATAGGACGTACTGGATACGTCGAATTATAAAAAATAACCATTGTCAAAAATTCTGTATCACGATGTATGTTCGGAATAAATTCTGAAACTACTAAACCGATTTTATAAAATATAGAATAAGTTTCAATTAATAACGGAGCATCGCGTGGTCAGCTTTAGCTTCAGCGGTGTGTCAAAATTCAAAGTGCATTCTTTCACTCTTCGTTTAATTTAGCTGTTGTGTTGAAATTCTTCTTAGCTTCGATAAGATTATATATTTTTATTACAGTGATTTGTGATATCTTAGTACATACGATATTGTTACATTTAACGCTTTTTCTCAACAATTGAAATAGGTAAAAGGTTTATGCAGATTTATCGTAGAAAAAGATAGTTAACTCAACTGGATTCCATCCATCCATTACCATCCTACCTTAAATATCGATTAATCAATTATGTATAATTTTTGTTTACGAAAAGTGAGTAATTAAACATAACTATCGACGTGTATAGTTATGCTTTAATTACTTTTTTTTGTTTTAATTAACAATCAACAGGAAAAAGGTAAACGAGAAAATGGAGTCCGCTCTCGAAGATATGTTTTTATTTGTTGTTTATTACACAACTCTATATTTGATATTTCATTTTGAATTTAACTATTAATATTAAACGCAGTATTTTAAAGAATACCGGGTATCCATAATACTTCCATCATACTTCCACTTAAAAAAAATATAATTCCATCATGAATGAAGTTAAAATATTCAGTGATAAGTCTATGCATTATCATGACCCTCAGTGCATTGTTGTTTTTATAGTGTTCAAAAAGATACGTAGATACATTTGGATCTTCTCCCCTACCTTGTATAAAAATCAATCAAGCTGGACTTTAAATTGATTTATCACTTTTAATCACAAATTTTAAGGTGATAATAGTTTTTTATTGCAATATTTTGAGTCTTTTTAAAAGAGTTTGTGCATTTGCATAGTTATTCATAATATTTGATTGAACAATATCGGAGTAATATTGATATTACGTAAATAGAACTGAACAACGCTAGTGGCTAAGCACTTTTATCAGTCCGATAAAACTGACTTTTTTTCTCTAATCACCTATGATTAGGTTAATTTTCATTTATAATATATATAAAATAAAATATATATAAAAATATTTATTTTTTACTTTATATTTAAATAATAAAACCTACTCCCACTGGTTAACGTAATAGGTTCAAGATTGTGTTACGATAGAAATTCTTTTATAATAATCAATCAGTTATCGGTGATCGGTGCAATATTAGTATTGACATGTTTCAAATGGGCTACGTGCGAGTCGTAAGGTTCGTAACATTCGGAATAAGTTTAGATTGTCGACGTATATAAATGATTTTCCTTACAAAGAAAAGTTATCGAGGTGACTTCATACGTAATCAGTGAGCAGTGACTATTATTAAGTGTGTGGGTAATACTGATACTGTAGAAGACAAATATAGAATTTGCAATAGTAATGGAACTAATACGTAATGAAGCTCTTTTAAATATTATCCTACGAATTTAGAATCTCGGACCCCGAAACTCCGATAGTTTACAAAATTAAATGAGTTTTGTATTTACAAGTGCAGTCTTTGTGTTGAGTATATGCGGATGTAGAGTACATTTCGGATCTAACATAATAACAGTTTCGGTGTGTTACGTTCCGTTTCGCGGCTTTGCAGTGCGTCAGCAATGTTTTGGTGGCGACTGTGTATATTACTTTTACGCCATAATATGCAAGCGTTCTGCGTCTTTACTATGTTAGTTTGAACAGCTTCCTGATAGTTGCTTTTAATGAATGGAATAGTTCCGTGATACAACAAATGCGGTTGCAAATCAGCTTATAAATGCTACGCTTGTGTAAATGTAAGTTAACCTCTTACAACAGTTTACAATATACGCCAAGCTACATAAGATATCGAAAATTAATCAATAGAAAACGGCTTTTATTTCTATGTTTTTTTAAGGTTAGTTTGATGTTGACACACATCCATTGCCCTGGTAAGGAAAAAATTATTGCAGGGATAGTATTAATTCGTAGTTTTCGTTAAGGGTCCTTACATATACAGAGTTTTGTATAGAAGTGTAAAGTAGTTATTATTATTGCTCACGTTGTCGTTTTCTATTACCTTAGTACAAGTAATATACCTCAAATATAAATTTATTATTTATTATTATTATAGATTGATAAAGAGGAAAACTAACATACTATAAAAGGACACAAAATGTACTTACACGAATATATTTGTTGTTAGACGCTATGAATGAATGTAAATATACTAGCTTACCAAGAAACCTCTTTTGTCATCAGCATCGGTTATCTCATATGATTTCGTTGTTTTGAGTAGAAATACCAATGTCGATACATCAAACGTTGCCTGATATATCCTAACGAACGTGTTAAATTGGTCTGTTCCTATTTCCGTCACGTAGTAGTTTATGACAACATGGCCACTACGTTTAATAGCCAAACTAAATCACGTCTTAATTGTCCTCTGTGGTCGATTCACAATAATGCGAAAGGTGATGTAACGAGTTTGCTATTTCTAGTTTTGCACCTTTTGTTGGTAAAAATATTCTTAATGAAAACTTAAGCCACTTAAAGATCATAAATCGACCAGTTATCTACACCAATTGATAAATAGACATAGGTATTTTCCGATGGACAAACAGCTGCGTACGTTTATATTGATGATACTCAAAATGATCCTCAATTATATCAATACTTTCTAAGGTAGTTTCACACCTTCACACATTAGCTCATCGCCGCAAAGTTTCCTGTCTGTCGGTCTTCTACAGACTGTACGTTGGAGAGTGTACTCAAGTGCTGCATTTGCTCATACCGCCATCTCCTTTTTTCCATCGGACATCCAGACGCACTGCGGGTTACCACCCTTGGTTGGTTGCTATTCCTACCTGTCGCACCAAGCGCTTTTTAACATCCTTCATAATGCGCACAGCAAAGGAGTGGAACTCCATCCCTGCGTCTGTATTTCCGAGAACTTATAACCCGTCGATTTTCAAAGCCAGGGTGAATAGGCACCTTCTAGGTTAGCTCGTTCCATCGTGGATTCTGTTTGGCTCCCGGGCTTGATTAGGATCAGGAGTAAACCCATCCCAAATAAAAAAAAACTCAGACAAAAGCACCGCACGCCGACATTACCACCAACTGTCATTTTTCTCAATTGTTATAGAGCCTGCAAATGGCATGCTCAAATTTGTTGATTGATATTCTGTTGTTGTTTTTATAAGTTTCAACTTTTTTAAGGATCTTTTTACACCCACAATATATGGTTATAGTGTCCGGCAGATTGTCGTATGGCATCTGGCAGTGTAGACCTTTACCAACACTCAAAATTAAGGGTGACCTCAAAATGCAGCATTTTTTGAGTCATGGACTTTTACTGCGATAGCTAGCTCACCTGGAAAGCTTATAATAATGAGTTTCGTATTCAAAATCTTTTTCTCACCATCGTAATCGTCATCACTATCATCTTCATCGGCCTATGTCCTGGGGCACAGGTCTACCCTATATTTGAAAACACTGCAGCATATATGGGTCATTTCCCACCACCCAGGCCCTATCCGTGTAGTGGTGGTTAATGATTGTAGATGTTTGCTGCTTTTGCATATCCTTTTGTTTATCCTTTAAGAGTTGGTGTATTTTAATGTAATTTGCAATTGAAATAGTTAAAAATTGAGACCAAAATAATATTTTTTGGACATTATTTTCACGAAAACAATTTAATTTCTTCTTAACATTTTAGATAACTTCTAGTTAATAGAAAATTATGTCAGGTTAAGCTTTAAAAAAAAAACAAAATTTTTCATTTTCCTAAGTGAAATAAGAATATTTTCCTTACAACGGCTACCGCCACACGACTCTTAATGCCTCAAAATAAGGATCAAAATAGCTTAACTGTTATAATTCAAGATGGTCGATGTTACTTCTAACCCGGCATTAAGTTGAGATGAGACCCCGTTTAATAACCCTCCAAGGAGATAAATATTCCGATATTTTCGAGTTCTCCAGCGTAACAGGATTAAACTAAATTATGCTAGTAGAGAAACGAGTTATGTGAATGCCACAATATTAATGAGTTACGACGAAAATGGTTTATTACATTTTATAGTTTTAATTTAGGTGTATGCAACGGCAGCACAACTGTTTTTGCATTTGCAAAAAGTATCATCAACAGATTATTAATGTTCTCGCTGCTAGGGCATAGGGATTCCTTGTGAATGAAATCACCGAAGGGATAACAGGCAGTCCACACGTGTGGAACCAATGCGGATTGGCAAATGTAGCCGTAACTAACTACTTATGTAACGCGACTTCCGTAACGACTTATAGGAATCACTTATGCACAGTGATTGGACAAGTAATTATATTGATCTCTCATTCGGTAAAATTAAGTAAGATATCGAAATGTTACACGTGTTTTTTTTCTTAAGATCATTGTTATATTTCCTAATCGTATCGTTGAAATCCATTGAGCAGTTTGGAACTTAACACCTTGAGTGCGAAACCAGGTCTAAACATCTTGTATATATCTCGCTTACAGTGCGGCTAAGATAAGTATAGCATTCCTTGTCGTGCGGAAGGCAAACTTCACAATTTGGTTCAGTAGGAAAAAGATGAATATATATCTAAGATATATTATTGAAATAGAATCCAATGGTGTACCTATTTTAACACCAGGTTTAGAGACCTGGCACCGCACGGAAGCAAAAAAATGCTTTAAGTTGCTTAAATGATACAGGGTCTATAAGCCGTGTGCCGCCACAATGGAAGTTTTATTACCAGGTGTATTGGCCTTGTACCGAAGGAATGGAAAGTATTGTAAAAATACTGCCGCAGCGAACGTGTTAAGCAAAACAAATTTTCAAGAATAAATTTATTTGTCTCAGATGTCAAGCGGGCTCGAACCCACATGCTATCCTCTTGCTATCAGGGTGAGTAATCTTCGAATTGAGGTACCGAAACCTTTGACGGACCCGCCAAATTTTTCCAAATGTTTCTCAAGTTGACGCCAGCTCCATCTCTTCATGATGAAGAGTTCGTTTCATTTAAGTCGGCGGATTTTTAAATATTCACACCCTACCGTAAGTACAAGATCCACTACCTTGTTTTCGAGATCGTCCACATTTGTGTTGTCTTCAAAGCGGTTCTGGAATTCGAGTTGGAAGCTCTCCTAGTTTTAAATAAAGGTAAGTACTGCTCAGAGCGCAGATTTTATCAATCGAGATGTTTCAAGTTGAATTTTGATATTTAATGACCCTTGTACCAATCTATGATAGCTTCCCATTTTAACGGCGTTGATCGCCGAGATTACTGTATACACGTTATAAAATTAGTCTAAAGATTTAAGGGTAGTTTATTTTATAGTGTTTAAGAGACGAATACCTTTAAAAAGCAAACACATTTATATTTATTTTATGATGAAAACTTTTTTTTAGAAAATTATACTTTAAATTTTGTTGACTATAATTCTCTTCTTTCAGCATCAACTGATTACGTGTTAATTATTGACAAAAGCCATTCCGTAACAAATAACCATGTATCCTTATTCAATTCCGTGCGCCATTTTTGCTTGAGTTTTGAACAAACAAAAAAAAACATTTCGTATTTAAATACAAATGCAAACAGGATGACTGGACACGGGCGGATTAATAACGTTACGTGTTTAAATTATGATACGCAAACAAACTGACACGTCGATGTGTATTGTAACAAGGCTTTGTTTATGGACGGGTGGATCAGTGATACGGATAGCCAAATATTGACCGAGATTTGACATACTACAATTAGTTGAGATAAACGTATTAAAAAAAATGTTGTGGCATAAACCCACAAATGTATTCAATTATCGTCAGTAAACTGCAAACTACTTTAAAACTGATACTATCATTGTCTTCCTTTTTACAAATAAAAGCGACAGCAGCCATTTTAAGCCAGGCGCTGCTTTAATTCAGGTTTTATAATAAAGTTGGAATAAATCGTATGGTATTCATTAGAGCAGAATAGCATGAACCCTTCACACTAAAAGATGTCGAATCACCTCCCGTGCACCGTTTCCCTTCTGCACTGTACTTCTTTGGGCTGAGATGACGATGATGATAAGAACAGAGGCATTTTTGGTTTTATAAAAAGTGTTTAAAAGCATATTTTCAGATTATGTATTATATTCACCAACTAATCAGAATCGGGCCCATGTGGTGGTTATGGCTCATTCTATCTATGGTGTTTTCAACCATGCTTGCAATCATGCTTGCACTCTAGCAGAAATTTATAGGCTCATAATGATGACTATACTTATCCAACAAGTTAATGTCTTAAGAATAAAAAGTAAATATAACTAAAATTACTTTATTATGAAAAAATATTTAAAATTACAATAAATATATTACATCGGGTCGTTGACGTGTTTATAAATTACTTTCCTTAGTTTAGTATTCACAAAGTTGTGTAAGTCACGTAAGACTCTGTTGGGAAACTAGTATAGTTAAACTAGTGAGTTCGAGTTTTGATTTATTGAGCCATCAAGAATGTGCCTTGAATAGCCTTACTATTTGCGTGGTAGAAATCGTCTAATCAAGTCCACCTTATACTTTTGAATAACAAATATATACTTAGACATTGACGAAAATAACTAATATATATATATATATATATTATGATTTTTATGTATTTTCTGCATTTTTCAATGTCTAAATACTAGAAAAAACTCGGCTCATAAGTAAATTCAAGGCAGAAATCGAACCTTTTCTATTAAAATAATTTATCATAAATATATATGTAATAAAGAAGTAGTATTTTACTCGGATGACTGATATATGTTACTTTCTCAGGTAAAAACTCACGACCCGGAATTATACAATTATCTTCAGCAATGTTACAGTAAACCCTCAAAATGAGTACCTATACAAAAATTCACTTACCCATTTATTCTTCTGTAGGCTGTCAGCAGGGTGATCATCTTGGGCCAGCCATACATCAGCTTAGCTATACAACCCATAATCACTTCAATATGCTCAAAATTAAATATTTTGTATCTCGACGAATAGGACAATTGAAGACGATGCAAGCTCTGTCCTCGAAGATTTTGTCATTTTATTGGAGAAATTTATATCCATCGGACTTGAACTCAATCTTTCTAAGTGTGAGGTATTTATAACGGATGCATTGTTCACTTCTGAAGCATCATCCATTTCTGATCAATTTTCGAAATTCGCTCCAATTATAAGTCTTATATTTAGTTCTTACACTTCCGCGAACATTACACATTCGAATTCAACATCTTTTTTACAGATTTTGCGCACAATTTATTTTATATTTAATCCGAACAATTAGGAACGTACCCGATTAAAATATTGTGAGGGTACCTTATAAGTAAAATAAAAATATAATAAATATATGACGAACATTGAATTACTCATTCTGTGATAACGGCTCCTGCCAAGGAGTCGAAATGACAGGATAAAGTATAAAATAAATTATGCGCAACATCCGTAAAAAAGTTGTTTCATTGAAATAAAAGTTTTAGGCAAAAATCTCTTCATCTTCTTGGTGGGCACCAAGAAGCGATGGCTATTTGATAAAGCCATCGCTTTATTTATCTCTGAACAAAGTTATATTATGTGTAATGAATTTTTGCGAAAACTATTTCAAGTCAATCCTCACATGACTATCCACGTTCCAAAATTTACTTACTTAATGCGCTGTCCGCATCTTTGGTAGTTTTTTGGATTTGTTGACTCATTAGGACGATTTAATTAATTTATTACTATCAGAAATCCAGAATTGCTCCTTTGTTGATCGATCATGGTCACAAACCTCGCTCCCTATTCCTTTCAGTGGTCTTGGGATCCGTAAAATTTATAGTCTTACTATAAACAGAAGACAAATTTCTGTGTATAGTACACACAATCTCTATCTTCATATTATTGAATCGTCGCTATCCGATGGTGAGGTTGGGTACTTGTCTGAAGCTGCAAATACTTGGGCCTTGGCTATTTCGAGTAAGTCGGTTCCTTTCATCAAATCTATGGGATGAACCCATCCGTCAAAAATATTACGACGAAATTTTAAATGCTGCACCGAATGATACAGAACGTGCTCATCTCATTGCCGTGCGTCAGAAAAAGTCCAGTTATTAGTTGTATGCGCTCCCTTCAGAAAGAGTTGGAACCCTTCTTGGCAGAACAACTTTAAAAATATCAATCCGTCTGCGATTGGGAGCCAAAACTAACGAACCTTAGCGTTGTTGGTGAAACGGTCGGACCACTTGGCTACCACGGTGTTTCATGTGTTAGGAGTGCTGGTCACATCTCTTGTCATTATAACCTGAACGACATCCTCCGGCGAGCATTTTATGACTCAATTTACTAGCTGTCTTGGAACCAAGTGCTATCTTAAGGGATGATGGAAAAAGACCGGAAAGCATGACACTTGTCCCTTGGCGACAAGGTTTATCATTGATTTGGGATACGACCTGTGTCTACACTCTGGCACCAACACATGTAGCCTGGAACCATCACGTCAGAGCATCACAGGAAGCCGGGGCTGCTGCAGCTTTGGTGTGAAGACTATGGGGTTATGGGGCTTGAAATCCAAGCTCTTTTTTGAAGTCCGCCCGTTCAATTGAAGTAACTGAAGACGAAAGTCTGGCAGTTTCTTCAGCCAACGTTTAGGTATAGCCATCAGACGAGGAAACGTTGTCAGCCTTTTGGGCACCTTTTTAACAGCAGCAGCAAAACCAGCCTGGTTTTCATCTCCTTTATTTTTTTATTAATTTATATATCTAGATATAATTAATATTGTTTTATTATAATTTTCAATTCAATTATATTGTACACTATAATTTCAATTACAAAAGTGTACTAGTAGTTCTTTAATTTGTCTCAGGTGTCAGGCGCCACTCCAACCCACATACCCCGCTATCCGGGAGAGTTCTCTTCCAATTAAAGGTCTCAGTAGCTGAAATCAGAAACAAAAACATAAAACTTGCTGTTCCAACCTTCGGAGTTGCTAAGACAATTTTTGTGAAGATGTATTGATGTATTCTACAAGAGGCTTTGATCTTAACTGCATTTAGAAAATTTTTAAAAAGTTATCATATAAGCTGATAAGCAAAGGCTATAACAGAATTAATGATTATTAAAGAACAAAAAAGCGTTTATGTCCTTTTTATTATACATATTCATTACATTATATATATTACTAGCGGCCCGTCCCGGCTTCTCACGGGTGGACAAAGTTATTGAAATTTTTTTCTAGTAATAAATATAGCCTATGTTACTCAGCGTGAATGTAGCTTTCCAAAGGTGAAAGAATTTTTGAAATCGGCTTAGTAGTTTTTGAGTTTATTCATTGCAAACATACAAAAACACAAATCTTTTCTCTTTATAATATTAGTCTAGATATATATTAATAATAATATTTATTTATTTATTTTCTATGTTTCGTAAATTGTTCTGGCGCATTTTGAGTACCGCTAGAAAAGTTTCCTTAATTAAAAAAAGGAGAAAAAGCTGGCCTTGCCAAGTTTCTTATGGCTTCTTCTTGGTAAAAGATCTCAACGTAGGATTTACGAGGACATGACATACTTGTGACTTTCAATTAATTCATTGCAAATGCTTGCTGTTGAAGTAAAAGATAAAAAATCTAAGATAGTCTTTAATTAAATTGATCTTTTGAGAACAACTATCTTATGAGATAAATTATTACTAGAAAAATACTAAAAATATCGACTTGGCTCACAAGTGAATTCTCAGGAGTGAATCGAACCCGCAACCTTTGGAAGTACCTGTGGAATACTGCTATATGAAAATAACACGTAAAAGTATTTATTTGTGCATCTTAATAGCGTTGATATACATTCAGTTAATTCTGTAAATCATAATTTAAAGGGGCAAAACAGGCACTTCCGAGTTTCTTACATCTCCATCTCTACTTGACCCTTCATCGAGGATTTTTCGACATCGTTGTAATTTTCGATGTTCAACAAGCGTTTTAAAATTACGCATATTGAATAAAAGAATTATTATTATCTCATTTTGCGAAGATGCTTAAGATGCACATAGTATATAGTACCGAAGTTTTGTCGTTTATATGTAAGTTATTAGGCTATGTAGGAAAAATGAAACTGTAGTAGCTACGACCTAGATCTATTATCAGTCACCTCTATATAAGAGAATTCCAGAATATTTTTCAAAGTTATTAGTTCCCCTAGGCTGATAATGGGTCTTCTCTTCCTACTTGAATATTGTATTTGTAGATTAGGGTTCTTCAATCACATAGGAGGTGTTTGGCTGTCTACGTTTTAGTGTTAGTCACCCAATAATTGAAAGCTGACTTCATAGAATAAATATATTCTGCATTAATACTCTCCAAGACATTTATTGGTTGACTTTAGTTATTGACACAAAAACAGCTATAAATTCTTTCGTTAGTATATTACACATGGTACATTTATTACTAGACACTGTTATTATGACATAAGTAAATATAATGAAAATGTGTGACCGTCAATTGAAATTACAGTTAAAGTTTTTATTTGGGCATTAAAAATTTTGGTATATATGACATTATTTGACAAACATATGACATTTTTGTGAACCGGGACCGATGCTATTACCTCTAGGCTAATTATCTTGTCGAAATTCAATATCATATAAAATACATGATGATCGTTTTTTTCTTCCACCGAGTTAGTTCATTTGAAGGAATTTTGTAGGCTGGCTGTGATGACTTTTTTTATCTTAGAACAACATAGGAGCAATATTGAGTTCAGTATAAAGAACTTCACGGATTTACTGAACCATTTATTCATACGAGAATTTCCACAGCGTCATACTAAATTATATCAGCGTCAAAACAAGTAACATTCTAGGTTCTCTAAGGGCGGGCCGTACGAGTTTAATATCGGCGTTATTTTTTATTAGCTCAGCTTAAACAGAGCTCTCAAATAATAACAGGTTTTAAAACAAAAATTACTCGTTTTGTTTATGGTATTATTTAATCATGTTACAAAGTGTAGTTTTAATCATGTCATCATAAATTATAAGGATGCTATTTCATATTTTATGTAAGTTATTTGATTATTAATAACTAAATTACGTTTTGAGTCGAATTATGTTCATGGTGTAGGAAAAAATGTTACGATGTACCTCATATGCTCTCTTACTTTCATAAAGGGGAATGATGTGAATTATGGTGGAATTATAACTCCGAACACGCTCAGCGGTTCTTTCTCAGCGCATCAAAAATGCTAATTCACATCAAATACCGCCTTTACCACGTTTTGTGGAGCGTTTCATTAAAATACACAAAATGACAGGCGAATAAAAGCTTTTCTCTTTTTTTTCAGAGCCCGTATACATGTGACGCCTAAAGCGAAAATGGCGGGTGAAAGATCAATATGACCTACCAAAAGGTAAGCCCATCTCTATCACACCTACGATCTCTATCTTCCTGTCCCGCTCTGGCGCGACGTTCTGTCACAGTTTCAATATGTCGTATAAGTACAGAGATTTCGGCTGCGAATTTTCATGTTCTCGGTTAAATTTTAAAGTCCACGATTAAGAGCCGTGTTTGTAAAGTGATTAGAAAATTTGAGGCGAATAATACCGCAGCCCCGAAGATAATGCTTGATTATGAAAAGGCGCGTTCGAAATTATTTTACGGAGTGTAAACATTTAATTGAAGATTTCGTTAATTAAGGTTACTCGCACCCGAAATTTAATTTGCAAAATTGAGGAATTTAGACAAACATAAATAGCTTAGTAAACATGAACAGTTTTTAATGCATTTTCAAATCGCTGATAGTTTGCCAAATTTTTTTTTCTATTCTTAAGGCTTAAAACATAATAATGATCCATTTCATTTATGTTATAATTGCCAAAATAAGAGAAAAAATATGTTTTTTAGTAAAATTTAAACAACATAAAAGACATTGTTCATCATGTAATTTCTAAGAATATAATTTATCGAGGAACGCATATTTAGGAACAAATTGCTTCTTAAAATATCATAAATGGGCCTGATTTTTGTCTCGAGTAATATGTTTAAGTTAGGTATAAAAAAAAATATAATAAGGTGAATACAATAGTAGTAATCTTTGCAATGCCCCTAAGGCCCAGGTTCGAAACCTGGCAGGAACATGTGTCCCATGTGTTTGTGTGACGAGTAAACAATAATTTGTTCCTATCTTGTTAATGTTAAAGAATTTTATTTATTTTGTAGCAGGCCGGCTGATTTGCCCGGGTGAAACATAGTTTGTACGTAATATATAGCTGATACTTATGTATTTGGAATTATGTACTTTCAATTGTGAATATTTCTTTATAAATATCATCTTTATCGGAGATTACGCTGGTTACTGGATAATGTGATAATTTAGTATAGCCATGAATAGTATAATAATCATAATAGAGACCTGTATTCTCAAAAGACTTTCTTTGTCTGATGAGTCCTATTTCTGTTAGACACCTGTTATATCCTTATTTTTTTTGTATTATTTGTTTTGTTCGCCTCTTTTCGGTTAGTGTTCCTTTCCTATCAATACATGGTTTAAGTATCAAATCCAGTTTTATATCTTCATTAAAACGGCACATTAGGGCGTTCGCGGATCGCTGGAGATCGAAGAGTTAGTGCGGCTCAGGCCTTCGGGTTTATAGGGGCTCCAATTGATCGTCGGACACTACAGGAAAAAAGTTCCCTTTTAAAATCCGTTAAAAATGTACTCATAAAATTTATTGATCACCCTTCTCTAATTTAAAAACAATTTGTTCATTTACTGATCCTAATTGGAACCGGTGAATGAAGGTAACTTTATGTGTTTGGTTTATTTGGTAATATATTTTCTTAAAATTCGGAGTTATTTCTAGATAAGATATATTTTATTTATGAATATAGATGCTGCATATGGAAAATTAAAAAAAAAAAAACATATTGAGTTATTAGCTACATAATTCTGCAAATAACATTCCAATAAAAGTATTTTGTCGCTGACGCGAAACGCTAAGCGTGTTCTGAAATTTCCCTGTGCTGTCATTCTGAACAGGCCGAACACTTAACAAAAGCTCTTCAAATCCCACCGCAGGAGTAAAAACAAGAAATCTGCGCTCGTAACTCATAGAACACATCTTTGTTACTGCAACTAAAGGATTTTATACCTTATTGGTGAAGATATTGGGTTCGTAGTGGTTGCTAGAATTATAATGGTTACGTCATTTGAAATGAGACAAAGGATCATCCCGGGAGGAGGTAAAAAAGTGAATAATTCGCTTACATATCTCGCAACATGTAGGCGTCTTGGGATAGGCTACAATTTCCTATTTGGCCGATGCGACGCTAACCGCTATAAAAATACGCTATTTGCCAAAACGAATATGAGAGGATGCGATCGCGAAAATATGACGATGTCAGCATATTCTATGAGTACAGAGTCATTTTAAAATCTGATCGGTAGCCTACTTTTTTGGAATTGGGGAATCTAATAATATAAAAAATGCTATACCGTGATTTTTGTTTCAACTCCTTAATAAAATAATGCTTATTCAAAATGCATGAAGTTATGTATTTGGTTGTTTTTTTTTATAATTTCTGCAGTTGTGTGACACAAAATATATTGTAAATTCAAAGAGCAAAATCAAAACATGTCCTATTGTTTTACAGTTCGGCTAGTAATCTGATCAATAATTTCATTTAATTTATTGATAAATGGCTCTTACACAGTTCTGGAGTAGGTATTATTTTTTATCAAGTCTCACTAGGTTATTCATTATTAGGATATGTAGATATATCTTTTCAGTTTGAACAAATAAGACCAAAAATGAATCCTAAGATAAATTGGTGTTACAATGATTAATGATAAACTTGCCACTCATGAAGTACATATATTTTATCAAAGTTATCTATCTTCTTAACCTGACATTGTTCATTAGCAGTGTATAAGGTTTATGGCAAGAGATAGTATTCTAGATTTACTTTAGCCGATAAGAGCTTCAGTAGTCTAGTGGTTACGGCCCTTTAATTCAGTCATCCTGACTTGAAATTATTAACATTTCCTTATTCATTGATGAAATTTATAGAATTTTAATGCTAAAAACAGGTTTGTCTGTTTAAACCGGAAAGTCTTAATTTTAATTGAATAAAAGTTTAATATTAGATCATGGTGTGATAAAAAGTTGGGAATATAAAATGCATTATCATATTATAAATAAAAAAATATTGAATATCTACTGTTACGAGGCTCGTGCCTTGTGATCACTATCCAGACTACCCAAGCCTGGCTTGAAACCAACGTTCCGGACTGTATAAGAGCTCAAGACAGGCCCTCTAGCCCAGACGTCAACCCTTTAGACTACAAATTATGGTCAGTTCTAGAGGACATGGCCTGCTCTAAACGACACGGCGACATCCAGTCTCTTAAAAAAATCTCTGGAGCAAGCAGTGGTGAAACTTCCCGTACAGTGCGTAAATCCATAGATTCGTGGCCAGACAGATTAAAGGCCTGTATAAAAACCAAAGGTGGCCATTTTGAATAGAATATTTTTTATTTTTTGCTAAGACTTCAATAAATATGTACATATAAGTTTTAGTAATATTACATTACTTGAGAAAAAATGCATTTTCATTTGTAACAGAACTTATGCCCGGACTAGGTATAATAGTCTTATTTTATGTATACTACAACGTTTTGAGAATAGTTAATTATAAGTAAGGATTGAGATTAAGAGCTTTTTGTAAGTAGTTTGGTTTAATTATTGCCGTCTTTTAAGCTATCTTTCTAGAGCTGACGAGTCGGAGTCGCTTTAGCTTTTCCAGATTATCCGATCATTCACTTACCCCTGAACATAAACGTTGTAAGATACAAAAAACTTGTAATAAAGCAATGCCGAGCTTTTGATTAATTAAATATTTCAATATGAAATTATGAATGTCCGTGCTGTTTAACAGGTTTATAAAGACCAATCAATGATCATCAAAGGATGGAGTTGTATTTTACGACAAATTATTCGCTCTATTGATCTTTAGGGGCCATAACTGTCGATACCGAATTATCTAGACGATATTATGTAACAATATCAAAAGGGTCGGATTGAGCCGATGATTTCTGGGAGGGCCTAGATAAAAAGGGTGTGGAGAGAGTCCAATAATGCTGGGAAGGTTCACCCTTGGACCCTTGACACTTTACGTATCTGACCGGACGCCGCTTATACAACACTGTATATGGACGTCTTTGTGATAAATTTCTTTCATATTTCTTAAAGTAAAGGATGTGAAGTTTAATAATTCTTAGTAAAATATGAAATATTATCATCAAGATTTTCGAACGTTTGCCGTTTAGTGATTGTAAGAATTTCTGCAATAAATGAGACAAAGGCTATCAACATAACCTTTTATATCGAGTTATTAGGGGAAGATGGGCAATAACGGTCATTAGATAAATCCGAATAAGTGAATATACCGAGCTGTGCAGTGTTGCCTCGAGACTCCCTTTGTTCATTTCCTATCCTTACAAACACGCCTCTCCACTGGTTAGGTTAGGTTAGGTGTGACAATTCTATGTAGACAAGGACCCACTTTGATATAAAATTGTATTTTTTTCGAACAGAGTAAGTAGAGATCCATTTGTTGTTTTATGCAAAGCATTGCAATGTACAAAGTTAATAAAAATAATTGATGGACTCGTTTCGATTTGTAATTTTTAAAGAACTCATTTCTCAAAATTAATATTAAAATATTTAACCACTAACGGATTAAAAAGAGTTCTATCGGCTCCAAAACCTCACTTTTTCTGATTCCCCAAACAGAAATGAATTTTGTTTGCTTTATTTTAGATTACACGAACTAGGAACTAGACTACCTCCAGTGTATTCAATAATCTACAGGTAACATCTATAAAGCAGCCAAAGAAGCTAGCGTTTCCTATAGTACACTTCAAATATAGAGTTCAGAGAAATAGACCAATTTTCTTGAACCTTCTTGAACCTATATCTTCGTCAAACGGCAAGCACGTTCAGCCTAAACCTTCGTCACAAGTCGAGCCCTTCAGCCTCACATCAAGGCTCTTCTTGAACTTGCATAATGTACTTAAAGATCTAACTCCAATATCATAGACAGAAAAAGGCAAGGGCAAGGATTTAAATCAAATAAACAATGGTCCAAGTTACTCACGTCCACACCTCAGAAAGAAGTTTTTGATGATAGAGCTAGTTTGACACTGTCTAACTGTCAAATTGACAGTTAGTTTGACGGGGCTGTATACACACTTAGCCTCTTGATTGGGCCATTGTGCGTTTGATGATAGAGCTAACAAACCGAAATAAAAAAAGGGCCTTTACAAAAGTAAAAGTTTGGAAAATTTTAAAGTTGAAGGAGCAAAGAAAATATTTGTGACATATTTGTATTATAGTCAATTTCCGATTACACCATTTCCTGACTCTCATTACCTGCAGGTTTAGGTGACCGGGGTCAAAATGCTAAGTCAGTTTATTAATTTTATTAAAACGGATTCATTTACTAAAACTAAAATTGTTTTTGGGAAGAAAATAAGTTAAAGATGGTTATTAAAAATATGAATGTGGAGATTATTAGATAAGGTAAACGTCCCAATATCCGTTAGTTTTTGAACTCTGCTGACTTTGTAAGTGTGCTACGTTCAAATTTGTAGAGTTACAAAAATGAATTTTACATGAACATATAAGTAAGTTAATCTAGTTCTTAAATTATTAGTTTTATTCCTATTTATGTAAGAGTATATATTAAAAAATATATAAAACAATAAAAATGACTGAGTTGTACCAATCACCGTTAGATATGTACTAGTAAGCGTTAAACTGTCCTAGAATCCGGTATTATTTATCGCAAATTTGAACTCTATTGCTTGACATTAAAGTTCTCAGAAATATTATTTTTGTGTCTGTGCTTTAAACAGGATTCCCTGATAAAGGTACTTTCTTTAAGAAAAAACATCATTTGAAGGAAATATATTAAAAACGAATAATGTAAAAAAAACAGAAAATACTTTTTCAGGGTAAAATAAAACATAATTTTCAGAACAACAAAAAAGGGTATTATTGGACAATTAACAGTTTATGCCAAAAATATAACTTTGCATATAAACAGATAAGACAACCGAAAACACAAAAATCAATCTCTTCAAATATTAAATTAATTTTAAGAGACCTTAATTAAATAATTTTGATTAAATAGTGCAACTTATTCATCCGACGAAATACAATTAGAATAATGGAAAATTATTTGGTCTAGCAAAACTCCTGCGCAAATTGTGTCATTCCAGGATTTACAAATGAAACATTGTCATTTGTAAATCCTGGTATCACATGTCAAATTTTTCACTTCTTTGGCATAAACAACACTACCAATTTTCAATTGTAATTTCCACTGCTTTGGTATCTAATAATTTCTTTTTAGATTTTTGTTACCATATCCGCGTTTAGTACTTTGTTTTTAACCGGTATCGGTACTACTAAATCTCCGTAGAATGTTATTTTTGATTGCTCGGGGTTATTATTAAGCGGCGCTTGTGTTTTCGGTTCATATGGCGGAGTCATTTCGCTTTGTGTATAATGAGAAGACGTGCCAGCAATTGGAGATGTCATCTTGATTTTTTTAAGTATTAGAGACATATTACATAGTGGTGTAATATGAACAAGTACTTTGCTTAAAAATGATGTCGGTGCCGTGGCTTGTGTGTTTCAGTTCCAAAAGCAAATAAATCTGCAAGCACATCTGTGCTTTCCCTTGGCTGGAATTTCCAAATAACCCGTCCATTTCAAAGCCAGGGTGAATAGGCATCTTCTGGGTTAGAAGATTCCATCGTGGATTCTGTCTTGGCCCCAGGGCTGGATATGGATCAAGAGCTAACCCATCCTAAATTATAAAGAAAATCATGATTTTCGTCAACGTCTCATTCAAATTTTCATACACTTCTATCTTTCCCACATTTTCTTTATGATTGTCATATTCCGATACTAAACCACTGAAATCATTCGAGTCTAAAAATTTTGAGTCCAACTTATCTGTTAGCCCTGTAAAATTACATCTGATAAAGATTCATTGATATAACCTTTACCAGATATAAGCGTCGGACTTGAAGGCCCATTGTTGAATTTGTCAGATGTATTTTAAATCTTCATTTGACTCCAAACTTCAAACAGTCCTTTTAAAGCTTTATCACGTTGGACTATTATAGTCGCAAAAAGACTTAAGAAATATCAGGACTTATTTGTGATTCAAAGTAATATCTGACGGTATCTGGTATTGTTTGGTCAATATTGTCTGGTGCAGCTGATTTTATTTTTGGTGGCTTATTTATTTTTGCCTTCAATTGCCTTCAATAATGCCTCTTGCTTCTCAGTCATGACTAGCTCAAAATAAAACATTTGTTAGATTAACGGAATCCATTTATAATAATATTTTAATACAAATCAAAATAGAATCAATAATTTTTTCGGTTAATACCTATTACCGTAATACATACTGAAACACAAAAAGAAATGAGGTTTTTCTTTATCATCATCGTTCACAAAACAAAAATGGTATGTTCTAACTAATTTAAATATTTTGATGGAAAATGACATCTAATCCCAGGAAATAGGATACAATAACGGGTTTTGGAGCATCGGCTATTACTAGGTTGATGCGTGTACCAAAACCCGTTAAAATATTTTACGTTTTTAACGGGTACTAGGTCAAGTAGGGATTAGTAAGTACCAATATATGTGACATGTAATAATAATTACTTTTCAATAAAATTTGCCTCAAGTTATAGGTTAAATGAGTAGATAATTTAGTCATATAATTAAGTAAATTATCATTCTTATCCTAAACCTTTTCGCAGCAGCACAGCAAGCTTAGCAATATAACCTGGTGGTTTCGTAGTTCAATGACAAAACCATGTAATAATTTATTTTTTTCTGACAACACACTTTCAATGTTGTTTAGTTTTGACGCCATTACACTTATGGATGAGTTTTGCCACTCTAATTGCACAGAATATTACAACGAGTTTATTGCCATTCACATACTTAAACTATTTTTTAATAGAAATGCGCAAACATAAGAAAACTTACTAGTTATCGGGTACCGGGACGTTATCGGCATTAGGGACATTTACCTTAACTGACTATGAAGTTCATTCATTCATTTCACGAAAATTTTATAGCCGAGTTCATATTTAGTCTATTTTCCTCCACTCATATAGAAGGTGAAAACTGTAATACGATATTTACATACACTTATCTAAACCCTTAAATAATCAAAATATGTAAATCGATGTTGTTTGTTCTCCTGAAAAGGATTAAAACTAATTAACAATAGAACTACTACACTCGCGAGCAACCAAATCGACTCAAGCCCTCATTCTGCTTACAAACTTTGTTTTTACGTAAAGTATACAAGGTATTTATAAAAAAAGACTGTCATTAGAAAGCTCAATATACAAGCTTTCATAAAACACTAATATTGTTTTTTTTTTTTTAAATCTAACGCATTCATTTTTACATCAATAGCACTATGAGTCGTTTTACTCATTACGCTATCCGCGACTTGCGCTAACTGCCACCCCTATAAAAGCTCTCGCAACCGGCACACCTTATCAGTCGCTTATCACAAGTTGACATGTACACATCTCCGAGAATTGCAATCAATTTTTCCACGTTACCATGGATACCACACCTGAAGAAGCCGCTCAAGTTGTTGCCTTGTTGGAACAAGGACTTAGCCAGCGAGTAGTCGCTGCCCAGCTTCGCTTGAGCCAGTCTGCTGTGTCCCGGGTCTACAGACGATTTCGAGAGACCGGTGCCTTCAATCGAAGACCAAGAACTAGGCATGAGTCGTACTTGCAAATTTCAATACCAGGGCTACCTGGTACGTAAGGTACTAAATACCAGCGCCAAGAACCAGGTCTCAAAATACTTGCAAGTATTTTTGTCACTTCACGAGAATATAGACTATAACGACGTTGAAATATGAAACATAATCGTACGTGCGGAATAATAAGTTTAATAAACTATAAATTAAATTTTTATATATTTTATTATGAGTTCTTTGATTTGTAGGCCATAATTTGCGACAGCTAAAACAATTTTATTCAGGCTATTTTTATAAATTAATTGATGTACCTATATTATCGGCAGTACAATGGGTGGTGAGGTAAGTTAACTCGATCAGTTAAATAATTATTGAAATAAAGAAACAAATAAAAAAAGCTCCACGTAGATGCCGGGAATCGAACTCAGAACTTTTATTACTTTAGGCGATCGCTCTACCCGTAATAAAGAAAAATAAAAAATGAAACAAAGCCTTTCTTTCCTACTTGTAGTATAACATTTTTTTTAATTGACATTATAGCACACGCAGTGCACTGTACCTAATTGTTTTTTATTTTGTATATTTTTTTCTATATGCACTGTACCAATGTATTTTTATTGAAATTTATTTCTATATTTAGTTAGTAATTAATTAAGTCAAAGTCAACTCAACATAACCAAATCAAAATATAACAAAAAAGATAGATAGCAACGCGCGGACGAGCCAGAATATTATTATTTGAAAATATTTATACAAATTTAATAATTTACATTGAACGCGCAATAATGAACTTTATTCAAGTAGCAGTAGAATGGCTCAGATACGCGAGCAACATCAGCATATTGTTGTTGTAAAGTAACATTTCGCGCGCATTAGGAGTTTAAAAGGGTCATATAATGCACTAATATGGGTTCATTATCGAGAATGATTTAAGGACTAGATTCAGTTAACGAACGAACAAAATAACAAGAGGGATAACGTTACCTATCTTGCTCACGCGGTGGCTTGCCGATTACACACGACGCTGCCCCGAGCAAGCCCGCCGACTCGAACGAGCTAGACTCGCGGGCTAGAGTAAAATACTTTCAAAGTATTTTGTTGGAAATTAATCCTTATTTGTATCCAAAATAATGATTACAATGTATTTGGCAAAAAAAAATACTTGCAAGGTTTTCTAAGTCTATCTTTGCTTTTGCGATTATGTTCCTTAAAATCATGTGAGTAAATCTCAATTTTCTAGTTATTGTATTTTTATACCCAGTACGTCAGTCCAACCAAGACTCGGTTCGCGTACGTCCGAGTAAAAATACCTTGAAGGTATTGCAAGTATTTAGGGTCTGAAACCTGGTTTACGCACTTTGAAGCAGAAACCTGGTTTTAAAACCTGGTCGCGTAAATACGCACCATCCCTACCAAGAACCAGCCGCCACCGGTGTACTTCTGACAGAGACGACCGTTTCATTGTCTCAACATCGCTGCGCAATCGGCATCTGACGAGTGTTGATGTTCAACAAGAACTCAGGCACGTTCGTGGTGTAGCTGTAAGCGAGTGGACAATAAGAAGACGACTGAGAGCAGCCAATCTCACTCCAAAAAGGGCTGCGACGGGGCCCAAATTGACTGCAGCCCACCGACAAGCGCGTCTTCAGTTTGCTCGAGAGCATGTCAATTGGACCATTGCCCAATGGCAGTCGGTTCTCTTTACTGACGAGTGCAGAATGTGTCTGCATGGCAACGACAGAAGAGGCCGAGTCTACAGGCGTCCGGGTGAACGATTTGCCCAATGCTGTTTCGCTGAAACAGTAGCATATGGCGGTGGTTCCTGTATGATGTGGGCCGGCATCTCTTTAGAGGGAAAGACGGAGCTCGTTTTCGTGCCTGGTGGAGGCCGAGGAGGCGGGCTTACAGCTGATCGGTACATCACCGATATTCTCCTGGAACACGTTGTTCCCTATGAAGGATTTGTCGGCGAGGACTTCGTCTTAATGCACGACAATGCTCGTTGTCATACAGCGCGCATTACCCAGCAGTTTTTGGATGAAGTCCAGATGCGTACAATGGACTGGCCTGCGCTCAGTTCAGACTTGAATCCGATCGAGCATTTATGGGACCAGTTAAAACGAAGAGTACGAGCCAGAAATCAAGCCCCTTCGACGGTGGAAGAGTTGAAGGCAGCATTGTTGGAAGAGTGGGTTAACATAGCTCAAGAGGACGTCAAAAAGTTGATCAGATCAATGAAGAATCGACTTCAAGCGGTGATTAGGGCTAGGGGGGGGAATACCAAGTATTGATTTATTAAATTGTTATGTATTTTCTTAATCAATTTTCTTTTATTTCTAAAATACCCAACCACAACATCTTCTCACAAATTCCTGTTTTTCCTGTATTTATGTTTAGATATCATTAATTACAAAGATAATGAACGGATATTGATAATGGTGATATCTTATTAAAGCTGCAGTTTGGAGCTTTCAGATGATATATAGTTTTTAAAAATATCTCCTATAACTTTCTTGAAAACAGAGTCTATACTCAGAGTTAGGGCTTGAGTCGATTTGGTTGCTCGCGAGTGTATAAATTACGTATACAAAATTGACTTTAATTACTTTTGCACAAAGTTCAGAATGGAATCGAGTGTTGTCAAAAGGGGCAAACTAGCCACAGCAGCCAAACTTTATTCAGAGTAGGTCGTATTTTGAGTTTATCGAGTTGAACATACACATAACGAATGGTTGGTATGCAGCCAAATATCGGTGTACGTTTCAGATATGGAAACATTGCGAAGCCAATTTTGCGTGAAATTTATATAGTAAAACATTGTTTGTTATTTTGTTTTAGTTAAAGCCAGATTAATTAAACCCGAAGATCATTTAAAAAATTATGTTGATGTCACTAAAATTCACGATTTAGAAATGCTCCGTTATGTTAACCTATTAGTTTTTAGTTCATAATTATTAATGCAATGTGATCAATTAAAATTTATAATCAAATCGATTGCCTTTTTAGCACTTCTGTTATTACCTAAACTATCGATAGGGTACTCCAAGTAGGGACTTAAAATATCTCCTGGCTATAATAGTACAATGTGAATAGAAATTCACAAACTCACTAAAAATCATACAGTTTTGTAAGGCATACAATAAATCCATATCGCTTTTAACTCCACTTTCAACGTAGAAACCATATTTTGAAGTAAAATAAAGTAGACATCCCACCGGGCGACAGTAGAACTTTATTCATAGCGTGCCCTATTCTGAATTTATCGATATATTGTGTTATCGCTGTATTCGCTGGCCGTATGCCATTGTTTGTTCCGATAAACAAATCACGGTATGCATCGTTGTTTATCGGAAACTGCAAAACTTATGCATATAAATATTTATACGCGAAACGTAAGAGAAAGACGTTGGGACTACATTTAACATTAAAAACGGTTATAGCGCGTAAGTTCGTTTGAAACACAGTGTAATTTATAAGAGTGTTAACCTCGTGTAGAATTAAGGAATTGTATTAAACAATAATTAAGTTCTATCAAAATCAAACTTCACATGTATATGATTATTAAACGTCGGTAATCTTTGAAATCTATTTTAATAGTCGCCGTAATAATTAAAAAACCAAGATTAAAATAAATTATATTTAAAAATACTACAAAATCATGCTATTATGGTAAACAGAAGTAGTTAACGAGAAATTTAATGTTTGTTTGTTTTAATTTATTTATTACCATATTTTTATTTCGAAACGCAGAGTTAGTGCTAGAAGATAGTTATACAAAGCACCCCACGCTATTCTTACAATGTCATTAATTTCTCGTTAGTTACTTATTTGTTATATTGAAATTTATGTTGAGTTCTTTCTTTCTATAAATTATTTTGAGTTTTTTACCTCGATCGATAAAAGCGTATTTTTATCCAGGATTCATGTCATTTATTATAATTTTCCATAAAGTTCTTCGTATTTTGATATTTTTTCCAAAATTTCTCCGATGATTTTTAAGGTTATTGTATTATCATCGGTCTTTGATAAGTGTGCAAAATTTCAAATAAATTTGAAGTTTCGAAATGGGTAATAATCGCTTTAGAAGATTCCGTTACAAATAACATGCAAACCCACAAATCAATTAAGACAATTAAACGATGTTAACAACGATAATTTATGTTTTAAGATTTTAAGCATTTGAGAACTGCTTTCTTCGCAACTTAGTCACAACTGTGAATGAGTTGACAGATTATGAAAGAATTTTAGTTGATATTAAATAAAACTGGGGCATTGTGCAGAAAGGAATGAACTTGATCTACCCACAGAATAGGCGTACGTCATCCCAGCTAGTCCCTTTTCCGGAAGATTACGCGCGTCATTGCTTGTAGGTATGGAACAGGAAGGAACAGAAGGTTCGTTAATTTATCAGTGTAACTTTTCAATTTAACTCAGCAGACATGAACTGTGTTAAAGAGATTCCTTAATTCGTCAAGAAAGATTTAGGTTTTTGGTAATTAATCTATATTTTAAAATAGTGTAATTGATTCTACAATCGATTAATAGCAATCAATTTTAATTATAATGACATTGTTAATCTATATTTGTAAGTCTCTATTTGTTTTTTCACAGTTTGAAAATGTATGAACGAGTTATATTACGATAAGTCATTTACAACTAAAAATTATTGCGTGTATTTACGTATTCTCATTCGGTTAAGGACATATTCAAGGATTTCTTATAAAGCATGCCTTCTTCAGTCGTAGATCGTATTATATTTCGAAAAAGCTACTAAAAGATGCCAACGTAGTAATTAAAGCTTTTCTTTAAAATTTAAAACAGTCGTATGATAAGTCAAAACATATTCAACACGCTATTATACTAGATCGTGTTGGACCTGATTTTTCTAACGTGACCGTAGTAGAACGCAGAACGCACGCAGTTGTGACAAGACGCTCAACAACCTACTACCAAGAGAAAAAAGAGCTTTTGTTAAAATGCAGTATAGCATTATATGCTGCTATGCTATTTATGTTATTGTGACTTTAAGAGACATTTCTGATAAAGATCTGTTTTGATAACCTTCTTTGAGAGATCATAGTAAGGGCTCAGATCTAATATATGATAGCAGCGGACGCCAAAGTTAGTATGAAAATCCATATCTGTGGTGTTTA
Organism: Calamotropha paludella; assembly: GCA_927399485.1. Classification (NCBI taxonomy): domain Eukaryota; kingdom Metazoa; phylum Arthropoda; class Insecta; order Lepidoptera; family Crambidae; genus Calamotropha; species Calamotropha paludella. The sequence goes on along the minus strand of OV656815.1, from coordinate 17,786,354 downwards.
GCGGCCGAAAATGTTTTTTTGTAAACTTATGTCTATATACAGAGAACTTTTTCATCGGAACACGGCAACCAAGGAGGTAACTCATCAAATATTTCGAACTGACTTACGTAGACTTAGCAGTCTGTAAATAAACAAATAACAATGTGATTTTTAAACACGCCATAAAAATATTTTTGATATTTGTCATTGATTTGTCATTTTGATACGTATCTATTATTTGAAAAAATATGTTCAGTTTAAACCGATGTAAGTTAAGAGAAGTTACTATGTACTTAGTTGAATTTGATTTGAGAAAAGTACCTATTATACAAAACTTGGCCGCAACCAGCCATCGGTGGACTTACGTAGGTTGTCACTTTCTTTATTAGATGCCTGTTTTGTCGGCCGCTGTAGTAGGCTATGTACTATATTTAAGAAGGCATTCATTGTCTTTATGAAATAAGAAGATGCGGCAACTATTAATTACCATACTTTTAAGAGGACTTCATTAAAAGTTAGAAAAAAATTGATGTCTATTAAGAAAAAACAACACGTTTGAGGCCGCAATTTATCAAAAGATCCTTCTGTTCTAATATTTTTGCGTCGTGGGTAAATACCCGCTTGCAATCCCTCTTTACATTTATTGGAATGTTCATGTAAATAACATCGGGATTTGGGATTCTTTGTCCTTTCATATTTTCCATAGGCACATACATGCCTTAACTCTGCATAAAGTTGAAGTAAATATTTGTGTTGGTATCTTGTTTACATTCCTTTCGCAAAGAGATTATTTATAGCATACTATGATCATAATATCAAGTTATTTTGTGAAAACGAAAAGTTGGATTTGTGTCCTACCTATCTATTTATACTAGGTCTGCAATGCATGCTTTTGTTTGCAATTACTGAGCGAAGCACTACCTTATCTTCGTTTGTGAGTTTTAGTGCCAAATTTCATCAATGTAGTCTAAGCGGTTTGGCTGTGATCAGCTTTTGAATTTTTCATTCGGTGATTATTCCTCCATGGTATGTCCGATTTCAAAATTTTTTTTGCACATTAGTCACGACCACGATGTGAGTTTTGGCGCCAAATTTCGTCAATGTAGTATCAGCGGTATCGCTGTGATCAGCTTTTGAATTTTTCTTTCGGTGATTATTCCTCCATGGTATGTCCGATTTCAAAACTTTTTTTTGCACATTAGTCACGACCACGATGTGAGTTTTGGCGCCAAATTTCGTCAATTTAGTATCAGCGGTTTGGCTGTGATCAGCTTTTGAAATTTTTCTTTCGGTGATTATTCCTCCATGGTAAAGTCAATTTTTTGTACATAGCCTATGTCCGTCAGGTTAAAATCATGTATGTTCATGCCAAATTTCGTTCGAATCGGTTGAACCGTTAAGTAACAGGAGGGAGACAAGCGAAATTTGTGAGTTGCCTAAAAGAGAGCTTCGCTCAAAAATGTAATAAAAAAATCATTAATATCGCTTGCTATTAACAGCGTCAATTTAGCATAAAATATTAAATTTTCACAATAAAGTCTTCAGAGAACGTAGTTCTTTTATGTTGTTGGATCAATCGCACAGTATAGGGTTTTTAGATTCTCCAAATTTGAGTGGATATACGATGTGGATTTTTAGACCGTCATAGTTCGTTAATATCAATTTTATTAACAAAAGACTGATAAGTACAACAATGACATAAATGGCAAGATAAATGTTGAATGGAACCCAGATTAAATCTGTCAAGTCTGCCCAATTGACGTGGGAAGAATCTGTGGGCGTGAGGCCTTAAGTAGGCGGTTGTGGGTACCTACTAACTTGGTATCTATTCCTATTTATGGTGATGATTTAGAATAAATAATTATTCATTAAAACGGGACTATTAATCATGCATTTTTTATTTTATAGGCTGCGATATTTTAGAATTGCAGATTAGAAGCACAGTTGTGGAATGCAACGGAGCGTACTACTGCCCAAAAAATCGCAAAACTCTTGAATTCTTCCGTGATGTTGGCGCACTCAGCATTGCCAAAATATCAAAACCTCAAAAAAAAAGGTAAGTGACCATGAAGATTAAAAATCAAAAAATATTTAAGTACTATAATATTAACAGACGTTCTGTTATGTCCCAAAATTTTTGTTAATAGTGAAAATGTTTTAATATTTCGAATCCGTATTGTAGGCGTTGGATAGTCGTAATTGGCCTACAAAATTACACGTTAAAATTGTTATCAGAAATCTTTATCCTTTGTACTATCTCTATTATAAATAAGGAAATTAATATAAACTTACATTATAATGTGCAAGGCTTAACGAAATTCGGGACAGAGATAATTTATAACTTGTATTAAAACCTAAGATTTTTATCCCGGAAAATTGAAGTGTTCTCTGGGGGACCGTGATAAAGACTTTCTGTGACAAACCAAATACTACGAGAATAAAACACGCTTTTTACCCACGTCGGTTTCATCATTCATATGTCAACAGCATTGGCCTAAAACTATTACCAGCTTGCCGCAACTGTTATGTTGTCAAAACTGATAATTCGTTTACGTATAGTTTGGTGCAGATTACACACCATTTACCTGATTACCTAAGTTTGTAATAATATCAGGCCCATGCTGTTTCATATTAAGTAGATAATTTGATTTGACATGGTGTTAAGCTGATTGTGACGTATAACTATAGACACGTGATTCTGTGGGCGCATAGATACTGCGAGCACACATTTAACAAAATCATTTGCTTTCAACTTTGTATAAAACAACTGTGTCTACAATACGTCCATCATTCTCATCAGAGAATCTTCAGAAAACATGAGAAATTCAGTACCTAAATTTTACTTTTAAATTTCTTTGAATAACTAACCTTTCATAATTTCTAAGTGTGGATAAATTTACTAATTTAGTAATTAGATTGCTGTTACCGTAAACTCAATAACTTGCAACGGATTCCATTGACAAAGGTGTTGGGACGTTATCACCCTCTGTGGCGTTAAATGGCGGCATATAATTATTATTCAACTGATTTATATGAGACGTACCGTCAGCAATTAACAATAATTTATAGATAAATTAATAGGAAGCAATATAACAGTCGTTGACATTATTGCAAAAAAGTATGGCATCAACAATATTTATTTAGTTTGTTTTATCAAAATGGCAGTAATGTGTTAATGAACTATATTGTAGCAGTGAATGTGAACATCTTAAAAGGTATTTATCCTTTTAAGACCAAAAAAAGCCTAAAAAAAGACAAACCACAATTCCGAGCCCTCAGGTCAGGTCGGATTCGAACACACGACCTTCCGTTATAAATAAATAAATTCATCTTTACACGTATTCTGAGAAATTAAAATAATAGACTCGCTTTTTTATCAGGTTGCTGTATTAAAAACTAACGTCCTATGGAAACTATTGTTCTAATTCAAAAATATTCTGCCACTACCTTGCCGATCACTGACCATCTTGAGCTTCTCGGTATGTCTTTGTCACCGACGCTCAATTTTGGCTCTTTCATTGAGAGCAAGGCTCAAGTGGCTTCAAAAAAACTTGGCATTCTGGCGAAGGTGAGAAAATACTTCACACCGGAACAGTTGCTCACCCTTTACCAAGCACAAGTTCGATCGTGTATGGAGTATTGTTCTCATCTTTGGGACGGTTCCGCCCGATACCAGCTCCAGACGCTTGAGTCCATCGAGAGGAGGGCCAAGAGGCTCATCGGCAATGAAGATCTTTTCTGTAAAAAGCTCAAAAGCCTTGAGCATAGGCGGAAAGTTGCAAGCCTATCAGTATTTTATAGGATACATTTCGGAGAGTGTGCAGCTGAATTGCACAACCTTGTTCCGCCATCCCCATTTTTTCATCGGACAACCAGACTAACAAATTGGCGACACCGTTATATGGTGGATACACCAAAGAGTCGCACTAAGCGTTTTGGTTTCAATTTTATGATGCGTACCGCTAAGGAGTGGAACTCTTTGCCTGAGTCTGTGTTTCCTGACAAATACAATTTGGGGGTCTTCAAGTCACGAGTAAATAGGTATCTTCTAGGCAGGCGCGTCACATCCTAGATCGCATCGACGCTTACCATCAGGCGAGAGAGTGGTCAAGCGCATGCCTATTTTCTATAAAAAAAAAAAAAAAAAAAAAAAAAATACCGTTCATATCGGCTGCATATAGTGTCTAAATGTTAAGTATTAAAAATTAACAAACAATTCAAACAATTTAATAATATAATATATCGATAAATAAAGTAATATATCGATTTTTGTACTGGAAATATAGGGTTTTCTCGGACATTTTTTCATTGACATGGTTCAATGCAAGTAAATAATGAATGTAAATAGACCAGGTACAATTATGAATACCTGAAATAATTGAATAAATAATAACTATTTATTTTTATTTATAGTAATACCCTTTTATGTTTACCGTAAAACATATAGAAACAGACCGAATTTAAATCGCTGAAAGCCAGCCTTTATTAAAAAAAGGCAAAAAAAAATTAAAGGTGCGGCTTTAATTTCGGTGGAATGTCGACAATTTCAAAAAAATGGTGACAAAATGCTTTGAAAACCACATTAAGTAAATTACATGAAAAAATAAGTACTGCAAAACAATATTATCTGAACAATAGGCTATCTAACGCAAATAAAAAAGACCTTTTATTTGATCTCCGTAATAACCGTGAATGTGCCTTCATTGTAGTACGAACTGTTGTTATTTTTAATTTGATCATTTGTAATATTTTTAAATTTTGTCAATAATACTATAGCCCATGTATATATCCAAATTTAGACAAGTTTCCTCTTTAAAATGAAGTAGACATAATAATAACAGTCTCAGTGCTTATGCTGCCCTTACCCGATGTTTGCTACTGCACCATTTCTGCATCAATTTAATGACGTCATAAATTTACAATTAAATTCATGCTGTGTATCTCCCAGATATAAGCAATAACACCGACGTATAAGCTAATTAACTGAATATTTGTTGGTGTTCTGTTTAAAATGTACGTTGTTATGCTACTTAGATAATGTGCTAGTGAATTATGATTCTTGTTTGAGAGAGAGCTTAGATGAGAATAGCGAGCTAGTAAAAGATAAAAGATGAAAGCGTCTTCATACAATGTGTTTTGTAAAAAATGTTTTTGTAAAAATGGTTTCACATGATATTGATAGTATTAATTATAATTATGATGAATATTTTTTCCATTCCAAACGAAGTCATGAGAGGTTTAATAGCGGAATTTTCACTTATATTAGAGTCTTTTTTGTTCCTTGGTTAACTGAACTAATGATCAATTGTCAAATTTTTAATAAATTAAACTTACTTTTGTTTACCCCATTATCAAATTACAAACTATTTGTTTAAAAAATACCATTCATAATTGGGCGGTTAACATGATTGGCGGTTAGTTAAACAGTATCATTACAGCTGATCTTACTCTCAACGTTCATCTTTTTATTTTCAATTATAAAAAGATTTCAATTTTTAAGTATGAAACTGCCTAATTGGAGCTCCCATGGATCAGCTTCAATAGCGCAATGTCTGTTACGCCATAACTTCCCGAGTTCTTAACCGATTTTGATATTTTTGTGTGTGGAATCGAATCATCAAGTTTAAGACCAGATGGTGACGGAAAATTTTGAAATTTGCAAAAATTCCCATCGAACAAAAAAAAATTTTTTTTTAGGTATTACGGTCCGCTCCAATATATGGTGCTAGCGTAGCTTTATGCTTAGCGACTGCATCGCCTAGTATAGGTATTGTAAATTTAAATACAGATACTGTAATATGGCGGACTCAGAAAATTCATCAGACGGCAAAATAATAAAATTAGCTTCATAGTTTAAAATGAACTGTGAAAAAAAAAAAAAAAAAAAAAAATGAACTGTCAAACACTATTTTATTTTATTGAGTTTTGTTGGCCACATACAAAAAAAAACATTTATGTAATAATAGCGGCCATTTTTTAAGAAAAGAATTTTCGTGTTCTTGGCAGTAATTTAACTAATTGTTAAAAATATATTATGTTTTGCCCCCGTGGTCGAGTAGATCGCATTTCATGTTAACGACAGTTCTGGGTTCGATCCTCGATCGTATCAATGTAGAAAAACGAACTTTTCTATTTTGGCTCGGATCTGGGTGTTGTGGTACCATCTTTGTTTCTGATATCCATAACACAAGTGCTTTAGTAGTTACTTAATTTAGGTTCAGAACAATGCATGTGATGTTGTATAACATTATTAAAAAAAATTGAAACACGTATAATCGCTAGTTAGAAGGTTAAATTCAGTAAGCATAAAAAACCGGACTTTAATTTAGGAAGATATTCCACCACGTTCATCTTACAACAGATCACAGGAGAAATCGGCTATTCTTCACTTACGTATTTTCTTAGATTATTTCTTTCGCATAAGTTTTGGCACGATTTCAAGAATGTTTGAAAAGCAGATAATCACTGTTGCTAATGATAGAAACAGTTTTTTTTTCAATCCTTAAATAAAGATTACTAAATAAGGAGTTTTATCCACTTGGATATACTAACCCCGTCGTACCATCGTTACGTATCTTATAAGCAAACAACACATTATTAAAATCTTACTTTAAAACTATCAGTAACATAAACTAATGAATAAACAAATAAAGTATTAGTGATTGCTGATTTAGCATCCGATAAAATATTTGAGATCATCCCCTCATCTAAAAGGGTTAGTTGTATTCTTGACAATGCCTCCCTCTTATTCTTGTTTCTGACAAAAGCGAATGTTATACAGCTTCAACATTATCACAAGAAACACATTTATCTGAATCAACCTTGTCTATTAAAAATGAAACTTTTTTTTTCTTGAGATATTGCGTTATACTTGTCTTTCTACGTATTTCAGTTTCGGTATAAATCCGAATAATCTGGTTTGATATGAAAGCTAATGCCATGCTACTGCATGTATGGATCTAAATAAGCAGTACTCTACTTATTTAGAAATCCATTCATATGAACGTGTGTTGGAACCCATTGCAATTTACAATATATGTTCTTTCAAATATTTTTCATAACCTTGAGACTTTGGTATGCTATTTACTCGTATGTACTTCTGTAACCAAAGGTGCTGCTAACACATGCTGTAAAACACTTTTACTATTTGTAAAAGTCACAAATCTATCTAAATTTTAGCTTATTACATAGGATCGCATTACTTCTGACATTGCAATGAGCTCCTAACACCATAATTGTGACATTAGATATAAAGTTGGGATTCTATATCCAGTACTTCGATCGAAGAATCCTCTAGATTCATCAACGCTCTTAGAATCGTATCTTTGAATTTTATACAACCCATGGTAATCTAGATTTTATTTCTTCGTTTTTAGTATTGTGGATTTGAAAGTTTTAATAATTATGTCACTGTAAATGTATCGAATGTAAAAATATTATTGCACGTATCACCACTTGTAAGCAGGAAAGCATTTACTTGGCTAGGAGATGACTTGTTGCGAACGGCTGATATAGTTAGTTTTATTACAGTTTAAAAATGTACTTTTTTTCGGTAGTTTGTAACGGTATTTAAATAAAAGAACAAACGTACGCATACAATGACACATTCGACCATATTTGCAAAAATCTTTTATTAAGTATAATTGCAGATGGGAAGCGCGATGGCTAAGAAACCTTTATTTCTTCCAGTTATAAAAAAAGTTTAGGGTGCAAGGCAGGCCAGATTCAGTGATGTTCGGTTTTCGCTTTTCTCAATATATTATTAAATGTAAAATAGATATAAAATTTTACTGTTATAACAAAGCTGTTAAAGGTATCCTACGAACAAAGTAAACACAAAACAAGTAAAACCTTCTAGTTTCATGAGCTATGGAAGTATTGTGGAGGCTAAATTCATCGTTTCATTTTAAAATAAATTCTGTGTTAGGAAGCTGTGGCAAGTAGTTTTTGTACATGAACGTGTAATGTCTATGAAAATTTCTCTTGAGCACATTTATTGCGGAGTTAGTTTTTCTCCTGAGTCATAAAGTTAAATAGAACAGAATGGTTGTCCTGGCTACTGGCGAAATACATATTTCAAGCTGCACTCTGCAGGGTATAAAGTCAAATATTCTTGACTTAAAAATACATCTAGGATTTTATTCCTTGCTCCAATGTTCGAAATGAAACTTCTTTCTATAATCTTTGATTACTGTATAGGAAAAGCAAGAATGTTATAAGTACATATGTCTGGTATACAGGGTCTAGACAGGGTCTGGCACTCAAGTCTGCTGCGCAAGCTTTCTGCGTATCGTATTCCCGCTGAATTTCGTAGTTGGATAGCTAATTTCCTGACTGAACGGTTGAGAGAGAAATTGTCGATGGCTGCTCCTCTGACTCAGTGGCTATTGATGCCGGAGTTCCTCAGGTTTCCAGAGTTTTCCTGCTTCACATCAATGACCTGTTTATACCAGGAATTGTTGGGTATGCAGACGACAGTACTGTTGCAGAGAGATACCTGTCTAGCGCGAAAGCCAGCTGTGACGACGTGATGCTGATGGAGAGAGGCCATGGACAAAAACTCGGTTACTTACACTGGATTATAATACCACTGAATCACTTCTTTTGTAAAGAACGCACAGACTGACACACACACACACTCACACACACTTACACACACACACACACACACACACTCTCTCACACACACACACACACTCACACACACACTAACACACACACACACAAACAAACACACACACACACACATGCACACACACGCGCGTTACTCATATAAATACTTGTTTGTAATCGAGCTAAACGTGCAGGATGTTAAAAACAATATATGAATACTTCTTTATTTTTTTTCCAAACATTTCTGATATATTAAGTTTATTCATTTAAATATGTACCTACTTTCCTATTCTCAGTTAATAGTCAGAAACCATCGCTAATTTTGACGATTTGTAAAACCTCAGTTGTGAGAAGATACTGATTGCCGTAACACAGGTACCTACAATCCTTGCTCGGCAGTCAGGGTCTTCATTCATTTTTGTAAAATGTCTATTTGTGAATTAAATGATTATTATTATTATTTTTATAACCTCATTAATTTCAACGTCTCTAAAACACAAGCGTGTCTTTTCATTGCAAAAAGGAGTTTCTTCCACTTCACTCCTATTTTCAAGAGGTACACCTGTACCTGTAACTGACAGCTTCGAGCTTCTTGGCATGAAGTTGTCTTCAGACCTCAACTTCGGCGCCAACATCGAGTCCAAGGCTCAAACTGCAGCTAAAAAGCTAGGCATCCTAAATAAGGTCAAGCGATATTTCACGCCGGGACAGCCGAGACCGGGTAATATTGCAGCCACCTCTGGGACGGCTCAGTAAAATACCAACTTGCTGCACTGAACACGATTCAGTGCAGAGCTGAGAGGCTCTTTTGGAGACACGAAATTGGTGAAGACCAAGTTTCACACCTTAGCTCACCGTTACAGAATGTATTTTGGAGAGTGTACTCAGGAGCTGCATGTGCTTAAACAGCTATCTCCCTTTTTCCATCGGACGTCCAGACGCACTGAGGGCTACCACCCTTTCTTGGTTGCTATTCCTACCTGTAGCACCAAGCGCTTCTCAACATCATCGTACAGCAAAGGCGTGGAACTCCCTCCCTGCTTCTGTATTTCCGAGTACTTATAACTCGTCCGTTTTTAAAGCTAGGTTTCTAGGGTGAATAGGCACCTTCTGGGTTAGCTCGTTCCATCGTGAATCCCGTCTTGGCCCCCGGGCTTGATTGGGATCAAGAGCAAACCCGTTCAAAATAAAAAAAAAAATCTTAAAATCAAGAATCAAGAATAACGTAGACAAAACTTAAGTTAGTTTAAAATGCAATATATATTTATAGAATTGTATTTATTTAATATTTATTTCAGATTAAAATATTAACGTTCGAAATGCCAGCTAATTGTCAGATGGAAAACATGAATTCGGATTACAGCAATGCAACATAGACGCTTAAATAAATTTACACAACTAATAAGCATTGTTTATTTTAGAGATAGCTGCAATAGTTCCTGTCGACACTTTAAGCCTTAATGCAATGAGTGGTTTTGTAAATAAAATATAAATCGTAAGTTTTCAACTACGAGTATTTATTATGTTACCAAAGTACATAGACATGGTGCCAGTTACCGGGTTAAAGTACTTGAAAAAATACTTTCCAAAAAAAGAGTAGTGTTAAAATTTGCTACTAGTTTCAATTTTTTTATTTCAATCTTAATATATTACGTATACAAAAATAATAGAAGTTTTTAACGTTGAAGTTGACGAAAAAAAAACGTACGGAAAGGGTAATTTATCTAACAAGCAAACCGGGACGCCTAATTAAAAGAGCTACTGTGGCCTATACATACGACCCCATCATTGTTGTTCTGTTAATCTGACTTCCTTCTTCCTTGCTGATTTCAATCCAACTTACTTTTAAATGAGAGATAATTAGAGTATATGGGTAAAAATAGATGAATCTTTATTTTGTTAATGCATTTCCGCTCCTCACATATTTAAATAAAACTATCTATGAGTTGCTCCGTGATCATGGCTCTTGCAACAGTGCCGAAATATCGGAAACTCAATAAAAACAAAAACAAGGTACAGGGTAAAAATCCCTTACATAACTTATATTAGTATAATGTTAGTGACCATGAAAGTTTAAAACAATAAAACTATCTCAAAATTTATTTGAATAAGTTTAGTAGTAAGAGACGTGCTGAATTGAAATGTTGGAGGGTAGTAGCAGGCTTGTGAAGACAATAACCTTGGTCATGCAGTGACTACAGCTCTTGTAAAAGGGTTGGAAGGTTAGGATAAAATTAAAAAACTAAATTTAAATTAAATCTCGATAAATTGGTCTGATGTAAGTCGCTGAATCTAGTAGAAATGAAAATGTTCAATATTGTGTACGTTTAATTCGAACTGGCATCCTTAGGTTTTGCAGTCACTTACTAATCACTGAGTGAATCGTTTGTCTAAGTAAGCTAAAGATTTTATTAACCTTTCCATACCTACAATACAATACTTAATAAATACATTTATTTGATTATTTTCCTCTGCATGCATGTGGTGCACACGTATAAATTAACTGGGAGATTATATTGTATAAAATTCTATATAATATATTGTATAGAATTACGTAGCAGCCTAAGTTTTAGATGTTTTAAGAAGGTTGCGTGTTTAGAACGTTTATCCGACCTAGCTTACGACATAATCTTTATTACCATTTACGTAGGGTTGAACTTGGCCATTTATAAAACGCAAGGAAGCCCATATGTTTAAAAATAAATCAGATTTATTTTCATTCTTGTTCTTTGATACTTTTATACTTTGATACCATATAATTTGATCTATACCAAATTTCGGTCAGGACTGCATCAAAGTGAACCTTATCATTGAAAGAGATAGGAGTTCAAACATAAAATTTAGTTCAACAAACAACCCAGGTAGATCTCAAAAATAAATAAAATAACACGCAGTGTCTAATTAAAAAATCTTAGTAATACATATTTTTAATTTGTGTATTAAAAAGTATTCTCAGTTTTTTCACTCATAAATTATATTTACTTAGGAAGTTGTTGGAGCATAACCTTTTTGGCTTTCAAATAAGTCTGAAGTTTTTATGTTTGAACATATCGTCGAAATAACTAAATTAAGCTAAAATTTCTAACAAAACTTACTCTCCCGTCTATTGAAGTGAGTTAATTTGTGAAACAAATCGTCAATTTTGTATAGAACTTCTACACAGTTGGCAATCCCGGTTGTGTTACGTGACGGCCTCAAAGCATATGCAGCCAGTATGTTATACAAAATTAAAAGGAGTACATTGCAAGTCGGTTCATACTAACGGCGATTTACTACAATTTCGCTAACGTAAATATTGCTTTAATTCTTTATATATTTATTATCAAATGATTAGTTTTTAAGTAAAGATAATGTGTTTCAAGGCATACTAGACCAGTGTATGATTATGAAATAAATGAATATAATTATGAAAATGATAAAAAGTGAAAAAAAATATATAGTAGGATGAAACCCATTGGAAAATGTAGAGAATGTAACAAAAATGAAAGGAAAAATAATTTACGGGCGATATGAGGTCGGGAAGGGGGTGAGTTTTTAAGGATAGAAAGCGGTTTATCTCGATTTCCGGCAAAACTACAAGTCCTATGAAAAAAAGTTAAATGGCAAAGTTGTAGATAATAAAAAGATCTACAACTTTTGTATTCACCTTATTTTACATCACCTCAAAATTTATGTGAAAAATTCAAATAACCAAGTTTTTGGTTTTTTTATTTTTGTCTTATGCAAAAAATAATATTTTTTCACGAAATTTATCAAAAACTTACCTTTTAAAGTCCTAAACACACAGTAAATTTTCGTATTTAAAATATTTATTTTTTCACCTCATTTTGACTTCTCACTGGAACATTCTCACGTCAAAATATCTGCGTTTTTTTTAAAGCCTGTGTGATTTTTGTTCGTCGTACCATTGCTATGCTAAATGTTCTCAGAAAATGCAAATAATAAAACCAATTTGAATCCGAATTTTTTTTTAATCATTATGTATAATTTTGAGCTACTATAATTTTTTTTGGTCTCAAAAATTATCGACTCTGCTCTATACGTATATAAGATCAAAAGAAATTTACATGGATTTACATTATGAATGTTATGCTCTAAAGTTGCTTAAATTAAACGAATAATGGAGAAAGTTTTAAAAGTTAAGTGCTCAGTTTTTTCAGGATCATTTATTTTGGAAAGTTACTGTAGCATTGTTATTTATAATAACCTAGTGAACGCAGAAGACTTTTTCTGCTCCAGTGTAGCTCCATCAAACAGTCATATACAATTTCAACAAATCAGTCAGAAAAAATAGAAAAACTAAAAAATAAAAGCTAAACAGAACAAATATACATTTATTGATATAATCTCACAAAGTATAGATCACAACATTATACGAGTACTAGTCACTGTAAAAGTGACTTATATACTGCCATCGATTAAATAAATACCCTGAATGTATTATATACATTGTACATCCATAATAAAAACACACTGCTAATGAATTACGTCATCAGAGTCTATCTGATAACATATTTATAGGTACTCTGAGAAATTAAAATATAAGGCTGAATAATGGAATGATGTAAAAACACATAATGTTGAATTTTTTTCTATATCGATCATTTGTAAGATGTATCGATTAGTCTAATTCTTATCGGTTTATATATAACATTGTTTCAAATTTTAATCAACGGACTTATTTTCCTTATTTTTATTATCTGCGCACCAACAGTAACGATATTACAGCAGTACAATTACTGTACAACATCACAACATTGTAAAATTCTGATTTCCAACTTTGATACGCTATACTTAAAGTCGAAAATCGGTTATTCTATAACTTGACATAGAGTTCAATTTCAATTGAGAAAAATACATTTTGTGTTTGGTTAATATGTTGAATAACTGCAGTGGTGTTTTCAGTGTGCCGCAAATGAGATACTATGTGACAACAGTTTGGTGAATAAGTGAATTGTCCACGTGTCTGTAAATTCTTTTGGGTAAGTTTTTCACTGTAGGAAAAGGCAAAACGTACATTTGGGTAGAGTTAATTATTTTCTTAATAATTATGTCGAATGATGATGACAGAAACAACTGTCATCAGAAACAACTGGTTGTTTTTTTATCACTCCTAGGTTTTAATAAAGGTGCGTGGGAAATTGCTGATACCAGCGTTGACTTTTTTTGAGAGAACGCTAAATTACATCAGCTGTAAGTCCTACGTCTGGAGACCTTGTACCGGGAAGAAGCAGGGAGGAACTCGGCGTTACACAGTTCTAATAAGATATGAATTTTTTTCCTATCCTACTGAGACATATAATTAGTATATACGATGACCAAATTATATACAGTATTGTTTTTGCGGAAAAATAAAATAATTGAAATAAGCTAATGACTCCAAGCGTTATTGTCTTTTAAATAATCACCGATATTGCTATAGCATTTTTCATAAGTTTATTTTGAACATTTTTCATAAATAGGTGTGTTTACTTCCATATATATCAAAATCTGTGTGGTTTATTTAAGAACCGATAGAAGCTCGAAGGTACAGAGCCTAGCGCGTTGTTCGTTAAAGCCCTCTGTGCTTCGGAAGTTACATTGGTCAAGCTGCATCTGTCGTCATTTTACATACGTACTGCGCCTGCGTTGATGATGATGTGATGATCCATTCTCCCTAAAATGTTTTCTTTCATATACAAGGCTTATGTCCTTGCTGAGGGGACTTTAATAGGCTAGGGATGTCGATAAAATTTTGATTTTAATAATAATGATGACTGAAGACATATTTTGTAGTACAATCTTAATTAAAATAACATTCGCACCTAAGTAAGGGTTGAATTCAGTTTAATTTCAAGTCACGTAGTATAGCTTATAATCGCACCTTTAATACTATAGGGGCACAATTCGAAAAAGATGATTGTTGGAAAAACACCTTTAAAGATTTTTAAGCCCCTGTATTGTCACAAAATCGATCATAAGTAAATGAGTAAAATAAACTAGTACTAGGATAAATTTAATATGCGATAAATATTTCATGCTTAGTGAACATGCTCTTATGATGTTTTATGATTTTGCTTTCAATAGTTTAATTTACTTATGACCGATTTTGTGACAATACAGGGGCTCAAAAGTCTTTAAAGGTGTTTTTCCAACAATCGTCTTTTTCGAATTGTGCCCCTATATAGTATTAAAGGTGCGATATGAGCCGTATACGTTACATACACGCGCCTCATAATTATGCATAATGTGGATAAATTATGCAAAATTAAAGCAACTTAATGCAATTGAAAAATGGTTCTAAAATGATTTTCCATCGTCCATTTTAAAAGTATATTTTGGAAGTAGATTTAAATGAACAGGATTTAAAAGGCGTTGTTGCTAGCTTGTTTTTTGTTTAATTATTATTAAGTTATTTGGTTGATGAAATATAATAATAATTAGGAACTCAATTCCTTGTTTGTGGAGGAGAGTTTTCTTGAGTAAAGTGTGGTTATACTGAAATCATTGGAGCGAATTTGGGGATCCTTATTTTCTACTTGTACGCAGGTTTTTTTACTTCATAAAGATACAATTATCTTCTTAATAAAAGTTTGAATATATACATTAAAACTTAGATAGTTTGAGTTTCTTTTAAAATATTTGCAATGCTCCTTTTTATTTACAAATGGGTTGGCGGTAAAGTTAGCTGTTCACATGCAGCATACGAGGAAATGAAGCGCGCGACCTAAGATAAAGTTAAACAGCTTAAAGAAAATTATGACCGCATTAGTCATTCCTAATTGCGTATTTTTCTGTAAAATAGAACTATACGCTTTTTCTGTTCTGTCATTATATACCCATACGACCGACTTTTTAAAAAAAATTACTAATAAAAACCTAGTCTAGTCATAGAAAACTTGAATGAATTCATAGTTTCCTTGTACAAATTTTTCATTGGTTGAATTAAAGACAGGAGAAATTTAAAATTTAAACCAATTACCCATTTTGAAGACCCTGAATTAGAGATAGTAGCCAAATTAGATTGGTGATACTTACAAGAATTGTCGCCAATCAAATTTCAGTTAATAATCTATAATCTAAGAACACAAATTTGTTGTTTGTGTGTTTGTCTGCCCGCTCTTTTTCCCGCTCTTTTTCCTGCTCTTTTTCCCGCTCTTTTTCCATTGTAAAGGCGTTACCATAGCAACACGTTACCGGGTCAGCCAGTAACCATATTAAATTTCGGGAAGTTATTTATTCCTAAATTAAGCAGAGATTGTACAATAAATATTTTAAAAAGAGGTTAAAATTCATAAATAAGTATAAAACAATCATGACTTGGTAACAAATGCTTATGCTTAACATGTGCTCTTATCAGAATTCGAATACACGACTGCTGGTGCTGTAAGCTAGGTTCTCTACCATTGCACCCATCAGTCGTCGATTGATAGGGAGACTAGAATAGTTAAAGAGAAATGAGCTCTTATGCTGCAGTCCTCTTAAAGTAATAAATACACGGTGCAAAGAGAAATTATACCATAAATCACAACACAAGCTTAGAAATTATTTAAAGGGTACAGTACTTATTGAATGCTCTGCATCTAGAATAGCGGCAGAAGTCTTTCCGATAACACGCGTGGTACGGCGAATGTTTTTCTTATCAAAAATACCTAATCTCATGCATACATTTTTCATTTTCATTGTAATCAGGAATATAAATCCTCTTTATTTCCAAATGGCTGGCGCAAATTTACGGCATTCAGTAAAAAGCTATGAGGAATGTGTTGCGACTAAAATTTATTAGGGAAACGTAAATTTTCAAATCGATGTTTTGCGTTACCAAACTAACGAATTGACGTCGGGTTAACCCATTTCGCGAGATGCAACGACAAACGTCCGAATGTGCTGTGATGATTGATTTATGTTCAAATGCCTACGGAATATAAATACTGAAGACAAAATATAAATACTAAGAAATTTGTATTTACACTTTTTAAGGTAATGATAAGGTAATGTTAAACATGTTGGCTTATAAATTTAATATATAAATAATTTTAGGACAAGTAATGACAATAACTTAATTACGAATTAAATATATTTGTGATTAATAAGTTATAATATTCATGATTCAGCTTTAAATGCCTATGTGAAAAACACAAATATTTGCCTTTTAGGGGATTCAAACTCGCCATTGTAAGTATTACAGTTACATATTTGCTGGAACTAGCCGTTAGTCTCAGACCAATCCAAGACTGGCGACAAGACTACTTAGGGTGTTAAAACTATGCATATAAAGCCTTTTCTTATTTCATTAATATTAGACAACTGGATTGCTTTTTTCGTTATTCTTTTCAAGGCTCTTGTGAATAAGACAAACTCCGTTGAAAGCCATTTCGAGCACATTAGTAGTAATTGCATTTAAGTAAAATTCTATTCTATTCTCTACAGAAACGCCCCTGGCTCTCGTGGAATAGGGATCTGAGAGTGCCATTTGGAACAGCACCAACTGAGCGCTTTCGGCCCCAATTAGCATGTTGGTTATAAAAATAATGGCACCTTTTTTTAATTCCCTTTTGTGAACGCTGTGTTCTGTTTGCTAATAAAAAGTATAATGTTATTCATTAGTAATTAGATAGAATATTGGGTTGTTGTTACGGCTTTAATGTTTTGAGGTAAGCTATATACAATTAAAAAAACTGAAAAAGGTCAAATGTACAACCAGCTTCATGAGCTGTTGACTGTACTTTGTATTATAAGGAGATAGTCAAATTAATTAGTCAATTAACATACATCTTCATTTTTCTAGTTGACAACGTAACCTTTATAACATGATTCTACATTTTTATTATTGCTGCATTGAACTGCTAGCTTGACTTTTATATCTAAAGTAATTATCATTCGAAACAACTTGTCTAAGGTCTAGGATGATCCGGGCGAAATTCCACACTATTTAAATTGTAAATTGTATAGTAAATTAAATTTAAATTTGTTCAATCAATCAAGAAACAATGTCTCATTACGGTTAGTAACAAAAGGACTTAAAGCTATGTTAGTATATAATATTTTTATTATTATAAAAATAATAATTAAATACAAAATTACCAAAAAAATCAAATTATGAAATCAATCTTCAAAATAAAATTATAAAATTGCAAAACGATTCATCGCTGCATTAGGTTTCCGTCCAGTTCCGTAAAAGATCGTTGAAAAAAATATTTTTTATTACGTTTTAAGTTATCCTGGTGACATACTTTATCCGCTAGACTGTCGAGACAGGTTCAGTTTGCCAGAAATACCTGGGTTCTCCGCCTAGTCTCTTTCTTAAGGTGTTTTTTCTATATAATGAATTTTGGCATTTCAATACTAAAAACAGAAATATTATAAACATTATATCCACAATTAAAATTATTTCTTACTGCTATATTTAATCTTAAAAGTTTTGTTAACCTTTAGGCGGTTTATACGTCAGCTGTGAACCAAACAGAGTTCGAAATTCGCCAATAATAATAATACTTCTTACATTCATACCAATTAGCCTAGCCCAAAGTAAGCACTGTAAGGCTTGTGTTATGAATACTAGAGTAACGGATAGACATACATATATGATACATAGATATGTAATAAACATAAAAATATATATAAATACCTATGACTCAGGTACAAATGCTCGTATTCGGATGTGGGTTTACTAGAAACACAAACGTTTTATATTACTACGAAGGGTTAATTTGAATATTAATAACATATGTTGATAATATTCTCTCTTAGCTTATCGTAACTTCATGTCATAACGTTTAGTGACTACTTCGGTAGACAGCTCCTTTTATACATTGTGCTACTGGACTGTTTTCGCTCACGCGAAAACACTAAAACAACAAAACGCTCAGTGCATGTTTGTCTCGTCCACCAAGGGGTCCGTAGAAACTTGGATACGAACTGTTAAATGAGCTCACGTGACTGGTATTATTATTTGATAAAAGTGGTATATATTTATTTATCAATACAGGTAACTTCAATTAACTTTTGGGGATTTTAAAAATGGACCTACAAAATAAATCTGAGATGTGAAAGGAACTAGTGCCTGAAATTGTCACGTCACTTGACCAGTAACTTACAGATTTGTGTCTATAATTTGTTTTCCCAAATCAGTCAACTGCATTTACTTAACATAGAGGCATAGGTTTTTATTCACTTACAAGTTTCAAAACATATGCTATGTCTGTATTTTTAGTCACATTGACTAAGAAGGTTTAAATTCGATATGTATTTTATCATTATGTCGTCATGAGTTTCACCCATTGATAAATAGACAGACAGACGAAGGGTTTTTTACTTATTTTGACGTTACATAGTTTGCAGGTCTGTGTTTTAGAGGCACTTAATTTATCATGATGGGCATTACCACAATTGGAGGCTGCTTGAAATACCTAATGAATGGTGTCGATCATGGATTCTTAACAGCATCGACCTGTTTTAAGTTTCAGGGTTTTGTAATGGTAGTTAAGGGCTAAAAAGAAAATCTTGTAGATTCAACTGATTTTTGAAAGACTCAGTGTCACTAGTCATTCAGAGAAGCGTGTTTACAGATAATATGGCATTTTCAATGGTAAACCGTAGTTCATGGTAGTCATGGATAATTTTGTATGACAAAGCCAATTATAATAAGCTTAAGGTCTAAATCAGTTTAAGATTATCGATGCATGGTTGCAGCCGTACAGTCATAATTTCTATTCAACATTGGATTACGTAGTCGTGCCAGGCCATACATTAAATTGGCCGAGACCCAAGAACGCTGTGTTCAATTAATGGGGTTTTACCGAGCGGATCTGTGTGTGAAATGTGGCGTACTCTGGGACCTTCTTGAGCATTGTTTGAGTTAAGATTCAAGATTGTAAAGACCTGTTATTTACTTTTGGAACTCAATATAGTAGGGTGGTTAAACTTAATAGGTTTGATTTGTCTTGCTTATTATATTGAGAGAAACTACTGTTTTTCGTGTTACACGAACTATGCTATAGGCTGATAATATGGTGAGTAATCATATTAAAAGTTATAAAATTAATTACCTTCATCAATATAATTTTATCAAGGACCTTTGCTGTTGTTTTACTGTACAAATACTTGTCTTGGTGGAGATTTATGATTTCTCGATATATTGGAGGTTAGTTTTTATCAGTACTTTAGAATATATATCAAAATGTAAACCACTTATTGGAAGTACGAATTTGACTCACCTCTGTTTTAGTAGAATTTATTATTTTACTTTTTAACTATAACTCTTAGTCCGGAATTTATTGTTCAATTAGTAAAAGTCGTTCACAAGTTAAGCTGTTGTCGTTTCATATAAATTGTTTTTGTAAACAACCTTCAGTATAGGTGCTGGTGCAAATTGGCTTGCATCCAGTTCGTACAAAGGTGAGTGCTTAGCTTGTTCAGCTGTTATATAAGATTGCATATCTCAGCATTTTCTGCGGTAAGCGCGCAATCGCATTTATTCCTTCTAAATTGTATTGCATATAATGTATTGATATAAGTAAGTTTTTGTTTAAAACCTTTGCATTAATTTTTTGTTGAACCTGAAAGTTCTGTGAAAATTTGTTTTTTTTTTTAATATTGGTTTCAAAAGTTCATTGTTCCCCAACTTTGACATCGATTTTTTCACCTGATATATATTCTATGATATGGTAGAAAGCTGTGTTTGTCTTTTTAAGCTTAAATTCAATAAGGTTAAGAACCAAATCGATGTTTTTTGTGCAATTTGTTAGATATTTGGTTATTACATTAAAATCAATCCCTTCAACATTTTTCAGACATCGAAAATTTGATGATTTATTTTTGTCCTAGAGGTTCTTAAGAACCATTTTTTAAAATGGAGTTCTAAAAGGTATTATAGTATTATAGTACTATAAAGGTATTATACGTTACTATAATTGCTTAGACAAATTATATATTAGTATACCCAAAGGTCTCATAACAATAATAAATTTCTGATAGATTACCCAAACTTTATGCCCATATTCAAGAAATATTGTTATGTGGACAGTAAATAATGAAAAAATACATAAATAAGTATACAACAACCATGACTTAGAACAAATGCTATATCTTCATCACTGCAAGAACATACAACGAATTCGAACCCAGTATCGTTGTTGCCATAAGCAGAAACTAACGATAGGACTAATCCGTCGTCAAATATCGTATGATGAATTTAATAAGTATTGAAATATATGATTAGGTATTATGTAGGTGAGAGAGGGTGGAAAAGCGGTTGTAAGATTAACAAGGTTAGTAACAACCAAACTTTAAGAGTTACGATTATACTCGGTTTCGAAGTACCTATACGTCGCCGAACATATAGAGCTACGTCAGTTACTTGCCAGTTGTTGCTTGGAAGAGTTGTGCGTAGCGAGTTCAAAATGGCGTAAAACTACTTATTATGCTTTGCAATAATATGAAACACAAATTAGTATTCCATCCTAAATTTTTACTCTATTTTGTTTATATTACTGTATTTATTTGTAATAATTCTTATTAGTTAATTTTCTCATAAATTAAGTAAAAATTGACCTTGCTGTCAAAATTTCTATGTAAATATTAATATATTAATACATATCCCACTGTGAGTCAAGTTTTTAGGTATTAAAAAAAATATATTTGGAATATTTTTTTACATTTTTTTACATTTAACAGAATAAGAAAGTACAAAAAGAAGTAACTTCACGTCACAAGAAAAAATAGTTTTGTAGCTAAGTTCTGGAGAAAGATACAATTTATATAAAAGTCGTTTTTGAACAACTTAGTATCTGAAGAACTGCTTTAAAAGAGCTTCCTAAGATTAAAAAGCTTTACAACATCTTGTCTTAGAATATCAACTTTGAATACTGAGCGACCTAGAAACTAACTAAACTATCGGAGCTTCCTTAGAAATACGTCTGGTGTCGACTGGATTCAATTTATTGCTCATATTAAATGTATTATCTGTATTTAAGATGATCTATTTTACCAGCTACATATGTATGTATGTCTCAGTAAATTGATTTTCAGACGACGAAGATAAGGAATTCGTTTGGAATTCACCTAGTTAATAATTGCCCCTCACGATAATACTGACCCCAACTCTGTAAATGCCAACGCCAGAGACGAGGTATGTTCTAACCCTGCTTACAATACTCATGTCATTTGTCGTTGAAATCTTAGCTGAATGACTTAGTCATTTCTTAATTCTTAAAAAAAAAAACCGATGAAAGTTCATCTACCTTGCAAATATAAAGCAAGATACAAAATTTATTCAGGTCAGGCCTCGTTCTCCCAGTACTTGGGGCTTATTTTATAAAATATATATAAAAAAATACTGATTTAATTATTAAACCATACAGCTCTGTTGTTTTATAATGAGAATTTAAAAAAACGGGGAGGACGATATTCAAGAGTTTTTTATTTTTTTTAATAGTGTTTTTATTAGTTTTTTATTTTTTTGTTAATAATTATTACTAACAAACTATGGACCGCAGTCTGAAATAAATGTTTTTATTATTATTATTATTAATAATAGTCTTACGAACTATTTAAATAGGTACATAAAATTATTATTGGATTATAGTCATTGCGTATATTTTAAAAGATCCTAGTCACAGAATACAATTGACGGGTCCACTGCAATAATGATGGATGTCCTTTGCCTTTTGTTTTAAGATAATTGGGTTTAAAATTTATAAAAGATGTAAAAAAACTCAGACCTGAAGATAATAAAATGTTGTTTATTAAAGTATATGTATAAAATATTATTTCTTTGGAAAATAATCATTCTTAGGGTATGAAAACTAACCGAATGGCATTATTGGTTAAGAATTAAATGTTTTTGGACATTCATCATTATTGCAATGGACCATTCAATTGCTCCTAGTGATTTTCTATCTGTTTTTATAGAAGTCTTTGAGTAACTTTTTTAGGGAAAAGTATCATCTCTGTTAAAATTTCATTCCGAAAATATTTTTACAAGACATGGATTGTCAAATATGTTCTCTTATACCTCACCTACGACAGTTCTCTTTTAAAAATGGATCGTATTATTTTTGTGCTATTATTGGGTTTCCATTCAGTTGAATGTTATTTAACTTCATTCAGACCCAGCGGCGAAAAGGTTGGAACAAGTAGACTTGTAATAAAAAAAAAATGGATTTGAATACATTCCTATACAAAAACATCTTGTTTCACAGATAATGTGATGAGGCCAAATTCAATTACATGCCGCTCTTTTGTTTTTTCCCCTGAAAAACATCGAGGCCTTGATAAAAACTGTGATGGAGAGTGCACATTTGTTGCTCAGTGTACATTGCCGATTTGTACCGCGTAGTATGTTTCCGACACAACAGCGTCGGACTCCTCACCCCGCTCGCCTCCCCTCCATCGGCCGCGGGAAAGAGCCGGCGAAGTCTATTCAAATATCCCCTGTCTGTTCACACCCCTCCCCACCCGCCAGCGCCTCGCAGTCTCGTTCATATTTCGTGCTCCTATATTGCGCAGCATCCCCGGGTACCCAAATGCAGTCGGCAGACTTCAGAAAGTTCGAAACGCCGCTTTAGACATTTGAAAATATACCTTAAGTTAAGCTTAAAAGGTTGAAATTAAACTGAGATTTGGCAGTTCATTTAAGCTTTACAGCCCATTCGTTTTATCGCCTCCCGAAGCTCGGAATAGGGGTAGAGATTCAGTACAAGTAGCGTGTAGGGGCGCGGCTCGCCGCAAAGTTAGACGCGACTGAGCTCCTGCCGATAACGGCACTTCATGTTCCATGGCTTTAAAAATTTAAAATCTTTTTTTACACTTGTAAAATATAAATGGGGTCTACGAATTTCAAATTCCAACGGTATGTAATAATTATCTTCTTTTTATTATTTTTAAGCTTCGTAACGGCGTTTCGATGAGTCGTGTTTCCTTGTGTCCTCGCCAGAAAGATAAAGTTTCCGTATAATTTGATTGCGTCAAGCGTTCCCTAACTCGATTTCACACCCTCACCTCTCGGTTGACGTGCTCAAGTTGTTGACTTGTTGTTTTCATTGTGTATCGTTTTGTATTTTGCCTGACATTTATGTTATCTGGGTTAGTTACAACTTTTTCGAATTGAATTTGATGTGATATTTAAAGTGATTCTCTTTGGTTTTCAGAAGCCGTGGCGGAAGATACCGTGAAATTTAAGTCATTAGTTGCAGAGAGGTAAAGTATATCTTTTGAGTTCTTGATTTCTTATATATATTTTTTGTAAACATCCTTTATGTTATTTTCATTATTTTTCCAAAAGTTTCATAGTTTATTATTAGTTCCAGTTATTTTAAATATGGTTTGTTTAATATTGAATTAATTAGAAAAATATTCTTTGTATTTTTTATCTAGTTAATATATTTATCAATATTTCGCTTAGTTGTTTATACGTTTTTAAGTTTACCTTTGTTATATTAAGTCACTAACGTTCAACAATACGCCTTTTAATACCCGTTGAATGTTATCAATTTAGGCGATAAGCTCCCTTGGAGGCTCCAAACTTTTCTAATACTTTGGAAAGATTACGGCAGGGCTTTGGAAATGTTGAAATTCAACGGTAAACGACTTTGTAGAACTTTTTGAATATATCGATGCCCTTTGAATATATCGAAGTTAATTCGTAACACTATTTAACAAATCCTTACTAATATTATAAATGGGAAAGTGAGTTTGTTTGTTTGTTTGTTTGTTTGTTTGTTTGTTCCGCTTTCACGCCGTAAC
Organism: Calamotropha paludella; assembly: GCA_927399485.1. Taxonomy (NCBI): domain Eukaryota; kingdom Metazoa; phylum Arthropoda; class Insecta; order Lepidoptera; family Crambidae; genus Calamotropha; species Calamotropha paludella. The sequence continues at coordinate 17,762,039 of OV656815.1, read as the reverse complement.
TACTGAACCGATTGCTTTGAAATTTTGCAGACGTAAAGATAAAAGTCCGTATTAAATAATAGGGTACTTTTTATCCTGGAAAAAAATGATATTCCCGAGGAAAAACAAAAATATTGTTTGCTTGATAGATGGATTGTAGATGGCGCTGTGTGTCGTTTAAAACAAGGTAAAATATTGCAAACGAATATAAACATGTAAATTTAGAAGCTAAATGATACGATAATGAATCCCCGAAAATGAGGAATTCCCGAGGGATGACATACAATTTGTTTTATCGTCTAAACTTTTTTTTTACATCTACCTATATGTTGCAAACGAATATGAACATGTAAATTTTGAAGCTAAATGATACGAAAATGAATTCTCGAAAATGAGGAATTCTCGAAGGATGACGTACAATTTGTGTTATCGTCTAAATTGTTTTTTTTACATCTACTTATCCTGATATAACTAAAGTCAAAGAATTACTAATTGGTATAAGTATTAGTTACGTTATTTAGTTCTTGAGGTTCGCGATAGATGGCGCTGGGTGTTTTTTAAAATATGGTAACGATGTGTTTTTTAAAATACATAAGAAGTGGAATGATAGCTTGGAAAAACATTGTTTTTCGCATGGTCAGCTCGATGTAGCGTGTTCCCGGGTTTCCAGTGCCCAAAATCTGCATGTTTTTGCTCCACAAGGGAAAACATATAATATAGTGTACCATTCAGTTTTGGTTTAACAACTAATTGTATCCAGCGTTACATCGCGCTTCTTAGATTTTTCCGTGGGAATGAGAAGTTTTCTTATAGTTGTGCTTTATACCGCAATATAACCGAATTCCACGCGGGCGAAGCCGCGGGCGGAAAGCTAGTACAATATAAATGTATTACTTAATCGAGTTTGTACGAATATTTAAATATGTACGCATATTAAATCGCAATGATTGATGATTAGAATTATATTTCTATTCAATGTTTAATTTTATTAATGAGAAAGAAACAATCAAAATAAATAAATATTTGGGATTAGGTATAAATATCCGTAAATTTGTTTATTCTTATATTGAATTATGTCTCTTAAAATCTTCATTTAACACAAAAAAGCATTCAAATATTTAAATAATTCTAATACCTACAAAATGAAAAAAATAGGGATTGAGAATGTAGGTATAAAACTTGCAAGGAAATAATGAACTTTTCTGCGTGTCACGTAACAGTTTATATAAGTGATTCTAGATAATATAATAGCTATATATGTGTAAAAAAATCTTTAATATATTTCACCATTGGGTTAGCCAATCCGACCGAAATTGTCCTTTCCAAATTACGTTATAGTCTTGTTAGTACATATAAACCAAGCGAAAATGTCAAGTTAAGTATTTTTGCAGCCTATCCGAGATAAAAGATAAAAAAGTTCATCTATAATTAGGTATTATATAAATAAAAATATAACAAAGAAATACTTTTATTTTATTTAGAAATGGTTTAAATTTTCGAACCTGCAAACCAGGTGATATATACAGTTTGGCTGGCTGTTAATGTAAATGATCTATCTTAAAGTCAACTTATCTGAGGGCCGAATGTAACTTTAACTTTAATTTCAAAATGCAAAAGTTACTAAAGCGTTTTGTTAATATTTTAAATTAAGACCCATTGTTCATGATATTTTTTACAGGTCTTTTGTACAAATATTTACTCAAACGCCATAGTAACGTTTAGGAAATGCTAATGCAAAATATTCACCGTACAAATTAACAGAATTATAACCTCTGACCTTTATCGTTATTATTACTTATTTCCATATCTGTGTCACAGTTACTAATTCCCAGACAAATGCGTACAATTTCATACTCCAATTAAAATAATTAACTTAGTATTTTTGAAAGGAATATACTTTTAATCTTCGCCGTTACCTGCGATGGCCACCGCCATCTTTTTCTGTGACCCTTGCTAACTCTTGCATTAATTCTAGTCATGTCCCTCGACCGCGAATCTATTTCTGCGGTCGAATGGACGGCATATAAAATCGACTAGTTCTACTGAAATGTATTAAATAAACACTTTCCAACGATTCACTGAAAACGAAGTCGGATAACCAACGCATAATATAATGGAAATTGAATCCTGAATAGAAATTTTATGTATTATCAATTTTTGAAACATATAGAAAATATGTATTAAAAGTTTACTACAATAGTCGGCAATTGAGTTTAATTTTACACATACCGAGAATATATTAACTTCCTTCAAGACTATATGGTCTTCTGATAAGGTTAATTTATATTGAATTGATAATTTCTAGAATCTTAATACTTCTGTATGAATTTTTTTTCATTTTTAAATATTAAAATAAATAATTTTATCATCGTTGTATTTAACATTAAAATTTCAATACATTTTTACTATAACGAGTCAAAATCTGAAAAATCTTTGTATAAAAAAAAAGAACTGTATTTTATGAGTGAATAAACACCATTTCGCTTTTGATGACTATAATTACCCTATTGGTTTGTAACGATAGTATAATATATACTAGCTTTAGTCCCCGATTTCGCTCGCACAATATTTTTTTTTGTTCCATAAAAACTCCCTACTTAGTCACAGGATAACGGAATGGCTAATAAAGAAATATAACGTTTACAACTTAAATTTCAGAATTGTGGGATTGTTTTTAATACAAGATATTTTAAATAACAAGCTCTTATACAGTCGTAAAAACACACAAAACTTGATCATTTAAAGCTTGAATAATTTTTAAATTCTAAAGCAAGCAAATATTCCATAAGAGAAATACAAACTAAACTTTACTAAACTAAACTAAGAAGTAATTATATCTATCAAGATACGTACAGAAAATTTAGTGAAAAATCAGTCATGAAGTAATATTTACAGTACTTATAGAGATTGGTACTGGTAGAAAATATAGTGTCACATATGATAAATCAAAGAGTATCTTTTTATAAATGAAGACATACTATTATTAAGAGAATCGCATTCAGATGTACGAATGTACTCGAAATCACGTATTATTACAAATTGGAATGATATTAAGTCCCTTGCTTTTTATACACAATACAGCGTTAGCAGTTCTCTGAATCGATTTTCTAAACCACATAGCAACGCTACAGCTTGAAGATAACAATTCTCCAGTGGCTGTAGATATGGCTGAACCAATTTGCTATACAGTGCTGTTATAAGGCTCCAAGGATTTCCTTTGTTTATCGGGCATGAGGAAATTTACAGAGCATAAACGTTCTCCCTCTTCGTCTAATGGCGTTAGTACAATCATGCTTTCATAGTAGACGGGAAATGTTTCGCCAGAATAATGACAATGAAAAGAGGGAATCTGGTTTAGAATTTATTTTCTCTTGGATGGAAAACTTGCTGAATTTTTTAATTTCAATTTCACAAGTGCGGGGATTTAAAAAAGTTAAGTTCTGTATCAATTCATTTCAGAAAAGAAATTTCTTATAGATATATGAGTGATCATAATAATATAGGAAACAGGAATATGCATACACAGGAATCGTAGTACTTAGTAAAATAAAATTTCATTGAAAATCAACAAAAAGTCAGGTTATTTATCATCTTACGCAATTGTTTTAAATTTGCTAGTCAATAAGCGGGTTCCTGTTTGACAATGTTTTATATAACAACAACACACCAACAACAAGCTTTAAATATTGCTAATGGTTATCTGGCAAATACAGATTGGGTTGAATAATTCGCATATAGCTGGGTTAGAATCTGAACTTTATAAAAATGTCGCCGACCGATGTAGGTATAGAGTATTTATAAATTAAATTACTAAAAAACTGTGTCTACAGATTTATTTATATTTAAAATATTATTAAAAATAAAATATTATTCTACCTTGATAAATCTCCGTTTCAGTTCCACCGATAAATAAAGAAAGAAGAAATAGCCGATCTATTACTTAAACATTTACTATATTATAAGTAAAATGTATATTGTTTAGTTTTTCATAATCTCATTACGGTATTTTAAATTATATTCAAGTTCGTCAGTTACATTATCTTTTCCATCTTATCTCAAAATATCTAGTTTTCCGACAGTAAAATGCAGTAAGCATAAAATTACCGTCATAACCCAAGAAAATGAAAATGAATAACTAATGAGTGCGTTCAACAAGTCTTACAAGGGATCTTTTATTACATAGGCAGTATAAAATCCGCCTTATCTTGCTATCATCCAGTTTGAAACATCTAGGGACTTTTATTTTAATCCGGGGATGTCTTAATGAAGTTTCTGCTTTATTTCCGCTTTTGAATATTCCTTAATGTTTTTGACGACCTTGAGGGCCCAGGATTAGTCCTGGGAGATTAAATTATGATTAAATATGTTTATAAAGTCTTAAAATTAGAATAACTTAATTTTAAAGTTGGAATAACTGAATTGAGTATATTCCTTTGTTTTGACACTTCGAGCAATAATTACCAGGAATTTATATAACTATATTTTCTTAAAAAATACATATTTTCTTATGGGTTTTTTTTTCTTGCAAAGATTAGCATAAAGCAATGTTGAGAAATTCAAGCAAAAATATTGAAAACTTATTTTTGTATGAAAGTTTCAAGTCTGATATGAGGTTTCCTAAAAAGTGACGTTGAGTTTGATAGCTGTTGTCTTGTCACATAATTTCACAGTTCTCGAAAATAAAATAAATATTTTTTACATTCACACCAATTAGCCTAGCCCAAAGAAAGCACTGTACGGCACAGTTATAAATGGCGATAATATTTTTGACGTCCTCAAACCGTAAAATCTATTTAATCTATAATGTTATAAAATAAATATAGTTAAATTTTGAAGTATGATGTCGAGACGTCGCTTACATTAAAGAAAAAAAGAACAGAACTAGTTAACAAATTATAATTACTAAGATACTAAATAAGTTGCAACAGAAATACATACATACTAGTTTTAAACAGTATTTTAATAGTCTACGAAGTAACAATATAAAAATGTTCTTTTAAAGTGTTTAGGCATTATTCGGAAAGAAAAAACAGAAATTTGACCGTATTTTATTTATAATTGCATTATGTCTTAGTAAAATAGTGATTATAGTTGAACATATCAGTGGTTAATTTCTATCTTCCGTCTGTCATAACACCTGCTTTGACAATAAGAGAAAAAGATCTATAATATAACATTATAAATCACTTATCTAAATATCTAAACAATTTTTAGTACGAAACAATTGATTCAAGCGAAACCATAAACTCTTTTCTGTGAACCTTCCATATTATCTTGTTATGTAATAATAATTCTTTAAAACTCCTGTCCACGAAGATCCATTTTTTAATCTTTATGTAAAGAAGCTTTTAATAAAATATTTGTTAATAGTGTCTTAGTAACAGTGATTATCTAAGTAGGTGTTGATTCTTAATTAGATATAACTCCCTACTCTCTTTTGCCATGTTAATTAGTTGATTAAAATTCAGCGCTGGTGGTAATCTTAAAGAAAATGATAGGAAAAAATATAAAAGACAAAATTTCTAATGTCTTTAGAGATGTAACGTAACTAAGGGTAAAATCGATTACGTATACCTAAATCAAGACGAGACTTTATCCACCTACTATCAGGTAATAGGTGTTACCTATATTGGAATTTTAGGAGTCATAGAAATTCTTTCTAAATAATGTCAGAGCTAACGCTTTGTCAGATGGGAGAGGCGATGTCTGTCAGTTACAGATATTGTCTACACTATTAATAATTATAAAACTAATTGCTTTATGTATTTTATTTTATAATATATATTTTTTTTACATCAATAATGAGTACCTAAGAATCTTAGATATCTCTCTTAAAAAGTCTTATTATTCTAATGATATAAGCGACTTTAGTATAACTTTTAAAATAAAAGTTCGGTTTAATTTTGGTGAATCCCGATATTGATTAAAGGTACCTGATACAAATAAAGCCTATTCTCAAATAAGGCCTGTAGTGCGGAAAAGTCGGTTAAAATATATTTACATCAAAAATATCTCACATACGCATAGACGACAGCCTCACGACTCAGCAAACAGTGCGCGAGAGTTGTGACGTTGTGACAGCGTCACTTGTGACCGGTCGTTTGTGACTAACGGGCATTTTCATTGCGCGTTATTAATTTGTCGTAATTTTTATCGAATTTTAATACGTTATTCTTTGAAGTTTTGTTTCAAGTAATGTATAGAGATCACAATATAACTCATCAAAAAGGTAATTATGACTTTAAATTGTAATTTTTAGAATATGCGAATTTAATATGCTTATGACATTTATGAAGTACAATGTACTAAATAAAGCCTGCTTTTAATATAAGCCTTATTTGCTGACCCATATATACATATATTAGCCTTATTTTTCAATATTTAATAATATTTTTGAGAAATATGTTAATTTTTTCATTTTTGTTTGTTTGGATACGTTTTTTTTTATATTATTCTTTATTTCTTGTAAATATGCGACTTCAAGTCTGACTAGAAATTTAAGCATAATATTTAATAAAATAACTTTGAAAGTTGTTTAAGAATCTCATGAAAGCACTTGATAAATGGCTCAGAAGTATATATTTTTATATAATTAATACTCTAATAACAATATTCCTATAATTAAAGGATATAGGCTTTGTTCAATCACTATGTTTTAAAAAGGCCCAAGGCTAATGTTCCAGAATTACCTCTTTTCGAGTGATTTTTAATAAAAAAAATACAATGTTTTCTTAATTACTTAAAATATATAAACCAAAGAATAATGCCTTGCTATTATTTATCACCTTTTTCAAATAATTATCAAGATATGAGTGTTTCAAATTAGGTAGGCCTTATTTGTATTACTTACCTAATATTTTATTGTCTTTTTTATTCGGATAATATATCACATGTTGCAAATCAAATATATTAGATTGTGTGTAACGTTAAATGTTAATGAAAAACTATTAATTTTTGAATAAGTTTTGTGCCTTTTCGTTTTTTCTTTACAAATAAAGTGTGTTTTTTTATTCTTTTAAACCGCAACGAAATTTCAATACACGTTCTCAGAAAAACCCAGACAAACCAGATTACAGTTTAATTTGTTAGATTCACCAGGATTTGCGCCTATTACGATCGTGCACAGAATTTGTCCTCAAATGCGCAATCTAATACGTATGCTAATTTACGATAGCGTAGGAATTATAGATGTCGCCCGGGCGTGGAATTACAGTCCCGCCTCACACCCCGGCCGCCATCTTTGATTCAACGCCAACACAATTAAAATGCAGTAAGCCACCTACACTAGACTTGGTAATGTGACTGCTCTTTTTAGAGGAAGTAAAAACTATTTTTGTCTGCGGAATATGGAAATGTTCCAGCAGCAGCGGTTCTTTATGTTTTCCTGTAGTTATTCTTTTTTAGCTAGCTTCGAACTTGCGTTTTCCTCGCTGCAAGGATTCCCGACTTGATTCAGTGTTACATTCAGTTAAATGTGAAACAAAATTATTATAGTTTTTAATGCAAAAGGACTTACATTACAATTAAATGAATAATAAAGCAAAGTAGCCAATTCAGTCGAATTCAACATGTTCTCATTTAAATTTAAGTACCGAATGAACTTTTATTAACTAAAGCTTAGTTTTAATAACTGTTTTCTGTCTTGTTAATAACATTATAAGTCCTAATATCGCCTTTTTATTGGTATAAATTTTATACAGTATATGAAAAATTAATACGAATTTTACCTTCTAATTTACAGGCTATAGTGGATACTAGATATATGTATATATAGATTTTAAATAGACTTTAAAATAACTCTCTGAAAATGGTATTACTGAAGATCGTTTTTTACACTTAATTGATTATATATTTTGTTCAATCGTATTCGTTTTTACCACGAAAGGTTATTTATCTTTGTTAAGATAGCTTACAGGTTAATTATGGTTTCATAAATACATTTAACCTGATCTTAAAAATCAATAAAAGATACAGTAGTACAGCTACGTTTTACGATTATCTATAAATATATGGATTTAAAGGCATTTTGAACTCAAGTGTAACAAGATTTTATTTTCATATAGGTATAGTAGATTATTTCATATTATTCTTAAATATTATCCAAAAAATAGCCCAATCCGCAATCTGTAGAAGAAAAAAACCTTCATTTAGAGCGTGGATAGATTGAATACAACCTATCTAGGAATCACACTGATATCTAGATAGTTTTAAATATCACTAAACACAATTTTCTATTATAATTTAAATAAAATACAATTGAATATATGTAAAATATTTTAAAATGTTTTGAATTAAATTTCATATGAGCATCGATTACTTGATTATTTCTTAATTGATCTTGAACGAGAAAATCATAAAAAACATATACTTGGACAGGTATGAAAGTTAAGAAAATCGCCTTCTTATGTTTGTTTCGTGATATTTTACGTGTTGAGTGTGTCTTTTGTTTATTTCCAACACAGTTTAGACAGATGCTTGAAAAATAAAAATGATACGATTATTATTTAAAATTCTTAAATTGTGAAAATCAGCCAATTGTTCAGAAATTGTTACCTAACGTAATACCATTTAAATTATTCTCATTTTATTGTGCTACATCCCAGATCCAGTATAAATGGAATTTACATCGTCTTCTTTGTAAAATGAACATCGATAAACAGAACAAATTAAAATAAAAGTGTCCCAAAAGGACTTTACAATAAACGAATATAAATCAAATTTAAAGCTCCAGTACTCTCATTTATTTCAGTGAAATCTATTCTATTTTATTACTTATATTCGTCGTTCCACATTAACTTTACTAGCGCTCTGGAACTATTATAAATATGAGTAACGACTTTCACAAGTCGACGACAAATGGTGAACATTTTCTCATTTCATTGAAATTACGTTTTCCAAGGATCCTTATATATATATATATATATATATATATATATATATATATATATATATATATATATAAAATATTTGTTATAATAACGAATCCACACGTTATTGTGAAACGGTTAGTGGTTCTGACTTTATAAACATGGTCTTGTGTACGAATCCCGTACCAACTCTTAACATCTTACACACGTGATAACTTTTAAATTTATTTACATTACATTACATTGGCATTTTACTTCTACATAAATACTCTTGATAACATAATGCTTAATTTCGATAAAGATTAATATTACGATACATATTTGACGTAGTTTTTTTTCTTCAGACGATTTAAAAATTATTTTGAACACAAAATCGGTTATTGTGATTAAACCATGATAGCTAGATAAATGTTCTTGCGGACTTTTTTGTAGGTCTTAATGGGATCTACAAACCCGTAGTACATCATTTTGTTCTATTGTCAATAGTTTTTGCAGCGCACGCAAAAATAGGTTTTCGATTTTACACCTTGTGTTACAAAATAGCAATTTTATTACGCATCCCTAATTTTGAAAAAAAGCCTTCCCCGATAAATGGACTACCCAACACTGAAAGAATCATTCAAATCGGATCAGTAGTTCCAGAGTTCAAATAAACAAACAAACAAACTCTGCAGCTTTATAATATTAGTATAGATAGAGACTTACATATATTATCTATTATTTGATTAAATTAGGCATAAGTGTGATATTCTTATTCGCCAGTTATCAATTAAACTGCTTAACCATTTGAGCAGTTTAGCAGTAGGTCAATATGATTGAAATTTAACTCGTATAATGTTTCAATGATATAAATTAGTGTCATATAACAAATCGTTTGATTTCATTACTAATGTAAGTTAAAATATAAAGTAATAAAATAATATATAAAGATAATATACGGAAACAGATTTCTAGTATACGCCACGTATTATCAAGAGGCCATCCCCGTTTGTCTTGATAACAAGCTTGTGACAGAGTTTGGCAGAATAGCTTAATTGGCTTTCCTCATATAAGCTTCCCAATTGGTTATGTATGTGTATTTCGGTCTTCTTGACTGATCGGTTCATTCAGGTTGTCATTGATAGCTGCTTGTTCAACCAATTAGCTGTTAATACTAGAGTTTCTCAGGAATCCATATTCTCTATAATACTGTTTTTATCTTGTCAGTATTTAGAGTTAACCAGATTCAGAATTAAAGCTTTCTATTAGCTTATTTCTGCTGCACGGAGGAGTGTAGTACAATTCCGGTGTCTTAGAGGTGCAAGAGTCAGATGTATGTATATGCTTCTGCAGGCAGTCTCCGAATCGGGCGATGCCAGTTATGTTAAGTCCGCATCGTCAAAGACCCAGGTGTGTTTGTTCTTTTCAAAAAGGAATTCTTTTAACCTGGCACCTATTTTTCGTGGTTTATCCATACTTATAACTGAACACCAAAACTCAATTTTGGCTCTTTCATAAAGTAGAAACACAATCTTAAAAGCTTAGCGTTCTCACAAGGTTAAGAAAGAACTTCACATCGTTATAGCATCTCGATATACATTGGGTACAAGTCTAATCCGTGTATGGTATATATTCTGTGTCCTAACTTCAGGACGGCTTCCCCAAATGCTTGAATTGATTGAGCAAAGGACCATTTTATCGGTAGCGATTATCTCGTTGCAAAAGATCAAAAGCCTTGAGCATATACACTAGGTGTAAGCTTATCGTTTTGAATACAATCAACTTGATTTCTTCCATTGGACAACAAGACTTACGGATATGCGTCACGTCTTATTGGTAAGGCTCGCACAAGGCGTTTTGCTTAGATTTTATCATTTGTTTAGCAAAAATCCGAGGTGTTCAAATTTGTTAGTAAATAGGTATTTATAGGTAAGCGTGTGTCGTAACCATAGATCGCATGATCGGCATTGTCTGAGTTTGGCTTAATGGCTTTATTGGCAAGCTTTTATCGTATAAGCTTCCCAATTGGTGTAAACAGGTGTAAATAGTAAACTACTCATTAAAATATAATAATAAGGGTCAAGGGTAGTTTGACTTAGGTTCAGAAATATATCATTCAAAATTTCGTGTCAAAACAGCATCATTATAAAAACACGATTAGGTAAGTTAAAAGAAAAACTTAAAAATGGCTAAATGAACACAATTTCGAAATAAACTTTGATAAAACTGAATTATCAATTTTGTACTCACCACGAAGAACCAGTAATATTAAATTACAGCTTTCAACAGAAAATGTAGAATGTGTAAAATATTTACTTCGCTCGTTTTCAATATAAATGCTTATTCATAAATTAGAATTAACCAAATTAATGTAGATACTGCTTTTTAGTCATCTTATGAGAGAACAGTGCGGAGGTGCCCTCGTTGTTTATTATAGCCTATTGGGTATAATACAATCAAAGTTTTAAGCCATTTTTCCAATTTTTCATTTTTACCTTTTCGAAATCTACAAATTTGTTAGGAAATACAAAGTTTTTTACACCAAATATGTTGATGTTCCCTTAAAATATGCATTATGACAAGAGTAAGCTGTTTATTCCAAATGCACGTATGATTATATTTTAATACAAAATACAAGAAAACAAAAACCGAAGTCATACAAGAAAGAAAACGTGTTTGTTCTGCAGCTGAACAAAAAAGGCATGGAAATTGCCGCTACTGATATCTTTGATATTCTGGTAAAAATTAAACAAATCGACAAAATGCGTGAAAATATAACACAAATGATATAAGTGGAGCCGATGTGGTTAGATAAATAGAAATGGAAAAAATATTTTATCAAATAAAATTCTCAGCTAAATTACAAATTGCGCTACCGAGATGCCACTACGCAAACCTATATAATGCTTTCTTATAGCAGCAAAATCGTTAATATCTATGCTAAACGTAACATGTGAATGTTACTGTTCTTCTGCAGTGGCTTATACTAACCAGTATGCTTTGCAGTATGCAAATGCAATTTGAATAAACACAGCTCTTGAGCTTAAGTACAGCTGGGACTTAAGTGCGAGCATTTAAGAGTAAGTACCTAGCACTAGCTTTGTGACTTTAAAACTTTTGATATAAAAAACGCTGTATAAAATTTCTACGGTTTATGAGTATTTTCATATATTATATTATAAAAACCTGAGTTTCATGATCCCATTGAAATAAAATGGCGGAAGTCGAAATACCAGTGATAAAATTAGCACACGTTGCCTCCCTAATTCTTCTGTTTTAGTAGCGTATTCGGAGTGGGTGGTATTCGTAATCACCAATGTGGTATATCAAATAGGCTAGATGCAGTCGCAGAAAATATATTTTTGTTTTTTAGAAAATCTGCGTTGTGACCACACTTGACCAAAATTACCATTTGTTTTGAAACAATGAGGGGGATTGTAGAATAAGGGCTATAACTTGGCCGTTTTTCATAAGTGCCAAAAAATCTATTTATATCAGTTATGCAGTGGTTTACTCTACCGTACTTTACTGTATTCGAGATTATACCTACAGATATTAACAAACATTCTGTATAATTATAATAAGAACTGCTATTTTAACTTAGCGATTAATTATGTAATGTGTAATAGTCTAACATTGTTAAATTTATTTGTGTCTTTTTGATTAAGTTGTGAGTGACATAATATAACTCAAATAGTGGTTATATATCTATAGAGCAATGTTGGTTTATAATATGAGCCGAGCGAAGCAAAAGCCCACGAAAACACGAGTGTTCTAAAGTCCACGCATCAAATCTCTAATAGGTATATCGCCGTAATCTAATCTCAGAAAATCTAAGTTAGTCGCATAATCCATTGGCGTATCTTGGATTATAAAAATTAAATACTGATATCAAGACAATTTTATCCTAAAAAGGGTAAATATCGAGTTTTAAGCGAGTTATAAAAAGGCTAAATATTTTTAGTTTAAAATTTTTAGTTACATAATGTTTTCGTATTGTATTTTGTCTCTTAAGTTTTTCAAAAGCGGACTAAACAATACCTAGCTGAACTAATATGTAAAGTTGTTTTTTTTTTATTAATCAATTACTCATATGTCTTACTTCTTTCTACCAGTGTAGAGTTTAATCAAGTGTAAAGTCTGGGTAAAGATGAATAATGATTTTCGCTGATATAGAATGATCGATGATCAGTAGATGATGATGAAAAAAAATTTTGCTCTTTCTTTTGAATGTTAGAAAAAGATGTGTTTATTTATTGAAGTCTCCACGGACAGAACTATTTGAAAGAACAGTAAAAATTCCTAATGCTTGTTTAACTAGCTAACAATTTAGCAAGGACATAAATACATTAATGTTTAATAATTAAATTACATCGACGAAATGTGCCCCAACATAAAAACAAATATCCTGCATATAATTTTTATTTAATATTTTTACATTGTTTACAATTATCTGTAGTAAATGGAGAAGCGTTGCTTTGAAATGAATAACTAAAAGCTTTGTAACAACTTACTACACAATTTGTCTGTCATACATATATATCGCTACCATGTGAGAAGCATGAGAGTCGTGCCACTTGTTTTTAACAAAATCGGTAGTTCAATTATAATTTAAGTTCGTTCATGTTTTATTGATTCGTGTTATTTTTATATTCATACATCTATTATCAAAATACATTTATGTATATCACAATCTGTAAAAAAGCGTAATAATAGCGTTTCGATCGATATTGATCGAACGAAATTGATTCTCGATTTGTTAGTTCAATCAGCAGTATCGATTCTACAGAAGTGGAAGTGAGTGACCTCTCTAATTCTTTTGTTTCTCATTCCATTTTTTTAGATTACTTTTATTAACATAGCTTTTTTACGGACTCGATTTCTTGTAAAAACACTTATAGGACTACATACCTAATTAATAAAACTAATAGAATTTATAGATATTTTATGTCAATACATAAGAAAATGAAAATTATTCTCCCACATATTTTTTTATCTATCACTATTTGATCATCATGAAGTCATATGATAATCAGGTACTTATAATATAAAGCAGGATGGCAGACAAAATGGAATGCCTATGCATTTTATTAAAAAAAATCTAATCAATAATACATAACTCATAAATAAAGGGAAGTAGGTATTTATTATATTTATTTTATGATGATTTAATTCATATTATTTAAGTACTTATATAAAAGGAAACAATACATAATATTAAAAGCATATTAAATATACCTATTTTTCTTTACCTCAAAATGTAAAACATTAGTATGGCACTACGGTTTCTATGCTTGTCCGTCTATCGAAAAAAAACCTGATGAGAATGTATGAATAATTTCTAACAAAGCTTGTTCGCATTATTGTCTGTTCTCGGGCTTTCAATATATGGAACCTGGACGATGTCCTTTGTTTGATTCTCGTAATTTTACTTTTAAATTGCATAATAAAAATCTGCATTATCGGATGTAGTGATTTCGGAATAGCCGTTTGATAATTCAAGTATGGTAACTTTAACTAAAGAATAATTTTCTCCATGTGTTCATTGTTCAGACCATCCGATGTTCCAGGAAATACCCAGTGAGTAAAGCGAGCTACACGACCACATCAAATGCAGTTTGGACCAAATTAACTCCAACCAATTCTCTCGGTGGCGCATACTGGCTAATTTATTTGTTGGCTTAACTGTTATCTCAATTGCTACTAGATTCTGTAGCAACTGCAATCTAGACAATTGTTAGCAATGAGATATTACTCTAATGGCTACGTTAATTTTCCGCTTGCATAATGTCGGTTACATAATTCGCTGTTGTTGAAAATCCGTTTAAATAATTTAACACTTGAAACGCTTATTTATTTGTAAGTGGGTATTTTGCTTGTAAGAAAACGGAACTTCGTACGTTTTATCAAAAAAACATTTGTGCCAAACATAATTGTTCTTACTCTCTATAAAAACTTAGCCGAACGTTCGTTTTTATGGATGGCATATTTCTTTTTTATTTTCTCCCTGCCAGTGTCTGTATTTCGTTTGTGTAACTAGCTGAATAAGTATTTTTTTTATACCATAGTCGATCAATTCATGTTCATCTGATATCCAGAAATCAATTTCCGAATTCAATATAGAAAAGAAACTTTTCTCTATTTTCGCGGCTCTAAGTGGTTACGTGAAATTAGTAATAATTATAATATGACCTTGTGTAATAATAAAAAACACTTCTTTCTAATAAAATAAGAATAAATAAATGAACCCTATAATAACACAGTAGTAATGGTAGGTACTTAAAATCATTATCACAAACCGTAATACTCTATATTAATATTGTAAATTTGAAACTATGTTTATGTGTTGACGCTGTAGGTACAGCGACCAATCTCTAAATATATGACGCAAAAAGGGACATAAGCTTTTAACCTCATTTTTCCGTAGCAGTGTTTAAAATCGATAACTAACAAGTTTTTTGTTTGTTCCCTCTTATATTATCAGCCCCTATATTCAATTTTTCAAAATTTAAGATGTATATAGCACTCAAAAAGGAGAATAATCTGCTAACTCTTACACTGACTCTGTCACAATATCCTAAACGATTATGTTAAGTGATTACTAGAGGAATAATAATTTTCTGAGGTAAAATGTTTCTCCCTAGTTTTAATCATAATCGTAGTATTTTGTCTTTAGTATGTTACCGTTAATCTTTCTTAATGTTTAATTTGGTAAAATCGTCGAAAAAATATCAAAATGGTGGCAGCTTAAAACCATTTTTAAATTACTATACAGGCGATAAGCAATGTTATGTGACAAGACAATAAAGTCTAAATCCTATTAGATTTATAAATAGATATTGGAATCAATTGTGGTATACGGCTCTTAAAGGCTGTATATTAATGATGGGTATATGAATATTCTGTTGCTTCATACAAACGCTAATATTTCGATCCATTTTAAAATATTTAAGGCGAACATCTAAGTGGTGTGATAGAGGCATATTGATCCGTTCACATAATATGGTAATATCCGATGCATAAATTTCATGCGGTTGACTTGGAATCGCTCCAAACGCCTATCGCATGGCCCTTAGGGTCTGCTATGTTTTATTAAAATTGGTTTTCAGTGCTTTGCTAATGGATTTATTAGTAATTGCGCTTATTGTAAGGAATAATCTGCATTATACAACGGTGTTGTTGTCCCATTATTATTCCTCAATGTTTTCTATTTATTTATGTAACATACATTGGTTAATGTTTAAATAAATGATGATGACATTATGGTTGTGAATATTTCTGTGAAGTAACGGCATTTCTAAAAGAACGGATCAAAAACTTTAGATTTTAAAGTCTAGTCTTAATATCAGATTCCCTAGGACTGATATTGACACGTTCTTCTGTATTGTACTACAGTTTTAGGTTATATTCTTACCGGCAATATGCTTTTCGTTATATCACATATAACATCTCTGGGATGGCTCAGCAAGATGCTGCACTTGCTGCACTGGACACGATTCAGCGCAGAGAGGCTCATTAGTGACAGCAAATTGGTGAAAAGCAAACTTCACACCTTAGCTCACCGCCGAAACGTTCCCTATCTGTTGGTCTTCTAAAGATTGTAATTTGGATAGTGTGCTCAGGAATTGCATATGCTCATACGGCCATCACCTTTCTTCCATCAAACATCCAGACGCACTGGGGGCTGCCACCCTTTCTTAGTCGCTATTTCTACCTGTCGCACCAAGTGCTTTTCAACAGCAAAGGAGTGGAACTCCCTCCCTGCGTCTGTATTTCCGAGTATGTATTTATAATATAACTCCTCTGTTTTTCAAGCCAGGGTAAATAGGTATCTTCTATGTAAGCTCTTACCATCATGGATTCTGTGTTCGCCCCCGGGCTTGATTGGGATCATGAGCGAACCCATTCTAAATATAAAATAAAAAAACATTTTTAGGGATAAAACTGCACTTTTACAATAAACTAAACACATAAATTAGAAAAGGATTTGAAAATAAACTGAATTGCTTTCTACGAATAAGCGCATGTTGCGATACGACAGCTCGAAAACAATTTGCTAAAATCTATAGCCTTGACTGCAACTGCAGAACTGTTGCGGAGTCATAAGTTGTTCGTGTGCACCAGTTCTAACCGAATCCTTATATGAAACTGTTTCGGTAATCCTACTTTATTCTAATACATAGTATAAATAGTGGGAATGGTTTTGCCAGCTATTTGCAGTTTCAGTTTCCACAGCTGTTTAGAAAAGTACAAAAGTTAGATTTTGTTAAAATAGGATAAACTTTTTTGTTTTGTGATTTTCTTTTAGTGAACTGTACTTACTGATCTGGATTTACACAAAGTTTGCGCTTCATACCATTTAGTAATTATATGTTCATCAATACGATTATTATAGGTTTTGGAACAGACTGTTTTTTCCGATTTATTATTTTTGTCTTATTTAATTAAATTAATAAAAAATAATTCAGAGTCATATTTTTTGACATCCTCAACGAGTGCTAGCTTATTTGAAATGAAATTATATTTAGGTAGTTATATATCTTTTACTAAAACAAAATTTAAATAGGTTAATTAATATTATTAACAATTATAATCTTTCGGTGACTTCATAAAAGTATTGGATGTTGAAGAGGTTTAGGTAATTAGGGTTTCGTACCTCAAAAGGACAAAACGGAACCCTTATAGGATCACTTTGTTGTCCGTCCGTCCGTCTGTTAAGACCGTTTTTCTCAGGAACGCGTGGAGGTATCAAACTAAAATTTATATCCAATACTCAGGCCTACTGTCCCTTGGAGCTGTGAAAAAATTAAACTCCTAAGCCAAAGCAATCAAAAGATACAGACGTTTATGCCGCAAATTTCTGAAAATTGTCGAAACTCGCACGGGAATCAAAAGCTACAGGGTACTTGTCGTAGACTTAGAACCTTGAAATTTGGTACGAAGTAACGTCTTATAGTACAGATAAAGGAAAAATTGCAAAAACCGTATATTTTTAGTTACATCATATAATAAAAAATATTTTTGGAAATTTTAAAGTTTCTACCTCTTTTCTCATGAACGTGTAGAGGTATTAAATTGAAATTCATATCAAATACTCAGGTCTATAATACCTTTGAGCTGTAACAAAATCAAACTTTTATGTCAACGCAATCAAAAGAAATAGCAATTTAAGCCGCATATTTTCGAACTCGCAACTACTCGCGAGGGAATCAAAACCTAAAGGGTACTTCCAGTCGATCTACAATCTTGAAATTTGGCATGAAGCAATGTTTAACAGCACATATAAAGGAAAAATTCCAAAAACCTTTAATTTTTTGATATATCTTCATTTTGCAATAAAAATACCATAACTATGACTCGATTGTCGTGATGCGTGAACTTTTACTTATATACCTTGTTAGGTTAGGTTTGTACGGAACCTTCGGTGCGCGAGTCCGACTCGCACTTGGCTGGTTTTTTTATAATAATATAAATAAAATATTAAAATAGGAATGGGTTTGCACACATTCCTATTTTTGTTGGTAGAATTATAATTCTTATTTCATAATATAAGTTATTCGTGTAGACATTACTGATATACATACTAATTTGGTGACCGTAATACATCTTCGGACACAATGGGGTAAGAAAGGAAAAGCATATCGATTCCCTATAACTGTCGGAATAGCGATGGAGCTGGCCCGCACCCTGCAGAGCAACGAAGCAGTTTTCTTCCGCACGATAGGCAGTTTAGATAAGCAAGTAATATATCTTGGCCAGAAATTATAAATTGTTATTAAAGCTTCTTTATTTATTGATTAATTTATTTTCAGGCTTTGGTTTCCCATAGATATATACCTCAAAACTAAACATGTGTATAACATACAATACAATCCGTTAGCAATTATATTCAATATAGTATTTTGCATTGCGCCAATTCCAAGTAGGTTGCATTAAGAAGCGCATTGCTTGCGTTACGGAATTTGGAAACAACGGCAACAACTTCCATTAGAGACAGACCCTAAAACAATCGAAGTTCGTCTTCTCGGGCTATCAAACTCAGCGTCCTCGATTGGATACTATGTTCCTTTACACTTGATGGCGGCAACTTAGATGATTTTGTTTATTTTACAATAAATTTGTTCTTTTATTTATCAATACAAATCGTTTGTTACACGTACCGTGTAAGCTAATTAATTTAGTAACACAACAATGCGTAGGTAACCTCTGAAGAGCGTATGTCCGAAGTTAACTCGTTAGCGGAATTATTAAGAGCAAAGTTTTTGGTAATGGCTTTAAGCCTAATGAGCGCAGAAAGTGTGCTCACACTGGCTTAGTACATCATTTTATAACAAAGTTGACCTAATAAGAATTAAGTGTATAATATTATAATACCTGGCAACTCCTCCGTTTATGCTGTTATAAGAAGCATTTGTCCATTAGACCGCGAGAATAAAACTCACACTTGAACCTGAAAGTGTTAGTAGAGTAATTTTCGGAATCCTATCTTTAGTTTTCTAGGCCACACTTATAGTAACATGAGTATAGCAGAAGTAATTATTAAATTGGTATTTTAAATTATTTATTAATAGAAAAATACTACAAAAAATCGTCTCGACTCACAGGTTGTTCTCAGCAAATAATTTATAATATAGGATAACACTGAAAAATTGCAAAAAATATATAAACAACACAAAAATACATATAAGTTAAAATAGAAACATTGTCAGAAACTAGAAATTTGCATAATAACTTGTACATGTAAACACAGCCCCAAAAATGGAGTCGAAACATCAGGATTTAATAAAAATGCGCTTTTGTTATCTGTTAATTTTCAACAAGGTACCTAAACTTTAATCAATGCTCAGTATGTTTATTAACGCGGTATCAATAGTTATAAGCTTTCTTATTCATAATATTATTACATTTAGAAAAGTATATATCAGTAAAATAATACGTTTATACTCATTGAAACTGATCTATCAAAAATATAAAAAAAACATAAAATAAAATTTAGCAACACTTTACATACAAAAAACAAACACAGGTATATAAATAACTGAACTAGTTTACTACAATTCATTCTTACAACTATTCTCCTTTATTAAAACTTACAGTGTATCACAAGTGTGTTTCTTCTAAAACTTGTAGAAGAAATACATTTTTGATACAAAGTCAAAGTACATTTCATTATCGTTATAATGACATAGGGCAACTCGTGAATGCCTACTATATTGTCACAAATAAAAATATGTATATACTGAATATCAAATAACGATGGCTATGAATTATATCGATGACAGATTTTATTTTCATGTACAAAACTTCTAAATAAGGAGTTATGCTCAAACATAGTCTGACATATTGTATCCCCGTAAAATATGAGACAGGTTTTAGTAAAAGTTACGTTTTGTTCAGTCGGCATATTGAAATGTAACATTTGGCCGTAAATGTTTCAGGGTGCCGATTCTGATGCCGTGGGGAAAACACGCCGAATAGAATGAATGGAATCAGCGAAAAGCAATCTAGCCGAGGTAAGATTTACTGTTTGTTTGAAATATTATATATTCGGATAGAATACAAAGATGAATATGATCATTTTTGAATGCTGTTTTTGTAACTCAAGATTTAATAATTTGTTTTAAAATAATATGTAATATTTGTATGTGTAATATGTAATATTTGTATTAAAATAATAAGATATAAACGTGCTCGTCTACTAATAAAAACTTTAATAGTTAAAGTTTTAATAGTTTATTATAAATGTTATAATTTTAACTACTGATATAATAGAGTGTGCGGATTAATTGATTTATAAGTAGAACCTCAGAACAATTTCTTTTTGAAAATATTTTACATTATTTGAAAAATACTTCAATTCAGATTAGTATTGGGAAGGATTCTAGTATTTCGAGTTCTTTTTGAAAAGACTTGCCTAAAAAATTTCTAGGCTTGACTCAAAAATTAGACACTTGATTGTTTTGTATTTGATTAAATTCATGAGTCGCCACAATACGTCTTTTCAACTGAAGTCTTTAGAATGTAAAAAAATATATATAATAAGAATCTAGTTCCTAATGTAACTAGAAATCTTTAGAAGGTCTGTTTGAGCGTGAGCAAATGTTACAAATAAAAGAATCAATCATTAAGATCTGTTAATATAATTTTGTTATTTAAGCAAAAATCTTACAGGTAAATTCCTACATTTTATATTATTTTCAAATAGTATTTTAATTGTGTGAATTTGATACCCAGTGGTTCAGTTTCATTTTGATTACATTACTAAATTACAAAAAATTATCAAAAAACCATGAGTTTCTTTCAAGAATTAGATTTTTTATGCAGCTCATAAATGATATCAAGTCTTCCCACTATAGAGCTTTTTAAGAGGAGTCATAGCTCTAAATTCATGACTCATTAAAGCCAGAATCTTATGAGCCCTGCAAAAATAAGTACAGTCAACATAAAACAGATATACATATTTTATATATTATGTTTAATCTATGCGAACTCAGGACGGTCTACTAGTCGAATCATAAATCTAGACTAATCAATACAGTCCTTAAGCGCTTAAGTCAAAATGTTAACAGAGAGACTAGTGCTTAGGTAGTTCGGTTAAATGTAGATATACTCCATTAGATATTTGTTTGGAAAACATTTTACGATGGCTTGTATTTTTGGTAAATCAGAAATAATAAAGATAAAGAATCATCAAAACGATAAAGACATAGACTAAAAATAAATTGCTATTGCTTGTAGAAGACAACCTGTAAAGTTTATTATATAGGTACGAATTTCTATGATTTATTTGACAAAAATGAAAATGTAAATATTAATACAAATTGTACAGAATAAGTGGCAGAAAATAAGAATCTACTATTAATAATTAAACAGTTTTAAAGTCGACGTCGAATATAGGTACTAAATTTAAATCCTTTTTGTAATCATTCAAGGTCGTTTTCGGCATTTTAGCGCGCCTAGTTAATTCTGCCGAATAAATGGTGGATAGGCAAAGCTTAGTTGACAAGAATAGTGATAAAATAATCCAGATCCCTTTTCCCAAACGAAACATTGACAGTTTTAGAGATGTAAAAAAATGTATCGATAACCTTTTCTTTTTCTATCGATAAATTTAATAAGTCAGCACTTAAAAAAGGCTTGTAAAAATGCCAAAAGAAATGAGTTTATTAGAGCTCAGGTAATTTGGAAATTTAAAGCTTATTAATGCTGATTCTGTTATCGTTAATCGAAATAGGTTAAATAGAATCAAAATAACACAGTCAATTAGTTGAGTGAAACTATCATAATCCTTGCAATAGTTTACTTAAATTATCGACAAGGCACAGCTCTAAAGTTGGGACGCTGTTTGCTCAGCGTGCAAGATTAATGACGCTGCTAGGATACTATAGGGGGAAGAGGGGGGAGTTATCCTGGGTTTTGGTTCGAGCCTCGGCAAAATAAAGCCGCGGCTGTAAAAGAGCGATTACTTTCAATAGGTGAAATTATACGTTATAATAACGCAATAATGTGTTACTAGATTAATTTGTACAATCATTGTTCTTAGTGTTAACTTAAAAGAGGATAATAGGTCGATGTTATAATACTCAATTAAAAAATGAAAAATCGTGACGATAAAATGTATATTGCTGCTTGCGCACACCTTTCACATAAAATGTGCACCGTCTACTAGTAAACAATCACATGTATAGTTATAGAGATTTAAATAAATAACAGATTGTAATGTATTTTCTAAAAATAAAAAAAGTTATTGCATGTAAGCGTTATCTACCTACGTATAATGTTAACTTGAAACAATTGAAGGCCCTGTGAAATTCGAAAATAATTTTTTAATTATCTCTACTGCTGAGTTGAGCTGAGCTAAGGTGTGAAATAGGCCTTTCACATATTAACGCTATCCATACTTTTACATCAAATAGTTGGAGATCGGCATCTTGGCCAGTAACCAAAATAAACCGTGAGCAAGATTAAATGACAGTGCGTGTCGCAGCAGCGGCTAGTAGAACTATGAATCAACTGTTTAAATGTAATTTTCTTTTGTGGAATTCTAACTAGACTAGACCACATACTATTTGTAAACGTATCTTTTCTCCGCTAAAAGGAGTCCTTTCGACTTGACTCCTACTTTTCGAGGTGTATCCCTGCCGATCACAGACCATCTTGAGCTTCTCGGCACGTCATTGTCAACAACTCTCAATTTTGGCTCATACATTGAGAGTAAGGCTCAATTAGCTTCAAAAAAACTTGGCATTCTGGCGAAGGTGGGAAGATACTTCACGCCGGAAAAGTTGCTCAATCTTACCAAGCGCAAGTTCGGTCGTGTATGGAGAACAGTTCTCATCTTTGGGACGGTTCCGCCCAATATCAACTCCAGACGCTTGAGTCCATTAAAGGAGGGCCAAGAAACTCATCGGCAATGACGAACTTTTTAATAATAAGCTGAAAGGTCTTGAACATAGACGGAAGGTAGCCAGCATATCCGTTTTTCATAGGATACATTTCGAAGAGTATGCAGCAGAATTGCACAGCCTTGTTCCGCCGTCCCCATTTTTTCATCGGACAACTAGACTTACGGATAGGCGCCATCGTTATTTGGTTGATATACCAAAGAGTCGCACTAAGCGTTTTGGTTCCAATTTTGCAATTCGTACCGCTAAAGAATGGAACCCTTTGCCTGAGTCTGTTTTTCCTGATAAATACAATTTAGGGATCTTTAAGTCACGAGTGAGTAGGTTTTTTCTAGGCAAGCGCGTAACATCCTAGATCACATCGTCGCTTACCATCAGGCGAGATAGCGGGCAAGCGCTTTCCTATTCACGATAAAAAAATAAAAAAAGGTATAAAATATTCTCTATGTATCATTACTCACACTATTCAACTACAGCTGGATAGATTTAGATTAAAAAAGATAAAGGATCTTTGATGGTTCTAAGTTCACTGATCGTATTTCACAGTACTATTACTATTTTAATTTCACAAAATCAACTTGCGTAACCCGTCGATTTAAATCAACCCATTGCCGTAGGGTTTCGAATGCATTAATATAACAGAATATCTACAGTGTAGTGTTATACAATTTGTTATTGTACTGAAACGAATAGCTATACATTTTCTTTCATTACATCGATATCGATTTAAAATATTCTAAGTTCTATTTAGTATGGCACCGTAATTCTAGTTATATTTGAGGCAATCGCTTACCGGTGGTAGACCTATACGGTACTCCCGTTGGATCTATTAACGAGCTCTCATTAGACTCTCTTCAAATAGGTTGCGGGACGTTCGGCGTCGATGCTCCTGTGTCGTTAGACCTTGTTTATAATTCTGATACTAAAGCTGGGTGATTTAGTTGTGTCTCCAACTTACGTAAAGGAATTAAGTTTAATGGGTTGGAAATTCATGAGGTTAAGCGTGTAAAGGTAAAACGGCATGAAAACAAATAACAATACGACCCTATATCAAACTAAATTTCATAATCAAATTATTATAATATATATAAAATTTAAATCAAAAGATTCAAAAAATTTCAGATTTGACATCGAATTAAAAAAAATCATTTAAGAAATGAAGAATAGGAATTTGACCCATAGTAGCTACTAGCTATACCTTCGATTTATATTAACAATTATTTTATCGAAAACTACATTCGGAGGACAACATCGTTACTTTACCAACTAATGCCAATAAAACGAAAATAAGCATTACAGTGCTATCTTAGAATTTTGCTGGATAAGAAAAAGAATTGAATCGATTCCGAAGCGATCCATCGTCGGAGGACTTTAGCTAGATTAATGATGACATGATCGAGCGCTGCCATTGCCGACTAACGTCGACGCGTAATACAGCATTAAGTGAACAAACTAAGTATATCGTGTTGTGTTGACGGAGAACAGAACTTATACTTTCAAATAACAATGCTCCCAATTATAAATGAATTTTAGAGAATGATAGTCATATCAATGGAAATATAGTTGTAGTAAATTGTTTTGAATTTATTTTAATGGCAAGGGAACTGAAATCGAATAGATTTCAATAAAAAAGAAAAATCTTTATTACAAAAACATTTTAAACTAATTTAAGAGCCCTAAAAACATTTTAAACTAATTTACAATATAAGCTGAAGTAAAAACATACAAGCTTATATTGTATTTCTACCTTCTTAGTCTTTTATGGCGGTCACTTAAACAGTAAGCTTTTGATTGTAAGTGTTTGTCATTTCTTTAATTTTATTTTTGCGTATAATTAATACTAAATTTAAATTTATTTTATGAAAATCTCCCTTCATAACAAGAAACTCCCGTCTCATGAAATCTAGGAGACGAAACCGCGAAAACAGCACCCAATCGCTAACTTCGTCAATCTGAAGAAATTGATGAGTCAGCGACCGCACAAAGGCCCCACGGGAAACAATGCTGCCTTTCAGCGTTCTTCCGACTAGCAATTAAGTGAGTCTTTTTGTGAGTTTCCCAGTACATTATCGGTACACAATAGTAGCAATGATTTGCGGAAAGATGCGAAGATTTTTTTCCTGCCTATCTCTCGGGAGTTGCCGATCCGTCTGATTTGTGATCCTTCGTCATGCTATCAGATTAAGGGGAAGTGTTGTATTGTTGTCCACAAATTGAATCTCGAAGTGGGAATTTTTCCGCAGTTAAATGAGAAATCGTTTCTGAAATTTGGGTCATTGAGTGTCCAAGTTGTAATTTGGGTCATGAAAATATCAAATAATAATAAGTAATGAAATTATTCTTTCAAAGTTATATTGGCATATCGGATGGTTTTAAGTTACATTTTCTTTATTCGATTTTTTTCTAGACTTGCGTAACTCCATGTATATACCTACACCTAAAAGGCTTTTTCAATGTCATGATTTGACCTGCTTCAAAACACTATTATATAGATTTAACCAATCCTAATATTATGGTCTAAGTATACCTATATGTTACGATATTACAGGTAATTTATTTAGTTCTTACACTTCCGCGCACATTATACATTAGAATAAAATAAAGTATTACAGGTAATTGTTTTTCAAAGTGTGCGTTGTGATCCCCCAGGGGTCGCACAGTCTCTACAAGAGTGTCGCGGAGAAACGCGCAACCTCATTTAAAGTTCAAAAAGATATTTAGATTAGGAAAAATGTTATTTGAAGAATATTTGTTATAGGTTAATAAATTAACAAAATATAAAAAATATCCATGAGTCTCATTGTGCACACACATTAACAATTAAATCATTTTCTAAAATGCGATTTCTGTGTTTGATTTTTATTAGGGCTATTGACAAAAAGTCGACTCACACAAGCAAAAGGTTCTTATTTACTAAGGAGGTCGGGTCATGTAAAAGGTAAAAAACTGCTGTACCTGAAGTATTAGGATGGGAACCTATTGAATACTTACCTAGCACATTAGTCTCTAATGTGTGTGTCAAGATGTCACTAATGGTTTCTTGATTATTTTCTACTCTGCAATGGATATTAATACGAGGCATATTCAATTTCCTTAGGAGTATCTTAAACTAAAATATTTTTTCTATAATAAATAGTAAAAAACGTAAAAGGTAAATATTTTATTTACCCATTATACATGCTTTATACGAACGAAGTATGACAAGTAAATAGCATTGAATTCTGCGTGTTCCCATTTAGAGTGATAACACTGCCAACATTAGCTTTTATAATAATACATGAATGAAACACGGCAGGCTTTTGTCACTCTCGCAGGATTTGAGATTAATCACAGTTAAGGCATGTTTTGACACAATAACAACGTTAACGTATAGACATATATATATACACGAGGGTGATTAAAATTGTTAAATCACTGTTTCATTTGGGAGATATTTACTTTATACAAGGAATTAGGTTATTTTACAACCGATTCATAGGAAGGTTAATATATAGTTTTTTTTTTATATTTAATGTAGGATAGTATTTTTAATAAATATAATTTTAGCTATTATACGCAGCTTTATGGAGCATTTAAAAATGCCAATATAATAGAAAAAGTTTCTTCGCATTTTGTATGAAAATTCAAGACTTTACAAAATACAGTATATATGTGCCATTTTGTTAGTAGACTGTCTGCCATTTTGTAGGTAGAGACATGATCCCGTTGCTGTAGAAATTTTGGGACTTCTGTTCAAAAAAACGCAACAAGTAGTTTAGGCACTCCTCTCTTGATGTTAACCTAACACTGCCTAAAGAATTCTGAAGACTATATGGCGGACGCATTAACATCTCTCAGCCAAACTCTCTTAATTTTTGCTGAGTGGCTAAATATGTATGTGGTCTAGGGTTGTGGTGATGAAAGACCACAACCTTACTATTAATCAATTCCAGCCGCTTTCTTTCAACTTCTTGCTTAAATCTCATCAGTTGTTGGCAGTAGAGATCCGACCTGCGGTAAAAGCTCATAATGAGCAATCCCACCATAGACACAGGATTACCTTAATGCGAGTTAACCCAGGTTTTGCCACAGTTTGTGAAGTCTGACCGACCTTTGACCACGACCTTTTTCGCACTTTCTTGTCATACGTGATCCACTTTTCATCACCAGTTATCAAACTCCTTAAAAATAATTCGGTTTCATAACGTCTCGACCAGAGCGAGATCTCTGACATCCAAATTCCCGGATTGAATACGCTTAAACCAACTTTGAACTACTCTCACTGACACTGCATTAGGTCCATAAACGTCACAAATTTTTTTCGCGGCTTGTGTTGCATTTTTTTTGTAATAAAATTTTACAATGTATCTAATTTCTTCATTCGATTCGCTCATTTTGTCACCAAGAAAAATAGTGAAAAACAATTTTTTTCTGATTCGATTCTTTTTTTGAAATGTCACCTTTTTAATGTCATGATGAAACCAGCCAGATACAAATAGTACAGCCAAAGATATTTTATATATACATACTATATACGAAAGGACTTTTTCCCCGATCTAATATATATATTTAATATAATAGTTTAACTTTTTTATATATAGCATATATCAAGCACTTGTATTATGGAACTCAGAAACGACAGTGACCCGACCGAGGAACGAACCCGGGACTTCGGAGTGATTTAACTAGTACTATGAAAATCGGTATGCAAGCCATTTGACCATAGTGGTCGTCTTAAACAAGCGTGGTCTAGAGGTTCCAGATTCGATTCACAGCCGGGTCAAAGTACAAAATTATCTTTAGTATATTGTCTTGTTACTGGGTGGTTGTGGTACCGTCAACGTCCATGGGATAATTTGCGAAGTTTGTTATGATTAGTATTTCATTCTGATGATTGCATTATTCTGTTCGCAATAAGTTGTATAAATCGAAGTACTGCCTATTAGTATAAGATACCTAAACAGAAAAACTACCAATATATATTACGAGCGTTTTAAGTACAGTGAAAATAAAACGACTTTTCTGAATAAGTCTACTTAAGCAATTTCATGGAATTCACAAGAATCTAACATTAAAGAAATGGTTCTTTTAAGATGTAAAAAGTTAATACGAACTGTCTACAAGTTTCAGGTCTGGAGGCGATAAGAAGCGGAACTTTGCAGTTGCCATTAAAATAGTATAAGTCGAAGGAAAACCTGGACGTCGTACCTAGAACTTGGGAGCTGGAGATAAATTGGAATCAAGAATATGACATCGCTCTTGTAACTTTGTCGAAGAGAAAGCTTTTGCATAAATGTTCGTGTAGCCACTTATCTAAGATACCAGTAATGTGTCTTATACCAGTACAAAATCATAAAAAACACTTTTTAGATAAGTTAGTTTGTTTTTTAGCATATTTAAAAATGAGCAGTAATCAATATTTCACTCAAAAGAATCTGAGCCCTGATCTGAACTCTATATGAACTGATTTATTCTGAAGAATTGACAGAAGTTGAAACCAATTTCTAATCGTCTCTAGCTCTGTTAATCAAAAGTGAACTTTAGAACAGAAACTCATTTTAAAATGTTGGTATTACGTAACGTAACGCATATTTGATTTTATTTTTATTCCATTACCATTTGTATTATAATTCTTTTGAATTTACTCTCAGTTATAATATAAATATTGATTTTGAACATTGTGATCATATTAGGAGTACTAATAAGAAGAGTACGAAGAAAAAAAGAATAATGAAGAATAATATTGGCACATTCGTGATCTACCCTGTAGATCCGGGCTTTTGTAGTTTTAATCCTCATCAGAAGCTCGTCTCTACAGGTATCTCACGGCTGGAAGACCTCGCTACTTATCAAAATCATCAATATGAAGATTGAAGAAACGAAGACGTTAGCATTGAAAGTAAAATGTTCTATTTAAAAAGATTTCGGCTTAGCGGCCGAGACTAAATAAAAATCAGAACATATTGATTGAATTCTCATGACAAAAGAATAGATTTGGCACAACATATATTAATGATATATTCTTTAATAGAAAACATCGGAAAAATAATTCGATGTATTCTAATATTTTTCAAATATTTTTTTATCCATAACATGCATGGAAAATGGAAAATATAAATATCATAAAAACATATTAATCCTAAAATAATAACATATTTCTTTTTTTATCATAATTTATACTATATTACGTATTTAGACGCTCTTTATAAAGTCACAACTTATACATATCGGATATAAAACTACATTACCGATCGTACTTCCTGGAAAACGACCACTATTTTTATTATCAGAAATATGTATATCGTAAATTATGTATGTATTAAATGATATAATAAGCGTATTTTACAAGACTTTATCTAGTGTAAATTCTTGACATTCTTTATGGTGTATTCTTTAAATATCCTTAAAATAATGAAAAAGTAACGTGGATTTAGTTTTCGTTAATTGTCTTTACACACCTCGTAGAATCATAAAATAGTAGGTTTGCATTAGCCAATCAAAAGATAAGGAATTTAAGAACATCATCTTTTTCATATAATGTGTACATTATAGGAGATAGCATCCAAATGAAATTTTTTAAACAGACTGACGAGCATTAGTAGAATTTTTGCAACACATGCTGTATAACGTTTTTAATTACCATGAATAATGTGTATTTTGTGGTTTAGTTTTACCCCCGCAAATGTTTTCTCTTAACATATTCGATCGTGCTTGATAAAACTTTAAATAAAATAATAATAAAATAGTAATCTCCCTTAAATTCGCTTATTTTAAGAAAACTTCGAACAGTTTACTTTTGGTCTCACTCACTTGACAAACTACACCCCGTGACTTCAACCCCTCACAATAGTCTGATCTTTCCCGATATAAAACGAAATTGTACAAGTACCAACTAGATTTAATAATTACAAATCAGAATAGTTTTGCTAAAGTACCAAACTATAACTTATTTTCTTATGTGGTATGTAACACTTAAGATAAGCAAACGCCTTAATATTATATTCAGTATTCTCTATATTGCCATGCAGTATTAATAGCGAGATAGACGCACTATTGAATTTAATTGAATGGTTCCATTTTTTTTCTATGACACAGTTTTACTTTTGATGCTAACTGCAAGTTCCAAGAAACTTGAATCAAGATTTGAATATGAAGAAACCTTAAACCTGTTTTGATGTTTGGTTGAGTCTATGTTGTTTTCGTGAGATACAGTTTTGTTTTATATAACTACATTAATTGCATTTAAAGCTATAGGAAATTAAAAAATAAGAATATAAAATAATAAACTTTTCTTCATGATCATAATATATTTAAGATACTTGTAATTTGTTTGTTTGTTGTCTATTTGTTTTGCTGTGTTTTCAGTATTTTCTGAAGGACGTGAAGATTTAAAAACTCGTGCTTCTAGAAGAGATTTTATATTTTTTCATTTCATTTTCATTTTATTTATCGAAAATATGTATATCCTATATATTAGAGATATAACATTACATTCATCATATGCTTCATCACTACTTAGTATAAAACAAAGTCGCTTTCTCTGTTCCTATATCCCTATGTATGCTTAAATCTTAAAAACTACGCAACGGATTTTGATGCGGTTTTTTTTAATAGATAGAGTAATTCAAGAGGAAGGTTTATATGTATAATACATGCATAATATAGTGAGCATTGTATCCGTGCGAAGCCGGGGCGGGTCGCTAGTTTATATATAAAATTAAAACATGAATTTTAGTCCTTCATATATAGTATATCTCAACTTGGACGGTTTAGATATACTCTAATAGTATATGGCTGCCTATAAAAGATAAAGTTATGCCCGCTACGCGGATATTGAGGCCAGCCCCTTGTAAAATAGTCTCTATTGCATAGAAATAGAGTGCACCGATAAAATTAATGGCCAGTCAATTGAGAAATTTATAGCGCCATATATTGCTGTGTAAATCCGTTTGGAGGCCTTCCCAGGATTTATGATTGGAGAGAAGAGGCACTTTAGTAGAAGATTGATATGCAGACGATCCTGAACTATTGAGTAGTCATACTAGATTTGATTTGAGATGTGAAGAGAAGATTTCAGTGGTTATTAGAAATAATTAGTACTAAGTATTGGTAACGACCACAATGAGTAAAATGGATGAATTTTTAGTTTTTATTGTACTCCATTATTGTCTATCCATATTATTTTTTAATTTGAAATAATTATGCAAACTGAGTATTTATTTTTTAATTTTACCAATTAATAGTCCAGGTTTATCCATTCAAAACACACACATTTTATTTTAAAGAACATTAACAATGCGATATAAGCATTATCAATATTGTTATTATATATTTAACAATAACAAAACAGTTTCATCTTTATTTATTATTTGATGTTTGTAAACTTATTACATTTGATGCTATGGGCAGTTTCACAAAGAAATCGCACTGGTATTCATGTTAAGAAGCATTTTGTAAAAGTTTAACGGTATAGTCAGGGTTTCGGTAGCTCAAATTAAAGGGCACTAGCCTGGATTGCGAGAGGTTATGAGTTCACGTCTCGCCAGACTCCTGAGACAAGTAATTTTTCTATTATTTATATAAAATACAAAATAAGAGCACAAACAAGTATTATTTTTAACTGCTGAGACGAAGAATGTCACTTGGAAGAACTTCCATTTGTGTTTTAGATATTACTGTTTTATTTTGATTTGGAAAGGGATCATAAAGATTTTCCTACTTCACTTTTAGAACTTTTGTAAAACTTTTGCTTTTTGTCATACTAGGATCCAAAAGTTCCAACGCTTAATAGAAAATCTATTATATTTTTTCCAATGTAGGTATATTAAAATAGTGAAACCAAGTACTTGATATGTAATATTGTATGTTTTCTCTATTTTTACCACAATATTGTATGTAAAATTTTAAAGGTTTATCAACATATATGCTATTGAATTAACACTGTGTTTACATAAAAATGTAAACTAAATTGAATCATACTTCAGTTTCAAAATTATTACATACCTACCATTATAAATCGATCATATCATATCATTACATCACCCTGATCCAATTAATATCCCCAATGCTGAGGCATAACCTTTCTTTATGGATGCCTCAATTAGCAAAGTACAATTCACATGTTCATATTTTAGTAGTTCACAATTTATTTTGTTTGTTTAAAATGTAACTATATAATACTCTATTTTTCTAGTATTTTGTATTTAAATTTATCATATAAGATAACATTCAAAATGCGAAACTCTAAAATTTATAAATTCAAAGGCTGTTTCATCTTAATCAAAAAATTTCTTTATATTTTTTCTTTATTTTGATGAGAATAATTGCTTGAGAATAATTTGTAAGTAGAGTCGATATTGTGTAGTTATAGTTGCCGATTACTAGGTGTGATATAATTTTTTTATGGTGAAATTCTCTAATTTTAGTTTGCTACCTTTAATAATTACAAATAAATACTTAGTAAAAAAAAACTTTTAAAAAACCACGTTTTACTACGGGTTATAGATGTACTAAAAAGGAGAAAATAAATTTTTACAAATGGACTAAAAAGATAAAAATAAATTTTTGGTAATAATGAAAATTTACGATACAAATATTCTAAAATATATTGAATATTATGTATTGTTCTGAACATTCATACGCAGAATTTGAAAAATTTCCAAAAAATTAAAACGTGGTGCGTAATTTAGATCAACAGCGTTATTGATATTATATTAATATTTTCATTGTCTTTCCTAAATCCCTTCCTAACTAAACCAATGCAATAGTAATGCTGTGGATGGCATTGAATTAGTGTTGCCCAAATGCAAGAACAAGACGAGACTTAGCCAGTCTTGGTCTTGGTCTTGCGCCAATACACCTGGTCTTGGTCTTGGTCTTGGTCTTGCGCTTGCAGTCTTGGTCTTGGTCTTGGTCTTGCAGCAAGAGTCTTGCAAGTCTTGCAATTACCTATTAGTCTATTGCTATTTATTAAAGTTTACTTTAAATCTTAGAAAAACGTATTAGAATTGGAACATTGTGAGCTTGAATTAACATAGCCATAGTAAAGATCAATCAGATTAATAAATAACTGAAGATTTGATAAGAAAGTCGAAAAATCAACTGACCTATATGTCGTTTTCCATGGAAGTAACTGTTTCTTAATAAACATTTATGATTTATAAGCTTACATTTGCTAAAACATGTAAAAAAACAAATTAATTACAATAACTTGACTGTATTTTAAATAACAATGTCTGTCTAGAAAGAGATTGAACCCTCAACTTGCATGAAATTTAATAAAAGAGTTTTATGATTTATCATTTATTTCAATCAAAAATAAAATACAACACAAATCAAACATAACAGTACACAACAGCTTTATCATTAGGTTATGTTACTTTATATCAATTCTTTTGACCAAGAATTAATACAAAGTAACCATCTGGCTGACTCATCACTTAACCTATTTCTATGTTTTCTAATTACTAATGATGCTTTAGAAAATAATCTCTCAGCAGGTACTGAAGTTGCAGGTATTGAGAGAAAATCACGGGCCATCTTCGATAAAGTCGGATACTCTGTCTCATGCGTCCTCCACCAATCTAAAATGTCTTCCGAGCTGGCAGTTCTTGGTTTTCTCAGGTACTCCTCCAACTCGTCTATCACTAAGCCTTGAAGACAAGATCCAGATGACGTCGAGGGACATTCATAGAGTTTATCAAAGTCTATAATGTCTTCATCTTCATCACATACTTTATTTTCTTTTCTTGGCAATTCCAGAGATTTGTTCAGTGAGTGTAGACTTTTATATTCTTCATAAAGTTCATTGAACTTGCGCAGACTTTCTGTTTTAAGTTGCTTCCCCCACATTGTCAGGTCAAAAGTCTGAGCCTTATGCCTTGGGTCTAAAATTAAAGAAGTACAATAAATCCAGTTGCTCTTCTTATAATGTTTAAGCATTTTGTCTCGAGCTGCTTGGAAAGCTAGAATGAGCCTTTCATCCACTTCAGATCGATTAGGTTTCTCATCTAACTGTTTTACCATGGATTCAATTTTATCTAGCAAGAGATTGAATGATACAATGACTAGCGGTAATGTAACATATTTGTCTCCACCAAGTTTTGTACTTAAAAGTTTAAAGTTTATTAGAAATTTATGTAATTTTTCGAGTACCTGCCATTCACTAGCTGTGATTTGAAAATCATTCAATTCGGTGACAGAACTGCACAATATGTTAATGCCCGCTCTCACTTTTAAACCAAATCCAATCATATCATGTGTGGAATTCCATCTTGTTGGACAGTCAAGAATGGCATTTAGATTTGATGGCACGCCAGCTGCTTCACAAGCAGACTGAAACTTCTTCTTCACTATCTCACTTCTTTTTATTTTACTGGAAATACTGCGTAACTTTGTTACAGATGTACGCGAGTCAGCAATATTTGGTGCATATTCTTCATCTTCCTCAGTTTCGTCTGCATAGTCTTCATACTGCTGATCTTGCGCGTTAGTGTCAGACTCACAGTGTAATGCTAAGGTCTCTAATAAATCTTGTACACCAAGGTTTAAAATGTGAGCAAAGCACCGGAAATGTTGATTGTCTGAATCAAAGTGTGGCAACTGTTTGCCCAGTTCATACATAAATTTGGTATTTGCAGTTGCGTTGTCGACCGTGATACCTTGTATTTTATCAATTATGCCATATTCCAATAAACATTCATGGAAAATCGTTGCAATATCTTCCCCAGTATGTCGACCGCGTGATGGTATAAAATCAAGAACTACAGATCGATACTTCCATTCGTTGTCTATATAATGCATAGTAACCCCGTAGTAACTCCTACCAGCAATTGACGTCCACCC
Organism: Calamotropha paludella; assembly: GCA_927399485.1. Classification (NCBI taxonomy): domain Eukaryota; kingdom Metazoa; phylum Arthropoda; class Insecta; order Lepidoptera; family Crambidae; genus Calamotropha; species Calamotropha paludella. The sequence goes on along the minus strand of OV656815.1, from coordinate 17,726,986 downwards.
ATCAATGGTAAATGACATTTTAGATGATAATTGTTGAAGTCGTTCCTTGAGATTAAATTGGAGCTCTTCAAATCGCTCTTTGACTTTCCTTCTAAGTGTAGACCTTTTAGGAAACTCCATATTAGGGCAAATACGTCGAAAATATACTTGTGTAGCTTCGTCATCGAAAAATGAGAAGGGAAGATATTTTTTCACTACCCAATCAACTGTAGCTGTCGTGATGTTGTCACTGCTGTTTTCCGACTGAAATAAAACAATAAATCTTGTGTTATTATTTAAAACATACTAGGTTTGAGCGTTTAGGAGGAGGAGGTTTGTTGTTGTTAAATCGAGAAAATCGTTAAATTGACATTTGTTATATTAAGGTTGCACTGTACTGTAATTTACCAAAATAAAGTACTTAGTTGTTACTGGCCGATTATGAAAACAAATGAAAATATAGGTGTTTATAAAAATATTTAAGACGATAATTACATACTTAATATGTCGCACCCCTAGATGAAAACACCACTAACTCAAAAATACTTACGTAAGTTAATGGCGTTTTTGAAAGTATCGCATGAACAGCTACGCGGAGTTAAAATTCCCGTAGCGACAATTTCGACCATTGTTAAAAATGACGCGAAATATGTACCTATGTATTACTATTTTATCAATATCTATAAAATATTCCGAAGTCAGTTTAAAGTCATTTGTTCAAAAAAGACTTTTTTGAGTTCCTGGAGTTTTCATATAAAAAAAATATATTCTTACCTGTCCACTTCTTCCAGCGGTTACTAAAAAGCTTGTGATATCTCCACTTAATTTTGGTTTAACAGGAAGAAATATTTGTGATTCCTTTTTGTGGAAAGATATTAGATGTTTCCTTAAGCCTGAAGTGTTTCTGTTTTTCATTTTTATTTCAGTCTTTTTATGTTGGCACAATTTACACAAGGCAGTTTGGGATGCATGAATTATTTCGAAAAACTCCTCAAATTTGCTTTTGGGTCTTTTAGATCTGTGACTCAAACTCTCGTTACTCGGACTAGAATAATTTGAATCTTCGTCACTCATATTAAATTGTACACGTGATACGTTTTTAGAAAACAACAAGAATTAGTAAAAACAATTATTAAGTTAGACTCGAAGCACAGCTCAATTGGAAATGACTGGAATTAAAATAATTCCTTTGTTTATAGTACGTTTCCTTGCTTTCTACCGCGCCGCCTCGCCACGTGCCGGCTCTATTAAAAGGATGCCGCCGCAAATCAAACGATGCCGCGTGCGGCGTACAAACACAGATTATTACCTACTTGTACAGACGCGACGCGTGAATAAAATATATGTAAAGAATTAGTGCCAATCACTATTCTTTACATATAAGTGAATGTTTTGGCGTACATCTATACTAATCTATACTAATATTATAAAGCTGAAGAGTTTGTTTGTATGTTTGATGACAGAAGTTTTAAAATAAATAAATAAATCCTGAACGTCACTATACCTCCAAAGTTACTATTCTTCGTGGGCGAAGTCGCGGGCACTGCTTGTAAATACTTTTTTTTTTTTTTTATTTATTTTTTTTTATTTATTTATTTCATATACAAGAAAAAAAAATACAAAGATACAATTTAGTCCCACAAAACCGACTTGTCGGTTTGACTGAGGGATTTTTAGTCTCTTAGCTTATAATTATAATTATGTAGGTATATAATACAACTATAACTGTATCAGGTAAAGTTAAGTGCACAATAATTGGATTTAGACTGAATTACAACAAACTGAAGGAAAATTTAGCGGTGATAATAATAAGATACAATTGTTGTAAGATATAAAATACGTGTGTAAAAAACAACCACGCCTCCGAGCCCTCAGATGGGCTCGGAGGCGTGGTTGTTTTTTACACACGTATTTTATATCTTATAGAAATATTGCATTGTGAATGCAAAAAAATAAATAAAAACATACAATTGTTGTGTTAAATAGTAGTCATCAGATAATCTTTTAATATTTTTTTAAATTTATTTTTATCCGTTTCACATCTAATAGTTTCGGGCAACGAATTAAGAAGATATGGTATACGCTTCTGTAAAGTTCTGTCACCAAAATAATTTTGAACCCTAGGAATTACAAATTTCTTTTTTGAAGTGGCTCTAGTGATCTGGTTATGATTTATGTATTCAAAAGTGGAGACACACTCTCGGCTGCCGTGATTATTTACTAATAATAAATCGCAGGCTTTTTATTTTATTAGTAGGTAAGTACCTACGCTTTTTATATTATTTTATTAATTATGTAGAATTTTTTTACACGTTTCAAGTATATTTAAAAGTGGCTACAATATTTATCAAACGGGTGATATTTGAACACTTTTTTGCTATTTTTTCTTGTAAAAACTTAAGAAATATAATGACTAAATGTACAATAATAGTACCTAAGTAATTAGTTTAAAACCATATAATCAATATTATAATATATACTTACTAGAATAAATTATTATGACATCTACTACCTATCCTTACCATTTTATTCTAATCATAATACTACTTGCGTGATCAGTATAATGTATTCATTTTCATTATAAGCACTCTGAAACTTATTTATTCTTTGGAACACCTGTAGGTACTCTTAAAATTCGAAATTATTTTGCATGAGTATACCTACGCCTACGCCCTGTGGCGGCAATCAAATAGTGTCAAATGTTGTGATTTCGGCGCGGCGGCAACGATTGTTGTATATGATTTCAAAAGAAGCCGCCGGCGCGTGTATTATAACCATGTGCTTCCGAAAAGCAGCAAATTTCTTTGAGAAGTAAGTACAAAACCTTTGATGCCGCATTATCAAAGTGCCGATGGTTAAAACATAACTATGCATGCACTCAGTTTGATTTTAATGGATATTTTTTTATTCGCTATGTAGGTATGTTTATGGTATTAGTCGTAATGCGCATAGATCCAGTTTTTCATATTCTTTGATACAGTTTTTTGCGTCTCATAGAATTCCTAAGCGTACCTATACACCGAACTGTTACACCTAACTACTCCGTGAAATAGCGCTAAGTCCTAGCTGCAAGACGCAAGAGTCTTGCAGGCTTAGTCTTGTTCTTGCTCAAGTCTTGCACGGTCAGTCTTGGTCTTGGTCTTGCTAAAAATACGCGGTCTTGTTCTTGGTCTTGGTCTTGCAAAAACGCAAGAACAAGACCAAGACTGCAAGACCAAGACTGAATTTGGGCAACACTACATTGAATAGTTTTTCAAGTATAATGCGCACCACGTTTTAATTTTTTGGAAATTTTTCAAATTCTGCGTATGAATGTTCAGAACAATACATAATATTCAATCTCTGAGTATTCAATATATTTTAGAATATTTGTATCGTAAATTTTCATTATTACCAAAAATTTATTTTTATCTTTTTAGTCCATTTGTAAAAATTTATTTTCTCCTTTTTAGTACATCTATAACCCGTAGTAAAACGTGGTTTTTTAAAAGTTTTTTTTATTAAGTATTTATTTAACTCTTTTTAGTTTTAAATTATCTGAATTGTGCCTACTTAGTTCTTCAATATATACATGTAATATATATCAAATATCCAGACACACCACGTGGAGGTTAATTTAATTAAAGCCTAATTAAGTGGTTTTAGGATGTAAAACTGTAAAATATGAAATTGTTAGGTGAAACAAGCCTGTATACAAAATTTCAGCCAAATCGGATAAGAGGAAGAGGTCGAAATAAGGATCTCAAATTTTGACGACAAACCAACAGACCAACAGACAGACAAGTGAAGTTAAGTAAAACGTGGTAAAAAAAACAGTCAAGCTATTTATGTAATTAATGTGATTCCCTGTTCGTCGTTTCTTTTTTCTTATGAAACGCCAAGTGACATTCTGATAGCGATTGTTTTTAATGTACTTGTATCATAAAGCATCATAATAATGTTGTGAGAAAGATTTTGGACACTTTAGCTTCTGTCATAGACTTTAAATCTTCTTTTTTTTACGACCAAGAAATAAAAATATACTAAGTTTTGCTTAGCATATTTTATTGAACCGAATAGACTTAAAACTTGTGTTCTCGAAGAACTGCATAATAGAGATGGCGGATGGCAAAAGATCTACACAGCTCGTTCAAAAAGCAATGGTGGACTAAGCGTAAGCTTATATGATCACGGTTTTAGCTATAAATTAAAGCCTTAATAAACGTAAATGTATCAGTAATGAAACTAAAACTCATTGCAATATCAGAAGCATTATGCTCTAAACCTGAATAATGATAAAAAAGTGGTTATAAGAGACATTAATGTAAGCATTGTTGTCTGTCAGTGTAGAATTGCGCCAGGTCTTCACATTTAGAGGTGTTGTAACATGCTGCTAATGATACTGCAGGTAATCGCCTATATTTTCTGTAGTCTACAAAATGCAGCGTTTTCCGAACAAGGTACTGGCAAAGGTGCTTCGATCCTGAAGAATAATGATAATTTAGGAGAAAATAATATAAAAATCAGATTGTAATGGGTTCCATCATATATTTAGTAGGAAATGACTATTGAATATGATTAGACTGATCACTTACAATTTTAGATCTGATTTCACAAAATATATTCCAAAATCAAAACTTAAAATGGAAAGAGCATTTTTAATCATAAATTGAATTAAAAGAAGAAAGCATATACCTACTTAAAAACGGTACTTACGGTAAAAACTTAATCGCTTGGTATTTTTTAGTTTGCTGATCCTTAATCCTATTTTATCCTATTTTATTTATTTATATAGGTATAGTACACAGCTCAAAGACAATTTTAATGTATAATTTTGTAGGCCAATTACGACTATCCAACGGTTTACAATTTGGATTCGAAATATTGAAAATATTATCACCATTACAATAATTATAGACATATCAGATAACAAAAATAAAACCAAAGTAAGTAGGAAAAAAAACAATTAAAGTATTGATACCCAAGGGAAGCCTTACTCATGCTGATATTAATATTATTTTATAAATTACATACATATACTTTAGGTAGGTGATATAAATAATAAGCAATATGAATGAATAAATGTACATATATTATACTTAAAATGATACTGTAGATACTTAGTACCAAAAAAATATGAAAACGAAAAAAAAGATAAACACTGGATCTAAGTTTTGTAATCACCACCTTCACAGCAAATACAATAAAACACTCATATTATTACCAGTTATTTCAAACTATTTGTCAATGCAATCTAGGTCATAGAAACCTTGTCTTATATTGTTCTGACAATGTCTTGGAGCCAATGAAAATATCTACGTAGTGAAACTTTGAATTGTAGGTGGTCCACAGTTTAGTAAACATAGAGTCCTATGCGTAGTTAGTGTGGTGGTGTGGGACGTGCATCAGATGCGAATGCCTTGTACGCCGTGGAGTGGTAAATAATGAAAAAAAGCATGAAGTTAAATGTTTAGTATGTAATAAAGTAGAGTATAAAGAGAGTTTCTGTATGATCTTGTACCACACACCTTTACTTGATATGATGTATATGTTGAGAAAAACTCCTTTTTGAGATAAAATTGTATATTTTCACAATGAACTGTATAACTTGATAACAATGTAATATAGGTATGTTTAACACGCGCGGCGGCGATATTATTTAAAGGCAGACTGATTATAATTAAACAATAAAAGTATGACGAAACATTTAGGTACTAAACGGCGTAAAACGCTTACGCATGAAAATGTGCGGTGACTACACCGTACATGCTCCGGGCCGCGAGATGAATGGGAGATAAACTACTTCGGTACGAATGACGTACGAATGCAAATGGGGGATGTAGACTTGTCGACGTTGCTGTCTCTTAACTCGCGCGGACTGCCGCTTTCGCTGTTTCTGACGGAGGACAGCCGCACGGTGGTGAGCTCTTGAAGCGGTGTCGCCGCTGAGGCTGCGCGTCGCGCCCGCACCCGCCGCACGCGGCGGCACGCGATCGCCGCGCCTGTCGCCGCTACTGCGCCGACTAACACGTAGATAAGCACATAATGGTGGACGTCGTGATAAGACACCCCTCCTGCCAGTGGCGTTTCCTCTTTCATGTCCTTCAGTCCCCTCTCGATGTGTTCATGTATTTTTTGATTTTCACCTGTAGTTGTAATGTTACTGACTAACAGAGTAGAAGGTATTGACACGTTGACTATGTTGTTTATAGGATTGATCTCGTACAACATGACATCTGCACTTATCAAGACAAGTGCAGATGTCATGTTGTACTGTTGTACTGTTGTCAAGGTTATGCGCGTGCACCGTAAATAGGTCGGACTTGATAATGCACCCGTGCGAAATGCTGACGATGCCGGCTCGCTCCAGTTGAGGCGCGGTCATCTGATCTGCGCACATAACTCGTAACTGACACCGTTCGCAACAAAAATATAAATATTTATTTATATTGTTCAATTCAATCCATTTGTTTTGGCAGGGGTTCACAACTGTTTTGCATTGTTGCGTGTCGATATCCAACTCACAAAGGTTTTCTTTCTGGGTGAGATGAAAGATTGGTCTCTTTAGTTGACAAAGATATATATTTAGTTCTTACACTTCCGCGCACATTACACATCAGAATAATACACAAACAAGATGTACCGCTACGTCCCATCGTTAGCCAAAGTGACTCACCAACCTACCGTTTGGCTAAACACGTAGCTAAAATACTATCACCACTAAGGGGTAAAACAACTGCCTATGTAAAGGATTCCTACCATTTTGTTAGTGAGATACAACACCTACGTCTCACTGATGATGAAACTATGGTTAGCTTCGATGTCCAATCTTTATTCACAAGCTTACCTGTTCAAGATTGCATTGATGTCACTAGGAAGAGACTAGAGAAACACAATATACCAAGTGAATATTCAAAATTACTGGAACATTGCCTAACATCGGGCTATCTCTTGTGGAATGATGAATTCTACCTACAAGTGGATGGTGTAGCAATGGGCTCTCCTGTATCACCCATAGTCGCCGACATATTCATGGAGGACTTTGAGCAAAGGGCCCTAGCGACGGCACCGGTGTGTCCACGCTTTTACAAAAGGTATGTAGATGACACATTTGCTATATTACCAAGAGATATGGTTTCTGTCTTTTTAAGTCACCTTAATTCCGTTCATCCCAACATACAATTTACTATGGAATTAGAGACAGACAATAAAATAGCCTTCCTAGATATTCAAATCAGCAGGAATCCAAATCAAACCCTTAGTCATACAGTGTACAGAAAGGCAACTCATACCGATAGATATTTAAATGGTGACTCTCACCACCATCCTATACAGTTAGCTACCGTAGGGAAATCTTTGTTTCAGAGAGCTCGCGGCATCTGTGACCAACAACATCTGACTGCTGAGCTTCAGCATGTCAAGCAAGTACTACAAGATAACAAGTTGCGAGTACCAAGACTGCGTCACAGAAGCCGCGCCAAACCAGCCACAGTAGAGCGCCAACCTGCTGTCCTTCCCTACATGAAGGGGGTCACTGACAAGATTGGGAATATTCTGAAGCGGGTTTCTATTAAAACTTACTTTAAACCAGCCAGGAAGATTGACCAATTCTTACGATCGGTCAAGTGTAATATACCCCTTCAGGCAGCGGGTGTCTACAAAATCGATTGTGACTGTGGGCTCTCATACATCGGGCAAACAAAGAGAAGTATAGGGACGCGCATTAAAGAACACGTAGCTGACATGAAACATAGGCGCGATAATAGGTCTGCAGTGTGTGAGCATGCTTTTGAGGGGCCAAACCACTATATTCGTTTTGATAAACCACAAATTCTCGCTAGAGAACAAAGATTTGTTCCTAGGATGCTACGCGAGGCTATTGAAATTAAGAAACATCCTAATTTCAATAGAGACGAAGGTTGGAGCGTTCCACCTGCTTGGGACCCCATAATTAATAAATTAATACCTACAAAAACACACACTGCAAGACCTGATGATGTAGTTAGCTCTTTTTGCAAATTATTAAACAGTAAGATGGAGGTCGGTCCCCCTGCCCGAGTTTCTTTCGCCAGTTCTTCTCGGAAGGCCCTCCCAATTTCCGAACTGGTAGTAGACTCAGTAGTATACAATGTAATCGTAGTGAGAATTAATTAAATAACTAAATAATGTTTTAATATAAAATAAAACAACTTGATTTATATAAAATAATTTAATAATTAGGAACGTGCCCGATTAAAATATTGTGAAGGTAGTAGAAAATACATGACAACCATCATCTTAGTCATCCTGTGATCACGGCTCCTGTAAAGGAGTCGAAACGTCAGGATTAAATATAAAATAAAATAAAACATGCGCAAAAATCCGTAAAAAAGATATATATTTTCTTGTTGCTGACATGCTGTAATATCTTCTGACTTCATTGTGATATATGTATCTTTTGGTAAGTTTACAGCTACGTAGTCTGATAATGGTAGCGTACTTATCATCTTACTCAAATTAGTTGCTGTTGGTATCGAATAAAGGTGAAAAATTTCATAGGAATCTCTGCTGATAAGTGGAACCTGTATCTCAAACAAAAGATAATCTTCGTTTATTCTTGTTTTCACACTTAGCAGATGGTATAAACTCTGTAAATTAGCATGTATGTTGTTGATTGATAAGGTTAGCTCCTTGGATATTTGACTTGATATTATACTAAGTTCTTGACGGAGTTGCTCCGGAGTCAAGAGGTGAAAATTGAATCGTCCGTGGTAAACGTCCGTTACCATGTCCAATAACGATTCTTGAATGGTTTGTAATCTATGTATCATGTTGCTTGCACTAACAGCTGAAAGCGTAAAGTAATTAACTTGTGACATGTTGAGAACTTCTGAGTTTAATACATTGAGCGCCCTTTCTATTTTTAGCATTTGTCTGTTAATTAATTTATATTGTGTGTTCATAGCGTCTTCGTTTCTTTTCAGTAAATTATATTCGGCCTCTACTATGGATGTTTGATTTTTCCAAAGTAATGCGAGATGTTGTTGGTTGTTTCGGATGAGATCTATATCTTTCTGGTACTGCTCGGCGAACTGTTGATCCAAGACTCCAAATAAAGAATTAGCAAGATAGCCGACGCCATTGATGAGATCGCGTCGTCTTCTTGAGCGTGTTCGAGAATGCTGACTTGATAAAATATTATTGTAGTATGTTAGTTCTGAATAACTATGAGTTAATTGATTTATTATGACTTCACAGTGTATGGTTTCTTTTATTTTGTTACAGGTTTCTTGTAGGTGAATTTAATAATTTCTGAATGTTTGGCACCCTTTCCAATAGGGGTCTACATCATAATAAACGACTATTTTCCAATTATCTCGTATTACATGCATGTCAGCGATCTTGTCGAAATAAATCCCTTGGTTTGTTTTCAGGGGCGTATTGTTAAATGAACATGTAGATGATGTTAGGATAGTCATGAAATATAGTATAGCTAGCACCAGTGAGGAGAAGTTGACACGTGACCTCACGTGACGTTTCGCCTTATTTTGATTTACTGAATTGATTTGATCGTTAATTTGTTGGTCACTTGTTTGACTTGAAGGCTTCGTAGGTAGTAAAGATAATTTTACTACAGGGCGTTTCAGGTAACCGTTCATGGTTTTTAATGTGACTACACGTACGTGTCCATCGGATCCAGGGTGAAGTTGTACGACACGACCCATAGCCCACCTTCCTGCTGGCAAATTATCTTCATGTATGATCACGATGTCATCTAAAGCAATATCTTGTTGATCTTTTTTCCACTTACTACGGATTGATAATTGGCTGAGGTACTCTTGTCGCCACCTTTTCCAAATATCGTTAAAAATTTTCTGACATAGATACCATCTTGTTCTCAAATCATGTTCAGTATCGAAAATTGATAGTACCGGTCCACTTGCAAGGAAGTGTGAGGGAGTTAAGTAATCTAGATCGTTGGCGTCTTCCGTGAGGGGGCACAACGGTCTTGCGTTTAAGCACGCTTCCAGTTGTGATAAAACAATGACGAATTCTTCGTAGGTCAGCTTCTGCTCACCAACTACTCTTTTAAGGTGGTATTTTAAGCTTTTCACAGCCGCCTCCCACAGTCCTCCTGCCGACGGCCATGAAGGTGCATTGAAATGCCATTGGATGTTCATGTTGATTATTTCCCTCATCAGTGGCTCATTGTTGGTGTGAATAATTGTTTCTAGCTCTTGGTACTCGTGCTGGAGAGCCCTACTTGCTCCGACGAAGTTGGTTCCATTATCACTGTATATGTGATGAGGAGTCCCTCTTCTGGCGGCCATTCTCTTTAAGGCTGCTAAAAATGCAGATGTTGTTAAATCTGATACTAGTTCAAGGTGGATGGCCTTGGTCGCCATGCATACAAATACAGCTACATAAGACTTTGTACACTTTATACCTTGTCCCTTGCTGCTTTTTGTCATGTAAAATCCAGTAAAGTCGACGCCAGTGTGCCAAAATGGACGAGATGGGTTACTTCTAGCATGAGGTAAGTCACCCATAACTTGATTCTGCGTGGTAATGTCGTGGCGCTTGCATTTTGTGCATAAACGCAGTCGTTTTTTCACAGCCCTGTTGCCGCCTATGATCCAATAACCTTGACGAATGTAAGATGCTGTCAATCGTGCTCCACCGTGGAAGGTAAGTAGGTGAGCTTCATCAATTATTAAGATTGTCAGATGGTGACTATGAGGTATGATTATAGGATGTTTCATCTCATAACTTATTTCCGCGTTCCTCAGTCTTCCACCCACCCTTATTATTCCATCTTGATCTAAGTAAGGGTGAAGATTAAATAAGGAGCTTTTTGAACTGACACTATTGTTTTTTCTTAAATCTTCTATTTCTTGTAAAAATTCCTCGTGTTGAACATGTTTTATAATTAACATCTTGGCTGTTTTTATTTCTTGTAAAGTGAGGTAAGACGGCACCTTTATAGACTTTATTCTTAATATAAAACGGCGTATCCATGCAACGATGCGAATGAGCTTGTGTAAAGAACTGTTTTTGTTTATAATTTGTTTGATGACATTGTCAGGATCTTGATAACTTGAAAATAATACTTGTTTATTGATTTTCTGATCTTCTTCTGTTTTAAAAATCATTTGCGGTTGATCTTCATAAGATAATAACCAGCTCGGTCCTTGCCACCAAAGCTGATAATCCGCCAGTTGAGTAGCAGTCAACCCCCTGCTCGCGCAATCGGCAGGGTTGTCCTGCGACTTCACGTAACGCCAGCTAGTTCCGGGCATGACGTCAGTCACTTGATTGACTCTATTAGTTACAAAAGTCTTCCACTTGTTGGGATCTCCTTGTAACCATCCCGAAACAGCTGTTGAATCTGTCCATCCATAAATCTTGATATGATAACTGCTTAAACATTCTTTTATTTTTTTGATTAATTTAGCTAGTAAAACAGCGCCACATAGCTCCATTCTTGGTAAAGTTATATTTTTGCTAGTAGGCATTAACCTCGTTTTGCCGCTGACCAGAACCAGTCTAGTTTGACCCTCACGTGTAATTTTACAATAAATGACGCATGCGCATGCCCTGATTGACGCATCGCAAAAGCCATGTAATTCGATCAAATCATTTGCTTGAGTACCGATCCACCTTGGAATTTTAAATTTATTTATATTTTTAATGTCGTCCTTGATTTTAAGCCATTCTTTGATAATGTTATCTGGAAGCGTGTCGTCCCAATTAATGTTAGTCAACCATGTCGCCTGGAATAATAGTTTAAGTTTTGTTGTTAAGGGTGACAGCCAGCCAAGAGGGTCAAAAATTTTGGAAATATCAGACAGTAGCGTTCGTTTTGTCAGTCTTGTATTTGATGATTCAATCTTGCATTGAAATGTCATTACATCTTCCTGGGGAATCCATCTCAACCCCAGTGTTTTTGTTGATTCGACTTGCCGAAAATCAAATGTTTTATTTTCACTAGCTTGTTCTAGTAACTCTGGAACGTTAGAAGACCATTTTCTTAGGTTGAAACCACCTGACTTCAGTAATTTTATAAGATCTATTTTTAAAGATTGCGCTGCTGATGCTGTGTGACTTCCATGTACCAAATCGTCCATGTAAAAGCTCTCTTGTAATGTATTGATGACGTCACTGTGATATTTATGTTTTTCATCAGAAGCGAGCTTTTTTAATGTCATCATTGATAAAAATGGTGCGGCCTTGGTGCCATAAGTTACTGTTGTCAGTTGATATTCTTTTAAGGGTTGTGACTGGCTGTCTCGCCATAAAATTTTTTGATATTGCTGATGTTCTTCCGATAACCAGATTTGTCTGAACATCTTTTCTAAATCTGCGGTGTATGCATATTTATATTGGCGCCATTTTATTATTAAATTTTGGAGGTCTTGTTGCAAATTCGGGCCCCTGTACATAAGGTCATTTAAACTGTGACCTGTCGAGGTTTTACTCGATGCATTGAATACGACTCGAAGTGCTGATGTCGTAGATTCCGCTCGCAATACACAGTGATGAGGCATAAAATATTCCGGTTTATTGTTACCGGCGACGGAAGGAATCATATGACCGGACTGTAAATATTCATTAATAAAAGCTTTGTAATCAGCCGCTAAATTATGTTGTTTATTGAATTTCCGTTCTAATTGTGTGAATTGCGCAACAGCCTTGTTTTTCGAAGCGCCTAAGTCTTGTATGAAATTCGACTTTAGGGGAAGTTTCACCTTGTATCTTCCGTCTTCACATCGAACTGTAGTAGTGTTATAAAATTCCATACATATTTCGTCTTCTGATGATAATCCTTGGTCCTGGGTGATGTCTTCGATTTCCCAAAATTTTTGTATGTCTTCAAGTTGGTTTAGTATGACATTACAATGTAAAGAGGTTTCGTAAGCGCTTCCACTTAATATCCAACCAAAATGTGTTTGTTGGGCTATTGGACCTTTCTGATTTTCTTTACAAATGCCGTCTAAAATAATGTTGGAATACACTTCCGCCTCCAGGAGTAGATCTATTGGACGACTTTTGTAGAACTCGGGATCGGCCAGTTGTATGTGTTCCAGGAACGACCATGTTGGTTTTGTTAAAGTGCAGCTCGGTAAATTGTTTATTAAAGTTTTCATAATGAGGACATCGGTATTTAATGTAAATTCGCTGTTATTTGATTTGATGACGATATTTATAACTCCTTTACAACTGTTTTCTTTAGCTCCAACTACTGATATAACTCCTTTGCATCTGCGCCTGGACAAAGCTAAGAGTTGAGCTGCTCTTTCGGTGATAATTGATGCATGCGACCCTTGATCAAGCAGTGCTCGAAAGTTGTAATAGGTGCCGTTGGCTGCTTTGACCTTGATGACAGCCGTGGCTAGCAACACTTCAGGAACGTCACGTTGCTGTGACACGTGAGCGCTGCTCTGGTTTTGATGGTTCTGACTTGAAGTTGAAGTGCATGGTTCATTTGTTGCTCTTGATGTTGTGTGCTGAACATGATTATTCTGATGTGAATATGATTCGTGTAAGGTGGTGTTGTGAAATCCTTGACATTCACGACATCGCTTTTGAGAAGTACAGTTTTTTCCCTGGTGACTAAATAAGCAATTCGGGCAAATGTGGAGTTTAGATACTGTATTACGCTTATGCTGTGGCGTCATTGATAAGAACTTTGGACAATAATAAATTCCATGATCGTTGTTGCATAAAACACATCTAATGTGATTATTTTTCATATTTATTTGTTCTGTAATATTATTGTTGTTAGGAAAAACTTGATATTTGGTCTTGATATTTTTCGATGCGACTTGACTTGATGGCAATCTTTGTGTAGGTACTTCTTGTTTTCTACGGGACGTTTCTAATGTTGTAAATTTTGTTTCCAGGAATTTCAAAACATCCTTTAATGTAGGTAACTCCTTGGGACATTCTAGAGACTCATTGTAATCGTTAAACGATTCATTATCTAGTTTTTGTGCTAGTAGATGAACAAGTAAAGGGTCCCACGTAGTGATATCCACTCCGAGGTTCTTAATTGCGTTTAAGGTTTCCAGGGCATGATCATGAAGGCGCTTGATATGAACGAGTGATAACTGTTGCATACTTGGGATACTCAAGAGGCTGTTGATGTGAGAAGTGAATATAAGCTTTTTGTTGTTGTAGCGGTGGTTCAATATTTCCCAGCAAATAGTATAATTATCTGAGCTAATAGGTAAATGACGTACGAGTCTCTCCGCTTCACCTTGAACTTTACTTTTGAGGAACTGCATTTTCTGGGCGTTCGATATAGATGGATTTTTGTGTATGGCCTCGGTAAACAGATCCTTGAAGGACACCCACTGATGATAGTTTCCGTTGAAGATAGGTACGTCCATCATCGGTGTTGATTTTTCTCGATGAGAGACCGACCAGAGCTTGTTATTGATCGATCGCTTCATGTTATTATATATTTGTTCGTGACACGAAAATGATTGCTCGTACTCTTGATTAGCACCTTGGATTTCACTGTCAATATCCCAGTGAAGGCTGTCTATAACTGACCATCGCGATTGCAGTGAGTGAAGTAAGTCTTCAAACTCCCATTTCTCATTTACAGTGTCAAGGTCAATGTTGGATATCGTTCTTTGTAGGGCTCTAAAGTTGCTTGCTTGCTTCTTGAGCATCTCGTCAGTTTTACTGTTAGTACCTCTTGATTCGGAAAAAGTTGACGGCTGCGTACCCGAAAAGGTAGGTACAGCAATTGGTGTAGCGGGCTTCAGTTTCGGTGTTGATGGTCTTGTTTCCATCGTAGGGTCATACGACTGGATCAAAGCCTTGATGCTTCCGTATTTTTCCTTTGTCTGCTCGTACTTTTCTTGAGTGAAGTAAGGATGCGATTTATCTTGATATGTCCACAGCTGAACGTGGTTTTTATTAAATTCTTGCCAGTAATTCTCTAGGGTGTTCAATCTCCTATTAATATAGTCTGCAGTCTTCCTATCACGACCATCTTTTCTAAAGTTGACCAATAATTGATCAATAGCTTCAATTATTTGTTGTTGAGTAATATTAGTTAGTTCTCAAAAGTAGAAGTCATGTTTGCTAATAATAAAATTTAATATTTGCTGTTAAATTTGTATATAAATACTTGATGGTTAAGTAGTTGTTAATAAAATGTTTGAAAATGATTTTATAATACTTGCTTATTGTAGTCTGCTTATGAATACTTGATATGATCCTGATTGCTGGTTGATTGTCTTTTTTGAGTACTATGCACAGATGTGCGACTTCTCAATCCACTCGGTGAGACCCGCTTGTGGGAGGCCGAATGAACCGATCCGCTCCGTACACAGAAACCCAAAAAAAATTGTCGAAGGACCAAAAAGATGTATGATCTTGTACCACACACCTTTACTTGATATGATGTATATGTTGAGAAAAACTCCTTGTTGAGATAAAATTGTATATTTTCACAATGAACTGTATAACTTGATAACAATGTAATATAGGTATGTTTAACACGCGCGGCGGCGATATTATTTAAAGGCAGACTGAATATAATTAAACAATAAAAGTATGACGAAACATTTATGTACTAAACGGCGTAAAACGCTTACGCATGAAAATGTGCGGTGACTACACCGTACACACAACATTTGCTGTGGAATTATGTCAGGGACAAGAGAGAGCAGCGGGATTTAGAGGGGATTTGACTTAGAAGTAAGTGCGGTCCAGAGTATTTTATCAAAATGCGAATCAGCTTAAGCAAAACAGTATGCTAATTAAAAATAAACTAATACAATAACTTTACTAAAATAATAAACTAACTCAAATTTAAAATCATGAAAAATCTTCTTAACAATTTTGAAAACGAATGTATGTATGGACAATATGGACGTGCATACTATATCAACCTACTCGATTTCTGCTGATAACATATACGACACAAAAGATATATCATGGGCCCTTAACATAGAATTAATATGCATTTAGTTCTAAATCTCTACCAGATGAAGAAGGGTTTTAAAACAACAATACTTTTTCCTTTTCTTCCATCCAGCTCTAAAAAGGCATGTGTGTTTGAATTATAAAATATCATATACTTTATTCATTTAGTGAAATAAATTTCCTCCGTTCATTGAATGTAAACGTTTGTTAGTCAATTAAAAAGAAAACAGTTTCAGAATCAAATTAGAGGCAAAGTTGCACTATATAGTTTTTATATACACTTATAGTTTTCTATATCTTTATATAAGAATAGGCATTATATGGAAAAACAAATGAAATAGATATTTTTTAACCTTGTAGCCATTACTGGGAAACAATTAACATTTTATTAAGTATAATTTATTACTTTATCATAATTGGAGCGAAGCTTCCATGGATCAGCTTCAATGGCGCAATGTCTGTTATGCCAAAACTTCCCCAGTTCTTAACCGATTTTAATATTTTTTGTGTGGAATCGAATCAACAGGTTAAGGACCAGATTGTGACGGAGCCCGAATTTTTAATTTCGCTAAAATTCTCATCGAAACAAAAAAAAAACTTTTTTTAGTTATTACGCTCCGCTCCAATATAAGGTGCTAGCGTAGCTTTATGCTTAGCGACTGCATCGCCTAATTATTTCATGTTCAATTTAAGTATGCTGTCCGGTTGTGTAGATAGCGCCATCTCTTTACACCATTGGGTGTCGTAAAAGGCGACTAATGATTATGGAGGTAATCTTTATACACTTTTCGTACACCACACAACGGACAGCAGCGTTTCCCGAATTATGTTCTTAAACTGCGTTCTTTACCCAAAGATTATGTCATAACCCCCACTTTTGAAGGAGCCTTCTGTCCAGCAGTTGACATCTTTCACCTGAGACAATCCAATTTAAGAGGATAACAGAATTTACTTTAAAACAAAACCCATTACAAGCAAACGCTAATTTCTATGACTTGCGGATCTGGCAAAGATTTTTTCCAAATTTCGAAAATCTTTAGAAAAGTGTTTTATTCAAAAATATTTTTGTTAAAATTGAATATAAATTACCCATAAAACAACTATAAGGTTTTGCATATTTTTCTGATTTATGGGGCATTTTTTCCTGTTCATTTAATTTCATATTAGTTCGACCGTCAAGTAAACCAAGTGCAGGAGATTCCAGTTTACGCATTAGAATGCAGTCTAACTTGATTTTCCAGTTTAACTGTTAGTTTTTCTGCAAATGTTGTTATATGGACATAAATTACTATAAATAAATTGTTTTGTACCAGAATACACAAGAAATAACCTAATCAATAAAATAATAAATGTAAAGTAAAAAGGAAGTTGATATATTAATATTAAGTTGATTAAAATGCACTGGTTTTTATTTAGAGATAGCCATAGGCTAAAAGAAGTTGGATACATTTTTAAAAAATAAATCACTAATTAATTCATAGTTTTTTAATTATTCGACGAAGTCACACCTGTAGGTACTTATCTTGTCTTCCCGACAGATTTTTCATATTTACAAAAATAGTAACACTTTTGAAAGTAATCAGATGTAATGATTCTTTCATTAAACATGGTTTCTTACAAGTATTATAAAAAATAGTACATTAATGTTTATAATTTACTAGCTGCACTCGGTATGCTTTGCAATGCTCTTTTTTGTAGATCTTTTTTGTTGATATACCTACGTATAAACCTTCTCTGGCATGCATAGAACAACTTAATAAAGTTTCATCACAATCCGAGCAATGGTTTCGGCCCGCATAGGTAACCAACATACGGACCTTGATTTTTATTTATATAAAGGATAAAAATCCGAGTACAGCAGAAAGCTAAAAAATTAAAACGACAGAAATTAACCGAAACATGGATAAATAAGTTAGGCAACATAAGGTAACTGATATTGTTTCATGATTTAGCCCTTTCCTTTGATGCCCAACACAGCACATTTCAATAACAAATATTTTTATAGGAATTATAGTATAGTATAGTAGTAGTTAAGTATGTACATACATATACTGTTAACTTCTTTACCCGTATTTAGCTCTGCCGGAGTCAAGTAAAATGAAGAGGGCATGTTTATAAGCATAAGTAAACATTCACACAAAACGCAAGTAGCTTTCTCATAAAAGCAGTCTCTTGGGCTCTACTTTATGTTACACGTAAATGCTACTCGACGCTAGATGTCTCTAAACGTGTTACGTGGTTACGTTTGAGAAACAGTGCTACTAAAAAAAACGCGTCTCTACTTTTAACCATTATTGATCTCCAGAAAGATACGTAATATCAAAATTGTTACAATATTATATCGATTTAGTTAGATTTTTATTAATTAAAAATTATAGTTTGACAGGTTATAATAGTTAATAACTGGGTAATTAATCTCAGTTGCTTTATGAGCCGACTAATAAAGTCTCTAGTGACGTTGTCAACTGAACAGATTTTAATGGTAGCATTGGAAAAGGAAAAACAATGAAAGCAAATCTGCTCATAACCCTACGGTAGATGGCAGCAAGAATTTTAACAGTAGGTACTATAGAAATATTTATTTTATGTATAATGTATTAAGATATAAAAATCTAGCAGTCAAATGCTTGTTTAACAAAAAATGTAATAAGATTTAATTTTTATTTTGACAACAAATTCATTTGTCAAGCTTTTTATTAAGAAAAACCATGACAGACCGTTTTTAAAACGAGCATAATAATACTTAAGATTTTAAAACGGATTTTAAATAGTTCTTATCTATTGTTGTGATTTTTAATTTTAAACTTATTCTATAGTAACTTTCTAAGAACATAGGGAAAGCTGTGCCACAGGAGTAGTTAAAAAGCTGATGATGATGAAACTTAGATAAATCTGCTGTTAAAAAAAAATCCGTCGCCTAAATCTTATGTTTGTTTTATTTCAATTTAGCATTACTTTTACTTTATATTTTCAAGTTTCCATTATGAAATAAACTTAAAATGTGGTGCATTTCACCTGAAAGAAGATGTCAAGCAGAGGTAACTACAGGTGACTGAAAATGGGCCACTGAAGACATGACCCTTACCAATAATAAAATTGTTATTGTTCTCATTTATTCACAAATTTTAAGCAATTATAAACGAGGGCGGATGAGAAATATCATTATGTAACATGAAATGCTCGACAGTACATATCAAGAAAAGATATTGACGACAAGTCAACTGTTACATGTGGGCGTTCAACAGAAATTACCAAACGTTCCGAAATAAATTCCAAATGTTTAAATATTATTTTCGTTTCTTTTACCGATACACACTTATTTTATAATGTAATATAATGCATTACAATTTTAGGTAATTTTCAGTAATATTCGTAGCAATTTGTAAAATTATTGTGTTTATGTTGTTCATTTCATTGCATTAATATTAAATTAAGCATTAACCCAGCGCGATTTGATGCGTTTTCCCAGCGAAACTTGTTTAATATAATATGGTACTTTGACAGAACAACGTCATGTCTTGCTGATAATAAAATTAATGTTAGCTTGAACGCTGTGTCTGTATTCCCATACTGACCTGTATAAAATTGAGGAACAGAATATCTTTGTAATGTAGAATTGCTGGAGAACCTGCCTGCTTCCTCTTATGAAATAATAAATTTCTAATTTGAAGTTAAGCCATTGCTCTAACTATAGCATATTAGCTTGGTTAGTTTTAGGACTTGTTTTACGCCCATCTGATTGGCTGCCACTATCTTATCTATTGGTTGTTGCCATAACAAACATTTCTAGGAATGTCGTGTTCTGGTTCTATTGGTGTGATAGACAAACGCGTTACCATTTTCCATCCTTTTATTTTTTATTTCATAACTTAACATGTAAAATAAACACACACAGACAAAGAGAGAGAGAGAGAAAGATGAACTAAAGATCAAGCACTTCACCGTTGTGAATAAAAAAAATCTTAATTAGGTACTTCTTGAGCAAGCAACGCACATACATATACATACTTAAGTATATACTTTGTCATGTATTATGACTTGTGTCTACTAGTTGGGGCCGATTTTCCTTATTTTCAGTATGTAATTTTAGTCAGAAATCTGATTTCAAGCAGCAGCGGGGAATTATATGATGGGCGATAAATGTATTGCCCATTGTCCAGAATACGTTGTCAATACAACGGTCACTATCGTACATCGCTAATATAAAGCAACCACTAACATAGAACTCCCAGGTCTCCCTTTTCTCCAAACAAAGTAAGTAATCAAAGGGAGATTGAAGCACTATAAAGAGGTCTGTCAAGGTTGGTCAAGTCACTCCTCAGAGTTATGAAATAAATCACCTGGCTTACAACAGACCGCCCATTCTGGGTTGTCTTATCGAACATTGATTAATAGCTTATGACAGAGTTATTTTTTAATAGTTACCTAAAATCGGTTTTATCTAGACCTACACGGGTAGCGATTGTAAAACTGATGGGGCGTTGTCTTGTATTATATTGAGGACATTACTGGAGATGCTCCTATGCAGGAACCGAAAGTCCAAGAAGTGAGATTGTTCTACTTCATTGGTATTTAAAACAAAATCCTATAGATTTTTTTTTGGTGTCATTGACAACTTTTTTGTTGGAGCTCATCAATTTGCTTACTGGCATATAAAAGTATATCTTATTTGCATAAGTTCAAGTAGAATGAAAACAATGAACGAGGTACAAGTGTTTAGACGGAGTGAAAATTAATAATGTTTGTCGTCTGCACAAATAAAACTTCCTTTATTTTTTATCAAAGCTAGAACCGCAAAAAATCGATGCACAAGTCGTAGCATTATATTTTAAACACAAATTGGTAAAGGAAGAAGAGGAGAGACAATAATCTTTTGAAATCCGTAAAGATGGTTGCCCATTTGAGATTTTAATGTAAAATATAGATGTGTTCGTTTTAACATCTCTGTATATTCTCTTTCCAAAGCAACGATAATATTAAGAAAAGTGTCCTCACGGTAGCCGATCGGCAGTCGTCGAGACTGATAAGGAGTTATTAATGAGGGCCATGTTCCTCACTTTAATCGAAGCCAATTTCTGTATCGGAACTCTTAAACTGTTAATCTGTAAGTGTTACTAGAATGCGAAATTTCCATAGTGCATTTTATATTGCTAAAAATATTTATCTTCGTAGAAAATTATTCGAGGAAATTTTATTTAAGGCTAATTTTATTTTATAATAAATATAAATTTAACAATCTTTCCATGTTAAGTTAAGTAATAATTATTAAGTTTTATTTATAACAAGTAAAATATGTATAAAATTGATGCTCTGATGGAAATTCTAAACAAAGACGGGTAGTAACGCAAACACCCAGACAGGAAAAAAAAAATGCTTTTTCCACATTTACTGAAGATCCTAGTGCGAACTTGAGTTGCAAGTTTTGCCGTATATTTTTAAATAAATACACAAAAAATAATATTTAAAAAAAAATATTAGTTTAAAATATTCGTTTTCTTCTAGTTTACTCACAACATTTAAGTTTGAAAATCGCTTGTATCCTGGGTAAGGACAAGGAAGGACATAAACAAGGATTTTCTGCACTCACCGTGAGAATAATATGTTCTTTCGGAGAGTTATTAAAACGGTTATAATAAGTTGTTTATTTTAGTTTTTATTTGTTGTTGCATTTAACATTACGTAACTTTAATGAAAATAAAAATAACCTGTTGAAAAATTCAATGAACTTGGCTTGGCTTGAACCCGTTAGAACCCTTTTGGTAACATAACCAGGCGTCGTAACCATTAGGTTATCGAGGCTCTAAAATTTAGGCTCTAAAATTAAGGCTCTAAAAGCTACTCAGTACACATAACATATATTATATTTAGGAAATTTTCAAACACTTATAATAATTGAAGGCAAGAGTTTATAAGCGATAAAATAAAAAATCGATAACTATAATAAAATTTCTACTTTCGGGTAATAAGACATAAATTAAGTGATGGTCGACATTATTTGAATGTTTTGTGTTAACCAAATTTTAAAATAATGAGTTATATGTCTACCGTATTCTGAATTGCAACCACACCCTGCTTTAAGTTAAGTAAAAAATAACCTTTATAAGTCAAGATATAGAGATAAAAAAGAAAAAAAAAAAAAAGAAAAAAAAGAAAAAAGAAAAGATACAATAACAAAACATTTTCAAGGGAAAAGAGGCAGTCAAAATATCTTATCATTCACAGATGGAATGTTTTAATAACAACAACTCAAGATGCGGGTGAAAATTTGCAGCACTTCAAAATTCGTCTGATTGATGTTGTCCATTTATCAGCCCCCTCGTTGGCGCATCGCTTATAAACTTTTTAAATGGGTCACAAGGTCCCTTCTTGATTGCCTCAAGACTTACTCGACTAATTAAAATTTGAGAATCGATATTCAGAATGCGGGGAAAATTTAATTTGCTTTTAAGTTAAACTGGTTTTGGAATATTGTGATCCGTTTAAAAATAAGTATGAGTTAAAATGAGTTATTTTAAATAAGTTTGTCATAAAATTGATTCGTCACATAAAAAAGCATTCTGTAAATTATTCACAGTTTTATGCCTTTTTAATCAAGTATGTATATTATAACCCCTTTTTAAATTAATAACTGGTGCATTAAAAGATACTTACATGTGTATAACTATACAAATATGTACAAGTAAAATATGGTTTAAGAACTAGAGTAACGTAAGGGCAAAATGACAACTTTACTGGAGAGCCAAAATCTATAGTAATTAGATATCTGATTTCTACTAATAATAAAGCTTTTTTTATCGGCTACAGAATAGTGTAACTTTTCGGCCATCTTTTAAAAAAAAATATTTTTCAAAAAATGGTTGACATACGTCATTATGGCAGTTATGAAGAATGCAACGGAACTTCCGTTAAAATGGCTTTAAAAATAATAACAAGTCTTTTTAAATTTTTGCGTTATAAACATATGACAAGATACGTTATTTGAGCGATTGCTTTCATCTACGGTGTCCTATTCTCTCTGTAAATCAAGTTTCGAGCGTTGTGCTCCTAACTTTTTTGACAAAATAATGTCCAGATTATTGTAAGTAGAAACACTTAATTATGGCAGTAAACAAAATATTTTTTTGATGTGTTATTTTTATACTAAGCAATCTACACACTACATGGCTCAGTTTTTGGCACATAAAAATATGGAGATCAAAAAGGGAATGACGAAAATATTTTTTTTTAATTTTTACCTGAGGCTACTCTGGTTCTTAAGCCACGAAAATTTCTAAGACACAATACCCCAGTTCAAATACACTCATTGCCGAACGAGTAACGATTTAATTACTAGGTATTCCTTATTTTAAAATATTTATAATTGCACTGATTTATATCTTTGTGTATCTGTTTTAGTATAAATTGAAGAGTTCCTAGTACTGGAGTACTAAGACGACAATTATAAATTATATATAAATGTCTGTTTTTAATATTAGAATTTTATTTATAAAAGATGTATGAAGTCTTATTTACTCAACATATTACTTAACGTTCATTGCCATTGAACTAATTTAAATGTTATAATTGTAAAAATCGATTGTAAGAATTAGTAACTAGGGCCCACAAATAAAAAAATACTCTTTAGCTGAAAAACAAAAACCGATCAGGTATTCATATAGCAATTACAAAGCTTCTACATGGCAACCCCTCGTCAAAATATTGACGTGATCCGTCGGAGTGGAAGATGGTATCGCGACTATGGAAGCGCCCCCGCACAACTTGGCTGATCAGCCGATAAGTCAATCAAGGAGGTCGTGGGCTTAGGAACTTCTTTGATTCGTTAACTTAAAAAAAAATATGGAGCGTTGTGTGCAGCCATGATGAAATTACCGCATTGCACCGCTACTTCGTGATTCGTTAGTGAATTGATGGACTTTAAATAGTAATCTGATAAAGTGACGACAAAAACTGTAATCAAATTGGATAAGACGCGAAAAATGTTAATATATATATTTTTTTATTTTTCAGGTAGAAGACAGAGATTTTTAAACAAAGTAAAAATCTACACTTTTTTTCGAGTTGATTTTGGAGTAGGAATAAGTTATTCCTATTTATATGAGTACCCTCCCTGGTTTTAGATTATTTGCACCCCTTATGATGTTATGGCAACTGTTATCCCTCCCTCTTCACCCGCCTGAAAAGCTGATAACTGAGTTATAAGTTTTTAGGCATGATTTCTCAAGTCTAGTAATGCTTACAAGAGCAGTTATCAGAGTCGAATTTACCTTTTCGATAGGATCTAATTGAATGATGGGCGAAACACTGTATCCTAGTTGGTACATAAACTTCGATTCGTGATTTGGACAAGCACTTGCCCGGGTTTTTTTACTTTTGCAATACAAGATCATTGCAGTCCATAGTTGGTCGGCGGAATTTGGTTTGGGACAGTGATTTTCGATTGATTGTCATTTATAGCTAAGGGTTAACACAATAAACCATTCTCTATCAGTGTTTTTGGTTTTAAATAACACAATGAACAGTGGTGGCATGTAGAGAGGGTTGTTACATATCTGACAGATATTTTATACTTATTTTCAATATTAATTATTTTTAAACGTCTTTGCTGCGACTTAGTTAACTAATATTAATTGCGTTAATACGTACTAAAGATGCTTTAAAAATAGCATTTACCTATTTTTTTGTATTACCAACACCGGAACTCAATGGCGGGAGGTCTATGAATGTGAGCATTCAGGCATGTGCCTGCTGGCTGCCACCGATATCATTAATTTTGATTTTTTTCCGCTTAAATGTGTCTTTACAAACCTGTGTCAGTTAACGTACTAACTTATACGGTCAGCAGTAGAGTCTCGTAAGTTATAGGTAGTCATAAAAAAATCTCTTCAGGCTTGCCATCACCATGTGAATTTGCTTTTTCTAGATTAGGACATCACTCTAGGTTTCCTAATCAATGTGGCTATCAAGGAAAGCTACTGTGCTCAGTTCTGGTAAATCTAATCAAAGCTCTCTCTTTACAATTTGGTGAAAGTGCAAAAATATTGAAATAAATTTCAATCGAAAAAATTTTAATTGAGAATAAATTATTTCATATTAAAACTACAAAAAATGAAAACCTGAGAGTGCAGTAAAAAACCGATAAACCTACAAATAAAATGTAAATAGTAGCAATTTAATTATTTCACTGTAATGTCAGTTCAGAAGATTTTGACAATGAGATATTTGAAAACAAAACACAGTGATGAAACAATTTAGTACTTACGCTTTTAGACACAATGAAATAAAAATTATTAATTAAACATAACACAGAAGACTGGTTTGACCGAGCGGGAGTGACGCTACTTTCGAAGTCGAAAAGCCCCGTGTTCAAATACCGGAAGGAGCAGATATGTGTGTGATGAATACTATTTGTTCGCCGGTTATGCGTATTTCTATATATTTCTATTAATATAATTTGTTTGTGTATCATGAATGTATATCTATCCCTTAATGTTCAAAAAAACAAGCCCTACAGTGTTTACTTTGTGATAGACTAATTGGTCTAAATGTAAGAAATAAAAAAAAATCCGTTTATAGAAAAAGTACGCATAATTAAAATTCACAAAACACATACCAGAAGTGATTAAATATTATTCTGTGAAGTATTTGTGTTTGTTTAAAAAAGGTGTTGTAATTTATTCTAATTCAATTAATATTGATTTCAAATGAGTAACATGACTATTTTATCTTCTAATTTACGCATAACATCAAAATGCAGCTTAGTTCAATGTTATTTTAATTTCTATTTGAAACTCACTGAATACACACTACCAATCACTTAAATAAAATAATAAGTTATTTAAATTATCTGTAGCAATTTATGTAATTAAACTCTGTGATTTTTCTGAAATGCGACTTAGATGGTCACTTTACCTATAAAACCGATATAAGAGCTGTATTGCTTTTATAATTCGCAGAAAAACTCAATTTGAATTTTTTTATCTATCTTCCCGTAGTGTTAGTGTGGAGATTTAATTATCAATTAAATTTTACATTTACCAACAAAATTGGTCCGCCCGTGTTCCGGCAGTATACAGCTAAGAATAGTCCGTTATTTCACGAAACCATAATGAATACAAGAAATAAATATATAGTTGCATACTTGTATTATTAAAACTTTATATCTTATTGCTACATTAATTCACATCCCAAACACAAAAAGGACCATTGGAATTTTAATATATAGTATAGTTATGACACTATTTCTGACTCACAGTGATTCAAACTCATTTATGCATAAGATATAATATACGTGTGTAAAAAACAACTACGCCCCCGAGCCCTCAGATGGGATTCGAACCCATGACCTTTCGCTAATATTGCATTGTGAATGCAAAAAAAAAAATTAAAAACATAATTATTTGTGCATAGTTTGTTGTGGATTGAAAAATTAGCGGTTAGTGGAATAGTAATTTTCATGCTGACGTTACTGCTTACAATAATTACCCGTCCTCGAGCTCCGTGCAATGTCGCGTTCGCGGGCGTATCGAAAAAGTTTTAATTTAGCCAAGAGTCCATTGTAAGTCTTTTAAAAAGGTTCAAGTATTGTATGCAGTTAACAAGGAACGCCGCGACAGTTATTAATGGATTTCCTACTATTTTTCTCAGCAAAGGATCGGCTTAGGTCTTTGTTCGTTTCGCTATATTCGTTCTGAATTGTGTAAATGTATTACTGTGAGCTTCTGATGTTTTTGAAACAAAAGAGACGTTTTAAGTTTACGGCTGCATCAAGGTTCCTATGGCATAATGTAACAGCAAACAATTTGAGGTATACTTACATCTATGTATAATATATATACGAGTACGTTAAAAAAGTAGTTAAATATAGCGTGTTTTTAGTAAAAATTATTGCTAAGGCTCTAAAGAGTATTTCATTTAAATATATGCAGATTAATTTGGTTGCGGAAAATATAAACGTCTAATTTCTTGACAATGTGTTTTCAATTACGTACACTAATAACTAATTAAGTGCCAGCTCAAAGGTTCATGGTGTTAATCAATAATCATTTATTTTTAATAGAAAAAACATTAACGTAAGTTAATATAGCCGAATATGGTTGGCAAAAACTCTAAATAAAAACAACTGTGGAGTGGCAGCGGTGTCTTTGAAGCTTTCCTTTTTGGATTCTCAATTATACGAATTTCAATCGTAGTCTTTGTCTACGTTCGCGAGAAGATATTCCGTCGGAGTCCCGCTCAGTACGTCCACCATGGTAGTAGTGAAAATTTCAGGACTTTTACAAACTTTATTTGCGGAAGTTCAATGTCTTTGTTGTAAAATAAACTTTTTGTATGAATATATCATATTGGAAGTTTGTAGGGCTATATTGAATGGATACTTACAAATGATGATGAAATCTCAAAAGTAACATCTCACTTATCATTGTAAGATTTGAAATGTATATCTACCTATCTGCGTGTTTATGCTACATATGTTCTGCAAATGGGAAATTTTATAATATTCTAAAATGTGTAATGACGATCACGCAATATAATAATTTCGTTTAAAAATTTCATCATCATCTCTCACATCAATTTTTAAAGATAAATTATTCTGTGAACTCACAATTTTTCTTTTACAGTACTTCTTACCTCTATAACAGATAGGACAAGAGAACAGAATTTTGATGAAAAGAAAAGACTTACTTTTTCATTTTTCAATTTAAGACCTTACCCATAAAGACCCAGGTATTTGCATGTCGATAAGATATTTTTTGTATTTTAATAAACTGCATGATTAATTTTCCTGATTATTACCACGTGTGGTTCAAACGTGTGGTTCCTCTTCTCTCGTCGGACCATCATTAGTCATTTCATAGCCCGCTGCAGAGCGCTGCTTTTTGCGGCTCTGATGCAACTTTCGAACTAAAATGTGCAATCGCAATCGGAATCGCTATTCGGATTCCTAAACGAAAATTTGAAAAGCAATTTTAGATAGTTTATACAGAAGCAGGGATCTCCTTTCTGCGGTTTCAACTATGTTAAACTACATATTCATTGAAATTATAAATAAATAAAACATCAACAATCAAAACGCACAAATCGTATAGTTTATTTATTTTGATCGAAGGCCTTCAAATACGATCCAATCCGTTTTCCTTGGGGACAACAGTTGTATCTAAATCGCCATTGTCCCGAAAATTGTACCGACTACCTATTCCCAAACACCCACGGGACCAATCTATCAAACGTCTAAGAAATTAAGTTTTAGAACGCTCCCCTTATAAAGCTAAGAAATGTTTCGAAAGCGATTGTTTCGTAATACGTTGCTCGGGTTCTGTCATAATATTTACGCTGATTCAGTGCGATTTTCCAGACGATCTATCAAATGCTCGTAGAAAGTTACATTCGTCTTGGACGCGTGAAATTGAAGTTTATTTAAGAGTAACACATCAGTCAGAAGCTGATCGATCGCATGTGAAACACTATAGACTCAATAGTAAAGCGGGATTTCATTTTTAATTGAGTAAACAAACACGCGCTATTAACTGTTGATTCTAAATTTTGTTTTGTATCGAACAAATTGATGAACAAAAGAAGAAAAAACTTTTTCTTTTAAATTTCAGTAGTTCTATTTTGTTAGTCTTCCTAAGTAATCATTTCCTTAAACATAAAAAAACTAGCAGTTAAATTCTCAAATAACAAAATAAATATAAAATAATTTCCAGACGTTTAAAGTTTTCTTACACTTTTCTTCAGTTTGTTGCATAGGGTAAAGAGGTCAAGTTTAATACCTATAGTCAGCAAAACGATGCAGTCTAATTTCAGACGACTGCTACTGCACCCACCGGTGCTGGGTTGGAGTCCCAGCTGTATTATATACATATTTGTAGGAGTATTAAATACTACTAATTATGTTTATACAAATATTTATATCTCTGTATATACCCTTGTATCCATAATACACGCCTATAAGGCTTGGTTTGAGGTAGGCTAATTGTGGTGAATATAAGCCAACAAGAATCCTATTATAGCTTCGTGCCCACTACTAACTTGAACGTAGTTTTTTATTTTATATATCAATATTGGTAAAATAATAGAACTTTTTCTCCCTTCCTAGTAGAATCTAATTATCGAGCAGTACGAATATATTCATTTTCTAAGAGAGAAAATCCTTTCCTACTAATTGGTTACTTTTCAAATGTTTTTCTAATGTTAATGAATTTATACTAATTATTATGAGAATAAATGTCTTAAACCTTATAAAATTTCATAAAACGCAAAGATGGCCGGTTGCTGCGCCCACGGTCATAGGTTTGAATCCTGGTAGTAGTTATGTTTATTACATAAACATATGTATGTTGTGAGAATATATGTGAGTTATGGTTGTCTTATACTTATACTTATACTTAGGTATACATGTATTCTATCCGTTATAAGTTACAAGATAATAAATTATTTTTTTGCTATTAAAAACTTCTTCAGATATTAAATGTAGAAATTCAATGCTTATATAATAAAGCAAAATAAAGCTATATTTAAACAAAGTCAACACTTGAAATAGTATAACTTTCGATGTTGAAGTTGTAGTACCTATCATATGAAGAGATTTCGCTGGCGTCAGCTTGGCGTGGTGGCGTGGCATCAATAAACACTTTGTCGAAGTGTCGGTAGCTCATTTAAATAGTAATTTAAATTAAATAACAAAGAAATTAAATTAAAATATATTTAATAAGTTACAAGTTTAATTTAATATTTAATAAGGTAATTATATAAAATTATATAAAATTACCTAACACCACAAAATTTTATACCAACAAAACACTGCGACCCGTGGGATTCAAGAATTATTTTTCTTTTCTCTTAATACAATGACATAAAATTGTAGCAGTGAAAAAAGTGCCCACAATCCCCATTTCGCAGAGGGATTATTCGCGGGATGGAGTGTAAAGAGAGTGAGGGGAGAGGCTAAAGATAAGAGAAATATTTATTCGCAGACTCGCGAGTAGATAGGTACATAACTTAAATTATGCATTGAAATGCAAATTCTCGCCTGCCACCGGCTTTCAGATAGAAATGAAAGAAGGGTGGATAACGTTGTGGGTGGATGAAAGTGGATTGAAGATCGATATTGTATCGAGGTTATTATTGAAAGCTATTATACATTATGTGTATATACCTAGTGAAATCTATCTTATTTTATTTTGGCAAATACTTTAAGAATAATGTAGTGAGATCGGTGAAGACTTTATTATATTTAATTAGTAAAAGAAATTTGATACTTGTAAATCTAAAATTCCGAATTTAATGAAACGACAGCCACAAAGTGCATTTATTTTTAAAATCAGCTAATAGAGGAATGACTAAGTATATTTGACAATTGCGCTAAATTGGGGCATTCTATTGACCGACCACCCAACTTCAGTGTTCACAGGAAATCGTGTCCAATATCCAATCTAAGGGCGAAAGAGGAAAAAATCGAACCACGACGGCAGCACCACTGCACTGTCGCGACTGCTCACTGATTAATGGAAACACTGCTCATCCATACGGAAACCACCCTACTATATCCTAAATATTCATTGGAAAATACACCTTATAGTACTGACTGAGAGATCATAATCTATTGTTAGGTGTTGTGAAATGTTACTTTTTAGAATCGGATTGTTAAGAATACCAAACGTTTCCCCTCGACGCTGTAACATTTGACATTTTTGTGAGACATACATACACATAAAATGGCAATATGAACTAGAGTAATCTCTTCGGAGTGGAACGCACTTGGTATTTGCAGGCTTTCCATAGTAATATTGATCTTAAAAATAGTAATAGGGGTTAAAGTATGAAATTGCCGTTTTATTGCAATAGGTTCTTTGAATTGACATAGAATCTTCATGGTTTGAGGTTTTCGAATGAAACTTTTTTTAAATGGTTTCTATGATGTTCTTTTTTTAAAAAATGTAAAACATTTGAATATCGACTTTCAATTGTTTTTGTTATTCAATTTAGACAAGAAAGATGGATACTGCGAAAATTCGAGTTATTTTTGAATACGAGTTCCGACGCGGAACTAACGCGGCAGAAACAGCCCGCAATATCAATGCTGCGTTTGGAGAGGGGTCTACTAATGAACGCACCGTGCGATTTTGGTTTAAACGCTTTCGTGATGGAAATTTCGACTTAAAGAACGAGCCACGAGGAAGACCGCCCACACAGGTAAATAACGATGAATTAAGAGAGATAGTGGAAGCCGATCCTAGTCAAAGTACCCAGGAATTAGCGGCATGGTTTAACGTTACCTTACCCACAATATTGACTCACTTGCGTCAAATCAATAAAATAAAAAAATACGAAAAATGGGTGCCTCATGATTTGACTGATCTGCAGAAAGAAACGCGTGTTGAAACTTGTGTTGCCTTGTTGAACCGGTACAGAAATGAAGGAATATTGGATCGAATTGTAACATGTGATGAAAAGTGGATTCTTTATGATAACCGGAAAAGAAAAATGCAATGGCTGACCCCAGGTCAAATGCCACAACAGTGTCCTAAAGCAAAACTTACCAATAAAAAGGTAATGGTAACTGTTTGGTGGTCTCAGCATGGTGTTATTCACTATAGTTTTCTCCGATCTGGTCAAGCAATAACGGCAGATGTCTATTGTGCCGAACTCCGAACCATGTTGACAAAACTAGCAGTAAAACAGCCCCGACTCATGAATCGATCTTCACCATTATTGCTCCACGACAACGCGAGACCTCACACAGCACGAGAAACCATTTTGACCCTTCAGGAACTGCAGTTAGAAACCATTCGTCATCCTCCGTATTCACCAGACCTTGCTCCAACGGACTACCATTTTTTTCGTGATTTGGACAATTATCTACGTGACAAGAAGTTTTCTTCCCAGGAGGCAGTACAAAATGCTTTCACACAGTTTGTGCAGTCTAGATCGTCGGAATTCTATCGCAAAGGCATTAATGACCTTCCCATTAGATGGCAGCAATGTATAGATAATAATGGCAACTATTTTGATTAAATAAATTTGTTAAAAATTTAAAAAATAAACAATATAGATTTTCAGTACAAATCGGCAATTTCATACTTTAACCCCTAATATTAGGTATATAAGATTTATTCAGTAACAATTTCCATTGTGTTTAAAATTATTCATAATAACATAAAAGACATCACTTACAAACTAAAAATGTATAATTAAAAATTATATTTAAAAAAAAGTAGCTATCATGAAATTACCAAATAAAAAATACATATAAATAAAAAATAAAAACATAAAAAAGTCTGTTTTTTTCTAAAGATTAACTAAATAAAATAATCTTCTTCCTAAATTCAATGTTTTCAGTTCTTACGCTTTCACGTTTTCATATTGAAGTAAAATGCTGAGGATGAGATGACAGTCATGCTGTAAACACGTTTCCTGAAAAAAATAGAAACAGTCAGGATTAAGTAAAAATATATAAATAAACAATTCTTCATTAAACGTAAATAGCATTTTATTTTATTAATCATTGTTTAAGGTTTGTATAGTTATTAACTTTACTTTCTATTGTCAAAATTATCTATACTAATATTATAAAGAAGTAAAATTTGTGTGTTTGTATATTTGTTAAATTGTAAGGGGTGATCTCGGGATCTACTGAACCGATTTTAAAAATTCTTTCACCAATAGAAAGGCACATTATTGCTGAGTGTCATAGGCTATATTGAATGCTAGAAAAAATTTAAAGAATTTTGTCCACCCGTGCGAAGCCGGAA
Source organism: Calamotropha paludella (assembly GCA_927399485.1). Taxonomy (NCBI): domain Eukaryota; kingdom Metazoa; phylum Arthropoda; class Insecta; order Lepidoptera; family Crambidae; genus Calamotropha; species Calamotropha paludella. Next base: position 17,694,353 of record OV656815.1, on the reverse strand, counting down.
CGGGCCGCTAGTCTTTAAATAATGTGGACAAAATGCAGTATCCTGATTGTTAGTGTTAGGGATATGTTTACGACGTCCGGTTTCTGCAATGGTAGTAATGATGTGTCAAATGTCCCACCAGGTTTGAATTCTGGTAGTATCACGATAAGCATAAATATTTGTTCTCATGTCATGGTTCTTTATTTATTTATGTATGCAAAATAATTTCTGGAACTTATTTCAATTATAAAACAAAAAATTAGGAGATATTCACTTTATTTTATGAATTTAATACAATATATCCCAAAAAATAAAGCACCCATTATAGACAATATTCTTCGTTACAGTATCCCCTTAAATAATATATATCTATAATGATTTAAACTCGGGATTTTAAATAATACCTAGCCAGAACAGTTACGATTGTCCTAAATGGCAGTAAAAATTGGAAATCAATAAAGCTATTTCCGTGTAGGCATAAGTATGAAAGTTGTGGCACATTGCCAAATGCATATGTTTATTCCCTTATATATACAGTTACAGAGTTGAGAGTTGTAGAGTTACAAGAATCACTTATGTTATAAAATTCATGCTTATACAAAGCATTTTTAGTTGCATTACTACAAGCACTTATTCACGTAATTTTTATTCGGTAAATCGAGATAATTACGCAGAAAACATTTCATCTGAAAATTCCAAATTTCTCTATCATAAACGAACTTGAGACATCACTTCTATCTTTCCACCGGAAATTTTGATTAGGCGTCCAAAACTGTTAGACGCCTCCACGAACCCCGAGGCGGGTGAGGTCAGGGGGTGTCGGCTGTCAAACAGCTGACATACGATGACGCTGTGTCAGAAGCATGGCTTTGAAAAGCTTTCGTCGACGCCGACACATTGTAACGAGAACTCTGTCTTGTGTGTACGTGATAGCTATCACAATATATTTTTTATATTGCATATCGTCATATCGAAAAAACAGTATATCAAACATAATCAAGTTAATCTTATATTTATGTTTTTTTAGAATAGGCACGGTATGTAAATTCAATTTAGGACTCTCTTGAGGTGGAATATGGCAAAACAAAGGTTAACCTAAAAAGCTACCAATTTAAGCGCGTTGTATACTGTTATTGACAACGCTGTGGACACTTTTATATACGTAACCAGAGGCGACTATGGGCTCTATTTTTGAGTCACTTGAGTCCGATTTTCATGCAAGGGACACACACCGACTCTTTCTCGCGATACAGGGAATAAAAAAGACGACACGCAAATTTCGCATGCAAGCCAAACAGGAACGTTTGAGAAAAAGAGGGCGAATGACTATGATTTTTCCAATAACCTAATTGTTACATTAGTATGTGACAATTAGGTAATTTGAAAAATCGTAGTCAAAGGAATATAACGTCATAATTGTTACTTCTGTTTTACTTATTCTCAATTAAAATAGCATCAATAATAAACTTTCCTAAACTGGTTGTTATTTCGAAACCATCTTTAAATTAAATAAGGTATAGAATGTTACATAACGTTTAAACACAATAACTGATTTTAAATTCTCAACCTTATTTCATTCCAAACGTTCTTAGAATATTCCAAGGAAATAGATCCCAAGTTAAAGTTACATTTCCAGGATGCAAGGTAGATACTGTGACAAAACAAATAAATAAAATAATGGGTATGAGATAAAAGACGTGATTTCGAAATCCATCACCTAAGGAGAACTTTAAGAGTTTAAGATAACATAGTTAAAGATTTTTTTAAAGATAAAATTTAAAAAATAAGAATATTCTGTTTTAATAATATTATGAAGAATATGAACACCTAAATTAATTTATATATTCAGTGCGTTATGTATTCACTTTAAAAATGTTTAAAGCTCACATGCTATAATTACCGCTTCAGAGTAATCGATGAAAGACTAAAACACAAACCCCACTTATGAACAAAATTTCTGTGAAACAACAACCGGCATATGTGATGCCTATGTATCCCATAAATTTAGTTCTGTCTCGCCCTCGGCGAAAGGGAGGGGCTCGCAAAAAACGCCCGGCGCAACAAAGATAGGATATGCAACCCACCATTACAGAAATTGGCTATGCAATCCCCTACCGATTCAATATCCCATTAACAAGGATGCGAAACCCTCATTTTGATAAAAAAAATGGCGGGTCAGAAATTGGGCAAAAATTAACAAAAATGAAAAAACGAACGCTTCGAACACCGGACTCGTTCACAATATTAGAATTACATTTAAAATCAACTATTAAACTTGTATTAAGCGGGTGTAAAATTAACTTAAATTTAAAAAAGCTCTAAGATTCTAAAACCACCTGGAGATTAGCTTAAACTTTATAATAAAATATCTGGTTTTCAGTTCAATATTTTGAGAGTAGGTACCTTATGTGGAAATAGTTAATCTTGCCAATTAAAAAAGTAACTAATGAAATTAGTGATGGTCTGTAAAAAGGTCCTGAGCAAAGAAATCGTCATTTTGGATTTTAATGTTATTATTCTTAATTTTAAATTCTTATTTTGTAATTCAACCAATAAGGCATCTTATTTTGTCACAACCAAATTGAAATTTTGTCCTTTGTCATTAAAGCTTACCTAAGCGACTAACTATCAAAGAAATCTTATTCAGAAGAGAATTTCCAATAAGTATAAATAAATATGTAAAGGTAATAGATAATAACCAAAGACTTATTCAAAATATTATGATATTTGCTATGACTGGAAACGTAAATGCTAAAATATATGAATTTACTCTATGATGTTATTATACGACTTAAATTCAATAAGGAAAACTTTTAAAAATTCCTTATTATTTAACTGAAAAAAGAAGTAAAACCAGTTACAAATAATATGATCAAAGTCTGTTAAATACGTTTTCTCAAGCTAAATTGTACTTTAAAAGGATCGTATGTAAATGATGTCGCTGAACGAAATTTGGTGCTTATCTTGCTCAGAACAAAGTCGCAAGTGATGTAGCCAAATCACTTAGGAAATCCAAAGTTTGATTAAGGGTCTGTCGTATTGTTCATTAAACTTGGATTAAGTTTGTGCTGGATAGAACAAGCTGGCAGGCAGTTAGCGTAACGAGAAAAAACACAACAGGAGGGTGAAGTTACTTTACAAAAGAAACTTTGTTGGAATGTCTTCTAGACGAGACAGTGATTTAGACATTAGTTGCACAGAGAAGAAAACAAAACTGTAAGCAGTTATAAAGATATATTTTTAAAGTTAAGTTATTAAAAATGATAAAAAAATATTTTCTCATTACAAATCATGAAAAATATATAAGCTCAAAAATCAGTAATATCTTATTTGCTTTCGTAATAATAGATGTTGTCAAGATAGTTATAAAGATAACATATATCATTTTTGCGTTTAAAGTAATACCTAAAATACTCAATCGTTGCCTTGTTCGGGGGGCTGTGCTAGCCACTGATACATACATTTATTTGCTGTCAGAATATTTTTCAGTTAAATACAATATACTGTATGGTGTCTGTGAGAGTAGAATGGCTAATCTTTAACACTTAGGGGCATTGTAAAAGGTGAGTAATGTAATCATCAAGCAGATTGCAGTCTGCTATTTAGCGCCGTTATTATATTTAGCGCCGTTTTCTTAATGACATTGGTTTACTGCTACTCCAGCCCCCCTTCCAAGAATAGAGATTTTTGCAAATTCCCTCAGGAAGTAAGAGATAATGAAATTTCTCATAACTTCTCAAATAACTTTGTAGTGTTTTTTCTATAACTACTGTAGTTTTTTAATTGTCACTGGTCTGGATGGCTGTTCTCCTATACTTAAATTAGGATTGTTAAATTATTTAGGAATAAAAGCTAAAAGTTCTACTAATTCACGGCTTCTCTTTATTTATTTTCGAATATAATATTAAGTTATGAATCTCGCGTTTTTTGATATTGACAGTACATTTTTTAAAAATGACATCGTCATTTTTCAAACTAGATTACTATTTTTTTTATAAAATTTGGCAAACATTTCATGTGATTCAAAAATAAGATGATATTACCTATTCAACTATCTTTTTAAGCAATGGCAGATTATCATACTAAATATTATTATTTTTGCTGTTTCTGTAAGTAATTGTTTCAGTTTTTACGATGTTCCTACTCGTACACGTTCTAGTCTCGATAGACTATACTATTCAAGTAGTCGATGAAACACGTCTATTTATTGATCAAACGTCCATTGATCGGGTGTTACCACCTTTTGTGTCTGCAGCCGCTTGGAAGCCCTGACTCAGCAGAAATGTCCACGACGGTGCTCGTACCATTGTGATCGCCTAATTCAATAAAATCACCGGACATTTTTGTTTATTTGCTGCTTAGTCGGCTCCCTTGTCGGTGAGCGGTGGAACCTTACCTTACATGATACGCATGATTTTGATCTTTGTTTTTGTTTATTTGTTACAGATTAGTTGGTATTATGTAGTCGAACAAGGACTTGCGTCTTGATCTTCTTATTCGATCCTGGCATTGATTACAATTTGGAATTTTATGTTTATTGCACTTGTTTGTGTCCCGTTACTTTTAAGTTGCATGAAAGCGTTGTATTACCCATAAGTACCTAATAGGTATAGGATATACATATATATACTTTTAAGAATTCTTTCTTTATACTCATTTCAAAAAGCTCAATGGTTTATTGCTTGGGTTAATGGTTGTAGGTACTTTCACATGGTGCTTGTCATTACACGGACGACTTAAAAAATCTAGAACTTCTTCGTGCTGCGTATGATACGATAATTGGTTGACCCTAACTGCATCTGCAATCGTTTAACGATTATAACGCATTCTCCCAATGATTTAAAAGGTTAGTTATATGGAAAGACCTGCGTGTTGATTCCGTCGAACTTCGATAGATCGAATTTTTGTACCCATTACTGGGTACTTATAAGTTATTGTAGCTAGTTGCTATGCAACGGAGCAATGGATATTAAGTTAAAAATTTGAACTATCGACAGTGAAAGTGAGATTCAGTAGCATATTTCATCATCATTTTCATTTTATCATTTTCATAAGCAGACTTTGACAGGTTGTTGATAGATTAATGAAAATCGCCTAAATGGGATATCCAATAGAGTTTGTTTGTCACAGTATATTTTTTTAACCGAGGCAATCTTATAAGGAGACCTTGGAGGTCGAATCTCCTGACTTGGTAATAGGTATGTTGTCAAGAGAACACCAGAGATTATTTTACTAAACACTAGCTTTGCATTTGTAACTTTAGGTACTTCTTGCGTTAACCACAGTTGTTCTATAGCTAAAAATGACTATGTATCATAAGGCAGTCTGCTTTGATCCCAAAAAGCTTTTACAGTTGTTACTATGTATTGTGTTTACGGTAAGGAAGGTCGAAATCATCACTTTTATTACCGATTATCTCGTTACATAAATATCTGCTAAAAATCGAAATAAATAATATGTTGTTAAAAATTTTCCTGGTTACTTACATTGGCATTAATTATAACGGGATTACCTATTATTATATTTTTAATGAGGAGTCTTATACAATCATACCTCATAAATAATACTAATCCAAATGAATAATTTTGAAGTTAGAACAACTTCTGAGTGTTTAAGGTTTTTGTGTTGTGTTTGGTATTTCTTAAATGAGCTGTTTTAAACTGTTTCAAAGTGTCATATTATTCCTAACTTCACATTTTGTTACATTGAACTTTTGCATTGGTATAAGAGCTATTGACAATTGAGACTTTAATACACTATTGCCGTCCATTATAACAATCAGCCTTCTTCCCTAATGAATACTAGAATATTGCATATTAAATATTTAAAACACCCGTGTAGTTAGGAACAGACACCATGTTCATTCTGTATTATTATTAAAGCAGCTTCTTAATCTTCTACGCAATAAAAGCCCATGCCAAACTTTCGTCTCTCACACTCGTACAGAAAAGCTCTAAAGCTAAAGAAGGACAGACATAGCCCTCCCCCTTTTGTTCTCGACCGCCGTTGATGTTTCTATTTCAGTCGCACCCATTGGCTTATTTACAAGTGGAAGGGGGAACGTTATTGTTGCGGTTTAATGCTTACGGTGGCCGATTTAATCGATTTTGTAGTGTGAGTGGTTGGCGTAAGGTTTATATTTGTAAGAATGCTTTCGAATAAGATAGCATAAGAACAGCTCCGCCTTAAAAATGGAAGGTGGTATGTAAAAATTGATGAACATGTATAGGAGTCCTTAAAGTGACAGAGTGCGCTAGCGTGTTGGGCAGTCAGTGTATATTGTCTCAAAATGTCGTCGCAGGATACCGCGCCTTTTACTCCTTTGTTTATTATCAAAAAGTGATAAATCAAATGACTTTGCAATAATTTCAACGTACTAAAACTGTGAGCTCGATAGAACTTTGATCTTTGTGATAGTGTTAAAACATTGTGGACATTCAATATTTTTAGTGCTTTTATGAGGATTGTGAGTGATCGACTAATCAAGAAATGAGTAACTTTGAGGAATAACATTACTGAAGCAAATTACTTATCATCGAAATAGTTATAAGTGAATATTGACTATAGTGCATTCTTAACAAACATAAATTGATATTATAAAATTTATATTATGTTGTATTTTTGATAGTAACGACAAAATGTTTAATGAGCTTTAAAGATAATTCATAGAAAAGTGTACAGATTTATAAAGAGTAAGATTAAATGCAAGACGAGAGAATTTGTATAGGATATTTCTTTGTATATTTAACTGTAAATAAAATTTGTATAAATAATATATTGGGAAAGTGTGTTATAATGCGCTTCTATGGTCAGTGAATGGCGGCCATACTAGCAGCTGCGAGAGCGAGGTGATGCGCCGACTCGACCACGCCCATCATGAGCTCCTTCCTCATGAACGGCGGGTACCAACCGCAGCCAGACCCCAAATTCCCGCCATCCGAAGAATACAGCCAAGCCGACTACATACCACCTGGAGAGTACTATCAGCACCAACATCTCCAATATGGCTATCAACACCAGTATGCACCAGTACAAATCGGCACTGGTTACGGGTATGGGGGTTATTATCACCCTTTACCACAACACCCGCCAGTGGCTCCACCTCCACGACCTCCGGAGCCATCCCATCCTTCAGACGCAGACCACGGTTACGGCCCATCTCACAATGGAGAAGTAGCACCAGGTCTTGCTGAACTGGGCTTAAGACTGGAGAGACATATAGAAGAAGCAGCTCCTGCTGGAAGGAAGCTCCATGCTTTAGGAAGAGAAGGGTCACCTGTATCGGAAATGGATGATGAAAGGTTACTTTTAGAAAGTCCGCCTGTTGAGGATGATGATTCTTCTATATGTTCAGATAACACTGACAGGGTCATTTATCCGTGGATGAAGAAGATCCACGTCGCTGGGGCATGTAAGTATCTTTTAATTTCTCATTACTTTGCTATTGACCAAGCAAATGACGTAGAGAGCTGAGCCTGACTGGTGCAAAGATTGATATGAATAGGATAGTTTTATACGTACCTACAGTAATTTAAATCTAATATTAATATCTAGATACTTAATGTTCGAAAACGTAAGAGTTAAATAATTCATATACTCAAGGTCGGTTAATAAGCGGTTAAATACTAGTAATGTTTACTGACAGATTGGGATGTTCAAGAGATATTTATGAAGTGATGAATTAAAATTTTGTTTATGTAGATTGTACCTAAATCATTGCAGTCATAAAAATATATCACATAAAAGAAGGAAAGACAAGTAAACATCTATTTTTAAAATAATTATGGATTTTTTCAAACTTGCATACAGTAAAGTATTGAATTAGGTAGATAAAAAATATTCAAACTCAATTTAAACATTCGCTAGTTTAAGTTTTTAGGGAAAACCTTTAGGGAAAAAGACGTAGAGTAGTATATCTGTACTAGCTTTTAATTAGCACTTATTTTAAAGTTTATTCACTGTTTTTAATATTTTTTTGTGCCATATTTTATAGTTATTTTTTAGATATTTTGATGTACCCAATTACTAACTAACACACGTTTATAATTCACTTTTTTACATGCATTTCCATGTTATGCCTTTTTAGTTTTTGAATTGAAGGTATTGCCTTGCCTACAGTTATTCATGACTTTATAAACATCTCTTTTTATTTCACACGTTTACTTTTCCAATTGAATATCATTGGATATTCAAAATAAATAATATCAATAAAAACAGACTCATCAATTCACAGTATTAATTTTGATGGAGTATAAATAAAAAGCTTTTAGACCATTATATTTCTATTCTATTTACCCATTCTTATGCTAAATATGATTTCAATGATTTGAAAAAAGCCACGGATAGCCTAAAAAATTCTCTGGTAATTAAATCCATACAACCTTTCGACTATTGTGTTGTGGTTAAAATCTGCTTGTACATTAAATAAGCGAAAAAAATATCATAAAAGCCGGCCAGAATTGATAAATACAAGAATACTTGAAACCTTCTTAAGATTTATATGACGACATTAATTTAGTCTTTAGCGCATCACAACAAAAGTTGAGGTGAATGGTTTTTAAAGTGGCGAACATTTGCAACAGTATTAAAGAAATTAACAAATTGCGTGTGATCAATAATGTTTTGAAATGTTTTTTGAATTAACAAAATCCTAAGGCGTGTGTCCTTTTGATGTGTTGTGACAGTTCACTAATGTGTTGTCATTAGTTTCCTTGAAGACGCCAGACCCTTCCACGCTACAATAGGTCCCACCACTCGAATTTAATGAGTGTCATTTATTTTTATTGCTTTTAAATATAAGTTTGTGGCCGAGAATTTGCCTTGGAGATTATCGACATCTAGTTTTTCTGGTCTTTGTATATTTTTTACATTTTATTGTAAACTTTTTTGTTAGCAACTTTGTTGCTTTTTTATTACCCATTTGTTGATCATAAAAGATGAGAGAAAGAATATATTAAGTATTGTTTTTTGATACAATGTAATGGCGATTTGTTTCTCTTTGTTTTGTGTTTTGATACATTATTCTGAATCTTTAAAGGTTTGATTCCCAGCAGAATTTTAATGGTAACACCAAATTTGCAGTTATTTATTTGAAATGTGGTTGAGCGCGGTAGGTTGTTTGAAATTGACTTGAGGTAAATTCTTAGCTTAGATTTGGAAGACTGTTTACACTGAATGTTGTCTCATTGTATAGATAGGTACTTGAAAATTCAACAAGTATATTAAATTAACAATTTTTTGAGGAAAAGAGTAATGCTTTATTTCTAGGCAAAAATAGAAAATTTGTCCAAATATTATAGATATCATAGGATCTAGATAGATAATTCTTAATTGCGAAAGTGTCGACAAAGATCGCATTGCCAACCATTGAAATATTGATATATAGTCATGAGGTTCGATATTGTAGCTTGCTGCTTTTTTAAACTGTTTCATTAGGTACCAATATTTCAATAATGTTTTTTTTTACTTGTTGTTTCTATGAATTTTATGTGGAAGTTAAACTCAATGTTAAAGTTGTGAGAAGTGAAGTTACTATACTACACTAATACTTCGTGTGTGCCATTAGATTGCCCAATTAATCTGTAACGTGCCGATTCTTTCATTGCTGCGATTATATTTGATAAAACTTTTTTTATACATGCGAAAAATGCATTACTTATTTGTGTGGGATGACTGATGTGGGGCTCTTCTCCATGCTACCCGGCCTACTGCCCTATATATGGTATAACTATAAAATTAATTAATACATTTTAGAACTAGTGTCCCTGCGAAGATATTGTAAAAAATATTTTGACAATTTTGCTGCGTATTTGTTATATTTTATAAAACTACTCGCATGGAGGGACAACGAGCATGGGCCTAATAATATTGTATATATTCACACACGTAGCCTAGCCCAAAGTATGCACTATGAAGCTCGTGTTATGGATAGGTACTAGGGTAATAGAGAAAGAAAGCTATATGATACGAAACTATGCAATATACATCATAGAAACATCTGCCCATCTGGGCCTCGAACCCGGAACCCGGGACCCTTTTAGCTTCAAACCGGTTGTCAAAGCACTTCAGTATATAGAAATTTTTGGAATGAGGGGGTTTGGAACAGAAGGGGATTTAAAATTTAACATAATAAAAATGTTATATGTCAAAATGATCATGTCATTTACTCTCAGCAATTAATTAAAAATGATAAATATGAATTTTTCTATTTTTTTTCTATTAAAATTGCTAGATCTAATTCTGTCTTGTCTCTAGTTTCAGGCGGAACTCGATCGCAGTGTGATTCTTTTTATATCGTTTCATTAAATTGAATTAATTTTCACAGTTTCAGTTTTTGGGGTGAATCTAGTAACCATTCACTATTCCTGTGTGGCAGGATACCCCGCTCTTCCATATCATAAAATTTATATGTATTTATTTTCGCTTACTCAATAATGCTTAACATGTTTAGTTTGGCCAGTTTTGAGATTGTTAAGAGTGTGTGCTGATGTTTGACTGTACTTCTATTCATATATTCTAGGTTGTCACAAAGGGTCCATGTCAATAACTTTAACGTTTATGAAAACGAGATAAAAAGAAAATTCATTAGAGTGCACTCTATCTGTATGGACTAAAAATTGCCTTTTATTTATATATCTACTAGTGGACCCGACAGACGTTGTCCTGCCTGTTATTTTTGCAGTATAGATAAATAACCTAGATACAGTCTGCAGCGCCATCTGCCGGGCTGATTTGTGAATCTAAACCATTCTCAGATCCCCTTAAACACACACAAAAAAATCATTCAAATCGGTCCAGCCGTTTAGGAGGAGTTCAGTGACATACACACTTACAGAAGAATTATATATATAAAGATAAAGCACCCCAGAAACAATATTTTAATGTCGCAAACGCTATTATAGTTATTATGTCAGATTTATTCAGCATTTCATAATCAATAGTACTGTGGACTAAAACCATAGCATATTTTAACGTGAAGGCCACAAGTGTACCAATAAAATTCTTCGATTTTAAAATAGGAAATGTGCACTAAAACAATGTAATATTTTTTTCTGTGACCTTAGTGAACACTAATAAAATGCGTCTTGCTGCACATATTGTAGTCATAGAATGGTTATGAGCTTGTTAGAAATAATATTATAATGGTACTTACCAATCATTTGGTCACTATGGTTGAATTTACATGATGATTCAAGCAATAGTAAAGTACTATAAATATATAGGATCTTGAAATTTGAATTGAATTGAAATATTAGGAAAATCGGATGTTTTGTATTTATTTATTTATTTTTTATTTATTTAGGCTCTCACAACAAGGAGTACACTATAACTTACACAACTAGATAACCTAAGGTTTTAAAACTAAGTATCCCATTACTTACAGGAGGGCACCGCATGCATTAACTAAAGACTAAGTTATTAGTATAGAGTTATTATTATGTTACATAAAAGTTTTATACGGATCTCTAAAAGCCAATTCCTTCAAAGAGCCTAGCGGCTCATTGGGAATAATATTTGCTCATTATTAAGCTTTACATAGACCTGTGGCTGATTTATTTGACACAAGACTAGGACTATTTGACATAAGGGTAGTACCCTTATTAATTCGTTATTTATTTATATAGCAGAAATGAGTTATCATACAGCCCATACCTTTAGTTGTGATTAATGTAGTGCGCATTGGTTGTCCTCGATTTTTCGTGCGTTTAATGTGTTAAAAAAAATATTAATAACAATTTTTCTTTTCTTTAACCATAAGTTAACGAAAATAATAACTGGACTTGTAAAGGAAATCTAATTATCTATAAGAAATTAGCGTATTGTCAAACCACATGTCCAATATAAAGAAATAGTAGTTGAAGGTGATCTGTAACCCTACAGTGGAAATGTTTGAACGCATATGAAACAGGGAGATGCTGTTTTATTTTATATCAAATACAGAACCAGATAAATTCTTTGGTTTATTCTTGTTGTGTCTTCAGAACAAGGATTTGGTTCAGAGGACTTACACGTTTATCAATATTAACCAATCTCCGCTGTTTACACAAGAATTTTCTATAAATTAAATTACTGTAGAGAGAACGGTGTCTGATCTGGCTTACCAGAAAGTGATTAAAATCTAATCCAGCACATGGCGAACTCCTTACACATAAAGTGTAAAAAGATCTGTGATTAAAGCCAAAGACACCTACTTTTCTTACCATCAATGATCTAACTATCAATTGACTATCAGTTTAGCCTAGCGGGAATAACCCCGAAGCCAAATGGTCCCAGTTTAAAGTTCCGGAAGTGTCAGATGTTTGTGTCAATGATACGAGCATTTGTATCTACCTCAGACATCGATTTAAAAATAGATTTCTATAAATATTACTTATTTATGTATCATATCTGTTTGATGACCTCCATGGTCAAGTGGTTTGGCATTTCATGCTCACATCTCTTGGAGAGCCGGTTCGATCCAAGGTTGGGTAAACGAAGTTTTCCACATTGTCTCGGATCTAGGTATTGTATTGATTTGGAAAACAAAAGTTTTTTAGGCTACTTCATTGTGCTTAGAAAAATGTGTATGTCGTTGTCTTATATTTATTTTTTTATCTGTTACCCTCGTATTCATAATACAAGCTCTATGGTGCTCACTTTGAGTTAGACTAATTAGTATGTAAATATTATCATCTTATTTCTCATAACCACTAAGATTTTTTTGTCTGAGACCTAACCTCAAAACGCGAATAGGTACTTAATAATATCTACATTTTTTTTATAAATTATAAAATATATTTGTTCATTTTAATAGAATAAATACGAATATAATCAAATTGAAAAAAAATCTAATATTTTTTATAAAAAAAATTACAATATAAAATAGCAATGCAAAATATAAAATCATAAAACTAAATGGTTGTTTCATTTTAATCGATTGTCCAAACATTTGTAAAAATATTTTTTTCGAATACGAGAGGATCTTCTTCTCATTGATGAGACAACGCTGGTTTACAGCTTAAAAAGTAGAAGAAAGGTGCTAGAAAATTTTGACGGGTGTTCACAAGGCTCGGCGGCTCAAGGGAGAGTATTGGACCGGACATCCAAGGGTTGCGGGTCTGTTTCCCACCTGAGAATAACATGTGAGCCGAGTCGATATTTTCTAGTATTTTTCTATTAAAATTATTTGTTATATAAGATACCATTGAAAAATGTAAAAAAATATATAAAAAATCATAAAAATATACCTATTGGTTTATAATTTTATATTGGGTGTTTCACCTAATGTCAAGAATGGCTAGTGTATAAAAAATCAAATTTTTATGTGTATTAGAAATTGTTTTTCTGTATGACATGCAATGTACATTGGATGCATTGGTTTGAAAAGTGGCTAAAGTAGGTACTTGTTTTATGGCAATCAGAAAACACGACGGCACCACAACACCTAGAGCTGAGTTACATAAAAAACCTGCGTTATCAAGAAAACAGATTTGTCGACAAAATACGCATGCCAGTGTTTTTTATTAGAATGTCCAGTTTGAAAAAGTACCTACTGTAAAATAACTCACAAACCCAGTCAAAGATTTTCCTTCGACTTGTATTATCAAACATATTCTTTAATGTAGAAAACCTTATATTTAACATTACAAATTACATGAGTAGGTTACTCGAAAGTTGTCCTTTTTCAAACCGAATTGTATTTAAAGGTAACATGGAGGTTATGTCTGCCGATTAAAAGCATTTCATTCTTTTTCTTTAAAACCAATCAATCACTCAAAATAAAGTTTCTTTTTCTTTTACATTAATACCTTATTGTTTTGTAATCATTTTTGAGTAATAAATTTTGATTTGCATATTGACACATTCCAATAATTTTTAATATAAAAACGGTTTTTATATGAAGAATTGATTATGAGTAATTTCTACGTTCAAAACTATTAGGTTTTATTTAATAACGAGCAGTTAAATAAATTCCAAAAGCAACACAATATAAACGTAGGTACTTACTGTATGTTTATACTGTATGAAATTACGTCATTGTTAAAGCTAGAATCTTGAAACTTATTTTTTAGTCTTTTGATTAGAGTATACATGAATACGACATTCAAATTTCGTAAAAAATTTACATTGACGAAGAAGGTGCATCTAAAAAGAACATTAGGTGCTCCAGGAGGCACTGGCAAAACATATCTTTTAAATTTACTATTAGCCCAAATCCGGAAAGATAAAGAAGTTGCTGTTGCAGTGGTTTCCTCTGGAATAGCTGCTACGCTACTCAGTGGGGTTTACACAGTTCTAAAACATAGCTCATAAGGAAATGCTTATTTGTAACAGTAGAAAAAGCAGTGAGAGCGGAAGAATGTTACAGCATTCATTACATTTTTTATACAGCAGTGTAAGCTGTTGGTTTGGGATGAACGTACGATGTCCCACAAAAGAGCAATTGAAGCACTAGATCTTACTATGAAAGATACCAAAGGCAACCACGGTATCATGGGAGGGAAAGTGGTACTTTTAGCTGGTGACTTTAGACAGACCCGCCCAGTTATTACTAGAGGTACGTCGGCAGATGAAATTCCTCTCATAGACAATGTGATGGACACTGAACAACATAACTTATACAAATCTTCACCTTTTTAGAATTATCAGGAGTGTCATCCCCTAAGTTGAGGCTGAAAGTTAGTGTTCCAGTTCTATGAATCAGAAATCTAGATGCTTCAAGGCTATGTAATGGTACACGGCTACAAATTGCACATCTGAGACAACACAAGCTATAATCATGACTGGAATGGCAAAAGTATATTTTCCCGTATTCTAAAAATTCCGACTGCTTTGCCATTTCATTTTAAAAGAGTGCAGTTCTACTGAAACTAGCTTTTGCAATACTAGTGATTACAATAAATAAAGCTCAAGGATAGATGCTAACTGTTGCAGATGTTCATTTAGAAAAAAAATGATTTTCCCATTGGCAACTCTTGTGGCATGCTCACGTGTATTAAACCCGAAAAACCTTTGTTTTGGCAAAAGATGAAAAAAATTTAAACGTCATGTATAAAAATAAAAATACTTAAATAAGCTATTTGCAGTAAAATACTGTAAATAGTTTATTTGAATGCATGTATGTCTTTTATTTGCAAAATAATTAGTCGAAAAAAAATGCTGCTGAAAGTCATTATTCCACGCGAACGAATACTATTATACGAGCACAGCTAGTATAAATATATGCACACGCATGAACTGCATCGGTCCTTTATGTTTTATAGAGCATGCACACTGTACTGAGCGAGCTTTATAGACTTTTTCGTACAATTTAAATTTGTAAAGTTGACAACGACTACAGTCCATCGTTCGACCGTTCAGTAATAACAACTTTTTGTTAGGAAAACTCTTTCCTTTGCCAATTAGTCTCAACTGCTCTTAAGCAAACTTTAAATTTGGCTAATTCATTCGGAGAGGTACAACAAATTCTTCTCTAGGCATCACTTAAGCTGGTTTTTTATTTTTAGTTCTTACACTTCCGCGCACATTACACTTTTGAATAAACACTTTTTTTTTGGTTTTTCATGCTATATTTTAGGATTGGTACTCGGTGGACGGATGCCTTTTTAAATTACTTATCTTAATTTTTTGAAAATAATAATACTTATAAAGGTATCGATTTCAGCGCGAGACTAAATTTATGGAGTTATTCAAAAGTAGATCTTTGAACACTTACATAAAAATCATAGTCAAGCTGCGTTTGACTCGTGTAAGTATCGCTTTTGTATTAATAAAAGAGCGCGTCGAACGGACGGAAAAGCGTTTAAGAAACGTGGTGTGCACAGTCTCTAAGACGCTAGTTAGGGAAAGTGTGTCGGATGAGTATCAACTATTCAACCTAGCAGTCTGTAATAAAATGCTGTCATCACAATGGAGGATTTGACTCTATTATCATACTTTTAGTAAGACAGCTGCAAACGGTGACATTACCATTTTGTATGTAGGTACCTGTTCATTTGGTTTATTACAATAAATAGACCAAAGCATTAGGTAAAGTTTCTTCATACCTTCTTCTTTTCCTTATGGATTCTGATTAATAACAATAGTCGTATATGCGGCTTTAATCATCTGTGACGATATCAAATATAACTTTGGGAAATCTCGCTGTATATTTGCATCTTATTGCGGCAATATTCCATGTTACAGTATATTGGCATTTATCCAAATGTTTGGTCTTAAACATTTTTTTAAGTCCTAACCGTTAACGTAAATTCCTTTGTTTTGCTTCATATATTTAATCTCATACCTAAGTTTTGCTGAATCGGCTGGTTAGACTTTTTATTTATTTAATATAATACCTAATAAATAGTACCTAATTACAGTTGTTGAAAGAAGTCCTTCATACAGCAGACTAACGTTCCAGCATATTGAACTAGTTTCATCATGGCATGTCATTTGAAGTTTATAATAGTATTTTTGTACCTTTTTTACCTGTGTTGAATCCAAGCCACAGTTCTGAAAAATCATGGGCCTAAAATTTCACAATTTATAATTACCGATGGAAATGTCTTTATCCTTCCTAGGATACTTCCGAAATCAGTGTCAAGTTAAGATATCGATCTTTTTATTTCTTCTTTTTTGTTATTATATTATTTCGACGTTAAAATGACGTAATATCTGTGAGTTAGTTAGAACTAATTTCAAGTGCTGCGGGCTAAGGGCTCAGCAAAATAAGGTCAATCAACTTACCTAAAAGTGCTAGGTTGTGTCAACCAATTTTTATCATTAAGTCCTTAACACAAAGTCTAAGTCTATCCGGAAAATTGCACATTCCGTAGTAGTTACATACAATCAGTACATTTTCTAATATTATTATTACTAGCTGAGCCCGCGAATTCGGCCGTGTGGAATAATGACTTTCGGCAGCATTTTTATTTTTAAGGCTAACTGTTTTGCAAATAAACCTAAATGCATTACAATCAGCTATTTATAGTATTTTACGTAACCTTGACGCATATAGAGTTCTCATTCATAGGATAGTCTGAGAGTCAGTCCTGATAATTCTAAAAAGTTGAGAAACTCTATACGGTTTGTTGTTCAATGCCCATCACATTGTCTACAGAGAGGCATTCGACAACATCCCCCTCCACGTCTGACACGATTTTTTCGTTTACATGGTTAATTATCAATGATAAGTCGGCGCTAAAATTGCTCTTTCACACAGCCATTTCCGATTGCCAATATTTGTTTGAAGATCAGGATAGAAATGGTATATCATCTGCATTATCCACAATTTGACAGAACTCACGTCTCAGTATAATCATGTCGTTCCTGTCTCTTGCCATACAATCTTCTCCGATTTTATAACAAGGGGCTGCATTTTGCCATGCTTGAGAATCATTGTGAAGTTGTACTCGCATATTTGTAGGGAGGCAAAACTTTTTTAAGAGTACCCATAATACAAATGTTTTTAAACAGGCATTTATTTCATCTGCCGGCGTACCCCTAGTAATAACCGGGGGGTCTGTTTAAAGTCACCAGCTAAAACCTTCTCTCTCATGATACCGCGGTTGCCTTTGATATCTTTCATAGTACGCTCTAGTGCTTCGATTGCTCTTTTGTGGGATATCGTAGGTTCATCCCAAACCAACAGCTTACACTGCTGTAACATTTTTCCGCACTCACTGCTTTTGCTAATGTTACATATTGGCATTCCCTCATGAGCTAAGTTAAATCGTAGTTTTGGATTGAGTGTGCCGTTCGTCCCCCACTAAGTAGAGTAACAGCTATTCCAGAGGAAGCTACTACAACAGCACCATCTCTATCTTTCCAGATTTGGGCTAATAGTAAATTTAAAAGATAAGTTTTGCCAATGCTTTCTGGAGCATTCAAGGCAATTTTTTTACAAACTTTGAATGTCATTAAGTATATCTAATCTCAAGCCTAAAAAATAAGTTTTATACTTCTAACTTTAAAAATGACGTAATTTGCATACAAACATTCCCTTTTTTCGCATTGAAAAGTAGCCTATGTCCTTTTTCAGGCTCTAGGCTATCTCGGCACCAAATTTCATTTATATGGGTTTGGTAGTTTAGGCGTGATTGTGTAGCACGCAGACAGAGTTACTTTCGCATTAATATTATTGGTAAGGATTATTTTATTCTGTTGTTCTTAATTGAAAATTTAGATTAACATGAATTAGCTGAACTTGAGACTTCACTAGGTACATAAGTGGCGTCCAGGTTAGGAATATATTTCCATACATCATTATAGTAATTAGCTATGTTTGACACTAAAAATTTTACATTTCACAGCTGATAGACTAAGCTTAATACGTCATGTATAAAAGATTTTCCCAAATTTGATTTAAAGGTATTGTTTTATCATAATATTTTTCCTTTGTTTCTAGCATTTATTATATTGTTAAAAAAGAAGAATAATATTCAAACATGTAGTACAACGTCAAATAATGTAAAAAAAGTATTGTTATTTATCATACGTAGGACTCTATCCCCACCTTTTAGTAAGCCTGCCACTGCGATTTTAACAACAAGATTTTTATTATCTCATTTTCTCCGGCGAATCTGGCTTGTTTAAAAGTTTTGAGTTTGGGCACTTAGCATCAAAGCAATAGTTACTCACTTAATATGTCTCAGTCAATTACAGTGTAACCGCTGTTATGAATACTGGTTTTAAGTAGTAGTATAGTCTGATTGTGATTGTGAAGTTTAAGCCACATTGCCTCACTACAAAAGGTCAATGTATTTTCAATTCACTTTATTCCTATATTAATTTGACTTAAAAGTAAAACACGATTGAGAAAATTGAATCACAGCACTGTCTTATACTTGAATATTTAGAGTCTGGGTCGTATAAAATACGATAAATAGATACGTATAATACTTAACTACATCCACACAGTTGTATAGTTACAGTTATTTAAACCGGAATAAAATAACTTAAATATATATTATTTCTTAAAATACAAATTGGGTTAATAAAAAACTATACAAAAATTCGTTACGTTGAAAGAATAACTCATTTTTCATATACTCACATATAATACAGTCATTATCGCGCAAGCTTTTAGTCCCCGTAATAATTCTTGTAATGTTGACAGCTCCTACAATTGAAATTACTGTGATGATGTGCTTATTGTACACAACAAATTCAAAATTAACCCGTAGTTGTCGCAAAGGTTGTACACTGACAATGTTTTGATTGGTACATGATGCAACAGAATATTCGCATTCTTTAGGTCAAGAGCGCTAATGAACCGGTTATTTTGATCGATCGCCAAAGAAATTGCTAGCATCATATTCGCGCTTGTCTCAAAAAGGGGTTTTCTTATCGACACCTGTCATTGAAGCAACATTTTTCACTGATACACAATAGTGCACCCAATCTGTGGAGTAGGTACGTAATGGACCACCGGCGGTTTGGATGGCGTATACGTTGTAAGATCGACTTGAGATTAACAGATCGGTTATGAGACCACACATTGGTCAGGTAGTCGGTAATTCAATCAGATTGTCGTCTGACGATGACGTGATATGGCTAACGAAGCGGAGACGTAGCATGAACCGGTAGTCGCAGTGGTTATCTTGTTTTGCAGTCGACGACGCTCATAATGAGTTGCTCGTATTAATGGTTTTAATAATATGAGTCGTCTCTTTTAAGATCTTTTTTTTAATTCTTGACATTCTTTTAGGAACGGGTATGTAAGTAAAATGTATTCTCGATTTCAATTTAGTACACTCGGTTTTTTTATAATCGTAAATCTAAGTACTAAAAGATTGGTAAAACTATGTAGCGTCTGATGATTTTCCCATAAAAGAAATGCAAAATTGGCTTCTTACATAATACCTTGTTCATCAATGAAAAAATTGTTTTACGTTTTATGCTGTTAGGGAGGTTTGGTAGTAAGAAGTTTAAAGAATTTTTGTGTAATATTTTTATTAAATTTACTACAACTTTTATCATGTTAGCGGGTTATATCTGAAGATATATATGTGAAAATATGAAAACTTAAACCCCAGCTAATCAACTGAATATCGGGGGGCACGGGAGTGCCCCCGCCAAGTCGAGCGCGAAGCAAACACTGCCGTACCATCCTTTACTCGAACCATTTCGCCGCATTTTCAGGCCCCTATTTGAGAACCTCTAGATAAGACTAGAACGCAGAAATTTTCGTCATCCAGTAAGCTATAATCACATACTTAAAATCCAAAATTTCAAGTCTGTAGGGCATTTAGTTCCGAAGTTAAGCGAAAGCAAAGTTTCGCATTTACGACACTCACTTATGATCATCAAAATAGAACTAGTACTTCCCATAAACTCAGAGAGCTGAAATTTGGTACAGAGTTAGGGTTTAATGGCCACATAAAGGGAAAACTATAAAAACTAGGATAATCGAAGATCTGGAGTACCTGGTGACCCTGATCAGAAAACACAAGAGCCCAACCAAACTATTAGAGATCGACATACCACCTTTACAAAAAGTATTCAACTTGGTGGTCCGCTTCATTTGATGTCAAAAATCGAAGGTCTGAAGTATCCGATGAAGAACTCTCAGCTGGTCTCAGCTGTATTAGAGATATGGTAATGCCCCCTTTTACTATTGGTACATACAAAAATCGACTGTCATTGCAAAAAGCCAGCGTAGTGGGACACATCTTCTAATTTTCAATCTACCCTAAAGCGTCCCACTGCTGGGCGAATGCCTCCCCTTCTGCTTTTAATACGAATATAAATAAAATTAAAGGAAAACTCTGGATAATAAGACTAGACTGGCATTTATGCTTATACTTACAAGTTTACGAGAAGAAATAGTCGAAGTCGTAAATACCGCGCCGATCTTTCAGAAATTAAACCATCTAAACTGTCTAAATGAATAAATAATGAACGCGAATGGGCAATACGAAAAACTGTTGCTACTGTACAAGAATCAGAACCGGAAATAAAGAAAAGAAAGATTTGTAATAATTAAAAAACTACTCCTAAAAATAAAAAGAAATGTGTCAAATAAGAAAATCTAATAAAATAAATCAATATGCCCACGTTTCTACAAAAAGAAGTGAAATCCCACCAAAAACATTCTGTAAAAACTAGCCAAGTCTCGATGGAGCTGCTTGTTTATCTCTAAAAAGTAATGAAATCTAGACAAAGTCGTGCCAAACCCAAGGTGTCTTACTGTGATTTCTTTGTTATTATAGTTAGTGTTGTGTGACTTGGCCGTTGAACGTTCTTTATACGTTAATTAAGGGCTATTATCTCGCTGAACAAACATAGGTAGTTACAACAGATATAACATTACGTGAAAACAAAATTTACTTATACCCACTAATGTATAAAGAATGTTCAACGGCCAAGTCACACAACACTAACTATAATAACAAAGAAATCACAGTAAGACACCTTGGGTTTGGCACGACTTTGTCTAGATTTCATTACTTTTTAGAGATAAACAAGCAGCTCCATCGAGACTTGGCTAGTTTTTACAGAATGTTTTTGGTGGGATTAATTTATATAGCAACACATAATATATATAAAATATACAAAACAAAAAAACTGACACAATTGTAAAGTTTTAGCCAAAATGTTATGTTATGTCAAAACTGACCTATGCTTATGCTATGCTAAAAGCAGCAGATAAATTCACTACACAGGTATTCTGCTAAGCCCATCAATCACGGAACAACTGCAGAATTTCACAACGAAAGTCCGAAACTTAAAATAAGGTATAACAATAAAATTTATTCATAATATGGCAAAAGAGATTTCAAATTAATAAATTTCACTATCGTGTATATAAAAATAAAGATGTATGCGACACGGATTTTTTTAGTAAATTATTATTAAAAATATTTTGATAAATTTTGTTACTTATTTCTTTGTCATGTTACTGCTATTTTCGTATCTAAGGCAATTTCTACTAGAAAACATGGAATTCGAGACGCTAATGGCCATTCCCAACGATCCTTAATCTGAACCTCA
The DNA here is from genome assembly GCA_927399485.1 of Calamotropha paludella. NCBI lineage: Eukaryota > Metazoa > Arthropoda > Insecta > Lepidoptera > Crambidae > Calamotropha > Calamotropha paludella. The sequence continues at coordinate 17,672,420 of OV656815.1, read as the reverse complement.
CGTTTTTTCTTATTATACTATCTTATACTCTTAAGTTTCGAATAACCAAAATGTGATTATTTTTTGCTATAATTACCTTAGGTCCCAATGAAATACGTAGGTTATAAACCCACAGCAAGTTATACTTAGGTACTGAAACAGTGGACCCGGATCAATGTGGTTTTGTCAGTGTGACCACTCGAAATCTCCGTCGACCGCACATACCAGCCACAGCTGCGGAGATTCTCAAAGAAATTCCAGACAATCCAAGCGGCGTCCCTATATCTGTCTCTTTCTAATTTCAGTGTGGGCGGAACTTGCTTACATGCCTGCCGTAGATAGCAAGATAGGTATTTGCGTCCTTTTTGTTCTAGTTCTATTGACGTTTGTGGCTAGGTTTATAGCCACTATCTAATTAATTTTTATTAAGAATATATGACAATGTAATCACTTAAAAAACGTATATCATTATGTTAGACATCGCAAGAGATGTTATTGGTTACTTTTTGATCTTAAAACCAAACGCAACAAAATAAAATGAATTTACTAAGTATATATATCTTCAAAATAGCTTTTCTTATTCCTTATTCAGAACAAAATTACAAAAAGAAAATACTAGTAACAATATATAATATAAAAGCTACGGTAATATTATCCAAAAGTAAATCCATAGTTGGATAAATTAAGTCACACAGGCTTCACTAAGTAACATATTTATTGGAGAATGACACACAATAATGCCTTTTGAATGTCTTTTCTTCAAAATTACTTTGGTATAAAGGCAATTTCCTCAGAAAGCAGAAAAGGAAATTACTTTCAACTTTCTGTTGCAAGTAACTTTATTTCGTAGTTGGAAATGAAGCTATTGTACTTTCATTACTCTATTTCGATGACTTGAACGTTCAGTATAATTCATTTTATCAATTGAGTTATAGAAATGCTTCAGCATAATTATATACTTGTACTTGCATTTAAACAGTAGTTTTAGTCCTATTTAATACTAGCTGTTGTCCGCGACTTCGTCCGCGTCAATTTCTGTTATTATGATTTTTCACTTCTCCTATTAGTTGCAGCATGATGTTATATAGCCTAAAGCCTTCCTCGATAAATGGACTATCCAAGACAAAAAGAATTTTTCAATTTGAACTAGTAGTTCCTGAGATTAGCGCGTTCAAACAAACAAACTCTTCAGCTTTATAATATTAGTATAGATTCTGATGTACAGGCGAAATAAATTTGAAATTGAGTATGTTCTTGCTAAAGTAATTTGTGAATACCCAATAAAATTCCTTTTTTCATCATATATTATTGCACAGCTATTTATTTTATTTTACAGTGATGTTGCCAGCGCATTATCTGGTTTTGTAAAATAAAATCAATGTAAAAAAAAACTTTTAAAAAAAGCTTTTATTTCAATGCGCTAAAAAGAATAAAATAAACTTTTAATCTGGAACCTTTATTCACAATTTATACAAGCCATAAGATACCTACATAAAATATTAACTTTTTACTCTAAGCAACTGATGTGACATAAAAGCTTGTCGCGAATTACGATAGCTAGAATGCTTACTAGATAGATCTCGCGACAAGCTTTTATGTCACATCAGTTGCTTAGAGTAAAAAGTTAATATTTTATGTAGGTATCTTATGGCTTGTATAAATTGTGAATAAAGGTTCCAGATTAAAAGTTTATTTTATTCTTTTTAGCGCATTGAAATAAAAGCTTTTTTTAAAAGTTTTTTTTTACATTGATTTTATTTTTTACTTTTTAGTCATGTTCGAGTTCTACTCAGCGTGCCCTTTCATTTGATACCCATATTGTAGGGATCCATTATAAATTATTGGTCCGCCATTTTGCGAACGCCGCCATGTTGGATTTAGAACGACGTCACACAGTGAATCATGCATTGTCATCCGAACTGCACGTGTACACGAAATTTCAGCTCAATCGGTTGAAAATATCTGCTTCAAAATTAAGTTGCAAGATTCCACCCGAACAAACATACAGAGCAAGTTAAATAAAAGCTTTTAAAAATATGGTCACTTCGACACTTATTTTTATTCAAGTTTGTGTTCTTACAGTGCACACCGACTGATTTTCACTACTGATTTACTTTACAAGAAACCATTTAATATTGTATCGTATTAGTTATTAATTTATATATATTTTGAATGGGTTCGCTCTTGATCCCAATCAAGCCCGGGGACCAAGAGAGAATCCACGATGGAACGAGCTACTATAAACAAATAACTCCAATACTTATAAACAATTTCAAGATTATTATTAATCCATTAATCAATTTACTTGCAATTAAGCTATGCTCCCAAGCACCTGGTTTAAACCATCACTCATTCATCGATAGCTCTTCTCTCTACGCCATATTGTTTGAAAAAACGATCTAATTTGCTAGACATAATTAATCAAAACAAAAAGGAAGCTCATGGACGTGCATGTGTAATTATTATGCACATTAATTAAGGCCCACGAGGTTGCCATATAAATTATTCAAAGGTATTCTCTCACGCAAGCTATTTTCCAATATAAAACTATATACCAACTTAGTAGGAATGGCAAAATGTGTGGTGAATTTTAACCTTTTTGGTAGCAAACATAGTAAGCGATAATGGTTACAACTTACCCACGTGTCAAAATTATCATGTTAAAACAATAATTTACTTCATGATTATATACAATTAATTAAATATAAAGGATCATTCATCGTAATTATAAATTACTATTCTAGAGAAGTACCATAATTGAGGATAACTACTTATAATTAGCTCCCAGCCTTCGCCATACAAAATGACGTTCTTTTACTCACACACAATGATGTGAAAATCACATCTGTCGTCGTTTCTCTCTATTCAATGAAAAGACGACGGTTGAAGCGTTTATTTCATGAGAGAAATTCTCACTGTTCTTTTTATGTAATATTAAAATAGAACTTTCTTTTACAGCTAACGGCTCCTTCCAACCAGGCATGGAACCGAAACGACAACGCACAGCATACACGAGGCACCAGATACTGGAGTTAGAGAAAGAGTTCCATTATAACCGGTATCTAACAAGAAGAAGACGGATAGAAATAGCACACACACTAGTCTTGTCAGAACGACAAATCAAAATTTGGTTTCAAAACAGGCGGATGAAATGGAAGAAGGACAACAAATTGCCGAACACCAAAAACGTGAGGAGAAAAACTAATCCGGCTGGAGTCACCACAACCACGGCTAAAGCCACACCAAAGAGTAGATCAAATAAGAATACGAATAATAATGACAAGAAGAAGTCAAATAATAATGGTAGGCCGGACAGTATAGAGAATGTTACGGACAATATAATGAATGACTTGCATTGTGTTGGTCAACAGAATTTGTCGCACGATCCGGCAATTAGCCCAATGTCGCACGCGAATCAAATGAGTGCTGGTCATCCTATGACTCCCCATCATCTCCACATGATGGGTATGCATGCGGGCATGGACCCAGCAATGGTTGCCAACCTTGCGGCACATGGCTCTCCTGTCGGCAACGCAGGTTGTGGCACTGGCTTACCCACCAACCAGCCCATCATAAAATCGGACTACGGTCTCACCGCCTTATAATCTAAGTGTAAAGAAGAATTATTTTCACTGACGGACTTTCTGTAACAACCATTCCTTTGTATCGATAAGATGTAATAAAGTGATGAGTAAATTTAAAAGTAAGCCTATTGTAACTTGTGTAAGTATTCCTAGAGTAACCAGTCATATTTCGATGTTTGGATAGTTAAGTGGAAACATTTACAATGTCAAAAAGTGTGATTAATATTATTATTTTAGGGTAGACTTAAACGTCTGAGTGTTGGATTTGTACATTTTAGTTTAAGTCATTGTCGTGAGCTATAATAATACTATTTATAACAACTGTGCTAGAATTATAATTTGAATTAATTGCAAAATTGTCGATATTAAGAAGTGTTTGTAGAAACATTTCGGCGTTTTTGTCACTATTTGGATTGAAAGTTACCGTTGCACATTATGTTTCAAATGTTATATTTAATCGGATAGATTGTTTGTACAAAAATACACTCAGAATAAAACAGTATACATACACCAAAGTGACTAAGATTTTATGATCAACACAGCTGTGATTTTCATGATATTATGATGATTAAAATTGAAATACTCTAAATTTTAACGTTGTCATGACGATTCATGGTTATTTTGGTATGATTATTTTCAACTAAAACAGGTAGTTTTTTATGTTACAAAACAGATATTAATCATCATAAATATTTTTTTTGTTATTGAATATTGATTTAAAGTTCAGGTAATCTCTTATAGCCATAATATTATTATTGTAATAATTTTGAAAGGCAAAATATAATATATCTTACTGGCTGTTACTCAATAAAAAATATCTTACCTAACCTAATCTGTAATATATATCAATTTATGCAGTTTGATTAGTATGCTGACTTAACGACAATCGGAATTATGCGTATAAGTTTCTTTTAAAACATACAAATTCTGATATAAATATATTTTATAAGCTATATACCCATCCTCAGTTTTGATTAGCACATTCAATTTCTTAATTTATGCTGCCAAAATCATAAGTATTCCTATTTCATTATTCCGAAAATATTTTGAACGACTCTACCTGGAGTAAGTTAATTGTCCTAATATCCAAATATCATTATGTATATTATAATTATTTTAAAGTCAACAAATCCCTTGATTTTAATTTAAATCTGATATGCTGACATATTAAAATTATTTTTAATATTAACCAACAATTCAGGCATATTTTGTTTATAATGATATTTTTTTTAATAATGTAGGTAACACAAAAATATAATGGTCAGTTCACGTTACTTCAGTAAGCTATACGTTACACTGGCACAAAAACTAAATTATTACGTAGCACCAAATTGCAAATAAGAAAAGTGAACCATAATAAACTAATGGAGCAGCCAATCAGGAGCATTATCTTAACGATTTGCTGGATTTTATATCAGAAATAAATAATTTGATTGTTTAACTAGGAGTATATAATAATCGATATTAGAACCAATCATGTCACAAGCCCTTGTCGAGAACAATATGTAAAGAAACCTTTTGTGATGTAGACAATGACTTAGTATTAGGTACAAAATGTGGATTTTTATTTTAATTGGGAGATATTGTTTTGTAACTAAAATAGGAGAATTGTGAATACGAAACCAATAAATATAGTAATAACGTATCACTTGTGTTTATTTAATGACCTAGTTCTTTTTAGTATGGCTTTACAAATATCTTAATGACCCAGGTACGTTAACTGATATTTATCATAGCTTTCATAAAACTGTGTTAATGCAAAAGTATAGTCCAAAAAAACAATCTCAGTATTCTTAAACATTTATGTAAATGGTCATCATCTTCATTACCACTGGGTAAACCACATAAAACCGTTTTTTCATACTCAGAGCAGTTCATTTACCAACGCTTGCAATAGAAGATTCCGCTTCAGATTTAGGTACCTACATAAGAATTCTCTTCGTAAAAGTGTGTATGCACTGGCATAGATTGTATATAGATATACGAGAGTGCATCATTTGCTATATATTCCAAAACTGCTTCTCTAATATAATAACGTAACTGAAATTATGCACGTGGTGTTATTATGTATTAAGGTGTGTATAGGGTAGGTGCAATTACGAAAACATAAATATATAAATCTTTGTAAATCTCAAGGAAGCAATGAGATAATGATTGAGACATAAAGTTGATGCCACGGGTAGCAATCCGGTAATGAATGAAGGTATACTGGATTATTTATAAAAAAATATTGACAACTTTTGTTATATTAAAAGGAAAATAATGTATTTTTCACATCATCACATAATTTTTTTTTGTTTGTACCTGCGTGTAATATTTCTGGAGTTGTTGAAGATTGAGTTCACCGCTTTTTTACTCATGAAATCGCGTTAAAAATGTCATAGTCATTTAAACATATGCATTAACATATACTGTATGGTCTGTATACCTTTATTACCTATTGTAGGTTATATTTTGTAATTGTGATTTAGATATATCACCAGCTGTTAATTTAATCTCATTTATTATTTTTATAACGTTATAAAATCATAGACAAACCGATTATAAATAGTTTATAGATTCAGAGAAAACAAAAAAAATGAAGTATGTTTACGTAGAAGAATATTTTTAACAGTATTCAATTAGAATAGAAATATAGAGTTATATGTTTAGTAGAAGAAAGGTTTTCTTTAAAAATACTTATTAAAAAGGTAAAATTATAATAACGCAACAGATAGAACTCGAGTATCATTTCACACATCTAGGAGATGAATAACGAGTTTCTTTTGCTGTAAAAAATGACTTTTTACACCCACAATCTTCGCAGAGTTCGCATCACCGAGCGCCCACAGCCGATCATCTGTAACCATCGCTTCGATATCATAACCTTGTGACACTCGTATCGAACGAAATGAAAGCAAAAATCGTAATGTATTCGTTGAATGCGCGGCCATCAATCAACGTCGGCGGCTCATTGTGTGGCCGCACGCAACGCGTATCTTCGTACAGGGGCCTGACGCCGGACAACACGGTTTTATCATCGACTTTGGATGCTGATTGTGTTTTGTTTCAAGTCGCAATAATACTTTTCTCTTGTTTCGAAAGAAGCTTCGACACACGTTAACGCGAAACAAAAGAGTATCAAACAATTGCTTTTAAATTATGATTGTGACATACGAAACTTTAGTTTAAAGATAGACATGTCAGATATGTATACAGATGCCACAAGATTTCACTTGAGAACTTTTTATCTGAGCTTCATAATTACATTTTTGTGAGTTATAATTTCTCACGTGAAAATAAAATGATAAGCTTAATGCAAAAAAAAACTTTCTTTTCTAAAAGTAATATTGCTATATCACAGCAGTGATGATGCTTTTAGGCGTTTTGAATTATTCAACCGAAAAATGTACACGAATTCCTAAGCATCACAATCTTAAAAATTAAAACTGCAGTCTCATGATAAGCTATTTCTAAAACTTAAGAGATCGCATTGACGACTGCAAAAAAAGTCACTGAACAAAAGAAACAAAAAAAAGTCGCAAATTAGTCAGAAAATTTTACAAATCGTCAAAGGCGTCAACAATAACTCTTTTGAATCGGCGCGTCAAAGAGTTGAGACTTGCAGATTTGGACAAAAAGTCTTTCTTATATTTTGTATGCAAATAACAGGATTTTGCTACCGGGTCCGTTGACGGATTTATGGTTCAGTAGTATACCGCTGGATTTAAGGATATTCCTTTGGGGCCTCATTGTTGAGATATACGGTAGCGATTTTACAGTCATTTCTATTATTTGCCATTTTTCTTAAGAAGCAGGGTTCGACGACTTTTAGGGTAAACAAAACTGTATTTCAAACTATATTTTTTCATAGTGTACAGCGAAGTTTATTATGAGTAAATGTGTTAGTTAACATAGTTGTTTTTAATGTTAATAACAGAAATGCTTAAGTTTTTTCTTGGGCAAAGCAAAGTAATGATGTTTTCCTGAAATTATATTTTCACTTATAAATAATAAGAAAACATAGAATATAAGAATTTAATGTTGCGAGTTTTGACAGCTAACAATCAAGAGCGATACATGATAGTATGAAGATAGTATAGTAACTATCAGCCTGCTAAGGCTCTCATTATTGGGGCACGCCTGAAGTGAAAGCACCATAAGGGGAAATGGAGAATGGGCCGTTAGCCAAAATACGGACTCAATTCGGACTAGTGTCTGCTAACAACTGCAGATGCCGTCGAGACAAAGTACTTGACGTGCCTCCCAAACTGTTATACTATAAACAAAGAGATTTCAACAAAATAATGTAATATTGACAAGGCATATCGTAGAATTCAACAGGCTTCAAATCGGCGACTGTGTTTCATTCGTCAGCATCAAACGCAGGATAGTTGCTGAAGGGGGAGGGGAGCGAAAGAGACTCCTGAGCTGTTATTGATAGATGTTATAATTTATATGAAATGTGATTCTGAAGAGATATTGTTTCCCTTATTACGCACGGTTTAGCATGTTTAAGTTTTACTGTATACAATTTGCAATAATGTCGAAAAATTCGTAATCTTTTTGTACCCGTCGCTTATCGATTTGATGCATACTGCGATATTCCTCACAAAATAACTTTCTAATAGAGTCTCTCTGATTAACTGTATCTGTGTTTTGCCGCTTTTCGTTGACATCAAAAATTAGAATTATTAAAAAGATTCTATCTGATAAACACTACTTCTTCTAGATGTGTGTTAAAATAGCCAGTGAGCCAGTTACAAATTAAAAGCTCAATTATTTATATTATTGGTAACTATTACCTTTGTATCAATGATTAATTAATTAGCACATACAGTTAATATGAAATAATTAACGCATCTTTGGTTTAATTAAAGAATCAAGGTTATTTTGTAGGCGAATATATTTTGCAGAAAATAACGAATACTAATGTCATCCTAGATACTACGTTAAGAAAGACCTCGGTAATATTCTAAGCGCATACCATTTTCAATCATATTTGCATGACCAGTTGTGTAGCAACTATCATTATTATTATTATAAAGTATTTTTTTCCACTTTCACAATATAAAGTTAGTTATTACTTAATTATATAATGATAAAATCAGGTAATCAGAATCAACTGCCCACTCGAAAAACTAAACACGAAACTTTTCTGTGGTAATAAAAAGTCGATGACGTGTTTCGTATATAGCATTGGTGAGAACGATTTTCTATTTCGAAATTTACTAATGAATTTGTCCAAATTTAAGCACTTTAAAATCCAAAAGTTTAGCATTTTGAACCAGTTCTACTCAAATACACGAAATATAATGTCCCTGTGATACAACATACAAACTCAAAAGTTAGGTAGACTTCTTTTCGTTAAAAAAACATAACAGACGAAAAAAATGATTGTTTTCAATATCTTTGTGGAGTCGGTATGTTTGACCGTAACTTCGCTTCTAGCCAATTCTCAAAGGTAGCGAAGTAAAAGCGCTCTCAATCTGGAAGCGTTTGGCAGGTGGGTTCCCGAGGGAGCGTTTTGGGAAGCGGTGCAGTGACTTGAGGAAATGGTGGCTCTTTAAGTAATCAGACAATGCGTTTAATTTTTGTTCATATAGAACGATAACATTCCTTTGTTTAATATGATGATTTTTAAGTCTGAATATTTTGTAAAAAAATCATGCCATATTATTTAAAGGTATAAATTAGTAAGAGGTTTTAATTTCTTGCATTCTTTTAAGGCCTGCCTGTAGTTTATAAAGGTTAAAGTATACTTGATACCTAAAAAAATTTAATGTACTATTTAAAAAAGACAGTATAGTACATTGGTAACCATATTACCTAGTTATATACATGTAAACACTATGGAAACTAATAGATTTATAATGTACTTACTTATAGAATTATAAGCTTCACGTTGTTTCGCTAAAATAGTTTCCTATCCTGACTGATGACAAAACCGATAAAAAAAAATTGCGCTATCATGCTCTTATATTCCGTCTTAAAGAACTCGGGCGTGCATTTCCAACAACGTCATGGAAGGATTATCTTCACTTTTTAAACTGTAATATTAGTGCTCGTCATTAAGACTTAATCTTCATATGTTCGTCATTTACTTCAAAATATATAAAACATGGAGAATGACGTGCTGATAAAATATCTATACATACCAGAGTTAAAAGAAGATACTTAGCTATCAAACACAATCCAGTGATCAGTCGAGTATCAAACTGACTGGAGATTTTCTAAATACAATCCTTACATATTTTCATATACTTACTCCCATGATATTTCACTTTGATTAATTTTTATCGTATCATTAGTAGTGTATTACGGATAGAGAGCCAGCTGGCATGTCGAGTTTTAATAAAACAAAGTTTTCATTTCATTGCGAGCTAAGCATTTTGTTGTTATGAAAATATAATAAAGCGATAGAATTATAATCAAGTGAATAAGATAGATTTTTCCAAGTAATATCTGGACATGCAGACAAAGTATTTCTTGACAAATACTTGGCCATGGTAAAAAAAGCAACTGAAGTTATTTTACTCGTATTTATATTCTAAATATTATATTATTAATAACTTATGAATCAAAAACTTGTTGGAGTCAATAACTTTATCACGAAGCATACACTCCTTGAAAGTTGGAGTTTAGAAGGCGAGGCATGTCGACGAGACGACAAATTTCAATACATCCTTCGTAGACGAGTAGGGTATACACCCTTTGTAAATATGACGCATAACTCTGACGAGGTACAAGTGTCAAGAATTGCGGATGTGAAATACCTATATTTTATTTTAAAACAAGATTTTCAAGATTTCAAGATTCAAGAAAAGGCATTGAATACCAATTAAAAAATAACTTTAGCGTTCTTATTTTAACATGTGTGTCATAAATTATAAAACAGGCTTACTAAATAAAGCAGAGTTTTATATAGAAATACGAACGTGTGTGTAGACATTGTAGAGTTTGTAGCATTAACATTACAGTAGTATGTTATCATAAATAAGTAAATAAGTAAAGTTAATACAATATTGATTTGGAGGCATCCTGCAGTATAAGTTTTTCTATGACTTTTGTGATGTGATCCATATAAGAAAAGCATTACTTTAATTAATCATAGGATAAAATTTATCAATCAAAAAAATTATTACCAAATAAAAAGAAATTACACCCGTAATACCAAAAGAAAAAAGGAAAGGTGCTTATCATTGACAACTATTATTATTTTCTATCTACAGATATTAGTTATATCAACAAAGTCTAAATGTGGTGTACATTTAGACTTTGTTGATATAACTAATATCTGTAGATAGAGAATAATTTATTTATTAATTTCATTTATAGCCTATATATTTTTTGTTATTTAATATAAGCAATATGAAGACGTGTCGTATATTAAATAAGGTAAGGAACACGAAAATTCAGAAACAATAGTTTATTTTTCGGTTTACTATAGTTTTATTATAGTTTTCGGATTGCTTACACCGGTTTGAATTACGAGCAAGAAGACTGTGGAGAGTACCGTTGGATACACGGCAAAGACGGTAACGCAGAATACAATAATTGAGAGAAAAATATGATAGGGAAAACGTATAGGAAATATAGGGAATTCTATTTGTTATCGAAGTCGAAATCAGTATCCAACGTGTGGAATGTGTCGTTCATCGTGCCTGGAGAAAGCCTGGAGTCTCGAAAAAACAAAAGATGCTCCTAGAAAGGTTCAGAAAGGCGGCAAATCAGTGTCGTTTTGAAGTAGAATAATGTTTGCAGCTAGAACGCCTTTGGATTGGGGTCTATGACAGCAAACTTGCACAAGACACCCGAAATAGACAGAATTCTTAGGCCGTTTAGAACAAATTACAGATATTGTTTCATATTTGTCAATGATAATTCGCCTGCACATCGAGCTGAACAAGTGTACCTCTCGTTGCGAAAGTACATCTCAAGATTAGGTTAGCAGCCGACTTTCCTGACTTATACCCGATCGAAAACTCGTCCAATGCTCTTAAGCGGACTGTTTGGAATCTCCAGCCACCTTCACAGGCTCTATCATAGATCAAAGAAGCTTCAAATCAAGAATGGGATAGTCTTCCGCAAACTATAAGGATGACTTGATCTTTAATAAGCTCAAAAAGAAGTTATTTTGTTAAAAAAATCTTTAAAATTAATAAATTAATTTTATTAATTTATCCTTTGCTTGGTTCATTCTTCCTAAATTAGATTTATAGGATTCTTTGACTTCAATTTAATTAATAAAACCAAAATGATCTAAATTTATTTTGTAGCTCATATGGTACCTTTTTAAACAAGATAAAATTATTAAAAAGCTTTTTTGAAATGTTCTACGTAATTTTAAAATTTCTAAGTGAACGCAAACTCTTTTTGATGTGTGTATATAAATATGAAAAACGTGAAAAGAGTTATATGGCACATTGATAACATATTTAAAAACGAAAAAAAAATGCAAAAAATGTGTTAAACAAAACTGTAATAATACACGCAGTAGAATCGCTCACTCTTTTGTTTTGTTATAATGTTTCCTCATAGGGTGGCTCAAGTCCCCGCGTGTGTAATCCACACTAAAGTTATTTGAGATCTACAGAAATGTACGTGTGAAGCAGGGGATGTGAAAACATTGAATTATTTTCTTTAGATGGATATTATGCTGATATAAGAATAAACAATACTTTTTATATATTACTGATAATATTACCTTAATTTATTATCCTACCTATATAAAAGTATTATAAGTTTTTTATTATAATTTTATTTAGATTATTTTTTTATATCAATGGAAAAAAATCCCGCAATACCTAAATTCTAATTGCAATTACTTAGTTTTAAACTTAGTGATTTGACGAAGAAAGTATTTGCTTCTGTTAAGATAGGCATTTTAAATACTGGCCTTTGCTTTTATGAATATTTCGTCATATTAATATGAAATTATAATTCCTTTTCTCCCTATGATACTCTATAACGAAAACACGGTTAATGAATTATATCAATAATAAGCATTATCAATAATTAATTATTATTAATTTTCTACAAATGTTAATTTGATATATTACAAACAACATTTTCACGTGATTTCTGTGAGCTCAAGCTAATTAAAGAAACAACAGGGAGATTTATTACAAAAATCCGTGTAACTGTTTTATGTTAATAAATGAGTATCATTACGTCTAATTAAACGAAATTAATGGTTGTATTAAATGAGCGCACATACGTATAACATAAAATGTTACTTACTCAACAAAAACTTAAAATAGGTTGAAAGACGAATACCCGAATACATAGTCGCGAGTGTAGGTATATAAAGGTTGTATAACACATCTTGGCGACGGTAGTCAGTCGGCCAAGCTTTTGTGCCTTTCGTGAGGGTGTGAGCATGTGTGTGTATGAGAGCGGTGATGTATGTGTTGATTTCCCGACGCCGCGCCCGCCCGGTATAGCACTGTGTTGTGAGGGTGAACGAAAGTACCGACCCCTATTAGCTCCCATTTTTATGCTAGTCTTGCCAAATACTTTGGTTAAGAGAATAAGTAACGTTGGTGAGACAAATTTTGTTAATAAAAAAAATAATCTTTGTGCTACAAATTTTATAATAAAATATAGCTATTAGGGCAACTCCGATTTCGTTTACATTAAAAACTAATTCGTGAATAATATAACCATTTAAACAGTGTTATTCCTAATTAAAATGAAGATAGCCATGCATACAGTTCAAGTATAAAACTAGACGATGCAGTCGCTAAGCATAAAGCTACGCTAGCACCATATATTGAAGCGGAGCGTAATACCTTAAAAAGAAAAGAAAAATAAAATTCGGGCTCAGTCACAATCTGGTCCTACAGCTGTTGATTCAATTCCACACAAAAAATATTAAAATCGGGTTAGAACTCGGGAAGTTATGGCGTGACAGACATTGCGCCATTGAAGCTGATCCATGGGAGCTTCGTTCGCTTCGCTCACTCCGCTCCAATTATGTGTATTATTAGGCATATACACAATTATAGGAGATTTCATTTAAGTTTTATAACTCAATTCACAATCATAAAAAGATGTGCCTTAATTAATTTATTGCTATATGTAAAAACACATTTTACAGTTAGATTTTCTGTTTAGTGAATCATAACTGTTATAATGGAACCAAGTTTACATTTATAAGTCACGTATACAAATATAATTTAAGTCTATTATAACACGATCCATTTGTTACACAGAATCCTCTCAATATTCATGATGAGGGCGATGAGTTTCTAGTAAATAAAGCTGTAGCTATGAAAATTAATTATCATCCATAGCAAATCAAGGTTTCTCTGTGTCGAGTTATGAATTCTACGGGTATTATTAGTTATTTATAATTCGCATGCACAGAATGTAACTGATGGACTGATTGAATATGCATACATAGTTTTTATAAATTCACCATTTTTCTAATTCGGCTGATTCGAAAAAAAATGTGTATATTAAAACTACTCAATCGAAAGCTAATTAAATCAGATCAAACAAATTCTTTAAAAACCAAGTTAGTACTTTCTTACTCCCACGCGCAGCTGTCAGCCGCTCCTTTCGGAGGGCACACACACATGCATGAGCAACGATTCCTTATTCACACATATACCCGAAGGGTGCGCCTAAGGGAGGCATGGTGGGGACTGTATTAAGTTCCTTTCTTTTCACTAAAATAATTTTAGGGGATGGTTTTAGTTCGATATTTTTTTAGAAGGGCCCTCGACCGTGTTGAATGCGCTCTGAAATGGCTGCCAGCAAATGCACCCCGTTTTTATTTGAGATGTCTGTCTTCTGTGAGTAATAGGTACCTATTTTTATGTTATTTTTAGGTAAGCATTATTGCATTATGTAACATTTTTTTAATCTACGTTTTAAATAATGAATTAATTGTTATATTTTAAAAATAGAAAAAGTATATTAACTATCTTTTATTAATCGTTATACAAAAGTCAAAGTGGAATCCGCGTAGTCTAGTCTAATATTGTAAAAGTTAGTTTTCTTAATAAAGTAAATTAAAATAACCAATATGGTTTTTCTGAAGTATTATTAACACCCATAATCGATTCTATCATTAAACGTTTAAAACAGCTGAGCTTCTAAATTATAGAAAAGAAGGCATTATGAATATTAAAAGGCACGGCAGATAACATCGATCCCAAACCACGCTCTTTTGCTGAAATATTTTTAATCAAAGTTTTTACCTGATACCAGCCTGCGGCGCGGCGGGAACGGGCCGACCTGTCAATCTTTCAAATGTTAGATTAAAAACATCATCTTTACTTTTTTTAGTATTAAGAGGATCAAGGAATTATATTCGAAAAAAACTTCCAGCAGAGGTATATGATTATAAGGACTCGGTAGATAAAGTTTGACGAAGGTCGATCGTTGTATTATGTATATTTGTAAATGGAACGCTCTATGTAATTTCTTTGTGGGAACGCACCTTGACTATGCGAATGTTCAACCTTTTTTGTAAGGAAACGGAAATTCTTTCTTCCAACTTCATGCAGGTTGTTCGTTTTCCTGTTTACTTTGTAATAGCACTTTAGTATTTAACCTTTTTCGTAATATTTGATAGTCAAAAATAAAAAAAAAACATCAAATAATTTTTAAACCGTAAACAATTATGTTCTTTTCCTAAATAGGTTGCGTAACAAATTTATCGATACCCTAATTAACAATAATACGATATCGTTATCTTGTATATCGGAGCTGCAAACTGTTCTAACATCTCTAACCATTACTTCGCTATATAGATTTTTACTTTGGGCTTTAACGTTTAAAGTTTAATTTTGAATAGCAATATAATGTGTTGAGCTAGAATGTGGCAGGTGTGGTAAAAACTGCTGAGTCAGATCAGTGGCACTAGTAGTACGTGGTAGCTGGTTGGAGTCCTGGGTCGATCACGATTTACATGTCAGTCGCGCCGCTTGATATCCGATTGTGTCTACCATAACGCCGGCCAATGATTTCATAGAAATGCGATTATGGAAATGAATTCAAATTGTATTATAACTTTGAGAATATTTAAAATAACTTTGAGATAAAGTCTTAGATTTTGATATGTTTTGTTTACTTATAAAAAATCTTCTGCGTGATCTACTACGTTAAAAACAGAATTATTAGTTTTTGAGCTTTTTAGTATCACAGACACCATAACGTTTTCTTAACTTTGATGATATTTTTTCTGAGAACACAGATACATTCAGCTTTTAATGATAAGATACTAATTTTGTATGTTAGTTTTTATTTTATATTTCTCGCATAACTGTCATCAATTTGTATAAGTAGTTACTTACTTAAATAAAAATAAATTTATTTCAAGTATGTTTTATTGGATAAAATCCGTCAGTTATATAGCAAGAGCGACCTACAGGCAGTGAGATTTAATTCGACGGCTTCCTTTATGAAGACGGACATGTCAATTTGAACCAATAACCACAAATTTAACGACACTCGGCACTCGGCTGCCATGTTGACGTTGCTAAATGCGACAACGAGAATTACACTTTCGAGTTTATTATTATAAGTATAGTTATAAAATAAATGGCACTTCGACGGCGAAGTGCCAATAACACCTTACTGCTAAATTCAAAATAATACACAAGCTGAAAAAAACGATTCATTTCTTGACAAGGTAATGATTTGTTAAAGGATTTGTTTATTTATTATTTAATTTAATGCGCTTGCAACTGAAAATACGCTTAGGAAATTTCATAAAAACCTGCAAATAACGAATTTTAATTCGAAATGACAAAAAAGTTAATTTTTAGACGAATATCAGTTAGGAGGTCTTGGCACTTCGCCGTCGACTTGTATAAACAAATTGTTGTTTTGGAAACTTACAAAAATATATTACTGATTTGAAAAGGAAGATATATAAAATTTAGATAGATAGATTTTACACCAAGTAGACCATGTTCTAACTTCGCCGATGTGTGTACTACGAAGCGCAATCAACTCGTAACACAAAGTCGGCTTTTATTTAATATAGGGTAAAAGCCGGATAGTTGCCTTAGACGGATACATGCCTCAGTTTTGAATACGCTATGTTAGGTATGTTGGTGGTATTAGCGGTTGATTATGATTGAAAGTGTCCCCCCTGCTGACCTAGGTTTCATCTAAGCCATTAAAGTAGGCGCATGGGTTTTGACCGTGTAAGCAAAAATATTCCGCGGTGAAACTTTGACAGGCGTCGAAATTATATTGGTAAGTAATTTCTATTAAACATTTTTGTTATTATTTGTAGTCAACTTTTTGTTTTTTTACATGCATTAGAGTTATAACACTGCTCATTAAGTTTTATTGTTAAATAGATTTTATTTATTTCGTAAATAGAAAGGGCAAGTATCCGAACTATAAATTCTTTAACGAGCAGAAACATTTTTTTTTCTTTTGGTGCTCTTTACAACTTATAGTGACTTGTTTTAAATAAAATAAGAACCGAACAAAAACCAATCAAAGGAAAAAAAGGCAAAAAATCGGTCAGAGTCGCTGAAAAGATATTGAAAATGAAAAACGCTAATTCAGAAATATTGCGCAGAATGTTTCGATTTACGAATTTACTAAATCGAAATCAGATTGGATTTAATTTAAGATGTGTCAAATGTGGTTGCATGAAACTTGTTCCACATTTAAAAACCATTGCATGAGATGTGGAAAGTTAAAAACCTGGTTCTGGTGATAATTAATGCTAATGCCAAAGTCGAATACCATATTTTTCTATATTTAAATGAAATAATAATATTTTATTATTTCCAAATCCAATTTAAAATTTCGAGACTATTTTTTTTGTAATTTTATAGTTTAATACTTGAGGACAGAGCACTGTTTTAGAATGTAATTAATATTGTGTTAAATAGTTAATAAAGAATTGCAGTAAATAATAAAGGCTTACTGTAACTTAAATACTTAAATTACTTGAAACTTATCTAAAAGAAACATAGAGAGGCGTCTATCCTTACGCGAGGCAAGTATCCCTCGAAGCATTTTTAACGTTAGGCTACTATCCGCTATACTAGGCAACTATCCCCTTTTTGAGAGGTCAAATCAAACAGGATTTACTCGAAACATATATTAAATATGTTTACAAAAATAGGCTGTTATGAAAGATTAAAGACCTATGTTTCAATATAAACGTCGATTTGTTGTTAATAAACACATACTTTTTAATTATGGAGCGTTTTTGAAAAGTAGGGCAACTATCCGGCTTTTACCCTACATCATGTGTTTCTCACTTTGTTAACATTCCTAAAAACACTTACTAAATGCTTATTTACAAATACTAACACATTGTTTGTTTGACGGAGTAACTAATTTTATTTAAGAGTCCAAATAAAAAACTAACTGAAGAGTGAAATTATATTTTTATAAGAAAGAAGCGTGTACAATACAGTGCGCTTTACAAGTTACTCTCTGACTGCAAGGGGTTTCTCACGGTCTTGATGGCTGTATAGATAGATCATATATCGTGCACATACTTAGCATAATCAATGTACATATGTATTATTAAAGGTTATCTACACGAAATATTAAAATTAAAACTCGTACTTACGTTACGTTAATTCATTAAAATATATGGCTTAAAAGTCGATCGAAGTAAAAATTTCAACTCTCAGAATTCCCATTATAATATATAAATATTATATTCCTTTTTATAATAATTCAAATAAACTCTAGTTATACGGAGTTAGATTTATTGATGACTTAGAAGTCCGACAGCAAATAAAGTTTAAGTCGTTAAGTCTAGTTTTCTTGAGAACCTTAACTCGGAAATTGATGAAGTCGCATTATGTACTCTAAAATTTGAAGAAAATGTCAATACATTGAGAATTTGATATTGGTCAACCTTCAAGTAACAAAAAGAGGCGCTCTACAAACGCTTTAATAACGTCTTTATTTGTGTGATGGTTTTGTTAGTGTGTAGATTATATTACAACTAAAATCAATGTCTGTGTGTAATAAATTAAGTTTAGAACTCAACTTAGAAGAAGAAAAACATAAAGTGAAATAAAGTGTTTCAAAATCTTTAACCCTTTAATTTAGGCAAAATGGAAAAGTATTGTGTTCATCTATTAATAGTCATGCTTTAAATCAGAGTCTTCATTAAATTTAGATAACTTATTTGATCAATATGATTTCATTTATTTGTATAAATTATTTTACAGATCCCTAGGTATTCGAGGAAGGGAAAAAGGGATATTTTTTTTGTATGGGTATTTTGTATAAACTTAAGATCATGAGGATCTAAGAGGATATGACATAATTCTGATGTTATGGTAAAGATTAATTTATTTTGAATTTGTGCTGATTATTTGGAATAAACCCATTTAAATTTGTCTGTGAAGTGAGAGGGAACTCTTCCAAACTTCTATTTTGACTCTCACACGTATCAGTTTCAGAGTCAACTCTGTGACCGGCATGACCCGAGTACTGAGCTACTGTCTAATCCAGCCATTGTGTTCGGCATCTTACAATCAAGTTGATAGACAAGGCGGCACGTATGAATGCATTTATTAGCATGAATGACACAGTAGGCAGATAACGAAGGAGGTAATTGAAAAAGGTAACGTAGCTTATTACTAAGTATAAAACAGGCTTTTGGCCTTGAGCAATAATATTAGAAAAAAAAAGCTTCCCAAGAATTATCGACGAATAAATTTGCAATCAAATCTACCATAGTGTTAAGTAAGATTAACGAAAGTGACTGATAGAAATCGTTTTTTTGACAGTATATACATATGTCATGTAATGTTACATACGTAACATTAAACTGTGTGCGTATGTAGAGAAGTTACTCTACAATATAAACAGTCTGTTTATATATAATCCCATAGTATACATGGGTATATATGTATATTGATTGTGTTGAATACTGGTAATGTGATTTAACGGAAAAAAGTGTAAATAATGGAAAATGAGTTGTCAGGTATGGTATAGTATACTAAGAAAATCTCCATAATGATGGGAAGAAGACGAGGCCCAAATATTAGTTAAGTTCGTTGTTACACCAAGTGAAGCTTTTCAAATGATGAAAATAAAGTGCGAGTATGAATACGTGTATTTTAATCTCAATATACCTAACGCTGGAAATACCATCTCGACTTTTGTTTATTTCGAGCTTCAAAGAAAGTAGCGTATTAGATATTATCAGATATGAGTTATATGTCTTATCTCTACATTACTTTCTAAAACAGGCATTAAAGTGTTGTGACAGCAGTCAGCAGTGATCAACGTACCATAGACTGCAAATTATGTGATATTTCTATACTAGAAATAGTAATGCATAAACAATTAATCTATAATCTAAGAACACATATTTGTTGTTTGTGTGTTTGTCTGTCTGCTTTTTCCATTGTATCAATTACGTTACCATAGCAATGCGTTACCATAACAACGCGTTACCATAGCAACGCGTTACCGGGTCAGCTAGTATTGTTCTAATTTTCTTAGTATAAATTTTGATCAGAAACTCTGTAATAAGTAAATGTGTCCAATTTAAAGGATATAAAAGGACAATTAACTTTGTAAAACGCTTATTTTCACGCATAATTTTATTGTTACTTAAATTCTTCCTTTGTCTATTTAATTAAAGTTAACTAGTTTCTATCTGCAGCTTCGCTCGCGTTATTACCGATTGACTACTGATTAAAACTGATATTTCTATCCCTCAGGAACGGTTTTTTTCTGGAGTAAAGGTAGGTACCCTTATGTACTTTTCTGTATCCTTGGCAAAGTGTACGCAACATTTCATGGAGATCGATTGAGTAGTTAAGGCGTGAATGTGTAACAAACTCACATTCGTATTTATAATATTAGAAAGGACTATAAGGTTTCACCGATATGATATATCTATCGCCTATCATTTGTGCGATCACATAATCTTACCGTATACTAAATGTCATCGAAATCGGTCAACCCGTTCTTGACTTATAGAAGGACATACAGATAGATAGACAGACAGACACAAATTTTAAAATAGTAGAATTGGTGTCACTGAGTCATAGAACGAATATTTATCATAAAATTTCCCAAAAATGTACAGACAGAACCTGCAGATTTATATAGTAGTAAAGATTACCATTAAAGATTGTTAGCAAAAGCTGAATATTTATACCAATTGGAAATTTTTCAAATCACTGACTTTAATATTTTAGCTTTAAACATTAAAACAATTATTTCATTCAACAAAAA
Source organism: Calamotropha paludella (assembly GCA_927399485.1). Lineage (NCBI taxonomy): Eukaryota > Metazoa > Arthropoda > Insecta > Lepidoptera > Crambidae > Calamotropha > Calamotropha paludella. Next base: position 17,651,676 of record OV656815.1, on the reverse strand, counting down.
TTCTATAAAGTTTAATATATATTTGTTCGTCTCTCTCCAAAGACTGTCGCCCATTTTAATAGTTGCGTCTAAAAATTAACTATGTCGAGTTTAGTTCGATAGAAAGATAGATAGATAAAAGCAAAGTCATCCTTAAAAACTATGTGTGTGTGTGCTGCAGCAGTACGCAAGGGTCGCAGCTCAGCATCGTATTTACCCGCATCGCGAGTAAATTGCTGATTTTCAGCTACATCCACGAGTGACCAACAAAAACGAAGACCAGCAACATCAGTGTGTGATATTTTAAAACATATATAAAATAGAAGTTCAATAATAAAGAATTTATATAATGGCAAATGTGTAACATATTTTTATATATTTAACTAGCTGTCCCGGCCACGCGTTGCTGTGCCGACTGCAGTGCCATCTGCCGGACTGATTTGTGAATCTAAACCATTCTCAGATCCCCTTGAACACACACAAAAAAATTCATTCAAATCGGTCCAGCCGTTTAGGAGGAGTTCAGTGACATACACACTCACAGAAGAATTATATATATAAAGATTAGCCTTAAGTATATGTCGAAACCAATTCTATTATAAATAAATAAATAAAACTGTGATAGATATTAATCATTAAAATTACGGTTGACATATTTTGATTCAAATCAACACTTAGGTTCCGCTACTTGCTAAAGAACCTGGGAATACCTAAGTTTTGCTTTGAAAAAGATATGCCTTCATTTGGCATATAAAGTTGTTCTTATTCTTAGGTGCCTCAGTGGAGGTGGAATATTTATGGAATATTGTAACTTGTATTGAAGTTAATATAATAAAGGTAAAAAAACCATTGGATCGACATAATAATTTAACATATAAATAACCAGGCCAGGCAATGAGTTCGGAATGTTTCCGTGGCGCTATTGTTTCTTAAGACCACTAATTTATCAAAAATATTTACTAGTCGTTTCATTACAGGTTATGAAGATATTTATTTAACGCAAATAATAGCTACATACATAATTTTTCTACATATATTGAATGGTCCAATAGCTCTCTAATTTTATTTCATTCAATTTGCGCGAACCCATATTTTTTGATAGTCATCCCTTGTAGCATTATTCTTCATTTCTTTTTGACATCTCAATGTTGGTATGTGTGAGACAAATCTGGTATTTGGGAATTGCAATTGATATTAATTGAACTTTCTCGCTTAAGTACCAATTAAGTTGCTTTAAATATTGAATCATTTTAATTATTGGTATTTGACACATTCTTCTATAACTTAAAAATAACACGCACTTTTTTAATAATCTGCTTTTTAGGTTTATCAATTCGTGCCACAGTTTTTTGTCTACAGTGAAGCTTGCTAATTCTTCATAGCCCTGTAACTTATTTTATTCTTCATGTTCCATAGTGTTACAACGAATCAGTCAAATTATATTCGAAATTTAAATATTACAAATTTTCACCAGGCACGTAACAAAAGACGATCGCATCTGCCTCGCTCACACTGCCAAAAAACGTAAGTGAGCCGGTGGGCCACGTGCCCGGTACATGCATAGTCATTGGCCAGTCATTATCTGGGGTCAACGGCCCACTGATTACCTTCGAGTGCGCCCTGTCGTTCATCATTAGCCTAGGTTAGGATGTTTGTAAACATGCCCGCCATTCACTTGTTTTTGGTCACGGGCCATCTTGCGTGTAATTGGGTCAACGTGAAAAATGGATGCTTAACAACTTAATTAGTAAACTGTAGATGAATTGACAGTGACAATATAGTGAATTCTTAAAGGCACTTATATCTGAACCGCAACGAATCTTATTGGTGGGTAGTACATAGACGGTAGCGAAGCGAACACGTTAGGGAAGCCAAACTTTTAATGTTAAAGATTTTAATAAAAGTAGAAATATGTTGGGTGCTTGCTGTTTTCAACACTAAGATGTAAAATGCCATAGAATGAGAAGTGTTTAGCAACACATATAAGCTAGATGCTAGAGGATAACAATTTCTATATATTTATGATCTTTGCTCTGCATACAAAGTGTAAACTTTGACGAAAGCAATGCCATGCCATTTTTTGGTATGTCACTATACCAGAGAAATGGACAGAAAAGGAAATAATGAAGGTTAAATCGATCATATTTTGATTCTATTTTGAAATAATTTTCAATTTTTTATCGGACAACCCACGCCAATTATTGAGTTTCTAACTAAGAACCTGTACAAAAGATACTGATTAATGGATAAAATAAATAAATAAGAATATCACAACCATGACTCAGGATCAAATGCAAATTTTTATAAAACAAACATATTCCAACCAGAACTCGAACTCTGGGCCGTTGTTAGAGGAGTCGGGTTTGCTACCGTTCCACCAACTGATCATCATTATTATACTTCCAAGCATACATGGGGTACTCAACGATGAAACTCGCTTGTTTGTATTATCATATTATGTTTTAATATATTAAAATTAATGTCGTATCCCATCGATTATTTTTGGTTACTTACTTTTATGAATATTTATCATATAATTAGGCTTTGTTAAGGTTCTTTTTATAATCAATAGGTATATAAGTTTGAGATATTTAGAGTAAAATAGTTGATTATAGATTTCAAACTATTTATAAACAAGCCTTGAACTCTTGACTTACGCGAAACTTTACTTTTAACCTTTAATCTAAGGATACAATATCATATACTATTATGTGAGTAATAGTTATATATTACTTTGTATATAATAGCATTATAAAACTTCTCTAATGGTTCAAACAAAGCAACAAACTTTACTTACTCGCGCAAAATCATTTTAGTATTTTTTTCTTTTGTATTCTTGTTTATATTGTTTTTAACCGTAAGTTAGAAACTTTGTGTGAAAAGTAATAAGGTACAGTATTTTACAGGAGACCTTTGTTTTATCGGTATTTAATCGGTAATTCGGGACATGATGGAGGAATTGGGTTGAGAAGGTTGTCTACTGATATTTTTAAAATTTCGCTGACAAATTGATAACATAGGCAGGTGATATGACAATATGCTATTATTATAATTATATCATGGATCACATAGTTCATTGTAAAAAAATATTGCAACACTCAAAATTTAATGATACCTACTCCGCGCAGCTAGGCCAACATGACAGCTCTGATGAAAACCGTATTTTAGTAATCGCGCCGTATAGTTTATTCACTTTCTTAATTTGGGTTTTCTTTTAGTTTTCATTATTTTAACTTTTCTATCGTGTATTAATTGGAAAAAAAAAACATAAATACGATCGAATTGAGAAACCTCCTCCTATTTTGAAATCGGTTAAAAAGGATTTATTTGCATATTTAATTTAAGTAACGGCAATAACTTTGAACTACTCACGTTACTTGTTTTTTATTCAGTAAAAAATCTTGTTAAATATCTAAAATCGAAATGAATGTAAAAATAAAACAAAAACAATAAACTGCAATTAAAAGTCGTTACCTATCTTACACTGAAACCAATTTATTTTAGGAATAAAATTTGTTAATTTTATAAGCTAATATTTAAATGAAAAGTCCAGTGATAATTGGACAAGTGAAGGCAAAATGGACTTTGTTTTTATGTATAAAAGACCAACTAGTTTTAAGTAAGCAATTAGTAAATAAATAATTCCACTGCTTAAAATCGTGACTTTATATTAACAATTCTGCTTCTTTTCAAGAGCTGTGGTTATAGGATGACTGAGCAACTGGAATGAAGTCGAAGAAAATTAACGAATAAAAAAACATATTTTTACCCGTTTAAAAGTGTTCTATATCAATACGTAAATGTAAATATTACATACATACATATATCAGCACAACTATTTCGCGCAGGGTAAGACATAGATTTCCACTTTGTATAATCCTGACATTTAACTCCCACTTTTTCATCTCTCATCAGAGCTTTCATACAAACTGATCAGTAAAGGTTTGACCTTTTTCAGCACATATGGTCCCTGTTCGCCTTGGTCTGTCTATACCGATTTGCCCATGGATATTTGCATCATATACTTGTCTTGTCCATCTTCTTTACGCCCATCCTTACTCCATGTCCAAACCATCTAAGCAAAATTTAATAAGAAATAATTTAATTATGTTGGTATTTTTCATTTTCATTTCAAAATAAAATCTTATTTATTTATTAAAAAAAAGTTTCAATACAATGGTTATTTGTTTAACATAAGCTCATAATAATAGACATATACCTAGGTATGTAGGTGGAACGTAGCATCGATGTAATGTGTTTCACTTAATAGTAGGTAGTCTTGGTTTCAAATGAACTTTCGATGATGCGTCGTCTATAAAGTGGTATAGAGTGTAACATTTCGTTTCTAAATGGAGTAGTATACCACATAAAAGTATCACTTAAGAATGTTCTCCGATTTTTTTTTATATTATTTTTGAAGGTGTTAAGACTTTTTGGAAATAGTCACAACAAAATGATCGACAATTTGTGCTTTTTTTACTTAGTCCTATCTAATACCAGAACGATTGCCAGAGACGATCTTTTTGTAGTAGGATTGCCTAAGAAGTAGAAAATCCAGCAGTTATTCGCTTAAATAACACGAAATATAATCAATCACAAATTACATTAAAATTATTTAAAATAAAATTTTCTAATATTGAAACACATAATGCAACTTTCGCTTCCAATACAATATCATAATATCGTGATATTATTTATATATCTCTTTCTTGATATTTTCTGTCTCGTTTTTTGTTGTAAATTAGTACTGAATACTGAAGCTATTGGATAAGTATTTTCAATGCTAAATAATGTTGGCACCTTAAGTGCGGATTAAAACAGGCTAGGCAATGGGCTTACAAATATAATATCAAAAAAGGTTTATTCTGTGAAGAGCTATCTTTCATTGGCTTAGCTTATGTTGAATTTTTTAAAAACCAACTTTTACTTCTGGTACCAACTTACAAAATTTATTATAATCTATAAGTGGCTATTATACACCTATTTCGTTCATCGAGAGTACTGAAGCAAAAAGACAGGACTATGGTCAACTCAACAATATTAGAGTTGTAATCCCGAAGTTAAAAGAAAACAAGGTTGATATTTTTTATACAATATATTCTCATCAACCACAGTCAACTATAAAGAGTATTGCTAATTCTGCAGGGCTGTATGCATCTCTCTTCTAGATTGTATGATAAATGACCTGGAGGACTATCGGTCGTAGAGTAGCTAGGTAGTAGAGTATTTAATTTATTTATTTCCAAAAGTCGATTATACTTATCTACTTTTTATTGTAAATTGAGACTTTGCTAAAACTCCCAAGTGGCTTATTTAGAAACAGCACTTTAGTTTTAGTTTGTCAATTATAAAAAAATGTCGGCCGTGGAAGGTGAAATTGCAGCGGAATCAAAATATCCCATAATCGAGTGTTGAAATGTATCCCAGTGTAAGATTTTCGGGTATGCTTGCTACTCTATCAATTAGTATAGTTACAGCAGAAGAGTAGTTTTTCACACTGAAGAGACTCAAAACTTTACTTAAAGCTTCATTGGCAGAACCGCCTAACTGGACTAGCACTTCTTATCTACGTTATATAAAGCATACTGATTCTATTGTCGGAGGTAGTAATTTCCTACGCAAGAATATAAATATAACAGTTTATTTTGTTTATTATTTTAAATTTATATGACGTAAAACAATAACATATTATTCCTATTTACTGACTGTATGAGAATTTAGTTTATGATTTAACTTTACCCGTTTCTTACTTAATTTTGGATTTGAACTCAGAGGCACTCAACTTGGAATCTGCCGGTCGTCTTCTTGGAGGTACCTCCGTATCCTTGATCCAGCTGTATGGTTCTACGATGGTCTCATGAGATAGACAACTGCGTGATCAAAGCACGACAACTATTTTGAAATTTCCTTATCGTTTTTCCGTTTAATAAAAAAGTTTTCAGTATGAATTTCCAATAGTGAACTGATTTCAATAATTATTTTTTTAACTATTCAGTCCTAGGTCGGTCACGTCACAGTTCAGTAATGCCTTTCGTAGTTAAGTCCTATCGGTTTTCCGCACGGTAGCAGTTTGATTCTGTCGCATATCAGACACTCATACTGTATGTCTGTCGCAAAGTCTACACTCACATACATCTAAAAGTGTAAGACTGAACTGTAGCAGATTACAATGCGACAGGTGCAAGCAACATTAGTAGGTTGATGGCAATTATAATGCGGGAATATTGAAGAAAGAAAATAATTTTCACTATTAACTACGACTAACTACTAACTACAACAAATTAGCAACAACAACCAAGGATAAAGTCAATAGTAAAATTAGAGGAAGATTGATGTTTCTCCAATAAAATGCATTTTAAATATATTAAGTGACCGATTATATTAAATTGTATGTTCTAACACTATTAAATAATCTGTTTCTATATTAAAATCCTCCCAGTAAATATAATACTTGGGAATAGCGGTAAACATACTTTTGTGTTTAATGTTAAGAGTAATACAATCTTTTAATCGATTTGAAAGCTAATTTTAACATATAAAGTGTATTTTGATCGGCCTACATACATACTTAAGCGCCTACACCATCTTCACACAACAGTTAGACGCCGAAGAAATTGAATAAATACATTAATCAAACTCACTCAAAATAAGGAATTTATTACCTGTCATTACGAGTGTTGGGCTAATCAATTTATTGTGAATATTTGAATTTTCAAAACACATATTTTATATAAATAAAAACTCCTTGGATCAGAAATGAGGTTCAGTTATCTATGGCGTTTCTCGTTGATGCGCACACGCACTATCAATCATAGGAGCTTGGCGCTGCGCACGATTCTGCATTCGAGAATATATCAAAGCAGCTTGGTGCCTCACGACTGAGCCTTTTGTTTTGAGTCTAGCAAACGATTTTGTATTAACCTACATTTGTAAATTATTATAAATGTACTTACGCTCTTTAAACTATAAAACCCTTTAACGGGTTAATTTATTAAAATTTGACAATACTTCGCTATAAAAATGAAACTATAATATCTTGTTCTGGTTAAATCATTTTGAGTTTTAAATACTTTATTCTTTAAGTAATTTTTACCCATTCTTAACGTCAATTCCTCCTGTATTGATTTACACAACATTATCTGTGCTAAATATAAAATGTACCTGCATCTATTTTAATCGATTCACGTTAAAGTATAAAATTACAAAGCATCGTTATAAAGACCAATTGGGACGAAATAAAAAAAATATCTCAATTTACTCCATCGAATTTTCATGCAAGCCGTAAAGCGGAGTATCATAATTTACATGTTGCGCGGGCGCCGGCTCTTTGATCTCCGTTACAATCGAGCATAATTGATGATAGCGAGCGATTCCTTGTATACCGCGGCCAATCGAAAGCAGGCCTATGCCGCTAGTGCTGATTCAAACTCTGTAAAGTCCGATATTGTAGAAGATATAAAATACGTGTGTAAAAAACAACCACGCCTCCGAGCCCTCAGATGGGATTCGAACCCACGACCTTTCGCAATCCGGGCGACTGCTCTGACCGCTGAGCTACCGAGACGCTGGCAAACGTGTCGAATTTTACAAACGTATTCCAACTTCTACTATGAGCTAGTATCGTTCCACCAATGTTGAACGCTAACTACCTTCAACATTGAAAGTAATATTTTTACAAATATTAAACAATCAATTAAGATGGAACCAGCTATAATTATGTTTTTTTTTTTTTTTTTTTTTTTTTTTTTTTTTTTTTTTTTTCGACATAAAAACATCCGATATTGTAGGTTTAGATGGCACCAAAAGCTCTGTTCTAATATCCATTTGTTGAATCATTTCTAGACCTAATGCGATAGCTTTGGCTAGAGTTAATTACTAAAGATGTTGTTGAGCTGGTATAAACATGATAATGTGGTTTTTTCAGGGGCGACAAGTTTATGTTTATACAAAGTACGCTGTTATTAAAAATATCTGTTTTTAATACCAGCCGTGAAGACTAGTGAAAACCAAATTATATTTCATCTAACCACCTTAATACCCGTTACAACCTCGCTCATGGAAACGATATAAACGAAAAAACATCGTATCACAAAACGCACAATCAAAAATCGTGGTTGCAGTGAAAGTTGTCTATGATTTGATTATATTGATTTCTACTTGGATAAATCTAGACTGTGATGCTTCGAATTTGTGCTTTTCTTTACCGCCTGACATGGCGAAGCTTGGCGTAACTGTTCAAGGCAATATACCAACATGATTAAAAATAAATTTTAATTTTTATTGTCATTATTTTATTTGCTGCGTTGTATTATTATTTTCTTTTTATGAGAAAGAGACGATAAATAAATATACAATGTTTATAGGCTATTTATGACGACATGGAATAATCCTATATACCGAATACTTGGATATTTTGTGAGATAAAAATTAAAAGCAAAATCAATAAAGTCTATAAAGATTTTGCATGAGACTATAATTTTGCCAGTTTCTTTTTTGCTAATCTCAAGGATGCATCATGAGCAGCTTGGTTTAGTGCATGAAAAAAATATATTTATAAATTAAATAGAAAGAACGAAACAAATCTATACAATTATAGTGTGACCTGAACTTAGTGATAAATTCACATTTTTCCTTATGTGATAAAATATCGTTTTTATATATAGATAAAAAGAGAGACATTTTAGACACAAATTATAGACAAACCACGTTTTATTTTTTTGTTAAACTCACATTAACTTAAGCACTTAGACACTATACCCCGTTTAAACGTCAATTAAGAGCTAAAGGTTTTGAAAAGAATTAATGCAGGTGTTTATGATGTTTATAATCATCTCAATTACGGGAACTCGGTTGCAACTTAAAATTACTGCAATTTACTGACACATTATAGAAAGTCTGGTTTCGCGTTATTACGATGGGAGAAAATTTCACTTAATATTGCATTTGTATAGAAAAGGTAACAAAATACCCATTTTTATGTACTTTTTGCATTTTTCAATGCTATCTTATATGATAAATTATTTTATTAGAAAAATATTAAAAAATATGCCTCGCCTCGTTATGAGCCGTGTTACTGAGAATAACTTGTGAGCCGAGTCGATTTTTAAAATCTTTTTCTTATAAAATAATTTTAAAATATCCATTAGTATACTAAAAATTTTTAGTTATTAATTTATTGCCACGTTGTTGTTGCAGTTTCCAAAAAATGGCTGACGTAGGCAGTATTTGGATTTCACATGTGTTACAAAAAATACGTGACTCTATGTTTCTTTATTAAGATTTATTTTTAGAAGTCGATAATTAGAAACGCATAGCAAGAGAAAATAAATAGAAAAATTGTATTTAAAACAACAAATAAAAGCATCAAATACTTCCAGTCTCAAAAGTAGATGTTCCATATGTGGCAAATATATACAATACAATACAATACAAAACACTTTATTGATAACACCACATTGAAATAATAAGATAACAAGAGAAAACTTAAAATAGTGTTACAATGGGCGGTCTTATCGCTCAGAGCGATCTCTTCCAGACAACCTTTATACTTTATGATGTTTATTTTTTAAAAGAAAGAAACTTCTTAAGCTGAATTTTCCTACATAAAACTACTTACTGCTACAGGCGGTATAATTTTCAATCCTTAGCGTCTGAACATTATGTTAATATTCCGATGAAGTCATTACACGAGCACCATCATGCTAATGGATCAACGCTTTTAAAATTTAATCGATCTTCTTGTTTTTAAGCTTTGTACGTGTTTTGTGTAAGAACTTTATTTACTTACGAAGTCATTATACTGTAGGAGATCGAGTGGTAGTTGCTGAAGTTATTGACGCTATATTTCAAATGACACCTTTAGGAAGCTACACTGTAACACTATATTGTTTTACACTTTCATGGTCACTAACATTATAGTAATATAAGTTATATACGGGATTTTTACCATGTACCTTGTTTTTGGTTTTATTCAGTTTCCGATATTTCGGCACTGTTGCAAGTGCCATGATCACGGACTTAAAACAAGGCACATTGTAAAAATTCCGTATATAACTTATATTACTACACTGTAACACTATTTATGGCATATAATATAAATGTCCTATTGAGAATATGCATAGCTGATATTCACTATGATCTGTAAGAGAATCCGAACGACAAAATATTTTACATTAATTTAATATTAGTTGTTTAGTATTTCACTTATAAACGGAAATGGAGCACTAGGGGACAGTGCGATTGGTGGTGCGTGAAGACTGCAGATGCAGTCAGGACCAACACCTTTTTTATTACATTTATAAAATAAATTTTAACGACTAAACATTGTGTCTAAATTATAGCTTAAGTTTTGTATCTAAATTATAGGTACAAAACTTATCATCTAGCTTATAGCCGTAACTTTTATTGTAATCTATCTAATAATAACATCTGTTTAAGTAGAATTATTTTAATAATAAAATAAAAGTAACACAATTGGGCAACAAAATACAACGGCCAACTAGACAGTTGAAATATATCTGTAATTGTTGCGATCAAATGGAATATTGTTCTATTGTTTTATCGGAACGCGACTTTGTCGTGTAGCCCGGGACCAAAAGTCGGGCACCAAAAATGTAATAGCTGTCACTGGTCATGATTAATGCAATTAATCCCACAATGGTCATTGGTACCGCCTACACTGTTGGCCGAAGTAATTTGCATACGAAAATTGCTTTTTCAATATTCACTTAAATGATATCGTCAAGTTAAAGAGGGAGTGACAGAACAAGGTTGCTTTTCAATACAATGTGCAATTATAATTGTTTCATGTTATCAACGCAAATAATTAACCCGAATGGATGTGTTTTTAATATATACCTATATTTTTATACAGATTTAAAGTTGTGTAAAGTTTTTTTTATTTATCCTTATCAATCTTATATTTCTAAAGATCTGCAGCTATGTACCATACATACCGGAATTTTGGTCATAACAAAAAATAATAGTATAAAATTCGGCAAGGTGAGGATATTAGCTTAAGCCATAGTGGTCAGGAAGACGTGGCTTTTTAAATCTTTTTACGTAACCTTGAAAAACAGTGTTCTTTTTTTAAAGTAACATTTTTATTTTACATGTTTATTTAGAATACCATTTGTTCCTTATCATTTTACAAACAAATCTATTGTGGCTGACAAAATAGTTCCAACTTGAAAAAAAGGTTTATTCTGAACTGTGGCCAACACAATCCAATAGAACGTTCGGTCGAATAGATTTCATAAATAACGTGTAGAATTTTTGTACATAGATTTATTACGTTCGGCGAGCGAAAATGGTGGGAGATTGTTTTTCAATTTGACCGGCGGTCCCCCGCTGTGACACGCCGCCCGCCGCGCCTTCCGCCACATGCCTCGAATGTTATGTATCACTCTTAGGTATAGTAAGTTAATCCTTTATTTCCTGAGCCCAAAAGCAGATGCCATAGCAAACGGAATGCAACATCAGTCATTTTTTTCGTGTGTGATTTCTTTTAACCTCACCTTTATAGCATATTGAATAAGCTAACATTTTCGTATTGCATTTACTTTTAATTTATTGGATGATGTGTTGGAATGGAAGTACTACATTATTCTACAGACTAAATTCAAAAAGCGAATTATAAAATCATTTTTTGCTTAAGGTCTTATGGTATAGATTTAAAAACCGAAAATCTTTATTGTTTTACCAATCAGGATTCTTTCAATTGCCGACGCATTGCATAAAATAAGTAGTCATAATTATCTCAGCTTATAAGTATCCGTTAAATATCTGTAATCCGATCAGTCTTCTGTAACACGCATCCAGAGAATAACTGTTATCTTTATCATGTCGTCATTGCATCTTTTTTTGTATATCTTCTGAGACCTGTTTTCCACTCTAGGAAACATTTGAGCTAACGACTGAAAGTAAAAGTATCAGTAGTAAAGTATTCTCGGACAAAAAAATATTAAAACTTTTCGTATCTGACAAATTGTATTCAATTTCCGAATATTTTTTTAGGAGCAGAAATATAGACGTTTTCTCTATTTTGCATTTAAATATTGTAATATTATAGACTTCAGCCTATAAAACTTCAGTTATAAAGTGAAATGGGCGTATTTTAATGTGTTGTTTTAATAATTTGCAAACTAAAAATACGACATGTTCTTAATAAAAAAGAATAAATACATAAGTGTAATTAATTCATCTCAGATGGGATCAGCAATAACTACATTTTGCATCCAGTTGAGACAGGATGTTTTTTTATTTGATTTTATTTAAATCTACAAAAAAAGACGTAGACACAACGAAATGTGTTATTTAACATTGCCAATAGGCCACACAACACATGATTACTATTTCACTAAAGGTAAATTATTTTTAAATGCTAAATATTAACTGCAAACAGATATTACTTATCCGTTTCATACCACTCCGAAATTCACAATCCCAAACGTTACAATGTCAAAACTATTAAAATTCTCAAATAGGAATATTTCATTACTCTTCAAGTGATATGATTGATTGGTAGTGTAGCAATGTTAGCCATATAAGTTCGGTGGCTTCCGCTAGTGTTACATTAAGTAATTTAATATTAAGTATGAATCATTACTGGGTAGCCAGTAGTCAGAATTCCCTGTGAGAACATACCTTGAAGAAATGTCGATAAATTGAAAAAATCTCAAATTACCTCCTAAATCTTTAATTTGAAACTATATTAAGAATAACATGATTAAAATAACATATTAATGTTTTTAATAAATCTACGTAAGTTTTATTAAGCCTTAATCAATAGATGTATTCTCTGTGCAGCTCACATACAGAGGAAAACGCTCAACAAAACAAGGATCTACTAATGTACATATATAACAAAGAAGTTATTACAAGAAAAATCAAATTGTCTCTGGTGTCAGGCGGAAGATCTAACATTTAAATGCTCATATAACAAAAGATATAATAACTATATGTAACTATTCAAAACAGATATATATATATATATATATATATATATATATATATATATAATTAATACAAATTAATACCTACTCTACACTTATGTTCACTTACCCTTACCTAGAAAAACTAACAGGTACTTATTTATTAATTTTTCAACAATTCATTCAAAACAATGCTTTGATCTTAAACAAGAATGTTGAGCATCCTTTTTGTTTCAAGATAAATCTCCTAATCTGCCCTTACCAAAGAAAAAAACATTGGTGTCAGCATAAAACCGAATCTACATTATCACAACCTCTTTGCTCTTTTGTGTTCATCTTAACTGCATAAAATATTTGCTCCTTGTAAGACAAACCACAAAACTACCACCTTCTAACATTGCTTTAAACTTCTTGCTTCTAATTGCTTCTAAACTTTACATTTACTAAAACTATCGACACATCTAAATAACTTCACGATCGTGTTGCACGACCATTATTAAGTAGCCACAAAACACGCCGTCAACGGTTTCTGAATCCAATAATTTTGATTGACAGCTAGTTTCCATCTCATGTCGAAATGCGTTGCCTCACTGTTCCTTTGCCATTCAGACGAGTTTTTAACAGCACTTTAATGAATATAGAACAAGTTCTATATTAGGTGTGAAAGGCTTGACCTCAGGTAACCGCCATCAATTTCGTAGCGAAATTTAATCATATAAACGGATGCCCATCTCTGATTGAAGGCGCGTCAGCTAAATGAATTAGTTGAATAAATGTGTACGGAAGATTCATTTATTTTGCGAGCACGTTAGTGTCTTCGTAACGCTACTTTGAGATATCTCCTCCAATTTGGTTAGATTGATGATTGTTCTTTTTGTTTGATGAAAGTAATTTTCATGTGCGTAGATCGGTAACCTTTTTTGAGTATGTAGATATTTCCGTATACTTCTAAAATTAAAAGTATTCGAATTTTTAGCAAGTTTTAGATGTGCTTTACTGAAAATGTTCAGATACGCAATTATCTTTCGGATACCTTACTGTTATATAACACGATTCATATGTTTTACTTTAACTATCACAAAACTAAGATGGACACTATATACTACGTTTTTTATTACACAAGAAGAAGTCTGTCTAAGGAAATCTAATAATATAAAAAAATCGTAGTCTAAGGAGCTACTTGATTTTTATACACGCCTTACATATTATGAGTGTTTTCTATACTTATTACCCAAAAAACCTAAATGATTTATTTTAAACTAGGCCACAGCATAGCGCAAAGTAAAACTAGAAAAGTAATTCCTTATGTTAGATAATGGTTATATACATTTTATCCCGAAGTTCCTACTTACTTATTAAATAAATAATATCAGAGCGAAACAAAGCTAAGTTTAGCTAGTAGTTCATAAAAATAAATTATTCATATTCATAATATTTTAACGCATTACGTTGCATCGGTAAGTAAAGAATTTTCTGGGTATAATATTTGTTATATTGCTTCCACAATATAAAAGAGAATTGATGAGTACATAACCGAGCGGCGGCCGCCGATAGCGTGCATACCGCTGAAAATCAATATCCATCCCTTAATGAAATGTCACCGGCTCGTCGGCTGCCGACCTCGCTTACATTAAAAGCCCTTTATCAACAATCTTTAATTCAATTAAAGCCCTCTCATCAGGTGGATAAACAACCTCACAAAATTCGGCCATTCTAATTTACTCCCTGACAATTCCCCAATCTAGTATTCGAATAATCTTCCATGACTTGGTTTGGAAACTGGACAATACTGGACTTAAGGGATTTCCGACAGAGGGCGCAAAAGCACACTTCTCGATGTAACCCCCGTTAATGGACCGAGCGAGCCCCAAGCACTTATACGATTAATTAAAACCGTGACCGGGAAGGTGGACCGTTATTACCTGAGTTTGGACGTGATTAAACTGTAACTGAACTGAAAGTAGATTAAGTAAAATATGAACTGAACGCACTGAAAATAAAAGAAAAGCAATATGAATAAGTTTAATACTGACTGTGAACTGGCAGAATATCCTATCTCAAATTTAAGCTTTATTGTCATTTCGTTCCATATCCAATTCATTATTTAGTAAAATATACAGAAAAAGGTCATTTTACAATCACAAAAGTTGCTAAATCGATACGCAAAACAAATAAAACAACTGAATAGATCAAATTTTTAAAATGACAATTTTTCCAGTATGTCTGACTTGTTATTTTGTATGGCCAATATTGATATTTTCACTTAACAGGAGCTGTAACCAGAGGATAATCATAGGATGACTATGTTATTAGGACATGTTCCTATGTGCAATTAAGAATAAAAGTGTCGATGTTGCACTGTCATAACTTTATAATGCAATTTCATGATTGATTAGAATATTATAACCACGCGATTTTTGAAGTGTCACGCGGTTATATCAAGCTTAAGCGACTTGTTGATAAGGAATGCGGGATTGGAATCACACATGTAGCGTTCGTGTCAAGGCGTTTTTGCATTAACATTAACGTATTTGATAGCGACTAGTTTCCAAGAGCGATAATCTTTTGTAGCTTTGGCTATGTGTGCTCTGTAGCAGCATGTATTTCATTTTTTGATAAGAAATATAAAGAATGCGTTTAACACATTATTAATATTCCTATTAACCCCTCTTCATCGTTACGAGTTACGTCCTTAGTGCATCGGCAAGAATCGGTCTACTTGGGTTAAAGGTATCTCTGGTATTGAGAATCATTCGTTAAATTAAAGATTTGTAACCACTGAAAAGCGTGTTCATGTTTGCATCGCTAATTTAAAATGAAACTAATTTATAATTTCCAATCATTCTTTTGTTACACGTAGACATTCCAACACTATTTTAAGTTTGTCTTCTTTTGTTATTTCCACAATATGGTGTTTTCAATATAGCGTTTTATATTGTATTGTATTATAGATGAAGTAAAAATTTTAGCTTTATCGGAACTGTTGTCATTCCTTCTACATACATTAAAATAACGATATTAAAGTAGTTTCTAGCGAAGCACGCTTATAAATTTCATTGATGATAAAAATATACAGTCTGTGAAAATCTGACGACGAAGTAAAGTAAAATACTTTTATAAGATATTAAATAATAGCGTTGTCCTCAACAGAGTAAGTCATTCTGAAAAAGTTTAAGAAAGAAATGTTTTAACTGATAATATCATAAAGGAAGATCTGTTATTTGCATACAAGGATAGTTATGTTCATTTTAAAAATGTTGTTGTGAAACATTGCGACATAAATTTTACTCCTCACCAAGCTTACGCATTACATTTAGAAAAGCTTTCAAAAATTGTAAATAAAAGCATTTCGCGACCCCTTTAAACGGATCGTTTTTCTTCCTCCATCATCCCTCACAATTCGTCGCGCGTCCACTCCGACTCTTGCTCTCCCGTCCCATCTGTCCCCTCTTAGTCCCCAAGGTTCACGTGTCCCCTCAGAGAAGTGTTGATTGGACTGCTTCACTGGATTAGGGGTAGCTATGACCACTCGTCCGCTGGGAATTAGGGTATTAACACTGGATTCCGTGTTCTGCCTTTGAAAAGTATAATAGGATTTGGTATTCGAATACTGTAAAGGAAAAGAGGGAAAATGAATCAGACTTATTATTTTACCAATCAACTTGGTACATATTTGTCTACAACATTAGTGACTTTCAAATTATTTGCTTTTGTGGCAAGCATTTAACTTATCTTTATCATAAGAAAAATAATTAGATATATATATACTATAATGAACTTGCTTTCCTTTCCCCTTGTATTGATAAATATACTGATATATGACAGTACCTACTATGTAACTTGTATGGATATTTTGAATTGCGGTAGTATGTGGCGTATATAAAACTTTTAAATACTTTAAAAAGCATGAAAATCAACCTCACAACTGTTGTTTAAGTAGGTGCCCAAAACACACTGATTTTTATATTTTTTAATGTATTTTGCAATTTTTCTTTTTTGTTCTATGTTTTAGTTAGTTTTATTCTGGTTACATTTTTGTTGTTTTAAACTTTCATGATCACTAACATTATAGTAATATGAGTTATATACGGGATTGTTACCATGTACCTTGTTTTTAGTGAGTTTTCTATATTTCGGCACTGTTGCAAGCGCCATTGCCAATACATGGTAACAATCCCGTATATAACTAATATTACTACATTTTTGTTGTATCTACTATGAGTAAGTAACAGTAACTTATACATAATTCTAAACTAGTATTATACAGAAGGTGATAAACTCTAACGTTAGTAAATATTAATTGATTTCGAGCATTTATGAATATCTTAAAAGTGACATCACCGTCCTTAAAGGTTAACACTGGACGACTTTGTTTCAAAAGAATCAATCTCGATTTAAATGTAATTGTGATTAAATAACGATTATAGATCAGTTATTACATTTAATTACTCTTGCACATCGCTTTTGTACTAGCATCATGGACTATTTGATAAAAAAAGTGCAACCAAAACCATTAAACGAACAATTTAATCTTTATTTTTATTATGATAGACGTAGAATAATTAAAGTAAATTGCAGTAACCATATTTTAATTAAATATATATGTAATCTTAAGTTAGTAATAACATTTTATTCATTCTGGAAAGATCGTAGTATTGACGAAACCCTATTTTAATTGTTATTATAAATTATTATCCTTATTCCTGATTCCATAATAAAATTACATGTAAACTGCTACTACTCAACTTCCCAGTATGCAGCTGTGCAGCTATCTGCAAGAACATAAACACTTAAGCAATTTATTTTTATTTAGTTCGTCTTCATGCAAGCTTGATTTTATATCAATCTTACAAAAATAAAGCATAAAATTTACTATAAAAATATATTTAAACATGAAATTAAAATCTCAGATTTGGCAATTTTGTAGTTCATTCAAAATTTGAAACTAACACATATTCCTTGAATTATTGATTTTTGATGCTAAATCTTTTATAGCATTGTATATTCCTAATACCACCGGTCTGGACGAGCGGGACTTTGAATCAAAAGGTGACGGGTTTGAGTTCCGGAATGGGCATATGTTTGTATGGTGAATACATTACATTTCTATTTGAGTCATGGGTATTTATATATATTTATAAAAATATTAATTATTTATGCATCATATACTTATTTCTATCAGTTACCCTAGCCTTACAGTGCTAACTTTGTGCTATGCTAATTGATTGAAAGGAAAATAATATTATTAATAATACCCTTTCCATTAACACATTTCAGTTTAATTTGTAATTTTTTCACTCTTTAATTTCATTAATGTCGTGTAACCAATTATGATTCATTGGTATTATTTTGGATTAAATAATACTTCAAATTACAATTACAAATCTACGGGTCTACTACCAATTATCAACCCTTTACACTTAGACAAGGGTGTCTTAAAGAGAGTTTCCTACGTAGTTTTGATTGCTATTGTCGTGACGCACGCTGTTATATATCTCCTGCATCATCCGTTAGAAAGCTTATTAATTCTAATGTAACCATGTAGTCGCGAACAACGCCTTATAATTCTTATAATTCCGCCTTTCCATAAATTTTGTTACTGCCTTATATGTTCGAAAACTTGTAATAAAATCAGAAATTCTGCATGTAAATCCTTTCTAATCTTTTGTTATTGTTTACAGGTGCATGTTTTATAAGTTTGTGTTAAAATATACAAAAATAAAATAAAAAATAAACACGAACCGCGTAGTCAGAAAATAACCCTACAAAAATATTAAAATGTGAATATTTTATTATTCCAATTGTAATAATGGATAAGCTTTTAAAGTCGGTTAATGAATGATTTTTTTTATATAATACATGACTACGTATTTTGCGTTAACAAGCTTTCGACCGCCTGATGCAGTGAAGATATTTTTCGCTGTAACGTACGTCACTACAACTTCATTTGAAACTGCGACTAAGGATATAAGTTACTCATCTTCCGTAGACCCATAGAATGGACAGCAGCGTTTTGCGAATAACTACAATCTCCAACCTGCCTGCCAAGCGTGAAAACTATGGCAACACCCTCCTCTATTTTATAGATGGCTGAGTGATTCAAAATGAAGAAATCAAAATATATATCAGCATTTTAACGTGAAAACGTAATACCTGTGTCAATTATAATTACACAAGTTCACATAATGATATCAAAGTAAAGAAATGAATAATTTTGAATGTAATGAATATAAAACAACATAGCCATATCAGTAATTAATTTTGCGTACTGATATGAAAGTAAAAAACTTTTGGTAAAAGTCAAAGAATGACATGAAATGTCATCAATACCCCTCAATCCCACGTCAAAAATAAAACGACTTCGTTTTAAGAAACAAATCGATTAATTTTATTCGATACGCCCGCCAACAGATCAATTCATTTTTATCCTGCACCGAAAGTTTCGGATTCTACGGAGATATTTTATGACGCGTGAAATTGCGTTATTGAACACTATCGGACAGACAGACCGACGATTTTTCCATTTTCACTTCGACAATACAATTCAGTTTAGACGTTTCTAGTTAATGATGTTGTTGGTGCGGTTCCCACATTTTTTTCGTGTAGGTATTCCAAAATATTTTAACGTTGCCTTTTGCACCGCTACGCTAGTACATTGTGCAATCTTACCTTTATAAAAAGATTTTTAAACATTTGTCATTTTGTGCAGGGAAAGAACAACAAGCATTTAATTAATCTTCATTGTCATACACTTATATTTAAGTTTTATACCAGACAAGGAAATGTTTTTTATTATTTTGGTAAGTAAACAAAAATGCGTTTCACTGGTGGACAAAGACTGTGACCATCAAAATAAAATCACATTTACTGTAAGTCGGAATGATATATTTTTTTTTTGCAGAAATTCATTAAATTTTCAGAATATACAGTCTGCTCTACGAAAAGCGTGAAGAAATCGACCATAAAATATAAAATCCTAAATAACACTAGACCTAATCCCAATCCATCCTATACATCCTAATCCTAAATAGAAATTAGATACAATGTAAGGCTAGTATTTGGCAGTTTAAATATAAGTCTAGCATACAGCTTATTTATTAAGGAACTTGATGGCGATGTCAATTGTGCGTTTTGTCTAAGACTACGGTGGTTAAGCAACTTTTGCTAGAGCCAGTTATCAAATGGGTGACCAAAAATATTCCTTTTTTTAAATAATAATTAAATAGAACTGTAATAAAGATCTTTTGTGCTTTGGAAGGCAAGAGAGGTCCAGCAGTGGGAACAATTAAAGGCTAGTGATTATGCTGTCTAAAGGTGGAACACGAAGAAGATGCAAATATTTAAATTTCAAGCTGACAATCACTTCGTTGAGTTTATTTTCTCTCCCAAATCATCTTTCCTAAAAATAAATTCTTTCATCACAACGTTTATTTTTAGAAACATAAACAAACCGCTTGTTAATGAACTGAACTAAATGTGACATTTTGTAATTCTGCGATTATATTTAGTGGGAACGGAGCAGTTGTCCCAATGATTAATAGTCGCGAACGTCATGGGTTCGATGTCAAGCTAGCATACGTTTAGATGCATAAGGAAATGGTTGAAAATTCCTTGAATAAGCTTAAAGGCGTTTATTTTTATGGCAAAGCAGCTAGTCTTTGATAAACAACTTTAAAATGACCCAACCTTGGAATATGTTGTCACGACGTGACTGAATTCACAATGGATCGAAATCTATTCATATCGCAGTCACATGAAATGTGTATTGATCAACTAGTTTGAGCGAAGTCTTCAAAATTGTTAGAAAAGCCTATAAAATTTGAATTTTCTCACTAATTAAAAAAGTATAAGGAATTTA
The DNA here is from genome assembly GCA_927399485.1 of Calamotropha paludella. Taxonomy (NCBI): domain Eukaryota; kingdom Metazoa; phylum Arthropoda; class Insecta; order Lepidoptera; family Crambidae; genus Calamotropha; species Calamotropha paludella. Next base: position 17,630,907 of record OV656815.1, on the reverse strand, counting down.
ATTTATAAGTATTAAAATAAATTGAGATCAAGCTCCCATATTCTGCTGACATAATCGACATGGAAATAATCATCAACATAAATCTTATAGCCAAATAAAAATATATTAATAAAAAAATAATATGTACTTTTAAATACTTATTAAAATAAACAAATTATAAAACTTTACATATTAATTACTACATAAACAAAAAGAACAAACACACAAAATGTAAAATTAAGTCACCTTAAAATTTGAATACTCTTTTAAGTCATAGATATTGCTAATAGCCACGCTATTTATCTTGTATGTTGATAGAACACCTGAATGCTCGGGAAAGTTTTATTGCGTTTTGTCTTACAAAATTACAAATTTTCTCCAATGTACATTTTATGAGTGATGCTACTCCAAGCATTACATTCAGCCCTTGAGTTGAGTTTAGTGAGTTTCTTATAGTAGCGTCATGGGACCTATTATTTTATTAATCCATCCATAGTTTAATATTGATAAAACATATTCATAGTATGCAATCATAGCAACTTCAACGGACGCTTAAAGCAAAGACAAACCTATTTTGTTTAGAGCGAAATCTTCCAATTTGGCCAATTGTAAGAAACTAATTTATTCCCTGTCGTAAGTTCCTTTCATTTCGTCTGTTTCTCGTTAATTGTATGATTTCAGTATTTTGTAAGTTTATCTTTAAGTTATTGTATTTCAACCAATGATCTCTACATTTATTATCTATACATTTAGTTATTTTGTCACGTACTTTATTACTGTTTTATCTGTAATTTTTAGTATCGTATAATCTGCGTATAAAATAGTATTTCTTTCTAATTTCTCTTTCGAATTCTCTTTCTGGCTTTCATTTTTATATAACATAAGAATAAGAGTGGTACTAAGTTACTGCCCTGCGGCACACTAAAGCTATTTTTTTTTATTTTCCATCTAAAGCTTGATTTAATTGGTTTATTTATTCCTTGCTATATTTTGGTCACTTTCACACATTGTTTTCTATATTTGAGGAAAATTCTAACTAAATCATAGAATATCATAGAAATCGAAAGCCTAACTCATAATTAAATTTTTTGCTGCGACAGCAAATTTATCGTCGAGACTCGATTATAGCTTCTCTAAATCAATAAAAGGTAGTAACAATTAACTTCCCTTTACGGAAACGAAATTACTAATGATATAGAGTAACATTTTTCTCTATACAATCGTTCATGCGTTTTATAATAATATGGTCTTCTCATAGATTTTTGCCAGAATGGCAAACACAACGTCAATATGAAGCAAACTTATTAAAAAGCCTTGTAAGTTTTTCTTGCCAAAAATTACACTTTTAAATTATTTTAAAGTGCTCGTAGGTATCGTTGGATATTATTATACGAATTATTATTTAAATCCAGATCACAAGCCTTACAGTGCTTACTTTGGACTAGGCTAATTGGTGTAATTGTAAGAAATATTATTATTTATTTTAATAAGATGTTTAGCTGTAAATTTAATTGAATAAATTAAGAGAAAAAGAAAACTGAATTCAAAAAAATTATAAAAGACCGTCAAACCGTAAGTATAATAAATATCGCATAAGTCTTACGTACTACAAACATGGTTGCAAAGTCTTACGTCAACGCTCACGTGCTAAACTATAGCTGCTAATTAACGGTAGCAAAACAACGAGGCTTAACGCCCATGAACCAATCACCTCCCTTTAAAAGCTTTTTGTGTCGCAACCGAGCATTCAAGACAACCCGTTAACCCACATCCTTCAATCATTTGAAGACTATTTTAGAGTTCCATAATTAAAATATTGAAAATGGAATCGTAGCTCTTCAAAAGTATGTAGGTATGTATTACAAATAGTATTTTGTTTAAAAAAACTATTGGATATTTTTAATTGAAAGAAGAAGGCATCCTATTGCTTTGATAATTTTTAATATTTTTGTTTAAAATACCTAATCAAATAAGTGAAAATGAACCAATGACAATAGAAACTACCATCTTAGCTGGGGATTATCTTATAGATAATCTTTTGAAAAGTGTAGAAATACCTAAATTTTAAATTTTTGTCACCTTTATTGAAAATAAATACTGAACCTATTGCAGCGCAGGTAGAATTGGCGCTTGCCAATTTTTATCAGGCCGTATCGTGCTGTTTGAAAAATAACGGAATGAAAAACTCGGTGTTTCAGGAGACAATAGGCAGGCGTGGGCGATTTGAATGTTAAGACGGTCATTAGTGAACTATTGTCGAAAATGCCAGGCGGCCGTTGGTGCTCAAATGCTCAAATAAGGGTTTACACAGCCGCATTTACCTATTGGCTATGTTTATCGAAGCTATAGCTATAGCTTTCGAAGAAAACAAAAAGTTTAAGAAGTAAAAGGCGAATTTTGTGTTCATCATCACAGCTAGTATTTAGTATGATGTCATAATTATCATGAATGTCTGTGATTTAAAAGAAAAAACCGGTCAAGTGCGAGTCGGACTCGCGCACCTCGGGTTCCGTACAAACCTGTAGGTATATACGTAAAAGTTCACCCATCACGGTAATCGTAATCGCAAATCGTATTTTTTTTATTACAAAATGAAATTCATAATATTACAATATGGAAAGCCGGAGGAGCATAATTTAAATCTTATGAAAAATATTAAATCTCTTAAAAGTTTCACTAATCCTTTATTTTATATTAACACATATCATTTATTTTATAATTTAAATTGCTATTTCTTTTGATTGCGTTGACAAGGAAGTTTGATTTTGTTACAGCTGAAAGGTATTATAGACCTGAGTATTTGATATGAATTTTAATTTATTACCTCTACGCGTTCATGAGATAAGGGGTAATAAGTTTAAAATTATTAAAAATATTTTTATTATATGATGTAACAAAAAATTTACGGTTTTCGTAATTTTTCCTTTATCTATGCTATAAGACAATGCTTCGTACCAAATTTCAAGAGTTCACGGGAAGTACCTCGTAGATTTTTATTCCCTTGCGACTGTCGAAAATTTCCAGCATAAACGGCTTATCTTTTAATTGCGTTGGTAAGCCAACGAACTTTTAAGGGAGATTGATTTTTTCACAGCTCCAAGGAACAGTACTCGTACACCTGAGGATTTGATTTAATTCTAGCTTGATACCTCCACGCGTTCCTGAGGAAAAGGGTCTTGACACACAGTCAGACGGACGGACGGACGGACAACAAAGTGATCCTATAAGGCTTTCGTTTTTTCCTTTCGAGGTACGGAACCCTAAAAATTTTAAAAATTCATACGCATTCTCATGTTTATACGATATCTACTTAAAGAAAGCGTTTTGATCACTTTTTTAAGTCTGTCTTAAAATTTGTTACAAGTAAGCTGTGAAATGTTTGTTATAGTGTGTTGACTAGGGTGCGGTAAAGCATGTTCACCTGCAGAATGTCAGTCTTGTTTCGACTGTCAAGCAGTAAATACGTCTCTAAAGTGTCTTGATGTTGAGTAACTCAAGCACTATTTGTTTTCCTGTTTATTTTGTATTATATCACGTAGTGGTCGAACAAAGCTACATATTTGATGGCAATACATTTGGATAATTTGTACGTAGAAAAGAACTGATTCCCAAAATCTCACATTGATAAGACGAAAGCTTATCAATAGATGTTATTTAAATAAGCAGAATCATTAGTATAACAAAATTTGTTTTCATTTATATTAATCAGCATGAAATAAATAATTATCATTAATGTAATGAGGTACTGTTTATGTAGAAGCACTCTAAAACCTAACATTGCGGAGGCGGTGAAATCATCCGTAAAGCTGCCAAAATAAGAAATCTTACTTGGAACATTGAAACTCCAGAATCACTGTTGAAAACTGAAACTCATCGAATGTAACAGCAAAGTTTGAGAAGCCGCCTTACAGCACCGATATATAAGAAAACAGTAACTGACCTACAAAAGCTTGTGACTTGCAAAACTGTTGTTCGAGACCACCTAGATATATGCACCGTAAATTAAAGATGCCAGAAACTGTAACAAGAGACAATACGGTAGCTGCATTCGCAAAAGGGTTATTGTTGTGTAGCAATAAATCACGCAGTGTTTCTGAGGAAGCAAATCTTTACTTTACAAAGAAAGTTAATGCTCTTTTTTGCGACAGACGTATGCAAATTTTTGCAGTAGGTAACCCATTTAGCAGCGACGAAATGCGCATGCGTGTTTAAGCAATTGACAAATACCCAGTAACCTTGTGTTTTTTTTGTTCGGTTCTTAACAGAAGTCCTAGTGTAACTTCTTAAATGTGACTTTACTATCGCGTTTAAATAAATATTTGTTTGAAAGACTTTAAAACTAATGAAACAGTCATCTGGTCATTGCAATACTTAGTATTTTGGAGAAAAAGATACGTTGAACGTATAAAGTATAAGTTGAACAACTATCGATAAATTATGAAGCAGTTTGAATATACTCGTATATTAAGAAACAATGAGAATTAAAAACTAAACTATTTAACTAAATCAATAATACCGCTTAACTTATAGCACGTATTTGAACGACAGATTTGTTTTTCGAATTTATAAAAATTGATATTTAATAAAATGATTAAAAATAAAAACTGACCTGAAAGTTTTTTTTTTTGAAAATAGAAACTGATACAATGCATGTATTTTTAATTTTTAAAATTACCATTATATTAATTTCTTTTGATAACTTCTATATAAGCCTAATATAAGGGTTCTAGTGTTTGTAATCTCGTTTACTTTAAGCTTATAGAAAATCGTAAGCAAAATAATGAACATAATAATTAATATTGACACCATTACCCCCTAGTCTAATATTGCTATGCCCTAGTAGGACGTCACGTTTTTAGTTTAAACTTCTGTAACATCTCAATATTGTTCCGTTTATTGTGACGTTTTATTGTGACGTTTAAATTGTGATCCTATCATTGCAGATAGTATGCAATAAAAATACCAATAAATATAAAATAGAAATATGACATTGTAAATGCAAAAAAACTTTAATTATATTTTCTTTAAAATTACTAGTTAAAAGTTTATTTCAAAGAACAAGAATAACAAAAATACACATAATCGCGGTTAACTCTCGTGTTAAACTAAATTTTTATATTACGAATAGACCCCGTTTGTACATCGGTGAGAATAGAATTCGGGCCGCTCGGTGCCAAGCTGACATCTTAACCGATACGGGCGCCTTAAATTTTATATTGGAAAATTGAATTGAATAGTTCGATATTGGACGTTTAAATTGTGATCCTATCATGGATTTAATCAGTTTGTTAACATGGTTGCATTATAAAATATTAAGTTTATTATTGATAAGATAATGTTTTGTACAAAAAAAGTAATAATAAAACGAGAATTGAACCCCATATGGCGCGGGAGCCGTTAACTACCGTTCGATACTCCCGAGTCATGAGTCAGCGGGTTAACCCTTGTTCGGCTAACAATGTTACTGTGCTTAATCATTGTACTGTGTCAGCGGAAGGCTGTGCCGATTGGGGGTGATAAACTGAATCTAGGCCCGGCTTCTATTGCTACGATAACAACAGCTAAATTAGTTAAACATTTCTTTTAAAAACAAGCAGACCTTTTTGTATAATTTGTGGAATAAGTTCAAAAACGATGCATTATACTGGACCAAATTTGTTTATATTATTTCAGTATTTAAAATAGTTCAATTAGTCGAAACATAAAATTTATAAACATTTAAGTCTTTTTATATTTATAAAAGTCATTCGTATTTTCAAAATATTTAAAATCAAAATTGAAATTTATTAAGGCAGGAAGTTGATTTTAAAATATATATCTTTAAAGAACATTGACTTTAAAGGTGATGATAGCTATATTGAAAATATAACTGATTATAAGAATGTTTGTTCAAAATACTCGTCTTAAGAGTAATAACATTGAAGTTGCCATATCGAAATCCCATTGCAACATTGCACAGCGAACTTTTAATCAAGTCCTGGAGAAACGATTTACTACGGTCAAAGAGTAGACAATCTTGCGTGCAGATAAAGACGCCATTTTGAATTAACTAAGAATAATATAGTTTTTGAATTTATTTGCATGTTCAAAAAATTAATTCAAATGTCAGGATTAAATGACTGAGGTGACTGTTCTTCAAACGAGTTTACAATATTATACATAAGTACAAAAGTATCATAGTTATTTTAAACTGCCCCTATATCTACCTTCGTGGTTATGCCTACTACGACGGTTGCCTTCTATATTTCTGGATTAGAGAACAAAAATAAATACTAGGCGATGCAGTCGCTAAGCGTAAAGCTACGCTAGCACCATATATTGAAGTAGAGCGTAACACCTAATAGAAAAAAATTTTTTTTTTTGTTTTGATGGGAATTTTAAAATTCAAGCTCGGTCACAATCTGGTCCTAAACCTGTTGATTCGATTCCACACAAAAATATTAAAATCAGTTAAGAACTCGGGAAGTTATGGCGTAACGGATATTGCACCATTTAAGCTGATTCCCTCGCTGCGCTCCAATTGATCATCAAAAATTGCAAAATATTCCCCATGAAGATCTATACATTTCTGCATGTGTTGGAACCAATTTTCGAAGCACATTTGCCACTCTGATTGAGGTATTTAACACATTCATTCTGAACGCGTCAACGGCTTCTTCAGGTAGCGAAAAACGTTTTCGCCGTTTCTCAGTTTATTTTTTACGTACGGATAAAAAGAAGTCATTTCGTGCCAAGTCAGGACTATCCGGTGGATGATTCATCTCATCGACGTTTTGAGTGCTCAAAAATGCAGTTGTTTGAGCCGATGTGTGAGAGCTTGCATTGTCGTCGTGAAGAGTGATTCGTCTTCGGCGGTTGGTTTTCCTCATTTCTTGGAAGACAACTGATAAACAAATGATTGTGTACCACTCAGAATTTACTGTTCTGCGACATGTCCAGTTTTTCCGACAAAATATGCTTGGACGTGCTTCATGCACGAACAACTTTTGTTGGATTTGGCTCATCTTGAAACACTCATACAGTCGACTGCTGTTTACTTTCGGGCTCATACGCGTCAATCCACGATTCGTCACCTGTCACGATGTCATAGACGTGTTTCGAAGCAACGCGATCGTAAATATTTTCTAAACATTTCTTTCAACCAATCGACACGAGCCTTTTTTTGAACGATTGGCAAATTGTATGGGATCCAACGCAAATCTATTTTTTATGACATTCAAATGTTCATGTAATATTAAATGTATGCTGGTCCCACTATTGTCTAAGGTTGTCTCAATCTTACGATAGGTCACATGACGTGTTTTCAATATCAGTTCACGCACAGCATAAATGGTTTCCGGAACAACAACTGATTTTGGCGGAAAAATACTCGAGTCTACTAACAGTCCGGCACTCAACTCTATCCCCGACTTTATTAACTCGCCTCTCGAGACCACTAACGCGATCAAGGCTCTCAGCAGCCATCTCACCTCCACCATAAGCGAGGCGTCCCGGCAGGCTCCAGTGATGGCCGACCATCGCTTCTCAAGGACTATAACTTTTCAAATCACCTTATGATAGACGAGCAATTTGGGTTCCGCCCAAAACACTCGTGCACCCACCAAGTGGACCGCCTAACGGAGCACATCCTACATTATAGGGACCTTTTCCGTAAATCCATCCCAACCGGAGCCCTCTTTTTCGACGTTGCTAAAGTATTCGACAAAGTCTGGCACAACGGCTTAATTTATAAGCTACATCGACTAGGAGTGCCAGACAGACTCGTGCACATCTTACGAGACTATTTGTCGAATCGTACCCCCATGTTATTTGCTCTTTACGTAAATGACATCCCTAGGACTCCTTAAATCGAGCTAGCCCTATTTGCGGATGACACCGCACTCTATACCTCCGACGACACATCAATGATGTCATAGCTAGACTCCAATCAGCCGCTACGACCTAAGGCGATTGGTTCCGTAAATGGCGAATCGAGGTGAATCCCGATAAAAGCGCTGCTATCCTCTTTACTAGCCATCATCGCAATCCTAGTTCCCTCCCCAAAATCCATCTTTTTGACCAATTCATCCCTTGGGAGGAACAGGTCAAATACTTAGGAGTCGTTCTGGACAACAGGTTATCGTTTGTACCTCATCTCAAAGCCGTCTGAAACCGCGCTGCGTTCGTACTCGGTAGGCTCTATTATCTCATAGGGAAACGTAGTAAAATGTCACTTAGACATAAGTTGACCATTTGAAAACGTGCATCCGCCCTATCATGACTTACCCCAGCGTGTGCTTTGCACAAGCTCCTGCCTCTTACATCCACCGCTTACAGACCCTCCAAAACCGATTTCTTCGCGGTGCCACGGGTTGCCCCTGGTACATTCGCAATGTAGATCTCCATCGCGACTTCAAACTTGACTCTGTAGTCAAGTTTATGAAAGAAGCATCCAAGCGATAATGCCCCCCCCACCCGAACCCCCTTGTTGTCAAGGCGTGCAACTACCAACCCCTATCTCAGACCTTCACAGCCCCCCGACGGCTTCGTTTTCGACGCCCACGGCATGTCCTAGACGTCCCCGATGATCTGATCACTCGGGCAAACGCCTCTCCGATTTCTCCCACACAGAACAGACATAGTCCAATTACTCACCACACACACACTCATGTAGCGTCTGTACACCGCACCCGTAGGACCAGAGTGCGAAGACCCGGTCTATTCAATTCGCGCTTTACTAGGTACAGGCACGTATCCGGGCGTTTCTCTCCCCACACGGCGTACCATAGCCGAGGTCCGAGCCTTTAGAGGCACCCTATGGCACCCTGTGCTCCCTTTCCGGCTTGAGCACCGTAGTGACTCTATGCTGGCTCGGGGACTCCCTTATGGGAGATGCCGTACAGCTAGAAAACCACTATGGTGGCTCGCTACTCTCGGCTTGAGTTCCATTTAAGGATTTCGCCGTCCCAAAACCCGGTATGTTGTTGAGGTCATCTGCGACCAACATCAATTAAACATAAAAAAATCTGATTTTGGACGACTTTCACGACATTCGTCTTGGAACGAACTACGACCTCGATTGAATTCACCATACCATCGATAAACACTGGTCCTTGATGAAACTTCATCGCCAAAAATTTAATTAAGTTCATCGATTCACTCGCAATTCGTGGATTACCTTGCAACAGCGAGGTAATCCACGTCGAAAGTTGTAAAAAATAATCGTACGAAAATGTTAACGATAAAATTTAATTTTTTGTCCGAGATGAATCTATTAAGTAAATGTAAACAACACAAATAGCGCTCGTATGTCAAAACGTTCTGAGTATGAATAATCTCATAAATGTCATACTTTACGATTCCCGAAATATAAAAGGCAATCCTCGTTTTTTCGACCAGCTTGAGCTGTTATGCACGAATAATAATGTGTTTAGCTACACGTGATTAGTGGAGGAATCATCACAAATGTGGTCTTAAATCTAAAAGTTATATTGGATAAATCTTACATCACAAATGATTGCCATAAACAATTGAAAAAACCTCTATAACTTAATCAGTAGCTATACAGGTTACAGAAAGGAAAATATCACTACAAGGTTTGTCCTGTCTGTACGCTAGTTATTCTGTGCGATTGCGCCCGCAGTCGTCGGCCGGCGCCCGCCGTCAGCTCACCATTAATCATGAGTTTTAGTTGCACGCTCTGCACACACCGCAGTGTTGCCTGTGGTGCCCGCTACAAATATGTACCCAGCCAAAGTTATATGCGACATATAAATATGTACCTTCTGTATATATTGAATTGAGTTTGCAATTCTCAAAAAGATGTTTTATTTGTAAAAAAATGATCAAAAAATTAAACTTCTCTTCAAGTTGTATTCAAATTCACATTTTCCTGGTAGACCGGGCTAGACTCAAGCTGCGAAAAAAAATTTCGAGATTTTTACTTTATTTGGAGTTTTGTTTTCATGCCAATGCTTTCTCTTTGCTGCAGATTTTAATTTATTTGCTTAAATACTATTTTTGTATTCAAATTCTTTTAAATTATTACTCGATAACGGCAAATCTCTCCAAATCGCAATGTTTTAAAAATAATCTGTAATTAAAATAACTTGTTTCTGTTAATAAATAAAAAAGGGAAGGCGCTATCTCTGCATTATTCCTCAAAGCTGGTATCGACCAACCTATTCTAACCCTTTTGTAGCGATGGGTGCGTGTGCCAAAATCGAATAACAATGGTTTCCTGTATGAGAAAGCTATTTCACCGGGTGACGATGAAAGCGTGTGAACCTCTAAATATGTGGCTATTAGCAGTCAGTTTTCTCAAGGTGGTTATACTATTATATAATCTGACAAGGTTATGGTTTCAAGATTTTATATCATGATTATTAATCAAATTTTAAGTTAAGCAGTATAAAAATATCAGTTGTTTTCCAGTATGGAATACTGTACAATTCTAACAAAAAAAAATAATACATACTAGATGTTTCTTGTATAAAGTAATTTCTTCCCAATGCAGGTGTTCCTTCAGAGAAATTCCTCTCTGTATCAAAAAGTTTATATAAAGATAATAAGTAAGGTCATGTTTTCTTGTACCGTAAAATTATCTATGCACAAATAATTTAAAAATGCCAAGTAAGTATTCTTGAGGAAAAATAGTCCCTCAATATCAGTTGTAGCATCGAACTTGCAAAAGTACTTAATTAAAATAGACCCTCGAAAATCTGAATTTGAACAAGACAATGTTCTTCGATTTTTTTATTATTTTAATTAGAAATGTGTTTTTAAAAGTAGAAAGCAAAATGAAAATCATGATAAATATTTATTAAAATAAGTGAAACATTGAAGAAGAAGTTCTAGTCAGTTTATGCAATTACTGGCGTGCCAACAAATCTGACTGTCCATCATACTGGTTAGTCCAATGAGTTGGATACTAAAGGGATTATGACGAAATTCGCTCTAAAATTAAAAGCTGGCATCAACATATTGCGCACTTCCATTTATTTATATATGGTTTATCAAATATCAGATAAAATGATAAAGTTTAATTGTAAACGTTAATGATTTAGCAAAAAAAAAAAACGATGTCGATAAATACATCACAACATAACATTATATTGAATTATAGAAACTCTTGCTGGACGAATTTAGTTATTTCGCTAAACAATCAGATGACAAACTAGATCGAACCGAATTATATTAGAAATCCTTTGTGGGTTAAAAATAACGAACATCGAACTGATGAACAACTGTGAAACATTATATCCAAATTACAGACCTTTAATACTACACAATAGAAAAGTTAAAGCTAGTCTAGAAATTTGTATAAAATTTATTGTATACTCGTATTTACATTTTTACCTATCGCATTACCTATTTCATATTTAACAGGTATGAGTCATTACCTGAAAAATTGCGGAATTTTTCCTACACACTATTGTATGTATTTTTCCTATAAGACTTCATTGATACAACTAAAAACTATGTTTGTACTCGTATGTCTTCATTATGGTTAAGCAGAATTGACACTTAGCAACTTTTTAATCAGGTACATAGCTTTTTTATTTTGCTATACGTGTCAAAATAACGGCGAAAATTTTTTAATGAAGAATTATAAAGGTTCTATTAATATTTGAAAAATGTAAGTAAATAATTGAAACGTTCATTCATATTTTAATCTGCAATTTTAAAGTAAACCTAATATTTTATGCTGATAATTATGTTTCTCTGACTTTGCCTGACTCCTGAGGTAAGTTAAACTTTTATCAAATGAATTTTTTTTAAACATAGAAATCTAAAATAACAAAAAATATAATAATAATAATTGACATTATTTAATTATTTGACGCATCGCACAAAGAAATCATTAGTATATTTTAGATCATCCTTAAATTTATACAATTTGATATTGATAAGTAGTTCGAATAGCCCTAATAAAATAGTTCGTTTTAGTGAGAAAATTCTCAGGTCCATTCTTCGCAGTAAAGTTCAAAACAAAAAATAATTTCTGTAATTTATTTGTTAAATAATATGCGGAATGCATTAAATTTAATTATTTTAAAGGCTTTCCATTACAAACTATTTCAAACTAATACAAGTTTTGAAAATATCTGAAAACTCTCATACTAGGTCACATACATTTATTGCTAACTATATTTTTTAACGGAAATATTAATCGTCAATTTAGTATTTTAATTTTACTTGTATAAGTAGAAATAAACTCCTTAATCGTACACTTAATGTACACTATTCCTGTTCTAAACTGAAAATCAGTATGATCATAAACTAAACCAAACATCTCGCTGGTTTGCGAGAATAGCGTTGGAACTAAAAAATTTTAATTTTATAGAATAAGGTTTTCAAATTTCTTATTAAATCTTTTATCGCATACCAAAAAATGTAATTGTATCACTTTCGAGCGAGCGCTGGCGCGATATCTGCGTTGCGTCTCTGTTCACGATAAAATATCAGAGATTTAAGATCGTTTGGCATATTTATTTCAATTTGACAGATTTTTGAGTTGCGTCGATGTTCTCGCAAACCAGCGATCTGTATTTTGATTGTTGGCCAGTGAAAAAATCTATAATTTTTTTGCAATCTCCCAAGAAGTCCGAAGAGGTATCAGTAAATCTCAATACCTTTTAACACTCACAATATAATAACAAATACAAAGCTGAGCTTGTACTAGTACCTATAGTACAATTATGTATAGAATACATAAATAGGAATCATTCGGGAACAAATACTTATGTTCATCACACAAACATATGCCTCTACCGGGATTCGAACCCGGGATCGCTACCGTTGCACCAAACGGCCATCATTTATGGGTTTGTATCGATATATATAGACGGCAGCACTTATGAGTGTACATTCAAAAGCTAGCCGCCACTGTTATTATTTGTCAAGCGTTATGATGCTGGCTCTAGCCTTTTTAGTCATTAAAAATGTATTAAAATGTACAGAATCGGTTGCAGAATTATTTGCTTGGAAATAAACCTAAAAAATCACAGTGAAAGAAACTATGATAAAATTTTAGAAAAAAAAGCAAAATAGAGAGCAAGCAGAACGCGTAACCAGTATATTTATTTCTGGCAAAACTGTACTACCAACTGCTTTTAAATTTGCATATTTTGATCAATTTTGGGTCATGCAGAACGCTAAAGCTATTTTAATGGTACACGTAGCTGCGCAACGCAGTTGTTAGCACGTTCGATTTCGGAGGTTGAGCATCTTGAGATCAGTGGAAAGGTGACTAAAAAATGTATCTCAGGCCTATTCCTGTTTCGGACCTCAGGTTAAACCATCTTATCTGCAATCGTAAGTACCTTTCAATTCACATTGGGCCTGTCTGGTGGATTGATGGTCCAATTGATAATTTAATTCATATTAAATTTCTGTACCTTAGCAGTAGCTAAAAAAATGTATGGTTTGATTATGGTAACAAATGCGATGCTTTAAATCATTTATTTATAAAGATTACTGATTTAAAAATAAAATATAGTAGATTGAGCCATGGAATTATAAATCAACAAGAAATAAATAATTATAAAATCTATATAACATACTTAATCGTGGATTAATTTCGAAATATTAAAGATAGTAAATGATACTGACATGATTTAGTTATTTAGTCCTGAATCATTAGGTCATCTTAGATAGGCTTAGTAAAACATCTAGACACAAGAAAGCCGCAAAATGCCGAATTGGCGAGCATATTGAATGATGTAGCAAAAATCACCAAGAAATCTAACTTGATCTCACAGTGATCTGCCAGCCAACTTAGATTACGAACCGAGGACATGTAAGAACGAGATCTTCTTAACAGGTCGAGTAAACGATAGCCGTTTTAGCGGAGCACAGTTTTTTGCGAGGCTTTGAGCCTAAACTTTTTTCTTGACTGAGAATGATATTACATTCTATTCTGATCTACTGACAATGTTTTCATTTGAAAATTATTTCAATTATAGTTCCAGAGACATAGATATTCGTGTCCAACCAATTAATGATAACGGTTACCAAAGCTTCGGCCTTCAACATTTTATTCAATAAAAGCTTTGTTATTATTGAAATATAAAAAAAGATTTGCTTTCAATAAAAACCGTTCTTTGGTGTTTCATTGCAGTCTGATTACAAGCTCTTCTAAATAGATTTAATAAACAGACTGAAGCTATTTCAGGCTACTTTTTTAAGTTACTACTACCTAAAGTTTAAGTGTCTAAAGTAAGTAATACAAAAGCTATCTGTACACATAAAAAATATGAGACTTTATTCAAATTAGTCTTATTCTTCGGTTTTTCAAAATGCTTTCAAAGGCGGCGTAGATCATTGGTGGTATATGAAGTACACAGAAAACATAAAATGTAGAGTGATAGTGACATTTGCCGAGGAGGATGAGTCTTTTTACGGTGATTGCGATCAGCAGAAAAACTAGAAAAGTACAGTTGATAGCATTATGTGCTATTATAGCTTTATAAATAAAATGATCTCTATTAAAATAGCATAACATGTTTTAGATTTCGTTACAAGTAATCGGTGACTCTTACAGACCATTTGTTTATACTCATAGGTAACTACCCTACCTGCTCGACTCGTACGCGTAGATTTAGTTTAGGATACTTTTCCGATTTTTCTCCATGCCTACTTATAGAATAAATTGAACTCAAAACCTTACTGTTCTGTTGAATGATATATATTGGCGAAGTGACAATGCTTAAATAAAGAGTTCGAATCTTTTTAGTTTGTTTTAGAAAAAGTGTGTTTGCCTAACAACCTGACAATTTTACTTTTTTATACTAAGTTTATAGATTTTAAACACTTCCTTTTCCCCTTATTGTTATTTAGATGTCTATTTACGATAACCTATCAAGCTAAAAGTCGTTATCTTTTTTGTTCATCTTTTAAGTTATAGCTGTTGGTCATATATGTAAATATAAATATATGTAAATAATTTTTATGTCTGTGAAGTTGCATCCAAATCCGTATCAAGATTTTTACGTGAAAGAAATCTCGCAAACTCACTCTTTCGCTGTCTTATAATGTTAGTTGGAAGAGTATAAGTAAAAATACCTTTATTAAAAATTATATTTCATTATTTATAAAAAAATGTTATATCTAAACATATATTGATAAATCACGCAGCCACGCAATTGCTATCTCTGTCTACATGAAATTTCTTTGATGATAAACAAATTCATTTTGATTCGAGTTTAGATTATCAAGAAAAACTCCCCATGAATGATTATAAATAAATATTACAATTAAATATAATATATAAATTTGTGTATTAATCTTAACATATAGATATATGACGTCACAGATTTTTAAAGTTAATGCCTGATTTACAATCTGTGATTAAGCAGTAACTTCTGACTGAATTTAAAAATAAAACAGAATTTATGTACAATTACTCGTCTTAATACAAGCACATAGTTCTTATTTTGGGCTAGGCTAATGTATAATAATGGTGTGAAGGTGAAAGACAATTTGATATAAAGATATAATTTAAGGCTGCTTTCAGTGCTTATTGAAAATGTATACAATTAGTGACCATTTCACAATTCTGTAAGTGTAAATGAGATACTTGTTATAACAGTCGTTTAGTTAACAAAAATGTTTACCCTCGACATTCGTCACGCCTAAACCGATCGAGCCATTTACGAATCGCATAAGGTAACATTTTTAATTAATAACCTTTAAGGAGTCCTTTCAAAGAAATGGTCGGAACATTTCAAACGTAAACGGTATGAATAATAGTTTTAAATGTATTTGAATAAGCAGTTCATTAATTATCTGGCGGGTATAATAGTAATTTTTGACGTCGCCCTTCCTGCTTTCAATGCCTCGGTTCAGTTACACAATTTTTTCGGTAAGGATTACAATGTTGGTACCATTCGACTTTGCGTGCGTAATCAATATAATAGTTAACACGATCATATGAATAGATCTTGTTGTCCGGTTAAAAATTAAATTAAAAAAACTCTTTGTATTTATTGTAATTTAGGAATAATATTGCAAAAAAATTAACAACGTTTATAACATAAATAAATGCATTTATAAATTGATATACTTAATTAAAGTAACGAGATCCGTACTGACTGAAGATATCTTGAATATAGTTTAGATTACAACTATGACCAAAACAAAGTGCGAGTCAAGCGAGCGAAGCGAATATGCCGAAGCAGCGAAGCGCCACGAACTTATTTCTGTTAAATATATGGTAGGAAAAATCTAAGTAAAATAGTTCTTTCAAATAGCAGTCTTTTAGGTGATTAGTTATAAAGTCGAAAAAATTCAAGTGCGTGACTCAAAACTGAGTAAGCCAGAACTTATACAATAAAACATTGTATAATTTTTTGTTTTGTTGTGTTTTAAATTTTTTTTTGTTAAATCGTTTAGACTATTTTTTAAGTTTATTGCATAATCAGCAACATCTCCAAGAGATTCGAATGGAGGTAATATTTAAAGGCAGCGTTTTGATGAAAATACTTGCATAAATTAGCTTGTTTATAGTTTTCCTCAACTAATTACATATCATGAAAATACGAAAAAATGTTATACCGCTAGTAAATTATTAGACGTAAAACAAAAAATAGTATTATTTAATTAATGTTAAATTAAAAATTTTATTACAGTCATTATGCAATTTATTTTTATTGCTTTTCTACATTCAGACACCGATTTCTATTCTTTGCAATTACACAATAGATTTTATTAATGTGTTCATACCCACTCGAAACTTCTCGAGTGAATTTTTCGAACGAGTACTAATACCATCCTTTACTTTTTATGCTTTTTTAATCCACGATCGTTAGTTTTGGCACAGATGCAAGGGCTTTAATCCTCGACCGTATGTCAAGGAGTGCTTAAAGTAAAGCAACTAAGCAAGTCTTGGGTCGTGATTAATAGAGCTCATTTGGTGTAGGTGAGCCCCCAGTGTGTCAGATTTTGTGTCCAACTTGAGGCTGTCTAGTACTTGGCATTTGTGCTGAATAATCGACTTTGTATAGAGGTGATGTGAAATTATGCCGTATAGGTATGTGGCATTTATTAATTAATGTGATATGATATTATTAAACTTATACAACAATTTCCTTATAGTCGTGTGGTTGGCGCGTTTGGCATACAATTGCGGGAGTTAAGTAGCTTTCACAAGGGTTGGTTATAGGATTGGTAACCGAAGAATAAAGTTATATTAATTTATCTGTAACTCCTTTATGTCTTCCTGCATCTGCAGTTATTTGCCTTGACCAATGCGCACAACGTTGACGTACGGAGGATTGCCTGCACTGTCTGTATTTTCATCCATATTTGGGATGCATGCAATATATAGACTGGTTGTTATGAGATCATATCAAGTCAATACAATGAGTATATTACAAATTGGATAGGAAGTAGTTATTTAAAAAAAAATGTACATAGACAAACATTATAAAAAATTGCAAAAATAAGAAAACTGCAAAGGCATAGCTATGGTTGTTTCTGATTTCCATAACACAATTGCCTTAGCTATCTCAATCGAAAAAAGAAACATATACCTATCCAAATACAAAAAAGATCTAATACATACTAATATGAAATATATATTAAAAACTTCCAGTATTATACAGTATTCCGTGTAATAAGAGGAAAGATAATATAATCATAGCAGTATTAGGGGCAAGAGGATAAGAAGTGTTATCATAAACACACCTTCAGCATTAAATTTTTAGATATTTTAGGTTCGAGTGAACGTATGAAAAAGTAGTGGTATTTTATAAAGCATCTAATGAACTAGTCAAATGCTTAATCTTTTCTTAAAGTGAAGGATAACGCTAAAGTTTGACTTCAAAGTATAATTTTGAAATGTAAATTTTTTATACAATTTTGTTAGATAGAATACGCTATTGAAAGTTCCGCCAATACAGTGTCATCAAAATATTAATAATGTCGAGTATGCTCGTACAAAGTATATAATTTAAGCGTTTATTTTACTCATAAAAATTACTTTGGATATATAATGACTATGATAAAAATATCTTTAAAAACTAAGTTCATTGGAGCTTATTTCTAAGATAGTATTAGTCATTATATTTCCTTATTGAAGCATTTGTTAGATTGTATATTTTTATCAATTTTTATTTTAAAATAAACTATTAAATGTCATATTTTGTACGAGAACGCTGGACATAATTATTATTTTGATGACGCAGCATGGGCACAAACTCTAAAAGCTTTTTCTATTAAACAAAATTATTAATAAAAAAAATGATATCTAAAATTTCGATATATCGTTTTCTAGCAATTGAAAATCGAATAGAAATGTTACGATTGGTATTGAAACAACGAACTGCAGAGGTAGAGAAATAGTTGTAACACTAAAATTATGATTATTTGTTGATAACATTAAAATAAAATATTATTTAATTCTGACTTTACCAATCTTTTTCAGGAGCCGTTCTCACAAAAATATGCTTTAGCTGTTCCCTGCGTGTTGAATTTCAAATAACGAAAGGGAAAATATATTAAACTCATCTCATATGCGATTTATTCCTATATTGTCAAATAAACAATATGAAAATTATAAGTATGCAACCATTACTAACATAGGGGTCCAGTAGCACCTAGATTTCGATTGTTTTCATGATAACCACACACCTGTTTTTTTAAGGATTACTTTGTGATAAATAATTTATAAACTTAGCTGGTTGTATATTTTCAAAGCATTACTTAATGCACCTCATATCTGAAGACACACCATCCGCAAGTTTCTTGAAAGCCGAAAGGGCGCGGGTCGCCCAATTATGAAAATAGCGCACCTGCTCTTGTCAAACTCGCGGTTGTCGGCCGCGCCGCCCCATTAATCTTCCTCGCTCCTTATATATGCTGGTGCCCCGCTCAGCTCTAAAATTGTTCTAGAAATAGCAATGCTTTTTTTGGTTAAAAACGTTTTTAATTGTGATAAAAGTTTCTATGGGTACCTACACTCGAAAGCCTTTGTGCATTCTTTTTTTTAAATTGTCACTGCTGTACAATATGTTAACTATGTTATTGAAATTAAAACTTCAAGTATATTAGTGAAAGATCATGTCAAAATAAATCCATGCTAATCAATAATTTTTAGACAGAGACATATCACCTTTCGGATAAAGAGCTACAAACGAAGAGTATGAAAGCTTGTAACATTTTCTTTTTTCTACCAAAGTTATTGTCTATACGAGTATCATAATATGATCACATCATACTTCTATATTACCCTGAAAATGGGCACAAACTATCTATATTGCTATTAAGTTATCGCTTCTATGCTTCGGTTATAAGTGATGCTTTTTAATAAAGTTACTTAACACTAAGTTAGGTGGATTTATTTGTTGCAAAAAATGCAAACAATGGAAAGATTCATGGTTAATAAGTGTACGAAACATTCTTCTATTTGTAGCATTAATTACAAATCAAAATGTTATCTGATTTTACTATGGTAAACGATCTATATTAACCCAAATCTATAAATAGTTTTGACATTTAAAATTATATTACAATATTAATAAAAAATATATTTTTGATTTTTTCTGTCAAGAAAGAATGTGAACTCACTGGGAATAAGAAGCTATATTATTGTACTAGGACTGTTGGAGCGCCATCTCGTGAGCAGTAGTTACTTGTTTTAAAATTCTTTATATTACTTATTATATAGTGCCCTCTAGTGATAAGTGGTCGTTATAAGTTGTGTTCGACTTGGTTGCGCTGACAATCGCTATTGATAGAAAGTATACCTACTTAGATTCTTAACGTTACTCACTTGTTTTTAAGTGAATGATATTCGTTGCATAAACAGTAATACAAGTAAGTAATTATGGTTAAGTTGGATATAATGATGCCGTAAAATTTCTTGAATCTTATGCAAAAAAAAGGAAAAAAACGTGAGAGATGATATTATCATTAAAATCTGTTTAAAAGCCTCCTAATTTTGAAGTATATTTACTCATACTACTATTACTCACTTTTCTTATTTACACTATACTTACTCATTATACTATTTATTTCATACTTAAATTTGACCTAAATCCTAATTATTATAAAAACCTTATTTAGAGAGGTGGATGAAATAAAACGAATCATGTTGGTTTGTGTTTTCATAAAAAGTTTTTTGAAATGCCGGCTTTCATGCTCAATGCGAACATCTTCTCAGAAGGTGTTCCTGTTCCTTGAAAATTTTGTTCTGATATGTTTCTCATTTCTTTAAAATAAACTAATTCTTTGTAGTAATTCCAAACAAAAAATTTGATTGCTTTAAACACTATGGGCCCTGACCAATTCATTTGCTTCCAAACCTTTAATTTAACTATTCTCTGATGATCTTGGCATATTTGCATGGGGAGGCCTTCCTTTTAAAGTATACTGTTCTTCGTTAAGATTTATTTATAAATTAGCTGAAATCTTCACTTTAAAATTGTAAGTATGTCTCTCCATTAAAATGATTGGATAAATGTTGTGACGCACAGGTATCAAACTTACCTCTGCAATTGTTTTTATTTAAGCAGTAAATATTATTAATGTTGGTATTTAAAAATTTAGTATTCATCTTAATCATTGATGTCTCTGTCTTAAAATCTAATGTAAATTGAAATTTGTCAACAACATATTATACTTAGTATCACAAAAAATTGTAAGACATGGGGTAAGTCGGATAGCTACTCTACTTTTTGCTTGATCTTATTTTTCATTGGACAACCTGTATAATTCAAATCAAATTGTATATTCTAATATTATATTGTTTTTCATAACCGTTGGAGTACCCAGTGACGGTCCAACATTTTTTAGATGGTGCGAGATTTAAAAGCGGCGCCTCTCCTAATTCAAAACTTTATTGTTAAAGCAGTTGTTTTCCTTTTTTGCTCTAAGTAGCTTAATCCTTTACGATCGCCGTTTGTCTTATGTTTCGGTTTCTAAGGCGCCGCTTTTGGCTGGCACTCGGTGCGATAAGGAGCTACAAATGAAGAGTATGGAAGCTTGTGACAATTGCTTTTTTTCTACCGAAGTTATCGCTTAAGTAATCTCACCGCTGCAAGGCCGTTACTGTGTGTACCATATTTTTTATTACTAAAATAATTTTACAAATAAGTAGGACATGAAATTAATTTGAAATTTCTTATTTCAATTTACTTCATTGACGTAAAGTTTCAAGCTCCTAAATATTAAAGAAAATATCATCTAACATCTTGTTTATTCTATTCAATCATATACAAGGGGTGTTATAAACAGAGCAAAATTAATTATATTAATAGCATTGCGCCACTTCTAAGCAAAGTAAAGCACTTATTCTGTTAGAAAAAAAAAATATTCTACTTACCCATCTATTCTCGAGCAATATAGATAATTTAGTTTTTTCTACATTCATCTAAACGGGGTCGAACTCGGGTTTTTAGAGAGAGTATTATTAATATTAGCGCGATAGCCAAAATTTCACCGAGTTGGTTATGTAGGTACCTAGTTTTGCATAGAACAGAACAAACTGGCTTTACTTCTTAATAGGAAATAAAATACAATATTCAAAGGCAAACTTTTATTAAAGGTTTAATAAGAGTAAGGGCATATATAGATAGAAAGGGAAATATAGTGAGTAGATTAGTAGACCTTTAACTTGAAAACAGTAGAAATTTAACGATGAGTTGGTACTCATGTCGATTCTGTAACTAACAATATCATCTCTGTTGAATTCTTCTAATGTTTGGCATTAAAATTGGCTCAAATGAAAACTCATACAGATGTGTAAATAATCGAATGAATAGTCAGTTGGTTGAAATAAAAAGAAACTAAAACTACAGGATTATAATCATTTATTTCATATTCTTCCGATAAAGATTGGAATTAACCATTTTCTTGACTTATGTCAATTAATATTTGTGACTCTTGTATTATAACATAACGATACGGTAAATAATCATATCGCCAATTGATTTTCTGAACGATTTTAATGTGTCAATCATTTTTACATAACTGTTTCAATTCACGCACCAAGTGTTATAGTTTAATGGGAAACTTTTACCTTTGAATTATTTTTGAGAGTTTACAATAAATTTTGATGTGATTAAAAGTTTCACTTAATTTTATATAATCTCTTATTTACAATATTTTGAATTATAATATAAAGATCAACGTATCCGTGGTATGAAAAAGGACTAAAATTTATTGTTAAACATTTGTACTATAAAGCTAGAGAGTGATATTGTATTTTACAGACTCGTGCTAATATAGCTACCTTCATGAAACCAAGAAGATAATGTAACGAAGTATTGCGACAGCTATTATATGTATGTACAGTATTATAATAATCACACAATATAACATACTCTCTTAGTGAGTGTTTCTTGATTGGAATTGTCTGAGTAACGACATTTTACCTTGATTTTATAAGAAACCCGTAAAATAATCATTTGTGGTGAATAAAAACTATACAATAATACTTCAACTATTTTCCTAACTAGTTTGCGATTAGGTGTGATGATTTATTGGCAAAGTTTCAAATTAATAAGTAGTATTTTGTTTCAATTATAAATAACATATGCGTACGTTTATTAATCTTAAATCTTAACAAGAAACATGGTATCAAAAATGGCAAAAAACGAGATAAGATTACATCAAACAACATGAAAATGACATTTTCATCTGGACTGCACAAGTAGTCATTCAATGTGCAGCTGCAGCTCCCCTACACAATTAAATTGATATCAACAACGGTGACTTTCTATGACTTTAACAGATCTTTAGGATATGAGAAAAAATTCCTAAACTATAGTGACTTACATTTTCAGATGCAATTCAGCATACAAACTTTCTAAGATATTTAATAAAGTACAAAAATCTTTACCAACACGTGAAAATACAGCCCAAACAATTAGTTAGCTTTGAATTTGAATTTGATAAAACATGTTTTAACTACGAATACAAATCACAGTATCCATCGTCAGAGACGAACACGAACACAATCTCGCAAGTGGATCGAAATAATGCACTCATCGACCAACTTACGAAATGTGGCGAGGAAACTGCATTGAACAGTTATTTATACATATCTATTTAATTTGTTGAATATCATTCCAATGTTTAACACTCAATTTTTTTTTTAAATTCGAGACACACAATATACTCCGTACCTTTATCTACAAGGTCTACTGCATTATGGTATATGTTAGCATAGAATATTTATACATGACTAGTTGACACGGCCACGCGTCTCTGTGGCTCAGTAATTTTAATTTTTTTAGTCATGAATATAACTAAACCTACCCTTAATCCTAAGTTGAAATAAATCTAGCAATTTAAAAAAAGAAACATCAAAATCGGTCTAGTAGTTTCGGAGTTCATTGCGGTCAAACACACATAAATTACGAAATTCTGAATGCATTCATGGGAATGCATACATGGGTTAAACACAAGTCTAAGGTACTTTTCATAATATAAATACATTATTTTAATGGTTGCTTAACTGAAATTGCCAATGAGTAAGTAAATTGTCTGAAAAGATTTGTTTTCATTATAACAGTACCTATATTTGTAAATATTCTTAGTAACTACATGATCTTTCTGCGAACTAAAACATAATGTGTTATAAAACATAGATCAATTTAAATAACTATATTGTGTTAGTTCTAATACTATTATTATTTATTTTTCTAATGTAGGAAAAACTTGCTATTTTCATAGTTATACATGTTGATATCTTATTTGTACAAAGTCTAATACGTTGCTAGAAAATTACACAGTACCGAATATTAAAGTTAATTTTAAATATTTTATATAATTTCTTCATCATATCTTCCACATCCTATGGTCATGGTTTGAAGGTTGCCGTGCATGCACCACACAAACCTCTCTAGAACCGAATTTGTCGCCTCACTTCAAACAAATTCGGATCTACAGGGTAGATGTAGGGCACTAATATTGGTGCCTGTGGGCACCAACGAAGATCTTCTACTGAAATGATGTACACAAAATCCAAAAAAAAAAATAAGAACTTAACCCGAAAACAATAAAAAGTTAAAACCTGAAAAGGTGTAAGAATAGATAAAAATTAGTTTATAACATTTAAACATCACAATAGTTATAAGTTTTCACAGATCACCGATACATAGGCAAGTGATTTGAAAATGAATTGTGTTTTAAATACTAGAGGAAAATATTAGCAATAGAACAGAACTAGTTCAATTCCAAATGATTATACAGCTTTTAAAGTAAAATCAACTTTCTAACTATTCATTTGAAAATATTATTGCGAAGAAATCACCCAACTGATAGTAAATGATAGCGTTGGCATTTATTTCTTTCGTTGGAAGAAGGACATTATAAAACTCCAGCACATGTGCTCGGATTACACAATTTAGATGGTTCAGTCTATCCTAAAATTTACACGTGTCATCATGCCCAATAAAATCGTTACCAGATTGATAAATGACAACCTTACTGTTGATTGCTGTGATAAAAACAGTTACGACAGTTATTAAATATAGTATCTTGTCATCATTCCCGTGTACCAGACAACAGAACAGCTATAAGGAACTACAATTTCTTTTACCTATCCCGTGATATGAACGTGATTTAGAATGACCATTTGCTTGGGGTTGAATACGATGAAATTCATAGAAACCTCTCATAGCAAGCCATCGTAATAGACTTCTTCAAGGGGAGCCTTAGAATTACTACCTTACCAGAGATATAAGACTATATTTTTCTGAAAATTCGGCTTCTGGAGTATTCCTATCGCCAGCTGGCCTGAGGAAGTACCGAATAACTCACCTTTGCGGGAGCCAGTTGATTAAGATTGGTATCGGGATTAGACAAGTCTAAACACAGCAAATGTGTTTTACCAGTCATGGTTGTGGAATTAAACATCTATCTCAGACTAAACCTAAGCTAACCTTAAATTGAATTATGTACCTATACGTTTATATAAAAACATAAATAAACGAGTTTTACAATATATATTTCTGTTGAATTAATGTTTGTAATTTACTGTAATTGAAATTAAATACCAATAAGATATGCATTGTGAATGCAAAAAAATTAAATTAAAAACTTAAATACCAATGTTTAAAAAACTTTCAGTTTCGGGGTATTTAAAGCTTTTTAAAAAACTTCAGCTTTAGTTGTTAGAGACTGATATGTTATGGTGCAAAGAACAGTCACACATATTTGGTGACAAATTCTAAGTTTGATAGATTGTGACTACAAATTTCTTTTTAATAATTATAAAGCAGTATTAGCAATAATTTAGTAATTGTAGAATGTAATTGTACTTACACGAGTGTTGAAGCTAAATTAATGACCTTTATTCAGTGCTATGATTTTTTGGCTTCTGTGAATCTAACCTGAAAAATACAAAAATAAATTTAATGTAAAACTTAGTGGCACAAAATAGGTAGCCCAAAAGGATATCTTAATAGACCGTACCAAAATATCATTACAATATTCCTGTCAAAACATTGATCAATCAAACTTCTGTGTCGTCGTCGCTCAACAAATCTTTCCAACCACATTATCCGCTTTTTTCCGCTCATAAACCGAGGAACTGACTGATAGCGATCAATCATTCGCAGGTGTGTCTATCTATAGCCTAAAACATACAAGCTAACAACTCAGAAGTCATTGTTTGAACAATGTTATACAATGCTTTCGTCACAATTGAGAAGACTTCAGCGAAAGTAAAGTGAAAAAGTACGGTATTTCAAATAATTCATATTACTTTCTTTTAGTTGTTTGAGTGGTATAATGTTTTTCGAAATATTGCATTTTATGAAAATTAAACACGGGTCAAAATGATTCATGATAACAAATTATTCTTAATATATACCTTAACTTAAATATATGAAAATAATTAAAGTTTTTATTTTTTTTTGTAATATTATTATTTTAATATCTCAATGATTTCCTGAGCAAAAGTAAAAATAAAACATAAGCCAATTCATAATAGGAATGTATATTCATCTGGCGCGCTAACGGAAGTATAAATTAAAACCAATAAACATCAAATCGCTTCACACTGTTGGAACAATATTTATTTAGCAACATCCAGTAAAAGTTACCAAAGGAAACATATAATCTCCAAAGCGCCAGCCATAAAAAGAGGTTTTGTTTAAAAATTCGCGTCACAATGTCGAGTGGGAATTTTCCCAAATTTAATTACTCGTAATCGATTCTATATTTAAACCCTCTAGTACAGGGCGTCGCGTCACCACGTCTGAGCCCGCGAATTCGTCAGTTGATTCGGCAACCTTGGCGTAACGAGGCCATCCGCGATGGCAACTGGGTCAGGGGGCGAGGAGGCGCATGCGCTCGGGAAGCGGGCAATGAGCACCGCCCCCAGCCGGGAACCGAATGAGCAGGACCCCGACCGGCCAGAATAGCGAGACCTACCCTACCCGGCCACCCATTAATGCGAACAACTGCTTAGACACTTCCGAAGGAAACCAGCAGCTCGTCTTATGTTGGACATATAGCAGCTGTTGTACAAATCTGTTGAGCGCTGAGCCCACTAGTTGCTAGGCCAGTCTTCAAATGTTTGCTTTGGTTTGGTGTAGATTTTATTCCATAAAAAATATATTAAAAATTCTCTACCTCCCAATCCAATATGCTTATGAGGTAGCGTTATCTTATCGTTGGTGTGGTCAATATTTATTATGCTTTATAACAAAATTAGATTACACGGTTTAAAGACAATGGCATGGTTCATATAGGTTATATTGTTCTCATGACGTTTGTCCAAAGAATTTACTAAAAGCTAGCCTGAAATTTTAATATCGTCTATGTCGTATTGCATTATTACGACGATTATCCTTAAAATAACTGCAGTATTTGCAAAAATTTACACGCTATATATGCAGACACCCGTAATATATTTTCTACTCGAGAAATTCTGCACTTGTGACCCAGTTAAGTCATATAAATTTAACTTCACGGACAGTTTAAATTACATTACTTGAACAATTGCCGTTAACGTCAAGAATTTTGTAGGAAAGGCTATAAAATTAAGAGTTTTGAGTGGGATTTTATGAGTGGGAACTAAAGCCAGTTTGTTGTCGCAATTAATGCGACAAACAAACTACGTTTAACCCGAGATATGAACTCCGACCTCATTGTCAACGCGTAAACGAAACAGTGGCTTGCGTAAAACTAGGGAGTATAGACGAAGGTCCTTTAACTTATGAAAATTAAATTGGTGTATTTAACAAAACATTTCAGCTTACCTCATGACAGGTCCAGTCGAGAGCCGTTCGAATAGAACTGAAATTAATAAAAAACAAAAAAATAATTAATCTAAACTGAAAAATAGGAGAGCCAAAACTTTGTTTTTTTTTCTCAAATTCACGACAATGGAGCGATGCGATCAACACGATAGTCGATCTCGGTATGATGTGTTCTCATAGAACGTATCGCTTAGAACTCTTGGTGATGAAAACTATTAGCAAGCTACTAATTGTACGGCAGCCTACATTCATAGCGGTAATTGCTCCATTTACACGTTTTGTTAGTCGACTATGCATAATTGTTGACTGTTTACGCGGGACGATACGAATGTGCCGGCCACGTTTAGAAGTTAGGAAATCATGTGTTTGGAATTTCGGAAGTTCTAAATGTGCTGGATGAATCTAAAGGTGCTAATTACTAAATTACTATTGTTAATTGAACCGTCTTTACAATACTTTCCAAAAGTTCTATGTATTAAGGTAGCATAAACTTAAACTAAACAAATTCTTAGTTCAAGTTAGGTTATCGGGGGAAGGGGGAGGGGGAATATTTTTTCTTACCTACGGCCGTATTAAATTTGTACAATATTTTTGTAATTGGATTCCAAAATTTAAAATTCTGAAAGTATTTTATATCCACAAGGGGCGAAAAAGTATCACAACCGAATATTATTTTTACTCCTTTACAATAATGTTTTATTGTAAAGGAGTAAAAATAATATTCTCTTTAATTAAAGAGATAAGAATACTTTGCATTAAGGCGCTTTTAAAAAGAAATACTAAAGCCTTATTAATATTGTCTACTACAGCTGAAAACTGAACCTTTGAATCTCTTATACTTTTTTAACAGAGACACTATTTATTCATGGACAAAAGTAACCTTACAGAATGAAGACTTACGAAAATATGATGGACTGAATATTTTCCTGAGTCTTTATTCTGTAAGGTTACTTATGTCCATGAATAAATAGTGTCTTTGTTAAAAAAGTATAAGTTACATTAAATTTAATGTAAAAACACCACTCTTTGGTGTGACACATATTAATACATGCAAAAATTAATATACACATAAATATTAATTTTTGCATGTATTAATTGTACAATTAATTAATTGTACCTTGTGGATATAAAATACTTTCAGGATTTTAAAATTTGGAATCCTATTATCAAAATATTGTACAAATTTAATACTGCCATAGGTAATACATAAAATTCCCTACATTAAGGGGGTCGTAAAAGACGACTAATAATAATATTAGTCAAAAATCACCATACCCTCCCGTGGCTCACAAAATGGGCAGCATTGTTTTCCATATTACAGTCTTTTACTGTGATCTCCATCCCGACATCCAAGCATAGTTATCATGACCACATCACCATTTCTAAGGGTGCCATTTGTTTTTCGGCTTTCTTTTATTGCATAGTCTTGTGACTCAGATTACAATGGCAATTTATATTTGGTAACGTAAACTAACAAATACCCTAGAATTTGAACACGGCTCCTGAAATGGAGTCGGAACATCAGTATTAAATAAAAATATGGAGATAAACGAGTTTCATTTTGAAGTAAGAATGTTTGTATTCCAGTCAGTAATGTTGAAATAAGAGGCAAGGTGAAAACCATGAACTGAGGTGACATACAACATACAAATGAAAGGCTCTATGACAGCGACTCGTATATTTAATTTTATGTGGGTGACTGATTCGAGTAGTAATTTGCATTTATGCTATTGAATATCTTTGGAGCTAGACAATGGCGTCATACAATCTTTTACAATACAGAAAATGTATACACAGCTGTAAACCAAGCAGGTAGCATTTCATCGTAACTTTGAATGCCTACACGCCGATTAGAGCTAAGTCAATTTATAAAGAATGGAAGTATTCTTTTTTTGTTCGTACATAACGCAATAAGTCTTTGTATTTAATTGTCCTAAATTTCTTTTAAACGTTTCTTCGGCCTATTTGTAAGACTATCCCAAATTGTTTTAGTAAGTAAAATCAATCGCTTATTTTTTTTATTATACACCATGTTTTTAACAATATTGCAGTAAGTAAACATTGTAAAAATACACGTAGGTAATAGAGATATATGTCCTTTAAGCCGAAAATATTAGAGTTTTAAACAGCCAACTGATTGAAGTTGAGGGAAAATCTCTATTTGGCTTGTGAAAATGCGTGCGTTAAATAACATTATAATTATCCGTAAAAGATATTACTTTGATTGTGCTTAATTATTTACCTTATCCAAGTATTTCACGCTGGCTGTACCTACTCATTGTGTTCCAGTGACAGTTGTTTTGAATAAATTAATTTACAATCATATCTTTGATGTATTGAAAAATTTAGGCATAACTTTTTTCCATCCTTATTTACGTATTACAGAGAATAATTTAAATAAAACAATTACTAAAGGCATTTATGTTTTGAACTTCAACACGAAATCTATTCTTCATTCCTCAGATACTCTAAATACTCGAGCAATAAAACTACCTCATAAAACCCGGGCCTTTGGTCCAGAATAGCAAAGTAACGCATTTACAAAAAAATGTCTTTTACAATATCCATCTAGAGTATGTTATCTTCATGAATTTTACACAGTTATGCACATTTCTATTAGTAGATAGTGCTAATAGCTTATATTCATTCATAGGATAAGGAAATAATGAATCCAAATTTATTGCACAAATTAATAACAGGCGGAATGTAGTCTATGAAAAATTATGCTTTGGAGGCTCGCCAACACAACTCAATAGCCCGCAATTGAAATGATTAACGTGACATAGTAAAGAAATGTATTATTTTTATTCATAAACTATAAATATAGTAATTATGTGTGTACTTACCGTTTCCAGATCTTCGAACATGCTACTCGACAAAAGTTTGAAACTCCCATCTGAAATATTTATTGTAAAGTTGTTAACAGTGTCGTTATTCATTAAAATATTAACATCGCTTTAAGAGATTTTTTACAAAAACCTTATATTATCTGAAACAGACCTCGTTCGCCTTGCTACATACGCGCGAAACTGGCGTTCACTTGACAGTCCCGCCATCATGGCCGCCTCGTGTGGGAAGCGGAAATACACGAATTACTACGAGTCAGAAAGGATAGAACAATACGAGAGCGTGCGTAAAAAAGGGACGGCAGACAGGTCCTGGTTCGAACTTCAGACAGAGAGAGCGTTATGTGATTTGACAGGCGAGTGAAAGGATAAAAATCACGTCTAAACGGTTTTTAGGGTGGAGCTGTCTGGAGCTTCGGGTCGCGCAGATGCCGGCAAAAAGGGAACAGACCCGACTAAAATTTGGGCATAAATTGAACGACATTTTTGCCACATTGCTACGTCGCTGGCCTTCTTGGGAATGGTCCCCAGAACGTTGGCGTCGCTTAGAAACAAACATTTTGTTGAAGTAACATTAATATTTTACAAAGCTCTCAATTTAAATCTTGTGTTCATTTCAATATTCCGCTTTAGATTTTCATAGGTACCTACTTTATAATACTACTCCCATATCAATATGTAAATCTTGTATCAAACATGTTTTGTACAGTATATTTTGCGTATTCAAGTCACGGGGTCACTGACACGGGATATATTGTTAGCTTCCTGCCTTCATAATAAACTTTAAATATTTTTCCTAAACATGAATTTGCTCGCCAAATTTGTCTTCCGCTTTGTTTCGTGTTGTTTGTTCTGACAAATGTTTCTTTCGAGTACAAATTTTGGCATCTGGCGTTTGTAGAGTTGTAGGGAAAATGTAATTTTTCAAAACTACACAGCCTACTTTCATTGAATCGAATCTCCTTCGTTTAGACATTTTTTTTATGTTATCAAACGTATGTGTTCTCGATAGAAGTGAATTATATTTTCGTGTCTTTTTAATTTTATTTTAGTAATTCAATTAACACATTAATTGTAGATATTAATTATTTAAAATAGAATTATGAAATAAAACAACTTATTTCATGATACGTTAACATATTTATTATTTATGAACATATTTAAACGTGTGATGTGCGCAGAAGTGTAAGAACTAAATATCATCAAATAACTTTAAAAAGCTAAATATAATTATTGATTTTATTTACATTCAATGATTGGTGTTTATAAGTCTTTTGTTATTAAATTTATTTAGGTACTATGAGGTCGTAGGTAAGTATACGATTATTCTTTTTCAACCCCTTTCTTGAGTTACTTATAGATTTTTTGGATTAGCATATTATATTAAGTGCTTTCTTTTTTCCGTGTAGGGGCAAAATACGTGTAGAAGTGCAAGGTGTGTCGTTGCGGGCGTTGCGTTTATTTGCGGGCGGGTGAACTTTGCATTTTGCTTGTTTTTTAACGAAGTAAGGTTTATATTTTTGTTTTATTAATACATTTATGTGAGATAAGTGTCTTGTCGCCAACATCATCATAACCTATTATTGTTCCCGCTGTAGGAGCACAGACCTTCCCTATGGATGAAAGCACCGTAGGGAGAAAGGGCTTACCCAGGGGCAGTATTAAAAGCGAGAGTAACGTTTGCACTTTTGACAACTTAGACTTGAATCTTTGATTAAGGGCTTCACATCATTTTTTTTCTTAAATAAAGCTGAACTTAAGCTATAGATACATAAATACTTTAACAACTACAACTGGGGAATAAATGCTTCAAACATCACAGAGACAGGCCCCTGTCGAAATTAGAATACGACGCTTGGAACAGATTGTTATGCGTTATGGAATAAGATCCTAAACACACTACAGATGCCTAGTTTCTTGCGGCCGTCGACTTCCGTCTGTTTGCATGTTACATTCCCTGCTGTGATATTTTACCGCCTTAGTTTTAACCTTCATAAACATGTCGGTACTTTAATTCATAGAGCATACTAATCATTGCTACACGTTAAGCTATTAGTAGAAGGGACGAAGAGACTAAACGCAGTGTGGTGGGTCCTGTGCATAGATAGGTATAAACATGACGCTTGAAAAAATGCTTTTTCAGCATTAATAAGTATTAAGTCGATTTTGCCCAACGAAGAGGGTTTTGTAACTGAATTAATGTCATCTTGTTTATTGACCATTAAAAAAAGTAATCGATTAATATATCTTTTCAAATGTTCTTAAATGGGTAACACATAATAAAAGGATGAAAAACAGAGCTCTTTCCGAGTTTCTTGCAGCTTCTTCACGGTACAAGTTCTTTCGAAATAGGACTTACGAATTACGTGTATTGGACGTACATGTTGACGTATGTTTTTATCAATTTTAAAGATAATCAGATTTAAATTATCTATTTCTATAAATTTTATGATTATTATCTTGGCAACGTTCTTCCCTTTTTATTAAGTCGCGGCATTTTACCACAAAGCAAGGCGGATTTTTATGAAGCTTATAAAAGCGATGTTGTTTACACAGTGACTTCTACCTAGTAAGTTTTTCAAGCGTCTGTGGGTACGTAAATATACGGAACCTGCCACATTGAACGTTTCGTCCCTTCGCTAATAGCTTAGCGTGTTGCAAAGCTTAAAGTTCTAAATGAATGAATCGGAAGTTACGAAATATTTATGATGAATTAAGACAGTAAATTATAACAGTGGATAGAATAGTATGTAAACACGAGAAAGTCGACAAATGTTACAAATTTAGTATCTGCAGTGTGTTTTCTATAAGGTATACTGAAGTGTAAAGTTTAGATATTTCTTCATTGTACGAATTATAGGTGCATTGTAATAAACGATCCTACATACCTATTCTAAGGTTTTCTATTCTAAGGTTTTTGGGTATGGATCTTAGGGGATTATTTTGTGACGTTCCATGCACTTGTCGCCAAAACCTTGGTCTTGTTTCTACCTATTTATCATATGCGTATCATAAACCTGGCTTTAATTGAGACTAAAAATAATTGATTTAATTTATTAGGACTTCCTTCTTGTGAAATTATTATTTTATTTTAAGTACATTTTTAAACGTAAGTATATTCGTAAATACAAATTAGCTTACGTAATAATTGTTACTATTTCTTGCTAGAGACTTAACAATTAAGAAACTAAAACATAAGTTAAAACGTGTGCTTTAATTTCCCAAAAGTTATAAATAAATTTATTCTTAATCTCTTCCAAGATTATGGCGACGGAAGCTGCCCGATCAAATGTTTGCGTTCACTTTATATATCGTTTCACTAGATTATGTCTGTTTGTTTGTCAGATGTTTAACAGGTAGCTGATAAAACTATGTTTATATTAGATAGCCTGGATTATCTGAGCTGTGCATTCATTTTCGCCCTTATTAACATTGTATATAATCTCATATACTTATAAACCGGGTTTTTTAATATACATAAAATGTGTCAAGTAAGAGTCTGTTTGCTTAATTGAATATATCTACTAATTACAGTTTAAGGAGCTTATATTAAGTTATGGATCTAAGTTCATAATACATGAACATTTGAAAGAATTTCAGATAAAATTTCGTACACATGTAGATGTTAGAGTGTTATCTTATCACCGAACCGACCAACCAAGGGCTTGAGAAATAGATACTTGGCTTGCTAGTCTAAGGATCAATTCACTTTAACGTGGAGCCAAAGTGACGACACGAGACGTTTAATTTCTGACGTTTATGACATCGACTTTCGTGGTAAGTATACGATACTTGAGTAGCGCGTCAACAATTTGTTAACCTTAATTATATTTTAGTAATCACTAGCTGACCCGGCCACGCGTTGCTATGGAAACGTTTATTAAAAAAAATATTATAAATACTGTTATTCTTAGGCTTATGGTAACTATATAATGTACTAATAAGTATATACATTATATTATGACAATACTTTGTGTGTTTGTTACCATACCAGCAACGCGTGGCCGGGTTATACCAGCAACGCGTGGCCGGGTTAGCTAGTATACTATAAAGTGTAAATATGTGTTGCGACGCCTTGCTTAACAATGTGCCGATGAGAATAGGGTATAAATTATATTCTTGATATGGTATCGTGTTAAGCTGGCTTGCAAGATATACGAAAAAGTATTCAGGTTCTTCTTTTAGTTCGATTCATCATCATCCTACTATACATTTTTGTTTAACCGATACTGAATTTTAGTTTTTTTTTTTATAGAAAGTAGGCTTGACCACTATCTCGCCTGATGGTAACGACGATGCGATCTAGGATGTGACGCGCTTGCCTAGAAGATACCTATTCACTCGTGACTTGAAGACCCCTAAATTGTACTTGTCAGGAAGCACTGACTCAGGCAAAGATTTATACTTTTAATTTTATGTCAACTAATACTGGGATTTATTTTTAACATCAGCTACTTAAAACTAAGCAGTCCTGTGGATGCAGTAAAAGCAAAATTTTTTCGCTTACGGATACACTGCTTGAAGTCAAGCGAGTTATCGGATCAAGCGATGGGTTATAGTCAAAATCGTTTGAATTAAATATTAATAGATTTTTTTCTTCATTTTTTCTTTACATTACTTCGACTTTAACACCTTTTCAACCTTCACAAAATATTTATTTTTCAAATAATACTCTGATACCTATGTGTGTTTATTTAATTCAAGAGTCTTTTATGGTTTTACATAGGTACTCAAATTAGTTACACTTAGATTCACTTTCGTATTAAATTTTGTGTGGATATTCGTATTAAAAATTGGGTGGATATGTAGATTCCCATATATTTTTTTTGTAATTTGGGTATTTAATATTGTAGGATATAATATAAACCCCATCGATCGATTATTTTGATCAGAAACTGAATGTAATCAAATATTTAGGTCGCAATTAAAAAAAGTAGCATTTGAATGTAACATTGTCTATCTAGGAATATTTACTGTCTCTATTATTTGCATTATTAATTACAAATTGTAATAAAAATAACTTAGTGAATTAGTATAAATAAAAGGTTGTCACGAAGGTGTTCCATTTGGGGGTCGTTATTTTTATCAAACATCTTCAACACCCCTGTTTTAATCTTGGTAACAAGTCAAGAGTGGATTGGACACCTAAATTGGGTACCGATGCAATAAAAATACCGGACAAAAGTGAGTCTGTTTCGCGCACCGAGGGTTCCGTGCATACTTGCAAAAATTAGATTTTGAGATTTTCGTTTGCATTTCCGAGTACTATTAGGTTATCGTCACAGATTCTATTTATTAAAATTTAAGTCTTTATTCTATCATTGTAAATGCTAATACTTTTTAATATACTTGAATCTCCTTATTTTCAAAAATAAACATATCGTATTTAAGTTATATAGTAATAAATATATGGTATACTATTTAGTTTGATAAAAGGAAGATGGTAGAATACTAGTAATCATAATTTTGAAAAATCTTTATTTAGGATTTACACTAGCTGGTATGTAAAGCATGTAAAGCTCTAAAATATAAATGTACATATATATATATATATATATATATATATATATATAAAATACAGCTGAAAATGTTTATTAAAATTCTCCCTCTCTTATACCAACGTATCTCATTTCCTATACCTTTTGAAAAAATTAAGCTGGATCATGTAGAGCTTCATATTCTTTAGAACTAGTTACATAAAGCGTTGCAAGGAATATAAAATGCTAACTAGTTCCGTGAATAGCTTTCATAAATTTTAAAAGAACAGTCTTCATTTTGTATTTGTTGAATTTATAACATGAACATAGCAAACGGAAGTAGGTTTTTAGTTTTACGTTTTATATAATCTGCACTTCATTTATACTAAGGAGAAATTAAAAATTTACCAGTGCAGAAAAACATATAGCGTGTATGATGTACAATATGGTATACACTGCTGCGAAATATATGAAGTACTTTAGACACTGTTTAAGTATACTGACTGACTCTACATACATACTTTTACATTTTTATCATTGATTCTAACACAAAAACTGGACCACTTTCCCCCAAATAGTTCATAATTTATTATTACTAGCTGACCCGGTACCGCGTTGCTATGGTAACGTTAAAAGAGCGGGAGAAAGAGCGGACAGACAAACAACAAATTTGTGTTCTTAGAGTATATACTAGCTGACCCGGTAACGCTTTGCTATGGTAACGTGTATACAATGGAAAAAGAGCGGGAAAAAGAGCGGGAAAAGGAGCGGACAGACAAACAAACAAACAACAAATTTGTGTTCTTAGATTATAGATTCATCGTGGTTTCAAGCCAACTGAAAACTGTAACTTAACACAAACTGACCTAATGAACATAATAGCGTTTGGCGAAGCGTGATGCTAACCCAATGGCATCGGGATTTTGTCTGTCGGAACTTGATTTACTGAAAGCTAGTTAGTTACTCTAACAGACGTCCGCTTTTGAGAATTGTAATTAATTGTCATTTGTGTTAATGTAGGTTACTATGCGAAGCGGCTAAATATTCGTAACACGCAAGAACTGAGGTGGCAGAAATTATATTATAGAAAAAAAAATGCAAGCAAGACACTCGTACAATGTTCCGTAATGTATCGCTTTGCAATTATTATTGATTTTTAGTGTTTGTAAAACAAAAAGTAGATAATTTTAAGTGTTATTTATAAAATAAAATATTAATTTTAGAAAAATGAAGTAACAACAAGCCAAACCAGTACGGAGTATTCAAAGAAAAATATACCATGACACGCGATCCTCGCCACCATTATGTTTACGGCATGTTTATGAACTTTGAAAGTTAAATGATAATGAAAATAACTAAGCGGAGTAATAAAAATACATTAATTTTGATACAACTTTGTCACGACACTGTTCCCATTGGGGACTGTTGTTGCTATGAAGCATCTTCAACACGCTTGCTTTAATCTTAGAAAAAGTTCATAGTGAAACTAGTTTGACATTTAATATAGAAAAGAAAGAGAGTTAGGCATTGATAAAATGTTTGTTTTTATTGTACCAATTAACTTAACTGATTATTAATTTTAAAGTCCTTTTAATTAATATTCTTATTAAAAAGTTTAAAGGGTCGTTCACAATATCGGTTAATATATTTTTATTACACGACTGAATTAGTAAGTTTGCTATTATATAGAAGTCGCTATAGTAATTGCTTACATAAATCAGAATTATTGCGTACCATTGAACATGACAGCTTAATAACTTCGTTAACGGCACATTAATTAATTAATCGACATTTCTGTTTATATGCTAGTGTTATTCTGTAATAAGTATTAGTGTTATCCTGTATAAAGACGTTTAAATTTTGCCTTTGTTAGAAATTTCTTTCTTGAAAATGATTAATAATAAACTTTGGTTATGTCAATTACATCTGTTTTGATAGTCGATATTTTATAAATTTAGAGTATACCTACATCTTACGTAAGTTAATAAGTTCCTTAACTTATTAAATAAAAGAGTAAGTCAAGTATTATAAAATTAATAAAAGATTAATGTATGAAATTTTGTTAAATATATTTTTTCTAAACAGTTACTGAAATGCTTTATTCATAACATGCGGCTCGTCCCGGCTTGCCCGGTTTAAACGTATACATAAATATATAGCCTTTATCCATTTTCAACAATTTGCTTTTCAAATAGGGGGAGTATTTTTCAAACAGTTACAGTGGTTCTAGAGATAACTTTTTCTATATATTTTAAACGAATTTGTAAAATCTTATTATAAATAATTGGCGTAGATGCTAATCTATTGGTTATCATATACCTTAAAATCGTTTTTGTCAATAAGGACTTGACAAATCTCGGCAGATTAATTGGAAGAGCACTCTTATAGATAGCGAGTGTATGTGGGTTTGAGTACTACATGACTTTTGAGACGTTATTTTTTTAAGTAAAAATTTTCTTAGATTTAATGTAGCAGTTAATTATTTAAATAGCCAAAATTATAAATAACTAAAGTTGTCTGTTGTAGCAAATTATTTGAGCTGATTTCGAGTTGCTAACTAAAATCACATAATGGCCGAAATGTTAGTATCAGGTACTACATAATCTGATGGAAATTGCCAATTAAGGTGATTCAGATTCTCATTATTAACAGGCAACAATGACGAAATTCCTATGAAAATATGGAGGGTGTCATAAATCATGCGTTGCCAGATATATTTCAGTTAACGTTTACAATAGAGCGACATAGATTCCGTAACTCTGAGGGTAACGTCTCTCTTAACTTTCCAAGATTTTTTTATGACAAGAATATTATTGATAGTATTTTTTTAGCGTCGTTACTTTATTTATGCTAAAAATAAACACGTATTTTTCGCAAAAAAGTCTGTTCCTGAACTTTTAAGCGACTTACGATGATTACCGTCATTTAAGCATCAGCTTATAACCGGTACCTTACTACCCTTACTTTGATAAGGGGCATTAACTCTTGAAGACTCGACGAAAGGTACAGTTAATGGGTATTTGTCAAACACCTAAAGAGGGAGACACAAAGGTCAGACCTTTTTTGATAACGCGCATTAGCATGTATAAAGAGAAATCAGAATAATATCATCGTGGTTCCGCACATGCGTAGTAAAGCTCGCAATATCGACTGGGCTCTGAGCGTCGC
Organism: Calamotropha paludella; assembly: GCA_927399485.1. NCBI lineage: Eukaryota > Metazoa > Arthropoda > Insecta > Lepidoptera > Crambidae > Calamotropha > Calamotropha paludella. Next base: position 17,592,243 of record OV656815.1, on the reverse strand, counting down.
GCGCAGCCTCTCTGGTACCCCAATAAGGTAAATAACACAATAAAAATAATACATTTCTCGATTTGAATGTCTTCTGGCTAGGCTCTCGTTGATGGAGTGTGGCCTACGTACTGTTGCGATATTAGGAGGCTTAATTTGATGGACGGTGGGGGTCACTGTTGCTACGTCAGCAGTTTATTTTTAGCTACAACTCAACCGAGTGGAAACTTACATAAACATGTGATGAAATCGCGTCTAGACAAAAGGATTTTTACCTGAAATACAGAGTTACATCTTGTTTCCTAATATTTTTGTCAGCGAGTTATTTGAAATTTGCATCATGTGCAAAATCGAGGACATTCAAATATACAATCCGTAAATAATTTTTCATACAAACAGTATATCATTAGCTCATTACATAGTCTCAAAATAAAAAAGGGGTGAGCAAAGTTGCTGCTATACGTACCAAATATGTATTTTAGTTAATTAAGAAAAAATAGAACTACGCTTGATTTCCCTAAAATATTACCTACGTAAATTATCTAAATTATAATAATTGAGACTTGCGGATATGGTATTAATCTTATTTTTGAGGATATTGAGTAGGTAATGAAAAATGTAAATAAAAAAGTTATGCAGAGTTTATCTGAATGTGTTTGATTTTAAAATAGTGTTTGGGCATATTACCTGAAAAGTTTATATGAAATTGTTATTTTAATATCTAACTAACTTAATTTCGAAAAGAGCTTTATTATTATAAAATAATTGTCACTTTTATTTAATAAATTGATATCTACAAGTTTAATCATATTTTAAGAAAAGATTTTTAGCTCAATAGAACTACAAATCCTATAGAAAGATATTTATTTAACGCACGATATAATTATATTTTATTGCATATCAATAATAGGTATCAATTACACCACATCTATAAGAGATGCCAATCATCAATTACTTAACTAAAATATTTTACGAAGGAAACAGAACCTTACCCCGTCTGACAGAAGGCTCTACTTATATATTGTAAATGTACTACTGCCTTGACTGTATACACTTTATTGAACTCGATGTAATAAAATGCTTACTTGGGAATAAAAAAGGTTATTTTTATAAGTCAGTGGCTTCAATATCCCCTATACATTTGGAGCTGCTATGAAGGGGTCGTGATATTACCATAATCCTTAAGATATCAAACCTGGAATCAGCCTTTGTCAGATGGATTATATCTGGTAAAGAATTATTATAGAAAATGTTCAGCCTTCATTTGTGTGTGAATTCGTATGTTGGGTTTGATATATTTTTTGTTAAATACTTTGCTGGTTTGCGAGAATATCGACGCAACTCAACAATATGTCAAAATGAACTTAATATGCCAAATGATCTTAAATCTTTAATATTTTATCGTGAACAGAGACGCAGCGCAGATATCGCGCCTCCGTTCGCTCGTAAGAGATAAAATTACATTTTTTGGTATGCGATAAAAGATTTAATAAAAAATTTGCAAAACCTTATTCTATAAAGTCAAAAGTTTTACATCTGTCGCTACTCTCACAAACCAGCGGCTTTTTACCTCAGGCAAATCTAGTAAACTAGGTTTTCTCTACCTATCCACTATACTATTAAGGTTTTTCTAAGCTACTATGAATTGCAGAAAGACTTAGAACTTGATATTTACTGAATCCTAAAGTTATGTAACGGCATTTTTATATATCCCATTAAAATTTAGTCTATTTTATCTTAAGCTTTTAATTTTTTATGCAATAAACGATGTCATTTTTATAATAAAATAGAATCATATATATGCAGGATATTTTTTATAATTTTGATTTTCCTGCTAAGATGATTGTGGATTGGATTGAGTTAATGGTATAGGGCATGTTCTATCAGTAACTTATTTCTTCTGCGACTATTTTATAGAATGCTATTGTACTAATATAACTTACACTACACACACTTACAATACACTTCAATGTTTGGACCTACCTTATACCTATGTAATAGAGATCATTTCCTTTTTAGATTGTACATCCTGATGTGTTGTTGGTTGTACTACAAACGTGGTACTTCCTACCAGTGAGATAAGCATTAAGCTTATCACGATGGGTGAAATATTTATAATGTAATGAGAATACCGTTTATAACGTGTTCCTATACGTAAAAGTAATATTTGGTTTGTCATAGGATTATATCAGAAGAATAATAGGTACACGATTTTATATACTAGGTACTTATATAATTATAACCGTGTCTTTTTAGTACTATTGTACTATTCAAGGAGAAGAAAAATCATGTGAAGATAATCTAACGTATTAAAAGTAAAAATAAATATCATAATCAACTTTGGAAAAGTTTACAAATTTTTAATCTAGAAGAGATCAAGCTCTTATAATATGACACCAATTTTAAATGAAAATAGAGATTAAAAATGTATTTTTTTCGTTTTCATTTAGTTGTTTGTTAGTTCTAGACAAGATTTCATAAAAATTAAATTTGATTAAATAATGAAAATACATTAAATAAAGGACATGAGATTATTATTTAGCAAAATATAGTGTTTTAATAAAATTGACAATTAAAGCAAAACTTACCTTGGTTATATCGAATCCCGGCTGTTTTCGTACAAACTCCTTCTGGAATATAAAAAAGGTTGTTTTAGTTTATAATATTAATAAGAAACACACATTATGTCATGTGCCAAAAACTTTTTTAAGTATCAGAATAGTTTTGTTTAATACGTCAGGTTGTAACTAAATTACAGTTAAAAATAAAGATAATGCAACCGAGGAGATCGGATGTAGGTTATTTCTGTCAAACTCCGTACATACTACAGAAAAAAGAAAATCATTTTGAAAATGAAACTTACCCGGTAGCAAGGAAGCGTGGGATAGAGGCACTGCGCGTAGGGAAGTGCGAACGGCGACAGACAGGCTTACGTCAAACCCTCCCCCCTCTCCTCAGATTTGCGTCCCCACTTTGGGGTTAACAAGCTCCCGAGACCTTACGAAGGGATGATATCCGTAAATAGTAAGTATGTTATATAAAAAATCTTCGATTAATGAATCATGACGTAAACTTCTGTATCGGTTTTCTCTATACTTTTCACATTTTCTTTGACTTTAGTATTTTAACGTTATTTTGTTTAGTCTTTAGATGTAAATTTTAGTCCTTGGCAAGTTTAAAAAACAGGAAAGTATGTCATGTTTGTAGTCCGAATAAGATTCAATGTTAATTTAACTTAAATAAGTTCTTAGTTATTAAAAGATTATGTAATAAGTAATGAGATAGCTCGAATCAAGCAATGTCATAGCTATAACTGATTGCCCAATTATATCTTATTTTCTAAGAAATTATACTGTCATATATTAATATATAATTGGGTTATAAGTAATATTTACGATGAATGTACCGAGATTATTTTTGATTGGTGTACGAATCAAATTTTTGGACATTTTCTCCGGAAGACTGAAAGTAAATTTTTAAATATGCATAATTTATTATCGCGTTTGAATTATCTCAAACTAAAAATTAAACCAATATTTTTTGCAGCAATTAATAGACCTTAGTAACGATTCCACATATACTATTTAATAAAATTACATAAATCTCCAATTGCTCCTCTGATATTTTAATTACAATAAGTGTATGTATTTGTATAATTATGCTATGCCAAGCGTAAATAAATTACAGTGTCAATAATATTAGTAAAACATGATTATTTATTTAAACGTGGTTACCTATTTCTTTATAAAAACATATGTGTCCGACATGTAATATTTATTTTATACAAATACTTTGTAATGTTAATATTGTTAAAACTGCATTTAAGCATTTAATGAATTTGCCTTGTTATTATAAAACGCAATTTATTTGGATATAGTCGTAGTGCAATGGTTAGAAAATAAAATTCTTTACACTCGTTATTTCTTCTTCAAATATTATTATTAAAGATATTACTATTTTTACCCGATTGCTGAAGTATGTCGGACTAAGTAGAATAGCATTAACCCTTCACACTTAAGAGTGTCGTAAAGGGGCGACTAACGATACTGGAGGTAGTCACCGTACACTTCCCGTATATCACAAAATGGCAGCAACGTTTTCTTAATTATGGTCTGCTACTGCGATCTCCAAACTGCCCGCCAAACGTGGAGATTATGGCAAAACCTCCTTATTGTCGAAGGAAGGTTTCATTCAGCAGTGGATGTACTTTGTCTGAGATGATGATAATGATGTAGGAGACCGAATCCTGAGTTAAGTTTTATGTAAAATATACTATTAAAGGGATTCAAATAGATTTAAAAATACAAAAAAAAATGTAATTTTTTAATAGATTCAAGTTGTAAGAACTATTAATTCATGATGTGCTAGAGCTCCAAAAAGCAAAAAAGTGATGCTTTTTTATTTTATTGTTTTATGTATTGCGACGCCTATAATATCATAACCGATAGGAATATGATATAGGATAATAAATTTAAGTTGATTGTTAACACAATTAATGTAAATGTATTTACTTATATCATATTCCTATTACCTAATGAAGAAACTCTGTATCTGTGAAGTCTGTATAAAATCTATGTAAAAAACACATTTCCTCTTTTAGATTGTTCCATGCAATAAATAAAATAAACAGAAATACTACAATTTTGATTGTAACTTATTTTTAGTCCTTATCGTCATCGCCCGATGGTTAAAAGAAAAATGTCCACTTTATCTTTTTTTATTATTATACAATATATATAGCGAAAGCTACATTTAGTTTGGAACTAAACAATTGTTGAAAATCGCCTTAAATATTTTTTTTTATTATTAAATGAATGGAACAATCTTATTATATTTGACGACCGTTTGGTGCAACGGTAGCGATCCTGCCTTTTGCACCGACGGTCCTGGGTTCGAATCCCGGAAGGGGCAGATGTTTGTATGATGAATACGAGCATTTGTACCTGAGTCATGGGTGTTTTTATATATTTCTATGAATATTACATATTTATGGATCATATATGTATGTCTATCCGTTACCCTAGTATCCATAACACAAGCCTTACAGTGCTTACTTTGGGCTAGGCTAATTGGTGTGAATGTAAGAAATATTTATTTATTTATTATTATTTATATGGTTGTGTAAATTAAAAAAAAATAGGACATTGACTAAACTATAAGTAAGTTATAGAAGACTATCTAAGGAATTAAGTAGGTACGTTTAAGGGTAGAAAGTCATTAAAAGGCGAAATCTTAATTTAAAAGGTAATTTAAAAAACAAAAACATCAAACAAATACAAAACATTATTTATAGTTTCAATTTTGATAAATTAGTTTAAATTAATTTAAAATTAATTATATACTGAATATTGGTTAATTTAAATTAACTAAGCGGTTTCTTACACAAATAATTTAATTCATATTATTATTATTATTGGACAATTCACACTTGATTTTAAATTCTAAAAATTCCTTATGAATAGGATAAAAAACAAAAATCACTAGAGAAGAAATGCGCTCATCACACAAGCATTTTCCCTACCAGGATTCAAACCTGGAAGCTTTGGGATACATGTAGATCCGGTCCGAACCAGTTGAAATTTAGTGAATTTAGTGCTATTATCCAACATAAGTCATGAATTCTTAGTATATACATTTGCAAACACCGGATAAATATTAGATATTTTTTTTCTTAAATTTAATGCGTTAATCATAACACTATTGTGATATTATTCGATAAAAAACTACTATTTTCTAAATAAAGGTATTTAAATGTTAAGATAGAGCTAGAATTGGAATACCGCCAAATTGGTAGTACACGACCACCTGTGAAATTACGAACTCAATAGTAATAGTAAACTTAACGCTGTTTGGATTAAATAAAGTCTATCACAAAATAAAAAGTTTCTTCATTTATAGTTAGCGAAAAAACGTTTGTGAAAAAATGTAAAATATTACATTCTTCATATATAAAACCGAATCTCACATAACTGTCTCTACAAGTAACACCGACAATTTCACACAAACAGCTGATCAAAATTTGTTTCAAGAAAGATGACAAGAGGTATCATTGGCACGTCCCTTTGATTTATTGGCATCCAACAAATAGATTGTAAAATTCATTTTTATGTGTAATTGATGATGGTCGCAGATGACCTTAACAACGATACCGGGTTTTGGGACGGCGAAATCCTTAAATGGACCTCTAGCCGCGACTAGCGAGCCGCCATAGTGGTTTTCTAGATGGACAGCATCTCTCATGAGGCAGTCTTCGAACCAGCATAGAGTTACTACGGCGCTCTAGCCGGAAAGGGATTGTAATATTCGAGAAACTCACATTTATTATTTAGTCCTGAACTAAGCTGAGATTGTACTTTGGATACTAAATAAGGAATATAACACCTAGATAAGTATATAACAACCATGACTGGGAATATATGCTATCACACAAACATAATTTGGGACATATGTTTGTGAAAAACAAGATTCGAATCCTGGGTCATTGGTGAACTATGTAGGATCGCTATAATTGCATCATCAAGTCGGCACATAACAAATTATATTACTGGTTTTAAGATAATTTAAAAAAAAAATAGATGTTTATTTTAACAAAAATATAATAATAAGTTGTTACGAATGAACATACAGATACAGATTGATCGGTATCTCGGTCTCAGTATTATCTATACTAATATCAAGTATCAACTTTGATTGTTGGAAACTATATCGTTTGCGGCTAATCCAAATTCGATTCTCTATCTTAAAGTTTTAGAAATATCCTGGTTTAGGTAATTTAAACGTAAAACAACAATACCGAGGATAAACTGAGCGCTACTTTATTCTACAAGATTCTTGTATGAATATAAGACTATTATTTAAGTCCATTTTAACAGAACAAGGCCTGTCGGATCGAAATTTATAATAAAAAAGAGTATGAAAGTAGCTATTAAGGTTTATTTTTATCTGTCAATAATTGGGTGGGATAATAAAACTGGTGAATAAAGATAGTCTTAAAATTGGCAAACCTCCCGGCTGCTTGCTAAAGGCTGTGGCCAACCACCAGTGAAATGGCGTATTCAATAGGGATTGTAACTTATTGCTGAAAAATCTTTGTAATAAGTTTTTCGTTTCTAACTTAATTTAGTTTTGTATTTATTACCGTAATAATGTTAAAGCTGGCCGCTGGGGAATATAAAAATCTGTAGATACTAAAATGTTGTTCAATTATGAGCAGAAATATAAGAACTGTTTAAACTCACAATTTTCATTTTAGTTAAACGATTATCACCTTTCTAGATGAAAAATAATAAAAAAGGTTTTACAAGTTCTTTTAAATATAAATATTATCTTTAAATATTATATTTCATATAAATACATATCTCTAAATTAATACGAGTTAAATAAATCTTGATTTTTAGCACAGGAATTTTCTTTAATATAAATCTCAACACTAAATTATGGAAACTAAACAGACAATATTCGTTTATTAAATAAATAGATCACAAAGTGATAAGTGCATTCAGTTAGCTGTTGCTCATGTTAAGTTAAACAGTTCTCAGGAGGTGATAATTCAAAAGGTGGGTTACCCCGTTGTTCTTGGTTAGCTTAGCAGACCCTTACGGCCTGCTCTCCCTATTTTTCATCCTTGAGGAAGACCTGTGCGACAGAGCGTAAGCAAATAAATATTTCCCTCATCTCACAAGCTTCACCTTTACAGGCAATCGTATCTGAGATCGAAAGTTTTACATTCAATGTTTACAGGTAAACAAACTCGATAAGATCAACTATATACATTATAAAAGTCACTAAATCAATAATATAATTAATAACTCTTTCCAAAACATGTACACTTTCATTTTTATAAGACTATAAATAATAGTTACTGATACATATAGTATCGACTCATAAAAAGAAACCAGTAATATTACAAAATAACGACAGTGAAACCGTTAGCATAGACAAAGCGGATAGTGACGTAACCAACGAGCTTAAATCTTAGGCTGCGTCCGCCATAAACATTATACTTGACGACACTTATTTATATGATTTTCGTTATATCATTAAAATCATTATTGAAATAGAGAGACAATAGTTCGATAATAAGTTAAATGCGTATAAATAAATATCAATTTCAATATCGTATTTTTTATATATGTTCTTACACTTTAATGTTCACTGATTGAAATGATATCCTATCCATTATCTTTTTATTTAATACTGTTGCGACTGCTTCACAATAGCCGTGTTCAAAGAGTCGTTATGTATAGTTCACGGATATAAGTTGAACCTGGTTTTGAAATCACGTGACATGCGCAGTAGTGAATAATGTACCTAAACTTGTAAGCGCATGTCACGTGATTTCAATACCAGGTTCAACTTATATATGCCGCGGACTATAATCCTGATTGACAGTTGAAATAATTATCTATCTAAATTGAGGAAACTTTGAGGGTTTTATGGCAACAATGCGAACCGATGACAGCTCATCAAGCAATTCTCTCTGACAGTTGAACCTTGTAGAGTTTTTTGATCATAAAAAATAAAACTTAAAATCTTTTACAGAAATTTAAATACTCATTTGACTAAACGATAAAGTTATAAATAATTGAATGAGTAGCTAAATATTAGATACCAAGTTTAAAAGTATGTATTTATGGTATTCTTGATCTGGGATCGATTTTGAAATCAAGGAAATATCGACGCGAAGCTGGCATGTTAGCCACTCAACCTTGGAGGACATTAAAAATTAACAAGGCATAATTATGTGTTTCAATTTCAAAACAAAATTTGAGGTCTCATATCACGATAGTTAATTTTTTTTACTGTTAGCAATTCTTTTGGGCCGAAAATGTCTCATTAAAGATAAGTATTATTGTTATTCATAATATAAAAATAAAAGAGAACACTGCAGTTTTAAATTATTAAGAAAAAATATAATCGTAGTCATCATCCTCTGCCAACAGATTAGATATTACTCAGCCTATTGAATTTGAATGTATTGGTCCCATTGCCTTCCACTGGTTGAAAAGTCTGTAGCGTGAGTGGACCGTAACCCACCACGCGGCCCACTGTGGATAAGAGAGTGCCAACTGCAGCCAGGACAACAATTTTTGGTTACCTGCGACAATTGCTTAACCTCTGAAACTTAGTATTACCTAAGTATAAGGATAAACTGTACCTACGTACAGTGAGCCTAGAAAATATCTGGATATTGTAGTAGTATTAAGGAAATATATTCAAATATTATAATTCAAAATTCGATCGTTGAATGGATTTCCTGGCATTCCCCTTACATGGCGACCCTGCCAGGATGTTCGCTGCTATATATTCCATATATAGCGTTGTATTTTGTTGTGTGACTTATAGCACAGTAAATACAGAACAGTAGTTTATCTAAGGCCGCCCGCCGAGTTATTAGCCTACTCTTGCGTTGATCCCCAGGGTTCTCACTTTTACTTTTAGTTAATATTTTCGAACAAGCAGCACTTGATCTAAATTAATGTAATAAAAAGCATATTATGATTGAATATTTGTTTGCGAAATCGTTATTGAGGCACCCGAAAACACTACAATATTATTTTCCCCTTTTTGAAGTCATGATACTCGTAATAATTAATATTATGGTAAGTGGCCGGCGAGAGTTGACGATCACGAGCGGTCATGTGACGTACGCGCATGCTCACGGTCGCGCGGCACAGCCCGTACTGCCGCCACCTTATTCCCCCATATATTATGCTAGCGTGTGCGTGAAATCGCGTGCCGACACGGCGCGCGGCGCGCACGGACACATTCAAACCGAGAGCGGCACGTTTGTATGAAGATATTTTACTGTTCTTTACTGTGCTTATAGTTTAAATTAACTATGGCGTTCTATGACTGTCTGCATAAGTCTGTGAACGTGTATAAACGCATTCATAAGAAAAAGATGAGAATAAATATTTTTCGGTAAGATGGGCAAATCTCTGTCTGTATGACCATAGCAATAACAATGCATCTTAGGACAGAGCTATTTTGCTTGGAGGTGTATCGTTGCATATACTTTACTTTAAAATAAAATTAATACAAATTTATTTTAAAGTAAAGTATATGCAACTATACACTACTATGCACTAAAAAAAATAATACAAAGAATTAGTAATACTTCATGTTCAATACAATCTTTCAATAAAATTAAAATTGTCAATCAAATATAAAAAGCTAACTAAAAACGCACTTGTCTTTCTTGTCCTGTGACACCGCTTAATGTATCCAGCAGACGCGTCCGTCCGGTGCCTATGTCCAACTAACAAGATGCCATATGTTGTCGCATGTTCACGGCCGAGTGACTCAATACATTCTGTATGATAGTAACGAAAACCGCCGCGAAATCATACTCTATATCTATAGAAATAAGGAATCGAAAAAAGTTGCAATAATTGGTAACTACGCTACGCCCAACAGCTAAATATGTTTTTATCATTGAGATTGGGCAATACAGAAGTTGTTCTAAGTATTACTTGTTGTTATTATTTATGAGGCGTGGTATTTTTTCATTGTCATATGTTTATTTGTTGCATAAAACATTATACCATCTTATTCGCTTTAAGATCGTAATAATATTAAGTTTTGTAAATGCATTTTTATTAAGATTAGAATTCACTCCATATATTGTCTTCCAATCGGTAACAGATGTGATATAACTAATCTTAGAATTATATTCTTGGCCGTTTAAAATCATATTTTATTACAGCAGAATGGTAAATATCGATTTCAAATCGAAATATTCTAAGCTCCAATCGAGTAGCTTAAAATCGTCTCGTGCCGGCTCTGTAATGAAAGTTATCGCGTTTGTGCTAAATTTTATGACAAACAGTAAATAGATGTTAGCGAGCGTTCTTTAGCGTAACTTAGCTATTGATTTTCTATTTATTCCCTGCGAAGCAACGTTATTTGATAGGTAAACATATTTTGCGAATTTTCATATAAAATGATTTGCAAACAATGATAAGCTTATTTTTCTTATATAATGTTTCCCGTTTTTGTTTTTTGCAAGTATTTAACGCTTGAAATTTATTTTGTTTTTGATATTTTGTCATTGTTTATGTAATTAAAACCTCTTGGAATTATGTTTTTGTGTAAAGTAGTAGTTAAATCAAATCCAAAATGACGTTATGCCTTATTCTACACCGTTTTGAGTTCGAATCACAGTCCTAGTAATAAACTTTGGACTTTAAGTCTTTGAGTTCTTTATAGAGATGGTTTTTACTTATAATTGTAATATGAGTATGACACAAAAAGGTAACATTATATACATATCTAAACCTTCTAAAAACATAAACGCGTTTGACGAAATTCAATCCTAAACCAATGAGCTGTTGATACAGTTTTGATCGATAGGTACATTGAATTAATGATTCCTTAATTGAATAGCATAATGTTGACTTTTGTCGAATGGATACGTATTTTTGGCTTTAAAGTTATGTAGTATGTTGACCTTTGACTGTACTTAAAGTACAAATAGTTAAATAATGTCTACACAATGATCGTTTATGATTTACTTCGAGCTTATAAAAGCGTACTTTTTTGTATATCAAATCTATGTAAAATTTATATATTATTTTTTAACGATAATAAATTTAATCAAATCTGAGCCATTTTCAAAAAATTGTAAATAAATTTTGTTTAAAGCAAGTTACACAAAATGCATGCCCCCATGTCAATCAGCCGTCGGATTATTTTGCTCGGACGCGCACAACCAATCCTGCTCTACCCCTCCCCTTATTGGTGAATTCAAAAAAGGAATTTCAATTTAATCTCTCCCCTTCGAACGTTCTGTCAGTCGGCCGGCACTTAACTGACTCGAATTTCTCTGTTGTTTGAAATAGTTTGTACTTTTACAATCTGACTGGATTCATTTGTTTTTGTTCTTTGATTTGTGATATTAATATTAGATGTTGGATTCTTTTTATTTATATTAATTAATAATTATGACAAACAGCGTGATAAATTGCATGTGTAGGTGTAGAGTAACTAATTATTTAGCAGGTCTAGTATCATGTAAAAAAGTTGGGTTTTGTTTATGTATTTTTTACCTTTGACACAAAATTTGCCTAAAATATGGCAATACTTATCTTTTCCTAGTTTTTTGTTCAAAAATCATTATTCATTACACGTTCGTTATAAATGTCAGTTACCTATAACATTCGAATCTTTGAAAATAGGGCATATCTTTGGAAATCTGCTGAGTATGATTAAAATTTCTATTACAACTTGTATTAAAGTCAAATAAAAACAAAAAAGAGAGCCCTTAAAATACGTTAAAATATGTTAAGGTCGCACTTCGATGTTTAGCCATATTTTTAGCCAGTTATTATTCAGATAACAACAGCGATTAAGCAGGCTTGCATGGACGAGTATTTAAAAAGCCAGATCTGTTAACATTAACCATGGTCCTTACATTTATTAAGGAAATTGGAAACTTATTTTACTTTCTATAATTTTGATTCATGATCAGACGTAATTAATTAAACGCTACCCTACCAAAAGCATCTAATTAGGAAGTAGGAGATATATAAAGCTATATAAAAAATGTACATCCAAAATAATGCCATAATTGTTTTTATTTAGTTTGATTTAATATTGTTACTATCTCTTGTAACTATATCTGACCTGTATCTATATAGATAATATTTAAGTTGGCATTTAAAAGCTGCTTAAATAAAACAATACATTTATTTTTTCTTATAAGTAGAAAATGCTCATGAACAGCGAAGAATGGGATTTTATACGTTAAAATTAAAATAATAAAACTTGAAAATGCAATTATTGCAATATTCACAAAAAGTGAATAATTAAGACAAAATCGATTAACATTAACGATTTTTGATTATTAGTAAAACGTAATTAAGGCATTTTGGATTGCTCGATTTGTAGTCCTAGTAGTTCCCAATGACGCTAACTCGAAATCCATTCAATCAAAATGCGCAACTCCGTATCGGGCGCAGGCGCAAAGGTGCCTTTGCAGCGGCCATTTTTAATTCTTTTTTTTTAAACGGCCGACCCTTAAAGAAAAATATCGCTATTCATGGCAGCCAGGTATAAATTTCGTGCTAACAGTTTTTATGAGAAAAAGTTTTGGCGCGTTCGGCTACTCAGTTACAGGATATTTGTCGGTTCTTTTTAAAGAGTTATTGTTTGGATTTACGCATTTGCTCTATTGGATTAATAGGGCTAATGCCGCATTAAGGGGCTTAAGAACCTAACACCTATTAACTTTTTATGTGGGGAATTCAAGACAGTTTAATGTAATTAATAATAATGGAATATAAATATTTTAATACTAAAAAATTGAGTCATAGAAAAACAATAATTTATCTTTACATCGCTGACCCTTATTTATTTATTTTTATTTAATTGTGAAGAAATAACTTTACAAAAAATAAATTTAGTATTATTTGCGTAAATTATTAAAAAAAATAACTGTGTAAGTATTATTGCGTATACAATAACATGCGTTGCGAACGTTTTCTGTAACTAATAGAAATAGAATTCACATAAAGAGATACGATATTATTAAAAAAAGAAAAAAAATATCACACAGGATTTCATACAGATTACATTAATACAGATAATTTTATGAATTCAAATACATCAAAATGTATTAATACAATAATAGCTCAAAACAATCCAAAAGCATTTTATTTTTATGTATTTTTCTTATATGTAGATGTTCCCAGAAATTATTAAAATGTTTCACTTGTGAATGAGATATAAAAATGCAATTCAAGTAATTTTCTTATAAAATCAAAGTAATTGAAATCACATGAATAATAAGATAAAACTAAATTAAGAGACTTACCAGCAGTTTTCACAATACACCACTTGAAGCTGATTCCAAACATTAATAAATATTTAAAAAAACAACAACAAATGGATGCGTCTCAGTGCAGTGACAACCAGAGCTTTTTGAAAGCTCACTGAAGCTTCCGAATCACTAAGGCTGGAGACTGCTTTACCTAAACTGCTCTTCATTTAGCGCCATCTATTGGCAAATAGAAACATCACTTCAGCTTTTGTAAGAACCATTTTCAGATGCCCATCCAAGCATGTAATTACGTACCTAGTAAATGTAAAAAGCATCTAGATACCTGATTAATTTACTTTGTTTGTTGATTTAACTGATTTTTTATCAATTAAATAATGTGTGGCATATTATAGTTTAAACGACCTGTAGTACTTTTTATAGAGAAAATTATAATAGCAATAAAAATAAATGTTTATTATTCATCGCACGTAAATAATATAAAGCTTGCGCGTCAAAGAGCATGCAGTAGTGTATAGTAAACTCAACAGATGGCGCTCAAGATTGCTTTTAAATGACATTAAAGTTTTCGATTTTTTTCTAGAGGTCGCGTTATAAAGTTCAGGACTCATTTGTTTAATTTCCTCAAAAATAGATTCGTTGGAATCAACAGCAAACTACAATTACTGAAAATTGAAATTTTGAAGATTGCCAAATGACATAAAACTAGCAAACTGTGTGAAATGGTGCAAAGGTGCAAAATTTATCTTTCTGTGTAGTAGGTACCCATGTATTAACATTTAATTTACGAAAAATATGAGAAAAAATATTTCTTTCCCTATCAAGACTGTGTTACACAATAATTACTAATAATTCTAAAGGTTCTAAAAGATTTGTTTTACAAATTATCAATGTTACTTTATATAACAATTTCCATATAAATAAATAAATTGGTATCACAAAGTTTGACCGCGATGAATTCCGAAACTACACAACTGATTTAAATGTATTTTTTTCATTTTGCTGGATTTGTACCAACTAAGGACATAGGATAGGTTTAATTTTTATGCTATAATAAAAATTACTACCATATAACTTAGCCACAGCATTGTATAGCCCGGTCAGCTAGAAAATCATAAAGTCAATATAACCTTATAGAATTCATATACACGGTTCCTCAACCATTTAACTTAGCCTGTGGTTCATCTGAAGGGAAACGCATGTTTAAAAAAAAATATAAACATGCTATTAAAATATAATTGTAACTTTTTCTCTTTATATTAATATACCTCTTTTTCTTGTTATTCATTTGAAATTAAGATCATGTTTTAAAGTATTTCCATTAATGAATTCCAGTTATTTCCATTCTATTGATAATGAAAAGAAATAACAGTTTTAATATTGATGATTATCCATTTTTAAATGAACGGCTTTATCTTAATGTCTTACCTTCCTAAGACTACCAATAAACTACGTAACGAAGAACAACTTAAAAAAATTTAATAAGAAAATCGTACCTTATACACACAGTTCCACTATTTATTTTATTGTAATAGTTCTCTATCTCATGTTTTTATTAAATTAAATTTATGATGTTTTTGATATAAAAACTTAATACTTCTGATGCTGTAGCCACCTAACAAAGTGCCGTTTAGATCAATATTATGAAGACCTCGTGATTGATGAAGGTCGTATGCGATTGTGTTTGGCTCCATTCATACCTATACTTACTTAATATTTTCTCTCAGTAAATGAATTTGCGATGTAGATTATTAAGTAAGATTCCTCCTCTTTCGTAAATTAAATGTAATTAATTTTAGTCGGTGACAGTCAATGATATGGGATGACGTAATGTATGTTATTAATATTTGTACACAAATCCCTTTATTAATTATTTATAATTGACATTTTACTTATTAAAAAAAAAAAATGGTTGCCTGTAAAGTCGGTTTTACGGGCGAAGATTTTACGTGACAACGTCTTTTTCTCGGTAGAATATTTATTGATATGAATATAATTAAATTGCACAATAGGAACAAGGAATTGAATGAAAATAAGAATTGCACAAATTTTAACTATAGAAATATATTTTGTTTACTAAAACATTGTACATGTAAACTTAAACTTAACTAATTCCTATTTGAGTGATTTTGTTGAGGATAAAAAAAACTATAAATCATTATGTAACAGGATGTTTAAATATAAATGCCTGTAATATATTTCGAAAATTAATAAATGAATAAATTGGGTTATATAGGAAATATATCTACTACTATTAAATATTTATATTATAAGTGATTTATACATTAATGATTTAAATGGAACAATCTTGGATGGTTATCAAAATTTATCGATATAAACAATTTTTTTGTATTATATATATCATAAAGAGTTTACAATTTCATATATATACTTATAATATTAAAAATCAATAAACTTTTAAATATTGAGAAAACATTCGGCGGGCCTCTCTCTCGTTCGGTGACTCATCGTAACGTTACCGAGCGTTACACTTTTTCATAAGTGACTCCCAGCCGCAACCAATTTATAAGACGTTGTCACGTCAAAATTACAACTTTTATAAAACTGTTTTCGTATTCAGTGTATCTGTATTACAGAGGATCATTTAGGATCGTATCTTCTTTTATAGCTAGTTTGATTTTGTTATAATTAAAAGTATCCTTTTACATTTTTTTTCACTTTATAACATAAATTTCGAATTTTAAGTCAAAGAAATCTTTATAAAATTCCCGTATATATATAAAATACCTATCTCACATTAGTGTACAGTTAGATACTTCTAATTAGGTACACCTTGTTAAATTTAGGTAGATACTATTCAGTTGCGTTGGTTCTCATTTTCGTAGCTCCATGAAATACCTACTTAAATGGTGTTTCAATACTTACTTATTATTCAAAAATTGATATTTTTTGTTTATTATAGTAGTAATCTTGCCTATGCGTTAACACTTCCTTGTGTTCTAATCCTGGTAGAAGCATTTATTTTTGCTTACATGCTTACTTATGTATAGTATTCGCTGTTTATTATCCATAGTACAAGAATTCGGAACTAATAAATGTAAGTCGTTAGTTTTTTTTATTGTACAAAAAGTGTAAGTCAGCCGATGCAGACGGTGCATATAATAAGAGAAAGGAATCAACAAACACAATCACCTAACCACGGCTTATGTAATTTAGCCTTTCTCCGGTAAACAGCCTTTAATAGCCGTTACAGCATACCGCCTGTAATTAAAATATATAGCTAATATATTTTTATATGAATAAAAGTGACATCATTGGTGTGATTTAAATTGTTGCAATAAGAATACGCTCATCAACGCTACTCACAAATTTAGTAACAGACTATCAATCGTCTAATATCAGAGCCTTCAACTCGATCCATCGCCACTATTACTCAAAAAACTGAACAAGGAATTTTATCACAAATTGTCAAAACGGTCACAAGCTTACATTGAAAAATGATTCGCGACACGTAACACACCTTAATGCAAGGTATCTCATGTCCAGCGTTCTGCACAATCAGACGGACAGGTGAACATTAATAATATTACTCATTGTAACGCAACAGGACACACTCGATACTCATCTCTTGTCTTGAAGAATCTCTCGGGAAATACTTTTACGGAAATACTTTCAGTTGCTAACTTAAATATTCGATTGGTTTCTATTACTTACATTATTACCCAAAATTAAGAAAATAAAAATAAGAATCAGCTTCGTAAATCTTATGTTCTAAAGACATCTGTAACTGATAAAAGTTGTAACTTAAATAGAATTTATTGTATGTCAAAAATAGAATCATTTTGTCTGCCTATTTTTGTTTAGATCTAAACCTGATTCTTGTTATAAAAATAAAGTTATTTCAAGTTATGACAACTTTCGTTCTCTCTACTAGTGTAACATGAATTCGTGTGTATTTCTTAACAGACAAGAAATAAACGTAATATAATCCACTTCTATTTCATGTGATGTTTATTTAAATAAAGATTGGTATTTATAATCTTTATACGATATAAAGTCCCTAACAAGGCTGCTAACAGTGCCACTTTTAAGAAATTATAATAATTTTATGTAATGATTGACCCATTCCGCAAGGTATTTATAATGATGCCATGATCTAGTAGTCTATGATCACATTTGATTATTCTATTGGAGAATAGGCTTATAAATATCTATATGTACCTACGTAACATGAGTAAATATAATCGAGTTTATGCGAAAGACAGGTAAAATTAATAATTTAGACGAGAATACAATCTTGAGATACAGCTTGTTAACAGTAGGTACTAGTATTCACCTTTTGGTGTCATGGTAGCGATCCTGCCTTTCGCACCGATCGCCTTGGGTTCGAATTCCGAAAGGGGCAAATATTTGTGCGGCAAAACAAGCATTTGCAATTAAGTCATGGGTATTTATTTATACTTCTTTTAATATTACATATCTATGTATCATATATGCATGTCCACCCGTTCCCCTCATATTCTTAATATAAACCTTACAGTGTTTACTTTGGACTAGGGTAATTGGTGTGAATGTGTGAAATATTAGGTTATTATTATATGTATTCTTTAAATTGATTCGGTTTGCCCATTATATTTTAGTTTCCCCGCCCTTCCATATTCATCGCATCATATTTCTGTAGTGACAGGAAAAGGATTTTTTTATTCAGGAAACTAAGCATATTTTGTCTTCATCGTTGACAACCTGTAGGAGTCTACTACTGGACATATGACACCCTAACGAATTGGTCTGATCAGATTTTACATCGGTGTGTGATGTGTTAGTGAACAGATTATCTTTTAATTATGTACTGAAGCATTCCTATGTATTAATTGGATTATATTCCAGAGAGCTTAATTTTACCAAATCGCTATGATTATACAGAGATCTTAAAAATTTATCCAGATCTCAATTTAATTATAAATATGTTATAATTCTAGCTTTAATTTGGGTTTTCCTTAACCTTTTTAAAAGCTGCAAATAAACAACAAAATACATTAAATCGTTTTATTATGATGTAGAAGTACAAGAGTAGACAGTGAAACTAGGTCTTGCCTGCAAGTAACTTCAGAAGTAACTCATTGTCAGTACCTACCGATATAATCTTTGTGTGAATGATGAATTAAAACCTAAACGTTCAATCCCAATATTCTCTCTCGCAAAATCTGTATCAAAACGGGGGCATAAAGCAAAATATTCAGACAGGATGATTTATAGGTCCAGCCGATACGCAGCTCCGACCTACAAACTAAGGCAACCGTCACATTTTTACACTCCTTTGTTGGCACGTGGTGGCTCCCCTCAGGTTCGGCTGTCATGTCACTGTTCAGCCATCATTTATCATAGCTCAATACTGGCTTCGAATCGAGCGGCGTCTAGCTGGCGCTTGCAACTACCCAGCATTTCACGATCAATGGTTTCATAGCTATCAGTAAACTTGTGATGGGCAATTTCTCCTTTTAACATTATCGTACTTAAGCAATATTGATCACAGATATAAATCTAGTTCCAGGATTCTTCAAATTTAACAGCGCTACTCAAAATTGTCAAGGTTTGTAACATTCTATCGTGTTATTTCATTGCGACTTATTTAAAATTTAAGCTTTAGCTATTTTATTTAATTTATAAACATGTTTATGCTACATTAAATAGTACATTATAAGTTCATAAATATGCTACATTATTATAAAGGTAGGTATATATTATAAATCATGTCATTAGAGGATACTAAACAGTGATATGCACATTAAATATACCTGCAAGCTCTTTTGAAGCTATTTTATCATCCATGTCAATAATAAAACACAAGTTATCCTCATAATTTATTTTATCATCTTCACCAATTTCTCAGATTCAATACAATTTATTAATACAATACAATAATTTAAATGATCAAGTTGCTACTTTTCTAGAGTTCTCATTTAAATTGGAATGAACGATAAACATATTTATATTCAGTTAAAAAGAAATAACATAACTAAATTTATAAAGAAATATTTACAAAGAATCAAATGAGAAAGATTCAATTAAAAGAAAATAGGCCACGTCCTATTGCACAGTAAAATTCACATTACTAGCGAAACCAAGTGATGATTTTAATTATTTACGTATTAAGATTTGAACATTATTTTATTCAGTAACTCTAAGTGATATTCTAATATTTACAAACAATAAATAATGCAACAAATGAGCCAAGGAAACCAAAAATAGCACTTCAGACATACCCATGAGAGAAAAATTAGAAACATGAACTCAAATCGTGCTGTTTTACTTAAGAATAAATTTAACAAAATATCACAGTTGACCACGACATTTCTAATAAACGTGATAACAAAATCTTAAGCAATCATGAAATAATATCGCTACGATTTAATTTGATTATTGTTGAAACGAACATATCTCATAGACAGAAATTACAAAAAAAAATCACTTAGCATATTAAGTACATTATACATATACGATATTAAAGATCAAACACGTAGCTAGAGCCACATCGAATTGTTATCGTTTGTGGAAATTTAAGAAAAAACACTATTTTAACGTACCTTAACACTGTTAAATTACACATCGTATACTGTATTTATAATATGATAAATATCTCGTTATTTACAACTAAGCACAGGAACATAAAACAGTTCTTCGGGAAGTTTATTGAAATATATTAAACTTTTCGTCATATTTACTAAACCGCTTTCATTTATTTACATTGTTAAAACAGGAATCTCTATTTATTCACAGTTACTGAGCTTACAATTCCTATCCATTTAGTTCACAGCGCTTTTACAAGCCCCTCTAATTTATATTTATTATTAGTTACAACATGACCTAATAGTTTTAATACATTCTTTGTTCGATAATTATCTGGTTTGAATTTACCAAGCTTTACTCTATCCCTGTACATCTCCGAATTTGTTATTGATGTGACGGCTAATTTTGTCAAATGTTTGAATTGTACCAGTTACTGTCAACATCTAAGTAAATTCCTTATTACTAGCCATCACAATGTACACTATTCGATATTCCATTGATTTATCTTACAGGTTAGGATTTATTATGCAAAACCAATTACATCTTATGACTAGGTAAATTTCTTTCTACTATAAATTTAAATTTTATCGGTTGATAGTGATTTTCTCTTTACACAAAAACATTGAAATGTGAATCATGATGATGATTTCATTTTTTATAGTAGTAACATCCTTCTTTACAAAAGTGCCAAAATAATGGGAAGTATTGTATGATATTTTCTTACACTATTTTCTTAAACTTTTAATTAATGAAGTCTGTTTTCAATTGCATACTAGATTTCAAGTTGTGGATTTTTTTAAATCGTATCACCTTCTCTTTGTTTCACAAGGTCTTGCCTTCCGTACACTTTGATTTTACACTCACTTATAAAGTCTCAACAACAATAACAAAATTGGGCTATACTAGTGAAATTTTTCAAACAGCGAATAACTGATCCAGTCTGGTTGCTGTAACATCAATAATTTTGCGGAGAAGAAATTAATGTCACACACAACCCCGTGAATAAACGGACGACTGTCTAGTTCAGTAAATCAGTTATCCGCTGTTCGAAAAATTCCACTGATCCTATGCGGAGAGATGCGCAAACTGGCTCGGGTGAAGGTCAAATTGATAAGGGTGGCCATACGGATTCATATGATACGGAACGATGTTCATAGATGCCATTTTATGCTCTTTCTTCCACTTCATGCGCCGGTTTTGGAACCAGATCTTGATCTGTCTCTCAGTGAGGCAGAGTGCGTGTGCGATCTCGATCCGTCTCCTTCGTGTCAGGTACCGGTTGAAGTGGAACTCTTTTTCAAGCTCCAATGTTTGGTACCGAGTGTAGGACGTCCTTTGCCGCTTTGTTTCACCGTTCGCATTCACTGTACCTGAAAATGAATAATGTTAAACTTTAGTTCACGTCAAAGGATGAGATGATTAAGCGTATTTTCATTGCACAAAGTTCGTTAAGGATTATTCTAGTCACAAATGTGAGCCACGTTAATATTTAGATCTGAATGTTAGTTTGAGCGCCAATGAATAGTTGGCTCGATCGACTTCGTAGCTTGCCACGCTTGCTCGATTGTGATGTACAGCTCGCGGCAACACGCTGATTCAGAACAAGAATTCTATGCAGAAACCCAAATAGTATTGCGCAATTAATTTAAATTTATTTCCCTGAGCTGTCTCATTTTTCTTTATTTATATCATGCTTCGCCACATTATGACACCTCCTCTGGCGATTGTCTTGGCACCGACATGTTCCTGTTTGTGCGTGTTGAATACGGCCAAGGAAAACTTTGTAATGTTTTGATGGACTTATATTTAACGAGTTGATATTTAAAATAGCTAAATGTACTCGTCTAAAATTGCTTGGGAAGTATGCAAGGCATGACATGTATTCGTGAGCTGTTACTTGGAAATCAAAGGAGGGCTGCGAGTGTGGTATGGCAGTGGCGTTCAAGTCATGGGTTGCATGCCACACCTGTCACTGCGTGTCGGCGGTGCGGCCCACCACTTGGGCCGGTTTGGAAGTCCGCCAGTGGTTTCGTGATCGATACGAGACCTGTCTCGAGTATGTCTACCAAATTAAACAGTGTCATTTATTACATTGCTCTAAGTAGCGGTGATTGTTGAAATAAAAGTTTGAACAATACGTCCATTTTATACAAGAGCATTCAATGCATCACTTAGAAGAGAAATTGTATAGAGAAGTAGCAAAATTTATATGATGTTTTAATAATCTTTTATACAACTGGAAAGTGAAAGAAAAAGTGTAATAAATTCAGTTGAAGCGCCCAACACTTTAACTTATTCAGTCCTGGCTGTCAAGCCCGCGTCAATAAAGATGTTTAAGAGAATATAAATATTCGATGCTCCTCGATGTAAGGGACGACAAGTGGAGTAGCGGCAAAAACCCTATGCGATTGAAATGTTAGTGACAGCCTGATGCACAAACAACAGACTGACAGCATTATTTTAACATAATCCTTGTACAGGAATGAAACGAATGGACGCAATACGGTTATATTTGAATTTCAATACGAATTCACGAATAATACCGTGATGTTGATTAAATGTTCACATCAAGTTTATAATTTGAATGTGCTTAAATTCCAGTTAGAAATAGAAAAGTGCAAAGTTTATTTATTCACATGCGAAATATGTTCATAATCATCATATATTTTTTTGCCTGAACATTAGTGGAAGATTAACAGAAACTGTTAAAGTATATATGTATGTTCGCTTTGTATAGAAACAATCAACTGTTATTATAATGTCATAGTAAAATAAATTTATTTAAAATAATTAAAACCAAGGAAATAATAATGAATCAATTATTATTAAGCTGTCACGGTGAAATTATTTTATTGAAAAGATATGTTTTCTTTGAAATTTCATATTCATGCAAAGAATGAAAAGACCTTTTAATAAGCCATTTACATAGCTCCATTTAAAACGATTATTACTGTAATATATTTAATAATTAAATTATGATTATTAAAACGAACGAAATTACATCTTTCTGATTACTTTAATTTTGTTGTAAATTTTTATCGAGTATTGATCGATTCTTACAACATATTTTTAATATACATCTGTCAATTATTTAAAACAACTACGTTATTGTAAATAGAACAAACAGGTAGCAAACAAGTAGTCCTTCAGTAACCTTCACCTCTGATTTAACATCGCACCTCTGATTTACCTTTCGTAAATATTTCAACACATTTGTTAAAAAAATATGAAAATTGGGTTGAGAAAATCGTAGCTTTTCTTAAATCAAGTAGATTTAAGAAGAGCTACGATTTTCTCAACCCAATTCTAAAAAGGTATACAAGAATAGGCAATAAATGTTATTAAAAATTCATTAGGTGGTACGCCATTAGATGTAGCAAAATATATTCTTAATAAGTAACAAATACTTTTTCATCAATGACTTTTTCAAACTGTAATAAATACTAAGTTAAAATCATCAAAATTAGGTGTGAATTAAACACACTTGAGTCAAATAAGGTGGATTTCCTAATTCTGATAAAATAATGCTTTACAGCAACACAAACTTTCAATACAAATGAAACTTATACTTTCAAATTCATAATAGACACATTACCTATAATTGTATATGTAGGCATATGAAGTAAGTTTCAATACCCTCAGTATACACTATTCTCGTACATTGATTTTTTGCTAAAATAAAACCACTTTTTTACACACTATTTGTCAACGAATATTTTTAGCCTTTTTTATAATGGTTTAATTGCAAGAAATGTAGTAAAAATAGAAAATTCTTATTTAAGCAGAGAATACTCAAAAGATCACTTTTAAAATGATAGATTAATTTTATAGTACACAATTCAAACTTTGCACAATGAAGCCAAATGTCACTCATCGACAGCAAATAAAGTTGGCAGTTCAATAGACTTGTGTTAAATTTAAAGTTCTAAACAATTTCGTCTTAGGGCCAAATTCTTTTTGCTCAACGTCATAATTTACGTGTTACTGAATCATTATGACTAGTGCCTTAAAAATAATTTAATAGTTTAATCCACCTTAAGAAAATTGTGTGGTTGTCTTAACTCAGATGTTGAAAGTACCTAAACTTTTTATGCCTAAATGTAATTCTAGGTCACAGGCCATTGATATTCCGTTTGCCTCAGTCTAGACATATTGCATGGTCGAATTTTAAATGAATGACATCGCATTACCTATGGATGAGACTTAAAATTTGAAATCTAAAATAGCTACCGTCTGGATATAATTTTTTTGAAATATTCTGAATTTACCTAGGTATTTTTTTTAAACTGCAAAAGTCATTTGTCTTTCGAAAACTTTGATATATTTAGTTTAAGTTTAGCTGAAAATTATAAATTAAGTTTAACATTATGACTTGTAAATGCCTTAAATCAACACTTCGTGGTTCAGTTATAAAATTCGAAAAAAATCTTTCAGCGGCTTAAGTAAAGGAGTTCAAACGTAAGGATTAAATATAAAAAAACCAAAATGAAATGCGCAAAACATCGGATAAAAGTGATTCTAATTAAATGTGTGCTATGCGCGGAAGGATAACAACTGATTATGATATTTTCTATTACTAGCTGACCCGGTAACGCGTTGCTATGGTAACGTTAAAAGAGCGGGAAACAGAGCGGACGGACAAACACACAAACAACAAATTTGTGTTCTTAGATTATAGATTTAAACATTTAACAGCTTGATTTATACTTGGAAAGATATTTTTTGTCTCGGGTATCGGTGGGTCTGAACCCACATCGTACGTTATATGTCTTGGTAGTAAAACAATAGTTCTCTTAAATGTAATGTTACACACAATAAATGGGACAGTTTCTTACGGCTCCTTCTCTTTCCAAGGTCTCGCGACGTAGGACTTACGAAGCCATGGCATAACTTGACGTTCATACAATGCACGCATTTTAAATGCTCATAATGAATAAAAATCATTTTATCGTTACCTTATCTTTTATCATCTCCTTGCTATCCGGGCGAATACTCTTCCATTAATATTTCTTTAATAATATTTTTAAATAAATAAATCTCATATCACCAAGCTTTGTAGAGTAAAAGGTATTGTGGAAAGCTACTTAATATATTTTTTATAAGTTGGGTGACAATGGGCAGTGAAGGAAAGAATTATCAATAAAACACTAAAAGAAAATATTTCGTACACAAGAATTACCTATAGGTATTTCGTGCCAGTATGTAAGCAAACTTCTTCTTTAAGAATTGTTTTAAATCAATAAAAGATAAAAATACTTATATCTGTAATAGGCAATTGCACATCAGTATGATGTCGATAGGAGTTAAGGCCGTGACATATTTTGCTTTTCAATTTATCTTTCTAATGCTAACCGTAACACGTCGAGCAATTTGTGGCCCTGAAATTCGAAAGTGGGTTTGCATCCCGCGGGGAAAATCTTGTAATTGCTAAATGACCGACGAGTGTAAGAAATTTAACTCTATCGTCTAATGTTTACATACTTATTTATGTTTTCTTTCCATCATTTAGTTTGGAACTAAATAGATGATTTGTGTATAGGAAGCAAGCAATTTAACCTTGTTAAATAAAAATTATATAATATCAAAACTGTATCTTAAAGGTTCCTCAAGACCATAAAATACAAAAGAATAAAAGTGATGTTAAATAAAAACCTAGTATTTATTCGAGCTTATTTCAAAACATCTTTTTTATATTTTTATTTATTAATACAACTAGTATATTGCTCTAGCAACGGGATTATTTGAATAGCACGCCTTCAGATATGCCATCATGAAAATGTTTGACGATAAAACATCAAAGAAAACATGACTAATGATATCTAGATGAAAACAGAATACAAGTCATAAAAGTGTCACCCATACTTTGTGACATATCTAATAATTGTTTTTATATGAGTTTATGTGAAGTTGGTAGCATCATAATCTTGTAATGTCGTAATAAATTTGCGTTATTAACACAAACTATAAGTAGTACATCAGATTTTCATATTTATTAAATCATTTCATGTGTGTAATTTTTGTGATGTTTAACTTAGACTCTAATAAATGACGCAATTGATAAAATTTCATTAACTGTTGCAAAAGGAATTATTAAAAATGTTGCAAAAGACCCAGTTTTCTTCATTATATCTAGGTTTTTAAACCATTAACCCTAAAGCTCCTGCAATATCAATAAGTAGAAAAGAAAAATAAAAACACCAGGTTGCGGAGGCTTAGCAGGTTTCACAATGGCTGGTCATCATAGAAGTGGTCAAAAATGTCTTGTTTGTTTGATGGCCACATTGAGGCATTGGTCCCGGCTGCATTTGCTGTCATTTGCACTCACTAATATGCCCCGGGCTCGTTATGGCCCATTCTCCTTAAGGTCTTTTCATAGCCCTGAGTCCCTAGCAAAAGAGATTTATGAAAGTAATCTGAACCCACTTACTTTGGAAGTGAGGTCGATAATTCAACCATATCAGTTCTTACACATATTCTGATTTACTAGAAACCAGGATGCATAATATGCTAACGTTTCTGACGCTATATAAGATCATCGCAATCGTTTAACATAATCAGTTGCCATGGAGTCTAGATCTTTGAATGTATAACATTTGCCTGCATATTGGCAGTCAAACAGGTCATCCTACAATATTCAATGTTCTACAGACACATTTTTCATACAGCAATCTGAATTTGTATTCACACTTTATAACGTGCTTTTGCTACCTCATTAAGCAATATTTATTTGCGGATTCTTGAAATCTTTTAAATTATTTTGATTTCTTAGTAAATTACAATATTGGCATCGTTCTCATGAATAAATTATTTGTAAAATTGCAGAATGAATACCTTTTTTAGATACAGTGGATTACTAAGTCAAATACACATTTATAAAGCTATAAACACCTTTGCAATGGAAGTTACTTTATTAATATAATTAATAGACGACTTCCACTTTATGTAAAATAAACACATGAATCTAGTCATGCCATTGCCTTCACCTGTTGAAAGACAAAAGACTAGCGCGCGACCATTTCGTGACTTGGGAATGACAAAATGACTGACACGTGCAAGGTGCTGCTTGACATAAGAATTTCGACCGTTTCTCCTCATATTTCCTGACAGTCAATTGTTTATGTTCCCTTTCGTTTTACTTTACTTAGTTTTGAAAGCAGTTAACACAAAGATATTAATTTATTTTTTTATTTATTTGTTGAAAGATTTACAGACAAATATCATATACTAGAATGTAATCAGTAGCTAAAATCCATTTACATTTATAAATCTGCCCAAGTTTATTTTTTAATTTGCTTATAATTTTAATTATGACAGCAATGAGCAATATTAACAAAAACAATAATTATAAAAGTTCCAAAGTGCAGTAAATTTAGTAAATTTAAAATATAATTTTAGATATAGTGATCATCCCAAATTTTATGTCTTTGGTTCTTATTTCTATAATTAGATCCATTTAGTCCAATCCAAGAAGTAATAGGTGCGGCAACATACAATTTGCTTACATAGCTAAAGCAGGCAGTCGTGACTTTGGTAACTCTTAGCTTTCTTATAAGTGTAGGCCCTGTGATTGCATAATAAGGCACCTTTTAAAAACCCGTTAAAGCCCATTACGAAAAGCAACCGCAATTATTCGTGTGTCGTCTACGTATCACAAGACTTAACTCTTTGCGCTACCTGTGGATATTTTATCGAGAGCAACTTTTTTGTTCCGATATCTTGGGCGAACTATCTTCGCAATGTGTCAGTCCGTCCTTCGGTGACACTTTAAGGAACTTTTGATTTAGTTAATCCTGCGGGTACGCTTTTTTAATCTTTGATGGCATCCCTGCGGTACGAAGTTTTTTATGTTTTAGAGAATATTAGCTTTAGTTCGTCTTCTGTTACATAGTTGCTTGTTCGAGAGTGAAATATATAAAATTACTTTGTTTAAGTTCTTTTTCCATGTCATTTGCAGTAGTGGAAACACTATTTTTATATGTTTAAATATATTAATCAAGAAAAGTATTCATTTTTTTAAATTGTAATAAGATAAACAATCAAAAGCTTTATTGAAGTAAAAACAGTAATTTGTGACAAATTTGAACTAATATCCTCCACTTCCCATAGAAAATAAGATTTTTAATTTCTTTTTAAACATTATATTTTTCTCAATTATAACCAATTCTTCAATGTATCTAATGAAAAACGGAAAAATTAAATGTTATCAAAAATATATAATTATTTTATCTATGAGTTTATACATATATACGTAAAGGACCAAAAGGACGCTGATGTCAGCTCTTCGAACGTGAACCATGAACCGATGGTTCAGAGAGACTAATTGATGTACCTACTGTATATAGACTTATGTCAATCAGTAGCGGGCCCTACAGTTTAGATTCTGACATCTATCTAGTTCAAAGGAGGAATTATATTATTATAACATTACCACTTATCTGTGTGTGAAATACACACATTTTGGAACCACGATAGCTTCTCTGAGGTGATAATATATTGCTAGCAACGAACGTGTTTCAAATTATGTCATCATCCAACTCTTGTTACTCAAATGTCAGTGGCTCATAGTCGCCACTCGTTATGAATTGGCTCGTTGCCCCACGATCATTAAGTTTAACAGCCCACTATTTGGGACTTAGTTTAAAATTTCAGTATACTAAAACATTAAAAGACGAAAATTAAATTTGAAAGCAATGGCCGACACAGGCGAAGTCAGTATAAATTGAGATTTTTGATATTTTATTCCTGCTTACAAAACTGTTTAAAATAAAATTTAATTACCACTTCCTTCAGTATATTACAATTTATCAGTTAATGGTGTGCAGAATCATTAATTTGCTAATACGCATATTGGAATTACTACAGTAACGGAGCAATGATCTGCGCGGGCGCAGTTTCCAGTCCGTAAAGAGGATCCGAAGATTGTCCGATTGGAATCCGACCGCGCACGAAGTTCTCTGCATAAAGTTGTGGTTATACTATTAGCGGCGAACTACAATTTCTTATTTATGAAAATTATAAGGTATGAATTTAATTTGTACTCATGTAAGTAAAATGGATTATCTTATTGTCTAACGACAGAAATGAGTAGATTATCTATAAAAATAAAAATCTTACAGTGATTTACGAGATCATCATAATCAACATTTTAATATAACCACTACTGGGAGAAGGGTCGAGTCTATGAGAAGTATGAGCAAAAACACGGGTCCAGTGAGTATTGATGTGTGCTACCGAATGCATTTTCGGCCTAGATTAATCGGTGCCATCTGAGGCACGGAGGGTCCAAACGCGCTAACCTCTGCCCCCTGAAAACTACCTACGTCTGAAGTTTTATATATCAAAGTTATGTCAAATTTGTGCGTACTGCATTTTGAGTATTTTTTAGAATAAGATAGGCGAATAAATAATATTTATTATATTTAATTAATGTATGATTCTTATTAGTAATTTGGTTAATGAAATAAAACACATCTGTACAAACTTCATATACTCAGACACACACACACACCCGTACACATTATATTGCAACAATTGTACAAGGTACTGAAATACACACTGTCCTCATTTTTTTTCATATATAAGGTACTAAGGTAGTTACTCACTAACAAATCAGTAAAAAGTAAAGTAGAGCTTAATAAGATTAAAGGTTTTTAAATAAGGACTAGATTTAATAAAGATTTGAGTTTGTGGTTCAATAAAAAACATTGTTTAATTTAAATAAATGTGATCTTAAGTAAAAACTAAATCTTATCTACATAAATCTGTTATTGTAGTCGTTATGATACTCGTATTATTACGTGACAAGATTTATTTCACTGGACCTATTTATTTAGTATGTATAAATCATTTTTCGTATTTAAAACCCTTTTATTTTATTCTTTTCTTTATTATTTTACCAAGTTATTCGGAAAAACTATTATATTAATTAATTTGCATTAAAACAGTTGCACTTTTCATTGAATAGGTATGTTGCATTTAAGTATCAACTAATGCGTGACTTGCAGTAGCAACATCGTCTCTATTCGGACCCCGACCGAAAGATTTTTCACGTTCATAGCGTGCACTAATCGTGACGTAGAAATATTAAGGACACTAATATCTTGTACAGATTTACATAACACGCCATAAATCTAGATGCGCGAGCGGCGGCGCGTTCAGTCGGCGCCGTTGATAAATTCTTATTGGAGCTTTTTCGTTGGTCTATTTTAGTATTAGCTGGCTCAATCTTGGTTGTTTGTTCCGCTTTGTCAGATCTACCGATTTGATAACCTCTCTTGAATTAAGGTTGGAAGGTTGCAGTTGTCAACCCACATCGCAACAGTAATGCTTTTTTGTTTTTACACCCTGGGCAATGATTTTTAGGTACTATTGTTAAAATTAGTCCGTATAGTCTTGTAATGCTTAAGAGTTAGTTTTTTAAACTAAGAACATTTTCTCTTTATTGCCACAGATATTTTTTATTTGGGACTTAATTAATTCAAAAAGAAACTAAGAGATAAAAGTTACTACTTATTTCCTTTTTGTTCAATTAAATGTGACTTTATAAGATACCACTAATTTTATTTTTTCTACCTTCACATTATTATAAGCTTCTCCGTATGGCTTAAAAAGATATCGATAAATTAGTAAGTTATAATTTTAAGTTTAAATTTAATATAACATTCGTGCATTATAATTAACGATAGGTATAATTTGAAAACTTATAATTTAAAAATGTACTACGAATGATTTATATAAAAATGTTTACCATAAATAACAGATAGCATATTTAAACTTATTTTTATTTCATTCTTATTTAATAGAGTTAACGTTCATATAGTTCATTTAGTATAACAATCAATGAATGTGTTATTCGTGTGGTACTCGTATATCCAAATACTAAAGTCGTTATTTCCTAAAAAACACAATTCTAATAAGATTTTTTAAAATAATGACCTAACCTACTTGGTTTTCGTATAATATCATCATTGTATGCAAATAAGCATACAGCATATATGTGAGCATGTATCATGCAAGCATATTTGCAGCATGCAAGAAAGTTTGTAGCGTGAATTAATGATAATGCGCGTGGTTTCATATCGAAGTTAATAATTCAGATGCCGAAAGGCCGCAACAGCACAGTAAAGAACAGTAAAATATCTTCATACAAACGTGCCGCTCTCGGTTTGAATGTGTGCGTGCGCGCCGCGCGCCGTGTCGGCACGCGATTTCACGCACACGCTAGCATAATATATGGGGGAATAAGGTGGCGGCAGTACGGGCTGTGCCGCGCGACTGTGAGCATGCGCGTACGTCACATGACCGCTCGCGATCGTCAATGAGAATTTACTTTACATTAAGAAATAATATTTAAGCGTTCCGGACGTGCAGAAAACGGAGAAAAATTTTCTCGGTATTAAATTTGTAACTTAATATAATAAATGTTATGTGAATAAAGGCTTTTAATTTTTACTAAATTTAAAACTGGTAAAAAATTCTATCATGATATTCTTTTTATTACATAAATTTAGATCAAGTGCTTCTTGTTCGAAAATATTAACTAAAAGTAAAAGTGACAACCCTGGGGATCAACGCAAGAGTAGGCTAATAACTCGGCGGGCGGCCTTAGATAACCTACTGTTCTGTATTTACTGTGGCAACAGGGTGCCCTATCCTTAGGATTTCTTTATAGCAGGGGAACCAGCCCATCTACACCACTCGGCATGCGGTTGATCGCATGCAAGCAAGCATTCGATATGCAAAAAAGCATGCAGCATGCAAGATGCAAGCATGCAGCAAGCGGCATGGATGCAAGCAGCAGGCATTGCATACGTTGCTTTTATTATCAACATAATATCAACTCCAGAGGCACAGCATGGTTTCTTTGATATAGAAAATAATCGCTATAACAATTGATCTAGATTGGATCAGTTGATTCTTACATGAAACAAAAGTTATATCAATTTTTAGTATTAACTGAATACCAATATTAAATCAAAGGACAAATATTTATCAACGATAATGTATGAAAAGATATATTTTCAACCTCTAATAACACCAAAGATTTTGTTCCTACACTGTTGGCCCCATAACAACAATTGCTCAGATGGGCATACTCTAGCAAAATATAGCATTTATTTTCTTTGGCCGGCACTTTCGAAATTTGGACCAGAATGGATTTTTATTTGCATTATATCTTATGTATTTTATATCAAATGATTTTAGATAAAAAAAAAAACAAAATGATTATTAAAAGAAATAATGGGTATGATTTTGATAATACTAGTTACTATTTCTAAGATTCATTGTGTATTAAGAACGTGATTTAAATGAAATTATATCAAACTTAGTTTATAATATTAATGACGGACATATCATTTTTGCGCAAAGAACAAGTTTACATTATACTACTATACTACAGTTTACTAAACTATAACGTTGGTGTTATAGGTAAAAGTTAAATATTGGTTTAATAAAACTTATATACATATGTGCATAACATATATCTGATATTTGTTCTTCTTTAATATAAGATATAAAAATCCTTCATAATAGCCACGATAACTTGGCGTTTACATCTGGCATATATTAGTTTAATGTGATACGGCCTAGTTGATTATATTATGTATAGCTCAGATCGCTTATCTCGAAGACTAATGATCTATCTATCTGCGTTTAGTTCGACCTACCAAACTGGTAGTTACCAACCAAACGTTTTGTAGTTGCAGGGATCTTTATCTCTCACAATTTAGAGTTGAAAACAGCATAATCTGATGTATACGTTTAATTTACTAGTGTCTGTAGGAAGTAAGAACAAACCTTGCTGTGAGGGAATGCCTATAGTCATTTTTGATTTATTGTGGTGTCTCCATAAGCAATAATGTTAATTGTGTATGCAGACAAATAACTTCGGGGTAATATTTTCTTGCAAGTAGGTGAATATTTAAAACAAGCTGTTATTCCAATAAGTAGTCAATTAAATAAAACTCTGAGTTTCATTTACCGATAAATAATCGAACTATCGTTTAAATAGAAATGGTTAAAGTCTCAACATAATTATTATTATGCATCCAATACTGGGTCAACCGCAAGGATTTTGGTGTTTTTGAAAATGATTGATTTTAAATAACGCGATGCCCGCAATATTGCTAAAGCTAAACCATATTCAGTGTAAGCATTTACAGTGCGGGTCAATAGCTACGCCATGACTTTGCTAAGAAGAATGTCCTACGTCGGAAGACCTTGCATCCTAGAATCGCTAGAAACTTAGTTTTATTACCACATACTTATTAAAATTGTTTCATAATTTAAGATTTTTTCTAGTACTAATTATATGGATAAAACGACGAAGAACGGAAATCACTTCTGAAATATATGTACGTCTGCTACAACAGACTAAAACTCAACTATACTTTTCAAGGTCATTATCGCATGACAGATGACTCCACATATTAATGGATATTTTAAATAATACCACTTTCTAACAAGTTACTAGTATATACCCATATTTCATATACAAAATGACAAAACGGTGACTAGCGTAACAACAGAATAAGAAGAAAATCTAGAAACATCTGATGTCTACCAAATTGATCGCAGCACAATTACAACGGACGCCGCGAGACCGGTAATAATTTAAAAAATATCGCCCAGTAAATGATGCCATAAATTTAATTTAATAATACATACGCCCAACGAAACAGCATCATGTGCGGAAAGCTAATTGAATATTAATTTCATCATAAATCTGGTCGAACGAGTTATAGTAGGTGCCTTTTATTTATAACTTAACTGAGAACGCTTGCCGATTCTGTTGTCTTTCGAGTTACTGTGTTCTTCGTAGGTTGTTTTTTACAATGTTTATGTGGCCAATAATTTATTCATTGTATTACTCGATTAATTAGGACGCTATGGAATGTGTTATATATTGTTTAATTATTAAAATTTGAATATATAAACTATATAATTCAAATTAATAACTCTTTTGTATAGTGACTCAAAATTTACACTTTAGATCGTAAAGATAATGAATTATTGGTAAAACGTAAAAGTGAATTAGCATCGATTGCATACCCAAATGTAGAGAGCCACACCTCTGGCGGCGAGCATTATAAACATCTTCCGTCTCCAATAATTTATGTGTTTTATCTCGAGCACAGTCGCGGTCACTGTGCACAAACAAACGACATCTCCGACAATAAGACAAATCGACCGATTACAAGACACTACCTGCCGGCGGTGGGTCTTGCCCATGCAAATCTCCAAAAAACTTTTTGCGGAGAAAATGTGTCATTATTGCTCCTTTTATAGTGAGAGTAAAAGTATAATAGCCCTTTAAAGGAGACACATTAGCACATTAATTACTGTGACACGACAAAAGCCTTTTAAAACTTTCTTCGGACAATTGTCGAGGCGTAGACAAAACTTTTTTTTGTAGAATTTCAATGCAAGTGACCTTGTGGTACTATGCACGCGAACTTTTACAACATTTGGTAATTTTCGCACAGACTTTGATTTATAACGTCTGCGTGGTTGATTTTTTTGTTACTC
Organism: Calamotropha paludella; assembly: GCA_927399485.1. Taxonomy (NCBI): domain Eukaryota; kingdom Metazoa; phylum Arthropoda; class Insecta; order Lepidoptera; family Crambidae; genus Calamotropha; species Calamotropha paludella. Next base: position 17,557,427 of record OV656815.1, on the reverse strand, counting down.
TGTAGGAAACCATGTTGTTTTTAAATAGAACACTTGCGGTGAATTCGTAACAGGCATGTCTTTAAAAGGAACTAAACCAGAAGACGATGTGAAAAACAGACTGAACAAAAATAATTAACGCATTAAGCAAAGTAAATGAAAACAAAGTGAATACACGTATAAATAGACCTCGAGTTTAGCGCGGATGTTAATATACGATACAATAGGCCAGGAATAGATCGTGATATCATAATAGGCACTAAACAATTCGTTATGATCGCACGCATGTGGGATTTGAGATTCAGTTGTGATGTGACATAATATACGAGTGAAATTGAAGATAATAAAGATATAAAACAGTAAAGTAGATTGGTTGGCGGCTGGTTGTAAGCGATCGCGTTTATCAATTTCAAGCATTAATTTAATACTAGATAAAGGCCATAACAGAGCAGGCGGTTTGCTGTCGAAAGAAATCTCCATACAAACATTACTCTACTGTGTTGAGCGATTTATGCGACGGCCCGCGCGAAACACTGCCTCCTCATTGTATATTATTGTAGTGACACCGACTAATTCGTTGGCCGAATGATGAGCCAACTGCGGGGAAAGAGATGGTTTATGTTTAGATTGTTACACTTTATTAACTATTACGAAGACAGAATTACCGGACTTGGAGAAGGCGAGTGTTTGTTCTCAGTTTTATTCACAATTTGTCTGCTAGATGCTCTTGCAGTCTTTTTGATCTGTAAGTGTCTATTTGGCGGACTATATTATTGAAGAAAACTCTGTCAATGAAATTAATAGCACTGATTACTTACAAAATCAATAAAATTGATAGATTGAAGTCATTTACTAAAATATTCAAGTATTGATATAATAGAGCCGTAATGGCATAATCTATCGTACTAAAGCAAGATTAATCGAGTAATAACTGCGGATCGTATCCATATTACGCGGGCTTTTCATCTTAGCATGTGGATTTATTTAATCCGTCTTTCTCAGTACAAGGACTGCTTGCGATGACAGCCAGTGACAGCGCAGGCGCGCTTCTCTTCAATAAATTAATTCTGAAAGTTCGTAATTTAAATATTTTAATTAGAAAGAAAGCGCAATATAGTGAGTTTAATAAAAAAAATAGTATGCTTTTTAACTTAACTATTTTTGCTATTTTGTTTTTCTGAAGTATTTATATGGTACTGAAACAAAATACTCGACTGATGTAATACTAGGGCGTAGTCGTAACACCCAGTAAATCATTATTAGTTAAAATATATTCGTAAATGTCGAGGACTGTGTAATAACGCAATATACAAAATAAGATGTTGAAGGATATTAATGTTTTAGTTTATCAACACGAGAAAAAAGTCGTTTTTATGTTATAGCAAGAAGGACAAAATGTATTAGCATTCATTTGCCCGCATAATTATCAAGTGAAACATAAATAAAACTGCATAAAACTCCATAAAATTTCGCTTAATGTTTTAATATACCAAGACAAGAAAAAAAAAGACCATTTTATATTATAGTAAAATGTTTGATCAGCTATTTCATTCATCTGCATAATGAAACATTATCAAAACTGCATAAAACTTTATTAAAACGAGTGAAACGGCTACTTTCCTGAATGTTTCGTAAGCTGCTGCATATTCATCATGATATGAAACGATCGGCTCTCCGCGCACGACATTTCAAAACAAACTTTTCGTCGGATGTGCAACGTCAGTATTTAGATTCGTGCCGATCTTGGTTCTGAAGTTTGAAAATATTTTGACCAGCTGTTCGGACGCGTAAACCAATGGGTATAGGTATTGAATAACAAATCCATTGTTCAATATTGTTTGTTCCAAATCATTGTACTTTAATAACTAATATAGTAATCATATTAGGCTACCGTTTTATCTTTATATCATTTAGTGCATTAGCACATATTTACTTACTTTATCTGGTATGAGTTTGAGAGTAAATTGTTATTTGGTTTTTACACTTTCCTGTCCTCTCATTTTAATGAAACACTTTTAATACCGGATGCCATAATCGCGTTCTTTTTTTATTATAGTTCTTTTAAAGTCACTGCAATTGCATTCAATTCTTTAAATAAATTCTAATTGTGTCTTCAGTATAGATACGATATGGCTTCGCTTCTAATGACTATAAAGCAAATGGATAATTATCTTTATTTCTATGCATTTTTATATACACTGCAAATATTTGAGAACGCAAGAAGAAGATACATACTAGTACCAATAAAGTACACGTTTATAATATTGAAGCTCAATGGTACAGTGTTTAATAAGCACGGCTTTGATTGCAGACAATAAGCAATTTTTGCAGAAGTCGGGTATTCGAGCTTCATGCTTCGAAAAGCACATTAAGTCTTTTGCATTTGCGTTACCACCTACCAACTAACATTGACTCCACTTAATAGATATTGGATTGTCACTTCTGTATTGTCTTGGCTTAAGGAAGGCTTTTGTTCAACTGTTGGACCACTGACCGAGGACAAAATTTACCTAAATGTTCAAAAAGTATCAACAAACTTTATTACTTATAATGATTAGTTCCCTAACATTGTCCTTTATTTATTAAAATGGATTAGATTTTCATATAATTGTTTTAACCAATTCCAAGTACAAACCAGATGAAATGAAGTATACAACTTTACACAAAAATTAACACAACAGAACTGTATTTTAACCTTTTCATGTTTGTTTTTAGTTTTTCATAACTAATTTTTATTTGCAATAAGCTAATTTTGCACCATATTTGGGTATAAAAATATAATAAGTTTTAATAAAATAAAAACTAAGTCAAGTTGAGTTTTTTAATAGAGGATATCCCCATTTTTATTCCCATAAGGGTAACTAACATTATCAAGTGATTATTCATAGCAAGTATCATAAAAATATTAACGATGAACGCATAATTAAGAATTGAATGAACATTACAGTCGCCACCTAGGTCCCCCCTCGGGATCTGATACATTAATCATTCAAATAATGATGTGTTTTCTACCGACACTATCTTTGGTATATTATGAATGAATGGTATAATTCATGGCAATTGTATAATTACGTTTTCATTTGTTTCATTGGGGAATAGAGAATAGAAGTGTTAAGTTGGTGTCTGTATTTCTTTTTTAACATTTAAAGGTTGCTTATTTTTTACGAACATTAAGAATGCAACGCCATCTTTATTAAAATTTCCGGTAACTTTTCGTGGTAAACTGAGTTCTTGTGTTACAAAACGTAGTTCAACGGAGAGGTGCGTTTGGTTCGAAGCTGCCATTTCAACCGATGGGATGCGGCCAATACAATGTCATGATTATCAAGAGCCTATTAATATCGTTATTAATGGGGAAAGTCCTAATTATCCATGGATTTGGCCTTTTAATTTTTTGGCAAATACCTTGGTGATGCGCATAGAAATGAAGAGATTATTCGCAGTGTAAATAGGTGGATGCCAATTACAGCAGAAATAATCAGGATTTACGGTTTGTCGTACTTCCCGAAGTCCGATTAGTTAATTTAACCCAATTATAAAAAACTAATAATAACAGAACAATCAAAACATTATTTGTAGCCAATATGGTTATTGAAAAGCATTCATGCAAGAGAATGGCTTGAATTCTTTAGAATAATAACTTAGAGCAAAGATCCTAAAAGCGATATTTCTATGTCATTGAAAAGTATTGCGCATCTTCAACATTTTCACAAACTTTGTATTTGGAAGGAAATTTTACATTTGGTATTTTCAAAATATTTCATCAAAATGTTCTAGCTCACGACGTCCGCTGTGTAGAACGAAATTATAGTCTATTGAGGCTATTTGGCATATAGTGTCCTATAGATAAGAATAGCCACACTTAAGTTTGTCATAAAAAGCAACAAATGCTGGTAAAGGTAATCACTAGGTATACATTTCCCATGGAACACGAATTATGGCCTTAAACCGCAATCCCCAATCCACCTGTAAAGGGATAAGATAATGACAACTCCTCCATTTTTTCAGGCTTCCATCCAGCTGTGAACAGGTTTATAATAAACAATACATAACATGTAGGGTAAAGGCGGGATAGATGCCCCAGTAGGATAGATGCCTCATTTTCAAAAAACCTAACTTCCCAAACTCGCAACTAAGAAACAATAGCATAACTAAAAGCCGCAGTCACCCCGCACTTCAGTTAGCCACGGGCCGTCTTGGCGTGAGGACGCGTTTCGTTCGTGTGTGAATTCATCTCCGCGGCTAACTTTACAGTCAAAGTTTTAAAGGTTAGTATTTGCTGTTGTATAACTTTATAATTAGTTATTAATTCTGTTATATTTTTTATTATGTCAATATACTGATTCGTCAAGTATGCATCTAGATGGAAAAGGTTGCTCATTTGTTTTTTATTTATTAAAAAAATACTTGGGCATCTATCCCTATCAAAAAGGATAGTTGCCCTGATTTTTCGAGGTATAGGTGCCCCTTGGGGCATCTATCCTTCCGTACACCATGTATATGTGAGGTTTCAGTGTAGATATATTTTGAACATATTCTGTGTTCTGTTATATTTTGTGTTGACGTATATTTATATTTTTACTGGTTGTAGCAGAATCATGCCACGAAAGTATAAAAGAAAGGAAGGAGTGCGAGCTCGAGTATGTTCTTGGACTTCAGAACAATTGCAGTCGGCTTTTGAGGAAATGGACAGAAATACCATGGGGATAAACGAAATATCCCGACAGTTTGGAATTCCGTCAAGAACATTGCGAAGACGTTATGCTGCTAAAAATACAACGAAGCAAACATACATTCGCAGGAAAGCTTATACGCAATGCTTGGATTCGCGCTGCCACACCTGCAAATGCTCTGGCTGGCTTTAGAGGTAGCGGTATTTATCCAGTTGACCGAAATGCTTTGCCAGATTCTACATTTCTGATATCAGACACTGCACTGAATAGCGAAAATCCTGGTACATCCCGTGCACCTCATCAAGTTGATCGAACGTCAACAACCCAGGCTCAAACGCCAGAGTTTGTCAATGCCTCGGAAAGCATTGTATCCCGTGAACCTGTTGAACAAAGACCAGAGACCTCTTTACCTCAGACTTCTGCTTCTTTAGTTTGTGAAATAGAGCTGGATAATCAGGAAAATATTTCCTCTCCACCAAATCTGAAGCAGATTCAAATCGACAGAGAATCTACTAGCATCTTGATGGATTCGGAAATTTTAGAAGGTATTAGCAATTTTGACATTGGTGATTCTACAATTGCAGATATTTTAGGCAGTAATATAGAACCAGAAACACCATCGAAAATTTTAATAGAAGCATCACCTATACCAAAAATTCCCTTGACCATGTCTAAGAGGTGGAAACAGTCCGCAGATATTTTGAACTCAAAAGAAAATATTAAACAAAAGAAGGATGTGGCTGAAAGGAAAGAAAAACAAATAAAAACTAAGTTAGATAAGAATAACAAGGCTGAAACTACCAAAGAAAAAAGAGTACTTAAGAAAACAAACAAACAAACCAGCAACAAAGAGCGACAACAAAAAAAACAACAGCATTATTTTAGTGATAGCGATGATGATTACCTAGCTGATTTATGTGATAAAGAAAATGATTATTTAAAAGTTAACCAGGGACGCGAACAGCGAAAACGGCGAATTATTTACAGTTCAAGCAGTGAAGATGAAGACTATTCACCTCAATATAAAATTAAGGGAAAGAAAACTAAAGGTTTGCCGGGAAAGAGCACTAAGATAGATGGACAGGATAAGCCTAAGGATAACTGTACAGAATGTTTTGAAAACTATAAAAGAACGAAATCTAAATCAGACTGGATTCAATGTATAATGTGCCAGAATTGGCTACATGAAACCTGTACACTTTTCAGAAATTATTGCTCAAAATGTGGTAAACTGAAAGCACTATGCGGCTAAGAATCATTTAAGAAGGATTACATAATGATAAACTTTATTGTGTTATCTTAGTTTTTTAAAAAGAATTACTTTTATGATTATGCATGTTGGAAGATTATATTGTTGTTTTTGATTTTTTTAAACTTAATAATTAATATGTTATACCAACTAAGTATTTAGAATTCCAATGTTGTTCAACAAATATTTTTAGAATTTTATTGTTATTATTTTATTTGATCTCATATGATAATTCTATTCTAACGATGACAATTAAAAGATTTAAGAATCTGCAAAATGCTTTTTATTATTATGACCGTGTTTCTGGGAGACAATTTCTATTTTAGGAGTAGCCTTTTACTGCTAAAATACCAATTGTCCTCAAAACATAATTAAATTTGGTTGATTTTTTCGTTTATGCAGTATGAAGGGCTTCTATCCCACGCCGCAGGCATCTATCCTTCATAGTATTTTCAAGGTGGGGCAACTATCCATACCGGTAGGCATCTATCCTCAACAAAGGAGTTCTATAAAAAGCTAAAATCTGCAAAATCTTGAACTGATAGGTCCAAAAAAACAAATCACAGTTAAACATAAAGGATTAAAGTAGATAAATTAATAGACATTATTTATATAAAACTAATATTTTCAAAATTAGGAGGTTATTTTAAAAAGTGGGGCATCTATCCCGCCTTTACCCTATTTAATTAAAAAAAAACTATAGGTCAGCCGTTGCTGCAACTCAAATATTATGGAAAATAAAAAATCGTTATTGTTATTTGGTTAGTTACTATTATACTATGTATTTCAATCACAAAGTAACGGTTTAACCCAGTTTAACAGGATGTTTAATTTAGGATTGAAATTAAAAAGCTATCGGCACTGCCCCCTGGAAATAAGTCTCATAATCGTTTAAAACTGAAACCAGTTAACTGTAGGTATATCGAACCTGCGGTTGCAGCTTTAGCTTAGGTAGCCTGCACGTGCGATCACGCCCAACCAGCTGATAATAATTAACCAATTACAGAGTGACAACCCATCGCCGCCATTTTAATTGGCGGCCATTCGCTATGCAAGACTATATGCATTGATCCATAAATCTATCAGATTCAGATACGCGTTGTTTTGCAATCGTGTTGACTGTGCCCTTTATTCAAGTCTTGTATTTTATAATTAACTCTGGATAACTAGTTGTTTTAATACGTATTCTGAGGTTCTTACAACACCTTATAAACGCAACAGACCAGGAAATCACATATTTTTCATTACATGCGAAGATCGTTAGAGGATAAACGCAAAAGGTTTTAACCTTTAGAACTTGTTTTGTGCTATGCAGTTTGCGGTTTCTAAGATCCGTCATAGACAAAATTAGCGAACCTTAATACTAAACGTACTAGCGACATGGAGTTGCAATAGATTGGAAGGATGTTTCCACTACAAAAAAGAAATATCTACATACTGTAATTAATCACTTTATGAAAGTTAATACATACAACATAGACTTTTTAATTTGAGATATAACTTATATATGTATGTCATTAGGTGCTAAAATATGAATATTACTATAGAATGCGAATGAGGTTTGCCTGAAACTATTTGTAATCCATGCTGTAATACATTTACAGTACTTAAGATTTTGTAAATGATAATCAAGTTTTAAGTTCATTTATTACAACTTATTTCTATAACTAAATTTTTGGAACACATCTTTCGCTGTAATTAATCAAGCCATCAATACCATTGGCGTTTTAATAGCGCAATGTTTATTGCGCTTTAAAAGCAGGGGAAACGAAAACTTTACAATATTTTTCCATATAATCATTAATAAATGTCAGTTTGTTTCCTTCGCGGACGCGTTTTGCCCCAGTGTGCGGTCGAGGGTAGTTAGGACACAATACTACAAATTGGTGAGCTGTAACTTAGCTTTGTTTAATTTGAATAAATGCTGTAAGCACTTCTTACTTATAAGTTATCGCTACTGCATTTAAAGAGTTGAAAATATTCCATATATAATCAAAAGAGTATCTTAACTAAGTACGGTAGACTGCACATTAGATTTTGCATTCTAATATAATATGATTTTTATTACAATGGCATAAGATAGGTCAATATCTTAAGTGTGTTGTCAACTGTATACTAATAAAACTCTACTTGATAAGAAAACGACGAGAAAATTATTAAAAGAAATTTCATATTTGTGAGTAGCTTAAACTGACTTTGACTTTGCCCTAGTATAACACACATATATGTCGTCTTTATTACACGATAATGAGCTCTCTTGGTTGGACTTTAAGTAGAAAATTGAATTATATAGTTTTATATTTGAATAGATTGGTGCTTAGATTTACTGTCAACAGAAAATTACTTTTTTTGCTATTGGATATAATAGGTATGACTTCAGTTACAATTAATTCTATAATTAATTATTTGACTATTGCAATTCAGTCTACATTGTTCAAATTTTCATGTCCGTACCTAACGAACTTATAAAATAACAAAATGATATCGAAGATTTACTAATCCATTTCAAGTTCACTATTGAGCTTGTAATAATGTGCGCATAAAAAAAATGGTTCTTCAATATGTACAGACGTTGAAAAAATAAACCTAATCCATGCAACTTTTTTATCACAAACCTTCCACGATTCAAGTAGTTCGTGCTAATGCAACTCTACTTGGGTGGGCCATAAAAACAGCGCTTATCAAATATAAAAGATAATCAATTGAAGTTACAATAATTACAAGTATTTCTTGCTGTTTTAATTAGTGGTTCGCGTACACCACTTACTGAACTGAATGAATTCTATTCTATGGTACATTTCTGGAATAAATATCGTTTTCAATGTAATTGTTAGTGATATTAACCTTTGTATTATATGATCATTAAGTATGATTGTAGGAAATTAAAAATAACTGTTCTGAAGGATATTAGTAGTTTTTTTTATAATTATATAGTAGCTTTCCGTTAATTATCTGGCGAGTAAATGTCTGCGTATTTGTAATTTGTACAACTTTTAAGCTGCGTGACTGCCCTTTTTAATTTTTAATTTATTAATGCTGAAGGTTAAGGCTTTTGTGAGTTCTCATTATTGTTATGTAATATATAGCACGAGAAAAACGCAAAAACAAAAAGATATCTAATAAAGGCAATAATAATTTGTATTTTTACTTTTTGCATTAACGTTAACGTATTTCTAATAGATTTAAAATACTCCTATAAATTCAATCATATAATTATTTGACAAACTTGCGGTATGGTGGTGGTATTAGAATTTTAGTCCTTGAGTACTTTTAGGCATGTTTTATCAGATATTAACTTATATTATTAATTTAAAAAGATAATTCTTTGGCATCTATAAATTACATAATTTATATTATGAACAAATGAAGAGAATACATACCGACTGCTAACCTCAAATCAATTACAATTAAAAAAGTTTATAATATAAAAACCACTTTTAAATAAAATTGTTATAATGTTATTAAATAATATAAAATTGTTATTATAGTATATAAATAATTGTTTACCACCATATATAATTTAAAAATTACACACAAACACATTCATAAATATTTGAGTAACTACCTTGAGCCAATTAGCGGCCAACTTCATCTTGCTAGTTTATTTCATGTAGCTTTTGCGGGCAACTTCAACCTGTTACTTTTGTGTTCCAGTGTTGCGCGCGCATCTTAAAATTTCTCTCTCATCATTTTTTCATAACGCGCCTAAAGAAGTATTACTTCAAAAACTACTTTCGAAAATAAGCGTCAAATAACTGTTCTGAAGTTTCACAGTCGCTTTTAATACAGAAAAGCTTAAAATACAGTTCGCAAAGCATACGCCGTAACATGCCATTGATCAGTGGAACAAATGAAGTGGCTATGTCAACCCCCGTCAAGACGTGTCCTGTCGAGGCGAAGGGTGTCGATGTTTCTACTTCTCCTAAACCAATTGTAGCTACGATGAAACGATGTTTGCTTCTATGGGCAAAACATTACACTTATTTGAAAAACACCTTTAGGTAAAAGACGTCCACTGAGCACAGAAGCCTACGAAATAAATGGAAGAGTATTGCAATCATGTCCAGGCTCAGCAGGTAGTTGAAGACCACTCTCAAAAATGCTGCAGCCCATTTTGAGGGCTCCGGTTGATGTATCATTATTATCTCCATTAACATCGATAGCCTTTTATGAAAACTCTATTGCAGACGTTTTATTAAATTCACAACTTTTTGCTGTATTAGTATTTATCTGTACTATGTTTACTTTCGCACCGGGTCGGTCCTGGATTCGAGTAGGGGCAGATATTTGTGTGCTGAATACGAGCCATGGGTATTTATAATATTAGTTATTTATGTATGATGTTACCCTAGCACAAGCCTTGCAGTGCTTACTTTGGGCTAGGTTAATTGGTGTGATTCTAAAAAATATTATTATTATTATACTTCACACTGTTAATATAATGTGTATCGTATTAAAAGATCCTTTGCCTTCTTTCCCAAATCTAATAGAAAATAAGCAGGCCTTATTGGTTAGGAGCAATTCATCAAACCTGCTCAAGAATTAATGAAGTGGACACGTCGACCCCTGTCACTGGGCATGTTCTTTCGAACTCTGACTTCAGACATGTCTCGGGTCCCGAACCCTCGGGAGTATAATACGTGCTGACATTTTCTATCGACCTAAATGTTTTTCTTAGTATCCTTAAAGATTCTTGATCGACTTTCCCGCTATGTACAAAACGTAATGGAAAACGTTGATAAAGACTTCAGCTACTGAAGTAATTACAAAATTTATAAATAGGACAATTTACTAAAGCTCTACCGATTTTCGTTTTCAATTATTTCACTCTCTGAGGTAAACGTTGCGGGGAACTTTTCATTCCTGACTCTATTTGTAAGTCTCCTCTCAAATCACGCCTTTCTTATGGAGTATTTAAAGATAAGGATTATATTATATATGGTTAAAAATATATACATTAAGTAATTTAATTGTATAATAATGTATACTTCTGTAATAGTTTTGGTAAAGTTAGATATTAATACTTCATCTGCAATAGAAAATATGAAAAGACCTTAATGTTTTAAGTATTATATTTTCTAAATCAAATTTCTCAACTTTCTTAACAATAACTTTTCAATAAAATTCTCTTAACAATAACGTATTATAAATAAATAATAAAATAAATATAAGACCACATCACACGCATTGCTAATGTTAATAATACCCAGATTGAGTATCTAAGTCACATGAGTTATGGAATTCGGAAATAAAGACGGTAGTTTCACAACCAGATCCGAGCCAATATTAGAAGGTAATTTTCTACATTGATCCAGTCGGGGATCGAATCCGGGACCTCGAAGAGGCGTTGCCATGAAAACTGATATGCGAGCCACTCTATCTCATCATTTGAATTCATTATGTACTATTAAAAAACACACATTAACATTGTTTCATTTTATTTACTAATTTTCTGTGTATAATTGGTTATACCATCATGTCACTCATGCATACCTATCGATGGAAGTTTTTAGCAGCCAGTTAAACATTCATTCAAGAAATTTGGAACATACTCGTACGTCGTACTCTCTTTTACTAGTAAATTTCTTCCGTATCAAGTTTTCAATCAAAATGAGTTTTTAACGACTTCAAATTAAGATATTAATTGGATAAAACTATCAAGGGATATAAGCCGTTTGTATTATAGAGCGGAAACCTCCGTATCGGGACTGAAGTCTTTGGACTATTTAAATTCCGTTACGGTTCGTTGCTCGGTTGGTTTATACGGTGCCGTTAATTTTAGCGAAAATTGAACTAAGACGCTAAAACTTTTAGCTTTATTGATTTTCCTTTAGCTTTCAAAGTCTCAAAGTATCACTAGTAGACAGATTGACAAACATTTTAATTTTGTGAATATGAAATCAAATAAGTATTGTTTTATTATTTGTATCAATACTAATAATTTAAGTAATTAATACCTAACATTTAAAATTAATTTACACTAAAAATACTTAGATTTATAAATGATTCACTGATTTAAAAAATACTTAAAATATAGATTTAAATTATGTTGCTAGTCTTTGGTTGAGAGAAATATTCGATTTTACGGGTTTACGTAAAATAAATTAATAGAACATTTATAAATCCGTCTCATCGAATGAATACGGAAAGATATATAAACAACAGTGAGTCTGTACTTTTCTAAAAATAAAATTTCGCACCTGAATAGATCCAATACAGCTGAAAGTGCCAACCGAACCATTAAATCTTACTCGCTCTAATGAATTTAATTAACATCGACTACAAAATGAGTAGACGCTGTTACGAGTCGCTGACAGATGTTTTGACAGCTCTTAAATTAATTGTGACATTATTCTGACGTTTAGAGTTCGACTCGGAATACTCTTCCGCTTCCAGATCATTAATAAAATGAGCAATAGTCGTAATGTTATCAATGGCATAATCGATACAGAAACAATTATAAGCGCATCCATCAAAATTCTCAACTCCTTCGCTGTCAAGGTGTCCGGAGGTTTTAAAAGCATTGAAAAACCACCCCAATATCCAATGACTATAGTTCCAATTCTTTTACAGTCTCAATCTTATTGCTACAATAGAAATTAAACTTTGTGTCGCAAGCTTTAGGCATACTTTTTCTTCAACAGCTAATGACAACTTGAATACCGAGGAACATTAAAATTCTTATCTGTGGTCTGTCACAGAGCGAGGACGTCAAAGTTCGAAGTGAAGAACGCATTATAATTAATAGTCGATGATACGCGAGTATCGTAAACAAAAGCATTGATAAATGGATTAGAGTTTGATAGCAGATAATAGGAACTGTAGGTTGTAAATCGTGGTTTTGTAACCAATGGTCAGTAAATGTTTTGAGTAGCCTTCTATCACACAGTCTATTTTTTATATTAGGCGGCTATCTCGCCTAATGGCAAGAGATAACGCAAGGATGTAACATGGTTTCCTGAAAAATGCGTATTTTCTTGTGACTACAATCTAAGGGCATTGTACCTATCAGAAAACATAGACTCAAGCAAAGTTCCACTCCTTAGCGGTTTTCATTAAAATTCACGAATAAAAGCAATCAGAGTACCTGCTACTTACTGTTTTGTTACTAATTTTTTAGTCTTCTGAAGTAAATTTATTGGATATATTTATAGTGTTAAAAATTTATCGCATAACTAATGTGTATAAAATTGGTTTTATGTATTCGGATCCTGTACTAAAGTAATATAAAAAACTACACTATAGTAACACACATAATACTTTTATCTCGATAAAAGACGTTTCTGTGATAAAAATCTAAAGTACAGGCGTGGGCGAAATCGCGGTAAGTCGAATTCATACATATACAGTCGTGATTACACGGTAGTGCGAGAAAAAGGTCAGTAGTTTCTCCAATTACTTTTATATAAGGAATTTCCACATTTTTTTAAATAATATGTACTTAGCTAGTTATGTTTTTAATAAATTTCATACCCACTAATATATGTAAAGGAAAAAAAAATTGTTCGCATTTTTTTGTGTATTCGTATCGTAATACTTACACCTCGGTGTGATGTTCGGCCTCAGTCTTATATCATTCCAATATTATGAATTTAATGATATATTATTGTTCGATATACTTTGATACTCTTAGAGGCGTGACGTGTTTTGTTAAAGGTATCATTAGAAGTCGATTTGTGGTTATTGATTACGCTTGACAATCATTTGTGATAAGCTTTTGATTTCGCTGTGGGAATGGTGTTAGTCGTATTAATATTTGTAGCTTTATGAATGATCTTTGCTCTTTAAATTTTGCATTAGTACCTATGACGAAAAAACGAATGACGATTCGCTTGTTGCCATTAATCAAAATTAAATGATATCAGAATATTGGAATGGGCAAGTAATAATTTATATAAGATAAACAACACGTTTAACGAAAATATATTTAACATATTATAAACAGGGTTGCCTTTAACGACGGATTAGTAGGTCATGTAAGAGATTTTTCTACTAAGGAAAACTTTGAAGTGTCTGAAAGGTGTCAAATAGACTTGGCATTCAGTAACCTGCAACTATATAATGCATCAACCATCTAATATCTACTTCTAAGCTAGTATTTATTTTACTTACAAAGGTAAGTGAAAACAAAGATTATCTATTCCTCGAAACGTTATACCTACGATCGTAACTTGTAGATGAAACGACCTCAACACGTGTGGTTCCGAAATCAAATTAAAATTATGTTTGATAAGATCGAGTGGCGGTTATGGAAATTTATGACTATATTACCTGCGCCGGCGCAGAGCGGCCGACAAAAACCGGACCGGACCGCGCAATTATTTATGGAGTTCGCGAATGATTACAGTTTACGATTGGTTCACTGGATACGCCCTTGTGAAGTGTTATGGTGCGAATTGTCACAAAAACATAACCAATTTCATAGTTTTAGTTTATTAGGTTGCTGGTTTCTATAAAAATATACTACTGGAAGATGATACCATTGAATTATATTTATTAGTATCTGCTGCACGTTTGTTTCCATTAGTAACCTTTACAGGTTGGGGATAAAATGAACGTTATGCCCTTGATATAGAGGTACGCTTCTTGCAAGTAACATTTTATATTGAACTAAAATGTAAGTACATAAATGAGTTCCTAATTATACTTCCGGAATTTCTTGCAATATCTTTTAAATGGTATCAAGACCTACTAAAAAATAAACGTCTCATTTAGCTTTCCGTAATGATTTTCACTACTAACAAAACAAACAACTTATGTGAATCAACTGCCAAAGAATTAAGAAAGCGGCCCGTCGCAGTAAAAATATCAAAGCATTAGATTAAAACTAAGAACTCACAGAAAAATGTGTTGGCCGCAAGAGATACAGAAATAAATCAAGCAGATGACAATTTAAAGTGGTTAACCCACTAACTGTGACCATTTTAGATACTTTGATCAGATCTTGTCGAAACCAAACATGTGTCCTATTCATTATTCAAAAATAAACCTTACTGTCTTATCGCGTAAGCTTATTATCGCTGAAATGCACCTTTGATAGTGGGTGTTTGTACTGTAGATTTAAGACGCTGTAGAGATTTATGTTTTTATTTTAAAAATTATAAATGTAATGTTCACAGCTATGCTAATTTACGCCATTTGTTACTGATTAATGTCTTGAAGCGTACTTCAAATTGATTTCTATCTAGATAAGGGGAAATTTCTCTAAAATGTTAAAAATATATTCCAATTGAATGAGTTCCAGTTTACTGTAACTGGAGCTTGTTAAGTAAATTTTAATCAAAGTATTTTGAATCTTTGTTTCAATTCGTTGAAGTTTAAAATACTAAAAAATATATTTGAAGCTATTTTTTCTTAACAATTATAAAAACTACCAAGTATCTATCAATGCATTAAATGACCTATTGTGCAATAGGCCATTCAATGCATATCTGTTACATTAACTGCTGTTTGATTCAGTGCTGATATGTAAGTATGAGGTGCACGACATAAATAAAACCACAGATTAAAACCATATCTGTGTACATACCTAATGAAAGTTTTTCTTGAAAAAGATCAACTCATCTCAGGAGGTAGGAGGGCCTCGAACGCACATTTTATCGCTCTCAGGGTAGGTGCTCTTCTAATTAAACTACAGCAACCTTTACAGATCCGTTAAATTTTCCAAGAGCTTTAAGTTCAGGTGAATCTATAATTTTTTAGTTATTTATACATTGGTTTATAGTTACCTAAAATATAAAAACATGGCTTTTACATTCGATGTTACCTAAACGAAATAAAGAATTGCATTGAATTTTTTTGAGACAAGTTGATTTTTTTTCTAGTAAACAATTCTTTAGATGTAATAAAAATGTACCTAGTCAAATGCTTAAATGACAAAAATATAAAATCATAACTGCACATCTTATAATCATCCGAAATACAATTTAAACAGCTTTCATTGAACAATATAAAAAATTCACCTAAACATAAAAAATACACCTGGCGCCGCTCTCCACTCTACTTTACGATCTGTTAAAAGACCGAATTCGCTGTCCAAATTAACACGAAATAAAAACAAGATCGGCGCTCACAAAAAAATAAGCGAAGGTACAAGATAAAGCTTAAAAAAGGGCCATGTCAAAACATTTGATTGTATTAATATTTATAGGCATCGCCGCAGGAAAGTCGGTTCAAGACGGACTCGAAAAAAAATTTTATCAGCCCGTTTAGCTTTTAAGGAAACCGCGAATCTTTTGTAAGAAGTTATTTATGACCTCGAAAACAATTGCAGTGTTGCCATTATATCAAATTTGACAGCAATAACGGTGTCATATTGTTTTTTGCCGTTGATGTGAGATGAAGATGTTCACTTAATATTTTTACTACAATTGGGCCATTGTGTGTGAAACCGATTCCTTAATAAAGACTCTATTTGGGAGAAAGCATGTAAATCTTTTTTTTTCTAAAATTATTACTCATTCAAGACTTTTTGGGGCCAAAAGTTTTGTTTTCCATTGCCTTATTGATCTACTTATTGTAGAATAAAAATACAAACATAATGGTAGATTAATGTTATTATTATTTATTATAATTTTAAAGACGGTGATCAAAGAGTGAGAGAACTAATAAAATGAATTCTCATAATTTTTCACAATGGAAAATAATTTAAATATCATTAAATTATAACTCAAATTGAGAAATCTATCAAATTGTGTAAACTTGGTCGTCTGTTTAGTTTCTATAGTGCAGGTTCTACTTAGTTTGGGGCTTAACATTGGCTACTCGAAATAAAATCAAAAGTTCATTAACATCGTATTATAAGATGTAAAATAAGATTGTTTATTTTTTTTGGTGTAGCTTTTAGTTGAAAATCGTTTGTGGTGAAATGTCATTCTATTTATATTTATTACCTGTGTCCATAGGGTGAACACTGAATAATTGCAAATTTATTTTGACTAAGGCTTTACGACAAGTACTAATTTTCAAGAAACATAAGTGCAAGTTGATAATAATTAGCTGTTTTTTATTTCTTTAACGTCTATCTCAAGCTTAGTTTACTGTCATATTTTTAAACCAATCATGATTTTGCTACGACAGTTATTAATAGTTGTTTTAATCAGCCCAGCTATAAGAGGAATAGACAATTAAACATCACATAAACTTGCAAATGTCCAAAGCTGAATAACGGCCCTGGATTCCTATGCTAATTCCACTGTGCCGGCGCAAGCACATATGTTCAAACAGAAGAACCTTTGTGAAACTTAATCAGTGTCTGCAAACCGACATGGGTTATTGAAATGAAATTAAAATGCGAAAGGAGTTATTATAAAACTTTAATTACTTTTGTGGCTGGCCTTAAAAATAACAAACATTCGAATGAGTACTGTTAATGGTAAAATTGGCGTGTAAGAGTCTTATTACAAAAATTATCTGTTTAAGGAATCTTTATACGTTGTTAAGGAATGGAATTAGTCTAATGGCACAGCGTTTTGCACGTTTCGCTCATTATTGGGTAGGTAGGACAACTTTTGGGAGGGCCAGTTATCTCTCAAATGTACATATCTTCCCTGTGATTCGGAAGGAACGTTTATCCGTAAGTCACGGCTGCATCTGCAGTACTTGGCACACACGAAACTGTTTTGAGCGCGAGTGGTAGCCATTGGATCATTTCTGTTGTCTGTGCCCTTAAGATAGGAAAGGTTAGATGATAATCATGAACGGAAGACAAAATAGAAAAGTTTTGTCATAATCGCCGCGCTTGGCAGGCGGGTTGGAGTCCGAAATAAAAGACTATAATTCGAAAACGCTGGTACCTGTTTTGTAGTCGACAAGAGGTGTTAGTGGATACCCTCAGTGTAATTAATCGCCTCTTAAGATACCCTTAATTGTGAATGGTTGATGATATTTTACTCTGCCGAACACCATACGGCTAAACACTGTTCATTATATTTCTACTATTGGTTCTTCCCCTATTCCCGGTTTTGGCCAAATTATGTAAGGACGTCTTTGAATATGATTATGAATATGAATGCCCTATTACTAAATAATAGGTAGTGTAAGCTTTTTTCATTTCTCTCCATTACGAAATAAACACTATTTTTGAAATTGAATTTTATTGTTACTTTTTATTTATCAACAAACAGATTTATAAGTAAAATTATGTTATTACTTACAAATCTTTGTTTACTTTTTTTTATATAAAGTTGACACTTAAATTCAAGTAAGCAAACACTAAAATTTAGTAATGGAGAGAAATGAAAAAAACATAACTATATCTATACTATAACTATGGTTATAAAGTATGTCTAATCTAATTTCCAACATTGTTATAAGCACACGGATCGGTATGGTAGTAAAAATTCTGATGGATTACAATTTGTATCGATTTTAAAAACACACGAGTCATTTTAAGAGAATCTAAATTAGTTGTATAAATGATTACAGATTTACAAAATAAGAAAGTTGCTATACCAGTTGTTATACCATTTTTTTACAGAAATGACGGATATCAAAAAAGTAAACGTATTAAGGCAGCCTTATTGCTAAGTAGGTCTTCCATGCAAGTAGGGATTGGTTGGGAGTAAATACCAGAAGAAAAACCAAAAGAAAACTAAAAGGACACTATGAAATTTAGGGAAATGAAATGTAAATCCTAATGCTTTGATGATATTCGACACAAACTGTTTGATTTTCCCAAAGTCAAACTCAAAGAAATTTTGATGATTCATATTAATAATATATTTTCAATACAGACATGCAATATAAATAAGTTTCAGTTTTGACTATTTAACTTTTTATGCCTAATTGGCTAGGCTGGTTGCAGATGTACTCGAGCGTTATATTTAAGACATTTAAAACTTGTCATGTACGAATAATAGATACATCATTATAGGGGAAATACAGACGTAGAAAAAATTGTTGTATTGAATGTGAAAATAGACGAAAAGCAATAACTTCTAACTTAATTGCCAAAGTGTCAAAGAGTTTGTTATCTGATAGCTCCAAAATAAAATTTTGGAACTGGATACAATGCGTCAGATTAAAAGTCTGAACACACCACGTTTTTTAAAGCGCTGTCGGCGTTGCGCTTCTATCGATACAAAGGCAAGTCAAACGCAGCTTTGCTATGAATATATTCATAGTTAAATTATATAGCTATATATTTTTTTTTAACATTATTTAGAGGTATACCTATGAATACCTGCACAAATTCAATCTCGCGTTTAAAGCGGTACATACGCGATGCTAACTTGAGTTTTTATCGGATATAATAGTAGATTATTAACCAAGGGGATAAAGCAGTGTCTTCTGTCGCGGGTGACGATTTAAATCGCGAGCGTAACGAAGGACTCTAGTTTTACTCCCGAGCGTAGCGAGGGTGTTAAAAACTTAAATCACGAGCGAAGCGAGGGATTTAAGACGAGTCCTGAGTGTAGCGAGGGATTTAAGTTCACCCAAGACTAAGACAGCTATATCACCTAGGAAAATACTCTACTTTTCGTACCATTTGCGAAAAAATTAACACAACAATAATATGAGATAAGAATTTATTAAAAATAATAACAATTAAAAGTAAAAGTTAACATTCGAAACATTGGTCGAATTATTGATAGAGAGAGTTACATTTTTTTCAAAATAGACAAGAACTACTGATTCTGAAATTGATAGGCCTTTCGCACTTCTCCACGTTGAAAACTCTTTATAAGTTTTTAAATAATTTTCTTTGGATTTTTTGTAAGAAAATTGTTTATAATTGCGGCAGCATTTGCACTGATGGAATCCGACAATTCACTGTCGCTTTGATTTAACATCGTAACGTATTTTTAGAACATTAACTTATTTATAGAAATAAATTTAAATAAACTTAACGTTTATGTATTTGAAGAAAACAAAAACGCGGCAAATTTCTAGACTAATATTTTTTTGACGGAAAAGCAAAGGCATCAAGCTCATACGGCCTCGTCGGTTTTCGTAATTTTATTTAATAATCATAACTGCATAATAAATGCGTATTCCTTTTTCAAAAAGATGTGTAATGCTTTATATATAAACTCAATGGTGTAATCACAGATGTAGTTCATTATAAATTTCGGTAAGTATTCCAAATTTAAATCACATTCTCCCCCTAGAGGATGAATGAAATTCAGTACAATTTTCTTTCCCTGTTTTTAACAGATTAAAAATGACTATTGTTATGTTCGCTTTTTGTGGCATAGAATGTCACTTTTTTGAGCAAGTGGTACGAAAAAGAGTTTTACATACAAAACGCATACAAATAAAAACGCAGTTTGTATAGGCCTTAAGAGAGAGGTTGGAAGATCGGTTGAGGAGAATTCAATTTCAAGAGTAAGATTAGAAGAAGAGAATAGACACCGATCAATCCGAAAAGAAGAAATCAAAAGGGGTTCATCTTTTCATCACTTTTAATTTTTTAGACATGAGGAAGGAGTAAGCAAGAAAGAATATGAAGTAAATTGTATACCTACATTGAATTCAATGAGAAATTAGTTTTATTTCAAAAAGCCAGTTACGAATTGCAGTATTATTTTTCATTTTATTTTATTGGCTCTTACAAAAGACCAGCCTTGTTGTATTATGTAACGCTGCGATATCATACTGAGTTAGTACTTTTTCGTATTTCTTTCCATTCTAAGATTAAGTTTCTAATAAATACAGCCAAATTTCGATGGCCCTAACTATGTTCACTTAGTATAGGTACTAGTCAAAAAGCATGTATTGATATCTATTGCAGGTAAGGCAAGGTTAGATTTTTTTCCTCAGTTTCAATTTAGCAAGCTATATCGAAATATGCTTTTCAAAATAGTGACAAATAAATTTATAGCTATAATAACAGAGCCAATTTTTGAAATGTTTACTCATAAACTCAAAACAAAACTCACTATGAAAAGCTACCAATGTAAGTTTTATTAATATTAGCAATTAATATACCTATCTTAAACCAGCAGAATAAATAATTGGCAATTTAAAAACCCTAATTACTGACATAGTCTCAAAGTATTCGCAGCTCTTGAATTCGGTAAAAAATAGCTCCTTCAAATAAAAGTAACACGACGATAACTTAATACTTATTTTCATAAAACAAAATAATAAAAAGAAATTTATAGAAAAAAACATATCAATATTATTTTTGAGGTTATGATTGTTACCTATACATTTTACATTACCATAAATTTATTTAATAAAGTAATGAAAGGAAGTCCTATATTGTGAAATGCTGCTTTGTTATTAATTAAACGGTCTAATCGTTTAATAACAGAAAGGACGCATCGACGATTATCGAACAAAAACGCGCAACCATGCTTGTTTCCCGACACATTGGAACGTTATTGATATTTTTTTAACGACTGCTTTTAAAAAAAGGTAATAGGAGTAGATTTTAATAATACTTTAAACAGCCTGGGCAAGGTGAATTAACGCAACGTATGATCAAACTTTAATAGGATAAACAAATATTTAAAAAAAAAATATTTTTTAAAACAGTCTGATGTTAACCTAAGATGCGCTTTCCAAGAGTAATGATGAAACAGATTTCAGAGAACTTAATATAATCCCTACTAATATTATAAATGTGAATGTAAGTTTGTTTGTTATGCTTTCAGGCAAAAAATACTAAATCGATCATCATGAAACTTCGTACATATATTCTTGGAGGCATTAGAAGTAACAAAGGATACTTTTTATTGAAAAAAAAAATTGCGAGCGAAGCCGCACATTAAAGCTAGTAATTACATGTAATTATTATAACACAACATCAAACACCGGAATGCCTAATTAGTATGTTATTGTTTATGTTGTCTCATTTATTTTAATTGTTTTTCTTAATTCAGCTATTGTATTGTAAATGTCAATTTGAAAGTTACACCTATGTGTAAAAACTATAAGGAGTGAGTTTATATTTTAAATTTTATTATTTAACCCCTTTCTTATATTGAGAGGTTTTGCATTAATAATGCTAAAAACAAAGATATTAATATAGTTTACTATTTAAAAAAACAACACCAGCCATTATTAAACTTTTTCAATACAAATAAACTGAATTGAAATTTTGGATGTTTAATTTACTATATACCTACAGACAATATAAAATAATGTACACAGACCTACAAAAGATACAGTAAAATAACACCTGCTGATTTAATTATTGCGAAATTAGTGATTTACATATTTATATTAACGCAACGAACCTAGAATTGCGTGCGAAAACACCACAAGCGTACATTTTATAATTTCAAAACATTGACTATAAATTACTAAGGAGAAAAACCGACATAGCGCTACAAGTTATTTAAAGCTAAACCAGATGAAAAGTAGTGGTCTCTCCCTCTATATTTTATAGAGGCTAAAAGTTGCCATCAATAATTGAACTTGGTACATCTCTAGGGAGCGGCTTACGAATTCCCTACGTGAAATGTAGTTTAACTTTCCTGTGCATACATGTGTTGTCTATAATTTTTATATAAAAATTAAATATAACTAACCCTTTGGTCACTTTTGTTAATTTTTTTTTAGAATTAATGTTGTGAACTATTGAAAAATGACACATGATGTCTGCCATTTGAGATGTTATCTGCTGAAAAGCTATATTATTCTTAATAATATTACATATAAATGTGAATTTGTCTGTCTGTTACTGTTTCGGTGGAACAGCTAAGCTGATCAATATGAAATTTAGTTAAAAGCGGGAAGATTCTATCAGAAATTCAAATAAGAAATCTTTATAAGTTTTGAAATAGTAGTTAATTGAGTACACATTAGTATTTTATGAATAGAACACAATTCTTTGGTTGGCTGGAAGACATATTTCTTAGAGATAAATTCACCATTGCCATGACATTTGTCTTAAATCACACTATAAAAATTTTGGTGCAATAAAGATGTGAATAATAGTTCAAACAACAATATTCAATCGTTACAATGTGCATTATTTTAATAAACGTTTAAATCACTTCGAAAGAAACACAAAGTAAAGTAAATGGATACAAAGGAGAAAAAGATGCTTATTTACTTATTGACAAAAAAAAGTACAAATCTGTATACACTACATAGTTAATCCGTACATCATGGTTGCAATTTGGCATGACTCTGCAAAATGCAGCTGCCATTGTAAGCATCAACCAATCACAAGCCAGAGACTAATCCTTTTAGAAATGCTCACGTTTCTACATTAAAATAGTTTTATTTAATGCTGAAACATTGATAAGTATTTTGAGATATATGAGACATAATTTTTATATACAAATTTTTTTCGATTATTTTAGGGCTGAATAGTGATTTCCGAGTTGATTACTTTAAAATTAATAAAGATAAGCTTTATTAAAATATCACAAAATGGTTTTCATGTCTTTGTGTGTCTTGCAAAGAAATGTCAATTACTAAAAATGTAGCAAGAATTATTTTTACTAAGGCTTATAGGTTTTTTAAAATATAAGATACTCATTGGCACTTCTCGAATCTGCAGAAGTCAAAGCATCTCGCTGCCTGAGTCTGCAAAAGCAATCCGCCATTGCAACAGCCAACCAACCGCGCTAATCCCACTCAACTTATTTACTTTTTTCTTGACCATTCGTCTTTGTGATTTTATTTTGCTAACCCTTTGTGCATATTTTAAGCGAGCTCGTAAAACTCGTTTCATGGTATGTAAAACGGAGTATATTAAAAGGGGAGGAGTTGCATTTTGGTAATTAGGTGAAATTGTTTACTTAATGAGATTATTTTTATAAATTTAAGAGTTAGGTAGTTCTTGTTACAACGTTTCCTCCTATAAGTTGATTTGAAGCGTATACTGGGTACGAATTTTTTTTTTATTTTCTTTCGTTTTGAACATTATTTCTAAAATATTTTTGTTATTTTTTGTAAAGATTAAAATCTTAAGGACTAGTCAGTAACGACTCGAATTAACTCAAATTAAATTGCAGTCAGTAGTAACTATGAAAAAGATTTTGTATAATTATAGAAAAACAGAAGTTACATTATTCATAAATATAGTTTAAAAACACAAAGTAAATATCTGAAATATAATAGACAGTTATTGTAGAGTTCATTTTAAATAATACTCCTATACGATAAAATAATTAGTTATATACGAATAGGATTTCATATCTTTACTTAATATAGGAAAATAAAATAAATGCATAGCAGTTTGCGTAAAATTGTATTTCAAACTGAAATAAATTTGGAATATAGTTTGAACTTTAATGCAATGGTAATACGTTTCATTAGTAGAACACCAGTTTTTAGTAGCATTATTACTATGGTATCAGTAACAGGCGGGGTTTCTTCAGGAATTCTTGACTCGCCTTGTTCGTGCTGCGATATTATCGTTGCATGGATCTTAAATTAAATGTATTATTATAAGATATAGGTACTTATAGAAACTACAATTTATAAATGGTTTAAGAAAACATTAAAGTATGCTTTATCGACGGCGACGTGTCAACAGCTCATATCTTCTTAATTTTTTATCAAAATCACTTTTTTTGTAACTGAAACCAGAGGTCATATTCGAATATATCTATAAAAATCCTAATTCTCAACTAAGTGCATCAAATTGAAATGTAGAAATATGTATTAAGTTCACTTGTATTTATTTAAGGGAAAAAGCTTATAAAAGTCTCGAGTCACTTCGTTATTAGTGTGTAGTATATCTTATAGCGGTTACATTGTGCAATTTTTGTATCGGCACAAATGTTTAGCTATACGCGTTTGTATTGCGATAGTAGTTACACGAATAGCGACGCTAAGGCAATTGTTATTAAGGTGGTGGCATTATATGTGAATTTGTCGTTCAGTGACTGTATTCCTACTGTATTGATGCAGAAGCAATGCAAAAAGGTGTTAATATGTTCTATTTATTTTTTTGTTTTTCTGAAACTAATCCTGTAAAAATTGCTACTAAGGGATAACTCTACATCCACCGATACAAAAAATATATTTATTTTCCACTTTTTGATGCTGAACTAATGAACTAAAACGAGCCCTATTTATAATAAGTAATAATATTTCATACCATTGCCCCAATTAGCTTAGCCTTTGTAGGAATTGTATTCTGGATACTAATGAAACAGATAAACATACATATTATAACACATAGATATGTTTTATTCAAAGAAATATACATAATACTCATGACTCAGGTACTACAATGCTCGTTCTCATCACTACATACTCAGGACTATGGTCGGTATGAAGGGCAAGATTACTAGCGTTGCACTGAACGGTAGTCAACTCTTGATACTTTTAATATTTATTTAAAAAATTATTTTGTGTTTTATTATTTTTTTATTTAGAAAGGGTTCGCTCTTGATCCCAATCAAGCCCGGGGGAAAGACAGAGTCCACGATGGGACGAGCTTACCCAGAAGGTGCCTTTTCACCCTGGCTTTAAAAACAGACGGGTTATAAGTACTCGGAAATACAGGCGCGGGGAGGGAGCTCCACTCCTTTGCTGTGCGCATTATAAAAGAAGTTGAGAAGCGCTTGGTGCGACAGGTAGGAATAGCAACCAAGAAAGGGTGGTAGCCGCACTGGATGTGCGATGGAAGAAAGGTGATGGCGATATGAGCATATGTAGCTCCTGAGCACACTCTTCAAAATACAATCTATAGAAGACCGACAGACAGGCTTTTAAAAGTAATTGCGTGAATTGATGACAAACCTAAGAATATACCTAGGTATAAACGATCAAAATACAGGATATAATAAGTTAAAAGTAACATAGTTTTGAGCTAGGTGTATAGTTAGTACACATTTGCAGCGTTTTGCAATTGCGAACTGTTTTTAGTCGTGTAATAATATGTAATTATAAAAAGCGTCAAAGTATAACAGCAACACCGTATAATAAGTGCCAGTTGTAGTATGCAGCATGTCTTTAGTGTAGGGTCGCCATACGCTTTTATATTAACTGGGATTGAAATCTGTTTTTCATTTATTTTTAGTTAGTTATAGTTTTGTGACAACTATTGTCTGATATTATATCTTTATGTTCCATTGCTTTTTTATGATTATTAACATTTGTCGTTATGTATTGTTTTTATTTTCCAACAGAATGATCAATCTTTTTAGCTATCAATCTTTTAAAACAGAGTGAAGAAACACTTTTTCACATTATCTTTTATGAATACTGATTAAATTTTTGTTTAAAGCTCTTTCGCTAAATATCTTAATTATATTTTTGTTAGTATGCCAAAAATTAAGTAATAGGTATATGCTATTTAAAGCAGAAATCAGGGCGTAGCCTGTTCTAGTAAATATCTATCAAACAGAGACTGTACATAGGCTGACGATGGTAATAAGTGTATGCACTTTTAAGCTTTTGAATTGTTTTATGCTTTGCATTGCACATTTTTTACTACCACGGTACTTGGAAGAAAGAGACAAAGGCGAAGAAAGATCTACTTTGAAAAAGGAGTAGAAACATTTTAGTTCTAGTCATTTGACAGCTATGACGGCAAAACTCGCCTAAATATAACGTTTCGTCGCATATGAAATATTTAAACATACTATTGTTAATTTGTTGTAAATAAGTAATTTTAATACTTTATTTAGTGAAACGCACAACAAAAAAAACTTAATTCTCAACTTGAGAAAATTGATAATTGATAGCATGAAAATAACTCATACATTTTACGGTCGTCATCGCTGCTCACTACGACGCATTTAATTGGACATCAAAAGCTCGCTCCTCCTATATAATTTTCTTAACGCAAAATGTTTGCATAATTGCTAAATGCCGATCTCCTCATTAAAGTAGATATTTTCGAAAACATGTCCTGGATGATTTGGTTCGATACGGCGACCCTACTTTAGCATAATATTATTTGAGTCATAATTTACCTCGGTCCACCAGCCAACGACTTGATTTATGTATGAGCGAACGGTGACTCTGCCACTAATCTTTACTGGAATTTAATTCGTTATTTATTTACTAATCGCCGCTGGTAAGAGCGGACAGGTAGGACTGGACGGAGACAGATGGCCCTGGATGGGCCAAAAACATTTTTAACGTAGTGTTTTGATTATAAACTACCTTAATTCTATTAAATAGGTTTTAATTTGATTTGAAATATACGAAGTCGTATTTAAATGATATTTAAGCGAGATTGACACATCAGACAAATCTATATATAATATATTTCAATAAACACTTAACTTGTTAAGTAAAGAAATGACTATCATAAAGAATAACGAAAAACGAAGTTGGATTAAAAAGCTTTAAGTCAGTATCTGCTTGAACAAATATTCGATTTTTGTTCTGCTCTTATTAAGATGATTTTTATCTGACTGCATTCCTATACATACATATATTTACCGCTATTAAAATGGTATACAAATATATAAACCTTATTTTTTAAATAAACTTACTATGACTTTTATCTAACACGAGGATATTACGTTGATATGACAGTAAAAAAAATATTAAGGACTCAAATTTTTAATTAGATATTTTATGGGTGTCCGTACCATCCTAATTAAAAACAAACAAATGACGATGTTAAACTAACTGCAACTGAATATTTAAAAAAAAAAGATGTTTCGCATATTAAAATCTATTATGAAACCTTGCAGCAGATCTTGATAACTATTTCATAAACTTGGGTAGTGTCAGGCACAGTAGAATAGTATTAGTCCTCCACACTGAAAGGTGTCTTAAAAGGCGACTAATGATAATGGAGGTAATTGTCATACTCCTCCCACAAACTACAATGCAGGCAGCAGCGTTTTCCAAATGGTGGTTTGTCAAGCGTGGAATAGGCTTGGCTCCAGCAGTGGAAGTCTTTTGGCTGAGATGATAAATTTTTTATCAAATAGAGATCATTCCATACTAGTGTTAATTTATGTTTGAAATTGTTTACATTGTTGAGTATTTTTAAGTAGGTAAAAGTCAATTTAATGTTTCGTGAAACAAATCATTAAGGAGCACTAACATTGTTGTAGTACTACCCTTTCGTATTTTATTCGCATGTGAAAATATTATTTCAAGTTTTCTTTTACTACAATATGTTTTAAAGGAAGAAATGATAAAGTTCGGATATTAAAGTGCATAGAATCAATTTACTAGAATGGATATGTTTCTAATGTACAATGTAATAAAAGTAAAAAAAATGCGTTCAGAGGAAGTGAATTCATTTTTTATGAATACTAAAAGTGGTACCCAAATAACTGCAAAAAAGAAATATATAAACCAGAATCGAAAACAAATATTAAAGCTGATTACATCCATCAATGATCTCTTTTATATATGGTTGACCTTAAATACATTTACAGGAAAATAGAACAGTTTTATGAGACTCATAATACTTCGTGATGGTTCATTCGACACAGTGCGAAAGATCAATTTACGAAATTTTTCTCAAAACAAGATTCAGGCTCATACATATAAAAATACAAAGTAATATAACATGTAATTTATATTTCTATTACTATAACAGTAAGGTTTACATTAAAAAGTGCAAGATACTTTGCCTAAACTACAGTAACTGGCTTGATTCGCGTGCTGCATTATCGCTGAAAGCGTAGTATAAATCATAAGTAAGCGGCGCTGTTACTCTATCTTCAAAATATGTTGTTAGTACGATTAGAAAACGTTGCACTTGCTTTAGAAAGTCTATTTGAAGATATGCCATCAAATAAGCTTATAAACTAGAACTTACACTGTTATTAGCTATTACCTGATAGACCCAAACCAACTAACCCTAGAATATACTGGTCTGCCGTTGCGCAACTTGCGTTGGTTAGATTCATCAATGAAATATTTTATATTTAAATAAAAAAGAACATTTGTGAACCTGTTTTTTATTACCAACATTTACATAGAGTTTTAAAAATTCTTCATCTATTTACAAGTAAAACTCTATGTTTCTTTTTCTAACTTTTCTTTTCTTTTCATAGAAGTTACACAAAGAATATGAATTTTAGTCAGTTTAATTAGTACTAATTACCATAATTATAGAGCCTCAAAAACAAAGCTTTATTAAAGATATTCATGGTAATATAGAAATTTATGTTCTTGCTCTTATCGCCTATCCCATGTATTTAAATAAAACCCAATTTTGCCGGATCCACGACACATTTATTCAGGAGTTTAGTAAACCTCAAACTTACCTTGCATATACCTACTAAATATTGAATCAAGCAACTTGATTCCAAAGTCATATTGATTTCGTATTATACTTTTGTTTGACACAGGAAATAAATTGGCACAATATAAAATATATTGTGCCAATTTATTGTTAAAGAGGCATAAGACTACTAGATGAATTTTTAATTTAGAGCCCTGTATTAAGAACAAGTAATAATAATTTGAACGTTATTTGAATGGACTCTAAGTATATTTTTTAAACAAACATTAAAAAGTAGATAGCCTTTTAACTTAAAATTATCTAATTCTGTCCCAGAGACGTTATGAGTAATTAAAACGATAGACTTATTCACTTTTTTGAGCTTTGTCGACTTTACCTTCCTACTGAAATCAAAACTACCTACAGTGTAGGTAGGTAAAATGCATTGTATAATTCTTAATTCTCCATTTTATGTTTCATACCAAAAAACAACAAGAACGCTTTAGCTATACGCAGTTCTATGAACGGTTCCTTTGAATTCTTTATTATTTATTCCCTACAATAATTAAGTTTCCTAACATCATTATATCACATGTTGGAACCAGACAAAATAGAAGTAAATATCACTCTATTGAAATCTTATAAGTCGCTCTGCACGCACTCCAGTTGGTTGCTTCCACTGAGTTATGGCGCCCAAACATGGAAGGGTCGCGACCTCCGGCGTTCAAGTGCTTTGCATACAGGGTTTCCTGCAGTATTGCGATCCTACCACGTAAATAATGTAGTAAGTACTAATTAAAACGAGTTCTTTTAAAAAAAACATACTTCTGAAAGGGTGGAATACTTTTGATGAACAATCTCCATGTTTATTACATTTCTACTTCTTTATATATTTATAACCTGTTTGAGTTTTACTGTGCGCGGTAGAAATATAAAACAATTGAAATGCTCACGTAAAGTATTGAAAGAAAATGGTTCACTCAAAAATCACGTTTGGTACAAGTACCTTCCATAATCTTTTTCAACATCAGCAATTTAAAAATACGCTTTGTATGGCTAATCTCATAAAATTAACGTCCACATCTTAGTCTAGTACTAGTCTAGTAGATGGATTAAGGCTATTGGTTGTCATGTAAAGCTGACATCTGACACCAAGGCGGACCCAGTTCGATCCTCGCCGATGTGATAGACTTACTTGTAACACTTAGCTTACCACTTTAGCTTACCACGAGGGGTTATTGGGAATATTGATACAGCGATTTACGCATTATTAATGTCATTTCTAAAAAATAGTTCTTAAATATTTTCCAAAAAATTTGTCATTGTTGATGCCAAAATTAAAATTCTGAAAGTCATTGTATGACTTTAAAATACATATAGGTTAAATATTCTTTGTTGTGTTATTCTTACCTTTAAAGTGTCATAAGATAACTTGGTAACTATAGATTTCAGAAATCAAAATTAACAAGAAAAAAACGTTTTTACTTTCAAAATCATAAAAATTAAATATTACAAATGGTTTTTCACGGGCATACAACTATAGCTTGTGTTAAGAAGTGTGTAAAATGTGCGTAGCAGCCCTTATATTAGAATTTTACAGTTTAATAACGTTTTGTCATAACAGCGATTTTTTTTATATTGTCTACTCCAGTTTTAATACAAATTAAGATTTAGGCATTTTGAACATCATATCCATTTAATATTTTGTTTTAGTAATATATCATTAGACAATAGAGAAATAAAGAAAATGTTTTTTAACGAAAAGATTTCATGAGCTTCATTTCCAAAGACGGTAATAACAGACTTCCCATATATCCTTAAATATACAAAGTAAATAGTTCAAACTGTTAAGAATTCAATATCTAACAAAAATAAATCAATACCTCCTTTATAAACGCAACGGAGGAATTAGTAACAAAATTCTATAACAAATCAATCAATATACCTACTTAGAATTTCAAGATTCAGCTATTAAAATCTGAACAATTAAATACAAGGTCGATTTGAATTTACATATCAGAGAGCCATCACAAATTTATTGCATTTTCTCAGAATGACGAACATCTGTGCTTGTCTTTAATTCTTCATCCCACAAGCTGTTTCGCGACACAACTGGACGGTATAATCACAAATGTTTTTTTCTTCAATATGCAAAGGGCGAAGATCGTCTTGGCTATTTCGAGCCAAGTAAATTGATCATGGATATGCAATGGAACTGACTGAATAGCATATAAAAGCGCTTTTATAAATACATTACAGTTATAGAAAACGCAAATGTAAGTAACCATTATGGCAAGAATTATTTATTTATGACCAACAGCTAAATCAATAACAATAGTTAGAAAATTTAACAGCTGAAAGCCTATTACAGGTCCTCACCCATAAAAAAAGTTTAAAAATTATTGTGAAGCACTTAAAAAGGTAGATTTATTAAAGTTAGTCTTTTTTTACTTGTGTTTAAGATAACGACAACATATAATATAAGCTTTATAAAGGTATATGACAATATATATTCCAATTCTTGTGTTTATATTGATTTATTTAAAAGTCTTAGTTTTTACCATTTCTCGATCCATATTCATTTGGGAATTTTATTTTGAATAAAGCAAAGCAAATATAAAACATCTGATACACAAGATTCATTTAAAATAGATTAACCCTTGAATAGCCCAATTCACGCTCAACACCAGAAGGTTAGGATCAGTCAAAACACACGTCACCATGACGAGACATTTCCCCATCATTAGGAGACGTGAAGAAAAAAGCCTTCGGATGTTCAGTTGCGAGCGCCCGACAAAGCCATTATGCCTTATTATGGACACCATCCATCAGCCAGTCATATCGATCCAACATTAATGCATGTTAATGCCTTATAAATAGATATATAATTTGTTTTGTCTCCACCTCGGAATCCAATTGATGGATAGTTTGTTCTGTTGCACCAAACTGTTGGTTTTCAACGAAGGCGTGGTCACGGCTGCCGATATTAGTTACGATGAAGAAGCCGAGCTACTTTATGATTTCACGCTGCCAGTAAAAAAGTGTGAATCGACCCGTTTATAAAATTGATTGTTCTCGCACTAAGAAATCATTATCTCGAACCGTTATCTTTAGAGATGCGTGCAAATTAGTATAATAAGTAACAAAAAGGAATACTCACTTTGTCCTAGATGTACACGTTTCATCCAGGGGTATATCTGCGGAGGGTTTGCTTGTGTGTTTGAAGCCGATTTAGCGCTTTTGGAGTTAGTTGAACTAGAGTTATTAGCCTCATTGCTTTCATTGCTTGATGTACTCGACGCTGGGCTGGAAATATTTTGATTCACATTTGCCTTGTGTTCCACAGGAGATGCAATAGGTGTAGTCAAGCCTAGTTTAGTGCTAGTACTGCCACTAGAATTCTGTCCACCAACGGTTCCAAAGCCGGGAGAAGTTCTTCCTGGCCCGGAGGACGTGGAGAGATCTTGCGGAGATGCTACTCCTGTTGTGGATGTCGAGTCGGCGAATTTACAACTGGCACCGCCCGCTTGGCTAGGTGGAGTTGACATTAAATTCGGCGACAGTGCTCCAGGGCTCGGATTTGAATGTTGGTGCATATGGCTAGCTGTACTGCCCACTCTGTGCGGATGCAGCTGCGTGTAATCGATCATACTCTGTGGCTGCATATGTGCTCCTGCTGCAGGTGTCGCGTATGGATGTTGAGGATAATGATGTCCAACTTGCGGAGGAGAATAGCACGCATTTGGATATGCAGAGGCCGCCGCATTCGGGTTGTAATAGTCTGCACCAGGTGTGGGCAGTCCTGGATGGCCGGCCTGTTCGACTGGCGTGCCAGTACGGCCAGGTGCTTGGTTCCCATAGCACGAAGCCAGGGAGTTAACAAATTGGTAGGAGCTCATCCCTGCGTTATAGTTTAACTCGTTCATCGATAACAGCGTGCTAAATCCTCTTTCTAAATTTTACTCAGAGCTTGTCATCGCTCGGATGAGCACTGAATAGTCTAGTTGGACATGTTAAGTGCTGCCGCTGCCCGCTCCAATTGTCCTCGTGGAGAGGCTTGATTGATGGTCCTGTGATAAAATGAGACGCATTAGTTGGTCAAGTGTGTCGTCTTGTTATTGGAGATAAATGTTACACATTTTATAACGTTGTAGAGCATTTGTGCATTTAAATATTATAACATAATTATGAGTCGTTGTTTTATTTTATTACTACAAAGCGTGATTATCGCGTTAGTATGAATTTGTTATTAATTCATTAACTTTGAAACTAAATCGTATAAATACTTTTACAAAGATGCGATTTATTCAAATTATCTACACATTAACGTTTATACCTGTATTTCAAGAAGATCTGAAATTTAAGTTTAAATTCATATAATCGAGGTTCTTAAATATATGTTTGTAAATTGTAAGGTATTATTCTTAAATGCATCAAGATAATTTGTTTTTATGCAAGCTATATTTTATTTACTGGATGTTAAGTTTTTCCACAGTGATATTTTATACTTTAAAGTATACTGCAACAAGTCGAACTAAACATTTGCCGTTTAAGCAGTTTTTCTTATACCATAATTCACACCGCAATACGCCGGGGGTCTATTCTAAAACAATAAATTAATTTTCGACTTCCTAACATACGGTACAGATGTCAAGACAAGTGCGGAAAAAATCCGAGTCCGCCACGTGGTCGGGCCATAAAAATGTCCGCAGAGGTTTATGGGTGTAAGCGGTAGGCCGAATGTGACTTTGCCAAATTTATGAACTCCGCTCAGTGCATACATCTTTATGAGCAAATTAGCAGTCATTGTGTGCCCGATTTATTTGTCGCGTACGCAAAGCTTGATGAATGTGTGAATTTTGGAGCGATGATTGAATTTTGTCTTTTTCTATCAAACTTTTATATTGAACAGAAGAATATACGAAATGGTTTAAAAATATTAAAGTAAAACATCGCTATACTAAATATTGAAACTAAGTTTTACATTTATAAAGTATAATTGATGGAAGTTTTAAATACTTCTATGATATTAAGTTCGATTCAGATCAAAAAGATAAATACACCATAGCGAAAATATAGTGATTCGAAAATTAGTTTGTATAAAATTTACCATTATTATAATAACCTTTAGCGAATCCTAAAAATGAAATATTTTAATAAAAAGTAATATTTTTTTCCATTAAAATGCTTGTTAATTTCAAATTAAAATTAATAGCATATCATTAAGTTCATAACTACTTTTAATCAAATCACGAAATCATACTTATACTATGATGACTACTTATACGTAAATCATAACTTTAATAACACACACATATATATACATATATATGAGATTTAAAGTATGTATATCTATTTTATTTATTTAGAAGGCCGACTCTATAATACATGACATTTAACGGTTAACTGCGTACCTATGGTAAAAAATAGGTTCACCTCGAGGTTTCCTAACTTTATGATGTCTAGATAAGTTTCTATTAATACCTTTACATACTTTTTTAATACAAACACATCTTATATTCTTAATGTTCTTTAATGATACTTCTAGCATCCAGTTCCAAAGTGACACACTCGTCAATATTTCTTTTATTTAATATCGCTAGGCCTAAAAATGAACCAGTTGTTATATTCAAAAATAAGTTTGCCTGCTAATTTTAATTACGACGAATAACTATCGCATTGTTTCTCTTGCATCGTGACATGAAAACACATGTGTCGGTTATTTCAGTTTGAAATTTTGTCACTCCCGTCCGGTGAGCATTAAATGGGCCGAACGATTCCGCCTTTTTGTTTTGTTTTTATTATTCTTCGGTTTATTCCCAGACATCCTTTGATGACGAGTTTTAGGACTGTTTTAATTATAATTCAGTGGTTTGATAACTTTTATTGTGACTTAAGTTTAGAAGTGTGAGAATTTTATTTACTTTTAAAATAATAAATACATTTACTAGACGTTACATTTTAATTACAAAGTCTATAATACAAGATATAGATACCAAATCTTTTAACTATTATTTTTTTAAAAGCGCTATTTCTATTCTGTTATTTTTGTTAATATTTTGCTGAAAACTGATCAATTACTATATAAAACTAAAAAATTTACTGATTTCTGTAAATGGTTCCGAATTTGTGACTGATTTGCTATTTTAAGTTCCCGTTGAGCTCCCTGCTCTAGATATAATAACTTTTAATGCGCCGTGACAAGTGGACAGTTTAAATCCACAAAGTTCGGGGAGATTAACTCCGACATGCTTTGATTTTATGGCAACGTGCCTTTTCAATCAAAACGGTATCAATTGACCATAATTTTCTTTACATTACTTACTTTATATTATTATTACTTTATATTCTTTATGTTTGTACAAGAAATCTGTCACGATTTTTTTATAGCTCCATCTAAAATAATTAAATAAGAAACAAAATGCGATACTCACTCTAACTTATTTAAAGAGTGACCAAACAGCAGTAACAGCAAACTTTTTAAAATCACAACCAATAGAGTCGAAGAAAATGCACTAACATCCCACAATTGTAAGTTTTCCAAACACTTCACAAATCAATTTTCGCTTTTTTCGTAAACAAAAATTAATTCCCAATAACCAAAACTATTCTGAAATACAACTGTAACTTAAGTCCGTTAAAAAATAAAATAAGAAGAATATTTAAAATTAATTTAACAGCGTTCGAATTTCGAAAACTTCGGCGCGTATCGTCGCGGCGGAAAACGGCTCGTGTTTTCCCGGCGTTCAAGCGTCGAGTGCAGTGCGCGTCTGACGACGAGGTGAGCGGTCGAGTTGACGCGCGTCAAGCGGAGCGGGCGGGACGAGGGGCGGGGCGCACCTGAGCCTCGCCACGTGTGCGCGCCCGCTCCCGCTTCCTCTTATGAGCGTTTACTGGTTCCCGATTAGCGTAATTAGGGAATACGGCAACACCACGTATCCGATTTCAATGGACCGATTGATGACTATGGATGGCACGATTGGTGTTGCGGAATTTTGTTTTAGTTTCAAAACGATTAGCAAGATGTCATACCATTCTTTTCAGCTTTGAACAAACAGCTTTATGTAATTTTAATCGTAAGATATTGGAAGTTTCAACTAGTATTTCATGTTTGTGAAACTGAAACCTTATATGCTTTTTCTAACGAAGTTTATATCAGATATAAAAATCTTGCTGTTTAAAGCTTAAATATAAAAATAATATTATTATATCTTGTTGGGTATCGTCACCATTAAAGTTATAAAAATATATATATAAAATTACATGCACAGCTTCGTAGTAGCTATTTTTTTTTAAATTAACGGTCAACAATGAAAATAGATTTAATGTAGAAAATGGTGCGAAAAAGACAAATGTATGTATCTCCATTGTTTCCATATAACGACTTAACGTGTACCTTTAAGCTTCAGAAACAAATGACCTACTCAAGTCTCGGAGTACGATGACAGTACATATTAATAAAGAGACGTCAAAAGATATAATTCCTAGGACGTATTTAGTCCAAGTCTACAATGAAGGAGACTCGCCATACGTTAAGGACTTGACGTCTTACTAAGTTAGTATGATTAAATTAGCTATTCTTTTGTTGACGGTGTTGCATGTTAATGAAATACACGACACGCTATCCTATCATGCTATTTTTCAGTTTCTTTATTAAAAAATATTTTTGTAAGAATAATTTATAGAAGACTTTTGAAGACATACGAATAAACAGTAACGAAAATGGCTGTATTATACTATCTGAACATCTATCTATATGTGTAAAAAATTATTATTGTGTTAAACAAAAAGGATGTATTTGTACTGCACTTGAAAAATGTGAGTGGCACATTTTTGCGAAATAAAATATTCTATTCTATTCAATAACTTTTTAAGTATTTATGCCATGTTCCCACTAGATCTATATCAAGTTAATTATCAAAAACATTGCCTTAATTTCAATATCATAATTAATTATAGATAGGTATACGCACAGAATGAATGAAACGTGTGGAAAATGAATGAAAGGCATGAAACTTTATAATTTTATTTAATCTGAATATTTTGTATATTTTTAGTTTCGGTATTTGAAACTGTATACTCAGATCATTGTCTCAATAAATAGGAAAGTCAAATCTACAGTTTGAATAAAGAATTGAAAACTTTTTGCTTTTTTAACAAAAAAATTAGGAACTATTTATTTGCACAAAATATTAACACAGGTAATCAAACCACTTTCTTTTTTAACTTTAATAAAGTAACATAAATTATAAACCGAACGCAATCTCATATAACAACAAGTCCTCAATTTAATCGAGTGCACCAAATCTGAAATTGATGATTCTTTAACCTGTTGAACATAAATATCGACTTTTTAGTATCTGTTTTTTTTATTTTCCAATATCAATTCTAATGATAAGCATCATAATTATAACTATAACAGCATTCACAAGTCATAATTATTCACAGAAAGCCCTACTTAATCTCATTCCTCTACGACGGACATCCGCCATACGTCATGTCTTGACGTGACATTCTGGAAGGATAAAAATTACACGTTCGGAATGTTATACAGGATTATACGTCTTATTGCTATTAAAATGATGTGGAACGGACAGACAATCGCTTGGTATTAATTATAGAAACGCTAAAGTTTGTTTGAATGAGTAACTTTTAACGTAACAAACTATAAAAAAATGGCAGCTTTAGTTTGCTGCAAAACAACATCCTTTCATAAGATACAAAATACGCATGTAAATAATGACCGCGCCTCCGAGCCCTCAGATAGGATTCGAACCCAAGAACTTTCGCTATCCGAGCGAGTGCTATGACCGCTGAGCTACCGAGAGGAGTCTCGGTTTATATGAGTTATATATTATAGAAATATGGCATTGTGTATGAAAAAAAAAACAATGTCTTTTCAAACAAAAATATAGTAATTTTTAAAACTATACACTAATTTGAAATGTTAACTTTGATATGATTTTAATGCAATTTTTAATATGTTACAGAATTTGTTCAGTTAAGGAAACTTTAATAGCGCTACTAAAGATACATCAGAGAAATTAATTAGCAGTGTACTAATTAAAGTCAATGTCATAAACTTCAAGCGTATTTGTCTTTTAAATAATCATTTCTTTACTCCCTCCAGTTTTTTACTACTTCTTCCACTCTTACAAAATATTTTACTTTCGCTCTGCTATTCAATATAATTTGCGTTCTCATTCCTTCTCTTTCACATTGTCTGTTTGTGGAATGGACTTCCTGAGGTCATCCGGAAAGCTTGTTATTTGAAATGTTTCAGCGATTTTCATATTTCCCCTCCCGTCATCGTTGTGCACAAATTTTATCTTTGGATTTGGATGCATCTGTATCTGTGTTTCTTCCTCAAAATTGCAACTCAAGGTTGCCATGATGAGATTGTTATTTAGCAATACTGCCATCTGTTGTTTGTCTGTATTTTATGTTTCTGTGTCTTAACTGTGCAATGAAAAAATATATTAATATCGATTTTATAATAGCCTTTGCTTATAATTGCTTTGTTTACAAATTTTTAAACTTGTTCAAATACATTTGAGGGGCAAGGTATGGAATCTTATTATAAAATGCAATACATCTACCAGAAAATGAGCCTCTATTCTTTGCAATTTTTAAGCTTGGAGTAGCAAGTTTATTTTTATTAGAAACAAAAGTGAAGAACGCATATTGACTACTCTTTTGAGAAAAGTGTTAAAATATTGTTTAACATATATAATACCTATATTGGGAAAATATAGTAAGCATATCAATTTCCTTCAATAATTGTCGAAGAGAAACTCAAGACCTTAAGTTATGATTATCCTGCACTCCTTTTTTTTTGAAAGATAAGAATATTTTTAATATTAGCCGCTGACCCCAATAGCAATAAGTTATAGGACTTTACACTGCGAAAGTAATTGAAGTAAACCATTCTTGCTGTTTTAAACATTTTTTCTTAATAGCGTACATGATGAAACTAAGTCTACTTGACAAGGCATCAATATGGGGATTCCATTGTTGTGCACGTGCAGTTGAACGTGATACCCAACATTTTTGTGGATTCAAATTATAATTAAAATTAAAAGACGCATACAAAATTATATATGTGAATGGTATTTTGTAAGAAGCTGAAAAACGTGCGGAAAAATCACTGTGTCTTTTATTGTTTATCCTCCGAATTTATAGCCTCGAATAGCTTTATAGATTAAGTTTGAAACTGAAGTTATTGTAGCTGGAACTTCAAACTTAAAATTTGACATTTTAGTGTTTCTTTTATTTAGTAAGACATAAAATATGGACTTCATTGTTAGTTTACCTAGAGGTTTGTTCAAATATAAATAAATATTATACCATAACGCAAAGGACGATGCTGCAGTGATTAGCCCATTTGGCCTGTGATTGCAAAGGTAAAGCAACTTTCCCAAGAGCTGGTCTTCGAATCGGTGACCATAAATTATATGCCTAGCTTGCCCAGAAGCAGCCCATTAGCACGAAATTTGAATTTCTTACTTTGTACTCCTATATTCTGATGTTTAGTAGAGGGGACCATTTCTCTATCCTAAGATGATACATTCCTTTGTGCTTAATGTTTCTCATGTCAACAAAGAGCTATTGCGTATTCGAAAACTATGATTAGATTTTTCATGGGTGTAGTTTCAGAAACACATACTCTAAATATCGCGCGTATCAATACACATCACTACTACAACTATGACTCTTACGCTATAGAGAAACTGTGATAATTTCCTATAAAATTCGAACATTGTATTCTTTGTGTAGATTGTAGTAAATTACTTAATTTATTTATTTGTAAGTTACATCATATTGAAAAATGCTTAATTTTCATTATAAACGATTACAGTACGTCTGAACGTGAACGTCTACGCTATGGCTTCGTAATCTAATGTTAGCAGACTTTAGCACTTACAAAACCATGTCATAGCGATATTATTACATCGATTCCTTCATTACTTAATGGTCACATCGAAGAATCCGAGTTTCTCTACCTCTATTTCTTTAAAATATGGCTGAACGAAGTGATAACTTGTTTATACGTCATGCTCGTGAACGGTTGCTGCTTATTTATACAGGTATCATGATGGTTACTAATGTTATTTAGTTTAACTGAATGCATTTTACTTTTGTTTGATACGCATTTGAAAAGCATATTTACCTTGGCTAACTTTTACATTACTTTTTTTATTGTACATAATATGCAAAAGATGCTGACTTTACAGCAAAGTTACAGTAATGTTTCTTTTGAATTAACAGCTTCTAATGAAACAAATAATGAATAGCTCTTGTTGAGATTTTTACTGGTTCTTCGTAGTACTATTTCTCCCGACTTAGATTTTAGAACAACAGTTATTATTAACTGTTATAATAGTTTATATATTTTTTAAATGAATTTGAAATTCTTTACACAATGCATTTTTTTCTACTAGCAATAAATAAACTGTATTTTAAGAGTCTGTTTAATATTCTCAATGTGTAATAGACGATGTTTCCTAAATTTAGTCGGCGTTACGACTAATTTAACCTTTAGGTACTTTGTACACAAACACCCATGGCTTTTCTAAGATCCTCTTGTTTGTAAATTGTTATGCATTTAGTTGGGTCCGCGACCTATGAAGCCAATTAGCTAACGTAGGATTTATTACATTTTAGGTTTTTTTTACAAAATCAATTATTCACTCGCACTTCATCCACAAGAGTATAAATGTGAACTTAATATTCACTGGATATCAGTGACTCTGTCTGATAAAAAGAACATTCAGCGCTAGCGGGTCATTTGATTGCGGTCTATCCAGAGATCTATTTATCTCAGGGTAGAATAGCAGGACCTCTAGGGGGCCTCAACAGAACTCTACTCTACTCTACCTAATGACTTAACTAAGGGTGAAATCGTAGTACCAGATTTCTATTGCCTAGGGGCTCTAGTATTTGAATACCGTCCTGGCCACCACATAAATTTCGCTTTTCAGGATATTTCCTTTTTCCTCTGTATTGGTGCAAAATCTAAACATTCCACGCCATTTTGTTTGCTTTCGTTTCTTTGTTTGTTATAAAAAACATTAAAATCACTTTGAAGTAACATTACCAAATACTGCAGAACAAGACAGAGACAAAACAGTTCATTAAAATTTTCTCCTGGATGTATCATTTTCTTCTTGTTCGTCAAACAATTTTCTTTTTTTTTGTTTAGTAGCTATGCCGAGCCTTTGTGCCATTACCATTAACAGAATCATTTTCTTTCACATTACATCCGAATTAAATGATCACATACGATCATTGCCACCACGAGAATATAGTTATTGTTTAAGAACTACATATATTCTCATTAATAATAAGTTACTCTTGTAATAATCAAGTAGCAAAACAATATTTTGACTTAACTGAATAGTTATCAGGGGCATTTGGAAGCGGGCTATATATCACCCATAACGATGCACATTTGTCTTGTGTTCAGGCCTTAATTATAATTACGTGCTAATTACTAAGTACCAGTTATGACCGATTTGACTGATTACTGTGCTGTACGGATTTTTACTGTCCTCCACTTGTTAAGGTCAAGTTTTGAGTATTAATAATATAAATTGCTCACGTTGTTGGTGGTGTGAAGTTATTTATATTTTCAATTATTTTTTTTAGTCGTCAATGTAATAATACTTTGTGGAATTTACCAACGAAATGAAAAGATTTATATGGGTTATCAAATGTGAAAATGGCAGGAATGAGTCCTCGCCTGAAACCTGTTGTTACAAAGGTTAAAAGCATTATATTAAAAAAAAGGTCTTCAAAATATAACTTTATTTGAAATTCATAATTGCACAAAAAATTACAAGAAGTTAAAAGTATTTTTTTACCGTAGTGGTACTCTATTTAACCATAAAATGTATATTGATTATTTATCTTTTTATATATATTTTATTCTTTCTGATGTATGTCACTGAACTTTGAAATATCTGCAGCGATTGCGACCATTTTTTTTGTTTATTTGAGTAGGCCTCTGGGTGGTTTAGATTCACAATAAGTCCAGATAGATGGCGTTGCGATCGAGTTACGTATATATTATGCTAGTAGCATATAAATTTGTTTCAACCATCTGAATACAGCAGTGGCGGATTTACCAGCAGGCTGAGTAAGCTTGAGCCTAGGGCGGCAGATTTTTGGGGCGGCAAATTTGGTTACGATTTTTTTTTTTTTGCTACCAGAAATCAAAAAGATTTCTGAATGACGGTTTTCTGTATTCTGTTTTCTGATGTTTTACAGATAGAAGTCTGCAACAAATTTTGCCGACGACTTTCCCTTCTCACTTAAGGCCCTTTTCCTGTCATGCGTTTTTCCATCCGTACGCGGATCTGGTCCGCATGCGTGCCGCCCGCAATCTATCATTTCATACATGTTTTTACTATCATGCGGGCAGCCCGCGAGCGGTACGCGGATCGGCTGCGGGCGCGCAGCCCGCGTGCGTTCTACTCGGACGCGGGCGGCGTTCTTCTACTCTCAGTGTTGTTTTTACTGTGACGCGGAACGCACGCATGGTTATAGACGCCAACAAAAATGAAAATTGATATGGAGAGAGTGATAGTTGAAGTGCACTTTCGTCCTGCATTGTGGGATAAGCAAAATGCTTTGTATAAAAATCGCTATGCAGGAGCAGCTGCTTGGCTAGAAATTTGCCTATATATATATATATATATATATATATATATATATATATATAT
Organism: Calamotropha paludella; assembly: GCA_927399485.1. Taxonomy (NCBI): domain Eukaryota; kingdom Metazoa; phylum Arthropoda; class Insecta; order Lepidoptera; family Crambidae; genus Calamotropha; species Calamotropha paludella. The sequence continues at coordinate 17,514,743 of OV656815.1, read as the reverse complement.
ATATATATATATATATATATTGATAATTTACATTAAACATACCAGTAAATTGTCTGGTTTCAAGATATGGATCTACTCTGAATTGTTTTTTATATTTGTTTTTTTTAAATGATATAAGCGGTAATCACTTTTTAACGTTCATTTTTGGACACGAGTGTACTCACTGGCGACACGCACGAGACTGCAGCCAAACGGTAAATCTTTGTCCTGCGTGTGGCCAGTAGCGTGCTATCACCCGCATGCGGACCAGATCCGCGTGCGGACGAAAAAACGCATGACAGGAAAAGGGCCCTTATCATTTGTCATTGTACGTTCCGTGAATCCGTTTAGCAATATTCCATATTCTAGAGTAAAACAGCTAGTTCGCCGCCCCCAACGAGTAATCGGTTGGGGGCGGCGAATCGGTAATCGGTCTTTGCGTCCAATGCGCCCTCTCCCCGCACTTTGAATGAGTGTAAAGAGCGAAATTATAGAAAATGTATTTTTCTTTCCTACCGTCAACCCATACAGCCAGTCCTAATATTTTTTGGAGGCTGCGAACTGCATGGTTTGTATATAATTTAGTGATTTTAATTTGAATTTAGTGCATAATTTTACCGATTTTAATCTTATGTATCGAGTATTATGTGTTGAACACGCACTAGCTTTAGAAAAATATACCTAAAAATTATTTTACGTGCAATTCCAACGAAGTTGTTGAATTGTAAAAATAATCTAGGACATGACAATTGTGGAGGCAAGGGCGGCAAAAGCTTCACAGCCTATACCTTGAAAATTTGTAAATGCGCCACTGGAATACAGTTTGAAGTTAAAGCACCAAAACATAAATAACGACCCAAAAATTTGCCTAATTTTTTTATTCCTATTTTATTTTATTTTATTTTTTCTCTTTGTCAATAAAATATGTCTGTGACGTTCACAATCCTTTCTCCAATAGACCATCTCTATCATGCAGACAGTAAAATTTATTACAACTTAATAATGACCTGGTCACGCGACACACATGTTGCTTACACATAATTCAACATGATTCAGCCACCTCTTGGCCTCAACGTAATTTACGACCTAAGGGTGAGTCTGGCTTTTCTGTCGTTTCCCTCCTGTAAGACAAGGATAAAAACGCCCGGTGTTTATTTAAAAATAGTTTATTGGTATTTAATTATATCTCTGATTCGGGAATGGTCTAAGATATATTTTTTTGATAGTTGGAATTCGGAGAATGTTGGATGTATATTTCCGATAAGATTTTCTTATTTCGAGATATTAATAATGGGAAAATTATCGCTCATCATTTAGCAATATTATAATAAAGATCTTTTATTTTGATTTGATTAAAACTATTCCCAGATAGGTGCTATTATTATTGTCAATTATACAAAAAACTGAATGATTATATTTCATGAATATTTTTATTATATTTCAACATATTTTATTTTAATTTTCAGATTAATTTATTGCGACATTATCGACACTTGCCAATACTATTGCGTAATCAAAGGTTTTAACGACGACTATATTAAAAAAAATCATCAAGGTGTTACTGCTACCTAACACAAGGTGGATAGGTGAGACAATATATTACTGATCATAAGATAAATGCAAAAATGTATTGTAAATACTTTGCGATGCAGGATGTTCGGTATCCTATCTATTTAATAAGTTTTTTTTTTTACATTTTGAAGAGGACGGTAATATAAATATAGTTGGGCAGGATGAATCAGACCTCTTATTTTACCAATAGGCAAGATACATAAACATCTACTAAGGCCTTAAAATAGTGGATTCTGAACAGTAATCACCGAAGTGACACAATATATTAACATTAACCGTGTTGGTGTTAGCTCTTTCAGTTCGGTAATAATAAACAGAAAATAGTAAAATATGTTACAGTACTAATGGGATTCAGACGATGAAATCTTTGATATGCTCTTCGAGTCTATAAAGGCAAATTTACCAAGTAGTTTAGTAAAAAGTAATAAATAAATATCAGACAACTCAAAACAAACGAGATACGAAAACAATTGCTTCATCACACATAGGTCCCTATCAGGATTGAACCCGAGACCTTTAGCGCAGAAGGTAGGATTGCTAACATTGCACCAAGCGTTCCTTTGGGCATTCATAAAATTATTCAATTGTCTTCCTTCAATATAGGTACCATGAAGTCTCGAACCTTGTATTTTGTATAGCTAGTATTGGAGGAGAGAAGTACGTAGGTAAGTTCGTAGCTGATACAGCGCCAGTCTGTGAACACCCGGCGCCAGTCTGAAATACATAGACCTAAATGGCTCTGTGTATAGACTCTTCATGACGACACGTGTAATTTCCACGTTCAGGTAATCATTTTAGTTCAATGTTTGGCAATTATTTTATTTTATTTCATCAGATAACATGAATCCATAGTTATTAGTAACAATCAACATTTATTTCTGTAGGTATTCGTATGTCAATGATTTTAAATCTAATTGCATCAAATAACCAACATAATTTGAAATTCAATACAATAATTGTAAAGTCAAATAATGTTTAAATTAAATTAACTTCGTTTTCCCTATTATGACAAACAACCAAGCAGATAGTAAGGGACAATAATATTTTACTGATATAGTCCCTTGAATTTTCTAACTGCTGTTATGCATTCTTGCAGTAGCTATACGATACGCTTGCCTCTTAGTAATTGTATTCGTTCGTATATCAACAAATATCGTAGACGCATTGCAGAGGGCGGAATCCACAACATTTTGAAGAAATTATTATATTTAACATGTGGAGTATTGTATTTCCTTTGGGTACGAACTTTGAAGCAACCAACCGGCTGCTCGTTCAAAAATAATGACATTAGGCATTTAATAATGTAACTTTTAATTTTGAAAAAATCAAACCTGCGAGCCAACATGTTACTCTTAACATTCAGCGCCCAACGTCCTTTTTAGTGTCAGCATTGTCTTTCAGGTACTCGTTTAGAATACGATCTAAAATGAATGCGACTCTTTCAAGAGTCTCCCGTTGAGCATTATCAGTGGAATGGTATGAGAGTTTCTTAGACTGAATCCAAAGACATATAAAGAGTTACTTATTTATAGCTAAGGTTAAGACACTAATAATTAGGTATGTATGCCGCTTTTTGATAGACTGAGCAGTACCAAGTCATCAGCGAAAACTTAGTATGTTACTAACATCCACTCTGTCCACGTAACAGCCTGCATATTGCTCATCCCTACTTCTAAGTTTCTTTCACAGGACCCCATGAAAATATATAGGCACTGTTATAATTTTTTTACAGGAAATATTATAGTTGTCTTATCTCTCAATATCTTCTCATAAGATTTGTTCTAATCAGATACTTAAAATTCTTAAAATATACACATATACTATTTGGAGCAATTTTAATAACACTAAATTTTTAAAAATAGTTGATTACTTAGATGATTTTTATTTTATGCAAAAAAAAACAATATTAGGTAGGAACCTTTGTATAACAATGTTGGCCCGCAATGGCAATAAAATTCCTTTGTATCGTAAATTATGTAAGTACCACTTATGATTTTATGAACAACAACTTTTCGTCTTGGAAACTTCCAACACCATTTACGACTGAACTGAACTGAATCAACTGAAACAAATACCTATTTGTGTACCTAATTGTTTTTGTGGTATGAATAAGCATTTGTGTCTGAATCAAAGGCTCTATTCATGTAATTATCTGTTGTATAAGTTTCAAGTTGTTTACAGTAAAATCAACGGCACATCAACCTAAAGATGTGTATACTTGACGTTTGAACTTTTGCAACAAGAAATGATGCAGTATTAGAATAAAAAATATATTTTTCAAAATTTTATCTAAGATTGTTAATGTTGTTTTGTTTGTTTTGTTGCAAGGTTGTTTTGTTTGTTTTGTTAAATTATTTTTGTTACTAACAAAATGAGTTTACTTGAATAAAATATTATTATTATTATAAAAAAAAAAAATACAAAATGAAGATTTGATTACAGGTACAAATATTTTAGAAAATTTTAATAGTGATTTTCTAGAAGTCTAAACAAGAAATATCAAAGCAAATTATTGCGAAAATTATTATTCAAACCTACTGGTAATTAATATATAATTACTACTCTTTACCATAATTCTCTTGTCACGTTTTTCTTTCTTTCCCGGTAAGACCACGCATGATCCCATATAATAATACATAATTACTTAATGCAACACTTAATTTGCAAGTGAATAAAAAATTTGCATGATATCGTCATAATAAAGTTTTTTATCTCTGTCACACAGAGCAAATGAGTGAGGCGGTGAGTGAGACAAACAGTGCATAGCTGTTTCGCTGCAGTAGAAGCATGCGTAATGCAGCGGCTGTGGGCGGGGCCTGTTGCGTAAGATCGCGACCTCTTATTGGTGGATGAAACTCAAATAAAGTGGGGTGCGAATGTGCTGAAGAAACTTCAAAGTTCTCGGAGTTCGAAAGTTTTAGAAATTATTGTTTTTTTTTTCTTGAGGTCGCTTACGAGATCGGAATTTTCAAGTAGGGAATTAGTTATTATAAATAAAATATGTAATAAATAGGAAAAAGTTAATCTAAATAATACAATAAAATTTAATGATACATGTGCTGATTCAGCATTGTAGTTCAAGATTTCCTTTTACTGGACTTTACTTTTTACCTCGCTTTTACTTTAGCTTATTGTTAAAACAACAAAATATTACACATTTTGGTCACATATTATATTCATATTTTTGCAAAGAAAATTAATAAGAAACAGACACCGAGACTTTTCCATTAGGTATGTTAATTGTTCACGAAATAAATTTTAATTTTTTTAATTAGTTTACTTTTAAGGTAAGAAAAAAAGGGAAAAATCTGTCTTCCACACTAAAACTGAAAGAAATTCATTACTGAAAGAAAAAGGTTCATGGATATTGGTCTCAAGTTGTTGCCTATCAAATTAGACATCGATTTATGCGTATCATATGTATGTAGGTAATAGATCTATGTATCTAAGCCTATATGGCTTAAATTTTCTATAAAAAATATTATCTAATTTTATTTAAATTTTTGTGCTCATTAGTGAATTGCTTTAGCTCATGATTACTACTGCAATTTATTACTTCTTGATAAGTAATTCCTAAAAAATGTATAAAAACATAACTTCCATAAGACAAGTGTGATTCGTAACATTTTTATAGACATTATGAATTTTAAATAGTAAAGTGTTTTACTGACTTCAACGTAGGTATATTTATGTTTTTTTCTAACACTTACCTTTATAAACTTTTAACTATACCATTATTTACCATTTTTTCTGTAGATTTCAGCAAAATCTCTCGAACTGCAGCATTCAGAGGTAGGTAGGTAGATACTTTAGTAGGTAATTTTAGTAAACTAATTATGTTGTACCATTAAATAACTTTCATTAGCGTGGTATTTTCTATACAGATACCTAAAAAATTTCATATTTATGATATAATATATAAAAGGCAAATTCTGATCTAATAGGATAAAATAATATACAGAAAGCGTACCTAAAGGTGATTAGAAATAATTCAAGAACAAGCTTTTTTTGGCAAAGCACATTTTTTGGGCACATGTTTCAGTACTACCAGGAAAGATAGCAGGAAGTGAAATGGTTCTCAAAGGCTTGGAATATGTTAAGATATAAGATATACTTTAAGAAGATGTAATATTATGTAGTTAGCGATCTCACGGTGACCGTTGAAAAAAAAAACAATTAAAAATAACTTACCTATATCCTTTTTCGTATTATAAATTACATGTAAACTAAATTTCGTTTGAACAAGTAGAGGTATTTACATGTGAAGTGGCAACGAACAGAACAATTTACATATTTGTAATGATAGTTTCAATCGTTTGGATTAATGAAACAATAACACTATGTAGGTAAATACTTATCAGTAAAAGATTTTGTTTAATCTTATAAGATTGGTTAAGTATCAAGTAAGTAGCAACTTGATCAGCTAAACGAAGCAACAGATTCTAAATTTGAACAACAATGATTATGCCAGAAGTGGAACTGACTGACGTAGAGACTGAAAGGTTGAGTCAAAAAGCTAAATATTTACTCCATTTTGAAATCTCGCATTGGCAAAAAAAATCTATAGTGTATGTAGTCATTACCATTAGGCGTCGCCTATAAAACTTTTTCTGATGAGTGGAAAATTCAATGATTTTTTGTGGATGCATACCTTTTCGCTGGGAGAAGAAACTGGTTATGTAGAACTCTACTCAATTTCCCCACTCGGCCAAGACGACGAAGGATGTGACGCCTACCCACTAAAGCCACTCGATATGCCTTCGGCCGATTTCTGCCTAGGTCTCGGAGTTACAATAGATACCAAGGCAGTCGCACGCTCACCAAAGCAAACCCTCTACGGGATGCAAAAACTACTGCTGCCATCACAGGGATTTTTTCTATCGCCTATTTTTTCTCATTGACTCAGAGCAGGGATTTTCATCCCAAACCCAGAGCACACTTGAGCGTGCGTACTGCCCAAAAGGTTTCAGTTCCTATGATTCATATATTCGCATATTGTCAAATCGATGGTTCAATCGAGAGTCCAAGATAGCTGCCATTCGCTCCAAGGACTAACCTGTAGGTGGGCAAAACAGTTTTTAAGGAGCTCGGTGGGTTAGCACATTCGGGATACAATTGCTGAGGTTAACCATTTTTCGTAATGGCTGGTTTGGATGGCTGATCATGTATCAAATATCATGATCAAAAACTGATTAGGTATCTCGAGCTACTCTGTATTACGGAAGTCACTTTGAGATATTGTCCCAGGCTAAACCAGATGTAGCCTGGAAAAGAATGCAGTCATTAGCATTGGCCCGCGTAGTTGCTTAAACCCCATTCTTCATACGGTACTTTCAAATGGGGAAAGGGGAGGCCTGTGCCTTAGAAGTAGTGATAATAATATATTAATAATAATAGCACATACATTTAAAACATTTAAAAGGGTGTTAAAAAATAAAACTCTATTAGGATTTGAACCTGCCGAATTCCTAGAAACTATAGTTACTCAACACTGGTGATTTTCTTTTTTTTTTGCATGTGATAATATAAATATGGTAATAAATCATAAAAATAAATGTTACTTTGTTTATTTCAATACAAATTTATTTCATCTTTGGCGATTTTTATGGCAAAGAGTCACTGTGGTATCGCGTTTTTGTAATTACAGGTAAATCAAGTGGCCTATATCTGTGATACGGGCCATTATTATACAAAGCATTCCTAGTATTCATAATGTAGGTTCGATATTTCGATCTTTCGGGAGTTTAAAGGGTGCTTAAAGTTATTCTTTAAAAACTCAATTTGCACTGTCTTATTAAGAATAAAATGTAACTGGATTATTTTCTCTAATTTACGCGCGTTTTCCTGCCACTGCCTTAATTTATTTTATTAACGCTTTATTCAAAGCCCTTACCTATAGTTTAATTTAGTTAGTTGGGCAAATAATCTGACCATCACTTGCTTTGGTAATTATTGCGAGCCTTAATTCAAGGCAAGGTGGCCTCACCTCACCCAAATTATTTAATTTATATATTGACCAACACATGGAGGAGCTAAGCCGTAACATGTAGGCTATTATATTTATGGAGTTTGTGTAAATAACATTAGTTATGCAGACGATATGGTCCTGCTGTGTCCCTCATTGAGTGGCTTGAGGAAACTTATAAAAAATTGTGAAACATATACTGAAACTCATGGTTTAATGTACAATTCTGTGAAGAATCAATGTAAGTTATCAAGAGGAAAATTGAAGGGGCCTGGCTATATACCAACTGTTACCCTGAATGGAGTTGCTTTAAACCATGTGGTAAAATTTGAATACCTAGGGCATATTGTCACTAATAACCTCCACGATGACTCTGACATAGAAAGGGAACGAAGGCATTGGCTGTTTTAGGTAATATGTTGGCACATAGGTTTGCACAGCACTAGTCAAGCTGATATTACTTAAAGCTTACTGTCAACATTTATATACATGCAGCTTACAGGGCAACTTTACTCAGAGTGTCTACAATGCTTGCGAATTGTATACAAAAATATATTCAGGGCTTCTTTCAGGCTCCCACATTACTGTAGTGCATCTGGTATATTTGCGGATGAGATCACTAATGACTTCTATGCCATTATTCGTTATAGCATAACATCTCTAGTGGGTCGGGTGCGAGGGAACCAGAACAGAGCCCTGAGTATGATAGGAGATAGGAGATAGATAGACTCGGCTCTGCTTGGCCGATACATCAAACTGCATGTTTGATAAACTGTCTGAGTAGATGCAATAGTAATGCATAAATTAAAATATAATAATATAATTTATTTGAAATTGCTAAGATTGAAATTAAAAATGAAATGTAATTATGACTAACATAGAAATTAAGTAAAATTGTCACTCAATAATAAAGGTAATAATAATAATATTGTTAAAATTGTAAAGAATTAAATTAAAAATTAAATTAAATTAAGACTAACATAGAAATTAAGTAAAATTGTCACTAACATCTATGGACTCTGTCTGAAAATAAATATATTTTATTTATTATTTATTCTTACAGTAAGCATGCTCTGCTTTTAGTATTTTATTCTGCTAATTTGTTATGTTTTGTTATCCTTTAACAATCAATATGGATCCATTAGATGATTAATTCATGGCTATACTTAGTCTTACCGCTCTTTTAAAAACAACAACAAACTTTAAATTTCACTGTAATCATTTAACTAAAACACTCAAAATATAAATTTTATTGCTATTTTTGTAAGGAAGCCTTAAGGCCTATGTCTACCAAGAATTTATCTACAGGTATAAGTATTTACACAGTCGTAAGCTAGGTTTAATGGTAGACTTAACAGGTAGACTATTAAGTCAGAACGTAAGAATCAATATGTTAAAAAATGAGAAAAGAGAAAAGTTAAGAGATAAACTTTGGAGAAAGGCGCGCCGATAGGTAAATACTGCTTCGAGTGCGAAGGATCGTACCACCAGTTATCATATGACCAGCCAAAGTAAAACCACTTTAAACTCATTCAATACGTTAAGAATTGAGCATCTATCCTTGTCTTTTTTAAATGGTTCCTTGGTCTTTTATAATTAAATGATAAATAAAGAAAATTAATCATATAATATAAAGATTTTTAAGCGCATGAATTAGTATTTTAACTCTTTATAATGGATTCTTATTTGGGGAATATAACATCAAAAAAGCTGAGAGTGCGCCTATATGTACAATTAACGAGCTTTTAGTAGCACGTTCTACGGTAGCGCCACTAAACTTTGCACTGTTTTGAAAGACGAATGCTTTATTCCGCTAGATGGAGCTTTTCGTGCTTCACCTTACAAAGGCAATTGTAATTTATTAGGCGTTCTATAAATGCTTGTATTTTTAAAACGTAGTCGGGTTATAATTTTATTTTCCTTAAGTTCTGAAACAAAAAATACATACAAATTACAGTTTGTGCAAAGAATTTTCTAAAAACGCGAATGAATTTTACAGCGCTGAAAGTGAAAGCAAAAGTTATCAAAGTAGCTTCTCGTTAAACAAAACACCCATAATAAATTCATAATTAATTAAAATCGGACATTACATTTAACAAAGCGGTTTTCAGATAGTGAAATTAAGATTTTTTGTGTTTGCAGTATCAATATTAGTAGGTACTTAGTAATAGTCAGAATAGTGTGGTAATTTGGTGTAACTACGGCTTGGTTGGGCTGATAAATTGCTATTAAAGCCAATATTTGAAAATCACATTCATATTTAAAGAAGTAGTGCCTTTATTAAGGAAATCAGGAAGAAGGTAGATACTTTACTACTGATGTCAAATGCGCTATTAATATACACTTTGACGTTTCGATCTAACTTATATGATATTGTAATAGAGATTATTTAATTTTTTGAGTGTTAAGCTCGGTGGGTTGTCAACAGTATTAATATCTATTTATGAATTTATCTATACGAAAGCCTTTTGAACAACTCCATAAAATATTTATATCGACGTCAAGGTAATAGGATTACAAAGTTATATTGACGATTTGATTTAGTAAATAAATGTAAGGATTATAGATTATTACTTACAGCACAGTTAACAGCGTCTCAAAACCTGTAGGAATTAGGTAGATATAAAACTAATAGCTTGCATTTTAATATACTTCATTTATTTTCAGGGTCAGAGTTATCAAATAGATCTAGAAAATATGGCGAAACTTGTTATCTCCATCAACATACATTGAGTAGAGAATATTGAAAAATATTGATGTAAGATTCTGGACAAGCTCAATCCATCGTAAGTTTTCTTATTCTACGCTAGTATTCAGAGTGTTGCCAAGAGTAACCCCATTTTATATAAAATATAAAACAATAAAAATATATTAAATAAATATTTAACTATACAAAACAACTACATTCGATGTAGTTGTTATTATAAGCGTATTTTAAGTCTTATAGAAATATGGCATTGTGAATGCTAAATAATAAAATAAATAAAATATATTTATAGAGTTAGTAAATATCAGTAATTTCAACTCCTGTAGTGAAAACTGTTGAATGTTTGATTTTTCTCAATACTTTTGTCTATTTATATCTACTCTTATTACTTAATTTTGTGGTAAAAATAGACGTGCGAAAAAAAACCATAAGTAAAAGACAGCACAGTCAAAAACTCCAACTCAAGTTTCAGTAGATTTTCTATTTACATATGTGTGATTATATTATAAACAAAAGCCTTGAAAAGCAATTAAGTTTACATATACTTACTAAACGTTAAAAATTCTGTTCGGCTGATAGTCCAATTTTTATGAGAGCTGGTTTCTCAGTCACTTTGTCTTTGTAGGTAAAGCCAAAAAAAAATATTTAATCACGTATCAAAAATATCGCCTATATTATACAAAATCGTTGAGTGATATTTGAACTCTACAGCCCTTAGAAAACTAAACAGCAATTGTTTTTAATTTTGCCAAAACTCGAAATCCCTAGCGTCTCAGAAAGTAAGAGTTGGGACCATTAGTCAACCTGTCGGCCCTTGTCAAACGAACTCGCCGACGACTTTACGGCAATACTGCGCCAATACCGCTGAGCTCTGACAGCGCGTGATGTTATTAAGTACATGTGTACGTACTTAAAAGCATTCCTCTATCCATGCATCGGAATGCTAACATTGGCTGTTACACTCACTGTCCAGAAAGAATAAAGTTAGAGCTACTTCAAGTATTTAAATAAAACAAAAAATGTCATAAAAACGTTTTATTAGGTTTTGTCTTCAATATTCTTGAGCAGAGTCAGCTTTGATAAAAATCTGAAACAAAAATAAATATTTTATTTACTTACACAGATAATTAATAATACATTACTTTAAAACGTTTTGATAAAGATTTAGAAATTATGTGTTTGTTACTCTCAATGGTAGAGAAGATACAGAGAAGATACTCTGTTATCACTGGTCGATAAATGGGAATTTCTCTCCAAATTGGCCAAAGTATTAGCAAAGATAATTAGGTAGTATAGGAAACACATCACTTGAGAAATTTAATAAAAAATCGTAACTAGAATTTTAGTCACCAAGAGTACGAATTATTATTAGAAGAACTATATTTTTTTAACATTGTTTCCCTGATTTCTAAATTGAAATTATTATTTAAATATTTCAGCTTCGAAGCAGGCAAAAACTTTCACCTAAGCTTATTACAGAAAAGATAGGGTAAGTTAAGTGTTCGTTTTAATGAGATTTCCTAAGTAAATAAAAAGTTAGGAAACATCCAGAGTATTTTCAAGAGCGAACTTTTGTTTTGTTTGCCCGTCAATCCCGAACCACCGAAGACTTTTGTTAGGAATCTAAAGAATGGACACTTGGTTTAATTAAATTTCAACCCTCTTTTTCTTATGCAGTTTAATGCATTTTTAAGAGACATGATTTAAAAAAGGGGACAAGTATTTACTTAAAAAAAGGAAGTCTAAAAATATCACTGTATTGTTACAGTAATTTGTATGATGTTAGTATTATGTGAAATTTTTTAGTTCATAAAGTATATTTAATAAAAATAATATTTCTTACATTCACACCAATTAGCCTAGCCCAAAGTAAGCACTATATAAAGGCTAGTGTTATGGATACTAGGGTAACGGATAGACATACATATATATGATACATAGATATATTATATTTATAGAAATATATGTAAATATCCATGACTCAGGTACAAATGGTAGTATTCATCACACAAACATCTGCCCCTTCCGGGATTCGAACCCAGGACCATCGGTACGAAAGGCAGTATTGCTACCGTTGCACCAAATGATCGTCATTATTTAATCGTATTAAATATTCGTCGTATTTGATAAGCTATATCTGTAAAGCTGACTATTTTATCGGTTTCTTGTCAAGTGATTATTAATTAGTAATAATATATTATATATTACTATGTATATATTACTATTTTTATATATATATATATATATATATATATATATATATATATATATATATATATATATATATATAATATATATTTATAAGCAGTAATATATAAGTCAATGATAATAAGTTTAGGATTTTACGTTTGATAATTGTTTTTATATTTACTAACTCAATTATGATACAAATTTAATGATAACCCAATCTATTAATAGGTTGATGCACGTCTTCTATTTATTTTAAAATAATATACTTCAGATCTTTAACACCATATATTAAAAAGGTTATATTTTCTTTCTGAAAATTTACTTTATTTTGTACATTTTCTAGTCAAAGTTAATCCATTTTGAAATTACTAATTCAAGGAAATATATTTCATTTTGAAATAAAAGCATACTATAAAATACCGCGCATTGATTCGCGAAATAATTATTGGAAGAGCTGAGTAAACGGAGGCTGCGGTGCGTCGCTCAAACAATGCTAACTTACATTTAGCTGTCAGTCAAAAACAATTTGGAATTCGTGTGCGCGGAGGGTCGGCCGAACGTGCCGGAAAATTGGGATACACATTGAGCTGTTACATCGACACGTAAGAATAAGAAAATATTGCTGATTGACCAGATCTTATAACTAACAACGATTCCGGATATCCGCAAAAAATGTGAGCATGTTAGTCAAAACAATAAAAAAAAACAACTAATAAACAAACAACAATAATGAAATTGAATGGTGTTCTTGTATGGACAATATTTTTATTTTTTTGTGTTAAGTTATAGCACAATTATCAAGGAAGTAGATAATATCTCTTATTTTATATAAATCCTACTTCGTTATACCTTACCCGTTATATCCTATATTGTGTAAAATACCTATTCGTTTTCCAAACAAAAATCTTTATGCGTTACGCACGACTAGTGCGCAGAGGTCAGCGTTTTAATATTTTATCGGCCAAATATTGATTAGTTTTTTGACGTGACAACGTCTTATAAATTGGTTTGCCGGGTGACACTTCAAGAAACTGCGTTACGCTCCGCTCACGTTATGCGCTTACAATGAGAGCGAGTGAGAGGCACGCGTCCCTTCCACTCGGGCATGGTTAGCCCGCCTAAGAGCGAGAGAGACAGACATAAAAAGTGGAAGGGACGCGTGCCTATAAATTAATGTTTTAAATATAATTCTTTGTATAAATAAATGTTTTAAATTGTTACTATTATTTCATCCTTCTTCCTACTATACGAATGAATATTCACATTAAAATTATTTTACCACTCAAAGTCGTTGTCACGTAAAACTTTCGCCCGTATACCGACTTTACAGGCAACCAACCAGTTTTTTAAGTATTGTATTTTCCATTAATTTTGGTTAAACTTATAGATTAAACAAAATATATAAATACTGTATTTTGATTCATTATAATTTCTTCGTGGTAAAAATGTATTCTATTTAAGTTTTTTTTTAAATTTAGAATGGGTTCGCTCTTATTAATAAAGTTTCATTTTTGATATTTTAAAATCTCAAGATAAGTGTGCCTCGTTAAGTACTTTCAAAAATATTTTTTGTGGTGTTATCAGCTTCATATCATTCCAGTAGTTACAACGACGGCCCGGTTGTTCTACCATCGATCATTTCCACCATCCACTCGCCGGGTAGAACACATAAGTGACATTGACGCCGAATCTACACCACCATCACTTGATCCCTCAAACCTTGCAACCTCTCATGAAAACTTACATTGTCTAAATAACGCCTGAGATCTAAAGAAATTGGCCGGTCAATCGACCTTTCGCTGTTCCTGGCATGTCAGGTTACGTTAGGATCAGGTAAATGACGTTATGTTTTGATTTGAACTGTGATTGACAATTTTATTCTGGTTTAGAAGTCAAGAGTTCAGGAAAAGTTACTTTGTATAATTATTACATTGATGTTTTGTAGTTTTCTGGATCTATTTCTGATTTGTATACATGAGTGCCCTAAAATTTTCAGTAGAAGTTACATTTAACAAGACTGTTGAAAAAAAAAATATTGTAAGCGCTCAAAACACTGTCTAGGATTCTACTCTGAAATTATCTTGAAAACATGGTGTAATATTTTTTGATTATATTTATTTCATATTTTGACGTAAAAATTCCTGATTTCCGTTAGTTCTATTACGTATAGAAATATATGAAAATTAATATAAAATGGTTCAAGAATATGAGTTGTTTACCTTTGTTTTTCCTCTATTATTTACATAAATATATTATAACTGTTCCGTAAGAGTCAATATACGATTTTAAAATATTAAAGTCAACAAAATAATAGCGCAATCATTGGCATAAAAATTACCTCATAAAATAAGTAAAAACCTTTATTTTACTTAATAAGCAAGAGATAGAAATATCAGTTACAAAATAGATTTTGTAGCTTGTTAACGGATTGTACATAAAATTACTAAATTAAAAGCCAAAGAGTTTTTATTACCAGCGTCTATAATAAATTTGTTATCTATTTATTAACGATTATATTCGTCTACAAAAAAAACCAAAAGTATAAAAATTTTTACTCAAAGTACAGAATACCTATCAGTAAATTATATTATGATAATACTTTGTGTGTTTGTTACCATATATAGTTACCATAGCTACCATAGTTACCATAAGCCTAAGAATAAAAGTTTCTATAATCAATTAACGTTACGGTAGCAACGCGTGGCCGGGTCAGCTAGTGTATATTAAACTAAGAGACATGAAAACAACCCTGGACATAATAAAACGTAAAGTAAGACAGTCTGAAAAGAAACGTACGGAATACAAGACAAATTGTATTTCACGCCAAACAAAAAAGCAGTAATCGATCGGAATCAAATTTATTTAATGAGCCACTCAACAGGAGCTTGTAGTTTTGCAAAAAACTGCAGCCCATAAATTGAGTCATTACCGATTTTCGCAAAGGCGTCGAATTGATGTGGCTAATAACAGACATTATACGGAGGCGGTGATCATTGTAATTGTTCGTAACCGGCTGTTTCGAAATACCACATTGGCATTCAATATGTTAACTCAACTTCTACCAATATTAAAAAGCCACCAACCATTGGCTAGAACACGCAAAAACTGTTAAAAGTAATTGAGATAACATCAAAACACGGCTTCTCATTTACGACATTTCATTTTAAATTTAAAGTTATAATACTTCTTAATTTGTTTTTTCTTTAGTGACAAGGATGGTCATTGGAAACGAAACTTATAAATAACAATCGATACGCCTCGTCTTTGCTTACTCTAACGAAGTCGTAGCGTGATGTTTGAAAAGTCAATAATTTTTCTTAAAGAGTGGGTTATCAAAATAAAAAAAAAAATCAAATTCTTTATATTGTTGATAGTTGCCTTTTAAGGCAAATGTACTCTTCAGTTTTATTAAGTCAACATTGTTTTTGACTGTAAAGGTAGTTGGAGTTTCAGTAGTTCATGATTTATATTGAATTTCATTAAAATTCCTCTAAGGGCTCCGGTTAGGTAAGGTTTCACCGTCAGAAACAAACAGAAATTTGTATATGGTGATTTAAACATTTGATGATCTCCTTGGTCACGGGGCACGCATACAAGGTTTCATGGTAAGCCATTCCGAGGCCCCGGGTTCGATCCCAGGCTGGGTCAATCCAGAAAACGAATTTTTATATATTGGCTCGGGTTAAGGTGTACTGGTACCATCGTGTTTTTTATGAACTCCATTACACAAATATTATATTATTTTAATGAACATTTGCATATTATAGTGTTGTAATGAAATGAAGTACATTCTTTTTCAACTTTAGTACATTGGTTTGTAAATGTTTTTTTTATTAGATCCAATAAACTGAAAGCTTTATGAAAAACTAGATGCCCCGGCCACGCGTTGCTGTGCCGACTGCAGTGCCATCTGCCGGACTGATTTGTGAATCTAAACCATTCTCAGATCCCCTTGAACACACACAAAAAAAATCATTCAAATCGGTCCAGCCGTTTAGGAGGAGTTCAGTGACATACACACTCACAGAAGAATTATATATATAAAGATAATAACTCGATGATTCGATTATTTTGAAGAAGTCATAACTTATTTATACAACGAATGAGCATTTGATCATTTAATACAAACGGAAACAGCAACGATAGTCTCTATCTGCCTGATAATAGAAGACATTATCAGTGAACCTATGCTTGGGCTAAAATGAATCATTTTTAACAACCATTCATTCCACGACCTAGAAAAAGAAATAAATCTTACATTCAATAACATCAAAGAGCAAGTCATTATGGCGCTTTATCAGTAACAGATGTTAGCTACCGCTGGTCTGAGCGATCAAACCGCTCTTATCAACGAACATAAATTACTTCGTAATTACAAAGAAGAGCAATTAATATTAATGAGAGCGTACACGCTGTTAACAGATAAAAAATGACATAACAATTTTAATCTGTAGGTCAAGTGTAAGTGGTGCATTTGTTATGATATTGCAGATTATTTTGTTGGAAGACACTCTTTAGTGTCAGTAAATTTAACAGTAACAGTAAAATTGTGATGATTTTTATTAAAATAAATATGTGTACCGCATTTTAGTATTAAAATAACGAGTTATATATAATCTTTATGAATATAAGAACTATCAGTTGCTTTAAAGATATATAGTGCAGTAGTTAACGATTTATAATTGTATGAGTTGAGCAACTTTTACAATTTTATAGTTTTTATTTTTTTTATGCATTTTCAATGCGATCTTATAAGATAAATTATTATAATAGAAAAATACTGACAATAATACAGATAAACAGGCGGGAGAATCCCCGCCTGAGAATTCACTTGTGACCCGAGTCGATTTTTTCTAGTATTTTTCTATTATAATAATTTAACTTTTACAATGTCTGGAAATTAGATGGGTCACCATATGGACATTAATAATTTGTACTGAAATTAATAAACAGTTACCTATCATATTTATCCCTCTTTTCTTTTTGCCGCTATAAATTGCTTTATTCTAGACTATAATTGTATTAATTATATGTACCAGAATTCAAGAGGCAAGAGTATTTGATTTTCTGAAATACATGCTGCGGTTTAATTAGAATACGCAGTCTCTCTACAATCTTGTATTTTTTAAGTTACTGATTGTACCAATTTCTTTAATTATTTTATCTACTCTAATACTATAATACAAAGATTCTAAAACTGAAAACAAAATGCTTATGACAAACATTACGTACAGGCCAAAAATAATAAAAAAAAAGTTTCATTACGATACAGGTCTTGTATGGACACTTGTAACATAATATAACTTTTTTATCATAACGATACACCTATACAACCTCCATCTGGACCAAGGAGGTTGAACCTCTACTTTAAAAAGGTTTCAATGAACGAGTCCGTGACGACGCAACACGCATGCGCAATCGATATTTGCACCTTGGCGCCAACATTTGACATTTAAACATTTGTTGTTATATTCAGCGTTTTATTTGCAATATTGTTTTACGTATTATAGTATGAAAGTAGATAAAGTAGTGTATGACACTGTACATAACTTGGTCTTATAACACTCGTGTGATACTATAAAAAAACTCGCCTACGGCTCGTTTTTTTAAACACACTCGTGTTATAAGAACCCTTATTATGCAACAGTATCATAAACTACTATTAAGACATTGTGTGGTGAACAATTAAACTTATTATTATAAGTTTATTATTTCGAACTTCTTTCTTTCTTTCTTCTACTATTTCAATCGTTAGCATGCACAAATTCACATTGGACTCGGAGGTGGATTGTAGCCCACTCTGTATGGTTTTTTCGACCATACGGAATATTATTGTCATGTGTTTTCATTCCAAATTAGCTGATGAGTTGAACATGCAAAATATAAATTCATAAATGAAAGGGCTGTTTCATCTTAGTCGATTGTCAAACATTTATAATAATGGCATGGGTATATATAGCAATATAAGTGACAATAAATGCAATAATAAAGTTAATTAATTTGAATAAAACAGTCTTTTACGTTTTTTAAACATAATTTATTTTATATTTAATCCTGACATTTCGACTCCTTTATGGGAGCCATGATCATAGGATGACTAAGATAATGGTTGTCGTATATTTTGTACTACCTTCACAATATTTTAATCTGACACGTTCCTAATTATCGAAATTTTATATAAGTGAAATTGTTTTATTTTTACTACTACTACTGAGTCTATATTATCAGATCGGAAATTGGAAATTCAAATCGGAAGCCCTTCCGAGAAGAACTCGCGAAAGAAATTCGGGCAAGGGGACCGACCTCCATCTTACTGTAATTATTTACAAAAAGAGCTAACTACATCACCAGGTGTGTCTTTGGAGGTATTATTTTTTAATTATTGGATCCCAAGCAAATGAAACGCTCCAACCGTCGTCTCTATTGAAATAAGGATATTTCCTGATTTGTAAAAAGTGTTTTATTATAATTTTTTATTATAATATAATATTATAATTATTATAAATCTTTATATATATAATTCTTCTGTGAGTGTGTGTGTCACTGAACTCCTCCTAAACGGCTGGACCGATTTGAATGAAATTTTTTGTGTGTGTTCAAGGGGATCTGAGAATGGTTTAGATTCACAAATCAGTCCGGCAGATGACGCTGCAGGCGGCACAGCAACGCGTGGCCGGTTCAGCTAGTATATTTATAATATTATAATTATTATAAATATATTTATTATAATTAATGTGAGCGGAACTGTAAGAACTAAATAAAGTTAATATGAGTTAATAAATAACCTTTACCCAAGGCTACGTTCTTATTTTTTGATAAGAAAAAGCATCTATAGGTGGTTCATGTTATTAGGTAGATATATCTACAGCTTGTATTTTATTAAATAGTAAATATCTTTATACAAAGGAAATATTAATTTTTCAAGTCATTGTAAGAATAATGAGAGATGCGTTTCACTTTTGCTTCATTTCTTAATGTTACACTTAAAAAAAAGACATATTTGTTGCATATTTATTGTAGTAACGAAATTCGTATCAATACAACCAATAACTGACTTAATTACGTATTTGCTTGATCATTATAATGAACTGTACTTTGTTTCTTAATATTATATATATTTTCTTTTTGGCATTTACCTATGATTTTCCTTATTACATTTACTCAAAATAACGAGACAAAAATCGTAGGCGCGTCACGTCCACGTCACGTTACATCAGCGGCCATACAAAAAGCGGATCGACAAAAGAATCTGCAGACGCATTGTTGGCGGCCGTCATTTATCAACAACGCTCCAGTGACGTCGTCGGGCGCAGATCGCCAATCAATGGACTGGGGTGATTTGGTTTGGAATCGATTAAAATTTTCGCATCCCATTTCTGGGTAATACTAGTATATATTTGCCACTTAATGTGTGCTTTCATTAGATTAGGACGAACGGACTCAAAGTGCTTATGCTTATGAGGTTAAACTCGGGTCCGCACGAGACGTCAACTAACAATCAACCAATTCATTGTAATCGGCACTTAAAAAGATATCACGTTTAAATTTACAAAGTTAAATTAGGATTTTTTTAAGTGAGGGAAATTAAGAAAAAAACATTTTGAAACTTAATTTTTTTGACGCATTAACGAAATGCATCTCTTACCTGTTCGTATTTTGAATGAGAGTTCAATCTTAAAGGTTATTTTCTATTTAACTTACAATTTAAAGTTTAGGTTTTAGACTTGTATTGTATGGATAGGGTAAATAAGGTTACCAAAGATGGGCATGATATTATATGTAAGTATAAAAAAAACGCATCGATTTGATATGTTATATAACACATGTAACAACAAACTGCATCTCTGTGTAGTTATTTCTGAGATATGAAGTAGTACAAAAGACAATCGTTGGTTGTGTAGGAACATTATTGGACCTTCGTTTTTGTCAAAGGTTTCATTGTTATTAATAATGATTTTTGTATTAGCGTTGTAGAAACGCCATAAGATTAGGTTTACATCAAAACTTGAAATAAAAGCAGAGCGGCGTCTATTCCTTTCTTAAAATCTTGTAAGTACGTCCCTTTTATCAGAGTATACGTAATACAAAAATAAAGTAATCTGAAAAAGTCCTTTGCTTTTCAGTTCCATTAATTGTAGTTAAAGTTCATTCTTCTCGTGTAGATTTCTATATAAAAACACGAAAACAAAAAAGTAATCTGATCTAATATGACATTAAACAATAATAAGAGTTTTTAAACGTGGTAGACATCAGAACTACTACCGAAGAAAATGTAAACAGATAAAAAATATCCATTTTTTTTTTGGTATTCCGCCTTTATTGCCCTTAAAGGACAATGCCCATCGTAGTATGGACTTTGGTATCGCTTTGAATAATTTTGTGCCATGATGATTTTTACTATATTTTTAGGTTGCTAAGTGTAGATTAAATTATTAAAAACAGTTTTTCTGTAGTTCGACGGATAAAATGAAAAAAATATATAACAAAACTCATCAAATTAACACTTTTCCCGGTCTTCATTTGTGTTTTTATTTACATTTGAATTGTTTTATCTATCAACACAATGGTTGGATGTGAGCTGGGTGCGAGTATTTTAATGCTTTAGTTTGAATAATACTAATTTAGATATAATATTTCAGACTATTAAGGTTTTCATCACAACACTCAATTGACTATGCCAATTTGACAGTTCATCCTACCCGATTGTCCCATTGTTGCCAGTCTTCTAAATTATTAACAATTATGTATCGATTATGATTGCCAAATGCAAGTTTATATGAATAACTTAAATATCTGTGCGTTGATATTATGTTTTATTAAATATATTCCTTTTCAGAGCATTAAAATAGCACATATACCTACTAACTTCTTTATAAGACCCCTAATACACTAGCATATATTTATGATCATAGAAGAATCACATTGCACGTATATCGAATAAAATCTGTCATCATACTGTTGGATGAATCTATGATCTCTAGACGGCAATGCAGCACTCATAGTCATGCTTTACGTGCTGTTATGCATGCAAGATCGTTTATTTTATTGATAGATACGAATGACATGCAAACAATATGCTGGCAATGGATTGACGGATACCTTTATTTTTCAACATGCTAGCTATAAATGACGTGTATGCATGCGTATGTATGTATTGTCTACACATCTACGAGTCATGCACGTTTGGGTACTGCATGTCAGCGGCATCACCGTTTAGGGCCGTACTATGATTGATAGACATCAATCATAGTATTCCTTATCTTCGAGTTCCTTCGAATCCAGACGGACTCGGAGGGCCTAATATGGGCTATAATATACATTGTCTACTTGTTTGTTAATGTGATATATTCCATAATAAAGCATATATTCCATAATAAAGCATATTAAATTGTATGAGTCACTGTCGGTGGTTTAATCAATTTAATTATAAACACAATACAAAAACTGTATGAAAAGTTAAAAGCACGACGCAACAAGATTATTGGAAAAAAGAGCGCCGTTAAAACCATAGAAAGATGAAATCGTCTTCTAGTAACAAATTAGTTTCACATCATGTCTTATGCTTAATTACTTTAAATGCTAGAATGCGAACTGCCAATTCGATATTTTAATTAAATAAATAGCGTATCGATTGTATTATATTTGGCAAATCGATACGGTGAAAAGAAAATGGCAATACCGAGGAGACAAGTGCCAATAGAAATACTCGGTAATATGGAAGTGAATTCATTGCTAATTATTATTTGGATTATTGTCCGTCGATGTTATGGCAAAGTATTTTACAGCATTTCGTGAAAAATTAATACTTAGTTTTTGACATAAATTTGATTTAAGTACAACGACGATCAAAGACGATACCACGAATGGGCATTGTCCTTTAACCCCATCTTAAATATGCCACGGATTCAGGTGAGGTGTAATTGTATTCATTCGAAAACAAAAGAAAATTAGATGCACATGAATCATTTCAAATTCGTCAGTTACAAAATACAACCTTTACATATACTTACACAAGTGACTCACATTTCTTAAGCCCTTCGATCGGATATAAAGGTAAATACATACTATCGCGGCATTCAAATATCCATTAGAAGGTTTCTTTTGATCCAGCTTCAATGAACGTTCGACGTTAGGATTAATTAGACCCGCCATTCAAGCAACTTATTCAATGCATGAGCTTACAAACTTATACAGTGAATACCGAAAATTGAAATAAAGCTTTAAAAACTTTAAATTAATTACTAAAATCGAATGATTTTTATTTTAAGAATGGTTTACTAATGTTGTAAAGATGACTAAGGTGTGTCGTTAGTGAGTCGCTCTTGTTTGAAATAGACAAGTGATTTTATATTTTTAGGGTTAAGTCTATCTCATAAGCTCTATAAATAACACAAATCGAATTTAATCTACATGAAATGAATGAATGAATCTACATAAATAAAATTCAAATGCATTTCATAGCATTTAAGCTATTTCTTTGACGACAGTTTGGTGCAACGGTAGCGATCCTGCCTTTCGCACCGACGATCCTGGGTTCGAATCCCGGAAGGGGCAGATGTTCGAGCATTTGTACCTGAGTCATGGGTAGATATATATATTTCTATGAATATTACATATCTATGTATCATATATGTATGCTTATCCGTTACCCTAGTATCCATAACACAAGCCTTACAGTGCTTACTTTGGACTAGGCTAATTGGTGTGAATGTAAGAAATAATCATTTATTTATTTATTTATTTCCATGAAAACAATAAGACTAATAAAATCGAGGTTAGTATTTTTTTGTAATCGACATCAACGTTATTTTTTGCAATGTAATCAACGTAATACAGCATAAGATGTAACAGCGTCGCCATGACTGAGCAAGTTATGTTTACAAAGACTACCTAAACACTTAAAATGTTGTAATGCTGTTTTTATATGGGAAATGCCTAAGTTTTCCAGTACTCCAAAGCTTAGAAAAGTAATTTTTAGGCAATCTGAAATAAAAGCTAGTGTAAAATACTGACACAAAAAAAGAAGAAAGCAGTATAGTGATATTGTTTCACAGTCAGCCTTAATTAAATAAGCATTTATGTATACGGAACCTTGGGTCGCTGAGTGCAATTCTAACAAGGTTGCTTTTTTATTATAGGGCTAGTTTTATTCGGTCCAATGAACGAGGAATCTCGGTAGTCTCGTTTTAGTTGTAATAATTAATTCAAAATAAATTATAACAGATGAGAAATTATAAAGCAAATGTCAGCATGTGCCACACTGATCTTATTTTAATCGGTTTATACTGATAAAATTTAAAGACAATCTACTTGGTAGGTCCCTTATTATGAAAGGTGATGTTGAAAGAATTATGTTCTTTATATTTACCAAGTGTGAGTCAAATTCAGTAAATCTATACAATATCGTGAAGTATTTGATGTTAAGGTTAACATAACTCCCAATATTTAATGATTGTTACTTTGATATATAAATAAACAATTACAATACCAAACCACTTTTACTGCTATAATTGAATCTTTGTAAAATGTTAAGCAAATGTAAACGTGTATTCACAGATCGTTGAGATACAGATAAATATTACTTCTCTAGTCTGATTTTAAATGGACACTTGTTAATACTACTGTCATATTTAATTTATAGAATCATAACTTTAGTGTAAGATAAGGCACGTTACTGAATTTTAAATATAACCACCGTCTATACTAGATTATAAGTAATATAAGTATAAAAACTTGCCTTTGTTTTCACTGTACAAGAAATCCTGATTTTAAACTCCAAAATATAAACTAAACACAAGAAGCCATCTTGAATAAATGTCAGCCAAGCATGCGCTGTTGCAACTTACCCCTGGCCATGGGGATGAATGTGTTCTTTCTCTGTTCCACTCGATGTTTTTAATATCTGTCATCTCTTTTATTCACGGACTATTGTTATTCTTTATTCAAACGCAGGAGGGTCCACTTTCTAATGCTAGGGTGCTAAATGATGTGAAGTTAGTCACTAACACCATTCAAATTTTAGCGAATATGAAATTTCGTTTTAAATCCTAATTTTAATCCCCAAAAATTATTAGGTACCTATAGTTTCTCATAATTCTTTTGTCAATTTTGCAAGATATACATTGATTTACCTAGCTGGTTGATGATGGATAAATATATTTAACTAAACTTTATCTCTAATGTCTATCACATAATGTCGTTGATTATCAGTCTCCCATTTAAAATTATATTATTCAATATATCCCCTTAACAAATTTACAAATAAATATATACCTTATTTATCGTGTATGTACATTCCGACATACAACTTAATAAGAAAAGATTCCGAAAAAAATCATTTCGCAGTTTAATTATAATGATAATAAATAAAAATAATTATTTTTAAATAAACCTCTAATTGTGTCTACAAAATGGCGGGATTGAAAAAGCAGAGACATAGAGTAAATAAATACAATACTGTTGATGTTGCCAATAATTTATATTGTGTAAATCTTAATACTTATATCGTATCTTAAAATGTATATTACTTATATACAGTATCGATACTACCAATATTACTTTTAATACACAACAGTTCGTTAAAGATAGAATTTATATTAATACTGGATGTAAGTTATTACTCTTACATAATGACATTGTTCATCAAAAATGTATTCACAACATATATTTAAATTACTTTCAAATAGCGAAACCTAAGAGGAATAGAAATAACATTTGTGAAGCCACATACAAAACAAACTTTTTTCTACGTATAATTTTTGAAACGTAATAAACTCACGTAGGTAGTAACGTACTATATGTATATATGTAGTGTAGTGAAATCATATTTTTTTCGCATGGTTAGATACATTTAAAACTTTTGTTTGTTTTCAGTGTAAAACTGAAGGTAAAGCAGACTTTCATAAACTGAAATAACATTTAATACTAACTTATACTTTTTGTACAAAGATGCTTTTTTTCTACAGATAAACAAATTTTAAAAGTATTACTAAATACAGGTAGCTTACCCCAAACAGGATTACTAAGCAGTATTTTCTCTTTTCGCGAGCCGACCAAATCCGATATCCAGTCAAAACATGTCAAAATCTTGACAAAGTGTCAACATTTGCACATTTACAGCCTGTCCCGAGGGACCAATACAGGGAATAATGGGTTAAAGTCACGGGGTCTTTGCAAACTGAGTGTTAAAGGGTTAAGCATATTGTTTACCGTTAAAATCTTTTTTATGCATTTTGCTGTTTCAAAGCATTTAAATACTGTTTACAAATTGTGGTTACCGATAGCTTACTTATGTTTTGCGCTACTACCGAATTCTCTAACGTTTCTAAATTAAAATCTAAAAATTTAAAATCTTGTTGCCAAATCTAAATTTACAAAAGTGAAATAAATTATCTTAAAGAGTTAATATTTTTGGCTGTACGTCTTTACTGAACCTTTGCTCGACGAATGTTTTTCTAAAGAAAATTAACAATGTAATAAACACATTCCTATATTCCCGTTAGCACGTCGTGGTAAGCTAAACTGTTGTGTTACGTGTGGGTCCACGTCAGTAGTACTTACACCGCTTCCGATGGGCTACGGACGCCTTTAATTAAATACTTTTTACTATACTATGCCTAAGAAATACTTAGGAAATATCGATGATGTTTAACACGCTTTTATTAGTTTCACCTGTATGTTTGTATGTATGTAACTGACTCGTTTGGGCTCAATTTTGCCCAACTTTAAATCTTGTAGACTTATCAACGATCGACGACAATACAATATTTTGATAAGCTTATCTCATTATCCTAATTTGGATCGCCAGGATTAATGACTTTAATACAAGTCCTCTGCGTGAGAGCAAAAGAGCAAGAGCGCGGTCTGCGCAAAAGAAATCCTTGAATATGTTTTCTATCGAGATGAAACTGTTTACACGTCTGTACATATTAAAACGGTTTTATAGCAGATCGAACTAAAAAGTGAAAATTTAAATATAGTTTAAAAACACTAAAAAACACGCTTTAATAGCAAATAGAACTAAAAATCAGAAAATAACATTTAATTTATATTTTATTCGACTGTTAGAAAAAGTATACTAACTCAATGTTTATATAATTTTCAAAAATTCTAAAATAAAAATAAATTAATGAAAAGAAAATTAATTTCTCAATTTTGGTTGTTGTAAATATATAATAAGTAGTTATTTGTAAACATAAAGTTAGTATAGAAATTTGATATAAAAAGCACCCCACGCTTTTTTACAATGAAATTATTTTCCTTTTTATAACTTTATTCATTATCGATTACTCGAGTCGATACTGGTTCGTGTCCCGACTGACACCTGACAATTATTTTTGTTGTTTTTTGTTATTAATTTATTTAAATCTAAAATTTAAATGATTTAATAAGAAAATATTACAGATATTGTTGCGTAGACTTTGTGGAATAACTTTGTATTTAATATTGTATAATGCAAACTATGTTCATTAACGTATTATTTTATTTTATATACTTTTAACAGTAAAATATTAAACATGTATTGTACTTAATTCAATTACTTAATTGGTACATGAGCATATAATATTTTTACATAAAATTGAATTTCTAAGGAAAAAACTCCGAAAAGATTTGTTTTCGTAAAAAAATTACAAGTATTTCTATTCTTTTTATAATATTTCCTAACAGTAATAGCATTGCTTTATCATGAAATAGTAAATTTCTTGGAATGGGACACTGTAATTGGTGATTTTTATTGTTATGCTTAGTTCGTGGTATTTTTTAAAAACAATCCTTCCAAATCTTATATTAATAATATAGGCAAAAGCTAGTATCTAAGCAACATTAAATAATTTTATGTTCTCAGATTTAAATTTTAGTTTTTTTTAAATTGCTGTAAGTGAGATAGACATAAATAAAAAAATAAATAAGGAATAATAACTCCTCTTTATTAATAGCGCCTTTGATTTGACTAGAGGAATAAAGATATTTTCATAAATAATCAACCTTAAAAATATGTTCTTCTTAATAATTAATTCTTATTCTTTTTATTCTATAGGAACCATTGACCTAAATTTAAGTATTTACAAGATTTTTTTTCATTTTGAATCATTATAATAATTTGTGGGTATGAAAGATTTAATAATATTTTCACAGTTATTACGAATTTACAGTACCCTGATAATAAATAATATTAATGGAAATGTTGAAACTTTAAGCAAATATTACAAAATCACGACAAATTAATAATTACTATTTTTAACATTTTATGTACAATGTCATAAATATAAACATCAATTCATTCATGCGTCACATTTTTGGGATCATACCAGTATAGGTTGGCATCATATAATTCGGCGAAATGTTATGGGGAACATTAGCTGTACCTAAATTTACCATCGGGGCAGAGTAATTATTATATTGCTCCGGTAATCCAACCATTTGTCTATTGTCCATGTAATCCGGCACAATCCCTAACTTAGTAGCAGCCATATCATCAGCACCGTACGGATCTGGTGAAGTGGTAAGCTTTCCGTCTTTCTTCGCTTTCATCCTTCTATTCTGAAACCAAATCTTTATCTGCCTTTCTGTCAAACCCAGTGCATGAGAAACTTCTATTCTGCGTCGTCTCGATAAATACTTGTTGAAATGAAATTCCTTTTCCAGTTCTAACGTCTGAAAGCGAGTATAAGTCTGTCTGGTTCTTTTTGACCCTTCTTTTTTGTCATCACCTGTAATTAAACAAAAGATTCTTTATTAAACCATATCTAAGCTATGACGTTCAAGGTGTAAGGCAAATATGTCGTGAAAAGAAATCTAGATAGTTATACGAACCATTTACGCTCTTCATCCATGGGTAAAATCCTTGTGCTTCGGCTGTTGCGGCCATTTTGTTCTCAATGTAATCCGCATTGTCCCCGCCTGCTTCGACCCTCGTCACTGCCTGACAGGGCTCCGGCTCCAGCGATGACGGTGCGCCTTCTTTCGCGACCGCCCCACCCACGGCACCTTTGCTCTTGATTGACGTCTGACCCTCACCATCGAATCCACCATGAAATTGCGACAGATTGTATTCCTTCTCAGACGGAACCTCATTATTTTTTTTCCAGTCGTTGATTTCTTCTGCGTGGTATATCATACGCTGCAGCATTTCTTGGGCGTGTGGTTTCTCACTTTTAACGAAATAAGGCAAAGGTTTTTTACCTTGTGGTTTTGTCAAAAGAGCTCGTAAGTTGGGAGCATCTTCTTGTTCTGGAGACGCTGGCTTTAAGCTTGTAGCACTTTGTGGAGAACCATAATTTAATTCTGATATACATTGATTAGGAGAGTTGATTGACCTGGCGTCCTCGCTTAGATTGTCTGTAGTCGTCTGATTCCGTAAAATATTAACTTTGTGTTCATATGGATAATTTCCTAGTTGTTGTTGTTGTGCGTAATAATTCATTTCTCTCCATTTATTTATCATATCTATATTAGCGTGATTATCATGCATGTAATTTGAGTCATAGCTATGCCAATTATTCGGTTCTGATTTTACTATGCCGTCATTTTGATTATTTACATATGGTCTTGCACCGTATCCGCCATTAGGTATGTTAGGGTAATCACAATTAGGAGGGTAAAAATTACTTTGATAGTTGTATGGACTTGCCGACATCACGGGGTATTGTCCGTAGCTATAGTGTTTCACATCCTTGGCACTTTGATTGTTCACCTCTGCACAATTGTTCCACATTTCACTAGCACGGTTACCAGTCGCTACTGACGACATTTCGTCATTCAAAAGTCACTTCACTTATATCACCAATCCCGGCACTAAAATTGACCTGCGTGGGAGTCTGTGTTCCGTCGGCTAGGTTGACTGCGAAACGAATGCAGTAAGTTCAAACAGTCGGCACGTCCCTTACAAATGTAATACTTTTATGTGACCTAAAAAAAGTTGGGGTACTTTCAACAATAGCGTCGCCATTGTCCCTTCGCAAAGCTGTAAACCGGGAGCTCCGTCTCTTTTAGACGTCCCTTTTACCCGTTTAGTACAATACGTGCGACAAGGATGGCAATCTAATGCGGTCCACGGAAAACTTGCAAATCTATAAATGTTTACAATGCCAATATTCCCAATTTTTCGATTATATGTGTGTGTGCGTATACGCATAGACAAATCATTGATTGGTTTGCATATGTGTGGGTTTTAGAGGGAGTATAGATTGATTTTATTCTATTATTGGTTTAGTGTAAAGCCACGTATGTGTGTCACTGTGCTGTATTAGAATTATATAGGGGGATCTACATTTTATTTCTATGAACATCAACTTTAATCTTCTACAAAAAATTAATATACGACTCTCTTAAAATTACTCTTACGCAATAGAAACAACCATTTTTCACCGGCATCGTAATTAATAAATTCCTCTAGGTTTGACATGTTACTCTAATTTTACCTTCTACTTTTATATAAAAGAACTTCAAAAAGTCACAGTGAATCATATTTTATGGTCTTGTAATGGCATGTTGAAACCTAAGTTTTACGGTAAAGAAATTAAGGTTGGCAGAGCTATGGCTTTCAAGGAATAAAAAATAACCTGAGTTGAGAGATTAGAACTCAAATCTTACACGTAATTACAAAATAATGGTTATACTGTTCACCTCAACTTTGGTTGTTTAGGGGCAATTTCGTCTATAAATGCTCATTCAAGGGTTTAATTGTTCGAAATGAAGCAGAATTAATCTATTGTCCAACCAGTTTAGTAGTGTTTACTGTTAATGAATAAAGTAACAGCAAAACGTTTTTTTTAATAACAATAATAGTCAAAAGCTACACCAAAAAACTGAGTCAACATCCTGTATACAACCTGGCGAACATAACTCACGCGTAGTAACAGTTCAATCGGGGGTTAGCACAATAGCACAGTGTGAGATGTGCGCGTGCGACGGGGCCCTGATTCGCTACTTTGATACCATCAGCATATCATTTTATGAAATATTCCTACATAATTAATTACTATCTTGTCCATTGCACTCATTAGGATCTATGGTAAAACGGCTGATGAAATTTTTGTGTCACCAAAATCAGGTTAGCAAGAAAAATATTCTGCGTTATGTCTGCTAAAAAAATTTATCACGATGTGATTTTCTATGCTAGTGACAGCGGAAGACGTAGAAGCAATAACTTCTCGCATAATGTTAAAAGGCAGTAATCAATTTAAGTTTCCTTAGTTTCGTACAAAAATGAAAACATTAGCAAGTAATATTACTAAATTCTGGATACCAACATTACACTTATTAATAATCTTGAAAAATATACATAGAAAACTATTGTTATAATTGTTAATGTTTTTATACAAATACTAATTTTACTTTATCTTTAGATTTTTTAAACTAATCTAATCAAAACTAAAATGTATAATTGAAATGATATAAATTGTTATATTTTTATTGTAATAATTATTAAGTTTAGTATTGCAAATGTGATGGTTATTTTTTACTTCAGGTCTCCAACTATTTTCATTACGTGTCTCATTTCGTTTATGCCTACTCTAGATATTTGCATTATCATTCTACGTTCGCAGTTTTGAACGCCCAATGGCAGTTGAGTAATGCGACATATGCATTGTATGTCAAACTACACACCTCCTATAGTCACACATCTGTTAGTACACGCGTGCACCCACTGGCTATTGTGTGTATATGTTAGGTTATGTATTAATCTATTTGTCGAATCGTATTGTAACTTTTATTGATAGTAAGCAGTAAATTCTGAGCTTTATTTTTATTTTAGGTATTTTAGTATTAATATTGCGTAGAGCTCATTTTTACCACTGCAGAATTGCTGTGACCACTAGGAAGATTTGTGTCTTAGCAGTTAGGATAAGACCTAGCTATCATGACAAGCCTTGTGCCCTAGACAAAACTTATGTCCTATCACTAAGACCATTATTACTTACGTGAAGGTTTATGACAAGTTAAGTTTGAATAAAGTTATTAGCTTCCTCGTTTAAACTTCATTTATTTATACACGCGGTTACACTGAAGTATTCAGTATCTTGTTTTTCAGTAGTGCTGGTCTTAGCTGTACAGTAGAAGAGCTATCTCAACTTAATATAAACAATCATAAATTTAAATACCGCTTAAGTGGAAATAACTTTATGGGGCAATAACACCATAGGGTTGCTTTAAAAATTAATCTATCAAAGGTTGAAACCCATTACTATAATGTGAGCTAATGATAATATTTGACCTCATATTTTATTGCTTTTTAAAACCAAACAAATAAATGTTTAGTTATAGTCAGATTAACCGTAAAGCACTCGGTATAGTTACGATAATTCAATTTAAAAAAAACTTTAAGTTCAATTTCACAGTGAATTCCAAAATCAATTTCGATAGAACCCTAAGTTTTGTAACGCATCCCAAAAGGATGTAATTGGCTTTTCCTATACCAATGGAATCAAAACTTTATCTCAATGGAATTTAAGATAAAAAATCATTTAGCTCCGTAAGCATTATTCATCGATATGTCAACCCAAAAAGAATTCTAAATTAAAATAGGTAATCCTTAATGCTGTAGTAATAGAAGCTAATTTTGTTACGCAATTTAGGTGTACGCCCGTCATAATGTGTAGCTGACAATGTACTACCATTAATCTTGCGAAATCAATCGATGGCTTATTCAGAATATTGTATTTGGTTTTACCGCGGGGCTTTTCTGTTCATATTTACTTTGGATCTTTTTCTTTAATTTATGATTTGCAATGAAAAAAAAAAATAGACATCTGTCGTTTTAGAAATCTTTGTATTCGTACTTTGAAATATGCGAGATTCCTCTAAAAGGTAATCTGCTATCTGAATCATGTAACATAATAAGTATTTGTAAATTTTTAACTACTATATTCAACATTTAAAATTCCTATTTACCTTTTGACTTGTCGGCAAATAAAAACAATTGCTAAAAAATCATATGCACCTGAACATTTTACTCTCCCTATTGTTACTTCCAGAAAATAAAACATACCAGGAATCTAAAGGCCCTTCAAAAGATAAGGTTATCAACCTACCGTCTGTTATCAGTTCAAGGTAGTCGAGGAAAAAAAACAATTGTTTCAGCGTCCATTGTTCTTTAGTATTCCGAACGGGCAGATATCATCAAACAGAAGGCGGCTTGTAAAGCGAGCCAGCTTTTCCCCGTTTATTGGGGTGCTAAAACAATAAACCGCTTTCCAGTCGCCTTTGAAGTACCGACACGACTTCATAAACTTCCAACTAACTTACCGCTTGCATATTTTAGTGTTACTGGTAGGGTAATGATTGATTTAAAATCAAAATAACATTACTATTGATATATATGAATGTTAGACAACATCACTTGTATTACCTGAGGAAATAACAATGGTACCACAACACCTAGACGCAAGCCAATATAGAAAAATGAATTTTGTACATTGATCCGGCTCGGGATCTCGGATTGGCGTTACAATGAAATAACATTATGCGACACAAACCACAAAGGTCGCAAATTACAATACATAATATGTATATATACATAGGTATGTCACCGTAAAATTGTAAACACCGTTTGATTATAATCTATCTCGTGATATTGTAAAATGTCGAAAGATTGTGAACCGTAACACAGTAATAAAACAAATAATAACCGTATGTTTTTAAATTTTAGCCCTTTCATAAATAAATTAGGTATTTTGCCACTGATGCTGGTATTTTTCCCTAAAATATTAATAATAATAGCCATTAGTCGTTATTCGTCACTTTCTTAATATTATGACTATGTGTGATTTTATATTTTGACGTGACAACGTCTTAAATTAGGTTGCGGCTGGGAGTCACTTATGAAAAAGTGTAACGCTCGGTAACGTTACGATGAGTCACCGAACGAGAGAGAGGCCCGCCGAATGCCTTGCGTCTCTCTCCCACTCAACTATGATCGGTCTGCCGCGCGCATTGTGCAATTTAATTATATTCATATCAATAAATATTCTACCGAGAAAAAGACGTTGTCACGTAAAATCTTCGCCCGTAAAACCGACTTTACAGGCAAAAAAAAAAAAAAAAAAAAAAAAAAAAAAAAAAAAAAAAAAAATGGTTTTTTTATGTTTATTTGTGTCTATCTTAAAGGAAAACCTTTGCTTCATTTACGAATTTCGTTTTTTCCCAAAGGTTAATAAGGTGTTCTAGATAAATAAATAAAATTAAAGCTTTTTATTGAGCGCACTAATCTCAGGAACTACGTGTCGGATATAATGTTTTTTTGCATTTAATAGCAAGGTTATGCGGCTGTTTTAAATGGTCACGCTATAGTTAAGAAAAAAAACTGCTTCACCATGGTTGAAACCACGTCAGTCAGTCAGCTAGTTTTCATAAAATTGAAACCGAGTAAAAAAAAAACTTAAATGCATGACTTGATGACTTATGAGATCGTTTTCATTATTGTATTAAATTAAAATTTCTTACTGTATTGGTCCAAGTATTGTGGACATTTACCGTCTCAGTTGCAAACATTAGCATTATAACTGGTTCTTAGTAATTGCTAGTGATGGGAAAGACTCGACTCTGCTGGGCCTTTATTGAAAAGTCTTCTTCCAGTTTGTATAAGCCAAACTAGAAAACGAGAGCTTATGTCAATAATTTAAAGGCTTCCCAAGTTATCATAGTATGATCTCGACTGATTAAAAGATGCTCGAATCTATAATCTGAAGAGTTATACGTCTGGTCGATTTGATCTAGATGTATGAATAATTATTGCATTTTTGACGCTGCCATTGTAACTATTATACTGATGCCCAAATAATCAAAGATGTTTGTTTTAAGGTACTTTATGACTTTGAAGAAATCGATCCTCAAAATATACTCTTGCTCTGATTATTAAATGATTCAAAATCGATAAAAAGTCTATAGTTCTTTGTTTTATGAGTATAAAACAAGGAACTATAGATTCAGTTATAAGGATATAAAATTCAGTTTTATAAGCAGTATTCCCATGTACTCGATACTAAAAATTCAGGACTGGTTTTAGTCAGTATCGTGAGTTTTGCTAAAATGTGTCCAGTCCTTTATAGTAAGACTTAAAGACTCGAATGCTTCACAACACTAGTGGTTGCACCCTACACTGTTACCCTGCCGATACCGTTTGTTTCCTGCTATGGTAATAAATCTTCGAATCTACCACTTTAACTGTAAACTAGTTGACACAAGAATGACGAGACAAAGGTTCGAAATAATTGTAACTACGTTTTGTTACAAGCGTTTCAAATGTTTGACTTTGTATGAAGTTCTACTGAGGCAAATGACATTATATTTCAATCCAGCTCACTAACTTATCTTTTCATTAAAACTCATGTTTTATTAACCAAACCTTCGGAACATATAGATTTTAAGAACAAACTGCTTAAAAAGTATTTGTTTCTTGTTTAAAAAAATAATATTAGGTTGACGATAATTTACTTCAATTTATGTATCTAATCCTACAAAAAATTTTTTTTTTTTTTTTGCCTGTAAAGTCGGTTTTACGGGCGAAGATTTTACGTGACAACGTCTTTTTCTCGGTAGAATATTTATTGATATGAATATAATTAAATTGCACAATGCGCGCGGCAGACCGATCATAGTTGAGTGGGAGAGAGACGCAAGGCATTCGGCGGGCCTCTCTCTCGTTCGGTGACTCATCGTAACGTTACCGAGCGTTACACTTTTTCATAAGTGACTCCCAGCCGCAACCTAATTTAAGACGTTGTCACGTCAACAAAGCTTGTTATAATAATAATAATTTTCGCTCAACGCAGAATAAATACCTATATCCTTGTCTTAATAAATAAATAGACGAACATGATTCGAAAAAAGAACTTGTGTTCATCATGGATACTTATGCATGCAGGTTCGAACTCGGGACTTTTGGTGTAAAAGGTAATATCGCTAACGTTGTACCTAGAGGCCGTCTTTTGAATCGTATGGTAACTGCATAAGGGATACAATAAATAAAAAGTATAAACAACCAACTCGGAGACAAAATATGTTTCTACTTCATTCTCACCAAGCCAATATAATGGTACTGTTTACGAGTACCGTATGATGTCCGGCAGAGTAGAATAGCACCAATCCTCGTTTCTTAAAGGTGTTTAAATGCGACCAATAATATCAGAGGTAATCACCACACACGTCCCGAAGACTGCAGAACAGGCAGTAGCGTTTTCTGAATTATGGTCTTTCACTGCGATTTCCAACAAGCATGGAGATTATGTTGAAATCCCTTCTATTTTTGGGGAAGACTTCCATCCAGCGACTGAAATGAAGACATAAAGTTATGTTAAGTTAAAGCTTTATTAAACTTATAAAATTTAGCGACAAGAAGATTGAAGACTCAATCATACCTTAGATTCACAGGTCACTTCACCGTTGTTACTTTAACTAAAGTATCTAAAACTAAAATCAGTAGATAAAAGTTCAGGTGAGGTTTTTGTTTCTAAAGTCAAATAATACTTCAAAGTAGCCGGTAACAAACAAAATTTTATTAGCGTGCATTCCCAAGTTTTTGCAAAAATTGCAAGCTCATTGTTTTTGGTCCTTGACCAATATTTTACGACAAGCCTTCTAAAAATACAACAATACAATTTTAAGGTAATCACAACTTCCTAAACAAGAGATGGGAAAAATAGAATTTAAACTAAACAACAACGGTGCGGCGACTTTTAAAGATTTAAACAATAAAGGTTTTTTAAGGGTGAATTGGTGCGTCTGTTTTCGATTTTTTGTTCTTTTTGTTGTAGTAATAAGCTTGTTTTATATTTTGTATCTTTGCTTTGGGATTTGTCACACCTTTTCTGAAACGCGTGCCCATTATTCTGTCAGATATATTTTTTAGCTAAGGGAAACATACATTAAACAACATAATCATCATTTAATACCGTATAAGGTATAGGTTTCAATACCGTATATTAATACCGTATTGAAATTTGCTTCTAGAGATTTTTTCAATAAATAAAGTCCGGACAAAACCCCATTTATTATACAATAAATATCCAAATAATTAGACTAAAGCTAGAACCCTTATTTTCTTATAATATTGATCAAACCATGTGGCTAGGCTGTAATTTATTAGGATTAAGAGCGGGAAAAATCTTTTCAAAACGGTGTGTTATGAAAAAAATCTCCTTATACGTGTAAACACTGGAAAGACTTAGGTCACAATAACATCCAAGGAGGACTTTGCTACAATAATTTCTTTCTACGACTTTTTTCCTACAATAAAATATTAATGTTATAACATAAAAATAAAATTAAGAATTCATTTGTTATGGTAACCGTGCCAATACTAATTTAAGTAGGTAGCACTTATAAGGTGATCAAGCATACAAGCGATATGATGGTAAAGGTCATCGTAGCACACAGAGTTTTTTTGTACAGGTGTCGATTAATCTTATTTTTCTCATCATATTGTTTTCATACAAGTTGGTTGTTTAACCCGATCAACTAAAGGTGAACAAATATATTTTACTTTGACATTTTCTTGCCTGCAATATGTTATAAACAACTTTAATGACAGTTACCCCATGGCCGCCTGTTCGGCTAGCAAACATCAGCCGGTCAGCTGGACGGCATAATCTCTCGCAGTGGCGCTATACGCCGATACCATCGTGTAGGGCAGCGTACACAGAGAGACAAACATTAAAAATATAAAAATAAAGACGTATTCTATTTTGTGAGAAATCGTAGCAAAATTTTAATTTTTGTAAGACTTTATGTAAAAATTAAATACAAAAAAAGGAAGAAGTTATTGTTCTACTGTATTTATTATAATAATAATGACGACCGTTTGGTGCAAGTAGCAATCCTGCCCTTTGCACCCGCATCTCGTACTTGTAATCACACAAACACTTGCTCCTTCCGGAACTCGATCCCTCGAAGGGAAAGCCTCCTGGACACTTGGGAAATCCCAAGTAAAACGCTTTCCCTTCTACTTTGGAAATCCCGCCTTCAATTTATAGTAACCGGTATTTAAAGAACATTTAAAAAAAAATATGTATTTGGAAAAATAACATTTCTAAGGAAATAAACCTGTCAGAAAAATGGAATCAGTTAATAATGACAATTAAAAAAAAATACTTTCCGCGTTTAATTGTCATCAGTAAATTGAGAAATCGATGAAAAAGTACTTATACACATTAGTGTATAAGTACTTTTTCAGCGCCGCACAGCATTAGCTTTATGTATTATTGTGCTTTATGTACCAGACTTTATGTATGAGAATTTAGTTTATGATTTATCTTTACCCGTTTCTTACTTAATTTTGGATTTGAACTCAGAGGCACCTTGGAATCTGCCGGTCGTGTTCTTGGAGGTACCCCCGTATCCTTGATCCAGCTGTATTGTTCTACGATGGTCTCCTGGCCTAATTCACGATTTTTGCACTGATTGCACTGTAGATTTAGTTTTATGAAAAATATAATTTATTGGACTGCGCGCCGCGGCGCTGTGCTAATGCTCATTTAAATTCTGTAGTATTGTAGTTTTGTGGATTTTTTTTCTAAAGTTTAAGTGTTTACCTGAAGCACCGCAACAATTGAAATTATCTATACAGAAAAGTATATCCGAGTCAAAGTAGTTCTTATATTTTACAGTCATTTACTATATTTTTAATTAATCCTGATGGTAAATGCGTGTCAGTGTGCGACGTTCCGTAACGGTCCCTCGCTGCACCACCATTAATCAGGACTTCGATCCTGGACTCTTACAATGGGGAATGTTCAGAATGCCGCGATCCATTAGAATAACAATAATTACTCTTCCACTACGAACGTCATAGAGATTTTACGAAACGCTAGATTATGTAAAACTTTTTGACAATCACGAAAAATTACGAAACCGTCAAGAACCAGCAGATATCTTTTCATTGAATTTTAGTTTTTTCAACATTAGGAGCAATATATTTATTGTACAATGTTTGTAAAACAAAATTTCCATTTAATATTTTATTTCATATCCGAAATTTGGTAAGTTTTAAATACGATATGGTTTGTTGTGATTAATTAAAATATCGCCCTAACACGTTTATAAAAATTCAAAATAAGGGCTCTATGCATTTGTGTGTCCATTTTTCTATTTAAAATATGATATGCTCCTAATTTATCACATGAGTCGTAGCATTTTGTAGTAAAGACGTGAGTAAACAATAAAAAATAGATAATTTATAATTTTGCTATTTTTGTTATTGTTCGACGATCGTTTGGTGCAACGGTAGCGATCCTGCTTTTCGCACCGATGGTCCTGGGTTCGAATCCCGGAAGGGACAGATGTTTGTGTGATGAATACGAGCATTTGTACCTGAGTCATGACTATATATATATTTTCTATATGTATCTCTATCCGTTACCCTAGTATCCATAACACAAGTTTTTATAGTGCTTACTTTGGGCTAAGCTAATTGGTGTGATTGTAAGAAATATTATTATTATTATTATTGTTATTTATATTCTTTTGAAGCTTAACTCGCGGGGATTATTGATAATGTGTTTCATGCAGTATTCATATTCTTTTGGAATCTATTCGAATAGTAACGACTTAAAATAGTGTAATCATCATATATTTCAAGTAGGATTTCCAGAAAATATTTTACAATTTAAAGTTGTTTAAATATTTAATCCCAAAGAATATCAGATTTTACCGAAATATCAAAAATAGCTCAGCTTAAAATTATATAAGTACGACCGATGTAAATTATGGCAGAAGCAACAAGAGACACGGTGTGCGTGATTTCAAACAAAACAACTCGCAGTGGACTGTCCAAGAAAAATACTCGCGACTGATTTACGGGGCGATATCATTCCAGAAATGTGGCCAGATGTAAAATTAAACGGGGAAAACTACGGATTAACACACGTTTTCATAGACCTTTTATTAAGATTTATTTGAATTCTTAAAATTTATTTTTTTCTTGTTGTTTGTTTCCACTAGGAAAAGATTAAACTTAGTCGTCGAGTTACATGGTAGATTTTGAACGTTTTATTATTTATGAATTTTAATATTCTTTATAAATTAATAAAAATGCCAAAATAATAAGTACATATACACTAAAATTACATGAGCATATGACATATGTCTAAACGTAGGAGTATAATAGCTTGCTGTCGATTGTGCTTACTTTTAAATGTTTAAAAAGGTACCGCGTTAGATATCATGCCTCCTTCTCGAAAAATGTTGACACAGTTTTTCTATAATAAAGTACAATGAAAAGTTCACCATAAAATCAACTGATTTTGAATAGAACGTATTGGACTTTATGTTTAAAAGCGGTTAGAAAAGTTAATTTTTTTAATGGTTCGACTTGCCGTAAACTGGTGCCTACATCCAAAAGTAGAATGTGTTCTTAAATATTTTATTGAGGTGATTTGTCAGCATTGACTTTAATACGCCAATAAAATCGTAGCTAAATGTTTAATATTTACATGAATGGTATTAAATTATTAGTTAATAGTCAATTCCTTACATCTTGTTACTTCCATACTCAAGAGTATCAACATTACGTTTCGCGAACTCTAGCAAATATTTAATTTTTACTGACAAAGCCTTAGAAAACGGGGAATGGTTCAAACACGGATTTCCAATTAAGTAAGGGCCTGATTGGCAGGTCGTTACTCATTGGGTGAATGTGGGCGAGTTCACCCGGTACCATGTTCGCGATGGTTGATGGATGACTCCGATGTGTTTTAAACAGGTGTACTATTTGTATAGGTGACAGAGTTTTTAGGATATACAAGAGATGAGGCAGATAATTATACATAGAATGCCGCTATTATGCCAACAGTACAAACAAAAGGCAAAATCTCTTCATATTAAGTAGGTATAACATTATAAAACAAAGTTCAACATAATAGGAGCTGGTACTATAAGTTATTCATTGATACTAGCATTGGAAAATTAATATCTAGTTTTAGAAAGGAAAAATAGAAAGGAGAAATTCAATTTAGTACATAAAAGTGACGTGGTATGTATTTTTATGTCTTCGCCCCAAATCGGTCCAGACTCAGCGTAATGTTAGATTCGTGACGACTGCGGAATCTTCTATCAAGTCAGTTTTAGTGTTGCTACAAGTGTTATAGGCAGAATATAAAAATAAAACAACCGGAATCCTTTAGTCTTTACTGAAATAGATACGCTTTTTTTTGTTCCAAGCAATAAATCCTACTACTATTATAAAGGCGAAAGTTTGTAAGTATGGATGTATGGATGTTTGTTACTCTTTCACGTAAAAACTACTGAATGGATTTGAATGAAACTTTACCACAATATAGCTTATACATCAGAATAACACATAGGCTACAATTTATAAACATATATAACACATAGGCTACAATTTATAAACATATATAACACATAGGCTACAATTTATAAACATATATAACACATAGGCTACAATTTATAAACATATTGTTCGAAATACTAATCCTGCGCAGACGAAGTCGCGGGCACCAGCTAGTATAATATATTTTTCATTGATGTAAATTGCTTCCTCTTTCCTATCAAGCCCTGCCGTGCCCAACAGGACCCATAATTAATTATATTTTTAAGTAAAATATTTATGGAGTGCAATAAAGAATTGAATTGAGTTAAATTGAAGAATAGTTTACTGAAAAAGATTAACGAGTTTAATCGCAGGGGTTGGAATCTGAGATTGCAATGGATACCGGCTCACATAGGAATATACGGCAATGAGCAAGCCGATTGGACAGCTAGGCATTCAACATTAGATGGTGTACTATTAAATGTTTTACCAAGTTACTCGGAGGCGCTGCCAAAATTTAGAGTAAAAACATTTAATTGTTGGAAGGAATACTTCGACTGTCGAAGTAGAGAAAAGGGAATTTGGTACAAGACCATTCAGTGCGAGCCTCCGCGTGTTCCCTGGTTTAGTTACAGCAAACTTAAAAGATCTTTTATTGTACTAGCCCACCGATTGCGTTCAGGTCATTTCCCTTCTAAAAAGTTTGCTTTTTTAATGAAAAAATCAGAATCTCCAAATTGTGATGTATGTGGCACTATAGATGACATTCAGCACATTTTGTTAGAATGTAAAAAAATGCGAAGTGAACGAGGGGCATTATATAATTTTTTAAAACAGAACACCGCTGATGTCGGCATATTACAGAGCATCCTAGCTAAACATTGCTCGAGTTCAGCTATGATGCTCTATACTTTAGCCCCTAAGTATAGGTTAAGTTAGCTTAATAATATAGTTTGGTAAGTAGTTTATAAGGCTCGATGGAACTGGCATGTTTTAAAAAAAATAAAAGTTCCTTAAAATAAAGAGAAAAAAAAAAAAGAATAGTTTACTGATATAAATGTGCCACCATAGCTTGTAAAAATTATATTAACTAGCTTGCCGCCAAGAAATAGGTAACTTTGGAAATAATGTTTGAAAATAGAAAAAAGCTATCTTTTTAAACAATAAAATAAGGAATGATATTAACGTTCTTGTCGACAGTAAATATTGATATTGAATGATATTTTAAGGAGAAGTATATTGAATGACTTCTCTTTAAAATATTAAGGAGAAATATAACTTTTTTTTTTCCCCTTTATTTTTCAAGTGCTTTCAAGAGTTGAATTTATATTTTTAGACATTATATTGGGTATATATTGCTATCATGGACGTATCTTTATATTGTACTTGACAATTGATTGAATTTTACAATTGAAGATTACGAAAATAATGTTGATTCATATAAATATATCAACTGATCTTTCTAAAGAATATATAAAATTCGTAGTATGAGATACTATAATATGATATGATAATAATTACAAAAGCAATTAACTATATTTACAAAAACGGCAAAATACGCATCGTCCGAATAGGGGCTTTTTTTACTTGGAACATCATTCGCAAGGAATGCTCGTTAATTACGATACCTAGA
The DNA here is from genome assembly GCA_927399485.1 of Calamotropha paludella. NCBI lineage: Eukaryota > Metazoa > Arthropoda > Insecta > Lepidoptera > Crambidae > Calamotropha > Calamotropha paludella. Next base: position 17,472,433 of record OV656815.1, on the reverse strand, counting down.
GGCCACAAGGAACTGTCTCCGTACAAAACATGATTGATAGCCAGTTCGACGGCAGTGAAGATATCGTGGATAGAGAAACATTAAGTGTATTCCTATGTCGGTCGTGATATCATTTTCATAGGGCCCGTCAAGGTTTCTTGCGTTCCCCTACAGTTCTGCGAATAGCAAAACGTATGGAGTAGTATAAATAAAAAAAAAAACTGCCGTAGACATATTTTTCACTCCGAAAAAAGATTTCTTATTTAATCCGTTCCATGACGCGTTTATTATTATTCATAATTAATTTTAACATTTCAACTCCCTTAGAGGAGCCGTGACCACAGGATGACTAAAGAGTTGATTATTGAAATTGGTTCATGCAAGCTCGTCGGGTTAAGGGCACTTTTCACCTGGCTTTTTTTTCAGGACATCTTCTATGTGGTCTATAAAATTCGTCTTTGTCTGCCTTTACCGATTTGCCCATGCACATTTGCCTTATATACTTATCTTGTCCATCCTCTGTAAATATACAAACCATCTATGAATCGCTTTTTGAAGTAAAAACTTCTTTAGCATCATTGTGATTTAAAAGTCGATGAAACGACCAAGCGATAGTAAAAAGAGACAAACACATAAATTCATAAGATTTAACGTAGGAAGAAAATGAGATAAGAAGCATTATGTACGTGTGATAATACGTATTTGTGTGCGCGTGCGTAGTACAAAGCTTGAGAGAAGGCATCACTACAATCGTGGAATTTTGTTCACAAGTACGTATTATTTTTTAAGTTTTTACTTCTACCACGTGTGAATTGCACACATGCTTTTCTTTTTTTTATCTTAGTGACTATATCTTCTTCTACACCACACCACTCTCTTATCACTTAAATTATCTTATCTATCACATTCACTTCATTTAATACATCTTAAAGCTCTCATTTCCACTGCATTAAACACATAGATATTCGTGCTTCTTCTGGCAAATCCAAGATTCACTTCCATTCTATTAATTTTAAATATAATTAAATAAATAAATATTAGACAATATCACATGGATTATTCTGAGCTCAAGTAAGTAGGTAAAGCACTGTGTTATGCTATTTAGAAATAACGTCGGTACCACAGCATCCAAACACGAGCCAATATATAAAAATTCGTTCTCTACATTGAACCGGCCGGGAATCAAACGCGGGATCTCGGAGTGGCCATGAAAACCAGAATATTATTTCTGTCAACTACCTAAGATTGTTTTTTGTCTTAAATCCTTTTTGTTTATTATCACTTCACAGCAATAACTTCTATGTGATGTAGATATATAATGTTTGATTAATTCGGTTGCATTTGTTTTTGCCTTTAACTTGAAAAAATACAAATACAAATAAAGACAATTTAAAAATCTACTTCTTAAGTACCACTAATATTATTTAATAATTTTCACGTTAGATGTCTAGTTCTAGCGGGACTGTCAGCTGTTAACGTTCACATTTTTAATTTTTTATTATTGTTCTATTTTAAAACTAATTAATTAGGCACGACTTAGGCAGCCGATTAGAAAGTTGTGAAAATTTTCTGATTATCGTCCAAAGATTTTTTTATGTCATTCATTTTCTTTTTATTTAGTAGCCGCCTATTCTATATTATTTCCTAATAAAATCAGATTTGATATCGTAAGAATAATGCTCTTTCATATCACATTTCTATTCCACTCTATGGTTTCCTTGTCCGATCAGTTAAAAGGCTACGTTATGGTAAGGCGTTGGAAAAAACACGAACGATTCAATACACCAAAATAAACCGATAGCTTTTCGTGAATAGTGGTCTTAAGATCTATAGCTTTGATTCTGATACTTTGACTGACTATTTGAAATTGTAATTATAAGTGAAAACTGACATATTTATTTTAATTGCTTGTATAGTTTTTCGTTCCAGATATTATATCCTCGTATTTGTATTTCATGTTTTATAAAGTATAAACTATTAAAAGTTATCTTGAAAATACAGAAAATGTGTTAGTTTCGAAAGCTTACTTATTTCGGGCGGGGGCGGGGGTGTTTCATTCGGCCCATTCTGAAAACTGAAAAATTGGACTTCTCAAGAAATTATTTTTTATTTTTTCTGTTGTTTGTTGATCTGTTGTATGTATAGTTTGGCCTACGAATAAGAGGTAAAATAACAGTCACAAGGAGCTGTTACCGGATAGGTGACAAAAATTAATTATCTCCAGCTCCTTGTTTCGGAGGGCATGTTTAGCAGGTTCTATCCGCATCTGCAGCAGTTAGCACCCATCAATGTACATTGGGCTCAAGCATGGGTTATATGGCATGATCTCACTATGGTTTTTATCGATAAGGAAGAACACCGTAAGTTACGTACAAGCTGGATAGTAAAAATAGGGACTAAATTTATTCTTTTGTACAAATTTTATAATAAATATTAGTTTTAAGACTCGCTGTTACCAATTCTTATATTTTTTTAAATATTTTTTATCTGTCTGTCTATCTGTAAGTAAACAACGGGTTGGCCGATTTCGATGAAGTTCGGTGTATGGTAAGAACACGTGATTGCGTAAATAAATAAATAAATAAATATTTCCTACATTCACACCAATTAACCTAGCCCAAAGTAAGCACTTTAAGACTTATGTTATGGATACTAGGGTAACGGATAGACGTACATATATCATACATAAATAAGTAATATTCATAGAAATATACATATACAAACATCCATGACTCAAGTAAAAATGCTCGTCTTCATCATACAAACATCTGCCCCTTCCGGGATTCGAACCAAGGACCGTCGGTGCGAAAGGCAGGATCGCTACCGTTGCACCAAACGGTCGTCGGTCATCACATCATATCAGGCACTAAATCATATCTGTTGAGTGAGATTGTTTGTTATACTTTCACGCCTTAACTACACAATCGGCCATCATGATATTTTGCATATATACATACTTTGCCAGGGGTACAGAAAAGTACATTATTATTTTATTTATTAGGGGTCCCTATCATCCAGATAAATACTATTCTAGAGGGACAGAAATATGACATTTAATTGGTAGTCTTCATTAACGCGAGCGAAGCCGCGGTTAAGAGCTACTAGTATATAAGCCCAATATATATAAAATGAAGTCAGTCATATGTTAGTTTTAACAATATCACACTTGAAATAATTTACGTTTCCTGTCCACAGGTATATAAGGTACATCAGTAACTACATTCTGAAGGTTGGCCAGGGGGTTGTAGTTATCGGGCTAGCCTACCTAACAATTAACAATTGAAAGAAAACATCTGTAAGTGCAAGGGAGGACGTACTACAGGGAGTTACTGTATCGGTACGGCACGTACATACGTTAGTTAGCAAAATTAGTGACTGCGTTTGTTTAGTTAGTAGATATATGATTTAGAGGGAAGGTTTTGATCCTGATAAGATATGATCTATATTATTTATAGTAGGCATATAAGTCAAAGATGAATAAAATTAGTCTGAAGCTAGAATTAACAACATTATAACTTCTTTAAATCATTAACGGTCCACGGGTATACACGTACACGTATGTTAAGAACACACAAACATTAAGAGAGTGAAACTGCAAAATTTTTGCTCCATTGCTAATTGTAGTCATAGGCAGTGTAATCTTTATGAGTACACAATAAAAACAACTAACTGTAAAATATTACATTTTTAAGATTTAGCCTAGTCATTGATAAGAATCACGTCTTACGGCCAATGATTCAAAGGTTTATTCCCGTCTTCCTCTTACACAAATATCTAACCAAGACAGCGATACATGAGAAGCAGCGTTGTTATTGGCAGCGGTGACAAGTGCAGGCGTCAAGTGTGTATGCTAATTCCGGCGACAAGTATTGGCGTCAAACTCGCTCCCTGAACTGTTAATGTCCTTCACGCGACAGAACTCTATGGATACGACTGCGGAAGAAAAAAAGTTTACAAACATAGATTTCTCTGGCAAAATATAATTTTATATTATCTTCTGAGCGTGGCTCCTGAATATTAAAGGCATTTCTTATATCTGATAAAATATGTTTAATTATGGTCACGAAACAACAAGCTTTATTATGTCAGATTTAATCAATTGTGGTAAATTTTGGTAAACTTTAGGTAGTTTTACGTAAATACTTAACCATTTTACCCCTAACTGAATGCGTAATTGATTTATCCACGTGTAAATGACATACATGCATGTTTGTATTCCTGGTATTTTCAAAGCCATGTTTTTTAGATCCAAGACATTCGGACATTTACAAATACTTAAAATCCTAAAATGACTAGACAAATCGTGCTATATGTAAATCCTACATGAGGCTCTAAATTATTCCTAAGATTAGTAAAATAAAACTACGTATTCACATATTTTTATATTTGTTTGAAAGCGTTTCAAATCTACAAGTTTCAAACGTACAAGCGTGTCACTTTTCTTGTTTGGGGATATTAAAAAATTGTTCCGGCTAGCGTGCCTAATCTCTCACAGCCGGTGCTTGCGCCGTCGTCTTGGTGGCAGAGAAATTTAAACCATTTCAGGAAATACGAATAACTTTTTGATATTCAAAAAATTAAAGGTCTCTATGTATTTTCAAATACCACAATCAAGGATAGATATAAATACGATTTGCTTTATATACAGATATTTCGTTCTAAGGGGTGATCGTAAGTATGTTGATGCATATAAACTAGCCAGCGATGATGTATTTAAACACGTGCACAAAACTATATGCCTCTTAAGCAATAAAGCACATACTTACTTATTATATTTTGTATACATTCTCTTTAAAAATATTTTTAAAAACAAATTTGTGAATAAAAAAATAATAAGGTACAAATAAATATAAAATAATCTTCATTGACGATACAATTAACTATATAATAGTAAATGATGTGATAGCTAAGCAATAAATAATCTAATATGTACCAAATAATATAAGATGATCTGACAACTGTAAATTGACTTCTAAATTAAATCATAAACTCGGTAACAAGGTTAATTAAATTGTTTACTTTGTACTCTTTCCACAGATTAAATAATAGTCACACGTAACTATTACACTGAAAACCCAAACCAATTTACCCGCCGCTTAAGATGATACGTCGCGTTTGGGTCATTCATATGATCAGTCGATCATATGAAAGACACAAAGAGAATATTAGGAGACGAAGTCTGTACGAGATACACCCAATGACGCAAATAATAATGCCAACGGCATGTTTTAATTACATTAAAAATATTATGACCTGTATATAAGTTGGTTGGTTATCAAGTATTTTCTCTATAAATTTTAACATCGTTAAATAAATATTAGAATGATTTATTTATTTCTCTTTCTTAAATAATTTCTATGAAAAGCAGAATTTAAAATATCGTCTAACTCACTATAAAAACGTCTCATTTTGTGGCAAATTGTTACCGTTGTTATAATCAGGATTTATCTACCTAAGTTCTTCTTCAGCTTTCCTATATCAATCCAAGGTTCCTGATGAATAGTAAAAAAATATTGTCTACCTGAAAATGTTTCTACGTCTGTTGTTTGCAGCCCGGGATCGTATAACTAATGACGTAATTTATCACGAAAACTGCTGACGCCATCTATAATAATTTAGCGAAATTAAACATCGAAGGGACATAAGAAAATGTAGACCGTAACGCCATCTATTCTCTGCAATCAGAACTATTTACAACCCTTGGCTGCTAGGGGTTGCAAAAGAAAATCTGCGGATTGGCGCCACCGAAAAGGGAAATAAATACTTGCAAAAAAGCTAAAGCATACCTTGTCAGCAGTCATTTTTTTTTTAACAAAATGAAACATTATTATTATTATATGGAAATAAAATATGGAAAATAAGAATTCGATCGATTGATTCATAAAACTTTTTTTTTATTACAACAAGCTTCTGCTTAATGTATTAAAATATTATTTAGAATTCATTACTATAATAAAATCTTTTGTGGAAAATGTGGCGATAGAATACTATAACTTGTTTTATTCATCATAAAAGTATTATCTGTTAAAATATTTTTCTGCAGACAGCTCTTAAAATCATGACTTCTCCGCGACTTGAATTTAAATGATTGTGATGTAAGAAAGTTTTTGAAGCCAAATGGTAACCCGCGTGAAGTTTTAGAGTTTTAATACGTTGTAATGTCAGAGATTTGTGGCGGTAACGAGCCACCATTAACCGAAGACACGCCACCACGTTACGAAGTGGAGTTGTTCTTGGTAAAGCAGGGAAAATCGAGATCGAAGTTACACCATTGGGGTGTCATTATTTTTTGCGTCGTGGTCGAATCTCAATTATATCATAAGGTTTAGTATTAGGGGAGTTTAGTTTTCTTAAATCAAATTTGTAGAGCCATGAACATAATTACAGAACTGTCAAATCGCTCCATTCGATTTCACCTCCAAGTCCAACAAAGAGGGTTCAATAGCCATTGAGCTGTACTTTAAAAACATAACCTGACTTCTGGCACCTTACATAATTGGTAATCCGATATTGTATAGTAATCAAACCTATCAATTAAAGTAGCAATTCATATAGAGCTGATTAATTTTTACGAATTTATTGTTCCTTCCCTTAGTTAAGGTTCAATATTGTTTTGGCTAGGTAAGAACTAGTCACTGGTCAGTACACTGCAGTAAGTGTGTTGCAACCACTCATCATTGAACTTTACATACAATATATGCTGTACGACTCAACCAAATTACTTCAACGATACACTCCCCGACCAATCGTCATGACATCAAAATGCTAATCGGCGAAGTGCGCTCGAAACTACATTATGCTAGGATGCTCAGCTGCTCGCTTTTACAACGGAAGATAACAATCCGCGCTCTGGGAGAAGCGCACAAACTTTTAATTGCCGTGCCATTAGGAAGGACGGAGCCACTAAACGATTTGTGGTGTAGCACCGCTCTCGAGAGGTTTTAATTCCTCTCTCACCTCTGTGTATATACATACTATATTACATGTTTAGTCCGCCCAAATGTCGTTTTTAAATAGTGAGGTTAATGTTAATTTTTTTAGATGCATAACTCTAAGATTGTTGTAAATATTATAAGAATTAAGAAAAACGTCGAAAAACCTTATCTTTGTTATTGTCATAATTTTTAATGAAATAGTGAACCTATTTCATCAAAATGATTTCCATAATATAGTCACTTTTGTGCCTTTTAAATTAAAATAGTTACCCATATTGAAGATCAATATCTAAAATATGTCTTAAATTATTGCAGACTCTGACAAAACAAACATCTTGTATACCTACAGTTAATATATAGCTAAAACAAAGAATCGATATCAAATGAACTAAAAGCTCAAACTATGTTTATATTTCAAGTACTCTACGCGATATAGTCTCCTTCCTTATTACAGCAATTGTATTCCCAAAATTCATGGTAATTATTTTCCTGACACTAGACAGAAATATCAAGTTTTAATAATTCTCCTTAGCGGACGGCGAGATTGTTGTAATGAGAATGTTATTCAGGAAACGATAGAAAAATGTCTAATGTAAAGACAACTCGCTGTGTAAAGTTATATGTCTTTATTATACATATAGTTTATGTCTTTTTAAGATATAGTTTTAAATATTCTAAGAAATAAACAGAATATCAAGCTATATTAAGCGAGCTAATCTTGTTTATTATATTAATTTACTTCGCATATCTCGGATACTGCTCTCGTAATTAAGATTATATGTCGTATTTAAATAAGGTTTTGCTTTTTTTGTTATTTATGCACTTAGCTGCCAAATACATATCTATACTAATATTATAAAGAAGTAAAGTTTGTGTGTTTGTATATTTGTTAAATTGTAAGGTGTAATCTCCGGATCTACTGAACCGATTTTAAAAATTCTTTCACCAATAGAAAGGCACATTATTGCTGAGTGTCATAGGCTATATTGAATGCTAGAAAAAAATTAAAGAATTTTGTCCACCCGTGCGAAGCCGGGACGGGCCGCTAGTACACAATATATATAATCATGCCTTTGTCCAGCAGAGGTAGGCAGAGATCACAGATTTCCATATTCCACGACGCTTCTTCAACTCTCATCAGACCTTTCATACAAGCTTATCAGTTAAGGCTACTTTTGACCTGGCCTATTTACAGGACATCTTCTATTTTGTCCCTGAAGTTCGCCTTGGTCTGCCTTTATCGACGTGCCTATGCACCTTTGACTCATAAACTTGTTATGTCGATCTCCTTTTGCCCATCCTCTCTACATGTCCAAACGATCTAAGCACCACTTTTTCTATCTTTTTTACTAAGTATATATTCTTGCACACCAAACTACTCTCTTATTTATAGTGCTAGATTTTTAGATATAAATAAATTATTATTAAAAAAAGTCCACTTGTCTCAAGTTAGATTTTGTCTCGACTCAACTAAGAACTTGAATATTTTCTAGTAATCATTTTTTTAAGGTTTACCTAGTATAGCTGTATTTCTTATTAAAACGTAATTTTTCGTAACAAAACAGGTTTATTAAAGCTTTTAAGTTTCACCTGTCCGCCTGTAATTAAATTTTGCAAGTTACATCCGACCCACTTCCCGGTTTCCGATTAAGCTTAAATATTGTATGTAAATGAGAATCGAATGAAAATGCAATATTAAAATGACATGTGACTGATCTGATGATGAAGTCGGAATGCTTCCAAGGGAGCTGTGTAATAGACCAGTGGAATGCCATCGAGTTTGTACTCGTGCTTTGCCTTGACTAGTACCATAGTACTTGCACTAAGAGTACTTAAAATCATCTGCTGGACATAAGCTTACCCCAAAGTAAACAACGATTGTTTGAATACCGCTACACTAACAAATCTTTAAGGTAAATATTCATAGATGTGGAAATATGACTATATCGAGCAAAAGTTCAGATTACACAATTTTTAGATTAATTTTTTTTTTAGATAATTAAAAATCAAATATAAATATCTTTCTTTATGTGAGTCTTAAAACGTTTTTGTTACACGTAGAACAGCTAACAACACAACGACCGATCATAAAATAACATTTGATGATAAGCTGTTATAGATGCCTATATAGATAAGAACCGGTTGACTTTAGTTGAAATGCCTTTAAAAACATTAATACATTATAGAAGCGAACCGTTCACTTCTACCAACGAGGGTAAGAAGCACAAAGAGCTATCTCGTGTTTGCTTTCTAACGGATAGTTGAGTAAAATCTCTACTTATTTCAACATAAACACCGAGGTGGTACTTTCGGCTTGCGCTCCTTGCAACTAATTAGAAAGAGCGAGTCCACATGGATTTAAGTGAGCGTTAATCAAACCAACTAGTTTACAAAACAAGGTTAACATTTATCCAGGTCATAATTTTGTAGATTTCGTAATTCCGTTACCTACAACTATTTATTAAGTATGTGTTGAAATAAAGCAGTAATACTTAAAACATGTTCTCGACACAAATTAGAAATATGTTTTTGTCCAGATTTGACATGTTCATATGTTTGATTGCTCAATAATAAGGTTTTAAAGGAAAAAAAACAGCAAGTGCGTAAGAAGTGAAAAAAGATAAGAAATAATTAAGACAAGTGGTCGTCCAGAAGGAGTTTCGACAGCATTACGTTTAATTTTAAGCTAGAGAAAATCTGTTTTCTCTTTTTTGATGATAACAATAAAGCTACATAACAAAACAATTTTTTTAAGAAAGAAAAGTGATTGATGTATTGAAGCCTTTGCTGTTGGCTTTCGCTAATAACAATAATTCGTTCTTCGTTATCTTTATGTCAGGTTAGGTTTTAAATAGGCGATCGGAAATTATTCGTATATTGTATTCGTATAAATAAAATCTGTTGCGTATTTGAAAGGAAAGAAAATCAGTTGACAAACAGAATAGAAAACTTAGTTGAACTGTTTAATCTGTACTTATTTATATGCATTTAGGCTGATAATATTGATTAAATGGATAGGATATGATATATGCCAATGTCAAAGTTATAACAAGCGTTATATAGATGTCCCAACAAAGAACTTGTTGCTTGTACGAGTCACTAGTGGTTAATGCTTTGAACTCTACAAAAATTTGAAATTATTATATTAGTACTTGATCAGCATTATGTTTGTAGTTTCTAGAAAAGAATAAAACAAGCATTTCCAGAATTTTCTAATTTTCTGGGCAATATTTTTTAAGAAAATTTATCAAATTAAAAATCGGTTCTCAAACAATGCGGATTTGAAATTTTATTCCTTGTAACCCTGTGAAAAGTAACTCTATTATTAATTTTAAAACAGAAGTCATTCTTGCTGTAATGTAAGTTTGTTTTTACATTGTATGATATTACACATAGGAATTAGGAATCATAAAAAGTTATTTTGTAAAGCGAATTAATAAGATGGTAATCCAACTAACATACAAAGCATAAAGCAAGGTATTTTTTTTTATCACCGTTTTAAGTCAACGGTAATAAAAAGGCCATTTCTGCCACACATTTTGACAGTCATATATTAATCAAATTCTATAGAATACTTCCCGTTGACCTAGAATCATGAAATTGGCATGACGTAAGGTCTCACGCATCAAGTAAAAATCATTCTAAAAATATTAAATATGTTTTAATTTTAAAACTTTGTAAACTATATTTTGTCTTTCTTCTTCTTGGTATGTCATCGTATCATCTGTTGCATTCTGTGCTATATCCGTTTCCAATATAAGTAAATTTCCTTGACATATTCTATTTTTATTTTCTTTATTTTGAGATTAATTATTTCCTGTGCCTAAGTCTAAGGCATAGGCCTACCCAAGGATTTTCATAATGATCAGTCCTTCACTGGCCACATCCAATAGCTTCTCGTGACCTTGACCAGATCTTTGGTTTACCTTGTGAGTGGCCTACCCAATATGGGCATTGCTTCGCAAAAGCATACCTATAAAATGACTAATATACCAAATTAATGATCAAAATTTTATTATACTACGTACACGATTTTTCATGATTACGTTTGTAATTTAATAAACCAGGCAGTTTTTAAACTGCGTAGTGGATGTAACCCTTCCCGCCGCAAAGCCGGCTAAGTGGATTTTCGGGTCGTCCCGCATTTGGCTAACGGCCGCGCACTGTAGACTCGTTAGTGACAACCCTTGCCTGCTAAGGGTTGTCTCTAACGTAATCATAATATAATTTGTACAATAAATAAAATACAAAATCGTTTATTTACATTTATAATGTGTAATGAAAACTTATTGATATATGTATGTTATTAAAGATGAATAGAGTTTGAACAGTCAACTGATATAAATGATCTTATGCAAAGACTAATTAAGCGCTGTGTCAATGGTTTTTTGCCATTATTTATTATTCAGTTATTAACATTAATTGGCCGTGGCACGACTAGAAAAACAAATAATATCAAACCATTTCAAAGAATAAAATCTTTAGAAATTTCTTATCTGACAGCCCTACGACAAGAACTGTTTTGTTCGTTAGTCTTCCATGGACTAATTATTATGTGTGACATAACATTCCGCTGTCAACCCTGCGATGACGACCTCACTCGGCACGACCAGACTGCTTCCATTTTTGAAACGATTAATCACAGGGTTGCGTATTAATCGTCTTGCCAACTGAAGTTTTCAGCATCGGTATCTTGGCAATTGGCTTTCGGGCTAATAAATGAATCGACGATTGCCAATAGGTTAGTGTCGTTAGTAGCAGATCACTATAGATGAAAGGCTGTTTTAATTTTGGATAGAATTGTTTTAAATTTAAAAAGTGAATAAAAATAACTATCATACTTCACAATTACCGCATTTGCGTTGAATTCATGCGAAAATACAGTTAGTAGTTTGTTAGTTTTGTTTTACATCAATTGGAAATTAGTCATTTTTGATTAAATTTTATTGTTTTCCGATCAAAAAAATCTCGCACACGTCTAATGCCATCACGTTAGACTTTGCTAACGTCGAACAATTACAATAATGTAAAATTCTTCAGTACATTTAACCAGATGAATTGCAGGCTCAGTTGCAGGAAACGCATTAAAGCTGATGAGACGCCATCGGTTTCTAAACCGCACGCCGCTGACCAGCAGCGATGTCGACGATGTAACAATAATGCACTTTTCAAACCACGATCAAGTTACGAAAGGACAGCGAGCACTTAACAAAAATCAGTTTAACGTTTCCAAATTGACAATGGGTGTCAACGGGGAACTTGTCGATTTACAAGGTTAGTGATTACAATGTATCTATTACTATCTATGGTTGATAGTCGTGTTAATGTATTTACAAAAAAGTACCCATGGATTGGATTTTCTAAGCAAATTAATCATAACATACTTTATATAATTAAAATGTAATAATTTACTACTTACACTAATAGTTAGTTCCTGTATAAAAACCTGGTAATTCAACAAAACCCTGTTAACGAAAAATCAAACGGGCAACAGTTTTGAAGTCGATTTTTCAAAAAATGAGAAAATACGTCTTAATTTAATTGCAGTAGAAAATCAAAATCCTAGATTTAAGTCTCCCCTTTCGAGGTCGAGTTTCTTGATATCCTTTGTTACGCCTTGTTTATATAAGAAAAAATCTACAAAATTTTTGCTATCTAGATTTCGGATTTCCGAGAGTGTGCAACGGAATCGCACAACCTGGTTCAGCTGTCTCTATTTTTTCATCGGACAACCAGACTTACAAATAAGTGCAACCATTATAAAGTTCATATACCAAAAAGTCGCACTAAGCCTTTTGGTTCCAATTTTGTGATTACGTACCACTAAGGCGTGGAACTCTTTGCCTGAGTCTGTGTTTCCTGATAAATACAATTTAGGGGTTTTCAAGTCACGACTGAATAGGTCTGCTAGACAAGCGCGTCACATCCTAGATCGCATAATCGCTTACCATGAGGCGAGATAGTGGTCAAGCGCCTATTTACTCTAAAAAAATTCAAGGATTTGAGCTGGCGATGGTGTGAGTGTGAGGACTGTTATACACTCCTACACTTTAGAGTTATATGTTCAAGTTTGAATATTAAGTATTTTTTATGTGAATAAATAAGGTATGAGTAGTAAGACATAGTAAATAAGGGATTTCTATTAACTTTTGAAACAAAAAAATAATTATAGTGACACGAGAATAATGAACAATTATGCTATCACGAATCTATTTGTAGATATTGTTGGTTTTTCTAAACCTATAGTATACTATTTTGTTCAACTGTTCAAAGCGTACGCGATGTAAGGAATGTATGTACTTTTTACGTTGTGTGATTTTTTTTTCTTGTCTTCGTACGAATCCCTTTTTAAAAATAAAATATAGCCTATATCCATCTTAAAAGTATATGCTAAATCTCGATGAAATAATTTTTCAAATCGGATGTGTTCTCTCGGAGATTACTTTCTACAACCAAACTTACAAACAGATCACATAGGACACTTAGAAGGGTTTTGAGAAACTTAAAAACTAACTTACATTATAACATATTCTAATTTTTTTTTAACTTTCCACCAGATTCTATACAAACGTTTGAACCAATTTTCGACACACTTTTTCCAGCCTTGTCGAACGCTGTTAACGCATCTATCGGCGAAAACTCTATCCCTTTCAATAGATATTTTGTTTTATAGAATAAAAAGAAGTCATACGCTATGAGATCAGGACTTTAAGGAGGGTGACCCTAGACTTTGACTGATGTTGTGTTCAGAAAATCCCTAGTTTTGAGTGTTGAGGGCGCGATGCTTGTCGTGGTGAAGTAGTGACCTACGGAGCCTGGTGTTCGGCCTCTTGTTGCTTATTGTAATAAAAACTCTTCTTGCTGGCATTTTGTTAGTAGGTATATCATTCTGCGTTGACGCTGCTTTGAGTTTGTAATAGACTTTACATCAAATACCACATCAAGTGTATAAACTAGCAATCAAAATTTTCCTGCGCTTCTTGATCGCTCTACTTTGGTAGGCGTTGATTCGTTTTGAAATCTGGATCGTACTGGTAAATTCAGGGTTCATCACCTGACACTATGTCATAAACACGCCGACACAGGGCTGCTTGACATTTATTAATCATGTGACGATAACATTCTATACTGGCCTGCTTCTGAGGTTCGGTGAGGTTGAGCGACACCTAGCGCGAAACTATTTTTCCCACGCGAAAGTACTCGTGTAGAATATGTATTGGGAACGCTTCCCGATTCTTTTTACAATGTACTGAAACTCTTTGTTAGTAATTCGCTTGTTTTCTTGGAATATTTTTTCAACTGCAAGCACGTTTTCTTTGGTAACAGCCATTGACGGTCAACCACTTCTTTCTTCATATCCCAAAGCTAGAACTTGGTATGCCTACAGTAGATGTTTGCTTTGGAAGAGCCTTCATCCGTAATGCCATTTGAATTCGATTGATCGACTCGTCCAGTTGTGCATTTACTTTTTTTTAAATAAATGTAGTAGGCCGGGGCCATACATTTACAATTTTTTTGCAAAAGTTTCTCTGCAAAAAGAGAAATTCGTATAGATTTATAAAGGCCTTTATAAAGAAACTCACAAATATAATAATAGAACACATGTATGTGTGGTGAGACAGAAAATTTTTAATTCTTACAAAGTTATTGATTCTCATAGTAGAATTTTGCTTGCAATACAACTAAGATACCATAATAAAAGTCAAGAAATGTTTGCTAGATTCCCACCTCTACGTGGAGGATACAAAAAGATTAAATAGACGGTATATATGTACCTACTTCTATGATCATAACTCGCTGCCGCCTACGTTTAAACCTCAATTTTCTTGCTGAAAGTGCACACCACAAAACGGTGCATTTCCACACCTCATTGAGAGTTGCCGCGGCCATTACAAATAGCCCTATGATTATGAAGCATTATTATAATGGGACCGCGTAATTAGAACAATTGGTACGCAACAACGTAACAAAAACTTATTTTACAACCAATAAATAGCTAGAAACTGAAGGTAACATTGCGATAAATAATTGTATACATTTCTATGAAACTTAGGATTCTCTGCAGTTATAAATAACTACAATTTCATAAGAATATTTTACATTGCCGTTTCATAGATAATTTTTAATGGGATATAGTGCACCAAAACAAATTATATACCTGAGCTAATTAGTACTATAGTATTTTACATAATATCCGCTAACAATTGCAAAAAGCAAACCAAGTAGTATCGAACTAGCTGGGAATCTTATCATATTTATATGCTATGTTTACTTTATCCACAATATTAGCAAAACTAATTTGCGGACGTAGAATTTTTTTATTATTTTTATTAAAGATATTTGAAAAATGCTTCATGGTATGTCGGTTGTCTCATCTGCGACGGCAGTTATTGGCATTCAAATTCGCACTGAGGCCGTATAGTAAGTTCCATCCTGCCAACGGTGTTTACATAGTTTTCTATTTCTATGTTCAGACGTTTTCGTCTGAACTGTATTATTATTAACTAAAGGTGACGGTGAATATCGATTTCAGAACCACGAACGGTATACGATTGTTATCCCTAAACTTATTTTTCTGCAACCAAATATTTTATTAGCAACAGCAAACTAATCTAGAAACATACTTGCTGACAGGCACTTGTTTTTTAAAATACGACCACAGAGCATTTTTAGAGAATTCGTAACCGAACCAGTAGGTTTGAATTTAATGTCGTCGATCCACCTATATCGCAAAAAATTAGGTTACTGCGTGGTGTAATGCGAATATTAATAATATACAGTATTACCATTATAAATATATCCATTTTTCCATTGTATACGCGTTACCATAGCAACGCGTTACCGGGTCAGCTAGTATATTCCACATACATTTTATCACCTCTTTTTCCCATAGGGGTAGGAAGAGATCACAGATTTCCACATTCTACGATCTTGACACCTAACACGACTCTGACACATACAAGCTCCAAGGTTATGGGTGTTTTTCAGGACATCTGTTTGGCCCCTGAAAGTTCGCTTTGCTCTGACTTTACCGACTTACTCACGCACATTTGGCTCATAAATTTGTCTTGTCAATATTCTTTCGTCCATCCTCTCTACATTTCCAAACCTTACTAAGCATTCCCTTTTCCATCTTTGTTTCTATACTTTCTTCCACACCACACCTCACACGATATCATATCATTAATCCAATATGTAAAAGACATAAATTGGTAAACATTATTAGTCAGGTAAAGAAAACAAAGAGATCAGTACTTTTTTTCTCTCCTCTTTTTATCATCAGATTTTTGTTAAAGCTACTTTAGTGTTAATAATAATATAAAATTTGGGAAGGAGTTTTTTTCTACCACTCTACCGACTTTCCGATCATTAGTATATATAAGCAAAAGATATGCCGATATACGATGCCTCAATATATATGGGAACAAAATTTAAATAATTGTTAGGAAAGGATTTTTGTCTTTATATATAAAAAAATGTAAATCTATATTTAATCTTCAATAACTTAACTACCCACAAAATTATCTAGTTTAAAATTATAGTTTTCGTTAAAGGGTTGGTATCTATTATACACTTTCTTCAACGTATTTTATATCCACATTAAAAGAAGATTAAATATTCAAGACTAAAACATGTCGCTTATTAAAAAAAAATCAGCAATAATGAAACTGTTTGTTCCACTTCTTCGATAAATTACTATACTTCAAAACTGGTACTAATCATCGTAATGCATATAAATTGTGATTAAAACAAGCCTCTCTTAGACCGTACGAAAGTGCGGACAAATTATGTTTTAAGATATTTTCGAAACACAATTTCGCGATCGTCCCATCATATCATCATTGGGAGTCGCACTAATAACAGAAAATTGGTTCTTTTACATAAATTATTATAATGGGAATTCTCGTCTCGCGTATAGTTTTTTTTCCTGGGTATATATACGTCATATACGTCAAATTACGGTAAAAGTTGACGCTAATGACTTTTTGGTAACGACCATTGGCCGGTACTAATGACCCAGCGGCCGCCCTCTTTTTCACCGTCAATCTCTTTTGTAATTTACGTTTTTCTACGCAACTACTGCTCGCCGCGTAAAAACTACGACATTAGGCTTCGGGTTTTAGGGGCCGATGGAAAGAATTATACCTTCTACGTATAGTGGGAGGGTATACAATTCGCTTAGTTGCTTTACGTAATAAATGGCTTTGATTTCACATCTGATATAACAAGTATTTACAATTATTCCTTCTTTCGTATATAATTTGAAGTAAAGATTATCACTCCTGATACGGAAGGTAATACATTAAGTCCCCGGCTGTATCTGTAGTCATTGGTACCAACCAATCAGTGCTAGTCCCACGTAGTGAGTGATTGCCCAATGCTTACTGTTTTCATGCAGGAAGATCAGTAGGTACTTCAGTATTGAGGACACTTAATGCTTATATATCTATGATTACCTCTTTGTAATATTTATAGAGAAACAAGAATACCTCTGACTGTATTTTTAATATTATATTAAAGGGGATTGTTATTCTATAAGATATCATACCCATAACTACCTATGTTTCTTTAAGTTTGGTTTCGTAAGCTTATTATGAGAGGAGATGACATCGAGTTCAGTTTCAAATAAAATGGCCGTATTATTTAACTATAATTAGAATTCAGCATTTTTACAATTTTAAAATTAACTTTAACTTGGGGGTTTGTCATTAAATCTATCTAAATAGCTTTTACGTGTTTAATTTTTCTACAGTACCTATGTGATATCAATTAAAGTCTACCTATCTTAGTCCCATGAAGATGGTATAAAATAACGTTAATAAGTATATGAAGTGTTAGATAAATAAACTTTGTTTATACGGAACCTACACTAAGACTTTACCTACCTTTTCTCATCAACCATCACCCATGGCTACCTCAAAGCGTGAATAGCCACGATTGTTTCAACGTCATTTCAATTCGATGCGCATGCGCGCCGATTAGTTCCCGTCACCCGTGGTACCACCTTTCTAATATCTATTACGCATTTTAAAAGTAAATTGTAACATTCGTCTATGTGACACGCTGCTGTATACACGACAGCTTTGTAATAATTGCTGGCATTAAATCGATCTTACAAACTCCTATTCAAAACTAATTTGAGTTCAAAAATGCTAAGTTTATGTGATTAAAACGTTTAGCATTATCATGTTACTATTTAATTTGACTCGTTACTAGTTACAGGCTTTCTTATTAGTAAATTTTAAAACATATTTAATCATGTGACAATGCAATAAAATAAATAGGAAATATGAACATCCAAAATGTATTCGCACCAATGACACTCTTATCCAAGAATATGTGAGGTTAAGTTATTTGTTTGAAGAGATAAGATGCAACCCTTACGTATAGTAATAATCAGTGAAGATTTAAAACTTAAATATTGTATATAATATGCGTCACTTTATTTTTTAATCACTAATCTATGTGTGTAATCATTAATTACGAAATGGTTTTATTTTTATTTGTAAGCCAATTTAATAAATAGTTACAGTTTCTGGTTTAATATCTCAAAAATCTTAATAACGTGAGATAATCAACAAAAACCTTTAGCAATTATATATTTACCGTTGGTAAAATTTCTACAATTATGGCAGCCTTACAGGTATTCTGTAGTAACACCGTAATGCGCTGTATTACAGTGCAGATTTCATTTCCCTGTAATTTGTTTCTTGCCAGGCTTGAACTTTAGTGGGGTTTAAAACCTAACACTGAACGCCCATTTACTCTTTAAGCCAACTCTCTCTGACACAGAGGTGCTCATATTTATGCCAATGAATAAAATAATACGCGTAAGAAAACAGAGGTGATAAACATTTCACTAGCCAAGTAAGTCTGTTTACGACTTAGCCCTGTCAGTGAATACTTGCGATATAAAAGAAATCCTAGTGCATTATTCATTATAACTAACCTAACTAACCTAAACTAAATCTACAATGATACTGTGAGTATCAACCCAAAGTTTCTAGAAAAGAATATTTAAAAGTTTACGCTCGCTTGCTGCGAATAGTAGCGACCCTACCATTCACACCAATGGTCCTTGGTTCGAATCCCAGAAAAGGCAGACGTTTCAATGCTAATTACGAGCATTTGTTAATTATATGAATGCCTTTCCGTTACCCTGGCCAGGCTTATCGGTGTAATGTATTCTTATGTGGTTGATTAAACGAAATAACAATTTCTCTTCACTACTGCGTGCATAATGATTATAAATGATGATCACAACTTTTTTTTAAAGATTAAGGAGATTGAATAGTGATTTCGTTTATGAGTTTAATTATAAAATGTATAAACCTAATTAAAACCATTACCTATATACAATAATTTACTAAATTTTCATAACGAGAAAACGAAAAAGCATATTAAATTCTCTCAGAGAAAGCATCAAGTAGGCACTACAAGCCTCCTTTTATTAACATAATCTTTGAGTTCCCGTACCCTCCAGCTCACCTCCTATACATCAACGCTTACCCACGCCGCTGATGAGAAGATGATGACCGTAATTTGCGACGCTCCAAGACGTCTATGTCTCGTGTTTTTTCACTGCTCAGGTATCACCCAAGTACGAAATTACAAGTAATTTATCGCTCGTACACAAGGATAACATAGCGGTGTTTCGGTGTAAATATTTTTTTAAAATATCGCCATGGAGATTATTCTTTGTTCGAGGTAAATTATTGGATGTGCTTACGAGAGAGTACTTCTTGCATTTGATAAGGCGTTTGACTGAAACCTTCTTTATGAATGTAACATTATATTTAGAGTAGATTTTTATTTATTTAATTAATTATTTATGACAGGGAACTGTCCCTGTACACACACAAACCCACAAACACACAAACCCTGTACGCACACAAACACACACAAACAAAAGTCGTAGTAGGTAGTTCTTAGTCAATAACGATAACCCAACATATTCGATCATAAATTACAATTAATCGAAAACTAGACATTTTCATATGGAAACTTGCTGAAAAGTGATGTGACATACATTTAAATAATTGGTATTAACTGTTGAAGTAATAACATAAAAAAGTAATAAAATACTAATAATACAGTGTTGAAGTGTAAAACGTATTTGGCAATTTATGACTTTTGCTTATATTTTGTCTTCTCAACCGAAGGATGTCCACTGCCGAACCGAAGAAAGCCTCCCTCAATATAAATAAGGATTTTGCGAGAAAAGAAAATCATATAAAAACTCTGCTGCTGATTTTATGGTATACGGTAAGTGCACGGGGATTACCTCTACTATTTACTTTTTCAACGCCCTAAAATGTGCAGGGTTGTTGCTATACTATTCTGCCGGACATCACGGCTTTTATTTACATGGGTTAGAATATATTCCATATCCTTATTAACGACTAGCGGCCCGTCCCGGCTTCGCACGGGGGGACAAATTTTTTAAAATTTTTTCTAGCATTAAATATAGCCTATGTTACTCAAAGTGAATGTAGCTTTCCAATGGTGAAAGAATTTTTGAAATCGGCTTAGTAGTTATTGAGTTTATTCATTGCAAACATACAAAAATACAAATTTTTCCTCTTTATAATATTAGTGTAGAAGATTTAAATGTTACACGTAGAGTCTTGACGATACAAAAATATATTATACACCATAATTAAAAAATGAATGTGTACCTGTATTTCATAAATAAAAACTTCTATCGTGTTCTCTTGTATTACTTTATTCTTTTACTTAATATTAGGCTAAAAGGAAGTGTTTTTTTTATTAAGCCTACCCTTTTCTATAAAAGTTTCCTATGAAGCATTTTAGGTTGTAGATAGTAAACTTTGTCATCCTACAAAAATTTAAGTTCTTAGAAAAAATGAAGATCTAACTTCGTTGAGTCAGACTGAACGGATGCGAAATCAGGATATTTTATTAGTGATTCAATGGATTTTATATGAATATCTACAGAATAGATAAAGTACTTTGTTGTTAATTTTGAAATAACTTCCGTTCTACTTTAACACATTAAAATTCTATAGTTTTAAGACAAACTGCGACCACTATCAACCAGGCATTCTAAATTAAGATTCAGAAATATATCGCAAAGATGCCATATACCTACCAAATAAATCCAAATAAAACCAAATAAATAAATCATTTTTTTTCTTAAATACGTGATATTTACGTAATATTTTCATAAACACAGAGCTTTTAAGAAAATATACCCTTTCCTTAAATATTTCTTTTTTCTTTGGGAGTTTACAAATTATTAGGAAACATGCATTCTCTGCAGATAAATGCAGATGCAACTCCGTAGGGGTATCCCATTTGTAACACATGCATATTCGCCACCACGCAGGCCCAATGCGGAAAGATGGGTGCTAACAACTGCATGCAGCTGGTACCAATCGCACGGGACATTTGAAGCACGAAGAAGCGTGAGATTATATTTTTTGGCCACCGATCCGATGATCGGCCCTTGTGAATGTTGCTTGACATCCATTATCATAGACAAAATGCTCAACTACGCCATAGCGCTCCATAGTAACAATTACCAATTTCCATTACGTTCAAATAATTTTCAGAAGTAATTACTAAAAAGTTTTGTCTTTAAATGAAAACAAAGGCCACTGGTTTATTCTTTAAATTATAAAAAAGTAGTTTTTCTTTTATTTTGAGCAGTATATAAACACAAGCACCTTATGTGCGACAAAAGGACCACCGGAGTATTATAAGGTAAGTTAAATATTTTCTTAAAATGGAAGTTGTTTACATTTAAATGCCATACTAGTTCTCTTAGCGGTTCCTTTTTTTGCTTTTCCATTTTTATAACGACCATCTTATTTTATTTAAAACGTCCATTGCGGTTCCACTGACTGTTTATTTTGCCTTTACATCGATTCCGACACGGGGATTTCGTGGTTTCATACTATACTACATTTAACATAATGACCATTGCAAGGTAAAATACAAACAAGATCGAATACGACCCAAAAGCGATCACAATAAGGTTTCAATTCGAATAGTTTTTGAACATTAACGATATTTTAATTGAGTCGATCCTGACGTGGAATAATGATTGGATGTAACATCGATTTATTTCGAGTTCTCGTTTGTGATTGGCGGTGGTGATAAGTTTGTTGCTATCGGGTAATGTTGTTATAATCGCGCCGTTACGGATTTCCATTTTTTTATCTTGACGGAATGATAAATGATGAGAATGCATATTGTTTATTTAGTTGTCAGACATACATTAATAGTACCATTAGGTAATTTTATCTGCTCTGTAAAAAACATACATAGGTAATCTTCTGTAACTTATTATAGATTATTTATTTTGTCACGTATCCATTAACAGACCAATTAGCGTAACCTAATGTTTAAATACTCATTAATTTGTTCATTTTTATTATATCTAACGTTATGATTGTAGCTATTAATCAGGTAATAAAATTCCTAAGTAAGGCTTACTATAGACATTTATGCACGTAAAGGCGAATAATTTTAAAGTGTTGCACATACAGGCTTGTTAATTAGTTATTTTTTATAGAAATCATTCGTTTTTGTCTACTAGACGTTTAAGTATGTATGACTTTCTTTCATAACTTTCATTTCGATGTTGTGGTACCGTCATTGCTTCTGGATTTCTAAGCACAAGTGCTTCAGCTACTTAGGTTCAGAACAATGTATGTGATATTGTCTAATATTATTATTATTATTATGTTATAAGCCTATTAATTAAATTACTTTTTTAAAATAGCTTATAGATTCATATTACAGTTCCTCTTTTCAAATTTTCCAGAATCGTACTAAGGTCCTAATCCCCTGAGATCGACTCGCCCTAATGCACGCGTCTTGACAAACGAGCTCCCAGATCCGCCCTCTATCGGTGCGATCGGCCGCTGGCTGATATACTTCGTGACTGCTGGTTGGGATCTAATAGGCCAACAAACAGATACTTAATAATATTTTAAGCAATAAGTATACCACAGGCTTTATAAAATTTACAAGCGATCTCAATAGTATCTTTTTATATATTATATATAGGATCATGATATCTATAATACTATTTTTTGAAAAAATTAATAAACTTTTAATTACTATAAATAAACATCGAAGATTTGCCTATCTTAACGCACTATGCCGATCGTTACACTAATTTCATAGTCTGTAGTCAATGAGTAACTGATCTAATTATAGGTACGTTTTATTACTAACTAAATTTATATAACCAGTATATACGCTGTTACACGGCACTGGAAGCTCGAATTTTTGACCTGAAATTCCACGCGTAGACGATGTCACCTCGTCACTTAACTCAAACTCAAGTTAAATTACCAGCATCCGTCTACACGCGGGAGCCGCGAAAATCTTAATTAACAGATAGGCGCGAGTAATTTATCACTGCTATGTGATAAGGTGGTGCCAGGTAACGCCCGATGGAACGTTTAATGATTGATGGATATCTCTAGACGTCACTTGATAATAAAAAAAAATCTGGGCGTTTGATTTTTAATTCTTTGGATGAACAGTAGCAAACGTTTGTCAGGACATAAAAATGTTGTCGTTCGTTTTTTGTTTTGTAGGATTTGAAAATGGAAACAATAAAACAAATGATATTGATATTAACGAAGAATCCTGTTAAAGGAACGTAAATGATAACTTGTGATACTATTAAGAAAATATTTACTCGTCATCAGCTTCTAATGTCATCACTTCTAGGAAGCAAACCTTTCTCGAGGATGACAATATAAAAAGAGTCGGTAATAACCCACCCCGCGAATCCAATGCGAATTGGTAAGTCATCTTAAGATAAAATACAGAATTTAGTTCAATAAACCCATGGCAGTAATAACACTAATAGTTGAATTAATTAATGATGTTTTTATATTTAAACGATAAATTTAAGACACGCTACATCGAACAAAAATAAACTCATTTTCTTCTTATTGTCATTTTTATTCATTTTTTTTTATTGCAGAGTTATCACTTGATTGACGCTATGATAACACAAGTGAAATTGGAAAATTTTACTGATAGCTTTTGAACTATTTTAAAGCAGTAATATAAATTACTGCTACAAAAATAGTATCCGACATCAAAGATCAATGAGAAATTATAAAGAAAACATTCTGTCGAAATTAGGCGAGTTACATTAAGGGTGCTCTATAATTAAACATCAATACCGTTACAAAAAGTAAATAAACAGGGGTATATAGGGTCTGTGGGGAGAGCGGGGAGATCCCGACTATGACTAATGTGGGCCGATTCGTCAGTGTCACTCGCGGCGGAGGGCGCCACTCGCGGCCAGGGCCGGAGTATCCTTTTGGAATAACATTTTCTCTATTCGTTTGGTATGTACAGATACGAATCTGTATGTAAATCTTTGAATACGTCGGTTTGTACTATTGTGGATGGTGTATCATGCAGTGGATACAAATGGAATTTTATTGATAAAAAAGTACACTGAGAAATCGACTGAAAGAACATTTTCGGAATAGTTTTAATTTTGATAAACAACTAGGTAGGTCTTCATTTCGTTTATTATTTTTAGCAATAGAAAATTAGCTAAAACCTTTGTTTTTTTACAAAATTACATTTGATTTACGTCATAAAATTTTTATAATATTGCTGCATAAAAGTATCGTTTTTTAAAACGGTTACTTTTATTGGAATTTACATTAATATTCAAGAAACATAGTTAAGAAAAAACTGTTATTATGGTTATGGTATTGTTATGGTCTGATATAACAATAGTTGCCACAATAGTGTATAATTAATAAAAAAAAATAAAAAAAACATACATCTATTGCAACCAGTAATTTTTTTATACGTCTCTGTATTTTTTCTAGTTTCTTTGAGTTCGGTATCAGCCTTATAGCAGACACTCGCGACACATCGCCCCATCTCTAGGGCGACGAGTACAATTAGACGAAATAAAAAAAAAACAGCTAATCCCACGGCGGCTCACTAGATTGCTTTTGCTCAAATTCGGGGTCTCTCTACACCGAAAAACTTTTTTGAAAGAGCGAGGGAAGGATTTAAGCCTACATTAAAAAAAGACGAGATTAACTTTATATAGTGCGTTTGTGTTTTTGGTTGTAACTAATTTGACGAAGTACAATATAAAACAGATTAAATGAAATTGTTATTATGAGAACCCTCTTTTAACACTTAATCAAAATAAAAACAAATACATGCCAATATGTTGCGGTATTTTAATAGTATTTTTGTGGTTTTTATTGACAAAAAAACTTTAACGTACCAAACCACTTGTAGATTCTTGATTGTTTGTTGATTAGTAAATAGAAACGCTTATATAACCAAATGTAATCACATTAATGTAGGTACCTTTTTTAAACTTAAAGTTTCACTGTATCTTATTCTTACTACACTGTTATGGGACATGTTCATAAATTAAGACAAGCATATGGCCTTGACGTCTTGAAAGCTATTTCGCAAAGCATAGTTAAATATAAAATGTGCTAAACCTAGAAAAGCAGATTTTAGGTAAAACGTTAGTTCAATATTATTATAAGCATTCTCAAATGATAATTAAATATTATTTATAACAGTGAAAAGGATAACAATAGAAAAGCGTTGATTCTAATGTATCTACACTAAATACTTTTTGTGTACAAATGGGCAGATACATAAATGTGACCGACTTTTAAAATGAGCTTTTATGCCAAAGTCATTAACAACAAAATATCCCACACGTTACCTACGTTGGTGTACCAGAAGCGAACTTGCCAGGAGTTTATCATTATTCATACTGTTTTTTGCTTTTAATTTCATCAAATTTATTTCACTCGAACAAATGGACTATCATTAATACGGTATTTTACGGAATCCTATTATTTTGTATTCCGTTGTGTTTTTGACTGTATTTCTTTTTATTATTTGTATCTTGATTGATGAGATGAAAAATTATTGAAAAAATATAAGCTAGAGTTTTGAAAAATATTAATGTTAACCAAATAGGGAACGGAAAATAATTACGAAGAATTAATTACGTGTAAATTGTGTATCTATATATCATTTCGGTGACCTGTGTCGAACAAACGTGTAGACTCTCACATAAGATAAATAATTAAATTAATTAGTAACGTAGCGCAAATACGGTAAGTTTTAATTCAATAGTCATTGAAAAGAAAGTTTGTCGATCAAAAACCGACTGAGCAGTATACTTTTTAAGTTCCATTTTTCATTGAAGTAATGTTTTCGGAAGCTTACAAAATGAGATTCGTTGAGGGCAAGCCCAAATAAACTTTTCCATCTACGGTTTAGAGACTGGTGTTGCTTACGGCTGCGGAAGCAGAAGTTTTTGGAATCAGATCAATGAGGCTTATACAAAAATGGAACTTATGGGAATGTAGGTAAGAGTAGTTTTCGCAGAAACATCTTTGAGGATACCCATCCATCCCCGCACCTCAGTCCCTTAGACAAATGACGTAGCATTTGTCCAAATGATGGCGCGGGCGGCGGAGAGAATGAATTTAAATTATCATTCAGTGGTACCAACATACTGCAGCAGTTCCCAAAATTGGGATAGTATAGGTGTTGTCATTGAATTCTGGGCGCTATGTTCGTTACGTCAAGTATTTAAGTTGCCAGTAACATATTTTATGAAACACTTTAGACCAACACAATAATTTGATGAAATGAACCTATATCACTACTTAACGCTGACTAGTTTTAAACGTGAAGTGGTAACATTTAAAACAGGCGTCAAATTCTCGTCTCTAACCGACTCACGCATTCTCCATGACAAAGTTTTTGCAACTACTTACTCTTTCCTTTTTTTATAAATTTAATTAATCAAAATTAAGACAAAGATCATTATGTAATTACGCAGCAATAAAGAGGGTAGAGATTATTAGTCAGTTCGCCTTAATATTACAATTTTAGAGCAATAATGTTCAATAGTAAGTTTATCACTGCAATGAAAACAATCGAGTTTTATATGTTGTTTCATTGTATAAAATTTAAATCGTGACTAATGGCCAATACCTTTGTTTTCTGAATGATCTTAAACATCTGTCAGAAAAGGAAATGTATATTGTAGCACAAACGTAAAGTATTGTTTACAGAAGGCGTTTAATTTGCAACCAAATAAAACCAACGAACTAACACGTTTCTAACACAAAAATAGGCATAGTACCTCAGCGTCTCTATTCGAAGTTCCTCGATGCTTGTTTGAATTCTTTTAGGCGGTCCTTTTGATAGGAAATTGAGTAATGGTCGCGTCACAGATGGCATCATGGTAGATTGATAACGGGAATGGAGTGCGCGCTCTATTGTGCCGCGACATTGTACGTGAATTTTATATAAATAAAAGTATACGAAGGCACAGGTGAATTGGATGCTTCCTCTCGCTGTTTGTTTGGTTTTCTTGGAGCTGTTTTTCCTTGTTTTATTTTTGTTTATTACTAAATTAAGTTAAGGTTGATTTAACCTTTTAACCACTCACTCCACGAAATCACTAATCAGAGAAACAATTTTGATTTGTGGATACTAATGTACGATTGGTATTAAGTATACATAGGTACTTTGTACTTTGTACCTTAACCGCTTTTAATAAGAATATTAATATTGAAAGATTTAACAATGTATTATACATAGGTAAGTATATCGATTCCGCTATGTGCAACAATGGTAGTGAGTGAGAGATTAAATGTTACAATTAAATTAACAAGTAGTTGTTACATAATAAATAGTATGAACTTGATTGCATAAATATTGGGTTCGTAGTCCCCTCTTGAACGAACTGGGTACATACAACTCATTATAACTCTTAGTTTTGATAACCTACATTTGGCATAATTAGACACAATACATGCTGAACCTTCATCAATATTATTATAACAGAATAAAATATCCGCAAAAAGTTTGATTTATAAACACCCTATTATTCTTCGATTAAGAGGCAAAACAAAAAAGTTTTATTTATATAGTTTCCACACCATCGAAGAGGCTAACAAATGGCCATATACACGTTTCCCAACTCTCGACGCAGGAAAACAATCCAGAGTGTGTTGTTGAAAAAAAAAACAATGGGCTCATGATGAAGACGTAGCCATTGTGAGGTACGAGCGAGTCATATTTCACGGCTTTGTGCGTCTTAGAGCGCGATTAATACTAGATATCTCCATTTGCCTATACCATTGCGTGATGAGACCTTTTTTTGGTTAATCGTTACAACAAGCGTGGGCTGCGGTTTCAGTGTAGGTTTGCGTTTCCGCTTCATATTGTTATCTTGGTATATTAGTGAATTATGTTTTTTGCCCACAATACAGCTGCGTGCATATAGATAAAGAATTACTGTTGCAAAAAAACTTTGACAATTTAAACACAACAAATGATCCTCTACGGATTTGATGTAACGTAAAAATAGATGGGTTCTATAAACCAAAAAAGAGCAATTAATCAGAGCTCCATACAACATCAAAAAAGAAACAAAACAACCCTCAATCTCTGTCATGAAAGAAAAGGAAGACAACAGACCCCAAAGATTTCCATACTCACCTACTTCAGAAAAGAGACATTATGCAAATATGGTAAATTGAATTACCGAGTTAAATGTCGTATAAGATAAAAACGACGGCGCAATCTACAACCCAATGAGGAGCTTGTATTAACATATTCAAACCCCATTGAATATTTATATTATGGAGGACGTCCGCGACCGGTGTCGGCTCTTTACTCAACCTTGTACCACTAATGGAGCCACTATCTTACCACCGTATCTATCAAAAGAAAAAATAGGATTAGAGGCCGAGTTTCCCTTCCTGCCCTAATGAGAAAAAGAAAAAACAAAAGAGGTTAAGTGAAGTGTAAATAACAAAAACAACTTTGGTATATGACCTCGTTGCTTCGAATTAAATAAATGTCAAATGGGTGGACTGAAATGTTGCATTTCTACTTTTGTGGGGTTCATTGGAGTATATTGTACATATGAGGTACATATGAGACCGCTTTGCTGGAATATACGGGTTATTCTATCTTAAAAAATGCGACATTAATTTTAGTGCGAAATACAGAGAGAACATCAAGTTTTCACTGTTAATCTTTCATAATATGAGATTCTAAAGGTTGAAGTTACAGTTAAAAATGGTATTTGAAATTTGGCCTTTTGTGCAAAAATGCCCAGAATCGGCCTTGTAATCAAAATAATGTTACTTAAGCAGTTTCAAAAATCTTGATATTAAATTCATTAGTTAGTTTTGAGTGGATAAGATTTTGCAACACGTCGATTCATAGCAGTAAAACCTTTAGTTTATTTAAAACGACAATGCTGACGACACTTTTGTGTTTTCTTATTAGTTCGTGCTTCAGGCGTGCTAACTCCTATAATATTAACATTTTTAGTTAATCAATAATTATTTAATATTGTAAGAAATTAACAATACAATAAAACAGGTTACTTCGTAAGTGACCAGCAATATTTAAAGAAATTTAACCAAAAAAAAATCAAGTGGTTTCAGTTGTCATATGAGATATACTCGTAAGTCCACAGCCTCTCGGTATCCAGGTGAGTACTCTCCCTTTAGAAAGAGTAATCATACTGATAGCGAAAGGTTGTAGGTGAGTATTTAAAAAAATCATATACACTAGACACTTTTGATGTGTATAATATGGAAAGAGTTATTTTTTGATCGAGTGTGAATTGCATAATATACTCTATTATTGAGTATTTTAGGGCCTTATACAAGAATTTTCATTACAAATGTTTGATATATAGGGTGTAGATAATTTATTCCCTAAATGATGTGGTAAGAATGAAAGGTAAAAGGGGAAAGGAGATCGTTAGTCATTTCTAGGCTCTTTGAAGATTTTTTAAAATAGTTTTCTCTCTAGTAGATAGTTAACTCTACCCTATGAAAACGTATAGAACGATATATCTATAGAATTTATACAATTTAATATTATACATATTTATGAGTGCACTAATTGAAGCATTGAAGAAATTACCTTCAAAATATCTAAAGTTGTTTAATCGTTCAAACATTGTTCTGGTTGGAATATAAATATATGTTGAGAATATTAAAAATATTTTTTAATAAATTGGTTTGATTTTATTTAAATTTTGAATCTCAAGAAATGCTCTCCTAAGAATGTATTTATTAGCGAAATAGGGATATAGGATGCAATACCTTTACGAAGAAAATATTTGTTGTCAAATTATGTAGAATATTAATTAATTAAAAACAAATGAAAATTAGTCAATACATAGCTCTCTTTCCAAAATTCTAAGCACAGGCTTCTGTTGATAAAGATAGTTATACAAAGTTCCTGTTTCCCTTTGTTAACAATTTTCAAATCAGACAAATCATATAAGAACTATTCTCATTTTATCTTATTGGTTAACTATCCACTAATGAAAAATTATGATTACTAATTTGGTAGTATTCAAATTTATTTATAAAAATAAAATCAGTTAGAGGACTTATAAAAATTATATTTTATTATAAAGACTATTACCAAATTGCGGTTTGAAAATTGAAGCTCATTAAATAATCTCTATTTTATGTAGGTACTTATTTAGAAGTTTAAACTCACCCATTATTAAGAGCTATCGTTGACGTATGCCGACCAGTGATGCGTTATTCTAAAAAAAATTATAAAACATATAAAAATAACATTTAAAACAATTAAATATCCTTGAAGAATAAAAAAAATAAAAATAATAACCCGGTTTATAGTTGTGCGCTCGCCTGTGCCGTTGTGTGTAGAATGACAGTTGTCAAGGTCCCTATGCATTAGTCCTATTGATACAAAAAAAACATTATAAATGGTGGCACCAATGAAATACATTGTGATCTTTGAAGAAAACAGACACATTTAAGTGAATTTTGTATTCCGGTTTATTATTATTACCTCCTTATCGTAAATAAGTTTTAGTACATTTCATTCTTAATTGCACAGAAAAATAGAATTGACCGAATTAAAGAAGACATAAGCTCTTCATAGTTTTTGTTCGTCTTTAATTCATTTTCCTTTGATTTGTATCACTTATAGTTAGTATGATGTAGATATATTAATAATAATACCTATTTATACTTAATATCTACATAGTCACAGTGTGCGTTTAAGTTTGCATTGTCAAAGTGAATTTTTTCATCCCTTTTGTGCATTCAAATACACCCTAAAATTAATTACTTTGAAAAGTAAGTCATATTTAGCTCTTAATGGTTGGATATAATTTAATTTATATAAATTAAAATCAAAATTCAGTGGTGTTAAGGCTCAACTCGCATTCGCTCATGAATGAAAAGTGGTTGTTTATGCGATGCCCGCGAGGGATTAAAATTCAAATATTCTGACAAGTCAATCTACGAGACCGGCCCCTAAACGGCCAAAAGAGGATATACATAACTGTAGTAAGTACGAGTATATATTTAAGTTAACGAAGAGGTTTAGTGAAAATATATATGTATATTATTAGTTCAAACACATTTTATACCTATTACTATACAATCGAAACTAATTTAAACGGCTGACGCAATGCGTTTATATTTTTTTGTTTTTTGTTCTGGTGTTTCAACTCCTTTTCAGGATCTGTAACGACAACTGTAATTAATTTTGTATAAATTGCATATTCTAATAATTAATACTTAAGCATTTACTAGGTATCTAAATGGTACAAATGTATGCTACATATCCATTCAATATTCTAGAATGTGTAGGATATATAGCAAACGTGCAGGATTAAAATTCAAATATTCCAACAAGTCAATCTACAGTGGCGGGGACTGGTCCCGCGCGGACGACGAGAGCTCTGAAAAATCATAGTAAACGCAAAATTTTCAGAGACACCTTTATAAGGATGACTCTTATTAATAATTATAGTTCATAGATTCATGTTTTTTTCTTTCCATAGTTTACCTTTCTTTTCTTTTCTATAACATATAAAACTAAAAACTATTCGATTTCTTTATTGATATTAACTGCCATCTTCCACTACTTGGTTACAGATCATTTATAATGTTAGCTCTCCTGTTATTAGATTAATAAATAAAGGCAATGTTATAACGAAACGATTCAGTATATTATATTATAATTTTGAATGATTTAGTTTTTGTATCTTTTTTCAAGTTTTTAGTTACTGACTTCACAAGGTATAATTTTTTTATTAAAACGTTAATTGTAAAATTACCCGTTAACATAATAAAATACTATCAGTTAAAATGACACTTTAAATACTGAGAAACTGGTTGAAAAAATTCACTTCCTCGTTACATAAACTTTTTATTTAAACTAGAGGAAGCTTTTTTGAGATTTCTTATTTTTGGGTTTAAAAATATTCACCTTAAGTGTCTCATTTGATTATCTTTTTCACAGAAAATTTTCGAATTTTAAGCGATGTCCCGCGAAAAAAAAAAACTGGTGAAAAAGCAGAGTTAGACTACTGTGAGGAGACCGGTTGGAAAATAAGTCACTATCTGGCTAACATTGACCAGCCAGACAAAGTGAACAATGATGATTTAATTCATCTAATTAAAAAAAACAGGATCAAATAAATTTAAAAA
The DNA here is from genome assembly GCA_927399485.1 of Calamotropha paludella. Taxonomy (NCBI): domain Eukaryota; kingdom Metazoa; phylum Arthropoda; class Insecta; order Lepidoptera; family Crambidae; genus Calamotropha; species Calamotropha paludella. The sequence goes on along the minus strand of OV656815.1, from coordinate 17,439,996 downwards.
GAAAGTACATACTACATTTCATTATTAGGAAAAAAAATGCACAAGTAAACTTAAAGGAGTAGGTATGTAGTAAATAATATAAAAGTTTGTTTTTATTTATTTTTTTTGAGTATTAAAGTATAATATACTTAAAACTCTATTAAAAAATTTAAATAGACTTTTGGTATGAAGAGTGTAGAAAAAATTCTAATGCAGGTAGATAAAATATGAAAAAATTTCATTATTATTTTTACAATCATAAATTAGTTCTGATAGTTAATTACTAAATAACTTCATAGTTTCAACTCATATTGATATGTCAAATATTTACAATTTTGCACATGCCATAAATTTTCTCTTGACTGAATATTCGATTTTTGTAATTTTTGGATCAATAAAATAAATCTTATGTTGCACAATACTTATATATGTATTTTAAAATTAGATATATAAAATGAAATCGAAAGCAATTAAAACAAGTTCAGTTTTAAAAAGATGTCTCTTTAATGATTAATAATAATAGTAAGATTCTGTGAAAATTTTGCTTATTCTATAAACGTTAAGCGCTCTCAATGCATTTGCATATGTTTCTAAACGGAGTAGAGACCCGTGACTGTGGGATTAACATGGCGTTACATGTCCTTTTGTATTATCTTTGATAGAAATCACTATACTTGAGTCTTTGAAGGTAATTCACTAAATGTCGCATTCAAATCATGAAACCAATATACTTTAAATTAATCAAGAAGTAGGTACATACCTAATATAGAATACTTTAAAGCATCTGACCAGACTGATAAAGCCATATGCATATATAAAAGACCAGGCAATTAAAGGTTAACCGCTATATTAACAAAAATTAAAACGTCAAAATCAAACACAAAAGACGCCATATTTGGTCGGCAGGCACGTTGTGGAACACGCATCGCTAACAGAAAATAAGGGACACAGAAAGACAGGAAGGGCCCGTGCGAGCGAAATGGCAACAAAACAGACCCTTGATGAAAAGGGAGCGCAATAGTGACGCGATGATTGAACGCGCCACAAGAAAAATGATCACCCGTCAAGCAGCGACTGAGAGAAACTACCCCTAGCGGGTGTGAGCGAGAGGCGTAGAGAGAGCGGCGGTACGTGGGAGCGGGATGGGCAATGCCAAAATAGGGGTGACGTACGGTGATGGATTATGCTTTTCTCTCTAAAGAAGGGAGGGGCTCACAGGTCGTTATGGAAAAAGCTGAGGGAAGTGGGGCCGACATGTGTCAGTAGTACCAATGGTGGCCTTAATTGATTTCTGTATAAAACTAGAAATTGAGTTCTCACTTTAATTATACTTTTTGTATGTAAATTTATTTCGTACAATGCTAGAAGATAAACTACAGATTAATAAGTTAAAGTAATTAATTTTATTTGTAATTTTACTTATGTTTTTATTTATTTTTTGCATTCACAATGCAATATTTCTGAGGGTTCGGAGGCGTAGTTGTTTTTTACACGCTTATTTTTATATCTTATTTAACTTATATATTTTATTTTAAATTATAATATACCAAGAGAGTAGTTGAAAGCTCGACATCAATAATAAAAGCGTGCTTTATTGTTTACTATACAGTTTTTGTTCCATAGTCACTTCCTGCAAAGCAATTATCTCAAAATTATCATAAACAGCGAATCACGACCTCTGGTTTTATAATTTTCTTTAAAGCCTTAGTTCATTTATTATTATTATTTTATTAACAAATCTTTTATATGACCTATGACATGACAACTATAATAAATTAAAATAAAAGACTATGTCACTTATTAATGTTAGTGGTTAGAACGATATTTCTAAGGTTGATATGTTGAAATGGTTAGCAATTTAAAGAAATCATTACTAAATATTTTATATTCTTTTAAATATAAAATAATGATGAAAAATATGACATTGCGATCTTTGCCCTCTCTACCCTTTAAAAATAGCACGGAGTATAATCAAAGGAGGTTTGTAAATGTTACTGCTATAAAGGTTCTTTGAACGAGTGTAAATCTATAATAAGTCTAAATCTTCTCTTTCACTTGCAATAGTGTTAATATGTAAGTATGTGTTAATGTTCTCACAACCACGCAACAACCCTCATATTAAAATTTTAGCGGAGGGGCAGCTAAAATGCCACTCACAGGGCATCCTTTGTCCAGTTTGAAGAGCGTTTATTGTTTTATGCCTTTGTTGTATGAAAATTTAAATCCTTAATTATTCATAGGATTGTTTTGCGAGACAATATTTTCACAATAGGCAGGGTTGCGAGGGTGGTAATCGGTTTGATTAATAAATTGTCAAGTTGAATCCAGCGTTAGAATATAAATTGTTACCGCAGATATTTCATCCCATTATTATGGCGGGATCTCGCTCATTGTTTTACGAAACGTCATATCTCATTCTGTCACCTGATTGTTTCGGTTCGCAGGTTTCAATGGAGGTGTCTTCTAGTTTAAGCTGGGGTTGGTATTAATTTCATGGCTTGGGAAATCGTGTTAAGATACAGATAATGCCAATTAAGTGTTTGCGGCAGTGGCACCGACGTTCATTTGCAATCTGAATATGATTTTTGATAATATCATTCAATAAAAACATGTTAACAATTTTCAAAACGCTGAAATTTTATATTCTTGCTTAATCTTGTTTGGAAAAAATATAAGACAATATCGTTTGGCATTATAAAAGCAAATAATATATTTTTATGAATATAAGGTTTAAACATCATTAGGTTTAATTTGTCTTTAAATGGATATTTATTTACAAAAGGCAAGCATGTACAAACTTCTACCAGAAATTTTATAAGCTGGAATAAAAACATCTTTTTATATGAAACATACTCTTTAATTTTATTATAAATTTTGCAGTAACATAAATTTGAAGTAAACAACACCGGAACTTCGAGCTACAGCTCAACCCGTTGGTAAAACAAATTAATTTTGACAAGAAGAAGATGTAAAAAGTTTGTAAGAACGATTACATTTTATTGCTCACCATTATATTTAATCATCGGCGAAATTAATTTTTCATTTGGACAAATCGCCGAGAGGATGGTACAAATGTCTTTGGGTCTTGATTGATATTATGCTTGGGATAAGAATAAAGATTTCCTTCTAAACATATAAGCATCTCGTGGGCATTTGCTACTATTTATTTTGTTCTTATATAGGGCGTTTTAATACAGATTGTAATAAGTAAATTCGTGATTATGTACTTTGACATCTGATTGCGGAAATTTCTAAGCCCGGTGCCATTTTGTAGTGAATTTTGGTCAATATAATTTAATATAGGGATATTTGTGTTGGATTTCAAGTCACGAGTGAATAGGTATATTTTAGGCAAGCGAGTCACATCCTAGATCGCATCGACGCTTACCATCAGGCGAGATTGAGATCAAGCGCATGCCTATTTTCTATAAAAAAAAGAAAAAAAATATTTGTAAATTATTTGAATTATATGAAGTAATTTTTAGTAAGAATCACATATCTTACTACAAAACATTTTTTTTATTCGACACAGTGTTTACACATGTAAATAAAAAAAAAACGATGTTATTATTCTATACCTACTGGCCTAATTTGTCTCCTCAGATTTTTTTAAAAAGAAATAGTATCTACAAAGATTAGTCAAAATGCAAATTAATTCGCCGTAATTTTCTTATTCACGCATCGTCTTTACACGCCTTTCAATCCGTAAAATTAGTGAATGTATTGTAAAATTGATTTACCGCTTTATTGTTTAAGCCTTACTGCATAACCATCTCATTAACGATTCAAGAGAGTGAATTGTGCTACCTAATTACAACCGAATGAGCAAAGACAATGCTGTATTTATGTTCAGCAATTTATCACACAAAGGAGCGATGTTTCGGCCGACCAGTGCACAAAACTAACAATGTAAGAAACTCAAAAATCAAGCTCAGAATAACTATTGTGAATCTTGACTAATGACGGCGCGCCGAAACTGTGACATAGCATCTTGCAAGGCTCTCATAAAAACAAAAGAAACGCTTTAAAAGTATAAAGAAACAATTGCCTTAAACGTTTGTGTTAATGAGTTAAAGCCATATTTGAATATTCATGACAAATTTCGGGTACGTTAAACGTTTAAACTGTGGACTATATTTCCGCTTCAGTTTGAAATCAAGAAGAAGTCGAAACGGAAGAAATAATTTTTAGCGGTATTAAGCAGACGCATTAAAGATTGATGTGTTTTACCTGTTTAGGCGTTTTGTTCAAAGAGATATTTCAAACGGTTTTGATCCAGACGGTAGTTTATCACATGAAAGTTTGTTGACATTCAAATCCATTATACATGAGCATGCGATTATTTTGATGGATTCCATGAGAGAATAACTATCAGAACTCCCCTAAAATCTCGAAATCGAACAAAGAGAACACGTGAGACTCCCTTCGCACCCGAGGCTAATGTTCACCCCTCGGAGGAAGGAGATGTAGAGAAAAATGCGTATTTATAGCAAATACTCGTACTCAAACAGTCCTACATTGTGTACGAGTCAAATAAATGAGTCTCATTTTTCGTGCTGTCAAAAAAATCTGAATGGAAAAGAAAACGCGCCGGCGAAAAAACCAGCAGGCTGCGGGTTTTTACTTCGTTTTTAATGTAATACTGATTTGGGATGTTTCAAATTAATTGCGCTTTACCTGGGAGGCGCAAGGGTGACGCGTCTGAAAGAGTTCGCGCGACGCTGATCGATCGCTCAGAACAGATTGAAAGGAGAAACGTGAAAGGTAATTATTCATTTGGCGACTAGAATAGAGCACTTTTGTACCTTTATCTTGGGTTCTTTTTTTCTCGAGTTTTGCGCGAAATTTGCAAGTAAATGGATGAAGTGACGTGGTGATTTGTTCAGTCGGACGCGTTCGACTTCCCACGAATTCGATTCGCGATCCCTACCGTGGTATAGAAATTCCGATTGCTTGTTGGAAACACGTACACATATATTACAAAATATGTGGGGTGACTTCATTAACTAACACGGATGTAATATACGACTCTTAAAATTTACTCGATAAAATGACAAAATTTTTAAACGAAACTACCGCTTATTCTGCTACGGTATAATTTTTGTATAGAACCCGGCAGGCGTTGCAAAAACCGAACAATAACTGGTTTCGAAAAACAAAAAAATTTGCATGCCGATAACACAAAGGCGCCTCGAACCCGGAAGATTGCACAATGTCGGGGGCACATGTGATCCTGACCTGATTTCACGAAACTACACGACTACACCTACTGCGCCTTTGTCTCAAAAGCTTTTATGATTTATGCAAGATTTCTTTGACGTTTTATGAGTCACGGCTCATTTGAATACCATCAATGCTTTGCACATTTCAAACGCTTTTTTCGAATGGACGCAAGAGTTCTTAGCATTTCAATGAACATTTGGTTACCAGATTAGGCTTTTATGTAAGTAAACAAGTGACAATGTTAAACTTATTATTAAAATTTACATGTGAATGAAGGACGTCCTATATAGCGATTACGTAAGCGAAGGTCGATGATTGCTGGGTAAAAAACGGGCAAAAAGTTTAACTTCGAAATGAAGTCTTCAAGCGGGTTCGTTGTTACAAAATTACAGGCGGCTAGGCGGTGAAAACTGGCAAATTATAGTGTTGCGCCACAGACATTACGATACGGATCGGAACGATTGTACTACTATTGTGGAAGTGCCCCATTATGGCGACTAGATTTTTAGATGTTACGAGTATAGATAGAAAAGTTTGAGTTCTCAAGTAATAGTGGCTATTTTCTTATAAGCAGTGTTGAAAAATGTACAATTTATATATCAGTAGAAGCTATAATTTAAATAAAACAAAATGTACTCATCAATATTACCTATATCATCGTTACCGAAGGTTCTATAAGTGCATATTTTATTGGCTACATGCACAATTATTAACTATTTTTATATTCTTATTTTACTAGGTTGCATAATAAAAGCCATATGAGAGCTTTTCACCTCCTAAATTAAGTTATACTAAAAATAATAAATTTATTTTAACGACTGCAAAATATTTTTAAAGCAATATAAATATATCGTAAACATTCCTGCCACAAATAAAACCACCCTGTTTAAAAATCACCAAGTCTTTTACTTACCACCACAAACTATCATTTGATGTAATACCTGCTTCGCTCTCGTCCTACCACGAGGCACGTTTAACCGCCTCGACGTGCCATCATCCACATCGAAAATATCTGGTCAAGCAAAGCGATTATTTTATAAATAATAAATAGCTCATGGTTTACTGGAATAAATTCCCTAATTATTATATATAATATATTTCAAAAGTTGTTAAATTTAGTTGAATATTTTGTAAGTTATTTGGTAACAACATCTGATAGGGAAAAAACAAACTAGATGCATAAGTTAGTTGCATTGTTTAGTTGCTTTCATTTGCTTATGAGTTTATTCGACTCACATAGGCACACTGAATGTATACTACACTAGGAAAAGAGAGTGGAAGAAACTTGTTTTTATTATATTAAAGTTTAAAGTAAGTATGCCATTAACTTACTCCCGTTACAGATACTATCTACGAGTAATGGTTTCAAAAATACGCCTATAAGTTTGACAAGCTGCTGCGAATTGTTTAAAACGCTACGTAGTGAATTGAATTATATATATACCTATATGAGTAACGGCTAGGTAAAAATTTTTCAATAAGGTATAGGCGAATAGGTAAGATTAATGATATATTATAAATATTGTTTCTGAGCTTTTTTTGCATTTATTAATGAATGAATGTTTTATTGTCCTGACAACTTCTTTTCATCTAATTTAAATTTAAGTACATTTACTGAGATATATTGGTATCCTTTCCGAAGGTTTAATGCCTCCTTTAATATTGTTTATTGATTCAATAAATATTAAAATCAATTCCTGTTTAAATCAAAGTAAGATTGCTATAGGCGACAACAGTTTCCCAAACAAGAGCATAGTAATGGTGCCTTATATACAGAGAATATATTAAAACTGGCCTAGCTCTATATTGTAGGTACTGTGGTGACCTCTTTGCCTCTATGACACCGCATTCCACCTCTTAACGTTTAAATATGCTTTATGGCAAGGAATGTCACCCTTTTAAATATAGAATATTCCAGAAGGCTAGACAAACATAAGAGAATCACCAGTAGTGTCTGAGAATGTAATCTGAGTGGTTGTATTGAAGAGTTCAGTAATATAATAAATCGTGAAATACCTATATAGTTTGAATAAACGTCCCAAAGATCCCGGAGCGCGCGTAGGGCGCTACTGTACCTTTTTTCCTCATATATCAATAAACATGACCTAGTTGAAACTCTAAACTTATCAAAATAATTACAATAATTATCATCGAAGTAATATTTTAACTTCTGATTTAAATGCATGTTTCTTTTGAAAAGTTCGATGACTCCCGATCATTGAGTGATCCCGAACGTCTCAATACACAAGTAACGAGTTGCCCATTAATTCAAGGATGTATCGCGAGATAACTTTATTCTGGTAGCCGGCTGCTTTGTATGCGGCGTCCAAGCGTCCGTCATTACCCGAAAGCCATTTTAACACACCACTCCGTAACTCGAAATTCACCTTTACATCTTTACAAATAAAGTTCTGTAGAACAGTAAATTTATTTTGGTGCGTATATCCTTCTCGCTTTTATCTTATTGGTCAACCATTATGCCTAAATTTAAACTCTTCATTATAATGCCACAGTGAGAAAACTCCCGATAACAGATGGGTGCGTGAATAAAATATAGGTAATGAATTTTGATAAAGGTGAGCAAAGTGCTTATGGATAGATAAATTAAATACACGGAGCAAGAAACTCGTTCTTATTGAGAACCCGATAATAGATGTGGTGACAGAGACATAGTCGATAACGTTTATAGAATAAGTAGATTTATTAATTTTTAACTGGAAATAATTATTGCAAAACAGTAAGTATGACATGGGAGTTAAATAAGTTATCTAGTTTTCGTGTTAAATTAACGGAGATATTGAAATTGATGCAGCCTATTAATTGGGTTGTTTGTATTGCTGCGTAAAGTTACTTAACACCTTTTAAAGTAAGAATTATTACCGTGAGTTGCTTAAGCTCACAATAATGGATGGACAGTTATTAGTCTGTAGATTATGTTGTATAGTAAATTTTGTCACAGGTATGTTATATGTATTCTGTAGCATACCCGATTATTAATCTTATTATCTCTTAGAGATGGCTCTCCCAACTCAACAACAGTAATTTGTAGAGGGCTATTGCAAGTCCGGTCCTGCGATTAGGGCACAACAGCTCGATAATACTGTTTACCTCGTTCAGCTTATGTTAAGCTTTTAAGCTGATCGATAGAACGAAGTGACCTCTCGGGCCGACCACCGTGGAGGTCGCGAAGCTATCAAGATATTAAACGAAATTATTCGGTCAGGGCAGAATCGAAAATCTATATCTTTCATGTATTTACAGATACTTTCGAAAGATTTTCTATTTTCTGTAATTTTAAAACATTCGCTACATTAAGCTACGTTGCGGTTTTATTAGTTTTAATTATCATCTAAGTCTTTACAAATATCGAAAGCGACATAATTTAGACGCTTATATTGCCAAGCCAATCATGCAGTAAACCTTACGTAACGAGGGCTTCATTATCGCGTTTTAATTACAAAACTATTGTCGATGCTACTCGCAAGAATCGAATACCCAATCGATTCTCTCCCCGGAGGAGGCCGGGAAACTTGTCTCTGCAGCAGGCGTTGACTAATCGAGGCGCGTCCACGCGGAGTAAGACTGATGGCGTCGAGGCTCGCCTATGCCTGTGCGGCCGGGACCCTCCTACCTACACAAACCGACATTATTTAAGAAATCAGCCCGCTCAACCGGCAACAAAGGGAGTTCTTGCTATAGAAATTCGCGTTGCGTAAGATTTAATTCGACCGGTTTGTGTGATATGATTTAGGCGCAAGTTCAAAACGGAGCTCGGAATTATCGCTGTTTCCTTTTTTGTATTTCTCCGCAGATTTCTAGCGGGAAGTTAACAAAAGCTTTCGATTCCATGTTTAAATTTTACACGAATTTTTATTTCTGTTCTTATTATTATACTGCCATCACATATAAAAGCTGTGTTTTTGACCCCTCGTATTTGGTTTGTCTCAGAAAATTTCTATCCTGCGTCTCCAGGGAAATCCTTTTAGAGAGTATTATTTTAAGTGTTTTAACTTAAGTTCGAGGCTGATACTTCAATAAATATAGATTTTTTCAATCGAGAAAAGGTAACACAGGATGAGAAACAATCAGCGTATTATTTACATGAAATTTTTAAATAATACTGCGATATTTAACCAAGTTAGGTTATAAATACTGTATAAATTTATAGTTATATTTTAACGTGATTTGATGTGATTCTGCCTTAAAAACTACAAGTAGAGAATATTGTTATAGTATTTAGACACTATTTATTACGCGCCTTTTATTCCTGTAAGATTTTCTGTTTCTTTATTTTTTATATGCACATTATAATCATTTTAATATTTCTTTGCTTCTGTTTGGTTTCACATATTGGTTAATTGATTTGTTTCTCTTTATTTCCTTATGTTATATGAGCCAAAATAACGATAAAATTTTGCTAAATACAAAAATCGAATTAGGTATCAAAAAGAATACATTACAAAAGTTAGCAAAACAAAACTTTACGAAAGGAACTGATTGTTAGCTATGAGTCTAACAAAAAAACAATTTAGATAGGTATTGATAGATCTATAGTGTGAGTGTAATGACTAGTATAATGACCAGTGAGACTAAGAAAACATTTTCAATCTATTAGAAAAAGCATTCATTTATACGAGAGCGAGTTCAAGTAGTTGGAACCGACTTCCGGATTTATTACATGTGGAGTAATTAGTTGCTATTAAGTCATCAGAAATGTAAAAACTCAATAAGCAATTGATTGATTAATAACCTAGCGCGGATAATTTATATCGATCATGAATATCACAAATAATGGAGATGTAAATGATTGACGTTATTAATCTATAATTTCCACTCAATAAGCATGTGCGAAACGCCCATTTTCCTCATTTACGTACGCTGCAACCGTAGCAAAATATTTTCTCCCTTTCATCGTTTGAGCTGGAGAAGAAGATGGCGATATCGAAAGTCCAGATTCATCGATAACATCTCGCAATTAAACTGGTCACGCGAGACAATCGAATTGGTCGATAATAATTTGCATAGGCACTGCTGTTTCGATGAAAATAATGATTTATATAACAATCATGGTGTTATCGCCTCATGACACAATTTATCATATGGGACATCAATTATGGGGGCTCTTTTCTTATTTCTAATTTCTAATTCAGTATCAAAACAGCCACTTTTCAATTTCTTTTTATGTTTCTTTTTTATTCAGATACGTTACTATAGCTAATATTCAACATTTGGTATATTTACATTCAGGACCGATTTAGATATTGAAGCTATCAGCGTTGCGACAGTACATTTAAACTTGTCCATATCCAGCGAATTTAATTGGCTGCGAGATATTTCTCTGTCATATATGCGAAACCCATGGAGCGCCTGCCACAAACATAGAGGAGAAACAAAACGTGAACGAATAAGATGCTCGACGTCTGGACAAAGTAGAGTGATGGCGGCTGCGATCGATGGTGACAAATGAGTGTTGACACACGAGCGGCGCATAGACTTACAGAACAACACAGTTGTTCCTTGAAAATGAAATGCTCATGAAGTTCATAATCAAATTTACGCAGAGGAGAAACAAAACGCGAGTGCGTAAGATGCTTGACGTCTAAGCAACACAATGTGATGGTGGCAGCGATCGATAGTGACAAATTAGTGTCGACACACGACAGGGACATAGAGTTAAAAACAAAACATTTACTCAATATGATTTAAACTGGCAAGGTTGGAAGCGGCGTAACCTATAGGTATACATATTGAAATATTTTTTTTTCATGGTTTACTTCATTTATGAAAATGTAGTTTATAATAAAAGGATATTTGGAAAAAAATTGCACTGTCACATATCAGTCACAGTATAAGTTGTAAAGCCTTTTGTTTTTATCTACATTCTTATTCATTTTATGTTTAACTAATTACACGAGGTGTCTCTAACACGCTCGCAGTCTATGGTATAGTACAAGCATTCGGCACGCGGTGCAATAACGAAACGCGATACGATTGCGTGCCGTAGTACATGGTTGGGATGCCCGCATGCCTCAGCGGAGGGTTGGGCCCCCTATTATTGGATGGAATTATTCACGTGTTGCTTGACGTTCGATTATAATCTCGCTTCCTGAGACTGATTTTTGACTGCCGTACACCGTGTTTTGTTTCCCGCCACTGTGCAGCACTTTGTTCATACAATTAATGTGTTATTTTATAAATGCGTGCAGCTAATATGCAGTTCTGTTATGAATAATTAGAAATAAACTTTATCTTTTTTATCCTGACCATTTCATCAGGCTTATAATGGAAGACACTTTACATTGATTGTATAATAGCATATAGCATGGAGTTAAAAGCTTTTCTTATACAATTTAAGCGATTGCTTAAATTGAATTTTCTTACCACAGCACAAACAGATCAAAGTAAAAATTTGGTTTTGTTTTCTAGTAATAAAACTAGATGTACCGCCGGCATTATTCGTATCACTGGCAGATTGATGATCCGTTCGAATGTATCGGATACCTATCAGTTTTATGTACCGACACTTACAGCTAATGCTTTTAGAAATGCACCACATTAGTTCGTGAGACGATTTAACTGTGGCAGCGGTTGTTTGACGACAAGCGAATTGTTTTTAGATTGGTTACTTAAACGATCATTCGAATGATTAATAAAACGATCCAGTTAAATGTATCGATATATAGCCACGTAAATCCATTATTGTTATCTGTTCGTACATTACTTGGCTCTATTGATTTTGCACTTTTCCTCCTTCGATCGAGCTAATAAGTCCGCAAATAGCCGTCTTATTTAGCAGAATGACAATTCATTTGATAAGAGTGCTTGTGTTGTAAATAAGCCCTTAGGGAATAACTACATTTTTATTTAAATACGATAAGATTCTCAAATTTTAATTTTGAAAACCGCTACTTTTTTTCAATTTATTTTTATTAAACAAAGGTTAATCCAGAAACAACCAGGAATGGTATAAAAACACACGCAAGTGTCGGTGTAATATTTATAGATTCTGATTAATGACATAGAACCGGGGACGCGCTTCGTTCCGACGCGTTGATGGATAGTCTATCGAGTTATTAGATAATGGTGTTTCAATAGAATTAGAAGCTTTGTTCTTCTTGCCCTTGGGTACGGGTCAAACGTGTGGCTTTCAAAATTTATATCCGAGCGATAAAAAATAGAAGGAGGAAACACGGTTCACGCGGTGAACCATTTGGTCTCGAGGAATGGTACGGTACAAACGAGATGTGTTTTGGTACTGCTTTTTTATTATTTTCTTCGTTGTAAACACCTGAACCCAAAACAATTGTCTGCTTTGGTAATGGATCCTTTTCGAGAGAGAAAATTTAATACTCTAACATATTTTAATTCATTATCGTTTCTTCTGCGTGCATTTGAAAATCGTATTGCGAATGAAATAGATTTGCTACTTAAAACATGTTGTTATCATTATTTAAAAAAACGTATACTTTATGGCTATAACAATATTCAACAAGCTTCCACACGACCTTTAAGACCTACCATTAAAAAACATCAAATTAAAAAAATCGCTTTTAAAGTGGCTGTTAAAAAAAACTTTACTACACTTTAAGAGAATATTTGGATATGTAGGTTGCAATACGAGAATAGTGACATTAACTTTTATTTATTGGTCAGGAAACGAACATTGTAATTTTATTTTTTACTATTATTTGAGATGTTAATTTTAATTTCAATTACCATAATAATTTTTGCATGCCAGAAATTGGCAAAACATCCGGAACATTATTGTAAACACTGTACCTGTTAATATTTTACCATATTTCTTAACAAAATAAACATAATTTATCAATATTATGTTGTAAAGATCGATCAACAATATCTCGGAATTTAAAAGACTTCGCTTATAGTCGTCCATATGCGAGGAGCTCGATGGCGCAGAATCGGATGGGTGACAGAATTTTTTCCATTTCGAGCTTCTCTTTGCCTCAGAAGGTTTAGGATCTCATTTATGCTGCATGTGCAGTAGTTAGCAACATCAATCCCTACTGGGCCCGGTTATAGTATGTTCTTCCTAAGGTATTTTCAAACACAACAAGAGCCTCTGCTGCCTTTATAAAACCTTATTATTCCCTATTCCATAGTACGGTCGAGTAGAATAGCACCAACTATTCATTAAGGTGTTGTCGTCGACTAAATGATACTGGAAGTTATCATATGCTTTAAGACAGGATTATGGCAAAATCCACCCTTGTGGAGTGTGTCAAAAGTGAGTCTTCTATCCATCAGTAGATGTCTATCAACTGAGATGATAATAATATATTATTGCTCTCAGAAAATATCACATAGACATACATAAAGCAAACTCATATTAATGTTGAACATGTCTAGCTATAAATAGCTAATTCGTATCGTATTAATAACTGCAAGCACATCTGTTATTGCAGGCGTGGCGCGATAATGAGTAGCGGTTAAGGCATGTGCTACACTGCGAAGCCATTCTTTCGAAAATGGTTCTATTTCAACTTTAATTATTAAGACCAGCATAGTTTCATAGGCACTCAGATCTTTTTTGTTTCTATAATAGATTATCCCTATTGTATTTTTGTCTTACTATCTTAAAAAAACTATTTTATTTAAATAATATTCGAATCGTTTACCACCTTAGTGGTGAAGCGTGCTTGTTGTATTCATATTTGTAGTTATGGTGGTCTTTTCAGGGTAAAATTTTTTATAGAAGCCTGAGTCTGGGTTATTTGTTAAGAAATTAATGTTGAAGTCACCACCTAATACTATGGGTTTAGAAGAATCCTTTTATGAATATAACTTTAATTTTTTTTAAACATTCATAAAATATATATATTTCCTACATGAGCTCGATGCTAATGTTAAAAAGTCCGAGTTTTTCTTAGTTTGACCATGTTCGTCAAATTTGCCGTATAATAATAATTCCAAATATTATTTTTGTCCTTAACCTGACAGTTCCTTCCTGTTTTCAAATATTCATTAGATATTAATTATAAACTGCGCTGATACACTTGATGAAATAATTAAAACAAGCAGTTCTCCAAGTAAAATAAATAAATAAATATTTCCTACATTAACACCAATTATCCTAGCCCAAAGTAAGCACTATGGGGCTTGTGTTATGGATACTACGGTAACGGATAGACATACTTATATGTTATGTAGATATGTAATATTAATTTAAATATTTATAAACAGCCATGACTCAGGTACAAATGCTCGTATTCATCATACGAACATGTGCCCCTATCGGGATTCGAACCCAGGACCGTCGGTGCGAAAGGCAGGATCGCTACCGTTGCACTAAACGGTCGTCAAAAGAAGTCGTTTCAGTATTAAACAAACAAGTGAAGTCTACCCACGTCTAAAACCTGTTGTTAATAACTTAGTTTTAATTTAATAAAAAATTTTTACAGCGTGAACTTTTCATTTTATAATTGAAAGAGAATTAGAATAACATAGCCACAGTAAAATAGTTTTGCTTCCAGTAGACTCATGCCTTTAGCAACAGATGCCAGTAATAATTAAAGAGGTATTGTCAAATAAGGCCAAGGAAATATAGTTTGTACTACAATTAATATATTATGTATGTATATATCACTCGTTTCAGAAAAAATGTCCTTGTTATTTTCTTTATATCTTTATTATAAGTAATCGCTTAAAATTTTCAATTAAAACGCTGTGATGACAGTTTTGAATATCTCTTAAGAACAAGTACATTACTTACAAAGTTATCACAAAACCTGCTCAAACAATAATGCAATTTACTCTTCAACCCCATAAATTACCTTCAACCCTTTGCAAAGTATATTTTTAAAAGCCCTTCTATACAAATCCGGACCATTGCAAAATTGTAACAGGTACTTTCTTTTCAAGTTTAAAAGAAAGTGTTTGCTGATTTACAACCACGTCGAGACCGCAACATATCAAAACAACCGAGTGGAGAATTTCCTAAAAATCGAAAAGAGAAGTGTGAAATTTGCATCAATGCCAGTGAAAGCGGTCGCAGAACTACAAAAAAAAAAGATGAATACACTTTTGCGCACAAATAGAAACAATGTATGAATAGTTCCAATACAATGGCCACCTGCCGATTAGAGCATTTGAATATTATTCGCAAAGGTTTCGATTTCACTTCGAGTTCAGTCTTTTCTCGTATTTCGTGTTGTTAGTTCGGTAACATGATATTGCTAGTGATGATCTCTATAACTCTTAAATTAATAACTGTGGTGACGTAATTTATTTATATGTGTACAAAATTTTTAAAAAAGATTTTTATTCAAGCTATTACTGCTTTTTTAAGTAATCATGTTAAGACACTTGTGATATGATTTTAACTAAAGATTTAAGATAAACGTAAAATGCGAGCTTTGTAAGGCTACGAAATGAACCAGAAAATTTGGAACGGGCACGAAATATTTGAACCGTTACGATAAGTTTTCTACTATCGAAATCGAAAAAAAAAATCTTCAAGTTTTATTTACAAGCTCAGTTACACAAAAAGGTAAAAAAATGTGAGTAAATAAATTACCTAAGAAATGTGGATACCTAATGAAATAAAAATAAAATTATCTACGTTTGGACACATTGATATATGGCGCGGAGGAAGATGTCAACGGGTATATTTTTTTTAAATTCGTGGCAACAGGTATGCGCACATAAGAGGTATTATTTATAAGGTGTATTCGTAATATTGTGGAATGCTGTATCTGCCGTGTACAGGATGGGGTGCGTCTTTCGTTATACAGTTTTATTCTAACATTTTACATTGTATAGTAGTTCTTTGGCATTATTTAAATGTTTGTGTTGGCACGATATAATAGACATGATATGATTATGGTTAAGTATTTAATTTCTTAAATTTTAAACCTTAAGTAAAAACAGAAAAAGGTGTTTTAAACTAAATTCCAAGCTGGGATGCAAACGCACTTCTGTCTGATTAAGAAGCTCAAACAACATATGTACCATTTTCTCAATTTTCCTATGTCTTAACATGCCAAGTAACTTTATAAACAAATATTTGAAAATAAAAATACCATTATGTATTAAACAAAAAAAGATTATGACAATAACGAAAATATTACTTTACCAGAACTTATGATAGCCCCTTCAAGTGAGTCTTATTCATTTGTTTATTTAAAACACATAAAAGGTTTTCTTTTAAATTATCAACAAAAAAAAAACTTTGAAATTAAATAACATTAAAAATATTAACATTTAGCATTGATTTAAGGAAAAATATAAAGTCGGTCCCTTAAAAGATACAATGTAACAGAGAAGAAAACTTCGTAAAATTTAAAGCATTCGCAGCTGTAAAAAAAATAACATTAAAACAAAATATTAATAATTTTAAATGTCAAAATGAACATCATCTGCCTGTCAATATCTCCATTGATGGAACACTGGCCTTCCCAATGTTCACAGCGGTTTAGCAAGAATAAAATTTCAATGGATTTGAATAACTGATTCCCCTTCAAGTTTGGAAGCACTGAATTACGGAAAGTGTCTTCGCCGAAAAACGGTTCACCCGAGTTATTATTTTTTATATCTTTCGAAACATAATATCTGTATCTATGTTCTAATCTAACCTAACCGTATTTTATCATACCTAGTCGTAATCCGATTTTATTTCAAAGTAAACCTAACGGGACTATTAAAAACTGCTTACGGCAAACAGTTCTGCGATAAACAACCGTACCGCAAGTTCGAGCACAATTGTTTATCGAAACTTTCTTCGCCAAAAGAACGTTTTGGCTGAATTATTTTAATATATCAAGATCCTTAATATCTATAACTACATTTTTTTTCAACCTATTTTATTTATCACGACTTAATAAAAAACTTAAACCTGTTATTACGGTTATGTTTTTGAACCTTTCACAAGTAAAAAAATCAAAGCGTAGATCGTCCCATTATCGAAAAAAACAAGTTCAAAATTACAGAAAAATCTGTTTGCTTATTCAAATAAAAAACGTTTCACTTACCAAATGCTTTTAATGGAACACAAATAAGTAACGTAGGTACTGGTATAATATTCGCTTACAAACTTCAAATTACAAAAATGGCCGCGGCACACCCCTTATGTGGAGAGTATGATATCAAGGTTAGGCTTAGCGGAACACTCCACATGTGGTCAACCTTAATCAAGCGCGACAGGTATACCCACCGTTCATATGTGCGACAGAGAAGGATGTAGGAGCTTAGCGGCCATGTTGTATTATGGATGCCTATCATATTTTGGACCTGCTCGGACCGGATTATTTCTTTTTTCTTTTGCGCCTCCATCTCGAACCGGTCTTGGAGCGACGACCATTTATTGTAGATTAAAGAGCCTTGTTGTCTTAATTTTAAGCCACGCTTTAATTTATGACCACGTATTAATGTTGAGTCTCCGCCATTTTTTCTTTAAGATAGATACGTCATTGATTTCTTTATTTGTAAGCTGGTTATTAATCCCGACGCTAGTGGCGACTAATATTTTTGTACTTAACTTAATGATTTGGCAATTAAATTAAATTGTTCTCGTTTTGGTAGCTAAATTGAAATTTACGGCGATGATCTTAAGTGTTCTGTCGTCGCCCTCGAATGTTACGCATTGGTCATTTTTATATTGTTAAATTTGCGTTAATTTATTTTAACACTCAGTCATACTGATTGATGAATATTTTATCTAGTTTTTAAAGATATAAAATTCTCAAAAAATATACAACCACATTTATAATGCAGCCTTTGCAGGCATATAACTATTCAGTGAGAGCACATATCTGTTATTCCGTCAGGAAATCTCCATAAAGCAGTATCTAAACTATAGGTTTTAGAGAAATTAAGCTAATTTTATTAATTATAATGAGTCAAAAGGCAACTCAACCTGATCGTCATCCAGGAATCGCTGTTTATCATAAATATTCTGCACAAAAACAAAAGCGAAACGGGCAAGTGCAAACTCCCATGTCCGAGTGAAAAAAATGACAACACGCTCGAGCAAACCGAAAGGACGCAGCGCAAAAAGCGCTACCGGTGAAAAAATATGATTTATCGCTTGAAAAATGTGGAAACACACGCAAAAAGGGAGAACGGCGAAAGCGTGGCGTTTCCACTAGACAAATTTATTAATCCTATCGGCCGGCCGGTATTATTTGTACAATACAAATCGAGTATCTATTTTTTTACATGGCTACTAAATATGAAATACTAGGTGCGAACATAATCAGTTTCCTATTTCATACGTTGTCGATATATCTCCTATTATTTATTACGTTGGTTTGTTGAACATAAGTCAAGATAAATTCACGTGACTTAATGATAGATGTAATAAAATACTTTATGCGATAAACACATTACAAGATACTTAAAAACAAAGTTACAAGACATATTAAGAATTACATTTTTATTTGAATAAAATGTTATTGGAGGTTATTGTTTTGAATTGTGTGCGTTGAGTTGGTAACGAAATCGATAATAATGTCGTCTGCTAGAACGCTTATTAATATACATTTTTTTTCATATTTTATCATAATGTATATAAAAGTTAGTAACAGAGTAATTAATTATTAAAATCATCATTATCAGACTTATAATTATCTATTCCATTTCTTGCCTTCCCTGTTGATGAAAACACTATATTGAGATTAAGTCGCAATACACTACCAGGCCTAATAAAAACAAATGGGTGCTAATGAAATCAGAACTAACATTTCAGAGTGTCTTTCCAATACACAAAAGAGTTTGAGATAATAAGTTTATTTTGGTCACCCATCCGATGACCAGCCTGTTTGAAAATTATTTAAACTCCACAGTCATAATACCTCAGAATAATACATTTTAAAACACACATTAAAACATTTAATTTAATAGAGACAAAAATTTTGTTCTTTTGTTGTTTTTCGGTTTTAAGCAAAATATAAAATAATTTTATTTTGTTATTTTAGTCGTTGACTATCAGTGCTCATCATATTGCATAAAGGCATTTTTTCTTATTTTATCTTTATTTATGTACTCATCATTAATACTCTATTAAACGTTTAGGATATATATATCTTAAAAAAGTCAAAATTATTTCTTTTATTATATTTTTGCAATCCATATTATGTTTTAGTTATAACCGCATGATAATTATCTAATATATAAATGTCTTTAACTTCAGGCAGCCACATATTAACACATACTCATTATTTGTACGTATCTCTTACGATCTTGGTACCTACCTATAGTCAACGGAGGCGCGCCCGGTGGCGAGTGCAGTATGTAATTACGCTTCCATTCAATAATAAACGCACCGATCTTAATAGAGTGCTAAGAATGTTGCCGATCCCTGATACAATACTAGGTGCCTTCGGGAATTATAGCATTATCTCATTTGTTCTGACTCTTGTTTAATTATAGAGTTTCTTCCGCTTATTGGCTCTCTATATATACGCTATAACGATAAATCAGTGGGTGACTTTATTGATAACTATTATTGATATGACGATATGGAATTGAATCAATTCACACACTTAAAAACTACTGTTGCTTAAAAACGTCAGAAAATTTGATTAATTTATCATTTATTATCGCCGAACACTCTTGAATATAAATCATTTCTCGCTTCATAAACTTTTAAATTCATTCTTATATATTCAAATTTTAATAATAGAAGCATTTTTCCAACAGCCCAGTAAAAAGATAATCCTGCTAAATTAACAACACGCTTGATTAAGCTTGCTATCGTATCAACGTGCATACATACCTCACGCGGATGTATATGTCCGCTGACAGATACGGGGACGCGGCGGATCTTAGCCGGAAATTAAAACTAATAATTCAAAAAGTTTCCGCGCGACCGAGCCGCCGAGCCAGATTTATGTTTCAACCAGTCTTGTGACTGCTTCCTACATGATCCTAGATGCGTTTAGCTGGAAGGAGTTTAGTTGGAGAGCCAATTAAAGGAAGAGATTCCGTGAAAATCGAAATTAAACAATTTTATTGCAAAGTTAGACAAACCTTATGTGAATAGAATCCTAGATCATAACAAAGCTTAAAAGTTTTATTTGAAGTCTGAATTTTGCAGAATTATATTGATGATAATTGCAAAATAAAAGCGTTTTCTAGGCAATTTTGCACAAACTAAACGCCAAATATAAAATTATTTAGTTGTGATAAAGACAACAGAATATTTGAAAAGAAAATTTAATGCAATTAAAATGTCAAAAACATTTTTTTTTATCTGTTTGGTCTTCTTCAGTCAATATTTCCTACAACGAAAACACTTAATAAAGAAATCTCGCGTCAATTTTTTTTTATTTCATGAAATATTTAATTTGTTTATTGCTATGTACCAATTAAGATGTTCGCTGTTTTAGTGTATGAGTTTACTAGTAAAACTTGTTAAAGACGTTAATAACAGATACTGGTGGTTATAAATAACGTTCTTACTTATAGTCAAAAGATATAAGTAGCAAAGCTGCCGTCTATCCATTGCTTGGCAGCAGCTGATGCATTCGGGCTGCGCCACCGGGCCTTCGATTGATGCAGAGCACCCGACAACGTATGACTGTCGTTATGCACCTAATGTCATTGCGATTCGGTCGGCTAACGATCGTCTATGTCCATTTTTTTGCATTAGATTTACGGACATACGATTGCAGAAAATGTAACACCTATTTACAGAGTATGTTTTATAGCTCCCAAATAGGCAAATAAAATTAAAAAATAAAAGCAATCACTAACTGTAAAACAACAGTTCGGTTTATTTAAATTATATTACTAATACTCCTAAGAGATTAAAACATATTTCTGACTTTTTAAGTCACTATATCACAGAAAGTTCGTCACATTTGACAAATTTGTTAATACTTGATATAGAAATTAATATTTGAAACAAATCTGCTTAGTACATCATTCGAACCCACTTTTTTCTGGCAAAATCAGCCAGATAATTACATTACATTGCATAAAATACAACATTATTTTAAATTACAAACACTTTGTTTCGAACTCCTGACAAATATAATGTGTAATGATTTACTAGTGAACGGTATGATACATGATTCCACTGGCTCACCTAAGTCCATATGTCTATTACCTAAGTTCCGAAAGCTAATTTCGCTCGAAGATATTTCCGGCGCGTAGGAGTGGCCCTACGTAGCCCCTGTTTATTATTTAGAATGTGTAGCGGTGGGGACGCGAGTTGATGCGCGCTCCAAGTGGAAATCTTTTGGGATTACGCCGCCGTCAACCGGATCTTGCCGGTGGCGTACTGGGAGGGGAAATTTGCGAATACTTATTTTATCCTTAGCTTAAGTCAAGAGAAATGCTACTATAGTTAAAAAGGAAACAATACTACGTCTCTTTTGTAGTCTACAATAACTAACTACAATATGTCTATTGTAACATAACAACGCCAACTAAATTTAAAAAAAAACTGAGATCATGTTTTTTCTTAATCCTTTTAAGAAAACTAGTTTTATAAATCAAACTTAGAAGTTTAATTCTTGCAAGTTTTGTTCTTACACTTTTCTATCTACTCATTGAAAAAATACTTATTAGGGACACAAAAAACTCATTTATTTTACTTTTTTTCTTTTACAGTAAATTCTTATGATTTTTTATTATTTATCAGAACTCATGTTAACGGTATCATAACAATCAGTTTCGTTTTCAGTATTAGTTGATAATGTTTCTTTTAAGCAATGCCAGAATTGCATTTCTTAAACTGTCACTGTTTCTGACAGTTAAAGAAATGCAAACTGTGAAGTGAACAATTATCTTTACACCGGGTGTGCTACTGACATTATCATCTCGAGCGTGGCGGGCTATGATGTACGAGAAGACGACGCCTGGCGAAACCTAAACCGAAGTAAAGCCTCCATCACGTCAAATGAATACTAAATCACGGTCGGCCATTTGAATTTCAATATCTATCCGCCTGTAGGCTACGCGCCATGCCCATTACTTTGAGATTTTTGGTGATTTCAGGACATTGGGGTTGCTCTAGAAAGGTATGAAAGAATTTCATAGTACCTGGATGAACAAAGCTCCGTTAAGGAATAAAGCAAACACACTATATTAGTCTATAATTCCTTTCTGAGTTAAATAGTTAAAAGTTCCTTAAGAGGCTAGTCAAAATAAATATTACAGATCGCCATAATCCCAAAACTCACATATCATAAAAAGCGTATGTATTATAATAACATTTTTTTAGCCTTAAGCTAACTACATTTAAAAATTTAAACACCTTCAAAAATTAAAATAACTGTAATTTGGACTTAAGTAAAGGTGTCAAATAGGTAATAACATACAAATTTCTTTGAAAATCAGAAATATTTTACTATTTAACAAGACAATTTTGACTGGAGCCACTTTCAAACCAACACAGCTAGTTTCCTCAAAATATATATGCTTTTCTCCATGTAACATATCTAACTAAATCTACTTAAGTTTTAAGTACCTTTACGGTATAGCTTTTCTTCTATACTAATGGCGTATAGTTTTGCTTGGATAAACCAAAACTTTAAAATATAAGTTCCTTTTAATGTGATTTAAAGTCGCGTTATAACTAGTCTGGCCATAAACACTGTTACATAAAAACTTTCCTTTTTTTCAATTTTTAATTATTTTCAATTTGAAACTCGTTTTTTATTTTACAAACTTCTTTCGATTTCGCGCCATTTCACATATTTTTTCGTGTTCATTATCAAATTACAATATGGAATGGGATGTTAAAGAAAATAGGATTGCAGTGATCGTGCACAAAGTGGGTATGGAGCAGCTGGTCATATTCCAGACACTTCAAAAGCTTGGCCTCAGCCGTATATTCGTATAGATATCGTACTATCAGCAGATACAGTAACACTTCCTCTGTCGAAGACCATAAAAGATCGGGGCGGCTGCGTGCAGTTAGAACTACAAAGGCTGTTAATGCTGTTAAAGCCAGAATTCGTCGAATTTCCATTAGCAAGTAAGATGTCTTATCGCGAGAAATGTAGATTCCCGCTAGGACTCTGGTGCGTATTATAAAACAAGATCTAAAGCTCGGTGCTTATCGTTGACTAGCGACCCGCCCCGGCTTCGCACGGATGCAATGCTCTACTATATTATGCATTTATTATACATATAAACCTTCATCTTGATTTACTCTATATATTAAAAAAACCGCATCAAAATCCGTTGCGTAGTTTTAAAGATTTAAGCATACAAAGGGATATAGGGACAGAGAAAGCGACTTTGTTTTATACTACACTCGAGAGCAATGAATCCGGGTCACTTAAAGAATCCTAAAAATCTCGGAAACTAAAAATGCTAGGTTAATGCAATAAATTGTATTTAATAGACAATGTAATACTCCTTGAATGAAGGTATTAAAACTTCTTAGTTATTGTAAAGTTACATCATAAAAAAATCAAATTTGAAAAAGGGCCACTTTCGAAGATGGAACTACGAAATTACAGCATTTGGTTTTGCTTTTGTTTGTAATCTGTCATTTATGTGGGTACATAAACCATGTTGATAGTGCTCTATATTCATTATTCAAGTTTCACTATGTCGCTTACGCCTGAAGAATGCACCAGAATACTTACAATGTTGGAATCCAGCCGGAGTCAGCGCGATACAGCTAGGACTGTCGGTGTGTCGCTGTCAACAGTACAAAGAGTTCTCCGACGTTACGAAGAAACTGGTTCTAACCTACGCAGACCAGGAACGGGCAGAACCAGGTGTACCACAGCACGAGAAGACCGATACTTGGTGAACACCATGCTTCGAAATCGCTTTCTCACAGGAACTGAACTCACCAATCAGTTTCGACGCCTCGGAGGAAGTAACCCAAGTGCATGGACAGTAAGACGTCGGCTTGCTGAATCTAACTTAAAACCCCTTAGACCTGCAAACGGCCCTAAAATGGAGCGTGGGCATCGTATTTCAAGACTAAGATATGCCCAGAGCCACGTAAATTGGAGTATTGAAGATTGGTCAAAAGTTATGTTCTCCGACGAATCAAAATTTATGCTCTACAAGCACGATGGAAGACACAGAGTGTATCGAAGACCAGGGGAAAGATTCAAGCAAGCATGCATCGAAGAAAAAGTAGCCTACGGTGGTGGGTCTGTACTTGTGTGGGCCGGAATTTCTTCTGAAAGTCGCACAGAGCTGGTGATCATAGAAAACGGCTCTTTAACTAGCGTAAGATATGTGGAAGAAATCCTCAATGATCACGTTGGTCCATTTATGGTCAATTTAGGTGAGGATGCTATATTTATGCATGACAATGCCCGACCTCATACAGGTAGGATTGTGAATGACTACCTTCAAGAGATGAACATTACTCGTATGGAGTGGCCAGCGCGCAGCCCGGATATCAACCCGATCGAGCATGCTTGGGACGAGCTAGGCAGATGCGTAAAACAACGAAACCCTCCCCCAATCACGCTTCGTGAGCTCAAAATTGCTCTCACAGAGGAATGGGAGAATATTCCCCAAAATCGTATAAGGAACTTGGTGTACAGCATGCCAAACCGCGTAAACGCAGTAATGGAAGCACGAGGAGGCAATACGAAGTATTAAAATTCAAGAAAATCGTAATAAAGTTCAAACATTTCATGTTTCCTATTTTTGTTTTAAGGAGAGATCAGCAGTTTTTTTCTTTATGTAATTTTGTGTTAATAAAATGTATGGTGACTCATATTTTTTTTACTTTCATTTAAGGAGTATTACATTGTCTATTAAATACAATTTATTGGATTAACCTATCATTTTTAGTTTTCGAGATTTTTAACATTCTTTAAGTGACCCGGATTCATTGCTCTCGAGTGTATGTAGTGATATACAGGACATGCCCAAAATCAATCTTTACAATTCAAGAGAGTGGATCGATCAAAATTCTTTCTGTCGCGATGCGCACGGGAAAGGCACAGAAATATCCCTTTATCGATGAAAAAAAATTCACGATTAAAAACACTAGACTAAGCAAAATGATGAAGTGTGCGATCACAGTTCTAAAGAAGCTACTCAAGTGGTCGGAAAGGTACAACGTGGTCATCATCCTGCCTCAGTGATGGTTTGGTGGTGCGCGTCTTATCAAGGCGTCATAAACCTACATTTCTGTGAAAAAGGAGTGAAAACTTCAGCCCAAATGTATCAAGAGACAGTCTTGGATCGTGTTGTGAAACCTCTCAGCAATACACTTTTTAAAAATGTACCGTGGACTTTCTAGCAAGACTGCGTCTGGTCACAAGGCACGAGGTATCTAAGCCTGGATTAAAACCAACGTTCCAGCCTTTATAAGAGCTGAAGACTGGCCCTCATCTAGCCCAGACCTCAATCCCTAAGACTAGAAATTTTGGTCAGTTTTAGAGAACATGGCCTGCTCTAAACGACACAGCGACATCGAGTCTCTTGAAAAATCTCTGGAGCAAGTAGTTTCAGAGATTTTTAAAGAGTTTTCGCGAAATTTCCATAGAAACAACGCGTAAACATTACTTCATAAAAAATGCATTTTCATTTTTAACAGAAATTATGGCCGGACTAGGTAGTATGGTGCGCATAACAGATCCACTCCAATATAATTACGAAACGTCACTTGTTATCTGCAATGTACCAATAATATTTAGATTTTATTTAGTTTCACATATAGGTAGTTTACGTTTCTTGAGATGTCCCCTAGAACATGCTACATTACAGCGAATTTACCAGTATGTTTCACCACTGAAAATGTGACAAAAATATTTTCATCTTTACTAAGGTAGTTGCAGAAACCTAAGGCCATGTTTATATATAAATGTGTATGACATGAGCAGCAACATTTTATTCTCGGGTCTTGTTTGTTTATATATTATTACGTGTGTTATAGCTGCTATTTAACTCACCATAGTACGTCTGCTATTTTCAAACTTTATGTTTGGTGTATTTTGCGATATTTATTTATATTTTACTTACCATTTATTTCGGTTTATATTTCGTAACTACAAACTGAAATCCTATGTTATAGGAGCATATAAAATATGTTTATATCTCTTACATGAAAAGTGGCAAAATCTTTTAATCAGTTTCAATAACAAAAAACATATACCTACATCTGTCTCATACGTATATGTTTTATTTATTATTTTTATGACAAATAATCTATCAAACTAAGTAAGAAACGGGGATAACAAATAATGCCTTTATGGAAAATCTCTTTTTTCCGTGCTTTTGTGTATAATTAATTGGAAATTTTTTCATTTATTTATTTTTCTGTTCTAACCTGCTTTCTACTTCTAAATATCATTTGCTGGCATACCTTTGTTATATGTATAAGTATTATTTATGAAAAGTTTCTTGGCGTAAATTCATTTTCCTCTGCTTTCTTAAGAAAGAAAAGGCATTTAATGGAACATCGGTAACCGCACTACTCTTACGTCGTCAGATACATATTCCGGGCACATTTATCAGTAGCAAAAAACTGGGAGCTGAATCGGCAAATATTTTTTCTGGACGATTAACGAGAACTTTCCCAAAATACCTATAGTCTTACAATGTTACTTTTGCAGTTCGAAGAAATCGCGGAAACTTTACCTTCTTAAACATAAGGGTTACATTATCAAAAGATATATTCTACATAACTGCAAAAATAAGTGTGCTCATCTGAGAAGGTTTACCGTGGGAACCGGCGCGTCGCATTGACCCCTCCAATGCTTAGACAAATGATTTCTAAGAGGAGCATTTTCTTCAAATGTTTTTGCGTTTTCCGGAGGAAATCGATATTTTCTCTATAGAAGCGACGGAGTGAGTCGCTTTGATCTAGTTGACATGAACTCTGAGCTAACTGTTGATTTTGATCTCTTTATTATTTTAAAGATAAGAAAATTAAAAAAAAAAACTTTATTAATAGAAAAATAAATATATAAATAGAAGATCTCAGCTCAAGATTATAAATAAATAAGTAGTAAACAAATATTTCTAACATTCACACCAATTAGCCTAGCCCAAAGTAAGCAGTAGTGTTGGATAAGTAATGGATAAATAATGGATAAGTAAGTGTTATGGATACTAGGTAACGGATAGACATACGTATATGATACATATATATATATATATATGTAATATTCGTAGAAATATATATAAACACCCATGACTCAGGTATAAATGCTCGTATTCATCATACAAACATCTCATACGAACCCAGGACCGTTGATACGAAAGGCAGGATCGCTACCGTTGCACCGAACGGTCGTATCTTAACCCTATTAAAGTTCAATTTCGTATATACTAATTACTCGTAATTTATATCAGGAGATATTGTTAACTGAATGTTTTAACAACCCCAGTAGTAGGATCAAATATTGTATTCTTTTTTGCTTTATTAAAATTTTAGGTTTTTATTCAATATATAACATCTCAAGCCACCTATATTTGTTCTTTTCCCCGAAAAATACTTCGGACTACAGATCAGCATTACATATTAATATTCCGATACCCTTTTCCATTATGAGCAAGTGTTGTTTACGGATAGGCAGGGGTCCTCAACAATTTTTCTCATAAACCTAACATGACAGTTCGGTACAGTGATTGATCGGTCGCCTCTGATCTGGTGGGGTGCCGAATTATAATTCGAACCGAGTTCTGATCCCCTATTCAGGAACGTTCGAAAAATATTCCCCTTAGAATTTTTCCACCGACGAGACTATTTTAGAATAGTTTTAGTTTGTAAAACGCCGTTTTCCAAAAAAAAACAATAACGTATATTTTTTTCTCAATTTTAAAAGAAAAGTTTTCCTGCAAAAGGTAATTCTAGATACTTGCCCTCAAATAGCTTATTTTATTATCATTTTTTAAGTTTTTTACGCATTATCGCTTGGACAATCTGAATCAATTCCGTTTTGTGGCGATTAGTAAAAAGAATACATACGTTGATTACTTACATTTACAAATATTGCTGCAGTTTCGATTAAGAATTAAATACATGCATTTTTATTATAAGCTAGATGGATTCTTAAAAACTACAAAAGCTAATGAAAAAGGAAGTGAATCCATATTTTTCTCTTTAAAACAATCGTAACGTATTTTGTTTAAAATACAGTTTCTCTAAAACCAAAGCTATTAGTTCCTTAATTTTTTTTATCAAAAACATAATTAGACTTTTTTAGAGTTAAAAAGTTTTGAAATAGAAACTAGAACTTGCTATATTACAAAATACTTGACGATATTAGCATCAAGTATTCATTTGATAGGGAATTCTATTATTTTTATCGGAAACTCTGGAATTTTTTAAAAAAATAAACACGCACCTTCCAAATCCAAGCCATTTTCTAATTGGGTGGGCATTAAAGAGTTTAGTCAGACAAATTGCATTTTAAGCTTCTTCCAATTTTTCCCTCGCGTTCAGATGGAAATCTTCATTCGTCGAGGGCTGACTACCCTTAAAAAAAATAAAAAGTATTATTAAAGAAGAAGACAGTTCGGGCCGCATTTGTAACTGTCGAGGACCCTATGATGAAAAATTAGTTCAGTCCTCTTGACAAAAGCGATCTGGACTAGCTACGTATAGCGATCTCTTTCCATCTTATACAGATTGAAGTTGAGGAACGAGATGAAATGCTGCGTTACCAATGGCAAATGACATAGATAGCTTAGGGATGACCGTAGGAGCGAACAGCAAGTTTTTGACAGGCCCCATTTATTGTGTATTGAATATCAATATAATTTCCGTGAGAGTCGATTCTTGTCGCATGGTGTGTGTGTCTCCAAGGGCGAAGTTGGGGCACACAGATTATGGCCAATAGCAAATATTGTCGGTGATTGATGTGGGCGTGACAGGCCCTCCAGAATCAGTTTTTCGTTCTATTCTTTTGTTTTCTTAGTGATATGCGAATTCCATTGGTATTTTGATTGATGTATGCAAAGACATACGTTTTACTAAACCTATAATATTATCCTCTGGTTTTAATAGAATAAAGAAAGGTTTTCAAATGAAAGGGTAATTCTTTTTTATCAAAATTATAATGATCCTATTTGGTATTGCTACACGAACACTGAAGAACTTTTATGGTTGGTGTTTATATATAGATCAACTTATCAAAAATACGATATTATGTGTACGGTGTAAAGACCTTTAATGAAAACCGAAGCCAAGTACTCTTCTCAAAATCTTAGCGAAGGATACGAAATGAATTAATTGAAGATCAAATTGACCAATTTTTAGTCTTTCAAAAAGATCTTATTCACATTTTTTGTTAAGATTGCGTGTTAACCATATTGCCTTTTTCAATAAAAATTATTTAGATTAGAAATAGTAGTTTCCTATTTTGATAATATTGCTTTCATGTACGCAACGTTTATTCTTTTTACAGATACTATCAGTATAAAATCAAGTCGCTCTTATATAAGCTAAGTTTAGTGCAGTAGCTGTTAAATATTAGTTTGCTAATCATCTTTTTTATAATAAAGAAAAATTCTTAGTAGCTTAGAGTGAATGAATATTAACTGGTATACAAAAACAAATAAGATTGTTAAAAAGACAAATACCTTTAAAATAAGATGCTGCACATTCAGGGTTATAATCAATTGTGTATGGCTAGGTGAAGTCGTTGTCGGAATGGTCTCGCCATTACCGGCTAATTCCTCGTCATTTGCCTGCGGCGCGGCGGTCAGCCGACTGTATTCTAACTATGTAGTGAGGTTTGGTCACACTGCTGTATCACGATTGCAATTAAAAACTAACAGTAAACAGTAGTATACTTATATCATACGATATTATGTGTACAATGTAAAGACCCTTAATGATAACCGAAGTCAAGCATTCTTCTCAAAATATTAGCGAAGGATACTTTATGGATTAATTGAAGATTAAATTGACAAATTTTTAAGCTTTTAAAAAAGACTAACTTGACATTTTACTTAGAGTAAAAAAATCTTTGTCGACTAATAAATTATTGTTTGATATATATCGTCTGAATTTAATTATTTGGATAATTATTATCTACGTTTACTGCATTATGGGCAATAGTTTTATACAAAGATCTAAACTAAACATTGGGTTTTATTAAATCTATAATTTATTTTTTGTTGTTTGTGTGTTTGTCTGTCCGCTCTTTTTCCATTGTATACGCGTTACCATAGCAACGCGTTACCGGATCAGCTAGTTATATATAAAAAATATTGTCTCTTAAGCAAATAATTGCTTCCCTCGGCTTGTTAGCCGATTATTTAATTTCCAGACAAGAAATCCTAGGTTTTTATTTATCAAGCAGTGACTAAATAAATATATACAATACTTTGTGTGTCATTAAATAGGATGGGTACATTTTATGTCAAAGTATTAAATAAAACCATCTATCACATATTTGTGAATATTTTGGTTAAATAAAATTGATAGTAAAACTATAGTTCATTTTAAATTGTCTATTTGATTCAGTCAGAATTTTTTATTCATTTATTTATAGTGTTGGCGATTACCAAAAATAAGGTGAAATTAGTACGCTATCTCTTTTTCCAAGGCTGGCATACGGTTGGTTTGGATGGTATCGCTAACAATAGAATAGGACATATTGCAGTTTTTTTTTAATCAGCAATTCGTAATAAAAATTTTGAGAAAGATATGATTTTTATTTCTTAGTTACTATAATATTATTATTATATTCGATTAATATATGTAGACGTAATTAAAATAGACCATTAATGTTAGTTAATTATGGAAAAAAATTAACTCTCTTTTTTATAAAAATAACGAATAACTTTAACCCTCTTAATAAAGTATAAAATTTGTAGAGCAACAAGATAGCGAAAATTATTTTTTAGTTCTGTTTTCTTCGTTTTAAATCAACCCAAAGAGCTCATTATTTGTTATAACTTTAAGAGACGTAATAAAAATTTTCGTCGTTATTTTGAAACAACAGTGTAAGTAACTAATAATCAAACTAAAAAATGGAAGGAAATTTCAAAACAAAAATCAAAGTAAAAAGTAAATTTGTGACATTACGCAACTAGTTCAGCTGCATAATGACAAAATTCGTCACGACAAAACAAAATTACCGAGCCGTGTTCTTTATTACTATACACACACAAAAATGTGGAAGGTCTATAAACAACGGCGTATTTAAAAGAGAAAGTGAATAGGAGTTTGTGACTATAATAGTAATTATAAATTGATTTTAAACTATAATGAGATTCCTTTCATTCCACTGTTTCCTATGTTTTGTAAATATATTCAAAAATTGCAGGAAATCATAATAATAATAATACAAACTTTATTTGTATATAATGCAACCTCACACATAAATTATACTGAAGCATGATATTTGGTGCAATTAAATAATACAAGATCACAGAGAGACTGGTATCTGAACTAAACCGCTGTAATAATATCAGAGCTCTCACCGAAAAAGACAAAATAACAGTACTTATTAACAAGCCGATAAACACGTTATAAATATACCCCTCGTGGTAAGCTAAATACTTGTATTATGGGTATCCACGTCCGTAGTACATCGGCGAGGATTGAACTCGGCCCGCTTAGGTTTAATGATCGTTTGGTGAAACGGTAGCGATCCTGCCTTTCGCAACGACGGTCTCGAGTTCGAATCTCGGAAGGGGCAGATGTTTGCATGATGAATATGAGCATTTGTACTTGAGTCTTGGGTATACCTTTATATATTTCTATATATATAACTTATTTATGTATGATATATCTATATCTATCCGTTACCCGAGTAACCATAACACAAGCCTCAAAGTGCTTACTTTGGTATAGGTTAATTGGTGTGAATGTAGGAAATATTTATTTTATTTATTTATTTTAGGTTATAACTGTGAAATGTGTGCTGAGCCGATAGGCTACGATCGCCTAGGTACTATACAGTATATAGTAGTAAATTAGTGTCTTTAATTAAGCGGTTATATAATAACGTGTGGTGTGCAGCAGAGTGAGATAGCACCAACTCATCAACTTGACGGAATCAATCAATCGAAATCACCGTGTCTTCCTTAGATCACAAAATGGGCAACAGCGTTTTCAGAATGATGGTCTGCGATTATCAACCCGGATGTATACTTTCTGAATGATATTCTGAACGATAGATCTGAGTAAAAAATAATTTTAATATTATTGTAACATGATATTATGTAGATATAATAATTATCAGCTAATATTATCTACAATCATATACTTAGATAACATCGATTACTTTTATGCTGTATGGAAATATTTCATAGAAATACAAAAATTATTTCTATTCTTGTCGATTCCAAATTCTACAGTTGAATGACATAATTGATCAGATGTCAATATCATGATTTCTTTTTTGATTTTTTCATCAGGTAATTTATTATAGATTGTTGGTCTTCATACCCTATACATATATCTTAAGTACCATTAACTCACTCCGATAATTTTTGCTACTGATGAGATACATAGTTAATTGATCTTTTCTATGATTAAGAACTGTAGTAAATAAGTGTACTGTATTTAGCAAAATAATAACCATTTCCCATAATATAGTATAAATCAAAGTTTTTAACGTCTTACGCCAAAAATAGACAGCTATTAATCCACTTTAATCAACACTGATGGAACACTGGTCATAAATGGATATTAAACTTTTAAAATAAATTTTGCAAATGGTACCGATTTTCGCTGTTGTTCATTCAGGAAAAAATATAACATTTCAATAATTTCAACATAAATTAATCCTCCTCTAACATCCTTATATTAAACAAGGTAAATAGCAACCTATTTACTCCATTATCTCTTATTTACCAAAGGAAATTTGGTTTCCGTTTTTAACATTTGAATAGTGAAACAGTCAAACCCAGAGTCCATATCTCAAGCAAGGTGTACTGTAGACGATTGTGGTGATAATCGATTATGACCGGTAGACCACGCGTCGGACGCGCCGTTAGTCAGAATGGTCGCGCCATTACCGGATAATCTTGACTATTTGCTGCGGCTGCTAGGCACCCAGGCCATTGACTCAATTCAACTTACTATTTTAAAAATAACATTAAAAGGGGTATTTTATTAATTCTGCTTTTGCTTTCTAAACTTGCGACGTGTTTCTTGTTGTCGCGTACCAGAACAAGTTGATAATATAAACTTTATTTAGGCTCCTGTATTATTGATTTAATATATTATTAATAAAATAACTCGTATTTTTTATATTTATAATCATGAAAAAAGAAAGGTCATCTTGCAGAATAATTTTATGCCAGGAAAGTGAAAAAAGTCTGTCTGGTGTAGGTCAGAATGGTCATTGTGATGTCTTCCACTAATATAAAGAAAAAAGGTTCTTCCTAATAATCGGCAAATAAAAAATTAATAAATACTTAAAAATTAAAGAAATAGTTAACCAAGTTTTGCTTTTTTGACAAAAATATGCCAACAAAAGCAACACTTGGTTAAAGAGTAAACAAAAATAGTATTTTGGTAAATTAAACTAGTATTAATAAGTTCGAACCAGTTCCACAGGTAATCTTTAATATTGTGATAAAATTTAAAAATAAATATTTGAATGCAACACTCAAATTAAAATATAATAAAAAATATTTCTTACATTCACTAGAATTTTACTAGCCCAGAGAAAGCACTGTAAGTCCGTTGTTATTAAAGTAACGGAAAACCAAACATATAATATACTTCGATATGTAATATTTAAGATGTAATATTTATAAAAATAACCATTACTCATACGCCCAAGACCGCTGCACTAAACCGATCGTCCAATTATATTAAATATTATTTTTACAGATTAATTATCAAGCATGGGTATATTTAAAATCTTACTGCTGATTATTGACTCCCCATTTATTGCTTAAAATGACACCATACTTGACTTTGATGACTTTTCTTACTTATCTTTTGTTTTCGTTAAAATGGAAAGTTAAAAGTTTCACACGAATCCAATCTGGAGTAGACAACTACTGTATTACTATCATTAAGCCGTTTACAATCACTAAAAAAACCTAAACCAAAAAGCTTAAATTTGAACAAATCCAAAGAATCTCAGCCACATATAAAAACAATAAACCTAAGATATCTAACTATGAAAAGATTCAAATTACTCTCAAAATTCTGTTCTAAAAAGTAAAAAAAGAAAAGATAAATATCACACACATTGTGAGAATCCAGGTAATTAAATCAGGAACCGAATACTCAAGGTTAAAAAATATCTGAATAATATTATTTGTCAGTGTCAAAAGACCGCTTTTTAGTAAGACGAATCTGTCACAGATTATCTCCGCACATTTATCATTCCTTTGCTGGTAGACCAATCTGACAGCTGACTTAACCCTTTTTAAGCCAATCGCTGTCATAGGCGCACAATTTAAATAAAGTTAAGTTTTATTTTTAATTCCTTATTGAATATCAGTATCAATTTATTGTTATTTATAAGAACACAATATCTTATATCTACAACAATTTGCATTATAACAAGCAAGCAATGTCTTTTCATGTTATTAATTTCAATAACTTTATTATAAGTACTTTTCTCTTCAAATGATCATGCTTAAAACACAACAGATAACACCTCTAATTCAATTCAAACTCTTAATGACAGCAATAAAATCGAATTTCTTAATTTCAAACAAACAGAAATAAATAAAATGAACGGGCTTAATAATAAATCATTTGTGTAGCAATCAATAAGTCGGCTGAATCTTAACATCTCGGCTACATCTCAATTTCTTGTATTGGAAACAATAATAATATTTCCTGAAACAGGATATTTATTTAAAACAAGGCGTTGATAAAGTAATTTTCTTTTAACCTTAACCATGTCTTTATGGAGTGGTCATTACTTAGCAATGGTACACAGCCCGCTCTGAGCAATGGCTACCTATTAATCAAAATGCCATATTTTGGTCCTGCTCTTTTTATGTGCCCGTCTCAGTCACACTAGTCACGGATATACCGTTTTTCTTAGTCAGAAATCAACGTCAGTAATATCTACTCTGAAATAGATGAAAGTGAATCTTAGATTAAAGGGTCAAAGATGAATATTCTTTAGCGTTTTCCTTTCGTTTAAATCCTTTTGCTACAGGACAGTACACTCAGGTTCTGCAGCACTACTCTCCTGAGACGAAATTCAGTCTTTTTTTTCGTCTCTCCATCACGAAACCTTTTTTCGCTTTTTCGGAATAGACGTAGGGAAGCGTTTCCTTCGTCCATTTCTTACGCATTATCTCGTAATCATTAGTTCCACCATTTTCTTGGAGCGGAATGCTTTTAGACAACTCAATTAAGTATATAAATTCAATAGTTTCTTGTGGTTCTCGAGTGATCTAACTTTTACTTTCATTTATAAGTATTATAATATACTTCATTTTATTGAGTTAAAATAGTATTTAATTTTATTTGATTGTCAGTTAATCGATAAAGGTTGTTTTATTTTAATTTTTGGTTTTAATTACGCAGTTTTCTTATTGAATCTAGTAATCTCTCTTACTCTAATACGTACGTCCAATACGTCCAAAAAAATTAATTATCTCGATTCATCATAAAATTAATATTCATTTGGCTTCGATTATACTGTTATCAATTGTAGTTAGCGTAGTTATTGATTTTCAGTACTATAAGTACAAATTAAACTCTTTCTTCAAATTAATATTCATTTAACTGAGAAGGTAACCATAAAATATTTAAATGTAGATATTGGGATTACAAAAAGTATTACTTCATATAGACTTGCTAATCAAATGAAAAGGAAAAGGCGCTGATTTAGAGATTCCTTCCGTATGTTTAAAAAACCTCTTTTGCATCATTTATATGCATCCGTTGTATATGTTAAAATATAATGTTAAAGGTGCATTAAACATAATTTACAATATTATACGAGGGGTTAAATTCATGGTAAGTTGCACGTTTGTGTAACGCGTGGCCCCACGTCCTTGACATCGACGAAGTTTGAACCCGATCCTCTTGAACCAGTATAGGATTGCTTTAGTGATGAACTAATACTTTTCGTTACTTAATTATTTGGAAGAGTTTGATTCTTTTGAATCCAACAAAATGTGTTATTAAAGTAGTTCATATTCATATTGTTTTTCTTTTGTATAAGCAAACATCGATGCCTTTTAGACAATATAGGTAATTAAGTTGATTTTAATATACTTTTACTTATCTTAACGAACATCATCAACACTGTCTACAGTCTTTATTTTTTTAAAGTGTCTTATATACTGCCAGTCAATTACATTGTGTAAAACTGAAAAAAGAAGAAAAAGTATTGGGGGTTTTAATGATAAAGAAAAATTAACATATTAAAATTAATTTGATTTTGTTAAATAAGCGAATTTAACATAACTTCGTGATGTAGGAAAGACATAGTAACATCACTTTTAGCTTTATACATTATATCGCTGTAACTGTATATATAACTACTAGAGTGAACTCGCAACGCTTCCCGTCGCCGGTTGATACTGAACACTCCTCGGATGACACTCTATTCTTAGGCAGCCCACGCACGCAATTTCTCGTAGATATTTATTAATGATAGCGAATGGTGGGTGTACGGCATTAGGTATTGTTTATCAAATTTATTCACCACCTCAACCGTAAGACGTCTACTGTTTTACTATTATCTCCAAAGTTTGGCAGGCGGGTAAGACTTCGTAGTAAGATTATAATTAGAAAAATGCTGCTCACCGTTTTGTGGTTTTCGGGAGATGTAATGTAATTGATCCTCTATCAATAGTCGTATTTTACGACACCGTTAAGGGTGAAGGGTTTGTACTATTCCACTCTGCTGGACACCACACGACGAATAAAATCAGTAAAACCTGCAAATGTAACTATTTCGAAATTTTCATTTCTTTATTTGCTTTCAATCGCTCTTTTAAGCAATAACACATAGAAGAATTAGTTACCGTTTAAAATGTACTATGCTGAAAAATCTTTTAGAGTTCAACACGTTTTTCCGTAGTAGTAGGACTAGGAATTCATGAAAAAAAAATAACAATGACGATTTTATTCGTTTTTTGTTTCATCTGTTCGTCTGACCAACCTCGCCGTGGTTTATCTCAAAGGCTAGGCTGGAATTGAAAACTATTTAAGCTAAACATAATTTCTTTACAAAAATATATTACAATAGGATACAAAAGTAGTCTTTCGTTCGATAAGTCTTTTTAATATCCTTTATTTCCAGGGATATTTTTGCGAAAAATTAAGTTTGTCAATTTTCGTCTAGCCACGTAGTGGGATTTGGAAGGAAAAATCGTTATTTTTTCATGTTACATTACAACAGAAGTTTCTTATTTAAGTAGTTTATTTAACTAATAGTTTTTTATATTACCATACGTATTATCATGTGCAACAGTCCGCAATTATAGAAGCGGAGCGAGCGGATCTCCCATGGATCAGCTTCAATGAAGCAATGTCTGTTCCCGAGTTCTTAACCGATTTTTTATGTGGAATCAAATCAATATTAGGACTAGATCGTGACCCGAATTTTGAAATTGGCAAAAAAAAATAAGTTTTACCAAAAAACATTATCTCTATGGGATTTCCCAATGAAAAAAAAGCGCGCGCTTTTTGAAAGTTTTCATTCTTATGGAATTTTAAAATTTATTATTGATATTTAGTTCTTACACTTCCGCGCACATTACACATTCGAATAAAACACTTTTTTACGTATTTTGCGGATAATTTATTTGATATTTAATCCTGACCAGATATTGTCCGCGTTTCCTTACTTCTGACTCCATATTTCCTTGACAAAATAGATTTATGAAATGTTTGCATACTATTACGAAAATATCCGAAGTAGGTAATAACTTTTCACAAATCTATTAAGATTTGGCATATACTACGAACCCCTTATAAGTACCGATTAAAGTATTTTTTTATAATACAGATTTCTATTTTCAATTATCATTTCTATATTATAGACGGCTCCTAGGTGAAACGGTAACGATCTTACCTTCTGCGCCAAAGCGCGGTTCAAATCTTAGTTTATGTGATGAGTACAATTGTTTGTACCCGAGTTATGGTCGTCTATGTACCATTTGTTTATTCTATATATTATTTAGTACCCTAGTACAAGCTATGCTTAGTTGGGGACTAAAGAGTTATTGTGACTTGTTGGAAATTTATTTCATATTTTTTTATTGAACTTTGTATTTTAATAGAACTAAACTAGTATAGTATAGTACTTCCAGTACTAAAATACTGGAGTTTCGAGGTAAAAAGGCACAAGAGATCGATTGAGTTATGATTGAAAAAAATATTTTAGTATCCACAGCCAAACTAAGCATAAAAATTCAAACATAAAAACTTTGTCATTTTAACAAAGTAAGTTAGAAGAGAGTTTCTAAATGCAATTGCTAGGATGAAACCACATTCATCTAAACTGGTTATTTACTTGCCCGCGCCTCTCTCTACACCTGATAAGAAACACACCCCACACGGTCTGTCAATTGTATCCCATAGCCCCATAGGCGATGATTAGGTGTGTCGTCGGTGCGTGAAGGGAAGGAAAATTGTACATACAAAGGTGTTGAAAATACTGTTGGATTAACACTAAATAATTTACAAAAAGCTGGATTTTCTATAAAAACTTATAGATTCTTTATGTTAGGTAACTATGTTATTATTTATATTCAAAGAGCGGATTTTTCTCTCAACTTTTTTTACAGAAGGTTGGACACGTTTAACACTTAGCTGTGTATATCTATAAGGAATTGACGGAAATTTTTAATCTAATATAAATAATCACTTAATAATACATATCACAAAGTGTTCTAGTAATATTTCTACAATCTGACACTCCCTCGACTTTTGCAAATTATTTGAACAGTAGATTCCACAGTAACATATTATTACGATACATGACAGCCATGTTTAGGGACGTATATAAAAATTTCAATATTAAACCCCTATACTCTGAATGCTTAGAATACTACCTACTCACTTCTTCTATGTTCGCAAAGATTTTTTTGTTTAAAGTCTTTTCTTATACATTGAAATTTTTTTCCGCTTGGAAATAAAGATTCTGTGGTATTGTCCCTACCTTAATACTCGTAAAACCCAGGTTTCTCCTTTTTCATTACATATTTTATTAAATTCGAGACAAAAATTTAGGTCACCGCGTAATAGCAGCGATTCAGCGCAATAATCGCTACTCTGTCTTCCTTTTACGTCCACCCACGCTATACATATTATTTAAAATAAATTACAGTTAATTCCTTTTTTAATTCATATGTCACGTTATTATTTTGTTCAAAATTAATCCAAACTTTCAAGCCAGTATGGTAGAATCAAATTGAAAAAATGTGACTAAACTTACTACAAGACTAATAACTATAGTTACCTATAGTTTAAAAAACATCTGTGCAAAAATACTAATTATTGCGTTTTATGTTTTTTCAGGACTTGCTGGTAAGAGCATCACCGTTGGCGTCTAGGTTGGCTTGCTAGAAGACCAGGATTTAATTCCAACTGGGCTGAAGTCACCTTACTATGAATGTATGAAATAATATATTTAATAAAAGCAATAAAATATGTCTTATTAATTAAATTAGTTTCATAAAAATTTTGTCTTATTATAGACCTTTACCCAATTTGGTTGAACGGAGTTAGTGAGTAAATTGTTACCTAAAAAAATCGAACCTGCCAACCAAACTTTGAATGTCTAATCCAATGCTCTCCCAATTGAGCTACTGAGCCTTGTAAACACCCGTCGAAAAACAAAGGCAAGCGTTGTCTCATCAACGAGGGGAACATTCTCTCGCATTCAACAGAAACATTTTTACGAATATTTGGACAAGTGATTAAGATGAAACAGCTACTTAGTTGTATGATTTTTCTTTAATTATGCATTTTTAATGCTATCTTATATGATACATTATTTTGATAAAAAAATACTAGAATAAATCGATTCGGCTCACAAGTAAATTCTCGGGCGGGAATCGAACCCGCAACCATTGGATGTCCAGTCCGGTCTAATTACTTAGCCGAGTCGATGATTTCTAGTATTTTTCTATTTAAAATAATTTATCATATAAGAGGCACTAAAGATGCATATGTAAATATAAAAAAAAAAAAATATTAAAATTAGAAAAAATACAAGAAACACAAATATTGTTTATCCTATCAGCTCTTCAGCATTGGACAAGTCCAAGCCAATGGCGCAAGCCCCATAGTGTGGATCTAAATGTCTGATCAGGCTAAACAGTCTTCAGGGTTCTGTTTAGTCACCAATAAAGTATTTATTAATAACACAATTGTCTTTTAAATATATGTTTGGTACATAAACACATTATATTTAATGTATTGTTTTCGAGGTATTATAATTTCTCCAATCCTTACCTCATTCTAGTACTGAGCGCTGGCCATCTTGTTGTAAGCTTGCGTAAAAATGATAAAATCAAATTTACTTGTTTGATTTCTTGATGCTGGAAAATATCAGCTGCCTACACAGCTTATATACATAGGTGTTATAAACATCATCTTCGACATAGAACTACAATGAATGGTAAATTCCGAGATAGACTGAAGACTTTCAATAGAGGAAGCCGTTGGGTAGGGCCAGTGGAACAGGTGTGTAGGCATGAATTCAGAAAAACCTAGGTAGGTGTAGGGAAAAAACAAAACGAATAAAACGGGTAATATAAATGAAATAAATTATTATACCAATTAATTAATATTTCTCACGTCCATACCAATTAGGCTGACCCAGAGAAACTTCTGGAAGGTTTGTGTTATGAATACTAGGATAACGGATATACATACATACACACACACATATATATATATATATAAATACGAACCGGAAGGGGTAGCTCTAGCAGTAGATCTCTGAAATCGTTTGACTCTTCAGGTAGAATTTACCTAGAAACCAGAAGAATTTACCCATAGTTTAAGAAACCCAGTAATCATTCAATTGTGTGGATTTGCTGGCTTTAGAACTGTATTTTCGTGTAAGTATTGAGCATGGACCTTAGGCTATAATAGAAATGTTAATCCAATTGATTCATTTAGCCCACTATATACTACCTACCTTTCCTTCCACTAACAATGCAGAAAGAGAACAGATATCTCTTTTAAAAAGGCAAGTACACGGTGATGATAATGAATTTAGCGCAGAGAATGTAGTGAATAATTTATATATTTGATAAAACATGTATAAAACGATAAATCGATTTAAATTTATAACCTAGGTTATTTATGATTTACTCAGCTCATAAGTTGATTCCCGAATTTTTTCCTAGTATTTTGTTCTATTAAATATCTTAATATATAAAAAGTACGTGTCACGTTGTTTGTCCGCGATGGACTCCTAAACTACTTAACCGATTTTGTTCAAACTTCGTAACTATCTGTTATTTGATCTAACTTAAAAGATAGGATAGGTTTTATTTTCATTTATAACACAGCAACGCGTGGCTGGGTCAGCTAGTTATCATATA
Organism: Calamotropha paludella; assembly: GCA_927399485.1. Taxonomy (NCBI): domain Eukaryota; kingdom Metazoa; phylum Arthropoda; class Insecta; order Lepidoptera; family Crambidae; genus Calamotropha; species Calamotropha paludella. The sequence continues at coordinate 17,398,440 of OV656815.1, read as the reverse complement.
TAGATAGCGTTGTAAATGCAAAAATATAAAAATCACAAAACAAATAATTAATTAATACTGTTATAAAAATAGTTGGAGATTTTAACAGATAAAGCATTTAAGTTGGACTAGAAAATATGAAAAATTATATCTAAAATCTACTAATCTGGCTTAAGTCTTTCAGCAGATGTTTCAGAAAAACATCGCTACATAAAAATAAGCCTTGTTTGTTCACTTTAATAGGTGAACCTATTTCTAAGAAGTTCATCTAATATTCGAAGTCATTGAAGGCTCCTATCTGATGATATACGTGAGAAGGTGAACATACCGTTCGGTAGGTAGATCAGATTAGACAAACAAGGGTGTACATTTGCATATAATGGGATGATACTCGTATGTCAAATTTTTGAGTGACTGTCCATCAGATCACATACAGCTGGTTATTGTTAGTTTGTTTTATTATAAATATTATTACTATTTTTTAAATAATATCAAAGTATGTAAAAATACTTGCTCAGATGGTTGTTTTTTAACCCCCGACGCACAAAAAGGGGTGTCATAAGTTTGACGTGTCTGTCTGTCTGTCTGTCTGTGGCATCATAGCTCCCGAACGAATGAACCGATTTCAATTTAGTTTTTTTTTGTATTACAGGTGTTTTACGGGCGAGTGTTCTTAGACATGTTTGATGAAAATCGATTGAGCTGTTTTAAAGTTATGGGTCTGTCTGTCTGTCTGTCTGTGGCATCATAGCTCCCGAACGAATGAACCGATTTCAATTTAGTTTACCTTTAAAAAGTATAAAATAAAAAAATAAATTAAAAATTTTAAAAACCCCCGACACAAAAAAATAAGCTACCTTTAAAAAATAATAAATAATAAAAGAAAATTAAATCCTAAAGTACCTATATGTATGAGTATGTATTAATATTTAAAAAAAAACTTCGTGTTCGGGGACCGCTCCAAAACTAAATTACTACCTATTAAATTAAATTAAATTCTTAGATTAGTAATTTTTCATTTTGTTTAATAGTTAGTAATTTAGTTTTGGAGTGGTCCCCGAACACGAAGTTTTTTTTTAAATATTAATACATACTTATACATATAGGTACTTTAATTTAGTTTGGAAGTCCAATAATGGATATAAATTTTGGGCTATATATTGAGCACTTGTATTCCAAAAATTATTTAAGTGTGATCAACTTCAGATATTGAGGTTTTTCCCACAGCAACGAAGGAAAATTATCGCCGCACCTTGCATGAAATGCAATATAAACATCGTTTTACTCGCGTTTAAGAAAATTGAGGTGGGAGATTTCTCAAGAGTACTACCATTAGAAATAAATTAATGTTACATTTAAGTTATGAATAACGTGGGTATTAGTTAATTAACTACAGGCAGCGTTCGATCCTATGCTTCTAGACAATCCATGCCATGGGGGACTCCCCGTTACTTCATAAGTTGAATTATATTTATTTAAATTCTGCTCATAATTATTTCAGTGACTGTCTTTTTCTTAGTAAAAAAAATGCTTAGAATTTAATTTAAAAACATTAAGATATAAAACGACTTTAATAAGTTATTAGACGTTTTGTTTTTTTTTTATTCAATTCATAATAATGAATTGAACCCAACAGATGATGGACCTGGAGTCATAGATACCTGCTAAGCCAATACAATAAAGTTGATTACATTATAACCAACATCAATATACTCTTCAACAATAAAACACCATGTGAATCAAATAAGGAAGGGTATGTAAATAAAGCTTATAGGTGGAACGCATTAAGGCATTCGGGTATGAGACACCATTGTTGTCATATCTGTAGATAAACTATGGTATTAATCAATGGACGGCGACAATAGAACCGCTTACATCGAGCCAAACTGCGCCGACCAATTTTATAAGACCTGTGGCTTACCAACATTTACTCTTCATTCACCTAAAGCCGTTCAATCTTAGGGCGGAGGGGAAGATCAAGATATTTTGGTGGTGATATATCGATGTATATCAAGTGAATACATCTACATAATGGCAACACTGACACTACATGTTGTGTAACGGTTGTTGTGACGACACGCTATCTACCCACGTGGATTAACGAACATGTTAATAAATATCGATACTAAGTGACGCTTGCAGACATCCAGCGGCTTATTCTCAAAAGAATATTTATCACATTTTATTGTTTTAACATCGAAATTTCCCTTTTAAATAATATTAATTTTTCACAATTCCTTATAAATAAAAAAATCGTATTGTAACAAAATACACACCGATGTGACCTAATAGTGTTACGAATATAAATTTTTAATGTTCTATACTTAGAAAAACATACACTTTATAAGAAAATATATTCATAGGTTACATTACAAACTTGTTCGAGTATTCATACACAGACAAATGTAAAAAAAGATCTATCAGTGTTTATTTGGATTTCTAATTGATACTGTTGTTGTTTGTCATTTTCACACATGTGTAAAACAACAATCAATAATTAAGGGGTATGTTAAAATTGTAGCATGAGTTGTTTTTCTTTCTATAATAATTGTTAAAATATATCGATGAATAGTGAATTCATTGTTCGCTCCTTAATCAAAAGTCTATTCAGAGTTATGAGTCAAATCCATAAAATTTTACGATAAAATCTCTCTATTTTTAATAAACTGTCGAAAGAATTATTAATAGAGTATTTGTCGTTCACCACCAAATTTAACATTTAATATTTATCAACTAGCGGCCGCCCGCGACTTCATCCGCATGGAACATTGGAACATTACTTTATTTTTCTAAAATAAAAAAAAAATCTATAATAAAAGTAGCCTAAGTTACTCCTTATTACATCAGCTACCTGCCAAAACAGTCCCGTCAAAATGCGTCCAGCCATTTCAGAGATTAGCCGGAACAAACAGACAAACAGACAGACAAAAATTGTAAAAAATGTTATTTTGGTTTATATACCTACCTATATATTCATATGCATGTAGTAAAAAATGATTATTTCAATATTACAAACAGACACTCCAATTTTATTTGTATGTATAGATTACTTTATAACCGAATATTTAGACACCGAAAAAATATGCTGACCATATAATACTGTAGCTAAAACTAACATTATAGTTAGCCTGACATTTGTTTTCTTTTTATTCAAACCTGACTCACTACTTTATAAGTCCTAAGCCATACATCAAAGGTATTTACTTCCCAACAGAGTCACCCCAAAGCTTCGCTCATGGATTCAATCTCATTAAGAGTGACACTACTGCGGGAGGTAAATCTATTCATCACTTTGTAAGATTTTCCCTGGAGTGAGTAATCCTCTTAATAAAATATTGTATTGATTTTGTATAGAGTTCACTCTACTCCTCTACTATGCTAGCTTATGATTTATTATCGAGAAAAAGTTTTGCATAACATTTTTTTATGTTTACCATCTTTATGATGTGATAACTGGTTATTATTATTTTTTCAGTTCTATTATGAGTTCGCCTTAATTTTCAGAGTTTAATGATCACTTGTGCCACAGTCGACTACTGTAATTTTGCGACGTAATAATATGTAACATAGAAATATATCAAGCTTACAGTTTTTAAATGTCTTACATCACATCACATTACACACACATCACATTACATGCATGTTGTGATAGTAATTAAAACGCCCATATGAATTCAAAATAAAGAATAAATAGACAAGAAACTATACAGTAAGTATAGGAGTAAAAAAAACTCGTAACCAAGCAACGGTACAAACACTATTATTACCTATTTTGCGGATTAGTGTTACAAAAAATATAAAAACAAAAGAATACCTTACCTACCTTAATTTAGAAAAAAAATATCCACGATCCAAATCCACCATACGAATAGACACGTGAATGAATTATATTCTTCAACTCCTACAAAATATAACACTTAACTGTGTTAAGTTTTTATTAATCTCATCATATCCAAAACATAGTCAACATTTTACTAACTCACAATTCGCCTTAATGTGAACATGACGCAAGAGGCTGCAATTATTATGGACCCTTGGCTTCAGCAAAAGCTAAATAGAAAATAATATGGCTTTATTGTTATATGTGTATATAAGCCAAAAATTATGAGCTCCTAGTGTTCAAATTTTTTTCATTTATTTCATGAAAGCAAAATTATTGAAGAAATAACAAAAACAAAAAAATTAGATTGAGAACATAATTTCAGCGTTCTGGTTCTAACGCAGGTCAAATAAACCCACATACTATTGAAAGTATTAAAAATGTACATTTTTAACAAAAAATTGTACACTTTATTTCCAAATTTTCTACGGAAGTATCCAGGAAATACATATCATCATTCAATCAGTACTGCTTTCACCGCTCACATCATTAATTACAGAACCGAATCCTATCATTAATATCTGTTTAGACACCATAGCAACACTTGGCTGAGCCAGTGACGTCCAAAACAAAGGGGGCAGATGTATGATTAATGCGAACTTGCCGTGGATCTCGCACACGGAGTCATGGATATGCGGAGTTAGTAGAGCTAATGAAATTATTCTCTGTTCTTTGCTAATGGAGGATTTTGATTAAAGCCTGTCGCAAGGGTGGAATTATTTTGTAACTCCTTAGAGGGCATGATTAATTCGAATGCAAATCAAACACAAAATATCTAGGTAGGTATATATCTATTGAAAGTGGGCGTATTCCATGGTTTGTTTATCACCCATTTGAATAAATACATTTTTAAAATATTCATTGGGCATTTAATTTTATTCTTTATATTTAACTCTGAAATTTTACTGGTGATTACGGCTTCTGTGAAAGAGTCGAAACCTCTGTATTCAATATAAAAAACAATATGAAAATCGTAACTAATTCGGAAAAAAATATTTTTTAAAATTTTTGACCGTTTACAAATTTAATAGATTTTAAATAACTTAAACTTATGAATGTGTTAAATACAAGTTTTAAATACAAATTGAACAACTCACAGACAGCTTTTAAACACGCAGCCCCGCGTACTGAAACATTATGCGGAGCAGTGTGTGATCCACCTAATCATTATCAGAAAACCGCGCGTTGCAGTAGACCTGCTTCTGCATTGACATGGTCGTCTTGAGTCCTGTCGCTCCACGCAACGCAACGTAGCACAGTACAATACGAGACTCGCTTATGGACTATTGATACTTTAGTTGATGTAGAGAACAAATATTATCAGAGAAAAGCATACCAAGAGTCAATATATACCATCTGTTCATAGCATATTATTTCAATGATTACCAACAAAATTTAAAAAAGTAAAATTCAATCTTGCTTGTTGTCGCATAAACCTAGGGTAATGCAAGCAAAGCTACGAACTTTTAAAACAAAACGACGTTAAATGTGAAATATCAATACTAATCACACGTTTTTACTAGAAGCCATAACTAGTCCGTCCACATTACGTACACCTATATAGAACCGAGAAGATATAAACCAGTATATCTGTCGGATTATCTTTATTGAATTACCACACGCTGGTCGCTACGAGCGCCGAGAGCGAACTTGCTCTCTCTGCTCTAATATTATTAGTTGCTATTTCAACTATACTTAATATACTTGAGTAGAATGGTAGAAAAAATAAATAAATAAATGACGTGTTTTGTTTTTATTTATTCTTTAGAGAATATTTATTGTAATTTCCAAATTTTTAAATATCATACTTAACTTTAAGTAATATGAGATAAACTCATTGAACAAAGTCAACAAGGAACTATTAACTTTTAATAGCAACTTAATAGAAACAGAATGCGTTACTAATACTGAAATCTTTGAAGTATTTACCGAATTACATATGGAAAATAAACTTTTTCTTTAACTATGTTTATGTAGGTAAAACATTATTGCTGCTTCATATAAAACATGTTTCTTACTAAACTCGATATTTTTGTGTTAGCTCCTTCATATATTTTTTAATGTCACTAATGCGTAAATACATAATGAATACCCTCTGTACAATGGTATATTACAGCTGATTAACGAATATAAAAACCGTTGTGTGTATGTATGTACGCACGTAAGAAGTTAGACTTCTTTATCGTTACTAAACAAAGATAACTAATATTATTATTTTATATAAATTATTGTTAACTACCATATATAATTTAAAATCACACACACACACACACCCATTCATAATTAGCGGCCAACTTCATCCTGCTGGTTTATTCTATGTCGCTTTTGCAGCCAACTTCAACATGATAATTTTGTGTCACAACTTCAACACGATAACTTGTGTCACAACATAAAATTTGACTCTTATCATTTTGTCATAACGCGCCTAATATGTCACGATTTATTATTTATATTCGTTAAAAATGTGTGTGACGTGTAAAATAATCACATCAATATATACCAATAAATTGGATATATACCATATAGAAACGTTTCCATAGTATAATGTCAGTGTTAGCTTTAATATGTAGGAAACAAAACCAAGCTTCACTGTGATGTAGGAATACGCAATGAGAACATCCGGGCCGGATATTAAAAGGATGTTCGACGGCTCCACTGTCGCAGCGTTTCAGAATTCACTATTCTCTACATAAATTCATTTAATATATTTCATATCTTAGATATCACATATTACTGAAGAAAGTTTTAATAAAAAAATTCACCTCCACTCAGGGATCAGCCACGACAAGTTCTCAGGATACTTGGAAAAATTCTATAATAATAATAAATTTACTCTTATATAAACTTTAGTTTTCCCGCTAAACCTTTTGATATTTTTACCAATTTTCAAAATATTTTGGATTCTATTTTTGTTATTTAAGAAAGATTTTAATTAGACTTTATTTTCTATAATAATAATAATTCTTACATTCACTTAAGAAAGCACTTGGCTAAGGCTTGTGTTATGGATACTAGGGTAACGGATAGACGTACTTATATGATACATAGATATCTAAAATTTATAGTAATATAAACCCATGAATCAGGTAAAAATGCCTCTATTCGTCACACAAATATTTGCCCCTTCCGGGACTCGAACCCAGGACCATCGTCGGTGCGAAAGGTGGGATCGCTACCGTTGCACTAATCGGTCATTCTATTTTATTAATTTATTTTTATTTTTATTTACTAGTTACTGTTATTTCATTTCAATTAGAATAAAGTGACATTTGCTAAGTATACTTATTATAATTAAATTTATTGGAAATTATAGCAAACATTTATAAAATCAAAACAAGTTAATGTAAAATCGAACTGGTTGGTACATTTTAGAAGCTTTTAAGAATAGAATTACACACTAACTTTAAGTTGTTAGTCATACCTAACGAAAAAGTTTGTCTATATATGTAGGTATACAAAAACTGACTCCACGATGTTCTTACAAACTATTCTCAGCTCCGGTTATCGAAATATTGCATCTAAAAACATTATTTTAGATGGAATACAAGTCCATTTGCTTATCTAATATCAAATGCCAACTGGTATTTAGTGCAAACACGCAGCGTCTGATTCGTGCAACAAGCATTGCTATTCAATTCGAATTAGAAAGTGAAACATTCGAACTGAAATGACATTAAAAAAGTCGTGACTGCACACTTCGATGTTCGAACCCGCATGCAAATGATGAGAACCGACCTTCATCTACAGAGATCACTAGGAGAAAAAACCAACAACGTCAACCGTATTCCAACTACAAACACTGAGGCACACTGTGTACGAAATTTCGTATTGAACCAACTAAGAATTTAGTAAGAGAGACACACAAATTAGTAAGTGTTTCAGGTAGAGTGTTGCCCATTTATCATCGGATGAATGGTGTAAAATAACACTACATTACAATATAAAGGTAATTTGTTACTGCAAAGCTCCGGCGGCTTGTAATGCGTATTAAAGGATTTTGTTTGTTTTTTTTTGTTATAGATAAAATATCAGAGTGCTTTAGTTGCAAACTTAAACATGACTCTTAATAAACGTACAAATATTTGCTTTTAAAGTCATTGAAACCTTGAACGCATTGAAGCTTTTAAAGTTTATTCATAATAATGTATGTTCATAATCTAGAAATGTTTAATATTAAATATTTAAAATTTATCGTCAGTTTTTGGATAATTGATACCTAATAAAAATGAATTTGAGGGAGAAAAAAAGATACTTCTTGCTAATTGTAACGATTACAACCTCTTAGATTTTTTATATAACATAATTTAATTTGAAATTTCTCAGAACTTAAATTATTTACCTCCCAAACTACCGCAATAAGTAGGAAGGTACTTCAGAAAAATGTGTTTCCTATATATTCGCTATGTATAGACGATGTGACTATAGGGTCCTTTTTACAAATCCCACTCCGGAATACTTTTACTTACATTTTTTCTGTCGCTAAACTTTATGAATTCTTTAAATTTAAAAAAAAAATATATATGAATTTTGTACTGTAACTAGTTTCATAAAATAATGACACTTAAAACTGAGGTCTCAATTACTTTAGGTATAGCTTTCCAAAAGAAATTGGTTCGTAGCTCACCTGAGAATTTATCTTTTATTTCTATAATAAAACGTAACGGTATAGTTAATGAAAAAAAAACAGTTCTTACCGAAGGTGAATTTCATTTGTGACGATCGTATAACGGTCGAAAGCGTGTTATTTTAAGAGTCGGATTTACTCTTCAGACGCATAAATATTTTGACTGGCGCAGCCAAAACATTGAGTGTAACACCGTATAGCTTCGATGTTAATAAACAAAACAATAGCAATTTGTAGCACCTTCGTACGAGATGAGAGGAAAGCTTCATGTTAATTTTGGTTAGATAATAATCATTTACTATTTTTAACACGATAATGTTTTGGAATATGGTTTGTTATTTAATTAATGAGTGGGTTGGTTCTGCAGTTATAACTTCAGTTCCTGCGGCAAATATTTGCATTTAGTACTATGTAATCTTAACCGAATCGTATCTAACCAACGTTTTATTAATTGTTAAATAAATACAATGGTTAGGACAATTTTCAAATAGATAGGTTGACTATAGCCATTGCAGTTCAGTAGATCAGGTGGTAGACAACCTTTGCATGGAACATTTTTAAAAATAATTAATTATTCTTTTATAATTATATAGAAATAATTTGAGTAAAATATTATAAACTTAAGTGTAGTTAATATAACAGCTTTTATCTAATTGATTTGTGTTTATACATATATTTCTATAAAATTTTATTTTGGGCATCAGTTACTTAAAAAGTAATTTCTTGGTTTGACAAAGCCCTATTGTTCACGTACCCTCGTTCGCCTTTGTTTAATTGCTTGTTAGTATTATTCTATTGTGTTAATTACAAATATTTGTTTGTTCGTGTTTTATAAAATTAATGCGATGTAAAATCTAACTTGTGATTTCACTTTTTTGACCTACCTAGGATTAATACAAATTTCAAAAGCCAAAAATTTGACATTGACAAGTATAATAAAATAATTTTAGAAATATTGATTTTGAATTGAATACGAAAGGAAAGTTTTTGACAAAGAACAATATTTCTTAATTTTTTTTAATGCTGGTAACTGTATTACTTTCCGTATACTATATCACATTTACCTCAAAATTCTTTACCTAGCATTTTTTGAATATTAAACAATAGTTTTCTCTAAGAAAATCGTAATGTTACAGTTACAGATATTTATACCGGATCATTATGGACCCCGTCGGGGACGCAATCAGGTGTAAGTATGAACAGGGGATTGGTTCTGTTGCGGCTATTTTAAATACAAAATACTACAGTGAAACTGCTACTGTACTACTTTAAATGGAAAGTAGACAAATCAACAGACTAGAGAAATTATTATCAGAAGAAATCAACTTGCCTCAGGTGTGAGGCGGGACCTGAGACAGTTGAATTTTTTTCTTATAATAACTCTTTGGAGATAAAAATCTAGTAGTCAAATGCTTAAATAATAAAAATATAATAACTTAATATCATTTACATTATTTTATATTTGTTAATGTAAAATTTTTCATTTATTTCGTACATCAAAACTAAAGGAGCAGATTAGTAAACAAGTATGGCACTGACTAAATGAACTATTTTATGTTTCATCCCAATAACGTAAATATATCTAAAACCTATAATTTTAGCTTAAAAATATTTAGCTTGAATCATAATCAAACAACGTTTAACCATTATTTACTATAACTTCATTTATAAACATAAATAAGATAATTCTGTCTAATAATAAAAATAATTCTGTACGTCCTTGGTTCGAGTCCCGAATGGGGTAGATGTTTGTGTAATGACTACGAGCATTCGAAACCTATGTTATGGGTATCTGTATATATTTCTATGAATATTGCTTCATATCTATGTATCGTATATGTATGTCTATCCGTTACCCTAGTATTTACAGCACAAGCCTTACAGTACTTACTTTGGGCTAGGCTAATGGGATATGAAAGAATGAAAGCAGTATTATTGTTATATATTTATTGAGCGAAGCTCTCTTTTAGGCAACTTACAAATTTCGCTTGTCTCCCTCCTACTACTTAACGGTTCAACCGATTCGAACGAATTTTGGCATGAACATACATGATAATAACCTGACGGACATAGGCTATGTAAAAAACATATAGACTTTACCATGGAGGAATAATCACCGAAAGAAAAATTCAAAAGCTGATCACAGCTAAACCGCTCATACTACATTGATGAAATTTGGCGCCAAAACTCACATCGTGGTCGTGACTGATGTTCAAAAAAAGTTTTGAAATCGGACATACCATGGAGGAATAATCACCTAAAGAAAAATTCAAAAGCTGATCACAGCTAAACCGCTGAGACTACATTGATGAAATTTAGGTGAGGTTAGGTGAGGTATTGCTTCGCTCAGTATTTGCAAAGAGCAACAGCATTGCAGACCTAGTAATAATATCAAATAATGTTTTATTGTTAGTAAATAATCTTTAAATGGCAGCGATACTTTTTTATACATAAATTACACCTGATAATAGTCAATGCAGATATTTAATATACTTACCTGCCTATAGTGGAGTAATGTTAGTAAAAGAGGCCGTAGGAATTATATGTTGACTGCAGAGATTGATATGGCCTATCATATGTCCATTAGTGTCCGCACATTATGTATCTTGATGACATTATAATAGAGGTTATAATTTGAATAACGTATTTCCGCTTGGTATAGATACCGTTCCATGTAATATTATATATACATTCAAATCCACACTAATATTATAAAGAGGAAAGATTTGTATTTTTGTATGTTTGCAATGAATAAACTCAAAAAATACTTAGCCGATTTCAAAAATTCTTTCACCGTTGGAAAGCTACATTCACGCTGAGTAACATAGGCTATATTTAATGGTAGAAAAAATTTAAAGAATTTTGTCCACCCGTGCGAAGCCGGGACGGGCCGCTAGTATTTTATAAAATGGTTCTGGAATTTGATTTTACTGCTTTGATTTCTCTTTAAATCAGATTGTTTTTCATGAATTATGCATCTAAATTAAAATAATAAATAAATTACAAGATGCTCTTTTGTGAGAAACATTTTTTGCAAGTCCGAAACAGCAAAATGTAGGCACTATTTCAGACAAAAGGCATTAAATGTTATTTTGGTTATAATGGTCAATATTTTTTTTCTATTATTGTATTCTGATTTCTGGTATTTTATTTATATTATTACAATTAATGCATTTCTTTAAATTTTCCTCGAAATAATCATATGTTACAATTAACAATTTATGTGACTTTTTGTACAATTATTATTGTTATATATAAAATTATTACATTTTCATTATTACGTATTAGACGCAGTAATTCTGTTACTAAGGTTTTTTTCGTTTTGTAAATATGAGTGAAATTATAAGTACCTATTATACAAAAGTGTGTTGCTTTTAACATCTTTAGAGCTCCGATTATGATAACAAAATTGTAAAAAATCGATTAAGTTTAATATTAACGTAAGTGATCGTGAATCATCAAAACGATATTAATAGGGAAATATTTTATTTGTGTTTAACTTTATACCACTATAATTACACTACCATCATATTGTTTAATGAAAAAATCCAGATTCACCGATATTTTTCTTGTACACTGGCATATTTTAATTTTAATTAATATGTAGTTACTTAATAAGAGATAAATAAGTGTCATGTAGGTAATAAATCTTGCTATTAATTATATAACTATGAAAAGTGTGCAAAAGTGTATCAAGTACATAATTGTTTTATTATAATTATACTCTCTTTCAGTCTTGATACAAGTCTCATAGAAATTAAGTTAGGTATCAATGAAACATTCATTGAGGGTAGAACAAAGCTCAATCTTGATAATTCAATTCCATGAGAGAAACAAACTAAAGCCATTGAGGGGTAGAATTTAGAAGTACTAATTCATATTTGAGTACATTTCTATAGGATAGTTTCTATACCACACTCTTGTGGATACTTACTCCATACGTGCTTTCCGATGCCGTGACGCAATCCCCTGTAGCGCTGTCCGATTTAAAGACGAAAGGTGAAAAAATAATTATAAAGGACAGTGCTATACAACTTACCATATATAAAAGAGAGACGTCGATAACTCTCGCTATGTCATCTTCAAATATAACGCCTGATGTACACCCAGCGGCCAGAAGTTTCGTCTATATTGTGTCTTGAAAAATTTTTGCGCTAACATTTCTTTGAATTATTATTCTTCAGCAATATATATTTATTGATAAATATTTATTAACTTATATCTCACGCCACCGAATCAGGTTAGAACTTATAGAACTCAAATCATTATTTTTGCTCTACAATAATATTGGAGAAAATTTCTTACATGAAAATTGTTATATACAAACTGATTGAGATGCGTTAGATAAAACGAATAGTTAATTCCGAAACAACTGTATTACGTTTTTTTTTTTTTTAAAGTTTATGACGTTTGAATGTAATTTGCAATAGTACCTAAATTGCAAATTTGCAACAGTTTTGGGTGGTTGCGAAAAAATGTACAGAATACTTAAACAATAATTTGAGTAATATGTAGGTATTGAAATTAGTAGTACTTATTTCCTTTTTAAAAACTCAAAATACCTAAGTATAAAAATATGTAACTGTAGTTTTCCTAGCTTACCTACATTACAGATAAGTTTAATTAATCCGTATATATGTTCGGTTTCTATTTTTGGCTTCCTAAGAATTATTCAGATTTTTTTCTTGATATAACTACCACATCACATTTTGCATTTTACTAAATAACAATATGGTCTGTAATCCCAGGTAGAAACCTGTTTGGTAGAGTGTACACTATAACAAATGAGTTGGGCTGCGTCCGAGTGCCTGTCAAAGGGAGGAGCCGGCGGGGGGCGGAACGATCAGGAGTAACGCCCTAATCAAAATGGCGGACCATAGCGCGCCAAAATTTAAATTTCGAACGAGTGGTCAAAATAAACGATTATCTTCTACGATTAGGAACAGTTCCTTTTTTTAAACAGCATCAAGATAATCATTTAAATCCTAACGATAGTTTTAACTAACATATTTTAGTTAAGGAGTTTATAATTAAAATATAGTTTCATGAACTTTTACATATAGGTACTGACCCTATGTCTCTATAGACTATAAAAACACTACATAGGTAATATTTGTACAATAGGTATACATAATATATTTTCATCTTAAATATATTAAATCACATTATTTTCATCTCAATTATTAGAACTTATTAACTATTATGACAGAAGTCATATCACTATATTTCTATATGATTTATGGACAGCCAATAACATTATAATACATATGAAAAATTAAGACATCTGCCACAAAGCCTCGCCGCTAACACGACCTATAAACAAATCGTTATTGCGATTTAAGGGCCATTTAAAAGCTATAAAAGTGACAAGTTAACTTTAAAGTATACCTTGAAACACGACAATAAAGTTGAATTTCAAAAGTCACACCTTATTCTTCCACTTCTCATAAACTATCTCCAGTAAGAGCTAAATGAAGAGGCGACGCAGTCGTCCTTATCCGACAAAAGATTTCCCCGTAAGTACGATAAAGACAGTAGATATTTACGAGGTGTTTATATCGATACAGCGGCGTTGATTTAACCATTGCTTTAGTTTATTGCAGTCAATAAAATTGAATGTTATAAGGCAAGGACGCAAATGAAAACTGGCTGTTATTTATGTCTTCATCTTGATGTAAGTAGAAGACGTTTTTGGTACAATTTTGTTGAAGATTTTTATTGAAGTGTCTTTAACTGACAAATGTCACTAGATATCCTTCGAGTTTATAGACCAATAAATAACTAAAATCTCCATAGTCTCTAAAAGCAAAGTTTGAAAATATCAATTTGAAAAAATAACTTAGTTTTTTTATAGAAAGATTACAACTATATATAAAAAACACGTTAAGATGTTTTGCTTTGTCGCATTTAGTAGTTCTATATTTTTTAGTGAAACCTTACTACCAATTTTTTAATACAGTGATAAGTGTCTACTAACAAAAAAGCTATTTTTATACTTTTTCATAATATATATTCATCATTGAATACCAAACTACCATTTGTGTGGCGCTAGATAGTGCTTATTGAAATTCTTATTTTTATGTTACTAACCTAAATTCATATCAGTGTATATTTATGGAGTGATCTGCAAACTAAAATGAAACTTTATTTATGTTTTTATAGAAAATATCTCGACTCGTCAGTTAGTTTGACCATGAACCCAATTGGTTTGAGTGCAATGGCACATTGGAAGAGTGTATGTAATAAATAACACTTATCATTCGACACTGAGGAGAGTCACTGACCAGCTGGATTTGACCCACATTTCCATATATTATAAACGACTCAATAGCTCAAAATGTATTGGGAACCTCAAGAAATTGGATTGTTTGTATCCGTTGGCTTTGATTCGATATAAACAGAAGAAATAAATGATTTCCTGAATACTAATTTTAATGCGAAAAAACAGAACACAGTTATTTATCATACCTATATTACTACAAAATAAAGCCCCAATTTTATTAATGAACTATTTTCAATAGACATATTTCATGTCTGTTATTTATGTTTTACAAAAAACAATTAAAGCGACTCTTTAAAAAAATAGTTTTTATAATGTTCCCACAATTTTATATCTAACTAAAAACGGTAGACACAACTATCCACAAATACATCAACATCCTGCACCCACATAAAATTAACAAATAACTTCCTGAGCTATTACTAAAAGCATTAGCCATTTAAAACACCGCAAAAGCATAATTGCGTCAATTTCGAACTTGTCAAAATCGCATTAGCTCAACCCAAGGCTGTTGGAGGCTTCGCCGTCGTTGCTTTCGGCGGAGATTATTAAAAACTCATTAGCGCTGGCCACACCTAGAAATATCGTGTCGAGAAAAAAAAAGGAAAAGCAATTTTTAGATTTGTTTGTGAGGCACCAATCAGCCGTGACTGACACCGGTGGAACCGCACCTCTATCACGCAAAATCATTATTTCGTCGTTAGCCTGAACGTATTATAATGATGCTGTCTTAAACACGGAAAGCCTTATTTCGCTGGGGAAAGATAAGAAATGGATTACGGTTTACTGAAAATTGCTTGGATTATTACTTGCGGGACTGTATTCACTGGATGGTATTTTTTTACTAAGATTTTGCATTTATGTATAATTGCAGATCCTTTAATGATTATACGTTTTTTAATTAAGTTTTACTATAAAAATACAAGTTATTCATTTTGTTGGTCTTACAGATATCGTTTTATATTTTTTAGAAAATATAATTCAATAGTTTTGATCGTAGATAATAAAGTTAAACTCTCTGAGTGAAAAATACTTAATAATTCCCTTGTATGAATAACACCTACCTAAATACACAGAAAATCTCTTTTTCTGATTATTGGGGAAGGTTATATGCGTAGAGTTTTATAAAATATTATCAATTTGGCAGTATGTTTTTATATCCTAGAAAATATTGAAATTGTAACTGATACATTATAGAGTTTATAGCCATAAATTGAGCACCTATTAGTGATTTTTTTTATCTACATAATAAATATATTAATGGCTACTTTGTGTCAATCCACAAGGGTTATATGAGCATATTTATGTATGTATGTAAACTACCTATACATTAGTATTTATGTAAACTACCAATATGATATATTGCAAGAAGGTAGTAAATAATAAAAAAGATCTCTAAATACAATCATTATGCTTTATTAATTTCATGTATTTATATATTTATGACAATATCGTCTCGCCTAATCTTATTAAGTTACTAATTATAGTTATATTTCATAAATTTTGAATCGATAGGACATAATTGGTAAATAAAATTGTTCAAATTAAGTTCCCATGTCTCTACGTATCTAAGTTTGAAAAATTCGAAGACATTTCAGTACACTTAACCAAAACTTAATGCCAATTTCGTAGTAAAACTAATTTGAAATTTTACAAGTAAAAGTTTTCTATCTGGCAAGGGATCATAATATTCAGGAATCACAATAGAAATTGCACTTGAATAAGAGTGATGAAAGTACTATTATTATTTATTAAAATTCAATTCACATATTGGAAGTAATTCATAATACTAAAGATTAATAAAAAAACCTGCACTTATTGCTAGGAAAATGTACAACACAAACATTAGATATTTGAGCAATACTATAAATTAATATAACAAAATCTCATCCCAGCCAGACAGTATCCAAATACAAAACGGTACCCAATTCAAGAAACGAATGAAGTACACATAAAACGAACCTAATTAAGCGAATCAATAAATAAATATTGAATATTATCGACAATATACAATTATTACAATTTACATTTACTTAACGAACACAGCACAAAATTAAAAAGAAAAATATTTATAAAATGAAACCGGCTCACTGAGTTCTTAGAAAAAAAAACATTCACTAGTTACAATCTATTTGAAAAAATAATTTACAAATAGTTTACATTATTATGAAATAACGTATAACGTGAATCCTGACGACACTTCACCAACCTCTCAATTTCACTCATCAATTTTAATAATATTCGTAAAACTATTCGTGTTACGAGTAAATATAATTCAATGTACGATATCTCTTTTACGTATATTGGTTTCCATAGGCAATGATTTTATAAAAATACCGCTTTAGTTAATGATGTACCGTTGAGACTGCCAATGACGATAACATTGCAGTTCTTACTTCGTGGTTTATGATTCTCAAAAACATCAACGACCAGCAGTTTATTCACTAGCTTTGGTATACTGTGCACATTATCCTCATACCAGAGTGAACGTCTGAGTTAAAAAATTTCATCAAAATATCACCAAGATAAGTAAATTTGCAAACTTGGAGTATATTTGGGTGTTTTTGATGCTTTAGTTTAAATGATTCGTTATATAATGTAAGTACCTAAATGTTATAGTTGTATTTTATGTGCTCTAACATTAATTACGTCCACTCTGCTCATACTATCATTTTAAGACTCAAATAAACGTAATAACTATGTATCTCTGCACCTAAATCCTGAAGGTAACCTTTGTTTTATTACTATACAATAAGCATGAGTGATTCATCCGACCTCCTCGTCCCCGAGTCAAAGCTGTCTTTTAAATTTATCATCTGGTTGAATGGCACAACATTCATATTGTTCGTGTTATAATATTTATCAAAGTATATTGAAAATCTCGTTACTTTAATCTAAATTAAAGGCTTCAATCTCGTAACATTTTACAATAATAATAATAATAGATTTCTTATGACGTTTATTTATCAGTATTAATTACGTATATATGTGTCATCGAAAAATCGTATACATTGCACTTGTATAACTGGCCTTTCCAAAACTACAAATAATGTAGAATAAAAAACAGTAAAACTGAAAGTTTCACGAAATAAATACTCGTTAATCAGAACCTGAAACGCGGACAAGTCGTTGTTTCACAAAGTAATCTCAATAATATAATTATTCACACTAAAACAATTGTACATTACAATCTCTAAAATTATTATGTATGTATGTACAGAATAGTATTTTGATAGCTTAATTAGAAATAAAACATCAAATATATTAAATAATAACAATATGGATACTAATTGCCTTCTTATCAATGGTTAATTATAAGAGGTCCTTATGGTTTTGTGGTTGAAAATAATTAGTAAGAAATTTTGTTTATGAATATTCTTATACAAAGTGCTTGAAGTAGATGAAAGATAACGAAAAGGCGATTACTAAAGTAAATGTTAAATAAAAGTAAAAACCATATTCATATGAAGTAAATAAATTAAAAAATCAGGCACTTTATATAAGGATATTATATAAAAAAGACCAATTTTTCCAAAATATAAACAAAAACCCGAAAATGATATTATTCATCTATAATAATCACAAGATGTCGATGCAGTTTCTAATCATTATATACTGCGTTTTTGGTAATTATTGGTATTGAGATTGTTCTATAAATTAATTTATACTTAACAACTGTAAAAATCTCTTCATCACACTATCATTACTCTTTATCGTAATCACTAGGTTACGTATTTAGTTATAATGTAATATTATCATGAAAAGTCCAACATACAATTTATACAAATTAAACTGTTCTAGTAACTCCGGTCGCTGGATCGTTGGTTTCAGATTCACCGTAACTTGTGTTGAAAGCAACATCAACGATGAAAGTAAAATGGACACGGAAAATTATTTCCTTGAGGATTTAATCTGAAACGAGGGGATCCTTGATGGACAGAGATCCTTACTGAGGCGAGGTTGGGGGGCTCATGTTGTCCGGCTCATCGCCTGAGCCTGGCTCGCCTTTGGTTTTGTTTTCTTTCTTCCACTTCATGCGCCGGTTCTGGAACCAGATCTTTATCTGTCTCTCAGTGAGACAGAGAGCGTGTGCTATCTCGATCCTTCTCCTCCGCGTCAGGTATCGGTTGAAGTGGAACTCCTTCTCCAGCTCCAATGTCTGGTACCGGGTGTACGTCTGCCTCCCCCGCTTCCTTTCTGAAATGATATAAGAACAAGAATGAATACCAATAGAAAAAAAAACTTTTTTAATTTCGCGGGGCAGCCCTGCCAACGACCAGACGTTAAAAACTGCATAGGCATTTCTGATAAATGGTGGTTATTTGTAAACGGCGAACACTCCGGCGGAGTTAATTGAAAATTGTTTTGAGCTTATCAATTTGTTAATTGTTTTTGCTTGTCGAGTATTTCTCTCGGCTGTCGGTAGTTACAAAGTTTATGGAGAGCATAGTATCAACTAAGAGCCACATAATTATAAATTAATTACTAAATAATTAATGAAATAGCATTAGTATTCATAATAATTTTCTATATAATGAAGAGCTGCTGAGAACTTTTCTTTATATGTGAAGTTGTCAAAGAGTTACAATTAAAAGATGACTAAACTAAGTGTCTATGCCAATGAAGAGAAGTAAAACTACTAAATTTTATTAATACTTATCTCGTAATAGTGTAATAGCACCTACGATTTAAATTAAAGTCATGATTCAAACCGGAAAGCAAATTATTGTAATTATATGAGCCGTATTATATCTGATGATGATAAATAGTATGCAATAATATAAGGATATGTCATAAAATGTGCTCGTGAGTGTGTTTGTACGTTGGGCATGCGGTCCACAGAGCTACCGAAGCCAATTAAAATAATTTAAGACGCCGGAGGGCTTTTTCATTTTGTAATCATTATTCTTCGGAGGAGATACGAAACCTATTATACACGGTTTAGAAGACGCTCAGAACTGTAATTTATTTGAATTGAAAAAAAAAACAAATCTGGAGTTAAAACTGGTCGCTTTATTGCATGGTTTTGAAGAATTAATCGGTGCCACTTCTGGCTTAATACAGAATCTCATTCGTATGAGCTAAATACTGAAATAAATCAATAGTGGCGAATAATTTTAACTAGATATCAACCTTTCTAAAAATGTCTATACTTCAACTCTTTTCAATTGACATTACAATTAGTAAAAGTCAAATATTGTGTATTTGAATTTATGTGATAGGTTCGTGAGCTTAATAGGTTGTGGTAGATGCGTGAACGTAAAATAATTTTCTATATAAGAACTGCATAAAACTATCGCAACATGTGAACTGACCACATTATGCAATTATCCAACTAAAAACGTTATAAAAATAACCGTATCCAACAGAAATGAAACAGTTGAAAATGAAGTTTTGCCCGTAGCAAAGTTGAACTTTGTTGATTATTTTCAACTAAAACACGCAAAACGACTTGCCGTACAAGATAAACACGCAAGCTTCGAAGAAATAGTAACACGAAGAGGATTACATTGCGAACAGCGCTATCCTTACCACCGTTTCTGCGAAAGACAATATTCATAAGCATGCTAAACAAAAGACTAAAAGCACCCGATGACAAACTGAACGATTTGTAAGTGCTCCTCGTGGGTTTGATAAATGGGCTACTGAATGCAACGACATTAATAAAGATAGTATTTGGTCCTCTGGGATGATTTTTTTTTCGAGCCTTTTGTGGAATCTGGAATATAAGACTTGTAAATAGTCGGTATAGCCGTTGCAACGATTCAAAATTATAGGCCACCTGTTGCGCGGGAAATTGATAACAGCCTCATCGCCTCACGCCTGGTTTTCGGAGGAATTCAAGAATGCAAAATCAATATCTAATGAATTAGGCAATGAATAAAAATATAAGGTAAATATTTATGGTGTAGGTGACAGCTACATACGAGACTTAAGATTCAGCATTGAGGGACTCCAGTTTATTAAATTCAATTATCTTTGATTTTAACTAGCTATTATTTTGTTCCAAATTCATAGTCTTTTTTAAAATAAACCTACATAGCGATATCATAAAATCCCCTTTGAGCCTTCTAGCAGCGTATATTTACAGTAGCGGTTTCATCACGGAGTCAGATGCATAAAACATGATCCTGCCTTCAGATTTAAACGTACGTAATAAGAGCATTAAGGAGGACAACGTTGAGACGCGTCTAATGTCTCTTAGACGTTAGGTATTCCTATTAAATGTTTTTGGGTCAGATATAAATGTGATGCTGTGACTTCATTATGGACGACTATATGTGGCATATTTTGATTTGTTTTATTACAAGACATTTGTTACTATTTAATAATATTTCAACAACGACGTTGTTAATACTGGTAATTAAAGTAAAAAGGAAACTGAAAAAATCTTCTTAAAAACTAACGATTACTCATTAAAATTAAACAACATTTTCTTTTGATTTTGTTATATTTATTTGATCTTTAACTTTAAATGTATGTGCTCATATAAGTATGGTGACAGCTAAACCTAAATGTTTGAGACTTCTTCCGAAACAGAATAGACAAGCGTTTCCCCGTTGCGTTCCACCCGCTCGTTTGCTTTTTCAACGAAATCGCAGCTTTAGGAGCGTCGGGCGCAGCGCTGCATGTGTCGGCGGGCAGCCATAAATCATCGCCAAAGGGTGGGGGGAGCGCTACAAAATCGGGCCGGCTTACTTTCACGGTGACGTTGTGGACACGCGCGCCGTTATCGCCAACGTTTTGTAATAATGTCCGTATATCGTTTTATTTACGCTATTCCATGTTTTAAATTGTTTTCGTATTTTATTGACACATTCTTGTGTTATTATTAATAATAGATTATTAAACAAACACTAGTTTTTTAAATTATTGCAAACTATTCAAGGTTGTATTAATATGACCAATACTGCTGTCTTGGACACTTTGACTTTTAAAACAAAAAAAATACAAAGATATGATAAATTTTAATCATTTTAAGGACATCCGATAGCTTAATTACAAAACACTTAAAAGTGGACAGCGTGGGTTGGTGAATTCAGTCATTTTGATTTAGTCAATTGATTTAATTGTAACTCAAGAAGTAGTCGATTTAATCTGTATTTGCTCAAAACTAACATTTGCACCTACAGTACTTTACAATCGTAGAAGAATAATCTGCTCAGACCTAAAGTTCGGACTACATTTATCTGGATGGAGTGCGTGCTAAAATATTGAGCAAGCTCCGTGCTACTATCTCGAATCACATTTGTACTGATTACCGGCGCGATACTGCTCCTTGCACACGAGTCACGCTTTCAGGGATCGAATCGAAAATCGCTTGACGCTGATATTTGCTCCAAGTCTTCTAGCGTCATAGTCAAATTTTAATGTATTTTATATAACCTCTAAAGGTTAATGACAATAGTATATTATTACCCAATAATGTAAAATATGACGAAGAATTAATTGGAGCGGAGCGAGCGAAGTAAGCGTAGCTCCCATGGATCACCTTCAATGACGCAATGTCTGTTACGTCATAACTTCCAGAGTTCTTAACCGATTTTAATATTTTTGTATGGAATCGAATCAACACATTTAGAACCAGATTGTGACGGAGATTTTGAAGTTCAGAAAAATTAAAAAGTAATGAACAAAAAACATGACTCTATGGGATCTCCCATTGAAAAAAAGCGCGCCTATTTGAACGTTTTCTTTCTTATGGAATTTTAAAATTTACGCTCCGCTCCAATATAAGCTAGCGAAGCTTTATGCTTAGCGACTGCATCGCCTAGTATATAAAATTTTGAATTGATACAAACTTCGAGTTTGTGATTTAAACATAGCATCCAACCCCAGAACAATAAAACAAAAGACAATATCATAGGTAATTTGTCTCTGCAGGAAGACGTCCCCTGCTGGATGGAAATCCAATAAATGACGGTTTTACTACAATCCCCACGCTTGGCAGGCAGGTTCGATATCACTGTAAGAGACCATAATTGGGAAAAAGCTGTTGACCATTTTGTGATCTATGGTGAGTATCTCCAGTATCATTAGTCGCCTTATACGACCCCCTTGAGTGGAAGGGTTGGCGTGGCGCTATTCTACTTTGCCTTACACCAAGCAGCTACCTCATTAAAATTGGCACTCGTTATTCTTCAGAATGCCAACAGCTCCATTGAAATAGACAATGTAACACATTGTATGATTTTTGTTTATTATTAACCACAATGAGTACTTTGTACTATTATACCCAAGGTATATGACCCAAGAGATCGAAAATTAAAACCATTCCCATAATAACAAAGATTTTTTCTATGAGACCCGGTAAATATTATCACTGACTATTAAAATTATAAAACACATTAAAGCTCCATATTAAGTGGCAGCGGGACCACGTAAGCGATACGCCCTTTCAATATATTTTGTATGAACTATTCTCAGTGGGAATCGGAAAAACGCGGCGAGAGGAGCGTGAGTCATGAGCGGTTCGCTAAATCGCAAACCTGTTTGCGTTTGACGCTTGGAGAGGGTATTTTGTTTAGTTTCGTCACGTCTTTTTATAATGTTTTTTCTGCTCAAGCTTTAATTCCTGCCGTTTTCGGAAAGTCATTGTAGATAAAAATATTACAGACAACTCATAACAATTACTTAGTCCCAAACCAAGCACAGGGTGTAGGTACTACGGATACGAAAAAACGTTTTCATCTATGTTCATCTATAAACATAGATAAGTATTATAATTTAAACATTTCATTCCTCAAAAAGATAATATTAATAACATGTTAATAGTGTATTAATATTGCATAATTTGAAAATGACATTTTCTTAACGAAAAATGCTGTCGTCCGCAGTAAATATCGATTTGTAAAATAATTCGAAATATAGCTAGCATCAGGCTGCGTACTTTATTCCGCTTCCGCTCGCCGCTGTCAGCCTAACCTGACACAAACGGAGTTTTTAGTAGGTACGTGCGTTACTTTGCACGTAATATTGATTTAAAAATTCTTAAAAAATATATCTTATATCTCTTTGATATGTCTTGTTATTATTAAGGCTTGTTAGTATACGTAAAATATTCACTGTGTAATGAATGATACCTATTAAAATATTAAATTCTAGAGTATGATGCTTTCTCATACCCTGTTCGACTATCGGTAGGTACTTAAAAGATTAATTATTTCTTAAATTGCCAAATCGTCCGTAATATTGTCATAAACTTTATAAAACATGAGCTTTAAAAACTCAAAGTATCTCATGGAACAATGATTTTTAAATAAGCATTTTTGATTGATTTCAAGATTGGATGAGCATAGTAAATATAGGTGTAATAGAAGTTTCGAAAACTTTGTACCTGAAATACAAGTGAAGCAGCGCTAAAATGCAAGTCCACAGCCGACAGTGTCCGTGCAAACCTAAATACCAAATTCATCAAGGGATGACAAGTGAAAAGAGCTTTTAATTTAATTCGTTGCGGTATCACGCCGGAGGAACATGAAAAAAAATACAGCAACAGCTTGAAGCGATATCGACAATCCATAATTCATGTCCTACAATTTCATACATATCAACACAGACAGTAGGTCATATTTTTCACAATTCGCAGCATACGAAACTTGACCTTATTTTTTAGGCGCACAGCTTAAAATGTATTGATGACTTTATTTATTTAAGCTTTCATATCATTGGGTGGCCATTCAGTGTATTGCAACATCGTATACGCCATAAAACGGGTATTCATATTAATGCAATTTCTCTTAAACGCTTACACATCGTAAATAAAATTGGCGGTTTCCGTCGAGAACGGTATACCAATGCCAAAGACTCGATTACTTTATTTTTGTTCGTAGTCAGAAGATGTAAAATAATGAAAATTTTGTAAACATAAAACTATTTGCAGTAAAATGATTGATCGAATTTCTGCTTGGTAATTTGACTTCGATCTTCATTCCGAAAAATTCAAAAGCGATCTTATATGACGTCCGCAAATTGAAAGTTACAATCAAACAAGTATATTTACAACGTCTGATGACAGAATAATTTCGGTGAGCCAGTAAAATTTTAAAGGAGCTTTAATGTAACATAGCAATTTGTCGGCATTGATAACATCCAGAGTCGTGTATGACAACGCACGCGAACCCATAATTACGACGGCCTCATACATGACTAATGTTGTACTATACTTCTGTGCTATTATAAATTATTAAAAATTTCCATTTATATACATATGAAATACATAGCATTAAAATTATTTTTGTTGACGGAAAACGACGGCGCTGACGAAAAGTAGAATATATAAAAAATATATAAAAATGCATTAATAAAATAAAAATTATTTCATTATTCTTGATATTGATTAAAGATATAATATTAAGTATATGTACCTAAGCATAACAGACAGTAAACAGTTGCAGATTGTTATCCCGACTGAAACGATCTTATTCTTCTCCAGTTTACCTGCCGGACGTTAGCTCCCTTCCAAAAAACTCTACATATATAAAAAAATATATAGAGATACTAAATAGTACCTAAGATTTTTTCAAATGAGTATACTTAACGAGAGATGTGAGATAAAAGTGTGACATAATTTTAATAGACCAACATAAATTAGAGAGCTGGTTAACCAGACACCATTTCGCAATAGCGTTTTAATAGTGCGTCACAGTTTACAAATTAGGTGCCAGGTAATTGCCAAGTACTTATTAATCGCTGTCATAAATAAACGTACCAAAGAAGTATGAGATACCACGATCCAAATTTGTCAGTTGGCAATTATTGTTTGATGTTTATCAAATAATTATACTCAGTATCGATCAAACACAAAAGTAAGGGAAGTCGGGAGCGGAACTAAATGAAAAGTAAAAAAAAGAATCATGGCGGCCTTTCAAGCTCTGATATACATTATTCATTAATCATTGGTCTGGGCGGGCGGCTGTATATTCCGCTATACCTGCCTAATGAGTTTTGTGGTATACATAGAGTGGGTTATGTTACGAACGTTTTTACAATTGGATTATTTATGTATTGTATATGGCTTAACTGTAGTTTTCATGTGTCAATTTTCCTTTTGGAAACAACAAAAAACATTTTACCAGACAAGCCAGTTTGACCTTTATACATAGGCTTTTGCTTAAATCTCTAACGAAGATTTGTTATTTGACAATTTGCCAAAAGTACAAGGACAACAAAACGTGAAAGATGAAACAGCAGTATTACGAATATTGTTCGCTATATTAGCTATCGAGCTAATGGCGGTGCTAAGCCTTTTGCTCCATATTTTTACACATTTGCTTAATATATTTTATATGCTAATGAAAGCTTCTGTGAGCGTCAGCACGATTATACACATAGGAATTGTATCATTCAAATCTGGCCGCAACTCAAAAAGAATTTATATCGCGAACACAACACCATCACTCAGTGTTGTGTCGACGTTGATACCCGTCGTGTTTCGCATCCGAAATGGAATGTTATTCACCGAAAATTTCGCTTTGGTGTACGCCAAAAATTACGCGAGCCCAACCGGGATTGAACGAAATTCCGCCCGCAAAAAAGGTGTCAAATGAAATATTCAAATATATTTTAATATAATTCATGCGGCGGGCGTTTCATTTCTCTCCCTCGTAATGGAATGCTAAATTTTCGGGCGAACAAAAAATATATATTAATGCGCGTACCTAATAGCTTATACAAACTCGTTTGTTGGGTATTGTTGTTCACAATGGGTGCCCATAACTCCGCGTCGCAGCCACGGCCGGTGACGTCTTTGTTAGACCGGCGAGCTTTGTTCTGCTCCCGGCTCCGCCTGTCGACACGACATCCCACGATCTCAGCCACCGTACAATTTGCTCCACAGCATATATACATCAAAAGTTACCTACCTACTAGAATCTGGGAAATCTTCATTCAAAGTATATTCCATAACATCGATCACTTTTTCCATTAGGAAATTAATCGAATCAATTAAAGCTATAAACTTTAAAAACAATACCAAAAATGATCTGCCGTAGCTTTTATAAATATGAAAGCCCTCCCTTACATAGGCGGCTAATTACAGTTATTCGGACCATTACTATAATTTCCAGGAAAAGCACGAATGAATATTTGAGAAGGCGATAGAATGTGAGTAATTGCGTCGGATCACGAAGTGAAAAGTTATGAAAGGTGGCGGGCGGGGACGATTTTTCAACGCCACCGTTGCCGGCGAAAATCTTAATGAAAATGAAAATATTCAATAACGAGTCGACGTATGTTTGCAGGATTCCTTTGTTCGTTTATTACGATTTTCGAATAAGAGTAGGTAAGAATTCATCTCGGTATAATACAACGGCGTGGAACGCATTAGGGCTCCAAGATGAGCCTCGCCGCGGGACAGCAGGCCCCAGGGGGCTCCCCTGCCCCCAAAAGCTGAGGGGGCGGTCTCCGCTCCAGAGAATATTTGACACGGGTCTGGCAGATAGACAGGCCAGTCATGTGTGATCCCGGGCAGGAAACGGGGGGGCTTTTTTCCGTTTCTCTATCGACGTGTGTACTCCCTACGTAAGTAGATATAAAGATACGTTTATGATTTATGAGCCGCCACTTACACATGGGCCTTATGCGCGGAGATGCTTTTTGTGCTCGTTTAATGATACGAGGTTTAGTAGAACATTAATGACTTGAAAACGATAGAACTCCGGTGTAATATCCATTAATGACAGCCATTGTGCAATTGTAAACTACTGTTTTAACGTAAGTACTTAAATATTTCCATCCAATTAAAGGATATTAACTTCATAATTTGATGCGCCCATTTCAATTTGGAATGGTCTGCACAAAAATGGAATTTTAATTCCTCATAATAAGTTCGGCTTCATCGGCTTAGCGGCGGTCAAAGTTTGATTGGCGTTCTATCCCGACGTTTAATTAATGTGGGGCAAGCTACAACATCAAGTGAGAAAGCAACGGCAGAATAAGTGCGAGAGGGATATAAGATTTCGTAGAATGTTGCCAGTTAATTGGACACAACTTACTTTTCAAGTAAAAGTACGTAGTTCGGGAGAAATTATAGGTCGGATCTTAGAGAAACTTTGCGGAGGGTTGAGGGAAAAGCGACTCCTTGTTATACACTTTACTTTGAGCAAGCCGGAGATAATGGATAAATTCAACTAATCTAAATAAATTTTGGTAAGTCAATTTGCTACTGTGTTTCCTTCTTACTAAGGACATCCCCAAAAGTAGGTATAGTTCAATAGTTATAAACTAAAACACCCACACCTGCAAGGTATCAGTCTGCTTTCTTCTTATCATAACGAAATTTTATTTGTACAAAGGTAATAAATGGTTATAAAAGATCAAGTTTACCAAATTGTTCTTTAAATCACGTTAAACCTATAAAGAATATTATTACCTACATATGTGACGTATAAATCATATATACGTCACATATGTAGGTAATGGATGATCAAATCTGGTTAGTTGTACCTTTTTGATTTTTTACAAAAAGTCAAAATACTAAATAAGAGTATATTTAAAATTTGAAATAAGTTGAAGATTTTTTTGCATATTAATTAAGTTATTTATAATTATGCAGCTATTACCTATTTATATATTCTTCATTTTAATACATCATATATGTAAATGTGATGTGAATGGCTCAATAGAATTTTTAATGGCACCACCAGTAAAGTTTTTTTTTCTGTAAGTTATATGACAATATTGAAAAATTGTAATATCAGCAACTATAAATATCAACCTCAAAATCACAATAAAATTAAAGTTGTTTTATTGGAAGCTTCTTTAGAAAGTACTGTACAAATATAAATAGTGTCTGTAATTTATGATTTCATTCACCACATTAAATGGTAAAAATGATACTGCTGGTAACCCGAAACCACACTCAAAACTACAATCATGTGTCCATGAAAATGTGTTCGTGTGCGTGATTCGTGAGTGAATATGCGCGTGTGCGTGACAGACCGTCAGACAAATATTAATGGTATTGGTGTTTTGGCTGTGGGTGTATGTAATTATAAGATGGTAATGGTTTTTTAATAAGCTTCCAAGTTTTTTGTTGCCAGTCATTTTTTGTTGAGTAATCAACTATCTATGTATTTACCGGTTATGTAAAAATATGTCTTTTTAATGATTTCCGTATCAGATTACCTACATAATTATGGATTAGTTTTTTTTTAAGAAATTAAGGATTTTAGTATACAAGTCTGCAAGTTCAAGGTCGCTCTGAGAGTAATGGAGAGCTCGGTATGACGGTAAGAGATAGGGTATGAAACGAGCATATTCATCATAGTATATAAGTTGTAGACATAGCGCGCTGAAGTGGCAGTGGGTCAGTTAAGTCTGTCTGTCAATCGTTGGAGTACACGGGTCCTGGATTGGAAACCTCGTTCGGGCTAGCGAAACGTAGGATGCCCCCTGCGCCGCGCCGGACTGCTGACCTTACGAGGACTGCTGGCAGTGACTAGATGGGATAAGCCCATGATCCAAGTTTGAGGCACGACTTCAAGAAGGCTTAAGTTCAGCATTGGACGGACTATAGCTGTTCATTGATTGCTTTAAGAGATTTTTCTTTTTAACAGTGTAGACAAAAGTGTTTTTTTTTTTCTTTATTTCAGTATTTTAGATTTTGATTCATTAAAAGAGTTTCACAAACAAACGAACAAAATGGAATAATCAGGTTTCTTCAAACGAAACAGACAAAAACTATTGGAAAATCACTACAGTATCGACCTTAATCTTCTTGCCCAGTGTTTACGCCATCATTCAAAGAAAACAAAAACTGTTCTCTTTTAAAATATTTTCCCATAAGCGACTACACAAGAAAAAACGAACTTCAAAAATAATATTATTCGAGCAAAAACTCCATCAGTCAACGTCGAGTGCTACCGCGAGCCGGAAACCGCCAACGAACAGAATTAGAAATATATTTTTATCCGTCACTACACCCCTAGTCGGATAAAAAAAATCTTTATGCAAATAATACCACGTGTAAATACGAGGGGAAGTTGGAAAATCGCTATTCTGCGAATGAAAATATTTGCAAAAAACTCTGATGAGAAGGGAGCAAAATACAGACGAAAACAAGAATTAAGAAACACTTTTTTTGATTATGTATACTTCAACCCTTAAAAGGAGCTTTGATTGAGAGCTTTCGCTTGAAGTTATCATATACTATGAGTAGGTATATTTAGAAAACTGGTTTAGTGCATTTGTAAAATTTAACTCGCTAAGGAAAGTCATTAGATATGGAACCGAAACTAATACTAAGTCTAGAAAAAATAATGTTTGAAAATATCATTTCAGATGGAATTCGAACTCACGTCCTTAAAGCTGTTGAAACCGTAACAAGGCGTTAAGGCTACCGAGTTCGTTTACTAGAGAAAGTGGTTTCAGATACCACCTTTCTGTAAATATTCCATTTTTTTTCTCTATGCCACTTAAATGTTTTCACGTTCATGTTGAATTAAAAATATTGAAGTAAAGAGTTTATATATCCGAAGTATCGTTAAGACGTCTTTGTTTGTTATATTATGAATGGCATGAATTATGGCCTTAATTATCAGTAAGGGCATCTTATAGGCTGCCAAAGAGAAAATCAAGAATTAGATTACTAGCTACGTCAGAATAAAATTGTGAATGTCACAAAAAAGCAAAATAACTACTAATATAATAAGATTGAGGGAAGCTTTTTAATGAGTCAGAATGCTGGCGACAGATTAACGCCTAATTCAAAATGACGTGATGTTATTTTCTCCAAGACAATAAGAGTTAATTTTGCGGAGTGTTTAGAAAATAAAAATAAATATTAAAATATAGATATCAGAAAGTTTTTTTTTTCAGTGCAATCATGACTGTTTTGAACTAAATAATGAGAAAATTGTCATAATCTTAAAACTAAAACACTTTTTTTAAGGAAAGAGTGCATCTTTTTACAATATAGATTCATAACTTAATTCGTAAGTAGTAACTTAAGCTTCTACAAAATAAGGTGACACAACCAAATTTCTTTAATTACGCTAGGTATACATGTATAAAACGATAGATATTGTGGATTTAGCGAAAGATTTGTAAACGTTGTTATCTCTTAAGAATTTTATCACAGAGAACAAGTTGACATAAAAGAAAAGTCACCAAACATAATCTTAAACATAGTCGAAGACCTCGACGAAGGGAAAACTCTTTTGAAAAGGAAATCCAATTCGAAAAAATAAATGAGAATCACAGAGGGAATGATCGCAGTCCAATCTAGTGATGCATTCTCCGCCTTTGTACCGTCGACAATCGATCGATCAAGCATCCGTTACAATAGCTTATCGTCTGTAGTCGAGTAATCGCCACCTTTTATCGAAGGTAAAAAAAAAAATTGAATCGAGACTGCTGAAGTGAATTCATTGATTTGATTTTCCGAAAAAGTAAATGGGTTTACCTGCCTATGCAAATTAAAAAATTCGTTTACTTTAGTATTTTCTCGCAAATATATCTCTCTCTCTTATTATTAAAAGCAAGATGTCTTTTAAATACCTCTTGTTAACAATAAGAGCCACTTTTATGATATTAAAAAGGGTCTTGCGTTTTGATAACTCTTTTATTAAAAAAATATGAGTAAAAAATAATTGAGATCAATTGTGTACTAGTACGTATATTTGGGGGACTTTTAGAATTATTATTTTTTATGAAAAACTTATCTTAACTTTAAAAATGCATACGATAATCGCAGTGTTCGTCTTGCTTATGGACTTTATTAAAGTAAAAAAAAAAGCAATATCCTAATTTTTTATTGGATTATCTGACCCAATACGATTTTCAAGATAAACCTTCAATTTTACTGAAAATTAAGAACATCCCCCGAAAGCTTTTATGATATCATTAAAACTCCACGCGGAGTGGAACAGAAAATGCTTGAAATCGCCTCATTTGCAACCTAACACATCAACGCAACGGTCCTTCCAGTAATCAGGAGCAGGCACGAACAAATATACCTATTCAATCATCAACGTCCCACAAAAGCCTGCGCCTGATAACTGAACAATGAAATGTTACAAGTCGTCTATCCATTGTGTGAAAGCCTCTGGAGGGAGGCTTTCATTATATTTCCATTTCCACCTCAATTCCCGACTTATCGAGCCTACCTTGGAATAGGTAAGTCTATCTTTCTATGCCGTTAGTCACCCGGGTATTTATCATGGACGAATAATAATATTACCCTGAATTAATATTAAAGTGTATTGTGTTGTAAGTGTTGCTACTGTTTTCAGTTACATTTATTTAGCTTTACTGTAGTAACCATGTTTGCTTAATTTGACATTATTCAATATCACTTTAGAAGTATACAGTAGATATACTCAATAACGTGTATATGTAGGTAATACATATAACTTTTTCAAGAACAAGATTTTGTTCAGCATAACATTCAATATCTTATGTTTTCTAAACTATTTCATTTATTACTAATTTATTTTTTGTTGGAATTATATTAATAATGATGAAAAATGTAGAGAATACTGACTCCAGTTCTTAACTCGTAAGTATTTACATACATAAGGCTCACATATATTTACAATAGCTCAACCGTTCAACCTAAACAGAGAAGCGAGTAGGTGTAGAATTCCAATGATTAATGATTCGTCTGTGCCTAACAGGCCGTTCTATTTTCAAACAAAACATGAGCCGAACCGCCATTGGCCCGTTTTTTCAATATGGCAGCTGAATTTTGAAGATAATTAATGAACCAGTGGTTTCAAGTAGATAACATGAGTTGAGCTTTAAGTGCGAGTATTAGCTTCTGCGTGCTCTTGAGTGAAGCTGATTTTTCATAGACTAAATACGTATTTAGCAACTAGTTAGGGAACTACGGATTTTTTTTACAAATCTTGAACCTGGTTGGAGTATGGATAGCATTTTAAGACAATATTTATTGCTGTATAAAATTTAAGTTTATGATCTTGGAGAGTATTCATAATGTCGCTGTTTAATTTGATTTTTGGGTTTTTCTAATTTTCGTGATCAATATTATGTCTTTATATCACCACGAATTCTAGTCACGAAACATGTTGAGATAGCGCCGAAATCTCGAAAATTATTGTCAAGGTGGCATTAAAGGCAATAAAAGCAAATTACGTTTATTGTTATCAAAACGTAAACAAATAAGATATTTATTTGGAAATACCATAGGAGTTTTTTTTCGAAATTATGAAAAATAACACTCATCATTAAGCCTATGACAAGTTTCACATAAAGTATATTAAAAAAATTTTAGTACCTCAAAATAGAAAAGACATTTCTTAATTTTTATTTAACAGGCAGGATTTTATTATCCAAAAAGCATAAACATCAAAAAGCGTAATTTATAAAATCGCTTCTTTTTCATAAACAAAGAAATATACTAATTGCTAAGACAGACACTTAATTTGCTCTTGAATCATGCAATTTATGATCAAAATCACTATATCGATGCGCCTTTATGATATAAGACCCAGTTTTTGGACCTTACCATCCCACATAACCTCCGTCTAGCTGTAAGGGTCATTTGTGACGAACAGTTTCTACATATATATATAAACATTAGTTTAGCCAATTTTCTAAACATTTGTTTTTTAATACATATATCGTATGTGCAATATCGTAATGATAAGATAATCTACTAACCAACAAAATCAAAAATCATCATCAAAATCGGTCAAAGAGTTTCAGAGTTCATCGCGGTCAAACACTGGCAGGTAATTTATGTAGAATATATATTTTTATATAATAAGATTACAATAGTCAAGCCAAATGTCACATGTGAAAAAAAAAAGAAAAATAGCAACGTTGTTGTAGCCATTTAGTTTAAGGGGCTCTATAAATTTATTTAGACTAAAATAGATAATAATAATAAATAATAATACATTGATATGAACCGAAGTAGCTATAGCACTTGTGTTATGGAATTATGACTCGAGCCAATATAGGAAAGTTCGTATTCTTAATAAACCCGGCCGGGGTTCAAATCTGGGACCTTAGAGTGGCGTTACCATGTATACCGGTATGCGAGCCACTGAACTATGGAACTCCAAAACTTGATATGTAGATAATGGGGTTGCATTTGCCGAGTTTTAAACAACACTAACCAGGTAAACTTGATCAATCATAGTTAGCGACAAATTATGACGTCGTATTGATCGTTATAAGTTTTTTGCATAAGGGCTATATTTACTGTTATTGTTATATGTTTATTGTTATTGTTTTATATTAGTATAAACTCAGACTAAACAATTCGTCATAAATTCGTGGATTTTTAAAGAAATTTTAATTATAATTGTTATATACATTTCTATAATTATATAACTACTAGCGGCCCGTCCCGGCTTCGCACGGGTGGACAAAATTAATAATGTGCCTTTCTTTTGGCGAAAGAATTTTTAAAATCGGTTCAGTAGATCCCGAGATTACCCCTTACAATTTAACAAATATACAAACTCACAAACTTTACTTCTTTAAAATATTAGTATAGATTTCTATTAACAAGTCTATTTATAACTCAAAGTAAGTATTAGAACAACTGATCGGGTCTAGTTCTACTGGGTTAAATTGACTAAAGAGCCTTCTCAGGGTCGAGATAACTCTGTAGGATAAATTACGTATGCTCTTACGATGGAGGACAGAACTGTAATATCTAAGTTAGACTTTCTACAATAATACACCCTTACTTTATAGCAAGTGGAAATAAACTGAATTGGACCCGAAATCCAAATTAATTAACGGAATAACCAACTATCAGGGGTGTAAGTCAAATTTGGCACGTCTTATCTGGCATCGGGCCTGGCAGATAAGGGTTATGACACGGGTTCATCGAGTCGCCAGAACTTGGACGACGGCGATTGGCTGGCCAATCTCACCATCTGTTACGGACAGCAAAGAAGATTAATTTGAAAGTATTTATCTTTAATATTCAAGGTTTTATCATGCATGCGTAAAGTTTTAAAGATAAAAAGTGTAATCACCTTTAATTGTAATAGCGTTGGGAAATAAAACCATGAAATTTGTACCAATACAAATTTTTGTTTTGCGTATAGTTCTGTATATGCAGCTGCGGAATGCATGAGTGTTACTTACAATATATTACTCTAAATTCAATTCCAATGCAATTTATTACACAGGCAGGGGGGTCCGAGTGTCCATTCGGCCAGCACTGGACCAAAGTGCTTGTTGGGTGAGACCAAGTGTCGATCAATTTAAGAGTGTGTGTCGATTTTAATTTGTTATTTTAAATTAATTTAATGAATAATTTGTCATGATTTTTAATATATGTACTAACCTAGTTTTAAGTTTTCATTGCTACTAACCATTATGAGACTTTGAATCTTGCAAATGTGTATACCCAGGAATTAATTATTATTATTTCCTGGGTTTACACAAATTTTATAGCATGAATGTATTTGGGTAAGTTGTCGTCTGCAACTTTTGTATTTAAATAAATGTATCGTGTTATACAGTTTACGAGATGAGTGAAAGAAGATTTGTAAGGGAAGGTTAATGCACGAAACAAACCCAATGATAGTTGTTCTAACACTGCCTTTATTACTTACCAACTATAAAATTTATGTATAAGCAGCTGTAGGGATATTAGGTATAAATGCGTGAATATAATAATAAATTACATATTATTTAAAGTGACCTAAATAGCAAGTCATGACATTTGATGTACAACATATAATTACTTTTCGGTAACCCGTACAATATAAATTATATTTTTACTAGTAACACTGTTATTATCACGATACGCATATCTGTAGATTTATCGATAGACTTCTTTTTTACCCAACTGCGCCAAGGAGGATTTTGTTTTCCGAGAGTATGTATGTATGTATAATTGTTTGGCACGCTCTGCGGCCGGAACGGCTTGATGGATTTTAACTTGAGAGGTGTCGTTAGATTGGTATTTATTGTAAGAGTAATAATGGGTATATAAAAATAAAAAAAACAAAATGGCGGACTTTTGGCACCAAATTCAAATGTTTGGCATGGTCTGCAACCCGAACGGCTCGATGTATTTTAACTTTAAAGGTGTCGTTAGATTCGTATTATTTGTGAAAGTGACACCGGTAAACTAAAAAAAAAAATTAAAAACGGTAATTTAAAAAACTTAAAAACCCGACTGGGTTTCGGTGGAATTTGGAAACGAAAAACCCTAAAACAAAAAAAATCGTCATACCCGATAGTGCTTAACTAGCAGTCGGGACCAATTCTAGAAATGGAGAGAGATTACTCTAGTCTACTGACTTGACTGCTGACTTTCCAGATTGGGGTCGACTGCGACTGATGGTTAAGTGCTGTCAGGTATGATCACTTTCTTGTTTAAGGGTGTTTTCATTTCCAAATTACACAGAAACACAGTCGGGTTTTTTAGATTTTTAAATTACCGTTTTATTTCTAATTCGACGTATCAATATTTAAAATATATCAATTTTAAATTACAAAAATACTAATTTAAAATATGAGACATATTGATAACAAAATATCAAATATGGATTGTATATAAACGTTGCTTACACTGCTAACG
Source organism: Calamotropha paludella (assembly GCA_927399485.1). Taxonomy (NCBI): domain Eukaryota; kingdom Metazoa; phylum Arthropoda; class Insecta; order Lepidoptera; family Crambidae; genus Calamotropha; species Calamotropha paludella. The sequence goes on along the minus strand of OV656815.1, from coordinate 17,362,160 downwards.
GTACGAGCTACTTGTCACAGAGTTTCCGTTATCTGTGACAACAGTTAATGAATAAAGGCCCCCGTTCGTCTTGGAGTTTGAATATTCAATTTTGCTTCATTGGTAGGTACTGCTCAACAAGTTCAGATAAATATATAAAATTTTGCTGCAGATCCCTATGTGATATGACTATCTACATAATTTCAACGAGTCTCATTTTTGTAGTCGTACAAAATAGAAAGCCGGTAACTCTCTAAAAGAAAATAGTTGAAGTCACTATGTATTCAAAACAGGCACTTATGCAAAACACTTCAAGAAAATCTTATGAATTTAAATCGCTACTTCTACGTTCCAGTTGACTTAGAGCGAGTACGCGCCGAACTAAGCTTCGAAATTCCAAAGCGAAATTTGAATGATCTCAATTACAATGGAATCCTTAAATCAGGCAGCTTTCTCATAAATTTGAGCTCAGACAAATTCAAAAACAGTAGGAGACGGTAGCACAACTTGGGCGCTTTGTTCGCGGGCGGCGTCAGCAAAACAGAAGGTGAGGGCTTTGTGCAGAGAGTTGTAAATTTTATGAAAAGTGAAATTCCTTTTGAATGCCTGTTCGACCCATAAATAATCACGGAACAGAAGGAAAGCCATTGTCTCTGGCACTTATTGTTTCATCAATGAGCACGTGGGGCGAAAGTGTTTTTGCTATGCCCTTTTTGTTCTATACTACCTGTATGTGGTGACATTGTGCAAAACTACCTTGCACCAAGAATTCGGTTTTACTTTTAGTTGTTTTTGATTTATCTATTACGTCACGCTACTCTAAGAAAACGTGAGTTAAGGTGATAATGGCAGGCAATAATTTTAGTGTTGTGTATAAATGCACTATTTACTATTTTTACGATATTTGTCAGTTAACCGAAACGAATTTAAACTCAGATTCTGAATCGATTCAATAACATTATCAATAAAAAAAACAGTTAATAATCACGTATGAAATATCTAGTAACTATTTTCAACAATTAAAGCCGAGGTGTTTTTCTAGCACTAGATAAAATTAGAAAATTCTAATGTAGCATTTATTTTCTCCCCGTGCTTTAGTTCATAAGCAATAAGAACATGGTAACTTTTACAGTTTTAGTACCTACTTAGATCCAAAATTGGATATTTAAAATAAATAAAATGGAACATACCAAATTGACTTCTCATCCACGGATAGAGTGGGCTCGGCAGCGATGCGTTAGTGTTCGGCGGTGGCTGCTGCGGCGGCGGCTGCTGCGCGTGCATGCTCTGTTGGTGCATGGGCGGCATTTGGGTCTGATGCTGCATATCATCCACTGGATACATGAGGTGCTGTTGGTGCGGAACGCCATGCTGCACCATATGCTGAGGGTGCATGTGATGCGGCATCTGCTGGGCTTGCTCTAAAGGCGGACTACCCGGAACTCCACCTGCCGTCGCGGCTGCCGCCTGCAGCTTACACGAAGTATAAACCGCTGGCGCTGGAGGCTGGTGACCGTTTGGTCCATACCCATCTGTCTTCGGACCCATGTGCCCCATCTGGGACGGACTGTCCGGCCGATAGCCATTCTGTTCCATCTGTTGGTAATACCCCAATCGGTCGTAAGGTGGAAACCGGGGGTAAGGCATCCCTGGCGTCGGCTGCGCGGGGTAGTGGTGCTGAGCGGGCCTTAGCTGCTGGTCACATCCTTCCATTTCGTGCCCTTGCTGCGGCACCGCGCCGTAGTGCGCGTGTGCCTGCTGGTGCTCGTGGCCGCCGTTCCTCATGTCAGGCATGTATGCGTTAGAGAAGTAGGTCATGCTGTCGCAGTTGTTGGCGCTCATCGCGGGCCCGCAGCCCGCGCGGCTCGCGTCCGTATCTTCCGTCGCAATATCTCGGCCTCTAGGGCCGACACTGTCACTGTTCAGTTCACCACACGGACACTTCGGATTCCATTCACTACACAAAGCGAGTTGTAATCACTGGTCGGTCACGCCAACGGACGGTGTCTTCTCATCGGTTCCTCGGCGAATCTGAAATGAAAAGGTTATTGCTCTTAGTCGATCTATAATTAAATTTATTTTCCTAATGATCAGGATGATCCCTCGATCGATCGAGTGTTTGTTTTGGCTCGCGGATTGCGGCGTAAGAGTCATAGTGTGCTGCCGACCTGGTGAGCTATGACTGACACGTGTCTAGAGGTTGGAACACACACGAAGACTTAAAGATCATCATATATTCCGAGTAAAACGCCTATTAGCGACAACCTGTCTGCGATTGGGGCCCCCGTCTGCGATAACTAAGCGGCACATTCTTGAGTGCGAGCTTGGAATCCGTCTTTGTCTGACTGGAGGAAGTAGATCCTCATATGTGAGACGGGGATATTAAATAATGTCACGTTTGACTCGACATGTGGCTGACCCGCTATAGCCTGATGTTTCACAGCGGTTGATAGGCATGAGCGACAACTGCCGACCGACGACATAACTTTACACGGACGTTAATTTGAGGAAAGATAAGTGCCACAGAAAACGCGCGGCTATCGTCCGATCTTACTCTACGAGATTTAAAGTGAAATATTTATCGCGTACTTAATATGACAGCTACTAGAATTTACAAACGCGATTAAGGAGGAAAAATAACAGAAATGGCAAAAAACTAAGATCTATATTGCTCCATATAAGAGCAGGTTTCTTTATCTGCGGTTATACTTATAAACTGTCGTCTCAGGGCAATGACGGATTTTCTTTTGACGATGTCCCAAAGTCACATCGTAGGATCTGCGATAGGGTCTATTAACTTTGTATTTAGAGTAAAAAAATCTGTACGGTGGTGTACTGGCTATGCGACCCGCCCCTCACAAGTTATTTAAAGCTGGAAGTTCAAGGTTCATTAGCAAGACTTAATGATGGCGGCTAATATGCCGGATTGCGGGCAGATGCTACTGTTTGTTACGGGATGATAGTTTTCTTTAAAATATTTCTATATCAAACCGAATATACTGATTATTTTTATTATAAAAAAAAATGATCTCTACAATTTTGGTACACCAAGATTTTTTTTTATTAATAATTGTACTGAATCCAGTGTTTCAAAAATCAACACATTTGCAGCAAAATGTAATTAATTCGAAAGAGTGAATCGAGAACTCAATGCATTTTGCATGAGGCGTTAGTGAAACCAATACCTATTTCCACTCAGCTAAAGGAGATATTTGAACGACTGTGCGCATAATTAATGGGTACTATGGGCCTGTACTTGGATACAATTGAAAGGCATACTCTGAAAATTTGCATGTTGAGGGATGGACAATTTAAATTTACGATACTCTCTCCCCTCTAATCGGAGGGCGACCCTCACATTTTTTTAATTTTCAGTTTCCATTTGAATTCTTTCAGCCACGAGTATAAAAGAGTGATAATTCATGCAAATTCTTTGATATCCTAAACTTTTTACTAATGTAAAGTGAATTGGCCCACTCTAATTTGTTTATCAGGAGGTATTATTAAACCACAATGCCTTCAGTGCTTGATTGCCAGATATTTTTGATAGAGACTTCAAAAAAAAACTAACAAGCAATCACTGAAATTATTGTGATTTAACATTAATTACTATTAACTTTACTAGCGTTCAAATACGATTAATATTTTTAATAGCTTCATATTCATTTCAAACTAATTCAATTAACTGCAGTTTGGCTTTAGTCCAAATAGGATGGTCTATCTTCTACATCTTTTCTTTTAGAAACTTAAGGACTTTGCAAACCGATTTTTTTACTTAATCTTTATTTTTAATGGGATTTATTTGTGGTTTTCAAATTTTTTGCCTACATTATGTAAGTGCCAGCAAAAATAATGGCTATGACTAAAGGTGATTCTTGTACCTATGCAATATAGTTACAGTTTTAATATGTGGGCACGTAACAAGCTAATGTTCTAGCCGGCAATTACGAAGTTAGATAAAAATCTGAGCTCAGCTTGGTTCAAGGAACACGACTTTAAACTGACCGACGTCGAAATTAACAGTCTCACGTGCTTTTGATAATTTGATAACGGAGTACACACGGTTTGATTTATTGCCCAAGACCCGTTTGTGATTCACTCGACGGTTCCCATGCCCTTTGCTCCGAGTTCTCGGTAAAGTCTCCTACAATTAGCGGCTCCAAAGATTTTATTCTATCTCAACCAGATGCATGAAAACAAATGAATACACATGTCAACGACAAGAATCAAGAAATTCAAGAGAACTCGCCCGCTTCTCACAAATTGACTGTTACATATGTAAATCATTCGTTATTCAAATGATTGTTCCAAAAAAACAGCAAACAGTGGATAGCTGAAAATAAACTTTACTAAAATACATTTTCTAATAGATTAAGGACTAAATTAAAAATAATATTAATAACATTTCGCGGGCGACAGTCGGTAGTTGTTAATCAAGAGACGATCAAAGAGTTGTATTTCGGGAATTTTCTCGGCGCGTGTTAATCATTTCTACTATTTGTCAATTAGAGTGGTATTGTGGGAGCACAAAGTGGTTAAGATTTATTCACACTGTATTCCTGTGAAAAGTGTCTTCATTTTTATATTATTTTCACAATTTATTTTCACCCAACTGTGTCTTAATAAATGTTCATAGATCGCATAAATTTTGATAAAAATTCTATTGAACACGTATATCTACTTTATCGCATATCTTAAGAGAATATTTGAAATTTTTTAACAAAAATTAAAATTACTTTGACTAAAAAAAAATTACAAAATGGTTGATTCAGTTTAAGCCAATTTTTGACTGCATGACTAAAGAATTAGTTTATTGGGTTCTGCCGTGCTCCGGAAAGCACTTTAAGCGGTGGATTCCGGCTGCATTTGCACTTGTTAGCACCCACCGATGTGTACTGGATCCGCGTGCCTATTGTATGATCTAAGTACAAAAGCCATCAGTTCGTGATACTATATAGCGATACTTGCCAATAAGCCTCATAATTGCGTATTAATGTATACAATTAATGTATATATGATAGCATTACAGTTAACATGGTATCATCATTACAGGAATATTTATTCTTAGCTGAGACAACTTCTCGATTCTAATAGCGTAACTGCATTTGTCGTAAGCAGTTTCCACAAAGGACTCGGAGATGTTGCATCAATTATGACGGGGTTCCCATTAATCTGGGCCCCTCTGATCTTGTGTCCGTCTGTCGTTCTGTCCGTTGTGCTTAATATTAATCTGGATAATTAGTCAACACCTGTGGGGTTAATTTGGACGTTACATTTTTATGTACTTCATTTTGAGTAAAAACTTTGGTGGATTTTTTTATTTTTTTAAGTATTTCCTTCTTTTTTCTATTTCTTAGATACACTAACTATGTAACTCTCCATTCTTGAAATTTTTGAATTAATTATATTTTTAAATTATTATATACTTTACGAAAATTAACCACTCAGAATGAAATATATAATTACAATTTTGTAATTTGTTTTAATGTTGGACCAATTAATTAGTACCACAATAATACTCTGAATGACGGATATGATACCATGTCAAAATCACCACAAATTGCCGGCCGAGGCTACTAAATAATGAAAAATAATTAATGATGTCTGGTCCAATAAAAGATAATTAGTTTAAAATGAATTTGTATTCTTAAATCACATCCATAACACGAAAAGAGAATGTCTATCTATTTCTTCAAGTTTTTTAATGGATTGTAAATAATGCATACCATTTCTTTCTAATTGCTTTAAAACGCATGATTTTCTAGGGATTACAGACAAGTAGATTATTATATATAGCACTAAATATATTAACTAAAGCGTGCATTTAGTATGGTGGAAACGCAACGGTTGGCGTGATATGATGTTAAAAAATTATTATCTTCTATGGCTGACTGTACATTTCATTTACCATATCGTTACCTATATATGAAAATATCTCTATCGAAAATTTAGGGTCATCAAAAAGCCGGCTAACGGCTCTCCAGTGGCAGACTAAGCGAACCCTGAGTGAAATGCTATGTACCCGCTAATTACCAACCCAACTTCCAAATTTAATCAGACAACTTCTGTGATTCGCTGCCGGGTTCATAATTTTTCATGAGGGAGGGAATTGTGACGTCGAGAGAATAAGTTGTGTTTTTGACAATGTTCATTTCAGCTGAAAAGGTGCGCAGTGTATACCTACAGAATATTTTAAAGCCTGCTGGTTTTAAATTTACATTGTTAAATCAAAATATATAATTAGCTACCTATCTACTCATCTACACTAATAAGTTATTGGAATATTAATAGGCAATATTTATAACGGAAGTAAACTTTTTATCTTCTTAAAAAGCTAAAGGCACTTATGTAATAAAACCAGTTGGTGTATTTTGAATACCTACACTGTTTTCCATATTAACTATTTCATTTGCGTAGTTTGTGGTTTATCAGGTACCCAATAAATTGTTAAACTAATTGCAAAACTAAGTTATTTATACCTAGAATTTATTTTATGTGGGTAACCACAATAGTTGTCATTATAGGATAACATTTAGATCCACCTCCAGATCCATTTACAGAGATGCCTGGCCAGTATTTAGCAGGGTGCAGACACGGATATTGCTGCACAGGAATCTGTTAATCAAAGCGAAAGCTATCAATTACGGTACGCGCAATCAAAATGGCCGGCATTCCTGTACAGGGGCAAACGTCAAAGGGTTCGGACAACATCGCTTTGTGATCATTCCAAGTAAGGTGTGTAGGTACAGGCGTTGATATATTGTTACAATATTATTAACCTGTATCAAAAGTTTTCATTATGTTCCAAAAGCAGGGAGAAGTTCCACGCTTGGTTAAATATCAGAATCAAAAATAATAATTTGCAAGAAAATGGTAAAATGGGATGTTGCAATATTTTTATACCAACATAATTTGTTGGGTTTATCAACATACAAATATATATAGTACAAGTTTAATGGGACATTATAATTATCGCAGTATAATATCATAATTTTTATTATTTAAGGAAGCCATAGGCCATCGTTTCGAGTTCAACCCTCGCCAATGCGCGGATATGGAGTTAAATGCTTTTGTTAAGCACACAAATATTTACTTATGAGGAGGGGTGAACGAGAATATTTAACCAGTTAATATTCTTTACATAAAAAGGATGATTTTCAAAACGCTGCTGCACATGCTTTCCTACCTATTATCAAGTTTTAAGACACGCTAGAAGGTGTGGGTACAATGCTATCTGCCAAACACTACTTACGAATCACTGGACGACAATTTACTCAACACGGCTCAATATCGGGATTCCTATCTTTGACATAATGTTATTACACCTAATTTACTTTACCATATAATCAAAAGACATATACTGATATACATTTCAGCTTAGATAAGGTTAGATATTTTTTTGTTTATTATCAGCCAGCAAGTTATAAGTTATATTTAATTATGCCTCATAAAATTGTACGTAACAATATTCTGCAAAAAGTTTTTATTCCAAAACAAGGGGAACCATCTATATCTGAATCAGAACCCTCTTAGAAGTGTGTAAATAGAAGGTACCTATTTGTCTACACTTTTCTGGTTCGTACATAGTATTTTTATATAATTCTTGCTTCTTCTTTTCTTCTTAATTCTTCGTTAGACTGCAAGAAACTACATATAGGTGGAACTTTGTAAATCTAGAGAGTCCGTTTAGCTGATTTAAAAATGCATATAGACATACTTAGATATAAACAGAGTGAACATAAAAAATGTAAGAACTAATTTACTCTTTATATTTTTTAATGTCTGAGTTATTAAAGTGAGTTTAACTGCCAGTTTTTTTTATATATTTAGTGTATTTTTTACAACCAAAAATCTCTCGTTATCCAAGTGAGTACTCTTCTAGCTGCCGAAACATTGATTTCAATTAGATGAGCATTCGCTCGGATGGCGACAAGTTGCGAGTTCGAGTCCCGCCTGACTTCTGAGACCAGTTGATATTTTTCTTATAGTAATTGCCTTAAAGTATTTCATTAGGAAATAGTTAGTGGTACCTATATTCCACAAAAATAGTTTTAAGAACTCTAATCCTTATCTACACTAATATTATAAAGAGGAAAGATTAGTATTTTTATATTTTTGTATGTTTGCAATGAATAAACTCAAAAACTACTCATTCGATTTCAAAAATTAATTTACCATTGGAAAGCTACATGCACGCTGAGTAATATAGGCTATATTAATTGCTAAAAAAAAATTAAAGAATTTTATCCACCCGTGCGAAGCCGGGACGGGCCGCTAGTAAGATATAATGTTAAGATCCCTGTAATACAGGGTTCGAAAATATCTAATATTTTTGATAAATAAATCCTTAATCATAAATAAATTAAAACAAATGAGACACAAAAATAATCGGTACCAAATCATAACTGAATTGTACTGAAAACTCCGATAGTTAAAGAATCCAACAAATCAAAATAGTAATTTAATTTTTCATACTAAAGTTTAATGGAGTGCAACTTTATATCTTGTAGCTTGATGTTTTAGTACCGATATCTCCGTTGTGTGGCGCTGTCGACGCAAATTATAGCCGTTTAATTAACATTGCTATCATAGCGACTAATTGTTATATCGCGCAGAGCTGATTTATTACGAGATACAAACGCCGACACCTTTGTAATTGCTCCACGTGATTCACACATTGCATGCATACATTCGAACAATAGCAGTGGAGTGAAATATGACAATAGACAGAGAGGTAAGCAAAGTCACAAATTATTTGTATTAAAGACTGTAAATTAAATGAAAATAAATATTACCAGATACCTATTGAAACAATTAACTGCTATCATCACTGATATTAGTAAGTTTCTAAGAGCGCCCTCTGTAAATGACGGTGTTAACTTTTAACCATGACTCAGCGCCATCTACTGAATTATAAATAAACTAAATACAACGGCAAAGCACGACTTAAGCATACTAAATTCCAATAAGAAAGCAAGCGTCCTATTAGTTAAATTTTTGTAATGCAATTGGAATGATACAATTTTACAGCTGGAATGTTAATTGAACTTACATTTTATTATTCGATAATAAACTAAATGAAAATGGGCAAAAAGAAACAGTTTAAAATTTCTAATGCAACGATGTTTTTTCTACATTGATTGAATAAGTAATAAAAGGAGCTTCTTGAACACCTCCAGTTCAAATATCATACAAAAGAGTTTTCCATTTTCTTATGTAAACGATCTCCTTAGCTTATTCTGGAGAGCTTCTATAGAATTATAAATTATTATAAATAACAAATTTCTTTTCATTTCTCTGTTTGTCAACGTTTATGATAAAGTATGGACACCTATAGGAAAAAATAATAAAAATGTCAAGAATATGCAAGAAGCTATGTTTACGTATTATTACGTATGTGAAGTTTAACTACTTTGATATATACTAATATAACTTGCCAAAGTTACTTGATCAACCACAAATTCTACAAGAACTAAGTTTATAAGTATATATTTAAATAAAATCAATCGATTCTAATTGTCTGAAATGCTTATTTCCTATAAGATACCTTAAAATAATATTCTTATAAGTTTTTTAGAGTCAGAATAAATTATAATAATATTTAAATCAGAATATAGAAACTTAAACACGGTGACCGGAAGTGTGACATGTCGGGCGGGTTAATTTACGCGGCAACATGGCGGGCGGTATCTGAGAGTTTCCGGCTGCAGCGGTAGCGATGAAAGTCGTACATCAAAGTTCGGTCACAACACGCTGCTTTCAATGAACCTCCTTTTAAGCGAAGCAACTGGTTTAGAAGTAAAGTTACTTTATGAAGCCAACCATAGATATACAATTTTGATTTCTCTACGTAAAAATGTGCTTTGGGTTTTTATTTTCAGTTAACAGCAATGGACAGTTAAGATCCCATTACTCTACAAAAAAGTTAAAATCCCTTCAATGATTTACAAACTATCTAGTCAAAAGTTCAATATTTCAATTCGTGTATGGCTGTTAGCTTTAGGATTATATTTTGTACCATGTCATACCAACTATTGCGTCGCAACCATACTGAATGTACTACCTATTGTTAATGTGACATGTGACATGTGACATGTGTCACTTAAGTGGTAATCTACTTCAAGGATTATACTATAGTCTATACTACAGTCGGAGTTCAAACTTTTAAAGACGCTACTAATGCATTTTTGGGATTTCACCACCTGCCTCGATACTGGATACACTGTAACAGTTCGTTCAAAGTATAAAAAAATATGATCACCTATAAATTTCATTATGAGCACTCAAACTATTTTGTGTTCCACAAAATTATGGTAGACTGTCCGATTATGAGGTTCTGGATAAATCTCATTATAAAATAAATAAATCATAAAAATAAAATCTCTTCGTTGTAAAATAATTTATTAATATACCTACCTAGTGTGTAAGATAGCTTTTCACTAGTCATTGGATTGACTTTACTTATATAATGTGAGCGGTTCCTGAAATGTAGTTTATAAAACGTCGAGGATAAGCTTAATAAATCACGTTTTAAATGACGTTTTTATGTATGTACCCATCTATAGTCCAAATCAAAAAAAAAATAAATAAGAGGCATACCCCAAGATGTCTTTTTTTTTCAATTAATAAAATAAATAACAATTACTTATATTATTGATTATTTCCACACATTGTAAAATGAATCTACGCAAATCAAAATGTGCTTCATGTGAAACACACAAAGATCAATATCCCCTTTACCTTTTGCTTGATAACTTTAGTGCATGGACAGAAATGTTAAATATCTTTGTGGATTGCTGCAAATATAGCTTAATCCATAATTATATAAAGATATTTTACTCAAGTAGTTTAGACTCCAAAAGAAGCTAAACTATGGAATAATGAGATAATTACCTACCCACGTTAAGAAGTGGCATTAATGAATGCATGTAAAACTCATTTGAAGCAAGCAGAGATTGTAATTAGGAATCTACCTATATGAAAACCAATATTTAGCAAGTGCTTAATTTAAAATAAATTTATATCTGTGCCACGTATGTTATGAAAGGAAATACTGTCATACCGAATGATACTAAGCCAACCTAGGTCAAATTTTACTAAATACCTTCACGAACTATTAATTTAGAGGTTGTCAAATTTGATAAGGGTTAAGGCTCGTTAAAGCCTACGATTATGGGATTCAAGGCTTAACAATTGTTGAATATTTAATGATTACATAGTTTTATTAAAACTTCTTTGTTTAAAATTTTAACTTTACAAAATACTAGCTGACCCGGCCACGCGTTGTTGTGGCGCAGTTATTATAATTAACAATATTTTTTACGACCCTAAATCAAAATAAAACCTATCCTATGTCTTAAATTGGAACAATTCCAGCAAAATGAAATAAAAATCATCGAAATTGGTTGATTAGTTTCGGAGTTCATCGCGGTCAAACACTATAACGGGGAATTTATTTATATATATATAAATTTACAGACAGCAGTAAATAAACTTATTAAAATTCTTAATCAATTATCGATTGTAAGTTTAGGTGATAGAATTTAATATCATTTGATTCAAATGCTAATGACCGAATATACGAAATTGAAAACATTCTTAAAGAAACCAGTCATATTTGTATTTAATTAACTTTTTTTATTAAACTAAGTAACAAAATAAATTGTGTTATCATCGCGATGATATTTGGGATAGGTAAAAATTTGGTTTATATTAGTATGCTCCCTCTGTTTAAAAATCATGGAACTAGCATGAGTCATCACAACTTTTAAAACGGCTCACTACTGACCTCTGTTGATGAGTAGCTAAACTAAAATGACTTCTTGTCTTGATGCTTGACTCACGGTACTTATCTGTTAATAGATGGCAGCTGAGTTTGTAATTTAAATTATTTTCATTATCCATTTTTTTATTTTATGAAATATAATTATTTAATTTATAAAATCTAATATAATAATCAAGTAGAGAACTTGTATTTGTAAAAATTATATTACAATATGCAAAATAACATAGGACAAGTAACTAGTTAACTTAAAATTTTAATTCTTAAAATATTAATTATGAAATCGAGAGATCCCAAAGCAGTTATTTTAAATAATGAAATTTAAGGCTTACACTAAAATAAGACAACAAAACTACTTTTAAACACATAATAATCCAATAAGCGTGTTTGCTGTGGAACACCTGTGACCACTGATACGACCTTCTTATTGTTAATTTCTTTATTAGATTGATTGTTTTGTTGCGTAAATAAATAAAATTAAATAGATAACCAACATGTTTTGAATTGTTCTACGTTATAAACACGTATTTGTGTTTCTAAGATACTGATGCCCAAAATTAAATGTTTAATTACTAGTTGAGACGAAATGGGGTCAAGGGTTTGGCAACATGATGCCTCATCATATGTTTTCATGCTATTGTGGGTATTTAAATAGAAAAAAAAACGTATTTTTAACCGGGACTCTTTAACAATAATCAACGAGGTTATTTAGTTGAATCTCGCATTTTCATTGATAATGTCTACGGATTAGTATTTAAAAATATTTGTTTTGAACGTTTTTTTGCTGAAGGTAAAGCGGACCGGCAACTTTATCAAAGGTTCTTAAGTAAAACTTAAATATCTACGACGTTAAAAATTGGTGATCATGTCGATGGTGATGATTATAAAATTGAGTTCTGTTTATTTAATAAATTAATGGAAATTATATCAATAAAGGCTTAGTATGCTACTAAACTATAAGGTAAAGTAGTGTTCTTGACAAGTTCTAGTTTAGTTTATTGTCTTAAATTAAGTACAGTCGAACCTCGTTAAGTCGAACCTCGATAAGTCAAAAACCTCCAAATCTCGAAAAAATGTTTTGTTCCCTTCCCTTCAAACACCAAAACCTCCATTACTTGAAATCTTGACCCTTTGTTAGTCGAAATAATCACCGAGTCCCTCCAAGCCATTTTGGTACATATTTTCACTCTATAACTCGAAAAATTAAATTTGACCTCTGTATCTCGAACATAGCAACGTTTTATTTTACAACCTTTACAACTTGATCATTTGGAATTTATTACCTCTATTGTTCGAACAAAAATAAGTTACCGACTTTAAGAACTTGCCGACAATGTGAGTGTACACTATTGTGTACACTTGAAAACATTTTAGGAGTATACGATAATAAATTTATGACTCACGCACACGTGTTTGCTTGCTTGGTGTCAGGTGTTCAATTTTGATTTCCTTTGAAATTTAGCTAAGCAAGTCATTTGTTTTCGACTTAAATACTGTCAGATGTAGTTTGGTTCTACTGCAATACACATCAATTAGTACAACAGTTAACATGAGTGCTGTGAAACGTAAACTAAAAACTTTGAGTCTTGCTGAAAAATTAGAAGTGCTCGAAGCTGTGAAGAGGTGTCAAAAAAAAAAAGATGTTGCTGAACAATTTGGCCTGCCAATGAGTACTCTTTCAACAATAATAAAAAATGAATCAGACATCATGAAAAAAATACAAAACGGTCAAAGTTTGTCCTGCAAAAGAAGACGAATTGCAGAATATCCGGGCTTGGAGGAGTGCTTACTTAAATGGTTTGAGCAGTGTCGCAGCCAAAATATCAGTGTTAGTGGACCACTGTTACAAGAAAAAGCCCAAATATTCTCTAAATCATTGGGACTCGTTAATTTCAGAGCCAGTAATGGATGGTTAGAAAAATTCAAAAGAAGACAGGATCTTGTTTTTAAAAAAGTTTGTGGGGAAAGTGCAAGTGTCAACATTGAAACCTGTAACAAATGGAAAAGTGAATTGCAAGATTTGTTACATGGTTACGAACCTGACAATATCTTCAATGCTGACGAAACAGGCCTGTTTTTTAAATGTCTTCCTGATAAGACTCTAACTTTTAAAAATGATAAATGCCATGGTGGGAAGCATAGCAAGGAACGTTTGACTATCCTGCTAGGAGCAAACATGTCGGGCACAGAAAAACTCTCACCATTAGTCATCGGCAAATCTAAAAAACCTCGTTGTTTTTCAAGATGTAAATCACTACCACTGCAATATCAAGCGAATACAAAAGCATGGATGACTTCTGCAATTTTCAAAAACTGGCTCATAAGCATTGATAAGAAAATGGCCAAAGAAAAAAGAAAAATCTTGTTGTTCCTTGATAATTGTACAGCTCACAATGATATTCCACAAATGAAAGCTGTTAAAATACATTACCTGCCTGCCAATACCACATCAAAATTACAGCCTATGGACCAAGGTATCATTAAAAACTTCAAGTCATTGTATCGAAAAGAAGTTGTCAGGAACATGTTGGATAATATGGAAGAAAAAAAGAATTCTACTATAGATGTATTGCAAGCCATGAGAATGGCTGATAAAGCTTGGCGAAATGTTACTGCGACTACAATAAAAAACTGTTATGTACACTGTGGTTTTTCATCGTCATCAACAGTAGTAGCTGAAACCGATATTTCTATTTCACCTCCTGCAGAATGGAACGCAGTGGTATCTGAATCAGGAATATCCTTTGAGGACTTTGTTTCGTGCGATGATGGAGTTATGACTGCTGGGACATTATCTGATGACGAAATTATCGATTCAGTAGCTCAGAAAACCGATACTAATAATTTAGATGACATAGAAGACGTGAATAGTACATGCGCTCCATGGGTTTCCATCAAAGAGGCGCGAACTGCATTGAATACCTTACGTAATTTTATAGAGCAGACCAGTAACTCCGAAGAAGAAGAATTTTCTGCTCTTTATAGATTAGACAATGCTATAGATAGAGAACAACCAAATTATCTAAAGCAAAAAAAAATTACTGACTTTTTTTAATGCCATATTTTTTATTTTAAAATGATTTGAAAGAATGTTGATTTATAATAAATAAAAATATGTATGTTTGTCACCTCTGCAAGTTGAATTTTTATTTATTTTACCTCTCTAACTCAAAATTTATAAGAATAAACCTCAAACTCTTTATGTCGAATCAAAATCCGCTTAAGTCGAAATCCTCCATAAGTTGAAAACTCTATAACTCGAAATTTTTGGCGTCTCCCTTGATGTTCGACTTATAGAGGTTCGACTGTACATTTGAAGTCAATAATAGTTTTGCGTATCTGCGTAAACGTTTAATTAACCCATATGAGCAATCAAACTATAATCACACTTTAAAATAACTTTTCTCTACTCAATCATAATCCTATGCTTAAAATTGATTTTACATTACCCAGCAGATGGCTGCTCGATTGTTTGCTTCCCTATTTAAAATAAAATAAAGCGTCTTCTTTGCTTTGTTATTAAATAAAAAAGATAGAAAAAGACATAAAATTAATACAAATTATTGTAATAAACAGAAATCTGAAAGCATAATTTAAATAAATTCTTACCAATCAAAATAAGAAATTAATATAAAGAAGGGATAAATAGTTCTGTGAGTTAATTACTCTGTAAGGCGACCGTTTAAATATTAGAATGCAAAATAAAATAAAATTTTAAATTCCGAATCCGAGAATCGAAAGGCCCGATAGGGATGGGACGAGCGCGTCTGTCAAGATTTTTTGTGCGATTTTTTCGACGTTATTATTATGAGAAAAAATGCGGAGTCAGTAAAGCGGAACGTGGGGTGGGGGCATGACGAGGGTTCCCCGGTGATTGAAGCGAGGAGGAGGGGGCGGAGCGGTGACGTCATGCTCTCATAATAGGCCGTGGCGTGCAGTGATGGCGGCCGTTTATCAAGAGCGTTAGTTCCCTGCACTTGGACTGTTTTGTGATTGCCGTTAGTTAGGAAGATTGTTAGATTAGTAGTACTGTCGACGTTATCTTTCATTTTGTTGAGGTTTGTTACATAAATTAAGTCTCTTTTTAAATAAGTCAACTTTACATATAAAATTTATTTAAATTATAAGTACCTACCTGATTTAAATGCTCAAATTGCGATACAGGAATTTGTCATTGAATATTTTTTTCCAATTTATTTTTAACATTTTTCAAATATCGAAATTTTTAATGCAATTTATTATTTTTCAAAGAATTTTACAGCAATAGGATATAAAAAAGAACGCTGAACTGTTCTTTGTTTGAAAATAAAATTAAATCGTAAAAACAAAAGACTGGGTGGGTAGGTATCTAGTAGGTTCCGAATTTGAAATTTACATAATATAAAACTAAATTGTAGGTTGGTATGCGTGCGGATGGGCGGAGCGGTGTTCGCGTGCCACGTCGCAGTTACTGAGGAACACCTCGCGCGTCGCACCAGCAACGCCTATTGTAGGCAGGTTCGGAAAATGAAGAAAACTCGGCAATGTGCATTTGAATTGACGCTCAATCATACGTGAATACAGTTCGTGACATCATCAGTGTGGAGCAACGGAAAAATATTAATGACGATGTTGGAAACATAGAGCAGGGAAGGATTTTCGTTATCAGTTTTGCAATTACAATTTTAAATAATTCTAAATATAAATGTTGGTATAAAGAGCGGAAATAAGTATACACAGGTCTGTGAGCGTCGTTGACTTCATTATTCTGCGATAACAGAACACAGAATGTTCTCATGAATATATTAATATATATACATACATATTTTAGAATTTCCAATGGCTGATATGCTTTTACTAGTTGTGTTTTATCGTAAACGCTAATAATTATAAAAAAAATGTACAAAACATGTTAAAAAACAAATTAAGGAGCATAATATAACAATGTAAAACATTCAAAGAACAATAAATTATCAAGAACTAAATCCCTACTAATATTATAAATGTGAATGTAAGTTTGTTTGTTATGCTTTCACGCAAAAACTGCTAAACCAATCATCATGAAACTTCGTACATATATTCTTGGAGGTATTAGAAGTAACATAGGACAAGTATTTTTCATTGAAAAAATAAATTGCGAGCGCGAAGCCGCGGGTAAAAGCTAGTACCTATAACATAAAGCCTTTTCAACAAATTTCATTACGGTCCGACTGTAGAATTAAAAACGATACTCAGCGTTTCATTTTTATGACAACTATAAATACATATACAATTTATAAGAGATATAAATTTTTATATCAGTAGAGTTATCTACCTATCACTAAAATGTAGGTACCTACTGGAGAGCGCGGCTACCGTAACTTTTTTATTTAATGTTTAAGTTATACACTGAAACAATTAAAAAAAACTTTCACTATTTGAAAACCATATTGTTGCAGAAGGACATAGCTATCTTTATATATATAATTCTTCTGTGAGTGTGTATGTCACTGAACTCCTCCTAAACGGCTGGACCGATTTGAATAATTTTTTTTGTGTGTGTTCAAGGGGATCTGAGAATGGTTTAGATTCACAAATCAGCCCGGCAGATGGCGCCACAGACGGTATCTAGGTTATTTATCTATACTGCAAAAATAACAGGCAGGACAACTTCTGTCGGGTCCACTAAGTAGTATATTATAAATGAACACAGAGAGAGAGAGAGGAAGAGAGTGGCATTTGTTAGTTTTTTTTAATATAGCAGATCTTTGGAAATACTAAAATTATTTGACCAATTTAAAAGCAAATTATTTCATAGCTATATATTATAAATGAACATAGAGAGAGAGAGAGGGGGGGGGGAGAGAGTTGCATTTGTTAGTTTTTATAATGTAACAGATTAATATAGGCTAAGCACATATTATTGTGTATATAGGTATGTTTGACCCGGACTATGTTGGATCGGAATGCTAGTTATTAGTGAAGTTTTCATCATCATTCCCCAGTTTTAAAATATATAACTGACTCTGTATACATACATAAAAACATATTATATTTATGCTTGATGAATATTATGAAACATATTATTGTATCCTTCTAAATCAGCGTAACGGCTACAACATCTCCGTCCGCTGTGACATATGCTGAGCCGGGAACTTTCCCATAGCTGTGGAACTACGCAGCTATGGGAAAGTTCCCGGCTCGTATATATCCTCGTAGCAACTGTTTCGTAAATCTAGTGTTGTCTCAATTGTTGCTATTGTTACAGTGTATGAAATGTTTTATTTTTTAATTTTATTCGCTGTCGTCACTACTGGGGTACATGATTTCCCTGCGTATATGAAAATACCGAATGGTCAATGGGCCATAATGGGTGGGCCCAAGGAATGGGCGGATGTCTAATAATAATGAAAACTCATCTATAAATATAAGATGATCAGTAAATGGTTAATGAATCCACTGTGATTATATAAGCAAGCCTTATTATTCCGATTTTCATAATCACTAAGGAGTTCAAATAAAGTGAGTTCATTGGCATTATATAAAGCACTTCTTGGAGCCAAGAAAATGGTGTTAAATAAATTAGTCAACGTAAGTAAATTCCTTAGTGATCTCATTGTTATGGCGTCTGGCTCAGATAGCCAAAGAACTTGGCTTTGATATGGAAATGGTTTTTGAAGTATTACCTTAAAAAACGCACCTTTTTATAAAATGTCTATATAATATAATATAATAATAAAATTCTTACATTTACACTAATTATCCTAGCCCAAAGTAAGCACTGTAAGGCTTGTGTTAATGATACTAGGGTATCATATACATATATGATACATAAATAGGTTTTAATTGAAATATATATAAATACCCATGACTCAGGTATAAATGTTCGTATTCATCACACAAACATCTGCCCCTGCCGGGACACGAACCCATGGCCTTCGGTGCGTAAGGCAGGGTCGCTACCGTTACACCAAACTGTAAATATGATAATAACGACACTAAATTCATAACAATTAGCCTGGTCCAGTAAGCACTATAAGGTTTGTGTTATGGATAGATACTAAGGTAACGGATAGACATACATTTATAATACATAAATAAATTATATTTAAAGATAGGTATATATAAAATTACCCATGACTCAGTTACAAATGCTCGTATTAATTGCACAAACATCATTCCCTTCCGATAACCGAACTCATGACCATTAGTGAGAAAGGCAAGTTTACTATTGTTGCACCAAACTATCATTACCTGTACATAAAGTGTAGAGGATAATATTAATTATATTTTCACATTTACATAAGTTAGCCTAGCCCAAAGTAAGCACTGTGAGTCTGGTGTTATAGTGGTATCTGTGCCTCAAAACTGGTGACAATAATAGACTAACGGTGAAAATTATACATATTTATACATAGAAAGATAAATGAATAAAATATCTTTATTTTACACATTTAAGATCATTAATTTATGATTAATAGTTTGTAAATGGTTTATTAACCATTTACAAACTATTATAATATTCATTATTATAAATTTGCAAACTTTTGTTTCTCAGCACCTGCACCTTCGAACAATGGTTTCGATATTGAAGATAACACTATTCGCAAATGTGTTGAAAAGGTTGTATCCACCAGATACACATCATATTTAGCAGAAATTAAATAATAATACAAGAAAATATAATTAAAAACAATAAAAACACATAAAACAAAGTGTTTACAGTTAGTGAGGAACTTATCTCAGCCAAGAAAGCTCCTGTTCAATTCCTAGATGGACAGAAAGTGACAGAAGCGTTGTATTTTCAGACATACCCCAAAAAAATGAAGGTAGACGGTCACAACAATTAATCAACATATAGAATAAGTACAATTTAAAAAAAAATGTGACACCATATACGCAAACATATTCCCGTTGAGAGACACTTATTACGCATAGTTGTATAAAAACAGCATATAGCCTGGTTTTAAGTAGATATCCTCATGGCGCTGCAGGTCAAGGTTAATCCCATCAGACTCCTGAACGCATTTGACCATATAGAGCATTAAACTTTTTTCGCATTTACTTGATAAACTTTTTGGAGAAGATCTAGGGCACGATTGCACTTCTCTCGGTGCGCACACGCAGCAACTTAACAACTTGTTGACTTCACATACATTATATAAAAAGTGACGAAATAGACATAATGACGAAGGTCACCCGTGTGCGCAGGCATTTAATCCAAGAAGACAGTCCAATACATCTTTTTAGTTACTTCCTATATTAATAGAAAATATTCTAACAATAGAAATATCAATATAACTACAGAGGAACCTTTCATTTTTAAAAATTTTAAAGAAACATCTTAGTGTACGAATACAGAAATAAATAATTGTTTTTGATGTGGGTGTGATTAATTTTTATCCAAAATAGCAATAGTTATAATATACAGTTTCTATGTATTATCGACCAAATAATTGTAAAATTATATCATCAAAAGGAACATAATTCTTTGAGCTTCTATTAAGCTGGGTGCCTAATAATATTATTATTCAATAAAATTTCTTCAATTTTTTTTTATCATTTTCAATCATGTTGGAAGGTCTAAAGGTCAATGAAACTCATTCAGCGTGACTTGTCGTTACGTGTTCAAAGGAGATTGTCCACTCTGTATAGACACCTTGGCCATTCATGGACAGAACATTCAGCTAATCATATGTGATAGATTGAATAGTTTACATCATAAAAACACAAAATATAAGCCTAGATTTGTATCAGAAATTATATTTCAATGTTTTTCTATGCATTAATTATGCATTAAAAAAGATTATGAATAAAATGAAACAATAATTTTTTTAAACTATTTATTATTATTTAGATTCATAAATAATAAGTACACGATCCAGAAACTGACCTGGTGGATTAATATGGTCTTGATACCTTGCCCAGCCTAAAAACCAGATAATTGTCATTATATGTGCACAGCAACCTACTGTTCTACGTCCCACCTTGCAGTTACAGTAATATTGTTTTATTGCTAATCTTTCTTCAGTATTATTTTCATACATAATATATATGAAATATATTTTTCTTCTAAAGTAGTTGTTATAAATCTCACGAAAACAAACACGATGCAGAAAACAAAGCGAATGACGTCAAACATTTTGACACGACCTAATTGTCATTTTTTGTTTTTTATAGCCATGTCGAAAAATAATTGATCATTTTGAAAATCGATTAATCGATTACACGTTTACAAGTTATTCCAAAAAATGTTAATATACCAATTTAGTAATCAAATCATTTAGATATTTGTATAATCTATCAATAATATTCATTGAATACAAAATCTTGCGGAAAATACTGAATACTGAACATTGTGTAATACATGTTATACAACAGATGCATTAACTACTATCGATACGAATTGGTCGATTTTTGATATTTTATGTTAGCAACATTGGAACCAAATTACCGAAGCAGATTATTGCAAGATTCAAATGAAATACTTAAAAAAATATATTTTCTGAATTGTGAATTTACACAAACTTTTTGGTAAATAACATTATCTAAAATAAAAATAAAAATATTGCTAAATGTGTTTTTTTCATAGCATCGTGTCCACAAATGGCCAAAATTGGACAATGTCCTTTCAGTAGAGGTAAAGGTATGTGATGAATTAAAGCATTGGTATCTCACTGTTGCGGTTTCTTTTACTTACGGGAACAACTATTTAAAACGTTGAAATACTCGTGACCCAGCCATCGTTATTTATTATTGTGTTTTAGTGAGTCAATTGTAAAATGAACATAATAATAAGAATATATTAAATCAGTTTTTACTTTATATGAAAACTCTTCGAGATAGTAAACAAACTTTAACACAAATTGGAAACTTTTGGATATCTAATTTGTGTCTTAAGTTGTCGAAGTAAAAAATCTTCGATCTTAAATGAATATTTTTTGAGAATTGTCTCGTCAAAAAATGTCAAACAACGAAAAAGTAGTTTTTAATATTATTAAATAAACTAATTGTTCAATTTATAAATAATGATTTACTTTAAAAGGTAATCGTATTATTAAAAAATTAATACTGTGGCCACAATTAACGTAAGACAAATAGCCGTCATGCTCATTTATTTGCGCAAGTGTTTTAAATGCCGTGCTGACAAATTGTACCAAGGTGAAAACGGTTAATTGGATTATGGGTTTAATAATTTCACTTTTAATTTTAATCAGCAATTATATTTCATTCAATTTTACGACCGGCATGACCGAGCGGGAGTGACCCTATCGGCGAAGTCAAACGGTCCAAGGTTCAAGTCTCTGTTAAAGCCATATGTTTGAATATACTTGATGTGATAAATACTTCTATTAGCATTATGTATACGTATCATATATATAATCGACCCACATATATTATACATATACAAAAGACATTTATCCATTATCCTAATATCTATTGCACAAACCTCACAGGGCTTTTTTGAGCTATATATGTACAATATTTGCTATTCTTAGTTTATTTCATGTACTGTATGCATTTGCTGTACCTATAAATGCATCCTTATATGTCTTAGGTCTTTTTATCGCAAGGGAATTCATGTATCCTAATGATACCCCCGATTAAAATAGACTATAATGGTAATGATATTAAATACAGCAAAACAATTGTGTTTCGTGATAGCTTGTTCATTTTAAAATAAAAACGTATTTATTTAATCGCGTCTTCAACCAGTTGAAGCTCTTTTTGACAACACAGTTAGGCCATAATTTCGCGGTCATTAATTAATTTTATTTATTTTTTTGAAAGAAAAACATTTATTTGAAACTCAAACACACAATAACAAAATATGTATATAATTTTAAAGAGTAACAACTTAAAAAAAAGAAAGAATAAAAAGAAATATAAAATAGGAAAAAATACAAATATGGTGTCTGAAGCCAAAAATTAAAAATTTTAAAATTTTATGATCAGGTTTTTCTTCCCAGAATCTGTTCTCATCATTACAAGAACTCGTATCTGTCATGTCTGCATAAATGACCCCAGTTAAACTTTTCTCAAAATGTTTGACCCAGTGCAATCTAAGGCGGTCGCTTTCGCTGTTGGTAGAGCAGAAAATTTTTGAAGTATAACATATTGAGTACTTCGAAAAGAAACCTATTATGTCCAATAATAAGGTTCTAGATGGCTAGTGTATTCAGTTTTTGTTTAAAGAAGTTAACGATATACTCAAAAGGTTTTATCGGATGGGTTATCAACAACTTTATCTCAAGCTACTACTGCTTCATAGCTAAAGTTAATAATTTGTCCTTATTTATGTAGCAATCGGTTAAAGCTTTTTAGGAAAAAGTATTGCCATGGAATATATAACGAAAAATAATTTATAATTGTTTCTAATGATAATAGAGGTTATGGGGGTCAAATGCTTAAAAGAAAAGAAAGTAACCCTATAAATATTCCATTCCAGGAGTTCCAAAACAAAATGCTCGTCACTGACGTTGATATCAACGTATGAAAGCTATACCTATCACAAGATTTTCGTCATTTTCCAGCGTGATTCGACTTATAAGCCGAAAGAAAAATCGTAAAAATTAACGTTTAGTACCAGCTCTGACTACAAGCTTAAGCGACAAACACTAAAACTCTTTATTTTGTAATTGTTTTTGTGTGCAATTGCATACACCATTAATATTCATATTTGAAAAGTTTCTAATTAAACGAACGCCTCGTCGATTTACAATGACTTTTGAATTAATATGCGCCAGTGTAATAAAATTTATAGCGGCCATAATATTTTACTATCTATCGATAAATCATTTGAATAGAAACAAGGTCGAACAGAAATCGATGATCAATCCGATAATGGGTGACTATCTACGTTTGTTGTACTAAATTACATGTTCCGTACGTGAAGAGAATTCGTACTAGTATATTTATTACTTTTTTTTTGTTAAAAGGAAGTAATTATATTAAATAATTATGTAAAGTATTGGTGTGAAATTCTTTTTCAATATTTAAGTTCTGTTAAATACCTGAGGTGTAGATTGGTACTATGAAATTTCATTTTTTTTATCTCTATATTTTAAATAAGAAATGATTTTATAATAAGTATTGTTAAATTAAAATGATGATTATACCGTTTCAACATAAAATTTTAACAATATTAGTAGAGATCTATATTATATTTTTAATATATTATATAAATAAAGAAAAATACGTCTTGTTACGTGGTGATAGTATATTTCTGTTTTTTGACTTATCTCTACTCACTCAAGCATTGTTGAAAGTTGTTAGTGTAGATAGCTAAACTAAAATACTAGGTATTTATTTATACGAGATTTATTAATTATGCCCTAAAAATATTTTCAGCCTTATACTATTTCCATTGACTAGATACGATCCAGCGAATTTCTCAGCACTAGCAACAGTGTATTTCTTGCAACACTCAACGGCAGTATAATAATAACTCAAATGCTGTTACCGCTTTGTAAACTAAATCCGAAATTAGCCGCGGAACCCTAAAAAAGAAAAAGCAAGGCCGAAATAACGGAGATCAACGATCGCTCCTGGCTAACCGACATACGAACACGATGTTGCATACCTACACTAGTTAAACTAGCAATTAACAATATAATATGTTACGAAATACTATCACTATTTTTCATTAAGATAAGATAGGCATTTTATATGAAAAAAACTGTGTAAGCTACGATTTATTTTACAGCTTCAAAACAAATCTTGAAAAAATTATCGACAGCCCAAGAAAACTACCACTAATAATTGTAAAGAACTTAGACTAAATGCAACATAAATACCACAATCTCAATGCTATTAAATAATATGGGACTTTGGTAAAAAAAAACTATTTTTCTGTTTTTAGCCTAAAAATAAAATTAATGCTAATTTAAAAAAAATATATCAAATCTATTATTTTTCATGCTACAGTAACATTATTTGGGAACAGATTTCATAGATAGCAAGGTGGCTGATAGACTGGCGTATTTGGTGTCTACAAATATAAATTTTATCATTAAATTATAAATTTAAATAATAGAATAACTAAAATTTAATAAAAGGCTACGTATTGTTAACTAAACCTCTTTATCTTAAAATCGTTCACTCCGTCGTTTTTTTTAATTGCTATCTGCAAGAATCAAATCAAACAGGAGTGATTATTAGGTATTTAAACTGGATATGTAGTCTTATGTATTTTTATAAGAAGCTAAAAAATTGTTTGCGATACAGTGTTTATGGATTGTCATTGATGGTTTCTTATTATGGATACCGATACGGATATGAAATAGTTTAATTAATACCAGAAATAAGAATAAGTTAAGAACTGTACAGTTCAGGTCACAGTAATACCAAGAATTTCTATTTTCAAGTATTGAAAAGAAGCAAAGAATAATATGTTAACTTCAAAATACTTTTTTTTTTATGTCGTCATCAATTTCTATGATTTATTCCCCAAATATAAAGTTTTTTTAAACTAGGTTTTAAAAGAAACGAGGTTTCGTCTTTATTCTTTTCGCACTTTGATTACTTATTCAATTTTTTATCGATTCTCTTTCAGACTGTATCGGGCTCACCTTATTAGTTTCCTACTTTCATTTGGTTTCTTTATATGGGGAAATAACTAAATTTTCTTAGAAAACTTAGTTTTTACATTTTTTTGCTTTGAACAAGTTGAATAAAGTGGACGAGAATCAATTTAATTAGTTCTAATATCTCTCACATCTACCGCGAACACAAGAACCACAATATTACAATCTATATGATATAGAGACGCCCCTGTTATCGGGCTTTACACGCGCTTAAAAGTATCTACGCAAACTGTGCAAGGATTGGCACAAAAAGAGAAAATAATTGTAACTTTTTTAAGTCTTTCCGATATTTCCAATTAAGAGTTAATTTGTAGTCAAAATTTCAATAATTACACCCAGTCAAAAGAAGTGCATAAAAATTGGTCAGTGATCTACCACCCTGTTCCCCGCGAGAACCGAATCGTTGCTCTGCGAAAGTACATTCAAATCCAAACTGTGCTATTTACGTAAATTGGTTACGTATTCGTGATACTGTAGTAGTGCGTTTAAAAGGTACTATATCAAGGTCCTAGTAGACGTTTATATATCGACCTTATTGGTAACATAATAGGTCTGATTTGTCCATTATCTTTAATCATACTTTTAGAATAATACTTATTTATTTCTATAGCTATTATTTATACTATATCACTATAAATAAATTTAAAATACCATTATTTATAAGTCCTTTATAGAAGTTATTGTTTACCTATAGCTACATATAGGCCCCATTTCTTTTTGTTACATTAATACTATTGTCAACATAAACCAGCTTCATGTAGCATAGTTTGTTACTCGAAGGTGTTTGTATTAAAAAATCGACCAGTTATGAGGAAGCAAGTACAAAAAAGTTGTGTTCTTTTAGTAATTAAATTAATACTATTCATTAGCGACTGGTAACCCTTCACCCAGTTTTTTATTGAATTAAGTGTGGTCTGACCTTTAGGGTGTTTTAGAAGTCTTTCTTTTGATAGTAGATAGTTAGTAACCTTAAGTGAATGTTTTGTTAACATTGTTGATACAAAAGTACTTAAAACTAAAGATTATGCTGTGACATGCGCAGGTTGCGATTTTAGTTGCTGATTTTAGTTGTAAGAAAGCAATTTAAACGAGTTATATTGTTTAACGATAGTAAATTAAAAACAAATATACACTCAATGTGGAAGAACAGATATCGTTAGAATTTATATTACAGGCAAAACATTTTTAGAAACATGTAAAGTAATAAATAATTGAATAAAACCCAACGTGTTCAGATTTATGATAATTCAGATTTAAGTATAACAGAATCTTGAGGATCTGTTTGATTTTACATAATTAATTAGAATATTTACCGAGTTAAAAAAAAGGGAGAAGTTTCACAAACAGCTTGTGCATACTATATGTGAATCAAATAAATAGTAGGTAGTAACGTACAGTGCTCACAGTCTTAATTCGTCCAATATTATTATTGCCTAATTTAGTACATTTATAACCTTCTTCCTTTAGTAAAACGACGAGAGGTGACAGATGTAGCCTATCTACTTAAAATAGTACAAAATAAAATCGACTCATCTGAACTTCTTTCAAAATTGAATTTTAATATTCCGACTAGGTCTGCTAGGCACTACACCCCCATTCGAGTTGCACTGGTATCATCAAACAATTGCCGAAACTCCTTCCTGCTTTTGCAGCCTGCTTGTGCAAGCGAAAAGCCTTAATGATTTGTGCAAATCTAAAAATTTTGACATTCACCACTGTGGTTTAGCAACTGCGAGGTGCTTACTCTGTGGAATTTCTTTGTGCAGTAAATCAAACGTTATATACCTACCTACTTTATTACCTACAATAAGTGTACTATTTTATATCATAAGAGTTTAAGATTTAGTTTTTCATTTATTAATTTTAATTTGTCCTAATTTATACATTTTTAAACTATGTTATTTAAACGTGAAGACCTATTATTAGCTAACTGTTTTTTATGTGAAACTGAGTACCTATTCTGTATGTTCGCTGTTGGTCTTCCGAAAATAAATAAATAAATTCTCCATTATTCTATCCATATCCATAGTAAATTTTTTCCCAAGTTATTTGATAATTTGTAGGATTTCTCCATTGCTAAATCGTGTTACCGAGTAGTGTCACGCACAAACAAAATGTTCGTTAATACGAACAAAAAAAAACTGAACGCATTACGATGGATATACTATCGTATTTGTTATTTATGAGTTAAAGAAGATTTTTTAAAATAGATTGAAAAAATATAAATAAGTCTACGCAGCTCAAGACTTTTCACAGAATGTGATAAGCTCTAAATAACTTATAAATATTTCATCACCAATTATATGTAATTAGAACATTTAAAACGAATTTTGTTTCAGTAACTTTCAAAAGTGAATTAAATTACTATAACTAGTATCTTTTTTTTTACTTTATTTAAAATAAATACATGTACATATCTATAACGAAATTGATCCTCCAATTGATTGCACTAGGTAAAATCGTACCATAAATTCTCAAAATAATTCCAGTTTTTTCAATTTCCTGTTTAAACATTTTGAAGGTCGTTGAGTCACTTCGTTTATCAGAATAAAAGAACTGAAGCTAATGACGATCGATTCGCCGCTCGCGCATCCATGATTAATATTCAAATCGTCCGCCCGATAATTTCACAAATTCGATCGCGAACGACCGGGTGTTACCGTCCCTATAATACACATCAATTTTAAAACTCCTCATGTCAAACTGGTAATTCTCTTGTGATTATCTTTATTTAGCGCTAATTTATCAACGTGAGCTTGTATGATGCAAACTTTTTTACTTTTCTTGTTTATAATTTTCATTAAACTTTTTTTGATTATCTTTCACGTATCTTGTTTGATTTTTGAGTTTAAACTGTGTTCTCGTAATAAAATTACGCTTCAATGCGTCAATTATAATTAAAGGAGCAATGTTTCATATAAACGTGGGCTTATCTTCGTATAATCTTTTCATTTGAACAGCATTAAAATAGTAATTGAGCGTTCTTTAAAAAATTGCAAGCACACTGTATATATGAACTAATTAAATTCAGAGATGCATTCGTTGTAAAAGTATGATAACTAACTGCTCTTATCATAGAATATAATGTTCTAAGTTAATAATTTAAAACCATAATTAGAAGCAGTTAATTTATTTTAGTACTCATAGTTATTGCAATTATATTACACAGTGAAAGCCTTTTTAAAATTATTTTTTTACTTCCGTGTATCTAGAAGTAATATAGCTCGATACCATAACTCAAATTTATACTGCATCCGGTGACTTGTATTTCTAGTATGACAAACGCAGTCGAATGTTAATTAAAATATTTAACGAATCTCCGCTTTTGTTGGAAGCTGATGACAAAAACAAATTATATTAAATTAAGTACAAGAAGAGGCGGGCGTCTCCGTGTCGGATCTTAGTCTGTTGATATCGAAATTAACATCAGATATTTTGTTATATCGTTTAGTTATCTAAATGATCGTCATTTGTTATTTTTCTTACTGCTGATTTTTTTATTTATTTGAGTTCGTCTGTTTTCCGTTAAGTTTAAAAAAAATATTATATCTATTTCAATGTAAGCTTTAATTCTTAATAAAGGGAAAATTATCAAGGTATTGATCAGCTCTATTTTCACACTAAAAAGAACATTAAAATTACATACCTATATTAACTTTAATTTAACCTAATTTCTATAATACATAAGCAACAAAATGGATAGTATGTACAGCTTCATTTGCAATGTCATTTTGTTACACAGTTAGTGCTAAGAGTGAAAAGCTAATCCTTACAGTCCTACCAGACAAAATCTCAACATCATTCTAAGTTTAACAATCTAACTTAAAAAGACAACTTTCCTCGTCCAAAATTTACAAAGGGTGAGCATACCAAATTGGAGTGAAGAAAAGACGCCGCTATTCGGACCATAGAAAGTCGTGCACTTCACGGCGCATTATCGCATGGAGATCTCGACTCTACATTAAAATCTTATATGCTATTCGCTTTATTAAGGCAGTTTAAAAAAGCAGTTCATCTGATGGTCAGAAGATAGCGGTGAAAGGCACCGTTAGAATAATAGCCACAGTCTACTACAACGTATGCTCGATTCGTAACAATTAATGTGGCCATTTTGACATATATCAATTTTTTATTGCTGAGGCATTGGTAAATGCGTGTGGGTAATTTTGATAAAGCTTAATGCAGTTTGTTATACAAAAGAAGTTTATTAATTCGTCTAATTTATATGTAAATTTAGAGGTAAAGATTATTATTTAGAGCAATTTTAATTTTATAGCCAGTGTAGATAGCCAGTCAGTTGTTAGAAAAATATAAGTGGCCATGCTTTTACGTATTTTTAAATGTTTATTAGTACTGAAAGGAAATCAGTTTTTCGTGAATTAATTTGAAAATTTTCATAGCATATTTGTAGCAACTTTTTCAATAAAATAAAACAATTTCATTAGAATTTTCTAATTAGTAGCAAAGCAAACTAAAACGATTTTTATTAATGAAGCTAAATTCTTGTACCTACAAGTAATTTATTATATACAGAAACGTTTTTAAATCCTAAAACTTGTTATTATGTAAGTTTAATTAATTAAAACGTAAACTTGTACATCATACCAGCCTGATAGTAGATCAGTTGAAGAAAATAAGAAATAACTCGAGTGACTTATAGCAATATTAATATCACTATAATAAATTACTTGTAGGTACAAGAATTTAGCTTCATTAATAAAAATCGTTTTAGTTTGCTTTGCTACTAATTATAAAATTCTAATGAAATTGTTTAATTTTATTGAAAAAGTTGCTACAAATATGCTATGAATTTTTTTTAATTAATTAATGTAAAGCTGATTTCCTTTAAGTACTAGTGACCTATAGCAATATTAATATCACTATCATTATAGTGATATTAATATTGTTATAAGTCACTCGAGTTATTTCTTATTTTCTAAATTATACTTCAACTGATCTACTATCAGGCTGGTATGATGTACAAGTTTACGTTTTAATTAATTAAACTTACTGAAATTGTTTATTGCAAAAATCATGTACCTAACTGTTTTATATTTTCATGCGTAACCTTTCTTGTAAGACATATTCAATTGATGTTTCACAGTACTATTCTGTCAAAAACTTTTAATTGACAATTTTTATTACAATTAATTTACATGAAAATGAAACTTAGTTTTGTCAAAAGGCGATCATAGTGAATTGCTGTCACAATATTTAGTGCTTCCACAATAAAACACGTGGATAACATGATTCCCATTGGTTTAATGGCACAATTACAGTTTTAACAATGGCGCCGAATTCTAATAAGATGACGTCAACCAGCTAGAATTGTTTTTATGTTGCAGAACAAAAAATGCTGGGATTAAGTTAACCATGACTTATTTATTACTTTGATAACAATTCAATTGTTATCAAGAATAGTATTTGACGATTTTACTAGAAATATTAAAATAAAACTATTTTTAATATATAATACATTATAAAATATTTGTTTAAACGAGTGATAATTTTCACTCATAAATAAAACATGTGAATGTCACATTCAGGTGATTTATCTCTCTACATTAACGTATATTGGCATTAAATACTTCAAAAATTAATCAAAATATGTACTTTATCATTTAGAGAATGCTGAAAATAAATAAAAAAGAACAAAAAAAATCTTTACATAAAACAATTCTTATCCTTGACAGTTAAAAATAATCAAATGGAAGTTTTAATTTCGAAAACCAGTTTTAAAATAGATCGATGTGATGTAACTTTAGTCAACATTTCGCGTCTTCCTTATTGCACGCATATAAACGAATATGTACAATCAACCTTAAAAAGGTAGAACTTAAAAAAAGATCGGCCCAAGGGCGGTACCTTCATCAACAAATAGACCAGACATGTCTTTATTTCGTCGACTCGCAAGGGATAAAGAAGGATTTTGATTAATGTTGTAAAGAAAAACTAATGACACAACCTTCGTGTAAATGTACCTGCTTTTCGGCAACTTCCACAGAAGGGCCTATCCTCGATAACTAAAGAACAAAATAAAATATATGCCTAGTCGTGATAATATCTCAATTAATCATAACGACGTTTGCTTGTTTTTTTCAATATAAAATGAACTTTAAAAAACGATTTTGGAATTAAGCTTTGATGATTTGTCGTTTTTTGATGAGACTTAAAGTTGTTGATGCCATTTGTGATACTAAAGCGAAGCGTTGCTTTATACTGGATATTAATGTGCAAATAGTAACGGTGGATTATAAACCATTATGTCTCCGTGAACAGACAAAGAGTGTTGGCAAGTGGAAACAGCGAAAAGTATCATTTATTGCTCTCTTAAAAAATCCATTAATTTACTGAATCGTATGGAAAGAAAAAATATAATTTTTCATCATCATTCTGATCTTGATGATTTATCAAGACTTCTTAAAAGGAATAATTCCTATGAATCTTTAAAATAAACACTAGAAGTCGTTGATGTTATGCTTACCATATTTAATTGCGTTGTTCTTTACGTAATAATAAAGAAATTGTGAAACTTTGTTATATTTACTCTACACTACTATTTTATGCATTACAAACCTACTCATTGAAAGAGTTTTGCAATGGGTCGTTATTTAGTTATTTTAATACACATTAAAATAAAATAAAAAAATAAAACGTCGACTACCAGGGATATATCTCCGATGTATTACGTATAATACAATTTATATTTCTACCTGTGTAGCTTTTTGTGCGAAGATGAAAGAGGTGTACCTATTATTTAATATTAGATAGGTGAATTTTTTATGTTTGATAGTGCGAAAATTCATTTCCTACCTATAGTCGTGTTTCATTATAGATGTTTCTATAAAGATCAGGTTTGTAATAAACAATGCAATAAATATATTTGTCTTCCATATGTCATTGAATGCATTGCTCCTAAACAGGTGGACCCAGTTTGATTCCTTTTTGTGTGAATCTCTCTCAGGTTTAGACTTAAGATTAGACCCGAAGATGGTACTGTGAGGAAGTAGGGGGATTAAGAATCCGTTACTTTTGTATATTTAAGGTTAAAAAAAAGCTGTTATTTTTAGAGTAGAAAATGTAATTACTAAAATTGTTAGTTATTCTACCTTCACACGTATTATTATGTTTTCTTATAAATAAACTGCTTGTGATAATGACCATACTATTAACTTACCACTTGTTTCGAGAAATAATCCAGTAGGAAAATAGAGTCTATACAACTCCATTCAATTCACATTAAAAGTTTACGATGAACACTGGTTAAATGCACTGTTTATATTTAAAAAAATATTATATTATATTGGATATAAAAAAGTTATTAATACAATCCGTAGTTATTAAAAATATATTACCTCTTTTTAAGCATAATTTATTGTATCGTTACACAGCTCGGTTTTAACGAGTAGTTTATTTATTTATGTTTCCTAGAACGTGGCGCATGTTTTCGTTCCGTCTTGTTGATACCACAAAACCACGGCCAGTTTTTTATTCATATCAATGCACCCTAGATAGACAGTCAACGGACCGAGACTAATTGCAGACATCGTAAAGTCTCGAGACAGGGTATGTCACAAATCAATCGGAAAATTGGTATTGGAAAATACGATTAACTGTCGCATATTCAAGTTCAGGTTCGCGCGTAAACACGATGTCACTGTCACTGAAACGGGCACGTCACTGCAACGAGTATATAACATGTCAAATGGTTTACGAAAATTATATCGGTCGCGGTATATAATACGTCTGAACCCGCATTGAGCTAGCTGTCAAATCTACGAGCCGTCATAGTCCGCTGCCATGAGTGGCGCACACATAGACGCGTGTATACGCACTCACGGCCACTACCACACTGACAGACTCCAGCGAAGCGCGGTCGCAACGCACACCAACGCGATCATGATTCATACGTGTTTTCGCGTTTGTGTTGTCGCGGGTGGGAGTGCGAACATGCAGCGTGCTTTTAACACGGCCGCACGAAATGATGCTTGGTTGCGTAGCGAAGTTTGGTGTTCGTAGATTTTCAAAATGGCCGGTTATGCCGAACATGCACGCGTCTATCGGTGATCACATGAGAGATTAGCGGAATGCGTGTGAATGCACGCGGGCGCTACGGATGGGCGGGAAACGGCGAGATCTTACACCAGCCTATTCTGCTTGATCTCTTAATAGTCATTTGACTATATTAATTTATATTTTAACATGGTTTCTGACGCACTTTTATCACTTGTTCCGAACAGATTTAAAAGGAGAGCTATACTTATCTAAAACAAGTTAGTTAGGTTTTGATGTATTGTATAAAAAATGTAGAGCAAGTTACTGCAAATGCGGGCAGATGTTTCATATTAATATGTATACCTAAATACTAAAAATACACTCACTACAGACTAAACATTTTTTTCAATTCAAAATTGAATAGTCGAATTTAATACGAATAATCTTTAATAAAAAACATGCAAAACCTTAGTCAGTTCTGGTATCCGTTACTATTGTCAGTCAGCTGCCACCATGAAAGAGCCAACCAAAACAAACAATGATCTTTTAATATCGTTATGCCGATAACTATCCAATTCAATCTTAGTTCATTTCGTTCGTACACATGGTATCCGATTTAACAAGGCAAAACGAGAGAGAAGGCTTCCCTCTGATTTTCAGCTGTCGCTTATCCGCACACATACACTAACTCTACGGCGAGACGGGGGCCCGCGCGAAATTGAAATACGACTTTATGTAAATCACGATTGAACTGTTAATCGCGTGGCGGGCACGTGACAAAACAGAGTCAGCACACATGAGGACGGTTTGCAATTCGAATTTCGAACTCATTTCCGTGGACTTCGCAAAGGCGGGAACTTACCTGGAACAAAAGAACATAGCATTAAAAATAAATAATTATTTAGTTAGATAGATGTATTTATTGATGTTGAGAAATTAGATATGAAGTTCTGACAATGGCCATTCATTATGCACTTATCAATTATAGAGAAAAAAATATATATTTAAAAAAAGTCGTTGGCTCCAAGTATCTGTGACCTATGGTCGTGCTATCAGCTTCTGTTTATACAGAGACAGGGTCAGGAAATATTCTACTGTATAGATAAGTGGGTCAGTGCAACTGAATGGAGTCTTTCTATTCTGGTCAAGTTCATATCAATCTTGGAAGAAGTGCGCAAACTATGTTTCATCTATTATTGTATTGAAAGGAGAGAATTTTTTTAATACTCTTCGTTAAGACAGTTTTATTGTTTTAATCTATTTGACGGATGAAATAAATAATGTATAAATCAATCAATTTCACTCAGTATTGCATTTTTATCAATATTTCCAATAAGTTTTTAATTACTTTTAATCAAAATATGAAATTTTACTAGACATAGAGATAGTAAACGCAATAAATTATTAAAAAATACACAAACAATGGTGAATATCAATAAATAACAGTCATTAAAGTGATATAGTTAAAAAATAACAATGTAATCTATAAACAAAAGTTGAATAGCATAATTAATAAAAAAATCTTTAATTGCATTCGCTATCGGGGGGCGTGTGCCTAATTACTGTTTAAAAGTAAGATTCAATATTTATTCTAAATGAAGAGGTCGTTGAATCTTATCTGTAAATAAATAGCTAGTATGCAAGTAATACAGATTATATGTCGTTCATTACAAATTCATAACTTAAAATAGTCGATGGATTACCACGAAAGTTAGTTACGTGGCTGTACGCATATCAAAGAAGGTTTATGTATAGTCCGCAAAAAATGCGCTCCAAAGTACGCCGAACACAACTAATAAATCAGTATAATTATGGATTTTGTGACCCCTAATACTCGTTATCAATTGAAACCTACATAATGCCTTACTGTTACTTCGGTAATGCCTAAAATAAAGAATCATTACAAACCTTAGCATGTCATAATTGACCCAATCGCCATAACTTTAAACATCTGTATGCGTTCATACAACTACACTACGCATTTCAACGAACACAAATAGCTTCATTAGCTTTCAATTTTTTTTATTTCTTTAAGCGTGTCAAGACGCAGTCTATACCACTTCGTTATACGAACAAACCACTCGACATAATGAAGTCTTCAAAAATTTTCCACAACCGTCAGATGATGTATATACCGTGAAATTTTAGAAAAATACAAGCCGACAACTTTGTAACGCCCCGAGAGAATTATTACATTAATATATTTACCAAACACACTCCTATTATTACGTTTTCATGTACTCGTTTATGCATAAATTAAAAAGTTGTCAGTTTTTCTTTTGTCCCAACCCTTATTTGGTATTCATATTTGATATTTTGGTAATACAAAGGGACCCGGCTTTGAAAACACAAAACTTCGAGTTTATGACTTGCACACGGAAAACCTGTTCTAGAGTATGCTAAAGATACAAATTGTGAAAGAGGCAATCGTTCATTCGATGTTTCTTATATCGGACATATCTGCGAACTATTATGGACCCTTCAGTAGCGGGAATAAGAACTTCATTCTAATGAAGTCTCAGCTATCACTTCAATTATGGTCATATTGAATGAAATATGAGTTAAGTGAGGGATATCAAAGGGCAACCCGGGGTTGTTATGAAATGTGAACTTTGAATTATGTACTGCAACGGATCACCCTTTTTAATTTGTCTCAAACTATGGACCGTTTTAAAAATGGGGTCTGTTCGAATCCATGACAGTGTTGTAGCGCCCAGCTTTTTATCGATTGAAAATTTCGCCTGCATATTATAGTAATATTGGTTAAAATTCTCGTGTTTCTTATTGCTTCCGCAACGAATTTCGTGCGACCCAAAAGTCGAATGATTGAACCTATCGGGCATTCGCCGGCAGCGGCGGACTCCAATTTAGTTTTTCGGATTAGATACGGCGAACATAATAACATAATTGCTCTAATAACAGACCGAGCCTGGTGCCCGCCGTGCCTTACAATTCACT
The DNA here is from genome assembly GCA_927399485.1 of Calamotropha paludella. Lineage (NCBI taxonomy): Eukaryota > Metazoa > Arthropoda > Insecta > Lepidoptera > Crambidae > Calamotropha > Calamotropha paludella. Next base: position 17,325,902 of record OV656815.1, on the reverse strand, counting down.
TTCCAAATTGGTATATTTTTTTCCCTTTGCTCTGTCTAAAACTATTATGATTTATTATCAAATTTTCGTGCAGGCAAATTACTGCCTCGTTTTTCGTGCCTGTAAGCTGTTTCTGTCTAACTTACGGCCGAAATTGGCATCAGATAAGGATACGAATATTACCATTGTGTTTCCTTAGAAGCCTCCAGCGTTATATACAAAGTTGAGAATAGATTGAAAGGTTTTTTCTAATTAACTTGTTTCATAATTAGTTGGATTAGCATGTTTAACGCGGATGTATATTTTATATCGTCCCTAGCTCGAAGTCCATTATGATTATAATTATAAATTAGTGCTACTCCGGAAGCTTCATCAAAGAACAAAGCTAAATAAATAACTCTATGTCGGCTTATGTCAGGTAAGTTTTACTGGGCATATTTTGGTATGCTATTTTGTACAGAGAAACTCTGTTACTTTCATCGCAATAATCCGCTTAGTATTTCATGCCTTTGTTTCGCAGTTTTTCTATTTGAATGTTTTTATTCAATGTGTGAATTGTTTGTCAAACTTTTCTGAAGCTACTAACTTACTTTAAAGTTAGGATGGTATGTAAAGCGCACAAGTAGCGGGTAAGTTTGAAATAGTGCGACCGACAAATGTTCAAGACGAGTGGCTGAATAAAACATGAGATCTGTCACTGTTGTGTTTACATGTGTATGAAACATAAATTCAAGGCGAATGAGAATGACCGTTGCATCGTTGCAAACATTATGTTTTATGGTGGTGAAAACTGTTGGGCACATCACACTTGCCAGTAAAAAAAGTCCAACATATTTTGTTTTTATATTAATTAAAGGAATGTGTAGTAACAAGATATTTTATTATTTTAAGAAAAAATCATAAAATGAGGACAATTTAACCTAAGTATTTACTTAGTCCTTAAGCAAAGCTTATATTATCCGTTATTTACTACAAAGCAAAGCTTTAATTAAAAAAGTATAGTATTTCCTAATTAAAATGTATTCATAACGTGTTAGTGATATTTATTTACTTGACAATCCAATAACAAGAAGATATCATAATCATTTTGAAAAGAGGTTGTACTGACATATACAACTCGGTTACAATATCTGTGGACCTCGCTGGAATGTCAATCCCCCTCCCCGTTCTCTTGAAAAATAATATAAAAATAAAATAATAAAAGAATAAAAGTATAATATATTTTATTTATAGTTCATAATTATTATTGTTTACAATACTATCCCCATGATGCTTGTTTTGTGCACCGTACCTAAGCGCGTCCTAACGTCATCAGGTCCACAGATATTGTAACCGGGTTGTATAATAGTCCTCCCCCTCAAATTTATGTAGCAAGCAGCTGATCCAGGTGCCTCTTCCATGTTTCTCCCTGATCAGTCTCAATCTCGTAATGGAGACGACCCAGTCTCCTGCGAACGATAGCGAACATCCATTTGGGGACTTTTATATCTGCGACACAGACCTTGACTAATGTAGTAAATAATGTATATGTTCTGTACATTTATAGTACAAATAAAGATTATTCTATTCTGTTCCGTTTCGTTCTGTTCTGTTCCGTTCTGTTCAGTTTTGTTCCGTTCTGTTCCGTCCTGTTACATTCTGTTCCGTTTTGTTCTATTTCTACGGAGTTTAAACTAATATCGTTATTTTTTTTTTATTTGATCGAAATTTATTAACAGATTGTCGTTAGCTATCTCTTTTTTAATAATTTCAAAACTTTTTTTCATAATCGTAGGTCCAAGAAAAATTACTGTTTCGTTTTAATAAATTGTTAAGGGAAGCCGCAATATCTTGGAATTGAAAAATTGGAATTAATTGTACAATTATTGTTCCTGTTACTCGTTGTAGGTCAAGTGCGTAAGGAATTTAGGTGCAGTTTAAGGCGTAATATAATTTCTTCTGTAGTGTTACGTTCTTCTATTTCATTTTCCAAATTATTCTCAGAAAGCAAGTTCTCAATTTTAGACCGTATGATTCAATGTTTTTGATTCATGTGTCATAATCAAATTCGTTTACATACGTGTTTTCCTAGTTGTTTTTTTCTATCCATGTGAATTGTGCACGAATAGATGTTCTTGTTCCCTCCAGTTTTGCTAATTCCAGAGCAATTTTCTCGTCGCCAATTTAGTATATCTTAATGAAAATGTATTCACGACGTGTAAGTGATATTTATTTACTTGACAAACCAATGACAAGAAGAGATCATGATTATTTTGTAAAGAGGGTTAATGTAAGTTTGTTTGTTATTCTTTCACGAAAAAACTCCTAAACCGATCATCATTAAACTTCGTACATATATTCTTGGAGGTATTAGAAGTAACATAGGATACTTTTTATGGAAAACAAATTGCGGGCGAAGCCGCGGGTAAAAGCTATATAATATAACGGATTCAATACATAAACAATCATGACTCGAGAACAAATAGATATATTCAACTAAACCGAGAACCGAATGTTAGTCGATATTTACAAGACTTTAAAAAGCTGTCAGGTTCTAAAGTATGTCACTGTAATATGATGGTTTCCTACAAATTGAAAAGGAGGAGGAGGCTTTTAGATAATTGTGTCTTCAGTATAATTTAATTAGTACCTAAATAATTTTATGCCGACTCAACAGAATTGGTTATTTGTTGATTGTCTTTTAAGACCTTTCTAATGATGAAAACATTAAAATGGCAAACAGAGCTGTACAGCAATTTAACGCTAATATTACATTTCAGACGCGTAAATATCTCTTACTGTATAGCTGTATTCTTGATGATAAAAATTTGTTACCTAAAGGCAGTCCAAAGGAAAGTTCTTTGACGTAAATATAGATACATACGAGCCCAACTAGTATGTATATACAATGTGCAATAGAGATGTAACTGCAACCCGTTTATTCAACCACCTCCAGATGCTGAGTGTGTTGAGGCGGAAGAAACGTAGGACCCTAGCATCAAGCATAAACATGTAGGGTTGGTACAATCATATTTAGTATATTATTTAATTTACGGTTATCTAAACAAAATGATTTTTTTTTACCAAGGAATATGAAATAGGTTTAAAACTTTTCCTCAATGGAATATATTATCTATAAACACCTTTCGAAACTAGAAACGTTATGATTAAATAAAACATAAGTACACATAATTTTTAGATGTCCGGTATAGAGTATACCTATAGTTCTTAGAAATTATTAGATTCTAAAACCGTTATCCTGTATTATATGTTAAGCAATTAGAGTTATGGTTGAAAAAGACAATGCATTACTTTAAATATTTGTTGCCCTGGAATTAAGCACCATAGACTTCTCAATCTTGAAAAAATGTGTAGAAAATTTCTTCTTTTCTAAATTTTGTAAATGGTCTTGAAAGCGTTGTAAGGTGTAACCATCTACTTGATTTATTTTAAGTTATTATGTTTGTAAAAAAGACTGTACTTAAATAATTATTACATCATATAAAAACCTTAAATCCTGTGTTATGTTAATCGTAGCGGTCCTATTTCACCAAAGGTAAAAAATATATTTCCTCATATTTCCCATGAGCGATGTACCTACAGAATCATGACTCCCCGAGTCATGATTGTTTAACATATTTTTGTATAAAGACTTCTTATAATGCTATCTTCCACTTTTTTATGTCTACTAAGTACCTTTGCAAGATTTTTCCCGTTTAGTTTAGCGTCCCTAGATACTCTTAGAAGACGCCATATGTAAAGGACAGAGAAGGACGACAAAGGACCGCGACAATGAGCGCTCATCCTTAGGGTTGCAAGACGCTTGTAAATAAAGACAAACCAAACTTTTATTAAGTTAGAAATTGTTGTATTTATTAAACACCCACAACCTGAATCTTAAGATAAAATAATAGCTAAATGTTTTTTATTTTACATTTAATTATGCTGTCTATCGGAAATACGATAAAATGAGGAATACCAGTGTTTTATAGTTTTTCTGTCTCATAATAATTTATAAGAGAAAAAAAATACGATTCATTAGTCTATTCATGTAAATATTTATGTTTTCGGAAACAATAATAGCCAACCCCAGTGAACACAGTAGTATGTGTGTGACAAAAAATGTTAATCAAACAATGGGCTTAGTTTGGTATCTCATTATATTGCATTGTGAACTAAAGGGTGATTTAAATTAAGGGATAAACATTACATAATTATAAATAGTTGTTATTTAAAAACCTAAAACAAAACAATAAATCAACAGTAATCTTTTCAATAATTATAAGAAAATAGTAAGGTAATAGGTTTTTTTAATTGTGTAATGCAAGGAAGTGTAACAATTGTAATAATGTGAAAGAATATTATTTAGAAAAATTGACACAAGTAAATACGGGTGCTTCCTTAAAACCAAGAGATAAAATAATCAGCGCCAAAACAAAATCCTGCTACGTAATTATTAAAAATAGAAATGTGACAAAACAAAAATGCATCAACAACCACTGAATACGTAGTTACATCCTAAGCCACCTTTTAAATGGCACAGCGTAAATAAATAAAGTGTCGCTGGCAGCCCTGCCGTCCGACACAGCCGTCCGAACACGTTTCAGGACCATGAATTATGGCGCGGCCCGATGTGACTTTTCAATTTGAAATCATCAACCTGGAATTAATTTCATTTTTGAACCCCATTATTTCTGTTATCTACACGCGGAATCGCGCAATATGCGAGCCCGGAATTATTGCTGCATCGACAAAAATATTTTGCGGTGACGACTCGCTATTAAAATTGGTATTGGTGATTTAATTCCGTGATCGTTTTTGTTTCCATTAAAGCGGATTATTTACTGCAAGTTTGCGTTGGACGATTAAACGAGTCAATAATGATTAATTCAGCAACATACAGCAACGACAATAGCAGTAGTTATTCCAAAATTAATAGGTGGACTAAGAATTTGTCGAAGAGTTTTGATAATCAAATTTATTTTATTAAAGTGCCTGCGTTACTTGCGTTGAAACTATATTTTTCATTCATCTGATTATGTGACGATCATCAAATATATCTGTCAATAGCATAAAAGCACTTCCGGATTCAAAATTCATGTGTGGGACACAAATCTGTCACTAGAGAATACCCACGGCAAAGCGTTCTCTTGGCACTATTCATGGTCGTAACACGAACTTTAGGTGGTCGTGTTGACGAAAAACTAGAAATAGATGTCGCACCAATAAATTTCATTTAAAATAACACGGTGAAGTGAACATTTTTATTTTTTCTTGAGAGCACGAGGCGTTGTTATTATGACTATCGAGGGTGTTTATATATTTTTTTTGTAATCGGAAAAGATGGCATCAGGTCGTCGAACCGAAATTCTTCTTGTGATTTAGTGAAACTCAATTTTAAATTTCTAATAGTTGCTCGTGAGTCAACTGTAGAATCTACAAAGTGAATCACCAGTAGAATTAATTTTGTGATTCTGTAAAAGTTTTACACACAAATGGTATATAAAACGTTTCTCCGTAGCTGTGCAATTTTAGAAAAGCATTTTTCATCACACTACCTCTAGAAATCCATCTGCGAGGATATTAAAAACCCATTCATCACAGCAACGTAAAAAAATCAGATTAACACTCGAACACGAGAGAAATCTGGAGAGACGAGGAGCTATTTCCATCCCCCACCGCCTGACGAATGGGGGGAAGCCCACCCTTTTGACAGGAAATGATTGTCTAATATTAGCTTTGTTATAAGGTTCCTCTTTAGGGATTGGAGAACCTTTTTGCTATGTTTTGTTTACATCGTAGCTAAGCTTAAATATGCAATTGTAATAAGCGATTGTTTTTCACTCAGATATTATATAAGCTATCACATATCCTAACTTTTGCCTATTAATCGGTGTTTATAAAGTAAATAGTAATTTGATTATCCTAGAGTATTGGTATGTATTAAATTTGATCAAAAGTGACAAAATATTAATAAGTGTAATTAAATATACCAATGAAATCACCATTGTGAACTATAAAGGTTTTTGAGATTTTATGCTAAAAGTATTAAATGTTTTGGATTAATATTAGTATTATAAATATAATCAAACGTCTTCCTTTTTATTTCACAGCCAGAAAATTACCAGGCAATTTTATGAACAATAAAAAAACATGACTTAGCAAACACGATCGAATAATGTAAGTGAAATTATCAACCACCTCAAATGGAGTTGCGGTGAATGCATCGCAAATAGATTTCTTATGCATTTTTACTTAGGAATAAAATATATCACTTGGGTGATAATCTTTTGCCGAGAATTTAAAATATACAGCGACGATACGATCAATGTTCAGATATCACCATTTCAATTTGTTGCTCCTATGATGTCCAGTGCTATATACCACATTGTCTCATCGTTTGTCGTGAGGCAAAAACATGGATAAATAAATGTACCAGTCAAGTCGAAAGTATAGTAAGGACAGGCAACAAGACATCAGAATCCTGAGACGTCTCAATACACGTCGGGCCTTACGTACGGTCGGCAAAAAACGTTGCTGCCGCTCTCACGGCACGACTCTATTACGGGTCCGCCGCGAATAAATAAAACATGATGTGCCCTTCTCACGTATAAATATAAAACGCGGACCGACAACGTTAACAGATCCCGATCCGTCCATTCTCAAACTTTCTCCAAATGCAAAATGAAAATTGTATAAATAACTGCAATGATTACTGCTTGTATTTATCGTCATATCTTAGAGCTATATAAAAAGAACGGTACATTTTTTATTTCGTTTTTAATCGATAGTTTCGTATTAAAGAAAAATAAATTGTAAGACTTTTTGTCTGTAAAAGCTCTAGCACATCTTTGCACCTATAATGTTGACAGATAACAGTCATGTTATTAATTAAAAGTAAAACTCTATTTACATTAAGTTCAATTTTTCTTGGAAATCCAATAATATATGCTTAATCATTGATAAGGACACGTTGATATAACTTTGCAAGTATAATAGTTTTTGAACAAGAATTTGTGCAACATTGTAAACTCCTGTCATAGACTATTTTAGCCTATAATTGCAAAAAGCTAAACCTTACCAAAAAAGTAGTAAATTACATACTTACTTTTATGGAAGAGTCGAGTCTCCTGACACAGGCTTATAAGCCTAAAAGGGGATTTTTATTCTTAATGTAATTGTAAACTGTCTTTTTATAAATAAAAATATTATTATTGCTATTCTAATTCTAAAAAATAATATAGTTAAATTCTTTGTTCATAAATAAAAAATAGGTGACAAATTTATTAATCATAAAATTCTTTGTTAATTTAAATTTATCGATGTGTGTGGTTACCACATACGCGAACTAATAGATGCTCCTGCATCGAAGCAAAAAAAGAAAACGCGCGGACACCGGCGAGACATTAACGCGCTCGTCATAGTTGGCACACCGTGGTCCCCGCCTTCTGGCATCAACCGTAGCCCACCAGTCATAGTGATGGATAAAAAGCAACAGCAACCGATGTCGATAGAAAAGTATGTGCTGACGTATTAACCTTAATCAATCATCGTACGCTCGTAGATTGACTGATTACGAAATGATGTCAATTCTATTGTATCATAAATCAAAATGTATACAAGAATAGAACATTTAATTGTAAACAAAATCATTAAAGTTGTAATACAGTTCTATGTACAATCTGCGTAAATGTAATTTATTGTGCAAACGTTCAATCATGCTTAATTATAATTGGCTCTTTGATTTAAAATCATCGCCAGCGTTTGGGAAACCTATAAAGTGTTCTCGGTTTTATCGATAAGAAGTGACCAATTAGAGCGCCCATCACTAATCTTAACCGAGTGACACTTTTTATCGTCTCCGGGGTGTTCTTCGGTTATTGTTTTTTAAATTTCGGCCACGAAGACAGATGGCAACAGCGGCTGGGAATTCACATCACAATAGCCGGTACAATCCCTCCCGTGATCCCTGGCACGGCGCTATGTGCCAGTCGGAGCGACTGTAATTCTATGTTTCAGTCCATTTGGCACTCAACACTTTCGCGACATTAAGTGGCAAAATAATATGTTAGCTAGATCACGCGCATCATTAAATAAAGTTTGACAGGTTCATATATCTTGAAGAACATTTAAAGAAAAAGAAGCCCTGTCTAACACCTCGTCAATTTTAAAAGTTAAAAACACTTTAGAGATAAAAAATTCAGTTGTTAACTTAAAAAAATAAAAGAAAATATTAAAAAATAGTTTTAGATGTGAGGGACTGCACGGATATCAGAAAGTGTTAGTTCGATACCCAAGACAGACTGTAGTACTAGTACTCCAGTATGGGACGTATAACAGTAGCTTTTCGTACTGACGAATAGCGGCCATTAAATACCGGGTGAAGGATCTGTTATGACAGGGTTATACAAAGTGGTGGCACATTGTGTCAGAGTAGGATATAGTGTAACGCGACGAATATTTATTTATTTATAACACTGAGGGGCTGTAAATTAGCAGTGAATTTACGGCGCGGCGGAGAAGTGATCGGGCGCAGTTTATTTTCGGCGCAGGCGTATGATTTAAACAGTTCCCGGCGCACGGCCGTTTGAAATCAAAACCGAATAAAGATTTGTGGACGTAAAAATTTTATATGTTACTGGCATGACAATTTTTGTTCTTGTAATGTATAAGCTCTAATGTGCGTCTTTTGTATATTTTTCTAAGAATTAACAAGTACCTATGGTATGTAAAAAAAGACTCATTATTCAACAGAAGCTGTAATACAAATTAACAACAATCAGAACATATGCCGGAGTAATGAGTAGGTAATTAATGAAGGCTTAAATGAAAATAAAAGAATGAAAGGAGAAATAAAGAAGAAATGTTTAGTAAGATTTAATTTTAAGAACGCGGACATTGCACTATGTCTAAGTCACGAAAACCACATTCTATTCTGTTCCATATTATCCGGAATACGTGACCTCTATCCTTTTGATCTTCTAGTTTTAGCCTTTTTTCTGGCAACATCGTTTGGTATAATGGCATTTTGATAGGTTGTTATATCTATGTATCTTTTATTAGGTCCTTTTCGAAATGGATTTATGGAAAATTACTCTATGTTTTGGTAATCTTACAAAGCATAGACAAATCCATAGTCTTATTTATGACCTGCATAATTATATCTCAATGCCACAGCATATTAATACTATTCCTAACTGCTAAAGCTCAGGACGTTCTTACGGATGGACGGATAAGGACTACTAATGCAAACGAGAGAGAAAGTTTAGCGTGCCATCTATAACAGGAATAAACTTAAGAAACCAAATTAACGGTCACCCATCGGATTATTATCTTTGCAAAATTTGCATACCATCTGCAATGGCTGACCGACTATTGTGCCATTTTTACGTCTCGTTATATATTATCTCTCATTAAAAATGTTTACATTAATCGTATTTAATAACAAATTTAAAAATTATTTCTTCACTAAGATAAATATTTCAATATACATAATCCAATGCTAATAGACATATAATATATCTTTAACTTAAACTGCTCAATTACAGTCATGTTTCAGCCTTAAAGCCAATCATTATGTCTTCAAATTAAATTGCGTGTTTATGCAGAAAACGTCGTTCCATCTAAAAAAAGTGTGTTTCGTTTATTCAAGTTACAAAAGAGGTGAAAATTAATGTCTGAGCAAACCTCTTTTTAACGTCCACTTTCAGTTAAATAATTCCTAATCAATAACCATGACAAATTGTTAAAAAATACAGCAAATTGATGAATACATGTGCGTCAAGTGATAATGATAGTCGATTATGATGTAGGAGTGTTTGCTGGGTGGATTTACGTCAACGGTGGCGGTTACAGCTACTGGCTGATGTACCACCTGCACGTTCGAATTTATGGGGCATTTTAACATGTAAATAGTATACATTCAAAGTTATTAGAGTGGTAGCCCATTGTCTATCCGATCTCTGTGTAGTAGTTAAGGAAAAGGGCAATAGTCATATGCGCTTGTCAATTTTTTTGCAAGAATGTGTGGAATTTTCTTTGTATAACGCTCGGATAAAATGTTTGGTAATACCTTATTGTGCTTGTACACTGGATTATAATGAGCCCATGATATGTATCATCAAGTTTATATTTTACTTTGTCTAGATCGACTAAGTTGATATTAAGAAATGGCCTATAATTATACCGATAGGGATCTTTTATTAATATCAGTAGCGAAAATGCTTACATCATGGTCGTAAGTTTATTTTTTATACTTATGAGATCTTAAAATACTATTCATTGGAACTTAGCGTAAACTTACTGGAACCCAGCCCGATTGAACCTGTCCAGCTCCAACAGTGAACCGAGTAGCGCTAATCATAGAGAATTAAAACCATAGGGATTTAGGAAAGGAAATAATTCAGCCAAAAATAGGTTTTAATAAGACACGACCCCAGACAGCGAAACTTTATCGAAATCAACGAGAGCTCTGGAGCGTAGCAAAGCCATTGTACTTGTAAACACAAAAGAATATTCTAGCAAATTCTGGAGCGAGGCGCGAACGGGCCGAGCCGGTGACACGCTATCGTCGGGCCACGTTCGTACGGCATAAATCACCGACCCGCTTGTTTTACCAATAAAATTGATTCTTTTGCGACTCTCGAGAGCTTGAACGCCAGCCATTTTTAAACGATCCAGATTCAAATATACAAGTTTTTTGACGAATACTTTTCTTCTTTGAATAATAATCAATTGTGTATTAATTGTTCCTATAAAATGCAGAAAGTAGAAATTTGTCATTTTTTGATAAGAAACCGCCTTATACAGGTTTTCCCAAAAATTAAGTCAATCGGATGTCCAGGTTAAAGAGGAGGTAGGTACACTAAGGCTATACGAAACACTCCCAAGCGTCGTCCATTTTTTATATCATACCTTATATAAACAATATAGCTATAAAAACAATTAAAAATGTTGAGCCTCGTGATAAGTAAAAAGTTTTAGCTAATAAAATTACAATTACACCACTGCACCGGCCCCAAAGCATCGAGTTGCGTATTTTATCGAGTTTTGATATTTCGATTCTTTTGTATTTACAGACACATTTCATAAAGGGCTTATGGTACCAGATCTCAAAAATGGATGATTAAAAAAATTATGTTTCGTGATCGCGATTATACGGTCAGGCCATAAATAACTTTATTGAATACTTCGATAATATCACCCTACAATAAATGACTATTTATCGAGAACATAGGAAAGTAACGCGTGCCAATCGAATAATGAGAACGGTATAACACAATAACGATATCACCCCTATAGAATAATGATAAATCGGGAATACAGAATCGATTAGCAAATCGTATATATAGATGAATAATAGAATATTAAAAAGCTATGTGTCACACCGCTGCGCTGTCTGCATTTCACCAGCATTCATTACATTAATATTCTGTGGTTATCGGTTTCACGCATATTTTGATATTTTTAATTTATGACTATAAATTTTCTTTGATTTACACATAAATTACTAATCAAGGATCTTAATTAATTCATATAAATTAATAATATTCAAAATCGGAATCTTTAAAATGTTGTGTAACAAAAGTTCGTAAAATACCAATAAAACAAGAATCAAGGAATGAATTGATGGTCTTGGATAAACTTTTTTTACCTTGTTCCATTCCATTAAGAATCAGCTGACCCGACAAATGTTGCTCTAAATTGAGTTAGGATCTTTGCTTCATACAAATATTCCATTTAAAAACATCACTGTCATTACCTCCGATTTTCCTTTCTACTTTGCCTAAAATTGAAACCATATAATAATTAAAATTAAATGAAAATATAATCTAATTTTAAATATAACTCCACAGATTTGAAACTAACACAACTGCAGCGCTAAGATAGGTCAAATGAAAATAAGTCTGACAACTCTTGAGAATTTTCTACTTTAGCTTCTTTTTTGCGATGAATGGGACGTGATATCCGCTAGATGGCACTAATCTATATTTTTATATCACTTAAGTTCAAATTTGTGCTGTCACTACTAAAATGTAGATCAAATTCTATTTAATCGTTTCGTATAAGGAGAAAATTAACAGGAAATAAACATTACAAATGGTATGTTTACATTCATATTAATATATGTTGAGTGTGTACAGAATAGCCTTTATTATTTATTATACGGAAAACAGAGTAAACTAACCAAAAGTGTCCACGGCGCGGAAGCAGCGGGAAGCAACAAAACAGAATGGAAACAAAGAAAATAGAACGACGTGTGTTGTCGCAGGGAAACTGTGGAGTCGACAATATGATAATTTAAATATGTATTTCTTAATTAATTGGTCTATGATAAATATTTTTTTTTGTCTATGTTAATTTATAAATTGAATAAGATACATCAGTAAAATAACTCATATGAATAGCAAAACACAATTGATTTAAAATGAAATATTTTTTTTGTATTATTTATCGTAAATAGATATAAATTATAAAAAAAAAATCCTTGGACTGATTTTATTTTCTTTGGGTTATAATAAATAAAAAATTCAGAAGTATGACAACATTGGATATTTTAATACAGACGCAATAGGGATATGCTGTAATTACAAAACTATTTATTACAAAAACTAAGAGAGACTACGAAAAGCTATAAAAACAATTTAGATCACAATGTTTTAAATAGAGTTAAGCCTTTATTAATAACTAGCGGCCCGTCCCGGCTTCGCTCGGGTTGACAAAATTGTTTAAATTTTTTCTAGCATTAAATATAGCCTATGTTACTCAGCGTGAATGTGGCTTTCCAGTGGTGAAAGAATTTTTGAAATCGGCTTAGTAGTTTTTGAGTTTATTTATTGCAAACATACAAAATTACAAATCTTTCCTCTTTATAATATTAGTGTAGATTACAATAACATGCTATTTTATACAAAAAAGCCGAATATCATATCCCAAAGAGATTGCAATAGTTTTAATTGCAATAAGAGACGTAAAGTTATTCTAATCGGAACGCACTTTTCTTCATCTCTACGGTTTTTTTGCTAGAGCTAGCCACCGACATCCGAAAAAGAAAATGTGACAGGAAAAACGGGACAAAACGAGTGAGTGGCGTGTACTCGCCTCCGTAGCGTACTTCGACTCCTGAGGGAGGGACAGGCACCTTGCATTAATGTAATGTAAATAAAATTTGAGGCAAATATTTCGAATAATTTAGTTTGAAAGACAAACCAAATGATGGGTTATATTGGGAAGATAGTCTTGCTTACAGAAAGAAGAGTTCAACATGATTATAAAAAACCTAGCACGAAAGATAGCGCATCGCTTTTGTTTCTATATTCAAAGTTGAAATACAAAAGCAATACATATGTACCTTATTGTACACCATAAATACCAATAAAGACAGTGCAACACAGAGTAAAAAACACAGTCGCCGTCAACACAGACGCCAATAACATAAACTAGGTATTCTAATCGCTTATAATGATTTTTACGAGATAACCTTTTGATGAAGATATAAATCGTGTTTGCAAGGATCAGTTTGTCTTAACTTATACAAACAAAAGATAAAGAGTATTATGATTAATAAAACCATATAATGAGCGATAATAATATATAAAGAGTGTTATGATTTGATAACCTTACAGATGAACTTTTTCAGGTTCAATCCCCGATCGGTTTAATGGAGGAAACGAAGTTTTTATTGCATTATCATGGACATACACATGTTACAAAATATGATCAGAAACAAATATGAGCCATGTGACAAAGTAATTGTAAAATAAAATACTATTTCTATTGCCAATTTCCATAAAGCTACTTAACTCTGCGTGGTGTGAGATGATGCTTTTTTTATTTAATAATTTTTATTTAATAATCTTTACATATTAAAATTCCCTATCACAGTGTTTGACCGCAATGAACTCCGAAACTACTCGACCGAATTTGATTTTTTTTTCGTTTTGCTGGATTTGTTCTAACTTAGGACAGAGGATAGGTTTAATTTTTTTACTTATAACACAGCAACGCGTGGCCGGGTGTAAAAATTGCCAATATATCATTAATGATCTCTAAATATTTAGATTAGATTAGTGCAAATTAGTAAATTTCTTAACTTAAATAATTTATTTGTTGTTTATAACATTAAGCGTTTGGAAAAATATTTATATCCTTAAAAAAGTCACTTTGAAATTTTTAATGGAAAATTTAACTTTGAAGTATAATAAATTTTGCTAATTTCACTTTATATACATGTTAAGGTTACTGCTTATAGTAATATAAGTTATTTACGGGATTGTTACCATGTACCTTATTTTTAGCGAGTTTCCGATATTTCGGCACTGTTTTAAGCGCCATGATCACGGAGTAGGTAACTCGGAAACCCGCTAGAAACAAGGTACATGGTAACAATCCCGTAAATAACTTAAATTACTATAATGTTAGTGACCATGAAAGTTTAAAACAATATAAGGTTACTGCTGATTAATAAATTTACAAAACAAGATACAAAAGCTTTTGTGTAATACCTACAAAGGAAGAATAGATGGTAGGTATATCGAAAATGTCAAGGAGTTCATAACACCACCCTCCATAAGTTCAGCTTGAAAGATCAGCACTCATAAACCTTAAGTTTCCGAAGCACATATGCAAGCTTTTCACTTTTTTCACTTCAAATTTTCCATTTCCACTAAAACGAAAGCTACTTTCTGCGGCGACTTTTTACAACACAAAAGCTGCGCAGAATTGTGGAAAAATAATAAAAAAAAACAATGAACGAAGAGAAATGGAAATAAAAATTTGCTTTGTTATAAATCATGAAACGCTTCCGGCTGGTTGCGTTATTACAAAGAAAGTTGTATCAACGTAGCGAGCTTTTATTGTGGCCGAGAAATGAGAAAGACAGCTAATTATTTCGCTACGTACGCTCCAATAGCTTCTTTTGAAATACTTAATCCATTGCTTTGAAGGTTTTCTTTGATAAAAGGAAAACGCTCTACGAAATTGGGAGATTCGAGAGAAATAAGTCTACACAAATCTGGAACTATGGGGTATTCCGTAAACTGGAGCTTAACGTATCGCTCCACGCAAATCCCAAGCGGAAAGATTCCATTAAGAAAATCAAAAAAGGTCCGCTTAGTTTACGGCTCGCGACTATTTTCATTTAGCAAAAACAACCCATAAATTGTCATCTTAACGAGATTTGTTTTTGCAGCATTCGCACCCTAGTAACAGTATGCTCTTGTCCCTGTTTCGCGGCAAACGTTTTGTCAAGTGTTTATGAATTGGAAACGTTTCAACTAGAGGTTGGCTGGTGATAAAATTTCACTGTTCCATTCGTTTGGGAAAAAAAAAACAGTATTTTCCATGCACTCCCTTTCTGTTGTGTCCATACATATTTGTTAAGTTTGAAATAGACGCAATAGACGTTTGGTTTTAGAAAAGTTGGCAACAAAGGCAATATATTCACTATCACTCGATATTTTACAGAGATATATATTTTAAACAGCGTTCGATAAGAGAACGTTTTAGTCTAACAGGACCTTTTTTAAATAAATGCGATTACTTTACGTAGTGTAAAATATAACCAAAGTGTTTAACTGATACTTGGCATTAACCAAACCAACCAACAAACGTGTTGAAAACAACACGTTATGTCTTATTATACTTAAGTTGAATAATGTTTCATTAAATCTAATAACGTTGTAAAAATAACCTAGACAAATATCAGCGATAGAGCTATACCTAAACCATGACAGTAATCACATTAAATAACCTAGATTTAATAGATTCAATGTAATAAAGTATTTATCTTTACTGCGACTCGTTCATCTTTCTTTGTCTATATTGGTTATGGTGTGTATCTTTACAAAATGTATTTGACGATGTTTGTTAACTGCGTAAGCGCAGTTGGTGCGAACGGTGCAAAAGCAACTGAGACGTGAGCTGCGCGCCACCGCATGCAACTGGTTATTTATTACCAGTAAACTATGTTTATGGCATCTTCACTCCAGGTTTAACATAGTAAAAACCTTATGAATGTATTATGAGCCCTTTTACTGCTTTCATTTCCGCTGCATAGTTGCGACGTTGAGAAAAAGTAGTCAGAATTGCTTTTAGCTACAACACTATTATAGTAAGTATGTTTGTTACATTATTCTACAAAATTTATGTCAGAGCTGTCAATGGTATAAAAATTACGACAAACATGTACTACTTAACGATTTTACCATTTAATTATTACTGGTACATTACGTTATTTGCCGATTCCAATTTACTTTGTAAGTATGACTTGTTTGTGTAGCCTCGTCTATGTTTACTTCAGGAAATTGCATAATAAGGAGATAAAAGGTATCTTTTTCGTTTTAATAACTTAATTTTAATATGAAAAATGAAATAGCTTTTCAATTTTAAAAACAAATAGCATTAGGTGGAAAGCCAGCACTGACGCCGTAACCACGAGACCACTGATTCTTTCAACCACTTTCAAAATCAATCAGCACTAGGTAGGTACTATGTTTATCTTACTATAGTGCCTTTATATTTTGCTAATGATCTACGTCACTACTATCGATATGAATATCGTAACGTTCTGAAAATCAAATTAAGTCGCTTAACAATGAAATATTTTTGAATTTAGTATTAAACAATATATTTTTATATAAATGTATAATATGTTTTTGTTTATTCTTTGTATAATTATAAATTTGTTTATCTTTTAATAAAACAAAAGTATAAAAAAAGGTTTTCTACGTTACGTTAATTCATAATTATCCTTGTCCTGTGTTCCAAATGTTATTTTTATTTTTATGTCACAACATTAATAGCAATCAAGGTAATGTATTTTATCTGATAATGCCTACAAAAACATATCTTTTTGTGATTAGTGCCACTTAATTTAGATGCGTCAATTATCAGCGTCACCTTGTTCTTTTGATAATTTGCATGAAATTTTGAGTCTTTAACAAGCCTATTTGTATTGAACTTCTATAACAGTCAACTAATGCAAAGCTGTTACACTAACATTCGCTAAGTTCATTCAAAATAAACTCCGAATATCATAATTAAAGTGCCGTTTCGCCCGTCACGTGACACCGTTGCCCAAATTATCCGAGCCTCGTGTCATCTTGTCCCAATCCAATATGGCGCCATAAATCCTGGTGGGGGAAGGGAGGAGCGGTGGGGGTACGTCACTCAAACTTTCTCTGCGCCCCGTCTTACGCTTCGTCTCAGGGGTGGGTACGGATAGCCGATGCATTTTTCATCTTGTTCAGTCTGACCATTCGGTATGATGGGTTCAGTTTGAGTTTGTCAACAGTCTGTAGAATTGTCCCGATAAAAAAGTTACATAAAAATATTTACATATATTATGTTAAAGGTAAAATCAATGAAGAGATATTCTACACACTAAAATTAAAACGTGTAATCATTGATTTAAGCGATAATGACTGTTTAGCTGGTTTAAAATTTAAAGCTGATCATTATAAGGTATTATTTAGAATGAATTGTTAAATAATAATATGAAATTAAAAGAACACAACGACTTTATTACTAAAAATATAAACCTATTCCTAAATTTATAGTTTTTATTTTTTTTGCATTTTTTCAATGCAATCTTATAAGATAAATTATTTTAATAGAATTCACTTGTGGGCTGAGTCGATTTTTTCTACCATTGCTATTTCTAAGAACAACAACTTAAGTAGTTCAAAATTTTCTTGCGTCTTAGTATCATTTCCATAAAATTTATCCCTAGGCTGAAAAAATATAATTCAAAGTTCTTAAAAGATATGATGGTAATGTAAAGGTATTTCGTCACGAAAAGTTTATAATTATTATATTACTTTTTTAGGAATATTAAAATAATAATAAAGTTTTAATACACTTTATTGGAATTAAAATATCGGTTTCAAGTAGTAACAGCAATACCTGATGATAAGTCAATTAGATGTTTACTAACATTTACGTTTTGTCACTTGCATATCTTATTTATGTAAGGCTATGTTGGTAAGTCCAATTTTTACAACAATACATTAAACAGTCCCTTTTTTATGCCACTGCTTTATGTTGTTAGCACATAAAAAACGAAATTAGATAAATTAATTCGTATTTTAACTTTACCTAAATTTCTATTCTGACGCTACCAAAGCTTCAAGGGATACTCAGATAGAGTTCGAGCGGTAGGATGAGTAATCTCTTTTGTTTTTTTCTAAGAGCAGACCTATACGATTATCCACTTGTTTTCCACGTTCAGTAATACAGAAAACTTTTTAAATATTCAAGCGTGTCACTAATTAAGTATTTGTCGCAGTAAGAAGTTTTAAGAAAAATGGCTTAAAAGCAAATTGGCAAATAAGGTATATAATTTGATATTATTTTCATCAAATCATTAGGTACTCAATTACTTTTGGCCACCGAGATATTTTTTTTGTTTTCGATTTTTTGCATAGATATTTAATTTTTTCATTAGATTATTATATTAACACTGTAAAAATAATTAATTTACAAAGTTTGGATGTAAAAAGTTATAAGAATTTTAGGTTTTGTGTGAAATCTAGATAAATATGTGGGTTGTTTACCTAGAACTGTTATTATTGGTTATATAAAAAAAATCATTTAGTACTCAACTACCTTAATTTATATTTTATATTTGTAAATTAATAATAATAATAAATTCAATAATTAGTCTAGCCTTAAATAGCACTGTAAGGATTATATTATGGATACTAAAGTTACGAATAGACATACTTTTATATTATACATAGATATGTTATATTCATATACATAAATACCTATGACTCAGGTACAAATAATCGTAGTCATCACACAAACATCTGTCCCTTCCGGGAATCCATCCCAGGCCTGTCGGTGCGAAAGGCAGGATTGCTTCCGTTGTACCGAACGATCGTCAAATTTGCTTAAACTCGAATACACTGAGCTGTGATTTTGTGTAATATTAATTCCTGGGAAGGTATCTATGGGAATTTTCGGAATAAAAATACAGTAAAATACATTGCATTTTTATTTAAATGCAACACTAAAAAATGTAAACTCTTTAAATCACAATATCTTGAGTGTTTTAAAAAAATAGTGAAAAAAAATAAATACGTTAATTTGAAACTGTTGTTCGTTTTACATTATTGTACTGTAATATCTAATAACTGATCTCTAACCTTTTAACAACTCATTTTAAGTCAGTTACTTCCAGACGTCTTTTTCATATACTCCCAAATTATCATCGTCTAAATACTATATAAAATAATAATTATAACTTTGAAATACGAATGCATATTGTTAACTACAGTTGTTTTTATCTCTCCTTAATAATACAAATTAATTAAGAGTGTTTTATTACAATAAATCTAAAAAAATTGGATGACTTCCTGTTTCCTGTCCAAACTAATTGATTAACGACTTTAATAAACAAAAATCGCTCAGGTTACTTCCTATACGCTTCCCCATTCCATTTCCATTAGTCAAAATCTCGTTACCCTATGTACCTATTTACTTAATCAAATTGTAAAGTAATCTTTTTGAACTCGCGTGACTAAGCTTACGTGGTTACATATTGGTTTTCAATAAGGTGACTATCCATCAAGACGTCTTAGCTCAACAGGGGGCAACTATATTAGAAAACCTTCGTCTGCACATATACTACTATAGTATATGTAAGCATGAAGAAGCTGCAAGATATATGAGGTTCTTGTAGACCTCCGGTCAAGAATATTATTACACTCGTTATGTAAATAGTGAAGTAAAGAAGGAATCTATAGAATTAATTAAGCATGTACATGGGAAATAGCTTTTACTACTTTTGAGAATTTTGTCATTTACTTTTTTGTCTTTGTTATTAGGTTTATAAACAATAAATAAAATATAATTACCAGTATCGAATGCAATCAAAGATTGTGATGGAGGGTAGACCAATATGTTTATGACGTCTACCCGCTTATACCTAACTACAGTCCTTCGTGACGTTTTGCTTAAACTACTGATTATCGGAGTTAAAAAAACATAGTGTAAATCCTTTTTTTCAGTAATATTGTTAGGGAGTAAAGTTAAAAACAATATAAAATATAGTTTTTGAAAAATATAAATAAACGATGAAGTAAGTAAAACCTTTTTTGCATCACGGGAAGGTTACAAGTTCTTTTTCAATGTTTCACAGATTAAAATTCATTGCGGTAGACTATGTAACATGAGTGCATTATTTTTTGCCTGTCTAAAACCATATAAAAATCACAATTTTTTGACATAATTGGAGTATTCAAAATGTGTATAGAGTTTATGGAGTCACGACTAATATATTAGTAGTGATAATTTAGTTACAGGGAGATGTAAATATCAAATTCTAACTAGGTATATCATACACTGCTATAATTTGTTATGTTTTTAGCTACAAATAAATAGTACTTATACAATAATGCTAATATATTCAAATTTATCCACAACACGTTATTAATTGTGCAAATTGTGGAGATAATCTATTTTAAACTTAATACCTATATGCATCATGGAAATAAACTCTTACGTCAACTATAATAAACTTAACAAACCGTATGATATGAAGATGATATCAAACATAGATACTGGTTCACCTCGAAATAATTATGAAAAACTTTAAAATTTAAAAATAAATCTGTAAATTAACTAATAAAAACTGGTGGTTTAATGTTTTAAAATAATGTATCGTTCTTAAACAAAACAGTAACTAATAATAGCCTCAAGGAAATAGTATTCGTAAATTCATAATAAATATTTTTTGCTTTGAGAATAAAATACAAACTTTATATGTTTACTTGTGTAGTGCTGAATATGAGTTTTATCTTCTTACAAATGCGAGACAGCAAATAGCTTTATTAAGACTATTCAAATTACAATTTTATTTCAAATGTCTAAGGTGCTGAAAAAGACCTAATTGTGAACGGCATTAGGACAGTTTCGCACGCACGCTTAAATCTGTCTACACATTTTGCCTTTACGAGCGTAACGGTAAGTACAGGACCATGCGGTCGATCGTTTGGGTTCGGCCGGAATTAATTATGCAAACAAAAGCCTGTGTTATTGTTTCCGAGCTTGAAGCTGTTTGGACATTTTGCGTAATTTCTAACAAAACAGTCATTGGACTCTGGTTTTTTTTCCTCCTGTCTATTGTCTACACCATTCATTGTTTTACAAATGTGAAGTGATACAAGAAAACATCGTTTATTATTTTAGAGTACCTACATATTTTATATAAATACGATAAGGAATATTCGAAAAAGTTAAGTTTCGCAGAACAAAACACAAACATTGTATGTATTTTAAAACAGTAGCTTAATGACGACTAAGAATACTGCAATAAGTCATATTAAATATTCTCATTTACAAATGTTTATCATTAAGTTTAGGTAATAATATAACACGATTATAATTATTCAATAAAGTTACGCAATTTTATCAAACAAGAAATAAAAAGCACAAACATGTGGTCAACTAGCATATCGCCTAACT
The DNA here is from genome assembly GCA_927399485.1 of Calamotropha paludella. Taxonomy (NCBI): domain Eukaryota; kingdom Metazoa; phylum Arthropoda; class Insecta; order Lepidoptera; family Crambidae; genus Calamotropha; species Calamotropha paludella. Next base: position 17,304,476 of record OV656815.1, on the reverse strand, counting down.
TCCCATTGCGGGCACCGCTATTGTTTCCGTAACAATTTATGTTGGCAGTAAAAATATGATTAGCAGCGGCGCTGTATTGAGACGTCACACAGCGGGACTTTTACGAGCTCATTTGGGCAATTTGAGCCCACTTCCTTGAAGCATGAACGACCAGTACATTAAGACCTACAAATTTTGGAGTTTTTCACATAATAGTAGGTTCATTTTAAATTTGATGCCAAACATCTCTTCCGAGTTGTCTGATTCCAAATTTGAAATGGCCATTGAGTAGCCTGTCGTAAACTTTATAGACGTCATAAACATGCGTGTGAGTTTCAAATAACGCAAGCGAGAGATTCTTAACGAGTCCCAATTGACGCGGTCGCACGCTCGCGTCTAATTAAAAGAAAATGTCATCTAAAACGAATGATACCTAAAAGCGTACCGAGAAACAAGAGGTGGCCATGTTATAGAAAAAAAAGACCTAATATCTCAAATGTCAAAATGTGACATTGAGTGATTTGTAGCTAAGCTCCGCCTGTCGTGTGTTTCAAACATCACCGCTCGGGGCAGACAGCTGAGCTCTAAGCTTTGCAGGGCGCAACTGAGTTGCATACACCTGTCCCCCTCGCACTCCCTCCGGGCGCCCTCCTCTGTCTCGGTCAGCGAATAAGACTCTATCCTATTCTATAAACGGATCGTACCTATCAGTATAGTTACCTGAGTGCTTTTGTGTAAAAGTTCAACGCTTTTTCTTCGTGCCTTTGGTGTCTAAAAAGATTTTGTGAGACTTGCACAAGGGATTTCGCAGTGCGTTATTGTCTCGTTTGAAATTTTTCTATTATTATTTTATACTGTGAATATCTCACGGTGAGTTTTGTTGAATCATATTTTGTTGAATATTCCGTTTCCGTTTACTTTATTGTATTGTCAGTGAATACTTACTAAAATAACAATACGCCATTCATAATTTTCTTCGCGAAGAAAAAATACATACCTGTAATAAACAAAAAATAGCATTAATGTTATAAGCAATACAATTAATGATTGTACAATTTTCAATTAGCCATGTGCACCAGCAGCAAACTAATGCTAAGCGATAAGATATAACAAATAAACTCATTTACACGACTAGTTTCTTAAGAGCTTATTTGGCATCTGGCTTCTATAAACATGTTCACAAGCCTTTTTAATTACGAGTGTCAATTAATTATTTTGATTATTTGTCTACTGCGACATTTTACCACAGTTAATAGAATACTTAATCAACGTTCAATATTAGTATTATATAAACCATTTACAATAGCGCAAAAAATGACAAACATTTTTTGCGCTATTATGCCACAACAAATGCTAAAAATGTAAGAAATATAACTCATAAAAATTAAAATAATTTACATTCATAGATTATACATTTAGTTTAACGAAATAGTTGCAATTCCTACACCATCTATTTAAAACACGCAGGTACTATGATAATGAAATACATAAAAGTCATTTTAAAATTCCTATTATCATCTAAAAATAGAGTATTTTACGAACTAAGTCGTTTCCTGTTAATGACACGACATTTAATACTTATTTCTAAGCCAATATTTTTTTTTGTGCAAAGCCAATTAGATAGTTAACAGAACTTTGTCGGAGTCATCGTCTCCGGCTCCTTTCCTTTAAAGACAATATAAATAGCCCTACTTTAAGTAGTGAAGCATGCCGACTGTGGTCCCTTCTTCCTTCTGATAACATCGCATTAGGGAACCGACGAAAAAACAACCGCTACTGCTTCGTGTCATTTTAATGTATTTATTAGTGAAGGGTAGTCAATAAACCATTAAAATAATAACTTTATTATTGAAAAATATTTAAAAAAATATGATATTTGAATTAAGGGGTTGGTTTAGGTTTTAAAAGCTATGAAAAGAGTATTCTACGTTTTATTTTTCATATAACACTGCTGTAACAATAACTTATTCACTCAATAATATGCAAATAAAAGTTGTAAAATTTCAAGGATGCATGTTTGTATTTTAAATTCATTAGACAACAGAAGTAGAGTCAGTAAGACTTAAGTAAAGATGTAACTTTCATACAATGTTCAAATTTGTAAAGGCTTTTTCCTATTTTCACTAAACTTTCTAGACGCAAAATAAAATTCACATTGAACATTTAGTACTGGTTGTATAAAAAAAAACTAATACCGTAGCTTCTTTTACGAAGATTTTATCAACTAACGTTCTAATTAGTTTTAAGTTTTTAGGAATTATGTAAATGAATACTATAGATACCATGTGAAAACGAAAGCAATCTAAAGGAATTGCCACCTCAAATTGGTCGAGTTGCACAGAGTGACTAATGTAATGGCTGACCAAATACTACAGTGATAAAGAACGCTCGAGCTGGTCTGCGCCGTGTGTGGCTAGAAATTATTAAGTGACTCGTTTGTACCCAGATAACGGGGTTTTCATATAATTAGTTTGGAATAGAAATTCAAAGATACACAGTTATGTATTTAATAAGTTATAAATATTTGAACGTTTAAATTTTGACGCTATTCATATTTTTAGTTTGTAACTGACAAATAAAGATTTTGTTGAATAATTACATCCTTTTTTAATGTTGATGGCAGTTTATTGTACTATTATCATGTTTTAAAAAATACTTTCGGTAATTTTCAAATGAAGCTTTGCTTTCGAGTTGATTGCCTTGATAACACGGTGCAAATTTAATATGAAGAGGGTTTTTGTTTAATTTTGGTTACAAAATTATTAAATTTGTCAAGGTCTTGCTTAATTCCATGTAAAACAATGACATTGCGATGCTATCGTACCTGATAACGATCACGTAAGACATGCTCATCGTAATTCTAGAGCTTCCTTCAGCAATTTGCCAAGCGTTTTTTTTTCTCAATTAGCATTGAATTCAAAATTCTTAGCGGGAACCTCACGCAGGCGTTTTAATTAGACGCGTTTTGTATATAATTTGGAAATAAAGTTTATACTCCTATTTTTTAGGTTGTTGACCTATAAAGCTAGGTAGTTTTGTGTTTAAAAATAAAAAAGTTAAATAATGAATTAAAATTATGGTAATCAGAACTTATGTAATCATAATAGTAAACTTGAGTTAACTTCTCGTTTAAGATTTCTTTATTTACTTTAAAATAGGGAACTTTTCGCAACGCATCAATTTTCATACTGTCTCATGGCATACTAATCAAAAGGCATATACATTGCAGGTATGATTAGATTAGATATTCTGTTATCCATTACCAGCCAGCAAGTTATATCAATTTCATCAATTAGTTTTTTTGAAAACTGTGGTACAATACTTCTACGAAATATTAATCCCATGAATTATTAAAGGAACACGTCGATCATTGTTCACACCTTAATTATTATAAAGCTTATCTTTTAGTTAGACTAGGCGATGCAGTCGCTCAGCATAAAGCTTTACTAGCACCATGTATTGGAACGGAGCGTAATACAAAAATATATATATATATATATATATATATATATATATATATATATATATATATATATATATATATATATAATATTAAGTAAATTTTAAATTCCATAAGTAAAAAAACTTTCAAATAGACGCGCTTTTTATTTTTGTAAATTTCAAAATTCGGGCTCCGTCACAATCTGGTCCTAAATGTGTTGATTCGATTCCACACAAAAAATATAAAAAATCGGTTAAGAACTCGGAAAGTTATGGCGTAACAGACATTGCGTCATTGGAGCTGATCCATGGGAGCTACGCTCGCTTCGCTCGCTCCGCTCCAAAAATGATCCAATAAAAGTCTTATCAAAGGTAATCGTTTGCCGTGTCTACGTGGACGTCTGTAGTGTCACAGTCTGTAGTCTGTAGTGTCAAATAAGCCATACGTACTATTTTCTATATAATATTTTTGTTGCTATGGAGAATGTATATTGTTTTATTAGCAAGTCAAGCTTATTCAGATATTGTGTGCGATGACGACATCGGAACTAGTGTGGGTGGAAAATAAGATGCAAGTGTGTGCCGCGCTTTACATTCAAACTAGGCATTGCATAACTATTAAACTTTGAATAAATTATGAAGTAAAACATGATTTCATGTCTTTTTATAGTGACTTATTAAGTATGTAGTATACATGTCCTGAATCTATTGCTAGAAATATGTTATAAATTCCTGAATATGTAAGTTGGTTTATGCTGGCAAAACTAGAATCTCTAGTTTTTTATAACATTTGTTTAAAACTAATAAGCTTAAAACTACTCTGTAGCAACATTAATAATACATACATGTAAGTTAGTGCAACAATAAACTATATTTAAATAAAATCACTAACCAGAATTAAGACACGTTTTTGCTTGTTGATTATTATATATTTTAATCCTGACGTTTCGACTCCTTTATTGGAGCCGTATTCCGGATGACTAAGGTAATACGTGTGCTACATTTTAATGTGGCATGTTCCTAACAACTCAATTTCTTTAGATTTTTTTTTAATCAGTTAGTAATAAGTTTTTAGTTTTTTTTCGCATTTTATTTTATTATTTCTACGTTATAACTTCCAAGTCTACCACTATTTCGGAAATAGGGAAAACCTTGCTAGATGAACTGGCGAAAGATATCCAGATATAAAAAAAGGAAAACGTGTCATAAATCCGGTTAAAGTGGAATTATTTAAAAGTAGGGTAGACGCGGAAATGTACGATGTACCTATATTAAATTTATAAAATTAATCAAACTGGAATAAAATTCAAATATAATATATAAAAACCGTTTTCAAAACATCTAGGTACAGTCATACAATTTGTTCATGACAAGTTCTATAGTAATTTTTGAAATAATTTTCATTTCGTATATAATAAATATTACTCGTGTTGTTCGGAGGGTTTTTTGTTGATGTACATTCAGTATCAAAAGTATTTTATGTCGCTGTATAAAACACTTCATATTGGTCATAGGCAGGTGCACTACATTGGTCACAATTTGTTTTTAAGTTTAAATTAAAAATATTGTCTAATTTAATGAAAATAGGCTTTATCAGATTTTAATTTTAGACCGTCTTTTATTAATCTTATTTAGGTTATACTTTGTATTTTTTTAAATAAATCTCTCTCAAAATAAAATAAAAAGTATAAACTAAACTAAACTCCAAAGTTGACAATACAACTATTTTATATTTTTTTCTCCTTTTATAGTTCAAAGATGTAGGTAAATTTAATTTTAGTTTAGTAGCACTTTTTAACATGATATTACTTGTTTCAGATCAATGTAGCGATAAGTCAGTACAACGCCCACATCCTACATGAAACATGGTCGGCTTTGAATGGCAACACCGACAATTTCGGCTAATGCAGGTGTTAGCAAGGTATTAAATACGGAAATAACATATCGTCCTAAACAGCGAAATATAAAATAAACATTTGATTGTCTTATGTGTTACAGTGTTAATTTGATTACGTGTAATTATTAATCTTAAATGTAGGAACTCCATGGCGTAACTGATCGTGTGTTTATATGTAGTTGCAGTGAGATAATCTTCGCAAATCTGTTGATCGGATCGGATCGGTGATCAGAAATTTGTTATCTCGAATTCTCTGTGCTTCGATAGGCATGGTAAACCGTTGATTCCGGCTTTCTGTAGCCGTTAGCACTTACAGATTTGCACTGAATCCACGTGGTGAGTGTCGGCCTATTCTCTCTGAGGTATTTTTACTTATAATTAAGGCTTTTGCCTATTATCAGTAATGGTAATATTTGCATTATGCAATAGATAGACTTCTTTTATCAGCGGACCTATGCACTAAATGATTTTATCTACTCTAATACTATAATACAAAGATTCTAAAACTGAAAACAAAATGCTTATGACAAACATTACGTACAGGCCAAAAATAATAAAAAAAAAGTTTCATTACGATACAGGTCTTGTATGGACACCTGTAACATAATATAACTTTTTTATCATAACGATACACCTATACAACCTCCATCTGGACCAAGGAGGTTGAACCTCTACTTTAAAAAGGTTTCAATGAACGAGTCCGTGACGACGCAACACGCATGCGCTCGATATTTGCACCTTGGCGCCAACATTTGACATTTAAAAATTTGTTGTTATATTCAGCGTTTTATTTGCAATATTGTTTTACGTATTATAGTATGAAAGTAGATAAAGTAGTGTATGACACTATGCATAACTTGGTCTTATAACACGAGTGTGTTTTAAAAAAACGAGCCGTAGGCGAGAACCCTTATTATACAACAGTATCATAAACTACTATTATCTACTCTAATACTATAATACAAAGATTCTAAAACTGAAAACAAAATGCTTATGACAAACATTACGTACAGGCCAAAAATAATAAAAAAAAAGTTTCATTACGATACAGGTCTTGTATGGACACCTGTAACATAATATAACTTTTTTATCATAACGATACACCTATACAACCTCCAGCTGGACCAAGGAGGTTGAACCTCTACTTTAAAAAGGTTTCAATGAACGAGTCCTCGACGACCGACGCAACACGCATGCGCAATTGATGTTTGCACCTTGGCGCCAACATTTGACATTTAAATAAATTTGTTGTTATATTCAGCGTTTTATTTGCAATATTGTTTTACATATTATAGTATGAGAGTAGATAAAGTAGTGTATGACACTGTACATAACTTGGTCTTATAACACTCGTGTGATGCTATAAAAAAACTCGCCTACGGCTCGTTTTTTTAAAACACACTCATGTTATAAGAACCCTTATTATGCAACAGTATCATAAACTACTATTAAGTTATTTCTTAATGGATTCTTAAGTTTTATTTCGAGTGATTTTATTGCGATGGGCCTTTTTTCAAATTACATGGGTGCTATGTGCATCACAATTCGTCTTATACATCATATCGACCTCATTGGACTATTGAAAAGAACTTATTTGTTACACGTGAATAATCGTAATTTCGCTTTTATTATTATCATTATATATGCTTTACGAGGACTTTCCATAAAATACATAAAAATAAAAAAGTTTATAATCAAGTATATTACTTTTATTCAATTATTATTACTTACTTTCATGAACGCTATTCATATGTTGCGATGCTTTTAAATGATTTTTTTACACAATAATAATTATTATTATTTAATATATTTCTTAAAACATTATTCGAAACGGAACGAATATTCGTGCCTATGTATCTATTTATTCCAATTTAGAAGACTAGAAATCTGTATCAATATAATAGCTTTTCAACTTATTGTAGTATGGAACGGTTACCTAACCGATTTTGGTCTTTATGCACTGCATATAAGGATGAAAATCGGTCGAGGCAATGTAACAATTTTTGATAGACTGACTTCTCTGTTGAGTCGTTTTAAATAAAATTACTCATTTATTTATCTATCACACATCTCATGGCTATTGGTGTCTTTATTCGTATATATTTGTAGACATTTGATACATTTTAATCAAATATTTATTGTTTAAAAGAGTTGGTAGTCATGTTTAAAGATATAAATGATCATGAATTTGTATGTACTGTTTAAAGGTTCTGAACAGAAGAATTGGATTTTTAAGAAAATAAAAATACAAAAATAAACTTAATAAATGTAGACTTAATCTCTTTCGGATAATCCAAGAGTTTTTACATAGTCACTTGCTAAGGATATTCAATAGCGTATCGTGAATACCTAATACTCTTTCTTTTCCATGGTTTCATGTCCAATTTGCATGTTCTAATTTCGGTAATGGGTCTTGTTATATCCAACCTTTACCACTGAATATAAGAGGCGAGTACTGTCTAAATACATTTTATTAACAGTACGATGTATAAAGTAATTCTCCCTGCCTTGTTTTCAAAACCTATTCTATTCATAACTTTGATAAAATCACTCACAATTTCCTCAACAATTCCTTCTCACACACATCTTTAAAGGGTACGAATTCGCATAATAAACAAACAGTTTGCCGCCGAATCTCGATTGCTGTCCCCGAAGCTAATAGTGAATTCTGGGCACATTTCGATTCGCATCGAAGGGTCCAATTCTGTAGGCGTTAAACCCACTAATACATTTTCAGCTCGCGCCGACATCGGGCAAAAATCAGAGCAGTGAGCGAGGCTGTGCATAACAAGCAGGATGTAGAGCCAAAGCTAGCTCTATATAATGTAGCGGCAACTAGAGCCTGGATTAATAAATTTATAACCTTTAATAATAAAAAAAAAATTCGATGCCGGTGCTTATAAAGGTCCATCTATTAGAGCCTGGATTCTATTACCAAAAGGTTTATTGTAGAAATATAAGCTTCTTTTATAGCCAAATCCAAAAAAAAAAACGAGTTTGATTAGAACTATTCAATAGGTATGTTATAAAATATAATTATGATAATTTTTATTCATCTAAATATACCAATAAACAAAATTGAGACCAGTGTGATATTAAAATAAATGTTTAAACATAAGTGATTACTTTTCATATGCTATGCTTTCTATAAAATTATGATTCAATTTTGTCAGACGAATACAAACATATTATTTTATTTTATATATATATAAACTTTAATAAAGAGGTTCGATTTCTTGTTAATCATTGTCTAAACTTTACGATCGTATATAATTTTATTGTAATTATGTCAATCACTTTTTTACTTTAAAATATTGGCATTAATGTTTGAAGATTAAAACAGACAAAAATAAAAGTTACGCTGGTTTTGCAGTCAATATTAATATTATATGTAATTTCACATATATTTTAGACCGTGCCTCAGTTACGGACTCTAGAGAAATGTTATAGAAAATAAGTTTTCTTTGATAATGCTTAAATTAAATATACAATCAAGAATTTATTTTCCACATCCGTAAAAACTTATGTAACTGCGGGAAACGTTAAGTTTGTCATTTTTAATGCAGTTTACGATGGCTATAAAAATAGTAATGCTTGACAAATTGAATTATGTCTTCATTATAAAAATCGTTCAAACACAGCTGTCCAGGTAAAAACAAAGGCTTATTAAAAAGAATTTACTGCTGCCATTAACCACCAGGCATCATGAATAAATTGGTAAAAGATCTCCATAGTTTTGAATATATGAAACGATAAACGCATAATTTAAAAAACAGATATATCGTGAAATGTCTAGTTTATTTTAGTTGGAACGGTTAAAAACAGTTTATAAAAGTGCAAAGTGAGTTAGAAATTTCAATTAAATTTTATGACTCTCCTAGCGGCCTCTTGGAAAGCACTTAATTAGTAATAAGTAAGGCTGAGTTCATTTCTCAAGTTCTATGAGCGTCCTAGTTACTTTTTCATTTACCTATAAAGCCGTTAATAATATCTAGTTATAAAAATATATTTATTTACTAAAAAGGGTCATGAATGAATGAATGAAAATACAGAAAAGCGTAGCTTGATAATCAAAGGAATTTTTAAGATAATAATTTTGAGAAAATTTCTTATTTCATTGTAGCACCATCTGTAAAGAGTTGATGATAGTATGATAAATATCTACGGGAAAAGTAGTGAATTCTTAGTTAATTCTACTTTCTTACATCAATAAGCTTTTGTTGTTTCAGTTTTTATCGTCCATTATATAAATGCAATACATATAAATCATAAACTGTGCACTAGTCATTTTGTGTTAAAAATAACTGCTTTTTTCATTATATTTTTTTTTACTTTACTGCTATAAGTAAATTTCTATAGATTTTATTATCTTTAAACGATACATCAAATCAGTTATTAACAACAACATCAATAAACTGATTCATCCGTAAGGCGATATAGTGAAAACCGGTGGGATTCCCTCGGCAGTCAGCTGGGCCATTAAATCCTGCTTTACGAGCGCTCGCGGCCGCTCGCTCGGACCGCTCATGCAGTCGTAACGCCAACTTAATTGGCATATTGAGATTAAGACCTTGTAATTGCCCGTTTTATTGTTTGTTAAAAGGGAAACTGATATTTTTTTACACATAATCGTTCACAGCTGATTAAGACGTCTAAGTGGGTTATGTTATTTTTATACGACAGTTGGATATTCATCAAAATAGTAAAAATCAGACAAAGTATTATGAATATTTTTTTTTCTATAATAGTAGTTTATGATACTGTTGCATAATAAGGGTTCTTATAACATGAGTGTGTTTTAAAAAAACGAGCCGTAGGCGAGTTTTTTTATAGTATCACACGAGTGTTATAAGACCAAGTTATGTACAGTGTCATACACTACTTTATCTACTCTCATACTATATTACGTAAAACAATGTTGCAAACAAAACCAAACTTTGTTTAAATATTGAAAAGATTTTTTAAATGTCAAATGTTGGCGCCAAGGTGCAAACATCGATTGTGAATGCGTGTTGCGTCGTCGCGGACTCGTTCATTGAAACCTTTTTAAAGTAGAGGTTCAACCTCCTTGGTCCAGCTGGAGGTTGTATAGGTGTATCGTTATGATTAAAAAGTTATATTATGATACAGGTGTCCATACAAGACCTGTATCGTAATTAAACTTTTTTTTTTTATTATTTTTGGCCTGTACGTAATGTTTGTCATAAGCATTTTGTTTTCAGTTTTAGAATCTTTGTATTATAGTATCAGAGTAGATAAATATATTTTTAGCATTATTTTAAGTACTAAACTAAATATGCTCTTACTCTCAACGCCAGTTTTATTAGGTATTATATAGAGATTAGGATTAGAAACCAGATCACCTGTTTTATGTTGTGTTAAGGATTTATTTTTAAATATTTATGTATACAATTAATTCTAGCAAATATAATCTCATATAAAATAGTCCTATCAGCTAATATGAATTACTTAAAATTAAGTGTTTATTTTATAATGAAAAAATATTAAATAATGCTTGGCAAGATATGTATATCTAGCCAGTTTTATTTAAGAACAAGTACTAAATACAAATTTTGCATATGGACAATAATTTATTTTGATTTTTAACAGTTGCACAGAAAAAAATATATGACTATAATTATAAATAAGCAATAGTTTGTTTTAATTGCTTTATATCTCACAGCCGTGCCTAGCAAGTAAATATTATTAACAAAGGATTAGCAAATATTTTAATCACATTGATTACAATTAAGGGACTGTTTTGAAACGCGAAGAGAGGCCTCGCTGGCACTTTTAGATCAATTTATATATGCAGGTAGCGATCTCCTAATAAAATATGACAGCTGTAATACGTTGTAGCGACGTGAGTGCGCAAGTTAAACAGACGTAGAGGTCAAAAACAATGACAAAAGGGCTAATTTCGAAAACAAAACTTTTTGAAATTTATATAAGCATGAAAAAAAAAACAAAATCGTACAGATATTGTTTATGTGATATACCAGTAAATGCAAATATGAAACCCTATTTCAGTGCACACCAGTATTTTAATTACTCGTTTTGAGTATGATTTATGTCACAGCCCAGACGTAAATGGCACTCACTAGTGGTGCATTGCCTTTTTTGTGTCCGTGATCGTTATCCGAGTGTAATTTTAGTTTGAAAACAACAAAAAAAAGGCTTTAAACGACAGCTAATACTTTTTTTTACAAATTGAGATGTTTTAGACATAAATATTTTGAATTAAAATCAAGGGATGGGATTCCATTTATGACAGGTGGAATATAGAAAACTCTTATTTTGATACTAGTTATTAAAAAACACAAACTTAAAAATTACGTTGGATTATTTTAGCGAGCATGCACACTAGTTTCGTAAAAGCATGTTAAACTGAACATGACGAAAGTGTACCGAAACATGTAAGTCGTTAAATTTTAAGTTACGGTCACGGAGGAAATTGGACTAGAAAAATAAAAATAAAAACTGGCTTAAAGAGGTCACGGCTGTGTCGCTCTCAACAGTGACGCTTGCCCAACGTGTATGATAAACAAGCATCAGAATACGTAATGTTGGCGACAATTCTGTGAGTACGCTTATTTCATTTGCATAAAACTAGAACCTGCTCTTTATTGCTGTTTTGATATCACTTTGTATTTCAACTACGCAACATACTGTCTCATTTTTTACATGTAATATTTCAAACGTAATGAAAGACAAAAAAAAATATAACGTCTACACTAAATTGAGATATTAAAAAATATTTGACGAATGTATAAGGAAATAATATAAAATGCTCACTGGCACAGTGGTTAACAGATTCAATAGAAGAGATTAGGCGGTTTTCGTAAAGCGCATCAGTTATAGGATGAGTGATAGAGAAGCATACTTTGAAAGTCGGCTGCATTTACGATACTACTATTCTATATTGATTCTCGTGGTGGTTTATAGTTAATATCGACATACACGAGGAAGGCTTGTACCCGAAGGGAAATTGGCTGGACATAAATATGATGTTTACAGAATTGACTAACAGAATCTTAGTGGCTCGTTTTTAAATTAAAAATAAAAATAGCCCATCTCAAAAATTGAAATATATTTATGCGTTCCTCTAATTAGACTATGATTTTAGCGCATTTAATAAAAAATATTATTATTGTCAAATTTATTAGTACATACATACTAAAAGAAATACATAAATCTTCTTTGTGTTAATCATAACGCAATAATATAAATCTATATAATGATTCAAGTGTTTAATTAATTACCATTAATATAAAAGATAAACTGACTTAATAACTATAAATCATATATCTCGTTAACATCAGGCAAAATTGAAATAACCGGACAATGTTTATTATAAAACCACAACATTTTTTGTTATTCCAAAGGTTTGCAATGCCTGCCCGCTTTCACCGACCACCCCATACTCTCAAATGCCCAAATCGCATATCTTTGTTCACGAAAAACGTGAACAAAAACAAAAAGAGCTTGCGCAAGACCATTGATGCATACCATTGTAGCTTTTGAACCTTTCGTAATAATGTGTACCGTTAGACCCACGCGTCCAAAGATAAAAACTAGACTAGTTTCTTTTCTTTTGTGATATCAGACAAAGGCGCAATATGATTTAGTAGATTTCTATTCTTTTAAAACTCGGGTTTTTAACACATTTTTTGCGACGTGGTCTTTAAATGAGCTTTTTTGGTCAAGTCGACTACCAAGTTGACATGTTTATGACTTTTTAGCAGTTATTTCATTTGTATTCGTTCAATTTAATAAAGATGTACAGCAAATTCTAACTAATTGCTTACATTTTACAAGTCTGATTTACGGACATCTTATCTAAAGCATGTTCGTGTCAAACCATTGTTTATTTTGGGTAGTGGGTAATACTTTATTTCCTATTTTTCCGGCGGGAAATTCTCATGGGCTTTCAACAAAGCCAATGTTACATTAAGCTGCAAATTAGGTGGATAATGTGTAGGTGGGAACTTAAATTTGTATGCATTTTCCTAATTTTGATACACCTCGCTACGCTACGTTATTATACGTACTGTTGTAAAAATTCTCTTTCCGCCTGGTACAAAATTTTACAAAAACCAGGATCCGTGAAACGTAATTCAAGTATATAATTGAAATCTAAAGGCGAAAACAAATGATATTAAAAGTGAAACGACGGGAGTGAAGAGACTTCAGCGAATTCTGTTTTGCTAAGTTTCGCTGTTGTATCCCAAACAATTGCATTCGTTTTACGGTCGGCATTAGTTGGGAGCTAAATTTAAATTGTTAGCGGGATAAATAATTTGAGTCTTGCTTGGAGGTTGGCCGTCTCGCTGCTCGCTTCTGCCACCTAACGTGATTTAGGAGTTTGCTACCACACTTAAATCATAGCCATGTCGTGTTCGAGACAGCACGCATGTACTTTTTGCATTCGTAATGCGGTCTACCCGATACAAGAGTCACTTAACACTTCTCTAGAAAGATGTATTGTTTGTTTTGGTTCCGTCCGGACGTCTAGATTCAATTGTTGATTTAATCATGTTTTTTGGTGATAACTAGATAGTAATTGCTTTTGCAAATCTATTTTCGCATAAGAAATGCATTGACAAATCTACTTACCTAGAAATGAGTCGTTAATCTTACGTAAAGCGGTATGAACAGTGGCGTTCTCGATACGGCGACTTAAACTACAATCACATTGAATTCATACAAAACTGACCCTGTATTTATTCGTATGTAATTAAACTAGTGACGCTACGGTGCCGCTATGTTACATTATTTTGTACTTTTAAAAAATACTAAGTTTAATTTCTTTTACTAAAGATATTTTACAGTGTTTGTACTAATTAATGTGAAAAGAAAAACTATCACTGTTCACGTCCGTCTATGTAATGGTCCAAGTATGAGGAAGATTTGTCGAACTTATTCAGTTTCGTGGTTTTAGTCAGCGTGCGTGGAGTCTCGCACGCGTGTCGCGTCGGGTCGCGCGTCGCATCGCGCGGCGTGTCGCGACTGTCGGCGGGCGGCGCCTAGGCCGCGCGCGGCGCACTGCCGCGCCGCCGCCGCGACGCCGCCCCTCCGCCCCGCGCGGAAACTTTGCCCAACTTGCATTCAGCCTAGGGGTGTGATGCCGATGTTTTCAGGAATTCACAGGGATGACAACTATATAAGATATATTGAAGTTACCTACTTTCACCATTTACCTACAAAAGACACTTTTCACTTCTAAATCTGATGTAGGGCCTATGCACACTGCGATTTTTAAACGCGCTGCCGACGCGTGTTTGGGAAACGCGCATCCGACGCGCGTCGGCAGCGCGTTCCTTTTTGTTCCACAGAGCAATTTTTGCATTTCTAATGCATTTGTTTTGACACAAACGCACGCTATAATCACGTCTGCACTGATTGGAGCGCGAGGCTGAATTTTTGCTGGTATTTAAAGCCAGAAACTTGAACACTTACATAAATTCATAGTGAAGCGGCGTTTGACCCGCGTTGACTATCGCGTTTGTACTGTATATAAAAAACGTGGAGTGTAAAAGATCTTATAGCTGATATATGAATGTACACTTATGTGTACATTCATATATCAGCTAAATGGTGCTTGTACTTATGTACAAGCACCATTTTAGCAGATATAAAGAGTGCTTTCGGTCTATATATATATATTTTAAATCTTATTTTATATATTTTCACTTGTTAAAAATAAACTAAACGTTTCCTATGTTCAGGAATGTTTGAAAGTTACGAAAACATTATTAAAAAAAGCGTTAAATTATTATGAAGTAAAAGTAACAAGAATTAATTCGTCATGGACAGAAGAACTGACTGAAAAGTATAAACATTAAAACGCTTTCGAATTTACAAAGGATCAAAAACCTTTTTAAAATAAAAAAATAAGAAACTCGAGCACAATGTTCCAAGGAACATTCTCTTTGTTTGGCATTAATACGAGTGCCAATACAGCGGGGGACGCTGAAAAGCTTTTTGATTAAAAATTCTTTCGAACTTCACGACTGAACTTATGTAAGTGGTTGCTTTGAACGTTTACAGAGCGTGTCCGGGAAGAGGGAATGGGGAGGAATCTTTTTCGAATAATGAAAGATAATATTTCAGCCATTGTTTTAGCTTTAAGCGGATATTATTTACTTGGAAACTAATACAATGCTCATAAATTGTTACATTTATAATACCGCTTTTTAAAATTATTATACTGTAGTAAAACTGTACTTCAAACTACTGGGTTTTAAGCTACTATTTTATCAGTAAAATAAGTTATTCAATAAAATGTTTGATAAATTTATTGAGTACCTACTTAAATCTCGAAACGTATCCAGTTTCACAATTTCAAACTTTTATTTAAAAAAAAATTAATAATTCTCTAGGTAAACTCTCACTCTTACTCAATATGTGTATTATCAAAGTTATTAAGTATTATTTGGCCTAAGAGATATGCTAACTCAATAGAATGAAAATTCTAGATAACTACGCTTAAAACTTTGTGTATCCAGGCATTGTAGTAATGAAACAATTAAGACGAACTGTTTTGTTAATAAAGTAGTCACAGTATTCCAGGCATTTTAGTGGCTCATAGAGAAGGTATTAGAGGTAGAGTTTACAAGCTCGCCAAGATCTCGATAAGATAATGAATTCGTTGTAGGCCTCGCCTGTACAAACTTAGCCCAAAACTAGCGTGGAACGCCTGCAAGTGCGTAAAAGCCGATCGCCCCACGACTTAAGTGCCGGCCGGATTAGAAACGGACGCTATGCGTAGTTAAGGTGTCAATTCGATATTATTAAATAAAACTTTTTTTTTAGGTAAACAAAGAAAACATTTCTACCTACCTTATGAAACTCAACAAAGAATAATGAAAACCACTTTTAGCAAAAAAAATATAGTATAGAGGCTTAATATATTGAATATAATCCACCCATAACTCTATGGTCACTACGAGTATGTGAAAAGATAAAAAAATATGGAAGGAAACCATTGAACAACAATACGAAGCAGTTCCTTATGACCTAATAATAAATAACAAGTAATTATTTTAAATAGGAAATATGGGTTAATATCATCCAGCCAGAATATTTTCTGTGTAAAGGACTGTAATTATGATTAAAAAATTAATATATTTATAAACTTAATATATTCGCGAATAGGTACGTGCATACCAAATACTTTTAGGAGTCTTGATAATATTATACTAGCTCTGTGTTATAATCATTTATGTTCCCAATAAAAAAAACTCAAAGATATTCTGATAACTGCTCTGGTTTCTAAATAAATAGTTAAAGAGTTGTGTGATTGTACTTAAAATGTTTATCTCATTATATTTTTATATATGTGATATGCATTTATAAACATAAATTGTACAGGTATGAGAAGAATTTCTGCTTTTGATCCTAATGTTATTTTTAAAGATTAAACTTATAGTTCGTTCACTATGAATAAGGGTCAAGTTCCGCCGCCTACTAGGAGCTCACAAAGGCCCCTAATCGCCCTCCCCACTCACCCCCGGAAAAGCGTGACGACCCACAAATATAATTTTAGGTGAAACTTTCCCCTATTGTTATGGATGTCTACTGATTTTCGGGTGCATCGACTCGAGAAGGGTAGAATGGTTTGTTTGATGTGTGAATTTATAGCGTAGTTCACATTAATAATGATACATTTTTGTAAGTTTTGTACAGCAAACTGCAAGCAACTAAACTCGGTATTTTGAGAAATAGCATACAGACTATTATTCTTCTAACGTCCTATGATAATGTCCAGTTTGGACCTACATTAAAAGATAAGGTAAATCGTTTCAAAATAAAATGTTATTTTTATAACTCTTCTTAGTAATTTTTAACTATCTTGACTTATTGTTATATTAATGAAGGGAAAGTCTAATATTCTACATAAAGATAACAAGTTAATACTTTAAAAGGATTTTGCTTCAATAGCTTTGCTTAATTTGATAAAACGGTAAAATTCCATGTTCAAGAAAGTTCAGGTTCTAACATCAAAAGAATGTAAAATGTTAAAAGCAATTTGTGGCCACTAACGACCAAATATGATAGTAGGGGCATAGACTGGCGGATGCGGCTACGTCACCGGTCCACACAATCGCGGCACACTTTTTAATTTATTTCGTTCACAAAAAGCTTTCTGTTTTATTTTCATTTCAACGGAGACTTGCGTTGTAGCGGGATCTCTATTTTTATTTATTCCGTTCCCCCATTTTTGTTCCTTTTTCAATTTTGCCCCGATCGACGGCCAGCAACGGTAGACGGATCTCATTTTAAATTGAATTCGTCTCTTTGCATTTTTTCTTTCTATCTAACAATTTTAATTGGTGTTGTTTGCATATAACTCGCTATTGTTCGGTTTGATTAGGAGCGTTGTAAGGAAAACAGGTGAGCGATGGTGATCGATACGGTCGCGTGATGCCGCCGTCTTTGAATAAAAAAGCTTTTTGCAAATTAGAAAATTTTCTTTCCACATTTCTTGGTGGGGTCAGCCGCTACACAGGTCACATTAACTATTTGCTCGGCTATACGAACTTACAGAACTTATTTAAGTATGTTCGATGTTCTGATTGTGTATTAAATAAATAATACTCCTTGGTTAAGATTTAATTTAAATAAAAAGAACATGTAAATATTACGGAACCAAATGAAAAAGGATTCAATTAAAATTGTAAATAGTTGACATCCGTAGTCGAAATTCGAATAGACTGTCACGTTGTCGGATCACATGCGGGAGGCTATCAAGCATGTGGGTATATGTCAGGTATGTGAACATTTAGCTACCAGCTATTGTAAAGGGTTTTAAACTTTAATAACTCCGACGAAAACTGCTTTTTGGCTGACGCAAATATTCCCCTATTAATTTGTAAGCGAACACGATATGATATCAATTTTTTTTTCCAAACTCTACACTATTGTAAGTGTCTTGAAATAATTTAGGATAAAAACAAAAACATCAAAAATCATACTTCTAATACAAAAAAAATATTTTCATTTGTAGAGTAAACTAAAAAAATGAACTTACAAAGCAGATAATCCGCTCCTAATCGATTCGTAGTGTCTCTATTAAAATAGATGAAATTGAAAAATATCCATTTATTTAAATCGAACCGTTTTAATTTATAGAATACGGCTTGAAGGTCATTTTTTTAAAGTAAAAAAAGGCTATAAAAATGTACACGTAAAGTATTCAATTTGGGGACATGTAACTTGCGAAAATACTCATCGATAGCTAGTGCAAGCGATACGGCTTTAATGAATATGTATTGGAGCAGGTGCAGAATGATTAAGTGGGTGCCGCGAACGATTTTTGTATCGATATTTCGAGCTCATCGATAAGGAACTATCTGTATCGAATATAAAAGTTATAACAACGATACATATCCAAGTTTATCAAACAAATACAGATATGTACTTTAACTGCGATTACTAATAATGGAAAAAATTACACAAATTATAATATCCATATTCATAACTTAGGAAAACCTGCTTATCTTCTTCACACAAACTTATGTTCCTACTAGGATAAGTACTAAGGCGGTTCACACACTAGAACTGCGTCCCGCCGCGGTGCGCGTAGCGACAGAAAAACGCGCCCCCGCGCGGAGGCGCAGATCTGCCTAACTTAGCGGTTAATCTGCTTCCCCGCGCAGATTTTCAATACAAGTTGACCTTACTTCTTCACGCCCCGCGCTCCCGCGCAGAATCTGCGCGCGGGGCGCCTACCCGCGCGTTCCCGCGTCGGCAGTGTGTTGTCATAGGCGTGTTTTCTATATTAATTGAGATACTTGCATACAACAATAAAATCTGCGGCCACGCGCTACGCGACGGGGCGCGGTGCAGTGTGTTGACCGCCTTAGTACTGTTGGTGCATATGCAAAATCGCTGCACCAACTAGGCGTCAAAGTTAATGATCACTTGATCAAAAATACTTCATTTTAATAAACGTTTCCACATTTTTTTATTTAGAAGAAAAGGATAAAAAATCATGTCTTAAGAGCATTAACGTACAGGACTTTGGTCCAAATCCATTAAAATAAGAACACTTATTCCTATGAAATATTATACACTTATGAAAAATACATAACTCTTAAAAGTTAGTAGAAAAGATTTTCAAAATGTTTAATATAACAATAAAATATATTCAGTTATTATGCCAATAATAAAAAGGTTAATATTTAAAATGTAATAATCTTATTCAAAATATTTTCTATTAAGTTTTTAGACTTACGTATGCTCATTAAGTCTACAAAATTTCATAAGAAACACTTTCCTTGTTTTAATGTATTTAAACATGAAAGTTTATGTGAAACGTGGCGTTAATGCTCTTATACCACGGCATTATAGGTATTGTAAGAAAAGTAAACGAGTTAAATAGTGCAACGATTACGCGTTACGCAGGTTATTCAACTTTCGCGAAGGTCGGATATCGGAATAAGGATATCGGATATAAGAATCGGATAGGTGACCAAAATTTACTAACTGGAACTCTTTGGTAAACTAACATGAAGCTGTTGATCTCATCAGTAGTCCTACCCATTCGCATGAAGCTTGCGTGTTTAGTTATGGCCTATTCTTCCTAAGACGTTTTTATGTTATCAATGGATACCATAGCCAGTGAGAATGGTTACCAGGCCAATGATACTGACTATGTTATTGTAATAGTATCACAACAAGGTCCAGGTCGGTAGTCCATCCAGGTCTAACTAATCTCACTCAAGGCGGAGGTCAATGAAGCATATTTTATGAGTAACAATCATAAAACAATTGGTTCCTTTTTCTCCTGTTCAAACGAAGTGTAAAAATAAAACTATAGTTACACTTAAGTAGGCAGTGTCAACCAAAAAATTATTTCGTTATTTTTTTAGTAATTTTTTTTAAAAGCTTTATTGACTTAAAATAAAAATTGGTACAATAGCATTGGGATTAAATGCTGATAGCATTCTGTACAAATCAACTTTTTGAAAATATAAAGGTACAAAAGCAACAGATTGATATTACTTATACACTATATACTACGAAATATACGTAGATATTTATAATATTGTTATTTAATATAATTTGCGTATTTTATCTAATTTAACCTGCATATATACTATAAAAATATTTAAACTATATTAAATGCGTTACCTATCACATGATGATTCATTCTGATTATAATAAAAATTTCCAAAGCATTCCGATCATATATTTACGAGCACAGATAGATTCCATGAATTATGCAAATGCGAAAACTTAAAATATACATATTACAAAATATTCGCGTCATATTGATGACGATATTGACTTTTTTATATTAAAGGTTAGGTACAAATATTTAGTGCAAATACAAATCAATGAGGCCGCTTTATTGATACATAGCAATCTCTTCCAGAGAACCATGGGTAAATATTAATATTAAAAAAATACTGATTGGGTGCATATAAACAGAAAGAGTATGTATGTTAATTTTTTTTATAAATAAATAATAATAATAAATAATATTTCTTACATTCACGGCAATTATCCTAGCCCAAAGAAGGTAACTAGGGTAACGAATAAACATACATAAATAAGTAATATTAATAGAAATATATATAAAAACCCATGACTCAGGTACAAATGCCCGTATTCATCACACAAATATCTCCCCCTTCTGGGATTCGAACTCAGGACCGTCGATGCGAAAGGTAGGATCGGTTTGCACCAAACCGAGTAAGTTATGTATGTAATAATATTTATAAATGTTGAAAAGTGTAACCGTAAACACATCATTGTATTTATTAATAATTATTTGGACATTTTTAAGTTAGCATTTTTTTATAATTTTAACACAATCTTTTTGAATAGTTACGTTGGCTTCATTGAATATACTTACATGCGGTATTCACTAATGCATATTATGTATAGACAGGTGCGCCGGACATGATTAACTAGGTGCCACGTACCATTTTTGTATCGATACATCGGGCGATAGCTCCTAATGCACGTGCGATGCTTGTCGATTAGAAACATAATTGTGTTTAGGATATCTTATGGAAAGAATCAAAATATTAATTGAGCTTTATTTAGTGGTCATATGTATATGTTTATTTTGATAGATAATTTAAGCAGTACTGATAAAAATACCATTATTTTTACTATCTATACATAAAAATAAAATTGGAGTGTCTGTTTGTAATATTGAAATAACCGTTTTTTACTACATGCATATGAATATATATACATACGATACATACACTAAAATAACTTTTTTTACAATTTTTGTCTGTCTGTTTGTTCTGGCTAATCTCTGAAATCGCTGGACCGATTTTGACGGAACTTTTATTGGCAGGTAACTGATGTAATAAGGAGTAACTTAAGCTACTTTATTTTAGAAAAAATCTTTAAAATTACTGTGCCAGAGCAACGCGTGGCTGGGTCAGCTTGTAGTCTAATAAAATAATAAAAAATTAAGATTAATAAAAACATTTAAAATATCAAATTAGTTATACAATATAGCCAATCAACATTGTAAAACTGTCATGTAATCTAATTTGTATTAAGAAAATTTATTTAAATGTATCTCAGAATATATATTGATGAATTAAAGCAGGCAATATCAATAAAAAGCAGATAACGTGTGAAGTGGTCTGATAAGTGTACAAAATAAAATATTCTTGCTCCCAAATGGTAAAAATGAACCAAGAATTACAGTTCTTAAAAATTCAAAAAAAAAAGTTAAACTTTTTTTTATTTGCCAATAATTTCAAAATTCAAAATGTCTGTTTAAGAAGAGAGATTAGATTTCTTTGAATTACAGGATAATTAATAGTTTAGATGAATTTATACTATAATTTTTTACTGCTTTTAAAAGTTTTTTTTTTAAGCTCTGAATTTGACGTCAATATCAAAATTAAACTTTTAATATTGGATTTTCTTTTAAAGTGGTTTTGTAAAATGCATTATAAACTTAACGTCATCGTTATCAGAGTAATTGCAGGTGGGGAAGTTGCTTGATTGTCGTAATCTTGTAATTGGGTGTGACTTGTCAAGCTGTATCTTCCAGTAAGATTTATGTTTTTCTCGCGCGACAGTGACACAGATAATATTGTGATGATTAGATTTTTTTAATTACTACAACGCAACACTGTTAAGCGTCTAAAGATTCATTTATGATTAAAAACTTAACTATTACAAATGCAATTCTTAATGGCGAACAGTTTTCTTTAATGAACATAATAAATTAATGCCATTGTTTGCAGTATACATAAATTTTCTCATTTCTTAAATCATACACTGTCTAGTATAGCATTATTCTTCGTGCTACCGTTAAGAAACTCGCTTTTGATTTATACACACTTGGTGCATTTAAAATCATGTTCTAATTTCTTTTTAATTTGTGACCTCATGCTGTTTTTCCCGGTGTAGCAGATCTTTTTGTATGTTAAATTCATCATAAGACCTCGAAACATTTATGATTAAAATACTCAAACACGTTTATTTGCATTTTATTCACTATCACGTTCTCACGCTCTCCAATAAAATGGTCATTTACCGCCAAAATGTTCTTATATTATCAGTTTTATAAGTAGGGTTGTCACATAAAAATAAAAGATCTTATTAGTTAATTTTACTTAGTTTGACACCGATTGCAACACAGGTAGGTAGGTTTTGACGTCATTTACGTTTTATATTGAAATGTTTGACAGCCCTGGTGATAATATAGAGCTGAACTATCTATTGCTGAGTAGCAACAAGTCTAGGAGTTGAGTGCGTTCCGAATCCCGGGCGGCGTTCCATAAATTTGCATTTTTATGTAGTCCGATTTGTACCATGCGCGAAACATGTTAAATAACGAAAGAACAAGATATTATTTTAGGTAATCACAATTTGGCAAGATCTACGTTTTTGCAAAAAAAATTAAATAAGTTTTCAAGTACTAATAACTCTAATAATTATTTTGATAAATATTAAAATTTCCAAAAAATAAAAATATATATTTTTCTATTAGTTACTAAAGTTATTTTTTCAGAAATATAATTAAATATCGGCCGTTTCCAATATAAACAGAACGGATACATTTTTTTTCTTAAAAAAAGAGTGCAAAGAGACATGTTATGCGGCTTATTTCTGATTTTTCGTTTGAGATCGCCTAAATAGACTCGAATTTATGGACGAGCGGAGTGCTATTTCCGTCGGACGACTTCGAGTAAAGATTTATTCGTATTTCTAACTGGGCCCAGGACAGAAAGTCTAAGGAAATTTTAATTGGATTATTAACTCGATTGTTGAGTGTGACTCAGCTTTATAGAAATGAGAATAGATTGTCATAAATCAGGATTAACTTTGTTGTTCGAGAGGAAATTCGCTGAGAAAATTTTCACGAATTGTGACGGCGAAGTGCGTAAAGTTATCGGTGTAATTAATAATGCAAATATAAATAGAGTTTCAACTTTCGGTGTTTTATAACATTAGAGATTCACGTCATAAAAATATTTATTAGAAATTTGCGATATTCGAAACTAAAAAAATATATCAGTTTCATAATTTAAACAAATATAGAAAGTAACGGTACCATATGAAATGCCACTTCGCTTGTTTAGTCCACACATAGCACACCACATCATTTTATGAAGTAAGGCACAAAGCCTGTCATATACGCTCAAGTTCCATTTAAATACAAAAGAACGTATACATTAGTATGGAAGCCCACATGGCGCTCACGAAATGTCTTATAAATACCTTCAACTAAAACACAGTCTAACCTACTTAGGTTCGGCCGCGATCCCAGGTAGGTAAGATCCGGCACTCAGTCCAGAGGGCGATTGCTTCTGTAGCCTTGTTTCCAGTTGCTTCCATCGAGTGGCTTAGTACGCTCTCAGTCAATATATATCACACCAAAAGCAAGCAGTTCACTTCTACTTGCAAATAAAACTCTTTGAGGAAGCAGGTGGCACTTTGATCGCAAACAAACGTGCCACCTGACGGTAAGCAGAAACCATAGTATATATGTGTACATATAGCTATACACTTTAACATTTTGACCTACCTTATGGTATTATAATAAAGAGTATTTAATATTTAGCTGGGTGCGCTGTCAACCTTACATGGAATTCAATCTACAACTGCCTTTTGAAGGATATATCTTTCTTAGCGCGAAATAAAATACCTGCTTTGCTTTAATATGTGAAGGTCAGTGATGCGACTTTTCGAGACAACAGTAAATAAGTATTGTCTATATTTTTTTCATTGCTTACTATATCATTAAGCTAAATGGCACTCAAATACAAACTAACGGTTCATAAATCTTTTTGACTATATAATCTATTTTTTAATTGACCCTCACTTTCCTCGATAAATTAAAGATAAAAAAGTAGTTTAAAGTCTTGAAACGTGGTCACAAGCACTTTCTACAGACAAAGTGCAGACGTAATGTTATTCTTTTACACGTTCAAGTGAAAATTTTTAAAAGTGGAAAGTATAAAGGCGAATTGCATTTTTACGGAGATTCGTTTTCTCGCATATCTGAAAACATTTGTTACTCTCTTATACATTTATAGAAAAAATATCTAATAATAAAGAAATAAATTTGTATAATTATTGATGCATTCCAGTTGTTGGTTTGGCATGTGTAAGATTCAGAAACTTTTTGCCCGACCAAAATACCTAGTATACAACGAAACTAAATGTAGGAATGACAATACCGGATCGTTTAAAACAAAATAAATTCGGTCCTCACATAAAGCTTTCGCCACCGACATACACAGAATCCGAGTCAACTCGCGTAAATCACCAAGTTGGGGTGTAAAAAAAATCCGAAATGAAGAGCTTACGTGAAAGTTCAAAAATATCAGCCGTGAATATAATTATCAGAGCGAACACCCGCTGGTTTCCGGAGTCCTATGGACTTTACTATTGGAATGCGATTTCATCTGAATTTTGATATGACACATAGGTATTATGTGTTCACCGGTTTTAAACTCAATTTGCTATGTGAAAAGAGGCTGCGTTTTTTTAGCTCTGTATTAAGTTATTTCTAGTATTTAGACCGAATTGTTAATTGATGTTCTGTCCCTATAATGAACAACACACTTTTTTACGGATTTTGCGCATATTTTATTTTATATTTAATCCTGACGTTTTGACTCCTTTACAGGAGTCACAGGATGATTAAGATAAAGGTTGTCATGTATTTTCTACTACCTTCACAATATTTTAATCGGGCACGTTTCGAATTGTATTTTTTATATAAATAAAAAAAAATATTTTTACATTTTATTTAGTTTTTAATTTTTTACTACGATTACATTGTATACTACTGAGTCTACTACCAGTTCGAAATCGGGAGGCCTTTCCGAGAAGAACTGGCGAAAGAGACTCAGGCAGGAGGACGGATCTCCAACTTACTGTTTTTATTTGCAAAAAGAGCTAACTACATCATCAGGTCTTGCCATGTGTGTTTTTGGAGGTATTAATTGAGGTATTAATTTTGAAGGTATTACTGAAGTTGTTTCTGTAATAGATAGTTATAACAAATCAAATAAAACAATTACTATTGTATTATTGTCTGGTTTCTTATTTTATGTAATGGTTTATTACTTCGCACCTCCAGCCTATAAATAAACTCGACATCTTAATAATGATTTCTAACTCGTTACTCATATTTATGAAAAACAAATAACAGAAAATTCTAAACTAGTAAGAGAGCAATGGTAGTGGGTTAGAGAGAGACTCTTTACATAGTTATAAATAAAAGATAACTCTGAAGTCCTACCTGCGAAGAGACTTCTGTCTGTGAATTGCAAATACAGACTGTCTCTGAAAGGGGATTTAAAGTATAAGTCCGGAACACCAAGAACGGCAAACTTTTTTATGTAGTAAAATAATAATTCTTAGTAGTATTTTATCTATAAATGTGTATTTTGAAGTTCAGAATGTATTCTTAGCTTAGTATAGTTTTGATAGGGTTGATTTCAATGTTTATATGAATTTAATGAGACAATTGGAGGACGGCAAATACTCGCATAGCATGTGGATTCGAGTCCCATGTGTAACTGCTGAGATAAGTTGTTTTTGTTCTTGAAAATTTTCTTTAGATCTAAAAATTTAGCTTAATAATATCTTAACATACATATATAAATTACGTGTCAAGTTGTTTGTCCGCGATGGACTCCTAAACTACTTAACCGATTTTGATCAAACTTCGTAACTATCTGTTATTTGATCTAACTTAAAAAATAGGAGAGGTTTTATTTTAATTTATAACATAGCAATGCGTGGCTGGGTCAGCTAGTTAAATATATATTAAAGAGTCAAAGTTAGAAGGAAAAGTAACATTGTGTTGAACAAATGACAATCGTGGTTATATTTCCTATACTTTATGTTTTTGTGTTCAGCATTAAAATACTTATCGAAACAGAAATTATTACTATTTTTATTTCAATATTTTTTCTGGATTCGAACCCAGATTCCGCAACAGCTGTGCGAACAAAGTGACATGCCTTGATAAATAAATTAAATATTCTCTATTTTTTTTGTCTTGTTTATTCTTATATACCTACACCTACAGCTAAATTTATATGGAGACTTGCTACGAAAATTTTTATGGGTTCATTCAAGAGTACTACTTACTTTATATCTTATTTTGATTTATTGAACACCTTAGCAAATAATTAATAAGAAGAAGTTTAGTAAAACGCACTGCCAAGATAGGAAGATAATAAATTTGCTTTATTTCGGCTAATTAATAATCGTCGTCTGATGTATAAAATTGAGTTTTACCGTCACCTTAATAAAGTGTTTTATAGAAATAAAAATCGAATAAAACGAAGTAAGAGAGTTACGTCGCGGAGTTCAAACAATAGTGTTTACAACACTACGATGTTTATCAAGTATAGCAATTAAAATGGTAATTAAAACAAGTAAGAAGCAAGCGGAGTCGGGTTGTAAAACTAAGGTGCGACCGTCGAAAACAACCATAAAATTCTTTATACGCACACAGAGTAGCTACAAGTAGAGACAAAGAAATCGTTTCGATTAATTATGTTACAAATAGTACGACGGAAAAATATCAGGGACCACCTTACGATATCAAAAACGATTACTTTTTGTGGTATTGTGTTTTTGTTGGTAAATTTGAGTTGCTAGAGCGCTAAAAATAAGGGGTACCGGTTGCGGGTTGTCAACCAATCTGTGATATTCTTTCGATATTTATTCATTCGCCTTTTAAGTATTTATTAATTATAATTAGTTTTGATTAGAAGTCTTACCAACACCTTTTATCGCGATATAAGTTCCAGTATCAAAGAGAGACTCCACTATAGACTCCGTATATAAGTGAATATCGAACTTGTGTCGTGGTAAGAGATCGTGATAAGGGGTCATGTCCTTCTAGATTGTTATATTTTTTAAAAAATATATGTAAAAATACAATAGGAAAAGTTCGAGAAAACATTAATATTTATTTCACATTAAGTAAATCGCGATGTCGAATAATGTCTATTGCAAAACAACTACCGTTTGCCTAGTACCGCGTTTGATTAATCATCTACGTGGGGACCTCATTGATAGTTAAACACAGTCGAATTTTCAGTAAAAGTACCTTTTTGGACTTTGAAATACTAGGTGCTTTGTTTACACCTTGTAAAAGAGCTCATCAATTGCCTTAATTTTTTTTCTTGTGTATTTATTTAACTTCATCATAAGCTTTTCGCAGCGTCGCCATAAACCTCTGTGGATATGCTTTAAATAGCTGAAAATAAAACTGTCACAAAATTTTATAACCGTAGTTTATTTGAATTCGTCTCTTGAATCGATTAGCAAGCTTACCAATTTGAGTTTTTAACTATATACTAACGATTAAAAAAATAAATATTTCTTCCCAGGCTGATGTCTCTATGCCGTAAATACTCTCTGCAATTTTGAAAGCTAAGGTGTTTCACAAATGAAGTTGTAGCATAAATAAGTTTCTTTAATAAAAAGCGGACTAAACACCGGTGGGTGTTCTCATAATAATTTTGGAATATTCAGATCATTTTCTCTTTAGTCTGGCCTTTCACTTTAGTATAAGAATTTAAAATTGTAAATGTAATTTTTCGAATTGATTTTAATTATTAGACAATAAAAACGTCTCGGTAGCTGAACTAAACGAATTATTTTATTTTGTTGTTGTTGAAGTGTTAAATAAAAAATAAAAGATTAACGATAATAGTTTCTTTTGTCTAATTTTTTTTAAGAATGAGGTCTTGTATAATTCTTTTTTGCATTGGCTGAGCTTTTCGAAAGTCTACAGTTTGATTAATTCTCGCTGGAACTGCGGTATAGAATTAAAGACTTCTATTTGTATCTTCTAATAGCTATATTTTTCTACAAAATTGCGACCCGCCTGGTGGCAACCGGTTATGATAGACTATAAACACCTGCAACTAACTCTGACTAGTTTAGGTTGTTAAGTGATCCAAATAAATAAATTATGTACATATAGAATAGAATATTTTTTATTGCACAATCACAATCGTCACTCACAAATAAGTCAAATGACTTATTCGTGAGTGACTGTCTCTAAAAAATAACAACGCGAATTGAAATGGGCAGATCAATTTAGATAAAAAGAATAAAGAGCCTATGGACATCTCGGACGCGACGATTAAGCAGCCACTTTATATAAATACGTAAGTTGGATACGTAAACGATCTGGTCCACGAGGACCTAACCAAGCAGGGCTTCCCGGTCGAAGCCGTACATAAGCTCCACACGCGCACGGGAGCTATGTACCCGCTCGTCCTTATCAAATTATCTCCCGACGCCCCGGCCGCCCGGGACATCTTCCGCGCCGAAGAGCTCACCATCTGTGGGCTCTCGAACATTAAGGCCGAAAAGCCACGCCGCCGCGACTGGCCAGTACAGTGCCACCGGTGCCAACTGTACGGGCACACGGCAGCTAACTGCCACTGCCCCGCGAGGTGCGTGAAGTGCTTAGAGCCTCACGCGACCAAAGAGTGCTCGCGCACTCCGGACACTCCGTCCCCCCCAGCCTGCGTTCTGTGCAACCAGGTGGGGCACACGGCCAATTACAGAGGCTGTCCGCGCGCTCCGCGTCCTACTAAGGGCAAACGGGGCCCATCCCTAGCAAAAACCCAACCGAGCCGCGCGGCTAAAAACCCACCGGCGCGTACCTTAGAAAATTTCCCCTCCCTTCCGGAGAGGAAAACCGCACCGGCGGCGGGGCCCTTCAGGACCCGCACCGATCCGACGCTTAGCTGGAGCCCCGTCAGGGCCCCAAACCAGGCACCCGCATGGGGGCCCCCGAGGGCCCCCGCGCCTCCTAGCCAACCGAAGGCGAGGAACGCTCGCGCTCCCAGTCTAGCTGATGACCTCCTGACCGTACGATCGGCCATTGAGGGAATCAATATACACGAAATCACGGTGCTTGCCGGCAAGCTCCGTGCTTCGAACTCTCCTCAAGCAAAGCTCATCGCGCTTTGCGAGCATTCCAATCTCCTTAGTTCGTTGTGAATACTCGGATGTTAGTGGTTATGAATATTTTAATAATATTTTTAACTATTAATAATGCGGGCATTCACACATCCGCGTTCACATTCCGGTTAGGTACTCAGACGGCTCTTCCGACTCTTGTTAGTTCTCTTGTTAGTTCGATTATTCGTTCTTATTCATATCCATTTCCGCGCGCTAGATCTAAACGTAGTTTACCAATCTGCCGCGTTGCCTCTTTCTCGAACAGCGTCCATGGCTGCTAATAGTTTAAATTCAATTCCGAACAACACTATTATGCGCATAGCCGGTCGTATCAAACCTAAAGGGTTATCTCTCCTTTCGTCTAATGCAGGAAGCCTTAGACCTCACCTTCCGGAGCTCAAGCTCCTAGTCCAAAATAATCCGGTAGATTTGATTCTCGTCCAAGAGACGTGGCTTAAACCCCACGTCCTGAGGGGAACAAACTTACCCAAATTCAAACTAATTAGGAATGACAGACCCCTCCAACAGGGAGGCGGTACTGCCATTTATTATAGGAAAGACTTTCACTGCTGCCCACTACCCACTCCACCCTTAATCAACATGGAGGCCACGGTATGTAAACTGGCAATGACCGGACACCCGTCTGTGATCATTGCATCAGTTTACCTTCCCTCTGGCTCCGAAATCCTCCGCAGCGACCTTGAGTCGCTACTCTCGTTAGGCCAGTCGGTCATCCTGTTTGGAGACTTCAACTCCAAACATACCGACTGGACATGTAGGGAACGGAACCCAAACGGTTCCAAACTTCTGCAAATGACACTAGACTTAGAGCTAGACGTCATCTGCCCCCTTTCTCCTACCCACTACCCACGTATAGTCACCCATCTTCCGGATGTTCTTGACTTTGCCCTGCTTAAGAGAGTTTCTCTTAAGCTCGACGCGATAGAGTCGCTAGACGACTTAGGGTCTGACCACCGACCCGTATCGCTCGTTCTGGGCGGCCTCGAACCTCCGACTTCAACTATGAAGTATTTCACTAACTGGAAGGGCTATCAAGCCTCCCTAGAATCCGCGCTCGAGGATCCTTCCTCACCTCTCCAACCAACGGCTGAACTGTTAGACAGTCCAGCCAAAATCGATACCGCGATCGACTCCTTTACCAAACTAGTCCAATCAACCACAGCGGATCACTCGCGCGAAGTCAAAGTGCCTAATAGGCCACTTCCGCCCCATATCCGGAACTTGATTAGGACTAAAAACAAGGCGCTTAGAGACGCCAGATTATGCCCAACTCCCACGTTTAGAGCCGCAGCAAACCGTTTGCAGCGGGAAGTTAGGACTGCAGTTGCCGACCTTAGGAACTCCCGATGGAGTGACCTTATGGCGGACATCTCTCCCTCTCACCAAGCGTACTACCGGGTCGCTAGAGCCCTGCGTAGTGACGCTATTACGTATACCCCTCCGCTCGCCCGCCCCGATGGCACACATGCCTTCGAGGACGACGAAAAAGCCGAATGTTTCGCTGACAGCATTGCCTCACAATGCTCGCCCAGCACCCAAGCGGGTGACCCGGTCCATATCCGGGTCATCGAAGAGGAGGTCCGAGACAGGGCCTCCCTTCCGCTCCTCCCTGAAGACCCTCCATCCACCACTTCGGTGGATGAAATCCAATCCTTTATAAGGGGCCTTAAGCCCCGTAAAGCCCCGGGCGCCGATGGCATCTCCAACAAGGCGCTCAAACACCTTCCCGAAAGGGCACTCCTTTTGCTGTCCCTAATTATGAACGCCTGTTTCGAACATTGCCACTTTCCAGCCGCCTGGAAGGAGGCAATCGTCATAGGCATTCCCAAGCCCGGCAAGCCCCTTGATCAGCCGGCAAATCATCGCCCTATCAGCCTCTTAAAGGCCATGGGCAAGCTTTTCGAAAAGATTGTACTCTCTCGCATGAGGGAGCACCTTTTCGGAAACAATCTCATTATCCCACACCAATTCGGCTTTAGAGCAAAGCATAGTTGTCCACAGCAAGTTCACCGCATCGTTGAGTACATACTCAGCGGGTTCAATAAAAGAAAATACAAAACAGGTGCTGTCTTCTTCGACGTCGCCAAAGCTTTTGATAAGGTTTGGCACGCCGGACTTATCCATAAACTCTACGACTTAGATATGCCCGACCGGTTAGTCCGTCTTATAGCCGCATTCCTCAGCGATCGCACCTTTCGCTTTCGCTACGAAGGAACCCTGTCAACGCACCGTCCGCTGAGAGCGGGCGTGCCGCAGGGGTCGGCCCTCTCCCCTCTCCTCTACAGCGTTTATACAAACGACTGTCCGATACCAACCAATGGTACCCAATTAGCCCTATTCGCCGATGACACCGCACTTTTTCTAAAAGCGCCGTCACACAAGGCCATCCTTGGTAGGCTTCAACAATCTATCTCCCAACTAGGCGACTGGTTTCGCAAGTGGAGAATAGACGTCAACCCAGATAAAAGCGCAGCAATTATATTTGACGTTAAACGTAGGTCCCGAGTGGTCCCTTACGGGACACAGCCCTTAAGGCTACTAGGCGCCCCGATACCGTGGCAACGCGCCACCAAGTATCTAGGCGTCACCCTCGATAAAGGCCTCACTTTCGGGCCTCATATCCGTAGAGTCACTAGAAACGCCCGCTTCTACCTAAACCGTCTTAACCCTATGTTGGGGCGGGATAGTAGAATGTCCTTAAAAAATAAAATAACCCTCTACAAAGTTTGTATACGACCAGTCATGACATACGCGTCTCCAGTATTTGCACACGCGGATCCCGTCCGATTAAAGCCGCTGCAAGTCGTGCAGAGCAATTTTTGCCGTAGGGCAACAGGCGCACCTTGGTACGTCCGAAACGCGGACCTACACCGCGACCTGTCCCTACCGACCGTCCAATCTCACCTGCAAAAATGCTCCGAGCGCTTTTTCAAAGCCGCAGAGGAGCATGCAAATCCCCTCATATTAGAGGCAGCGGACTACGTCCCGCTCGCCCCCTCTAGGCACAAAGTCCGTAGGCCCAAACATGTGCTTACGGATGAGCCTGACCCTTTAGCGCAAGCTGTGGAACGCCTATCATCGGCCCACACTCGCATGACCCAGCAATAAAAACGAGCGGCCTTCCGCAGCTCGTTAATCCCGCATCTGCGGACCACGTCCAATAGGGGCGTGGCCCGATTTCTCACGCATGCGCTAGCTTAAGCTAACGCGGCGTTGCGTCGCCCTTCATTCCCGGGTGCGATCGCTCATATAAAGCCTGTATAGCCTTCCCAGGCTAAGGCACCTACTTCAGGTGGTGTTTAGTCAGTACGAGTCTGACATAACCTCTCGGCCGGCCGATGTATCCATGTAGGATTCACCACCTCCCTCCCTCGCGTCCGGAGGGAAAAAAAAAAAAAAAAAAAAAAAAAAAAAAATACGTAATGATATTTACGAAAATCAAATATGATTCTAATACTTTTAGTTTGGAATCGTTGAAGTGTATGGGAGTTGTGCACTCTAAGATCAAGGTAGCTGACGACAGCATAATCAAGATTACATAAGATAAGAGATTGTCCAAGCGCAATATGAGTAAATGTCCAAAGAAAATTGCGGGGTCTTCTCAGAGAATAAGCCTGCGCAAACGTTTGCCGACTGATTTCTGACGACGTGTTCATTATGTAAGATGTTAATCCATAGGTATATATAGATACCGAGCTTTTTCATGGAGTCATTATTTGGTAGACATTGAAAAAAAAACAATATTTTGCCGCATTTTGGGTCTACCAACAATAATAACTTGGGTCTTGGATGGAATTACTAGATGTCAATGTAATTTGCTACAACCAGATATTGTGGGCAGGTCTCAGTTGTTAAGATCAAACGTCTAAAGTAATTGAACAAAGAGCACTGGCATATATATTTGTAAGTCGTCAGTTTAAAGGTGTTAAGGTAGAAAGTAGTTAATGAGATATGGAATTTTAAACAAATTAATAGTAATGGAGATATACCGCAGGGTCTACCCTGCGGTACTCCAGCTTCCAGGTAATTATGAAACGAGTTAACCATTGTTAGGGCGTTAGACGCCTTAAAGCGTGAAATAGTTAGTCTGCCGGACATCGGTCAGCTTAAGGTTAAGTCATACATAATCTACGACAAGAGCATAGTGTTTTATGGGTTGGGTACTGACTACTGCAGACAGCTCCAGAGAAAAAAAACGTTTGAGAGTGCTTTGCAAAAGGACCTCCTTAATAGTAGTCCGAGCGCGCTACCACTGAGCTTTCGAACTACTTACACCAACGTAAGAAAAACATTACCTACGATTGTCCAATTCAGTTCTAATCCTATTTGCTCAGCAGTATTTAAACCGAAGACTCATCCGAAATACTACATTGGAATAACGTTATAATAAACTCTTGATAGTAACTCAAGATTTAATTAAAAAGCACTATCTAAAATAAAAGACAAAACGCTAGTTACTAGGTTTGTAGGGTTTGTAGTATGAAAAATATTTATTCAACAATGTAGAAAAGAAAGATTGTGGAAGTGGGTTATTCTATTTGTTCTTTACAAATCACATTAGCAGACAGTTGCCATGCGGCATAAAGAAACAAAACGCAACCAACCCCAGAGGGCGCAGCAAACGTATTTTTCCACAACTTTTAAACGCGTCTTAAATCCGTACTATTTTAAAACGTTCGCTAAAAGCTCGAGCGGTTTTCTTAGAAAGAAAAAACCGGAGTTCGGAAAAGCGATAGACTTTGGGCTCCTTGAGACTAAAGTTAAATATCCATTTAAATCTTTGAAGCTGCGGGGCTCTCTTGGGAATTCAGCGCTGCAGCGTGAGGCGACTTCGATGTATAACTTCATAGGTAAATTGATTTTAGTTGATTTGTTAATTTATTAAATTAAGTCTAGACGTTATATTGTTTTATTGTAAAGGTGGTTTGTGTCTTTGTATTATAAATTGATAATTATATCAAGTAAAAGCTTTCTAAAGTAGCAAAAATTTCTTAATGTCATTTTTATTTTTTATTTTTATCTAACGTCAGCGGATGTTCAAAATATTTTACGAATGTTATATTTTAGTTTAGAATGCATAATGTTTTCAAATGTCATCAGCCAATACGAGCTATGTTTGCTTTAGTAAAGTAAAAGTTACTAGCTCGTCTTGAACATGATCACATTTATGTGCAGTACGATAGAACAAACTTATTTTCAATGTATCCCGTAGCAGGTAATTTCCCAAGAGCTTACTCCTTACTAGACATGAAAATATCAAGAATTCAAAAAGATGTTATAATTTCATACAACAATAAGATTTCATATTTATCTCTTTGAATTAGCTAATACAAAACACACATGGTGTATTGAAATGTAATGCGAGGAGATCTGTGTGCAGATCAATTTGAGAAATTTATCAACAAACGATACTTTTAAAACTATTAAATAAATATTTCCGTTGACGCTTTAAAGCGCAAGCGTCGCTTGCCGTACACCGGCTAAAAGAAAGCGCATCAAGCGACACAGCGATATTCACCTACAGTACATAGCTCCGTCGACGACGGCACTAAATCAATACGAGCCATCACACCCCCCACCCCACCCCCTTCAAGCCGCTTTCGCCGAAAGCCACCACCCTTGAAAAGCTC
The DNA here is from genome assembly GCA_927399485.1 of Calamotropha paludella. Taxonomy (NCBI): domain Eukaryota; kingdom Metazoa; phylum Arthropoda; class Insecta; order Lepidoptera; family Crambidae; genus Calamotropha; species Calamotropha paludella. The sequence goes on along the minus strand of OV656815.1, from coordinate 17,269,064 downwards.
GTGAGCTGAGCTCGTACTTCTGTTCGGCTTTTGTGGAGGTGTAGCTCGCCCGGTGCCCCTTGGGATTTGTCTGATCGCCCCAATTGACAGTTCGAAATTTAAAATTGGAATTGCATTTTTTAATACGGGGCAACAAGTACGAAGTATTGCGTAATGTATTGCGAGCTCCGTTGTGTGGGTTTATTGAATATTAGTCTATTTAATAAACGAGTTTGAATCGAGGGTTAAAAATTTGATACAGTTATAAATTAAAAAAAAAAAATTGACATTAAATTATAAAAGGTTCTAATTAGTATTTAATCCTCTGATAAAATTGTGTAATATTTGACAAAACTGAAGTAAAATTTCTGTGACCTTTTCAAACATGCCAAAATTGTTTCGAGAAAAAAAAATATTTCGGTTAAAACCGAGGTTTATAACAACAGTTCTAATCATTTCACTTGTTGTAAAAATGGAATAACCTTGAGGTCACTTAATATTGTTTTGTACATTTGAAAGTTTTGATATAAAATTTGAAAAGAAGGAAAAATAATACAACTACATATATATTAAAACTGTTAAATAAACAATATTTTTTATATAATTTAAATAATAATGGTGATCCTAACAATCTAAACATACCTAAATTATAATCGTCTATAGGTAATAGTTCATTTCAATATACTCATAACGTATGTATAATCACACTGCTAAGCCCTAAAAACAATTTCCCTAATTGCAACAAAGTCAACTAATTAACAAAATCAATGAACATTGATACTTTTAATAAAAATCATAAAGCATTAACTCATTGCGATCCTTCTATAATTATCCGTAATGTTTCTACTAAGCGACTGTATAAATCAAACATGCGACGCTATTGTTCGATTCGTGTTAGATTGATAAGGTTATTCCCAAGTGTGAACGAGACAGATATCCATTTAACGCTTTCTGTTCATAAGTGATTGTATACGCAAAATTTGAACAGAATTCTTTTAAATTCTATAATACAATTTCTTTAATCGACGTTTTTTTAGTAGTTTTATTAATTACAATAGGAAGCTGTAGTTTTTTTCGGAATTATAAACAGTTTATGGGAAATTTCCACTTATACTACATTCACATTGGGAGCCCATCAAAAAGTTTTTGCGCGCTTTTACAGTTAGAAAACGATTTTCAGTCTATTTACATAACGTTTTAACCCTCTCAAGCTACTTTTGTTTGAAAACATTCAATCCATTAACTCCATAACTCGTTTGTCGGTTTCCTCTCAATATTTTAAGGGAAAGTTGAGTCACTATACCTATCACGGAGGGTGATTGTGAGAAAAATATATTGTTAACTCTTCTCTACCTCTTTTTCTATAAATTTCGTCATTTTCATCAGTACCTACAACCAAGTTAAACGTCTTCTCTAAGTTTAGTGATGCTTACCTGAAACAAAATACATGAAAATAAGATAGTTAATAAATATATTTTTATAAAGAAATATAAACAACCTAAATAATTTGTAAATTTCACTTTAAATTAAAAGTATTTGGTACAATTGACAGATTCAAAAACTATTCCAAATTCAAATTTTAATAGGCACGTTCGGAATTCGAGTGGCAATAATGAAATAAGCGCAGGACAAATATAATAAATCTTGCCGCGAGACGCGAGGGCGGCGCGGTGACTTCCTCTTTCGATATTTGAATTTAATTTAACGTTTCGCATTGTCAATTTGAATGAAAATCTGAATTTGGAACAAGTTTAATCTAGTGCTGCGGCGTCAGGATTTCCATTGTGTTAACAAGGATAGTTTAAATTGGATTACTTAAGTATGAAGCCAATTTTATTATTTACTTTCACGGACGTCATATCTCGGACTTTTTAATGAACTATTCCTGATTTTGTTGGCGGTAGTTATGGCCGTTAAGTATCTCGAACTACCTATCAATTAGAACTGTCAAAAAGAAGCTTTTATTTATTTACAATAAAAATATATATGTATTTGGAAAAAAATGTAAGAAAGTATACATTGTATATTGTTTTCTCTTAATGTTAGTAGCACCGTGGCCTTCTCCATGTGGCGATCGTGTTTCGCGTGTTTACATCCAGGGTTATCAGCCAGCTTAGCTCACGGCCTGGATGTTAGGCTAAGGGTGCATTGGGAGCAAAGCAATAATAAATTAAACCATTAGACGTCTTACCTTAGTGCGGTAGGTTTATTTAATATCAAAATTATTTAAATAGCCTAATTTATGTACCTAGATCTATACCGTATCTTCACAAGTCCCTAATTGTATGCAAGTATGTAGGTAAATATTTCATAAATAAAATTTTATTATACAAAAAAAAATTAAATCCAGTATAAAATCCATATTGATTTCATATAAAATATATATACCTCAATACAAAATATATATTTTTTATAAATGATTATTCTCTTCGTATGTGATTAAATCCCCTCTAAAAGTCTGGGCCGATTTTCATAATTTTTTGTTAATCCTTACTAATATTATAAATCGGAAAGTGAGTTTGTTTGTTTGTTTGTTTGTTCCGCTTTCACGCCGTAACTACTGAACCGATTGCTTTGAAATTTTGCAGACGTAAAGATAAAAGTCCGGATTAAATAATAGGGTACTTTTTATCCTGGAACAAAATTAATATTCCCGAGGAAAAACAAAAATATTGTTTGCTTGATGGATGGATTGTAGATGGCGTTGTGTGTCGTTTAAAACAAGGTAAAATATTGCAAACGAATATAAACATGTAAATTTAGAAGCTAAATGATACGATACTGAATCCCCGAAAATGAGGAATTCCCGAGGGATGACGTACAATTTGTTTTATCGTCTAAACTGTTTTTTTTACATCTACTTATATATTGCAAACGAATATGAACATGTAAATTTTGAAGCTAAATGATACGAAAATGAATCCTCGAAAATGAGGAATTCTCGAGGGATGACGTACAATTTGTTTTATCGTCTAAATTGTTTTTTTTACATCTACTTATCCTGAAATCACTAAAGTCAACGAATTACTAATTGGTATAAGTATTAGTTACGTTATTTAGTTCTTGAGGTATGCGATAGATGGCGCTGGATGTTTTTAAAAAAATGGTTACGATGTGTTTTTTAAAATACGTAAGAAGTGGAATGATAGCTTACGCTATTGCTTTGTACCGCAATATAACCGAATTAAACGAGGGCGAAGCCGCGGGCGGAAAGCTAGTATTTAAATAAATCTCTGGGCGGTTTCATATACAATTAGTCCTGGTAGCCCTGTGATCAGCCGGGCCACTAGTTATACTATACACTTGAAATTTGAAAATTAGAAATGCATAATACATGGAGTGTTCCATAAATATTAAGTTTATTTGGTGCATTTAATGTTTATATTTATTTGAAAGCTTGTATTTATAACGGATCATAATTTTACTAGGCTTTTATAAAACTGGTAACATAAGCGGCGGACTAAGATATAATGTGTTAAGACTTAGATGAGTCTCGCTGAAAATTCCACCCTGGATAATATATCAAAAAATTTGTCATTGTGATATTTCAGTGCCACTCGGAGGGTATCATATTCAACCACTCAAATTACTCTTTTGCAAAGCAATAACATCAAAACGGTTCTCTTGCACTACATTGTGTATCAAATTATGTGATTGTTTAAAAGAAAGCTTTACTCCTGCTTCTATACAAAAGCTAAAATAAAAACATTTTTTTACAATCTTATGCATTTTTAAATGAAACGATATGAAAAATATGCATAAGTGAAAACGAATGTGTTAAACAATAGACCATTGTTTTTTATACGTATGATTAGACTAAAAATTATAAAATTCAACTCAAACAAATACATACAGCGATTTTGGAGTAATAGATTATTTTAACAATATTAACAATATCAAATTTATTACTATTGTATATATAATTACATAAATTTCAAGCCCAGTGTGTCTTCAACCGATTCTGCCGCGACGATGATCAGATTCCTTTAATATCTATGCATCTCTACATAGAGGCGAACTTTTCAGCTCTCGCCGTAGATACACAGAGTCGTGACTTATACTAGGTGGCCATGTTATAATTACGTTAGATAACGGCTCAGATTGCGGTTGCTAATGATACAATATAAGAGTTTTTAAAACAGGGGTCAGATGTTCGAACTTTTTTGTTGATAGATTTTTTACTATACTTGGCTTGGCTTAAACATTTTAGGGTTACATATTTTTTTTTGGTTATGGAACCATGTTTGAATCCGTGCAATAAAACTGATTGAATACAACATTAATATTTTAATAACTTTAGTACTTTTGCAAGAATGTTTACATCTTAAAGACCATAGAGCACAAACTCCTCGGGTTAAAGTTTGCGAACGGACTAAAGTCAAAATCCGATCGCGCGGCAAAGAGCGCTCCGTGTTCCGTTCGCCCGAAAAACGGACAAAAAGCCCGCCTAATGCGCGCCATAGCAGCCGAGTGGGGAGAGCGGGGTGGGGCAAAAAACTAATAATAACAACGTCACCCCATCGCTGTAGCCGCACCTACTTGCCGACATTTTGAATTTCGTGTCCACCGATGAGTACTGTGATTTTTGTGAAATGTGACGTGATGCATGAGTCCTCATTCCTTTAAAAGCCGACCAATAAAAATGATCCACTTCAACACATTACTTTATTTTAATTGCTCCAAACTTGATAATTTTGAATAAGAATCTGTTTTTTATTTTTAAGTCAATAAAGTACTTCTAACACTTTTACATTTTATCTACTTAGATCTGAAATTATAAAAATAATTTTAAGAATAGTCTCATAAGAAAGAGAGAGCTTTCGTGCTTTATTTGTGCAATACCGGCTAAGAGTGAAATAAAATAAGTTAAAATATCTACATCATTATCTCAACATCAAACACCAATTCATACAATGAAAAGATTCTTTCATCTACAGAAGCTTCTGACATATCAACTTACTGTAGTTTTTTTTTTGTAGTAGCTGATAGCGTTTATTTACATAAACTTGGTTACAGAGTGACAGTTGCTATGCTTAATTTAAACTAAAAGAATATGCAGTGGCCAGTGGTAGTGTTTATGGTAGAAGAAACCATGCAGGTCCAACATTTTTCTTATTTATGTATAAAACATGAAGTTGAAATTTTACAATACTATATGTATATACCTACGTATCCTATCCTATGTATTCGGAAATTAATCATTTATGGAGTAACGATATTTATTTTTGATGGTATTTCAATGATAAATTATATTTCTATTAATATAATTATATTTCTATTAATTATGAAGTTATTTTAGATGAAACAAATTATTTATTACTCTTTATAAGAACACTAGCTTAAAATATCATGAATGAACATTCCAATCAACAAACACATGGGCATTCTATGACACACATGTTGTAACATCGTATATAATTTATTTGCTAAATACAAACAAAAGAAGTTTCTCATAGATTAAGTAATCTTTTTGGTTTCTTGTACAGTAGAGCACAATATTTGATGTAGAGCAGTACATTTTATAATCATTTTATACTTCCTTATGGAACCACGTAGGGTGAATGGGCCATAATTCCACACGCAGGCCCAGTGTGGATTGGTATTTAGTATAAAGACTGCTGATATAGCAGGACTCAATAGATTTACGTTGCCTTCTAAAGCTCAGAGCTCAAGATATTAAGATTTAAAAAACATTGTTGAGAAACCGTAATATTAACTATGTTGCCAATTTTGCTACTTCTGATTACGCTTGCATTAAGTAAATAAAAAAAATGTACTTACGTTGTTTATAAAACTTATGCAAACTTTTCAGTAGATATTTATTTATTTATAGTTTATATTGAAAAACTTAAAAGTTATTGATGTCGTTTATCTTATATTATAAAGAGGAAACATTTGTATTTTTATATGTTTGCAATGAATAAACTCAAAAACTACTAAGCCGATTTCAAAAATTCTTCCACCTTTGGAAAGCTACATTCACTCTGAGTAACGTAGGCTATATTGAATGCCAGATAAATTAAAATAATTTTGTCCACCCGTGCGAAGTCGGGACGGGCCGCTAGTTTTAGACAAAACTCAAAATACACTTTTATCTAGCCGATTTTGTTGCACTTGTGTAATATTGTAATTTAAGAAATTACCGTCCTTGCCGCTGTCAAACTAGAGTTTTTGAAAACTTACTTTACAAAGAAATGGATTTTTTTCTAGGCTGTTCAAGTTCATCTTATTCATGTTCTCTCACTCTCTGAGCGTCACCAAATAAACAGTAAAATAGATTGTTAACTTCTTTTTAACTATATACATACGCACAAAAATATACGACATAAATAAACATGGTGAATCTAGCATAATATAAAATATAAAAAATAGTAATTTTGTATAAATAGCTAATTATGACTTTCCAATAATCTAATTTCTGACTAATATATCACCAATGTCAAACCTTGGAATTGGTAATTCGTTTATTGCTGCAATGGTGTAGTCAACAAAGGTCTTATACTAAATTCATTCATTCATACTTATAAAGAGGATTTATTTAGTAATTTGCTAGTTAACCCCATGTTATATTTAACCGTTACCAACGTGAACGTTGTTTAGTTCTGGCAATTAAAAAAAGATTACTAGTTCTTTAGTGATAAATGCGCTTCCTTTTGGCTCCTTAGATTTATAAAAGTATTATAATTAATGGTTTAAATAGAAAAGAGATAAGTCTACCTTTGTAAACAGTGTATTTGTTACATATTTCATTTGTGCCTTATTTAATGAAAACGCTAATATTTTATTGTTATTTGAGTATTTAACTTCTGGTAACTTACATCTGACGCAAAATAAAAAAAGCGATGCAATTTCAGGGACCAAACGAAATCCCTATCTGAACGATTGTCCGTCTGTCTAGCTCTGTGTTAATTATCAAGAACAAGAAGGTATGCCCAAGCCCGCCTGAGAATTTACTTATGATTATTTAAAAAAATGAAGAAAGTATATAAAAATCATAAAAATTTTAGATATTTAACCAAAAATAGTAAAAAAATTGGTTACAATAGGTAATAATACTTCTTACATTCATACCAATTAGTCTAACACAATTTAAGCATTAAAACGGCACTTCTACTCGTCATAACCGGTGGTCAAGATCTCAGTCGCTTTAGATATGAAAACGCTATACTATACGTTAGTATCTAATTTAAATTATCGTTATTACTTATAGTTTGGAAGAGCTAATGAAAACTACTCCCTAAGTAGGTGACAAAATATTTAATTTACAACTGACATAACGTAGCGAAATCAGTAAAATGAAATCTAAAAGCCACAACATAACTCACACCAGACTCATTAACTCGTAAAAGTCACAGCTCATAAACTCTGGACAGTTGGGAAGGCGGTTGTCTACAACCGAAATTTATTGTTTATTTACAACCAATCGACTTTTATGGCACTCTTGTCATTCACATACTAACAATTAAACCTTTAACACGAAGCAATAAAAACCTGTAACCATCACACATCTGTTTTCTTCAATCAGAAAAGGCGATATTTATAAGAATGCTGTAATTAAACTCAAATTTATCTTAATTACTGAAAGAGAATTAAATACGATAGTAGCGTAATAAATTTTAATCATATCAAATTTCAAACGGGACGGTTTAAAACGTTTCCCCAAGTCTACACCAAAGACAATTTTTTATTTTTATTGAAACATTCTAAATTCAAACAAGGAGACCTATTCAACGTGATTACCACTTCAAACTAAAGTTTTAAAGGTGCAAAAGTATCGAAGACGACCTTGAAACATTGTTTATAAACAAAGAGTGTTATGCAAGGAGGTCGTAAAACGTTGAATGGGTGTAAAGAATGACGTTTTACGGCGGCATTATGTGGAGGAGCGAGATAAAGCGTTTGTTTTCGGTCGTAAATAGTCCGCAACAGGTACAGAGTCCGCAATCACGCGTGCGACTTTCACTTTCAATTGTTATCTTTGTACATTGATCTTTTGCTCCTGTGTGGACCCGTTTTGGTTTTTTTCTCGTAACTGGATTATGGTGCCGTGAATTGTGTCAAAAATTATTTTTACCACCCAAGGAAGACGCAAAATGTAATATTGAAAATATAATATTATCTACAATTTATACCTGTGTATATTTGGCGTCACACGCAGAACATTAGCAAGCAATATAGTATAACGATACACAGTTACATCGCTTTACAAATTATAAAATACCACTCAAAATACCATTTTTCTAATTTGAAACACCAAACCGAAACGTCTAATACTCTTCCACACCAAACACGTTCACTCACATTCAAAAAAGAAAAATAACTCATCATAGGCCCTAATTGAAGAGTTCGTATTATGAATATTCGAGCGTCGTGCCCACGAATCGATACGTAATTACATAGTGAAAATACCCCACATAAATTTTATATCCGCGGCGGAGGGGCGCGGCTAATACGGCCCGTAGCTCTATTGTGCTGCGTTGGTCTACCATAGCGTTAGATGACGTCAGTCCATCAAAAGTACATCACATACCCAACCGACAAATGTAAAATCATCATCAAACTAATACTAACAACACGCATCTACCTCTCTTCTACACATTACAAAAAATTAAGTAAGTATTAAGATTTTTTGTCACGGGGTTTTTAACGTCCCTTTAGAGTGGGAATTAGTTACAATTCATCATTTAAGAAAATTATTAAACCATATTAATAAAACTCACGCATGGTGTAACACTGCAATTTGCCTAAATTCTAAAAGTTAACAATCGTTTCGAAATTACAGTTTCGTTTATTTCCGTATACGTTACAAAATTGTTTCTATCTAATTTTTGCCCGGTCGCATGCCAGTCGGCAGTTTGGAAACGATTTAGATTAAACCAGTGCCAAGTTCCACGAATTATTATAAAAATTGGCCGTGAAATTTCACCTTCGACACGGTACCAACATTTTTGTTCGTTATTAAAAGTTCGTTAACGTTTATAGTTTAATTTTAAGTTTCTTTTTCTGTATAAACAATACTATGATAAGTAAAAAGTTTTGATACCACGAGAGAGGTCGTTAATGGCATCGCAATAAATAATAAAACATAAGTCTGCCTCCTATTACAACTTAACCGTATTTAGTCCTAAGCAATTAAAGAGAAGTGTTTGCAATCGACGGTAACAGAAGACAGCAAAACCAATTATCGAGCTATCTTACCCGCATATCAAAGGGTCAAACCACTTAGGCGCGATATTGTTCAATATATGGCTGACAAAAACAAAAGCATCCTCAACTATAATCCATGGGGGTATTTAACAAACATCTGCTTGTAGGAATCCGACATGTCGCATCTGTTACTCCGGCGTCGGTATTCTTTTTTTTTGAAATTTTCAAATGCGCGCGAGTCCTTCCAAAGGCAGATGTTCCCGGTCCCCATGTAAAATTCATTAAGCATACTCAACCTTAAACACTACGAATTAAAAGATAATTTACCAAAAACAGTCCTAACGAAAAACTTTCCACGTTTTTACTTTTTTATGCATCCTCGAGGAGTTTGATTATGACATTCGAATTTTAAATTTGCCGGCGTTTTCGGTAGGCGGTAGCGATTATCATAGATAACGGTAAACGGGGTCATTACTACGACCCTTCCTTAATTTCAGGGTATATTGTAGTAATGCGATACATTCATCAAACGACTAGGGAGCCACTTTTTTGAATGTTTCATCATTTGTTTTATTGCTTCCAATTAGTTAATAAGTTCCCTGTGAAAATCAATACAGTCGTAGTTACTTACTAAAATTAACAAGGAAAAAGAAATTCTCGAACTCCGCCCTAGATGTCTAAGTAACAATGAATACAGAACAATTTAGAAATAGAGCAGGGAACCCCCTGGAGCTTTGCTAAGCTGCTTTCCCATAAATTCAGAATCGACCACTTATGTGCGGAAAGCCCCAAAAACTGTCATGTTTTAAATAAAATTAAGCTTTATGACGACGACTTAGGGATACTTATAGTTTAAAAACTAGGTAGCTAAACTCTTTTTACGGCAAAGATTATGTATGAAAACTCTTATTCTACTAAGTTACCGTTTTATTCACATTGTTAAAATGTAACTTGACCTCAAGTTGTTTAATTTATAATACATTAAATATTTTAAATCTAGTCATTTTAATATACTTACATATACGCTCATTACGTAAGTAGGTACAACAAATTTTTAAATAATAAATATTAGGATTAGCCGTTGAAAATACCGTGAATTTTAAATCAATCGTGTAACAGGCGTGGCGTGTGTCTCCCAAAGAATTATTTCTTTGACCCTCAAATTCAGTAATTTAACTTCCCCCCTCCGATAGCATTTCATTTACCTCTTCAACCGATACGCCGCGTGGGATGAACTAATCTGGAACAGAGGATATGAGAGAGTAGCGCTAGCGTGTAAATTTTTAAAGACGGGAACTTTGTAGTTTGTGAAAAGAGGTCATAATGTCGCTTTATAAGATGAGAAGTAAGTGTTTCGTGGCCACTTAAACTTTGTTGCTGGGATTGGTAAGAAAAATATTTTTCCGGATATATAAAGTCATCCTATCTGTCAAATAAGACTTTAGGTATGAGTGCCGTCAAAATAGTATTAAACTTTTTTGGTTACTTAAACTCAATATCATTGTTTTTTTTCTAACATAAAACGATCCAAGCTCCTTATCCTCCAGCCACATAGACAACAGAGTTTCGTAACCATCAACTAAAAAACCAATTCATTTATGCATTCGTTTTGTTATCCAACTTTTGTGTGTACAAATTAAAAATGTAACAAAATAACTAATGAATTCTGTTGTGTTGTAAATGTTGTGAACTTATATTTTAAACAATAAAAAAAATACTTCAAATTTTTTGAGAATGTAATACAATAATTGCACACTCAATGAAATCTAACGATGTTTGTAATTTATGTCCTTATTAAATTTTTAGATTAAATGCAATCAATTAATCTTCCAACCTATAGATGCCGTAAATCATTCTGGAACAACATCTCCCGTAAAGGTGACAATACGGCAATTGGTTGCTCTTTAAGACCACATGAAAGGGTTCATTGCATAAAGTGTTACAAACCTTTAAAATCTTTTTACTAAACATCTTTATTGAAACTTAGAGAAATACTCCCTGTATGTCATTTTTATTTCATCGTCCATTTTTTTTATCATATACCTTTGATTAAATTAAGCTAAGAAATAAATAAAGACGAGGGAGTACGGTTTTGAACCTTTGACTTTAGTTACCAAAATATTCTTAGTTTAAAAAATAAATAAAAAGTAACTCTAAGGAGGTCGTAGCTCCGATAATTCCCTCCATTGATTCGTAACGCCTCCCGCGCCATGCTACAATGCTCGCGAGTGAGCTCCGACATTTGCCATTGTGTTGTTGTCTATGCTCCGTTTTCCGCTACATGCCGTTATTTATTTCGTGCCAATATGTATATGCATAAGTGAAATGCATTAGACGTTTCATAGCATTTATTATAGAACCCTAATGGAGCAGAGTCGATCGTTGGGTATGCGATTGAGAATGTTAAGCAACTTTTTAAGAATATGACCATCATAGAGGTGACCAAATTTTTTTATCTTTGGCTCCTCCACTTTTTTGGTTCTAAGTCCATAACCAATCCTCGTTGGATTATTTTATAAGAAAGAATGCTCATACACTTCATACAATAAGTATTGCACGTATTTTTTACATCTTTTATTTATTATATTCATTTTTTTCTTTCTTTATCCGATTATATAAGAAAATTGTAGTCATTGTGTAAGCGTACTGTTTAAGGGCCTAACTATTACATAACATTTGTTAAACTAAACATCATGTCTAGAGAACACAGACTTGTTCTATGCTACTCAAGGCTATTGAGATGAGGCAATATCCTAATTTCAGTTGAGATGAAGGTTGGAGCGTTCTCCTTGGAAGCGCTTGGGATCCCATCTACACTAATATTATAAAGAGGAAAAATTCATATTTTTTGATTGTTTGCAATTAGTAAACTCAAAACCTACTAAGCCGATTTCAAAAATTCAAAAATTCACCATTGAAAAGCTACATTCACGCTGAGTAAGATAGGCTATGTTTAAATGCTAGAAAAAAAATAAAGAATTGTGTTCACGCGTGCGAAGCGGGGACGGGCCGCTAGTCTTTAATATAATATTTTAAGCAAAACACTATAAAATCTAGCGATGTATTAAGCTGCTTTTGTAAGGGTAGAGGTCGGTTCTTTTGTTCGAGTTTCTTTCGCCAGTTCTTCTCGGAGGGTCCTCCCAATTTCCGAATTGGTGGTAGTAATGTGGTTATTATAAAATAATAAAAAGAAACAAAAATGCAACTTTTTTATATTTTTAATAAATTGAGTAGTTAGAAACGTGGCTAAATAAAATGTTGGAGGGTAGCACACTTGTGACGACTACTACCTTAGTGCTGTGGATATAGCTTCTCTAAGTGTGGAAATAGGTAGCAAAATTGTGCAGTAAATACTGTCAAAGTTTTATTTAAACCACCTATTTATTCTTTTACATATTAATATGTAGAGACTATAAAGTTTCTTAAGCTATGGTGAAAAAACACTGATTTCAGCAATATCTTTACCATATTTCTAATAAATAAATATTACAAAACATCATGACAAATTTTCAAAAAACTTGGTATCTTTAACCCAAATGTAATGAAATGATAAAGTTTAAAATGTTACTGGTGGCATAACCTCAAAATACATCATATATTTATTTTACATAAGCGAAAAATATTCCCGCCAAAACAATAAGTTATCAGCTTACAAAAGCAAAGAATCTGAAGGGTGACTGACCACTCTAAGGTTACCGAAAATGGTCGTTAGTGTAGTAGCGTAATGCTTGCTGTCGAAAATAAACAATTATTTCCCGTGTGGGGGCGCCACGAGCACACTCGCTGGTAGGGGCTAAGGGTTTAAGCGAAAAAGGAAGTAAAGCACTTTTCTGTATTAAACATTTCACATAATATTTACCTAGACTTCATTAGTAAAATATACATCATAAATTAAAATAAAAAAGGAAACTCATTAAAACATTGAAATATGAATGAATAAAGTTAATGTTTAACACTGATTATATTAGCTTTTTGTTTTGAAATCCTAATTTACTGAAAAAGCACTCAATATCTGAGATGGCTGTTGTAGATTTATTAAACGTAGTATTTATTTACTCAATGTTAAAACTAATTCAAATCACAAATTTCCATTAAACAATTTTACATAGATTTGTACCAAAAACGCGTCATTTTTATATTTTGATATTTAATTCGGTAAACAGAGAAGCTCCTGGAATTGATCGACCTGTTAGAATGAAATGAAAAATTATTTTTATTTAATTATTCCACATAAATTATATTAAAGTATTCGGTGATATAATTTAATATTTAATGAACGGCAATGTAAGAAATTATCGAATCCCTTATAGTCTTCTCATTTGCTACCTTAACTCCTTAGACTGTAACAACAGCAGGCACCGATTCTGATCACTGACCCATGAAGCAAACAGAAAGGAAATTTTCTTCGGCCAAGGAAAATACGACAATATAAATAACTCCATCGGCCCCCCTACATCACCCTATGACAAAAGAGTTATCGGTGCGTTGAAAACAAAAATGGCGTGCTGATTTACTGCGGAGGTATTAGGTTCGTGTGATTTGGCCGGTGGTGGAAAAAATCTACCAGAGTTGAATAAGTCTGGCTACGATATGAAAAGTTGATCAAGTGAACGTTGAAGAGTATTTTTGTTGCTAGATTTAACTATTAACGCTGATTGTCTCTTAATACAATACAATACAATACAAAACACTTTATTGATAACACCACATTGAAATAATAAGATAACAAGAGAAAACTTAAAATAGTGTTACAATGGGCGGTCTTATCGCTCAGAGCGATCTCTTCCAGACAACCTTTGGATGGATAGGACTGGAAGGAAGCGTAAGAGGCGGCGGTGTAAACGATAAATATATATTCACATATACATACATACGTATACATACATACATATACACACATACACATAAATACATAGCATACAAACACATATACCTAAATTAAAAATACATACATACGTATATAATACACATACATAACGTCTAGTTAGTAGGATACATCATCCATACGTTGCTCGCCTAAATTGACAGAAAATATTCCCTTACGAGATTCTTAAAGACGCCAATGGATTGTGCACGCCTTATAGAAACCGGGAGGGAGTTCCAAAGACGAGCTGCTTGAACAGTAAAGGAAGAGTCATAGAACGTGGAACTATGTGCGGGAATATAAAGGCCAAGATTATCTGATGACCTCAAGGAAAACGTGTTTGATGTATGAAGAAACTTAAAACGTTCTTTAAGATAGTGAGGGGCTGAAGGATTAAATAGTATGTTGTAGAGCAGAGTAAGTATGTGAGTATTCCGGCGAAGACGAATGGGAAGCCATTTGAGCTGAGAACGAAACTGAGATATGTGATCATATTTGCGTAGGCCAAATATGAATCGAACACAAAAATTTTGAAGACGCTCAAGCTTATTAAGCTTAATATTTAAGTGTTAGTTATTAAACACAATACATATAGTACTTGTGACTATTGCTGAGTCAGGAATCTCAGCCTTGTTCTGTCTCTTCAAAATAAAATCAAATTTTCACGATTGTGACGAAACTATAAAATACCTTATATGAAAATACAAAACAATCCCATTCGCACAAATTTTAATAAACACTTATTAAATACAGCGGGATATAAAATTTTTACCTAATAATAAATAAGAAGCAAATACTTCAATAAAGTAAAAATAATCGTTATCCATTTAAATGTAACGTTTACTGCCTGAACTGAATCCCACTTAAGTTTACATCCAGGAAATTTCTCAAAGTTTTCTACACCAAGTTATTATTTACTTATAATGCCGGCTTTTTGTATTTTTAAATTCTCAGTGCAATAATTGGACAAATGTTGGTCGTATCAACTAATTGAGTATTTAAATAAAATAACTTTTATACGGTTTTTGCGCATAATTTATATTTAATGCTGATGTTTTGGACTCCTTTATAGGAGGCATGTTTAAAAATGACTAAGGCAATGGTCTTCATATATTTTCTACTGCTTTCACAATATTTTAATCGGGCATGTTCCTAAATGTTAAAATTTCATTTAAATCAAAATTGTTTTATTTTGCATATTATTTACAGTGTACTGAGTCTAACAACATTTCGAAAATTGGAAGGCCCTTTTAAAAAGAACTGGCGAAAGGAACTCGGGTAGGGCGATCGAACTCCTTCAGTATTACATATATATAATATTGTACAATAAAATCCTACTGCATGTACCGCACATAAATAATTTGTAAACAATATCTAAGTATGAGACTGTAACTTAACTTCCATCTTGAACTTAACAAGATCATTCACAGTTAAAAGGTTGGCAGTTTGGCGGAACAATAGGTGTTAATCGTAGCTAAGATTGACAGTATCTGATCTAGGATCTGCGATAGTAATGTCAACACCATTGTTTTATTGTATCGATTGTGTTGACTAGATTGTCGATTTGGATACTGATTTCAACTACTTTTAAGCTAAGTTCATGCAACTGTCATTTAAATGAAATAATTGTATAAGGAAAATAAATATCTTTCCTTTTTTATAGTCATAAGTAGTCATTTGTGTAAAGTATATTTTGTGCGATAAATATTTAATGCGTATGTTAAGTCAATTCAAAAATAAAAAGTCAAATTACTGATCGATGCCTTACCTTATAAATGAGATGGCCTTTATTGGCAAATCTGACGAAATATATTATTGCGAAATACTTCTGAAATCTGGTTCGATATATATATCAATATCAAATATATTAATTTTAAAAAGATTTGCGAAAAATTACTAAAAATATTTCAACTCAGGACCACAGCTTTAATGACATAACTTTCCTAGTAAAAAACTTTTTTTCATGTAAGTATATTTTTAGCAACAACTAACTGCACTCGCGAAAGCGGTATCAGGTACGCTATTTCGCACTAACGGAATTTAAAACTGTGCTACAACGAAAAACATAAGAATGACTACCACATAAATTTCGTTCGACGAAAGCGAAGATTAGGTAGCAATGCAGCCAAAACTCGATATTGGGTGAATAATCGACGCCACTACCGGCGCGGTACCGTCCGGATGTGCCAGATTTATACCCGGGTGGGTGCCGGGTACTGCTCGGGTAGCCCGGGCTACCGTGACCGGCGTGCACCGTTTATGGTGCGGTGGTACTCTCTTCATAAAGCACCCGATATGTCCTCCCGCCTTGAGGGATGGGATTTATGGAGTGGAAACGTCATCGAGCTCCGTATTTACGAATAAATCATACGTGTTTGCTTGTACGAGACATCTATGTTGGTACACGCCGGGGTACGGCTGTATCAGATTATGATTAACTAAGGACGTTACAGCTTATTCAGCAATAAATAAAATTTTTAGAATCTATGTTGACTTATAATCAAACGTCAACATTACACGGCATTGTATGATATGGTATTGTAATAATGTAAGTTTTTGGTTTTCTTACCCTTTTTCTCGTAGACCTATTATTTTTCCTTATCAATCGGTGCATGAGGGCGTACTTTGATTGTGGTCCTATCATTATTTAACCTGTTTACTCCCACTGATGGGAACATCCAGGAAAATTATTTCTCCTAGACCGATTGATTCATGCGACAGCAATATAGTAAATATATTTTTAATTATTTAATAATAATAATGCCAAATTTAAGAACTGGCTTTGAACATTTTTTTTTAATTTCATTGTAAAGTCAACATATTTTTTTTTAATAAGAGAGTTGAAATATATATAAATAGCTTTAATTTGTGTATTAATTTGGAATCCAGATATTTTATGACTAACACATTCTGTTATTTAAAATTGAGATTGAAAAATACATATTATGGTTTGATAGCACAGTGGCAATGATTGTAGTCGTTAAGCAAGTTAAGTAAAAGCCGACCGTCGAATGGGTGACCATAAAATTATTTCTTGAAGCTCTGTGTTTTCCGTGGCACGTTAATATTTGCAGCTGCATCTGCAGTTGTTATCAGCCACCTATTTGCACTGGGCTCGCGTGTTGGCTCATACGCCTGAAGGTGTTTGTGTTGTGTTTTTTAATATATGGAAAGACTGTTCCCTACAAATGTGGACATTGATATGCTTCGTGATAATCAAAACTAATATAAACGATATATAATATAAATCGTCTTTGAACTACATTTTGAACTTAATGAGTTTCTTCAAAAGTTGCATAACTGTTGTCACAGAGTAAAATTATTTACTAATTCAGAACTTATACACAGAGAATTAAGGACGTAATTTAAAATTGTACGTAGCGCAACGTCTTTTTATCGGTAGTCATAATAAAATGTGTATTATGACAGCTCATGTATACGATGCCTTTGTAATATGTGCTAATAAAAGGTTTTATAATACAACACACGGCTGCTAATAAGCTGTCATTTAATTTCCGCAAATAATGACTTGTACTTTCAGACTTCGGTCAAAGTGATAAAAAATAATTCAATGAGAGTTTTTAATTTATTTACACGAACACGAATACTTTCATGGCAAATTGTTATACTCAACTAGAGAGCAAGTTTTTTGTAATTGATTTTTTTATAGTATGTAAGGTTAGTTCCAGATATGAATATCTGCTATATCTTCTGTTTTTATTTAAAAGTGACTATTAAAACCACAATTTTCGTTAATACTCGAATACAAGCTATTACTTTTTATATAAACGGAAAAAACCCGCCAATCAAGGCTCGGGTGTGTGTTAATTCATTCTCCTTTTATAAGTTACAAACTTTGAAAGTAAGTTCATCACGAGCATGAAAAGTTACCTGTGCTGATTCTTTACAAGTAAACAAGGATTTACTTACTTAAATTTGCCAAATCATTAATACAATTAGTTTATTTTTAAACAGCGTCTTTAGTATCATATTTCAGAAATCTGTCAATATTCTTAGATAGAATAACCATGCATCCCGAGTCGTGTCCGTGATAATTTTAAATCCTCTCGCATTCTCGCATGCCGTATCGAATGCTCGGCCGGCTTCATTAGATAGTACGAGCTCACTGGGCATTACGCTATCTTCACACGCCGTTGCTCGAGCTACGAGCGGACGCATGGGACCTCTATACTCGACTATAGCTTAGCTGCTATAACAAAAAAATCTATTTACTTACTGAACGCTAATGCGGTATTATAAACTCTGAATTTCCTTCAATCCTTACAAGAGCTTTTAAATAAAGTCAACAAATCCGCTACGAAATCAAACACAGAAAAACATCACCAAACGTTCTCACATTTGTCCTTTTGTAATCTATTCATAATTCTGTGACCATTTCTTTGTTTGATTGTTAAATTACAACATTAATTTGCAATAAACTAAAGCTGTGTTGAAAACAAGTATAAACTTACCTTACATTATAAATATGTAGACTATGGTTGGTAAAATATGGATTATAGGAAATAGACAACACACTTCCATTCAAGGTTTCAACTGTATTAGAAAAATATAACGAAGTAAAATTTCACATAGCAATAACAACAGATATAAACCACCTAAAACAACAATGTTGCCATTCGATTTTCTTTTTTTAAATTCGATAATACACATTCACTGAATACCACAGACAAACTGTATTTTACTTTTAAAATTAGGCATTAAAATTAAACATTCACTGAATTTTCCGTTTAGTAACACTATAGTCAAATCGCACTGTATTTTACCAGTAAACATCCGAAGACTGACTGTGGCATTCCAAATTCAGCCAGGTAGGTCTAAAGAAACAATACACAACAATGTTAGGAGTCCAACAAAAGAGCGTGAATTGGGTCAAGTTTATCCAAAAGTAAGTAATTTACGATCCCCATTGTCACTGGCCGTTATGCAATTGATTTGAAAAGAATGAAACAGTAGCTCTTTCAGGTATGTTTATGCGAATTTGAATAAGCATGAAAATTAAGCTTTCACTTTCTTTATTATAAACGCAACGGGATAACCTGCTGCTGTTTACAATGTATGTAATACATTTGGAGAATGATGTTCCATCACTATACTTTTTATTGATTCACAAATACAAATATTGGCAATAAAACTAACGCTAACTTAGATCTTTAAGATTTATTTCATGCAATTCTAAAGCTTGACATACATGGCATAGCCTGCATTTCGTTATTGACAACATTTATATTTGAATGCACCTACTTTTATTGAAATATAATAAAATCTATAATGTAAGCTAGCTCTATTTTTATCTTTAATATTTTGATATTTAAAGTTTAAAGTTATTATTCAGTGAAAACTTCAAGCTGAATAGTGATGAGAAAAGCTAATTACTGACGTATCAAAGCAATGTTGTTGGTTAATTTGTAGTAAAATAAAATTATAACCCTAAAGTGTTTGGAGAACTTTCGGTACCCGTCAAACAACTTTATGAAAACAACAACGGTGTCCAACAAAGATGAAATTATTAAAAAGTGCTACAATTACTATTTAATTATAATCAAAACTAATTAGGTTAATCACAAGTCCGATTGAAAGACTATCACGGATTTCACTTGTTAATTGATATTATGTTAAATTTATTATGTTCATCTATACGGTATTGAATAAATTCAAATAAACTTAAAAATATTGAAGGTAAAAATTATATTTTTATAACTCGCTTTTCGATAAAGTTGAAATGGATTCGGAACCCACATAAACATGAAATGTTGTCAGTCAGTGCTTGTTTAGTAGCGAATGGTTTCTCCCCGTTTGAGATTAGTGTTGGTAATCGTAAATTGTGGATCACAGTTATAAAAAACTATTTTGCTTGGTTTATATCCCTTTTTTTAGTACTCTTAGGATAATTTGATCTGTATTTTTATTTATAGATCATTATCATGACCTCCGCATAAAACTGGTTGTTATGTGGTTAGAGGTAAAATGAATTTAACTATTTTCAACTGGACAATCAAACTTAATTTGAAAATGAAAAAGGATATAAGATAATTTTTTATAGGTTTACGCGTTTTAAATCCTAACATGGGCAAAGTTATTCTGCGCTTGATTAAACAATAAACATTTCAGTTTCTACTTGAAATTACAATACCTATAAAAAATGTAATAAAAGCTTAATGAAAACTTTTCAACGCTTTGGGGTAGCGACATCTATTAATTTTTTTTCAAACATGAGATAGGATGAGATCCAACGGATGAATTGGCAGCACTGTCTCAACTTCTAAAGCAACAACTTCAACCCTAAAAGCACCCCTAAACTTGTTTCTAAACGAACCATTTTGTGTCGCTCGCTGGCGCCATCTCTGGGATGGTGCAAGAACTTGCGTTAAAGCTCGTAGTTCACGGAAATTCCGTGGTAGCGCCACTGGCGTCGGAGCTTTTGAATGAAACCTTAGCGGGTGCCATAATCATTTTTCGGATACACAAAATAGAGACTGTTTTCGCCTGTCAAAATTGGCATTATTGTTCAGTATGCAAATGTTCGTGCTATTACATGGTAATTTATTTGAAATGAATGACCACTTCGCGGTATAGTGCATCGGGTTTCATTTATACGAGGACCGTGACCTTATATCGCGTCAATTTATAGCTCGGAACCGTTGAAAATGTTTTGCGTAACAAGTTAGGTGTCTTGCATGATTCCGTAGCACAATAACCTCATTTTGCTTAGGACTTTCACCTGTTTCAGTTGTTTCGAAAGTTGAGTAACCTCTTATTCATTTAGACGCTTAAGCAGTCGTGTATCCTTATCATAAATATCATAACACATCACAAATAGTATTAAAATAAACTAAGAATAATAATAATAATAAAATAAACGTAATGATTAAATCATATGTATAAATCTCATAAAACTTTATGTTATAACTTTATTGGAAAG
Source organism: Calamotropha paludella (assembly GCA_927399485.1). Classification (NCBI taxonomy): domain Eukaryota; kingdom Metazoa; phylum Arthropoda; class Insecta; order Lepidoptera; family Crambidae; genus Calamotropha; species Calamotropha paludella. The sequence continues at coordinate 17,248,134 of OV656815.1, read as the reverse complement.
CCACCTCAACGTTGATTGAGATTCTCTCTCTTTATCAGCCAGTCGCGAATAAGACATGAACACAGAGTATTTATGAGTTAAACAATATAATTCGTATGAGCTGTGATTTATGTGGACTGTGGGTGCACGAGCCTTATGTTTTATCTTTGCAAAGAGGTCTTATAAAAGAAACTGTTCTAAAGAAACCAAGTGAGATTTTTGGCGGCAACGGAAATCGGGCACTATCTCGTAATTATATTTTATTTTATTATTATAATGTAAAAAAAAGAAATTTCATAGATTAGTCTCACAATTATGTTAACTGTTATTTAATCATCATGTGGACACAGCTCCTGACAAGGAGTCGAAATGTAAAAATTTATTAAATAAAAAACAATTAATCATTTTTATAATGGTTTCGGTAGTTGTTTAGAAATTATAATATTTCAATTATGTTTTATTTTTAATGTCTGATTGTGTTAAAGTGTTCATAAAAATACAGGTCTATTGCCATTACAGGAATAGTGATACAAAAGTATAGAAGATCGCTATGGCATTTTACAAAATTCGCAGTTTTAGTAGGTACCACATATTTACGGAAACTTCAAACCCTGGGATCATATCAGCAGCTGATCTTGATGACATGACAGCATCTTATAAAAGTACTTCAAATTCTTTTTTTTCTTCTTAGACATCCTTATTACATATTTGATCATGTCATTAGTCAGCAGTACACTTTATTAAAAAAGATATTTTTGTTATATTTTTCGATAAAGTATACGCTTTCATAATAAATATATACAGTGGCCAGTCGCATTACATCAAACAAAAGGCAAATTGGACAACCCGCAACGTTGATTCAAGAGATAATTATCGGTTTAATTAGCCAATTACGATATTGAAGAGTTGTAATTACAACAAGAGTTGACAGTTCATTAGTATGCGCCACTCATATACGTATAAAAGGCATCGATAAGAATTTAACATCGTCTGTACTGAAAAACAAAAACGCTTATAAAAAAGAGGTCCCAAATCAATATTATTATTTAAAAATAAAGGACACGTTGTAAAATTATGTGACATATTTGTGGAACAGAGAAAACAGTTGAGATCTGTTTTTGCCTGAGTAGGAATGTACGCTTGGCAGTGGCAGACTTCTAGTCGTAACCTATGATCAGAAATCCACCATTTGCAAAATATTTTATATCAACAACTGACATAATAGGTATAATCTTGCTGATCGATCGACATCCTTTTAATGATAAATTACTCAGGTTTTACATTTTGTTCTTTTTGCCATCACGACTATATGGAAAAAATAAATATAAAAAAAAAGTTAAAGCAATCAACATCTTTACTTTGATATCATCCGTAGTCGAGTGCCTTACATGCCGGTTTTTACGGTGACGTCTCTCCGAGGTCCCTAGTTCAATCTCCAACCGAATAAGTGTATAACCAACTTTTTATATTGGCTAGGGCCTGGGTGTTTGTGGTACCACCGTTGTTTTTGATTTCCATCTCATAAGTGATGATAAATGTTGTTTGATATTTATATATTCATTTATATTTCTTTTAGTACATGGTTATGTGTCTTTATTTATGCAAGAAAAAACTAAAAGATCAAAGTATCTCAGGGACGCTAAGCTGACTCTTTATCTTGATACTCGTGTCCTTCTTACTACGTGATAAAACGACAAACGCTTGGCGATCACACAGCGCGAACGATTCGCACATTCTCATAGCGGTAATGACGCATAACCTCTTTTTATAAAGCGGCTATAATTAGAAAAAGTTTAATATGCTTCTAATTATCCGTTGACATTTGACTTATTGTTATAAGAATTTATGGACCTTTTTGTTTCCTTGTATGTATATTAGTTTTGTATGTATATGGAATGTGAATTTAATATTAATTTAGTAAGAGTCTAATTTTGCATAATTTTAATAGACATTGGTTTAATAACTTGTTCGTCTACTTTTCGGTTTATTTTTGTTATAGTCGGGTTTAACTTTTTGTTTGTATTTTAGTTCACCTGTAGCCGGATTTTAGTTTTTTAAACTTCTTTCGGATTGTTATTAGCTTTTAGTGTAATAATTTCGTCAATATGGTGTATCTATGAATGAAGGGGACTAAAATATTTTTGAAAGATACGTTGTTATATAAGTTGATAGAAAACAAGGTTATGTTATAAGATATAAAATACTTGAGAATTTTAATCTAAAAATAATATATTTAATGGTGCAGTTCTGAGTAACGTAGGTTTGGGCGTTAATGACGCAGCGACACTGTCGCGGCGATAAAGCGATATATGCACTATGACGAACAGTTAAACCTAGACTTATTCAATAAGGCACACTAACACACGAACTAAACTAAATTATCATAAATCTAGTTCACTACTCGTTGATAGCCACAATTACACACAATGGTTGTCTCTTTTTGCTTCTAAACAAAGGCCAAAGAAATCAACAATAGTGGCGCGAATGTTACGCTGTATTACAATAATGGTATCGATTATAATTTGCGTGCGATGCGGCGTGAGATACGGGCGGGTGCGACACGTAAGCGACAGGCGTTCGCAATCGGCGTCGCGATCGGCGCTTGCGCAGCGCGCCGCACAATGCTATCGTAGCGCTGCGATCGCGAACATGCCTCCTCGCGCTATTACGATTGGTGCACTCGACGTGTGCGCACCTATTTATGGATCCGTGATTAACTATTTTTAGTATGCTTAATTTTTAATTAGTGTAAATACTTTCAAACATGGGCGGTACATTTTGATAAATCATTTAAATACTAAAACCGTGAACATATTTCCGGGTCAGAACCATGACTGCTTTTGATATGAAATTTAATGATTTTATATTCTTATTATTTTAGTCTTAATTCAATTTACGAATACCACGATCTTTTAAGTTTTATCTTACGCTGAGATTAAATACGCGATCAGATCCATATTTCTAAAATAAAACCAATCGGAGTTGCTATATTAGTGTCATTAAAAAAAAACAAGCTAAGCCTTCATATTATAGTTATTATGTCATATTATCATATTATGTTTTTAACACTTCAGAGTGTCGTGAAAGGCGACTATGATACTACAGTTAATCACCATTCACCTACAAATTATGATATTTTACTGCAATTTCCAATCCGCCAAGTGAGGAGAATATCTTAAAACCCTTCAGCAGTCCAGCAGTGGACATCTTCCGGTTGAAATGGCGGTGATAATGCTGTGTTTTCTACTTTTTAAAATTCTTATATATGAATTGTACTTTTCCGATATTAATAATTTCCTTGAAATATTTATCATGTTTTTTTTAAAGCGTGGAACTTGCAAAAACTTATAATCACAATAGACTTCTTTTATTTAAAGGAAAAAAAATAAAAAGTGCAAATCCTACGAAGTCAGTCAGTCAGTATTTTAAAAATATTTAAAGCTCTTTGCTCACATGAATAGGGTCGTAAATGTTGTAAAAATTGAATTTGAAAAAGTGGACGCTAGAAAATATGCTTTAACTGAAGCTGTCCATACATTTTTGGCGACCGTTTGGTGTAACGGTAGCGATCCTGCCTTTCACACCGACGATCTTGGGTTCGAATCCCGGAAGGGGCAGATGTTTGTATGATAAATACGAGCATTTGAATCTGAGTCATGGATGTTTGTATATATTTCTATGAATATTACTTATTTATGTATTATATATGTATGCCTATCTGTTACCCTAGATGGATACTAGGATTATAGATAGATACTACTACACAAGCCTTAAAGTACTTTCTTTGGGCTAGGTTGATTAGTGTGAATGTAGGAAATATTTATATTTATTTATTTATTTCAGGAATTCGATATTTTAAGAAAGCAAAGTTAAGGTACAGCAGGGCTTTTAGGTATTGTACAAACAATTATTATTAAATACGTCTGAATTATGATAAAGAATAAAAAATATATTTCATAAAAGAAATGCAAAATCCAAATAGCGCCATACTGACGTTTTTTTACAATTAATGAACTGATTTGTGTGAGCGATTGATTTCGAAAAATCACAAAATAGTAAAACTCTCCAGTATTCTTATTATTACATTGAAATTTTGCTATCCCGATTCTTTTTTATGAAGCCCACATAAAGCATATACAAAAAAAAAACATTGCTGCAGGACTCGTATAAATGAACCATTATGTGGTAGGTAACTAAGAATTTACTGGGTGAGGTGACATGCTCCTCTTCTCTGGTATAATTAATTTAAATAGTACAAATATATTATTAGGTCAAGTCTCTTACATCAATTGGCCAACAGAAAACCTAGATAGGCCTTAACTTATTCAGTTCCTATGATTTCATCAATTTTTTTTTAATTGTTTCTTCCGACAAATAGCACCTTTTTTCACTCAAAAGTGTAAAACAAACTCAAATATTCATTTTAATTCTTTTCTTATATTTTTAGTGGCTTGTTATTTACAGAAATATAAGCAATGTATTAATCCCAAAGCAATCAATATTTTGAAACAATTATTTCATACCTCAATTGAACTTATTGGTTCAATTTATCGATAATATCGTTGCAACCTTCAAGTGCACATTCAGTTAGTGGCGCCCTCATTTTATAAATTGAGATTTCTATTTCAATATATTTGTGGAACTGCTCCAGCCCATGTTGTGATAGTGCAAGATCTGGGAATTGACTTTCATTCGTCCGTTACATTTCTACCTCGTAGTAAAGCAAGTCAAATATTGTGTTTAGTGCTCCGAAACTCTAAATTAAAGATTATGTATTGTCCTATAATCAAAAAAATATAAGAATGTTCTTTCATGTATATTAATTATCTAACGGGTTAGAAGCAAGCTAGTTGGACACGGACAAGTACTGTATTAATTTCAAAAGGTTTTTGAATAGATATTTTTTTCCTTTTAATTGTCTGTTATTGTGCCCTTCAAAATAAACCTTCACCCACTTACACATCATATAAAGTTATATTAAGTGGATGTCCAGGAATTATGCACTTTTTGTATTGTTATGCACTTTTCCAAAGACTTTTCGTCACGATTAAATAAAATTCGCTTTCTGTCTCTTTTTGTCACATACATTAATTTACGAAAAAAAGGACTGTGCAGAGTCTGTGAAACATAGCAGCTAACTATATAAAATAGTGTGTATTGAAAAATTTAACATCGTCATCTTCAACACCCAAAAGACATCCACTGCTGATCGGAGGGCTCCCCAAAAAAAATGGGGAGTTTTTCCATAATCTCCATTTGGCATGGGGATTGGAAATAGCAGTTAAAGACCATTTGTTTTAAAACGCTGCTGTTCATTTTGTGGCTGGTAATTACTGCACGTAAGACACTTTTTCGGTGTCGTGAAGTGTAAAGGTTAGTGTTATTCTATAATTTGGTAAATAAAGAATGTTGTCATTTAAATAACTTCAAACTTAAATTTAAATGGAAATCTCAATCCATTACTGCAGCACGCTACGGGAGTTAAGTTAGTTTTACAATAATTTAGTTAATTTAGTTTGTTTGCTCTCCCATATAAGTAAATATTACAACTACAAATACATTTATGAATATCGAAAAACATTCAATTGACTTAACATCGACAGGCAAACACGATATAATATTCCCATGGCTCATTTTCTACTTAGCATTCGTAATTCAAAAGCTGTAAAGCGAAGTTCACCGTTTAGTTTAACTGAGTACAATCTACAAGCGAGAGCGTGCTATGTATTTCATAATTACTCGTATATTTAGATAATATCTGCTAGGCTTGACTAATTTTCTTGATAATATTTGATATTGGCTTTTTTTGGTTTAGGTAACAAAAAAGATACAAAATACCTGTACAACACCAATGGTAATTTTAATTTATTTGTTACCACTTCCCAACGATACCAATAGTAGTGTTTTATAATTCATGATGACAGATATTTTGCCTTATTCGGCTAATTATGCAACCTTGTCAGAATTATTAAGCATAAAACTCGTTTGTTATCTTATTGTTATTACTTAGTCTGCGCAATTGAACTTCTTTCTTTTAATTTTACTTATTTGAATTCCTTATGTTCTTTCGATCATTTTTTTTTACTTCTCTAATTTTTCTACTTTGAAATTGGAAATGTAAAATGCAGGCAATTAAACCTCAAACTATAAGGCTGTCAGCGCGAAAAAGTTTTCTACATCAACCATGGACTTCTAATTCCCTTAGATTTATATTTACGTTCTTTAGAAATTTTTATATTCATAAAGAATAATAATAGCCTTAATAGATATCAAAAACACTTAAAGTAAAACTATTTGCTTTCATTACTCAATTTTTTATTGAAATTCATGAAACCGTTTTGGTGCCTATTGAAACGAATTTAAGACAGTACATTTAGGTATATTATTAAGAAACTTATTTATTCTTTTTGTATTCAAAACTGATGGCATTTAAATATATCATTCATGAATTATGCATAAAGTTGGTTGTTTTATATATAAATTCTATGCATAGTGATTTGAAAAGCCATAAAATCCACAGGGGATCAGAATTAGAACATGAATTTTGCTAGTTGTTTCTGTCAATGAATAAAGTTGGAAAATACATGACGCTCTGAAGTTGTAACCGTCCTAGGTAACAGTTACCTCAATTGTTACTAAGTGACCGTATCTTTTTTATTAAAAATGTAAATTTATAACAAATTACATCATAATAAAAAGATGCTACAAATACTTCGATATACATATTCGGTATACTACAGTATAAAATGCGTAATTTAAAAAAAAACTTTCCTATAGACCCAATACCATAAACAGTTTTCCTACAAAAAGCGGGAAACTGTCACCGCCAAAGGCATTTACTCTCAGTACAGCGGCAAGCGAAACTGTCTCTAGGCCAGCCCAAGAAGGCAGCGATTAATAAACGCGGCCGCGTCAATAAAAGTCACTGTTCGACCATACACATGTCCCTCCCTCGCCAGCAGGTGTACTGCATAGAATGAATATCTAGGGATGTCTATTTACATAATATATTTATTGGCGTTTTTCTTAATCAGTTTTATTAAATAAACAAATATCTAATCACAACACAGAACTGATAGTGGTTAGTACTTGTGTGCACCAACTGAATCCACTATAAATATTCAGACTAAAAGTAACATAATAAATCGTATTTCTCTATTGTTTTGATGAAAATTGGAGCAACTATGGTAGTCTGAACAAATATCTGTGTGAAAGATATGTCAGCACTATCAAGAAAGTATTTTGTATGTTTTGAAACTCTTCCCTGCTTTCTTAGGATTTTTGCCAATATTAAGATTCACTTATAATGGATATTTACATTTTGTGCCGCAGATAGTGAATTTTATTTTGTTCAACAAGATAAAATCTTTCAAATGTTTATCATTAAATGACTAGGCTTCATTCTAGTTTTGATCTTACACTTGTGTTGTAATGTACGCTTCAAACAATTTTAACTAATCGAGTTTGATTACAAGCATTTTATAATTGATATATAATATTTTAACTATCCTGCTTAATTTCGAACTTATAATGTCATATTGTTGACATGACATATATTGTTGACATATATATACCTTACTAACTATTATTATATTCTAAAGACGTAAAAATTTATAACACAGCAACGCGTGGTTGGGTCAGCTAGTATTTTATATATCAAATGATGAAAAATGTTGCGAATAATGTAGTGAAGACTTCGATGGTAGATAGATAGATAGATAGATGTTTAATAGATAAGTTTAAGTTTAAGTGTTTTAAGGTAGATAGCATGCTGTATATAATATAAGTGTTTATGCGTTTATTTATTGCATTATTTTTATTTTGTTATTGCTCATGTTAAGGTGTGCAAGACGTTGATAAATAAAAAACTGGTTGGTTGCCTGTAAAGTCGGTATACGGGCGAAAGTTTTACGTGACAACGACTTTGAGTGGTAAAATAATTTTAATGTGAATATTCATTCGTATAGTAGGAAGAAGGATGAAATAATAGTAACAATTTAAAACATTTATTTATACAAAGAATTATATTTAAAACATTAATTTATAGGCACGCGTCCCTTCCACTTTTTATGTCTGTCTCTCTCGCTCTTAGGCGGGCTAACCATGCCCGAGTGGAAGGGACGCGTGCCTCTCACTCGCTCTCATTGTAAGCGCATAACGTGAGCGGAGCGTAACGCAGTTTCTTGAAGTGTCACCCGGCAAACCAATTTATAAGACGTTGTCACGTCAAAAAGGTATATTCGGTATTTTTACATTTTAATATAAATAAATCAAATTAAACAGTTATTCCTGTTTAGGAAAATGTATCCATCTTTTATTGCCAAGAGATATCAACACTTTATTTTTTATTTTCAGAATTAAAACTTGAATTACTACTGTATTTTAAATGAATTAAAACGACATAACATAGCTTAATACAAATATGCCAAAATTTCGATCTATTTTTAAATGCTACTTTTAGAAATATGTTAAAAACTATAAGGGAACTCGATACCGGTAAAATAACTTCGATCGTTCCAAAGCAATAATTCATTCAAGAATTGTTTTTGTTAAACGTATTCTGAATTCCTTAAATACTGCTTGAGACCGCTCCTTTCATTACGTAATTCGGCGAAAACACTAGTGGCAGCCCTAGCACGAACACGTTGTACTATGTAAATGTACTCATCCGTAGACGGATCCTGTCAACATTTTCATACCGCAATTTTAAAGCGGTTACTTAGCGCAGTTAATTCTTTTTTCGATTACGTGTTTGTCGAGTTGCCAACTTTATTCGAAAATAACAATCGTGAATGAAGTAATGAATAAAAACACTTTTGTTTGATTAAAAGCATATTAATTTGTGTCAGAAACAAGTTTATAAATTAAAAAAAAATTGAATTGCGTAAGCGATAACTGTCATTTGTAAAGAACCTTTTTTATCTCGTGTTTAAATTCTACTATTTTAACATTGGGCTGTTTTGCTCTTAAACATAGTACAATCGCGATAGCACTCTTGCTTCGAGGTGAGCAAAGGCTTTACAGTAATTGAACTAACGCCAGTCAAACGCATCCGGCCTTACAAATCTTGGTATGTCGATCTGTCAATAAGCCGCGCGGTAAGGTGTTTAACGACGCAATAATTTGCATAGGGGGCCAATGGCAACACGATCTATTCTCACGTCCTTTAAGTTGCCTTTTAAAGTTTCAAATCCTGTTTCTAGATATGAAAAACGCAGCGGCCCTGGCAGTTCGCTCGTAACAATGCTTTACTTGGATCAATTTCGAATCAATACTTCGAAATAGAGGGATACAGACATTTTTCCAATTAGGTTAAATCTCGGTTTCGTGTCTATCTACAATCATTGTACTTATACTTAATATTTACTATTAAAATTAACTTTAAAGAAGCTGATTTTTTTAAAAACTTAGGATTAATGCCAAATCCTCGTAATTAATAATAAAATTCCTTAACGATTGTCATCTTACCATTAACTACAGTCTCATACACGGTTAGTCTGCAAGTTGTTACCTGGAAAAGAAAAGATATCGGTTTATTACACTACGCTCTCATTTAAAATTGCGTAAGCTTATAAATAACAAGAAAAAGGAAGGCGTGATAATTCATAAAACGCATGGAATCAATTATGGAATTAGCTCAACTGGCATCGAGTCGCGCTTGTACAGTTTCCCCCCGCGCACCGGGCGTACACCCGTGCACAATCTGACATTTATGAGTGCCATAAAAACGCTCAAGTAGTGACTTTTACTACTTGTTTAGTGAACATAAATGTCTTTGCCTTCCCCGCTCAACGTCGCCCGTATTTAAAAGCGCACAGTTTCGTGAGCAGTTTTGCTCCTTTTGCTCCTTTTTATTTACTGTTACACTGCTGTTATGCAACTGTATAATGCTTTGGTTACTTTTCAGCGACAATTTATGGGTGTCGTCTTTTGTCTTTATTTTAGCGGCAGAACATGTTTGCCTGGGTTTTGTTTTGTGAATTTCTGAATTGCACTTCATGACAAATTGAGTTTTGGTATGCGGAATACTTTAATATTGTGTTTCATTGACAATTTTTCTGTCCTTGTTCCCACTGGAGGTTAAGAAAGACTTTTTATACGGTCAACAATATTGCGCAATCATAAACTGTGGTAGGTAACTTTCGGACATCAAAAACTGTTGAGTTATTTAACTGCGCTCAAGGTCGTGGATGGTTGAGGAGCAGGATAGTGTAGCGACTTATCTCTAGGATGAGTGAACACTTACAAGGTCCAGTCATCATACCATAGTATCACCATACACCATCCGTAGACCATAAAATAGGCAACGTTTTCCGTATTATGGTCTTTTGATATGATCCCCAAACCACCTGACAAGCGCGGAGATTACGTCTAAATCCTTCATTTTTGGGTAGGTTTCCGTCAAGCAGTGTCAAATGTATATTTGTCTCTTTTCAGCACTAACTATAAGTGGTAAAAATATAAGCAATACGATTAAAAACTGCGAAATTATTCCTCATTAATAAGAAGTGTACTAATTTACTTCATAACTAACATTATGCAAGAACACCTCCAATATGAAAAATTACAACGCCTTTGAATACATTAATTTTGCAATATAAGCTCTTAAAACTACTGCGCATAGTTTAATAGGCCTAAGTAATTGTATAATGAGTAATTTTATGTTGATCGCTATCATTATAATGGTCACAATAAAAAAAATTGTGTGTTTACATAATTACCGCAATTTGATAGCAAATCTTAAATGATTCACTCAAATTATCTTCAACATCTATCCCCTTGGCGGCATGTCAAATTTGTTTTGTTGAACAACCGGCATAAGTTGTTTTATTAAAAAAAAAATTACTAAAATTTACCCCTTTATCAGGAACAAAATCATCCCAAAAATAAAACTTATCAGTGTTTTAATAACGATTTAAATGCCGTGTACCAGCAATAGTAGTTTATGATACTGTTGCATAATAAGGGTTCTTATAACATGAGTGTGTTTTAAAAAAACGAGCCGTAGGCGAGTTTTTTTATAGTATCACACGAGTGTTATAAGACCAAGTTATGTACAGTGTCATACACTACTTTATCTACTCTCATACTATATTACGTAAAACAATGTTGCAAACAAAACCAAACTTTGTTTAAATATTGAAAAGATTTTTTAAATGTCAAATGTTGGCGCCAAGGTGCAAACATCGATTGTGAATGCGTGTTGCGTCGTCGCGGACTCGTTCATTGAAACCTTTTTAAAGTAGAGGTTCAACCTCCTTGGTCCAGTTGGAGGTTGTATAGGTGTATCGTTATGATTAAAAAGTTATATTATGATACAGGTGTCCATACAAGACCTGTATCGTAATTAAACTTTTTTTTTAATTATTTTTGGCCTGTACGTAATATTTGTCATAAGCATTTTGTTTTCAGTTTTAGAATCTTTGTATTATAGTATCAGAGTAGATAAACATCCTTACCTGCTTGATCCATGGTCAACGATATTGTCTGCTGTCATTACCAAAGAGTTTGAAATAGAATAACTATGTTTGTATGTCCTAAAAAGATTTAAACAGCTCCAAAACTATAATAGTACTTATTGTTTATCAATAACGAGTTGTTGATAATTGTCATCGTTCATCAGCTTGCTTATATGTATTCACAAGTTGTCACAACGTTCTTTGGCAAGAATCGACTTCAGAAGTTAGGCCACCCACACGCCTAAGCCTTGCACATGCCACCAAGTTTATAGTTAGCCAGTTGAAGAATAATAATGTAGATACTATGTTCGAAGGCCAATAGACAATAGAAACGGTTGATTGCTTTTTGTCCTTTCAAGGATGTGACGTCATTTGTCAAGTGAACCTTTTGCTTTTCTTAAATATTACGTCATCAATTGGATTTCAGGTTATAGTAGGATCTCTAGTCTTGTAATTACTATCTTGCATTCTGTTTTCTTTCGAGAAGAACATATCCTGTTCTGGGTAATCTTATATTACGTAACACCGAACATTGCTTAGAAGCAAACATATTTCATAACAAATGGAATATACGATGTAAACAATATTTTATCTGAAGTAGGTATCTGCAATATTGACTAAAGACAAAAAACGACAATTTATATCCACATAAGCTGGTAAGTTTTATCAAATAACAAAGTAAGTAGGTATGCCAAACTTATTTTTCTTTTATTACATACTCCCTCTGCTTTCTGAAATTGACATCGAACTTTATAAAACACCTTGGTACTAAAACGAAAACCTTTTAGAATATTTAAATGTCACTATAAAATAATTCCAATTATATAGATTCGCATTCACTTTAATGTCTATTCAAATGAACAATATATTGAAGTATAACTGCCACTTACTGCATTACCATTAGAATCCATCAAACGGACCACGTGCATTTATTTTATGAAGCCGTTGCTTATTACATTATTTATGACGTGAGCAGAAACATCGGTAATACTGCAGGTGGTCATTTGTATTGCTAATCTAGGACTACTATTTGATCAATTTGTCAATACATCCCTAGTACAGTAATTAATTTTACTAGCGACTGTTTGACAGTGATGGTAATGTGCTAAAGGGAACTTGATAAATTATTTATAAAGAGATTTATGATATACCAAATATTTAAGTGCAAGTTACATTTTTCTATAATATAACAAGATATAATATATGCAGACATTATTATTGTGATTAATGGATTATACTTTTACTCCCAGCTCTATACGGCTATGTTCTCCTCGCTTCTGCAGAAGAGGCCTTTCTTATATCTGTAGATAGCCTAACACGTTGCCCTTATGGGCATACGATGACCAGAGTTAAAACACTTCTAAAATTGGAGTTTGAATGCGCTAATAACTGCATCGTTTAATACCTGAGAAGTGTAATTGTATTTTTAATTACAACTTTTTTAAACTACAGGACAATTATAGTTGGAAAGTTGTTTATTTTATATAGTATGTGGAAATTTTCTGATGACCTTTGCAGTAGCGAACTTTCCAATTTCGAATTGGAAATCCAAAAGTTTCGTATCCACTGTATAAAGCGACCCCCTTTATAAACCATAAACAAGACCTATAAAGCTATCCTGCTTGCTATTCCACCTAGCTAACTCACAGGCCGCTCCAAAAGAAAGTCCTTCTACATACCATAGTAATGTATTCGTCCGCCAAACGATACCTTGTTTTCGCTACAAATTAGACAATTAGGAGTCGGCGTGTGATGCTAAATCTATTCAATTAAAGCTGAGTCCGCGCCGGTCACCTACCGCGGCGATTTTTAATCGTATGTATGCGACGTGCGAATCGCGTAGCCACTTCGCATATCAATGGACTCGACAAATTGATGAAAAAACGTTGACAGCGCGTGTCGGACAGTGGCGAATGTGCGATGCCAGTTGTTTTGAAATAATTATTGCGATATGGAATCTATAATTACTGTTTGAATTTAAAATAGAACGTCTATAAGTGGCGTCTCTGCGTTGATATTCGCTAATGCGCGCTTCATTTCGTATTGATTATTGGTAGTGGAAATTTTGATGCTTTTAAATTGTAAGGTCAGAAAACGACAAAGGTAATTTAGATACGTATTTTATCATTAGGTGACATTAGCAATCTGAACGAATTTAAAGGTATTGAAAAGGATATCTTTTATGTACTGTAACAATTTTATTATAAATATATATATATAGGTAAATTGTGTTTGGTTTGATTGCCGAGCTTTCAGGTAACTTAAACACGACCGTTTCAGTCAGATTAAATAAAATTTAATTACATACTGTGATATGTATTCGAAAATTTCTAATGTCTAATTTCGAATGTTTTTTCTGACGTATGCAACCTTTACCATGTAACGTCGCAACGAACTTCAAACAAACGCAGTGTCTGATTTAAGGTGTATCGCACACGAGGCGTGTCGGACGCGCGGCGATGCGTGAGCGCGCGCCGATTGACGCTGATCTATAGATGAGTCCAGCACAAACCGACGATTTATTGCGTCTGGTAATCTATTTCGCCTGACTGTGTAACTAGTCGCAATAAGGGAATATATACATTAACAAGTGTTAATCGAATGCCTATTTGTGAATAAAAACATACTTTTTGTAATTACAAGAACTTTAATCTATTTATTTAAATTTAAAAACAAGTCACATCAATTATTTAGTACCGAATAATAAAGAGTTAGTGTCATGGACAGGTGCTAAATAACGAATGGAAAAACATATAAAAGTATAATATCCCTTGACATAATGCAAAGAGGTTTTGCAGTCATCGTCACTAGCTGCTAAAAAAACATCGGTATCAATAACAAGCTGTTTTTAAAAATACCTAACTTTATTATTCTATGGAACTTAGTTCAAGTCGAGCATTAAAATAAGTAGGTATACCTATACCACCCCAGCACCTTAAAAATTATGAATAACTTTCTTAAGTATCACCAACTTTATATAGACTGACCATACCTAAAAGTAATTAGTTAGATAACATTATCAGTTCTGACCAGACGCTGACCGCTGCTATTTATCAAGGCACTCCAATAGACACAGCTAATATTGTGCAGACAGATTAGCAATTCATGTGTTTCATTTGTACGGAAATAAACTATTGTTATTGTACGTCGGTGTGTGTTTAGCATTCATATTTAAGGAATTCTTAATACGAACCATTAGTACCTATTTGAGGCTTAAGAAAGCTTCTCCTTAATCCCTTCGATCTTTATTAACCTCATAGTACTCTAAAGTTTACTATTTTAAAAACCCTGGTAAAAAGTCGAAAGCGCTGTAGATTGTTGGGCTCCTGATTGTAAAATTTCTGTCTCGTCTAGTCATTGGATCAGTGATCAGAATTTATTATCTCGAGCTACATTAAGTTTCTGACTTCAGCTGAATCCGCCTTGAGCCTCTGTTCTATCTATTATCTATTGCGGATCATCCTGCCTATAGTGTTTTCAATCATATGGAATCTGTATCTTAACAGACGGGAAGATTGGTAGATTAATCATGATGATAAAAAACAACGAAGTCGCGTATCTCATGGTGCCCTTAGATGTAAGATTTAAAGCACCTTTTCTGCTACCAGTTAGTAAAAAACATCATATGAGTGGCTCAAGTACCTACTTTTATTTAAAAGAAGTTCTAAATAGATAATTCATAATATAAAAACTCACGTTGAATAGGTAGTACTTTAAGAAGGTATTAACATTGATCTAATTTAATGATGAAAAAAATACATTTTGTTTCACATTCCAAAAACTTTGGATTTCAAATGTTTTCATTTGACGACGTGATTCCTTTCGTCAATTGTTTTTATTTTTTTTAAAACACAGAAAAAATTTGAATTTCTAATTGTTCCATTCAAGTGCATAAGAATAAAAAATGTAGTGTGCATTCCGCCTTCTTTAGTGCACACAGCCGCGGGCGTGCACCGACAGACGATTTGGACCAATTCCGACAGCACACTGGTTTAAATGTTAATCGCCAAGTGTCGAAATTATTAATTACTTGAACGTCACGGGGATGTTACGCATGCAGATTGGTCCGCTAACGAACGATCAAATATGCATAGCGGATTTAGATTTTGCTGTGCGCCATTGTGTATACGGGATAGGTTGATGGCCTTCAGATCGAGTTTGGTATAATTATTATGGTGTTGACATCTGCTTTAGTGAATGTTATTGAAGTATTTGTAGTGGTAGAGTAGCATTTATTAGTTATCTTTTATTGTGGAAAAACACCAGCTTTTTAATAAGATAAACATGAATCACTTTTAATAAAATTGATTGTTTATTAAATATCAATTCTTAGTTAACCTAAGTAAATGCTGATAAAACGCGAAAGAAAAAAGTTTTAAACCTGGTAAACGTAAATCTGATAACTTTTAAATAAAACTTCAATAAAAGTCTCCAACGTCATTCATATAAAAATGTTATAATACTTAATGTTATTTGTCATTTTAGAAAATTATTATAAGTAGAATTAATTATGGACAATCAGTAGGTAATTCTTTATAATACTATATTAATTGTAATGTGTTGTAAGTATATATAAAATATGAATACAATTCACATTCGTGAATCGTCCTATTGGTATACCAATTTAATTTAATCTAATTTTATTCTTAGATTTACATAGTCACGATTTAGTAAGGACACGAAATCGTGATTAGTTTAGGGTGGTAACAGAAGTTCTTTCTCTCTTACGGCTTCTAAACCAAAACACTTCACATAGGTAATTTGGAAGTGACGATTTGGATTTTTGTATACATCTTGCGATTATCCAGAATACGGCCTAGCTCGGAGGATTATAAAAATATAAGAAAATATAGAAAATTAAAGATTTCGGACGCAATAAAGTTTGAAAAATATGCTCGCTGGCTTGGCCACTTGCCACTGGAGGCGTTGATCGAAGTCGTTTAATAAGGATTTCAGCAATATAGCAATGAGAATCGTAGCGAAACCGCCAATTTCGAAAACTAAGGCTGAGTTTAGGTTTTAAAGATCGTGAAACCTGAATAACACTTTCATATAAGTCAGTCGCCTATTTGTTAGTTTAAAAACAATCTAGTGTACCTACCTAGGCTATCAGTTTTTACTTCACACTTCGGTTGTTTTGCCCGGTATCCAACTATTGTTTCTTTTCAATCTCATTAGTTCGGTAATGAAGACAAACCGAACTTTTGATACTAACTAAGATAAAAAAGGTACGGTTAAGGATGTAGCTAAAAAGTATAGATATTCAAACAAATAAAACCTGTTACCTATTTAAATTTTAAGTTAAGATTAAATATTCAAAATAAAACCTTGGACACATCTTTCAAAACACAACTAAAACTAAAATATATACATAGGTACATTGTTACACACCACATAATTTATCTTAAGACTTATAAATAGTTCTATTTGACGTCACATCTACTGGGATCAGAATATATTTTTTGTACAAGTATTCATATTATAGTTACATTTATCCCCGAAGGCTAACTAGAGCTTAAAAAAGTTTAGTACATAAGTTTTCAGAATATAAAGTTGGTGTGTGATTTGGTTTATTCTGCCACATCTAACCCCAAAGTTGTCCACAACTTTATTGCTTACCTCGATAATTTAATATCTAAGCAAAATCACATGGTACTTTCCAATGGATGTTATAAATAAAGACACAAATTGGAGCAAAAACTTCATTATACTGATCACTTGTCATACAAAACATCTGAAAAAAAATGGACTTAAGAAGAAGAGCTTTTGTTTAGACTGAGTACACTTTAAAAGCTATGAGTATTTAGCCCACAAATCAAATTTTCTGTTCGTTTTATAACTGACAAACAATCATATTTTCTGTAGATGTAATTGTGCCCTAAAGATGATCTTCCAAAAAACAAAAGGTTTATGAAAAATTGTAACGTTGCTGAACATTTTATATCGTTATTTGTAGATAGCATGAATATGTGATTGGTTAAAATTTATCTCTTACAAAAGCATCTGGTAAAGCTGTAGGCTTCCCGTTTTGAAATTAATCGGAAGGGACAACTGGAGTAGAAGGAAATTAATTTCCGTTTGTTACTTACGCAAAACGGGTAGGCTACCAAACTAAGGAAGATTAAAAGGTTTTTTTTATATTTGCGGTGTGTTTTTAAAGTATGTATTATTAAAAAAAAACGGAACAAAAACTTTTGGTACTTAATCCGTTTTATAAACAGAAATACGATGTCTAAAAATTATTATTACTACGATGTATAAAATTTCAATAACTTCGGAGTTGCCCAAATGTTTAGGCAGATAGCTCATTCCATCCTTAGTAGTTCCCATAACACGTATTGTATGAATCGTGCAGTTGTACATAAAATGTGCAACAATGTATTTTGCGTGTATACTTACTTGTTTTTTGTTAATTTCATAGTTCCAGTTGTCCTCTGCATTACTTGACTAAAATACATACATAAAATCACGTCTTCTTCCCGCTTCTTCTTCTACTTCTTCCCGGGAAGGCAGAGATCATAGATTTCCACTTACTAGAATCCTGACATATCATAGATGCTCGTTGGATAAGGATACCGATCTGGCCTTTTTCAGGACATCCTCAATTTGGTCCCTAAAAGTTCACCTTAGTCTGCCGTTACCGACTTGCCCATGCACATTTGCCTCATACATCAGTTTTCTTAATCTTCTTTTGTTAATCTTCTCATATCTCCAAACCGCCTAAGCATCCCTTTTTCTATCTTTGCCAGTATATCTTCTTTCACACCACACCACTCTCTTATCACATCATTCCTTATTTTGTTCATCAAATTTACTCCAACTTTACTTCTTAAAGCTCATATTTACACTGCATTAATCATACATTCTTGCTTCTTCTGTTAAACCCAACATTCACTTCCATACATTATTGTCGGTACTAATTGTAAGACAATTCTATGCATAGCCGTTCGGGCCTTTTTGACACCTGGCTGCTCATAAAAAAGAGCAAAGTCCCATTCACTCGATTTCTTGTATTCACTCTTCTTTCAATATTACTGAAATATCCTTTAAAACTATGAAAATACATAGATCAAATAATTTACAAAAGTTACGACGATCTCTTTATAGTGTATTTTTTGTTAATACAATGGACAGAAGTCGTAGCATTAGGTACTGGCTACAATATTAATAAATTCCACTCCGAATGTTTTACGCATATGTATCGGTAATTAATTACCTATATATATGTATTAGATTCTATTCTTACCCTGCTTAAGCTGGGGAAGAGTTGAAAATGTTTCTTTTTTGTCGTTAGGTAACTTTATAAATACATGGCCATTTTCTTAACGGGTTTAAGTGGCTTAATACTCCTTTACTAGTCAAAGTTTGTTGTTTTAAATAATAGCAGACAGACGGAGTGGTCAAGTGCTTAGGGGTAATTTAAATTTTACACGCGTAACTGCTCCTGACATTTTAATGGACATAATATCAAATTCAAGCCAAGTTATTTATGACTTGTTCACTGTCACCGATAGTACGATTGATAAATACGACCACATGTTTATTTTGAACCTTAATGTAGTGTTGGTAAAGTATAATTTTTCAAACACTTTGCTTTGATAAGAAACCTTAAATGGGGCATAACATTTAATACAAATTGATGTTGACCGAAAGATAGCTTTATATGAATCTCTACGTGTATTTGATGAAGCTTTACATTAAAATGGCGCTGTTAAGCGATATTTACCTGTAAGTTTAGAGACATATTTATGAGCTTTTATTGTTATGAAACTGATAAACATAATTTTGTTTTACCTGTTCTATTAAGCTTAACGGTCCTGGGTTCGAATCCGAGAAGGGGCAGATGTTTGTGTGATAAATACGAGCATTTGTACCTAAGTCATAAATATTTATATATATTTCTATAAATATTACATATCTATCTATCATATTTGTATGTCTATCCGTTACTCTAATATCTATAACACAAGCTTTATAGTGCTAACTTTGGGCTAGGCTAATTGATGTGATTGTAACAAATATTATATTATTATTATAAATAAATAATGAACTTAATATTAGAAATACGATTTATCTCCTATATATCATTTTTATACTTATGTAGACAAGAGAAAAAATATTTTTAATTTTTAAAAGTTTTCAATGTTATACAGCAGTCGATAAGGCCTATGATGATTACAGTAGCAGAACTAATGCTGTTCTTCGGCTTGGACAATCTAATTAATACATGAAAACAAAAAGAGATACTTAGAACCTACTCTCACTACGCACTACAGCTTAGGCGAAAAACCATTCAGACACTTCCCGGAAGCATATTGGTGTCGCATCGATACCAATAGTGGGCCCTACATTAAAATTCACCTGACTGATTCAGGAGTTATCACGTATCGAATAGAATAGACTCATAATATTTTATGATCCCTTGTGCGCCTTACCCGTCGAGGCTTCGGTGTTCGAATTTTAAACGAATGGCGATTGGCACTATCCATGGTATTAGGTGACTGTGGTATGCATCTTCGATTTCGTTTTGGAATGCAACCTAAACAGATGCCTTCAAGTAAACCTATTTGAAGGTACCTATTCAACAGTAACACAAGACATAAATGATGTTATTAATAATTATACTTAATGTATTTGCAGTATAAGCTTTGAATCAAACAATTAAAATAATATTGAATCCTCAAAATGTAAGTAAAAACAATTTCGAATTTCAAAAAGTAACATTTAAAAAGTATGTAAACGCTTATCAACACTTGTTCCGCTACGACATGTAGAACCACCCTAAGGAATCGAAATCGGAGAATCGTTCGACAGCGGACGTAGAGCAAATAAAATATACGTCCATGTAGATATTATTGTACGCGGACCCGGATTTTAAATGCTTTCTTCCAACAGGTGAGTAAATAGACAATCTAGCTACGTTTCAGCAGATATTAAAATTTATTGTTTTATTTTACCATGATAACTTATTAGTTTAACTTAATTAAGTAGAAATGAAATTCTAATTCTTTTAACTAGAAAAAAATTAAGATGCTCATTAGTCAGCTGGGACGCGAACTTAAATAAAATAAAATTCTCTCGCTATCGAAGAGAGAGTTTAGTTGTAGGTGAGAGTAGATAGGTACCCTGAACATCGAGAGATGGCGCTGGTTTTCGGTTAAGAAACACTCGACAAAGTTCAACGGGTCTGCCAAGGTCTCAGTATCACAATTCGAACGGCACTTACCTAACTAACGAGAGGATGACCGTTCGAGAGTCGTCTGCCTCTTGAGACAGTAGAATTCAGCTACTAAAAATCTCTTAAGGCTTAGAAATCTTGCAGTGAAGTAACAAAATAAGTAGGAATCATAGATTTGCTGAAACAAAGAAAACCTCAGTTTGCACAAGTTTCTTATATAGGGGAGAGTAACATTTTGTAATTACTGCACAGTGCCTTTATTCTGCCCTTGTATTTCTATCTGGTTGAGCCCTGAAGCTTATTCACTAGAAACTATTCATTGGAAGCTCTATACGATACACAGCTCAGTTGCTTCTTACTGTTTAAGTATTGTGTTTCATACGGGACACTCCTTATTATGTATAAGAAATCGTAATTATACCATTATTTTATATAAGGGATTTATTTGGCTTTATTTACGCTATGCATAAGCAGTTTTTGTCTTTGTTAAAGTTTTTTACACCCAGTATACTCACAGAAACTGCGGAATAACATTATTTGCTAAAATATTACAATCTGCAGTATTTTCTGTTTGACATAAAGTGATCTAGAGAACTAGCCAAGAATCATGATCGAATTTAAGCCTTAACACTGATTATTTTTATTGATCAGATATTATCAGATTAACTATCAATAATCTTTTAAACAGCAAGGGTATTCTACAATTAACAATCATTTATTAATAAACAAACATTTGCAAAACTTTTGGAGCTGCAAGCTGCCCAAGGGCCTCCGTTTAATTAAAACTTATCTGCGGATAGAATGTAGCGGCCCGGTATAGCTCAGCTAGATGCATAATGTTCGCGTGTTATACCAAATGCTTATTTGCTGTATTGTTTGTTAGTACTGAGCGCAGAAAAGTGAAAATGTCGTTAAAAGTTTATATCTGTAGGTACTTTAAAAACTAAAATCTTTTACCTATTTTTACCATCGTTTTACGTAACTAAAAATAGCTCACCTATCTAACTCATTACATACATTACTTTCAATAAGATAAATTAAAAAATCTAAAATTATTTTTCACTTGTTTCCGTTGTTATAATAAAATGACAGAGTGGCCGCCCAAACGTAAAGAAAAATAATTACCTACTTAAATAATTGTATTGATACTGTAATTTTCAAATGAATACATTTTTTCCTATGACGACGTTCCTTCCGTTGTAAGAGTCAGAATTTCACTTCTTTATGTGTTTTCACCTATAATTATAAATTGAATAATAGGTGTAGTGATAAAGTCGAAATTATTAATATACTTATTGATTTACAAAATTTGTCTGATGTTGACTTAACAACGGTTAGAATTTTATATGTTTTAGAAGTTTACTGACGCAAATTAAATTTTATATAATAATTCAGTGATAAAGTTGGTCTTGATGCTAGCAAACACATAGCTCACAGTTGCTCTGTATGAGGATAATATTTTTATTTTATTATTTATTGAGTTCATGGTGAGTGTTTTGGAAATAATATTTTTTTTTCAAAAGTCCTACACAACTATAAGCCATAAATTAATTTGCTAACCTTCCTTGGATTAGAACGTTGCGAACAGCTGGCAGGCTTGCATATGTTCAAGTGATTTTTCACGGCTACGGAACCCGCTCAAAGGGCACGCAGCGGTGTCGCCATCACGATCCCCGATCACGACTGCTCTTCTACTATTTATTTAACATTATCTTCCCCAACATTTCATTAAACATTAAACCTTATTACGTTCCGCTAAGACTTATTATACCGAAAATATATTCGACTCTATTTCAGCCTTCTCCCTTACACTTTTGTAAAGTGAAAATAGTCTTTATTTCTTTAATGAAAAAGCTTAATAGGCGTGCGAATTTAAATTTGTCTGATAGCAAAATGTCTCTAGACCGTGTCGCTACTAGCCTTAAATGCATTAAGTTTGTTCTAAAGATAATAATCGTTGCGAATGCTTTGTTTCAAAGATAGAGTTGTTGGCCGTGATTTATTTTTGGTCAAGTTTTGTTGGACTTAATAATGGTTGAAACAATGCAAATTATTATTTATCTATGCATGGTGATCATTTACAATTCTGAACCCTGTTGTTTATACGGTTGTAGAAGAAAATTAATTTGATAATTGTGGCAGGTTGTATCAAATATTCACCAAATAGATACCTAGGTATAAAAGTAGAGTTTTGTTATTCACGGTAGATATTTTAAAAAGTACATAAATTATAGTAATATAAGTTATTTACGGGATTGTTACCATGTACCTTGTTATTGAGTTTCCGATATTTCGGCACTGTTGCAAGTGCCATGATCACGGAGCGACTAAAGTAATTGCGGGTAGGCTGTTATTGGCAGACATAAATTGATGCATAGGTACTCTTTAATACTTGGGTATGTAAAAGATCATTAAATAAATAATATTGAAACGGACAGAATATTTCCTTTCCTAGATAATATTAGGTAAATATAGATTATAATATTTTTGAATTAATAAAAAAATAACCACCTGCAGTTCGAATATCGCTTGGTATTATTTTGGAATGCAAAGAATTTACCTCGCCCTAAATTTACCCTAAACACATTTCAAGCTATAATTACTCACAGTTTATTTATAGTTAATTAAATCCCAACAAATTCATGTGTATTATTAAAAAAAAATCCCATATATATTTTCACGTTTCCCTTGTAGTAGGAAGGAAAATCAAAAACATTCACCTAAGCTGGTTTATTAAAATAATTTCGGAAGAGTGCGTGAGCTCTATCAAAACTGTCTCTTAGCACGCAACGAGCTACGCAACAAAGATGTTGGTACCTTCAAATAAATAAAATAAATCCACCTGTAACTCTATGCTCCACATAATAGGAACTACTTTTTATGGAAATATATTTGCCAGTGGGATAACTTTTTTGGAAAAATATAGGAGTATTTAGTAACTAATCAGTAGTTGCGGCTGTCCCTCTGACTTATTGCTTCTATATGTACTTTCATAAACATAGATTAGAATTTCTTATGTTGGACCAACACGGAAAATCAAATTAGGTTTTAAATATAAAATAATACCATGGGTAGATAGACTTTTTAAAGACCAACCGCAAATATTTAAAATATTAATGTCAACACAATCGATTCTTTCTAGCAATTTAAGATAATTATAATGCTATTAATAAAAAACATATATATTTGCATTTAAAATGCAAGGAGATTTATTTTTGAAATAAAAAACTACTTAATTAACTAATGTTCTTTTCTTAAACAAACAGCACCGTTTTGTATTGTACCATCGATTTATAGAACAACATTGTCACCGGCACACCCTTACATCTTGTGAAGATATTTCTCAGAGGGGCCGGGGGTCGGACATAGACAAATGACGCGCTGCGCCCCTGGTGGCGGCGGGATGAATTATCACCACCAATCGAGAGCGCGCGTACTGGCGGCCATTTTTAATTTTTAGGGGTTGGTTACCCCTGCTAGTATTATTATTAAGTGAGCGTGATAGTGTTGATATGAAGAATAATGGCGGACGATACCGATGCAGTACAATGCAAAAGTACAATTATGTATGTTATAAATACAGGCGTTGATTTTACTATTAATTAGCTTAATTCATATGCCTCTCTTAAATAAAAAGGTAATACACATTTTGTTAACTTATCTTTATTTATTTGATTTGTTATAAACTATCAAAGCGTCTGTTTTAATTAGGTAAATATTTTGTTTATTTTACAACTTATTTTATAACAAACCAACCATTAAAACAAAGGCATCTGTCTACAAAATAATAAAAACTAATCGAAAAATATTTGAAAAATCTGATACATTTATATTAATGTTCATAAAAAACGATATTAAGTATTTATAATTAATTATCACTAAAGATATAATTGAGATAAATTATGATGATAAACTTAAGGAATTAATATTGTAATAGCTTAATTAAATAAAAATAGATGGGTAATCATTATGATATGGAGTGTCTATAATAACATTAAGCTACTATTCGACATCGTGTTTAACATTTGAAGAACCGCCCATTAAAATCAACTTTAATGCCCCATAAAGACTAATGCGCTCATAATCGTCGCTTCAACAAATTGAACCATAGCACATCAGTTTTGCGTAAATCACGCCCTCTAACGCCTTAATAACGAACTACGCGACAATTACGTCACTATCATCTCAATCTCTCGGATGACAAACGACCCGTTTTATTGCAGCTCACTGCTTGTTTATTTACGGCTTTGTAATAGAATGTCAATAAACAACACTGATAACTGCGTTGCACTATAAAATAATAATAAAAGTCTCTGCTCGTTCGGAATGGATACAGAACGCTCTCGCGGTGGATTATAGCACTATTAACGTGAGAGCGCCATCTAGTAGGGCGGAGATGAACTCTTTGGAATTCAGTTGCTGAAATTATGGGATTGTAGAGTCATTTTAAAGTACGCTTAAAGTTTAAGATTAAACATATTGTTTTATCGATATTTTCATTTTAAGAGTACGAGACCTATGTCGGAAGGAAAAGTAATAATTCAAACTCATTAATCAAGCGACGGAGCATCAATAATTCATTACCAATAGCATAGAGGGATTGACGTAATTAGTGCAATTATTGGCCCACCCAGTATTTTCCTTCTCGCTGTACGGTAGTAATTGAATTATTTATCACCTAACTTAAGCAATAGGTGAGACAAAGCATTTTAAATTGTAATGAACACGCGGGAGTTGTATAATTAAAGGAGCCCAATAGGAAAATAGCTTGTTTACTGAGATATAACTTGGATAAGCATCTAATTCAATGTAACAACGTAACAATTTAATTATATATGCGAAATGTATAACCTTATTAATTAGTTATAGAGGGTTATTTGAATATGATGCTTTATCTTTCCTAGTCAATGATTTTAAAATTATGAGTTTTCAAGCAATGTTTTATGGTTAGTTTCTTTTCTAAACCGATAAGATCTTCGCTATAAATCACAGTTGAATACCCACGGACGTGGTAATGAGCAATATTTGATCGTTTGACTACTGGACCTGGTAGCTAATTGCAGTGCTACTGGGTCCGATTGTGAATCTGAACCATCCAGGTATACCATAAAGATATGCAGAAAATTTCATTAAATCAGGTCAAGCCTTTTAGGTGGAGTTCAGTGACATACATACGTACAAAAGAATTATTTATATAAAAATATATAGCTAAGCTAGCTAGCTTAATAATTAACATATTAGTGGGCCTATCTCTATATCCTAGTCAATAGAATTGCAGGAATATGTTAACGTAATATGAATCTTTACATTAATAAATATAAGCTAACTGAATTTATGATGAATTATTAAAATTCACTTTTATGGAGCTATTGTACTAATTGACAATTTAAAGTACTAGGTATACAATGTAATAAATTAAAAAAAAAACAATAAAATTCTCTTAAATATAACAGTTTATAATATTAAAATAATAGATTATGAACCTTTTTTATTTCGGGTTTCAAAAAAATTATTTTAATCGTTCATTATAATTGTGTTTTGTACAATCACAGATTGCTTTTAGCCGAGCACAGGAAACTAAACACTGTTTGGTAAATTAATTTAAAATATAAATAACTAATGAAATTATAATTTCCTTATAAAATATCTATTACACAATTTTGCTGTCTATTATAAATTACTAGTTGACCCGGCCACGCGTTGCTGTGCCGACTGCAGCGTCATCTGCCGGACTGATTTGTGAATCTAAACCATTCTCAGATCCCCTTGAACACACACAAAAAAATTCATTCAAATCGATCCAGCCGTTTAGGAGGAGTTCAGTGACATACACACTCACAGAAGAATTATATATATAAAGATAACGCAGAGTAAAATGCATTACTCTACATTTTACATCAAGTTTTTTCTAAGAGTCTAGTCGCAAAACACTGTAAAATTTGCACTAATACAGCCAGCGCTCTATCTATTAAAGTTATTGTACATTATGTGGGAACAATTACGCATCCATTAATCAGTGGGGTCCTACAGCAGTTTATTGCGCCTCCGGCTTGCAAATACGCCCTTTTAGAACCCTTATGCTAAACTTCCGAGACTGGAGTTAACACTTGATTAGCTACGCTGTATTTTGTTTTGAACTCAAGTTTGGAAACAATGATTTATACAGCCGACTTGATATCCTATAATTTATAATCGACTATATATCACGTAGATTTACTTTGATTTATACCAACGGGTTTGATTCGAATTATTTTCTAGTAAATATTAGGGGATTTGCTGCCTGCTACGTATTTATAGCATGGTTGGAGGTCGAATATCTTTAAAGTGAAAATGATTACTTTTTTAATTAAATAAAATATTCTAGGAATGACAGATTTTACAAATGGCATTTTCTATAAGTAGCACTCATTAAATACTATTTATTGAATACCTAGGTAATATCTATATAGGCAATATCTGAAGACCGTTTGGTGCAACGGTAGCGAACGGTAACGGTGCCTTTCGCACCTACGGGACTGGGTTCGAATCCCGGTAGGGGCAGATGTTTGTATGATGAATACGAGCATTTGTACCTGAGTCAGGGGTGTTTATATAAATATTTCTATGAATATTACATCATCGGTATCATATATGTATGTCTATCCGTTACCCTAGTATCCATAACACAAGCCTTACAGTGCTTAATTTGGGCTAGGCTAATTGATGTGTATGTAAGAAATATTTATTTATTTATCTATTTTTACGATTACCTATATTTCTAAACAGAGCGCAAAAAGCCATGTTTGAAAAGTTTATCTGTTCAATAATATTTGATAATATATCTACATGGATATTTTATTAATTTAAATTATTATATTATAAATTAGTTTATGATTTTTTTCTTTATTTATCATATAACTAAGATAGTAATAACAGTCTTTCTGAGTGTACTACCAAAGTTGCAAGCGTAAACTATGTACTTTTAGATAAACTTTTTTTGATAAACTAACGTTTTGACACTTTAATTTATATTCAAACGCAGGTCGGAGCTTTTTTCGCACGGGATGATCAGAAAGTGGAAAAAATAACCAATGTTAGCATATTCAGCAATAATAAACATATCTACAATAAACTATTTAATTGTAATACGAAATTTTTTACGGCATATAGAACATAGTTCTTTAATGTTATTTTACCTAAATTAAATGCTTTCAATTGAAAAAAAAAATACTTAGACGTGTCTGTACCTACAAGGAATGGAGCTGTCTTAAAGTTTATTGTCATTGTACTTTAAAATATTTTGATCAATATTTTTAAAGAGTTTTTGCAAAACGTTTAAAAAACAGATGTTATATCGATTGATTTAATCTGACATAGTATCCAAAGATGATGGGTAAAAATTTTGGTTCCTCGACAAAAAATCATGCCCAACTAAATTTCAAGGGAACCCTGTAGTTTTCTTAAAGAAACTAAAAAGTACTTTTTCAACACACAAAAACTAAGTACTAAATTTTCAAACTGAAGAATGAAAAAGTTATCTTATTTAAACCTTCACGGAGGTCCAAACAGTGATACTATAATTTAGGGTTGCACCTAAACAGAGCAATATTAGAGCTGCACAGGAGGGTGTAACGGCATTTTAAAGAGGCAGCACAACGTTAGCGCGGCCCGCGTCATTAATAATTTCGCCGGGAACAAATGACTCGGCTGATTAATGATTTACGTTCACAATTCTGGTGTCCACGACATGCTGTGGTCTGCAATAGGTATACGTGTTTGTAGTGAACTCGTTCAAGCGTGAACTGATGAGTCGCTGAAATTCTGTTCCAAATAGACTAACAAATTTTGTTGACTATGAAATGGATGAACTATATAAACGAATTAATGGTGCATTTTATTACATTAATATAAAATAGATTATATAACACAGGATTTTTCAAAATTTAGTTTTTTAAATCGAATAAAGTTTTCTCACTATTTCATACTTTACAACAAGACAAGAGAAACGTTTCTAACTTGAGAAAACAATTTAAAAAAAAAAATTTAGTATCAAACCATTGTCTATATTAGAAAAGAAATATTTCATATATTTTTTGAATAATATTATACTAATAAGAGAAACCCTAACAAAAAAATCTTTATCCTTAATAACAGAAATAATAGCATTATAAATGAAATTGAGTTTTCAAATAGTCTAGTTTGGTATTATTGTTAAGAAAGTACCATACAATCTGAGTGAATTACGTTTATAGAAATAACGTTGGCTCTTGTAAAGCCTACCATGTCCATTGAGGTCCAAATTTTATAGCTCTCTCGATTTATTGCATAATTAGAATTTACAATAATAATTAATATCAAATGAGAAATCAGAGTTCTTTCACCAACGCACCCACTCGACCGTTTGGTGGAACGGTAATGATCCTGATTTTCGCATCGACGGTCCTGGGTTTGAATCCCAGAGTGGGCAGATTTTTGTGTGATGAATATGAGCATTTGTACCCAAGTCATGGGTATTTATATATATTTATTATCTAAGTATAGTATATGTATATTTATCCGTTAACCTATCATCCATAATACAAGCCTTATAGTGTTTACTTTGGGCTAGGCTAATTGGTGTGTTTGCAACAAGTATTATTATAGTTTTTTATTATTCACACACACGCACAAGAAGGGCGCTTCGCGATATTTCCGGATCGAGAGATCCCCCCACCACATGAACCCCTTATTGTCAAGGCGTGCAACTATCAACCCCTTTCTCAAATCTTCGCAGCCCCCAGACGGCTTCGCTTTCAACGTCCACGACACTTGTCCTTGACGCCCCCGATGATCCGATCACTCAGGCCAATGCCCCTTCAATTCCTCCTACACAGCACAGACGTAGTCCAGTTATTCACCACATACACATTCATTTAGTGCCTGTACACCGCACCCGTAGGCTCAAAGTGCGAAGACCCGGTCTATAGCACCCCATGCTCCCTTTCCGGCCAGAGCGCCGTAGTGATTCTATACTGGTTCGGAGACTCCCTCATGGGAGATGCTGTCCATCTAGAAAACTACTATTGTGGCTCGTTACTCTCGGCTTGAGATCTATGTAAGGATCTCACCATCCCAAATCCCGGTATCATTGTTCAGGTTATCTGCGACTAACATCAATGACACATACAAAAAAAATGCACAAGTAAAATTAAAGTACTCTACCGTATTGGTTTGTCGTTCTGTGGACATGCTATGGCTCCTAAAATAGTTTGATACGGTTTGAAAAAAAATATAGTACAAAAGCAGAGTTTGTATTAATTAATTACGTACCTAAAATAAATGAGCGATGACCTATATCCGTCTGTCAAGTGTCACGCGAAGGAACTTGGAAGCAGAATTTGGTATCCAGTCATTAAAAGGTTAAAGAAACTGTTGGCAAATGGTCAGTAAAACTTTGAATATTTAAATTTAGTAAAAACTTATGTCTGCTATTATTATTTGACTCGTTTACAAATGACGTAAACACGACAACCTCCTAAGCTATTAATATTGGACTCAATAGTATTTCAATATTATAAAGTAACATTATAAAGTAAATGAACATGGATATTATTTTCATTTGACCAGTATTAATATAAAAAAAATATTTGGTAATAACTTATTGAGTTTATTTCTAGTTTCAAACCACAAATTTGCCCTACTGTGAACTTTCAAAATTAGATTCAAAAAGGTTTAAAATATGTAAGTTGATTTTTTCAGTTATAATTCTTCAATTTCGAAAATATTTTTAAATGTTATAATTATAAATAATTTCGGTTGTGACTTAGGTACTATTAAGAAAAATTCACCGAGATTTTCGTCTTTATGTTTACTAATACATGGTAAATCAATTCGCTAATTAATAAAATTATAATTTCCTCATATTATTTCTTATATAACGTAATACGAGAGTATGGCCCACGAAAGAGGATTTTTCAAAAAAGACATCTTTCAATATTAAAACATAAGTTATTCAATGTCAGTTCGATACATAGATGCTCATTTGAACCACCTTAGTATATGTGGAAAACTATATATATAAGAATCTTCATCTTGTATACACACGCCTACACATTTATAATAATATCAAATGCACCAGTGCGGGTCAGGTGATACTAAAGGTCCACTCCGAAGGGTCGCCAGCTAGGCATTTCGTATGATTTATGGGACCCTTATTGATACTACCTGTTTTAATTCCGAGGCCATACGAGTAGGTACAGTCAGCAGTAGGTAAAAATGTACACTGCCTCTTTTATGCTCTGGTGATAAGATTTATTTTGCGCCAAAAGTTTGATTTTACACCCGATGTCCGCCATTTATGTAACCTTTATATCTGGTTGTAAAAAACATGCCTATTGGTTCAGATCTTTCCCATTAACATTTAGAAGAACGCTACCTATACTTGGTACAAAAACCTTGAGACTTTGTTTAAAGAATTGATCAATTTATTTTTTATCAACAAATGTCACAACTATAATTTTCTATGATTTCCCTACCGTAACTTAGTTTATATAGATTTTAGTCTTCCGTACCTCAAAAGCAAATAGTAACCGTTGGTTTCAATATCTTATCTGTGTCTTGGAGCTATAAAAATGTTAAGTCGCATATTTTGACATTCTTGGGTAAATCAGGATAAGATACTTTTTTTGACCTAGATTTAGTAATTTTTGAACTATTGTAATTTAATTATTTTAATAAACGTAGTTTTGCTTAACTGACAACTAGATTTATCTACCAATTTTCATCTTTAAGGTAGAAATCTTACTAAATTTTAGTGTAATAGTTTGGAATTACAATAGGTACATTCATAAAAACAGTATAGTTTGATTTATATGAAACTATAAATAATTATAATTTGATGATTAATCAAAAGAACGAGCAGACATTTCTAAGCATCTGTTCTTCAGAAGACCTTGTTCGGGAACAAAATTGGCTCCCATTTAGTATCGGCCGGCGCCGATATCACAATACCGACTACCGATTTAAATTTATTTCGGACGTCGGTAACTTCCAATTTAAACCTCTTAATCCGCTATGATGTATGTCGGTATTCGGCGGGATTAAAAGTTCCACGGAAAATAACCGGGAAAACCTTTTCCGGGTCGGACGGACCCGGGTAGAAGTGGGATTAGACCGGATTGGATATGCATAAATCTCGGACAAGGCTTTGGGGACTCGCAATTAAGCCGCTCGCACTGATACGTCATTTTGACGAGCTACCGGGATTTGCTAATCGTGTAGGGTCAAAATAATTTCAATATTAAAATTCAGCGGCCACGTCGCGCTTCGCACAATGGTCGCTTTGTCGTGCATGGCGTCATAAATTATTCAATTTCATAGTAATAAAATACGCGCGGCCAGTGGTATGGCGCGGGGTGAAAACTTTTCACCAATTACGGTTTGAATATAACAAAAAGCGTCGGTCGATCCGACACGGGGTCTGTGAGACCGGTCGACGCCGTTATTCATGCATCAGCTTGCGGAGAAGGGTTGAGTGCAACGCTGATGACTTATAGTTTATATTAATGCGCTTCGAACACAGAAATCCAATTCGGAATGGATTAATTAAATCACGCCCCAATTATTGTTACTTACGAACACAAGTAGGCAGATAATTTTTTGGTAAAAAAATGATATTTTTTTTACATTAACGGAAAAGTTTTTAACAATCAATATAATTATAACTTATATATCAAAACTTTTTCATATTCTATTGCTTGTTTGTTCTGTTATATATATATGCCTCCTTCTGTGCTCTGTATAAATGAATTATGCCAATTTTATCAAATTATATTAGGAAGAAATGGAGACGGAATTGTGTCTAATCGGTTTATTAGTACCTATTTGATATCGCCATTAGGAAACCACAGATGTGTGCGTTCAGTCAGCTTGAATGTGGCGGAAGGGTACCGCAAATTTATTTTCTGTTTAGTTTATTATTAGAAAATAAACATTGACACATGAAACATAGTAAAAATCATCAATAGATTTTAAATAAACTTTGCTTTCCATGATACCTCAAATATGTCTCCAAAGTAGAAAGTCATCTTCATAGCCGATTATCGCGTATAGAATTTCATAAATGTCGGCAAATAATCGAGAAGTTGGCAAAAACATCACACCTGACGTGTGCTACACACGTTTTCAGTCTAACCAATAAGTGACTGATTTATGGCAGATTAACGACCATTAGACACGCCTGCTTGTTTAAGAGACAGGCAAACAATACAAATTGCTGTCGTTCACTGCTAAATACCCACCTAATTAAACTGATTTAGTGGTAGGTAATTGTTATAACGCTTTGATATATTCGGTTGCAAATAATGGTTAAGAAACTGAAGTAATAAAGTTATTATTTTGAGTATTTTTTCCATTGCTATAAATTAAACATAAATTCCCTAATAGATAATCAGAGAGAGAGAGAGCGAGAGAGAGAGCGGTTGGCCTACATCCAACGATACCCTATACTACAAAATCAAGTTTTGATTTATAATATTTTTAGCGATATAAAAATTTAAATACTTCTTAAAATTGTTTTACCTTTGACTATTATACTAGACAAGTATTTATAATTATCTAAAAGAATCTATTCCATACTTAGTTACCCGGATGTGACGAGGGAGCAGCCATTAAAATTAGGGTTGGGCCACAACTCGCGACTAGGGCAGGGCCGCCGCGCCCCGGGGCTTCGGAGCACGAACGAAAAAAAAGAAACGAAAAAACACACAATGAATAACTGCCGGGCACAGATACAGATGAGATGAAAGATTTCTCAATGTCCGAATGTTGTTCTTGTTAGGTACTTGTAACTCAATATTGAACTCAAAATTCGTTTTGTTTTTATTTTGATATTTAATAATATATGAGGCTGAGATGGTCAGTTTGATTTCGCATGGTGATTTTTAATTCATTTGATGCCAAGACTTAAGAGGATGTGTTTTGAATTATGTTACAACTGGCTTGTTCGTAAACTTAAATAAAAAAAAATCATCCCATCACAATTAACCCACAACTCTTTTTATACGTAATCATCCACAAACCTAATACTTTTTAGAATAAGAGTACAAATTTCTCTATAAAATTTAAATTTGCTCACTTATAAAAGAGGCCACGTATCAATGATTTGAGCTTCGATAAAAACTTACGATCGAGTTTTTAATCACCGTTTGACCAGAGCAATCAGAGAGATCCAAAACCACAATTTCACAATTACCTACATCAAGGCAGTGAAAGGACGAATTGTTTTTAAAACATCTACTTAATAACAGTCACGAAATTAAAAAGCAATTTGGTAACCGTTACTAATTTAGGACGGCGCAGCATGGAACTCTCAATTTGGGAGGGGTGCGGGGAGCGGGCCGAGGGCAGGGTGGGGCCCTAATCTAAAAGCTGTCAGTTAACAAGCAGCTGCGTTCGCCGCCCTGTGTGAACTCGGCTTTATATACTATATACCTAAGTTATTTCTTCAAACGAATTCGAATATCTATGGACGGAGCAGGCTAATTTAAATAATTAAATAATATTAAATAGATAAGGAATTTGTATTATTTTAAAGTTAACGGCTCAGGTAGTCTGGCGTATGGCTTCCTCAAGCACATAGAATCATGCGATAATAAATTCTTGGGCATATATTCTGTGATTGGCTTTTTGGAAAATTAGCTAATATCAAGAAATCGCTTGCCGAGTGCGCTTGCGAGCATTCGTTAGAGTCGAGTCGAGCTAAGTTTGCGAAGTAAACAAAGTATCGGTAATGATTATTGAAATAATTAGTCATTAGTAAATATAGTTTTAATTTTGTAAAAGAAATCATTGCAGAGTACATGGTCAATTTAAAATTAAAACTAAGCGCCTCTTTTCGATAAATTATAGAGGAAACAGTAACCTCATTAGTAGAAATGCTGGAAAAGAGCGAAATATAATACATTCTTAAAAAACTATATAACTCACAGCCCACATTCTGGCAAGATTAAAATCTTTTTCAAACGTCCGATTTCTGTGCGCCTACGCTCTTCTAAATTCAAAATTCGAACGACAAAGATTTGATACCTTTTTGTTGTTTTTAAATATTCGAAAGAAACACGCAGCTTACGTAATTAGCATAACGCTGCACGAATAGATTTGGTTTTTTCCATTTCTGGAGACACTAATAGACGCGTCTTTTTTATGACATGTATTTTTCGTGGTCAGAGTTCGGTTGGCCATAATTCTATAGAGTTTATTGCAAGTTGTGAGCATAAAGTTGCCTAAACGCCTTGCTTTTTTAATCTATACTTAAAATAATGTTTTTAACACGAAACCTAATAGGCAAGTCACGCAGGGGGACTTTTTGGCGGGATTCACGTTGGTGGTTTTGTTTCTCTTGTCAAAATTTGTGTTGTTGTGGATATTAGTGTGTAATAATGGTAGATTGTTAACCACTAAGTGTTTGTTAACATACAAGTGTTACCAAGTATAACAAGTGTCTTTTCCTGCTCTCTCAAGATGTCCACGGGGAGGTTTCATCAAAACCCCACACATTTACTGAAATTTAGGGGGGAAATTTATTTTACTGTTCAGTCATCATCATGTAATTAAGAAAAGAAATAACTCAGAACTGGCAATTATACTTACTTGACACCGGCAAAATGCACAAATAGTGCAAGCCACGAATAAAGAAAAAAAAGTTACGCAGGGACATTTTTATATATTAAATATAAATACAAAATTTGTAGTTACACAATCGAGATTGATTTTTAATGCCTCTGACGTTCGAATTTAAAGCTTTTATTTTATTAGCTTTTTTAATGTTTTCTTTTGCTAGTTTATGCATTTCTTGATTAATAAATAGCCAAATAAACTAGATGAATTTTGTTACCATTTGTCATAATTGCCGAAGATACCTAAAGGCTAGATAGATAAATAATATCTATACAAATAGTACACGAGTACTATCGAATCGATAGGCTTTATATACATAGATTATGATAGTATAGTTACATATGATCTGAGAATTGAAATTATGAAATAGGCATGGAAAGTACATATTACTAACTGCAACAACTTTTGATGGCCAGTGTTTACCGAATACATTAACTTCAAGTGCCTCATATTGTAATAATTTATTCAATTATTACAAAGAAAACATGTTTTTTCTTACGTAGTCTTGGGAATACATTTCAACTTTTCGGCCTATTGTTCTTTGACACAAGTTACTTTCTAATGAAGGTATATTTAATTAGGGCTAAGAAAATTATAGCTATCTAGTGAATAATTCAAGGTAATTTTCATATCTAAATAATACGGGTTGGGTTACACATATATAATTTACTTAAAGTATCTGATAATTGTAGGCTTAGTTTATTCAAAGACCGCCTTCAAAAATATTAATTAATTTAAACGCATCTGAAAGAATTATAACTATTAATTACGAGTTAACCTTTTTAATTTATCTCTCGCATTGGATTAATTACGTATACTCGTGGTTTTAATTTAAGACATGAAGATGTAAATACTCGCCTTTCCGATATTGCATTTGAACTTAATATGTACTCTTATTGCTTAAGACTTTTTGGAAAAGACTTTTATGGTCATAAATATAGAGTAATGAAACACAAACGTATTTTTAAGATCAGTTTCATGAAATAGCCATCTGGCTGAAATAAATTAGATTCTGTTTGGATAGTTTTATTTTTGATACATTAATATACTTTGTTGAGTCTATCGGGTTTTTATTTCTGTTTATTATGTTTCTTCGTTTTTTATGGAAGTTTTCCTATTACATAATATGTTCTGTATTTATAAATCTAATTTTAAGTTTTATTATCGTTTTACACCATATAAGCATATTGTATATTTTCGAAATTTCTATACAGGGATAATTATGATAATGTAAAGTAAATTAAAATATGTGTAAGAAGCTTTAGAAGTATCTACTTTATTTCATATTTTTCGCGTTCTCTCATATAACTTATTGAAAAACTTACAACGAGTGGGCTGACTCGTTGAGCGGATCTAATATAAGTTTATAAGTAATCACTTTAGGTATCGAAAACTATCGCTTGATCTCTTTTAGTCGTCCTAGATCAACTGATAGACAAAAAAGAGGACAAATAAAGCGTTGTTCCTACTTAAATACACGTACATTTAAATTATTAATGCAAGCTAGGGCTATAATTTTAGAATCTAAATTTATTTAATTACTATTATATTTTAGCTATCATTAGCTACTTTTCAGTTTTTATTGATTTGTCATCGTGATCAATGCAGTTCCTGTAAAGGAGTCGAAACGTCAGGATTCAATATAAAATATGCGCAAATATCCGTTAAAAATTTGTTTTATTTAACTGTGCAATGTGCGCCGAAATGTAAGAAATATGTAAAGTAGTCATAGAATATTGTTAATTTGTAATAGACACACGCTGTTGCTTAATTTTTCAATTTATCTATTGGTAATACAAAATATCTTCTACGATTCGAGTTATTTGAGATATCGATTCTCAGTTAATTTACGAGTGTTGATGTTTTGAATCGATGTAGAATACGATTATCACTTTATATAATCAACGGTAGCTGTTAATTAAAAGATTCCATTAGAGAAGGAAACTTGATTTAGATGTTTTAGAGTCCCATCTTTATCAGCATATAACGTGTCAACGATAGGTATCTCTTATGAAACACATTAACACAGACATATATTATGAGTAGTATCAAAAATATTTTTACGAATTACTATTTTTAATAACTACAACACAAGCACTAAAACGCTTTATAATTGTTGCTTTTCACTTTGTTAAATTCCCTTTTTGATGGTCGTCTTTAACATAGAGCTAGAAAGTATAAGTTTTTATATCAAAAAGTTTTTCCTTCGTCTTTTAATTTTTTTTTATTAATAAAATTGCGGAAGCAATAAGTTATTACCTTAAAGTTTGCGCATTTGACGCGGAGTTATTAAATATGTGTATTTACAAACTGTTTTCTACACATATCTCTCTCTGTCTCATATTTTGATATAAAATTAATTTTTGGTCCTTACATAAAATCTCTTCTTACCAAAATTTCATCGCTGTCCATATAAATCATCCGTGTTATTTTTTACCCTTATCAGTTTTCTAAAAAAAAGCGTACGTAGTTTTTTTTTCTAGAATCAGCAATCTGACAGAGAGCGTCTCCTCAAAACCAGAACAAACAGACATTATATTACGCAATTAAGAAAAAGAAATAATTCTGACATAAGCAAATAGACACTTGATTTTTTTTATCCATATTTTAATTCTTTTGGTGTTCAGTCCCATTTAATCAATAATTTTCAAAAGTTAAGATATTTTTTCTAATCCTTTTACTGTAGACACTTTTTTAGGATCTGGAAAAAAATTTAGTTGTTTATGTTTTAACAGTAGTTTTATATGTAGGACTACCTAGACTGTTTATAATATCTTTTTTTTTTTCTTTATTTTTTGTACTTAAGGTGTTATGTTTATTTGGAATTTATAATTATAAACCTATAGGTACCATAAAACTTACTTCTCGTCGGTGTAATTTATGAAATAATTTGAAATATTCAATATGTATAAAAAATATATTGTTTTAAGTTTTCATGGTCACTAACATTATTGTAATATAAGTTATATATTATATGGGATTGTTACCATGTACCTTGTTTTTATTGACGGTACATGGTAACAATCCCGTGTAGGTATAACTTAGGTATATTACGATAATGTATTAAAAAAATCATTACCATTTTTGATTCTTAAAATGTTACAGATTCGACTGTTCGCATTCCACAGTAAGATGAGTATAATCCAGGATTTAAAAAAAAAATAAACGGCTATGATTACGAAGGTTAAGCAACTTTCATAAAGGTCATTGGATGGGTGGCCAAAAATGTTTATCTGGAGATTCACCGTGCTTTAGACGGCACGTTTAGCGATTGTTCCCGGCTGCATTTGTTATAATCATCTCCCATTAATCTACGCTGGACTTGTGTGGTGAAATATCCCCATTCACCCTACAGTATGATCATCTAAAGTGAATGCCTTTGCCCCAACAGTGAAATGTGAAATAGGACGATACTGACAAATTGATGCATGGCTGTTATTGAGCTTCGCGATCAATAACAAAATAAATATTTTTTTATGTAATAACAGGACTTTTTAATTAATCTTAGTACTTATACGCTCTGATCTTTTAAATCTATAATGTTATAAGATAAATTATTATAATAGAAAAATACTAGAAAAAAATTGACACGATCGAACCTGAAATTGGAAGAGCATTGGATCGGACTTCTAAAGGTTGCGGGTTTCAATTCCGCCTGAGAATTCACTTGTAAGCCGCGCCAATTTTTCTAGTATTTTTCTATTACAATAATTTATTTTATAACATAGCCATTAAAAAATGCGAAAAATATAAAATTATAAAAACTATAATGTTATGTTTTTTTTCAGTTTTTATGTTTTCGTTACCTAAAAAACCTAGTTTAAGTTTCTGTAGCGCAGCCAAAAACCTGAATATGGTCATATTAAAAGTACTATTTTACTTTCTAAGTTAAGAACTTAGTTACCTGCATGTTTCAATAAACTACTAATATGACAATAATTGAATTGCATAGGTATGAACTTTTGTTACTTCGAAATATATTGTATACAATTCTATACAAAATATATTAAAAAAAAATAGGTAAGTCTATAAGATACGTTATAACTTTTAAGGTTGTTTACCATATTTAAATGGGACTCAAACCCTTTTCAATCAGCTGTCAAAAATATGTAAATAAGCATTTTATTTTATCCGCTTATTAATATTCCTATTAGAAACAGCGTGGGTCACAAAAATGACCAACAAAATTCTATTTGGAGACCGGTCTTCGGCCGCACCCAAGCGAGACAAGTCTTTATTAATGTGAGTTAGATATATAAATTTGGTGTATGCGATTCTTATATAATTTCACCTCCATTTCCTCGTGTCGATTTTTCTTCATATTTTACTAAGCATAATTTATATAATCAATAATAAAAACAGGATTTGTAAAATACTTTCATAATTTTAATAATTAATTCCAGACAACTAAGGCCAATTATTTAGTTTAAGATCAATCAAATAATAAGGATGGATGCCAAAAGCAACCTTGACCGATAAGCTTATATGAAAAGGCTGATGGAAGTTGAAGAAGCTAGAGGCGTGTGTCGGGATCGTGGTAAAGGCGTGATTTTAGCACAAACTTATGCCTCGTATAAGGATTTGAACCCTATTGGTCACCATTGTACCTACCAGTAATACATAAATTAATTTTAATTAAATGTAAAATTTCTTTAAATAATTTGCGACTTTGGGTCTCAGATATAAATATTAATTTCAAATGAAAGGAAGAATTGTAAATATTCCTCTTATATGTCGTATACTACTTTAGATTTTTAAAGGGATCGATTTAGCTAAGAATATTATATGCATAGTGATGAATGAATCCAGTATTGACCTTTTAAGCTTTTATAGGTATACATATATGCATATAGATCACTATTGGTGATAAAAATATATTTTATCTACTGATAATTAAATTGCTATTTTAGAATAAATAATCAAGGTGTTATTAGTTCTGTGAAATGTTGGGTTTTTGATAGTCTATTAACTATTTATATCCATTAATCTTAAACGTTTTATAATCGTAAACCTTTGCTTTACATAAACAGAGATTATATGTTAACACATAGTTAAAATCCCGCCAAAATTCACCTCGGTTACATCCCGATCTGGTCACGATTATTTTTCAATAATATTGATATTATATTGTGTATTTATGAAATATATAACATATTATTATATATATATATTCTTCATAAAAAGGGATCTTTTTAATCGGATCTAAGTGGTCGGCATTTAGATTCTCTGCAGTTAAATAATCATATTCGAGTGCTCTTATTAACTGTTAAATAAATCGGTTGGCTCATAATTCAAATAAAATAATGTACGATTAAATGACAAATTGAAATTTCAGCAGGTATACAATTTAATAAAAAAAAAAGAAAATGAAATAAAATATTATGAAATAAAATATTATGAAAACTATTTTTCCTTTTAACAGATTGGTATAGGTATACGAGTATATATAATTAATATACATGAGTGAGAAAGCCCTTTCAACACTTCAATATTTTAATAGTATTTGGGTGTGCATAAAATATTCACACCTCAGAAACCAGCGTTACCGAAACCAACTGATGATAACCAACCAGCGTTAGCGTTACAGAAACCAACAAGTTAACCGTATCGATCCGAGTGGGCAGATCCTCGGACACTGATTGTCGGGAGAACTCAGTACCTACTGGCTTTAACGGTTTTTCAAAACTAACGCACATTTTTACAAGTATAACTTCATGCCTGTGTTACCAATTGAGACTACGTGCGTTTACCAGAGGCACTACCAGGTAAAAAGCCATACAAACTATACTGCGACTCGGATCCGAATGTACAACACTAGTAATAACGCATGCGTCTACTCGGATCCGACTATAACATGTTAACAATATAAGAGAACAATAAATAGACAGAAAAAAAGTTTCATATAAATTAATTTCATTGTTTCTTTGCGACACCAATGCCAGAAAATTTTGTTTGCTGTTATAAAAGTAAATGACAGTCCTCGACAATCACAAAAGCCGGTAAGGAGAAAGCCTGACTTCTCATTTCATTATCCCACGGGTGTCCACTTTTTACGGCGTTGCTCAAAATCTTTGCCCGGGCGACGTTTCAATAGAGGCCAAAAAATAAACAATAGACGTAAAAAGTCGCAAGGCCGGACGGACTCAAATGAAAGAACTTTGTTAAAAAAACGTTTGACACATTTTTAGAAACATCAGGCACGCAATGTTCGCTGGCGCGACGCTCGTAAATTTCTCGTAGCGTCAGAATGAAAAAGGGGACATCATTGTTGAAAATTTTAAGCGTTCTCCGTGATTTTCGGGTTTGTAATCGCATCTTTTTGTTTGTGTACGTCAGTCGACTTATTATTTTTACGAAACATTGAAAAATTCACACATTTATTCATTTTTTATTAAAAATATGAAAGAGCTTAATTACTTTAAAATTAACTATTTGCGAGGAAGAATTCTTACACACCAACTTCATATTCGTAAGACTTAAAAACTATTTGAACAGCAGTCGCTCAGAAAGGTCGGCTAGCATTTTATAAGAACTGTTACTCAGCTTTAATTATATATTTTATAGATACCTACACACCAATATATAAAACACCCTCTCAAATCTCGCATCTCTATTCCACGATAGCGCATCGATTCACTCTTGAAAAATATTTTTTCCGACATTTTGCTGATTATGCCCCTATATATTTCCGTTGTGGATAACAGAAAGAGTGTGCTGCTTACTCTGAGCCACGATAAGAATTTCATTTCCTCCCGCCTGAGAGCTCGCTATCTAAGGAAGTGGCAGACAAAAATACTTAAGTGATAAAACCATGGATTCAGTTCAGGTGCCTCGAATATTGCTGCGCACTTTGAGAATGCGTTCCACGGTCGGTACAAAAATTTTTCGAGCATTTGTTTGGTCAAAATTATGGAATATTTACGTTTTATTCTATAATTATTGTTTTTATATAATATATTTTATTTTACCTACCTAAAAAAAAATAGGATTCGCGTGATTATAATTTAAAATATATATTATTTGGTAAATATTCCTATTATATAGGCATATGTTGTGACTTAATAGCAGATTTTTAAACGTTTGAATAATATTTTTTATTATTCGTTCAAGTGTTAAAAGATGTCTTATGACGTAAGTACCTACCGTCGCGTTTAAATATATGTTTACTGTTTTCACACTCAAGATATATACGCACATATTTCATTCTACTAAAAGTCCATAATCATCAACAGCGTAAACATTTTTTTTAGTCTAACTTATATACGACATTTAGATATAAATATAACAACTGTGGTTTGATTCCTAAGAAAGGTGGCCGTTATTCAAATAAAAAAAAGAAATTTTATAACTCCATTCTAATCTATAAAAGAGTTACACTCGCGTAATAGAATTAGGTATTAAAACCGGGAATTTGACTGAATTTTCCAAATATTTTTTTAACGTGTATTGTACACCTTAAACTACTTACTTCTACTACTGCAGGCTAAATATTACACTTACATATACTTAATTTTAGAATTCCACCGCAAAAAAATTGTCCTTTATTCAAAAATATGTTATATATTTAATAAGAAAAGAAAAAAAGTAAAATTTACTTCGGGGAATAACAAAACGAATCAGACGCTGATTTTATGAATTCTCAAAGCTAGGTCAGAACTTTTGTCTCTGCCTCCGGTAAAAAAGGATCAATTCGACCTTTGGCATCACACAGCCCAGATTGAACTTTGACTTATTTATCTTACGGTTGGTTATTGGAAGGTTTGTTCTTCCGCGTTATTCCCTTTTACATTTAGGTCCACCGATCCGAATGACATCCTTTATCGCGATACATTCCAAGTCGGTCTTTAAAGACATCGAGATGAACCGCAAAAGTTAAATTTATTTCACAAATGTGTTTTTCTTGTATCCAAATACTTTTAGAGATGGAAAAAATCATTGAAAAATTCCGTAAATTAAAGATAAAAATATTTTTTGATGGGAAAAATACGTTTGTTTTGTTAGTACTGCATATGATTTTTAGCAGATACCGATCATAATTATCTTATAAATATTCCCAGTTTTGGATTATATGAGTAAATAAAACAATATTTACCCTTAACTCAACATGCAATAAATTTAAATAAAATTATCATAAGACTGTTGCATAAATTACTTACAATCAATAAAAATCCTTTCAAATCTTCAATAAAACCACATCAAAGAATAGCCGATGACACTGATACACCATAAACAATTTTCAATAACACTTTTAATTCACTAAACCAAGATATAAAATCTTCTTAGTTTCTTGTTAGATTTATTAGATCACAATCATTAAATTTGTTTAATTTATAATTATTAATTTAGTACACATTAAATATTATGTGCCTTAAAGTTCGGACCACATCCACTTGAGCGATACGTTTGGTCTATACAAATCCTTATTTACAACTGACACTGTTGTTCATACTATATCAGAATCGTGCCTCGCTCACCTAGCGGAGAAGGCATCTGCCCAGCCTTACATAAAAACCTATGCAACAATAAACGCCGCATCAAAACGGATCCAGAATTTTTTAACACAACTTCACGACCCCAGTATAAAAGCTCGACTGTATAAAAAAAACTCACGAGGTAGGGGAAAAATTTCGTAAGCCATTACGCGGCTCTATACAAAAGTTTTGACACGAACACTTTGCGCTTGGGCACAGTCTATTTTAGTGAAGTGCGAGACGGCGATAGTTTAGGGGCGTCTAATCGTATACGAGCGAAAGAGACGGCTAGACGAATGTTTGTCGCATTTGAATAAAGTTTAGGGGACCGACGAACACGGTTAGCCGCGGGACGTCGAGTAGGTGGTGGTGATAAAGCATTCGTAGCGAGCGCGCTCCCAAATCGAACACGATGAGTAATAATATTTAAAAAGCAAGATTTGTTACCTGTCCACCGCCGGGAGATAATGCCCCGCGTTTTTTTGGAGAAAAATACAATTAACTAGCATGGACCATAAATCATTTTGTTGTTCTACCCTGCTCGAGCTCAGGTTGTACAATTATATCATGCTGGAAAAAAAAAGAAAGGTGATGGTAATAGAAAATTGCTGCGGCATTTTGGTGGTTCGACTGAATGGAGCAGATAATTACAGTATTAGCTACAAGTCGGTAGAGAAGAGGATGAAAAAAATCATATTGGAAACCTATACGCTTATATTAAAGTTTCTACCAGAAACTTAAGCATATTATATGTCATAAAATTATATACAGTTGCTTACAAAAATAAATCAATAATAAAGTTCATACTCATTGTTTTTAACAGCATTATAATGAAGCTCTCGTTCGATTACAGACATTTACTGTAAACCTAAACGCTTTTAAGTTTACAACGACGCAATAAAAGGTGAGCACTCAATTGAGGTAATTTTAAAATTGCGACCTGCCCCAAGCCTCAATTACGACGTGGGGCTGGGGCACCTCGTGCGCCGATCGCACCAATCGAAAATTGCCCGACAAGACCTCTTGGAAATTGTTGGGCGAACGT
The DNA here is from genome assembly GCA_927399485.1 of Calamotropha paludella. Lineage (NCBI taxonomy): Eukaryota > Metazoa > Arthropoda > Insecta > Lepidoptera > Crambidae > Calamotropha > Calamotropha paludella. The sequence goes on along the minus strand of OV656815.1, from coordinate 17,203,368 downwards.
TTTCAGAATTGCGGCCCCGACAAATCGGGACTCGAACAACGCAAATTACGGTCGGCTACAAGTCGAGCCGACTCGAAAATTGCAGCGAGACGAGAGGTCCCGCAATCGGGAGGTCGTGAGGGCCCTAATGAAGACGTTAAGCTAAATCGTGCTGTTATAGAATGTTATGGCCTTTATATTGATTTTTATTTTAATATATTTTAATGACGTGCGCGCGCGCCATCTGTCTGTCGTATGTTTTTCTATTCAAAAAGCAAACAAATTGTTATTGAAGTAAACAGGTTATAAATCACGTTACATAAAAAGCGATGTCACCATAATCAACATGAGCAATTTAATTTAAGCGACATAAACACGAGGCTATCTGGCACCAGCATCGATATTAAGGGTGTGTTAAATGACAAACTGCGGCTTGAAGAGAAATGCTTTAAAACGGTGTAATTTTTACTGCTTATCTTGGGATCTGGATGGAGATTGCGCATTAAAAATACCGACAGACGAGTGTTTAAAATGCCTTGACTGTAGCACGCGAATTAAGCACATCTCCATATTAAAATAAGAGCATTTGAGAAACGGTGATATGGTGCTTGTATGTTTTATCAACATTGATAAAATGCTCAAGTATCTAGATGCGCTCTCTTTGTTTTTAATTGATACTCCGTCAGTATCATTCTTCCAATTTTTATGCAAATAAGTGGGTCCGATAAACAAATTGAATATTAAATGACTTAATGATCTTATATATTTGGTTTGCAAAGTGAAAATTTAAGAAGTTCATAATAATTAAACTTCAAATGTCGATGAATATGCATGGAAAGTTAACAATCAACAGTTAACTAGAATTTCTTACTTCACCGTTATATTTATCATCTGCCGTCTTAAAAATTACAGTATTTTTTTTTATCTTCATGATGGTACCCAAATAACGCTCGATTCAGTAGTAGTTTTCTAATGTTGTAAAGAATCTCGCCTAATTTTTTAATTAAACTTTTTACTGAATAAAATATAGAGACGAGCGACTCCATTATCTCCAGTTCGTGTACGCGTATATAAATAAAGTATTAAAGCTGTATAATCGATTGAACACACCTCTTGATGAAGATATTACAACGAACCCGGTTTAAGTTATTTCTGGACCGACATGCATATCCTATAAGCTTAGATGCTATGAACCACAGTATATTTTATTGACTCTGAAACAACGATGCTCTGTTTAATAATTCAGATAATATTATGATTTAAATACTAAATGTTAGGTTTGAATTATATAAACACAACTACGGATATTCCCGTTTTGTATCTACTCGTCTTCTTTTCTCACATATAATTAAATTTTTAATTAAATTAAAACAGAATGTCAATAAAAGGGATTAGAAAAAAATATCATGTATCTAAATTTAAAAAAAACATTAAAAATAATGCCTTAAAAATGATTGTTGTTTTCACTTTAAAATAACTCAACAAAATGTATAAGTAAATAATAACAGCACAAAAAGATAAACCACTTTATAACGCGAATGACATATCGATACTTTACAAAGAGCTATTATTTCCCTTGCGTAAAATTTCGAGGGTTCTACATTCCTCCAACGCAGTCGTAATCTAAACGACCGTTTTTAAAACTAATAAAAGAGCTCGTTAAAAATAGCCACCGAAAAATCTCAAGTGTTCAACACGAGTATTATCTTTAGTAAACAAGAGTAACGTTTCCTTCTCCTCTAATGATAGACATCCCTCGAGTTCTGCAGTATAAATATTTTGGACAGAATTTGTTTTTAGTACGTCTTCAAGTCTTTTACTAGTTTCTTGTGTTATATAATTTGCATTGGAGGCTTTGTTATTATCGCTCTTAAGCTGAGCAGTCGTCAGTCGATTTGTGGTTTTTACGTTCTATAAAGATTTTACTGTTCCCTTTATTTTTATTTGTATGACTGTTTTACGATGATTCTGTGCTGACCTATCTTGATGTTTATTACAAACTTTCGGATTCTCCGTCCTAATATTACTTTTTTACTGCATTGGTCAATGCTTTACAAGATTACAGTATAAAGAAAGACAACTATTTTGAAGAGATTCCCATGAAAGCTTCAATCTTGAAAACAACAAACCATAAAGGTCAACCTAGCTTTCGTTCAAAAATCTGTTCAATGAGATACAAGTCTGCATAAATGCGAGCAAACCCTGCGGTGTTGCAATGGCTTTATAATTCTGCACTGATTACAAAGGGGAGCCGGCGGCCGCAATTTCGTCTTGTACCGATCGTGCTGTACATAAATTATTAGTTATTGATGAAGACATTAAGCTTGCGTACCGTACAACAATTAAATACTTTTTGGTAGCCGCTGAGTTCAAAACCCTTAAAGAAAAAAACTATAATAACCTGCTCCGGGGTTCTGTGTCACGTCCAGTAAAGCATCTCGATACCAATATTAATTAACCCAAATTGTAACGTAGCGTATTAAAATTAATAAGTACAGCTATCCATCATACATGTGCAAGAAACTTGACGTGATATTAACTGACATGATCAAACAAAAAATACACCCGCTGTTTATATAAGCTATTGCAATGATTCTTTTAAATTAAAGATTAAATTTTAATTGGATTATTTACAAAAGAAAGCTGTCTTGATTAATCTTGTGAACAACTTCATTATGTTCCAAAAAGTAGATCCTTAACCGGTATCGTGTGTAATGACCTCACGCTACGTTTTTATCAATCTATTATCTTCGCTAAACCATAAAAGTTATATCAGACCACTACAGTTGGTATTAATCTTTGCAGCAATATAAACGAAGGCGTAACTTTAAATCTTTAAATTTTTAGCTTTTTTTAAAAAAGACCAAGTATACTTTTTTGTAAACTACCTATTTAACTAAATAATTTTTTGTCTCTTAGAAATTATAAAGGAGGAAACTCATAGAAATATTTATTAGATACTAGCTAAATTATAAATAATTGCTGTAAATGAAACCTAACCTATGTCCTTAGTCGGAAAAAATCCAACAAAATTAATAAAAAAATCATCAAAATCGGTTGAGTCCTTTCAGAGTTCTATGCGGTCAAACAGGGAATTTATATTAGAATAATTAAAAATAATCATAATAAAATAATTCTTAATCTTAAAAAATGTCTAACATTTTCTTGCTTTAATAAATTTTTTTGCAACGAGTCCCTTGCATGTTGAAAATTTATTTTGCCTTTTCACCAGCAAGCGTTTATTTTCGCGTCAAATTTTGCTCGTCGCTGAATCAAAAATGAGTGCCTCAAAAAACGAAGTAACGTCAACTCGACCAGTTTTACCTAAAGCTAATGGTAATAACCGATCCGGAACGAATAAGATCATTCGAGTTTTGATACGGGCAATCAACGAGCATTCGAATATTATCGAAGACATGTTTATTTCCACGATTTTTATGACTTTTGACACGGAATACGGCAGCGAAACGGTGCAATTAGGCTTTCATTCTCCATCGTTTTATTCTTTAAGTAATCGAACAATCGTATTGAAAGACAGTAAATGATTAATGACTCGCGCCTTTGCTTTAAATAAAACATCGCCGTAAGCTTTCAACCCGGCGTCTACGAATGAAAGTCACGATTGCAATTTTAAAATGCCGATACGGATGTTTGACGATTTTATTATTTGCAAGTGTTATTTATTGTGATTGCATAAGGGAGAGCTGTATCAAGATGTGTTTCAAGAGGCTGGCGAGCGTTGGTTACATGGGAAGTTAATACATCTGTCGGTTACTCCGATCTCAATGGTGCGCTCTTATTCATACGTTAAAGTGTGACAACTGTAAGCACTCGAACTAGGAGGTTGATATATAGACAGTTGTCTGTTAGTTGTCCTGTTGAAAAAGATGAAAGAAAGATGAAAAACTTTTAGTATGTAATGTACCATGGACGACCTCCGTGGTCGACTGGTTCGCATACCAGTTTTCATCGTAACCCTACTCCGAGATTCCTTGTTCGGTCTCGGCCGGGTCTATGACCACCGTTTGGTAAAACGGTAACGATCCTGCCATTCGCACCGACGCAAATGTTTGTATGACAAATACGAGCATTTGTTCCTGAATCATGGGTATATATTTCAATAAATATAACATCTCTATGTATCATACAGTTCCAATTTTGTAATCCTTACTGCTTTAGAGTGGAACTCTTTGCCTGGGTCTATGTTTACTGATAAATACAATTTAGGGGTCTTTAAGTCACGAGTGAATAAGGTATCTTCTAGGCAAGCGTGTAACATCTTATATTGCATCGCATCAGGCGAGATAGTGGCCAAGCGCTTTCCTATTCACGATAAGAAAAAAAACATGTGTCTATCCTTTACCCTAGTATCCATAACTGAATCCTTATAGAGCTTGCTTTGGGCTAGGTTAATTTGGTGTGAATGTAAGAAATATTATATTATTATGTAGAAAACCAACTTTTCTATATTGGCTTGGGTTTGGGTGTTGTGGTAACGTTGTTGTTTCTGAATTCCAAAAGACAGGTACTTTAGCTATTGCTATTATATTATTATTTTCGTGAAAACATTTTTTACAGCTAATAATCAGCTAGTATACTCTATAACTACGAGCCTAGGTTAAATTAATTATAGGGTGTGGCGATTAAGTTATATGTTTGATGACAGGTGTAGGGTTGTAGTGTTTTCTCTGCATGAAGTTTCTAACTATATGGCAGGTATATAGTAGGATTGCTTTCTATGAAGTATTATTGATGCTGGGTTTATAATGGTTAGACTTGAGCGGACAATATTATTGGTACAATATAGACTTTATCTTTTTTCAATAATCTGATTATTTCATCTTTTATAATATACATTTTTTTCGGCTTTTATTATCATTTACCATAGAGGAAAGATATAGCGTAGTAGTTGGTGGGAACTTTTTTAAGGGCCGGTCGTCAGATAGATGACCTAAAATGTATTGCCTCAAGTTCAGCCGTGCTTTGGAAAGCTCGTTAAACCGTATGTGCAGATAGCAACCACCAATCCGATAAAAACGCATATGATAGGTTCCGGCACATTTTTATACTTTTAGTAATACTGATTTGGTTATAGGATAATTTAGTTGAAAAATGATAAATAGATTGGCATCGAAAAGGTTTTTGTGATTAACTTAACCATTTTCATGCGAAATGGAGTATTCTGTAACCTCAATTGGTGCAATAGTGTCAATTGGCTTTATTTAAATACCAGCAGAAAAGATCTTATATTTTTTTGTTATTTAGTATTCTTCAGTTTACATCATGATTCTGCTTCAATAGAAAATCTCTTATATTTAAAAAAAATATATAATGGTGTTATGTTAGTACTTACCTACTACAGTTTATTACATGAATTTACTACCACATCAAGGAAAATTTACCATTTACAAGTAACTAACAGTTAGGTTAAACTGAGTTCAGAATCAACTGTTTTATATTAATAGAACAGCAAGTAAGATGAACTATTGATTTTCAATATGCACATCTAATATTCAGCTATTCACTTCTATTAATTCAAAAGCCTTAGTAGTAGCGGCTATGTTAAAGAGCACGAGTAAATAAATTATTTATGTTTCGGCATTGTTCATATGTCGGATAATATTGTTTGATGATGTGTTGATTGGCACGTGGGTTTATTTTAGATTGAAAAGAAATAATCACTTTATCTAGATTATTTCACAGCAAATGCTAACCGGTTCATTTTTACTGCTTTATTTCGTAAAAATCAATTTGCACATAGTTTTTACGGTTTAATTTATTGTTGATGGGAAATCAAAATACAAATCATCACAATAAACATACTGACGTCACTGATTAATAAAATAACGTAAAGTTCATAATTAATGTTTCCAAACCTCTTCGAGTGAAAACAAGTAATAAGAATTTTCGTTGAATTGAAGGTGTAAGAGTGTTATCGGTTTTTGAAGTGAAAACTTTTTTTAGCATCGTTGTGATTTGATAGTCGATGAAACGAAAAAGCGACATTAAAAGGGACAGACACATAAATTCATGATTTAACGTAGGAGAAAATGAGATAGGGAGTATTATCTACGTTATGTTACGTGTTGAAGCTTGACTTACTTTTTTTTCTAGCGAGGATTTTTCAAATTTATACATAGGTATACTAGCTGATCCGAGCACGCGTTGCTGTGTTATAAATAAAACCTGTTCTATGTCCTAAGTTGGAAAATGAAAAAGACATCAAAATTCTTTGAGTTGTTTCGGAATTCATCACGGACAAAAAACATTGTGACAGGAAATCTTTGTATATAGATATACTGGCATTTTGAAACTCGATTGCTGAGTCGGTAAGTTCACAGTAAGAGTAAAATTTGATTTTATAGTGTACTAGCTTTCCGCCCGCGGCTTCGCCCGCGTGGAATTCGGTTATATTGCGGTATAAAGCACAACTATAAGAAAGCTTCTCATTTCCACGGAAAATCTAAGAAACGCGATGTAACGCTGGATACAATTAGTTGTTAAACCAAAACTGAATGGTACACTATATTATATGTTTTCTCTTGTGGAGCAAAAACATGCAGATTTTGGGCACTGGGAACCCGGGAACACGCTACATAGAGCTGACCATGCGAAAAACAATGTTTTTCCAAGTGTACTCCAGCAACCCTTAGAGTTTGGCCTTGTGCTTTATTAATGGTCATTGCAAATGAAACCCTTATAGGAAATTGTAGTCTTTTAAATTGAAATGGGAGGTCTGTTGGAATAATCGGAATCCGAGGAATGAGTCATTTAGTGAATCATTTAGCTTCTAAATTTACATGTTCATATTCGTTTGCAACATACAAGTAGATGTAAAAAAACAGTTTAGACGATAAAACGAATTGTACGTCATCCCTCGAGAATTCCTCATTTTCGGGGATTCATTGTCGTATCATTTAGCTTCTAAATTTACATGTTTATATTCGTTTGCAATATTTTACGTTGTTTTAAAGGACACACAGCGCCATCTACAATCCATCCATCAAGCAAACAATATTTTTGTTTTTCCTCGGGAATATCAATTTTTTCCAGGATAAAAAGTACCCTATTATTTAATCCGGACTTTTATCTTTACATCTGCAAAATTTCAAAGCAATCGGTTCAGTAGTTACGGCGTGAAAGCGGAACAAACAAACAAACTCACTTTCCGATTTATAATATTAGTAAGGATTTAAATTCATAACTCTCTATAACCACTACTTTAGTCACATAACCCACGGTCTGTTAAACCTAAGACTTCGTGTTGTTCTTATGCGGTGTACCCAATTTAAGCTCGTTAACTAATAGATAATTTAAGATAATGCATAACATTTCAGAATATCTTCTTAAAGTAATTTTTACTAACAAAATCTTTTATAACTAATGAGATTATTATGGTAATAAGTCAGGGAATGCGTTGTCAAATTCACATTCAACCAGCAACAGCACGATCTTCGGTATTTATCTTAAGATAATAATAATGTATATATTAGTAAAGTTTTTCGTACCATTTTTAAAAATGTCACAGTAGGTTAGTTATTTGAACCACTCTTGTTAAATATAAAAATGTTCTAAGTTAACAAAAGTTGAAAGCTAGTCAATTTATAGGTGCTATTAAATTTTTTAAAGTTATGAGAATAACTGGTCAACGTTTTTTTTTTAAATAATGTAATATATGATTGTTGCAAATAAAATGTACCACAGTGTTTAGTTAAGAAAATAATTTTAATATAGGTAATAGTTAGTTAAATGTATCTGCGAGCGCTTCACAGATTACATAGCAGCGCAGTGCACTGGTCATATTGTGCACTGGCTCTATTCGTGCTGTATGTCAAAACGGAATCTTCAGTGTGTAAATTTTGTTATTTTATTTTATTTAAATATTTTTTTATATTTATATACCTATTGCAACATATTTTGAGAACTATGGTCATAATTAATTTTATTCATTATGTTAACGTATACCTAAAGAATTTGTGCTATATAAATAAATAACACCAATGGTACGGGTCGGTATGCAAAAATGGTTTCCTACTTTTATTGGGTACAAATCCAATCTGACACCTTATTATGAAAATTATTGTAACCAGCGTACTTGTAATTTTGTTTATTTGAAAATAAAAAATAAAAAAATATTATTGTTTAGACCATTTACTGTTTATTAGGTACCCATATTGTTTTTTGGTAGCAAATCTTAAACTATGAAAGAGTTAACAGTTCATGAAGTTCATTGAAATATCATTTCATAACACAAGGTATATAGTGGTAATTATTTTTAATATAATATTAATAGCATGGGTAAACATTATCATTACCTATTTAGCTAATTTTCGAGTTTTGATTTATTGTAGTGTTCCAATTGCTCCATTCCCTTACTGTGACGTGTATAAAACGCCTGAGGAACTAAGTCCTTTTGATGTTGATTGCTATTAAAAAACATACTAGATATATACAAACCACTTAAAGAGTTATCACGAAGACTTGAAATTTTTCTACTTCTTATAGAGAGAGCGTAGCCCTTAAGAATAGATTTTCCAAGATTCCCGGGAGAATCTAATTTCAAGCAAATGAAGCGACATTGCTGAGTAGTCACAAAGTCTTAGAAACTATAAAGCAAACATATTTGAAATCTGCCATTTAAACTCCTCACGGTGACTACATACAGAATACATGCGGAATTAGTAACAGGAAATGAAATTTCACGCTTTGGAATACAGTCACTGATTAAACATGAAATCACATGAATTATAAATCCATGACATACAGTCATGCATTGGGTTCTTTACATGGAGTAGATATCCACGAAGAAGACCAAAAATATGCAAACAGGTTCTCGAAATTAATTAAATAAAAATAAATGCAAGGAACTTAACGTGCGAAAAGTCTGCCTAGATTTTGAATAAATCTATATGTCTTTAATAAATAATATGTAAAAATCTAACAGTTGCCATTATCTGGCGGTTTCGATAGTATTCGTTTTGATATATTGTTGCACTGTTTAGCCACTTCTTTATGTCAGACATTGTTATTATCAGAGTTTATAGCGAATGTGGACAGCTCATTTAATGAGTGACTTTCTTGAGTATCAATCAGTCAAGAAAACACCTATACAAGAATATATATTTCCAATAATTTATAGTATTTTATATATGATTTTTAGGGACTTCAGGGCGTAGATTAATATAAACTAAACCAAACTTCAATAACATATTAGTGTCAATTATATTTAATATCATGAAAAAGTATCCCAACTACACCGTAGGATGGATTAACTAGAATCCTATGAAATATGGCCACAAAAGAAGAATATTACTCTTCCGTTCTCAACAAACTTCTGAGTTGGACGAATTGGATTTCTCCAATATAAATGTCTCTTTTCTGGAATATGTCTATGGAACCCAATGATATTAGATAATTATACTTAATATTCAACTCTTTTATTACATGTAAATATAAATTAACAATATTATGCCAAATAAGTAAATAATAGGCCAGGACAATGAAAACATTCCAAAAGAATCTATAAAAATGCTAGTAATTAGGAATATTACAGTAGAAACTTCACTCATACACTGGAAAATAATTTAGATTACACATATTAAAATAAAGTTTATGATGTTCACGCTGAATAAGTGGTAATTAACGTTAAAAATTATAACAATAACTGCTGTGTATTTTTCTCAAGCATACTTTTACAGCCATTTTAAACTTTGATTGCCGAAAGAAATATTAAAAAAATAACTACACAAAATTAACTTTATATTTAATGACGTTGATTATTGCACGCTCGAAATTAGATAAACAAATACTGTGTAATAAAAAGCGAAGTATTCGGAATATGTCGACCTGAAGTTGAAAGATCATAAAACCGAAAACAAACACAGTCTTTTCCCACTTGTTCTAAATTCTTAGTAATCGTTATGCGTTCATCGACATCGGAAGAGGTTTCTAAGCGAATAGTTTTGTCGCGAACCAACGCTTTTTGTCGGCAGTCGCTACCAAAACCGGTCCCGAATCGATTTCGGCCTTTCATGCAATTGGAAAAATATTCGATACTTGAGAATCTTTAGATTTGTCGGTCATTAAATTAATATTTAAAGCTTCCTCGTTCGACAGATTAAAGATAGATAAATTAACTCTTCATTTACAAAATGTTTACGTAAATGGCTCGGCTTCCTAATTTGTAACAGCGTATAGATAATTATATATTAATATGTAAATCTTTACTCAATCGACTACGGACTTTTATCTTTATCATATAACTGGCGTTAAAATATTGGCATAATAACAAGCAGGTTAATTATAATAACATTATTTCGTAATTACAATTTTGTAAATGGACTGTGGATATTAAAACCCTAAGTGATTATTTATTTAGCTAACATAGCAATTAAATGCCCTGTGACAATATTTTTATATTAAAAGTAAAGTAAATATTTTAAACTAATTATTTTTTTAGCTCTTATTAGGAACTGGAAGTATGCTAAAAAGTTTTTAGTTTTTCGATTGCGTTAACTTCATGTAACGTATGTGTCCGCTCCATCGATATATTCTGTAAGGATAGACCTACCGACTCAGGTACTAATGTATGTATAGGTAATGTAAGAAAACAACTTGATGTTATCGATTTTACCATAAGAACGTTTAAGAAATTAATATTTTGGCAAATTCCACTTTGTTAATATGATCAAACACGAAGAATGCAGCCGTCAATGAACAGGGCTCGACGCGGCAGCGAAGTGAGCGAGAATTCCCCACATTGAGCATTCCCTGTATGCGACCGATGTCGGTCGAAGTCAGCTGGTGAATAACAATCTGAATGTTGGCAATCCTGATGAGGTAGGCCGGTGTGAAGCGGACGAGAAACTTTTATGGAGCATTGAATCTTTGCAGTTGCAATTGTATAAAATATGCTGGCAATACTTAAACGAATGATAAAAAAAAGTTTGACTTACCTACGTTTTAGATTCGATTTCGCATTTCGTAATAGAACGTTTGATCAAGTGTTTTAAATATCAATATTTTCTGCTTTTGTATTAATTCGATGCCGATATTTGTCTTGAATTATTGATATTAAAAGTATCTGAAGAAATGTAAATAATTTTGAACTACAGAATACTTTATATTATACTTTTTTGGATTTGGTTTCCTTTTCATATTTTTTATAATATTTTTGTTTTCCGAATTTGCAACTAAAGCTGTTTTATATACATATCTGTTTCATACAGGCCATAGTTGGTTTTGTACAAAAATGATTTACCAGATTTTATCAAATTTCTAAAGAAAAACTCATTTAAATTTCAATATGACAAAAAAAATAATTTATGTCTCTTTTTAGGAAAAGATATAAACTTGTCAAGTTGCGAATAGCGTGGTTATGTTCTCGTGTGTGACACACCCGCGGCTTGACCATCTAATTGAGAAGGCTTGAATGTTGAGCGTTCGCACGAGTAGAATACGAATGCGAGTGATTCACCTTATAAAAGACAAATACGCTTCCTTAATATAGATGTTTACGTATTGTGATAGTATTTTTTATTAATCCCTGCCAGTGAATTCCATGTTTAATCCTTAGGGTGTTAAAGTGAATTAAAATAATAATATAACATACAAATTGTTAGTAAATACTTGATATTCACCGATAGGATAAAGTGGCCGATTCATCCTAGGGGTCTTAAAAGCACCGAAGAGCTTCCTCTCTAGCGATACAAAGTAGGTACTTTATATTACACTTCGACAAAACAATATATATTATTTTTAAGAAAGAAAAGAAAAAGAAAGAAAGGTCTGTTTTCTTAAGTATTCCTGTGACATAAAATCATAATATAGGTATAAGTATATAGCTGATGGTGTCATTATAACATCATTACTCTACAGGATTGCATTTAGGACAATTTATACAGGACTGCAGTTACATAGAAGGAGTGAGTTAAAAAAATTGTAAAATTGACACTTTATAAAATTAGAATAGAATCAATGTAGAAAATACCATGTCAACGTCTCATCTCCTCTTATAACTTTTTGAACTTCGGCATTAAGTTTTCTTTTTATACATGTACTAATTAAAAAAGTAAAGGATTTTTGTAACTTTACCACCTCCTTAAGCGGACAGTAATGAATTTTCATGATACTTTACCCCCCGCATATTTGTATAACAATAAAGACTTAGGTACTATGTTCTGACCCGTCCTTGCACAAGTATGAAAGTATGTATGTAGATGATAATACAGTACCGATTAATACTTCGATTACCAACGAGGTCGCTGTTCTATGCCGGAAACATAGGCAAAGGCTTTAAAAGCACCCACCATTGGTTAAACATATTTTCTCTAGAATGACACTTACTACTTTATACTACACCTACGAGAAAACTCACAATGACTTAATAAACTCCTTTAATCAAAGTTTAAGGCAAGATATAGGTACACCTTTATTTCACCTTATACAATCGTCACTTTTGTGTAAGATATTTAAATCATTATAAACTACTATTACCGAGACGAAATGAAATGGAAAAAGCCAATCAAGTAATTCTTTTTAAATTTAGAATAGGAATAGAATTATGCAAAAGTTACCAAACTGCCAATATAATATTATGAATTTCGAAATAACTAAACTAATAAATTAGTATTTAATTATTAAGTTACCTTCTTATTCTGTAAAAGCAGACGAAGGCCAACTTTCACGTATGAAGTAGAAGATGTCCTGAAATAAGGCCAGGTCAAAATCACCCTTGACCAACGAGTTTGTGTGAAAGGTCTGCCCAGAGTTTAGGAAGCAAGAGATGTATGTCAGAATTGTAAAAAGTACAAATCCGTGATATGTGTTTACCCTTACAGGATAATGGCGTGTGTGTATTTACTCTCAAAAATAATTACTTATAATCAACTGACAATTTAATGATTTCAGCTAGTAATAGATTTTCATACAACTTTACCTACCGCATGTTTGTGTGGCAATAAAGACTTTTTTCTGATCTGTTCTTGCGTATCAATCCGTTATTGATACTTATAAACATACGTTCTAAGCAGGTCCAGTATAAATATTTTTACACGAGAAGCTTAAAGGGACAGTGGTTAGCCCGTTTGACCAACGGTTGGGAAGTTAAGCAACTTTCGCCAGAGCCGGTCATCAGATGCGTAACTACAAATTTATTAACTTGAGCGCGTCTGCGCTTCGAAAAGCACGTTATGCCGTTGGTGTCACCTGCATCTGCAGTCGATAACACCTATCAACCTGCACCTATCCTATCTTTGTCCGTAGTGAGCTTTTAAAATAAAATAAAAAACCTTATTTAGTAATTATTATTTTCAAACTAGTTATAAGTGTGGATTGGTTAATTCAATTCCTTAAATAGTGTCATTGTTTAAGAATTGAATATTCAATTGAACTTTATGATGGTTTCATCCACTGGGAAGTGGTATCCCAACAGTGCATAATAATATTTTTTTTTTTATCCATATAAAATACTTTTGTTAAGGAAAAAAATGCAGTTACTGAATCTGACCACCCGCATCTATATCTGTGAAAGTTGTTCGCTCTCAAATCCTAAAAGAAGCGTTTAAAATTTGTGTTTTTCGAACTTACCGATACTGGTAATTTTGTAAAAATTACAGAGGACACGAACCAGCAATTCGACTCATAAAAAAATTCACCTGCACACCGCGGTAGGTGACAGAACGAGCACTAAATGCATCAACCGTTCACACAGATTACTCAATTCCCAACGTCCATACAATTTCCACAATAACATATCTTTAGTGTCCAAAATACAGTTTATTTTTCATTCGAGCCAGGTAATTTTAATGCATATTTAATGGGAGACTCTTGGCTTCAAATTCGCCAAGATAAGGTACGGTTATAATGCATGCCGTTTGCTCTCGTATTATTTATTGTGTGATTTTTGGCAACAGTTCGTTAGCTTGGCTTGGCTAGATGCGCAATCTTCATAATGCATGCATTTTTGTGGACTATCGTATAAGCTCTTTTTTGACATTTTGAAGCGACAAATTTTGTGGCCTACAAAGTAGTACATGTAACTGACGTTGATCTATTTTTAGTAAGCTTTGTTTGATGAAATTTAGATGTTTATAATCTAAAAAAATATATGTTTCAAGATATTAATGACAATATTTTAAACAACAGTTAGCCTGGTGAGAAAATGCATCACATCTTAACTACCTGGTAATGAAATTTACAGTGAAATATTAAATTTTGAGCCCTTCCTTTCAAAAATTAATAAAGTGAAGTATATTGAACCTATTACATATTTTACCAATATTTGGTTTACCAACATCTCGAAATAGTCTTTCGAACAGTTCTAATGTTCATATGGCTTGCATGGAACTACCCTTACAGTAGATAAGTAAAAAAAAAAATTATTGATTCATTTTACTCCTTATTTTCAACAAGGTTTAATGTCATCCTCCTCTTTTAGGATCTGATGATATTATATTTTTGATGACTATGCACGTTCTAAATTTAAAATAAGACTGTTTAATTCTTAAAATCAAGTAGTACTCGGAAATAACGGTAAAGGTCAAACACAGTATTTAGCTTACCACGTTTACAGTACACAATGACCCAACATAAAAGATAACGACCAGGTACACATATTAACCAAATATGCTTTAATAAACAACAATTTGAAACGGACATGATAATTAGTCAAGTTAATTGTACGTGCCAAATTACTATAAAAAGGTATATTTACCAATAACTGCAATATTAAAGTACGTGCATACTTGTATGAAGTGTCACATTCTAACGGTCACTTACGTGGCTCTCTCTTTACACGTACCTGCAAACAGAAAAGTGTTTAATTAAGTTGTGTTAATTTTTATAAATCATTTAGAGTGACGTGTCGCCGCCAGGTCATGAATAATTCGGCACTCACGTCCGGTAAGACGCTTAATTGAGATAGCGTTGTGCTGCTTCGGATTTAGATGCGTGTGAAGTTTTTTTCGGAAATACTGGTTATTTTACAATTTATTAATTAGATTTAATCTAGTTTACGGTTACAATTTATTTAGAAACCAATTAGAAATACAAAAATACTCTTTTTATATATTAATATAATTTAACTAACGGATTCAATTTCTAGTAAATACAGAAACACCACATTTCATGGTATCGTTCACATTAAAAAAAAACTGGTTGGTTGCCTGTAAAGTCGGTATACGGGCGAAAGTTTTACGTGACAACGACTTTGAGTGGTAAAATAATTTTAATGTGAATATTCATTCGTATAGTAGGAAGAAGGATGAAATAATAGTAACAATTTAAAACATTTATTTATACAAAGAATTATATTTAAAACATTAATTTATAGGCACGCGTCCCTTCCACTTTTTATGTCTGTCTCTCTCGCTCTTAGGCGGACTAACCATGCCCGAGTGGAAGGGACGCGTGCCTCTCACTCGCTCTCATTGTAAGCGCATAACGTGAGCGGAGCGTAACGCAGTTTCTTGAAGTGTCACCCGGCAAACCAATTTATAAGACGTTGTCACGTCAAAATTATCTTGAACATAAGATAATATCAAATATTAAAATAAAAAGACACATAATATATATCCCTAAACACGATATTTGTAATATATGGGTATAAAATTAAAAAATATGGGTACGGTACAACAAACAGGTGTCTTACATCACATATATCGATTGCAAATTTTTGGAACCGGACGTGTGATAAATCATAATAATAAAGAGGTGACATTTATTGTATTTACATGTTATGATTTATGGGTTTAAATCCCAAATACCGATTGCTAAGCACCGCCCACGTATGAGGCGCGCAATAAATCATGACGGGACATCTCAAAAATGCCAACTTAAAAACATCTCTGCTCGCCAGTACATGGTATAGTAAGACACGAAAAACAAACGTAAAAATAAATTACTTTTGTATACCTTCTTTCTTTCCCGTGCCGAACGAGTCGTAAATCACAGAAAGATAAGCATAAAAAGATTGTATGAGGTGGGTACACGGTAGAACTGAAGTTTTCGTATTTCGTTATCTGGCGTCAAGCGGGTCCTACAAAAAAAGATAGCCGCCTACACACCTTTCTCCGAATTAGAGAACGGAACCGGTAACAGTTGCTTAAAAATTTTGTTATTTCATGTAAATCTGTATTCTGAAACAGTTAGATGTTAAATACTTAAATTCTACGCTTTCAAGTTGTATTATATTCCATATATCGAAACGGGATTGAACGCTTTTAAAAATATTACAAAGACTACGAATTTCGAGACTGATGAGATGTCATTGCTTTTCAAATACTTGAAGATCTCATAGAGTTTTATTATATACTAACATTTTTTTGTCATTTTCCGATGACAGTGGTTCCCTTTGCTGTTTCTTCATATAATTTACTGTTCTGTCCTCTTTTTCATTCTTATTTACTTTTCATTTGTTCTATGCCGTATGCAAATAACTAAAAATATGCTTCCATAATGTCCCATTCACCACTCAACTTCATCAATTGTACTTTCTCTATGTAATCATGTGATTATGTGTACACTGTCACATTTCGTATCAGAATGATATGCATTTAAAACTCAGTTAACCTTTAATTGCCGAGGTGGTGTCACCGTGACACCGCATGCGTTAAAATGGGAATATTTCCACAAAAAACAGCTATTTATACCTGTTTCTTTCAGTAGCTGCTTGTTTTGTCTTGTTTATTCGTTAGGACATCGCAGATTCGCGACACGGTTACAGGTGTGCCAGTAACTGAACCTCTGGTGTCTCCCTGACGTAAGGTCGGTGTTAGTGTAACTATTTTGTGATTAGAAATTTTTTGTTATTACCTTAAAATATGCTTATTTTGGCTTCTTTCTTAGATTTCGTAACAAACTACCTCAGGAATCAGGCGTAGGTAAAAAGGCAAGTGAATTTAAATGATCTCGGACAAGAAGTAAATTCAGAAAGTGGGATAGACGAAGAATTAGAATATTGTAGTGGTGGTGATGATGAGTTCATTGATGTCACTATTTGAAGCCGTCACCATATCTTTATCGCTGCACCACCTTAGAGCTCACTGATAGAAAACTTCTTAGGGGATAAGTTTGCCTTATAGTGAAAGTGTCAATTAATAATAAATAATATTATATTTTGCCTTCCTTAGTGTATCGGTGTATAATATATATATTTTGTATACAATTTAATGAAAATCTTTGCTACTCTCATCTTGTAAAGTTTACCCTTTTTAAAATATGTTTGTAAAAGTCGCATATTTTGCTAATATTTGACAAAAAATAGGTACTTACCTGACATTTAATATATTAAAGTTACGTGGTAAAGAGTTTCATTGTATACAATTTAGGAATAGGTACAGTTTTTGCATTTCATAAAGTGCAGTATTTTATTTTATATTATAGGTATATTGTGGTCTTAAGAGTTATATATTATATAGTTATCATTGATATTCGCTTAAAAAGAATTATCGGGCAACATGTGTTCAAATTTTCCGACATCTTACACAGCGAAAGTTATGCCATATTTCCAATATCCCCTACAGTATTTAATAAAAATCCCTCTCCCAGCGCGGGTGACCAGGTATAACAAATAGCTACACCAAAGAACCACATGAGACGCAATTTGTCAACCGAAGCGCCTACCAAGCAATTAGATTTGTTAGCTATACCCCTGGAGTTTCATCACCCCACAACAGATGCTTGGACTAATAACCTCTCGAAGTTTCCCCCCCAGCCTCCCCGACCCAACTAAGATAGATGGCGCCACCATTCTTGCAATTTTCCTGTCGTATCTTCCCTCGTAAATTCCTAGTGATATATAGGTTCGGATCTCGCGACGCGACCAGGAGCATACTCGAAATATGATAACAGTTATTTATTATTGTTCTTATTGGTTTCTATGGGGTGATATCTAATGTTTATGTAGACGATAAGAAGAATATAAAGAGCTTTCTAAGCCCTAAAAAATTCACTTCAATATAGTTTTTAATTTTACCCTCAGTACGTTTAATCAACTCCTAAAAATAACATTCGTTGTAATTTGTTTTTTTCCAATAAATTATTTTATATAAGCTCAGAAGTTTATCGAGTGATATTTAAATATGAATGATTCAAATAAATTATTGTTAATTTTTACAAGTGTTCCCATTTAAATATAATAAAAAAAATACAAAACTTCTTAAGTCTCGCAAAACCAATTCATAGTTTAAAAGCGAGTAAGAAATCATATTTAACTAATTAAAATAACAGTTTACAATATTAATAATAAAAATTTGTCTTATTAGCATGTACATAAAAAATCGTAAGAAAATAAATGTTAGAATAGCCTTACTTTTGTTAAAACTTATGAGTTTCATTTTGCCGTTCTTTTTGTGAGTTAAAAACGTTTTGGATTGTTGGTAAATATTTTTTTCTAACTTTGTTATTACGACAATTAAATAAAAGAAATAAAATCAGTATAATAACTAAGTGTTGCAACTCTAGTGATCCTGCTCACTGCATGAACGGTTCTAACTCTGGAAGGGCATAAGCATTTACTCTCGAGTCATGGTTGCTATATACTTATTTCCTACTATATCTGTTATTTAGTATCTCTTATATTTTGGGAATATATTTATACCGTGAATTAAAAAAGAGTTTACTTTATTCTACTATTTAGTCTTTCTCTTTTTCATATATATGGTATTTGAAAACGATTTCAATAGCAATAGAATAGAACAGTACGTATACTTAAATTGTCAATTCGTTTCAAACACACATAAGCTACAGATAGCGACATATCAAACTGGTACAAAACGTTAAATTATCTCGAATGAAATTGAACTCTAATACCTGTTAAGTCCAGTTAAACAATTTTGACACTTTTTGGCAGATTGATGTGTTCTGGTACTGTATTTAAATAAATATAGTAAAACACATATCATGTTCGTATTCATTGTTTGTTAATTATTTACAACTTTTCTTTTTATCGTCTCTTTGTTTTAACTCAAAATTAATGTTATAATTATTATGGTTAAAATCACAACAATTCTTTCTTTTCTAACTTTCGTATGCTTAACAATCAGTTTTATAAACGAAATTGAAAGCTTTCAAGTTGGTAGCGGGCGGGCCATATTACCATATTCTAATAGCAATAAATTGTTATTGTCATCAGTGGGTATAAATGTCGTGGGGACGAGAAATATAGGAAAAGTGGAGGCTTGGTGACGGTAATGCTTGTTGGCAGGCGGTGGTCCGATATCATTCTTCTTTGATCGATTACTTCGGTAAGCCAAATTGAGTTTAAAATCATAGAATGGGTGTGCTTTTGCCATTTTTCACTTAAAACCATTAAACCGATATCCTAAATTTAGTAATGCCTTCGACTTTCCATGATTGTAATTATCTGCTTCTTTTTATCAAAAATAAAATAACATGCTTGTTACTCTGTTTTACTACTAAATAGAATTCAATATAATCAGTTGGGTTATACATACATTATTGATATAGGTCGAGTAATGTTTGATCAGATATAGTTTGAAACTTACACATATTATTTTTATAAGAAGGTAACGAAGATCCACGATCTTTTTGAAACATGAATTATTGAAAAGCATTTGTTTCCTTAGGAACTAGGAGGGATGTTTTAATTAAACATAACATTTCAGTTAAACCAATTGAAAATCAATCAGTTTTTATATCGTGCATATCTTGTTTATAGCGATACGGCTTATCTTGTTTATATAATTAATTCTGATGTTCCTATTCTTTTACAGGAACCGTTATTACAGGATGTCGGAATCACAGCCATCCTGTGACCACGACTCTTGTTAAGGAGTAATTCTAATTACAATAATGCTGTATTTTCATATGTGTTAATAAAAACACAAACTGCTACTTCTATTTACAAAGATTTATTGTTTAACTCATTAAATGATCGTTGCTTGTTTAGATACTGTTGATTAAACTCTGTACTTGCTACAAATAGCTGTGAACAATTTTAGCCAAAATATTACAAATTTCTGCAACTGATAACATAACGAATGCTCCAAGTTGTCACTTTATTTGCCGAAGACGTAAACAATTGGAAGGAAGCAGCGCCCTCGCAGACGGCGGAAGTGAGACGAGTGTCGGCACCGGAACTGTTATTGCCGGGACGACTACTACTTCCGGTCGCGTAGACTTCAAGTCTACTAACGGTGACATGTCTTTTTGAGGGTATACCTAGGTACATATATTTATTATTAGTAACCTATTTCAAAGGCAAATAAAGAAATAACATGTAATGCAAGAGAAGGCTAATTTGTCGTTGTTAAAATAAACCCAAGACATTTTCTGATAGCCAACGACCTAGATGTTTGTAAGAAAAATTTTAGGTATTGCATTGTGGACCGTATTCAATTGGTGAATAAAGTATATTTACTTCTGCCTTAAAAGTTATGACTGTTTGTGCACATCCCGTACCTATGCAGTTGCAAATTCTTGTGAAAATTTTTATAACCGAAATAAGGAGCTGGCTTGAATCTGATGGCAATATTACGTAATAGTTTTGATTTTAGAACTTAGTAATAGCAGCTAAAAACGCATCAATTACTTCTAATATTTTATTTAGACAGAAACATTGTATTAGAGGAAAGTAAATATTTTAAAAAATATGACATTATCGTTATTTATTTACATAGATTGAATTTTGTCAAAAATAATTTTAATTGGTATCAGTTCGTTAAAAGTCAATGTCGCACTAAGAATTTTCTTGTTGCTAGTGATAGAAAAAGTTTTTATCGAAAAGAGTTTGTTATATATATATACAATCTTTTGATAAATTTTGTTCGCTTCGAAATGCCTATAGCTTTGAAATTATATAACAATTTTCTTAAATCAATAATTGCGACAATAAACATTTTATCCAATAAACTGCTAGCATTTCTCACTAACAAACCATATTTTTATGTAATTTTAAAATCAAATATGTATTTTATAATAACATTTTGGAACATCTGTATTTTGTATTGTACCATGAGTATAAACAAATGAATAAGAATAAATAAAACAGAACCAAAAGAAGCAAACCAGTATCTAGTTAGTGAACAACTAATATAAAGGAATTATTATTAATTAGATTGTTATTTCTAATTCGTAAATGTAAAAATAAATTTACTGGAACCGTTACCGATACTTTATTTTTAAAAAGCGGTCCTACATTCTTCTTGAAAATCCGCAAAGCAAGAGAAGTACTATTTATACATTAATATATCCAATTTATTTAACAGAGTTAAAAACTAAACACTTTTTGTTGGATTACGTGGTTGTTTTCATGAAAGTTAACGTTACAATTAAATAATTCTATTATATTTTAATGATTAAATTCGAAAATGTAGTAATCAAATGTAGCAATTTGTATAATTATATGCGCAAAAAGGCATCTAAATCATGATTAATACAGCTTAAAGACTACTGCCAAAGTTTTTTGCTTTTATCAAGGCGTCATACATAATTTATAGAGTAAACAAACTTCTTTATTTCGAAATAATCAAAACTCATGCGCAATTTAAACCAACGTTAGCGATTAAAAACTATTGGGTAATTCTTTTTTTATCATCTTTTATTACACCCCTTGTGGTCGACTCACTAACAGCCATAACCTAAAGAATGCGAAGGACGTGGAACGATTTTTAATACACCCCGTAATGGATATTTTCGCACCCCAACCAGCGGTGACATTTGAAATCCACAGTTCTATGAAAAAACAAAGATAGAACATTATGCAAATGGCATTATGTTCACATTTTTGTACGTTCCCCCACTTCACTTTATGATGCGAAAAGAAGGGTTAAGGCAATTGTTGTATCGAATGAAAGTTTTAGATTCTGTTTTGTCTTTATTCAAGGCGGGCGGTTTACCCCCAAGTGGTATAAAACAATAGTATCTATATTGTATAGTGCACAGGAGTTTATTTATGACACGGCGAGGCATTAAATTAATTAAAAAAAACACTTTGAAATATAGACAAAGGTTCACTTAACAGTGCTCGGTATTTTGATTTAGTATGTATTTTGATCCTGTTTTAAATAGTTGTGTATAATTATTTGTCGGTGTCGTTAACAACATGAACCTACCACGAATATGTATATTATTTTTGGAATAAATATGATATATAATATTAGGATTGAAAATTGTAAATTGGTCAAGGTTATTTGACGTTATTGAGTAGATTGTGTTTTATTGAGTTTTCAAAGGAAATAAACTCGTAATTAAGACAATGCACTTCACATTCCCTAAAATAGAAACGATAAAGTTTATTTTCATCCCACCACCTCGGAAAGTGTAATTTTGCGCTTCGAAATCTGGCTGGAAAATTCTATTTTATTCGCTTGAGCGGCAAAGTAGATTTGAATTTAGAACATCACATATAATGAGTACTCAATATAATTGTAAATTCAAAACGTCATTAAACCTATTTAATGTAACCTCTATGGTGCCAAATTTATGATAAGAACTTTTTAAATTGTGAAAAAATTTAAATTTGGAACCTTCTTGGTTTCTTTGTTTTATTTGCGTGCTTCGCGCCATTCTAGTTTTTCACGTTTTATTGCTTAATATAATTAACATAACCTAAAAACTGTACAAAAAAATCAACTAAAATGAGTGACATTAGCGACGATGAAGTTTATCTAACGCCAACTGAGTTAACTGAAACAGTTAATAATGCGCAAATGAGCCTTCTCCCTCAGCAATCACGAGAGAAGTATTTGAAACAGTACGATATATTTAACATGTGGCGACTAGCTAAAGGAGCAAAAACTTTCTCCGAAAACGTTTTGCTGGCATATTTTATAGAATTATCTGAGACCAAGAAAGCAAGCACGCTATGGAGTACGTATTCAATGCTAAAATTAACAATTAAGATGAAGAAAGACGTTCATATCGACACCTATCATAAATTAGTGGAATTTTTAAAAAGAGCCTCATCTGGTTATAAGCCAAAAAAATCGAAGGTTTTCACAGCATCTGAAATTGCAAAGTTTATTAATAAAGCACCTGATTCCGTATATTTAGCGGCAAAAGTAAGTCAATACGTGTAATTTTTTGTTGTTGATAAAATTGTACATAGTACTTACAATATTTTTAATTTGATTAATTTATTTACGATTATAAATACTTCTTTTGTTACAGGTTGTTCTTATTATTGGTATAACCGGAGCATGTCGAACAAATGAACTTACACTACTTAATGTCAATAACGTATCAAAATATTCTCATAATTCTGATGAATTGCTATTAATTAATGTACTAAATACCAAGACAAAAAAAGACCGCAACTTCGTTATTCGCAAGGAATATGTAAACATTGTTCAGAAATATCAAGCTTTACGTCCTTCTAACACCCCAATTGAACGATTTTTTCTACAATATCGCAACGGAAAGTGTATCCGACAACCTATGGGTCAGAATAAAATTGGCAGTATTCCACGAGAAATAGCAACTTTTCTCGGACTTTTAGAACCCCCGTTATACACCGGTCACTGTTTTAGAAGAACCTCAGCCACACTTTTGGCCGAATCAGGGGCTGATCTTCTATCGCTTAAGCGCCATGGAGGCTGGAAGTCTAATTCGGTTGTAGAGGGATACATAGAGGATTCAATCCAAAGTAAATCAAAAATTTGTAATAGTATCGTGGAGGCCATAACGCTGAAAGAACCTCTGTCAGATTCTTGGTCTCGCCCTTCTACATCTAAAATGAGCCCCCATAAGATTGGAAACAATAGCCCTCTCTCGCCAACATTTACGCCAATAGAATCCAATGAATCGGCACAACTATTTAAAATTACTGATAGTTTACCACAAAACAGCGCACAATTCACAAACACCAACATAACATTACCTAACAAAAATATTAAACTTAACATAAGTAACTGTAGCAACGTTACATTTAATATTTCCTAATTATTTTCTACTTCTTATTATTTTCTTCAATTTATAGATTATCTTAATGTGTTTTAATTGAAATAAAAATATTTTGTCATTATAAATTGTTTTCTTTTTCATTTTGTCATTTCCTCGCTGAGGTGGGATGAAAAGTTACGTATTGCACTCGAGTGGAAAGATTTTTCACCTTGTGCTCGTTTGTTTCCCTCGCTGACGCTCAGGATTCTAATTTAGAATCACTCGCTGCGCTCGTGATTCAACTTTAGAATCCTTCGCTTGCTCGGTCATCCAAATCGAGCACGCGGTTAAAAAGGAACTTTCCACTCTTGTATAATAAATAACTATTAAGTAATTTTTGTACACCTCTCATAGCTATGTTAAATGTGAAGTTCTTATTTTACTGTTTCTCTGTTCTTTGGTAAGCACTATTTTGGTGTGAATTGTGGTGAACATTTTTCCATAGACTTGTGTCGATGACCGCAAAATCGTGACAGAGCTAAATCCATCAAACATGCGACATTATCAGAAGTTGTGAGGACACATTTAAACTAGTGAACTGTGAGGAAAGGATTTTAGTTAATAACGTATTATATAATAAGTGAAATCGCTATGTGCTCAATTGCTTAATTGAGCACATTGGTTTACAATAGAAAATTTTGTGTTTTATCTTTGAATGAGTGTCCTAAGCCGATGGAATAACTTATTGTTCGATCCCGTAACCTGGTACAGACGGTCTTTCGGACTTGGTTGAGCTTGGGTTACGGTAAGGACTATAAATTATTCATGATCCGTCTCGGTCTAGTTGAGGCTGGTTATCATTGACTTGCTTAGTTACGAAAGTTCTGTTTAATTTAAATTATTACCTTTCAAATTAATCATCTTAAAAACTTTGTGCCCGAGTGCCTTGCTCGCCGGTTTCATAATATCAGGTTTTTTATATTCTGGAAGCTGATTTGATGTATTTCACAGATGTTTATTACTGTCTGTTGTATAACAAATATTACAACTAACCAAACTCTAAAAAGGAAAAAGATAAGAGTGTTTCCTATTTGGAAATGGAGGAATGTATGACGTTGCTTTATAATCAATGTTTTTTTATAATACCTATTCATAAAACCTAAAAAAAACTATATATCTTCTAGTATACGACTACTGAATGCAAATGAAGTTTTAGTTTAAGTAGAATAAGATTTTCTGCAATTATCAGCATTATTATTATTATCTTCTTCAAGATGAAAATTCATTCTTAGCGGTTAATTGGCATAAATTGGAACTAATATATCTTGCGGTATGATAATAACTACATCAAAATCATACAAAAATGCTGAGAGAAATATTAGAGCTAACCTTGCCTAATATATATTAATGATTAATTTGTGTTCGTTATATAAAAGGTTTGTGAATCGACGCAGTTACACTTTCACCTCTAAGAATCTCTTTAACTGTAATATTGTCAAACAAAAATCGACATTTATAAGTCGACAGTTTTGAGTAGTTTTATGTGTTGTTAACGATACAGGAAAAAAAACTGAAAAGTTTCTCCATTCGTTTTTCAGCTTTCATTCTAATATATAGAGTTTATTATTATTTGAGAAATTTTAAAATTTTAGTAGGTTGACGTGTTGTCCATATCTCCGGCTTAGAAATAATTTCCAACATTTGTTACACACATAGGTATTTCGGGGTTACGTAATAAATAATAGATTCAAAATTGCTCATTTTACTAACGATTTTAAAAATTTTTAATGTCTACTTGTCCTCATTTTTACATAGTTTTACGTTTCGTTATCTAACCTTGTACAGCAAATGGAAACAAAGAAAAACGCTTTGTTATTAAAAATATAAGCTAAATATAGGCATGTTCGATGCAGTGACGTAAGGGTACTCTTGACAAGTGCTAGATTTGTTCACAGATCTGTGGACACTTGATAAGAGGTTCCTCAATTTGCCACAAGTGACAGATGACAGCATTTGTCTGGCTGGCTGCCGATTCATTTACCCACTTACGGCCCATTTAAACGAAATTTCTAGTAGTAAGTAGGTACTCCTAATTTTCTACGTTATGTTGTGATGTAAATGTCTTAAAGGTCGGTTAATTAACTAAGGTTTGCTACTTGTAGCAAAGGTAGTAATTGCAATGAGTGTACTGTAGCTATACCATATACAGTACAGTATATATACGGTATAGTATATAGAAAATATCATTTGTGTATTATATCCCTTATATAGTAGCCATAGCTTAGGAACTAAGTAGTTAAGTTCAGTGATTCTGAAATTTAATATAAGCTGTACTAATGTACTTAATATACATAGGTACATGTTATTTGTTTAGAAACATGTGAATTCAGTTTACATGTAAGAACTTACTTTTAGGCAAGCCATTGGGTTGTTAACCAAAAAGGTTATTTTATTTGGCAATTTTCATTAAGTCCGTGTGGGTTACGGTTCATTTTTCCCATGATGTTTTCGTTCATAAGGAAGTCAGCCACTCACCCACCTTCCAGATTCATACATACGTTCAAGTTACAATATTACGTATGATGACATATGTTGTATAGAACTGTTTGATATATGGTCCATGGCCATTCTTTATATTGCTTTGTTTGCTATCGATGTGGTATCGTTGCTCATAAAAGGGGTTAAAGTGTCTTATTAGGTAAATACCGTGGAAACGCGCCTCGGCTATCCATGATGTTCTAGGAGGGCGCGAAATATGTAGTAGGTAAACACTTACCATTACTCGGCAGGCTATATTCTTGCTTGCCAGCACAGTGAAAAAGAATGATAACAGTTAATTATTTATTCATAAAAAACTGAGACGCTTTATAAACCTATTTTCAGTACATTTCACTAAATTATGAGTTGAGTAAAAAAAAACGCTATAACTGACAGAGGTTTATTGAATATTTAACGGCCTTTGTGGTCGAATGCTTTCTAATCGGTTTTCATGGTGAAGCCACTCCTAAGTCCCGAGTTCGATTTCTTCGGTTCGTCCCGTCGTTGTTTCTGATTTCCATAACACAAATATATTAGTTACTTAACATGTATTTGTGGATGTTTGTAATATTTTATATTAATTTGTTTTTTTAAGATGTTACGAATAAAACGGATAATCTAGTATTATAACTATAAATAGCTTCGTAGCATGATTTCGCAGCTGTTCAGGTGACCCAATTCGCTCAGTACTTCACCGTCAATTAAAGCGTCTCGTGTACGTAACACAACATGATCTTAGATTCGCCCACTTTATGTCAATGCGCCTAACTTTGTTCTCGCCGACGTTCTGCCCGCGCGCATAATATGTCGAATGTCATATTAAGTGACTAAATAAATCGCTGGTCTTGCATTATGAATTATGGATTTTCGCTATGGTGATTTCATAGTCCCAGCAGAGATGATGTTAATATACTAATGACAATTAAATGTTATAAATAGTTTTCATTATAGGTCCCAACATGGATTTGATTATTATAATTGAAAAATATTAAAGTCTGAAGAAGTTCTTTATATGAAGGAGGAGTATAGAGAGCTAACATTTGATATATTGTACCGTAAGATATATTAAAACACTCACTATTTAGTTTCATAGATACATACTAGTATATTGTGGTAAGTCGTTTTAGAAGCGTTGCCAATAAATAATTATTTACAGATCAACTAAATGAGTTTTCAGTTGTGAAAAATGTAAATACATTTATAAAGTCCAGTGTATAAGATTTGTTCATTTAACTTTCAGTTATTACTAAATGTAATTATACACAAATGTGCCGGACATTTAATTCATTATTTTTCTAATTATTCAGTAATTTCGTTTTATAATCATAGTAATGAAACATAATATGGACACTATATATTATGTATAAAAGTATGCAAAGAGTAATTTTGTTTTTACTATCACAAACATTTATCTTTATTATATTAAGAAATTGTACAGGTATAACGACGAATTGAAGCCAACGCTAATGACGTATTTGTGAACACCCTTAGCTGACGTGTTAATCGGAATAAAAAATAAAAAATATTTGCAATCATCATAAAAATTAAAAAAATATGAAATGACTTATTATTGGTTTTTAATCGTGACAGCATGTTTCAGGGATATATGTAAAATATTTTATTTTTATTTTATTTTTATTTTATTTATTAAAAGAAACAAACAGCATGTTATAACACATTTGAAACCTTAGAACTAAAATAGTACATTAGCCTAATTAGTTTCCAAAGCTAGTTTTATAAACATAATTTAGTTGAACAAAAGTACCTACGTGCGAAGAGTGATATTTTTTTTTGAATTTAGTAAAAAAGCAATTACGAGAATTAATCTAACGGCCCTACCGTTACTTAAAATTTACCAATACTTATTACTACTAATACTTAAAATTTAAATAAGTTAGATACTAATTAAAATAATAATAATACAAGTACCTTTTAGGATCCGGTACCGGATTCCTTTAAATACCTGCGGAATCGTGAAATTTTTTCGTGAAATATGTCGATGGCGCTGTAAGTACTATTATATTTTTTACACGCTCTAATAATATGAGTATTTGCTCTATACCTCGTTTTATAATTAGGAATAAAAAAAGTGTATTTATGCCTCGCACTGGGTCGGGAACACCTGAAAGCTAATTTACTTAATAAGAAAGGTGAATCTACTAAACTATTGACAATCTTATATAAAAATATTTGGTCTTTATGCTCTCTGCGAGTCAAGAGGGATTCAACTTTATCAGAATTAAAGTTCTTAAACCTATATTTCATTCGAGAAATGAATTTGTTCTGAATTCTTTCAAGCTTGCTTACATACTTGGAATACATCGGGTTCCACACAGTAGACGCATATTCCAATTGTGATCGAACGTATGAGTTGTAAAGCAGTATTAATGTGTTAACATTTTTAAAATCTGTACTTTGTCGTAAAATAAAACCTAGTAATTGATACGCTTTTGCTGTGATTTTATTTATATGAGATTCAAAATATAAGCCACTATCCAGTTGAACCCCAAGATCTCTCACCTCGGTAACCCTTTCTAAAGTTTTGTCATGAAGTTTGTAGTCAAACGTTATAAACTTCTTTTTCCTTGTAAAGGTTATAGTGTGACATTTGTTTATATTTAAGTAAAGTCCATTACGTGAGCAATATTCGCATAATCGAATTAGGTCACTCTGAAGCAGTTTACAGTCATTTTCAGTTTTAATGGCAGAAAATATTTTGGTGTCATCCGCATACAATAATAATTTTGAGTTTAATAGGCAACTAATGACGTCGTTGATAAAAATATTAAAAAGTAAGGGACCAAGATGAGACCCCTGGGGCACACCCGAGCAAACTGGAGTAAAACTTGAAACAAAACCTTTGATTGTAACAGCTTGACATCTATTTTTAAGGTACGACGTTAGCCAACGCAGAAGATCACCGTGTACACCGACTGCCCCAAGCTTTGAAATTAGTTGAGAATGAGATATTTTATCAAATGCTTTAGAGTAGTCCGTGTACACAGCATCCACTTGAGCTCCTTTTCCCATTTCTTCAAGAACCTCTTCCAAAAACTCGCACAAATTTGTCTCAGTTGAACGTTTACCTATAAAACCATGCTGATGATCTATTAAAACCGGGCTAACAACGGGGTAAAGAGAATCGTAAACAATTTTCTCAAACATTTTTGGAAGAACAGAGAGCTTCGAGATGCCACGATAATTCCGCACGTCATGTTTGTCACCACTTTTGAAAATCGGGACAACAAAGGAGCGCTTCCAGTCGTCAGGCATAACACCACAAGATAACGATAGCTTAAATAGGAGAGTTACGGGATATGACAGCTCCTTACTACATTTTTTTAAGAATAACGGATGTATGCCGTCAGGCCCACTTCCCTTAAAAACATTAATTTTATTGAGGTAAGTTTCAACGATATCCTGTGTAATTTTGATGTTACAGATTATGGCAGAATCCGCTTCAATGGGGCTGAAATTCACATCTGGCACAGTTTTGTCTTTTTCAAATACAGATTGAAAAAACTTATTGAATAAGTTAGCAATCGATTGACCATCGTTTCCTACCTCACTATCCAACCTAAGACGATCAGGGATGCTATTAACATTTTTTTTAGACTTAATGAATGTCCAAAAATGTTTAGAACATATATTAATGTTTCTTTCAGATCTAGCAATGAATAGATCATAACACGAAACTTCCAAATCTTTCACTTGCCGCCTTAAATCAGAAAATCTTTCGTAATCTGATAATCTGCCATAAGTTTTCCATTTTTTGTGTTGCTTGTTTTTTTTCTTGATCATTTTTATTAAGTTAAAAGAGTACCAGATAGGATAACAGTTATTATAATCCTTTTTATGCAGTGGTACGTATTTATCTATTATTTTATTGACAAAAGCATAGAAACTTGCTAATGCAACTTCAATATTTGTCCTAGACAAATTCTGTTCCCATGCAATATTAGCCAGCTCGGCTTTAATAAGCTCGTAATTCGCAGCATGAAAACGGCGGACGGTGCGAGGTGCCTGCTTCAAACAAACATCGTTACGAATAACCATTGCGTCTATAGCCAAAGACGGGTGATGACTATCCTCAGGTTCGGATAATGGCTTAGTTCGAGTTACTACACTCTTAAAACTGGAAAAAACCAGATCCAAGGATCTGTCGTTTGGATTCAAAATACCATTGTATTGATACCATCCCGTAAAAGACATGAAAGCGAACAGTTGATCAGTCAAAGAATCGTTGGAAGGATTTGATAAAACCAAACCGTTACTGCCATCATCCGTCCACGACGCCCGACTAATGTTAAAATCGCCAATAACAAGAAACTCGTCATCAGGATTGTCAGCACTCAACTCCGATATTGACTCAAGAAATAATAGCTGAGACAAAGCCTGATCCGACGTTGCCGGAAAATAGCAGCAATACAAATGAAGTCGCTTAGGATTAGCTCCACACGACAATAAGATATCAACGTGGGTTACATCGGCATCTGAAAACGCAGGAAGCGAACCCAAACAACTCACATCAGCAATTAACTCGCGCTTGATTGCTATCAGCGTTCCACCACCCAAGGTCATGCCCCGCCGCTCATAATCCCGGTCTGTACGGTATACGTTATATCGCGAGTCAAAAAGTTCAGAATCAAAAACACCAGGCAACAGCCATGTCTCACTTAGGAAAATTATATCGTAAGTAGAACGTACTAGATTTCT
Source organism: Calamotropha paludella (assembly GCA_927399485.1). Classification (NCBI taxonomy): domain Eukaryota; kingdom Metazoa; phylum Arthropoda; class Insecta; order Lepidoptera; family Crambidae; genus Calamotropha; species Calamotropha paludella. Next base: position 17,172,294 of record OV656815.1, on the reverse strand, counting down.
GTAAAATATTTTGGTCTTGGTCCTTAGCCCACGAACATTTTGATAGAAACATTTTAAAGTTCTATCCAACTCTGTAAGAACGTATAATATTATTATTTAACTTTTGTTTAATTCTTAATTTAGAGTACAATAAATATATATTAAAGTTAAAATACGATTTTATGTGTATTAATAAAATTAATATGGTATAGTATATTATCAAGTAATTTGAAATGAAAACGCATGAACAACCATTGAACAAACAAACTAAATTTAAATTTCCTAATCCTCTTAAAACGATCGCCATAATCAAATAAACAAGTATAAAGAGTATGTATGTTAAGGAGTTCAGATAAACATCAATTGTTCCCAAAATGTAAACGCATATACGACAATATATAAGATTATTGTTTAAATTTTGTATAGTTCTTAACTTTGGGTACCTTATATTTAAGTTAGATTCAAAATGCAAATCCATGACTTTTATTAACTTAAATATATTATAGTGTATTTGCAAATATTCTGAAATGTAAGCGCATGAACAACCGTTACACAGATAATTCAAACATAAACACACACTCGTCAAAACGAAGTAAAATACAAAACAAATGCGTGTAAAGAATATTACAAAAAATAATACATCGATAGTTAGACCCACAGTATAAATGCTAATACGATCAATGAGCAAATATTCTAACAAAAAATGTAAATTATTTAAAGCGATCGGAATAATAAAGTTAATAAACATAAAATAGTGTGCAAAAAAGTTTATACAAATATTAATAAATTTCAGAATGAAAACGCTTATACAAAAATATATAAAATTATTGTTTAAATTTTGTATTGTTATTAATACTGAGTACAATATATTTCTACTAGGTTTAAAATACAATTCAATGTGTATTAAAAAAATTAATATGTTATAGTATATTAGCAAATATTTCAAAATGCGAACGCATAAACAACCACTACACAAATTTTCCAAACTTAAGCAAATAATCTTTAAAACGATTTTAAAAACAGAGTGTATTAAAATGTTCAAATCATTATTCAATAGACCCACAATACAAACACCTATACGTCCAATACACAAATAATGCAACAAAAAATGTAAATTCCTAAAAACGAGCGCAATACTCAAGTAAATTGGTATAAATATAAAGTAGTGTGTTAAAAAGTTTAGACAAATATAAATTAATCTGAAAATGTAAACGCTTAAACAACAAATATCACAATAACCTATAAAAAAGAGTAAATTCCATACTGGTATAAAAATTAAAACAATGTATTTAATAGATACCTTCAAGATTGTTATAAAAGACGACACCACGCAGCCCGCTAAGTTAATAACAAAATACGCCAAAAAACTGTGTTTATAGTGTACACTATGTAATGCGTCTCGGCCCCTCAACATTAACGCGCTAAGGAGGTCGTACTGGGCAATGTATATTGCAAGCAGTGATAACGCGAACTCATATTCGCGGCAGTGGTGGTTGGCGTTAAACAAGTAGTTCCACAATGTTATCAGTAGCGGTTCAGGTGTCCCCAACTTTATGTACGCAATAAAGCAAATACAAAGTACACATCGACACATTTCACTACAAAAGCTAATTATATAACAGTTAATAACAAGAAATTCATGAAAAATTAAATTAATACTTATGTGATTTTTTTTAACGATTCTTCAGATGTTATGTGGATAACTGGAGTTTTTTCGGATTTACGAACCATGATTGTGCAATTTCGCACCCAACAAAATGCGTAGTTTTTCTCTTTTGACTTGAGTTTGGCCTGATGTAAAAGGTTTTTGTTTCTGGAAGAAAGGTGATCATTAAAATATATTCGATTACTCGTTCCAACAAAACCGATATCACTTGACTTGAAATCCTTTAATTTGCGAAGTGAAGCAAGAAAGTCGTCTTTTTTATATCTTGATTGCAATTTCAGAATTATTGGTTTACACTTCGTACTCTCAAGATCATTCTTTACCGCCACTCTAGTTACAAAATCTATATCATTTTCGGGGTTAAGTTGAAATCCACTGCGGTCGGCTATCGTTTTGACAATTTTTATTAGGTTCTCTCCAACTTTCTGAGGAACACCATTTATTTGGATGTTCGACCTTCGTACCCATTGATCATTTTTGAAGCCTTCTTCGATGACGGTCTTGACCTGAGTTTTAAGTCGATCTATTTCATTTTTTAGACATTCTACGATTGAGACTCTCGACTCAATGTCATCCACTCTGATGGAAAGGTTGTCCAGACGAGCATCCAATGTTGCCTTCAGGTCACCAATATCAGATTTTACTTGCTGCAGATCTTGCTGAATCGAAGATATAGTGGACATCTGAGCCTGCAAACATGATATTTTGGACGAAATATCATTCAACATTGTCATTTGTGATTGACCCACTTTGTCCTCTTTAACCACTTGGGGTTGCTTAGGAGTTGACGTTGATGATGAGGCAGAAAGTTTCCTCTCAAGCGGTAGGCCAGATGAAAATTTGGAGGTATTTGAAGCGGCGATTGGTTGCGCCTCCTCTACGCTAGAAGCGTCCAATCCATGCGATGCATCTCTGCAGGTGCCACACATCCAAGAAGCCCTCCCATGCCCAAGTCTTGAGTAGCCTCTCTCAGAGATACCCCCACAAGCGACTGAGAAATGATACGTCCTCTTGCAAACGGAACAATCAGCGCCATCGCCCACAGCTTCGGAGCAGCCCGCACATTTTGAGGTATACATGGTTGAGCACCCCTGATTTTTTTTTTCTTTCACTCAAACCGGCAACACGACCTTCGTCAACTAATGTTTGCGCGTAATGTAATATTAATATAAATGTAATGTAAATGTAAATGTAATATTAAATAACAAAATCTGGCACGAGAATAACGGAATAAAACAGCGTAAAAACATTATTGACAAAACGTATCCCCCCTCTCATCGTGATCGCATAAATCGCATACATCGCACGTACAGCCACTCGCAATATTTTTGCATGAAATGTCAACGCGGTCGTGTCGGGTTCTAAAATCAAAATTATCATGCGTTTTAGTTAAACCAAAACGCATTTAGTTGACAGGATGACGTACAGCGGACGCATACATTCGCGGACTTTGCGAATGATATACATACGGGACAGATTTGTCTAATTTTAAATTAACACTTGGTTATTATTTTCATTTGACAATTTATTCGGAAAATATTGGCTCAGAAGCTTTCACTTCTAACTTTTTCTGTGTTGTAATTTTTATTTACTGAAGTAACATAAGTTAGAAGTAGTATTCTGTCGCTAGATTATTTGTTTAAGTATATCTCAAATTTCTTTCTTCACACTGGAATAAAGTTTGACAAGCCTTTGAAGAAATTGATAATTTTTATGATGGTTTGACTGTCGGGTGTAGGTATATTATAAGTTATAAGATGCTAAATGTATGTTAAACATTTTTTTTTAATAGTGTTCGTTCTGCATGTTTTGTTCAATAATGATGATTGATCAAAGTCTCTTAACTGAACATTTTAAATGCTACGACATCGAATGGATAACTATAATTGCAAATTTAAATTGATTAATTTTCCAACATAATAAAAGGTATTTGAGTAGATTTAAAATAGTTTTACTATGAATGTTTGCCATCAGAATAGTGGATTCTTGGATGGTCTCTCTTTGAGGAATTTTAAGTGGCTGTAAGTAATCACGTCTTGTTTGCGCTTTTGAATTTATTATTGTTCACTACTATAGGTGGTGCATTTGTATTGGTAAACACGTTGGTACAACTTTCAATCATATATTCTTAGTGATACTGTTGTATGTAACTTATGATGTGGTATTTGATTTCTTTGCCCCTTTAAAGTTGATTTTATTTTAATTATATTATTACTTCGTATAGGAGCTAAATAAACATTCGGCCAACATTCACGAAGGGTAAGTTTCTCAAGAGGACGGATGGATAACCAACAAAACTTTTAATCTTGTGCTCCTGAGTGCTTCGAAAGCTAAGCCATTACTCCTCGCTTCATCTGTAAATATTAGTTAACTATTTGAACTGAGTTTTCATGACGCCTGTTAACCAATAATCAGATATTAAAGGGTTAACGATGAGTACATATTGTAACTATTTTCTTGTTATACGATATCTTTCACAATAGTAATTCGATTAATCATACATAACCTAAAACTATGCACCTAATCAAGTGGGCATTGTTGCCGGCACATCCAATACTTGATTTGCATAACCTGAACACATGTGGTTTGGCGAGGGTCTAACAGACCCCGTATTTAATTTTAATAAAACACATCCCTTTTAAATACGTCTGCGGCGGGAAAATAATAACTTAACCCTTTCTATTTCCAAATTGGTTTTGGATGCTTAGCTGCGAATTCATTGAGTACATAAGGTGGCGTTGTGACCATATGTCATATTCTACTTTCTTTTATTTTACTGTATAGAATTTTTGAAAAATCTACCAATAGTTTATAGACTTCGCTGTACGAATGTTCTTTGCCCAGTGATAAAATAAAATTGATTCTCTCTTTCAATTTAACATTACTATAATAGGACATAAAGTAGCAAGTACATGATAAAGACAGACATAACTATATACAATAAACAACAATACAATAAAAGCCTTTTCCATATCTCAATCTTTGGGAAACATGAAAAACTTAAACGCAGTCTAAAACTAGTTACTAAATGAACTATATCTTTTTTACTGTATTTTTTTCAATCATTTATTAAAATAATTCATAAGTTACCTAAAGTATGGCTTAAACGACATTTACTAGCTTTCAGATGTTTCTTCATATAAACTATTCTATAAAATAAAACTTTAGAAAAAAACATAATTACGTTCATATACGTATACACATGATACACTTTCCACTCAACATGATTCCAATTCGTCATCACTTATTTCTATCAAATCACATTTTAATATACCCAAGGTGATATAAATTTAAAATTATAATTTTAGTAATTTTTTAATTCTACATTACATGTTTCCCTAAATACTTACCAACAATTATGTCATATGAAAATTCCGTATTGTCTCCTTTATCATCGTTGATTCTATTTTCAATAACATGATTGATTTTCAATCTGGTATCTGCGGCTCGGAACAATAACTGCAACTGTGTTCAATATTTATTTGACAGTAGAATTAAGTCAAGTGTATTAACACAGAAATAAGTTATAAGCAGATACAGTGATAAGCAGTTTATCGTTCGCTAGATTATCGCCAGCGGCGCGTTTGATTTACGGGCGACATCAGCATTATGATGCATTTGTGTTTGTCCACAAAGGCTTCGATACGGAGATTATACACAGGGATTATTAAAACGCAACCAGATGCATTAAAGGCTCTAAATATTCAAATAGCATATGATCTTATTGTTTTTATCTTTCCTTTTTTTAAATAATAGTTTACATTGAATTTGAATTTATAATTTGCATTTTTTTTTTGATAATATTCATTATTGGTTATAACGCCATCAAGTAAATAAATGCTACGTAAAAGTTGTACTTTGCGAAGTTCATAGTAAGTGAGTGTGTTGCTTTTAAGTTTGAGAAGAATATGTAATAACAATCTCACTCCACAATCCTTTAGAAAATAATATGTAACAGCTATGAATTAATTAATAAATGATTTTCCGCTGTAAAAAGACTACCTATTACAGACCTTAACCATGGAGCTAAAGGAATATCAGAATTATTTATTGGTGAATTTTAGTTTAGCGATGTATTAACTTCTTTAGATTTTTCGGAACCTACGTAACATCCTGATCGTAAATTAACTATTTAGTACCATAATTAAAAGATAATTAGGTAGGTATTTACCGTAAAAAATGTAAATATCACACAATTAAAAACCAATTATTTTAAAGGGTGCTTACAGAACTACCGCCCTTGAGTGAAAATGATTTCATTAAAAGATAAATAATGATATTTATACCTCATAAATAGAATTGAGACAGCTCACGTTGTGTCTTATCTTAACGGCTCAAAGCTTACATTTCTTTACAAAAACAGATAACCCAGTATTAAATGGCACCTATTACGTATTCGGTGCATCTTATGTGTAAGGGTATAAGGCTTTATTTTTCTTGCATAATTTTTTGCAAATTTTCCAATGCATCTTTATCGGGTATGTCAGAGTTAGGACTGCCATTGAATTTATTAACTGCGATACGCACTCGCTGTGAACTAAAAGATGACTTTAATGAATATTAATGATGGCCACACCTCTAATTAATGTAATTCGCGAGATAAGAAACGGAAATTACAATAAACAACTATGGAAGGATTGCTGACAAATTATGGCAAGTGAGCGAGACATGTAATATAAACATTGATGTAATTATAAGCTCGATTGCAATAGTAACAAATAAAAAACTTATGGTCAAATTATAAAGGTTATTATGAGTTTCTTATATTTTTTTTTATATTTAGGATGGGTTTGCTTTCGATCCCAATCAAGCCCGGGGGCCATGACAGAATCCATGATGGAACGAGCTAACCCAGAAGGTGCCCATTCACCCTGGCTTTGAAAATAGACGGGTTATAAGTTCTCGGAAATACAGACGCAGGGAGGGAGTTCCACTCCTTTGCTGTGCGCGTTATGAAGGATGTTGAAAAGCGCTTGGTGCGACAGGTAGGAATATCAACCAAGAAAGGGTGGTAGCCTGCAGTGCGTCTGGATGTCCGATGGAAAAAAGGAGATGGCGGTATGAGCAGATGCAGCTCTTGAGCACACTCTCCAAAGTACAGTCTGTAGAATATTAAAGTATAAATAGATATATAAACCTTTTTGAGTAGCAATGCAATTTTATTACTGTAGGTAATGGCAACTAACAGTCCTTTTAATGGCTGTTAAAAGAAAGAGATAATTAAGAACAAATTTAACTGTGTAAATTAAGTGTTAACATTAACGCATATTTTTAGTGGGTTAAGTGCATCAAAATTTGTGTGTATATGTGTATATTCACATATGCATAATTAAAAAGTATTCGTACATTTTAACCTTAATTAAATATTTAGTGAAGCAATTATAATATAATATATTCAAATAATATTTCTAAACAAACTCTATATGAAATGGGCCCGTCCGCAAAACCACTATTCATCAAAAGCAACATATTCATCAACCGAAACAGGGAACTCATCGCGCCGGCAAGGATTAATCAAAGTTTGAAACAATTCCGTGTACCGAGCAAGCGAAGCGAGCATTATAAACATATCTTGTAGTAACCCATCACAGTCTACGTTTTGTTAGTAAACTAAGAAGCTTACCTTATTTTACTTATCTATCTGCTTTCAGTGGAATGTGGTTGGAAGAAAAAAAGAAATATTTGCAAGATTCTTACAATTAATGCAGTATTTATTGATAATTATCAAGTGATATATAACAAAACCTGTAAAATATACTTATTCATTTCAAATAATTTTAAGGCAAAATAAACTCACACTTAAATTGGAATAGTCAAAACAATACATCGTCATGGTCCGCAATATGTCAGAGTATAAGAACAAATTAGTTATTTGATAAAATCGGGCGATACTTCTGCAAAATCCAAGCTAAGTTTGCTTTGCTAATAAAATATTTTTCTTTTACTAATACGTTATAATATGTAAAAATTTAGCGTTATAGTTATGTAAAAATTTAGCTATTTAAGTTTTTTTCTGTACAGGTTATTCTAACATGCTTTATAAAATGAATACTTTAAAAAAATATTATCTCCCATATGTGGGGTAAAATATTAATGCCCCTTAATAAGTAGTGAACATGATTCATTTAAATTTATATTTCATAATCTATATACACATGATAAGAGTTATAAAAATATAATGATATAGTTGGTTAGCTGTGAAAAGTTAAGTTAAATTTATAAGTTTTGAACAGACAAGATTTCTTGTGTGAAGCAATAAAAAATTTCCACGAAACAGAGATCAAACTCAAGTCACAGGTCACTTGCCTAACTCTCTGTGGATCAAGCCTTAGAAAATCTCAGTAGATTATGTCGTTTCCTAGAAATATGCTATAAGTGTGTACCATGTTAATGGTTCTTCTAAAAAAGAGGGCGTAACACGTTCAAAGATTAAAGTTCGCTTTGTTTGAAACAAGATTCTTTCTGATTTTTATAAAATATACTTTTGACGTCTATAGCTGCGCTAAGTTTTTATTTGACGCTTTAAAATCAATTACTGAGCAGTTTTATCTGGAACGTACAGCCTTGGCCAAAAGTATTAGGCACCCTACAGTTTACTTCAAATAATGGAAAGAAACAACTTCTTCTATTTAAATGGATTTATTACTATTCAAAGACACAAAAAAGAATAAAAAAATCGTAAAATCTAGTCGATCCACCTTTGAATTTAATTACTGCGCTAATTCTATCTGGGATGCTGCGTACAAGCTCAATACAATCCTCCCTTGTAATGGCATGCCATTCTTGTACCAATGCATTTTTCATGCCTTTTTCGATGTAATACTGTGCTTTTTAATCCTTTTCTTCAAAATGCTCAATGGGGTTCAGATCTGGGGACTGTACAGACCAATCTGTCAAGTCAATGTTGCTTTCAGTAAACCAGCGCATCGTAGTCGCTGACATATGACAAGGTGCATTGTCTTGTTGGAATATGACTCCGTCCAAGTTGGTGTCGCCGAAAATACTTGTTAACGAAGGCATAAGTGCAGTTTCCAGTACTTCTATGTACTTTTCGCTGTTCATATGACCTTCGCAAACAAACATTTCGCCAACCCCATCAGCAGCCATACAGCCCCAGATCATTATGTTGCCTCCTCCGTGCTTGACAGTCGGTACGACGCAATCTGGAAGGCATTCTTCACCCACAAGTCGCCTCACGAAAGTCACATCTGGTGTTCCAAATACCTATAAAATAAATAAAACTAAGGTTTTTTAAAAAAATCGCCATAACTATTGTGATTCAAGTGAAATAAATATGTAAGTGATCATTCTTATTAATTATGAAACCAGTAAAATCAACTTATATCAAAGTAAGATTCGTCCGACCACACAGCGTTGGACCAATCTTCTTCTGTATAATGTTTCTGTCATAGAGCCCTCTAAACATTTTATTGTGTTGGCTTCTGAAAGCCAAGGCTTCTACTTGGCTTTGCATTCTATTAGATCTGCTTCTCTAAGTCTTCTTCTGACCGTTCGAGCACTTATTGACTTTCCAGCCTCTTCGGTCAAGGTAGCAGCAAGCTTTTATGAAGTTTTCTTCCGATTTTTAATGGATTTGCGTATTAATTTTCTATCCGCGCGCTTCGTCATTACACGTTTTCTGCCTGATCTTGGTTTATTAGCATTTGTGCAAGTCTGATCAAACCGTTTGATGGCAGATTGCACGGCACAACGTGAAAATTTCACCAACTTAGCAATTTCTTTTTGAAACCTTCCTTGTTCATGTAAAAATTGTATTTTTACTCGGTTTTCCAGACTAATTTCACTTTTTTTCGGCATTTTTAAATAAATTAGATGTCAATTTAGTTGGTTCACCACAAATAAAAGCTTGTTTAGTCGTAAGAGTCTTGAACTGAAGTGACCAAACATTGACTGATAAAACTGAAAGAAAACTAAATCCTTTGGTTTCGGTCACCAGGTATTTTATTACCTTAACAATGTGCCGCTTACTATTCTAGGTAATTATTTATGACCCTCGTATGTCATCTAAGATAAACATTTGTTTATTGTTCAATCAGTAAACACGTTTTGTACATTTTTGTAGGGTGCCTAATACTTTTGGCCAAGGCTGTATGTGTGGTAGTTTCGTTGCCTCTTATTTCTCTAACATAAATCCTTTGATTACTGTAACTGGAATCAGAGATCTTTTCGTAATCGATAATATTTGATTCCACAATATTAATATGTATTTAATATATGTGAATTAACGCACAAAATTACAGTTTATCTATATCATAAAGTTCTTAGTTGAAATAACCATTAATAATATTATTAAATTATTTTTAAAAGGGTTTAAGGTAACATTTACAGGCTTATACACGTATTCTGTATACGTAACTACGCTACAAAACTGGCTGCGTAAGTTACACTCGGAAGCAAAGACACCGAGTCATCTTAGGACGTGATAAGATTAACTTTTAATTTAAGAACGAAATGATGTTTTATATTTAGTTTTCGGAATTTTGGATATTCGAATATGGTCACATATAAATTATTTACAGTAATAAAAGTTAATAATACATCAACTTATGACTGCAAAACTAGTTCTAAATTCGGCTATGAGAAAATATTTGATATCGACCACATCATTTGTACTCAAGTGAAAGTGGTTTATCCACACTTTTATACTTTAACTGTTATTTAGTATAAACATATTTCAGCTCACCTGAAACTAAAGTAGCTGGTGTGACTTGTAGAAAATTGATTAATTAATTAATTTTATATTCATTCTTTTGCTCTCAAGTGTAGTTATAACAGCTTTATTCATGCAACACCTAAGTTATTGCTAAGATTTTACATTGTAGCTAAACCAGTTATGAGGCTACTAGCATAACATGATAATAATATAATTGCAGAGCTGCTTTTGTTAAAGATTCTCTCAATGATTTACCTGATTCTTTCTAAGTAAAAAAAATTAGTCAATTTTACATTTTTAACAAACTCTACACACCTAATTATTATATTGAGACGCAATAATTTGTTTTCTTTTTTTTCTTTTTATGTAATATGTACTAACATTTAAATTTAAAGTTTATGTTTTGAACAAGAATTAAAGCTTAAGCATAATCAGTAATAAAATAGCATTACTTTTCTACTATTAAAAATATCTTACTACTAAATTTTTATTTTATATCGACAGTTCAAAGACGTATATTTGTTTATAGAATCCATAGTTGTTTATTTTAAAAAAGGGTAGCAGAGATAGGTTATTTCGTTTAAATTGGTGCGGTTATAATTGAAATGCTTCAATTGTTTGGGACAATGATAACTCTTATATTCATTTTATAATGCAACTATTTTTTTTTCACATTTCAATTATAATCCTGTATATTAGTTGGTCAAAAAGAATGACGATGAATTTTGAGAAACGACTAAAAATTAACCAGCTAAATTAGAATTCTAATAATCATGATAATATGCTGGTAATTCCATCACAACATAGTAAGATGTTCGTTAAATCTCTAATTTCACAAGGAGTTTTTTTATTTTTTTTATCTAAATTGTAATTTTCTCCGCTAATTAGACTTACGATTGTTTTGTTCGTATACAGATATCTTACATTGTTACAGAGTCAGTACAATACAACAACAGAGACAGGTGTGCAGCGGCACACGTCAGTTGGCTCTTTGAGTAATCATCATAAATCAAGATATACAACATAGCGCATAGTTGGTCCGCCGCCAGCGACTGGCATTGTTAGAAGTGTCTCCACGTGTTTCTTAGATGATCAAAGTAACTTGAGGATGTAAAAGGATATATATTTGTGGACAATGCCGAAGAACACAACACAACTGAAGTTTCAGAACCGCCCTACGATAAGAGGAAAGCGTCAGGGGTCGGTAAAGCAGGAATGATATTACCAATGAGATTGTTAAATGCTGAGAAATAATTCCTTTAATCCAATGATAAATTCAGTTTGTAATTTTCAGTCATTCAAATCACATGAAAATGAAAATGAAAATAACTTTATTCAAATGCACTTAAAAATAAGTAATTTTGCATCGTCCAACATTTTTACCTACCACCCATTCAGGACGTCTTTTAACTGACAAGAAGAATGGGCGCAAGAAACTCGTCAGCTTTAACAGAAGTAACGACATTTACAAAATGATACGTCGTCACCATACACAATCCACAAAAAAAACAATATTATTTTGTTATGACAATACTAATAGTTTTATGATATCATTATTTCGTTGATTACAACAAAGTCAACAAGTATCTGTACTTACTTAAAGTAAGTATCCCTGAACATTGCAATAACATACAGGGAATAAACGACAAATTTAAGAAAGCATAGATATTTTATTGTTAAAAAAACCATTTTCTTTCGCAGATTTACACTATGATTCTCTGTAACATACAAAGGGTCTTTTCTTAATATAGTCGCATTGCACCAATCAATATGTGTATCTGAATCTTCAGGAGTATCTAATAGGGACCGTAAAAAATAAAGATCTGGGCAATGTTAAGGTACAAACGATTAGCGTATTATATGCCTAATATGCGTGGATCATTAAAATACAGGACATAATTACTAGTAAAATGATCGAATATTCAATTTTGTTATTATTTTTATGTATAGGTAACCATAGTTTGGTTATGTTCTTTATTTTTTGTTAAGTACTGAAAAAAATACTAATATTGTTTGACCATCCATCTATCACATCTCAAAAGACTACCCTTTCCAACAATAATCAGCAGACGATCACTTAAAGAAGTGAACAAAACAAATCGAACTTGTTTATAAAGGCGCGCACACACCCAACACATAAATATCACGCACTCGCTACGCTGAAATTTCGCCACCGTCTGCTTTATATTGATATATTGTATTGTTTATGGCGCGGCCGAATCAAAACGTGATATATTGTACAACGCGTGCCGTGTTCGCGAACAACTTTCATATTTGGAAGGGTTGTAGAGTTAGTGTGGAGTCTGGATGAGGTATTTGCGACGTAAGTACATACTAGAAATTGGTAACAAAATTGTGTGATTCTAAGACTGAATTGTGTCATATTATGAAAGTTTAGTTAAAAGCCTACTTATGTGATATTACCACATTTGACAATAGTGAAAACGTCGTCATAATTTGACGCTAACCATAACTACTGAAATTAAGCAGGTTAGAGTTATCGTTTATGATGTAAATACGTTAAAACATATTATATTCCGTATCGTTGTTAAGTAACTATGACGTTCAAATCTATTCACTTAATCTTATTTCCCAAATACGTTAGTACCTCTTCTAGTGTCGGCTTTATGACTCCGTTTAGATACATAGACGTAGGTTTGAGCCGAGGGAATAGTTGGGATGAGGAGGGATAAATTATTGCTTTCTGCAACTATGTGTCTGTGCCATGTGTTATGTACGTTTTAACTCATGGTTGGAATTACGTCTTGTGTGAACAAATCCTTATACTCAAAACTTGCATCCATTTGCAAATAAGGTTTTTATCGTAAAAATCGTAATAGTGTAATTAAAATGAGATGAGTATTTATCGAAATTAAAGAACAGACAACAAGTTTACCAAATCCGTACTGCAGATGTTTCAGCTGGAATTTTAACCGCCCGATCTGTATAAATATAAGTAGAAATGATACTACTGAACATATCGCACTCGCAACATATCACTATAGTGAGGATTGTTTTAAAAAATGCAAAATGTTTATAATACAATGTATGACGTCTCACCCACTGTTAAAACACTGCGGGCTTTCCTACATATGAAAACACCGTAGGGAGAATGAGTATAACCTATTACTTAGTCTAGTTGGATTGGTGGGTGCTAACGACTGCAGATTCAAAAAGGATTTGCGGCACAAAAGAGTTTGAAAAATGTATTTTTGTCTATCCATCCGGTGGGCTGCTTATTCGTAAGTTACTTAATATTTATGCCATTTATGCTAAGAACTGCTCTAATTGTGCTTGAACGAAAATAGCTTAAGAGTCTTCTTAAGTTACAAACAACCTTTTTATTACTATGTGGTTTTTTTTTTATCTTTTATATATTATGTACAATTTCTGTTATAAAAGGCACTTTTCAAATAATGATCTTCGACAATTTCTTAAAGATATACAATCCAAAAAAACTCTGTACTCTGTTAAAAAAACATTTTTTTCAACTTATTCTTTACATTTACAATTTATATACATTACAATGGTTATACGTAATTGGACATTCCGACATTGAGGTTTAAGAATTTTTTGGCCTACGAGAAGTGCATGGTGATTACCTTCAGTATAAGTCGCCTTTTAAGATACTTGGTACCATTTTGTCTAGCGAGCACCACACGGCCAATTATATGTACTCACATTTTTTATTATGCGACAATTAAAACTCTCCATTAAGCGTATCTTGCAATTGCAAGTTAGTTTTTTATTTTTAAACATTAGCTTGATCAAAATTTCATTTCACAACCGCAGAACTTGAAGGTGCTATAACTAACTTATAACCCAAAAATGTAATATTCGATTTTCTGATATTTGGCTTTGTGATGTATACAAATTTTACGTTTTTACCTTGACCGGCAATTGTAGTTATGCTATGTTATAATTATTTCTCTCCATTTATATAGTAATGGGTTTCAGACTTTTGTCTCAACAGATCGCACTTTTCTTCTAATGACTCAGTCGGTCTTGGCTTTCATCTCTATAATTAAGTTGTATAATTTATAATTACCAACGCGTATAACGGTTTTAATAAAGAAATATCACTGGACACTGGTCCGCGGAAAGAATTCATAATAACCAAAAATTTTGTTTCTTCATAAATTAAGAAGTTAATTAGGCACATTTTTCCGTATAATGCGAATGCCTTGTACGGAGGACCGTAGGGAATGTTGCTCCACAAAGTTTTAATGCGCGTACTGAGTGGAGTGCCTTTCAACCCGCTAACGGGCAATTGACACGAATGTGGAAAATTAAAGATCTTAGTTAGCATCTGAGGGGTGTGCATAACCAAGAAGTTCAAATGTGTGTTCATGAAAGTGATAATTGTTTCTTTGAAGCAAACTAGTGGACTACAATAATATTTTAATGTAACTGCTGAAAAAGGGTAATCTTTTTTGAGCATATGTATGTCATATGTTGAGGCTATTTCTTATGTAGTGTAAAAAATGTCCTCCGCGAAAAAAAGGTGATTTAAAGAATTTAGTTTGAAGAATTATGAGTAGATAGATAATAATTTTACTCAATCTTAAGTTGAAAAAAATTTACTTATAAAGAATTTTAGAAATCAGAAAGATATATTGTGATTTTTTTCAACACAATATTTCTATATTGTAACGATTGCTTTTTTAATCCTTTCTAATATTCAATGCTGCAGACACAGGTGCAACAATTGCAATTCTAACTACTGCGCCAAATAGGTATATAATAAACTGAATTCTGGTAGGGACATATATTTTTGTATGATGAAAGTACCTACTTGATTTCGAAGCATGGTCGTCTATATACCTACGTATTTATATATTCCATACGTTATTGAATACCGATGGAAAAAGTTTTGCTTTATTTAAGTCTAAAATAATTGTCTCGTATCAATATATGGATTTTTTTAAATTCAATATTATAATTAACAATGGTGACTGTTTTACAAGACGTTATTTATCAATAATTACTTTAGATATACCTCACGACATGTACTAATTACGAGGCAACTGATATAGTAACTGATTATGATTGTTTAAACAGGTGACGGCTCATTAAATCGTAATTAGGTTCACTGACTCTATACTGAAATCTATATTATAGTTGCATTTCTCAATTTTATAGATATCTGAATTCACGTATCTATGGTAACGAAATGGCAATGTTAAGCAGTACCTAATCTAAATAAAAGTAAAATTTCACCTTATACCAGATTATATCTAGATATTCATGATTTTTATTTGAAAAACTGATATTGATTTCTGCTTACCGTACAAGTTGTGGTTGTACAATGGATAAATTACGGATAATAATGTATAATATCCATTGTACAAACTCTGCTTAAATTTGGACAAAATGATTAATAAGAATGGTACAATACTATTTTGTTTTATATACATTTACCATTTCCACCGCATATTGATGAAATTTATGAAGAAGCACGGGAAGAGTCACGGAACAAACCAAAAATATGCGTAAGACACTTTTTATATAGGTACCTATATATTTTTACTATCTTCAAACTGTTAACATCATTGATATAATGGCGAATTGTTTGGTTCGTTAGGTGAAAAAAGAGTGAAACATATGGAGATAACGAGTCATAAGCCATTACGGGGGTTTCATACATTTCATTGGTTAGATATGATTATTCTGAGAGAAATGAGATAAATAATAATAATCTTTCAAAGTGTATTTTTAATAAAATAATCTAAACATATTTGACTACCAGAGTTTGATACCCGATGCGTTTAAAAGCAATCTTGTCTTAGACACTGGTGTTATCCAACAAGCTGCTAAGTTCAATTCCTTAACACAAGCAGAAAAAAAATATAACCACTACCTACCACCCAACGGCTAGATCAAGGATTTCACTTTAGTCATCAGTCATTTATCAATTATATTTCAGCCTATCACCAATGTCTAATTTTGATTCTGCATCAGACCAGCTAAAAGAAGTTTTTTTTCCTGCAATCTGGTTGATATCTAGTGTAACCATTAGTGCTTCTACATGTCAGAGTTAACAGATTAGTTATAATATAGTTCAATATTAATTCATATTTAAACGGTGTTTTAAATGATAAATTGCTTAAGAATGTACAGTCTTTAAAATAGGTACATTTGCATTATTCTATTGGAGGATTTTGCGTATTAAATAAATACACACAAATAAAATTATTTTAGTGAACGTACGCCTTTCAACAGAGTCCCAATAAGGGGACTTAATAAAACAAAACAAAAAACAGTAATAGAAGATGTGAGTTGACTCCCCAACGATATATCAGCTGGGTGTTGATTCACTGGCATATAAACGTCTACGCCACGGGAGACGGCGCGACAAAAATAATTCCATAACATAATATACAAATATCTTCCGACCCATTTGGTTTTCGACCGCGTTGAAAACAAGACGTTTAGCTTTAGAAGTACTTTGAAGAACATTATTTTGTATTGAGGTGAGCCTTAAGGAGCTTGTAATGAATTATTTGCAAGCATTACAGTCTAACAGTTTGTTAATGTTAGCATTTCTTTTGTAATTACAGAATAGTTTCTAAAACTTTCGTTGGTAACAAAATTTCATAAAATTTATGTTGTTTATTTCTTTTTTCAGTAACTTATGAAGAAGATAGATAATGACGAATAAATAGGAAAATAATATTATTATTATATGTACTATTATATCGATATTCTTTTCAAAGTAGAATCCCAACATAACAATCTTGTGACACTTGTAATAGTAGATTGTTACAAAAGTTACAAGATATATCAAACTTTTCATGGTAAATTATTTGACCAAAAAAACTAGCAAGTTATTTTAAGCTCATCCCAACTATCCAGGTTTATAATATGTTTGTACGCTAGACGCCATTTTCAAGCTATTTACTTCCTATCAAGTGTCAAATATTCCACCCCCATGTACTCAAGGGGTCAAAAGGAGGTAAAACCTAAATGACTCTCGATACGCCCCTGTCGAGAACACTCGCTATGGGGAGAAATGATAGTGTCAAAAAAAGATAAAAATATAATAAATTGCTTTTCTTGAATTCCCCTTGTGTATCTGTTTATCAGCTTTTGGTGTTAGAAAAATATAAGGGCTGTATACATCACAAGGGAAAATATTGTTTGCTATATTTTATTATGAAGTTTTCTTATTATACCTTGGCAATTTATGTCTTAAGATTAGAACAACTTTTTTATGAATGTGAACAACAAAAGTTACCTAATAGAAAAAATCTTACTTTTCATCACAGCAAGATTTTTTTTTTGTTAATGTTTACGTATGCAATTGTGAATCTGTTTAATTTTTTTCTGGAAGATTTTGTTTCACTTACTTATTGATTATTATCTTATCCTTTGTTATGAAATTTTCTGTGTTTTATTGGCACGAAGATACAGCAATAGAAAATATTAAAAAAGTAAAAAAGCATTAATTCTGATTTTAAAAATATATAAAATATTGAAAAATGATGAAAAATTATTCATTAAATAGGTGACTGTAATGGTGTGAAATTCAACCAAAAACATTTGTTTTTGGTTAGTGATATCAATGGCTCTACTGTAGTTTAGGAATTTTCCTAAACTACAGTTGAGCCATTGATATCACTAATATAACTAAAATTAACTCGACTTTTTAAGGTCGTGATGCTTTGTTTGGTTATCAATAACTTACCTTTCAACTGATGGTACTACCACAATTACTTATTTATTTGGACCATCAACAGAGTAAACATGTTCTTATATTTAACAAAAATAAAATATTTACAGTAATTAGATGCACACAACTCTACTTGAATAGTCATAGTAACACTGACTGTTACCTTCAATATTTAGGTAAGAGTCAGTGTTACTAACTTAACTTAATTTTATTTCTGTTATTTAATTTCTGTAGGCATTATTTGAGACATTAGCCTGTCATGTTTCCTTGTAAAAACTTGTAGTAAGAGGGAAGTTATACCTACAGATCTTGAGGATAAAGCATACAATGGACAATGCATGAAGAATTGAAGAATCGACAATCGTCATGAGATGTGCTTATCGCCGTGCTGAAATAATCTATTTTTTAACGGTTTATAAACATAATCTTGAGCTTGGTCCCAATATATGAACTCTTCCATACCTTTAAAGGCAATCTTTGTTTCCCTGGAACGTTTGGGGCTATGAAGTAATTTTTATTACAATAATTTAGGCATGTTATTAACGCACATGTATGGGCAAATCGGTAAGGGCAGAACTAGGCGAAATTTCAGGAACCAAGTAGAGAATGTCCTGAAAAAGGCCAAGTCAAAAGTACCCTTAACCACCGAGCTTGTATGAGAAGGCTGAAAGTTGAAGAAGCGAGAGATGTTTGTCAGGAGCCTGGTAAGTGGAAATCTGCGGGAAACAAGGTGTGATTTTAAGTATGTATTTAGGCATTAGGTACTTTGGAACTAAAGGAAATTTCATGCTTTAAGCCAATACGATTTAATTAAGTTTAATTCGACTTGGAACAATGTTCGATGCATTGTTTACGAACTAGCAAACTGTATCTATCATTGCAATCATTCTTATAGATCTTGATTATTTTCATTGGTACACAGGTACTAAGTAACAACTTCACACGTACCTTTATTAGTGAGTCAATAAACAACATTATTTTTCCTCTCCAGGTAAGTAAATTTGATAATCATTTGAAAAAACTTCTTCTAGATAAGGTTTACTATTCTGTAAAGTAATATTTAGACGATAAGTTAGGAACTTAGACCTAAAACAAATGTTATATATTTTGAAGTATTACAATATTATTGTTTACGTTTTATAAAATTTGCCATGCCCTTACAGGGCTCTTGTTTGTGACATATCCATTTTATGTAACATCTATATACCTACCTATATGCAACAAGATGCAATAAAGGAATATGAATATGATTAAACTAAGTTAAATATATTAAAGTCTTTCAAAGTTAAGTTTGTGTTTTTAGATAAAAAAACACATTAAAAATAAACTATCTTTCATAGCTTACTAATTTTTATCTTAACAATAATATGTTGTATATACACGTACATACTTAGATGTTATAGAAAGTCGTTATTTTCTTGCAAAAAATTTAGACACTCGTAAAATACAGCGCATAATTTTATGAGCACTCAAATTTTTTCTTTTATAAGAAGGGAACATAACAGATTACCCAAACAAATATAGGTGAAGACAGCGTTTGAGTACATTAAAATCACATTAGTAAGATCCCCTTGGGGGGTCCAAATTATCGCGGAACGGAACGGAAAAAATAAATTAATAGAAATACAGTCAACCTCATATCTCGTTGCGAAGATTGTGAAGAAAAAAAATAAATCGTGCAGAAGTCAGATAAAAAAATAAAAAGTATTTTTTTCTGGCTTAGAGCAAGAGGGTAGATGTTTTAATTTATAACATTTTTCTTACTTCGATAACTCAGTTATCATATTAGATGGATGAACATAACGTTAAACAAGTATATCAGCTCATCTATATTATGTATTTGTATTCAAAATTTAGAAAATCCATGTGTTTGGCAGAAATAAGCGCTTGAGAGCGCCTACCAGCGCTGAAAAACAAATTAGACAGTTTTCGGCCAGGATACGTTTGCTAACTTCAGTTGCGCTGACATAATCCGCCATTTTGCTTATTATCGCTTAGCGATCACCAATTTGCTTACAAGCCGCTCTCAAGCGCTTTTTTCGGCCGAACACACGGAATAAATGAGAGAAGACTTTGAGAAACTTCAACTTCCATAACGCCATACACAATGCTTATATAAAAACCAATGGTGATCGACCGATAAACTCGGCCCTTCACTACATAGTATAAAATAAAGTCGCTTTCTCTGTCCCTATATCCCTATGTATGCTTAAATCTTTAAAACTACGCAAAGGATTTTGATGCGGTTTTTTTTAATAGATAGAGTAATTCAAGAGAAAGTTTATAATTATGTATAATACATGCACAATATAGTAGAGCATTGCATCCGTGCGAAGCCGGGGCGGGTCGCTAGTTAGTAATAAGGTATTACTATTTTCTAAACAAACTTCATTGTAAAAATAAGAAAATATCTCCTTATAAGTTCTGCAAACTTAATTACTATGATACATCATAAAACAACGTCACGCCCTGAACGCATCAGCACCATTCCGAAGCCAGCCGACCGCATGGTCATAGCCGCAATTTGCCCCGGCAAGGCACGTTTAATATTAGAAGGCCTGATTTATGTCCCGCCCGGTAATGAAGTGTCTACTCTCACTACAAACGTGTGTGCACCCCACTAATTCACTACTGACTACTAATAGGACGGTCGCGATGATGGGATTGGACTCTAATGTTATTGTCACGTTTTATTTTTAATAGACTAATTTTAGACAGTGATATAAATGAGTTCGTCTTGGCATGCGAAGTGTTAAATAGCAATAAAAATTTGAAAACCACATAAATACGATAGATTCATTTCCGTCGGTCTACACACTAGTAGGCTATAAGAGTAAAATTGACAGTTAATTAATACAGTGTGTGGAATATTACCTACGTGTATTTGTTTATTTGCTTATAACTCTGTCATAATTACATACAAAGTAACAATACTAACAAAAACGATGGAAGCTAAGATTGCAAAACCGGAACCGTGAAATTTGTTCGTATTGTAAATAAACTTACTTTTAATTTCTTTTATTAGTTATTATATAAATTATGGATAAGTCACACCAATTTCATTATAAATGCACATGATACATAGATAAATAAGAATCTTTTAGAACAAGTCGTGGAAACAAACGTTAGTATTAATTAACAAAAAACATATACCAGGGCTCAAAACCGGAACATTTTGCATATAGGCAAGAGGATGCCTCAGCAGTTGGCTGTCAAAATTGATTTATGAAATGTCTATAAAAGATTTTGTGAACCTGACAACCCTCGTCGATGAACAATAAAACTGTTTGAATTTATTTTTATACATTTTCGATAACCATCATCATTAATTAGCGCGAAAAGCTAATTTCAGACGATAAGTAGCTATCTGATGCATTCGGTGCTAAGCGATCGTTGCAAGTTAAACGTTTACTTCAAAGGGGAAACAATGCCGTTTATAATTCCTAATTTATGACCGACAGGGTTGCCTACCAGCAAAATAAGTTGGACGGGAACAAACATTGCGTTAATGTCGACGAGACGAAACGCAAGTGGACTGCATAAATCCAATTAAGTTAAGATCACATTAAATCAATTCGTCGGACAGTAATTTACGGACTTCATTTCTACAAGGCAGTAAATAATGCGATAGTTATGTGTTATCCTAAAAGCTAACAATTGTTTCATTTATTGGCAAGAAGGCAGTTTGTTATTTAGGTAAACTCAAAAAAATCACTACAATATATTTTAAATCTAAAATGCAAAGTAAACAATCATAAAATATAAATGTATTTAATTTCCAGATTTTATTTAAACAAATGACAATCTCTAAAACTGCCCAGATAAATGGTCACAACAATTTTATCTTTTTTAAAATTTTTCTTCTTAGAATACTTATTTATGCTCTAATCTTTCAAAATTTTATCCATCAACTTATCTTTTCTGAAATCAAAAAAGGCATAGTAACTCATATGAAAATAATCCAATAAAAATATTTCTCATCGCCCCATTTTATATTTCAATATAAAAAACGCAATTCAAAAAGGGTTTTTCTCTGCAAAACCTCACAACATCCCACACTTTCGCACAAAAATACCTGCTCACTAATTACGAACCACGAAACGGCAAACATGTTAATCCATCTGGAAATATATTTCTCATTCCCCAACAGATTCGATACAAAGGCCGCTAGCCGTTGGAGGCGCAATAAATTAGAAGGAAAGCTGCGAGCCAGGATTTCCCTTGGGTTTATTCTCACTCAAGAGCGCAGCTCCTAATCCAGAAAGCCTTATTATGCTACCCTTAATACACCGCTCAAGACTACTTGAAAATTTTCTCGAGAAGTAAACGCTTTAGTTTGCCGTCTCACTTTTTATTTTTGATGCTTTCTTTAATAATATTCTCACTAAGTTTTGTATCGACTAAACATAT
Organism: Calamotropha paludella; assembly: GCA_927399485.1. Classification (NCBI taxonomy): domain Eukaryota; kingdom Metazoa; phylum Arthropoda; class Insecta; order Lepidoptera; family Crambidae; genus Calamotropha; species Calamotropha paludella. The sequence continues at coordinate 17,149,893 of OV656815.1, read as the reverse complement.
TAAAATGCTATTTTGATGTTCGAACTTTTAAGTAGGAGTCTATATTCAATTTGAGACTAATATTTTGGGACAGTTGGAGGTGCACAAAAGTTTTTTTTTCATAGCATTTACGAAATATTAAGCAATATATGGGACACCTTTATTCATCCATGTTGATTGATTTGATCATTGATTGATGATCCAGGTTGATTTTAAATTTAATTGATCTACATACTTTATGTAGAAGTAGATACTGCCAAAATTTTATATTTTTACTGTATCAAATAATTATTTTTGAAGAATATGGGTACAATTTTTTTTATGGAAAATAAAAATTAAAAAATATTCTTATATTATCCCTTTTTTTATTTTAGAGACCCTACGCTTTCAGTGTTCGTGCAACAACATCAAATTCTGCCTTTCTAACGATAAGTGCAATAAGTCGAGTTTTTTAGCAAATTGACTTACGTACGTAAATACGTACAAATATATGTACAAATATAATATATTTCATAAAATTCCGCTACATTTTATAGTTGTATAGTAAAAGTTTCAAGTCAATAGGTATTATAGTTACGATGATTCACAAAAAAACAATAATTAAATCCATAGTCGCAATTATTTCGAAAGTGGCTGAAACTACTTATTGCACTTATCGTAAGGACGGTAGAATTATTAAAGTGCATTCAACACTCCAGAAGATTGACAACTATCTCGTGGGGCCTTAGCATAGGAACTGTGTCTAATGCAGCTATATATCAGGGAATAGGATTTATCTAAAACAGCTAAATCTAAAAGTCTATGTAATTATCTAACTGTGAGCAAATTTAACTGAGAATCTTTTCCGAACGTATTTTAATTTTTTTGTTTCAAAGATTATCAATTATTTAAGTAATGCAAACACACAAAAATTTACTGTGACATGGAAAACGAGCGCCGCTATTGTTTCCGATGTAAAAAGGCATTGTCGTTCTGAAATAGCAGCTACTAACTCTATTTAGTAGAGAACCATTTATTAAGTGTCAATATAATCAGAGCTTGGTACTTTGGATAAATATTAAATATCGGATATAATACATAATTTATTATATAAACAATCAGGACTCGTGAACAAATGTTATGGCTTATGAAATAAACATATTACGTACCTACCAAGATTCTAATCTATAGCACAAGAGCAGGTGCTACCGTTACACCAGCTTACCGTCAAAGACGATCCTTTCCATGATTTTATAAGAACATATTATTTATCAGGAAGATGTACTTACTTATACTTAATATTGTTTCAAATTGACTGATAACGTTCATTGTATTGTAATGCGATATCAGCCCTAGTTCGTTACTCATTCCTTGTTGCTACCAATTTCTCCAATTATTGTCTATGAGCACATCGTCTGAAGTCAGCCGCCGCATTCCGTGGTTATCGTCGTCGGTGCAGGCGCAGCGTTGCTCAACGTTGGAAAGGGACAACACTTAGCACGGAAGCATAGAATGAAAAAAGACAAAAGACAGCAACGACCGTTCTTTTTTTAAATAATTGACTTCGGAATGGCGATAGGCACCCGACGATTTGAAACATTTTATCGCGCCGCCAACCCTAGTGCGAACAGTGGCCTTTTAATTTGTAACTCGAGTGTATGTGAATGAAAATTTGTACGAATAACCAAGGGAACGTGACATGTTATTTTATTAATTTTCTTAAGAAAATTAAACATATATAAATTAAATAATTCAGATTGTTCTATAAAAGCTAATTTAAAGTTAAATTTAAAGCACAGACAACATATTTTGTGCCATCTACATAAAACACATACATTAACATTAAAACCTTATATTGTTAGTGTATATTTAGTTCGCAAATATTTATTTGTGGTCTTGTATTTGTGATCGCATGATCCTATAAATTTACTCCTCTTCAGTCTTCTTTCTTATAAATTAATTGCAACACAATAAGATATTACTTATAATAAAACGTTTAATATGAATTAAATACATAAATTCATATTATAAATAACAGACCGTTAGCTATTATAACAAGAAAACTATTTTAATTTGCCTTAAAACATAAAAGCTCAGAAACAAGCGACAATGATTTCTGCATGCGATATAAATCAGTGAATTCTATTTCCAATAGCACGCGACGCGGCCGCGCCTAATTTGAATCGAGCCTATAATTATTGCGCGCGCGCTGATTGGTCGGAGATTTCTCGTTTGGCATCTCTTTGAAGATTCGGTTAGTGTCAATATAAGGTTTAGGAGTGATATTTATGCGTTTTCATGGTAACGTCACTCCGAAATCTTGGGTTTGATTCCCGACCTGGTAAATGTATAAAACAAACTATTCTTTATAACTCTAAAAACAATTACTCTAGCTACTTTGGTTCAGAACAATGTATATGATATGATATAATTTGTTTCGTTTTAATTATTAAGTGTTATGTCACAAAATAGGAATTATTTTCGATTGGAATTTAATTACATTAACTAATACTTAATCATCGTAACTTCGTTTGCACCAAAATGGTGAAGTTGAAATAAATATTTTATTTTAATACCGATGAAGCTTTGGCGTGATTAATTTAATTGGTTAAATATGATAATTACAGTCATTAAAATTATTTTTTCAAAGGCTCACATGTTATTGCAAATGCTATTGTGAAATTGGGGTTTAAATTATAGTTGACAGTCAGCGGTAGATCAAACTAAGTATCATAAAATAATATATTATGTAGTAATTTAGAACCCAACCTTTAACAACTAGTTTAATTAACGTATCATTTAGATACTATATTAAAAGTTAATTGCTGTTATAACACCAAAATATCCAACAACACTTAATAACTCGTAGATTAATTAAAACATACCAGTCAACGTTCCACCAAGACATTAGGTGACTTAAATGATCGCCTGTGGACATCTTTTATCAGTAGCTGCGCTTCCAGAAAGCTATTCTAGAATAAGAAATTCACTTCGTTGTTTGGAGTATTAGAGTAATTCAGATTTTGCGCCTTTTTTCTATAACAGATCTGACATTCTTTAATCGCGTCTTCTGAAAAGTAGTCAAAACGCCAGAATTAAAAAAAAAGAAAACATGAAAATAAATGCGTTTAGATATCCATTTAAAATTATTTTAATATACAGGGTAGCATTTTTTAACCGCACCTAGAGGGAAAGTTGGTACTCTAAATGCCGGAATAAATTTTACTCAAAGAAAACATTCCTTTATTTTAAATATAAGCAAAACTAAATTTATATATTTTTTAATATGCTGCGTTTTGTACTTTTATGGCATCGATCGATAGGGTGTTTAATAAGACTCTTTCTCTTTCATTCGACAAATATGCTTAACTTCTGAAGTTTACAATACAATTTTGAATTTTTATTATAGAATATACTTTAGTTTACCTTAAGTGAAGTCCTGAATAAAATGAATTTGTGCAATCACAAAAATAAAGCTAGGTAGTACATTGATCCCTTTACTAAAAAAGTCATGGAGACGAGAATCAATAAACTATCCGAAGGCGGTTTGGACTGCCACATCGGAGTTAATTTTTTTTCCTTAAAGTTATCCAAATTCCAAAAAAATGATAATCTGTTGGAGCAAGTTCCGTGGAGTACGGTGGATATCGCAGACATTTCAATTACAGCTCCTCTAGTTTATCGGTCGTCTGTTGTGCTTACACTTTGAAGTGGTTTGCGATGGATCCGCTTCCAATTCTTCATTATCTACTTTGGTCTCCGGCCGGCTGGCTTGTTCTGAAGGTCTAAATTTCCAGAACGAAAACGTTGAAACAAAAAACGTATCGTGTTTTGTTTTGCGACACCACTACCATTTACAGCGTTATTCCTTCGAGCTGTTTCTGCAGCACTGGTGCCACGGTAAAGTCGTATTCGTAAATATAGCGATATTTCATCTTTTCCGTTGTACGATATGGGCAACGCAAAAGAAAAAACTAATCAGGAAAAACTAATTAATTACTGTTTTCAAAACTCAAATGTACCAGTTAAATGAATTTATAAATTTGAATTTGGAATTCTTAACCAAAGAGGAGATATTTTAGATCTACAGATAATTTTCGAGTGGATAATACAACGCTTCACAGAGTGAATCTAGCAGCGACGACCATTTTGTTTTAACACCAAAACATTTAACGCCACATGATGAGAAGTAGATTAATTAAAAGCTAGTAATTAAAGGTAGGAAATCTACCCAGCGCCTAGGAACGTTAATAGGTAGTCTATATTTAAAGTGAGGCTGTGGACATCTTTTATCAAGGGTTGCGCTCCTGTTTTGTTTTTGTTTGCTTGTTTTCGAACGGCAGCCATATTGTACTGGTGAGTTATTACTCTGGGAGATTTGTTTCCATAGTCCTGCGGCTGCGATTCATCAGCGTTCTCGGATGTTAGTTTATGTTGACGTGGCTTTGTTTAGCGATTTGCCGACTGTCAAAATGGATGGCTAGTTGACACGGTGGTAAATAACAACTAAACATTATCTAACTTCTGATTTATACACAACAGTGGTATTGATGTGTCAAATTTCCATAAAAAGTAAAATTAAAGGAACGTGTCGCTTATTACTTATTATAAACGAAAATATAACTTATATAATAGAGGAATTTTATGCAGATATATATATTTTTGATAATGATATAGAAAATTCTGGCGTCATAAAAATCACGATTTAAATATCTTTAGCTATTTAGTAAAGATATGAATGAAGAGTCAAAAGATTATTAGATTACCAATCTTAAGTCATATCGATGGTAATAACATACAAAGTAAGATAGAAGTAAACGTATTCGATAAAAAGTTTTGATTGCAAGCAGCCAAATTCCCTCACAAATCCAAGTCATACAAATTGAATAGAACTTATTGGCAACTCTTTTATTCCCATGATATCGCAGCATCTTTTACTGTTCGACAGAACGGTCGCTAGATGATCCTAAACGGTTTCAATAGAAGCATTGCATAGAGCTGCTTTAACGCTTTCGATCAAATAAAAGGAAAACAAAATCAAATGACATATGCCTCCGGATTATATATTTATTACTGACTTTGTTGTCGCTTCCTGCTAGTAAATTAATTTAGTGGGTCAGTTCATAAATTTACAGAGGCAGGAAGAGACTAATGCACTCGTATTTATGGTGCACATTGAAATATTGAATTCTGCAGCAAGCACAAAATTTATATTGAAGTATTTGGCAATATTATAAACAAAAATGTTTTAAATATTGCCCCTAAGAATTATGTTATCAAACGTGTGTTATAAATACAATGGTATGAGTGTATAGTTATGTCACCACCGTTACTGCTGTAATTAGGTTCACCGTGTATAAGTAAATAAAGAAAATAAGATATATTTCTTTACCTACTATAAAATGTAAAGACATTTTCTAAAATGACTAAAATACAATTCATTAATATCTGAAGGATTATCTCTTAACAGAATCTAATTCACAGAATTTTCAAATATATCGAATGGGTTTTGACAGCTCCAGATATATTCTTCGAGTCGGTAGGACTGCGTAATGTTTTACGGTATGGGGCGAGACAATAATGGCTTGCTCATAACATTACTCGTCCTCGAGCCCTGTACCAAGCAACTTCAACGGCGGCCAGAATTTCGTATATTTGCCAGCTAGCGTACTACACCGGAGCGACAGTTTTAGCAGAACAAAAATCTTGGTAGTAGCTTTTCAAGAGAAGTCTCTCGCAGTGTACGTGCTGTTTATTTGGTTTTGAAAGACTACTAAAATTACAGCAAATTAATTTCTGTTCTAACTTTAAGCTTTCTCTTACTTGGGTGTTTAACCTTTTCAGAGTTTAAATTTAATTTTGAAGTTTTAGTCACTTAACTTCGATTTAGGTGCATACATCGATTATAATATTATGTCACTTGCAAATTTTTTAATAATTGACTAGCTGACCCTGTAACGCGTTCCTATGGTAACACGTTTCTATGGTAACGCATTGCTATCGTAACGCGTATAAAATGGAAAAAAGCGGGAAAAAGAGCGGACAGACAAACACACAAACAACAAATTTGTGTTCTTAGATTATAGATTAGGTAATGATATATTTGTGTTTTTATCGCTTTGGTTGAATGATAGAGAAAGTTTATGTTCTTATTTCTGTACCTTGCAAATATTTAAGTAGTCCAATATAGGCATTGTAGGTCCACATAATATTATTGGACTACAGCTCAGGGAAATCATAGTTACTAGCAGGTACAAACGGCAACCATCCAAAATAGTTAATTGCCTTTGAACTTTTACTTTACTGTAATGCGATGAAAATTTCAAACAGCTACTTAAACAATCTAACATCAAATTATCAATTCAAATCACGGACATTTCTTACGTTTGTTTGTTTAAACCCACACAAATCAAGATTGCCGCTATGTGGATAATATCATTCATTCCGTGGGCTGGCTTGGATTTACATAGAATGAGATGCTCTTGTGCCTAATTAGAGTGCGCTCGTGATGCATAAATCATCTAGAACGCGTCACTCAACGCAAGGCCGTGGAAGGGAGTGGATGTCAGCACCTTATTTATCAATTTATTTAATTTACTAATAAATGTACTATGTCCATTATTGACATTAAGACTCAAAGAACTTGTACTGTTTTTGAATTGTAATTGAAAACAGTGCAATGGAAACGATATAACTTTCAACTTGTTAATGAAAGAAAATTTCGCATTTTTAATAGCAATAAATTAATTTTACGTCATTATATAGTTAACTACAAAAAAATACAACTCTATAAAGACGTTTAGTTGAATTCCAACACAGAGATTTTTAATGATAATTAGGAAGACACCACATCTATAATTGAGTTGCAGTTGTTGACTTCAATATACCTAAATATAGTCAAAATAAGAAAGATCTTAAATTTTATCTGTTAATATAAAACTTCTCAATTCATTTTGGTGTCAATAAACTACTAGCGAAATAGACTTTCTAATTTGCTTGTAAGGTCGCAGAGTGCACATAGATAACAACAAAAATTACATAATTGGTTTCTGAAGCTTCTTTCTATTATTTATTACCGATATGCAGTCAACTTGTTCGAAAACATTAATCAAATCTTAATTTATTACCTAGAATCTCATTTATTTTTAAAACAAGAAAAAGCCCACAAAGTACTTCTTAAATCATCACTTAAAGAGAATGTTATTTTATTCTATGAGTAGAAAGCTTAATAATTTTATTTACCTACATGATATTATTGTGTAATATGAAGTCTTTGGTGTCAGTTGCCATAAAATAATGGCAAGCAACATCTAAGAGGAATACAAAAGTGTAACATACTTAAAATATGTTTTGCTACCACGCTACATCCGCTACATTAATATTTTTTTAATAGAAAATGATACAAGCTTCTTCAGCTATACTTTCGATATAAATATAATATTATAAGGGATTAAATTGTCAAAAAGAGACAATTTAAATTCTTTTATGAAAATATTTCATATGAAATATATACGAAATACATATAAACCAAATAAAACATATTAATGATGTCAGTTTTTTATGTTTTTAATCTTTACTTTTTTACATCATTATCGGTGACCATTTAAAATTACACTTACTGCCCAATTTAATCTTTTTAATTATTATTCTTTTTATGATTAATTGAAATACATATTTATTTAGCAATACGTTCAACTGTTGTGGGTATTTTTCTTTATATATTACTTTCTTTATATTGTGTCTTCACTGTTCAATTAAGTTTATAATTAATATTATTCTATTATCTTGTTCGAATTTTTAGTGTCAAAATTATCATAACGTAGATATAATTCACCGCTATCTAAAAATAGCTGGCAAAACAAATAATAAATTTTGATTTCTAAAATTGTGATTTTATTTTAAGAAGTTGATAGTGTTAATTTAAAGTATTTCCGTAAGTTCTTTGGTAAACTGACAAGTAAGAGGAAAATACGCAGCCGATGACTGCGACGCAATGCTGCAAGACTATTAACGCATTTTAGAATTAAACAATTATATCGCCAAGAAAGTTACGTACGATAGAAACGAAAGTGGGACTCAGTAGGACCATGAAAGCAAAATTTAATTGCCACTGGCACCATGCTGGAGGAATTGGAATGTTGAAATCTTATACTTAAAGTTGTTATTCCATCAAACTCTAATAGATTATCATCTTCATCTATCTTTAGTCGTGTCTCCTGGACATGGGCCATGTCTTATTAAGGAAATAACAGATTTTTCGAATTTACCGATCAATATGCCCATTTTTGTAAACCTCTAATATTAGTTCTGATCATCTCAACATAGGTACCTATATGATAACAAAATTCTATGCAAATATAGGTAAAGATTGCACTTTCTTATGTTGTAGGCAATAAATCCGCTTTTGTAGCATTATTGTTCGTAAAGTTTTCATAAATAAATAAATTCTCTCTCTACCACTAATCATGACATAGAAATTTTCTTTCTTGATAAATATAGATTCGGTATTTTTACAATTCGTCTGATTTTATAAAAAGAAAGATAGGATAAATTATTATAATAGAAAAATACTAGGAAAAAAAAAATCCCGCCTGAGATTCACTTGTGACCCGAGTCGATTTTTTCTAGTATTTTTCTATTATAATAATTTATCTTATAAGATCGCATTGAAAATGCATAAAATATATAAAAATTATAAATCAAAGAAAGATAATTTGCCCTCACCACATTACGAGCTACAATTTTCGCATTTACATCCACGAAACATGCTCTCTACACCTTAATTACACCGTCACTCAAAATTATTCACGCCACTGTGCTCGCAGTATCTATGAATGGTTCATAAAGTTTCTAGTGTGATGCTATCATGCCTTGTGGTCACTAACCAACTATTAACAATGTTGCTAACTCAATTTGATTGTGGATTCATTTTTAATTTCGACAAATTTGTTTTTGTTTCTGATTCATTTAAATTTTATTATCACTAGCTGACCCGGCCACGCGTTGCTATAGTAACGTTAATTGATTATAAGAACTGTTATTCTTAGGCTTATGGTAACTATGGTAACAAACACACACACATACAAAGTATTGTCATGATATAATGTACTGATTTTACCTGAAAGCGTTAGGTATATATTTTAAAATGCTATTTCCGAATCAGCTAAAACTTATTAAACCTTAGATTGAAACTTAGCCAGTAAAAGGCTTAGAATAAAAATACACTAAAAATGTATAAAATTAAGGATAATTTCGAAATATTTCTGTACCATTTGGGATTGTAATATTATTGTATTTTACAGTTAAAATGTTACTAGTAAAATCGAAATTAACTTTTCCGACTGACCGCTCCCTAAGGTCTTTTAATTTGTGTTCGGCTCCCTTTAAGCCATCAATCAAGTATGTAAGCTTCGAATAATTCCACGCATTGGAATTGCTGGATGTCATTCACTACCTTTGGACAGATTGTGCGAAAACTATCAAAGCCGACCAAAAAGAGATCACGTATTGTAAAGAAATGAAACATATTTATGTTTGAGCCAATTATGAACCTTTAGAAATGCAAGGAGAGTGTAACGCATTTATCAAAATAGTTTGATTCACTTTTGCACATTAGTGCAGTTATGATCATTACAATTAAGCCAGAATAAGTCATTTATTTATTTTACTGAATGAAATTCATATAAATATTAGTCTTTATTTTGTTAATCAGAGGTGTAAATAGGTCTAACTATAGTAATGTTTACAGTTACAATAAATTTATTGGATTGTAATAGATATCAATTTTAATTTTTCCATAATATAAATCCAACAGTAACAAGCCACCTTATCACAATTTTCTTGTCAGCCCGTAGCGGTCTAGATTAGTCATTGTACTGAATTCATAAATGGATAATTGTCGGCTCCGATACCTACATTGATAACCCGATCTGAAATCTAGCCCGATTTATGGCTATCACAATTTTCAAATGTTTTAAATAGTACTTATTATTTTTTTCTCTAATTTCAACCTAAAGTTTGATAGTACACACTTCTCTTATTACTTCTAGCTATTAAATTAATACTAATTTCGTTTACTTCCAAAACACAAATACTCATGATGGAGATATTAAAGTTATTAAACTTCTGTTTTATTCAACTTGTCATAATAGAGTCAAGTTGATAATAACATCAGCTTTCTGAATCTTATAAAATGTGGCATCACTGTAATACGAACTGGAAATGACAGAAAAGGAGCAAAAATTTATTCAGTTCCAACACCTGTATAAATTTTGTTAGTCTCATCTTACCTTTATTATATTCGATCCGTTCTCTACTCTCGCTTCTGCACCTTGCTTAAACAAAAACTTGAAACAATTAGCATTACATAGTGAAACGACACAACTACCAATTGGAGCTCAATAAAAATTAAACGCTAATTCGCTAGGACAGAGTTTAAATTAGATCGTAATATTAACAGTGACAAGATGAAGGCAACGTGCGGCATTCCAAAGCGGGTTTCTTTACTGTGATGCATTTTCATGGAATCGTCGGAGTTTTTCCGACACCTTACAATTGCATGACTTGAATTCTAGAAAGTTATATTGATGTGGATATTTGAAAGGCAGATTTGAGTTGCGACACTTGACAACTTCACCAAAAAACAAAATAAGCCACTTAAACAATATGTAAAATTATTCATTATATTGATTATATTCTTGCTTGTAATTATGATATTTTGAATAATGTTTAATATTACTTCAGTTATATGGTCTCATTTTATCATTTTCATTTAAATAGGTATTTACCTTACTGGATAACTCAAAGTAATTAATTTATTTTATTAATTTAATGGATTAGAAGAAAATTTACATTATTAAAAGGTGATCAACTAGATAACCAAAAAGTCTAAACGTAGCTAGGTTAAATACCTATAATAATTAAAATACCGATTTAAATAAAATTCTTAGTGTTATAGTGGTCAATTTTGAAAAGGCAAGATAATCATGGTTGGAATGAAAAGAATAGCAAATAATGAGCTCGAACCGCAAATGGTATAAGTAAGTGCATAAATAAGAGGTGGTTTCGTGGCGAGAGCTAACGAGAGGAAAGTTCTGGAGAAACCTAAGAGTTGGGAATACTTTGAGTTGGGAACTTTCCGTGCGGTTGTAACCAACTTGAGCTGGAGGTTTTCAATTTAGGCACTATTGGGCCTTGCTAACGCGACAAAAGTGTTAAAGCTCGCAGCAGCGGGCTTAAACTTGTGGTTAGATTTACACAACGGATTATAGAACATTTCTAGAACCTATTTAGAATGCACCTCATAATTGAATACATAGGTTTATTATGTTATTGCCACGTTTCATTCAATTTTGATTTCAATTACTTTTAAAACAGACATTTTGCAAGCCTCGGAGACAAAATTACTCCAATTAACTACAATCTATTTAGTCGATTTGACATAAATTGAAGCCTTAAAAATGTTATGATTTTAAAGATTAAATACTTTATTACCTTTATAATTTTGAAAAGTTTTTTTCTTAAAAATCTTTAAGGTCGCCGTCTTTTTATCTTTGGTTTATGTGCAAGATGCAGTTTTTGATTACTTTTTAACCAAATTCTATTTGTATTTTGAATCTATAAAAATTAATGCAAGTCACCTTGACAGTTAAAAAAGGATATTCAAAATTTATACTTTTTTTTCAGATATAGTTTTTCTTACAAATGGGGGAAGAATTTCCTTGCAGGTAGCAAAAGTGGGCTAAGAAAGGGACTAGTTCACTGCGTAAGTCTGATTTTTAATGTCTATTTTCGCGTTTGTATTCTACTGTCGCTTAACACAAAGAAGAACACAAGTCATTTGAAAAAAGCTCTTTGCAGATTTTGCTAAGAGAAAACTCAGAAAAAACTAAGAACGGCTAAAAACACTTGTAGCTTAGCTCAAAATATAAACTTATAATAAGTAAAATTGGATTGGTAAACTTATAAACGCTGTCAAAATTTTAAATTATATGTAAGATTGCGGGCACGGAGGCTGTTTGGAGGTTACTAGGCCTGGCGGACCGGTTCCTCACATGCCCGATACCACGTGCGACTACATTTGTGTTCCGTCGCCGCTTTGCTTGAAATACTATGCGGTTTAGCCAAATGTTTTCAAAACTTGTTCTAAATAGGATCTACTTTTTAGGAAACATCAATTACTTTGAGGTTATTACTGTCCAACGCAATACGACAGAGTTCAATAGGTCTTTTAGAAACAAGTTTTACATTTAGAATAGCATATAATTTTATTTCCATTACCATGTATTTTTTGCGGAAAATAACGCATAACAAAAAACAACAATTCCTACCTTACATATACCCGTAACCAGTAAAGCGGCTTAAAAATAGTTTTATATGGTTTTTATATGTATTGGTAAATTAGTATTGCTTTTCCCGAAACTGAAGTAACCCAAAAAATTAACTAGAGTTATTATCGGATATTAAAATTCAGTTTAATCTGATTATTTTGTTACTATAACTAGCTGTGCCCTACGGTTTCTTTTACCCACCGTTTAGGCGAGTTTTTTCTTTTTCTTCAGAGTACAACGTGATGTTAAATAACCTATCAATATGTTTTTTTTAATCCGACCAGTAGTTACAGGGTTAAGCACTTTTAAACAAACAAATTCTTCAACTTTAATGCCTTACAACCTTTAATTAAGTATATATTGTTAGTTCATTTTGTGAGCTTTGTGTAATGGATTACGATTTATATACATATTGCAGACTTTCATTTTATTTTTTAAACTGAGTTATACATTAAAGAATTGCTATGTATAAACTTCTTGATATAAATATCATTTTTGCACTTACTAACGTCATTTTAAACCTATAAAATAAACAAATATAAATTATATTTCACCATAAAAAGACTCCAAGAAATGATACATTCGAAACATCACCTTATTGTCAGAAAAATACTAGTTGCTATTCGAGACGAGACTTTACTGCTTTTTAAGGAAGTCCTCACAGATTGACTCGATTCAAATGTAGGTAATTATGTTCTAAATGTTTTCAACTTTTATAATGAAATGACGGAAGCATTTTACATTGCTTGGGTATATGATTGTGGATTAATCAAAGTGACTGTAATTTTGCTCTTATTTAATGATATCAAACGTACTTTAGTTATTTCTAGGTAATCGTATTATACATATATATCTATACATTTATAATTAATTAATTTACGTGATGTCTACATGACATATAATTAAATTATAATTATTTCTGTAGAATGATGTGATTTGGAACAACTCCAACCGTAACTATAATACGTATGGTAATAACGTACACGGATTGTGTTAAAGAGTAGAAGTAGGTCCTTGTTTTAACAAACTGCAATGATATGTATATGTTGTAAGTACCCATTTCCGATATCTGTGGTTTCACATAGAGATATATAGCCAATGAAAACAAAAAGTTCCCGTTATAAATCATATATTCCCAATCGGGCCATCATCCCTAACTGGGCCTTGCAAACCAAGTATATTTTGATCCAACTCAGAACCAGAAGTTCAAAAACAAGTCCTGGGGTAAGTAGGCACGCACGGGCCACCCTGTCCCAACCCCCCCTTCCCCCTCAAAGTTCTCGCATTATTCAAGCCAACGCGACTCTTGAGTAATTTTGAAATATTACAATTTTCGTGCCGCCCCACCGCACCCGCTTCGACGGACGGACAAACTTTCTTGTTGTATATAATATAAATATATGGGCACATTTCGAGAGATTCTTCTTAAAAGTATCTAACAACTTTTAAATAAACATAAAAACTCATTAAATATTAATAAAAGTAGAAAGAATATTAAATCAACTAAAGGAGATGATAGAATAGGGAAGATACTTATTTATATTTTAGACAATTAATTTCATTTTATTAAAAAGTTTAGTGTAAACTTTCATTAATAAGTTGGACATCTCGTCCCATTAATTTTAAATGCCTGACATCAAACAACAAGTGCAGAAATTTTCTTAACATTTAATAAAACTTTTCTCAGCATGTGTCAAGGACTTATCGGTTAATATAGTTTTTAAGTTATATCTTTTTTTAAATGTATCTAGTCCTATAGTAAAACATTTATTGGAAAAAAAAAAGGAATGCGTTATTTTTTTCATAGTCTTGATAATATGTTGTCGAAATGTTGAAGTGTAAAAATTCTGTACAAAAAATTAAGATACACTCATAACTATAAGACAAGATAAAAAATGAAACCGGGAAATATTTAAAAAAACTCAACGAGGGCAGAACAGTAGCAATTTGGATTACAGTAACAATAGTTTAGCAGAACAGTAACAAAAGTTTTCTTTGTTTCAAAGAATAACAAAAGTCAAAACAACGTGACATGTGTTAGAATTTAAAAGAGCAGTATTATAAACTACAACCGTTGCTTTACTAAGAATCGAGAAGACTACGTCTCACAGTTAATTGAAAAAAACGGCCTATTGTCGCCCATTGTAATGCTAAATAGCGAAAAGATGCAAATGTAGAATTTGCAATTATGTTTACGAAAATTCTTTCAAGTTCCGTTATGTCATAAAAAAGCCAACATTAAAATATGCAACAACAGAAACTTAGAGCGTACAATACACGTTGCACAAATTGACAATGAGAATTTAGACAAAAGGGAATTTCTAACAATTCACCTGCTAAATAAGCAGGTAACCAATTATTATGCTAATAATGCTTTTGACAATGAATTCATGCGCACTACTAATGTTTGGAGCGTTGTGGCCAAGAGACTCAAATACTTATAACACCTTGAGGTAATTTATTGTTCTATTTGTGTAGCTTATAACAAAAGTTCGTTTCCGTGTTTTTTATCGAACATCGCTTATCGGCTGACATGAATATTTACTGTCTCTAAGAGTCCAAAACATAAAAAAAGACTTCTAATTATCAAGCAAATTTTCAAAGTAAGTTTAAATTTTTTATATCGTCTTATAAATTTTCTATGCTCCTTGATTTTAACTTATAATTTTAATAGAACAATCGATACTTTTTGTCATCGGAACAAGTTATTGACCAGATGTGGTGAAGTTTATGACAGCTAATAGAGTTTATGGCTTTTTTATTGACATTAATGTTCACATTGCCCCGGCGTTTGAAACTATCTCATTCATTATTGAACTATTTAGTTCGTAACATCTTAAATCATAGATGAAAATATATAGGAATAAGATAATAATGCTAACTCTTTCATTGAAACAGTCTTTATGATTATAGCATAATTTATGGTCATTAGGCAATTTACTGATAATTCTTTGTCATTATGCAACAATTGCTTAAAAAAATAACGGGATTTGTTTACCATAATATTTAATTTCTTTATATAAATAAAACGAATAATCATATAAGTAAAAACGATTTTGAGGATGTGAGTGATTTATTTCATCTGTCTGGTTAAAAACATTTGATAAACTAGCGAGCAAAGACTGTAGATGGTTCCGGTAAAGTTAGCGTCGATACTAGCCGTTCGAACAATGAAGTGACTCCAGCAACTAACGATCCGCTGTGTGTAAACACCGCTCGCGCACCAAGCAATTTATGGGCTATACGATAATTATGCGGATTTGATGCTAGACGAGGTGCTTTACCGTCAGGCTTGCAGTTCTTCAGTACACGTTGCTTTCAAGCGACTTTACGTTTTGTTACCAAATATTTAAGATCAAATCCCTGTAATGGTGTCCTTGGAGTGAAACAATCGGCTATTTGCTTATTCTGTTGCGAGAGTGGGACTCGCCACATTTGAAGTGATGCAATTTGTCTCCTCGACGCATTTCAAGCAGATATGATCATATGCGACCGATGTTTGCATAATTTTTTGCCACTACACGTTGGCAGCTACTTTTTCCACGCGGTAGGTGATCAGTTCACCTGTTACTGGCGTTTGACGAACTAGGATGGTTTTTGCTGAAATTAAAAGTTCAATAGCGTACAGTTGACGCTACGTGAAGCGAATACATAATGTATGAAGTTTAAGGATGTAGGTACTTTATAATGCGTTGAAGAAAAAGTAAACAACATTTACAAGGTTAAAACACTCCAAGATTTTTTAGTTATAGGTATTGTAGATATAGTTCTAAGTTTTAAATTTTGATTCGAAATTCAGACTCAGGAATGCTTTTATATTTTAACCTTTAGTTTAAAAATAATATGTAACTTCCAAGCTGTTTGCATAATTATCATTTTTCTAACTGTATTCTTATTGAAAGTTGGAAACTTATGTCATTTCTCAAATGATGCTAAAGCAGGCCTACTTTTGTTTGTTTTGAATGATAATGCGATAAATAAACATGAACTTTAAACAAATTCGATAAAGGCAGATGCTCAGCGAACGTTTATGGTAATAACGAGTGCGCCGCCGGTAACATTGGCACTTGTATCCGAGGCGGTAAAAAAGAAGCATTTCTGGAATCACTCATTAACTTATTAAGATGATAATTTATGACCGCGGGAAAGACAATTTCATGCTCGCAACAGTAGATATGAATTCACTCACATTCGCTTTTTTAGTAAAAAGAACATCAAGTCAAACTGAAAACGATCAACAAAAAGAGGGACGCTAAAGTCTCGCCTCTGTAAAGTTATAAATTCAATTTGTGTGAAAGCCTGACTACCAATGAGGAGAACTCTAAGGTTTTGCTGATTAAATTAGCATACTAATCCTAGGAAGAAGACGAGTAGAATGAATCCATCAATCAATGGTGTCATAATGGTGCACCATGGATGGATTATAATTCAGACTACTTTATGATTATTACCTACACGGTTGTATAATGAGTTCATCAATAACATTACCTATCAATTTGTAGGTACATAGTTATCAGGTAGTTAATAGTTCATATGTTACTTCATATGTTACTATTATTGTTTGAGTTTTATTTTTCGGTGATCTTTATTACGCGTATTGTATTTTTATCTTTTGGCCAACTCAAGTTTTTAACTTTTTACACCTATTCTTTAAATCGTTAAGTTTTAAAACACGTAGGTAAGTTACGTTAGCCAATAGGTAATGGAGAAAAAACTAGTAGTTGAGGTACAGCGTATAATATATAAATTTAAGTGCAAAATTGTCTTGCAAGAAACAGAAATCTGAATCATTTTTGCCAGCGGAGTAAGCTGAATGTTACAAAAAGCAACCGGCACAATCATACGGAGATTGAGATCTAACAAGCAGGGTGATGTGGAATAAGACAAATATAGCGACGCGCATGAGTGGAATTTCAAATAAAGTGGCTTGAGTACAATGCCGGATAAAACACGCCTTGAACTAGATATTTCTTTAAACATTATTTCTCTTTGTTAAATGTCACAAAAATATTATATATGAATTGTGGTCATGATTCCATATTCATTATAGTTTATTTGCAAAAAGTCAACTTTATCAGAATATTTTCTTGTTTTAGTTAGGTACGCCTTTAATGTAAGAGCCGAAAAAGAACGCATTAGAGACAAAACTTTAAGTCGATTATAAGAAACAAATTAACTAAAGTTTTGACTATAGGGGCATTTCACGTGAAGTGGACAGGAAAAAAAAAGTGAGGTTCTGAAAATCGATCATATTCGGTCCATTTATACTTCTAGCAGGTATGAATGTGAACACAAAATATTTTTTTTGTATAATGTGTATTTCACAAGTTTTGGGTTTCTAAGGAATTGTCGTAATTGTAATATTAATTTTTATGAAAGTATTTTTTCGAACTTAATAAATTTACTATAAAGTATTTATCATAGTGATATATATCGGAAAAGACTGTTGTTTTTAACAATAAAATAAAATTTTAAAAATAAAATCTTTTTCATGTCCAAAACCGGAAGTAAACTTTTCAAACCCAAATTTCAGTCACTTCGACCAATTTTTTTTTATTTTTTTTTCTTTCTAAATATAGCTTAAAGTTTATCAAAAATACCCTATAAATATCAAAATGGGATCTCTATTAGTTTAGGAGTTAGATTGATTTATGTACACACACGTCGCAATGGGCGTGATATCTGACGCTTGCATAGGTCGAGTAGTTTGCGCAATATTGCATTAAAACTCGCAACTTTATTAATATTTTATCTCGTTTAAGCGTATTTAAGCCCTTTCAAGGATGTGGAATAAGTATCCTTACTAATATTATAAATCGGAAAGTGAGTTTGTTTGTTTATTCCGCTTTCACGCCGTAACTACTGAACCGATTGCTTTGAAATTTTGCAGACGTAAAGATTGAAGTCGTAAAGAAAAAATTGATATTCCCGAGGAAAAACAAAAATATTGTTTGCTTGATGGATGGATTGTAGATGGCGCTGTGTGTTGTTTAAAACAACGTAAAATATTGCAAACGAATATAAACATGTAAATTTAGAAGCTAAATGATACGATAATGAATCCCCGAAAATGAGGAATTCCCGAGGGATGACGTACAATTTGTTTTATCGTCTAAACTGTTTTTTTTTTACATCTACTTATATGTTGCAAACGAATATGAACATGTAAATTTTGAAGCTAAATGATACGAAAATGAATCCTCGAAAATGAGGGATTCTCGAGGGATGACGTACAATTTGTTTTATCGTCTAAATTGTTTTTTTTACATCTACTTATCCTGAAATCACTAAAGTCAACGAATTACTAATTGGTATAAGTATTAGTTACGTTATTTAGTTCTTGAGGTATGCGAAAGATGGCGCTGGGTGTTTTTTAAAACGTGGTAACGAAGTGTTTTTTTAAGATACGTAAGAAGTGGAATGAATTATATGAATTTTGTATCCAGCGTTACATCGCGCTTCTTAGATTTTTCCGTGGGAATGAGAAGTTTTCTTATAGTTTATACCGCGCTTTATACCGCAATATAACCGAATTCCACGCGGGCAAGGCCGCGGGCGGAAAGCTAGTTATTAATATAATAAACTAGTTTTCACCCGCCCGGTATGTCCAATCTTAATAAATTATAGCCTATGTTTCATTTTGATGTCTTAGCTACATTACTGCAAATTTTCATCAAAATCCATTCAGTAGTTTTTGCGTGAAAGAGTAGCAAACATACATATATACATCCATACATTCTTACAAATTTTCGCGTTTATAATATTAGTAGGATATATATATTAATAATACTTAACCCAAATATAAATTAATAAAATATTTTAAAGAACAATAACATTTTTAGGAAGCAGTAGAAAAGTTTTATTATTTCCGAAACGTGTCTGTCGTTTCAAAATGGAACATAGGCTATAATTTATTAAGATTGGACATACCGGGCGGGTGAAAGCTAGTTTATTATACTCGTATTAATAATACTTATTCCACATCCTTGAAAGAGCTTAAATACGCTTAAACGAGATAAAATATTAATAAAGTTGCGAGTTTTAATGCAATATTGCGCAAACTACTCGACCTATGCAAGCGTCAGATATCACGCCCATCGCGACGTGTGTGTACATAAATCAATCTAACTCCTAAACTAATAGAGATCCCATTTTGATATTTATAGGGTATTTTTGATAAACTTTAAGCTATACTTAGAAAGAAAAAAAAATAAAAAAAAATTGGTCGAAGTGACTGAAATTTGGGTTTGAAAAGTTTACTTCCGGTTTTGGACATGAAAAAGATTTTATTTTTAAAAATTTATTTTATTGTTAAAAACAATAGTCTTTTTCCTATATATATCACTATGATAAATACTTTATAGTAAATTTATTAAGTTCGAAAAAATACTTTCATAAAAATTAATATTACAATTACGACAATTCCTTAGAAACCCAAAACTTGTAAAATACACATTATACAAAAAAAATATTTTGTGTTCACATTCATACCTGCTAGAAGTATAAATGGACCGAATATGATCGATTTTCAGAACCTCACTTTTTTTTTCCTGTCCACTTCACGTGAAATGCCCCTATATGTAAAAGCTTTATACGACAAGGAATAAAACAGGTCACTTGAAACTATGCTATCCGTTCCTGAGAATTTTCTACTCTAGCTGGTTAAGGAAACAGAGTTACACCCATATTGATTATGATATCTTATAGATGGTCCCTGCAGGCTTTATTTAACATTTGTTTAATCAATTTAAAAAATATAACTATGATAATGCATTAATATCTTTTGAGGCATGCAAATATAAAAAAAAATCAAATAAATTTAAGTAAAAATCCTGCTTTAATATGTAAAACTTTAAAATCCTTGGAGCCGCTTCGTTTATTCCGAAAAATAAACTATTATGCTCAGCAAGTATTTTTGCTTTATTTTTCGGAATCATTTTTAAATCACAGATAAATTTAATGTATTTATTTAGATGCTCTAGTTTACAATTAAAACAACCCAAAGTTCAATTAGTACGCTTGCAATTGCTCTTTCTACCATTTGCTTACAACCGTACTTATATGTTTACTTATTCTAAGGTTGCGCATTTTTCAAAATACGTAGAATTTGCTTGAGGACTTTTTGAGACAATCATACTAGTCCATTTGCTGACTTCTAACTCCATATTCTCATCATTACCTAATAACAAATTTTTATATTTTCAGTCACCATTTTTATAAATATAAATCTATTTTATCAATAAACACAAGTGTTAAACAAAGCGTTACAGAATGAGCGGTTGGTAATTTTAGACCAATGTTTATACAATTATGTGGCTAAAATTGTGTTTGGAGTAAGTACAGCATAAAGGTTGATGATGGGCAGATATAAATCTTATTAAGTCTAAATACCATCTGCTAAGTATTATAAATGGTAGGTACACCGATATGTTGTTTTGATAGCATTGCACAAGAGCTGGTTCTAAACAAAAATTATAGTAACAGAATATGCTTTAATGGTTAAATAAATTAATTTTATAATCAGATATTATATAAAAATGCTTGTTTTCGTTGGGGGCCTTTACATTGCTTATTAGGAAGTAAAAATTCCCTTATGTATCTTTTCTTAAATTAAGAAATTCTGTAACAGTTATTTAAAACGAAGAAAGAGTAGCCCTTGGCGACAATTTTTGCCGGCTTTTTCTCGGTCCAAGGTCTCCCGACGTAGGTCTTTCGAAGCCATGGGGTAACTGTTGACGTTCAATACACGTATCGTTAATGCTTATATTCAATAAAGGCATTTTATCTTTATGTGGTTGTCTTCATATTAACAACTCATCGATAAGTTAATATTATACTTACAAAAACTGTATCATTTACTTATTGTTTTGATGCGTTTTTTATTATTACGTTAATTAAAACTTACACACAAGTATTTGTAATTATTAAAAGCATTTTTAAAATAGGTTTTAAGGGAATTCAGAAATTTAAATATCACCTCTATTAGTTATAATTGATTTAAGATTGGTCTAAAATATAGTCTTTCGTTAACGATGCTTTCTAATATAACAATGAGATAGATAGTTAATTTTTCAAATATATATTTCAATTGAACATTTAAAATCTGAGACAGCTGTGTGAGTTTTGTTGTATACACAGTGGATGTAAAAGCAGTTAACAGTTTTTAATTGCATTCAGTAATATCATAATGAGTTTAATTTTTGTTATACTCATATATAGAGGTAGATGAATTGTTGAATTCAATATGTTGTTATTCGTAATCGTTTATACCTATTGAAGATTGTAATTTTTATTTTTTGTTTATATGGCTCTCCTTTTTATTTTAATATTTATATTAAAAATGCATGTTTAATAAGCGACTATTTCTAGACCATTATAATGAACATATTGTTTTTAGCAATCAGGTACATTAAATAATTATGCAAATTGAAATTTAATGTAAGTAAGCAGTAGCAATTATATTCAATGTTTTAGTAAAATTTTAAAGAATTAATTAAATACAAAAGGGTAATCTCTTATATATATAAACAGAGTAGCTACTAGATTTTTTAAGTTAGTCAACATGTTGTAATTACATATTTTACTAGCTGCCCCGGCCACGCGTTGCTGTGTTATAATGAAAATCAAATCTATCCTATCTTTTAAGTTAGATCAAATAACAGATAGTTATGAAGTTTGATCAAAATTGGTTAAGTAGTTTAGGAGTCCGTCGCGGACAAACAACACGTAATTTATATATATTAAGATAATATATTATTTTCTAAAGTAGCAGTATGCAGTAAACTTACTATAAAATCCCTAAGGATATTAATATTCATTATTCAGCATGTAGTGGAAAAAATCTCGTAATAATGATCAATTACATTAATTACAACTGAGAACTTTCATTTTGAACCATAACTTCTGTACTATTAATAACAAAATCATGCTCTCTTTAAAAAAAGATGAACTGATCAAAGCTGCAATTTTATTCATCAGACCATAGGTACATCATTAATTTCATGATCATGAATATTATAATATATCCATATAAACATTTTTAATCTGATCGTTTTTTTTGGATTATGAATATGAAGGCAACCAAGAACACATTGTTAAGACTGTCAAAAATTAACTACAAAACTTATAGGTACACAAACTTAAAAGATTTTGGAGGAATAAATAAAAGATTTATACTAGGGTATATTAACTAATGATACAAAAACAAACGTTTTTCAAAAATAAGTCAAAATAGGTAAAATGATTTTGTGTAAAGGAAGAGTCACTCACAGTAACAGGCAGTTTGTCTATATAATTTATTCTGAAATTCCACACATAATTGTAGAAACAACAAGCAGAGGAATATGAGAATAAACTTTAACTTTTTTCTTTTAACTTTGTTTTTGATATGTTTTTGTGTGAAACAATTAGGTTTTAAGCCAAGATTTTAGTCAGTAAATATTATTAGTGTCAGAGATATTCATGTTTAGAGAAATTTGTCATGTTATTCTGACTATCATGGCAGTTATAAGAAACGATTTCATTGAAATCCTTTCATTTTTAGCAGTATAATTATTGTGTAAAGTAAGTTCATTTTATAGTATTATCTAACCTTTAGAACTTGTTATATGTATAAAATATATTATGCTTAATCCCTTTTTTATATCATAGTGTCATTTTTAACCTTCCAACTACGATATATTTAGATAGCAACACGCTCATGTTACGCTCCACGTGACAAGATTGTTGGGGTTGTTAAACAAACCGTATCTCCACAGACGGGCGTCAAAACGCTTCGGGCCCGCGAAAAAGTTTGTTCAGCAAACTCCCCGAACACTCGGGAGTCGTAAATCGGCAATAAACTCACCTTAAGCCGGGCCGCTTGCCGTCGGCGAACGGGCTCGCGCCATCGCCAACTTCACAACTCACAGTTCTCAGTTTCACTCGCCGAGTCACGTGTCAGCGTTTTAGATGGAGCATGAGCGCAATTCGTAATGTGCGCACGTGGTGTGTGCAAGGTGCACGCCGTTGTTTATGCGCGGTTACGCAACGCGTTGTCGCGGAGGCGCGCGTCAGTTGAATGTGAGGCCGATGGTTTACGAGCGACGGCGCACCCCCCGCCAACGACGCCGTACGCCGCGGCGCCGCACTAAATCTGCGACCAGAATCGCCACCCCCGTTAATCCGCAGAGTTGATGTCCGGCAATCCGTATTAATTGGCGGTGATCGCGATGCCTGGCCCGTCAGCGGTCGCCCGTGGCACGGCGATCCAGCAAGTGCGCCGTCGTAAAGTTTCTTCGTGTATCGTTCGATGCACCAGACGCTGATACCAGTAAGACGGGAATGAATGTCGCTCTACCATCACTTACTTTTTATTTGAATTACAAAAACAAAATTAAGAAATATACAAAATTTAGAAATAAACACAAAAATAACACAGAGAATTTTTAATCATCATTAAAAACGTGAATCCAAATAACGTGAAATATATTAATTATTTTTCATTCATTTCGCTTTATAAGGAAGAAGGGAAATTTCTCAAAGACTTAAGACTTAATTTACCAAAGTGCTGGTCCTACACCGTCAAAAGAGGTGTAGGTAATATTTTTTCCCACCCGTCATTCCTTGTGTTTAATAATTTAGTAACAACTGGTATTCTTCTTGTTTAATAAAAAGGGGAGCGTATCATTCTAATGTACAAAAGGGCCACCAATCGAGCTATTTGAATCCTTGCTGCAAATGCCTGATACACAAAAGTCATTGGTTGTTATAATGCAACTATCTAGGCTTAAAACTACATAAATAAAGTACGCTAAACCTCAATACCATGATGATGTTCTCCTAAGACACATATGACCGGATAACATTTGCCCTTAAACCCGTAATGTTTTCATTGATTATAAAAATTACAACCTCATACAGCATGCTCGCTTCGCTCGCTCAGCTCCGGTTTTGTATTGGTCATAGTTTCAACCTTATTGTAACTAAATAGTGTTTGTAATTTTCTCCTCTGGGACGGTTAAAAAGAGAAGCTTCCAGTGTACAAGTTGCGCTATTTTCTATAAAAAGACATTTTTAGTCCTGATGGATAAGGTATCATGATTATTCTAATTTCAGGTTTTTTACATTTTATATGTTGAAATTAAATATAAAACAAATATTATTCAACACATCGCCCACGTCATAGGATTCAATTTCTTTAGCATGTGGGTACTTTCAATGTCCTTTTGCTTTAGTCATTGTAAAATATTTATTTTTAAAAATAATACTAATAATTTGTAGAATACCATCTGGCTTAAAACTGACTTTCCTTTCCATTGCTTGCAGTGAGCTGTCACCTTAAGTATCAATAAGGATATAAAAAAGTCTCTACCTGAAATGCGGTTGCATGTTAGCAATTCCATTTTAAATGGATAATTGAATTGAAATTTGTTTGATGTGAGCAGTAAACTAAAATTGCTTGAGTATAAGTAATAATAAATTAGGTGTATCATATGTAAGACAAATTTGAAAAGAATTATGCTAAAGATGATTTAAAAAAGCATGAACCGTTGAAATCAGCTAAATAAATTTATAGTTTACAATTTACTTATTAAATTGATTGGAATGTTGCGGCTAGATATACAGTCAGGTACCTAAGTAATTTATTCCTTTAATAAAGTAACAAAATATTCACTTTGATCCAAACAATTCTTACTTTGCATACACTAAATGGTAGCAAAACCTTATATGCCAATGTACTAAACTAACTAATACAAAATTTCATTAATAAAACACAAACGTGACTAGTCTTTTACAATCCACTGCTAGTATTCAACATTACAACAACACAAAAAAAACAATTGTAAAAGTTTCGCAACGGATTTTGGTCCACCCAATGAGATGAGTCGCTGCGCCTCCGCCGCCATTTTCTTTTTTCGGACCAATCACGGATCACCGTATGTGATGGGAGACTCAGAGTTTAGTAGCATTGTCATCGTCAACATGGTGAGTGTATCGTTAGCTGCTTCAATTTAGGTTGGAATTTTTGCTTTTATTAGAGTTTATTAAATTGCCACAGCAATAAATTATTTTAAATAACTTATTAGACTGGTTTTCTATACATTTGAAATAAACATAGATATTTATCTCTATTATAGTTATTTCTATTATACCTGGCTCAGTGTAATATTTTATAAGATCAATTAATATCTAATATAACTGACAAAAGTATTTTCGAACTTTTGTTTATTGTTTTCTACCTAGTTAAATATCTATGTTACAAATTTTTTTTTTGGTATTTTTACTTTCATTTAAACAAATATTATTAAAAAACCACTTTGATAACATATAAAGGTAATTAGGCATAATAATCTATTAAGGTACCTTTATCGGTCTACAAAACTAAAACTCATGATTTGTTTCAATATTCACGGAAATTATTTTACGAATTACAGTCAATAGTAAAATTAATAAAAGATTTAAAAAACAAATGTGTTAATAATCAAAAACTAATCAAATAATCCAAATCGTAATAATAAATATTCTTTTGAAATAAAGTTAATTCAATATTTAAAGCTAAGTTTATTTTTTAATAATCAAATAAATAATAAATCATTTCTTATAACTAAACATATTTTAATTTCACTTTCTAGTAACCGACCTAGGTAGGAAGGTACTTATAATTAAGTATTATATTTCTTTTTATTTAAGCTTTTAACTACTAAATTTCTATAGGCTTTAAGAACTAGTAAAAAATCAAGCGTCTCTCTGTCTTTCCTGGATTTATAATTTATTAGACTCTGCAAGAATTCCACTTCTTTGATTACTCCGAGCTGCTTTTACTTCACAAGGAATGTTAATTTTTCCTAATTTATTAAGTACCTACAGTTAAAAACCTAAAACTTATTCGTTTTAATCTTTTTTATGGTCCGTTCGGTATTGGTTTTACCATAATGATTCTCGCTCATAATATTCGTTCGTAATATTCACTATTATAATTTATACAAACAAAAATTCGGTAGTCATAACTCTCGTTTGCCATATATTTTTATAATTATTTGTATTCATTAATGTTTAATATATTCCATAATTCACATATTACACGTTAAAAGTATTTTTTTATTTAAAATTATTAATGAAGAAGATCATCTACTTACCTACTATTTAATCAAAAAATGGTGCATGCAACGAAAAAGCCCCAAGAAGTGAAAAGGTCACACTCGGTTAGTTTAGGTTAGCACAGTGACCCAATTTAATGCAAATAAAGATATCTTTTTTATTCCAAACAAGCGCGAGCCGAGCGAACTAAGCGAGCCTGCTACTGTAGAGGTCGGTGAAGAGTTGGAGATTCTTGTTATTATTTCCCCACCTTATTATAGACGATTGAATTAGGCGATCAAATCTATACTACAAATAAAAAACCTGAACGTATAATCATATAAATGTTATGCTTAACGTTTAAAATAGATGATAACATTATTTAAAATGAAATGTAGGTAGGGCAGCTGAAAGTGTGTATGAAATTACGTCATTTGATTGCTTATGACTAAGTGGGTTTTTATGATTTAATGTGTTAGTTATGCCAAATGAACATTATTTCTTATGAATTATAGCAAGTGATAATATTATTGGAAATAATATTTGGGACAACATTAGAGAACCGGTCCATTCTCCCTGTAATAATCAGGACCGGATTTGGAGGTGTGGAGGCCCTGGGACAAAAGAGTTTATAGCCAATATAAAAGTTACTACAAACAACAATGTTTAAAGTTATTCTATATTCTAGCGTCTAAAAATTTTAAAAATCACTTTGGAATAAAGACCCGATGGTCGAAAGTAACCCGTCGCAATTTTTCTATCACCACACATAACACACACAATCACACGCACATACACTCCTTCATACGCGCACGCACATACACAGACCCTTACATTTATAAGAAAGTTTGTTTTGCATAATAGCCTTTAGATTCAGTAATTTTTTTTTATTGTCTGTTTCATTTGTTGCAAATTGTATAGGTTCGAGGTGGGCACTGATAACTGCGATACAGTCTTTGACTAATGTAGTTGTCAAAGTTATTTTGTATTTTATGTAAACATAAACAAGTAATAATACCAACTTGCTGCACTGGACACGATTCAGGGCAGTGCTGAGAGGCTCATCGGTGACAACAAATTGGCGAACAGCAGCTTCACACCTTAGCTTGTCGCCGCTCAATTGCCTGTCTGTCGGTCTTCTACAGACTGTACTTTGGAGAGTGTGCCCAAGAGCTTCATTTGCTCATACCGCCATCTGCTTTATTCCATCGGACATCCAGACGCACTCCAGGCTACCTACCTTTCTTGGTTGCTGTTCCTACCTGTCGCATCAAGCGTTTTTCAACATCCTTCATAATGCGCACAGCAAAGGAGTTGAACTCCCTCCCTGCGTCTGTATTTCCGAGAACTTATAACCCGCCCATTTTCAAAGCCAAGGTGGATAGGTACCTTCTGGGTTAGCTCGTTCCATCGTGGATTCTGTCTTGGCCTCCAGGCTTGACTGAGATCAAGAGCTAACCCATCCTAAATAAAAAATAAAAAATTTACTGTGGGGGCCCCTCTCTTGTGGAGGCCCCGGGGCGAAAACCCCGCCTGCTTTCCCCCAAATTCGGCCCTGGTAATAATATGATACCTATTTCACAATATGTTTAATACTATTGTTAATATACCAAGAACTGTTTAATGACACTAAATTTCTCACAAACACAGCATAGAAATAACAATTTATCGTGATATGAATGAAACCTATGGTAATCATAGAGATGTTGCAAAATAGTGAGGAGGAAGTGTAGGAAAGTGAGGTAAACATTAATAATTCAAGATGAATCAATCCTGTATTATTTTACCAATTTTATATTCAAATCTTGGAGTTTACTTTAATCTACTTTTTTGTCATCCTTCTTCTTATTGTGCCGACAGCCAAGTGCCCAAAAGTCAGCTACGTGGCTTGAAGTATCAGTAGCATTCATTAAGTCTTCCTGCTTGCAGCTGGCAAGTTCACATAGGGCACCAAATTAAATACTACCTTCGTGTCAGCTTCGTGTCGCCATACCTACTTACATTTCTAGTCTCATCATGTGATAATCCCCATTAGAACACAATGTACTTGCTACGGCCGACCATTATTGGAGTCTATTTAAAGACTTTCATGATAACTCGTGTCCGGGAAGGGAACATTTAGAGGGTAGAAGATAGGGATAAGGTAGGTCGACACTTTCTAGCCACAGTCTGCATCTGTTACTCGGCCGGATGCAATCTTGGACAAAAAACAAGTTTGCGTGGTTTTTCTACCTTTAAGGCACAAAACCTTACCTATACAAAAGTGTCAATAGGGTTTTTCAAATATTGTATCAGAATACAATATTTGAAAAACCCTTATATCTAATAGGTATTCTGAACTCTCATTTATAATGAAGTTGTTAGTTCGAAACTAAAACTTTGCTAAAACTAGGATTCAACGATGTTAGCAGTTCCAAAGTTCTGGGGGAGGAGGACAGATTTGAAGAAAGCAAGGAAAGAAACATTATACATATCTTTCTGTTATTTATAGAACATTAGATTTTTCTATGACTTAAGATTGAAGTCCTCATGTCAAGGAGAAATGTCAAACTTAAATTACCCCTGAAAGGAGATGGAACGAATCCCAAATAAACTTAGGGCAGGGATGCAACAGAATTAGTGGAATCAATAAAAAATATTCCTGAAAACTTGGATGAGTTTGGTAATCTAAGAGCTGAGTTATAGAAGATAGCAAAAAAGGAGGTTATTGACAACTAACGCTAATCACGCTAATCAGCGTTTTAAAGTATTTATCATATAAAAAATATTTTCATGCACTACTAGACGAAGAATATAATTTATGAATATAATACACTAGTAAGGCGTAGTCTCTCATTTTATTTTTATGAGATAATCCAAACTACAAACGCTTTTCATCATCCTTCATAATGCGCACAGCAAAGGAGTGGAACTCCCTCCCTACGTACAGACGAGAACTTATAACCTGTCCATTTTCAAAGCCAGGGTGAATAGGCACTTTCTGGCTTAGCTCGTTCCTTCGTTGATTCTGTCTTGGTCCCCGGGCTTGATTGGGATCAAGAGCTTACCCATCCTAAATAAAATTAAAAAAAATATAGGTATACAGGATTTATATAGGTATAGGTACATTTTAAAATTGTTTGGTACAAATCGCTTTAAGCGATAAGCCATATTGTCTGCCGTTTTTATTTTATTCTTTTTTATATTGTCTTCTCTTGTATTACTGGTATAATCAATTATATAGGAAAAGGTTTTTTCACTAGTTTTTCATTTACATTGTTATTCGGTTGTATACCGATCATTACAGTATCTAATGTAAAATCCTTTATCCTCAAATTGCAGATTGGACCTATTTTTTATATTACCATCTATTATATTTAAAAAAATAGATTAAATCGTGTTACGATTTGACTTGAAATATCTCTTTTACTTTGTCTCAAAAATAATAAAAATAGTAATAGTAATAAAAAACATCTTAAATAATGGATAAAACATTTATGAGACAAATTAGAGCATTAGCTATGCCCTGTACCGGCATATTTTACATTGGTCACATTGTATTTCTTCGTAAGTAGGTACCTACCAACAATTTGACGTACATTTTTAAGTGTAACCATGAGTTGCGCGGACAATATAATATTATCCTACTAATTGTGTCTACTAATTGTTGATTTTAAATAATCTTTACGACTGTTTATATTTTTAGGGAAAGTTTAAAAAAAAAATTCATTGTTAAATAAATATTCTTTAATATCGAAGTAGAGCACCGTTTTGTGCAGTGCACCATCACATTTCGTTTGCCACATTCCGCAGCGCGCTTGAAGCATGCCTCGAACAGCTGATTTCCCCTAACATAGTCCCATCTCCTTTGTCGCGCTTTAAAACGGGCAATAAAACAGAGAAAACTATACTTTATGCGCTCCCGCTCGTATTGCGCGGACGGCGTGCGTAACCTACATGCGGCCATTTCGAGATTTACGATCTGGGAAATGTGTGTTAGAGTGAGATAAAAACATTAAACTCTCGGCCGACGGCAACTTGAACAACGCTGCCACACCGAGGACAAGGCTTTTGTAGTAAATGTAACATTTTCAGATGCTAAAACACTTTAGAACGTTGCTACATAAAAAATATACGTGACAACACAATACAGTATCATAATTTGGTTATCCAGAGCTGTATATTTTAATTTCTTTAATATTCTATACTGGTTGAGGTTGCAGTATCTAAAAATCAGGCATATACGCCTTACACAAATAGCATACTAGCTCATCAATGCGCGCTTGTGTGCGTAAATTAAACTATCCGCATGGGACCGATGAGTGTTATAGCTTTCCCTTTTGTTTGGCTAAGTTATGGGTACGTTAGAGCGAGAGATCGTAAATCGCCGTGTGCCGCGTGAAGTGACATGTTTATGGGCGGCGCGTCAGGAGTGGGCGCGCGGCAGTCGCGAGCATGGCGTCACAGCGACAACAGATTATGATGACATGTATTTTGATTGTTTACATTTTTTTTTTATATTTTAATAATCAACAGGATAATGGACACTTTTATCTAGGTAATTAAATTCTAGTTAAAATGTAAATCTTTAAAATATCTTTATACCTATAAATTTAAAGGATTTTTTTTGGTAGGTATCGGTAATCCATCTAAATTACATTGAAATATGTACTCGTATTTACCATATCTAGATGTATCTATGTTACATTATCTACTTTGGATTAAGTTAGGAACATATTTTCACTTAATCTCCCAAATTTTACCGAAGATAAAGTTAAACCTCTTAAAAAAAAATTTCAAAGTACTCACTGATAATGATCAAAGCAATTCCCCCCCTTAAAAACGTTAAGCAACAACACTGAAACTAGAATACGCAATAAATCTATCTGGGTGGATCATTCTACAGGTGGCGAAGTAACCCACCCTTAATGAGTCGCCCTACGCCCTATAAATTAACTCCGCATATTTCTCTTAAGTTCTACGGAAATTGTAGTTTAGAATCCTAGTTTAAGATTGAAAATTAAATTAAAATAAAAACAGTTTACCTACCAAAAACTAATTTAATTACCGCCCTGATTCTTTGAAATTAGATATGTAATAGGATTTCTATTTGTAATTTTAAGTACCTACTCATTTTTATACTCAGTAGAGATTTTTTAATCTAAATTATCCAACTAAAATTTTACGATTTTATCTGTCCTTTACTTCATTAAAAAGTAAACACTTCCACCATCCAGTTCTATCATCAGGTCCTCGTGTTCAGGTGAAATAAACAAGGGCTCTAATTATCAAACGATTGTATTCGGCTCGCATCCGAAATTCACGTGCTGACTTTTCTATTGACTGTATTGCGAGAACGTCGAATCAAAACCGGGCTCGAGTGGTTCAAAATTAAGCCCCAAGTCTTGCAACGACGAATCTAATGAGAACAAACTCAAAGGATTTCCTATTAAACATCCTAAGGATACTATCTTCCACCTTTAAACCTCATCAACATAATTACTAAAATAATAAAAATAAAATAAATTTATATAAATACGAAATAAATCACATTCATTGTTCTGAACCCAAGTTCAAAAGCACTTGTGTTATGAAATTTAGAAACAATGACGGTACCTCAACACCCAGATCAGAGCATATATAGAAAAGTGCGTTTCTACTTTGATCCTGGAGTGAATCGAACTCAGGACCAACTCGGAGTGGCATTATCATGGCAGCATAAACGCTAACT
The DNA here is from genome assembly GCA_927399485.1 of Calamotropha paludella. Lineage (NCBI taxonomy): Eukaryota > Metazoa > Arthropoda > Insecta > Lepidoptera > Crambidae > Calamotropha > Calamotropha paludella. Next base: position 17,117,838 of record OV656815.1, on the reverse strand, counting down.
CCACCACGGTGGTCAACGTACATGTGTAGCTTTTGGTTTTGTGTTACAATTCGAACCAGCAAATCTACCATTATTATTATATTGACATTTAAACTATATTATAATAAAACAGATTTTCAGATGCAATAAGAACTAGAAGTTAACGAAATTTAGTTTTTAAGAATTCATAACATAATTCTTGTTACAGATAGACTTAATGAAAGCGTGTTTTAATTATATACTTTGATATTTTTTCCTAAGTATCTTGCCTTTATATTTGATCGAGAGAGTATTGCGAGATTTCTATGTGTAAATTGATTTACCTTGATTATTTTTATTTTATGTGTATATTAGGAATGTGTCAATAGCAATAAAAAGATTAACGCACGGCCATTATCCCGATTATATTTGGACACTGAATTCACACTGACTTTATTACATGTTACAATTATTTATATGTGAAAGTATCTTTTAGTCAAACATCGAAATATTGAAGTCCTCTGTGCACCCGGGTACAAAGAATTTACTTAATTCGCTGGTATTTTTATAAAGAAACAACAGCAAAATTTCTAACGGAAATAATGCCTCTATGGTAAAGAAAGTGCTAAATTAACATGAGCTAATAAAACATAGCGTAAGGTCAGCGAAAACAATGAGTGCCTCACCAAAAAGGGCGGTTAATGTAAAGGAACGTGGCCGATTTACATACGATTGTTATGACCCGGTACTTGTATGATAATAGACAATTCCGTTGCATGTCACGATGTGCAAGCGCAGTTTCACTCCTGGACAGAACGCTTGTAGTGGCATACTTATTGTTAAAAACAACTCACAATTCTATATCTAAAATATACAGAAACAAACATATTTTTCAGTATAAAGGTACCTACGTACCAACAATGTTCAACAATCAATATAAGATAAAATATTATTACCTGTTGATTAGTTGACTAGTTGACTGTCAAATATTATGACTATTGATCACTGCTTAATTAAGGTTTAATAAAAAAAAATACCGGATGACGGTCTGGCTTTTTGACGCCGTGGTCACAAAATGACAAAGGTAGATCTCAATGGTCGTCACAAATGTGCCACAAAATTGTTTCACTTCAAGGAGTGAACAACGCTAAACTGTAAGAATTGAATATTAGGGTTTTCTGTCATAATCATTGCTTACTCCTTAGCTTTAAATGTATAAAGAAATAAACTTATAATCACGATAAGTAACACCTTTTTCTTAGATATCTTTCTGCAATACTTATGGTGTAATAAATTAATATTAAAAAGATGATAATGTATAAAATTATTGCTTTATGAAAGAAGATCTTTTAGCTATGAAATTAATAAAAAATTTAGTAGTTTTGAAAGCAAATCTCTGATTGAAAAAATTAACGAAAACTGTGCACTTTTAAAAAGAGGTATAAATATTGTCTTATTTTCTATTATTCAGATATACCTAGCATTAATTCTAATGAGGCAAAATTTATTGCTTCCGTAATGATAGCTTGCTCGCCCCATGTTAAAAATAGATTCCGATATATTCAAATTAGACTGATACGATTTGTTATACATGCATTATTTATGTTGTCTAGTGCTTATAAACAAGTTTAGAGACATAAGAAACAAATATGATTCAACAGTACCTAATCTAGGTGTTGCTATTCATATGTCTAAATCCAATAGAAGCTTTCTAACACGTCATAACATTTGACTTTCCAAAGATGCTCTAACAAATGAAAATAAATCTATTATTTATGTAAGTAGAACGTCATGCTACATTAGATACTCTTAGCGTATCCATTAACGATGTACAAAGCACCGAGGATTTCCTTGCATCGTGGAAAATCTTTTCTCCTTCCCACAATAGGCCGAGTATAACATTAGAAACATAAATATTATTAATAACGGAGCCCGCCCGAGCTGAAGTTTCATTCGCCCACAAAAGAAAAACTCCGTTCCATGAAACCTATGCATTGCCATCTATCTTTTTCCACAAAAGCCGGACATTATTGTTCGGTCCAAACACTCCTAAATCTTCGGAAAAGTAATATATTTTCGTTTTGCCCAGTGCGGTACATAGACGGTAGTCAGTTCGCTACTTTTCTGTATCTACTAATGTTTTATACATCGCTCAGTTTGTATTGGGTTGTGCACGTTAGTCGCATTTATGTTGCATCCGAAAAGCGCACAAAATTTTCACGGAGTTAGAACGTCCTTTCTAAGAGCTATGCAGTTTCATTTACGACTATTTCACGGAAACGCAACAATTGATTCCGTGATTGTGGTCAAAACGGAGAGCTCTATCTAGATTTGGAACGTGAAGAAATTTGTTCCTTATAGACATTATGATTAAGCTCAGATTACACATGCGGGGAACGAGTACTTAATCTTTTTAGGTGTCACCATTACGAGACCAATGTCGGTGTGTCCGGTAGGCAAACTTGCAAATGCGGTTGACTGAACATTATTAAGATTGGTGATTCATATTGTGGCAGTGTTTCATTGTTTCGTACAACACTTCATACGATTTGATGTCAACCGTCTCGTGGAAGATTTATGGGTATGCAAAATTAGAGATGGCAGGCTTTCTGACTTGGGTAATTGCTTGCGGCTGCATATTGACCTGATTCATGATCAGGACGTTGTTGTACTTATTAAATCATCGTTTTGAGATTTAATTGGTCATAATTAACGGTTCAATGGCACAGTGGGTAGCGCTCGTTCCGCCTTCAAATTACAGAGGTTTAACAATTTTTGCAAGGCTCATCATCAGATGGGTGATCAAAAATTAAGTATATCGAGCTCTTTCACTCTTTGACCTTTCAAACGTTGGGCAGTGCATGCATGCATTGCTTGGTACCAGAAGTCCGCATTGGGCCCACTTGGTAGAGAGAATGGAGAATGGTGTCCATTGCCGTAGGGACATTAGGTAATAGGTTCATGAAGATGATGAGTTAAGTAGGTGTCGTGAAGTACCATTAATCTATTATAGAGAAGCCTCTATCGTATTGTGATTTTCTTTGAAATAAATTATGACCTCCTTATATCGGACAACGCAGAATAGAAAAGTTTGTTGTAGGTAAAGTACACTCTGTTAAAATTGTGTTTGAGGAGTAAGAAAAAACAACAAGTTAAGGTCCTATTTAGTAATCGATATTACCTATTTAAAATACTTTAACAAATCATGTAAAAGGCGATAAAAAAGATTCCCGACTCCGACGTAGCATCCACCTAATGTTTAAAGAGTTTGGAAATTGTATCGGGCTTGTATTTCATGGTCTTTCTTCCCATGGAAATAAGAACCAAATTAAGTAGAAAACAAAAACGGATTTGATCGTGTTTCATGTTACCCTAAACTTCTTAGTATTACGTAATGGACTCGCGTAATTTGAGAATGAGGTTCGTAAAGCAACGTCAAAATATGTAAAGATTGTTATCTTTTCCGTAAAATGGTCTGGGAAAAAACATAAAGAAGAAGGTGTCACCTGATCCCGACAGGCGGGATTTATGTCGCTCGTGTGACCACGGCCTTAGGTTATGACGCCCGGTTATAATTTACCTACATGTGACAAGAAATATAAGTAGGTTAACTAATGAATGCGGATGAGTCAAGTTTATCGTTTCGTATTTTAATCCTTTTTTGTACGATGATCTTACAAGTTGATTAATTACATGATTTACAACTTAAGGTTAAAGAAGGGTTAAATGTAAACGAAGAATACGAAAGATAAGTAGGTAGATACTTACCTTTATAAATTATTAATTGTACAAGAATTTGTCAGATGTCACTGCGATATTTTTTGGGATGAGTTTATTTCTTTAAAACGAACCATAGCCCCACAATGTCCTATTTTTTTTTAAATTAAAATTCTCTGCAAAAGATAAACTAAGGTATATTTTACCAGTAATTGTAACGTTACAATATAAATAAATTCAAACAAAAAATTGTAATAAAAATTATAAAAAGATTTTCCCCTGTAATTAATCTCTGAATTCCCTGTAATTAATCTCTGAACTACGAACGTAGGTAAGGGCAAGAGGTTTTAAATAGAGCCATTCAGTATGTACTGCTCTTAAGCTCCAGAGCAGTTAAAGGACAAAGAGTGAGAGAAGTGGGATACAAAGCTAATGTGCAGGTAGAAAATTTCAAAAGTAGTTTTATTGCTAAATGAATAAACTGATAAGTATTTCCTTATATCAGGGGTCTTATCAATGACGTAAAGATAAAGTGATATTGAACTCTATATTTGTGAACTGAAAATCCTTTGGTGAAATTTTTATAAAAAATAGTGTGTTGTTTATTATACAGTTTATTAGAATATATTCGTTTTAGGTAGCTAATAACATTTGAAAAAAACTTTACTATGAGAGTGGTGTAAAATGTAAAGTTTTCTCGACCACTTTGAAACTTTTAGTCGACATTTGACGGAAGTATTAACACTTTGATGATCATCATAGAAAGATTTGCGTGATTTGTTTATTCTAAGAATAAGCAACCCTTTATACCCTTATAATATTTAAATAGCAATTTAGCTTATGTCAGACAATCAAAAGTAAGGATCAAATTAAAATAAGAGCAATGAATAAAATCTGCTCATTACAACCGAAAGACATTAGTAAAGGGCGGGAAAAGAAATGCCTGAGCCTAGAAATGTAACCCGAAATGCGCGCAATTTAGTAACAATACAACATTTTATCCCAACACCAAAATCTGGGCAATGTGAACTTTATTTGCGTAAAAATAAAAGTTAATTTTTATTGTATTCAGAGTGAATATACGTCGTTAAGGATGGTGGATGTGGAAGCTCAAGTAAAGTGGAAAGAGTCCCCGAGAAAATTGGCACAAGTGGTTTTAGCCGGGACGGGCTTGCGGGGGCGGGAGGGCGGCGGGGAAGATCTAAGGCATAAACAAAGTACAGACACGACTTTCCTTTCTATTTCGCAAAGCAATATTTGTAAGTACTTGCTATGAATAAATTTGCATAAAATAATAAAAGATTCACTATTCAATAACATATTTATATGACTTCAGCCTTAGTAATAACACTAATTAACACAGTTTAATATGCAATATATATTTGATGTTTCTTTATTTGATATTCCCCATGGTTAAATTTTAAATATATAAAAACATATATATTGGGCAAAAAATCTTGTAATTAACCTACTCCAGAGAAATTTCAGCTCTGATTATGATTTTCATTATGGAAACTAGGTGCTCTGAAAGTTTGCTCGAACAAGTACCTATTTAATAAATAGCAGCCATGGCGTAACTTTGAGGTAGAGTAAGGTAATGCGTGAGGGAACAGAAATTTACACCTGTCAGCGGGAAAGAATCCTCGCCAATCTAAATATTGTTGGTTTTTATAATTGATTTCAGTTGACATTATAGCGTAAAAAATACGTGTCCTAATGAGTTTTGCATACATCAAGTCCAGTTTTCAAAACCTACTGTAAAGAACAACGATATCGATATTTGTACAAACACCGAAACATTTTGTGCATCTAAATAAATGTATATGGTCTCAAGTGTACATACAGCAGTCTCATATAAAAATCAAGCTTGCTTGAATAACAAAAAAGTAATGTTATTTTGTGCATTCATTTTATTAGTAAGAAATAGCCATATGGTACAAACGGGTGTCTGTTCTTTAATTGTGCGTTTTCTTTGACCTCAGCTAGGGGCGGCCGTCGAATGTTCGCCCCGAGATAGGACGCGCGACAAGATGTATTGCTGCTTACGAAAAATTTTCAACAGTCGCTATCGGATCGGTCTCGAACGGAAAATAAGAGGGGACACGACAAATAAATGAGCGCTGTAAATATCCCTATGACAATAATACAGGTCAGCAATAGATTACACTCGGAAGATAGCGCAGCATTATTAATGTAAGAAAAACACAGGAAAAAAGGCCGATTGATAGCTTCTAAGAGATAAAATAATGGAAGCTATTGGCGAAGTTTCCGTGGGCTTCTGAAAGTTGGGCCCTTAGATTGGATTTTTTCGTTGGATATAGGAACATTAGAGATATTATTCTAAAGTCTTTCTTTTATACGTAGAGCCTTTTTATCATCTTATTCTATAATAAATCATCAAGAAAATGTATCAAGTTTTATCAATCATGGAATTGATAAATTAAGAAAGAAGAAAACAGGAATAAAGTGATATTAGGTATATTTTTTTCTTGAATCATATTAGGTTATAAATCAATCTTGGAAACACAAGCAGGAGAAGTTAATTAATAACAATATGATTAAGAACTAAAAGTATGACTTCTGTTGCTTTAGTGTTAAAAATATACGTTTATTACACATTGAAAGTTCCGAATATAATGCAATTTCTTCCTTGTTTTGAAAATTAACAGAAGAATGTTAGTGCAAATTATTTATTTATTTCAGTTACACGCATGCTTATGGTGGTTCTATATTCAATAATACTTGAATGCCCTGAGTCATGGGTATTTACTTGAGTGTAAGAAATATTATAATATTATTAACAGAAATATTACTATAAATATAAAAATACAAAATTAGAAATCGTTCAAAAATAAAATAACTATCAACAACGTTTTATTCCTTATGTAAGCTTCCTTTTTATTCCTTTTATTTATATACATCCATAGTAATCAGAGTAATCATAATGAAAATATGTAAAAGTTAACATAATGAACGACTGACTTCTGAAAATCTGAAATTCTGTTTTGCTTTTAATTAGAATGATTAATAAATAACATAAAAGTGAACAAGCATAATTCTATTGTTCAAGGGAATATGAGTACCTACCAATAAAATTCATACTATTTCAATCGATTATCATCGAGAAAAAGTAATAAAAGATATCAGAAACTAATTCAATTAAAAATCCAAATCACACATTCCCGGAGAAACCGTCGTGGATTTTTCTTTGGAAATTTATGTCCGCGGGCGGCTGAGGGGGTTGAGATATGGGGGGAAGGGGGCGAGACTTCATTTCGCCCGCGTCGTTTATCTTGAGAAACATAACTCAGGGACGAAGACTCTGTCAACTTATTCCCATTCTTTTGCTTAAGCGCAAAATGGGTGTATGTTTTATTTTTTGTATCTAATTTTTTTTAGGTGCTCGACTCATTTACTTATCCTTATTCCCTCTTCTTATTTATGACTAAACGTGAGCAGTGTGCGAATTAGCAGCGTTTTAATTAAGCGTTGACCCATTTTTCTAGTGATGACAACCCTAATATCTCAAAGATTAAACGACTTTGTAAAATCTTAACACAGCAATATTAAATTAGAATAAGACTTTTTAAATATTAAATTTTGTCGCTAGGTATATTATATCATATTGTAAGGTCTATGAAAGAAAATCTTTTTTAAATATCCACAAATAAAATTTTGAAATAGTTACTTATTTTTCTACAAAACGAAAATTGATACTATAACTATTATTTAAGCTAAAAATATTTTTCAATAGCTACTTATAATGTTTATATTATTCTGGACTTTATTTGCATTATTCCTCTTACATCAAAAATTATACCTCAATTTAAAGTCATCTACAAATAAAAACATACATAATAATTAGTCTAATTTTTGTTCCGTACTTTGACTCTCCATCCAAGCTATTTCTCGTTTAGCTTTCGACAATCTTTTATTATATCCTGAAGAAAAAGAATCAAATCTTTTGAATCTCGTGTGGGTTTGGGCGTAGAGTGTTATGATATTAGTCTTGGTCTGGAAGGGGTAAGTGTATGCATGGTTAAAAATGTTTCTCTTCTCTCATAAATTCCTTTGGTTAGCGGTGATGGTTGGACAAATGGTTTTTAAACTTGGATAACACAAGTAAATTTTCAAATTTCTCTTTTAAATTCATTATATTTAATTATTGTTTTAAAATAAGCTTTTTTTTTCAAATTATGAAATATCTAAAATATAACCATTATAATTAGTGTAGTTTCATCTTTGGTATTCATAAGTATCATAACTCGGTAACATTATTTTTAAAAATTAGTATAAACAATAATAAAAAACACTCTTTTGTTTAAATTAAAATATTGTATTTCAATAAATAAAATAACATAAATCAAGTTACCTTAATTATTGGGTATATTAAAATACCCGTAATTGTTAACGTTTTCAAATTGTCTAATATGTAGTAAGTTATTTAGTAGTACCTACCTATGCAAATAAGGCCCTATGACAATACAAAGAAAAAAAACAATTAATTTCACCGAAGTAGGTGAACCTACAGTGGCTATGGTGGCAACAGAACCATACGTTTACGGTTAACCAGAATAATGAGAGCCCGAGTGTCACCTGAGGCGTTTTTCTTCAACGCTATCCAAACTAGAGGTTTTTTTTCTATATCCACGAAATAAATATATAGATGAAATAAACCATTTTGTTACATTTGTTTCGTAAAATCATAATTTTAAATGTCATAACTAAGTATTTCCATTAGTCAACACACAAGAAAACTCTTCAACACCCAAGAAGTTAATTGCTAAGTGAGTAATGTTGCATGTTATATAAAACACTATAATTAATGCTTAAAATGAACTAGTTTTCTATGTATTGTTTTGATATCTTATTTGGTTTTATATCCAATGGGCATATATTCGTTAAAATTTATTTTGCGACTTTGAGCCAATATAATGAAATGGGACGAAACTTGGAAGCAGATATTTCAAAGTTTCTTTTTTAATTTTTACAGGTACCCATTGTATATTAAAATTTTCAGTTGCAGTCTACTGCTGCAAATACCGAATATAAAGACACAAATAATAACCCTGAATCTTGGCCTTTTTTTAATCTAACGATGTTCATTTATATTTCGCAGTCGCCTCTTGAGAACCTCTTTTCCAACTGCTAACAGTTTTGAAAAACTGTAATTAAGGCTGCCCATTACCACTTCAATTTAACAGTTCAAAGTCTGAAGAGTATGTATATGAAGTTGACAAGTCATCTTTTTTACGGTTATTCACTGTTTGACTATTTTCCGGCAACAAATACTGAGCCAAGCTTTCTCTATAGCTATTTCGGTCTCGGTTCTTGGTTCCGCAAGTCATGACTACAACTGTGTGTTAATACACACTGCTCTAAAACTTTTCATCATAAGAACGTTTTTATCATTAGTTTCAACCTCTTGATGTTGACGTTGTTTATCTTTTTACCAGTTCTAATGTTTATACCAGAAAATTTTATTTTTGTATCTTGTCTTGGTGCCGAAATTTCAACATAATTTTATTTGTCATTTAATTACCTATTTGTATACATGGAATGCAAGTATGTGTGCAGTTTTCCCCCAAGACGAATCAGTAAGAATATACATAAAAAACAAATTTGTTTTATTCTGTTCTTTATTACAAAATATACTGTTTCCTGACAATGCTGATACTCAGGCGAAAAAAAATTTTGTTTTTATATTTTTTCTAAAGCTATTTTGTAGGTAAGCCCTGATATGAAATACACCACGTCATGTGCCTAAACCTTAAGTTAAATAAAACCCAAACAAATGTTAAGATTAAGAAGTCGTAGTTTAAGCTAATTTATTTTTTTACACGCTAACATTCTCGTAAATCCCCGTAAATCCGCACGTAACCCTAAATCCGGGGACATTACGCAATCCTAAACGCATCCGCCAATGTACCACCGATACGTCATTCGACGCAATAACGGTCAAACAATAAATATTGCTTTGCGCAGACAACACGCGCAAAGTAATATATGAAGTTAAGAATAAATAGGCAATTTAGTCGGCCTCTCACGTATGCCCGAATATTGCCGAATATAGCCGAGTGAAGCCGAACGGTGGCATTACCATGTCGGGGTGCGTTGATGGGGTAAAAATTAAGTCGACCCATAACGATAAATAGAATGTTTTTAGTTTAAAGCATGATTGTCGCTTAAATGCAATCGTTTCTAAACGTTTGTACGTCACTTATATATTATGTCTTTGGCTTGTCAACCAGGTTTAGTCCTATAGGTATCTAAAAAGAAAACTACCCTCATGGTAAGCTAAATACTTGTGTTAAGTTTGACACAAGTATTTAGCTTACGGGCTACGGGCTACGATACGGCAACCTAATATACTTTTTGTTCCCTGTAAGCTTATAGGTATAGTATTAGCAATTATTCAACATTTTTTTTATTTTAATAATTTTGGCAAATAGCTTACTAATAATGTTAACATATAAATTTGCAAAAATGACGTGTTAGTCAACGTGTAGAAACATTAGTTTTCTTTATAATCGTAGTGATGTTTTATTCATTTTTATTAGAATAAGTTTAGGTACTAAAGGGTTGTAATTTAGGTCTTTAATATTTTTATTATATATTATAGGTTTTTGCTTACTGTTTACCATCAAATGGGTCGGTCGACCTTATAATTACTTATCACTCTCTTATTGTTATAAAAAAGATGAATAATTTAATATTTTCTTGTTTCTTTTTATAATATTAGCAACAGAGTTAGGAGCGTAGAGGAGCCTGTTAAAAATAAACTTAATGCAAGATTTAAATTCTCAAATTGAACGTACTTACTTGATACTCAGCGTGAGAAATAAATTCTAACTTCAGCGCGACAATATAAATCCGCGGAAGTACAATCGTATGGAAAAAAGATCCACGGAGCCGTTATAAATTCCGCGGGAAGACCCGATAGAAAAGAGAGAATTCACCATTAAATCTTCCTAACAGGCCGATAGGTGGCGCTTCGACTAAGCATAGTAAGACCGCGGGAAAATAGCATTTTAATAAGAAGTCCTTTATATATTCTTGCTGTTAAGTGCCGAACAGTATAGAACAAGGTGGAAGCAGGCGTTTTTTTTTAATTTCTATAAAAACGAAAGTCTTTTCAAACTATTGAGCAAAATTTTTTTCATATGGATTTTCCAGAATACTAAAAATTTAAATTCCAACTGAGATGATGTTTACAGACTTTTGTCTATATGTAGAACACAATTTTGTTGCACTCACAGTCTTTTTGTTCAGAGGAAAACTCTTCTATTATTGTAAACAAGATAATATAAAAACTACTTTTGTATTTTTAAAGACTCATTATTGACTTACTATTCGTTAATTTTTGATGTATGACAGTCATACATAAAAATGACATAATACATAAAAACACGAATGACCAATAATTGACATTTCAAATGATTCGTGTTTCAAAACCATTAAAGATGTTTTCACGACTAATAACTAACTAATACTACAATAATCAATTTCGCTATGAGCATAAAATCAAGTAATTTGTGTCATATTTTAAAGGTTGTAAGGTACTTCTTTCGATGACTGATATCGTCTGATGTTAAAAGATAAAGAAAGTAACTTTGGTCTTTATATCCCTAATATAGAATATAGTTTTCACTATCACAATATGGAAGGGAAGCACGTGTCGCATACTTGAAAATATTTTATGTCCTTATAAGTTCGTGCGGTAATTACGAAATCATCAATGTCTATCCACCCTAACAATTAACATCAATAACTCAACTTTAATGTCAAAATAACTGTCAATTTATGATAATAGAATGTAATTGAATATATAGATTAACGTTTTAAAAGGTATGAAATAGAAGTACTTTGTTAGAAGAGCTTTTTTACAGTTCATATTATTTATGACAGTGTTAATAAGTTGATAATTACAGTTCATTATTCTTTATAGTGTAAAACAGACATTGCTTAAATAAACATTAACAAGGCAACGTTAAATACATTAACATTACCATATTTCTGTAATGTTACCTCTTAAGTACTTTATCTCGTGCAATATAACCTCTATATACCGGATAAAATTTTCTAAACATAATATTAAATGTTTGACGACATTTTTGTGTTAAACTATCACTTGGACACGAATTAAAAGTTTTTTTTTTTTTTACTTTATACCGGGTATTCAGTTGATGCCGAGTTCTGAATAAGGGATGCTTTAAGCTTACCCACTGTTCGACCATGGAAATTATCACTTCCATGACTCAAAAAAATCTTTTTCAAAAAAAATTGCCGAAAATAACTAAATTTCATTAAAATCATTACTTTGTTTGTATCGTGTGTTTCAAAACATGAATGATGTAGGTATTGTGCAAATGAGGTAAAAAACTTTGGTTCAATTTATAAGCAAGTATCTATCCCGTTATTAATAATACATTTCTTAATATTTATATTAATAAATATTAAGAAATGTATTAAACGGAACCTTATAATAATAAGCCCATAAAATCTTGGTTTTCAAACTACTTTACCATGACAATAACGATTTGGTTTTAATTTGTCTTTACACCCTAACTTAAACAAATCATATAAACCTATTGTTTTATTCTTTAAGGTGGAAGCCAGACAACCTTCAACAACATCGCCTAATATCGTCAACTGATACCTAAGTGTTTTCATACTAAGCTCGTTAGGGCAGTTGATGGCACTGAGGCCAGCTCTCATATGATCTGACATAACAGATGTTAAAAAAATCTTGCGAGGACTGGTTATCAAATAGGGCTGATTAAATGGGGCACTGAGAATTTGATCATGATCATCGCATGGGAGACATGACAAGCCTTAAACGACAGGTAAGTAAGTTTGCAATTATTAGCACCAGCCAATCTATTGATCTGTCGTATGTATTTTTTAATGCCTAATTTTCATTATATTTCTATTTCTTTTTATTTCAGTCCCTATTTCCTACTTGTTTGTTAAAATAATTCTTATATGATAGCATGTGTTAAACCTACGTTTATATGGGTGATCACGTGGAGGCATTAAATGGAAGTTATAGTGCCTTTACGTAATATCAGAATCACGGTAATATAGGTAGTTTGTTAGTCAAAATCGTAATAGCACACAAAATGATTTCGATGTGCTTATAAGGAAACTCTCATTGCACCCATGTAAATATCACAGGTGAACATAGAGAAAACATGATTCTTTGATCTGACCTTTTAGAAGGTGCTGTATGGCTGTCAAAATATAAGAAAAAATTAAATTAATACTCTATTAATCTAATTTGTTACTAATGAAGATATCTCATTATTCAATTGCCTTAATGAATTTAAAATCATCGGCTAAGTGTTGTCTAACAATGATGCTCTTCTATTAGGGATGCTCTCAGCAAACCGTGTTTCTCGCGGAGTGTGTATTCTAAGAACAGAGGTTTCGGCGAAATTTGATTTCTTGGAACAGATATTTCTTTCAAAAGTGCATTTTGTGGATAATTGTATCGGTCGGTAAATATTCGGTATTGTGTCTCACGCTCACGCAGCATAGCATGATGTGCTGTCAACTATACCTACCTGAGTAAATAAGCTTTACTAACTTTACTTAGTTCAGATGATCTACAGTTATCTATCTACTACAATTTTCTATGTACTATTATTTTATAACTATTTAGTACGTTTTAATAAAGATGGAAATTTCTTTAAAAAAGATTTTGGCTTCTGGGCCTCATAGTTTTCACGCCGCGCCAAAGGGAACAAAGATGTAACTGCTTGCAAGGGCTGCATGCTTTCGAACTTTGCGACTTTGTGCAGCTGCTGCAGCAACCCCTGCTTCCTTCGGCGTAGCGGCTACATGTAAAATCGCGGAATAACGACACTAGTAAGGCGGAGTAAAACTTGTCGCCAGAGGACAACTATTATGCCATCAGGACTTTGGTTTAGTCCATCATCTCGGAAGATACCATTTGATTTCAAGACAGCTGTTAAACTAAGTGATAATGCTAATGTTGAGAAGAACTCTGCTCGGAAATAACTTATTATATCAATTGCATGAAGACAAATAAATATTAATTGAAATATTGAGCACTGTCATTTGAATTGATGGACTGTTTGATGCAACGGTAGCGATCCCGCTTTTCACAACTACGTTCCTGGGTTCGAATCATGGAAGGGGCAGTTGTTTCTGTAATGTTGGTAATATCGCCACCACCACCAAACCGTTGTGCAAGCCACTAGACCATAGAGATTCTCAAAAGCCGGGTTCTAGAATTGACAATCGCTTGGTGCAACGGTAGCGATCCCATCTTTCGCATCGACGGTGCTGGGTTTAAGTCTTGGAAGGGGCAGATGTTTGTGTAATGAATACTAACATTTGTACTTGTGTTATGAGCATTTATATATATAGAAATATATCTATGTATCATATACGTATGTCTATCCGTTATTTTAGTATCTAAAACACTATCCATACAGTGCTTACTTTGGGCTAGGTTATCGGTGTGACTTTTAGAAATATTATTGCTATTATAAGTGTATTAAAAATGGAAAATAATACAATGCCTAGGTTCAATTCTACAGCTAAGTACGAAGATCCCAAGCCCGGTAAGCTCGGAGGGTGAGAGCGAAACGAAATGTGGCTTTAAAAATTTGGAACACAATCCGGCTATTTGTCTTTCCAACGTCTCTTATAAATCAAGGAATAAAGCAGCCAACAATGCTTTATAGCCGAAAAAAAGAACCTACGCAAGACGGAGAATAGTATACAGATTTTGTACTTACATTATGAATAAGTAGATATTGCACAACGCATTACATGTAATGGCATTAGTCAACTAATATAAAACCACAATGGAACTTATTATGTTGCACCATTGCAAAAAATTTAATCGCATACTATCAACGTGTTATATTAGTGTTTCTTCACTTTATGATAACAACTTTCTATAACAAGGACTCAATATTTTGTAGTGTCAATTTTTGAAATTGTATGAAATTTAATATTTCCTCTCGAAAAACAGACATTTTTCCAGTACTTTTCTTATCAGCGTTTTTAATTTAGTTACTTATACATACCAAAAAATTTATTGCAAATTTGTCGTCTCATCTTATTAAATATGAAGTATCTATGCAGCAAAAAAAAAATATTTTTTCTATAATTTGTTATTTCCATCAGATGGCAGAACTTGCCAACCTTAAAAAGTAATTTGTATAAAATAAAAAGGTAATTATTTCTAACAAAGATTATAATCTCAATAATTTAATACAATATCACCATTGGACATAATAATGATGATTGTGTCTAAAATATTGAAAATGTTTTATGTAAAAATCTGAAATAGCACTTTTAAAAAATTACTATCATGCTTAACTTTCATGCAAATTAATACGAAATTTATGATAACAAAAGAGCACCCGACGACCATTTTTAATATCGTACGTCATTATTTAACACGCGTCACAGAAGTCCGCACTACGCGACGCACTCGCAAAATTATGACCGTGCAACGCACTATATCACGGCAAATTTACGGGAACCTGAATATGATAGATTTTCAATCCACCCACCGTAATATACGACGAAAAACGCCGTCAAAATAGAGAAATAAATAAACTCTTGACAACCAATTAATAACTCGTAAAGTGTCACTGTTGAGAACAAAAAAGCATCGATAAAAAAGTTACAGAAAAAGGCGTCCACAATGGCGGAATGAGGAGAAAAACGCTTTTAAAAAGGCCCGATATCATCCATAAATTTGGGTGGATTCAAAACAAATCGCCCTTATTCATTACACGTATGACTTATTGCTTTGACGCTGAAATTTATAATGCACTCAAATAAGGCACAAAGGAAAAACTCAACTGCATTCAACCAGAATCACAAAACTCGGATCGACTAAAAAAGATTCTCTCTCTCGCTTCATTAGTCACGTTTAGTTACAAACAAATGAGTGGATTAAGCCTTAGGATAAAAAATAAATGTCCCATTAACATTCCGTTATGATTTTTTTGTGACTAATAGTCCGTGAATTTACTCATAAATAATATGGAGCGTAAACAATGTGACAACTTTTGATTTTAAAATAACTGCTTTGGGTATTAAAAATAATACATAATATATAACATGGCTTATTTTAGGGGTGTGTGTTTATATATTATTGCACATACTTAAGTTTTGAATCAGTTCTCTTTATATTTCATATACTAAGTTGTTATCGTTATTCCCAATGAAAACTACAGTCATGGCATTATTTTATCATGGCACGTTTATACCTGGAGCCATTTATGAATGTTTTAAAACCGAATATTCTCCAGAAATTCATGCACCGTAATTAATATGTTTATACTCCAACACATTAAAACATTTTTTATGTTGCAAATATAGTATTTTTTATAAAAAATTTGAAGTTCTCTTTTGAACGTGCTCTCAGACAATAAAATATTGTGGGTTGCCGAAATCAAAAATAATGTGGCCAGTATTATAAACAGTATGTCTTATGTGCTTCGACACACACCAAAGATATTATACTTATAAATCCAAGAAAACTCCTCACATCCATATATGTCATCATGACCCATTAGATATACGAACCCCTTAAAAAGTAAAAGATAGGACTACCAACCCTAAAGACATGCAAATCGAATCAGACCGCGCATTCGAGCATTTTATTATCCGATACCCACATAACGATACCTTCATCAACTCGGAAAAGGCACGTCGAACGAACGAAATAAATGGCGCACAAAAGTGTGATCCAAGATGTACAAAATAGGGGAAAAAAATTGTACGAAATGATAAATTCCCCTCTGGTAGTGAAAAAGTGAGGTTTTATTTATGATATGGCAGCATATTGTGGCTTGAACGAAGGCTTTTATCAGATCTTGTTGGATGCATTCGTGATGATAGTTTAGTGATCTTAAACTGTATATTGTTTAGTTTTAGGGTCAATGACAGGTATTTAATTATATTTTTAAATACCTACTATAGGTATCACACACAAAATATTCGTACAATGTCTATAAAAACCATTCATGAACAATCTAAATATACTTTAATGGAGATTTTTATATGTGACCAAAGAAGTGGATAGGGTAGTTATTAATAGTATGTACTTATTGAAAATCAACTTCATTGTTTTGTAGGTGCGCTTTTTCATAGAATCACTTTGAAAATATTATTACTTGGCTAGGTAGTTATATGCATTCATTTTGGTTTCGTTAAGTCTTTTTAACAAATTACAATAAATCACTCTGTTATTGACTTAGGCTTTAAGACGCATTTTATTTATGTTTTCGTTATAATTATTATTTATGTCTATGAATGCCTTTGACAGTATTTAGGTACCTACCTACTCGTAATTGTTTTGATTTTCCAAAGAAAAATTCTCATATTACTTGATCGATATTACGCACTATTAGTAACATGATATTTCTAAAAGCGGTTGCTGTTTATTTGTTTAGCCAATATCTTGGCTGGAAATGTCATCATTTAATCATGAATTACATTATTAAGAAGAAAAATATAGTAATTTCGTTAATGTTCCATTGTCAAATTTTGAGTAGTTATAAATTGAACCATAATTTGGTACAGTGGAAGTGCTAACGAATGCATTCAATATAAGGGACTTATCATTGAAGTTTTTTACTTTACTTTTGCAAAACTAGAGAGTAATAATAAGAAATAAGTTCAGTAATACGCTACTGTAATTTATGGTATGCCTCAAGGTTTTGGGCCCTATCTTATTCGTGATTTCCTAAATGAATGATGTTACTTGGACCTATCTTAAGGTAAAAACATCAGTTTTGCTGACGATAGAGCATTTGTATTTTGTAAAGACTATTGGCAGAAGGTAATCACGTGTGCACAGGATGATTTAGCCATAGCCTCTAAATGTTTGGTAAACATCATTCTCACTCTAAACGTTTCTGAGACAAAGTTGAAAAAAAACCATCTACTAGATTAGCTTCTGCTTACTATTGAACTGTTATCTTACAGAAAGCGCTTTTGATACACGATTACAGAAGATATCGAAAGTATTAATTACCTCGGTATTATTGTCAACACTGCTGATATTCAAAACCCATTTGGCTCTCATAGATATGTGACATAGTCGATTATTCTCTCGTAAAGATAATATATACTATGTCAGTCAATAATCAGTTATTGCATCAGTACGTAGAGAATGTCCGTAAAATCATATTTTATCTAAGTAACACTGTAATTTATTCCTAAGACAGCAGTTTGCTTCTCTTCCTGACGTCCAACGACTGATTTTTACAAAACCTGGTATAAGTTGCTAACGGTTATGTAGAATGTAGAATTACTTCAGTCTTCGTAAGAAAAAACAGTCAACTGACGTATGATCATGATCTGAAAAAAAAGTGTATAAATAGAATAGGTTTGGTTGATATTATCTGCTAATTATCATGAAACGTAATAGGCGTCTTCTTTTGTAGTGTTTATGGCAATGATCACATAGGTACAGTCTAAAACCAAATACAATAATATCGAAAAAATAGTTAGTAACAAGTTTGACTTTTTAGTTCACAGTTGTGTTATAAATTTAGATCTGTCATGAAATCCTTCAGAAGTAATTTTACTTTCTTCTAAAAAAAAATGGTATTTATTTTTCGTTTCCAAGCGAAATCCCTCAATCTGCAACTTAAATTAGGTGGTGTATAATTTCCCAATCTACTCTCTTACACAAATTACCTCCTCTTTCAGAAGTAATTGAAAATACATTACGCAACCAAATTAAATTGGGAGAGTGGTACAAGTTGGAAAAGAGGCAGGTGGCGCCACCGTCACCCCGCGGAATGTTTCGGCATAAAATATCGTTTCAATTATTTACGTGAAAGATTTATGGCACTTAGAAAAGTGCGCCACGAAAAAACTGCGAGCGGTACCTACGTGTGCACGAAAAGTGTTTTTCTTGGAAAAACTTATAATGGGTATGAGTGTGGAAGTTTTTTTGAATCTCTTTTCTATGGTAATTTGTTTTGAGTTTGCTTATAAGGATGCTATGTAGGTTTTATTGGGTGAACTTGGTATTTTAAGTGGCTTTTACATAATGGTATTAGTAAATATGTTGCGATTATTAAATGACAGCTAGACAAGACTTACGGCCTTCTTTTAGCTGTTATTCCCTTATGAACGACGATGATGGTGGAATACACAAAACCAATCTAAATAGATACAAGACTACATACTGTATTGCGAAACAGTCGTCAGCAGTTCAGAGATTAAATAAATTCAAGAGTATATTTCATGAGGAGGTCTTCTTTCGTAATGTGTTAAAAAGCGAACAATATTTCATGTAGGTAGGTGCTGGAAGTGAACTCGGTTAATACGTGCGACATAGCGACTCGCATAAAGTGCTCGACGCGTGTTTATTTTTCATTTACGAACATCGCTTGGCAAACACCGTAGCCCATTATGTGCGCTCGGCGATGTATTGCAATCTGGTAGCACTAATTCTTGTGCTAAATTGTGAAAATTAAATTTAGAAGCTTGTTCGGATGTTTTATTTCTTCGTTGTGTAATAGCGTCTTTCGTTATGAGTTTTAGAATAAACAATAAAATTTAAGAGAGGAATGGAAAAAAGCGGCCGTTGTTATGCCATCTACAATTAGCTGACAAAATTATTCTTAGCTGACAATATTGTTCCTAGAACGTATAGTACCTACTGAATAACCAATTTTAGATAACCACTAATGAAAGTAAAATCAATTTCATCCATTCTTTTCAAAATGCTTGCTGTGCTTTAGCAGTGGGTACATTAATTAAGAGGTTTATATTAATAACTAGCGACCCGCCCCGGCTTCGCACGGATGCAATGCTCTACTATATTATGCATGTATTATACATATAAACCTTCCTCTTGAATTACTCTATCTATTAAAAAAAACCGCATCAAAATCCGTTGCGTAGTTTTAAAGATTTAAGCATACATAGGGATATAGGGACAGAGAAAGCGACTTTGTTTTATACTATGTAGTGATGAAACTCAGGTGCACATCAGCGTACAAAAATGTCAACTTTCCAACCAATTTTCACCCTAAAGTTTATGAATTACAGAGTTGAAAATAAATTTATAAATTTTGGTACATTATAGTGAATAAATGTCGTTGCATTGCTACTTGACTGACTGGTCAATACTCCTGGATGACTTATAGCTAAAACCACTATACTGTATGTAAAACTGAGGACGTTCCTTTGAAAATGTCGTTAGTGGGAACTAGGATATAATTTCTAGAACAAGTTAGTGATTAAAAAATGAAAGTTTGTAAGTCTGGAATTTTTATATATTTACATATTATTGCCGGCTGAATTCCTTAGTCTGCTCTGTCAAAATGTACTTTTTATAAGTAAAAACAGGTGTTCTTTAAAATATTGTTGATGATAGATGTTATTTCTTTTTTCAACGAGGAATCACGACGATGTCAGCCCCGAAAAACGAAATACGCTAATAGTAGGAAAAATATTATTTTTGATCAACAGCTTTTAATAACTTCATCACGATGTTTTTGTTGCGTCTTGTATTTACTAATAGTCGTACAAAAGCCATAATTTAAAGAAATTGTTTAATTTATAAAAATTATAAAAAATAAATTAATTAAAAGTCCCTTATAAATTATACTGTAACAGCTGTTTAGTCTTCAACTAAATTATATACCCTTATGAAAAGATGCTTAGTAATTGTGTTTCTAAGTTTTTAGAAATGTTCATGATAAGAGTAAAAAAATGAAAATATTTGTTTATACTATAAATCTTGCAATACCTAGACTTAGTACGTTAACTAATTAGGCCTATGATATATATGGCTATATATTATAAGCTACGATTGGAAATAAAAACAAATTATATATTATAAGATAATAAATCCTACGCATGTAAAAAACGACCACGCCTCCGAGTCTTCATGTAGGATACGAACCCACGACCTTTCGCTATCCAGGCGAGTGCTCTGACCGTTGAGCTACCGAGACGCTGGCAGCCGCGTCGAAATTTACAAACGTATTACTAAGTCTACTATGAGCTAGTATTGTTCCAACAATATTGAACTCTAACTTACCTTCAACATCGAAAGTTATATTTTTACAAATATTAAACATTCGATTAACGTAAGACTTACGTATTTATTATCTTAAGAAGTATAGTATTGTCAATGCAAAAAATATAATTAAAAACTAAATTATACTGAAATAAAACATAATATTTTGACAGTTTGCGACTTTCAAAGTTATTATATTAAACTTGTATAGGGGCTGATATTTTAAAATAATAATAATGATTCACATCAATTAGCCTAGCCCAAAGTGAGCGTTGTAAGGCTTATATTATGAACACCAGGGTAACGGACAAACATAGGTACATATATGATACATAGATGTGTAGTTTTCGTAGAAATATATATGACACAAGTAGAATTGCTCGTATTCATCTCACAAACATCTGACACTATCAGAACTGAAACGCAGGGCCATCGTCGGTGTACAATGCAAGATCGTAACTATTGCACATAACGGTCGTAGTTTGGTATAAACAAAAAGACAAAAATTCGTTGAATTTAGGTTATAAATAATCAAGTATTTTTTTTAATAACACAAGAATGGTCACGAAAGTAAAATATTTTTACATAATGCTTTCTAAATTTTCATATAAAATAAAGCTCTCTTTAAAAAACCTTAACACACCGCAACTCCTATTTAAAGCTTAGGCTCGCGATAATATCCAGTAAAAAATTAATAGGATCCCGGAGAAGCCAGATGGGAAGCCGCATTGTTCTTGAGGTCTTCAGGAAATACTCTTATACCCCTCGAAAGGCGCTTAAGATGAAATTGTTAGAATATTTCACAAACCGCCTTTGTACTGTTAATGAACACTTAGATTAAAAGTGGATGAAAAGGAATTATAATTTAAATATATTAACATACAACTAACACACCATATTGATATTCATATTTTTCGTAATCTTGTGTCAATCATGAACGAATGGTCATTAAAATTATAAACTTTGGTTATTATGCCAAAGTTTAAAATTTTATACATTTTTTTTAATTTATCACACTTATTTTCTAATATAAAAGATTACAAATAGGTAAAAGGCGTGACCATAAATTATTTTTCAGTTTTTGGTTTCTTACCTATTTTTTGTTGGTACGTGTTACCTGCAATTCTCTTTGTTAAGTCCACCAAAGATACAAGGTGTTGTGTGAACCAATAGTTTAAAGATTGGATTTAGATTTTCAATCCAGACCAAAACACGACTATATCAATAACCAAGTACAACTGTTGCAATGCTAGCTATTTATAAGCGTTACAAAATCGTTATAAATTGTCAAACCAAATGAATGAGTGTTCCCTAACCCCAGTCGGGGCATAAACCAATACTTAAACTATTGTATAGTAAATAAAGTAAATAGATTAAAATGAAAACAATTCAGAAATTAGGTATCAAGATAAATATCAACAAATATTTTTTATTTACCTTGGGTATGGTGATACCCGATATTATTAGAAAACCTAACATTATAACAGAATCTATCTTCCAATAGAAGGAAAACAAAGAAAACGTAGCGTATCAAATACTTTTAAAATGTCATAAAGGCATATTTTGGCAAACGACATACAATCGCAAAGTAAGCGACGCAACAATTACGATAAACATCAGAACAGCTCGGTCCGTCGCCATTCCCGACAAAGTGGAAAAACGCAAAAAAATAACTCAGGCGGTTTAATAATTTGTTAATGATATATAAACTCATAAATTGGGGAGGCGCGCTCGAGAATTTGTTTACAACAGATCCACATTTAAGATATCGCAGCTTTGTCGCTAATCTCCCAACAAGTTTCAAGCGAAAAATTTAAATCCGACGAGGTGTAATGAAGAAAAAGTGAGCGAAATTTTTTCATTGTTGGTTGAAACTATTTTAGTTTTCCACAGCAATTTGTTAAAAGTGTTTACTTTTGGATGCAGATGGTGCAATCATGTAAATGTTTTTTAAATAAAATGCCCTTTTCAAAAATATATTTATATTATATAACAGGTCACGATTGAGGTCTAGTAGGGCTCTGTAATATATGGCTCTACATTTTTTTGCCTAGTTATTAGAACAAAATACTTGTACATTGAATTGTGTTAAGGATTAACTTTCAAACTTCTACTAAAAATTAGTAACAGCAAGCCTTTAATCCCCGGACGTTAACACCCATGCCAGTTCCGGCATTCGGCATCCACATTTCAAATTAGGGATTCCTCCAAGACGAATTGCGGGAGCCAGCGCCCCGTCCGTCCTGCCGCATTATGCCTCGGCACGATCCCGCATGCCTCCACGCACCATCCCTCCAACCCCACAATATAATATATCCAGTAAACTTTACATATATTTGTCCTGTAAATCCTTTTAATATATAGCTCTATTTTTGCCCAAGTCTAATATAGCTAAGACGGAATTTAATTTATGTTAATGAGAATTTCGTGAGAGGTTAAATTAAGTTTGCTTTGTGGACCGAGTATCTTGAGATGGATGTTGGTAGAGTTTGTGTTATTCGTCAATAGCTTGAGGAAACTTCAGACTGCTTTGTTATCAAGATATAAAGCCTGACCAGAAAAATAAAAAACCTTTCCATATTGCGGAATTTTTAAGAACTAATTTTCGCCATACAATTTGATAGAAGATTGACAGTTAAAACACGAAAGCGACCTCTTGACAGGTTTTTTATATTTCTGGTCAGGCTTTACATTAACTAACATTTATATCACAAAGCAGCTTACACCAGCAAATTATTTAGTACTAAAACATTACTTATAGTAAATGAAAACTCTTGATTCATAAAAATATTTTAATGGGGCTTTGTTGTACATCACATCAACCTATAAAAATATGTAGAGTTCAGTATTGGTTGAGATGCCGGTTGTCCGTAGGTACTACATAAAATGGTATTGAAACCATTTCTATCGCCTTTTCTTAGATACACATTTTCTCCATGCAAATTGGTTTAAGGTCTTACGTTACATTAACTTGTATAGTCTATTACACAATACTCATTAACCTTTATTGCACATTAGCATACGCATATACATAATTCATGTAATCGATTCTAGGCGTAGTGATTGACGCGTTCACCTACTTACTTATATCGCATATAAACATGTAGTAGCTATTTGTTTTTTTAAGTATTACGTATACCTATCAATAGTGGACCTAACACACGACTCATTATTGTTATTTTCATAGTAATTGATATCCAAAATCCGTTATTTTTCGTTTTTGCTGAACTAAATATATCATTTGAGGTTGTCGTTTTTAGCAATAATTATGTTTATTAGAGAAAAATTAAGTAAAACTGTTTTTCTGTCATGGCTATAAACTGTAAAGTTCAAATAAAAAGAGCTTTTCTTACTTTCTTTGAAATGGTGTTTTTAAATTTTCAAGAAATAGTGTGTTACGGGTTGCATGTGTATTTGGTTATATTATGTATAACAGATGCGGTCTAACAAATTTGGGTTCAATAAATGTAATAATATAGAAATAAGTTAGCTGTTGTTATTCTTTTTCAATAAAAATAAAAAAGTACTAGATATTATGGAACTAAATATGTAACAGCTTATTTTATATCACATTTAAAGATATAACGTTACAACTAAATAATTTCTCGATTTATATGTAACCTGTGGTATAGCGGGCTAGATAAGGGACCGAAATTAAATATTATGCCAATAAAAAGGATAATAACCGCACCCCCGTATCCGGACGTCGATAATTCCCGCAATAAATATACCTTCGACATTTTCAAGTTAGAAGGTATATTTCATAATAACCTGGGGCGAGACGGGAAGCAGCCTTCCGCCCCGCTATCGATACAGCAATAAAGGGAATCCCTTTAAACGTATACTTGGCCCTGCGACTTATAAATATCAATTTATCCGCGATGTCAAATGCGGCCCTGGCCATTTTCACGTTACGAATCGCGGCGATCCGTTTTCTGGGTGCCATTTTATGTACGTTTCTCGCGAGTTTTATGGAAACCAGACCAGCGATTTAGTGGATAACCGATGACATATAGACTGAGAAATCTTTAAATTATAGGTATATGAATTTAAAAGTATTGTAGCTGCTGATAATTAATGAAATTTACAGTACAGGTTTTACATGAAGTTGAACAACTCAATACTTTTTTTATACGACTGGAGTCTGTGTAAGCTTATGTGGTACAAATATTACCTTATTACAAATTTTGGGTTTGCCTGATTATTTTCTCGTATCACGATGTTGGTTATTTCAAACCAAATACTAGATTAATAAATTTTCATATTGAAATTACATTAAATGAGCAAACAATGCAAGCGAACGCGTTAGAACTAAGCAGGTGAATAGTACCTATTCAATAAAACAAAAATGTATGATACTACGAGGTTTTCTTTTGTTTTTTTAAATCTAAAATATATGTTAATTATTCGTAACATTGTTTGACATGACGTGGTACCTAATGATTTTTAAAACTGTATGATGACGATTTATTATATTTTAATGACACACTTTATACGTGATTGCGTTGAAGATGTGGTAGGAAAGAACGGGTATAATTCGCTTAGGAAAGAAACACTATGGTTTATTGTTGTTAGAATACTGAAACACTATAAGGCAGTAAGTAATTCTGCTTTGTAAATTAAAGTAAATAGATGTTTTGTCTCAGAATTAGTTCATTTATTTATGCGACCGCCCTGTCTCAGGATAAGATCAGCCCTGTGTTTTGTGTATAAATCAGGGAAACCCAACGCATGCGTAGTTCGAATATTCAACTTACATTTAAGTGAGTATTACAAAACAAATTGTAATAGGGCTGATTCCTACTAATATTATAAATGTGAAAATAAATATTTTTGAATTCTTGTTACTCATCCTCAAAAGCGATTGAATGACTTTGAATGAAATTTGCCATATAGATAGTTAAGAATCTGGATCAAAACATAAAATATTTTTACTTCTCGAAATATTTCCTAAAGAAGATCGTTAAATATGCTGTGAGAAATCCAGCACCACGCAGGTGAACCCGCGGGCATATGCTAGTAATGTACATTTTTTCAAAAACATGGTTTGCCCCTAAATGTGTCGGTTATGACCCGACACGGATCCATTCTTTTCCGTCATTAGATACCAGCATATCACTATATATGAACGCTACAAGTAATATTTATAAACTTGTTAAAGATTTAAGGTAAATTATGTTATACCTACGACTCATCATGTTTTGATTTTAATTAAATAACTTCATCAAAACCACCTATCATCATTCACGCGAGAATATAGTTAGCTATTAGTAGTAAGTTTTATGTTTCAATCACCCACATTTTTTATTGAAATACTTATCATCATATTTAAAAAAAGCTTTGAATTACATATAATTTGATTGTTCTAAGTCCACGAACATTAATAAATACAGTGATCGGCTGCAAGTTTCGGGACGGGTCAGAGGTGTTCGGGGCGGGCGGCAATTATCGGAATTACAGATTCCGATACACTGGAAGCGACCTTATACTTGCAGGTAAATCTGATAAAATTATATGGTTGGTTACGAGCTGTGATTTGTGACATCTATGCTAATGTAATCTTTCATGCCAACTTTACAAAACAGTTATTTTTCTAGCAAAGCGTTTGACATTGTTTGACAATAAATACATATTGATGCAGTTTTTTTTTTATACTTGGCTTATCTCAAATACTTTTAATCCATAACCAGTTAGACTGACAAGCCTCTGTTTAAATATTCTACTAAAAATACAACAAAGAAAAAACTTTGAAGAGAAATATTTTTAATCGGTACCCTGATAATTTTACTGAGCCATGTTATCATTACATGATGCCATGTCTGAATAAAGACATCAGGACAGCATTCTATTTAACGTCTACATAATATTTTCAAACAAACATCCATCGACTTAGGCAACGCATCAGGATTGTATGCAATCGATTGAGACAGTTGCTTTGTTTATGATTGGATAAGTAGCCTACAGTGTTTGGCATGGCATCCACCAAGCTAATAAATAGACACATAATCAGCTTGGAGTAGAAAAATATGTGCGATATCGCTACTTACGGATAGCTTATGTGCAAATCCAGATTAACAGCTAGCTGACCTCAAGGGTCTACGATTGCTTATTCTAATCCTAGGATCCAAGCTTGAATCAGCAATTTTTGTGTGATGAGTATATACGTTTTGTACCTGTGTTGTTGGGATTGTAACAATTATATATTCAATATTTAAGAGAGCTAAATAAATTATATGAGTTGAATCAATTATCATAGTTCAACAAAATAGACCGCATACTTAAAAAACGTATGAGCATTTAAAACAACGAAACTAAGTAGATAAAAATGTAACCTTAGGACGTACATATTGATTTGTTGGTATTTCGATGGAAACCATCAAGACCAGTTACTTAGCTAACAGACATGGACTACTTTTAGCGGATATTCCAGAACATTCAGAGTTGGGTTGAAAAATAAAATAAAATGCTTAGCCGGCCAATTAATAAATTACAAGAATATTAAACAATAAATGCTTTAATGCAATGAAAAGTTTGTAAAAAACAGACGTTTCACAAACTTGTATTTAATTCCTTAACAAAACAGAAGTCTCTTCCATTGAAAGCGTATCCTTGGTGAGCGTCACCCGCACACAGTAGATAAAGTAAAGGCCTGGGGCGCGTCACCCAGCCTGATTTATGTACCAGCCCTTATCCAAGATTACGATGACCGCCATCCACTCGCTTAGTTTAATAGTCGTATACATGGCACACGTATAATTAAGCTATTTGCGGATTCACGACACTTCTTAAACTAGCGTAACTTTAGGGAGCTTTAAAATGTTAAAAAGATAAGATACCTACAGTTCTAATTTGTATATTGTATGTCTGTATTAATAAGGTCAAAACAAAGTATTTCAGTCTTCATTAAATATAAATTATTTAAATATAACTTTGACCGGATTAAAGATGTTCCTATGTTATGTATTTAATCCTGACGTTTCGATTCCATTACAGGAGCCGCGTTCATAGGATGACTGAGGTAATGGTCGCCACAAGTGTACTACTACCGTATACTATTTGGATCAGGCACGATCTCATTACTCATCACATTACTTCTTTTGTAAGTATTTTTTGTTTTATTATGTGTCTTATTTAGTTATTTTATTATCTCTATGTCACTGAAAACTACTATGTCTACCACCAGTTTGGAAATTAAAAGGTCTTAATAACAACTGTCGAAAATCTCGGATCTCGACAGACTGACTTACATTTTTTATTTACAAAAAGAATATTAATAAGTCTCGCAGTGTGTGATTTGTTTGATAATATCTCAAATTTATTAATCATGAGAACCTATGCAATAGGAAAGTTCCAACCTTTGTCTTTATTGCAATCGTCATGTTTTCCGATCTCAATAGCCTTACGTGGCGTTCTAGTAACAAATCTCTGTTCTTTTGGTAGAATTAGTGATTTATGAAGTTTTATAAAGTGGTTACGCCCGTCATAAGCATACTCACAATGCTCTTTGTTTTAGTGTTTAACACACACTAATATACTTTATTTCGCTTTCCCAATATACGAGAGACCACAGTCTTAATTAATTTTGCAGACAGCTGCTTCTTAAAGCTATCTACAAAATTAAATATTGATGGAAATTCACTGACAATGTTCATATTGTTATTGGCATTCTTCATTAAATAGCCGGTTGACGTTGTACTGTAAATTGTTTTGTCGCGGTTTGTTGACATTATAATTAATAATAATTAAAAATATTTTTTATATACTGAGCTTTAGGAATGTATCTGTATGTGTTGTATGAATAGGGTAATCCGGATTTCTGCTGATTTGAATAACTAAATAGTCTCGCTTATTACGTGGCTTCAATTCCATTGTAAATTGGACCTACTTATGCAAACGGGAACCAATCCACAAAAATGCCAAAATCGAGATAAGGACATAGAAGATTTTAAAAATGAGCCTTAAATCGACCCTTTAAAAATCAAAATGTTCTGACAATTTTGACAAATATGGCTTTTACTCATTGTGTGGATTGGTTCTCGTTTGCATAAGTAGGTCCAATTGTATGCAGAGATGTATGGAATCGAGGTGGCTTAGAAAAGCAGAAACTATATCTTTTGGTTGTACTTAAAATGTGTTGTACTTTTGCAGAAACGTGGACACACGGCTGCTATTGCTAGGATCCTTTTCGCAAAATTCTCCATAAAAATGTAAGTGATGATGGGTGTTACAGGAGAGCTCATTGCTATACCCTCAACTAGTATGTATAATTCCTTATTTCACGAGAGTAAGTCTGATGTTAGGTGTTCCAGTTATTCGGACTATTTACTTTTCTTATTGTATTCCTCTAGTCTCATTCTAGTTGTATCAATGCAATCTTATTGTGAATCAACACGTGAATAAAGACTGAAAACCGAATCTAACCATAGTGTCATCACCAGTGAGATGTGTTTTCTCAAAAAACAAGAAGAAATGTGTCGTTAATCTAGTTACAGTGTTTTTTTATGTACAATAGGCGCAGAACTGTAAGACAAAATAAATATAAATTTTATTTAGGTTACATAACATAAGTAAACATTTATTAACTGTTCACAAATTCTTAGACATGCTGTTGAAGCACACTTATGTTTTTTTTAAAAATAGATCTACACATCACCATATAAAACATACTTAGTGTATACCCACAAATTAATATCCCATCAATATTTTATTTTAAATAAAGAAATAAAAGTAAACACGTGACAAATTTTCTTAAGTAATTTTTATGGCAAGGCTTCGTGTCAATTACAAATAACAAAAAATAACATGAAAGATAAACAAACAAGTCTAATTTCATTAAAAATCAGCAACGTTAAATGGTTACATATACCTACAGCCAAAGGGTTTCTTTCAACTATTCTATTCACTACTTGCTATCATTTAAAAATATTATCGTCACAAAAGACAGAACGTTCTCTTGTATAGAATTATTCTCTCTTATAACAAGATCGATAGCTAACTTTTTGAAAGTCCAACATTAGCTGAACAAAATTCAATTCAGCGAGCCAAAACCGCGGAGGTAAGTTGGGCCACTTTCCCAACTTTCCTCGCAAAATAAGAGTAATGTGTTTGAATTTGATTATAAAGATCCGCTGGATTTATGTACGAAGCGTTTCAAAGGGTGTGTATTTATTAAAATGCTAATTTTCGCTCTCTCCTCCGGCTTTAGATACTGCTATCGGCCCGCCGCACGCTTTGTACACCGCCTGTAAATTTATACCATACGTCGAGATATTACTTTTGGATCTCACTACTTTGTCCAAGTGACTCAGAATCGAGTTGCTTCATATCTATATTGTAAAAACAATTGTGTTTAGGATATAACCCGTATAATTCGAGTCAATAAATAAATAAATAATTTATATTAATAATTCTTATGTTATACTGAGACCTGCGTGTGTAATGCAAAATAGAACTCTCTCATGTGGTTTATATTATTGCTACCAGTTTCTAATTTAGGTAATTATATTATTACTTTAAGATCCATGCTACTGGTAATAGTGTGAAGAAGAAACGTTTTCTCTTACGATACTTTAAACACTAGCGGTAGTACTTACTAAAAGAATGTATAATGATTTACCTACTCATCCCACTAACGGTGACTCATATGTTTGTGAGTTATAAAAACTGGATTATAATTCTGGTTTTCATGTGATTTGAGCTATAAATCTATGTACCTACTTAATTGGCTATTGCCCTTCGACATTCGCCTGGAAATTCAGTGATACCCTGTCGGTGGTGAACGTGAATCATCGATTATGTATTTTGAAACTGCTGTCTTTTTCTATAAATATTCGTATACCATTTTTTTTCCTAATCATTGTCTATGCTTTATTTAGGACCTCGTTAACTTGATTTTATTGTGATAACACTTAAAAACCTTTTCAACATTTTTTAAAATTATATACCTATATAATAAAAGTAGCTTTTTGGTTGCATATTTTTTACATTGTTATTAATAAACATATTGTAATTTGACATATATTTATATTAAGCATTTAGAAATTTAATACTTTTTATTTGACGACCCTTTGGTGGAACGGTAGCGATCCTGCCTTTCGCACCGTCTATCCTTGGTTTTGATCCCGGAAGAAGCAGCTGTTTCTATGATAAATACGAGCATTTGTACCATCCATATCAGAAGCCTTACAGTGCTTACTTTGGGCTAGGCTAATTGATATGAATATAAGAAATATTTATTTATTATTAATGAAATCAGCGAAATGTACTAAAGGGTAAAATAGTTCAAGAAAAATCTATCAAAATAAATTTGTTTCATAAACCGAGTCTGTGAGACCAGGATCATCAACTATGAAAATTGATTTGACATCTTTAAATCAAAATATTATGAATTTTGTTCTAAAAATTTGGAAGAAATTATTTTGTTGTTCTATTAAATTTAATCATGATATTATTATTACCAACCTTTAAAATGTCCATAACTGCTGGGACATCTAGGTCTATCAAAACCGAGCAAGAGTGCCTAGGCCACAATCCGCACCAGCAACTCTGGGTATCTGCTTATATTAAATTTAAATAATATAATGCAACGTTAATAGATAACTTTAAGTGTTACAAGGATTTTATTTCAATAATCATTAACGCTTCCCCATTTTCTTTCCTGTGTAAATTATATTTGCGAAAAACTTATCATATAAATATAATATTACACCCTTTTGTATAACTATAATATTATTATAGTTATACAATAGGGTGTAATATCTTTCAACCTCACTATAAATTAAACATTTTCCTATCGTATTGAATTTGTTGCTTACGTATATTAAAATTTAGGAAAAAAAGATTCGAGGTTAACTTCGTCACCAACACTCTTACGATAGATACTTAGTAGGGGACGATGATACATAGTCCAACGGGTTAGGTACCCACGGAAGGCAAATTCAATCATGGTAGATTAAGGCCCCTTAATATTTTAATGCTTGACCACCGCCCGAATCGATAGCGCCCCTCAAAACATACACAAGTATGTAGGCGCACTGGGTATAATTTACCTCATCTGGACTAATTGGGGTCGTTTAATATGGCTTACCGAAGTAAGTGCGTGATTAATTCGCTTCTCGGTTGAGGTATTATCGTGCGGGGATAATAAATAGGTTACGAGTTTTTAGAACCACGACTTCGGAGAGCTCGATTTCCTCAGTTTAAATATATATTTAAAAAATTGTAGAAATCAATGCCAATTAATGAAATCTATTTCCGACTTCAAATACGATAATTTCAAGGTAAAAAAAGTTTTTTGGTGGTTGCGTGTTTGTGGTATGTTATTAGTTATTTGTTTTTTGAAAAATCATTAATAATTTTATACATATATAAATATTCAGACGATTTAGTACTACTTATAATCATATCTGTGTGAAAAAGCCATTTTAATGGATGCTTAAACAACACATTTTTTTAATAGAACAATGTATTAAGTGCCTTTTTCCAAAATATTAGCAATTATAGATAACAAATATTTGGTGTGGTGATGCTTTTACACTACACCATTGAAAGTAAACATTTTATGTGACTTAAAACCGTACAACTCTTAATAGGAATGCAATTACAGATATAGTAGGAAGGCGAGTTAAATCTACATATCAAATTCGAATTCGCACCGCATCGACCGCACACAATCGGAGCAAGCGATCTCTACGCCTTAACACTGACATTAACAATACAATTAAAAAGTCGATCAACATCCCACAATTTTACTCATGCATTGAGAAAATTTAACTTTGAACTTTAACAAAATAGACATAAAGTTTTATTAGAATTGTATGGAGTGCCGTCCGAGGCAAATGTCCCCGAGGCTACACACGCGAATGGCAGCATCTCAATAAGGTTTGTAAAACAAAAACTAAAGTTAAACTTCGTTTAACATGCAAATTTGAGAGTCGCCAAGACAGAATAAGCGTCGATACTTAATTACTGTTTTAATCGCTCAATCTCTCCGGTGGGTGAGTTTGTTCGGTCGCGTGCACGGTAGCTGGACGGCCAAGATTCCTGTCCTTTATCAGGTGTGTTGGTTTTGTGGAATCTGACCAAATATTATTACACCTTGTTAAAATTCTATTTCATAATTACTTATAATAAAACCGATGAGCATCAGATTATACCAAGGCACCGAGGAACGTTAATGACACTTCAGTTGATGGTTAATAATTATATTTACTTACAACAACTATGCACTTATATACTATATATATCGTATATCGTGCTTATTAATCTATAAAAAAAATATTATTAATGATTATTATTATTAAGCCTTATCTGTGTCCTATCGAATAATTATCATCTGCTGTATGGTCATAATCTTACTTTTTATAAAGAAGATTAGTACGTGCCTAACTTGAAATGGTAATTGGTAAATACGTTTCCACTACTGTTATGTTAATACTTGATACAAAATACACAGTAAAGCACTAAAAGATTTAGCTTTTTATTTGGACGTGCTAAAATAAGTTTTGCAAATTAAACAAATATAATCCTCCCGAGCCTTATGTTTTTCAAAAATGCTGTAGCTTTGTTTTATTCATGTACTACGGAAAGCTAAAAAAATTAAAAAAGGCAAATTGGTACTAAGACGTTTTTGTGATAGTTTTGAAAGGGTAAAAAAATTGCAGTACATTTTAGTTCGTAGCCCAAATCTGAGAACTAAATAGGAGTATAAATATTTTAATCAAGAAATATGACGTAGTTTTGCAGAAATAAATAATTATAAAACTGACTTTTTTAATTAAGAACTCTTCAATTTTTAGGGTTTATGACTTGTAATGATGAGAATCAAATACCTACATATTTAAACTGATATTAATCCTGACGAGGTTTTTTTATTTATACGCCCAATTTATTTAAAAGTCATTGCACTTTTAAAAGATCAACCAGTACACAAAATGTTCGCCCTTTAAAAGTAAATCGTGTCTGCAAAAATTAATCTGTGACAACGCGAAGTGCGACAAAGTCGCCTTCAGATAAACAATAACGGCGCACATGACAAATGTGGCGATCGCGATTTACGGCTTATTTTTGTAGTTTTTATTGGGCGAGAGCGGTGATGAATCGCCACTGCTGCGACGAAAACAATTATTGTTTATTAAAGGCTATTGTAATGACGCATGACGTGACTTGGGACCATTAAGGTTCTTTTAAGAATTACATTGTGATAGTTTTGATAGTGACGCCATTTTATTGATTCGTAAGTAAATAAGGAGCTATTTCAGTTAGAAGCAAGTATTTATATAAAAACATACCACTGAACATTTACAGAGATGTACAATCAACTTACAATGAACGTCTAACTTCAGAAAATATATGTTCAAAATTACAAATGAACCGCAAACAACTTTCACTTTGGAAAATTATTGCGAAACAATACCTAACTTCGTGTGCTGCAAAATTATAGCAATTATTCAGGTTGGCCGAAGAGTCTCCTTCCTTCGCTACCTATCCGCTGCCGAACTGAAAATAATCAAAACTTTTCTCATAAAAATCCAAAACAAAAATGCATTATTCATACTTGGCACTCAGGGAGCCAATTTATCTTGACCCTGGTGGCATCTTACAAGAAACAAAAACAAAAGGAAATAAGGACAGATTAAAGAATATTACAGCTCTAACTTTAGTGGATAGGTGTAGTGGAACCCAGAACGAACGGGAACGAAGTATGAAACTGTTTGAAAATATATAACTATTGTGTGTTCGGACGCGTAAGTCCTATATGCCGACTGGGTATGACAAATAGTGGAAGCGCTATGACTAATATTGTTTATTACTTCATATAAAATGAGAAGGTACGAAAGCTCTGTTAGGGAAGCACTACACGTAAGAGGTTTAGCAGATCAAAATGTGTTTCACGCCTTATTTCCACTTATTTGTTCGAAGAGAACTGACTTACACAAAAAAATTATAATTCTTCTGAAAAGTACCTACGCAGCTGAGGATAAAAACTGACTGCATGTCGATTATTTAAGTTACTTCTTATGAAATATTTATGTTGTAGAAAATAATAGTACCTACACAATTCCATGTTACCATACGACTTAAAGATTCTCTTTGATTTTTCGAAGTAATCTGAACATTTAACGATATTTCCCGTACATCTTTTTATGGATGATTCCATGATAATATAACGACTTTATTTAAAAAAAAAACATGCAGTTTTCTAGATGTATTCAACAAAACCAACGAAAACAAACTGGCTGTTCGGAAATGCAAAATTTCAAAAAAAGGAGATACAATTTTGGGGTCTATGTATTAACATTTCATTACAAACTTCAAAAATATGTCATTATTTGATATTACAATTTTATTAATTACTAGTTTTTACCCGTAGCTTCGCTCGCGTTAATGTAGACTACCGACTAAAAGTTATATTTCTATCCTTCAGGAATCGTATTTTTATTCTTGTTGAAATATATCCTATGTCCTTTTTAATACCCCTGACAACGTGTATGCAAAATTTCTTGATGATCCGTTGATTAGTTAAGGCATGAAAGTGTTACAAACAAACTCATTTGCTTATTTATAATGATGGTTAGGATTTCTATTTTAAAAATATTATAAAAAATACATCAATGGACCTTCCCGCTTTTACGAAAATAATCATACATTATATTATGACAATACTTTGTATGTTTGTTACCATACCAGCAACGCGTGGCCGGGTTATACCAGCAACACCGCCGGCCGGGTTAGCTAGTAGAAAATAAAAGACAAGAATGCGCGGAGTTACCCTTTGTTTTATCATCATCTGGCTGGATGACGTATTTTGCTAAATGAAAGTCTTTAAAAAAATCGGAAGGTTTTAATAATCTCCACGAATGGCAGGCTGGTTGGAGTTTGCGAGTATGGGACCAAAATTTGGTAAACGCTGGTCATTTTGTGGTCTAAAAGAATTGTAAGATTATTGCCTCCAATATCATTAGTCGTCTTTTACGACACCCTTACGTGTGAAGCGCCAACCGATGCTATTGTACTCTACCGGATACCAGACAGCGTTTATTTACTATATAAAAAATATTTTTTGCCTATATGTAGTAATAAAGTTTTTCCCTAATCTTGGAAGAGTTAGACAAGTTTATCTTATACATAAAATAATGTTTTGTATAATCTTATAAATCCAAATAGCTTCTTCACGAAACAATATCATTTAACGTTTGACTCACACCGTTATAACGAGGGCAGTTTTATTTTTTACACGGCTTTTGAAATGCAAGTCTTTGATTAATAATAGCCCATGCATTAGTTATGTTTTGCTTTCGGCGGTCCTAAATAATAACTACCACAGTGGGCCCACTGGACCCCGATGGATCGAAGGGTATTTTCCAGAGGTTTAAGTTTTTGGGTATCCCACATATCCTTACCGCCTACCAGTGGCAAGTGGAATCCATAAAGGATTTTCTCTGGTTGAATAAAAAAGTACAAAGAACCTTATATTACATAAAAGCGAATGAAAAATCATTTCTAAACAAATCCTATCTATACTTGAGCAATGAGTAATTTGAAACTGAACAAAAATGGAATTACCGGAACTCCATTTAAAGTTTAAAAGCACACATCTCGGTAGTGTTCCACAAAAAACAACTAGTATTCAGTTTGCATCAGCGGAGTGCAGCCAATACGTTAGGTACGTCCCGCCACCCGCATTGCCGCGCTTGGCGCAGATTTATGCCGAGTTTCGAACTCTATCAAAGAAAAACTTATAGTTGCCAACCCCTATGCTCCGCGACTGTAACGTGTTGTTAAGGACCATGCAGATCTATTGGGGAAACGCTCAATGTTTTGATGTCAAATTCTTTTTAATTATACAAAAAATAGAAACAGAAAAAGTATTCTCAACGTAAACTCTATTGCTTTGTTTTTCATAGAATTATAATAGTTAGTTTACACATCCGCGCCTCCCACATATTTAAATAGTTTTTTCTTAATCCGGACGTTATATCGATATCCATGCACAAGGATTACTGTTTTACTTAAACTCTTTAATAAAGTCTTAAAATACGAAAAGAAATATATCGTTGTGTTTATATGTTTTTTTACTTCATTGAGACAGTTTTTTCGAATTAATATTTATGACGTGTTATTAAATGGATTCGAAACGTTTTTACATACGAATATAAATGCTCCCTAAGGTTTCTTCTACCCCATCCTGGCATGCAGCAGGCTGTTTAATACACTGTCAATTGCATAGTTGCCATTTGTCGATTTAAGTGCCCAATCTTATTCTTCCGCATAATGTTCTATATATCTGCATTTCTTAATAAATACAATAGTGGAATTGAAGCGGAAATTTCAAAATAAGATTGCAAAATAAAATTTTGTACATTTTAAAATTTTTAGCCTGTTATTTCTAATATGTAATATCAAAAATATAACTAATAGAATTAATTTGCATCTAACTGACACTTTTTCTTACATACCTAATTAGAAATAGTTTACCAAACGGACACAGACGTCTTTACATTCCGGAAAAATGTGATATTGATGTGAGATTATGTTTTTTTTTGTTTGCAAATATAACAGATAGAAACTTGATGAAATTTAGTACCAAAGTTTAGGATTAGGATATCTTTTTTAATAAATTCTAATTCACATTGCCATCCTATTAATTACAGCTGGGACCCAGGCAGTAAATGGAAACGCCGTAGGAAAAATGGGCTATAATTACAACCCAACTAGCCTAGTGAGGATAGCTTGGTTCTAACGACTGCTGGCTGCTGCAGGAACCAATGGCATTCTGAAGCATGGAGGAGCTTGAGAAAGTAAATTATTGTTCACTTAGCCGATAACCAGCCCTTGCAAATGTTGCTTTAGTGATCATAGAAACTGCTCAACGTTTTCTCATCGTGATTACGATGTATAAAGGTGGGTTACAATGACGAGAGGGAGATGATATTGGTAATCTCGTGACTACTGCGGCGATAGGCCTTTGAGGTACGTTTAGTTCCATTATATTTTATAAGACAGGGGGAGGAAGGCGGTACAAAAAGTTTACTTAACATCAACCATAGTTCAAAATCAACTAATTAACTTTAATAATTACCTGTGGTAAGATACCAAAGGTTTGTTTACCGTGAGAAGTAGACATCGCTATGACGTAGACTCAGATTATGATGGTCTGAGGACGTAGATATGTTGGTAGACGTACCACTCGTCGAAACTCGAATTATCGGTCGGGTCTGTTTGTATTGCATTTTGTTTTACACACAATGGTTTAAACGTACTTATAAATAAGAAAAAAAATGTACTTACGATTAAATTGGTGATCGGTTTAGAAAGATTGGTAAAGGATTGTTCAAGTTAAAAAGATGTTTAGACGGAAAAATGATTGAAAACGTTTGAATTAATAAAATTATTATTTAATTAAATATACCTATCGTGTTTTCATAGAGCAAACACACCATTACCACAACACACCAAATTGGCTGGTCAATGTGACCTGGATATCGTTAAAAAAATTCAAAAACTGAAATCTTGCGAAAATACCTTAAATGACTTTCCGCTGGTCGTTATAGATAAATTATAAAAATTCAGGGGCCGTCTCTAATGCCCATAATGTATTGCCAATTCTGCGGATGGGGCAAACAAACTTCCTAATTTAAAAATTGCAATTAAAAATAAATTTGTAAATGTTTGACTTTGGTAATATTATTTAGATAAAAGGAGCCATTATGTAATATGTATCCTGTATGCATTCTATATTATTGAATTTTACAAACTCCGCTTAATTTATGACAATATAATTCGTGTGAGTTGGCGGAATGTAATGTTAATGTATAAAAACAATAAATTACACAATAAGGTAAAATATGTATCTGCATATTCATATTTCCTGGACCGCCACAAGAAAAATAAACCATAAGTGTGACATAATAAAGTTTAATTTTATATTTTTATCATTGCACATGATTATGAACCGAGACAAAGTGCTTTGGGGTGGAGATTTAGACTTGCAACATGTAATTCAATATATTAATTGCTTATCTTTCAATCAAAAAGATATAGTTAGCCTATAAACGAATAGAACGATTGCTACTTTTTTAGTTATGGGGGTGGTCTGGCTAAAAAGACGCGAGTTCAAATATCTAGAATTCTTCAATCACATTTCTCTTAACGAATTTTGGTGATTTAAATTTTTAAAGCAAAGATATTAAAAACATTACCGAATTAATTGATACAACTAATAAATTATAATAACTAATATAATAATATTTCCCTCTTTACTTTTATTTAGTCCTAAACTATATATCCGATACCGACAAGACAACAAATATTTGTGCTCGTCACGCAGATATATTTGAATAGAAATAAATTTCAATTGGAAAGAAAACATAAAAATTATTACCAAACATTTCTGGCCTTTTCAGATTATTTTTTAGGAACTTATCAATATTCAAACAAATTTTAGTAGGTAGGTAGGTAATAGATTTGTATCCAGCTGGTGTTCATAAATTTCTGGTCTACTGTATCCAGTCGACCAATGCAAAAGCAGCCTAATAATCATAGTCCAAACGGGCTAAGCACTACGAAATCGAGCTATTCAAATAAGGTTCCGATTCTTTCTCTAATTTCACAACATTGGTCAAATTGAGCGTGAATTAAAAAGAAGTATGAGAAAAAAATGAGTTACATTCATTCTACATAACTACAAGTATTATGAGAAATATAAATAAATATACCTTTAAATTTTCCTTTTCCAATAAACATATTATAGCTTATAATTATTCATAATATCAAAACACTATATCGGGACATTATAACTCACTTTTCATTATTACACTAAATACCTACCGTCTTTATAATACCAATCACGCGTAATTCATTAAAATGTCATTTCTGTTTCAGCCTTTTCATATGAAAACCGATTAAAACTGGCCAATGGCATATGCATTTAAAAGCATCAATGTAAACTATAAATTGCATTCACGTTGGAATGAATGAATAATGAATACTTTATTCGTCAGTTTTTAATCGGACCAGGACTGGGTAAACATGTTTACGCTCCGTATTCTGGCTATATTTCTATTTTCTTGTCGAGGTATTTTCACTGCGTTGTAGCTTAGTTTACACAGAACAAACGCGATGCTGGATAAGGCAATGTGATCGAGTAAAACCGTAATGGTTCATGTTAATAGTAGTTTATGATACTGTTGCATAATAAGGGTTCTTATAACATGAGTGTGTTTTAAAAAAACGAGCCGTAGGCGAGTTTTTTTATAGTATCACACGAGTGTTATAAGACCAAGTTATGTACAGTGTCATACACTACTTTATCTACTCTCATACTATATTACGTAAAACAATGTTGCAAACAAAACCAAACTTTGTTTAAATATTGAAAAGATTTTTTAAATGTCAAATGTTGGCGCCAAGGTGCAAACATCGATTGTGAATGCGTGTTGCGTCGTCGCGGACTCGTTCATTGAAACCTTTTTAAAGTAGAGGTTCAACCTCCTTGGTCCAGCTGGAGGTTGTATAGGTGTATCGTTATGATTAAAAAGTTTTATTATGATACAGGTGTCTATACAAGACCTGTATCGTAATTAAACTTTTTTTTTATTATTTTTGGCCTGTACGTAATGTTTGTCATAAGCATTTTGTTTTCAGTTTTAGAATCTTTGTATTATAGTATCAGAGTAGATAAAATAAATGAGGATACAGAATTATGGCTAAGATGAATAAAAATAAAACAATACTATTCACTAGGCCCTGTTGTTATTGGATAACCCATAGCTTGATTTGCTATATAGACGTGGGTTTTTCAGTAAGAGAGAGATGAAATCCAGCTGAGGATGATTTTACACAATTTTTTTCTGTATCAAAATTCATCATTTTTGACGCAAAAATATCAATATTTAAATACTATCTCATTTAAATTAAGTAAACTAATGGAATGTATAAATCTAAGTCATACATTTTTACTCAATTATAACAACACCCTAAAATGATTTTGATGTGTCATTATTGATTGATTAAATAGTTATAAAGTCATTATTTTTAATAATACATTCAATTCTAATTCACAAGAGATTATTTCAAATAAATTTCTTAAATAT
The DNA here is from genome assembly GCA_927399485.1 of Calamotropha paludella. NCBI lineage: Eukaryota > Metazoa > Arthropoda > Insecta > Lepidoptera > Crambidae > Calamotropha > Calamotropha paludella. The sequence continues at coordinate 17,077,029 of OV656815.1, read as the reverse complement.
ATAGGTGTATTAATAATCAGAAAAACATAAATCATACATTAATAGATTAGTTATGTCAAAAATAAATTAGTGAATTTTTTAAATAGTTTTTTAAAACATTGTTATTTCGTCATAACTTGCAGATAACATTTGTAACATGTTAGAATTCTTTGCTCTAAACTATGATGAGTTACTGATGTTTTTGTAATGTGAAGTAAACTATAATCACACTAAAACAATGGACTCTGAGCTGAACTACCTACATTTTTATTCTAAGACGAACGCGAAGCCCGATTGCATTTTAGTTGGAGCGTTTTAAGTATAATTGACGACCATTTGGTGCAACGGTAGTGATATTGCCTTTTGCACCGATGGTCCTGGGTTCAAGTCCCGGAAGGGCAAATGTTTGTGCGATGAATACGAGCATTTGTACCTGAGTCATGGGTTTTTATATATATTTCTATAAATATTACAAATCTATGTTACCCTAGTATCCATAGGATAAGTCTTATTAAAATAACTTTAGGTTAGGCTAATTGTGAGTGAAAGAAATGTTATTGTTATTATGTAAATGTTACGAAGGAGCCACTGGATGGGTGACCAAAAAATTTATAACATTAAACTCCTACGTGCTTCGGAAGCACACACGAATCTGTGTGATAGGTTAAAGCCGATCGTCCTAGCGGTGTGACATAGAGAAGATCTATGTCCCAGCAGTGGGTAATGAATGGCTTTTGATGATTGATTATTTGGACGCGAGTTATTATACATCCATATTAAATAATATTAAATATAAGATTACTCGTGTTATTTACTCCAAACTGCGTCATTTGACTCTAGGTGGACTTTTCTAGAATCTCTATATCTTTGATGGCCACCACGCTATGTATTTCAGTCGTTTCTCTCTTGGAATATATTCGTTTTTGGTCGTTCTTTTCATGAGCTCGCTGAATGTGGGCTGGTCTATTCATTCTGCCGCTCCCCGTCGGATCTTTATGGGGACTTAACGCGGATTATATTTGCTTCAACTGAATTCGGATAAATAACGGTATGGAAAATACGTTTTGTTTTTAATTTTGTGTTGAGTTTTTGTGATTAAAATTATAACACAACTTTATATATTTTTATTTACTTTATTTATGCCGTGTATTTTCATAATTCAGTAATAATGTTTAATATACAATCATCTATTATAATAAAAGACAGTTGTATTTTCAGTATAACATACTGATGTTTAACTACCTAACAAAAAATTAAAATAAAAGATATCATTCCGGGAGTTAGGGTAGGTTAGTAAACTGTAAAATAAAAAAGAATACGATAAAGCAAAACTGACAATATCGAAAATTCGGAAAGAAAATGGCCTTGCAATATATATTTATATATATATATATATATATATATGTATATATCCAGGCTTACAACGTAGTTATTTCTTTGATGTTCTACAGTATAAATTATCATAATAGATTTCGCGCAACTCAGTTATATGGTCGCAAACTAAGCAAAGCTTATACTACGAGTACTTAATAAGGGATGTAATACCTAAAAAAGACATAGCAACCATGAAACAGAAATAAATGCTTTACAGAAACATAAGCAGGATCGCTACCTTTGCACCAACCAGTCTTTACTCATGATATTCTTTTTATTTTCGTACAGTTTTATGACAGCTAAATTTTGTAATATCCCCTTTTATAATCTAAATACTCAATAACGTTCAATAACGCGTTTCCTGAATATTAACAAATTACATTGCCAAAGATTGACATCAGATGTAGATGTAGTGTGAAACACGAAATCATCATAATGTGTTCGGTGCTTATAGTTATAAACTATTATGTAAGTTTACTTCATATTTATTTTTTTTGTTTTCACAATGCCATATTTCATTAAGATAAAAAATACGCATGTAAGCAACACCATTTATTTGTTATAAGTTTACTTTGTTAAGAATATATAAAATGAGATATTATTTTTATAGAAAAATACCAGAAAAAGTTTACTTGTGAGCACAAGTAACTTCTCATCAAATCCGCAATCTTTGGATGTCCGGTCCATTGCTCTCCCAATTGAGCCACCGATCCTTGTGAGTACACGTCGAAATTTTTAGCACCTTTTTACTTTTTACGATGTAGGCCAGCGTAGTCTTATCAATGTGAGGAACCTAATCTAGTAATCAAAGGAAACATTTTTCAAAATTTTTGGACAGTCGATTAAAATGAAACTGTCATTCAGTGTTTTATAATTTTTATATTGCATTGAAAGATGTAAAAAATATATAAAAAACATAAAAAAATAATTTAATAAGTCAAATAAATTAACAATTTTACTATGAACACTTATTAAGTTCGAAATCTACATTTGTAATGGTATTTTCAAATAAGCACATTAAAGGCGCTAGTTTCGCCACGGCTCACTTTACGACAGTTTAATGTCTTCGCCCGGGGCTCTCCGCGGCCTCAGACACCACAATATGTTTATTTATTGAAGGCCACGAACGTCTGTTGGTGGTGGAAATTGATTCTCTAGCCTTGATATTAGAATTGTAATAAATAAATAAAAAATGTTTTTTACATTCACAACAATTAGCCTAGCAGTAAGCAGGGAAGGCTTGTGTTATGGTCACTAGGGTAAATCAAATGTAGGTACACTTACATATAACATAGGGTTACAGTTTGTTATCCAGGAAAGACATATTTATATGACACCAAGATATGTAATATTTAAAGGAATATATATATACAAATAACCATGACTCAAGAAAAACATCTGTCTCTTTCAAGACTTAAACCCAGGACCGTCGATACAAAAGGCAAGATCGCCACAGTTGCACCAAATGGTCGCCAATATATGAAATCAGTTTTCGAGAATCTTTATGCTTTAGTGGCTTGCACGTGGTGGTGTTTTTATCACATTGTAAATGTTCTTAATAGAAAGGAATAAAAAAAATCTAGAAATTGATATCAACTGCAAAGATGAGAGTTTGTTGCCACAACCATTTATACTCCGTAATGGAATATATGGTTCGAAAATTAAACGATATCTCCTGCAAACCAATTATATTAAAAAAACCACCGAGTGAGTGATGAGGTAAACAAATGATGTTTCTTCCTCAGATACTGAAGAGGAAGTAAGGCATGTTCCACATTATGAAACGGTCGTTAGTGGCCATTAAGTATTCAAGCCTTATTTTTCTTTCGTCATTTAATACAAATAGCTGGAAAGCTTTATTAAGATTCTTTGTTCATAGAAATTTATTATACACCGTGCTCCTCTGCTCAGATTAAATTGCGGTGTGACAAATGATGTGTCCTGGATTTTTCTCATAATCAGTTTTCGAGTCAGCTGTGTGTTCGCACTATGTGGAATGTTAAGTGGCAGATGAAACGACGCGACAGTAGTTTTTCAATGGTGAGCTAAAAATAAATTTGCGTGTACATGGCATGGGTTAGATTTAAACTTGTACAGACTTCAAAACAAAAATAAATACATAACAAGTGAGCTATTTCATAAGATAGCATACTCAATGAATATTTCTATTTTAAATTGTTTGCTTTTGTAAACAGATTGAATCTTTACAGACATTCACCTAAGAGGTTACCTACTTCGTCTTGCAAGCTGGGTCAGACAATATTACCACCAGGCCACTAAGGCCCTGTTTTCTATTTAATAATAACAACTCAAGAGAGAGAGAGATCTCTGCGCAGAGAATCATCAAACATAGGTCTTAATTGAACGTTGGAAAGTTGCCTATGAAAGTCACCGACGAGTATGTATACTTAGGCCACTAAATATCTCTTGGCTACAGAAACCAAACAACAGAGATCGACAGAAGAATTGCACAAGCATGGTCTGCCTTCGGTGCGAAGAAAGCAATACTCCGCTCGAAGAAGATTCCGCAACACCTTAAGAAGAGGATTTTCGATCAATGTGTCCTGACAGTGTTTACCTGTGGGATGGAAACGGCGACTCTAACACAGAGATTGGCCAAAAAGCTCCGAATTGCACAAAGAGCAATGGAGCGAGTGATGCTCGGCATATCGTTAGTGAATCGTAAAAGAAACGAATGGATCCGAGAAAAGACTCGTGTTAGAGATATTGTTGTTACAATAAAACGTCAGAAGTGGGTATGGGCAGGACACATAGCCAGAATGGAACATTTCAAGTGGACCAGGAGACTACTGGAATGGCGACTATGGGAAAATGGGCGCGGTAGAGGCGTCTCCTATGAGATGGCTCGATGAAATATCGAAAACAGCTGGATCAAATAAGATGGATTGAATAACAAACCTATACGTTATTGGAAACAAAATTGCGTATTGGACCTTCATTCTATTGCGAAATTTTAAGGGGTTTTATGAATAGTGTGTATTAATACTGTATATTACTGTTGAATTTTGATTTAATGATTACCCTACATCTAATAGTTACCTTAAAGGCATCCAATTTATAAAAAAAACATCCTTTTTTTCTATCCAACTGTTTATTAAAAAAAGTAAACCATAGTTAATTATCAAAGTTGTTTAAGTTAATCATAACGGGTCGCTTCACTCAAAATTAATGTTTCGTTTCTCTTCTAAATAAATATTAAATTTGGCCGTTGATTTAATGCGCCGCGTTGTCCCTGCGTATAATTGTGTTTCCTATTTGAAAGACAAAGGGACGAGGTTGGGTACGCTTTTCTCGTTTCCTGTTATAATTATGCACTTCATAACAAATTCACACGCAGTACGCATAATCTGGATAAAATCAATAAGATGACCTCTAACGTACAAGTAGTAGTAAAGCTCACAAAACTGCAATGAGACTTAAAACCGCTTTTAAGCTCTTTAAAAAAGTCTAAGGTTTGTCTTTACTGATTTTATTATCGTCTAAATACAGGAATATAGGCCCCAGTATTCACAGTAAAAACATTTTTTTTTCTATACACAAAAGATCAAATTAATCCAAATGTTTGGTTGTTATTAAAGTATCTTTTCACCTTTTACAAGGCAAACAATAATGTAATATTTATTAGATTATGACATATTAACACTCAAGATTATATTTATATTAAAATCAAAATTCCAAGTTGTATTGGATGCCATTATTAAATTAGTAACAATAGAAAATAATATCATAATTAATAAAAAAATATGACGTAATATCAATTCCAGCACACATCATCCAACCTAATTGCAACTATAAAACGAAATTAAAAATGTAGAGCTATTCTGTGTATGTAAGTTACATGTAACAACTCATTTAAGTATCTATTATATTAATTTACTGGATATGGATAAATTAATTCTTGCAGCCGAGCTATGACTCCAATGTAGCGGCTTTTTGATAAATATAATCAACACTCCACTTTCTCTTTTTTGACAAAATGCCTATACGTCGTTGGAAAACTATGTCATAGCAGCCGATTTGAACACCTTTAAAGGTTGTTACATTCTTGTTATGTTAGCATTTAACTTGTAGGTTTTTATGTCTTATCAACATTTTACTAAAAAAATGCAACCTCTATAAGAAGTTTAATAATAAATAAAACAATAACGAATTATTGTTATCAACTATTTTTAGATTGATATGATGAGATAGCTTCTTATAAAAAGCGCCGGTTTCAACATGTTCAAAGTCGCGCATTCAAAGCTTTAACGCAATCTACGTTGATAAACAATTTTCTCCCTACATCATCATCCTTGTAATATTCCACATGGATGACGACACTCTAGTGAGAATGGGCTATAACTTGGCCTAGTCGATTGATGGATGCCTTTACAACATCTGTTAACCGACTCCTGAGAAAGCTGTTCAACTCCCACTTCCAAATACCTATGTCAAAAACGCTAACTGAATCCAATGTTCGTACAGTGTCCAGTGCCAGCGGTTTTATTCAAATTTGTTGCGTCTAAATCAGTTTATTTTGCGTTCATTTTGCCACAAGTTGAATGTGATCCTATTCCGATTGAAAGACAGATTTTTTCAAAAAAGAAAAGGTGCCTTCCTAGGAAATAATAACAGCTAAACCAAGAAATAAGTTGTGTGATCATTTCATTTAAATGGATAGAAAAAAAATATACTCGTCTTATAAAAAAAGCAGTTTTTTTTTGTTTTGTACCTACTATCTTAAACAGTAGAAGAGAGAGCTATTTATTATACATTTATTCAGTTTGTTTCTTCTGTTAATTTATAAATGTACATTTGGGATTACTGCACTACTGAGTGCGCATGAAATTAAACTGAGCTAATTAAATTCTTTCATTAACCTTTGCAAAGTTCATAAATAATTAAGTTTCAGGCGCATAATTTCAGTATACATCATCTCTGAAGCGGGACATGCAAATTGTTAGCGTGAAAAATAAAAGATGATAACATTTTTATACATTTCCGTCAGATGAAGGGCGCCGGCAATCGGAGAGACCTTTACACCTAACGATCGGAGAAGAGAATTAGTTAGCCTATATGAAAAGCAGTTTTCTCAATATAGGGGCATTTCACGTGAAGTGGACAGGAAAAAAAAAGTGAGGTTCTGAAAATCGATCATATTCGGTCCATTTATACTTCTAGCAGGTATGAATGTGAACACAAAATATTTTTTTTGTATAATGTGTATTTCACAAGTTATGGGTTTCTAAGGAATTGTCGTAATTGTAATATTAATTTTTATGAAAGTATTTTTCGAACTTAATAAATTTACTATAAAGTATTTATCATAGTGACATATATCGGAAAAAGACTGTTGTTTTTAACAATAAAATAAAATTTTAAAAATAAAATCTTTTTCATGTCCAAAACCGGAAGTAAACTTTTCAAACCTAAATTTCAGACACTTCGACCAATTTTTTTTTTATTTTTTTTCTTTCAAAATATAGCTTAAAGTTTATCAAAAATACCCTATAAAATTCAAAATGGGATCTCTATTAGTTTAGGAGTTAGATTGATTTATGTACACACACGTCGCAATGGGCGTGATATCTGACGCTTGCATAGGTCGAGTAGTTTGCGCGATATTGCATTAAAACTCGCAACTTTATTAATATTTTATCTCGTTAAAGCGTATATAAGCATTTTCAAGGATGTGGAATAAGTATTATTAATAAAATAAACTAGCTTTCACCCGCCCGGTATGTCCAATCTTAATAAATTATAATAATTTTAATAAACGACAGACACGTTTCGGTAATAATAAAAGTATCTTAAAAAACACTTCGTTACCACATTTTAAAAAACACCCAGCGCCATCTTTCGCATACCTCGAGAACTAAATAGCGTAAGCTATCATTCCACTTCTTATGTATTTTAAAAAACACATCGTTACCATGTTTTAAAAAAAACACCCAGCGCCATCTATCGCATACCTCAAGAACTAAATAACGTTACTAATACTTATACCAATTAGTAATTCGTTAACTTTAGTGATTTCAGGATAAGTAGATGTAAAAAAAAAACAATTTAGACGATAAAACAAATTGTACGTCATCCCTCGAGAATTCCTCATTTTCGAGGATTCATTTTCGTATCATTTAGCTTCAGAATTCACATGTTTATATTCGTTTGCAATATTTTACGTTGTTTTAAACGACACAGCGCCATCTACAATCCATCCATCAAGCAAACAATATTTTTGTTTTTCCTCTGGAATATCATTTTTTTCCAGGATAAAAAGTACCCTATTATTTAATCCGGACTTTTATCTTTGCGTCTGCAACATTTCAAAGCAATCGGTTCAGTAGTTACGGCGTGAAAGCGGAACAAACAAACAAACTCACTTTCCGATTTATAACATTAGTAAGGATACTTATTCCACATCCTTGAAAGAGCTTAAATACGCTTAAACGAGATAAAATATTAATAAAGTTGCGAGTTTTAATGCAATATCGCGCAAACTACTCGACCTATGCAAGCGTCAGATATCACGCCCATTGCGACGTGTGTGTACATAAATCAATCCAACTCCTAAACTAATAGAGATCCCATTTTGAATTTTATAGGGTATTTTTGATAAACTTTAAGCTTTATTTTGAAAGAAAAAAAAAAAAAAAAATTGGTCGAAGTGTCTGAAATTTAGGTTTGAAAAGTTTACTTCCGGTTTTGGACATGAAAAAGATTTTATTTTTAAAATTTTATTTTATTGTTAAAAACAACAGTCTTTTTCCGATATATGTCACTATGGTAAATACTTTATAGTAAATTTATTAAGTTCGAAAAATACTTTCATAAAAATTAATATTACAATTACGACAATTCCTTAGAAACCCATAATGTGAAATACACATTATACAAAAAAAATATTTTGTGTTCACATTCATAACTGCTAGAAGTATAAATGGACCGAATATGATCGATTTTCAGAACCTCACTTTTTTTTTCCTGTCCACTTCACGTGAAATGCCCCTATACTGGGTTTAGGGACAACTATTGGAAGGCCAAAAGGAATATATTCCACTGGGACAGGCCTTCTGTGCCCACGGACCTTTTATATGGTAAATATGCCTTAGAAACTTACAGCGCGATATAAACTTCCAAATCGATTCGCTTTCTTAGAGCTAGTGTTGTCTGCGATGCGAAGTGTCGATCGTGATGCTATATTTTCAAGCGATGCCTAGGTGCGGGGGTTTGTAGGTGTCGCTGCTACATTACCTCCATAAGACCGGAAGGAGAATAGCAGTCGATACGACGGAACTTCCAAGTAGCAGTGTCCTGCAAAATGTTCCGGTCTGCGCTGAGACTGGTGGTATGAAGGTGCGTTGCTAATATTGCAGGGGATGCTCCAATCAATAGTCATACAAAACAGCTTGACCGTGCGTCCGAGCTGCTGGCGTACGGAGTTGCCACTCTGGTTTAAAAATACCCTTCACCACGCCCCGATTTATGAATAGTGTGTATAAAATTAAGTTTACCAAAAAAAATATGAGAAATTGATTTTTGGTGTAATGCAATCTAAGCAACGACTGTGTTATCCATATCCATCCATAAGAAAATTTCAAGTGCGATTTTTCCAAAAAAAAAAGGGGCCGGTTGAATTATAAATAACTGTATGATATTCCACATTTCCCAGGTATAGCCTCATACATAAAAAAAAAACACTATAGTGATGGGAAAAATTTCTGGCTCATGTTTTATCGAAGATTATAATTCAATTTATATTCTTATAAATTTATATTAATATTCTTATAAAATACACGGAACAGGAAGTCATGTCGAATACATCTAGTTAATTTTCCTGTTATAATAATAATTCAATGTCTACCATTACGCGAACTTTTTTTTATTTATTATCCCAAGATATATTTTGTATCGAGCTCAAGTAAAATATTATTATTGATTCGAATTTTTGCAGAAAGCCAACTAGAAAAAATATAATTTGAACGGTATAACTGCAAGTGGCTATTTCAATTTGATTGGAAAACTCCCAATGTCTTTACACTTTAAAATAAACAAAACTTTTTAGTTAAGTGATCTTCCCGACTTTAAACTTTCAATAATCTGCTTGTAAATCGTTCATACTAAAAGCAACTTACCAAAAATTATAATTTCAACGAGGCTGCAGCAAAGAAGCGCTGAAAGGGTAGCAGAGGGTGATGACAAACAACGCGTTAAATATGTAGGCAATGTGTCGCGACTTCTGGCAGACGTGGAAACCGCGCTAATTAGATAGCGGAGCGCTATGAACATTCTATCACGGGACAAAATTCGCGCTAACTTAAGTTGCTTGAAGTCACTGAACTTGCTAAATCAGCTGATTGATGGTGACACATCACGTTCGGATTCCACATCAGTGTTCTTAATTTGAATGTTATATTATTTTTATTGGAGTTTACTCCTTAAGAATTGATTTCCATATAAGGCGGTCGGTAAGAAAAAATATGAAGAGTAATATTTAGTGATCGAATGACAGCGTCACATTTTTTGTGTGCAACCTATCATTCGCACCTTACACTTTTATTTTGAAGTTATGTTTTATTATTTTCCGTGCCTGTGCAAAGACAATCATTCTTAAGGAGTAAACTCCAGTCGTACGTTCGAGCTGACACATACACTTTTCTTATTATTTCATATACTTAAAACAAATCTAAAAAATATTACCTATATTTACAATTCTAATGTAATGTACCTTCATATTAGAAGTACCCCTGATATTTAGTCATATATATTATTTTTTAATAAATTTATCAGTATAAAACATAGAAATTCACATTGAAAACACTTAAAAACCACTAAGGTTTATAGTTTATAGGTGCTTTTGAAGCCTACACATTAGATATAATAATTAAAAGCATAAAAAAAGGAAAATTTATCATTACATATTCGCTACTTAACACTAACCACAGCCTATGAATACTACAAGTCAATAATTTTAATAAATATCCACTAAATTTGAAAGTGACATTTTAATTTATTATATTATATTACTATTAATTTATTAATCAAACTGCTTTTATAGTTATTTTTTAATCGAGAGGAAACCATATTATGTAGGAATATTAGTAAAGCTAAATTAAAAAAATTAAAACAAGTTCGACAATTCAGACGCTGAATTTCCTCCTATCGAATATAGATTTACTGAGTATAAAACATTTATTAATCTTTTTTCTTTTTTCATTCTTTAAGTAAAATTTACTAGCCTCCAAAGACTATAATTTTAATGTAGGAATATTATTAACTACCGTATCCACCATCTCCTTATTTTTCCAGAGCCATATTTCTTAATTACTCGCTTAAAGAAGCCAACCTACAAATTACTCTTTGATACCGGCCTAATGAGAAAAATAGCCGAACGATTCGCCTAGCCGTTAAAAAAATTGGACGGCCACACTAAGCCAAGAAGACGTATGACTCTGAACGTGTCTCGAGAGGTAATTAGTGGAGATACAAATTTACATTTGTATTCAAAATTCGAGCCCTCTCGCCATTCCTCTAGTCTGTTTATTCTCATCTGGTTTTTTTGTTCCGTAAAACGTACCGCATTGCTGTTTTTTTCGCGTAAAAAATTACGAAGCTCTCCCCTAACGAATGTTCTGGGGACATTGTTTAGTAAACAACTTGAAGTGTAATAAATAGAATTTTTAAATCTTTACCACGCATGCATTAACATTTATAAATTTTATATACATTTACCACACCTACGGTTCCTACTCGTTCGTTAACATGTGTCGAAACATGAAGACTAAAAAAAGGTTTATTATTCAGATAATAGGTGGGTAAGGTCAATTTATGAATCCATAGAATCAACTGACTTTAAATCTACTTAGATTCAGCTAGCATTTAAATAAATATATATATTTTTTTATAATAATAAGTATTATTTAATTTTTTGCTCATCACCATTGTCCCACAAGACTAGTGGTTGCTATCGATTACAAAGGCAGCCGGGACAAACAACAGGAAAAATACTTTCCGAAGCACAGAGGAGCACCGGACAATAATTTTTTGATAAACCATTCGATGACCATTTTAAAATTTCTTCGCGAAAGAAATTTTAGGCCCAATGCACTCACAAGTCACGACTACATCATACTTGTTGTTTATTGTATTGAAGTATAACTTTAATTACTACTACTATTAATAGAATTGCTTTGTGTCTCTGTTATCTTCCAAGAGGTTACCTGGTCGGCAAGCGAGTACTTACTGTTCATTTACTGAAGTAAAACTCTCTTTTTTAAGCAAATTACAGTAGCCCAATAGCGTGTTATTGAAAGTAGGTTATTGATTTTTGCCTCAAGTCAATAATGAAATTTTTCTTTTCTTAGTTTTATCCCCGTTTCTTTTTGCAAATTATACATATTTCTCAAACTTTCAAATAATAACTTCCTGGTTTCATAAACGAGTGCATCAATTTCTAGGTAAACGATAATAATGAAATACATAATTTACCTTAAGAAATGAAATCTTGCAAATAATGCGTATATAAGATATTGAATGCTGTACAACAGTTGTACAGTATGTTATATCATATATACGCATCGTAAATCTCTCTTTTTGTCATATACAAATGCATGCATGTGCGCGCGACGCTTGCATGTTTCGTGAAAACCCCACTCATGACCGCATCTGGGTTGAATATCAGTGTTGAATTTAAATTTTCTCGTCTCTCAGTTCGTTAACAATTCCACGCATTTACTTATTTCTTTCTTCATTCCCTCCGTGACTTGTGTCCGGTACTGTTTTTGCACTGTCATTAGAATTAACGTGGGCTGGAACGAAATTATGAGCACCACTTGCTTTAGGGATTCTTTCCTACTTAATTACTGTCTCTTTTTTGCCTTCTTCTTTTTTGGAGTTATGTTTCAGTTCGAATTTCAAGTTTGTTGCAAGTCACAAGTTAAAAAGTTATTTAGATTTATCTTTGTTTCTTTTTATTTTATATAACTAATAAATCGAGTGTATACTATGATATTACAATTTATTTAAATATTTTTAAAGTAATTAACTGCATTAACTGTGTATAATCATTGTTTTTATTTTAATAATTAATATTTTTTCTGCGTTGAAAAATGCGTAAGGATTCCGTGTCACTGTTGTAGACTAATAATATTTATTTATATAATAATATTTTATTTATTAATCCGATTATGGATAGTTAAGTTTCTTATATTAATGGTTTTCTGAGTTCTTTAATATAGTAACCGTTGTATATGTCTTAGTATGGTGGGTGAGCCAAACTTGTAATTACGCGCGTTTGTATGGGCCCATGATGAAAGTACATGTGTACAAAATACTTTGTTCATTCTATCTAAGATCAGAAAACCACTATCCATTGATATTGTTCATGTAAACGTGTCTTAATGGTATCTTATCATAAATACTGTACTTTAAAACCCTTTATCATTTCTCCGAAACCATAATCACGAACTAAAACAAAACATTATTAGCCGAATACGACGGTAATGAAAACATGTTGTTTTTAAACCAGCTTATTAAACAGGACATGAATAACGATCGCACGCATTACACACACAATAATAAATGTTCGAAAATAATACGGAACCAGCCATTAACGAAAGCACGCAAAATCCATTTGCCGTTTTCATTTCAATTTTATTTAATTAAGGCTTATGCGGTGTGTTGGCGTACATTAACGTTCCTGGGCTCTGTTTATTGACTAGTTCCGATTTTAATATTATTCTATTGTTAGGCCATTAAGGTTCCCTTACCTTAGGGGTCTAACAATAAAATTAACCTCTTTGGGAAACCCTTTGCAGACTGATAAAAAAAAGGATTTTTATAATAGAAAAAAGTACCCGAAATGCACTATTCTATGAGTCAGATAAACAAACTGCTGAAAAGTTTCAATTTGTTATCATCACATTACATATTCATTTAATAATCATCCCCCAATTATTGACAATTATTGACAATTTAGGAAAAATAAACGTTTCCTTTTTAAATTTCTTTTCTTATATTGTCAAGATAATAAGTTTTCAAATACCTATGTAAATATCACAAATTGCCATTTTTATTATTCTTTCCTTTAGGACATATATTTATTTTGTCAAATACTGGGCAACTAGAGTTTTACATAAAGCATTTCTATTATTTTTAAGTATATTATTTGACTACCGTTTGGTGGAACGGTAGCGACTCCACCGGGTTCGAGTCCCGGTAAGAGCCGATATTTGTAATAAATACGAGCATTTGTTTCTGATTTATGGTTATTTATATATATTTTTACTAAACCACCTAATTTGTTTCATATATGTATGTCTATCCGCTACCCTAGTTTCATAACATTAACCTTACAGTGCTTAGGTACTTTGGGCTAGGGTGACTGGTGTGAAAACAAGTAATATCATTATTACTATAACTAGCTGACCCGGCCACGCGTTGCTATGGTAACGTTAATTGATTATAAAACCTGCTATTCTTAGACTTATGGTAACTACGGTAACTATATATGGTAACAAACACACAAAGTATTATTATAATATAACATACTGATGACAAATCTATCATGAGCACAATAGATCACAACACCTTTAAAATAGTTGTAATATTTTCTAACAGAACGTTGTTACCAAGTAATGTTTAAGAAAAAGATTTTTTGTTGTTAATGTATCATTTTGCCGGAATCGGATATAAGGGACATCTACAAAGTCGTTATCGGATAGATGACCAAATTAAGATCGTGTACGTTAATAACTCTCTTGCAAACCAACATAAAACCAGTGATCCCAACTGCAAAGCCAGTTTATTTTAATAAGTGGGACTGTTCCTTACCTTTTGGTGTTACGATCTATAAAGAAACCGCTATGAGTTCACCAGCCGTGTATTCAGAGCGAAGCTATTCTTGGCTAATCAATTCCATTTTAGTTTGCAATTTATCTATCAATATAAAGTAAAGTGACCTTTCACTATTTGATAATTTGTTTATTCTAAATCATAACAGTAATATAATTTATCTTTTTCTTAATAACACCCTTTTTTAATTATGATTTCATAAATAGAGAAATTTGTTCTGCTCTCACGTCAATATCATTTTCTGTGTTCTACCTAACAAACAGACATTGCGACGTAGGAGGAGCATTTAATTATATTTGGGATTTCGTAGATTTCTTAAGATTATTGATATGGTGGACGAAAATTTTGCATCCCCTATTGACTGCAATTTTTAGCCTAACCAATGCATGCAAGTAAGTTCTATAGTTAATAATGATTACACAGACTTCCAATTATGAATATTTATAACATAAAAACAATAACAAGTCTTTTAAACTTTTAAAACTAACTTAACAGAATATCAACCAATAAAATACAAAGGCGAAGACGGTGTATTGTTCTATATCACTGATAACATTCGCATTAGTCTGAAATCAATTGAAAGAGTCTAGTTTTTAATCTATGTTCTAATGAGTTAAAAGGCAATGTGAATACCTAACAGCATGATAGTTTTATGACGTTTCTCTGGGCGCCAGAACACACAGCAGTCATTAGCAGTCAAAAGGGACAGTGTCGACGTGACCGATCAGTCGTCGATACCAATCGGATATCATATGCCTACCGCAGTCTGCGATTTTTCAAATCACGTTCGGGTAACATTCAAATGATTGTGAAAAAAAAATAATAATAAGAAATGGTATGCGGATTCTCATTGTATTAAATATATTATTGTGAAATATCGTTGCTTTTCGAATTGTTGGAACCAAAAATGCAGTTGTAGTATTCATTGTATGGAGTTTAACGTGCTTGTTACAGTTAGAAGGATCTAGACGGCGTTCGTTACACGTTCAGAATAGCGAAAGTTAAGTTACTTTCTCTATTACCTTGAGTTTCCTCATGATTCAGAAGCAACGTTGAGCTGTTGCTGTCTACCACATCTCTATACTGGGTTATGTTATGGCCCATTCTTCGTCAATTTATCAAATATGATTACATCGATTTTCATTTCCCATAATGTAATTCGCAGATTTTTTTCTCCACTGTAAAACAAATACCCGAATCTCGTTACATCGCATAAAAATTTTCTTTTACAGTTTTTTTCAACAAACTTACCTCATCGTCATATTTTTCATATTTGTGTATTTTATTAAAATATTCTTCGATTGATGTTTGGTTTTCCATAATTTTGATTCACGTTTCAGTTAGCAAAATTGTCGTTAATTACATCAAAATTTACCTAAATACCGTAAATTAATTTTCAATTTTAATTAGTCTTGTTTTAACATTGTAATACTAAATAAAAGGAATCGTGAGAATAAAATTGTGGAATTTCCGAAAATTTACAATTTTAAAATTCTTATAATTGATAGAAACATAATATATCGCTTCGTAATCGTTTTGTAATCACGTAATGTATATCAAGATAAGAGCGCTGATCTCTTAGTACGTGCTACCAATAGGCTATGACAATGCCACACCGCCCCTGGCATTCGAAACAAGTATTGCGGACAAAAAGACTGGTTAATATTCAAGCTATGGTTCTTGAGGAGCGATGATTGACAGCACTTTGGGCAGACTTTATTCTAACGAAATAAGTAATGTGGCTGTCGTCGACTTGTCCATCTTATTTCGTGAATAATGATCGTGTTTGAGATTTATAGATAAAAATGACAAATGATTTTAAGAAGTAATTTGAAGTTTTAACAAAATACAATGTTTGGTACTGTTTATATTTCTGTTATTTTCTTCTATAGGAAAATAAAAAGCTAAAATAGATCTGAATATCAAATATGGATTGTACTTTCTACACTATGATAAAATATGCTTAACGAAAGTGTAATAATAAACAATTAGATAAAATTAATTAAAGTCATTCATATATCACGAATAATACAATAAATTGCCACGGAATACAAGTATACTAATAAATATTCTAAACAAAAACTAAACTAAAAAGAATTAGTTTTTTTTTTACTGATTCAATTACATAACTTTTTACTTTAATTTATGAGCCTGTCAAAATGTTTTTTTATTTATTTTACTTTTACAGTTCAAAAAGGAAGGTTTGCAAAAATGCTTTGGTTATCATGAAGAATTTCTTCGCAACACCTCAGGATAGCGGGTGGTAAGGTCCGACAATATCTGTGAATAATCTTTACACCTTTACAACTTAATATTTCGTCCTTGAAACAGTACTGCTTAACTTCCACTTGTCTTTATCTCGCTGCCTTAAGGCTTAAATTAACTTGCCCTACGTTTGTCGAATTGTATCCATAGGGTGGTATGTTTCTATAGTGAAGTGGAACAGTAATTTATCGTCGACTTTGCAAAGCAATTGCGTAAATCATGCATTTATGACAGCTACGTACAGACAGCCTTGTCTGCCCGCAATATTCATAGTTGTACGGTGGTTTTGTCATTACAAATAACACAAACAAAGAGTTTCAACAATGTCCAGAAATCTGTTTCAATGTATTTAGCCTTGATTTCTTTTTATCTTTTTACTGTTAGAATAATGCTTTGTGGTTAGCTGTATTACTCACATATAAGATTTTTTTGGCCGTGAGAGGTATTGTTATGTGGCTTAAAATAAAAATATAATAAAAGAAATAACTTCTGAGGTAGAATCCAATTTGCACAAGCGCCATAATATCTACAGAAGCAGACGCTCTAACCAGGCTTTTACGAATTTAATTAAGTAAGTATAATTTATAATTTCTTCACCTTGTCAAAGTAAGTCTTATATTTTTAGCAAATTTTGTCAGAACTGAAGATTTCACATATGTTTTTATTAGGTATTTGATTTTTAGTAAGTTATTTGTAACATTAGAAGAAATGAGGGGAGGAGAACGACAGTGGAAAAAAGGCTCGAACCCTGGTCCCTCTTATCAGGTGCACTAACCTACATTACTGTGCAAAGTTCTTACCAGTCTTTATGAATTTATCAAACATTTACTCATATTACTAAAGGCAACCGCATACGCGTGTACAACAAAAGCCACGTTTATTTTCCTACTTTTTTATATGACCGTAACTGGAAAATTACTACTACAATTTTTTTCTTTTTATGAAATCACGTTTAAAATGTCTACTTAATATTCTAATAAGTAAACACACGAACCACGGGCTTTTATTACTACATGCTTTGTTACATCGCATGTCACTGCATATAACATATTGTTTTTTAATTTTGTCGGTGATGTTACTTACTTTTAATGCACATCACAAACAAGTTCTGGCTTCATTAACGATGTTATACCATCATTTGTCTGATTTAAAGTTTAATATCAACTATTGTTTGTATTCTTAATCTTTCATTTGATTAAGAACGAAGCAGTGTGAAATTAGAAGGTATTTAAATTCATTTAATGTGTTTTGTTTTCATCATTCCATTTTTGTCCCAATACTATGAAGTATATTTGCAATATATTAAAAAAAAACGTTTCGTTATAATGTTGCTGATAACTTTTGTATTTCACAAAGATCTATATTTTATTAGCAAACAAGCCATAATACGGATGGATTAAGACTTAATTAGCGATCGCTATGGGGCACCGCGCACGCGCGACTTTATCTTATCTGTGCACGACGTTCATGTCCGCCGGAGGTATATTTAGTATCTCGCTAGTAATTGCCACAGTCTTAAAAGTCAAACAAACTTTTAAGCAGGTTCTTTTGGGATGAGTATCCAAATTCCTACTTAATTAATAATAATTAATTTAATACTGTTTTCATCATCTTATACTTTAACATGAAATTAAAAAGTACATGCAATATCGTAAGTATATTTATTACATTAGCTGGGCTATGCGTGCTAGCAGTAACTTTTGTATATTCTGCCTATTTTTAGATTATACAATTAAAATTGAAGAATAACAATATGATTTATTTTTATTTTTTATTTTTGTGAACTATTTTATTTTATCTTTATCTATTCTTTTAACTATTTTATTAGTGAGGCTAGTGCCCGGTAAAACCAGTCTCCTGCTATTTTTTACTTAAAAAGCTGGTCTTCTACTTGAATACCTGCAAGCCCTCTGTGGACTAAATCCGGTTAAGATGTTTTTATTTGAACGTGTGATAGATACATAGTAAAAATCAGTAAGATTTTGTCATAAGAAGGGGCTGCTGTTATAGTTGTTATTGTGTGTGATTATTTGTTTGTTGCAGAATAAACTTAGATGTGACATTATTTAATATCAAAAAGCAAATTGATGTTTCTAATAATTACACTGAATACGATACGGTTACGGTACGAGTTTCTAATAATTACACGGGTCAATATCTGATCCAAGAGATATACCACTCAGCACAATAGAAACAGACGACATATTTGAATTTGTCAGTTTATGTTATCTAAAGAATAACTTTTATCTGGATTTTAAAATATAGGCCCATAATCAATTAATATGAGATTATACACCAAGTAGGTTTCTCTTATTAAATATTTGAACTAGCTACTAAGCTACATTAGGACTTGGTGCCATTAGTTGAATTTTACAAGGTTACTTTATATGATATTTATTTTATTATAAAAGAAATCTAAATAGGTATAGAAACAATGTATTATAAAAGTGTGTCAGTAGTCTAGGGTATTATAGTGTTGTGATTTGTCAAAAAGACATGATTGAACTCCCACACGAGTAGGTATCCAAGTTTTGCGAAATTGTAGCAAAACTTACATTTGAATGTTAGCAATCCTGCGATTGCACACTAACTCGTGCAAAATGGTATAAATATTATTAACAATAGTTCCTGCACTTATATAGAACAGTACCTACCCATGTCTAAACTGGATCTCCCGCGGTGGTTCGCCTCCTGCTAATTAAGATAACTCAATATGTCCACGTTGAAAATATAGCTGCGCGCACGCAACCATGACCATTGGTCCTGTAGCAAATTGTATGACATGTCTGTAAGGTAAGAAGAGGAATTGCTTTCCGATTTGCAACTAACTGGTCGTACTTTACAACTGGATTGATAAAGTTGTTAAATTATTTCAACGTCTTAATTTAGTTAATTTAATGATCTTGATTATGATAAAGATTTTAGACTTGTTAATTGCTTACAAGTATCGAAAATTAATTTAATATCTTTTAAGTCCATTGTTCACTTTATTACAGAATTTGGGAAATTTTACAGAAAATAATTGGACCTACATTTATATATTTTTAATTGCTTTAAATAAGTAATACTACAAAATTAGAACAGCATAATCTTTTACTTTTTTAGACCAATTCCTAACTAGATTTCTTCATGTATTTACATTCTCTTCTGCGTCTTTTGCCATTTGTTGACTGATAAATGTTGAACACTCAGAAATTATAAAGAATATTTTTATTTTCATTCAAAGTAAATTTATAAATCATTACCGAAATTACATTATCATTTTCGGCATCAAATACGAGGAGTCCATTGCTATACACAGAAATACATCATTTTTGGATAAGTTGATAATATTGCCGGCTATACGAGTATATAACGTTATAGGTAAGAAGGTGGCGTAACCTTACTATGCAAACTCCTATAAGGCAATAGTTATGCACATAATAGGGTGTAGGAAAATCTTTTTGCCAACTTTCAAGATAAGAACATGATATTTAAATAGTGGCTAGTTTCATACAATATCTTCCTATGGCACATTACAGTTTTTTTTATATAAATTAAGTATCCTTATTCCAAATGTTTACGATTAGTATATACTAATCGTAAACATTAAATTTAATAAATCAATCTTAACATACCAATCCACCTACATAACCAAAACTACCCGTAGCGTAGTCACAGAACCCATTCCGGTAAGATGCGGGGATTTCTAACATTATTTATAACTGTCGAGAACTAAGCTCCATTTTTTATGAAACACCTAAATTTGGCGGTCCGTCTTGGGGTCCCGTAAATCTTGGTGTATTCGCCGGATTACCACAAGAGTAATGACTGCAGTCCACCTGAAGAGGGACAGCAATTATTTAGCTATCTACTCATGCGATGAGTCGTTTTTAGACTGGTTGTGTGTCATTTTGTACTTCAATAGTATTGCCGAGCCAAATATTTGCAGTACCATTCTATTTTTCATCACTTTATTATGAAATTAAATTAATTATGATCATATTGTGGTGGAGCTCAATGGCGCATTAAACGCGTTCAGCCTGTGGTTTTGAAGGTTAAGCAGCTTTCGTAGGGTTCAGGCAGGGGATTGGTGGCCAAAAATTTGTATTAAATCATAGTCTATTATGATTTTAAAGAGGGTTTAGTCGCTTTCGCAATCCGCTCTGAGCACGCGTCTTGGGTTATGAAATTTTCACCTGTAGCTACTGTGTTGTCATCCATGAAAAAGACTTGAAACCTTGAAGTGAGGACATAATTAGGTAGATGATGATAATGATCTTTATCCTCATAATGGAGTTTATAAATTCTATGGCATAGGTAATAGTTGGTTTAATATGTTTAATTATAAATTTATTTTTTTAATGGGTACGTTCTTGATCCCAATCAAGCCCGGGGGCCAAGAAAGAATCCATGATGGAACGTGCTAACCCTGAAGATGCCTATTCAACCTTTGAAAACGGACGGGTTATAAGTACTAGGAAATACAGACGTAAGGAGGGAGTTCCACTTCTTTGCTGTACGCATTATGAAAGATGTTGAGATGCGCTTGGTGCGACAGGAAGGAATAGCAACCAAAAAAGGGTGGTAGCCCGCAGTGGGTCTGGATGTCCGATGGTTTATCCATCGGGAGATGGCGGTATGAGCACATGCAGCTCCTAAGCACACTTTTCAAAGTACATTCTGTATAAGATCGACAGACAGGATTTAAAAGATTTTTATTTTTATACTTACTAGCTAGGCGCTTTCATTAATTGTAACTTTTGAAATAAAAATATGTGTTTATAATGGCTATTGCCAAATATATCTAAAACAAATCTGATAAATGACGCAAAATTTCCAAACATTACAGTTTGCAGTAACTGTAAAAACTAAACAAATATTGTATGATATTTTCTATTGCAGTAACATTTTGTTAAACATAGTTGTAACTACCGCAATCAAGTTACTTTAAATGTATTTTAAAAATTTATTATATTATTCAATATATGAATTACGACTTTACAAACCTTTTCCGTTGTTGAATTTAGGTATATTAAAATACACCTAACCAAGGCATGTGCAAACACTACCCACACGTAAACAACGGATGTTCGTATGAATCTTTTTTATTTAATTACCTTTTCAACTTTTTGAAATTCGCGTATCTTTTATCAATCATCGCTAATCAAACATTTTTATAATAATCATATTGAAAATATCTTATATTATAGAATTAACTCTATTAATTACATAGATATCAATTTTATATTTTACTCTTTTCATAATTGATAAAAGAATACCTTGATGATAAATTACTTTAGATTTATTATTAAGGAACAACCAAGTATTTTTTTACTACAAACGATATTTATTTTATTGTTTCATATTTTGAAATGCGTGTCTAAGCTAGTAAACAAGTGAATGTTTCTCAATCAAGCATCGTGTTAAAACTCAACCTACTTTAGCAGATGAGGAACTGTGACACCGCTCGTACAATTTCGGACCAAGTAACTAGCAAGATTATCCGTAACAAAATCCGGTCAAAAATTAAGCTCGAGGCAGTGTTTTATGCAGGAATTAAGGCTCCCATGAAAGGCTTATAATTAACGACCTAATTAGCAACGCGAGCTCTGTTAGTAAAGCGCCGGGCGTATCGTGACGCCC
This sequence comes from Calamotropha paludella, assembly GCA_927399485.1. Lineage (NCBI taxonomy): Eukaryota > Metazoa > Arthropoda > Insecta > Lepidoptera > Crambidae > Calamotropha > Calamotropha paludella. The sequence goes on along the minus strand of OV656815.1, from coordinate 17,054,934 downwards.
TCTGGTATCCGATTTTGGTACTAGTCTTATTATATTTTCGTGTAACCATTTACTTTATACTTATAAACAAGACTCATACGTTTGTTACACATTGTTGGTTTCGAAAAATATCATATATAATATATTATTACTTATTTAATTAGGTATATGTACCATATTTGCATTATTAAATATATGTTATCCCTTAACAAACCCGTGACATTATGGCAAAATAGGTGCATAAAACTAAATATTTCTTCGGTAGGTCTCATCGATTAATCTGGTAGTTTTTGACAGTAATCAATCACCTACGATAACTTTTACTTAATTTCTTTCAATGACACATAGCAACAAATTGTATATGTATCGTAGGTACCCATGTGCGTTCATTAATTGGAATGAACAATAATGAGAACATAGATGGACTTTCATGAAAAAGAAACTAACTAATAATAATATCATCCTAAAAAACCATCATAATATTGGAAAGAATTTCTGTCATGTAAAGATAAGTAAAGACTTTTAAGTAGTCTTTTCCATTTTGAATTTTTACTATTTTGGTATGTCTATTAAGGTTTAATGAAATGGAATAAAACGAAAATATTTTTTTTCAAATGCTTTTTTAAATAAGCTCTTTTGAATCGTCTAACTTTTTTTATCTATCACCCATGTAAGATGTCTTTCAACCGACAAGAAGTACGAGCACAAGAAACTCGTCGGCTTTAACAGAAGTAACGATATTTACAATTATGCATCGTCACCATACATAATCCACTGAACCAATATTATTCAATAATAAAGGTTTCATTACATCGTGGTACAGGTTTCATACAAAAAAATCATTAACACGCATGAGACTTGATTTCAAGGCCAAATAATTTTAAATTAAGAAACTGTGTAATTAACAATATAAGTCCAGATATATAAGTCCAAAAAGTTTGCGGAAAATGTTTACAAAATAACTAAAATTACAGTTACTATGGGAATCTTAAAATTACTTTGATTGAAATATAAGTAGTATAAAATTGAATATAATTATATTATTCAAAATGTTTTCTCATAACTTTTTAGACTTAGATATGTTTCTTAAGCGTATAAAATGTCATAAAAATCAGTTTCTATAGGGAAATTGTTTTAAAAAAAATAAGTATTTGGACTTAAAATTTTTATGAAAAGATAGGTATTTTGGTCGGAACTATAGTATCTTATTAATATCTCAAACATTCATTGATATACGCCTTTCAAATTTGACTCTATTTTCGATCCAAAATATATTAAACTTTCCAGCCTCGCTTTAAATAACATAGCAGTTGCCATAAAGTTCAAAATCGAGCAACAAAAGAATCGAACCTCACATCCCGTTTCGGCCTTGCATGCACACTTCCTGTTTGGCACGACACCATGGCTACTTTCCTCAATACGGGAGCAACTATTCCGACTTGTATATTATGTTTGTATTTTAATATAGGTAGGAAGGTACTTATGCAATCCATGGTTTGTGATGCTCTATTTGGAGTATTCATTGAAGCTTACTCAAAGTTTGTTATTTAAATTCTGTTCTATTTTCTCCTTATCTAAAATATTTTGGAATGGAAAGGAAAATTATTTATTTCATAGATAAACACTTTTATGGAGGGGAAAAATACTGTTCCAAAATTTTGTGTGATAGTTATTAATTGAAAGTTTAAAGTTATTGTAAAAAACAAAGCGAGCAAATACTGTTCATCTAAGTAAAATGATAACTCAAAGAGAAATTTAAGAAAATTATATTGAAATAAGTATACCAAGGCGAGTAAGAGCCTAACGCTTACAGCATTTTACCAAAAATATACAGGTTCAAATCCCAAGATATTTTTTCTAACACAATCTTTATACGAATACAGATTTCCTAGAGTTAGTATTGTTCAAATAAAAAATTAATTATATTACAATAATTATATAAATATTTGTACATATTGTTAGTTTAACATTACATCATGTTATGTTCATGTTTACAATCCGGTTGTAGTTAAATAAATAATAAAATAAATCTGACTAGAAAGAAACAAAATAAACTTTAGGTTTAGTTATAAGAATTCTTGTAAACTCAGCGAACGTTCAAACCAATATATCATACTTAATAGGAAATTGAGTCACGAAAAGCAGCCAAACTAGTTTGACGGTGATGTAGTTATAAGTTATGCCTGGAACCTTAGGAGAGGTCAGAAGTCACTACGGATGCAGCTTCCAGCTATTGCTAGGATTGGTATTAGCGATTAAGATTATTAATATTGTGTACTTATAGTAAGACCTCTACGGCTGGTAAGCTTACGGTTAGTATGCTGCTAGTTAGGTTGCGTAGAACGTTTCATTTTTGGTATAATCTCTATTGGGACATTTGCTGAGTCTGGGTGAGGTATTACCATATAATCTATAACAAAAATGCAAAGATAGATAGCGATTTCTCGATTGTCTAATTATGTAACGTCATATTTTGATTGGTTAGCATTTCACTTTAGTTTCATTTAGTAAAATTTAAATACAAATTTAGAACCAATCCTTTTATTGCCTTACGTATAGTATTACAATCCGGAGAGAATTTGTAGTTCTTGACGGTTGTCAACGCATTTAGGATCGATGCAGAGCTTGATGAAGTAAATTATGGTCACACAGCAGATTTTTAAACGTTACCAAAATTGCTTAAACTCAGCTTTTATAAATATCATAAAAATATTGAAAATACCCGAGAACCCAGAGCTGGCAACTATTTGGGACAAAGAACAAGTCTTGCCATTCATCGAGGAAGATGACTTGGGGCATTTTTCCTACATAATGATGGTCTCTAATATTGTAATTATTGTATATATTTGTAGTTCTTTAAAATTAAGTAAGGTAAATTAGTTTTAAGTTCATTTAATGATCTCTTCTATATAAGTATACTTTATAATAATCAGGGCGTCGATATTTGATGGGAAAACAAGGGATTCATTTCTTCGGACACAGTCACAAACCCATGCTAAAGACTCTGAAAACATTATCTCTGAAGTATTTTTATTCTGCCTTATTTATAGATGGAAGAGTAAGAAAATAGTATAATTTTTAAGTGCTAGAGGTTGTCTGCGACGTCGTTCGTGTGGAGTGAAATCATAGTGCTCACTTAAATTTCCAAGGGAACGTATAAGTCTTCCTGCAGGTAAAGAAACCTATGGAAAATAGCTGTTGCTATTTTCTAATGCTGCTGTTGACTTTTATTCATGCCGACACAAAAATTTGTCTGGGATATAGTATGACATTCATTGGTATGAGTTATATACCTACTAGATATACTGGATCAAGATTACTTTGTGTGCCTAATTTAAGTTGTTTCGATGTGATGAATAACTTAATATTTTTTAAGTTAATTGGTACTATTATTGGGATTCAGTAAATAAACAAATTTAAGTGAAAATAAAAGAATTCGTTACAGTAACAGAATTTTATTTAATGCAAATCCATTTCGCACTATAGCCGACATTGTACAAAAGAATAATTAATATCGCTTCCCATCATGATACGTAAACAGATAATATAGAATTACACAACTCTCCACACAGATACAATCATGAAACACAAAACATTAAATCATTTCTACACTAGAGTCCCTCGAGCTTTTAAGTATTTTCCATCATAAATCACTATTTTATATTAATTAATTATGTTACATTACTACAAATTGGGCCTACCTAGTATTTACGTATGACAAATGCTTCGTTACAACGAAATTTACGTATTTGATTCATGAGCACGTTTCCAGTTCAAATAAATGAAATATTTTGTTCCATTTTTAAATTTACAGCGTTACAGTTGACAAACAAGTTTGTTCAACATTTTTGATATCCAAAATTAAAATAATAATTTTATGAAGCTAGATACATAAATAATGTATATTTACAATATGTAACAAAATGAGGAGACAATTTTGACGACAATTCTTTCCAACTGATGTGTATGTTTTAAAACTGTTATACCTATAAAAGGAACTATAAAATTAAATTAATTAATACACGTGTAAGTCATTCTGTCATACTAAATAGGTTAATACAAAATTATTTTGGCACTTCGAAGAAAAAACAAAAAAACCATTACGAAAGAATCACGTCCAAATTCCTCATTACTCCTAATTACAGAAGATTAAATTACGTATATGTTTATAGGAATCCAAAAATATTACAGCTACTGTATCTTAATATAAATTAGATTATGCTTAGTTTAGTTAGCTATTCGTATACTGGGCACAACTAGTTTTGATTCTTGTCATTTTCATGTGACTATAGATAAACTATTTGTCTAAGAATAAGTTAATCTATCGACTAATAAATGGAATATTTCTTCATACTAAAGCTTTTGCAGTTACGTATTTAGCTTTAACCGGTGTTACGCACAGAACAAAATATTTTTTACATTGATTTAACTGTTGAAATTGCTTACAAAATGTAAACAGAAGGATTAGATACTATAAGATATTCCCTACAACATTTAGTTCTTATACTTTTGCATCCACTAATTGAAAAAAAAGAATTATCGACACGGAATCGGCTTACGCAGAGAGCGTGTCACCACTCTACTCGCATTAAGCCGATCAGCCGTCGCGATGGTTGTGAACATGTGTCCGTCAATCAAGTAATCGAGAACCGAATCTCCGATAGGAGCATATGAACTACCATCACCGCATCGGTTACATTCAGCATAATCGACAATGTTTGCCTGCCGTCGAAGAATTCAAGCAAGTCGCCGTGCTGCCGTCTCGCCGACACTGTTAAGCCACTGTTAAATACGAGTACGTGGACTTCCCAACATGGGCGTTAAATTTCTTTGAATGACATACGAATACGATTAACAAGTCGGCAAACCACCGATTCGTCGTTGGCAGGCACCCGGTTTCATCGATAGTGCCGATGCGAACCACGTTATTAACTAATAACATGTATGAGACTTTTTTCGACCGTCCCAACCCTATTCCGCATCTATATTAACGGATACCGAAAACGAGTTTATTTTTATATTTCATTATTCTACCATCAAAAGACCCATTTTATGCAACTGTGAAAAATAATTCCGAGTTCAATAGAATATTAAGTGTATTAAGGGTCGATTTTACTTATGAGTTAACTATCTTATGTCTACATAGTACAATGACTTATATTCATAACATTTTTTACCGAATTATTAACTTAAATTATTTTATTAGTATAATTTATTTTGTGTGGTTGTACTAGGACCTACTTACGATTTGCCTTATAAACACTTTGTTTTCTTACAAATTTATATAATCTCTATAAAAAAATATTCTCAAATAATTTGCCAAAACTTTACGTGGTTACCGTTATCGTTGTAAATATTATTATACCAAATGTTAAATACATTCATATAATTTATTAAATAAAAATTACATCATATTAGGCTGGATTAATTGAATGCATAGAAAAACATAATAAACCTCCTGTGGCTATAATATTTATTAACCTGTATTTCAGTATCCGGTGATGTTGAAAATATAGTTACCACTAAATATATTTTTTTTTTCATGATTAACTTCAAATTCGCATAAAAACGTAGAATCATGCTAAAAATTTGCTATACTTTTTGCGTATCTACGCACAGGATACTTCTTCTTTTAATATGATGACTATATTGAGTTGAATACAAAAACATTAGGGTATATTGTTACAAAATCCTTTTCTGGTAAATATACCTGTATTTTGCTCTTACGTTACACCGGTATCAAGTAATGTAAGTCGACTACAGTACATGTATCTTAAGAACGTATACCGACGTTGTACATCAGATTCAGTTACAAAGTACATAATAATATTACTCATTTTAGTATTTACATTCGCCATTTGATACACACTCAACACAGAAGAATACACCTAGGGGTCTTTATCATATTAATATTTTACTTAAATACTTTTTATACATTATACATTAACACGTTGAAACATATTTTTCATGTTTTTTTAAGGTTTGGTTTTGCTTAGATTAATCCAAGTGGCTTTCTTTACGTTCTTTTTTATAATCCAGTCAAAATTATTATTGAGCTCTAAATTATCTACAGTAAAATTAACCTTAGCAATAAAATATTTTTTTTAACTTCTCTTAATCAAAATACGGCTAAAATACTCTTACAAATTTGCAGTAGCATAGATATAAAATATTTCAATAATATAATGATAAAATGTCGTTATACGTACGACAGCCTGTGTTGTTTCAGACATTGGGCATGCAAGTTACAGCTGGAATATAGTATTTTAGCTTCATCCTTTAAAAGTATAAGACGTATACTCTTCCAGTCAATCTATTCCCAATCATAATTTATGATTGTGAGAACCAATCCTTTTTAGTGCTAGTATTATCTCGTGATAATGGATTTTATATATAATAGCCCTCATATACATTACGTTACGTTTAAAAATAATAATATCGTAACAAGATTGTTTTTAACACGTGTCGATAGACCCCGAGGTGTTTTAAAAGTGTTTAAACAACAAAAACATTGGGAGGCGCGCTGTTGATTGAGTGTATGTTATTCCAAACCAATGTTAGTAAATGTATAAAATAAGATTGAAAAATAAAACCACAAAATCAGTTTTAGTTTGTTTCATTTGCGCCAAGTTTATAAACTATTGCAACGTATACTACTACCATTGGTTGAATACTTTACATTTATTTCTCCAGTTCTTCTTATTTATAGAATAAATGTGTGTATTTAAATAATATTTCCCAACAAAGTAACGCTGTCCCACCATTGCTAACTCAATTTAATACAAAAATAAATAAAACAATAAAAAAATATTTTCCGAAACAACAGCTTTAGGGAATATGAAAACCATATCACAGTAGAAAATTTGCAAATAAAAACCTGTACCACCAAATGTAGTGGAACTATAAAGAGCTGTAAAACCCGTCGAATCTACTCCGCGTTTTGGCAGATAAAGTGCGATTTCGAGTGAGCGATAGTGGGGCGCGATTCGCACGATAAATAAAAACACAATTCCATTTCAAGCTTGGGGCTGCGGCGCGGCGTCCGTGTACCTCAGCAGGCGTCCAAGATTTATACACGGAGATGCGGACCAATATATCACGGGAACGCGGGAACCCGACCTATTCCTAGCCAACAGCCACTGTGCCGATCTTACACGATAGCAGATCAACCAGATAGCACGCTACTAACGCCACTTGACCCCGTCTAGAACTTCACACTCGCATCTTTACACTAACTTCTATGATCCGTAATATATTCATTCACAAGTTAAGGTGAGCGATAAATAAGCGGACACCAAACCGCGATTTTTCATCCGAGTCTCATATAATTTATAGTCGACGATGATATCGGGACTGGTTCTTTTATTTGTGAAATAGTGATACGCGGAGTGTGCTCGGTAAGCGTTACTAACGGGAAATTTTGACGATAAATCACGAGCAGTCGATTGCCTAAACGTTCGTGTGGGCTGGTGGAAAAATTTATTCGATAGCCGAATTTGATATCTTGATCTCGCAAAGGCATGCTATAAAGCGTGCGATGGGGAAGGAGCGACCTTTCTGTGAGCGCGCTATATCAGTGAAGCTTTCCTATCACCTACCAAAGCATTGACAACGCTTAACGCGGTGACCACCTGGAACAAAAGAAAAAGCAAAATTAATCGGAATGCCAATCATAATAAAACATAAATAGCGTGATTCCGGATGTAATAAATCCTAAAAACAAGCAGGTTTTTCGGGGATTATGTCAATTGCCATGCAAATTTGCTTAGATTCCTCAGAAGCTTTACCTCAATGTTAGCCCACTCCGAGCACAATACTAACGCCTTCATCTCAAAATGCGTACTCATAAACAAGAGCGGACTTAAAATGCAAATAATTTCGCGCGAGCCCCATGGGCATGTTAAAACAAACTCAGCATTCTAACAGCTTTCCATTATTTATCGCTTACGCTCACGGAAAGGCGATTTTTTTTCAGTTAAAGTTAATTTCTAGCGTAATGCGTATTTGATAAAAGGCTGTATCTCTGGCAAGCAGGCTCCGACGAGCCCGGTCTGAAATTAAGATGTAACATGATGCGAGAACGAGCAAAAGCTGCTAGATTTATTGCTATACCACTTTGCATATGCTGATTTACAAAGACGATGGATATTATATAGAGCGGTTACGTGTGAGACTGCGATAAATTAAGTGTTCTACATTTTAAGTCAATTTGACAATTTGGCTTAGTTATAACAGAAATTAGGACTTTAATATTAATTAACTTACATTTGTAATGTGAATGAAGGCGACAGAAAAAAGCAACATAGATTAGCCTTATCTAACAAAAACTAATACGACGTATAAATATGTCGAAGAGTCATAAGAGTAATAAATTCTACATTACTATTTAATCGACATGTTTCAGAATTTAAATAACAGCAATCAGAACGAGTATCGAAAGTTATATAAAAATCTACGACATTATTACTGCTTAAAAATAGTGTGATGAAAAAGCGCAAGTTATTACATAAATTTTAGATGTAAAAGATAATATGTCTCTAGTTCTGGAATCAAAGCTTCTAAGAGAGTTAACCCTATTAACTATAAAGAGTTTCAAGACCCAAGGGGGTAGTAGCCACTCAATGTCATTATTTTATTGCTGATACAAGCTATTCGCGACGTCGGCGAGCGCGAGCGGGACGCCTAGCGGCTGTCTGCCTATCCGAACTCAGCAGAAAGAAACATAACAGAATCGTTCGTGCGCGCCTTATAATAATATCTTAGTCGCAAGTGTGAGCGCAGCTTAAAATAAGTATTTAGCATGAATATTTATACGATTTCCGTAAACGAGTTTTGATTTGTGGGACTGCGTTCGAGATTTCGAATGTTTTGTAGGCGTTGGAACCGCGAATGTGAAATTAATATCAATGGATGTGATTTTCTTTCTCATCTTTTTTTATTAGTCTTCATCGATATATTTGGTTGGATATTTATACTTTTGTTACAATATAATGTATTCTTGGGAAATTAAAAAATAGTTATTACTGACCTCCATTAAGAATTTCTTACAATTCTATAAGAACGATGTAGATACAACACAGATAAAGTGAAAAGTCTTTTAAGAGAAAAAGGTCCACGTACGATATACGTAGAGGATCGTAGCCAAGGAAAGTAATAAAGAAGTGGGACGCCAACCGAATAATTGATACGATTATGTGTTACTGCTACCAAGGAGATAAGGGCAGGTTATATGCGATGCTCAAAAATTATCCGTGATATTTCAATACAAATAAATATGATTGAATATATTTCAAGAACAATTAGAAACTTTGTATATTCGTCCCTTTCTAACAAATCACGCAAACGCGAACACGAAAAGAGATAAATGCGCGGCCAAAGGATGAGGGGTACGGGGCGAACAATTGACAATCGTAATGGGTCGAATACGGCCACATTCAAATATCGAACGATCGAGAATCGGTTTTGCGCTAACTATGATATATCATCGAATAGTCAAGGTCATCAACCTTAGTACTAATTATAGTACTATTACAGCATCTAGTGTGAACATTAAGGACAATGTGAGCAAGCCAGTCTATCATGCGTAAGCGCTCATAAATCCCGGTGAGAGGTGCAAAACACTGAAATCTACAGACATTAACAACATTTTAAACTATGTAATCAAAAAGCAAACGTAGAATACACAACAGTAAGTCTATCAAATAACCCATTTTCTTTATTTTATAAAATGGCTAAAGAAATTTTTTAGGGCATGGGGAAATCCATTTCAAGTGCAGCACTCATGAAATTTAAAATAAGTTCGCATTTAGTTGCAACTATATCAATATCTTATACCAATTTAATTTTATAATGATATTTCTACTAATATACTTAATATGGATTTTTTTCCTGCTTGAATGTAGTTGTTTAAATTAGCTAAGTAGATACTTCCGTAAAGGTCGAAAAATCATGTTTCTTTCTAATTTGTTAAGATAAGGGTAACGAAAAGATTGAAAACACTCCAAAAATGTTCACTCGGAGTTTCAGCAAAATTGGAATGTGACTATTCACTTTATCTCTGCTACTGATCTATTTAAAACTATTTAAAGTCGTAAAGCATGCTTAATATAATTCCGTTTCCGTCCAGTGTGAACACCAAGAACAATGGAAGAAGGGCCGCGCTCCGTCAAGTGCGAGCGTCAATAAATCTTCGCGGGACGCGCAATTCGTTGAATTACAGCATGCGCCGGGCACCGACGAAATTAGCTCCGGAGATAAATTGACGGAGGCCGCTAAATAAATTATTTGGGAAAACCGAGAAAAAACGGGCGTCTTTCCTTGATAAGGGTTGGAGGTTGTAATGAACAGCGTTGTGTAACGTTACAATTATTATGGCATTGTGTTAAGTATAGCTTTTCGTAGCGCTGATGTCGCATTGCTTGTGTCACACTACGGCTTAGTATTTCAAGAATTCCTTTAATTCCATACTGCGTACTAAACACAGCATAGTCTTAATAACATTACAATAAATATAAATCATTTTATTCATAAAACCACAATAAATTGACAACAGAAAAAAGAATTCAATATTTTTTTTCCCAATGGGCAGTCTTATCATCACTAAAAGCTATTTTCGCTAGACAACCTTTAGACGGATAATAGACATTAGACTCATTTTCGATTATTCGATTATTAATTTTATTAAAATAAATACATGTAGGTATTTATGGTATATACATAGCACACACAAGCATTTCTACTGTAAACTTTAATGCAACTCCACTTTTTATTTTAATGGGTCTTTCTAATTTAAATTCAGTGTAATTATTTCAAGTGACCAGTTAAAATTTCTACTAAGTATTCATTAACTGACTAGTTCTCACGTCGTTATAACGGCAATCACATATTTAAACTGTGTAAGTATGACATGTTAATTGTTCATTTATATGAGTATTTTATAAATAGATATAAAACTTACAACCATATAAACAATGCTTAGTTTTAAAGGAACAATTTTACTATCCATACATTTACTATAAGAAAATAGTAAAACAAGTAAGTAACTAATTATAGTTAAAAATATCAAATTACAACTAAACAATAACAATGCAAATGAACATCTGACGCGAAGCTGAATTTGCATGGCGTAGAAACAATGACGTCATTAAAACAGCAGTTCCAAATGTGTAGGGAACAATAAATGATTACAATTAGTTTATAAAATATTCAAGTGATTTTTCTTGCTCACCACGCGTAAAGGCTTGTAACACCCTTTCTTTCAGCGGGATTAATCTTAGTTGTGTATTCGGGATTCAGCCGGCAATAAGAAAGATGCATAGGTGGGCTTAAGAGGGGCGGGAATGGCAAATTGTCTCAGATTCCCACCCTCGCAATCGGGATAAGGATTTTATTACATTCGTTAACGCATATTAGATTAATGTCTCGACGTTATATTTGTATGTAAATGAATACTGCAGTAATGATAACTTACCATTAATTCGAAAAAAAACCTTCGAAAAACGTAAAATTTCATGGATTTCTACACTTTTACTTTTTATCTTAATTAAATTACTCCAGTGTTTAGGTTAAGAAGCTAATAATAAGCTAAGTTATTTAGTTAAAAAAAGAACCCTACTGCAAACGATAGCAGGCGGGAACAACTCTTTGTGATTTGTAATTTTTGACTTGTCCCCTCTTTCTATAACTGTATTAATATATGTTTACATTTTTGAATAAGACGTTCCAAATCTGTTTTAAAGTCGTTTTATGTTTTAAAAAGTGAAGAATACAAAAAGACTTGATTTACAATAAAATTGTATATTTTTTAAAATATAATCTATCCCTGTCATCTAGCAGGTTAAAATAAAACAATAAAAATTAGCATCATTGCCTATTTACCGGTAAGTATTTTATCCACGCACTTTTTTAAATTATAGGATATATCTAGCTCAAATAATTTTGACACAATTACTAATTGTAAAAAAACATATTAAATGTGAAATACTATACCTGCTTAAAAGTCACTTACTGGCTGTGTAACATTATTAAAAAATATTGTGGTCTAACTGCTACATTCAGTGTGATCCATACACAAACAAAATATATGACTTAGAAACTCTGTTGTTAAAAAAACAAAAGAAATAATAAAAAAGACTTCGTTTGCATCTGCCCATTGCCTATTTACGTATAGCAATTGCTCTAAAAATCTCCTTTAATAACACATTGACGACAAATATTATAATAGTTATACGAGTTATGTAGTATTAAAAGACGATAATTAATTATTTGAGTTGTTATAAAATCTAACATTTGTTTGCGACAAGTTGACGTGATAAGTACTAAATCAGTTATAAGATAAAAAATCCACTACTCAAATATAAAAAAAAAAAACAAAAATTTAGGTATGGTTGTGACGCATAAAATTTTGTATGAGGGACAAATAAGGTGTGGGGACTGGGGCTCTTCTTTAATATTCCACTCAATCGGTTCGGAAAATACTATAATTTTTAAAGTATGCAATTTGGCATCTTAAATCGGCCAAATAGATTTTTTTTACGTTACCTATCTTAAAACACTTGGGGTGTTTGCTCAGCAGTTTGAATGATACGTGTTAATAAAGGATATTACAAAAACACATAGATATGCCCGAAACACAACACATTGCTCTAAGTCGGGTAAAAAAAATAATTTAAAATTAAATTAAAAAGAATTTTTCATTCTCTACAACAGAACGCACACTAAAGTCCCGACCATATATCGCCTCTTTGAAATTTGGGATCCATATTTAAAAAGTCTTGGCGGGGGCAAGCCCACCCCACCTGCGCGGAGTGGCCATCAATCCATCCCCTCGCGGTCCGACCCGCGTACGCCACGCCGGTTGTCTATTGTTTGTGGATCGCTACATTCCGGTTTAATGTACTACCGTGTTTTACAAAGCATTATGTCGTTGATTCCATTTTTAAAATCTGACTGACAGCTCGTGAATGTTGCGCTAACTTTTTTGTTATTTTTTCTATCATATTTATTTTAGATATTATATCCTAATGTGATAAGATTTGTTCTGGAAAAATTCAAGTTATCTCAGGAGAAAGAAGGGACATGAACCCACAGCTTGTCGCTCTCCATTCGCCTGGATCTTCCAATACAGATACCGAAACTACTAGACCAGCGTCATTATTTCAAGTTCTAGGTATCCAACCTATAACATCAAACAATATATCAAACAATCGCTGAAGAAAAGGCCATCAAATTATTAGGTATATGATTTCTAATTTAAACAAAAAAAATCTACTTAAGATAAAACTATTTGAACTCTGATATAAATTAATCGTATTATTTTTATTTTAATAATTTTATTTTAATAATTTGATTTTGATATTTAAATAAAACAACTTTTTAAAGGATACTTTTTATTTAATCTTGACGTGATCACAGGATGACGATTTTGATAATTTTATTTTAATAATCAAACTTTGTTTCACGAACAAAATCATTTGTATGAATGAATAAAAAACTAGCTATGTTTAGATAATAAAAAAAATATAATACTAATGCGATTCTAAATTTAAGTAGTAAGACAAAGCTTACTATATTTTTACCAATAATTCACTAAGACGTGTTATCGTGGCTTGCGAAGTACCAAAGATAGGAAGTAACGATTCGTCTTCTTTAAAATTTATTGCATAATATTCTAATACCATTTCCTGTACAAGCCACATTAATAATAGGGGTTAAAGTATGAAATTGCCGTTTTATTGCAATAGGTTCTTTGAATTGACATAGAATCTTCATGGTTTGAGGTTTTCGAATGAAACTTTTTTTAAATGGTTTCTATGATGTTCTTTTTTTAAAAAATGTAAAACATTTGAATATCGACTTTCAATTGTTTTTGTTATTCAATTTAGACAAGAAAGATGGATACTGCGAAAATTCGAGTTATTTTTGAATACGAGTTCCGACGCGGAACTAACGCGGCAGAAACAGCCCGCAATATCAATGCTGCGTTTGGAGAGGGGTCTACTAATGAACGCACCGTGCGATTTTGGTTTAAACGCTTTCGTGATGGAAATTTCGACTTAAAGAACGAGCCACGAGGAAGACCGCCCACACAGGTAAATAACGATGAATTAAGAGAGATAGTGGAAGCCGATCCTAGTCAAAGTACCCAGGAATTAGCGGCATGGTTTAACGTTACCTTACCCACAATATTGACTCACTTGCGTCAAATCAATAAAATAAAAAAATACGAAAAATGGGTGCCTCATGATTTGACTGATCTGCAGAAAGAAACGCGTGTTGAAACTTGTGTTGCCTTGTTGAACCGGTACAGAAATGAAGGAATATTGGATCGAATTGTAACATGTGATGAAAAGTGGATTCTTTATGATAACCGGAAAAGAAAAATGCAATGGCTGACCCCAGGTCAAATGCCACAACAGTGTCCTAAAGCAAAACTTACCAATAAAAAGGTAATGGTAACTGTTTGGTGGTCTCAGCATGGTGTTATTCACTATAGTTTTCTCCGATCTGGTCAAGCAATAACGGCAGATGTCTATTGTGCCGAACTCCGAACCATGTTGACAAAACTAGCAGTAAAACAGCCCCGACTCATGAATCGATCTTCACCATTATTGCTCCACGACAACGCGAGACCTCACACAGCACGAGAAACCATTTTGACCCTTCAGGAACTGCAGTTAGAAACCATTCGTCATCCTCCGTATTCACCAGACCTTGCTCCAACGGACTACCATTTTTTTCGTGATTTGGACAATTATCTACGTGACAAGAAGTTTTCTTCCCAGGAGGCAGTACAAAATGCTTTCACACAGTTTGTGCAGTCTAGATCGTCGGAATTCTATCGCAAAGGCATTAATGACCTTCCCATTAGATGGCAGCAATGTATAGATAATAATGGCAACTATTTTGATTAAATAAATTTGTTAAAAATTTAAAAAATAAACAATATAGATTTTCAGTACAAATCGGCAATTTCATACTTTAACCCCTAATATTAAAGGGTAGGTACACAAGAGATTTTTTCCCTTACTACCCCTCCCCCTCCATGCTCATATATCAGGATTTTGGACGGGCGAAGCTAAAATTTTGGACGGTTTAAGCCGGGCGTAAATTTCGCGAAACATGACACGATGGAAAAAATTCGACCAAAATGTTACTTCAAACATTTGCTCGCGTTTGGGATAGAAATTAAATTTATTTTTTTAATGTGTTATTTCTTTTTATTTGGAAAGGAACTCCGTCGCTTCGTAAACAAGTTATGTAATATTTGGATGTGGATTAAATGACGCAACAGCATAATATTAGGTTTTTTTCTCTGCCATATATCTCTCTGCCCCTAATCAATTTCTTTTGAACATTGAGGTATACTTGTGTTGCCATGTTGAACTTTCACACTTAAGAGATTAATTTTATTTTTGGGTTGGCTAATGCGAGCGACGTGCGCAGACTCATCTTTCTTTTTTCTTGCTAGGTATTTCCGACAATTTGTTATGTGCCACCATTAGGCCAAGCATTTGAGGGTTGAAAGTAGAACTATTTTGGGCTTCACACATCGGTATACGTAATTTGTTCGCTCTATATTGTCTTGCGATGTTTGTTAAAGTCATATAAATGCCTGCCACATGCGTAAACAATAATTGAAACGGAGCCATTGCCAGATAATCCTCTTATACACTAGTTTCACTTTTTTATATCATTGAAATGAATTCAATGCGCGTACATGAAAATGCAGATAAGTGGAATAAATTAAAACGCAGACGTCGCAAAAAAGATGCGGGAAAAAAATTATTCCGTTGCCAAATATTGGAACGAGAAAAACTATTTAATCCGAAAACTTTAGTAGGTTTGTACGGCGCCATAAATCAGCGAGTAGTCGCCGGCGTCGATGCCAAGGAAATAAGATGAGGTCGAGTTGGCAGTGCTGTGTACATGGCCGGTGCCTCGTATGCATGATCTGTCATTGTTACACCACTTACTAATGCATCGCCAATTGCCGGAGACGCGAGTTCCATGTAAGATTTTACGAAGACAACAAAACTAAATCAATGCGAAAAAAAAATTTATCTAATTTATTTGTAGCTAGATGTAAAGACTTTAGTAAATTCTTTGCAATAACCTAAAAATTACTTTTCAATACAATTTCTACAAGTTTTTTTTAAAGATTAGTCAAGAGCTACCTGAATCGAATAGGTTGAAATTATGTTTGAAAGTCAAGAGATTTAATATGTGATCATAACAAAAACAATGATTATCTTAGGGACAGGTCATCATTTTATTTTTAAATAATAGAGTATAATATGGTCTTATAAAAAACCAACATAATGATAGAAAGAATGCGTTGCTTTAATTTTACTTAACAGGATTAGGTGTTTGAAAATTTTACTTACTTACGTAGCATTAGAAATAAATTAAAGTCAAAAAAATATTATGAGTTTTTGTTTGATAATGTTTCCAAAGACTCAGTTTGTGTTCAGCGTAGTGTTTAACGGTAATGTCCCTTATAAATTTGAATAGGATAGGGTCTATTCACACCTGGTTTCACATTGCCCGTCACGCAGCTTTTTAAACAAGGATAGACCCACCAACAATGTAATGATTTATATTATTTATTGTTAAGTATCGTGAAATGGAATGGTAACAGATATTAAAATAAGTTAATATAAGACAATAACACAAACAATATTCTAAACCCAAGTTAATTAACTGAACAAGTTATTTTAAGTGCATTTGAAAAAAGTTATTCTCGTTTCATCTAATTTTTATTTCGTATTATAGAATTTAAAACCAACGCAGATATCACAACATCCAGCCAGACCCAAGTGAATATAGAAAGTTCGTTTTCTATGTTAATCCGACCTGGAATCAAAACCTGGGACCTTGGAGTGGTAAAAAACTGGACTATGGAGGCTGCCAATACGTTTGATTCACTATCTAAAAGTAATGCCTATGTATATTATTCCCATTATATTTTTACACATATTACATTTTTATAAAAATTGCATTTAATACAGAACTTACAAAAAAATCTGATTTTATAAACCGCTACATGCAAGTATCATCTTTATGAATATAATAATATAAAATATCTTTTTTCGTGAAAGCATTTCATAATTTTGCGAGAATTTACGATGTGACAATCTTTCATGTACAAGGTGTAGTCGGCTTTCACCGAGAAAATTACATACTTCATCCCAACGAACGCTGAGCACGAAAACAATTTCCCACCAAAGATTGCCAGGACTCCAAGGAGGTTGTATTACGCCGGATCACGTGATCTGGCCATAAACTATTTTTCACCATCATTATTTAGTGTGGTGATCTCCACACTTTTTATTTCTCCTCATTTCTATGGAAAAATAGGAGCGCGATTGATCAAAGTCAGAGATGCTCGTTACCAAAATCACGTTTATCATATATCACATTTGTCTAAGGCTTTAGTTAGGTTTCCTTCCAATTTCTCAATGATTTAACTGCGTTTTAGTTTTAAGAAAAATCCAACATTAAACCTGTTTAGTCATGGTTGAAAATCGTTTGTGTGATATTCGGTATTAGGCTAAAATTATAAGGATAGTGGTATGGAGGAGTCGCGAACCACACACGACGAATTACGAGCGAACCAGGGACGCGGGCTGAATTATGTGACCGCGATATATAATATTTATGAATTATGTTTCAGAGTTTGTAAAAAACCGGTTTAAGTTTCAGCGGTGGAAGTTAAAAATACTTATTTTGGAAATCTTAGAACGGGACTTTGATATCTGTATATTATAATTAAATTATATATTACAGCAGATGTTAATTATCTAAAAGACAATATGTTGATAAACCTACATTAAATGGAATCAAAAACATTATTAAAAGTTGGATATATTCAATTCAGTTCAATTGTATAGCAGAAACAAAGTAAAAACTTGTAAAATATTTGTAAGACACTTATATTGAACAACTCCTTTATTTTGGTAAACTTCATAAGAATAAAGTTGACATGAAATGAAATTACAAACATCTGACAAAAATGCAGCAACATAAAAGAAACCCCTTTTTGAAATTTTATAACTTTAGCTTAATTGTAAAAAATATATATTTTATTAACGTTTTATGTATAGGTATATTCTAATTAACGAGATAAAGTAATTTTCTAAAATATTAAGTTATAATGTTATTGTCATAACTTAGTAAGTAATTTACTTGCTGATGTTAGCCCCATGTCTTTGGAGCCTAAAATACTCTCAATATTACTGAAATAAATCATTTCCTTTTACTTTTGTAATAAAAATAATTTTCCATCAAAACTGTATGAAAATATAGAATCGCTTCGTTCAACTCTGGTTATAGTTTCTATTGTTACCAAGATGGCGTCGCGATTTGTCAAGCAAACACACAGACAGGAATAGTTTCAGTTGACAAGTTTACTGCGCACCGCGACGTCACGGAATTAAAGAGAAGATATTTTATTCACAGTCGGAGATTTCCCGGTTGGTAGTCTGATTTACGCTCAAGTTTTTATAGGGAAAAAGGAACTTTTACTGTTGGTTCACCATTATTTTTCAGCTCGTCCTTAAATTAACCTTATAAAAATATAGTCTAAGCTAATTGTTATTTGCATCAAAAATATTAAAGACGCCATTTGCAGTGGCACCTCCTGGGTATTGTGAATTTAAATCACTGAGGGACCAACTCAAACATACTCAAAAGAATAATTATTATCTATACACCAAAAAAGTTACTTAGGTATTTTTAATATAGAAAGCAAGCATACGGCTTACTATTTTCTGCTTTTTGTAAACTCAAGAGGAATCATTACCTCGATTTCCGATCCTGAAGTAACTATTCCACCCTCTTCTTATTAAATAAATGCTATAGTCTTTTGGTATAAACTATATAGAAAATTCATTTCGAGATACGCGTATGGAAAAGATTTCTTCAAAATTACACAGGCTAAATGAAGTTTAAAATATGTGAATGGATCTCATATCAGCTATATACATATATAGTACTTTTATATAAAGTCTTTAACTATTAAAGAACGTCTTGATTAGGTACTTTTAAAAAAAATAAATAAATAGTGGAAATATCTCAGACATCTGGAAGCAAAGAAAAATCTAATCAAAATAAATAGTTTATTTGAGTTCAAACCAGTAACTAGTTTCTGCGGATATTGGTCTGAACAGCAGCAGTTGAGATGGGGAGACGATCTTAGGTCTCGCGCATACTTGCAATTCGGTTGATATTCAATAACGCGTTTTTAATTTTTCATTTGGTATATCGAAGTTTAAAAACATTAAGCGATTTATCTGACTTATAGATTTTAGAAATAGATATATCTTTAACCTTGACTTTAAAACAAATAAGTATATATATATCAATATCAATTTAGTATAAATAAAATTGTAAATCTCATAAGTAACAATTTCAAGTAAACGGAGTAACGTAGTTTTTACGGAAAATCAACTATTTTGTAAAGAGCGACTGACTGCTAAATTAAGTAGATCCTATAAATTGGAAAAAAAACCTAGAAAGTAGCAAGTATTAAGTCAAAAATTATTTAACAAAAAGAAAAATTAAGGCCATAAAAACATCACATCAAAAGTTGAGCTAAGTTTTGCGGCGAAACCGCAGTCATTCTTGCCATTTGGAAATACTGATACCCAACATTAAATTCATATTTGATAATAATTAATTAATGAATTAAATTAATTACTAATTGGTACTATTGCTTACGTTAAAACAAAAACAGGTAAAAAGGGACAACAAATACGTGCAGGGGGCTAATTTAGGATTGCGACAGTCACGATTGTGGCGCCGCCCTACTGAGGGTAGCTGGAGTTACGCGGGCAAGAGCGCAACAAGAATAATACAAAATGTTTTTCATTTTCTTTATGTCACCCGCGGCAGTCGTAAAGGCATTAAGCGTGACCAAAGTTTTGTTTGATACGAAAGATATAAGTGAGCGCAATGTTGTACCGGGGCGTGCAACAAAATGTTGCGCGGAATTTACTTGCATCTAAAAATGTTCTTGTGATGCATATGAAAAGTTTGGGAATGTGATGATAAGATTCTTTGTCCTTTAATTTTACAGTTTTTAACAGTAAATATAGCCAGTTACCTACCTATCAAACTATAGCATCCATTTTGAATGTCACTAAGTAACACAAGCGTTATTTGACATCGGCCTATATAAACAAGTGTGAGTCGATATTTTTATATTGCATGGGAGTTCCCCTTAAACTTGTTTTATTTTAAATTAATTATTTATTTTTAAAGTGAATCTATAACTAAATATTCTATGAATATTTTAAGTGTCTACCTATGGCCATTATCAATATCCAGCAAAACGGGCAAAAAAATCAAGTTTGTTGTATGGATGCCCCCTTTAATATTTAGTTTTTTAGTATTTGTTGTTATAGCGACAATAGACATCATCTGTGAAAATTTAAACTGTTTAACTATCACTGTTCATGAGATAAAGCCTGGTGACAGACGGACAGAGAGATGGACGGACAGCTGAGTCTTTGTAATAGGGTCCCGTTTTACCCTTTGGGTACGAAACCCTAAAAATGTACTAATCTGAAAAAGTATGCTGATTCACTTACCAATTACAAATATGTCACTAAGAAACTGTTTAATATATATTGACTACTAAGTAAATTTATACAAAATGCTCCTATATAAACCAATCTCAGATCCGAATTCCCTATCGCGGGGAGTAACTTATGTGTGGGGTGTGTTTCCAGTTTTGTCACGAATCAAGAAGCTAGGGAGCTGCTGAGTCGACAACAATCTGCTAGTTCATTAAATTAAAACGATCTTATTTGTTGTTAAACATATTGTTTGAAAAACAATCACTAGTAATACAAAATTTGATTTGCAAGAGAATAAATATAATTATGTAGTTTGATATGAATGGTATACTACGATGTCCATTAGATACCTATACATTTGATAGTTGCATGAAAGAATAATAAAACGTGCATCTTGAATAAAATGACATGACATTTTTTGAAACTTACGCTCTCTAAATATTTTTACCCTTAATATAAATGAATTAATAATACGAGATAGAGATTTATAGCTCAAATTTAATTTTAAACCATATCTCATCATCAAATTTAAAGTAACTTTACAGTAACTTGAATAATAGATCACTTCCTTAAGCTAAATCATTATAAATAGGAATACCTATCTGGATTACTTTCTGTTAGGCAGCTTTTTATCCTGAAAACTATATTGAAGCAGCACTCTAAATTAACCTATGACCGGTCTACTTTATGCTCTGACGTAAGAAGAGCGAAGAAAATATGTAAAATAGATATACATAAAACTGCATTCTATGAAAGATTCTCATGCTTTTTGGGGCCACATTTGTATAACAAGGTGAATAAAAGTATAGAAATTTACAATTTACAAAAAACCATATGTAAAATCAAAGTACGAGATTGGCTACTTCTGCTAGACTATGAAAAAACCGAACAACCTCTAGCTTTACTTTAAAATATAATTGCAAAGAAATTCAAAATACATTTAAAAATTAATATTAAATAGTAAATTTAACTAAATAATAAACTAAACTCAATTATTTAAAATTACTTAAAAGCAATAAAAAAAAAAAACTAAGTTATACTTACAATATTTAGTACCAAATCAATGAGACACATGCAGGCATGCGTACACGCACACTCTCTAACACACACACACACGCATACACACACACACACACACACACACACACACGCACACGCACACATACCTATACACATTGATATGTCCGATGACTTCTTAGTTTATAGCTACAAGATAGTGCTATGTGCTAATGCAATACGATATAAGAGGGAAGGATCTGTCTCCTAGAATACAGGTTTACCTAAACTAGGGGGCAGAGTATTATTGTTTATGTTTAGCATTGTACTTTGAATAATGTTTGTAAGATTATTGTTTTTGTGCTATTGTTGGACAATAAATTATTATTATTATCTGTTTAATATTCAGACGTGTTGAAAAATTCCCATGAGATCGCGACTGATAATACTCTTATGTCATTTAAAGTATATTAAAAACATATGTCATGGCAGCGGTGACCCACTAAGACATAATGGACATAAATCTATCATGGCGTACGTGAGTAGATACTGAATATACTACTCTACTGAAGTTGTTCAAAATATAATATGGGCCTTAATTAGTTAGGTGTAGAGTTCATGTGACATTTTAAGTTTTCTATTTATTTTTACATTATTTTATGATGGCTATAAGGAAACTAATAATATAATGTTATTTTTGTGAGCTTTTAGTTGCTAGATTTTTATATCAAATTAATTTTTACTTGAGAAACATCAAATATCCGGGTGATTGCTTTTTCAGTTCCAGCTCACGAATGAGCGTAGTACAAATTTTCTAGTAAAAATTGCTTTGATATAAACTAATATAAATAAATGTATAAATAGATAACTGTAAAATCTGAATGTAATGTAAAGAAACTTGGAAATAAAAGGATTTGTAACTATAATGAATTTATATTGTAATAATACACGGCCGTTCACAATAATGTAAAAAGGGAAGAGAGCAAAACAGAGTGGTCATCTTAAACATATTAACAAAAAAGTATTTTAATGTAGAACAATGTGTTGAAACTTTCAATAAAGTAAGATATCGACGTAACAATTATTTTTTGTGTCAACTTGCGAAAACGTCGAAACGTTTTGTATAAAAATTGTGTGATAAGTTGTAATTTCCATACAATTTTTTTAGTATTTCTTGGTAACTGCTAAGCTAAATATTACAAAATTTGGTATGTGTATGTTATGTATTTGGAAGGTATGGTTATTGAGAATAAATCTGAGCTAATAAAAATGCCATTTCTATGATGTTTTATTAGTAGTAGTAATATCAAAATATTATTTTTAGATTAGAGCAGCTATTGAAGATACAAAAATTTAAAAACAAAAATTGGAATAATATAGGTAGGATAGGTAGGAACTGACCAGAACTAGACTTATGTGAACCAGCAAGCAAAAAGCTTACTAGACGGGATTAAGGTATTTATTTATTGACTGAATGTTGAAAAAACTTAATTTAAAAATGTTAACCCAATGAAATCCATCTATGAAGATTCATATGATTTATATAGATGTATTTTTTTAGATTTATTCCGATTCCATCAATCCTACTACTATTATAAAGGCAAAAGTTTGTAAGTATAGATGTATGGATGTTTGTTACTCTTTCACGTAAAAACTACTGAATGGATTTGAATGAAACTTTAACACAATATAGCTTATACATCAGAATAACACATAGGCTACAATTTATAAACATATTGTTCGAAATACTAATCCTGCGCAGACGAAGTCGCGGGCACCAGCTAGTATTATTATACTTATTTAAAACTATTCCACAAAGCTTAAACCTATAATGCTTTTAAATATTATACGAATAATTAAATATATCTTAAAACAATGTAAAAAATCTGAAATTTAGTGTTTTGACTAAACAAGAGAATTTAAAGTGCACCTTTTCTGCAAACAGTACTCCGCGGGGTTCGGAGGCAGGGAACAGAGTAATTACTAAATTAGGTGACACAGGAAGACAAACCACCGCAAAATATGCCCTCGACAAACGTTCCGGAAAACGCAATTTTCAGACGAAAACTCTTAAGGAGTAATTACTGAGTTTTAGAATAATTATTTATTGATGACTCAGTTTTATATGAGTATAATTATTAATGATATGTTATTAGATTAAAATGAAAACAAATGATTTATTATTTTGGTCGAATGAAGATCTTGACTATAAATTTACGCAAATTTTGACTTTAAATTTATGTTGACAATGAAATTAATTTTATCCGGGGCAGTATTCAAACTTTTTAACTTCAAATTGTTTTGTTTATGGTTGTTACTTCTCATTTTTAGAATAGATAAAACACGATCATAAGTAAGTAATTAGTTAAGCTCAATCACAAGCAGACATCCATAAGCATAGAAAAAAACTTATAATTAGACAGTTAATTAAGATAAAAATTGATCACGTCTTTAAAACGGTAAGTCTGACAAACTAAATGAATTACACTTATATGGTGTTCACTCACAAAAAAGTCATTTATTTAATCTGAATCACGTACCACAAGCAGCGTCCACTAAACGACAATTAACAACGTCAATTACTTACAACTACCGGCACTATCGCGGGAATGAACTAGCGTCTGCGACCCGAAGCTACCTGTGGCTCCTAATAGCCCGGTAATAATATTTTATGGCCATTACCTTTGTAAACGTGGATAAAACGTTTTTACACTGTAAAAAGCAAAGCGAGCGACAATAATTGCGTTAACGGAATACTGTGAGCAAAACAAAAGAGAGTTATTGACGCTCAAACAAAAAGAACTATTTTGACGTTCCTTTTTTAAAATTTGTTACGATCCTCACAAAAAGATTGCATAAGAAATTTATTCTTCTTTAGAATCATTCTTTTGTAAAAGCTGCCTGTTATCTTTGGTCGCTTCATACTGCGAATCTACCTGTTATTTCTTAAGCTGTTTCCAATAAAAAAAGGTTAATGTCAAAAGTTTTTTTTTAATTTTCTCCTCTGTCAACTAATAATATACCTACAACCTCTGTAATTAGGGTGTAAAAGGAGTACATATCAAATTTTTTATGTCATGTGCCGTGTCTCTTAAAAGTTATTCAGTGCAGTTAGTAACATTTTCCTGGCTCTACATTTCTTTTTAATGTCAGTTGACTTATAGTTTCCTAAAGTGAAACTCCTTGAGGTTTAATGTTAAAATCATGATGTATGTGTGTCGTGGTATCGTTCTAGGAAGTCTGTGTCGGTATGGGGATGTGCCAAAAAGAGATAAAGTAGTTTTATTGATCTACACGGACGTTCGGGTGGCACGAGTGTGAGTTGAATGAAACGAAGATAACTTGCCGCCCCAAGTTTTTTCATCCCCCTCTCCCGTTCACATTTTCGGTTATAGCCGTCCCTTTCGGGCCACGTGACCTAAGCAGGGTGTAACTCACCCTACAGCGGCCATAACTTACTCATAGCGATAGGCGGTACGGTCGCGAAAAACATGTCTGCCACATTTTTATTTTATTATTTTTAATTTTAGCAGTAGAATGGTAAGTCGGTGTATCAGCTTATTAAAAGTAATGAAGACAAATAATAAACTGATGATGATAAAACTGTCTTTACTGACATTTTTTTTTCGTTAATGTAACTATTAATATTTTTGTGTACAATAATGGATACCTACATTCCAAAATATTCCTAAGGAAAGATCAAGATTATATGGCACAATATTGAATTATATAATTATAATATTTCTTACTTTCACATCAATTATCCTAACTCAAAGAAGTCGCTGTAAGGCTTGGTTTATGGATACTGGGGTAAATATAAAGACCCATAACTCAGGTACAAACGTTCGTATTAACCACTCTAACATCTGCCCTTTCGAGGACTCGAACCCGAAACTGTATGGCGTCAAATTAATACGTAGAGTTACTACCATACACATAGATTTCCAATTTACTTTGATATGATAAAATATCTACCATAAAATGATTACAGAACAAAAACAAATGACAGCTAAGAAGAGGTGTTCGATTATGTATGTATATATCAAATTCAATAAGGGAGGTATTTTTTTGTATTCAGTTAAACTTAATCACCATTTTATTTAACAATTTCAAATTCAAATATCCCATTCTTCTACCATATTTTTAAGAAGTAAATTTCTTAAACGTAAAGGATATTGTACTGTGGCATGGGTATGATATTAAAAATATTTTAATATCATAACCTTACCACGGTATAACTTTTATTTGGTGCTGTTGGGCCCAAATGTGCATCACATAAATTATAGCGCTCCTTCGGTATTTCTTTCTCTGTCTTTCTTTTTTCGTTTCACCCCCGTGCTTTATTCAACGTTTAGGTCAACTCGCTGGGGTACTATATAACTAATAAAGAATTTCTATTTTAATTAGTAATACGTTGATATATTATTGTTAAAATTGGAAACGTGATTCCTTAAGTTATTATTTGATATAACTGCAAAGTATTTTAATACTTAAATAATTTATTTTGGCATCATAAACATGTGACATCATAAACTTCAAAAACAAATAAAACAAGTCAATTAGTAAATGGTATTAACTGGACACATTTTAATGAAACAACTAATAAAACAATTATTTAATAGCGTATTAAGTTATAAATTAAGTGGCCCACACAAACAGTAGCAATTCATAATTGTCTGTTTACAACAATCAAAGTGGAGAGGCACTAAACGCGCAATCACGACGTGTCGGTACGATCGTAAACGTCAACTTAACGATTACGATCGTCGTAAAACCGCCATAAAACAAATAATTAGCACCTTTACTTCGAGCGCCGCTTGTTTAGCAGGACTACTGCGTGCTGGTAATACAAACAAATCGATGAATTATGAGATGTATGAAATTTGATATTTTAGGACCCAGAATTTTAAACACGAATAGCGCCATCTGTTGTTTAATAGCAAAACTACAGGTAAAATTTACAGAAAATCTATATAGCAACTTTGACTAAATGTATTTTTTATCTTTGTTGTTTTGTTTATAAACCGGTATTTACTCATGATGAAAAGCAAATCCTTTATGTATTCTTATTTTTATAAAGACGAGTTATATTAAAATAGATAAAAAAATGATTTCCTTCTTTATAAATATTTAGTTGCGAACACTGAATCGTTTGCAATTCGCACAAGAAGAAAAAATATTATGGAGAAGTTATATTTATTAATAGTGTATGTTTTGAAATTAATAACAACACTCATATTTACAAAAAACAACAAACATTATTGACCCAAGTGCACCTTATAAATTAAAAAAGATCGAATGTTATCGCACAATCATAATTTAACATTCCAAACTCTGTGACAATTGACATCCATTTAAAAGAAGTTTTATAGCATCATAAACTACCAGTTGTCGTAATAAAGTGATTAATCCATAAAATAACAGATGATCGCTATGATTGGACACAATACGACCGACCTCATAATTTTACAACCAATTTACAAACAATAAAAGTCGTTCTCTTGTCTTACACGCCCATTCGCCCTCCGATATCTCCATATTCGATGAACGCGAGTCGTACCTTGCAAGTTTATACCCCAATAAAAATAAAACCATATTCCGAGCTTAAAGCTCCCTTGGAGCTTAAAGCTCGCTTCGAACAACTCACACCTGTTTATAGAGGGCGTGCATAGCTCACGTTGTGGCGCCATCTCTGAGTGAAACGGTGAAGCTTTTTATGGCCCATTTGAGGTCGTCACATCGTAAAATAGATGTTTTATGGCATCGGTTGATGCCGCTAGTGTAGCATCTCCACGGTCGACGCTTAGCTGCTTTTGAATTTAACAAAAAGACTGAGACTTGTTTTTAGTTAGTCAATATCATAAGTGAAGTTAATGTTATATATTATTTACAATTAAAAGGTTATATATAAATAATAATCAAACTAATAATATTTACTGCGTAGAAGAAGTAAGGTATATTAAGCACAACAATATTTTTTACGAGAACGACATGCGTGGATTAATTGGTAGAAGTAAGAAATGTGGTATTCGACATTTTGTGTTCAAATTACATATGTACTTTCTCCATAAAAAAGTAATTTAAATATGCTAATAAAAAAGATTTCAGTATTTTTTTAATAATTTGCAATATTCCTTTTCGATTCCTAAAATGAAACTAAAAAATGATAGCATTCTTTTATTATCATTCTTAAGAAATTCAAACTAAACACTTCAGAATTAAACAGTGTATTGTCGTGTCAATATGAAGTGGCTCGCAATATATGAACTGTAAATTGCATCATAAACTTACTCGGTGGAGCTTCCCGAGCTTTTGATGATAGCAGTGAAAACGTTTTCTGTTTACACCACAACCGGTTACGGCGCTAGTGTCCATGGGAAGTTTATGTGAACCGTGACATCTAGCGGAGAATGGATGAAGTTTTACGATGTGTATGTGCTTTCATTGGTTCGTCACGAAATTTAGTGATGCTTTTCCATGGAGCTTTTAATATTTTTTTTATATTACGCTTTTAAATCAAATTCAGTTTATTAGACTTTTTGTATTGTATTAACTCATTATTTAATACATTGAATTGAATGGTTTTCATACAAAGGATATTTAAGAAACTTACAAATTTTGTGCCTATAATACGACCAGAGATGGCGTTACTGTATTTTTATTACAAAGCTTTCCCTTGGATTTACTTAGCTACTATACACGTGTGATTTCTGTTAGTATTCATTTTACTGAAGAGCTTACAACTGAGTTCAATTCAGACGAACGATGTGACAATCATACAAATACTCAGATAGCGTTTCTCAGTGTAAATAAAATACAGTATATTTTTTCTCGTGCTTCTTTAGTGGTGCTAAAAAAGTTTAAATTCTGAAACACATATTTAAGGGAAGAAAAATAGCTCTTGCCGAATATCTTGCGATTTCTCTTCGGCACTAGGTCTGCCGACGCAGGATTTACAAAGCCATGGCAAAGCTGTTGACTTTTAATGAATTTATTGTAAATGATCGTCTTATGTTATGATAGCAGTCTTATTGGTTTAACATTGAAATTAATTTAATTTGATCGAAGTTTAATTCATACTACAAATCAACTAAGCACGATACTTAAATAAATCTTCTTGCTTTATATAATCATAAACCAAATAGCTAGTTAATCAACTATGAAATATCTCAAAAGTATATTATATAACACCAAAATGTTTCCGCAACCCCAAAGCTAAAATGTTACTTAAATACGTAGGTCTAATAAATTTCAAGCAAAAAGTTATTCTTTATAGAAATAGGTAATTATAAAGCAGCACTGAGTGACAAATCCCCGAATAAAACAACAAGGAAATAATTCCTGGCATAAATCGCCCCTCAGTGTGAATAGAATAGCAATTATTTGGTTGAGTTGGTTCTCCTCTCTCGGCATTACTATTGGAATTATACTCGAAAACATTTGGATGATCGCAATAAACTTGTTTAAGATGAAAAAGGGGTTTGTGTAAATCAATTCTTTTTTAACTTTGTGTCTAATAAGTCATTATTATTTTTATTATTAATAAAACTTTATATATGGATTTTCAGTAACAAAATATTAACTTAGGTCAATAGCTCATACGAACTGTGATATGTTTGTGAAGAGACTTACTTCTGAAATAGGTTCTCGAAGAACCTGTGCTATAGGTTACTGCGCCTATCATGCAGATAATTACATTAAAAAGTAATTACTTAATTTCTTGGCAGTGAAAGCAAAAAAACCTCAAACTTACATATTTAATACATCTTAAACTACTATCAGAATATGAAAACACAAACATGTTGGAGGACTGCAATAATTCATAAGGTATTCATACTTACTGTAGGTATATGATGTATGTGTATGTGTATAATTGTGCGTTTATATTGGAAAAAAAAACATTTGTGTAAACATACGTATGAGATAGTTGAGAATTAAGGTGTTATTCTATTTCAGTGCATTTCAAAAAAAAAATAAACACTACATCACTTATGTATGGAAATATTGTTGGAATTTGGAATTATTGAAAGAAATTGTGGTGAAAAGGTAATCAAAATATGAACTAAGTACCTAATACAATTTTTTGTTACCAAATATGTAAGTAATAGGTATTTAAGGGTTTCCTAAATGTATTTTGCTTACATTAGGTATAATTCCATTAAAATACTACTTAACAGTTATTTTTAGGCGAACCCAATAAGAAAATAAAAACATTTACTTAGTTGTCAATTATAAATAAATAATATTTACATTTTTCATGTTCTTTTGTTTTTATTTAAATATTATTATAATTTATACTTTTAATATTCCATACCTATATTAAAACGAAATTTTATATTTCATCTGGAAATTGAAATAATATACTCTAATATAATATCTCATAAGCGTTATGTGTAAGAAACTCAACAGTTTAAAGAATTAAAATTAAATTTTATAACAAGCTCACTCGATTTATTTTCGAATGAGAACTTGAACTGCTCGCTAGCAAACAATAGTACCACTGCAATATAAGCAGCCATTCTTCTAAGAACCCCGTCACACTTCTGACCCCTAATCTTATTGGGCCCAAAAGGGCTTGGGGACTGAGTCCAGAGGTCTGCTCTAATTGGTCAGTAAATAAGGGACACAGTGGGTATATGTAAGGTTACCGTTATGTTGTTTAATTAACGCTGTCACGTCTTACATTTTGTAAAACCCATTAGCAGCAACTGGAATTTTAACTTCGCATAGTTTTCATTGTTTCAAATTTCGGTTAATTAGACATTCTATGTATGTTTTCACCATTTATTTACAAAGAGAATGTTTAAAACACAATAAATGCAAAATGGTTTTTTGGTTTAGGCACTTCACAATTAGAACTACCTTTCAAATAAAGTTGATTAGGTACCTACTCATTATGAAATTCAATGATAGTTTGTTGCAAAATAAATATCACCAATCTCTAGATCCGACTGATTTAATGATTGGGATCGAACATCTTTTATAATAGATACCTACATTAGCCGTTGACTGTACATTATGATAATATGATCTCTACCGAGTTGCGGGTATTTGGATACCTTTGCACGAACTTGTTCCTGCCGTACTAATCATGGTCGTATACTTCACAAGCGTAAATCAAGATGTTGACTTAGTAACTTTTGTTTGAGTTTTTTTTGCGTTATTGTGGTCTACTATCTTTAATTTTTAGGGTTCCGTACCTCGAAAGGAAAAACGGAACCCTTATAGGATCACTTTGTTGTCCGTCCTTCCGTCTCTCTGTCGGTCTGTCAAGACCCTTTTTCTCAGGACGTAAAGGTATCAAGCTGGAATTTATGTCAAATACCTGAGTATTTGTAGACTTAAGTCTACTGTCCCTTGGAACTGTGAAAAAAATCAAACTTCTAAGCCAACGCAATCAAAAGGTACAGCCGTTCATGCCGCAAATTTTCGACACTCGCAAGGGAATCAAAACCTACAGGGTACTTTCCGTGAATTCAGAATCTTGCAATATGGTACGAAACAACGTCTTATAGCACAGATAAAGGAACAAATTTCGAAAACCGTAAATTTTTAGTTACATCATATAATAAAAATATTTTTAATAATTGACTTTTACTTATATACCTACAAGTATGTACGGAACCCTCGGTGCGCGAGTCCGATTCGCACTTGGCTGGTTTTTATATATCTACTTTCATCTATCTTCGCTATGGATGCTCGCTATAAAAAAGGCAAAATTAAAGGCAGGTAACAGTTTCCACAAATTCATTAACTTAAATCTTTTCTGGATTTATTATTCAATATTATTTCAAAAAAATCTGCTGCTGTACAAATATAGATGCAAATAAATATTTCAGTGAATTCTATTTAAAAAACCTACATGCGTTCTTATGGAAACAATAAAACATGACGACTAATAAAGGAAGGAACACACTTTTTATTTATAATTATCTACTGAATGTCAACAGCTGCACCTGGTTCGCTTAAACCTCCTTTATAATGTCGTTGCATGAAAGTTGTCGTTAAAATTTAAATTATCGTAGCTGTCAAAATATCACTCACAAGTTCAAATTTTAATCAAACCTAAACCATGCCTCGGAAAACGAATAATGTGAAGAAATAAAGTAGCACGAATAAACATAAATTAGCGTATCTCTACAAGACGAATGGGGGTCGCAATGGCCCCGGTGGAAAAACTTGGGGCGCTCAACCCACCTTTTATTTACTCGCGCCCTCTGTCGCCTTTTGATGGAGTTTATTCATCTAAGCTCTATACAGAATAAACAACATTAATAGAACAACTCTTCAGAATAGGTAGAGCTGATTATTAACTATTAAAAGAGTTAGGTACTGATATAAACTATTTGAAAAGATAGATTAGATATCAGCTTATTTAATTCTGTCATTTTCCGAGTTGAATTGTTGAACATCAGGATTAAATAGAATCAAGAAAACAAATACAATTCAGAAAGGAATTTCATATAGGTATTAAGCTTGTTATGCAACACCTAAACTGTTAATTTTTATTTGTTCACCATTTTACCATTGATTCTATTTCCCAATAAGAAAAAATCAATTATTTACCGACTGATATATTTTGAAATGTCATTAGTGTGATAAGTCGAGCCAGTCTTACACAAGACTTTTTGTAATTTTCATGAATTATTAATGTTCGCCGCTAGTTTTGTAATTGAAACCTGTATTTAAGTACCTAGATATAAATGAGTGAGTTCATAAGTGGATGATGTAGGTAGGTTTGTTTGAAGAGTACAAAACGGTATTTCCGTTCACATATAATATCACTACTGATGTTATACGCTTTCTTGTTGTATTAAATAAAATGGATCAAAAAATCAATTTTGTTTGCAAGCTTTTTAATCGAAGTTGTAAAGTAGATATAATACTTACCTACTATTAATATTCTATTATTAACATGGGTAATAAACTAAAAATATACCTATGCATTTGTTTGTTTTAATGCTGTTTTACTTGATGGAAAATGTCGTCAACAAAAACATATCAAAAGGTTATATCTTTTAGTGCTATTCCAGATTTCGCACTGAAATCCAGAATCTAAATATGAATGAAACTTTAAAGTTTAAGAATAATAGTTTGAGAAGATGCCTTCAAAACTATTTTGCCTCTGAATTTGAGAACTGCTTTCGTCCGTGTTTTGAAAGCTATTTTTGATATAATTCGCATTAAATACGTCAATATAGTGCAGGTCTTGGACAGGATCACTTAGTAGTAAAATTGTAATTAAAGGTTGAATTGAATCATTGAATTGATTTTCTTTTATTTACCCGATCCTCTTATAAATAGAGAAGGTTTGTTTTTTAATATTTATTCTCGAAAAAAGTTGCAGACTTAAATTATTCAGAAACAGAAAAAAGCCATAAATATTTTAACATTGTCGTCTTCCACCCATACAGATCTTTATTTGCAGTTATACGAGTATATATTTGGTAAAAGTGATAAATATATTCATATTATATCTCGCATAGATACTACTCATAGAAAATGTACCTATGTTAACACGAGCTGTCCGATAAATAGGTGCGACTCACATAAATCACTGGCAACGCATGCGCAAACGCAACGTTCACTCAATTAACTACTGCGATTTCAATTAAAACGCCTTGCGAAATTTATGTGTTTTCTAATTTATGCACTTTTGCCGTCTGGCGTTCGCACTCATTGGCTTGGGAACAATTGTTGTTGAAATCTAAAATATACCATTGTGTAACTGTATAGTAAATAGCTTAAAGATTTATTAAGTTATTTATTTATTATAGATATTTTTTTTAAAGAAATTAGGTTTAAGATCTCTCTGACATTTCGTTTTGTAGTTAAGTTAAACCGTTATTAAAATAAATATTTCCTCTAATTGAATACAGGTTTTAATAATCTCGATTTGCTACCGTATTCTTCTGTTCATGGAGATCAAAATAGACTATTGAAAAATCAAAAGCCTGGCCAATCATAAACGTTACCTAAGCGTGGAAGCAATTACGTAAGCAACCTGTACTTATCTGAGGGCAAGGGGCTTGTTACTCGCCGCTCGGGACTCATACGTTTACCATAAGCGTAAGCGATTTGAGCGAAACCACGCCCGTCAGAAAACTTCACGTCATGATGAATATGTAGACCGGTAGCTTTGCGTGTATAATGTTCTTTAAAAATATTTATTGGTATAAATATAGGTTTAGGAAATTACTTGACGTTAAGATAATTTTATTTATGAACACTAAACCGGCGCCGTGTTTTTTTTTAAATATTAAGCCAGTTTATCTCTAACGTTCTCAAGTATGTTAACTTAAAAAGTTTTTTATCTGAACTTGTTTGTTGGTTGCATGTTTATTAAGTAGGTGCTTTTTTCCTATAGTCAAAGCAAGCACGAAAAGAATTATTTAAATTCGCAGAATTTTATGGATCCCAAAAAGCATTTATTTTCATGATTTCTTTTTTATCCTTACGTTATTCACTTTGGGTACTATATTGGCCCCGCCCAGACACACGCGCTTGCAAATCTCTTCGGATAGTGCTCGCGTTTTATTATCGTCCTGTTGAAAAGGAGCTGCAGAAAGGATCTGTGTCTGTCTGACAACACTGCCCAAACCAAACATAGAAATGAAAATGTATACGTTTTTAGTTAAAAAAAATAATTTTAATTCGAAATTGTAAAAATCAAATAGAATTGTTAAATATTAATAATTTCAGGATTTTAATTGACGGCCACTTGGTGATAATCCTACCTTCTGTGTCAGAGATGTTCTGTGTTTATATGATGAACATTTCTAAGCACTTGTTCTTGAGTTATGGTCATCTTTATACTTATTTATGTCTTCTATGCGTAATTTAGCACCCATAATACAAGCTTTGCTTAGTTTGGAACTAAAAAGTTGTTGTGATTTGTTCAGAATTTATTTAGATATTGAAAATATGAATGATTTAAAAAGGACCGCAGAGCCAATACTTTTTGACCCGCAGACTCGCTTCATGAATAAACACAGTTCAAACAACATTTTCCAAAGCGTATTCTACGTCACTCTACTTACTCGGCGAGTTTATGATTCGACTGGAGGTACCCAAAGAAGGGTACAATGCTTAATCTAATAACAAAGTTTATTGTACACAATTAATTTAACAAATCTAGTAGAGAAGTACAACTCTAGCGTACTGTTTGACTTCAGTATTTTGTTGTATAGTGTCTGGCAGAGTAGAATAGCACCAACATTTCCCACTTAAGGGTGTCTTAAAATGCAACTAGTGATACTAAAGGAAACTACCATAACACCTGTGATAGATCGCGAAACGAGCAGCAGCGAAACATGGTCTCTTACTTCGATGGCCAACTCGCGTACCAAGCGTGGCGTTATTACGGTTAGGAACTAGTGTAAAATCCAAGTCATAAATCAAATGTACATAATAATTATTGGATTAAATCACATCAAGCAATTACTTACTTTAGATATACTGCTATGATCCGAGAATAAATAACAGAATCACTATAATATTGGGAACCGTTAAAGAAGACGGTCCCTCTCTAACATTAGAAGCTCTATGAAAATCCAACCAGAAACGGATTCCCATATTTAATCACTTGAATGAAAATGTACGGTTGTGTGCGACTTCAGTCACAATCGGATTAAATCGATTTACCGTTTTTATCGTTTATCTCCAATGCTACTAATATAATATGAAGTAATAATTGAATGCCTTTTACGACGAAAATATGACACTGGTTACTATGGTTACAATATTTATTACCACTTGGTAAACGAATTTATTACAAACAATTGCACAGTTTTATTTAAAAATAATTGAAACAACCTAAATATGTGTGTCGAGAGAGTTGAGGCTACTCGATGCAGACGAGGGATTATAAAACAGGAAATTTTGAATGAAAATTGGTAGAAAACGAAAGCTCACAAATGACTTTAAAATAGGTACACAGCTACATTTAGCGATACCACAAGCCAGCATTCTAATCAGGGAGGTCAAGTAAAGAAGTAACCTAGAATAAATTATCTGCAATTCAAAGACAATCATATGACAATGATGGCGTCGAGAGAATAATGCGAAGACATTCATTGATAAATGACAATAACAAAAAACTTGTGGGATACCTATAATTTAAATTACAGCTTCAATTTATCATTGTATCATGTGTTCAATAATAGAAATCGACATAGCGATTAGTTTTTATAATGTTACTTTCGTTTTTCTTTAAAATCAATCGAAAAGACAGGTATTTTTAATGTATTTCTGTAGGTTAATTTTGTAGCGCATTAAAAAAATCAAACAGACTAAGTAGGTATGAAAATACTTTTGGCTATTTAGTTTTAATCTTAATAACTGGAATGAGTAAATAAAACTTAATCTATTAAATTTATTAGAAATAGAAATCTGCCTCATGTATGAGCTGAAAAACATATTGTCTTAATATGAAAGGCTTTCATATTAAACGTTGTGTATATCAAATGATGCAATATAAATACTTGTACAAGTTTTATTGAGATGATTCCATCGAGTTAGCGTAGTGACTACACAGCTTTATGGCATCATAAACCAATAAAAATGAAGTTGGAAGCGCGAACGAGCCAATAGATAATGAACTTTTATGGTCAGTTTTACAATCGCCGCACTGTGATTGTAAGTGGGTAGTCATAAAGCCAATATCTACTTACGTGGCGTGATGGTATTTTTCTATAGCAACCTGATATTGATTTCTTGACACCTTTGGTAATATGATAAAGAATTTGTTTTTAATTACATTCATAGTACAATTAAGCGTACGGCCTATTTCATGGTTAGTGTGCAATCCTAGTAGCATTATTATGTTACACTATCGGAAAGAGTAGTATTAGATACATGATTAATTATATTTGATATTATCTATAATATTAACAGTTATTTACAAATAGATTTTTACAATAAGTGAAGTAGGGCGTAAAGACCGGGCTGGGCACTTTTATTTCACATACTGTTAAGAGAACTTTGACACTCTAAAACAAAATTGAAATCCAGCTGAAGTTTTTATCGAATTTAGTAAGAGGAATTTACGAAGTATCAAAAATTTTATATTTGACTGTGTTTGAGATACCTATAAAAATTATTTTAATCAAATATATTAAGAGACATGTATGTTCAATACAAATTAAGAAATATATTATAAACAACTTAAAAACCATTATGAGTAAGCACATACAACACGTCTTGACCAGTTGTTTTACGTAAAACGAGGAGACGTAGAGCAAAGTTCGAACTCAGCGTAGGTGTTAGTCGATACTAAGGCGAAAAGTCGTTTATTAACGATGCAATATAAAATAAATCATTTATTAAATTGGTTCTGTCTAACGTGTTTGAGTACGATTAATCTTTTCAAATAAATAAAATCCCACAGATTACACTATGTAGGTACTTATATGGTTCTAGACTCATTTGAGATGATAATAAAATGCTTTTTATTCAATATGAGTACAGACAATGCATTAATTGAAAGTAAACAACTACTTACACCATGACTTCACAAGTCCTCTGTCGGTCGGGAGACCTTGTAAAAGATGCATAACTCGAAAACTACAAAAAATCGCGGAAAATGAGGGGTGTCCTGCAGGTAGCCCTAGTAATGCTCTTCTATGCGTTTCCGCTTGAACTTATTTTTGAAACACACTTATAAGAATCAGTAATGGACTCAGTAATGCCCATTAGGGCAGGCCCATAGTTATTAAAGACAAAGCATCACGAACAACATTTTTTTCCACTCTCACCGCTAGTTATGACATATGTATAGGGCGACAGGAATTTTTCAAGATATTGTTCAGCTTTAAAGTTAATGTATCGATGTTGGTACAATGAAACGCCTTGGAAATGTAACAGAGAACGTGATATTTTTTGAGCAAAATTAACCCAGCACAGTTAACTTTCGATCATTAAAAGCTTTGTTGTTTCATGCATACATAATAACTGTGGTTAAATTTCGTATCAATCGTAAATTGAGAATGGCCGAGTAATTTTATAGGGGTTAACTCGATAACGGTTAGGGCTGGTTTATTGTGTTTATAATAGCTCGTATGTACTTTAGTTTACTGCTTTAGAACGTTACAATCGTTATCTATGGAAAGTTAGTTGAGTTATGTGATTGTGCAATTTATAATATCAATTTTAATGCGTTAATTGTGTTTTGAATTATTGGTTGGATATAAAGATATAAGTACTGTAGTACAGCTATAGACCTATACGCAAACTGTATTATGACATATAATATAAACTGCAGTCTCATGCTTGTAACAATTAACACGTGCCATTTAAAAATAAAATTATCATTTAGCCTTTGACTATGGCTTATGGAACCTGACTGAAAAATCGGAATAAGAAATGTAACTAGCTACCATTTACCATTCGCTAAATACGTACCCGATCAAATGATAATTTGTTTTATAAATCGTTCACATCAAATACTCCATGCTCATGATTACGAATACTGATCTATATAATAATGGAAGACAATATACCTACTTACATTGCCCAAGTAATAAATCAAATTTCAATATTATATACCCACTCCTGTTTAAGATACCGCAAGCCGTGTTCCAGGATAGTAGATAAATAAGCGCTTTTGTTTTCTGCACTGAATATTTGGGGGGAAAAAACTACTTTACGAACCAATTTTTTATTGACGTGATAACGTCTTATAAATCTAAGAACGCCGGCTGCACGCACGAAAAAGCATGGGAGCGCGGAACAAGCGAGAGAGAGGCACGATCGGCCTAAGCGTTCAGCTTGTGACGAATCTATCTCTCTTCCACTCCATCGGCCGATGCATCTGAGTAGAAGAGAGACAGCGGCAGCACACAACCTACACGTGAACTGATTTGTCAACTGTTTATAAAGTGAAATGAATTAACTCCTTCTTTGTATTATACAAAATAATGATAATTCAGTGATAATAATTCAAATTCAGTTCATCACGTTATCACGTTAAATTAACGTGCGTAAGCCGACTTTACAGACATTTTTTTTTATATTTAATATTATTAATAAAATGCAATAAAAGAAAAGAGCACACACAAACGTCTTGGGTACGTGCTTATTTTAAATATAATTATATTAGGTGCATAGCACTCAACA
Organism: Calamotropha paludella; assembly: GCA_927399485.1. Taxonomy (NCBI): domain Eukaryota; kingdom Metazoa; phylum Arthropoda; class Insecta; order Lepidoptera; family Crambidae; genus Calamotropha; species Calamotropha paludella. The sequence continues at coordinate 17,016,265 of OV656815.1, read as the reverse complement.
TAATAACCCGTGACTTGTTTAAATGTACTTATTCTGAACTCCATACACATTTGCAAGACCAAAAATACTACAAGCGCCTTCGAAATCATGTAGATTTTTTATACTAGTTTTTTGAACTAAGGGCGTAAAACAAAGAATACTTTTAAATTAACACCAAAATAAATATAATGTATTATCAAAGATAATGCATAGCGGCTATATGCGTTAGAATTCTCCAGTTTACTTAAGGGTTCAATACCATTTTGCGACACACATTAGTAGAAGGAAGTTCACCGGCGTGTATTGTCTATTTTGAATGCAAAGAATGTATCCCAAGCCAGGGCACGAACCTAGGAACAAACACAGTACAGTTAAAAGACTCGATGTCTTGTAGGTAGGGCAGGTCGGGTGAAAGATGCTATCTTAGTGCACGAAATGTTCCTTCTTAGTACCATGCAAAATCTTACTCTATTTCTCAAGAAATAAGTGCTCACAACTTCGAATGCCTGTTGTCAGAAAAGGTACTCAATTAAAGAACTTTAGGGTATGTGATAAAGTTTACATTTCAATGGTAATTGAAATTCTGAGATTGGTCAACAGAAGTTTGAGAGCATACGAAAATAGGGAAGAAATTCTTTCTTTGATCTATTGCTTTTAGTATGTGTTTGTCACTTAGGTATTGGAAAGGGAGGTCTTTTATCACTGTTTGGAAGAATCATATAACCACTATTTCAGAATTGGTAATAAGTGTTCTATATACGTATTTTGGCCACAAAGGATTTTTCATTTGGGGTGAATAAGACATTAATATTCAAGTATAATAATGGACTTGAGTTTAAGGTGCTGATGAAAAAATAGTTTAAATTTCTGTTCATTGAAATTAAGTAAATATTTATTAATTAAAGGATAAATTATGGCGTGATCTAATTTACCTTTGCAACTACTACTGTTTCCAGTTTATAGTTTATATAGTGGTGCTACAAACTAATAAATTAAATAATTAAAAGACAACATTTGATAAAATACTGACTCACTATGTTCATTATATACAAAATATGCCTTATACAAAAATCCTATTTATCTAAAGTTGTAGTTTCCAAATAGAAAGCTTTTAAAAACTAGAAAACATATTTTTACTTTTCAAATTTAATAAAAGAATATCATATAGTACAGGATTCGCATCATAATTTATTAAATACTGGTGAAAATCGGTTTTACCACAGTAAGTAAATCTTAAGCGTGTCGTAGCGGTGCAGTGTGCAGTACATACGTTCAAGTCGAGATCTCTCATCTGCGGGACCGGACCGGCCCTCGCAGTACATAATGATATATAGCGGCCGTCGCCCGCGCCACTCACCATCACCACACTCCTTTTATTACAAAACGGGTTCCAGGAGCCTTATAAAATTGCAATATTTTAATAAGAAACCGCCGCTGAATATCAATTAATTTTAATAAAAATAAAAACGTCAACGCATTGATTAATCGATCATGCATTATTCAATTCGTCTAATTAACTCGAACGCGAAATGTGCACAGCCGGTTATAATAATATTGGAATAAACGCTATTATATGAAAATTTGCTCGTTGGGATTGCGGTATTATGTATATATTCCCAGCCCACTACCTATAGCGTTTCAAAGAAAAGAAGTGCCCATAATTAGAGACTCGCTTTTGTACATTGTAAAACCATATGTAACTATTCAGTAACTGTCTTATTGAAATAATTAATGATAGTTGGTAATAAATGAAAAACAAAATCTATATTTAAAGAGGTTGGGTAGAAAAAAAAAATTTTCAAAATTGTAGCAACTCATGCGCTAAGAAGTACTTGGAATTATCGGTGAATCAATTGTTTTTTTATGGAAGCATCTGCCTTCGCGACGTATGTTTTAATTAAGTGAGAAACACTGTGGGAGTGTCTGTTATTCGTAATTGAAAACGCTCATTGGCTGCGGAGCTCATTATTTTCTATTTGAAGAACTGAATGAATGAGACATTTAAACCTTTGGCTTTTAATTGGAAGTTGTTTGCACATTTTTTGTATACCTGATCATTTTATGTGTCAACTAACATTTCAAAGTAACTGTGGAAATCCATAAGTAACAACAGTAACTCTGTAACAACAAAGTAGCAACATATTTCCATTTTTTCTTATACGCATCTACCAAATTAATATTAATGAGGTTTATCCGTTTAATTATAAAACAACCGAACGCTTCAAAATTCTACGACTTCAATTTATTTTTAACTTTTATATTTTGTAAAAAGGTGAGCATTCTAACTTCATTATTATAATAACGTCATAGAGATTAATAGAGAGCTATACCGATACTATAAAATATAATTCTACCTATCTTAAGAAAGTTCCGAAATTCAGAAAAAAATTGCAGACCACAATCGTCGAATATGCGTATTGATTAAAAAATGGACTAACTAAAAGGAATTATAATCACTTTTCATTAACAACTTAATGCAATATAGCAATAATATCTCGGATAGCCGATCAATGAAGACATTTCGAATTTTAGTATCGGAACAGCCAATAATTCGTATCTGCCAAATAATTATCTGTTATCCCTATATTGGCAGGTTGGGTCTGCCTAAACATGGTCAGCGCAGAGTCAGCAAAAAAACTGTTTAGTCACTGCATTATTAAGTAGCCATCAAGTATGATGATATATGTATTACAGAAAAACATGCTTTCATGACCCCAAATCCAGTGATATAATTAGAAATTAAGAAAAAATAACTATAAAAAAGTACAATTATATTGCAGAGAATTTTAAGTGGGGGAATGGATTCTAAATAAAAATAAAATAATTGTTTATGATAGAGACGGATAGTTTACTGTCGTTCCTTGTTTTCGCTTTTAAAGAAAGATATATCTAGTAACAAAATAGTTTAAAAGAAATGCTTTGAATATTTTTACAGAAAATGGAGATGAAATGAGTTTTATAACTTTACTACGATTTACGTAATTATTTTCGGTTGAATATAGTTACTTAAATCACCTATTAGCAATAACACCTCTATTAATAATTGTCTCAAAACTGATTCTCATCACTTGTTCGTAAATATATAACTTTCATTATTGCGACTTGAACGCTGAAAAAACGAAAATCCAATACCTACAAAATTTTGTTCCACACACTCTGTGTGACCATTTTTAGTAGAGTCATTTTTCAGTTGAACCACAAATAAGTACCCCAGTATCCTATGCATAAGCACACAGGTTTTTTCAAGGAATTTAATTTCATATGTGTCCATGGTATGGTTAATTTTTTTTTTCTCAATAATACTTTCTGATCTAAATTCGTTTAAAAATAGTACACTCCAAATGATAGAGATAAAATGCTAAGTGTAAGTACTTCTTACTAATATCTTACCAGGAAAGCTTTAGGATTTTTTTGCTGATCTTACGTGGTGTTCGGAATTCAGATTTTAGCGAGCATTTAAGACTTTAGTTACCTTGTAAAGCAACAGAGATGAGATGAGCCACAGTTGGTCTAATTTAATAGCACCTACCCAACGGCTCGTCGAGAAAATGAAGTCATTAAATCACGATTTCGCAATTTTATGAGATTTTGAGACTTTTATTTTATTACCTCTAATATTCATTAATAAAATATTGCTAATTTAAAACAAATTTGCGTCATAAAGTATATTCAAACACGATTTTTATGTAAGTACAGGTGCATTGGTGGAGGACGGTTGGGAAACTTATAAGGTGCGTCCGAGTTGGTAAATTAATACATTGCATAATGGCTACACGTACATAGCTCAGGCGACTTTAAAAATGGCGTCTGCGGTGACGACCATCAGTGAGTTTTTCGCGACCGTCTCCGCCCGATAAATAATTCTGTCGGTGACTTTGACAAAAACTTACCTCTCGGCGTCTGGCCGTCGCGGCGCGCGCCCTCTCGTCCTCTCACTCGCACCCCTGCCTTCTCACTCGCGCCCCCGCCCTGCTGCTTTTTCTGCCCATTCCTCTGCGCCAACGCAATCGAACCGCACACCTCCATCAGTTTAACCCTAACTATTTACACAGCTACCTTCTAAATTATAACTACTTATATTTATGGCAATTTGTTTAACTTCACCGACTATTAAAACTGCAGGAACACGATCACGTTTACACTATACTTATGCAAGAGTATTGAAGAATTGGCGCGGAGGGTTATTCTGGTTCACACATGAGTCTGATAGAGTAGCGGATAATTAATTTAACTTACGACTCCTTACTTAGCTTTACGGGTACGAGACCGAGTCTCTTTGGTAGGCATATTAAATTTGTACAATATAGTTCGTCTCGCCAACGCTGCCAAGCCGGGGCCGCTTCGGGCACGTAACGTAAAACGCACTACGATATACCTACACTATGTTACACGGAAGAGATTCCTACAAATTGCACTGGTTTCCGAACGCCTTCGACGATAGCAAAATTAAAATATTTAATAAAAAATTCAATACAATAAAATAACAAAAACAAAACCCGAAACACAAAAATAATACGACCCGTTTCTAGTCTAGCATGTAACAGTTTAATGTTCGCTTCATTCAATTGGAAAACATGTGTCTAGGTTTTTTAAAATTAATTTAAAGAAAAATCACAACAACCGAACAACACTTAGATAACGAAAATAATTACAAACAATTTACAAAACACAAGCTAGAAACTGTTCGGCGTACGATCGTTTAGCGAGGCTCGTGGGCTTAGTGTTCTGGATGGCCTTGCGCAGCGGCCGCCGCCGCCGCTGCAGCCGCGGCTTTTTGTGCCTGTGCCTGCTTTTCCTGCTCATTTAGCTCCTTTATGGCCTGAATTTCCTTCTTTAGTTTCATCCTCCTATTCTGGAACCATATTTTGATTTGTCGCTCCGTCAGGCAAAGCGCGTGCGCCATCTCAATACGTCTCCTCCGCGTGAGGTAGTGGTTGGTGTGGAATTCTTTCTCTAACTCTAATGTTTGATATCTAGTGTACGTTTGTCTGCCTCGTCTTCTCAGGCCGTTCGCTCCTGGAACGAAAGAAAATGAGTATTAACAAAAATAAACTATATAGGTACTTATATATTTAAGAGCAAGTAATGAAATTGTATTTATTTGAATAGTTGTGTTGGCAACATAAATATGTTTTCGGCGGCCGTAATAAAATAACTCTTGCAGTACCTGATTAAGGAGTAATTTAGTATTTGTATTTGACAAGTTAAATAGTGTAGGTATATGTTTTCGAAATAATTGGTTAATGCAATCGGTTAGGGTAAAAGAAATATTTATAAGCTATAATCTCCAAGAGTCTACATTTTAAAATGATGGTCTACGATAAATTAAATATTAGTGAAATTTTATTAAAAACACTTATTAAGAAAGAATTTATTAAATTAAAAAGACGTCAACGATCAGTCATGCGGTGAATTGTTGCATTGATAATAACGTTTTCAAGATTTTTAAAATAATTTAAGATGTTTGATGATATTTTTTTCTGTAAAATGAATAATAATGTTCCGGATTAACAATCAATCAGTAGTACCTAGAGATAACAACGATGTTTACGTAATTTGGCACTGATTAACCAGCATTAAAAAATGTAATAAATGATTTTACAATAACATAATGCAACAAAAAAATTGCATAATTTCGTTACCGTGGAAATAAAATTATTTGGTTATACCCAGCTGTAAAATTAATTCTGATTTAAAGCTTGCCAAGATCTTATAATTTCTAAATTGCGATAAGCCACTCGAAACTTTATATTGCTGCATGATATGGCATAAATTTGAAATCTGCCTAATATCACATTTTATATATTTATGCCACCTACAAACAACATACAAATACATTATACAAAGGAAGTAAAACAAAATTCGATCGGTCAGACAAGTATGTCTTGTGTGTGTCAAAAGCATCTTCGAAAGGTCATCGACACAGATAAGACTCAAGTGCTTTTAAAGGTATACGTAGAATCTGAGCGCTTGAATGGAACGGGTTGTCCCGAAGCTCAGTTCAAGTGACGTTACAATTGGCGATGTCGACAGCTTCATTTCGTTCAAACGTCGATGTTGATATACGGTTTGCATGCAGCCTTTGCTACCGACCGCTCAATACAGCTTGATTAAGAAACTAAGCAAGGAGCTAACAAATTTTATGCAAGATAATAAAATTAACTTGATGGTGTAAAGACCTTGGAGCAAAGGACGTGATGGAAACAGAGGATAACGGAGGATCGAAAATTTCATTGTAGATCATAAGTTATTAACTGAAATTAAAGATACGCTACTCAATCAATTTTTTTTACAGAACATTGTTAATGGTATTCCAAGTTCGGATATCACATGCTTGATCTATTGGATTGCCTTGCAAGGAGTGGCTTATTAATGGCTCAAATGTTGATGACAACTAATTGCTGATGGGTGTTTCCAATAATTTTGTGTTAATAGGAGTATGGAGAATTAATGTGTTGTTGTCGACTCTCTGTCGCTGAGTATTTTAACTTTATTTTTATATCTCAAATAAAATCCACAGTAATTATCATATATGTTTTATCTGAGAAAACTAAAATTCAATCTATCTGAAATTAATGTTTGAAAATGTATTACAATTTTTAATAAATGATCAGGCCTTTTAATGCCGTACACTACTGACAACAATTTTGTACGTGTTGGAATAATGAGAGTAAAAATTCCTTATAAGTAATAATGAATCTTGTCCACCTCCCCTTTGAATGCTTTTGAATTGGTTACCAAGAAGTCGATCGTCCTGATAACTGAACGCGAAAACCGCTACTCGCGAAAACTTGGCCCGAATTACTCTAGGGCTGTCCTATGACAACATTTTATTAAGTAAGAAAACGATGTTAAAACAAAGCGAAGTATTGAGAATGAATTTCATTTTAAACCGTTATTTAAGCACGCACCTCATGTTAAACTTTTTTAAACTTAAAAATTATGTCAAAAATGCAGTAACGTGTGTATTTGTCAAAATCACTTGACATTCTAAAAGCTACGGGTGTGTGATGACAGAATTCTCAACGAATTAAAATAAACCTCTCTCAAAGGCAAAAAGCAGAACGCAACGAAATTCCTAAGAAGATGGCAAAGGGCCGGGGGTATTTGCGAACTGGAAAAGAATTTCTTTACCATCCAAGTTATTTTCGGAATCACAAAATAATATATATTTTTTCATTATCTTTATTACGAGGAGAATATCTCATATAAAAAAGGTTTAATAACTTTCTATATGGTCTGAAATAGAAAATCGAGGTACTAATACTGATTTATTAAATTGACAAAATATTACATCTTAGTTATTTCTCTATTGGTATAGGTATAATGTAACTCCAAAAGCTATGTTTATATTTATGCCTTCGAAATACTCATCTAAAAATAAGCAGTATTTTATCTGAGTCTTCTACATTTTTCAACACAGGCAAGCACTGGCTTTAACGAAAAGTGAACGATATTTTTTTTTAATTCATGTACCTAGGTACATTATTTAAAATTCAGAGCTAATGACAACCCTATAGTACTGTACTGACCCGCGGGGCTGTATATACGCTTCATTGCATGCTTCGTCGTTGCGTGCTCTTTAATGTATAGCATTTCGAAGGCTTGTTTTTTTTTTGTGACCGAAAAATAAGTACCTATACTGTACACGCGAATTAAAAAATCTGGCGAATAAATTTGTATTTTCGATGATAGTGGTTAATGTATTGCTTTAAATATGTATTATAAGCATATACGCTCTTGGTATATAAAGAAAGTGAGGTAGTACGTTTAGTAAAGTTTTATTGTATGAAGTGTAATGTGATATGCCATCAAAAGACTTTATATATCTAATAATAAGTCTTGTAAATACTCTAATGGCTATAAATCATTTACTCAATCTTAAGATAATGATATTCGATAAATATTTTCTATCGATATAAAAATGTTGTTTTAAATTTCACTTTCTAAGCAGTCCCAAATTTATATTTGGACATTATATTGGTTTCGAGTTTTACAATATATTCAATATGATAACGATAAGTGGTTTCCGTGTATTTGTCAACGTCAAAAACACAGATTTCAACTTAAGTTTTCATAAATCTTATATAATTCTTAATAATTAACAGATCGACGCAGGTATATAAGAGTGAATATTTTTCTCGAGAGTCAAAACATGTTTATAAAATAAGATATAAAATACGTGTGTAAAAAACAACCACGCCTCCGAGCCCTCAGATGGGATTCGAACCCACGACCTTATGTTTATAAAATGTTCGTTGCTCTTATATCCACATGCTTAAAATTGAATCACCCACTCAAGCGCACTTGATCAACACATTGCCCCCACAAAGCGAAACCGATACAAAAATAAAATAAGACTCGAACTCCGGACCGCGCGGTCTCTTCTCACGAAGGGTTACCAGCCCATTTAATGCCTTCATTAACTCGAGCACAGAGATTGGTTTTTAAGTTCTTAGATAAACATGACATCGTAAATCACTACATACTTCTTTCGGTTATGATTTGATAGGATTGTTTAGCAACATCATTAGTTCGTATAAAGTGGATTTTAAGTTTAATGGCTTGTGCAAAAATGAAAAGACTGATGGATAATTGAAATATAAATATCGGTGGTACCATTTTGACAATATTGGGTCATCAAATACCATTAATGCACAGATAACTGGTTTTCTTGGTAATAAAATTTATTTTATAAGATATATTTATGCATCAGAATTTTCTTTGGAATATTCTAGTATATAGTTGCATGTTATTTCAAACATTTTTGATTACTGTTATTTAGAATATTGAAATTATGATGGCAACTGTATAATACGATTAAAAATAATACATAATAATATGTGTAAACGTGTAACTTAAAGATACCTTGAGCTGATTCGACCTTACTTAAAACTCTACCTCTGGCAACTGGTCCGTAACTTAAATTACCCACTGAGGCTTAAGTGCAACCTTTTTAATTATTAACAAAAATTCTTCGGACCCTACTAGTGGTTAATTGAGTGATACTAATTGCGAAAGCCGAGAAAGCCTCGGAATAATACTGGGGACCTTCTTTCTACCGAGTTGTTTAGATTAAGCCTTATTTATGTTGATTACTTGTGAAGTAAGCGAAAGCACTTAATCTTATCAAATAATAACAAGAAGTAAGTCTATAGAATATTGACGTAAATATATACATAAATCAAAATGCTCCAAATTGAGGGTTTCAATTGAATTTTGAATTGAATTGCTATAAAAATTAATTTATCTTATATACCTCGTCTTTTTATATCATATATAATCGTTTAAATATTCTAATTTTGATATTTATTACCAAATACCAATAGGTCACTAAATTTATATTTCTATTTTCAACCCATAATTTGTTAGATAGTTTTAATTCTCATAAGAAATAAGATAAATAAAAGTCAGGGAAAGTATAGAAAATCTCTCCATAGAACTACCATACATAAAAATAATACTCAATAATTAATTGCAAAACTATAATGTACTTGCATAGGTGCATGATGGGTGCATGTTACAAAATAATATGAGACCAGTGTTAAGGACCCTGTGGGGCACGGAACTTGGGGGCTAAGAGAGGACGCGTATTCAATCTTTCATAATTGTTTAAATTGGATTCAATTGAGATTAAATTATCATTTCTTATCACCTAATCATCACATAAAATAAAATTTTGATATAACCGCAAATAGGTGGCGTTAAAAGCCCTATAGAAAGTTCGATAAAAACTATTAAGTAGTTTTTTTTTCTTTGAAACGTAAACAGATAAATATATCTACAGAAATGTAGGTAAGTTATTTTTACAAATTCTGTACGATCACGCATATAGAAACTGTCTTCTATCCCATCGAAGGATTATAGAATTTTAACTATACTATTAAAATAATACCTGCATTAGTAATATATTTACTCTCGTCATAGATAATTAATCTTTTCAATCTGTAAAAATGCCCTAACACTACATATGTCACTCATTACGCATACAATTTCAGTGTCAATTTTCGCCATATAAATTCACGTCTAAATCTTGAGAGCGCCATAAAGGCAATAAACATGACACAAATTGCTTCATTAAGAACAGAGGCGGAGTTTGTGGTGTAGCAAAAAAACTGCGTGTAGTGTGACCCCGGTCTTAATAGATATATAATGACACAAAATGTTTTCGCACAGATCTGGGAAATGTCATCTGCGTATACGCAATTTGGGTTGCCTCAGGGCGTGACGATTTTGAGCTTCCGTTGCAGATGATAAGTTGGGTGCAAAAACGACATTTTTGTTGGTAATTTGAAATGAAATACAGATTTATTTGGATATTATTACCAGTAACAGTAGCTTAATCACTTTTACATACATTCCTGTTCATACGGTGTAAGTTTAGATGTATTCATATCAAATTCACGAGCAATATATGTTGCTGGGATGGCAAGTCCCAACAATTTGAATAACGGAGCTTTTCACTGACCGCAAATAACTTCCAAATTGTTCGGTGTGACCACAATTTTCGTAAAAAAACAAACTACAGTAATACGAACCGTGAAATTTTGACATCAAAAGAAATAAGACAACGATCTCATCCCAGGAACTCCGCATGAAGACCCCACTCGTACAAGTGTCACCAACCCGTTTGACAACACGTGTTGCAAACAAAAGAAACTTTCCTTCTCCTCATCCCCCATCGACAAAAGGATTGCGCAAGTTATTTTAGTCGTAAAGAATTTGAGACTAAGATCTATAGCTTCTGAACTGCCCTTAAATCTCAGTCGTACCGCAATTGTAGAGGACATTCGAAACAACTGTTGTTTTGCTCAAAACGTTTTAATTGTTACTAATTCGTAAAACTTTTTACGTGATTTACAGCTGTTGTTTTAGTATCGTAATATTAGCTTTTTTAACGGACGTGGCAACGGAAATGGTTGTTGACAGTCGTAAATATTGTTTAATAACGATACTTTTTTTGAGATTTCGCAGCGACATCTGGAAGTGTTATAGAACTGGTAATTCTAGCGTAGGCGATGAGTTAATAGCTGCTAGCATATTTCGAGGAAGGGTTACATTAAACGGATAGCAAAGCTGCCTACGCGAACAATTTTCTTCGATAAAATTATGTAAAGTAGATATTTGCGCGCTGCGTCTAATGAGGCAAATTAAGATAACGTAGTATGTTGCACAACGTGTTCCACCTACCAGCAAAGGCGTCTAGACCGCTAGACTGGTCTAGATGCGAGATCGACAGTTATGTGTTCCTACTATACAATTTTTCAATTACACCTTCCCAACTGCGACCTTATTTGACTCCGCAGATTATACGCATTATGTAATCTGAATTTTCTAAGACAAACGCTAGTCATCAAGTTTAATTTGTAGCTTTAATAGCACTCAAAGTCTGTAATTTTAAGTAGATCTACTAAATTAATAAAGATTAACGTTATTTATGGGTTGCTTTAAACAAATTTAACATTATTTTTGAACTTTAGCCATTTTATGATGTAATTATTGCATGAGTTCGTATGTGTAGCATGTAACGACATCATAATTTGACGCATTATCTTGGGCCCTTTGGTTTTTGTTGCCAAAAAATTATCATCTCATTTCCCTCGCGATTGGACGGCACATAATGGGCGCAGTAGAATTTCCCCTCATTACATATTCGGATAATGTATAATAAGTCAAATTGGTAACTCGAATTGCAAATTGCGAAATTGGAGCCGAGGCAGAGGCGTGGTGAGAAGATGCCCGAATTCTTGTACATATACAGTTTAATACTTGTGTATGTATGGTAGCCATCGCCCCGCAACCTGGGTGGTCCACGAGTCAGGTAGGCTTTTATAAAGTGAGTATATAAATGGTAACTTGCAGTCGTTCTCATATCTCAACTAACGTAAAATAAGAGCGCTCAAATTGAGAAACCCCAATACGCGCTTTAATTAAAACGTCGTAGAGACAGCAAAACTGAGATTTTCTATACAAATATTAAGGTAAAAATAATACAAAAGAACTATTTTATACCTAAACTGTATCTACCTATACTAGGGGCTATTTCTATATATAAGTTTTATATTGGATTTGAACTTAAGTTCTTATTGTAATTTAATTTGATTGACTACCGGTTGGTTTAATAGCAGCAACCTGCCTGCATTCGAACATGATAGAGGTAGAGGCATATTTCTGTGTGACGTTCAAAAGCAATTTTTCCCGATTAATGGTTGTAACATTTGTTCTTAATTAGCGTTCACAGTACAACTTCCACTTAGGTCGGGACTAAATAATCATATATTAACATTCATTTATATTACATCATTTTATTATTAAACTTACTAAATTGTATTTTATAAAATAAATTTGTTAAAGTAAAATAACTGTGACGACTCAAGTAAATATAAAATAAAAGTATACCTGAATCAAAAAAGAAATTATAACCAATATTGTATCGTGCATTAGGTTTATATCTAGGTATATAAAATAAAACATATAAAACTTAAGAATATTTGTGTCTTATAAGTATTTAACTTTAGGTTAAACTGCTATCAAATTTATCATATACATATGTCTTGAATTTTCGTTTCATTCTTAATCTATAAATATCAATGAATTCATTATTAGGCAAGTAAAAAACCAGCAATGACAGTCTCTCACTATTAAACCTATCTAGGTAATTTTAATAGAGCCTCGCTGACTCCCAATCAGTCCGCTAGATGCGTATCGACTTAAGTTGCCTTGTTATCTCAAAAGCACAATATGAATAATACATGCGCTACTGTACACGATCTCTTAAATTGGCAAAGCTTAATTGACTGAAAGGTTCAAAATGAAACACGACGAAAGATTTCTTCAACCGCTTTTTCTGCGAGCTGTACCGGACGGTCTGTGTAACGGAATCGATTTAAATCCAATGTGGGATCACGTATGTGGACAGTACTTACTGGAATTTCTTTAGTGGACTCAGGTCACTTTTAGTTTTAAGTATATGTCCGTAGGTATTGCAAGAAGGCATAAATTGATGTATAAGTTTAATTGTAACTAGGTATTATCTACATCCACACTAATATTATAATGAGGAAAGATTTGTATTTTTGTATGTTTGCAATGAATAAACTCAAAAACTACTAAGCCGATTTCAAAAATTCTTTGACCATTAGAAAGCTACATTCACGCTGAGTAACATAGGCTATATTTAATGCTAGAAAAATTTTAAGAATTATATCCTCCCATGCGAAGCCTGGACGGGCTACTAGTAAATATATATGTTCAAATAACAATAAAAGTGAATAGGTATTGGATATTCCCGACATATTAACATTTTATAATATATACACATTAGAATAACGCTATCCGATTATTTTGCACCTTAACGACTTTGAGGTTTTACAAGTTAAACATAGTTGAAAGTTACTTCCTCAGTACTCACGCCCTCTCTGTGTTATAGGCTTTCTTGTTTGAAAATTGTTTATTCCACTCGCTTAATTGGACCATTCCAAGGTGGTCTATTGCTGCCAGAAGTTAAAAATTTATTAGACTTTGATTTATGATACAACTGGGTTATTTATATCCTCAATATCATTTTTAAGAAGTATATCACATACATTATTCTGAACCCAAGTTAAGAAGCTAAAGCACTTGTGTTATGGAATTCAGAAACAATGATGGTACCACAACACTCAGACCTGAGCCAAGTTTTCTACATTGACCCGGCTGGGGGTCGAACCCGGGACTTCGGAGTGACATTACCATGAAAATCGGTATGCGACCCACTCGACCACGGAGGTTGTCATATTTTTTTATAATATATATGTATATATTATAAAAAATTATGTACCTATTATAATGCTGAATTCGCATACCATTATTTTGAACATAACAAAAGACTTGTTAAAATGTTGAAACCACATATCATAGGTATATACGTTATGTACGAAACATTTTAAATTTAAAAATATAATTATGTTACTCGGCCGATCCGATCAGCCCAATTGGTGCGTTCGAAACTCCTTGTAAGTATTTAATATGATGTGAGGATAGCTATTAAAATAATTGCGACTACCATGAAAAATGAGCCATTGAAAAACAGGACACATCACTAAGAAAATTATCATTTTATCTGGTAAAATGGTGTTCAACCTGATTTTTTTCTGGTTTACCCCTAGACGATAATTTCGAGTAACTCCGTTGTTAATGCAAATTGCTAAATTATGGTGTACAAGATTGGCATTGCTTCAAGTTATGTCGAAACTGACACACCAGCTTTTGAATAAAACTTGTTTTGTAGGCACTTATGAATATATATGTAATATTAAATACATAATGACACCTATGTATTTCATATTGCCTATGTACCAACCAAACAAGTCCACTGAAAAGTATTAAATTAATAATGGTGGAATCATAGAACCCTTCGGAAGTCACTTTCCAATATAGAGCTTCTGATATTACCTCATAGATCAGGGTTGAATGCAATAAAAATCGAACTGTCCTTGTGGATTAGGGCAAACTCTGACGTATGTGACATGTGGAAGCTTCGGACTTTCTTATCCAAGGGGGAAGATAACCGTGGCTATTTTAAAATCAATTTTAGGCAGCACTTAAAACACTTACGTGGCGATGAGACATACATCCAAGCAGGCGCGTCCATTAACAACATGAATACATCAGCTGTTACTTAAAATTAATGGCGTCGTAAATCAATAATAGTTAGATATTAAATACGAGGTCATGCACCGAATGATTCGCACAATACTCGAACGAGACTTCTATATTCGCATATTGTGAAGTACATGCCGAAAATAAACATCCATTCACGCAAATAATTTAACACAAAGAGGTATGGAATTGACGCTAACAAGATGCAGCTGCTGCGATCTCTCAAGCGGAGACGGTTTTGAAAAACTCGAGTTTTCGAAAATAGATTATATATGTGTCACTCTGAAATAAATCAGGCGTAATTAATGTATCTAAGTTAAGAACGAAACCGCGTGACGGGCGAGCCCCTCATTGGGTGGCGTGGTCGCCATATTGCTTTGGGCTTGTAGCTGTCAAACTTTGAAATATGGCCGCAGGCTTTCTCTAGCGCGCCATGTCTTAAAATGCTCGGCTAAATTAACCGGGCCATGAACATGATATCGCAAAAGTAATGGCCCACACACACCCTCTCAAAACATTGCTATTGTGTAATATAACCGTTAATAAAAAAGATTACTAGCAACCTTTTATTTTCGTGGGATTTTTGAAAAATTGTTGTTTTGTTCCCAAGTTTTTTGGTAACTTGAGAAAAATAATTCTTTTGATTTATAATATGACACTTTAAGCCAAAACATTTGCCTTTTTATAATTTTCAATTTATTGGCCTTAAATTTTAAAACATGACACATTCCTAAGGTTATAAATAATATTGTCTTTGTGTAAGGAAAAAAATGGTAGTTCTGGAAATTATTTGTAGAACTTAAACTAGATATATGCTTACCTAATGTTTTATGATAGGTAAATGTAATTTTTGGTTACAAAAGCACAACAATATAATAGATTATCGAACATCGATGATAGGTACTACTCTAATTTGAGATAATAATAGAAAAAATATATATGTTTTGTTTAGGTTTAATTTAAAGTTTGAGAAAAAGTGAAAAATTATTACAAAAAATAAATGTGATTACACATTTTCTTTTCTAACCTAATTTCAACACAAATTATCAGTTTATAAACATATGAAACTTAAACAAAGACAACGAAAATAATGCAGCCCAATAGAAGTTATAAAAGCATAGAATCTAATTTTAACCAATTATTATTAAAGAATTCTAGACACAAACGCATAAATTATGAGTTAAATTGATAATCGAAAAATGCAATAACTTACAAAACCAATCGAAAATGACCAGTTAAAGTGTATGATCAACAGAGCAGCGATTTGCTACTTAACGTACATAAACGTGGATCACACCGACGATCGCAATCTTCCCCGATATCGTGTTATTACTTATAAAGCGATGCCATTTGTGTAGCGTCAGCAAACCAGATTTCTCAGCATGAATTTAATGCATTTCAATCAACATTCACTTAATGTTTTTTATTTCATCTGTTGAGGCCAAAACTAAGCTATTTTTATTTATTTTGACTTTAATACAAACATTTAAACTGCGAGATTTAAACCCACGATCATCTGGTCTGGAGTACTAGCTGGACCTAAACCAAGTCCTAAAATGATTACAATAAACAACAATGTACATATACTAGCTTTCAGGAAGATAAAATAATTTAACATTTCAAATTATTTAATATAAATTTCATAGTTCGTCAATGAGTCTTTAATATGAAAATTACCTTTGATATGAAAAATAAATCTTTTTGGAACGCTAACAGAGGAATGTGGAACAATGATTAGTTATAAATTTGGTAAAAATAAAATATTAGTTTTATCTGCTGACGATACTTCAATGAGTGTAATAAAGTACGAGTCGGAATAAAATCGTGGAGTTGCAATGCTTGCCTATTAAATTGATGTTATAAAGAACCAGTCCTTAAATCGGGCAACCACAAAATGATTGTTGACATAACAACTGGGCAGCCTCCCCGATTAATTATTTAAGTTTGCTTCGTGGTTTGTTTTCTTTTGCACAGAAACATTGCGGAACCTATGTTGTTTATACTTATCAACGACTTATGAATTAAATATCAGTAGTGTAAAATACTAAATATTATGTATTAAAATTGTAAAATAAAAACAAAACATTGAGTATTTTCAGGCTTGTAAGATTGTAAAACAACTAATTAACATCCATTTTTAATTAGTTTGTTTTGGTTAGATTGGTTTCATTAATTTACATTTCTATTTTTAACATTCAATTCAATATATTACCCACATAATCCAAATCTCCGGCATTTACAAATTCTAACTTGAATCCACGGCTCAAGGATATTTCGAAAATTTTAAACTCGAAACAAAGTCACCTGAAAGCAGTTGGTATTCAGAAGGCTCGCAAAACTCAAGTTGGGCGTTCCTTAAGTTAGAGTTAAGTAAAGAAACCGCAGCGCCGCGCTGTCTGACGACCGACTTAAATCTCGACTAAGTTAGGTCTTGGATACAATGATCTGAGATTGCTGCGGTTAGCCAATTTGTTTAATGCGTAGATTGAGCGTGCAGCTCCATTTGAGCTATAAGTATGAAGAAAAGTGCTAAGCTGTAGCCTACGTAATGAAAAGAGTTTACTGTTGATTATAGTTGTGGTAAGTTTATATGTTTATGAAGACAATGTCCAATTTCTGCAGCTTTTAAGTCATTGTTATGTACTTAAGTATTAATGTTTCTAGGTTTTCTTTACGACTGGAAATACAAGAAGGAGAACAGTCTATAACGAATTACGTGGGCCAAATGGGGTTTTGTGTATTTCCGGGACCTCAGCTGATTTAATAATAATGATAAAAAATTTCGCTTTAAACATTTATTAACAATTTCAGGAAAAGATATACCAATTATTTAGTCTTTAACTAAACAAATCATGTATTATGGGTACTAACTGACATACAGAATGCATAAAAAAGTATTTAGACGACCACTACCTTCGGTATATAAGGTAGGATCGCTACCATTACACCAACAAATTTCACGTTGTCTTTGAGCATTTTATGTGTTAAAATATAATTTATTTATATTTATTATAAGTATTAAAAATAGATTTTTTTTTGTAATACCCGGTAGGCAAGTAAGATTGAGATAATCACTACTTTTTTGACGAGTAGATTTGGAAATATATAACTAAGTAGTTCCATTATTAAAAACTTCAGATTAATCTTTTCCTATGATGATAAAATGTAGTTAATTAATGTGAAATACTTATTTTTTTACTTGATTCTTAGTTTTATTACAAGTTAGATGACATAATAATTAAGAGAATATTGCACTTAAGTGATATTAACTGAAATAGATTGTGGGCATAAATTGCTTAACTATACTTTGTATTAATTTTAAAAACATTTCAACATTTCACAATTTGGTATTAATATGTCTTTGAAGTTGTAGTCAAAATAAATTTATTATTTATCTAAATTTATTATTTTATTCAATTCAGTAGGCAGAGGACTTAGTCCTCTTCACGTTAGACTGAAGTTTTTTATTTAAATAAAATGTTGTATTTTAATTTTCTACGAATTCTCTCATTATTTGAAAATCTAGAACCTGTTTCCTTTATAATATGTTGGTGTTATTTCTTACCCAATCAGCGAAAGTTTGAGCACAAGATATGTTTGAAAAGACAAATTGCGGAAATGAGTTCGATACATCTTTATATAAAGAATTTCAAATCAATAATCTCTAAACAGTAATAAAGGCTATCATAAGAAAATTATCAGTCGTTACCAATTACTAATAATGAAAATGTAATGGTCAAATAAAATAAGCTCTTATTCGTTTTCACAAGCGAATTAATGTAATAATTTTTATATAGCTGTCTCAAAAAAAATATTTTATAGAAAAACTTAGTGATGATGAATAATATTTTATTTATTTGGATTTTATCAAAAATACTTATTTTTATCGGCACCAATAAAATAAAACAGAAATGAGTAGGTACATATCTCCTTCAGCAACATGTTTTTCATTGTACGATTAAATATTCGCTTTTCCACATGAAAATAAATAAATCTTACGTTTAAAAGAGCTACCTAAGTTTGTAAGTAGATTCTATTCTCAGTGTGCATAGAGCCGAAATGCAAATTTCGCCTTTGAGCCGTGGATGCACCCAGATTCTACCGCCATCCAAATAAATATTCTAGATTTGCACACTAAGTTCTGCGTTGAGACAATCGCAATGTTCCATTCGCTTTATTTCGGGAGAGTTGATGCTTCGTATTGTATAACTTATCGTAATTTAATGGAAATAGATAAATACTATTATTATTTTATTTATTCAAATTATTTCCTTTAACTTTAACCTATGCCTGAGCAGTTAAAGAAAACCCAAATTCAATATGTATATGAGTGAAAGTAACAAATAAAGCAAATATATAACTAGTCCGTTTTTAATATTCAGAAAGAATATAAAGGAAAAAGATCAAATTGGTATTAAGGAAGTGTTAAATAATTTTTTTAATGTTAAATAATTCTATATGAAATTCTTACGTATTTCTTTTATTTATTTGTGTAGGAAAGAGAGCTACAACCAGATAATACAGAAATTTACTATTATTTTGTTTCTTAAATACTATTTTTTCTATATTTATAGGTACTTTTTGGCCGTGTAAAATATTAATTTCACAAAACTTGGACTAGGCAAAAATAAGGCATATCTTTTAGTAAAAAACTGTTTCCACTAGACGAAACCTCACGCAACCCAAAAAATCATAAAACTCAAAGTGTAACCAAACGATCACAGTGACGATATGAACTCCCATAAATGTATCCCCGTAACCTGTGTCAATAGAGATAAAGGAAAACTAATATCAAAACAAGAATAGGTACGTGATAAGAAAACATTTATTCCCCATGTTTAATGCATGATTTGTCGTAATTTCCCGGCATCCCCCGTTGTTTTGTTGCAAGAGAAATTGCCGGATATGATTTATTGTTTATCTTATACATATCGGCTGCTTCTGTGAAAAATTGCAAGGGAGAAATGCTCTCTACCTACTAGAAGAAAGTTTATTAACTAATCTTGAAAATATACATTTGAATTTATCGACACAGCTTAAAATTTTATGGTTTCTTTAGTAATAAATTAGTTTGATCTCTTAAGCTTTCAATTATATAATTTTAATTTAATTAGCGAGTTGTTATGTATATACTTCAAGGACAACAAATATTATAAAAATCGTTTTAAATTAGATTATATTTAACCAAAATTAAATCTTCAATATACGTGACAATAATAAAAAAGGTATTATCCTCAGCGCACTATCGCATTCGTCCCTCTGTTGGTACTAAGCGGTTATAAAGCCGCGAATCAAAAGTTGAGCATAAATCACAATATGGCGTCCGCTGCCCCGTGTTTGCTCTCGCCCACATAATCCGTTCGTACGACGGTAAATCCATCGAGCAGAGTCGCGTACAACACTAAATCATCATAAGAGAATCCCGTATGCACTAGTACATGCACACTACAGATATATGATTTGGCAACATAGCCTCAATCGCTGCAACAGACAGATGCACTTACCTTGCAATGTGTGCCGGTACCTTAGTTGCTCGATAATAAATTTGACTTGAGTAGACTTAAAAATCTAATGATGACGACTTATTACTAAATTAGTTTCCTGTACATCAATGCAAGGCTAGATCGGTATGTTTATTTGATGGAGATCAAAAAATTGTTAGTTATTCGATTTTTAAAAATGTTACCACACCTAAAAACTTTTATGAGAGAATATATTGTTAAAACTGCGTTCGGATTCATTATCGGACAGTCCGATATCGAGTCGCGCTGGAACGCCGAAACTAGCCAATTTATTCCATTCTTTTTTACTCGATTTACGCGCGCCGCGCCGGTTGCTGAAAAAGTTTGCATCGTAATGCAATCGTGCAGCATTAGTTTTGCCGTTTATCAGCATGGTCCCTGCAACGAAGCTTTGAGGGATTAATCTGTCGGCACAACGTAGATTTGAAATAGCAACTTCAAGATAAGAGAAATCGTTCTGTATTACCCATTCAAGTTACGCCGTAATAATTATGCAATTGAAATTTATCTCCCTTAAAACAGTATGAAATTCAAGTTAAGATACAGTAACGTCTTTTGTATCTATGCACTGGATAAGACCCTCTAAGTTTATATCTGCAACAATCAACAGTCTTACAAATAAAAATGTTAGCTACATTTGATTGTTTTTGAGCATAAATTATTATATTTTTTTATAGAAAATAAATAAATAATTGCCCGCTTGACAGACGAGATAGTCGTCTGATGGTAAGCGACGGTGCGATTGCCTAGAAGATACCTATTCACTCGTGACTTGAAGACCCCAAAATTGTATTTGTCAAGAAACAGACTCAGGTAGAGTTCCACTCCTTAGCGGTACGTATCTCAAAAAAAACATATACATAAATATATGTACTTATGTTAAATTAAAACGGTATTTACTCTGATGTTTCTTCTCTATCAGTTAAGACAAAACCGTGCAAGTAATAATTTCATATAGAATAATGTTTGTGAACTTACCATGAAAATATTTGTTGCTTTTACGAATGAGTTTCAAATCGGTTCCGAGAGCGTGAACCATTACAGCAATTTGACTTTTTCGCTCGATTTATGTGAATATCACCGTTTCGCGGAAAGCGGCCAAACAAGTGGAATTTGTTGTGGAAACAAAGCAATTTTTTTAGTTTTGCCACTATTTACATCAGTCGGCAAACTAACTGGATGGCTTTGTTGATGAAATACCTACATTTTGCAATCGTTCCGGTTAAAATATATTTCAGCAGTTTAACGTTTAAAGAAAGTAGAGCTGGTTAATATTAGTTATACAAAAAATCATTCTCTTGAAAGACTACATTAAAGTCGTGTCTCTACACTAAATCAGTTATACTTGCCGTTGCCAAATGATTTAGAAACATACATTACCTTACCTACTATAGTGTTAAACAACATATATTTTTAACTTGTGGTTAATTCCTTTAATAAACTTTATCAAATTGAAATCAACATGTTGGTACTATAATATAATAACAATATCATTCAAAAAACTACTCATATAAAACAGTAATGATGCTGAATGTATTTGAAACAGGAAGAGGCAAACACAAATTCATTTATTTTCTTATTATATATCGAGCATTTAAACACCTTTGAGTTCTTATACATTAAAATGCAAATTTCTATTGCATTAAACAAACACGCTCTTTGAAACAAGACAATTATGCACTACGCGATGAAATCAAGGCTAATTAACATATTAAAGGAGTTTGTGAGGGCGGGTACATCACCATAGCTTAGAAGCAGTAGTGTCTTTACACAGTGAGTAGGCGGATTTAGTACTAGTCGCCACTGCATCAGTGATAATGTGAGCAAATGAGATACATTTGAAAATCGCCAATGGTAATAAAAACCCATGTAAACGATGTAGAAGCTGTGCTTCCCCTTCCTGCACAATGTTTGTAATTTTTTATTGCTTGATTATTTCCAAGCTTGGTCTATCTTGTTTTTGGTTTCCATATCTTTGAAATCGTATAGCTCTGACTATAATATGGTTGCTGTAAGTACCATAGTTTTCTTGTAGATCCACATTGAGATATTCACATCTGATTAAAAATGTTCCTTTCTTAAATATAACTGAAGAGATTGAAACAATTATAATTAGGTACATTAAAAGACAGATATTGGTTAACTGCTTAGCGGTCAATATAATAAATATGATAGTAACTGCGTTTTGAAGTAAATATTAGGTAAATTGGTTTTAAAATATTAAACAATCAGTGTTCATAAAATAATATGAGATAAAACACTTTTTACACATATCGAAAACGCGTTTACTATATTTCCAATTTTGATGATTCGATTTGTGTTTGTAAACTAAAGTAGTAGGTAGTTAAGAATAAATAAAAGCCGGTAAATGAACGATAGGTACCCGAAAGTGTGTTTCATTTCACTAAGCGTTTGTAAATAGTCGTAATCGTAGGTATATAAAATTGAAGAAATTTTTATTTTGAAACTATATTGGACTTTCTTACTGCAGCGAAATTCAAACCGATTCCAGCTTAGTTAAACGCAAGGCAATATATGGTAGAACAATGGCCCCATGGATCAACGAGTTTGTTGAGCTGTTCTTACGTCAATCTATAAGTGCAGATAGAATGATAGTCCGTACCCCCAACGACGCATCGCATTAGATGTAAATGATCAAAATAGATTGTATGCAATCAGTGTTACTAGTCAAACTGCTGTGAAAGTATAGCCATAGATATCCGCAAAAAGGGATTTTGAATTTTATGTAAAGAAAACTATCGGATATTAGATGATAATGAAAATCTTCCCATCATAGCAACTAACACACATGGAAAAAAAGTTATAAGTTTCGATTAATTTGACATACCTCTGACATTAGTAATTTCATTGATAATAGATTAAGATAGATTTGACAAAAGAACCACGAAAATGAAAAATAAAGCCCATTAATCGACAAAAATTTTTGGACAAGTGCAGATCTGACTATAGCACCAAAATTCTTATGCAAACATATATAATGGATAGTTCGGTCGTCATGGGAACCGAGTATCGCAAATATTTGCCTATTTTTTCAGGAAAGTTTAAATAACGCATCTTTAAAGTAAAGGTAAGAGAGAGTGACGAGGGAGTAGGCATTTACAAGATTTTTTGTGATATCATTTGTAAACAATACTGTCTCATAGAAGTTCTTTGCAAAATAATGCAGATCTTTAATGTATATAAGAAAGAGTAATAGGTCCAATTCCGACGAACGAAATGGACTTACAATTTACACTAGATTTTTTTTTACATATTGCTTATAGATGGCATATCATAATAAAAAATAAATATAACAATAAATTGGTCTAAAATAAATGGATCAGATATCGCCGGACTTAAAAAGAGGGAAAACTTTGACATACCTATTTCATTAAATTTGGGAAGTGTCACCCACTAATTCACAATTTCCTTCATAGATAAAATAATTTATCATTAACTTGAAATCACTATGTATATTCATTATTTATAATTTTAACGGTGACGTGATAAATAATTTTCCAAGTCATTTTTATTTATTAGATTACATTGACTGATTATTTTGGTAATATATGTACTTGACTTTTGATAAATCCCAGAACTGTTTAAAAGTTTGGAATATTTTTCATATTCAATAAATTGTGTATTAGGACATATCTGACTATGTTATTTATGGAGTTTACGTTCGTTATTTTAAATACCAGGAATATTTGCAAGGGCGAACCCAACCACTTAATATTTTGATGCAAAACCCAAAGGTGATTGGACTCTTCATAATCAATACATGGCAAGAGGATTTCTTTGTTGCCTTATCAGATATTATAAATTATTATAAAATGGTCTAAATTGTGCTTATAATTTAAAGCATTTTCATTTGGAACATATTCCATAATAATTCCAATCAGTGTTCCAAAGCCTTAAAAGACAAGGACTATAAGAGAACACTATAAGAGTTTTTTTCTTTTTGGTGAGGTACGAAACTTCGAAACGAGTATCTGTGAAAGAAAAGAATTCAAAAGAAAATGATCATTAAGATGTATTTAAAGTTACAATATTAAAGGTCTACACAACCAGTTCAGGATTCGCTCGTGATCGTATTTCGCAATCTAACAAGACAGATGAAAGAATTTTCGCGATGGGGGGTGTGAGTTCTTAACAATCGTCAATGATCGGAAGAAAATAATTATTAAACATAATTAATAGCAACTACCCAGATTTAATAAATATGATTCAGACTTTTAAAAGAAGAAATCGTCGTATTAGAATCACACAAAACTTTTTTTGATCTTCTAATCTAGATATCTTCAAAGACAGGAAAAACAATAAAGAGATCCTTACAGATAAAAAGGATTAATAGCTTGCATTTTGAACAACAAACAAAGAGCTAAGTGTTGCAATGTCTGTTATAGATCTGAATAAACCCTACAGTAGGGCTATACTAAGTCTAGATAGTCTGTGTTGACTAACAATGCAATGCTTCAGAATGCGATGCCCTTTGCATTTCCTCGGGGTAGCTCGCTTATCTGGTGAATTGTCACGATTGCTTTAATCAATCTTAGGTGAAGTTTTGTCTTGGTCGAGTCTTGATTTAAGTAGAAAAAGGAATGTTTTGCAATAAAGATTTAGTGTTTTTTTTAAATGTAAGTAATTTTTGCAAGCTACTCAATTAAAATTATAGTTACAGATGCATTATAGAGTAGTACAAATACTTAAAATTTGGAGATACTCATTCAATATTAATAATTTCAAACTCGAGGAACTATCTACTTTGGTTAACTTAAGGGGTTTATTTTTATATATAACTTAACCATGATGTTTCAACACCCCTTTAGGAGCTGAGTCAAACGCTATCATCTTGTCAAAATTTCTTTCAGATTTTGGCTATAATGTCTATGCCAAGAATATCAATAAACGTGTGAGGTCCTTTCAAGAAAACAGTATCTTCTTCCAGATACCATCTAAGAGTAATTGACATCATTATATCCACCACTGTTAGAGAAAATATAATTTAGCCCCTAACTATACATAGAGATGCAAAGGTAAACAATGACCCTCTCTGAATTTACCCGTTGTTAATTTGTCACAGTGAATTAGCCACCGACGGTAACTGATAGCGTTCGCATGTTGCGCTGTGTCCCGCCAATATGCTCGTAAACGTCGTTGCTGGCCAATTTAATACCTAACTATTATCTAGATGCGTATCTGTGGGGAGCTGCGTTGTCTATACTATGCTGAGTATTAATGGTTTATATGAATCCGAATTAAAACATAACTGCTACACGTCGCATGATAATTGAGTTACCTCCAAAATAAAGTTTTCCATTATTCTTTGTGTGTCTATACTTCGAAATTTATATGCGAGATTTAGAACATCATCGTAATAAAAGTCTTTGCTTGCTGTTTTAAGCGTCATCATTATACAGATGTTTCACACAACACACAGTTTGGATAGCACAAAACAATATAAAGTATGATTATGGTTTTGTAATCTTCAGAACTAGTAAACAAACAAAAAACATTCATAAAAATTTACAACGATCCTAAAACTATTAAAATCCATTCAAAACAAAAGTTTAAAAACTTCGCGCAAGTTACAGTTACAAAGAGCGGCGGATACCATCGCATCGACGATGTAGCAAATCATAAAAAACGCACACAAACTGCCCAAAGAATTAACTTTCTTACCTTTTGTCCTGGACCAAGGAGAAAGTTGCGCAACGGTCAGCTTTCTAAAATTCTATACTGTTCCTTTGTCTGTGAACTGTTATTCAGTTGTGAGTTAACTGTATTGTAACTGCTTGTGGGGGGTTGGTTTGCTTGAGTAGGTACTCCATATGTTACTCTTTATATGACTAATATTGTCGTTGCAGTTATTGGCGTACCTATTGGTGTTTCCATATTTTATTGCTCTATTCTGAATGCTATTTCAGGAGGGGTAAAGTTTTATTCATTTTTTTATTGTTTTCTTTTTTCAAATAATTAATAGTAGTATATAGTTAAAATATATAGTTTAAATATTATTCCGATAGAAAACACTATTCGTGGTGACGTGGTAGAAATTTTATGTAGGTAGATAAAAGATGGCTTTTACACAATATTGTTTGTGTGTGCGTTTGGCGTTGTTTAATAATTAAGATATTTTTACCGATATTTTAATGAAAGGAATGCTAAATATTTATCACTTATACCTCTAACTAGTCAAATTATAAAGTGTATTCATGTATCTATTTATAAATACTAAATACGGCACAGTGTTGCTACCAGGGTTCTCAGTAAACAATGCTCGGCTCAGAGATAATATAATATCTCACACAGGTAGAATATAGTATTTCATTTTAAGTTGAATAGATTTCCCATTGAAGTATTTAGGGTCTGTTTTATCAGATTTCGTTTAAAGAATTCATCCCTTTCTAAATAATGTAAAGACTTAAATAAGCAAAACCTAGGAGAACTTTTAGTTTTTTAGAATATAAAGAAAAAATATAAATGTACCTAAGTCATACTCATAGTGCATTTCAACTGGATGCAAATGAGAAATTAATCATAACGAGAACCTATAAAGAAAGCGCTAAGCGAGACTAATATTTTAATAAAGATGTGTTAAAATGCCATAAACAACAATATCCCGCTTATGTTGACGTTCATGAGCGTTTCGCGACACGACAATAACACATCAACCATTGCAAGGATCATTGAACGAAACACGCTTCGTAAATCAAATGATCGGATTAAGAAATCAATTGAATTGAAACAAATAAAAATTGACTACAAATAGCCTTATAACAACACCCCATCTGAAAAGAAATATAAAAAATATTTAACGTAGATATTATCATAACTTTTAAAATGGTCATAAACAGTAAAGACCGCTTCATAAGTTCCACCCAACGTTCAACTGTGTACTGCCGTATACAGAATTTCCACCTAATAAAAGGTTACGTTACGTGTAGGGAACGTTAGACACGCAATTACTGAGTACCCAGTTTAATGAGAGCCGCCCCGCCCTTCCTGAAGTTGATGAAGTGAAGGCGGTCGGGGAAGATATATAGGGTGTCGCAGCTCATGTTTGATTGGCGCAGGTACACGACGAAGTTTCACGTTGAACGTTAATTAGTGCGTGCTTCACGTTCCCGCCCGAGGATGTATGTTTGCGAGATTACTGAAGAAAGAAGTGTGGATAAGGTCTATTCAAACAACGTTAACGGTGGCGATCTCAATTCCCTATTTGATCCGAAGCAAGCTCCAATGCGCCATTAATAGTAGCGGTAATTTGATGTAGAGATTAATGCGCGGAACAATTTATTGACAATTATCGTAACCAACGCCGCTCCGGGATCAATTAACACAAAGGCACTATTGCAAATTAGACTAACTAGATACGTATCTTGCAGCCTACAGGTATTAGATATTCGTGATTGCGCTACGAGGCACGCACTATATTGAATTAATGCTAAAAGTGAATAAAATACTTATATTTATAAATTAATTTCAATGGATATAGTAAAGCTTGTAGTGTAAATAACGAAAGAAAATTCTTATATGCAATTATGTGAAATTTACTTTAATTCAGTTATAAGATTTAGTTGTGTCCTACCTATGTTTATTGATAGGTCATCCAAAAGCATTTTTTCCGTCAACAATTTAAAAGTTTATCGTCAAATAATAATCGATCGTAAAACGTATAAATGTTATCGTTTTTAAATTACGACTCGCAATTAAGCTTTATTCACAAATGGCATAATTCGCACCTCCAGTAATTGGTGGTGGCAAGCATATTTCACTTGTCACTAGTATAAGTGGAAACAGGCAATCTATCTAAGTCCATCCCTAGACACCCACAGGCGATGGTTATAAACAAGGTGGCTCAAGTCACATCCCTGGGGCATACCGCTTGCGTTTATGGAGCCTCGAATAAAGCACGCCTCAGCTACTGATGTTTTGAGACATGATTTAACAAGGAAATTTGTTTTAGATTAAACGGAAGCGATAAATTAATAGTACCTACCTACCTAAAGGCAAGTTAATTAGGTATTTACCAACTTAATGTTGATTTATTATAACGACGATGATTTTATATATTAAATTAGATAACTTAACTTTAAACTCTGAGTTGTTAAACTCTAGCTAACTTAATAATTTAGTCAGTCGTGAAATGACATGGTAAAATTTAGATAATAAGACTATGGTCCTCGCCTTGTATAGGTGCAAGATTTTTTTTTAATCTAACTTTACATTAAACCTAAATGTAAATAACATATTTTAAATGTCTATACATTTTGTTTATGTTCAATTACTCATTTCATCAATCATCAAATAAACTAGGATAATCAAATTTTTGCAACAGACTATTTTGTAACAGCGATACATGTCATGAATAAGCAATGTAAAATATTATTTTCAATGTTTATTATAAATTTAACATGAGGACAGGCAACAAAATGTATTCCGTAGGTACATGACAAGCTTTTGGAATCGACCATGGATATCGACCTGAAGTTTTGTTAATATGGATGAGCCGACAACACACAATTGTATCGGAAATCTGAAGCTTACCACTTCAACTGCAATAAATACCGAAAGAGGAATAACAAACGTCTAAGAAACAAACTTTATGAGTGATAGTTTTGTTTTGGTACCTACATATTGTGAACGAATCTCGCTAATGTATTTGGTCGAACGTTAAGACTAAGCATGTAGAGACGAAATTCACGCAAACATTAAAATACGAGTCGAGAATTAATAAAGAGATAAATAAATTTAAGAGCATCGAGAATGTGGGTCTGCCGTTACGGGTCCGGTTCGCTTTATGTGCATATCGAAGATGGATGGCGCGGGTGTGCGATGCGCGGGCGGCGGGGTGACCCCTTCCCTCTGCGGGCCACTTCGTAATGGCTGCCACCACTCGCATCCCCGTCAGACGACAAAAATGCCATAATAATGGCCCCTGAATAGTTTTTACAGCACCGCTCCAAATACCCACGGACTAGTACGTGACAACACGCCGCTCATCTCCCTTTTATTGAGAAATTCGTCAGTTTTATTCCTCGAATGGAAAAAGCATAATGTCAGTCGCACCGGAATCCGGTTGTGTCATTTCAAACACTTGATAAGTATCGTTTGGAAACTTTTTCCCTGCTGAATTCTTTGGAGCAGATTTTCGTTCAGTATTCGACGAATGACTGTTTTTGTTTGTCTTTGTGGATAGCACGGTCACCTTGGCAACGCTTTAATTGTGAACCAATAAGAAACTTACTGCTGAGTTATCCCGGGTGGCTGACAAAACCTTATTTACGATTCTCTTTGGTAACTTAAACCTAAAAAATACTCCTGTCCTTTTCGGCGTAGGTCAATCAAAGCTCTTTACGATTGTTTTTACTGTTGTGTAAAAAAATAATAACATTCTGAAAGTGTGAAAGTTTTCAAAGTAGTTTTTTAAGTATACCTACTTAAAAGGTTCATACAAGTCTAATGTAAAAGTATAGCTATAGTAGGTCCTACCTAATTACTTAATAAAAAAACTAAAAATCAAACGATTATTAATATAAATAATCTGCGGTAATCTTATAGCAATTCCAGAAATCTGTTCAAACAACATACTGTGTCCATCAAACAGCTAATTAAAACGAACGATCTGCAAATAATTGGTCATGTTATTATTAAGTCGGTGTTATTGAACGTCACAAAAGGTGGACCAATTAAAGTTTCCCCGAATGTCCAAGCGAACAGTTCAGTATGATAGCACCGTCAATTATGTTTGCCCCACCACACGCTCCGCCAATTACCAACCAGCTTACCGATTGATAAAAAACTTAAGAGAAACTTACCCAAGCATATGAATTTAGTAACGGTAACGCCTGTCAACTATAAACAAAGGGGTACCTAATTATCATTTCAAGTACCTATTTATAACACAGAGAATTTTTCCAAAATCAAACTAAATCTCACATTTTATACCACAACACACACGAGTTTAGCCTCAAAAAACTAGTTCAGCCTTCATGTATGAACCATGACGCAGTCGCAAGAACAATCACCAGGAATAATTCATATTCCGAGCGCGGCGCAAATATCCAGGGCCGATTTATGGTGCGCCCCTCTTGTTCTGGACCGGTATTTAGTTACTTTCAAAAATAATTGGATTTCGATTGTGAGAGAAAAAGGTAAGTCATTACGCGACGTACCTGCGGTACGTCATTACCGTTGCCCTTTTAAGTCAGTATAAATCGTAATTGGGGATATGTTGCGGTGCTATCGCCGCATCGCTCGTGTCTAACGCTGACCTGGACCTAAAGGGCCGCTCTTGGTTCAGTTTCTATCGAGAGCAGTTTGAGGGACGCTCAGAATCTAGACACCTGTATACATTATTTTATCGTATACATTTTGCCGCCCGATTCATTGACCGCATGGTTTATTGAATTTCGCTATTTAGAAAAAGCTTCGCGCCTTTGAAAGATTAAAATTTTTCGAAATTTGTCAACATTTTCTAATGAAGTTCGTGAGTATGTAACAAATTCTTTCAAATCATGGTGATCGATCAATCATGTTGACCCATAACCTCAGAATTATTAAGACTGCTGCACTTTATTCGTTAACAATTGTTACCCGCTTATGTAATCTTACATTATATACCTACGTATGTTTTTTATCAGTATTTTTTTTCTTTTGCTACCTTTATGATTTAACTAGTATTTAGGTCAAAATTTTATTAAAGACTACTTTTATATCTCAAAATCTATAGAGTCCTCATGTCTTAATTTTTTTAAACAGATGTTTTTATTTTATTATAAGTTCTTTCCATTCTGTTTTCAACTGATAAGTACTCGTGTGTATGCGTATAACAAAGAAGTTATTATTATCACTATATATTTATTGTCATTATGTTTACTGTACCTATTGAGGTTCAAAATTATTTTTTTTAAATTAAATTTCATTTACTCGAAAGACGTAAGTATTTTCTGTCTCCTACAGAAATGCGCTAACGACGGTTTTCACAGGATTATATTTTATCATTTCCTCTGTTGCGTTTGCTTTTTTATTACGGTTGCACTAATGGATCGGCTAGACCGCTTACGTATGTAACTAGTGGCACCGTATTAGCACACAATAAACATTATCTCTAAAGAATCTCTGTGTATGTGGCCGCTCTCCTAAAACGTCTATTTTCCGCGCTGGCAATGGAAATGTCGTCGTGTCTGGATAAACGGGTGCGCGGGCGCAGACGCAGGAGACAGGGGAGAGGGGGTTGTAGTTCTAATGAGGTGCGCCCAGCCTTTGCGGACGCTAACCTCACACACTCGCTCGCTCTTTATGTGCTTAGGTACAATTCCAAATGAAAAGCTAACGCCCATTTCAACGATTACGTCTTTATAATAATATGCAGTTTTGGACCTTTTTGAATACTAAAAGAGTTGTCAATTGACTATTAGGGAAGACTTCTTAGGATAAATAGAAACGGTTGCGTGTTCAACGATATTTTCTCAGACATTAAAGCGCTAAGTACATTGCCATTGTAACGGGTAATTATAGAAAACCACCGTTGATTTTACCAAACCGATTCATTCAAGTATTAAAAGCTTTCTAACTCGTAGTTGTTTATGAAGTAATGGTGATTTTATACAGCCACCTTTTCGCCCGAATTCGAACCATTTTAGGCTAATAAATATTAGCAAATAGTCACTTACTATGTACTGAAGTAACGCACACGCTTTTAACTGAATTGCTACGCATAACAATAAAAACGCGTATGGGCCCTTTCACACATTCTAATGTGTTCAATGCTCCTTCATTTGTCGAGGGCAGCACGGAAAGGAAATATTTTCCCAAATCCATACAGCCTTAAGGATCTCATAAAGCAGTCGTTTTCCCCACGCGAAAGTATGGAAGTGAGATTTATATGGGCCTTCGGCTCGAGCCCTCGGCTTTGGTATGATGAATTGACACTTTTTCAGAGGTACCTACAAATTTTAACTTTGAATATACGCACTCTGAATGAACAATTAAAAGTAGGTAAGTCTTGCGTTTATAGCCTTCAAACTTTTAATGTGTTCAATGAGGAAGGGCAACAGTAAATATACCGATTTGTGAGATTACCATACTTTAGAAACTTGAAATACTCCTACACAATTAAAATGAGTTACTTTTTTAACGATCTCGAGGGAAATCTGTTTATTGTTTTAGATATTTTTTTTTGTTCGCCAGTTTCAAATTTAAAAAGCTGACATTCATTTTTACTCTGAGAGTATATTTCTTTTCATTATACAGATTAACCATTGTACATGATAACCTGAATGTTAAGCATTCTACAATATTCACGTGTGGACCGGAATTACAAAAAATATAAACATAAGCGGTCTTCGCCATGGTTTGCCGTCACGGAATCTTCGCTTGCATTTTTGCATAACAAACACGGCTATGATTTCATACCGTCCACCGCCTTATCGGGAACTTAACAACGAACTGTTTACTTAATGGTAATTATGCGAAAGGAATGTTTATATTTTCAGAAAACCCACAGTTATAGGTTATACCCTACGAATCACGATCTAAACAACTTTCAAGTGACATAAATTAAGATATACCTAACTACTTCCAAAATTATATATGAAAAAAATATAGCTAACTTGATATTCAAGAATTAAGATGACTTCATTCAAGCGAAGAAGCTTTAGGCAATCGTCTCAATTATAATAATAAGCGGGGCGTGAGCTCCACTGATGGCCAGTCTTAATAAAGCCATTATAAATATCTGATTCTTCGACATACGTACGTTACTACATTCGGCGGCGGATGCCAAATGCCAAAGGTCATCAAAAGAACTTTGTTAAATAGCCTTGCGGAGTTTTAAAAAGCATGTAATGAAAAACAAATTAAATATGTTACTTTATTCACGAAAATAAGTAAAATTATTAGACACTGAATTATAGGAAAGTTCGAGGTTATTATAAGTTTTAATATATCTAATTTTGAAAACAATAGTAAGCAAAATGAAACTTGCTAAAGAAACAGATATCTGTTAGGCCGTTGCTAGTGATTTAAGTGAGCGCATGCTAACAATAGTGGTTGTGGCCGTATGAATAAAACGTATACAAATTTAATCAAAGAGAAATCTATTAGTAAAATGAGAAGTACGGAAGGGAGCGCACCTATACATATTCAACGAGGCACTGCATCACGAACGGGCCAATTTATACGGCAGGTCCTGAGAGTTTACTTTTACCTCGGCCATATGTAAAACTGGAGTATTTCTACCGATCAGATCGTCACCTGGCGTACAGAATAAACCTCTGCCCTCCGAAGAACCATACAACCGAAGGAATAGAGCTCAAATTAGACAGCATGTTACATTTGTCATTGGGGTTGTCCATACATTGAGGCGCCTCTATTTATTCGTATCCTATTTGAAAGTAGCATTTGAGATTTTATGTTTTCTTTTGTACTTATTATTTTGTTGAGTATTTTCAATGCATTTAATTATTATCAGTAAGCACTGTCTGTGCATCTTATCTTTTTATATTAGTATTTTATTTCATACAATAATTTCCTTTTATCTAACTCTGTAGGATTGTACATAGCTTTTTCAAAATCGTATGTTTTTTTCTTATTACCTATTTATGAAAATAATTAAAAAGATTCTGTGCAGTGTACAGAGGTGTATCTTATAGGTTCACTTGTAAGCAATACATGTGTGTGAATCCGAGTTTATTGTGTGAGTTAAAGCTACCGGCTGCTTAGCTGGCTGGCACAAGTTTCCTTTAAAGTATTAATCAAGAACTATGTCGCGTCTTGCCTTTTCTTATTTCTTTCGCAAGTGCATCTGCCCTTTTATAAAATTAAAAGCAGTACACACTGACGAAATTATAATTCGTATTAACGTAAATGTATAAATCAAGTTTTTGCAGTGTTATTTTTTGCTTATTATCTGATGCTACCAGTAGGTATTGTTGTTTGGTGATGAACAATTTGTTATCGTTGTATTTTATACTATTATAACTTTTGATTTAATATTTAATGTGTTTGATTGCGATTTATTGTTGTTTTTAATATTTATATTGAGCACTTATTGACTTATTTATGATTTTCTTATGGAACTACAAATAAATTTACAATTACATTTTTATAACTAGGTTGTGTTTAACTGTCATTATAAAATCATGAATACTAGTTACTTACATAAATTATTGGTAAACCAGTAAGCTTTTCTGTTATCCTGACTCTTAATAAGTATTTTTTGCTATTTTTTATACTTTAAGCTAATATGTTCTCTTTCTATTATAAAAAGGCAGTAAATCATAAGATTTCTAGTGAAACACAATGGCGAATTTTTTAAACAGAATAAGTATATGTAATTGGTGCTCAATTATAAAACATCACAGTCATTTAAGGTCCAAAGACAGATCGTATCGGTATTACGGCTTTATCGAGTCACGCGGCCTGTACAGTTATTCTGGAAAACACGAACCGGCCGAAGGTTTGATATTTCGTGCTTTTCAGACAGTAATTGGAACATGCTCGTGTGGTACTATCGTTTTGTAGGCCCTTATTGCTTGCATGTACACCTTTGTTGTAACGATTGCTAAGTGCTTTAATAAACTGTTATTACTATGTACTCATGCACATAGTTACCTACAGGCGGGATGCTTATTTTACGTGAGATACTGTTTTGTTGCACTATTTCCTGTATCACGTTTAAAGTATCTACTAGTAAGCTTAAAATAAACTTCATTCTTACTGTGGATGCAGTGATGTTATATTATTATTTAAAAAATTCTAGAACGTCCGGCTCACACATCTTTCTGATAATAATATCAAAGTAAATTCGCTTCTTAGCCATGTTTATAAAATAAAGAATTTTAAAGCCCTAGATTCAAATGTAAAACGATATTCACTTAAATTGTATAATGGATTTAAAACATAAAAATGTTGTTTAAATTTTTTAAAGTTGCGATTTGTAAATTTCTAACAAGGATTTTTCCATATCAAAAAGATTTTTAATGAAGTCACTTTAATAAGTAGAAATAAAATAATTATTAGTGTATTGTTGCAATATTACAAACAGCTTTAGGAGGGACTTCAGTCATAAAGTTGTAATTTTAAGGACTTGTTAAGGGAGAGCTATGTAAATCATAGGTACAACCCGGTTACAATATCTGTGGACCTGATGACGTCACGTCAGCGCTTAGGTACGGTGCACAAAACAAGCATCATGGGGATAGTATTGTAAACAACAATAATTATGAACTATAAATAAAATATATTATACTTTTACTCTTTTATTATTTTTTTTTTTTATTCTTTTTCAAGAGAACGGGGAGGGGGCTTGACATTCCAGCAAGGTCCACAGATATTGTAACCGAGTTGTACCTACCTACGATTGAGTTAAATGAGTCCTGAGATTGAGTAAAGTCCTATATAAACAAGCTCAAATGTAAGATAACTCCATTTATAAGTTTTCATGAGGCAACTCGAGTCATATAAAAAAAATTAAAGTATTTTGATGAGTTAAATCATTTTGTTATTTAATCAAAATTAAAACTAAATACCTTTAAGTATTAACATTACTTGAACAAATTAATTTCAAATAACTAACTTAATCTGCAGACTACACCATAACCCCTAGTTTTAGGTATGTGTTTATTATTAAATAAATTAAAAGTTTAAATTTTATGATTTTAATATACATAGTTTTTGATAAATATGATAAATTATTTTAATAGAAATACTACAAAAAAATCGAATCGCCTCACGAGTGAATTTTCTAGGAAGTTTTTCTACTTTTTTCTGTTAAAATGATTTATAACAAAAAAATCAAATTTCAAAGTCGTATTGAGACCACGCGCGTGAGACCACCACCAAAAGACGAACTCGAATTTATACTTATAAAGATTACTTTATAAAATCAAATGCTTTTTAAAAATAATTTGAAAATCTAGTGTCTTTACCAACATTAAGGGAACACAAACCATCATGAAGTCATCCAGTAAATTATAATATGCTGGAGGAAATGTCGAAAAAATAAAAGAGATCATGTCTATAGAATTCATTTTCTCACTTCAATTGATTTTTATTCTTGATTTCACTAATTTTTAAAAAGCGAGTAGGTAATTTTTTTACAAACTTTCCACTTATTTTGTTCAAACCGGATATTTTAAAAATTACATTTTTTTCAAATATAGTACGTAACTTTGTTATGAGTCTAACGAACCAATTAAGCTTTAAATAAGCAATAATCCGATACATCTGAAAATATCTGATAAATTCCAACCAATATAATGGCCATAGACATATTTGAATATCTTGGCGCGCATCGGTCGTCTGCTATTGTTGTCTCTACCCAGTATGGACTTAATTAAGGAAGGTCAGAAAAGGTAGAATGATCTATAGGAATTTGGGAGGTGGCCAGTATACTGGGAACCACGTAAATACAGTCGGGTGTTACTGTACTGTATTACAGGATTATGTATTGCCGGGAGGTATTGAATTTAGAGGGCTTTCCAAATATAATACTGTTAATAACGTTAAATTTGACTTGTATTATTTTACCTTCAAAGCATTACCGACTCGATTATATTTAGTCGGTACTGTGGAAATATACGTAAAATAAAATGTAATTACTGCCACATTCTCTTTATACCTTACTAGCGGCCCGTCCCGGATTCGCACGGGTGGACAAAATTCTTAAAAAAAATTCTAGCATTAAATATAGCCTATGTTACTCAGCGTGAATGAAGCTTTCTTATGTTGAAAGAATTTTTGAAATCGACTCAGAAGTTTTAGAGTTTATTCATTGCAAACATACAAAAATACAAATCTTTCCTCTTTATAATATTAGTGTAGATTTAACTGATTTCCTTTTTCGATAAAATGGCCAACTGAAATATACCTATTTACATAAATATTTACAAACATACTTATTTTAATACAATTATGTGAATAGTGATATTATAGTGGAGATGTTATGGTCTAAAAATCACATTCTATTTCTTTGGTAAGCTCTATAAATAGGTCTTATATATTTAATTAATAAAGTTACCTTTCAACTATAATATATGACGCTAAATTAAACCAAAGGTGATGTACCCCGTTAAGTATGTGGTCAAACCTAATAGCAACAATGATAAAAGCAGTTTCACTGTGACCAGTCATAATGGTTTGAAATTCGACTAGGGAAATCAAGACTGCAGCCTCGCTTAGTAGCTTGCTATTGGGACCCTAGGGTGTAAGAAATTCTGTCTGAAGTCTTGTTTTCATTAGCATCTAAACTCATCGACGTCTGACCCTAGTTGATTTTAACATCGAGTTGTATATATTATTTAACGATAAGACACACCATGGAAGACATTGTATTAATGTAACAGTGTGTATATAAACGCATTGTAAGAGGTAAGTAGGTACCTAAGTCAGTTCAGAGGATCTAAAGCTATATGACTGAACTACTATTATTAAAGTTACAAAAGGTTTATTCACAAACCGTAAAAAGTATAGATTTTCATAGCATTCCTTTTAATATAACAATATTAGGTACCCATATTACATATGATATACCTACCATATTTAATAATACATACATTTGTATTGATTTACAAACCGTTGTGTATCGAGTTTAAATCTACCGTTTTATCAAAAGGTTGACTGGTAGAGAATGCCATATCACTTTATCCTACTATTTATTGTTCGTCAATGTACTTTTTAAAAAAATAAATTGCATGTATTTTTAACCATGCCATGTGGCTAGTATTCTTCATTTTCTATGATTTAGTCCAACATATCATTACAAAAAAAATTACAGATTTCTTCAACTTATTTTCTGTTTAATATTCAACACTTTAAGCTAAAAATAAGTTATAGTCTGATAAAAAATGATACAATTTATCATTGGTTTACGTACTCTTGTTCGTACCTGCTATATATCTAACAATAGATCGATTTCAATTACACAATTTCACAAGAGATTTCAATAAATGAAGAACTACGAAAATCAATTAAAACTATTGCAAAAACAAAACGTACAAAACGAAACAAATGGAAAAGAAAAGACGTCGGCGACCGCCTTTACGGAATCAATTAAAAACACATATTAATTGGTTTGCCGACACAATGGTCACAGTAACCTGTAATTAAAATGGTTTATATTAGCCCCGTATTAAGCTAAGGAGAGTTTTTCCACGACTGAATACAACGGAAAGATGCACTGGTCATGTCAAAAACGAAAGCGGGAGGCGACCCAAGGAAGACTTGGGAACTATTTATGTGGCATTTAATTTATTTATATATTATTTACTCAATAATTTATTAACAGGCCCTATATAATAAATAAATAGAAGTGTTTTTACGAAAGTGCAGTATAAAGTTACCAAATAGTAATGAAAAAAAGCTGGTTATTTCAAATACAATCGTTGAGGGCGGAGGTTAAGCGTTAGTAAAATTTAGGAGCAATACCAATACTATTGCTCACCTTTTCACTCAATTTAATGAAAAATCACAAGACTTTATTAGACAGATTTTTCATACAGCTTAATAGCATAGAGTAAAATTAAGCACGGACTATTCTGGCGCTCCTGTTATAAGTACGTAATACAGATTTTTATATATTAAAATATTATACGTTACCTATATCGTAACATGATTTGTACATCCTCATAGGTACATATCCAAATATTTATAACCACCTCCGTCGTCAAGCGGCTCTCATATCGGTTATAATAGTAACACAGCTCTGAAGTCCCGCGTTCGACCTCTGGAGTCAATGTAGAAACCGAAATTTTCTATATTGGCTCGGGTCTGGGTGGTGTGGAACCGTCATTATTTCTGAATTCCATAACACAAGTTCTTTAGCTACTTAAGATGGGTTCAGAACAATATATATCTAATATTTATTTAATCCATAAAACGTTAGAATAGTAACAGAATTTAAAATTATCTGTTATGAAGACTTCCTATACATCAGAATAAAACACTTTTTTACGGATTTTTGCGCATGTTTTATTTTATTTTATATTTAATCCTGACGTTTCGACTCCTTTACAGGAGCCGTGATCACAGGATCACTAAGATGATGGTTGTCATGTATTTTCTACTACCTTCACAATATTTTAATCGGGCACGTTCCTAATTATTAAATTATTTTATATAAATCAAGTTGATTTATTTTATTTTAAAACATTATTTAGTTATTTAATTAATTCTCACTACGATTACATTGTATACTACTGAGTCTACTACCAGTTCGGAAATTGGGAGGGCCTTCCGAGAAGAACTGGCGAAAGAAACTCGGGCAGGGGGACCGACCTCCATCTTACTGTTTAATTATTTGCAAAAAGAGCTAACTACATCATCAGGTCTTGCAGTGTGTGTTTTTGTAGGTATTAATTTAATTTCATATTATTATTCCTATACAGTTTTCCATAACTTAGACCAGGTAGTAAGAGCCCGCGGAGTTACTGCAGGGATATAAATTAAATGCTTACGTTTCGCTTGCCCCGCTCCGCTAGTTTAATTAAGCGTCGCCTCCTTTGTCTGCATGTGCGTAAAGACATACAACACGCTCCCTTATGTTGAGGACCGCTGGCTAATCTATTGCGGTTGAACTCCAACAAAAACATAATGTTTATAGCATACGATAATTGGTAAGCACATATCATCAATTTTGCTACTCAAATTTACTGTTTAAGTATTTCTCACAAGTACATATTGTATACTTAATTTTAAAAAAAACTTTTATTTTTAGATAAAGGAAGAAGAAACCGCCTGAACTGGAGAAGGAAACGTCAATTTACATAGTTAATTTACTAACCTAAATCTATGTTTTGTTCATGTTGCGATACTAACGGAGACAAGGGTTATCGGAGCTTTAAAGAGTAGGATATAAACTATTCATTGGCTTTGGTAACTCAGGAACACAGATGGTACACTTGCTTGGCATTCTTGGTTTTTTATTACATCATAATAGAAAACCTACCAGAACATTTAAGGATATAAAAAGTTTAGTCGTGGTCAACAAATTCCTCCTAAAAAAATTCATAAACAGTATTAATCTACGCTGACATGAACCCGTACATGACCGTGAAATTAAAATTTCAAAAACATCGCACCCAATTAATTTTTGTGGAGAAAATTCGCTTTCGTCATTCACGCCTCCCCATCATTTAATATAGAACCATGTTTACGGCGTGAGTTGGTACCAACCTGACCCGTTATCGCTGAACTTTCCCGTAGTCGTGCCATGTCTACTTAGCGACTGACTTCCACATGTGACCACACAGCACACTACACAATTTAACCTTATCTATTCTTAAATACGCGCTTATCTTTAAAGAGTTTCATATCTAGAAGTTTTCACACCGATATCAAAATACACACAAGTATTCTTCTACCAAGTTATACGGAAACTAAAAAACTTTAACCGTTGATCGTCCAGTTCTTTTGCAGGTACGCAAGACTTTTTTTATCTTGGCATTCACGACTTTCTCTCGAACAATGGCATAAAAAGATTCTATTCTTTATTTGTTCGCCGAACTTTCTCTGCACTTTTATTATGAAGTTACGTCACCGAAGTACCGGAGTAACGTTTTTTTAAATTCAGTTGCTATTACGCTCGCGATCGAGCTATCCGATCGACTTGACAATCGTGACGGTACTGAAAAACGGTATTCTTTTATCCAGAAATCTCTTAACGAGGTTAGTTTAAGCAAAACTTTTGTGATGTGATTTTTTTGTTTGGGACCATATGCGTTTATTTATTATACAGCCCTTTCGGCGTTCTGAATTCCCAAGGGGTTCACACTGCTCACACCGATGGAACGTGCGCAGGAGTGAGTGTAACGCAACGATTTCGTGGAG
Source organism: Calamotropha paludella (assembly GCA_927399485.1). Taxonomy (NCBI): domain Eukaryota; kingdom Metazoa; phylum Arthropoda; class Insecta; order Lepidoptera; family Crambidae; genus Calamotropha; species Calamotropha paludella. The sequence goes on along the minus strand of OV656815.1, from coordinate 16,975,292 downwards.
TCTATTCGATTAGAACTGGAAACATGTTTGGAGAACAATTTGAATACCGAAATGCAGATGGCTTCTTTTAACGAACAGGCTTTGGAACGCCGCCGAAAAACAAGCTAATTAAGGTTCGCCCATCAATTAAATATTGATATTAATTGTCTTTGCTTTGCTGATTAACTCATGTTTTGTGATGTCTTCTTTAATATTCGTTACAACATCTCTATCAACCTGTATATATGTTACAATTGTTCAGCAATAATTCACAGATATTACAAGCATAAAATATGCTAGATACTAGGCTCACGTTTTCATAAATACGAGCCTGAGTACTGCGCGCCTTTATCGAGAATCTCTATCAAAATAAATCGCGATTGCTGAACCGAGTGGACATATTCTTGCTATAACTCATAACTCGATACAGATAAACCAATTCAGTCAAATCCGGGACATTCATATCTGGGACGATGCATTCGCTCAGCGGACGAATTCACTGTGCGAAACACCCAAATTTATTGGGTTAGTAGTTGCCGTAGGTCGATAAAACTACAAACCAACACCGTAAGGTCGTAACTCTGATGTCCGGAAAGAAAAAAATACCACCTTGGAATGAAAGAAACAAAGTCAAATTTAGCTTGATGCCGTTAGAAGAATGTATGACTGAAAACAGTAATGCGCAGTGCAATTTTGTGATATCTTTTTCACTCTTTCGATGGTAGAGCTCCTAGGCGACATACGGACGTTATAGTGTTGAATTAGCATATTTATTGCTAGTTACACGACAAAATAAATTTATCTTTAGCCCATTGGGCCTCCGCCATATTCGCTTTTTTCTTGTCGTCACACATTTTAACTTCCGCTATCTGCCCGTCTGGGTGTGGCTCATACATGATGTTTTTCTTATTCGTAGATAATAATGTTTTACTTTAATAACATAGGTTGGCACAGAAATAGACAATTCATTTTTTCTTCCCCAAAACAAAAATTTCAACTATGACCTAGTTGCGAATGTGAACCTTTTAAGTAGGCTTATAGGAGGCAGTCTATAGCTAATTAGCTACTATTGGCCCACCAGAAAATACCATAGAATTTTCTTATTATAGGTATTACTTGTTGATAGATTAAGCTACATCCTGATTTTTTAATTTAATTTCGATTTCGACGATAATTAAGACCTTTTTAGTTCTTTTTTATTTCACTGTTCCAAGAGATAATAAATATTTTTTGTTATGTTATTATTATTTCTTACATTCACACCAATTAACGTTGCCAAAGCCTAAGTTTTATGTAAAGATATGTACTAAGGCATCGTATATATATACCCATATAGGTCCCTAATAAATAAATGCTTTTATTCATCACACAAAAATCTGTCCGTTCCGGAACTTGAATCCGGTACCGTTGGGTTTCGAAAGTAGGGTCATTCTTGCTTGGTCAAAAATTTATTAATATTGTCGGGATGCAACAGTGAGTTCTTAGTAATGTTGATTTATACAGTTTTTCAATACTTTATAAACCATAATTATTATATCTTAACAATAAATGTGTTGTAAAAATTCTTTTTTCTTACAAACCGCTGGGCTACCGCGAACAAACCAACCCGAGGAATATTATCCAATACAATTTCTATTTTTAAGCGTGTGTGCATTTCAAATAGTAAAAAAATAATGAATACAAGGATCAATGTAAGTAAGTACTATATTACCTACAATTTAATGTGAAATATTGTTTTTGTTAATGTTTAATTTTCTATTACTTAATTAACCATCACTTAAGCAATCTAAATGCACATATAGGTATTTTTCATATTCCTTGTTTACGTTTCTTTATTGTAAATTCCTTTTTTCCTGCATGAGCTCCTTACCTGTAACAAAAGAGAGAAAGAATTAAAAATGTATTTTTAATTCATCGCGCGCGGCGCGCCCGAATCCATCATTATAAATAGGTAGTCTACCTGCCCCCGGCACATAGCTCGCACATACGCACACTTCGTAAACGCCTCTGACGAAACCGGTCTGACACGCTGCCGGCATACAAATGCGAGTCACCCGGCGCATTCTCCGTCTTTCATTGGCGCCAAAACATCACATAAATCTATCCCTCTCCCGCAAGTCAACCAACTTCACAGCGCTGTTTTGGCCTACCAATCAGATGGCCGTTTGCCATCGCCATATTGACTAATACGATCTCAGCGCCGTCTACCGCAAATAATGCGTAAGACGCGTTTCTATGTTTTCCGCATTGTTTTCGTAGTTTTCTTTAATTTTTTCGGTTATTTTGTTTAGTTTTACCGTTTAATCAGTGCTTTTAATGTGGTTCGATGTTGTTGACATAAAATTTCTTCCTGGAAATCGAAACATGAGTGACAATGATCAATGTTTTGGATAGACGCCAAGGAAAGTACCTAAAGCTAAGTTCAGTCAGTCCAATACCATATTTTTCATTAATTTTCCTATGTTAGTGCTATATAAATGGATGAAATCGTTATTCTGTATATTTATCGAACTACGAACAATGCTAAATTTATTTTAAACATATTTTTTTTGTTATGAATTCTTGTATGCATAGTTTTTTCTTTATCTCTACTGTAACTGAATATTTTTTATTAATCCTTGTCATGTGAAAAGTTATCTTAAAAATAGAGTATATTTTAAGCAGCCTGATAAATTTGTTAAATTTATTCAAAAATATCTGATCCATTATTTTAGTACTAAATGAAGTGCGAAACAAATTATTTTATGCATTTCCGTAAAGTTCGACTTTTTCTGAATTACCAATATTCCTATAGGTATATTTTAAAAACCGTTCTGGGGAATAGGTTTTTCGTCGGAATATTTTTGAGCAGATGTTTAAAAAGCCGACGGCACATGCATTGTATAGGTACCAACATATTTAAAATCGTTATTAACATTAGTTTCGACAAAATACTATGCATTCATAACTTTGATAACCTTTCTATACCGACAATTGAAGCTTATTGACTGATAACTAATAAAAATTGAAATTTTATCAAGTGTGGATATGTACAATTTCAAATGACCGATAATGTATTAAACAGATGTGTTGGTAACTGATTTGTAATCGTAATTACTAGTTAAGCTCGCAGTTCACAAAGTAATAAAAATATACTACAGAATGCTACTACAGAACATTAAAGAATTTATACACTTCGTAAATTAAGTAATTAAGGAATATTAATTATCATAAATCATACTGAATCTAATAGTATTTACTGTAATTTGACGTTAATAAACTAACTTAAGTTGGCGATTGCAGTGAAAAGATCATGAAAAAAATACTTGTTACTGCAGCTCGAATGATATTTATATCTCTATCGAAAAAGGGATAGCTGTTAACAGATAAATTTATATGGACAAGAAAAAAATCATGTATCATAAAACTTAATAGAAGAAAAATGTTCTAGAAATGCTTTAAAATTATTACACTTATTTATACACGGAAAGTCATTTTCTATTAGCAATGCTTTTATTTTTTTTATATTAATATATAAAAATTGTTTTTTCTTTTTATTTATAAAATTACGTAGATATTGAAGTTAAAGCAAGTGCAATTCTTGATAGGTCTGTACCAAATTTCATTCCTGAAACAAACGGCTGCATACTAATGATACCATTAAAACATAGCTGCAACTGCATGGAAAGACTAACGGTTCACTCTTGTGTAGAGACACTGCGTTATTTCAAGTATGAATGTTATTTCAGCGATGTCTTTAACATAGGTATAGTACTATATTCCACAAATAATTCTGTGAGACAATAAACTCATATGAAATGCTTAGCTGCCTATAAAATTGCCGATTTAAATGTTTATTTTCTCAATAGTTTATTACGAAGGTTTTGTGTTTATTGGTATTTTATCTTCGCATGTTTAGCAAAATTAAATAAAGATAAACTGTGTATTAAAAAAATACATAGTATCAAAGCCTCTATTCTGTGAAAAAAATGCAGTCGTATGTGTGTTTAATATAAATATTTTCTAAATAACTGGATTTTGTTTGTAGAAAATTAATAACCCAAACTGTTGTTACTATTGCCTGCTAGGAATTATGCGCATAATAAAGTGTAGGGATGTCATCGACAATTTCATAGTATTTATTTAGGATATCTATGGTGACATATGGAATAAGTAAAAAAATTAAATGAAATTTAATGTCATGTCCCCGTTTTATTTCTGATCACTTAAAGCTATTTCTGAACGAGCGTTTATAAACCTTGGTTCGAATCCTGGTAGAGGCACGCTTTTGTGTGATGAGTGTAAGCATTTCTTAGCGAGTCATAGTTATTTTCGTACTTTTTATTATTATGTATTGTATATGATTTAATAGCAGTTATGTTCAACTTTAAAAGCTAGGTACCAAATCACAAAATAGTTTTTTTTATTCCTTTGTGATACGATAATTTAAATAGTAAATATTAATTTTTCTTGTTATCAAACAGAAGTTAAGCAATAAAACCATCGCTGATACTTTAAATACATATGCATCCTCTAAGAATGCATTTTATCGTCTATTTACTTGAAGCGCACTGCTTGCATTACGGGGTATAAAATAATGCTGCCAAGTCTTTCCAGCAAAAGAAGCAAACGAAACGGAAGATTTAGTGGGGAAATTTTGGACGTCAGCCGCGCTGCGTTTTGGCTCCTTGCATTAATCACGCAGTGGAGTAAACCCCATTTCCGCGTATGGACGCAGTTCATTGGCGTCACTGCAGATCTTCTCAATTTTTCCTTTAGAAATAAAAGAGTTAATTACTCGACGCCTTTATATTCGTACACCCGCATTTTCCGTAGCGGTCTCTACCTAGATCAAGAAAGAGCAAGATAAAATAATAATAATTTTAATTTCAACTTAAAAATAAAACAACTTTCTAACTCAGTGATGTGGTTTACTCATATTTGTTGTAAAAAACAGCATAAATTAAAGTAAAAACAAATGGGCCGGATTTGAGCCTACTTAAATGAATTTACAATAATTCCTTACGAAGGTGACCCAAATTACCATGAAAAAAGTTTAACAGCCCTTTATTTCAGACAAACAGAGGCTGTTGTTGGGAATCCCGTGTAATCCAACCCACTTATCACGCGTGCAAAATGCAAATTCGGCCGGAACGTTTGGCCGTACGGCGGAATTAACGGAAACAGGCAGCCGGCCGGAGTCGAAGCGTCACAGAAATTATCAAAGTTTGTAAGTAAACTGTTAGTTGAGGATTTTGGTAAATTACGTGCGTATTGTAAAGTTTCCGTAATGGTCCTTTAAGTGAGGCCTTTCGTGTTTTGAAACTATTTTGGTTTACATACTATCTAAGGCGAAAACTGAACTTGGCAATGTAACAATTTTAAGTTTAAAATAAATCCCGACTGTATTCGATCCTCTTCTCAATGTTATTTGTTACCGGAATTCACTGTTAGGAATGCTCTATAATTTACTATGTAAGAAAATTAAATAAAACTTTTTCTGTTTTAGTAGCTGCTAGTAGCTGTAGGTATATCTAAATAATGATAAATATGTATCTATATTGACTAAAAAAAAAACCGGCCAAGTGCGAGTAGGACTCGCGCACCGAGGGTTCCGTAAATAATATTTATGATGTAACTAAAAATTTACTGTTTTTGCAATTTTTCCTTTATCTATACTATAAGACGTTACTTCGTACCAAATTTTAAGGTTCTAAGTCTACGAGAAGTACCCTGTAGGTTTCGATTCCCGTGCGAGTTTCGAAAATTTGTGGAAATTTGCGGCATAAACGTCTGTATGTTTTGATTGCTTTGGCTTAAGAATTTGATGTTTTCACAGCTCCAAGGGACAGCAGACCTGCGTATTGGATATAAATTTTAGTTTGATACCTCCACGCGTTCCTGAGAAAAACGGTCGTGACAGACGGACGGACGGACAACAAAGTGATCCTATAAGGGTTCCGCTTTGTCCTGTTGAGGTACGGAACCCTAAAAACTAAATTATTTTTAGTACACTTATATTATTTAAATATATTCTGTCTTGGCCCCCGGGCTTGATTGGGATTACAGCTAACCTATCCTAAATAAAAAAAATCTACATAAAGTAATTTTGGCGTTAAAACACCTTATAACTGAAAACATTTTATACGTCTTATAATTAATTAATAAATAACCACTCCTATTAACATATAATTTAATTATACTTTGAACTAGAATTCTCTAATATTTTTTTACAATAGTACGAAGATAAGATAGAGGTACGCGTGTTAATCATACAGTAAAATCAGTTTATAGCATTTAGCCTTGTAAACGGTTATGAAAAAAAAAACAACGGAATAGCGTGCGTGAAGGAAACAGTTTATTATGCGCTTTTCACTGCCTCTTGTCTTTATTGATTAGGCTCTACAAAGTTTGCATGGCACAGAAAAGTTTAGTATCCACCTTTGTCGTTAACTGAGCATCGTTCTAAGCAAATACACAAGCAAAGCAAAGTTCTAAGCAGCACTTCTTATTTTAAAAGGTTATCTGGATGATTTTCCATGACATCAATTTAAGATTAAGTAAATTTTATAAGTATTATTTAATATTTCAAATGGTGTAGGTATATAACATTTTTAAATAATGTACTACGTGTTTATAAAAAAGTCGTTCATAAAAAATATTCAATTTTGTAATGCATAATAAATTCATGAATTTTTTTTATATCTGTAGTGTTATGAAATGTTAAACAATAAATGTGTTGTCCAACAGTTAAATACGAAAAATTTACCATGTTCTGTGCTGCATCTTCGTAAATTGATAATTTTATGTTTAAAATTTATATTGTTAGGATATGTTATATATCGCATTTAATTTCATTTAGAATGACTTATTTAATTTTAACAAGGTTTAAAATAACATCATTGCCATAGAAGTAAACCTGCTTTAAAGATAATGCACAGATCAGAAATTCTAGTCAGTTACTTCATTTTCCACACACCTAATCTACCGACAACTTATTTACCATCGGATTAGAATTAAAATCTCCACGAAACCTCGTTAAATCATAATTACGTTAAGCTTTGATATTTTAGATGAGGTATTAATATCGCAAGTCCGCTTCGGCTAATCTTCGGCCATTTTGCCGAAGCGGTACGCCGAAAGCCGAATCCCGAAGCTTAGCGCCTGTTTGTTCCCGTAATACTGTTTTAACACCTGCGTTTCAGAAGTTATGTAATGTGTGAATGAGTCAGGGGTACCACTATCTTTTTTTCTTACAAAAATATAAACCTGTTATATATCTTTTTATATTTTTTCTTGTTATATGCAGTCCTTATTTCCATTGTTATGAAATACGCACAAAATAAAAAAAAACAAGCTTAATAAGTTATCATTAGGGCTGTGAAATATAATTAATAGCAGAAGGTAATTATACGTCTTATTCTTTAAGTCAATTTATATGCGTTAAGTATTTGCTTAAATGTTCAAGATTTACTTACAGTTCATTGGACAGCTTTACATCAATACATTGATAGCACATTAAATAAAACTGACATTTATGCTATTTTTTAAATGAAAACAAATCAAAATTAAAACATAGTCTTGTAGAACTATATTTAAGGCTAAATTGCAACACACAATAGCAATAAAATTTCCTAAATGTAAAAAACATTTTAATTTACAATCACAACGGAAGAGATAACAATATATTAAATAAAATTAAAAGGTTAAGTTTAATTATTAAAATACAGAGTTAAATGGCTTGTTACATGTTTCACACGTGTAAATTATCATTTATCTTGTGGCAGAAATAAACTAAATAAATTGTTGACAATCTTTCTTAATGTACACATTTTTTAACCGTGGAAAACATTTTAAAGATAAGTTATCATAATTATGTACCTATATAATAAGTCTTCGGCTATTATTTTGCTTAAAGTTATGTTGTTCAAGTTATTGAATGCGTATCTCCTAAAATTATTTAACAGTTTTTTTCGGCTACTTTGTTTCCTATATCCAGATATTTCATAATATTATTGTTATTTAAAAAGAATAGTCTTTATAAAGACTCATTGATGCTTTGAATTAAAATTTTACAAATAACATTTCAATACATATAAATTGTTACTATTATGATTTTTTGTAGTTAAAACTCAAGTTTAATAAGGAATATATTGTAGAGCTTGCGCCAACCCTTAAAGGGTTAGGTAACGTAGTTTTGTAACGAGTGCTGAGTGAATTGTGAGGTGTGCCAAATTTGCGACGACGGACTTACGATAGGTTTTGCCGTACACATCAAAATATTTTGAAATAGCCTAATTTTAAGTTCGTGGTGAAGTTAGAATAATTGAAACCGTAGCTTGTTGGGAGTTGAATCAATTTTACTTTTATTTTACAAATAATAGCAATAATTTGTGCAACATGTTAAAAGATGAGGTGACAAAATCTCAATGATCTATTTAAAGATAAAATAAAGTAAAATATCACTAGAAATAATGTATTTGAGTAATTCTTTTTAAAAAGTTAAATATATCTAATTATGACAAAACTTGAAAATATTTCCTACATAACTTAAACACAAACAATACCTATATATAAGTATTTAATTATTTTTTTTAAATAGGTTAGCGCTTGACCGCTCGCCTGAGATGGTAAGCGGTGATGCGATCTAGGATGTGACGCGCTTGCCTAGAAGATACCTATTCACTCGCGAATCAATAAATTAATTTATTCATTAATTCTGTTTTAGTATCACATTTTTATTTATCTACTTCTAATTAATAACAAGCATTTATATTTTAATATACACTATAAACTGCGCTATAATTGTCTATAAATATGTTTTGATATCATAAAAAGTGTTGAGTCTACAAGCACGTGGGTGATGGGTAATAACATTTTTAAATCAAACTAAACATATCATAACTTCAAACAAATATTGATGATATCAATACTTAATGGAATAATTATTACAGACAACGTCCAATTATCTTCGCGTGGCAGACTGGCAGATAGTCCGATACCTTTCATGATTGCGTTTGAGTAATTAATGAATAATGAGATAATTGTACCATTTTGCGTTATCGCTTTGAACTACTGTCACTATGGAGCAATAACACGTTTATTTCAATTATTGACTAGTTTATTATGTCTTCGGTACGTAATTACCGAATTGTATAATTATTTTTGTGCACCTGCAGAGAGCAGAGTAATTATACACTATTACTATAAGATATCGAGTAGTTAGGTACGTTTACGTATAAATTAAGTATCATTATATAACATACAACATCAAAATTTTCTTCTTATTCATAAACATGGAATTTTTAATATTTTTTATCAGTTAACCTTACATTAAACGGTAACGTGATATGATACAAGCGTTCTACAACAGCCTCTTTCTCGGTAACTTATAATTAAGGAAAAATCGATTTAATTAATCCGAAACCGCGTTAGCATTTCAAACCTCATTCGCTGTAGGTATCTGATAAAGTAGATCGTTAAAGGTCCTGCGTACACAACGCGAAGCGCCACGGTACTACTTATGCAAGAACACGCGGGCAAATCTATTAAACCGCGAAAACACAATGTATCCGTATTTACAATATTTCTATTAGGATAAATTTGCGCTCTAAATTTGGTCGGTTTATCCCAGGTGAGCGCATATCTGCATATTTATGAAACAGAAGCTGAGGGGCGCTCTTGGAAGTGTAAGGAAAATGCTAAGATTTTTTACCACCGCCAGTTTTTAACAAGATCTACCTTATTTATGCTACGCGGGGGGTGGGATTTATTGCGGGGAGCTTGACGGATCGGTGAAGTTAGCTTAAGATACGTTCAGACTGAATTTAAATTGGATATAACGATAAGGGAAATAGACGTCACACCTACTTGAGATTTTTTAAAGTTTATTTAGGTAGGTATTTACCATAAGCTATTATCACAAATAAAAAAAAAATTGATTGTACCTTTTCATTTGTCATGATTATATATGCATGGCTATATTAAATATAATGAAATATATGTATCTACCGTGTGTTATTCAGGTATTGTAGGTACTTCTTCTTTAATTTTTGGAATTATAAATTTATTTTAAATGTAGGTTATATTTAATAATTCATTTAACTGACATCAAAACTCATTGGTATAATTAGAAAAAACCATTTCTCTCTTTACGTTATTCAAACATGTTACAAAATACACAAAAGTATTTTCAGCGTTGTTTACAAAATTGTCAGCTGTTATGTGCAGCGGTTGGTGACCGTAGGTCCAAATTTAACTTTATTTTTTGTATGATAAACATGAACAAGAGTATTCATTTGCACCCAAATTACTATCTGTTATTTTGTATCCATAGTTCAAACCCTATTTGAAGCAAAATAGTAATGAATGATGTCAGAAATAAAAGAGATTTTGTTCGTCTTATGTTGTTGTCAGTATATTCTGCTTTTTAAAACATTCTCTATGTTAATTTCTATAAACTAAAAGTTTATTGAAATGAATAATTATAAATATGAACGAGTAAATGTCCGCGACCATCACACATTTAAATAAAACTTCGTTTTACAAACAAAATAAAACTCATCCTGCAGAACCATGCAGCTTATTTTTTCTCCAATGGATTATAAAAACTCTGCCCTGCTCTTAATACACACCTCATGATATTTGGCATAATGATTACTTAGTGCAAGTCGGATTCGCTCACCAAGGGTTCCATATAAAGATTATATTTTTTATGAATTCATTACAAATAAATAGTTTTCAGCTTTTTACCTGTACTAGTAGCATAAGACGATAGTACTAGCTAGTATAAATTTCAATTCCCTTTAGAGTGTCGAAAATCTTTTTTGCAACATAAGCGGCCGTATCTTTTTTTAATGTTTAATCTTTTACAGTCGACCTAAGTATGGTTTTCATTTAAACTCGATACCTCTATCTATACGTTCCCAAGATAAAGGGTCTTGACAGACAGACGGACGGACGAACGGCCAAGAAAGTGATCCTATAAGGGTTCCTTTTGAGGTGGAATCCTAAAAACAAATTATGTAGCTAACTGGTAATAAATAACTCAGAAGTAAAAAAAGATAAGTTTGCTAGTAAAAAATAGGAATACCTTATAAGATCGCATATCGCAGGTACATATCATAAAATGCGGTTGAATAGTGCTAACAGTAAACATACAAAAACATTAAACATTTATACTCACAGCATTGTATTAAACGACTGCAATTAACAATTAATAATTAAACGTCAATCATGTTTCGATTAGGTATATTAGTTATTGCAGCGCAACGATCTGTCACATCTTCTATGAGCTCATTTTATAAATTAACCAATTTTCGAGATCCTCAAATATATTGCGCTTCTTATTATTGAGACTGCGTTTGTACGTGCAATAAGGGTTCTTGATATATTGGTTTTATTATCGAAGTGCAAATCAGTCAGAGGTGCCTTTAGGTCGAACTCACGAAGAGATAAGAGTAATGTTGACAACTCAGTGTTGTCAAATAGATATACATTATCTTCGTATCCCAGCGTTCGAATGCATGGATTGTATTATTAAACAGATATGGTTAAGAATATAACTTATAGTTATTTCTCTCATATCAAGTAACCAAAGATTTTTTCTTTTGTTTTTTATAGTCTGGCCTTTAGAAAAATGCGATACTGAAGAACTTGAAACTGATTAAGAAATAGCTCTACAATGCTGAAAACATTATCTGTATTAGGTGATAATCGAATTTATGCCGCTATTCCGCTTCCGTTACGCATCTGTAAAATCTAGGTTCAACTTAAGGCAAATGATGTGGCTAAGATTTTACTTTCAAAGAAAAAATTGTACATTTCTTTAAATAAAGAAGTGCATAAAAGAATCTTATTCTTAAAACTGCTATTGTTCCATATAAATGCTTATTTAAAAAAAAAGTAATACAAGTATTCAACAATTAGTTTGCGAACAAAGAAACCCTCATTAAACCGCAGAGCTAACTAATTGCTTGCCGTAACTAACTGAAAACTAAACTTTAAGTTATGGAAAGAGATAATATGGAAGAGATAACAGGATAGCGTAGTTGGAGAACCATTTTGAGCGCACCTAGTAAGTACCTTTTCAGCTTCATTTACATAATGATTTATTATAACTAATTATATCGCGATCATTTCAAAACGTAGCATTCAAAAAGAGTTTGCCAAGAGTTTGAAACATTTTATACTAATTCTTCTTAATAGAATTGAACTCTTCAATAAACTAAACTAAATAGGCACTGACAAATTAATTTTATTCACGTAAAGGTTTAACTAAACTTATATTTTAACTTAACCAAAGCAACTTTAATCGCTAAGTACCTATAGTACTTTCTTCACTTAAACTTATAATTGTCGCTTTTAAAGATATTACTTTTGAAATATATCCTAGGTAACAAACAGAACAATATATCTTATGCTTCTAAATTCCCCGCCGTTCGATACTAAGTTGAAAATAAAATAAACGATAAACTGAATGAAAGAAGCACAAACTAAGGGAAATCCGAAAACTAAGCCAAGTAAATGAGCGCCGTAAATAGCTTCATGTATAATTTATTAGATGCCAGTTGCAGTTTTTTGGCTCGATGTTGAGCCACACAAGCTATTTACTCGGACAACTATGAACCTTTTAAAAAGGTAAATTCTTTTTAAAAAGAGTTGTTTTACAATAAAGAAGTTATTACTTACAAAATAAAAACTATATAAAAAAATCTTAGCTTCCAATATACCTATAAATCTTTTATTCGCAAACAGATCAAATAAAAATTGTACAACGAAACAGAATATTCTTTAGTCGTATTCAATGTAACATGCGTGACAAGTGTCGATATGCAAAGAGATTATGTATGAGTTATGTAAAAACACTTGGCTATCAGCGTCACTACTTGTAGGGATGTGTTGTGTTGGACATTGGTTCAATTTGAATGAATATCAAAAATAAAATCTTTTTAATACGAAATACATGGATCGTTCAATTACCTAAAAATCTAGTAAATGATCGTAAATCAAAACCTGACGGTGACTAATTCTAATCCTAAATTTAAAATACGAGTGAGCGGTTCGATATTTGTATTTTAATAAAAACGTGTCCATGTATTCGCTTGTCACATCAATGTTTGTAGCCACGGTCTCCGTGCTCGCAATTTACGTCTCTCGCGGGAGACGAAGAGTAATGTCGACGTAGGGAGAAAACGAAAAAAAAAACAAATGCTACGACTCGGTCGACAAGTTCAGCCAATTATAACTGACAAGCAGCGCAGGCGCGGCCGCCCGCTCAATTTGAAGCCTTCAGTACTCTACTAACCTTTTTTCTTCATTAAACGCGCTAACGAAGCGTATAAATTCTAGTACCATGTCTGTGCCTATGATTCTATCGCGGACACGTGCGATGAACTTGAAAAATACAATCTCAACAACACCGAAACAGTCGAAAATAGATCAAGGACCACAAAAAATATATATGACGTTCAATAACAGAACTACAACCAAATGTTGTTTAAATCGAATATTCGAAAATAATAATCCCGTTTCCATTTTTAAATTCTATTATCTGCCTTCCACCTTCATTACAGGTCCGTTCGAAAAGTTAAAAAGTGCCTCGGAATGAATCATGGCGTGCGATCCCCATGAAATATTACACCGAGGCTGGCACCATAAAGCAAACGGCGTGGCACAAGCGATACAACGATAGCGACACCGAGCCTCGACAGACACAGAACTCGGCTCTCGGAACGTTACCTACAGTGTGTTTCGAAACAGAAGACCGAGACTAAGGACCGCAGCCTTATCTCTTTAGATTGAAGGCCCGATTCCGCGGAATGTCAATGTCAATTAGGTACAAGGAAACCACACGATTGGAAGACTTGTCAAATTCCCTTGTAGATCTAGGAAAACCCTCATGCCTAATAAAAATAAAATGAAAATATCGTATTACATAGACCTAGTAAGATACCTGCGACACCTATCGTATAATATCTTTTCCGCGACAACAGTTACATATGGTAATTGTATTATCAGCTCTTCTCGTTAATTTGGTAACCATTTGAAGTTATCAAAAATACTATTCAGTAAATAGTCATCAGTACAGCAAACGTTATCCTTCTAATAACTTTATTGGTTAGTATCACATCGAAATTATTTGAGAAAGGTACTTCGTCGTTTTTACCAACATATCGTTGTAAGTAAGGGCACATCAAACTTTTAAAAATATGTACATTAAATTAACTGCTTTTACTTATCATAAACACTTAAGTGTCCATGCGATGGTGGATACAATGATTATATTTTACAATACCATTGAATTAAAAATATGATGGAACTTTTTAATAATGTGGACGGTTTATGTTTACTATTTGTTATTGTAGTCCGTTTGATTTTCTACAATCATACATAAATCGATAAAATAAACATGAAACTTTACCTTTTCGAAACCACCTGTGTGCATCTCCCACATATTTTACTCACCAACACAGGGACGTAATGAAGCAATTATATATCGATATTTTTATGCATAAAATACTTGGCGGATATCTGGTCGGGCCGAGAACACAAATAAAACAAAGCGAGAGGTTATTGTTAGCTCTTGGGTAGGTGTGTGAGTCGGTTATCGAGCTTTTAACCCGACGCGCGACGCGTCGCAACATCGACTCGATTTATCGCCTTACTAGGCCACTAATCATTCGTATTTCCCAGTCGGAATAAATTTAAATACCCAAAATGATTGAATAGAACCTTTTAATGAAACCACTTAAAGGCATATTCCTGTTTTTTTAAACACACAAGTGTTTTACTGCCGAATAATATCAATTACCTATTAAATAAATTTCCATTTTGTTCGAAAAATACATTTTATGTGGAATGGAATACAGAGAAGTTTATTATCACTTTAGTTTTTTCAGCATAGTTTATACCAATCGCATAATGCAACATCTTATAAATTACAAATTAGTGTCGGACGATTTACGCCTTGCTTATCACGGAAGATTTTTTTATAGACCGAGTGTTTACACCTTTTTCTTCTGCCGAATCTTATTAACCTTGATTGCATAACACGCCCTCCATCACAAGAACGGACCAAATCGAATTCAAAATTGTTGGTCACAGTTTGAAAGTGTGTATAATTTAGTGCTGTTATGTAAACGTTCAAGTCACATTATTATTGGTTTACACTTGAGAGCTGCTGATATTCGTTGTCTTTGACGCTAATAGCGATGTAAATAAAGCAACATGTTAAGCGACGATATTTTTTGGATGGAGTTGTAAGACTATTTTTGTTTATCAGTTAATACAGCAACGACGTATCGTCCTGTATATTTGAAACGGTATTTTGACCGTCCGTATGTGAACGATAATTCCTGATTATGACTAGGTATTACAAGCTTATGCGTAGATTAATTTATTCGATTAATCAGGCATACATAGTTGCAAAAACAAGGTAGAAATACGGTATTAAAATAGTTGAGACTCAGAAATACATTATGAATGTAGTAAAATCTGCAATCATATAGTATAGCCGAGGCACCCTACCTGTAAAACCAAACGGTTCCGGGTTCCCAGGCAGATGTTTGTATAATGAATAATAGTATTTTTTACTGAGTCATGGATATTTAATATTTTTCTTTAATTATACTTATTTATTTATCATATATGTATAAGTACCCGTTTCCGTTAGACATAACATAAGCATCGCAGTGCTTACTTTGAGTAAGGCTGATTTGGTACCTAAATGTAAGAAATTATATATGACGGCGCATCGATTATAGAGCGGTCGTGACAAGCGGATCTGACGTCACAACCGCTCTGACGCAACTCCGAGCGCTAGTGTGCAGCGGGCATAAAAACCAAACGGACGGCGGACGGAGGCCATTAGTAATCCGTTTGCATCGCGCGCGCATATTACGTGTTCGGCGGAGTGTCAGTGTTTTCTTGTAAACTCAAATGTGTGCAGTGTGCGACTGTTCTTATTTCGCAATTAAAATCAAAGATACTTATAATAATTAAAGAGAGTTAATTTAAGGCAGACATCTTTGTATTTCCTCGCCCGACTACCCACGCATTTCGACATTAGACTGATTAATAAAACTTATGGAGTCTACCGATGTACATGATAGGGGCCAGGTGCCTTTATCAGAAGTGGGATACGAAGGGCCAAATCCTGAGGAAACGCCAGTGTCTACACCGACGTTATTACATCATATGGAGTCACTATTGTCTCGATTACTCACGGTACCACAACCATCAACCAATACTACTACGCAGTTAATTCGATTTGACCCCGACGACGTCGAATCGGACATAGAAGGTTGGTGTACGGTTACAGAAATAATTGTTAATAGCAGAAAGTTAGAGGGCGCAGAACTCTTGTTAGTGCTCACACACGCATTAAAAGGGCGTGCAGCTTCCTGCTTAACTAAATTGCAAGGCTCGCAGCTAACATGGCCTATTATAAAAGACCTGCTTATGGCTAAGTTTGCAAAACCTATGCTGCCACAAGATTATTTCGACGAAGTGTTACGCTTTCAAATAACTTCTAAAGAAACCGCAAGCGAAGCAGCTATGCGCTTGTGGAGCCTTATAGAACGCATACCTCGCATGGAAATGTCTGAAGATGTAACTGCCGGATTTGTAGTTTCAGTACTGTGTCAAAAGGAGGGCATCATTCGCAGAGAATTACACTCGCATAACGTAGCGACAAGAGCGCAGCTCTTAAGAATTCTGAATGGCATATCATTAAAGCGCAGACACGACTGCAGTGAAGGACAAGATACGGAAGCAAAGCGAACTCGCTTTAGCGAACCGCGCTTTACGGGATCGTGTCATCGTTGCGGTACTCCAGGACACAGAGCCGTCGACTGCCGCAAGCGACGAGAGGAGATACCTTCCGGGGTCAAGAATCTGGATTTGCTGCCGAGGATTCCGGACAAGACACGAACACCACCTACCTGCTATGTGTGTGGACAGCTGGGACATATCGCATCATCGTGTCCTGATAGGAGGGGACCGGCGGCGGTCAAACAAGTCAACATATGCGAGCGTCAGGCAACGAAGAGTACGTTGACTACATCATCTGGTGAGCCCGTCTCTTTTCTTTTTGATAGTGGATCTGCTTGCTCTTTGGTTGTAAATAGCTTGGTTGAAAAGTTTCCGGGTACTTTGCGCAGTGGCATAGTACATCTCGAGGGTTTAGGGAAAGAGGGAGTTAAATGTGATTCGCAAGTCATTAGTGAAGTTATCATACAGGGTATTTCAGTGCCAATTCTTTTCCATATAGTACCAGACAAAATGATATCAGAACCAGTAATAATAGGTAGAGATCTCTTAGAGAATAATATCCACGTTCAAATTGACAGTGGTACAATCACGTTTTCTTTGCGCAAACAAGTTAATTTAACTGAAAAATCATATCATGCTGATCTCTCCAATATAGATACGGACTTAGAAGGTAGTGATAAGGTTGCGCTTATCGAGATATTACAGAAATACAGTGACTTTTTTATTGATGGCATACCTAAACGTCGCGTAACCACAGGTGTTCTCCGCATAGACCCTATTGATCCTAACAAAACCGTACAAAGGCGTCCCTATAGGTTATCTCCGGCTGAAAAAGAAATAGTCAAAGAAAAAATACAGTCCCTCTTGGATGCAGGTGTCATTCGCGAAAGTACTTCACCATTCGCTAGCCCGATCCTCTTAGTAAAAAAAAAGGATAATTCTGATAGAATGTGCGTAGATTATAGGGAGCTAAATTCGAATACACGCCCTGAACACTTTCCATTACCTAGAATTGACGAACAAATAGACCATCTTCATGGTGCGCATCTCTTTTCCTCTCTGGACATGGCTTCTGGATACCACCAAATTTTAGTAGACCCGAGCGGTGATAGCATTGCCCGGACGGCTTTTGTAACTCCCGACGGGCAATACGAATATCTCGCCATGCCTTTTGGATTACGAAACGCAGCATCTGTCTATCAACGGTGCATTAACAAGGCACTTGGGTCACTCAAGGATAAGGTAGCACTAGCATATATGGATGATGTGCTTTGCTATTCAGATAGTATTAGCCAAGGTTTAGAACGTCTAGACGTAACATTAAAATCATTATCAGAGGCTGGTTTCTCATTCAACATCAGGAAATGTAAATTTATGAAACGTGAAATAAATTATCTTGGATATGTCATAAGCGCAGGCGAGGTTACTCCTAACCCTCGGAAGGTGCAAGCCCTGGTAGACGCTCCCACTCCTAAAACCGCAACCCAAGTCAGGCAGTTTTTAGGACTTGCCTCATATTTCAGACGCTTTATACCAAATTATACTCGTATTGTAGGCCCACTTTACCCTTTGACCAAATTGAAAGGGGCAATAAAATGGACGGAAGCTCACGATGAAATCCATAAAAAGATTATAAAAATGTTGACTTCGGAACCGGTCTTGACTATATTCGACCATAACTCACCTGTGGAACTCCACGCGGACGCTAGTTCGGACGGATATGGGGCAATACTGATTCAGAGGAAAAACAGTGCTCCCCACGTTGTATCCTATTTTAGCCGTCGAACGACTGACGCAGAGTCTCGATACCATTCTTATGAATTGGAGACCTTGGCAGTCGTTCGAGCAGTAGAAAATTTCCGGCATTATCTTTATGGACGACATTTTGTAGTCTTCACAGACTGCAATTCTTTGAAGGCATCCAAGTCTAAAACAGATTTAACACCACGCGTTCATCGCTGGTGGGCCTTCTTACAGGCCTATGATTTCGATATAATACATAAGCAAGGCAACAGCATGGAGCATGCTGATTTCTTGTCCAGAAACCCCCTCGCAGAATGTTTACCTGGTCCATCCAAAGCATCGGCAGATCGAGATATGACCTCAAAGAGTAAACTCGTCCATTTTGTTGAATTGCATCAAGGGTGGCTCGCAGTAGAACAGAAACGCGATAGTGAAATACAAGATCTTGTTAGTAAGTACAACAATAATGAGTTACCTGAAGCAGTCGCACGTACATACGATGTTCGTAAAGGTATACTATACAGGAAAATCGAACGAAATAAAAACAGTTATTGGCTTCCTGTTGTGCCGAGATCACTTACATGGACTTTGATTAGTCATGTGCATACAGAAATTAAGCACCTCGGCGCTGAGAAAACTTTAGATAAACTATACGAACAGTACTGGTTTCCGTTAATGGCCAAACAAGTAAAAAAATTTGTTGACTCTTGCATTGTGTGTAAGGCGTCCAAAGGATCTTCTGGACCTCAACAGGTTCAATTGCATCCTATACCTAAGTCTCTCGTGCCTTGGCACACTATACATATCGACGTCTCAGGAAAACTTAGCGGAAAAAGCGACAAAAAAGAATACACATCTGTTATAATAGACTCGTTCACCAAGTACGTCCTCCTAGAGTATTCTCAGTCCCTCGATGCAGCAAGCGCAGTTAAAGCGCTCAAGAAAGCCGTTTGCCTATTTGGGTCACCAAAACGAATTGTTGCTGATCAGGGTAGGTGTTACATAAGTGCAGAGTTCAAAGAATTCTGCAGTGATCATAGTATAGAACTACACCTTATTGCTACCGGTTCAAGCAGAGCTAACGGCCAAGTTGAGCGTGTTATGCGCACCCTAAAATGTCTACTTACAATAATAGAAAACGACCCTCATAAAACTTGGCGAGACGATCTTCCCGAGGTCCAGTTAGCACTTAATAGTACGCGTTCTAGGGTGACAGGCTTCACTCCAACAGAACTAATGTTTGGAATACAAGCTCAGTCTCTAGGTATGTCCAAAATATCTTTGCCTTCTGAATCAGAGTCACGTTTAGATTTAGAACAGGCTAGAGATATCGCATCCAGAAACATTAAAAAAGCAGCTGATTCGGACGTTGCACGTTTTAATCGTGGCAAAGCCACTATAAAACCATTCTCAAAAGGCGACTATGTTTTCATCAAATCAAGCGAACGAAATCAAACCAAATTGCAAAGAAAGTTCAAAGGTCCTTACATTATTACACGCGTACTAGATAATGATAGGTACGAACTTCAAAATATTAACGGATCTAACAGGGTTTATAAATACGCTCACGAAAATCTGCGCGCGGTACCCGGGGGCTATAATGGTCTAGTTGAGATAGCCACTTCTTTAGTTGATAATGA
Source organism: Calamotropha paludella (assembly GCA_927399485.1). NCBI lineage: Eukaryota > Metazoa > Arthropoda > Insecta > Lepidoptera > Crambidae > Calamotropha > Calamotropha paludella. The sequence continues at coordinate 16,955,178 of OV656815.1, read as the reverse complement.
GGAGGAGGCCGAGACGGCGGGCCACTGCCAGGAAGCGGAGGGGGGCCCATCTGATGATGAAAGTGATACGGTATCACTTGGTAGTTCACGTACGTTGACTGCCAGCTCTGGAACCCTCTCCTCTTCTGAGTATGACGAAGAGTATCCTGATGTAAGTAGTCAGAATTCAATAACTTGGCTACAACCGTAATAACTGGAGTTTATGCTGTCATGTGAGGGTTGAGGGTGCTTCTGATCAGGGGACTGGCTTATGCAGGTCGATGTCCACTATCAGAATACTATACCCATAGATCTACAACTTGAGATGTATGTACCAAGTGAATAGTCTGGGACTGGCTTATAAGGGTCGATGTCCTAGATGAATTCGCTGGTGACATGGCCCATGAGAGGGCGTCGTTGAGGTGTAACTGTTCGAAAGGACGCTGGTGGGTTGTCCGGTCCGCGTCACCATTTGAGATGGTGTCCGGTCGAAGGGACGCCTACTCAGTTGTCCGGTTCAGTGTGTGTGTGGGAGTTCTATATGCTATGTTTGGAATAAGTACTGAGAGAACCGTGTTTGAAAGTGTCAGATATGGGCGAGCGACAAAAATTAGTTTACCAGGTAAAACATTGCTTTCACAGATTAGCTGAAGAGGGAATGCTGACCTTAAGGAGCGCACGAGGGCGTGCGATGGTCAGTCCGGCCGTGACGGCGCATCGATTATAGAGCGGTCGTGACAAGCGGATCTGACGTCACAACCGCTCTGACGCAACTCCGAGCGCTAGTGTGCAGCGGGCATAAAAACCAAACGGACGGCGGACGGAGGCCATTAGTAATCCGTTTGCATCGCGCGCGCATATTACGTGTTCGGCGGAGTGTCAGTGTTTTCTTGTAAACTCAAATGTGTGCAGTGTGCGACTGTTCTTATTTCGCAATTAAAATCAAAGATACTTATAATAATTAAAGAGAGTTAATTTAAGGCAGACATCTTTGTATTTCCTCGCCCGACTACCCACGCATTTCGACATTAGACTGATTAATAAAACTTATGGAGTCTACCGATGTACATGATAGGGGCCAGGTGCCTTTATATATGTAATATACAGAGTAAATACAAAATAAATATACAGTGTTTGACTGCGATGAACTCCGAAGCTACTCAACCGATTTTGATGTTTTTTTTTTTCATTTTGCTGGTATTGTTTCAACTTAGGACAGAGTATAGGTTTCATTTTAATTTATAACACAGCAACGCGTGGCCGGGTCGGCTATTATATATATATATATATATATAAATAATACAAACTTTATGTACTGATATGTACTGTAAATACTCGTAAGTATGTAAGTACTCGTAAACATTTAAACGTAAAAATCACAATTAAAAAATGTTGATCTGCAATGTTCACTGATATTAATGTTAAAATGCCGTCCTAAATATTTACTAATTTTTATAGTACCTTAAACTACAAAACGAGCACCAGTGGTTTCCGAATTATGGTTATTACTGCTTGCTCCAATCTAATCCATAGAGATTATAGCAAACTCCCCCTTTTTTGTGACAACCTACCGAGCAATTGACGTCTTCAGTTGAGATAATGATGGTCATAAATAACAACAAACTATCAAACAATAACTTTACTCATGGAAGCTTCTTTATGGCAATCGACCACAGATCGTTGTTCATTCGACAATCATAAGCATAGCTTAACTAAGCGTGCCTCAACTTTTTGCTCATATTTGTTCACCTTGGACTAGACTTTGGTCAATTCGTTCGTTGGATTTATACTTCCGACTTTAGCACAACTGTTTCCATACAAGTAGGTGTCTTTGGGACGATATTCGATATTAGCTTTACGCCAAACCAAAGCAAAATGATGCGCACAGTAAACTCTCCGTCAAAACATTTTGGTGAGAGACGAAATTAAGACTGGAGATTAGCTCGTTGTATTACTGCCTTGGGAGCCATTTCATAAGCTTTGTCTACTCAAACTTAGAAGTTTAATAGCAATAACTTTGGAATTGTGTTACTGCCGATATTTTTAAAAAGTTCAATGTACTCGCATGTATAAAATTTATAAATCGTATATATTATATGAACATCTAATTAAGATACCAAAATGTTTCCGTTTCTGTTACGTACATACAGACATCCGTAATGAGAAGTTATGTGATGTCTAATTAAAACAGTTGCCTTATATAACTGTGGTCTGATAATGACTGAGATTTTTTATTAAACCAAACACGGTTACTTGAAGGACTGCTTTGTATGAGAAGAAGTATGTTTCAATAGATACTTAAAGTTATGAGAAAATTAAAGATATAATTTATAAAAAACACTAGCTGACCCGGCGAACTTCGTACCGCCTTAGCGTAGCTTTGATGCACTACTTTATTTTGTATAGCTGACCTATCTTATGTATGAGTACCTACTCAATTTGAACTGGAATCTATAATATCCTCCATATAAAAATGAATCCTTATTTCCCTGGTCTCGCCATACCTGAGGACTTTACTAATTTTTATTAAATAAAAAACAACATATATATTTTCATAATAGTGTTTATTCCATAGGGTTCAATTTCACTCATATTTTTACAAATCGCTATTGAACAACTTTGCATTTTGAAGTAAACACTGAGCTCAACACCACGCGCGCTCTAGAAAGCAACTAATAGCCTCTATACCCTTCACTGCTTCTCTCTATTCTAATGCTTTTTGATAAACTATATTTTTAGTTTTATGTTCTTTTCTCTGAACTGTAATCAAATGCAACATTATAACTGAATGCAGCTCTGTTAAACACAACATTCTATGTTGATTTCGATTCCGTTGAAGTTCATTTCGCGCTTCGCGTTGCTCATCAGTTTGATTTGCTCTTATATTTCTTTGACTTGCCGTATTTCGAGTTCTGCGGCCTAAGTTTGTACGTCTGGTTGGTGGCATTGTTAAAAACGAAAATCCAACTGAAAATATATTTTCTGTATAATCCAACTGAAAATATATTTTATGTAAAATTGTAATATTGTGTAGTCACCAAAAGTTACCAAAAATCGATATGAAGTGAAGTGAACTTACCGTGATTAACAAACACTTAATCACACTTAATCTTTAAATCAAAACGAACTTTATCAAAAAGTTAATAAAATTATTGTTAGCGCGGTTATGGATGTGTTGTCACAGATAACCACAGATTTTTTTGTTTTAAATTGAATGACGTTGACATTTGTCAGCGCGGTTATCGATGTGGTGTCACAGATTACCACAGATTTTTTGTTTTAAGTTGACATTCGTTACGTTATATTTTTCAATCTTTCTGAGAGATTTTCTTTATATTTTTTTCCGTAAGAACCTTGTACAGAGTATGAGAAAACTACAAAAAAAAAACAGCCAAATCGGTCAAGCCGTTTTCATGTTATGTCGTGACAACGGAAAACGGGTTTCATTTTTATATATATAGATAAGACACTATCGTTATAATCAATTCTATAGTTTTCACAATGATTTTGTTTTACATAGTAATATTTTTTGTCTTCTCTAAACAGTAGACATCTCTAGTTCACTATTAGAAGGGATGCTTTGATCAAGAGCATGATGTAGAAATGGTAAAGGAAGAACTAGGCACTATTCCTATATTATATTACATTTGTTTTAATGTTGTTTTGTTCACATAGTTCTTAAAAGTAATTGGTATAAGTATTTATAATATAAGTATAATAAAACCACATTGTTATAATACGTAAATAAATTATTAATATAGTATGGATGTAGGTCTATCAATGAGGACAATGTACTTATGACCTTTGAAATAGACGATTTATGATGAAATCTACGGCTTTAAATTTATATAATGAGGATCCGGTTTCCACATTCATGTCAGCACCTGACACTTATCCGTTTGATGTACCCACACGACGTAAAACACGAATATTGCCCGGGGTAAGTGTTACCATAATGTAATAAATTTAAATTAATGTCATTTATTCCGTCTCTTCTTATTGCACCTAGAATTTATTAACTTCTTAGTAAATGCGTAAAGACCATTTTCTGGAACTATCGATCTACAAACTTTTTATGAAGGGAAGAAAAATTTTTTCATTTAAAAATGTATCTAGCATTCGGTATCATCAACGTTTGTTTATTAATTTTTATTTATTTATTAAGGTAACAAACAGTCATAGTGATTCTTAAAATGAAAAATTGAAAACTAACGGACCTTAAAGTACCATAAAGTATAACTAGCAATAATATAGTTATGCGAAATTGTTTCAGATACTATCATATTTTACAATATATCGAAAATAATAAAAACTGATAAATAAGATTTGGTAATGGAAATCACCAATTGATAGTGACATGATTATTTTAGCCATAAATTGTAGAACAACAATACGCTTCACAAACAATTTTCATAAAAAAGAATGTTTGTTATGGCTAACAATTCTATAAATACTTTGTGGATTATGGAAATTTGATTCATATACCTACCATTTATTGTTTATTATTAAGCTCATTAGAGTATTCTATGGCAGTGGATGACACTTTAAAGTTATCCAAAGATAATTCTGAGCGCTGTGACTCACTGGTTAATAATCAGTGTTGTATTTGTAACAACGGCAGTCTTCCACAGTCACCAGATAGGCAAGGCACTTCGGTAATCTCGGAGTCCCAGGTCTCTCCTTTACTTCCATCATCATTGTGTGACAGTATACATGACGTCAGTTCCTCTCAAAATATAATAATGTTCAGCGATAATATTGGTAAGGATATGGGCTCAAATTTGCGCTTAAAGTTAAATTCACCGGAGCAGTCGATTATAAATAATTGTTTTCCTTGTGCTAGTTTACATGAAATTATGCACAAAATATTCAACTACACATTTAGTAAGAATGATGAATTAATTATATTTATCGGAAATAGGGGTAATGTCAACAAAAAAAAGTTAACCTCTTACTTTGAAAAATTAAAACAATTAGAGCTTAAAAAAATTGTAATGTTTACATTCCCCTACATAAAAAAATTGTCAGATGCGGAAAATAATTATAGATTTAATTTAAATATGACTGAATTTATTCAGTCAGTATAATAATAATTTTAATGTAATTGACTCTAACAGTATTGTTAGTAAAAATGTATATACTTTTACTAATGGTAGATATTACCTGCCTCAGTACTATAAGAGACAGATAGTGAATTCACTATCATATTTTTTATTAACTTCAGCCAAGAACTTGGCTAAACAAACTGACTCTATTGAGCAGTATAATAATATTATGACATTGGAATCCGTTCCAAGCTATTTAAATTAGATATAGAGACAAAAGAGGTATCCTCTTGCAAATATAAATACATAAATAATGATTTTAACATGCCTCTTATAACATTACCATTAGAGTCAAATAAAAAAAATTGTGTTCAGAAATGCCCTCAAAATAAATGTAATTTAAATAAATTAAAAAATATTAACCTGGTGCATCAAAATAGTAATGGACTATCAAAGGGCAAACAATTAGAGATGGAATTATTCATGAATTCAAAACAAATTGACATTTTGTGTATTACAGAACATTGGCTTGAGGGATGTGAACTCATGTTTAGTTTCAATAATCACCAGGTTGGTAGTTCATTCTGCAGAGTCAACACAGTACATGGGGGGTCACTGATTCTTTTAAATAAAAGTTTAAAATTTAAAGAACGGAAAGATATTGTGTCTCTCTCTGTAGAATGCATAATAGAACTATCATGTATAGAACTTGAGCAACTCATTGTGGTATGTGTATACAAACCTGGTTCCTCAGCTTATGATAGATTCGAGGAAATCATGGATGAAGCCTTGAACAAATTGAGTCGGTCAAAAAAATACTTGATTGTGTGTGGAGATATTAATATTGATCTTCTTACAAAGAATAGTGAAACTTATAGAATCTTAAATTTATTTAAATCACACAATCTTTTCAACTTATTTATGGAGCCTACTAGATTCTGTAAAACAACGGCAACCTGTCTAGACAATATATATAGTAATCTGGTACCTGTAAGTAAGAAAGTTATTGCAAACTTAGATTCAGACCATTGCGGGCAAATAGCTTGCTTCAAAATTGTCACAGAACAAGTCAGTAAACGTAAAATTATATGTCGACCAGTAACTGCTGACAGATTGAAACGTATAGAAATTGAATTATGTTGTAAACTTCCTTTTTTATCACCGGATATGCCACCAAATGATATGTATAATTTATTTTTTGAGTCATTTTGTAACCAATTTAATAAAATTTTCAAAACCAAAGAGATCACCGTTACTGTTAATCCAATGTTTAGCGAATGGGCCACTGCAGGAATACACAAAAGTAGGCAAAAATTGTATGAGCTGTACTCAGAAAGACAGTTTAATAGAACGGAATCTTTTCAAAATTATGTCAAGTCATACTCAAAAATTTTTAAGCAGGTTTGTCAAACTGCAAAAATTAAATATATTAGTTCTCAAATATATAACAGTACTGACAAAGTCAAATCTACTTGGAAAATTATAAATGCAGAGAATGGCCGAACAAAAGCTTTAGCAAATAATTATAAACTTAAAATTGATGGTAAATTTATTAGCTCGGACTCAGATGTTGCGAATGAATTTGAAAATTTTTTTACTCGAATTCCAGTAGATTTGACAAGCACTTTAGGCTCTTCCACCCCCATTGCAGAATCCTTGTTGAAAGAAAATGTTCCTTGTTGTAATACTGTATTTAAATTTAATTATGTTACTAAACGGGACATCATAGACACTTTTAAATCGTTGAACATTAAAAAAACTGCTGATCTTTGGGGAATATCTGTATATATGGTAAAGAATGTTATTGAAATAGTTGCTACACATTTAGCCTTAGTTTTCAACAACTGTATTGATAGTGGTGTGTTTCCTGATTTGATGAAACTTAGCAAAATAACTCCATTGTTTAAATCTGGTAGTACTTCAGATCCCTCTAACTTTCGTCCAATATCCGTACTATCAACATTCAGTAAAATTTTTGAAAAAACCGCGCTTAAGCAATTACAGAAATATTTTAGTAATAATAACTTACTACACATTAAACAATTTGGTTTTACCCGCGGACGGTCCACGACTGATGCTGGAATAAAATTGTTAGAATCCATTTATGAGGCCTGGGAGGAGTCGCAGGATGCCTATGGTGTTTTTTGTGACTTATCAAAGGCTTTTGACTGTGTCCAGCATCAGACGTTAATCAGGAAATTACACTATTACGGTATCCGTGGTACCGCTTTGGATTTTCTCACTTCTTACCTAAGTGACAGGATTCAAAAGGTGGTCATCAATGGAGAGCAGTCGCCTGGATCATTTGTAACAATGGGGGTGCCGCAGGGCTCAATATTGGGTCCATTTCTATTTCTGGTATATATTAATGACCTCCCTCACCTTGTAAGACGCGACCATGAGATAGTCTTGTTTGCAGATGACACGTCTTTAATATTTAAAGTTAAACGTGGACAAATTAATATTGACGAAGTAAACATTGCACTCTCCAAGGTCGTTCACTGGTTCGGCGCCAATAATTTGTTGTTAAATGAAAATAAAACAAAATGCATTAGATTCACTATGCCAAATGTTCAATTAGCTAAAGCCAAAGTCCGGGTTAGGGATGAGGAAATAGAGCTGGCCAATCAAACTGTATTTCTGGGTATAACTTTAGATTCTAAGTTACAATGGGGTCCTCATATTGAATGCCTATCGAGCAGACTCAGTTCTGCAGCATACGCCGTAAAAATGATTCGTCAGTTAACAGACGTAAAAACTGCACGCTTGGTCTATTTTAGCTACTTCCACAGTATTATGTCGTACGGGATACTACTGTGGGGAAATGCCGCCGATATTGGCTGCATTTTTGTGCTGCAGAAGAGGGCTGTTCGGGCGATCTATAGGATGGGCTCCCGAGAGTCTTTAAGAGAAAAATTTAAAGAAATTGGTATTATGACTCTACATTCACAATATATTTATGAAAACCTACTGTATGCGCATAAGTGTAAAGATATTAAATTCAGAAAAAATAGTGACAATCATAATTACAATTTAAGAAATAAAGACAAGCTAGCAATGCCCAGGCATAGGCTCCATAAAATAAGCAACTCCTTTACAGGTCACTGTATACGAATGTATAACACGCTGCCATGTAACATGCATGACTTGTCAATAAATAAATTTAAATTTTTAATTAAAACTCAGTTATGCAAAAAGGCTTATTATAGTGTTAAAGATTTTTTGAATGATAAGGCAGCGTGGACCTAAAAGAAATGAATTGCTCGTTCTCTGAATCGTTTTGTAATATGCACAATTTGTAAGACATTTGGCGATTTTATAAGAGTTTTGGCACATGAGTTTCTTGCCCGATTCTTCTCATGTTAGCCCCTACGTTCGGAATCGGGTCGCTCGTGGCGATTACATGCGCGGCATCAACTCCGCGGATGTACTTGCCGCTAGCGCACGGGCTATCTTTATTATAAAAGAATATTATCTTGATTCTTCTATGTAAAATGGACGATTTTAAGTGCCCGCAAGGGCCTATGAAATAAAGTTATTTTGATTTTGATTTTGATTTTTGCTCCATTAGTCATTTTTATGGATTTTATTTATGTGGCCAAGTCTTTGATAAATCCGTATTTAGTGAACACTAATGCAGGTGTTGAGAAACACAATCAAGAGGAAGAACGCGCTGTATTTATGGATACAAATATCAATTATAAATTTTGAAGCTGAAAGTACTACAAATAATATATTTTTAATAATAAATAGCATAAAACAGTACGGTCATAAGAAAAATAGGGATGTCATTACATTGCGTTTTCCGACAAAAATGATTAATAGGTATTCTTCTTTTAACTAAAATTTTGGTCTACAATTTTAGCTAATATTTGATTGTAGCTGACAAATTCACATCTTATGTTTCTTATTATTTTATCGATTGACATTTGTAAGTATATGTATATGCCTAGTCCGGCCCTAAGTTCTGTTACAAATGAAAATGCATTTTTTTTTTTAAATTTTAATATTACTAAAATTTATTAGTCAATGCAAAAACTTAGAAAAAATTTCATACGAAATAGCCATCTTTGGCTGTTATACTGGCTGGTCTGGCCACGAATCTATGGATTTACTCACTGTTTCCATGGGAAATTTTTGCTTGCTCCAAAGATTTTTTAAGACTCGATGTCGCCGTGTCATTTAGAGCAGGCCATGTTCTCTAATACTGACCATAATTTGTAGTCTAAAGGGTTGAGGTTTGGGCTAGATGAGGGCCAGTCCTCAGCTGTTATCAAGTCAGGAACGTTGGTTTCAAGCAGGATTGGGTAGTTCGTGCCTCGTGACTTAGTATAGAGTCCTGCTGGGAAATCTACATTTTTAAAGTGTTTTGCCGAGAAGTTTCACAACACGATCCAAGACTGTCGCTTGATACACTTTGGCTGAAGTTTTCATTCCTAGTCACTTTTCATAAAAATTTAGTGACGCTTTGATAAGATACGCCCCAACAAAATATCTCTAACGCAGGATGATGACCGAGTTGTACCTCCTGTCAGTCCTGTATATCTACGATAAGCACCGAACTTCAGGTATTGTTTTTGAATACACGACAGAGTCCTAGCGGAAATCTTTATTTCTCGCGATAAGATTTTTTGCTTCCTAATGGGGTTTCGACGAATTCGGGCATTAACAGCATTAACAGCACGCGGCCACCCCGATCTTTTATGGTCTTCGACAGAGGAAATGTTGTTGTATCTGTTAATAGTACGATATACCAACATGCAGCTGATGCCAAGCTTTTGAAGTGTCTAGAATATGACCGACGGCTCCATACCCACTTGTGCAAGGCGATCACTACAATCCTATTTTCTTTAGCACCCCATTCCATATTGTAATTTGATAATGAACACGAAAAAGTATGTGAAATGGCGCTAAATCGAAAGAAGTTTTTAAAATAATAAACGCGTTCAAAATTCAAAATAATTAAAAAGTTGAACAAAAGAAAAGGTTTTATGTAACAGAGTTAATGGGCAGACTAGTTATATACCTATAGGTAACTTTTGAACCAACTTGATTTAAAAGAACTGACTGAGAGGAACTTATATATATATATATATCTTATTCTAATTCAACTAACTATCATTTCATTTCAAGATACCTTGATAGTGGTCAGGGAATCAGTTAAGCTCTCCTCATCTTGGCCTGTCTTAATATCTAGGGTTAAAAGATTAAAACGAGTTGGAGATTGAAAAAAAACCTAACAAATAAATCTAAGAAACATAAAAAAATCTAAAGAAGTTACTTACTATCAAAGCTAAGATTTCTACTGCCAATAAACTCGTTACAGTAGCCGCTTTGTTGACAGCAGTTTGGAAACCGAAGTATTATTTAAAAACATTTTTTTCTACATTTAGAAGAACTCCTTGTTTACTATTTTTTCTGAATGTTAACAATCAATTTCGATTTGACTAAAAATTTAAGTAGCAAACAATAAAAAATAAAGGTTTATTTTTTTGTTTAGGACAACTTAGAAAAGACTCTCTTTATAGCAAATAAAATCTAGCATCTAAACAGAGACCCTAATTTAATATTACTTTAAAATAATAGAGTGACATCAAAAATAGTGCCGGCTAATAGATTTGTGTGTAAAAATTGGGCAAGTATGACACGTGGACTTTGAAATATTATCTTACTTATTTTAAAAAGACAAGAAGTTTTTTATTGCTTGCTTGTAATTACCGTAATTTTATAAATATTTATTTCAACATAATGTTATTTTTTTCTCATAGGTACCTACCTACGTCTTAATGCAAGACATCCTACAAAAAGAATTCCTTAAAATTTTGATATCATTTAACACGTAGTTAGAGAGGACTCCTTACTGAGTTTCTTCTTTGTCAGTCATCCGACGTACAAGTAACAAAACCACGGACGGTGTCTGTGTTAACGCTCAGAGCACGCAATGTTAATTTTCATATTCAATAAAATGTCTTTTTATTTATTTATTTACAAATTAATACATGTACTATGTACCCTTTTTTCAATTGTGGTCAATATAGAATTATCAACATGATAACAGAGCGTTTAAGGCGTTATCAGTGACTTTAATCAATAAAATACATACTAAGCTTATAACCACGAGATAATGGCAGTTGGTAACACCGCAAATGGCATCACTGACATTTTTCGATAAACAATATAAAGACCTATATTTTTTCAGACTTTTCAACCTCCAAGCTGATTGTACTGACATTTAGTGAACCAAATGTCGAAACGTTTCACGCTTTATTTAAATGAAATGTCAAACGATCTTGTTATGAATATCCATATTCTTACTATAAGAATTGAAAATTTATAAGGTTTTTTCATAATCGATAGCGGTAATTTACTATTTTACTTAAAACGATTGTATAATCATTGTCAGTACCTATTAATCTACTTATACCTTATCTTAATATCGATATATATTTATGACGACCGTTTGCTACAACTGTAGCTATTCTGACTTTCGCGATTATGGTCCTGGGGTTAAAGTCTCGGAAGAGGCAAATCTATTTATAATGAATACGAGCATTTGTACCGGATTCATGGATATTTAAGGATACCATAACATATTTATGTCGATTCACTATCTTAGTATTCATAACACAAGCCTTTCAAGTGTTTACTTTGAGCTAGGCATATTAGTAGGTAATGTAGAAATATTATGTATTTATTCATTTATGTTAGAGGGTTAGCCTCTTAAATTAGAGGAAAACATTGCCTTCACTAATTATTAGCTATGCTTAAAGAAAAAAATAAATTATTAAAACCGAATGTTATCGTGAATTTAATAAAAAGACAAGATCTTTTTACACCTAAATATAAAATTCTATGCCGTTAAAAGTTCCAATGATAAACCATTTAGGTAACCTACACATTCATTCGGCTTCTGATAAGATGGGCCGAATACTGTCGGGACATTTATCTTTAAGATTAATGAGCCAATTTTCTTAGTTGGCTATAAAAAGAATCGCTAGGCCGACCTCGGGCCGCTCCACTTATGGGTTAACTTTCAGATGGCCAATATTCGTATCCCCTTGTCAATATTGTATAAAAAATGTTTATCTGATATTGACAATAGAAATGCGTAAGTCAGTTTTATAATTTTTGTTTTAAAATTTTCACTAGAATGGTCCTTGTGGGACGGAAATGGTAAAATTTTAAATTCAAAAAGGCAATTATAAGGGAAAAAATGCCCTCTCCCGAGGGTGGAGTAGAAGGAAACAAATTGGATTAAGGTGTCAAAGGTGAAATAAAAAACATGCATACACTTTATCTTTTGCGATGTCTGTGAAACGTCAACGTCGCGTGCCCTCCGGATTACATGAATACGTAACGTTATTTGTGTAAATAAGGTTCAAATCAGCTTAAGTATAATTTTTACGACAGTAAAACGTCATGATGGGTCGGCGTCATCGTATTTGCATTTAAAACGGTAAGTAAACATAGAGCTCTCGGTGAATGGACGAGTCCGTGTTTACGACTCATTTTTATGATCTGCTAACCGTAAGGATCGCTCGTAAAATGAATTGTTTGATAGTTTTTTTTTTCTCTACGTTGTGGGCTTCCATTCACAAATATCCGTACTACAGACGTTGATGTAAATGAAGATAGTAAGCATTTTATTCGTTTAGAAACTGTTCAAAGACACTCAAGAGGCTATAAAAATGTTACACGGAATTAAAACTTTTGGTTCTTGATAGAATTAAATAGAAAAAGGTGCGTATGGAATTTGTTTTTCATGATTAGCCACAAGTTCATTTCTTAAAAAAAAACAAAAGAAATGAACTTGTGTGTACAATATTAAAAATGAGAAAAGGTCTTCATATTAACTGTGTTAAAAACTGTTTTTTTTACTAACTGAGCAAAGTACCGTAACCTAGATTTTTTAAATAATATATATTAATTTAACAAACAAGATTGTTACAATTATTTTTTTTTTATTTAAATTCTATTTGAACGTTTGGAATAGCTGGAATTAACTTAGTCCATTGGAAATACATACTTTGACAAAACAAAAAAGCCTCGGAAGCTTAGCCAAGCCCACTAAGCAAGATAGATTGAGTTTATTGCAGTTTAATTCTAAACACGAAAATATTAAAACATGGATTGATATAACAATTCATCTATCTTCTACGTATAGCTGTACCAAATATAGAATTAAGAGCAAACAACAACGGCCGCAAAATTTTAAAAGGTGTTATATGTAAAAAGTATTACACAATATTTGTATTTACCAATATACACGGACGCTTTGTTTTCGCCTACATAAATCGGTAGCGCTAACTTATTTCTGTAGGTACACACAGGATAGATGGATCCAATTCCAAATTATGTCTATCTTGGGAATTAACGGTGGGACGGGGATTCCAGTTTATCCAAAAAAAGTGGGGGAAGAAGAGGTGGGGTGCGAGGAGGATGGAAGTTATTTTGGAATTATGATTCCGGATGCGTTCGGAGCACCGCATGTTTCTCTGCTCGTTTCACTACGATATTATTGGGCTGGTTACTGTTTGAGCTGCACCGGTATGCGATTTTATATTTTTGATGACACGTTTATAAAGTTCATCTGGTTAAAAGGATCAAAGAATCTTTGCTTTACACAATTATGATAACAAAAATTTAGAAAGCAACTAAAACGGATTTTTATAGTTATAAATATTTTCGTATGTCCCTTGTTATTGAATAAATTTCATATATGTAACTACATCTGTTGTATTTGTTGTGTATACATTTTTATATAGGTATAAAAAAAATATGTAATTGATATTAAACAACACGATGCTTTAAAATTGATCATTTAGCTCCGTGATGCTTATTTTTAAGATAATACGAGATGTTTCCTATTTCTAAAATTATTTGGAGCGGAGCGAACGAATTGAGCGAAGCTCCAATGGATCAGCTTCAATGGCGCAATGTCTGTTACGCCATTACTTCCCAAGGTCTCAACCGATTTTAATATTTTTTGTGTGGAATCGAATCAACAGGTTTAGGACCAGATTGTGACGGAGCCCGAATTTTGAATTTCTCAAAAATTCTCATCGATACAAAATAAAAATCTTTATTTAGGTATTACGCTCCGCTCCAATATATGGTGCTAGCGTAGCTTTAGACTTAGCGACTGCATCGCCTAGTTTATTGGAGCTCCCATGGATCAGCTTCAGTAACGCAATGTCTGTTACGCCATAACTACCCGAGTTCTTAACCGATTTTCATAATTTTTGTGTGGAATCGAATCAACACATTTTCCTAAATGATTAATCAGATTGTGACAGATTATAAAATTCGCAAAAGAAAAAAAATTTGACCAAAAACGTTAGTTCTAAGTTAATTCTCATTGAAACAAAAAGCGCGCACTATTTAACAGTTTTCATTCTTATGAAATTTTAAAATTTACTAAACTTTATTGATTTTTTATTTTTTTTAGTATTGAGTTTCGCTCCAATATATGGTGCTAGCTAAGCTTTATGTTTAGCGACTGCATAGACCTTGTTGTTAATTACGTATATGTAGGAATTGCATAGAAAAAAGAAATAGACAAGAAACCTGAATCTAATATGCAAAGAAACAAAAAAAGAACGAGAAAAATAAGTTATGTACCGAATTGCAATTTCAAAAATACCACAAATGTGAAACTAATATGTACATTTATAAAAAAGCTCGACCCTCACATCACCTCCCCAAAATTAAAACGTCTGGCCAAAAACGCAGTACGTGCGTTTTAATAGGGTGTCACAGGGCTCCTTAAGTATTCCAACCCCCTCGCCGTAATACCGTGGCTCCTTAGTCTAGCACGTCCACCCACGTTGATATATTACTCCCAGTTCGTCGTACATAATTTTGTAGGGAGGTAGCCACCCTCCTGGCCTCACAATGGTAACGTTTTGTTTATTGCAGTATAATAGTGTGCAAAAATTTTCGGTTGTCAATCAACAGTTGAAGTTTTAATTTTCATAAGTGGAAGTTGTTGGTACTATACCCAAAATATTTGTTAAATTTAACAATATTTTTTTTTGTAATTATTGATTAAGGTCCTATATTTACGTTTTAAACTCCCTGAATGGAAGTTTGAGCCGGTTAAACTTATCAATTAATGCCTACAGTTATTCATTTTTCATTGTCTTTGGTTGCCTATTGGTTAATTTTTAACTCAATCATAAACTCTGGAACTAAACTTTGCTACCAATACGCAGGAGAGCCATAATTTTATTGGAGTCACGTGTTCTGTAATACTGATTTAGGTGACCAAAGTTAAGTTGATGGAAAATTTGGGGCCGCTATGAGGAAATACGCTGGGGGAAGACTAATATGTATTTAACGAACCTCAATTTTATACAATAACTTTACGGATTTTCAAACGAAATGCCTAGGTAGTGTAATAACATTTATAAACCCTTGTA
Source organism: Calamotropha paludella (assembly GCA_927399485.1). Lineage (NCBI taxonomy): Eukaryota > Metazoa > Arthropoda > Insecta > Lepidoptera > Crambidae > Calamotropha > Calamotropha paludella. Next base: position 16,939,733 of record OV656815.1, on the reverse strand, counting down.
TTGTTATCAAAATTTATTGTATGACTTAAATAATGCTGAAGCAAAGTGACATAATTGTCCATTAGTAAAATTAGCAAGAATATCTTCCCTCATCTTAGAATTTGTCAAGAACATTAGGGACGTGCATGCAATATATTGAAGTTAAAGCATTTAATTTTGTGTGGGCTATAAATCTTAATTTTGGTTATATGGCTCCTACAATGCCTCGGCAACTTGGTGTATTAGTCACTTAATGGACAAAATTTACTGTAGGCAAATAGGCTGGTGATGTAATGCTCCGACTCAATTACTTAGCAAGTGTTCTAGTTCATTTCGTAAATGTAAATGTATTTAATTGTGTACGTATGGGTTTAATTTAATTTTCTTCTCTTCAAAACCTCACGAAGAAGTCACAAATAGAATTTGACAATCTTTAGGGTTTTAAATTTAGTCTTATAGCATATTAGGCACATTTATTGTAATTTATCGAGTATATAAAAAAGAGAAAAATGAAAAATACTTATATATAAAGAATATTTAACTTAAACCATTGAGTCATTAGAAAACAATATGGCGGGCGCATTGTAGATCAGACGCCCACGCGCTGTCACCGCGGCCGGTGTTGTTTATGGCGACCCTACGAACTACAAAATAATAATGGTAAAGATGAAATCGCATTATATTACACTGATTAAACATTAAAACAATAATAAATGTTTTTATTTCGCTGTTCTATTTTCAAAAGATACTGCGCCGATTTGGCATCATTTAAAATACCTAGTTACGAAGTGTCGATTTGCATGGTTATATTCTGAATAATTTTCCTTTTATTACTACTCAAGACTGTGTATTTAAAAGGTATCATAGCATCAATAAAACTAAAGTGAAACAAAAAGATTATAGGAGTATCTTAAAAATTTGGTCTGGATTCTTTAACTTATTACTCAAAGAAAGTTACTATTTGGCTTTCATGTGTTTTGGGCATAATAGTATGTAGGGAAGAAATCTTAATAAATTAAAATATGGGCAACTTCATTGGTAATAGAGAAGGTTTAATAATCTTTATAACTACGATATTTAAATCTGATAAATATGTCTGCTATAATACCGAACCTTTATTTATTTATTTATTTATTGATAAAGAATAACAACAGCCAACTTAAACCTATGTACAAACATGTTATATAGCTGATACTGATTAGGCCAGAACTGTTATTCCTAATATAACCAAATAGAATTCAAAATAGTTGTAGCTAACGACGCATTAAAAAAGTAACTACTCTGCGAATAAGATAAAATTAAATTAATACATAAACATACATAAATGCTATACGTGTATACATAATCATACAGTATTCATATATAAACGTCGGTAATAAACCATGTAATGTCCTAATTTATGTAAATAAATAATATTGTTCAGATTTTTGTATTGGATAAGTATTCAGCTTTAACCTTATTTAAAAATAAATTCTTGTTACCAATAAATATGTCAATTTCAGAAAACAATTTATTGTAACTATCAACAATTCTAGCTACCACTGCGTTTCGTGCGTAATTAGTACTACAGGAGGGAACGGCAAAAAGCGGTGTGTGTCGAGTGCGGCGTGATGGAGTTCGCAGTCGCAGTTTTTCTACCAACTCGGGGCAATCTAGGCACCCGCGCACTACGTCATACAGCAACCCCATATCCATTGCTGTACGCCTTTGCTCTAACGTGAGCAACCGGTATTTACGACAGCTATCTTCGTATGATGCTTCAACTTTATATGATTTTGATTTAAAATTTAAGTGCTTTACAAATTTCTTCTGAATGTTTTCAATTCGACTTTTATGAATGGCGTAAAAAGGAGACCAGATCGGTGAAGCGTATTCTAAGATACTACGAACGTATGCATTATATACTATTTTTAAGCTACTAATTGAGCTAAAGGGTTTGCAAGTACGCATAGTGAATCCCAAACTACGAAACGATCTCTTCACTATATTTTCTACATGATTGCAAAACGACAACTTAGAGTCAAGCCAAACACCCAAGTCGCGAACCAAATCTACCCTCTTAACAACATCATCGTCAAATTTGTAGCAAAATAAAAGGGGTTTTTTCCTTCGCGTGAAGCTAATGGACTGACATTTAGGTACATTAATACTTATATTATTTTAAGAATAGTAAGTCACTAGGTTATTGAGATCCTGTTGTATTAATTTACAGTCAGATATGGAATTCACCCTCATATATATTTTTTTATCGTCGGCATATAAAAGATGTTTAGCATTATTAAAACAGGAATTAATATCGTAAATGTATGCATTATATAGTAAAGGGCCAAGATGGGAGCCCTGCGGAACACCCGAAGGCACTGTAATAAACATTGATTGGTAACCGCCAAGGACAACTGCCTGAGAGCGCCTCGAAAGGTATGAGGTGACCCATCTCAGTAGATCACCGTGTATTCCCAGTTCTTCCAGTTTTTGTAATAGGATGAAGTGATCCACACGATCGAATGCTTTTTCGAAGTCCGTATAGATCACATCAACCTGTCCACCCTTATCCATGTGTTCCAGAACGTAATCCGTGAAAAGAGACAAGTTAGACACTGTAGATCTTCCCCTTATGAAGCCATGTTGAGATACCGGTATGCCACGAATAATAATCTGGTAAATGTGGTCATAAACTATTTTTTCGAATACTTTAGCTATTGTGTTAAGAATGGATATGGGGCGGTAATTTGAAATGTCGGACTTAGACCCTTTTTTATGGATTGGAATTATATGCGCTTTCTTCCATATAACTGGGAAATCACCCTTTTTTATAGAGGTTGAAAAGAGATGCGATAGGGGAAATGCCAGAGTTCTGGCACAGTTTATTAAAAAGACAGGTGGTATTCCATCACAACCAGCACTCTTAGATTTATCCAGTTTACTGAGAATTTGTTCTACCATTTCAGGAGATATGTCTATTTGGGATACCGTTTGATTGTTAGTAGAACAAATACTGGGGTTATTGGATGTACTACAAATACTGTGGGTTATTGGATGCAGTGGACTTGATAAAGACACTTTCAAAAAAAGAACTAAAAGCGTTACATATTTGTTGACCATCAGAGAGAACCTGATTAGAAACTATGAACTCTTTAGGATAGTTAAAATTGGCTCTTTTTGATTTGACGTATGTCCAAAAGTATTTAGGTGTATGCTTTATAATATCTTCAGTTTTCTCTGTGAAGTCTGTGAAACACTTGATTTGTTCCTTTTTCGACCGTTCTCTTAGTAATGAAAATTCATCGTAATCTCGCGGGTTACCAAAACGTTTCCATTTTCTGTGTACTTTAATTTTATTACGAATAATTTTGATTAATTTACGGCTGTACCAGATAGGATAATGTGACCTAGTAATTGAGCATTTAGAAAGCGGAACAAACTTATTACAGCACTCGTTCAAAGTATTGTAGAAAGATGATGTTGCTTCATCAAGTGACTCGGAAGATAGAATTTCGAACCAATCAATACCACCCAAATAGTTATTAATAAGGTCATAGTTGGCCTTACGAAAGTTGTATCGTGGCGTTAAATTTATTTGAAAAGGTTGACATTTCAAATCTAGAATATTAATTGTAATGGACGGGTGATACGAATCTTCCTTAAGCACAGGATTTATAGGGCGAGAAACTTCTAATGGAAGGTTGCTAAAACAAAGATCCAGTATATTACGTTTAGAATTTGGTATGTTATTGTATTGTTTAGAACCTAAGTAATTAAGATAGTCCACAAAATTCCTAGCACAATTTTGTTGTTCAGTGCTTCCCTGCTTCGAAATAGTGCACGACCCATCCTGCCATTTTATACACGGTAAATTAAAATCTCCCGCTATCAAACAGTTACAATTTGGGTATTTATTAACCAGTTTAGATATATTGCTCATTAAATTTTCCATACGATCTGACAGTCCATACCTTTCAGGTGGTGAATATACTAAAATAAGATACAAATCTTTAGATGATGTTATAGCTTGGGCCGGTATACGAACACAAACTGATTCCGCGGCGTCGCTTTTCCACTCATTCAACATCCTTGCTCCGAGTCGCTGCTGAGCACAAATCATTACCCCTCCGCCAGTTGACTTTTTACAGAGTTCTAAATTCCTATCACATCGAAATATATTATAACGAGAATCGCATAACTCTCCGTCAAGTATATCGCTCTGCAACCATGTTTCAGTGAAAAGTAACACATCATAACTCATGCTTAATATGTTATTGTATAATTCTGTGCATTTAGTCCTCAAACCTCTCACATTCTGATAATAAATTTGTAGTCCGGGTGATGTAATATTATTCTTCGCCATTTCTGTAGAATATAAAGATACTAATTTGAAGTCCCATATGAGTTTTAAGAAAGTTTAAATACAATACCACGACTGTCTGGTACGTGGGCAGCGAACCCATTTCTCGCATCGACGGTCCCGGGCTCGAGTCCCGGAACGTGCAGACGCTTTTACGGTTACAAGTAAGACGACCCGGACTAAAGTTATGGGCATTCAAATACACTTGCATAAATACCAAACATCCATCCGTCACTCCAGCATCCACAACACAAGCCCAACAGCACCGACCCCAAATTAGGCCCCAAATTGGCGTCAATAGAATACATATTATTGTTATTGTTGTTATTATTATGCGTGAACGCATCATGCCGTGTTCCCATAAGCACAAGTGTACGCTGAATTTTAATATGACAGTACAAATTATCAGTAATCGAATTATATTGTAACAATACATGTAAACAATAATTATATATTTAATCTGAAAATGTATTAATGACTTTAGTGCTGATATAAGATATAAATATAATATATATGAGATATTAATATAATATATTATATGACAATAAAAAAACTTAATAGTTATAAATATATACGTATGAGATGTATTATATGCTGCATATATAATTTTTATTTTAATATGATAACAAAGGAGCCTGATTTTCTGTTTATTAATTGCGCACAATAATACCATATAAGGCACTGATAATCTATTATAATAGCTAACAAATAATACATTTTTTTTATATAACAAATCTAACAACATTTTACCAATCCCAAGCAATAAGTTACTTATCAGTTTAACATAGCTATATTTATTCGACACAGTTAATTTGAAATTAAACAATAATAAAGTTGTCATCTTAATTTTGTAGCTTAATATAAATTTAAGTATAAAAAGGGTGATGCGCTGACTATTAAATACTACCATTAGTCTAGTTATTTCAATGACTTTAAAAAATCCAACGATGTTACAAGTTTAGCTTCTGATGTGTCATTCTTACGGATGTATATTTTACCATACTTTACCCAGCAGTAGGCATAGTTTATATTCTGTTTGACTTTTCTTGCAGCGGCATATAGTTGTTTGGTCTCAGGGTCCAGGTGCTCAGCTAGGTAGATTTGGTGGGTCTCACCCTTTATACCCAGGTGGTGGGTGTTAAGTCTGTTTGCTTTGTTCTCCTTATTATAACGATGCGCAGCCGAGATCAAACCGTCTCGAAGACTTGGGGAACTCAGAGTTATAACTATATTGCGTGGGCGTTTAGGAGTGGCATTCATCCTTGCAACTCGCCGGCAGGCGTGAATATCCGAATCAGATATAGGGAATTTCACTGTGTCGCATAGCGATTTAAACATTGATAAGACGTTTTCGTTTTGATTATCCGGCACAGCCTGTAATTCAACGTTCCGGGCACGCGAAAGCCTCTCGATCGTAGAAAAGCGGCCTTGAATCTGTTTTATTTCGTTCTTTAGTTGTGCTTGTTCGGATTGTAGTGTATGAATTATAGAATCCTTATCTGCTATACAATTTTTTAATTCCTTTACCTCGTCCATTATGAATTCAGTTGTCTTATTAAAGTCATCCTTAAGTTCAGTTACAAATTTGCTTATTTCCATAGTGATCATACTCTTAACCTCTTGAATTAGTGCATTGCGCAAATTTGTCATAATGCTGGACTTTGGAGATAATTTTTGATCGAGCAGTTCACTTATTTTTTCAATAGTGAGACTGTTTTGCATGTCTGGAGCATGTTTAGAAACACACGGTGACAGTATAGATGGCGAGTCTTTGCCGGAACGTTTCCTTCGTGAAACGTTTGTACAAGAAGGGCACTTCAACGCTGAAAGTTGTTCTGGCTTTAGTTCGTTAATTTTTTTATTTGCTCCAATACTAAGGCATTCCAAACAGTAACGAGACTCACATGTATTACATTTCAGTGAGTTAAGATCATCTAATTTACCTTTACATCCAGCACAATCCATCTTGTTTCGTCTCCAAAGAAAACGTATTAAAAAAAAAAACAGCTGCAATTTACACTTATATTATATCAATCTATGCCAGTGTAATCCACACGAATGCAGTGAAATAAGTTAGCTACGTACAAAAAGCGCGCGCGAATATCACCGGACCGCTCCAGCACAGAAATGCGAGAATCGCTTGGCAGCACTTCGATGAAGTATGTCGGTAGTAATATACACGAACGGTATTTTTTCTACGAAAGCACAATAACTTTGATCGAATCAGCAACTTAACTTTACTTTTTGAGATGGAATTGTTATTAATAACTAATACCGAACTAATGTCTTCAACTTGTGTAATTTGTAACTTTAATTATGTGGGAAAACTATTTAATTTATTAAATTATCGCGCAGAGCAATTCAAAACAATGTTTTTATCTTGACGCCACAGACGAGAAACAGGGATTAAATTGTTTTACAGGGATTTATTTTACAGGGATTAAATTGTTGAGACAATTTTAAAGAAGAACCTCCAGTGTCACAATACTATGCGATCTACATTCTCGAAGAAACTATAAACCTAAAGGACTATAATTTAAAACATGCAAAACCAAAAAGTTATTGAGTTTCCAGACAACTATGTGAAGAACCTTGTCTCATAATCGTTTTATTACTAGCGAGGTGAGATCCCCAAACTTTACAACTGTTATTACAAGTTGACATTATACTGAGACCATAATCAACGTAAGAGTAGAGTCGAAATAACTTAATTATAGTGTTGTAAACTTCAAGAAATTTAAAGTATTCTTTTTATGATTCACAGACTGTTAATAGGGATACCTAAAAGAAAAGTTTCACTGGAAGATTTATGGAAAAGCACTTCTACTAGAGATGTCATAATGACTTGGAAGTTTAATGCAAGTAGTTAAGGAATAAGGAATATGAAGATACTTCAATAATCAGTACTTAATTCAAACTTATAAAACGATCAATAGGGTAAGTAAAGAAAATAAAATATAGCTATAGACATAATGATTGTGTAGAAATCTACTTAATTGAATACAGTTCAGTATAATTTTGTTGATTTGTATCTGTATTAATAAACACATCGTACGGACACTGCAAATTTTAATTATCAACAGTTTATCATGCTCTCCGCAGTACGAAGAAGCTTGAGATAATAACTTTTTTGGCCACCCATCCGATCAACCGAATAAGCCTTACGAATTTGACTTACTCGCAGAAATAGCAGGGCGAATTCACTAGCCACTGCGTCATCGACCGACCCTTTTAATCATTAACTTTTTTAGATTATTAAATAAAATCATTAATTGAATTGTATCAGAAACTGATAAATGCATACATTGACAGAGAATTTAGCGAAGAATAATTTATATGTATTGCAAAAGATAGCGTTCTTCAAGTAAAAGTCTAAAAAGCTGCCCACTTACACGCAAATGCAGCCTGAACGGGCGAGTTAACGCATTGTCGGTTGGCGCACGCGTTCATAAACCATCCGGGCATCCGATTAAATTATTTAACGTCTTCATTCCCCGTCGTGCACGCAGGTTGCATGCCGGCACGCGGATGTTAAGATACTACATAGGTAGGATACCTTGGCTCGTATATACCTTCAATGTAGAGCTGAGCATAACTTGACTATATAACTCCGCAAATTCGCTTACCTACAATAAATAATGTACTTCTATTGGACAGGCTCTATATATATTTCACAACCCTTTAAACCTATTTTTCATTACTTTCTTTGAATTGAAAAAAATATATCATAATACCCACAAGTATGTAATGGTTGTGGTTTATATTAGGTACCTAAATAAGTTATATTCATAGAAATAATATACCATAATAGTCATGTTTTAGGTACAATGCTCGTATAAATCACACAAATATCTGCTCCTTCCGGCACTCGAACCTAGCACCTTTTCTCTTCGAAGGTCATTCACACTCGCCTAAACCGGTCGTCAAAAATTAAAAATGCTATGTCTCCTGTTATATATTCTCCTGAGATGTGTATAATGATGAAGCAGAAAAGTAGGCAAAATAGAAAAATATTATTGTGGTGCCTAAACCTCGAAGTGGCAGAGAAATGAAAATCTTTTATATTCATATGAAGCGTTTAAATTATAGTCCATTTATCATGGAAAACGCATTGTTGTCGAGATTACACTTAAATAATGATGAAACAAAAGCAAAAGTTATGAAAGCAACGTCAAGTAATAATGTATTAGAGGGTTTATTTAAGGTAGCTTTAACTGTAGTATGTTATTAAATATTAAAGATCTTAAGGTAAACGGTGGAGTGCCTGCATTTGTGCGATAAGGCGCCAACCCTCCCTCTTTTTGGGGGTGGTCTTAAGAACCGGCCATACTTCAAATTGCGTTTAACTTAGATAGTCGGTTTGATACATTGCCCGCCGTTATTGCATATCAAAGTCCTGATAAAGTGTTGGTACGTGACAAAAGGTGGCGCTGTTACGGTGGTTTCTTTACCGCACATTTTGGTGATAAACAGCTGAATCGCGTTTTCTTACCTGTAACAAAAGGAATGTCTTGATAAAAATATGTCGTTTTATAACAAAATTTATTAAATGTATTGCAAATAACTACTTTAATAGTATTCTCGATTTACTCAAAAATTGGCAGTGTACCAAATATTGTGATAATAGGTACAATGATATTTTATCATTGATATGTTTATGAACAAAATACAAGCAACAAAACAAAAGTGTTGTCACACAACACACATATAAACTACAGTTGTATGGAACGAATGGCGAACGTTGCTCTATATCACGGCACGTAGTCGCAAACAGTGGAACAGCGATATAATATCGATATATACACCCGTACTACATCGATATATTGATGTTACCAATAGATACGATTGTCAGAGTTCAATTTAACAACGCTCGCTCGAGTTTCTACGTTAGCTAATATTAATGTCGCAAACTTTTGGAATTCAGATTCATTCGTTGAAAGTTCATATTTTAAAGTGGCTTCTACTGGAATGTATTTTTAAAATAGAGTTTGTTTAAAAAGAAGGTAGTTATTATCACAAAATTTTGATTGCATTTTTAAAAAGTTTCATTCAACCCATAAGTTGTTTGTCGTAAAAAAAGGAATTAGTTATTTTTTTTATTTGTCATTGTATTGTAGTACAATAACAAAACAGACAGTTACAATATCAGCATAGACAGATTATACAGCGAACTCCAAATGAACGCGGTATAATTTATCGCGCGTACCCCCGTGTGTATTAGCTGTATCCGACTAATGCCGGCTTTCGATATTCGGCGCTCGGTTGCGATTCGATATTTACGATCAAACGAGTCGCATTAGACTGTCCGCCCGTAGGTAAATTAGCACAGATGGTCCACTGTTACAGTGATTCATTCCAAATTGGCTTTTCAGCGGGAAAAAACGGAACTACGAACGGATTGCGGTAAACGCTATCTAGGGAAGTTAAATAGCTTTTAAAAGAGTTCTCTCTGTTTTCCTTTTTGGCTATTTACTGTTTGTGACAGTTATATATCTCTATACTTACTTAATTAAATGTTCAAAATGTATACAATTATGTTGTTACTTTTCAGCTTTGCAACTTTGCGTAATATATACATGATAGATGCGTTTACCATATAACTGGCAATTTTTCTCTATTGATATTGTGTATGCATTTGATTTAAAGTTGTAAATTGATTGAGGAAATATTTTATTTTTGGTCAGTTGATGTGCTAATAACTGTAGGTCATGATCGAAAAAGTGCTCAAATTCATGTTAAGGGAAATTTAGTACGTTGAATTTTAACAAAGAATACTTCAAAAATGTAACTAAATGCAGCACTTCTTATCTCCATTTCCACACCTTTTAGAACATACGGAGTTCATGCAAAATTATTCCCCAGAACGAAGACTCGCGAGCCATAAACAAATCCGATTTGCAATTAAACATCGTGTAATGGTACTAAGGCGTTGCCAAGATGTGGTAGCGGCAACGCCTCACGATGGCTATCGTGAAAACCGCCCCTACACGTGGTGCTTGATAAACTGGGTTTTATGAGTTACGTAGTGCTAAGTGGACCGTTTGAATCGTGTACCACTTAAGACAATTGCAATTTTCAATTTGCATGAAGGTAGTGTAAAAGTGCACGTTAGAGATTTCAAAACGGAACGGATCCCCATTTCTAAATAGTATATTGACATTATTTATTAAGTGCATTATTAAGTTTTAAGAGGAGGAAATGAGGTTGCTTCCACCTTTTTAAATGCAAGGAAAATTGGTTTGAATCTGTACTAAATTGTTCACAGATAAAAATTAAATGTAAATAATTTGTTAAATGGGTGATTAAATCATACTTGTTTAACATCGCGTATGCGACATATTTTTAATGAACTGCAAATAGTGCCTCGTGATATATACAAATGTTGCATTCCCCAATAATGAACCGGGAAAATTACCTTTAGTATAAATAATCCGTGCCAAAGGGTGGCATCGATGCCGCTACTGCAAATCAACTCCCACCCCCACTACACTACCGCGGGCTGTCGGCGATAAATAAAATTCACGTTTTAACAATAAAATGCATTTTCCGCAAATGCTCCTGGTGAATTATTGACCGGGCTTTACGAGCTTAAAATTATATGAGCACGTGAAATTTTCGATCTCGATAATACACCGTTGCGTTCGGCCAACACTATTTTTATACACATTATTACTGATACGATAGGACTTTTAAATTATCATCTTTGATTAATACCATTTAAATTAACTTATATTATTGATAACCGCTATTACCTATATTTATTTTATTCGTATCGGATGAGGTTAATACGTATTCCGGAAATATTATTTATGAGCAGTGTCGAGGGTTGTTTAATGTATATTTGCGTCAGAACCTGATAGTGGTTCGCCCTAAGTAAAATGTCACGTACGAACCCTAAAAAGTGCTTATAAAACATTTCCCAAAGGAGAAAAAACAATGTTTTATTCGCAACAAAAATAGATCATGCGGCCGCTTGATGGAGAACCAATAGCGAGCGGCCCTCTGGCACAGATGGCGACACTGGCGCAGAGATAGCAGAAATATGAATTGTGGCCTTCGATATTTGTCACTTGAATTACAACTCCCGACGGACACCCGGCGGAATAACGGAATTGTGACTCGCACCTCGTTTGCTGAATGATCTATTTTTTTACTGTGTGTCCAGTGTTGTTTTCCGACGATAGTTAAATACCGCTCACTCCACGTGATGCGTATACGAAAATAGATGGAATGTTTTCGTGTTCTAAATTTGATTCCCACATTTTAGTACAACTGTGTATATTTTTTATTGGTCACGGACCACACGCAGACGTTAAAATTCATATTTAAAACATATGATTCACATTACGTAGATCACCTACTCTGAATTATTTGCCACAATTTATCTCTCAAACATAAGTAGGTAGGTGCTAAGTCTTTAAATAAACAGCGCTGTGTAGCGGACATTTTTTTTTAACTGTCGTACTGTTTTTTTATATCTCGTTAAATAAAAATCTTTCTTTTGATACCCATGTATCCCTCTGATGTAGTCATTCGGGAGCAATAAGTAAACGCAGTTCGTAATAACGGCCAGTCACGCCAAGGAAACCAATTTGGGAGGTATTTGTAAACGTCAAATATGTTTGTGCGCACCTATTTATTGCAAGCATCCCTCACGTACGAGTAAATAACGGAGACACTGCGATAAAGTGAAAAGAGATACCCGAAATACACGGCAAGCTTCGCCTTAAACAACACAGCTAAGCGAGCCGTTCTAAGCTCAGAAGTCACGTTTTAGAGTCGCGTTTAGCGTGAACGTATCAACGTTTAAGCTCTTTCGGTTAACACAAGGTGCGTATACAAGTGGAAAACTCAGTGCGCCACGTGCGAATGATTCATCGTTGTCCCTTAATTAAAGAAGATTTTAATTGTATCGGATGTCCGTGAAAGCGAAAATAATGCACTTCAAAATTGGGGCGGGAATTCGGAAATTTGTTTTCGTAATTCGGGCGAAATATTGCTCTAAATATTTCTGGGAACATGTTTAAGGAATTTATTGGGTTTTTGTCGTACAAGTAAAAATCACTCATTTAGCAACAGTGTAATGTTAATAAAGATCATTTACATCAATCTACAAAGCATTTGTTACAATTTGTTTGGAATACAATAAATAAAGTGGAAAAGTTTAATCCCACAAAGCTCGTAAATGGCAATGAATTATGTGCACACTTTTCTAAGATTAGGAACGTTAAGCGACTTTTGAGTGTAGATATACAGCGAACAACTCCGTCTAACAAAATTTAAAACACCCTTAGACCAGTAAATTCATTTCGCAGCTGCCGCCAACTAAAATATCTTTCTTAATTACAAAAGCCTTTGTTGAACGTATCTGATCTATGTAAGTCGGGGAGAATGTTTTAAATAACAGCCCAACAAATAGGTTCCGGTTGGGCAAAATAAGCGAACTCCTTAATGAAATAGAAGGGTTAGAATTCTAGAAGCGTACCTACCAACGTTCAATAACATGCAAATCAAGAAAAGTTTCTAATTGCACATTTATATCGATTGGGAGATCGAGTAAAAAAGCTTTGAAGACACAAGAAAGCGTTAATAAAATAAAATTAGTCGCCAATAAATTTTCCAAATTTAAATTTGGAATATAAATCGCGCCCAATTCGACTGTTCGAATAAGTTGGAATATTCCGACCAAACTGATGACGGAAGCAGTGTAACGATCCTGTAAAGCTTGGAGAGTACTTCATTTGGCGAACAATGGAGAGACCGGGTCCCGCCGCCCCATAGCGACACTGGATAAATTGAGTAGGGCCTTAACTCGCGCCCGCCCGCGGAAAATTGGGGAAAATCGATTTAAATATCTTGAATGTGATGGCTTATCTCGATCGCAGGAGTTAACCCGTACGAAACCGTAGTGAAATAAACGTTAGCGTTAAAATCTTTACTTTTTTCTTGTTTTTATAAAATAGAGTTGCAATTTTGAGATATAGATCAAGATCTCTACTCAAGTCGTTTCTTGTATGCAAGTTAATTAAAAGATACCGTGGCTGAAAGTTTCCACCTTTATTTTGGAAAAAGTAATCAAGGAGTGCCAATTAAAAATTTTAAACCCAAAGTTCTTATTGGTTAAGATCTTGATAGTAACAGTGGCTCACTGGGCAAACAGCGATGAATCTTGACTTACACGCAAGGTGAACTAAATGGAAACCAATAAACCCTAATACACTTACTTTAAGTTTCAAAATAGAAAATGAGAAAATAGCAGTGTTCATTTTCTAAGCCCCCGAAGACCTCAAGTAAAATAAGCCTCCCGTTTTACTCAATCTAATAGAATCACCTCGGATTGCTTTCCGATATTTACTGTTTGATTTTTTCCCCTCGTGTCGAGATTTGGAACGTTTACCCAAAAGAGGCGTGTACAGGTTGATGGTAATGGCCTTTAGGGTCGATGGGTACATAATCTCTCTAATTAACAATTCGCCCTACAGTCTATGAGGTGAGAGTTGATTTTTATTACGCAAACTATTTTTTCCACTTACATGGTTAACGAATTAAAGTACACATTGTAAAAGGTTAATTTCAATCGTAGTTTTGTACCTAATGTCGTTTTATTATCCATATTATGGTTTTAATTTAAAAATCACAGCGAAGTTCACAGAAGTATTCTTAGTTCGTTACAAGTTATTTGGTTATTTGATTAAGCACCAAATAATTTATCGAGACTTGCTTGTTATTTTTTATTTTTGTTGTACGAGTAATATGGCTATATATTACCATCAACTAATCAGTCTTAAACCAAAGTTGCATTGGCGCCCAGTGCAGAAAGAAACTGTTCATACGAATTTGGTTGGCAGAAAAACAAACTATGTATTCTCTCAGCCAGCTTCGTTTTCATCGGAATATTTAATAAATATTTTTTTATTTATTTAGGTATAATTACCTCTGTGATGACAATATAAAGTGATTTTCATTAATTTATTTTATCAAAATACTCAGTAGCAATTGGAAGTTGTTATTGTTTCAATACATTAAACGGCAATACAAAATATTTTTTCAAATAAAAAATGTCACTGCAATCCGGTAAGTTCAGTGAGTTTATTGAATTGATCATGCGCAAATATTTATTGATGGGGACGCAACAAGATAGGGTCACAATTTATTGAAATCCAAGAACAGTGGGAGCATACATAGGTAACTTACATAAATTGGTATCAGTAGCAATCAGACAAATTGGCTCCAACCCACCCCTCTAACCGAATTAATCGGAAACGTAGGTTTTCTTAGCGAATCCACTTACGCGGAAAATGTTGGGGTCGACAGATTGAGGTATACAGAATAATATAATATCATAATTAATATTACAAAAGAACGTAAATGACACTGATTGTGTACATAAAACCTCATCGTGCACAGTTATAAATTTCATCAATTCAAGTACCAAAAACATTCTATCCAAAACCATGTTTTTACAAGGCTTCTGCAGAATATGCGTCTTATAAGTACGGGAATAAATATTCTACAAATCCACCTTTGAATAAACAGTATGGGGATAACGTTTTTGCCTCATTCCGAGTAAACGATGCTTAAGATATTTATTAGGGGAAGAATCGAGTTTTTAGATATTGAGCCGGTTTTGTTCACCATCTTCAGAAAAGACGAATAAAATGCATTTCTTGGTGCAATTCTTTGGTAAAAATAATATGTTGTTATTTTTGACGCAGTGAAACGATACAAACCCCTCTACAGATTCTGTTCGGCGAACGTTACATTAATAACATCTGCTCAAGACGTTTAAATCCGGTTTCCGCCGGAAAAAGTGATTATCTAATTAGAAGAAAGCCTCTGCAAGTATCTAACTGTGGGCTAATCACAAATTAATGAGAGCTTGTACCCGAGTGTCGCGGCGCGATGATAATTCCTCCACCCTGCTGCGCTAAGAACCTCATCAATTATGGCGGTGCCTCCCTCGTGGGTCTCGAAGGTCGAGCACCCCTTGGTAATCTAGCTTTAGACCAAGGAAGCCGCAACTCTTTATAAGCAATTTTCTCTCCAAATGCACTTTGGCATCCAGTGATAGATGCAATATGAGCATATACTTTTTAAACGTCTTTCAATATTTTGAACTTAATATTCTACGATATCCGTCAAGAGAGACATATATTATTTCTTTATTAATAAAATATACACCACAGACAACAACATTTTGGGCATAGGAAATTAATATCTATATTTTAATTGAATACACAATAAAAACTAAAAACCAATAGTCTATATACTATACAAATAATAATAAATTATAATTATCTTACATTAAATTAAAATTTCAATAAATCGAAATGAAATAAAACACATAATGATGATAAACTTAATATTATGGCTAAACGTTATTACGACTTATAATTAAAATTACAGTATAAAATATATATTGGTAGTCCATTTGTATCCGTAGGTAGGTAGATAGGTAACTACTTCTGGAAACCTAAAGGTTAGAGTAAAGTCTGAGACGATCTACCTACAATTCCGGTAAACTACCTACGACATTCCTAAATAACTAATGTGCTTACGCAGTTGTACAGACAAACGCATCCGTTCCGAAACCACAACTGATTTGTTGTTCCGCCCGAGAGTTACCGTCGCGCTGTACTCAGCACCATATGGTCCCGGGTTCACGCCCAACTATGTTAAAATAGAATAATTTATTAGCTAGTTCCCGTTAACTGTTTTGAAGATAGTATGGTAAATTATTATTGTCAGTACTTTGTTTTCACATGAAAATCAATAATAAACAGAGTTTTTTGCTAGAAATCTAAACTATTTAATACTCGTAGGTACTACTTAGCACTTATAGGGAGTACCGAAGATATTTGTCAAATTAAAAAAATACGACTTATCTATGTAAACTCGAATTATTTTCTCTGGTAATTATTACTTTCTGGATACTGACGCTAAATAAGCTTTAACATTTAAAACAACAGGTTTATTCAGCAGTCTACAATTTGAATGGGATCACCCTAAACGGGCTCTTGTTGTTATGCCATGAATATAAATCGTGATAAATTCCTACCGGATCGGGTGGGAGGGGGGCGAATCTGCGGCCTCAAGGGCTTTTTTCTTAAAAATAACTTTTGTCTGAGCAATTCGGAGGAGTCGGAGATTTATGGCAAGGTGGTGTCACCCCAGTAATTAGTTTTTAACTAGTTCTGATAAGGGTTCGCGGTGGTTTATGCGAGAGCAGTAATAACTTCAGAATAACCCGGCTTATTCGCTCTTAAGTTTAATATACAGTTTCGGACACAGATAAACAAACGAAAAGCCACCAAAAGATTTAACAAAACAAAAGCGTCCAAGGCAATTGTTCTGAGATGTCACAATATTTTATTGTTTCCATATTTCGCGCGTTTGCTTCCCGTCATAGCGTACGAGCGAGGATGATTTATTACTTGCAAAAGCAAAAAAATAAGAAAGTTTTTACCATTAAACTTCTTTTATTCTCGGAGAAAGTTGCGTAAAAAACTGGAGCTGCTTAGAAAAAAAAGCAATTTTCTAGCTCAGGTGTGTGAGATGTTCTTTATCTAACTTTGCATCCGAACCGCTTTGTTTATGACGGCATATTTTTACGAAGTTTTGAACATTTTATTACGTTCCTACCGTGAGTTCCTTCTTTTGTAACGTTTAAAAAGCCGACAATAGTGCTGGGATAGTTGTTTAGTCAACTAACCTTTTTTTCTTTTTTCAACGTAATCGCTACCTGTTCATTGTTCTGATACTGTGCCAAAATTTTGTGCAATTGTTCACCTTTATTCATTTACTTTTTAGAAGCTTAATTGAGGTGCCTGCAGGGTTGTAGCGTGCGTCAAGTTGCTTAAATAATAAGCAGGAGAAAACCACGTCTACTTTTTAATGGACACGGAAAATATAATTTGAAATACTCTTTATAGCCGCCATAATGTAGCCAAGTGGGCCAAAAAATGGTTGTCACCGTCTGGCGTAGTACATTAGCATGAAGGGTGTGAGGCAAGGAGGTTTTATCAGGAGGGCCTTTCCTGAGGGAGGGCCAAATAATGCGATATTGCTCGTTTGTGCGAGGCCCTATTTATCTATTAAAAAACGTGAGATTTATGAGCGAGTATAGGAAACTTTGGGAACTTTTTATGTTGTTCCGCAGCCTCGGGCTAATATAAGAGATTGATGCCTGTTACTTTACTCTTCTTTGAAATATATTGTATGAATATATTCTCGCGATCTCATTTCAGAGTTTTCGTAAATTAAATCACGAGGAAGAATTATACTTCCACCACGGTGCTAGTTCGAATTGAAGAAATTTGGTATACGTCCGTCAAAAAATAAATGCCCACAATTCTAGTACCTACCTACTTCCAGAATAAAGCAGATAAGTACGAACACTTATTACGTCTTGCATATTCATGGCAAAAAAAATAGTTTTTATGAGCTAATTAATATTAATTTCTATGTTTTCTCACTGATTTTGAGTTCAGTAGTTAGGTACCCGAAATCCTGCAATCTCATACAAAACAATTCTTATAAAAAAACGAGAACATGAAATAAGATACAACAGATGAAAAACAACTATTAAAAAAATAATCAGTTACTAAGAGTTGTCTTAACAAACCTTGTAATAATACATTAATAAATATAATTGATGTTTTACTGTTAACTTAAATCACATAAAAATGCTTATGTTATGTGATTTTCAGTGGGAAGAATTTATATTTCTTTATATTTAATATATAATAATTTATATTTATTCTACCTATCTGTCTAAATGATATCATTATTATATTACAATAATGTTGATAGAGCCAATACTTATACGACAATATGAGAAACAAATAAAAACGTGGTTCACCGTATAATTTAGGCGACCATTTGGTGCAACGGTAGCAATCCTGCCTTTCACACCAAAGGTCCTGTATTCGAGTCCCGGAAGGGGCAGATGTTTGTGTGATGAATACGAACATTTGTGCTTGAGTCATTGGTATTTTAATGTATTTATATAAATATTTAATATCTAAGTATCGTATAATGTATGTTCATTTGTTTCAGTGCTTTGGGCTAGGCTAATTGTTGTAAGTGTGAGAAATATTATATTGTATTAGTATTTTAATAAGAATATCACTACTTATAATAATCAGAAATTATTTATTTATCTTATAACGGATGGAATACATAAATTAGTTTAAAAATAAACATGACTGGAACGAATGGAACACGCTCATCATACAAACATATGAACCTGGAATCGTTGGTGCAGTAGGCAGGATCACTGCCAATGAAATTGGATTTTTATGACAGCGATGTTAACATTATGACTAATAATTATTTTAAAATTGAATTCAGTGTCAATAGACAACATAGGCCGAGATTTTAATTTACTGTGTCAATTTTAAATATGCTAAATACTTTGATGAGTCTTCATTTAGCAAAATCACTACACTAGTTTCAATTCTTCTTCTTAAATGTTTTTTTTTTATTGCAGTCGCTAGATAGGTAGATGTACCTAACCCTATCACGGTTTTTACATTGAAGATAATTATCTATACTATAATAAAGGTATAATATCCGACACTCCATGTAGAATTCATTCAAGTTTCCATTAATATGCACTTTTCCCTTTAAAAGCCACACATACTTAATAAAAACAGTCCCATCACTAAAAAATTTAATAGACCTGTGATCCTATTAAAACCTCATTTACTTCGCCTGTTCCGTAACTACACGTGAGGAAAAATATTCTGTGAATCTAGAAAAAAGACTATGTCATCCCCTATCTAATCTAACCAATGTACTCGCGCCTACACATGAATGTCTTTATCACATTGATATCCCCATATTTCTGACCTCATCGCCATACAGTGACACAATTCTACCATCAAGTTAATGTACAAAATCAAATCCCTTCAGTCTTTTATAACTCTATGGTGGAGAATGTTGAAACAGGCTGTCGATGAACAAAGGTCTTTCGTTGAGTTTCTGATGTCTTATAGTAAACTGTGCTTAGTTGAAAATTAAACTGATAACCTTTTTCAATATGCAACTGACAATATAATCTACCATTTTGAGCGGCAACCGATAGTTGAGTCCCTTATGTTACGTTCTTTCGATGCTTAGGTTTTGAACACACTAGATGCAAATTTATTCAATTAATTTTAAATTTTTTATACATAAGCATTCTTTGCACCTGTTCTGCAGGAATATTTTTGTCAAAAGAAATGCGATTGTTTAATGTAATGTTTAGGTATGTTAATAGCATAATGTAATTTTTTTAACTTTTCTTTTCAATAATTATTGGCTCATTACCAGTGTATTATAAAGTACTAGAATAAGTGGCCCATACAGGACATATGACCGCAATTTCAAAATCTCGGAGGAGATGAAATATTTGTGTAGTGCATGATCACAACAAAGTCTTGCATAAATGTCAACATTTACTTTGTGTATTCTGCTTAGTTTATCTCTGTTATATTTTGCTTGAATTTATTTTGGAACCAAATGATTAGTTCAGAATTTATTTATCAAACTCTTCTCGTAAAAGTAGTAATTTATGGGTATTAGAAACAGACGCTCGTAAATATAACATTTGGTTTTTTTCGTGAAAATTTAAAATTTTCTATTTTAATATAAGTAGAAAGTAGTGATAGCTAGTAGTCATTTCGCTGGGATCTCATTTACATCATCAAAAGGCAGTTTTTCAAGGTAGTTATATTCTTTATTTGCTCCTAGTGTATCCTCAGTTTAAGAATCGCCGTGCATAGCAAGTCGTGACTCTCGTGACTGGAGCTTGATCTGACAACTGTTGGGTAATACGTCTTCATGCTTCAAAGTGGAGCGAGCTTAATAGAATAAGTTATATGTTTTTGTAAAGGTGTATCAGCGAAAAATTATATTCTAGGTGGTAAAATGATAAAACGCTCGTTATTTACATGGTTTAACTTTTGATTAAGGAAAGTAGGAGTAAAAATAAAAGTTAAGGATGAAATTTTAAAAGAAAAAGGATAAATTAGTTTAAATTGGACTATTTTTTAAAGTTCTCTGGAATGAAATCTGGATTAAACATGAGCTTAGGTTTTTTGATAACTACGGCATTAGAATGTATGTTATTTTATTATTTTACATAAAAAACTTTTATCTTATATAGGTTTTAAACAGTTAAACTGTTCTAATTGCAGGCAGTTTGCAAAATTATACATTTTGATGTTTTGCGTAAAATAGAGACTTTGTGATTATAAAGAAATAATAATTGTTTACACGACTCAATGAATCGTCGCAATTTCAAAATTAGCTAAATATTTGGTGTTTAAAACAAAGTAAGTTTAAAGCAGGGATACTTAATATTTTATTAAAAGAGGATTTTTATGAGTAACATATTTATGGCAACTCCAATATTGTCACAGTACAAAGAAACCAGAGGCCTATTACTCTATCATCCAATGTATGGAATAAGAATATTTGATTCGCCATTAAATAACTGGCGTTTTGGTAATTTACAGTTTACATAACTGCAAAATCCTTTTAGTAGAAACCAGGTTATTAAAAATATGATTTACTACACACCATTAATTTTATTACGGCTAAAACTACTCTATAAATTATCGACCTAAATAATATCCCATAACTAAATAATAATCATAACATTTCTTACATTCTCACCAATGAGGGAACACCCATGACTCAGGTACAAATGATCGTCTTTATCACACAAGCATTTGCCCCTTCCAGGATTCGAACTTCGAGTCGTTTTGGTGCGAAAAGCAGGACCGCTACCGTTGCACCAAATGGTCGTCAAGCAATAATTATACATTGAAGTTTATAAAATTTATAAAATCAGACTAAAATGTTGCTATAAAAAATCTCTTGTTATTAGAAATAATATTATGTAGATACTTAATGGTGCATTAATAGCGTAAGCAACTAAATGTATCTTAAGCGATAAAATATAATGATGAAAATTGTAAATTTAAAACAAAATCGATATTAATATGATGCCAGTTAAATGAAATTAATATTTAAATATTTTTAAAACACTAAAATGATTTGTGTCGGTCTTTTAATAGTAACAACATGATACTTTAAGCACAATAATGCAACTAACGAAACATGGCGATTTCTGTCTGCTGTTCTATATTTATATGTGAGTGTGACGCACGTTAATTATCAGACTGGAATATTGGCTCCAAACATAGTGCTAAATTTGGTACGGACACCCGATACTGTGGTATTATCTGCCATTATTTGTCATTGGCCGACAATGCCGAGCTAGCACTATCTCACACAATTACCTAACAATTATAATTATTCTATATAAATTGTATGAAAAATGGAGGCTTTATTTTTTGTATTTAATTAGGTTAAGAAGTAATTTTGTTTGGTTTTTGGGAAATTTCATTAGCATCGTTTATTAATGTCCCCTTTGCTAAGGCACAAAAACACCGTTTAGTAATTAATCTATATAATTTTGAACGTTGATAAAGCAAATAGTCAAACTGTTGATGCAAGCAGTTACTTAAGTAACTACTTATAAAAATAATTATTACCTTTTAGAAATTGAAGAAAAGAACATAAGAAGTATACCTATATATATTCATAATAGTTTAGTTACTTTTATATTTATCAATATTTATTTTCCAAATTGCGCCAATTCGACATCCCCCAGATTATATTATAGATACATTATCATCATGAAACTTTATCTTATGTTTATTCGTTTAATTAGTTTCAAATGCGTTTTCAAGCATTTTAATCATCATCAGCTCGTGTACATTTGATAATACCAAAAAAATTATGTATTTATTTTACTATGGGAATATTGGCAGATTTACATCTACCTTCTAGTGATTTGTAAAATCTACCTTTGAACTTAGGCCAAATTAGATACGAGGGTTAATGATGGCCTTACCGTACGAAATTCTCGAATTTGGACACCTTATTTCCAACAATTTATTTAAGTATTAAATTATAGTATGGATAATTAGGTACTTAATAAAATAATAACATTAAAATTCCATTAGAGCCAACCTATTGGATGCACAGGATATTGATAAATGAAAATTATAAAACCTATGTTTCTTCGAAAAACAAATTCTATAGATTTAAGGTCTTAACTTAGCTATTTTCTTTTTGCGGTTGTTTGGATTACTACTTTTAATTATATTCTAATTTCAAAAATTATTTCTAACACTAATATTAAATAGAATTCCATAGAATTAAGACAAAGATCTCACCAGACGATAAAAGATTACAGGTATTCTCATATCACCCTTCACAGAAACTTATGAAACTATGATTTTTGGGGGCCTTCTTTAAGCAAAAAGATTTTATTTCCAATAGAAAAATTAAATCTCGTTCCCATTTAATCATTTGACTAATCAAAAACAGGAAGCATTTGTGGATTAACGCGCCAGCTATTTCTGTTTAGCTACAATTTATTAATTGACATATTGACTGTCTACAGGCACATCACATAACTAAGTATATGAGTTAGTTCGTTGTAGCAAAACATTTATAAATCCAATAACGAATACTAATTTATATTTTTTTCTCATTATAAAGGTCAATGTTGATTATTTTTTGTAGAGTTAGATTTAGTATTTATGCATTTATTGTTTATTCTTCTTTCGTTCTTTTATTAACATTTATCATATTAAGTCAAGAATATTATACAAAAAAATAAAAAAGATTCACGACCTTTGAAACAATTTTATCTTAGATTTATTCAATGAATTTATGCAAGTGGTTATCCTTTACTAACATAGAGACAATCGCTATACGAATATAATTCAAGTTAAATATTCCAGTTGTCAGAGTAATTATTTTCCATATATTTTTCAAACTAGTTGTGGTAAAAAAATGTTGTTTCTTTTAATCCATCATTTCATACCAGGTTGTTATTTATTATAATCAAAGACTCTATAAAAGTATAGTTAACCTTCTAAATCTGTTTTGTTGCGCTAAAGTTTGACCTTGCGCTTACATCAAGAAGAACTGACTAAATTAGTAAGGTTAACTTATGGTACACGCTAAAAAAGTTACGCTTTACAACGTCTAGTCACATGCTGACAACTCAAGCTAGTTTGTTAACCTTTATTACCACAGCGTAGAGTTGGCAAAAACAGTAGTGTTACTCTTCCGTCGGCTGTACAAGACTGTTACCACCGGGTTACCTAATAAATAATACCAGCGTGAGTTAAGACCACCCAGAGAGGAAGCGAGCGTTGTTTACTGCGATACCCCGCAGTATTGTGGCCACCTACGCTATATATTTTGCTTAGCAAATTGTTCAGTTCGCTCATGGTGTCTAATAACCCTTTAATGAACGGAGATGTTATCATAAAACAGGGAGGTGTCAAGTGCAAACTAATGAAGCCAAATATCTAAGTATTTATGATCAAACTCACCGTAAAGTTCAGCGTTAAGGGTAAAAAATGCAGACGTACCTGTAATAAATAGATTCTATTATTCAAGATCGTTATATGTTTCTATTATATTCATCTTTGGGGCGTGTTAACTTTATTCATAAATAAAAACAACATGAGAAAAGACCCTGGTGGGTGTTACGAATGTTAATCTGGTGGCCTACTATCAACTTTTAGTAAAACATCATGTTTTAAGAACGTTTTGTTTTAAGCTTATAATAACATTACTCAAATTCGTACTATGACCTTCGTAAAACAATATTGTTTTATTCCTGCCAACGAACGAATGATTTCGTAACGTTGTCTATTCCCTGCTAGCTATCATCGCAGTTTATTTGATATGTTCTGAAACATATTTTAGCTCAGTGCAACAAAAGTAAGTAATCATATTTGGTGCCACTTATAATCATTGCTTAAGGTCCAAACAAAGAACTCTTTCTACTTTGCCACTTGAAATTTATGTTGTTAACATAAACAGTGCCCAAGAATGCGACAAATATACGTCTATGTTAAGCTACATGTAAGTTTCGGCTTCAGAACGTTTTGTTTTTTCATACCAGTGACAGAATTGTGTGAGCGCGGTGGGTTTAAAATTGATAGTAAATTGCATATTAATAAAAATGTCGAACATGAAGTAAGTGAACATTACCTTTTTGTTAAGAAGCTTAAGAGGTGCAATGCTTGAAATTAATTATTTTGTTCTTTTAGTAATAAATCTCGTCGGGTGTCAGTTCGGCAATTAGAAATACTGTGGGAATTTTTAAATATCAATAAAGACATCGCTTCGGCCTACAATAGGTCGTTGCAAGCAAAGACCTACTCCCAGAGAAAGTGGTGTGAAGTGACAGAAATACTCAACGCCATGGGTGATGGAGTTCACAAAGACTGGAGAGGATGGTCCAAAGTAAGTTGCATAATTCATACTTTTAAGTACAGTCGTTAGCAAATCTTACTCTAAAATGGATTTGATGTAAGTAGATTGAATCGACAAAACTGTTTATAATTAAACAAATGGATTAATGATAAATATCAAGCTTATTTAAAGTTTTCTAACATATTTTGTTAAAATTGTACCTTTTCTAAATTTTTCACATGCATATTTATAATTATTTAGGCTAAATTTATTAAAGTAACAATGTATATATAATTCATATTTCTAATACATTTTTCAGTACTGGGTGGATCTAAAAGCAAAATTAAAAAAAAGAGTGGCTGCTTTAAAAGGTTCTTACAACCGTACTGGAGGAGGACCTTCCACAGAACAGCCTTTGACTGAAATTGAGACAAAGTTTCTAGCTATACTTGGAGAAACTTTTGGGCAGGGCTTACCAGGAATACGGGTGGAACCATTCCCACAGGTAAAATAAAAAAGAACAATATGTAAGAAATCAATAAATTTAATTCATATTAATTTATCATTTTTTTCAGACAGGAGGTACTGAATCTGTATCTGAAGAGATTGAGGTGCAGGATTCACCTGCTTCAGAATCAATATTGCTGCAACTGAATGCTGCTGCAGTTTCGGAGGTGCAGGATTCTCCAATACCTATTCTTTTTCCCATGTCTCCACTTGCTGCTAACCCACAGCCACCCCACAACATAACTCGTACTCCATCCCCCAATCCCCACCGATTGTCCACGCCAGCCCCTTCAGCTGCAGCAGCAGCAGTTGCAACATCGTCCCCGAGGCGTCGACGACGACGACGAGAGCCACCAATGACGCAGGAGGCTGCAAGACGTGCTCTCGTGCAGTCATCTCAAATGCGAGCTGAGGCTTCTCTTAGAAGTAGTGTAGCTCTTGAAAGGATCGCCCAAAATACCCAAGATATCCGAGATGTGCTACAAAAACTTGAAAGGTACAGTTTTTAATATTATTATTTATAATAATCTATAACAACTCTGTCCAAATAATATTATTCCTTGTTCAGTTCAAAAAATAAAATAGAAAATATTACATACATATACTGACTTAAACAAAATTAATATAAATACATGGAAATAATAATACATGTAAACCACTATTTACTTATACATTAATGCAATTCACTCTGTAAACAAACAAAAGATTATTCTTCTATAAAATACACTTTTACTTAAAACTACATATTACGCTTAACACATATTATCTACTTAATACTAAATAGAAAACCTATATAATAATAAAAGCTAAAAAATAAGTAATTAACTTAATGTTATATTTTACACCATACAAACAATATATTTATATGTACACTGGCTAAATTGAAATTATTATAAAATCATGAAAATAATAAAATAGTACATGTAAATGGCTATTTAATAATACAATAACTTGTGTCACTCAATAAACAACAAATGAATTATTTAAATACACTTTTACTTAAAACTATATATAAATTAAAATATCATTATGTAATGGTACATAGGAATCCTATAGGTAATTAATTTTATTAATAAATTAATACAAACAAAATTTTTAATTATCATTTACACTTTTCAGGATCGCAAGTGCCGCCTTTCCCAGAGCTTGTGAATGAGGGAATTCCGCATAGCTAACTCATCTTGCAGAGCCCTATTATTGCTATGTAACTGTTCACCAATATCATCACTGAGTTAGTGTGCATCTGGAGTATTGGGAGCTGCATTTAATATGGGTGTCATCATCGTCTTTCTTAATGGATACCCAGAGTCACCTGTAATGAAAAAACAGAAATATACATAAATAAATATTAAAGGTGATTCACAATAATAAAAGACAGATTATTTATAATTATAATAACTCTTTACCAAATTCACAGCATTTAGTTTTAATTTAATTTGTGCCCTTATTATTTTTTTATTTATTACATTAGTTTTGATGTAATACTCCTTAATTTGAAAACTAATACTTACCAAGGAACCAAGTATTCTCCGTATTACTTAGACTTTCCAAGTGAGCTCTTAATGGGTGATTAGACCATATAAATGAGTCATGGGATGCACCACCATAACTTGCAGCTACACTTAATATCTGCATGTTGGCATCACAAACCCTAAAACAAATAATATGTTTCTGTTATATTTTAGTAGTCTATTAACAATTTATAGGGCATTGCTGCTAAGTGTCAATATATTTGCATATTATACTACTGACCAAAACATTCTAGACAGATAAATAAATTTATAAAAGAGTGAAGTAAATAAATAGTGACATTTATTAAATTTATTAATGAACATGAAAAGCTTCTTCAAATAATGTTATTATTTATGACAGCAAATAGCAAAACTACTTACCAATTGAACATTCAGCGAATGATAATGTTTACGACTGAAAAATTGTTCTTAATGAATTGCTGGTCGAACAATAGCAACATGGGTACAATCAATACAGCCCAAAACTCCTGGCATCCCAAACTTACTATAAAATCTAAAAGAAATTATAAATTCTTATGTTTTTATCAAGAAATATAAGTAGAGTGTA
Source organism: Calamotropha paludella (assembly GCA_927399485.1). Classification (NCBI taxonomy): domain Eukaryota; kingdom Metazoa; phylum Arthropoda; class Insecta; order Lepidoptera; family Crambidae; genus Calamotropha; species Calamotropha paludella. Next base: position 16,912,549 of record OV656815.1, on the reverse strand, counting down.
ATGTTTTAAACAGTTTAAAACATACAATTTATCATTAAGTAAAGGCTATATATTTTTGCCTCATCTCCAATCTATTCAGGATTGATGTAATCTGTGCTATTACAGTTGAAACTGTTTGCTGAGCCATCGATTGACCTTCAATGTTACCAATAGGGCGTTGATAACAACCAGTTGCATAAAATGACAAAGCAGTCAGCACCTTATTTACCACCATTTATAACAATAGCAATGCAAATACACAATTCATAAACAAATATACATATATTTTTCATACTAAACAGTATGTATAATACCTTGGTTTCTACAGATAAATCAGTTGACTTTACGGGTGACTTCAGGTGAGGTTTTAACTCCTGGATGAGGTTAGTTGCCAATTCTTTAGTAAGCCGATAACGCTTCACAAACTGCTTCGGCTAATTCGAAAGGGTCGCTTTCCTGACGAATATTTCTTCGACGCTGCCTTCTATTTGCGTTGGCTTCCGCGTTATCGCCTTCCAAGAACTCAAACATTTCATATTCGTCAGCCATCTAAAAATTATCATTGTTTATCACTTCGACATCAAATAATATACAGAATTTGCTTTCGTTATGAAGATTAATAAATACACAAACATCCTACTTACCTTTTATGATCAAAAAACCAATATTTGAATCAAATAATTCAAAATAGTTTTGTTTCCGTCGTGAAATAGTAACTTTTTTAAGATTGCTAAAATTGACACAAAAACAATATTGCTAACTGTCAAAAGACACGTCGTAGTACGAATTGAGTGAACGATTTAGCAATGACGTCACAAAACTTCTAACGGAAACAATATTAAAATAAGCTTACTTTAAGAAGGTCATAGTACGAAATTGTATGGTAATATTAAAACAATACTGCGCTAAGAGATGACAGTAGGCCCAGAACTAATCTTATCGTGAAAGAACTTTATAACGTTAATTTGGTCAGCCATCCAATGATTGACCTTTCCCTTGAGTAACTTAGCTTGAGTACCTAATCACAGACCAAATCAGTGCACCTTTTAGATCCTACACATGATTAAAAGATTACAACTACTTATTTATTCCGGTCCCTTGGTGAGGCCAGGCTTACAAAGCATATCATGATAAAGGTTCATTCTAAGTTTTAGTAAAATAATTATCTAAATGGGAACGGTTGTACCGGAAATTACCTCGTCTTACATTCAAACTTAAAAATACTGCGACCTCTTTATAGCTTAATAGATAATAATACATAATATTTAATGCACTTACTGAGTTCATGAATACAAATCACTTAAAATTAATATCTATTGACAAGCTATAACAAAAAGATAAATTTAATAAGCTCATGCAAAGTTCATGACGCAAGTTATTTCGATAACATGATACAAAATTTATTTGTTTATTTTATTACAATCTTACTATACCTATAACACGATTGGTTCAGGGTAAAAATATTAACATAAATAAATTATCAAATATTCACCAACGAGGTATAATAGAAAAAATTAAACACTTTTAGTAAAAGCAAGAATTACAATCTATTGCCAAAATTATATATAGTGTCTTGAAAATAATTAGTATTGCTGTGCCCTTGCAGGACGTCACATGAAGAACTTATTAAATGTTTATCTTTATTTTGTACTGTGAAATGCAAGAAATAAATAATGAAATAATAACTTAAAAGTAAATGAACCTAAAAAACAATATTTATAATCGGTCTAGCATAGAAATTGAGTTAGCTTTCATATTTTTGATTCTTGATTTGACTTTCGTAACAAATTCTAACAATTTAAGGGGTAACACCACTGTAAAATTAAAAAAAAAACTATTTTTTTAAGGCGTTAAAAAAATACTTTGAACCTTTTAGAATATGGGAAAAAATATTTCATACCTCAACGTATGTAATTTTTTTTATTGTAATTTTGAGCTCTTCCCCAAGGCCGTCGGACTGCTCCGAAACGAGACCTGCGTCAGATGAATATCTGCTGGGAAGGTACAGCCTAATGTCCTACCTTTTGATTTCTATCTTCTCAAATACACTTACAGATGTCATTATAAAGCATTTATATTAAAGTAGAAGCAAGCAAAATAGAACGTAAGTGTAGAGTCAACACGTGTACAAAAAGGATGTAATTTCGTCGCATGACATCACGATTTTTGTGTGTAGTTTTTGTGCTGATTTTTAACAGTTTATTTACTTATAAGTTACAATGAATTTAGGAAATCGATGATGGCGTCCAATCATATTATTTTTGTCTTGAAGCCTATGCTAAACGGGTTAAGCACGCTGAGCGGTCTTTGAGAGATGCGACAAAAGAAGCACGCCCTAACATAAAATCATCGAGGAAAGAGAATGAGGAATAACATTAAAATGAAGGGCAGCTGTGTGGTCCTGGGATAGGAGATTAATGGTAAAAAAAAATAAACTGTCGAATTTTTCATTTTTTCATGTCTATAATACATTTCAAAACTTTAAATGCGTTTTTCTCGAAACATGATTTTTCAAAACGGCACGCAGCATAACTCCAACAATTTTCATTCTTTTCATTCGAATTTGTTACAATATCTTGAAAATAAGATTTTGTAGGGGATTTTCGATAAGTTAATTTAATTATTATTTATTAACAAAATTATCTTTTTATTTTGTTGAAAATTTAACGATTTAATTCAAATCACACAAAAATCTATATTTTTAAAATCCCCTGCGTATTTCTCTTGCTATAAGCATGTACAATAAGTATTTTTTTCTTTTTTTCCATATCCAAATTTGCATCAGCTACACTGTATGCCGCAGAGCGCCTCAAATTCTAAATGCCTCGCGAAAATGGCTGTGATGCCGACATTTTTGAATATTTTTTTATAATAATTTTCTATTTTGTTACTTAAATATAAGCTAAAAAACTTCCTCCAATATTATAATTTTATTACTTTTCCTTCCACCCAAAAAAAAAATTACAAAAAAAACGTTTTTTAGGCTGTTACAGTGATGTTACCCCTTAATTTTTTTCCTTCTTATCTGTTTTGTTGACATAATACACATTATTACACTTACCTAAAAGCATATCTTGGCAATGAGTTTATTTTTATGAAATATAGACCAATTTATTGTTAAATAGCATTATTTTTTATGGAATTATTAAAATTGATTAATTTATTGTTTATTGCTTTTTTAAGACAACACTACGTTCAGACTCATACTCATCTCACTTTTCGATATAATATTTTGGAAACTAGTTAGTTTAGTTCAAAATGTAACTATACTCAAGCACATTAACTATAATTATTATGAAAAGCCTTATATTCTGTGTCTACTAATATATGTATGATACACGTGCATTAGGAAAACAATGACAAACAAATACAGCGACTAATCGTTTTATACTAACAATAGCATTACATTAATAAATCTGCCATTCAAATGTAACACAACGGTCGGCTAATAGTATAATAGTATTTAATTAGAACATTTAAATAAATAACGCAAATGAATGCGAGGCGTGCCACGCGACGACCACTTCATTCACAAAACTAAGACCTGTCCACTAATAAGTTCATTTGAATACAATCTAGATGGCGGTTTACGAGCATGATAGGTACTCTTAAGTATTCAAGACTCGATTGCAAACCCCAAGTGCTTAATCGGCGTCAACGGTTACGTTTATGACTGGTTAAACGAATCAATTTAAGCGTCACTTTGGATATTTCGACATAATTATGCGAGTCAAGGTGATTTTTATTTGGAGCTGTTATTTTCAAATTTAATTGCTGTCAGCAGTATCAGTTTGATAATTTATTACGACGCTCTGGTGTAGATGTGTGTAACAATCTGGTTTTGATATATCCCAACTCTACTTATATAAAATTTTTGTTATAGGTAGGTAATCCTACCTAGATAATCCCTACAATTATTTACACATTTTTCTTGAAAAAGACCAGAGGCAATTAAAAATATATTTTTTCCTAGATTTTTAAAACTTTTAAAATGAATTTATCCACTAAGTCAAGGTTTTTATACCGCACTACAACATGTGTACGTCACGCATACATAAAGTTCGAACTTTGGCACGCTCCCATAAATCAAGGGGCGTTATGCGCCATGTTTCACGAGCCATCTCCGTCCCACTCGCTCTTGAACATTTTATTATACATTCGTCTTTGTCTCGCGTTAAGCTGGAGCTTTGAGAGCAGGGGAGGGGGTAGCTGTCTAGTCGTGATGTATTACTCGACTGGCATTCGGTCAGTGCGGTCGGTTTTCAAGCGGTAGAACAAAATCATCAAATTGAATTTTAAAATTAAGTTTTTCATTTGATACGTTTTTAAAGATTTTTGAAGTAAAGGTTTTTTGAAATTTAAATATTAAGCTTTCCAGTGTTATTTAAAATTTATTTTAAAAACAATACTGATGATAACTAAATTTAAAATTAAATTAAGAACTGACCCAATTTATTTAGTCTCAAACTAAGCAGAACTTTTGTGGGTACAATTACATACATACGTACATACATACAATGTTGAGAGACTGGTGATCTGTGATATAGGTTTTGGATGAAACCTAGTATAAACACCAGCTCTCACAAAGGTGTAAAGCGAACCATATCTGTTAAAGTTTTTAAGTATAATTGTAGCTACTATAGTGGAGAAATTAAACTTTTTTATTATTTTTTTATTTACTATTATTAGTCACGCATTTTTACCCTTAGGGGTAGAGAGAGATCACACATTCCCACTTACCAAAATTCTGACATACATCTTCGCTTCGTCAACTCTCATCAGCCTTTTCATACAAAGTCGTCGGTTAAGAGTACTATAGGCCTGGCCTTTTTTCAGGATATCCTTTATTAGGTCCCTGTAAGCCCGCTTTGGTCTGCCTTTACTGACTTGCCCATGCACATTTGCCTCGTACCTATATTTGTTAATCTTCTTTCGTCCATCCTCTCTACATGTCCAAACCATCTATCTCCTATCTCTTTTTCTATAATTTTCACTATATCTTCTTGAACACCGCGCCCTTCTCTGATGCTAATTAAAGGCTAGAAATAATAGTAAATAAGTAAAATAAATAACCATGACCTAAAAGCCAATGCTTATACTTAACTCACAAATGCATATGGCACCTACTAGGACTCGAATCCTCAAATCCATATGGTGATTTTATATGATTCTCTAAGAGAAAGGCGACTAATGAAGCACCTGAAGCGAATATCGATATCGATAAGTGCTAATTACTTATCCACCGACCACACCACACTAATGTATGCCAAGTCGGTTCTCAATGCAAATCGCAAGTTCGATCCTAGAATAGACAATGCGAGCACAACTTTATGGGACCACCCACACGTCTTCAGTGCATTAGGTATAAGAAACAACTTCTAAAATGGTATCATATCTAGATATGGAATATAAATGGAAGGTATGAATTTAAACATCATATAAATTACCTACATATAACTACATTTTTAAATATCTCAATCCTACTTCTAGTTAACAGGTACTTAAAAGGTATGTTAATAGTTCAACCGTATAAAATATTGCGTTTGCTGGTATACTTTTTGCTTACTTTTTTATATGTTAGGTACTGATAAAAACAACCGGTGATTAAGTTACAGTACTTTGAAACCTATTTTCAACATTCGCTGGTACCAGACAAGATATGGCATATAATAAAAATATACCATAATATAAATAGATTGTTTTGTTTTAAATTTACCATTTAATGTCCAATTGAGTATTTTTTTGCTAATCTATATTTTTATATAAAATATATGAAAGTCTTTTGTCAGAGAATAGTATAGACATCAATACGGATATATCCAACGACCAGAGTAATCACTAAAACTAGAGATATAACATTACTTGACGTTAATTTATTTATTATATACGAAAATAAAGATATTTTGCTGTTAAGTGACATTCAACTTCGAGATCTAATAGGAGTTTAAAAAGCCTCTTAATAATATTAATTTTCATTTTTATTCTGTAAATATCCCAATAACCAATTTTATTAATCTTAAGATAATAAATCACATTAAGAAGCTAATAATGACTTTTTACATTTAATGCCTATCCGCATTTTAACGGTGTCCTTATTTGTTTTTACTAATTCGATGGCCATTAAAAGTATCGTGTCCTTGTTAGACACGTCATCGACCGGCCATAAATAAAACGTTATCTCTCGATATCGACCGCGCGCCGCACTTCGCCCGACCTACCCCCTCTCTAATGAATTACACAATGAACTCTCATCTAAATACAGAAAAAAGCTTTTAAAGGCACATATCAAAAATGCCCACAAAAGCCTACTAAGACAGGACCTACAGATTTATAACACTCCCTTTGTTAAATCACGTAATCTCCACGTGCAGCCGAGATACAAATGGGAGGTAAATGAAAATAAATGTAGTTCCTCATTCTGTTCTGTTGCCTATTTACATTGTAGGTATCTGAACATAAATCTGGCTCTGTTTAATCGTAATCTATTTCAAAAATTACCTGTTAAATCACATTAGGACAGATAACACAACACACATTGTCCCTGGTATGTGGCTTACAAAAAAATGTTTGTCGGCCGTTGCGTTTGTGATATGTGGCCTTCAGGGTGGCATTTACATCATTGGTCCTTTAATATATTATATGGTACACGACTTGGAATACATTAAACAGGTACCAAAACAAATATTGCCACAATCTTTGGGTCCGATTCGTCATCAGTGTTTTGTTTCGATAATAATGGCTGCGAGACGAACTGTAGCACCGTCTTAAATCATTTACGTATTGCTAGTGCGTGGGCAAGCCTTGGATTTGAATTAATCATTATTTACAGCGTCATGTTTCGGACGTAGATACGTTACGACATACAATACCACGCCATTTTCATCCGTTTCCGGGTAAAGCGTTACAGAACATTTTTAACTTATTATAAGTTCTCGGTCAACTGAGTTCACATTCCAAAACCGGGCTTAATCTAAAACTTAAGTTGTAGGCGCACGTCTACGAAGCTAATTTAAATGCATAACATGCTTTACCTACCTAACTGTTACAACCAAATATCGAAATGTCAACAATTATGAGTTATAGTATTTGAGATTATTTAAAAGGCCATTTCTTTGTTTTAACAATTGATAAACTTTTTTTAAAATTAAAATATTAATATACCTAATAGAGACGGACTGCAAAACGTAGGTATCTATCTTTCAAATATGGTGAAAACAAGTTTGCTCAATAAAAATGAAATAAAATACAAAAGGCTCTGTGACAAAACTAATAATTAGTGATGTCCCTGAATTCGACGTTGGACGCTTGTGTCCCTCGTCTGTACCGTACGAAAAGTCATGATAATGCAAGATATAAGAGGTAAACAAAACGGACTTATCGATAATTCACCCGCAGCGTTCTTCGGAAGATGCTGATGTGGAGATCATGTGACAGCATAACGCTGCGACCACAAGCCGCAGGCTATTTATTATAGGATTGCTGTTTATACCAAATTCGTAAAGTTTTAATAAATTTTAGCCTATGGACATCAAAATATAATAGAATTATACTTTGATGTTTATTAATATAATTTTAGTACTTATCTGATAAATACCAAGAAAAGAGGTCGGATAATATATAGGTGTATAAAATAAAAAGACTGTTTATTTTGTTAGTAAGCGGATCATATGAGTACTATGTAGTACATGTTTAATGTACTATATACTTCTAATAAGAATTATAAAACTTAACTTAATGGAACTTTAGGAAAATTTATGGAAAAAGTCAAAGTGCCTTATTAGATATTTGTACAAAATATTTCAAATAAGTTTACAATTGCGCTATTAGTGAAAGAGTATTAAGATTATTAGAAAATATTCTGATGACATCTGCAATACCTAGCTATTAATTTCTTTAATATAACGGTCTATTGGTAACAAAATCTTAATTTTCTAAAAGACATTGTATCTTTTAGATATCGATAAGTGACAAAGCAATTAGCACATCACTAGAGCGCTCTCGGGTGCGAGCCTACAAATCATACCGATAGCATCTTCTACAAATTTGAATCGGATCTTATTTATGATTTGCCTTTTTCACTGCTACGTTTTGGGGAAAACTCCAATATAAATCACTGATAAATGGTTATTGGGTTTCGTACCTAATTCTAACTTTGTTACCACCTTCCAAATTTGAAAAGGTAAACCAAATAAATTCTGATTACTTGCTCGATAATAGATAAGCAGCGTATCCAATCAGAACGGTGCCAATAAGAAGAAAAAAGCAAAGGAAACGCAAAAGTTCCCACGGCACTCTTTTCATTATTCGCAACAACATCATAATCATAACAAAAGCATGTACAAACACCGTACTTGGTTAAACAGCAATCGCATAAACAAACCCCTACAATAAAGCCAAATAAACCGTCGAGCACGCCATCCAATCGCACCTTGAATCGCACATAAAAGCCCATGAACACCGGTCAAATTGAATACGAGCCGGCTCAACAGGAGCATCCAAATATTGCATTTCCAACCGTACTCGGTCGGGTAATACCGAGCACGAGAGTAGAGTTCGTTAGTGCCCATAAAATCGTTTACGAGCTGCCGAAGAGCCCTCTTCAATAAACGTGCCATAAAAGTTCGGTTATTCGACGCTAGATGGCGACAGTAGTGGCCGCTTCAAACAGTTGCTACGATTTTACTGCCATCTATGGAGCTTTTTAAGCGTTTACGGACGACGAGAGAAAGGAATGGAAGATTGCTTCTTGCTTTGTCGAACTGATATGAAGTTTGCGACTACGAAACAGTCAAGCGTGTATCGCTTTTAACGCATTAAAGTTATATTCAATGGGACGTAGATTATTTTTCCAAATGTAACATAAAATTTTATTCTATTTAATTTTTTTTTTATTCTATCTATCCTATGACGTCAAAGTCAGTAGACTATTTTTGATATTCGTTTTATCAGTAATAATTTAGGTAATAACTTAAAAAAATTCAGGAAATTTTAAATTAGAAATTTCTTCCTTTTCTATTGCAAAGGAAGAAATTTGTAAGTAAAAGACTAGAAAAAGTTAAAAAAAATGACGACGATCCCATTGGCTGAGCGATAGTGATACTAATTTTTAAGCCAGACGTTCCTGCGTTCGATTCCCGGGAGGTGCATATATTTGTGTGGTAGACAGCGAGAATTTATATCGTAGTTATGGGTATTTATATTTAGGTAGGTACGTCAATAAATATTAAACGATAATAATATTTCTTACATTCACACCAATTAGCCTAGCCCAAAATAAGCACTAGACTTATTGGTGTTAATGTTCGACATATTATTATTTCATTAGATTTTATTAATAAGAGCTCTAGATAAAAATATGCAGTCTTGAAAGAATTAAGCACAGCATATGAAATTACCAGAAAATGTGTTCTTAGTATATTTTTTATTTTTGTTGATATATATGTGTGTGTGTGTGTGTGTGTGTGTGTGTGTAAAGTAGGAAATAAAGCTTTTATCTATCTATCTATCTATATAGTTAAATAGAAAGAAAGAAAAAGAAAAATGTATTGATTTGAAACTCAAACAAGCAACATCAAAAGATGTATATATAAAAATAGATAAAGCTTGGGAATCGGATAAGGAAGTTAACATAGATATTCGAGTAAGTTGCCTGTGCTCAATATTATTGCAATAATTATTTGTTTTAACCTTATCTTAGGGTGAAAATAAGTTAGATCACATCATCATTATCAGCCTATTAAATTTACTAGCGAAGTGGCACAAACCTTCTACAGACGCATCCGACTTTATTGAATTTATGGTCACCAATCTAATGACTGGCCATTTCGAATGCTTCATAATCATTATTGTATTACTATATAAAAAGTATGAAAAACTAAGTTCGATGTTTTGGGTCTGATTTTAATGAGTCCAAGTATTCATATTGAGAATAAAACTGGTATTAGACTCTACTTATTATTCAATCATGAACGTGACTTAGTTTTTGTATAGCATTAAATAGGTAGATACATTCCCCGTCAAACCTGGCCTCACTTTACTGTGACTCAATATGATATTAGGGAATTTTTGATACACGTAAGAACTTATCGATAGAAAGTAGGTCTACCCTACATAAAATTATTATTTTGCAAATATACAAAGATGTAATAAAATGAAATGAAAAAAAAATTAAATGAAAAATATTGAACAGACCTACCTACTTAAGGAAGTAATTTTTTGTAAGTGTATAAAAATTCTTCAATTCCTAAAGCTTTCCTTGCTTTTCTTTTTCAAGAAAAAAATATTTTTTTAGTTATTATCCCACGCGTTTGTGTGCACGATATCCAATTACGAGCTTTTAGACTAGTGCTTTACCTTCGCTATGGAACGCGTTAACTATTGCACCATCGAGTTCCTCTTTCAACAGTTTCAACCATACTAATGGCAGAAATTGCCATGACACGATTTTTCAAACTTTCCTATGTACTTTAGTTATCTCGTTAGAAAACAATCTTTATATGTTTTTAATCTGTTTGTATCTTTATATATTTACCATACAAATATAAATTAATACTTTTGTTTAATCAATACTTTTTGTTTGACAAGTATAATACACCATGTAGTGAGTACCTTTTATAATACTGTGTCCTCTGATTACTGTTTTGGGAGTTAAATGTTATTGGTATTTGGAACGGTTTAAAGTTTAAATTAAGACGGTATTATATAAATTTGTTATATATTTATGATTAGATAGGTCCTCGCGTCGTTACACCAGAGCTCTTGCAAATTAATAAATTGGTTACCCATGAAAAATGTTGAGGGTTTTTAAACGTATGTATCAAAGGCCAAATAAATTGCACATTGCTTCTTATGGAAATCCAAACTGTTCTTATTCGGATTTATTTAAGCCTCGTAACATGTAAAATAAGGGCACGATGAAGCGCAGTAGAGCAACAGAAATGTTTAATTAACATATAGCTATAGCTAAGATGAGCCGTGACACCCCCGAGACAGGCAACGAGGTAAGTGCACAGATTTAAATTTCGAACCGCAGATTTAAATTTCGAACTGCGCGGGCGCAAGTCGCGTGATGAACGGTTTCACGCGCATTACAGCTCAATAGGGTTGCCTGTGTTATAAACAAATATTAAATCGATTTTTTAAAATTTTCTGCGTTTTTTAGTTCTTGTTTTATTGTGAACTATTTGATTTTTAATCGAGTAATTTTGGTACATAATTGAGTACACTGTTCTATAGATAATCTGAATAAATGGATAGTGTTAAATAAGAAACTTTTAATAGCTTTGACAATAATTGGATCCTTACAAATTTACCTACTTAAAATTGAGATTGGTGTCAAAAAATAATATTCCTCTTTAAAAGGAAAACCTGTATATTGTTAATAGAAAACATAAAATTAAATAAAGTTGTTAGGAGTTCTTACCTACTGATATTTATAGTTATAAAACAAGGAAAATTATCTAAAGAGTTGATAAAAGTTGTCGAATAAATAAAATAGGTGGTGTGCTACACCTCGGCCACCACAAAATGTCTTGTTTCTTGACATTATGGATAAATATTTAACAAATTTCAAGAAAAAATAATTTCTACCCGCATTGTGTTAACCCTCAACGGGCCCTCCGCGGTGGTCTCATTAGACCGCCCCTTTATGGAATTTTCATTTTTTCTTATATGTAAAATAACAACTCATACTTGATTTAGTCGGGAACCCTTGACTATACATAGCCTTTATGGCTACGCCGAGAACATGAGCGAAACATTTTGAAATTAATATTTTCAAATTGTAGGCAATTTATCTAGTTTAAAGTGCATTGAGGTTAAGTGAAATTGTTACTGAACGGCTACATTATTCTATTTCACTCACTGATATTTCAGAAAATAATACATCATTATTATATAGCAACACATACAGAACTTCAATCATTGCGTACTAAAGAGAGAATAATATCACGTGACTAAGTGGGTAATACGTGCTTTGTAAAATTATGTGAAATATTCAATTTGCATCGGTTAAATATACTTCCTACACTTGCACCAAAGTCCTAGGTGTAATTTACCATATTCAAATTTCAAAAATATAGGTTTAAGTTGTTTTTCACACAACTATCTATAAATAAAGATATCTACAAATACTTTCAACAATAGCTTTAATAAATAAAATGTATTATTTATGCATCTTGCCCTAAATAGGTTAATAATAAGTATCTCATAAAAAGAGATTCAAACTTTTAATTAAGTTTAACTTAGTTATTTTATATTTCATAATAGTGTAATCCATACATGTAGGTAATAGTCAAATTACAAAACTAATATTAATAACTATGACTATTAGTTATAATAACTAATCGTGTAACAATTAGTGGGAAAAATTGAGAACACCGATTAAATATATCATCAGACGACTAACATAAATCAAAAGCCGAAATTTTAAGTCGATAAGTTATAGACAAAGAATTAAATCGATACAAAACATGTTCACAGTATAAATCTCAATAAAATTGATCTCATCTTAAATAACATCATCTCGGAGGGAGCTCGTAGAAACGTAGGTAAGGTTAGCAAATTAAAAAGGAATATATTTTAATAAAGATATTTTATTTTTAAAATATAACTTGTTATATTAAGCATTATCTTAAGAATGACCTTATCACTAAATATAGTATATTTACTTCATTTATAGTAAATGTTAACAAACTTAGGAATCCCACTAAGGCGGAGAGAGATCATCAGTGTCACTAATTAAATTTAAAAAAACTACGTAAGTATACAAGGCAGGTGTATACGTTAAGTATATGTCTGCAATATAAGGGCACCCCCTGGGTATTTACATGCTATTAAATTGTTTATAAATACAGACACTCTCAAGTTCTTTTTATTGAACCCAACCTTTCTGTTATAAGTAACCAAATATGTCGAAAACTTATAATTACATTCTTCTAGAGAATTAAAAGAAAACAGTCTCCTTGCTACCTCCAGTGAGTGTACCCTATAAATAATTAACGAGGAGCATAGGCTGACCTAGTAATTACTGCAGAGAAATACATTGTTTAACGTCATAATAACCGTTTCTTGTCATTATGTTAGTACGGTTATTATCTAACTTACGTGCTAACAATTTTTATTTTCTTCGGTGAAAAGTAAAATATAGGGATTGTTTTTATTTTAAAACATTAAGAAAAATGTAAAAATAAACAAATTTGTTTCAATATACATAATTGTTACTTCTATAATCTACCTACCAATAAATAATATATGGGAAGTTCTACAAACTAAGGAATTTTTGGCGGCTCAGCCAAAATATGATAAAAAAAATTGTTAATAGCAATTTTTTTTGGATGGAATACTATTAATTACAATTGTTTCGAGATGGTCACTAAAAAGATTTAAGATTCACAATTCTTTTCTGAACAAAATTACTGTTCAAAGTGCCAGATTCTCAGGATCCTGCAGTGTCCCTCGTACAAATTTTTTTCAAAGTGCTTCGTGATACATTTACTTCTACATTAAGGTCTTCAAAGAAACCCAAATTAATAAGTTTACTATTTTTCCTGGCTAGGTAGAACAATTAGAATAGTATATCTTTAAAAAATATTGAATAAATCTTGTTTACATTTTGTCCTCACGATTTTATATCAGTATCCTGTTCACTGTTGAATTATCAAATATTCACTAGACTATTTGCCGTGCGTCTTTACCATTCTGCAAAGTCACTAGTACCTACGAAAGAGACTAAGAATGTCAACTATCTATTCTCACCTAGCACGTTGTTTAGTGAACCCAGTGCTTTCGGCGAGTGAAGTGGTGTCGTAATCAGTGAAGTTCACAGAATCCTGGTAAGATATTTATTTACGAAATAAATAATGAATTACTAATTTTAGCGTATTGATATATGAAGATGCTAGCACATAGGCCTAGTTTAGGTTGATTTTTTTTGAAAGTTATAAATTGGTGTGTTTATTTTATTTTTAGACAGAAATTATCAGGAACCTGGCCTCAGGATCCTGTCCAATTGGTACCCAGGATACTGAGAACCATCCAGGATCCTGAGCAGATCATATTAAAAATATTGTTTCAGTGCAATAATAGTATTTTTACAAATAAACTTCAAACTACAAATAAGTAATTTAATAAATAAATTGAACTTACTCTCGTAATTTGTTTATATATAGTTATTAAGTTTTGGTAGTGGTCTTAATAAAAGTATTCTTACAACTGTTTCGAACCTTGGGATTAATAGTATAAAATAAATAAAACATTGAATCGATCTTTACAAATATTATATTTGAATATTATATTTTGTTACGCAGAAAAAAATGGCTCCAAAAAAGAAACAGACCAAAGAAGAAATATTAGAAAATAAAAGGACAGCTGAAAAAATTATGTATGAAAAAATTAAGAACGACCCTCAGAGATTAGCGGCTAAAAAGAAAAAAAAAGCAAAAGAATAAAAAACTGCGAGGATCTGGCAAAAAAAAAATAGTTTTTGAAATGTCGGCTCGTGAAAAAGGCAAGCTCATAAAAGTTGGAGGGAATACTCAGAGAAATCCTACAAAAAGAAAAAGTTAATAACTAATATGATGAACCAATTTATTAGAAAAAATACTCCGTCTAGTTAAAATGATGAAGCTGTAGGTCTTGAGTTCCATGATCATGAACAACCTCAGCAAGTAAATTTTGAGATAAATGTTCCTCAAACATTATCGCCAAAGCCAAATCCAAGATTGAAATCAGCACTAGAACGGTCACAGAAGCAGCGTCATAAGAGAAAACAGGAGATAAAACAAAAAAATGCGCTAGTAGTAAAATTTAAACAAGAACTTAGCAAATATAAAAAGAGATGCCAGAGATGGAAGAAACAAAAGAAACAACTGGAGCTTACGCCTAAAACCGCAATGACCAAACTTGCTGAAGATCCAACAACACGGGTAGACGTCGCCAAAAAGGTTTATTTGGTGATGTGTTGGAAAAGCAAATAAAACAATATGTCTAATCTGAAGACTCAACAAATTACTTTTGGGCCAGATTGTGAATGCAAATGAGACAGAATCAAATCAGGCAGATGATATGAGCGTTGCAAGTGATCTTACTTTAAATATGGAAAATCCAGAAGTTTTAGCTACCATGCCTGATTTGCAAATTGAACCGACTACTCTCTTCCCAGACCTATCACGGGAGCCATTAAGAGAACAAAGAAATCAAAGAAAAGTTAAAATCCAAGAAGTAAAAGTTGATACTGTCACTGAACAACCAAAAAAGGAAAAAGAAATGATGTCAAGGAAAGACAAAGTTAAAAAAGCGGCTAAATACAAAAACTAAGACTCAAGACAGAAAATGAAATTTAATTCTAGAAAACAAACAGATAAAAAAAGGGATCAAAAAAAGCACAGACAAATAAATACGAATTCAGTGACTGCGAGTGCCTTATATGTGGTGTTCTCTACAGTGAAGATACGACAGGTCCAGTGTCTAATATGTAATAATTGTGCACAAGATGGATTTATCAAAGGTGAATCTACATTATTTACATGCCCTGGGTGTTTAGCTGATTGTGATTATAAAAAATAGTTTAAAAAAATTGAAACGAGACTGTCAAAATTATAATGTAATGTAAAATACTAGATTGCAGTGTCTTTTCGTCACAATTTGTAACAAAAACTTCATATTGTTACCTTTAAGAGATATTTTATTATTGAGAGAGAGATTATTATTATTCTTATGTTCAATAATCATTTAATGATTAATGTTCCCGTTGAAGGCTGTTATAGGTATAGAATTAGTATCTAAGCCAAGTTTAAAACTACTTTTTGTTATTATAAACGATACTTTAATTATTACAAATAATGTTAAGAGGCATATATAAAATATTTCGAAATAAATAATTGATCTCGATTGATTTTTGTTGTTTTCCTCAGCTTCCTGGTGACACTCTCAGTTACCTGTGGCTCGATTTTTTTTAAATGGCCATAAATCAAAAAATATTAAATATTTTGACTGTTCCCTTTAGGATAAGGTACAAGACACCGTACTCTAGTTATTAGACTGAATTCCGCCACCAGAATGTATAAAAAATGTCGGGCCGAAATCAGACTCGAAATCTTTCTTAGTTTGTAGAACTACCCAAATAGTAGGTAGGTAGGTAGGTCCATGAATATGTGTCAAATACAATGTGAATATGTATACTAAAATTATAATGATAGAGGAACTTATGATATAAATTAAAAAGAATATTTATTATGGAGTGCAATTGTATCAATTAGTGTGAAGTAAAATTATATTACTAAGAAATTTAAAAGGATTGAGTAACTTATATGAATGAATAGCTTATCTTCTAAACACATAATGTTTGTACATTCAACATCATTTTTTTATGTGTAATTGATGTTAGTCGCAGATGACCTTAACAACGATACCGGATTTTGAGACGGTGA
Organism: Calamotropha paludella; assembly: GCA_927399485.1. Classification (NCBI taxonomy): domain Eukaryota; kingdom Metazoa; phylum Arthropoda; class Insecta; order Lepidoptera; family Crambidae; genus Calamotropha; species Calamotropha paludella. Next base: position 16,896,143 of record OV656815.1, on the reverse strand, counting down.
AATCCTTAAATCCTCAAGCCGAGAGTAGCGAGCCACCATGGTGGTTTTCTACTAGACGGCATCTCCCATGAGGGAGTCTCCAAACCAGCATAGAGTCACTATGGCTCTCTAGCCGAAAATGGAGTAAACATAACCTCACTCGAAAATGTCAAATTTCTAAAATAAATTTTTGGTTTAATGTTTAAAACATAAGCACATAGAACTGAAATTTTACAGAGTTTTCACATTATGTGGTGCATTTATTTACATTAATTCAACTAGTTGATGTCCATAAATGTATACTATTTCTCCGTTAAATAAATAACGTATGTTTAACAGATCATGATTTCAAAATTTTTAGTGCCTTACACACAGAAAAAACTTAAAAACAACCTTTTTATCTTAAAAACATATTACTCGAGATAACACAATTTGTCTCAGATTTAAGGCGGGACTCAAAATCACATACTTTCTACAATTGAGCCACCGAGAGCATGGAATTAGAAGTGTACTCTCCCGGATTGCGAGTGGATGTCTAAGTTTGAGTCCCACAAAATTGAGGTAAATAGAACTATTTCTAACAATCCTTCTTTATATATACTAATAATTGAAACATCCTCTTCTACTTGATAATAAATCAATAACTGGCCTTTAATAGTATAGCAATAATAATCTTATCGATATTTATCTAAAATATTTTTTGGATGTGAGGGCTCAAAAATTAATTATACGAACTCATTTGCCGACGGTACTAACCCAAACTGGTTCCGTTCGGTATACACGGTATACTTACATACTGCTGACGATAATCGTATTGTTATCTCCTCTTTCGTCAGAATATTTCAGATTGTTTTGCATTTAATTACTTATAAATTATGCGTAAAGGATTTACGAACTGCCAATACGTCCATAATATGCATTATTCGCCCGTAAGCGATATCAACAAATTATTAATTTTACGATTATCATAATGTGGGGCTTGGGTGAAAATACTGTGATGTAAAAATATTATTCATACTCAATATCAAAATTTATACTAAACCGACCTTATTACTCGAACGTAATTGTTACACCTAAGTTGACCGGTTCGCAACCCGCATGAGGCAAACTTCCCTGTTGTGTTATGAGCATTTAATATACATGTACATATACTTTATATATAAACATATACTTGTCAGTTTTAGTAAAAGCCAAATATTTTTCAAATTTATTACGTAAGAAGCCTCATTTTTCTTCCTTGTATATTATTTTCCTCAGCTTAACGTGGATTTAATGTGGCAATTTCCTTATCACACATTATATCATAATATGAGCGTTCGAAGGCAACAACCTACCAGCAGTTCAGTCAAATTTGCCTCGTTTTTAATATTTATCGATATGTTATCAGTAGGTATTTCGAACAATTTCGTACGTATATTTGGCTCAATAAAAAATATCAATGAGCATATAAATCGTAATTATTTTCATGCCCTTTAAGTCGAGAACAATCCCAAGTGAATAGTGAGAATGTGAACAGTGGTACGGGTAACGAACGCAATAAGAGACTTCGTTGGAGGGTAGACCGATATTTCTGCCAATAACAGCCTACCCGCAATTACTTCAGTCGCTCCGTGATCATGGCACTTGCAACAGTGCCGAAATATCGGAAACTCAATAACAAGGTACATGGTAGCAATCCCGCAAATAACTTATATTACTATAATGTTAGTGACCATGAAAGTTTAAAACAATATAATCTATTGTTTAGTTTTTTTATATGCATAGTAAAACTGTAACTTATGTTGGTGACGCTATTAATAAATAAATAAATATAAATGAAGAAAGTCTGATAGTAATCTGATTATATGCGTCGCTATCACGGGTTTAGTTAAAGGTCATGTAGAAACGAATCTGAGTGTTTAGGTTACCAGCGTTGCGTCGGATTGTCCAATGCCACACAAGTGTTCCTTAAGTTGGATTTGAGAAATGCGTATCAAATATATCAAACTGGTTTCATTAATCAATTTGTAAGATGCATATGTGAAAAAAAAAACAAATCTTACCGGTCTGGTATAATATAAACACAAATTTGCATAGAGGACACTTCGCAACTACATCGTTATGATACATTTTTACATTTTGTAGTTAGAAAGTTTAAAAGCAACTACCTACATAGTTGTAGTTTCGTGGTAATGTATAGACACACTTTTTAAACATGACAACTACTTGACATTTAGACTATAGTACCTAAATTCTGATAATTTTTGCTTATTCACCTTTCACCTCAGCGAATTAATATGATTGTGATATAAATAACTACATATTAACCAACGCAAAAATCTAAATCTACCTCAGAAATCCAATATCATTTTGGAATGTTTGACAGTTTCCGTTAGATTTACATAGGAGAAGTTGTTTGATTTAGATATTTGATTAAGTGAAGAACTTTTGAAAAATCTAATATAATAAATAAAATATGTTTATTTGCTGTTATCCATGCATAGATATGAATGATATGAGGTAAAATTTAACTCTGAACTTTTAGTAACATTCAACTTTACAATTTCTGTCCATGTAAACTAAATTAAATAAATCAGTTTGCATTAAAAAAATGACAAGGTAAATTTATAAATGATGTTTAACGATCAATTGATCGAAAACAAGAATATCTGACAAGATATATTATTATTTAAAGTGACAATTAAGTTACTGGGTGGTTATTACTCCAGACCGAAATGGGCTGTTAAGCGCTTAATTTTCAGTTTACTAGTTTCACGCAAATTGTGGCAATGTATTCAAAAATGACCTTTAGATATAAATTGCAGGTAAATTATGGACTTATGGTGATCGCACCATATGCGGTTATAAAAAAGTAATGAGTTCGATTATCTGCCATTTTGTGGGGTTTAGGTGAAGACGACTAATGGACTCCCTTGACTTTGTTCGTGACTGAAGTTCCCCAACCTTTGTATTAAGCATATTTAAAAAAAATTGTTAATATTAATATGGTCAAAACAGCAAATACTTAGCATCTTAAGGCATTGCTTATTATCATTCATTCATTCGTTTTAAATAACGGAAAATTTTCCAAAAACTGTTACAGACATGATAAAATATTAAAAGAAATGTACAAAATAGAAGTACCAAAAAAGATAGAGAAGTACAAAAATGTTTTTAATTATGTAGCGTCGACAGTAGTAGACATTGAACAGTATTATATTGAACAGTATTCAATTTGAATGGGTTTCCTGTCTTATAATAATTTTCTGGTCAGTTTAATCGTAGATCCGGTGAAGTGAGGGCATTTGAACGTCCTCAGTATATCTTCATGCCAACCACACCTACCGATAAATAGCACCTGAATCGTATCAAAGTCGACGCAAGGAGCATCCACAAACACTCTATAAGGTAAACAGTCCCTTGGCCAAGGCTTTATTCAGTAGATGTTATGTGTGATATCAATATCTTTTCATAGTTCAATATTAATTTTATTTGATTTACAGATAATATTGTGTGAATATTTTACAGGTGTTGTTATGTTTTTCGTGTTACTCGATTTTAATAAATTTTGTTTAAATGACTAAAGGTATTTGTGAATTGGTTTGGTTATCTTTTGGAACGCTTTTGTGTGACTGATACTTCAATACAAGCTATTTAAGTATTTTTACAAAAATTAAAAAGACTAAAGTTACAGTTTGTGAAAAAATATTTTTGCCATTTAAATTGGCGACATGCTTGTTATATGGATTCGACATAACAATGCAAGCATTTGAGCTGTATATGAGAATCTGGTCTTTTTAATTACTAACCTGCCAGATCATAAATACCGAATGAAATTTATAAATCCAACAAAAGAGTTCGAATAACAAAGGTTATCTTTTAATCAGCGTACGAAACGTATGAACGGACTGACAGACAGCGCTATTTTGCACAATTACACAGATATTGATCTCTTTAAATGCAGCGCTGCTTACATATTTACGTATAATTCCTATTTTACTTTTTACTTTATATTTGTTAACAATGTGTTTGAAAACGAGAAATCTAGAAAAGGCGTTTTGTCTAGATTTCTTCTTTTCAAACATGTGATTTTTAAAAACTCATGGCAGATTTACCATTATCAAGATCTTTGAAAAATTTAATGAAAAAATGTGTCATCCCTACAAAAATAATTTATTTTGTAAATAAAAAATGTCGATTTTATTTTCGAAATGGCAAACGTATTCTGTTGGTGGTCCGATGGTGAGTAGCGATGACCGCACCTCACAAGGCGTTTTATTGTATACTTTATTTTACATTAAGTCATTGATTTTAAGATAAAAAAATGCAGTGTTTTAAAGATTAGAATTACTTTGTATTCAATGATTAGAAATATATTAAGAAATCGAGTACTCAAACAATAGTAGTACATTGATTAAAAACTGAACAACATTCGCCGTCCTTCTCTTTTTCCCAATTTGACTTTGTTCCAAAGAACATTTCGTGAAACATTATCTTCGAACATCGATAATGACTACGTTCGGTTTTTTTATTTCTACATCCACTATGTTGCAGCATAAGAGATGAGGGCCCGATTATTCCCTAGATTTCGGATCTAAGAAGGGTATATCGCCATAAATCGCCTAATACTAAAATAAACCAATTGGCAACACCTTAAAGTCTATACTCCAATAAATAACGTCTGATTTATGAAAATTTATCATACTCTTGAGGCTTAATTTTGAAATGATCCTCGCTTTAGAGAAAGGCACTAAATGAATTTTCGTCGTCATTATAAATGGAACCTTATGAATGGCGAAACAAGTTGCATAACAAATCGTTAACGGTTTCGAAGATGACATTTTTCGTTGGATCTCTGGAAGTGTGTCTGCGTATTGTTTTGATAAGCTGTAGAACGGGTTTGTGCGATTTATGAGTGGTATGATTTAATGCGAATAAACTACTCGCCCTGTGCTCATTCTATTGATGAACGCTCCGTTTTGGTGCCCTCACCTACATTCTAATCAGTGTCTTCACAATTCATATAGCTCTCACTCACAGATTATAGTCTTGAATTTTTAGATAGATTTTATTTCTGTTTATATTTTTATTATAACAGTTTTGCTGCTATTTTTTTAGTATAGTAAAATTGAAACTATGTTGTTGTTTAAATTATTTTTAGGTGTTCTAAGAATTTTATAAGTTTTCTATAGTCATCATTAATTATGTGTCATACCTATTATTAAATAAAAATCGCAATATCAATTATTAGTCCTTCCAACCTGAATATTAAAAACAGCAGCTGACCGTGAAATTGCACGTTTTCATACATAGCAGCTTTTAATTATTGAGTTTCTTTTAGAACTAGATCAGCATAATATAATAGTTACGCATCCTTAATTATTAGTGTTCAATTACAAATAGTAGCTGGTACGTTGTTTGTAGGTTGGCAGCCCTGTCGCTTGCAGGCCAATGGGATGCTGTAATGCGGCGCCTGAGCATGATCGCCCGCTGCGCTTGCAGTTCAAACAACCTAAGAATCAGAGTGAGGGAACTAATCTGCTTGTGTTTCACGGGTTAAATCAATTGTTTTTTCCAAAATATTCGAGGTTTTCATTGCGATTTCAAAACAGTCTTTTATAGTTAAGAATGTATATAGACTACTTGTCTTCATAATTTTTTTCTGTAACTTAGAGGATCGGAAGGTAATAAAGCTATGCCAAGAAAAAAAAACACAGCAATTATTTAAACGATTAATTCGATATACCAATGTCTACTTACAGTTTGATAATTATAATATTTCGTTTCGCCTACACAAAAAAGATATGATATATTCTTTTAAATTAATATACTGGCAAACGTATAAAAACCTTTGTTTTTTATGTAATTAGAATACTATAATGTTGTAGGCAATTTTAAAAAGAGAAGCAAAAACATAATTAAACAAAACATCTCAACTCATAAAGGTCGCGTAATAACAGCTACCTGTTTTCTGATTTCCTTCATAAATATATGTTTAAGTATGGGAAAGGTTTATAAAAAAGTTTTTACCTATCTAAGCTGTGAGAATGTTACTTTAGGTTTTATAAGTAAATAAAGCTTTCTTTGTATCCAATAGTGTTAATAAAATGGTTTAGAGATATATATTATCATATGTATAACAATAAGTACACAATTTAGTTTATTTTGTATATCTATTCCGGAATAACCTGTAAATATGTGCTATTAAACTTCATAGACCGTCGTTTTTGTGAAATTGTCGCAAATTCTATTACAGAAAACAAGCAAAAGGAATTGGAAATGTATAACTTTGCCACAACAGAGTGATGGTGCGAGTAGGCACCAGTGCTCGCAAATTGCTCTAGTTAGATAGAATTCATCGCTTGAAGCATAAATCTGACTGTACTACTGGATATTTGCACTTAAGTAAGAAAGGAAGGTACAATGTAAGAAATCTATACCAACACGCAAATAAAATTGAAGTTTCTGTTATTTCAATGTAAATGCCAAACTTACGTTCTAACGACGGCTCTTTATGCAATGTTTAATCATATACATATACCTATCTTTTTTAGTTTTTTTTATATGCAACACTATTACAGCAAAACTATTTGTTGAAGTTATTGTGTACGTACGTTTTATTTGAAATTTTGTATCATGACCCACCTGGCTGAAGTGGAAAATTCTTAGGGTTATAGTCAGATCAATTGGAATAGCGTCTATAGAGATGGTTACTTGTCAATATTATAATTTTTTTAAAAGAATTGATGTAATGTTTTTCAACCAACAGAGATGATCATGAACTTGCTTAACACTTTCAAGAAAAGTTACAAACATCGGGAGTTTTTCTATTTCAAATATACAATATTACCCATCAACTTCGAAGGTAACTCCTAAAATTTTTGACTTAGTAAATTTACATACATCAACCTGTGGGCTTTTAGATTTTCATTCAAAATGAACATATCACCACAGCGTTTTAATGCATTTCACGACTATAAGATAATACCTATCATGATATATTTAAAATAAGCACCATATCAGTCACGAAATAAAAAAACCGAACGAACATGAAACATTTGAGAACAGGCCTTCAAATATTTACCGTCATTGTCTGAGAAACTTGAAAGTGCTTATTATTTTCTGATTCTGTCAGTGTCCGCCATGTTATAACGTGGTCCTAATTGTAGGCTGCGACCTGGTCACAATTACACTGCGTCGTGTAAATCAATACGAGGGAAATACCACTGTGATCCCATTGCTCAATGTATTTGGCTAAATCTGGTGAAAAACTTGGCTACTTAATTTAAATTACTCTATAAAAAAATAAATTAGTTATATGAATGCCTTATATAAAGGAAAAAAGGAATAATAAAATTACGGAATCGCTTAAATATATTGTTTAAAAAAAAGTTATTTTATAAATAATTTATGATCAAGACTATAAAACGACGATATTAGTTTATACTTATTTAAGTACTAAGACTATGAAAGTCTTAGTCTAAAAAAGTCGAATAAATCAACAATTCTTCTAAACGAAAGTGTTAAAATATTTATTAATTATAATAATATTGATTATGACATATTGAGACTTGAGGCAAATCAAATGGAGCATAAATCAAGTTTGATTGTACCAGATAAAACACGGCGGATAGTTCTTAGTCTTATAGTGATGTTCATTGTCATCTTATCATTGGCACGGAGCGCGTCTCTACTAGTGTATGCATTTTAACAAGTCTGGACCCATTAATGACTTATTCGCTGTCGTAAGAAGAGTCAACTACATACTCTACTTTTACAATTTTTCCCTTTCTTTGATATTGGAAATATATTAAAAAACAAAACTCATATATTTCGTTCGGTTGTAACATCAGTTCTTTTACAATCAGAATCATGGATGAGATATTTTACATTTGTTTGTTTTATGAAATTTGAATATAAATTATCTAGATGTCTACACACTATATCTATAACTCTATTTTAAACTAAGCAAACTAAGCAGAAACTAGAATGATAATTGATCGTAACAATGTAGATAAATAGACAACCATAAATCGGATAGAAATAGGTATTTATGTAATTAACGTTGTACACAGAAATATTAAACGGTCGAAGATTTAATCCGCAAAAATAAAATATGAGTCCAGAAAAGTATCCATACTTTCATCCGAGATAAATAATAACGACGCCTAATTTCAACAATGGGAAAATTGCTCCCAAAAAATAACGTACTAACAGGTAGGTCATAAATAGGTATGTGACGTACGGGCCACGTGGTCCGATACTGCCACGCCGCACGCGAACCAGTTATAAAGACGTAAATCGACCTGCTATAGAAACGCACATGAAATTCGGTAATAGGTCTATCTTACTGCGAAAATACAAAACCCCTTACAGTGATAAATAGTTCATTTGTCTATGGCAGTTTCTAAGGAAACTTTTGTCAATAGGTATTACAGAGTTCATTAGAAGATTCATTTGCTTTGTTTTTTTTTTCGAAATTCTTTAAATTTGATGAGATTTATTAAACTCAAAAACAAGTAAATTCAATTACATAATTATTTGCACAAGAACAAGTTATATTTTAATTTTGATTTTTGAGTTTTACAAATTGTTACATATGTTTTCCATTAAGTGGACAGTATTATTATGTAATTTAAGGTATTATAAATAAAACAAGGATTGAAAAATACTTTATTAAGAAAAACTTAAACAAAACAGAAAAAGGAAATATATAAGTACATTAAAATTTCTAATTATTAGACATTACAAAATGTTTTAATGTCCCATGTCTTGTTATCACCAAATATGACAAAATACTAATTACATTATGAAATTGCACAAAATGTTCTTACATATATTTTATATATAGGTACTGCTTGGTTATTTATTAAAAACTTATATTAAACTTTCAATTCCCATGGAAAACTTTTGAGTCTGAAATATTAATATATCTTAAATCATGACGTGATTCGTATTTTTAAGAAAAACAATTAGGTTACTATTTAGATTGTCTGCTAGATTTAGGACTGAGGTAGAATAAGTTTTTCAAAAAAAAAGTTACATGACAATCAAAATAGTAACTTACATTTTTACGAGATATAATATTATGAATAACAGAAATAGCCTAAGTAACACTTAGGCTATCACTACTTTATAACTTTTATACGAGCTTACGGCGCGGCGTGTCTCGCCGATTGTGGGAAAACGTGCATCTGGCTCATTCTTCTGAAATTTCGCACTTTATTTCGTTATATTTCATATTTAAGTCTAGTTGCGATAAGTGTAATACTTTGTTTCTTATAATGCCACAAGCTGAGTTCGTTAATAATACAATAGTTATTTCTAATACAAGAAAGGCACACAGAAAAATATTGTCAATTAGAGAACGAGGTTTTCGAAATGTAGAAGTGCTAAATACAAAAATCAATCAACACATTGATAACAATAGACAATATAGATTTAAATTAGTGGCAGTGCAGCAATACAATAAAAGGTAGAAGTAAACAGCACCAAGCCCCTGAGCCATTACTCATCACAGGCGTGAACATACCGCAGTACTCGGAAGTGAGAAAACTGGGTGGAGAGAAAATATTCATTATCTAATTTCATATTAGGTACTAGTTTTTCTTTAAATATTATTACAGTTGTTTTATAATCTACCTTTTAAAGGAAGTTCAAAAATATTATCTTTAATCATGTTATTCCTACTTAGACGTTTTTTTTATAATGTGATTATACTCTACTAACTTATGTCTAATAAGGAAATTATAAAACACAATCTATTGTTTAAGGTCTACTCACTAAGAAGGAAGACATTAATAAGCATTATGCTAATTTTATTCTTAATTATGATACTTTTACTAGCACTTACAACAGCTATTGAATGCAAAAAACTATTATTATCTTTAATACTTTTATTAATTTAAGCATCCGTTACATTCTAGCGAAACAGGTCCGAAACGTGCATGAACACAAATAACTCCAAACAAACTGAACTGTTCGCTATTGTTAGAGCACAGAGCAGTCTTACACATTAGGGACATAACCCTCATTCAAAGATGATACTTTTTCGATTTACCTCCGTTCTATTTTTGACCCAAGCTAGTTATAATAAAAACGGTGTGACAATTCATAGAAATATTATAATAAGATATATTTATAAACAGTCCGTATCTAAGAGGTGTGTCGTGATAAAACATTATCGTACCGCATAGTCTGTGGTTTAGTGCTCACGTGGGTAATTTTTATTGGGTCCTTGAACTTGCTCAATTTCGGTCGGTCGATAATTCAGCGCGCTTGGTTTGTTGACGGGTTACGTTAATGAGGAGTGATATCATAGGTTATTAGAATTCTTGACTACGTGGTGGCCAATTGTCATCTTTTTACTATCTTAGTCTACGCTCGGGCTTGACTTCTGTCATTACTTTCTTTGTAAACATAAATTGAGGTTCAAAAATATTTGGACTATATGTAATTCCTCAGAGATAGGACACAAAGCCGTACATCCGTGTATTAGATTTAACTAGATACCTATTTAACTCCCACGCTTCTCAAATATACACGTACATTTTTATTATTGTAGTTAAGATTAGTCGTATAAATCTCATGTTTAATTGAAAGTAAGTTAATATTTTACGATGTTTGCTTATGTCGGATAAATCGATCGTGTTGTTATTTATTTACCCAAGTTGATGTCATCCTTTTCGGATTGAATGTAATAGACAAAGACAGCTTGTACATTTGGCAAAGCGCCCATAGACGAGTAATTCGATCGAGAGACAAGGTCTTGATGTACTAACTGAGAAGACTGAGAACTATTTACTCTCATGTTTTATTTATAGTGGGTGGTTATTTATCCTTTATTGTATGGTTACACAGAAAAATGTCGCATTATGGCATAGGGATATTAGTCAATTGCGAATTATCAATGCTTGAGATTTTTTAAACTTGTATTAGAATGAAATGGTCTTTAAATAAGGGATATTAGATTACTTCCTGACTGCTACTGAGCATAGCAGATAATTACTACCTAGATATCTTTTTTAATGAAAAGTATTAGATCATTCAAAATTATCTACTATAATTAGATATAACAAGAATGTAACTCTACTTAATTTAACGCAAAGGTATTCAGTACAACTGTATTTTATATCTTAGTTAAATTAAACAATGTCTCTTGTTATGAATTTATTCGTTAATTAGTTGGTTCAACTTCCTTTTTGTTAGGCGTGGTCTAAGAGCCAGTTTTATATAATAGTGTTTTAATTTGTTTTTGTAGTTTTTTCATATAATTATTAGTTTTTTGCTTATTTTTTCAATACTAAGAGTTAAGAATTGAGTTCTTATTTTTTAGTGGGCTAAATATTTTATTAAACCCGGAAAACGATAATTTCGGTGCTTTAATACGAAGCCAGACAATATAAATTATCGTTTTCTAAACCTGTCTGATACTTGTATCTATTTTTTCATAATTTAGTTTTTCAAGTATTCTAAAGAATTTATGTTAGCATTTAGTATTCAAATTTATGCATATGTTTTCATGCACAATAAAAATATAATTAGTTCCTATTAACATTGATGTAAAGGAAATATGCTTAAATAAATTATAATAAGCTTATGAGATCACAATGGCAAATTACTGATCTTTGGCATCGGAAGGAACAATGGGAGACGGGCAATTTACGACGTGCCACGGGACTGTCGCGGATTCAATAATGCGCAGGCGCATGCATGCGGTCACGTCGTTGGACACAAGGAGAAGCCCCTCACCGTAATTTATTAAATATTGATACTGTTATTGTACTGGTACTGTATGATAACAGTAAAACGATATCGTGGCCGACGGTCGGATGAGTTATGTAAAAAAATTAGTTACATTACTTAAAATAAATTTCGTATCTGCGTTTTCCGCATTGTTATCCATGCAATATTATTGCCTGGTAAAATATACTATTTTTAATTTTTCAGCTTCTAAATGTGAATTTAAAAAAAATATAACAAATGCGACATTTTTTTCTTATTAATTTTTTTTGTATTAGTCTATATTTGGGAATTTTCATTGTATCCAAGTTATTGAAAACTAGCGGCCCGTCCCGGCTTCGCACGGGTGGACAAAATTCCTTAATTTTTTTCTAAGTAGCATTCAATATAGCCTATGACACTCAGCAATAATGTGCCTTTCTAATGGTGAAAGAAATTTTAAAATCAGTTCAGTAGATCCCGAGATTACCCCTTACAATTTAACAAATATACAAACACACAAACTTTACTTCTTTATAATTATTTATTGAAGATTTTTGTATTTTTTTTACATCATACCAATCTTTATCATCATATCTACGTGAGTAGGTACTGTAACATAGGCACACACATAATTAATTCAACAGATTCTCTCGCAATCGAAATTATCTCTTTTTGTAATAATACATACCTACATAGAAATAATATTTGATTCTCGCCTATTGTTTTTACTAATCCTACTTACTGAGTAGGATTAGTAAAAACAATTGGCGAGAATAAAAAGGAGTTTATATTCAAACTGACGATAACAAGCTCGAAACTACTTTAGATGAAGGCCAATGATGAAAGAATATGCCAAAAAAAATTAACTTTGATAATTAGAGGTACCTACACATATATCATATATAATAAGACTCTGTGTAGTGTTTTTGCAAGGCGTAACACACCGTAACATTCAAAATTACAGCGCAACGTATGTTAAATACACAAACTGCCCAAAAAATGCTGGTAACATTCTAGCAATTGCCGTTACGTCTTCCGGTTCATACAATTAGTTATTTTAATATGCACGCCCTCTAGTGGCATTTTACGTTTATTACTAGTTCAAACACATCATTCAGCCTTGAATCATCATGATTTGTGTTTTAATTAAAATCATATTGTAATTATATATTAAGCTGATCTTTCAAATGCCTTGTTACTAGTGCATTGATCAAGAAGTTTGTTTAGTATATACAAATATCACATGTATTTTTACGATCGTAACTTGAAATATTTACACAAGATATGTATTTTGCGATAGTAGGTATACGTATAAAAGTTCATTACATAAATAAGTGTTGTTAAATATTGCTTCACAATTAAAACAATTTAAAAAAATATCGCTTCCTTCTCTAGCTCTTCCGTCTCGGTCGTGCTATAAAAAATTAAATATTAAAGTATTGTAAACAGTGCTAAGTGTTTGAAACGAATTTGTGTATTGTGTGACTACTTATAATAAGTCAGTTAAAGTGAAAAACCTCAGTGCTTTACTTAATACCCATCTATAACAAGTGTTATATATTTTTTTGTTTCTTTTAATTTATTTTGTTTCAGAGCCAAGCAGCCAAACAATAGAATAAAAAAGCTCAACAGCCACGAGTCACTTTTCCTCGAATTTTCTTATAGAGTGAAAGAGATAGCGAATCAGGGTCAGTGGGGTCTTGCACCGGAAGACGCAGCGAGCATTGGATGGCTGAGATTTATTAACACCCTGTATCTGAGTCTACACGAGCGGAATGTGAACAGATGTTAAATGCTGGTTTATAAAAACTCAAATAATTTTAAGAATATCCATGTTTGTCTATTAAATGTAAGCTTTATAATAAAGTTATATAAAAATTGGTAAAATGAATGTTTTTGTATAGTATCGACTAAAAAAAAGTGTATCGTATATCTATAGAGAATACACATTGTTGGATTTTGAATAATATTTTAAAAAAGTCAGAAAATTCGACTCGTTGCAGCACAGCAGCAAAGTGTACAAAATTAAGTAAATAAAATTTTATTTCGTTTTCTCGAATTAAGTTGGAACAGAGTTTGTGGCATTAACTTTTATATAATTAATTAATTATAATTATGTAATTTGCTAAACTGTAACGATAAAAAAAATAGGTATATGCAACAAGATTAGTGTTTTTTTAACTCGATACTTTGTATGATAAAATATCTATACATATAAATAAAATTGGAGTGTCTGTTTTTAATATTGATATAACCGTTTTTTACTACATGCATATGAATATATATACGGTACATACACCAAAATAACATTTGCTACAATTTTTGTATGTCTGTCTGTCTGTTTGTTCCGGCTAATCTCTGAAATGGCTGGACCGATTTTGACGGGATTTTTTTGGCAAGTAGCTGATGTAATAAGGAGTAACTTAGGCTACTTTTATTTAAGAAAAATTCTTTTATTAAAAATAAATAAAGTAATGTTGCAATGTTCCACGCGGACGAAGTCGCGGGCGGCCGCTAGTATTATATATAACAGATAAATTTAGTCACTTAAAAGAGAAACTAATGTTATATTTAACTAAGTTAATCTGACAACAGTTATAACTGTCATTATTTTACAACTGAGACCTTGTTACAAACTTTAGTTGATATCCAAACTCATTTTTAAGTTTTTTTAAGGGACAATATAGAATTTGAAGAGTATTTTCGAAGTTAAAAGAACTTATTCAGTAACCTTTTTACCTGTTAGCATAAAAAATATGCAACATAGTTTAAAAGAGCAATAAAATAATAAATTCTTTTAGACACACAATGGTTGCGTACCTGCGGCGTTACGACTTTATTGGCTTTGTCACTTAAAAAGTTTTGTTTATTGGTATACTTAGTAAAATATCGTCTAAGCAAATGCAAGCACGTGTAAAGCAATTGGTAGGTAAATATCGCGTTATACTATTAGAAATAACATTGGTATGCAATACCTATTACATACAATACATGAAAGTATGATAAATAATTTAGAATTACACACTGATAACTTTTTCTTATGTTTTCCTTCTTGTCCGATACGGCGGGAAGAGATTTTAGTTTGAAATGTGTGCCCGGATGAAAAACTTTTATTGTGATTTTTTTATTATTTAGGTGAGCACAAAACCTTAAAATATATAAATAATAATATGAAAATAATGTTTATGAATTTTTTGTTTTAAGCTCCAATATTTTTCTTATAGTTGCAGTGTAAGATTTAAGCAAACTCGATTTAATTAAAATTAAGCGTAATAAATTTTCAATACAGGCGTTTAACCTGCCTAAAGAAGAGTTAAAGGCAATTTGCACACCCCACATCTATTTAGGTAGTTCAATGAATTTAAATTGCGGAAAATCTGCGAACATCCCGATACTAACAGCTGTAGTGACGTCACGACACAGCTGATCTCATAAAATGTGCTGTAAACAGAACCGTAATAAAAAGAAGGGACGAGTTCACCCTAAAGCTTACTTGATATTCTACTGATTTATTTACTTACTTCAATCTCTTATGCTACTTATTATCATAGAAAATTAAAGAAAATATTCAAAGTTAACTTAGTATTTGATAATTTAAAACTAAAGACATGTTAATAGAAGAACGTACATGTCCGCGATATATATTACATTACAAAGCATAACATTGCAATAAAACTCTATATTTATTCATGTTATCGATAATACGGATAACAGCAAATAGTTTACCGGCAATCATCATGCGCGGACCGGTGGTCTCGGCCGTAAAACTTAAAACATAACTACATTTAGCCGACAATGTGACGGTTTTATACTTCTGGGCAGGTGTGAACATTATCTTAATATGAGCCTCCGATCGTTCAAGCTTTACGCAAAGTAGAACCGTCTCCGTAAATGGAGATTATATCGCGATATTTTTCAATGATAAAGATTTTATTAAACTTTTTTAATAATTAATTATTTTCGGTTTAATTATATGACCATAGCAGTTTATTTAACAATATGATTAAATATATCATTAAATATGAAACTTATTATCTCCATCACAGTAAATATTTATAAAACACATACCTGACATATAATATTAAAAAAATGAAGTGTTTTAATATATTTTACAACAAGAATGCTTAATTTATTTAAATAAGATTAACTTATTAGTTAAAGCGATGTTTAGTGGATAACCAGTTTACAACACAATTATTTTTGTTGTGTTTTAAACCAATTTGTTAATTGAAAAGCAATTTCATATACACAGTTTTAGTCTCATAAAGATTACGGCTTAGTTCTCAAAAGCCAATGATGATTAATTTTCCACTTTTGTGAATAAAACCTTAGTTTCAGATTACATTGGGGTCACTGGGCCGGAAGGGCGGGAGTCGTCGTCCTGCCCTCTATTAACTTTACCTGAGCTTAAATACAAAAGCACTAGTAGTGATACAACATATATGGTATGTTCTCATGAACGAATCTAAGTTATTAAACGGATTTGTTTTTTTATCTGCTTATGGAAGATAGTTACAATTACTAAATACACAATTCACAATAGTGATAAGTAGCATTTTAGTTTGGCAGATTTTTTTAATTAAGCTGCCTCTGTTATTATATTAAATATACACTTATACAACTCAACAATTTCAACGTATTTTTACTCAGTATTTATAGTATTGTGGCATGCTTTAGTGAGTTTATAACAAAAAATACTATTATCTAATTAAGATAGAACGCAAACAACTAGGTATAAAAATCTTAATTATCCGATAACTCACGTACTGTGTCAAGAAATGCGGGCTGAATATTCAGGACGGAGTGTGCTACACACCAAATTTGTACAATGTCTGCAAAACATCCAATTAAAACCACTTGCGCACATGCCTAATAGTTTCACAACAGACCCAAGGCAATGGTTCGTTAGTAAAAACGCGGGATTAAAGGCTTTAAATATTTTAAAATTCTCACACTAACTGCAAAATTATTTCTTTGTGACACGACCTAAGTCCAAAAGCAGCGTCACGCTAAAGAAAATTACCCATTCCGCGCAGGCTAAGTTATTCATGGAACTATGTAATTGCTCCACCGATAATTGAAAGTTAATTATAACTGTTATTAAAACAGTTACTATTTTTACCGTTCTTGCACATAAATATGCGAGCGTAGGTTTTTGTGCTACCTACTTATTTTAACCGAAAGACAACAGTGTTTGTACTAACTTGTTTGTGGAGACATATATTCTGTCGCGACGGCTACGTGCACTCGCATTCATAATCTTAACTCTTAGGGCTCAGAACAGAGGACAAAGTTTCGTTAAATAATAATAAGTAAGTGCTAAATTTAAAATGTTATCGTTACAATGCAATTTATGATTTTGTCAGTAATTTAAAACGCATTATAACGCACGCTTAAAACACAGATCGCGACTGTATTTTCCTTTGTAAACATGACTGCGGAGTGCATAATGTTTATGAATCGTAAGCGAACTACAGAAGGAAACTCGCATCAAAATTCTGCGCCAGCGCCGATGATTCCAGCGCTCGTGGCTTGACAAGTTACAATTGAATACACCTCACGTAATGCGTGTGAAAAAGTAAAAGCCGTCACCTTTGTTATTAGAACAATATCCTGTCGATTGGTTATAGCGCGGTCAAACACTTAGCAATGGATTTCCTTAATAAAAATTTTCTATCAAACTTTTCGATGTCTACAGTCGCTTCTTCTTTGGGTAGTGTTGGCTGCCAACTTGTGATGCCACGATGTCGATGCGTAAATTGGCGATACGTGTGTCGCATGGCGTCGCATTATCGCAACTCTTTGATCAAACGCCGACAAATTGAACTGTGGTAGGTCACGACGCTCTACAACGGCTTTTGCATTATTGTTCTTGAAAGTATTCACTATTTTTAGGCACATTGAACACACGTCTAATGTGACGAGAATTCGTAACAACACTAAAACTTCTCATTAAAATTTGAAAGAAGACCGCCACATATTAAGAAAGGTGGATATCTTAATTCCCGTAGTCTTGTAAACCAATAAATTATAATTTAGGATTGCATTCTGGACAATGTCTGTGTTAAAAAAATATCGGCCTCTTTAATAGAAACGTTCCCTTTTTTACCCGCATGTATCATTTAAGTGGAGCTAGGCTTCTGACTGTCGATAACAATTGAATAACAACTTTGATTAATATAGCTGTCTCTTTCTTTATTCACAAAGAAAATTTCACAATTGAACCAAACCTTAAAGATGTACACTAAATTTTTTTTTAAATGGTATTATTTCTTATTTTTACGTATAGATTTAAAGCCATATTATAATACCCGATTTCTGAAAGGGAATACAAACGTAAATGTTAATTAAAACATATGACTAAAAAAAATAAACGCATAAATTATCCGGTAAAAATTAATGCAATGAAATAAAATATGTAGACAGAAGTGCAAAATGATGTATCAATGACATAATAAAGTGGTTTACTTAAACATGCAGTAAAATTGTTGTTAATATTATGATACAGAATGAGACAGGTATATATCTCAGCGTGTATCCCTAAATTGGAAGGTTTCATTACTTAAGTATGTGGTGGGGCCATACATCATGGTGTTCGGCGCCGGCGCAATGCTTTCTGTTCAATCTATAGAATATAGATTCTATCTTAGTAAACCGGTACATTAAAACTCATATAATATACACAATTTATTTGTTTTAATTTTCTGTTCAAAAATAGGTCGACTATTTTATAAAAAAAACTAAAAGATCAAAATCGTTTGAGTGCCACTATAACTTTCTCCGCGATCACGGTATAACACTAACAATCGAAGCGATCATATTTTTTTATTGGTGGATAATTATCGAGATTCCTACTGAAATGGTGTGATAAACTTCATTGGTCATTAGATCGAGAGCCGCGACGAATTCGTGACTGCCATAGAAGATTGGTTAAATTTGCTACGGGGTGTAATGTGAGTATTGATTGACCAAAGATAATTAAGAAGTAGCGAGAGTACTATAAAAGTAAAGGTAAATGCACCTATTAGCAATCTGCAGCTCAGCGAATTTCACGTTTCATTACCTTATCTGAGAAAAATAGCTCGCAAAGATGTTTAAATGCTACATATGAAATGAAATATCACGTTTTGTTTTCATTTCTAATCTTCAATATAGAATCATTCTGATTACAATTGTATTTACTAATAATTTAAAATTCTTACACTGAAAATACTTAACTTTTCTAGGTTTTTACATGACTGAAATTAAAATGAACTATGAGCTGTTGTTATAAAATAACTTATAACTTATAGTTCGAAAGAAAGCTTATAGTTTCAAATAAAGTGTAAAGAAAAACCAAACCTCACACATTTTTAAGCAGTGATAAAAATGAGAAAGAGAAATAATTAAATTATCTAAAAGTGGACAATTAATTTACACTTAAAGTTGGATATATTATTAGCTACTTATATCTTTCTTATCTTCATGAATTGTCAGTTGTGTCGATTTATTAATCGATACATAATGTGGACAAAGCATATCCTCATAATTGGTCTAACTCTATATCCGACTTTGTTTAAAAAGAAGATACATTTCCACGTTAAACGTTACTTTCGGCACGACGCCTTGTACATCAAAGAAATAACATCAAAATATATTTATGCTATAAGATACGCTATAAGAGTTAAGCAATTACAGACTCTATAACGTTAAAAAGAAGGATCACATCGTACGTGACTATAAAACGTTAACGAAAATTCGGGTTTATGAAAATTCTACCTTTCCGATGAAGTAATAAAAATTAAAATGCTCTGTGGCTATAAAGATTTTTGTACAGAAAGGCTAGTGCAACGTAGTTATTTATACGCGGCGAGTGTTACGGTGCAGTTTATGCGAAATTAAATATGGTTTAATAGTTTACTAAGAAAGGGTTAGTGCTGGCAAAATTAGTCGATGCAATTTTGTTATGTGGCGCAAGGTAAATGGAATTATGCCTGTACTGAACTGACTTTGAAAAACTAATTTTAACGATAAAACGGAATTTCTATTTCCTATGACACTGATCGCATCCCTAATATGTGAATCGTCTTAAACCGTGTTCCTTTATTTTAATTTACTAAAAATGGATATTTTCTATAAAATATACATGAAAAATTTCATAGAACGACAGTTTTGGTTTTTTAATCAGAAATTGTGGTTTGCTCAAATAAAATATGAAGTTTATATTATCAATTAATTTTAACTTATTTAATTTATATGTAATGCAATAAGATTAAAAAGTTATAGAAATTAAGAAATAAAATTTTATTTCTTTCCCGTGTTCATTTGTCTTTATAATATTTAAACTAAATTCTAGATGATTAACCTACTTATAGACAACATATTATTACTTTATATGATCTAGAGGATTGAAGAAATTCGGATAGAGAAGCGTTACTTGGTTGAAGCAACCTCCTGAAAACCGTACTAATAAATTTATTTTTGAAGAGAAATTTTCATGTAATTTAGAATATTCTTGAGTATCATAGTGGGTAAACAATTTAATAAGGAATGATATGATGTGGATTCATTACATTTGCTTGCAGATATTTTAGTGTCTACTTGAGTATTCAAATCCAGTCCGGCGGGCGCCTTCAGTGTGGGGTATCGTGCAACAATTAATTACAAGACAGGCATCAGCCAGCTAAGGACGGTTATCCAAGCGGAAAGCGGAGCGAAGCTATAATGCATCAGTTGATCGAGAAAAACCACAAGTTTTTGCAACCATTAAGGGTTACGCTTTTTAATCACGTTTAATAAAGCTTCGATGATTTGTAAATATTTGAGCTTTATCAATTTCGGTAAATTAATTAACTACACTTGTCAATGGTTTGGAATTATCTATAAAATGTTTGAAGATAACATACGATGTTATAAGAATAATTACAACCATAAAAATCTACATGAATTCAACATGAAACTTGAGATGAACGTTAACATGAGGTTAAATATGGTTTTGTTATTTGAAAGGAGATTGCTCAGCTTCCATACATGTTTGGCCTAAAGACCAATAATCATGAAAACTTATTTCCTAGATTCGAAATTATGTATAAATGACTGTAGAAACAAATATTATTGACGGACACCCCTGAGAACTTCTATAAACCATATACCCTGAATGATTTTGAGGTTATGTTTGCATACCTCAAAATGTACCTCCCCTACATAGGTATCAAAATAATAAAAAACAAATAAGTAAACTAGGAAATCAAGCCAAAGGTACCACAATTACGTGGGTATTAGATTATATATAGAGCATGTAGATTAACAGATTGTTGCCTGTTTTTGAAATTAATGCACAAGAGTAACATTTAAAATCAGGGAAGTATGTCATGTGATTGCGACTATCAGAAGCAATCTTGCTTGTTTCATTTAGAAATTGTGATTAGACAGAGCAAATTGTATAGAAGTGTATCACACCTTATAATGTGTTTATGAAGGTGTTTGGCGAAAAATAGAGTTTATGATGTCACCTACCATCTATAATAATTGTCTTAGCACATTTGCATGTAGTAAAAATGATAATATAGTTGAGTATATTAATACCACAGTGTAATATTAAAAAAATATTTTATCTTATCGATCTGTACAAAATAGATTTGTTTTTATTTTATATAAACAACTTCGATCAGTCTTTGGCTGTATGTTACTACACCCATAGCCATTAAAAATGATTCGTTCGTATGTTTTTCAAACCGGTAAAGTGAAAGTCCTTTTTAAAATGAATATATTATACAGAAGTGTCCGTTAAAATCTAATGACTGGAAAATAAAGTATAAATTACGCCAAGAATTACCGTATAAGGCAATATTTTTTTTTCATTTGGGCCAATTTGAGCAATCTCCTTTAAGGATTATGATATGCAAAAATACTAATAGATGATTATTTTCTACATTGAATTGAAAAGTTTTGTTAAAATAATTTATTGTAAATAGACAATCAAATTGAACGTTTGTGTATATATCTTTTAATTTAGTTTCATAATATTAAATGATATTATAAAAGTAGCTTGTTGGTTAATGCTAATTTCTTTTTTTATTAAAGTCGCAAATGAATGAAATTTGTATACATATTGGGCATTATCATACTTTTCCTTTTAGGACAATGATGCGATAGTTTAATAAAATTTTGTATATCTTTAATTGATAAACAAACCTTACATAACGTTCATAGCAACTGACCGTACAACCGACTGACTCGCGATGCATTTTTATATGTAATATGTGTTTGTATATAGTAAAATGTGTGTTATATATTTGACTATTACAATAATGCGTTAACGTTTCAGCGATCTTTTTATTTAATTAACAGTAATGTTTCCTTCATTTTTATTTAAATAGCCATCACTTTTGATATTTTTTTATTGTAAGGATTGTTTTTATTTCTTTAAATACCGCGTCTTAAAATTAAAGTCTGTAAAATATGAGTGATATAATTTTTCACCTTCCAAAAAAGACGATAGAATAAGGTTGATAATGGAAGAGACTAACGAAAGAGTCGATTGCAGGCGAAGTATACAGCGGCTAGTAGGGTCTGTGATTTTCAATGCAACGGTGTAATGGGCCCGGGTCACGGTTTCCGAGATAGGTGATTTTGTATGACCTTTTCTACGACTATTGCAAAGTTTAATGTTTACTTTGAACAAAGATTGAGAAATGCGAGATCGAAAAACTTAAACATACCAAGCGTTTAGTAATTATACATTCAGTTATGAGATTTATGATCATTATTTAGTTACTTCAATATTATAACGACGTTATAATAAATAAATGTTACCTTACATAAAATTCTTATTTTATCATAAGTATGTAATAAACTTAAACTAAAAATTTATATAAAAATCATTTTTATATTAAGATCAAAGTGTTAATTTTAATTCCAATATCCAGACATCCGTTTGATGTGACGGTGGTCTCCATTTGATTCCAAAAAAAGATGTACACACACACCACGAAGAAGTCGGGGTTCATATTTATCACTTCACAGCTGCGCACCTATGATCGATCCTTATCCAAGATGGCCGCCGGCGCACACCGCAAACAGGCGGGAAACAAGCGCAAGCCCACCTTCTTTGACGTTAGCGGGTCCGTCAATCTTTTACCGCGTATTTGAAATTGGAACACTTGTTTCTTTTTTATTTACATATCGAACTTTTTAGAGCTAGATAAAAAGCAGCCAACGTGCTAGCGCGCAGACGGTTTGCGTTGTACTAAAGTTTTAAAAACACTCATAATAGGTAGGTACGCATTCAGAACTTGAAAACCATAAAACATATCTCCCCCATTATTAGTTTATGGCTTGCGACTGTTGCGGGGCTATTATACTGTTATTTTGTGTCTGTTTGTTTTTATTGTGTGCGGTTGAAGGCCAAACAAATTTGGGTTGCCGTCATTACAATATGATATTGAATTGTGTAAATTATCCAAGCAGCCAGTAGTCATTGTATAATATTATCTTTCGTACTTAGAATTTTTTGTTAAGTAGGTATATCTTTAATTTTTAACCACAAAAGTTATGTTTCATACCAACATTGTATCAAACAAAACATTTGTCAATAATTTAATCGTTTTATTAAAAATATTTACGGTTATGTCTTCATAGTGCTTATGACTATAAACAAATTTAACAATTACTAAAATAGGCTAATTTATAAAACAAAATATACCAAAAGCAATTTTGTATCAGACGAAATAATATTATACGTTTAGGATTTACTTAACTGGTAAGAAATGTGGCAACGCTTTTAAGTAGAGCAACCTTCTGCGCGATGCTCCGTATCGGGGCCAGTTATATGATGCGGCTCGCATTCTTCAATACAGAATCACTAACCTCTATAATAGTTTCATGCTATTATAAAGACACATTCTAATGTTTATAATATCACAAAGATTTATAAGCACAACTTATATAGGTACAAACTTCAATTTGATGAAAGTGATTGATGTGTTATTAATTGTTGCATTTTTAAATAAGAAAAGGACTAATTAATGAATTTAAAAAAGCATTATATTTATTTATGCATATAGGTCTATAAAATTTATTATCATTTGATTTATTTAAGGAATTAGTTTTACTTTATTTAATAAAATTTTATTGTGATATATTTTTTATGTATGATAATACATAAACACAAATAGGTAATACATATTTATCATACACATATTCTTGTATTGTAAAGGATTTATTTACTAACCTATTAAAATTGAAGTAAAACCTTTTTGCTGAATTAACAAAAATGAGAGTAGGTAGTTCTAGTCACACTTTCGTTGTATTTTTATTAGTGTTATAAATATAAATTTGTATGTTGTATATCTTCTCTATACATTTTGTCATACAGTTAATAGTGAAATTGTTCAAAAAAGTTCTCTTTTGGTTTTTTTTTATATTTTTCCACATAAAAAATCACAAAGCAAAAAGGCCAATCAAGTTCGCAGTTAATATATTAATTTACCTACACTGCTTCTTTACACTTGAAATTGATAATGACGTATAACGCATCGTTCGCAAAAGGTATTTCCATCCGATATTTTGCAAGTGAGTATCCAACTAGTGATTACTTATATCTCATTTCCTTTGATAAGGGCTCGTTTTAAACGCTGGAGCCCTCAAGCATATTAAGTCGCCAATTTCGGAACTGGTTTAGAAATTATAGGGCCAGACTCTGGTATGAGGTTTGACTAAGTTTTTTAAGTGTAACGAAAGATAACATGAAAGCGACTTACTTTTATCAGTATATTGGTGATGTGGGTTTGATTAAGAGTCAAACGTTAAATTATAAAGAAAATCTCATTATTCTAAAATTAACTGATGGTTTATCACTTATTGTTTCTTCTATATATTCAAATGTTGGATAATTTATACCATAAATAAAAAACATTGTAGATAAACTCTATTGTAGTAAGTAGATAAACTTTATTGATATTTTTGGTTAAAAGAAATAAAATGAACTGATCAGATTTAGGAAAACCTAATAGGCTAACTTTTCTAAATAGATTATGATTATAAAAACAATAATATACTTTATTTTTCTTATATAATCCCATAGTCTCACGATTTTATAATTTTGTCCATATCTTTCGGTCTTTCGATTTCGCCACTCTATGTTTATTAAATACACTTTGATAGATTATACATTACGATGAAAAGAGAAGTTTGCTTACAAGTCTCTGATCTTCCATAGACTAGTATTTAAATAGAGGAGTTGAACCTGTGGCCCGTTCGTTAGTGACTACTACTGATATTTTAATTAATTATTTTTAAATTAATTTTAGTGTCATAGTATTTTATCTGATGAGTTTCGGTGCGGTGTTTTCAAATTGATTTGATTTTTATTCTCAAATTAGCATAGAATTGTTTTTATTAAATAGTTAACAATAATCCATCTCGAAAAAAACATTTTTTTTTTTCAAAATTTATTTCAACTCGTTTCTATAGTTCCGAAGATGATATAACAAAATCCTCTGTCATTCTTTATAATACTAGTATACATATTGAAAAAAAAAACGCGCAGAAAATAATTCACCTTAGGCGAGATCTGAATGCTTTTTCTAACAAGCTGAGTCGACGTGAGTTTGAATTGCGCCTCAGGTGAATTTTTCAACCACGTTTTAGGGTTCCGTGCCTCCCTTGAAAAATTACTTCGTTTCCGTTTGTTATATTAAACAGTAATTTTTCCCTCGAGAACATGCAAGGCATCATTAATAAAATAAGTAACTTTATGCAACAAAAAAAAACAAGTTTCTAAGTAATTTATTATTAATTTATATCGTAAAATTCGAACCACGAAATTTATAAACAAAATTGAAAAAATATCTATATGTTGTTACTATCACAATATTTTGTAATTTATAACAAAAAAATAACGTATATGTACCTAACCTAAAGTTACATCTGCAGTCGGAGAATCGACAGTAATATATCGTCGCGTGTGAATTTTTTAAAATAAATAAAAAGTTAACTTTAATTAGGACAATAATCGGTGCTAAAGTAAAGTTCATCATTTATGGAATTTAGCACACTGATTTTTTGAATGCCTACTTGCCTTGGCTTTAAAAATACCAATTTTGTACTTATAAGTTCAAGTACAAAGGGCGGAATTCTAAATGTACCAGGGAAAAACAGATAGAAATATTAGAGGTATGAAATATTCCCGTGACAAACTTCCACATTAAAAATTAGAACGGAGCCCTCAATGTCAAATCAGACTCGCATTTATTCAATTATACAGAAATGAGGGCTAATGCATTTATAAATTAAAAATATAAAAAAATACAATTATTATTTACTTCTACCCGCAAAAAGAATATTACTGTTATAGAAATCTCGATATTTAAATATCAATGACATCAAAGAATTTAAGTATTATTTAATACAGGAAATTCAATAAAGTACTTTGTTTTGATATTTATTTATTTATCACAAAGTGGTTTAAAATTAAAATGAACGGTTCAATTATCTGTATGCTACATTATTATAGCTGATGAAAGAAATAAGAACGGGTAAGTATTTACTAACAGATTGGTTATTACAAAAACACAAGACTACATTTACCATACTTTAACTGCGTGTTAAGCGACTGGTTAAGTTAAATTACTTGCAGTAGTCGTGTTATTAATATAAGGTGTATTCAAATCTACTTGAACTTAAGATTTTGCAATTAAGGAGATATGAAATTCATTTATATTTTTTAATTATTATATATTTTATAATACAAATTGTTGTTTTAATCGGTATTTAAAAATAAATTTATTCTAAAACAACTTATAATTTATCATTACACATTTCTCCAAAAAAGATAAAACAAAACATGTTCAAAAAATTGGTACAGAGGCAGTACTCGTCTCTGCTTCTGCTTACAGGTCAGTCAACGCCGTATCCATTGGTTTATCGAAGCTCTGATCCTGGGTGTTTAATCAACGCTATGTAGGTAGATTCTTGGTTATCAAACTAGATTTTTTTATAATTATTGCTAGTAAAGTGAGATGTCCGATTGTATATAAAAATATTTTATTATTTATATTAAAAAATATCAAATTGTTTATTAAGTTGGGTTTTTCAAACTATTTTAACTTTCTGATTACGTGCAAGTAGTAGGTTAGACTAATAAAGAAGGCATCCGGTTTTCCATTCCAATTTAGGTGATTTTTATAACTAAGGTTTTTTATAATATCCAACAAAACATAATTTAAAAAAGTATTGTTTTATTATTTTTTCGTAAGATATAGAAGTATTTATATTTTTTATGTCGCTAATTTATTTTTATATAACCGGCCAGTGCTCACATGAGTCATTTTTGTCGATGCCCCGCGAGCCGAGCGGTCAAGCCCGAACTCTTTAACAGGCTGTAGCCATCGCGTCCTTGTATTGTTTCGCGGGCCGTGTTGCGTGAACCCGGAGTGAAATATAGCTGACAGTGCGACTACTTATTTTTGTTTTATTTTTAAAGCTTGTGTTACTTAATTTTATCAAGTCGCATGAATTATGAGAGGCGGGACCACACGCGTTGCGTTAATTACGCATTAGTAAGTAGATAGAAGGGATGAAGGTAAGGTTACGTTTTCGATGATTTTGTGGAGGACATTATTAGGGAATATTTTTTTTTATTTAAACTTAAAAAAAACTTTTTCATTACTTTTAATATTTAATATTGCACGATTATTTTTGAATCTGACAGGACGTTCTTATTGGATTTATGACCAATTTCGTGTCTATTAAGACAATCTTGCATTATAATATCTCTTAAACAATAACAATCTTATTAGAATTTAGTCCAATAATGATTTTTTTTTCAAATAGATTATTATTAACTCATTTTTAAAATAAATAGAGTTGAAAACTATCTGTGCATCTCAAGTTTTCGTCGTCAAACGAAATCAGGTGGCCATTTCTCGATGACCACCAGTGGCAAGTTAATAATAATACGCCCAAACTAGACCGGGCCATTGAACCCGGCGCGGACGCAAGCTCCCGCCACCGTAGAGAGCGTTAAAATGTCGCACTGTGTACAGACAAAAAGCATGTGGTTTCGAAACGGGAGTGGAATAGTGCGAACGATAGATACGTAAATAGGTGTTATCTTTCTAGAGAAAGCAACAGGATTTAGAAAATTTATTAACCTTCGAGACATCGGAACTTAGTTATTTCAAATAAGTAGTTGGACCTAAAAATTGCTGAGGATAATAATTTTACATGTATTTTTAACTGAAATGTATTAATTTGGTGCATTTTATTATTAATTAAAAAAAATATTAACAATGGTATCTATTTTTGAACATGAGATTTTAATTTGGACTCTATAAATTTTAGTAAAATTATTTCATGAACTGTTAGTACCTACTACACCTGAAGAAGTAATTTTTAAAATTTAGTAACATTTTTAATTTTTGTGACATTTTTGTTATTAGTCATTGTAAGTTACTAGTTTTTTAAATTAAAAAAAAATATTAAAGACAATTTGGACAGACATAAACCATAAATAGTTAAAAAAAAACTTCTTTTTCTTTGAACTCTACATTGATAAATAATTAAAAATATTATTATATCTACTATACTAAATTGACCTTCTAATAGCAATAATAATAAAGTAGCGGCCATTATCAACTGTAATACTTTAAAATAGTATGTTAAATTTTTGTAGTGACTATTTATAATCAGTGTATTTATTCGCTAGTGAATCCGTTTTTAAATGTGTGATATAATGTAGTAATTTTATCAATATTTTAACTTCTTCAAAAATTTTATTATAACAAACTACCAAAATATATCATATATCCTAAAAAGAAGTATTTTTTTTTAAATATGTTTTGTACACTAGAATTTTCTGTTGATAGCGTTACGAAGAAAATAAAATATTTATATTGAATGAGACATAATTCTGAAATTAGGCATCAATTTATTAGACATTTACGATTATTTGATGGGTGTAATCAATTATATAGCAATGTTCAAATCTGTTTATACTAATAAGATGTTAACGAGGGTCGTTGGTTTTATGACCATTTTATTGATAAAAGCTGTCTGGCATACCTGATTCTGAATGTCTTATTGGGCGGTCTTGTTGGATCATAGGAATAAAGCAGCATTTTAGAGCTTTTATTTGAAAGAATGCTATGCGGTGGTACTTTTTCTCATAATGATAAGATAATTATTTTTTTATTTATGTGAACCAAATGATTTATTTTAATGTTTCTTTTATTTATGATTTTGAGTAAAAAGGTTAATTTTTTTTTAACCTCACTCGTGGGTGTCGCTAGTTTTTAATCGTGATTTTATTAAATAGAATATGTGACTGACCTGCTATGGCCATCCAAGGGTAGAAGGTGTGGTTGGTGGGTTGATGCTGGACCGGTTGTGCGGCAGCCGCGGCCGCTCCGGGTAATGCACACTGGTTCCCCCAAGGTAAAGCTCTTCCAGGACTTGAAGACTCGCTGTACCGGGCTTCTGGCGTGCATGCCGCCGGCCTCACCAAGGCTCCTAGACCAGACCCCCAATCCTTTGCACCGTAGCCATTCTGTTGCTCACCCCCGGCTTTCGAGCAATCCGCCTTTGCATACTGCTGCTCTCCTGCGTACAATTTACATGCAGCAGCTACAGATGCGTCGTAAGGCGAGTCTTGTGGTCTCGGCTGGTGCAACGCGTGAGGCTGAGCATAAGTCAGCCCCAGCGGGAAACCTCTGTACTGATCACCGCCCCCGCCCCCTTGGTGAACACCATGGGCTCCATAGAAACCACCCTGCTCGAAATAAGAGTTCATTCTGACTAGTCACCGGCACTAACGTCACAAGTTTGAGAAGCACTTATGTCATTGCGTCCCCACGCGCTGTGATAACGCGACCTCCGCCAATGTCACACCAAACCAGACGATTTAAATATATATTTTTATAATTTTATTGCCTCTTAAACGTCACTCCAGCGTCATAATGGGCTTTGCCGGCGATAAAGGCCAGTCGACGTGTGTTTACTTTTTACGATTATTTTATTAGTCGGGTGCGGGTTTACGACTTTTAAAGCGTTTAGGCGCCGGGTCGTCTCTGATATAATTTGTTATGTCGCGATGTGTACCGCGAGCGAAGTTTGCCGCGTCGAATAGAGCGGGTGGAGCAGTAAGCGACCGGCGCGGCCCGACTCACGCTGTCTACTGAGTACTTACTACTGACACGCGCGCCGCCCCGCGCGCTGCTGCGATCGCAACGCGACCGATTGTTCCGTCCCCTTTTCGCTAATGACTATAAATATTATCAGATACGCTCTCTTTCCTTTCTTATCACACCTACTGGAGCACGTGGTCAGGCTTTTATAATTAAATGCCATACATCATTCCTATAAAGTAACAAGTAAATATTATATAATTTTATTTAACGCTATTTCAAATAAAACTTATAAACCCAAACATTTATTAATCTTTTACTTTACGCTATTTTAATATCACTCTACAAGTAGAGTCGTAAAAAAAGGGTCGACAAAAGCCCAATAATGACTTTACTACTGAAAAGTGAAGCCGCAAAGTCGTAAACTCATAAACGTACAATTAGTGAAACGGGCGAGTAAAGAAAAGATTTTACAGCCACTCCTCGGCCGGGCCACAATGAGCGCGCAATATCGTAACAAGGTGCTGAATAGAGTGAGAAGTCGTAAAGATGATTATTATTTCTTCTACTACCTGTTTTTACGAGTGATGTCGTTATCGCGCTCTGGCTTACGTAGGACCGAGGCGTAAGAGCGAGACGGGGCGAGATTCGACGAAGTGTCATTCGACAGACGGTGCAGTGAAGCATATAGTTGTCTTTATTTAGCGCAGTGTGGCGCGTGCAGTGGAAGGCGCACTATCGGAGGGTAAACAATAGCGCATTATCGCAAGAGCTCAGTTGGCGCGTTCAAATGAAGTCATCAAACGAATGAATGGCCCCTGGTAGAGCGGCCTACCAAGAGACACGTTCGCATTTTTATTGCAGTTACCTCTTTAAACAAATATTTGCCGATAAAGGGAACAGGTTATGGCTCTAAAATATTCTTTTTTTAAAATGAGTACTATTTATAATTGACCAATTTAGAAAAGTAGAAATACCTCCACGTCTTAGCTGAAGCCTTTTTCGATGGTTAGGCGTCGATTATTTCCGATAGATGGCGTTTACGTCGCGGGGATAAAAAGCTCAGTAATTTGTAAGATGGTGTTATTAAGTGGAGATGAAACAAAAAATGTAATTGCCTTTAATTGCTTGAGGCAACTGAAAAATGCGCATTCATCGTCTTAATCACAAAATCGTGGTCTTCCTGTAAATGCTGTATACATCGGTTAGGTATGAAAGATGAATTCCTGTGTCTCATTAAAGAAACACGCAGAGAAAGTGTCCACAGCCCAATTAGGTCCGTTATTACTTGTTTACTAGTATATTTTTTTAGATTTAAATATGAGTTAGAGAGAAGCCGCTCTATTATTGGCAGATATGACTTTACATTTTATTTACAGTCATTTTTATCAGCTATACGGATAGGTACATACAATATTCTAAATACAAAATCATGCTGATCTGGTAAAAGATAATATTTTCAATTTCTTATTCGTTTTCAGATTTTCAGCTTCTGAAAAACAAAAAGATTAGTTTTTTACTTTTTACATATTTTCGTTTAGGTACATCGCGAAAAATAGCCTTTTTCAGTCAGAAAATCACTCATCAAAGTTATTTAACAGAAGGAAATTTAACGCTTTAAAGATCTCTGACAACTTCATTAAAGATTTTTATATAGTTTGCTATGTAGGAGGGATGAAAAACAACCTATATTATTTATTGTACTCAAAAATTAACACCCGAGACTCATTTTAGGATACGAATAGGCGGTACGTAACTAACTAAACCAAAGAAAAAGCTAACGTTTAGACAGTGGAATAATTATTTCTCTGTAGATTTTTTCCTAAAAGCCTATCAAATTATTTTTTTCAAAAATTTGGACTGGGCGCATTATATTACTAAACAAGGTAACTCCGGTAGACGTTGCTCTGTCAATCTTTGGTAGCGAGTTACAACGAAATTTATAACTTGAAAATATTCTCCATGCGTAGATATTTACATAAATTACAGGAATCAATTGAACGATAGGTACCTATTTTATAGGTTTTATAGGTTTTTTTTTTTTTGAACTTGACGTTTTGTAGTGCCATCTGGTAGTAGCAACAAAATGCATTGTTAAAAAGAATCTTTATCTGTGCTTTAACAATTTCTATATAAATTTTCATTGCGATGCCGATTGACTGTATAGTGATTGGTATTAAGCATCGCCATCAGCTCGTATTTCTACCTATTCTTGTAATATTTGCATAAAAACCTTCCACATAAACCTTCTATCCCTTTTTCCTCCTCTAGGGTAAGTATTTTCTAAAATGCTGAAATATGTAACTATTTCATAATATTCAGAACTCTGTATAGAATTACATGGTTCGTTCTTAATAAAAATGCTTACCTAATTTTAAATAATGTCATCCTCAATTTTTTAAAAATGCTGATGCCCATATAATAATAGTGATTTGTTTTTTATCAATAGCTTGTTTCACTTCAAATAAAAG
The DNA here is from genome assembly GCA_927399485.1 of Calamotropha paludella. Lineage (NCBI taxonomy): Eukaryota > Metazoa > Arthropoda > Insecta > Lepidoptera > Crambidae > Calamotropha > Calamotropha paludella. The sequence goes on along the minus strand of OV656815.1, from coordinate 16,863,886 downwards.
TCTCTACGTTAGGAGGTTTATGCTGTGCGTTACCTATTAGTCAGTCAGTTACTCAGAACACAAGCTTTAAACCACTATGTGATACAGAAATTGAAGTATTATTGAAGTATTATATTGAACTAATGAAGGTGTCTCTACTATGGAAAGAGTTTATCAAAAAATTATACCAGCTCGGTTGAGGATTAAATTTCAAACTCCAGCGATGCCAAATTCGACGTGCAAAACTTTCTTAAAATCCTTGTCAGTATACTCTTGTCAAGAAGTTGAACAATTTTAGCAAGTAGTTTTTAATAACCTGTGTATCAAATATAATTACTAATTTCCTATGTCACTTGCTGAATATTATAGATTAGGTAATTGGTAACATTTTAACAATTTTATAAAAGGACAGGAATATTTTTTTTAATGTTTTGTTGGACTCTTTCCACACGAAATTTAGTACCTACTGCAAAAGTCAAAAATACACAGCAAAGGTAAAGCTATATTTCTCATGAAAATTTTGAATTAATTAGGTGTTTAGATTAATTTTGAGACAACCGAGAGCTAAATATTGAACAAGTGTTGAAATGAAATAATAAAAAATATTCTATGTCAATACTTCTAACGTATTTTAAAACGTGTTTATTTTCGTGTTTTTATTTTATGCTCACGTTTCAGTCATTCTATGAAGCTTAATTGGCTCCCAATCCGCAAGCGCAGGCAACTGAGTTTGCTATGCGTAGGCACTCTGCATGATTTTCTTCAATCCCCACCCCCACTTGAATTGTTAATTTCAATATCTCTGCAACGTTTATCATCAACTTTAATCTATCAATTCATTAGCAATCTCCACTCTTTACTATTCTTGCTATTTGGCTCTGGAACAGCTTTCCCAAATCCATTAGAAAATCTCCTTATAAATTCTTAACTCGTACCTCCTTAAAAAGCTTATCAAAGCCTTAATTGCCATTCGTCACTTTCTTACTAATTAGTGTATGTATATGTATTTTTATAATTGATGTATGTTAATGAATGTTTATCTTATAGGTATACGCGGTAAGTTTACGTAGTTAATTTGTTATCTATTTTGCCGCATTCATTAATTTCGTTTTTCTTAAGGTTTACTGGTAGAAAATGATTTTTGAATAAAGTCTAACTTGTGTCCAATAAATTTATGTAAATAAGTAAACACGGCGTCTTAAAAAGAGTCGAAAAGATAGATTTAAATATGAAAAATATGAGGATAGTATTTTCACTTATCTTTTTTACTTAATGGTCTTATGTTAGTTTCTGTGAATTCCGTTACAGAAGTATTATTCATAATCGTAGTTGAAATCTCTTTTTAGAAAAAATATTTTAAATTTCTTTTTTAAATACAGTTTTAATCACACTTCACTTATAGAGTACTTTAGTTATACCTACCTGGTACTTACTAATTTCGTTGAGATTTTTTGTTTACTATAAAAGAAAATTGATTAAACTTCTGTTAAACAAATTTTGTGAAAAACTAATGTAAAAACAGAACAAAACAGATTCTTTGCTTTTGAACCACACTTACCTATCAGGGTTCGCGTTAATGGGCCCACCATTAACGCGATAAGAATTATTGTTATAACAGATCAATCAATTCGATCGATTCGAAGAATAAGTGAATTCTGTCACACTTCTGATAATTTTGTGCTTCACCAATAAAACAAGTAAATACAAGTTTTAGGATCGTGTGTCTTCTAAAAATGCAATGTAAGCAACTACGATTTTTTTTAAAAAGCTTTTAGATACAAATAATAATCTTAATTTTTATTCTTATACAATTAGGTACCTAATGAGATACGGGTGAACCGTATCTCATTAGAAAAGACTATTACATCACTATTACCATTCAGTTCATATATTGATATCAATGCAGATCAAGAATCACTTAAGTAGATATTTCTACTGAAACATATATTCCCAGACTTCCCCAGACAGACAACGGGTCTTCGTTGCTTTGTAAGTAAACTGAATGTAAAATATATTTAATAGAGAGTCAATCAAGTCAAATACATTTAATACATTTATAACGTCGATATTGTTGGTACGTTCTAAAACCATGGTTTGATGCCTGGTCGGTTCCCTTAAAACTTATTCTTTTATGTATGTCAGAGATAACTTAAACGTAAATGAAATACTTGAATTGAATGCAGTGCGAATTTTGAAATCAAACAATGGTTAGCTATATTATTAGGTAAGAATTCATTGATTAATAATACATTTAAGTAAAATACCTAATTAATTCACCTATATATAACCAAATTTTTGAGAAATGAGAAGACACAATCAGCCCACAATGTCTTGAGAACGCGAAGATTCAGAGTCGCTCGTTTATGCAAAACTTATTGAATTGATTCATTACTTTGCTTAGCAAAATCAGTTGTGTGAAAACTTTATAACAGTGAATCACAGGGATGCATAAAACATGCCACTTTTTTTAGAAACTATGCTATTTTCAGTAATAAATAACTTAAAGTTTCTGTCAGTAGATAAGTATTAAAAAACTCTTACTCGTAGGTATACAACGTAGATTTAGAACTTGCAAAGCAAACAGTATTTGCGATATTGTACTGTCAAATAGTTTGCAGTATCAAACGTTATGACGTCACTAATGTTATTTTCTATTTTCATCAATAAGTTATTAATTTAATTAATAGAAAAGGTGTTATTACCTTTTCAAACTATATTTTATTCTATTCGTTCGATTTATTTTATTCTATGTATTTCTGAGTAAACGAGTCTGTCATTAATTTGCTTCAATAATTGTCGTCTAAGTTTAAGATTTACATGCTTCTTGAGCGTTCATTTTGTTAGGAAATAAGAACCGAAAGCTTTTTGATATAATTTTATTACTAAAGGCAGTAAAGTTTGAACTATGAAATAAGACTTATGAAATCATAAAAGTTTTGACTTATAATCTTATAAGAAATACTCCTATACTTAGTCGAGTTTTCTAAATTAATACGACTTCAAAATATCTTTAGTATATAAACGTATAAGATTTTATATATTCACCTCAATTTTAATTTAACCTTATATATAACTATATTTATCAAATCAGATTATTATCTGAATAGAAGAAGCAAAACCTGATTAATTTGTCAATTTAAACATTCTTTTTAATTACTCACAATTTAATGTCGATTAATCAATGGCTTGATAAATAATGACGCCATAGTTTAATATTGCCCTTCGTTTATGATACGATTACATTGTGACAGCTAATAAAAGTAACTCGATTGACTTCGTTATCCACTCCCCTATTGCATGATATAAACATCGAGTTATCAATCAGATCGGTCGCAGGTAAATTACAGTAATAAACCAGAGTCGGCCAGACATCTAGGCGCTGCGTTTATCCCGATGAAAACATAAAACATCAAACGTCTCTTTTATCTCTATTAGCAGGGTGATACTTTAAACAAGTCAATAATGGTTCAATAAATGTCCAACCAACGGCATAATAACGATGCGCGCGAGTGGGTCCGTAATAAAACTTCGAATTTATATCGAGGTTTAGCCCCAAAGGCGTGTGTACAAAATAATATGAGCGGTTATTCTGTGAGTTCCACAAACGGAGCAATTCACATGACTTTTATGTGCAGACGGTAGTAAAAATCATGTTTATGCGTAAGAGTGCGCGCGCGCACGCGTTCGCCACATCTGTTTCTTGAATGGCGAGGTTTTCTTTTTCTGCAGTGATAAGGAGGTTGAAAAGGTTATGGCTTCTGTAATATCTGCAATCTGATGAAGCATGAGGCGAAGATATTTATTGTTTTCCATTCTATGACAGTCCTGAAAATTCTTATTAGTTAGGTAGGTACCTGTTTCTCTCAAGTGTCAAGTTCAAGTTTGGCATAAGTTATAAAAGAAACTGGGAAAGCTAAATGTTGTGATCATAAATTAGATTATCATATACATTAGAAGTTGATAATAAAATTATTAAGGCAGATGAGGCTGTTGCTAAAACATTCGATAATTGATCATCTAGGATAGGTACCCATCTAAGTAACAAAAACCTTTACTCATTTCCTAACCATGCTATTGGCCTTCCTGCAAATCGAATTTCGAAAAGTGCAACCTACCTTTATTTAATTTAAAATACATTAACAGTGACATTATTATAAAAATATGTAACTAATATGTTAAATCAATAATTACTTCTATTATACAACAAATTGCATTCAATTCCAGTAAATGTTCTCCTCCCTAATTTTACAAAACTTATGTGAGACGACACCTACCTCTACTGTTTAAACAGGGTTTAAACGATGTAAACGGTGCTCTCTGTAAGGTAGTGCATTGGTTCAATATTAATAATTTAAGACCCAATTTGATATGAATATAGTAGTAGATTAAAGCTATTATTGGTGCTCATATTAAAAAACACATTTATTTAATATAAAATATTTTTTTATATTTTATCTAGGGTATTTGAACACACAAAAACTGCTATATAGATTTAGATGCAATTTGGCTCTCAAAAACTATACTTAAGGTGTAAAGATTTTTCGTTTGGTACTCGTTTTTATTTTTTTTATTATAACTGTGCTCTTGTTTGGAGCAGGCAGGCTTTAAACTATTTTCAATTAACATCACACTAAAATTCTTTACTTCCATAAGGGGCACGGGTTTTACATAATGACGGAATCACTGTACTTAGGGAGAATCAGCCACAACTAACTACGCCGTAGGTACTAATGTGGACTGGTGGATTATCATATAATTTGGACTTAAACTTCTTATCGTGCCTTCTACAACACAGACAATACCGACCAATAAGTACGTAAGCTGCTTCTCTTCTAGTAGTAAGTACTCGTTATCGATTTCACTGACCACTGCGTCATTCACCAAATGATCGAAGAGTTTGAATTGTACAGAACATAAGTAGTTAAGTAGGTATAAGTGGTTTTTTTAAAGTTTTTTTTAAATGAGTAGGTGGTTCTTCAAGCCGCAGAAGTGGTATGAAACAATCCAAGCGGTGTTTTCTGCTTGTTGAACGAAAGACGCAATTCACGTGACGTTTACGAGCGGTCGGCAGTAAAAATTGTGTTTATGAGCAATATTGCGCACGCGCCGTCAAATACGCCACACATCTGTTGCTTCAATGGTATTATGACAAACTTTTACTACCCAGTGACTAATTTTGAAACTAACGTTGTCTGATAGTAAAAACTTTAATTTTAAGTGAACTTTTTCGATGCTAGCGCCACTGACAGTGAATCACAAAAGGTTGTGCCGCGGTAAAGTCAAGTGTGACTTGTTTTTTTTGTGTTAAGTGGTGAATTGATTAAATTTAGAATTTGGATTCTATTTTGTTTTTCGATTAAAATTTACCTTGGTACTAGGAAAAGAAACCAGTATTTTTTGTTTTACTTTTTTATTTATTTTTTATACATTTCAAAAAAAAATTCAACTTCCAGAACGCTTTCAGCAAAACGGCGCTCCATACGTTTTTCATTGGCTACATTGTATATTTTTTTCAATTAATAGTACATTAAGATGTAGCCCGTTATACCTTGCTCCTTAATTACTATTGATTGGTAGGTATATTACCAAAAAAATTGAATAGTTAATATTCTTAGTTAAGTAAGATATTTTCATAAATTCTATATTAGATAAACTGGTGTACGAATCAGAGCGTCAATCAAAAAGTTTTTATTACTCGCCTTTATCACCCTTATTAGTCCCATGACAGAATCTTAGGAGAAATACTAAGATAAAAAAAAAAATTGTCATCCATTTAGTTCATGGCCACCATAGAACCATATAGGTAGCTTTAACTGCAAAAAAAATATGACATTCAAATGAATTAACAAGTTGCATGTCATAATTGACTGTTTAATTGTGTTCTATAGTGGCCTTCGGGATCAAGTTGGTTGACTGTATATCATTCCAATGGAGCATCGTGAAGTGAAGATCTTAGGGGCACCACTCTATCGGCAGACCCAGATATCGCTAGGCAGCTCAAGTCTCTAAAGATCTTACAGAACTGGATGTGCCCGACTGGTATAAGCAGGCACTAAAAAGGAAGAAATGGTATGCTCATTTCGAGACTCTGGACTACTAGGAGTACCTAAATAAGTATTACTCGAATGATGCAGGCAATTTTGAATGCAATAGGTAGATTTAAAACTATTTTGATAACACTTTTACTTACTATATATACAATATCAATTAAAACACATAGTAGAATGTATAGTTAATGTATAGTTCTGTTTTACAGCTACAAAAAAATTGGTATTTTCTATTTTATAAAATGTAATATCTGTGTCCTAGCTTATTTATCTATGCACTCCAAAAGGGCTATTGAAAACAATGATTTATGATAGAGCTCCTCTTTTGTCGAAGGTTTTTCAACTGGTTTTTCAACATAAAAATAATAACTAAATCCTGATATGATAGATCGATCCCATACTGAAATAATCAAGTACAAATACCCAACTTATAGATTTGTTAGTTATGCACTAGATCAAAGATGATTGGATAAAGCAGCTGAAAATCCAAATTTAATATCGAATTAAATGTATTATGTACACTCCACTTATTGCACTAGTACAACAACCTTAATTACATTCGTACTTTCCGTGTCGGATTGCCATATTTTGTTAAGTATTTCAAAATTGTTTTCAAAAGTTTTGTAAAATGTTATTCGCAAATTTTATCGAAAGCAAGTTTTTAAATCATCATGCACAGACTACTTAAAGTGCTGACTTCCAGTGCGGTTGCAGTAGGTACGTAATGTTTTTACTTATTATAACAATCTTTATTTTCAATAAAATATTGAGACTTCTTTATTAAGTGATAAGAAGAAGTTCGTAATATAATTTCATTTGCACTAGGTATTTCAAATATCAGGTAGGTATTATATGTTTATTTAGATCACATCTAGGTATATTACTTACGTTTAGATTTGTATTTTTCTTATACTGACGTCGCAACGAAGATTTATTCACTACATGAACATTTCGTTATTTCAAGTAGGTATATGGACTGTTACCCGACTGAAACTTGGCCATAACAATAAGAGACAATCACATAATCATAGCTCTGAGCCCTTTGTGCAAGTTTTTAAATGTGCAAACTTTATAATTACGTTAGAGTTAATAATTGTCCGAATGGCCTTAACGCTATGACAATAAGGTCTTAATTTATATCTCCACTCGTACACGTCAGTATATTTGACTACTTACACTCAGGCCTCTGATTAGTAGATTCTTACAATGAATAGTAACAATTCCTTGTGAATGTTAACATCGTATGGACAATGGGCCATTACTAGCTACGCGAGCCGTGTGTGGATTGGTTGATGCTAATGATTTCAGTTGTAGAAGAGACGGAAGGCTTAACGCACCTACCAAAGTACGGATGTGATCAAAATAATAATTTTTTCGTCACCCATTTGATGACCAGCCTTTAAAATATTGCTAACCCTGTGTAATAATAGGTTCACACACGCTTTCCACTGCGCTATCCATCTTCAATCTGCTCAATAAATCTACCTGCATATTATATTTAAGTAATTCTTAGTATATTTAGGGTTAATTAACTGCTACCTATCGCCGATTTTGGGTAATCAATTATTGTACATACACTTACCTACTTAGACCTAGAAATCGATTGAATAAACTTCAAGTACCTAAATCCTTCTTTACGGAGAATCAATGGCTCATTCGCGCCGCAAAGTTGCCTGTGTGTCAGTCTTCTACAGAATGTATTTTGAAAGTGTGCTCATGATCTGCATTTGCTCATACCGCTATCTCCCTTTTTCCATCGGACATCCAGACTGCAGGCTACCACCCTTTCTTGGTTGCTATTCCTACCTGTCGCACCAAGCGCTTCTCAACATCTTTTGTAATGTGCACAGCAAAGGAGTGGAACTCCCTCCCTGCAAATATATTTCCGAGTACCTACTTAGAACACGTCCGTTTTTAAAGCCAGGGTGAATAGAATCTTTCTGGGTTAGCTAGTTCCATCTAAGATCCTGTCTTGGCCCCCGGAAAAAAAAATCTAAGAAATCAGCTAAATTCTCAAACAACATTATCAAAAGTTTATTATAAAGATTTTTGATTCAACCATAATAAGTATATAATATTACAGATATTGTTAAAAAGCCAAGGTAAATTGTTTTTGAGAAATAAACCAATGCTCTATGAAAACAAGACAGCACATTTTTCTAGTTGAAAAGCACATTCAGTTTTCGCAGGTCAAATAAGCGCCATCTAGCGCATAATGTAAAATGCATGGCACACAATCGTGCTGCACTTAATGAACACAAAAGTGTGCCTTATTTCTAGAAGGTCAACTAAGCGAGATTAAGATAAAAAAGTAAACAAAGTTGCATAATATATGTTAAAAATAAAAATAATCATAAATAATATAATAATCAATATAATAAAAAAAAACTCATTAAATAAAGCTTAAAAGGTGTTAATGGCTCATTAAAGTTATTATCAAAACAATAGTAATAGAGTTCACGTGGTTCACATTTGTAGTGATTCAATTTTACGAGCAACCCATAACATTACGTAATACTGCTGTGTATCAAAAAGAAGCGTAAATGCCAATAGGAACACGATAACATGGTCGTAAAAGTGGATTTTATTGCTTTATTCATCATTCCGCTATTTAATTCATCAAGACACTTGTTAATCGTAAAATAAATCTTATTGTACAGTAAAGTGTTGTTTAAATTGACGACAAGCGTTTTATTTTCGTCATAATAATAAAATTTATTTTTACGAGCGCGCATACTGCGGGCCAGTGGAGCGCCACCTAGCGGTGAGTGGAGAGACCGCTACGTCGAGGTGACGTCACTTGATAGCCGCTTTGGATTTTACGATGCTTTTAAAGCACTTCGATGAATGGATTCGTCGTAAATGGTAACAGCTCTACAAGTGATTTTGCGGGAGTTTACTAACCCTTCCGTAGAAATGAAGCATTAACTGTCTTGCTTTGTAAAAAAGGTACTGACTTGCTTTCTAAACGAGGAAAGACTTCAGAAGCTACTTGTTTTTAACAGTAACTGTGATAACATTTAATGTTCATTTTTCAGTTCTTTTTCATATTGAAATTTTTCTTAACTTTTATGAAAAATTTACTTTTTTTTACATTAATTTCATGTTATATTCTGTTATTTTACTACATACCTAAGTAATACCTTAACCGTAAGGTAGGTATTTTAACCGGTTTAAATTTTATGTAAATAACGCAAAAGCACCTGGGTTTTTGTAATATTTCGTAAAAAACCACTGAAATAAAAAATGATACCTACTTAATCTAAAATGCAAAAAGTAAGTTGTGAAATCCTTTTAATTAAATTGAGCATTTCCATACTTATTTATTTTCAGTGTTTCGTGGCAATTTGATATTACTTTTAAATAATCGAATTTAATATTTAAACAAACCTTGATTTCACTGGAAAATGCAAATATGAACATGAAAGCATATAAGGTCCTATTCATTTTTTTTTAAAATACTGCAAATAAAACAATCCATGTAACTCTACCACATAAAAAAACATGATTATTACGCCAGACAACAAAAGACACTCACAAAAAATGTAATTTATTAAAAAAAAAGATCGAGCTTAATTTTTCAACTGAACTCGGTTATGCTTTTAATATTTGAAACATAAATGAAATGAACGTATTGCCACGAAACCAACGCACCGAAAGGCTCTCCTACACTGACAATCGTTATCTTCACACACACAAAATCAAGTATCCACGCACTTTAGTTAGTCACATTAAAACTAAACTAACTTTGCATAATTGTCTCATTCACGCACATACAAATGTTATGATGGCGCTTTGTATTGCTATCTCTTTCGCACACGATCGTCAAAATGGCCTCCAAACGAGATGTTTTGAAGGAACGCTACCAACTTTTGTTGCTTCTAATGGGCGGAGCGTGCATAAACAGGGACGTAATCAGTAGTTATATTTTAAAATATCATCAGAAAAAGGAAAAGATTTTCCAAAAAACATTCCATTTTCATATACATATATATTTTTTGAGTAATCCAAGTTTACACGTATTAATGGCTGAGGAATTCGAGCAAAATAATTCCAGTTTGCTGGAAATAAGCATAAAAATCTAGCTCTATTTTTCAAAGAAAAAAAAACTACAGTAAAACCTATTTCTTGTCTTTTTTCGCTTTTAGAAAAGCAACTACAACTAAGTGTGATTTTTTGGCTACGAGTGGTCCAATTTTGACTCTACCTTTGCCTTAAATAACAAGGTGCAAAGCGAACATAGAAGTTTAGTGGCCTAGAATTGTCAAAATTTAATATTTTTTATTATTATAATACAATAAAATTAAATAACGCACATTTTTTTGTCCTTATTATGACGTAATATTTAATTTGTTTAAATTCTCAAGTGAGAATCACTTATTTTTCTTTACCTTAGTCAGAGAATTTTTACTCCGACACATCAGCTATAATTTCTTTATTTATAGACAGATAAAAAGGTAAAAAGTGATTAAGCCTAAGAAAAATAAAAGTAGAAAAATACAACTTAGGTTAGAAAACCACTTAGGCAAAAATTTCCCATAGTCAAACAGCGCACGGTTTTATGCAAAACTTGTAATTACGATATATGAATTGATGCTCATATAGAAAAAATGCATTTTTTAATCTTAAGTATAAGTATGTGGATTAGTTAGCACTAACCCACGTTCAAATTTAATAACATTATTTCCCCGATAACCTAAAATTCAACAACTGACAATGCCATAAAAATAAAGTTGTCGAAATAATACTTAGTTGTGTTTATAGCTTCAAAAAGTAGAAAAAAACAATTTATAACGCCTATAGAAATGCTAAAAATATCCTAACTGCTGAAATTATGTATAGGCGTTTCTAGATATGATTCGATGGATTGATGCTTTAGTTTAATCAAAGCACCAATCCATCGAGAAACACACCTCACAAAATCACAAAATTTACTTAATATATTGTTAAAATGTTCTGAAAACAAGAGTGTTTGCGCCTCGCACCAAGTTTGATGAAGGTAACACTTAGGTACATTTATATTATGCACTGCTCATCTACTAACATATTATGTTACACTTTTTAGGTCTTGATAAATGTGTGGCAACTTTAGTTGTGGACTTAAATATATTTGCTTAAGAATTTTACTATAAATGTAATGCTCATATTTTTAATAAAATCTCTGCCACAGTTTTAATGAAAGTGCATTAATTATAACACTTATTGTTATTTAATAAAAACCAACAAAAAATGTAGCATTCGCTTTTAAGCCTGAGTACGTCGCTGCATATTGGTATCTAGATATGGCGACCGATGCGCTGTGTGACGAGCCAACAATGTGACTTTGTCCATTATAAAAGCTATCTTAACTTGTTACTTTATCAATATTTCAAAAAAATACTTAAATATAGTGGTCTGTGAAAATAATCCGCGTTACTCTGTGTTTTATGCGAAATAATCCATTAAAAGTTTAAATTGAGAAATGTGTTTGTTATACGTCCGTCCGCCATTAAAGCTATTCGAATGGCGCGCAATAAAAGAGATCGATAGATATAAGTCTGTCCTTTTCGCACCTATGGGCTGAGTGTGGAAGTAAGCGAGAATCGTCCAACAAAATGTTTCAAATATTACGTTTGTCTATATTTGTACAAATTACTCGGTAAGTTGGACTATTGATATTTTTTTAAGAAGTTAATTTGTACAAACAGAAAATTAATACAACGTTCTCTATGTTGTGAATATGTAATATCATTATTATTATTTCAGAACCATTTGATTATTTTATTTTTCAACGAAAATAAATCAAAAATGTTTTATCAGTTAGATAGGTACTTGCCACTTTTACTAACTCTACAAAAATATAGAGCCTAAGATAATAGACAAACGTTAACACATTTAGTTAAATGTGTATACCTTATATAGTTATATAAGGTATTGTGTAGGTAGATATAGGTACCTACTTAAATTTTCATAATTTCACAATAGAAGTAAGAAATCATTCAGATATTCAACCACCTTCAAAGATAGGTAGGTTTCTAGCTTAAATGTTTTTTTAACTTATGTTTAGGGCTCAAAATAAGAATTAAATAATGCAAAGTCCTACATCTTATGTTACCAAAAATATAAAATAAATAAAATTTAAGAAAACATGTATGGGTAGGTATTAAGTCTCTAATACATCCGTACCTACCCGATCAGTACATCGCTGTAGAGTTTTATATGATTTTGAGCTCAACCTTATTACATAATTAACCTTCATTAAGTTGGAATCATTTGAAGAACGGAACAAACCCATTTACTACAGGCTTATTTTAACTTTTATACTGAATTAATCAATAATCCTAACTGGTTCTAAGTAAGTAGTAAGTAATATTTAATTATGGAGGGTATAGAGTAATAAATTTTAATAAGGCTCTTTGTAGAAATAATAAATCTCATTATAACCTGTTAGGAGCTATTAGGCCTACTTAAATATCTTAGGGTTTTGGAGAACGCTATAAAATATAGAGTTGGAGATATAGTTTGACATTAAGCTGTCATAACTAAATACAATATAGGTACTTACATTCATAACCTGGTAAAATTACAAGATGGACAAAACTCACAATACTTCAATTAACTGATTGATTATGCTAAGGTATGATAAAGTAGGTAGGTAGTGTCCTATATGGGAATGAAATTTAAAACCACAAATAATATGATAGAAAAAAATTGGATACAAATAAACATATATTATTTAAAGATTTCTTGTTATAAATCGTTGATTAGTTCTAAATATAATAAAAATGACACCTGGTTTTATAATTCCCGCCTGAGAATTCACTTGTGACCCGAGTCGATTTTTCCTAGTATTTTTCTATATAATAATTTATCTTATGACACCTGGTACTTGGGTTGTTGACACTATGTTTTGATAAATAGCGTCTGTCATATTTAATTTAGTCATTATAACCTTGGCGATATACGTAAATATCGAAGTGAAAACAGAATTTTAGAAAAACTTGTATCATTATCTACACATTTTATACGGGTGAAGTCATCTTTGTGTGCGATACATACCTTAAATAAAACAAAATTGATTATAAACCTGTTTTCTGATTAGGTATATTTATGAATGTTATGTTCAACATTCATAAGTTTAATTTGAATTGAGTATTTGAAACGAGAGAGTTGAAGTATCAAAGTTACAGAAAGTTATTCATTTCGATACCTTTTTAAACTTAATCTCAATTAACTAGAGAATAAGCGACATAGTTGTCGATTTTCTTTTCTGAAGGTAAATATTTCACATTAATACATATGATACGAACGTCTGTAAACCAGCAATTTAGCAAAAAATATGTTTTTTTATAAAAAAGTACAAAATTTATGGTAACGTTAACAACATGATAAGGATCTACTTAATTCTGAGCATCTGCTTGTTATCAGGTGTTAAAATTTTATTAATAAACCGTCCAGAAAATAGAACGTCCATAGTATAGGTATCTAAATATGTTGGAATTTGAGATAAAATGATTGGTCCTTTAAGGCTAAGAGTACTTTACTGTTTTTATCTCCTTTTTTCATTTATTTGTCATCTGTACAACGGTCTAAAATCAAATTCACCTTTTCATATTGCTTAAATAATAATTAAACTTAACTTACTATTAAAAAAGAAATCCCTGCCAAAAATTATATAAATTTCTATTTAAGGTTTAAATCGGACAGGTCCAGTTACTTCAGGGAAATTAAAAAGTGCTTCGCCCATTTGGATTCTACATCACGTGCTTCTACGAGGTTAGAATGTTAATTTTGAATATAGTAGGTACGCCTATTCGTTGCCGATTTATGTAGACACCTCGGTGTGAAGAACTTCTCTGAGCTAGCAGGTCAAGTTACCTCGGTCGTTACGTACCAAGGTAAGTTGTTGGAAATAAATATCGGTAGCTATTAATATTTCGTCAGTAGAAGGTTAAATATTCCTGAAGTAAGATTGTGTATTTTAACAACCTGCATTGATTAGTTTATGGTTAGGCTTGGGTGATAGGTGGTGTTTATTACACTGTACGGTTTTATTTCCAAAAATATATCGATATTCCATTTCGGGAAGCTAAAGATCCTGCTACTAAATTAAGTATACCTATAGAGAATTCAGTCGAAATTTTTAAGTACCTATGTACAATAAATTTAATGGTGTAATTTCTTTAAAAATGTCAATTTAATATCTAATGTATAAAGAGGATTAATTGAGTTTATTGCATTTTTTCATTAGGTATTTTATTTATACTGTTGTGTATGTTGATTTAATTATAGTGTACTGTTGTGTATATTTAATTGTAAGAATAATGTTCTTATTCTAAGGGCATAGGCAGGGCAATATGGAAAGTCGAAAAGCGAAAAGTAATATTATAAACGTTCATAAAATTATTATAGTCTTAAATAAAATATTCTCTCTTTATCTCAGTTTTGCTACGTACAAATAGGGACTTAATAACTTGATTGATTAATCAAGTTTCACAATTAATAGCATAATATTCAAATTATATCATTCATAACACAAAGATTTATGAGCGTCGTAATTTAACTACAACTGGTACTGGTAACTTATACCTAATGTTATTTGCATGCAATGTAAATAAGTGACTTGCAAGTAATTATGCGTATGATTTGTAACTTAACTCTGAACTAATTTATCGAGTCACTGATAAGTAGGTTAGGGCTGGTTTGTGGCCTTTGGAATTACCTAAGTTCAGTACCGAGGATTTACAATCTCTTACTTATTTGATTTTTTAGAATTATCCAATAAATATAGTCCTTATATTACTGCGACTTTTTTTAATATTTAATCCTGACGTTTTGTCTCCTTTAAGGAGCCGTGATCACAAAAAGACAGGTAACAATCGTAGCACATGTTTTACGATGCGTCGTGAATTGCTTTGTTTAAATCTATCTAATTTATAATTTTTTATCATTTATTAAGTGGTGGTTATTGATTAGTGGTTAGTATTAAAAACATTCTAAAGTTGCGCCGTTTGGTGCAACGGTAGCAATCCTGCCTTTCGCACCGACTGTCCTCGGTTCGAATCTCAGAAGGGTCATAGGTATGTTTGTGTGATGAATACGAATAATATGAATATTATATATCTATACTAGTGGACCCGACAGACGTTGTCCTGCCTGTTATTTTTGCAGTATAGATAAATAACCTAGATACCGTCTGCAGCGCCATCTGCCGGGCTGATTTGTGAATCTAAACCATTCTCAGATCCCCTTGAACACACACAAAAAAAATCATTCAAATCGGTCCAGCCGTTTAGGAGGAGTTCAGTGACATACACACTCACAGAAGAATTATATATATAAAGATATTATATAGGTATGTCTATCCGTTACACTATCTATAACACAAACCTTACAGTGCTTACTTTGGGGTAAGGTAATTGGTGTGAATGTAAGAAAATTTTATATATTTACTTTAAAGAACAAGGTATTTTTTTTTAAATTAATAGAGTGTATTAAACTATATCTGCTTTCTCTCTGCATGCTCTCAGCATTTATCCTAACATATATTATTTTTTTGTTTTAAAACATCAAAGAAGGCATACTTCCTCACGTTCATCCGGATATAATACATAAATAACAGTACCTAAATATTTTGTCGAGATTCGTTCTATACGCGTATACTGGTACGGCGCCGTGGCATGTTTAAATTCTACCCTCGAACATTGTTTGTTTTTCACACTAGAACGCCCCGTGGCAGGTAATTACGTGATTGTATTGTCAATCGATTTCGAATAGCATACCAATTATGATGTAATCGATCATTAACATATGAATAGACTGTATGTCAAATTCGTTCTATTGTTTCATTTGAGTCGTTTCCCGAGTTCTGAGATTGGGAATATTTAAACAAGAATAATACGTACTGTTACTTTGGTAATGTAAGCGTCACTGTCAAATACATGGAAATAAAAAAAAAATACAATAAAACGAGTTGTAGAGCAAGTTTGTATTAAACAAGGTTTTGTAAATACTTGTGGTCATGAAGAGGTCGATATTGGACTACAATTCTTCTTAACTCGAAGAGGGAGAAAAAGAAGGTAACTTATTTTTATTGATAGACTAGCGGCCCGTCCCGGCTTTGCATAGGTGGACAAAATTCTTTAAATTTTTTCTAGCATTAAACATAGCCTATGTTACTTAGCGTGAATGTAGCTTTCTAATGGTGAAAGAATTTTTGAAATCAGCTTAGTAGTTTTTGAGTTTATTCATTGCAAACATACAAAAATACAAATCTTTCCTCTTTATAATATTATAGTGTAGATAATTGAACGTTTATTACAAAAACAACAATATAAAAGTCGGTTAACAACAGAGAAAAACATTAACAATCTGGTTTTTTCCTTTACCTTTTTATATATAGGTACTAGCTGCCCCGGCCACGCGTTGCTGTGTTATAAATTAAAATCAAATCTATCCTATCTTTTAAATTAGATCAAATAGCAGATAGTTACGAAGTTTGATCAAAATTGGTTAAGTAGTTTAGGAGTCCATCGCGGACAAACAACGTGACACGTAATTTATATATATTAAGATTACATTAGTGCCGTGTGGTGCCGGCCTAGAATAGCACTACTCCCCTCTCATCCCGTGGGTGTCGTAAGAGCCGACTAAGGGAAACCTCACCTAAGGAGATGGGCAGCAGCATCTCTTTATGCGTACGGGTCATACTGCGATCGCCAACCCGCCTGCCAAGCGTGGCGATTATGGCAAAACCCCTTATGGATAGGCAAACAAAGAAACGGCCCCTAGTCCCCGGCAGCCAAACCATTCCTAGCTACGGTAGCGGCTACGGTTACGGTGCGGCAGGGGGTGCGAAGAATCCCCGGGTAGGTTGCGGCTACCAACACCGACGACTGGACCTGGCAACATATAACACGCGCACATTGAGGACCGACGCGAAAATTACAGAGTTGGAAGAAGTTATCGGCAAGTTACACTGGGACGTCATCGGGTTGTCTGAAGTCCGAAGAGAGGGAGAGGACACGATAATTTTGGACTCCGGTAACTTGCTGTACTTCCGGGAGGGCGACCAACTGTCTGTGGGTGGTGTCGGGTTTATCGTCCACAAGTCCCTCGTCAACAACGTGCTATCCATCGGTAGTGTTTCCAGCAGAGTGGCATACTTGGTACTCAGAATATCATCACGGTATTCGTTGACGGTCATCCAGGTGTACGCTCCAACCTCGAAACACGACGATGACGAAGTGGAGGCTATGTATGAGGAGATTTCTAGGGCCATACATAGTCACAAATCCCACTACACGGTTGTGATGGGGGACTTCAATGCAAAGTTGGGGAAACGCTGCGGTGACGAGTTGAGAGTGGGGCAATTTGGATTTGGGGAACGGAACGACAGAGGCCAGATGCTGGCGGACTTTATGGAGAGGGAGAACCTCTATATGATGAACTCCTTCTTCAGGAAGCCCGTAACTCGCAAATGGACCTGGATAAGTCCCGACGGCAAGGTCAAAAATGAGATCGATTTTATCATGTCAACGAGGAAGCAAATATTCAATGACGTCTCTGTGATCAACGCTGTTAAGACAGGGAGCGATCACCGACTGGTAAGAGGCACATTGAATATCAACGTGAAGCTTGAAAGATCGCGACTGATAAAATCTACGCTCCGACCAGTGCCGACCCAAATTCAAAACCCCGAGCGCTTTCAGCTCGAGCTCCAGAACCGCTTCGAGACCCTTGATAACAGCATAGATGTGGACGATCTGAACGACCTGGTGGTGGATGCTGTCCGTACGGTAGGGTCAAAATACTTCAAAACCCACCGTCCCAAATTGAAGAAACTCTCCGCACATACTCTCGAACTCATGGATAAGAGACATGAAATGAGACTGCAAGACTCAGCGGATGCCCTACGTTATAGACAGCTTAATAGACAGATCTCGAAGTCGCTGACAAGCGACCTTCGTCAATTTAATACCGAGCGTATTAAAGAGGCCATAGAGCGGAACAAAGGCTCCAAAGTGTTCGCTAGAGATCTGTCTATTGGGCAAAGTCAACTGACGAGGCTGAAAACTGAGGACGGCAGTATCATTTCATCGACTCCTGAAATCCTGAGAGAGATTGAGAGTTTCTATAGGCAGCTGTATTCCAGTATTACACCAGGCCAAAGCAGAGCTCGAGATCCTAGAGCCAAGCTTACCCGACACTATACCGAAGATATCCCGGACATCAGCCTGTACGAGATTAGAATGGCCCTCAAACAGTTAAAGAACAACAAGGCGGCGGGAGATGACGGAATTACAACAGAGCTTCTGAGAGCGGGTGGCACGCCGGTACTTAAAGTCCTCCAGACGCTCTTCAATTCTGTCATCGTCCAGGGCAAAACGCCGAAGGCATGGAGCAGAAGCGAGGTGATTTTGTTCTTCAAAAAGGGCGATAAAACCCTACTGAAGAACTACAGACCCATCTCGCTTCTGAGCCATGTCTACAAGCTGTTTTCGAGGGTCATTACGAATCGTCTTGCTCGCAGGTTTGACGACTTCCAACCTCCCGAACAAGCCGGTTTCCGAAAAGGCTTTAGCACCATAGACCACATTCATACGCTGCGGCAGGTTATACAGAAGACCGAAGAGTATAATCGGCCACTTTGCTTGGCGTTTGTGGACTATGAGAAGGCCTTTGATTCGATCGAGACTTGGGCGGTGCTGCAGTCTCTCCAGAGGTGCCAAGTGGACTACAGGTTTATCGAAGTGTTAAGGTGCCTGTACCAAAACGCCACTATGTCGGTCCGAGTACAGAGCCAGAGCTCTAATCCTATCCAACTACAGCGAGGAGTGAGACAGGGAGACGTTATCTCTCCGAAACTGTTCACTGCTGCGTTGGAGGATATTTTTAAGCTTCTGGACTGGAATGGACTTGGCATCAACATCAACGGCGAGTACCTGACGCATCTTCGGTTTGCCGATGATGTGGTCCTAATGGCTGAGACCTTGGAAGACCTGAGCACCATGCTCGAAGATCTCAGTAACGCATCCCAACGAGTGGGTCTTAAGATGAACATGGACAAGACGAAAATTATGTCCAACGCCCATGTTACACCCGCTCCAGTAAATGTTGGGAACGTTACACTCGAAGTTGTTGACCACTATGTTTACCTAGGACATATAATACAGTTAGGTAAGTCCAATTTCGAGAAAGAGATCTCTCGTCGAATCCAACTCGGGTGGGCAGCGTTCGGGAAGCTGCGATACATTTTCGCGTCCAAAATACCTCAGTGCCTTAAGACGAAAGTCTTTAACCAGTGTGTGTTGCCAGTGATGACTTATGGCAGTGAAACGTGGTCGTTCACTATGGGTCTTGTGGGAAGGCTCAAGGTCGCTCAGCGGGCAATGGAGAGAGCTATGCTTGGTGTTTCCCTACGCGATCGAATCAGAAATGAGGAGATCCGTAGGAGAACAAAAACCGCCGACATAGCTCAAAGAATTGCGAAGCTGAAATGGCAGTGGGCAGGACACATAGCAAGGAGAACCGATGGCCGTTGGGGCGGAAAGGTTCTCGAATGGCGACCGCGTGCCGGACGACGCTCAGTGGGTAGGCCCGCTACGAGGTGGACCGACGATCTGGTTAAGGTCGCGGGAAAACGCTGGATGCGGGCAGCACAGGACCGATCGTTGTGGAGATCCTTGGGGGAGGCCTATGTCCAGCAGTGGGCGTCGTACGGCTGATATGATGAAGATTACATTACTAGTATTATTAGAATTACATAATGATGACTTAGTGCTTTAATTTCAGACGAAAAAAAAGTTTTTTTAATGGGTTCGCTCTTGATCCCAATCAAGGCCAAGACTGGATCCAAGATGGAATGAGCCAAAATAAATATCTAAATTTATCTATAAAGAGGATCTAATAGGCAAGGTTACCTATCCATTCCCCGGTTATTAATATCTCCTTATTTGTGGGCATTACTATAATTAAATAAGTAATGACTATGATACATCCCCTGTTTTTCTTACATTTGTAGTTGAGTTCCTAGTGATTTTTAGTAGTAATATTTTTTTCTAATTACAAAAATTTTCAATGTTACCCGAACGAATCGAAGACTTTTTTTAATTACAAAAGAGTATGTAGGTTCTAAGGTAAGATTTGTTGAAAAGGTGAAGCCACAAGGGATTAAAATATTAAATTTTGCTTTATTATTATTTATTAACCTGATAACTATATTGCAGAAAAAGGACACATTCACCTTAATTTCAACTATTAATGATATCTGATATAAGTGGAAAACCTAACAAGTAGTATACACCTACCCATTACTAAAGCAACTTCCAACAATAGCTTAAAATCCACTAGAAACATACCCATTGCCCTCGCCGCTTTTATTTGAATATGTTTTACATACACTATGAGAGCTTTGCTAACAGAAAAGGAGAAATATATAGATATGCGTCTTTCTCGGGATACAATGGCTCGCCCCGTATGTAATAATTTTAGAACAAATGCTGTTGTTAGTGTTTTAGTATGCTAACTATTTATACTTGAATGAGAGTTAAATTTGTATTCTGTTTCCTTGTTCTATTGTCTATTTAACCAGTGGAGTCGGTGTTAAGTCATATTTGTTTATCTTATGTAGAGTAAGAATTGTAATATCCACATAGGTATAAGTATCTACCTAAGGCACACACTATACTTAAGTTTTTCGTACTTTTACACAGGTATTTACATCTTAATAAGTGGTAACATTAAAAAGGTAAAAAGAAATTTCTTGTTTAAAGTAACAAATGATTTTTAGAAATAGAAATTGCGGTCCTATACAATATATTATACCTATATATACTACTTTAATTTTTATCAATTAGTGTTTCTGTTGAATATTTAATTAGCTATGCTATAAGATTTTGATAGTTAGTTATATATAATTTGTAATAAAAACAATAAATCAAGATAATAAATTTGATGTATGTTCAAATGAATTTAATTAAATCGGAAAACCCTAAGTTGTATAGATGTCTAAATCTTAATTAGATATTTAATTATCTACTTGTTTATATAATCTATAATATTTAAACAAACAGAAGGACTCCATGTACAGAAAGTAAATTCTCAAGATGCACTAAATAGCTCCTGAAATATACTTAACTATTATTAACGAGGTGTAAGTATACCTATAGTATAACTACTTACTTACTTACTTATTTTTTTCAAAGTTGCAATACGTGAAAAAACAAAGAAAAACTCCTTTTATACATTCCATTATTAAGTAAATTAGAACTCTATGACGGTAACTCATGATTGATTGACGACCTTTGCATTTTTTTATTTAGGTATGTGATTATTCACTTAAATACATTTTTGAATATTTCCAAGTATCTTCTGCGTCAGCAAGAAGTATCAATATAAGTATTCACACAAAAATAGGTAGCTACATGAATAGGAGGGTCGGAAAGAAACATCCCGGCGCCGCCGGCTTCGACGCTGCGTTCGGTACCCCTTTCTCCCTACTACTAGATGAGGCTTACATGACGATACATATATTTATTTCACAACTATTCGTAGGATTTAAAATTTTAATGTCCACTGTCATTAAAAATAACATAGTTTTACCCATCGAAACACGTTGGTATTTCCGTTTAAGTAAATCAGTGAATTTCATCAGTGGGATATTTCCATTGGTATATATCTACTAATAAAGATATTTTTATCAAATTTTAGTAACTCGTAAATAAAACATTTAGTTATAGAAACAATAACTGTTTATCTAGTTTTTGCTGATTATTTAGCTAGTTTTAGTTCCTTCGATTCAGTTAAAATGTAATAATTCCAATTTCCAAGTTGTTTTTTATTTCTGTGGTATCACAGATTTTTAAAGTCTTAGACGACCCATGACGTCCGAAAAACTTGGATTAGTGTCGCTCATAACTTTATAAACGACTGAAAGATAACTGCTGTTCATACCGATCGGTTAATCGGTTCACTATAGATGTTTGCCGAAGCCGTTATTCAAATTGTAGTCGTGGTATGGTTGTACATTAATGTTATATACTCGAGATATTTATACATTAGTAACCACAAGATAAATTATTATAATAGAAAAATACTAGAAAAAATCGACTCGGGTCACAAGTGAATCTCAGGCGGGAATCGAACCCGCAACCTTTGGAAATCCGGTCCAATGCTCTCCCAATTGAGCTACCGAGCCTTGCGAACACTCGTCGAAATTTTCTAGTACATTCCTGATTTTACGCTGTAGGCCAGCGTTGTTTCATCAATGAGAGGAACATCCTCTCGTATTCGAAAGAAACATTTTTACAAATGTTTGGTCAATCGACTAAGATGAAACAGCCATGTTAGATTTATAATTTTTATATATTTTATGCATTTTCAATGCGATCTTATAAGATAAATTATTATAATAGAAAAATACTAGAAAAAATCGACTCGGGTCACAAGTGAATCTCAGGCGGGAATCGAACCCGCAACCTTTGGAAATCCGGTCCAATGCTCTCCCAATTGAGCTACCGAGCCTTGCGAACACTCGTCGAAATTTTCTAGTACATTCCTGATTTTACGCTGTAGGCCAGCGTTGTTTCATCAATGAGAGGAACATCCTCTCGTATTCGAAAGAAACATTTTTACAAATGTTTGGTCAATCGACTAAGATG
This sequence comes from Calamotropha paludella, assembly GCA_927399485.1. Classification (NCBI taxonomy): domain Eukaryota; kingdom Metazoa; phylum Arthropoda; class Insecta; order Lepidoptera; family Crambidae; genus Calamotropha; species Calamotropha paludella. The sequence continues at coordinate 16,841,220 of OV656815.1, read as the reverse complement.
AAACAGCCATGTTAGATTTATAATTTTTTTTTTTATATATTTTATGCATTTTCAATGCGATCTTATAAGATAAATTATTATAATAGAAAAATACTAGAAAAAATCGACTCGGGTCACAAGTGAATCTCAGGCGGGAATCGAACCCGCAACCTTTGGAAATCCGGTCCAATGCTCTCCCAATTGAGCTACCGAGCCTTGCGAACACTCGTCGAAATTTTCTAGTACATTCCTGATTTTACGCTGTAGGCCAGCGTTGTTTCATCAATGAGAGGAACATCCTCTCGTATTCGAAAGAAACATTTTTACAAATGTTTGGTCAATCGACTAAGATGAAACAGCCATGTTAGATTTATAATTTTTATATATTTTATGCATTTTCAATGCGATCTTATAAGATAAATTATTATAATAGAAAAATACTAGAAAAAATCGACTCGGGTCACAAGTGAATCTCAGGCGGGAATCGAACCCGCAACCTTTGGAAATCCGGTCCAATGCTCTCCCAATTGGGAGAGCATTGGACCTAAATAATTTATCCTGAATAATTTATCTTATAAGATCGCATTGAAAATGCATAAAATATATAAAAATTATAAATTAGTAACCACGTTCATAAGGAAATAAAAAAATCCAGTTACAAATAATAAGATCAAGATTCCATTACATAGGTACAAAACATCACTTTTTAAAACCTTTAGGTACTGCAATCACACATTCCCCCGGTTACTTATTTGATTTGTGGGCTGTTTACACATTTACGATATCATACGAATCAATGGATGGACTGTCTCCATTATCCAGGGAATAATGACCAGGTCTTCTGAAACTGCTTTAAAGTTTCAAGAACACAGTATAAAGCCGAGGGAGGGTACAGGGTTACTAAAATATGCAGATTTACGTATCAATATACAAACAGTGCTTACCTACAGCGTAACATTTTTCGCTAAGTAAGGCAGACTTCATCACGATGAGAAAAAAGAAAATATACGACACGGTGCGTGTGGAGCGAGAGAGTGAGTTTTGTTTTCGTTTAACTAGCTTGTCGATTTGTAGTAATTAAAAAAAAATAATTAAACAATATATATAGTTGCATGAAATATAAATTTTCAAATAAACTCGTTTTGTATTTGGTGTACCTATATAACTTTGTTCAACAGTAAACAAAATTCATTAAAACCTAATAAGAAAAATTGGCTAAAGAAAATAATTTGTGTTAGTAAACTAAGTTTAATTCGTTTAGTCTGCCATTTAGTATAATATGTAACGTGTAGTAATAAAAGATCACGACTTATCGCACCGTAAGATAATATTTTGTCCATGTCACTTAACCACTTTTTATTTACAGCTACAGGGTCGGAGTAGTGTAATTCTGATGTGCAGCAAAATTAGTTCTGCTAAATATTTCAACAATACTTAAGCTATTAGTACTTAATATAAATTTGGTTATTTTAAAAGTAACTGAATATTGCTATTTTTAGTGTATCGAATTAGATTTCAATATTAAGGATTGTTGACGGTAATGTTTTTTGTACGTTTTTTGCGATTAAAACAAAACTGTCTAAAATTTTTGTAGGTCAAAAAATACTTTCGCAGAAATAACGCAATAACTACTATTAACCCTAGAATAAAATCAATAGGTACTAAATTATGAACTGCATAAAGCATTATTTGCTTCTGTTTATAATAATGGTGCATCACCTAAGTTTGCATCTAAATTTGCATCTATCTGTACATAAATAGACTACTTTTAATAAAAAAGGAATAAAAAAATTATAAAATGAAAAGAAAGAAATAAACACCCTTTTTAATTACGAAAAAATACTGTTTAAAAAGTACTTTATTTTTTTTATAACAATATGTAATATATTGCATATTTTTCAAAATAAGAACTATTTATTTGCCAATACAAATTATTTATAAGGAATTAATAAAAATGTTTATTTATAAATAAAGAATAAATAATTTGAAAAAAGATTTTAAATCATCACATGTTTATTTTTAAAACCAATCTCTACATTTAAAAAAATATACGTGAGATTAAAAAGAAAAAACACAAAATCCTTTTTTCCAAATACCGGATAAATGGCTGCTTAAAAAAACACCACTCCAAAGGAGAGCACCGCACAGTATAGGATATTCTAAGCGTCTGGAAAAAAGTCAACCATTTTGAATATGTGTAAGCCAAGCCTGGGAGCCCCTCCCGCTACCGGCAGAGAGTGGGAAGCTTCGCCAGATATCCAGCTTAGCATAATACACAAAACATTGGAAAATAAACCTTAACCAGCGAGATTTAAGACAGATGCCAAATGTTTTTTTAAAACGGTTATTAGGGTATACGGGCTGTTTATGTAGCCGAAACTGCCGCTTCATACACCGATGGCGTCTACGCCATCACTTTCATTATTATTGGGCGATTCACGACGTTTACTCAGCACTCACGGGGAATCTCTGTTCCGGTGTTCAATTAAAATATAGGTGATTGTTATGCCCCAGTTATTTCCTTATTTGAACTGTTAATATATTGAGATTTGAGAATTGAAATTACTACAGTATTTTTTACATTTAATGGTAGGTAAGGGGTCTACTTGAGTTAACTGTGATTTATTTTACAATTAAGTTTCATTACATGATTCGTGTTTACCTATATTTATGAGTACCTTTTTAATCGGTATTATTAATAAATAGCTAGATTGCACAAAATGTTTACTTTGATCGACTTTATTAAAACCTTTATAAAAATAATGTCTGTAGAAACATTACATAGAAGTTCTTTAAGTGATTATTATTTCTTAGGTTGTTTAGCAATTATATCCATTTAGAAAATAGTTAATAGTTTGGCTAAAGATAGGTAATTCTAAATAAAGACATATGTAATTACGTTAGATAAATATACTTGAACAACTATTGCGTGTTAAATAATTTCTTAACAGGCAGTTGCAAGTAATGTTCGCCCACTGGGCAATTTGCATCCCACTTCAACCAACAACTTGTTAGTACATGGATAGGTGCCAATTTGTCATTCTAAGTGAACTTAACAAGCACACTGCAGAGTCATTACTGTCATTTGTTCTCTACGAGAGTGAAAATTGTAGAGTAGCAAAATTAATAACTGTTTATCGCGGTTAGTCATTTTCATTCGATTATTTGTTCTTAGCTTGAACTTTAGAGTTAAGTTAAATATAGTTCAAAAGTTTATATACTATAACATTAAACTATTAAGGAATTGTTAATAGTTGTTTCTTTGTTCGTGTTAATTATATTTTGTATATATAGATTTAATGTTTTTTTTATATAGCTGCAGTGTCTTTGCAAGGTTTCATGTTTGATTCTATTTTTGTAATAACTTTTATGTTGTACATAGAAGTGTTATGCTGTAGGTAGGTACTTTATTATAACAAAGAAAATCATCACTGGTGGAATGTGACGGTATTACAAAATTTACTCGAATTTTTGGCACCTTACAATTTTATTAGTTGCATATAATCCCTCTAGGAAATTAAACAAAACGCTAATAAAAATGTCTTCAAAATACCCAATGCTTTAGCTTGATTTTTGCTGCTTGGTATGTTAATCATCAACTTTTCCACAAAATAAAAAAATCGTATCAGCAAATAATACTTCCCAGTGCTTGAACTCTATTTATATTATAATAGTTCCAACGGCTACCACATTACGACCGAAACTTACGTAGCGAGCCGCTCCGCGGGCCTCATTTTGGTTTTTGGCCAAACCCAAACATTCAGTCCATTTGTGCTCTTAATAGCCCATCCTTATTAAATTTATACTGGACAATGCTAAAATTTCAGTTGTTTAATTACGCAGAATTTTGCCCCAACAAAACCGCTTAATGGCTGCACTGGGAGTACCTCGGATGTTGCGGAATTGGGTGGTTAGATGTAGATCTATAAAATATACAAGTTAGGAACTTTTAACAAGAAGGTAACACATAAAACATTATGATACAAAATTTGAATAGCTGGTATAAACATTTTTCAATAAAGTTACGCCAGAACAGAAAGTAAGTATTTTATTTTTTTAAAACAAGTTGAACTAATTTTTGAGATACAAAAACTCAGATCCTATAATTAAGTATACCCAACCTACCTATGCATTTAAATTAATACAGGTGCATCTTATTATTTAAAGTGATACAATACCTCAACAAAACCCGTTATAATTCTATTTTGGAATTACTCTGCTCTGTTTGTTGAGCAGTGAAGTAAGTTTGTTAAATTATCATAAATTTAAAAGTAAGTTCGTATGGCAATAACTTTATATTGCATACAATACCAGCTGCAACACTGAAATAAGTACAAAATTAGTAGTCGTCCTTTTTAATAACTGCTAAATAAATAGCCACAGTGCAAATTTATTATTTAGCTAGTAATATTTCTTACCATAATAGTGAGCAGAAAAATACATCAATGAGTATTGTTATATTTGAATCCTTATGACCTTACACGGTAAGTTCTTTAATTCATGAAGAATAACTGACATGGGTATATAATTATCTTTACTGATCAAAATAAAAATGTTAATTCACATATTAATTTTTTGGGTGTAAAATCACATAAAAGTAGCCTTTTAAAATTAATTACAATTTATAATTTACCATCTGTATATATCAATTCTCTATATTTACGGTATTTTTCTACTAATCCCTCAAAACTTGGCACACCGTTAAGTAAGAGTTTTCCTCGCTAAGGTCAGTAACTCCTTTTTTTTTTTTTTTTTTTTTTTTTTTTTTTTTTCGCAGAAAATGCCTTACGCATTCACACCGTGTCGGGAGAACACGGTGGATATGTGGGGCTCTCCTCCATGCCTCTAGGTAGGCTTGGAGGCCTACCCACTAAAAACTGCGGCGTCCCAATACACATTGGAGCGGGTCGCGGGGCCCTTGGCCGGAATCGACCGCAACCCGCTCCAGTGTGGGTCCGCGCTCGTGGGCGGACCTCTCCTATGCTCCGTGAGGGACGGAGCAACGGGGTGAACCGTGACGCCCTGAACACCCCGCACGCCTGAGGGCCAAGTGCAATGCGACTGCCGGTAAGGTCAGTAACTCCTGGGGTTCATTGATGAGAATAAAAATAAATATTAAAAGATAACATTACAAGAGCATACTGTGTGACGAGTTCAATTTATCTTAGGCCAGTTCAAAACGAATGCAGCTCTCTCAAACGTTAAACAAGGACACAAAAGATTAAGATCGTTCATTTATATCACTGTCTTTTTCCAACCCACGATGTTGTTGAGACGTTCAGCGTTTTATGTTACGAGTACGCCGTAAAATAAAAGTGCATCTAAACGTCTGCCGTTTGCACTGTCCACGACTATAATCCAACCAATGTTGGTACACCATACTTTCGATGAGACGCTAAAGTCAACATTGCACCCTCCACTTTGCCGGGTAGCCGAGGTTCCTTTACGATTATTTAGTCGTAAAAATCAAAGTTACCTATAGCCTATTTACATTCGTAACTGTATGTTAATCTTTGTTTAACGACGTTGTGGCTTATTATTTAATCGTTAATCACTTACCACGTTATTCTCTTGTACGATTGGTTTACGATATTGTTTTATTGTTTCTTTACGATCGCGTAGGTTAGTAAGAAGGTACTAATTTAATTTTGTGCATAATTTCATTGACACGCTCACTGCGACTTTACATTCATAGAGAAAAGTCGATATTATTGAAATCGAGATTTATTTTGAATTTTAGACGTTATTGTATTTTTTTATATGTACAATGACATGTTATATAGGTATGATATCAACTAGGTAAAAACTATCACCCCTAAAATTTCCATATTTATTTTGATTAACATAGGTAAAAAACATTATGATTACTAATGACAATCAGTGCCTATACCTATTAATAGTCCAATGGGTAATATTGTAGTTATGATAACTAAAGAATAAAATTTACAAGCAGGTACAAATAATACAACTATTGCTCATTTTAGGTAATATATGATTAAAACAAATGATACCCATTTTTGTTTTTTACGTTTGTTAGATACATGCAAATTTCGAATTATAACTCTTTTAATGTTATTAAAATTAAAATATATTAAACTTAAAAGCTCATATCACAAAACTACATAAACACCTGTATTTACTTTCGTAGATACATATAGAAGTCGAAAATAAATTTCCTCAGATAAGAATAATCTTAAACAAAATGGCGGCATTGCAACTATAGATTAAGTGCAAAATTGTTTGTAACAAAGACATTAAACACGATTGTCGCGACCGAGAGCCATATTCTGCAAACGGTCATATGCGTTATAAATCTGTTCATTTTCATTCAAACATTATGACTTATGACCATCAAAGTTACATACAAAAAACGCCCTAATTTTTTGAGTCGTACGGCTTTAATTTCTATTGAACGTAGTCTCCTTCATCTAAGTGCATTGACCATTGCATTAAGTGCCACCGAGTCAGCTGCGCAGGCGCCTCTGATTGCATACCAATTTGCTTAGTTATTTCTCTTAGCGATAGTGAGTTATTAAGCGTAGTGGACCTCCATTTAAATAACCCGATTTTACATGCACGACTCGCTATATAGTTATTAAATTCAATATGGGAACCCTCTAAGGATTTTAAATGCATTACATGAGTGGTTTAACTTTCGATTTTTTGTTATAGCAGATATTTCAAATTTATATAGTGTTATTCCATAACAAAATAAGTTAATTTTAAAATATTATAAATTTAATTATAATCTAGGACAAAACTTTGTGATACATTATTAAAAAGCAAAAAAGAAACATGATGGTCCCGTGCTTATTAGTTATTAACTTAGTGGAGATTGAGGTGAACAATGAATTGGAGTAAACTCATTGCCAATAGCCAAAAATAAAACGCTAGTAAACTGATCACTTTCATAGATTACAAGTGGACGTTTATTGCACTTTCAGTATATTCAGACCATTTCAATTTCCGCCTAAGAACAAGCCACGTTTTTCCAAGTACATCCTTTTACGGCGGTCGTAAGTCGCCTCAACGGACAACATCCCAATGAACCTAGCTTTTGTGTTAGCTTTTAAAACTTACTTACCTATGTTGCCCTTAAGGCTTCATATGTTTCTCTCGTAAGTAAATATAGTAGTACAACATAATACTGATATTACAGTAAAATTATTATGAGAATAGGGTATTTGATAGGTTATAAGGTTTTTTATGTCGTGACGTCACTTACTAGTAAATAAATGGTACTAATCTTAGACTGGTTTTCTGTAAATAAGCCACTCCAGACTCAAACGACCACGTGCGTTTTCAATTCCGTAGTCAAACATGTAATTTTTTTTTTAATAATGATTTCTTATAAAAATCATATATATTATAAAAAAATCTGTGGGTTTAATTTGTTTAGCAAAATGTTTTTTGTTAAGTTAAAAACAGTATGATCTATATTTTCATTGTAGTTAAATACCCCATTTAAAAACGATGTGCAAGCAAATTGTCAATAGGTACTTAAATTATATTATGTATAGATAGGCTAAACAATAAACTAGTTTTACATTTTTTTTATTTTACTACTTATGTCAACTAGGCTGGCAAAGGTGTTTCTTATTATTGGATAAAAAAGAAACAAAATTTATTTTTGTTCATTTCTAAATTCTCATTTCTCTAAATTTCCAAAATAAACTAGCTTTAAAAAGAACTTTGGCATATTATTAACGTAAAAGGAAAGATTAAATTGCGTTATGCAAGGTTTTACTTTTTTGTTTTGAAATTTATCATTAGTAACCAGCTAGGTAGGCGTCTTTTTAACACTTATTTATTACAGTATAAAGTTTAAACGTTTTTTTATAGTTTTTCGATACCAACACTTTATTGCAGTCCTATTACTCATGTAAGTAATAATAAAGTGTCCATGTACAAAGGTGTTAAAGTAAACGTAATATAAGCAACAATTTTCTCTCCGTTAGAAATTGTATAAAAAAACTACGAGAAACAAAATACTACGATATAGAAATTTTTAGTTTTGAACTTTCTCATACAATTTTAAATAAATTAGCATCAATTTGATCATCATCATTTAGAATAATGTTAATTTAGAGAGCTTTATATGTAAATCAGCCATTCTTAGTCCATTATTGGCATTCTATGGTGTGACTCGATATTTATTCGGATTTTTCTTTCGTATTACATTTTTGCTGTTTTCGTTGAGGTGTCTTCTTTGTATGTTACATTATTTAAGTAGGTTCTCGTCATCTAATGTAAGAGCTTCATTACATATTTTCTTTCTATTATAAATCTTTATATAAGAAAAGTACGCTTTCCTATTGCCTTATTTAAAAAAAAAATTGTGCCAATAAAGATGGTGACGTCCGTTATTCCTTATTGTTATTTTATATAACTTATATAAAAACTTATCTGATAACTTTCAATTTTTCTTTGAATTTACTTGTATCTTCTTAAATATAGATACCTCAGTTATCATTGTAAATTAATGTTGTATCTACTCATAATTTGGAAATAAATACAAACAAAATTTATTTTCCCAACGACTCAAACATGTTTACAAAAAAAATATATTTTAATGTAAGTCTTTTATTCCTGCAATTTAATCAAGCAATAAAAGAACCGTCATTCCTCATACAATCCTTTTGAAATGTTATCCAAAAAATCACGGGGCGAATCAAAACACTCCAGTGCCACCAGTACCGAAATAAATCGCCTCGTATTTCGGTCACGTTCGTAGCAGCAGTGACGTGACAGACAATATATCAGTCAGAGATAAAAGCTCTGCGATTCTTTGCCGGAGCCACTCTGCGGCTAAAAAAGTCAGACACGACCTCTTTGCTCTCAGCCTGTCTGATTAAACCATGACCTCTTTAGTCTCACCGATATCGAATACCGTTTAATTTAATAAGCCACAGATATTAACTACCTACTCAAAGAATGTAATTAACCTTAATTTAAAACACTTATTCTATAATTAAGAATTGTACCTACGACGTTATCAACTAAGTTTCTTCGAAACTTCAGTCACCGATTAGGTGGTCTGAAATAGAAACACAATTATTGGACAACTAAGAAGAAAAACTAAAACTAACACAGTGGAATGCTAATTCGATGCAGTTGCATAAAAGGAGACATTCCTTTTGATAAAACTGTTTATAACTTATCAATATCAACGATTACCTACACTGTCAATTATATAAACAGATTTTCATACTAATGATTTTTTATTCGAATACATTAAAATACCTATACCTATATAAATTTAGTTAAATATCTTTTACATAACTGTGAAAAATCAGTATATGTCATTGACCTAATTAGGTATTCGTTAATAATCTCCGAGTTACTTTGGTGGACGTCCGCCTTTTACTTAGAAACAATTAAAAAAAACCATAACAATCAAACTGTTTGTTAAAACTATTATTCTTTTCTGTAATATTTTTATACTCATTAGCGAAATTTTGTGTAAATTCATCTTCCTAAAAACACGGTTTTTAAATTATCGATTTAAAAAATACGAAACCAGATAAGGCCACACACAGATATGCAAATATACTGACATACATAATTAAATGGAGACGCTAATAGCCAATAAATTTATTCTATTAGATAACTTATTCGACATTAAAACATATAAATATAAAATGAAAAAGGAGTGATCAGAAATAAATTTATTCGTCGGTGATTTATGTGGTATTAAGTTTGTGTAGGCGGGGTAGGACGAAGCCAGTATCTCTGGCACGCCACACTGAGTTATGGTACCCTGTGCGCTATCTCAAGCAAGAATTCCCGACTCAACTAAGTTCGTACGAACTTGTACTTGTTTACTCTCGAACATTGGTCCTTGGTTGATAAGTACTCCTCTTTATTGCACTCATGATTTTATTCTTTATAAAGAAATCGAACGATACTTATAGATATTCAAAGAGCTTTGATGTTAAAGTATAGGCACATATTACACACATACCTACTTATATAAACTTATGTTACATTAGGTAATTTAAAAGAAGAAAAAAATCAATACCTGCCGTAATAAAGATTATTTTCTAGGAAAGTAGAACAAAAATACATTTAATTACTTATAACGCGTTTATAATGTTACAGTTCCAAGGTAGGTATAGTGAATAGCGAATTATAAAATTGGAGAGTTTATTGGAGATATTACAATATCGCAAATATTCGAGAGTTTAACAAATTTTCACGATGGCTTACTATCGGATGGATAATCGTGCTTCATAATTCAAAAGGCTCGTCCATCGATTGAAGGCAGAATATAAAACATATATATATCTTAATTATTATTATATAATTATTAATTGTCAACCACAATAATTCTGTTGAATATTATCGGCTGAACAACTATCGCAGATTACGCACTAGGTAGTATTTTTTAAATCACATTATATAGATTTCCGTCATTATTCTTATCTTTGGAATATATGATTTTTTTAAATAACTCTACGGATGGCCAAAAATATTTATATAAGCTTTGTGTTAAATAAACTCGATATGGTTTGACATCTCATCGCCTTTTGCAACATGAAAAATATTTCAATAAAATATGAAATATATTTCAAGCATTTTTGTAAAGAGTTCATTTCATCCAAATACAAGTTTCACAATGGAATAGTCTTCCTGTCACATTTGGTTTCTTTTCTGACAACGCTCTTTTCTGATTGGCCGTGGGCTTGCTGTGACGTCACATAACAAATATGGCGCCTGATTCGTAGAGTTCAACTCAATAAAACCCGTTTGAAACTTTCTCAAGAAATAAATATTACTGATGATATGGTCACCATCAACATTTTATTTCTTAAATAACAATATATTTAACTAATTTGATAAAACCCTACGCAAAGCAATAAAAAAAAATAGTACTAAATCATTTTTCCCTAATACAGTGCAATATTTTTCCAACGGTATTTGTTCTTATTGGCTGTGGGTACATCAAAGCTTCTGATTTTTATTAAACTTCTAAAAATAATGCATGCTTATTTATTTTAATTGATAAACAGGAATTTACATTTGTTTTAAATAAACTAATCGAATATTATAAAAGTAGGAACTCATCCACAGATTAAGAAAATTTTATTGAGATCTCGAAAGCAAGTTGAAGAAGAATTATTCATATTGCTACCGATTATTTAATGACAAACGATCAATGCTGTAAAGCGGTACCTACAGCTGGATTTTTCGATATATTAGACAATGCTTGCATTGCATGTACCCACATAAGGTAAGTATATGGGTAATAGGTACCTATGTAGGGAAGTATAAGTGTATCTAATGTTTATCAGCCTTTCCATCTTCCTACTGCTGGAATAAAAACTTTCGAGTGGACAGGAACACCAAATACGATAGAAGACCCTTACGACCTATGAAATAAAACCAATATAAATTGCTGGATATTAGTTAACGGCTACAAGTACAACCTGAACCTATGACTTAAACTCAGAAAATTGAGAAGGATGTTAAAATCGACCATCAAGAATTGAAAAGCGACCTTATACGTACCATATTGATGGTCAATAGATTTAATGTACTCTTGATGCAAATTATGATTTAGCTATGAGTGTTCATTTAGTATGCTAAATTATTTAAGAAATTCTAAATTCTTCACGACTGGTGTAATATTGTAGAAAAAATTTAACGATAAAGTACATTTTTCTTATTCTACGGTTCTTTAACTTTAAGCAACTTATTTATGAGTGACTTACATTGAAATGCATGATGCTACCACAGCAAAAGCCGCCGCTTGAAGAACATTTTATTTAAAACTGTTAACATTTCCGTTTTCCAATTACCATCGATTAACATATTCAAGTATAGTGTAATAAATATAATATTCACTATCAAACACTTTAAAGCCGAGTGCACACTAGAACGATTTTTTCCAGACTAAAAATGTTTTAACATGTCGATACTAACACAAAAGCCGAAACGTATAATTTTACTTGGATGAAACAAAACAAAAACTGTGAAAACAAAACGCTCGCCTTTTGTTTGGGGCCGCGTTCTAAGAACATCAGCGTTCCCTTAAAAAATCTACAAAAAGTAAAAAAAACTTCCTTTGTTGAAACGTAACCCTTACTTTAAGCAAAAAAATATATTTTTGGACAAAAATGGGTTAACCGTTTCATTTTCGTAGTAAAACGACGCAGCGTATATATTTCTATAGTTTTATAATAGTTTTTAAGGTACCTTTCTTCTTTCCTGCATCAATTGAGATCCCTCAATGTTTTCCGTTGTCCAAACCAATTTTATTGCACCGTAAACCACTAAAAAGTGTCTTACCTTCTCGGACGATATACAAACAATGTAGGAAAGTGTTCCGAGCCATTAACCGTTTTAGATAACAAAGCTTAAAGAATAATTACACCTTTTTGGAAGAAAGTCTTTCTCTTTATTGTTTTGTTTTGTTGCACAAGATATGATTATTGTTATGAGCGTTCTGTCAAACATTGTCGCAGGTGAATTATTGCCGTGTAGAATTATTTTGTTGTGTTAATACAAAGATAGTTTGATTTTGCACGAGTATGCTCAGTTTTGTTTGGTGGTTGCTAAAGTTAAGTGTTCGTTTAAGTTTTTGAGAGTAGACATAAAAATAATTTTGATGTCAAATTTTATTGTAACGTACTAACAAATGTTAGATATTGAAACTGTATCGTTCTTTACAAAAACAAAAAAGTGTTCAACTATATTCCATCCATAAAATCTTCTCAACAAAACTCTGAAGCAGGTAACCATATTTGTTTTTATACTTAGAGAATAAACACTTTTTTCTTGTCTCTATGAAAAACTTAAAAAGTAAATTTTCATATTCTAATCACCTTTAATATAAAACGTACGACTAAAGTAGAAACTGGTGTAAAACTGAAACCACCACTTTTATTCTTTAACAGGAAGACAATGACATTAAACCCGATTGCCTATATTGGTAGATTGAACCTGGCGTTAACTAATAATAATATTTCTTACATCTCACCAATTACTTCACCCTAGCCCCCAAGTAAACACAATATATATATATATATATGGAATTACGTGCATTTAATTTAAAAACAAGCATTTTTATTTTTAGTAACACTTTCAATACTGTTGTAAAAAAATAATAAAGCACACAAAATACGACAAATTGTAGGAACATTAATAAAATGCACACAACAGCAGGAAAACCTATTATATAATACGGAGGCTGAAGGCTGTACCAGTTTAGCCTAAGAGGCAAATCCTTCCATTTTCCATGCTCTCGTATATCATTCCTCCCATATAATCCGCAGATATACATATAATCCGTATATATATTTGCATATCATGGCGCGCACGTCCCGCAAACAGTACAAAGCCGCCTAATGGAGCGACAGTCGGCGCCACAATTCATAATTATCGTCTATTTTGACTGGACACTATCGGTGGCTTAAGGATAACTCTCGATAATGTTATTTCATTCGATACTGTAAGCTGATATTGACCACGTTTAACTTTCTTGGTTTCCATATCTTGCTGTTAAAAAAATACATTAGTAGAGTTTTAATTTCTTATACTATCTCTAAATATTCGCTGTCAAGTTGTTATTTATCTAATACAATAGGTTTTTTTTATTCTCAATTACAATATCCATCTATTAATTTGCACTCTTTTGTTTGTCTACCGTGTCGTTCCGAGTTTTTTTTTTTGTATTGACTCTCTTGTAATTAACCAATTATTTCATACTCATGTAACTTTTAAGGGTAATGCAGTTCAAAAAACTAAATACGAAAACATTTAAATTACAAACATTTTTATACTTGTACAGATTTTTTACACCAATGAGCAAATAATATAATATTTCTCACAATTACCTCGTACATTATCATCAAACAAGGCCGTGAATTTAAAACAAAGCAATAATATTAATACTTACAATGTGCCTGTTACGATACGAGCATGATTCAATAGTGCGGTTTCCATTCATCAATAGCTTTATCTGAAAATTATTTATTAATATTTAATAGTAAATATTTATGATTAATATTTAATAGTAAATATTTATTATTAATATTTAATAATAATTCGCATTATTAATATTTATCCGAATAAAATCTTAAATCTAAAGTATTTTTTTCTCAATTTGTCAATATATTAAAACTGATTTGGGATTGCAATTAGTTTACGCACGCAGAGTAAGTGTCTATAAGAGACTAGATAGGATAGGTACCTTCACTGAGTTTTCAGTAGCAGATACATTTGGTAACAGTATCGAATTCACAGTCCTTTATACGATGTATTGACATCATTACAGCACGTTTGTTCGACATATCGGGATCACAATACTTGCCAAATGTGTCCCGTGATGGCCCCACTTTTAACGCCCCCCTTTATGACTGCACTAATAGATTCTAATGTGTTCCTGCTGAAATATTTATGCTTAGGAAATAGCTTTAGAGCTTTCATGCCTGAGTGCTCCAAGTTTGGTACGCGTTGAAAGCTTATGTTTGAATTTTAAAAGCTAAATTCTGAGTCTTAATCGACCAATCAAAACCTTATTTTGACGCTTTATTTTATCGACGTGTTGTAAACATTGAATTTATTTAATTAATTGATAATACAACAAGCTTTTACCAGCAGATACACCCGCGTGGTGTTCGTTTTGTCCCAGAAATTCTTTATCGCGCTTCCCCAGGGAACATTTCAATTTTCCGGGGCCGAAAGTATCCCACGAATGATAAAAATGATCCGATCTTAGTAATAAACATCCTAACAACAAACATACAAATATCTATGAATAAATGGCAGCTTTGCGTGTACTAGTTTCAATAAAACAATAAAACATACCGTGTTGAGTTTCTTGCAGATTCTTCTCATAACGGACAATCTCTATCACTCAATCAATCAATCACAAGACGCTAAACTCACGAATCTGTCGATTTTCAATAGATGCATTGTAATAATAATACAGCATTCAGATTTATTATTTTAAAAGAAACTGCACAATCGCAGTATAACTAAATTTAAAAATAAATATACATACAATTGGGATTTATTCCCTGTGTGCTGCATTAACGTTTTGCTGAGAGCTCAACACTACAGTATCAAGTTAAGTCTCACTATTACAAGTATATCAGTGACTTATCAATATATTACTATTATTTTACTCTGTATTTCTTGACTTTGAACTATTTTGTATAATAGCCGTGAGTATAAGTTCGGGCGACTCTCATTACACTTAATTGAAGGACCATTCCAAGGCCATTCGCGGACGAACTGTGCCCTGATTGTGGCTACTGAAACAGCTACGTAACGTCTCATGGCAAAAGTTACTGGACGACCGGAATTAACTTCATTATTTAAATAAGAGTCATCATCGTTAGTTTAACAATGGCCCCACTGCTCGGGGACGAAAAGACATGCGGGTCCAATGCGGATTTGTGCATGTTAATAATGGATGAATCCAGAATAATTAATGAAATGTGCCTTTTTTAGAACAGAGAAGATAAAAGTAATAGGGGAGACCCGTACAAAATCGTATACCGGGGTAAAACCGTATGGTATAGCTGTGTCCGTTATTATTTTGAATTATCCGCGCATTTGCCAATCACGGCAAGTAGCCAATAGGATTAGTCTGTCAACAGATACTTGTCGCTTCAGGCACTAGCGTTAACAATATATCACATAAATATTGTTTTTAGGTGTTTTGATCTAATTTTATCGTCATCAAAAGTTTGAATTTTGAATAAAATTATGATAAATAGGTAAGTGCAATGTTATTAATGTGAAACTGTGTATATTTATTTAATTATCAACAATGTTTTAGTGCTGGGTCTGCACTATATGAAAAGTGAATGATGATCTGTGTTATTTATGGTGAGTGGGGCAAAACCGTAAGGGGTAAAATCGGCCAGTATACGGTTTTGACCCGAAGCAATGCCAATTATTTAATGATGTTTTTGTTTAAAGGTTTTCCTCAGAATGCCTCGAAATTACAAAAGATCTACTAACCCACAAAGCTGGGACTCGGAATCAATGAAAAATGCTGTGCAGTGTTATCAAATGAGAAATAAATATCTAAAGGTTTCGATAACCTATGGTGTTCCCAAGACACCTGTGTACCTGTAAAGGATGGGCACACGAAGGCTGTACTGGCCCGGAATGAAGATGACATGGATTGTTTCGAATGTTTTGGTTGCTTGGCTCAACGTTGATAACGTATGGGGTAATATCGTATATACTATACGGTTTTGTCCAACCCCTGGGGCAAAATCGTAATTCGTCGAGGTTTAGTTTGTGTTGATTATTTTTTGTAATTATGATGGTTATAGTTTTATTTTATGTTAATTTCTGTAGCCAATGAGAGTCTCTAATAAATGAGTTGATTATGAATAAGTAACTTTCATTTATTTTGATTTTATATAGGTTTGCTCTTAGCTATACGGTTTTGACCCGGTCTCCCCTACATTTTTATTTATCTATCTTATAATAATAATAATACAACATTTCTTACAACTTACACAATTTATTTATTTTTAAATCAAGCAGAATTTGCTACTATAGACACATAAGTTTAGAGCAAACAAACTCTGTGAAATGTCGCATGTTTTTTAAATATTATAGAACTGGGAGAGCATTGGACCGGACTTCCAAAGGTTGTGGGTTCGATTCTCACCTGAGAATTCACTTGTGCGCCGAATCGATGTTTTCCTTTTGAAATAAGGCACACTTATAGGAGGACCTCGATGACACAGCGGTTAGCGCTTAAAGTTTATGATTGGGCAGGTTAAGCAACCTTCTCATGGGTCGTCAATCATCGAATAGGTGAGCAAAAAGGTCTCGAGGTCCACCATATTTCGGAAGTTACGTGAAGCCATTGGTCCCGGCTGTATTGCAGTTATTAGTGACCCGTGCTCCTTACGAACTTTTCATCTATAGAGAAGGCCTATACTTCTGCACTCCCCTGCACTCCCTAGTGCCTTACAATAATAGGATAATATTTATATTACTTACATTAGGTTAAAATTTATTATTAAAAATACTCTCACTGCTAATTCACCATTAATTTGCTATAGAGATATTGTTTTACAAATTACAATACAAATACTTTAAAAATTCCTGATTTCTATATACTAACTCACTAGACATTTTTAAAGAAGTACCTTAAACCTAAAGGATATTAAACTTGTAGTGCTCAGGAACCTTTTTTATCCTCTTCAGAAACTGAGATACATGTTTTATAATGAACTATCAGGCGTTTCATTCGTTGTCCTGTGTAAACGAGGTTAAGAGCTTAGTTCATACACAACTTCCATAAAAGATAGTGCATTTAATTTTCAGTGATTTACAGTTGATTTAGCAATTTTCAATACTTTTTAACACGGATTCTGAAATCGCGATAGTGAAGAAATTGCTATTGCTATTAATTTTTATTTCAATTCTATTGTATCGGCACACACCGACGTTTCAGATAAAATCTATCCTGCATACCTCTTTGATTTATCCTACAACATCGCCCGGACAAAAACCAATTACTTCAAACGTAGTTCCAGTACTTTATCGCACTCAGCCGTTCTCAATGTTGAACAATAGTTTATGAATATTTGAACTAACATTTTCTTTATATGGCGAACAATTTCTCGCTTACTTTGCGCTTAAACGACAAGGGAAATATCCTCGGCATAATAGATAAGGCTTTGCAGGAAGTTGATGTTACTGCTTTTGTTTCTGAGGAGCTTCATTTTTCATACCTTCTTGGGGTTTGTACACTAGAAAATTACCTGTAATATTAGACACCGAACGACCATAATTGTTTGAGTTACAATATCATAGCGAAAGTGATCCCTTTCTAAGCAATTTGCAACAATTTATAAGACTGCTGTTGGGATGGGTTAGTATCGCCCTCACCACTTGTAGGCAAGCCTTAAATGAGCTTTTATACCTGTGTGGTTTAAATAAGAGAATTTATGAATGTTATTAAGGAAATATGAGACATTGCGATTGCTGTCAATGTAAGTACATAACAGGTATAATAAAATAAGTGTATGATAAAATTTTTATATTGACTATATCATTTGAATGATTGGAGGAGATGGATATGGCTTACTTAGCGTCGTCCAAGTCGTGGTTGTAAGCCTGTTAAGTGTCTGCATTATGATTTTGACTCGTTGAGAACATGGGTATGTTTAACTTTACCCACAAGCCATTTCGGAAGCAATTCGAAACCCAATCAGACGGTTTATTTACAAACGCACTTGAAACGAAATTAAAAGCTACCGCTATCACAATTGGCAATAAGCAATCTCTTATCCGCGCACATCTCTATAGACCTTTTAACATAAACGAACTGAGCCGCGGGCGGCGAACTAATCTCCATAACTTTAATCCTTTAACCCTCACAGTGGCAGGAATCCAATCAAACAGTACAAGCCACCCCCTCCCGCCACCTACGCAGGCTGTCCCGAGTAATTATCAAAGCTTTAATGACGTCATAAATCGAGTGTATAATCTAATCTGGAAAAGCCCCGGCTCCGACGCTCGGCTTAATGGTGTGAAAGCAGCCTTATCTCCCGCCATGTGTGAATAGAGCTTTATAAAGCCGCCTGAAAGCTCGCGCCGGGAAACTTTGGAAAAATATGTCGTGGAACGTTCTAGATAAGAATGTGGAGCGAGCGCTTTCAAGTTTAATAGAAAATCGAACATTATCGTAAACGAGATGTACGTGCTAACAAATTCTTTGAAAGTACTCAGTTACTTACTAACGTTTAAGTAAACAAAACCTTCACTCTATTATATAACAAATATTATGAATTCTCAGAACATTGCAAACCTACCACCTTGAAATGAACTACCATGACTCCAGTATAATCCTTATATTCATCACACAAAAATTGCTCAGATTCGACATTGAAGTAGTGGGTTTCATGGTCCCGTATTTATCAAATTTTATTAGTTCATCATGCGTAAGTTCCGTATTAACGAGTATCGAAGCAGCCATACAAAAAATTAAGCTATGCAGCTATGAATATATATAGATATATATATATATATATATATATATATATATATATATATATATATATTAGAAATATTGTTCTAGTAACCGCATCGTAGTGTGCTTACAAGCATTTCCAAAGCTTATAATCTAAAACTGTAATTTTAATGCATATTCAGGATTTTTGTTTCAAACCTTCACACAAATATAACCAGGTACTTCCAATTAAACAACTGTGGCACGAAATTTATAACTATCATATAACATAGATCTTTTAATTCTTTATTGAGATTTAATGAAGTATATCTCATTATTATAAATTCTTGTATATAAATTTATTTCGCTTATCCCGAAACGGTTGTATTATCTGCAAAGCACAATTTTATACAAAAAATTGGTTGTCTGTAAAGTCGGTTTACGGAGGATAATGTTACGTGATAACGTCATAAGAAAACATTGATGAAAAATTACTTATTTTTATGAATTGAATTGAATTATTACCACTGAATAATCATTATTTTGTGTAATACAAAGAAGGAGTTAATTGAAAATTACATTTTTTTCAATAAATTAACATTTATTTGCAGTCGTAAATTGTAATATTTTTTTACTTAAATTATACAGATTAATTATACCTAAGTAAAAATGTGCTATTAACAATTTATTTACAACTTTTATACATGTGTGATATTTAATATCCTCCGCAGTTGAATTTTTATACGGTCGTTTATATGAATGATAATATTTTTTTTGGTCAAAATTGTAACCTAACTTATTATTACTGCACTCGCCGACCGATGCCACTTTTAAATAAACAAATAATAAGTATATGAGATTATATGGCTAATGAAATTCTTAAAATGCAAGAATAATAATAGTAATAAAAAATGGAAACCACATTAACTTTTTACTTCACTTTATAAACAGGTGACAAAAGAGTTCACGTGTAGGTTTTGTGCTGCCGCTGTCTCTCTTCTACTCGGACGCATCCGCCGATGGAATGGAAGAGAAATAGATGCGTCACAAGCCGAACGCTTAGGCCGATCGTGTCTCTCTATCGCTTGTTCCGCGCTCTCGCTTGCACGCTCGGCTCAGGCGGAATGTGATAATGAGTCATGCTTTTTCATGCGTGTAGCCCGAGTTCATCGATTTATAAGACGTTATCACGTCAAAAAATATTTCATAAAACCCCTTTATCTGCACTCTCTTACAATTTTGTATAGTGCCATATATTGATTCAGTTGCTAAGCGGCCCTTGTTATTTCCCCCGTCATTTAAAAAAAAAGGAACAAAATTTTCACCTGTTGTTAATCAATCATATTCCTGAATAATTGATGTTACCGAATCTTACTCTTTTTTGTTTTAGACCAAAATCCTGTTCAGTTCAATTTTCCCGTGTAATTGCAGCTAACGAGCGAATCTCGCTCACTCAAGTACCTACTATGCAAATTAGTTGCTCATAAACCACCATAGGTTTAAGCTCAATTTTCCTTTACCAATAATTATACTTCAAATAAATTAACGTATCATTATCAAATACCTTTTGCTATAACACCACAAAAGATTATGTTGAATTTATAAAATTTTGCATATTCATATAATTTAAATACATAATTTAACACTTAAAAATGGTGTTAAAACAGGTAGGTACCATATAAATGACAATCAAATTCCAATTCATTAATTTGTTACATGAGGTAGCTCTTAATAAAACCATTTAAGGTAATCTACACTTAAATAATTAAACGACTGTAAAATGGATACGATTGAAACAAATTGACGGTTTATCGTCACCAAAGAGACACATGAATTGTATTCATGACGAAGTTTACGACTTCTCAACACCAAAATGAGTCGTAAACAGGTGATTATCAAATAAACTGCCGTTAAGTTGTTAACGTCGACTTCAGAAATCATAAAAACATATAAAACTTGGAAAGTATCATAAAGGAGCCACGAATTCAAAATAACCCGTTTTGCATTGCTATGACTTTTAAAACACCAACTATGAATAATTTTTGATTGTATTTAATTGTTGGAATAGTATCGATGCCGCTGGTTTTAAAAGATTATTGAATTACATGCGTAATTCATTATACTGACCAACACAATTTTACAACAATCAATTCGTCTTAGTGATATAGAAAAATTGTTAGCACCAAAGTTCGTTTATACATCGCAGTTTTATTCACCGATTCCGAAGAAAGTTTATCTATATGTATATGGGCGATAAATTTGTTCGCTCGATTTCTTTAATCTCGTGTACGGAATGATTCGATTCTAACCATACAACGATTGCACTGAATCGAATTGTATTGTTTCTCACGTTCTGTTTCGCGATTGTTCACTAATCGATTTGTCGCCGATTGTTCTTCTACTTTCTTTATAGATTTGTTGTTAACAGATGCAGCGTTCTATTATGGGAATGGTTAATAACGGGACTTTATGTTAGGCATATTTTAACTAATACTTATATGATAGGTACCTACATGGTTTATAAAATATGAAAATATTTTTTTGTTTTAGTTATAATAAACAAAGTTCTTTTCTAAGGAAATATGTTAATGCCTACTCAATTTTATATACCCTTATCTTAACCATATCTACCTGATAATTTTGACTTCTTGGATTAAGCAGGGTATATTTTAGATTTGTTGTTGCAACAAAAGTCTATAAAAGAGCTCTATTCCTTACACAATATACAACTTAAGATTATGTTGACAGTGTTAGCTTCAAGCCAATACATCTACGCCTAAAGCTATTACCCTAAAATTTACCTCTTGCCATGGACCCCCGCTTTCTCTAATGAACAAATAAATAAGAGGAGCCCTTGTGGGATTTGCACTTATGGCCTCTGTAAGGGGTAAGTGGATTTTGGTGTTGTGAATCTTTGTACAATGTTTGATGTCATGTATGCATAAATCGATGTGTGGTTTTGGTTTGGGAGGTTTGTCTTTAAGGGAGTGCTTTCATATCCTGGTTAAGGCAAACTACACTAAAGTTCCTTAAGCAGAGATTTACATTGCTTCCAAGTTTTATTAATTCATTGTACGATTGTGATAACAAAATAGTTTAGATTAGGATTAAGGACCTCCGAACGAATACTTTTGGAAACTTAAAATATTTTTGGCTCACTTTAACAATATTATTCTTATATATTTTTATATATTTTTTGCATTTTTTTAATGCTATCTTATGAGATAAATTATTTAAATAGAAAAAATACTATTCTTGTCTTTACTATGATTTACTATGTTTACTATGATTATTAACTAGTTGCGTAACAATCAAACTAAAGGTTAAAAGAAAATATGTTTTTAAGTACCTACCTATTGATAAACTAAGTTCGGATATACCTAAGTACTTTAATGCAATATTAAAGTTATTTACTATATTAGTAAAAATAACATTTTGTACTAGAAAGAATCAACTAACAATTTAGATTAGAAGATGAAAGTGAATATTAGAAGAATCATCCCACGCACTAACACTTCTTAATTGCATTGTCCTTTCATCAATATTATTGAGAACGTTCCATGCCATAATGGGCCCTGAATCCAATAGGTAGAAGTAATATTCGTTTCTACCACTATTGGTGGGTACCGAAAACTGAAAGGGTTTTCAGTACAGACAATTTATGTCATTCAAATAATAATCTAATTAAAGTCAAACAAAATTACTTAATAATATATGTTACCATAAATATTTAGGATTATTTGTGATCGTAACAACAGCGTATGATAATGGCGCTCGTATTTTTTGACGACAGACAATGTAACATCTATCAATTTGAAAACATTTATTTAAAAATAAATTATAGACAACAATATTCATTATTTATTTACTTATCCAATAGTACGGGTTTCAGTTTAATGGCCTCTAAAGCTTAGATTACGTAATACTGTATGTATATAAATAAGGCTTGGCAACTGAGATAACGTGAGAGTTGGTAGTAAGTCATCTATTTAAAGAAAGAAGGCCATGAATTTCGGTGGGACATTATTTACCGAGCTAAGTAGGCACGGAACGGGTTTGCTGTTACACGATAAATCGAGTCGAAAGCATCGTATAAATCTCCCGAACGCACGATAAGAATCGATGGCTCGCGTCTTATTTATTCATTTACTCCGTCGTAATACAAAAACACGGAAGAGCCGGTGTCGTCGAACTTGATATTTTGAGGTCTTCGAAATTTAAAATCATCGAACGGTACCATTATTTTTTTAATGTCGCGATCACAACTGGAATCTGACATTCGTTTATAGGTTACTTGTAATCTATGGCTTTCGAGTGAAAACGTATGGATGCGCTTCAATTTATGGAATGTGAAAATTATCGCTTTAGTTTTACACATGCGTAAATCTGATTTATCCGGAGTTATCTTAACAACTTGCCGTATTATTTATTACAACGAAACCATATACAAAATGCGAAACGTCCACCCTCGTTGTATATTGCGCGTATCGCAAATGGCTCACCTGAGGGGGTTGCATTTAACTTTTTACATTACGAATGCTACTGTAGGCGCATTGATGGTTCTGCTCACGAATAATTTGATCGATAAATCTTGAGAGGGCTTCGATTAATTTTGATTTGTCACTCGTATTTGCATTTAATTTTTATTAAAGTATTAGGTACTATGAAACAAATACGCTTTCTAACTATGTTAATTATTGTAAACATATTATGATGTGATAAAGTAACAATTTGCATTTATAATTTTTATATTTTATGCATTTTCAATGCGATCTTATATGATAAATAATTAAATAAATAATTTTTCTATTATAATAATTTATAACAATTTGCAGTTTTACTTAATCATTAATTTCATAAAAGTAACTGTGAAATTATTTTAAAGGATGTCGAAAAATTATTTAACACTGATTGCTTTTGGTAGAAGGGATTGAAGCAACGCGGACATAAAAAGTTCAGTTGATGTAAATGTCTTTTTTTTCGGTTATCTTGCCAGTCCGGGTCACAATCTGACATTTAATTATTTTTTCTATGAATATTTCATGTTACAGTTTTTTATCATGGGAAATCTTTCGTGAGAGATACGTAGCCCGTTTCTCAGAGTTGCATAACGCTTGTCCAGTGGTAGGTACTCAGTTACCGCATGTCATAACCGAAATGGAGAGCAATGACCTCCTTGTGGGGAGTATGTCGGTTGGTCGAGGCCGTACTGAGCATTTATCATCTGTGGGCAGGGTTGTCATTTTGTGGGTAGCCTCAGGGCCACCAAAGTAATAATATTTAAAAAATAAGTATTAAGTAGCTAATAGCAATATAAACTCCAATAATTTTACTTATTTTTTATATTAATGTTGCTTATATTTTAATGTTAATATTTTAATGGAAATAAAAAAAAAACTTAAGTTTAATGCAATGAAAAAAAGCTAACATATACACCTAAAAATGATTCTACCTACAAACCGTTCGGAACTTCGTAAAATGTAAATCATTAAACATATTGTTTTTTCGATTACTAAGCCAGTAGCAGTTATTTAATGCTTAAAATTATGTTGACAAAGGGTGATCTCGAATCACGTTTAAGATTTTCAGTATCACGGGTTAAAAAATAACTTTATTTCTAAAATAAAAACAATCATTAAAAGTATATATTTTTATTTCTTTCAGTTTGTCTATGATTTATATTTTTACTCAAATCGTTAAAATATAAGAAACCTTCAGTCAATGTCATTAACTGAAAAAGTCTTTTTCAACGCTATCAAATTGTTGATATAATATTTCTTGAATTTTCCTGGCAGCCCTTGACATTTGTAGGTACTTACATTTGGTTGCGTGACGAACTTGCGTTGTCGACTATTTTTAGGAGCAGGAGGCAGCGATTTAAATAATAATCTAGTTTGTTATCAGCACGAGTTGGCGTCTGGAATTGGTTAGTATGGTTAAATCAACCATAGTTCATAATTAATGGTAAATTTTTGTTCGAGTAAGTACTACAATAATATTTATTTAATTTATAATCTTTCTGTGTTTCAGTTTATATTCATTCTATCTGTGCGCGTGCTTTTAACCATCTTTTGCTAGGGTGGATCATTAGATGGGTGACTAAACTTTTCCACCTCGAGATTCATGTTTCTGAAGGCACGTTAAGCCGTTAGATGCATCAGGGTCTGCGCCTGGAATGCGAGCCATCATTTCAGCCTTCCATTGCTGGAAGGAAATTCTGAGGGTTTCCATAATTTTCAAGCTTGACTGGCGGATCGTAGATTGCAGTATAAGACCATAATTTTAAAAATCCTGCTGCCCAATCAGTGGTTTACGGTAGGTGAACGGTGATTACGTCCAGTTTCATTTGTCGCCTATTAGTAAGTTTCTAGTATTGTTGCTATAATACGCTACCGGACACCGAGGGCTTTAGGACATTAATAGACTTCTTCTTGCGGTGCCTCTCCACTACTGGAGGTTGGTCGTAAGCTCCGCATGTCTCTTCTTGTCCCTCGCCAGACGAAACAGTTCTTCTACGTTGGCGATTCCAGTCCATTGCCTAACGTTTCGGAGCCAAGGCATTTTCCTTCTTCAGACGCGTCTTTTCCCCTCAATATTTCCCATCATTATAGTCTGGAGAAGATGGTAACGCTCATGTCTTAATACATGCCCCAGGAAGGCTAATTTTCTTCTCTTGATAGTTTTCATCAGTTCTTATATAAGACTTGATGACTTCAATTTTTTTATCGGTAATTTGATTATGTATTAAGAATCAGAAAAAATACCTCCATTGAAGTGTTAATAAATTAAAGAGACATATGATGTTCGATGATAGGTAATCATAATTTCTTTTAAAATATATGTAAAGGAATAATGCGTAGTTTGTAAATAAAAATGGTCTACCGATAATGGAATTACGTATAGGTTATTGTTATTGGTATCAGTTTTTATGATTTTAATTGAATGAATTAAATAAATGATTTTTCATGAACTCATAAGGTTTTTTTTTCTTTAAATTTTTTACAATGCTATAAAACTGGACGGCAATCCTCCAAAATTGAGGGTTTGCCACAACATTCACGCTGGACGGATAGAGCAGAATAAATCATAAGTAGGATTTCATGCTGCTGCACTCATACAATCACATCCTTAGGGGTTATTTTACTCTGCCCGAAACCAATTAATTAAGGCAGAATACTATTTATTTACTAGCATATAAAATTAGACATTGGTTTTATATCTAAACAACTGGTTGAACAACAACTGGTAAACAACCCTAAAATATACATAAATCTTTAGTGGCATATTACGATTGAGAACAGGTTTTTCGCAGTCCTTGAACAATCATCTTAGTCTAGATTAGTATACAGTAGTAATAGTGCAAAGTTAGATTATGTTGCTTTGCTTAGTATTCATAATGATAACACTGGTATAATACCACTGAGTGCCAGCCTTCCTCCATGTTGGATAGTGTATTTTTAAAAACGAATCTTGCGACCATAGAATGATCAGATAGGTACAGTTTTAATTTTATTTTCGAATGTCGACGGCTTCAGATATTTGGCTTTTTGCCATTATTACATGCGTGAGGTGAGATGCACGGAGAGGCGGGGCGTTACGAATGGAAATCAATACTAACTGCACACTACTACTGCATTGCTCTAATATAAATCAGCCCCTTGCTGGCACCCTGAGCTTGCCAAATATATACATGTTTAAAAACGAGTTCAGTTTTAGTGGTTGTATGATTCATATTCCTTTGTGTTGTTAGAAAATATATGTTAGTTTAACATTCATAATATTTGTTCTAATAATTATGATGAGTTTAATCATAAAATATTCAAACTAATGTAACTTTGTGAGTAGACTTACAAAAAGATACCTCTAAATAAATTGTTATTTCTTTCTTATTCTTAAATCTCAATAATTCTTAATACTCATTGTCTCTTAAAATTCTGTTGAATTCATGGTTGGTAACACATTACCTACTAATGCTTCTAATGTCGTAGTATCCAAGATCCATTCGTTTGCTTTTCTCGTAAAAAAAATACCAATCTTAGAAACACCAACAGGATATCGCTAAGAAACAATAGTGCACCATTATCGCATTTAAGTGTCAATAAAATTCCCTTTACACCACTAAACTCTGTTTACATAGTTTTTCAATTACCTAACGACGTATCTAAGCAGTGTTGGGTTACTATAAGAACAGTCTGAAAGATAAGCTACCCCGCTAGCGGTTGGTATTAACTCTCTGCCTTTATTTATGAAGCTCTACGTGCCCAAGCTAGTGAACTCAACAATCGTGCGTTGCCACCACAAAAGCAAATGTGAATGGAAATTGAACTCAACTGCATTCAAAATACGAGTACTTTGAGGTTATATATGTATGTGGGGTTATGTTTGTTAAGTAGTCCTAATTGATAAGGTGCACTGTATCTAGCACTGCCATGATTTAAAACGCCTTAGGAAGCCGATATGCGATTTATTTCGAGCTACAGTCTACGCTTAAGCTTATATCATTTGATGTTTGTTCTAACACTGTATGTATCACCGTGGTATTGCCTGTATAATTCTGTGTGGTATCTAGCAGAGACACAGATAAGACACAAATGTTTGTAATAATTAAAAGGCGACTAATGATACTAAACACCTTTCGTTGATCAAAAAGATCTTTACTGAATCTATAAAATACATAGAGCAGATAAAACCAAGGAAGATTACCAAATTGATAAGTTTTTTTTTTTTGATTTGTTAGGTTTTAGGCAAGACAAAGCTCCCTTTATAGGAAGTACTCTTTGTACTTTGGAACATAAAGTCACGTCTTCAGTAATTTCTTTTCGTATTAAAATGATGATCAGGGTTTAATTATGAACGATGAATCATTAATAGATGATTAATGAATAATGAAATAACCCCTTTCCCGTGGGGAGTTAATGAAATGCCCGTGAAACTTTTGAGAGAGCGTGACCTTCTGCTGTTTATGGTCACTTACCAACTCATATGCGCAATAACAAACATTTAATGATTTACCACCAATCCACCAATGATTAACAGAATATGCATGTATATGTAGTTACATGCATATAGTAGCACATTTATATTTGATAAAATCATCATCATCATCATATCAGCCGTACGACGCCCACTGCTGGATATAGGCCTCCCCCAAGAATCTCCACAACGATCGGTCCTGTGTTAATAAAATACATATAAATTATTATGGTTAGTTTTGTTCCAGTGGAACTATGGTCAATGTGACCTGAAAGATTTATTATGACTCACAAGTTGTAATTTTTTTAGCCTTGATGTCTCAAAGACGTTCGTAATCTTCTTAGCTAAGGTATAGGTATTCCTTTTAACCTCTATTTTATGTATAACGTCCTTAGCAAAATATTTGTTCTTGTTTATAAGACAAACAAAATAAATAAAAATAAATCTTTTTGTTGTGCTCCTTAAAAACATTATAGAGAAGGAACATACTTTAAAAAATTATTTTTCTTGGAATTATAGAACTACTGATTTTGTTTTAAAAACTCGTCACCAATTACATAGTACATTATGTTTAATCCGGTAAACTACAAAGATGGCCGTTTAAAAAATAAATTATCTAACTTGACATGAAAATGCATGAATATTAATAAAGATGTTCATTTGATCTTATGAATTTAAAATGAATGCCTTTGAAATTTAT
Organism: Calamotropha paludella; assembly: GCA_927399485.1. Classification (NCBI taxonomy): domain Eukaryota; kingdom Metazoa; phylum Arthropoda; class Insecta; order Lepidoptera; family Crambidae; genus Calamotropha; species Calamotropha paludella. The sequence goes on along the minus strand of OV656815.1, from coordinate 16,812,634 downwards.
GTTGAAATATTATTTGTTTATTTATTTATTATAGTAGTTTTTACGCCTTTAGAGAACTCAAAAGTTATATATCGCTATTTTAGGACAACCAAGAGCGTGGTATAACTTGCTATTTAATAAAACTACACGGGGTGCAATTTTTAGAATGCATGTCATGCTAATTAGTCATATATCCGAAGGCAAAGCAATTACTAAGCCTTTTGCTTGTAGCTTATAAACTGAAAATGTTTTATGCGCCCGCGAGAAGTTAAGAAATAAATAAAATTAACTAAGCCGGTTTTTACGAACTATATACCTGTCCTGTTCTTGCTTACAACTTATGTGTGAGGGCGAGAAAGAGAATAAGATAGATGGCCTGTCCGAAAACCCGTTTATCATCAGATCAAAGTCGTTGTTTTATGCCAAGCGGTAGGCGTCGATGGTTTAGCTTATTGTGATTTTATTTATTTTATTTTAGTGAATATATTAAAACTCCTTTTTAACGTTAATATACCATTACGCAATTATGTTTGAATATAAAATGAGACGCCACCGCGCCATCACAATTTATCATTTTCTGGTATAATCTGGTTTCAATTTGGTACCATATAAATTGATATATTTATAAATTGTTACAATCAATCAAAAAAATACACAAAATAAATATAACAGTCTCAACAAATTACTTGGCTTCATTAAATCAAATATTACTTGGCTTCATCTCTGTAATGTTATTTTGAATACAAATGATTTGTGAGAAGGTTACTTATATGATCTTAGTTATATTTTAGAATATTTAACACAGGTTATAAAAAAAATAAGAATCTTATCTTATAGGTACATAAAACGTGGTTGAGCAAAATATTCACATCGCGTGTTCCTGACATGCATTTTTCTTTGACATTATAGGTTATTATTATTATAGTTATTTTATTTATTTATATATGAAACCTATGAAAGACGTCACCCAGAAACTGTCATATGAAGTTAGTCATCGTAGTTCTTGTGGTTCGCCAAGACACGCGACCAACACGCGGCGTGAATTTCTCACCCAATCTCAGGCTCTGTCTGACGAAACCTTTAAGGCTATAAAAACAGTCTTGTATTGAGACTACATCATCATCATCATATCAGCCGTACGACGCCCACTGCTGGCCATAGGCCTCCCCTAAGGATCTCCACAACGATCGGTCCTGTGCTGCCCGCATCCAGCGTTTTCCCGCGACCTTGACCAGATCGTCAGTCCACCTCGTAGCGGGCCTACCCACTGAGCGTCGTCCGGCACGCGGTCGCCATTCGAGAACCTTTCCGCCCCAACGGCCATCAGTTCTCCTTGCTATGTGTCCTGCCCATTGCCACTTCAGCTTTTTTTTCTTCTACGCACAGCAGCGGTTTTTGTTCTTCTACGGATCTCCTCATTTCTGATTCGATCGCGTAGGGAAACACCAAGCATAGCTCTCTCCATTGCTCGCTGGGCGACCTTGAGCCTTCTTACAAGACCCATAGTGAACGACCACGTTTCACTGCCATAAGTCATCACTGGCAACACACACTGGTTAAAGACTTTCGTCTTAAGGCACTGAGGTATTTTGGACGCGAAAATGTATCGCAGCTTCCCGAACGCTGCCCACCCGAGTTGAATTCGACGAGAGATCTCTTTCTCGAAGTTGGACTTACCTAACTGTATTGTATATCCTAGGTAAACATAGTGGTCAACAACTTCGAGTGTAACGTTCCCAACATTTACTGGAGCGGGTGTAACATGGGCGTTGGACATAATTTTCGTCTTGTCCATGTTCATCTTAAGACCCACTCGTTGGGATGCGTTACTGAGATCTTCGAGCATGGTGCTCAGGTCTTCCAAGGTCTCAGCCATTAGGACCACATCATCGGCAAACCGAAGATGCGTCAGGTACTCGCCGTTGATGTTGATGCCAAGTCCATTCCAGTCCAGAAGCTTAAAAATATCCTCCAACGCAGCAGTGAACAGTTTCGGAGAGATAACGTCTCCTTGTCTTACTCCTCGCTGTAGTTGGATAGGATTAGAGCTCTGGCACTGTACTCGGACCGACATAGTGGAGTTTTGGTACAGGCACCTTAACACTTCGATATACCTGTAGTCCACTTGGCACCTCTGGAGAGACTGCAGCACCGCCCAAGTCTCTATCGAATCAAAGGCCTTCTCATAGTAATTCAATAGTGTAGTGTATTGAGACTACAGTTAGTGTGTAATTGTTGCTGTTTTTAAATCAATTTTCTTTTCTTGATAGTAATAACCAAAGTGAACTTTTTCGGCACGTTCTAAAAAATATTTGCATACAACATTAGGGAAATCAATTTACATAAATTACTTCAGCCGTTTATGATAATAAGGCATACGTGCATAATGCGCACGATTACAATTAAATTATAACTATTACCTTTAAAATTTTACTACAAAAAGAATTCACTGAAACGTTGCCTTCCATCGATTTGGGTTTTTTAAAAATATACCTAAAATATATATAACTAAAATATAAATAAATAATCATATATTTTAATGAGATTGACGAATTGAGTGATCTATGAAAAATAATTAACTTTTTGATACTTAATTCAAGAAATACATATTTCAAAAAGTCCATTTAAAGCGGTCATTATAAAGACGAAAACGCGAGAAATAATGAAATTTCGAAGAACTTCGCGTGCCGTTAGTGTTGTATAATTGTACCGTTGACAACATATAAAATGTCTTCTTAATTTTGCAAAAGGAGACCTATTGCAACGCAGTAAGGTAGCGTTATTGAATTCGGAAAGCCTTTGGTATAATAAAGCAGGCGCCTGGTGCAATTTACAAGCTTTCAAAAGTTACCCCGGGCTTGCAAAAGTTACTTCCTAAATAATTATAACAGAGGCGAAATTTTTAATCGACAAAATTAAAATACGATAAGTGTATTATTGAATTCTTTTGTTTCAGAAGTCATATATACTTATGTATAGTGTACTTACTACGTAAGATTACCAAAATAAATTGACGATAAACTACTTTTGATGCTATGTTTTAAAAAATACTATGAGGTATGAGACGAAATGTAATGCATGCCACAACAAAGTGCATATGTATCTTGCGAATCGATTAGTGGGAACGTGCAATAATGATATTTTAAACGTAAATACATGAAAAAAGAGTAAAAAAATATGAAAAGGTAGATCTAGGTTTTCAAGAATATCAAACAAAGAAATCATTATAAGAAATGATTATAATCCTTACTTTTAGTTCACGGTCAGGAACATTTTATATCTTGAACATAAAGCTACTGAGTATTGAAAATAAAAATGCATCTTCGATCTATATGACTGACATAACTCACTCAAGTATCAACAAAAAACTAAATCTTTAGTATTTTCAACAAGAGGCTGATAATTAAAACAAAGGAAAATAAAAGGCAAATGATATGTTTACTAAACATAATTTAATTATGTTTTTTTTAACGAGTATATAAGCAAAATAAAAGGAGTTAAATTAACAGAATTAATCTTACTCTAAATGAAGTCAACATAAACTCATAAATGTAAGTTATAGGTAGCTAGGTACTTAATACTCGAAAAATAAAAATAAAACAATAAAATTTAATTAAACCGAGCTGAGTATTTGAGAACGTGCCTAATAAAATAATGGACGGTAGTAATATATTGATGGCAACCATTACTTTACCCACCCTGCAAACGAGGCTCCTGAAATGGAATTGAGAAGTCAGGATTGATTAAAACGTAATATAAAACAAAATAAACGCGTTATACATCCGCAGTAAAGGTTGTTTTATGTCAATCCAGTATCGTGCAAATGTGTATTTTTTATATCTAGATATTTTTTTAACTCGCGCTCTCGAGTACAATTTTTAATGATTTTCATAAAATTTACAATATGGGCGTTTACGCGTATTATGTTCAATCTATTTAAGACAATAAGTCTCTCCATGTTTTTACTAGTTTCGATTTGCTCGATTGATGATTATACCATACACATCAATTTATCAATGGTTAGAAAGGGGACTGCCACCCCGGAGAGCACACGTACGCGGCTTTCAAGAACTCAAATATATTTGATACTATTTTCTGATTTTTAGTATTCTAGTCTGTAGACTAGCACATGAGTACATGTGTACAGCTTACAGTTGGGTAAAAGTTAATGATTATATGGATAAATAAAATGTTTAAATTTCAGTTTAAGTACTTTGCCTACCTCTGATACAAACATTTTTTTTTATTATTCCTCAACCAATGTTTTATTACATTATTTTTGCAAAATTTTGGGTATAAATAATAAGAGACTTAACTTTTTTTTATTATTCCTCGACCAAGGTTTGATTACATTATTTTTGCAAAATTTTGGGTATAAATAATAAGAGACTTAACTTTTTTTTTATTATTCCTCGACCAATGTCTGATTACATTATTTTTGCAAAATTTGGGTATATATAATAAGAGACAACTTTTTTTGGGATTTTATTAAAAAATAACATCAATTTTCAAATCGAAGAATACAATAAAAAACTATGGTGGCAAATCGGGGTTCAAAATTTTATTGGAAAAAAATATTGGTTCTCGAGGGAGTTAAAAGGGTTTGCTAAACTAGCGAATTTATATACATTCGATTAATATACATATAAAAATCAATTGCCATGCATTACTCTCGTAAAACTAGTTCTAGTTCTTGTACTATATTAAGTAAAAATAAAACAAAAAAATATTTATAATGGTGGAGGTCAAACTTATCAAGAATATCAATACTACAAATTGGTCTATGTAAGTATTTTTCGTCGGCGACATCTCTTAATACGAGTAAAGACATAAATTCTATCAGATATATTTATGATCGGATCAGTAGAATTCCTACAGATTCCAAAGAGCCTTATTTGGGCTCATTCAGAATTAAAACCTTACATTTTTCTTAAGGCGGTTGAATACGCGTCGATGGTTCTACAATTAAGGACTTGTGGCCTTTTGGAGACATGACGCTAAGAAAAATGGCGAATGCCTCATGTTTCTAAAATATTCAAATGTATGCTAGGTGGCGTCGTAGTCGCAATTAGGTGTGATGTAGTACTCTTAATAAGGGCGTCGGTAAATATATGTAAATTAGGAAACTGGTGACTGGTAAACAACTAAGGTATGCGTCTACATCGATGTTTTAAAATTTTAGAATTAGTAACTAAAATAAATTAACTGACTACACTAATTTAAAATGTTTCTTTCCTCTCCTTAAAATTAGGTATACGCCTGGTTTCGGGTCCCGTTTTTCAGGAGCTGATTATCTACGTTAAAGAATGATGACAAAGAAAAGTGACATGAGAATTTGATCAATTTATAATTTTAGTAGTCAAATAAGTAGAGTAAAAAAATATCGTAATCATTTGAAAGACAAGTTGTACAGGATTTCGTATGAGTTAAAAATTACCATTAAGTATGGCCTCTCATTGTGATCTCCAACAGCATAAAAACAAGATTCAAAAGACTATCCTCATTAAACTGAGTGAAAAGAATTTTTATATACAAATATCTTTTTTTTTAAGAAAAGCTTTAAAATATTATTGAAACTACAAGACCATTTGTATGCGATAATAATTTATAATAAAAACCACTATATGTGATATTTTTATATGTAGTTAGCTAAGACTTAACGGATAGATAACTGGATTTTAATAATTTAATACTCATCGCATAATCTCATCGGCAAATGATGATGATGGATGATGCTGTAATTCAGAACTGTTTCGCGTAATGCACTCTAAATATTAAAAAATAAACTTAATGTCTTGATTTTAATTTATATCATATATTCATATGAAAACCAATTTATTTTCGTTTTACTTACTGAATGTGTTTGATTTACTTGGATCTCATTATAGAGCTGCTGTCTAAAATAAACAGTTAAAATCTATATTCATATTACTTACGCTTACGAAGCTATGTGTAATAATAGGCTTTATGTTAATCACATATTTCGCTTTTATAAAATTAAAATAAAACATCTTACATAACTCCCTATTAAGAAGGTTTATAAAAAAAACTATTTAGTCGAAAATGTTACGTTGTCCTCGACCTGCCCTTATTCTGGGCGTAACAATGAATCAATGTGCCAGACACGCTACTGACGATCCTCGCATGCTTCGCCCGCTTTTGAAACGGCCGCTTCAAGTTTAAACTTTATTGAACTTAACGGGAAACGTGTTAAATTTTTTTTGAACTTGCAAACTTGCAGTGTCCGAGAAATTTCAACTTGTGTGTGTGTGTGTGTGTGTATGTGTTCAGCAATCTTTTCAAATTATCTTTTTAAAAATAGGTTTAGTAAATACTAAATAACTTCTCCGGGTCTTGCAATCACAATGTCTTGACTTCTACTTTAATAATTATTTAAATTGAAACCAGAAACATTGACATTTCGTATAATAATCGCCAACTTACAATATATCTACCATTTTTTCGTACGAGTGGAAAATGCATTTCGCATACTCTCACTGGGTAACGAAAAAGTTATGTGTCATTCACCAACCAGTTAGTACGGCAGGCATACTCACTAAAACCACTCGATGTGCCTCATGCCAATACTTCCCTCGGTCTAGGGACAGCGTATTCACCTGAACCACGGCATTCGGACGCTCACCGAAGCAAGTCTACCAGAGAATGCCAGAAACTTCTTCTACCATCCCAAGGGATTACTCCTAACCACCCGCTAGAAAGTACACTGTACATAAGCAAAAATATTTATTGTAATATCTCGAATTATTATAATGTATCGATTTTCAAATTAAAACCTTAAACACAAAGTACAATCTAAATTTCTTTGCCTATGGCATATCTGTGACATAATATATCAGTGCCACTATTAGCCTTACCCAATAAATTAACAAAAACACAACCGACCCTTTATCAAATCCATAAATCAAACGAAAAAAATTAACGTACCTCGTACGTTGGCTTATCGCTCATGCTCGGGTCGCACATGAAAGTCAAGATTTATAATTTCGAAAGTCAGAATAATTTAACCTCGATAAGGGAACAATTAAGTAGTTGCATTGCCATGTGTTGGGCCGATTCTGAATTAAAACTGGTCAGCTTTATTGGTGCCAAAGATAATTGCGTTATGTTTGAGCATGTCCGATCGGTATTTCACGGAGATAATTTTATTGGTGTACAGTATAGTCGTTTGGACGTCTTGTTAGTAGTTTGATGATTTCAATAGATTTTACAATATCGGTTGAGACTGTGTGGCGGCGGTTAATGACTTCCACACTCTAATTGATGTTCCGAGCAGTTGAATGCGTGTGAAACTATAAAATACGAACTTTTTACAAAGCGTATACCTACTTGTTATTTTTAGTGTTTTGTTTGTAGTATTGTAACATACCTGTCAAATTCTTTACGACGAAATGAATTATCTAAATACGAGTAAGTATTATCTGTAACAAAAAAAAAAGGATTTGTAAGTATGTTTATTAATCAATATAAGTTGTCCCAAAAACTAATATAAAGCGAAAACATTTATCACAGTAACAATAATCACCACGAACCCACGACTGCAGGAAAACAATGTTTTGTAGTAAAGTGTAGTAGTAGCAGTAGGCCCTGGCCGATCATAAATATTAAAAAAAAAAGATAATCTACATGTACCGTTATTCGAATGTCTAACTTCCCTCTGCACTTTTTTGGTGGCTGAAGTGAATTATATTGATCGTGTCGTCATTGAAAACTGGATCTGCGCTGGGAATATTTTGGTGCGGTGATTTTTATTATTGCAAATGTGGCCGAAAACCGATCGAGTTGTTTAATTGACTTCAAATGGCATTTATAGATGAAGGTAAGTCGAAGATCAGTCGCAATGCAAATTCAAGAACAATTTAAATAAAAAACAAGCGCACGATTGCAGATTGAATCGAGAAGTTTTTTTCGCATTCACAAGATTCTACACGAGCACCTTCGCGTGAGAAGGAACAGTTTCGCGAGCGAGTTTCGAAGCTCAGAAACAGGCCTATCTGGAATAGTGCCGTGACATGATTAATAAATAGGCTCAAGCTCATCTCGGCGCATGTACGACATTGTGGCAGATGGCGAATCCTCGATTTATCAATACGATCCAGAAATAAATTGTCAATCGACTGTTTCAAAACGAGCCAACCTAGATCAAAATGAAGCTACCGCTTTTATCGCGAACACGTTATTCTTCACATTGACGAGATATCCGGTGTCGATTTTATTACAAAATCAAAGCAGCATCAACGCCATATGGTATACTACGAAATGCCTGCCTGCAGTTTTCACTTCATTGAGCAACACCGGGCAGCGCGAGTTACTGCTTTACCAGGACAACTTAGCGCTCAAAACGAGGATATTCCTGAACATCACACCAGCCAAATCGCTCTCCGTACAATCCTGATTTGAAACAGTATGTTATCTTTTTTTCTAATAATAAAAAATCAATTGAAAGGGATACAGTTTTGGTTGTCGCAAGATGCGCTAATAGCGATCGAGAAGGCCGTAAAAGAGGTGTACAGGTTCCAGTCGGTGGACTGGAAAAAGTGTTTTAAAAATTTGTTTAGAAGCTTGAAACTTTTAGTAGAGCCCGTCGGAGAGTTCTGTAAAAAAATGAATAGAAATATTTTATCCATTTATTTTTTAGTTTCTCAAAACTTTGTTTGTATTTTCGCAGTGTATGGAAATTATATGGAATGTAGATATGTATAGGTTTTATTATAATTCATTAGAAGCTAACTTTTAGTGTTCGTATAAAGATATCGGAAGATCGGCGTGTGGGCTCGGCGACCATTTAATTTTAAATAATGTTTTCAACAGTGTTAATAATTATTTGAATAAATGACGATATCATTCAACAAGTTCGGGACATAATCACTCTCTGAAATCTACTGTTAACTGATGAATTTGACAGTAAAAATATAGTAGTTATATTTTGAAATTTAAATTATGACAATTGACAAATTGTGAAATGGCTATATTATGAAAATATAATTACAAACTTAAGCTTATCAAAACTGCGTGGGAGATACCACGCGATTGTATTGTCACAACACGATTATTTCAAGCACAAATTGCATTAGATGGACAAGGTACTAAACTTAATAGTGTACAGCTACGAAAATCTCATTAATTAACGTAATACATTTAATTAACCACTTGATTACACCAAGGTGTTCTGTTCAATTGGATCAGAGAAACATTGCTTCTGGGCTAATTGTATGCAAACGACGGCTAGCCACGCTTGGAACAATTATTGTTGTTGCTATGTGTTAAAATGTAGGTATATGCTATTGTAAAACATAATTATTGCTTATTTTTACTTTGAAATTAGCGTTAGTGTTTAAAGTTTGTGACTTATATAGGGGAGCTCTTTTGTTTCTCTTCACTTTTTAACTTCGCAGTGACGGGTGAAGTTATAGCAAGAAAATACAAATGAGTGATTAACGGTTTTTGTAGTAATTGTCGTTATCTCGCTCAGTACGACAACTACATATATGTAACTCTTATAGTCTCACTATTTTAACGTCGATGATATGACTGTGCTAAAAAGTATCTTTTAATTGTGATTACATACTTTTTGCACCTTTTCTATTGCACTTTCTTTAAGTAGGTATTATTACGTATTGAAGTCGATTATATGGTTACAAATTATATTAAAAACAACCGTACTTAGTCATAATAGCATTTTAAACAGCATTTAAACAGAGATTTACCAAAACAGTGTGTAAGTTTTTGTGATACTGTCGAGTAAAAATAATACCATTTTTATTTACACGGTGTAATTTTTACAATTAATAAATGAAGGAAATATGAAAAAGCTATAACAAGTAGCATTACATGTATTGATTCAACCAAATATTTTTGTCAGTGAGGGAAGCTACAAAAGTTTTATTGATTTAAGAGTTATTTCAAATCATTATATCTAACACTCCCACAAATTGAAAGTGTGTTAAATATAGTAGCATACTGTACTAATTCAGAAAATGATACTGAACTGAAAAAAAATTAAGTCCTAAATGGATTAAGAAATGTTATTTAATATGATTTATTTATTAACATTTCTTAATCCATTTAGGACAACTCTTAACAATTATTTAGTCCTAAACAAGCTGAGCTTATATTACAGATTCTAAATAATGTATAGAATACGTAAATAAGTATATAAACGACCATGACTAGTAAACAAATACTTATGTTCATCACACAAACCTGTGCCGCTACCAGGATTCGTACCCAGAACCTTTGGCGCAGAAGGTAGGATCGCTACCATTAGACTGAGCAGCCGTTTGTACTTCTTTTAATGACTTGATATTACTAATTACTTTCTTTTTTATATTATAATACTTATTTTTTATATTATAATACTAATATATATTAAATATAAAGCTTATAACATTTAAATATCGACTACATATTTTAGATACACATTATTTTAAATAATTAATTACCTATTTTGTTATGATACCTACTTGCACTCTCTTAAGGGTAGAATGTGACAACCTATCTTTATTTTTGTGTGGAACAAGAAACTAAATTATTCTAAGATACGATTCTAAATTGTTGCAGAATGCATCATTTGCTGCAAGTCGCCTTCAATAGAAATCAGTTGTGTGCATCAGTGACGACAGAAGTTTATATAGAGGCTGCAAAATCTACGTAAGAATAATGCATCGTTGGTACCTTTTAAACCAAATATTTAATTTCTATCCGTATCACATGTTTTTTACTTACTTATGCTCTTTACTGTAAATTAATTTGTTAATTAAGGTCTTAACTGAATTTTCATACTTTTATGGGGAAATAAAAATTAAAGAATTCAAATTATTTATTTGTTCTAATTTAACTAACGGATCTGCCTGCGAGTTGGGCCTGCGATTTCAGAGGTTAAGCAATTTTTGCAGGGGTTGGTTATTGAATGGGTTTCCAAAAATTATCTAGACCTCCTTTGTGCTTGGAAAGGTACCTTAAGCCGTTAGTTTCTATCTGCAGTCTAGCACTCCGATCCAGCACTAAAGCCAGTGGGTGATAACCCAGTTTTTACATATTTTCATCAATAGGGTCTGTGCTCCAACAAGCGACACTTGAAAACAATAAAGATGAATTTGTATATTTTATTTATTACCGAATATTATGCATCTTACCCAAAACTAGTTACTCTATTTCGGAAATTGCAAACATCCAATAATTACGAAAATTAAATGGACTTTAATTAAGACTACCATTTTCCTTTAAACAGCGTTGAATTTGCTATTGTACAAGATTTTATAAACCACATAGAGTGGGTAAGTTACGGTTTTCAAATTAAAATCTATTCATTGTCCAATGTAGGATGATAATTTTGACAGGTGTCACTTCCTTATTGCTACGTACTAAGGTTGCGTTTGTTTCCTTATGTTTGGCTTGACATTGCAATAGCAACTTTATACCCTCTATATAGGTGTCAACTGTCAAAAGTATCATCCTACATTGGACAAAGTAAAGTCAAGCGGACAAACAGGTAAGCAATAAAAAAATAACATACTTAGTTTTTTTATATTCATTGTAAACAATATACTAAAATATAGACACCCGTTAAAACTGCTAGCTCTAAATCGTCGGGGACACAGTCCGATAATATTTAACTGCATGCGTAAATGCAATCTGTGTGTCCAATTAATATTGAAATGGATGCAGCCTGCAGCAAGACACTCCACCATCGGGGCGTTCAATTGAACTGATTTCAATATTCAAACGCGTCCCGTCTCTGATTATTGTTCTGTTGCTGTTTTAGTAATTAGATAACGTTCTTATTACGCCATTATACGCGCCTGCATCGTTGATACTCAACCATGATCAATTATAACATGTTTCATTTACATGTTCCCACACAATAAATCATAATTAATTCATTTGTTACGTTACCCTTTGTATTGAGCAGATTTAATATACGAGGTAACATAAAAAAATCCTTCAGTAACGTTTGCTTTGTTCTGGACCAATTTAAATTTTATCATTCAACAAATGATATTACGACGAGAATTAGATTATTATGTTTTCAGTATTTTGTGTATCAGTCAACCTTAATTCGGCATTGTGTAATTAGAAATCATAATAATTGAGCAGACTTTAAATTTGAATGAAACAACTTTTTACGGAATTTGCGCATAATTTATTTTATACTTAATCGTGACGGCACGTGACTAACTGTTAACATTTTTTATATATCCTCGTAAGTCCTGTGTTCTTTTAACATCAGTAGTCATATCTGCCGGCTATACTCTACCAAGTACGAATCAAGAATAGTGCTTCAGACAAAGAGATGTCGGTTTTAGGCAATTTGGGAAGTGAATTACTGTTGTCTGTATTTTTTACGGTATATTTGTGATGTATAGCACCTCCTTAAGAAGGAAAACATCGAAAATATTTTTTTACTTGGTTAAGTACGTTAGGTAGTTACTCTATCTATGTAGTTAAAATGTCAGGTTTGAACTGCTATCATTAATTTATACTTGCACGTTACTTGCACGATTAAAATATTATGAAGGAAGTAGAAAATATATGACGACCAATGCCTTAGTCATCCTGTGATCACGGCTCTTGTAAAGCAGTCGAAATGTCAGGATTAAATATAAAGTAAGTTATGCGCAAAATCCGTAAAAAAGTTGTTTTATTCAAATGCGTAATGTGCGACAAAGTGTAAGAACTATTCTTTTAATTATCGACTTATCTTATTTGACCAGTAAAGCAGCGCCCACATTTCTTCTTACTAAAATGAAATAAATGTTTTCTTAGTCCATATAAATTAAGTATAGTGATTTAGTAATGGAGTAAATAACTTGTTATACTGATTCAAAGAACTTTTTTACTTATACGTAATTTATACCCATATCTATACAAACAAACTTCTTTTACGTAATTGACTTAAAAATACCACAATTACTGCTTACATTGTTTGATAGATTTCTTATCATTATTTATATGGTCGAAGTGCTGCTAATTGCAAGGTGCTAGTCTACTATAATTAAATTGTTTTTCAAGATAACTTGTAGCAGCAAAATTAAGTTCAAATATAACTCTTAAGTCGTGGCTGTTACGTCTCACAGTATTTTTTCTCATGATCGTTGCCTTTTATGACTTTATAGCAAATTAATAGGGTAATTTAATAAATGATTGCAACTGATAATTCCATTAGCTCAGTACAAGTGTATGATGATTAGTATGTTTAGAATGTATTATAATTCATTAGTATTTTTATTTATGGGCTCTTAATGCTTGCTTTAAAATGAGATTATTATTTGTTTATTATAATAAATAACCAATCCTTTATTTTGCAAAATATAGCAATCTTACAAAAATTATTTTACTTTATTATTGATCAATGTTATAACATACATACAGGTCATAAAGTAATTATTTTAAGAAAGTTTTAAAAATAATATCCTTATATCTTAAACTTTCATTTCACTCCAAAAAGTCTTTGAATATTAAGGATTAGTTACATGTAGCGTTTTCGTCAAAATACAATAACTGTAGTAAACAAAGAAAAGAAACTTAAAGCCAAAAAATAACAAGATGTAGTATTTTTTATTTAAAATCTTATGTATATGTATAAGGCAGTATGTATCTTATGTAGAAGGCAATGACAAATTATCATTTTAAGTTACAAGTAATGACGTTGTAATGACGAACTGTTGTACGTTCATCCCCTATTAAACGAATTTACAAGCGTTTTCTTTACGGAAATATTTTTTATACATAATTTTTGTTACACAATGGATTGAGTTGAAATAGGAAAAAAATACTATTGCTGTTATGTTTTTAAATTAAGAATAGTATTCTAGTATCTATTCTAATTTTAAATAGTATTTCTTACCATTTAATTTATAAGTTATACAGTTCAAATATTAACTTAAATGCGATGGTAACGTTTCCAATTAAAATTTCATTCAAACTTGTTTGTGTTATGCTCAGTGCGTTGTCTGTCAGTGAGTGAATTTTGATTGTTATAAAGTATATAGATTTAATTAAATTAAGTTAGTTTTTTCCACAAAAACACACGAAAACACTCAGCCGCAGAACCTATATTAAAAAACATAATGTATTATAAGTATTCAAATTTGTTAAAAACAGTGATTAATTAATGACATAATACCTATCTGTATATTCTCAGTATATCATAATTTTGTTTTATCAGTGAATTCAAAAGATATGTGTATTAAAAGAGATGTATCAAATTTGATCTAGTATCTTTATTTGATTAATTGAACATTAGGTATCGATTAGGCTTATTATTATAATGATTATCGTTAAAATCTTAAAAAGATTATTTATAAATAGTCTTTACTCAAGTAATTATTTTGAACTGAATACAATTACTAGCTACAAGATATATCAGTAAAAAAACACGTTATTGTATGTTAAAGTTAATGATAGTCTTATTGTCAATTAACCCCAAGTTATAATTTATGAAATACTAAGATGTAACTAACCACTTGAATTGTTAGTATCTAATATCTAACAGATAACTCAATAATTTTTTAAATCCTGAGATGCCACGGCCAAGAAAAATAAAACTGTTTTACTTGCTTTCTTTCTCGAGATTATGCGTTTATAACAAATTAAAAAACTATTAATTGGTTATTACTATGGTTTCAAGTTAAGTGCATGAAACTAAGTAATTAACCTGTAAAAAAGCAAATTCAGAACAAATTGTTCATAACCTCGCTCTTTATTATATTTTATTATTAATTTCTCAGATCATCAAAAGCAGTCAAATTTTCAGGAATAATTAATTATTGCAATACATTTTAAATACCTCCTACTTTACTTTTGTTCCAACCCAGGTAGACCCTATTGCATGGGAGCCGCTCATTACTAGTGTATAATCCAGAGATTGAACCACTCTATGATTTCTTCAAGCGAACCGCCGTAGTATAGTTGTCGTTAATTGCCTTGAATTAAAAAAAAAACATTTTTAAGGTTATAGAACCATTTTTTCCGCAATATACTTTATTGTCATTTTATACTTAAAAACTTAAAGGTGTTGCAGAGACTATTTTTATGTGTCGCACTATACTTGTAGGTACCGAATGGCTAGGTGAATAATTCATGGCCGCCTCACGCGAAGTCTCTGCATGACGCCGGGAAAGCTTGGATGAATACATTTAAATAGTAAATGCGACAACTGGATTTACTATGGTATAATGTTCGTACATAACTCGCATTACTTACGGATATAACTCGTCTAGTTATAAATATCGCGCTAGCGGACATGCTTTAGTACTCTGTGGCCCGTAACTCAGAGAACACAAAAGGGGTTTGTTAGCAGAAGTTATGAAGGAGTGCTGGAGTGTTTGCCCACGACGCTGTTGGCTAGTTTCAGTCGCTGTACAGAACTACGCGAGAATGGAATGCTTATCTTAGAGTTTGCGATCAGTATACTTGAAATTTTGTATATGGCTTAAGTGTGATTTAGTAATATTTTTTACTAAAGAAATTATGATAAAAAAATCGTATTAAACCCCCCTTGCTATCCGGAAGAGTCCCACGCAGATCTAAAAATCTAGCAGTTTATTGCTTCAATGACAAAAAAATTGTAACTATTAACTATTTTTAAATCACCTATAGGAATTAAATCTCGTATAAAGTTTAATCAGATACGTTAAGAAGAAAATTCCTGCTTTAAGCTACGTAGTACTGCTACGTTTTCGAATGACTTGGCAAAATTTTATAAAAAATAACAAAACTTTTATTTTCTCAAAATCTTTCAACTGTCGTGGTAGTAACATTCAAATTCATAATTACACCTTAAAAAATGGAAAAAATGCCTTTTAAGTAATATCAGTTACAAATCTAATTCCATATATTACAGCTAGGGATTGCAATTGCTGGATCCAGCATACAGCAATCCAGCTGGATCCAGCGCCTTTTAAACATGCTGGATCCAGCATACAGTGCTGGATCCAGCGATGCGGATCCGCAAACGTATCAATTCTGCTGATCAAACACAAGATATTGATTAACATCTTGATGTACCATATTTTGGCAATAAATGATTATGATTATGATTATAAGACAATACAAACATAGACAAGCTATATAGCCAGGGCACTTCCTTAAGCGCCGAGCTAGCTGAAGCACTACACAACAGAATCGCAGAGCGGCGACTCTCCGAAGTTACTGGTACGTTAGTATACTTGAAAAATCCAAAAAAGTATGAAGAAGCAGTACAAAAACCTGGCTATTTTCCTTTGCCAAAAAATAATGCGATGCGGCAGGAGATGAAAACTTTGTTAAAACGAGTAAATAAACAACATATTGTAGAATTTGTAGAGCCAGTGCAAGAAGATATCATGGAGTTAGAAGAGGATGGTCTAGATGATGATGCAGAACCCGTGAAAATGACCTAAGAGCAAGAGCTTGAGATGGAACTTAAAAGAGAAAAGGAGAACTTTAATAAACAAAAGCCAAGTGGTCAATTAGATTACGAAAAGGTCCTGAAAAAAGAAATGAGCGTTTATGAGACCGAAGGAGTGCGAGGTGAACATTTGTCTATGGTTTATGAGTATTTAATTACCCTAAAACCGACCAGTGTAGAGGCTGAAAGGGCATTCTCAGCAGCCGGCTACATATGCAGTTCTGTGCAAAGCAGGTTGGGAGATAAGACTATAGATAAAATTTGCTTTCTTAGGTCTTACTTTCAGAGAATTCAAAAAGAGAAATAGTCAGTCTCTTATCGTCACATTTTAAACTGCCTAATTGTTAACGAGTCGAGACTGGAGAGAAGATTATTTCGGAGTTTCTTTTGATACAAAAAATTGATTGAAAATTAAAATAGTATTATTATTATGGTCCTTTTTTGTAGTTAATTTTAAAAGAATTTGTAAAACTGATTGCTACTGATTAGCCGTCCTATCATTAAACATAAACGTAATAAGGTATTGCTTATTTAGAAACATTATCTAAAATGTTATATGAGGTTACATGTTTGTTATTTGATTTTAAGTTGATTCTTTTGATCTCAAATGATCGAGAAACTAAAGCAAATTGATATAAGATATCACCAAGTAAGTGAAAGATTTCATAGATTATCGTAAGAAGTACAAATTAAAAAAAGTTTTAAAAATGTTTTTATTTTCGTTCCACATTTTGCTGGATCCGCGCTGTATCCAGCTGGATTCAGGTCAATCCAGCAAGAATCCAGCTGGATTGAAAACGCCGCTGGATTGCAATCCCTAATTACAGCATATGTGTATTGTTTTAAACATTTTATTAAAAAATATTAGTATCTACTATTATCTGACAAATGAACGAGGAGCCATTTAATTTAATTCATTAGGCCATATTCATAAATGGGATGTTAATATTTTTTAATGTTAGTTTTTGCTAACCAATTTTTAATATTGTATTTAGCTCAAATGATAAGACTGACTCAGGTACAAATGCTTGTATTCATCATACAAACATCTGCCCCTACCGGGATTCGAACCCAGGACCGTCGGTGCGAAAGGCAGGATCGCTACCGTTGCACCAAACGGTCGTCTCTTATGACGACCTAATTCGACTTATGACGAATTAAGAATGCTTCAAAATATAACTGTTAATAAAAAAAGAAACAAAATGGAGCATTATTTAACTGAATTCATGTTTTAAAGCTTATATTATGTTGTTTTAAATCCACAAAATCAAAAACAGTCTCTGTCAGTAAGAAAGATTAGGTTGGAGTATTTTACTTTTTCTGTTTAATACACGGGAAGAGGTAATACAAAACGATGCACTTGAGATAATGAGGATATCCGTTGCATTTAACTTTGCAGAATATCATCGCAGAATTAATTTTCAGTTCTCAAATAACTTTAGCAAAGGTTTCATACGACTTATGGCAGTAAAAAGTTTGTTAAGAATCACTTTGAACCTGTTACCAACTCGTGTAGGTCTGCAAAGGTGAGATGACATACAGTAATTAATGTCAGCATAGTGCTTTGATCCAGCCACCTCAAATGCTCGAGAATGTATGACGTCAGAGCGTGTATACCCTTGTTGTCAGACTAAGGCATAAATCGTAGCGTTTATGAGATATACGAATTAGTCAAAACAATAATGAGGGTATTGAAACGTCTACTTTGTAATAATTCGTTAAGTCAGGTAAGTCATACGAGGTATCTGCGCCTATTTCAACAATTAAAAAAAGTTAATGTATAGTAAAGAAATAACGAAAGAGTTTAAGCATGTTTCAACGGGTCGTTTTGGGAGACGCACTCTATGGAGCAAATGTTTTGCTCAGTTTAGTTGCAAATTGTTGGAATTTATTAAAGAAGGTAACTTTATAAGTATATTATACCTTTTTTACTAGCTTTTAGTTGTAATATTACAAGTATCACTATTGCACATTTTGTAAAAAAGAAAATAAAATCCTAAATAGCAGATCATAGATACAAAACGCTTCATTCTCTACCTTAACCTAAATACACAAAGAGCAAATGAAAGCTATGGAATTTATATGAGCACAGTGCGGGCACATGTTTCGCGTATATCCAGACGCCCTTCCTTGACGTGGAACATGCGAAGGCGAACTAACACTAAATTTAGGATACAATTTAAACACGACGACTAAAGTGTATGGGAAGATGAAAAGACTCGCTTGATTACTACGCAA
The DNA here is from genome assembly GCA_927399485.1 of Calamotropha paludella. NCBI lineage: Eukaryota > Metazoa > Arthropoda > Insecta > Lepidoptera > Crambidae > Calamotropha > Calamotropha paludella. The sequence continues at coordinate 16,794,009 of OV656815.1, read as the reverse complement.
AGGTTTTTTATGGCATTAAATTTAATTATAGCCAAACAAAAGTTCACAATCCATACGGTAAAACCCGGATAGTTGCCCTACTTTTCAAAAAAAGCTCCATATTTAAAAAAATATATGTTTATTTAGAACAAATCGACGTTTATATTAAAACATAGTTCTTTAATCTTTCATAACAGCCTATTTTTGTAAACATAGTTAATATATGTTTCGAGTAAATCCTGTTTGATTTGACCTCTCAAAAAGGGGATAGTTGCCTACTATAGCGGATAGTAGCCTAACGTTAAAAATGCTTCGGGGGATACTTGCCTCGCGTAAGGATAGACGCCTCTCTATGTTTCTTTTAGATAAGTTTCAAGTAATTTTAAGTATTTAAGTTACAGTAAGCCTTTATTATTTACTGCGATTCTTTATTAAGTATTTACCACAATATTAATTATATTCTAAAACAGTGCTCTGTCCTCAAGTTTTAAACTATAAAATTACAAAAAAATAGTCTCAAATTTTAAATTGGATTAGGTAATAATGAATTATTATTATTTAATTGAAAAATAGAAAAATATGGTATTCAACTTTGGCATTAGCATTAATTATCACCAGAAGCCAGGGTTTTTAACTTTCCACATCTCATGCAATGGTTTATAAATGTGGAACAAGTTTCATGCAACCACATTTGACACATCTTAAATTAAATCCAATCTGATTTCGATTTAGTAAAATCGTAAATCAAAACATTCTGCGCAATATTTCTGAATTAGCGTTTTTCACTTTTAATGTCTTTTCAGCGACTCTGATCGATTTTTTGCCTTTTTTCCTTTGATTTGTTTTTGTTCAGTTCTTATTTTATTTAAATCAAGTCACTATAAGTTGAATAGAGCACCAAAAGGAAAAAAAAATATTTCTGCTTGTTAAAAAAATTATAGTTACGGATAGTTGCCTCTAGAGCAACTATCCGCAAAAGTAAACAGGGCAACTATCCTTTTTGATACGGATACTTGCCCTTTCTATTTTCAAAATAAATAAAATCTATTTAACAATAAAATCTAATGAGCAGTGTTATTTAAATTCTAATGCATGTAAAAAAACAAAAAGTTGACTGAAACTACAATTAATAACAAAATTATTTAATAGAAATGACTTACCAATATAATTTCGACGGCTGTCGAAGTTTCACCGCGGAAGATTTTTGCTCACACGAACAAAACCCATGCGCCTATTTTAACGGCTTAGATGAAACCTAGGTCAGCAGGGAGGACACTTTCAATCATAATCAACCGCTAATACCACCAACATACCTAACATAGCGTATTCAAAACTGAGGCATGTATCCGTCTAAGGCAACTATCCGGCTTTTACCCTACATTAATAACAATAATAATATGTTTTAATATCGAGCTAAGCAAAGCTTGTACTACAATTGATAGGTACCGAAAAACAAATTATATATCTCTAAATAAGTATATAAACAACCAAGGCTTAGGAAAAAAAGGTTATATCACACAAACATAATATGCGTCCACCAGTACTCGAACCCACGAAAAGTTGCTGCAATAGGCATGATCGCTACAGTTAGATCAACCACCCGTCCAATTCCATTGCTATAATGTCAAGACTTTAGCACGTTTTATGACAGTCTCGTTAGCTTATTATTTGTATAACGGTTCTATCAAATAATTTGTTATCCAATCAAATGTAAATAACAACCGTAAAGACATGGAATAAGGATACAATTTCAATTAGTTGATTTAAATATGATATCAGATTATGATCTGATAGTGATATAAGCCATGATGATTCATCGGTATTATTTGATAATACAATAATTAATCCTACCGTTTTTAAACAAAAATAATGTGAATCACTTTGATGTGTATTCAAAAACAATGAAAAATGAAATGAAAATAAACGAAAATGAAAAAAAAAACAAAAAACAACAATGGTCACAAGAGGCCAGATAAAAATGTAAAATAAAATTAATTTTAATTTAAGTTATGGCCTAAACAGTGAAGATATTGATCATCATCAGTCTAAATAAATATTTATTAGAAGTAATTTATTTTTTGTAAAAAAATACTCTTGAAATGTGACAACAAAACAGTATCAACATTATATATTTTTATATATATAATTCTTCTGTGAGTGTGTATGTCACTGAACTCCTCCTAAACGGCTGGACCGATTTGAATGAATTTTTTTGTGTGTGTTCAAGGGGATCTGAGAATGGTTTAGATTCACAAATCAGCCCGGCAGATGGCGCTGCAGACGGTATCTAGGTTATTTATCTATACTGCAAAAATAACAGGCAGGACAACGTCTGTCGGGTCCACTAGTATTATATATATCTTGCCTTGAAATAAAAATGTTAAGAATGACCTTAACAGTCCTTGGTCATAACTGTCATTATCGCTGCTGTTTTATATAAGTTTGTCTATATAAATGTTTTATTAAATATTTTCTGGCCTACAATAGAAAAAAATGTTCAGTACAAATAAAGGTATTACGTGAAAATATTTTTGGAGATTACCTACAGTTGCATAACTTGTTGTTGTATAATATGATGTGAGTACCAACTTAAAGGATATTATACAACTCACTTCACTAACTAGTTGAGTATCTGTGTGGTCTGTGACAGTAAACATTTTTTCATCTACTTGACGCTATAAAAATTCTTATCACGTAACTTTGAAATATGTGGCCGAATTACATATACGATGGCCGACTAATGCGTTAGTGGGTACATGCGTGTACACATCCTTATCTTTCGTCTAACCTTGAAGAAGCACAAGGAAAAACGTGAGATTATTTTTATAACTCCATGTTCTTCAAACTTAATATTCGCAACTTCTAGGTGGCCCAGGTGCTGTGATGTAGGTAATCTGAAATCCAGAATTTAATGGCAATTAAGTGTTTTAAAGTGACTTAAAAAAAGGAGGTTATCATTTCATCTAAATATAATATTGTCAGAATTGCACACTTTTTGAATGCAAGTATATTTGTTTCCATCTCTCAGTTGTGAAGTCAACTCATAATCTCAAAAACACAAAGCTTATACATTATTATTACATTACTTTCAAATACAAATTTAATTGAGAGATATGAATAAAATTTTAATATTCGATAACATTAACAACTACGGCCCTAAGCAGCTATATCAGCAGCGCAGTATAAGAATTGGAAATATTGTTGCAAATATTTTGAATATTGAGAGGATGACAGCGAAAAAGATTCAGAAGCTTTTTTTTTCCTTCAAGTGGTAATGCTTGAAACACAGTCATTTTGATGAGTAATTTAAATTGCCTTAAAGGTGTGATTGCAGAATGTGTCTGCTACTATCTAATACTGCGATTTGTGAATATATATGGTGTGTTGTAAATAATTCATTTATCGAGGTGCAATATATAGAATTCTCGGTACTTATTTCCACTGCATTTTTGCATTTGTAAGACCTACACCTTTGCGTGAATTGGAAACCAGTTTAATTAGTAAAACATATTGTTACAATTAAGGCGTAGGTATATTTTGTAGGACCTGGATTATTTTATAGCTTGCTTTCGTGTCCATCCAAAGGTTGCATGGAATATATTATTTTTAGCGATAAGACCGCCAATTTTACTTTATCAGTATATTTGTCTCTCTTTGTCTTTTTTGTCGTGTGTGAATGGACAAGAAATAATATTCTATTATATGTTTATTCCCTTATACAGTCAATTTAAATGTTCAGTTTATAAGAAATAATTAATTTTACAAGAAAGAAAACGCTAAACAACTGAGAAAAAAGTTAATACCTCAAGTGTCTTATATAACTATCACATTTGTTATCATAAACTATATATCTCTAAATAAGTCTTCAAACCACTAACTTATTAATCCTTGGACCTAGAAAGCTGAAATTGTTTCCATTAAGTTCTTTACAAGGAATAAGAAACAAATTTGTCTACTTTCCCATGTCTGTTATTTGAAATTTTGTCTTAATTTTGCATTTTAAATCATCTCAAGAGATGATAGGGGTTGCAAAGTCTATATGGAACATATTTTATTTATGAATGGATTTAGAGCATGTCGATTATAAAAATCGTATCACTTTAGAAATCTAAGATGACTTTATGACACAAAGTTAAAACTCTTTTGGGAAAATTAGGGGTTAAAAATAATGGTGGTGTAATGGTGACCTGCGTGGTTAAGGTACACGTGTTGAGTTGAAAATCGAAAATGTTCTATATTTTAAAGGGTCTTCATGTAGTGACCTTTTATTGTTTTATATTTAAAATTTCAAGTGTTTTATCTAGTTATTTTGGGATCGAAACTCTGTCATATTAATTTATTTCATTCTTACGTTTAACTTTCAATAGTATTATAAAATGAAACACTGCTTAGGTACTGGTTAAATTAACGCTTTACTCATTCCTAATGTTTTGACTGTCTTGCAGGAGACATCCTTATGAGATAAATTTACTGTAAGAAGCTCAATGACAGAAGGTACTGTGTTTTTACCTACATTACTCATTATAGGTAATGAAGTCTATCTCATTTTAAACAATTGTTAAATGAATCATTTTTGTATTTAAAAGAAAAAGAAATCATATAGGTATTTGGTATCAAAATATCTATATTTCATGGAATATATAAACTACAGTTATACAATATTGAATTTTGTGGCATGTCGCCATGGAATTATCCACGCAGAAACGACTATAAATTAAGATGAGTAATTGTAATGAAATAGCTGTGATAAATTTTCATGGTCACTTACATTAGTCTTAATCTTAAAATAATTATTGGAGTTCTTAACCGATTTTTGTGTGAAATCGAATCAACACATTTAGGACCAGATCGTGACGGCGCGGCGCACAGTGGTCCGGATTTTCAAAAAGGTGGACGTAGGATCGAAAATGCATATTTAACTTAACAAAAATTGTTTTGTATAGGAAATTTAACGCTGATTAATACTTATTACTACAACTTTTCAAAAAAACTGCTCCTTCACGTCAAAAAAAAATATTGAAAATAAAAATGTATGGGAGAAAATCTATTTTTTTTTTTCTCCGTTCAGTATCAAAGTATAGCAAGCAAACCTTATATTCTGGTAAGTACCTATTGTTCTTAATACGACAACATATAAATTGCGTGCGTATCCCTGCGGCCTTGACGCCTACGACGATTCAGAGTTTAAAATTTCAATTGGTTTTTTTTTAAATTATTATCGAGTTTTTCAATTATGCTGAATTTAAAATATAATTTCTTAATTATATAAGAATTAAAACATACGCATTCCAGCATTTGTTTCATTTTATTTTAATAAAAAATAGTAATAAAAGTCTTCAACGACAAGTCGTCACGTGCTGATTCGTTGCCTATTTGTAACTGACTGAAACGACTCCTGTGATATAAGAATCATTTACCCCCACCACCGGAGACATCGACGACGCTGATTGGCTGTTGAAGATGTGGTACTAATTTTGTCAGTCACTACTTGCGCGCGTGTGTTTGTTATAAATATCTGTGCATGAAACAATTAAAGGCACTTGTTTCTCAACCCTTGAGGAAGCAACATATCTAATTATCCGTGCTGTGTGAAAGTTTAGTGAGTTTCGTTATGGCTGCATTTGTAACAAACTTGGACATCTTTATGTTCCTCCGTGTTGAAGGAGATATGAAAAATTGGGTACGACTCTATGAAGCTATTATTCTACATATCCCAGTTGAAACATGTTCACAAGATTTAGAAATAATCAAGACCTTTTTGAAGAACTACGTCAGTAATATCAATCGCAGATGGACAAGTGCTTCTAGAAATCAGAAAACTTTCATGAATAGACATGCTGCGTGGTTACAATCAAATATTAGTTGGCCAAATTGCACTACTGTTAATTTATCCGAGATTTTTCAAGCCCAAGATGAAGTTATCGAAAACATATCGTCAGACAATACTTCATTGGACATCGATACTACAACAGCTGTGATTCCGTCGACATCTAGGTACAACAACTGTGGGCACATCTACCGAAGTTCAGATTAGGAAGCCTTTTGTTGACCTCAGCAACAAACAGAAGAAAAGACGTTCAGAGTCTCTTTTGGACTATTCGCCGGAAGAACTTACTTTTGCATTAGTCGAAAGACTTAGGATAGACAAGAAGAATGACTTAGCTCGTGTTATTGACCATATAACGAAGAACCCTGATAGTGTTGCTATCGTTCAAGCCACATTGTTTAAGAAAAATACGAAAAAAACTTTTGATGGAGATTATGCTCTTGGTCTTTATACATCATTGAACCTGTCAAAATGGAAATACTTGTGTTTAAGGAAAGCGCTGTTAGATTGTGAAGTTCCAGTGTTACCATCGTATCACAAACTCCTTGAAGCTAAAAATAGATGCTATCCTCATGACTTAGAAATTACTGAGAGAGGAGCCAGAGTGAAGCTTCAAGCCCTATTGGATCTGACAGTCCAGAAGATTCTTCAAATTACTGGTACCCAGATTGATTCGTCAACTGAAGGATTGAAGTTAATTAGTAAATGGGGTTTTGATGGTGCTTCTTCACAAAGTACCTACAAGCGAAGGAGTGAAGATGTAGACTTCAGTGATTCATCGGTTTTCATGTCAAGTCTTGTCCCTCTTAAATTAGTTTCTAATAATAGCACCATATGGGAAAACCCAACACCTTCTTCAACACATTATTGCAGGCCCATTAAGTTCGAGTTTTGTAAAGAGACAGCAGAATACATCAAGCAAGAAGAAGCTGCATTGAAGGAAGAAATAAAAAACATCGATTCTACAAAATGGGCAGGGCTAGAGATTAGTCACAAGCTTCATATGACAATGATCGACGGAAAAGTGGCCACTATTATAACGGATACTTCGTCTGCATCTGCCTGCAATATTTGCCTTGCTAAGCCAACTGAGATGAACAAGCTGTCAGAAGTATTTACAAGACCTGTTCGAGAAGATGTTTATAAATATGGACTTTCTACTCTTCATATGTGGATTCCTTGTATGGAGTGTATTCTACACATATCTTACAACATGGACTTTGAGATGTGGACTGCACGAGGTGCTAACAAGCAACTAAAAGCTGCGAAGAAACATTTGACACAAGAAGAATTCAAACAGCAAATGGGAATACTTGTGGATTTTGTAAAGCAAGGCTTTGGAACCACAAACGACGGAAACACAGCCAGAAGGTTTTTTAGAGATTATGAGAAATCTGCCGAAATAACCAATGTTGACAAAGACCTGCTAAAGCATTTTGCGGTTATTCTTCAAACGATTTCATCAGGATGTGCCATAGATATTGAAAAATTCAGGACTTATTGCAGAGAAACAGCTGAGATCTTTGTTCATCTATACCCATGGTTTTATATGCCCGCAAGTGTGCACAAGCTACTCATACACGGTGCAGACATTTGTCATCACTTTGGCCTCCTTCCAATTGGCATTCTTTCCGAAGAAGCTGGAGAAGCAAGAAATAAAGAATTTCGAAGAGTTCGTGAGTCTCACACAAGAAAATTTAACAGGATAAAGACCAACGAGGACTTGCTTCATAATTTTTTAATTAGTTCAGACCCATATTTATCCCATATTCGACGAAAATACAGCAACTCAAAGCAATTCGATTTTTTTCCAGATGTTAAAGAGCTTTTGCTGTTGCCTGAGGTAGTAACAGAAGAAACCGAAAATATGGATCTACAGGAGTTGCAGTCTGAACATGATCCATTAATGTAAACGTGACAGATTTAGTGATGTTGTAATTGTTAGAATTGAGTTTGTTAGTAGTAGTAGTTAAGTTGTGGTCCTTTTCAGGACTACTTAAAATAGTCAAAGGGCCGTAATATTCAGCCGTATCCGGTTAGACTGGACTGGACTGGAAGACAAGAAGACGCTCGGATGATGATGATGACTTAAAATAGTCATTTTCAAGACTTCAGAAAAAGCCCTTTTCAGGGCTAAATCTATTTCTAATTGTTTCTTTCAAGATAAGTCACACTAGTAGTATAACCACCAATATCAACCATGATTTATCAATAGGAAATATCAACAGATGAAAGAATAATCAACAGAAGATTATTTAAAACAAAAATAAGCAAAAATGCTTATTTTATCATAACGTCACGCTTTATATTCCCCGAAGGCAAAGGTGTATACTACACTATAGTACACTGTAATTTCGCCAGTTATATTTAAGTCCCCAAGTAATAGGGGGCGAGCCTAATAAAAGGATGGGGCACGCGGGGGGCTTGTTTTATTAAAAAATATATTTTGGATTAATTTTAATAGAAAAACTCGTTAATAATAATAAGATAATTCAACATAAAAATTTTAAACTTTATAGCATCGTAGGCGCCAAGGCCGCAGGGATACGCAAGCAATTTATATGTCGTCGTATTAAGGACAATAAGTACTTACCAGAAGATAAGGTTTGCTTGCTATACTTTGATACTGAACGGAGAAAAAAAATAAAATAGATTTTCTCCCATACATTTTTATTTTCAATATTTTTTTTTGACGTGAAGGAGCAGTTTTTTTGAAAAGTTGTAGAAATAAGTATTAATCAGCGTTAAATTTCCTATACGAAACAATTTTTTGTTAAGTTAAATAAGCATTTTCGATCCTATGTCCACCTTTTTGAAAATCCGGACCACTGTGCGGCGCCCGAATTTTGAAATTCACAAAAATAAAATAGTTATGGCCAAAAAACATTGGCTCTATGGAATTTCTCATTGAAACAAAAAGCGCGCGCTTTTTTACAATATAAAATTTACTTAACATTATCAACTTTTTTTTAGTATTATTCTACGCTCCAGTATATGGTGCTAGCGCACTTTATGCTTAGCGACTTCATCGCCTAGTTACCATATTTTTTTATATTTTTGATTCCAGTGGCTCCATTATCCTGGAAGAACGTCCTACCATGATGATGGCAACAGCGCCAAAATATGTGAGACTCAAAATAAAACTGTGTTAAAATCCCGTTATGATAAGTACCTACTAATGATACTTTTTATTCTACAATACCACACTGACACTGGATCTTTAGAAAGTGAAGGTGATATCAGAACCAACGAGACCACCTAGAGACTTGGCCACTTAAGTGGTAAGCATTAAAAATGCAATTACAATAACACATTTAGCTTTTTACATTCCTCATTAATAACTACACTTCATATACAAGATTGCTCAACATTTAAATACATGGATATACATTTTTTAGGATATAAAATTTAGTAGTAGTAGCAAAAAATATAATATAAAGAAATTTTAGATAAACTAAGCTTTCGCACACAAAAGGATATATAGTACAACAGTACAAACACAGCATAACTCAGCCAGCTCGTTAGGTGCAAAGCGTCAAGTCGTAATTTTCAATTTGTATCCCAGTCCCCATAAATATGAGGCTGACTGATTCAGCACGCGTAGCGCTAGATAGCACTATACATAAAGTAGAATTAAGGTTGTTTTATTTCGTCTATAGTTATGTTGGGGGTGAATGAGCGCTGCACCTAGCCGTAGAGTGTTAGAGTCAGATATATTCATTGTTTCTATTTAAATGGCTTTGTAGCTTAGTACTTCGTAAATTTAGTTATATTATCTAAATAACAATCGAGGAATACCTGAATTACTAAAAACAATTTAAGTGTGTTTTTTGAAAACTAATTATCCTCATCATCCTATATCCCTATTGCTGAAGGTTTTATGGATTGACACGCCGTGAATCAGTCATAGCTAACCACACATATTTATGGAGATTGTTACCCACCAATGTTACCACCTCTTTCGTTAGCACCCGCTCAGGACTGCAGATGGACCAGGCCTAACGTATGAATGTGTCTTTCAAAGCATGGAAGAGCTCAATATACCAATTTTATTGCCCATACGATAACCAGCCTTTGGGAATATGTTTAAGATAAGCAATTATAGACCGCACTAGCTCATCAAAATGAGATTATCAGGTAGTAGTAAATAGGTTAAAGTTTATTTAAGATTAAAGTCCTAATAGTTAATTATTATTTTGTAAAATTTCATAAAATAAATAATGAGACCAACGGATATTGTTTTGACCAATCGTAGCACCACCGTAGCAAAAGGTCCAATTGTTAACTCATTCCATCCAGAGATCCATGGAAACACACAGAAATTTTATTAAAATCGGTCCAGCCTTTTATTGGAAGTTCGGTGACATACGTACAGTAGAAATATTTGTATAAAGATTAATAAATGAAAGGTAATTTAACATGAAAATCCATCTCAAATAACACAACGTAATGAAATCTTGCTTAAATATTACTACTCTGGATTACGACCTATGTTGAAATTAATATAAGTGCATAGTAAAAATTACTTCGTCCGATTTTTTTTTACTTTTACAGATGAATTCTTTCTCCAGATAGTTCATAACTTTTAAGCTTAGCCCGCGCTAGACTAAAACTGCACTAGAAAATGTAACAGATGCGGCTTCCGTACGGCTAGTGACATTAGAAACTTTTCTTATTAAGTACTCAAGTGTTCTATAGGTACCTAGCACAGTTTAAGACACTTAAGTTTAATTAAACTTCTCCCCGAAGCGCAGCGCAATTACTCGGCCCGTGTAAATGCAAATAAGTTGGGAACACCCTGTAGATTGTTGACTGTTGTCCGATCTACATCTTGTATTGTTTTACAATTAAATAATGTTTTGCAGTGAGAACTCTTATTACAGTGACAGTGTAGTATTTATTTGTAGAGTCATTCTTCAAACTACCAAGAAGTAGGCAATCTGAAACGACCTATAATGCTTTAGGCAACAAATATATATTTTTTGGTATGTAACCTACAAATAACTTATTATTTTTCGTTTTAACATTACTAAATATTGCGATAATAGGGGGTAAAGTGCTAAAATATAATTTTAAGAGGGATTCTTCACGTATTCTGGCAACACGTGCTACACTCTTAAGGTTCCTTCACGTATCAATTTAAGCAATTGAATATACTTGCATTACCATCCCTATATATTTTTGAATTGTTAATATTTGTGAAGAAAAATATGAATACTTTTACAAAAAAACACGAATCTAGTAATGTCCAAAAGAGGTATCCATACAAATTAGATGTACCACCATCAGCTACAGCCTGCTTCTTAAAGAACAGCTATAGCATGTGTATTAAACTGTTCAATCTGCTTCCGAATTGTATCCAATGTCTTCCTTTCACTGTTTTCAAGAAAACAATATTTAAAATTCTTATTGATAATTGTTTTTATGATATTAACGAATTTACAAAATTTTGCCGTGATGGACACCTAAAAAGATTTATTAATTGTTTAAATGCATAATCATTAATATTTATACATTTTAAATGTTGCAATTTACTATTATACCTTGTTGATGCTCCTGTTTTTGAACTTGTGATATATGCCTGTGAGGAATTTTTGCATTGTATTGTATATTGACTACCATTGCATAATTTACTTTTAGTTCTTGACAATTTAATGACATTTAATTTAATTTCCAAATACTTACATTTTTATTTCTATTGTATTGTTTAATTGATTTTAATTTTGTAAATTGTTTGCATGACGACGTCAAAAATATTTGCTTATCGATAGATCGATTAAACGTGAATGCTCATTTTGAAATTTAACAACTTTATCTGTACTACCATGTTTTATGCAAATAAATATTTATCTTATCTTATCTTATCTTATCATATAGCCTTATCTACTCTCTATGTCTTGTATAAGTAAGTCTAACTGGTTTACCGAGCGGGTGTCCCTGAAGGGGCAGATATTTGTCTGATGAGTGGGACCACGTAGATTTTATTTATTCGTGATTTATTGTGTAAAATGTCACCCATACACGTAAGCATGAAAAGTTTTAGAAATCATTTGTCATCATTAACAGTATTTTACTTACACTGACGCATTTACGGTAGAAATAAAGATTTCTATTCACGTAACAACCTTCGTCAGTATTTTAGAGAGAATCCCATTTAGAAACCTCAAGATAGCTAAAAAGACTGGTTTTAAATGGTTAAAAATTAGTGATTCTTTAAAATCACACAGTAAGAGTATTCAGCGTACATTTGATCACTGCATGCTTTAAGTGACTGTTCGATGTGAATTCAGTGCTGCTGTTGCCGTTCTGTTGGAAACCCATTTTGGTCACAATGCTATAGTCCACTCATTACCTGATTCATTATCGAAAAATTATAGCTACCCCATGCGGTAAAACGTTCCTGGAGAAGGTTCTATGTTTGGGCAGTTCTCAAACTTGACGGGTAAGTTACAGTCGTTCGGAAGTTTTACCGCAACATGCGGCTTGGGAAAGTTTGAGATATTAACCAAAGTTAGCCTTTGGGAGATAACTCTACACCATCTTCTTTTAAGGACTTAGGTGAAAGGTTTAAATATATTATACAACGTTACTTAAGTACATTGCTTCGAACCCCATCTAAGTTGGGCTATGAAAATCTGAAGTTATGATAGTGCCACAACTTCTCGGATTCGAGACAATATGGAAAATTCCCTTGAAAGAGTTTTATGTCTTGAAGCGATTGAATTTGATAATGTTTCAAAAACAGCAGATCGCAAAGTTGCGCCAGCTAAACATTAATGGCCATTTTTGCTGATTTTCACAAAAATATAAATAATATAAAATCTAATACTTATTTTATTTGACAAAAAAACAAAAAACAACTTATATTTATCAATTCGGTAGCTTTTGTACTCTTCGATTAATTATAACTCATAATAACGAGTATAACTGTGAATTAATTTTTCTTATTTACACTATTTTTAGTTAAAAGAACAATAATGCAGTAACATATTTTTTTATTGACTAAAAATACAGTTTCAATACCATTCAGATAATAAACTCATCATAAGCAAACCTCCAAGAGTTTGTGTGCAGATGGAGTAAATCGATGCACGCCATATAGACGCTGTTAAGCATTCGTGTGTTAACCCACACCGAGCTAGTTTTGAGTAATCAGCTGTTAAATTTTTTTGAGAACAATCTTCTTTTTTTCGCTTATGTTAAGCAAAAAAATATTGTTATGCGGTATCATTTTTTTTGTTGAAATGCATAGATTAATAAAATAAATTTATATATTATAATAAATTCATTATTGAATAAAAAGAGCTTAAAAATGGTTGATGCTTAAATTGCTGAAGGGTTTATTATAATTAGCATTCATGTGTTATGTACCTTAACGCATTAATGCAAAATTCTGATTTGTTGTTTTAAAATGAATGAGTGTATTCATTTTTAGAAAATGTAATAAAATAAAGTTCTAACATTTTAAAATTTTTATTTTCTTATTTATTTAAAGTTTTATTGCTATAATATGCTTGGATATATATTACAAGTTCTGCTTAAAATGAGAAATCCAACAAGTTAACACTTACATTATTTCAATTATTAAAAAAATTTAAACAAAAATTTTTATCCTATTTTTTATTATTATTTCAACTATATTAAATAAAATCAATATAATTATATTTTTTTGTATCCACCAGACGGTACAAATCTATTATACTAAGTAACTGTGAGTCTTATTCTCTTGCTTTGCTCTACTGCTTACTTTTATAACTTAAAACTTATTCTTAGAACATTACGTTCTACTTAGGGGCCGTCCATTAATCACGTGATGTTTTTTTTGGCATTTTTGAACCCCCCCTCCCCCTTGGTGATACATGGTGAGGTTTAAGACTACCCCCCCAATATATCACGTGTTTTTTTAGTACCTACAAAGACTTTTCATTTTTTTTAATACAGGTATAAGTATCATATAATTTTATTATAGAAAATTAAAGTCTACAATAATAACGTTTAGAGGTAGACAGAAAGGTTGCAGGATGTTTTTGACTTGATAAAAATAATGAAAGAAATGCGAAAAACTTTTTTGTACTAATACATGAACATAATTTAATGTACAGTATCCTCGGACCACGGATTAGCAAGACTTTCTTCAACACCAATAACTGGATAAGCATCTTGCAAGTCAGTTGTTGGCACAGTGCTTTGTTGAAGATCAACATCGGTTTCATCAAGCCACTCGGCGTCATCATTATCATTTGGGGTGGTTGGGATCTACCTCGGTCCACCCCGGGCAACGGCATCACGGACCAACTCGGCCCGTGGTGATGGCTGATGATCCCAGCAGCGGTGGTAGGCTCCGTAAGGGGCCGCCTAGCTAGCGACCACCATCCTGCCAAAATCCGTCGTCAAGCAGCTCTGCTGCGTTCGGTTGGGGGGCGGGAGTACTAGTGCCAATGGGGGATGGTAATAAGTCAGTTGCGCAGCTTAGAACCGGTCTTGGTATCTTGGCAATGCTGTACCAGGTAACTTATTCTGGAGGGCAGCGGGATCCGAAGCACGGTTTTAACCATTGGCCGACCGCAGTTAGTAGGGGGCCCCACTAGCGCGCCAGCCACACGTGAAAGGCTGCTCCGCCAACTCGCGAAAAATCCCGAATTGCTCCACCGTGCCAGTTGGCGACTGTGGATGGGAGGACACGGTGGCCATTTCGGGGGTTTTCGGGCGTCCCCGCAGTCTCCAGGTGAGTTCCCCTCTGTGGTTAGCTTAGCCTAAGAGTAATTTGATGGTCGACTGAGTAGCGTCTCAACTACCCCCCAACATTCACCATCATGAAAAGAAGGAATAGGAAAAATCTTAAACAACGGCTGCACTTCCTCCCATTAAAAGTGCACCTCGCGAACATCAGAGGACTGCACTCAAATCTCGATCCGGTCCATCACCATCTGGAGACTGAGAAGCCGCACCTACTCTTCTTGACGGAGACTGAGATAGCAACCCCGTCGGATGAGGCGTACCTCAACTAGCCTAGTTACACGCTCGAGCATAAGTTCAAGATGTGAGTTCATCCGTAATGACATTTGCTTTAGTCGTCTCCGATGCTTTGAAAAGACCGGGTTTTCCGTTATTTGGCTTCTGGTGGACACAGGGGTAGAGAAGAAGCTCTACATCTGTGTTTACCGATCGCACAGCGGTGACCGGGAGACGACTCGGCTCATAGAGGCCGCCTCACAGAGACGGCAGACTTGGCAACTCAGCGATATCCAGCGGCGGAGCTTGTTTTTCTGGGAGACTTCAACGCTCACCATAAAGAGTGGCTTTTCCCATACCAGAAAACTGGCCATGCTGGGAGAGAAGCGCGACGATTTGCCTTGCGCTAAATCTTACTCAGCTGGTGGACCAAGCGACGCGAATTCCAGATATTGCTGGTCATACACCCAATTGTCTTGACTTACTGCTGACAATCGGGCTCAGCTCCAATGGGAACGTCCGACCATTGTGTGGTGAAATCCGTATCGATCTGCTCTCCTCCGGATGATAGCCCCAGGGGCATGAGGTGGGTATGGCGTTACGAGTCAGAAAATTGGGACGAGATGCGTATGTTCTTTGTATCTTATTCCTGGCGGCAAACTTGCTTCTCTTCGAAAGACCCTTCGTGCACCGCTGATGCGATTGCAGACGTAATTCGGCAGGGAAGAAGAGAGCCTATAATTCGGCCGCCAAGTCAGGCAAAAGGGTAATTCTCAAGGCGAGATTCGACCACATCAGCCGAATAGGCACGAAACTGTCATTCTACCCGAATGGAAGTAAACAGTTCTGGTCCCTTTCGACGTCAGTCGAAGCGAGTTTCTACCGTCCTATGTTACCACCTTTACTGAAACCTGACAGGTCACTGACTCATTCTGTAACTAAAAAGCAAGCTTATTAGCCTCTCTGTTTGCAAGCAGTTCCCGTCTAGACACCAGCTCTCAACAACTACCAAACAAATTTCGCTGTGATTCTTCAATGTCGGCGATCACAATTCAGAATAAGCAGGTCCGTAGAGTCTTACTTAGTCTGGACGTGAATAAGGCCAGTGGTCCTAATGGTATACCAGCAAGAGTACTGAGGTATTGTGCGCCTGAGTTCTCTCCTGTGCTAACACGCCTGTATAGCCTCTCTCTCAAAACAAAAACCATACCAAAATCCTAGAAGCTTGCCAGTGTGCAGCCAGTACCCAAAAAGGGTAGTCGTACCGACCCATGCAATTACCGACCGATCGCCATCACTTCCATACTATGAAAAGTTATGGAAAAAGTGCTGAACAGTAAGTTGCTCTCGTACTTAGAAGACAATCAGAATGTTGGGTGTTCAAATCACGTCGGGATCACCACTAAAGCGAATTAGATCTAATCCACTATTTGCAGTTTGGTTAAAGAAGCGACGAAATTGATAAATGAAAGTCCTGTATAGATCACTGAATTTGTCTTAATAAACTTGCAAATATTACAATACCATTCATTAAAGTTCTTCGTATCAGAAAAATCTTTGCTGTCCGAAAAAGTCAATTACGTTTTATTTTGATTACACAGAGTTTGTAGCCAACATCTACAGATTAATAATCATCTCACAGAGTAGTAATACATCCGCCACAATCATCTCAGTGATGGTCATATGGCTTTCGCCGTGGACGTTCAACTGGGGATCTTCTAGTTTATGTGACGCACTGCTGGAGCGAGGCCCTCGAGATGCACGGCGAAGCACTTGCTGCGTCAGTAGACATCTCGAAGGCTTTTGACAAGGTTTGGCACAGTTCCTTCAACCTCACTCCTACTTTCCGAGGTACATCTGTACCTGTGACCGACAGCTTCGAGCTTCTTGGCATGGAGTTGTCGTCAGATCTCAACTTCGGCGCCAACATCGAGTCCAAGACTCAGACTGCATCTAAAAAGCTGGGCGTCCTAAATAAGGTCAAACGATATTTCATGCCGGGACAGATTTTAACTCTCTATAAAGCTCAAGTCCGATCTTGCATGGAATATTGCAGCCACCTCTGGGATGGCTCAGCAAAATACCAACTTGCTACACTGGACACGATTCAGCGCAGAGCTGAGAGGCTCATTAGTGACAACAAATTGACGAAGAGCAAGCTTCACACCTTAGCTCACCGCCGCAAAGTTGCCTGTCTGTCGGTCTTCTACAGATTTTATTTTGCAGGGTGTGCTTAGGAGCTACATATGCTCATACCGCCATTACCTTTCTTCCATCGGACATCCAGACGCATTGCGGGCTACCACCCTTTCTTGGTCGCTATTCCTGCCTGTTGCACCAAGCGCTTCTCGACTTCTTTTATAATGCGCACAGCAAAGAAGTGGAACTCCCTCCCTGCGCCTGTATTTCCGAGTACTTATAACCCGTCTGTTTTAAAGCCAGGGTGAATAGGCACCTTTTGGGGTAGCTTGTTTTATGGATTCTGTCTTTGCCCCTGGGCTTGATTGGGATCAAGAGCGAACCCATTCTGAATAAAAAAAAAAAAATATTTTCGCGCACTACGCAGAGAATCTCACTCGATCTACCGTTCGATCGTCCCGTGAGGATGCGGGAAGGACGAACATTGTGCATTTCTAGACTTTTATTACTCGGATTTAGTTGCTTGTGACAAGAATTCACATGCCCTTTGCTTTTCTCTTTGTACAGAAGTAGTTTTCGTAGCTTTCGTTTTGTACGCGTTTGACGAAAAAATTAATACACGTAACGCCGCATTTCGGTTCAGTATCGCGCATTTGCGTAAAAAGTAAATACACGTGATATATTACTAAACCCCCCCGCCCCCCCTTGTGATATTTCGTGATTTTTATGGACCCCTCCCCCCCCTTTCGAACCTCACGTGATTAATGGACAGCCCCTTAAATAAAAAAAACAAAATAAAACTTTTTCATTTCTTTTCTTCTTTGCATAGGTATAATGACGAAATGAAATGGAGAAATTTAAATTTAAAATTTAAATATTTAATAGGTTAAATTTTAAATATTTAATACGTTCATATAATTCATATTTGTCGTGTGGGAGTCGAACCCATAACCTCCGACATTGCCGTCCACCAACTAAAAGCAAATGTTCAAACGTACATACACTTCTAGAATTATAACTCCTTTTTATCTTTGTCGTAGCTGGATAAAATGGTTTTAAATGAAAGTATCCAAGCACTAACGAATTGAAATTGCCTACTTTAAAAAAAACACTTTTAGAAATTAATATGTTTTCAGTTGAGTTTAGCCGAAACTCTTCTACGTTTAATTTAGAGCTGAACTGATCAAAACTTTTCTTTCCACTACATCGTTTCGTCATTATAATAAGAATTTAATGAATTTCTGAACACATCTAATTAGATTTATGTCAAAATTTTAATAAAAAACTTATGTATTAGTGTGGTCAACAAGTCCGCGCAATTCTTACCGCCCTCAGATACCCGCGCTCGCCCTATTTTGCATTTACCTATGTGTGTTGCAGTATAACACATTATTGCTTTTTGTTGTGGTCTCATTAGATTTTGGCATTAATAATGTAAGGCACTTATGACATAAACGCTAAATGCAAATCTTAATTTAGAAATTAAGCAATAACGATTTTTGTACTCTAGAATAATCTGCGATTTTTTTTTCAATAAAATGGATTGCACTATCGTAAACCTTATGATCTAAAGAATAAAACTGCATTCATAACTCAATACCCGATTTTCTGTGGGTTAACACACCAATGCTTAACAGCGTCCATATATTAACTGTGTTTAAACTGTACATTACAGTATCATTATTGTTACAGTAATATGGTTTTAACTTTTCTTGAAAGTAGTGTTATTCACATATTATATATCTCTTAATTTATAGATTATAACTACTTTTTGCTTGTTTGCCATTATAAGTAAGTGATTATTCTAATATAATTGTTGCAGTCAACTATCATAAATCCAACACCCGTTTGTAGACCACAGGTTCTATGACATCTGCCAGCGTATCTGATACATATAGTCAGTTACCCCAATTCTATTGCCAGTCTTTTTATGCGTCGTGTGTTCTACGAGCGTTTGTCGCTCTTTTAATAAAACTGTTTTTCTTTACAACTTTGAATTTAAACAAAAATGGAAGAAAAAATTCCAGTTCTTTTACAGACCGCCTCGCAGTTTCTCCAGATGGTATGTTCACACGCTCATCACGTTTCTCCAACGTTAATCATAACCACTTGTTAATTCATGGACTTTTATGCTTTGAATGCCCTTTATCAAGTCCGTAATTCAACGTGATTGTCCAAGCCTGAGGACAATTTACACTTCCAAGTAATCGATGCAATTGTTTATTTATAACAAGGTTAACCACGCATTAAGAATGAATAAGGATAGGATGTTTTTCTTATTTCTAGTTATTCAACCACTTAGCGACATACTGAACAGACTGACCGACTAAAATAGCTTGTTTTACATATTATATTGATTTTTAAAGCGCAAAATGTGAAGTTGTTTGTTTTAAGCAATTATTCCGTTTAAAGCAATTGTTAACTGAATTTAATCCGACCATTTTGATACCACAGATTGTAGACTTACCTGTGATGATATATTTGTAAACACATTCTCTGATTTTTTTTTGGTATGGCACATCAATATTTAATAACTGTATTACATTCCTACCTACTCGTCTTGGTTTAGATTTAGATTGTTGGCATAGGTATTTGACAAAAAAATATTATAATTTTATCTGAAAATATTTAGATTAGCCTATGAAAAAGTATGGTTACCCTTTTTATAATTCATTTTGTGCGTGCACGCACAGTAAGACAAGTGTGTCGTGTTGATCGATGGTGTAAGTAATGCTACGTACCAGTCAGTTAAATACTATTTTTTATTAGTTCTCTTTAAAGGT
Source organism: Calamotropha paludella (assembly GCA_927399485.1). NCBI lineage: Eukaryota > Metazoa > Arthropoda > Insecta > Lepidoptera > Crambidae > Calamotropha > Calamotropha paludella. The sequence continues at coordinate 16,774,329 of OV656815.1, read as the reverse complement.
AAGACCGGAGATCTTTTGGCAAAAAGGGTCATGTCTTTTTGTGTACCTACCCACTTTTTCTTACTTGTAACTTACATCATTACATAGAAGTAATACTTTCAGAAAATTAATCCGTTAATACTTTTTGATAGTATATACAAATTATTTATACTACACAAATTACCAGTTATTTATAGGCTTCATATTTACATACGACATTTTAATTGCAAATAATATCCAAAATGTGTCTTAACTTAAAGTTCATACATATTATCTCTTCTTATATAAGAAGTCCTTCTCTGTTTCTCTTCTTCTGAAGTAATACCACTACAGTACATACGAGTATAAGATTCAATCTACGAAATTGCGCTTTATCATAAATCAGAGTCTGCAGAAAATTGCAATTATCTGTATTTTGTTTTGTATTTTGTTAGAAATAGGAACATGTGTTAGTTACAACATTTACATTGTAGAGACAAAGGCCTTGTGTGATTAATATAGTGAGTTCAAAGCCCCCGGAGTGGAGTGATCAAAACGCAGTATTTAAACTGCGCGCGAGCAATCCATAACACTCGAGATATCGCCTTGATGCTTCGTTTACACCGTGCTACTTTTACACATAACAGTTTATTTCTACTTGTTATAAAAAGTAATTTTGATGAGCCAACTGGTAGGTATGTCATTATCAGAATAATGTCAAAACATTTTTGTGTTTTATGCCACTATTATACTGTTATTTGTTACAGATATACTCGTAGATGTTGTCATATCTATCATGTACGTAGGTACATGTCTCAATAATAATTTAAAAATTAAATATTCGTTTGAAATGGAGGAAGACATTTTTATATATTCTTTATATATATACTAATTTGTGTATGATATAGAGCTAATTGTACTATAGTTAGATGGCAAACACTACATGCGTACATTAAAAAGCTAGGTTGAAATTATAAGCAACTAAACAATATTTGGTTTTAGTTGGTAAAGCTGATATATGAGCTTGCATATGGTGGACCCAAATATATCTATTTCATATTTCTATTTGTTGTGGAGGTTACAGAGTCTTGGAACAGGGGAATTGGAACCTAACACGGTTCTACGGAATGGTGGAGATAGGATATTAATAGAACTTCTGAGATATCTAGTGGGAACTCTGAGTTTAAATTTCAATAAAAGATCAGGACAATTAATATAGCCACCTAAAACCTTGAATAAAAACAATAAATCCGATACCTTTCTTCTGCTTTCAAGAGATGTAATATTAAAGTGATTGAGACGTGTTAAGTATCCCTTGACCCTCTTGGCAACGCCCGCTGAGTATACGATATGATAAAGGAACCGTTTTTGGATACGTTCCACCCGAAGACTGTGTACCGCATAATGAGGACGCCAAACAACACAACAGTACTCGAGTATACTACGTATAACGAATTAAATAGGAAAACCTAAGTTTCAACCCTCCGGAAAGCTTTAGGTTTTCTAATTATAAAGCCTAAGGATTTTGACGCTTTTCTGATAATTGAATCAATGTGGTGGGTAAAAGTTAACTTTTGGTCTATGAGGACTCTCAGGTCTCTTACAGTTTCAACTTCATTTAAGTATAAGCCATTGATACAATATTTGTACATAATTGGTTTTAATTTCCGGGTAAAAGTAATTTTTAAGCATTTCTCAATATTTCGTTCCATGTCATTGTTTACACACCACATTGAAAGTTCATCAATATCACCCTGAAGCAACAAGGTATCACTGACATTATCAACTGTCCGTGCTATTTTAAAATCATCGGCAAATAAGTGTAGGCCCCAAATGTGATCCTTGAGGTATACCTGAGGTTATTTTGAAGATACCAGATCTATATCCAATAGCTACTACATAAAAGTACCTATTCGCTAAGTTAGAATTGAACCATTCAAGAAAGGCACCTGTAAAACCATATGCAGAAAGCTTCTGAATTAGTTTGTAGTGCGGGACCTTGTGAAACGCCTTACTAAAGTCGGTATATACTACATCTACCTATTTGTTGGAATTACTAAACTCAATAATATCCTCCACAAACAATACCAAATTACTACATGAAGATCTTGCAGAAGTAAAGCCATGCTGACTGTCAGACAGATATTTTTTTGAATATTATGGATTTTAGGACAAATTATGGCCTCAAATGCCTTACCGAATGTAGGAAAAATGGAAGTTGGTCTGTAGTTACTCACAATATCTTTAGAATCCGATTTGTGTATTGGAACGACTTTTGCTAGTTTCCATTTTTTCGGAAATAGCCCAGTATTTTGTGAATGATGAAATATTAAACGTAATGGAACTGCAAGCTCGCCAGCACATCCAACAAGAAAAATAGGGGGTATCTCATCAGATCCCGAACCCTTAGATGTGTCCAATTTTTCAAGAGCATTGATAATATCATTTAAATCTATCTGCATAGTTGAGAAGAAGTCTGATCCATTTGCTAATCTGCTTGAGTATACAGAGGTATTAACGTAGTTCCGTAGCTTTGTGGTTGGAGAGTATACGGATTGAAAATACAACGCAAACATGTTACAAATATCCTCTCCAGTATTAGATGATTTCTCGCTATTTGACATTGCTTCCGGGTAATTACTTGCTCCATTTCTCTTAGCCTTTATGTATGACCAAAAATGCCTCGGCTGTTTTCCTATTTTCTCTTCAATAAATTCAATATATGACTTAAAGCACTGTCTTGATAATCTTTCGCATCGTTTGCAACATAGCTGAAGAGCAATTTTGTCCATAGGGTTTTTATACTTACAAGAGATTAAGGTACTTATGTTTCTCGTGGATGCACCTCTGCAAGGTCTTACAAATCCAAGGCGGCTTTGCTTTATTATTACTGGCAACTGTTGGAACAAACAGTTTTATTATCCTATTAATATGCTCGTAAAATATGTCTAGCATTTGGTTAGGATCCGTAATGTCCTTGAATAATTCGTGCCAATTAATGTTACCTAATTCAATATTAATATTATGACAATCAGCTTTTTGAAAATTAAATCTAGTTATTTTATTGGGTGTAAGACTTCTATCAAAATTGTATTCTTAGACCATATCGAGGGGAAGATGATGAGGATCTACCTTGCAAAGACTGACTGTAGCTTCTATTACTATTACTAAATCTAAAATCTTATTATTAGCATTGCAGACAGTATTACATTTCTTCAAATTATTTAAGTGAGTGAAATCTATAGTCTTTTTACAAATTGGGATAATTATTCTTGATGTAAAGACCCATAGCGTCACCCAAATGAATCCAGTGTATACAACATTACAATTTATGTGAACCATATTTTGCACATAATTGTAATTTTTTCTTGAATCATAGCGACACACAGTACTAAAGAAAATTAATGAATAGACATATTTTTTATACAAACATAATAAAGGCTTTTGCCACAAGTTTACTTTCTTATTTTCTTAACTTCACAGACATAAATAAATTGCTTGGTAAACTACTAGCATATCTCTATTTGTCATAACAGCTTTCGACTATTGGTTTACTCATAGTCTGCCACCGATAGCAACTTCAAAACAAACTTTGCTAATTTCACTTATAACAAAGTTTGCATGCCAGTGAGCAAGTTTCGAACGGGCCCAGACAATTCGCTCGATCTCAGACTCATATTTCAATTCGCGCATCACGCATTAATGCCTTAATGAAAAATATAGGATGCACCAATCGTAAATAAGTTCGCATTGCGGAACGCATCTGAAACATTTGTGACGTCAATTAGTGTTGGTACATAAACGTGAAATGCTGCGATATGGATTATGTTTGCGTTTTGAATTTGCAGCTACTGTTTTGTGATGATGTGAAATGAGGAACTTTATCTTCTGCTGATTGAACGGGATTAAGAAACTACATTATAAACTAAACGGAAGGTTTAAAAAAATGGTCACAGGTGTTAAAGCGTCTTTAATACACGGTAGGTATAGTTTCAGAACTACCAACATTCAAAATATTTCTATTGTCCTAATGTTATTTTTTAAAGTTTTATAAATATTTAATAAAATTCAAAATATAACAAATTTGATTAGTTATTACATTACACTCTCTAATATTTGTAAAAAAAAAACTAAACTCAGTTGCTGTAACATAGTTTATTTCAGTAAACTCTTGTTAGATTATTTTTATATTGGTGATTATATTTTCAAATACTTTATATTTATAAAAGAATTGCTTACACCAAAAATTTCATTTATACAAATTTTCACATATTTAATTCACAACCTGCCACAGATACATCCAGTTTTCAATTTATTTCGTTTGCAAATGGAATGAACGAAATTCAGTATCTTCACATCTACCGAAGCTTTTTTTAATTATTTGATCAGCCAACACTGATAAATCTTTTGTAATTGGCCGAGCAGTGTTGGCCCAGTAATTAGATTTTTTTTTTGCTCATGCCTTAAATGTAATTAGTTCATGAATTTTAATTCGATCTTGTTATTTAGTAGGCGTAAATTCATTGGCAAGGGCTCGTATAATTTACTCTATTACGTTTTATATTTATATACTTCAAATCGTAAGCCCCTGTTAAATGTAAAGGACTAAATGAATATACTTTCGCCTTGAAATAATTTTAAACAAGCTATTGAATTTACATTTAGTAGTAAGTTGATTTTTTGTCCCACCTATCTTAGTCATCTTTAGTAGATTTTTAAGCTTTATTATTTATTATGTAATTTGAGAAGGTTATGCATGACTTCATATCTTTAATGGATTATTACTTAAATAAGGAAATATTTATAATATCAGATTACGAAACCTCTGCCCTTAACATATAAATAAATTTCATATAGGCTCATAACATTCAAATATTCATTCATTATTACGTGTTTGATATTCATCTAGAATTTTCCTGAACTAATCAATAAATTAAAAGTTTCTAACTTGTTTTCGATGTTTTTGGTTGGATAACACTGACGTGTTTAATACTAGTATTAAAGAGGTCAGTGTTTGGTAACGAAAATAAAGTTAAGAAAAATGTGAACAACAACTTGACTTTTGTTTAAACTGATATACTGATTTTGTATACACTGAATTTATATACACTGAAATAAACAGTATGCAGTAATAATTTTCTTTTTTAACATCATTACTTTGCTTCATGATTTCTAGAAAGAATTAGCAGAATCTAAAATATACGGCAATGAAAGGTGTTTCAAAATTGAGAATTGATTATTTAGGAATTTACTTGGTGCCGAATGAAAAGAAAACAGGTGAAAGCTTCGGAACATGTGAAATTTATTATTCAGACCATTAAAATAATCCAATTATTATTTCGATATATGTGGCTATTTTATTTCGAAGTATATTGACAAAAAATATCTACAGTAACAACTTTATTGTATCATCTACAATCATTGTTTTTCTACTCAGATAATAGATTGTATATTCTACATATTATGAGGTAAATTAATAATACCATGTTTTTTTAAAGACCACATATGTTTTCTTCCCTATCACTAACCACTATATAAACATACATAATATGTTATAATGACAGTTTTTTTCTTTTACTCTTATCGCTCATTGCAATATTTCTTATTAATAATCAATACTTTCTTCTCATATGAGTTATAATTAGATTTTTATATTTAGTTTTACCTATATTACTTAATTTAATATAACCTTATTTACTCTTAAGTTAGTTCACAATCAGTGAAACTTTCTCAGACTCACTAAGGCGGAAATTTTATGATGATAATTTTATGATATAAAATATTAGGAAGAACGCTACGAAAGATGACGCTCTTTGTGTTCTATTATTTTAGCTTTTATTTTTTTGTTATAATTATAATTTAAGCAATTAACGGCTGAATTCGACGGGTCTAAGAATATTTAGGTAGCTCAATTGCTCGCCCAGATAGCGACGGAACGTAATTTCGTGTCCCACCTTTGAATTATTTCTAATTGTAATTTTAGAATAATTCTTCATGTATCATTTTAAATCACTTGCACCATAATTTTCTTTCCCATTCTAGTACACTGATAACGTAAATCGGGCAAACGTTGACATTTTTACTGCGTCCGATATCACAGCGACTAATAAACAATGAATATGCTACGCTGAGCGTTTTGTTCCACTATTCTTTGAAAATATACGCAATTCTAAGTTTTAAGTTAATGAAATAAGACTTAATTTCACTTAGTTCGACCTGTCAGTTCAGAATTCAGGTGGCATACGTAAAATATCATGTAAATTTAAATTTGAAATGAAGTATAGATGAATCGTATTTTAATTTTATAGCACATGTGTATGCCTACTTAAAATAACGAAATACTTGAATTTACTTTTATTTTTGAGATAAGGTATATGAGATATCCCGATCCTGAATCTGGCAGTTTTTGTAAATAAAAATAATAAAATTGGAGAATTATTAATAATTAGACCTCATTATTTATTTTAATGTTATTAATAACAAAACTACTCACATATATACCGGTAATAACATTTAAGACTGATGAATATGACAAATATGGATAAAAATACCTATAGTATCTTATTGATAATCTCTTTTTTTATAATGTGGTCTTAAGTTGTGTAGTCATCACTACCAAAAAAGATTGATTTCCAGTAGAATAAGCATTTTATTTACTCTACGTGACAAAATGTGTAAGTTAATATTTTCATAACAACTTAAATATAGAAAAACAGTGTCGTCTAGGGACGCCCGTTTGAAGCGAAGCTTTATAGTATAAAGCGAAAAAGAAATAGAAAGCCAAGCTAGCCAAGTACACTGACATGAGTGAAAGCGAGACAGAAGGCAACGCACACTGAGGTGAGATCGCAACTGGCTGGAGGTAACGTTAGTAAATCTGACTCTCTCGTGTAACGGTAAATTCTAACGCTTAGCACGGATAGAGCGAAGCTTCTATACGGAGCTTCGCTTCATAATTTTCTTAAACATGAGATAACTGTATAAGTCACGTCACAAAACATAAAAACTTTTTGAGTTTAGACGTAACGGCCATTTTTTAAATAATTTCCAATTCCAAAATATTGACTCTTGAATTGAACAAAGACCTGCCCGTGACGCAGTGTAGGGCATCAACAAAGTGTGAAATGGCCCGGAATATCGGGACTGGGGAGTTCGTTCCTCCTCAGTGACTCCGCTCATTATCTGACATCCGCAATGATCTCGGCTTAGTTGCTTTATTTACTGAGAGAGCTTTTAAGAAAACGCGCGGAATACGTTTCCGAATTCTTTTGTTTCCTTTGTATTTCAAGAGGTGTTGGTAGTTATTTGAAATTGGGAAATAATTAAAAAAATATTCTTTGGTATTGTACTTGAATAAATTTTCAATGAACTAATATTATTTAATACAAAAAATTTCTAAATTCCTTATATTTCTTATTCAGAATTTTTTCATCAGCTGAGTATAAGAATTAGTAAAAGAAGCTTCTCTATTTGCTAACCTTGCTGATTATACAAAAAGAATTCATGCGAAAAGACTTACAATTAAAACATTCTTTCTCTTTTTAACACGCTTTCATTAGCTTCACTTGTAACTATGTAAGAAAATCTTGGAATCTTAATTTGACCCACATTCCGGTCTTTGATTAGGATGAAATTTTGCACACGCTCTGAGTTCTGATGACAATACATGACTACCTAAGAAACGTCATTACAAATCAAATATGGCGGCCTCCCCAAGATGGCGAACTGGCCGTTTGAAATGCACTTCCATAATATGGGTATCAAATGAAAAGGTTTGCTGTCAGGAATACGAAAAAAATAGTCACGTGACTTAAAGCGTGTTTTTTAGTTTTTTAAACTATTTTAAAAAGTTATTCTATCACTAGTTAATAATGTCGTGGATAATTTACATACAATCACGTCTTTTCCTGCAGGGGTAGGCAGAGATCACAAATTTCCACTTGCCATGATCCTGACATACTCGTACATCTCTCGCTTCTTCAATTCTCATCAGACCCTTCATACAAGCTTATCGGTTAAAGGTACTTTAGTATCTTACTTTTTGAACTTATTTAATAAAAGCCTACCTGAATGGTTGTAAATAAATAGGTATATGTATATAGTATAGGTATATATATAGGTACATAATCAATTTTTGTGAGTTAAATAGATGGCACAGTGGTAAACGCGTTCAGCTTATGATTTTGGAGGCTAAGCAACTTTTGCAAGCAAGCTGCAGGGTGATCAAAAATGTACTATCTCTGGCTCCTCTGTGCTTTGTAAGGTAGATTTTACATCTGCTGCTGCTGCTTTTGAAGGATTTGCCACCAATCGGCATTGGGCCCGTGTGGTGTTTAAGGCCCATTCTCTTTACACTGCTTTGACCCACAGCGTAGGATGCCCTACAGTGGCGACATTAATAGGCTGAGGCTGAAAATGCTGGTGACGCTCTGTATCAAAGTAATAAAACCACTCAAATCAAAGTTATATGAATAAAAAAAATAGATAAAGCATTATTACCATTATACATCAACAGCGGTACTTTGAGTACCCGCGTTTCACACGCGATTGTTAAAAAACACAACACGACATAATCTTTTTATTGCGTTCCTGTTAGAATAATAATGTGAAATAGAGAAATGTAAGTAAAATAAATAATATTTGTGATGTGCAATAAATTATTCCGTTCGCTTCCGATGCGAGCATATCCGGTGGGGTGGCGCCCTTAAGCCGCCATCTTTATTTTGGGATTTGAATGGATATAAATCTTTTTTATAGTAATATGATTGGGGTGTGGAATACAATATTTGATGTCCAGTCTATTGTATTATCTGAAGTTCTATTATTTTAGTATGTCCTTTTGTTTTTATAGTCACTGACGATTATTACACTGTACTGCGATTTTATATTCATGAAAAATAAAAAAAATCTGTCGTTCAATCCATAACGGCAGTTAATTTTATATTAGTATAACTACTAATTCTAATTAATTCTAACGAATTAAAATATATCAGATAATGGAAAGTATTTGTATTAACATAATTAAATATAAGCAGGGACTATCCTTTATGATTTAGAAGTATACATGATATATTTTAAAAATATCATTTAAAATCTATTTGGAAGGTATTTGTTACACAGTGTTAAAGTTAAATTAGTCGAAGCAGTGTGCAAGCAATTATTAAATTATTATTTTATCATTAGTAAGTGCCAGTTTCATTAAGTATTGATTTTTTAAGTATTTAATTTTTTTTGTTCAGTTAACACCATCGTTTATAGTTCCAATTCATCTCGTCGCTCCCACATTATTTAAAATTAAGGACATCCTACTATCCACTTTAGTTTGAAACTTCGTACCCTTTTTGCTGTATAATAATGTTCTTTAAAATGAAAGCATTAAAGTGGTTTTCAAAGGTCTTTGTTTATTGGATGGTATCGCCATATATATAAATTAGGTGAGTGTTGATTAAATTAAATAGTACGATTTATGTTTTGAAACAATTTAGCAATGATACTGAATGGCGAGCGTATAGGGGTGTTAAGTGATAAATGTATTCGAGATTGGTGTCGAGATGTTGTTTTTTTTTGTTTAATTAAAACTATTAAGGGAATTTTTCATATAGTTACTACAGCATTTAAAATGTAGTTGTACAAACTGATGTCATAAAAAAGGTTGTATTTCGGAAATGACAATGGGAATAATAATTATTCACAAGTATGGAGTTTGATTTTATTCGACTGTTACGTTAGCAGTGTATTCCTTTACTACATATACAAAAATCTTTTCACAGATATAAAAATAAATTGTACAATATATAGCACAACCTTCCAAAGTATAAACTGTTCTTAGCTCGGGACTAAATAATTTGTGGAAATATTCCAAATTTTATATTTTCTTTTATATAACACTATAAAAAAGATTGAAGACTTTGTAATATTTACATTTATTATTTAGTCTCATACTAAGCAAAGTTAGTACTTCGGAATTAACGCAGGAATATTTGTTTAAAACCAAGGCCTTTGTAGCATTCGTTACAGTGAATTTCAGTCGAAAAATTTAAAAGCTTACCTTTAAATAAATTACCAGAATAATATTTGAAAAGGAAGGCTAATAGACTAATTTTCCTAATTTTTCTTACCCGTGCCTCCATCTTGTAGTGAACGTTGGAACTAAGTAGCGACGAAGGCTTTCACGCTACCAAAAGCTCACAAACTAGAACCCCGAACCATCTAAAAAAATTACAAAGAAGTAATTCAACTAACAATATTTAATAAACTATATTACAATACAAGTTATTTTTTATTGTGTAGTTACAAAAGGGAAGACCATAAATCTATTAAATTATAAACGTTATTGAATAACAAATTGTGTCTATTGTATTGGGCATGGTTTAACAAACGATGATAATTGGTTGTCAATTACTTTTTAATAAAATGCATATTTCATATTATTTATAAAACGCTAAATTAAGTGTTTGTTACGATATTGAAATAAGCATTATAGACTCTTTTTCAATACAACTAGCGAGCTCTGGTGGTCGTGAAAAACACTAACAAGCCTTAAAGCCTTAAGCACCTAATTTAAAGTGAAATAACAGGATATGTAGTTGAATAATTTTACCTTACATGAATAATATATTTTGAAATTAAAATTCTATTTATCTTATTAACATTTTTTGTAAGTTCTTATAGTTTTTATAATTATAATATTTTGTGTGGTTTATTGATCAAAGAATGTATAGCATCAGAAAATAAATAGAAAAACTATATTACATATTTAAAAAGTTATAGATGTCAATGCGCTAATTCTGCAAATCTAGAAAAAAGCAATAACTTCAAAATTCAAATGTATTTGGTAACAACAATTTATTTTAATACTGCAAATTCTCTGTTAAAATTATCTTCAAAATATGGTTTGACTACCATATTGCTTACATAAACTAAACGTAGGAATTGAATTGTATAAAGAGGTAAAATTGTGTAAAAGATTTTACATAATCTATATAATAATATAAAATTTAAATTTGTTTCTTCACAGATAAAAGACACATTTTATTATTTCGTAAAAAAATCTTTATTTTTATAGAAAAAAACTATTGTTTTTAATCATACATCAAATAACTTAATTGGTTTATTTGACAAAACCAGTTTATCAAACTTTGCTACAAAATAATATAAAAAAAATTAACATAATCTCATCTTTACACACTAAGAAATGTAAATAATTAAACAATTAACGGCTTATGAGCTTTAAATGTAATTTAATTATTTATTTATTATATCGTTATATTGTGTCGCCGAATTAATTATAAAGGTATTTTTATTAGATGTTGATGATTAACAATATGTTAAAATAAGCCTTGTATCTTCATAGTTTTACTTTATTTGTGACATTTGTCTATACGAAAAAATAAAGAAACTTATAAAATAAAACGATCATAAACGAATTATAAAAATATTAATGAAATAGGTACAATAGTTGTTTATAACTTTTGGGTATGGTTTATGTTGTTTAAATTTAAGTGTCGACCTAAATACACCCTAAAGCTTAAAAATTTAAAAGGAAACTATTGATTATATTATAAGTAAATATTGGTAATAAATTACGTTATTTTGTATTAACAAATTACAGGTGAATCGCCTTTTTTTAATTTAAATTAAAAGAAATACAACTCTAAATCGACTTTTATTAATGCTATTTTTCCTCAGTAAGGTGGTTTAATATTTTTATATAGGAATTCAATTAACATTTCTAAAACTAAGTTGTTGTACGTACCGACTCCTGGTGACAATAAATATATAGATAATAAGAAACTGGAAATATTAATTTTTTCTTACAAAAGCTATTTCAACCTACGTGTCGTGTTTAATTCGTTTTTTTGACTTGTATGTGCTATAGGCACCTAAACCTAAATACTTAAAATGATAAATTATTATAATAGAAAAATACTAGAAAAAATCGACTCGGGTCACAAGTGAATTCTCAGGCGGGACTTTCATTCACTTGTGACCCGACTCGATTTTTTCTAGTATTTTTCTATTATAATAATTTATCTTATAAGATCGCATTGAAAATGCATAAAATATAAAAATATAAATCTACTTAAAATGAGTTGCTTTGTGATTTCTAAGAAGAATGATGCTGAATGAATGATGATGAATGCTTCTGAAATATTCTCGGAAAGTTAAGTTTATAAATTAAAACATGATTAAAAATCAGTATCAAAAGATGCTTAATTGCTTAATTTTTTTGAATCTTATAAAATATATATATAATATTTAGTTCTTACACTTCCGCGCACATTACACATCAGAATAAAACACTTTTTTACGGATTTTTGCGCATGTTTTATTTTATTTTATATTTAATCCTGACGTTTCGACTCCTTTACAGGAGCCGTGATCACAGGATGACTAAGATGATGGTTGAAGTCACCATCATCTTAGTCATCCTGTGATCACGGCTCCTGTAAAGGAGTCGAAACGTCAGGATTAAATATAAAATAAAATAAAACATGCGCAAAAATCCGTAAAAAAGTGTTTTATTCTGATATATATAATATGTCATCTCTCTATAGTTATTATATTATACTACAGTTAAACTATATATGCACAGTAAATAATTTTCAAAGCAATATCATAACTACTAGTCATTTCCGTGGTCATTAAAACCATAATATAACTCACTATATAAAGACATGTAACAGCCCAATATACCGCAAATGAACGTGCCCGTCTCCCTTGGCCTAAGTGAGTGGTGCCTTTGATAAGGCCCGGGTTAGGCCGGCGACAGGGCCCCGATAAGTCGCGATTTAATACGTTAAAAGGTGCCCTAATGGGGTCGTTCCCATTCGTTATGGCGGCCTTATGCGAGTCACTTCTGTGGGTACTATTGACCTGGCATGAATAAATCGAGATGGAAGCGGACGAAAGAGTTTTTCATCTGTCAAAATAGTTTAAAGGAAAGAGAAACAATTCTGAAAAAAGGTTTTTAAAGTTGATAAAAGGAATGATTATTTATGCTTTCTCCTATATTTCTTCTTCATAACAGTACTTAATTACTTTTCAGTTTTTTTAGTTACTTTAAAAAAATCATTATGTATCGAGATATTATACATATGTGTGATGTTTTTTTTTTTATATTAATGTATATTTATATCTTATTTTATGAAAACCAATTGCGGAAACATTTAGTGTTTTGTAAATATGCGCAAAAATAGACTAGCTGTCTAGATAATTGATATTATTTATATCTAACTTTGTATGTGCAGATATTTGCAAAATTTTTAGTTTCTGGGGGATAAATATTAAGTAACACAGAGCTAAAAAATACACATTTTAAAACAAGATCAAAGCTTGGTTTTATAAACTTAAATAACTTGATACTTAATTATAAATGAATTCAAACTCGAACATAAATTTTACATATGAGCTATAAAAGAACACAAGTTGGCACATTAATGTTTGTTTATGTACACATCAAAGGTCCGGCAGATTTATAAGTTTATTTCAGTATGTGTTTTCGTTTATAAATTAATTTTATGAAAAACAAAATAAAGTAATATTTGTCAAGGAAACCCACGGAAAATATATTTTTATCAAAAAAAAGATAAAAACTTTCAGTAAGATTCTATGCAACGACCTTTGGATATTTGCATACCGCTATGATAACGATATAATATAACATTTCTGTCGCAATAGTTGAAACTTGATGTACCTGTAGGTGCTTCGGTTATTTTTTTAATCTTTCATACATCTCAAGTTATTCTCTTATTTCTTTACTTGTCTATCTGCGATCACATTTTAGTGTTATTAGTGTTATAAAAAGATCTTTCAATACAAATTAAATTAAAATATATATACTATTCGATAAGTCAGTTGTATAGTATAATATGTTGATACTGATAACTAGTATAACTTCGTCTTAAATCCACTACTTACTACTACGATGGCTGCTTTGCCTGATTTTGATTATATTTAAGATTTTTGTCAACCCAAACCCAAGTTTCGCTCCTTCGTCTGCGACTGACAGCAGTCTTACTAAAAAAAGGAAAATACAATAGCATAAAATGTCATAGACTTTCAAAGGGCATTATGTGACGCATACCATAATGGAGAGTTTACAATAACTGTTGCATCGACACGGTCTATTATAGCAAAACTAGTAATAGATCTCTCATAATTAATTATTAACACGTGAAATTTATTTGATATGTTGGACTTATCTTCGAGCATTTCATTTTTAATTTCTTTTCACAAGTCTTGTATGATATTTACATACTTTTATATATTTGGTATTAATGTTCCCATGTTTACAACGCCTAATACACCCGGCCTAATACCTACAAGTCCATCTTTTCTAGGCATTTCTAAAAAATATATTCAACTTAGTCGTATAGAACTAATATAACAATATCAATTTTTTACTGTTGTTTTATGTTGCCACTTATTCCACACATATAATAAAAGTGTATTGCCTATTTTTTTTAGGTTCTTTTAACTTCAAATCACACACACACACACACACAAGGAGCAATAGAAAGCGATATAATTCAATATATTTTAAATAATGTTATGTTATGTTATTCTAATTATCTTTTCTAGTTAATAATGAGGTATTCAACTGATGTTCACATCCTTGAAAAAACAGCAGTTATGTTTATCACTTGTTTTATTACTGACTGGGTAGTCCAAATTACATTTCAAAAACTGCTCTACTACTAAAAAAAAATATTTAATTGTTCAAGTTATGGGTTGTTACAGTCATAGTAAGCGGGTTAATGTACTTTTTAAAGTTTTTAACTTGTGTTTAAAAAAAAAGAATATTTTTCAATATAAATTCATTTTTATTTACTAGATTTTGTGTGTAAAATCACTTTAGAAAAAGTTCTGAATTAAACTAATTATATAAACGGCACATTCCTATCGCCTTACAATAGTAATGCGCATAGTAAGTAATTAATATTTAGGCAATATCTGATGAATGCAAGAACAGGAAAAATCGACTTTATAACTGTAAATGTTCACACCAAGAAACCTTAGAATTGGTTCTCGAGCCTTGGTTATCTATTCACTTATCTTTCTTATTTACTTAGGTATCTATGTATTCTGTAATTTATTTAGTAGTTAATCAAAGTATAAGATCTTCTTAGTTATTAATTTACTTTATTTATTTTTATACTAAAGTTCATTCTTATCTTAGTTTATAAATTGTCGCTCCAGCTAATTCTAACATAAGTGTAATCTCATGCAAAAAAACCTATGTATGAATAAAACCACATTTTCATAAGATGTAAAATAATCACGTTGAGTGTACTCGCCCTCGTTCCCTATACGACAGCGTATTTTAATTAGTTATACACGAAAATGCTTTGAAAGTACACCGCCGTATGCGAGAGCAAACATTAAGCGGCAAAATTATAATAGCCATATCGCATTCGTGTGTTAGTTTGTTTGCATTAATTAATGCTGTTCTCTAATTTGATATTAAAAGTTAAAAAGCATGCTTGTGTTCTGCGGCTGTTCAGATGTTTTGTTTCGAGCTAAAAAGACTGTGCGACGTCATATAGAAGGTGTAAAAATGTTGTTTGAAGAAACAAAGCTTTTTATACTACTCAGCGACAAAAAAAGACATGGTTATGTTTTCACGCGTGTTAGTATATGTATGTGGGATAGTTAATGACTTCGAATAATCCCAAAATGGCAAAATGGATTTGAATTAATGAGGATTCTGACGTAAGATATAATGTAAGATGGTCTGAAATTTACAAAGGTATCTCAGACTTCTTTCTTTTGCTGTATTAGGAATCACACACAACACAAACACAAAATCCACTTGATGAGATTCAAGAGTATTGGTCAAAATTGGTTTAATAATTTTTGATTTTTTTTGTATTAAGAAAGTTCAAAAAAATAGTATTAAATTTATTCTGGCTACTGTAAACTTTCTTAGTAAGAAATCATACCACGGAAACAACTTTAACTGGGGCTACCTTAACGACTGCCGCTGGACTACCAAGATATGATAATATGGTATGTAGGATATTTTACTTTCTTTTGTTCTATTTCTAGATTTTTAATTGAATAGGCTGCAGCTAAAATTCTGCACAAAACGAGTACGTAAGTTTTCTTTGTTCCTTGTTTTATATTCGCTTGTCAGTTTATTTGCATTAATGCAATTCATGAAACTCTCTTCCTTTCAGGATTGTGTTATGTGGAGTTTGTAGTGTAATGATATGTACTAAATAATCGATGTAACGTTAGCAAATAACAAATAATTGTTCTTCTAAGGATTCCTATTTTGCAAGGAATAAATTAAATTAGTTTTAACTAATTTTGACAATCGTTTTGGTTGAGTTGCTGGAATCCGCTTCTTCGACATACGTGTTCGTTTTACAGTATTAATTGTCATATATAAATTTACTCTGGTCCATATAATTCTGTAATGTGCTAATCTCTTATTTGCCTTATACTTCTTTGTCTACTTATTTTCAAATCATCAAATAAGTAATTAATGTATTACACAATATTGATCAATTTAGTTTATTTTATTATTTAAGGCATAACTATTTTTATTTTATCATATTAATCAATAGTCGCTTTATCTTTTTTATTTTTTAAAAAGAGAGCAATCATGCGCCAAACTTGTGTATCAGATTCTTTATGAATTAATCACAACTCGTTTCTAAAATTTCATATAAAAGCTAAACAATCGCTTTAATAGCACCACGCTAATTATTATGTGGTAACATTTAAAAGATTGTGCACGCATTTGATGCAGTACTTATGTTCTCCGATTCTCAGTGACAGCAAATTATATTCAAAACTCAGCCGAATTTCCTATAACTTTTTATATTAAGAAAAACGTTTAAACGTTGCAAGACCAATACAAGAGACGTTTAAGATTTTACTCCACCACTTAACAACCCTAATTAGAGGCTAAACCGTAATAAAAGATAACTCGGATCTCACACCACGCATTCATAACGGAAAGTTTCACCATTAAAATTCCTCTTGACGACTGAAAACCATTCTTTAATAAATACAGGCCCCTTGTAATTTCCCTTGGAGAGATTTAGGCTGCATAAATTTTGCACTCTGAAAAGAAACTCGGCAAAAGAGGATCTTCAACATTTTTACGATGGTGAAACTCATTCGCCCCTCGGAACGGCGAGTTGTCTCTCTTTTAAATTAAATTTTCACTCCTAATTTGAAAGTATAATGTCATTTCACTAGAATTCCGTTATTAAAACTTTTAAATCATTCCGTTTGCACGCCTCAAGGGTGAGTGCTCGTGATTTTTTAATCAAAATTGGATCATTTCTAGTGATTTTTTACGACCGCCCCATTCCGTCCGCATCAAATCCTCATTAGCCACTTGCGTATACGATATTGCTTTTCTTTGCGAACTGCTGTGATTTTATAGAATATTTAATTCAGGGTCCTCCGTCTTGGGGCGAATTTTATGTACGTTATTCTTACCTATGTACTACTAGCCTACCTTTGGATTATATATTTCTTCAACAAACTTCTATTTAAAGTAATAAGTGGTAATATAGGTACTAGGGATTGCTCTACAATTAAAATTTTATAAGTTAGAAAACCTTTCAAATATAAAGTGCTGAATTGATCCATCGTTTTATTTTGTATCTTATTGGTAATTTATCTAAGTAAGAATAACAAAAGAAAAACTTTGTAATGTAAAAAGTTACAAATCATCAACTCTGTAAAAACACAGAAGCTTATAATTGTTATTTTAAAATATTATCCAATTTTAGGAGACTGTATTATTCTTAGAAATGCTTTCAAAATATGACCTGAATTCCGAATTAATTACACAAACTTTAGTAACCTCATAGAAATTTTGCGCATAACAGTGTATAGAACAAAATTGCCATTTTTATAATGGGTTAGTTCTTGGTCCAATCACATCATTGTAGAATTCTTCAATTATAACATTTATAACACATTCTTTTAGTCGCTTAGCTGAGACAATTCTTATTTAATGCAATTATAGAATTAAAATGATTTCCCTTGTAATTACTTTCAAGTTACTTTTCAATAAATAAGGATTATTATTCACGAAATAAATGCAATGTTTTTTATTCTTATAAAACAAACACAAAACACAAAAGTTCATAAAATCTTCAAAACAAAAGAGCATGAATAAGAAAGGGGTTGTAAATTTTGTCGTCAAACGGTCAATAAAGATGTCTGGTGTCCTTGACACACAAACACAGTAGACGGAGCTTTTATAGTCCATAAACATTTTACTAGCTCGACCTTGAGTAGGGTCTGCAATGAGGTCGTTGCACTCGATGTTAGGAGCACCGTTATGACGGGAATGATGACTGTTTGTGACGCCGAAATCCTGCAGATATTAGCATAACGCGACAATCCCGTCCTTAGTAAAAATAAATAGCTAGGTTACAGCTCTTTAGGTTCAAATATCCTCTGACTGTAAAATTTTAGTTATGTCTATTGTTATTTTATTTAAAGAATTGGTCCTAAAAATAAATTTAGGCATACGTCTAAATTTTAATAATATTTAGTTTAATTTGTTATGATAAACATTTTCATTGTATACCTAATTATAAGCATTAAGTTCCACATATTTCTGTGAATTTTCTTGAAGTGCTTTTTTAAGTTTTTTTTTTTTACTAGAGAGAATAGAATAAAAAAAAGAATAGATTAAAGTAAATTTAAGTTTGAGCTCCTTATACTTGGTACACGTAATAAAATATTCTCAGCGGTATAGTTACCTGCGTTTTTCTTTACCATTTATTATTTCCAAGAATTCTCTTAAAATTGCGTCAAAGTAACGGAGATCTTCAAAACAATGCCTCTTTCTTTCATCAATGGAAGGGTTGCTTTTCTTTCATAGCCATAAAAGGGTTTGAGAAGTGATCCTTTGTCACCCTTTTGTCATTTATACTTTACCAAGGAAAAGATTGCACAAAGTACCATTTTGTTTACTGAACAACGTTGTTTGTAATTGTTGGCGGGGTACTTATTGTTTTGAACGGTATTTTAAAAGGATCGCTTGCTTTTTTATATTTTTTAAAGCTATTACAGCAGTATCAGGTTAGTGTCGATCGTCATCTGTTACGAAATGTTTGCATGGTAATGTGTGAAGTGTTAAGAGCGTCAACGTGCACGACATTTTCATACAAATTTTAAAGTTCTTAAACTTGAAATAAGTTAACAGATTCTTATAAAATTTTATACATTAAAAAACGTAAATATCTTCGAGGTGTTCTAAATAATAAAATAATTTTTCTTTTTCCATTGAAAATTGATCTAATTTCAAGATTTCAAACTTTCAAGATTTTAGCATTATCCTTATATACACATAAGGACAAATAAATAAATTTAGTTTCCTTATTTAATTTTCTAGTAGTATTTGGACATGAAAAATTTGTGTGAAATGTGATGTGGAATTAACGCTCTTAAATCGTTCAAGTGTTCAAAAGGTTAAATTTAAATTTAAGAATCAGGTATGTTCCATCTATGTTTTCCTTTCTTAAAAAAAAAACAAACTACGACAGCCACATCTAAATTTAAAAATCCAATCTTAGCGCGGTATCGCTCCATTCCCAAGTGGTTATCCGACGTAAATCGTGGCGACCCGTATAACTCTCGTTGGCCATTAAAAAGATAACTTAATATAGGCATAATAATAAACATCGGAGGTTGGATCACGGTGGATTCATAATTTTATTTATTCACGAAACCGTAAATATCAGTAGGAATAATTCCGAAGGTTCTTTGCGGGATTAAGGGGCCGCGGCGAGGCTGAGAAAATTATATTCGGCTATAACAGTTATCATGCATCACCTGGGAGCTTAATGCGCGTTTTCGCAATCTCGAGGGCGTCGGCGCGGGAGGCAGTGCAAATTACTTTTTCAAAGTATTTACATGTAAATAGAGTTGGCGTTTCGATGTTGCTTCCGCTGATCTAGGATGTATTTTAACTGGTTTTAGGTCGCTGAATAATCTAAGCATAGAGATTTTAGGCTAAGTGGGTGTTAAATGGAGTAAGCGAAAGCTTAATATCAACCATGACTATCGATGAATTTAATATTTTTTGGGTTTTTTTTTATTCGCGATTCTTTAATTCTTGCATTTATTTTTCTTTATCCACATCTTATTATGTCGAAAGAAAAGAAACATTGACTCCAACTATACAAATTGGGTACTTAAAAGTAGACAGATATCTTTAACTGTGTTTTTATTTTTTTTATTTTTTTTATATATATTTTTTATATTTAGTTTACCGTGAGGTGTTTGCGTAGCTAAGTATAAAGGTAAGGTAAGTATTAGGGTGGTCCTTATTTTCCAAAGTGAAAAATATTTTCGGGGCACACTCTAATTGTGTTCTCTGTGGCTTAATATGAGTACTGATTTTTTATTCGATTATTTAAATAATATTTAGAGGTCGCGACAGAGATTTTAAAATTATAAAATTATTAAAAATAAAAAATAAGACAAATGATTTGGAAGATTTTTTATAAAGTAATTTATAACAGGGTATGACTTTTGTTTGTTTATGCGACACACCAGCAATCTGACTTGACTATCGCCGTCCTTTTCTTGCCTACCATTTTCAAGGGACACGCCCCGCAGCTCGCTCAGTTAGTTCCGCATCGACTGTCAGCGACAGCGCACGTCGTTGATTAGGTTTTCGACGCTTACTGTGTTATAATGTCGTCAAAAAGTGGTGAAAGTGGATCTGTTTCCACTAGAAATAAAACGAACATTTGGTTAGTTGGCCAAATGTCACCTAATTTGAAAGCAGCGAAGTTACCATCAATCAGAGAAGTGTTGCAGTTGTTTTTTTACTATAAAAATGACAAAAATAAGTGCATTCGAGAATCCGCTACTTTGACTGCTTGTGACGTCTTGGAAATATGGCAAAAAGCTGGAGTACCGACCAGATTGAAGAAACATGTTATTGCTAAACTGGAACAATACTTCAAAGAGTGGCAAAATCTTAAAAAGAGTAAGGTGAAACGTTCGCAAGCAATAAGAGAAAGAGAAAAGCAGTGGCAGCAAAAATTAGAAAGATTGTTTGATATTGCACACGCTAATGCTTTAAATATCATGAAGATTGAAGAAGACAAACAGTTTTTGCTTGCACAACGTGAGGAGGGTCGTAGAGGTCTAATCGGTGCAGTGGATAAGGCAAATTTAATAAAAGAGGCCAAAGTTCAGAGAAATCAGGAACGGCTTAAGAGATTACGCGAGCGTGAAGCTGAGCGCATCAACTCATCAAAAACAGAACTATTGTTTTCTTCATCCACAACTACTAGCGCAGACTCGGACACAAGTGGTTCATCTGAAATTGTGATTCCTGGTCCTTCTACGGCTAAGCCACCAGCGCGTAAACGAGGTCGAGTAGAGGTGGTGGACAAGCAGTTAGCTTCAAGTCTTGACGCCGCGAAATTGAGCGACAGAAAAGCTGCAATTGTAATCACGTCTACATTGAAAAGTGCAGGCTCTGACCCCATGGAATTTACTGTTAACAGATCGTCTATTCGTCGTCAGCGTCAAAAGTATCGTAAGGAGATGGCGGAGTTATTAAAACGTGAATTTAAACCTAATTTACCTTTGACTGTTCACTGGGACGGAAAGCTACTTGAAGATATCACTGGGCACGAAACCGTGGATCGTCTTCCAATCTTGGTGTCAGGGCAAGGAATTGATCAGTTACTATCGGTTCCAAAACTGGACCGAGGAACAGGAGAAGCATGTGCGTCAGCTGTCTATGATACAATACTGGAATGGGGATTGATCGATAAAATAAAATGCATGTGCTTTGATACGACGGCAGTCAACTCGGGATTGAGAAATGGAGCATGTGTACTACTGGAGCAAAAAATGGAAAAAGATATGCTTTGGCTGGCGTGCCGCCATCATATATTAGAGATAATGTTAGAAGCTGTCGTCAGCACTGCACTAGGTCCTTCAAGTGGCCCTGATATTTTAATTTTCAAAAGGTTTAAAAACTACTGGAGTAAAATTGACCAGACTAACTATAAAACCGTAACATCTGACCCTTCTTCGCTGGAATTAGTCAAAAATGTGGCTCAGGATACGATTTCTTTTGCCCAAAATCAACTTAACCAGTATCAGCCTCGAGATGATTATAAAGAGCTACTGAACCTCACTATTATTTACTTAGGAGGAGTTCCTGAGAAAGGAATATCATTTAGAATGCCAGCAGGACTGCACAGGGCTCGTTGGATGGCAAAAGCTATTTATTGTCTAAAAATATTCTTATTTAAACACCAGTTCAAAATTACAAAAAAAGAAGAAAAAGGAATACGAGATGTTTGCATTTTTTCAGCCATGATTTACGTTAAATACTGGTATCAAGCTTCTATTGCTTCGTCAGCGCCCAAAAATGACTTACAGCTATTAAAAGACCTGATCATGTTCGAGAGTATAAATCCAGTCCTATCGAAAGTTGCTTTAAAAAAAATTATGGGACATTTGTGGTACTTGTCAGAGGAACTAGTATCATTTGGATTTTTTGATGACGAAATGACTTCAGATACCAAGCAAAAAATGGTACAGGCATTAAATAATGAAGGTCTTGACTTCATTCCAAAGCGAATAATTCTAGGTACCAAAGACATTGCAAGAAAAAATATCGAAGACTTCGTGTCCAGTAATTCATTGCGTTTCTTTGAGATACTTGGAATGTCATCAAATTTTTTAAAAAAAGATGTTGCTGATTGGCCAACTGATGAGGAGTATAAAGCTGGCAGAGAAATTGTACGGTCAATGAGAGTAGTCAATGACATTGCAGAACGTGGTGTTGCATTAATGGAAGAATATAATAAGTTGATCACCATTAATGAAGAACAAAAGCAATATTTACTTTTGATCGTCAAAGAGTTTAGGAAAAAATATCCCGACACTAAAAAATCAACCCTACTTAAGTAATTTTTTTTCATTGGCTTGTGTATTTTCTTATGTTAAAACTAAACAGTTATTATAATACGACGTTTGATTTCTTGTTATTTCCATTTCTACAAATAAATGTGGTAATTTATGAAAAAATAATTATATTTTATTTTTACCATTTTAAAAATCCCGTCGCAACCCCTAAACGTTAATAATAAATTCTATAAAAAATATCATAATTCTTTCTAAGCCTATATACCACTTTGCGAGGGTGCCCCAACAAAATTTCAAAAAAAATTTTTTTTCATACATATAAGGACCGCCCTAGTAAGTATAATAAATTAAAGAGGCTTTACAATTATGCAATGAAATAACATCAAAATTAATTAAAACGCAAAGGGATCGTTTCATGTAATAGCTGAAATATGAAAATTATTCATACAGTTGTGAAAATCCTTTGCCAATTTGCAATTCAGCAGTACTCTTTCGAGGTGATACCGGCCCAAAAAGCACGCCCTATACATAAACCCTGTATAATTATCATCCATTCTACTTATAAACTTTCATAACGGCCTATACGTCGACTTAACCTCTTTTGGGGTAGAACAACCTCCCCTCTTTGGGGGGTTATAATGGGGGGATAAGAAAAACGGGTGCACGCCACGGAATAGAAAACGCTCCTTTCGAAATGGCTTCGGTGGAAAGCTGGCGATTTATTTTCGGTACGGGATCTTGGGCAAATATCCAGGGAGCGGATTTTTAATGGCGCCATTGTTTCTATTTTAAAAGCGGCGTGCGAATGGAATACTTAAATGCAGACGTTCTTTGTTTACTTAATGTCCCTGGTTATGTACCTAGATGTGATCTTCCTATAAATTTTTGGAGGAAATTTTATTTAAATGATAAGGCTTTCTTACTAAAACATTTTTGCCACTTCTAATAGCTAGTGCTAAATCGTTAAAATCTTAAAAAAATAGTAGTAAGCCACTTTTTTCTTTCTTTAACAATGTTTTTTTAAATTTCATCTAACTGCAACTTATAAAGTTAATTTAGTCTTAGTTTATTGCATTTTTAGTAAATTACTTTCATTAAGTAAAGTTCAACTTAATAGAAAGTTTTAAATAAATGCCCAATTTTGTTATACACACCATTATGAGCATAATTCCTTTACGATTAGTCGGTACTAACTTCAGTTTGTGTAATGAAATTGTAATGGCGATCTTATTTTAAAATATTTCTACAAACAAAATTCAGTTGTTTCATTGATATCTAGCGAAAATATAATTTATATGACTCGTTTTAGGGTTTCGCAGTTTTTCTCTTCATTTTCTTGTGCCATGACAATGACCAGTAAAACATAACATTGACGACCGTTTGGTGCAACGGTAGCCGTCCTGCCTTTCACACCGACCGACGGTCCTGGGTTCAAATCCCGGTAGGGGCAGATGTTTGTATGATGAATACGAGCATTTGTACCTGGGTCATGGGTGTTTATATTTATTTCTATTAATATTACATATTTATGTATCACATATGTACGTCTATCCGTTAACCTAGTATCTATAACACAAGTCTTACAGAGCTTACTTTTTGCTTAGCTAATTGGTATGAATGTATGTGCACTATTTATGTAATGTAAGAAATATTTATTTATTGTTTACTTATTTATAAACAATTTATTAACGAAAGATCTTGAAGTAAAAAATAAATAAAAGAAAAACAAAATTTTTCAGAGAGTATCTAATAAAGCGGTATAAGTGAGCATCTAATGTATCACAAGATATATAATTATTACATAAACTTCTTCTTATTACGAGGAAAAATGACATATTTTTGTCACGTTTAGTAAAGAGACATTACAGCACTTTACACATACAGTTATAGGCGAATAACACGCGCCTCGTACAAAACAGTCTAAGGTTGACATATTTAAAGAATCGAACAAAATTATAATACTAAGAATATGGATATAAAGTTAATACACACCACACCATACAGACATTAATATTTGTATGTTGGGTACTTATTATTAATTTTAATTAATTATACAGTAATTTTTAATATCATCCAGGGACAGATTTAATCTATTAATAGATTATTGTGCCCTTTTTTAAATAAATGAAAGATTGTTTAATATAACATATGTATATATTTAAGTTTTAAATACTAAGTCAGCTTCTTATGTTTATTTTGGCGCCACTGATTAATATGTAATATAATAATATTACTTTCATTAAAACAATTTTTTATTAGACTTGGTGGAGAGCTTGTTTATAGATCTTAAACATATGCCGACAATGGACCTCCGTCCGTAGTCGATTTCGATATATTATTTGAATAGGTTCCTACTCATGAAAAGGTTTTCCCTTTCTTTATTTCTAATAGATTAGGTATATAACAGTTTCTAATAGGTTATAATAAATAATCTAACTAGAGATACTTTACATAGTCATCATCATCATGAAAAATACAGGTCATTTATATGGGTGAAAACACCGTGAGAGAAATAGCGCTGACAACATGCAGCCGGTACCAACTGCTTCACGTGCCTTCTGAATCATAGAGAAGCTTGAGATAATAATTTTTTCGTCATTTGTCCTATAAAGTGCCTCCTAAAATTCCTTGACGTCCGCAAACAGAAGCTGAACTATCCACACAGTCATTAGACTCATACATATATTACAGTTTTATCTAAGTTTAAGTTATCTTGCATTGGCTGTGCCAACCCTACCCATTCTTACACCTACACGTTGCGTATTAGAAGCGCTGATATGAGCTCGATGCTATACTTCTAATTCGCTAGATGGCGTGGGTGAAATTGCAAAACAGCGAGGAAACGTGAGAAATTTGACATGACATAATATCTTGGTTTTACTTTTTTTTTGTAAACTGAATACAAAATCTGTTAAAATTTTTATTAATTGTTCCATTTTTTTCTGGTACAATACTATTTATGGGTATTATTTAATGATAACTTAATTTAAATGGCCTATAAGAATAATATCCATTTCCTCAAAAGTCACGGCAGCTAATTAATTGATCACATTTTTTAAAATTGCAAAATATCGTATACTACCATCTTTCGCCGCATTAATAATCTTATTGTGTTCAGAACCTTAATTTAAATTTTTTACCCAAAAAACCTTCAACCCAAATAGAAAATTTACTACATAACTTCCTAGAGTTTATTAGGGCCGTTCAAATAATTTAAAATGGAGTCATTGACTTTAATTAAAGGCAATTTATATGTCAATGGTAGCCGACAAGTTATTATATAGGAAATAACAAAAGACAACAAACGATATATTTTTCTCTGTCCCTTAATCAGTGAACTGTCATTTTTTGTCCCCGGAAGAAATAGGAATGCTCAAAATAACGAACTAATAATACACTGAGAACGTTCGATTTAAAGCGGCCGAAAACAAAATATATTATTAGTCAAGTAACACATCGTTCCATCGGTATAATGAACATGGCTCCCTCTAGCCAGGAACATTAATCAACCCCCTCCCCTCGCCCCTCTTCCACCCCGTGTTTCACTGAGCAGTCTCCCCTCGAAAAAAACCCCCCTACCCGCTCAGAATGTTTCCAATTCATCACGAGACCCCGCCCTTGACAACTCTATATGAGAAAGCCGTGAACCAGAAGTCCCTTATCGCTGCGTCTTGCTACAAAGTAACCCGGCCGGTCAGGTACTTTTAAACCACCTCCGGTTAGAAAGTCCCCGACCACTTTTCGAAGAAGATGTTCGTTGAAGCGTGCATGGTTTTTTGGATCGGGCAGTGTATTTTCTTGTAATATCAACTTCGTTGTACGGCGGCCATTATAGATAAACTTCACGTTACCTTTATTTTTAAGGCATATTCGATTTTGTTTCGTCGCCTTTATTCCGTTTTTGTTTGGAACTGTAGATTCTAATTGCAATAAAATTCGATTTAACTTTTGTTTGTGAAGTTATAAATAGAATGTATAATTATGAATTAGAAAGTTTCTAAGTTTACAACTTTAGATAGGGTTATAATAGGGCTAAGTTTTAATAAGTATCAGTTTGTATAAAGTTTTTATTACAAAACAGAAAGTAAAAAAAAAATATTTTCATAATCAAATTGGTATTAAATGTTGGTATAAAAATTAAATGCTAAAGAAAAACCTATAAAAATAGTAGATCAGATATCTTTGGGCATTCATATCCTTAGGGTTTTTTTAATTGAACTGCCTGATAATGGTTATTTTTATAAGTTTTGTTATATCGTAACACTCTAACTTCGAATATTGAAATGTCTTTTAGTTAATAAAATCTAATGTTGCACTACGAATTAAATTCTAACTTAAATAACCACTATGGAGCCTTAGTAAAATTTTGTATGTATTCGTAGTATATGAAGTACTATCAATTGTCGGCCATTCAATTCGTACTAAACATCTGCAACCGGTCTGAGACGACTCTATAGTGTTATAGTAAATGTATCCTGAAGATGCTATTTTATGAAAATATAATATAAAAAAACACTATGTTAATACTATAATTAACTGTAAATTTTTTTTACTCATTGTAAAAGACAAATATGTACTTTTACGCAAAATAAATATATTTTTGTAACCAAATACAATGTGTTTCACCGACACTTAGGAGTGCAAAATATTTAGACTAGTTAATAGTATCAACCTAAAAACTTATTGTTCTTTTGGCCAAACGAAACATGAGGCGCAAGGGTTGTTAAACATTGATAAACAAACAAATACGACATATTTAGACTGCCCCGATAGTGAGATAAATATCTGATTACTTGTATGATGGGAATCTCAAACAATCGCAATACCACAACCACCCAGCCCGGAGAAATTATAGAAATTTCGTCTTCCAAATTAACTGATTTGAAATCGAACTCAGAATTTAAGTGATTATGACTTCAGCATCAAGCCAAGAAATAACTTCATATGGATGCACTAAGAAAGACGGACGCAGGTGACAAAACAAAGTGGCATCGTTAATTTTGTCGCGAGCAACAAAACCCATATCTTATCAGAATGAAGGGGTGACGCGCTGTGTGATTATTTTGCCTAGTGACATACCGGCGGCAACTTTATTTGTTTCGTTCTGAAAGTACGCCTATGCTAATTTGTATTCTGTAGTAGAAAATTATACTTTATTGACACACTATTAACTATTGACTATGCGATTGTGTCATAATATGTTATACTAACTTTTGTTATGTTACTATAGTATGTTATACTATTTTTAAAATTTTTGAAAGTGTGATATATTATGGTAAATTATTATTTTCAATAATTACAGCAAATATTAGTGATTACAATTTTCCTAGTGTGTGATTCCCAGTTTTGCCAAACTTATCAAATTTCATGTTTAAATTGTAAAGCTAGGGTGAAAAGACTCCTTCTGTCTCCATTTAGTTGTTGTAATTAACAATGATAACCACACTTAACTTTTCACTTCACTTTATAAACAGTTCACGTGTAGGTTGTCTGCTGCTACTGTTTCTCTTCTACTCGGACGCATCGGCCGATGGAGTGGAAGAGAGATAGATGCGTCACAAGCCGAACCGATCGTGCCTCTCTATCGCTAGTTCCTTGCTCTCGCTTGCACGCTCGGCTCAGGCGAAACGTCACACTTTTTCGTGCGTGCAACCGGCGTTCATCGATTTATAAGACGTCATTACGTCAATAAAAAAAAATCTGAAAAATTGAAAAGGAAAGTGATAAAATTAAGCATTACATAAAGTTATAACTATTACACTTATTATAAAACAGGATCGTATCATAATGGTTCTTTAAGTAGGATTTTTGTTTGAAGTACTAATTTATTTAAGTTGACTTGTTCGTTCAATCGCTTATACCTTAAGCTACACTCCAAGAACAGCACCAGTGCGGGACTAGTTTATTTGCAATAAAGAAAGTGGAATCCCGAGCTGCGCTCCAATTACCGGGATATACGCGGTGATCTCGGTGACGTGTTGCTAGTCCCGGACGACTGGCAATTATACATATTGCGAAAATGGTCTCCCCAAATGGGTTATACCGCAATAGTCGCTTTTTATACCGCTGGTGATTTTTTGTTCGACATTAGTACTATTTTAAAGAGTACCTAAATTCGAGCGTATTTTTAAATAATTCAATCATAGAGATTATTATATAGTTTTATTAATTGATGTTTTATAATAATTGTTACAGCAGACACTGGAACTAAAAACCAATTTTTAGGGCAGGATAGTGTCAAAAAAATTAATTAAATCATTGATATCGCAGTAAATACGGGACTCACAGCTAGTTTTTTAATATCATTCAAGTGTGAAATGTGTGTATTAAGGCCATATTTTACCTACAGGAATAGTTTAATTTTTAGAAAAGGTGAACTTAAATTATTATCGAATATTTCAACTGATTATTAATTCAAATAAGAAGCGTTCCTTCATGTATAACAGTTTTACTTCCAGAAATCATAATTTTGAATTCAAACTTTTAAATTTAATTTGAAATGAAAACCAATCCCTTTACGCATGGCGCCGAAGCAGAGCGATCTAGATATTCATTTGTTCTGTCACATCGCATAAGACGTACGGATGTAACCCCCTAACTGCGCTACACCGTCAGTCGGGCCCGGGAAGACACCCCCGGGATCCATACACTAGTTTTTCCAAGCATATCTTATTGCCCTTTTGTTGATACCCGGGGTCGTTACTTTCATCGCCGGGGGTCAGACATTCGGGACTACCGTGACGCGAGACTATCTGACGAAAGAGTTACGTGTTTTGCTGATGTTGTTTTGTTTATTTTTTGACGCTTTCTTTGGAAGCAACGTTTTAGATAAATTCGTAAATTCGTTAGGTAATAAACATAGCTTTATAGTAATATAAGTTATTTACCTTGTTTTTAGCGAGTTTCCGATATTTCGGCACTGTTGCTCCGTGATCATGGCGCTTGCAACAGTGCCGAAATATCGGAAACTCGCTAAAAACAAGGTACATGGTAACAATCCCGTAAATAGCGTATATTACTACAATGTGAGTGATCATGAAAGTTGAAAACAATATAATATACATAGCTTCTTATAGAATGCAAAAGTTTTCAAAAAGTTTTGAGATTGTATTAACAAATAGTCATATTGAATGTTATAAACTTACATTAAACTATAAGCTTTTAGAAATGTTCTTAGTAAGATTGTTAGTTAGTAAGTTATGTCGCGATTACAAGCTTAGGAGCCATTACAAATTTGATTACTCTTTTGTAACTTAAGTTTGTCAACTGATAATCATCTAATTATATAATTTGCCACTCTTGAATATTCTGTTTTTACACTATTATGCGCATAAATCTAATCGAATATGTTCAATTAATTTGGAAACCAGGAATTTTTTATATGGTATTTCTACAAACACAATCCGTTTATTCAAATTTGATTGATATTGTATAAAATATATGACTTCTTATATTTAACACAATACCACTCAATTCTGACTTCTTTTTGGTTTTGCAGCATGCATTTATGGTTTAATAATTTGTAACTATTTTAATAAACATTATTTCTCTTTAATTCCTCTTCCATTCTATAAGTAGTACCACACGCTTAACTCTTCGCCATCGACTTCCTTACCGTAATTAATTACATACTACATTTAAGTATTAACATAAAATAAAATAAATTAATTAATTAACGATCGTCTGATGCAACGCTAGAGAATGGTTCCAGTAGCGGAAGGGGAAGATATTTGTGTGATGAGTACCTACTAGCATTTGTACCTCAGTAATAGGTATTTAAATTATTTCTATGAAAATTACTTATTAATATTTCTTTCGTTGATACCTATTAGCCTAGACTTGTGTTATGGATACTGAAGTAAACGATTTACATACATATATGTAACGTAAATGAGTAATATTTATAGAAATATATATAAATTCCCATGGTACAGGTGTGAAAGCTCGCATTCGACACACAAACATCTGCACCATCTAGGACTCGAAACCGTGACCGTTTGGCTTCGAAGGTAGGCTTACTCCTGTTCCGCCAAACCAGTCGTCAAAACAAAACCCTTAACTACACATACGGGGATTAAATTCCTAAAACAACAAATCAGAATTAATATGCATAAAGACAATCCCAACTGACACCAAGACATGATAGGATTGAAGTATGCAAATCAAACAAACACCAATTTTAACTCTAAGCACTCCCGAACTTCAACCAATTGTACACTTTATTCCATTGTAATAGGATCGTTTAAATATTACTAGGTTTCTAACTGCGAGCTTCGACCCTTGTCTTATTTATTCATTCGAATAGGAAAAAAAGTTGTTTTTGTTTATCCCCTCTACCCCGAGGGGGCCGAATACGCCTCACTTGCAAGTTGGTCGATTTATTTTGTAGCGAGAATATATTTCTGCTTGTTTTGCTTCTGTTAATCTAGTGGAGTAATGTTATGTTACCTAGTTTGGGAAGTTTGTTATTTGTGTTTTATTCTTGCATGGCTTGAACAATATGAGTGTATCCTAACTTCATTGTTACTTGCTTTGTTCTTCAAATACATTTTGAAACTAAACTTTTAGTCTATTTAGGACAATTTGTAACTGATATATAACTTTCGCTTCCTCGTTTTTTAATCATACACTTTTGTACACGTTTGATTAGAAGCGGTCGATAGCACAACGAGTTTCCCGTCATATTATTAAATAAAATCACAAGAAAATATTGGGATCAATCCAATGTCCTTTCAAAACTTTGAGAGCGGCTTTCTTGAAATACACATTTACATAACATAAATATTGTAGAACTCAGAACAGATTATTATAAAAAAATTCAAGTGTTCCTAAATTTAAATTTTAACGATTTAATTTTATATTAAAGACGTTAAAAACGTTAAAGATTTGGCTATTCCTTTAAACCCATTATTGTAAAATTGCAACTCAATTTTTAAAGCTATTATTGAGGTCATATTCAATGTCACTTTAAATTGTTAGAATTATGTAAACTAAGTAGTAAGAATCCGGTATGAGACTGTTTGTCTAGATAGCTTGAAATCCAGCATATCTGCAGGGGGGATGGTGGAACGGCCCCCTCGGATTAGTAGCGCCTCGTCTTAGCTCCCAGAAGCGCTATATTCATTTACAAAGGTACTCAAACTATTTTGTTAAAGATAAAGTTATTTATTTTCAAAACTTTGTTTTCTTATTTGTATATTAAGAATAATATATTTAACTTTTTTTAAACTTACTTTTTCAAATTCTTTATAGTACCCTGCTGAGAAAAATTTGTGTCATACTTATCAAAGTTACTACTAAAGTTAATTTGTAAAGATAAGAACAAAAAAAGCGTATGTAAGATCGATAAAGATTTTAATACACTTTGAATTCATAAAATTAGTTGTACAACAATTACCAACTTATATAATTATAAATTGCAGACCATACATAGTTCCATTATTTTTATACCCAAGCAAGTATTTCAATATTTTCAAATAAGTATATAAATTTTAAACCAATAGGTAAGTCTGATATTTTACTCACAGGCTCTGTATTGAACAAATTTGATATAGTTTTCAAACCTCAGTCTTTAAAAGAAAAAATGTACAACTAAGTTTTATTATACCTCTGACATGCTGTTCTTGTCTTCTAGTATTATTATTATATTGTCACCTTTTTCTCGGTTTTGATTTTTATTGTAACACTGTTGAAAGAGCTATTCGTTGAGATGTTTTTCTTTAGTTAATGATGTTTATAAGCTCAGCAAAAGTAATTATTCCGATAGCAATATCATATGACTTTTGAGGGAATATGGTATTTGCGATTGTAAAAGTTTGTTTTTTCGTCAAAAGTCAATTTAATGATTTTTTGCGCTTTTTTTTTCTTTCGGTGCTACAAATACGAATCAAAAGAGCTTATTTTTCTAAAAAAAAAATATTTTTATTTTTTGCAACTAGCCTTAAAACATTATTTTTAGTCCTGATCAGTTTTCTTGGGGATTCAGCGAAAAACTTTGAGGACCGCTGTCCCAGTTACCCACCCCAGCGCTACCCTTTTTAAGGGGATTTCTTTATGTTGTGAGAGCTCATTCATGGCGTCCATCAAGACGATTCTGAGCGTCGTTACGGTCGCGCGAAATGTACCGAAATCATCGCTTCATAGCCTGAGCAGTTCGAGGCGGACATATTGTACCTACTTCGAACTTGGGGCGTAATATTCAATCCCACGTTTTTGAGTAGCTATGGACTTAAATGTAGTATTACTAATGTTGGTGTAGTATTTATAATATTGATAGTGCGATGTATAATTTATTTAAGTTATTAATTGCTATACATAGTGGTCCTCATTAGCTAATGTGTAATTTAAGCCGGTAGATAATATAAAAAAAAACTATTTTTTAACCACTCAGATAATATAAAAAAAACTGTTTTTTAAGGTTCCTCGGTCAATTCTCCTCCTTGATGGCGATACACCATTGAATTGTTAAATATAATTACAAAAAGTTTGAATTTAAAAAAATTCAGAGATCTAGAATTAAACATCTATTCAAAGCACTTTTATCATTATCAATATGATTGTTGCCTTATTATTATTAAGTCGTTTTATTATCTCTAAGAATGCGAAAGAAGTAAATCGACATTAAACTGTGCCCCATTCTTAGTGATTGTTTGCTTGTAAGTGACCTTTTTGGATGTTTCAATTTCTTTACTATTTTAGTTGTCACAACTCTAAGTGAAACACACTTTATACGTTGTAGAATCGTCGATTTATATAAAAATCTCTTTGCAAACTTAAATTGTAACAGTGATATAATCTGCAAAGTACTACTTGCGGACTTTTTGCGGTCGGGAAATTTTGTTTTAATAAACGCGCCATTGCGGGCATCGCAACCGTCGCCGATATTGCGACGAACACCACTAATGTCCTATTTGATATTACGCCGAAGCATTATTATGTGCTTAGGGTTGACAATCTCTGTCTTACCGCCTGCTACGTACTTTTGAAGCTGGTGCGGTTTACTAAATTTCTTATTACCACAGTAAAGCGTCTCGGCTGTGTAATCGTTCTCATGGACTAACTTTTAAAATATGACTATTTGATGAACATAACTCTATTTGTGTTGTTCACAAGTTCATTTTTCGTAGGCATATTTAGTAAATTGGGCACTACATATTCTCGTCAAAGTCAACCCTATTTGACCATATTTAAAAACAATCATTAGACAATATTTTATAATAATTTCAAAATGATATTTCTACTTATTTATAAGACACGCTCATAGTAAAATAACCGTTTTTAATCCACTGGTTCGCTCACGATTGAAATACTGCATCGTCGCCTAGCCTCTTTTTTATGAGATATATAAAAATCTATCCTCTAAAGGTTTTTATAGCACCTTTCAAGAAAAATTGTCAGAAAAATTCCCACGACTTCTGCACTATAAATTGACTAGTTTAGATAATCGTAGAATAATATTGAATCTCCTGGCCTGGTAGAAGATCATAAACGGTATACTCATTGTCCTGACTAGTTTAAGCAAATAAACTACAATGCTTCTTATAAGCTGGCGCAATTGGCAAGGTATCCACCTTTTAAGGCTTTTAGAACAAATATAGGTATTTTATTATTATTTCAAAACAGTAAAAATACATCATTAGTTATTGTCACTTGCGCAAAAAGTTTAACTGTGTAGCATTAATTTACTATTTTTAAGGTGTGTTCTCTTTATTTTTATTACATATTGTGATATCCTTCATTTAAAGGAATGGAATGTATTATGTTCTATTGTATGGTATATACTTTATGATGGTTGTCCTTTAATAAATAATTATTAAGATTTATTATTTTAATCAACACGTACGTCCCAAATCAGAAAGAGAATATCCAAAAAAACGTATTTCTTTAGGTAACATGTAGGTAAGTTACAATTAAATAGCAACAACCTGCAAGTTACAGCGTTAAATAAACGTCTCGAACAACATTAATTGCAACCTCACATAGAGAAACATTAAGCCAACCCTCCAAATGAGCCGTGCTAACAAAATAATACAGTGCAGACCCACAGGTCACAATGACCGCGTCGCAGAACAATTAAGATTGGCTATTCCCTATGTAGTTAATCCGAAAATACGTGCCCCGAGTGTTTATTGACTGCCGACGGCATTTACGGATACGTTCATTTTGGAAACGAATGTAAGGTTTAGATTTAGTATCATATAATTAAGTTTATAAACATAAAAGAACTCGTTAAATTCTTATTTGTTCCTGATTAATAAATGGTGTCACATAGTAACACTATTGTAAACTTATTTCTGTATATTCAGAGATAATTAATATGTGGTAAATGAATATATCGTTGTCTAAAAAGGAACTTATCGAGTACTGTTCAATTAAAAGTGCAAAGAAGATAAGTAAAAATGTTCGATTTAAGGTTGAGGTAACAAGTAGAATTCAGTAGAAATTGTGAGTACCTAATAAGGGACATAGAGTGGAGACTTCAGTCCAGCACGTCGGCTTTATGGCCCGTTAGTGCTACTGAAATCAATAAAAGTACCGGAATGTACCGCACATGCGCAACACGGGCGCCCGCTCGTACTGACTCAGCTACATTCATTTTATAGCCACTTGTATTTGTGTCTATGGCCACTTTGTGCTCTTTACTGTTGACGGAGTAAAAAAGAGGAGAGGAAATTAATTGGCGCTGGTTATAAATACCGAGGAGCGCAGCGTTAGGTTAACTTTACTGTGCAGTATTCGAATATTGTTAGGAATGATAACAAAATTATGAAATGTAGACTAGTCGATTTTTTATAATAAAAAAACCCTTAAATATTACCGTGGAAATCCCAAAGCAATGAATTTAATTTCAAGACGACACGTGCATAGGTTGAATGGGAGTCTGTTATTAATAGCTCTCTGTAAGAGGCTGTTTACTTATTCTTCCTTATAAATCTTTTGTACATTTCTAACAAAGGAATATGGTGTTTATTCCATCGTTAATAAGATAAAGACCGATAGTAAAGGGGGTAAGGTTTGTATCGAAAAATGATTTGGACAATCTTCTTATTTATTATACGACTAAAACGGACTGTAAATAAAAATAGATGGGGCTTCATGCTGTGACTAATGGCTTGTTGCCTTTGTGCCTTACATAGCCGAATGTTAGATTTAATTTAAAATGGGATGAAGACATTTTTAAATCCACCTACGAAAGCCGGTCCAATTAAACTCATCGATTATTTCTAGAAATCACTGATTAAGAAATTAATTTCAAAGAGCACCAGTTTCCTCACAGTGTGATTAAGTTTAAGGTCTTGAAATACTTAAAACTTGATTTCTATACCCTGACTCATTTGATTATGTAAGTTGTGGCACCACTTTCTAAATCAAAAGAACTAGTTTCGATGAGTTGTTTTTTTTAGTTCGAGATTTGCTATTTAAAATAGTTTCGTATTTTTAAAAGTCACCAAGTGTATGAATTTGTGCAACTGTAAATCAAGAAGGAGTATTATACACACATTTATTACTGACAGTTACGGCTGTTTTACGAGCCGAACGGCCATCAAATTTTTTTTATTAAATCACTGTTCAACTAACAATTTTCCAGCCATCAACATCGGCTACAAAGCTGATACGACGTTTAACGACACGACAATTAATTAAAAAAACATAAACGACACTTTTATATACCGCTTGACTATAAACACTAACTTTTATGTGTCGTAAAACCGATTGTCTCTGGTTTCGGTGTGCGGCCTATTGCGAATGTACCGAAATGTTGGGGATACAAATGTCCCTAAAAGAAATGTTACTGTTTTATGTGTATTAAGGAGCTATAAAATGCTTGTTTGAGTTTACTTTGTCATGATAATCTTGAGAGCGATATAAAGTTAAGCGTGGGGGAAATGCAGTCTATGGAATTAATTTTATATTCACTTAATGTGAACTTAATATGATTGCGTGCATTATAATTTTTGTTTACACGGAAAGCGTTAAGTTTGAAAATACCTCATTATTCGGAAAAGATCTAATTTCATTTTTTTATGACACTGACATTCTAATTCCGCCGTCAATTAAGATTGAGATCTTGATTACTTGAAGAATCTCAAAAGTGAACGATGAAATGAAAATGTCGTCTGGAGGCGTCTCACTATGATCATCATACTTTAAAGTCAATTTAAAAGACAATAAAATACCTATTTGATTAGTTTAAATAGAAAAAGTTATTCTCAGGCAGGTATCAGTAATGTAATTTTCCTATAAGATATCGCATTGAAAATAAGTATAAAAATCGGAAATACCTGTTTGGTATACAGAACTTTTACAATAGAGTAGTACCTACTCTTAGTTGTCTGGTTACAATATGATGTTATCACTACAGAAAATTTATTATCTTCTTCATACATAATGTATTGCCGTAACCTAATTGATGAAAATCAATATAGTACATCAATACGATCAATACTGTGACACAAAACATAAAAGCACTTCATATCCATAGTCAAGCTATAGTCAGCGAAAAAAACCATGTCGTCCAGCCCATAACATTAAATCAAAAAGATACGGAGAAGCACAAACATCGCATAAAAGTAATTCTGATCAAAGGAGGATGTCCCTAAGAAGGTATAAATTAGATTTATGGCATCTCTAAAGGAAACTTCGGAATGAAAACTGTGGGATTTTTTAAATAAAACATTAGAGGAAAGTTCCGGGCCATTTAAAGTTTATTGTGCTACTATCGCGGGCCATTGTTGAATGCATACCTACCGTCAATGTTGGGTACAGGGCGAATGGAAAGGCCATTGAAAAAAACTTCGCGTAGACATGGTTTTTGCAAATAATAAATACTTTGGAATAAATTCTTTTGGTATTGTATGGGATGGGACAAACAAGCTATTTTTTCGTAGGTCATCAAGAAAATAACCTGTAATGTTAATTATTAATTTTCTATTATTACTCACTAAGTTTCATTTCTAAGAATTTCCAAATTCTATGAAAGCCTGTAAATCCTACAAAAACAAAGTGAAACATTACAATAAAAATACTATTTCACTAATATTAAACTATAAAAAGAAACTAAAATCGAAAACATTAAATGTACATATATTCGGAATAAAATTAAAACTGGGCAAACTTTGTGACACAAAAGCTTGGTTTGTAAAACTTAGACAATAAAAATGGACAATAAAATGGTCAAAAAACTGTAGTCATTTCTAGTAATGCTGTTATGTCATAATAGCCATCCAATCCAAGTTATGTGACTTCGAAATGGAGTGTTTGTGACTATTCAGTTTTACTACCTATCCGACCGCGTCATTTAATATCTTAGCTCGATAATTGAGACATTCCTATGCGGCAAATATGAATTATACGGATTAATTATTTTAATGTAGCGTTAAAAAATCCCCCACACCTTAATGAAGGACTCATTTTACACGTATAGTTTTGAGTTATGTTAATTAGTTATTTAACATAAGATTACGTCTTTGATAACTTTGAAGATTATCAATTATTAAAGTCGATTTCTTCCTTAATTTTAGAAAAATATGCGTGGGATTTCTTTAGATTGCTTGTTGTACGATGTAGTAGAAGGAATATTATGGTGGGAAATAATTAAAGTTCATTGACCGTTGATACTTGAATATGGCGTTTTTAGTGTTTGTGTAGAAATGATGTTGACATAACCTTAAATATATGCTTTCCTTTCACTGCAAACATCTTGTAACATAAAAGAAATAAAATAAACACAGACTATACAAAGAGAAGGTTAGTAAAAAGATCGTATAATTTTACAAAAAAACGTTTGGTATTAATTCCTTAATAATATAATCCAATGGAAAATAATACAGCGCACGACGCACCCAAAACACGCCGTTAAAAAAGATGTTGTGTCTACAAAAAAGACATCACGCGTAACTAAATACTCAGCTGGCCTGCCTAATAACTTAAAAAAGTTTATCCTTACTATCACGATAAGGTCTTTTGGTACATTTAACATTTCTACATTCCCAATTTTATATTTGCCCCAAAAATAGCTATTCCTTCTTAAGTTTTCAGACTTTGTCCCGGGGTATGTCGTATGTATTTATTTGCGAGCAGTACGTCAGGACAGGGGTGGATGGGAGGAAATGGCAAACACAGGAAACGGATCTGTGGAACTTTCCCGCCGAACAGGCAAAAGGGAGATTGGTACACTGGACCGGTAGGGTAGCTGTTGTGTTTGGAAAAACGGGACATTTTCGATGCTGCTTTTAAAAATTTTTCATCATTTCTTTTTTTTTGAAATCGAATTTTGGAATAAAAATAAGTTTTTAGCATTAAAAGCTAAGATTATTCATCATGTAATGAGAACACTAACTCGAGCGAACATGGGGCATAAGGTGCAGGAGGCGGGACTCCGTTGACAGACGGCAAACATTAAGTACGACTATTTTTCTAAATTCCTGGTCCTGACCTAAAAAGCAACCTTTCTATAGCGCAGTTTTATTGTAGGTACCTGAATATTCGTTTTCTTTAAAAGCACATGATTACGTTTTCATCTTAAAAATATCAAAATATCAATGAGGATAAAATGCACGTATGTACCAAAGATTAGTCCAGCAAAGTAGATAAGTACTTTCGAAAAGATAGAAATGACTCTTGATCTATCAGATATGTTGTTGGTCAACCTACTGTCTCTTACTCCTGATATATTTATATGCATTAATACCGGTTTATGTTAGCGAGATAAGCATAAATCTGGCGGTAGGCGGACCGAGATGTATCTACATCCCACTTTATTGCTATCCCTGAATTTATTTATGAACGCCTAAATTGTCGGAGAGAACGTAAAAAGATAAACTTTCGGATATTTCATTGTTTTATCCTAGATGTTTGGAAGGTGGAGTATGGGAGATCATTATGTTCCTTAGTATTAAATCTATTTACATGTTTAAAACTATTGTGCTATTAAAAGTGAAAATAGAAACAAAATTTCGAAACATGTTTGGATAAAGTGCGGACGTTTACACTTACGAGTAAATGTGTAAGTATGATGTGATTGTCAAATGAGCACAATTGAAATAAAAACAACTTTACTCAAATGCACTTAATATAACTTGTTTTGAATTGTGCAACATTTTTACCAAGAACGTTTTTTAACTGACAAGAACTGGCGCAAATAACTCGTCAATTTGAACAGGAGTAACGACATTTACAATATTATACGTCATCACAAAAAATAATACTATTCTATTATCACAAAAATAGTAGTGTTATGATTTCATTACATCGTGGATTCTGTCAATTATATCAAAATCAAGATTTTGGTAATGATATAAATCTTACTTTATTTCTATCTGAATTTATTTCATATTATTTGTTTGTTTGCTTCTGTGCTGCCGCTGTTGCGCATAATAGCAATCTCTTTCGGTATCCATGACAGATCGGTGATCAACTTCGTTTGTCACAAATATCTAGATAAATGCTGAATTTATACTAAAGGGCAGCTTAATATTATTTTGTCTTTTAGTAATGAAGATACTAAAATAAAAATGATCTTTTTAAAAAAGAGAAATGTTTTCAAGATTAGGAAAATGCTTGTAATATCTTTGATATCGTTTGCCATAAGTAACGATAACCTAGTGCTTTATTATAATACGATCACAGAAAAATTAATACCAAACTTTATTTTGGCGAAATGTTTATTTTCATTAATTAAAAATCAAATTATCTAAATTAGAAATAATACACAAGTGTTGTGTCGTACAACACTTGTGTATTATTTCTACACACACTACGTTCTTTACATTGTGTCAAAACAATATTGGGTTCTTTTATATTTAAAAACGAAATTTTTTTTTTATTAATTATTTCTTTTTAAATGTTACGGTTTCACTAAATCTTCTGAAACCCAAAATCAATCATGTGAATAATAATAATATTTTTTATTCATTCACACCAATTAGCCTAGCCCAAAGTAAGCACTATAAGGCTTGTGTTATGGATACTAGGGTAACGGATAAACATAAATATATGATACATAGATATGCAATATTCATAGAAATACATATAAACACCCATAGCTCAGGTACAAATGCTCGTATTTTTCATATAAACATCTGCCCCTTACGAGATTCGAACCCAGGACCGACAGTGCGAAAGGCAGGATTGCTACCGTTGCACCAAAATGTCGTAAGAAAGGTACTCATTGATTAATTTAAGCATAAGGAAATATGCACTTTACACCATCGAAATATATATATTGTTACAATTTGATTTTCTTTAAAAGGTAAATTAAATGAGTTTATTTTTTTATTTTAAAACACGCTCGGTGTCTTTGATAAGAACACATTTCCTTTTATGAGGCTCATATTGTTAAAAATTAATGGCAACCTGTATCTTAAGTTAGAATAACATGCATTTGATGACCTAGAATAGCATATTGTATAATATTTCGACTCAGGTACACCCTCCTCTAGTAGCATAAATATAAAAACCAGTAAAATTAATATAACAAGCCCTAAAAGCGATAAAACACATGCTTGCCGGGATGTTTTAAACATTTATTGAAGATATAAGGAAAGCAATTTTGATGGTGGAATGGAACAACTGGAGCGCTTTGGTACATTGCCTATATTTTAGCACAGAAAGGTACTCTACTTTCCAACTATTTTTTACAAATAAAAATAAAGTTTTCCTTTTGTTACAAAATTATGGATTTTGACTGATAGGATGTATGACTTTGGAAATCTTTCAATGAAAGAAAAACCTGAAATGGGTCATCGACCCGTACTGAGCCCATTTGATGACTTATGGCCCATTCACTCTAAAGTACTTTTATCCACAGAAAGACCAGTGTGATTGCACTATGAACATTGATAGGCTAATACGGCGAAGATATTTATTTAGTAAACAGATTTTGAGGGTTCTTCGTGGTTTGTTTTTACTTCATTATTGATTGCAATTTTGGTGTCTTGTGCAAAAATCTAACCGTACTATAGGGTAGGGTAGGGTATCGAATTGTATTATATACTTTAGATTTTTATTAGTTCCCAGACAAGTTGAACTAATGACAAGTTGAACCTTTTCACTATCACTTTTGCTATATACAATCCAGATTAAGTTTTTATCTAAAGTAGAGTAACATCCATTATGTAAGGCCCGTATCGTAAGACGCCAGTAAAGGGAGGCCCAAGTAAAATATGAATCCAGCGCGTCTCGACTGTTCCGCGCACACGCTACTTGTTTATCTTTTAAGGGAGACTTCTCATTTCATCCAACTGCTATGATTGCTATATAATCGCCAACATAACATGACCTCCCAACCCCCCCGAACCAAACAAATTCTACTAAAGTCTTCAGAAAACAAACGAACAGTCTCAGGTCACATAATACTGGTCGCATGCTTAAGCATTTTCGTAACAGCACCCCAAAAATAAAGGCAGATTTTCGGCAACTGATTATGAGTTCTAATACGTTTCGTAATACTAGTTCTAGCGTGTTTACCAGTTACTTTATTATGCGTTTACTGCTTACTAGTTTAGGGTGTTACTTGTGATTATGTTACCAATTACCTATGGCTTGAGTTTCATTAAGTACTTAATTAAATATCGATGTTTTGAAGTTGTGATTTTAATAAAATTACAACTGATTTAAAATCACATATTCTTTTTAAATAAAAAAAATATATAAACCAATATCGTAATAAAAGTCGGTCAAGTGCGAGTCAGGCCGCAGTCTATGGTTCCGAAGCGATATGCGTACTTAGAAAAAAAAATACATCGTTTTTATGCGTCGTTGGTCGATTGTAACTCGTTAACCTGTAAAGTCTACCGAGATATGATTATCTTTTTAAATTCGTTACTTTTACTACCTACTCGTGTAAATTCGATTTAAAAACATCTTCACCATACCGCGTAGAATAGGTCCTCCTTATAAAAATGTTCTACCGTTTTGCCGGCGTGATTAAAATGTATCTCCACTCCAAAGTACAGCTTCCAAGTCTTGATCACCTCTGAGCTAAGACAGACAGACGGACGAACATAGCGAAACGATAAGTGTACCTTGTTTACCTAGGAACCCTAAAAATACAATGATGACATGATAACATTTTAGTAATATTTTTATATCTACATCACCTACTCATTGATAAAAAAAATGACGTTTTGTGTCACTTTCTAAGGCTTTATTCACAAGATTTTGAAAAGTTAATACCCATAATATAAATAGCACATGTTACAGCAAATAATGCAATGGGCGTTGTCATATAAATGTCATATTGCAGACATTTTACATGAGTCAACGGGGCTTGGCAGGACATCAAATTATTTTTGGCTCTTACTATCCACTTCATGAACGTAGTCGCTTAGATAAAGTATGTTCTGGACCTATGCATATGCCAAAATTTTACTAGTTATTCAGCTTTTATATTTTGAATGGTGTGTTATATGATATCAAATTATTGAATACAAATATTGTATCATAATTATTATTACTTTCAGGTACACCCGGAAGAACGTATTTGTATCAACGAATGCAACTCAAAATAACACATAAATAAGATGTATAATAAGTAAATATGCTAATAACTTACCTAAAATTCTTGCAAGGAAATATTTTTTATAAATATTTTTATTTATTTTCGGAAGA
Source organism: Calamotropha paludella (assembly GCA_927399485.1). Lineage (NCBI taxonomy): Eukaryota > Metazoa > Arthropoda > Insecta > Lepidoptera > Crambidae > Calamotropha > Calamotropha paludella. The sequence goes on along the minus strand of OV656815.1, from coordinate 16,730,877 downwards.
CCAACAACGAACATACAGAATACACAGTTCTACATAAAAAAACAGTTGGCAAATAGTAATAATAGGTCTTCAAGTTTAAATTACATACTTTAAAAATGAGGAAATGTGGACAATTTAAAATGAATTATATTAAAGTTATAATAGTACAACACTTATTGTAATAAAATAGGTATATAACGTTTAATTTGCTGCACAAGAAATCTTCACAGAGTAAACGCCTCGCAGATAAGGAAGAGTTTTCAGTTTGCAGGCGTAAGAATCTATTAGAAAAAACCGATCTAGAAAATCCTCAAACCTATAAACAAAGACACAAAACTCAGCTAAAAAAAAGGAATAACATAGCAAAATTGAAAACAAGCGATTGTTATGTTATACGGAGGTTCCCGAGAAAAAGGCAATCTACATGGAGGGTTGCCTTTGGACGGCCAAGATGAGGAAATAAGAATTCATCCTTTCTCGCCCCAGGGTGGGGGGCAGAGGGGGGAGCAAGACGGACGACGCCATTCCAAAAAGCCATTATACGAGCACTGGAGCTGTTTTCTATCTCGGAAGGAACCTCGCGCGCCCCGGGGATTCTCAACTTTGTTTATGAAAATAGCCCATTAAAATGGCTACAGCAACGCTTGCCACTCCAGAAATTAATAAGGGAATTGATATTGGACCGCTTTTCAGCTTTTCGCCAGTTCGGTAATTTTTTGATTGTTTAGGAAAATTCATTAATTTACGACTGCATTATATTATGTTTGAAAATTAATTATAATATAATGCTAATTTAAAAATTATGAAAGAATTAATAATATTAATTATTATTAGTTAACTATAAAATGTTTAGGCATTCAACATACGTACTTTCATTTAATTTATGTTAATAAATCTATATTTAGACATTTTCGTACAGAATTTAGTATGTGATATATTATTATAGATAATGAAGTTTTTTATTTTTTTTTATTATCTATATTTCACTTTCAGTAGTAAGGATTATCTTGACCAAAAGTTTTTTGAATCACGTTTTTATTACTAGTTCTGTCTTTTTCTTACTTTAAGATTTGCTACATACATTTTATTTTCCTCCGGTTTCAAAATTATAACTATATTTTCTAATAAATAATTTTATATTAAGGTATTAATGGTCAATAAACTAATACATGTAAGTCAATAATTGCATATTAATGTTAAGGAAAATTTTAATAATGTCCTAAACAGTTTTGTTTGCTTATATGTTTAGTCTAATCTTATTTTTTTTTATAGAAAAGATCATTTAATTACATCTAGCAATGGTAAAACCCATATTTATTACCAATTAAATAACCAACATTATTTTTTTTTACAAAAGGATTTGCTTTGGTTTACTTTTGATTGTTCTAATATTTTACACAAAGCTCTGCATTCCGACTATACAACTTTTAAAACTCTAACAATCACTTTTAGATTTATATCAGTCCCACCCCAACTTACGATGACATTAGAAATTAAATTAAAAATAAAATTATAGCACTTGAGCTAAATTTAAATACACATTACTACACCCCTATATTGAGAAGTCGAGTAAAGAAAATCTCTTACTACCTGTCTCTCTCATTTAGAGTTGAACGTAATGTGAGGAACAGAGATCACTTATATTCGAGGCTCTGTCTCGTAGCTCGATAGAAAGAAAGATTATCCGAAGCCCCTAAGGAAGTTTGAAATTGCTATTGTAGCGAAAAGGATTATATGTTAGTGCTACGCCGTAGCGGCTTCGTACGGACTCAGATTTTGAAGCTTTTAGAAGTTTAAAAGAGATTAATTTTGAATATTAGTCTCTTGAAATAAGACTGTGATGATATTAAAAATGTTAATGACTTTTTGTAATTCCATCACTTAGCAAGGTAACATATATTAAAAAACGATTTTGCTACGCCATGTGCATGTAAATATAATGATTTTGTTATTAGTATTAAATAGTAAAGTTTAAAGGTATTAGTTTATTTTAGGTAATAAGAACTTTAAATAATGTATTTTAACCATATTTCTTGATTTATTCATTCAACAACAATGTAATAATTAAATATATACAACAATCAATAAAAAATAACAATAGAGTTTCATACCTCATAATGGCTTCATTATTTAAATCCCTCACTTCATCGACTTAAGTGATGAAAATACTATTCGGCAATTCAAAACGTAAAATAAACAATTCGATATCGCCCGGCCAGCAGCGGGGCTGGATTAAGAGGATAAATCCGGGTAAACCCGGGTAAACCCGGGTAAATACGCCCGGGCCGACGCGATACCGGCCCAGGCGTGCGGCGTTAATCCCTGTTTTAAATTCTGATAAAAGCTCTACCTGTGTTAACGAACTGTGTTATTATGTATTAGGTTATACAGTGACCTGGAGTTAGAGAGCGCCGATTTTTTCGATATAAGAGATACCTTTCTCATTCAAATTGAGTTTATTTAAAAGAATGTTTTTGCATAACAATATTGCACGTACTAATTTAATTTTTTTATTTAAATAGGATATAGCATTTGTAACATATTGTATAAACCGTAAATAAACACTATACACATATGTTATAGAAATCAAAATCAAGGACCGTAATCTGCGACTGTTTCGGCTCAAAACAATATAAAAAAGTTAATTTTTCATATTAATTCAGGTGTGGTCGAAGCCAAGACCTGTGAAATAGCAATATATGACACCGACCTGCCAGGCACTCCCTCACGGATGTCGTGATTAAAGTAATAAATATTTAATGATTGATAAGATTACCAATAATAATAATAATAATATGTTTATTTGCCAAAAAAGTTTTACATCTTCTATCTGATAACAAAAAGAGAAAAATAAAATAACTGATATTGTACATACCAACCAGATGACATATTTTTACACTGTATTATTATTCAGTCAATCATTTACAATATTCTGTATGTTAAAGTTTGTTAAATCATTTTTGTAAATAAAGTTACATGTTTAACTTTGTGTATTACAGAACATTGGCTTGAGGGATGTGAACTCATGTTTAGTTTCAATAATCACCAGGTTGGTAGTTCATTCTGCAGAGTCAACACAGTACATGGGGGGTCACTGATTCTTTTAAATAAAAGTTTAAAATTTAAAGAACGGAAAGATATTGTGTCTCTCTCTGTAGAATGCATAATAGAACTATCATGTATAGAACTTGAGCAACTCATTGTGGTATGTGTATACAAACCTGGTTCCTCAGCTTATGATAGATTCGAGGAAATCATGGATGAAGCCTTGAACAAATTGAGTCGGTCAAAAAAATACTTGATTGTGTGTGGAGATATTAATATTGATCTTCTTACAAAGAATAGTGAAACTTATAGAATCTTAAATTTATTTAAATCACACAATCTTTTCAACTTATTTATGGAGCCTACTAGATTCTGTAAAACAACGGCAACCTGTCTAGACAATATATATAGTAATCTGGTACCTGTAAGTAAGAAAGTTATTGCAAACTTAGATTCAGACCATTGCGGGCAAATAGCTTGCTTCAAAATTGTCACAGAACAAGTCAGTAAACGTAAAATTATATGTCGACCAGTAACTGCTGACAGATTGAAACGTATAGAAATTGAATTATGTTGTAAACTTCCTTTTTTATCACCGGATATGCCACCAAATGATATGTATAATTTATTTTTTGAGTCATTTTGTAACCAATATAATAAAATTTTCAAAACCAAAGAGATCACCGTTACTGTTAATCCAATGTTTAGCGAATGGGCCACTGCAGGAATACACAAAAGTAGGCAAAAATTGTATGAGCTGTACTCAGAAAGACAGTTTAATAGAACGGAATCTTTTCAAAATTATGTCAAGTCATACTCAAAAATTTTTAAGCAGGTTTGTCAAACTGCAAAAATTAAATATATTAGTTCTCAAATATATAACAGTACTGACAAAGTCAAATCTACTTGGAAAATTATAAATGCAGAGACTGGCCGAACAAAAGCTTTAGCAAATAATTATAAACTTAAAATTGATGGTAAATTTATTAGCTCGGACTCAGATGTTGCGAATGAATTTGAAAAATTTTTTACTCGAATTCCAGTAGATTTGACAAGCACTTTAGGCTCTTCCACCCCCATTGCAGAATCCTTGTTGAAAGAAAATGTTCCTTGTTGTAATACTGTATTTAAATTTAATTATGTTACTAAACGGGACATCATAGACACTTTTAAATCGTTGAACATTAAAAAAACTGCCGATCTTTGGGGAATATCTGTATATATGGTAAAGAATGTTATTGAAATAGTTGCTACACATTTAGCCTTAGTTTTCAACAACTGTATTGATAGTGGTGTGTTTCCTGATTTGATGAAACTTAGCAAAATAACTCCATTGTTTAAATCTGGTAGTACTTCAGATCCCTCTAACTTTCGTCCAATATCCGTACTATCAACATTCAGTAAAATTTTTGAAAAAACCGCGCTTAAGCAATTACAGAAATATTTTAGTAATAATAACTTACTACACATTAAACAATTTGGTTTTACCCGCGGACGGTCCACGACTGATGCTGGAATAAAATTGTTAGAATCCATTTATGAGGCCTGGGAGGAGTCGCAGGATGCCTATGGTGTTTTTTGTGACTTATCAAAGGCTTTTGACTGTGTCCAGCATCAGACGTTAATCAGGAAATTACACTATTACGGTATCCGTGGTACCGCTTTGGATTTTCTCACTTCTTACCTAAGTGACAGGATTCAAAAGGTGGTCATCAATGGAGAGCAGTCGCCTGGATCATTTGTAACAATGGGGGTGCCGCAGGGCTCAATATTGGGTCCATTTCTATTTCTGGTATATATTAATGACCTCCCTCACCTTGTAAGACGCGACCATGAGATAGTCTTGTTTGCAGATGACACGTCTTTAATATTTAAAGTTAAACGTGGACAAATTAATATTGACGAAGTAAACATTGCACTCTCCAAGGTCGTTCACTGGTTTGGCGCCAATAATTTGTTGTTAAATGAAAATAAAACAAAATGCATTAGATTCACTATGCCAAATGTTCAATTAGCTAAAGCCAAAGTCCGGGTTAGGGATGAGGAAATAGAGCTGGCCAATCAAACTGTATTTCTGGGTATAACTTTAGATTCTAAGTTACAATGGGGTCCTCATATTGAATGCCTATCGAGCAGACTCAGTTCTGCAGCATACGCCGTAAAAATGATTCGTCAGTTAACAGACGTAAAAACTGCACGCTTGGTCTATTTTAGCTACTTCCACAGTATTATGTCGTACGGGATACTACTGTGGGGAAATGCCGCCGATATTGGCTGCATTTTTGTGCTGCAGAAGAGGGCTGTTCGGGCGATCTATAGGATGGGCTCCCGAGAGTCTTTAAGAGAAAAATTTAAAGAAATTGGTATTATGACTCTACATTCACAATATATTTATGAAAACCTACTGTATGCGCATAAGTGTAAAGATATTAAATTCAGAAAAAATAGTGACAATCATAATTACAATTTAAGAAATAAAGACAAGCTAGCAATGCCCAGGCATAGGCTCCATAAAATAAGCAACTCCTTTACAGGTCACTGTATACGAATGTATAACACGCTGCCATGTAACATGCATGACTTGTCAATAAATAAATTTAAATTTTTAATTAAAACTCAGTTATGCAAAAAGGCTTATTATAGTGTTAAAGATTTTTTGAATGATAAGGCAGCGTGGACCTAAAAGAAATGAATTGCTCGTTCTCTGAATCGTTTTGTAATATGCACAATTTGTAAGACATTTGGCGATTTTATAAGAGTTTTGGCACATGAGTTTCTTGCCCGATTCTTCTCATGTTAGCCCCTACGTTCGGAATCGGGTCGCTCGTGGCGATTACATGCGCGGCATCAACTCCGCGGATGTACTTGCCGCTAGCGCACGGGCTATCTTTATTATAAAAGAATATTATCTTGATTCTTCTATGTAAAATTGACGATTTTAAGTGCCCGCAAGGGCCTATGAAATAAAGTTATTTTGATTTTGATTTTGATTTTGAACTATTTCATTTCACACAGACTTGCTATAATAGGTGGTATCAGAAGAAAACAATGACAAACTACCTTCCGCACTAATTTTAATAATCAATATAATCAATTTGTTGAGTTTAAACACAAATTAGCATACATCGATAACAAGTTCATTTATATTGTCATTTTTATGATTAGGTACACTAACTGTGGCCCTCGGTTTCACCATTTAGGCAAATTAGTTTTTTTTTGGTCGGCTGTTTTAGGAATTGTGACGTGATGTCTAATAACCTATAATTATTTTTATAAATTGGGCTTTTAAATGGAAAGACTATTTTCTAATTTGTCTAGTAATTACTGAGAATAGGACGTTCAAACAAACTCTTCAAAAAACAGAGATTGACTGCTGATTTATCCGATTCTATTCTAGTCTATTCGAACTCAATTTGTTTAGAATTCGCCTAGCCGTATTGATTAATCCGTACTAGGCTTAAGTTCTACACCTTGATCGTCTTAAGCAAGAGAAAGAATCTAATGAACTGCGAGAAAATGCTGTTGAGTAAAGTATTTTGTTAATTTTCCCAAAGAATAATTCTTAAAGTGCTTAAACCTTTCTTCAACGTAATATTAAGTTAACCATCATCAAAAATAAGACACCAAATAAATTAAGCAAAAAAAAAAATGTTTTTTCATAAGGCGCAACTGCTGATACTTTAATTTTTTTATCACAACCGTGCATTCGCATTCAATACAAATTATGCAAGGTAGGTTTTTAAGTTGTACATACAAACAATGAAAAGTCGTAATATATGTTGATATTATTAAAATTATAAAAAAATGCCATCCCAATAAAGACAAAATACAATTACTTTCTTGCTTTTTGTTTCTCTTTTAACATTACGAAGGTTAGAATCTTGAATTTATAAAAAATAATCTATAATAAAGCTTCGTAATACCCCCACTAACATCTTACATCATTGTTCCATTTTCTCAAAACAGCAACTAGAACTACAACTTCCAAAAGCAATAACAATAGTCCACGAATACATAAGTTACGCAGCGATACGCGAACCAAATACGCTTTCGCCAATAACCGGGCAACATTCTAACAATTTAATACAGCATAAACAATACAAATACTCGCATACCACGCGCCTGCCGCATACGTAGCGTTGGAGTATACCGTATTTATCGCCTATGGTATTGTGGTACGATCGTTACCATATATCTGAAAGGGGGTGTAAGGGGTGTCCTATCATGAATTCTGATATACACCGACCAGCTTTACAAGAGCTGCGCGACTCGAAACGACACCCCCGCAATACGCGTTCACGCAAAGAAAAATAGCAGCGGGGAGGGTCCAAACTTATCGGTCGACGTAAAAGGGTTTTGTTGATTGGACAGGGCCGCTCTCCGGCCTTAGTGACCCGTGTGCCATGTTAATGGGTTTAATCGTCCGAATAGTCCATCTAGTAATTTATGTTTCATTTTCGATCCCGTTATGCACGCGGGATTATACGACCCTTGATGCGTAATGCTGATGGTTCTAGATATGTAAATTTATAATGTTGTTTAGTATTTGATTATAAGACTCGCCCCCCTTTCATGTAATAACTTTGCAGAAAATTCCTACCATATTAAGTAAAAAACTTGTTAACATACCAAAGTAGTTTTTATTCAAAACGAAAATGTTCGAGTGAAATATAAGTGGGACAAAATTCTGTTCCCAATTGTTCTTCCGCTAACACAAATAAATGACATCGTTTAGTTTACTTCCACAGATTGTAAACAGAATCTTTATTGGATAAATTGGATTTGGGCATTAGGTTGGTTGAATATAATCTTAGATTCACCCTCGATTCACAGACATGTAAAATATAATAAAAATATTCGTTATTTACCTAAACTATTTTAAACTTGGTTTGTAAATATACGTATTTAATCTGAATCAAGAAAATCTTTACCATTTATTTATTAAATTTAATTAAAAATATATATCTATACATATAAATAAAATTGGAGTGTCTGTTTGTAATATTGAAATAACCGTTTTTTACTACATGCATATGGATATATATACGGAAGGTACACCAAAATAACATTTTTTTCAATTTTTGTCTGTTTGTTCCGGCTAATCTCTGAAATGGCTGGACGCATTTTGACGGGAATTTTTTCGGCAAGTAGCTGATGTAATAAGGAGTAACTTAGGCTACTTTTATTTTAGAAAAACAAAGTAATGTTGCAATGTTCTACTCGAACGTAGTCACGGGCGGCTGCTAGTCATACATAAAAATAAGCCATGATTACAAGAATAGCCTTAAATTTTGAACCTTTCTTAAAAATAGAGAAAACTGAAACAAACTCATTAAAGTCAGTTTCAATATTTGGAAGCAATACAAGTCACAAAGCGAATGATATAATGACATAGATGATCATTAGCTACTGTAATAATGTCTCCCATATTATCATATTCATTGTCATTTAATTGCTATAAAAACATGGTGATCTCTTCAAACGCGGGTGCTATTAGCAGATTGTTATGAATTGCGTGACGATACCCAATAAATCTGCGATATGCGTGTTAATTAAGATGTACCGTCGACGAGATGTATAGCTTTATTTGTCATGTTACGTGTTTAGCACTAGTTACTTCGTTAAAATTCATAATTTTCTTGTACTACACTAAAAATTAAAAAAGTAATAATTATGAATTAGGTATTTTCTCTTTATACTAATTTAAGTTCTTGAATTCCATTGTAATAGCCGAATAATAAAGACAAGTCTAGCTTAAATTAGGTTTCTGCCTAACCTAACTCTCTAGGTATTGAATAAAGCACTCTTCAAGAAACACTAAATACGATTGATGAATTTAAAAAAGAAATATAAAACTAAAATGACAAATATGATATATATTTTTATATAGATTTACTATATTAACACAAAGATACAACATTGTTTAAAACTTTAAATAAACTACGTAATTATGTAGGTATTACTTAAGATTTCTTATGGCCAAAAAATGTGACAAATTGCAATGGGATTTCCATTATTCATAATAAAATTACCATCGACCGTGGAAAGTTTAAAAGTACTTAGGGAATTAGCTTCCTGCTCTGTCGACCTCCAAAAAGGAAGGTGAGGGCCGTAGGAAGTGGCCCATAAGGCGTTATGGATGAAGCCGTCCCGATAACAGCCACCTTCGGATGTTGTACTAGGCCCTTATTCCCTTATTTCAATAACAACGGCCCAGCTAAGGACATTGTGTTATGTTTATTATGCCCTAAACCTTTACCACTGGTAATCGATGAACTTAAGAGATATTTCACCCTTTGAAAATCACCTTATAGTATTGTAAACTAAGTTTTAACGTAACACTGGTTTAAAAAACTATATTTTTAAAAAGTAATTTGTGTTGACTTCAGTAAGTAATACCTAACAATGAATATCATGAAAAAATCTTTTAGGTTTTATTTTATATATATACTGTTGCTATTTGTATCTAACACATAGAGATATATAAAAACACTTCTAACACATTGAGACCTATAAAAAAATATCTGATAGTTGTTTTATTTCTCTAAGCACACAAATTTCGTATCTAATAGAATTTTTAGTAAGGAACGTCTATCTATCTTCAACTTTATCTACTTTAAATTTCTCATCTACTTAAAACACTTAATTGACATTTTTAAATGGAAATATCGAAAACAAAAAATAAAATTTATCCAAACAGAAAACTCATAGTAGGATCTGTGTTATCTTCAGCCTACCTCAGCCCCGGGCCATGTTACGAACCTCATAAAAATAAAGCATTATTCAACAGCCATATAAACGTCGGTCGAAGCCTACTTGGCATAATTCCCGCGAAAACACCTTAAGACCAACGCATGCATAATGGAAGAACCAAGAAGTTATGGTTCAATCAGTTATCGGGATTAGGAAGTTACGCAATATCGTCAAATATTGCTTGTATCTATCGAACTGAGCGATTGATAATACGGAATAAAGGATATTATTTATGTTGCCATTAATTAAAAAATACCATGACGGGATTTACCTACTTCTGGTATTTTTTTAAATTCATAGCACTCTAATAATAGAATAAATTTTCTGAGTTTACCTGTTTTATAACAAAAAGCTTTTTTAAGTATTAGTTACTAGTAACGCCATCTATTGGGGGGCTTAAATGCAACGTGCGCTATTTCAATGAGTCGTGCGTTGTATAACTTATAAATTATAACTATGAAAAGAATACAAAAGCGAGGAGAGAAGGAATAATAAGACATTTTATAGTTTCTAGATAATAATTTTGTGCTTTGGCCTAATTATTATTCCTTTTTTATATAAACATCTAATGCAATAGTACCTTCTACATTTTTGCGACATACCTTATTGTATTTTATTTCAAGGAGGTAATAAAGACAGTTTCAATATTTTCATAGTAAAACCAAACCTATATTAATCGAATATACGATTTTTTCCACATTCATGGTATAAAAGCAATTCAATGTGTGGAAAACAAAATAAAACACAAATTACAACACTACCGTCACTGTGTTTGTTCATCCGGGTAACTGCGTGCCGGACGGTTAAGCTCGGACATCGATATAAGTTACTACATTATTACTCGATATCAGTATCGAATTGAGATGTAATCGTGATGAGCTATTTTTCTTATGAAACGTGCTATAGAAGATTTTTATTAGAAAAAAATCATTAAGATGTATTTGTCCAATGAGTTAGAGAGGAGAAAAAAATATTTGAAACGGTATGGCATGCATTAGATAGTTCTGATCAGTAATGTCTAATTAAACATTATTTGTTATTGTAAAGCAAGGGGATAAATCATTAATTTTACTTTACTGATGTAGGTAGGTATATTTCAAAATGACACTTTAAACGATATTAGTAAATACATACTACGCATTTGTATGTACAATAGTACGAGTATATACTTGCTTCCGGTCATATTTGTGCAATATAAAATGTACAAATTGAATTGATCTCCTATTTTTTTTCTACACTATTATGCATTGCACTGAATAGCTACTTTTAACACGATGTACATACTATGGTTTTATCATAATCTAATATTATCTATGCAAAATCGTATTCATTTGTGTCTAATATTATTAAAAAAAAACAAAATTATTAAACAGTTTGACATAGTCTAAAACAAACTTTAATTTTAACCAGCAGCTAAATTATTTCAATTTTTATATACGTATATAATAGTTATAAAATTAAAAATAAGTTTTTATACCATTTACTTCATTGAGAGGAAAATTCAAAATAAACACAGAACAAACACTCTTTTAACATTACGTACTTATTTTGAAAACAGATACAGTAAAATGTTCTACAATTTACAATATCCAACCGGGTAGGTCACTAGGGAAATTCGAGTGTTATATATTTGCATGCTTTCTGACCCCTCGTTGCCTGTACAGCGTTAATACTGTCCATTCCAATAATATTTGCATCTAATTGTGACCCATTGTTGTGCCATGGGAATGGTCAGACACAAATACTGCTTTGTAAATGTTAAGTTTACTACACTCAAATATCTGGTCCATAGACTTTGAAATTTTGAACAGAATATTTAAATATAATAATAAACCTTCTTACATAAACGAATAATAAAAATAACAGTTCTAAAAGACAAAAGTACCTAATTCCGTCATGATTCCATTTTATTAGTAATTAATTTATAAGGTTTTCATAGAAACAACAAAAATATTTGTCCTCCAGTCATGAAAGTTCTATAAGGGAGTGGAAGGTTTAATCTGTTAATAGAAACGACAATTTTTTTCCCATGATGTTTATTTCGGTGGATGTTTAATAGGACTCAAACCGAATCGCGCAAGTTTTTTTATCAGTGTTTGTGAAAATACTATATCTACTTCCGTGTGCAAAGAATTTAAATATACGTAGAAATAAAATTATTACCTTGGTTAAAGCTTATGAGTTTGTCGTCAATAAAAAAGGCCTGAATGGGTGGCAGACTAAAAGAGTTAGATGATTGAAACGACTTACTTTTATGGCATTAATAATATGTATTTTATGTAATATTGCATTGCATTCATTGAATATTACATATCTATGTATCATAAATGTTTACTTTGGACTAAACTCATTGGAGTGAATGTGAGAAATAGTTCTCTAGCAATTCACAATGCCATATTTCTATAACATATAAAATACGCATGTCAAAAATTACCACGCCTCAGAGCCGTCAGGTAGGATTCGAACCCACGATCTTTCGCAATCCAGGCGAGTGCTCTGATCGCTGAGCTACCGAGACGCGTGGGTTCGAATCCTACCTGAGGGCTCGGAAGCGTGGTCGTTTTTTACATGCTTATTTTATATCTAACTTTTATTTATCTGTTTTGGTTAGGTATCATATACGATTCATTTATTCAATTAAATGATCAACTATATAATAATTGCTTTTATCCCGTATTACCTAGATTTTCAAAAGAGTCAAAAGTGAAATTGGTAGGAAGAAAACAAGATTTGTCAAAAAATTGTAAATACTATATTTAAAAGTTGCTTGTCTCAGTTTGTCTTATGACATAAAATAAAACTACATTTTGGTAGTATTATTTTAATAAAGAGTGAATAAACGTAAAAAAAATCTCCAAAACTTAAATAACTAACAATATTCCATTCTGTAACATGTACTTTTGAACTATAAGAATTCGACTTTGTATATACTTAATATACCTACTCATAAATATCTAAAAATAAATTACTTAGTTATTCTATACGTTTTGATAGATTTCATTTAAACATTTAAAAATTAGGTATATTTTGATACATTATTGTTTACAATGAGGTAATTTTTATGAAGTATTGCATTATATTGTTTTTACATTTTTATTATTTTTACTAAACAATAAGTAACAAAATAAGAATCGATACAGTTGTCCCTACAATTAAAATGGCACAAAACGAGTAAAACATGAGATTAACTTCCAGATAGCAGTTGATTTAGCCATCTCGCCGGCAAGATTTATTTAATCACCAGATAGGTTTATGAAGATTAACGTAACCTTTGCGAATGGAAACATTATCTCCGGCACGACGGCAATAATTATATTCTTGGGCCGGAATAGAAATTCGTAGTTGTGAAATTAATAGTTTAATACTTAAGCGCATTTTGAAAGTAATAAAATACTGATTTCCATTTTAATTCCTCATTATTTATAAAGGAAAAAATTACCTTTTTTAAAAACTGTTAAGTTAAAGTAGGCATTTATTATTATCATGTTACTTAGGTGATAAGTTTATAAAACTTCGAATAAGCTTTAAGGCAACAAAATAATTAAGCAAATAAGTATTGTAGTGTTTCTGTCATATTATTTAAATTTAAAGTTAAATAAATTTTTCATAAATAGTGATTTAAAATACCTTTCGTTCAGTTTTATTTTGATAAAATCTTTTCGCTGTGTAAACTTTGAGTAAGTTTTTGTAGATATATGCAGTTTCATTTAAGTAATTCGTTCGTAAAAAATCTATAAATTAGGACATATTCATTATTTTTTGCATAAAAATTACCAATCTTTTCGTATACTACCATCTTAGAATAATAAAATGATTATTCCAAGACCATCATATATAACTATCGTTTCTTATTAGAAATCCGATCTCATTTCCACTTTTTCACAATAAAAACACCTAAATAACTCTCTAACACGCAATTTTTCTCTAATCCACCACGGCGTTTGAACAAAAAAGCCGGCCCTCGAAGCTTGGGAGGGCAAGAGGAGGTCGACAAAAGATAAAAGAGATATATAAGTAGCCCTCAGCAATGCCATCAAGTCGTTACAAGAGTAGTAAAATATTTCAAATCGTGCCCAATGCCTCGGAAAACGGAAGTAATGCGAGGCGACCCTCTCGCGCCACCGGCCGAGTTTAAACAGCTTTTTTTTCTCCATTATAGTTAATTTCTTATTAAAATACTGTAGCTGTTGTATATTCACAATCAGATTTAATCGATTCTTTATTCATTAAGTCGGATTTTCAAACTTAAATCGATACCATAGAAAAGAAAACATACATTTTTTTCTTTTTAACATAATAATGTGATATTTATTATTTCACTTTATGAATTTTCTAACATAGAAATATAGTTACTAATCTCTAAAGAGTTTCTATAAAATAAAGCTACATTTAATATCTGTCTAGCAAGTTTATTGCAACTAACTGGTTCTACCTTCTTTATGGCTAATATATTCATTACTCATACGTCTTTCTCATCGAAATTTAAATACCCCTTGTAAATAACTAAACAAAAACGATGCTATCCCAGGACATAACTTAAGTCGAACAAAACTATAACTCAAGCAAAAAAGAAAATATAGTTACAATCTTTTTTATTTTTGGTAACGTCTTGATTAAGTAGGGACCACCTGCTTGAGTTAGTTCCAGTGGGGACTGAATAAATATGTCCCGGTAAAATATTAATGGCCACATAAAGAATATGTTGAAACTCAAGTGCGTTTCTAAGGTCCAATCGTATAATAAGTCGAAAGGGGTGACTACTCCAACACTTTGTTTTCGCCGAATTAAAATATGTGTCGACTATGTTATTATAACTTTTTTATGAAATGGTTGGCATTTATAAAGACAGTTGTTTTAGAGCAAGTACGATCACTATTTTGAGTCTATTAAAAAGAGCTATTGGCGTTGGTTTGTTTATATTTAAGTTGGGTTAGATTAGGTATTATATACCACTGAGTTTACAAAAAACTTTGCACTATTAACTTTTTTTAACATTCAGAATTTTTTGGAATATAAATTTCAATACGTAGCTTATTGTTTAATATCTAATTTTAAAACGCACTACCTAGTATTTACTAGGTGGTATATATAGGGTAGTAGATACAAATAGATATATTTTCATATATCTACTACCTGGTGTTGAATTTTATATTTTTTCCATGTACACCAGTGGGTCATTCAAAAAGTATCCATATTATATTTTCGGTATGTCGGTGCGAACAAAAGACGATGCATCCAAAATGGATGTGCAAAATCGCATTTCACATGCACACAAAAAGGTGTCTTTTTTTCTAATCGCCATTGTGGTCGATTTTAAATTACCCCGAAATGATACAATAGTACTCCAGGTAAAACATACTCTCCCCGACCACATAAATCTCCGCAGGCGCATTTCCCTTTTGCAACAAATCGCAAATTTATCGTTCGAGGCTTAAAGTGGTAAGAATTAACAATGAACAAAGTATTATTACTAACATTTTGAATTATAGTTACGATGTAAATTGCAGGGGTCATTGTGCTTTCATATAAGTGGTTTTATGTGAGACCGAGTGCTAATGAAGATGTATAAAATATTACAATGCTTGTGATAATCGTAAATATTATTTTTATATTTTGTTTGACGTAAATGATTGACATGAGAGCTTTGGAATTGGAACCGTGGCAGAGAACGGTTTTACGGTCTGAATGACGTGTCGGCAGATAAATTTATCTGTTGTGGGTAATTTCAGCAATTTTATGAGCCATTTAGTGGTAGTAAATGTCGGTGTCGCAGTATTGGTGGGTTTACCTTATGATTGCTCGCGGCTTCTGTTTCCCGCTGACATTTAAACTTTTTGGTTTTATAGCGGTCGCATACAAACAAAATGATTTACGCTATCATGTCTTCTGAAGCGTAGATTGTTGTAAAAGTTGCATAATATTATAGTTTACAATTTAAACTGCGACAATAAAAGAACAAATCTCATAGGTTTCACATTAAAAAAAATAATAATATCTAATTACCTACATCTTTACAGTTTTATTTTTTGAGGTTGAAAATTTGTTGCTTCATGTAGCTATTTATTTTTAAAACACATTACGATCGTTTTAATAAATAAGGAAATTCACGAATAAAAAAGATTATTTAGTAATTTTATGTTATTAGTAGATGTCTTTTAATTTCTTTGTAAATATTAAATAGTATCGCTTTATAGTATATGATATAGTATTAATAAATCGCTCTGAAAAATATATGAATAGGACATTTAAAATGAACTCTTTATAGAAAACCAGCAAAATGAGATTCGCAAATCGGTGATACGGTTAGGTGCATTACATTATATCATTAGTATTTAGATTGCATTTTCATATATTTAATAAGAGGTACTGCAAATGTGATCTCATACTATTAATCTAAAGCCTTATTCAGGAATCATTTCTTTCAATGAAATATATTTTCTTTTTACGTTAAACTTACATCTCTTTTTCAGCCATTCAATATGTCATGCTATTAATGACAATAGACACATTCACTTTAAGTATTTAATTATTTTTTGTAAACTTATACCAGTGAATGTTACAAGCATAACTCTGCTTAAACGTAATAAAAAATGAAAGCTACTCAAGTTTGTCAATTCCTATGATTCAACAGTTCTGTGAAATTGTAATTCTAAATAAATGTTGTTCAGAATGTACCTGTGCCAACTGTAATATATAATATCTTCATACGGAAATCGTTTCAACGCATAGTGCAATATATGCCTTTTAGGATAATATGTAATCCCCTTTACAGTGATGTACAAACAATCGTATTTTTATTATATTTGCTTGTCCTTTGGTTACATATAAGTATAAGTATTATATAAGTATTTATTCAGCTTGGACAATATTATCTATTATATTTGTATAGGTAAATTCTATTTTTTAGATATTTAGTTTCTCTACTTCTGTCCCAATCGCACATTTAAATAAAACCACTTTAACCGTACTTAAGTACTCTTTTCCTATACAGGAATAGCTAAGTCGTAAAGGAGCCGAAACAAGAATAAACGCGTCGTAAATTCGATTAGAATGGTATTATTTAAATTTATTCATAGATGTTGTAATGAATAAGTATTCTATTAAATATCCCACTACAATATGTTTAAACGGTTTTTTTTACTCTTTTGCAGGTGTAGTAGACAGTAGCGACCCGCACGAAGGCTTCTCGGGTAAAACATTAGTCTTACAGCTAGCGCCGCCCAAAGCGAAGCCTCGCTACTATTGGCTCAGCTCTGCCCGCCTCCAACCAACTGCCGTATTCATAATGCACACGATGAAATAATTTACATTTCAGCTGAATTTGCGACCGTTCGGGGTAATTGAAAATTTTTTGTATTGACCTTAGATGGGTAGGTTAAACGATTACTTTAATTTCATATAAACCTTTTGGAGATGGTATAAAGCTGCTGGAATTTTGTTTGTCGCCGTATTTAAACAGTTATTTGATAATTTGCAAGTTTTTTTATGAATGTGATAACGATTAATAAAAAGGTTAATAAGAAATGCGTGTCGATTTATTTTTTCTTCATACCTAGACATAATCCCGAAGATTCTAATTAGGTAAATAATTTATTAAGGTTCTTTACTTGGGGGCATCCATTAATTATGTGAGCTATTTTTCGATCCGTTTAGACTCCTTAGGTGAGATTAAGTGAGATTTGCCTGGACCCTTCCCTTACGTGAGATTGAACCTAAAAATATTTTCAAAAAAATTTAGGCAAAATGAACACTTAAAATATTTTTCTTTAAATGTCTGTAGTATTTTTTATTTTTTAAAGTTGACGTGAGATTTTCGATTATCCCCCCTCCGGTATAAATGAGATTTGGTAAGATTTTACAGGGAGGGGATTGACGTGAGCTCAGAATGGGTGAGGGGGTCTCACCCATTCTGAGCTCACGTCATTAATGGATGCCCCCTTGATGCATTATAAATCAATCATCAGTTATCATTAATTCATCAAGTTTTACCTATATGATTTTTGTCAAATCGATTAACAAATACTATAGTATTTACTAGTTACAGTTTACAAATGATTTTGTTAATTATTATACTAATATTTCTTATATTAATATGAAATAGCCTAGCCCAAAGTATCTACTGTAAAGCTAGTGTTATGATAACATATAAAATATATACTTTTTAATGGGTTCGCTCTTGATCCCAATCAAGTCTAGGGGCCAAGACAGGATCCACGATGGAACGAGCTAACCCAGAAGATGCCTATTCACCCTGGCTTTAAAAACGGACGAGTAATAAAAACCTACTCCGAAATAAAGACCCAGGGAGAGAGTTCCACTCTTTTGCTGTGCGTATTATAAAATATGTTGAGAAGCGCTTGGTGCGACAGGTAGGAATAGCAACCAAGAAAGGGATGTAGCCCGAAGTGCGTTTGGATGTCCGGTGGAAAAAGGGAGATGGCGGTATGAGCATATGCAGCTCCTGAGCACACTCTCCAAAATACATTATGTAAAAGAAAAAAAAAGGTGAGCTAAAGGCAAAGATAAAGTAAATAGCGGTAGATATACATATACCTACGATACATAAGTTAGTGATATTTATATAAATAAACATAAATAGCCGTGACTCGGATACAAATGCTCGTATTAATCACACAAAATCTGTCCGTTCCGGGGCAATAACCCGGGACAGATTCGCTTCAAAGGTAGGTAACTCCCGCTCGGCCAGACCGATCGTCAATACTTCAATTGAAAAAGCACTTCAAGACAGTTACCCCGCCTTCATCTACCACTACTTACTTACATAATGTCTCTACATTCATTAACCATGTTCTAGACCTGCAATTCTAAAAACCAGTGATAGAATTCTTGAAAAATTCTTATGTTACACATTTTCTGTATAATTTTTCAGAAAATAAAATAAAGTTACTTTTCCAGAAATAAAATTCCTGAAAATTATCACTATACCTACTAACAAAAACTAATATTTTTATGTTTTAATATTAAGTATATCATAACATAACTCTAACAAGGATTTACTTAATAAGAGTTTTACGTAGGTACATATAGTTTAACTTTGAACCCGTTTCAAGAATTAAACAGGTATTAGCTGGTATATTGATAATATTGTCTAAATATTAAACTTAGTAGTTTAAACCCTTAGTAAATTCTTATTTTACTTTTAGGTATCTAGTTATGAACGATTAAATTCTTTGCAACATTTAATATTGGTAGCAAATGTGATTCTTAATTGTCACTAATTCTTAGTTGTTTATGTATCTAAGTAATATTTTAGAATTAAGTCGATTTTTTTAAGTATTTTTTAATAAAAACTTACCACATGAGATAACATTGAAAATGCAAAATGTAAAAATAACAAATTAATTAATATTCCTAATTAATAAATAATATGCAAACAAAATTAAGAAAGAATATAACTAAGCTGGGCAGTATTTAAAAAACTTCGCCTTCTCGTCAACATCGCAATATTTGATTTAGTACTTTCTGCCCATGACAACTTTTTGGAGATGTCATCTTAGGCAGACGCCGATGTGAACACTAAAAACGCAAGGGACCTACAAATTCAAAGTCGTTTTGAAAACTTTGAGTGAAAGATATGCTCCGTTCGTCCAAGGGGGCAAATTCGAAACGAAGTAAATTATCAGAGAACCAAAGTAATCGATATAACTGAATTGACTGAAGTGGCTGGTCATAATTACAACAGAACCGATGACTGTTGGACTGTTGGTCTTGTAGATATTTCTAGAATGTAAACCACGAGTTGGTAAATGTAGCGTAGGACACCAGAAGTGGAGGAACCAACGAGCGAGTTACACAAAGGCAGTGGCTGCGAAAGAAGAACTGAGAATCAAAATTCCATATTATCCAGAAAAACTCGAACTCTGAAAAGGAAATCAATATTTTCCAACGAAAAGTCAGACCAGGGCTTATTGTGAGAATAATAATTTTATCACAATAAAAAAATTCCAATCTCAAAGACATTTATATGTTCCATATGATAACGTAGGTAGGATAACTTGAATCTTCGATATCAATAAAAAGCTTAAGAATTCTATGACTTAGGAAAAAAACAAAAAAAGAAAAGAAAAAGAAAAAAGTGGCGAAAAGTTATTATTACTTTGAGGAATTCCAATGAGGTTTGTTATAGATATGTCTTACTTTCAGTAGGAGGATTGTTAAAAACATGAACCAGGAACAAGTCTCATTCATTAATTTAACAGAGACTAGTGTTTTAAATTAACTATTGTTGTTTATATTGTAGTAAAGTTACTTAAGCACTAAAAGGTATCCCCAGCCCAGCAATGAGGCAAATAACTTTTGAGTTAAATATTTATATTATTGTCTTTGTCCAAAGGTTCAAAACCAATAAGGAGCAATTTCGGTTTCTTTCCAGAGTTTTTGTTTTATCTTTGATATAATGTCATAAAGAAATTTAAATTGTCTCTACAATAGAACATAAATTGAACCTACTGATGAGGACGAGGATGACTGATGAGGAGATATGTAGATACATAAATTAACTTTAATATCGTTATCCTTAAAATAAAGATTTTGATCCACTTTTAGCTTATATTTAGAAGTGTGTAAATAAGTAAATATTTTAGCGTCTGGATTTAAAATATTTCGAATTAGTTTAAAACTACATTTCAAATCTGGATATGTGTTAATACCTATATAATAGCCAAATATAAGTTTACCTAATAAGACTAACTGGATATTAAGATAAAATTGTAATTAGTTTTGACACTGAAAGGAAAATATATAAAATAAACACAAGAGCTTACAGTATTTGAAAATTAATTTATTTCCTTGATTTCAGCCCACATAGTCAATAGTAATCAATCTTGCACTTTCTATTTGATCAAACTTATAGTTCACCTTAAAGGTTTTCATATCATTTTACTGTATGACTATTTGGTTCTTATTAAATATGTATAATTATACTGAGCTTTGTCCAAATATTTTCCTCGATGAGAAGTCAATACACCTACATGTTTATTTGTCTTCGACCCGCCCAAGTAAGTAACATACTCGGAATGTTGAGTCAACTCCCCACCACTTCAGATAAACGCCATTCTAATAAACAAGCGGCTCTTTAATTGGACCCGTATAGATTTTAATTGGTCGTAAATCCACAGCCACTCATTAATGGCCTAAGTCCGTACCACCAACCATTTACAAAACCTCTCGTTCAATTCCCATCTTTAAACTTTATAAAAATAAGAATCATCAAGCAGAGCTCAGAAACACAGTCGAACTTACCACATTGATACACAAATCTTCATTTTAAATTAAGATTTTTCTTTATCCGAGAGATAAATTGTGGATGTAAAATTATCGGAGGACATTAATCATGGATTTCTTAATGGAAATATCGAGTAGCTTATTCTCAAGGCAATTATTTTAGTTTAAATTCGTTCTATATATTGATGACTTTTTTAAAACATAAGTCGACGTACCTACACATAGCTTTTGTTGAACAGAACCAGATAACAGGAGTGGAAAATGTTCATCGCGTAAGGTAATTGGCAAAGCTTTCATATCAACAAAAAAGGATAAGTACGAGTAGATCATATTTAGACGGATAAATGCATTTAATTCGTCATTACAACATTCGTTTGTATCATACTTTGTATTAAACTATTAGGTCGGGAAAAAAGTATTTTCGCATATAGTATGTATAAACTTGTAATAAAATATCTTTGGCTATACTATTTGTATCTGGCTGGTTTTTATGACATAAAAAGGTGACAATTCAAAAAAAGAATCAAATTGGGAAATTTTGTTCCCCACTATTTTTCACTTGTTTTCCTTTTTGTCAAAATGAGCGAATCGAATGAAGAAATTAAATAGGTACATTTTAGAATTTTATTACAAAAAAGGAAAAAACGCAACGCTAGACGCGAAAAAAATTTGTGATGTGAGTATCAGTAAGAGTAGCACAAAGTTGGTTTAAGAGTTTTCAATCCGGGAATTTTGATGTTTAATCAAAATAATTAAGTTGCATCTTAAACATCAAAATTCCCGGATTAGTCGCCTCGCTCTAGTCGCCCTGTTACGGATTAAATGGACGCCATTTTTGAAAAAGTGGAGAAAGATCGGCATTTCAGCAGTTACGACATAAGTGGAAATTGACCACAAAACAGATTTGATCCGTTTGAAAAAAGCTGGGTACATTAAAAAGCTCGATATTTGGGTGCTCACTGAAAGAATCCTAATGATCCGTGTACTTATTTGCGATTTTTTTTGAGACGTAATGAAACCGAACAATTTTTGAAGAGATTGATAATTGGTGATGAAAAGTGAATCACGTATGACAAGAAAGTGCGAAAAAGTCGTGGTCAAAAGTCGGTCAGGCTTCACAGACTGTGGCAAAATGTGAGTTAACTCGCAATAAGGTGATGCTGTCTCTTTGGTGGGGTTGGAAGGGCATTGTTAATTATGAGTTTTTACCGCCGGGCAGAACAACTGATGAAATTAAAGCAAAGAGTGGAGAGAAAGCGGCCCGAAACCTTTCATCACGACAACGCTAGACCACATACGTGTTTAGCCACTCAGCAAAAATTAAGAGAGTTTGGCTGGTAGGTGATAATGCATCCGCCATATAGCCCTGACCTTGCACCTTCAGATTTTCATCTGTTTCGGTCTCTTCAGAATTCTGTAGGCAGTGTCAGGTTAACATCAAGAAAGAACTGTCAAAACTACTTGTTGCGTTTTTTAATCTGAAGTCCCAAAATTTCTACAGCAACGGGATCATGTCTCTACCTACAAGATGGCAGAAAGTCTACTAACAAAACGTCTTGAATTTTCATATAAAATGCGAAAAAACATTTTCCCAACCTATTATTTACTTATGAGCTCAACTCGAAAAAAAAACTATCACGAAGAATTCAAATAATGTTGTTATATTCGTTATAGTTTGGAAAACTAATTCGCAAACTTCGAACGGCTTTATTGCATGACCACTAAAATCTTTATGAGCAACCCAGATAACAGGAAATAACAATTTCTCAGAAACTTAAAAATTACCTTTTCTTAGTAATAATATGTTGATTTATTGTTTCAGTGGATGCTAATATTATTTTAAGTGTCAATTTATTATTAACGCAAATAATATTTGTAATTTTTTGATGATAAAATAAAATATTAATAATTTCAACTCAATGATTTTATAATTTATGTTTCAGAGATGAGAAGAAAAGAGTTTTGGCGCAAATATTTATATATTTTATACCCGGAAAATATGAAAATTATTTTTACAAATTTTTCAACTATATAATACATAATACCAATGAGCGCTTCTAGATTTCCAAAGATTATGTAGGCAAGAAAGCTTTAAGATGCTGATATAATAGCCAATAAAAGTCTTAAACGACTATTGATGTAATCTCACCTCTTTTAAAAACAAACATAAGAAAATAAATGTACACAATGCACCTTAGGGGAAGCTAGAACGATTTAATCAACCGATAAAAGTTGTCAGCCATTGCCGCTAGATGGCGGGCCGAGATAAGGCGGATAGCTGGCGTCGGCGTTACCTACTCTATAAATTATATGGGTATTTTTATTGAACGTGGAGGTGTTTCAGATGTTTATATTTGCAATTGTATTGTTGTTAAATTTAAAAAATAAAATTTGAATAAATCAATTATTAATATAGTTATCACTTAGCAGTAGGTAGGTATATTTAATTTTTTCGAATTTGCATAGGAATAAACTTATTACCATTGTTTATATATAGCTTAAATGTTTCCATACTTGTAAATGATAATATTTTTAATTAAATCTGGCTTTACAATTCTAATAGATTTGAAATTTGTACAATATATTATAAATTGCAGTGATCTAAAGTAGGACTTGTATTTTCACATCATTTGTAAACAATGTTTTTAACTCTAACATTATGAAGCATATACCTACTTTGGGAAATAAACATTCTAAAATATATAGCAATATAAAATATTTTTTACTTCGATTATTTAACGTACTAATATTCTACATTTAAATAATCTATGCTAAAAATCTTCTTTCTTAGTTTTTACAATCTATAGAAGCAACGATTGATGTAAATAGTGCTCTATCAAAAGTTTTAGGTCCACTAAATTGAAAGGAAACATATTGCATAAAATTTACGTTACCGAATGTAAGGCTGGTTGACCAACATATTAAGTGGAATGATTAAGCTGTCGAGTTGGTGGAAAAGACAAAATTTTTGGGTATTACATTGGATTCACGACTAAAATTGAAGCCTCATATAAGGCCTCCTAAAGTCGACTCAATTTTGTAGCAAACACTGTAAAATTTAAGGCTTTTAACAAATATTGAAACGGCTAGGTTATTTAAGTTTCTAGTTATTTTCATAGTGTAATAATAACCTACCGGTTGTTGTTGTGGGGCTCAGCTGCTAATATTGTTAGTATTTTTGTGTTATAGAAAAGAGTTATTCGCGCAAGCTAAAGATATTACAGCTAAAGATACTCTCAGAGACTTGTTAAATGAAATGAATATACTAACTGTGGCTGGGCAGTATATTTATGAGATCTATGTACGAAAAAACTACAATACATTTGACAAACAGCGACATACATCACTTTAATACAAGAAATAAAGATAAACTTGCCGTTATAATTTTAGACTTCAAAAAGCAGGAGACCCACGGGCACTGTTTAATAAAGTTCTTCAAAGTAGGTATAGTTAATTTGACTTTGCATAAACTTAAAGAGTATGTGAAAAGTAAGCTTATGTACAAAAGTTATCGCGATGTATCTATGTAATAGAATTTGAAATAATATGTATCGTTGCAACGTAACAATATTTACTACAGGTTGTAGGTATAATACCTCCAGCATTTGTTAATTTTAATATAAGTTTATTTATTTATTATATGGACAACAAAACAGATTACAATCACAAATAAGTACCTACATTTAGATATACTAAAATAATGACGTAATAGTTTGTACCTAACCCTAACTATGTTGACACATCATTTACAAAGTAGGTAAAAACAAGTAAAATCTACTCTTCAAAAACAAATACATACATAAAATACATTATAAATTAATTAAATTTTAACAATATTTTGAACTTATGACAGCGAGATATAGGCGAGTGTTAAGCCAGATTAAGATCTTTTACTAACTTTCTAAAAATTCCGAGTATGGGATCAAAGATATCAATACGCGTATGTCGGACAGATATCCCGTTGTAAAGCCGACACATGCTTACGAGAAGGTTGTAAAAGGAAGTGTTATTTTTGTAGGTGGTTACTTTAAATTTATCAAGTAGAGCACTGTATCCAACCAGACTGCGACCGAAACCGCACCTAGAGAATCCTAAGACCTCTTTTCTGAACACCTTCTATGGAATCCTAGTGAACCGCGTAGCAAATAGACCAAACAACACTGGCGTATTCCAGAATACTACGAGAAAGGCTGTAATAGACGGTGAGGAAACTGAAGCTGCTTGAAACCCTTAATGCACCTTGTTATAAAGCCTCGATGTATGATCTCGGAATGTTAATTTAGTATCAAACAATACACCAAGATCTCTGGCCACTATTTTTCTATTTAATGACATTCACTTCAGTTGATATTCATGAGTACATTCATATCGTTTATTAGTGAAAGTCATGATAAACCAGTTTAGTACATTGAGTTGCATATCATTTTGTTCGCACTCTTCAGAGACTGCTATCATAATAACTCTGTAGCTCACAACAGTCGGATGAGGTCCGTATAACGCGGTATATTTTCTGGTCGTCAGCATATAGTAAGCAGGGGCAAGACAGCTCACTGATCAAATCATTGATAAAAATTAATAAAAGTAAATAAATTAGAAATAAAATTGTTTTAATTTTTTGATTGATTCTTGGTTGGTGCAATACTCATTAACCTCATTACTATATAACAAGATAGAGTCCGTTTTTAGTACGATAAAAACCACATTCCCTAGTCGAGAAGAAGAAAGGAAAACAGAGGACAAATATAGTGGGCAAAACGAATCACGCATTACGCATTTCTTTAACGGCCAAAAACAATAGAACAGTTTTTTAACATTGTTTTGTTGCAGTAATAAAATAACATCTCTATTGAGCCTCGGTTTGTGAAGACCCCTTTGTAATTACCGAAGTGTAGAATACCTATAGAAAAAAGCAATAAAATAAACCTTTCAATGTCGAAAAAGGATTTACCTTTTCATTTTCCATATTTGGAACAATATTTGTTTTTAGTCTCCGTTTTGTATTAGGTGCTGGTGGATTGGTTAACAGTGACATTAATTTTTAAGAAAATATTTTTTAATATTCCAAGTGTAGAGAAAATATAAAGACCAAGTAAATATCAATCAATATTTACCTTCTATATAAAAATAATTTTCTTGTCAAGTAATAATTTAGACAAAACATAAAACTTCAAATAAAAATGGTGTTGATATAAACTTTCGGGAATAACTTTTATTAAATTATAATAAAACTGTGTAGATTGGGGTGACAAAAATACTTCAATATTTAAATCAAAATTTTGTAGTTGCAAATAATTCGTTCCTGAGCAACGCTTCATAAAAAAAAAACAAAGCTTTGTTTTTGAGGTAAGTATTATGATAGAATAACAATGAGTATTTATATAAATTCGGTGCATTGGATAAAATTCATTAGTTCTTTTTAATTGTCAAAACATATTTTCTCTACGCATGTTATTCCATTCCATACCCTATATTTGAAGACTATTTAAACAGCACCATCTGTTGGGAGAATCCTAATTTAAAAATCTATCTGCTTTGCTTTTGCTTATTAGTGCAGCACGTGTCAGCACTGCCATCTGTGCGCACGTGCGTGCATTAAAAGTTTTGTCGTGCTTAATGCAGCAGTCTCGAAGAACTAGTAGTTTATGAAATGAACGCCAGATATCAGTAGTATAAACAGAGAGATGCATCACGTCTGCCAAAATGATTAACGTAGATGAAAAACTACACCATTATTTACCATAATATCATTTTCCAATTACCATAATTTAATTTGGTATTAAAAAAGATAATATTTTTTTAAATTTATTTATTATTCTTAAATTTATGTTAATTAAGTAGATGCTATAATAGTGTATAAATTTTGAGCACTTCCGCAATATCTTTGTTTATATTTTTACTTTGTACTACGCTCAAATAAAGTAGAAACTTGTGTGCCTAGCTGCAAGTTTAGGTAATATAATATTTTGTTTGGATTTTAAAATTAGAATTATTTTTTCCATTCGATTTAAATAACGAAGAAATAGGACCTACCTATATGGGATCAGATCACAAACTCACAACAATATTTACGTGATTGGCAACGGGAATTTAAAAAAAAAACTTATTACTCAAAACATAGATTAACTAACAATGTAAGAGGTGATTTTTTTGTATTTTAAATTAAAAAATATAAGTACCTAAGTATAAAATTACTTACTAAAAGATAAAATGTAGATCTTGAAAAAACGATGTACTTTTTTAGTTGGTACCTAATATAAAAAAAAAATTTGAATTATAAAATGTTAAACTTTGATATTCTTAATCACCTAACTTGAAGTTTTTACCGCTTTTTGTACTAAGTAGCGCTACCTACAAACATTAAAATAAAATAGAGACAACTTTTCTTTAGTTAACAACTCATTAATGTTAAACATTTGGTGCATTGCATAGGTAGAGTTGCGGAAGGGTTAGATTTCTGTCAGATGAATATGAGCATTTGTACTTGAGTCATAAGTAAATATACTATATCCAGATAAAAATAGGTATAAGTTGTATACTATGTATCATATATATTTATGTATCATATGTGTTTCCGTTACCTTGGTTTGGTATTCATAACACAAGCTTAAAAGTGCTAATTTAGGCTCAGCCAACTGGTTATAATGTCAAAAATTGCTATTAATAGAAATCTCATTAACCAAACATTGTTTAGAATGAATTGCATTTTTTTACATTTTATAATTCACGGATTTCATCTTCTAAATAAAAAAAGAGTTCATAATCGAAAAAAAAAATACTTTCGAAAAAGTTAACTTGACATTAATTGATTGATTAATTTCCGCCTAAATATTTTTAATTATCAAATAATAATTGATTAAAAACCTCCATCGCTTTGATCAATATTTAAAGACCTTTATCTACTCTATTACTATAATACAAAGATTCTAAAACTGAAAACAAAATGCTTATGACAAACATTACGTACAGGCCAAAAATAATAAAAAAAAAGTTTCATTACGATACAGGTCTTGTATGGACACCTGTAACATAATATAACTTTTTTATCATAACGATACACCTATACAACCTCCAGCTGGACCAAGGAGGTTGAACCTCTACTTTAAAAAGGTTTCAATGAACGAGTCCGTGACGACGCAACACGCATGCGCAATCGATATTTGCACCTTGGCGCCAACATTTGACATTTAAAAATTTGTTGTTATATTCAGCGTTTTATTTGCAATATTGTTTTACGTATTATAGTATGAAAGTAGATAAAGTAGTGTATGACACTATACATAACTTGGTCTTATAACACTCGTGTGATACTATAAAAAAACTCGCCTACGGCTCGTTTTTTTAAAACACACTCGTGTTATAAGAACCCTTATTATGCAACAGTATCATAAACTACTATTACTTGTTTACATAAAACGGCCCTTTTTTTTAAGAAAAAATAAAAGCCATTTATGCCTAAATTGATGCTTTGTTTACATTGGTGCAATAAAATAGTTACGACGTGTTGAATAATCGTTCCCGGTTTGAGTGACCGTAAATTTGTATATTTTTAAAGTCGCACAGTTTGGAGTCAATAAAAATTTAACGATAGTAAGGGTCGGATGATATTGTTACGTGTTTTATGGCCCTCTTCGACTTCGAAAGGTCATTTATTGATTTTCCCGTCACCTCTGTAAAGTATAATAAGATCTATTATTGATAGGGTGGAAAAGAAAATTCAATTTTCTTTGTATTCATTTAAAATAACTGTTTTATGATATTTTTTTCTGAGAAACTACTACCAAGGCTGTTTTTTTAATTTTTTTTGATTCTGTATCTAGTTAAGTACCGGTTTTCTTATTGTATTTCATTACCCATCAAAACATAGTGTACGAACAATGTAAGTGTAAATAGTTTATTCAATACATAATTTAACACAAGACCATAAAAGGCAATCACTGGCGAAGTTATCCCTGACGTTCGAGTAATCTATCTTTGGGCCTTACCGCAATATCGGTTCCTGAACGATTAACAGAGGGCGTGCGTGCCCTTCGCTTTTACTGCATACTTTTACGACGCCGTAAACTCGGCAGTAAGGGGCCATAATCTTTTTCTTTGCGTCTCCGCGTGCTGCCAATAGATGGCGCTTAGTATGAAACTCGAATCACTGTCACTGAATGTTAAAGTTTTATTGTGTGTTCCGCTAATGTGGTGTGAAATTAATAGGTAATAATTCCTTTATGGGTGCTTCTGGTAGTTTATTACGGCATAAAGTCGTGGCAGGTGATTGTGGTATCGAATGTATTTGTTTTTAGTTGACCACAAGTGATGTCCTTACTTTTTTTCTATGACCACAAAACATTAAAGTTATCGTATAAACTTTATATTATGGCAAAAATATTCTTAGGAACATTTCAGGAAAAAAGAAGACTTTATTTGCCTACAAAAAGTACTCAGCCGGCCCTTTGTAACAATGTAGAGAATGACTCTCCATTTCTTACAGCTGGTATTTTATGTTTTACGACTCATTATATTATAATTTACGATGTACACCTAACCATTTGATATTGTATTGCGAAAAGTTTTGCTTTAGCATTATGAAAATTAGTTAGCTAAGCATTTGCGAGGTCCTTTTCACCCGGGTAACTTTACCCTCATGTCTCTAAAAGCTACATAAATTTAAGCAAGCGTGAGTTTAAACTGCTATTACAATATATTTTAACCAGCGTCACGCCTGCAATTACACACTTATAACTTTACCCGTCTAGACTGAAACTATTCCACATTACCCTCAATTACCATTACGTTATAGCTTGTCTCTGTCTAACATGTGAATGTAGAACGTATAAGAAAGAGATAGAATGCGCAAAGAAGGGTCAGCCGCCGAAATCCGCCGATTTTCCATGCAATTGAATAAAAGACGTTACGGTGTGTTGACGTCACATAGGATTTTTATCGACGCTTATTCGAGCAGCCCGGATATAGATACGGATATTCGGATAGATAAATATGAAAATTTATTTCAAAGTTTAAATTTCGTATCGTGAAAGTAATAACTGGAAAAGTAGTAGCTTGGGAAAGGAGAGTTCATAACAACTGCCACTGAATGGTGTTAATTTTTGCTTAGGATATTCTTTATCGCACATATATTCTGTGGATGGACAAAACAACGGCTACAAATAATTTCTTTTAATAAGTGGCTTAGTTGGCCAGTATTGTTCTTGCATTTAATGTTGCATTTATTTTTTGGAAACGTATTCTTGAGCTATCAAGATTTATCAAATTTCGTAACAAATTTGAAAATGATTCTAAATACTTTCAGGAAAGAAGTGTAATAGATCTGTTAACACTTTCATGAATGAAATTTATTATATGCAGACAATATTGCCTATTTTCTATTTTACATGTTGTATGTAATAAATCAGTAAGAAGAAAGTAAGAAATGACAATAAAAAAAAGTATTCTTATATTTATACATGCTTAGCCAAGTACCTATCTTTGGAAAATAAGTAGGTACGAAAAAATGTCAACACCTTTAAGTGTAGTCCCTTAAATTCAGAATTGCAAAAGCAAACAGTACGATATGAAGTCAGCAGAAAAATATCTTCAAAATCCTTTTATGCTCGATCTTTTTTTACAACGGCTGTGTTTTCAGCCAAATATTAATACTGGCATTATGCGAACTCCGCCTTTTACGGCGGAGTGCACATCCGAGGAGTCGTTACGGGAAAACTCGTCGGTTTTGCCGCCTTACTTGTATTCTAGCCGCAATTTCTGTTTGTATCTGCAAAACGATTGTACTTAGGCATATTCACCTCCTTTTTTGTAAACGGCAAACAAAGGGAGTACAAATGGAATTTGATTGCTTTACAAATGTGAAATGTAATCTGTGCCTTTTTTGTAGGAGTTTAATTATATTTTAAATATTATTATAGTAGTTAGTGTAAGCCTCGGTCCCTAGAGATTACGGTGTCTTGCCCAAAAGACGTGCTTTCTAATTAAAAAATGTTCTCGTATTTTTCAAGGTCATAAAAAATATTCAAATAAAATATTTAAGCAGTTCCTAGTTGGATTATGAATTGTAAAATTATAGCGTGGGGAAGTGAGGGAAGAACGACCTACGAACATTGCAGCAGCTTCAAAACATTCTATTGGTTAATACAGGTGCTTACATGAAAATTTTAACTAATTTTAGTATGAACACCTACTACAGAATCTTTATTATACACATTATTACAATAGGTCTACAAAATACAAGGCCATATTACCTAAATTTCATTAGCAACTGTTCCAATTTGCATTCAAAATGTGTGCTCACGAATTTAGTTGCTTATATAAACACCTACAGAGCACCCTATAGCAAAGCGCAGAACCGTCCGAATACGCCGTTATTTTAATACCCTTATCAAAAAACAAGGCACATTACAAAATGGCCGCCATTTTCATGAGTTTGCGCGGGAAAACGCTCGTGAGCCCGCCTGGAAAATTATAACAAAAGGCATCTACCGCTATCTTTCTAATTATAGTAAATCACCTTGCTACAGGCGAGATAAGACTGGATCCGGCGCATTCGGTAACGTCACAACAGCTTATAATACGTGTGTGTTGATACGACCTTTTACAATTGAAGTGGGAAATATTTGTTTGACTCAATCATAGAAAGTCTTAAGTGCGAAGCGGTGGATGTAAGTCTGGTCGCTTTTACGTCAAACATTTGAAGCATTTTAGATAGTAAAACGGCGCTAGTTGGCTTACATTTCGGTTGGTTTAAGACGTTCTGTAACTGAGTTTCGCTCTCGTTCGATGAACGGGCCCTCTCTGCGTACACTCGCTAGGACAAACGTTCCCCCTAAAAAAAGATTAGTAACAATTGCTGGAATATACAAGTGTGCAGACATAGTCATTAATCAAAATTGGCTTGTTTCATTCTGATATGAATCTTGAAAAATATTTAGGATGAAACACGAGCATACATTAATTTTTCCTTTTTCAGCACATTTCTTCGAATTTTAATTGTATAAAAACAACAGCAATACATGTATTATTTTACTTAAGCGTTAAAAGTAATTTCTTTACAAAAAATATATTCCAATGAACAAGTTACCTATATTTAGAATAGATTTTATTAATTCTGGAAAAAAAAATGCTACTTTAATCGAGGGGAAATAAATTCATACTCCTCTGTAATAAGGCAATATTAGATACCTATGTCTAAAGTTGTGAAAAAATATGATTAAATGTTTTTAGTATCATGACTCAGTTGTTTAAATCATATATTGATTGTATTCTTGATTCATATTCAATACAATTTTGTAAATTAATGTTCTTTTTAATAATTTATGAGGAAAGCATTTTTTATTGATATATAGCATTACCACACACTATCACTGAATTTCTTTTGGAGTTTATTCACCATCCAACAAACTTCATTCATTACATTAAACATTAATGGATATGGCATCAGAAAAGAATTACGCGATCGGATTGGAATCTACCTTAGACATAGGTTTCGCCGTGTATTATCGGGCAGAATAGAATATTGTATCTCCTGGCGAAGCTAGCCGTTGGCGAAAGTGTTTATCCTTACGTCGGCATTGCACAAGTTCCGCACGTCCGTGGAATGCCTAAGATGTACCAGGGCAACCAGCCAGCTAAGAGGAGGTCCTGGGCCCGTCTCACCGAAGTCTCATGTAGTGAGAGTCACAACGTGCCCTCACCGTACTCGGCAAGAGTAAAGCCTACGCTCCGTGTGCAATGGCAAAGGGATTCCTTCATATCCCCGCTGGCATCAACACGAGCGGCTCTCCCCTAGGCCACAAAGTGAGCAACAGTGTTTCCGAGTTATGGTAATTACGAACAGTACTGACTTTACACATTTGCCGCCCCAAAGCTATAAAATTTTTGCCGCCCCTACTGACCTCTATAATTAGATTCACTGTTTACAATAACGTTAATTCCTGTTTTAGGGAATAATCTAGTTTCAAGATTATTTTACAACTTTTTGGATATATTTTTAAGCTAAGAAAAGCAAAGTTTTGTTTTTACTGCACTATTACTTACTTTTTTTCCGTACCAATTTTCTGGGCAAATTTTGCCGCCCCCTAATTTTGTCGCCCTAAGCTTCAGCTTTTTCAGCTTCTATGGTAAATCCGGCACTGATTACGAATATTATAACAAAACTCCCCCAACCTTTTGGGAAAGGCTTCCGTCCATTAGTGGACGTCTTTCAGCTAAGATTATGAAGTAATAAGGTTGTAATTCATAACTCTCTTTTGTCCCACGAAGAACCAAAACTCTTGTAATTTAGTTAACATAAAAATCACAATTATTAATGAAAAGATTTCATTATGGTGTCTTATAGGGCAGGATTGACATAAAGGTAAAGTCTTTGCAGATATCACTACTTCCGAAATGAGGAATGAATAAGGAATAGTAATAGATACTCATAAGAACTAAATATGCTCATTTGAACTAGTAATCGTTTGATATATTGCTTATTTACAATTAACTAACTAATCAGAAAACATATAACTGAAAAAAAGTAACAGTCCGTGACGATTCGCCGGCTGCAAGTCTGGCTTCCCTCACTTGACTCGCGCTTTGTTATAATGTTTCAACTAAATAATTAAAACCAAGTATAAAGTATAATGCGAAAAAAGTGTGTTCATGTTATTTAAATCTAAGAATAAAGGGCCATCCACAATACCACCACTTACACTGAACGCAGTGACTGAACCGTGTCTCTCAGTTTAAATATTTGGGTCATGTACTCACTGAAAATATGTGTGATGATTTGGATATTGAGAGGGAGCGTAGGGCGTTGTCGGTACGTGGTAATATGTTGGCACAAAGGTTTGCTCGATGTACAGTCGAAGTTAAAATCACGTTTTATAAAGCCATTCTACACGAGTAGCCTGTGGGCCAACTTTACACAGAAAACCTACAGTGCCCTACGTGTCCAATACAACAACATCTTCAGGGCTCTGTTCCGGCTCCCACGATACTGTAGTGCGTCAGGTATGTTTGCCGATGCCAGCGTTGATGACTTTTACGCATTAATGCGAAAAAAGGTTGCCTCGCTGGTAAACAGGGTGCGATGGAGCTCGAACCGAGTCCTGAGGATGGCAGGTGATCGACTCGATTCAGCCCTGGTTGGCAGTTTTACTGAGCTGCACGGGACAAGGTATCGGTGAGCCTGTCTATCAGGGATAAATAAATATTCCTTTTTGTTGATTTTTTTATTATATCGACTGACATAGTCTATAAGTTTTATTGTTACTAACAAGCTATGGATCTTTGGTCTGAAAATAAATGTTTTTTTTTATAAACCATTTAATGAAAATATACAATTTGATTATGTGAAATGTTATTAAATTTTACGAAATGAATAGATATGGTATAAGAAAATATTAGTAATACCAACCATGTACCAACCTAATAAAGATTAAAATCAGATTTTTTGATATTATTCGAAATTGATCCGTCCGTAATAAGTAATACTGATATTACTGATTCAGCCAGCGTTTGGTGCTGATCTTGGTCAATGTAGTCCTCAGTTTATCATTTGGCATAATAAAATGCTTAGTGCACTTAAAACGGCCACCGACAATTACGTAAGTCTGTTTTGTTTAGTTATGATTTGAGTTACCTACGGTGTATTAATTAGATTAGAGTTAGGAGTTTGCGGGCAGATATTGGTTGGCATTTAAATTCTAAGGAAAACTAATTCTGTTACCGCTTAAGTTTGGTCGTTTGCAATGTTTAGTACGTGAACATTTGAAAACCGATGTACAAAGGTTGTTACTTAAATGTTCTTATTTTAATTTTTTTAAACTTCTTTTCTATGGACCTGTCCCCGGCGATCTATAGCTACGCAGTATATTTGACGGTGCAAGCTCCCACACAGTTACATTTACCCTACCTGTCCGATTTACCCCACATACAACTGCCCGACCAATATATCACGACCTCACTCCCTCCCTTTCCCATTACCACAAATAGACGAACAGGGGGAACAGACATATTGATCCCCAAGCTCATTTATACTGGTCGTGCGCTATCTAAGGGAGTGTTTACGTTATTCGGCAGCGATTTCTCGAATTATAAAATTTGTCATTTTCTTCAATTTTACGTACTGTTTATCAACATATGTACATAGTGCATAAATTTTTAGTACGTACTTGTTAATAATACAAGTAACCCATTTTAAATAATTGTAATTTAAAAAACCCAAATTAAAGAATAATACTTTTGATAAAAGTATTTGAATGATTTCGTTGTGAATGTAACAAGGCAGTGTATCCTATAATATGGACGCCATTGAAATGTTGTTTTTGTAAAGTCTCTCCGAGTATCTGCCCTGCTCCAACTGGGGTACAACAAACGAGCTGGCTAGTCGTAACTTGTACCCGGATAGTTACCCGTGCTACGTACGTAGCGCGATATTGCCCCGGCGATCCAACGTAACGCGATCCAATTAAATTGGTACGAATTTATGGGTACACAACACCCGCGGGAGGTGTTTCTAATTTCGTTTGTTTTAACAAATTGATGATGCTATTTTGTTTAGGTGTTCTTTCGTTTACGGTTGTGATTTCGTTGAGATTGTCATTCAATTTTTTTACATTAACAGTATAAGTACCTACACTTAAAATAAATAAAAAAACCTTTAAATAAGGACTATAATGCTGGAGATTATACTTTTGACATAGAGCCTCATAACATTAATCTTACATAGTGAATGAATATTTATTTAGTACTTGAGTATGAACGGACAACGTGATCAACCTTTAACAAAACCTATACCTACTTACTTTATAACATATACTTGTACGTCCATGCTGGTATTATTTGAACCTAGCAACACTATCTACCTACTTTTGTCATATTACATAACAATAAACAATTCAAGGCTATGATTTTCAAACATACTTGGTTACCTTACAGATATATAAAATAAAAAAGTCTAATGTTATTAAAGGGCAATACCACTTTCAATCCCATTATTTCTCGTACCAAAAGCAATCGAGTGGAGAAAGTAATATTTCCTTTTTGTTGTTATACTGTAACAGTTTTCCTCCCGAACGACGAATCGTCATCGAGCGTAAAGTAAAAACGATGGAAAAAACGAATATAGGTAATATTATTACAGTTATTGTTATGTCTACATCGTAACTTGCGCCGGTTTGACGCAATCGTTCCGTTGTGTGACTGTTACACTGCGTTATCGGGGGGCGGTGGTCGGAAGTAACTGTTAGTTGAAACTCCTATGGATAAGGTACATTTGTTTTCGTTTTCTAATTGCGGAGTCCCAGAAAAGAGGTAGGTTTACACACTCCGACCTGGCTTCTATCTGCAAAATCAATGTGACTATTAGCGACTTTTCGCGCAGTCGCAAATGGCGCGCATGACGCTACTGGTCAAAATTTACTGGTCTTGAGAAGCGCTCTATGCAGATTTAGTTAAGTAATTTTACGAGTTACTCCATTTTATTGTTAAGTATTAACCAAACATTTTTCATCTAAACGGTTATTGATCAAATTTCAAAAGATGCAATGGTTTTTAAAAATAATAAGCCTTAATAATTATTTGAAATAGATTCGGTAAATATTCTCAAAAATTAAAGAAAACGTTTATTTATTCAACATAAAATAGGTACCTAAAATATAAATAATTGCGTTCTAATAAGACATAAATTACATGTTTTCCAATTAGCATTTATCCAAGTTTAACATAAATAAGAATCACTTAACTATCCAATTTGAATAATCAAATATATTGTTAACGCCGATGTAATTTATGTAAATTCGAGTTAATTATCGACCCTTGGTTTGTTTTGCATAGAAAATATTTTTATTTAATTATACGATAAATCTTATTATATTATTTTAGTAAGCTCACGTACTTAATTTCTAAGGAAATCAGGAATACGTTTTGTTTAATGGAATCATATCCGTATTTACTGTATATGGCTAAACCTTAGGGTTAGGTTTGGCTGCCAATTTTAATGAAATATGTACGCAGTTTCTTTAAATAACTTATGTAAGTAAATCTTATTTGTGTCTATGCCTCTTAAGTCTTGGACGCGAATTCTGGGTATGTGTGGGAATAAGTTACCAGTCTTTTTATACTTATATAAGTGATTTTAAATAATTGATATTAGTTGTCTAAAATAATTGATATTTTTTTCATAGTAGCAAGACTTTTAAGTTAATTAAATTCATATTCCATAATTTGTTAAAATCACATTAATTGTAAAAGTAAGAAAAGGGTTAGAATTAAAGTGGCTTTTTATTATAATACGACTAACATTTAACTGTTTGTGAGCTTCATTCCTCTGGTATTGCATATCAGTATTAGTGCTTAAGTTCTATTGAATCTAAACACTAAGTCTGTATTTCCCACGGCTACATTCAAAATAAATTTCGTTCACGACTCCATTCTATTTAATTAATGGCAGCTTCAATTTCCATCTTGTAAATACAAACTGTTATGTGAAATGATATTGTTATTTGTATTGAGATGAATCCTTTTGTTTGTTTTGTAAATCATCATCATGAACATCAGCTTAATCGCCTCACTAGGGGGGAAAGGCATTACATACGAATAGAAGCGAAAGTCGAAATTAAAACATTTCAAAAATAGATAGCAAAAATTTATAAGGAAATACGTTTTACCACCGTTATAATTGTCACGCACTTCTTCAGTTTTCTTCACTACCGCTAAGCGCTCTGTGTATAGCGTCATACCACCTAGTTCCATGGGTCCAACGCTACGTTTACCAATTTATGGTCTCCACTTTAAAACCAGCCTACCACAAATGTTTACACGCCAAATGTGACCAGCCCATGTCTGTCACTTTGTTTCTCTGGGGAATTACTTCGTATTG
Source organism: Calamotropha paludella (assembly GCA_927399485.1). Lineage (NCBI taxonomy): Eukaryota > Metazoa > Arthropoda > Insecta > Lepidoptera > Crambidae > Calamotropha > Calamotropha paludella. Next base: position 16,692,992 of record OV656815.1, on the reverse strand, counting down.
AATTCGGTTTCTTAAAGAAACTCTGAGCATCGCTCTGTCCATAATTCTCTGAGCATCCTCTAGTCGTGCTATAACTGTCCAACGTCTCGGCTCAGAACGACTGACCTATGTTTTCTTGGCCAAAATATAAACTCAATTTAGACCTTTTATACAAGTTTTCTTTTTACCCATAATTTATTACTTACTTGGTTTGCCAGTAGAGTTTATAAAAATCGCGCAATGATACTTAAAATTACTATGAATAATGTCGAATAATGAAAAATAATGTAATTTTCCAAAAATTTACTAAAATCCTTTATTAATTTATATTTGTTTTTTTTTATTTTAACCATCGTTTGTATTTTGGGTATCGAGCATTAATTTGATACGACCCAGATATAAAAGAAAGAAGCCATTTTTTGTCACTGACAAAATATTTAGCTCAATATTTTACATCACACCAAGAAGCCTAGTCCAATGTATACAAGGGTAATGAAAAGATAGTGTTACCATATTTAACACACAAATATCTACCACTTTGGGGACTCGAACCTTCCGGGTTTGAGTCATCGTTGGATTCGATGGTAAGGTAACTCCCGCTCGGCCAAACCTTCCGTTAGTGTATTTTTAACAAATTTTTTTTTATTTTTTTTTATTTGTAACTGGTTGCGTCTAAATATACATGCGTAGCGTACAAACAGCAGCACATCAGACCCACATACAAAGTGGCAAATTTCTCCAACAGATTTTCAGCTTTATAAAATAGAGTTTTATATCAATTTAGAAAATGTAACCGTTTAGGTAAATTGACATACATTAACATTATTTCTTGTTTAAAATAACAAAAGTACGTTAGCATTGATTGCTGATACGCAAAACCTTTACGAAAACCGAAGACATTTAATTTTATCATAACGACAAGTCTAGAACTATTTAAACATTTATGTATATTTAAAAAAAATAATTCGACATTTATGTGACAAATCATATTTTTGAAATGACAATATTGATGGAAAATATTAACAAGGTTTTTATGTACGGAAGTTATTTTAATTAGATAATCTAAATTCAAATGGTGTAAACACCAATTTTAAAATAAGAACAGCTTAAAAACGGACCTCGTTTTTCGAAATTCTCTACAAACTTTTAAATCTCTACTCTTAAAACCTTAGTAACTGTTATAGGGACGTAGAGGAGGGATGTGAAGCGATAAACGGCGCAATCGATACTGCAGCTCGCCTGGGCGTACTACGTCGGAGATAATTCTACGGCATTTTATGAAAAAAAAACCGTAGAATTAGATTTAATGCTTTCGGTTAGATCTAACTGGAAATTTAGAGAATATTCAATAATATATCAGTAATATATAACATTATCTTTAAGTTTATGTCTTAATTATATTCTTTGTCGTACTTAATTAAACATTTCTACGAAGATATTGATGCAAAAACGGGGTCTTTTCTACATTTTATCGGATTTGATTGATTGCAGTACTACTCATATTTCTATAACACAAGAGATAGGTTAATGCATTACTTCTGCGTGTTAAATGCTTATGATATACATAAATATTTTTTTTGTTTATAAATATATTTTTATATTTAATATTAAAATCAAAAAGTTAAACTTGTGGCAGTATTATTATTGTATGAATCTGGAATAATATGCACGGTTATTAACGTTACGTTAAAAAAGACCCAAAATTAACTCAAAAATAATATAACTAATATATATACTAACTGAAAAAAATATACTCATCTTACCTGCCAGAACAATGTGTCCTTATTTTATGACATTTTAAAACTTAATTGTTTCTATAGTTCAAACCATTTTGTTTCGGTTTGAGAATTAAAAAAAAAACATTATCAAACAAATTCCAAAACAAACTGAAAATATAATTAAACATGAAAAGAGGATAAAATAGACTTTGAGGGCAGGATAAAAAAGACCTAATATTTCTCAACTACTTTGATACAAAAAGTTTACTTTATATGATTTTAAATTAAAAATATATTTGAAAGGTAAGTAATCCTTTCTAGATTTTATTACAAAAATACTTAAAAGTTTATTTTTTTATATTAAAAAGATGTGCAGATGTGCCACTTGAAATCGTGGCCTTAGAACTATTGTTCGCGTTAGTGGTGAGTATGGACTTATATAATAGAAATAATAACATTGGTGCATTTTACCAACTTGCTATTCCATTCCCTTCTACATTATATATAATGTTAAGAAATTCTATGCTATGCTTAAACTTTTTTATAAGATAAATTATTATAATAGAAAAATACTAGAAAAAATCGACTCGGGTCACAAGTGAATCCCAGGCGGGAACCGAACCCGCAACCTTTGGAAATCCGGTCCAATGCTCTCCCAATTTTCTATTATAATAATTTATCTTATAAGATCGCATTGAAAATGCATAAAATATATAAAAAATTATAAATCTAACATGGCTGTTTCATCTTAATCGATTGACCAAACATTTGTAAAAATGTTTCTTTCGAATACGAGAGGATGTTCCTCTCATTGATGAAACAACGCTGGCCTACAGCGTAAAATCAGGAATGTACTAGAAAATTTCGACGAGTGTTCGCAAGGCTCGGTAGCTCAATTGGGAGAGCATTGGACCGGATTTCCAAAGGTTGCGGGTTCGGTTCCCGCCTGGGATTCACTTGTGACCCGAGTCGATTTTTTTTAGTATTTTTCTATTATAATAATTTATCTTATAAGATCGCATTGAAAATGCATAAAATATATAAAAAAATATAAAATTAAACTATTTTGCTTTTATCATGCAGCTAATAATTTTGCTGTAAACTAAATGGAAAATTGTTAGTCAATCTTGTACAGCCAGCATGTATCCAAGTACCCATAAACAACGGACTGAGTTAAACATGATAGTTTAGCTCAACAATGTTATCATGAACAACCAATTTAAATTTAGTACTGAGTCATGATTCTTATTACAGTAATTTATTGGATAAAATGCAAATTTATGCAAGAGGTGATTGGCTAAAATTAACTTTGTAAGCTAAACTGCAAGTCGAAAATCTACTAATCTTATCGCTTTGACATTTAATAATAACTTATATTAATAATAATAATAAATATAATAATATTTCTTACATTCACACCATAGCCTAGCCCAAAGTAAGCACTATATAAAGGCTTGTGTTATGGATACTAGGGTAACGGATAGACATACATACATATATGATACATATTTACATATTTTCATTGTGCAAGCAGACAAGTAGATGCAAAAAATGAATCGGTCATTTCTGAACCTCATAAGTCACAGAATTAAAATTTTTCAGGAATCAATAAAAACTGTTTTATGCACAAACAAATGAGTTTTAAACGACTTTTTTGTGCTTAATTTAGTATTTGAGGACTAAAAAATTGAATAGCTAATAACCTTCACAGTGATATACTGTAAATAAAATAATAATGAAAAAAAACCTGAAAAACTGTTCTTGACTTGTTTTAGCGAGAAATAGGGTTAGTGATATTTAATTTAGCCAAAACAATCGTAGTAATCAAATTTTTTATTTCTTATTATTGAAAATTACACTTAAAAATAACTTTATTAACATTTTGCACGTATTAGTTTGTCATCTTTTAATATCTTTAAAGTACATAGTCATATTCTCCATCATTTTTATTTTGATAATCTTCAACATTTGCAGTTGGTCAGCTAAGAATGTTGTTATAAAATGGCATATGCTCTTCCAAAATGCTATCCTGAACTTGCTTTAAAACATCTTTTTTTTTATTGACAGGCACATTTAAATCATAAGCTTTGGTTGATGGAAGTGAAACAGAAGTTGCAATTTTCTTTATTGAAAAGAATGAACGATTGATTAGACCATCAATATATTCCTCGGCTATGATAGTACCTTTTTTATCTGAATCATACTGAAAATTCATATATGTCGAAGGTGCAAATGACTTTTTCTGTTCTTTTGAGATTCAGTTGACAAACATGTTTTTTGTACAAATTTCGCCACCATTTCTTAAATTCCAAAACATCTTCAGTTTTAAGCTCTATGGCTGTAAATGTTGAGCTGGAGTTTGAAACCAAATCAATGTATTCTCCTGGGACTTAGACACGATTATGTTTTCGAACATTTTTTATGCCTCCAAAATCACGGTCCATTTGTTAAAAACCAATGACCATGTATGGGAAAATACTGATAAACTTTTTCAAATCTTTTAGAGTCAGTCAGTCATTTTGACTGGGGCAGGCGTCGGAAAAAAGATATAAATACCTACTTAATATGTGGCCCAATATTATTTTTCACATAATGCAAACTTCATTGGCTCCTTTGTTAGCCATAATTAGAAGTTAACGAATCTACAAAAATAACATTAATGACAAATTATTGTCAAATTGACGATTTGAATGTTGTTAAACCAATTAGAACAAAGCAAATTTAAAAACGTTGAATTCAGTCATAAATCAGTGACTGCCATCTCGCAGTGCATGCAAGAACCTCTTAAGTCACTGACTAATGTCGTTTATGCAATGAATGTCTTGCACGCGGTATTATTTGAAGAGGACGGAATGTATCGACTTACGTGGTTTTTACCTAGAATACGCGTCTACCTTTAAGGAACCATTTTCAGTAAAAAAAGTTTTTTGTAAATACAATTATTTCAGTATTATTTTAATGAAAAAACTGGTTGGTTGCCTGTAAAGTCGGTATACGGGCGAAAGTTTTACGTGACAACGACTTTTAATTGGTAAAATAATTTTAATGTGAATATTCATTCGTATAGTAGGAAGAAGGATGAAATAATAGTAACAATTTAAAACATTTATTTATACAAAGAATTATATTTAAAACATTAATTTATAGGCACGCGTCCCTTCCACTTTTTATGTCTGTCTCTCTTGCTCTTAGGCGGGCTAACCATGCCCGAGTGGAAGGGACGCGTGCCTCTCACTCGCTCTCATTGTAAGCGCATAACGTGAGCGGAGCGTAACGCAGTTTCTTGAAGTGTCACCCGGCAAACCAATTTATAAGACGTTGTCACGTCAAAAATGTGACGTAAGAGGTTTTTGAAATGAGCGATTCAAATATAACGCAGATGTTTTTGTTCGTGGGAAAAATTATGCTTCGTGGGCAATGCTGGCTGTTTAAAGGTATTTAGTTTTTTAAAGAAAAATGGATACCATTTCCTTTTACCTTGAAAATAGCACAAGAGCTTTTAGTTTATCCAGTACTGCTACAGAAAATGAGGCTAAAAGTTCCAAACAGGACTGTAGGGCAGCCTGTAGCTACTTTCAGGGAAATCTAAGCAAGATATTCCTTTAATGCTTTTCGTTTTTTGTTCGATCATCAAACTAGGTAAAAAAACTATTAATCAATTGTATTCTCTAACTTAATCTATTCTTTACTAAGTCATGTATCTTTAAAGACACTATGTGCAATTCTTAATTCGGAGGTTCCCAATTATAAAAGAAATTACTGTTTTTTTTTTGCTTATTTCTAAAGTCACGAATGTTTTGCTGTTTTTCACTTTTCTATTATCTCATAAGTCATAGTTATCTGTTTAATATCAGTGTGTGTTTTTTTAATATAGTAAAGAAATAAAATACTTGACCAGCCTTTTATAGTAATTTATTTATTTTTCAACAGATGTTATAATTGTGAATTACCCCAAAAGAAGCCATATTGCTTTTTAAACATTTATACAAAAAAATGATAAACTTATTTCGCTTCCTTCAATAATACCAAATATAGGTATACATACCAAATATATATACCAAAATCATGTTTACTTAATCAGGATCGGGGCGGCTATAAAGTAACAAATCATAAGAGTATTAGCGTCGTTTTTTATATTACTTGTTATTAATTTACGTTTTTCCTCTTGTTTGCTGATTTTATGTAACAGTAAAGCAATTGCAAAATCTATTAAAGATAAAAAAATCGAAATGATGAAGCGCGACAAATAAATTAGGTACAACAAAAAACAAAGGAAAACAGCTGTCAGTGTTATCACCCAAGGCCTTTCAGAGCTTGATCTATCCATTTCATCTAATTGTTCAGACACAAAAAAAAATTAAGTATATCTCTTTGAACAAAGCCTAAAGGTAGATAAAGAAATTATCTATGATAAAAGGTTTTCCATCTGCCAAGCGTGAAGATAACGGCAAAACTAGGTTTTTCAGCAAAATTATGACATTGTAATCAAGTTTTTTCTACATAACCTAAACTAATTTCTTATCGTTTGATGTTCATTCATTAAGACGCAATGATAGGCCAAATCCTATAGAAAATGAATCGTTTACATTTAATACTTCTGGTATACTGCTACAAAATTGTGAAGTAAATTATTTTAAAACAAAAAATAAAAGAGCGAGCAACACTAGTCATAGACGTGATAGAACTACCTATTTGAAAGTCAAATATTTTTATTTAGGTATATAATAGCAACTAATTACACATTGTTTACTATTCAAAGTTAAATAGTATCTTAAAATATATTTTTTTAATTTTGTAAAGTATTCATGCTAGCAAGAAATAATAATTGTCCATTTCGCGTGGCGTTCGTGAATTGTAAGCGATTGTTGCACGAATTGAAGTGTTGAAATAGTCACCAACATTGTAAATCTACTATGTCAATTTGTATACGAGATTTAAGCGTGCGTCCAATTCCTTCTATCCCATTGCCAAGTACAGTAAGTCAAGGTATTTATTTACTTTTGTTCTAAAATGCTACGAGATCATTTACAAAAAATGTATAGGTACCTACGACTGATTAAAAATTAAAGTGTAAATACTGCAGCATTCGGATTGTTAGAAGTTAAAATATTTTAGTACTTACTGCACATCTAATCCTGTGCATTTATCTATGGGATCATCTGATCACTTCGGCCTGCTATTAGCGCGGATGCGTTCCCGTGGCTTGCCAATTTCATGGTCTGACGCTTCCCTGCATTTGATCTCCGAATACGTGACACGTTTCGTTGTTGCCTTTAATAATACTTTCTTTATACATTTAATATCACACTATATTCCTATTTTAATAACTTTACAAGTAGTTAATAATTATAATTTTTAGAATATAAATGATAATAAATAATTACGATATTTTACTGGATAACTAACACCTCTTTCACGTGTTCGTGTTTCATTTAAATCCTGCATTATCAACTTCCATTTGAAACTGTGTTCGCACTAAGACTAATGTATTCAACAAAACTATTTAGAGGGTAGTACATAGTAATACATTTATGATACCTACTGTTATCTCAGTCAACCAGTAGAAATGGCTCTAAGAAAGTTGTCAAAACGTCAAGATAAAATAAAACATGTTATATCAAATAAACTTATTACTGATTTGATAAAACAATAACATTTCATTTGAAGAAGCGTGAAAGTCAAAAAGTAAGTAGATATAACTTACATCATTTCATAACCGTGCGGCGTCCGTCAGAGTAAAATAGTGCCAACCATTCTCACTTAAGGGTGTTAAAAAAGGCGACTAATTATACTGGATGTAACCACCATACAACTCCCTTATACCTACCAATGAATGGGCAGCAGCGCTTTACGAATTATTACGAGTTATATCCAACCCTCAATAATTAAGGCAGTCTTTCGTCCAGCAGTAGTCGTCTTACGATTAAGATGACATAATTTATGAAAAAATCCTGCTTATATTGCTCCATACAATAGGATATTTGTTAAAAAAAAACAATATAAACACAGTATAACACCTTACAGTACATATACAGTACATATCTTTATTTCTGAGAGAGTTGGAAGGAACTCTATTAATAAACCTATGGTCGTTATGATGGACATTAAATGCAAAAGTATAAATTGAAACGATTCTGTTTATGAAAACAAAGAAGATTATTTCGATACGTAATAGAACCTTTTGAATTGAACATGGCGACTGCGATCCGCTTGCAAACTATTCCGGATACGATAGAAAACTGAATTCTTTTATTTTATTCCACTTTTGTTTTTATTCTATTGGGGGAATTGTTTCGCTTTTCTCTGTAAAGTTTCGATTGGAAAATTAGAGTGATGCCGAAGAGTGTTGTTGAATCACTTGGCGGGATAAGTAAATAAATACTACGGATTCGATAAAGATGTTTGTTATCTGTTAATGGGTATTCTTATGAGTCATATTTTAATACCTGATGCGATATATTTTAATACCTGAAATATTAAAATATATCGCATTGCTTTAGTCGTTCGTAATCGTATTAGTGCTAGAGTTAGTGGTGGATATAAAGTGATGAATGAAAAGTATAAGAAAAGTTAGATTAATTAATTTTGCCCACTATTTTCAAATAACCTTCCCGTATTTTATTTGTCTGGAAGACATTTTCGATGAGCCTTGTAAACTTTAAATCAGGATTACATCGTACTCCTTGATTTGAGATATGGCCTAGTTACATTTGATCTATATTTTTGTTTGTCATCGTACTAGGATTATAAAACAAAATAAATTAATACTTATTAGAGTATATTATTTAAATATTATGTATTTAAATTGTCCCTTACGTCTATTGAGCCCATATGTCAATTGGTCATTAGGTTGATGGTAAGTGTCCAAATGCATAGTAATATGAGCTTTTTGATAAAGACGTGGTTTTGTATTTAGGTACATAATATGTTCTAGATCAAATGCACTATAAAATTTTCACATTAAGATATTTATATTAATTCATAGCTTAAGTAAGTAACTTTTGACGTGACAACGTCTTATAAATTGGTTTGCCGGGTGACACTTCAAGAAACTGCGTTACGCTCCGCTCACGTTATGCGCTTACAATGAGAGCGAGTGAGAGGCACGCGTCCCTTCCACTCGGGCATGGTTAGCCCGCCTAAGAGCGAGAGAGACAGACATAAAAAGTGGAAGGGACGCGTGCCTATAAATTAATGTTTTAAATATAATTCTTTGTATAAATAAATGTTTTAAATTGTTACTATTATTTCATCCTTCTTCCTACTATACGAATGAATATTCACATTAAAATTATTTTACCACTCAAAGTCGTTGTCACGTAAAACTTTCGCCCGTATACCGACTTTACAGGCAACCAACCAGTTTTTTTTTCATTTCGTCACATCTAAGTTAAAGGGAAAAGATGATGATGTCTCCCTATAAGCTACCTAATGTAATTAACGTTGATTTGTTTTTCAATTAAGTAACTTAAATTTTCCACTACCCATTTCATTTTATGTTTAAAAATTAAACAGATTAAAACTGATGTCCCATGATGTGTATTGAGATATTATGGCTAAATTTAAAAGCCTATTGCAGTGGAAAATAGTATTAACATCTGCTTCTGAAGATATTTTTGGAATAAGCTAAGTCGTACCAGTGTTATCGCCTCAAGCATGTCATTAGATATACAATATTAATTAATTTTAAATGGGCTTCATTAAATCAAACTGACTTTTGACTGATTGATGATAGGGGAATAAGAATTAACTTTTGTAATGAATTCTTCGGTAATTCAGTATTGACGTTATTTTTCTCATAGTTATTGAAATTGCTAAACTGTTTTCAAAATAATTTATTGTAATTGTGTAACGTGAAATCTTATGCATTTTCATATATTAATTATTTAGATAAAGCACATAGTAACATACCCGATAGGACGTTTCTATTAATATGAATGTAGAGTCATCAAATCATTTTTATGAAAAAAAAAGCTTCAAAATCTTCAATTACTCTATAACTATAGTCTAGTACAAAAATTATTTTACACTTTGCACATTGTAATGTAAATAAATAATTTAATTAAAAGATACCTATTTAAAACAAGGCTGAGGTGTCTTTTTAAGTTTGTACTTGTAGCAATTACATAAAAAAGCATACAATATTATGATTCAAGAAAAGAAAAATAATTGTGTATTAATTTACTAAAATAGTACGTAATATTCTAAGTTTTATTGGCGTTTATATCTAACTTGTGATCGTTATCACTTTCTCGTCAAATCATTTGTACTTTCAGTTTGTACTAAAATGATATAATTTACAAATTTAAACTGCTGATAATAATCGTTTTATTTTATTGTTTTACAGATTATATGCTGCTATATGCTAAATGCATATGCAGTTTTCTGGTATAAAGGTGTCTTGTAGCCACAATAAGAAAATTATTATTTTCGAGAATTAGAAATTTGAGTGCGTTATAGTTCCCAATTTAAATTAAATAACGCCAATTGAATCAAATAATACGAGTAACTTATATGACATATAACTTTATAAGTGGTCATAACAGTCAGTTTAACAGCAAAATAATTTGTTTTGGTTGCCAAGTTTAACCAACTTAAACAGCCATTATAATTTGCCACGATCACCCGGTAGATATCAGGCGCCATAAAGGCAATGTCAAGATAGGGGTACTGGAAAAAAAACTATCAACAAAAACTATAAAGGCAAAAGTATCAGATGGATGGTCGACGCAAAAACTTGTTTATCGATTGGGTCCAAAGTAGCGTGCAGTGGCTCGCAGGTTGCCGTACAATTTATTAGAAAAAGGGCCTAGTGTGTCATACGATTTTAGATTTAAGGCGGAGCGGTCCCACCTATTGTGAATTCTGTAGGACTGATATTTATTTGACAGCAGCAGTGTCTGTAGAGAATGGAAAAATGGCGGAATGGGAGAATAAATTGCATTATGGATATAACTCATGGTTTGTTTTTGGCGGGGATCCGACAAACGTTATTGGTATTTAGGGGCATTCGTCTATTAGGGGCAATGTTTTTGTCTTTCTTCATGGTGAAATATGAGACAGTGTCTTATGTAAGAATAAGTTGCCGACAGCAGTGTCGTTAGTCACGGTGGGAACTAATATTATTTTAAATACTTTTTTAAACATGAATAAGTCAAGAGGTTTGAAAGTTTGAAGACACGATTAATTGTAAAGCTTGATGGTTATTTTTATAATTACGTTAACCATGTTTGACACTCAATGATGTGAGGAGTTTTTAAAAGATTTTTTCTATATTGAGTGACGTTAATTTTTTTTAACACGAACCATAGTACAGTCTTGTTAACTATTTTAGCAAATTATATGTGTGTAGTAAAGAAGAATTATGATCTCAATTAAATATATATATAGGTAGACATATTTATGGCGCCTTAATGATTAAATATAATTCAGGATAGTTTGTATATAATATGTATGATGAATATTACTTAATCATTTTATACATGTCCAAAACCACAAAATACTGCATTTATATTTATAGTACACATTGTAGAAGTTAATCCTTTCATTAAAAAAAAAAAATTCAAACGCACCACAATCCACCACACCGCAGAAATACAACGTGGGCGGGCGCTTTGTCTCACAAAGCTAAGTTTTATTTATATAGATCACATTAAATAGACCGTGTGGACGACACAGACCACATAGTCTCTAGCGACATTACGCGCGAGCGATCAGACGAGGACGGGCACCGTTTTGACATCATAAACTATAGCAACAGCGACAAAATTGAGTTGGAAAGTAGACCGCCTGTTGGATGGGGGATCTGAAGGATCTTAGGAAAAAAATGGTAATCGGTCGGACGACCAAAAGAGGATTACCTTTCGAGGCAATAGCCTGCTCCTTTAGACCACAGGCAATTCCTGCTATAGCGTTTCCAACTAAGAGGGTAGTCTATAGGTAATCTAGTAGTATGTCTCTGATAGGGATGATTTTTAACACACAGAAGTTGGAGTTTGCTTCAGCGTCAAAACGCCTATGCTGGTTACATACTCGTACATTAGGTATATATCAGTTATCAAAGTCTGTAAACCACGACATCAGTGTATGAAACTGCAGCACGAGTCTACACACGTGCCCGCTGGCTCTAGAAGAGCCAGATAAATAAACCATGAATGTCACCATGAAAAACATTTAATTTTCTTTAACTAAGGAGATATTTACAAAAAGGATAACGTTAGCTTTACATTTGATGTTGGGCTATGCCATATCAAAAAATTAACTTAGTATGGTCTAATGCAATCATAGTGAGTCTTATAACTTACATACATAAAGAATAACTAGGTATATTTGATTTTTAGTTCATTTTAATATATGTATGACCGCATGATAGCAATAATTAAACGTAGTAGTAGTAAAGTTTATACCTAACATATAAATATTTCTTGAAAATCAAAAAAGGTGAAAATGTTGGCTTTGTTTTATACTATACCTAAGTCGCACGTTTCAGTTCAACTTAAGATATGCAAAGTAAATAATTCTAAGGAGTACGAGTAGGAGGATGAACCCGCAAAGATATAATCGTGAATCGATTCACAGAAACGGTATAAGGTTGTGCTGTATGCACCTTTGTCGATACAGCATGAAGTATCAATGGATTTGCGGCGTAAACCACTATAGGTACCTATCTCAAACAGTTCAAATTTGCACTGCATTATGTCTTTATCAAGTGTCTTTTGACTTATATCAGACAAACTGAAGTGAGCATTGCGTGACCTGGACGTAAATAAAGCCAGTGGTGTGAATGGTATACCAGTCATAGTAATCAGGAATTGCGCTCCTGAGTTAGCTCCGGTATTAACATGCCTATATCGTTTGTCTATAGCTAAAAGATAAGTACCAAAGTCCTGGAAGGTTACCAACGTGCAACCTGTGCCTAAATCAAGGCAGTCGTGCCGGCCATGCTAATTAAATTTGTAGTTTTGGGGTAACACCTACAAAATCCACCCGGGTTCCACCCATACTAGCTACGCCACTGCCTAGGAAATAGACATTAGCTATTATTATTATTTATTGACAAAAAATTGTTGCTGTGCAAAATAAACACGTTAGTAGAAAACTGTGGTATTTTAATTCCAAGAATTTCTCTGCATATACTCAGCTAACTGAATGTTGATTTGGAATCTTTTATAAACTCGCACTATTAAAATGGGTGTCTAAATAGTTATCCCGACAACAATCCAGCAGTCTGCCAAAATTCAATGCGCGTTGCTCGTAGATTTAATTGAGACGTTGTTCGTACATTTAAATAAATAAAATAAATTATAATTTACAACGAATGACGACCATTACCTTAGTTATCCTATGACCATGGCTTCTGTAAAAGACTCGAAACATCAGGATTAAACATAAAAGAAAAAAGAACAAAATTAAACGCTTCCTAAATCTGGTAAAAGTGGTTGACAACAACATTATTCTAGATGAATACAGATTAAAATTTAATGCAAAAAAATGTAGTTTCATTCTTATTCGATCACAAGAATTTAAAATAAAATGCAATACTACAACTGCCTAGTTAATCTGAATACAGATTAAAATTTAATGCAAAAAAATGTAGTTTCATTCTTATTCGATCACAAGAATTTAAAATAAAATGCAATACTACAACTGCCGCTAGGTGCAACGGTGCTTATTTGTGCACCCGGTTTGAATCTTAACAGAGGATTGTTTGCTTGATGAGCATAAGCATTTGTTCCTTGGTCATGGTCGTTTGTATACTTATTTATGTTTTCTTTACGTTATTTACTACCCACCCATACTACAAGCTCTTTTAGGTTGGGACTAATAACTGTTGTGAATTGTCGGGAATTTATTATCATTATTATACCTAGATAGTTACATAACTTTAAAAGTAAAACCACACTGATGTGATGTTGGTGACGTTTTGTCAAGATGTGTAATGTCTATAAATATATAATAATTTTGAATAAAATTTGAATTAGTAGGGGAGGCCGCGGTTTAAAGTCACGGGGGTAGGCTGTTCCGATCCAAGTAGCTTCGCAAAGAAAAGAGATAGCGATAAGTTTGAAGTGCATCGCGAAAAGTCATACTATCGCGCAATTATGGCAGTCATTCAAGTGAAGCCGTGTCAGCGCGTGAGAGTGGTTGTCGATTCGGGGTGCGTTACCACCACATAAGTAAATTTTTTCGGCCTTAAACTCTTTGGTCGGTTTCAAAAAAAATTTTGCTGTTTGAGTTTTTATAACTTATTAATATATAATTAGAGGTCATTTTAAAAACCAAACGGGTATAGGGCAAGGTTTCGATTGACCTTTCGCAGTGGGCCGCTGATGCTGTTATCAAAGACGGTCGTAAGCTGAATTCGGTGGCTTGGAAACTAGACGTATGTCATATGTCTTTATTTCGCTTTGTCAAACAGTTGAAAGCTGGTAAAACACAAACTGGGTTACTATTTAAGATAGGTGTTCAACCAAAACCAGGAGATGTCACTGGCAGTAAAGACTGCTTATGCTTATGCCGCTTAGACCGCAGCGTAGATAAAGGAAATGCAAGGAAAGAAGGAGCAATAGTAATATAAAGGAAAAGAAAAGATGAGTCAGAAATAGAAAGGCAACCGGTAAAAGCAAGCGAAAGTATAAAGTGACACAAAAATGATATAAATGACATGCGTAACAGAGAGTCCTACAAGAAAAAGGTCATATGATAATGAAGGAGGTAGACCAAAATAGGATTATTAAATATGTTGTGACTTCTATTCAAATTCTAGAGAATGTATCAAATGCGTCATGTGCAAAAATTGGGCTCATTTAAAATGCCTGAAATGAATAGATGTTGATTCTTGTTGTTTATCTGAATTGTAATTCTGTAACGTCGAGTCCTGTGATTAATGATTTTTTAGTTCTGCAATACTGAAAAAAGACTATTACATTGGCAAAACATTAATTTGATGTATTGGTCTCAGGAAAGTTAATTAAATAAAAAGACTATAACTTCAAAATATTGTTTAGTTCATTTTTATGAGCGTTTAAATAAATATAAATAATTTGCGCTGTGAATTAATATTTAAAGCTTTGGCTTTTAGTATAATGTTGATTAAGTTGTATTACATTATTAGTAATAATATTTTTATTAGTATTTTCAAAAGCTTTATAAAAATTGTTGATAACTTGTCAAAACATTAAGGTTTTGTACTGTTATAGGTATATAAAACTGTCATAAATATTCACTTACCTGTTCTTTATTTACTTTATACATACTTTTCTCACTAATATTACATTATCAATGACTGAAGTTAACAGCGGAACAACTTGCCTCAACGGAGGTACAACTAGCCCCATCGTGGGGCAAGTTGTTCCTTGTCGACTTATTTGAGAAAAAATTGCCTAAGCCAAAATACACAATTATTTCGATGGATTCGACTATTTAACTTGAAACAAAAATAAATTTTGTATATAGGTATTTATATACCTACGAATGATGGATAACAATTTTTACAATTATATTGGGACCTATTCCTAAATTGGAACTTAAAAATCCGGCCTCCCCTACCTAATTTGAAAATATTTTTCCTATTGACTTTGTTACTCGGGGCGGACTACGGACGGACTCGGGGCATCCCCTACGACTACGGACTTCGTTAAAATTCCTTGATTCAAAACGCGTGTTTTCTCTTACGTTACGGAAATTTGACAGTCGAGATTTGGATATTTATTGCAGGGATTGGGAAGTAACTGCCATATGAAAGAAGTATTTTTTTTTATAAACGTGATCAAAGTGACATATGGAAAGACTACGCACATATTAACATGAACACATACCTAAAGTTTACGTATATTATTTTAGACAAAGCAAAATTAGATTCAAATATATCCTGATGCAAAAATGCATCTATTAATGGATATACATAGTACTGCTGCTGTACTATGCACTCATACTAAAATATTTCACAAAAAAAACCTGCCGACAGTTATACATGAAAATAACATTGAAGCTGAAATAACACAAGCCATTAAACAAGTGTCCTAAGAGGACTTATATGATCTAAGGGCTACTGATAATCATTGGCGACAAGTTTCTTAAATATGAAACTACTCGGTTTAATACCGTCGTTTGCTTAGTGAATGATATCCAAAGTTTAATTGCTTATATTTAAATTAACGTATCTAAGGATTTTTTGAAACCTATTGCACCCCTGGTTGTCAATTTAATATACCTACAATGTTTTTTATGATATTATGTCATAATATCATCTAGAACCCACATTACTGAAATCTCTACCAGATACTAGGGCCAATACAGGAAAAACTCGTGTTAATATATTAACGTTATAACATTATCCAAGAAAATCTTATAGGTACTGTCGCCTCAGAAAGGCTTTTTTAACGGCTGGCTATATCCTATCACCAGCGAATCGACAAATTTGTTTTTTTCAACACAAAAATGACAGTTGTTTATTTTAAATCATAATCAGTAAAGGAGTGGAATTCTCTCCCTGTGTCTGTACTTTCGAGAACTTGTAATTATAAAACATACGTATTCAGAGCCAGGGTGAATAGACACTTCCTGGGTTAGCTCGCTCTATAGTAGGTTCTGTCTTGGCCACGCTTGATTGTAATCAAGAGCGATTCAAAATAAAAAAATACGAATAAGAAAAATATGATAAAATGATAATAGGAAAGGTTTTATTTATTATGCCGAGAATATCTCGTATTTTCCAAAAAGTAAGTTTCAAATTTGTATTCCTACCTGTATTCGTAAAAGTACTATTTCTTGTATCACTATTGAAGATAGTATGTATCTAAAACATATTAATAAATAAGAACAATTAGTTCTATAATAAAAAATGTATTTTTAATTTTTTTTATTTTCACCATATTCTTAATAATTGTATTATCATGTTTTGACTTTCTTGTTATATGATACTGGTTTAAACACTGTTTAGTTTGAACAAGCAAAGTTATGTTTTCGTTACCACAACTTGATGCCAACTTTTATTCCTTTCCTTTGCTCAATATTTCTCTTGTAGATTCATTTTGTGAGAAACAGTAATAAAGTATAAAGGAACTCTTTGCCTGAATCTGTGTTTCCTGACAAATACAATTAGGGATCTTCAAGTCACGAGTGAGAATGGATATCTTCTCGATGGATTATCGTCACATCCTAGATCGCATCGTCGCTTACCATCAGGCGAGATAGTAGTCAAGCGCATGCCTATTTTCTTCAAAACAGATACATATTGAATCTTTTTATACTATGACTAATATAAGAGAAAAACATATCAAAGAAATAACCCACCTGACGGCTGAAATAAGTTGTTTACTTCACAGTAACAATTGCTTTAGATATAACAATCTAACACTTAAATGCTAAAAACGTCCAAAACTATATCAAATATTTTGGTTTATTGAAATATTAGTAACTACATAACCGTATAATTTAATAAGGATCAAAATAGATGGACATTTCAAAGAAAAGAGATTTAATAATTTTAGTAACTCTTTATTCTTTTGAATTTTTGAAATTAATATTACAATATTCAATGCGGGCTCCATATACAATCACCCAACTATTTGCTTATATACCACGACAGAGTCACGATGAATCGTACTACATTTCACTTAACCACAGAAACTAGACACTTTGTATAAACAAAAAAAAAATGCAACATCCATTCTCAAGCAATTCTTCTTCGAGAAGAAGTTACACACAGATAAAAATTTAATTGACAGATTTAATACACATGACAATTATATTAAATAATCGTGATACAAAACCTTTATTACTTGATACATTTTCTGTAAAGTGCTTAAATTATTGAAAATATTTTCTTTTTGTATAATAATCTGGCTCTTGCTCAAGACTGGTTTATCAGAAGCATTATTAATCCAAATATCCAACGAGTACCTATACTATATTTTACGAAGACTGACTGTATTGACAGTCATATAATTCAGTAAATATGGACAAAAATCTAGTTACTGTGACTAGCGCGCATACGACACAAATCTCGTTACATAAATACATAATAACAGAAACAAAAAAATATATATAAAAAACAAAAAATAATGCGCCACATAAAACTTTCACGACTATTTACAGTTACTTAACTTTAAGACGATTTAATTACTATGTTCAAAAATATAGATATAGATACATATACATACATAGCTACATTTATTTTAAGATAAAAATGATTAATTTGCTATAAACTAAACAGAACAGAAGTCTTGTTACCGCAACACTGACAATAGAGCGTCATAATGATAACCATTAAAAAATAAAACTTAAGAAAATTAATGAACTATGATTTGAAGACCGAAGCTTATGAGATTAAAAAATAATTAAAATAAATACTGCATTGTGATCGGTTAGGCATATTATAATACCTAAGAATACAAAACACTAGTTATATGGCAAGATAGCATTAAAGATGGAGGACGTAAGTAATCTATTTAGCAAATTGTTCATTGTTTCACAGGAATTACAGTTTTTTTACGACCCAGAAACAATATGGAAACATGTCGTAAATCATTGGATGCAGTAAAATATACATTGTATCTTTACTATGTTACATGAACGTCTATTGTTAAAAAACTTATCGATTAAAATTAAATTGCCAACGGATAATAACTTGCACAGACCCAGTAAAGTCAACGAAACTATAACCGATAAAAGAAACTGCTTTCAACAGAACGAAATAACTACTATAATTTGTAATTCAACAATTTATTCGTATACACAAATAGTGTCATCAGAAAATCGATTACCAACATGGCAATTTCTGCGTGCGAGTCCTTTTATCTAAGCATCAACCTAATATTCTCAAACGATTTGACGACCGATATTAAATAATTTTAAGCGCTTTTTAATTCAAATACTAACCATCGGGATCTATTACGCTTATTTATTACAAGTGTCTACGATATTTTAATAACTAATGCATTATAATTTATAAAGCCTACTTATATCAAAGTTACTTAAGTACATTTTGTTCGATTTTCATTCTCGATTTCATATTTTAAAGTAAGATGGGATAAACTCTAATCTAAAGACAACCTTATTTTTTTAAGTTACGATGCATAATTACCAACATGAACTTTTATACGGAAAATAAAATAATTATTGTATTGAAAAGACTTATTAATAAAAAGATTGTATAATAAAATAAATGTTATATTACACATGTCTATGTTTATTTTCAATAAATATAGAATGGGGTTATATGAAAAACTATTAGAACCGTATGACTTGTCGAATTTCTTAAAACTACCAATGACTTCAATCTTCACTAATGATATCACGACATTGACTCTATTTTACCAATAACACAGTGGACAGATATTGAGAGGTGATATATCAAAATTAAGCGAAGACTCCAATTTAAATACCGATTATCTATTAATTTATTTCTTTATTCTACCCTGACATTAAATTACGTATAATGGTGACTATAAACACTAATTTTAAAATCCTAAATTTTGTTCGGTTTTTACGTATCGGGGTATAAGTAACTCATTATTGGAATTTGTTCGCGGTGAAGCTAATAACTCTCCTACGAATAAACGGAGTTTAAGTTTTGAAATGTTTCCAGTGTTTTGATCACGTCATTGTAAAGAGGCAGAAAGCTGAATGACAGTTCTTTCCTTAATCTCTGTTTACTAGTAAGGCCCTAAGTGTTTATGCTAAGTGATAGTTTGGCACAATACGGAATTAAAAATAATTTAAAGAGGGGAAATTGAAATTTGTTACTTTGTTATCTCTTTACTGTTGTAGAGATAAATGTTATATTTTAATATTATTTTTAGAGTAAGTTAGCACGTTTGTTAGCAAATGAGTGGTTAAAATTAAAAAAGTAATTGGAATCATTCTTGCGTGTAACCACTGTCTAAACTAGAGGAGTTTTTACCTAACAATGTTCTTAGCAATACATCATACAAAGTCGAACCTATTTATCTATGTATAGTATAATACACTTACACTATTCAACTTTAATATTACGTGTAAAATTTTATATTTAGTCACATTATTGTAATTTATTATATGTATCATCGTTACGTATATAATTTTGAACATTAGATGACTTAGGAATTTGGACAACATACCGTCGCATGCCAACCAATCCTTCTTTTATCTGTTCGTGAACTATTTCGGCAATTGGACATGGTATTTTTTTATTAGAACTATCAAAAATACCGTCTTATTTCAATATTCAACTGTCCAAAGACATAAAATATAAAACGTAATGACGAGACCCTTAAATATTTTCAATTGTACTTCCATACGTATTTAGTATGTTACTATAATCCTTTAAAAGTTCTTACGGAATTATCTACGCGGGCAATAGTTTATATTTATATATATGTTGATAATAATTATTACTATCAAAATGAATATATCAAATTATATAACAATCAAGTTAACTACTGAAATGAATCACAATATGGTCATAAAATAATAGCAACCCTTTTGAAACCAAACGACAACAAATTTTACACTCATAAAAAATGTGACCGTAAAAACATAACCAGTCCACTAACAGCAGACAAATAATAAAATATACATCAAAATGTACATAATATAATATCTATTAATAAAAAAAATATAACATAATGGATTAGAGTAAGTGGTAGCAATAAATACTATGAGATTCACAGATTTAAAATCTTATCTAACAATACCGAAATTCACTCGGACATCTATGTAAATCTTAGAGCGAACTAACGCTTTTGTAAATTTTAGTAAAATATTATTGCAAATAGGTGTGGTTATGGCAACAAAATAAATGCTTTAAGCACATCACCAGCCTGTCCACCTAGCGACACGAGCAATCTCCGCACTAAAGGAACATATAATTACAAATAAAGTCACTTGACGCCTCCACAACGAGACGAACTAGAATCAGCCGCAAAACATAAAACTAGTGGATACGGAACGACTAACTGCGCGGGTCCTCATGGACGAAACACTTTCTTTGTGTTCACACTATATGATACAGAATCAGTCAGGATTTTCCTATACGGTGGCATTGACACCTTACGTAGGGACTTTGTTCACTTTGAGGAGATCGCCGGACCCCTTATCAATGGGCATCTTCATGGGGTCGTGGTGGTGGGTGACGTGGTGCCCGTGGTGCTGGCCCTCCAGCTTCGCTTGCTTCTCTTGCTGCTGCTGCTTCATTCTATCCTGTTCTTCTCGTTCTCTGCGCGCCTGCTCGTTTATCTCTTTCACTGCGCGGAGTTCCTTCTTTAGTTTCATACGTCGATTTTGGAACCATATCTTGATCTGCCGTTCTGTAAGGCAGAGTGCATGTGCTATTTCTATCCTGCGCCGGCGAGTCAGATAGTGGTTGAAATGGAATTCTTTTTCTAACTCTAGAGTCTGGAACCTCGTATAGGTCTGTCGACCCCGCCTCCGCGGGCAACCGTTGGGTCCTGGAAACAAAGACAAAGTTTAATAAGTTTAGGTCTTTTGTTATTTTAATTGAGGTCGTTAAGTCAATCTTGTGAGTTACATCAGGGAAAATCAACGCAAAAAGACTTTAACTGCTTTAACTTTAACTGCACCAAAAACAGTTATAAGCGTTGTAGGGATTTTAAATCGATTTATTGCATCGTATATCACAATCATGCTGCGCGCTTGGATTCGCGGCGCGAACACTCAGCGAACCGAACATTAAATTTCACTCTTATACCATCTTAGATTTTAATAGCTCATTAATATTTTATTGCTGCTATAAAGTTAATTTTAGAGTTATCCGCTACTGATATTAACCTCAATGTAGATTAATTGTCATTTTTACAAGATTTAAGAGAAACACCGAATGGTTTTACTAATATAAAACGTATCGAAAGACGTGCCAGAACGAGTCGATGTTACGATTGTATCTACAGTAAAAATAAGTGGAAACAATCTATCCGAAGCAAAAAAAGTAACGAAAAGGGTTAGGAGCAAACGGTCCGCGAACTAACAATAGCATACATTCTGTAAAGAAATCACTAAAAAACTCAGGGATGCGTAAAGAAGGGTTGCGTAACTTTCTAATGCTTTGTAAGGTGTCCTTCTTTTAGTTGTTTTCCTGGAACTCGTGAAAGTTGTGATAAAATTTATGGTTGTCCAATGTTTATTCTTACGTTAATTATTGGGTTTTATCATATTATTTCTCACGTAATCCTCGTACGAGGCGGTCGTATATAGAGATATGGCCGGTCCCCGACTGGTTTCGGAGTCAGCCAATAAATAACGTAAGATAAATGGCGTTCCCATCGCGTATAAAATTGATAGCGGACCAACGCCGCCGTGGAATGTCTGCCCGTGTAGGCCGGGCCTAAGTTACCTGCGCCATACAAGGCGATAGACGCGGCAAATTAAAAATTAATTTATGGATCTTATCTACGTTCTTTGATGAATGAAAGTCAGCAGCTTTTTCATCATTTCGTAAAAAGGAGTTTTATTAATTAGCTTATTATGAAGTAAATAAAAGTAGGCGTAGGCCTATAATTACAAATATATACAAAACTATCACTTTACGTTATGTGCGCAATTAAGGGTATTTATTTACTCTGTATCTGTTTATAAAGAACATGTCATAACTTGTATTGTATAGCAATTTTATTGAGATATAATTAATAATTGCTAATTTATATTCATAACTTGGTTTTAATGTATATTTTATTATTCAAATACCACGACAGTTTGTATCTTAAAAATATGCTACAAAATAAATCATTAACACGCCAAAAAGTAGGATATCACATTTACATGGGCCATAAATTTACGAAACTGCCTTTTTACTGCCTTAATAACATTTACGGCCGATGCTTATTTCAACAAAAACTTAAAATCTGTTTAAAATGTCATAAACAGAGAATAGAATAATTACACTAGTGTGGTTAGAAGGGCTCAGATGTTTCATGGCGTGGGTGCGAAAGAGACAGCAAAAGCTCTTCTAATTTTAAAAAGCAAAGATGGAACCCAAAACACAATACACGCGTCTAAATAATGTTATTAACTAGAAAGGTCGTAAGTGTTGTTTGATGATCCGTAAAAGGGATCCTTCTGGTTTATAAGGTAGAGTCCAAAATCTGTGTGATGAGGGTGAGATCGACTGTTTTTTGCCGGGGTCACCGGTGATATGTTACCGAGGCAGGTTGGCCACCCTTCACGGTTGCCATGACGACGGGCGTTGAAGCACCTCCCGTCAGCTGGCTTCCATTATTATCTGCAGTATTGTAGTCTGCGAGAAGGTTTGTTATATTGTATACCTGTAGTTCCTTTTTAATGGGAACGGCCGACCGTTTCCCATGGACTGATAAAGATCTGATTGAAAATGGCACAGGATATGCACCGAGTTAATTTGCATTAAAGACTCATTTTAATTTACTTTTGTACATGACGGTTTTCAAACAAAAATCGATAATTTTTTTTCTATGATTAAAATTTTAATGATTAGCTAGCGCAACATTTTACTCCGAAGCCTTGGTATGCAACGGTAACTGTAACTTAATATCACAACGATTACAATCCAACCGTTTATTCTGTCATCGTTATTCAATAACAACGGAGCTTTGTTTTGTTCCAAATTTAAATTGAATAAGATAAGCGAGAAGGAGTATTTATATGTTAGAAAAAGAAGCCGACAAGAGTTGCTGGCACAAACACAAATCACCGTGTGCACGGACGCAGTATTAATTAAGTTTATACATTGTGAGACGACATAGGGACCACTTTAAACACTCTGGGACAGGATTTCGTTCTTACATTGCCTCCCTTTTTCTTCGAAATAAATCTCACGGAATGCCGCTCCTTATATTTTATTTAACTTTGTATAAACCGGCCTTTGTGAAAACCAGTTTTATGTAGTTTGATTAATACTGAGTCGCTGCATTAAAGGTCCAGTGAATTATAAGTTTTTGTTTGGTAAGACGGTTGTTTATGCTTGTCTAGAGGTTTGTGGTCAAACTGTGTATATTTGAAGAAAGTAAGATTTCTCAGCTCTGCAGTCAGAAAGTGGGTAGGTCGTGAGTTTCTAGTAATGAGTAAAATGTGCGTTTTGCGGTACTGATTTTTTAATTAGAAAGATTTCTACTGCTTTTCTCATATTTCTGTGTGCAGTGCTACCTCTTTCTAGTTTCTACTAGAAAGAGGTAGCACTGAAGTTTAAATTTTAATATGGATCGCTCTTAATGGAAACTACATAAAAACCGCTGGCAATTCATAATATCTTTTGTAATATTGATATTTCTTTGGTTAGAATCTTAGCTGTACCTGCTTGATGGTTAGCTGTTAGGTAAAGCCCCGCTTTCACATAATGGACTGGCCGGTCTATGATACGAAATCATTATAACTTATTTATTTTCCTTTAGTTGCTATTTAAAACAATTAGTATATTATATTCTATGTATGTTAAGTAGATAATTGTAGATGTAGTAAGCTTAAAATTCACAAATGTTTATTAACTCTAAGCGTGCATCATAATTTCATTCAGTGAGTGAGTCATTTAAACGTCATACGCATTTTTTGGATTTAGTTACTGCTTTGGTATGTTAAAAGCGTGTCCACGCTAGAATTATGCGGACGCACGCACACAGAGTAAAGACAAAAATCTCATATTAAAATTGTTTCGTATTAATTTAATATGGGGTACGGTCGCTTTATTATTCTACGGCACGGATCCCCGACGTTTTACTAGCAATTATATTAACGTTACAGTGTTTGTGATATTCGTAAATTTGATATTTTGAAGATGATTAACTGATAAAGTTATTAAAAATTGCAAGTTAACTACTATGACCTAATCACAGCAAAGAACACACTTTTGCTTGTAATTGAAGTCGAATTAAAATTAAAATCTGCATGAAAGGTATATAAATATAGTAGTTTATAAAACAAATACGTTAGCTTATAAAATAAATGTCGAGACATATACAAATTTTCACACAACAAATAGATAAATCAAAACTTTTATAATAAATTTTGAAATTGCAAAGTAAATCTGACTGACACGTAACATATTTTAAAATAAATAGATACCAAGTCAATTATTTTTTTCAATTATAGGCATAACACAAATCACACATTTTTCTCGGATATCACAGAGGACCATAAACTACAGTCGTGCGTTAGTACAAAGTCAATATTTCAGAGCAGGAGTCGGAAAGACCTATTTTTGCTCGTTGCGGACGCCAGTTAAATCATCAATGTTGGACTGCGCTGCGGTAAAGGACATTGCCTTGGACTCAGGGCTGGGGCGATAGATAAACATAAAAATTATCATTCTTTGCCACACGAAAGATCAAAAGGAAATGAAATGAAATTGTCGTTTTTCTCGTTCACTTAGCAATTTTAATATTAATAAGATGATAATGTTTAAAGAATTAATGTTTTTGCTTCCATTTAAATCTTGTTATGGTTTTATGTTTTTTTTCACCTCAAGATTATTACTTGCGATACTTATATAAAAACAATTCTACGGGTAACAAAATAAAAATATTGAGAAGATACCTACCGCCAGCGCTTGTTAGGTACTATGGCTGTTTTAATTTATTTTCTTTTTATATATTTATGGGTTTTATGAATGAGTGAAAATATGTTTCATAATAACAATTTCTTCGTGAATTTTTTATTTATGTTTTTATTTTAGTACTAGCAACCCTAACTCTCAGTAGTTTACTCGGAGCAGTGGAGAGTTGGAGCGAAACGATCTTTGATCCAGGATGGCGCGCCTCGCTGACGTCACGATTTATTCATCCCGATTCCACAGTTGCACATTGCAGTCATGCGATGCAGTGTTTCAAAATGTAAGTTTTATCTTTTTTTTTTCATCTAAACAATAAAAATAGTTTTATTTAAAGTACAAACGTCAGAGTTTCTTTCCTATATATATGGAACAAGTTCAAAATTAGTTTTCAGTTAGAAAAGTAGAAATTTTTATTTAATATTCGAAAATTGAGTAACAAAAATAAATAATGTTTTGATATTAATATTTGCAAAGCGCATTACCTGTCATAAGCGCATATTAAAACCGTATCGAATTATAAATAACATTGTGAATAAGTCATTTCCTTGGTTTTTATCGCTTTATAAGCGGACCTACCGTATTTACTTTCCATATCATTCTAAAAGTTAATATGTAGACCACGGAGTCATTTCTTTATAAAAACTGAAACTGAAAACGTGGGAAAATATTTTTTTTACTACTTTTTACTTTCGTGAAAATAATTTTCCCACATGTATTATAGTGTGGCTATTTTTACTAACACCAGAAGAATGTGTGATTGTAATAAGTTTTTTAAGACAATATTTCGAGATTTCCTTAAAGGTATTTTTAGTTGTGTTGCCGTATTCAAACATACAAACCCAGTAAAGGAACATATAGATAATGCAGCGACCACAGACAACCTGATTTAAAGCATGAGGTCAACGTACTCCACTCTCGAGTATTGCTTTAAAGGAGAAAGGAAATGCGGAGAAGACAGATAGTTGTCAGAAGGTGTTTAATTTAGTTTCTCCAGATGACACATATGTAAAATTAAAAACAGCTGATACTCAGTGAATGCAAACTTCCTTACTTTGTTTTGTTGTAAGAAGGTACATAAAACCTATTCCTTTAGTGCTTGGTGTATTGAAGTAGCACCAGTGGGTTCCACCTAACTGTATGTTTGTTGTTAAATTATGATAAATTTAAAATTATTTTTACATTACGAAGTAAGTACGTCTCCATTGTCATACGATTATGCGAGAGGTAAAACTCTATCCTAAATCTATTAATGTTCTGACTGTTTGCTTGCCTGCTGAAATTTTAATTTTAATAACTATAAAAAGGAAAATTTTAATATTATGAAAATATCCTTTTTAAATTTGAAAGAAATGATGTTGGCCGCATGATTTTCTCAACATATTTTCTATCCTAAATTGTTAGAATGAGAATTGCTCTACAATTTATCATTATCAAGGTAATTGCAATTTATACTTAAGTAAAAATCTAAGATGTCATCTAGTGGTGATAATAAAGATTGACATAGTCATTGAGAAGGGACATCCTGTGACCTCAAGAAATATTTTTCATTATTTCCTCAGATAAGTAAGTACATAAGTCTCTTCTTCTCATATTATTTAACCCATTTAGTCATAACATAATCTAGATAAGTAGGAAAAGAGTGATGAAATAAGTAAAAAGTCACAAACTTAGTCAAACACTTAGATCAAATTAATGTGCTCTTAATAACATATAGGATCACGTTGTTTAGTATAAGTAATTTCAATAAATCTTTATATGAGAAGGCAGTACCTACCTTCAAAACTTTTAAAATTGAACATATATTTAGTTGATTTGAAATTTGACAAACCAGAGTTTTACTTTATACATACTTACAGCCTTTAAGATGAACTTCAATGCATAAACATATATGTAAATTAAGGTTATTAAGTTGGTGTAAGTTTTATATGCACTTAAATAAAGCAATACGTAAGAAACAAAAATGTCGGTCAGCTATACTAACGTGGTTTTTACTAATAAATGAATTTTAAATTTTCTTTCGAGGAAACCAACCTTGCTTTTACCTAAGTTATAATAAAAATAACTCGAAATTTGTATATGGTTTATCAAAAATCATTATCAATGTTTGGAAAGGATCATTATTCATTCACCTATTTATTCCGTAGGTGGGTTTCAAACCCACTCATGTTTGTTATTCTTGTTGAGTCCAAATCAATAATGTAAAGTTGAAAGCTACTGGTGGTAAGAAATAAATACCTATTATATATTTATATTCTTAGTTAATTTATTAGATCGCCACAAGGAGAAATAAATTGTTAATTTATTTCTTTTTATGGCAACCCTAAAGTTCAAGCAACACTATTTCCCTTACTAACAAAACCACTTCTGTTACTTGCATTATATAACTTGACGCCTTCTAAAGTCGAGCCGACTGAACAAACAAAGGTATTAGGTTACAACTTATAAATTGCTTCTGTTAAATCTTTCAAAGTACTTATAAATAATGTCCTAAGCTTACACCAAATGAAAATGACGCCGCTGTATCCATCCTGTACTGCTGTCTAATAAATTTTTGAGTTAGATATAAATGTCTCAAAGTGATTCTATTTTTTTTAGTTCTATACTTAATAAATACAAATAAGACCCTTTTGTTGATCACCATAATCAGCTTATTTATGTTCCAATAGCTGGTGGCCTCCTTTTGGATAAAAACCGTAGAAAAAATGTGCCACTGAGTCACCACGAGCGCTCAGTGCGGATGTTAGATGCTTACGACTACTGATGTAGCCTACACCAATGTATAGCTTAACTCGTCTTTTAAAGGCAACTTGTGATAAAGTAATATTCTGGGGTCACCAATCCGATGAACAGCCCTTGCGAAAGTGCTTATCCCCCTCTATTATTGGACAAACGTGCTACCAACATACGACAGCTAGATTCTTGTTTAGTATATAATTTGTATTAATTTCTGTCTTATTACTAGCTTTTACCTGCGTCTTCGCTTGCGTTAATGTAGACTACCGATTAAAAGTTATATTTCCATCTCTCAAGAACACTCCTTTTTATAGATGAAAGATACCCTATGCCTTTTTCTCTACCCCTGAGAAAGTGTATGTAAAAAAAACATAGAAACACACACAAAACCAAACAAACAAAAAACTCACTTTCGTATTTATCATATTATAGGTAGGTACATACTATTTTTAGCAAAGATTTTTTTCATGTTATTATGCCCGCAAGTAGAACGCAAATTTTTCTTTTGACTTTATAGTCTATTGATATGACAATTTTGGCTTCATTGTATTTTTTTAGGATTACGAAACATTATTTGATTTTAGTGTCCTGCTGCCAATCAACCAAGTAGGTAACTTATCTTACCTTTGTTGATAGATAGGTATCCCATAGCATATTGTTACTAAAGCTTAAAAAATAAAAGTGACATCACTAGTCTTATTATTATCTTGCTGCCAAGGCACTGACCATAATTTTAAGGATATTTATATGCCCTAGAGAGAACGAGCAACCTACTGTGTGCATATTGTAGGTTAACTCTGTTAATGTAGTCAAAACCAACAGCTCTCAATATAGCACTCTTTTCTAAAGGTGATTAATGTGACTTGTATCTATTTCTTTCAGATACTCCTTGGTACTGATACTGATATGTTTTCCTTATTTTATAATAACTCCCTTCCAGAAAGCGTGTTCCTAAAAGGGCACCTGAAATGGATTCAAACCATCCGGATTTAATAAAAGTAAAATTGTCTTTATGCCACAGTTTAAAGCATTTCATTTCAATGATCGAATGATTTGAGGCGGCCTTAGGCCATCGATTTCACTTAAGCCTAAGGGGATCGAGTTCGATCCTAGACATTGTAATACGAACGTGGAACCAATCATAAGACAAGCATTTCGCTTACCGCGAAGATTTAACGAGAATTTAAATAATGTATGTGTTAAATACAATATACATTTTAAATATTATGAAAAAACAACGCAATGAGGAAAGGAAGCAATGATTTTTGGAAACATTTGACGTATTAAATTAGACTTTCATTGCTTACTTTGGACTAGTATAATCAGTATAAAAAATTTAAAACATATGTATTATTATTATTACTAGGTACTCTGTAGTCTGAAAGGTACATAGTTTTTCAGTTTTAGTTATTCATAAAGTATACATATAATGTCTTATTTTGCAGCTACTAGCATTTAATATAAAACTGTATAAACAAAAATAATCAGATAGCTGAGAGAACCGCTTCCGTCATTTCTTTTACATTACAAGTATTCACGTTGTTTAAGTCACATAAAGAAACGTAATGTTCTCACTGATACGCTTATAAGAGCCAAGCTCTTGTATTCGTGTAGGCTAAGGTAATATCTATAAACGTCATATAAAACTTGTTACAATGACTCAATTACTTACAGTGGGAGGGACAGTGCTCCGCAGATTAGTGCACATTTATTAATACCAATAAACGCTATTTATTATACTCATCATATACATTGTGGTTATTATGACAACAGTTATTGAAATTGATGACTTTATCCAAGATATAGGTCAAGTGATATCTAAAACGGCAAATAATAATCGATTTAATTACTCTGAATATTTTCTTATCTTTGTTGCATATTAACTGTTACATAATTTTTATCCAATACAGTTGATAAAAGTTATTATATAAATAATAAAACTTAGAGATTTATTTATAGTTAAACCTTCTTTGGGCCCTGGATAAATAGCATGAGATGAGAAACGAAATGTTAAAAGGAATATTATAAAGAGAAACGTCGAAAGTAAAGGCGAGAGAGAAAAATCCGGTTATAGTTATTGGAAAAAAAGGACAAATGTGTCTTATTAAACTATCAAACTATTGTAAATTAAGAAAGTGACGCGACTATAATACACTTAAGAAGTATGTAAGAGAAAATCTGCTGTTTCTTAAATATTATTGTAATAACGCATCCAATTGATCATAATCATTTTTAGAGCAACTAAGATGAAAGGAAAATCATATTATACTATCAGTAATAAAGAATAAAAGAATTTAATATTGTTAAATTACTAGTGCAAATATTAATAGATGCTTTCTATCTTTAGTTTAATCTGTTCGAGTATCCCGCAGCTCTATTCTCGACACCAGATTGAATGCCGTTCATTTGAACATTATTTAGTACCAACAAAGAAATGTTTATGCCTCGTTCAAAGCATTATTCATTCCATGAAATTTATCTAGTGGCGCATTTAAGGTCAAGGTAAACGACATATAAGTAGAAAAGGTTGGCTATTAGATATTTTACTCGTATGATTAATATTTACGTTTTGTCTTTTGATCTCTGCTATAACAACAGGGATCCGAGTAAAATATTAGTAAACACATTTTCACGAAAACATGACACAAAAAACAATTTCAACTTAAATATAATCTGTAAAACTTTTTGTTTTTTATTTGCTCTCAAACAAATCATTGTCACTTTACACTCAACACCGAGTATTCACACTAACTTTACGTCTTAAGGCTAATCACTCAAACGACGATTAAGGTGAGAACATTCGGGGTGTATTTTCATTTTTAAAGAGGTTGGTTTATCTCAAAAACTGCCATAGATCACTGTCTTGGCTCATAAACGCGTTCTCAGTAGCAAGCAAGACCGGTTTGGCATGCACATAGGGCACAGAATATAATGAATGCAGAATGTGCAATGAGCCAACGTTGAGAGACGTAATGCTCGGAATCCATTTCATGAAGAGCGCACGCTATGTATAAATTAAAGCGCCATCCGAGCACCGACTAGTTTACGTGATCATAGATGACCTTCAAATAAAAGTGTAAGAAAAACATAGGTCAGTTCGATAACAGACGAGGTAATGTTTTATATTATTGTACCTAATACAGAAAAGATGAAGCGATGACAATCCAGATGACTGTTAATCTGTGCTGTCACACAGATAACAATTAAGTGTTTTCTAATGATGTGAATGTTACAATAACTAAACCAAATGACACTATCCGAGTTACTAACATACTGTAAATAAGAAGACCTTTAACCAAGCCATAATATTGACATAATTTAATTAAAACCAAAAAAGATAAAAAAAAAATAATAAAAAAAGCCTTTATTAGCCAAAAAAGATTACCAAAGATAAATTAATTCACTGGAAATAACTTTTACATTAATGTATTAAAATACGGTATTATATATTGACGCATGAAGCTAAAAACTAAATATGTATAGCAGAGTAGGAAAATCGTGGCTCTTTGTTAAAGACTTATTTCACATCTTGGTCATAATTATTATAAAGTGTTTGAAATCTATTGGGAAAATGATATAATTGAAAATAGACAAAATATGATTAATCATAAATTCGTAAACGAGGTATTTCACCACTAAGTTGTTTTGTTGGAACCCCAAAATATTTCTTAAGTTTACAAATATTCATCTAAGTATATTATATATTTTTTTTTATATATGACTAACTAAATTCAATGACTTAGTAATATTACAGTCTGTTTTCATTAGTAAGCCTGAGATTTTAAATTCACATCATGAATTCTTAGCGAAGTGTAGCATCACAATTGCATTGACTGTGGAATGTCTGCCTAAGTGATGCATCGTAGAACATATAAAAGAGATTGTGGCGCCATAATAAAAATATTTAATATTCAATGTAGATAATAACATAACATCATTAGAGTATTATTAGATTAAAATATTAGTTTATGAGTTTTTTGTTTCAACTATACATTAAAGTTAATTTTGTATATAGCAGCTTCAAAGCAGTTTTAAAACAAAAAAATGTGTGTACGAGCTATAATAATAATGTCCGCCGCCGAATCTCAAACCGTAATTGCACAAAGTCTGCACAGGATGTGCATATGAACTCAACTAGACAAAAGCCCAAAGTATCTCTGAAGAATAAGCCAAATGATACCAAAGTTCGTATATATAAGGTTGCTTTTACCGCTTTGGAACTATAGGGAATTTCAGTCTGGATTTTGCCTTTAGCTATCCGCGAATACTCCGGCAGACAAAATAAGTGCATTCGGTCTACCTCCCACTGGTGTGTTGGGATTATTCACATTGCCTTTTTGATGTTTTAATTAAAGAACTCATTGCATTTTATGACTAGCTACCATATTGAAAGTCTGATTTGTTATAAATAAATACACGTTTTTATTTAATTTTGAATCTAGTGTTAATGTGTAAAAGTGTTGATATAACTTAGTTCTACCTATAAAAAAATAAAACTTGTAATTTTAAAATAATCTATAAGGAAATCGATGTAACCCAACGCTGCTTGCTTTGAGGTATCAAAGGCTGTTTATATTACGGCTTTGCTTACGAATCAAATCTTAATTCGGCTAAACCATTGCCGGAAACAATTGACTTACGGTGCTTTTTCTCTCTAATTATTTACATTACAAAACGCCACGTGTTAATACTTTAACAGGATGTTTAAAAGTCGAAATTACCCTGCTAAGTACATACTTCATTTCCTATTAGACATTATTTGTATGTATTGGACTTTTTTAGATAAGCCGAGCGTACACTTACGACAGAATGTTATTTTGATAATATATTATATTTGAAGTGGCCGTATGTTCTCATCGGGAGAGAAGTCGTTTTATTTTTAAAAATGACTCCATCAGTCACAGATAACGCACTCCGGGCGTCAGAAAAATCTGTTATAGCCCCTTTTACGTGTCTCGTACCATTTCAAAGTAACTAAATATTATTCGAACGGTCTCTGTAGATATTTCATTGACGTTATTGGTCGTAACGCACAGAAGTCAACCGTAGACTAAATTTATATAAAGGAATATCTCCCTAATTATATACGAAAAAGAAAAGTGAGAGGATTCATTATCTGGTAGGGACGTCGTTTGCTAGTTATATCCAAACGATGACACAGTTTTACAAAAAAAGTGTAAACATATAAAAGAAAATTAATAAACAAGTTTGCCTAGTCTCTTGCTGCTCAATAAATACATTTTTATGAGGCCAATAGACCGTAAAATAGTAATATTTCATAAGAAATTGCGACCGAAGTCAAGGAGAAGAAATTGAATCAGTTTGAATTAAACTGGACTTGTCTTTTCTATATTTATGATACCTACACCCATAGGTGGAAGTCACAATGAAAACAACTTTTATCACATCTGACTTGTGATTTAATGATAATGACACCATTGAATTTATATTATGTGGAGTTCCTTCCGTCTCACTCCTACTTTTCGAGGTGCATCTGTACCTGTGACCGAAAGCCTCGAGTGTTGTTTTCTGCGAAAATTCCACTCCAAAACGAGGTATCGATACCAGTTTTTTGACTAGTAGCAGCTCACAACAACACAATTGAATCGTGATCTTTTTTAAGTTAATTAAGGAAAGTCAAAAGGACTACACTTATTTTTATGTCTTTTGTTATAACTTACATTTAAATATGTGTAGTATGTTACGTACAAACCTTCTTTTAAAAGAAAATTATCTAAACCAAACCTATTTCATATAAATCTATTTGGATCTATACGAGACAAAATGTCTCGTCGAGTAAGTACCGTACATAGCGTTCGCACAATAAAACAGCTTTTAAAAACATAGCGCTATCTTAGCGACCATTCAGATGGTCGGGTTACGTTGTTTTGAAAGCGTGTAGATCTATTACGATGACGTTTCGACGAAGTGACGACTTCGAGTTACGTTTTATATCGTCATTTGAATCTCGCGCTCGGATGTTTGGTCCGAAATGATCGTTCATTAGCATTTTATGACTGATACGACCGATAAAAGTGTAATAAGACGCATTCAGCGGCTCATATCGTGTGATAGACTAGCCCGGCCCGTCAGAGGAAGTTGGCACTATGTTATTGGCCTATAATCATTCAGATCGACGCATTCAGATTCTTTGAATGGAAATAATTGTACGTTTCAGATGTTCAGTTGTCGCATTGTTCGTTGTGCGAGTTACAACCAATATCCGACGATAGAAATAAATTTTATGAGTCATGAGGTGATTTCGTTTTCATTTTCGAGTCAAAATATTAACGTAAATTGTGTTGATCTTGGTGATTAAAACATGAAAATATTGATAAGAGGGTTTGTTAAAATATTTTATGTTTCACTGGATACAAGAGCGTTGGCTTAAATATATTCGAAATGTGTTCGGAGGCGTGTGGCATCATAATTGCTTCATCGTCGCCTTTCACGAGCCCACGAACGTTCATAAGTGTGATGCACAATATGATTGCTCATCGATTTAGCTTGTAGGCTACATAATAAAGTTATTTTCTCGTTATATATTGTTATGTATAGTTTTTATCGTACTCATAATAAAAACTATACATGTCAAAGAAATGATTTGTTAATTACAGTGGAATTCTTAAATAATGAATATTGTCTGTAAGTATGTTTAGTTAAGAGTTCATATTAATGAACACAGAAACTGTTTATGTCTATATTTCGATATAGAAGGCAGTTATAAAAAAAACTTTACTAAAGAAGGATGAAATTCTTACAATTATTGATATAAATCTTGTAAAATCAGTACCTACTGCAAAAATGTGTTTAAGATTAAAATATTAGTCAATGAGGAGTCACAAACAGTTTTATTTTCATTGATTTCATTACATATTTTCAAAATTCTTGTTTCCAAATTAAAATATGTAGTTTGAAATATAATATATTAATTTTTTTTTCTGCGGACCTCATAGTCGATCTGAGACCAGTTCTGGGTGTCTCCATTACTCATACATTCGGATTTGTTCTGGTGTACTATCCGCGTTGTTTCCCATTTCAATAACATATAAGCCTATTTACGTTTGGATCGAGATAATTTATCTATTTAATTATCATATATAATAAATTGCGAAAACAAATATACCATTCGATTCGTATATGTATATTTATTTGATTTATGGAATAGTTTCGCCAGAGATATGAATGTCCTCTATTCACTGACCTAAGCTAATATACAATAGTTTGTTGACATTGAACTGGCAACATCTGCTTGTAGTTATCAAGCTTTGAATAACGCCTACGCCGCTGTTCACAGATACAAAAAAGATTTAGCCATTGAATCTGTTTACGTCTTAGACCAGGGTAAATGTAATTACGATTAATAAAAGTACAGTATAGGACATTCGGACAGGTGTTAGGTTCGTGTGCCATCTGCCTAAAGGTTGATTGTCCACGAGTCACATCCGCCAATAGCTTCACACCCTCAAAGTATAAAGCCCAGGGGCGAGAAGTCGTAAAGTTTTTTTAGAACTTCTCCCAACAAAATGCGAATCATAAAAGTAATTGGAAACCATTCATATTAATAGACATTTACGAGGTCTCCTCCATAAAACAGAGATTGTCATCGCGTCTTACGCAATGATCGTGCTCATAAGCAATAGCACTATTAATTCGCGTTTTGTACGCTAGTTTTACTAGCACTATATCACAGAGTATTTGCAAGATAATGCTTTTGAAATACAGTGTAATACTATATCCATACAGTATTTCGATTGGTCTATTATGACATTAATTTTATTTTATGTCGATACGTCCCTTATAAGGAATGGAATATCTTATATGACATGGCTGTTATATCTGTACTGTTTTCCCGATGACTGATAAATATAAAGAGCATTAGGGCTGCGCAGCTGTTGCTCATCCAGCTCCTTTGGGATTCTCGCAATTTTCCTACCCTTAGTTTAATTCGAATCCCGAAGGTTTCCCGGGATTTTTATTATTATAACTTTATTAACGTTCTCGTTTCGTTTCGTCTCGTTTATTGCGAATAAGATTTGTGTTTGGATTGGGCGAGTCGAGTGATAGTTTTTATATGTAGTTTTTTATTTGTAAACTAATAAAATATGCACCTGTCTAATAAATAGTACGGACGTGGTATGATGGCAGGGTTTCTGTCCGAAAGTTGTAAATCAAGCTTGTGGGAGGACAATTTTTTAAAGTGTTTTTCTAATTTCAAATCAGCGGTTTGGAATTCGCCTAATATACTGGACTGTTGTGGAATTTGCAATAAACCAATTTTGTGGTGGTTGTTTTATAGTTATTTCGAAATCACGTTTGCCTGAGATTCAGGGCATGGCTGAAACAGAAAACCGCAACTATCGATGCAAAATTATTTCGAAATGAGATTGTAGATTAGATGTTACTTCGTGTGTTACTTCAAGGCAAGCCTACAAATGGTAGATTGCGTACCTATTCTAGGACTGCCGCATTTTAAATGATTTTACCATCGAATTATCCCTGATATAATTTCGAGGTTTTTCTGCTACAAATAAGTAACCATTGAAAGTTATTTCTGCCAAAGTTAAACTGATTTTTATTAGTGATTTATGATTAAGATTTTCTAGTAGGTATAAAATAAAAGTAGTAAATTCGTGAATTTTTTAATTTATTTAACATAAAAATTAATAGTGGCGTGGAATAGATTCATGTATTTATTAATACATTTTGTGAGACAAAATTAAATTAAATACCTATATTAATATATCGTCATTATTTTAGTCAGTAAATGAATTAAATAAATGGTGGCAGGTCATTAATCAAAACTTATTTTGTGAATGTTTACAAAATAAAGCGTAAACAGGTATTCGTATTTACTCAAACAATGTTATTGTAACGTGTTGATAACCCTGTTACAAAAATAATTGTTACTATCTAGAACGTGAAAGCTTAGAAAATAGATTCCTTATCTTATGACTGTTTAAGTACCTATTTATAATATTCATGTATATATGTAGAATTAAATATTAGTTTGATTATAGTATTAAATATAGAAAGTATATTAATATTATAATAAAATAAATACTGAATTATAATAAACCGAAGCATGCCTAAAAGATAATCTAATTTCGAGTCTAATCTAAGTCTACAAATACTTTTGTACCAACCCTCTCTGTTTACAGCGGCAATATTTTAACTCGAAACGCAATATCGTAACGTAATTCAAAACGAATTAGTTTCCCCTGCGGAGCGGTGAATTTGAATATTGTATGTACTATCACCTTTACTAAAGTGTTGCTTAAAAATGAATCTTAAATCGACGGTTCGAATGTAGATAATGGTACGTCTGCTCACCCCGTCAGATACCTTTTTAAAAACAAAGGGGGGCAGTATTGTTATATTTTATAATTCCTCCGCCTCCGAGGCGAGAGTGCAAATGTTTTTAGAATAGACCCCTTAATATACAAAATGCCTAAATGTTTGAATATACAAAATGCCTAGGTAGCGAATTTTGGTGGAGAATATACTCTGCTATCTTCGAGAAAATTGTTGTTCCGCCTAATAATGTTATGAAATGCAAATGGCCATAATTTTCCACTAACTGAAGTTCATTTGAAGTATACTACGTTCATTTTATATAATGTTATAGTTAAAATACAAAAGAATGTAAAGATTACATGATGTATAAATATCTAAAGATGCTTTACGAAAGAAAAAGGTCTTATAATTTACTTAAAAGAGGTACACAACAAACTATGTAACTATGTATATAAAACACTTTTTTACTTATATTTTTACTTCAATACTTATAGCACAGTGCGCAACCCTACTATGCACTTCAGTATTAATAAATTAAGAAAAAAATACGATTTCTTTTATCAATATTTATTTTTAACCTGACGAAATAAATTGTGCCCAAAACCGCATCCCCTTCGGTCAAGCAGTTTAAAAATGGCCGCCGAACGTCCAATAGGGGAGAGAGGTGTGTAATATGGGGTTGCGAACATGCAAATTTAATTTGTAGAAGTTAGCTTCAACTGAGCTCGTTAGTTCCATTGTACTCTTATTAATTCAACAATATAATTTATGGCGTACTATGGGTGTCTGAAGCATAAACTGTTTTAATTGAAACTAAATGCGGGTGTCCAAGCGTCGATATAGATCGATTGTGACCGTCCTAAAGTGATGGCAAATACTCTGCTTTCTACGCAATTAATTTACGTATAGTTTTATAAATTCTAATTTATTTCCTTTTATTTAAATGTTTTTTTACTTTTCCTTTATATCCGTAAAGGATGGGGTGAGAACTGTAAGGTCCTAATTGGAGTCATTTTACGAGAGATTTACAAACTTTTGTAATTTTTTTTTTCAAACTTGTCAGTGATGACTTACCACTATGACAAATGCTCGTTTCGGAAAACCTTTCGATTCTTTTACGACTGAAGAAGTAACTGAAATTTAAATTTATATTTTTTAAGAAATGTGAATTTATATTATTTACTAATCTAAACCTTAATTTATAGGTACTTAGGATATATGTATACAATTTATTTGTCACTGTTTAATATATAGTAAATTCAACTGTCAGTTAGTTAAATGTGATGATGATTACTCACCATTTTACTGCTTCACCTGAAACGTTTAAGAGCCCAGTGGTTGTTCATACTTCATAATTGTAAGTTTAGAGCGTTTTAATTACAAAGGCCCTATTCGGAGGGCCAAATAGGTCCTAAAGCGGCAAATGGGCCCTGAGCCCGAAGGCTTGTAAGCTACGAGGACCGAGTAAAATGGGAGGTATTTAAATGTTACGTTTATAACGCTTGGTTATTGTGTTTATAGTACGTTTATAACTGGGCGTAACAGTTTTGAAAATTAGTGGTAGTATTTTGTTTTATCTTTTGGTATAATGACATTTATCATTTTTATCTCTGACAATGAAATATAATAAATAACCTGAAAACCAAGGAAAACCGGCGGGATTCATAAGTAAAGAAATTAAAACGGAAACCTTTAATATGACGTCCCGTTTATAAAAATTAATGCGCATTCCGGTCACGCCACAGACCCCATTAGGGCAATACAAATTGTAGATATTAAACACAGCCGCGGCCATCTTGCAATTAAAGGCTCCCCATAACTCAAGAATGTGCTTTATATCCCTCTCTCCCTTATAAGTCCAGTGATTAAACTTCTCACGAATTTTGAAGGTTTCGCTATCGGCAGTTATAATTAAAAATTAATACCGACCCTAACAAAAGATTAATTAAAAGTCCTCGACGGTTAATCTTCAGAAAGAATAATGAATGAACTCGTGGGCGCTTAATATACAGCTGTCTAAAAATGGTGCAGAATACAATATCCTCATTTTTTTTTCTTTTTTTGATCGAATATTCGAACATGCCAGCTCTATTTTATCTGAACCTTATTGAATAAATCAAAGGATTCCGCTCACATTCCTTCTCACTTATTTTTATTTTTATTTTAATCTAGAATCTGAATTACTGAGTGATCTATACACTTTTCAAACTTTTAGATTACGCATTTATCTGTTCATAATAATATATCAAATTACATTATTGGTTAACCTAAGGTTTTATACTCAGTATAGTTTTTATTAACACTCCCATGCCTACACTCAATACCTACACTCAAAAATTATTACAAGTATCTCCCCAAAACAAAAAGACACGTATTGTTATGTCTCGCGTAAGTTGTTACGAAAAACATATTTTTTTCTCAACGCTCTCGCGAGAAGCGTGCAAAACGTAAAATTTCAGGAGTATTCCACCGCTGTGTACGCTTATATTCATAAAGCTACACGGTGAATTGCCCAACATACAGTTATGTTAATGTGGGACTCCCTCACCGGGCCAAAAAAGATAGGATTGCAAATTTGCGGCCAACAATTTATGGTGCTATACTCCCCTCGGGTAAAATAGGCCTATTGGCATTTCGGTGAGCTAGCCACGCTCGTTTTCGGCCAAAATGACCCTAAACATTTTATTTGGTAGCATCGCTATTCGCGCAGCGGTATTACGCCGACTAATTTCGAGCCACCATTTGGGGCGTCTTCACGCCTGTTCCGTATAAATATAGCCGAAGATTACACACGTCTGACTCGCTTCTGCGTGAAATGTTAAGCCGTGTCGTGTGAGTATTGCGCACGCTAATATCGCCTTTATAGTAACGCAACACGGTTTCTAATGGTTATTTTGTACATTTGCCAAATGTGCGCATAACCTTTATTAGGAATAGTAGAATCCGCAGGGTGCGCAGTATTATGCAGGAGTCAATAATTCCGATCCCTATTTATGGCCAATCAATTAGCACCCGTATGCCTTTGTTTAATTGGATCGGACCGTTAATTGGATTAGCCTATTGTGTACGATACCACACGCTTATACACATTCACATAAATACACAGTTAGCAGGACTGTTAATGAATGAGAAAGCTAAGAACTGCAATTCAATAGAAAATAAAGCTTATACTGCTACCGTGCGACCCCCCACGTTACTTCTGTTATTCGTATTAAATGTTACGTAGGTACCAGCTCGACCAAATTCAGATTGAGAAAAATAGAAACATATTGTCCCACCGCGTTCAAAATAAGTACTTATCTATATTCCCACGTCGATATCTTCCCGAATGTAAATATGACACCCCATAAACTGAATGTTTTATCGGCTGCCAGTGCTATACCAATTTATTCTGGTCATTTTTGTCTACTTCGAGGGTGTACAATTTTTAGGGGAGAATTTATTACATCTATTATGACCTTTATGGTGCTAATACCTTCGGACTAGACGGTAGACCGGACGGCTCTGGGACAACAAGTTATGATTTACAGGTTTAAATTCTTTGGTTTACGGTTGGCATGTAAATTGACGTAGTGGTGGTAGATGTGACTGTCAGGATAACAAATGAAATTATTCTTAAAGACAAAATAAATATCGTTTAATATTTGTTAAAATAAAATGTTGTGTTTAAATCAAGGCTCTTATATTAAGCAATGGAAACTTAGCATTGAAGTCACGCCATGAAATATCCAAAGGTACCTATATTAAGAATCAATAAATACTGTTGTACTAAGTATCGAGTAGCTCGGTTGGTAACGCATGAACAAGCACGTAAACCTCATAAATTGTGTACAGCTTTACAATTTATCAAGTAGACACAGATCGGTATCGTTTCGAAGTCACCATCCCGCATTGCAATCCGTTGTTTAGGCCGCCAACAAAATATTCCGATCTCGTACTAAAGTAACGCCCTCTGCCGTCGGCCCCCTATTTATACCCGGTTATTGGCACTTCTTCAATGTCAGACGCACCCTGTGTCTGATCCTCTTACCCCCTGTTGCCCCTTACATACATTACCCACCGCTCGAATGCTAAGGGCCTCAATGGCTATATAAAATTATATCAATCCCATGGATTTTATTGTCATTACAATTTCAGATTTGCCACCTCGTTGAAGGGTTGTGTTTTTGTTGTAAGAATAAAGTTAGAAAGTCGTTGTGATTCCAAATTGCTAATAAGGAAAAGGGCGACCGATTGGGAATTATTGGAATTGGTTTCATCAATATCTTTAATAGCAGACTACTGGGAGCTTTTCTCAAAAAGCGTTACAGCGAATTTTTCTGTTTCATGTTTTTTGTATTTTTGATGATAGGTATTGCCAAATACTATGTTGACTGCGCAGTTCTCCACATAGTAATTACAACCGTTTTGATTCCCAACTTTTCATATTATGAAGACAAGATTGACGCATGTTTCACTATAGAAGAACAAAAAGACCCAAAATATTACAGTTATTACTAAAATTTTAAAAGGTTTTAAATAATAAATATGCTGGATATAAAAATATACAGCATATCTATCGTTTACCTAGGTATGGTAGTTTCACAACTTATGTTGTCGAGAAATGTAATTTCGATACAAGTATAAAATTTTGCAAATACCAAATCGCACTTTGACTAATTCAAAAAGAAACTGATTTCTAACCAAATACTAGAACACTGAAGAGTAAAACTATTAATTGTTCTTCTCAGTAGATTTTCTTTACCTACAAAAAAAAATAACTGTTCCTTACCTACTACCAATTCTCGTTTACATGTTAAGACTCGATATCATCTGCGTCAAATATGAGCAGTGCCTTTAGCGGTTACTATCAGAAACTATGAATCTTCATTGATATCCTAATTGAATTTTATTAAACGGCGTATACTCAAACTTAGATCCTAAGCAAGTGCTTTGTGCTATATTTACAATAGCGTGAAAGTTTACTTTAATTTGTATGGTATCAAGGATGAGATTCTGATCTCGTCTTTATTACAAATTAAGTAACGCCATACAAAAAGTAACACAGAAAACCTACACTTAGCAAGTATCATGTAGCTATAAGTAATGAAATGAAGGAAATGCATTACCTATTTAATGCAAAATTTAGTTCATGATAACGCGTAAACCATATTTTTCAGGAGGAAATAGATTTGTTTTTTATAGTTTTTTCGATATTTATCCAACAACCTATACAATATGAGACCTTTTGATCTTAAGTAATTCTTAGAACACGATATAGCTAAGACGCGAGACACATTATGCAAATGAAATACCT
This sequence comes from Calamotropha paludella, assembly GCA_927399485.1. Classification (NCBI taxonomy): domain Eukaryota; kingdom Metazoa; phylum Arthropoda; class Insecta; order Lepidoptera; family Crambidae; genus Calamotropha; species Calamotropha paludella. The sequence goes on along the minus strand of OV656815.1, from coordinate 16,650,454 downwards.
TTGGTTTGCCCACACAAGTCTTATATAAATAACTCTTGACAGCCAAGTTCAAAGATAAACCATTAAAAATACGTGAAAAGTTAAGCCTCACTGTGACATTAAAGTAGATTAATAAGAGTCGATAGAAATCGTGGATAATATAAACATATAATTTAATCCTTATCTGGTCGGTGAATAGTAAAGAACATGCAAATAGCAAAAAAAGCTAATTGGAAATAATGTTGTAATTGCCTACGGCTTGGTCAGGTTATTTGTTTTAATTTTAATTTCATAACGTTTCATTAATTTAATATTTTATAGCGACATACATTACATAAACATTTTTACATAGAAAAAGATAGTTCACAATAATCTCCTGGGGGTTGTTTCTGGCTAACCTGGTCATTTGCCGCTAACTATACTAGTCTACTAATTTTTTAATAATACTTAGTAAACATATTAGCAACTATTATAATTCGAAAGTCAAATTAGGTAATAATTATAACAAAAATTGTTACAAAATATTAATTTATATGAAGTTATCAGTAATTTCCTCAAAGTAATTTTTTTTTTAAATTTGGAGTGACTTAGCTTTCAACACAAAAAAACATTACTGTAATTTATATAATCATTGATATTTATTATTTTTCTTACCTAAATCTTAATACAGCTTCGATCTTAATTAGAAATTTTACAGACAAAAACATGCACTACACGATAGATATGCTAAATATCAGTAATACCCCTTTAGTTATAATTTTTTCCTCACAAATATTATAATTATCATAACATTAGCAATTGTAAACAAGTGAGCAGCCCTGTGAGAATTCAATTATATGGAAACAATAATATGTAATTATGATGAAACCGAAGTCGTGGGTGGCTGTGCCATTAATTGAAATCGCTGATTTTCCGCTTTTACATCTCATTTACATAAAACTGTAGGGTTAAGGTCCAGATTACAACCATTACTCACAGAGCGTGGACAGCAGGACATCATAAATATCTATAGATAAACCGGTATTAATAATTTTTAATTGTATTTTAATGTAAGTTTTCGTAGATAACTTTCCATGTTTAGTGTTAATAATAAACATGCAAAATTGAATTTTACAATTTTAATGTTAAGTCCATTATTGCTTACACTAAACTTCATGATCCTTAAAAAGAGTCAAAATTTTAGGACTGCGCAATTATGTTTCTCTACAGTAAAATAAGATTTTAATTACCTATTAATGCAATTAAATTTGTTGAAAGCTGCCTTAATTGCTAAGGACAGCAGTGTTCGTTTATAATGTTTATAAAAGATAAAAACTTATTCAGCTGACTCATTGTCATCCTGTTGTATTTCTTTTTTTCTTATTTTTCAAGAAGAACAAGATTTAATATGTTGAATAAATCTAACGGAAAAAGAAAAATTTAAGCTTTTGGAGTGTAATAAATTTTGAATAATTTAAATGCAACACTACACTTATTTATTTATGAGCTTTATGGGTAAAAGATTTTTGTGTTTGCCGCCAAATCACTTATTAAGATTCTGACCTAGTTGCCTTTGTGTCTGACTTATACATATAAAAAAGCGGTTGTGTTACTAAGTTCACGTTTGACCGGAAAATATTTTTATAATTCCAGACAGGTGTTTAATTTTTTATTCTTCGAGTTTTTTGTTGAAATAAAATATTAGGGTAAGTAAAGGATACAAATTACATTAATATTTAATTCATAGTTTCAAGGAATCAGTTTTATTTCTTCGTAAATATTTCCACACGCAGATTGTAAGCGAGATAAATGTCACTCATAAAAATATTTTAAAAATATGTTATTTTTTTTATTAGACATAAGCTGCCTAAATTATAGATTATTTATAGGTACCAATATCTTACCTTTGACGATATTAAATTATTATAATAATTACACATAAATTAATATGATTAGCAAATTCTTATACTAACATCTACGTTTTTCAGAATCTCCATATGACTATTTAACTTCAAAAGTTATAAAAAGAGATAAGCAAAGGCGTTGCCCTAAAGGTCCCTCTTGAAGGTGAATTGTCCCCTGTAATACTAAGATACATATCAGTGAGTTACGCACCAAGCCCTGATACTATCAGATATATATCAGCCAGATTAATGCTACGTAGAACGAAACTAACTGCCTGCAATGCAATGCTACCGGCTTATTTAAGCTTTCAACTCTAACTTGATAAACGAAAAGAATTTCTATAGCTTTATGAACCGTCCAAGGCGAGTTCTTAATGAGTAGGTTGTATAATTAAAACAACATAGTTGTTAAAATTAAGTTGTGAAAATACTTGTTTAAATACCAAGCTCACTCATTTGCAGGTCACTGAGTTGTAATAATGCGATACAAGAACATTACATTACATAATAACCGAACACATGTAATTATGCAGTATTTTTTACTGGTACATTTCACGCATTAATTAATTTATGGCGGAACTGTCAAAAACTAGCCGACATGTTAATATATTAGGTATTGAGGGTAAAACACATATCTTAAGTAAGAATATAATCTTTTTAATATTTAAACGTCTTATAATTTACTCCCCTAAACACGGACAGCCTTTTAAACTTACCTATGTACCTAAATATAAACGAGCCGTTTTAACAATGCATTGTAGCTAATACGTTGAATAGTAAATCATGGTCGTTTTGTCGACGGTTTAAACGTGCGTTAGTGCGAAAATTTGCTTGGGCTGCCAATTTGTTTTTATCGGCCCTTCTGTAACCGGTAGGAAAATTGCTGAACTATGTATAAACAAAAAGAGGACCAGCTTATCAGGAACCTTGCAGTGCTTGCTTACCATGTTGGGTAATAATCAAGTGTTATTTTAACAAAACAAATAAAAGAAACTTCCGCAAGACGCACTGAAATTTATACCATAATATATTAATAATTATTAGGCTGTGAAGAAATGGAAATATGACTAATAACAATAACAGACATTTAATTAAGGAAGTACAAGATAAAAACACTTGGGTATATTCGATAGCTACCTATTCTAATAAAACATTATTTTGGTACTTATATAGTTAAAAGTTTTATTGTGTGTATGATACTTGCTTGTAAATTTTAACCTAAGTCCTTACTATAAAATATTACGGTTTAATGTAAAAGTATTTCTTTTTACAGCAAACACTTTTTCGAGACAGCTGGTGGTTGCTTAATTGGAATGCCTATTGGCAAAATATTTTGACAATTGTTTACCGACTCCTCTGTTAAGCACTAGTAGATTAAGTGAAAGCAATTTTAGAAAACATTCTTTAGCTCTCTAGATATGCAGCTCATTTCGATCGGATTATTACGTCTGGTTTCAACTAAATGGCCTCACCTGTCTTATTGACAGAGAAAATGTCGATCTTTAGAAAAAAATATTCATCGAGTTCTCGACTGTATAATTCGGAGTCAAATATGGCCTCCAAGGTCATGCGATTGGCGCAACTTATTATTTCTTTTTTATAGTTCATATAATACTAAAATTAATTTAGAAATTAAAACTTAATTCCATAACCCATAGGTAATAAAAAAGGAAATGTTCAAAATGCCGTGATGTCCTAAGGGGTCCACTATGTCGCCGCACGGGCAAAGATGTGGGAAAGTGCAGATTGCCCCCAGACGTAAACAGGCTGCAAGACGGAAAATGGTGTTATCGAAAAGTGTGCCAATAGTTGGCGAGGTTGGTCAGTATAGCTTGCAGCCAAAGTCCCGACTGCCATCTGGTTATTGCATGAAGGTGAGCACGCTCTGCAGTGTTGGTAACCGTATCTAAAAATCATTCAGCAGCAATCTGCAGAGCGGCTCATGCCATTGCTTTTGAAATGAGTCACTTGAGTTGACAAGTAACTTGAGTTTGTTGCCTCCCAGGGATTTTTTTGCTTCAGTTAAATTCATAATAGTGCAGTTCGAAAAACACTTAGATAAAATTTTGAAACTAGGGGGGGCAACTCTGAAAAATTTGCGTAAACCTAAACCACCAAAACGAATAGATAGAGAAGCTTGTTAAAGTTAAATAAATATGTATTAAGAAGACTAGAGACAATATATTTCACCGCGTCATCTAATTTGGAAGTTTGGTGGGGATGTTTCCACAAATGCGAAGAACGGAGCATATAAGTAAATTAAGGAACAAAAAGACAAAAGCACATGATGGTTAAATCCATGTGAGAGTTAATTTTAAGTAGGCAGTTGAGTCGAAAATGTATCTAGTTTCCTTTTACAAAATTATCAACGGATTCATCAAAAATTGGTGAACCTAAGAGTAATAACGAGTAGTTACCTACAATTTTGATTCTTGCAGCTAGAATATTAAAATCATCTATTATTGATTTTTTGACAATTATTGTATCAGAAATGTACATGCTCACATTTGCCAAAATTTAAATCCAGAACAATATCTTGAAATTTTTCTATTAAAAACTTTAAAATCTGCGAGGACAGTATTAGATTCTCCTACTATGGTTCTATCATTTAAATACCACTGGAATTTAAACTTGTATTTACCGGGTGAATAGCAAAACTAATTACAGGTCCGAGAGGATCACCTTGTTAACACCCTACTGAAGAAGAAAGTAGATTTATAAATAAGCTTTGTTGGTAAACCATAACATTGCTAAAATGTGCAAAAATGTGCACAGAAGGTGCCTTATCTTTTATTTGTGTAAGCAAGGTGACCCTGTCTAAAGAATTAAAGCGTTTTTTACATCCACCTTTAACACAAAATCGTTGCTGTGTTTCCCCGTGAAGGTCTTTAGAGAGTGAATAGTAGCTTCACAGCAGCCTTGTACGCCAAATCCAAGCTGTGTTGATGCAAAGTAGGCACTTAGTGGGCCACAAATGGATTTGCAACATACTTACGCCGCAAGACGGCGAAAAGTAGAGCCTACCGCGATTGGTCGTATCCCATCCTCTGTTTTTTTAAGGGCGCAAAGATTTGCCCCATAAAGGACGTCCAGAAATGTAACAATAACACCGTTTGTATATTCAAGGTAGTTCTTTTGGTGATGTATTAGTTTATACTCTTCGCCTAGAATCGACTTTCAAAGCCATAACTACGTTAATAATTAATCTAATTTAATTCCGAACCATACAAACAATGAAAAAAAATATTTTAGTCATTTAATAAACAACTTTGTGCCAATAGCAATAACTTCTCGTTACGCTAGCGTTGTATACCTTTAATCTTATAATGAATGTTTTTACAAGTCCTGAAGCAGGTCAAGTGAATATAAACAATGGTACACTAATAGAGACATCACTTGTAGCCTTCGTTTAATCCCTTTGAGAGCAGTCGACACTTATTACGGAATCTGTTATCGAAGCCGACAGACGCGTTTCAGCTATTACCTACTAAAGTTTATTGTATTTATATTGCGAATAAAAGGCGGCTGGAGCTTGGCACGTTTACTTAGGGCTTCGAGTAATCAGCTCAACTTCCTACAGATGAAATAATGCTGTATGAACCTTCAAAATTTGTAAACCGCCCATATTTTGTAGAAACTAATGTTACAAAACAACCGATTTGACCCATACACTAGTTAAACATATGTTTCTTCTGTAATATTTTACTGTGTTCTCTTGGTTTGTAAAAGTAATGTAATGGTTATTAAAATGGAGTTTATGATATTGTTTTTTACGCTTTTTTAAACTTTTGCAATTATTAAAAACATATATATATAAGTCTGTTCACGATCACATCCTGTATAACTACAAACATTTTCCACGCGTTAAAAACCAGATTACAGATAATTTTACTGGTCTTGTACACAAAAAAAACAGACTTACCAAATCAATCAATAATAATGTTTCACCAATTAAAGAAACTAAATTCAAAAAAGTTCAGTTTTCAAATTCATTTTATTAATTTTTATTAACCGTTAAACTAAGAAATCGAAGACCGAATAAAAACCGATTTGACCGAAATATTGGTTACCGCCAAAGCAAACTTTGGGAGCTCTCGTATCAAGAAACTGTAAATAAATCTGCAAATCCATTTCCTAGCCCACTTTAATAATGGCTTAACAGGGCTACTTAATTTGAAGAAAGGTCTTTAACACTACTAATGGCAAACAGTTACATTTGGTTAAGTCTGTAGAAGATTCGGATTTTATCATGAATAAAAAATGTATATTACATCAAAAGTATCTAGGAATATTTAATCTAGTTACTAAATATACCTTTTAAAAAAAATCGTTATTCGAAAAGATAATTTCTGTGATAAGATAAAACATTTCTGTCAAGTCGTATTTTATAATTCTGCAATCGGTTTGAGGTCAAATTACTAGAAATTCAGCTATATTTCTGAGTATAATGAATAGAAAAGAACGTTTTTGCTCTAAACGGTAAACACGACTCTATGCTACCAAAATGACGTGTGAGTCGCAACGAAACATTAAAAAAGTTGTAGATAAGAGAAGCTTGCTGGTTTACACGTACTTGGTATTATGTATCAATTAAAATTCTAGTCAGCGTTTAATAGTCTTTGTTGGTCACGTATATACTACTAGTGAGAACTTTATCAAAGTCATATTCTTTTGTATTTTTAAAATATTAAATCAAATAAATTTCAAATACCTAATCAATAAAATAAATTTGTAGATTCTATTCTATACCTATCAAATATTATATTTGTAAAAATAATTTAGCTTACCACGAGGGTTATTATTATTATATAACCAGAATATTGAAATGGTATTTAACGAATTATTAATTTCCTTGTTAAAAATTGAGAAAGAATATTAAAAAGCTATACTCAACTCAGATAATATTTACTAATCTAATGTATTATTCTTAAGTGAAATGGTACAATCCCGTTAGCTTTAAGCCGTAAGCTCAATGAGATAAAAGTTAAAGCTACGAAGAATCAATAAAAGTCTTGAACTTACATGTAAACGCCCCTACTTCTAAAAAATCTTTTATACTTTGTATCACAAATAATTTCTGTGTTATTATTTAAAAAAATGCAACAAAGTAAATATAAAAATACAAGGCAATAAAGCTAGTTAAATAAAAAAAAATAAACCAGTTCTATAAGATGGCTTGATACCATTTAATCAGTTAGAGTAGTCGAAACTAACTTTCCTAATCTTTCGGCTAGACGGCGCGACGTCACATATATATTATGGTAAGAAGCACTACACTATTATCATTATTTCTAGACTAATAAAATAAATTTGTAGTTGCAGACTAAAGCGTTATTAGCATAACGCACCCAACTAGCTTTCTGGAGTTCGACGCACAGAACAATGATTGCCCGGGCGTTCGTTGAGGCACGTACTAACAACTCTATATGAAAGCAGGCTTACAAAGAGGTACCAGATATTTATTGTGTCTACCCTACAACAAACCATTTAAAGCATTTGGGATCATATCAAAACACTAATTGATAAAAACGATATTTAAAAAAATATCGTTAACGGAAACTATATCCCTCACTCCATTATAATGAAAACTTTTTTAATATGAGCAACCTAGAACTTTTTTACCATTTCCCAGCTTATTGAAGAGTCCCTTTTTTCATAATATTAAATTCAGCTCAGCCAAAAGACGACCACTGCTGGACGGAAGCCACCCCCAAAAGGGGGGTTGCTATAATCTCCACGCTTGGCAGGCATGTTGGAAATAGCAGTAAAATATCATAATTTGGAACGCTGGTGCCCATTTTGTGATCTATGGTGATTACCTCCAGTATTGGTAGTTGCTTTTTACGACACTTTTAAGTGTGAAGTGTGGGTTGGCGCTATTCTACCCTGCTGGACACCACACGGCTCTGAATTTAAAATCAAATAAAACACTGCATAAAAAAGACACTTGTGTTTACTGTAATACACACTTTACATTGCGTCACATGTTACAATTTTGTGAAGCTTTCTTCACGAGTTTGCTATTGGAATATCAACATCAAAATAAAATTCTTTATTAAAACGAATTACTTAGCACCTAAATGTTGATTTTCTTATTTGTTTATTTAAATAAGTTCAAAGTTTGGTTTTGTAAATCGAAACTTAAATAGCTTTTACGCATATTTATAAGTAAACTTCATAACGAAGCCACAACTTAAGTATGGCCCGTTTGTTGTGGCTTTGTAATCGGTCATTTTACACCCAGTAGGTTTATTTACCGCGCGGTGAGAATTGTTGAAAGTTTTGTGTGTGTATGAGATGTAAGAGAATTATATTCGCGTTATTAAGAATATGATTGGAGTAATAAATACAATAAGTTTAAAATATTTCTGTTTCTTACAATTTGTAGAAATGGTGGGAAAATTAGTTTTAATTACTATTTTCGACGTGAGAACCACTCTATAGGAAAACTATAGAGACTCTTTTTTTAATATAATGGCTCCATGTGAAACAAAACAACACTATTCATTACATATGTCTTTTTCAACCCAAACGTCACGAAATTCAATTCAAGAACAATTTAATACTTTATTTATAGTAGTGATAGCTGAAAGTTTTGACACCTGATTAATTTAATTTGGATTTTCAGATACAAAACTCTTGCAATGGTCTTTCTTACACTTCAAATGAGTTCATTTTTTATGAAATAGGTATCAATTTAAAGCTGTATTTATGTACTGAATAGATGAAATTTGTTTTTTTTTCTTAAGTCAGAAATTTAAGTATTTAAATTTACTTATATAGCACTTATTAACCCATCTGTTTTTAAAGCCAGGGCGAATAGGCACCTTCTGGGTTAGCTCATTCCATCGTGGATTCTGTCTTGGCTCCTGGGCTTGATAAGGATCAGGAGCGAACCCATTCTAAATAAATAAAATAAATATCGTCATTACTTACCACAGTCACATATGTTCAGTTAGTTCCAAAGTCGCGATATACATTTTTGTTATCTCTTTCCTATGCATATTTCTTTGAAAATATAAATTTATATTCATTATATTCTTACTATCAAAAAATAAATCTTCGAAAATGTTGATTACAATCATTTCTTCATTAATATGTAAAACTATTAACCAAAATGCTCTTATTATTCAATACGTGTCGAAAACTGCTATATCGACATAGGATTTATATAAGGATTCATGAATATTCTGTCCTTACTTGGAAATATGTAAATATTTCAATTGCTACTTGTAAGTCAGTTATTCGTTAGCTAAGTTTTGATTGAATAACTGCTTTTTAAAGGAAATGAAGTCATTTGTTTGAATACTAATTGTTGACTTTACTCGGTAATTAGTATTGCCTTTTCAATCAGAAATAAATACGAATTAACATGGGAGTGATATGATTTGATGTATTCATTTATTAAATACAAATTATAAATTGAAAAATAAATTGTGTGTGTTTTAATTTCATAAAAAATATAAATCTTAATTATTTAAATAAAATTTTACTACTTAAGGAAATTAGTTTGACTTATTTTCTGACTGATACGCGATCTCTACCAGTTCTTACTATTGTTAAACACGACATTTGTCATCAAAATCGTAAGCATATTAAAGTCCTCTACTAGTGATAGAGCTAGCTTTCAGGCCTTCCATGTCGATGTAAATATGGTAAGGAAAATGGACCATATCTGACGATCGTCGTGCCCAGTACGAATAGCTGCTAAAACTATACAATGCAAATGCAGATGATATAAATGGGTAAACACGCCTTCCGAAATAATATAACTTTATGTCCATCCATCCGATGCCTGGCCTTTGTAAATGTTACTTAACCTCCGCAGTCAAACGTTGAACAGCTAACAACTTCCATAAAGAGCTAACACGTATATTTGATAAATTAATGTTCACATCCTTAACTTATTAAGGAGTCCAAACTATACGTAAAAGATTCACAACCGAGAATGTGAGTATCTAAGCCCTTCATATATTAAGGAAAATTAAAAAAGCGATAGCGTCTATTTAAAGTGGAAAAATTATATAAGTAAGTTAATGCAATTTGTCAGGGAAAGTTTAGTTGAACGTCAATATAACTCAAAGTTTTTGAGCGACATACAATAGAGCTATATTTAAAATATTACAAGCTCGAAGTTTTATGCATCCGCTGTTACACAGTTTCAAGAGAAAATGTATTATTTAGCGAATACTTACATGACTTAAACAATACTTCTCAACGATCTATGGCCAATAAAGTTTAACATTTATGTCAACAGGATGCGAATTAAAATTGCAAAGCGACAGTCGTGTTTTCCCATTAATACAATATGTTTACTTAAACGGTCATCATTGCAAGTCGTGTGGAGTTAAACCTTATTGCTAAGTGCATACGACTAAATAAGTACCTATATACGGGTGTGTTGAATGTGTGGTAGAGGAACTTTTTCTAAGAATTTCTATTAATATGAAATTATGAGAAACCACTTTCGTATTTTTATTTCATTTAAAAAACACTTGTTTATCTAGCAAAATCATCAAAGCATACTTTGAAATATTATAGTAACTTACGCAGAAAAAAAAGTACTAAATAAAACCAAAGCACAAAGGTAGTAATAAAAAGTAATTATATTTACAAATTATAATATGTTCATATTTGTTTATTTTTGTTAATTTACCAAAAGGTTTTTAACCAAAAATATTAATAATTGTATTTTTATAACATAACTATATAAATGTGTCTTTATAAAATATGATATAAAATGGCAATGTTGATAAATGGTAAAATGGGTAGCCGAATTCGGATTAAAAGGATTCGGATTTAAAGGAATTTTATTCAAGCATTTGGCATTCCGCATAGTGCGCCGAATCGAAATTTAAGTAATCTTCGGATTAGATATTAACAAGTAAATAATTAAAAATAATTTATAAATAGGTATATCGATAAAAAAAAATATTCAGATTAGGAGCATATGCAATGTTTACTCGTCTCGACACTTACTTATACGTAGGTAAGTACAATATTATATATTTCGCTTTATTAAAAGAATATTAAACAATGTTTGGTTAAAACTGCCGTAACTATTTACCGTTTGCCGTAACCCGTAACGTGTTTACCCGTATGAGATACGTTTTTATAATGGCTATGAAAAAACTGATTTAACATGGCAATTCATAATAAATGCCCTTTAATGTAATACAGTCAATAATATCGTGTTTATGTGATAGTACGGCGTATCAACGTTGTATTGTATAGATTTTCACCACCCGACAAAAATTAAACAAACAATTGTTTTAAGATATTATTAATTCAGCTGATACTGTGAGAATAAAATATTCGGTAATAAAATGTATAAGGTACTTTTGCTTTCATACTAAGATCCTAAACATTTTTATCACATGAGCACGTTCCTTTGCTACTATGAGGTCGACAAACTAACGCTATTTCGTCAACTATAAATAGAAGACTACGTAACACACGAAAAATAGCAACAACAAGTGCAGCCTTGAACGAGTAAGTAGGCGTATGCACGCACGTATTGTCTTCTATGCGGACCGTGTGTCTTCTGACTAAGCGATACTATAAATTGGCATTGACATTTCACTACGCAGAAAGTAAGACATCTTGTTTTGCTATCTGACTATGCGAGCTGCAGAATTTACAATGAAGATAAAATACGTAATCTGTACGAAACTACTACGCTGCTAAAACCTATGCTGTGATTAAAATCAGAAGCTCGGAAGATAATAACTTCAAACATTAACGGTTCTTTGACATTTCGAAAAGAAAAAACGACAATCGTAAATCAATCAAAGAGTAAAGAGTTAAACGAATGAGTTTTAAATGTCTTCGAAGCATGAACAGATGCTACAGCTGTTTCTATGATGGTCACGTCCACGAATCTCGCTGTGTTAGTTCTATGGGTTCGCTCGTTAAATTTTTATAGCCACAAGGTCGCCACTTTATGGTCAATTCTCAACAGTTATTGTTCGAGGACAAACTTTTTATACAACTAGCATCAATCTCTCAGTAGAGGAATCATGAACTATAGTAATAAGGATTTAATTGTTACTATGAACCCTATTTATAAGAACTTAAAATGTTATTTAGATCTGTTCTCTATGGGCGAGTAATGCGATATTTATAGTAGTACTTCTGTTAATCTTAACCTTTTAATGGCGTTAATTACTGAATCGTGTTGTCATTATTTAACAAGAAATATCAAATGTAGGGGGACGGAAAGGTAAATATAACACAAGAAATTTATCATATCCTTTTTACCTAATCATTTAAATACTAGGTTTTAGTATCACAAGAAATTCAGACGCGAAGAAAGTCATTTTATTGCTTTAATTAAAAAAAATACAGACCGAGCTGCAATGTCAAGATGATAGTAAAAAATTATGTATCTAGGTAACTGGAAATATACTATTATTTTAATGTTCTATCAGACAAGATGCATTTGGCTCTCCTCTCATAAATCTTTCTTTTCAATTTTCGAAATAACATTCAAATAGCACGTATAATGCATATAATTAACGAACATGATTATAATAATATTTTGACCAAACTTGTCTTGAAATAGAAACTAATCCAATACGTATAAACATTCGTTAACTAACGGCACTTGACATTTAGGGTTTTCGTCCAATGGACGGTTCTTTTAAGATTAAAACGACACCGATACTGACAATACTCTATACGGTTTCAACTTAAGTAACGATATCCGATAAGCCAGATAAGCTGTATCTAAAAAAAACTTGTAGATATCCTGACATATTTATAGTATGTACATATTTTTATTAAGGTATAGATACCAAAGACAAAGGGCGACTATTTTAACCTTACCTTTGTGCTAATAGTACCTATGTATAAGAATTTACCATATGACCTTGCAAAGTTCATTAAAAGCTAACTTCACGCTTTCCTTTTCCTCTTGACTTGTGACAAAATGCCTGAATCAAAACTCACTTAACTAATTATACAGTTTCAGAATACCAAAGATATGCTGAATAAATCTTTCTATTTTAAATTATTTTAAACGTTTAGATTTATTAATTTATGATTTGGAGAAAATATTGTAAACTATAGAGGTTGTAAAATTATTGTAAAAGAATTGCAGAATAGAAGTATTACGTACTTATTTCATGCTTGGTTAATTTAGAAAATATTTTTTATCAATACTTGGTGTTGATCGCAATTGACCGTTACAGATGTTTGTACTGAAAAATCTATATAATGGACTTCAAACCGGACATAGGGAGATATTCTAGTATTTCTCCTAAAAAAGTCTCCCCAACGACGTTCTTACCGGAGAGGTTACTACGTATGAACAAAATATTTTTCTATCTTTAATCTAAACATTTACAACCTCGGCTGTAGTAGACTTTGCCGTGAAGAAGAGAAGCGTCATATCATCTTATATGTCATCATCATTAAACTATTAAAGACCTCATTGTTGAGGCACAGGACTCAACATTCGCTATGAACGGCAATTAAAAGTGAGAAAGACTATCATGCGGGTCCAGTGTGGATTGATAGATGCTAACGATAGCATGCATTCAACCGAGCCAAATGCCCTAACGTGCCTATCTAAGTATAAAAGACGGCGAGATAATAAATTTATATTCATCTATCCGGTGACTGGTGACAACTTCTATCTTAAACTCAAGTTGTGTAGGCTGAGTTTTCGCATTCTAGACATAGCGGTGTAGTGTACAACGTACATACATCACAGAACACGTATGAGAAACTAACTAGTAAACAATTCCTAGAAGAGCTTTTAGGTTTCAGCTACTATTAGTTGTACATATACATATTTAAATATACCTACTTCTCTTAGTCAAAGGAGCCTCCGTGCAAAACACGGTATGACAAACAAATATTGTTATGACTGCGATTTTGGCGATATCGGCTTTCTCAGAAACAAATGTAATAAAGCAATTTGACGGCCACAGCAAAACAATGGGCCCTTTCTAAGCTTGTTTTAAAAGCTTTCGACGCCTGATTTAAAACCCTTTGACGGAGACCGTATTTGTAAACACAACACAAAGGGTTATACAGAAAAAGAATTTGCGCAATTGACGTGGATTGGATTTTGTTGTTTTTATTGCGAATCCGGTGAAAGTTGCTTTTTGTCTATTTTAGGAGAACTTACCCTTACAGGTAAGCTTTACATACAGCTAACGAAATTTCATAAGGGATGAGATCAGTGCATAATGTTAATTCAAACTAAAAATATCAATTAAAAAAATATGCGCTATAAACGTTACTATTTTCTTATTTATTGCCTTATTAAATGCTTAGGTACATTGTATTTAATTCATAATTTTTGTTCATTTTCATTAACAATTACCAGTTTTTATATATATATTATTAATTCTATTACTAAAGAATTTTGACTATAACAGAAAATGGGACAAAATTCAGGTCATAATTTTTTATATAATAAAGGTTACCGCATTTCATTGCTTAAACGGAAATAAAATTATATTAATAATATGGTGAAAATAATATTATCGTTAAGAATATAAAAGAATTTATCAAAGACTATTAATTATCTCGCTAACCCACTGTGGTTAATTTTAAGTAGATTCACATCCGTAGTACATCTGAGAGATCCATCAAACCTGGTGCAAAAAGTTAAAAGTGTTGGACATATGCAGTGCTTTGAACTAAGCGGTAATAAGAGATTTTTTTACATAGTGTTTGTTTTTAAAAATGTCAATTTTAAAAACTCCTTTCGTAGATTTTTTCTTTAATGTTGTCACTTGCATTGAATAGTATCCATTCTTCTTTTGTCCTAGGAGAAAGTATGTATTCATTGCAAAAAATTTAAACCCTTTTCGCTACTCTTTGCAAATTAAAACGCACAATGGTATGAACTGTTTGTTGCTATTGTATATTTCGTTGCTAAAAATACAAATAACCGAATGCAAACTTTTTATAACAGGTAGCTTTATAACACCTTTTTTTAGAAAGTTTGAAATCTAAGATGGTTTTGTGAGTTGTTTTTTTAAATACAAACATATTGCTCAAAAACATGTAATTGTTGCTAAAAAAATGCACCTGTTTTAATTTAAAGTATTAGAATAAAATTTTGGTAGCAATAGCGTTTGATGAAGCAATTCAAATTAATTATTGCAACAAAACCATAATAGGCTTTGAAGTAGAATTATTGATAGGTTACACATCGGCAACTAAATTTTATTTTTATTTGGAATATGAAAATGTTATATTTCTTAGTTCTTTCTTCTGAAAGGGTTACAGAAATCATTCAAATTTTAAGCCACTTACCTGTACTTTTAATCAATAACGATTAAAAATCAAATTACAAAACATAGATTTATAAATTCCTCCTTTTCTATATACCTACTAAAGAAGTCATACACATCGAAAGTTCATTTCTCTACAAGAAACGTACGTGATGACAAAATAATATGATTATATACTAAAGAATAAGATTCATTAGTATATTTAAAAGAAAAATTATTTCATAATAATTCTATTTACATAAAGTAAGTAAGCCCCTTCATACACATGGCGATGCATATCTCAGCTACAGGCCGATTTAAATCCTTTTTAACAGCTCTCACATCTCTTACATCTGTCTGGAAGCTCGGCCACACGTTCTCGGAGACACGTGCGACGTTAAATGAATCGCGAAAGTCACGAGGATGACTAGATCGTCATGCAGTGAAGACTTGCGTCGTTTTGTGTATGAAGGGGATAAATGTAATTCTAAAATAAACTTTATTGCGCTTAGCTTGTAAACATTTACATGAGCTTCTGTTCTCGTGTAAATTCTGATTATTTTTATTATAACAATTGTGTTGTATGTTTCGTTTCCATTAGATTTTAATTATTTTATGATGTTATCGCTTAAAGAGATAGAGTAGCATAAATTATTGTAATGTCTTTTTTTAATTTATTTCGTTGCTTATGTGTAACCTCCGCCATACTTAAAACTAAAAGAAAATAAATTTGAAACGATAAATACCATTGAACTCACCGCAGACCACGCGGTCGAAGGGGCTCATCCAATCTGGAAATGGAAAATCTATTATCAATCGTATTGAAAGTCCTTTAGTTCGGTAAAATCGCATGCACAACAAGTAAAGCTTCAAGTCTAATAAAAATAAGGGTCAAATTACTATATACTAAGAAGCACATATTTTGTTGCCAATTTCTTTAGGAATTCATCTAAAGAAATTCGCTCAGTGTAAACATTTAGTAGGTATACGATATTGATATTAACGAAAAATTTATTATGATTTAAATACTTAAAACTATAAATAATTAGAAATAGAAACAAATATTTAAAATAACTAAGACATCCAATGCAAGCTGTTTGCAACATAAATTAAAGTGAGTTTTTCTTACAAAATTATTTGTCACACTTATAAAACGAAATAACGTAATTATACAAACAAAATATCTTCAACTTGGCATAAAGCTGAAAGCATAAGTTATAATCATTTTTAAGTGTATAAAAAAAGCATTTCTAACTTACTGTGTACTATGAATATAAAGTTTGTACAACTGTTTCAATTATGAAATATTTTCTACACAAAACAATTATTGGGTCTACCAAAATTTACGACAGTATAAACGGTTTGTAAGAATTTAAACTACTGTAATGCACATGCAATAATAATTAATAGCAGTCAAAACTCGATTGATACATTACAAACATAATAATAAAAAAAACTATCGATGCTGTAAGGTTTACTCGTAATTTTTACTGCTGCTGTTAAAATTGCAAAAAGTTTATAGCAATTAAATTGTGCCGTGCACATTCTTAAGTCGATACCGTAAGTTCACCGATATCATACTGTTATATTTTAATTATGATATAAAATTCTATAAAACTGAAAACTAAAAGGAAGTTTCTAAGTTCAAAGTAATGACATCACAACCAATGAATCAGGAACGTAGTATTTGTAGTCATGATTTTTTTAATATCTTATTCATTTTTAAGATTTTATCATTAGCTTTGGTAAAAAAAATATTTAGAACTTATATTATTATTATATCTCTTTGTTTCAAAGTAAAGAAGTAATTGAGGAAGATATGAAATCTCCGCTAACATTTACCATGTAAAAAAGACTACACCCTCATTAGTGCTAGTTGGCTCATTAACCAAATGTCCACTATGTTGTTTACCTCGGAAACATCATCAAAGGTCTAAATAAAAGCCCAACTGTGTAATTTTAACCGGGGTTGCGCTGTTATGGAACTAACATTTTGTTGGCTCCAAAAAGAGCACAAACTCTGCTATATAGCTGTAATAAGCATCTTAACAAATACTCGTATTATCATATATCAGAGAAAATTTTGTGATAGAGAACAAAGAAAAAACTCTATTTCGTCTCATAAAGAATAGGCTTTTACTTTGTCGATACTTGATACACTCAATAGTGATACAATTTGTTTATCAACTATCACTTTCTGATCCCAATCGGATCGTTCGTATACGTGAAGTAATCTCAAACCTTCAGGACAAATACAGCCAATAAATATAGCTAAGTGTTAAGTTACCTTTAGTGAATAAGTTTCCTGTGATTTCTAGGTTTAATGGAAGAGGAATGCTTAATACCACAGCAGGCGTAACATGACCGAATGCAACAATATTCTGTAGAGCGCGGCAACTATGTATTACCATTAACGTATCCCGACAATTTCTTAGACAAGCAACATTGCTATTGCTTGCCCAACTTTAGTATTATCACGCTTCGTTCAGTTACGCCTGCTCGTGCCATAAGCGTGTATAAGGACTGCCGCGGCAGTCGCTTACCTTCCACCGTTAATGTTCTATCGCCATATAAGATCAGGTAAAGATACGGTAAAGTAAAATAATATGTTATTATTATTGAAATACATTTCAATTAACAATATATTAATTTAATATATTTTTTATATTTTATGCATTTTCAATGCGATCTTATAAGATAAATTATTATAATAGAAAAATACTAGAAAAAATCGACTCGGATCACAAGTGAATTCTTAGGCGGGAAGAATCTCCCGCCTGTATTTTTTCTTGTATTTTTCTATTATAATAATTTATAATATATTAATTTTTGAATAATATAAAAACAGTAATCACCATTATTTGTTGTAGATTGCATTATTATTATAATGTTCTCATCTTGTATTACCTATGTTCATCTAGAATTTTAAAAGGTGTAAGATTTTTTTAAATATATTCAGTGGTCCCGGAGCTTTCCCTTCACATGAAGTTATACAATCGTCTCTCGTTTTCTGTCTCTAAAAATGATTACTATATTATAACTATGATTTGAACTTTGGACTTTTTTAATTTTTGTGTGAAATCCACACCATAATTTTATTAAAAATATAAAATATAAACAATGATACATGGCGTGCTACGAAATTGTTTAGTATATTAAAAAATAGTACTAAAACTTATTTGCGTCGTGTGGTTTTTAAAAACGACTAAAATAAAATTTTATGTCAGTGATACATACACGTACATAGTGGTACATTTTATTTTTTACTACGATAACTTTATCATTTTATAGCACCGCTATCAACAAATCAATAATCAAATAACAGGTTATGTACCTGTTATTTGATTATTATTATTTATCAGTATTAATACTCGAAAGTAAATATTATTAGTATTTCGCAGGCTACAAAATCCCCCTTATTTTTGAGGGAGGTACCCTCCTGAAAACTGAAGAAAGAAAACTGTGTATACAGTAACTATGAAGAAACTACATTTAATCGTTTTTATGTAGACATATAACTATAAAAGTTTTGTTGTAAAGGTCTTATAGAAATGATTACAAAATAATTAAGTTTTACTTAGCTGTTTTCATCATTTTAATTACGTGATTATTCCAAAGAATCTAAATGCGCGGAGAGAATTATTCCCGTGTTACTACTCTCATGATCTTATCTTTATAGCTCTATAATATGAAAAAGCTATTTTTTTTTATTTTAGTACTTTTTAGTAACAAATAAATATTGAAATGAACGGATTGTATAATTATAAATATATAAAAAGTATTTTCGATACTTTGCTTTAGTTATTAGAACTGAAAATCTTTTCCGCCTAGTATTGTGCACTTTGTTTTTTTTTTTCATTTTATAAGCAATATATCAAATTTAGTTTTGATATTGGCATCTAAAATACTATTCTATACATTCTAACTTGTCCTATTTTGTAAACAATCTTGGCACAACTTTTCAACAAAATCACCCATTTAAAAATAAAATAATAACAAAGTCAATAATCTATGACAATAAATTATAGATTGCAACCTATTGAATCTAGTTATCAGTTGATTTTTAATGCTGCATTTTCAATAAAAAGGAGTGCCAAGATTGTTTACCAAATAGGACAAGTTAAGATGAATAGACTGTAGGTCCTTATAATTCAATCGGATTTTTTGTTAGTCAAACATTGAATAATAATGTAAAAAAGCAAAAAATAAAAATATATTACTGTTTATTCATGTTAAAAAAAAAAACCTCTTAATTACATAATTCGTATTCCAATTTAGCTTGCATGAACTTTTTTACTTCTTACTTACTACTAAATATCATTTCGAATGTTGGTATTTGGTATTTACAAATATAAGTATTTTTTACGCTTTTCTCAAAAAAATATTTCCTTTGCGATCTGGAGATACGACATTACTTTTCATACAGCCTTTGTCAATTTTTTCGAGAATTTATTCCTTTATTTTGTTCTTTACTAAGTATTATCATATATTGTCACTGTTTTAATCACAAAGTATTAAACGCTTGATTATAGTCCTATAGGCAATCGCAATCGGTTTGTTAAATAAATTTTAATATTATATAATAAAAATATTATAATAATTCTAACAGTATATAGAGTAATTTTTACACCTTATGCTATTATAATGCTTATTATATCTTAATTATATTTATATTAAAATTTCTTTTATCATTTAAGTAGTATATAATTCATGTTGAAACGCTTATTGAAGTTGCACATTAATCTCAATTTTTCTAAACTCTTTGTTACTGAATTAATCATAGTTACATAGGTATATAGTTTTAATTAGTAATTTATTTTGATATTGCTACTTTCCATTTCACACTATTGCTGCTTTGATACTTTGAAAAGTTCAAAAATACACTTTACTCTTTATTTTACTATATCACTTTTGCTATTACACAAAATGTCCTTTATACAAATTTTCGTAATGAAAGACGATACCTATTGGGTAGGTATATAGGTAGCTAAATTTCAGAAAATGTCAATACCAATGACAAATTTTATAGAACAACATTATAAAATATAGAGTATTAAAAATAAACACTGAATATTATCTTTACTAAAGGAAATGTAACAGTTAATTAAAAAACATTTATGAACTTTTTTGCAGCTAAATAACGAGTTTCACTGTCTATTTAAGAAACTCGATTAAGTGCAATCGTTAATTACACGAAATGCATAAGATATTCGTATAATCGAGTGATGCACGACATATCGATACTCGTAAAGTTTCAAGTGGAAAGATAAACATAAAGGAATAAAAAAAACAAATACGCTCTGAAAAATGGCTCAACCCTAAAATGGTTCGGTATCAGTCTCATATCTTCTGTGAGTTACACGATATCTTTAAATTGTTTTTTGTATTTTTTGGAAAAGTGTATCTACCTAGGTATATATTTTTTTTGCTTTTGTTATAATTTTGTTTTTGTTACAATAATGCTTTCATTATTTTTTATTTATTTTTATTTGACATGTATAATAAATTTATTCATTATAAATTCAAAATAATTGAATAAAAAACAAAAGTTTAGATCGATTTAAATTAATTAGTAAAGTAATTAGTAAACCTTAGCAATCAATAAAAACTCCGTGATGTTTTTAGACTGAGCGCCACGCCGGCCTATGATTGGTTGCAAGGTCGCCATCTTTGTTTGGCGCATGCGCTCTCTATATACACACATGTGATTGCTGACTCAATGTATAAGGTAGGTAGCAAGCTTGCCAAGGGTTCAATTTAAAAAAATAACAGCAAAGAATCATTTTTTAACTTTCTCGTTAATTTATCTAAGTAATGAGGTGAATTCTAATTTAAAAAGTTTTGAAGCAATAATGAGTAATTTTAAGTCTTGTATTTTTTTTTTCAATACCACCTATCATCACACGGCCGTTTGTTTTATCAAGTGAAGAAGATAGTTTTGTCTTTTTCAAGCTCGAAACATTCATACATCGCCAAGTTATATTTGGCTATTGGTATCAATAAAACAATTCACACAAACTACGTTCTACGCTCGAGGATTTCATTTTATTTCTTATTCTCAACATCCATTGCACTAAAACTAACTTCATTCAAACTAACTTTTATGTGAAGTTTGAGTGTAATTCGCTGTTATATTGTCAAATTATTGTAGAGGATTACTCGCTACTGCGTATAACTGTCGACGCACTGATATCAACGCCATTTTAATTTTGGTTGCGTTAGCGCGGCACCTGTTACGATATTTCTGTATCGCCGAGACGGATTCCTGTCTCGATCTCACCGGACATTTTTATAACCCAACATTAGCAACAAATCAAGAGAATAGTCCATTCCTAAATAAAAACAAGGCGATTATAGGCCATTTTATATAATTTTACTGAGCTACGACGCTGTTACGACGCTACATTGCTTTGATTATGAACCTTTTTTACATGTCAACGTTATTGATCACCAACATGTGCCACAAACGAAGACTTGCTTCTAAAAAGCTGTTGATTCATTCACTTTTTCAATGCGACTTAAGAGCTATTTTCGCAAACAGAGCATTTATAAATATGGTTCGAGAAATAACAAGATTATTATCTATTTTTCACGTCCTCATATTTATGTTGAACTTAATTGCTTTTTGTTTAAATATATACAAATTAAATCGTTTATTTTTTATTGAAATTGTTCAAATAAAAGAGATCTCTTATCAAAAAACTTATGTATTTTTAGATTAAATTATTAACAAAAGACAGACATCCATTTATAATCTTTTTAGTTGGTAATAAAAATTGATTATTTTTCATAGCTTAGTCAAAGTAAGTAAGTTTCATCTGGATGCTTCTTTAAAACCAATTATTATAATAATAATAATTAAAACAAATTATTTTTTTTTAAGTTGTATCGATTTTAATTGATCATTAATTATGTAACGCCTTAAAATTTAATTTATTTATTTTGGTAATAAATATTGTTTATGAATATATTTGTGACATATACATAGGGTAAGTCCGGGGGAGATGGCCATAGTTTTTATGAGACGCTATAAAAATCAAACTAGTGATATTTCTTCTTAAATCTTTATTTTAAATCAGTCTTTAATCATTTAACCATAAAAAAACACAACGTAATCAACAAATTCTAATCAAATAAATTTATAAAAAAATCACAACTAGAAGTCTCGATTGGCCATCTCTCCCGAGTTATCCGGGAGAGATGGCCATGGTAGTAGGGGGAAGATGGCCAGTACTTTACTTTATTTTTTTTGTATTTTTCTGCTTCTCTTCTCTGTTCTTCTTATGGCCACACTTTGAGCACATATGGTTAAACTCAGTACAGTTTTCGTGAACCCAAAATGAACAAATTACACATTGCAACCAATCTTCAATAAGTTGGGTAGTGTAATAATTCTCCCCACATCCAGCACAGTTGTCTTGTTCATTTTCAGTATCGTCATCTGAGTCGCAGTATATGGGCTCTTCTCCATCTTCACTACTTTCTGAGATCTTACGAACTGCCTTTCGCTTTATAGCTATCATAGTTTTATCAGTCTTATTTTCACTTTTTCTCACTATTTTTTCTTTTTTAATTTTTGACTTCTCTTCTTTGGCATATTTTTGCTGATCTTTGGATTTTCTTATCTCTATGTGAGATTTGGAAGTTAAAAGAGTACCCAACTGCTTCGACCTTTTTCTTGCTTCAAAAAATTTATGTGGTATTGGAGAAATTTCTTTCAGGATTTGAGATGGTGTCAATTCTGTATCAGGTTTCTTCATGTCATCTTGGTTAGAAACAGTTGTTGTTCTTTTTGTTTTGCAGGGTTTCGTTAGTTCTTGACAAACTTGAGTATTTTCTTTAAAAGAATTAGTTAATATTAGGTCATGCTCAGATTCAATCGATTGATTACTGCGGGTTATTGTTTGTAAAATGGATGACGTTTTAGAAGTACTTGGTTCATTCGTAGACGTATTTTTGTCAGAAGATAGGAGTACTGGATCAATAAAAGGCGATATTTTAGATAAACTTGGTATTACTTCTGAGTTTTGACATACGGTTAGATTAGATGTTATGTCTACCGAGCTGGTAAGAAATGCATATTCTGGTATTGCAGTTGGGTTAAAAGGGAATACTCCCGTTGCTTTAAAGCCTGCTATAGCATTCTCAGCAGAGGCAACTTTTACCCAAGCGTTTTTCAGTAATGTGCCGAAAGATAGTCTTGAGATTCGCCGATTGGGATTTTGTTTCATCCAAAGTCTGCATTGTTCGTAAAAATGACTTTTCAGAGATTTAAATACGGATCTATCTAAAGGTTGCAAATAATGTGACGTGTGACTTGGAATGGATAACAATATAACATCATTAGCGACTGCATATTCTAACATTTCAACTGAATTACAATGGGTAGAATGACCATCTAATAGCAGCAAGACTCTGCCCGATGGTTTCCTTGGCACGAAGTGGGTTTTAAGCCACTCTAAAAACAGTAAAGATGTTATGTAAGCCGACTTTTCTGACATAAAAACTTGGGAACCTGGAGGCATGCCGTCTCAGAATTCAGCTTTTTTATTTTTACCTTTAAAAATGCATGCAGGTGGCAAAAAAGTGCCTTCGGCATTGCAACATCCAATCACAGTAATAGTTTCTCCTTTCTCAGTGGAAGTTATCGTAGATACAGCTTTAGATCCCTTTTTAGCTAATACATGTCCAGGACGATTATTTAATTGCAAACCCGATTCATCCATATTAAAAATACAGTTCGGTTTACCTATAAGATCATTATCAGTCAAAACCTGTTCCAATAACTTGAAATAAGCATCAACTTCTACTCTGTTCAAAGCTTGAGATCTAGCCAATGAAACTCCTTCAGACTTTCGTAGTGTAATATCAGAATTTCTTTTCAAAAACATTTGCATCCAATCGTAGCCAGCTTTTTCAAATTTTTTGTTAAATCTATGTGATATGTTCAGTCGTTCTACAAAATGAAATGCAATTGTTCTGACATCATCAATAGTCAACGGGAATCCTTTACTTTGCATGGTTTTTATATGAGCAACAAGTTTTTGTTCATTTTCTACCCCCAGCATAGAAGATGGCCCCATAGGTCCCTTTTTATCATTGTTATTTTTGTATCTTCGTTCTAATGTTTTTCGTGGGATGTCATAAGTTTTTGATGCAGAGTAGATAGTCATTTCTCCATTTTTAACAGATTGTATGGCCGCCTTGAGTGATTCTTCCGTCCAATTGCCACGCGTTGAAAATGCTTTTCGCTTGTAAACATTTGGCATCTGCAATAAAATAGTAAAAATTTAAATGAAGCATACTAAATAAAATTAATAAAGAGGCCATCTTCACCGGACCTTACGTGGCCATCTCTCCTCAATTGACCGGGAGAGATGGCCATATCAATATAAAAATAAACGACTAGCCATAGAGTAAAGTTTTGAGGTTAGAACACAGTACACCGATCATACCAAACATGATAAAACATAATATGTACAAGTATCAATTAAAAAATTTTTACCACGAGGTAAGGTATAAACCCAGTAAAAAGTTTTACTACTATTAAAAACAAATAAACCTTTTTTTACTTACTTTTTGATTTAATTTCACTTTAACTTTGCACGTGCTGCTAGTTGCCTCTGCTGCCAGAAGCAAACTAAGTGTAAACTAGCGTCATCTAGGTCTAAGTTCCGAAAATAATTGAACTGGCCATCTCTCACTTGCGGCCATCTCCCCCGGACTTACCCTAATTATATCTTATAAAATAACTTGCTTCATTTAATATGATAATGCCACAAAGAAAAAAAAACATTGATAAATGGAAACGAGTTTCTAATACTACTATAATAATAATATTCGAATAGTGTTAGAGCCAAATAAAAATGCGGAAGAGATATCGCAATAGCATTTCGTATGAAAACCTCATATACCCATTATATGCAGTACGTAGGTAGTTCGGTACTATAATAGCCTACCGTTTTTGGATACTAAGTGGACCTCACAGAAGTAGCTCAAAGTTAGTACCAACCGTCATATATTTAGAGACAATAGTTGCATTTATATTATTGTGTGAAATATTTTACGAATACAGCAAAATAATCACACTCAGAGTCACAAATGATTTAAAAGTTTAGCCTAATGAGCCACTATTTGTAGTATGTAAATAATTAAGAATTAATATAAGTCTAGTTCTTTAAATATCAAAGGAATTATTAATTTTATGAATACATTAAGCAAAGCTCACGTGTCTAAATTAAATAACCATTTTTTTACTGTTTGTGTATACAAAATATAAGTAGATATCATAAACATCTGCTTATACAACTAACCAATACCTACTTATTAATAGGTACATAATGATAATATTTCTTACCCTACCGCCAATTAGCCTAGCCCAAAGTATGCCCGGAAGGCTTGTATTATATACTACTATAACGGATATATATACATATTTATATAATACATAGATATTAAATATTTTTAATAGAAATAATTTTAAATACCCATGCTTTAGGTACAGATGCTCGTATTCATCACCCAAACCATTTCCCTTCCCGGACTCGATCCTGGACCGTAGGTGCAAAAAGCAGGATTTCTACTTTTGCAACAAACAGTCGTCTAACTGGGGTTGACAGTATTGACTAGAAGAAGTCTCTTTCAAAAATAAAGGTAGCCTTATTTTTGTAAAAGATGTTCCAACAATGTAACCTGTATTTGTTAATAGGTTTAAATTTATGTGCAATAGAGAATGTTTATTATGCATTGATTGATTGGATATTCTGTGAATAAGGGTAATTCCGTATATTAAATATGAATTTACTGCGGCTCATGTTCTGATCATATAACTTATTTAGATATAGGTATATTAGAACCCGTCATAAATTTATTCCATTCTATATAATACAGACTTTAAATACCTAGGTACTTTTCCTTACTTGGATTTATTTTCATCATCAAATACCGACTTATTTTTGAATTTATAAACAAATTTAATTAACAAATAGTATTTATCACCTTATTTCAGGATATCTTACTTTCAGGTTAGATATAACGAAACACCTTTATTCAGATATTCTGTGGACTATAATCCACTCCTAAACTCCTGTTTCTTTGATTGGTAGTCAATTGTTTTATAGGTATAAATTCAAAATTAATTGAATATATTTTCTCCTAATTACTAAACTACTGAAAAACTAAATATTTAATTGACCAATAAAATTTATTGATATAAGTAGGTACATGAGAATTTTGCAAATAGATAATTATTGTTGAAATAATTTCTATTCATAAGTTTTATGGCTACTTTTTATGGATTTAATGAGACATAAAATAAAGCTTGATTGGTAGTAGAGCAATTAAAAAGCCGTTAACCTGCTATATTCTATTGGTTTTATTGTATTTTAAGTGTCATTTGGGATATAAAATAAAAATAACTTCTTTTTTATTAAAAAATTTAAAGTTCTATGTATAAAATTATTTTATACAGTAAAATATATAAACTCGTGGAAGATTAAAACTTAAAAGAATTATAACCGAAAGTTTACTTTGATTATTGTAATTACTAACGCAATTTAAAATTTAATTGCCATGTTCTGTTTTTGTAATTAAATTTTGTAAAAAAAACAAAAGGTATTTAAAAAAATATTAACCGGTTAGTCAGATTCGACCGACCGACGGCGGCCGACTCCATTTTTACTTGTAAGATTATTGTATTGTTCTTTTATTGCCCACTCATTGTTTAATGGCCCTTTTATATGGGAACCGTGACACTTTGCAAACGTTTACAACTCTATAACTGTCTTCCAAATATAAGCACTAAGAAAACAATTATAATGCCGAATCTGACTTATTCGCGTCTTATTAATATACAAATAAAAGTGTTTAAAAAGTAGGGGAGACCCGTACAAAATCGTATACCGGGGTAAAACCGTATGGTATAGCTGTGTCCGTTATTATTTTGAATTATCCGCGCATTTGCCAATCACGGCAAGTAGCCAATAGGATTAGTCTGTCAACAGATACTTGTCGCTTCAGGCACTAGCGTTAACAATATATCACATAAATATTGTTTTTAGGTGTTTTGATCTAATTTTATCGTCATCAAAAGTTTGAATTTTGAATAAAATTATGATAAATAGGTAAGTGCAATGTTATTAATGTGAAACTGTGTATATTTATTTAATTATCAACAATGTTTTAGTGCTGGGTCTGCACTATATGAAAAGTGAATGATGATCTGTGTTATTTATGGTGAGTGGGGCAAAACCGTAAGGGGTAAAATCGGCCAGTATACGGTTTTGACCCGAAGCAATGCCAATTATTTAATGATGTTTTTGTTTAAAGGTTTTCCTCAGAATGCCTCGAAATTACAAAAGATCTACTAACCCACAAAGCTGGGACTCGGAATCAATGAAAAATGCTGTGCAGTGTTATCAAATGAGAAATAAATATCTAAAGGTTTCGATAACCTATGGTGTTCCCAAGACACCTGTGTACCTGTAAAGGATGGGCACACGAAGGCTGTACTGGCCCGGAATGAAGATGACATGGATTGTTTCGAATGTTTTGGTTGCTTGGCTCAACGTTGATAACGTATGGGGTAATATCGTATATACTATACGGTTTTGTCCAACCCCTGGGGCAAAAATCGTAATTCGTCGAGGTTTAGTTTGTGTTGATTATTTTTTGTAATTATGATGGTTATAGTTTTATTTTATGTTAATTTCTGTAGCCAATGAGAGTCTCTAATAAATGAGTTGATTATGAATAAGTAACTTTCATTTATTTTGATTTTATATAGGTTTGCTCTTAGCTATACGGTTTTGACCCGGTCTCCCCTAATTAATATTAGTTAATAACAATCTCATAATCATAAGAGAGTTTGAAACATTTATATAGGTACATTTAATATTCTATTACATTAGTTATATATTCATTTAATATGCTAATAGTTCGTTCCGGTGAGATAAATGTGATGATGATAATTCATGATAACAATTGGAATAAATAAAATTCTTCTACTTAACTTCAATTGTCATTGGGTTTACTTACTATACCAGCTCCACATTATGCTTTATACTAGCATAATATTACTTTGAGTGATGTGATGATAATTGTTTGGAATTATATATATTCTTTATAGTTTTATGAGCAACTAAAATTGGCACTATAGTAAAAAATGATACATGCCTTGAAATCAAAGAAAACACGCAATTTTTAAAAAGTAGCACTAAAATTTTATCTAATCAAGTTTAATTTCAAGCTAACGAATAAAAAAATATATTTACAGGTCAGAAGTGGAATAGGTGAACTCATGCAGTCAAAGAGTAAATCATTTACCAGTGATGGACATCCATGGATAGCGCGGTATGTCGGGAAGAGGTTGTGCCGATGGTTGTGCGCAGGCTGCCCCCATTGCGTCCACTGTTGCAGCAGACGCTGCCGATGCTGCTGAAGCAGCTGCCTGGTGGTAGAATTGTGCCGCCGCAGCCATGCTTGCCGACGCCGCTGACACCGCCGCTCCTCCATTATGCTGTCCCAAGGCATAATTCACCATAGGATCACCCCCAACCGCCGTTGGGTATCTGCAGCTCTTATCATCCGACAGTCCTCCGCCCGCCGAAAACGGCACTGACCCCCCAAATTGCTGATGGTGCGACACGTAAGGATACATCCTCGCAGGCGCTCCAGGCGATGCTGATGATGACGATGACGAGCGCTGCGGGCTTCCAGCGCCCGGCGAGCCCGCGCCCAGCGCCGCTGCCCCCAGTCCGCCTGATAGCGAAGACGACAACGACGTCGACAACGACGATGACAGCGAAGATGACAGCGACGCCTCTATCGGCGACGCGCCAGCACCCGCGAACAGATTCTGGTGGTGAAACTGTTGGTGGTACTTTGGGAGCATGCTATCGATGATGAACTTGGAACTCATCGCTCGGCGACGCGGCGCGCGACGATCGCCTCGCGGGAGATGCGTTTATCGCCGGCGATTCGGATCGATTCTCGCGCGTGCACCTCTACTATGGCCGCGGATCGTTTATGACCCGCGTATGAGGCTCTACGACTCTGAATTCCCCGTCGTGGCGAGCGTTACCGCTGCCGCGCGCCGCGTGAGAGACAGCGAAACGAAGCACGTGCGTGAGAGCGAGATGAAACACTCGCGAGGGGCGACATGCCGGAACCCTCTCCGTCTCATTAATTCCTACCTGCGTAGCTTATATTAGAAAGAGATAAAAGCTATTCGCTAACGACCATTCCGACGGCCATTGTTCGTAATGGCGCTGGGCCCCGCGCACCCCCGCGTTCACCTCGTCTACGCCAATAGTGATCCGGTGCAGAACATTCACCGCCAATCACAAACCATTCCGGCATTTCTAGCTGTCAAACTGAATGGCTTTAAGCGGAAATGCAACATTAAGTAAGCATTTCATTTTGTTATTATTTTCTAATTGGATTGATCATAATGATAAAAAATAGAGAAAGTTGATTTTAATCAATCTTAAAAACCAGCTCTTATATCAGACAAAGATCGCAAATGTAATTGTAAATATTTAGCAGTAGTAGTTAAATAACGAAAATATTTTATCTATTGTATAATTGTTTATTTGTTATTTGAAATTATAACCTAAATCTGAAAATTATTAATAAAATTACTATTATTAAAAACTATATATCCACTAGAATCTATTGACACTTAGAGCTTTTAAAACTCTTCAAGTCTTGCGTAGCTACGCACTTGATCTTAAAGAGAAATTTATTATTTTATATATTTATTTTTTATTTTTCAATTATATTCACGAAATCACAAGAAAATATAAGTTCATTCAAAGCTCAATGTAATTTTAAGATCCATAAGATAAAAGGTATTAAATCTGAATTTATGAATTGCACCGGTTTGCGTTACGCCGGCCACGTGGACTGACGAGTGTCTGGCTTCTCTCTCTAGCGATACTTGCCTTCTTTATCACGCATTTCATTCATTCTCACAAGTCGTAACCACTACAAACACATGTGCAATAACAAACTTTACAACTATAAAAATAAAACCGTTTATTGAGTGAGAAGTTTATTTATTTATTACAGTTTGGACTGGTACTTGTGTTTAGTGCATGGTTTTTATAGGGTTTAGTTGCCTTTTCAGCTTTATCAGGTCGGTGGTACGACTGTGTGGCAGTAGAACATTGCATAAGTATAGATTTTATGTTGTTATTGCGATGTCCATGCCGTAAACTTATGGAATTCAGATATGGACAGTTAGGGATCATTTATTTTACGATTAATATATTTTTATCGTTCTGTAATTGTTTTTGGCTCATAAAAGAGGAGGTTAATTGGCCTACTGGCTATTGAAATAGTTTTGAAATAAAAAAAACAATAACCACCTAAAAGTGTTAATACTACAGAATATTATTATTTTAAATTATTGGAATTACAATTCAATATATCTAAGTACTTAAATTTAAATAAAATTTAGTAATGTTAAGATCACACTTACTCCTTTGATAATTTCGTTTTCATATTTTATAACTTAATTTAAATTAAAAAATATAAATACCAAATAATTAAGATAATATTTGAACTCTCGCACTTTCCATTTTGGTCTAATTTATCAAGATAAGTACTTAACATTGCAAAGACATGTAACTTATGAAACATGTTTAATTACGGTGACCTCATTGCATGATTATGAGATCATAAATCAAGAGTATTTATACAAATACATAAGCTAAAAAATAGTAACCTTAAACCGTTTCAGGATTTGTTCTTTTACGTTTTTTAAATACTTATATAAATTAAAGTAACTATAGATATATATTCAATGGTATACTTACTTTTTGAGTTTATATGTAAGAAATCGATTTCTTTTTTATTGCACCCAATCAATAATTATGGTATTACTCATATATCTAAATGAATAATATATTTAAATGATTCAATATGTTTTCTTTAATAAATAATTGTTTATGAAAAAAAACATATTTAGTCATTAATCAGCTTCATAAAACCCAATTAATTTACCTACTCGTATACAATAAAATTTTAGTAATAGATTTTTTTAAATTATTGTTTTGTATACAAAAATTTAAACACAAAATTTTGACTTCCGCTTATTTGATAAAAGCAAAGATATATTTTTCTTATTAGATTAACTCAAGTATCATACTTGAGTTAATGTATCATACATGATCAGAAAATTGAGACTATCTTTTAAGAAGAATTGAAACATAATACGTGGTATAGATTTATAATTTTTATATATTTTATGCATTTTCAATGCGATCTTATAAGATCATTCTTTCCCGCCTGAGAATTCACTTGTGACCCGAGTCGATTTTTCTAGTATTTTTCTATTATAATAATTTATAATACGTGGTATATCAATAAATAAAGAAAACTGAATAAATAAATATATTACAGAAAGAATATACCTGCTATTTCATCTCAATATAAACTCAAATATAGGTTATTAAAGTTTTTGATGAAAGAAGGTAGTACCTAAATAGCTTCCATCTTGCCACATCTTAGTAGGAGTATGGATTTGTATTCAAATTAAAAAGACATTCAAAACAGTTAATTGTAAGCTCTTTCATAGTATTAGTTTGACAAGACTTGGTATAACATAGGTTGACTGTATTTTTATCGATTGAGCACACGATCAAATAAAAATTAATTTCACATATCGATCAATGATGACATTGATGTAGAGCTTTAATTAAATACTGGTTCTTGCGGGAACTCGAAGCATTTACGTAAAACGCCTTCATGGGTCTTTGATCAGTAAAATACTTTGATAAGTTGTTCCTGTTTGTATACAGATGACGAAGAGTTGAATGAGTAACATAGACCAATAAATACTATTAGAACTTGGAGTTTGAGTAATATGATTTTTGCATGTCATCACGTTTATTACATCGAAGATCTTGTGAATTAACTTTGTCCTTCTTTAATGAAAGATCAGAAAATCATAGATGTTGGATCAATCTTCTTCAAAGAAAATAGTTGCAAAATTTATATCAAAAGATGGAGTGTTAGTGACCCTAGTTAAAAAGAAGAGCTATGCTATCTGGGTTGGATCATAAGTTTTATGAACGACTCTTTTTAGTCTATTGTTTACTTGGCAGGTTATTCCTGTCTTTTACAAATAGTGGTAGATTAATACCCATTGTCCTTTTATAGGCTACACAATATCAGATATTCATAGTTTCAAAGCACATTTAAATTTAATAAAAGAAAATCCTGACATACTATTCACTATTACCTAACTTTCATTGGTAAATACTTAAGTTAAATAATTAATAATTAGATGTACCTATGTAATAGGCCAAGGTGACGGATGCTCCATAACAAAAATCATTATAGCTTATTTATGAGAAGCATGAATCTGGTAAGCAAATATAAATTCCGTTATTATATCTATTAACCGTTAATTCATTGCGTGATTTTGATCATTTTTAAAGCTATGAAAATTCATTAGCTTTGAAATTTTAAGTCACGATTAGGCTGTACTATACTAATCTACAAAGTTAAATAAAAAAATAAATGCCTAGAGTTAATTTATTACAAGATTGTATACCTAAAAGTCTAAATCGTTGCTACTATGAAATCCAATATTAAAATTATGCGGTTTTGTTCACCTCTTTGCCACCTGGCCTTAGTGTAAAGCCAAATTTTAAAAACGTGACACATTCAGACCCTGTGCTATTGATCCTATGCTATCCTCTCCTGTTTTACATAAGCGATCAGTCTCACAATATTTTCCAATTGGCTTGAATAAATCTGATTCAAATAGAGTCCAATAAGTTTATTTCTTGTTGTAAAAGGTCATTCGTGGCAAAACAGAAGTTCCAAACATGCTACATTCTTACTGCAACTCTCTAACTTACAATATTTTGCTAATTCAATATATGTTATCTGTGTGCATCTATCTATTTTCAGCAACTTCTTGTTACTAGTTCTTATCACATATTTACTCGTGGCTCCACTATGAATCACAGGTACAATCAGCTAGATATCGTGGGGAAATGCTGACTATATATATTTTTTATCAAAGTAGATATCACTTGTTACCAACTCAAAAATACTTTTACCTACCTAAGATTTTCTCTTAACCAAGAAAATATTCGAACTAAAAAGAAATACTTTTGTCAATTCGAATATTTTGATCATTAAGAAACAATCTACTAATTATTAAAAAGTTTCTGTTATGAGTATTTATTTGTATTCATATTCTCATAAAAAGAAGTATGCAGTTAATTCGCGAAGTTGTAAAATCGACAGGGTACTGGTAGAGCCTTATATATTGAAGAAGTAACATCAAATTTGATAGTTTCTTGTTAATTTTTATACACTTTACAGCATGTTTTGCAATATAGCAACATTTTCTTCCATGTAATGTTTTCATATGTCCTGAGATCACTTGTTACCTAATAGAAGGCAGAGGCAGGCGTTTATAGGAGATCGATGCACAAACACCTCTATAAAGGCCACAAAAGCCTTAGTGGGCGGGCCCTGCCTCCTCGTAAAACCACCACAACTCTAAAGAAAATTTACAACTGGTCGAGATTTAACGAGCAGTTTATAGATCGGCACTTTAAACTCTAACTAATGTGAATAAATTGTGGGTACATTTTAAGGCAACAGTTTGTCACGAATGACAAAACAAACGTGGGCAAAACATAATTGTAAAAAATTCCCAGTCTAAAGAAGACATATTTAAATTGGATATTGTGATAGTTTGAGAGTTTATTGTTTAATATTTCGTTACATTAATAGATTAGGATCGGTCGTATTTTTTGAAGTGATAAGATTTGTAAGAAAAATGTTATACAATAAACTTAGTGTTGGGATAGTTAATTTTTGTAAGTACTATTTTACGGAATGGTTAATGATTTATATAAATGATGGTTAAGCGATCCCAGCCACCAAACAATTTTGTGATTGAAAATGGCGACATACGTACCTCCGCCGCCTCAGCATCTGTAAACAAACAAATATATTTGTTAATAAACCTAAACATTAAATAGAGAACATAATGGGTTAACCCATTACAGCATGTTAGGTTTCTGAAATTATATGAAATTCTATATATACCTATATATTTGTGAGTATCTGACAATTGGCCGTGGAAGTTGGATATTTTAAGGTAAACTATTCTAATGACTGAATAAGATGAATGTCGAAAATGTTGTTTTTGGAACTTTTCTTAATCCCAATTTTCATTATTATATGTAAGTTAAAAAAACGCAATAGAGTTGCTGTCAGGATAAATAAATATTATTGAATTTTTATGATAAAATTATATAACGACTTTAAGAATTTTAATTTTAGACAGAAGCTTTTTAATTTTAAAAAATGAAAGATATGTACCGAAAATTGACTTATTTTACAAGCTTTAATGTAAAGCATAAAGTAACTGCTTAAGGATTTTTGACATTCATTTATTTTTAAAATTAAAATATAAAAAATACAAAATCCTGCAATTATTTAAAGTAGGCAAAAAATATGCATGGGAGCAGGTCGGTAAGTAGCGATATTTATTTAGCAATTCCAACCCGAGTGGGGGTAAGTAGGAAATTTTAATTTCGCGTCTGAGGGGGGCGGGGCACGGAAATTTGTGTGGCATAATAAGTGAGATTGTTGCGAAATTTGCTACAAGAAAAAGAAAAAGGGCCCGCGCCACATCTACGAAGGGCATAGTATGGATACGACTACAAATAAATCGGTAAAATGCAGACACTAAAATGTTGGCTTCAAACTTGGAGCTACAAAATGATAAAAGTGTTATTAAGATAAGAAATGATTGATTAAAATATATTTAGTTTTTCTGGGATTTCTATGTCCCAAACTATCAGATTTAACCAACCAAGATCTAGCCAGCCATTTGAACAACCTTTACTTTTATTTATTAAATGAAGACTTTTTTCGTTATTTGAGACCTAGGTATATTCCTCATTGAAAAGTCTAAAATCATCATCAACAGCATATCCTCCGCACACATATCCTCGCTGCAAGAGCATATGTCTCCCCTATGGATGAAAATATCGTAGAGAGGATGAACCATACCCGGGCCCAATGCAGATTGGCGAGTAAATATTTCAATCTCCTTAAATATTTGCAAATCATAAATTCCTACCTCATTATAACAAATTTGTTAAAGTTTGATGTTTATTATTCATTAATAAAAAAATAATTTATGTGAAAAACTCATCTTTTAAAGAATTATAACTTTACAAAATGAATAAAAAACCTGTTGTCGTTAAAAATTATATATGCAAGAAAATAGTTGATTGGAATTTATAGAGTGTGATATTTTCTCAAGATTAAATTTTTATTTATTTGTTGATAGGCTTTAATTTAAATAAAGTAATTGGGCATCAAAACTAAGATAACACATTTACATTCACGGAACGACTGTACCTACTACGCGTGGAGCTTTTCAAATTGTATTTTTACCTGTCCATGAAATTAAATCTGCGTATCCATAGTAAAACAGTCGCGAGCGGCGGGCGCACGTGTTAGTGGCAGCTTCAATATTTATGTGCAATTTTTCCAGCGTGCCCCCACTACCCCCTTGATAAAGGATGCAACTCCATCTGGCGGGGAATCGCGTAACGAAGATCTATTTTAGTCTTTTATTGATGCATTATTAATAATTACTTATCAGGTTACGTTGGGTTAAAAAATTTATTAACAAAACGGCAAATAACATTTGAATTTCCTGTAGAAACAATGTCAAGTCTCCTTAGATTAAAATAAATCTTTTTCAACAGTAGAGTTTCAGTTTAATTTAGTTGTATTTAAAATGAATAACATATTGGAGTTAAAGTGATACTTTAAATAATCTGTTCAGAATCTACGTTCACTCAAGAAAGATTATCAAGCTGATATACAATTCCCATTTGAAATATTATAATGAGTTCCACTCCTGCAAAATAAGATGAAGTTGTATTTTGTTTCAAAAAATATTTTCTGATGGACTATTACGCTAATATTGACCCTAATTTCTTTATTTTATAGTCTCCTATTCTTTTTCGATAAAATCAACAAAGAGAGTACGGGCCAGAGCATAGCTTAGCTTATCCCAATGTGGATTTATAGGTGTAACCGATTGCAAGCGAGATAACAGATTAGTCCGCTTTCCGGGACACGAAAAATAAATTATTAGGTGAAAATATCTTAGTAATTTCCATTTACTGTAATCTTATTGGAAAACTTATGTGAACAGTTCAAAATACAATTTTTATTCCAATTATTTCTATATTCCCGTGTTTTTTTTTAAATGTCAACTAATATCTTGAGATATTGACTTTCAAATATAAAGTTAGTGTTCGCATTTTCGGATTTATAAAAATTGCTGCTCTTACACAGAGTTAAATAGAGTATAGTGGAATTCGAGAGTTCACCCTCATGTACATATGTTTCGTGATTTTTTTGTCGCTGATTGAGTTATGCATTTTTTTGACAAACCTCTCAAGCAAAAAGTTAAACGTTTGCTCATGATGTAATTGTACTAAAATTAACTATATATAATCTATATTTTTGTTAATGAAAGGTATTTTTTTCTTCTAAAATAGGCACACTTTATTAATATTTGATTTCTGAAACTAGGAAATGTCGCACTACAAATATGGAGGTGTTATGGGTAGCCCCAGTGATGCTTTTTCTCTGGTCTTCCCATTGACCCTTTTTATTTGGACACATTTTTATAACAACTAAAATAAAATGGTCTTTATAACATCGCTATTAGGAAGTAGATTGATATACTGTCAAAAGTACCAACCTTATTTCTTTATCCATCACATAAGAGCTGACTTCCCGTTGTGACTGAATTTCGTTAATTAAATTTAAGGAAATATTTCATTTATGGCCTACACTTTTAGCAGATTTAAAAAAGAAAAATATTATGATTAGATACAGAAAACAAAAGTATTATAATTGTTGATTGGTAACACCATAAACTAGTAGTAAAGAGTAAGATCACGTTTGTGTCGTTATCTTGATAACTAATCTGTGACCAACTTTATTCCTGTCATTACACTCTCACCGTAAACCATTTTGTAATAAAATTATATTATTTAGAATTAAAAACTGCTGATATAATCGTATTCTTTTTTTCACGAGCTTTTTAAGCCACATGTTCATGCCCGTGTCCCATATAAAACTGCACGGAAAGAAAAGTCTCGTATAGGTAACCAGAATCATGTAATTAACACAATGCATTCTTGTTATATATGTGACGACAAAACACTTTGTGCACACAAACAAACAGTTCTAGTAAAATCTGATTTGTAACTTTAAAGTTTCGTATTGTAATTATTACGATGCGGAAATGTTCGCCTTACAAAATGACATTTTAGGTTGACTGAATAGTATGGTATTCATGACTATATATTATAATCTATGTACTGTTTATACCGTAGTGATAACAAGATTTTTAGTGAGCCTAAATGTTTTATTCTGTTTATTCAACTAAATATATTGTTCACGGAACAATAATGATTTGTAATGATTACAATAAATTTTGTAACGGGGACTAGATGTATTGTGTAGGTAGGGGAAGATATCGCCCAAATCACAATCGCCCAAAATTTTGATATTTTTTGCTGGCTACAGTTCAAACCGAACCTTACCAAGTTATTTTAAGTCATTATATTAACATATTATAGACATAAACGTAATTGGTAAGGTTAGGTTAAAACTGATCTGCAAAAAAATATCAAAATTTTGTGTGAGTGTGATTTGTGCGATATCGACCCGTTGGCGAGTAGTGTGTACCTTTAGTCACTTAGACAATTAGTTAAGGTTGCATTTACACAACAGCCTCCATCACTTATTGGAATATTTCCTTAATAAAAAAAATATTCCTTATTAATGATAATGCCCAGTCCACAACCAAGTCAATGGGCTTCTACGGAAGATTACTTGAAAAGTTTGTAATTTATAATCTTTGAAACACAGTATGATGTTAAATATATGAATATAGAATACCAGCAAATATTTTAATATTATAGGTTATAAATCAAAAACAGATGATAGAGGCACCGTCAATGATGGCTAAATGGGAAGTAACCATTTATTACAATTCTAACTCATTTTTATCAAACAATTATATAAGTGACCAACTGTACAAAAAAAATAATAGAAAACATAATCCAAATTAACGTTTATTGAGAATAAGTATTTAAAGAGAATAATAAAGTTTTAAATCGAAAATGTAAATATAACATAAAAGATAAATCATATTTGCAAACATCTTCCAATAGATTGTGCATGATATCTACACCAACATTATCTATGATAGAAAAACCGTCGATATCATGCCAAATTGCATTCTTCTTTGATACCTGTGGCTGAAACATCATTTTGGGCTAAATCAGTCAAATATTGTTCAATGGTATGATATAATTCACAGGCACATTCATGAGCATATTTCAGGTCGTCTTTACATATTTTAGTAGTGATAACATATAAAACGCTATAATATTTTCAACTTCTGCATTTCCTTGATCTGAGAACAAATAATAATATCTGTATTACTAAGTACTTAGTCGTACTATGAGCAAATAAATAATAGACATAATCACATACATTGCTCTGAACCATAGTTAAGTAGCTAAAGCAATTATGTTATGAAATTCAGAAACAATGAACACCTAGACCCGAGCCCGCCCGTATTCGAGCCACTTGACCACCAAAGTCGTATTTAAATGAAAAAATTAATAATAGTCAATATTTTGCCAACCAGTGACTCCAGCCTACTCTAAGAGAGGGATTAGACTTAAATATATAGATATGTTAAACAAAATACAACAATCACATAATATTTAAAATTGCAAAGATAAAATAATAACGAGGACAATATAAGCACCTCTTATTTAAAAAAATCAAATAACATTAAGCTAAATAGGTTAAAATCTAAGTCAATATCTAAATACTGCAAATAAAGCTAGTGAAATCTGTAAATTAATAATAAAATACATATAGCATATACCTGTATGCCGCTGGTTGAAATACGTGCTGATGTTCTCTTTCTTAAAAATATATTTTATTTGACAAGTGATGTTGGAAATAATTAAACTTGGTATGGTTTTTGTTTCGGGGTCATCACCAAGTAATTCCTTGATAATTATGTTGCAAAGCTTTCTTCTTGAGTAACTACTTAGCAAACCTTCTTCACGGTGCAATTTGAGTATAGTCCTCCTCAAGCAACTTCTAAAAAAAATGTAGATACTTATGTAATCATGATGATTTACTTTAAAAAATATATGAGGAATTTATAATAAAATTTTATAATAGGCAAAGTACAGAAAACATATGATCATCAGAAAATTCTATCATTGCTGGAATAACCTGTCTAAGAAGTTATAGATTCATAATTCAATTTCACTTCTTATTCATTTATACAAATCACTACTAAAACATTATCAGTGCTAGATGTTACCTTGGAGCTTCTTGTGCCTTAAACTTAAAAAACAAGTATACATACATTGACATATATGATGTTATAAATTTTACATCAGTGTATGTATATAAAATGATAGTTAATGGTACCTAAGAATAATAAAAACTGTTCTACATACCAACTCCTTATGGCTGTGTTGGTTATCATCTTTGGGTGTCAATATACAGGAAGTGTTATTTGGATCCAGTGTATTCTCAAGTTTGCTAGAAGATGTACTAGGTGATGATATATATAATATCACCGAATCATTTTGTTTTTTAGTCTCCAAATTAAATAACTCCATATCAGTTATATCAGTAAATGGATCACGATGGTTTTCAGATAATATATCAACATTTTCAACAGATTCATCTATTGTCTCCAAAGTCTGTAACAAACACAACAATACAGCGAGTATTCAAAAAGCAGATTGCAAATTTACCATTTCGCCACACGGGACATCTAATACTAATTTAGTAATGTAGGTATAATGTAGACAGTTAGCTTCGACAAGGTCCACCCACCTGCTGATTTTCTTTTTGAGTAATAGAATTGTAATTTTCTAAATTCTTCGTAAATATTGCCCTGTCTCCAATGAGTGGGAACAATTCCTTGATCATGTGTTGATCACCAAAACTAAGGCAGTCTGAAGATATTTTGTTTTCTGAAAAGATATACAACCGTTTTAATATTTGCCGTTGAAAATGTTGATCTATAAACTAATTTGACTGAATTAGTACAGATATAGGTAGTACCTATATCTTGTTAAAACTCTAGGCTTATTTTAGCTGTTGTGTTCCATAAACTTAGATAGGTACAATTTAGGCAACATTTTGTTTCAAGACGTTAATAAATCAGTACCTAGTAGGTAAGGGTAGAGGTTCACAACTGTATAAAAGCGACCAACCAACGAAATGATGGCGGTGCGAAAAAATAATTTTGAAGTAGCGCTTCCACACACTTTATATGTTTCATGTTATATTCGGAAAAATAGACAAGCTTCAGAAATAGAGACAGTGACAATGCTGTCTCATAATTACAAGCCTTTTTTTAATCAACTTCAAATAATTAGGTATGAATTAACTTACTTTCAAAAACACCAATATACTGTTGTAGATTCCACGCTAACAATATAAATATTGTAAATTACGTACCTACGTCTTCGTCCATGTTGAATAGAAATCCATACACCTAGCACGGAAACAGAACACATTTCTTTTATTTATTTTATTATTCATAAGTTTACAAACGAGATGTTACGCTGCGCCTGAGGTGAAAAAAAATGGCGATTAGGCCGCGACACGCGGGAAACGAGAGTACGCCCCTCTCCTCATTCCCCTTCGTCGTCCTATACAACTAAATGAAGCGTTCGTAACACAATTCGCCTTGTAATAAAAACTAAATGATTGTAAACATTATTAAAATTTCGTATTAAGCACAATTGCATAGTTAACAATATTATAAATTTGTAATGAATACAAAATTTTGTTTTACTAGAATCAGAAAGTATCCATTACTGATCGTTTTATAAATGATACAATTTTTTTTTTATTCACCACGATTTTCTTGTAGGAAGAACAATTAATTTTACAACAATACGTTCTTGTTGTATTGTAGCATTTTTGTTTTTTCAGTGTGACATATCTCCTTTCATTATAATATAAGTTGTTATTATTTAAGCATTTAACTGTACATAGTTAAACTTAGTATTTATTTACTCTATGCTGTTAGATGTTCATATCTATATAATGTAATATTTACCAGAAAATATTAACTCAATCATTCAGGCTTTTTGTAAAGCGTAAGATTAGATGAGTGGCAACGATCGCACCCTTAAGTACCAAAAACTGAGGAATTGCAAATGAAAAACGAAGTAAGTACTTAATGAAATTGAGTAACAAGTAGGCAGCATTATACATAATAGGTACCTATATCAATATCTCATACAGTGTACAGTGGAGGCTTTGTACCCCATATAATTTCAAACACAAACGTTAGAAAAATAATTACTTATATGAATATGAAATCCTCAACCTCAATTTTATCTTCAAACAAAAGAACTTTAACTATTAGAGTTACATCCACGATTAATCATTACCTAGCAAATTAATATTCACAATTAATAATCACATATTGACTTTATACCATTTTGCTAGTAGGTATCTTAAGTATGAAATATCTTTCATAACTTGATAATGAATATACAAACTCTTTCGTTAAATTGGCTCGAAGAAGTAATATGTATAAATAGCTAAGTTTTCGCAATTATCTCTCACATTGTATTGGAAAGGATCCAACATTCTCTTTTCTTATCTTACAAAGTAGATAGGTACTAGCAATGTGAGATAAACCTCTATATATTACAAGTTTCAATTAGCCGAATGTCTCTTAACGATTTAACATTCTTGTAGAATACTTAAGTAGATTGGGTTTAGGTAATAAAAAAAAATTCTTGCGGGTTCTTTTTAGTAAAAAAGGCGCTATATTAATTTAAGGCACTTTGCATTTAGTTTTAATATATTAGTATATATATATTAGTTTGATATATTAAAAAAAAAACTAATATACTACTAATTGTTTAAGCATATATAGGTACAGAAATGATGAAAATATGAGATTTCAAAAAACTTCATCCAAGCTATCTCAATTTAAAATGTATCTAATTACACAAGTAAGGGTATAAAGCCTTGACAAGTTGCAAAATAGTCCTGTAGATAAAAACATAACAATTATATTAACATTTTTTTGGAAAATCATGTTTGAACCCCGACACCATTTCAACGTCAGTGTATATCTAAACGCCGACGTGTTTATGTCAATTGTTTCAATATGTACCATGGGACCTGTAATAGCTATAAGAAGAGTAACCTCTAACTTGACATTTTATTAAATCTATGCTTATTAATATTCACCTCCCCATCTTTTTCTTTCGAAAACAAAATATACTATCTTTTTTGAGCTTCTGAAAGGATTCTTAAGAATATTTAGAACAGTTTAAAAATATTAAAAAAACACGCTTTTATCTGTACTTAACTGCACTTAAAAGCAAACACTTCCACTTGTCTCCATCCAATTTCATCATCAGGTCCTCGTTCAAATGTAAAATGAATGTTATGCGACGTATCTAATGGGCCCAAATTTGAACTCAAGTTAAGGCTCATTAAATTGGCAATTAGAATCCCTCAGCTTCATAATCAAATCAGCTCACCTCAGTAGTACCATATTATTATATTTTTATCTAAATTACTTATATATGTCAAGTTACGTGATGATACAAGGACTAGAAGTGGGCGGGATCTTAAATGCTATAACCGATATAGTTTACAGTTAGTTACATGTATAAAGTGCGTTTAAAAACGTTGAAGACGTCCACTGCTGATCAGAAGCCGCTCCCGAAAATAGGAAGTTTTGCACAATTGGAGAACGCAATAAGACTAATTATTTGAAAAAAACTCTAAGTACTATCCATTTTGTGGTCTCCTGGAGCTGTATTGCGATAACCTTCAATATAATTATTTTCCAATCTAACCCCTTTAAGTCTTAAGGGTTTCTACTCTGCTGCACACCACAAGGTGACACCTGTCAACACTGGTCCAATTTTGAATGATTACTACAGTATAATATCAACAGTTTTATAGCTTTCAAAGCAAAACAGTAAGACAAAATAACTTCAGACACTCTAAAAGTATCTTTTAACTAGAAACAACAACATCGCAATCAGTCAAAAGCATCTAAAATCCTCAATATTATTCAAATAAAAACAATTCCAATTTGTTCACAAATTGAAACTGAGAGCTGGCATCGTGTTATTACATTTGGGCGGAGGTTAGCTTCGGTAGAGCGTGTAAAGTGTCTATAGAACCTTCCTTCCCAGCCCTATCATTGCCTATAACAGCAGCCAGCTTTACTCAAAAGCCTTAGGAACGCCTCAAAAACGACTTTCCTCCTTCAATACTTTTACGGAACGTTTAGGACCGTTATAGAGTGTGTTCGTCATTCTTTCCTTTTGTGTTCATGTGAGGAAAATTCGTGTTATATGAAAGGTTTTCAACATTGGGTCGTTACGGCGATGTTTTGGTATTTCTTATTTAGGGGTGTTGTTCGACGCGATGAATGGCTTTGTGGCTCTCTATCGCACATTTTGTGTTTAGGAAAATTCTTTTATAAGATGTTATAGAAAAAAATATAGAATTTGTAAAAGGAAACCTAAAAAGAAAAAACAATTGCATAAAAGAACTTACTGTAACTGAGTAACCCAAATTAACTATTTGAGGTTGCTTGATTTTTTTTCAAATTTTTGATTTATCAATAACATTGCAACCTTAATCATTCTGTAAATAGATCTTCTCAAAACGTCGAGATTGAATAAAAATATGATTATAAGTCCGGTTTTTGGACTTTTGTCTCAAGTGATGCTCTGATTTTTGTGGAAAACTGTTCTTGTTAAATTTTGTACCTAGATCTATATATTAGGGGTTAAAGTATGAAATTGCCGATTTGTACTGAAAATCTATATTGTTTATTTTTTAAATTTTTAACAAATTTATTTAATCAAAATAGTTGCCATTATTATCTATACATTGCTGCCATCTAATGGGAAGGTCATTAATGCCTTTGCGATAGAATTCCGACGATCTAGACTGCACAAACTGTGTGAAAGCATTTTGTACTGCCTCCTGGGAAGAAAACTTCTTGTCACGTAGATAATTGTCCAAATCACGAAAAAAATGGTAGTCCGTTGGAGCAAGGTCTGGTGAATACGGAGGATGACGAATGGTTTCTAACTGCAGTTCCTGAAGGGTCAAAATGGTTTCTCGTGCTGTGTGAGGTCTCGCGTTGTCGTGGAGCAATAATGGTGAAGATCGATTCATGAGTCGGGGCTGTTTTACTGCTAGTTTTGTCAACATGGTTCGGAGTTCGGCACAATAGACATCTGCCGTTATTGCTTGACCAGATCGGCCACCAAACAGTTACCATTACCTTTTTATTGGTAAGTTTTGCTTTAGGACACTGTTGTGGCATTTGACCTGGGGTCAGCCATTGCATTTTTCTTTTCCGG
The DNA here is from genome assembly GCA_927399485.1 of Calamotropha paludella. Taxonomy (NCBI): domain Eukaryota; kingdom Metazoa; phylum Arthropoda; class Insecta; order Lepidoptera; family Crambidae; genus Calamotropha; species Calamotropha paludella. Next base: position 16,605,874 of record OV656815.1, on the reverse strand, counting down.
TTATCATAAAGAATCCACTTTTCATCACATGTTACAATTCGATCCAATATTCCTTCATTTCTGTACCGGTTCAACAAGGCAACACAAGTTTCAACACGCGTTTCTTTCTGCAGATCAGTCAAATCATGAGGCACCCATTTTTCGTATTTTTTTATTTTATTGATTTGACGCAAGTGAGTCAATATTGTGGGTAAGGTAACGTTAAACCATGCCGCTAATTCCTGGGTACTTTGACTAGGATCGGCTTCCACTATCTCTCTTAATTCATCGTTATTTACCTGTGTGGGCGGTCTTCCTCGTGGCTCGTTCTTTAAGTCGAAATTTCCATCACGAAAGCGTTTAAACCAAAATCGCACGGTGCGTTCATTAGTAGACCCCTCTCCAAACGCAGCATTGATATTGCGGGCTGTTTCTGCCGCGTTAGTTCCGCGTCGGAACTCGTATTCAAAAATAACTCGAATTTTCGCAGTATCCATCTTTCTTGTCTAAATTGAATAACAAAAACAATTGAAAGTCGATATTCAAATGTTTTACATTTTTTAAAAAAAGAACATCATAGAAACCATTTAAAAAAAGTTTCATTCGAAAACCTCAAACCATGAAGATTCTATGTCAATTCAAAGAACCTATTGCAATAAAACGGCAATTTCATACTTTAACCCCTATTATATCCACCACTGCTTAGGTGTTATATTATTATATCCAAAAACCTTAACTTTGCGTGAACATAGAAGAGTGTTGGCATATGAAGTAAAACCACTTCAACAATCTTTTTATTAAATTAATAATTTAAATTTAGCCTTTGGAAAAAAGGTAAGTACCTTATTTCGCATCTAATAAGTACCTTGTTATTTCAAAAAGTGACGGCGAATCGTAGCTATTATTATAGGAAAACTTCCCTATTGTCTAAAATATTACTACACTCGGCGTCAAAAAAATCGCACCTCTAAGAAAATCACGTTCAAATGGCATTAACTCTGGATATGCACATGCAGTCGTATTAATTATAATTTTATTTAAAAGGTTACTTAATTAACTTAATAAAAAAACATTATTTTTCATTATCAAATAAAACCTAAAGCAACAAATAAAGGGTCACAAAAATTCTAAGGAAATTTTGCTGCTCGGGAGAGTCGCGAGTTGCGCTAACTTTGTGGGTATAAAGAGGTCAACTAGGGTTCAATGTGGGTCATTCGCTATTAAACCGTTGAAGGGGACACACGCACTGATTTTACTGAAGAAAGAACATCTGGAAAATGGACACTACAGCTGATGAGGCCGCTCAAGTGGTTGCACTACTGCAAGCAGGGGTGCGGCAGTGTGATGTCGCCCGGCAACTGAATCTGAGCCGTTTTTCGGTTCGTAGAGTCTACCAGCGCTTTTTAGAGACCGGTGGCTATATCCGGCGACATGGGTCCGGTAGACGTCGCTGCACTTCGGAAAGAGACGACCGGTTCGTTGTGTCGTACTCTTTGAGAAATCGCTTCTCAAACGCTGTTCAGCTGCAACAGGAGCTCCAGGCAGTTCGCAGACGCACCGTGAGTGTATCCACGGTTAGAAGAAGACTGAAGGAGAAGAACATAGCAGCCCGCAGAGCTGCTACAGGTCCAAAATTGACTGCAGCGCACCGACGAGCCCGCTTGCAGTTTGCTCGCGACCACGTCGATTGGACCATTGAGCAGTGGGGAGCTGTTCTCTTCTCAGACGAGACACGAGTGTGTCTTTTCTGCAACGACCGACGAAGAAGAGTATACCGGAGGCAGGGTGAACGTTTCGCTCAAGCCTGCATCCAGGAGACGGTGGAATATGGAGGCGGATCCTGCATGTTCTGGGGCGGTATGTCGGCTGCCGGCAAAACCGACCTGGTCTGCGTCTCCCGGACCGGAGGTGCTCGCGGACAAGGGTCGCTGACTGCGCGCCGCTATATCACAGAGATCCTGGATGTGCATGTGGTCCCTTTTGCCGAATCTTTTGGCGAGGGGTTCACATTAATGCACGACAACGCTCGCGCACACACTGCAGCCATCGTGAACGACTTCCTGCGGAGGTCCCAAATTCCTGTGATGCAGTGGCCAGCGAGAAGTCCTGATCTGAATCCGATAGAGCACCTCTGGGACCATCTTAAACGTAAGGTTCGATCTCGGGATCCGGCTCCTTCGACTCTAGAGGAACTCCAAACCGCGGTGATTGAAGAATGGGGTCTTATCCCTCAAGAAGAGCTCCTGAAGTTGGTGAGGTCTATGAGGGACCGTATGGAAGCCGTCATCAGGGCAAGGGGGGGTAACACTAGATTTTGAGTTAATTTTAAGACACTTTTTGTACATTTTTTTTGTAAATTATCGATTATTAATTAGGACTTAATTAAGATTTTTTATTATTTTTCAAATTTTTATGCTTTTTGTATAATTTTAATTAAAAAAAAGATTGCACTTAATTGTTGTTTGATGCTCCTTTTTGTTACCTTTCTAATGATACCTAACACTATCCTCTATATAAGGTTTAGGAATTTTTGAATAAGATTTTTATAAGGTGCGATTTTTTTGACGCCGAGTTTAGTTCCATTGTAAAATATGTATTTTGTTCATCAACTCAAAATATCCCTTTTACATAATTTTTCTCATAAAACAGTGAATGGAATTTACATTTTAATTTTCTATGTCTTTTTTAGTGCGATATATTATTTAATATGATTGTGTATCTTGTACATGTCTGTAGTTTACATACAGCTGGACAGTTGAGGATTAGAAGTTATTTTACAATTTACCTTTTAGAATTATTTGACTTTATTTATCTAAAGACCTAATTCTTATGCGCATCAAAGCACATCACATAATAACAAAAACACCTGTTTTTAAACTGTTTTCGTAAATGAAACTTTTATTAATGTGGATTGAGACTTGGATTTGGTACTGTCAGTTAATATTTCTTGACATGACAAGCTTGTAAGTATTTTATTTAATTTCGTATACATTTATTTACATGATTGGTTTGAGCGATCTGTTTTTTTTATTTTTTTTTAATCATAATGTGAATATGATATATTAATTAAGACTAAAATAAAATACTTAAGTCTATAAGAAACCTGCATACCTACAAGTAACAGCGCATACAACCAATATTATTTTCTTCTTCCAGTAGTGACATCTATACACACTTTTTGACACTACCTTCCAAATGGTGACTGCTTCATTCAAAATTTAGGATAGATTCTATGATCACATAAAATAGTTCAATATTCAAACTAAAGTTTTATTATTATTTAATTTTTTATAATCAAATTAATCTGTTGTTAGAAGCTAAATAACACTAGCTAGCGCCATCTATTGCGGGGTGAATGAACTTACAACTTGAACGAAGGACGACAAAGACTGCACTTTGTAGTGCATGGAAAGTCCTCCCGATGCGATTTGAAAGGATGCAACTTTGAACATTATTTGTGTTGTGAAATTTTAGCTTCTAACCCTCTAGCGAGAAAACAATGCAACTTTTGTATGTTAAAATGTTTCATAAAAAATATTTTCTAATTCTACTAAGTAGTAGTAGTATAAAAATAAAATTATAACAAGGACAATGATGGTTTTTATTTGATAAATCAGTAAGTTATAGGTGTTTTAGTGTATGATGAATAAATATACGTTATAAGTATAAGGTAATACCAGTGTTGTTTATATTTTCAAAGAAGCCGTTACCTACAGGGAGGTAATGTTACAAATAATATACCCATGCTTAGTACAAATGAAATCAAAACGAAAATCCAATCTATTTCAATTTACCTATATTAAATGAAAACAAAAGTAATTTTATTTCCATTTTGGTAAAAAAAAACAGTTCCACCCCAAACAAAAGAAAGTCGCAAGCATTTACGAACAACCGGAAAAGTGCGATCGCGATTTCATTAAACCGCGAAAAACAAACTCGCGTCGCCAACCCGCCAACGTCAGTCTGCGTAAGAATCGCCGAGAATCACGTAAGGCCCACCGTATCGTATATTGTCTAAATAATGAATCCATTCTCACGTTCCTTCTTGATTTACGGCTCCACACAAAACCGCTATAAGACTCTGTAATGACACCTACCGCAGGCACTTTATTTTTGGACCTCATACAATTTTTTTCACACGCGATGCTTTAGAATGTTTATCACGTAAATTTTCTGCTTAAAAGGGAAATTCGTATTGTCATTCGGTGCACATCGCGCGTTTCCTCACGAACACGTGTATTCTTATATTTATATAAAGTCTGTATATAAATGAGTATTTATTTAAGTCACGCAATTTCTTCGGGATTTGAGTTTTCGGTTGAGACGGTGCGAGTTATAGCTTTTAGTGGCTCAATTATGAAACAAATTTATAGCAGGTTAACATGATATGTGCGAGCTTTTAGGGTGCTTATCGAATCTTATTTTGGTTATCCAATTACGTAGCCTAAAACACTATTTAAATACTGTTTAGTAGCTATATACGAGTTAATTACGTCACAGCGTTTTTATTAATACTAATTATTCAATATTAAGAAGTGGAAGAAGTTAACTATAGACACAGTCTTTCCCTAGCAAACCACTGGGTATGAGAAATTCTTTAAATCTATTTTAAATTTTAAGTCAATTGCCAATGTAGGATCTATGATCCGTATCGACTATGAGTATTACTTTGCATAACTCGCTAGAGAAAGTAAATAGTAAATAGATAAAGTAAATAGATCTAATAACTGAATTATTACTGCTGTTTGGATGAAACTTAATCATAGACTGGAACTGCACCAATTGCGATACAAAGGTAGTTTTTATTGCTTGCACATAGAGTTCAAGTTTGAACATAAAGAAATCATAAATCTCGTAAGTTGCCGCTAATGTTACAACATGATGAAATCACAGTGCCTTTTTGATAGTCAACCTCAAGATAAAATGCACAGTCAAGAGGTAAGGGTGTGTAAATCGTCAGCCATCTTTCTTATGAAATCACTTTTACTTGAAACAAAAAAGTTTTATTACTTACATCCTAGATGTTTCTCTGGACAGCTAATATTTAAACAACGATTTTATATGAATAATATTTCTTATAGTCAGAACTACTATTTGTCTAGCCCAAAGTAAACAATGTGAATCTTGTGTAATGGAATCTAAAATAAAGGATGGATCACCCTTAGATAGGTAATAGGTATTCATAGATAAATAAATAGCCATGATTCAGGTACTAATGGTCAGGTATTAATCGAACAAATATATTTACCTCGCCTGTTTGATTAGCTCGGTCATCTAAGTCCATTATAATAGATTTTCAGAGATAAAAAAGTTACTGATTGCCAACTAGGGAGCTTTAAAAGCACCCGAAATCTTGCGTTCTTTTTCGTGGTTAATGGTACATAGATTTTTAATCCTCACCGACCAGAAAAGTGAATGAAAAAATTACATTAATTAGTTCATATAAACATGAAAGCTCATTTTTCACATTCTTTTATTTACATTAAATCATGTCCATTAGTTTATCGTATTTACTTCTAGACTTCTCAAGAAGTAAATTGGCAATGATTTCTTGAGTGGCATATTTTAGTTTTGCCTACGTCATTATAAAAATGTCATTATCGCTATCTCAAAATGAAACATTCAAATAACAAAAAATATCAAGAATTTCTCTTATTTTACTTATGTAGAAAAACAAAACGGCCCATATCATTTCTTTTTCGAAATTCCGGATACGAACTTTTTATTATGGATATTTAAAAATATTTTCATAGAACTTTATCTCCTCATATTTGTGTGGCAATAAAGATGTATCTACTTCCTGTTCTGTTTCTGTACAAGTAACAGTGTACTTTGCGTGCAAGGTGCGTCTAATAAAAAAAGAATTGCTGCAATGTAGAATTTAAACTTTTTTTAAATAATAAGGAAAAAATCCGGAAAGAATTACAATAAGATATAAGTTTCTATAAGTTAAAACTCAAAAAAATTACAAAACGCACTAAAATGTTGTATTTTACTTCACTCTCGCAATTTCAAACAGACATTTTAAATGTCTGAACACAAACATATGTCACATGAATCACGATAGTGGAAAATCACCAATATTCTCGACAACGCCTCACAATTATTTTAAAGTATATACTGTATAATACATGAATAGTATTTGCTGTAATTATATGTGAATGAAATGAACTGAAGGAAGAGATGAATCAAATAGATTCGAATCGAGTGGTATTTTTATTCGTATAACATAATATTATTCTAGTCTTTCCTCAAATAAAACAGATGGTGTGAAGAAAGAAGCTTTTCTTTTTTTTTATAAATGCAACCTACTTAAAGTGTCTTTCTCAATTTCTGTGAAAATAAAAACAATAATTTATATACTTACAAAAGGGGGTATTTAAAGAAAATGTATGCACAATACTTTTATAATACGATTTGGATGCAAAATAAATGGCACAAACTGAGTTTTACTTAAAGGACTTATTGAGAGGAGTCCAAAAATCTATAAAAAAGACTTAAAAAAATAAAAATCGAACCAAAGAAGAGGTTTTCCATTAGATGATAGTATATATTTCAATGTGATGTCTGTAAATTAAACGAACGAGTGTTATGTGAGAGGGTTTTTCTACTTTCTGACATCGTTGCAAGCAATTTGTTTGCAAATAGTTTTCTTCACAATTGAATAAGGCTACAACTTATCGAGGCACCTGTCATAAATAAATAAATAATTTATTGTGGTATTGAGGTATTTTTACAATACTGCGATATTCCATCTATAAACCTGCAGATTGCCTAAGCGTTGATACACACAGGACCTCACACCCTTTTTGTCCTATTACGTATTGATAAGTAGTATCGTGTGAAGCCATATATTTTATTAAGAACAAAAAATAAATAGAAATTTTGTTATTTGTGTTGCAGTTGAAAAGATTTTTCTTGCCATCCATCTCCTTTACCAAAAGTAGTATTGACATTTTTAACATATAATTATCTTAAGTATATCTATATTTTACATTTGAAGCTCGTTGCATATTTTTTTGAGGCCTTGAATAACGATTATTTTCATTTTATTTTCTCATGCCCACTTTGATAAAAGCACCTTTTAGACCCAGAGAGTAGTTATTTAATATAGATTATTATGCAAATAATTATGAATATAGCCCGAGGCTGCCTCGATTTGGTACGGTTTGGAATATATTATCTATTGAAAATAATGTAATAGTAACAATATGTTTATTTTATTATGACCACGTTGGTTTGCAAGTCCACTTTAATATTTTTAGTCTCCATTAACGTTATTTAAAAAAAAAGTATTATATCTTAGATTTAATGTTAATCTCATATTGAATATAGAAATTCCAGATTGAACACAAAAGTATGTATAAGTATTAATAATTTAAAACATTAAATATCGCTAAAACAAAAGAATACATATGTAAGGATTAATACTCGGTTGATTTTCTGGAAATTAAATTAAATTAATATTTATATATATATATATATATATATATATATATATATATAGGGTACCAGTTTACCTACTTATATAGCCATTTCCAATATTACTTTTTGTTATAAAAAAAATCTTTTGAGACACATAAAAATCAGTATTTAATATCTACTTCGTATTTTTCTAGTTCCTGATTCCTATTCCAATAGAACTGAGAATAACAAGACAGGCTGCTATGATGTTACGTAATAGGACCCCTTCATAACATTGTCACCCTTATAGTCCGGATGCAGGATATAGACCGCGAGCAGACGCAAGCACACAGCTACTGTATTTTGAATCCAGTAGATAGTTCCCGTTTTGATGGATAGATGGTGCTACTTTTTGCAACTAATATACTCTTTGGCATCAGTTAAACAACATCTTTTTGTCTTAGTCTATTAATAATACTTGTTTTAAAAATAGTTTGAAAGTGCAGAAAACATTAATACCACTATAGTTCGACTATCACGGAGCTATAATACAAACTGGTGATTACGATACATACTTCTAAACAATTCTAAAAGTGCTAATATTAAGAACGAAATAATATAAGAATAGAGAAATTCTACAATAGTGTGAAGTTGTGAGGTAGTGGAATAATCTTAAACGGCAGTGTACAGTGAATGTTGCTGAGCGATTCACGCGTCTGTACGGTGCACGGAACCATCACAGTTGCGTGCACGGCTATTTCGTGACGTACATTACTCCGTGTGCCATTGATAAAGCAGCGCAGACAAGACATCGACGCTGCGCGGTACGCAGTTGCATCTGAGAGGACTACACAATAGAATCCGGTTTTTATATATTCTTTTATTTTATTTTCGTTTATTTACACCTGCTATTCTATTGTTATCTGATATGCCAAAAATGGTTTGGGGCTGTTGTAAACCGGAAGAAAATAATCTGGAAAGCTATATAGTATGCAATAAATGTAGTAAGAGGTTTCATCATGAATGCATATCTCTTAATCAGGACCAGTTTAATACTGAAGCGGTGGCACTATGGACCTGTCCCGATTGCATTCGTCACACACCACGACTTAAGAAAAAAGACAACACTCCTGTACGTAATGTATCTACTACTAGGGGGAACAAGAGACAAGCCTTAAATTCTCCCCAATCGGATGGTGCAAAAGGATCTTTATCTCGAGATGATGTCCGTGAAGTAGTGCAGGATGTGATGAATCAGCAAATGAACGACATGTTTAATAAACTACACGAGAATATAGGAAAATTATTAGATAGGGAGTTGAAACCTTTAAGGGATGATTTATCGGGGATTAAGGAGTCTATGCACTTTCTTAATGAAAAGTATGAAGAAATGAGAAAGGAAAATGAAACTTCAAAAATAAAAATTGCAAGTCTTGAAAAAGAAAAGGAAGAATTAAAAGTTACTGTAAATGGCTTGAATCAACGAGTAAATCAGATTGAACAACACTCACGTCAAAGTAATATAGAAATTCAATGTTTGCCAGAATTCAAGAATGAAAACTTAGAAAACATTGTCTGCGAGTTAGGAAAAGTGACTGGTTGCATTATGAACAATAGTGACATCCTGCACTGTACAAGAACTGCAAAATTAAATCGCGAGTCGTCGCGGCCTCGTTCTGTTGTTGTGCAACTGATCTCCCCTAGAGTTCGGGACCAGTTACTAGCCTCATCCATTAAATACAATAAAACCCATCCTCAAAGTAAAATAAACAGTGCACTACTAGGACTTCCAGGGAAAGCCATACCTGTATTCGTAACCGAACATCTCTCTCCTGCAAATAAGGCGCTTCATGCTGCTGCAAGGGCAAGGGCTAAAGAAATTGGCTACGATTATGTCTGGACTAGGAAAGGCAGAGTGTTTATGCGGAAAAATGAAGATGGAGACTACATCTTGGTGAAAAATATGGACACTCTAAAAAAATTAGTTTAATTTATTATTCTTTATTTGCTTTTATGTTGACATATATTTTTATAATTCTTTTCCTTAAAAATATACTACCAGAATAGTCGCGGTTTGAGATCTAAGACTCACACTTTTTATCGTCAAATTCTTTGCAATAACTATGATGTAGTAATTCTTACTGAAACGTGGTTAAATAATTCTGTTTCTAGTAGCGAACTTTTTGACTCTAGGTACATAGTTTATAGAAAGGATAGGTGTGATGCCAATTATTGTACTAAAAAAGATGGAGGTGGAGTTTTAATAGCAGTGTCTAGGAGTATAACATCTAGACGAATGTGCGACTGGGAATCGGATCTGGAAGATCTCTGGGTCACCATTGACGTACCAGTGTCTCAAGTTGATCGACGAATAGCCTTGTGTGCTGTTTATTTACCACCTCCAGTAAATAGTGCAACTTTAAATATATTTTTGGAGAAATGCAATTTTGTATTAGAACAATCTACTTGTCACTGTATAGTAGGAGATTTCAATTTGGGAAGTATTAACTGGAGCTTGTTGGATGATTTAATGACTGAGTATTCAGTTTTAAATTTGTGTCAACCTTTAATAGACTTTTTAAATATAAATTGTCTGAAGCAGCATAATTATGTTGCAAACAAGTCTAATAGAATACTGGATCTCGTTATATCAAATCTGCCGAATTGTATTGTGGACCAGTCATTTAACGCCTTATCAAATGTTGATGAACTACACCCTCCACTTGATATCAAAGTATCTCTAGTTAATGAGGCTAAGCTTCCTTATAACACTTATAACACTCGGCTTAATTTTAACAGAGCTGATTATGCAAAGATTCATAAAGAATTAGCAGAATGCAAGTGGGATGAACTGTTTGCGGGATTTATTGATGTAAATGATATGCTACAGGTGTTTTACAATATAGTTCAAGGTATTATACACAGAAATGTTCCAAAAAAAAAATTACGTATTAATCAATATCCCCCGTGGTTTGATCAAAGCTTAATAAGAACCTTAAAAGAGAAACATAAAGTCAGGTGTCGTTATAAAAAATTTAAAAATCCAATGGATGAATTGGAACTACGTATGTTGAGTTCAAGATGCAAGCGTATGGCTACTAGATGTTACAATAAGTATATACAAGAAATCGAAAATAAAATGGCTGTAAATCCTAAACTTTTCTGGACGTTTGTCAAAACCAAACGTGGTGGTACCGGTATGTATCCTGCTGCAATGACGGATGGATCTAAGGTGACTTCAGATGGCGTTGAAATTTGTGAACTTTTTTCCTCACATTTTTCATCTGTATATACTGAAGATCCTGCGATGATGCAGAGTAAACGCATTGATTCCGACTACTTCAGGTCATTGGTTAATAATGGTTATAACTTGGTATTGCCTCCAATTGGCCATGATACATTGCTAAATATGTTAAGGACTGTTAATTGCAATAAAGGTGCAGGACCTGACGGAATTCATCCTATATTTGTGATGAATTGTGCTAAATACTTGGTTTGGCCGCTGTTAACTATATTCAATACCTCCATTAGCATGGGGAAATTTCCAACAGAGTGGAAGATAACTAAAATTGTACCCGTTCACAAGTCTGGCAGACAAGATGATGTAAAAAACTATAGACCAATTTCTATTTTATCTGTTTTGGCCAAGTTGTTCGAATCCTGGATTTGTCCGCACATTCAGAGACATTTCCTACAGTTTTTAACAAATGATCAGCATGGCTTTGTCAGGTCGAGATCCACGACCACTAACCTTGCACACTTAACTGAATTACTAACAGAGGCACTAGATGCAAACAAACAAGTTGATGTCATATACACAGATCTTAGTAAGGCATTTGATCGGGTACCCCATTATATTTTGCTTCAAAAGTTACATGCTTATGGAATCAATGGCAGTTTATTACTCTGGCTAAAATCTTATCTCCAAAATCGTAACTTTTATGTGGTTGTAAACGGATTTCAATCAAGAACAAGATTTATATCTTCTGGTGTGCCACAAGGTTCACATTTGGGTCCTGTTCTGTTTGGCATATTTGCTAATGACATACCCAACGTCTTAAAATTTTCAGATGCCTTCCTATACGCTGATGATTTGAAAATTTGTAGAGTAATTAATGACACTGCAGACTCATGTAAGCTGCAAAGTGATCTTGCTGAAATTTCCAATTGGTGCGAACTCAACGGAATGGAATTGAATATTAAGAAATGTTTTTATGTACAATATTCTAGGAAAAGAAATGTACTCACAAAAAATTATACCATCAAAAATAACAATATTCAAAGGCTGGATCAAATACGAGATTTGGGTGTAATTTTCGACAGCAAACTGACTTTTGTACCTCACATTGAGAACATCAATAAGCGTGCGTCTAGAATGCTCGGATTTGTTTTACGAAACATAAAAGTATTACGTGGTATTAAAACAAAAATTATTTTATATAATAATCTCGTACGAAGCATATTAGAGTACTGTTCAGTAGTGTGGAGACCGCATTATGCTACACATTCACTGAGACTTGAGAGAATACAAAAAAAATTTGTTAATTATTTGATCTTTCCAACAGGTAAGCGAAAGAGAAATCAACAATTATCTTATAAGGATCGCTTAGCTCATTTCAAAATGACTTCCTTGGAAGATCGTAGAATTATTATGGACCTACTTTTAGCTTCAAAAATTTTCAATCACACAATTGACTGTCCTCAGTTGTTACGTAGGTTTAATTTTCGTATTCCCTATAGATACCCTCGCAGTAAGATAACCCCCCTTGCGAATCCTCTACGTAGAACAGTATTTGGATCTAACTCTCCAATTTCGAGAATATCTAAAATTGTCAATAAATATAGTGAGGTAATCGATATTTTCGCTGATTCACCCAACAGGCTCCGTAACATAATGTTGAGGCATTTGGCGGAATGAGTGGTATTTTTGATTTTTATGTTTATTTTAACTAGGTTTTTATATTAATTTTAGTTTGTTTCTTTTTTGTGCATGTTGATTTACCTGTAAGTGTTTGTTGCATTTAATCATAGTTTGTAAGTGTATATTTTTTAAGATAAACAATGTAAACAGACGTTGGTAAATCTTTGTAAATAAATAAATAAATAAACTAATCAGTTTTTCGTAATTTTTTTTTTTGCCTATTTTCAGTATGTCTTAATTTTCCAAAGTAATTACTTCGAATTTTCGTAATAGGAAATACATCTTGATTTACCATACCCAAAAGGAAGGACCATAAATTTATAATAGTATCAGTTTGATTTACCAAAAATACTTGATAAGGTATTGATAACTCTGATTCTAAACTTAACAATGAAGTATTTTGTTATTAGGTTTTTAGCATTTTTCGGAATATAAGTAGTATTAGTCATATAAAACGATTTTTTCTCATATCCTGTAAGGCTAGCTAATCTTTGTCGATTGGTGAAAGATAAAGAAATTATAAAACGCTGTAAAGGCTGTCGTTCAAACTATAACGATAAGTAATTAGTGAAGAAAATACGGTATTAGACAAAAACATGTAAATGTTAGGGAAAAATTAGTACCTATTGAACTTTTTCTTTGCTTTTTATTTTATAAAGTAATAGTAAAAATTCTAAGTTTCGGTCAAGCACATTTCTTTTAGCAAACAAATCCTTCAATTTACTTATCTTTGATTTAGTTTCGCGTATGAACCTTTCGAAAACAACTCGTTAGCAGGTACCGCCATGTTGAGAACAATAAACGAATTTCTTTGTTTTCCTTTATTGCCCACTATTGTGCCAATGGTGGAGAAAGGGTACGCGTTGTCAATGACCAACTTGTTCGATTTATAGATGGTCGTATTTAATTGGCCACTAAAACAAACAATGAAGGGAAACCTATCGATTTTGATACTTTCATTAAAAAGTTTTATAATTATATGTTGATAAAAGATTCCCAAAACCAGACATTGTGGTATAAACCTAACATATAAATTTATAAAACATTCTTGATAAAAATAAAATTATTAGTTACGTAATTATATGCAAGTATTCATTGGTAAACATTTTATATTTTTAATTTTGAATAATTATATTGGAGTAACTTTTTGATTAGGAAAATTATTATAAACGAAAACCTTTTCATTTGTCCTTTTTGTTTTCAAAGTATAATTAATTGTTTTTTGGTTATTTTTTGAGTTAATATATTTTTTTGGATTTTTTATTTAATTATTGCTAGGCAGGACTAATCAATATTTCATTAACACCAAGGAAGAAATATTGACATATTCTTAAGGGAATAAATCGTATTGCTTAAGCTACTTAACGATGCATGTATCTTAAGTATCTTACAGAAAATATGCTGCGTCATTAGCAGCCCAAGTATCAATTTCACTTATACTGCCTTTAAATGACTTCTCGTCTATGGTGCACAATGAGGGAAAATTGCGCAACGAAAAACCATAAAACCATCATACTATTACCAACCCTTTGAAATGCATTTATTTCTGTTTTCGAGATATGTTTTCAAGCTGCCAATATGCTTTAGACTGTATCTTCTTAAACTTAAGGTATACTTTTGATTATAAGGGTACATTACAAAGATTTCTTTGTAAAAACTTAACTGTTCAGGTAATTACCTAACAATAGGGACGAGTAAAAGCAATGATTACAGGTATTAGGGTACAAAAATATTCTCAGTGCACCTTTGGTTGCATAGCTGAGTGTTGAAGCTGTTCTTTTTATGTAAATTTTTCAAACTTATTTATATTTCTGTATAAAACAACATGCTTTGTGAAGTGTAGAATTAGTTTGTGTAAATTAATTGTTATCAAGATTTGGCAGAATAATCAATCAAGATAAATAATGCAGCGGTGAACCTAGTTGATTCGTATAGGAGATAATCTTATGCAGGATCTATGGATCGGCACTCGAGTTTATGTGAGCTCCAGTAAAGCTAAAAGCTTTAAGTAATGAAATCAGAAGCTGAAAATTACGTGGACCATCGCAATTTGTTTGGTAACCATTTTTATATTTTTCTTCTTATACTGATGCAGTAAATTCTCGTGTTGTTTATTCATACCTAAACAATTATATAAATTGAATGATAGTTTATTTTTTCTAAATCATGCATGTAACATATTATTATAGTGGCCAAAAATTACTTATTTGTTTATCTGACTTTAAACTCACATACAAAGAGTTCAATTTTAGAAGTTTTGACAAGACCTAGTTTTTTTTAATATTCAGATATTAACCTAGTAGGAGGTTCGTGCTATGGTCAATGGAAAAGAACGAAAGATGTTAGAAATATGTAACTTTTGGACTATATCTTTGAGTCCTAAGTTCGATCCTTTGCTGGTGCTTGTCACTGTAGTAAAATAACTTTTTCATATTATGTTGATTGTAAGCACTATTTGTGGTTTAGTTTCATTGTTTATGATCGGAAATATTGAAATTTCGATAGTGAATTTTGTTTTAATGTTATTGTTTATATCATACACATAAATTAATACCAAAAAGGTATTGTTTTTACTTTTATTTAGATGCTTGTATTGTCTTTAAAGACAATGTGAACATTAAGCTAGTATCTAGGCATAGAACGAGCGTGGAGCTTTTGTTTTGTTTTCAATTGATAAAAGAAAAAAACTGACTTGCTTGCTCATTTCAATATATTCATTTGGTCTCAGACCTATGGATGTATTTTATTTTAATAAAACCATATAAATAATGATAATGTAATACTTTGCTATGTAGCTTCCTTACCTATCTAAAAAAAATAGCTAATAAGAGATACTAATACCTACTTGTAAATTTTTTTATAAAAAAATATTATTATTCAGTTTATTATATAATTTTAAAGTTTAATCTCCGAAAAAATAATAATCTATCGTAAGTACTTGGTTTTAAAATAAGTTAATAATTGACTTTAAAAAAAAAAACCTTTAATTTTTTTTTAATTATTTTCTTTTTTTAGTTTTGTGTGTATGATTTTCAATTGCTCGATCTAAAATGTCAAGTAACAGTTAGTATGTCATTATGCAACATTTGTTGCCTCGGTTTTAGCGCCATCTGTGGATTTTCTCGGAACTATTGTTTTCCAATTGAAATTAAATTTTGTAAATATTCTCTGAAATTGTGATTGAATCATGTCGGAAAGTATATAATCATATATTGCCATCGAGTTCTGAGCTATGTTTAAAGTTTCAGAGCTCTAGCTAGTCGGGAAATGGGTGAAAATTGAGTTTCAAGATTAGTACGTTACAGAGAGACAAACAGACACCGAGAGAAGTAGAGAAAAACGATGGAAATAATAATATTGAAATGACACCTTATAAAAGAAAAGTTAGCGGTGCTACTTATAGCTTTATAATCTTTAAGAAGTTATCGTGCGACAGAGCATTCTCATAAAGGTAAATAGTCCACTTGACACTCATTAAAAGCTATTAAAATTTCATAGCAATCGGAAACTTCTTCAACCAATAAAAACAACGTTGTGCGGCGCTTAGTTATCAATAAAAGCATTTCCGAGGTTGGCTCACCGTAAAGTGTGCCATAAAACTGTTTATGGGCCATATACACACATTAGACAGATATGTACAATAATAAATCAACAACGATATGCATTAACTAAGCGAGTCGCAAGGGTTTGCCTGTGTAAATAAATTTATGACATTTACAACCTTGGATTGTCTCTCCTGCGAATTTTATTGGTGTAATGAATCAAATTTACATTGGAAATGATTTAGGTTTCCTTTTTACGATTGTTGTAATGTTGTTCGGTATCAATCGATAATAAATTGTAGAGATAATTCGTATTATTTGTATCTATAGTGTTGATCTAACCTGTTGTCGGGGTTAAATTTTTTGTGCTAAGTAACAAAGCGTACGTACCTACTCAAATGATTAAGGAAAAAAGTACCCATAGAAAAAGTTATCCAGATGGGACCAGAACTCACGCAAGCTTAATCCTTACGTTATGTATATCGATCTATTTACGTTCTCACCACTAAAATACCTACATCACAAATAGCCGATATTTACTTTCGTGTGGACTAACTGAAATGAAAACCATATCACGGATACCAAAATTGAGTTTATTCATATATTTCATATTTTAACACTGATGTTGCGATTCCTTTTCGAGAGCCATGTTTACAGAATTAATAAATTCCCTCATGGTTGAATAATGTAAGCCTTACTACAGCTTCAATTTCGTTGGCAAGTTCATTACGAGTCATTTCACTTATTTAAAATTAAGCGTTAATTTTCTTTTTATTTAATTATTACTACTAATCGCTACATTACTGATTTTACCACCAGTTCAAAATTGGGGGCAAGGAAATATTACACTATATTTTTAAATGTAAGAGTTCTTCTCTTTTGATATATAAATCTCAAGTCAGATTTGTTAACAATAAACAAAGAACTATAAGTAGCAATTAGAGCACAAGTCAAGTGGTCAAGTAATTTTTTAACATTCTGAAAATGTTCGTTAAAAAATCCATGATCCATGAAAGTTAATATATTACTTCTTCTTCAATAAAAATTGAATTATTTATAACCTATATAAATTTAGTAAATGGACATGTAAATTAAGCAATGATTTATGCTGAGAATGAAAAAACTGTTCAATATTGTTTCACTCATGTGTATAAACAAATCCATATTTTACCGATTTAGAGGAGGAGAATAGTGGCTTAATCTTATACTCTCTTATAAGATTACGATACTATTTTGAGCGTCTTAAAATAAAAATACACAAGAAACGCAGATCCTTTATACACTATTTACTTGTTTGAGACCATAAATTCTAATCAACGACCAATTACCAATGATTGCTTTCAGAATACTCAGTGGGTACCAACGCAAGGTCAATGAACCCGTTAACAAGCTGTTACATGGTCAATCGTGATGCTTTTGTAATTTCCTACACAGCTTTTCAATTATAAAGAGAGATATTATTATTGTTATTAAATAAATTCCCGACAATCCACACCAATCATTTAGTTCCGAACTATGTAGAACTTGTACTGTGGATGTTAAATAACGGATATAATATAAAAAGTTCCTACTATACTTTGTCCAATGTACGATGATACTTTTGACAGTTGACACCTATATAGAGGGTATAAAGTTGCTATTGCAATGTCAAGCCAAACATAAGGAAACAAACGCAACCTTAGTACGTAGCAATAAGGAAGTGACACCTGTCAAAAGTATCATCCTACATTGGACAAAGTATAGGATGAGACCTCAAAGACTTTGGTGCACAGGCAGGATCAGTATCGATGCACCAACCGCCTGACAGTCAAAACCAAACCTTTTAAGGCTTATAATTACTATTAAATAAAAGAAATATATCTCTATAAATATATATAAAAGAAATTGCTCATAGGATGGAGTTTAACCCCGTCTCGCCTCCTATCAAAATAAGACAGACATCTTAATTAACTACCCACAACGTTCTTAACCCTTATTAACACTAGGAATATATTTTCTTGTCCTCGTCAAAGTAAGCAGTACATACTACCCGACTGCATCTCTTCAGACGATTCTGAGTTAAGATTGGCCGAATAAGTTCGAGATCAAGATTTCTCAATTAAGTTTTCATGTTAATAATATAATAATAAAATTGCAGTATATTAAACACAAAAGGATCACATTACAAGTAAATAAGCATATAAATTTGCGTAAAAAATATTTTTCAATTAGCACTTTGATAGTGGACTGATTACGCTATTGGAAGTGTTATTTCACTACATTATACAAAGAATTTTGATATGAATTGTGAAGGTTTATAATTCAAATTAGTATTTTTTTATAGGGACAATTTGCGATTCGGTATATTAAATAGGTAACGTAGATAAAATTCTGCCTCTAGGTTTATACACTAACATTTATTGAACAAAGAAAGCTACACAAAGATTAATATACTCAATATCATACTAAGTATCTAGATTATTGTGATCTACTATAATCCATTGGAATACCAACATTTTGCATTTATTTTATTAAAGGATCAAAAATTTTATATATAAAATTATTCGAATGAAAAGAAGTTTTACTGGATTTATGTGCCATAAAACGAAGTTTTAAGCTTAATTTTGTTACCCTTTTGTTGTTAGGTTTAATTTGTTTAGTAAAATTGGAAGTATACTTGCCCGGATAGCAATGGGATGTGGGTTTCAATCCCGCCTAAAACCCGAGATAAGTTGTTTTTTTTCTAGTAATTATATCTCCTTAAATAAATCCAGGAGTTAAATAATTAAATTACAAAAATATAAATTACACATTAGTTGTTTTATATATTATTTTAACTTTATGATTTCAAGTGATGGAAAAAGAATGTTTGAAAAAAGTTTGATATCATTACATTATTTACTCTGAATACATATAAACCTTTCCTCTAAAATTTTGGTCGGATTACAAGGCTTCACTTAAAACTTTAGGCAAACTTCTAACGAAGCTTCAAACAAATACCTTGCAATTTCATTTTATTATCTTTACCTATGAATAATTTACTAAATACAACTTACGTAGCTGATAAAATATTTTGGTAAATTAAAATACACAAAAATCTCAACTTGGTGATTCAAACGCGAATCAATATTGACCATTGTTTTAGCTGAAAGACTTCCACTGATGGACGGAAATATTTCCCAAAAATGGGGAGGCTTTGGGCCAAAATTTAGAAAGGGGTCCTACCTATATTATGGTTTAGTAAAGTTGTGTGGTGACATGCAGTATCATTAGTAGCCTTTATGTGAGCAGGTTTGGTGCTATATTGGACTCTGCCGGCATCTCATACGGCAAAATAAACATTAAAACGCAAATATAAATTTCTTTACCAGTGTACCTATCTATAAAAACCTCCTCCTCCTACCTCCTTTAACAATTTGCATTGTTTACGAAGGATCATAAAAGCAAATATGATTCCGCTATGCCATTGTTAATCCTCAAATTCTTTTGAGCCAGTGCAAGTGCAAGTGCAAGTAAAAGAACCCATGATTCTTTTTTTTTTTTTAATGTGTCATTGTGTAAATTACCTACTTCTAACATAGAGAGATATAGAGCCGATTTTGCTAGTTTGTTTTTATATGAAAGGTAATCGTTGGAACCATTGCATACTACGCATTTTAAAAGTATTGTATATATATACTAGCTAACCCGGCAAACGTTGTTTTGCCATGTATATTATTTCTAGGAAAAGTTTTAATTCATTAATAAAAAATAGGGGTTGATGGTAGAGGGGTGAAAATTTAGGGTTGTTGGTTTTTTTGTATGTTGTATCATAAAAAAATAGAAACTAAAAATTTTGTCTAAAAAATAAAAAAAAATTTATGGGTGGACTACCCCTAACATTTAGGGGGATGAAAAATAGATGTTAGCCGATTCTCAGACCTACTCAATACGCTCACAAAATTTCATGAGAATCGGTCAAGCCGTTTCGAAGGAGTATGGGAACGAAAACTGTGACACGAGAATTTTATATAGGTATAAGATATAAATCCCTGTAACAGTGTTTGACCCCCATGAATTCCGAAAGTACGAAAGGATTTGTTCCGACTTATATGGGCATAGGATAGGTTTCATATTAATTTATAATATTATAATACATCAAGTGACATATTTATATTCTCGGTAGGTATTTTTGAGTAGTAACTTAAGAACTACGACATGACTAGGAGCAAAAATACTACATTCAAAATCTTTTGTAGAGTTATTGTTATTAATTTGAAACTATCTATTGTTCTAACTTTTCCTGGTTAAACAACTAGACGCATTTAGCCTCCGCGTTGGAACAAAACCAATTTCAAGTTGCCGACTGGTTAAAAGCAAAAGTTTCTTTAACCTCTGTATTGCCCCCGGCCTTTTATTTTTACTTGTTTTGCCTTATTCCTTTATCGACCGAGAAGATTCGCTCTGGTATTAGTTCTTCGCGATCATACTTTTGAGTTTCATGTTAAATATATTGCTAGGTTATGCATATGAATAGTTTAATGTGTCTTTAATATCTAAACAATGTATAATATCACTTACTATATTGTACTGGGCTCGTGGGGTATATTATGATTTCTCCTTAAGGCACTTCCATTTTTAGGGAAGCCTTATTAACTGTGGGGATATTAGTAGGTCAATGGTGAAAATTTAAATAGATAAAAGTGCTAGTGCAACCTGGGGCATTAATGAATTTAACTCATTATTTTTACCAAGTAGATATTACTTATCATCGAGACAATTCAATTCAATGATAATACTTAATACAGTTTTTATTAATATTTTTATTAAATTTCCTAAAATAATTGTTATGATTTGGCTTAAAACAATGAAAAAAATGTTCTCATATATATTCAATTACCTCCGATACTAAAAAGATACAAGAAAACAGTTGATAAAGAATGATTAAAAAATATATATTACTGAAAATTCTACATTGTTCGACAAAATTCGCAGACAAAATCAACTATGAAAAAACGAACAGTAAAAATATTCAAGACAATACCAATTGAAATACCTACAACGAAGCGTAGATTGGAAAAGTTTCAAGACAGCCTTGTACGTGACTGCTCCTAGGTATAGCCTTTATAGATACCTAAATGACTCCTTACAGGGTTGCCTAAAAAAAATATTAAGGAAAACTATATTTTCAATTTTGATTTTTGACACAATTTAGTTAACATTTTCACCAAGATCATATCAACAATAAAGATTCTGAAAGAATACGAAAAGCTTATTTTGCGTGTTTAGTTGCATAAATACGGTGAGTTACGCGTACGGCCAGGATTACCTTCTGGCATCAGTTACTTTATAGCAAAAAAATGTTATTAAATAAGATCTCTGTTGTCGATAAGCTACACTCATTAGGCATTTTTTATAGTGTCTCAAAGGTAGTAGTTCTTTTCAATTTCTACATTTCGAACAATGTATAATAAAACGAACGACGACAGCTTTATCTTGAAATTGAAGTAAGAGGTCTTCGCCTTATCTTACAACATTCTGACTCTCCTTACTTCTCTCTACCTTACGATCCTGGATCTCTTTCCCACCGAGAAACTTAAATGTTTACCATCAATTGGTCTTGTTCTCTCTCCAAGGTATTTAATGTATTATTATTAAATTAATTTATCACATAATGTATATTGTTGTACATATGTTTATATATATTTCGCAACTCACTGGTTTACTGTTAGATATTGCCTCTTGCAGTTAAGTTTGCCACCTTTCTGTGTAATAGAAAGAGAAACAAAAATAAAAACGTGGAACATTCTTTAATTTAAAACAAATATACTTTAAATTATTATAATAGAAAAATACTAGAAAAAATCGACTCGGGTCACAAGTGAATCTCAGGCGGGAATCGAACCCGCAACCTTTGGAAATCCGGTCCAATGCTCTTCCATGGAAGTCGATTTTTTCTAGTATTTTTCTATTATAATAATTTATCTTATAAGATCGCATTGAAAATGCATGAAATATATAAAAAATATAAATCTAAAAAAAACAAATATACTTCATAGTACATTCACTCAGTCTATCGGTACTTGAGCTTCAAGCCGATATTTACTATGAAACTATGAACTTGGGTAATTGGGTAGCCCTTATTGTAATTTAGAATGTTAATTAACAACTTTGGAGTCTGATCGCGAAATGAAACAACAATTAGGCAAGTTCTGTCCCACTGTAATGATTGCGCTAACTTTTCCCGTGCCATTCGGTCGAATAGAAATTAGGCGAACGTGCGCTTGGCAATTTAAATTAGTTATATTCTTCTTAATTGTCGACACAAACTATTTATACAAAAGGGCCATTGAAAGTTTTTCCATTAACGATTTTAATCAAAGATTTCAATGCCTAGTCTGCGCCAACTTACATTTTGATTTTAAAACTAGTTTCTAATTCATTTATTTTTTAAATTAAATTATAGATATTTCCCTAAAGTTGTTAATAAGATCTAAATTCTACATTAAAACTCAATTTGCATGAAAAATTAACAAAACATTTGGTATGGACAATGGACATGTACGTCTTTCATAAGATAAAAGTATTATTTCAGTAAGTATTAAAAGCATATTATGAATAATGTTTTATTGGAAGTACATAAAATATACTACATTTTCAAAATAGAATATAGTATGTATCATGCTATATCGTTAGTCATTCTTATTAAATGCCTGTATTGTCCCTTATCCTCTTTCGTAAAATTGAAATAACAGAAAAATTCATGAAAGAAAATATTCTATGTCCCTAGCCACATTAAAGACAGGCGAATTTCAATTACTCAGAAATAATTAAGTGTCGGGCACGCTCCTATTAAATTGCTTCACTTCCATCGCTTATGAGATCGACTTAATTTTTGTTCGTCGAGATACCGAGGAATGCTGTCTTGAATTTAAAACGGTATTTCAGCTTGTGGGGCAAAAATTCCTTATTAAGTTTGACATATTAATGCCACCTGCTGAGACAGAAACCGGTATCAGAAACACATTAAAGCTAATTTGACTATTTAGACATTAAAAAATAAGTGGACAAAAAATATTGTCTTTAATTATTTGATGGTCGGCCGGTGCCACCGTGCTAAAGTATGCCACAAGGTCCCGGGTTAGTATCCTGGTAGAGGCATATGTTTGTGTTATAAGTAAAAGCCAATATTGGTGTTTTTTCTTAGTTGATAGAAATCTTCTTTAAATACCTTTTCTATTCGTTATTTGATACATATCCATGGAACTAGATAACTGGTATGAGTTCTCGTTGGTTCTATTTTATTAAAATAATCAAAGTATTAAAAATGAAGAACAAACTCTTCTTATCAATTTCAGTATTGATTGTTTCCGAAGTAGTTTACAACTCGATATTGAATATGTAGTCTGAATCATTAAATTCAATTTAAGAAATTATTAAAGTTGAATAAATGTTGAAACTTATCGGACATCCATAAATTATCTTAATTAACTGAACCAGTTTTTGATTTATGAAGTGATAGCTGTAGTTCAGTAATTGGAAATCACAGGAATAGAAATTATTATCAACTTCTGTCAAAGCGATAAAAATTACAATAAAGTCTATTTCTTTTAAAGTTACATTTAATTCCCCATTCAATAATAAACCTTAAAATAAGGCTAAAACAGAAAAAAATTAAAGCAGTTGGCAATATAGTAATTAACCAATATTTTCCCACCAATTTATTGCTTAATTACGTGTGTAAACCACATAAAATGCGGCACCTAAATACCCGAAATATCTTCAATATATATCTTAACATTACTACCAGTGCAGGCCTTTAATACATTAGTAATAAAGTCGAAAGTTGAGTTAGTATGAATGATAATTCAAAAAGCAACTGTCAGGCAAAGTTTAATTAAAAACATCGTCAATTATGTATCCGTTATATGATGGTTATGACGCTTTGACAGTCGCTATGTCCTTGTTATCTGTCCCCGATGGCTTGACACCTTATACCTTGTAAACGTTTGTAAAAACAGCTATTCTGCCTTTAATGTGAAATACGCACGTGTTTTTAAAAATGAACTCTTAACACCTAAAGCAAATTAGGGACATGGTTATAGGTTACTTTTTATTAATTTCTTTTTTACAATCGATTTATGGAAATATGTCCATTCAATAATTTTCTATCAATAGTAATTTAGTTGATAGAAACCAACGAATGATTTAAATAAAATATATTTTTTATCGTTAGTTTAATACGTCTGGTTATGAAATAAAACATCTATAAAAATGGTTACGCTTGGTAAAATGCGGTGGCCATCGCGCCACCGTTATAGTTTCGAAGCAAGTTGCTTTGCTTCACCAAGTTTCCCCTAATTTTAGTTAACTCGGAATTACAATACGGGGCGGGTTTCGACGGGCGCCATATTGTTCCGACAGCTTTTAAAATATGCTCACGATACGTTTCACTGCTTTTGTTATTGTATGATGTATATACACACTGATCTCATATTACCTTTAAAAATTTAGTCACGAAAACATACTTAAATAAAGATATTGGTTGATGTTGTACTACAAGTTTTCTATTTAAAAAAAAACAATGGCTTATGTGACATATTAATATTTTAAGGAAACAATATCAATTTAATCGCAGCTGAACCAGTAACAAACTCTTCAAATCTGTAGCTTTATTACATCTTTCCATATTATATTTAACATTTGAATTTTTATTTCTATTTTCTTTTTTTATAATTTTTTAAAATATAATTTTTAACATAAGTCACAATTGAATCACAAATTTTTGAACCAACTTACCATAATATATCCTTCCATATCAAGAGATATTGCATAACAATCTTCCAAAATTACTCGTAAATTCACTGATCTTGAACTGTCAAATTTACCAATAGGTAGTTAATATAATATAATAACAACACGATAAAATGCATTTATGGATGTAATCAAATGAAAAATGTGAAGCAACTTTACACAAATCTATTTTTTAATGTAAATAAATGACAGAAATCCAGCCACCAACGTTGCTACCAACACAATCTTTAAATATTTCGTGACTGAGTTTCTTAAAAAGTAAAGACACTGTCTATATTTCATAAAGTATAAAAAAATATTGTTGTCTTAGTTTGTTTCTTCGTATTTTGTAATTTATGACGCAATAAGGAAGTGTCAATGCGACGCATATTTTGGCGGAAGGGTTGAATGGTTTATTGTAAAGAGTTATTTGTTACTGTCTTAAGTTCTGTTGTTATTTTTTAACTCCTTTTGTTAACGTTGAACTATTGTTTCTTTATAAACTTTTATATATTTGTTTCTATAATTTTCTGAAGTGCGTTTTGTTTCGATGACAAAATGTTCGGAAAATGTGTTTTGTAGATCTAGGTGTATTCTATTGTTCGATAACCCTTCACGAGGGCTGCGTGTAGATTTTAAAATGAACTATCCTTATTTTCGCTTTTAATATTTTTTGCATATTTGATGCAAATTTTAAAATTTATACTCTGCCACTAACGGCATGTACGAGTATGTGACACGATTTTTGTGTATAAATAAAATAAAATGATAAATATTTCTAGATATAAGTATTTATTTATTACTGATGAATATATATTATCAAATTGAATGTAAACGGAATGTGCACTATCCTCTGTTATTTTTCATGACAAGCAATTTTTAATGTCCAAATTTATCTATAACTTCACCTAAATTACTAAAAATATAAATATCTGCTATTATTCGATATTTATATTAAGCTGAAAAACCACACATTTTGTTTAATACAACCAGAGTTGTATCTGACAATTTATGACGGATGTTTGCAACAATATAAAGAAACCATAGTACTATGATTGGATACTCTAGTTAATAGGGTGAAACTGTGTGAAAGATACTTGTATAATCTATCTCTATTGCGATTATAAATATCATAGAGATTGTCATATATATGGATAAATCTTAGAAACAAATTAATGGAAGTCTATATTTTATCCATCGCCAAACAAGCATAAATATAGGCAGGTACTTTACATTTAATATCAAGTTTTTTAACTCTATCTTAAAGGTTGAGTGATAAAGAATGCTATGATGCTATTATAAAATAGCGGACTAATTCCTCCTATTTTATATATATATTTTTTTGTAATTTAAGTATTTAAATAAAATAAACAATCTAATTTACAATTAAACTTTTAAATAGGATTCAAAAATGCATTGTTTATTAATATTTGTAATTTCAAACCAAAAAATTGTCGAAAAACTAATATTGAATTGAAAGCTCCAAAATGCTGTCAAAAAGTTTATCTTGTAAAAGCTTCGAATTAGTTTAATGAATATTTATAAGTTTTTAGGGATTATAACTACACTTTTAACTTAATTTTTTTATAAGTAATGCACTATAGGTAGCTGGCTTAAGCATCGTATAAAGCTTGCCCACCGCGATAGAGTTGCCTGCTTGGTGGTCTTCTACAGACTAAGCTTCATGCAGCATGCAGCATAAGAGAAGCAGTACTCTTATGCTGCATAAGCTCACTCCGCCTTTCCCTTTCTACCACCAGGGATCCAGGCGTACTCAGGGTTGTCATCCCAATAATCCCATCCCACGTTTAATATTCTACAATTGCGTGTCAAGCACTTTTCTTTATCTTTTATAATGCACATACCCGAGAAGTGGAATACTTTGCTTGAGTCTGTTTTTCGGAATCGTCATACCGGAAGACCTTAAAAGCTCGAGACCTTAAAACAGCTTCACATAAGCTTCTTGCTTTACTAAAAAACTGATAAAAATAGTTATTTTTTAATCGTTCTTAATTATCATCAAGCGATTAATGTCCCTATTGCTGGAGGCCAGACCGTCCCTATATGGATAAAAACCCATCACACGGGCTCAAAGGTAACGACTGTAGAGTTAGAACTGCGGAACTAAGAAACGCTGTTAAAAGAGTGGAGCGCAATTGTAAATGAAAAATATGTTACTAAAAGCATAGTTTAAAAGTAAACCTTCATAATAATTAGCCTACTTACCTTACCTTTTATACCTTTATCTTTTGTTAGAATTAAAAAAAAAGGTTGAACATGTAGAGATGTACAAGGACTAACTGGGTGAACAAATGACTATATAGTGAATTGAACTGAAAAACATAAATAACTAATTATTACATCTATCTTTTCTACTATTTCATTTATTTTCTTAATTATAAAACCGAGTCTTAGTTTAAAATTCTTTTCGTTAAGTAATGGAACCATTTCCGCTATCAAGACATTTTTGTCATAATAGTATTTATTTATTTATCAGAAAAATATAATAGTTATTTCTTAAGTATAAAACGTATATTTTTAATAACTAAGCGTATACTTCAAAACTCTTGTTTGGTAATTCAAAATCTAAAATCCCATACATTAATATAGTGAATCAATATTTTACTTTGCAATGATTAATAATTAACCTTTTGTGCTGTTTTTTATGCATCATACTGTCATCTCATCTGACAACACTTGAAATGTGAAACTTATATGCATTTCATAAAGTTGAATTTCCAACGCTTTAGATGGTTGAGTACATCGAAATTGTACATAAATGGCAGTGTTCGTCGAATGCACGTATTTCGAGTGCAATGTCTGGACGATTATGAATCGTATATCAGCCTATTGCGACAATTGCGGACGTCGCTCGATTGATCGGGAAGGTCGAGAGTTGTTTTGTTGCATCTAACCACTATTTACGTGAAAAAGAAATATGTAGCTAAAACTTTACTGATACAACTCAGATATATATAATTTTTTATCTCTATGAAATTTCTTCGAAGTCTGTTAAAGTTACAAAGATATATACCTAATTTAACCATTTTGTTTTTACCTACAAGTATTATATGTAATAGATTTTGATAGAATTTAATATAATTCTTTAAGACTTAAAACTTGGTGTAAGTTGCGACTTAAATATTGAAATCTAGAAAATCATCTGAACTCAATTCATATAAATAATAATAAAAAAAATATGCAGGTACACAGCTACCACCTATAACGCTGTATCGTATTACGTTTGCGTATGCCACAAGTGAATCCTACTGCACATAGTAAATCGATTTACGACTTCAAGTTGATATTTCTAGCACATTCGATGAGCTGGCGCCGTACTGTAGTGCTTCTGTTATCGATCACGCGCAAGATATTTTATGCATTACCTTCAATCGATAAACCTATATGGGTCGCTTAAGTGATACTTGGAAACATAAATCCATCGAGAAAGTGTTAAGAAAGCGTTATCGCTTGTATTTATTATCTGTGAATGTTATCTGTTGTTAAGGAAAAATGAGAGTTTTTTTTAACATATGTATTTCAAAGGAACAGTTTAAAAAGTGGAACCACTGATTACAGATATGTTTGTTAGTTACATTCAGTCAATACAATGATTGAACACATTAATTAATACCTATATTATAATAATAACATAACATGTGAATTAATATATAGTCACATAATAAAATCTCATCGAATTAAAAATAAAAACAATTGACAATATCTATTGGTTAACATGGGATCCAATGATTTATACAAATGTTTTGTTTTACTAAGAATAGAATAGAATTAATATGCCAGAATTCAGCGAGCTACTAGTCTGGCTCACACGTTCATACATACGAACGCTTATCCAACGGAAGCCCCACGGAACCCGGCTCATTTTGATGCAAATGTGACCGTTGTCTGCCTCCCAATTACCCCTTCGGTCAAGTTGGAGACCGATGACCAAATATTACAGCTCTCCCTTTAAATACCCTGGCTTTCCACGCATTTAAAATTCACCTGTATTTTAAATAGAATTGGAGATATTTTCCTCTGAAAATTTAAGTGTAGTGAGACAGTTTTATCCGTATTTTAGAGTAGATGTAGTATCATAAGTACTGTTAATGCGGCGAGGGATGGATAGCAAGAATTGTAAGGACTGTAATTATGGATGATGTACGAATTAAGCTCTTTAATGGCGAGGGGATAATGTCTTGCGATTTCGTTAATGGTTGTTCTTGATGGTTCTCGCAGTTGGTTCATTATATGTTCATGGGGATATTTTTCATGTTGTAAGCTATATGGGCAGTTTGGTAAAATAAAAGGCCCCCATGTCATATTTTGATCGTTATGATGTGTCATGGAAAGCTTCAAGCTTAGGGGTTCTGTTTATGATAATGAAACTTAAATAATTGAATGACAACTCATGCAATACAATATATATATGTTTTTACAGGATACATACATTTTTACAGCTACCGTTACACCAAACGGTCGTACCGTTTGGTGTAACGGTAGCTATCCTGCCTTTTGCACCAACAGTCTTGGTGCAAAAGGCAGGATAGCTGAAGTTCGAGTCCCCGAAGGGGCAGATATTTATTTGACGAATACCTGCATATGAATATATATTTATATGTCATCATATATATGTCTATTTGTTACCCTAGTATATAAGATACCCTAGTAAATATAGTAATATGAGAAATATTTTTAAAGAACAAGCGCTTCCTAATGATAATCTGTGATTGTTACAAAAAGCATAACCACATGTAATTTTCTTAGCAATATATTTTATTGTAGCCAAATCATTTTAAAACACAGAATAAAATATTTTTACTTGTTTTTTTAATTTTGTTCTAGTAAATTTTTGAATTTAGTTGTTTTTTCATCTCACAATCAGCTGAAACGATCCACTGCTGGACGAAAGCTTTCCCGGAAAACTTTAATAAAGTAAAAAAAGGATTTAACACTTTATCAAATTTACATAATCTATAGACGATCTGAGATGTTGCAATATTTTTTTAATAACATCTTCAAATACCGGTTACTGGCCACATAAAGTTCACAATTCAAACGTCTGGTTGAATAGTGTACTCCTGAAAAGATCTTTTTTTTTGTAAAAGACCTCTTTGTAAACAAGTTCACAGCCACTTTTTGTGGTTTGAACGAGCAAGATTGTGTGAGTGTACCAGTTATCCTACTTCATGGATAATAAATAAAATTATTAGAAATACCGCCAGTCTATTATGAGATTAGAGCTGACTTTCATACGCAGTTCGAAACCTCTCAGTTATTTCGTAGACTTTACGCTTCGATAGTGGTACTCTTATGTATGAATTAGTATGTTCTACGTAGCATAAAATGTCACTCTATGATCATAACATTCAATTTTATTACACTCTTAAGATGGCAAACATTATGTTATGTTTAGATTACTGTTTTTGTCCCTATTTATAATAGTTTATTAAATCATAATATTTAAAACTTTTCGATACTTCGATGTAAATATAGTTTTTTCTAAGTATATTTACCATTTCTGTATTAATACCTACTTATGTCTTTTACCTTAGTAAAATTTACCAATGACCTGGTTCATCGGTAAAAACAAATACAAAAGGAAAATGAGGCGTTTAGTCCAGTCGCTTTCCCCTAGGACGCTGGTTCCTTGCAATTTCACAAAATGCGAAACACCGACTATTGTCTATCCTTTATATACCACACGTCTCGACCAGCGAGTCTTGAACCCTTCCGCCCCCCGGGAAATATTAAAAATCCCTCAACAGAGATGCAGTCCCGACTACCTTCCCAGTTCAACATTATTTAGTCAGCTACCTCAGACGGAAATAACTAGACAGAGAAACCAAATTAGAATATTCTCTAAGGACGGCGAGAGCTTCCGCTAATGTGACTAAACTAACGTTGAGTCCAGAGATAGATGTTATTTAACTGAAATTTATAATTAAACCCAGAAGTAGTTTGAGCTCATTTAAAAGCGTCAGTGGGTCGTAAATAAAATTGTCGTAAACTGTCGCTCTTACACATTCGCTTGTAAAAATAATTTAATCAAACGACCTACGTAATGGTAAAACTTCGCAATGAGGTGGACTTTATGAGATGATAAATTGGTTTTAATAGGTAATGGCTATAAATCCTACATTCAGTTAAAGAAAAAACATTTGAAATGGCCTTGTATGGCTTAATTTCGTACCAGTTTTTAAGAACTTCTCTTCCTCCCGTGCCTCTTTCAAACTAGTTATACACATCTCCTTTCAATGATTTCACATGGGTCAGTTTAAAACGGTTATTGCTGTCCATTTTAGACAAACTACGGGCGGTATAATGTAAGCATGCTATATCGATTTATTTTATCCGAAACTGCCACAATTATGACATTAATTCAGATCATAAGAGTCATCGATTCTCATATAGAACGATAGAATCGAATAACTTTATCGAGATGCCGCGTGAACGAAAGCGTTCGCTTGGATTTTTTTTTGTTATCTTATAGATATTGGAACAGGTAAAGGTGTGGGAAGATGGCCGAATGAGACGACCGTATATGGTTGAGCGAGCACGGGTAAACTGTGTGGAGGAAGGTAGAGATAGCTCGGCAATTCTTACCTTCTATATAGCCGACGTACGATAGATAAACCGAACAGGTTATGTAGATGTCGGAGCTATAAGTTTCACATTTAAAGCTCTGTACACTTTATATTGGAAGGGTAATTATTTTTGTGGTTTAATTTGCAGTCGGTGGATTACCCATAGTAATTTTTAAGTAGGTTTATATTACATTCCTTACGGGTAGTTTTTTCTTTTCATATATGAATGTAATAGATAGCATCGTATCTCCGGTGTAAGATGCTACTTTAATAATTATAATTTAATCTAAGGATATGGCGCAACTAAAGTAGGTACAATTTATGATTGTGACAGATGCAATTTTATTTTATTTTTCATATATAATTGATGAAAATAAAATACGGCGCAGCTTAAGTGGATTCCCAGGAAAAATATATGGTTTTATTAAACTAGTCACAAAATATACTCGCTTTTATTTAAGTACAAAGAAAAAATGTGCTTATGTGTAGAATCATTTATATCACATATTTACAATTTAAATGTGTGTTAAATAAATAACCTTAGTCGGGATGCAAACCTGTAGCTCCAGGCAAACTATTATCGAAGATTGTATGAAACCTCTTTGACTTTTCAGTCACATTTACTATTAATTAATCACTTTATGGATCACTTTGTTTGATGTTGAATACAACATATTTATTTTGTCAACGTTGGGGTTATTTTCAATTAAATGGTAAAATAAAGTACACTAAAGACATTACTATCGTTTACAAATAGAATAACAAAGGGGAAGTATGTTATAAATATCTCAAACTATATATTTAGATCGCTTAAACTTCGAAGGTATGTGAAAGCTAAAATTTTGGTCGTCCCGGGTTAACACAATGTGACTAAAATATCCATAATTTTCCGGCCAATATTGCGCCGTAAATCTCCTAAAAGCCCATTAGGTAGTAGGTGGGAAGGGCTGAAATTGTGGCCGACACGAGGTGATTAACTGAGAAGCTGTTTAAATCACTCGTGCTCTTCCCTGGACTCTGGCTTATAAAGAGGGTGGATATTAAGAAATTTCGCCTCCAATATATTAATAGATGAATCGCACAGGTAGATTCTTAATGGTGCTTAATTAAGAGAACGGTCGATGGAACGGCAAAATGCTAGAGTGGCAACTTGACCAAACGAAATAAATATTACTTAATCAATTATTTATTTCCAGCAAAGCTTATATTATGGTTACTAAATAACGGATAGAATACTAAAGTAGGTATTTTTATAAGGAAATGAAATAAAATTCTTTATTTTTATTCAAAACACTATTTTAATGTTTACAGCATTTTATCCTTTCTTTCTACTTTATCCATAATATTTTCTACACCTATGGCAAAATTTGCAGAAAACTGGTACATATCATCGTTAAGGAGTATATATATATAAGACTAGAAATGGTAGTATGGCAGATTATAAGTCAATATTAGGTAATTTGCGTTGCTCATTGCCGACTAAATTGTGCCTTGATCAAATTACATGAATATTTCAAATGGTATTCATATCCTTGGCAGCTTGGTTCTGCGTAGCATAAATTATTATATAATGTGTAAGTTATCCGGTAAAATTTATATAAATTCAAAATAAACGTTATTATAATATTTAAGTTTTGGGGCAATGAGGCTTAAATGGAGCTGAAATATCTGCGACCCAAAAAATCTATTGTAGGTATCTCGCCAAAACGATGAGAATAAGCTACCGTTATTTCATTCAATGCTCTTTCTTTCATTCAATTAATTTTAATTTTAAATAATTTAAAAGAAATTTAAACATGGGTATGCGTGCGTCATTACACCCCAAAATTAATATTTCAGAATACCTGTGTTAGTTAATATTGTTTCTCCACATTAATGTTGTAATAAGCGGTTGCACGACGAATTTAATTATGCTTTGCTTATTCTATACATTGTTGCGTGTCATTTATTAAGCAATCACTGTTACATTACATTGTCCATTTGAGTTTATCGTTTATGAGCTGTTCAGAAAAGATGATTGGTTACTGTAAGGCACCTAAGGTAATATTAGCTATAAATAGGTTTCGCATAAGCTGAATTATGACAAAGCCTATCTTGCAAAATTAAGTTTACAAATGTCTTCATACCACAAATTATTATTCAAAATAATTCAAATGACTGACTAAACATAATTAACCGATTCTTTGTGGAAATGTCGAAGCAATGTTTCTCTGAAGCATAGCTTGCCTAGAGCATTTACAAACCGACTTGAAATGATAAATCTATAACTAATAAAAATATTAAAGTTGACGTTTAAATTATGTCTGGGATCTGGGCCTCAACATGTAGCTTCGAAAAACCTCTGAAAATAAAATAATTAATATCAGCAATTTAAATTACAGAATCTAAAACCTTTAGTATAAGCTGAAAAGACAAATTGATTATTTGACGAAAAACCAACGAAAATATTTATTTTGTTAGATTTTCCACAAGGGAAGGCGCAGGATGCAAAACCCATATAGATTCGATTCAGTAATTATTATGTTTTTAGAATGAAGATGCGAGCTGATTTTATGAACGACGGATGAAGAATGCATAGTGAAACAACCCTATAACTAGTCTTTTATGAAATAAGTGGAAATTAACCCATCGAGGACTTCTTCAATAGACAACACTCGTGCATATTTACGAACACTAAAAAAGAAATTGTCCACCATTTTAACACATTAACATCCACCACAATGCCAATTATACTAGGGTGAAGTATTCCGCTCCTGATAGAAAGCCCAATAAGGACGAAAGAGCTATGAACCGTCTTTACTATTACGTTTCTTTTTTTTTGACAGATAAGGTGCGAAAATATTGCAAATAAGCGTGACCATACTCTGTGTAGTTTATGGTCTTAATTAGATTTTTATTGAAACTTTAATATTGTGCATTATTTTATTAACCAAAAATTGTTCCTGTTTTCTGAAATCGTATTTTTTGGTTGCTTTCTTTAACTAGCTACAAAGTCATGCCCTAAATGAAACATCTCCTTTAAGAATAATATATTGTAATGCAATACTTAACCTAAGGGATGTTGAATACTTCAGATTGTATTGAAGTCTCAGTTAAAAACAAGAGAGTTTTGGAGTTGAAAATGTAATATCTCTGTCGTACTCATTTATAATATAAGTTTTATATTATTTTATATTATTGACGTTACGGTAAACGGAAAGAAAAGCGCGGATAAAGTGAATCTAAATTTAATTTTTAATGTGTTCAAAAAAGAAGATGATATTTTAACTAAAGGAGTTTACTTATTACTACAAATGCCGATTATGCATTAGTCATATAAAATTCATCGTTGTTGAAAAAGAATGTTAGGCGGTAATGCAAAAAATATGTTTTTATTAAGTTGTCGAGCCTAAAATAGTGCCAGTTATGACAAGGACTAATAAGAAATCGGTTTATAGATTAGGTTTAAAATGAATAGTTGCGAATTTCTTTTTTAATCCCTACAGATATAATAATCACTTTTTATTAATATACATAATAACTTAGAATAATGTCATATATTCTAAGTTATTATGTTTATTAATAAAAAGTAGCTAATATTCACTACATTGCAAGTTTGGTTTGTGGTGTTTTCCAAAACAAACGTACGTAATTTTATTTACATTATGATTTGGTAATACCTACCAATATAAAAAATATTGGTAAATCATTTTATTTTTCTTATTTAAAACGTTTAAATGTATAATCATGACATTGTTAGTATTATTTATATTTGTTATAACATGTAAATTATTTTTGATATGAAGTTGTAACATGATCCCAAAAAATTCACACTCGATTTGAAAAGATTTACAAAATTTGTGCTTTATGTGGTGGAAATAACGATGTCATAAAATAAGTCCGAAGAAATTTCCGCGTAGCAGTATAGTTTGTGTGGGGGTTGCTCTGTTTTGTGTTCTATGTAGGTGTACCTAAGTATAAAATACGAACCTATGGCTTCAGTTTCCTAGCGAGAGAACAAAGAAAAATAATATATAAATGAAATTTAATGTGTGTGATAATGAATTTTCATCAGTGAAACCTCTTCCTCTGCTTCAGGATTTTCAGGGCATGGTTATTGCTCTGTGAAATCTAAGGAGCTACTTTTTCTCAGCTGTTAAAAAGGAATATCGAAAAATTGTGACATTTTGTACGGCAATACTGAATTATGACGTCATAATTGTTTCGATATTAAGAACATACAATTGACAAAGAAGTGGTGAAAATAAAACCGCCGTTATGTGCGATTCAGGCTCGACGTTAAGGGTGTTTAATAAACAGGATAACAAATATAAAATGCTTATTGTGTAAATTTACACAAAGTATAAATAGATAGATTTGAAATTACCAAACTGGTTTTTTAAAATATGTAGGTATTCCTGTCTACTGTTTTGTAATTAACGTAGAGCGGATAATTTTCTTTTCAAAGATGCAAAACAATATTTTGTGAAAACTTTATTGATTAACACAAAAAGTAGCGTAAAATACTTATAATAACGTTTACATTTATATGTTTTTATGCAAACCAATTCCCTCCCCCTATCCCCTGTCGCTGCCTGATTTACCTCATCCACTGGATATTAAATGCAAATTTCCTTCCATAAGTAACTTTTTTGCTATCAAAGTAAAGTGGTCTCATTTCAATTTATGTTAACTACAAACAACAGATTAA
Source organism: Calamotropha paludella (assembly GCA_927399485.1). Classification (NCBI taxonomy): domain Eukaryota; kingdom Metazoa; phylum Arthropoda; class Insecta; order Lepidoptera; family Crambidae; genus Calamotropha; species Calamotropha paludella. Next base: position 16,570,000 of record OV656815.1, on the reverse strand, counting down.
TGAGCGTAAAGCCTACACGGGAAAAAGCGGAATATAATACCGATTATATTTTAAACTCCTAATAACATGGCTAGGGGCCTTCGTCACAACGTACGCGAATACTAAGTGCCTAATTTAGATTTTTCAACAAAAGCCAACGAGTGTCCCCGTACCGTAGATCGATCCTGCCCTGTCCCCTTGGTTCCGGTCGCAGCTAAAACTCGCCTGTTTTTAAACTCCTCGACTTAAAACGGACCAGTTTAAAAAGACATCCACCGCTTCCCGCCGCAGTTATAGAACTGAATCTCACATGAGAACTAGAGGGAACCAACGCAGCTCTACACAAACTGGATGCGTTATCAGCAGCAGGTAGCAGAAAGCTAATTGTGTATTCTTTCCTCGCTTCCAGCATCCTTAATCTGCCCTCTTGCCTCACCCTATCACTCCTCCTCTTGCCCCAACTAAGCGGAAACTTTAAATACACGGCAATATTATGCTAATTGTACGCACTTTATTTTTAGAACACAACTTAAAATCTCATTTGCGAAACTAATTTTATTAGAACATCCCTACTAAGAACCAAAACGACACCAATAAAAAACTAGAATAAACAAAATTAAACGAAGTTAATACAGTTTACAACTTAGTTTAACTCTGCAAAGTGGCACTTTACCGAGATTATACTCCATTCTTGTGCGCGTGAGATAACCGTTATTCGATGGTACACAAAATTAACAAGTAGATTGGGGAATCACAACTGGATAAGTATAATTTTCCTCTGTAGGTATATCGAAATAGTCCCAAACATAATACAGGACCCAATAAGGGGATAGCGATAAAGCGGAAATTGGCTTGAGGAAAATTTGCATTTTTATAGAAATTTCCACTCTTGTTCGTGAATTGAACTACTATTCAAAATAGTTTAACGTTTAACGTTTAACGCACCTTTAAGCTTTGTGTAAGCATTTGTCGGATTGTAGTGTTATGCATACCTACTTCTTGTGTGATACCGCGCGGATAAGCGGACGATATTTTTACTGACGACAAATGCCTTATCACGTTTTATCATTGATTAAAGTCTTAAGATCCCGCAATTGGACGGATTATTTTACTGTTTCAGAATTGTAATTGCTCCAATTACATTTAAATTCCATTTGGCTTTGAATAAGTAATCAGGTGCTCTCCTGCCAAGAGTTGATTTCAAGTTTAATCCTTTCAGCATTATTAGTGCAAAATATTATGAGGACATAATGAGGCGGTCTTGTTCGATATCAATTTTTAATTATTCGCATCCCTAAAGTGGGGATGGCAGACAATTGCCACGTTAGTATGTGTACATAGGTAGGTGACTTTAGGGAAGGGATCATAATAGGGAATTTCGTCCGGCGTGTACACCCGTACTATCCTGTACCCTTTTCACTTGTTTTGTTTTTATTTTCCAACCCTAATGAAAGAACTTGCCTCGTATGTATTACGATTTCAATATATTGGATACTGCAGCATAACCATTCGAATTTTCTGCTTTGTTCATATTCCAGATATAATATTTGTAGCTGCGATTCAGTTTTTATTATTGAGCGTTGCTTTGCTTTGAAATGTTATTAGATTCTTTATCGAGTCGCCAAACTTCTTGCAATATGAATTTCAGTTAACATTTTTTTATGGGATCATTAAGTTGTTCTTCACTCACGGTTTCCAGATTCTAGTGAATATTACTCGAACATGCTCCAAATCCAAACATAATGACGAAAATCAAAAGGAAAAGTCAACAGCAGATGAAACAACCAAAAAAAATACTAGTTTTGTCGACCGATTTTCAACTTAAGGACTAACATACGAAGTTTAATATTGATTGAGTAAAATTGACATGTTATGATATTAAGGTTAATATCATAATTCCGTACGAATCTTAAATATATTTACGAGAAATAAAATTTTATTTTCCCTATAATTTTGGATATAGGTACGTGGAGCACACTGGTGTAACTAACGCAATGGTAAATTTACGTCTATGGGACCCTGTAAAACTGGCATAAGAAAAATAACCTTTTTTGTTCATCAGCTGTAAATGTCCCCACAAATCGACAATAAATTTCTGCTCTATTAAAATTTATTGCCACAAAACGTTTATTGTGTCATTACGTAACTTGGTAACCCTTCCGACATAAAACAATGCAATGTTGTCGCTTCATGCAAAAAGAAGATCAAACAGGCGTTCACAACTTGCTACAAGGTAGAATCTCGCTCAGCACAAAGCGGTGACATTTTATGATACACGGGGCAGTGTTTTACGATCTCTTATCGAATCGAAAATTTTCTTTTTGAACCAACAAATGTGGGACTACCATGAATAGCTAATTTGTGTAGAAACTAAGTAGTTGGAGCCACTTAAAGGAGCCTCACACTTAACAAAGCATTATTTTAATAAGAAAAAAATATTAAGTACACACACTTTTCTTATTTTATCAAAAATAATAATTATTCATTATTATGAAAAAAAAAAGTATTTAAAAAGCAATACGATATGATGCGTCAGCTGGGTAAAATCTTTTTCCGGGTTAATTCTGTCCAGTATTAAGTTTACTATAGAATTGTCCCATAAACAAGAATGATTATAGTGACAGAACCATTATCCAGCTGTAGCTAACGAATGAAAAAACAGTTAAGGCGTACAGTGATCATAGTACTACAGCCGATTTGCGCAAGCCGCGCAGCGTCGTTCGACTCATATATTTCTTTTTATTCGAGATAAAGCAAACACCGCTCTGTGAAGATAAAGAGGCGAAATCGACCGCAACTATATAAAGGTTTGAGGCGATAAAAATACCATGTTTATTTGCACGTCCTACATCAGTTCCTTTCCCGTGGAAAACGAACTCACAAACATGAATGTTGAAACACGAAAATTTATCTCACGACGAAAGATATACGATCCAATTTCGGTCGCCATTTATTAGTCTTTAACATTGTTTTAATATCACTGCACACGGAACTTACGTTCTCTGTATCGGTAAATTTGGATCCTATCTTTCCAAAAACGTGATTTAAAAAGCCTATTTATGTAATGTATATTTACTAGCTTAGTTAAAATTAAAATAAATCTTGTAACCTTGAACATCATGAAAATATAAGATGTTATGTAAAAATAAAAAAGAATCACCACAGATTTCATGTTCATTTGCCATTCATAAGACTATAATTATAAAATTTTAATTATTTTCTTCATAAATCGTCAGTAATACAAACATATGCCACTTAGAAGATCAAGTCTATTCATGTAAAAAAGGTGTCATAATTGATTTTTAAAATAACTCTAATATTTTTTCAAGCATGACAAACATATAATTTGAATTCATGCTACAATATTTGGTTGGTAACTTTTGCATGTGTTACTGATATCAATTTTCCTCTCCTTTCATAAAAATATGCAATGGAACATTCATAAAATGGTTGAGTTTACTATTTCAAATGCGCTTTAGCAGACAGTATGTTCATAAATACTTGTTCGTTTCTAATATTCCGATTCTGTAACTGTTAGAAAGAGACAAATCTGATTTACAAAGATAGGACATCACCCATCGCATATTTTAAAGGTACTACGGTAAAAGTCACGAAGTTTGAAATTTTATATTAATTGTCATTTTTAATACTTTTTGTTAATGCCATTCAATTGTTTAAAGGTACTTTAGTAGCTGTATTATTGTAACATAAAATCGCATGGCAATGTTTTGACGCTTTTATTTTGTAAACATAGTTACTGAACACGTTAAATGTCGATTGTAGATGAAACATCGAACTATGCGTCCAATATAATCACATACGTTATTGGTTTTGTCATTGATTTCGTTTGCCCCATTGATTGTCTGGACATAGTCTCATTTATTTTTATTTAGCGAATAAAAGCAATTCAAACGGCCATAAAGGATCATTGGATTGATGCGAAATGTATGCTAATGCTACCACTGAGTAGGTATAATTGACGAAACTTCCTCTTACGGAGTCATTCGATCATATAGATAGACTTTAAGTGTGCCAGTTGTCAGAGGAGCTCATAACAAATTCCAATAAAGAACGCCATGAAAAATTCAATAGGTCGACGGCCAAGACTCAGGAACGAAAGTGAAAAAAAAAACGAGAACAATAACGAAGATTTAATCAGTATTCAGTGTGCGACGTTTCTGTCCTCAGCTGGGTTATTTGGCAAGCAGACAAATCCTGCCCAACGGCATTCGCTGATTCTGTCACTGAAGTTGCAGCGAAGCAAAAACGTCTGTTGACGGCAACTCGAATTTATGTAGTAATTAACGACTAAACTTACGCAAGGAATCAGTACGTCAGACGAAAATAAATTGGAATTATCACTGTTTTTAGTGCCCCGATATACTTACGAGATCATAATAAATTAGGACAAATAGTATAAAGCGCTATTGAGTCTCTACAACATCGTTACTGAACTTAAAGAACAAGAATATGACACTAAGTGAATCATAAGAGTAAATAACGTCCACGCTTGTTATAATACTTAAAATGTGCACATCCAATTGGCTTCAAATTCGACTAATCATACAAATGTGAAGTGTCCGCTTTTATCATTGTGAATAAGCTCATTATATTCCATATAAATAGCAATTCGGTCAAACACCTGTTTTAATTCAAACTCGATGAATTTTTGAACAATTTGCTTGCCCAAAATCGTTTCTCTGTGGTGTCTAATAAATAATTTAGTACCTATTCTGTACTTCATGAATATATGTTTCATTGAGTTAAGGTATGTCGCTACTTGAAGGTGTATCTGTTATTTAAGACGCGATATCAAGTGGAGCAAATATAAGAGAAGACGTAACGCTCCTTGTTATGAGTCCAAGTGATTTTAAAGGTGCGCCTTTCAAAGCAGTGGTGATTAAAAAAAATGGTCTGCATTTATTTAAAACTCAAACAATATCTATATGTTTCTAAATTACTTAAGAGTAAGCATAAGTCAGACTTATGTCTGAGAAAACAAAGAGAGTATTACATTTAAAATTCAATGTAGGTACGGGTTCATTCAATTACGAGCAAGGAGTCTGTTTTAACATAATTTTTCGCGAAATGGTATACGTCGGTCTCCTTCGACGATTTGCATGGATTATTCTGGCGCTATCTGCAATGACACGTTATTTTTAAATAAAAATCTATTGCTTTTTATTTTAAACCGTCTCAGGCAGTAGGCAGAGTATTAAATTAAAAAGCAATTTTGTTTCGTCAATTACGGTGTCTAAGGCGTTGATTTACTATTATTAATATTTTTCAAAATGTCGTTGTTGAACTAAACGTTGTTAATTGTCTACCAAGCTCTCTCTACGATATTTGAAAATCGCTGACTCTTAATTTGTCCATGTGGAGATTAAATTCTCCTCAATTCCATTGTAACGTCTCTCCATTGCAACCACCAGTTACATTTAAATGGGAGTTAAATGAATAGATTGAACAGAAACTTAATCGATTTATTCTTGTAGAAACTGTACCTTTAATGTATTTGTTTATCATAATCATTAAAGAAAACTCGGGAAAATAGGGTATTGCTTAGATTGACATATAATTTAGAATAATAGATAATAATCAAACCAATAATAATTATTATTGGTTTGATTGACATATAATTTAGAATAATCCGCACAAAGATAAATAGAGCCCATTGAACATAAGATTCGAAATATGTTAAATCAAAAAAGTACGTTGAAAGTATTTAGATTTATCGTTTTTAGATAAGTTTTTCATTGTGTTGGTAAATAAATTGTTGATTTTACAAAGACACCTAGATAGCTAAAACTATTTTTCGAGTATTTAAATTTTATTAGAAATAACTTTTAGTATGTTTTATGGGCGTTTTATAAAGCTAGAACTAATCTGTTGGTGGTTGTAACCTACATACGAAGTTCGGTGACCTCGCAAGGACGGAATTCGTCATTTCGGTTCAAGGCCACGTACATGTGTCACACTCCACAGATCTGCATCTGTGATCGTCTACATTGATACTGCTGAAGCTGCAGTGTCACCCGAATCTAAGCCATATGTGGCAGTATTAAGAACGAGTGTGAAAATAGTAGGTGCAACGATCTCTAGCCACGGGAAGACTGTTTTCTACTGCCTTAATATATCATGTTGTTACTTTCGTTGGTATTTTATGTGCTGATTGGTGAAATGATAAAAATTTGGGTTTGTAACTGTTTTATAAGTTTAGTGTTTTTTTATTTATGTTATTATGAAGTAGGTTACCAAATTGTCAAATTATTTATTTTTTAGAAATAATTTCTTGTGGTCTTATTAATGATCGAAAAGAATGAAAATTGATACCAAATGAACAAAAAGCGGTGGTTTTTAGGAATTCTGTCTATGAGATATTCAATTGAAAGTCATCCCATGAAAAATATTTTAGAAATTGTTTAATTTCAATGAACGAACCACGTGAAAGTTTAAGAGCTAAATAACCTAAGTTCTCTGTAGGGTTTCGGAAAATGTTCATATTTGTACTTATGTACTTTATTATTTTATGGATAATCTTTAAAATTTCTCTAAATTTATTATTCTATTTAACGAAAAATAAATGTACCTAGCGTTAGGTTTGTAAATATTTGCTGTTAGCGGATCGGCAAGCTTTATCATTTTTGATTTAAATATTCCTTCCATAATATAAACATCATGAGAGACACGTATTATTACATTGTGTACTTACCTGTGCATGCAGTAAATAACCGATCAACCTAAGCTCTCTGACCAAATTTTCTTAAGTTCTATTACTAAACTTAAAGCTTATGGTGTATTATTTTTATTTCATGACAGTTTGACAAAGTTGTAAAATGTACACGCTTTCCTTAATATTAATAATTCTTAATAGTTCATGGAGATACATGCTTTTGGGATGGAAAGGATTGAAAATGAAAGATCCTGTGTTGTAATAGGTATAGATTGTCTAAATGGCAAAGAAACATTGTGTTATTTGACACCAACAAATAAAACATATGAAAGTTAATATCACTATCATAAGTAGGTGTGTACTTCAATAACTTTACGGTATTCGAAATAATAACATGTATAAGTTTCCCACGTTGACAGAAAATAGTCTAGCCTAAAATTAGTTTATTGTACTTTTTTTTGTGTACCTCTAGTCATGGATGGCTATACACATACAAGTAACATTCCTAATAATTATTATTCATAACACAAATATCTGCCCGTCCTTAGACTAAAACCCGGGGCCGTATGGCTACAAAAGCAGAGTCAGTCCCACTCGGCATAACCGGTTATCAAATATTGACAAAAATTAGGAAATCGACAATTTAGGTGCATTCTTTATTTTTATTGCATTGACTCTGTGTTATTTATAGTAAAAATATTCTAAAGAAAATTACAGCCACTAATTTTTTTATCATTGTAATTCATTCCACAATGATTCTGGTGTATGAGATCATACTTGACAAATTAATAGTTTTTTTATTTATATTACAAAGAAATACATATAATAAAAAGCATTAGGTACTTACACCACTAAGGTTTAGGGCAAATGCTGAATATAAAATTTAAAATGTTTAAATTTTTTCATAAAATCACTGTAAATTGGAGATTTCAATCAATTGAAATCTCCAATTTGCGTTAGTTATAAAGTCTTTGTATTGGATGCCACACCTGATTTTATTTGTCTGTCTTTTGCACCCAGGATATAATGTATTAAAGGATTCCTTATTTCTTTCTTTTCTTGAAGACTAATACTTACCTATATGTTGGACTACCTACTCACACTACTGACTTAGCCCTCAAACTAAGATAATATGAATTACTATTATCTATTATTGTGTACTTTGGGTACTAAGGAACGAATAAAATGCACGGAAAAGTAGAAATATAGAGAATTATGGCTCGGAAACAATAGTGGCCAAAAATTTTAGCTCATTAGAAACGCCATCTTTGCATCATCCAGTCATTGAAAAGTTATATTGCCTGCCTATATCATTTTTCTTTCGATAAAAAAAAATAACTGAGTCACAAATTTTTTAATACATAAATATTACATGATCGTATACAAAAAAGTAATTCAAGGCTCAATTGACAGTTGGCCAACGTCGGTATTTTCTTTCGGAACATTGAACACCTTATCAAGATAATGTTTAAAATTATTTTTATGGTACAAATTTATTGTTTATATCATTTTAAATACATATTTCGTGGTAAACAGTCAACCCTACACGGTCGACTAAAAAATATTAATTGAGTTATGTAGAGGCACAAAAAGACGAAAAAGTATTAGTTATAGAAAGGCGATTATTTCTATGATATTTTAATCGAAAAAGTTTGAGTAATAATTAATCGATTAATACTAATTCGTTATGGTCTCGCGATGACATCATAAGTACCGGTCGAACTTAAATTATGAACTCCTTCGATTCGTAGACACAAAAATTATAGTCATAAATTGGCGATTTTAAATTAAAATAAAAAACATAAACGCCGGTCTAATCTTTGAAATAATCTCATAAATAAGCAAGAACAACAGACGGTCTCTACCTATTCCCCCACTGTTCCGTTTTCATATTTTACAACAATAAATTGTGCGGGACAAGAGAAAAAAATGTACAAAATAAAGGCGGTACTACAAAGCGAGGTACAATTGTTAAGCCGTGGTCAGGTGGTTCTTAATTATTTGAGATAAATATATGATAGTACTTCATTAAGCGACTAAGAGTCTTTTTGTGGTGATAAATAATAAGAAGCTTTGTAACGAGTGTGAGAGAACTTATTATGATAAAGCGTTTTGGGAAGTATAATCTGCATTTGAGATTTAGATAGGAGTAATTGTGTGTAACGAGTTACCTATCTACATTCATGAATGGCCATATACTAAAAATTAACGGCACAAATACGAGAATCAGGGAGATTCACTTAAGTGGAGGTATCATTTACCAAGTTGTAAAATGATAATGTCAGGTATTCTTGTGAGCTATTTGAAAAGGGCTAAGTACATATATTGTCAGTGTGTTTAATTATATTTACATAATTAAACACACAGACAATATATCTAACACATAACATATTTTAATTGTTCTTATTTTCAGGTAAAAAGTAACGTTTTTAAATTATCAAAAGTGAGGTTAGAAAAACGGGCGTTTTCTATTTAAAAAAAAGCGAATGCGAACATTTTATAAATAAAGAAAGAAAAAATGTTTTATTTTACAGACAAAACAAAATCTTATACACAGTTCAATAAAATTTCATAAACTATTACATGACTGTTTTACGTTGTTCTATCATTCGATCATCGTTATTTATAGCTGAGTAGTCATGTTTTCAGCAAAGTATGATCAAATAGAGCCTCGTAACCGTTATGTGCTATATCACCAAGGCTGCATGGTTGCAAGGCCGATCACAGATTGCATTAATATTTTTTAAACAACTCTTCTTATAATATGTTTTGCAATAACTATTATAATTATGTTTTTAATAGTAGTCGTTTGATTAAATAAAGCAAGTATAGGTAATGATAGTACTTGTTTTATAATCCGATTATAATTATATTTTTATTAACTTACTTGAGTGTTGTTTAACGAATAACTTTAAATTTGATTTCAGTTCTTTCAAATTAACTAAATAATATTAATAAAATAATAACTAAATAATAATAATAAATCAAGTTTATTTCATTTAAATTGTTTAAAATAGTTAGGTAGGTAAAATAGTTCTAGTGCATGATGTGACTGTTAGTAATCGATAAGAAACTTAAATGTGAATTCTGATTCTATGAGTTTTGATTATTGTCCTATATCAGTGTACTTATTGTTGTCTGTCCTAAATATAAATAAAATAAATCATTAACTTTTTTAAAAGATTGTTACTTACTTAGGTAATATGTGTGAATGTAGTGAATTGTTTGACTTATAAGTCTTTAAATAACTAAAATATGTTACCAGGTTGAACTTAAGAAGTGACATACAAACAGATATAGATGTAGAAATATAAATATTTAATAGGTAATCATTTTCAGTTAAATTAAAAGTCCAGATCTTTGATATAATATTCTTTTAAAAGATTTAGTGATACCCATATTATTGAAGGAAAGTGATAAAAATAGATAGTTATAGGTACATAGATTGCAAATGCATTCCAAGATCAGAACGTATTCATAATTATTCATTTAATAACATCGCCAATCTATTAAATTGATGTGTATACTGTAGGGGTATCATCATTGTCAGCTTTAATAGCTCATGGAGACAGAATAACCTTCTTTTCTTAGTGTTTCTGGTATTGAAAGTCATGGGGGTGTAGTCAAGTGTATTCTAAAACAGGCATCACATTTTTCAATTTATTTTACATTACAAGTCGAGATACAAAAAAAACAAGATTTAATTAAAAACAATAGCAATAAATGTGATCCATTTGAATATTTACGTACTCTTAAAATATGGGTTTATGATGGAAGTCATTTGACAATATTTATCTACTAAATAAGCGCAGTGTAATGGCCTTTTACGAAAAGAACTTGACAATATTACGGTTACTTTATCTGTATGTAAACTTAGCTCCAGTTATGTTGATAAGGGGTGTTCCAGACAGAGATTTCATTTGTGAAGGGGGTGAATTTTGATAGGGTAAAATGAAAATAAATGACCAAACTTAGGTTGTTAGAGATTTAATTGTTAAGTCTGCGAGTGTTTTATTCAAAGCACTAAAATATCTACCATTTTCCTATCTATAAGTATCAGAATCAGTAATTTTATTTCGTTAATAAAATTTAAATCCCTTTTGTTATTCATTGATATTATTAGCCATTGCTCTAGAGTCACTGTTATTTATAGGGAACTCGTAGATATGTCGTACTTTTATCCATTATTTCATGTTTGTTTGTTATTTTTTATTTGTTTAAAACTTGTATTAAATTACTAAAATCTAATTTGTTGCGTTACAAATAATTAGAGTTTAGGTAATAGTGATGATACATAGATTAATATTTGTTTTTTTTTATTTGTTTTTTTCACATTCAAATTACGTAGACAAATTACTTTGATAATTGAACCATTGGTACCTATATATTTCCCAGTATTTTATTTACATAATTTACCAAGAGGTACTAAAAGTTCAAAAGTGAAACTATATCTACCTATAGGAAAGACTCTTCATACACTGACATTACTTCTACAACCAGCTCTAAGACTTTACCTATAGTACCTATATACATATAGATACACTAAAATAAATTTAGCAAATTGTTCGTTTATCTAGTTATTTGGTTTAAACCATATTAACACAGATATTTGAGATTAATTTCTCTTTGAAATTTTAAATCAGACAGATATGATAAATATTAACTTGGTTACAAGTTGAAATCATAACTATTTTTTAATTATATTTTAGGTAGCTTTGTAACCTACATAGTATAAGTAGAATTTCTATAGGTTTTAATTAAACAAAAATGATTCTAAAAGGTAATTTTCTACAATGAAATTAAGACTTCAAATATAAATTTGATGGATGAAAAATAGGTAATCCTATTATTAACAGAAAAAAGTGAAAATGTAATGAAATATCGTAATAAAAAGGCGCCAATTCAATGCCAGGTCATTTAACCGAGAACATTTGACGCAGCTCTAAACACGATTTCTGTAGACAACAAAAATCAGCAGCCAATTAAAATCTTTCAAACCATCGCCGCTCCACTTTCAAGTTAAAACGCTCCCCTTCACGATTAGGGTGCATCCTAAAAGCTTCCAAAACGATAATTCAGAACGCAAGAATGCGGACCGACTAGCATAGGCGCGCGTATTCAAACACAAAAATTGTTCAAGCAGCTTGATACTCTCTTCTGTGTTACCAATAAGATTCATTTTCAATGAGTCAGAAGTTAAAATGAGTTTGTAATACAGTAGGAATGGTTAAGTGTCATGGCGCCTCTGACGACACTTGGCCAATGAGCGCAGAGCGACGGCAGCGCCACAAAATGGCTGCCTTCGACTATCACCGTCGTCTTTGTTGTGTTTAGGCCTAAATGTCAGAGAATTTGACGTTCTCTCGTATTTGTCTATAAAAAAATGTTTTGGATTAAAAAAAATAAAAATTTACCTTTTTATTCAAACGTTGATTGTTAAAGTTGTTTTTAAAGTTTGTGACAAAAAGCTGATTTTGTTTGTAGGTAAGTGTATTTACATATGATTTTAATTTTTACTTCAACTACATTTCATTGAACTTTAAAATTGCTTTGTGTAAAATTTAAGTCTTAATTTTATTGGAATAGAATGGATGTTTGATTTATTTTGTTTCTTATAAGAAGTTGGGTAGGTTTTAACAAACTGATAAATAAAAGATTATTTTTTACTTTAGGTACTTTTGTTGTAGATACAAAAAATATTAAATGTAATATCAAAATAAATAAGAGTTGTTAGAATGAAAGTCAGTCACAGTTACTATTTTATAATATTCAAGCGTAAATATAACTTAGCTAAGGTACATACCTACAAAATCATTATCCAGATTAGACACAATGACATAGGTACGTTAAATGATGTTTAAATGTTTTTTAAACTTTTGATTTTTTGAAACCAATTCTTGTAAATAAATGAGTTGAATAGGATTAAGTAACTGGTGTAAGTGTATCTATAAAAAGTCGATTCCTTATAATATTTTAGACAACATATCAATAAACTCTGGTTTTAATTATCAGAAAGACAGAGAGATGTAAATAAACTATCCTTTCTTACTCAAATTCTCTTTGTTTCGTGAAAAAAAAACCGATAAACTAAAAATACCTGTCTCTTCATCACGACTAACGGCATGACATTTGTACTTGTGGAACGCATAAACACAAACATTTTAATGCGTAAAAATTGCATGTGTATAAATTACCCATATCGACGTCCAAACGTAATTCAATTCTGGCAGAATTATAACCAAGCTGGTGGCAATTATATCGCGTCGATTTATAGCACCGACCGCCCGCGAATATGAAACTTCAAAGGGCTTGAAACTCGAATAAACTTAAGTATTATGAGTGAACACGGGACCGCATCTTCTTAACGTATAATTTATTGAGACGTGATAAAAAATTCAAAGCATTTACAGTGACTTTTATAACGCTAGTGGACGTTTACAAGCAACAAAAGTTTCACTTAGTTGCTGAATGCGATGTCAAGACTTAACGCTGATATAAAATTAACTTGATGCATTATACCTAATGATGATTTCGTTACATCTGAAGATATGTAGATAGTAAAAAATTAAACAAATGACAACTAAGTCTTGCAAATGTTAAAAAAAACATTTTTTGTTTTATATTAACCATCAACATTGCAAACAAAACTAATTCGAATATAATGAAAACGAATGAAAAAATTATAACAGCAATTATATTTTTATATAGAAGTTTCTATTGCTTTAAGAGAAGTGGAATCAATAGCGTATGTATAGAAATACTTTAAATATTACATAGAACACCAAATGCCGTCACAGTATGTGGGCAGCAATGAACAACTGTGATTATAAACTAACAACTAAAACACACACTTGCCTTGTTTGTATTGTAGTTTAATGGGCACAACTTCCACAATATGTAACAAGACTAGAAAAGAAAACAAAGAAGCGAAAGAAAAAGTTAATAAGGGAAGTTTTTATAAGAAATCTAAAGAACATTAATGAAAACATCTTCCCATGTTTATGAAGATTTTTTTAATATGGGGTTCATATCATAGGTTACTGAAAAAAAACCTTTTTGGGCTACTTTTTATGGAATCAATTTTAAAACCAAACATACTTGATAAATATACCTATACAATGGACTCTACAACACACTCAATGTATCTTTTGTGCCACATGCGTCAAATTACCTATATGTAGTTATGTTTCTTCACAAATAAAAATGAAATTAGAAATTCACATAATGTATGTTTGGTAATCTTACTCAATTTCTTCTAATATATGAATATGCTATATCGTGTGTTTATTATGTATAGTTTTGGACTCAGTCTAGCTTTCTACGTTGTGTAATGTAACGCCCGGAACATTATTTACTGGACAAATAATATATGGCCACAGGCAGACTCTTCTATTTCTCTCATAAAATTAAAGGCATAAATCACATATACATAATGGTTTTGATTAGTAATTATATTTTATTGAAACAGTTTAACAGCAAAATTAGGCCTAAATACAAATGCAAAATTTTATGTGTTTTTGGGCAGTCGAGTGTGATCAATAAATTCCAACACAACACTGGCATAAAGAACGATAAAACTAACATATCTGTGACAAGCCGTTCCGTTTCATTAGCTCCTGAAGGGATGACGTTGGCAGACAATGGACGTGGGTGGCTCCACGCATTACCCTCCAGAATGGGCAATGTCAGAATTCATTTACATCGGAAGTCATCTTTATAAGAACTTATGATCGGTAAATAATTCTATGAACGCTATTATAGGTTTCGCAGAGACATTCTTGATCATATAATATAGCAGCAATAATGTCTTACTCCGACTTTTCGACTTTTCAGGGTATATGTTTAAATAATGACAAAAAAAAATTGTCTTTGTTGTGCCACTAATGTCTTATGTTTTGTATATATTTGCTCCCTCTTTTGGTCATACTGAGACGTCAATTGAAAGAAGATATTATCTAGTGTGAAGCGCTATTAAATTTTCCATCATACACTATACTTTAATCAATAACATCAAATTCAATAATTTTCAAAAAGTAGTAATACTTAGTTATAAATACGAAAAGTTTTAATTTTACTGTTGGTAACAGTTACTCTATTGAGCTACACAGTATAAGCTATAAATCTGGTCAATTGAATATTTCGATAAAATACATTACTTCTTAAAGAACAATATTTTTTCACCTAATATACCTATGTAAAAATATGGTTTATTACAGCATAGAGTTCTGAATTCAGAGAAAAAGTACTTCCCTTAACGTTTTCGTTGTTATTATGTATAAAAACACTAAAAGTAGAATGAATCGATTAATATACAGATATTTATAAGGCTCTATCAAGCCCTATTCAAATTAGAAAACAACTTAATAAAACGTTTGAGGTTTAGATAAGAACCTACGTATTAATTAATTCTTGATTAATTTATTCCTATTAACTCCCTTTACCAACAATGTTAAGTTGCAAGTACCTACTTAATTCTAACTACAAATTGAAATAGAAAGCATTGAATTGATCAATGCTTTCTATTTCAATTTTTTTTTTTTTTTTTTTTTCAATTAACCGCATTATGTTTTCATTTTATATGAAAACATAATGCGGTTAATTGACTATAACTAAAATGATAACATTATTTCATTATAATAATTACTTACGTAGAATATATAAAAAACTTACAGACTTAGTCTACTATTAAATAGTATACACATAAGTTTGTATAACAATCGTTCTTACCTTTAATTATAATAAAATATAATTCGAATAATATGTACAGTTGGCCTTATCGCTAATACATTATTTAGACGTCAACAAGATTTAATTTGATTAATCGTAAAGTTTATTTCAAACGCTGAACTAAGTTTACAACTTACAATACGATAAAAAGTTTATTTTCTATGAAAACATTCCAATAATTTACTATATCTAATAATTATAAACAGCAGATATAAAAATAAGCCTAACTTAATATCCACTCACAATCAAGGAAATTAGATCAGGCGGCGTCCGAATCTTTTGTGCACTGTCCACTGAATAATAATAAACAACTTGCATAATATCGCCAGCTCCTAATTCATAGAAGTGACGCACCTTGCACCCCAGCTACTCACACAATCATACATCCATTATTGCTATTAGAAGTCACGGCTGTGGGATAAATCATCATTTTTTGCTGAGGGTATGGAACCACCCCTATTTTTTTTGTCAACCCCACCTATTCACAATCAGGGGAGCATAGACAACACTCTGTTACAAACTCTCGTCTGAGATATCGAATATAGATGCAAATTTTTATTTTGTGTTACTTTTTTAAACAGCTTGGCTTAATGAAAGTGTCAAAGTAATTTTGTTTTTATCATTTTATGTTTATTTTTATTACGGTTGATTGATAATTTAATAGAGGAAGTGAGGTTTTTTAATTAGCTTTTAAATAAATCATGTGAAATCCAGTTATTTAAGTGATGATAAATTCTGAAAATTCTATCAAAGATTGATAGATCTTTAATTCTGTTAATAACATTTTCTTGTATTAAAAAATTAAAAAAGAGCAACGAGACATTTTGTTTGATAATGAAATCTGTGTGATATTTTTATATTATGTATGATGATCACATATATAGTTCCTACTACCTAGGTATATTGTATTGTGTATAGACAAAATTAAGGTCAGCTATTAGTTATATTTAAGTATAATGGTGCACTTATATATCGATAGAAAATTATAATTGGTAGCGAAAAATGTGTTTATCTGGCTCGGTGGTCTAATATGACATATTTTTTTCTATGTTAAAAAAAAATGTGAAAATAATCAAACCGTAGCTACATGTTAAATTACCACCGAGTATATGGTGCTTGGTGCAATGGTAGTAATTCTGTATTCTGCACGAAGTTACCGGGTTTGAATCCTGAAGAAGGCATATATCGGTGTGGTGAACATAAATTCCCCCATCCAGGTTTTTCCCCCATCCAGGTTGTCTACTTACTTATTCATTCTGTTGCAAGGAAAAAGCTTTGCTTAGTTTGGGTCTTAATAGTCGCAAGTTGCATAAATTTTCTTTTATTGTAGAAATAATTATACTTGATACCATCCCCCAGAATATAAAACTTGTACTCATGTTAAAGTTATTAATATTACCTTTAACACCTGGTGGTAAGCTAAATGCTTATGTTACGAGAGAGAAATCCTCGCTGATTTACTACGAATATTAAAGTGGACCTGCTCAGGTTAAAACTGGTATCTCTACATACAGAACGTGGCTACGGCCATATTAAAACTGGTGATGATGTTTGTGTATTTCTTTAACAAATAAAAGTGACAGCATCATCATTTTAAACCAAATTTAACATAGTTTAAGTTTTGTATAAGGGTGCAAATGTTCAACAGTAGTAAAACGACGTAGTCAAAGTTTCACTATTGTATTTTTTTATAAAATTTATATTATACTATTTAAAGTACGCAAATTAAAAGTACATAGGTTTTATGAAATTTTATATGTGAAAAAATACAAGTAACTTCTTCTAGAGATTAAATGGTTCAAATATCAGTACACTGAAGCTTTTCTTACTAATCGTTCTTTATTAAAAAGCACTAAAATATACATTATTCACACCCTTACACACATAATATCTGGAACAGAGAAAATCCAAATTCTTAATTAGAAAATTAATCAAATACTTCATAGCAACTTTACTAGAATAAACAAAAACTTTTTTTATTTGTACACGAAAGCGTGTGTTTCAGCATTTCCAACTATTTCAGAACACGCTCCAGGAAAATTGTTGCAAATGATGATCCCAGAGCAAATAAGCTTTAGTTCAAGTTTACTTTAGCGCGAAAATGAAACTTTATGTAATCTAGCTACGGATTTTATTGTTGTTTACCTAGCAAAACAATAAAATAAATGACACAAAACATTTCAAATATTAAAATTTTATACGGATACAAAATAAAAGTTTTCTGGTTTTAATATTACTATATTACCGTTTTTATTAGCCGATAGCTAACAAGCTCAAAAGTCGATTGTATTATTGGGTCAGATTAGCTATATAATTTATTGTTTAAAGTTAATATTACAGAAAATATAGTGAGAAAAATATCAATATATTAAAAATAATTTTATTCCATACCTATATGTAGGTATGGAATATAATATAGAATGCTAAATAAATTTTCCAAACTTAAAAGCAAAGAGAAATTGAATAAAAAAGCCTTATTATCTACTTTATATTTGCAGTCAAAATGTTACAATTCTAGATAAACATTGTGTTTAATTGAATTAAGACTAAAAAGACACAAGAGTTGCTGCGTTCAGTACTTCTTTTATCTACAATTTGTGCACGGCAAGCCCATATAAACTCAAACATTATGGGCGCCTTTTTTTAATGGAAGGAGCTCTGGAAAAGTTTATTTTTCGCTGCCTAAATAATACTGGGAAAATATTGTGTTTGAACAGCACTAGGATGGTAAATCGGTACCTACAAGCTATCGCCAGCTGGCAGCTGGCAAAAATTTACCTAGAAGCACTGATAGTGTCGAGTATTAAAGTTCTTATGTATTTGAGTGAGTAAGATAAACTATATTACTAGAAAAAATATTAATAAAAGAGCCTATATCTTTTTTATTAATTGGATAAAACTTCTTATTAAAATAAAGCAGATACTTTACGTAAGCAAGCTTTAATCTCCCAATGTTATTGAATTTACGCACCTAGCAGTTATGAGTAGGTAGCTACAGCGATATTAAAAGTCTGAATTATGAAAAATGCGAGGGAGGCAAAATGTTAATTTCCGAGAGAACAGGAACAGGTGGCGCAACCTTAGTATCAAATTATTTATAAGCGACCACACAAAACCTCGATTAGATCAAATGTAGTTTACGCTATAATATTTTGTTATCTGTATAGCAAACTATCAAAAAACATTACGGGGTGCAAATAACAACGATCATGGCGTATGGAAGTCTTGTATCGGGATTATACGAGTTGGAGCGGCGGCGCGCGCCGGGCGGTTAGGGCGCCAATCGATGGAAGGCAGGGAGGCCGCCCCGACGCCTAGACCGGCAGACGCCCGGCATCGCCGAACCCGGCCACACGCTCCGAGCCGCACCAGTGTTTACCTCTCGGACAACGAACAGCTGACCGGTAAGTCACGTGCACCAACCACCATAACCGCTGCTCACGCCATAAATCCCAACAATAATGCACCCTTGCATTTCACGCCGACCCTCGTTGTCTATTCATTCGGCATTCTTTACTTATCTTTAACGTCCGAACCTTTTGTAATTTATCCTTTTATGCTTCACAAAAGAACTTGCACAAAAGCATCGAATGCCTTCTCGAGATAGTAAAAATACGAACTGGTCGCACTGGAAATTGCAAAAATTATTTTTGCGAACCAATCGCGTGTTTTTGCGACATCTCGCTAACTGCCATTGGCTTTCGCATACAATGGATTGTTATATTGTCTAACAGTGTCTTTGAAATTTTCAGAGGCGATTTACTTTTGTTTGCATTGTTTACGATCGTACATAATTTTCCACGTTTGCCTGGAGGCGGTTCGATAGTAGAACTTATGTGCTATCAGTGTTACCCTTTTCACTTTGAAAACCCAGGCGAGTTATAAATCGGTTGTTTTATTTTATAGATGGTGTTCCCTGGGGAGTGACGGGCATTGAGGCGGGCATATCGTCGGTCGGTGAGCTTTTAAGATATTGGAAAAGACCTGTATATGATGTGAAAATGCCTCTTTTAAAATAGTAAACTGTTTTATCCTAATATAATACAATTGTATCTAAAATCTTTTGGTTATCAAAACTTATAATATACATTAAAACTTTTTCAACTTAATAAAACAAAACAATCAGTTGAGTCCAAATAATACGTGACTACAATAAAACGACTTAGGACTAAATCTCTTTTTGATTTCGTAATGTGTTTTTCTTCGGTGTTCCAGGTACAGTTAGCAGTGAAGAATAGAAGAACTTAAATGAGAAGAGAAGACAACGCGTCGCCTTCTGTACGTATACTGAATGTATCCTGAGTGCCTCATTCTTTCCGGTATACCTTCAGTATACGTAACAGAAGATGACACTAAACTCCGATAGAAGATCAGCTGGTAGAAGATCCTCTTTCTTGATAATCTTGACTGTTTTTGTTTTGGGTTTCTTCTTTTAGACTTAAGACTTTCTAAAATCAGTAACTTATTACTTTTTAATATGTTTGCTAGTTACAATAAAGTACCTTTATTTATAGTTAATAATAAATGTTTAGTTTTAAAGTTATGAAAAATGTAAGTTTGTACATTCTTTCTAGGGATTATATAAGTTAGCGAACTATATTATCACTGCTATGTTGAATTTAACAGTGTCTTTAAATATTTTTAACAGAACTTTTAAGTAAATTTGTTTAAGATTTATGTACGTATTTACTGTGTGTATATGATTTAATGTACTTTCTTCAACAGGCTTTTTTCAATAAAGATATAAATGTTTAAAGAATAGTTTTTTTTTATCTTTATACCTATAAATCTATCTACATTATATCTCTGTATCTACATTAATATTCCAGTTGATTGGTTTAATATGTTTTTAAATAAAGAATAAATTACTAATATTATTTATTAGTAATTTATGCTTACTCAAACTATATTTTCACTCAAAAATTATATTTTCAAAAAAATACTAAAAACAATGACAGATACCACATAAATCTCAAACATTACAAATAAAATCTATTTATAATCTTTTCCTGATATAATTCTAGTGACTAAAACTTGTATACATTTACTATGAAGTCATTAAGTGCCTTTATTAAAGTATAATTAAAATACATATAGACAAAACTTTATTTAAAATATTACTTTAGTAGGTAGATAACCTCCTCCATCCTCCTATAAAAATTTATAAAAATAAAAATATTAGTACTATGAAATATTCCAAGCTCTAAAAAATAGAACAAAGTAGACTTTATGTTAATCATTTATGGTAGATAATTTTATATTACAAAGTTAGTTGACAATATTATTTTAGCTGAGAACGCTCCACAGATTCGCTTTTGATGATGCTCAGTTCTGAAAAGGTAATTGTTAAGTGAAACTTAACGTAAGTATGAAGGTATAATAGTATAAAAAAGACATTGATTTAATTGCATAATTAAGTTATACTCTTTACTAAAGAAATAATTATTTAAAAACCACCTTTGCAGAATTTGAAATCGTTGTAGAAAAATGTACCTACCAGACGCTGTAAGTTTAAATAAAAATTATGTGATTAAGATATTTTCTTGTGATTCATTGTGTACCTATTCATATTAAAAAGATGAACAAATGACGTGGTTTCACAGCAGTAAGGTTAACTTTGATAAGAAGGCATGAAATAGGCACATGGCTACCACTGGGCTAAAATATCTACGATTTCTTAAAAGTTCTATTCCTTTACACGATTTTTTTTTCAAGACGTTTTACATTAAAAAAATTGTATAAGCGTCTATAGAAGTACTGGTGCATATTCGGCACGGGGTAAATTTGAAAATAACATTTTGCGCTATTTATAACTTCTTAATAAAAGTCATGCCAATGCTCTATATGTAATTATCCAAAAGTTACAATTTATATATCCACTATGATTTTATAGTGTTTCTTTTTTCATTTTCAATACTTTCTAATATGATAAATTACGACAATACCGTGTGAGCTGAGTAGATATTTTTCAGCTTTTTAGGAAGAAGCTATTTTTAGAATAAATACTACAGTTAAAACAATTTATTTTACATGAGAGAATCATCGCATCATGACATAAGATTTCATGATTGCCAATGTTTTTTTTAATGTTAAGTTAAAAATTACTTAACATTTTGTGTAGAGGACGTTTAATACATAAAATAGTTATAACTAATACACATTATTGAATAGCTCTGCGTCATATCTTTTAACACACGAATAATACCTAAATGATAACTTAAATTTGGTTCAAAAACAAATTAAAATATTTAATATTTATATTTTACCGCTGGTCAAGCTAAAGCATTATGTACTTATCTGTGCAATAAATTATTATCGGACATGAGATACAGAATAAAATGCACAAATTACAATATCCGAAAAAAGTTGTCACGAGTGGGTTGAATGGATACCCAATCATACCTACACACCAGTTTATCTTCTTCCTAAATAAATGAACCAATAATAATATTGTTTATATTAAATCAAAAACAAGTTACATATTCATCAGATTATAAAATGTAATTTTTGCCTATGACATTTGAATTTTAGTAGGCAATTTTGTAGTATAGAAAACTTTGTACATATCGTCGCCAGCGCCATCTCTTTCGTCTATGCTGAACTTGTTGAACAACTGAGGCCTGTGCAAAGCTTTTATCTAAAAAGCATACTCCGCTATGGACTTCATTCAGATTTATAGAACAATACTAATTTTTTTTAACATTAGAGGATGAATTTTTACTCTGATATTTGTTATTGTGAATCTACTTATTTTGACTTGCCCCATAATTGGACTCTACATTTTATGGGTTACTAATTTCAACACGTCCACGAGGAGAATTAAACTTTTATTTGACGTGATAACGTCTTATAAATTGGTTGCGGCTGGGAGTCACTTATGAAAAAGTGTAACGCTCGGTAACGTTACGATGAGTCACCGAACGAGAGAGAGGCCCGCCGAATGCCTTGCGTCTCTCTCCCACTCAACTATGATCGGTCTGCCGCGCGCATTGTGCAATTTAATTATATTCATATCAATAAATATTCTACCGAGAAAAAGACGTTGTCACGTAAAATCTTCGCCCGTAAAACCGACTTTACAGGCAAAAAAAAAAAAAAAAAACCGACTTTTTTAAATAAGCACTTTACTGCAGAGTTAATTTGTTTATAGGTATACCTTTTTTGTTATACCGTTTATTTACTATAGTAAATTTTATGTTGTAATAAAGAAATAGTGTATCTTTCTACATGATCTTAATAATTACATGATGAAGTCTCAATATTTAATGGGAAATATTAATATTAATGATATTACTGAGTTTTTTATTATAACAGAGCAAAAAGATAACGTTTTTCGTCGGAAGTATTATTAGAAGCACGTTGTCTTAAAAGCCAAGGGTTCTTAAAAGGCTCCAAACAATGAATTATTGTTTAAAAGGTGAAAGTTGGCATCCCTTCCGCGTTGAGGTGATCAGAAAGAAAAAATTGTAACAAAAAAGAGAAAGTCATTGAAGAGGTAAAAATTGTTTTATTTATGGTACTGGCCAATGGCAGAGCTCATGGCCAACTTTCTAATTTTGGTGTTATATTGTTACAACTATTTAAAGACATTTGCCCAGTAGCTTTGGGAAGAATATCAGTGCAATTATTTTAGAAGGAATTAACTGTTAGATTTATATATTATATTTAAAGAAATTTTACAAGTATATTCTTAAAACGAACAGTGCTATCTATATGGTGTCCTGTGTTTTAATTAGTTGCAATTATATTTATGACGAGTGTTGTGTGATATTTTCAGTGCGATAAATATAAAATGTAGGAAAAGGTAAGATGATAAATCAATATTCGTATCATCATTATTTTTAACATCTTTTAAATGTTTCTGTTTATGAAATTATATCATAATTTTAAATTTAAAAAAATAATTTTACCTATATATAATCAAAATATTTTAAAGATCTTTATAAATATAAGATATCTTTACAACCTAAAAGTTGCCTCAAGCAGATTTTGATTAATTAACATACAAGTCCATTGTAAAATAAATACCAACACAAAATAATTTTTTAGTCTCAAACAAAGCACAGCTTTTAAGTACTATAAGTACATAATTAAGTATATATAGGATTATGAATCGGAGACAAATGTTTGTGCCCATCACACAATCATAATACCCCTACCAGTATTCAAACCAGGAGCCTTTGTGCGCAGAAAATCGCTAACACCAAGCGGCAATTAAAGGTGACAAATAAGAAAATTTAACATTCTTTGAAGTATCGATTTCATTACGATTATATACAAAACATTTCAGATATTACACTGGACCTCTGTATTTTAATACCTATTTAGTAATTACTTATTAATAAAGTTATATAAAATGATAAACGATTTTATAAGTTATTAATCTTCTTACGAGATTATCATAAAATAAAATTGAACAAGACAAAATATGGGTCAGCTCAGTTTTGCATAAAACCAATTTGCATGAACTGGTACATCACCGCCGTTCTTGTTTGAAAATGCTTTCTAACTAGAGTGAAATGGTTCCAGGACGTATCTGCTAACCCTATACGGCTGGCATCTCGCCACATCGCGAATAAGACGATCGTCCAAAACCGGATACAGCATCTAACTACTTAAAGAGTAAGCGAGATGAATATAGAATTGATTGTAGGTCTGCGAAGCTCCAGTATCGAGCGAACCGTCGTCATGGCAACAGACAATGGTTTTCGGGTGCATAATATTTTAGGCTGCGCCGGGGTGCGGGTTGCGGAGGGAGGGTCAGTCGAGAGAGTCAGCCATCTTTAAAATTATATTTCCAGTTTGGCCGTGCTCCTTCGATTCCGATGTCAGTATTTTTTTCTTCTATATAGGGACGTGCAGGATATGAAAAGCTTGGTTATGCGACTCAACGGCTTAGTAAATATCTTTATTTTGCATCACACTAATTTTTTTAATAATATTTTAAAAATCACTTTTTAAGAAAAAAAGTGACATTTCGAAAAAATATAAAAAAATATGTTCAGACAAATAACGGTTCTGAACTGATGTAGGACAAAAAAAATTTCTAATTTAATGTTAGTTAATTTCAAATAAGTATTCCCCAAAATTGCACGACTATGGGGCAGTGTTCACTTGTATGTACTAGAGAACGCTTTATTAATTGGGTACCTATAGGAATGTTTAAATTGTCTTTTATCGTATAAAGCTATTATTATGATTGACTCACTACAACTTCAATTATTGGATTATAGTATCGTGATGCAATTATTTAAAAACAAGTGCCTACCTACTTTTATTGTACTTATTAGTGCAAAAAAATATCATGAATATTCTCTTGGTAATAGAGGGTTTATTATTACGTTAGATTATTTTTTTCTCCAAAAAAATTTAATTTAAAAACATAATCACTTATAAAAATAGGGTAGGGTTCAGAATTGGCTAGGTAATAAAAGTTTAGGTACTTTTGCAGATATATCTTAAGAGTCCGTAAGCTTTTATGAGATGTTATGTAAAATAGAAAAACTTATTTTCTTATATAATTTAGGCACTCCAAGCTAAAGAGACTAACTTAACAGCTAAACGTAGATACCAGTGCTCATAAAACTTTTTGCCATCTCTGCGGATTTTCCGTTTACTGCGCCCTTCGAGACGGCCTCGTCTGCGGCTCAGATTCCCCTCGTAAAGCCTCCGATTAATGTGGAACCTCCTCGCCTCGATTAAGCAATACTCTACCTGCCCTACAGTTATTCGAGAAAGATGCTTCTTTTATAAAACCTCCATGGTTTTTAAAGGAAAAGTTATATTGCCGTTGTTCTTAGTTAGATTGAACCACTCACCTTACTTATACGCAGTGGAATTCCTGAAACAAAACAACACCTTTTAAAATAACCATTTTTTTATTAAGGGCAATTGTTTTTTTTGTGGAACGACCTACTACAGAAGTCTGACTTGGGTTCATAATCTGTTAGGTCACATATGCCATGACTTTGTGATAAGCATGCATTTGTTTTTATTGAACTTCTTTTCTCTTAATCAAAATAAATGTAAAATGTATTTCTCTGGTCTGAGTTTCTATCTTTTGCATATAGTAAGAACAGCCTGCTGCACCAAGAGCCCTAAGTTCAAATACCTATTGGTAGGGGCATATGTAGGTATATATGATACCTAAGTATAAGCATTTTTCCCCGAATCATAGATGTTATTGTTCATATATAATTAACTTTATTACGTACAATTTTGCTTAGACTTGGACTAAATAATTCAATAAAAGTAATTCGAAATTTCATCTCTATAGATTCAAATACTGTCAGTGACGTAGAAATTTATAAATGTATTTAATTTAAATAAATTAAAAGTCTGAAATAAATGAAATGTAGTGAGGGACGTCCCTAAAATATTAAACAGTCTTACGCGGGAAAAAAGCTTTGGATCATATTAGACAGAATTATATCTAATTATGTCTCAATTCTGGGATCTCATTAGATCTGGGATTGTCTTGTTTCATTTCATATTGTATAGTTCTACACATAGCATCATATCTACTTTTATATTAATGAATCTTATTATGTCTAAAAAGATCTGTAATTGTCTTATTTCGTTTCATGCTGTACCTATGTACTCATACATAGCGACATTCAATTTTTACAATCTTAGATTGTAAAAATTGAATGTCGGAATTTGTCAAATTATATCTCAATAGATCTAACCATATCAAAAAGTCCTGTAATTGATAAATAATTAAATATACCTAATTCTGTCTAATATGATCTAAAAAAATTTCCCAGGTACAATATTAATACATCTATATCCGCCATAACCTAGTCATCCTGTAAATACAGTTTCTAAACTCAAGAAAATAAACTTCTTATTGTGGTAAAATTAGTTCTTTTCATTTAAATGGTACCTAAATATATCAGTTATTTTAACCTTCAGGTCAACTTCTGCTTGATTAGGAGAATATAAATTAGTAGGTACCTAATCTAGAATAACTACTGTTTTATTACAATTATGAACTGAAAGAATTTAGGCTTCAAACTAATTTATAGAGTATTATTTTTATTAACATGGTATTAGGTCAAGCTATGTTTAATATAATGTTTATGTATAGTCTGACCTTAAATTTTATTTGTCGTTAATTACGACTAACTCAATTAACTAAGTATATTTTTTTTATTAAGATGACATCAAAGTCAACAAATTAAAACTCATAAACATATTTCCATCCATTAATAAAGTTAAGAATTTTAATGGAATGATGACTGAGTTTAAACCTTGCCCATATGTATTACAGACGTGGATCAACTTGCTGTTTGAGCTCTTCAGTTACTACGAGAAGTTATTAACAAGGATATTATTCAAGTGTAATGGTAATATTATCAAAAAATATTTTTTATAAGTATAAGTCTAAATAAGTATCTATAGTTACATAAGTTTTTCTTTTATTTTCTACATCAGTTTACTTTGCGATTTCATTGTCAGTATTACCTACATATTACACGGTGTTGATTGTACAATCTAGATTTGACCCTTCGTCCATTCAATCATTTCTCGAGCCAATCTAAATGCATTGTATAACGCATTTAGATGCATCTCAGATAGCAGATCGTAAAATAAAAGCAAGTGGGAAGCGTGAGGTCATACACTGGAGGGTAAAACTTGTTGTTGCGACCATAACATACTTAAAAAATCTACTATGTTTACTGTTGTATATTTTGGTATAATTAATCCGTTCGTTTCGTATAATAAATTGTATGTATGTGCATACTCATATTAAATAGGTTTAGAAAAAAAACAAAAACTGCACACAAAAAACTTGCATAATATTTATTCGTATTAACTTTTTTAGAGTTTTCGTGTATATAACGAGGTACTTAGAAAATATTTTATAACTTTAAATTTATACGTTTACATTGTCTTTGTTTTATAACGGATTGTAAATGTAAATGATTATTTAATAAGACAGTTTGATATAGTAAATTTCAGTAGGTATATCTTTTTTTAGGTTTTGATACTATAGGATGGAGTGCCTACATTATTCTGTATAACAGATTTTCAACTTATATTATTCTCAGTGCATTAAGTAAGTTCCATGAACTACATATGCAATATAAAAAATGAAGAAATGTATGTTACAAGTTCCGTTACAATAAAATCTACTATATATGTATATATAGCTGAATTCCATATGGATAAGCTTTTTGTTAAATACTTAAAAAGTACAAAAATTTAAATACTACTACTAATACTTTACTAATAAAATAATAGTTACCAGCGGAGATTTTCGTATAGATGGTTAGTTGCCATTTTCTATTAGTATGTGTATCGTTACTAATAAATCTAGTCGTTCGAATTTTAATATAGAATTAGACATTAAAAGAAACGTAGCTTATTTTTTTTTTAATTATCAGAAACAGAAAAGTACCTACCTAAATTTAATGTTTTACAATTTAAATATCTTGTGTTTAGAAACGAAAGGATTTATACAATACGTACATACAACACGTATAGTATATACCATAAGTGGTTCATGTATTATCGCAGACGTTCTTAATTTAATGTATCATTATTATTGATTCTTGCATTTTCATATCTTATTTAAACTAAAGCTTCCCATACACAAATACTGCGTTCGTCTAGACGACGACATCTAGATTTTCGGTCAAAGACCGGGCGAAAGGTCACGAATACGAAAGAAAATACCAAACCCGTTGTTGTGGTGTCGAGACATTCCCTCAATTTTTCGTACAATGAGATAGCCTAATGCAATTTTAAGTTATTTTGCCAAGAAAATGGCGTATCAAAGCTATGACAAGAAATTTTCTTGTTAAATTAATTTGAGGAAATTTTGGGGTTCTTTTGTCGATTTCCATTGACAAATAATCTAAAAAGAGTGGTCCAGTCTAGTCCTCCTCAAGATCCCCGATGCGATTCTCGGTCAAGTCAATGTGGAAAAACGATCGTTTCTGTATTGGGATAAACTGGTTGTTGTTGTGGGACGGTACCATAATCTGATTTCCATAAGTGCTTTAGCTACTTGGGTTCAGAATAATATATGTGATGTTGTCTAATATTTATAGAGATTGTGTACCATTGAATACCTAAAAAATCACTTTACAATACAATACAATACAAAACACTTTATTGATAACACCACATTGAAATAATAAGATAACAAGAGAAAACTTAAAATAGTGTTACAATGGGCGGTCTTATCGCTCAGAGCGATCTCTTCCAGACAACCTTTGGAGAGTATAAAGACAATGACAATACTTAATTCACATAAAGACAAAGAAATGACATTGTTAAAATAATTTTAAACTTTATAGCGGTTTTAAAATTATTTTAACAATGTCATAGGAAATACGCTTCACTATATTTTTGTCTGGAAAGTTTAAACTAATACAAATAAATATAATATAAAATAATAATATTCAACAGTGCGCTTAACTGATAAACATATAACTTTATATATTTTTAAGTTGATTAAATAATTATCTTTTTTGTTTAAGACAGAAAGAAATTTTTAATGTTGGTTTTTACAGGTTAATAGTTGTAAAGGTACTTAAATCGTCTTTTCCATAGCAACACATATCTAAAGATGTACCTTTATGTACATGTCTTAAACCACATAGGATTTACACAACTATAACAAAAGAATAATGAAATTACAATAGAAATTTTCTGTTAAGATAGTAGAAAAAAATATTCAATATTGTGCTTTAAATTTATACCTATAAAATGAAAAAAATTAGAAACCAAAAGTAACAACCACAATATTTTCCATGGTAAAATATTCACAAAAGTAAGCTGAAAGTGCTACGGTTGCGAAACGTATTTGTACTTGAAAAAGAGATAGATAGAAAAAACCTATGTAATTTATTCAAAATGGGTCCCGAAGCAGTTCCTTGCACGACCCCGCCTGGAGAATATGTTGAGGATAATACCACTTACAAAACTGTTTGGGACACCTGATACCCACAGTTTTGTCATTTAGGGGGGTGTTTTTTTCTTATCTAATTATGTAAATAAATCCTGCTTGAGATAGACAGAAGATTGGCCGGTTAAACTAACCTCATAAGCGTATAATTTAAAATACATGTCTTTCTGGTTTCTAAATGCATTTTTAAATTTTGAACTTATTAATTATCTTTTCTAATCACTTTATACAATACACTTTTCAGTTTTCTGAAGTTATTATTTGCAATAGGAAGACGTCATTTATAAATCTTGTACATAAAAATAAATTTCCGTTTATTACTATCGCAAATACTCGAAAAGTATTCTATGGATTGCTACGAAATATTAGTAAATCGTTGTACGTATTTGTTCTAGAGAAGCTTTTTATATAGTCAGCAAAAAGAAGCATTACAAAGCACGCCGCGCACAGCTATTATCTCATACATTTAAATGAGTAGATAAAAAATTAG
Organism: Calamotropha paludella; assembly: GCA_927399485.1. Classification (NCBI taxonomy): domain Eukaryota; kingdom Metazoa; phylum Arthropoda; class Insecta; order Lepidoptera; family Crambidae; genus Calamotropha; species Calamotropha paludella. Next base: position 16,540,213 of record OV656815.1, on the reverse strand, counting down.
ATTATATGTAAATCGTAATTAAGTAGGTAATTATATTTTACGTCTCAATTTTATGGCTCATCTCCTTTATAAATATTGTTCTATAGAATTACAAGTTAATAAGAAACATAAACACTGTCGCCAGTGGCACATTACAATTAACTCGACGGCAAACAAAAGGTACTCTTGTTTCTACAGACTTCTAATTATGTTAATCTAAATAATATAAAGTTGTGCGGCTCTCGTGAGGGACCAACCCTCCGGGACATTTAGCACACTCACCCTCGTGATTCTTATGTATAAGTAAGTATAATGTATAGGTGGCAATCTGTTTGTTGTGAAGTTTGTGGAACAGAAATTAACTTATCGTGTCATTGAAATCTTTATGACAAATAATTTTTTCTTTAATACAATTTCGACAAAATTTTTTATGAAATAAGTTTGCGTAAGTATTAAAATATTGGCATCACCCTTGGAAGATGAAATTTTTATTGTGCTCAATAGAACACAATTTTAGTGAAAATATTTCTCAGGCACCATTGTTCTTTAAATATTTTTTATTCGTTACGCTTCAGTTATATATGCATTATAATTTAATAAAAAAAATACGTCAGAAAAATATACTTTGTATTTAATTCACATATATCAGACTGTTGTAAATGAAATTCGTACACCTACTGTTAAAATAAGTAACAATTTTCACTAAAATAAACTTTTAAAAAATGTTATTGGTAATTATAACGAAAAATTGTTCATAAACTCAAGCCGCTGATAAGTTTATTTGAGCATTCGACTCCGCGAAGGTTCAATAACTTTCCTGAATTTGTGCCCTTCGGAAACTCGTACATTTCTTTGATAACAGAAATACATGTTTGGGCAACGAGTACGGCATATATTGAAAGCAAAATATCGTCGGTTTTATCTCATCATTTCTTTCGTCCTTCCATTTTTGTCTTGAAAAATTTATATTCACATTTTCATTTTAACACTTTATATTTTTCGTAACACATGTCAGCTTACTGTAAAATAAAAATAACGAAATGTTGATTGTATCATGCTACTATCACAGTGAAAAACGTGTATTAAAAACTAAACTGCATCCATAATGTGAAATAATATTCACTGGGACTTGATTTTGATCAATAGGTGTCATACCTATTGATCAAGGTTTAATTTAAAATCAGCTTAGTTCAGTCATAAAAATGTATGTATAATTGTGATCCAATACGTATTGCGGCATAGTTATGTAAGTACCAGATCACAGATGGGTGGTAGTAATACACCACGCATAAATGAATAGGTCCGATCTTATAAATTATTGAGTCACTCTATTTTCATACTGATTATTCACTAATAATATGCCGGGTGACTCCAACGTTTCCTTGAAGCATATGTATATTGTACATTTTCACGTATACTATGCCAGCTCTTCGCGCCTAGAGACTGTCTCATTCGAAATATGGCGACTGCGAGGCGAATATGAAAAATGTAGCGTTGGCATATAATGTAAGTTTTTTTTAATATCATACGGTAAATAAAAAAACATTATTAAGAAAAAAAAAATAGCTCCATGTGAATAGTACTCGTAAGTGCTTTATAATGAAATTTTTAAATTGCTGTTATTACATAAAACTTTTAATGAAACGAAAAAGATATCTAGTTAGTGCAATATAAATTTGTTTTGCGCTCAGTTTTAATTAATTCCTATCTATTAAATTGGATGGTTTTTTCATTTTATTTCTTATTAAATAAACAATTTACTATATATGGTAGGTAACTTGTAACAAAACAATTCAAATTGTTACATTATTACAATCAATTTGAATGTATAATGAACAAATTGTCCAAGACGCCTAATTTTCAGTTCAGTACTAAGCGCAAAAATGTATCCGAAATATATGAAGGATTTAGAACACCAATGTGACATTTATCCATCAACCGTCTTCTACCATCATGCCCTTTAAAGTACATAAAACGGCGTAAATTAATACCACAGAATGTTAAACTAAATGTCAAGTAAATCGTGAAAGGGTGGCTAAATGATAGACAGAAACCATTCGCCTTACGCCGTCAACAGACCGTCATATTTTATGTAAATAATTTTGGGATGTTGATTTTGACTGCGGTCTGTGTTCAGGATGAACATAAAATATTACTACAAAAACAAGCAATATACTGTAGAATAACGGTATTTACTGAAATTTTGCAATATTGTAGAAATAACATGGTATTATTAACAGTCTTACCAGGTGAGTTTTCACATTAAAATAAATTTAAATGCTTTAATTTTTCATTATAATGGACAAATCATAATAAAAACACATCCATAACATAATATCTTACTTTTTTATTCTTCCATATTCCTGTACCTAACATCTTCCTATACTTGTTTCATTTATAAACAGTTTGAATAAATCAAAACATGTCAATTTTAATTTACTTAAATCACCGATCTTCACTTTTAAATAACTAGAAATCAGCTTATTAAAATCGAAAAAAAAATTGTGATCTAATTCAAGATAACATATTAACTAGAAACAGTATCAACCCACACAGACGAAAGCGTAGGCAGGTTATCCTCCTTCAATCTGTGATAGTTTTCCTGTAATTGTATTTTTTTCTCATTTTATTTATAGGTATCTGGAAAACATTGTCCCTTTTTTGCTGTCCATACAACGATGGGCCGTCAGATAACAAGTATCAACACAAATTGTAACCCTCGTTCCATCTGGGGAATTGGTTGCATTTCTACGCAAAATTTTAACGCTACCTTATTCTGTTTTCCGTTGGTTGAATAAAGGGTTGCGCTTTCAAGTATGCCTTAATTTTAGAAAGTGTCGAGTCATTTTAATAATGGATTGGTTCGTTAGTTATCGCATCGTTTATTTAAAGGAAACAACACACCTTTTATTGCCAATGTGACCATATTATTTTTAATAAAAATTAACATTGGTGTTTGTAGCTTTAAAATGTTAAAACTTAATTACTTTTGATTGATTAAAATAATATTTCACCGAAATCCATAAGTCACTGGTTCAGATCCGGCTCGAAGGACCAAAAGAAACTGTATCGTATTAAACAGTATACGTGATGAGGGAAAGAAGATTGGTAAGCGAAGGTTAATACACGAAACAAACCCAATGATAGTCGTTCTAACCTGTCATTATTACTTATTAACTATAAAATTGATGTATAACCAGCTGTACGGATATTAGGTATAAATGCGTGAATATAACAATAAATTAAAAATTATTTAAAGTGACTTAAATAGCAAGTTATTGACATTTCATGTACAATATATTATTACTGTGCGGTAACCCGTACAGCTACCTAAGAAAACATAAATAAGTAACTATGAAAAAAATAAGCAATCTCAAAATCCGTGATAATCTTTATTTGTTCCTTCATAGAGTGCAAAAAACAAAAACAAACTAAAACATGGCAACCGAATCGTAAAAACTCCGCTGGGGCCATTTACATAACTCAACCACATGGTGATGTGGCAGTAAAACACGGATACTACAAAAATAGTCGATAGACAAATTATAAAAATACTTAACGCGTAAAGTCAACGTTCGTTCAAGTACAGAGATCCATCACGTTTCTTTCTCTAAATTACTGCCATATCAAACAACTTCATCCAATTAAAATACCACTTTGCTGGTAAAATATTAAAGTCAAACTTCATTAGTTGCATGTTGTAAATAAGACGTTTTGACATATGCGACGTCGGTAAGTAGCTTACGCGGGCCGATGACAGCGCGACCACAAGAATCGCTACGAATAATCGCTACACGTTTTATTAGGTCGTAATTGTTGTCATAAAATGGTAACAAAAGTCGTTTTTACGTTCGGCACGAGAGGCGTGTTTATCATCCCGTAGTAACCAGTCTGACTTGCACGACGATTATGGGGAACCGCTTCTTTTATGAGGTTTTAATTGTTTCACGCGGTTTTTAGGGGATTTCACACGTTTTTTTGTGGTAGGTCAGTAATTTTAGTGCAGCTATAAAGTTTTTGTAGCTACATCATTATCACAGAGTCTTCTATTCATACACTGTGCTCTTTAATTTAGCATTCCATGCGTGCGTTAATACGTCATTATATACGCAGAAAGGATGAAGGGCATATATTAAAATATTTAATTAAGGTTCTTGAAACAGGCTTCGCGATGTTCCATCTGCTCGATGGTAGGCTGTTGTGTTTCCTTGAACGATCCACGACTGGAATAAAACGACTCTAATCAGAAACCTATTTTGAATGTTATGCGTATTATGCCACCATTATAGGGAGTTTAAAATTACTAATACGACTTGACATGGGAAGTCACATCGGGCTTCACGTCTTAACACATTATTGATTGTTGTTTGTGTGAATATTTTAATGATAAGTTTTTATTACATACCTAAGCCGGGATGGCAAGTGGATAGAGAATCACTTTATGAAAATCCCATTCAATAGTTGGATATGTATAGATAGATAAACTTTTACTTCGACTTCTATACATATAATATGTGGTAATATCAATGCAAAAATCACCCTTTATATATATATATATAACTAAATGAAATAAAAAAATATCTAAGATTTCATAATATTTATTTACCTTTCATTTCTATTTTACTGAGTTAACAGGTAATATTTTTCCATGAAATAGGAATAAGGACGCAACAACAAAAAGCAGCCCACATGATTGGGAATTGTTTTTCTTTCCATAATATTATTTAAAATAATATCATTTACCATAACGATTCCCGCTCATAATATTCCTTATGCACTATTGTTATAGGTATATTAACAACACATAACTTAGCAATTTACTAGCCATAACAATTATTCTCCATATAATTAGGTGCTAAATTAGCCTAGTGTTATAATTATTTGTATCCATAAATATTATTTTACATAATAGATAGTTTACATAATATATAAAAAAATTACATATTATTCAAAATATAGTGCATGCTACGAAGATACCCCAAGAAGGTTTTATAATAAACCATAACTATGGACATTTGGTATTTTATATGAAAAAAAAAGTCATTTAATTGCTTATGATTATGATTAGTTGAAATAATGGTATGTAATTTGAAAGTTATGGCAAATGAAAATAGGACAAATTAATAATACACGGGCAGGCACTAGTAACACCCTTGGATTTTTTTTCAAAAAACATTTCTATTCTTAATTTTTAATATATTTAAAAAAATAATTCTATAACATTTTTTGACTTAATTGTCATAAATTGACACTAATATAAGTGTTATAAGTGTATAATATAAATGAAATATGGTTTTCACATATAATTATACTTTAAATCAAAGAACCTACGGGTTTGGTTGTTATAAACTATTATCCGACTCACTTCAGCTTAATAATATTATTTTTTTTGTAAAAGTTGAATTTTATAATGCTTAGCATTACCCAGAATTTTGTTATAAACATGTTTTCGTATCTGGGATTTCAGACAGGACAAAACAAGTACGTTCGAAATGTTCAAGATAAGATAGGACAACTTGAACTATGAAGGTCAGACCTTCGTTGAATCCTGAAGGTCAATACGTTCAAAGTAGCGGAGAGATATAATTTGACATTACTTTTTTGCCTCCAAACTCTGTCTCGTGATAAAAAATACAAAGATAAAGATAATTTAATTTAATATGAGCGTTTACAATGCATATATTGAACATCAACAGCTAAGCTATGGTTTCGAAAACCTTACGTTAGGGGAGTTTGTAGCAAGAAGAAGTCACGAGAAACTCGGCAAGGGCTCGTTGCATAGCATGATTCCAAAAAATTAAGAAATATTTTCTTGTACTTTTCTTTATTGAACAAAAATAACTTAATCTGTTTTTTAATAACCTCCAAATATACAGTGTGGTTTTAAACCCATTTTATTTTTTTAAGTATAAAGTTTTTAATATTTTTTAAAAGGAGTTTGGTGTTATTGTCTAGAAATTCTTAAAAAAAGCAAAACCTCTTTCCAAAAACGAGCCATTTGGTTTTTACAATAGCAAGCTTATTTTTTTTAACGTCCGACGTAATGCTTATTATCAAAAATATCAAAGCTTAAAGTCTTAAATAAGCACTTGAGTAATTAAATATTTTTAATAAATAATAATAAGCAATAAAAATAAGCACTAAATATGCGAGTCCTATATACTGTTGTATATATTCTCTATGAAATTTTATTGCCTTGTTACAAGTTTGGATTTGTTTGAAACTTCCAAATTAAAGTGAAACTGAAAATTATTGTTCTTGTATTTCAATATATCTAAAGTCTACATCAACTTCATATTAAACATTTTGTGTTTTCCGTGTGACAACAAGCACCAGTAAACTGAAATGTTGTTGTGATATCGAAGGCAAATGTTTACCGTATAAACAAAGTTTCGTCCTGTCCTCAACAAGCACAAAACTTATTTACGGGTACAGGCATCAAATCATCCTATTCAAAAATTTAAAATTTAATGAACCCATTTTAAACTTATGTCGGTGATAGATAGAATACAATATGGATTGTAATAATTTTTAAATTCTGTGTTAAGTTGATGATCTATTGGTTGTTACATTTTTGTCTAACCGTCTTCACAAAGATAATACGAGCATTTGTAATAGTTATTCTAAGCCATAGGTGTTGTTTAGCCATCCACGTCTGACTCACTACCGATTGTTCTGTACTAAACTCCCGTGGAATCGGTAACTCAGCCATTTTACGGTCGACTTTAATAATAAATGGGCCGTTGCGTAATTCGCTTTCAATCTTGCGGCCAATGTTTGCGCAAACATTGGCTTTGGGTGTGGTTGAAAATTGCAAGGACCGATCATGTGCTTAGATACGAATCACAGTATGGCGTATCTTAGTTATTGGTTAAAGTTTAATTGAAGATATTAGATGACTTGGCAATTGTAGTGTTTGGTTACCGAAGAAGTTAGTAAACTTTTATGACAGTTGATGTACCTAAGTGATAGGTACCCAAATTTATACATTCAAATGTATTTTAAATTCAAATGTACAACTTTTCGAAACTCAATTAGATCTCAAGATCTCATTGAGTTTCGAAAAGTTCTAGTAAATTGTTTATTTGATATAAAATCGATCCAATTAGTTCAGTACGTAAATATCTTCATATAGTGGCTTTTGCATCGTTCGCATTAGTAACGGACAAACAAAATTAGTAATATTGATTCTCATTGCCCATAATCTTCAAATAGATGCATTTGAAACTATATGTAGAGGAAGGGATATCTCTCTTATATACCTCTAGGGTAAAAGTCAGATAGTTGCCCTACTTTTCAAAAAAGCTCCATAATTAAAAAATATATGTTTATTAAGAACAAATCGACGTTTATATTAACACATAGGTCTTTAATCTTTCATAACAGCCTATTTTTGTAAACATAGTTAATATATGTTTCGAGTAAATCCTGTTTTATTTGACCTCTCAAAAAGGGGATAGTTGCCTACTATAGCGGAAAGCAGCCTAACGTTAAAAATGCTTCGGGGGATATTTGCCTCACGTAAGGATAGACGCCTCTCTATGTTTCTTTTAGATAAGTTTCAAGTAATTTTAAGTATTTAAGTTACAGTAAGCCTTTATTATTTACTGCGAATCTTTATTAAGTATTTACCACAATATTAATTACATTCTAAAACAGTGCTCTGTCCTCAAGTATGAAACTATAAAATTACAAAAAAAATGGTCTCGAAATTTTAAATTGGATTAGGTAATAATGAAATATTATAATTTAATTTAAAGATAGAAAAATATGGTATTCAACTTTGGTATAAGCATTAATTATCACCAGAAGCCAGGGTTTTTAACTTTCCACATCTCATGCAATGGTTTTTAAATGTGGAACAAGTTTCATGCAACCACATTTGACACATCTTAAATTAAATCCGGTTCTTATTTTATTTGAAACAAGTCACTATAAGTAAAAAAGAGCACCAAAAGAAAAAAAAATGTTTCTGCTCGTTAAAGAATTTATAGTTACGGATAGTTGCCTCTACGGCAACTATCCGCAAAAGTAAACAGGGCAACTATCCTTTTTGATACGGATACTTGCCTTTTCTATTTACGAAATAAATAAAATCTATTTAACACTAAAACTTATATACTTACTATTTAACGACTTATATGAAACCTAGGTCAGCAGGGAGGACACTTCCAATCATAATCAACCGCCAATGCCACCAACATACCTAACATAGCGTATTCAAAACTGAGGCATGTATCCGTCTGAGGCAACTATCCGGCTTTTACCCTACATATAATTGCAAATGTATCTATTAATTCACACTGAAAATTAACAACGTGAAACAATATTAAACATCAGGTTTTAACATTAAATAGGTTTGCTATAAAACTATAAATCATTGGGCTACCAACTTCTACCACCAACTCGGCAAGGTGATAAACATAAATATCCTTAGTCGTTAATTCGACAAGTCAACTCGATGCCTTTTTTAACTATAAACAATTCCCAGCGCTCGTTAACAAGAAAGATGAGGCTCTGAGACCCAGTTTATTGCCAGTAAAGTTGGCACGCGGTACGCCGCGACAATCTGCACCTGATGAGTAAAAACTCGGATGACAAGAATACGACGAGTGATGTAAATAATACTAGCTTTCGATGTACACTTTCTTTCTTTCATCACTGTCCTGGAATTATAACACATTATAAGAGGAATGCCTTGGCGCATTGACGAGGGACGGCAAAAAATTTACTATAGTGGTTCGAAAGATCCGTTAAGGCGTTTATCCTGGCTGTTCTGCAGTTGTAAGCACCGACTGGGCCAAGGCGGTTTGTCACGGCCCGTTCTCTCTATGTATATAAAGTTTTCACCCAAACAGGAAAGCCCATACCATTTCTACGCTTTTTCAACAGGTTAAAATAATAGTGCTTGTGAACCACACCCGCTGAGTACAAAATACAAAAGACTAAATAAATCAGACTTAAATGCAAATTTTCTAAAAAAAACTTAATAACAATCAATTTATATCACCGAAGTAGGTGTTCCTACCTACTTTTTAACTAAGAATATAAAGCTTGAGAAATGTGACTGGTTTTTAATTTCAGTACCTACCATCGCCCAGGTGAATAATTTATTGATAATGAACGTCGCGCTTAAGTATAAAGAAAAATGTAAATTTTCTTTTCAAATTGTAACCTCTCTCACCTATCTGCTACATTTTAAATTACCAATTTAGACGCGTTTGGTGTCAACCAACTGATTTTAAAATAAAATTTCCAACAAATTAAAAAAGAAATAACGATATTAATTGAAAGTCTTTGTTTTTATTTTGATTTAAAACTCATAGCGTTTTCCAGAACTTAAAATTCTTTATAATTAAAGAATAAACAAATATCTCAATGCCTTTATATTCAGGATACGAAATATACTAAGTATATTTTACAAGCGTTCAATATATATTTTAAATTGTTGGACTAAGGATTTATAAGAAACAGAGAGGTTCAAATAATGAAAAAGAAATTATCGGTTTTAACGTCTACTTTTTATATCATAACAAAATATTATAACTCGTCAGTTCCACACTCCCAATTCTACATGACCTAAATCATAACTTCGTAGCCATAGGAATGCAGATAACACGAATAGAACTGTATAGTTTATCGAAAGGTACAGCTCAGTTTGCATATCAATAAGTTTAAAAATGCTTATATAAAGTACTATTTTGTGGCTAAACTCTCAAAGATTTTAAACTCTACATTTTATTGGTTTCCCTCACTCTTTCTTACTGTACTGGCTGTAGTATACTCAGTGCCTTAATATTTTTCAGCTGAATTATACCAATCAACAGTAGGCATCGTCGTCATACCTTCTTCATCAAACCATCACAGCAGTCTGTCATTAAATTATTTATGACTTTTTTTGTAATAAAAATCTTTGTAATGAAGTCAATCTACGGCCAAATGATATTTTCAGACGCCATTTAAGTATACAGTACTACTTATATTTTTGAGTCTATAACATCGTGAAAATCATCAATGTGTCTTATCGGTTTAATGTATAATTATATGAGATAGGTGAAATATTATAGTATCTTCATCTTAACAATTACCCAACTTTGTTATTACTAAACTTGAGAATGCATGCTAGTTCAAAACAAAGCATTGATACTACAGTTAAATTTTGTAACTTAACCCGTCCTGACACCTACACCCGACAATCGTCTTAAACATTAAAACGTTAAGACTCCTAATCCTATATTTTTATAAATAGAATATCTATGGAATACAAATATGTAGGCGCACGTGTGTGTGCCCACTGCGTAGGCATCAGAGCAACCGATCAGGTAGGGAATTCGCTTATAAATAGGTAAGGAGCGTAAATAGAAACGATTGTATCGACTCTGCCCCAACCAATCGATACCACTGTTTCCTCAAGACCAAGAGACCTAACTCCCTATCCGTCCCAAGCGAATTTATACGTTAAACGTACATGATAAGAGAAAAAATTATTTAAAAGCAGTTGTGGAAAGCTTATTTTTAACTAAGGTAGATACGCTTCTACGGAGATAGTTAAAAGTTAAATACTATCATGTTAGAGGTTTCTTAATCAAACTAATGGAAACAAGAACTGGGGTCCGAGTCCAATTTCTTTGGAGATGTTTTTGTTCTTAGATCCCTTTACCTGGAACTCGAATATAAGTAAGATCAGAAGAAATGAACTACTTTCTTAAAATTATTGGTACTATAAGTAGCATACTCATGAAAATCATTATCTTAGTCATCTCATTATCTTAGCTCCTGAAAATAAGTCGAAATAAATTAAATAAATATAAAAAGGAAACACATTTTCTTCTGTAAAAAGTGTTTTGTTTTGAATTTTCAATGAGCGGACGCGGTAATGTAAGATATATTTTTCTTTTGTTTTAATAGTCGATTTATGGTTTTATGTTTATTATCTACTTCTTTCTCATTAGAATACAAAAAAACATAGCAGTTTATTACTAATCTCGGTACTGAAATCAATAAGTAGAGTCCTAGACTCTTGAAGATGCGTTATGGAAAAAACCTGTAACGCTCATGTAATGGGTATTACTTGCGACACAAGTGTTATTCCACTAGTGCCTTAATGTAAATGTTCTGTGGACTTAAAATTATAATAGAAACCTTCAACTTCCCACGAGGCTTATATAGGAATATGTAGCTACTAATGATGTGCAATATATTGATATATTTTTTAATATTTATGTTTGGTTCAATATATAAAATTATTGGTTTAATAGTATTATTAATACACTGGTTTATTTAAACATTTTATTTGTCACCAATAATCAATATCAGAATTAGTATATGTATTTAGTGGATAGTGCAAATTAAATCAAATTAAGTTGAAATGCACAGATTAATAAAAGCATCTTCGAATTGTTAATTTTTGTATTTGTCCTTTATTATGGATATTTTCTCAAATACGTAAAAGGAGCGTGAGAAACTTTAGCTTTAACAAAAGTAATAATATTAACAAAGCAATATATTTCGCTACCATAATGTACGTAATCTATTTTGAATGAAACACGAGCAATGATTTTCCTAATTCGGGAATTTGAATAAAAATAATAAAAAATCACGAGTTTTTATTGCCGTACAATTTTTTAACGTATTCCTTAGGTCGGGGTGAAGGGGCGTAATGGAAAAACTTCGCGAGCTGGATAATCTACTTTGATAAGACATTTCAGAATTCTTATGCTCTTAGCTTTTCTTATATATTCCGGCGGAGCTTTCTGTTATATTAAATTCTCAATGTTTTAAATATGATTTATGAGTTGGTGTTTCTTAATTCATAACTGATATATTTTTGATACTTATATAACAATCATAAAGAAAAAATGTGAAAGACAAAATGTTTCGATAAAAGGTTTAAATTTTACAAGAAATGTCATGTTTGTTGAATATTGAAAAATCCCACATAGAAGTGGAGAGTTTTTTTTAAATAATGCATTTTATAAAATTCATCTGAATAGACATAAAACATTGCATTAGCCATTTTTTAACACTCAACATTTTATAAATGTATAAAGTATTATTTTATGTTAAATTTAGGTAAATCACAACTCTTGACATTTTGAGTTTTTATCCGTTAGTTTGTATGAACATGTGAAGCTTGCATCTTGGGATGTAACATTATATTTACATCTTACACTTTGCATTATTACCCTTTAACTAGGTCTGCAATGCATGCTGCTGTTTGCAAATACCGAGCGAAGCACTACCTTACCTAACCTAACCTTATGCTCTACTTACGGGCTCCTTTTTTTTTCACATAGTCACGACCACGATGTGAGTTTTGGCGCCGAATTTCATCAATTCACCTCAGCGGTTTGGCTGTGATCAGCTTTTCAATTTTTCTTTCGGTGATTATTCCTCCATGGTAAAGTCTATTTTTTTTTTACTCAACCTATGTCCGTCAGGTTATAATCATGTATGTTCATGCCAAAATTCGTACGAATCGGTTGAACCGTTAAGTAGCAGGTTGTCTCCCACAAGCGAAATTTGTGAGTCGCCTAAAAAAGAGCATCACTCTTTCAGAGCTTCGCTCAATAATCTTTTATTATTAAGTTAATTTTGGTAGCTTCGCCAATTGCCAAGCGACAGTGCCATTGCGTTTTGGATCCTAGGTGATGCGATGTTGATCCCAGTTTCAACAACGCGCCTACCGTGATGGAGTTCCTACACCTGCTTTAAATACATAGGTACTTATATTAATTACCACTATTACTTAACAAAAAGCAATACCGAAACGATCCCTTTCCGATAACAATTTAAAAATACCTATTGCGTGTGCAGGCAAATTACGATTCGTTTACGATCCAATTTTATAGCTTTTTTACGAGTTTACAATTGGCTTCGGCTGACAATCCAATACTTGTAAATTCTAGCAAAATATGTGTGAGAAGATACCGAAGCTATTAAAATGCTAATTAGACCTTAATTTACTAAATGTTATAAAGCTGGGATGTTTGTCCCAGAGTAAAATGAGACCTGCTTCGTCTACTTCGTAAGTGACTAGGTTTTTTCTTATCAATTCAAAGTTATAAACTGAGAATATGTAACGTATCAGAAGTTGACTCCTGTGATACCTATTTAATATTACTAACATTCACGAAAATTATAAAAAAAGACTTTTTATAAATGATAAGGAAAAATTACTTCATGTTTATTAAGGAACAAGAGAAAAATGTAGATCGGCCCACGATTTATAATAATTTTGATATTCAAGCGCCAATATCTTGTTCCGAGCGGCTTTTAGGCAAAATTAAATCGTTACCAACATCTGCGATTCATATTTCCCGTGTAAATATACAGCTCTACATTGAACACGAATTGTGTCATTCATTAAGCTCCCTTTTTTATAAGTAACAAAACGTGTTTGAATTTATATGCAAATATACTTAAACGATACTTAAGAAATTCTTAATTAAGGGTCGATATCCATATACAAGCCAGAAAACTTATTAACCTCTAAGAGACCGTAGGATTTATAATCTAACGATTAGTTCCACGTGCCGTCGTGGCTTTCGCTTGATATTTATTACACCCTCACATTTTTCCGACTGCCGAGTTTTTCTTAAAAATATTTATCCAATATACACAATCAGTGCCGCCTCATCACTTATGAAAAATCGTTTCTCTTCAACGAGTCTTCTATAAAAAGCTCATTCCAAATTAAAATTAAGGTCTAGCGTGGATAACCAGAAGAAACTCGCATCTACTCAGTTCGAGGCAACATAAATAAGACTTCAATCCCTTTCTATAAAGATTGATTTTGTGTGCAATTTGCAACATTAATAATCTTTTTGAAATAAGGATGTATGAAAATAACTGGCTGTTTTTTAGATAGATTTGAGTTGTGCTCGATAGTAGTACATAGTAAAAGATGTGAAAAAGCAAAACCTTATGGTATTTCAGTTGTGTTATATTGAGTGTTAATAGGCGTATAAAAGCGAACCTAAGTTACGACACTACGGCCATTATCCTATCATTTTGTACGTGATTAATAGTTTACCGATTCAAAAATATATATGGGTGTCGAATGAAATGGTTTTGGAATAGCTTTTTTGCATGTTCAAGAAGTTTGTATTGTTTTAAGAATAGATTTAATTGAGATTGGACTTCTAATTTCAAAAACTTATTAAACAAAAAATATTTTCTATACCTACTTTAAGCCTGAATTTCTCAAAGTACTTTTGTACTAATTCATATCAAACTGTATTATAATTGTAGATAATTATGTATAAAAGTACATTAATGATTCTCAAAAGTCTTTATACCCTTTTAAAAATTATTAACTCCAAACAAAGGACACCTAGTAATACCAACGGGGACATACACTTCTCTGAGCTCATTATCACGGGCCATTATTGATGTCGTATCGTAAATACGGCCCGGCCGCTGCGTTCCATTAAAAGTAAGCATAAAATTACATTATTATGTGTTGATAATTTCAAAAGGAGTCCTTCACAAAAATGTAGAAAAATAATAAAGTATCAATCGATAACCATGTTGAAGTGAGTTTACGTAATCGTTACAAACAATTACAATTCCGAATTCGATGCTCCTCGAGTAGCTAAATATGATTTTCGCGTGTCTACCATTCCTTAGTTCAAATGTTGACTTAATACGCCGTTTCACAATTAAAATTTCACGATATCCGAATTTAAAACCCAACTTTTTTTAAAATCTGATCGTCAGTATCTTCTTTAAGCTGTTAACGTTTATTAACACCAACACAAATATTTTAATACATATTTGTTTGTGTGGGAAATCTACGCGCGAGGTCGACCACAGCCTTTTTTGTTTATGAAGTGTATCAATCAATATTTTTTTAATGCAAATTTACACAAAAGATTTTAGATCTTCAGCTTTTATAGCGGAAGGTTGACACAAGAATTTCGTATGTTTTATTAAAAAGAGACACTTATTAGTATAAAGTAAATAGAGTTGAAAATGCACAAACATTGTTAGTTGTCCCATAAAATGTATATCTGTATGCTTGTTGTATTTATCAGACGGGTTTCCTTGCAAAACGGACGTCGGGGGTGCTTGCATGTACATTCGCAGATTAAGATTATACTCGACACCTTATTAACGTAACTAAAAATACGATAATGTAAACATTTCGGTCTTCTTTATTCGATATAATGTTACTTCAGAGTATTTATTTCCAAAAAAATATATCTTGCTTACCTGGGTATAATATTTTATGAATAAAATTATAATAATCATATACTTAAAAGAACCATTTTTTTAATCATCGACTAAATGTTATTTTTAATAATACCGAATATAAAGTTATGTAGGTAGGTATATGTAAAGAATCTAGGTAGGTATACCATACTATACAATACTTGCGGTGTCCCTAGTGGGCATAAGACTCAATTTTTTGCAAATCATACAACGAAAATAACCCAAGTTACTCCTAACAGGCAAATCGTCTCTAGCTCAGTTCAGTGATAACATAAGCCACCGGAATGAACCACAAAACAATTTATTTTGTTTTAAGTATAGTACATACTTTCATATGCGTACATATTTCAGTAAATAAACTGTTATTTTGATATTATAGTCTGACAATGTAATTTAATTTATTTGTTTAGATTTATATTTTTTTTTTACAATATTTTGGTACGACTGATGATGGATAACCTAATAAAATTATAATATTCCATACATTTATAATGTAAATAATATTATTATTGATTATTATTTATATAAATGTAACTTTTAATACAAGTACAAAAGAAACAAAATACTTCTTAACTTCTTAATCAATACCTAATTAGCGTTTGTAAGTAAGGATTTTAATTACTTATTCATACCACCCAACATATACAAAGCACATACCTTACTATAATTAATCCGACCACTTAATTAAGTAACTGGGATTCAAATAAGGCCTTCTAGGTATTTCCTGAGCAGTGGTTGTAAGATAAACATCTGAGCCTAACCCTCCGTCACACTGGAAAAATTATGCCTGTTCATGCCAATGTTTGCTCACCAATCAAATGCCATAGTTTACGACAGCAAAGCAGCTGTATTTTACCGCAACGATCACTGCTGCGGCTAATGAGACAGCATCGTTTTACTGTCAAATATTACCCGCTACAAGAGAAATGTCATTAGGCCTTTACTTGTGCGTATTATTCACAGTTGTTTGAAATAGAGTCATTTTCTGACTGTTATTGTAATTTGTTGAAAAGCCGCCGCTGAAATTAGCTCATTTTATGAATACGACAGTGTTCTGAATTTTCGGAAGCTCACAAAAATTACAACTTATTTTGTTATGCAAAGTAATTGAACTTTTTATATAGGTACTTACAAAGGCTTTGACGCATTTGATGGTATCATATGCGTGCATATTAGGAAGCGTTTATTGCTAGGTATTAACCGCACATAGAAAAATGTTAGGTAACGCAATCATGACCGTAGATAAGGTATTCTCAATAATATCTTTCACAACTTTAAAAGAATGTTGCAGACTGTTTTTTAATACATCGAAACTCATTGTTATAAAGAAGAATCCTTAAAATACTGCCGAAGTCAACTTGAAATTGATGGGAATACTTAAAATAAATGAGTCGGTTATCATATGAACGCATATGAACGTCAAAAGTGCTGATAAGTTGTTGTTAAAAGCTACTTTTACGGTTGTATTGTTACTTATCCAATCCGTGATATTTACCCCTAGCTAGCTCAGCTTACCCAACTTTGGTTAATGTCATGTAATCAAATCCTAGTATTTTTGTAAAGGTCTATTTAGCTATAAACCCTGTGGGAATACTCAGTTCCCCAAAAAAAATTATAATTAAACAAAAAGTTCCTATTTGAAAAAGTTGTAAGCGTAATTGATGTACTTTAAATGTTATATTTTTTTTCTTTGTTTCAAAACAACAAACTTTGTACCTATCGATGTTTCTAAAATAATATTTACTGAGTGGTCACAGTGTACAACTATTTGACTTCACACTTGAACCACTCACTAAACCAATTGAAATATTGTATAGTTATTTATCAATGGAATTAAGCGGTCAACACTCTTGGCGGAGCGGCGATGAACTAGTTGTTTATATAATAAAAGTCACAAACCTGTTTTATGACTTAATATTGTCATAGAACAATACTTCCTGTGTATATTGTTCTCAAGGGGTTATAGATTTCTTTACGCTGTAGTGGACATGGTAGCACGCATTTAAATAGGTAGGTACTTATTTTAATTCGTGCCACGTGAATCAAAGTTCATACAATGTTGGTTAACAAAAATTTGTCTCTTTATTTCATAGTCAGACCCTTTTACACATAGCACTTATTTATGAATTAGCTAAAATAAAGATGTTAAGAGAGTTTCAATATCTAATTTTGTTGATAATAATTGTGTGTATTTAACTATTAAATATTCGTGAATATGTGGGAGTGTTAGGAAATCTATCCATCAGTAATTAATGAATCGATTCTCATCATCACATTTAGTACACTTCAACTTTATACTTGAAAGCGGAAGGCAGAACAGGTACCTAATACTTAGTTAAAAACTATTAATTGTTCTACCATCCGCTTAAGGGAATTGTTTTACCAATTCTGGAAACTAACATTAATGTGTGATGTCATCGTTCCATCATTCAACTATTGCTGAAATTGCAAATAATAATAAAAACTTTTAACTAATTTTTAATAGTTAAAAAGGTATCGTAAACGATTCCTCGTTCTCAACTGTATGGCTTAGACCCCATAAAAATATTATAATTGTATCAAATCTCTAAACCAAGCTTTGACACAATGTAAATATTGTGATCTATATACGACTCTGTACCGTTAAAAGAGTATCCATAAAACTCCATCTTAAGTATATTCAAAATGAAAAATAAATGCATAGAAAAATTCTTTCTTGTTATAGGAAAGACACGAGGGCCGGTGCTCACGCGTCGCGCCTGCCTACATATTTTATTGACCCCACAAGCTACACAAGATTAAAGTTTGGAGCAACCGATCTGAAGATGTGAGCAAGATTTATTTTTTATAGAGAATGCGAAAGAGAGAGAGTCAGTGGCAAAAACCTATCTATGCAACAATAATAAACATATATAAACATATCTCATAAAAGTGCTTTAAATTAAAACATTAGCAATTATAGATAAGTATATTACGATAAATAGATATCGAGACAAATAATAAGAATTTTGAATGTTCCTAATTCATCATAATTTTTATATAATAATATTTATAACGGATATGAATAATTTATTTAATGTTTTTTAACTTTTGTATTTAACTTTTTGATTCCTTTTACAGGATGACGTCAAAATATCAGAATAAAACCAAGGTGAATAAACATATTGAAATATTTTTATACGGCGTTGCTTTTTATATTTTTATTGAATTCTGATATTTCGATTCCTTTGCACGATGACTACTAAATAAACACGTTTACGGTATCCGTATCAGAGTATTTCGTTTCATAGTGGCCGTGAATGTGGACCTCAATATGTTACTAACCGATTTGGTTTGATAATATTTTTGCTAGTGACACACAGAGCTTGTTGTCTACTCGCTTACTATGAATTGTTGTTGCTATGAATAGTTGTCATTAAAATGCGTAAAATGTGTATTTAGTAAATATTTTTTTGTAAATTTAATAATCAGAGTGTCAGATATTTTTTTATTCGACAGTAACTACACTAATATTCTGTTAATTTTTTTTTTTATAATTGCCGTAACTAAAATAAAAATGCTCTTTATTCCAGAAACATCTTCAGACGTCATTTCGTGATCTCAGCTCATGTGGAACCACGCGCACTTTACGGCGTATCAGTCGGTGCGGTATTCCCAAACTGCACTTCAGAGCTCCCGGCCGGCGTATAGAACACTACAGATGTAGCCAAGCACACATACATACCCAACGCCCACACACAAATCTATACCATAGACTTAACAGTATTGGTTTAATGCAGAGTTTATACAAAATTAAATTTTAGCGCATAATACTATAATTTTACTTATATCTAATTCAGTCGCGAAGAATAGGTAACATAGATTGAAAAAATCTTATTTTAAACTTATAACATTATTTAATGAAAAAGTATAAAAGGTAAAAAAACAGCTTAATTTGTTTTATTATCATTGTAGTTTATCTTGCCCAGCAAGATACGTCAAGAAATCATACGATGCAAGAGCAGTCATTACTTCTCTTCACAAAAGTAATCATAATGAGGAAAGAGGTCATGCATTTTGATATTTGTAGATATCTATGTAATTATTATTTTTTTATAACTGTGATAAAATAGGTTAAGTTCTGTGACTGAATGCTGTGAGCTTAAACGACTATTGTAGGCGAATTTAAAGGTAGATGTAGTGTGAAGATATTTCATATTTTTATATTTCACTGTGCATATACATACATTAAACACAGTGAAATATAATAATACTAGCGACCCGCCCCGGCTTCGCACTGATGCAATGCTCTACTATATTATGCATGTATTATACATATAAACCTTCCTCTTGAATTACTCTATCTATTAAAAAAAACCGCATCTAAATCCGTTGCGTAGTTTTAAAGATTTAAGCATACATAGGGATATAGGGACAGAGAAAGCGACTTTGTTTTATACTATGTAGTGATAAAATATCTTCTTTGTTTATTATATTTGGTAACACAATTAAATCAAACTTAATATACCTAACATTCGTTTTAGATTACAAAATAATTAGTTATTTTAAAAACAAATGTTAATTATATCGGTAAGAATAGTATTTTGCATTGCTTTTAGACAAATGAAGAAATTGTATATTGAAAGTACCAGTTATACGGACTTAAAAAAATGTTATAAAAACAGTCTTAGTGCGTACATGCATAGGTCTATTATGTTGTTGTAAACGCCACCACGAATCCTCCTCAGCCCTGGGCTGTTGTACATACGCACCAATTTGACACGTAACTCGTGTTTAGAACGAATTTCTTGCCCTATATTTATGAGATGGCAATACATCGGTATGTTTTACAGGGGGGAAAAGGTTTAAAACTTCTTTTTGAAAACAAACAGAGATCATTTCGGAATTAAAGTTTAAGAATATATAAAGATAAAATAGCTTTTAGGCTGTTCCGCGTTCGCTCCTTAAATTGGTATACCTATATATCAGAATGCTTAATAGTACTTTTTCTTGATAAGTATACCTAGTACCTACTTAGTAAAAACATGATTTTAGATACTTACCTTAAGGCTATGCACCGTACTATTTAAATGAAGTAAAAAAAGATTGTTGTGATACTGACTGACTAAAACCACGCGTCGTTACAGAGTTTCAAACAAATAAATCAAGCATTTTGTATGTTATTTCATGATATCACTTTTAAAAATGCTCACACATGTGTACTTTATCATATAAGTACCTACATACCTACTCACAGAATAAATCTATTGTATTTTTTATATTATACGTTGTAATGCATCTTACATAATATTGTTTTATATCCAATACAATAAAAACTATTGTAGAAATGTAACTGAGTCTACATGCGTAATATTACTTATAATATCTTTAATAAAACTATGTATTTTAACTGTTCATAGGATTGTTGTCATAAATTACTTTTCTGCAATATCTACTTAATACAGCGAGGCAAGATGTTATCTCGCTTCTAATGCAGCATTTATCGGAGATCGTAAAATTATGTAAAGTATTGATCATTTTATTATAAAATCACGATCGAGTTTGTAGCCAGTATCTACGAGTTAAAGTGTAGTTTAAATTTATGACTATAAGTAGTTGATACTTACTTATATTAACATTTTTATTTAATTATCACTTTTCTATCTGATTACACCTGACCTTTTGTAAAGGTGATTTGTAAAACCCAAATGACACCATTCACTTCATATATATTTTAAGTATACATAAAAATATATAAATTAACTACTTACGCTTTACGTTATAAATAATTAAATAATCTATAATCGATAAATATTCCATCTCCCATGTTATAACTCTAGAATTTCTATTTTATAAATCAAAAATGTTATTCGTTTACATTTTTATGTTAAAATAAAGGAAATATTGAAGTTTAGGAGTTCCGGTTGTATTTTAAACTTGCTACATTTAACATAGATATTGTTTGATGTGGCAATTAATTTGTAAATAGATATTAAGAAACAGATATGTAACCTACATATCTGTTTACATATCTAATATATATTCCGTACATTAATAAAGACCGTATTCAAATACAGAAAAAAATAAAACTGTGCGAAACGTTAATTGGTTGTTCATAAATACTCCATTTATAGGCAATTTGGACATATAATAAAGAGTTTATATTATGTCTTCAATAAGTTTTGGTCAGATTTTATTATCGATTGGGTAATATAATGAGTGGCATCGAGACTGATAAGCAGTGGTCGGAGTAGGTATATTGATTTTAGATACTTGCGTCATGATATCATAACATGGACATGCATTTCTTCCGGAATGTACCGGAGTTTCCAAAAATTTGGTAAATAGAGTAATAAAATAAAAAACCATATGTAAGCAAACAAAATTGTTTATTGTGAATACAAATAATCATTATTACAGTTTTATTAAAAACAATTATTTTTAATCCTCATCGGTTACAATTTCTACATTTTGATTTTCTGTCTCTATACAATTAAAATAAATAACTATAATTTTTTCAATATTTTCGATTTTTAAGCTATTTCTTTTAACATCTAAGATCCATTTGTAAGTGGAAAATGATCGTTCAACATCTGTAGATGTCAATGGAGCGAATTTGAAATAAAGTTTCTGATTATTTGCTACGCTTTTTTCAATACTCTCGCTGTATTCTCTAATTGTATCTAAATCTGGATTTCGTTCCATAACTGATTCTATTTTATTTTTTATATTCTCATTATTGCACTCGTTAAGCGTAGCCCTTACTTGATCAAATACTAAAAGTGAATCAGCTAGAGATAAATTTTGTTTTTGTAACTCTTTTAGGGCTAGTAGTATAATAGAGTAATTTTCTTCGATATATTTTAAATCATTTTCTAAATTTTGTTTTTCCAAAATGTTTTTTGCGTTTCGTATGGCTATAGCATCAGAACTGCTCAAGCAGGATAAAACTTCTTTTATTTTATCTAAATGTTGAGCGTAGTAAGATGTTGCCTGTAACCAAGTACCCCATCTGGTAATGACTGGTTGCGGAGGCAACGGTAAGTCAGGATATTTTTCTTTTAAAATGTTTACCCTACTAGGAGCCTTTAAAAATACTTTTTTAACATTTGATATAAGAATATCAATATCGTTGTATTCTGACCTTATCTGCTCACTTACACGATGAAGAGCGTGCGCCAAACATGTCACATGCTTCATTTCAGGTAAGTAATGTTTTAAATTTCGCCCTGCAGATAGCATGTACGCGACACTGTCAGTGCAAAGCATTAAAATATTGTCAACTTTCGCTTCAAAAGTGTTTTGCCATAAATTTTCTAGACATTGCAGTACAAATTGTGTTATTGTTTGTCCATTTACTGCTGTTAGCATTTTACAAGCAATCAAATAAGGCCGGCCTGCACTATTACTAGGATGCAATGGTTTTATTAGGAAATTGACTATGTATCGACCAAAAATGTCTGTTGTCTCATCCAGCGATATCCATAGTTTCTCATTTTTATTAATTTCATAAATCGAATTGATTTTATTCCTATAAAACTTCTCCAAATAAACTTTTCGTAACTGTGATTCGTCAACCACTTTACGATTGGTACAAACGCAACAACAAGTACTGCACATATATTTCTGAAAAAACTCTTTGAACGCTGGATTTTTCATTTGCGACCAAGGAATATTGCATAGAATCAGGAACTTAATGAGGTCGAAGTAAAATTCCTCTTGCGGTCTCTTAAATTTTCCTTGATGTACAGCGCCTTCAATGTGTTTGGTAATGTTGCCTCTATTCACAGCTTTCAAATGACTTTCACACTTTGTAC
Source organism: Calamotropha paludella (assembly GCA_927399485.1). NCBI lineage: Eukaryota > Metazoa > Arthropoda > Insecta > Lepidoptera > Crambidae > Calamotropha > Calamotropha paludella. The sequence goes on along the minus strand of OV656815.1, from coordinate 16,517,243 downwards.
AGTATATAGTGCCACTAGCGTTATCGTAAAGTAGCTCAGGATAGTGCAATAACCACTTTAGCACTGTTTCAGCCTTGACCTTTGCCATATTTATTTATATGTCACCTAAAACAATGATTTAAATTTACAATATATACATACACAACTGTAAAGTCGATAATGAAATTCTGTTTCATATAAAGTGATTTTTTTAACTGAAGCGGTGATAGCCCTGCGGTGTGCGTACCGGACTCTCATGCGCTATGATGATTGCTATAAAGTGATATTTTAACTGTTTCCAAGTTCTAAAACCTTCTTAAATAGTGAAAATAATTAAAACTTACCCGTACAAAAACAACTTCAAATGGGCCCAATCCAAGAGTAATAAATCGATGTCCGTAGTTATAAGCCAAATTCGTCGTTTTAAGTAGATTTCAGAAGACAGTACACAAGCCAGGGTCAAGTCAAGATATTCACAACACATAAAATAAGCGCACTCCACGAACCGAAATAAGTGAGTGAGCCACTTGGTCTGGATGTCGGTGCGAGCATTGTTTTCGAACAAACAGTCAATGAGTCATCCAGGATACTTGATTCTAATTGGTCAGATGCGTTGAGCATAGACATAAGAGGACAAAAGACCCTGTTTGCCGGATGTCGTGTGTTGAAATGAATATTATTATTATATCATTTTATAAATGAGAGCGAGTGAGAGGCACGCGTCCCTTCCACTCGGGCATGGTTAGCCCGCCTAAGAGCGAGAGAGACAGAGCGAGAGAGAGAGTGAGAGAGATAGGCATACACACCGGTTCATGTCTTGCGCTTCTATTTCGCTTAGGCGGTGATATATGAAATTCAGTGCGAGATTCTTTGTATAAATTAATGTTTTAAATATAATTCTTTGTATAAATAAATGTTTTAAATTGTTACTATTATTTCATCCTTCTTCCTACTATACGAATGAATATTCACATTAAAATTATTTTACCACTCAAAGTCGTTGTCACGTAAAACTTTCGCCCGTATATCGACTTTACAGGCAACCAATTTTTTTTACTATTAAATTCTGGCCATCTACGCCACTAGCAGCATAGCGTTGAGAGTATTGATACATTTTTAACTAGTTTCATGTAATAATTTCGATGTTTCGGTATTTTTATCATAATAATCCGGAAACTCGGAGGCGTATCCATATTAACATATACGTTTGATGTCAGTGACCTTAATTCAATATACCTACTCCGACCACTGCTGATAAGTGATAATAAATTTAAGTTTATTTGTTCATTTGTTTTATTTCGTTTCTTGTGTTGACCTTTTTTACATACCTACCTACGTATTGTTACATTCCTACATTTCATTAACAGAATATCATATTCACTTATTTCTTGAAAATAGGTATAATTTCAGAGTAATATCTAATTGATTAATATTTTTAAGTTAGATATAAATCGGATAAAAGCACAAGTGTGACTCTCATATCACACAAACGATTTTTTACAATATAGGTACCTATAACGAAAAATTTTAGTTTTTTTATATTAAATTTAAAACCTACATTTTTTACACGTTTCCATGAGAAAAAGGTCACTAAAGAAATAAACGAAAGCTTGAAAAGCAATGAAAGAAGAGAAGAGCGTCATTGTCATTAAATATTACTCTAGAGTAGTATGATATGTTGGTGAATATTGAAAAACTAGCAAATTATTTTATTTTTACAAGATTTGGCAGCTTGAATTTGGTTAGGATACATAGCGCGACACCGAAACTAATTATGCTTCAATTTCACCAAGGATTCGAATTCGGTCTAGGATAGATTTCCTCAAAGTTGTAGTTGTAGTTTATCAATATATTTATTTGTTATTTAAAGCAAAACAAAAGACATGTTTTATAGTTTTTTAACGTTCTTGTGTTTCAGGAATGTAAAAAAAATAAACAAATCAAGTAAAAACTGTAGCATTGGCGATCATTTAATCAAAGCAATAATAAGCTTCTCTGTCTATATTTATGAGTTCAATATATTAAATATTCCACCTAGATACCTAAATCTGGCTCGACTCATATACCAGTTTCAGTGGTCCCATCGACAATATTCGAAACTCGACGAAATCTGAGTTTAAATTGTTCGTTTTACGATTATCGTGTACTTCGATGGTAGGTATCTTTTGAATACAAATTTGTGACTTGGAAACCACTCACGCGAACCTTTGTGCAAATTCACACATTCAGAAATAAACTGTAACGAAGACGTGTAAGGTTAGAAATCGATTGTTGCAAAACGATTTACCTTACATCGAGCTCCAGATAAGTTTACACGATAGTAACAAAGTATGTATTTTAAGAGAAGTAATAACGTCGATTTCTAAGGGAATAGTAAATAGGATAGATACTCACATATTGATCAACAAATTGGTTTACAGTTGGTGTGCCCAAAGAAAGTAAACGACAAGGTAGGTACGGCAATAAAAACAGTGAAAAGTGGTTTTCGATTATTTCTTGACGCTAGCATAAACTTTGGCCATAATGCTAAAGGTTTATTAAGTACTGTCACAGACATAATGCGTGGCATGGGGATATTGAAGTTTTTAATTCTGTTATTCATGAATACTTAAGTGAAATCAGCATAGACCTTGGAGTTAACTTAACGTAAAAAGTTTGTAGTAACGTAGAAAATGTAAGTGAGTTCTATAATTAACTTTACACATTTATAGTTTTATAAAATCTCGGCAGGCAACGACATGGAGTGCCTCTTAGTATCTATGTTATTTATTTTAATTTCAGCATAAATCATGAGCATTAAAATAATTTATTTTTACATTGTTAAAGATATATCCATTTAGCTGATGATAATGACTCTATTACTATTTAGTATCATGCAAACCGGTTAGGTAGGTCTGCCAATTTAATTTTAAACTATTGCGAAACCTACTTTACAGTCTAACGCGACATCATTTCAGTTGCTGCTTGATGGATGCCTCCCAAAATTGGGCTTAGTCATGATTTCCATGCTCGGCTAGCGGGTTGGGTCTAGGGTGAAAGTCATACACCTCGTAAGATGGTTACCTTCAGTTCCTTTTGTCGTCTTCACGATACGATTATGTGTGACGAGTTGGAGCTATTCTACTCTACCGAACACCACACGGCGATACCTATTTACCAACTACTCACTTAGTTTATTTTTGTTTCGATTGTTAATAAATTGTGCCTAAATGTAAGTATAATAATAAGCAATACCTAATCACAATTTTATTAATGAATTTACGTATTAATAAATTGTTCCAGAAATCGATGTGTTACTTATTATCGTTTTTATTTAAACAGTCTGATTCATATCGGATCTATCAAGGTACCTTTACCACATTGATAGCGCTCCAGGTACCTACGTTGAGTCCGTAACAGCCGCTCCAATGACGCGTGATCGATACAATGTTGCCATAAGCAATCGATTTCGTCATTCGATGGCCGAGGAATCGATTTACCAGCATAGAAGTGCGTATTATCGAAGCGAGAATCGTTTTATAACCGATTGACTACCACATTTGTGATTGCCATTGATTTTTTTGGGTCGTTACTTGGTGGGAATGGGTTGTTTGAAGTTAGTGTGAAGCATTTGAGTGGTAGCAAATGCATTTCATTTCAATTTGTAATTGGTTTTTTATACGCCACTTTAATTTTTATCACCAATTGATAGTGTTTTTTTAATATAAACATAGGGTAATGTTACAATTAATGTAACATCTGTTTTTGAAAATAAATTATGTCTAATCAAACATCTGTACCTACCTATTGAGAAAAAATAATTTGTAGCTCTGAATGGAATATCTTAGTCGCAATAGTCATAAATATCGTATTTCCATGTTTAGAAAAACACCAAGTCCACCGACTTGTCCAATGAAGGGGGAGGAAAAGGCTTAAACATTTAATACGTTTGTATCACGTTTTTACAGAATTGTTGAGTGCAACGCGAATTTTGAGTGATTGGAAATATATACCTAAATATAGCCAAATTTTAACAGAGCTAGGTACCAATTATTATCGGTATTTACAGAACCTATCACTAAGTTTGAAACCAAATACCAGTAGCACATTCAAAGCAAAAAATAATAAAACCTAAATACTATTTATAAATATAATATTGATCAATGTTTAGGTATACTTTAATATTTTGACACCAAGTAACTACACTTGTACAGGGTTTCATATTTATTACATTTTTCATAGCTGTAGGTATATAATATCAATGTTTAGGGAAAATGGTCCAATTATTATTGATGTATTTTTTTCTCTAAATATTAACAAGTAATATTTACTCGTAAAAAATAAAAGTAGGTATCTCTAAGTTTGTGGTTTTCGCAAATAAGGCGTCCAGTTTAGATTAAATCAATGCCAATGTCAAATCTCAGCTGATTTAAAAGTGCTTTTCACAAAAGTAGCTGTCAGTACAAACTTTCTGCCATCTAGCATATTGTCGAGGAACTACGAACTAAAGCAGCGCCATCTCTGCGGATGATCCATAAACTCGTTAATCACATACCAACACACTTACAGATTTCCAGCTCGCTTGCTCGCATACGTAATGACAGAGATAGGTGTACCTCACAAGATGTCTTCCAAATTGGCTTTTTAAAGTTGCCATGCGTTGATTGGTCGATACGGAGAGTGGCAAACTAGTTTTTCTCATTTTGACCAATGGTACAAAAAGAGGCGTGGGCAGAATCGGCGGCCATGTTATTTTAGGTGGAGCGTGGAGTATGAACCTCCTTAATATTCCTGACGTATGCAGTCATTCGAGTTATGAATCATGGCGCATAGATACGTTTTTCCAGATATTTTGCTGTTTTTTTTATTTTTGTCTTTCAAAACATTAGAGAATTAGAACAAATACTGGCTAATTATTTGAATCGATGGATAAGGGATTCAATAAATTCTCCTTCATATAAATACACGATATCAACATCTAAAACGACCATAAAATACATTTACAATCGATTATAAGCTGCCGCAAGTTTTATTGTGGGCGCCGAGGAAGCAAGGAGACGAAGACACGTCGTAAACGTAACTCCTGAATGAAACATCCAGCCATAATTGGCATATTAAAAGCTGGCCCATTGACGAAATTTTATTGACACGCTACAACAGGTGACCGTAGGTTTTTACGAGCTTGGCGCGTGGCGAGCCGTAAAACGACGTCAAAATCGTAAAATAGTAAGGAGTGCTCGAATTGCCCCTAATAGAACATTATAGTCAGAATGACGTGTTAAGTTTTATGGAGTTTACAGTGGACACATATTTATGACATATCACGTGGGCAACAGCTGATCGCTTAGCGCCTCGTTGAATGTGGCTTGAATAATTTAATCTCCCTGTCTTATCTCAATAAGGTCATTATTAAATTACTTTCTTAGTTTTTTGAGTTTAAATATAACAGATATTGTTTTTATATTAGGTATAATGAAATATTCAAAAGTAAAGTCTGATTAAAACAGGTGTATGAAATTAGACCCTATAGTATCGTAGCGTTTCTTAATAGCGAATATTATTTAGATATTGTACGATCAATTAAATCTGAGATACTATACTGTATTTAGTTTTTTATTTTAATAAAAATCACAGTATAAATATTTTAAAAATATAAATTGAAGATATTGCACAGGTTTGCAAATTTTTACAAAAGCATACCTAAATGACGTGACAAAATTTGTTATTAACCTAATGACCTGCTGGAAAGTATCACACATTTCTTATTATATTCCTGTCTACCTACCCATACCTATTTTCATATTTCATATCGATGCAATTTATGAAAATAGCAGAATTCGATGATAGGGAAACATCCTCCGTATAGTCCGCCTTAAGGCATCGGACCCCTATCTTATTATCTTTCTGCTGATTCCAAGTAAAACAGGCAGTTTGTATAATAACAAACCACAAAGCTCATCATTTTAGCTCGAAAAATCTGCTTCCTTAAAAAATTTAAAATACCTACGTACCTTAGTGTATAAAGGTTTATACTTATTTAAATAAGTATCAAAATTTAAAGCTGTGATTTTTACAGAAGTAAATTATCTAGATCACTCTATTGATACAATTAAATATAGAGCTATTTATTTAAGTAAATTTCATACATAAATAATCAACTATGTCTTTGGTTTTTGGCAACTAATTTGGTACAATCCTTTAAACAAAAAAACAACTTTATCATTAAAATTCGTACGTACATGTTGGTATTTTTATGTTAAACATTTGCATCAGCTAATAGGTACCTACCTACCCTTTTTATTTGTCCGAACAATAATAAAAACACAAAATAATGTAGCGCGCAAGTGGAGTACAAATGGGTCTCATACAGCCAAAAAACGCTACAAGATAAAAAAAAAACGAATTCTTACCTGGTAGAAGGACACCCCACGTCAACCATATTCTTTATGTATCTGAAAAAAAACCAATAGGTTATGTGTTGTATTGTATTTGAGAAATCAAAGGATGTTTACATTAAATATATATAGGTAGGTACTTAAATTTCTATTTTATTAATCTTGAGACCAACGCTTTCCTTGGATTGTTCGATGAACGCATCAAACAATAGTTTAAGCACCAGTTCTTATGTAATTCCTATAGTATTTTCTATAACTTTACTACTTACATATAAACCTACCTAGCTAACGTCGTTCGTAAAATGTACCTACTTAACTGTTTTTTTCTAATGTTAACCAGTAATTTATTTTTATTGAACTTTTCTTAATAGCTTAATCTTAGGCAATGCTATATTTCAGACTCTATTTTGACCTAAAAAAAAACTCAAGTGAAATGGATTTCTAACTTGAACATATATAACACCTATTTACTTTCTCAGATGCCTCCATTGAATTCGCTAATGTTAAACCAATCAGTCAACAATATAAACAAAGATCAACAAAGAAAACTGCTAACGCATGTAAAGTACCTACGAGTAAAGAAGTATATTACACAATAATGTCATCTAGTAACAGACCAGTTGTAGACAGTAGCGTGCAAGAATCCAAGACAAACGAAGCGTCACTGTCTACCGCCAGTCTGCGCTTTTTATGACCCGTTAGATAAAAATAACCGCTCGCATAAACATCTTGCATATGATATCGTTACATGACAGCGTGTTACGTTTAGGGTACCGTGGTAGCAGGATATCTACATCAATATTAATACTAACAAAAAAATAGTGGATGGTTCGTAGCTTTAATGTAGTTCGGTGCCTATATAATCTATTAGTACATTATACCTGACAATACTATCTATTTTATGTATACAGAATGACTTCTTAAGACCGATGCAGATGTCTCGCTCTTGGTGGTACATCCTTTTTTTTAATTCTTTTTTTTTTAATAACTAATCATAGAGTAGGCGAGAAACTAATGCACGTTTATGGACGAATAAGAAGTTTTACTAATAATTATCTATTTTTTGAAGATTTATTAATCATATCATGTTTATTTAAAACTTTGTACACTAAAACAATGTAAAAATGGCTTACTTAAGTAGGTATTCTCTACCAGTCGAGAAGATATTTTGGAAACAAAATTGCAACTTCATTTACATAGTACTTAATATAATGTTTAAATTCTATTATTGTGACAAATTGGACTAGCATAACTAACTAAAGGTACCGTATCATAATAAGGAACATATGTGATATTGTATAGAATAAAAATTACTTTGAATTCCATTACAATTACCTATGCCACATGAATAAGGTTAGTACCTATATAAAAACATAAGTTACAATAACTTGATTATAAAGTGTGCATTTAGGTAAATGTACTTATATAAACGTACCTACGTGATCCGATTAAATATGTATGAGAATTTTTTATATTTTATTTCTTAACTTATTAGAAATGTAATGGGTGACTATTGAAGAAACGAAGCAAGGGGAGCTTTAAAGATATTATACAAAAATATGACTTTTACTAAATACCAAATATGTTGCGAGATATCAATACACTTATCTACATTTTTCTTTAGATTAACTTGAACGATTTACGGACTATGATCTCATAATGTTGTTGTCATGTTCAAATAATATCAATTCTGTACTTGAAATTCATTAAAAAGATAAAAATATTTCAACGGAAAGCGTATAGTTCTTTACTGTGCTGGTGTATAATTTTTACTAAGGTTAATAAGATTAAGATACCAGACAATTTGTAAACATATTTTAGCAGATCCTTTTAAATGTCTGTTAATTCTTAAACGATTGCGCTTAAATAAATTAGGTAATTCTTACTGAATAGCTAAGGCATGCATGATTCCGATGTTTTAATTAATCCCTGTCATTTGGACTCTCTGTCGGCAGGTTCATTCTACAAATATTCTTTGCCTTTATTCTTTGGTAAGTAGGTATGTCGCATAAATTCAGATTCATACGGAACCCAAGTCACGCCGTATAATTGCATTTTTTATTCGTTCAACGTTTGTTGTGCAACAAAATGGCGGTCTTGAACTTGTTTCTAGTGACACCATTTGATCTAATTCGTGTTTTATTGTACAGATCAATGGACGTAATTTTACGAGCGGCACGTAGCCCGGTCATAACTCGGATACATTTGAATGGAGACTTTCAGTTTCGATGTTTTATTGCGTTTGTAGTACGATTAGATTGGTACTATTTTAAGATCGTGTTACAATGGGTGCAGAAATTACAGTAATCGTTGACATGTTATAATAGGAAAAGATAAGTATGGTTTAAGGAAAATTTAATTTTGTGGACACAATATTAGAATTGGTTGGTAATAAAGGTACATTGTATCAAATTGTAACAAACCTGCAACGTATAATCATCGTTAGATATTTACTTTGTCGCTCGCTATATGAAGATATTTATTTATTTATTGGCATAGTTATATAGCTACTGAGATATATTGTTAAAAATAGTGTCATTTATAGTTTTTATAGATATTTTAAATTCAATTCAAGCTAATTATCGAGCGACATAAGGTTTATTTTTGTTGTTGTATTTTATTTTTACTATTAAGCACCAACTAGAATACTTGAAGATATTAATTGTATTTATGAGGTGGCATAAAAATCTTTATCTAATATAATATAAATTCTACACATTTTATTTTCTGTTTTGATATTATACTCTAAGAGAAAATTCATTATTACGGATAACACCTACAGCTGAATTATTCACGAATTACAATTTCCGTACACCATATTAGTCTCAGTGTGACTCACACCGCTAGACTTGGATTTAACGCAGATATTCCTAGCTACCAACAATTATTTTTCATTCACATCTCAAATTAATTATAATTGGTCAATATACAGACATTGAGACATTAAGACACAAAATATCGATTTTCAACTACCTAGAAGTTGTTTTAAAATGCTATAAAGATTATCGTGTTAGATATGGTGTGTTTACGTTGAGCGGGTCAATTCAAGCTAGTAGAAACATTAAAACTATAACTGAGCTTTAAATTAATGAAAATTCCGTTTGCAATGTGAACCAAAAAATTGAATATTTTCTCAAAAACAGGAGATTTACTCGAGTAAAAGTATACCAACAATGTTATAAATATCAAGGATATTAGTAATCTCAGAATTGTAAAGATTGTATAGGTCTTAAATTATGTTTTATGTGACATACTGTGCCAACCTTTACAATGATTGCCACTAAGTTATCTGTAAGTATTAATAACGACTTCCAATATACACGTTTTACATTATTAACAGCGGTATTGCTGCAATCTACTTTGGCCAACGAGAATTACTTAAAGACTCTTTAGATATGTATAAGGAATACACCCCGAAGCGGTGACCGTAGGTACTTATCTATCCTTGATAACATTTTTCCCAAAGGTGTTCCAGCAAAAAGTAAAATCGTGACGAAAAAAAGCATTTCTTTCACCAACCAGAAGTTTGAATTTGCATTGCTTACATTCATATTTCCACCCGACATTTCGAGGAAACAAATAATGTAATAGGTGGGTTGCATCTGGGTCCGTATTAAGGGACATCTTTTTATTCAGCTCGAGCTTTGGTAAATATTTTTGTTATTACCGTATGCTTCCCTCGGCGAAGTCAGCCCTAAGGAATGATCTCGATAGAAAATTGGATAAGTAACTTATGTATTATTGAGAAAGAAACCTTTGTAACTTGGCGTATTTATTTGTTTTTAGTTGTTTGTTTCACTTGTTAGTTAGCTGTTACCGTGTTAATCAGATCGTAAACATTGCTCTGGATAGGGGTCGAACTTTCCTTGCTCGTTGAGTCAGGTTTTTATTGTTATTTTGTTTAGAAGTAAACCTACATAAACTTTCAAGGCGACGGTGACAATTGTAAGCTTCCAGCTAGATTTAACTTTTTTTGTCAAAGATTATCGGTGTTGGGTGGGTTAATTCTCAACCATTTTAATATTGATTCGGAATTTTTTATCTATGGCATCGTTTAAAGATAAATATGTAGAAACGAGAGAATTAGTGTTATTTATCTTTAATTAAAAATAAAATGTAAATGTTACATTTTAACTAATATAATTTATGTCTTTTCGGCTGAAGCTTCTTGACTTGCTAAATATTGCATTCATAAAATAATTATAAAGAAATTTGAGTAAACATAAAAACATTTTAAAAGCAACATTTGAAAAAATTAATCTAATCTGGCTGGAAATATCACAAAATAGGGAACACAACACAAAATGAAAAATTGGATTTTATCCTCGAACATCACTTCTCTATTCACCCTTTATAAAAATTTAAGTCGCTCGTTCTTAAGATTACAAATGTATTATCAACACGATAATCAAAAACGTCATCTTGCAATAATCTTGTGCAATGCATTTACCTACTTAAAGCATCCTCGAAGAACGAATTTACAAAATTTTAATTAACCAACGAGAAACTCTCTAGACGCATAAAATTGCAGTATTAACACCGTTTGTGCATTACGGGTATTCCGAAAAGTTCTTAAATGTGCGAATAAAATCATCGACATTATGTGACAGGGCGTATCGTGACCTTACTTTCAAGTATCTTGACTTTTGAAAACAGGTATGGTATGTTTTAAAATTTCACGTCCATTAGGTACTTTTCAAGTCTTGTTTCACATTTTTAGCAAGCGGCATTATGTCCTTATTTTCTTACAAGATGGGGCGCTGAGATTGCAAGTGCGGCAAGTAGCGTCCGCATAAAAATATCTTTTTATTTTCCTCACATCATTTCAGATTTAACAGGACTTCTTCATCTTCCATTTGCCGCGTGAGAATCCACTTTTTGTGAGTTGAAATTGCATATAAAATGTGTTGACATGATTTGACTGAGGCTGATAACCTTCACCATGGTTTTTGGGTAATTTAATCTGGTGTTTTGTATATGCTATTTTTACCAAAGGTACACTTGAGGTAAATAACAACGTGTATTTGTAATAATTATACTTTTGGGTTCATATACCTACTACTTCACGTTGATAATTTTCCTGCTGTAATATGTGAGAAAAGTACTCAACAAAATTACCTTAGATTGGATGTCGGCTAGTCGACAGTAATTCATATCAAAATTGACGATTGCATGTGCGATTTATTGTATTTGCATCTCGGGTCGCATGGTGTCACCATTCCTGCGTTCGATCCCCATATTTGCGTTACCGTCATTGTTTCTGATTTCCACAACACAATTTCTTTTACTACTTAACTTGGGTAGACAAGAAAGCCTTGTTAGAGGCAAATCTATATATGAAAACTTCAACCATATCTAAAAGATAGAAAGTTAAATCTATAAAAAAGGATTATAGAAATATAAAACTACTCGAGTACTAGTCCGTTAATAGATTATCTACAAATTATACTACCTTTGTAATTGGCTGTATTCTAAAATGCATTTCATTAAGCTGTTGAGTGATTTTAAAAATACCTCTAGTTAAATAGATGATAATTAACCAATACCAAATACAATCGATGGAAAATTAAAACGTGGGTATTAACAATATTAGTATTTATAACCTTTGCTGATATGTTTTCCGAGTGTGAACCTTTAATCAATAAAATTTTGTCAAGCAATAAGAATTTATTTGGGCGTCACCCTTGACTTCTGGCACCAGTGTAATCGCTAGACTATTTTAAGCTCTTACCAGCTCAGTTAATTACACTAGGTATCAATAATAATGATCTATCAAGTTTAAGTTTGTACCTATACTAATGTTTTTAGCCTATAGGTAGTACCTATAAGGGCAAATAAGCGTATTGCTCTACGCTTCTGTACCTAGGTACGTAGTTCTCTATAGCAGTACATCTATAATTAGAGCATACAATTTTAATGAGCAAAAAAAATTCTTCAGTAACTTTTATAATCATAGGTATTAGGTATACAAAGTATTTTTTTGCTGTCTCTATTTTAAAAGAGTGCAGGAAATGCAACCCCGTGCAAGAAGCGCGAAACGAGCGAACCATTCGTATGCTGCAGAAATGATCCAGTCTGGCAAAATGGGGGGCGTCCTTAGGGATCCAAAGCTTTTTCCTATAACGGCCTGGATCGGGACGCAGAAAGAATACACGAGGGAAAGTAATGAGATTTACTTTTTTATATGCATATTCGGCGTAATGAAGTGATGCTTTGTTTTTAGTACCGATTGGATGGAGATTTTATGTGAACAAGGAATTTGAACGGTATAGGTACCTATACCTTAATAAATGCAACACCTACCTACACCATTACAAAGTAGGTATAATCAAATAATCCGTTTATACTATAAGCGAAATAGAGTTGGAAATTGAGGAAAATATCTCTTCAAAAACGTTTATTGTTTTATGTTTTTAACAATTTCTGCATCCTGAAAAACTTAACAGTGACAGTTCGTGATTTTTTAATTTTTTTTTAATTAGAATACATAAGAACAAGCAATTTTATTGAGATAACAATGTTATCGAAGTAGCGATAAGAAATTTACACAGAAGCTAACTTTACCACCTTTTAATGAAAACTAGTAAACGATACAATACATAAAACGAATAGGTATTGAATATTAATTTTATGGTTAACTTTAATAGCTGTCAGATACTTTATATTGAACTATTATAGTATATTTTTTTTAAAGTATATAAGATCTTGTCACCTGTATTTGGGTTCGAGGAGATATAATTCCTCATGGACATATTAATTTCCAGGCCTTAGAAGGTACAATGTTGTTAGAAGGTACATTTAGTTTTGATGTGGTTATAAAGGCATTCTAATATTATGGAAATTATCAATAAAAAACATCAATTAAATATTACTATTAAAATCTCGGTACTAGTGTCCATAACGACAGTAAGTAGATAAATATTTAATGATTAAAAAAGCCACAACATTCCAAGAAACCAAATTTTTATTAAATTTAAAATAATTTGTTCGTTCTTGAAGTGCCTACATATAACGTCATCGTCATGAGTTCATGACCCAAAACGATCATAATCTAAAAGATTCAAAAGTCACGCTTTACTAAGTAGCCAGTTTATCTTTTTAATATAATTAACACGTATTCAAAAGCTCAAAGAAACTTTACATTAAGCCAAAACAAAGGCTTTAAGATAATCCTGAAAGCAATAAATTACTGTAATTCATGAAACATCATCGTGTAATAGTGTTCGTCAAAGGCTACTGTTAAGTAACAAAGGGGCTCTGAGCATCGAAATAGAGTAACAAGCTACCGTGTTAATACTATTTCTTGGCTATATTAATACATGAGAAATCGTGCGTTGGCTTCAAGCCAGTATGGTATAAGGAAACGGAGACTGCTTAAACTAAGGAGTTCCCTCCCACTTTCAAAGCTAAATTTAGTGAATTTAAAAAATATATGTGAATAGATATTTTATGAATAAAAATATACTATCACAGTCTCATTAAACATATTGATTAAAAACATAATAACTATATATATTCTGTATGTACTAAGTAAAGTACGTCATCATCATCGTCACCACCCTGTAGGAATCCATGTCTATTATTAACATGGACCTCTCACTGATTCGCCATGAAGAGCGCAGGCGCCCTCAAAGAATGTTCTTTACTTCATTGAAGCAACTTTCTTCGCAACAGCTATCAGTTCTACGAGTGATGTTGCTAGTATATGACTGATATCATTCAGCTAACAACAATGCGAAGAGCTGCGTGAATAGATTTTACATACTTGTTTGAGGAAATAATCACCAAGAAAGATACTAAACGAAGTATGGACATAATCTATAAATGATTTGTCAGTATATTTACTGGGTTATTTATATTTAAAAATATCACAGAAAACCAGGTTTCAGCTTAATATGATCAAACCTATTTTTATATATTTTCTTTGATGAACGATTTGATCCAGCGTGTGGTGACACTACTTTCGAAGCTAAGCGATCCCGGATGGGATCACCCGTTTGTGTGATAAAAACGACCATTTGTACCCAAGTTATGGATTATTATATGTTACTAGGAATATTACTTATTTATGTGCTATATAGGTATGTATGTCTATCTGTTACACTAATATCCATAACACTAACCTTGCAGTGATTACTTTTGGCTTGACATAATATAATACATGTTTTTGGCTTGTTTTTAGCTCAATAGCTGCTAAAGTCAATTAAATTTCTAATAAACACCTATCTTATGCTAAGAAAATGTTAAATTGTCAAAAATACCGACCTGGCTCTCAGGATGTTTTCTAGTATTATTCTTTTGATTTTTTGATATAAGATAGCATTGAAAATGCAAAATATAAAAATCATGGATTTGAAATTATTAGGTATTATTTAATTTTCAGTATTTTAAAGATCTACAATAGGTAGGTATCTACTTAAGGACCAGAGCTATTTATAAAATAGACAAGTTCTAAGTTCAAGTAGCGTATTTTTCCTTAAGCCTGGGTGAAGTGTAGCCGAGAATGCTCCCAAAATGTATATAATGAGTAGATTGTTCACACTCATATTAATATTTACAAGTCGAAAGTATTTTCTCACTATATTCTCACCGTTGTTTGTTTATACGTATGCTTTATGTTTTATGCTCGCAGAGTGCCCATTAAACTCACTACACAATCAAAGTGATTTCACCATTCATACCTTTTTTATATTCCGATTATATTTAATGTTACAAATAGTGCAAAAAATAGACAAATTATAAATCAAAGAACAGCTGTCAAAAGTCACAATAATAGTAAAATGAATATGATTTCATTACCAAAATTAGTACTAAAGCATAAATAAACAATTTGATATTGTGTTTGCAACTGAAATATCAATCCTGTGGCGTCATTACTTTGTTATAATAATAATACCAATACCTATCAACTCTGTTGTCTGTCTATTTTGCTATCAAAAGTTTGCTTGGATCACTTCATCATTTATTTTAGCCGCAATACTATAGCCCAACTATTGGACTCCCTCCAAATTGGATCAGGTGGCAGCGAGATTTGTAGGTACTCCTCTTGATACTGTATTTTTGATTGGTTTCACCTCATACATCGATATCATATTAACTTACTTTGATATCAATGAACTTTGAGACGGTAAAAATTCAGAATATTCTCAAATCAAAGTCAACGTAATAATTAGAATTAACTTTATTTCTTACTTAATAAAATCTCTGAAAAGTTCAATGCCTCATAATAAGTTAATTTATACAGGGTTTTTGAACCAAAAACCCCCGTAATTACTGAATATCACGTAAATTAGAACACGTCGTCGTCAACATTTAAATACGGCTTACACCAAAGGGTTCTCACCGAAATAACCGTATATGCCAGTTCTCATGATTTAATTTAAAACCTTATTAGTAGGCGTGCCATACCTTGCCTAGGAACCACGTATCACTATTAAGTACAGATGTGCAATTAAGACATGCGTTGTAAATAAAAACATTAAATAATTAGCTTTAAAGTGAAGGCGCAAAGCGAAATAGTTTTTTTAACATCTATCTGCTAGTACTTATAGAAACTTTAAAAGATGCAACTTAAGGACATTCTTAAATACTCAATATTGTCTTGACTATGTCTTTACCAAATTTAATAAGATTTAAATTAATATTTTTTTCTGTACAAATTGCTTTTTATTGTAAAAACTAAAACATAAAAACCTAGTATAAAGTTACCGTTATGTAAACAATTATATAAAGATACAAAACTATATCCGATGGCTGAACCATGAAATTCCATTACATATCACACAACATATCTTTAAAATAAAAATCTTGTTAGCAGTTAAAGCTTTTGTAATAATCAGATCATTTCAATTATAAAACCCAGCCCACATATCGTGCGAGCAGATTTATCGACAGCAATAAAAACACGAAATCGCATGTTCTACTTACATATGTGCTACTTTATATAGATTATCAAATGAACATTAGAATTAATTAGATCATTTAAGCAGTATGATATCAGTGAAATCACTTACGCTAATTAAACTTCATTGTTTTCCACGAGCTACAAACTATTATGTAAATTGCTTTAAGTGGGAAAAAAATGAGCATTGATTCTTATTTTTCTTGGTGGAAGTAATCTAGTTCAATCAGGTATTTGTTCGAGAAAAAGGTGCATAAATAATCATTTATGCTAGTGTATATGTCGCAGACGGGTATAAATAGCTATTCGGCATAACCGCTATTTTGTAAAACAGCTGAATAATGATTATCATTAGGTTACGTTTAACAATACAGCTACCCAATATGGGTTTTCTAAAGTAACAATAAGATAAATGTGATGCAAACTATGTTAATAATCTCTTTTAAATATTTTTGAACTTTCAATAAACGCTAGCGGTAATGAAAAACAGCGAAATCGGATCCATCAGGAATATATTGTATATTTCACCCAATATTGAACACTAAGTGATAGTAATTTATTACATAGTAACAAAATTGTACCGTGTGGTGTCCGGTAGAGTAGAACTAGCACCAACGCTTCACACTTGAGGATGTCGTAAAAGGTAACTTATGGTACTGGAGATACACCATACACCGCCTGTGTATCGAATTATGGTCTTTTACCTCGATTGCTTAACTTCTATTCAGCAGTGGACGTTTTGTGCTAATATGATGTACATAATTTACAATATAATCTAAAGTGTTAGTATTAAATAAGTGGAACGCTACTTTTTCACATAAGTAGGTTAATAATGTTTAAATATAAAATCTAACTACGAAATGTTATAGCGATGTAGATCCACTATTTTTCATTCTGATTTATTAGTCTTTTTCCACACATTTATCTTACTAGTAATTTACTATCGGTATATTTCATAAAAAATCAATGCAATTTATATTCGCCTTAGCTACCGAGAAACGATTTGCTAAAATCAGGAATTCTGCCAAGCTGTATATTACATCAGATTTCCTAAGATATCGTTTGTCAAATGTAATGTCTTATTTATACTAACGTCTAACATTCATGTGAATCTATAAGAGAAAAATGAAGATGACAGCAAACATTTATATTAACAATATTTCTTTCGTTTGTTTTCGTTTTCTTATTTTTCTATGCTGGTTTATTTAATACATTGTGTAATATCATCAATTTACTGATAACTCTAAAAATTTAAACGCCAAACTGATTTACAGTAAAACGGCTGTTTTTTAGGCTGATATAATATTTTTATGATGCATCTACAGGTTACATATAGGTAATTTATCTGGCGATATGTCGCCCTGACTGTAATTTAAAGTGACGCGCATGAATCCTCGTAGAATATAGAAATGGGGCACCCTTGGTGTAATAAAGCATGAGCATTTCTACATTTGTTATATAATCATGAGTGTTTGTAATACTTATCCTATTCTACCCGTTGTAAAGATATATTGTTATAATAGTTATAATCCTCTAGTAAATAAATATATTTATAAAAGGCCTACATATACTTATATGACGAACAAATTACTAGTTGACGGTACGGTAAACTTTCATGCATTTCAACTTAGTAAGAAGTAAAGATATATAGGTTCTGAGTATCTTTCTTTAGCTTTGTTTATACGTCATGATATACCAGTAAAAATATAAGTGAAAAGAATAAAAATAAATTCTTATATATGATCAAAGTTTTCTTATTTAGATATTATTATTATAATTAACTAAATTATAGAGATTGACATTTGTTCAAATTTATTCTTCTAATTAATTTGTTAACTTGTAAACGTGAATTTCGCGTCTTATTATTTCAGTAAGTAACATAGTTGCTGGTTGCTTAATAACTATAAATAATAGAGTCACGGTATAATGTATGGTCAAATAAAAAAAGAGAAAAATTATGCGTAGGTTAGGTAATATGTGATCATATTAACCTAACTAATATTATACGATATTAATACGAAAATGAGTTTGTTTGTATACATATCACGCTTTCACGCTTTGCTCAACCATTCATCTTGAAATTTCGAATACACTTTGCCAGGGATACGGAAAAGGAGATAGAGTGTCATCAAGAAAAAAGTACTGTTCCCGAGGGATAAAAATATAACTTTTAATCGGTAGTCTATATTAACGCGAGCGAAACCTAGCTAGTACCTAATATTAAGTAGGTACTGTCTATATTAATCCTTTAATCCGACGAATATGCACTCCCGGGCATTACAGTAATAAGAAAGTAATATTGTATAGGTATCTTGTATCATATTATGTTGAGTAGACACGATGAAATCATGCGCGGTTACATAATGTTCTCGGTCACAACTCTGTAGTTTATCAGTAGTAGGTATTTATGACTGATGCCTGCACAATTTATCTGTACCGATAACTCGTTCACTTTTTTTTCTTTTCTGCGTTATCAAAAAGTTCAACATTTGCTCTATATCTTCGCAAGCCGTTCCAAGAATGACTGTAGCATGCATCTAGTTTAATGCGCAATATGACATCATAAAAAACCCAACGTTCATTTGAACAAAAGTTGCGTAACACAACCATTGTTTTGAGATTATCAAAAAACACCTTACCCTGTCCTTTATTCTTTTGTTGTACATTTATAAAGAAACTGAAAGTGCATTGTAATTTTTTTAATTTTTGTCGGTATTTTTATGGAGACCATAAAAATGTGGAGCATAAACAAAAAAATGGGAACCCTTCCGCGTTGCACTACAATTAGTGCAAGGTATCAGTCCAAAATTACAGGTGACATAGTGAAGGTGGTTTGTTCTTTATTGTGATAATGTGTCTGTTTGTCTTCTCAGTGGTTTTAATAGCTTTCCTTTTCATGGCATTATTGATTTATTGCTGTAACGGGGGAAAGCAATTCAAGGTGAGGTTGAACCGTGAAATTATGATTCTCTTTCAAAATTTCTCTCCATATTCATTTGTTTCTCTCAGTCGTTACTTATTCTGAATCGGAATCGGGTAAAACATCCCTTATAGCACGGTTAAACGTTGTTGCTAATAGAGTTGTTTAAATGCACGATTTAAATGCATGTAGTTAGAAAATCTTCATCAAAATAATAAGCTGCAATGATACTGTGGGTGCAGTGCATACGCCTCACTAAACCAACTCTGTTTATAGTATCCGTAATAGGTGTCAAGTATTTCTAATGCCATAAAACTGTAAAATGAAGTGAAATGTTGTTTCATGTGAAATAAATTAACTATAAATCTAGCTATCATCATAGTGATCTAATTTCATCACTGACAAAATCTAAACATAGTAACATACGTACGTGACCAAGAAACGGAACACGGGACAATGCTGGAATACGTCATACGCAATTTCATATCGTCGTACGCAACTCTCTTTCGTATTATGTCCCAGTGTTTGCTACACTAAGGTGTATACCCATTTGGCTCGTATTTGCAGAGTCTGTAGCACAATATTTGTCGAACGTGCCAACCAGCGTGTCAAATGTCAAATAACTAGGCGTGACACGTCTCTAGCGACAATTTCAGTTATTACATGTGTTCCTGCATATTACGCGACATCTTTTCTTTGTCGCAATAAAGAGTTGATTGCTCGCTCAACGACAATTGCCTACTGCCGAAATAGTGCCTGCGGGGTGCCGATAACACCAATGAACGCCTAATAACGTCTTTGTTACGATCAAAGCTAAACTGTTTACTTCCTTAATCCGACTTCCTAACTCCTTTGTTTCAAGCTAGCGGAAAAAGATTTCATGTGAGCCACCATTCCTCTAAGGAGATTTACCTTAGTTAATGCAAGAAAATATGCAAATGATCTGTCTCAAAATTGGACAGGGATACAAACTTTACCTACTAGTCTCAGATCTGTACGACGCCATCTCAGGAAGAAACCATCTAAGTTGCAAAGAGTTCCTTCAATTTAGTTCTTATGGCGTTCACTTTTCAGTCGGATTTCTTTTGGTTTGCAACAATCTCTGATTACTTTTGGTGGGATAAGTTCATGTAAAATATGATGCTGGTTCAGTGTATGAAGGCTTAAAATTACCTGTTCGATTTTGAATATTCTGTGATTTTGATAACATTAGGTTCGAACAAGGGAGATAAAGTTTATTCCATGACATGGGTCCATTAAGTATAGAAGTTTTGATAACATTCTAATCCGATCTAAGTTATAAGATACCAAACTTTCTGGAAGTCCAATTTCGTAAGTCGAGAGAGTTCAAGTGTAAAACGGGTTATGATGTAATAAGCCAAACTTGGTATCAAGTTATTAAGCCGTAGCTATTTTGCTTAACGCTCATCAACTACTTAATAGTTTGGACTGTTTACATACTTCAGATCTTACAAAATCCTTCAGGTTTTTCCAAACTATTTTATAAGTAGGTACTTAGTGTATACTACTTGGTATTAATAAAATATATTATTGTATATTACATAATGACAATGAATTTATATACTATTTGACTCTGGATAAAGACTAACTTTTCTTGAAGAAGTAAATATTCGATGAGAGTCGCATGTTGAACGGTTCTCTTCCAAACCCGATACCCATAAAATGTATGATGGATAAAGACAAGCCCCCGCGTGTTGCCGGTACTGTTATGTCCCCACCAAGGGCTGAGCAGTACCATTCAGAAACCAGCTGTATAAAATCTTCCACCCTCCCCGCCCCAAGTAAAATCACAGGCCCCGAGATCGCTTACCAAGATTTCACAGGGAGCTCCTTAATTTGGTTCGTTGTATCAGATCAACTGGGGTTCGGTGCACTCGGCACAATTTTTAAAAATCGAACAACGAAACACGAATCGAAAATGGCCGACGTTCTTTTTTTACTTTGGAGTAACTTTATAATCGGAACCCTGATTTCACGGTAAATCTATATATTTAAAATCTGCATAATATTTTTAAACACGGGATTATAAATTGTATAATTCATATCCGGCTTAAGTGTTACTTTGTTTTTTCAATGAAATGACTTTATATCTGCTGTAAATAAGAAAAGTTATTTAGATTTTGACAAAGAAACCATTCGATTATGCAGCATTTAAATGCATTGCAGATTTTTTGTTCAGCACAAAATGTATTTACCTACATACATGTGGTTAGGGTTTTCTGTTTTGGTAAATAAAATCTAAATTTTATTAGCTCTGTAATCAAATATTAGCATAATAATGTTTTTTACTGATTGTATCTTGTTTTTTAAATCATGATTAATATTATATACGAATAATAAACCTAAAGTAATTTTTATATTATTTTATGTTTTTTGAAATGGATATTGTAAGACTAATCCGGTTGACTAAATACATTTTTTTATTTTTAATATAACATTTGGCAAAATTATTCTTGCTTGATTGATGAAAAGCACATTTGATACAACAGATAAAATTACAATATATTTTTTTTATCAAAATATAATTTCACAATATTTTTTTTTAAACATGTTAATTGGTGGAATATCGCAAAGTAAGAACTTTTCACAAAATGCATTACTTGAATAACGTACGTAAATTGTACCAAATCATGTATGTTAGGTTAATTAATTGAACCTAAATTGGCTAAATTAGATTAAAACTGCGACCACAATGTCATAAACAAATTCTACAATTTATCTCATACTTACCCTACCCTCATTATGTAAAATAGCAAATTTTACAATGAAATTACACAGTCAAATGAATATTTTTGGAATGATATTTAACATTAGAAATATTTGCAAAGCAAAACATTTGTGAAATCTGTTTTTTTTTTTTCAAATAATTTTACTTTATTGGTAATATGTTCACTGAACAAGATGTTTGTCAAATTATTTTTTTATAATGGTATTTTTACTTATATATTTTACTTATTTATTATATTTTTATTAATAGCTTACATATGAATATCAGATTTATAAAAACATATTTTCAGTCCATTTAAGTTTTAGGTGAAATTTTTAGCAATCGCATTTTCTTTTTGTGGATAAACCGGATAGTCAATTAACAATTTTTTTTTTACTTTTTAAAAATCCGTTAAATGACATTAAATAATCTTTACAACTAACGCAAAGATAATACAAACTGAATACAAATGGTAAGTACATATGTAATTAGTGTATGTATTTAATAGATTTAAGCCTGTACCTACTAATACTAGTAAAAGCATTTTCAAATACCTATTTTCTTATAATGTTAAACTAATAAATCACTTCTATCACGAGTATGCTAGCTATACGATACAATATAAACATGTTGTTTTCTGTATTTAGACAGCAATTTCATTAACTTGAGATTGAGTTAATCTTCGAGAGGAGGCCGGCGTCTCAAGAGGCCCAAAATTAATTTAAAGAACAGCGTAATATTGCCATTTTACTCATGGAGTCGGCAAAATAACTTACTCAGAGATTTGCACCTTAAAATAAGGCTATTAAAAATGATGTTACGTGTTCGTGGTAGCAGCTCGTAAGATGGTGTAGTGCGCATTGACTATCCAGCCGTGGGCACGGAACAGATGCCCTGAACGAGTTGTTTGCTATACAAATGGTACCGAGTCTGAGTAATTCGTTGGTAACTGTTTCGTTAATTCTCTCGTCCCATAACTAATTCTGTAGACGTTTCTGGTTTCGGAAATTTAATTAAAGATCTAAATTACTTTGATTATTTCGATGCAACCTTCATAAACTACATTATTTACAAGCCTGTTGCGTTGCGAACCTTTTTGTGTTTATCAGCCAAAAATTAATTTAAAATGCTCAATTAATATTGTAGCTCCCAAGTTTATGCAAGTATCTAAGAATCTATAAGTATACTAGCTAGAAGTATAGCGCTTTTTAATATAATTGAATGCACCAGATTAGCTTATGTAATTTTTTGGGACTCCCTAGGTTCAAATAATTTTTTATCCTAATTTTATACAGACTCTCCTTTATAAGTAGGTGACGTTGCCTAAATTTGTTTTTTTTGCAAAGAGTTTTCGATATAGTTACAGTCTTACCTAGGTGCTTATTTATTATTCGAGGCAACTTGGGTAAAAAGTATAGCGGCAAACAATATTTTTCCCTTTGCCTTAGCTTGAATAAAATATGCGGTAAACGTATCTGATCCCGCTTAGGCACAGATACAGAGTAAATATTTTCTTAGTAAAATTCGGTCGGTCGGAAATAATTAATGCATACCTACAATGGACATTCGATTGTCATACTCATAAATTACAATCAGCATTTGCTGATATTGAGAATACGCACAAAAAAATAACGAATATCTTTTTTACTTTTTTTTTAGAATAAGCGTTTCTTTGGCAAATGTCTTAAAATTAGATTAAATATATTATTTAAATCTTAATTATATTCTTATTATTTAATTTTTAATTTTATACATGAATAATACATTGATTGATCAACAATGACGAATTAGTAACTCGTTTTAGTGAATAACTAATAGCTACTTTTTTTAGTTTCAAATTTAATGAACTTTCTAGTCTAGACAGTACCTAGTGCTAGGTTTTTCGTTTTTGCTAAGTTGCGTCTTTTATTGTGATTTGCCGTGGTCGATTTTCTACTTTTGCCGAATGCTTTTACTCGGCGGCGTTTGTAGAATAAAGCCGTTTGTCTGAAGAGCAAACCAGATGAGGTGCAAGTTAACAGAATTTAGCGTTATACTTTAAATTAGAGGTTATGGGCGGAT
This sequence comes from Calamotropha paludella, assembly GCA_927399485.1. Classification (NCBI taxonomy): domain Eukaryota; kingdom Metazoa; phylum Arthropoda; class Insecta; order Lepidoptera; family Crambidae; genus Calamotropha; species Calamotropha paludella. Next base: position 16,493,280 of record OV656815.1, on the reverse strand, counting down.
ATAAATTATAGGACATAATTCAATGGTATTACTACTAATTAATGACATTACTTAGCAATTACTAGATATAGTACGTAGTGATCTATCATAATGGAACACAATAGGGTATTTTAGAACGGTCAAAATAATTTAGAACATTCACTTGAATGGAACAATTAATTATAGCGTGCAGAAGGAAGTACCTAATTATAGTAAAAAACACACTATTAACTAAGTATTTACTACTATAGCCTTGTGGCTATAGGTGAGAAATGTTGATATTTTTCTTTAATCGTCACAAAATGCGGTGACTTATAATATATACTTAGAGATTTTATCTATAGGCATTGGTTTAAAAATTAAACACCTAGTTAATCAAAATGCCATTACCACTTTAATTATCGATAGCCATAATATTTTTTTACATATATTGAATAAGTATTTAAAACTATTCGGTTTTGGCGGTTCTTACTTACCTTAGTGAATTATATGAACACTGTAAATTAAGTAAATAGTTTCTTATATGATAAATTTGAGTGAAAAAAATACTAGAGAAAATCGATTTGGTCCACAAGTTACTCTCGGGCGGGACTCAAACTCGCAACTTTTGGATGTCCGGTCCAATCTCTCCGCTCTAGTTCTATTATCTTATTATTACTATCTATATGTTCCGGTTTTCGATCAGTCGCCTATTTGGATCCGATAGGTACCTCAAATAATAGATTTGTTTTATTTAAAAAAAACTTTCGAATCACTCATCTAGTAAAGCCATTGATAATGCTAATATTTCTTGCGAATCATTAACTGAGTAATATGAATTTTAAGAAAAATTAGCAATAGTACAATTCACAGATATTATTTAAATCCTCAAGTTCTTAAACTCTTTTGGTTAATTTTGCTTGTTTATCATGAGCTCATGTTTAACTATTAAGCTATAAAAATATTAAGACACTAATTTTGTATCATGCCTTATTACAAGAAATATTTAAACTGTCCTTAATTTTAAATAGCGGTATTTTTGTGAGTATTAAATGACTTCTTTTGAGGAGTCTTTAAAAACTCATCGTAAAACTACCAAAAATCGCTTACTCCCTTGACTCGGCGACGCAAACATTGCAAAGCACACTACTCAGACTGCATCGGTATAAGGGTTAAACTGAAGGGTTCCTTGAAAGCTGACCTGACGTACCGTACCGTCTGGTGCAAGCACCTATACCACTTAATAGCACTTCTCCACTCAACTACACGAATGAAATTAGCAAGCTTACTCGACCACTCTCCGAATTTCTTTAAGATATACCTGAGAAGATTTTAGTAGATGTCATGAATAGATCCTTATAACAGTCAAGAGCCAAACAATAAAGAGAAAAAAAAAATACCTAGTATTTTTATTTATTTTGGTATAAAATGGATACGAATAGCTGCGATGTTACTTCTATATAAGGTAGATAGGTGAGGTAGATCTACGTATATATAAAATATTTATGGTAATACTTACGAATTTTTTTATTACCTACTTGAGTTGTGATTGCGAGTGAGGTGCCAGTAGTGTGATAGTCGGTTAGGTAAGTTATTAAGGTAGCCATCAAATATGGTAATAAATCAAAATTATTGAAAATAAAAATTCCTTTTTAAACATTACCTATGGTTAAGAATTGTAAAAGAAAACAGTGTTTTTTAATAGTTAAGCATATATTCTAGAAAAATATCGTATAGGCCATATAAGATAGCACTATGCCTGGAGTGCTATCTTATTTGTAAATATGTATGATTTTACTATCTTCAATGCAATAATTCTTCGTCATGGGATCAAAAAACCTTAATAAATATTATAAGCGGTCGTGTGGTGTTCACCATAGTAGAATAGTACCAACCTTGCACAATTAAGGGTGTTGTGTTGTTACTAATGATATTGGAGATAATCTCCTACCGTAGATCACAAAGTTGGCAGCGTCGCAACCGCATTATAGTATTTTACTGCAATCTGAAATCCGCGCGCCAAGTTAGGAGACTATGACCAAACCCTCCCATTTTTTCGAGGTCTGATATGATGATTATTATAAGTTCTAAAAATTGTACAATCACGCTTTGCTGATTTACTTACGCAAACAAAACTGACTTCATATTTATTAACAAGACACCAAAGACACGTACTAGACCAATCGTTTTACCTAATGAGATTTAACATTCGGATCACGCGCCAACTAAATGCATTTAGTCGATAAACTAAATCAAGTCACATCTCAAATACATCAAAAACCCATCTTTATTCTAGCTTTGATTTGAGAAAGACGCATCATTTTCGAATACCAAATTCGTGATTTAGTAAATTCGGATATTCGCATTCGATCTATGCATTTGCAAAGTCGGGTCTAATAAACCCTCGGTGCATAAAAGGGCACTGTAAGTCCCGAGCTAGAGGGTCTCTGATCATTTATTTCAAAATGGCTTGAGCACAAGTGTTAATATGTATTGGGTTGCTGAACCGTAATTTTGATGAATTTAGAGGTAGGTAATTAAAAACAAAATATACATGAATTTAGAGGTGAAAAAAGAAAACATGAATTTAGAGGTAATTAAAAACATAATATTACATTTCGTTATCACATTGATTGATTCGATATTAATATTTTGATTATCGCAGTAGGTACCAAACTGAATGAGACAATTTAGCAATCATAACCTTTAAAAAACAAAAAAATATATAATAATTTTATAGCTATTTCTTCTTTATCGATTTTTCGTTACTTGCAAAAGCATTACATTCGATGTAATACTTTACATGAAAAGATGACACTGGCATCAACGTAAGAAAAAATTATAATATTTCTTACATTCACACCAATAAGCCTAGCCCAAAGTAAGCACTGTAAAGCTTGCTTTACAAGAGTAAAGGATACATACCTACATATATATGATACATAAATAATGAATATTCATAGAAATATATACAAACACCCATAGCCCAGTTAGAAATGCCCGTATTCATCATACAAATATTTGCCCTTCCGAGACTCGAACCCAGGACCGTTAGTGCGAAAGGCAGTATCGCTACCGTTGCACCGAGTGGTCTCAAAAGATTTGACGATCTGTCAAAGTCTTATTTCTTTTTTTCTTTTTATTATCTAAAAAATTATTACAATCTATTAGTTTAATAGTAACAGCGATAAAAATCTAAAGATTTAAGTTTCACTGATATTGCTCATTGGAAGAATATCCTATGACATGGATTCGAGCCCCGCCTGAGACAAGTTGAATTTATTTAGACAAAATATAGTAGTTTAATCACAATCACAAAAAATACAAAAACAACTTAAAATGTTAAAAAAAAATGATACATAAGCTAAACACCTGGGCCACCAAGACCATATCTTTAACTCATGTTACTTATATATTTTAGTTAAAAAAGTCAGCATTTTCGATGACGATTTCTAATTGTTTTCTTTTCTATTTCTATGAGAGTTTTAAAAGAAAAAGATATTTCAAAGAGAATTTCGAACTAAACCCTCTTATTAGTTCACTAAGAAGTTCGATAACGCTAAAAGGTTTTAAAAACATTCTACATTTACATTATTACTATTAGATATATCAATATACAACATTTGGTTTTAAAAGCTTTTCGTTTTCTTTCCAACACCGTATAGGTATTTCATATTTTCTCCACTTAATCTTCTATTAGAGCTTTAAATAATAAGATATGCTAACCATCTTTTATCATGTTATAATACAAAAACTATTTTTCTTTTCTAATGAGTTGCTGGTTTGTATGTTATTCGTAAATGTTATTACCTAATAATTTATTAAATTTAAAGTGTGTATTAAATATTGCAGATGTAACACGATCTTTTAATTAAATGCCATTTAAGGAATTTCGTAAAAAAACGTTTTGCTCAAACCTCTTCTTATTGAACCTTTTTGAGGTCGATATCTAAAATATAAACCAATGGTAATCCCGGTCTGACAGCGTATATAAAGTACTTGAGGTTATGATAGCGTGCACAAATTTGACAAGAACGGCTGGTGTCTCCATGTCCTCTGCGGGATATTGTCTTTCATATTGTGCCTTGACGAAAACTTATCTTAAAATTAAGTTTGTAGAATTTAAAGCAACTTTACAGAATTTAACAAAGTTGAGGCTTACTCCGAAATAACGACATATACAATGACACTTATTGACTATAGCTTACACAAAGGAAACCACTAGAGTTTGTATATAAGTATGTCAGGATTTTACATCGAGATATCAATTTAACATCATCAGGCACTTAAAGGGCCACACAGGGTCCTGTACCTAACGTAAACTATATTTATATAAGTAGAGATAATATAAAAAATACAGACTATCTTAGTTATAAAATAATGTATGCATTAACGTTAACCGTTTAAAATAGTCTACAGACTAAGGCTGTTTTTCATCAGAAATATCTGCGGTGGCTAAGCCGCACACGATGAAATAATCCATCAATAGAGTCGTTTAATTTTGCTTGCCTCGCGCAGATATTGATAGAATTTTTTCTTAGCACACCTCTTAGCCACCTCGCACATCTAGTAGATCTTAAGACTGGAGCATAAAAAACATGTGGTTTATAATTAAAAATCTCATTAAAATAAAATGTCTATTCTAAAAACATTACAATTCTTAAATTAATGTTTTTTACTTTTAAATTATTGAGAATAATCGTAGTGGCAATCGAATTTATATAACATATAGCTACTAATATTCTGGTAAAAAGTTGGTAACACAATTATTTAATTCAGGAAACTTTATAAAGTTTGTTTATATTTATAAAACTGTAAACCTACATAAATTACAATAAAACATATTTTCTAAAGTCCCTTATATGGTTGGAGAAAAGTGATGGACTCCTTTTGGTGTAACGATGGTTGAAAACTTGAAGACATGCTCGCATCGCCTTTTACTATTTATTAAAATTATTTATTAGCAGGGTAAAAACATACATTAAGCGCTATGATATTATAACCGGGTGATATTCAAACTTATAACGAAATTGGAAATCGCTTTTAAGCTGAAGAGTGACTCTAGATATTTGGTTACAACATCAGATGTATCTACACAGAGTTAAGTAGGTATATAACCAGTTAATGCGTGTCACCCGTCCATTAGCTATCAATGAAAGGTCACAGATTTATCGCACGTCACCCTATGTAAATCAAGAGATGGCGCCACGAGTCGGCACGGCGATGAAATATTTCAGCCATTATCTGTGACGTAAACGAAAATTATTGACTCCATTTTGATAAAAGCTTGTGAGTTCAATAGCAGCTTTTTTGGTGGATGGGGACAGTGGGATTGTTAAAATAATCATATAACCAACATCCCGATAGTAGCATTTTTATGCAATCGAAACTTAAGAAAAATACTGAATATTAATATCTCATCTTTTTTTTTAATTTTCTAATCTCTGTTCAGATAAAACAATATAGGTGATTTATCTTTGTGCAGGTTATTTTCTCAGTTAAGAAATTATTGAACATTTAAACAGGTAAAGAAATAAAATTTATTTGTTTGTATAAAATGAAATTATTTCCATTCATAGGTAGGTATACTAACTTTTTAGTTATTTTCATATTTATGTCACCTAAATACTATCTTTGAAATAAATTCCTTTACTTAGATAAATAAATACTATTTCCCTCTTCTCTTGAATATCTTTTGAAAAAAAATATGACTTTAAAAACAGTACCTAATGCCTCTTTAGAGTAGATATACTTATCTTTGAAGATTTATTAAAAAAATACATTATAAGTATAGACGTATGAAGTATTTTTTTAACAAATCTTCAAGGAAACGGTATATTTCGTATGTTATCTTTTTCTTAAGAACTCAAGACTCGTGTTTACCAGGGGATTCCTAGATATTGTATTTGTTTTTATATTTCAGGAGAGCTGTTTTAAAATTACGATCAATAGACATGTCAGTCGGTACCTAAATATAACATACTTCGTTGTGTAGGCGCCAACTTCTCCGTACTCCGTACGCGTTGGTGACATGAGTTACTGAAGGAGGATAACCTATATCTTCACAAAACTATCTTTGTTCGACTCTAAAAGAACTACGCTGTTACGTTCACGACCTTAACTCCGAGAAATATAGATTATTTTTAGTCGATTGAGGTCAAAGACTGTAAACATATGTTGGTATTAGTAAATGGTACACTGACAGCTTCAATCAGCAATTTGTTAGGGTGTGGGTGAAATGGAACGTTTAAAAATCAGGTTCAAATGATAGATTGGAGGTTCGTTCTAATTGAAAGAATATATAAGTATTACACGGCTTTCTTGGCGAGATAAAAAAAATTAAGATATTTATTCTGGCTACTAGGTATTATTTTTTGTAGAAATAAAAAATAACTGTTCATGTTTTTAGTTAATGTCGTATTTGTACCCAATATACGCACTCTTGAGGTTTTGAAAAGATGTAGGTATCTCAGTAATCGGGGATATAAGCTAGAAACGGTGGAAATATTATAAAAAAGCGATCTTTACAAAAAAAATATAATGATACCTAATTATAATTTACAAGAATACTTAATTTTTTTGGGATTGAAAATAAGTATTTGTTGAAATATGAAATTAGTTTACTAAAAGTTTCATCCTAGATATAAAGATAATCATATAAATTAAAGACTGCTTTTATTTTTTATATAGATATAGATAGTTTTCTGGAGCAATTTTATAAATAAACCCATTAAAATCTTATTTTAAAAGAATTTTATTCTAAATTCACATACTAAAGACCAAAATATTTGCTTTCTTGGAGTAAAACCAAACCAATACTTACGTGCGTTTTATTCTTCTCTCATCCAACACACGTTGTGTGTTGCATCTTTTATTAAACAAGATCCTATCGTCTTGTGAACAAATATCGACCACCGATATACCTATGAGGTGTTTACAAACAAATAAAGGGTGTTTGTACGCATGCGCGGATGCGTTTGTGTGCGCCTCTATAAATATGGCGTCGAGACGCCAAGTCGACGTCGGTTATGCAACACAGCTTGATCTAGAAACATCCTTATAAATCTTTAACATCTCCGCCTATACCTATGGTAAATGATCTATAGGTATATAAGTATACTCTACAACATCAAACTTCCTTTATACAAGACTATCAATAAGAAAAACTTATTTGATACAAAATGTAAAGGTATCTTTCCCTTGTAAATTTCTTACATAATAATATTTACGACTTTTAAAGTCTTATAAGATTTTAAGGGATATTTAAAAACTGAAATAGGTACCAAGAATACATTTATTCTAAACTTATGCGACACGTAGAACCTCACAATATTATAATTCTAGTTATTCCAAAACTTGATTCACAATCAGCGAGATAAGCGAATTCAGATATCTTGATCCAAATTCGTATTCAAATTTATTCAAGCCGAATTCTTATCGGACCACCAACCAACTGAGAAATATGTAATTTGCATTTGTTTTGTACAAAACGTGCTTGAACTAAATAGTTCTTTTTGTCATAAACTAAAAATGAGAGTTTTAGAGAAAAGTCCCTAGACGCCAAGAAGGGAAGGGCGAGTGTCATTATGAGATGCCTAACGCCATCTATCCGAAATCCTTGGAGGCTTTTCCAAACTCTACCGAATGCTGCGGGACGTAGATGAATTAATATTGAATGTGTCAGTACTTTTTTTTTGTTTAAACGGTAATAGGCATCAGAGTAAATGATAAATAAACCCTACTCGTTAAAAAATAAAAAAAAAGTATCAAAACGAGTTTAGCAAATTTTAAAAAGGTGAAGAAAGAAAAACTTGTTGACATTGGGAACATTTAAAGTTAAAACTTTCATTTTCATACATGTAGAGTAATAGAAAATATGTATTTCCAGTTCTTTTTGATTATATCTAAATATAGTAAGTAAGTAAACCTATAACACTGAATCTATCACATTTTAATAATTTAATTTAATCTTAACTATTTTTCAATGTGTTGTAAGGAAAATGAAATGAAGTTTTAAATAGGTAGGCACTTTTTATGTTTGAGTATTGAAATCTTTTAAATGATTAGTAATAATGTAAGATATATTTAAAATCCGAAGTAAAACCTTAAAAACCAACATTTGATCCATTCGTAAATGAACAGCATCCCGCAGCATTCACCGAAACCAGCTTTCCCGGTAAAGCCTTATTAAGGACGCAGCAGCCTACTTTATATCTGTCTCGCTTTAATGCTTCCTTCGACGCATCTATAGAAAGAGACAAATAACTTCTTACATAACCGGCTTGAAGCTGGCGGGGTTCTTTAAGTTCCTACATAAATTAAAACGTCCCATGAATCGAATATTGATAAGAAACGGATTTCATTAATTATTTCGAATCCCACCGACATCTCTGTACAAAAGTAACACATTAGAAAAGGGGAAAGTATTTGAATTAGTAATTCGTTCAAGTTTTAATATAATATATATATATATATAAATATCATTTACACCCGTCATGTACATAATACAGTTGCTGTACATGTGTGCGTACTATTTAAATTTATAGTGTGTATATGTGTGTCGTAGTTAAGAATACAGTAAACCGATCGTTGATTGATTACAGAAGTAATTAGACACATTTAATTAGACATATTGCTATTTAATGTGAATAGATTTACTAGGTTAAGTAAACATTGGCTGTAAAGACGCATTTCTTGAATAATATGAGGCTTTTATCTAAATGAAAGAGTTTAATGATCATACCATTTAATAATTTTAAGAATAATTTAATTTAATTTGTGTTTCGTTTGTTAATAATATGTAAATATGAACTTATAAAACTAAAATAGGTGCATCGAGAAATATTTTTATTGACAGTTAAGTACATTTTATCATAGTTGTAAATTAGCCTTTGTCCCCACTGTTGGGATACAGCCCTTCCCTATAGACGAGAATAACGTAAGGAGAATTTCATAAAGACATTAACTAGTATATCATTCATAAAAACTTTTGAAATTTTAAAATAAGAAAACTAATTTTATTAACCATTTTTAGAAACCATTTTATTTATATAAAAAATAATCATCTATTACTATGGAAATTCTAAATTGCTCTAAATTAAATTAAATTAACTTTTCCAAAATTTAGACTAAAATTATATTGTCAATAAGGATACAGCATTCTCTTGAATGTATAATATTATGATAAGCTTTATCTTAACAATTTCATTCTTCAAAATATTCCATTGAAGCGATAAAAATGTCAAAGTGAAAGTACCTATTGATAAATCCAATAAACCTTGAAAACTATAATTCAGATAGACTTTAATGTTGCCGACTAAATGAATGAGTCTTATTATTTGTCATTTGAAAATTATTACCACCGCAATTAAATTTTAAAATATATGTACTACCATTTCGCGTTGACACTTTTATGCACACTAAATTCCTGTATCAAAGCAAATATGTAAACACAAGGAAAAGTGTGTCAAACGAACAGCAATAAGAGTGTCAAACATAACCCCGAAAACTTTCTGATGAGATTCGTTTATTTTTCGACCTTCAAAAGTTCAGCGGCTGACTAAAAACCGATAATTGGCACCTGCTACGAAGAGACGTCGTGATAATCCGCTGGTGGGATACCGCATCCCTTTCTAACCTCTTGTAATTGTTGAGACGGGTGATACGCGCTCACGAGCCCCCTTTCGTCTACGAAACGTCAATGAACTTAGCATTCTGCGATACAAATGTGTACGTATTTCGTTTTCGTGTAATTTTGGATTCGCCACGCATCTCTGTAGCGATAGAAATAAACGTCTGAGTTTGGTACGAAGGTCAGAGCTACGACCGAGCTTGCTTAGCATTCTTACTTAAATTAGCTGGAATATAGACCTTTTTTGTTTAGCTAACTGCTTTTTTAGCGTCTCACAACGTTGTGTTACGGTTACTGACATATGAAAAATATGATAAATTATTATAATAGATAAATACTAGAAAAAATTGTTAGTTTCTACCGACTATGGGTATAACGTCTGATAAAGTGTGCTCCAGTTCCTTTCTATGCGGTCATTCTAAAGCAACGGGACGTAAGTGCAAATTTTGAGAATATCTTTCTGACAGCTGTCGCCGGAATGTTTAAACTTTCCTAATATAAATTTTGTTCGAGGTCTTTTTAGCTTCCATATAGCTTTCTGAAAACTAAAAATAAAAAAATCAGTAATTTTCTTCTAAAGTCTTAACTTTAAGAACCAATAACTTGTTGAAGTAAAACTTCTTTACTCACGCTTGACTGGTGAATGCGTGACTAGAGCGTTACGAAAAGTGTGATTAGGCGAGGCGAACGGTTTCTCAGTGTTTGAACGCGATGAACTCCGAAACTACTCAACCGATTTTCATACTATTTTTTATTTTGCTGTGTTTGTTCCAATTTAGGATATAGGATAGGTTTCATTTGAATTTATGACACAGCAGCGCGTGACCGGGTCAGCTAGTAACTTATATCATAACTGTTTTTCGTTATTATTTTAAGCGGAAGAGATATTTTTATATGGTACTTAGAAAAATTTATTAATTATTATGACTTAAAACTTATATGTTTTATAAGCTATAAACTCTAAGCTTATGCTTGTATGTAAACAAGAGTTTCATAATCAAAGGCCATGTTCAACTACTGGCATTCGGTCTGCGAAGTCTTTTTTATGAATGTTGAATTATGTTCAAGAGGATTTGACTATACATCAGCTAAATAACTAAAAAAATGATTTGGAGATAATATAATAGTTCCTGCTATCAAAAACACATTAAATTGCTCAATACTTAAAATTATAATCAAAACTTGTTTTTCTTTCTATTTTTTTCAAATTATCGTGTTTCTTAAGCTGTTACCTATACATATATAGGTCATATCACAAAAAGAAATGAGAAGAGAAACCGTGTATTTAAAAACTTACAGAGTCAAAACATAAATTCTATGAAACCAAAAAATTGGTATAAATTATTTTTTGTATTATTTTTTATACCGATTCTTATTTCCTTTAAATGATTTGGCATGGCGTCTAAATTAATTTCTCAGGGTCAAAATAATATTGCCTGACAGGAGGTCTGAGCACAATAGTGTATGATCGGCAATCCAATAAGTCCTTACCTATTGGCTACCATATGCATTAAAACTAAACTGTGCTTGTCTGATATAAACTTAAATAAAAATAATATAAATATAGTTTGTCTACCATCTGGAAGTGCGAATAAGAGATAAAAGTATTAGAAAGAAAAAAATGAACTAGCCATGTTGGACAATATGAAACAGTCTAAGTAGTAATTAACAATTTAGTGACTTATATATTTTTCCAGCATAAATATATTCAAGACTATAATAACTTGTAACTAGATTGCAAACAATTCCAATAAAAGATTATTTAAATAATGCTTTATCTAGAAAATAATTCCAATTAGAATATTCACTTTCATCCTTATGAACAAGAAGCGTAGCCAGTTCGAGATCAGCAAACTAGATGGCGGTACGGGTATTTTCGTTGAGAAGAATTTTTTGTTTGTGTGAGTCTCGATACCGTCAGACAGAGTTTACGTATACCTACCAACGTAATATGTGCGTGACACGACTGTAGAGACAGGTACCGCACACAGCCGTAGCTCTTCACTGTATGTAAATAATACTTTTATCTGTGTGTGTAAAACGCGTTTACGTTACGTACTAACGAATACACACTAGGAAAGATTATGTGGAGCGGTTTTGATTCAAGTTTACAGTAGATGGCGCAAGTATACTCACTTTGCTTATTTCGTGGATTAAGAAGCTATAACTATTATTTGCGATATATTTTGTTCACTGAATTTTTACCTGTGAAAGATAGTATTCTCTTCAAATTAAATATGTTTATAACGAAATTACAGTGCCGAATATAAGTAAAATAAAACAATAGATTTACAAGCGACGGTTATTTTATAATTTACGGTGTAATTCTTTATTAAACGTTTAACATTATTCATTGAAAATCATTTTGCAGCTACCATGAAATTTTCTATTTTAAGACATTTTTGCTTAAAAAAAATAATATTTTTTTTATAAACATAATGTACGGCATTGGTCTTAAGCCTCTCCACAGTCATCTGTTTACCATAATGCCGCTACGCAACAAATTGTCCTTGGTGCTTTAAACCCAGACATGCACTAGGTATAGCTCTCAGTCTGACACCGGCTATTACTGCCATATCGATCAAGGTAGGCTGCGCCTTAACTGCCTATTCATGCTTGCAACATTACCAAATAATATGGAATGGAATATATTCAGAACAGTATATATAATAATAATAATAAAAATAAAGCTTTATTTAGTTCCTTACAGTATAGATACAGCAAGAGAATTATAACTTAGTATGCCATAGGTAATAACTATGCATTTAAATAAATTAGCAAACAAAAAACAATGAAATACAATTGGATGCGAATTAAAATAAAATGGTAAGTTTGGTTTAATAAAATTGCCATTGTGATTATTAACTATGCGTTATTTAAATGTGTAAAAAAAAACTTGAATTAATTATACTGTGAGGACCCCCTATGGGTGAAAGCCTCCTCCAAAGAATGCCAGGTCCCTCTGTCTTTAGCTAGGTATAGCCATCCTTTTCCCTTTTATAATTATAATAGATATGATTAATTTATTTCTTAAATATTCCCGTCTATTCAATTGCCGCAATAAAAAATGTGTGACTTTTGTTCAGTACACCTATCTTTATGTTTTAGTTTCAACTGTAACAATAATATGCTTAATTTTATTTATAAAAATAATAATTTAAACTATTTTAATTATTATATAATTAGGTTGTCCAAAAAAGAAATAGGCATATAGAGTTAGGGCTTTTAGAGTTCACAGGGCTACAAAAATTAGCTATACAAATTATACAATTTCCGCTTTTTTGAAAAAATATGGTTGGAACATTTTTTTTAAACCAGCATTATTACCTACTTATATAGATTTTTTACAGTTAAACAATAAGAAAAAAGTACCCTTAGATACCTATAAGCTAGGCCTCAGGAGCTGCATGTGCTCACACCGCCATCTCCCTTTTTCCATCGGATATCCGGACGCACTGCGGGCTACCACCCTTTCTTGGTTGCTATTCTTACTTCTCACACCAAGCGCTTCTCAACATCTTTCATAGTGCGCACAGCAAAGGACTAGAACTCCCTCGCGTCTGTTATAGCCCGTCTGTTTATCAAAGCTAGGATGAATAGGCACTTTCTGGGTTAACTCGTTCCAACGCGGCTTGATTGGGATCAAGAATGAAATACTAATTATTAAATACTATTAAAAAGAAATTTCCTTCAAAACCAAAAATACTTCTGTAAACTAATTCATGAGTATTTAAAACCTAATATTTTTTTTATAACCCAAAAAAATAAGTAAGGAGAATATTTTAATTCGTAAAGAAGAGGAATAATAATATATTTTCACTCAAAATATCTATTCCCAAAGGCCTTAAAAAACGCTACAAAAGCAACCATTTTGTAAACCCTTATCGATTGGCGCGAAAAAATCCATTGTCGTAGAATAAGCATAGCCCATTGGCCCAGTTTTTACATGAGGGAGCCACAATAGGGCTCGCTTTCCCTATTACCTTTTTGTTGCGAGACCCTTTTTAAATATAAATCCTTTGTGTTAAATCGCGTAGAGGATGTCCTCTCTTCATAACGATTTGTGCAACGCTTGTGGCGTTCTCATTCTGAGTAGTGTTGCCCAAATTCAGTCTTGGTCTTGCAGTCTTGGTCTTGTTCTTGCGTTTTTGCAAGACCAAGACCAAGAACAAGACCGCGTATTTTTAGCAAGACCAAGACCAAGACTGACCGTGCAAGACTTGAGCAAGAACAAGACTAAGCCTGCAAGACTCTTGCGTCTTGCAGCTAGGACTTAGCGCTATTTCACGGAGTAGTTAGGTGTAACAGTTCGGTGTATAGGTACGCTTAGGAATTCTATGAGACGCAAAAAACTGTATCAAAGAATATGAAAAACTGGATCTATGCGCATTACGACTAATACCATAAACATACCTACATAGCGAATAAAAAAATATCCATTAAAATCAAACTGAGTGCATGCATAGTTATGTTTTAACCATCGGCACTTTGATAATGCGGCATCAAAGGTTTTGTACTTACTTCTCAAAGAAATTTGCTGCTTTTCGGAAGCACATGGTTATAATACACGCGCCGGCGGCTTCTTTTGAAATCATATACAACAATCGTTGCCGCCGCGCCGAAATCACAACATTTGACACTATTTGATTGCCGCCACAGGGCGTAGGCGTAGGTATACTCATGCAAAATAATTTCGAATTTTAAGAGTACCTACAGGTGTTCCAAAGAATAAATAAGTTTCAGAGTGCTTATAATGAAAATGAATACATTATACTGATCACGCAAGTAGTATTATGATTAGAATAAAATGGTAAGGATAGGTAGTAGATGTCATAATAATTTATTCTAGTAAGTATATATTATAATATTGATTATATGGTTTTAAACTAATTACTTAGGTACTATTATTGTACATTTAGTCATTATATTTCTTAAGTTTTTACAAGAAAAAATAGCAAAAAAGTGTTCAAATATCACCCGTTTGATAAATATTGTAGCCACTTTTAAATATACTTGAAACGTGTAAAAAAATTCTACATAATTAATAAAATAATATAAAAAGCGTAGGTACTTACCTACTAATAAAATAAAAAGCCTGCGATTTATTATTAGTAAATAATCACGGCAGCCGAGAGTGTGTCTCCACTTTTGAATACATAAATCATAACCAGATCACTAGAGCCACTTCAAAAAAGAAATTTGTAATTCCTAGGGTTCAAAATTATTTTGGTGACAGAACTTTACAGAAGCGTATACCATATCTTCTTAATTCGTTGCCCGAAACTATTAGATGTGAAACGGATAAAAATAAATTTAAAAAAATATTAAAAGATTATCTGATGACTACTATTTAACACAACAATTGTATGTTTTTATTTATTTTTTTGCATTCACAATGCAATATTTCTATAAGATATAAAATACGTGTGTAAAAAACAACCACGCCTCCGAGCCCATCTGAGGGCTCGGAGGCGTGGTTGTTTTTTACACACGTATTTTATATCTTACAACAATTGTATCTTATTATTATCACCGCTAAATTTTCCTTCAGTTTGTTGTAATTCAGTCTAAATCCAATTATTGTGCACTTAACTTTACCTGATACAGTTATAGTTGTATTATATACCTACATAATTATAATTATAAGCTAAGAGACTAAAGATCCCTCAGTCAAACCGACAAGTCGGTTTTGTGGGACTAAATTGTATCTTTGTATTTTTTTTTCTTGTATATGAAATAAATAAATAAAAAAAAAAAATAAAAAAAAAAAAAAAGTATTTACAAGCAGTGCCCGCGACTTCGCCCACGAAGAATAGTAACTTTGGAGGTATAGTGACGTTCAGGATTTATTTATTTATTTTAAAACTTCTGTCATCAAACATACAAACAAACTCTTCAGCTTTATAATATTAGTATAGATTAGTATAGATGTACGCCAAAACATTCACTTATATGTAAAGAATAGTGATTGGCACTAATTCTTTACATATATTTTATTCACGCGTCGCGTCTGTACAAGTAGGTAATAATCTGTGTTTGTACGCCGCACGCGGCATCGTTTGATTTGCGGCGGCATCCTTTTAATAGAGCCGGCACGTGGCGAGGCGGCGCGGTAGAAAGCAAGGAAACGTACTATAAACAAAGGAATTATTTTAATTCCAGTCATTTCCAATTGAGCTGTGCTTCGAGTCTAACTTAATAATTGTTTTTACTAATTCTTGTTGTTTTCTAAAAACGTATCACGTGTACAATTTAATATGAGTGACGAAGATTCAAATTATTCTAGTCCGAGTAACGAGAGTTTGAGTCACAGATCTAAAAGACCCAAAAGCAAATTTGAGGAGTTTTTCGAAATAATTCATGCATCCCAAACTGCCTTGTGTAAATTGTGCCAACATAAAAAGACTGAAATAAAAATGAAAAACAGAAACACTTCAGGCTTAAGGAAACATCTAATATCTTTCCACAAAAAGGAATCACAAATATTTCTTCCTGTTAAACCAAAATTAAGTGGAGATATCACAAGCTTTTTAGTAACCGCTGGAAGAAGTGGACAGGTAAGAATATATTTTTTTTATATGAAAACTCCAGGAACTCAAAAAAGTCTTTTTTGAACAAATGACTTTAAACTGACTTCGGAATATTTTATAGATATTGATAAAATAGTAATACATAGGTACATATTTCGCGTCATTTTTAACAATGGTCGAAATTGTCGCTACGGGAATTTTAACTCCGCGTAGCTGTTCATGCGATACTTTCAAAAACGCCATTAACTTACGTAAGTATTTTTGAGTTAGTGGTGTTTTCATCTAGGGGTGCGACATATTAAGTATGTAATTATCGTCTTAAATATTTTTATAAACACCTATATTTTCATTTGTTTTCATAATCGGCCAGTAACAACTAAGTACTTTATTTTGGTAAATTACAGTACAGTGCAACCTTAATATAACAAATGTCAATTTAACGATTTTCTCGATTTAACAACAACAAACCTCCTCCTCCTAAACGCTCAAACCTAGTATGTTTTAAATAATAACACAAGATTTATTGTTTTATTTCAGTCGGAAAACAGCAGTGACAACATCACGACAGCTACAGTTGATTGGGTAGTGAAAAAATATCTTCCCTTCTCATTTTTCGATGACGAAGCTACACAAGTATATTTTCGACGTATTTGCCCTAATATGGAGTTTCCTAAAAGGTCTACACTTAGAAGGAAAGTCAAAGAGCGATTTGAAGAGCTCCAATTTAATCTCAAGGAACGACTTCAACAATTATCATCTAAAATGTCATTTACCATTGATGGGTGGACGTCAATTGCTGGTAGGAGTTACTACGGGGTTACTATGCATTATATAGACAACGAATGGAAGTATCGATCTGTAGTTCTTGATTTTATACCATCACGCGGTCGACATACTGGGGAAGATATTGCAACGATTTTCCATGAATGTTTATTGGAATATGGCATAATTGATAAAATACAAGGTATCACGGTCGACAACGCAACTGCAAATACCAAATTTATGTATGAACTGGGCAAACAGTTGCCACACTTTGATTCAGACAATCAACATTTCCGGTGCTTTGCTCACATTTTAAACCTTGGTGTACAAGATTTATTAGAGACCTTAGCATTACACTGTGAGTCTGACACTAACGCGCAAGATCAGCAGTATGAAGACTATGCAGACGAAACTGAGGAAGATGAAGAATATGCACCAAATATTGCTGACTCGCGTACATCTGTAACAAAGTTACGCAGTATTTCCAGTAAAATAAAAAGAAGTGAGATAGTGAAGAAGAAGTTTCAGTCTGCTTGTGAAGCAGCTGGCGTGCCATCAAATCTAAATGCCATTCTTGACTGTCCAACAAGATGGAATTCCACACATGATATGATTGGATTTGGTTTAAAAGTGAGAGCGGGCATTAACATATTGTGCAGTTCTGTCACCGAATTGAATGATTTTCAAATCACAGCTAGTGAATGGCAGGTACTCGAAAAATTACATAAATTTCTAATAAACTTTAAACTTTTAAGTACAAAACTTGGTGGAGACAAATATGTTACATTACCGCTAGTCATTGTATCATTCAATCTCTTGCTAGATAAAATTGAATCCATGGTAAAACAGTTAGATGAGAAACCTAATCGATCTGAAGTGGATGAAAGGCTCATTCTAGCTTTCCAAGCAGCTCGAGACAAAATGCTTAAACATTATAAGAAGAGCAACTGGATTTATTGTACTTCTTTAATTTTAGACCCAAGGCATAAGGCTCAGACTTTTGACCTGACAATGTGGGGGAAGCAACTTAAAACAGAAAGTCTGCGCAAGTTCAATGAACTTTATGAAGAATATAAAAGTCTACACTCACTGAACAAATCTCTGGAATTGCCAAGAAAAGAAAATAAAGTATGTGATGAAGATGAAGACATTATAGACTTTGATAAACTCTATGAATGTCCCTCGACGTCATCTGGATCTTGTCTTCAAGGCTTAGTGATAGACGAGTTGGAGGAGTACCTGAGAAAACCAAGAACTGCCAGCTCGGAAGACATTTTAGATTGGTGGAGGACGCATGAGACAGAGTATCCGACTTTATCGAAGATGGCCCGTGATTTTCTCTCAATACCTGCAACTTCAGTACCTGCTGAGAGATTATTTTCTAAAGCATCATTAGTAATTAGAAAACATAGAAATAGGTTAAGTGATGAGTCAGCCAGATGGTTACTTTGTATTAATTCTTGGTCAAAAGAATTGATATAAAGTAACATAACCTAATGATAAAGCTGTTGTGTACTGTTATGTTTGATTTGTGTTGTATTTTATTTTTGATTGAAATAAATGATAAATCATAAAACTCTTTTATTAAATTTCATGCAAGTTGAGGGTTCAATCTCTTTCTAGACAGACATTGTTATTTAAAATACAGTCAAGTTATTGTAATTAATTTGTTTTTTTACATGTTTTAGCAAATGTAAGCTTATAAATCATAAATGTTTATTAAGAAACAGTTACTTCCATGGAAAACGACATATAGGTCAGTTGATTTTTCGACTTTCTTATCAAATCTTCAGTTATTTATTAATCTGATTGATCTTTACTATGGCTATGTTAATTCAAGCTCACAATGTTCCAATTCTAATACGTTTTTCTAAGATTTAAAGTAAACTTTAATAAATAGCAATAGACTAATAGGTAATTGCAAGACTTGCAAGACTCTTGCTGCAAGACCAAGACCAAGACCAAGACTGCAAGCGCAAGACCAAGACCAAGACCAAGACCAGGTGTATTGGCGCAAGACCAAGACCAAGACTGGCTAAGTCTCGTCTTGTTCTTGCATTTGGGCAACACTAATTCTGAGACTCTGAGTGATCCTTTTGTGTCTATTTTTAATTAGAGGTAACGAATAATGAAAAGCAATACTTTGAGGTGAGGCATTTTTTAAATTTCAATTTTTTTTTTTTATTTAATTTTTTTTTTTACTCAACTGTAAGTGTCAACCGCGTGGTGGACCAAGGTTATCTCAGTTTCATTTCTAAAATATAAAAATGTTTCTTTTAGATTATAATATCTATAGTATAATACACATAGATATTTACTTAATTACAAGCAAATTCAATTTAAAGATTGAATATTAATTTAATTATAAAGTGAAAATTGTTTAAAAATAATAAATCAAATTAAAATAAAAAAAAGATATTAATTTTCTTCTGTATAATCAACACATCGTATCATTTTATATTCACTGTTATCGATTTTTTATATAGAAAAATTCACTACATTGTAGGAAAAATCTAGGTAGATACCTAGTTATACTAGTCACAATTAAGATCTAGCTTCATGTCTTAAACAATTTATGTTAATTGTACCCAGCTATTCGTAATGCTTCATGATGCACCATGTGCTCTCATGTCGTCCTCGATCGCCACTCACTCCTTTGATGTCGCTTCTGTGCAAGCTATTAGTACTATGTCCGATGTCAACATTCCTTCGTTAATTGTCCTGTTTCCAGACTGTGGGCAGACATCGTGTAATATACAGAGAAAGTCTAGAGTATAGGTGTATATACAAAATGGTTCAGTACATTCAGTACATACATCATTAGGTTGAACTAATTAGCAATAATTAAAAAACACAGTTGATTTAGATATTTTATTAGAGAATACTCTTTATACACATGCCATATGTTACTTTGTAAATAGAAAAACTATTTCTGGAATTCCTACCTGGAAAATGGAAATATTTTTCTAATTGCAAAAATATCGTTAATATTTTTTCACATTTTAATGCCAAAAAGTTAGCTATTAAATACATTTTTAAAAACAATGTAAGTATATTTGAAAACGGCCTAAAAATTTATTATCATACTCTATAACTTAATTTTATCTTGATACCTAACTACATTTATTAAAATAATTGAGAATAATACCTACAAAAAAAATAAGTTTATACAGCCGTCCATTCGACTATATAGCCGTATGTCCTGCAATCGGTTTACAAGCCAATTAATATTAATTTAATTTAACTAAGCTTTTAATCAATAAGGAAGTTGTAAAATGTTGCTAAAGTAAGGCTTGCTTTACACTTTTCATTATCATACATTCAAAGATATATTTACACGCCATTTGCGTCCCTTTTAATGGTATGACATTTATACCAGCTGTAAAAACAAATGTTTTGGATCTCCAGACACGTAGTTTTTAAGCTCAAACATACATATGTCAAATCAACGAAAGCAAGTAATATTTGCGATAGAACTCACACATTGATTGCACTATCATGTTATATTGAGGTTCTTCAACTTTTTTCGTGAGTCATTGTAATGAGATGACATTGAAGCAAACGTGGTAGCTTTTTTTCTTAATTTAAAGTGTTCCACTTTGAATACGACTAAGTACATACAACCAACTGTAACCCAATGAAAAAAGGCTTAAATACATCTAAATAATACCATAATGTAATCACATAAAACTTTCATATTTTATATTCCAGTTTTAGAGATTTATCTCACATGATATAGAGTCTACCATATGAGATACAAAACAAAAACTAGACAACCTTTAAGAGATAAAATTATTATATCCGCACAGATAACAACAGATCAGTTTCAATAAAACTCCTAATCCGAAATTTTAGGTGTTTGTCACACAAATATCTGTCTCTACCGAGACACTTAGGTGTTTGTCACACAAATATCTGTCTCTACCGGGACTTAAACCAGATCCCGGAACCCGAAAAATTTACTTCCCAGGTAAGGTCACTCCTGCTAGCTGGGCCAAGTCGGTCGTCATTGTCAAATTAACGAGCTTGTTGAAATACTACACTCGAATTTATATAATATTTTATTTCACATGTATGTATTTCATCTGCACTAGAAAAACAAGATAGCTTAATTGATTTTTTTATATTAATAACGTAGGTAATATAATGCACATTTTTTTTTCTTTTGACTCTTTCTTTTTGAGTCGGGTTTTGTTCAGAATGTCATGTGTTATGATTTTTTTACGCGAAACCCTAATTAATTAATTAATTAATAAAAGTAAGTAGTTAAAATTTCTTTTTATGAAATCAGTGAGTCTCGTCAAAATCGGTATAGCCATTTCGGAAATTAGCCAAAACAAACAGACATGTGGACAAAAAAATATTTTTGTTATAATTACCGTATATACTTTCATATGCATTAAGTAAACGGTTTATATTATGACAATAGAAATAGATAGGTAGCTTCTTCAATTTTATTTATTTGCAATAACTAAAGGATTTTAGTTGATTAGTTAGGTAGCCATACCTAACATTTTTGAAAATTACCGTGTGCTTTTTGGTAACCATTTTTTGTGTAAAGCGCCATTTCAAATATTAACTAATAGTTTTACTTTCTTCATGAAGAAAAGATTTATTTGAAGCTGATATTTATCTCTTTTTTGAAATCCTCAGTTTAATTACATACCATCAAGAGCACTCAGCGCTATCTACGAAGAGATATAGCTGCGTGCTTGTCTGCTAAAAGCTATGCACGTTAACAAGAGTAGTACAGCTTATATTCTCGGATAGTGAACTTGCTTTTATTGATATTGGACGGTGATGAACTATACTCAACAAATGGTTTTCGCAAAAGGGTTAAAAGATAACAACGTATTATTAATATAGGTTTAACAATCCGTTAAGTTTTAACTTGTTTCCAATGTAATATCGTAAAATATAAACGTTAAATAAATTGATTTTTAAGACAACTGTCGGTAAGAACATTTTTAGAAAAATAGGTTTTCTCTACTTGTAATATTATGCCGCTATAATTTGTTTAGTTATAACAATGTAACAGTTAGCTTAAGTCACAAAAAACATATGTTATTCAATGTCAATATAATTGATTTGGTAAGATTTCAATTTACCGTTAAACTTAAAACTTGTCAATCTTAACGGAAAAAAGAGGAACAATTTATGATCAAATAAAATGTGCTGTTTACAATTTCTCGGAAAAAATATTTTTACGGATAATTAGTATAAAAACAATTATTAATAATAATGTGTCATAAAGCTACGCTTTCAAGCTTCCTACGATGTTGCTTCTATTAATAGTATTATAGTTAACATAACTTTTATGGCTTTTAGAGACTACCTACATCAGGATATTTCTACTGTCCGTTTCATTTCAAATTAAATTTGTTGCAAACAATTATTACTGAAATATTTACCTATTTGATGTAGTATTATTTATTTACATAATCATAACAATATATACCGAGTTAAACTAATAGCAATGAGTAGGATAACTGTAGCTTTAATTTTGTGTATTAAATAATACCTTTTGTGTATTAAATGTGCCTACCTATGACAAAAAAATCCCTATCTATCAACTTGTATATAATTTTGTCATATTACTGTTCCTACTTTGGTAGATATCTTCAAAATACGATATTAGTATTAATATCGGAAAATCACAGTTTATTACTTTATTGTTAGTAAATGTTTAAATAATTTCTTTTCGTATTAAAAATGTATTATTTAAAATTACTTTTATATTTTATATACGTTTTTAATACCAAACATACAAAGTACCGATCTCATGGCATATTAACAGTATAATTTTAAATGTTATTTAAGCGTTTTACATTGTCACCCATAAGATTAGCTTACGAAAATAATGCATTAAAATATTGTAGGTATATCATAGCATGGTAAATCAATATCTTAACAAGAAACTTTCTCTTGCCTTTATTCGAATTTCAAGTTTCTAATGGAAGAAGTCAGACGATGTTTCCCATGAGCCATTGTATGCCTCTTATCATCAATGGTGTATAAAGGCGAACGTTTCATTGCACTCAAGAAACGATGTGCCTACGCTCTCCCTCCGATTGGAGAATAAAAACTCCAGGGAATATCCCTTATAATATGAATTATTTACTTTATCTGTAAACAGACAAAGAGAATTCTCAATAGCGGTGAAAGTTTGAAATCAGAAAAGGTATTATTATATCGTAATATAAAATTGTTATACGATTAAAAAATATTAAAATAGGCCATTGTGTTTCTCTATCGTCAGACCTAAATATTATACTTGTAACATTTCATTTCATAGATCTAGGTACGCAATAGTAGATTATTAACCTAGGGGATAAAGCAGTGTCTTCTGTCGCGGGTGACGATTTAAATCGCGAGCGTAACGAAGGACTCTAGGTTTACTCCCGAGCGTAGCGAGGGTGTTTAAAACTTAAATCACGAGCTAAGCGAGGGATTTAAGATGAGTCCTGAGTGTAGCGAGGGATTTAAGTTCACCCAAGACTAAGACAGCTTTATCACCTAGGAAAATATTCTACTTTTTGTACCATTTGCGAAAAAATTAACACAATAATAATACGAGATATGCGTATTCCTTTTTCAAAAAGATGTGTAATGCTTTACATACAAACTCAAAACAGATGTAGTTCAGTATAAATTTCGGTAAGTATTCCAAATTTAAATCACATTCTCCCCCTAGAGGATGAATGAACTTCAGTACAATTTTCTTTCCCTGTTTTTAACAGATTAATAATGACTATTGTTATGTTCGCTTTTTGTGGCATAGAATGTCACTTTTTTGAGCAAGTGGTATGAAAATATTAATATTTATATCTCTTTTCATTTAATTATCTATTCTTCAGTTGAGTTTGAACTGCAAAACGCTAGATTCGGTTTCACATATACAAAAGTAGAACAGAAAAAAAACGTAACCATGAAAGTGAAATAAATACGATAGCCATAATAAAGTAATTGATATATATATAATAATACAATGGATTAACAATGTTTTACTTACAGGAACATACTTTGTTTTAATACTAATGGAAGAAAATTTTTCTGCGATAAAGCTACCTTTGAGTAATAATATCATTTATTAATACACCTACAGACCGATTTTAGGACAACAAAACAAGGTACAAGGTTACAAAGTAAAATCATAGATACTGTGTAACAGAACAACAATAAACAAACAGTCTGTTTGAATGACATAAATGTATAATCATTAATTAACAGAAACAGGAGACGCGTTTGTATGCAAATGAATGAGAAGACGAGCAAAATATTATGCTCATATTTTGTGCTAATCAAGTATTAATATTCGAATGTACCTGTCAAATGTAAGGTTTTATTCGGAGAACTCATCAAGTGAGAAAGGTTCAACCACATTCCCGCGATGCGTAGAGTCAAGTATTAAGTTCGTACGTTTTAATCCTCATAGTCTGAGTAAAGCTAGGTCATGGATGAAGGAAAAAAGTAGACATGGAGAAGAATAAATAAAAAAAACCATATTTTTAATAGTAGGTACTATCCCAAATTGTGTTTCACATGTTGATAAAATCTTGTATGTTTAAAAAAATATAATGTTTTTTTAAAGAAAACAAATAAAAAGAAAATATCTTTCATATAATTATGTATGATAAATAATTGCAGCATTTTAAAGCAACGCTGTGTGTAAACAATATCAATTTTGTAACATATTTTTTCTTTTTGCCAATATAGCCTTATATTTTGGGTAATCTTCTCAATTATTAAATAAATAATAAATGCTATATTATAATTTATCTGATGCGAAATCTGGTCTGACTCTAAACAATTCAGGATATCAAGGTTTTTACTGACCTCAGATCAAAATCAGTTTAGTCAATACCAACTGCTTTTGCCTCGTTCAAGTGCCACTTCTAAGCTGCTAGCAAACAAAATTTAAGGCTGTTAAAATGAAGTCAAGAAGGCACATTTCGCCTCGAAATTAATTATGTCTACATATCATACCGACTATTAAATGTCTTAAGACCTGATTAAAACTGAAGTGCACAGTTAACTTCGTACGCACTATTTTCTTCTTACTCCATGTACGAAAATGTAGCGGCTTTTAAAGGAATCGTAATCAAAGGAAGAACCCGACCGGTCTTAAGCGAGAACCCTAGCCTCACTGGTGGGGGTAATTACGAACATTCGCTACAATTGATCGTGGCTCTTTTTAATTAGGTTTTTTGGTGGATATTGGCGTGTTTAATTGTTTTATTCGACACTGATAGAATCGTTTCATCCTTTATTAATTTATGTATACGTGGCAGTGTTAAGCTGTTTGAAATATAAATTAATTGGAATTTAAATATAAATTGAATTCAGTTTTTCCGCTCAATCATCTCAAAGTATAGTTTTTTTTATACTTGATCCAAGAAGTATTTATTATTAAATTCCCTAAGAAAAATTAAACAAATTAACAACCAACGGGTTAGTCTTATCTTTACTTTGATTTTATTTAAATAAAGGGATGGTAAAAATGTACGATATGTACGTCACGTGGTACATACGAACAAGGCTTATCAAGAAAGAAGGTAATTCTCATTCCATTGTTTGTAGCTTCCATTCCAGCAAATGCATGAGAATGTTCAGCATTTACTGGGAAAATTTTTCTTTATGTTTTAAAAATAAAGTGCTTGTTGAATGCATATAATTATAATAAACCACTCTTGTCATTTTTATTACAATTTTTAACTTGAATCAGAAATTATTGCGAATTTGTGCGTTCCAGTGCCAATGGCAGTATGTTAATAGAAGATATTCTCGATGAAACTATTAAGGGAATGTAAATCATATTAAATAAATATTATATGTATCGCAAATCAATGCTTACATTTGTTGTTAATTGCATATAGATATGTATAATATACTTTTTTTAAACAAATTTATATTATGATAGAGTTGATTTCAGATGTACCTATTATAAAAAAGTATTATTTATGTAAGATAATGGAGACTGTCTCTCTCACTCGGTTCCAGAGATAGAAAAGTTGAACGTTGAAACGTTTTAACAAACCTTGTTAAACCAAGAAACATCTCATTCCCCAAACTACAATCTCATAATCACGTGACTCAGCCAAGAAATTACTCGTAGCGTCTACTTTATTAAACTTTAGTGCAATGAGTTGGCACTTGTAAAATCCAATTTCACAAGATGGCCGTTGGGTCTAGCGACGATGCATGTTTTGCAAAAAAAACGATGTACCTCGATGTGTCGTTTAAACTTGAAGTGGACATAAATAAGGCCCGCAATATTCGGGCTTCACTCCGCAGGAGGTGACGTGCTCTCGATTCCACGAAGAAAAAAAACAAAAATGTAAACCTTATTACATTTACAGTAAAATGCAAACTCATTTGGCTTCCGTTTGGTAACACTCTTTCAGGTAAACAGGGATTATGAATCTTGAAAGTTCAAAAACAAAGCTCATTCTCGTTCAACATAGCAGAAGATATTTTTGTGTTAAACATTTTCTTCACAAAACAGTAGTATCACAGCAACTGATTTTGGCAAAGGATTAAATGAATAACTTAGGCTGCACTTTGAATAAACTCCACACGTTAAGACGCCATAAAAAGTAATTTTAATTAAAGCTAAAATGAAAATAATTTTGAAAAATCAGAATTATATTTCACATTTCTGTTTTGTCAATAATTTCTCTGCTTCCAAAAAGTAAGATTATCTTATATTACAATAAAATTAACAAGAAATGTAGTAATGACATAAGTTAAATTAAAAGAGACAGACGGGCATATTAAACATGGCTTAATTTAATTATTAAAATGATAAATCTATACCTACTCACTATTTACGCTAGTACTACTATCCGAAAGCGTATATATTCATTTAGATGCTAGTAGAAGGTAATGTAGTGAGCTTATGGTTAATATTTTTAATTCCCACGGGTGTGATACGTGTTGTCCGTCTACGTCAAATATCATGATGTTTCTCAAAATCTTTCCAAAAATAATATATTTAGATAAGCCGTTTATCTACTGGCTAAAAGCTAGCTCTGATTTTAAATTGAAATCCAATTGAATAAGGACAGATTAATTCCTGTTCAAGTGAAATTATTAGATTTTTTATTGGAGAACTCTGCTTTTTACAACTTCGTCATATTACAAGTCGCGAACTATTTTCAGGAGAAACTCAAAGACACCTCGACACACCCAGAGACTTCCCATTCTGTCTACATTTCTTTTTTATGTTTCTATCCGACCATCGACTTTCAATTTCTGCGAGGCGTGCAATGTTCCGCGCAATACGACAAAATAACCGAACCATTGAGGGATCGGTACCCACCTTCCAGCCTTAATACAACTCAAGAGATTTCACCCTTGTCCATCCATATAGGCGGATCACGTAGAATACCTCCAATGGTTTCCATTCGGCTCCATTTGGCGGCCCGAGAGACTTATTACACTATGTCTACACGAGATACGAGAAATATTTTGTTCAAATATAATCAGGGATGCAGGTTTCAGTAAACAATAGTTTGCGTTTTATTCTAAACTATGTATATGAAAGGTTATTTGGGACAGATAGTGAGGGCGGTATGACGGCATGCAAATGTTTAACTTCATATTGAATCGGGTCCCTTGGCCTTCGTTTTTCTTTAGTCATATTAGGGGCGTGGTACGGCAAAACAATCCACGGAAATATCCAATATATCCGACAGCCTTATTTGGGACTAAATTATACGGCAAAAACTAGTTTTATGTTGTGCAACCTAAATATGTAAATTACTTTGAGAGAAAATGTTAGTATATATCTTAAATAAAAGGTAGTGTTTATATTGAAGAAAAAATAATTAATAACAGCTCGTCGCCGCCGTCGTCGTCGTAAAGAAATAAATTACCACAGTAACTATAGTTGTGATCATTTCCTTGGAAGATATTCAATTTAGTGTAATTTAAAATGCAATAAAGCTCAGTATGTTTAAATTAACAATTTCCTGAATAGGCGTCCAATTTATTGAAAGGTGACATTATAATTAATTTTGTTTCAAAGTCTATTTCCAACCCTTTCAATATTAAGATCACAAGTTCTTTGGTATTTTATTTTTAGCAACTAAGTCACAGTGAGTCGCTGTAAGCAGATAAACCTCTAAAGAATATGTTATTAAATTTATGATAAATTAAGAAATAAATTATGTCATAATTAATAAATTAAAAATTACTGCAAATTAGGAGGAGGAGGATGCAGGAGCCGTGATCACAGGATGTCATCCTGTAAAGGAGTCGAAACGTCAGGATTATATATAAAATCAAATATGCGCAAAAATCCATAAAAAGTGTTTTATTCTAATGTGTAATGTGCGCGGAAGTGTAAGAACTAAATAAATTACTGCATATACAGGTTAAATTAAAATTTCACTGGAACGAAACCCTGAATAATAATATTTCGAGCTCACGTGTGTAAGTAAACAAGGTGTAGAAGGAGCAGGATCTCAATAATATAAAACTTCGTCTCGACCCTATATATTTGTTTCCACCCCACCTGATATACCGCGCCTCTATTTTCTGAACATAGATGTTGACAAAAATAAAAGATAGTGATAGTGTTGACAGAAATATAGATATAGAAAAGGCTTAAGGTATTAGAAGCAAAAATATATAAACGAAAGTATATACTACTGAAATGACTTACTTATGCAATATTGATGTGAAACTAAAAATAGAAATATTTTGAATTACATGACAATATACTCAATACGCAATATTTTATTGCGTTCACACAATGTTTGTTTTATATAGTTATTAAACAGTTATTTATGTTAGTACATTATGGAACCTGTAGGGCACAGCAAGTTAGGAAAGAGGTCGCTTATTTTTTAATTGTCTGTTATCTCATTAAATTGATCGAATGGGCTTAATTATTTATAATCAGTAACGTTACTTAGATCCATTTATAAACTCTATTTTTTTTAAACTTATTAAAAACTTCAATAAATTTTTATTAACGCTCATTCAATCTAAGAAAATAACCAAACTCATTTTATATTTTCTCAAGATATATTTAACATGAATATAAAAAAAATGAAATTAATTAAAAAAACTTCACAAGAAAATTAAATTCTAGTGAATCATACTTACGTCCTTTTATCTATTTAATTATGACATAAAAATATTTGTATTTAATTGCCTTCAGACACCAAGTTCGTAAATGCTCATTCATATACTGTCGTTTTTAGTAAAAAGCAATAGAGTTAAATTTTGTTTAATTTAGTGCCTTTCTTAATTAATGTTTACATATTGCTTAATAAAATAAATAGTTTGAAAAGGTAGTTAATGCATAACCTCTTTTGTCTTTTAAATAATAAGACTGTCCTGTTATTTATTTCGTTTTATTATTCGTCCTATTCTTATAAAATATATAATTTAATTATGTCTCTCGATGTTAATTTTCTAGACTTGGAGCAACCCTGAAGAAGCGCGTATACGCGCTATAGTTATATAAATACCTATCTATAAAGTATTGTACATCAATAAATAAATAATCATATCCTTTTGCCATTGATTGCCATCGACGCACCTCCCGGGGCCGCATAATATAATATGGAGTAACTCAGGAGAAAAAGTCATAGTTTGGAAGCAAGGAATTGGCGGGAACGAAGGTCACGTTCTGGACCAATGGACTCTATAGCCGAAATGATACTCGACCGTTAACTGGGATAACCGATTCTTGGCAAAGATCAAGTTCTGTGTAAAATAATCGTGTGTATAATTGGTAAAAGATAATGCCTATTAACCAAAATTTTCTTAAATAATACAATTATTTTTGTTATTTTAAACAAAGATTAAAAAGTAAAAGTCTATGCCTTTTAACCAAAATTTTCTAAAATTAAACAATTGTTTTGTCATTTTAAACATTGAATTAATTTTTATCTATGGATAAAATATAGAGGCTTATCTTTATATAGTTTTAAATAGTTTTAAATAGTCTTTTTTAAAACGGGCTTTACTGATATTTGGATATAGCTTTTTTTAAACTTTTTTTTCGAAACCTGTCTGAATTTTAGTTTTCATATTTTTATTACATTGCTAATTATTTTACCTAAAAATACGAAAGCAAAATGGACTATATATTTAAAACCCTTATTAGGGTTTTTAAAGTCTATTTAAAGTCTTATACTCTAGATAAAGACATTTATTGGAAAATACACGTAAAAATAAAACTGTTATGAATTCATAGGGTTGACCACCATATGTATAAAGAAAATGTGATGATAGTACCTATAAAGAAAGAGGTGATTTCTCAGTAGAGCTGCATAAAAGCTATGGCTTTTGCATATATGTATGCAATACCGTAAGAAGAATGATACAAAGCTTTTTTTGAAAAAAAAATCTTTATCACCACTGCACTCGCTATATGTGTATTTTATAAAAAAATCAGTCACTAATCTAAAAACGCATTTGCAAGTTCAAGAGTACTTGAGATATTTTACTGCATTGTGCTTATCTTACCACATTTATACTTGGTAAAATGATTCATGAGTAAAAAAATACATAGTTTGTAAATATACATATAATACCTAAAAAGTTATTA
This sequence comes from Calamotropha paludella, assembly GCA_927399485.1. Lineage (NCBI taxonomy): Eukaryota > Metazoa > Arthropoda > Insecta > Lepidoptera > Crambidae > Calamotropha > Calamotropha paludella. Next base: position 16,462,832 of record OV656815.1, on the reverse strand, counting down.
AAAAATAATATTACATTTATTTTTTTGTATGACATCATTTAAAGAAAAAAAGGTGACATTATTCAAATTATTCTTAAGATTTAAAACATATTTTACTAAAATAACTATATCCAATAACAAATTGTGTTTTATCATATTGCTCCATAATTTATGTTAACGAAATATGATGTCTAAAAAGAAATTATTTAATTTCTTAAATTGATGATGATTAGGGTTTTATTAAGTACATGCTGGTTAATTATATCTACATACCTAAAGTTCAAAATCAATCAGAATTTCAAAAACGGTCTTTGAAATTGACTGCCTTTTGTCAAATAACACATGTTATTTTGATTTAATATATATGCCTCAACCTTACAGTATTACCTACACCAGCTTTTAGTTTGGGTTAAGTCATGTCCAATCTTAAGTCATAATCTTTGCCGGTTACCCACAACACGTCCGAGGTTGGACGTCAGCCGATTGGAATATTATACGGGGGCCGGCTCGCCCGACGCCGCTGGTTTGATTAGCCGCGTGCCGACCAGCTTTACTAATGGCCCAACGTGATGATGTCATATTTACTATAGTAGTGACGTCACATGTGTTTCTTGGTTTTAGTTAAAACGTAGTGTATAGGGCCATGGCATGTTGCTTGCTAATAAACAACATACCTTCCCTTCTTCTTGTAATAAAGGAGGTAGTAATTTAATAAGCTCAAAATTGTCAATTTTCAACTTACAAATATGCACAAAGATTTCCAATAATTCAAAAACTTAAAAAGAATAAATAAAAACATTTTAGGGGAATTTATTAAATATGTTACGACATTACTCGTATTCTTTTCTATGGTATATATGCCTTTGATAACCATAGCCAATTACCTTAACAGGTTCAAAGCTAACTGACATTATTCTAGTTATAATTATGTTTTAGGCAAAGTAGGTATGTTGCATTGAAATCAAAGATACTTATTAATAATTAGGATAAAAACTAACTTTTTCTTTCTAGATAATGTTTGGTATCAACTTAAAGATGCAAAACAATTTTGAAATAATATAAGTTTTTAGATTCCACACTGAAGTGTGCTAAGCTTGCTATTGCTTTTCACGTCTAGGTGGTAAAATGGAGTTCTAGCATATTAAGCTTAGCTCTAAATAAATAAGATATAAAATAAGCTTGTAGAAAACCTAATTAATTAATTACTGCATTTTTATTTGACTGGCTTATGCTTTTCGAAAGCAAGGTAATTTTTGTAATATTTGACTAGAGTTAAGCGTTATTTATTTATACTCATATTACACACTCATATTACCTTAAAAAATCAATACCTAAAAATTGTATAAAAAGCTTTGTAAAATATTTTTAGAGGTATATTTTTATATAATTTACTTTTATAATAAACTAGATATACCAACGCCAGTCTAGCTTCCTTTTTTTAAATGTAGAATAGGTTAAGAATCGATGTCAGAAAAATAAGTGGCCGTTATTTTTGAATTTAGAGATTAGAACTTTTTGTAAACCAAAAAGTTTTTATTTCTGTTTTTTATAGATATTTTACTAACAATTGGTAACAAACACACACACAAGTATTGTAACAATATAATAAAGATGACATTGGAACTAAGTGACAAGAATATCTGTTTTAAAATTTACTAAGTGAAAAATATTAATTTCATACAGAAAAATAGTACTTAGAAAGATAGTACGTATTTAAATGCAAAACTTTTATGTTACCAAGAGAAAATACCTACATTCCCACCTTCACACCAATTGGCCTAGCTCAAATGTACTTCTTGTGCTATGATATTTGATACATACATTTGACAAGTAATACTCATACAAATTAATATATTTAAATACACATCTCTCATAATACACATCTCTCATTTACAAACGTTCGTATTCATCACACAAGCATCTGCCCCTTCCGGAACTCGCACCGGGATCGGGGATTTGAAGGTAGGGTTCGGCAAAACCGGTTGTCCATTCCTTAAGTTATGATTATTGTGGAAATAATACGTAATACTTTGTAATAGTGTAACAACTGTAGACAAGCATGGATAATACAGTTCAGGCTAAGGATAATAGAGAATACTAAATTAACTAACGTCTACAGCAAATACCGAGTAATCCGCGAAAAATGAACGCATACGGAATTTAGTTATCAGGTGAACCGCCATTGCTCGCACGCCCCCCGCGCCCCTACCATTGACATGTAAATGAAACAGCCAAGCCCGCGGACCCACTGTTATTTATCTCTGATTGGCTTCGTTTATTCCGTTTTGACAGACAGGTCCCGATTTCGATATCGTGTTCGATTCTGTTAACGTAATTATGTATTCTAACGAATCCAAGTCGGGTCGTGAAATTCGATTTTTGGAATTGGATTTCGCGAAAGCGTTCTTCGTTTCAATTTATGTTGATTGTTTTTTGTATAGTTGACATGTTGAGATGTTTAGCGTTATTATGTCTAAAAGTAAATTAACAGATAAAGTTTATACAATGACTCTTTTTTTTAGATGCATCAAACTTTTATATAGAAGGAAATATATTACGAATATCTAAATTTAACTTAAATTACTAATTCAGCACCAAATTTTTCAACCAGCACTGCGTATTTGTTATATGATTGTATCCCATAGCTGTACCCTATCGGCATTTGAAATAAAACCCGATAAATTTTCACCATTTTTCCAAATGCATTTCGACTTTTCCTTCGTTAGGAATGTAGCTAGCCACTAAACTACAGAGAACCCGAAAGGAAAATAAAATATTACCTACATAGTTCGCTGTCGATAGCAGAAAAACCCCGTGCCATAAAATCACAAAATTCAAGACCTTGCGGAGGAAGGGAGATAGGTATATCTATTCAAAATATTTCAAAAGCTAAGTAGGTTATTTCGGAATCTCGTTTCTACAAGATCTTTACACTATAGAACCTCACGGATAGGCATTAGTATGGGATATTTCTGGCGAGTGACATCTCTATAAGCTTATCTGGCGTTAGGTTTGATGATAATAAGTGATATCAGAAAATATCGGGTATTCGAAAATAAAATTCTAGATGTGACACCAGAGAAATATTCTTAAATTACTTTGAAGCATATCTGTAGCGAGAATATCTATACGCTAACACTTTATGGAGCTAGTATGTAACATAGGGGGCGTTAGCTCTACGTAATTTTATTTTTCTAAAATAAAAGATTTTTTGTAAAATAAAAGTAGCCTAAGTTACTCCTTATTACATCAGCTACCTGCCAATAAAAGTACCGTCAAAATCGGTCCAGTCATTTCAGAAATTAGCCGGAACAAACACACAGATAGACAAAAATTGTAAAAAATGTTATTTTTGTGTATGTACAAAAATATTCATATGCATGTAGTAAAAAACGGTTATTTCAATATTACAAACAGACACTCCAATTTTAATTATATGTATAGATTGAACTTGAAATGATTAAATCTCACTATCTTTTCTGTTTGTGTCATTGTTATTGTTAAAATGAATGTGCTCTGCGCCAAATTATTGTTCTGATTGTGAAAATTAATGTTTTTAAACCTAAACCTAATTCGACCGGTTATTTCTCATTCACAGCAAGATTTCTCATATCGTTTTTTACTTGTACTATTTGACATGTAAGACGCTATTCATACTAATCAACTGCCAAATGATTTCCATAGTTGAAACATAACACTCAAATAATAATACGCACACATGATTTAAACTAACTACTGACTTTCATATAACGTGACTATAAGTAATAGTACAAAATAGTGTTGTATAAAAAAAACAGTGTTTGGGTAATACTGCAAAATTATATGACATAGTCCAAATATACCACCTACATACAAAGCATAACTAGTAATTTAATTTGACAAGAGCGTTCCAGTTTATAAGTAGGTAAGCTAGTGGACTCATTGTAACAGCTGATAAGAAAAACTTATACTTTTATGTAAGTATTAGTGGTTTACTAATATATTCCCGAATTTTATTAACAATTATTTATTTAATAATACTTTGATCTGCCGTAATTTTGTTACAGATTATGTTTTATTTGTCATTACTAAGAAATCACACAAAATCATTTTAATTCTTTGCATTTTTCTTAAAAAATGACTTGGTTTTAAAAATGTAAATTTATTTGTCACAGATTTCATTTTAAATAATGATATTATTCACAATGTTTTACTATCAATTTTTATTATTATATTATACGTTGAGGTTTATTACTGTTAGGTATGTATCGCCTAATTTAATCTTTTACAAGAAGGGAGGAATTAGAATAAAAGTCTCACGTGCTTCTACTGCCTTAACTTCTGCTTTTTTCAATAAACTTGAGAAAAATAATACATTATAGATTTCGCTCAAAATAGTTATTTGGTTTTCCGCGGACTAACGAATTAGAGTCAGATGTGATACAAAAGCAGGATACATAAGTTGATATACCTCCTTATAATGATGCTGAGATCACATGATAAATCAGAACATATAATTAATTGCTAGTCGTGTCTTAAGAAGATTTGCAAAAAATAACAATTAGAATTATTATGTCGGTTTTTATACATACACTTGTGTATCCAGAAAAAATTAATAAGAATGTGAAAAATTACCAAAATTTGCAGAAAAAAAAATAACATTGATATTAAAATATCTTAGTATATTATGTTTGATTGTTTTCTGCAACGGAATTTTAAAATGCAATAAAACAAATCGCAATGGGTTCTAACTCAAGACTATTAAATGTCAAGTTGGCTAGAAGTAAAAATGACATCTCATTATTACCAAATATTTTAATTTTTATATAAAAAGTACCTTTATGCGACATTATGTACCTATTTATCTGTGACGCTTCTTTATTCTCTACATCTTCAGCGCATGAGGCGTCCTCTCAGAGTCAATATCAATAAATGGCAAGTTGGGAAATTGGATGTGTTGCGGCTCCCCGTGACCGGGCCACTCTGTCGTAATAACATAGTAATAAACTCGTAAAAATATACCAGGCTCCCGGTCTATCACTAAATATTTAACTATCTCAATGTACCCTTAAACTAATAAGTCAAAATTATGTATAATTCAAACTTGAAAAATATGTTGTGTTTAAATTTTGGTGTTGGTCGTCCAAAGATGATGTACAACTGTTCTACAATTCTTAAACTTAATAACACGAATTAAAACCTAAACTACTCAAGGTTAAGGTAATGATAATCGTATTTACGCAAGGCATTTTTCTCTCCACATATTTTGCAAATAAGTTAATAACAGTTAAAAGCATCACCCGTACCGCAATCAGCAGAGCCATTTGTGTGAATCTGTAACAAAACAAATAAAAAATATTATTCATAAAAATCGTAAAATATCTTCTAATTTGTGCTTATTATTCCAAATTCCGTTGCATCAGCCTACAGCGATTGATTTGACATTGACAACGCACGCATGCGTAGTAACCTAATTCAGTTCAAGGGGTTCGAAAGACAGGAATAGCAAGACACAGTTCCCAATTCGTGTGAAAGAGATGAACATACTGACAAAGCGTACGCTTTGCAGAGACGGGTCGGTAACATGGCGGGTTATTGCAACTGCATGCAGTTTAGAGGGCGATGTAGGATGCAAGGGTCGTTTCATATAACACAGTGGATTGGTTTATGATGCCAATATTGATGCGGTGGCATTATTTATTATGAAAATCGTGACTGTCATAAGTATTTTTCGATAAATTTTTTCTATTTTGTTTATTTACTAGATATATTCGTCTATACTTATTAGCAAATACGACGAAAATAAAAACACTTAAGAAATTATAACTAGAAAAAAATCTTTACATATTAAAATCTAGCGGTGAAAATCTTAAATAACAAAAAGAATAATAACACTCTTGCAAAACAGGTTTTAGATTTTTATAGTGTGACATATTTCTATTTCTTACATATAGACTACGAGGTACTTTGTTCTTGTAACTGACCATAAGACAAATGAAAGATATTTAGTTAGGTAGGTACCATGTGTAAAAGTCTAGTCATCAGGTATCATCTAAACAAAACAGTAACAATTGTGTAGAAGCAATCATCCAAATAATCAACTGAAGCATTATTACATCTTAAGAGCAAAGGATTGCCGTTTACCAAATGCCAATATCCTTTAATTTTAAACTTTAGAAGACGGCACCCGTGAAACACGGGCTAATCGCGTCAATTTTGCGTAAGTAAAGTAAATAAAAGTTTAAACAGATTAAAGTAACGGCTGAGTGCGGAGTTCGGCGGAGAGGGGTGCAATTATCTCGTCCTAATTTCACGTTAGGTCCGCCCGGAATTTGCAGACGGGCGACGAAAAGCACATAGAAGCTTTCAAATTACGAACATACTTAACATATTGAAAATATTTTGAAAACTTCGTAAATATCATGTAGAAGTGAAATGAAGTTTAAAGCTATTTAGAAAGAACTGATTTATCATATCTTATGATTTGTCATACAGATGAATTACATCCATTAAAATAAAAAGCCAATCAGCCCAAAACAAACTGTCACATTTTCTCGATTGATATCATAATCTATGTATTAAACTCAAAACCGGAAAATAGTTCTAGAAATTTGACCTTTTTGCATAGATCGACGTGTTGTTGACTGAACCTGTCGTCTTTATAATAGGATACGGTGTTTAACTTGTTTTTATACAAAAATAAGAAGTAAAAACAAGGTAATCTACTTATAGATAGCGGTACCTGATAGTAGGCGGATACTACGCATTTAAAAGCTTGTCACTCCGTAGTATCATTACCAACTATAACAACATTTTTCTAACATTAAATAGTAAAATAACTATGAATCAATGAACCTGAGATATTTACTTATTAAGCATCTTATTCTATGCTAAATTTTTATTCATTACACATTAAGTTGCGTTTTTTGCTACAGAAAGGGACGTTTTAGTAGTAAACGTTCTTGTGAATGGATGACATAATATTTTTAATAGGTTAGAGCAAAATAAGAAGCCTTAGTTCCTTTGCTATTAAAATACAGTATAATAATTAACATTTGTTTAATCATAGTTGTTTGTTTTTACAATCTGAAAAAATGTGTACTATGTCCCTTTCTTAACTTAACCGTATTGAAAGGGACGCAATTATTTTTGAAAGGGACAGTGCATAATATCACGGAAAATAACACCTTACTTAACACACAAACACCCTATTCTTTGGAATACACAAACTGAATATGGTAAGGTATGCTTACTATAAATTATGTTTTAAAATCTAGTTTCTGAAAGTAACTTAAAATATGATAAGTCTTATTTTTCACTAAAACAAAAAAGATATTCAATAACAGAAAATAAACACCCGTAAATAATTTAATTAGAAAAATAATCAATGTATTTATAATCGTTTCCTTCACTTATAATTTCGTCTTTTAAAGATAAATAATTAGGCTTAAAATAATGATTGCTTTCCTTAATAAGAGTAACAATTAACTTTGATTAAATGACAAACCACTTAGTGACACAGTGAGCAAAAAAAATTAAAGACTCCCTTAGTGCCACAGGTTTCATGTGCCCACTTTGTGCAAACTTTGCATTGATACCAGTCTTCAACACTTTCTAAATATCTTTTCTTACAAACGCTACACTGGTCATCACTTCCCGTTTTATATTTTGTTTGACTGCGGCATCTTAATTATGAACCTTCATTCTCAGAAATGTTGCTTAACGAATCAGAATCAGTATTTATCAACGAATTATTGCTGCTGCTACTGCTTGAAATTTGGCGCCTAGTCTTTTTCTTATTTTGAGTAGTTTTAATGCTTTTCTTAAATTGTGTTTTTTTTCTTTTTACCCTTCACACTACTTTTGTTTTTATTTGTTTCTTTATCTATTAAATTGGTTTTGAAAATTTGCTTTACATGTTTTAAATTATGTGTGTTAACTTTTGGCATTTTCATTTTTAAGATATTCATCATGTTTTCTATAAGTAATCTGTCTTTTTCGGGAGTTGCAGTTATAATTGTGGTTTTGCCTTTACGTGGATTTCCAGGAGTTTTACGAGGTGGAGCTTTAGGGTATGGTCTAACCTGTTCTGGAGTTATTGGAAGGCGGGAAGAATTTTCGACTCCAGACGACTTAGTATTAGAATATCCATCTTTTAACCTATTTAAAGTCGAGGTTCCAGCTTGTGGCTCACGCACTGTAGAAGTTCCAGGTTGTGGCTCATTCAAAGTCGAGTTTGCAGCTTGTTGCTTGTTCACTGCAGATATTTCAGGTTGTATCTCAAAGTTTCTTAAAGTAGAAAGAACAGGTCGTGGTTCACTCAAAGCATAGGGCTCGTTTAAAAAAGAAGTTTCAAGCTGTGTTTCATTCAAAATAGAAGGTGAAGTTGGCTTAGCTAAATCATATTCAGGTGTAGCAGAATAAAGTGATCTACGGTAGTTTTCTTCTTCATTTGACGAAGATTCATCTGAGTTTCCAACAAGACCAACAGGGGTTTGCTGCAGACGGTCTGTGACGAAAGAGGGTAAAAAATCTTCATCAGTGAAGACGTTTTTGTTGAGAGGCCATATACCTGTGTTTTTAAAACCAGATGTTATATTGTTCATATTAAAAGCAGCATAGAAACCATCTTTAGCAAACTGAGCCACATTATAAATTGTGACAGTTTTTCCAGGGTTTGAAGTCATCCAATCATTCATGCTAGCTCTATACCGAGCTTTGAAGGGCCCAAATACGGTTACATCGAGGATTTGGAGGCGGTGACTGCAGTGAGGAGGATAGGTAAGTATCACTATGTCATTTGCTTTGGCATAAAGCACTACGTTGATAGTTATGTGAGTTTTATGGTTGTCAAGGATAATTAATGCCGGTGATTCAGCAGTTGGCTTGACGATGTGAACAAAATATTTCAAAGCTTTCAAGAAGCAGTCTTCCGTTATCCAGCCAGATATATTTGCAAGCCCGAAAGCACCAGTTGGACCATTTTCAAGCATGTGTTCTTTAAAATGAACTCGCGGAAATATAAAAGCGGGAGGAATAGTTCCTCCAGAAGCATTGGCGAAAGCTAGCATAGTGACAAGTGAGCCTCGTTCTGTAGAGCTTATCTGACCAACTCTTTTAACACCTGTTTGCGCAACTACCTTTGAAGCATTAGTTACAGTAGCACATCCAGTCTCATCTAAATTCCATATCATGTTTGGAGGGAAATTATGTTCTCGATAACATTTCTCTAAGTTATTGAAAAAATTTTGCACGTTGTGCCTATTGAAGCTTGTAGTTCTCGCTAATGATGTATTTTCTGGTTTTCGAACGCTTAGCGAGTTATGCCTTTTTAAAAAGCCTTTTAGCCAGTCTAGACTAGCTGTATTATTTTCCTTCCACGAAGATGGTACATTAAGCTCCAAACGAATAGCATATTGGCATGCCAGTTCCCTGACTTGTTTGGTTGTTAAGCCATGACACATTTTTGCGGATGTCTTCAAATAATCTGCCAAGGAACACTCTTGGTCTGTTGTGAAAACTTTCCTATTGCCGATGTTCGGTTTATAAACATAGGACGTAGATTCAGAAGCTTTAGCTTTTGAGACCAGTCTATGTAGGTGTGATTTGCTTATATTGAATACCTTGGCAGCCGACCTCACAGATATACCTCTTTGTAAGACTTCGTTCACAGCCTCTTCAATTTTTTGTGCTTCTACACGCGTTCTCTTCTTAGGAGGCATTGTTAAACTGTAAAGGTGATAAAATTTATCAAGCTTAGAATCGACTTAAAATTCTAGTCTTGAAAGGGACAGTTATGAAAGGGACATCCCTTTCATGACCGTTTCTTATGTCCCTTTCATAAATATCTCACCCAAACTAAAAACATAACCGTATGAGCTACAATTTAAATAAAAATTTAACTAACCTTTTGCATTCGTGTCCGTATATGTCTATCCAATCATCAAGAACGGTAATCAATTAAATAATCCATTAACAGTATTTGACAGAACGTTTTTACAACAAAATGCAAATTTTCTTTTCACTGCAATAACAAAAACTCGCATGGTACCGCCATCTTTAATATGACAGGAGCGTAAAGTTAGGTGCGAATGGATATGCATAGGGGTTGCCATAGAACAAAAATAGTGTTGATTGGAAACTATTTATATATTTTGGGTAATCTTAACTGTCCCTTTCAATACTTGTCCCTTTCATACCACCTCTCCCTATAAGTAGTACTTGGTCCAAATATCGTATGTAAAATTACGACCGAGTCATAACCATAATGGAAATAAAGTACAAATACCTGCTATTTTGATTAATTACGTATCACTACATAGTATAAAACAAAGTCGCGCTCTCTGTCCCTATATCCCTATGTATGCTTAAATCTTTAAAACTACGCATCGGATTTTGATGCGGTTTTTTTAATAGATAGATAAATTCAAGAGGAAGGTTTATATGTATAATACATGCATAATATAGTAGAGCATTGCATCCATGCGAAGCCGGGGCGGGTCGCTAGTATTTAATATAAAATACTTTTGTTTTTATGTTTAGGTATCAGCGATATACTTAAATATGATTGCTTTTTGATGCTTTATATCGACAGCGAAATAAACATATTAAGTAATTATTTAGCTTAGCATCATATAAAAAATCATTATGTGATAATATCTCGAACGTAGTCCACACGCTCGTCTGCTACCTGCTCCCTATTGTCCGTATTCCCCAAATGAATGCACCAAAGAATTCTCATGACGAAAATTAGGCTAGCTCGAATATTCTTATTTGACTTGGTAACTTTAATGACAGTGATGTTTTGTTTTTTTAAGCTGCTTGTTTGTATCTGTAATAAGCTCATTTCAAACAGATAGTAAACCATCAGTGTGGAGATAGGTTTTCGAATTGTATTTTACATTAATCCTTATAGTCGTAAATAAATGCGAAAGCGGACAGACTTTAAATAAAAAGGCGTGTGATACTATGACAAACCAAAGACAAACGCACGAAGCGAGTTGTGAGCTGGTTTTATCTAAACATCAAATCGAAAAAGAATCTGCTTCACTCTTCATTTTATTTAATCATTACAAGTTTTCAAGAGATCTCTTTAGTGTGTTTTTATTCTAAATATCAGCATAAAATGAGTAGATAGCCACTTTTCCCCCTCACGTGTTAAGTAGGAAATGCGAAAACTAAAGCACGCTTTTGCTTTCAATATGGACAGATTGCGCAAGCTATATAGAAAGTTACATTTTTTTATTGCTGAAAGAAAACAAAATTATAATTTGCTCAAATCAATGTCGAGACACCTACAAACATTTATTTAAAAATTGATCAATATTTGTTTTTGTAGTTAGTTTTAAAAGAGTATCGTAATTTTCATACAAAATAGTAACGCGGTCGCTAACTAAGTACCTAGTTTCACATCTTAGACATGAAGTTATGACTTATTACGCTAGGTCAAGGCCTGAGTATTCTTTATCTTGGAGAATTATATAAGAAGTCGTTTTATAAGAGCATGCTTCAAATACTATGCTAATTTTGTCTTTGTTGTGCAGAGCTAGAACGTAGAAATTTGTTTCGCATGAGTCTGTTATGACTTTGGGTAAAATATAATCTACGCCTTATTGACAGAGTTAGAATTGTTCATAGATTTTTGTACGAATATATAATTATTACCAGATGAAATAATAAATAAATCTTGTGTTGTAGTTCAAATAAATGTCTACCAATGTAATACGCCTACATGAAAGAAAAAGCTGTAGGTTAAGCGAGAGCTTGTTAGGGATAAATATTTTCAGTGCAATTTTCCCTATATGAAGCAAAACACTCACCCGTTGGTTGTTATTGTAAATATAGGTAGATATGTAGATTCTCTTTGAGTTTTTATTTTTAAGATTTTTTGCTTTTGACTTATTTCTTTCTATTTAAATAAATATGTCATAAGTTTTATTAAGCACATAATACCTAATGATTGGCATAATTTTCAATGCAGTCTAATCAAAAGGAATAAGTTAATTTAAATTGCGGGTTAGATCAGATTTTCTATCCATTACCAGTCGACAAGACAAACTATGCCTTTTAACATTATGCCAATAAAAATTATCACCTTTATTCTATGCTATTCTTTTTTCGTATTAGGGTAAACATGGTGTATAGTGTACGACTGATTCAAATAGCTTAACATAACCGATTTTAATAAGTCTATTTCTCGATTTGATAATGAAAGGTTATTCTTTGAACTTTTAAATAATAATAATCATCTAATACAAGCAATGATTTCTAACTAATAAAACAAACACAAAGAAATAGACTTGTTCATCCTCCACGAATTTCAACAACATGATAATAACAATTTGCATATAAAAACAAGAGAATTAATGCAAATAGGGGGTGAAAAATCTCGTGATAATTCTTTCAGCTTACTCATTGTCGAAAATATTGTAATTTACAACAGCAAGAGTTGTTGCATTTGCATAGAAATCGTCGACAGTTTGACATCGCCGTAGTTTATTAAGGAAAACCCACGGCAAACAACACTAACACTTATACTTTATTAAAAAAAAAACCACTAGTTTTTTATTTATTCCATTCAGTTCCACAAGGTATAGGAGCTCTGGTGTGATTAACTGAAATACAAAAGTCCATCTTAATCAATTTTGATAGAATAAATTACACCTGTAATTAATTAAATTCTAGATTGTGTCGGTCTAATTCATAAAAGATTTCAATAGAGTTTTAGAATGTTTAGAGATCAGTATTATAATTAACCGTCAATAATCCATTTCTTAAGTAAACGTACATAATGCCTTATAAAAATTTAATAAGAAAATAATGAAAATAATCTACTAGCTTGAGCAGGTCAGGGAACTGAAAATCTACACAAAAGTACCTACTTATGGTTTTCTATCAAAAACGACTATTGCATCAAATTGAAACTTTCATAAACTTTGAAGATACCTCTTTTTCAACGGAGCTTACTTACTTACTTTTTCACTTAGCGAAACAGAGTGAAAGTTTATTTTCTCTTTAACACTAATTAATTATGCAGCTACTATTTATAATACATAATTTTAAAATCTTTTAAATTATATAAGCTGGACTTTGAGTTGATGTGACTTAATGAAAATAAATATTTACGTAACCAGTAGAATCATTACATAATATTATCACCATTAGCCATTTAACATTATAAACTATTATAAACAGAGGAGACGTTCTTATCTTTCAATTGGCTGGTAATTGAGTTGTATACGTATTGCTAATAAGTCATCCGCGTCAGATATGTATCTCTACAAGCTCGCTTGGAATCTAAATCAAGAAGTTTTTTATCTATACGTTTATTCTGTATACAATTTTGTCTTAATTTGCATTGAAGTCCTTAAGTGTATGTATGTATATATTATGTTATTTATAAAGCGAATAAATATATGTAATATGAATAATAAATAATTGGCAGCATCACTGTATCTATCTATAGATATGAATGCTAAATTTGAGCACTAATAAATGAAGCAGATAAAGGAGACTTCACAAGACATGTTACATTTCTCTAAAATTTAAACTGTCATTCGTTGACTTGTGAATTATTGAATGCGTGACTTACATGAGTCGGGATAAAGGGAGTCCCTGAGAAAACTTTTAGACGGTCGGACAAAGTCAGTAAAAGAATGAACTAAAGAAGCTCCGGGAATACAAATTGGAATATCAAATATGTTAATGAAATCAATCTCTTTGTTTCAGGGACTGATGCGAAGCACATACGAAAGTAGAGTCAATTCAAGATAGTCGATACAATGAGTAGCAGTGTTGCGGTGTAATGTTGAAATCGTTTATACGACAGAATACTAGAAGATTTATTCCTCGTAATCAATTTCAACAACAACTTCATCATTATCATCAATTTGTATCATTCCAGTTCTGTACATGGAGGAGTCATCATACTTATAATTATAAAATTGAAATTAGTTTAATATCTCTTTCTTCTAATCTTAAGTAGCTAAATACTTTATTATTTTTATTGTCTAGTTTAAAAAAAGAGAAATATTTAACAAAAAGAAGTGTTTCTGTTAATTTATTTCGGTTACTTTAGCACTTATTATTATTATAACTTATTTTATTACTGCAAACTATTAATTGTACAAATATCAAGATCAGTATTTAGGCAGTAATGTATGTAATCTGCGTCTACAGTGACAAAATTATTTCAAACCATAAATGCATATTACCTCTTTTTAAAATAATGTAGAATTCTAATCTGTAGCACGTTAGTTTTAATTTTTTTATCATTGTTAGATTACTGTTGATATGGACAATAAATAAAACCTAATCAGATTGTCATAAATTAAATAATAAGTGTGTGTGTGTGTGTAACTGAGCGAAAACGTTCCCTAAATTCTCGGAAATACGATTACAGTATTTGACTGTGACATAAATAAACAAATATTGGGCTTAGTCGTGACTTGCATAGAATTCCGGAGCCTATTAGACTCGTTCCGTTGTCTCTTAGATTAAAACATACATTTACATAATGTAACAGACAGATAGACGCCCCGGAACTCTGTTTTCTAAATTCCGATGTATTAGGATTACTTTCTTCTTCCACAACCAGTATATGGTCGCCCTTAAAACTTGGTGAATCATTATGATTATTTCTTCTTTTTTCTGACCATACATGAATATGATAATTTATCTAGAACTAGATTCTAGAAAATTCATCACCTGTAAAACCAGGTCAACTGCTTCCAAGACCCAAGCGTCATTTAAACCAAATTTAAAAAGAGGTAATTTTTATTACAGAGTTTAATTGGCAATTGGCAATTTCATAATGACCATGTGATAAAATTGATCTATGTAAATCCTATACTCGGTTCTGTTTATTATGGTTTTCTATTATATTTACCAAGCTTAAGATATTTAGGAGGCGGAAAGCATAAGCCATATTTGAACGTAAGTAAGTAGCATTTTTCTTTGAAATAATTTTGTAAATTGTATTTTATCCTTCGAACTAGCCAGTAAAAAGCTCCATTACTTCGGTAAGATAACATCAGATGGATGAATTTTCAGAATAAACAAAGGTGTTTTAAGTGGTACAAGTTTTAAGTACTGGCATCCACCTACAAGCCATGAAGGCTTCGTTATAGAGGCGATTATTGTGGCTAACTTAACGCTGGTCTTCTAACAAATTCGCTCGTATGGCAATACTAAATTTGAGGTGGTTTTGCACGCGTGAGCGTAAGCGACTTTCATTTGTTTGCTACGAGTACCAGTTTCGATTTTTTTTTTTAACTAATTATCACAACATAACTTAAGAAAAACCAAATTATGTTAAATTTTAATTTATTATTATTAAATTTAATTAAGGATATTTAATTTAGTTGTGAGAACAATTAGGATTATTTCAATAATTTATAAGATCTAGTTGGACGTTTAATATTTTAACATTCGAAAATGAATATGACTATAAATGGTGTATAGATATCACAAGACATGCGCCGTGGACAGTACATAGAGAGGTTACCTTCTTATCAGTATCCGGCTTCGCCCGAAGAAAGTTTTAGAAATTTCCTAAAGAGTATTTATATTTTTTTTTATTAATTTACAAATTCTTTATTACATTTACCACGATAGATTGAACTGTTGTTTTACCACATGTTTTTGATTTAATTTCTGACTTTATTATTTTAATATGTTTGAAACATTATTTTTATGTATATTAAATAAAAATACTGGTTTAGACTTCAACAAAATAAACAAACTGTGTAGATATATGAATAAATGTATTCCTATTTAATGATATATTGTATCCTAATGAAATAGTTAGAGATTTTTAATGTCGTATTTTGAATTCAAATAACATTCAATTATTTTAATGCAGAATATTTGGTAACATATGTATGGTTCCGTAAGGTAAATAGAGAATTCTACCTACTACCCGGTAAAATTATCACAGTCTAAAAAACACTCCTGGGTTGTGATCTTTTGTTTGTTTCTTTCTATGATAATTGCATTGTGGTCAAAACGATATATTGTTTTAAACCAACTTTAGGGTTGTTTGTCATTAACAACAGATCAGCTCTGTCTAGGCATGACACTATGCCTTTTTAATTATTCCAACCAACTGAATGTTTTCAGTCAACATGATAATTTTCCTAGTTTGTATACATGGTACTCTATCTACCTTATAGGTACTGGTACTACCAGACAATCTTTAGATATACTGAATGCAACACTATTATCTTAGGTTATGGTACATAATTAGACGGAAAATTATTGTGTGACCTTTTAGATACGGCTTCTTTGTGCTGTATAAATCCTTCTTTAAAAAAATCCATTGACAAGACTATTTGACACATTATATTAAGAAGACAAAGCGCAGTGCTACCAAAACAAACTAGAATGACAAAAGACAGATTCTAAAAATGAACTTTCACTTTCAACAAAAACACCTTTTTACGGATTTCACTTTGTGAATTGTATATTTGGAGCCTAAAAACTATATTGCTCAGGTAGCGATTATTTTTTTATTTTCTATTTCAACTGAGTTTTTATTGGTGTAAAGATAAAAAGAACAATTGCAAGGAACCAAAAGTTTGAAGTTATTCCCGTGTCTTTGAAATTAAGTCCACACAATAAAGAATTTAAATTTGATATCATATTATAGACTGGTTGATCTCATCGATTGTTTAACCAAACCGATATACCCATCTTTTGATATAATGGAAATTTAGAACAGTTTCATTTTATTTTAAAAAGGGCTTTAAAAAAACTAAAGCTTGATTTTTTTCTATAATTACAAACTTTTTCTATGAAACTATATCTTATAAATGGGCAGTCATGAAATCATTGATATTCATAACCCTTTTTTCTAACTTTTATGCTTTTTTTAAATAACGCTTAAATAAGATAATTTTGCGATTGCGCAAAGTTAAAAAAAATTACCATTACATAAACAAGGAGTCTCTAATGAAGTGTTAATACATCGCTTACCGGGCGATTTATCATCTATTACTTTTGGTCATCTTACTTAGTATCGTGTACATTATGGTATATGAATATCTATGTTACATCTTTGTTAAGGTTTTTTTGACGGCAAAAGGAGATATTTAATAACTTCTTCGAAGTAACCTGTAAGAAAATACACAAATGAATAATGTGTCCTTAATACATGTCCAGTCTTTTCCTAACTTCTGTGCGTTGTTATATATTGGTGCGAATTTATAAAGCTTCATTTTTATACTCAATTTTAAATATTTTAATAGTTGACATTCACTTAGACTTTTTTAGGAGCTGAAGCTCTTTTATAGACATAATAAAACACGTTTGAAAATATTTTACAGAATAATGTTTGCAATTACAAAAGAAATAACAATAAATATAATACTTATACGCCCACGCGGCGCTTATTTGCTTTAAAGTGTGTGAAACTAAATCTCTAGGTTAGGTGCTTCAAATGTTTTTAACTCAATATTCTTTTATTTCAAACGCTCTTTCGTTACACTATAGCCTCATCACAAAGACCGCATTCCCTCCGCTCAAAGCGCAAAGCATCGAGAGTTTTTACTTACCGACGACCGTGGGGGCAAAGTTCGCCCGTGGGAGTTAAAGCATATCCTGCCCACCCGCTCAACGCTTTTGCCAAATCCTCAGACAGAATACCAACTCGAATATTCGAAGAGATTGTTTAGAGGTGGCGTAATTATTTCCTACGAAACTTTTGTGGCACATTATTGCAGAGGAAGATTTCTTTATCAATCTTTTTCGCAGTCAGTTCGACACAAAATTAATTTATTTAGTTCTTACACTTCCGCGCACATTACACATTAGAATAAAACACTTTTATACGGATTTTATGCGCATGTTTTATTTTATTTTATATTTAATCCTGACGTTTCGACTCCTTTACAGGAGCATAAATAAATAATATTTAAAAAATTAAAATAAAACAATTTGATTTATATAAAATAATTTAATAATTAGGAATGTGCCCGATTAAAATATTGTGAAGGTAGTAGAAAATACATGACAACCATCATCTTAGTCATTCTGTGATCACGTCAAACGTCAGGATTAAATATAAAATAAAATAAACATGAGCAAAAATCCGTAAAAAAGTGTTTTATTATAATAAAATTAATTATTAGCTCGTGTACCGTGTCAGAGACCGACGAGGATATGTTATTAGGAGCTATATTTATGGTCACCAAATAGTTAATATTATGCCATAACAATGAAGACAAAACAAAAAAGGAGCAAGACTGTGCGATAAATTAAAAAAAATGTTAAATAACAATTCTTTCTAGGTGAAGGTAAGAGTGAAGGTAGAGTGAAGGTGAGTGAAGGAAGTACTACGAGTGAATACGTATCTTCTAGGCAAGCGCGTTACATCCTAGATTGCATCATCGCTTACCATCAGGCGAGATAGCGGGTCAAGTGCTTACCTATTTACAATAATAAAACCTTATGCCTTACGGTATAACCAAAGTGGCCCGCATCATATGAGAACATACCGGTTTCTTATATTTTTTTTTATGAAAAACTTGTTTCTGTCAGGCTTAACTGCAGTATACCAGTTTGTGATTTTACAAGTAAAGAAAACATATTATTAATAATTCATAAATAAAATAAATGTGTACAGAAAACACTAAAAGCGAGACCAACTTTTACCATCAGTCTTAGAAATATTTTTACAAGCGTTTTTGTTTACAAACCGTTTTCTTTAAAGTGGAAAACTTTGCCCTCTATCTCATTTTCAAGAGTAAAACGTATATAGGTACGTCGCTCGCTTGGTTAAAATATGTATGAACTCAGTTGAACTGAAAGGTACCTTTGCCTAAAATAAACCAAGTGAAGGATCGGCGTGTCCTAGGCCCATGAGGCTAAGATAAAATATTGTTTTGGCTGAATATCACGACACACGGCCGTAGGCTTGACAATATTGACATCTTGCACGCTATTCCGGAGATAAGTAAACAGTTTTTAAAAAGAAAAAAGATGAATTTAAATAATTATTAACTTGAATTCATTGAATAAATGCTTTACGAGATGACAATTTATTAATAATTTTGTTTATTAAGAGTTAGTATTGAATATAATGTCACAGTATTCACTAAAATTAGAAGTTTAACTAAAATTAATTAATAATGCATTTTCTTCAGATGTAGCTGGAACATATGAAAATTATTATTAATAAATTTATAAAAAAGACAGGTTAATAAACTAAATTCCTTTTTTAGCTTACATAAAACATAACATGAAAACACTAATATTGTCTCAATTTCATACAGATTATATGTTACTATTTCTGTTTATATTGCAGATATGAATTCTAATGAGAACCTTTCGGCTGGAGCGAAACATAACTACCTAATAGTTTTGTTTTTTTTCTCTATAAAATACTCTGTATCTCAATATGTTATTTTAATGGTAAATTAATTCGCACTAACATTGATACGCAAGAGCAAGTGAGAAGAAACAAACCTACGAAACGTTATTTATTTTCACACACGATGTTTAAGATATAAGTGATGCGTTACCAACCCTGCCTTATTATGTTACCTTAAGAGTACATAATTAAGTACTTTTCTCTGTAATAGACAAACAGTATTATTAATTTCGATCCGTAACTATGAGCTTCTGCAAGGTGTATTTAAATCTTAATTAGAATTCGATGTTTTGTATTGTATTAGTTCACCAATCAAACAATGTAACAACATAATTTTGCCACTAAATTATACCATAAGATACATTTTTACCAGAAATCCATATACCTCGAGCGCAACTCGATGCGAAAGTATAATTTTACAGTAAAAATAACAAGCAGCCGCGCCAATTCCAGCTGACGACGAAGATACCATAATATTGAAGTTCCCAAAGTAGGATGCCGCTAAACTGTCTCCGAACCTTCATTCTGATACAAATTTCACGACACTATAGGGCTGCCACGATCCTTTAATTCAGAAAAAATATTACTTATAAAAACCTTTATCTTTAATTTTCTTTAATGCTACGTAAAACACCATAAAGAATACAACCTATACACATACTCATATTGATCAAATGTTAGTCTCAAAGACATGTTTGAGTTGACTCAAGTATCGAGGTTACGTTATTTTTAAATATTATCTCATATCCTATTTGTTGTTAGGAATTACAAAATCTGATGTTGGCTTAAAAAATATAAGCCTCCAAGCAGCAAAATAACAGACCAAACAAAACATGTTTATGGTATTGCTCCAGTAATATACAAGAAGTTGCCAAAAGGTATAAGACAAATTGATAATTTGATGAATTATAAATTGGCACTTAAATATTTTGACGTGACAACGTCTTATAAATTGGTTTGCCGGGTGACACTTCAAGAAACTGCGTTACGCTCCGCTCACGTTATGCGCTTACAATGAGAGCGAGTGAGAGGCACGCGTCCCTTCCACTCGGGCATGGTTAGCCCGCCTAAGAGCGAGAGAGACAGACATAAAAAGTGGAAGGGACGCGTGCCTATAAATTAATGTTTGAAATATAATTCTTTGTATAAATAAATGTTTTAAATTGTTACTATTATTTCATCCTTCTTCCTACTATACGAATGAATATTCACATTAAAATTATTTTACCACTCAAAGTCGTTGTCACGTAAAACTTTCGCCCGTATACCGACTTTACAGGCAACCAACCAGTTTTTTTGATAAATAAAGCCTATTATACGTTGACCGAATATCTATGTAACCCTGACGTTTAAACTGATTATGATTATTATGTGAAATTTATTTAATATTAAATTTCTTAAGTGTGTTTATATTACTCGTACATTCTTTTGGTTCTTTTGTGCATAAATCAACTTTGCACACCCTTTGGGTAAGAATACAACGCTCAAATCTTGTGAATCGACACCAATTATTGTAAACCTATATTCTGCAAATAAATAATTTAAATTTGAAAAAAAAAATTGAACATGTTTGAAAGTCACACAACATAAGCATAGTTGTTTTAAATTATTTCTAATTTATTTAAAATCATTGTTGTCGTTTAAATAAACTATATTGTTGAAATATTTAACTATAATTTAAAATTTATCAAACACTAGTCAAATTTTTATTTATAGCAACCCTACGGAATGTAACCGGCAATACATTTTGCAAACAGTGACGTCTCAGAACCGCGAAAGCATGCTCCACGATACATATTTAGTTTTTCTTTCCGAAAAGTTTTGTACACCTTTATACAGAATGATTTTCTTTATATAAGTTTTGTTTTAACCTTTTGCTATTAAGTCATAAAATCTACGTATATTTTACATTAGTATTGTAATTGCAGATTAAACAAACATAATCTTATTAATAAAATATTATTAACCGTTAAAATATCCGCAATTTCCTGTTTTACTGATTTCTAATTAGCGTTAATGGGTAGATATAATTTTTATAAAAACACATTAACGCGCCATCTGCTATTTGTTAGCTTTTATTATGCGATGTGTGTTTTGGTTGTCTAAATAAGTCTTCAATTGAAACCTTCGTTTTGTTTTCCTGCTCCACCACACTTCTGAATAACATGTGACGATGGTTTGTTTTCGCACATTATTAATTAATATTATAAAGCTTCAACTATATTAACATCATTATAATCGGTAAAATTTGGGAAAAATACCCTTCCAAATAAAATCGTAACCATATTACTAAATTTTAATTTAACAGTTGAATGAACGAATTAGTCATAATAGAAAGTAAGTTATCTTTTATTACTATATTTTAACACCTAATTTTAAGAGAGAATACAACTATTAGTCTAATATTTTTCTAATAAGCGTTATTATATTACCTAATACAAGCAGTTGTCTATGGCAGACATATATATTCTGATTATTAACATTGTTGCAATGCTGATGGCGTCCGGAGCTCGTTTGTCTCTGGACATTTCATTCCAGCCATCGCGACAAGTGAATTGGCTCCATTTAATTAAGAACTTTATGGAATTTGCTACATGTGACAATATTGCTGTTACATAGCGTCTTTATCTCTTACACTTACTATATAAGATATTAAATTAAGTGATAATATCTTGTCTGCAATATCCGAAGTCACCTTTTTGGAATAAAATGTATATGTATTTCTCATACTTAGGTTTCTAAAGAAATAGTACCTATGTAAATTTTCATATAGCATTTTGAAATGACACAAATATTTGTTGAATGTTATACGGACAGTATAGTTAAAACTAAGAATTAAATTCGATAATTGTTTCATAAAATAATATTTATTGAATAAAGTTGATACTGATTTCTTAGTTGTAAAGTCAGCTTGGAGTAACAAAAGGTTGCAGGTTAATATTTCCCTTTTTTATGTTTAATACGTATGTCCAAAAACAATTTTTTGTAATTAACTTATTCTGAATGAAACTAAATTAACGGCTAATTATCAAAGCGTCCAAAGTGTGTGTGCGTGAGACGTTTGAAGGTAGATATTATAATGCATGTCACGACAGAATAGACTACATACACGCTACACACCACAAAGTATACCTATATCAGTACCCAAAACAATACAAACAGTGACAAGTCATCTGTGGAACGGCCCGTGTTTTCTCACAAATTGGACGACTCTATTCACATATTGCCTGATATTACATTCTCCGTGTGTGTCTGATATCACGCACACAGCCAGTCAATATTTGTGTCGGAACTTTGTCTTGGCAAAACACGTGTCGGAGAAAGTTTCATATTAAATGAAGGGCTATACCAATCATGCATTAATGAGTAGCGATTTGAAATTAGAGTTGTGTTGTCGGATAAATTTTATGAAAATTCGATCTTTCCTTTGTCTATGTTGAGTTGGCAGTTCATATTATGGTCGATACAATCATTATGTATTTATTCCCATTTAATATGTTAGAACGTCTATCACAATCTACCACTGTCCAATGATACGCTTACCTCACGCATGTCGCATTAGCTTCTATGCTTGTTAAATATATTCATGAAGTGTCATGGGATTGAAAAGATTTACAAACGCTGAGCGTTTAGAATTAAAGACGGTCGCAGTCGCTTGTAATGTAACGATTAAGATAAGCATAACGTACATCAGCGAGTGAGCAGAACCAAGAATTACAGTGCGCAAACTGAATTGATACAATTTGTTACATTACCAGTTTGTAAAAGAAACCAAATATATATAATTACTCATACAATTTGCAATATCCGTGAGACAATATTTAACATAATCGAATTAATTATATTGTCGTGCTCACCAGTATGAATGTTATATACAATGTTGTAAAGTCAACTAATTCGACTACAGCTAATTGCTCAAAATGAATCTTGGATTGTTACATGAATGCTCATCAGTTGTGAGGCAGTACTGTTGCCTAGGAACGCTTGAAAACGAATCTCTCGGTGAACATAGGCCTTTCATAGAACAATATACCAAAATATGTTATTCTGAAAGAATTATTACTTCTGCTTATCAAAATATAATGTTTTTTTTTTAAATTTCAGTGAGAGCGGGACCAAGAGGAACACGTGTTGATGGAAAAGTAACAAATTATTTAATGCAACAACTTGCGAGTATACATTTAAGGTACAATAATCAAAATTTATGTTAAATACAGAAGATTAAAAGCAGATGTTCATCCTATGTGTAATATTTTATCCTAAATTACGGCATTCCAAAAAGATCAATAGCTGGTCATTTGCTGCATTTTATAAATATTAATAATAGAAAAAAAATACAAATACAATATACATATCTTTATTTATCTAGATCTAGTAATAGGATACCTAACCTTATATGCAGACGACATCTGTCCGTGTTTGTCTTACTTTGGTGATACTATAAATAACTTTATAATTAAGGCTCAAAGCGACCTTATTCAGCTCAACAGATGTTGAGCAAAATGTAATTATTATTGTAATAATTATTGTAATGTAATTAAAATGTAACCATTTGACTGTAAAAACTTGACTTGAAAAATGTAAACACCTTAGAGATGTAATTTCAGATATATATGGCAAAAATTCAATATTAACTAAATTAACATCACTTGAAATTGACAATATCATACGATATTTTTTTAAACAGTTAAATATCGAGAAATATCTTGGAATTTGGATAAACGACATATTCAATATTACGTGCTAGTTTATCAGTAGGTACGTATGTCATCGAGAGATTATGGTATTTGCCACACTTCCATAATTATAAATTACTTCCTTTTCTTTTATATTACCAGCCAACAATCAATATTCAATTATGCTTTATAGTTAGTATGCAATTTTAAAATTATGCTTTTTAAATTTTACTTTCTTAAATTATGCCGGTAAATTTCGTGTAGTCAAAAACGCAGCAGCGAGCTTTAAAACTTGAATACAATGATTTTGACAGGATCTGGTCTATTGAAGCCTAATATATTTTTATTGATTTCAAAAAGGTGAAGTCGGGCTCTCTGCTTATGTCAGTGAAATGTTCTCTCAGGTATATTCAGGAAGGTGGATTGGGACGCCAAATGCTTTATTTGACAGAATTCTCTGACAATGACATTTCAACGTTTTAGAATATCCTTTATCCTTGGTGCAAATTCTTACCA
Source organism: Calamotropha paludella (assembly GCA_927399485.1). Classification (NCBI taxonomy): domain Eukaryota; kingdom Metazoa; phylum Arthropoda; class Insecta; order Lepidoptera; family Crambidae; genus Calamotropha; species Calamotropha paludella. The sequence continues at coordinate 16,438,313 of OV656815.1, read as the reverse complement.
CTTTTTAGCATTAATCCTAAAAACTTAACGCACTAAAATTTAAAGTGAAGTGCATGTCTGCCTGTGCATCCGTGGCATATAGGTAGCATATTAGACTGTTTCGTACAGTGGGGTTAATTTGGCGTCGATTATTTATTTATTGTTTATTCAGAAAACAACAGCTTTTTACATAAAACATAGATACTAAATTTAATAAAAGTGTTGGAATATTAGCCTAACAGTTTCCACCTCTAGTTGTTACAGATATAGTTATGTTAAGCAAATAAACTATAAACCTAACCTAACCTAACCTAACCTAACACATTTGATTAAAAAATAAAAACAACAATTATATATATTATAAATGAAATCTACAAGAAGTTATTAATGACACTAATCAATGCCCACACGAGGGCTTCGAAAACGCCAAATTTTTTCGTGAAATATGTCGATATGATTAAATGTATCATTGAACTCGTTTGCGGCTATATTATGAAACTATTTTTCCTTTAATTATTTTTATAATTAGCAAGAAAGATCGAATAGTACTACTTAAACCGGTGCTTTGGTCACTACCGCACTCACGGACCACACCGCACGGACCCAATAGGCAACGTTTATAGACCTATATCAATTTTATGAATTTAAGCTCTGATCTCTTAATCCAAACTTTTAAACAATTTTTGACTAAGTATCAGTTATCGTATCAAGTGCCATATATAGAACATCTTATGGGTACTTTGTTTCAGTGAATGTAGTAGATATGTTAAACAGGGTTTTTGGCAAAGCTTTCGACAATGTCTCACATCAAATTATTTTAGGCTTCATGCTTATATTTTCTTTGATTCGTCTGTGGACGGGGTCTATTTTTACCACGTTTTTCTTAACTTGCTTTCTTGTATGTTTGTTTGTTTGGGTCAAATCTTGCGATCGATTTTTCGACCACTTTCAGACATTCAATTGAGCTGACATTTTTTATATAGCCTTGCTTACGATGACAATACAATATTTTAAAGGTTTAAGACTAAAAAGTGTTAAATAAATTATCATAAAAAATATTTTTAAAAACCACGTTTTTCTCTTGTTACAAATGCACTAAAAAGGGTAAAATAAGTTTTTTTTCTCTAGGCTATGTGGATCCGTAAATATGTTTAGTTTAAACTAACTGTAAAATTATACAATTAAAAACGTAGGGCGTATTTTAAAACGAACCATTCAACATGACTTAAAAGTTCTTCAAAAATTCCCAACTACACCATATCACGCCCCACGTTTTTAATTGTATAATTTTACAGTTAGTTTAAACTAAACATATTTACGGATCCACATAGCCTAGAGAAAAAAAACTTATTTTACCCTTTTTAGTGCATTTGTAACAAGAGAAAAACGTGGTTTTTAAAAATATTTTTTATGATAATTTATTTCTACTTGACTGCACCTTATTTTATGTCACACTTAGTATTGCCAAAAATTGGTCTTGGTCTTGTTCTTACATTTAGCAAGACCAAGACCAAGACTGACCGTGTACGATTCGAGTAAGAACAAGACTAATCCTGCGAGTCTCTTGCGTCTTGCAGTTAGGACTGAGTGTCGTTTCAGGGAGTGTTTATGTATGTAGTTCGGGATATACGCTTAGGGACTCTATAAGACGCAAAGAAATATATAAAAAAAATTGGAGAATTTGACTTATGCGCATTACGAAAAATACCAATACCATAAACATACATTGCGAATGAAAATATCCATTAACAGAAAAAATAGAGCATCCCTAGTTTTGGCCATCGGCACTTTGATAGTGCGCGGCGCCTTGATGTTGACATCATCAAAGGTCATGTACTAACCTCTCAAAGAAATTTAGCAGCTATTCGGATGTACCTACAAGATACACGCGCCGACGGCTTCTATTGATATGCCACTTTGACACTGTTTGATTGCCGCCACAGAGTACAAGTATTCCTAAGAATAAAATAAGTTTCCAGGTGCTCAGAATGGACATGAATACATTATGCTGTTCTCGCATGATATATTGTAATTGGATAATGGTAAGGATAGGTGGATATCATAATAATTCATTCAAGTAAGTAATTATTATAATATTAACTATATGTGTTTAAAATAATTGCTTACTATAATTATTATTGTACATTTGTTCAAAATAAAATACAGGGTAACACGGTCGACAACACAAGTGCAGTTGCGTTGTCGACCATACCAAATTTATGTATGAACTGGGCAAACAGCTGCCACACTTTGATTCAGACAATCAACATTTATGGTGCTATGCTCACGTTTTTAACCTTGGTGTACAAGATTTATGAAAGACCTTAGTATAACACTGTGAAACAGCCAATAACGCACAAGAACAGTTGTATGAAGACTAGGAAGATGAAACTGAGGGCGATGAAGAGTAGGCGCCAAATATTGCTGGGTCATGTACAGCTATTACAAAATTACTCAGTATTTCCAGTAAAATAAAAAGAAGTGAGATATTGAAGAGGAACTTTCAGTCTGCTTGTGAAGCAGCTGGCGTGCCATCAAATCTGAATCCCATACTCGACTGTCCAACGTGATGGAATTCCACACATGATATGATTAGATTTGGTTTAAAACTGAGAACTGGCATTAACATATTGCGCATTTCTATCACCAATTGAATCATTTTCAGATCACAGATAGTGAATGGCAAATACTCGAAAAAACACATAAGTTTCTAATAAATTTTAAACTTTAATCAACGGAACTTGGTGGAGAAAAAGATGTTACATTACCGGTAGTCATTGTATCATTCAATCTCTTGCTCGATAAAATTGAATCCATGGTAAAACAATTAGATGAGAAACCTAATCGATCCGAAGTAGATAAAAGGCTCATTATGGGTTCCCAAGCAACTCTTCTTCTTCAACTTCCCAAGCCTTGGGTCTAAAATTAAAGAGGTAAAATAAAGCAACAACAGATTTATTGTACCTCTTTAATTTTAGACCCAAGGCATAAGGCTCAGACTTTTGAAATGACATTATAGGGGAAGCAAATGAAATCAGAAAGCCTGCGTAAATTTAATGAACTTTATAAAAAATATAAAAGTCTACACTCAGTGAATAAATCTCTAGAATCACCAAGTAATGAAAACAAAGTATGTGAATATGATGAAGATGAAGACGTAATAGACTTTGAGAAACTGTATGCATGTCCCTCGACGTCATCTGGATTTTGTCTTCAATGCTTAGTTATTGACGAGTTGGAGGAGTACCTAAGTAAACCCAGAGCCGTTAGCTCGAAAGATATTTTAGAGCCGTGGACGACGCACAAGACAGAGTATCCGACTCTATCAAAGATGGCCCGTGATTTTATTTCAATACCTTTAACTTTAGTTCCTGCTGAGAGATTATTGTCTAAAGCATCATTAGTAATTAGAAAACATAGGAATAGGTTAAGAGGTGAGTCAGCCAGATGGTTACTTTGTATTAATTCTTGATCAAAAGAATAAATATAAAGTAACAGTAATGTCAAAGTTATTGACAGTACTGTTCTGTAATTTAATTTGTGCTGTATTTTTTATTTAAATAAATGGTAAATTGTATAACTCTTTTATTCCATTTCATATTAGGTGAGGGTCTATCAATCTCTTTCTAGACAGATAATGTTTTTTTATATGTTTTAACCATGTTTTAGCACATGCAAGCTTATTAAGAAGCAGACTAACTCACGTGGGACACGGTAGATAGCTCAGTTGGTTAGAGCATCGGCACGGATCGCTTAGGCCGTGGGTTCAAACCCCACCCGGTGTCAGTTGATTTTTCGAATTTCTCATTAAATGTTTAGACATTTATTTATTTGGTTGGTCTTTACTATGGCTATGTTAATTTAAGCTCAAAATGTACCTGCTCTGTTACGTTGTTCTAAGATATAAATTAACGTTTAATAAATAGCAATAGGCTAATAGGCAATTGCGAGACTCTTGCTGCAAGACCAAGACCAAGACTGGGAGCGCAATACCAAGACCAAGACCAAGACCAGGTGTATTGGCGTAAGATCAAGACCAAGACTAGCTAAGTTTCGTCTCGTTCTTGCATTTGGGCAACAGTAGTCATAGTTAATGGTTATCACTCTGTGTTGGAAGTTCCATATCTATACCGCAAGGTTCTCCTTTGGGAACATATATGTAATTCATCATATTTATTAAAGATCTTAAAAGTCGCTTTTATAATTTGATTTCGCGAATATTTGCAAATGATCTTTAGTTTTTAAGAATCGAAACTGAAAGTGACCTACTGCTTATGCGAGACTTTAATCGCTTATTTAAAAGGCACCAGGCCAATAAGATGTTCTTAAAATTTTACAAGTGATATTATGATATAGTTAGCTGTTATTCAATCCTTTTATAGAGCAGAGGGTAGTTTTATAGAGGCAATTAATGAACCCAGGATCGAGTAGTTATCATTGACTTTTCGGTTTTGTTCTAACAAATAGCAAAACGTTCTTAATTTTTTTTTTTTTGCATTCATAATGCAATATTTCTATAAGATATAAAATACCTGTGTAAAAAACAACTACGTCTGCGAGCCCTCAGATGGGATTCGAACTCACGACCTTTCGCTATCCGGGCGACTGCTCTGACCGCTGAGCTACCGAGACGCTGGCAAACGTGTCGAATTTTACAAACGTATTTCAACTTCTACTATGAGCTAGTATCGTTCCAGCAATGTTGAACGCTAACTACCTTTAACATCCTACCTTCATACCTTCAACAAAAAAGCAAAATGTTCCAGAAGTATAATAAAATTATTTTATCTTAAACAGTTCGCCATTTACTCTTTTGATTTGCTCCTTGCCACACATACGTAGGTATCAAAATCAAAATCAAGTGTGGCAAGTTTAAAACTTGTCTAGATAGACACCGTAGATATTGTTTTGTGCCCTATCTCTCCTAAGACTACTCTTAGGAGAGATAACTTTAACGGTCATTTCAAAATGAAATTGGATGTCTTCGGCTACTCTGCAAGTTTAAATTTACAATACTGTAATATTTTTTAACTACCTAATCGTTCCGATGATCACTCAAATTGTTATTGTATAATAAATATACCCAATCACCATTGTTTCTTCTTATTAATTACAATATTTGGACCCACCACCCAAACATATGGTAAGTAAGCTTTAGGTACCAAAGCATCAGAGACATTACTGAGTTCAAATAAAAAAATAAAAAATAAATCAATCAAAAACAGGTTCAAAACAATTGTCGGTATATCTAACTTTCATAAAAATTTTAGTTCTCCATATAGATTTCATGCAGTATTTTCCTATTCGATCCATTCATTAATTGAGTCGTAACAGGCTAAAGCTTTGTCACTTTTCTGAATCCCAAGAATATTTTTATTATAATATTCTATATTTAGAATAGAATAGTATTTTATGTGAGAACACATAGCACGTACAAAATAAAAAAAATGAAAATAACATTTACAAAAGCAAAATAAAGTTAAATATCATTATCCCTTGACATCTTAAAACATTACAGACTACCCAAAAGCCCAATAAAATACTAACTGATGCTTTTATTGTTATAGCATTATAATAAACGTATAAAAACAACTATAAATAAATTTTATAGATAAAGGTGGTTCATTTAAACTTTATAAAGTTCTAATTGATTATTTGTGATTTAATTATATGGTAGATGTTTTTATAGTTTTATAAGACTGTTAATTGACAAGAATTTGTATATTGTATTAAAGTTTTAACGTAATTTACAACCTCTGTTGTAACAACTGTTTGTAGATACTTGCACCCACCTAGTAGCATTTTTGTTAAGTATGCATACAAATTAGTTTTTCTACACATTAACTATTCAATGGTCACTATTCATTCATAATAAGATATTTTTATATAGCTACTCAATTCGAATACAAAAAGCTATTTAAACCAAATCAGTCAGAAGGGACATGAAAAAGGAAGACAAATAAAGTATGTAATTAAATGTTATAATATAACCTTACGATATAAATTTGTAATTTTCGAAGCAGATATTTTGCAAATTACGTGTCAAATTATACCCGCGTAACACACGAAAGACAATCACATATGAAGTAACACACGCCTACGGGATCCATTTTATCGCCTCGAGTCTCAATCCGCTGCGGTGTAGGATGTTCCATCGCTTCAAATTTGAAATTGGAATGAATGGAGAACCCCCCTAATGGTACAAGTTAGATGAAAGAGGGAGGGGCGACTCTATCGGTGCCGGTACTTTCCCATCTACGTCGCGAAACTTATACTCGAACTTTCTGCTAGACTTACTTTAAGATAGCGATGTAAAAAGACGAGTTTCGCTAACCGAAAGTAAATACTGGCACCAGCAATCTTTGTGTTCCAATTTCAAAATTTAAATGGAAACATTTTAGTCTCTTTTGATTAGTTTTTGTTAATTTATATCAAAGTGTATGTATATTATAGTTCCTAATTTACCAATTCTTGATTTAAAATCTACTAATGTTCCCAAATTTTACTTAAAATATTAATTACAGGAATATTTTACTTCATTTTATTTTGTGTATAGATTTTATTATAAGCGTTTAGTATCTTTACGTAATAATGGTTATGTTTAATTATAAAAATTATCAAGAGTCCAAGATAATTTATTAAATGGCTAACTTTAAACTTTTAAAAATAAAAGTTTTATTTGAGATCCATATTTTATTTTAACAAATGATCTTATAAGCTTTTCTTAATCAGAAACTGACTAATTTATGCCTCCACTAATAGGTCGTCACTCAAAATTCCCATGTTATGGCGATGACATATTCATAAAGAGTGGTTGGTAATGACAAAGATAAACTTATCCTGGTTATGATTTATTACCCTTTGGATAACCAAAAAGCTTTTTTCACATACACTACGTATGACTCACCAAGTCACATTTTAAATTGAGTTTAGTTGAGTTATTATTAGCTTAAAACTATATGGTTTATAAATATATAGGATCCATATTTACTCTAGGCTTATAAAACAAATCTTTTTCAGCAATCCTATATTTTTTTGGGCAACAACTGAATTTTTATTGGAATTTTTTTCACAACATTGCATTGCGTATTTTACGTGGATAAGTTGAGATGAGTCTCCGAAGACTAATAGACTTAAAGCTAATATAAGATTAAGTCACAGCAAAGTGGTCGCATTTCATTAACTTTAAATAAAAAGGCCGAACAAAGTGTAAAAACTGTCACTTCATAACAGTCCATAGGTGTTTTTCATGTGTCAATCCCTCTGCGTACTTTATTAAGATTCTACGGTTATGCCATAATATTTAACATGTAGTGTTTAAAATAATGTAAAAAATATATTTTTTTATTATAAAATAATAAAACAAAAAACTTTATTTTTTCATTTACTTTGAACGATTTATAAAAGCGATTTGTCAGTATAGTATCTATTTATTTACTCTGTTCATACCTATAGGTACAAAGGTTAGCTCACACCTAATTAGTCACAATAGTTATAGAACAGAAGTATTTAAGTTTTTTATACATAAAATCACTCTTATTGGAAATCCAATAACAACGAGGGCAATAAGTAAGGTACCTAATTAGCACTTGGCCACATTTTAAACTTAATATAATCAATATAGGAAATAACATTTCGCACCTACGGTGCAATAACGTCACTTATGTAATTTTAGACAAAACTGAACTGAGTATGAGAAAATACTCCTACCTCTACTCCACCTCTTTACTTTGCTTGCTTTTACTGCAAAATGAAGTTCAAAGTTGTAGCTTAATTATTTTATTTGTTTAGCCGAGAAAAACTATATGTTGTAAGGATGTTCAATTTTTAAATGCTTCCCCTGAAATATTACACCATTCGCATTAGTGACGTTATAGCACCGTAGGTGCGATTTGTATAAACATCAAGTTCAGATCTTTACTTGTCTTACGAAATAAGAAGCAGAAACTAGTAAAATGGAGATTCTTATAGGAATACACACAATTTTTTTCCCGCAATACAGTGGCGCCACGCAGATCTTTACCCAAACAAGATACGAACCATCGAAACAGCGCCACCGCGCGGCGAACGGCTGAATCATCATAATTGCAGTTTTACGATGTAGCTCGAGCTTAGTGTGCGTAAGCTTGTCACGCACACTTTCCAAATAAAATTGTGCGTGTTGTACAGTCTTCGCGTGTTGTCACGTCCCATGTACAAAAATGCCTAAAGTTGTTATCTATTGGATAGACAGATGGCATTGGGTGTAACGTAAAAACCGGCTCCTTTATAAAGGCTGGTATACAACTTACCGAAGCGACGCGCGTACAACCAAGGACATTTTCACGTTTTTCGAGAACTCTATATGATTTCTTGAGTCACGTGCATGAGTAGTGTGGGAACAAAATTAGGCACTCGGGGCACAGGTTAATTAAAACCGTAAAGACGTGTTGGCTAGCGCGTGGTTTCTTCATAACTGTGATAAATAGCGTGAATTTTGTATTCGCGAAGAAAAAACTTTCCGTGTGCAAATGTGGAGCGAAACTGCATCGGCTATTGTTTAGTTTGCCAATTTATACGGGTCGGTTACACTTCTGCCTTTTATTGATGCATTACCGATAAAAAGAGTCATAATACGTTTTATAGGTAGATTTTAATGGCGATACGTTAGCGCAGATTTGCAGTTCGCTCAAAACGTTTAAAGAACCTTTACTTGAACACGTTATTTGTATATCGTAATAAAAATTTGAATTCAAATCACTGGAATACAAAAAAATATGACAGGCTTATGTATATTTTTAAATAACGACATGAAAATGTGTTTATAAACTGTCTATTTGGCATTACAAGCATTGGCATTTAGGCATTGACGATACTTTAAAATTACCAAAGAAAAAAAAGATTTCATATTTCAATCATGACCGATTCCCTACTCCCCTTGTTTGGAATTCCGTCTTATTTGATATTATATGATATAGAAGATCTGAACCCAAAACTAAAATTTAAAAATGAGTTAAAATAATGTTCTTTTGTTGACTGTCGATAAATGACAATTAGAAAAATGAATCTAAGTAAATTATTACTCAAAGCAAAGCTACTTAAACTATTTACTACTAGCTTTCCGCCCGCGGCTTCGCCCGCGTGGAATTCGGTTATATTGCGGTATAAAGCACAACTAAAAGAAAATTTCTCATTCCCACGGAAAAATCTAAGAAGCGCGATGTAACGCTGGATGCAATTAGTTGGTACACTATATTATATGTTTTCCCTTGTGGAGCAAAAACATGCAGATTTTGGGGACTGGAAACCCGGGAACACGCTACACAGAGCTGACCATGCGAAAAACAATGTTTTTCCAAGCTATGATTCCACTTCTTATGTATTTTAAAAAACACATCGTTACCATGTTTTAAAAAACACCCAGTTCCATCTATCGCAGACCTCAAGAACTAAATAACATAACTAATACTTATACCAATTAGTAATACGTTGACTTTAGTGATTTCAGGATAAGTAGATGTAAAAAAAACAATTTAGACGATAAAACAAATTGTACGTTATCCCTCGAGAATTCCTCATTTTCGAGGATTCATTTTCGTATCATTTAGCTTCAAAATTTACATGTTCATATTCGTTTGCAACATATAAGTAGATGTTAAAAAACAGTTTAGTAGATAAAACAAATTGTTCGTCATCCCTCGGGAATTCCTCATTTTCGGGGATTCATTATCGTATCATTTAGCTTCTAAATTTACATGTTTATATTCGTTTGCAATAATTTACGTTGTTTTAAACGACATACAGCGCCATCTACAATCCATCCATCAAGCAAACAATATTTTTGTTTTTCCTCGGGAATATCAATTTTTTCCAGGATAAAAAGTACCCTATTATTTAATCCGGACTTTTATCTTTACGCCTGCAAAATTTCAAAGCAATCGGTTCAGTAGTTACGGCGTGAAAGCGGAACAAACAAACAAACAAACAAACTCATTTCCGATTTATAATATTAGTAAGGATTAACGTACTAACGTCTTTCATAACAGCTTATAACTCATCACCATTATCCTACTCTCGCAATCTCGATAACAGAAAACGGTTTTCAATGGAGATCTTTTGATTAGCAATTTAAACAACAATGCTGGAACTTTATAGAGCTCTTATCGCGCTTAATACGCGTGGAAAATCGCGCCTGTTATCAGCAAGAGACGTGTTCCAATTCTTTATCGCTAGGTATTCGCTTGGAAAACTTATTGTGTGAGGTATATGGTCTGTAGAAGAGTTATTTAAAACAGTTTTCGACTTTGCAGCAAAGATTTCGTTTTAAAACGTGAGTTCTAAAAGTTGCGAGTACTTTAATCTAAAGAAAATCGTTCTGTTATATTCGTCTGCTTACAAAATATGTATTTCTTTTTAATCGTTATATCATTTGTCTTCGCCCACGTAGGTACTTAATTGAGTGATGAAACACATCTTTTTTACTATCCATTTGCAGAGATTTAATTCGTTTTCGGAATCAATGCTGCGATCAAACGTTACAACGCAAACCTAAAACTGAAAAATCTCCGTTATTACCGTTTCTAGCATATATTTGACACACTCGACGATGCAATGACATGAACCGATACTTCGGATTCTCTCACACAAGGCGCTCATCATATGCGTACTCATGTCTGTACACCATTCGAATAGGTTTAGAATTGAAGTTCTAGTTCTTAGAGGTGCCCGAAACGGAACAAAACATACCGGAATCTTTCTAAGTAGTTGAGGCGCCGTAGTGTATCTACAATAGTTTGAAGACATTCTTTTAAAAATAATATTTACGATGCGTTAAAAATATTATAAACACGCATATTAATATTCGCGTTAATTCCTCGTGGTAAGCTAAATGCTAAACCCACGTCCGTAATTCATTGGCAAGAGTCAAACTCCAAACTAAGATATTTTCCACTATGCATACTTATGGTTTATTTAGGATTATGCTATCCTAAACCTGTATTAATTTTGCATTTGATAGTAATCACTAAACCGCCACACATCTAGAAGCCATATCTGTAACTAAGTCATTAAACGCGCACTGACCAAATTCAAATAACCACTATAGAAGCTATAGAAAAATGAAATTCAATTTAAATGTAGAGTTAGCACAACACACACACCGCATTTGACACTTTATTCTCTACTAATATTGCTAAAATAAACACATCGAGATTTATTATATGTTTTTATATTTCAGCAAAATAATCTGCATTAAATAAATAATAATTTCGTATACTTTAATAGGTGATATTAATACGTAAGTGTTTCAAATCAGTATCGGTTTTGTAATGTGGTGCTGCAATAGATAGAGATTGCATTTTCAATGCGGACTGTTGTTTGACTTGTTGTTTCTTTTTCCCATTAGTTGCTCATTACTTCACAGAACACATTTTTTTTCAAGAATAATAAAATATTTGATAACATTATAACAACAAAAACAGCCTCTACACAATATCGTGATACGTTATCTCATAAGTGGTGTTTCAGGCAAATCAGAATATTTGACATAAGTGAACATTTAAATAGTTTATTCTTATCATTATCAATATCATTGTTGTGATTATTTCAAATCATAAATCAGAAATCATAAATGCACTGCGGATTTTATAGGCATACGTCTACCACTAAATTACATAACATAATAACGGTAATTCGATACTGTAATAGGTACATATACCACTTGTGTTAAATTATAAGTTTAAATGTAGAAAATAAGTCATTTATTTATAATTAAACAATACTAATAAGATGCCATTTTAAGTTAAAAGGGTTTAAAAACGTAAAAGATTCAAGTCTACAGCGTTAAATCCTAATTCGATGACTTATTTTTTGTGTATGATGGAAATTTAATACCTTTTGCCTACTTTTTGCAAAATGTCGTTACCGAACGTGGTAAGATCGAGGGTCATTGATACCGACCTACACCTCAGCTGATCGCCCGTTAAGCCTTTACGACCTGTGACGTCACTTTTTTCCCTCCAAATGATTTACAGCGTAGCCATAAACCCTCCACAATAACTGTACCGATTGTTTAACAGTTAACCGCAATGTTTAACCCTTTCTAGGTAACGGCCTTTTTTGCTCCAGTTTCTCGTATTGTGATTTAAAAATTTTGAGACTAGGAAGTCGTAAAATTACGCAATATGCAAAAAAGGGTTAAGCAATTTCCAATTTTAACAATGACTCTTTGTCACGTGGACTGTTGTGTTTTTGCTGTACCTTTTGTTCGCGTAGGCTTTATGTGTGGACCATAAAATTGGATATTTTACATCTGTAACTGTCTATACAACCTAAGTGTTTAAAGTTTTAAATAATAGTAATACCAATAATAATATGTCTTATATTTATTAGCTATTATTATATTAGCCTAGCCCAAAGTCAGCACTTTAAGGCTTGTGTCATAGTTACTAGAGTAATGTATAGTCATACACATATGATACATATATATGTAATATTTATAGAAATATATATAAATACTCATGACTCATGTACAAATTCTCGTATTTATTACACTAATATCTGCCCCTTTCGGGACTCGAACCCAGTATCGTCGGTACGAATGGCAGGATCGCTACCGTTGCTCCAAACTAATGAATCTTTTAGACACGTTTGACCTTCAATTACGAATGTTATTCATTGGATAGGTGACCAATCAATTCATTTTCTTAAGTTTTGTGTTTCGTAGGACACGCTAAGCCGTTACCTTACCAGAAACCATTGGTTAATAGGCTGATAATGATGGCGTATATAAATCATTGCTATGATGCCTTTTGATAGCAATTTCTTAATAATAAGATAAGTTTATGATTTGATAATCTGTTGGTTGAAGTATTATTTAACTAAAGTTAAAACTTAATTATATAAAATAAGGAATCAATAAAAGACAAATACATCTGCACCCTAAAAAGGACGCCAGTACCTATCTCATGTGCAATGTTCATTCTCTTATATATTATACTTCAGACGATTTGACGAATTTGTAAAAGAGAGCTACAAACAAATCTTAATTTAGTAATTAATACGATATTTACATAAAAAGGATGATTATTGTTTTCAATATTGTTACTGGTTTAAATCCTTTTAGAGCTAATTAATATATAACGTGAAAAAGAACTTTACAGAAATAAATTTTTCATTTGACTTTTTTCTTAGGCACAGTCGACAGCTCATGACAACCATTATCTTAGTCATCCTGTGATCACGGCTCCTGTAAAGGAATCAAATCGTCAGGATTAAACATAAAATAAAATAAAATATGAGCTAAATCCGTAAAAAAGTTTTATTCAAATGTGTAATATGCACGGAAGTGAAAGAACTAAATAAACTCATCAAGCTGTATATTTCCACATTTATTTGTATACTTTCTATTTATTTGTATATTGTCTATATAATAAATTATTATTTTATTTTTAGAAAACCGGTTACAAGTAATAGGTCCCTATGTTTATTTCTAAAACAGAACAATGAATAGCTCGATGCTCAGTAGGAACATTCTGTCCATGGTTGATGATCACGATTAGTCATTTTTAGACATAATTATATAATAGGTTTAGACATATAACCTTATACCTATATGTCTTACTTATGTTCAATGTACGTTGTTTTTGTTGTATCTTGTTTGAGATTATTACAATTGTCAAATATAAAACTACAATATGTATATAGGTATACTATAGTATGTACTAAATAAATATAGTATGTGTACCTACGTACTTTGTGTGCAAGATGTTATTTATACCTTGTGTTTTACTGCCGCTTTTTTTTTTCGCTGGAACCTGGTAGGACAACGTCACGTTACGTTAGATTCAGATACTCTTAAATAATTTCTAATTAAATTAAAACCAGGAACAACATCAATATCATATATTTGAGAGAAAGTCATATATTTTCTATAAAAAGACCCCTTAGCTGGCAATCTTGGGCGACATCCACAAATAATGTGGCAAACAGGAAAAAAAATCAAAAAGAAACGAAAATAGATTACGCCATAAGAGCTATAGTAAAACACAAGGGATTCAATTGGCTATGAGAGAAAATCAAACATTTCTATATAATGACGATAAAACCATATAATGAGGGTTTCTGTGAGGGGATATTTTTGGGGCGTATATATTTCATATATATTTCATTTTATTGTCGATTGTCTTTTTATGTGATGTTTTTATTGCTTCTACGTTACTCTAATTATTGTACGAAATACTATACAACTTTATGAGCCAGTCTTATTTAATATATATATATATATATATATATATATATACCTATATATATATATATATATATATATATATATATTAAATATATAATTATATATATAAACTATATACATTTCTTTCTTCCTGGTTGCAATCTTAGGTATTAGGTTTTGCTTTATCGGTTTCTAACATACCACTTATTTCGAAAAATATTTTTGCTATATTTTTTACTTTTTAGGTCCCTGTTAATTCCGACTTTTTTCTTTTCATTATTATAAGCATAACTTCTGTGAAACGATAGAATCTTTGGTTCGGGTAATAAATTTAGAATAGACTCCAAATTGATTAAGGCATATTACATGCAAAATAATGTTATTTAAAACTGATTAATATTAAAAAATACATTTAGGTGTGTATTTCTAACGCTTTTGAAATATAACTTTTTGTATAAGCCCAGATTATGGATTAATAAATAAAACACACAAAATTTGGACAAAATCAAATTAAAACAAAAGTACATTGAAATCGCCGATTTTATAGTTAAGCATCAAATATTTAAGATTTATTTAATTCAGCTTGATTTTATAATCAAAACAATTAATATAAAAAATATCAATAGGTTTGCTATGGTTTGCTAAGCTTCTAAAAAGCTTAATTGGAAGGGCAGTCGCCCGGATACCGAAAGATTATGGGTTCGATTTTCGTCTGAATCCTAAGTCCATTCGAGTTTTCAGTTGGATTATAATAATTTTAAATTATTTTTTCGACTATTTTAATTACCTAAATATAACACTATAAATGTAAAAAAGGTAGAGTTTTAAAATAAGGGTCCCAATAAGCCTGTAAATAAATGTTAACCGTTTTGTTCAGTGATTGCAAAGCGGAAATTGGGTTCACTAACCTTTATTTGTGATGATTAGTTTTAATGCATCCTATTGTATCAAACAAAATATTGGTGTAACAAGTGGATCCCAAAGAAGGTCAATTGCTTATCTCAGTAGGTGTAAGTGTAATAAATACAAAGTATATCTTCAAAGCTAGACGGATAAGCCGCTATTACCGCGGGCATATTTTTTGGATGATCCAAATATGTGTGCGCATAGCTGCGCGCATAAATCATGAACTCGTTACGATTTACGAGCGCTCTCGGGCATACACCGCGATTGGAGCTTAATTTTAGGATCGGCCACAATGTTAGGATAAGCGGAACCAGTGAAGTTGTAGACCAGTATGTTCACATTTAACTTTTAACTGTGCGTCATTATTATTACATAATGTCCCCAGTGCAGAGGCACAAGTCTTCCTTTTGGGATGAAAATATAATGCATAGTGACTACAGAAGGCAAGTGCAGCGCGGAATATGCTTTCCAAAGGACAAAACAAAACCTATCCCTTTACCGGTCCAGTAAGCCGCTCTCATACAGGCTTAACGAAACAGGTTTACTTGATAATATCTCTATTTACATTCATTTTTGAGATATGTTAATAGTATGTACTGAATGGTATGGCACTAGTTTTCAGCCTGAATCGAAGTGGCTCAGAATGAGCAAAATAAAAGTTATAATATATGATTGAAAAATTAAGAAGACTAAAGTAAATTAATAATTTTATGGAAACCTTTCGAAACCATAGTCGCATGATCTTAGTCATCTTGTGGATATAAGTTGAGCTTAGTTTTAAAATCACGTGTCATGCTCACTAGCAAATTCAGATACATAAATCAATTTCTGAACTAGTTTATAGCTGGCTCTAGTTGCCATACCGCGATCTATTCCTAAGTAATCCTGAATATCAATAAATGTGTTTTTGTAGTTTTGTTTGTGAGTCAAGAGAATAAATATTTAGTTATAAATGCGTTATTACATAGATGCTCATTCTATGTGATAAATTGAAAAAGTACCTATGTACATTTTATTTTATAAATTAGTATCGCAAAAAAAGAAGAAATAGATTGTGAAATTGACATAAACTTACACATTTAATCAAACCAAACGTGTGGTTGTAACAAGAGACCAAAAAATTTCAGTAAGTGTGCCTATTTTGATACAATAATAAATCTAAATACACGAATATTTATCAATATTGTCTTGATGGTCTTTCGTGTGAATGATGAAACTTAGGTGAAAATAAAAATATAAAATTAGAAATAGTTATTTATTCTTCAGAAAACCAAATAAATATACCTGTTTACTTGTATGTCATAAGAAGTTAAAAACGGGTCCGAAACATATGAACAATATAAAAATTTTTGATGCCCACACTTAAAAATTTTACGTTTAATTTAAGAACGGCAACATCTGCTATATATAAACACATAGAGAGGATAAATTTGCGCATTTAAAATTAATTTGCGCTTATATATCCGGTTAAAGCGGTTTCATTTTGATACGTGAATACCGCGGAAATGTGTGAACTTAATAACTGTTTACCTACTTATCGAAATTGAATAGATTAAATTGAACACAAGAATAAACTCCGCTAGTCTTACGCAACAAAGTCGTGACCTTAATCGCTTTCAAGGGCTTTAAGCGTCCATGACCCCTTGTGAGTGGCGGTTGGGATAAACGTAGATGCACACCCATCTACATACGATCAAGACAGTTTGTTCAACTTTCTTTATCACTTCAGATTATTGAGACTTATTTTTCGAGCGATGACTCCATGAGTATATGATCGGTGGAAATTGCTGAAGTAGAGTCTATTTTCTTTCATTTGAATATACAACGTGATAAAGAGATTAAAAATCACAAATGTTTTTCATCTCTTTTTGTCTAAAACAATGCATGTTTAGACCTACCTTATGCCATTGTAATAAGGTATCATTTAATTTCTAGAAACCGACCTACACATATGTTTATTGATAAAGCGGAATAAGCGGAAATCTTACACTATTGATTTAAAAAGGTCTATTGTCTTAGATAGATATGATTTTATTTTATATAAACTTTTTTTACATAAAAATGTTGACAGCATTCGAAAGGTAATGGTTTTCGCAGTTCAAAATTAGTTAAATAATATAGAAATATAGTAAATAGGTATTTTTATTATGATAAATTTAAGAAGTGAAATGAAAACAAATTAAAATTTAATTGTTTTCGTCAAAATCTAAAATATTTACTTATTTGTGTATAAATAGTTAACTTGCTTCATTTCCTGTGTTGATTAAATTTTTTAAAAGAAGTATACTTATGAAAGTTGTTTTTAAAAAAAAATATTTCAAATTATACCAGCATCATCAACTTATGGTACAAAACTTCCTTAGGATTAAGAAAGCTATAGAGAGATAGTTCATATCCCACAACGGGGACCGAAGGCATATACCGATATGACACCCACCGGGATTTTCATGACTGCTAATACAACCAACGGCTTAATGTACCTAAGGGAAGCACGGAATAGCGCTACTTACAAAATTTTGTTTATACATCGAAAGAGAGCACTCTGCGAAATTTGTTTAACAACCGTAAACGGTAATCATGGGACCATCCATGCTGTAAATAAACTTTAAACGCTTAAATTGACAATTAGTAACAAATACAGGTTATAATATTTGCAAACAACGTTGCAAATATTATTACCATAATATCTCTTCCGATCAACCCAAATTCCGTATGGTTGGTTGCGTCAGTGAAAGTCACTTATATACATGGTATAAATAAAGTATTCAAAATAAATTACATACCACGGCAAAAAGAGTATTGTAGGTAATATCATTCAAGAGAAGAACCCTAATTTTGAAATTCATAGATTACACAAGCAAGTTACTCCATTAAAGGTTTTTTAGCCGGTGTAAGACACCTAAATCTCATTCATATAAGAGAAATAAAAGTTATTTAGATGTAAGTGTAGAATAAAATGCTATCTCAGATTCGCTTCTCTTTGCGGGATTCTATTTAATCTGGGTAATGCATCCCGAGCAAAGCTTTGTTATCTTTCGTGGAAATGTCTGAAATATATTTACTCGTTTTTAGTAGTGAGATTTGGAAACGTTGCTAAAGTACGGCTTTACTATTCAAGACAATTCATGATTAATTTTATTTTATTCATATTCGTCTTTATAATATAATTGGAGAATAAAATTTATATGATTTTTTGGTTTCTTAGATTTGATACTTTATATTACACAGTTTTTTCTGTTTTACTTTTTTTCATATTGCTACACGTACCAATATGAAAAAAAGTAAAGTGGATTTTTTTAAATTATTACTGAGATAATTAAAAAAAAATTAGTAATAAACAATTCTTGCCATTATTTAGTATCCATTGTACAAGCTTTGTTTCGTTTGTTATTAAGTAATTGGCGTAATAATAAATAATATTATTTAGTCACATTTTGAGACATTTTTTCCACAACTGGCGACTATTATTTTTACGAGTTATGAATATTTTCACTTTTTGGGAATTCTACGTGTCCTTTATATCTGACCGAGTCCTTATTTGGAAACTCGAATTCAAAGAGATTTTAAGTGCTTCAACTCAAATTGAGTGAGTAATTCTGATATCATTACTTTTTGCAAGTGTTTCGAAGATAAATAAAATCGCGAGAATAAAATAAGTCTTTGATGTGACTGCCTGAAACACGTAAACAGAGACCCAATACTTCTGATATTTCTGTTATTTTATAATATATGCCTGAACGAAATATTTCAAGCAATTCGGGTGAACATTTAATAAAAATTAAACTGCGTAATAATTTGCAAGTAACTTAATCTTCAAAAGACTTTTATATTAAAGACATCAATTTTAATTTAATTTGACTGAGACTACGCTCTTTTTAAAAGTCTCAGTCCCTAAAAGTATAAAAACAACGGAAAAAGAACTAAATTTTTTCATAAAATATTTTATTAATTTTTACTTGTACCTACATCGAGACAAAATCAGATGATTTTACTGAAATAAACTCAAAGTTAAGTGACATGTTATTTTCTGATTCTTGAACCGTATATTATTTACCCAATAGCATAAACTGACCCATAAGGGAAGCATTTAAGGTGGTTACTCGATTGCGTAGGATGATTTAAGGGAGGAAACAAGATAATTTGTTCGTAACGGTGAAACGGAGGATACAAGTGTAGGCGCGATACATAAATGACACAATATTAACATTTTGTAGCGTATAAGGTGATATAACATATAGGTAAATAAAAAAATATGGTTTTAATTTTTTAAAGTTTTACGGGTACTTGTTTCTTTTATAAATTAGCTATGAATCCAGATATAGTAAAGGCCCGTTTATTTATTATGGATAAATATAGTTATATCAATAGAAAAAACATCTCTTTGCAATTTTTATAATAAAAGAATAATAGTTATTTTAAACCCACGTGACACATACCTACAAAAGCGTTTGAAATACGTACTGTAAACTTGATACTTCAGAGATTTCAGTTATTTCTGAATTAACTAAGCACTACCTATGTACTAATTTATTAGCCCTGTCAATTTTATATTTTATTTAGTTGTTCATATAATATAAATATATTTTTTACATTTAAGTGAGTCACAACTATATGAAGCTTTTCTTTCCGAAATATATATTATTATTCACTTCACTTATCTTAGTTAACGTAGTTTTGTTAAGGTTTAGTTTAGCTAAGCACACACACACTTTTCCTAATACAGTTGAGTTATAATACAAAGACATCATAAAAATCCCTTATATTATATATTATTCCTTAACGTAAAACCTTTTTACTTTTTTTTGTATAATAATCGTTCGCCCACGAACAATTTGTATTCAGAGTGTGTATTCAACTAATTGTCATTATTACTCATGAACACTTACGATTTACAACGCAAGTTACTATCCCAAAACCATTCCGATACCCTTTCAACAAAGTTCATCATCAAGAATGAAGTATAAGAAACAGTAAAAAAGCGAAACATTTTGCAGCTTCTTCCTGATTGGTATCCGAGTACAATTATTAGGCGCACTTTCGTCCTTATCGAGAGAGAAGCGTGCGTCAACCAAGCATTTTCCCATATTGACCGGCCTATTTCGCACCGATCCGGCCGTTCGGAGCCGTCCGGTCGTAACTCGCCGACCCACTAATGACGGACTAGGAATTTAGCAAGGTCTCATTATGACATCTCGTTGGCCTAACTTTGCTGTCAAGAATTTAGATACGATCACTTGATTTCGCTTCGGCTGCGTACTTGATTTCGCGCATCGCGCGTTTATTTCGATGTTCATTCGCTTTTAGAAGATTTTACGAGACAGTTTGCTTGTTGCGTAATTTGGAAGAGTGATTTAAGCAATTAGCTTTTCGTACCTATATTATACTAATTTTATGTTAGGGAATAACTGCAAACTTGTGTGTCTTATCGTTGTAATATTTGCTAGTAATATGTTCTTATTTCCTATACTTTTGCAACCATGTTAAAGGAAAAACAGCTTTGCAAAAGTGATCACAATAAATTACGAAGAAATGCCACGAGCTGTTGGAATATTGTGTGCATTATAACTTTAAATGGTTTTTTTGATGATTATTTTTTTCTAATAAATATGTATATTATTATTATAACAAGAATTACCTTTTTAATTTAACTGATTTTCGATTCAGAAAACGTTATAAAAGTATATTCAACATTAAACCCACGTATAACTACTGGAATGGTCTCGGCGATATAACTCGTGTCCATTCGAAGTTAGCAGTGGACGGAATGTGGCTGTAAGA
The DNA here is from genome assembly GCA_927399485.1 of Calamotropha paludella. Classification (NCBI taxonomy): domain Eukaryota; kingdom Metazoa; phylum Arthropoda; class Insecta; order Lepidoptera; family Crambidae; genus Calamotropha; species Calamotropha paludella. The sequence continues at coordinate 16,417,444 of OV656815.1, read as the reverse complement.
GTCATTGCCAACTCCATTTTGTTCGGAACAACTCGAATAAACCGAGTCCCGAAATTCGTCGTGTCAAATATGTAGTATTAAGTTTATGCGATTCTCGGTGTGAGTTACACTATCAAAAATTGTATTTATGTTTTACATAAAAACTTGTTACTTGTAATCTAATATAGTAATTACATGACATTTATATAAACATCTCAAACATGTTGAGCGTAAATTTTTACATTAATTTAAGTCTAACACGCGAATAAAATCACGCCATCTTCACCTTAATCTAATTGATATATATCAACGGTGGTGTTTATTTTACCTTACCGTACTATGTATTTCGATAGTATTATATTCTTTGAAATCATAGCAAATACTGAACGTCTACGAGTTAAGTGACTACTTACTACATTTTGTTTAAATACAAAAAGTATGATGATACTTTTTGTGATAAAAAAATGTGCTACAATAGTGTTAGTTTGTTAATAGATTTACTATTTTTTCCCATAAATGTTTTCATTGGAAATGTTTTGTAAAAACATATGAAACACCTGTCCATTACCTAGTTATTACATTATCGACTTTATTACGCCCTCGCTTTAATTGTATGCTAAAATCTTTTTCTCTGTACGTGCATTAATATATGCGGTGCTTGAATCAAAGTGTACGTACTTATTTAGGTTTAATATTTAATAAGTTTTTAGTTTTTTTTATAATAATGTGAGTGATCCAATAATGGAATGGGTAAATAAATATCAATTATATATTTTTGTTAAATAAATTATCATTAGGTTAATAAAGAGAAACATCCAAAATTTCACAATTTTCTCGTTTATTTTTCTCATTTATTTTGTCTTTTATCTTCAATATTTTAACTCCCTTTGAATGCCTACATAATAGGAAAATTTATCTTAAGAAATTGTTTTCAAAAATATAAAAAATGCATAAAACGTTTATTACTTTTTCAACTATAAAAAACTAAATGAGTTGTCCTACAAACAATAATGTTTCTACTCATAGCTTTATCTTCTAAATATATTTTCGACAATTTGAGACTCCTACACGTATTCGTAAATGTAACAATTTAATGCCCTGACAAACGAATCAACTGATAGTTACAATATTGACTCATTTAAATATGTAACTATTATGATACGAAAGCTTGATTGCCTTTTTTTAATTAAACGAAAATATCATTTAGTTTCATATGACTAGTGTACTATCTCTCATTTTTTATGATTTTGTATTATTTTACACTATCATGAGGAACTATATAAGTTAAATATATTTGAATCAACTCATCTCTAAAACTGCCAGTCTTTTGTGTTCCGTATTAAACAAAACTTTACGGAAACGGGTTTTTACGTGTTCAGAATGATATTGAGATACTTTTTTATACCGAGACGTGTCGGCCAGGTTACACCGACCATGATCGCGGGCTGACCGCGAGTGCTTCGCCCGCGATCACAGTTGAAACGTACGAAAATAGAGACAATTTCGAAAACTTGAAAACCCATTTCCATAAAGTTGGTAAAAATGAATTTAGTAATAAATAAAAGGACAATTTTAATTAGTTATTTTCACATGGCTTGAACGCTATTGCATGACATTGTACTATTGTACGTAGAGATTAAATTATATTTAGCTGTCTTCCATTTTTGAAAAATACAGTTGGATAACATTTGTATACAATGTTAACTAACGCGAGAGAATACTAAAAAGTAAACAGAAAGTGGTCTTCTGAAGAAAAATCGAAGAAATAGGAACTCTAGGTGTCTAAAACACGGCTCGTTCTAGATTAGCGCTACGCTAAATACGATCATTGATTGCTTTGTACGTTAAACATACAGCATATTCGTACCACCACCTGCAAGCCAAATTCAACCTTAACTGCAATCTATTCCGCCACACTCAATAACAAGCATCGCATTAACATTTATTGCTAAACGATTGATTATATTTTTCAATGTATCATATTGTCTATCTCCAAAATTATAACATTATCTGGTATACACTACTTCAGTTTTTAGTCAGTAAAATAACAATTTGTAAATTAAATATTATTACTATAGTTTTCATTTATTGATACATCCGCTCTACACGAGCATGAAAGTAGACTCACAATCAAAAGTAATATACAATAATATTACAAATATTTAAATGTATGCTCGCTCATATAGCTCTGATGTTGCGTGGTTCGGTAGAAAATGTCCCATCGGATATTGAGGCCGAATGGACTATAAATATGGAAGTCAATGGACTTGGACAAATGAGTATGCCTAAAGTCGGATAGAAAAAATATTTCTGTTATTTGAGGTCAGCAAGAAGATTTGTAACAAGTTATCATAAGCACTTATGAAGCATAGTAATAACAAAAAATATACAAGCATAATTTCTATGCTCTGAAAAAAACACATATGATGTGACAGTTGTATACCTACTCTATGCAAGAAACTGACAATAATTAAAGCTAAAATGATGTTGAAATTAAAATAACAAATCGAATAAGATTTTGAAGTGGACCTTAAGGTATTTTATTTTTATAATTATAGATATTTTTTAATTTAATGTTAATTTATTTCCGAGCTGACATGTGTTGGAATATTAAATAATTAATGTGTTTTTATTACACATTATTATAAAATGTATTATCAGTGTATATAAGATGCAGATATTTGTGTGGTAAATTCGAAATAATACTTATTTATGTAATAATATATGTCTGTCCTAATTCGTTTACGGCTAGGCGAATCAGTGTAAATATTATTATTATTGTCATTTGCCTGCCTGTTTGTGAAAAAATAGCTAACGGTTCATTCAACAGCCAACGATCTTAGCACATAGTTCTTAGTTATGATTTACATTACCACACATACAGTAAATAAATACTGCTTAATCACTATACCATACCATTGCCTTTACCATTATCTCCTATGGTAAACCTGTCCAGATCAGTCATCGATCTATTAAGGGTCGTGCAAACTAAACACATCGTAAATTAGACTCACAAACACAGTTAATGAGTGCCAGCAAACAGTGTTGATGTGACGCACCCTTGTAGCCAATAAGGGCTAGCTTGTACTGATTGTTTGAGCATCCCACGAAAGTATTTATTTTGGTATTGTACCACTCACCAAATATACAATACGATACTGAACCTTACAAACAAGAGAAGAAAGCCTAAACGTAATAAGAATTTTATATAGGATACTATCTAAACTACGCCAGCGTTATTGAGTGTCAAAGTTGTCGGATTGAGTTGTTACGGAATTCCACTTTTGTTGAAATGTTTACTTAAATGCACAGATAAAATTCAGAAAGTATCTGGGAGTGAAAATATAAAAATCTTTATATATAAAAATATATTTAAATTAAAGATAGGCGCTAATTATAAAATTTTACACATATCTATCCATTATTCTTAAGAAAAGAACATAATAAAGAATTTATATAAATATCTTGGGTTACTTATATTATAAATAGAAATAAGTGGGTGTTAGTAAAATAAATATTTTACCCACATTTGGATTACACCACTTACTTACACAACAAAGAAGACTTTTTATCTCTGTATCTTCATGAGAATTGAAAGCACACGGGTAAAACTGCGGGGCACAGCTTGTCTAAAATAATTTGAAACAAATCAATATTAACACAATTAATAAAATTACACTATTACTTAAGATTCATTGTAATAATAGAATGTCACTTAAAACACAATTTTAATGTTATCAATACATAAAGCCTGGAACTTTCTAGACGTACCTGTCATTAAAGGAGCACCTTGAAAAGTGCAGTCAGTATCTTTAATAGTACGTTCCTCTGACTGTTTTACTTAGACCTCTGAACCTGTATTGGATTTCCCCTGTTTCGTGTAATCAGACATAAGCAAGGAGGAATGCGGGGGGCGATATAAACTGGTTGTGCATCTTCAAGAATTTCAGTTGGACAAATACGTTAGGGGGTTGAGACCAGAAGTGGGGAGTGGGGTATTTACTACGCTCCAGGGAGGTGTGGAGAAATGAAATTGGCAGATATTTCGGTGATGTGACACACGTGTAGGTAAGCAGTAAGCTCGCCGTGCAATGAAAGTTTTGCGAGGTTTTTCCACTTTCTTCATGACGGAATAAAGTAAAAGAAGCCGAATTGGTAGATACATACATATATAAGCCTGAATAACACCTATAAGGTTGAATTTGTCGTAGGACCCACCATAAAACTGTTAAGGTATCCTTTTATGCAAGGCAAAGAAAGACAAATTTGCGACATTACGTCAATATTTAATAAGAATGCGCTATGCGGTTTTTCTTTATAAAAAATATATTTTATATTTAGCAAATTTAAGAAGCAGCATTAAAATATTTTTGTTCTTAAAGAGATTTGAGTCCGTTATGTTAGTAAGCATTGCAAAGTAGTTATTACTCAGACACTGAGCCAAAATAATTTATCTGTCAGAAGAAAGTACCTATTGGTGCATGTTTTGATGTGGCTTAAATTATTTTCGTCTGACAGAAAAGGCTAGAGAATGGAAAGCATGAGGTATTTTTGTAGAATTCGTGCTACAATGTCGGTGTTTTCCATTTGTAAGAATTCCAGGGGATCTCAGCCAGGCGTTATGGACGTGTTTGTCGCGGAGATATATTTGTTTGAAAACTTGACGAAATTTGGGAGGAAAGATTAGATTGTTCGTCGTAGAGGAAACGAAGCTATAAAAGATAAATATATAGAATAGTTTAAAAATACAATATAACTAAGTAGTTTTTATTCGAAGGATGGGACATATTTTTGCGTATAAAAGATATTATCAACGGTTATTTTACTTCATCTTAGAAACAAGTTTTCTCATTACAAGAATACATACCTATGTATTCTGTTTCTTTACAAAAGTTAGGAATGGTTGAATTCATTCTTTTTTACAAATCGTTATTGAAAATCGTTAATTCATTGTAGTCAAATGAGATACCACAACCTATAACGAGTATAATTTCTTGTAGATTACGTGATCACTTCGACAGTGACAACTTGAATTCTAAGAGAATGGCTTTGCAGTTGAATTCTCAGTTTAATCTCAACACTCTGTCAATGCAGTACGTTTTCAGTCATAAAATGTAGCTTGCACTGAAATTAATTTCCGTCTTGATTGTCGACTTTGAATACATTGTCAGCTCTATCCATCTCCATCTTGGCCGACATTTCTCGCAGTACACAGCAATTGACTACAAAATGTCGGGTCTCGACGGCTTAATATTCCCAAGGCGTAATGGGTCCCTACGCTCGGGTGGCTGTCAAAGTGGCACCCATTCTATACCTACGCGGGAATCTTGCTCCATAGACAGTTTGCTCAGTCAATCTTACTTACACAGAGAGGAAAGCGTATAAAACGCAACTGATCTTTTGATTTGATGAAACAGCCGCACCTTTTATATTACATTTGAAAATAAATAATAACGAAAATTAAATTTTTATCTGAATAAAGTCTTATACGATCTCGTCAAAACTCAATAACAATTTTTGTACTAATGTTAAATGTTTATATTGTTTTGTTTAATAATGTCGATACACTTTGGTTATACTTATGTTTTTATACATTTTTAGTATAAAATATTTGTTTAAAGACGGAGTTGTAATATGCTTTGAATTTGATTAATATCAATATTCATTATAAGAATGTTAATTAAAATCAAAACCAAATATGGGTGCCAATCATCCTATGTCACTTGAAAGTTATTTTAAAATCTTGTAGAGTGTATTTTATCTCCCTAGTGTATTGGCCCATGGAAGTTCAGAATAGAATTTATTATATTCACCAGCCTATCGCTAAGGCATATTTCAAAATGAGTCACAAAACGTTACGGCAATCAAATAAAATGATCCATACCAGGTCCATTTCCTTTTTGTTACGTAGACAGCGTTCATTTACATAAATTTACCTATTGTTATTTCCTACGGCAGCCATCTCCGTAGAGACAAATGAGATCTTAGAAACTTATTCTATAGAGACTAGGGATGGTCATGCTTTCATTGTTTACTTCGAAAATTTGGGACCGTTAAAACGATTGCCGTAAAATCTAACATAAAAAACTTATGAATACGCTCAAGTTGAAATATCGGGATTATTTAAAATATAAGATCATGCAAGATAATCGGGATAGTTATGAGGTGAACAGAGTTTGACTTCAAGAAAGAATCTAAAAAATATTAAATGTAAATATTTTTATCGTTAATAAATGATTAATTACCTTAAATTACCTCTCAAATTGTTGTTTAAAAAAAGACCATTGCAAAGATTAGGTTTATTATGTTTTGTTTTTAGATTAAAACATAAAGTTATTAAACATAAGTGGTTATATACTTTATTAGAAAGAATTACGAATCAAATGAATAGCTACGTATTAAAGCGTATTTATAAAATTAAAATAACAAATTATTGATATTCATGAAATTAAAATACCGAACATCAAAATATAAAGTGTATCAAAATATTTAAAGTTATTTGATAAAAGTCCAAAATTACTAAACGTGGAATTCAAGTGGTCAAAATTACAATCGATAATGCATCTGAGTCATAAAACTCAAAACTTCTTAATTTAAAATCCATCATAACATTACTATACCGAACATTAATTAGCGACGTCAACGTCAGACACATAGAAAGAAAGAACAGAAACAAGTCTCTGGCATTTCAAAGACCAATACAGCGGCACGCTCGCTTCGCTCGCTCTTATCATACATTGTTTTGAATATTAATATTCATTAATTACACATATCCTTTATTTGAACCCTCTGCCTTTCCAAGTGTTTTCAGCTGTCACTCTATTTATGTAGAAAAAAACTCATGCTCTATATAAAGCATTTCACTTGTGAAATATCGAGTGATTCTCTCCCCATCCCTACTCAGCGGAAATTTGTTTCTCCGATACGCCAGAAGAGGCTGTATCGGAAACGAGTTAAATAACAAACCTCTTTTGTTTTGTTGAAAGCCCCGAGGAAAATGATGGAGTAAAGACGAGCAACAAGCCAACGGAATACTGATGAGAAGAACTGAATTTTCTTATAAAACTTTAGCACTTTCTCGTTCCGCAAGAGAGGTCTCTTACGCTGAAGACGCTTAGAGCGCTAAAAGAATGTGTTCAAAAGTTCCCAAGTAATTATTCAGTATGGATACACTCTATACCGGGTAAGAATAGTTAATAAAGTCACAAAAAGCACTTTAAATTTTGATGGTAGAAATTTTAAAGAAAACGATTTTTCATTTTAAAGTAAAACGAAAAACTTTATAAATTTGAAAACATATGCATCTGATAAAAACCCAAAATATATTTTAAAATTTTTACGTGTCCCAAAAGCAGAGGAGCATTTTTACTACAGTATCTAAAGAGCGAATTAAATTTAATTAATATATTTTATTTCGGATAGCCACGTTATTATTTAAAATTGTCATGTTTATTTTGATTAACATGAATAAAGATATGTGTAGACCATGTAAAAATAAAGACAAAACTTATTACTTCCCGATTGATTCGAGTCCTAATTAGTATTCTAAGAACTTTCCCATAAAATAGACCCACCATAGTACTGATATACTCACCAATGGGTAATTTTGTATTCCTCATACCCATTCTCTAATAGTGACGTAGTAAGTACATAGTATTAAAAAGACATGAGTGTCTATTTTTAAAGAGTCGACAGACTGTTTCGTCGTGATGGAATGTATACAAACGCTCATCTAGAAAACATATAAGCAGCCATGTTTGCAATATTTCCAAATATATGATACCCAAGAAAAGGCAACATGGAAATGCAGTTTTGTCAACAATAAAACTACCAAATAAGATTGACGGCAGGATATTCGTGTCCATTGTTTTATTCTTCCTTGAAATATTACTGTTAATCGGTATGACGCCTAGACGGTTTAAACACAATGCCGTGTATTTCGTACAAAACGTTGAGAAGTTAATGAAAGACATTTGTATGTAACGGACTTGAGAAAGCTTCCTCTAGGGGTCCGATAATGGCGCATATTACGTACACTGAAGGCAACCGATTGTTAACGCCGCTTTAATAAAGGTAACCTCAAATATGACATTATATCGCCATAAAACTCGAATCTCTTAGAATCGGAGATACTTAAGTATTTTTTTATAGATTAATCTAGGGATCATACCGAAAAAAATCTAGAATGGCCATAATGGACACTCTGATTACTTAGCTTCGTAGATCGTCAAACAATTTATGTTATACGCTTATAGGCTGTTGTCTTGGAGATAAAATTGTACCAATCTGTTTCCTCTTAAAGTTAGTTTCTTTGGCTATTGATTAAAATCCTATAATCGAATTAAAATTCAAATGGGTTCTAAACCTATCTGGCTAAATAATAAATGAAAAGCTTTTCATTTATATTTTTAGAATTTATTATTAAGCATCTCGTGTCACAAAACTTAAAGACACGTAATACAAGACTATTCCACGCGAACGGTCTGTAGCTCTGAAAGGTGGCCATTTGGCCCGCTCTGTGATACTTCCCGTTTTTCGTATAAAGCCAGCACAGTTTTCAGCCAGAGTCGAGAACACAGCATTTCAGTCCGGGCGTCGTAAAGCGAAAGATCTCGAAGCCCGTCGTTGCCACAAGACCGGGCGGCATCTAAATTCAAATTTTTCGCTCAGACCTTACGACCCCCCTATCTGCATAAAACGAGATGAATTTTATTTTATAACGTATACGTAGTCGCACTATTTTTATGCGGCGATACATCGATTTGCGTTTCCAGGTGTATTCGAGATTTCCACGAATCGGGAGGTGCTGTCACCATATTTTTCCCGAGTCTTCAATGAATTTTATATTACGCCAAATTGCGCGTATTGCAGACATTTTTATTTAAAATACAGGCCATTTTGTGAATAGTCGTTTTTTTTTCAAATTTCAATTCGGTTCCTGAAATGTCTAATATGCTCTTTTTACTGTCAACATTTTAAATTACATTGTCGATTATAGAATATTTATTATTATCATTTAATAAGCGAATATAGTTATTACTTAAAGATTTTTATAAAATTTAGTTGACACATGAATTTCTTAAGCAAAAACCATAATAAAATAAAGATTTTCCAATAATTTCAGTCCAGTGAAGAAACCTACATTAAAAAAAAACTAAGTTTTCACATTAAATTACCAAAAATAAGCATAAGACGTAAATAGTAGATCATATTTGTAATTAATATAATTTTATTTAATTCTAACCTTTTAAAAGGTTTCCATCGAGAAACCGGTGTAGTTTAATTAGCATATCAGATTGTTCTATTACAATTTAGCCTGTATATCTTAATCGTAGTTCTAGCATCCTATTGAACCTTCTTATTAAAAAAAAAAACTAAACTTCCAACATTACGAATTTTTGAACAGATTAATCATAAGTTTATTTTCAGACACTTCATAGCTATTAGTTCATTCGTTAAAAATTACTTATTTCCAAACATCAAAATATATCCATTTCCGTTTAAGCACTGCTTAAAGGTCTACATTGTAGTGATATTCATACGTTTTAATTTTTATAAAAAAATGAAATTAATTCATTGCTTATTGACTGTTTTATGTCTTATTTATGGTTATCTGGCAATATTAAAGCAAATGTTGTGGAATAATCACTAATTCTTTACTCTAAATGGCTAAAGCATGAGTTGAGTTTCAAAGTTGCCGTGGGACTACTTCCACTTAATGTCAGTTTTTACTTTACTTATCATAATTTTATTCATAAAGTCAGTATGGTAGTTCAGTATGGAATATTTAAGCCCTTTTTGCTTATACCAGTCATAATACCAGTTGAAAAAGCAAAATCGTCCTCGCTAATTATTTTGGTAATATTACAATATGAAACAGGAATACAATTTGAGAAAAAGTTGCAGCGATCTTTACTTTAACTAAACTTAATTATTTGCGTATAATACTCTAACTAAAATAAAGAAAATCTTTAATATAAGTTTTAGTGTAAAATAACAAAAATCGTAAAACTAGAAAATGTCCACTTTTATGTGAAAGTAGGCATATTTCATTATAAATATTTATCAAGGTAACCTACATATTTAAACTTGTTCTGTTAGTTGATATATAATTATTCGTAAGATTAGTTGATAAGTGAGAAATATGTGAAAATTTGGAAGGTTAAGTTTTTCTTACGCGAATGTAACGCCATCTCTTCCGGTTCTGGAGTTTAATGCAAATAGAATTGTATTAATTAATTTACGAGACAATTAGTTTTTTTTTAAACTGTTTTAAATATAATATGCAGCTGTCGAAAGTTTAAATAACAATAATATAGTAATACTTCGCTTCATCATCATCATCTCAGCCGAAATACGCCTACTGTTAGACGGAAGTTTCCCCCAAAAATGGGAGAGTTTTCCCATAATTTCTACGCTTGTCAGGAGGCTAAGATAGCAATAAAAGATCATAATTTGCAAAACGCTGATACTTTCTAGGTCTACGGGAGCTACTCGTATATGGTGATTTCCTAAAGTGTGAAAAGTTTAAGCTATTCTAATATATATAGTATTATTATAATTACAGTTTTTTATTCGACTTTAAATAATATTGGTGACTATATCACTGTTTCGAGCAAAATTTAAATAAAGATTTGATAAGGCTTTTCATAATTCTACTAAAGTTATCTCAATGTAGTTATGAGCAAAAAATAGTAAAAATGTAACCCGAGTCAAAATAAATTTTTCCCTCAAGTAAATCTCTGAAGTTACCAACCATTGTGAATAGGCGCGTAAAACAACGAACAACCATTCATTTAGGGTTCTTCAAGTTACGTCACCGGATTATGAATAAAGAGGGAACGCTGCAAGAAAAATAAGGGGGTTATTCAAAGGAAAAGTTTTTACGCAAAAGGAAAATGACTAAGAAGTGGATTATCGTCGGTCACCGACAGGAGTTTTGTAGGTTTTGTGGTTGAATGCAAGAACAAGTATTTTTATCGCATTTTAATAATGTAAAGGTATATATTTTGGTATAAGAGGATACCCACTACATTGATATATTTGTTACTATCCCTTCTTTAACTGTAGTCTGAGAAATGTTTAAGTATCTTTCTTATATAAAAAACAAGCTTTCCGCCCGCGGCTTCGCCCGCGTGGAATTCGGTTATATTGCGGTATTGCACAACTATAAGAAAACTTCTCATTCCCACGGAAAAATCTAAGAAGCGCGATGTAACGCTGGATACAATTAGTTGTTAAACCAAAACTGAATGGTACACTATATTATATGTTTTCCCTTGTAGAGCAAAAACATGCAGATTTTGGGCACTGGAAACCCGGGAACACGCTACATAGAGCTGACCATGCGAAAAACAATGTTTTTCCAAGTGCACTCCAGCAACCCTTAGAGTTTGGCCTTGTGCTTTATTAATGGTCATTGCAAGTGAAACCCTTATAGGAAATTGTAGTCTATTAAATTGAAATAAATCCTAAAAAACAGTTTAGACGATAAAACAAATTGTACGTCATCCCTTGGGAATTTCTCATTTTCGGGGATTCATTATCGTATCATTTAGCTTCTAAATTTACATGTTTATATTCGTAAACGACACACAGCGCCATCTACAATCCATCCATCAAGCAAACAATATTTTTGTTTTCCCTCGAGAATATCAATTTTTTTCCAGGATAAAAAGTACCCTATTATTTAATCCGGACTTCAATCTTTACGTCTGCAAAATTTCAAAGCAATCGGTTCAGTAGTTACGGCGTGAAAGCGGAACAAACAAACAAACAAACAAACAAACAAACTCACTTTCCGATTTATAATATTAGTAAGGATTAACATTCTGTCAAACATATTATTTCCCACCAGATAACCCGTTATGGTGAGGTAAATGCTTGTGTAAGTAGTAGTGGAGTGGTTCTACGTCCATTATACCTACATCGACAAAATTTAATCCATTTAGTTCAAAGCTGACATATCGACAGTAGCGCGGTACAATATGGTATATTATAATCCAATTTAAAATAACTTTACAATAAAAGCATTCCTAAGATTCAGGTTAACAAAGAGAACCATAATTTCTCAAGAAACATCGCTTCTCTTCGCAAACAACGCGTAAAAGTGACTAAAATAAGAACCTATTTCGGTGAGAGAGCACCTCCCACGATTACCACTTCGGATGTGGCCGCATTAATTGTCGTTCCGCGATAAATGAGCAATTTCCGTCACCATGATTGGTGCTTCACGCGGGGCCTAAATCGATTCAGATGAACCACTTTTTCACGAATTCATAGTGATGTGCTCAGACTTGGATTATCGTACCGTAACGGACTATGAAATTTATTGTCAATAAAATAAAAGTAGGTATAAAAGAGTTACATAGTAATTAGGCAACATGAAGGTTAGAAACTTGTTATGCAATAACTTTTGCAATATATAAAAGAGCATGAAAAAATTCACGTTAGAAGAGATTCAAATTTACGTCTTCAAAAAGCCTTCAAAAAGAGGAGCCACACACTGTTGAGCCACGCATGCTTTTATCGATATTGTCAACTTTAATCAATAACTTTTAACAAACGTCCCTGCCATCGATTTGAAAACCTTTTGTTGTTCTGAAAATCAATGAGAATAACTTAATAAAGTTAATAACTTAAGTAACTAAAGTCGATAATTGATTTAAAAAACATTGGTACTTTTTATTAGTTATAGACAACAACAACAATAAAGCTTACCAGTTGCCATAGAGAAACGTTCAGTAAGACGATCTCTACTACTACTACTCACTAAGAAGTGAGTATATTTTTTTTAACCAGTTGTAAATAAGAAAAGGAAGATCTTTCGGAAGATTTTACATGTAAGGCTAGGTACCTAAATAAATATCAATGTCAATTATGGTAACTCTTTATAGAATCAAGCAAATTTGTCAAAAGTTTATTCGTGCTAGTTTCGAAAATTTCATGTTCCTATATTCGACAAGCGAACATCCCTAACGTGTCCTCCATATGCGGAGTCCGTTTCGTTCCAGTTCATTAGGAATGGCCGGGGAATAGGCATCGATTCCCGGCCAATGATGAGATCTTCGGCTCACCGTGAAATTGTGAAATCCAGAGAAATGTATTAAGTAATACTACCTCTATTTTAATTAAGTATCTTAGCACATCATTTGTTAGATATAAGTATATTGAGACATGAAAAAAAAAGATTTTTGTGAAAATGTGCAAAATGATTGTTAATATATTACACAAATGAAAAACCTCCCTAAATATAACCTCCCTACATAAAACACTCATTTTTATATCTTTTATTTGCTTTATCTTTATCAAATAATTTTCTAAGCTATCCCTAAGCACCGTTAACTTTAATAAAATATACTAATGTTGCAATTTTTTTTCTTGTCTTTTTCACCATTTAACGTATTAAGGAAAAGAAATTTAGTAAAGGAAAATTATATGTTACTATAATCTGATTGGTAACTAATTACAATGTACCTCCATACATTCTGTACACTAAAGTTGTATTATCATCAATTAAAAAAAACCCTTAAAGGTGCGTTGTAGTGTTTTACAGATAATTTAATATTTTTAGATACTTAATTTTAGTTGATATGAAAATGATTTGTTTATTCAATTTTGTACCTGAGCATGGTTCTGTACTTTAATTTATATATCATAGTATCTATTCATAACACAAGCCTTTCAATGCTTGTTTTAGAATAGGTTGATTGGTGTGAATGTAAGAAATTTTATCAATAGGTATATTAATTCAATGATTCATATATAAATACCTACACCAACTCAGTGCGTGTTATTATAAATTTACCTATATTAAAAAATTAACGTTCTAATATTTCTATGTATCCTTTATATTGAGTGCAGAGCAGACAGAACGTCTTATCGAAATTCAATATCTTATATGTGTTGGAATAGGACGGTGTATATACACACTTACTGCCAGACTAATCTTGATGAAACAATGTTGCAACTCAATCCAGTACCATCTAGGAACGTAAAGCAGCAAGAATATTCCATGTCAGTTAGAGTTTTCACCAGTCTGGCGTGTCTACAAGGTTGAAATTTGAAGAAATATGACGTTCACTTATAGTTCAGGTTTCATAAATGCCGACTTGTTTCCTACATTGTTACAATCTGCGTGGATCTAAATGTCATCGGGCTGCAATTACGAATACTTGTCCACTTATGTGTACGAAATAATTACCATTATATTGTTTCATTTAATAACTATATCAAATTATAATTATTACTTTACCTACCACAGAGCAATTCAAACCGGATAATTATCTTTTTAACAGAAATTTGTATTTATCACTAAACACAAAGTATCAGTTTACACAAACCAATCAGATGAAGAAAACAAAAATTCGAAAACAAGATAAAATTAATTTTATACAGCTTTTTGCATGCAGCTCATAGACAACTAGGTTTACTAATAGTCAAAAATCTTTAAAAATTTGGTCAGAAATCATTATCTCACATTTGACATAGGTATACTGTACTTAAACATTAATATTTTACCCTTATATTATATTAGGTTTTTACTTAATTGATTGTAGGTACTTCTTAGTTTTTTATTTTAATTCTTTGTTTGTTTGTCAATAAAATAGTTTTTGTAATTACAATTATTAAAATTATTTGAGCATGAAGGATACCCTTTACCACATCGTTTTTTAAAGTTTTCCAAATAAAAAGTTCTGACTCAGCGTCACCACTACCTGCAAAAACATTAATTTAAAGCGAGTCAAAAAGCGCATAATTGCTTATAATGTGTTTTAAGTTACAATTAGTAACAAAAACTATGTCGTCCTGGCACCCCGCCTTGGAAATAATAACTCACTGTCCGTAGGAATTGCGCCGCCCCTCGGTCCGATTCAAAATGGCCGCCGCAACACAGCTGACTATGGCTGAGTTCTTTAGCCATACCTTTGCGCTTCCATTTTGTGACAGATTTTTTGCCTCCATTCCAACCAAAGAAAGGAATAGTACCAGGGTGTATTGTAGTATTTTAAAACTACTAGCTACTACGTACCAACATTATGCGATAATTTGTAAATACGTATACTAATAACATTGTTTTATATATTATTGTCTTTAATATTGAGTACCTACCTAGTTGTAAGTTTTAATTATAAAAAAAATACTTGCCTATTTCAATTTTATTTTATTTTCTTCACTAAAAGATTAATTTTGTAGGACTGACCGAAGGTATTTTTAATGCAATTATTAAAAATTCAATTATGTTTTGTATATTTATAGATATTTAGTAATTAATTTGTCAAAGTTGATGCAAAGGATGGATGATGAATTAAACGTCGAAAATATTACCATAAAAATGCTATCTTTCCTTTTTAAAATGTGTTAAAAATATTTTCCATCTCAAAAAACCGCCTCTCTATAAATATAAAGATACACTTGGTAGACATACTTACACGCGCTTACGTGCTTTTAATAACTCTTTAATCTTCTCAAAAGATAATATTTGACTTAACTCTGTACAAGTTGCCTTGTTCCATCTTTATGATATTAGGTTAAGTTCGCTCTGAAAGGATTAAGCAGGCTCTTAATTCAACGCTTCGGGCCGAAATAAATTTTACGTTTCAGAAGCTTATGAAGAAAAACTCGTAATGTAGATACGTAAGCTCTCTTGAAATATCTTAGGTTTTTTATATGTATTTAACTTATTAGAGAAGTTTTTGACAGAAATAAATACTTTTCTTAATATGTTTCTGATAGGAATTTTACTTTAAATTAATAGTAGAGCTGTGTCCAGTTCACAATTTTTGAGTATAAGTAGATTTAGCACCTCGTTTACAAAACCGTAAATAATATCTATATAATATAAATATTTAATTATTATTCAAAGCTGATACGTATAATACTTATAAATTATATATAAATTTTAATCACCACTCACATGTATACGCCGCTTAAACAATGCAGATTCGTGCGGTAATTGGAACGATTCGCCGGGTATTTCGCTTTCCGCTTCAATTTTATTTTATTTTCGGAGCTCCTGGAATGAAAGGTTATTGTAGGCCACGGCGAAGGGTTCCCTTCGGGGAATAATTGTGCGAATATAGTAAGGCCTTCGGGAGAGTTTAATGCAAGGCAATGTCGGGCCAGCGCTTTAAGCCCGCGTTATACTGGACGAAGGACGCACATTATCAGCGTAATGAGTTTCGTTAAAGCGGCTACAGGAACTAATGAGTCTACTGGGCAACCCGACTTGTTTCGTGAATATTTTCATAGAACATAACATTATTCTGAGCGTAGCAAATTAATTTTTATGGCAATGTTCAACGAGCGAGGAATTATGTATAATACCTGAGGGGTGTGTAGGTACTTTAAATGTGATCGTTTGAATTTAAAAATTATAGGAATGCATAGCAAAAAAATGCTTAAGTTAACAAAAAACTAAAGAGATATTGTCGTATATTTTTATGAATCTGCCATAAAAATGAAGCCGTCGTTTATTTAAACTTTCAACGAAGGAGACGGCGAACGGTTCAACTAATGCGCGGATTAAACGGCGTATGAAATAGCTGGCCTACCTTTACGGGGTTGGCTTTTGCTGTGAAATTTACCGTAGAAGATTCTATTCTGAGGTTGGAAGATAAACTAGCTTTCTGAGTTATGTCTGAGTGATAAAGCAAATATGATAAAAGGAAACTCGCAGGTGTCCGGTCGGCTGGTGAATAGCCGACCACACAGGGCACTGAATATTTAAAATAATGAAAAGCGGACAGGCGACGGGGTTTTCCTTATTAAAAATGCAATGCACTTCAGTTTAACTACGTCTTTCTTGGTTGGGTTTTGCAAACTTTCTTCAAACCAGACTAACAGGTAAAGTTGAACTTGTCGACAAAAGCGCGCTATCTAAAAAGAGTTTCAGTAAAATGGTTATTAATGGTATTTAAAAATTATAAGACCTTTTTATGATATAAATCAAGCTACACTTTATTTTAATGTCTCTATTTTATGAAGAAATTACAAAGAATTATAAATCGTTAGCAGCAGTGTGATAAAAAGATTGAAATAATTGAGACTCATCCCCCGACGCTTACATTAACAAGTAGATAAGGACAATATACCTACACAAGTCATAATACATCATAATGTTACAAGTCATCTATCAAATCAAATAAATTCGACATTTAGCTATTTTGCTACTTTACATTTTATTTATTTGTTATTATTATTAAAATAAATTTTTAAATTAAGTTGTTTATAAATCATACTTAAAAAGTACATTACGATATTAGTGCGTTACGATGGTTATAACATGCGAGGCGGAATTTCAGCCCGAGCCGAAGGCGAGGGCGTAATTGAGCCGAGCATGTTATAACCAATACGCACGTATATCGTACGACGTTTTATAACACATTTGCGAGGAAACAGAAAAAAAACATTTTATATTTTTAATTATTGCAACATTAAATAAAATTACAATTATTAAAATGATACTTAGTTTTTTTTTTTTTTTACAAAATAAATAAATATTTCTTACATTCACACCAATTAGCCTAGCCCAAAGTAGCACAGTAGGGCTTGTGTTATGAATACTAGGCTAAAGGATAGACATACAATTAAATGATACATAGATATGTTATATTCATAGAAATATATGTAAACACCCATGACTTAGATACAAATGCTCGTATTCATCATACAAACATCTGCCCCTTCCGGGATTCGAACCCAGGACCGTCGGTCCGAAAGGCAGGATCGCTAACGTTGCACCAAACGGTCGTCCAAATTTTTTAATTATGTTATTATTATTAAATAAACTCAATCTGTGAATGTACACTGTTGCTTTCCCGAGATTTTAACGAGCGGGGATTAGTTCGAAATTTGAATAGCAACAGCGAGCGAAATGGCAAATAATGCTGTTATGGAATTTGTATGGACTATAACTTAACTATTTGCTTTGATAACACACGCGTTTGTTATGACCCGCTTTACATATTTAAAACCGGTGGAATTACATCAGCTTTACGAGCAAAGGTGTTGTAAAATATATAAAAAAGAAGCAAATAAATTAATAATCACTACAAGAACAAACAAACTTTGCATACACTTATTCCAATTAATACTTATTAAATATATAGTTAAAAAAGTAATACATCAATGCCGTCATAAAGCGGCTCCACCTAATTATTTCTAATTAGATAGAAGCAAAGTACGATGTTAATAAGGGAGAGTTCAGAAACCTAAATGTACCGTAACCTTATTTAATAATAGAACCTTGCCCGCTCAGCGGATTAGAAGCTCGCTCCATTTGAATAATTTCCTCGTTGATTTGAGCCAAAAAATTCTTCTTATGTTTTATTCATAAGTATTTAAATAATGTATTAAAGTTGTGGAAATTTCAAAAAAAAATATTTGAAGAAAGAGCAAGGAACTTTAAAGACATATATATGTTAATCCTTCGTGATAAATGCTAGTTTGTTTAGTACACACTTCTTAACCGATAAGCTAACGGTCACGTTTCTACGAATCGATTCCTGGGAAAGCTGTGCGTCTCTATGTCAAAACTTTGTATTAATATAATCACTTTTTGAAAATAAATTTAATTTAACTTGTAAATTTAACTTGTAAACTTGTATACTGTAAAATTTTGATACATGTTCTCTAAGAGCAATAAATAAATAAAATGGTAATTAGTAATAAACATTTATTTTGTTACTATTGAAAAGCGGTGATCACAGTATACCCTATAGCACACACAATTTAAAATTCCTCAGAATCATTACTATCCGTTACAGTTTTTGCATCAATATTATTCACGGCTCATTACTTGTTACGACTGCATAATGCGGATGCTCAAATTGGGAGCGTTCGTTGGTAACTGCATTATTTATGCATAATCAAGTTGGTGCTCACTTTACATAAAATTTAAGTGAGTCAATACAATATTTGGGAAGATTGTTAGCAAATATGATTTCCAGTACCTATTAAATAGTACAAAAAATAATTCTTTCTTGAAAAACATATAGAAAAATAGAGTGGAACTCTTTGCCTGAGTCTATGTTTCCTGATAAACACAATTTAGGAGTCTTCAAGTCACGAGTGAATAGGTATCTTCAAGGCAAGCGCGTCACATCCTAGATCGCATTAACACTTTCCATCAGTCGAGATAGCGGTCTAGCGCTTACCTATCTTAAAATCTAAAAATCAGATCTTCAAAAATTAAGTTCAATTATTAACAAAGAAAACTACTTTGAAATAAATGGTTGTTTCTTTTCCTTTTTTTATATCAACCACAATTTCTGTTTACTTACTACAACTGGATAGGTACTATTTTTCTGTTATTTACTACAACTATTTATGTTTTAGTACTTCTTTAAAATTTAGTAACATATTTGTGTTTGGTTATTTAGAATTATGACATAAATTTAATACTAAAGGTATAGTATCCAGAACTAGTATATATGTATGTTCATCTGCTGTATATAAATATACATGAATAAGGCAGCGAGGCGAACGGGCGTCGACAGCGATTGATATACGGGGAGCGAACGCTTGCTGACTCACAACTATCGGATTTGACGGTGACGTGTGGTACAGGCGAAAAGATATGAGCGAGAGCGTAGTGGTTCAATTAAGATATTCAAATAATCACCGCTCACACGACGCAGTGAAAAAAGGACATGTCATTATTAGTGCGCGCATGGAGTTATAATAAAGAAATGACAAAATGCTCTTAATAAAGCGAAATAGTAGGCAAGAGAAGTTCGAGAGTACTATTAAATACGTGTATTAAATAGATTTTTGTGTATCCTTAGTGCTTTATTTACAGCTGAATCAGTGGATTGTACATGTGGTAATTGCTCAGTCTTCGCATGCAGCAAACTGAGTCGCATCTCGGTTATTCTACCGGGTCCCGATGAAGAAGAATCAGACATGAAAAATAGCAAACAAAGGAAATGGGGGCCTTATTGCATAATATAAGATAAGACGTCCGTGAAAAGCATGAAATCGTCCAACAAGAACTTCAAAAGATCCTCAAATTTTACTCTGAAATAATGATGAAATTCCGATCTAAGACACTAAAATAAAACGGCTATAAAACTAATTTAAAAAATCAAATTAACTAGTGCAGCAACCTTAAATTGAAAAAAATTATGTTCCAAAATCATTAAATTAACTGCAACTATGCAGAAACTAACTAACTATAGAGAAAGCTTTTATATGAAACGAAGTGGAAATCTGGGGAATTCCCATTTCACAGAAAGATAACATCCAATAAACTGCGCTGGAAGCGTGACACGTATTGAAGAAAGAATCATGCGAAATGGTAGAAGAAAAAAGGAAAAGGCCGCTACGCTAGTGCAGTGCAAGTTACCCGCTCCAGCCGATTCTCCCATCTACGTCACCCTAAAGTCTATTTGCTATGAAGCATGGACCACGTTATCGGAGACAGTCAACATCCACACAGAGTGGCCTGGGTGTGGACGTATAATCCAAGGTTTACGTGCGTGACCACTCACACAACTGCCTTCCGTACGATCGGGTCCTTAATAGTTTTGTTTTTATTCAGATCTATCATTCTACTAGATATAACTAAGTTGAGAAGCATAGAGAGCTTCCGCTTCCGCTGATATTTGTTATAAATCCCGGAGACACATTTCAATTTTATTTCTTTGATTAGATTGGAATGTAATATAAATATAGGCTTAATTTATTTCAACGAATACTCAATCTCTTCTAACTCATGTCTTGGACCAAAAAGCTATACCTTTCATACGTGGAATTTTTACGTAATCTCAGCTAGCTACCTAGCTACGATACAGAATTTATTGCGAAGCCGTCTAAATGGTTTGATACTTCCCGTAATACTATACAGAAATAAAATAACAAAAAGATTATATATGTTCTTTATAAGCAGTTTCTAAAGTATTGATTGTAAATTGTAAAATTAGATAGACATAGTAGGCCACGGATTAACGTAGATTTTCAGATAACATTGAAGCTTTATGAATGATCCTAAATAATGCTACACTGAAGAAATTCAAGACTGAATTTTTCACAATTTAAAGAATCAAATTTAAATTACTTTTTACCTTTGATGTGGCTACAGTCTGAAAAGATTTACGTAAACATAGGCGACTTCTAGGTGCAAGTTAATTGCAATTAAACGTCCCATAAATATTCTATGATGAAATCCGTCGAAAGCTGGAGTCTAAACTTCAGAATACTAATTTTTTGAAATTTAATGTTCACGAAATATTTGTTTTTTCTCCAAAGTTGGGTTATATATATCTGTCTTAGTGATAAATATTTCGAGTTAACATAATTTGGAAAATTAAAGGACATTATTAAAAGTACTAGAAAATACATAACCTAATCAGCAAACTTTTCATTTATAATGTGAATATAAACGCAACAAAGTGTAGAGTTGCGTGGCTTGATGCGTCACGTACTGTAAGTAGTATGTACGTACTACTTGCTTGTATTATAGAGTAGGTAGAGTTGTAGAGTAGGTGGAGAGCGGACCGTCGCCGCCGCCAATCTAAATAATTGACCCGTCGCTGTCCGCCGCCTGCAACTCTCGTTTCAAACAGCAGAGCTATGGAGTTGCTTTGCTGTTCCTTGAGTTAGTTATTTTTTTCATTTTAAATTGTTTATCTAAAACCGAAAATAAGTTATATTTTTATCTTCTCATGCTATTAGCTTAATTTGCTTAGCTCAAAATAAGCACTGTGAGGTTAATGTTATAGATAATAGGGTAGACATACATATAACGCAAGTACTTATTGCTTATTTTCATCATACAAATTTCTACCCCATCCGAGACTCGAAACCGGGACTTACTATTACTAAGCTAAACTGAGTTCGTTATATTACACAAGCTATAACAAAAACATTATGTCCAAATGAAATCAAGCGTAGTCTTAATTAACCAATGTATGAATCAGACACATGAAATTTTAAGTGTATTATGATAAGGTCAACGTCTTTTACAAGCTCTTTATCACTTTATGTTTTAACTTCATATCTAAAGATATAACAAAATAGTATTACATTATTAAGAGCACTGAACTATTTTTCATTCCATTGAACAATTGAAGAGATTGAGAATTTTAAATATCATTCGCAACGATCGCACTCACGACTGGTGGTAAAAATGTTTTTTCTAGCTCCTCCGTACTTTACGTCATCGACATTCATAATCTAACTGCCAACATACTGAGCGCAGGGCTGACAAATTCCTATTCAACATAGAGATTTAAAAATGAGTTACAATTTGGTACAGACTATCAGAAATATAGCTATATACGAAGTCTAGCGGATAGGAGGTTCATTCGATATTAATTGAAGCATAGCAACCCTTTTTGAACGCCCAGTTGCATTGCTAACGACCGGCCGATCGTTCTGGGAGTTAAGAAGATTTGGATTCAGCACTTGTAATAATATATTTCTCTTTATTACCTAATTAATAAAAACCTCTCTGTTGCGTACTCTTTTGTACATATTGTATATTTGTCTATGTTTTTCTATTTCACTGAAAAAAGCCCATAATGTCATTCTTCTTGTCATTTGCCATCAATCACACTGCTTGTACATATTCTAATAATAATTTCGCAATATACATATTTCCATCCACTTTCGGCCTCTTATTCAGTAGTCTCCGCAATACTCTCTATTGATAAACTTATTCCTTTATGTCATACTAATAAACAGACTTATCTATTTTCTACATTATACTTAACATTGCTGCTATTCAATCAAAAGAACGATTTCCGTAGTTTTTCAATAGTAAAACTATAAATTTCCGCGTCTATTTTATCAAATTATAATTGTGTGTCACAGTTATTTTAGTCAACTAGGAAGTTTTAAATATGTAAAACATACCTTATATTTAATGCGATATAATAGCCTAATCCTGTGTGCATTATTCAGCTTCAAAATGAAATTACAACACAAACAATTAGAAAATGTAGCAGAAAAACTGTGTATTTCTGCTACATTTTCTAATTGTTTACTTTGTTTGATACCTAAAGATTGGATAGATTAATAATATTATTTATATTTAGTAAGCTTTCTTCACTTTGCAAACAATTTTGTTTTATGAATTAAAAATTCTTAGTAAATGCTTGTAGCATTGTCAAGGAAAATAGGATAGGCGTTACTTTTTCCACATATGGGAGTGGCCATATTGGAATTTTGAATAATGAATATTGAATGGAGCCCGGTCGTGACCAGCCTTTATTAATGGCAGATTGTAAGACAAGGTATTGCTAAATTTATTTTATAACGGAATTTATAATCACACATCTGTATTGTACTAACTATTGCGCGCGGGTTAGTCTTCCTGACCATACATTTGTCATACAAAACTCTCTAGTGTGCTTTTCTGTGCTTTTTAAATAGATGCACTCGCATTGATAACACTAATATGAAAAGGTAAAAAAAGTAATTTGAAGTTGGACTATGATATTTTAAATTAAATAATTATTACAATGGTGAAACACGAGTGTCTTTGAAAATGAGAAAAAGCTTTAAAAGTGACAGCAATAAGTAAAAGAGGAATTAGACATTTTTGAAGTAATTTACTAGTTATATCTTTAAAATAATTTATAAAAAATTGATAAGGAAGGAAAATATTTCTAAGGATTGCGACTCCATTAAATTCCGTTTTCGTATATAACAGTAAAGGGTGGAAGTAAGAAGTAAAAAGAGGAAAAAAGTGTATTATTAGTCTCTTACCGAAATGGAATTGGAACATTTCGTAGAAAATTCCAGAAAATATTCGCTTCGCTTTACTTAGCTACGGGTAGCCATCATACTTTCGCCACTTTCCCCTACCTACCAAGCTTAATGCTATTTCAGGTTAGAAACTTTATATTTTTTCTCACTCCGTTCCTTTACTTACTTTGAAATCTCAAAATAGGTACACAACTGAAAAAAATTAAGTTGCATCGATGGTGTCATAATCATATTCAAGCTTTTCGTAATATTAGAAGTATGAATTTTATATCGAAACAATAAACGAACTAAAACTATATACTATATATTCATTTAGTACCATATTTTCTTAATAGCACTTGTTTATCGACAATTCCGACTATAAAAAACAAATAGAAATAACTATACTTTAGATACATATTTAATTTATTACATATCCAATAATATAAGCTTGAATTCGAAAAAGCTAAAGCATAATTAAGCGATTCCCATATTTCCATGCAACATAATCACATTCCGAACGGTTAGAGTCTAATAGCTCGATAATTTTAGAAAATGAACCTGTCAAATGTCGATATTATGAAAATTTTATGTATTTTATTCCTTTGACGGTACCGCCAAGACCGATGAGGAGAATAATGATCTGCCAGGCTTCATTGTGAAATCATCCCGGGGTGAAATTACGACCGTGACAGGTGTGAAAGAGAATTAACTTCTTATATACTCTGTTTTTGTAACACCGAGACCTTTTTATTAAAGGAGAGAGAGCAATGAAATAGTCTGTAAATTTACTTAAGGTTGACTTTCCCAACTTAATTAACACTCTAATATTACTTAATTTGGGCATAGAGCTTTTTTATGTAAATATTTGTGTAGGAATTGCTGGTAATGATAAACAAACCTGTGCTGGAGTTTCGTCATGTCCTGCCTTTATTCACTACCTGGAATATAAAGATCGTGATTAGAATATTTTCGTACTTGTAGTGAGATTTTGTAAAGAAATGTACAGTCAGAATAAATTAACAAAAATGTGACGGTTTCATACCGGTTTTGTATTGGTTTAACATAACATTGATTATTAGTTATCGGTTATCTGGACAACGACCCCGCGTTCGATTATCTTCGAGGACAACCTTACGCAGATACGAATGGTTGTATTATACAATGTATTGAAATGAAACAATTTTGAACGGATCGGGATCTTCAAACGTTTTTAATTTCATGATTTTTTATATTATATCTTTATTCCTTTTCCGGGCCTTGACTGATGCTTTATATTGTTTTATTTTAATGAATGAACGTCGCAAAAGTGTAAAAAACTAAAAAATGTAGGTATGTAGGTAGGTATATATTGACATTCGTTTGATGTAACGGTGGCGATTCTGCCTTACGCACCGACGACCCTGGGTTCGAGTCCTGGAGGGATGACTGTATGTACCCGAGTAATGGGTATTTATATCTACATATTTCAATGAATATTACATATTTATATAGCATATATACATATATAAGTATTGACGCTATATAAGTATGTAACGTCCATCCGTCACCCTCGCACCTATCCATAATATAAACCTAAAATGCTTACTTTGGACTAGGCAAATTGGTGTAAAAAATTTATAATTTATGACTGTATGTACAAATTATAAGCGTTTTCGTATACAATTTTTCTATTTGTGTAAAAACAGCTGTTATTTTCATAATGTAGAGTTAGATTTTAAATAGATAATAAGCATTCAGAACTTATAATCAACCTTTCATAATGAAATACAATAGAAGAAAATTGTACCTAACGATAAATTTTCTATTATAAATAATATTTCACGAAGTGACTCCTGACGCATATCAATTTTTTTTATTCAAATGTTATGGGTCACATGAAACCAAATCCTCGTATGCAGTCAGTTGCATATTTCATTTAATCAAGAAAGCGGATGGAGCCAACGAACTCGAAGAACATTTGTTATTGTGGACCCAGACAAGTACTATGACTGAGCGTAGGTATATATTTGTGTCTCGGGATTTTCTTCAACTCAGATAACTGTGTTGGAGCGCCATGAGTTTTATTTTACAAATAATTTTCGCACTCTACTGCCCGCGAAAAGTTACCATATAGTCCGCTAATGCCCTTTGGAAAGTAAAAGGGAACTGTCGATTTTAGAAACTCCATATTAACGCTTCTATTGTCTTTTAATCTATTGGTAATATAAATAATATTACAAAATTAGTTTCATATATGGAAAGTAAGCAAATTGACTCAAACCTCCATTAATTGAAAATGCAGCTACGTCAAAAAACTATTTAGTAATGTTCAGAGAACGTCAACCTGCAAGTATCACACTAAAAACTCGAGAGAATTTTCTCCATACTGGCAATACAGCTCTGTCAATAAAGTGGGTCAACTATACCCTAATGATACTGCTATTAGATGACTAGCTTTGTCTGGCTAAGAAAAAACTTTGAAGTTTATTATACTCCGTGATATAGTCTTAATCAAACATACTTTAGGGAAAGGTTAAGTTAAAAAAAAGAAAAAATTAAGCTATAGACTTAAGGTACATAGAGAAAAAAGAATCTCAGTACCCGTCAGATGGTTGGTTGGTCTGCACTTCTTCAGATGGACGCATCAATTTGTTTGAAAATGGAACTTTAGGTGCAAACAAATGCGATGGAAGGGTAATCTAGAGAGTAGCAGAGAAGAAGGAGAAGGAGACAGAGGGATATGTCCGATACGTAGAAGAATAATGCTTACATGAAAGTACATTAATTTCAGAGCTCCGTGGACGTAGACAAATACTATCAAAGTCGAGATTCATAAGTAATATTTCTGTGATCGCAATTATCACGCTTCGTTACTCAAACATCTTGCAGTCATAATGGCAGTTCAGTCGCAATGAAAATGACTCGTACTGAATACTTCAGGTGTCCTATCTTTGTTCCTCCCCCCTGTATATTTCATGATTGTGTGTTTTACGTAATTACATTAAAAAGGAAAAGTAGAGACAGTGGCTATTTTAAAGTGAAATAAAGTTACCTGAAACTTTCTGGAAACCTCTCTACTGATCATTCTCAGTACCTACTACATAAAATAGATATGAATTTTTATATATTGAAATATTTTGCTACACCTTTTGACTACTCTCAAAGGTTGTTCAAAGGTTTCATCAAAACAATATTAACAAAATTAGGCCAGGGCCTTACAAAAGCTGTAACATATTCGTTTAACTAACTAATGGAAATATTATCGATCACGTTTTCCCTACTTCCCATTTGCATGTTGGACGAGAATCGAGCTAGTAAATAAGCAACGCGTGTTTACATTCGCACCTGTAAGCCGGAATGCTATACAATTTAATTAAATTTGTTCAGTGAAGTCCGCAAATAACCAATTTCTCATAATAACTAAGACAAAATGGAACACGAAAACAGAACATTAAGTGTATTGGTTTGCTTTTTAATTATTTGGAATTCATGTGAGAGATGTGTAGCATTATAAAAATATCGATTATCTGATAGAATCGCAATATTTGAAACCAGTTTTTATAATCACTCTTACCTTGAAATATTATTTTAATATTTCAAGGTAAGAGTGAAACCGCTAGGAGTACGTAATAGTAATAATAATAATAATAAATTCTTTATTCCATGAAAATTGTTACAGTAGGTTTCTTAAAACTATAACTTTCACACTAAGCAAGGCCTGTATTGTGGAAATCTTAATGTGGGGAGTTAGCTGTAATAGGTTTCATACGAAAATAGTGTTGGTAAACATTATAAAGCAACCTTGTTAGTTGTAGTAACCTTTAGAATGTAAAATGTAGTTGAGCGAAGAAATAGCTAACTCATGCGTCATGCTCAAGAACGGTTGAGATACTCCTGACTACCGTACCGGTATGATGGGTGGGGTTTTTATTTTCTTGTTTGATTTTTTAGTTTTCTTTATTTTATTGTATACAGATAACATTAATGTTTTATTATTATATTTGTCAATTAAATCATATTAATACTATATAAAACCTGTTCAAAATATAGGTATGAATGGAAAAAATATATAGTGGAAACAGCATTGTTTATTTAAGTACCTTTGAAATAATATGATAACAATTTGCATGGTAAAGATTTATAGCTTTTTAAATATTTATATTACTGTTTAATAAACTTTACCTAACCTTAGATAAAAGACGTTTTCAATAGCTCGGTAGGTTACGATCTAAAATAACTTGTTTGAAGTGTATTTGAATTAATTAAATTTTTTGTATGCCGTAAGATTGGACCACCTATGTTGAAATGGACTGCAAAATTACAAAGTAGTAATCTCCGGTAGAATATCGCATTCCTGATTTAAATAGGTAGAACATGTTTATTTAAAACACCTGTTATATATTCATTTATTTGTAAATATTGTTATCGGTTATGCTTACAGATTTAAATGTAGAGCTTAATACGTATATAATATTTATAATTATGCCATCATCGTATGTTGCACAATTATGCGAATAAATGACTATCATTATTAGTAAAGCTTATGTGATGATGTTGATAATGATTAGTATTTGGCAACTGTGACCCTACCGTCACGTCTTATAGCGATTCAAGTTTAGCTGTTAAAAAGAGACGCCACTATAGACCGCGTATAACGGTGTCTCACTTTGACAATCGAACTTGAATCTCACCAAAAGATGTTGGTAGGCCCTCTGGTTGCTGCAACAGTAACGATGCTGATTTCTAATAGTATTGGGTTAAAATTCTAAAACTATTATTAATGATTTATAGTTTATATAATTAGTTATTTATGTATTATATTTGTTATTTAATAACCGTAGTACAAGTTTTGTTACAAGTACTTAGTTTAGGACCAAATAGTTGTTGTAGGTTATCCTTAATAACTTACTTATTGTTTATTTAATCAAAACGGGTATCTTTACACGAATCTATATTTAAAGTTTAATATAAATGGGTGTTTACTTCGAAATACTTAAATGTTAATTGAAATGCATGGAAAATGTCATCAGATGAAATTACTTTCAAAGAGGTGCCATCTGCACCAAGCAATTTATTGCTTTGAGCAAATTGAAACCGCTCCTGAGAGACAATTGGTACCAAGTTATTGTTTTCCTATTGTAATTTTATGACGATATGTTCAATTTTGCGATACACATGCTGTGAACTAAATTTCGCTGTATTTTCAATTAAGTAAATTCAATACATATACTTACAGCAATGATATGTTAACAAACATAGCTAAACAAACTAAACATGCCAATACATCATCTATATTTATAAAAAACCAGCAGATCTCTTTTTCCTTTAGGCTCACAACAGGTAGCATAGGTACTGAGTTAGATATAAAAGATAAATAAGGTTTAAGTTACTTATAAACTCATTTTGTTATTTTCCAATCAAGCTTACGAAAAGAGAACTTTCGCATATAAAAATGTTTTTTATCTGCTCTCATTCCTGCCTTGCAACAAAGTAAATCGATTGGGCAAGGGAGGGAACGACTTGGCGAGACCGACATTCTATTTTCGAATCTCTGATCCAGAATTATTTCACAATTACTGAACCGGTTAGCTTGTGCGTTGTTGTTATGTTTCCCAGAATTTTTTAAAAATATACAAAGAATAAGTTAAAGCTATTTGTTAATTGGAACTAACGCGAGAATTGAGATACGATTTTAAAATGCATATAATGCGAGAATTTCTTACTACCGGAAGTGAGTTAATCGGGCCAAAGTGAATATATGTGTAAAAAGTAGTTTTTAATACACACATATCAAATAATAATTAAAATGACATCTATATTATATTTTTTGGGGTTACCATCTTTAGTCGCTAGATAGTTGATATTACTTCACAGCTTTTAAGAAATTAATTTCAGATGGTCTTAATATCTTGACTCTTTTTGAAGTAACTTTCTGTAATACAATAATAAATAATTTATTTTTTTACGCTATGTAAATTTATTTCACATTATTTGTCAATATAAATAATGGGATCGGGAATCACAAATACTTATTATGATAACTTATGACCATCGAACTTCTAACCATAAAATAAGGCCAACTAATAATGTAAGTCCAATAAGCATAAGCCAATCCAATCTCGAGCTGCTCCTATTGCGTATCTCGAGGTATTACTAGGCCCGATCCGAAGACGGAAGCACATAGACACTGACGTCTTGCAATAACAATAATGCGGGAACTGGGCGACCTGCCAGGCTCTTATCGATCCACCACGGTCTCACCTACCCAAAATACCTAGACCCCCGAATTACCCCCTTCCACACCCAAACTCATCCAAGTCCAATACAAACTAGAGGGGAACGAGAGACCAGTACTTTCTAGCTTAGCAGACATTCAAGTAGGTCAAAGGGAAAATTTACAAACACTAGTGTAGAGATTTTTTTGGAAAATAAAGCCAACGATTTGTTCCGGGTCAAAGCAGCTGAATGTTTCTCCGATAAAGAAAATGCTGTTTGCAAATAATCTGAAATGTTTTCGCTGCTTAAATAGACGGTTGATATCATAACCGGAAATATGACGCAAATGGTCTGGAAGTCACGTGAACAAGCAATATAAAACACGACTACAATAACATTATTTCTGAAACATCTTTGTTCAGCGTGTTAACGCACTGAAAATATTTCAAACATAGGAAGCAGGTTTTATAGTTACGAATATAATATTTATTAAACAATATGATAGCACATATTAGTATTAAAAACCCAAAAAACTTCACATTAAGTTTCAAACATTTTGTTAAAACCCTGATAAATATGTGTCGTTTTATCACAACAGTTTATGTCTTACTTCTCATTACTTTACGCATTTCTTTACGTTCATTCCAATTAATACTTTGATTTGGTTTAACTATGGCATTTACTGATCGAAACCCCTATTTAATACTGAATAACTCCAGTTATTGTCTAAATTTATCATCACAAAAAAATTACCTAACTGCGTATCAATTTCTCAAAAAAAACATACCTAATATTTAGTTAATTAGATAAAACCACCCAGTGAGTTAAAGACAAGTTGTAGCAATCGTCGTTAATTGTAGCCATTAATCTTAAAAGTAATAAAATCTTTATTGTGATTTCGACTCATTAAATTAACACCATGAGAGAATTTATGTCAGTTTTCACGCCAATGGTGTCCAAAAATAAATAATAAGCATTAAAGTGACATATATTATATAATTTAAAAAAAACTATTTTTGTAATTTTCATTTTACATTATAAAAATAGCCTTAAAATTCCTAAAAAAGCAAATAAAAAAAGCAGACATATCTTTTGAATAATAGCGAAAACTAAAAAAATATATATATATATATACAGATTATAATAAGCTAAAAGCTAATATTCCTTTCCTAGTTTCATTCTCGTTTAAGGTATACTCACTTTAAGTACAATTTAATTTTAAAAAAGTAAGTATATTTTATTATTATTAAATCTCTTTTTATAGTGACAATATTTAAAAAAAAGTTAATATTTTTAATACTAAGTAAAAATAACCTTAGTTAAATAAGATAAACAGAGAAATTGATTAGATAAAGAGAAATATACATTACAATTATAGTTAACATCAAATGAATGTACTATTTTATTTTATGATATGTCTCTAAGATATTAATAACAAAACAATTAACACATTATTAACACAAGTGGTACTTGGTTTTAATCATAAAAATAGATTTATTAAAGGCTTTCTCAACTTATGTTAATAATTAAATGTTTTGTTTTTGACACTAGGTGCATAAAACTTTAGATTCAAACTAGTTCAAAAACCCTGTATTTTTTAATTGACTCAATATTAATATCATGATATTTTTAATGAAACTAAATCGACATAAAGAAAAAAATACTCAATACCGTAAAAAATTAAAATTAGTGTGAGAAATTGTTTCTGGGATTTAGAGTAGTTCTGAAACAAATCAATGTACAAAACTGTGCCTACATCTATATAATACTTGTGGGTACTGTAAAAACCTCATAACTAACTATTCTAAAAAAATATCATGGCCAAAAATCACTTCAAACTTTCTCATGTACCACTTCCAGCAATCAATACTCAGAACCCACAAATTAAATCCAACCTTTTTTTTCATATTTTTTAAAAACTAAATAAATCATAAGAAAGTCAAGTGCTACTTCATACTTTTGAGTTGGATTCTTGAGATAAGTTTTACCTACAAATCGTGTACTTAACCAAACGTCTGAATATTTTGGAGCCGTTATATAAAAGCTGTATAAGACTTTTTGTGTGTATTTACGATGCATTAAGAGGGGTTTGAGGATCAAGTTAAGTTGGTAGGAAGGTAAAGGAAAGGGACTTGGGTCGACAATCAAGAGGGCTTGAGATAAAATATGTAAAGGTCACCTTAATGCGGGTGCTCGCCTGTGTGAGTAGCCCCGAGCGATTTAAATTCTTGTTTCGAGTATACCTTTTGTCTAAACTGCTTCTTACAAATAGCGTTCTTAGGAAAGATGAGTGGCGGACATTTTTCATTGCTAAAGTTTTGTCTTGATTTTAGATTATATACTCGTTTACCTATATATAGATAATCGTATATAGGTAATTTCTGGAAAGACTCAATATTATAAAAAGATTATATATAATTAATTATGTATAAATAATAATGTATAAAAAAGACTATACAGTCTTTTTTATACATATACCTAAAGTTCTGTATAGCTATCCCATGGGTATTTTAAAAAACTGTTGAAATAATAAAAATAAATTGTAAAACATGCATCATATATTTAATTTCTCGCAGTTGTGACGTTAATATATAAAATAACTTTCACAAAAACATAAACTTCAAAAGCAATTATTAAAATTCAAAAACATTAATCACAGGTTTCCCTTATAATTAGATTTCTTCAGTACGTAATTTTATTCTAGTAATAATTATTAAATTAAGAGTTTTAAATTCTACAGTTTCTTATTAATTTGTCGAATATGTGCTAAAACAGGAGATTAGTTGTTATTAATGACAAATGCTTAAAAAAGAAATTCTTAAATTACTTTTTAAGTCGATATTAAACGGAAGCATGAAAAATTTCTAACATTGTATTATTCATTGCCCTTTTAACAAAACTTAAGCAATGATGCCTCCAACAAGTTGTCCTCACGCAAAGGTCATCGTTTTCGTAACGTAACCTGTTTTTAGGTGTTTTGAAGCTCAAATGTGTCATTCACGTCATGTTGAATAGTATTATACTATGAAATTGCGCACAAAATAACTAAATGAGGCATTATTTTTTTTTAAACACGATTTGTGTTTGTGTTTTAAACACGAGGGCAAAACTGTAAGATAAAAATACCTCTAGATCTAAAGGAACTTCTGACAGTTATTATTGTTGATAGTCGTTGGGATTAATACAAAATATCATCTAAAAAAATTATTAGGAGAAATGTGTAACTGAAACAGACAAAATTTTTTGAAAAAAAACACGTATATTAGTTGGGATAAAATATATATTTCAAATAGGATTAAATCCTTTAGAAAAAGTTATTCCTAATATAATTTATTTGGAAACGGAAGAGCCGCGAGACGATTTCAGAGCTTTTACATACAATTACTGTGTTTAGATGGTTATTCCTCTTTTTATTTTATCTATTTCTATATTTATCTATATTATATTAATATTCATTATTTTTTTATATAAAGATGATAAATAAAGAAATTTCTTCGGTATGTAATTTTATTCTAGTAATAATTATTTCTAGAAAAAATATTTAAGGTCTCGGTCAATTCGAAGTATCCTACCCCGAATAGTGAGACGCTGTAGGTTTGAGTCCTACATGTGAACAAAGAAAAGTTGTTTTTTTTTCTGGTAATAATTTCTTTAAATATGAAAATCTAGCAGTTCAACGCTATAACAAAAAACATACTATCATACATAATTTGGTCCTTGTTTTCAATGCGACAAAGCTTTAACTTGAGTTTATTTTATAAACTATGAAATACTACTATTAAATATAGGTATATAAGTTAGTTGCGTTTTTGACAACTATAAGGGTCGGCAGAGCCAACATTTATTATCACAAAACATATGGTACTCAAAAGGAGGTTGTTAGTCTGCTTTCCAACATTTATTTGTCATAAGTTAGTGGGATGTAACTAATAAAAAAATATATTCATCAGTATGGCTTTTGGAGTAATTGATTACAAATTTCACATAAAAAAAAATAATTTAAAAATCACAAAATATAAAGCTTTGTCTGTATAATCAATTATCAATCAATTATAACTGTGACTATTCACTTATTTTACGTCAGATTAACGAACTGTTCACTTTTATAAACACCGACGATAAATATTAATAGAATATTGTACCATTCAGTGTACATTAAAATAAATTAAATATATGCATAGCTTTACCGATTCCACACAATTATAATTGCATACATTTTGTTGCCATGCATTCATAACATGCGTTTATAAATCAAAAACCATAAATGAGTAAAACAACCAATTGCAAAGCTCATTACGATTTTCATTTGAGTTTTTCCGATCTTCGTTGGTGAGGTATAGAGCAAATACCTAAGCTATTTTGCTGTAGTGAAAATGCGATGCTATTGGATAATGTTCATAAGGGTTTGGTGATAAGGTTTTATTGAGTTTAATTAGGATTTTTCCATTGTACAGTTCCGTGGTTCGGGAAAGTTTGCCGATTGTTGTGTCGCACGCTAACTTGCGTGTTTTGCCCGCCCCCCAGTTCAATGCCTATCCTGTACTGCCTTACAATGTATGTAATTGATGTCTATTGTAATAATCGTTTAGGTGACGCAATAGTGTTTTAATTACGGTCACGTTTAAAAAACGAGTGTTTGATATTCAGTGCCTCAAATTAACACACAGGACAATATGGTACCTATTCCATGTTTTAAGCATATAGAACGTGAATTTAATTTTTAAGCATAATTTACATTTTTCTTTTGTACCCTAATAATCAATTATTAACAAACCAACTAGACGTATGAAAAATCTTTATATTAACTGGACCAATAAATGGCTTTACTTTAAATTATATTTCTATTAGTTTTTTATGATAAAATAATAGAATACAACTCATTTATTGAAATCCCATCTCTAACTTCTGATTATGCTACTAATTTATATGTGTTACAGATATATGCAATAAAATTATTCTTTGGATTATGTAATATAATAGAATAAATTGTTAATTCATAGTATAAAGCAAAACAGATGAAAATGTGTAGGTATCTAGATTACCGTACCTAATAGAAAATATAATAGTCTAAAATTATTCAAAAAAAAAAAGGATACAGAAGAAAATACATATCCTTTCATTTTTAATTTATTTAATAAATTCTATTATACTTAATTATTTTAAACAAGATTTGTTCATTGTTTTTGCATCTCAGAAACATACATTACAATGCAACTGGTGTGAATAAACGAAAGCTTGTGAGTATTGAATAAATGCATTTCAATTTGATTCCCCGAGACCTACAGTATAAGGTACATTCACACTCAAATAGTCTGATTTGAATACAAAATATACAAAGAGTGCCTGCACACTTATAGAATATAAGTATAGCGTACGTAACATTATTTGACATCTTTTATTCAGCAATTTAATAATGTAATATAATAATGTAATTTAATAATGTAATTTAATAATGTAATTTAATAATGTAATTTAATAATGTAATTTAATAATGTAATTTAATAATGTAATTTAATAATGTAATTTAATAATGTAATTTAATAATGTGATTTTCATAATTATTATTAAAACCAATCATGTAATATTTGCGTGCCAGTGCCTGGTGCAACACTTGATCATATATAATCTTTTGTAATAGCTTTTCTACAGTGTTTGCTTGCAAATAAATTATCTTATCTTATCTTATCTAGCTTTATTAACGTTTTATAAATATATTATTTTTAAATTATTTATTAACTTCTTTAATAGATAAAGAAAATCACTTTTATTTTTTTCAGTAATAAACATTTTTTAATTCGTATTTTAAAATAATGTTAAAAACAAATCAAATCCGTTATTAGTATTTCCATGGTAAGTTAATTGCTAATGTTATTAAGAGTGGATATGAATTAATAAAATTAATTTGATATATTGATAAGTTCTTAACATTATTTATGTACTTGTGTTATTTATATGCATGGACTTTAACGACTGTAACATTATATATGAACTTACGTTGTGTGAGATAAAAAAAATAACTTTGTAACATGCGGGTTAATAATTACTAAGAATTCATATTACATTGAATTAAGTGTGTAAAAAGCAACATACAAATACAGCAAAAAAATATCTTTTTAAAAATAGCGAAATGTTTGTAATGATTAAAATACCTAAAATTGTAATAATAAAAAAAGTGTTTTTGCTTTATAATTAGTTTTTATTAAAATGTTTGTTTTTCTAAAGCTGAAAATAATTAGTAGAAATTGCCCTACGCCCATTTGACATTGACGGCTTGCAATTGCTTGTTTTTAATAAGTAATACGCATTGTAACATATCATCCATCGAACCTTACTGTGCATTACTTTAGTGTTATCAAATAACCAAAAATTAACCAATAGGTATACATGTAACTTTTATGTTTAAAATCTATACATAAATGGGTTTTCAATCTCTCTAACCTTTAAAAATTAAACATGTTCCATGAAATTATCTTTGAATTTTTTATAAGTGGCAGGTATAACAAAATAAAAATAAAACAACTGGTTTCATAGTATTTTACCCACTGACAAAAACTTAGAAAAGTGTTTATATATCCAATGATTTTCAATCTTTTGCGCAAAATTACTAAGATCTTTTTCTACAGAAGTTTATTTTTATATTTGGAATTAAATTTATTAAAATAATTATCAATATATTTTAAATTTACATACAAATAACCTAGTAAAATGTATTATCTTAACAAAAAAAAACATAAAAAGGGTATGTCTGTATCTATAAAGGACCATACAATCTATTTCTGAATTATCTGAAATCGAACTCATTTTACAGTTACCAGAAAAGTATAATAAATTTATTAATTATTATTTTAGTCACCTGTGAACACGGCTTAAAAACATTGAGTTTTCATTTTATATTTTTTTCATATATATTTTCAATGCGCCGCAATTATTCCCGCCTGAGAATTCACTAGTGATCCGAGTCGATTTTTCTATTATAATAATTTATCTTATTGAGTTTCAATATTTTTTTTCATTTGATTTCAATGTATAGAGGTAAATCATAAGATGTAGATTTGAATTATCTTTCAAATATATTAAAATAGTAAATGGCGACATGTCTGAAAGTAATTTATTGAAAATGATAGACACATGATCGTGTTATAGGTAAATACATCTGCTAATACCAAAAAAAAATTACCGATCGTTACATTCTAACGACATAAACTATTCTTTAGAAGATTGTAGTTATAATATGAATAGAGTCACAAGAACGAGCATAGCATATTAACGTGTGCTTAATTCTTACAATATGGCTGCTAAAGGTACCTTCTTTATTCAAAAGTCACAGATTCCATTTACTATTGTTTCATTCTTATATTCCTTTTTGATTTCACATATATGAATATATTTTCACAGTCATTTGTTGACCGATTGGACCAAGTGAATTGCTGATCAAATTTTGATTAAGATTATCGCTTATTTTATTTGAAATAAAATTTAACTGAACATAGAGGTATAGAGAATTATTTACTATGTTAAATTATTTTTATTATTTAGGTATCTGACACTAGACAACTGTCCTCATTGGCAGCTTAATTTATACACTAAAACTTATAACGGTAATAATTTTAATCGTGCTATTGCAGCTTTTGATACTCTTTTGTAATTACATAAATCAATAAAATCATTAAACTAAAAATAAATAATGGATCGGGATTGTTTAACCTATTACTTAATTTCGAGCATTATGTAAAAAGAAATAAAAAACCTATGAAGTCTAAATATATATGTAATGACGTCTGCATAAGAGTTATCATGAGAATTTTTATCAAACGAATCACAATTAATTTACAGTCACAGTATAAATATGTTTAATTAAAAAGTTACCGTGTGCTGAAAACCCCAATCACATCACGACATTATCACAACACATATCAATACACTAATTAAACCACTTAAAACCTTATCTGAAATACAATTACTAACACCAATGCGCGTGTGACTTGTCTCTTTAAACTAAATGTTGAAACTAAAAATATTTCTGTCAGAACTAGTGAGTATTTTTATTGGCGCATTAGTTGAAGTCAATGTCGCCTGCTATTGTATATTTTATGTCGACAATAAAGTATCCTTATGGCTTTGTAATCCTTTAAAAATGGTTTTTTACTATTCCCTTTTGCTCCAGTTTTTTGATAACCACAGTTACTAAACAATAAGGGTGTGATTACCGCATTGCAAAACAGTGTAAAAAAATAAAAAAGTGTAATTAGAATAGTTCGTAGCAAAAACGTTATAGCAAAAAGTGCGAGCGGGTTAAAAATCCTTTGTCGGTTGTCTGAGCGACCAGACTAGCAAAAAAATAATGTGAACTTAACGGTTACTTAAAACGATTTTTTATTTAAAAGTTATTATATTAGATTTTAAAACAATAACATTTTAAATCATTATTGACTATAAAGTATCAAGTACCTACATACTACAGTGGAGATTATGTAATGAGTAGAGATAGGTTTACCATCGAAAATGGTTCAAAATCAATAGTACTAGCACGATTGTTTATTTAATTTTTTATTTAAAAACATGCATTCAACTAGTAGATATTTTTAAGTTCTCGATGACACTTGAGAAGTCCAAAATTAAAATATCGTGAATTAAGTTTTTTTTTACTCAAAATATGTAGATCTAACTATAATACATTACCCACAATATTTTACTGTACCTACTTCAATAACTTATTAAGAACCCTTTTATTACCTTAGACATGAAACGATATCTTATTTCGTAAGATATTCGAAATGTCATGATAAGATTAAAGTATAACCAGAATAATACCTAATTATGGAATGCTATCACAGTTTGCCGCTAAAAAAACTCAGTGAATTCTCCTCATTAGCCTCTCTCCCTCCCCAACTTTACTGGATAGAGGGATTTGTGAATGTGTGCGTGCTGATTAAAATGCTCTGTTAACTTAAGGCGAGAGGGAGAGTAGATGCTATGTGAGCGTGGATTTAGAATTAAGTTCTGCTATTCGATACTAGGTGGCGCTGTGTAGGACTAAAAGCGACAAGGATGGATTAAATTGTTTTTTTCATTAAGTATATAAACCGAGCAATGGTCAGATTTTAAGTTATTAGTTTATTATTTATTCATTTAGGAAATCTATTAGTACGTTAAAAGTTCCTTTCAGATTTGTAACCTACAAAACAACTTGTACGTAAACAACAAACACGTAATTATTCCAATTTTAAAAGAACAACTAATATTTAACTTTAATAAGTCCTAATTTTGAACACAGTGCTGCCGTATATCATGCGGTAAATATCGGAACTAGTGGCAGTCATGCTTCCCTTTTATACAAATAAACGACTGTGCCTTTCACATAGCTATAAAACGTAACAAACGGCGTTAAAGGCTATTTTAGCAAACGACACACAATCACTTACAACTTTTCGAAACTGTGGCGCATATAATGTGTTTAGGATATTTTCTATCAATCTTAACCTCATCCCATAAATAGCAAAAATAGGTTATACGTGTAAATATTTACTTTTTTAACCCATTTTTTTACTATTTTTTTGAATCGAACATCTTGATTCTCATCTTATTTTTAACTTTAGTTATATTTTTGACTTATTAATTTAATAGTTCTATTTCTATACTTCTTTTTATGTTAATTATTTAGTACCTAGCACCATTATTTATCCATTTTAAAACTAATTTTACTAAGTTTACGGTACCTACATATCTAAATATCGGTATAATAGGTAACATTATGCTTGTGTTTTACATATAAAACAATTGTTATTATGGCATTTCAACATAACTTATTCTGTCTTGATTATCTAATAAGACAAGTCTGTCCTATATCGCAACGTCATGCTACTCAGAAGTATTATTATTTATCTTAAACTGAATCTTCATAGATTCAGCTGCAAGTGCTCTCTGCTAGACGAAAGCCTCCCCAAAAGTGGAGGGGTTTTGCCCTAGGTAGGTACCTACTCTCCGCACTTGACAGACAGGTTAGAGACCGCAGTAATAAATAATAACTCGGAAAAAACTGGCCAAGTGCGAGTCGGACTCGCACATCAAGGGTTCTTTACAAACTTTTAGTTAAGTTAATTATGAAAGTACTGAACATTGTTCTAACGAAATGATAAACAGACTTAGGGACAAACTTAACTTTGCTGTTGGAAAACTATTGTCCCCATACATCAACATAAGTCGCGGTTAGATTATCAACTGCAAATAAGTTTATAAACGCAAAAAAAAAATGCGATGCCACTACTACAATTTTCCTTTACTTGTGCTTCACGACATTGATTCATGCCAAAGTTCATGATTCTAGATCCACGGAAAATACCCTAGAAATTTCGATTCCCTTAAGAAGTGTCAAAATAACTTTTCGCGGTATTAACGGCCGTATCTTGTTTTACGATAACTTCGAAGTTTGTTTTTTCACAGCTTCAATGGACTGTAGCCCTGAGCACATGGTATTAATTTCAACTCGATACCTCCACGCGTTCTTGAGATAAAGGGTCTTGAAAGACAGAGGGATAGACGAACAACAAAGTGATCCTATAAGTGTCGTTGTCAGGGGGTGTTTTATGTTTACCTTCAATATCATTAGTCATCTTATACGACACCCTTCAGTGTACGGACTGGTGATATTCTACTCAGCCCGACACCACAGGGCGTAAGTATAGGTACTATGGTCTATAATTTCAAAACTAAAAACACCTGATTCAACTATAAAATAAGAAACCCTCTAGATTTTATTCTTACTCACCTGATCCCTCCTTCAGAGGATATATCTCAAATATATTATTAGTATCATACATCAACAACATTATTAATATCAACATCATAGATAACCCTAAAATTTTAACTAGAGTAGATCGTTTTATTTTGTTCTGGGGAGAAATCCCATCCGGAAACTATGAGATATCTAAATGATAGATAGACCAGTACAGCGTCAAAAACATCAGCATTAGGCGCAAGGTAAATCCATTGTCCGTATGTGACCACAGGGGAGTCGAGACATTTTCTCATGTCCTACGGAATACCCAGAATTGACTAGCGAATACTTATGCTTAGAATACAAGACAGTAAAAGCCCGAAAAACCAACAAAATAAATAAAGCGAAATGCTTTCACAATATTTCTAAACTCTGTGTTGTAGCATATACATCAAATAGATATAAAAACTGTAGCAATAAACAATGGTTCCATGTTTAATCCGGTAAGCGAGGCCGGGGTTCAATGTGCAGGGAGTTGGTTATTCCGCAGCTTCGCAACGAAAAGAGATTGCGATAGGTTTGAAGTGCATCGCGAAACGTCATACTACCGCGCAATTGCGGTAGCCATTTGAAGCCATGTGAAGCCGCGTCGGCACGTAAGTGTGGTAGTCGGTTCGGGGTACATAACCATCACGTAAGTAAATTTTTTCGTCCTTAAACGTTATGGTCTTTTTTTTTAAATTGCTGTTTTTGTGTGTCTTGCTCTAATTAGTAAGATAAACTATAGAGAATATCTTTGTAGTATAATATGGCTTTTTATAACACATTCATTTATAATTAGAAGTAATTGTAGAAATAGAATTTGGGGTTCAAAGTTCCTCTGGCAGGGGGTTAATTGTACCGCGGAACAACGTGCCCCGCATTGAAACACGTAAATAATTAAATTAAAATTTCGTTTTAGGATGAGAATCTATAAACAAAATACCAAACGGGGTAAGTAAGGTTTCGGTTGACCTTTTGCAGTGGATCGCTTATACTGTTATCATAGACGGTCGTAAGCTGAATACGGTGGCTTGGAAAATAGACGTATGTCATATGTTCGCTTCGATAAAAAGTTGAAAGCTGATAAAACACAAACAGCGTTACTATTAAAGATAAGTGTTCAACCAAGATCAGGAGAAGACACTTGCTGTAAAGACTAC
This sequence comes from Calamotropha paludella, assembly GCA_927399485.1. NCBI lineage: Eukaryota > Metazoa > Arthropoda > Insecta > Lepidoptera > Crambidae > Calamotropha > Calamotropha paludella. Next base: position 16,375,660 of record OV656815.1, on the reverse strand, counting down.
TTTAGCTAAGGAAATTAAAGAAAAAAAAGATCAATATATTATAGAAAGAGAAAAGAAAATTGAAAAGGTGCAGAAATAGAAAGACAACCGGTAAAGACAAGCGAAAGTATAAAATGACACGAAAATTTGCAGATGGTAAATTGACATGAGTTACAAAGAATCCTGCAAGAAAATGACGAATGAAAAACGTGATAATGAAGGAGGTAGACCAAAATGATATTGTTTAATATGTTGCATCTTATATTCAAATTCGAGACCAGATCAATGTATTGAAAGCGTCATGTGAAAAAATTGGGCTCATTTAAAATGCCTGAAATGTATAGATGTTGTTTCTTATGTTTGTCTGAATTGTAATTATGTAACGAGTCCTGTGATACATGATATTTTAAGTTCTGCGAGACTGCAAAAAGACTATTACATAGCTAAAACATTAATTAGATGTATTGACCTCAGGAAAGTTAACTCGATGAGACTGAATTAAGAGACTAAACTGCGAAATATTGTTTAGTTGATTTTTGTGAGCATTTTAATAAATAAAGATAATTTGCGTTGTTGATTAATATTGAAAGCTTTGGCTTTTAGTCTCATATTGATAAGTTGTATTACATAATAAGTAATAATGCTTATTATAAATTTTTCCAAAAGTTTTATTTTCGGTAAATTGTTGATAACTTGTCAAAACATTAAGATTTTGTACTTTTATATATAAATCTGTCATAAATATTCACTTACGTGTGCTTTATTTATGTGTGTATTTTATTTATATATTTATACATACTTTTCTAACTAATATTACATTAACTGAAGTTGACATCGGAACAAATTGCCTCAACGGAGGAGCAACCAGCCCCATCGTGGGGCAAAAGCCTGAGACAAAATACATGATTATTTTGATGAATTAGATTTTATAACTTGAAACAAGAATAAATTCTGTATGTAAGAATCGTGGATAACAATTGTTTTTTTTACTATTACCTATATTGGGTCCTATTGCTTAATCGCAACTTTTAACCCCCGCCTCCTCTACATAAATTGATTGAAGTAAAGTAAGAATAAGAATCAGTAAGAAACGTGTAAAAAATTCCCTTTGCAATATATTGAGCAAGCACAGATAATAGGTAAATAAAAATGGTAGCTATTTAATAAGAATGTAATAAATTAGAATAACAAGAAATATAAATACTTAGGCAGTATCTCAACAATTACTTCCCTGTTACTCTTAAAAAATCATAATCTCCATCGAAAGGCGAATACTGCTGGACGGAAGTCTGTCCTGAAAAAATGGAAGTTTTGCCATAATGCCACGCTTGGCAATGTAAGTAAGCAATGTCGCAGTAAAAAAATATTACACTAAAAATTCTTGCGTCCATTTTGTGGTCAAAATGATAAATTACCTCCAGTATCATAGCTGGACTCTTACGCCCCCCCTAAATGTAAACCAGACCTCTATTCCACTAGGCACTCTGGGCAAATGTCCAGGGCCCCGCGATCGTTTTTCCTCTAATTCCTGCCAGATCACTAAACCGATAGGGACAATTATTACTGGAAACATTAGGGACTATATAATCGACTTGTTTATTAGCTTTTGCATGCGCGATGCTACTCTACTCGAGCCCAAAATAAAGCTTTTGAATTTCAGCATACTTAGATAATTTTAAATATGTGAGAATCGGCCCATTTAAATTAAAGATTATGTATTCAGATATTGACTGTCAATAAAAAAATCTGAAACCTTGTTTATTGTCTATTCTAGTAATAAAACAGTTTTCCGTCAAAGTCATAGGAGCCCCATTACTCTTATATGCCCAGGGCCTCCAATAGGTTAAAGACGGCCCTGATGTAAACGGATGGACACCACATGCCATAATATATAGCAAATAAGAAAAGTTAATGTACATACTTTACATGTAAGTATATAAAATGTAAAGCAAGCTAATAAAAAATCATCAAGCAATGAGAGTAACGAATTCAGAAGTAGAATGAGAAATTAATAAAAATAAATCATTGTGACACCTGTTATAACTTACAGGGTAAGAATGATACTAATTAGAAGGAAATAGAATTAAGAAATAGGAAAAGGCTGGAGTTCCACCTGATAAAGAGCGATAAAAAGACCAAGATGTAGAATGAAAGTAGATACGAGAGACATGCAAATCATTTTAGTATGAAAGAGTATAATTAGCAAAAATAGTCTCCGACTGTGTTACAGATAGACACTAGTTTAAAAAACATAAGCAATGCACTATAGAGATCGTTATATGTAGCTTTCATTAATATAGAAGAAAGTTGACGATTGCCGTTGTGTTTTAGTCCAAGTTAGATCCTTTGGGAAATCAATTAAAGTGTTATTCCTACATTTTGTTATCAAAATAAGTTATCGATAACTGTACTTAAAGTTAATTTACTATAGGTTGTTGTATAATTTTTCTTTCCATCATAACAAACATAATCTCATAAATTCATATAATATAAATTTGTCCCAATAAAACCGTTGTTATGTACTGAATTACCTTTAAACTTTTTATTATCAAGACCGCCCGACTTATATGTAACGGTCCCTGCATTCAAGCCACTTTGCGTCACAGTAATCTGATTATATTTTATTTATATTGTGAAAGCTAAAAATGTTTAAATTTAGTATGTTATAACAAATATATTCAAGACGTTTAGTTATTGGGTACCTTTCTGTGATAACCAGAAAGTCCTAATATTTATAGGGGTACGTCCAGATCTGAAGAATGCGCCGATAAGGAGCCGCCAGCTAGCATGCATTTCAAGTTCGCGTGCAAGCAATACGCTGTACAACCTAGAATCACACACCAAGTGACTGACAACTGATGACAGTTGGAGCATTCCACCTGCTTGGGAAGCCATAATTAATAAAATATTATCCGAAACAAAACACTACTTCGAGGCCTTGTGTTGTAGTGAGCACTTTTCGTAAATAATAGATGTAAATTGTCCCCACCCTGTCCGAGTTTCTTTCGCCAGTTCTTCTAAGAAAGCCCTCCCAATTTTCAAACTCATAGACTCAGTAGTTTACTGTAACGTAGAGATAATAAAATAACTAATAAAATGCAAAATAAAACAATCAATTTTATTTGTATAAATAATTAGGAACGTGCTCGACGACCAATTCCTCAATCATCCTGTGACCACGGCTCCTGCAAAGGAGTCGAAACGCCGTGATTAAATATATTTAATAAAAAATACGCGTCGTTAATCCTTTTATAATGGGTAAATTACATGTGGAAATACTTAATTTGCTATAAATAAGTAGGTATTTGTCTTTACCTATTTTTCTATTCAATCACAAAATGAATTTCTATTAACTGAATATACTTATTCCATACATGAATTAATGAACATACTTGAGTAGGTATTCGTATTTTAATATAACTTCAATATATGAATATCAAACTATACTTACACAATATTACAAGGCAATAGGTAAGAACATTACCCACATATAAAAAAATATTTTCCTAAGCTTATTACTATTTACTATGCTAAGGAAATATATTATATATTAAAAAACACTATGGACAATGTGAACTTGTATTAAGAAATAGAATTGCCGTGTAAAAATGAATCAAATATCCAAAATTATACGGGTTAGTGTGCTCAGAGAAACGTGTTCTAAGAAACCATATCGGCTATTTATAACATACTGCAATTATGAAGAAGACATTATTATCTACCTACCATATAAACAATGAACACCTGCTTAAATGATCTGATTGATTCCTAGGTAGTGTGTCGCTTGAGCTTTTCTATAAAATCTACTTACGTTAACTGCGTCTGCGTTGATGGATTTTAATATTCTTAATCTTATATTGAAAATCGACAGCATGAGTCAATAGAAAATAAGTTACTTGCTATTTCGTACAATTTTTAATATTCCCATCCCTAATGCAGTCACACCATGCATCTGTAGCTTTATTTTCAATATTTTCCTTATAGTTCATTTTGTTCATTCTTTACACCTACCTACTCATGGGGAGATGCGCGGGCGCAGCAAGAATGGTAAGGGCTATATTTCAATACAGTGCATGTCTCACTCGTTCAACCAGTATAGTTTATTATACCTTACCTAGTACTCCTGGAAGATGTTAGGCTACTTTTTCCCCGCCTTTACTTGTAGGTACTTTACTTCTATTCTAGTATTTCAACAAAAAAATCTTGAAAGTATTATCAATCTCTAGATGTGGGTCATCTTAAAACATTTTATTTTTTTATGTTTTCTTTCTATAAAAAAATATTATAGTTTTTTATCGATGTTTATATAAAAACGCCATCGTTTGGAATTTATATCATGAGAAATAGTGAACCTAAAGGCAAAAAAATGCTTCTTAAACCAATATATTCAAATTATTGTATTTTTGTTAGGTATTAAAGCATTTTCCTGTTAGACTTTTATACGTAAAGAAATTATTTCTAGAAAAACATCACCTTGTTCCAGGTGTCAGGCAGGACTCGAACCCACGACCCACACTGCCCCCGATCTGTTAGGGCCTCGGTATATCAACTGAAAGAATACGAGGGTATGTAGATTCAAATCCCACTTGACACCTGTGGCAAATTGCATTTTTTCTAATAGGTAATTAGTATTCCAATATATTCTTGTTTAAACTTATGTAAGCAGTTATATTTCACCGTAAATAAGTAGGTGCTCTAGATAGGTACAAAATTTATCCAAATTGGTCTAATTATGTGATTCCATTTTGACATCCAAAAATAGTCACTTTCAAATTTTAATTGGAGCAGAGCGAGCGAAGCTCCCATGTTTCAGCTTCAATGGCGCAATTTCTGTTACGCCATAACTCCCTGAGCTCTTAACCGATTTTAATATTTTTTGTGTGGAATCGAATCAACAGGCTTAGGACCAGATTGTGACCGAATTTTGAAATTCGCAAAAATTCCCATCGAAAAAAAAAACTCTTTTTAGGTATTACGCTCCGCTCCAATATATGGTGCTAGCATAGCTTTATGCTTAGCGACTGCATCGCCTAGTATAGTATAAAAATCACTGTGAAGTACTAAATAATTAGCGTAACATTAGGTAACTTGTCAACTTAAATACGAATATATAACCCATCTTGTATGGGCATTTTGAAAAGCCTTGATATCATGTTAATTTTAACATATCTTTATACCTACATACAATTAATATACCGACCTATAAACTGAGGTGTTAATAGCTACTCTCTTCTGATATTTTTTACTAAAATTTGTTATCGTGTAGACAGTTTATACAGAGTGATTTTTTTAACCGTAAGCGATTACTTCAAATACTGAAGATAAAAAATTTTTAATCAAAGGACTACCTATTTTTTAATAAGCTGAAATTTGCACCCTGTAGGTACTCGATAATTTACTTCATAATCTGCTTTCATCAAGATGGTTAACTGAATGCTTGGGTTACAAGCGGGTTCATGTCCATCGTTCTGCGATTATCTAGGTCATCAAACTTGGTCCGCTAGGGCTAAAGCTGACATCTCAACCGATAGACAACCGCCATTTCTATTATTATTAACTCTATCGTCATTAGTGACATTAAAGCAATTTTCGAATATGCGTTTGCTCGTTCCAGGAAGAAGTAAAAATATGTAAAAAACATTTTTGTTTGTTTCTTTATAAAGGGATTTTTCCTTTGTGTATCTTCAGTATTTAAAGCTTTATCTCTAGATAAGGTTCAAAAGCTCTACCCTGTATAAATAAAAATAAAAAAATCCCCGGGCAACATATACAAATTATTGTCCCAAACCAAGCAGAGCTATATAATGGTTACAAGATAGCGAATAAAGTAGAAAAAAGAAGTAGGTATAAAACAACTATGAATCGGGTTTATGTTACTTATGCTCAACGCACAAACCTCCCTGCCAGGATCCAGAACCATTGGCATATTAGACAAGATCACAATCATTAAACCAAGCAATCTTAAATTTAGTCAGTCAGTATTCCTCCTGTCATTCAGAAGTGGTTATACTTGTATTCCACTCTACCGCAAAATTTTAATGATATTAAAATCTGCTTCAAGGAAAGCAGTTATTCATTTAAAAAAAATGGAATCGACGTCGGTAATAGTAAAAAAAAATGGTTGCCTGTAAAGTCGGTTTTACGGGCGAAGATTTTACGTGACAACGTCTTTTTCTCGGTAGAATATTTATTGATATGAATATAATTAAATTGCACAATAGGAACAAGGAATTGAATGAAAATAAGAATTGCACAAATTTTAACTAAAGAAATATATTTTGTTTACTAAAACATTGTACATGTAAACTTAAACTTAACTAATTCCTATTTGAGTGATTTTGTTGAGGATAAAAAAAACTATAAATCATTATGTAACAGGATGTTTAAATATAAATGCCTGTAATATATTTCGAAAATTAATAAATGAATAATTTGGGTTAGGTATATAGGAAATATATCTACTACTATTAAATATTTATATTATAAGTGATTTATACATTAATGATTTAAATGGAACAATCTTGGATGGTTATCAAAATTTATCGATATAAACAATTTTTTTGTATTATATATATCATAAAGAGTTTACAATTTCATATATATACTTATAATATTAAAAATCAATAAACTTTTAAATATTGAGAAAACATTCGGCGGGCCTCTCTCTCGTTCGGTGACTCATCGTAACGTTACCGAGCGTTACACTTTTTCATAAGTGACTCCCAGCCGCAACCAATTTATAAGACGTTGTCACGTCAAAAAATATCTCGGCCAGACAAAAACATCACTTTTTTCCTGTTCTATACCATATAAATAGAGCCACTTACTTATTATCGAAAAACAATAAAATCTAGTGGTTTTCTAACTTCGGTTCAAAAATGAAGAAAACAGTTACCTCAGAGTAGTAAGCATAGAAAAAGACAAACATGTCTTTACATGAAGTAAAAAAAAATGGTTTTTCTTTTTTATTTAAGCAAAATTTATATAGCAAGTCGTCAAATGTTTTTAATAAATTTGTATTTATTAAAAAGATTACATATTTTTGTATACGACTGTAGAAAAACAAATACTTAATAGATCAAGTACAAAAATAATTTATGTTTATATAGGCCAGACTTAGGAATAGTGCCTAATTCCAGAATATTTCGATCTGACTGACTTGATGGAATTTTTACTTTTATTGAGTATTTTTGAGCCCACGTTAACTGAGCATAAGCATACTAAGAGCTTATACATAGGTACTAACCATTAAACCTATAACCAGACCAAAAACTACAGGCCAATGATTTATTATTTATTTTTAATAAATTCAAAAATACTTCTTTAAGTGGTGACTTCAAGAACATATGTTTAGGTTCTAAGTTTCCCTTTAAAGAGTAGGTAGATAATAAAAATGGAGAAAGATTGCGGCAACGGTACGTACAACCAAGACTATAGGTATCTCGTATCTTTTACAAACAAGAAATCAAATTAATTTTTGATATTTGAACGAACATTGCATTTGTTGAATCGAAAACTTTTTTTTGTAATCTAAATGTAATTTAAAAATTGTTTGATTCCAGGCTTATAAAAAATATACAGTTTTTCGGTAAATATTTCGAAGTTAAGTAATGAATATAGTAGGAAGTGGCACTATATGTTGCGAATTTGCAAACTGATAGTAAGCACAACAATTCATTGTTGATATATTTTTTATCCTTAATTTCCATATTAACCTCATTAATAAATAAAAAAATGTCAGATCAACTGAAGAAAAACTAAACTAGAACTGCTTCTTAATTGTAAAACTTTACTTCAAACGGTGAAATAAGCGTTTTGTGGAAAACCGAAATTAACTCAAAAGAATACTGGCTAACTTGTAAAGATATAACAAGTTTTTCAAAAAAATGGTTATTTTATAAACGTAGGTAATAGGTATTCTATCCAAAGAAAAATGATCTAACTATCCCACTGATATCCTACGCAATGCAAAACGAAACAATGCTCCGCCTATTTCATAATGGTGGTACTTCTGACTCTGTGTCCTCTTTAATATCACATCACTAGTAACAGACATCTGTTTATCTCCTGACGAAGGAGATATCTACATATAACGCAACGTGCATGGAACAAAGACAACGACAGTTGAGCGAGCGAGACAACCATATTTCAAGGTGCACGCCGCAATGACAAGGTAACATCTTTAGTACGAACTAAATGGAATTCATTTGCACTGCAGTTGCAGCCTTATCTTTTATACAGGAGAGTTCTATTTAGGTCGCTTTGGTGCATAGAGCTGTCATTCACTTGCTGGTCAGTCGGAAAGGGTAAGACAGATATTTGCACCCTGTGATTGAAAAGGAGAGGAAATACGAGAGATCGAATGGTCGCTAGTTGCACATAAAGTTTTTCTTAAATTCATGAAGTTTGGTGTTTGTATAAAAGATGGCGCTACTAGGCGCGTAAAGTAAAAATCAACATATTAAAGTGCATTCTGATTTTTTGTATAAATGTAAATACAGCTTAGACTTGTAAAGCTCTGTAATATGATCTAAATTTCTATATTAATCTTTCATCTACTTATTTACTATAATTTTAAGAAGGCAATAAAATAAATAAATAAATAATGCTGTTATATAATTACATATCTAACAAATGATACATATAAAAAGCTTGTATATAACCAATTAGGCAAATTTCTACTAAAATTGCACCTTAGCCAAAATTCCTTTAATAAATGACTTTTGAATACGTAATTGAATTAGGAACGAGTTTCATTTAACTATATTGAGAACACTTAACCCTACTCTACTATATTGCATAAAACCAGTTTTTGCCTGATCAAGTTTTCGATTTCATCAAAGAGGAAATACTTATGCACTAGGTACCTCTTTGTTTTTCTCTATATTTTGGTTTAACATCAAAAAAGCGACTAGTTATATAACGAAATAAGCAAAATAGTAAGTTTATTTTTATTTAACACAATATTTTTCAGTAAAAATTGCTCAGTGTTAATGTTATTTCACACTTGGCACGTTGAAAAACTTAATAAATTTTAAAATTCTTCATTTCAACAACTACTTTTAGCAAATAACGAGTGAAATTTTAGCGGAACAGGTTTAGAACACGTTTTCTCAGTGTTTCGATAGTCACGTGAAGTTTAAAACCAAATATACATACCTAGTCTGGGTTGTTCGCTCTTGTGTTCCGAGGACGGCCGACGCTGCGTGCGCCAGCCGGCGTTACTCGCGCCAAAACCACGCAAAAACACGAAAAAATACACAAAATTCCACTGAAAAACACCGTCATATTTCGGTAAAAGTACGGAGCGAACCGAGATGTGTCGCCCGTTGGCCGCCTTCACATCTAAACGGCCCGAGTTTTATGTTAGATTACAGACGTAACTTTTATAGATCCTCGGTGCTATATAACGCGGTGGGTTGCTGTGAGGGAGTCTCGACCTTGTTGGGTGGTTGAAAAGCTCAAAATGGTGTGTGGGGAGCGTTGCACGGGTGTCATTAAATGTCGCGCGACGCGGGGAGGGCGGGCGGAGGTGTGTGGGTAAAGTTTTGGGTATTGATTGAATATGAGTTGGATTAGCGACTAATGATCAACAATTGGGTGTTCCGTCTTAATTGGCTGGTTCTGGGAGGGTGGTTTTGTTATGACACTTTTTGTAAGCAGATGTAAGCCTCTTTATTTAATAGGGAAATGTTGAGATTGTCAATTGTTTGTATGACTGTAAAAGCAAAGTGATGCGTAAGCAATTTATTATATATATAAACAAAAATATCTCAAACTTTTTCAGGAAACATTACAAAAGACTTTTCGAGATCTCTATATAATCGTTTTCAAGAACTTGATACCACTTAAGTAAGAAATTAACTGTAGCAATATACTGCTTTATTTATATAGTGAAAAAAGCAAATTCTCGTACAAGAAACTCTATAAAACAAAATATATATTACAAAAATTTTATTATTGTCCACAAAGACAGAGAATCACAAATAATGTCTTATTAGATTAAAATTAAAAATAAAAATTCAGTATACGCTGTAAGATATAAAACGCAAATAAAATTACGTGATTTGTTTCAAGAAATATAGAGTCGCGATGTAGACATTCCAGCAACGCGAGGTACTCTATCGCCCAATAACCGTCAACGAGGTCTTGATAGAAGCCGAGCACGTTACTCAGTTATTTAATAAAATGTCTCATTTATTCATGAAAATGTATAAAGAAGAAATGTAGAAAGAAGGTGCCTTATAGTTTTGATTTTTGTAGGTACTCAGATGATTAAATTTTTTTTAAGAACTGTGTGTTAAAGGAAACAAGAAGAGAAAATATGCCAATCAATAAAAAAAATATATGTTTTTATATTTTGAGAGAAATCATGTTTTTATACAATAAACAGTACCTATACCTAATCACCTCAAAGATAAAAAAATATTTTTAATCGAGTTTCTACCTCAAATTTTACCAAATCGTTAGTCATTAAAACTGAAAATTTGCACGCATTTCAATAGATGAATATGCCTAATATAAAACTAAGTTAAATACTTAAATAACAAAAACCTATATTAGTGAGATTGGTTTATGTTGTGGGCATAATGTTTTTATTTACATTTCAGAGTATAATGATCAACAAACATTTAAAAGATAAAAAAAAATCAAAAAGTAGGCAGGTATTGCTGATACAATTCCCCAAGATGAGTAAGAGCCTAACAGTTACAATAATCCGGTTTACTTGTAGAAGTGTTGTAGGGTTCGAAGTTGAGGCGACTATATTTTAATTTATCCATATTTTTATAAAAAATAAAATATTACTTTATTAATTATTTTCAAAACAAACATTTTTAAATTACAAAAAATTAAAAGCCGTTATTACTCAATACGTAATACATAGCTATAGGCATTAACACTGCAACAGCGGATAATCTTTGATTAATAAATCTAGGAACTTGTAGACAAATCTAAACTTTATGTTGCTTTCGGTGGAATTCAAAGCCAATGATTAAGATAAAGACATTCCGGTAACTCGAAACAATCTACGACTGTACAATTCGCCGCCTACGCTCTTGATAGAGTCTGCTCACGAACACAGAACATTTGCTTCAGATTACGGCAGATTAGATCAAACAAATCAGTCTCAAAAGATTTGGGAAGCACTATTTGTTTTCTAATAGGTAGTTTTATTGTTTTCAGTTTTATTTTATTATATACTAGCTTTTAGCCGCGACTTCGCCCACAATTTTTTTAATTTTTTCAATTAAAAGTATCCTATGTTACTTCTAATACCTCAAATAATACATATATTTACGAAGTTTCCTGATGATCGGTTTAGTAGTTTTTGCGTGAAAGCATAACAAACAAACTTACATTCACATTTATAATATTAGTAGGGATTATTTCTATTTGTTGATGTTATATATTAAAATAAATCCAGAGAGATATAAGAAAAGAAAAAGATACGTCATCTCTGTAGCCTTTAGTAGCTTTAAAATACGGATTTGTTAAAATATAACTTAAAAAGGGAATTAGCGATTATATTTCCCGCTAAAAAATACTTATATTCGATTGTAGTACTTTTATTTTCCCTAACTACCTAATAGTATTACTTAAGGGCATTCAGTCCGGTTTTGCGATTATTACCAATAAATTATTTTGAATAAATATTGCAATAATATATAGAAATATCAACGTATTTTTTTAAATATTTTATCGTCTTGAGTCATAACAGTTTGTTTTTTTTTACATTTATAAATACAAATTTAAAGAGAATTTAAAAGAGGAGTGTTTTAAAGAGAATACCTACCTACACACCAAATTTATTTTAAAATGGAAGGCATAAAAGTAATGATTATATATATTAAATTATCAGTAATACATATGTATTATACTAGCAGTTGATAATTTTGGTTTCAACTCAATCATTTTAAAAATTAAATCTCCATTAAAATTTAGCAAATATTTTTTTAAATTTCTTGTCTTTTTAAGGACACGATTTATTTAATAACAACTCAACTTTGACAAACTATGATCTAAGCAAATAAAATTTATTTCATATATACATACACAACGAATAACATTTTCATAAATTGTTTTTTTCGAAAGCAAGCATAGCTTTTGGTATTTATCGATCGATGCCATAATTCCGCATCTACACTCATAAAATATAGTTGAAAATGCGTAAAACAATTGTTTAGAGTATTTCATATACATACTTACACTGATATAAAATAAAGCTTTTTCTATTATTATAATAGAGAAAAAAAAACAAAATCTTTTGTCAATTTTATTTGGATTAGATAAGTAATTTATTTTTGAGAAGGAGGTAAGATTTTTATAAAATGAAAGGTTTTTTTTACAATCATCATAGGTGTAGATAGATATCGTGATGAGTATTATATATTAAATTCATCATTTGAAATCAAGATTATTTCAGTCAAGCTTGTCTCTTTATCTAGCACCTAATCAAAAATGTTTTCAACGTCTAAGAAACTCACATCTTCAATTTTACCATCATTATTTTTACGTCACTAGCTAAATTTTAAATTTTCATAGTTATACTGTCTACAAAACATACCTACTTTGTCATTTATCATCTCTACCAAAATTATTTACGGATGAATTCCGCCATTCGTTCCTTTTCACGTCTCTACATAGAGTTTCTATAGCAATCTTGGGCCTCTACCTGCATTACGGGTGTCGAATAACAATCAGCTTAAAGGGGAACGTCCTATGGATGTGATGATATGCTCTACCTGGTAGGTGTGATATGACACACACGTATGGGTATATGTATACATAACGATTATTTAAATTATATGATTTGCATTTTGATATGTTTTGGGTTAGCGTGTCCGTTTTTATTATTTTGATAACATTGTTCACTCATAATATGTCACATAATCTTGCCATTTTCATACTTAAAAATTGATTTTCCATTTTTATCAAAGCTCTTTTAAGTAATTCCTTTTTTAATTTACTTTTTAAATTAAGCAGCAACAAACATTTTGCTTCACAATGTTTGATCAGTTTGTTGTGCCCCTATCTCAGTTTTTGAGTTAGGCAAACTTAAACCTAAAAAGATAACGTTGATGGCTGTTATTCAGCAAAATAAGAAGTTACGCAACCCCCTCTTATTATTCAATTAAATGGCGCTACTCAACCATTAACAGAGGAAAGGGTTAAAGAGAAAACATCATAGAATCGCTAGATTAAAATGCAGCCCTTTCAGGAAATTTCGTGGCGCAAAAAGGCAATCGTTAAATGGTCTTAAGTCTTAGCCAGGGTCTTCAGGAACAAAGAGCAGACGGAGAGGGGCGGGGTGAGTTTTACGATCGGATATACGAACGCTCATGCGCGGTGCAGTTAGGTGCTCACGTCGGAATTTGCATTGGTTATCGACTGGTCCGGTTTTCCGGGAACCTGTCTGGCTAGCGGGACGAGCCAGCTTTTAGTATGATGAAATTGGTACCCAATGCTTCGGAAAATAGCGTTATCAGAACGTATATTGCAGAGTAAATAATTTGGTGAAAAGTTATTTATTTAAAAATCTATGGCATGTCTTTCGTGTATTAAACTGAACATATATCTGGTATGGTTATCAGGTTTGGAGTAAGGTTGAGTAATGTTAAGTAAATATTAAGACTTAAAAAAATATATAAAAGGCTACATCGTATTAATAATTAATTTAACAATCAACACATTAATGTTTAATTTAATTATATTAAACCTAAACTCCAAAATAACGCTATCATTCTTCTTTATTATTTGTCTATGCTTATTAATAAATAAAAAAATCTAAAATGTAAGTAGCATTTTTTCTAATATTTGAAAATACTAAAAATTTCTCTCCATCAATAGATTTACTGATGTTAACGTTTGGTTACGTAAAGCTACCGAAAATCGTAGGATCCGTTCTCTCAGCCAAACAGGATATTGTTTTAAGAAAAAAGTATTATTTCCCTGAGATAAGTAAAATATACGATAACATATGTAATACTTTATACTTTCTAAATCCTATTAAAAAAGTTTTTTAGGGAAGAAATATATTGTAGAGTATGTTTAATTCACTTCTTTAACAGCACACAAATTAAACAAATGTAATTATTGCATACGTAAAACAACTTTAGATAATAATTTACAATTAAAGTCAAGTAATGCAGTAAATATAATAAATGCATTCAACTGCATCATATTTCATACTTATACCAATTGATACAACATGGTGACAGGACGCTCTTCAATTGTACAAACGGTTTCTGAATTAAACTTAATGAAACAATGACATAAGAAAAGTTTAAAGTTCAGATTATTTAAGTATATAGATTCAGTTATAACTTAGTTATATATCGAATTGAATATAGTTGGAAAAACTAATCAATGGTATTAATTTTGCGATTTTATTAATAGGTGTGCCGCCATTGACAAGAACACTACCTATTGTTCGAAAGCTACTACCTCAAGATTTTAGTAAATGTCTATCTATCAACAGACTAATTCATTTTGTCCTCTATGTTCATATTGTGTTCTGAAACACAACTTATTAACATAATAAAAGTGATCTACTGACTCTGTTTATTGTAAGTATTGTAATTGTAATTTTCTGTTATGTCGAAGTTTTATTATTTAATTGATAGTAATGATTTGAGGATGAACTTGACATTTTTATTATAATTTTTATCCTTTTTTTTAATTATATGAGTACATTCAGTAGACTCAATACCACTAAAAATATGCACGCCTGCTTGCAGGTTAAATACAAAACTAAAATAATATTTATAAGACCTCTGTATAGTTTGTATTTCTGCAAATAAAAAAAATTGATTGATTGATTGATTGATAAGATGATATATACACACGGAGTACAAATTTAAATCAAATATAGAACAATATCAGGAGCACTTGGGCCACAATTTTTGGCCAGGCAACTTATGGAATAAGAGAATTCCTTTTATGATGATAATGTATTTACTCCACTAAAAGTAATAAATAAGATAAACAAAATTTTCCATCGTAGATTTACTTTTCAAATATGAATTTATTATAATTGAAATTATCAATTTTATCTTATATAAAATAAGATAATCTCACGGGAATATTACCAATATGGTTTTCGAGTTAATTGGTACAATATGTAAACACCAAAATTCTTATTTTAGTGATTTTATAGATAGTTACCTTTTAAATGTATGAAGCGTAATCACTCAAATTTCATGCTTTTTGCCAATTTGCATAACACTTCATTGGCGGATCTTATTGACTCGACTTAAAAAAACTTGTGCTTACAAAAAAAAGATAAGTCTCAGTTTTCCCAGAAACAAAACGTCTTAAAAGAAGTTTTGACTCTACCTTACCGGTTAATGCCACGCTATACATATAGGTACATAACTGATGCAGTCGTGAATTTATAGTTAAAATTAAGTTGGAATTCTTTGCTTGATTTTATTAATATTAACAAACGTTTGTCGTCACAAAAATTGCCAAACATTAGAAATTGTGGGCTGTCTTATTTTTAATACTATTTCATATTTACCCCAAATTGATGTAAAAAGTGAGACACATATTTTGTAATAAAAAACTAACATTATATAAATTCATAGTTAAATTAATAGTAGTGTGTAAAAGATAGTCCAAGATAGAGTGTTTCTATAAGTCCAATACATTATTACCAAATTTTTAGAAGTATGAAAATCCAAAAGTTGTTATTTTTTGTCCCATTATTACCCACTTGACCCTACTACGTGTAAGTAAAATATGAAAGGTTATATTTTCCACTTTGGTAAAATACTTTTATAATTAATAGACTAAAATATAATTCCATACGTGATAATATGTCAGTTACCTACTGATTGTATCTGATATACACTGATTCACTAGAAGTGTTCGTTGGCACAGCGGTTTCCGCCTTCAGCCTGTGATTGCAAGGCTTTTCATCGGTTAGGTAACAAAAAGAAATATTACCTCAAACTCCTCCACACTTCAACAACAGTCAGCGATTCGCACTGATCGTAAGTAGTGAATTTTGGTTTATTTTCTTATGGTGTTTTTATCCGTCCTAAAGACCTGTGGCCTCAATTTTGTCAAATAGGTACCTAGGCAGTATAGTAATGATACTAGAAAAAAAATTTAGATGTCTTACCAGATAGAAATCTAAAGATGACTAAATTTTTTATCGTTAGTACAGTACACCACTAACCCTTCACCGTCAAGGAATCGTAAAAGGCGAATAATTGTACTGAAGGTCACCTGACACCATCGACCACTCACCATAGTTTTTCAAATGATGGTCTTTTACTGCAATCACTAACAGGTCTGCCTAGCGTGAATATTATGACAAAACCGTCATTTTGGACTCTTGTCCAGCACTGGACCTCTTTCGATTGATATGATTTTGCATCTTTTCTTGTCTAAACAATATGAGTATAATTTAATTATTTTCTTAAACTTCATATGCATCTATCATTTTTTACAATAACTATAATGAATGTGTATCTTTAGATTTTATTTATTGAAATGGTATTCTCAATATAATTGCGTTCCAGTTTATCCAGCAATTTATAAGGCAGCAACTACATTGTCGTTTGCAAACATGTTACCGAAGACTTGAAATAGAATCTTTTAAGGATTCGTATACGGTTTCCAATAAAAAACGAGTGTGACCACACGTCTGACGTTAAACTTCTTTAGCTCCATCGATATATTTATATATATGTAACTGGCTATGAGAGAAAGAGCGAAGACTCGCTAGATCACACTTTTCGTAACGCTCTCTTCACGCACTCACCAGCTTACTTCCCAAGGCAAGCGTGCGTGAAGAAGATTTACTTCAAAATTATAAAAAAATTTCAATCGTTTTTAACTTAGGCTCTAAGTTAAAAACGATTAATTTTTTTTTTTAATTTAAGTTTTGTTTATACTAGAAAGCTGATGATGCGATAAGAGTTACTTTTTCCCTCTTTTTATCCAAACGCCAATAAAAAATTATACACAGATAGGAAAATAACGTGCAATTCAATAATTACACTAATGCAAACGATGGTCAGTTTTAACACTATGTGGTTATAGTTTGTAATTAACAATATACTAAAACCTACCACAAGTCTTTTCGAGCTTATAATTTATCTTAATTTGCTACGCGTGCACGCATTTAACATAACCATTATAAAAACAAAACTTGCTTAACTCATTCTTCTTATTTTCAGTTTTACGTATTTGACTATACTTGGAAACTATAACAGTTGTGTGAAGAAGAATAATATAATATTGTTGGGGTCATTTACCTACGTAATTTCGGACTTGTGTGACCTTTAAATGTATTGTCTCGCTTCCAAAATTAATTTTGACAGTCATGTATAAAACGTGTGTTTTGTTTGATTTTGAGTTGTTTATAAACAACTCAGTCAAATAGCAATAAACAAAATTACTATCGAAGCATAATTCCAGGAACTTGGAGTTAAAGTCCTATAATTGCAGCTTGATTAAGAACAAAGGTAGCGCGTAGCGTTTTCAGGGTCAATCTATTCTTCCTGTAACGTGACTCGACTATGGCTGCGTTACCCCTATAAACATAGCAGCACTATTGGGTAACTGACTTTGACACTTGTGCGAGATGGTTTAGTCATACTAATAGGCTGGTTTGATCATATTAATAGTAATCGTGAACATTGCTTAAGAATATAAGCCAAAAAATCGTTATTTTATAGTGAGAGATGTTTTAAGTTTTGGTTAATCTTTCTAAAGAGTAGACAGCTTTTTAGGTATCAAAAGGTCAATTGTTCTTCAAATAATATCGACATTATTTTTTAAGTTTTTAATTTCAACTGTATGTGTTATCAAATGCGCATCTAACGAATCGGTATACTCGTACATCTCTTGGATTTGGACTAGCGCTCACGCATATTTGGTAGTGTGAATGATTTGCATATGCTGAGGATCAATTAATTTGTTAATGTTTCTAATAGAAACGACGCAACAACTTTTATATAGCCTTAATATTTGATTTTTTTCCTATATAAAATATACTCTTATTTAACTATAGCAGATTTGGAAGTGACGAAATTAATGTACCTACCTACGTTTATATTCTAACAAAAACCTCAGATACGTAGTTTTGAAATTGTGGGTTTTCATACAAAGTTTCGACCCTTTAATCACCTCCTTAAGGCTAGAGTCTTCTAGAACGCTGATGCTGATATACATTTATTTTTCCAGGAGGAAAACTCATTATTCCTTTGTATTGAATTTTTAAATTAATCTAAATACCTTACTTTGAAACTGAGAAAATTCCATACAACACTTTATCCCATATTTCACCCCATGGGGATGGAATTGACGAAAATCCTATCTTAGTGAGTGTTTTCACCCTGTTTTATACACTCTCTTCAAATGTATCTTCAGTAGGTACCCAACTACCCAAGAGGGTCCAGTGATTAAGGTTGTGCATTGTCTGAAATCAGTCACTCACTACATAAAAAGCCTATTATATATTGATTTCATCAATTTTAAGTAACTTTACCTACCTAGAAAGGAAGCCATAATTACTCCAATTTAATAGTATTAGCAGTACTTCGTAAAATAATTCAGAGACTCAGTTATCTCTGAATTATTTTACGAAGTACATTTCTTAAGAGAGGATAAGGCATTAAAATTGGTTATCCATTCAGAGCAAAATTGCAATAATAGTAGGTATATATTTTTGCTTCAATTGTATATTTCGTGTAAAATTACATTAGGAGTGTTTATTGAAGATTTTTTTATGGATTTAACAAATTTATACCATATCTATAAAATTCATTTTTATTCATTGTTATTCATATACACAGTTAAAGTAAAAAATGAGTACTTATTTCGTAAAGAAATGTTATGCTGTAATTATAAAACTTAATATCAACGTACGTTTTTTGAGTAAATAAAATAAAAAAATTGCAAAATAATAACTGCTTCAAAAGGAATGTACGAAACCTACAAATACACGAAAGCATACTAAAATAAAGATAAGACCAGTTAACAGTTGCAATAAAATCACATACCTTAGTAACTTGACCTTTAAACTTATCACTTTCCGACCCGTTCGAAAACGTGATGCCTTTGACATTAAAAATAAAATAAGATTTTAAAAAATGTGCTCTTATTCACAAAGATCACTAGTTATCATGCAGGCAGTTAACCGATATACAGCTAAAAATGCATAATTATTGCATACTTATATTACATTACATAACATATTGTTTTCAATAAAGTTCAAGTTTTAGTTATAAATGCATTCCTTAAAAGATATTTTTGTTTTTAAGCATCAATTAAAATGTAGTTTGATTTTGATAATATTTTATAAGTATTTTCATATGAATAAAATTTGCAACAAAATAGGTACAGCGATATTTTGTATTCTTAAAAAGCGAAAGAATAGTTCTTAATTGATATTTTTAATATAATAAATATTTAACTTAAACCACTTTAACCAAGTGTTTATTCTTGTTTTTTTATATTTTTTCCTTATATTTCAACTTATATTCAGAAGCCGTGTTAACAGATTTATTAATCGTCGTCATATATGTAAGTAACTATCCTACAAGATTTTAATTAGACACGTTTCTTATTAAGATTTAGATTTGTTTTAAATAGTTTTTTTTATTTATCAGTATAAAACATAATTATGTTATAATATATTTTAGTGCTAATATTGACCCCGTACAATGGGTAAAACAACAAATTACCCTTATCATGTTTTTTAATTTTAAAGGTAGCAATGGCAGAAATCAATAAAAAGTACGACTTAAAATGAACAAAAGCCCATATTCTGTTTGCTTACTTAATTCTTAAGCGCCAGTTTGCCACATGTATTAAAACTTTTTAAATATATCTAACTAAGTTCCAACTAAATAATTTGCTTATGATTTGAGCTCGACAGTCTTTCTTACAAACTTGACTAGGAAAATAGAAACCCATTGCATTTTAAGTTCTAAAAAAATAATATTTATCGTATCTTTATAAGATTAACAAATATTCAAGAACTGTACGCTCAAACAAAGTTGCCTTTTTCATTGAAAAATTATAACGCTTTACTGAATATTAAACCAAGTCGTAAAACTGCAAAATTGAATGTTGATAGACCTACTAAGCTTGTAGTTAATAAGGTCTTTTTTTGTTTGAATACTATAAAGGACGTTATCTATACTAAGAAAAACATAAATTAGTTAACCGAGATTGTAATACAGTGTAGGATATCTGGTCATCTGAATCATTATCCATTAATGATCTTCTAATTAACCCATGAAGTATATGATTTATGTAGGATGTCAGTATTTACATGTATTTTGAAGGCTTTAACATGCTTGGAAACATTATTAATAAGTTGAATAATAAATCATTATTATTTGAAAATTTTATTACAAATTATTACAAGTGGCTGCAGCTTGTATATAATTAGCGGATGAACTCAACCGGCAAGTGTAAATCTATTTTACTGATCTTACTGACAGTAAAATTGGATAAATTTATTCCTATTGGTAATGTTTTTATTTAATTTTTTGCATTCACACTGCAATATTTCTATAAGATATAAAATACGTGTGTAAAAAACAACCACGCCTCCGAGCCCTCAGATGGGATTCGAACCCACGACCTTTCGCAATCCGGGCGACTGCTCTGACCGCTGAGCTGAGCTCAGCGGTCAGCGAAAGGTCGTGGGTTCGAATCCCATCTGAGGGCTCGGAGGCGTGGTTGTTTTTTACACACGTATTTTATATCTTATAGTCCTATTGGTAATGATTCTTGTATTCAAAAATTTATCTCCTATAATCTAAAGAAATTAAAATTACCTATTTAATTAATGGTTATGTCACGTGTCGTACCTTCGGTTTGTAATAAAAAAAAAAGAAAAGTCATTGATTGCTGTCTTTCTAGTCGTTTCAGTATTTGAATATTTGTGTGGAAAAGGAT
Organism: Calamotropha paludella; assembly: GCA_927399485.1. NCBI lineage: Eukaryota > Metazoa > Arthropoda > Insecta > Lepidoptera > Crambidae > Calamotropha > Calamotropha paludella. The sequence goes on along the minus strand of OV656815.1, from coordinate 16,354,756 downwards.
TCTCGGTCGTGCTACTTTGTATAAAATTAGTTTATTCTAAACTATAAGGATGTCATTTTCATCAGGTAGAGATCTTCACGACTTAAAATATCATAAAGGAACAAGTCGCGACGTATGGCCTTGCAATCGGGATCAATGGCTCAACGTGTTTTCGAAAGCACGTATAGTGCCGACCCGAAGCATTTTTTTATTCTATATAGACAGTACCTACTGATTTGATGGAAAGTAAGCCGTGATATAAGCCTATCTAGTAAGTCAAAACTCTTTGAAGACGTCCATAATATCGTTTATGTAATACCTCGGCATTCCACTCCTTAGCAGTCCAATAAAGAACGAAGACGAGAAACGTTTTATTAGGAATCTAGAACCTTACAACGTCAATATAGGCAAGTTTTAGGAATGTTGGGTATATGTGACGAAGACCGATCACATTCACTACTAAACCAGAATAAACTTGTTGGAAAATTACCAACCTATTTTCTCTAGCGTTCTGTTTGATTCACTCTAACGATTGAAGGATGTAAATGGTGTTGATTAAATTCATAAAAACTAAACGACTTTAATTAAGGTAAAGTCAACAGTTCCCCAACTCACCACTGCGCTTAGTATCTTTTACCTATTTTATTCTTTGTTTTCTAGATTATACGTTGAAAACCTGATGACTCAGAATGTATTAACTATTTATTTTTACTATGTAGAAATCGATTTTAGAGAAAAAAAATGTATTTTTTCAATATGGCGTATCGTTTTTAAAAAAATCCCAAAATCATAATTTCATTGAAAATTGAATGAGGAATTAAAAAAGAAATTACATATTTTTAGCGTTATCGTAACATGGTTAAAAATTAGAATTAAGAAAATAACCTCGTTTTTTAACGGTTTTTATGAACAGATATTGCTTATTTTTTTAGAAGCTACCACCATTCCCCAAAACATATCCTGTATTTAGATCAATCGATTCGCAAGGTGCTAAGAATGACATTTTTTACTGATTTTCAGTATTTTTCGATTTATTCAGAAACGGTTATAGATAAAAATCTGAAACTTGCAGCATCGAAGTATCTTATGAGTACCAACATTTCCATTACCGATACCTTAGGGTCTGATTCGGTATTCCTATGGCCTTTGTAATTATTGCTTTTTGTAAAAAATATCATGCAATTTTTTTTACAATAACGATGTTTTTTTTAATTAATTTATCAAGTAACTTTAAACTTAAAATGTCTCAAAGCATGAATATGAAAAACTCGTAGTATATACACGTAGACAAGTGCTTGTGGAATCAAGTTTGTTTACATTTCAAATATATATTTTACACAAGTACATACATCAATTCCTACATTTAGAATACCTTAATTAGTAATATCACTGTCATATTTAACCAACACTGCACTATCACTTACAATACGCAAGATAACGTTTCGTCATCGCAATATTATTTTTTAATCTCAATTAATTGAATGGGCACTAAATAACTGAACACTATGCACTCCTGTCGCGATTGGTAGCCGACTACATTTTGTATTCACGACTAGTTTGAAGGCCGGACAAACTTCGGCTACATTTTATTTGCATGACAATGACTTGACGAAACAAAACGCGTGGGTGACCCGCTTTCTCATTTTTTTGGACTTTTGGTTTAATCTTATCGTGTTTTATTAAAACTAAGTCTTTTAATTATTTATTACAATTTGATGATTTGAAATTACTAAATATTTCGTACATATAGATGTAGGTTATATATTGTATATATCTTAACATGCTTGCTTACCTTTGTCTATTATATGTTCTTAGCCGTCAATCGGTTGTCATGAGAATTGTGTTGTGAATTGTGAGAGTGTCATTGTGAAACACGTAAAATTTACTAAATATTTTTGATGACCTAAGTGAGAGTCTTTTTAATTGGAAGAGTAGAGCTATTCCCAACATATCGTTTCTATATAGGTACATAAGGAAACACTAAATACAAAACTTAACAAAAGTATAATAATTTTACATTACAACTCAACTTAATAAAGGCATAACAGAAAAATAAGTACACGGTACATAAGCAACTAAGATAGAAAAATAAATGTCTTTACCTAACCAAGAAAAAGAATATTGTAGTGATTCCACATTCGGGACATTAGCAACACTACCACTCTTCATACACTATTCATATATACACTCAAATTTTATTTAATTAATATCTCATAAGCACTGAAACAATAGTGTTGAAAGTTCATTATCCTCCTTGCTATTAGCGACTTAACTAGGCACCTGTGTCATGTTATAATTGATAGCTTTAATTAGTGTTTCTAGTAAAGTGTCTATTAAATTTCAACTTAGCAAGTTATAAAAATCATTTTAAAAGATTTAAATGTTACATTCGCATATTTTTCTTATAATTACCAAGATTTAGATATGCGAACATAGCTGGGAAATGAGAAGTAATTGTTGTTTTATAATACTTAAAAAAGAAAATAATTTCCCTTTAATAATTTTTGGTGGTCAGACATGATATATATTTTTAATTTGTTAAAACTTTGTTAAGATTTTTTTTTCAGATGAAAAAATGCATAAATATTTGAATTTTATGAAATACTAGCCTTAAACTGCAATAAATACTAGCCTTAAGCTGAATATTTTGAAATACTAGCCTTAAACTGCAATACAGGTAAAGTTAAATCCTATCACGTAAATATTTATTTTATTTTGTCATAATTCGTTATAATTCACTATACCCATCATATATTTTCTTTCTTTCTCCTGGTTATCTTTGTAACTTTGTTGACATGACTTTTTAACTTTGCTGAAAGTACCTCAGTAGTACAGTAACTGTTGTCTAACAGAGATCGCAGAAAGCAATAAAACTGGTTCAAATATTAAAAGCTGTTTATTATGTTTTTTCCTCTGTTATATATGATAGTTAAACCACCCACCATTCCACACTGGGCCCATGCAATGGATTACGATTAAGTCTTTCTAAGGTATTTTCATGTATATAGAAGGTGTGTGTAGATAATGATGAGCAAAAAATAGTCTCTTTCTATCTTTTTATGATACTATATATTTTACATATATACTTTTATATTTTATGCACTTAAGCCTTAAAAAACTTAATATAAGGCCCTAATCTTCGTTAACTAATCCTATCAGTAGCTACTTCAAACCCATCACACATTTAATCTTTTGATAAAAACCGCCTCATCACCATTAAACCCGTACTTTATGATATAACCGACGTCCCCATCTCCTCAAGAAACTATGGGAAATCGATCGATTTAACCAAAGAGAGCTAAGACTCCGTCTATCGATTTCAAAGTATTTGAACATAATGTTACATTTTTATGCAAATAAGGTATACACAGAAGGAACAATGTGTATTTCGAATTCCCAAAAGAGATTGTTACCAAACTACAGCTCCGTACCGTTGTTATGGTAATTTTGTGAAAGTTCGGCGTATGTTAAAAAGGAAAGGGTAGAGTGGGTATTGCCAAAAAAATAAGCATTTGTATACTCACAAACTACCTACTTCGAAAACAAATGCGTAACAACTAGACCTAATAAATATTAAAATGACTTAACTGAAAATGTAAAAAAAAAAAACTAAGAATTTGACACGAAGCGTGATTCGGGTAGCTGCTGGTGCGATTTGTTTCAATATTTACTTTTTTTTTTGTTTTCTGCTCAAAAATATCGAAAACTAAAATAATATACCTAATACTTAATGATTTTGCCAAGTTTCAAGCTTTGGCGTACCAAACTTGCAATAATCACAACGTAGATTAACATCATTGATTACAATATACCAGTTGTAGTCAGAAGAGCTCAATCTTCAACCAATAGAAACATCTATTAAGCTGACACATTGACTGTAACTAGCAGTTTTCTTATCAAAAATAGGTAGACCGATAACGATTTTTTGATCTAAAGTAAATTAATATATATACCTAAAAATTAAGTCTACGCAATGGCCTATTTGATGAAAATATCGAATCATACACAATATATAAAAACATGTACACACAATATGTAAACAATGGCTACCATACTTACAGGATGACGGGATTGGCTAAAGGCAGATGTGTCAGAAACGAGTTAAAAAAAGTTAATTTGAAATCGTCTGTTTTCTTACCTACTAATTAACCATTTTAATGTTATTGAACCCATATTAATTACTTATGAAATTCTTTAAAGTTAATATAGGCACACGGCTGTGGTAGGTCCATTTAAAAAAGTAATTAAATTATGTGAGAAAATTCAAGATATCCTAGAAACAATAGTTACTTAATATATAATTTACATACGAGAAACATTAACACTAATAAAAGTTATAATTTAAGCGCAAGCATGCGTGACGTAAGGAGGAAATTGCTTATAAATTAGCTAGCCTACCTGAAAATTAGATCTTAAAAGGATGCTCGTTAGCACTGAAACACAATGAAAAATGAACCTTATGAATTGACACGATAGCTATATCCAATTTTATTCATATTTCTTTATCAATCACCTCATCATTCAACAGAATGTTCATAAAACTTGGCCTTAGCAAGTTGAACGAACCGCGATATAAACACAGCCATTACTCATTACTATCAGCAAGTGACATAATACGCCTCAATGACACACTGCGGGAAAGCGTGAGGTCGGTAGTTAGTTCAGATACCGGTTCTCGCTTAGTTTGCCAGTGTAGGATAGTCGAGCTCGGTGTAACGACGCCCAGTGAGTATGCAAATATGTGTACTTACTGGCTTCGAGCAACAAGTCACGAACACTGCACAGTGCACCAACTGGCCTTCCGATTTGACACTATCACTTGCGTATCTACGCTCGCGAATGCGGACTGATTTTTTTCTCGCGTAACGGCCCATTAAACTTGTAGATTTCTATCTCACTCGCCGCCACGATAGTATTAAGAAGCGAGACAAAGAAAGGTTGCGGTTTATGGGTTGTTGATAGAATTGGTATCCGCTCCGTAACGTACCGCCGCTGTGCTGCATATTTTTATAGGATGTGACCTTGTAGCGGCGTGCGAAGTATAAAAAATATGGGTGATTAGCTTTGTTCATAAAAAATGGAATCTTATATTATTTTAATATTTCAAAAAATGAAAAAAAAATAAGCATTTCAAAGAAAATATAAAAAACAGATTATTACTTTTGAACCTTCAAACCTTCTTACCGTTTTCACAATTCAATTTCATATGAGCAAACATTGCTAAAATTGAAACCAGAGTTAGTATAAATACAACAATAAGAATTTTGTTTCAAAAAGTTCAAGTGAACTGCAGCGATAACTTTGTTACAAATGAACGCACTAACAGACTGAAAAATAGTTACTATACGAAGAGCATGAAAAAAAATATTTGAAAATGGCTTTTGATGAATTTCAAAATGTGAATTAGAAAGAAAATCGAGTCTTGCGCGAGAAATATTAGAAACAGCGTTTTTATATGTTAAATATCACATTATCTCATCTTACTCGAACTAATTTCTTTCTGTTTTTATTCCGGCAGATAAATTAGGGTTTCGAAAAGAAAAGTGGAATGAAACATTTAGTACTTTAATAACAAAAAGTTCATTTACGAAAGTTTCATACATTTAATATAAGAAAAAATTGTGATTTTGGGTTATTATTAAAAATACATAATTTGAAAGGCAAAATGTGTTGTATTAATCGTCTTTCTTTTATAATTGTTTTACTTTTCTATAAGAACTGTAAAATATTTTCCTTAGTAAAAAAATATTATAACTATAATTATTTTCTTATGTAACAATATCTTGGAGGCAGTATAAGAAATATTTTTTTCCTTTTTGATCTGCTGCAATATTTGCATTATATCTAGAATGAGCGAGAATAAGAAAAGAGGAACCATTTCTACTTTAAAGCAAATCTAAATATTTTTACACTTGTTCCTTACACAGCACCTCCCTGCTTCCTCCCTTTTAGCAAAGTAAAAGTATTTTAAATATTATTGATAGTACTGTATGGTGCAACGTTAGCGATCCTACCTTTAGCATCAACGGTTCTGGGTTCGAGTCCCAGAAGAGGCAGATGTTTTTGGGCTGGATACGAGCATTTGTACCTGAGTCAAGGGTATATATATATATATATATATAATTATATGTAATTATATTACTTATTTATGTATCATATATATACGTATAACCGTTACCCTAATATCCATAACACAAGCCTTACAAGGCATAGTTTGTATCAGGCTTATTGGTGTGAATGTAATAAATATTCTTATTATAATGACTTATTAAGATTTAGTTTAAAATAATATCCACATTCAAAGGTTTTTAAGTACTGCTTAATTTAAGTTGTAAACTAGGAATCGACCCTATAAATCAATGAAATGAAAATATATCCTCAAAGGTGATTGACTATACTAAACTGCTAACTTAGTGGTTTTAATTTCATTGATTAATCAGTTATTTCTTTAATATACTTAGATGCCAGGACCTTGAAAAATCAAGTGTCGTAATAGATGACTATAATATTGAAGATTATTATTATCTACCTCCCGCAAAACCACAACAAGGTAGTATTATATTCCGGATTATGGTCTTTTACTGATGTCTCCAATCCGCCTGACAAGCATGGAGACTCCAATGTTGGCTTCTGTCCAGTTGTGGAAGTTTTTCGGCTGACATGATAAAGAAAAATGTCACTTACTTCATTTCGTTTCGTGTGATTTTGCGTGTTCAATAAAAACATTCAATTAACAAATTTGTAACTACCTATCTCTAGTTAAATGCGCTTATTAAAAATGTTTTCTGATTCATCGTTCCAGAAATAAACTGATTCAACGTAAGTTGTTAATGACCTCACTTTTTGTAATATTTTATTTCTTATTTCTGAAATTGCAAAAATCAATAAGTTTTAGAAACAATTTACTATCACACTAGCTTTTAAATAATAATAATTTTATTTTGTAACATCCTCAGATAAATATCGTATGGAACACACTCTGTTTCCTTTCTTTCATCATCGTAATTAGACTATTAGTTTCCTCACTCCTTTCCCAATTAATAGAAACAATATAAGGAGAATGATCCTAAACCCTCCACGTGGGAGCTGTATAGATTGGTAGTGTGGTGATTTTTTTGGTAGTTGATATAAACGATAGCAGATACAGCCGGGAGCAAGGGCTTAAAGTGTCTACCGAAGGAACTCGGAATAATAGCCCGTCCGATGACCGTTTCCTACGAATTTGCCTAACCTCCGCACTTGCAGATCGAACGCGCTATCAACTGCTCCATCAATCACCATCCTTTAAAATTTTGTTAAAGTTACTTTATTTCAAATTATCGTCCGATGATAATCTCTGTAACAACATGAACCTCATTCTCATAACTTTTATAAGTAACAATGATGTTTCTCCAAAAAATATATAACGTTATTATTACATAGTACATTAATTTCCAGTGGCTTCCTTTATACAATTTTGTGTCTTTTATCCCGAAAACAAGCCTTCTGTAAGAAATTACAATTATCACTTATTATTTTATTCTTTTAGCAAATACTTAGGTAATTAGATCAAATCGAAACTTAAATTGTAAAATTCTAATAATTTTTCCGAAGAAGAACAAAGTTGAGAAGAACACTTATTGTTTACTTAAAATCAAAAGAATGAAGGCTCTTAAAGGGAAAATAGACACAGTAAACTAACCAGAAATCGTGTATAAACCACTATTACTAGTGATTTTTTAAAATCATAAGTATAGTTGAGTCTATGCAAATCATATAGAAACAAAGGCTGGAGATTTATTAAAAATCTGCAGATTTGGTAGTTCTAATCTTATTTCCAATATTATTTATTTTAGTCACATTTACACGTGGAAGCTTTTCTCCTTATCACTATCTAAAAACCGTAATTTTTACTACATTACGGTTTTTAGATAAATTATACTATTGTTTATCAATTTCAGCTGTACCTTAATAATTTTTATTGTCCAATATGAAATAAATGCTCGTATATACCTACAAATAGGATGTAAGTGCCTACTGACAATTGAAATGTTGTTTAAAAAAACTTGAATTTCGTTATAATCATACTACGTTACAAGCTCACTCCGCACAGTACTATAACATCGAAAGATGTTTAGGAAATATAGGCGTCGCCCAGAGCGCAGCCGTACATCTTGCTTTATATCGCCTCAGCCAGCATTGGAGAGCAGAACATCAAACGGCGTTATGGCCCCCGGACGTGCTGTCCGCTCCGTACTGATAGAGACAAAACTATACGGGTGACAGAGAAAGCCTATGTTTTTGCACGTCGAATTCTTTTATTATTCTGCACAACAAACATTGGACGAACAACGCTTATTGATGATAAGTTTCGAAAAACTTTCGGGGGAACTTTTCCTATACGGTGTAATGGTAACGATTTTATTTTTCTAACGTTGAATATAGGTAGTTGATATGTTCTGTCTTTAGAATGTTTTGCTCCAAATATTTTTCAAAATAAAGATTAAATTTAAGTCACCATTAAAATTACGTTACGTTTTCAAGTTTTTAACTAAACAAAACAATCTTTGACAGGAGACAATCTGAAAAGTCTGTCATCGTAAAACCAAAAATTAAGTGTTTGATAATACGCAATTCTTATTTCACTTATTTAACCATATTAATATATTATCTGTTGTACAATTATACAAGTTATAGTTAGTACCTATAGATTATAAATTCAAGTACTTAGAATTACTAAACGTTAAGAATAGATATTTGGTTATGTAGTTTTGTGGTATCTCCAAAGCCTGCTTATCTTCAGACAAAACTTTTATATCCAGTATGTTATGTTGTACGCAAGTCAATTTTAGAGAAACAGCATTGTCGCGCAAAAGCACCATCTAAACAGTTCCCCCTTCCATTTTTGGTCATGGAATAAACTCTGGCAATAGGTATTAACTTACTATTAAACGACAAATATTCTTAATTGAATTAAGGATAGTGATCGTATACATATAACCTAAAGATACTAGGTATGTAAAGAAAAAAAATTTAGTGTTATTTTAATTTATTCTTAAATTAGCATCCTTTGCCATATTCTCTAATTAAACTCACACCTTAATCTGGTTTTTAATATTTATATCATAATTAACGTGATACTTAACTAATATGAAGCTTCGTATGTAGTCTCATAAACATAATTTTAATGTAATTTTGGTATAATTTTCTAATAAGTTTCACAGCGTTGATCTTGGTACCAAAACAAGCGTTTTTCGAATTTTTCCTTCAAACATGTAAATTCGAATTTGGTTTTGTTTTCAAAACACATATGTATATAGGTACATATACAAACCAAGAACATTTAAAACACAAAAGATGACAAATTCATGGCTGCTGATCTGAATTGTAAACTGATTGATGGACTAAAAGGTTATAATCGCTGTTTCTCTCGCAAAAAACAACGAATGAAAGGTAGCCTATTTCCTTTCCCCTACTCCTGAGAACTTGTATAAAAAAAACTTCATGACGACTGGTTTGTTAGTTAAGGCATGAAAACGTAATAAGCAAACAAATTCACTTTCGCATTCATAACATTATTTAGGAGACCGCCGTTAACTCTATTAGCCCCCACCTTCGTAGTGTAGTATGAGCGCGCCATCCATTTTAAACGTCTCCCCCTGGATAACAGCGCTGCGACTTCCATCCATTGCTTTTTATTTTAGTCTCATCATTTTCTAGCATGCTTCGACGTAAAAAGCTTTTACCAGAGTTCTATTTTCAGAGCTTAAAACTTTCATTATTATGTATGTATCGTAGCTTATGTCCATTTTCTTTATTAGAGTATTCTGATTACATAAGGTTTTGAGATGAATTAATAACGAATTGTATTTATTTTGTTTTAATTTTATAATATTAATTTAGTGTACCTCTTTCAGGTAACTATTACATATGTTAGTTAAATTTAAACGATTCATAAATACTTACGTATGTAACTTTAAACAAATTTAACTAAGTTCTTTCAATTTATAAGTAAAATTAGTAATTATATTGTAAATTTATTCCAGTGATAAAAAAGTTTCCATTTTTGTAGTGACAGTCTGAAAGTAAGAAAAGAATGATAAAAGCCTTTGAATACGATAAGTTCACGTCTTTATGTAGCGACATTGGAACGCTGAGGCTTCCCAATATAAAATTGAAATTCGCGTAAAAAATCTATTTGAGTTTCTTACTTACTATGTGTAAGGTATATAAGAAGATAAATTTTGCTGACCATATTTATAACTACAATCGTAAATCACAAACGGATGGGTTATTCGCCATTATTATGCTAAGCCTTTTCGTCTCTATATTAATAGTTTTCACGTATTTGATGCAGAAAAGAAAAAACATAATCAGTCAAATGTAACAAAAAATCTCATTTAAATACTACGTTTTCTCCCCCCAATCTCAGATTCCCGAAATTTACACACAAACGATTAAGTTTAGGTAGGTGTACCTATCTGCCGTATAAAATTCACACGATGCAAGGCAGGTAGGTTAACTTCTCATATATATGTACTTATCGAAATTGAATCCGGTAGAGTTGGTGCGTGCGTTGCTCGTCGTTTTATTTACATCGCGCAAATTGAATCCTTGGTACGGCGCCAAGAAGGATTACCAACCGTCTGAGAGTAGTGTTTATTATTCCAGACGCAAGATATATATCTATAGTAAAAAGTGAAGAGTGGCTGTGTATATCCATTTGATTTTCATTCTGCCCTGTTAACGCTTTAAATAAAGTTTCAGCTAATTCTGGGATATCGTTGCCTTTTTAATTCAGGTCTCGGTTTTATTAAAATACTTTTAAGAAATACTGATATTGATTTTTAAAACAATAAAAGCTCGAAAATTATTCGTATTTTTAATAATAGTATTTTAATGGAAACCATTTTACACCTTTATCTGGGTATTTAAATGTTCTGTTCTCCTTTTTTCTATCCTGAGCCTACTTTAATATCAAATAAGGCAAGAAACTGGAAAGAATTTATCTTATTCTTTTAATGATTTTGATTCAAAATATTTTTAGTCTAAAAAATATTGATTTAATTTTAAACTATTTTAGGCTTTCTTTATTGAACAAACCAAATAAACCGGTTGTTTTATTTTTTTATAAATAAGAATGTATAATATATCTTTACTAATAAAACCCAATCTACATTTTTTTTATGTACTTTAAAATTAAATTCAGCATTTTTTTACATATTTACGTGTGTTGGTAGCCCTAGCGTTCACATATTCAGGGGGTGGAGGGCAGATTCGATTTGCCTAATAGCAGGCCGGGAGGGCGCACTCAATTACTCAGAGAGCTAAGGTGTCTCACAACGATCACTACATAATCACATTATCTGATAAACACTCGAGAAAACTTGAAGTCTTATAAATGTTAAATAAATTCAAAATACCTTAATTTATTCAAGTCAATTCGCTTCAACATTAAGACTGAAATATAAGCCGGAATTTAGTCAAGATATTTAATAATAGGCATATTTAATAAATAAATACATAAACGCAAATGACTCGTGTTAGGAAATACAACACAATAGAAATGCAATGAAAAACAGATATAGATATACCTACCCCTTTCCGGCTAGAGTGATTCTAAGCTGGTTCTGAGACTCCCTCGTGGGAGATGCCGTCCAACTAGAAAACCACTATGGTGACGCGCTACTCTCGGCTTAAGGTCCATTTAAGGATTTTGCCGTGCCAAAACCCGGTATCATCTGCAACTAACATAAATCACACAAAAAAAAATTACCTACAACTAGAGTACAAATGGTTATAAGTAATGATCACAAATATTTGAACCTATTTTTACTCATTACTTTTGACTCTTAAGCTAATAAGCTATCTTTGCAAATCGGTCATCATTAACGCTTTTTATTTCAAACTTATTATTCAGCATCAGTTCAATAATCAGTCTTTGATCTGAAAATATAGAGGGTAGGTTACAAATATTTTTATATAGAAAATTTTATAAGCAAAGAAAATACAATACTTATTTTTCATTTAATCATAATTAGATCTGATTAGATTTTGCCTGAAAAGCTGATTTTATATTCTATAGAATTAAGGTTGGTGCTCTTCATTGAATACGTCGATTTATCAACTCTTGTTGTTGTGTGGTGCATTTAAATTTTAATTTTATCATTATTTACTTATAAATCAAATTAAATAATAATCAAAGTCATTAACATATTTTCCAAATCACAAAGTACTAAAATAATAATAAGTAGCAATAAGATCTAGACCACTTACACCGCCTGTTGAGTCTCAAACAAATAACAGATCAAGCAGTTTCACAGCGAATAAAAACCAAAGTAATATATGAAAAAATTGAACTTACAAATTGTCTTCCACACTCACATTGAGATAATGATTGCCAACACAACAATTCGCTGCGTCAATTTCTCATTAAGCTTCCGTGACTTAATAAATCTATAAAAGTTGGTCTGGCGGTTTCGGTACAGCCAAGTGAGAAGTTAAAATAATACCAGACAAAACCGGGGACAGACTTGGATTGTTATTTATTAATAACGAACCAAGTCAACTATACTACACTTTTCTAACACCCCGTTTAATTGCGTCCATATCGACGTGGTAATTCGTCATCATTAATTTTCACAGAAATTCGGCTGGTCTGGCGAAATCTTCGCATCGTGTTTAATATCAAATTCTGCTAATAGTGATATTTTAAGTGCACACGATAAAATGACTAGGTATATGGTTTTATATATTTTGTCTATAACTTGTGAGTCGGGTCGATATTTTCTAGTATTTTTCTATTAAAATAATTGATGACTAGGTATGCCATCCAAGAATGTGAGCTAAACTAACAGTCTAACCCGTAAGTTAGGTGAACCCTCATGGCCAATGTCTTTATTAATTTGATTGTATAGTAATAACGTTTTAAACTTAAAAAAAGGTTTATTTGACCTTCAAGAACTCCATAACTTTATACCTACATTTCCTGGGAATAGCCTCATTCAAAAACATCCTAATAAAAAATCAAATAAAACCTTAAATCGCTTAACACATGTAGTACCTACCTAGAACATGTATTAAACGTGACCTGTGTATTTATATACTCACGTTTTCAAACCTTGCTTCTGATATTTCTGCGACATAACTTGTAAACGTATTTTAATGCAACTTTACCTACATAATTTAAAATAAATTGTAAGTTTATTTTATATCCTGCATATTGGTGGACATGTAAATGAATTTTAATCCAATCAGTGTTAAATGTCGACGAGTGAAGTTTACTCTAAGGCAAACATACCCATATCACACTCAAATAACACTAAACTCTCGATTTCATTGCTTTTACTTAACAAGTTACATTGTTGCCTTAATGTCACGGCTTAAAATATCAAATAAAAATACAATTGTAGGCGTATAAATACCATCTATGCATCGGGCTGGATATGGCAGCTGGTTTTATATTTAAACTACAGCGTCCAGTTACAGGCGCACCGCGATGTTTCCGTCTGTAAAAGGTTAACACGGGAGGCGGGAATGTACGGGGTGCCAATATACATTGGTTAGTGTAATATGAAGTTGTCTCGGTTTGCATCATTTATATGCTAATCAGTGAGAAAGGCGTTCGACCATGCGAAGCATACCACATTGGTTACATTGTACGATAATCCTCTTAAAAGGATCCTTGGACGTTTATAAGTTTTAATAAAATATAAGATATAATGTACCAACATTTAACGGCGTCTGTGTGGGTTTGTGTATTATCATATCTTCAACTGTCACACGGCAAAAATATGGTGTTTAATAATATCTTTTCGTAAGTATTTGAAAAGACTTTTAGAAATTCACTTTAAATTAATTTAAGAATATTTTATGTTTAAATAACGGCGAAAAAGAAAGCGTTTACAAAAATACAGAGCTTAAACATAAAAAGTAGCTTAGTGCTATGTGAAGGTCTATTCGTCCTGAAGACGAAACTGTGGTTATACAACACTGTGATTCCAAGATATTTTTAAATAATTAACATCTTGGACATTGATATAAAGTTTATAAAATCATCACTTCATTTATTTATGGCAACAAACAGTCGTACATGGTCAAAAAAATATAGCTATAACCAATTTAATTAACTATAGACATTTATTGCCAGTGACATGAATATTTATAAAAATAACTAGGCGATGCAGTCGCTAAGTATAAAGCTATGCTAGCACTATATATTGGAGCGGAGCGTAATACCTACCTAAAAAGGAATTTTTTTTTGTTTCGATGGGAATTGTTGTGCGTTTTAAAATTCGGGCTCCGTCACCTAACCTATTGATTCGATTCCACACAAAAAATATTAAAATCGGTTAAGAACTCGGGAAGTTATGGCAACAGACATTGCGCCATTGAAGCTGATTCATCGGAGCTTCGCTCGCTCCGCTCCAATTGTTACCATTTTATATTATTTTAAACCAAAATAAAATGAAAAATAGTGATAAAAATTTTGCAGCTAATTATTAGGTAAATATAAGTAGATATACTAATTAATTATCATTGACTAATTTATGTATGAAAGTTTTCTTTAATTTACAAAGAAGAGTGTAAAACAGATCGATATCGTTAAAGTACATGCTATATGTATTGACTATGTTGGTGGAACGGTAAATAAAAGAATTACATGTGTATAATTTAGTAAGCGATGGCGGGACAAATAGTGATCGCTTGAGAGAGGAGGGTAGATAAGTATACGCACACGGCTTACGAAATTTTGCTTAGAAGGCAGAGGAATCTATTAGAACATTTAATATTTTATAAAGAAATATAATGTCAAAACATTTTACGCCTATTTTGGAGGGATAATAAATTATACTCATTCAAGGAGGATTCATACGATTTCATATTATAATTAAAACGGTAATTAAGAGATTTTATAAACTTTTTTGCACTCTTTCTATTCTTTTAATATTAGCTTGGTAGGAAGGATTTCATACAGTGCTACAGAAATCCAAAACCAGATCGACCAAAAGTATTCGGATTCGTACATTTCATTCATCTGTATTCGTACTTAATCACCTGCAGTTTTCTTGTATAATGAAAAATGAAAATGAAAATGAAAATAACTTTATTTCAAAATAAGTAGTTTTGAATCGTCCAACATTTTTTCCTACCACCCATTCAGGACGTCTTTTAACTGACAAGAAGACTGGGCGCAAGAAACTCGTCAGCTTTAACAGAAGTAACGACATTTACAATATAATACGTCGTCACCATACACAATCCACAAAAAAAAAAAAAACAAAATTATTTTGTTATGACAATACTAATAGTGTTATGATATCATTATTTCGTTGTTTCGTTGATTACAACAAAGTCAACAAGTATCTGTACTTACTTAAAGTAAGTATCCCTGAACATTGCAATAACATACAGGGAATAAACGACAAATTTAAGATAACAACAAGATTTATGTTTAGTATTAGTCAATACTGAATACTGAAGGTTAAAGCAGACCCATTTCCCAAGGCAGCACCCGTTCACGAGCATGACGCATGATACAGCCATCGCTTCGCTCAACCATATCTTAGGGAACGCAACGATCCGCACCACATGCCACCACCCAAGAAATGTATTAAGAGAGCATGTCATACTCTTAACTACCAGTAATAAATTAGTTTAAAAAAAAAACATTAACAAATGCTAATGCTGTATGATACAACCTGTAATAAATAGTGTCATGTTGAAATGACACATATTACTTCCATGCATCGCGATCTATTAAATAGTCGTTGACCTTGTAATAACCTTTGGACATGAGCTTATTTTTAACATACATTTTAAACTTATGATAAGGCAAATCTACTATACTTTGTGGAACTTTATTAAACAGTGCTATACCTTTCCCCAAGAAAGAGCCTCCTGTCTTTTGAAGTCTAAATCTTGGAACGGCAAGTCTATTCTTATTTCTGGTGTTAAAGCAGTGTACGTCGCTATTTTTGACAAAAGTATTGTAGTGTTTTCGTACATAAATTATATTCTCATAAATGTACTGTCCCGCCACAGTAAGAATATTAATTTCCTTAAAAAAATCTCTCAAAGAATACCGAGGGCGAAGGCTGTATATTGCGCGGACAGCTTTTTTTCTGTAATACAAAAATGCTTTCAATATTAGCAGCTGAGCCCCACAACAACAACCCATAAGACATTACACTATGAAAATAACTAAAATAAATTAACCTTGCCGTTTCAATATTAGTTAAAAGCTTTTTTTTTTACAGCATATGCCGCAGAACTGAGTCTACTTGACAAGGCCTCAATGTGAGGGTCCCATTGTAGTCGTGAATCTAATGTAATACCCAGAAATTTTGTCTTTTCAACAAATTCGACTACTTCAACATTCAACTTTATATGTAGGTCAACCCTCCTTTTTTTTTCTTTTTTTTTTTTGTTTTCGCAGTAAATGCGTTACGCATTCGCTCGTGCCGGGAGAGCACGAGACGATATGTGGGACTCTCCTCCATGCCCCTACCCGGCCTAGCGCCCGGTAAAGGCTTGGAGGCCTACCCACTAAAACCCTGCGGCGTCCCGCAACACAGTGGTGGGGGTCGCGTGGCCCCTTACGGCTTCTTCCCGCGACCCGAACCAGTGTGGGTCCGCGCTCGTGGGCGGACCTCGCCTATGCTCCGTGAGGGACGGAGCAACGGGGTGAACGGTGACGCCCTGAACACCCCGCACGCCTGAGGGCCAAGTGCAATGCAGCTGCCGGTCTCCCGCTCCGGCAACCGCTGGCCCCCTTTTGGTGGGGAAAAGAACCGCCGCACCACTCGACCGACCCTAATGGCGGCCGAGGTGTGCAGTCGATTCCCTTCTCCACCTCAATCGGGATGTGCGTCCTCGGAAGTCCTCCGGAAACAAAAGTTCCCGGGGGGCTTCCGCGGCCGCCGTCCCGCCGAGCGCCCCTCTCGACCCCCCCACGCGGCCTCGGAGAAAAGCTCCGATGCCACGTGGGGGCGGCGAGAGGAGGCTCTACCCTCGGGAGATGGTACCGAGGGTCCTCCTCAAGCGCTCCGCGTGCGACCCCCGCACGCGTCCGCGCTTCCGGCATCTTCACGCTCCTCCCGCGAGGGAGGGGTGGAAGAGGCTCTGTCCCCCCCGAGCGTTTTTACGGGGGGGGTTGGGCACCCGACGGGCTGGGTGCCCCTACCTCCATACGGGCCACCGGTTCAGGGGTCTTCCCCTTCACTACCGGTGGGTCGCACCTGCGACCTCCCATTACGTGGTCAGCCGGCCGCCCGAAGGCGGCGCACACCGAGCACGCTGGCTCCCGTACACAAGAAGCGGCCCTGTGATCTGGCGCCCCGCACCTGAAACACAGGCCGCTTCTATCCTCCCTGGCTGGGCACCTGGGTTTCGTGTGCCCCAGCCCTAGGCACTTGAAGCACCGCAGAGACAGGGCAGTTAACACCCTGACCTCTGCGGTGCTCCAACCGACCCGCAGTTTCCCGTCATGCGATATTGCCTTGGCGGCGGCTACCGGCAACCTCGCTACCGTCCAGCTGAGACCATTAGCGCCAAGTCTCAGTCCCCTCAGTTGGATGACCGTCTTCGGGCAACCCGCCTTGGCCATCATGGCGTCCACCACATCCTGCTCCTCGACCGAATCGTCCAGTCCGGAGATCCGCAAATCCGCGGTCTTCTCCGGCCTGGACACCACGACCACGTCGCCGATGACCTCCCGGAGCTTCTCCGCCAGCCTGTCCGCCAGACCGCTCCCTTCCGGCACCTCTATGAGGCGTGCTCCCGCCTGTGTCTCCCTCGTCCTGAGTCCAGCCGTGATGCCGATGTCAGGGAGGGAGACCGCTGCCTTGGCCCTTTTCATAACATGGGCATACGTTTCCCCACACTCTAACGCGTCATGCTTCAGCGTTAGCGCAATCGCTGCCGTCTTTGGTGGGTTTAACGCTGCCCGCCGCCGTCTTTGTTTCAGCTTCTTTGGTGCAGCCGCTCTCTGCTCCGCGCGTGCAGCCTGGTCAATCTCCGCTGCCACGTGCTTTGCTACCGCCCTTCGTTTCTTACGGCCCACCGCCTCCGTCCATTTCTCACCCTGTGTTGGTGGTATGGGTGGTGTTGGTATCGGTGCCTCCTGCTCTTGCTCCCTGTCTGTTGGGCCCGCCCGATCGCCCGCTGCAATCAGGGGGTGAATGGCACGCTTCTCCCAGGCTGAGAGTCGCTTGTCGACCGTGCGCTGCACTGCTTCTAGCAGCGCTGCCTCATTTGTGGGCCTCTCCCATGCCGCAAGCTGCTCGCTCACTGCCTGCTTCACTGCCTGCAGCATCTCCTCCTTGTTTGTGGGGCTCTCCTGTATGGGTTTAGCCGCCGCCGCCTTCTTCAGTCTCGCCACTTCCCTCTTGAGGTACTCCACTTCAGCTCGCAACTGCGTATTTGCGTCTTCCAAGACGGAGTTCGACGCTTGGTTCGCAGCTGAGACCTCCGCGATTCTTTCCGCCTCATTGACGAGAGTAACTCTCGCGAAGTTCGCCATTCCATTCACTGAGTCCATCAGTCTGTCCAGTGAATTCGTAACGAAGTCCTGGTACTGGCCCTTCATTCCCAGTTCTTCATCTGTGACACCGTCCCGAATGAATCGCGCCTCGGTCGCGGCCTCCTTCAAAAGCCACGTCCACCTTTTACGATCGGCCTTGTCAACCCTCTCGTCATCCGCAAATGCTATTTCGGGAGCCAAGTTCTTGGACTCGACCGACCCTTCGTCCGACATGTCTTCGGGTTCGACCTCCTGTGAGAAGTTTTCCCTCCTAGGGGGGGGAAATTTGAGCACCACCTTTCCGCGTCGTGTGGGTGAGCGCTCCCTCTCCGCCATGCACATCTCTTCGGCACTGTTTTCTCCTGGACTCTGTGCGTTGTCCTTCCTTCTATTCCGTCTTGTTTTCTTTATAGTTTTAGGTACATTCATATTGTTCCCACGAATATGGGAGAAAAATCGGACCGCCAGGGCAGAGATCCCGGTACCCTGGCTACCCTACTTACGCCTGGGGGGTCGGGAGGTACCCCAGGGCGACCGCTAATGGGCCGACTGCGCTCCGCCGGCCACCTCCGAGAGGCGCCCCGACACCACGTATCCCAGTGCCGGGACTTTGACGATTTTTTATAGTGGTTTTCTCCACGCGGCCCCCACCTAAGTGGCGGCCCCCGCTCCCGCACCACGTACGAGGTTACGGTTGGGCCGGAACCGATCCTCGGATTGGAACACGCCCCGACTTGCCCGCTGACGCGAGCTGGGCCCGAAGGCCCCCTCGGGTGATTTTTTAGAGGGGTTGTCTTCCCCGCGGCCCCCACCCAAAGGTGGCGGCCCTCGGCCCTGCACTATGGACAGGGTTACGAGTTCCTTCGACGACACCAGGCAGAACTGGCATCGCCTCAGACTCCCCATGCTCGGCTACCGCTACCCGGGATGCCCAGGACGCCAGCCGAGCTCCCCCTTGTTGGCCCGAAGGCCCCCCCGCGGGTGATTTTTTAGAGGGGTTGTCTTCCCCGCGGCCCCCACCTGAAGGTAGCGGCCCTCGGCCCTGCACTACGTACAGGGTTACGAGCTCCTTCGGCGACACCAGAACTGGCGTCGCCTAAAACTCCCCATACTCGGCTACCGCTACCCGGGATACCCAGGACGCCAGCCGAGCTCCCCCCCTGTTGTCGGATTATTAGCCGCCGTCGTATGCAATCCCCTAAGGAATTATATACGACGGCGCCCACGATGCACCGGCCCGAACCCATTGTCGTTCCCACCGCACGTATGAAGTGGGACCTACAATGGGCCGGGCACACGTGGAGGTTCTATCCGACCTTGCACCCCTAGGTCAACCCTCCTTACATTCGGTAACGTAAATTGTATGCACTTTGTTTTTTTTTAATTTAGTGATAAATTGTTACTGTTGAACCATTGTAAAACTTTTGATAGCGTACTATTTACATCGTCAGAGCAATCATCGTGTCGAGAGACTTTAAAAACTAAGGAAGTGTCATCTGCAAATAGCACTATCTCACATAGATTTTTAACATAGTAAGGAAGGTCTTTAATATACAGGGCGTCCCAAACTTATGGGACATGAAGGGGAAGTACCTTAAATATCGTAGATAGTGAATTTTGCTCAAAGAAGACTTTATGTTATTTTTAAAAGTTAGTAATTCTGCATTCATAGATTTTCTAAAAATTACTTGCTTCGTCTGGGAATCGAACCAACTTAAATGTCAAAAAAAAATCACCCTACTTTTATGATGCCAATCGAAAGAATAGCTAAAAATAATAAATTAATGTAGTTCTAAAATTTGAAAATGGAACAGTCTGTGCGAGCGTTGAAGGCAAATTTAAAACGAAAATAATGTTGTTCTTAAATTTGAAAATGGAACAGTCTGTGCGAGCGTTTATTTTTCGGATATTGATCTGTTTAGTCTTAATTCACTTACACAAGTGTTATTGTGTTAATTTATTGCGAACATGGCATATCAAGTAAGTTTTGATCTAAAGGAAGCATATTTTTTGAATGATAAAGATATCTCTAGAAGTTTGCGGTGGTATAGCGTAAAATATCCTGATAGACAATTACCGTCTCGTAAAGTTTTGAAAAGGCTTGTGAACAATTTGAAAACACTGGGACGTTTCGATAAACGCCCAAGAGAACCACAGCAAGAAAACCGTACGATCAACGACGAAGAACTTGGTATTTTAATTTACTTTTCGGCTTTTCCGAAAGCATCGGTGAGAGGAGAACATGAAATTGGAGTTTCGAAAAGCAAAATACACCGTGTATTAAAAAAACACGGTTTTAAGAGTTATGTTGAAGGACGATTGGTTCAAAAATTACTTCCGGGCGATACAGAAAGGAGAAGAAATTTCTGTCTTGATATCCAGGCACGCTTGCTCGAAAATCCAAATTTTTTGGATAATATTATTTGGACAGACGAATCTAACTTTAGCAATAACGGTATGTATAACCGCAACAATAATCGTATTTGGTCTAAAGAAAATCCCCTACGAGTCACTGAAACGAATAACCAAGTGCGTTTTTCACTCAACTGTTGGTGCGGACTTTTAAAAAACCGGGTTTTCTTAATCCATTTTTACCAAGGAACCTTGAACACGGAAAAGTATTTAGGAATACTTCAAATTTTAAGGGATAAGATAAGAAATCTTTCCGCGGCGGAGCAAGAAAACTTAATTTTCCAACAAGATGGAGCTCCGGCTCATAATAGTCGGAGAGCAGCAGATTTTCTAAATGAATGTTTTCCTACATGGATTGGTACAAATGGACCGATTAGATGGCCGGCTAGATCCCCGGACCTTACACCATTAGATTTCTTCTTTTGGGGATACGTGAAAGATATGCTATACAAAAAGCGATACGAGAACGTGGGCGAGTTGCAAACAGAATTGTGCCATATCACATCGAGTGTTCACCATAAAATGATAAGAAAATCAACAGGCAGCGGACTCATTAAAAGATTGGAGATTTGCGTAAGACAAGAGGGATCACATTTTGAGCATTTAATTAATTAATTTACAAAAAAATACCTACTTAATTGACTACGGCAGTTTCATGTATGTTTTTAATTTGATTAAAATATTAATTTCACGTTGTTCCTTTCTTTTAAAAAACCATGTAACTATAGCATAGTTATTATTTTTTAGCTATTCTTTCGATTGGCATCATAAAAGTAGGGTGATTTTTTTTGACATTTAAGTTGGTTCGATTCCCAGACGAAGCAAGTAATTTTTAGAAAATCTATAAATGCAGAATTACTAACTTTTAAAAATAACATAAAGTCTTCTTTGAGCAAATTTCACTATCTACGATATTTAAGGTACTTCCCCTTCATGTCCCATAAGTTTGGGACGCCCTGTAGATCAAAAAAAGTAAGGGCCCTAATATTGATCCTTGGGGCACGCCCATAGTTATGGGGGCTCCAGCAGACTCACTCTTATTAATGACAACTTTATGAATTCGATTTGACAAATACGACTGTAATAGGCTTTTTGACATATCAGAGACACCATAATGTTCTAATTATGGTGTCTCTGATATGTCAAAATGTTGTCATAAGTAAAGACCTTACACTTTTCAATATTTAGAAATAGTTATGTATTCTCACAGTACTTTTTCAAAGATATGAAATATTCCCGTAGTTTGAAGCAGTCATCAGTTGTCTGTATAGATTTAAAAAATTTTGAATCATCAGCGTAAAGGAGATAATAACTGTATTTTAAACAATTCCCAATAACGTTATTATAAAACTAAAAATCAATGGTACAAAATGTAACCCCTGCGCCGCGTCTGAGTGCACCGGCAGGAAGTGTGAGCAATATCTCTTTACGCAGACAGCCTAACTACTGTTCGTGATGTAAGATATAATCCATCACAAATAGAATGCCCTCTATTGAGATGGACCGGCACCTGCCAACTTTTGGATAAGCAAATCTTGATTTATTTTATTAAATTCTTTGGAGAAATTGGTGTACACGACATCCATCTGACAGTTGTCGTTGAGAGATTATGATACCTAGATGTTCGACAAAAATAACCAAGTTAGACTCTACACTACGTTTCTTAAAAAAGCCGCGCTATTGTTCAGATATATAGTTTCCGTAAGCAATATATATCTGTGCAATTACTATTTTTCCTCGATATTATTTATTACAAGATATAGTTTTATATTACTACTAGCTGACCCAGCCACGCGTTGCTGTGTTATAAATTAAAATAAAACCTATCCTATCTTTTAAGTTAGATCAAATAACAGATAGTTACGAAGTTTGATCAAAATCGGTTAAGTAGTTTAGGAGTCCATCGCGGACAAACAACTTGACACGTAATTTATTTATATTACTATAATACCTACTTATAACTATATTAACTTTTCTTAAATAAACGTGTGAATATGATTTTTATCTTACCGAAATTGATCCTTTTGTTTTTAATCTGCAAATATATTAAAATTAATTCTAAACAAGCATGGATCCCTAATTTTTCAGTATATTTTTAATTGAATCAATAACAAAAACGAAGTTTGTCACTTACACTAAGTATTATGAATTCAACCCATCACGATTGACGGCGCGAGCGGGAATATCTGAGACTCCCTCTGAAATTTCCCACAGAGTAGGTATAGGCAGAGGTATAACCAGGAACTAAAAACTACTGGGACGGTGGGAAGTATATACATAAAAAATTTAATTATACATTTTTTAATAAACCTTTTTTAGATATCAGTTTAATGGATAAATAACAAAAGTTTATAATTACATCGCAGTTTGCAAAATAATTGTTATAAAAGTAATACACTCAGTTTGTAGTTCTCTAGAATATAAAGAGATGGCGCTACTATTCGGCTTAAGACAAGCTTAAATAAATTCTAGCTTAATTGGAGGAGCCCCCAATTTGGTAACGAAAGGTTGTGGATTCGGATCCCACTGTACTCCTAAAGCAAGCTGAAATTTTTAGTTAAATTATTTTAGACAGTATTTAGCCGTAACCTATGTTGACTGTTAGAAAATGAACAGTGTATAATAACATTAGTGAAATAAAATATAACCTTTTCCTGTCTGTGGCCAAGGTGTCAGGTAAATAACCACTAATATTATTCTTAGATCTGCTTCTATTTTATTGTATGCTATATAAAAACTTTCCATATATACTCAATTATTTCTATAAAGTTAATGTTTGTCCTTATTTGTTTACTTACTTGTTAATATCTATTAAAACATAATGTTATTAGTGCCAAATAAATATGCGATACGTATAACAATAAAGATCTATAATAATAATACAAATCCTAAAATACAAACTAAAATATTAATGTCGCCACTTATAACAATTAACATGTATTGCAGATATTATACAGAGAAAGTTGATAATATGGCTGGTTAGCTGGCAAGGCGATGTCTGATAAAGTCTAAGCTCTGCCATAAATCACTAAGAAAGCTTCGAGACTGTACTAAATAAATAGTTTATAAAAAAAACATTTAAAAAACCACGTTTTACTACGGGTTATAGATGTACTAAAAAGGAGAAAATAAATTTTTACAAATGGACTAAAGAGATAAAAATAAATTTTTGGTAATAATGAAAATTTACGATACAAATATTCTAAAATTTATTGAATATTATGTATTGTTCTGAACATTCATACGCAGAATTTGAAAAATTTCCAAAAAATTAAAACGTGATGCGTAATTTAGATCAACAGCGTTATTGATATTATATTAATATTTTCATTATCTTTCCTAAATCCCTTCCTAACTAAACCAATGCAATAGTAATGCTGTGGATGGCATTGAATAGTTTTTCAAGTATAATGCGCACCACGTTTTAATTTTTTGGAAATTTTCAAATTCTGCGTATGAATGTTCAGAACAATACATAATATTCAATAAATTTTAGAATATTTGTATCGTAAATTTTCATTATTACCAAAAATTTATTTTTATCTTTTTAGTCCATTTGTAAAAATTTATTTTCTCCTTTTTAGTACATCTATAACCCGTAGTAAAACGTGGTTTTTTTAAAGTTTTTTTTTATAAACTATTTATTTAACTCTTTTTAGTTTTAAATTATCTGAATTGTGCCTACTTAGTTCTTCAATATATACATGTAATATATATCAAATATCCAGACACACCACGTGGAGGTAAATTTAATTAAAGCCTAATTAAGTGGTTTTAGGATGTAAAACTGATTAAATATGAAATTGTTAGGTGAAACAAGCCTGTATACAAAATTTCAGCCAAATCGGATAAGAGGAAGAGGTCGAAATAAGGATCTCAAATTTTGACGACAAACCAACAGACAGACAAGTGAAGTTAAGTAAAACGTGGTAAAAATCGACCTCAGCAGCCTGACCAGCAGCGAGTACTTAGTCTGCCTTTCACACTGACGGCCTTAGATTGGAGTCCCGGATGACTCAGATGTTTATGACAACGAGGATTTGTACTTGAGTTTTGGGTATTGTCACACCCGAAACTACTCAACCGATTTTGATGTTTTTTTCATGTTCGAGGAACTGTTGCAAATGTATAGCATAATGAGACTGCTAAAAAGGTGGCGAAAATATTCTTTTGACGTCAGAGGTAAGATAAGGTCTCCCATATCTCTGCCTTTATATGGATCTGAATCATATGACGAGAAGACGTGAATGGCGAAAAAGTAGTCTAATTCAACCGAATATTGAGCGGTGAGTTCTCGAACCAAGCAGCTGATTAGACCTTCGGCGCTCCAATTAAAAAGAAACGCATTGAAAAGAAACGATCAAGCGCAAACGAGGGTCAAATTTGTTCAATCAGTGACTTTGAAGAAGTCAAAGTGGATGACAAGTAAGCCGCAAACCAGCGATTTTCGAGAAATTGAAGTAGTTCTATGACGAAGAATATGAAGGGTGGGAATAATTAGGAGCAGGTTCTGCTTGTTCTAAAAGCTCTCCAATTTGTTGGATGCTTTCATCCAGAAGGAAAAAAATCCGGAGACGTGGAGCAGGACCGTGTGATATTGTTCCATAAGAAAAAGGTCAAGAAAGAAATATTGCAAGATTCAGCTATCGAGCCCAAAAATTTGTCGCTTCCAGCTACCAAAACAAGCCGAGTTTTAAAAAGGCCACAACACTGTACACTACAAACACACATAAAGTGCGGCAGATTATACAGAAAAGTATAATTAATCCCTGTCTCTCATTTGTGGACTACAAGAAAGCTCATTGAAACCTGAGCAGCTCTGAAATCCTTACAATTGTGGTGTTGAAATTTGACGATTGACGATTCCTCGATGACCGTCGATGAAGTTTAAGACTAGAAGAGTCATCCTATCCAGTCCAGGCAGGAAGTAGTCCTCCCAAGCTTTTAAGGAATTCAGTTGAAGATCTTTTCACGAAGTTTTTATTTTAGAGAAATCTGTATCACTGATATGAATTATGAAATATCACTTATAATAGTTATGACTTTTATCAGAATGAATATGATAAAATGCTTTGATAAAGTCCATTTTTGAATGCGGCAGAAGGTCTCTTTTTCAGGTCACGTCTGCCAGAAGGTTTTATTTCCATGTGAATAGTTTTCTATAGCTTTTTTTATTGCACGACAAAAATGTGCATATTATTAATAAACCATATTTGAGATTTTTTTCTTTCATCGTAGAAGCTGTACTAATAATGAAATCAATTATATATTTATTAAAGTGATGATAGATACTAAGTTTTCGATGTACGGCAAAATACTATATAGTAGAAGGTAGGTACCGTAAACTGAAGTTACTTTTATTGGCGAGGCGTTACTTATAACAGCCACTCTTGGATACAAAATAATAATAATTCTTACGATACATAGATATGTAAAAATTATAGAAATATATATAAATAACCATGACTCAGGTACAAATGCTCGTATTCATCACACAAACATCTGCCCCTTCCGGGATTTGAACCCAGAACCGACGGTGCGGAAGGCAGGATGGCTACCGTTGCACCAAAAGGTCGTCAATTAATAATAAACATAAATTAATACAATAAAAATTAAACTCACTAAGCCAATTTTTTTCTTTTAACCCTTTGGTTTCGGCTGCGTCATCCTTCAGATTCAGTTACTTTAATTTAAAAGTTTGGTTATAAGAATAAACAAATTTATTTACTAATTTTATACTTGTCAAGAATTTTTTTTTTTCAATTTGTGTATAATTTTGAATTTAGCAGTTAGGTGTTATTGGCACTTCGCCGTCGAATTGGTTTCAAAGCAACCCTATTTTTAGTTTAACTTTGGTCACGTAATTACATTTTTTTAAGCAACTAATCAGGCCATTTTCATAAATAGGTATATTTTTGTAACTCCACTGTTACGATGACGAATTTGTAACATTGCACTTACAATAATTACTTGTTTTTTTCACGTTTCCCCATATTACTTACGCCGCTTACTTATCTATACTCTATATGGAGACGTAACAACGCCATCTACTGACGAGTATTTGACTTATTTTTTTAGAATAAATTTTCGTTTCAAAGATCTTTTAATTTAATATGTTATTCATACTGTAGTTTTACTAAAATATAATATTTTCACGTAAAAAAAAAACTATTTTACCTACTTCTCTAGTAAAAGCTTTATAAAGGAAACAATCTACTGCTTTATTCGTGAAAAAGACATGGACATAAAATAAAGTATTGTACTTTTATCTCATAGAGGCCAAGATATAAAATTATGAAGCCGAATATTAGTATTATTAATTATTTACGTATTGTGTCAAAAATTTAGTCATATTTAGATAGCTTGTTTACCCTAATATTATACCTAATTGTAAGTATTCGTATTAATAAATATAAAAACGAGATTATTTCCTACTTTTTTGTAAAACTAAAATAAATGCTTGTGTGACCATTATTACCTACTTTTTGTTGTATTTACCCTGTAATTATAATAATAATAATAATATTACTTACATTCAAAGGCTCTCTGATAATGTCATATTTAACGTAACTTTTATTCGTAACGGCTAACATTCCAATATACTTTTTAGGGGTAAATTTATTTAACATATAGTCAATTTTGTAGATAAAATTACCTATCCTAAGGTTACTTGATTAGCTACCATTAAAGACGGCTCTTTGTTGCAATAGCAGCGATCCACGACCCTGGGTTTGAGTCCCGGAAAGGGAGTTTGTGTAGGTAATGAATACAAAACATTTGTGCCCAAGTGATATGAGTATTTATATATATATTTCCTTGAATATCACATATCTTTGTATCATATTATGTATGACTATCCATTACTTTAGTGTCTATAACACAAGCCTTACAGTCGTACTTTGGCCACACCAATGAGAGTGTGAATGTAAGATTTATTTTAATCATTATTAAAGTTGCACTTAAACACCGAAGCAAAAATGACATTACATCTAATATTCGTTGTCAATAATTTTCAAGGTTTAGATTGCAAATGGTACGCTTAAGCGAATAACTTCGTTTAAAACTAAATCGTTGATTTATTTCAAAGCTAATCGACAAATTATGTTAATTTGCAGTTGTCCGCATTAATTTGTACAATCACTTTTGTTTATTATGAAATAAATCAATGCTTAACTGTTGTCTCTGATTATTTTATGTATCTGTAGATTTTCTGTTTTCTCATTTAACATCTCACACATTTAAATAAAATTGAAGAGTTTGTTTATTACGTCATTTGAAATAAGAGTTTTTGCACATGAGAGTTTATACGGTATGTACGTACTTATAACAAAAAAAAACTATTTTTAAAAATTCTGTCCGTCTTTTTATTCCAGCTAATCTCCGAAATGATTATACCTACTTTAAAAGAACTATCACTATCACGTAGGTACTCTATGATCAACAAAAGTCTGTGCCTGTTTCCGAAATCGGAAGAGATTTTCTATTTACTGTCTAAGGAATTTGAACAAAGTTGAAAAACTAGATAAACATAATTTAAAATTCTAAAAAACATACGATATCTACGTAATATATAAAAAAATGCTAGTTTAAAACTAGTCAAACAAGTCGTAGGAAGGTACTGTCAACGCCACATGTCATTAACTCCTACGATAAGTTATTGATGATTTATTCAATTTTAATGAGGCATGTCTATTAAGTTATTGGCATAAGAAACGTCTTTAACACTCGAGGTCAATAATAATAGAAGGGTTGAAAAAAAAGTAGCCCAGACACGACGAAGTATTTAATTTCTTCCCCTTTCATACATTTTTTTTCTAAATTCGTCATAAAACTGTCGAGAGCACATTCATTTTAATAATACATTATACTTAACAAATCCTCACATTTTCTGGCGTGATTTACTACATTAATTTAACTGTACAATAATAATTACGAGACCTTTAATTATTACATTAACATATTTAGGTAAGTATGGTTCTACATAATATCTACTGAAATCGTTGAATATACAGTTTGAATTTAAATGTTTTCAGGCAATATCTGGTAAGACCGGTTTCTGTAAAAATTGTTAAAGATGAGAAATTGTAGATTACTAAGTACTTAGCCAATATTTTCTATTAATTTTGAAACAAGTAAATGCTTTTCTTCTTCAATAAAGCCGCTTTGGATAAATATGAAACCTCTTACGTTGAACAAGCCAATGAGCTTATGGTATCTCTTTTACCTATGGCAAATATGTTTTTCAAGATTTGCCAATCTAAGCTTTCGCTGTTTACATAGGTGCAACTGTAAGAAATTCGGTTACCTAGACGAGGTCGCCATTTGTACAAAAACTTCTAACTATTAACTATAAATTACGGGACCATACAGATTTAATGAATTAGATCCGATCGAACTACTAAGTTTATAATAAAACATTTATTACATAGATATAATAATATGATAAAATAGGGAAGTCGAAGGTAGCTAAATAGTATAAAATTGTATCCTAAGTCTGGGATGATCACTACAAAATAAAACGTAGTTTATAAATTCTACATGTGCCTACTGAAATTAATTCGTTCAATGTAGAGCATGATACAAGCTACTTTATACATTACAGTTACATTCTGTGTATAAATAAATAATAAAATATTTAACTAAAACAAAATAAAAGTAATAGGAGAGGCTAAAGCGAATAGTACAATGAACCAATAAAGGACAATATTAATGCACTTGCCCATAATACCTAATTAATTGATTATAACATCAACTTCAATATTTAAAAAAAAATGTCATAACAGTAACTTATTGTATAATTCTACTGGAACCGAGTTAAAGCTTTTTCAGAAATCCATAATTTAAATAACAAAATTTACGAATTATGAAATAAGAAATTAAACAGTAATAAATATTTGATCATTATGTGGATATTCTGCTTATTACTGTAACATTACATAGGAGATGTGATGCGTCGATGGTAGTGATAGGTATATACTAGTTATAATGGCTGTCGTTATCTATAATCAATGCTTAAATATAGTACAAGTTGACAATGGATATCTATAACTGCCACCAAAGCAACCCGAGTAATTCAACAATTTGGTAACGAAAATAAAAATTAACTGATTAAATACTAATCACCCTTTGAACAGCGATACGAATACAACAATAAGCAGTCTCACAAAATATTTTACAAAATTTCTTTTCAATAAACTATCTAGAAACTATAATTCATCGGTGACGTCTTTAATAATCGTAATTCGTACTTAAATAAATTCCAAATACATAATCAGCGCTATACTAAACATTATTAATATCAGGAATCGTTATCTACTCATGTACTTAGTCTCGTTAAAATTACAGAACATAATTTCGTAATTAATACTATACACAAATCGACAACACAGTATTAACTTATTATGAGATTCTCTGGGACTCGAGGCGCAAAGCGTCCAGTTTACGTACAAGACAGTATAGCGACTTACAGCATTTCCAGAACTCGGATAACGAAGGTGGGACATGCTACATCCTCAAACCTTTAAGTACAACCACACCACACATTTGTCCTTTGGAACTTTCCTTCAATTTAGCTGGCTATACCGTGGTGAAGGGGGTAAGTCCCAGAGAAGGGCGCGGGTCACTGATGATGCTTGGCTGGAGCAGCGTGGTGCAATGCCACGTGGTGCGGCGCATGATGGTGACCTCCATGATGGTTGTGGTTGTTGGCATTCGAATTGTTGTTATTGTTCTGTGCCGCCTGTGCCGCTTGTCGTTGCGAGTTCTTCTTATTCTTCATCCGTCTATTCTGAAACCATATCTTTACTTGCCTCTCTGTCAAGTTCAGATTTCGTGCGAGCTCCCACCTCTTCTGCTTCGATACGTAAGCGTTGAATAGAAACTCCTTCTCTAGTTCCAGGGTTTGGAATTTGGAGTAAGGTTTGCGTTTCTTCCGGACCGTTACTTGGCCGGTCCAATCTAAGGGATTTGAAGAGCCACAACCAACTCCGACGCCAACTGCTGACATCGATAATGAACCTGGGCAGACAACATTATAAATTAATACCGATGAGTATATTTATATTCAATCATACAGAATGAAATAAAGCTTATACTAGATATTGCTAATAAGATCAACTTAATTTAAGTGTGCTAACGACAGTTGGCGTGATATCTCACTGGCTCGCGGCCAAAATATTGGATTTTTGTATGTTTGTTTATCGAACATTTCGTATCGCAGTTTAATATTATTATGTTGTATATAATTAAGTACAAAAGTATGTTTGAGTCGAGTTGCATTTTATAAATTAACCATTTCCCTTCAATGTTCATAGAAACAATTGGAGGCAAGCTTTCGGCGTGTTAGAAGTAACAGGCGGTGGGATATAGGTATGTGAGCGGTCCCTTTGATGAGATCACGGGCTATAAACTTTGTATGCTACGCTGCGACCTTCTCGATATTCGATGCGTGCAACAAACTGCATCATTTCCTATTATTCAAAACGGTACTTGCATGAACATTGCGAAACAGATACCTCATTGTCTAGATGAATGCATGTCGTTAGCATCCGTGTGGTGGAGTAACGAGAGTTTGTATAAATATTTCAACTTTGTTGCCATATACGATTAATTTGGCTTTACGTCTCTTGATAGTTAATTCTACTCAATAGTGTAAACATATATATATTATTTATAAGCCTGTGGTTATAATTTTATTTACACTGTTCATTTTATTTAATTACAGTTACAGAACTTTGCGTGTACGCATTTTCTTAGTTCACAGTGGCCATATTGTTAGTTTGTAAAGCTACTGCTACACAAAATCGATTATGGTTTTCAAGAATTCGGTTAGGGTATTGACTTCTTCTTAGCAAAGGTAATTGTGGAAAATTTAAATGAGATAAATTTAAAAAATAGTAGTTAATTTATTTTACCTAAATGTTGGCACCAACTCAATATTTCGTTCAGAAAAAAGCTATAACTTTACTGAGATACCTACTTATACTTCATATAAAGGATCTTACAACCCATTTAAAGGATCGCCAATTGTTTAAAGAAAACATGATGACAAGTCGAGTTGTCAATTATGAGGTAGGATAGGTAGCGATCAGAGGCTATAAAAGTGCGGGTTCTCTTCGACCATAAAACTTTACCTACCCGACCGCGGGCATTGTCTATCCACCGCCAAGATTCTTCTTGTCCCGCATGCAGTCGTACTTTACGTATTCCTCTATGCGTAAGGTCGAAAACTGTACGTAATAGAGTCACGCATATTTGATATCCATTATTTGATTCGTATATTTTCAATAATAGCACCTAATTCTAGCACGAGTTATTATAATATATATTTCGCTCTGTGTCATAATTTTTCTTTACAGTGTTCATAACAAGATATAATGGGAATGAATTTTCAACCTCACGCGAGGTTAAGTGTAATTCTAACAACGTCGTTTCCAAAGCTATTCACTAACCCGTAAATGCTCAAATCAAAGTCAATGTCAACCTCAGGTGGGCCATAAACACACAATCATAAAGTGACGTTAACACTCGTATAACTTTTTCAACAATTGTTTCCTTTTAATGGGCCGTTATATGCGCGTATTACGCAAAATTATGTCAAGTTACACCTCCACCGTCATAGGTACGATAAACCCATCTTTATAGTTAAGCGGCTATCGAAAGTGAACTGGCGTGAACTAAGTCTATGAATGAGGTCTTTTATTGACATCGCGGTTGTAGTCTCGTAATTACAACTTACTACCGCGATTTAGGAAAAAAAAAACATTATCATTGCACGTCTGTGACGTCGACGCAATTTTATGAATCATAAAAGTGATATGTATCTTACGACAACGTCGAATTGTAAGCACTGACTGGCTACTTAGAGACCAGTCTAGTTTTTTATAGTCTCATCGACCTAATAATGTATTTATTGTGGCAATATTTCGTTTATTGCTACTACTCAAACGTCAGTTTATTGTCTTAACGCTCAGGTATCGTGTTTATTTATTAGTTATACATTTTTATTGGCGCTTTATTTTACGTAAAGTTTAATTTATTGCTGGTTGTATGGCGCCGTTTTACATTGCCTATAAAAAGGTGCTTACGGTACGTTTTTAAACATTTGTAGCACGTGTTTCGTTCATTCATCAAATTTATGGTGGTCTGTGGGAAAATGTTTTGATTTGGCCGTTTGCTGAGCAGTAGCTAAATTAGAGAACTTACGGACGTATTTGGCGAGATTTTTGATCAACTTTACTTACTTTGTTACTTATTAAGTTCATGATTTAAATACTTCCAGATAGCGCTTTGATGATTTTCTGTGTGTATTTTATAAAGAAAGTACATGTTTTTGACATTACGTAAGTAATCTGCAAACCACTCGGAAAGCGAAAAACTCTGGTTTAATCGCCCGAGAGAGAAAATTTTCCTCCAAATTACATGTTCATTTATT
Source organism: Calamotropha paludella (assembly GCA_927399485.1). Taxonomy (NCBI): domain Eukaryota; kingdom Metazoa; phylum Arthropoda; class Insecta; order Lepidoptera; family Crambidae; genus Calamotropha; species Calamotropha paludella. The sequence continues at coordinate 16,321,430 of OV656815.1, read as the reverse complement.
GGGGGGCAATACGGTGATCAAATTGTCGATTTTATTAGGATTACACAATATATGTTATTTTTACAAAAAAACAATAATTTAAACGTTGTATACACTATAATATTCTTCTGGAAAACGTCAAAAAACAACATGCATAAAAAAGTTTGTGGAACCGTGACAATCAGCTATTCAGTTTCATCGACAGGGAATACGTAGAGTTGTAGAGTCAGAAAATGCAGGCGTGTGCACCGGAATAAGAATGCGACACCCCCACAGAGCTCTCAGCAGGTAGATGTGTGCGTGCAATCACTCACACGATGGTAACCCTAATGTGCTGCGACTACCGCCATCTAGCGGCAAGGGGCGCAGCAGTAGGGTCAAGGCTGACAAACTCATAATAAATTATATACAAATCAACTTTATCAAACTAGAGTTGACATCCTTCGCCTGTAACAAGTCCACACCAACACACTCAAAACTGGCTGGCACTCACAAACTTTGTATCTTGTTTATAAATTCAGCAAAATGTTTTGTCCGACTGTGTTTGGTTCGACCGATAAGTTCTAGTAAAAGATTACAAACAGAAGCGCGAGCGGACGTAAAAACGTGAGTGCCAGGTTTGAGCAATGTTGTAAATATTTATGAGTGTTACTGACCGGGTAGAGAGCCTGGAGGCGGATAGGGGCCCGTAGATACTGTTTCAGGCGCGTAGTTCCGCAGACCGTAGGCATCATGGGAGAAGCTGGAAGCTTCAGAGACTGCCGTTCGCCGTTCGTCGCCGCCAACGTAGGGCAGGGGCTGATCACCGCGTGGTGCTCCATATGCGTAATTGGTCCAGCAAGGTTGAGAGAATCCTTGGTGGCAGCCACCATCCGCATAAGGTTTATAATCGCCTCCACTCGTAGGCCAGAAAGGAAGTGCAGATTTACGCTCCCTCTCAACTGGAAGATTGTAGTAGGTTGGGGCGGCAGGATATTGGTGCTCGAAGGAAGGTGGCGCATCAGGGGGATAGCCCCAGGGTTGCTGCGCGTGCCGTATGACTCCTGGCTCGGGTTCATAGCGCTTGGCCGGGATATGCAACGGCGCCTGTGGCGGGTTGGAACCCACGGAAGCTGGTGAAGCGCTGGAGGCGGAGGGAGGGGCCGCGGCCGGCGCAGCTGGCGGAGAGCCGCCAGGTGGCGACGCGTGCGCTTCGTCGTACAGCGCGCCGCCGACCCCGTTCATCATGGTCCACCAGGCCGGCCCAGTGGAGTGGCCGGATGCGGGCGCTGGCGACGCGGCAGCCGCGTCGCAGGGCGCGCCGAGGCCCCCGACATGGTTGTCAGGGTACAGGGTGGCGGCCGGGCAAGCCACGGGGGAGCAGGAACGTCACGGGCCGGTTCACGCGCGCCGCGGGCACATCGCACCGCGCACACACGCGTCCACACCGCAGCGGCACATGAAAATTAAACGCGAGTCCCGATTTAGCTAGCCCTCCAGATAACGACCGCAGGTTACTGTCCAGAAAAACAGGCGGATGATTTGTTTAGAAACAGTGGTAGAATTCGGTCGAACAGTCACTGATATTGATAAGCTCGTAACCTCAATTAAATTTAGTCCTTTTTTAATTTTTAACAATTTTCGCGATTTATTTTAAATCTTATATTACTTCAGTGTCCACATTAAAGCAGAAAAGTCTCATTTATTGGAATTTTTCGTTACTAACGCAACAGTTTTTTTATTTTTGTTAGACGATTGTTAGGCGACGAGTTGTCACGAGCGTGTCGTGTTTATGCGCTGAGGAGCGAAACGCGAAGCGCGCAATCGGCGGCGCGGTCGAGCGCGGAGTGGCGACGGCTTGTAACAGTGTGGCAGCGCACACTAGTGCGCGGCTGGCCATCTAGCGGCGGGCGGCAGAACCGTGGCCCTTGTAAGACAGGCACAGCCGTAGGCGGGCGGACTGACGGCGCGGCGCCCAGACGTTTTTTTTATACTTTACAATAGAGAACAGCTTGTTATTTTTAAATCTCCTTGCTTTCGCATACAATTTTTTTACTATCACTACGGTTTTTCAAACTTTTATGATTTAATAAATATAGTTTATATACTTGGAATAAAAAAAAAATTGAGACAAAAAATATATTTCAATTGATACGAAAGCGAACTAGTGTCGGAATACTGATTTCCAATATTAAACAACGCGTTAATAGGTATATCAATGTACCGACATGAAGGGTTGTCGAAAACGGAGGCTCGGGTGCGTAGTAAAGCGATTAATGGAGGCAAAATAGCCATAAACTGCCGTTTAACCAAACTGCAAGCGTCACTCACCCATCGCCGAGTTGCCACCAATAAAAAACGCGAGACTTTATGACGGCAACTCACTCACATTTTATTGTGAGTATAAACTTAATTTTATCGTCTGTTAATTTCACCACAAATAATACTAGGTACTAGATTAAATTATACAATTTTATTTTATGAACTCTGCCAATGGCAAGGCCATGTTCGAATGCCTTATATTTTGGTAAGAATTTTATGACTTATGCTAACTACACAGTTTGCCTTTCTTTTTTACAAATATTTTTCTTCTTTGATATTTTCAGAAAAATTCCATAGAGTCTATGGCTGAGATTACCATTCACCGACACATCCCCTCGAGCCACCCTTTTCGTTTCACCAACTCGAAGCAAACAATACTCAAACGTAATAAATCTGCTTACAATATTTTACACCCATAGACGTTCTGTTTACACAAGAAACAGCCATAAAATATATCAGGTGAACAAAAGCGAAAACATATAACATGACAAATAACTCTAGTAGTCTCGTTAACAGGGTGAGTTTTGCAATTATGTTAATGCAACCGAATTATACCAAAATAAATAATACAATGTAAAGAAAGAACATCTAATTTCCCACACGTACCTAGTCTTGATGCATGTGTATAATATAATAACAACTGTTCGTCGGTTTCAATTGTTTGTCTGTCGACGTGTTAACACACCTAAAAACTGGGATTAGTGGATTTTTTGTACTGTCGTATGATTGACGATTTTGCGACAATTTCTTTGAGGATTAAATAAAATCTAAATAATAATGGTCTAACTACATTGAGTTCAAGTTTCTTTATTGGTAAATCTTTGAATAAATCCTTTCAGATCAGCAATATAACGACTTTTTTCCAAAGTAATATTTTTGTCTTCCCTACGTTATTCACTAGAGTTAGTAAAGTCATGATAGCATACTTATATGATAAGGGAATGTAGTCCAATTTTTGCAATTCACAGGTTCTCGCCTCATATTATATTTAGAATTAAATATTTTTAAAGAGAAAAACACATAAATGTTACTTATAGCGTAGGTTTACTCAAAATTAACCCAAAATATAAAAACATGCTACAAAAATATAGTATTCACGCTGATGTTTTTTGACAATATATTTTATCGTTTATCTTTGAGAAATTTTATAAAGAATTGGTGCAGATTATTACTTTCCCGGATACATGATCTAACAACAGCCACGTGAACTGGTATTTACTAAGAAGTCTTCAGTGAAGTTTCTGAATAAATTTTCTTATTTTAACAGATAAAAGCAAGACATAGCATCGAAACAGACTGGCTTCATACGTGTTGAATGACAGCTTCAAACATAAGAACAAGTGTCCGTCGGTCTATAAATATTTACGTTAGCTAACGCTGGGCCAATGGTCGGCTATACATCAGTGTAAATAAAACTCTGCTTTCTTATCTCGAACATGTGCTTGTGGGTTGCGCAAACGCAGCGAGTCGAATTGGTGCTATGTAAGATTATGTTATAAATTTTATTAGCGTTTCTTCGTGTGTGATTGTGTGTTCAGAATTGAAATTACATTAAAGTGCTTGTATTTTGTTATAGTTAATAACTGTTCGAAACTCTTCACGATTTATTATATGACATAAGTAATTTTAAAGATAAACTACATATATTTATGATTTTCCTTTTTTGAAAATAAATAGCTTTTTCTGTATGTTTTCTATTTCAGATGAAAGGAATTTAAACAAAATCAAAACCTGTCCGTTAAATCCTCTTAATAGATTTTATTTAAGTATGATAGAAATTTTATAAAGTTTCTTCTAAATTTTATAATAAGTACCCTCGAACAGGGGGCTATCAAAAATGTAAGTTAATATAGAATCCATCAACAAGACAAAAAAATTGCAATTAGATATATAGATTGGAAAAATTAACCATTGCTAGATTGAAAGTACTTCTGGGAGAGAGGTCTTTTTCAAATTTTATATGCAATGTGTTTTAGACACAGGTAATTCATTCCTATGATATTGGTATCATATGTGGATTTAATTGGTTTACCGATTGCTATGATGAGCAATTTAAAATAAGAAAATGCAGTTTTAGTTATTTTTAAAACATAAAAGAATTTTAAATACACGTTAAACTCTATTAGTCACTTACGCAATAGAAAGGTTATACTTTATCTGGTCACTTCGTGTGCATATACTAATATGAGAATAAGAAAAATACCTTATTGTTCTCCATTTGCGAATAATGTATTGTACATAAAAATATTAAATTTAATGAACAATACTTTAATACTTAAAATATTTATTAGATCATCCTGATTAATCAATTGTTTATTCTATGCCGATTCAAACTTTAATTTATTACAAAAACAATCAGTCAACAGTTTTTTAGTTTCATTATTTTAGTATTCCTATGAAAGTTTTATTTCTACAAAATTACAATAATAAATAGTAATGTATTTGAATATCCAGTTACCAGCGTATTCACTGTATTATACATTATTAAGGTACCAGGTACATACAAAGTATTTAAGATGCTTCTATTTAATTTACCAATAAACCGGCTTTCTCTCAACTCCGTTCATTATAATCTGCATTTTATATGCAACGGTACATTGCCTGATAACGAACCGTCGTTTATTAGGTACCAATGGTTTGGAGATGACGCTAAGTGAGATTGTGGAACTTAAAAACAGGTCAGTAAAATTATTTTGGTTTTAGAATCCAAGAATATTATCAGTGACCGTTAAAATATAATTCAAGTTTATAACGAAAAGACATCGAACTCCGTTTCAAATTAAAGTAAATTAAATGTTCGAAAACAAAATCGTCGAAACTTGTTGAAGATAATTATTAATGTAACAACATAAATGGCATTTAACTACAATAAATTGAAAAATGATATAAAAAAATATTCACCTTGTCGTAAGCTGGCGAGGGATGTCTGTGTGAAAGGGCACGGCAACCTGCAAACAAATTATAGAGTTGTACTACATATTTCATGGATACAGGCTTAAGTACTATAATGGGTGTACAAGGCGTTTGCCGTCAGGTGCGTCCAATCAGTAAGTTGTAAAAACCTCATTGGAGCGCTGTTTCGAAGTTATTACAGCTTTACGTATTTCTTAATTCCTTATTTCCTTAATTCCAGTCGTAAATAAAATGAACCATACAAAAAAAATACTGATTTTAAAAATGCACTTATTTTTTTTGTTTTTATAAAACACAATTTATAATATAATATAACTTTTTGCTTAGTTGCTTAATATGACTTCTGTTACTTTCATTTTAATAACTATGCAATTTTTTTGATAAGCTTTAAATAATTCCTAATGCATCGATTCTGCGACTCTATGAAATTATATACTTAAGACTTTACACATCACATTCAGTAATTTAATCGTTGACGTGAGTAGTTGACCAGCTGGAATTCGTATTAAATCATTGGAAATCTAGCTCGCATACATAATTTATTTTTAACCCTGTAGCCTTCATACTGAACGACTACTTTACTCAAGAATGAGAGTATAAATAAATCCTTATAAGTCATCCGATACGGCGAAGTCACGGATTTTACATAAAATGCCCTATTTGAATGCTCCCTTTTTTTCCCGATGAGGGCATATTTTCGTCGACGTAAAAAAAACATGTTTACAAGAATTTTTTGTGTTGATTCTAAGTTGTCGACTGTTTTGTGTTACATAACAATCGTGACACTTTCCGATGATTGATCTTTTCCAATATTATAACAAGACCTGAAAAATGTTCATAGTATTACCTCTCTTCTCTTTTATGTTATATGAATTTTTTAGAGATGATTTGTAAAATCCCAAAAAAGATTAGTTTGAAATCTAAGAAATTACAATATAGGTAGGTACTAGATTTACCAATTTACCTATAAAATTTCCTATATGTACCTATAGATATTTTCTAAAACAATTGGTTTTTATTTTTTTTCTTATTCTTTTGTCTTTTCTATGTTTTATGGTCATTTTAAAGGGTAGGTATGACTACCAAAAAGAAAAAGGAATATTTCTGTATACATTTTACACATTGTGCGAAAGCAAAAACAATATATTTTAATGTATTTTCCGGCATTAATCAATTTTAAACAACTGAATTTTGTAGTCGTTGTTATTTAGACTGGGTCTTTTAAATGATATATAATATATACTTACGTATATATATATTTATTTAATAAAAAATCGACAATCTCATATACTTATGATGGTAGGAACCGCGTTGGTCGGTTTTTTCCCACAAGTATACCTAGTATATGAACAAATTCAAACATGTTGTAGCTTTTTGTTTCAAATAGGATTTATTTACTCTTTTGTTTATTAGATCGATGACATACAACGGTATAGTATATTTATTGGTGGTTATATACTTAGATATATTTCCTACTTCCAATTTACGATTGGAGAGTTGCCAACTCAATGCAAACACACCCCGCTTTGTGAAACTGGTGCATTTAGATTAAATAACATGCTAAATTGCTAAAATAATATTTCTCTGACTTTAAAAGAAAATCTTTTTAAGCTGATTAAAATATATTTTACAATTATTACTTTTTATAACATTAATTATTATCGGAATTCCATAAAGCGTTACTGATACATATAGGTGTATCTCTGAATGTACGTCGTACATCTATCAAATTGGATTAGGTCGGAATCCGTCAAGAAACTTGTTCCATCGCATCAAGAACTTCGGTTCTCATCTAACTTTATTCCATTCCAACTCGAAACTTCCATCAGGAATCGTAATCCGTCTAGTTTTTTTTCTTCAAGAACGAGTAAATAGAGCAGCAGAACGATGGCTGAGGCCACTCCAGTTGACATTTACGACTCAATTCTAAAGCATAGGCCGCCGGTCGAACTGGTATGTGCGACCAACCTAATTAGAACTACCCTCCCTCCTGCCCCATACTCTTTAATCAAATCAACGCAGGTTGTCATCTTAATACCACGGGTCTACTTATACTGGTGGGATTCACATTTCAATAGCACTGGTGATAGGACGAGTTTGGACATTATTACAAGCTGTCAAGTTGTGTTATCTTAACCACAAGTATGTTCTGTTTAGATGTTACTCCCACTCCCACGGTTGAATGTACAAACAAATAGTTCATTTGTTCAGCAATATGTTTCGTATTTTTTTTCTAAAAGACGTTGCTAACACCTGGCAATTATTTACCTATAGCCGAAAATTTCTTTACACAAAGAAATTTTCGTTTCAACAAGAACCTATCTCACAAATTAATTTGAAATATAATAAAGTAGGTATACTATGTATTTACAAATTTTGAATTTAAAGCCTTCACTTATGAAATTAATCATTTCTTCTTACATACCTAAGCACTACTCCTCAGGCATTATTAACTTTTGTTTAACGTTATGAATTTGGAAACCAAATCATATATTTGCTTTGATTTTTAAAATTAAAAAAACACTATTATAATGAAGAATAGTGTATACCTAGTAAGAATTTTTTTAAATTGTTAGTGAGAAAAGCAAGTCTTTTTAGAAATTATCCATATAAATCAGGAATTTCATATGTAACTTAATAACAGGTATAATTTATATAAAAGCGTAAAGAAAATATCCATTTAATGGTTCCTTTGTCTATTTTCTTGTGCACCGTACAACACAAGATCAATTTCACGCTTAGTAAAATATAAGTAAAAATCGCCATTAATAATACATCGGCGTTAATTCAAATACATGCGTTATATTTGCCTGGACACAATATTTGTAGTAATAATGTGAACAACAGGGAGTGGGGGGAGGTCCGGAGGTTAATGGCGCGAAAACTGACTGGATCATATCCCGGTTTACGATTCAAAGTAAACGGCCGATTCATTTGCAATTCTAAAGAAGATTCACTATATTATCTACGTTACAAACAGCAACGTTTTGATGTTTTAAAACACACTTGTTAATTATCGAGATTCTTAATTAAAACGAATTTATTCTCAGAATTAATAATATAAAAAAATTATTTGCAATTTTATACTATACCAAGTTTCATTTTTATTGTAGCTGTTTTATTATAATTGTTTTCGCACCTCGCTTTAAGTAGTAATTAAAACATACTTTGTTTTAAGAGTTTGATGATATCAAATACCGATTTCTAGTCTCATTAAAATCCACGACTCCTTATTTGACAATTTTATGTAATTGTTTTGGAAAAAATATTTGTCTCTTCATCAGTTTTACAATAAAATTAATATATTGTACACGTCAAACTTTAAGAAAATTTTTGTCTACTTTCACATTACCAATCAATCTCAGATATATTTATAAATTACTAGCTTTTACCTGCGGCTTCGCCCGCATTTTTTTATTTTTTTTTTCAATAAAAAGTATTCTATGTTACTTCTCCAAGAATATATGTACGAAGTTTCATGAAGATCGGTTTAGTAGTTTTTGCGTGAAAGCATAACAAACAAACTTACATTCACATTTATAATATTAGTAGGGATTGCGAAAGGTACCTAAGTCCACATTTTCTATACAAATATAAATTAAAGCACGGTAACTATTTTCTTATTCCGAAGCAACAATCGCCTACCTCCTCATTCTGCCGTTGTCCATATAGGTATCGCCAGCCGGTGGTCCTTCTTACTTAGTATTCGATACGTTCCCATAGACCCGATTTTATCTTCAAGGACAACATTCTGATTCGTAATCCCGCCCGGAATAGACCGACCCGTCGATACGTAGTTCGATCAACGAATTAAAATGAGTATTCGAACGTCGGCTCTTCTACCGTTTGCGTGAATCTCTTCCATGACGGTACAGAATATCAGACTTTATTGTACAATACCAATGCTAATTCTAATTCAATATTTCGATCAAATAAACTACGTTCGGTATTTTCCGTGATTTTAGGTATTTTCCTTACAAAAATCTGCGTGTAACTGTACAAGAGCACACGAGTTCGTTTCTGTTTCTCGTCGGCCCAATAAAATTCCGTGTCAACTCAAAATATTTTTGATATGTTAAGAAATCATGTAAATACATAGCGTGTAGGAACGTGCGTGTTTTTCTTTCGACCGCTCGTAAAACTTAAGTGACAAAGAAATACTCGCGCGATTCCTTTGTCAAATTTGCCTGATTCCCCAAATAGCAGCCATTTTTTGTCAAAGATTAAGACATCCTTTAATATCACTGTGGCAACATTGTTGCACAACACATCCAACGTTGTAAATTTAATCGTTAATAACAGGTATGTGAAGATATTTTTATAAATTTAATCAACAATCTTAATGCCATTGCAGCGGCATCATTATATTATACTTTTTATGTTTTTAATTTGGTATTGAGAGACCACACCTCTGAGTACGTTTAAATATGTAGAAAAATTATAGCTCTTCTAAGTTATGACTTTAAAAAAAATAAATGATATTGGATATAGAAATAAGAAGTGAAAAATATACCACAATATTAAGCTTTTAATTATACAATCAAAAATAATTATTAAATAGGGATAATCGCTTGATTAGTTTTTTATAAACTTCCCCTCATTATTTGTTTTGACTGTCAATTCAATGAAGACGTAATAAAATGAATACCTGGGTTACATAAAGTGTTTTAAATTAGCTTTTTAGCGTGTATGCACATTTATTTTGCAGCACATCGCGCCTATTGAGTAGCATATGCAAATGTTGCCAGCTCTTTGTAGACTACTGAGGATTTCATAAGTTTTTGCTGACAGTTTTATCCAAGGTTGAATAAATAATATAATCAATTAATGTACGGACGTGTAACTCAAAGTTTCATAAACTTTTAAGTTTACATTTTTACATAAAGTGTTTCAAAGCGGCAACTATTCAAAACCGGTCCTCAACTAAACCAGTAAAATTAAATTGTAACTTTTAAAAATTAAGTTAAATGAGCCGTATTGGAGCTATATCATGGGGTTATTTAGAATATTTTGACATCAAGTAATACAAAAGCCAGCAGGATACTTACTAATAAATGCATAACGAGTGAAAATTGACGAGATAAAGATCTAAACTATAATTTACAACTTACTGATGTAGATACATCTTTAACGACACAGACAGAAGGAATAAAACATACACCGTCTTTGTCACATGTCGGTATAAGAGAGATAGCGTATTCATAATTCTAGTGTAATAGTAAAATAAGACCTATGTAGCATAATATAAAGCAGCAAATCAAACCTTAGTATCATGATCTGTAAGGCGTCGCCGCCTCACCTTATAGTAAGGCCGACCGCGTGGAGCCGCGCTCGAACCTTACTCGTAATACGCCTGAAACAATGAGAAACATTCCTTAAATCAAATCATATAAAAATAAAGAAAAATCCCTTTAAATAATAACTTAATAAGGGAAATAACTCTTTAGTTAAAAAATGTTTTTTAAATCTTTCTTATGACCAATCCAAAATCCTGGCAGATAATTATTGCGTACATAATATTATTTATATAATTTGTATTTTATTATAATTTGTGAAACAATTATCCAAATTTAGTTAGTATACACATCAGACTAGATTGGAGCCTGAATTAAAGGTGTAAGTATTGAGCCGAACGTCCTATAAAACGCATTTTCATTGTTATGACCAATAGATATACATTTTATAGGACATTTTGCAACATACTTGTTCAGAAAGGAAAATAATTTCATAAATTTCTTTGCGCAATAGCCAAAAACGGGTGCGTCATGAATCCAATTCCTTTTTCGGGCTGTGCCGCCTACTTTTGCAAGCTAAAGCCGCCAAACTGCTTTACATTAAATATAAATAATTCGCCAAAGAGATAGAAACGTATATTTTCATAATAAGTAATAAAATTATTAAGTAATTTTGCTAGTATTCAATATTCATTTATAAATTTTAATTAAAATATTATAGTTATAAAACTGCTTTTCACCTCTGTAGTGCCAAGAGTCAATTTTCACCAGTCAATAGGTGTGTGGAGAGGAAAACGCTTCAAGGTCGGAGATAAAAATAGGAAATCAAACTATTAATATATCACATAAAATATGCTTATCAAAATATTAACGCATATAAATATATATCCTACGCTATGCTCTCAAAATTGAGCATATTAAGTATATTATAAATAATATAATACAAGATCGCTAGAATCGCTCGCTTAAAGTCCTGAAACAAAATTCTAAAATGAGACTGAGTAGAAGTTATTTTGGTTCAGGAATGCTAAAAATCTTCAAAGTCTGAAGAGTCTAGTCGAATATAAAATTATCAGCCTATACTTACTTAATTTAAGCCTTCAGCGATGTGTTAAGAATTTGGTAAAGCATCGTTATAATATCAATACCTCTGTATCTACACTTTAAAACTCTACTACCCACAGCTCCAACATTGTTATTCAGTAAAATAAATTGTCACCATAAATTAACTAAAAACATATTTAGAATTTTACAACGTTATAACATAAAACAGACGAACCTCTCGTTTTTCTCAATACAGTCCACTGTGAGGTAGGTCTTATCTTATATTAATATAATATGTACGTAAATTTTATTAACTGGAACCATGTGAAATAGTATTGTATAACACGCGTTTTCAACTTGAAATAATGCCCGTTTGTGCTACTTTGTAACTTATGACACATAGTAACAATCAGATCCTTATTTCGGCGATATGGTATTTTAATTAACTTAACGTTAAAAAGTTAAACTTGACATTAACTGCTTAGTAAAACTCGAATAAGAACGAGTTTTATCAATATTACATTTTCACTAAGACAGCATGAGTAAATTACATAGGTGCTTACTACCTATTTATTATGTAGAGACTTAATCCACGAATTTATTTTTAAAACAGTTTAAAACATTTTACGAAATTATTTTTAAAACAGTTGAGATATTTTATATAGTACTCATAAGTAAATCAATTTTCCTTAATTGTAACAAAATTCAGCTATGCGATTTTATCAACATTATTTTATAATTCAGTAACTATAACTTACCAGAGAGAAGGTCAGTTTTCAATGCATAAATTAATAATGTGAAATACGAGTAGCCTTGCATAAAACATACAATTTAACGGCAGTAATCAATACTTGAGTATACAAGAGTCATATTTTTTTAGGGAAGGTTAAAACTGATTTTATCTAAAATACTTTTAATATCAAAATGCAAAATAATCCTAATTAACAAAATAATATTAAGTAAATCAAACTATCAAACTTTATCTTAGAGCTATGAATAACTTGTAGAGAATTAAAAAAGAGTTAAATTCAAAATGGCTGACGGTCGCCGGCTTATTCGTTTTAAATTGGTGCCATAAATTAGATAAATTGTCACAGCGATGACAGCCCCTTTGATAATGATGTTCACCGCTTTATTTCGAGCAGTACAACTTCATTCCTTTCTGATTGGACACAGCGATCGTAAAAACTGTAAGCGAATATACAATAATTTACATACAAACTAAGCTTCCTACGCAAACTGACGAACCGTAATCTATTTAAATATATAAAATAAGACAATTAAAATTGTAACAGTAGGTGGAATCGATACAAAAAAACACCGTGTATTGCAAACTGACGTCGATTCGTGACAATAAAACTCATATCTATATCTGATGTATATTACATATTTATGTGTATATCCTTTACCTTAGTATCCACACACACAATCCATCCATAACACTAGGGTAATTGGTGGGAATGTAAGAAATATTATTATTAATAATATTATTTCACTGGATACCTATGTCTAGAAGAATAGTTATCATTCTAGATCATGCTCACATCATAGTTATAATTCGTGTTAAACAGTTAGGAGTCGCTTTCATATAACTATATTACGAGATCGTGTTAACCATCTTACTGCAACATATGTAACTATCATTCAGCAGCAGGTGGAGTAATATGACAAAGGCTAAGAAAAAAAATTGACGTATTTTTTATAACAAAGTTTTTTTTAATTTGCTTTTTGTTTCGTATTGTACGACAATGATCTCCTTTTTGAGTTAATGAATGCAATGGATTTTCAAGTACCCTTCCGCATTTATTTATATGTAATTCATTTCCATATAATACTAAAACTGTCACCTTCACCCCACGCCATTAGGAGGGAGTGCGTACACCCATTCAACTCTAGAAATCTCAGCAATAAATGCCCACAAGCTCTAAATTTATTTTTATCGTTTGTACCACTTAAGGAATAAGATTGAAAACTCTACCCGATATTTCTCGATAATTTGTTCGCGTATTTTTTCTTTCAGGAGCTATAAAATATTTACGGGGCTCAGATGAATCCAGGAGTGGATTTGCGAACGCCCTCGTTTTTCCACTTGGACAAATTAATTCATTTTCATGAATAAATCATTATTATTTTGCTCACTTTATTGGAAGAAAACATTATGCATTGCTCCTATTATAATAAAATTTACTTTTCTTCTCGAACGGAAAAACGGTTATACTTAATAAGTACATATTTCATATTTTTTCTCTTGTTATCTTTACATAACTAAGTGCCTACATCTGTACTTGCAGTTACATATTCATCAAGTTTAAATCTCAAGGTTTCAAGCCACCTTTAACTGGCATCTCTACCTACGTAATAAGTATATAAAGTAATGCAAAAACAGCTTTAGTGCAGTGCCCTTACTTTTCTTAGAACCGAGTATCAAGGATCTGCGTACGGTCATAACCGGCGGATGCAACGATGCACTTTTAGATAATTACAAAGATATGCATATGTATATGACTCGTCGTGGTGGCATTTTAAATTTACACGAATTACATTTTACATGAAAACATAACGTAAATTCAAGAACAGAAGGTGCTAGTATGGTGTAAAGACTTGGTTTGCGAAAAGTTACAGTTCATGTTTTAATGCATGTTTCTTAAAATGGTTTTTGTATCTGCAGGTATAAAAATATATATAAATTTCATACACTGCCTTTTGTGTTTTATAAGCATGTGTCACCAGAATAACTTCGTTAACATACTATTTACTAAGATTTTGTTGTTTTTGAAAATTTGTTTGTGAACGTTGAAAACAAATGATCTCTGTGAGAATAAAAGCCACGCCTACCGCATTTTGAGCGTTAAAAACGCCAATAATGAAAAAAAAGATTTATCTTGAACATAGAGTATAGTAACAAGTAAATAACCTTTGCTAGAGATTATAAATTTTTCAGGGCATAACGGATACAAATATTTCAAGTCGCATGTTTACCTGATATAATTTTTACGGTGCTATAGCTGGCAGCACAATTACAGTTCAGCACGACATGTGCTAAATAAAAAGCGAATTAATAACAATATCCATTTCAGCAATTTATTGAACATAACTACTTACTTTTCAAATTAATATTTATTTAAAATATATGAGTTAATAATACTTTTATGACACTTAATAATTCATGTTTGTCTATATTAGGAATAATAATAATTACCCATTCTAACATTGCTTTTTTGCCCACTTAACGTTTGCAATACGCAATGGGTAAATATAACAGCTATTTAAAAGGAACATCTTTTGTCTCTTAAAGAACATAATTGAACTATTTTCTGAAAAGTCCGTACAATGGTAAACACATGTCTATAATACTGGGATTGCTGCTCAATGTTTCAATATAATCCGAGTCGCCATGTGTCGCCACAATAGCTATGAGTGCTTTTATTAAACATATTTGGGAGTGAAGAGGGAACCTCTTCAACAAAATAAATATTGTATAAATATTATTTTCTTAACTCTGTCATACAGTTAGGTCAGAATTTATAAATTACAAAATCTTTATGAGTATTCAGAAATTGTAAATCGTATAGTTACCTAAATAAATAATAGAATCTCGTCAATTACCCAAATATAAAGATAATAAAATATTTTTTTAAATCCTTTAAATACTATCTGATCAGTGACGGTCCGCCTCCTTGTTTTAATTAAATAATAAATTATCATTTTAGTTTTTATACTGTGCAACACTGTAAAGAAATATAGGTACATAATCGAGGCAAAACATCAAAGATTTTCTAAACCCATAAGAACAAGCAAGGGTATGCCTATATAAGAAAGTGTTTTACTTTAAAACAGGTAAGTAATTTTTAAGTATAGTCTATTGACAAATGTTTAAAAATGTAGCTCATCAACATTACAAATCGTATAATGCAGCATTAAATTTGGCTTATATATTTTCTTCTTACTTACATCTTTATAGGTTTAATCTCAACTCTCACAAACTAATATTAGTACTGGCACTTGAAATCAAAGAACATGATTGTACCATTTATATGCTAATGGGTTATGAAATAATTCTCAGCATTGGACTGATTAATTATATGCTACACGACGAAATGTTACCGCCTTCAAAACGATTGTAAACAGTATAGTAATTGTAGTCGCCGCCATATGTCTGTGTCGCCAAATGTGTAAGTAAGATAGAATGATTCGTCTAGACTTCATTTAGGTAAGTTGAGTCCCAATAGACGCAATGTGGCAGGTACCAAAATGTAGAAAGAGAAACAACTGCTACATATATAAAATATAAGAACGATAGTTGTTTTCATCGACGAATGAATGAACGTGCTTCAAATCTAAATGATTGCTCTAAGAACGTTGTGGGGATAAATGTTGGAGAGGTTTGGGACTATAAATAAGGACTGTGCCATAATATTTTCCTTTCTCTACCAACTGGACGAAAACCTGAATGATTAATCGGCAAACGGAGTTGAGTTTTTTACTATGAGCGAATTCTTATCGATTTAAAGTCAAACATTGTAAAACTTGATTAAACAATATTTTTAAAAGACAATAAATATGATCATTAACTTATGCACTTTTTTAAATTTCTTAAAAGGTAAATATTAATATGTTATTTTTAAAGATGTTAAATATTAGAATACTTTCATTATTGCATTGTAATCTGCTTCTAAAATAAATGTCTTAACCATATGATTTTACCTAATGAAGATAAGTGACTTTAACAACACACCTAATCGTTTTCATTTCAAATGGAACATGTTTTAGCATTGTACATACATACCAGCAGGTTGTTTAACATCTAATTTAAAAGCAAAGTCTAGCAAACCGACGGATGTTTATATTGTTATGTATCTCGCAGTTGTTTATATGTACTGTTGTTCGCTACATCTGGGCTGAAAATTATTTTAGACGCACACCTAATTCTGGTACATTTGCGATGAGCTTAACAAGAACGACCGAGCGGCGCGCTTTTCATCTTTGAAGCGCAACATTTACATTTTCGTCTCATTTATTTGCTATTTCGGGCCGAGCCTTCTCCCCACCACCCCTCAAACTCCCCTCCCACGCCCCCGTCCAATGAATAAGTCTCCTGCGCCAGGCGAGAGTAAAACGAAATTGGGAAGGAACGCTCTATAAAGTCTAATTAAGTTTGAAGTGAATGCACAAATGTAAGGGAAATATAAAAATGTCTGAGAAGGAATTTATCTAGCGGCACCACCGCCTTTAAATTATATTCTGTGCTAACTTTATTTTTTAAAGTCACATGTATATTTAATCAAGTTGATTCATTAATTAAGAGGTAATGTTGTGGCAAGTTCCGTGGTACATTGATGAGTTGAGTAATAAAATGGGTATCCTTTTAAAAAGCTGTAAATCATTTTGAGACATGCATAAATCAAGGTCGAGTCGTAGTGTTAACGCGTTAGTAGAGAGGAAGCCAGTGGTACATGATCAGAAAAATAATCGGGTAATTCCACCTTTTCCTAAGATATTTTAGTAAGAAATGGTCGCGTTGTTATTCCAAGAGCGTTTCTGGAATCACCGTTTCTTTGTTTTGGGAGTAAGCTTGTGTATGAGCCACCCTCTTAGTTGTCATTCGCGCCTTGCATTTAGCAGGATGCAACTGGATATTCGTGATTGAATTATAAACAAACAGATAAGCTTTTTAACAGGGACACCTTTTTGGAAACGCTTTGGAAAATAACTTTCACAGTTTTGTCTATAATAATTTATAACAGTTCATAATTTCAAAAACAGCTAAAAGATTTCAAAACTATTTTAAGATTTTCTATTATAATTTTTTTTACAGTTATTTAATAATATTCATTTATTGCAACGTAAGTCTTACTGCTTTATCTGTATCATTATTAATTAACGACTATTCCTAAGAACCTATTCTCTGTAAGAAAAAGGCCTTAAGTCAAACTTAGTAAATTAGAGCTTAGTAATTAGAGCCTTATCCATCTTATCCCCTACGGGGAGAGATGGTTGAATTCCGATAAAATGTTAAAATTGCAAGTTAGTAAGCCGTCAATATATCAAATAGATATTTTGTAACACTTTGTGTAATAAGATAGTTAGAAAATTGTTTTCTAAACTTGTCTGGCACTTATCTTTTTCTTCACATTAGAAATAGTACTTGCAAATCAATCGAAATTTCAAGGCTATGAAGCAATATTTGATATTTATAACCAACTTCAAGAAAAGAAGGTTTATAGTACATTTTTTCTTAGAAATTCCTATACAATTTTATGTTTGAACGCAAATGGTGACTCCAAATGCTACCAATGATATCTTTGGTTACCTTGGTATATTTTAGTGGCAGCCTGCTCAGATTTGCGCGATAGAAAAGCAGAGTCATACAGCCCGGAATATAAATAGCCTTCTTATTTTTCCGGAATATTGAGATTCATAGAGTTTGTGAGGCATGCCTCTATACTAATGTATCCGTGGGTAAGTACGGTGTGGGACGTGTGACCGAAATAAAAATGTGATTGGAACATGTACAATAGGAATGACGAATACATGAAGAAATGGAGTTTTCACAAGTATATATTTTCACACCTGAACCAGAAACCAGAAGTTTTATTGATCAAAATTAACAAAATGTTGGATATAAAAAGCAAACTTACGCTAATAGCATTCTACCACATTTAGTTAAAAGTACCTATGTATCTATAAACGCGGTAGCAAACGGATAGTTAACAGTCAATGGTTTACTTATTTAATTAGGGCATATATACAATATTATGTATATATGTAAGTAAATTTAAGTATATTATGTAGGTATAAATAAAATTATGTTTCTTTATTTTATATCAGATGATAATGATTTACAGAAATTATAATTATAACCTTTTCGTCCGAATAAAAATATATAATAACTAATATCGTAAGTCGATCTCTCAACTTTATTTCATCAGACTTTCTCAGGAACTCTTTATTTCCTAATAAGCGGTATCTAAATAAAAATATTATTAATATATTATTAATTTAAATAACTAATTTCAATTCAACAAATTTAGTGTTATAGTAACGAGTCCAAAATATATAAGTGATCCCATGATTACTATTATACTATACTATTATATTGTATATTTATTACAACCATCATTTTAATTATCCTGAGACGGCCACGATCTGTCTAATTAATGAAATTAATAACCCCATGATAAACAAATTGTGTTTAATTAATATGATATATAAAGTGATTTATTATTTAATAAGTTGAGTTGCATATAAACTTAAACCTAGCTTGTTCTATTTCAATATTTTAAACTTAAACTATGTACATGTAACAACTTTCAGTATCGAAAGTTTATACAGGAACACAAAAATAACAACGGTATCATTAGAACTGCTTGACACTATAGCTATTTAAAAGTATAAGTGGCCAAAATCATTTAATCACTACGTATCACATCCTGAGATTGGCAGAAAGTTCTGTAATTCATAATTATTTTTACCGCATTATACTGTATAACAAGAGTTATACTATGTGTATAAAAATACATTTTCTCTTTCCTATATAATGTTAGAACAGAACTATATATATATATATATATATATATATATATATATATATATATTCATTTTGATTTTTTTTATACAAAGTTTGATATTCTCACAAACAATGCTTTTTTGCATATGAATATTTCATTTGGCTCTCAAAAAAATCTATTTTAGGCTTATTAAACATAAAATTTATATACCTACGACATTTTTTAATTATATTAAATTGATCAAAGGAAAAAACCTAAAATTGTCATTTTTATTAAATAAAATTTTTATCTTGATACTTTTGAATATGCTTTTCGAACTTCCATTTTTCTTATAAACAAAAAACTACTTACTTATGCATCGTATTCCAAACTAGAACTTAATTAATGTCGGTTAAAATTAAAATAAAAAATGTCAACAAGCGATGATAAGCATCGCATGTAAAGTCACTTAATTTTTTGCAATACCCACCCAGGCAGGCGAACGTGAATTAACTTAGCAACCAACCGGCTAATGTGATTGGTATTTTATAAGGTTACCCAATCAACCTCGTATATATTTATTAGATACTATAATTTGCCCACGACTGAGTTAGAGACTAGGTATCTAGTAGGTATTATTATTAATAACTTGGCTTGTAGGCGGTGTATTAAGATGAAAAACTTAAAGGACGTAAAAACTCAATAACACTGCCTTGGGAATCGAACCCATGATCTTAAAGGGTCAAAGGTCGTATATTAAAATCACTGGGTCACCGAGACAGTCAGTGTTTTCTATGAAATATGCTAATACGTATTTGATTACATATAGCTCACTTTAATAGTGTATTTTTTTTTAAATTTCAATCCCTTTGTAACCCCTATTTTCAACCCCTCCTTCAACCTCTGCAATATCCACAAGTTGCAGGGTTACAAATTCTTTTTGCAGGATCTAAGGAGAGCACGTGGTTTAACTATACAAGTCGCTAGTACTGGTATCGCAAGTATTTTACTGACGAACGTATGAATGCTGATTACCTGTTAGAAATGATAGCTGCTCACATTGGACATAACAAAATTGTAACATAACAAAAGGTGCTAAAAAAATTCCGATTTTGTCTCTTTTGGCAGACCAAGCTAGAAGCCGTAATGGCTAGGTCACTAGGTCTCTGGTGATAATAATATATATAGCTAGGTTATCTTAATGAACTATAAAACCTTAGCAGCCTCATTATAGATTTACTAAATGTACCTCATTAGAGAGAGACGAACTTCACTGCATTCTATGGATGGACCGTGCGGGTGCCGGATCCATTTAAAGCTTATACAAATGTGAAATAATAAATTAAAATAAACCAGTTTCTTATCTTTACTCTCGATCGCATCACATATAATTATTCTAATGCTATGTTAATATTTATGCAAAATTAAAAAAAAACGTGGAATTCCATTTATAATTTATCTTTTTTCGTCCCTATTTTTAATGTATGCTAACTCAAACAAAGACTGCAATAATAAAATAAATGGCTTAATTATTTAAAAAGGTTGTCTTCAAAACAAGATGTTAAGATTTCTCATCCACCTTATTCGGAACTCCATGGTCACGCCCCTAGTGAAATAAAGGCGCGGTCACTTATACGGCGTTTTTAATTGGAGACGAATAAAAGTTGGTATTAGAATCTGTTAGGAAAAGTTAATCATATTATTTCGTATTTTATTGCTTGATTTTTTTACATTGTTTCGGTTAACAGTAACCGTTAATAAAAATGTTTAAAACATTTAAATCATAATTAATTGTTGTTTAATTCTAAGATAAGGTGTTTAGAAATAGCAGTTCTTCTTTACTTTACCGAGTAATATACTAATTATTTTTTGATCTGGTAAATAAATTTTACAACGATCATAACCATCACAAGAACGGCCTTCGTAGTTGAGTGGCTTACATGCCGGTTTTCATGGTAATACAGCTCAGAGTAGTCCGACCAAGACAGCCTAGAAAACGAATTTTCGTATATTAATTCGGCTCTGGTAATTGAGGTAACGTCTTTTTTCTGAATTCGATAATACATGTGATTTAGCTTATCTTAGGTTGAGAACAAGGTATGTAATGTCGTCTAATATATATATATATATTTATTTAAGAAATCCACAACCAAATTAAAATTTTAAACTCGACACTTTATATTATAATTTTATACCAGCTATATTTCATAATAGGCAAGTTTATGGCTGCAGTTATTATAATAAACGGAAATATATTTTTTTTTGTCGCAAAATGATAAAATATTGCTTAGCTTCTATTTCGACGTAAAAACTTTGCAAATCTCGAAAATAGAACATATAGAGAGTTAGGTCACCCTTGACAGCTGCTTGTTGGTAGACTATGGTTTAAAATAAGTGTATTTTCGCCGTATATGTGACTGCAGCTTTAACCAAAACCAGTTTGAAGCAAGAGTCGAGCCGAGAGCAAGTTATTAACATTCGTATGTTAATCAGCCATTTTCTACAGGATCTCCAGTCAGCGGGCCTTTATCACACCAGGGATAAGATAGGATGAACTTGATGTTAAAATGCCCAACTTTGTAATTTCTGAAGTTAAATAAATTTTTAAACCTCGTTAATTTCAATTTAATTTTAAATAGCTACATTCACTTTATTGATTTGGCTTTTGAATGTTTACTATATATAATATTAATGTACTGATAGCTATTAGGTACCTAAAAAGATTCTTGATTTTACTAAGTATATTGTTGAAACACGAATTTCAATTTAAAGTTATATGTTAACATATTTCCATTTTTAATCAGTCAATAAAAATACACAAAAAATATTTACACGAACAACTCAAAAATAAAAGGTAACGTATTTTAAAATAAATCGCAAGAGAATAATAAATAAATATTTCTTACATTCACACCAATACCAATTCACCCAAAGTAAGCAATGCTTGTGTTATGGACTAGGGTAACGGATATACATACATATTTCATTCATAAATAAATAATATTAATAGAAATATATATTAACACCCATGACTCAGGCACAAATACTCGTATTCATCATACAAACATCTACCCTTTGCTGGATTCGAACCCAGGACCTTAGGTGCGATAGGCAGCATCACTACCGTTGCACCAAACGGTCGTCAAGAAAAACTTCTTTCGAATTTCGAGGAAAGGTCATAAATTTGAGGAACTTTCGAATTCTTGATCAATACACAAACAAAGAACGTTTGCGAAAAAATAAATTATCATAAGAAAAGGGGGATGCTTAGCTAGATGAATTTATTACGACCTAATGAATACAACTGCTGGTGTAAAGTTAACAAAGAACGGGACATGGCAGTTGCCAAACACCGAACAAAGGGTGAAAGGCAGTATGAATATGAATGGCCTCTTTGATGGAATTGGGACGCCACCGGTTCTATGCTGAGAAACATGTTTTTTCCTGGTAGGCAAAGGAAGTAAGTATATTTCGCGAAGAAAAAAAAGAGTAGCCCAATTCTCGACCTGATTAGAAATTCTATATTTTAGCTTCCAACTTTTTAGTAATATTAAATATAAAATAAATAAAATACAAGCTATAGAAGCTTTGTGATAAATAGAAAAATTCTAAAATTTTTATAGATAATTTTACTTGATCTCTATACGTTATTATCCAAATAGAAAAAAAAATTGTCTCATTACCACTTTTAAGTTATCAGAGGTCGAAAAATTATTGTTTTAAATAAATTAGTTCTACACAAGAAACTATATACGAAAATTTATTGTAATAAATGTTTACTAGTAACTAAATAATTTTATCTAAACAATCCAGTCGAGCCACGAACCCACATTCTCTCGCTATCCGGGTGATTACTCTTCAAATTGAACTATTGTAACTTTGACCCCGTGTCTGTATTTTGAGATAAGTTAAAATTTTTCTAATAAAGTTTTCTCTACTTTTAAATATATAAGTATAATTTAATGCGATAAAGATAAAATAATAACATACTTTTTATGATTTTTAACACTTTTTATTAAAATGGATTACTTATATGGATTAAATATATTTACTTACACTGAAGTTAGTCGTAAAACTGCTAGTTTTTTTAATAATAAAAAGTTATAAAATTGTTGGTGCTAACTATAAAAATTATTATGAATGGTTTAGTGCGTGTGGATATATACTATCCGAGTAGACGATTCCAAATAACTTATTAGAATCAGTTTTGGACAAGTCAAGAAAATAAATCACTTTATTTATCTTAGCCACCTATTCAATTTATCTTATTTTCTTTCTAAAAATTTTATTTTTTCTAATCAAATGGTGTAAGTATATTTTTACATAACAGATTAAAAACTGTATCGATAGATATATATAGGTACCCATAGATACAAAACAAAATTAATCAGGCGAACTAAGCCGTGTCCGGCCGAAAGATGCCCCGAGCAGCAATTTCGGCAGTGGCCAAGTTTCCCCAATTGTCCCGGGGCGGGTATTTATTAAATTACCCGGGTAGGGGCCAGACCGCGGCTAAACCCTCCTCTTAATAAAGGTCTAGCTTAATATGGGTTGCGCGTGCAAATACGCCTATGTGCTGGGAGGGACTCATAACTTCAGTGGTTCCATTCGTAAGGTAACTCGTATTTCGCAGGTTTTTATTTTAATGTTTAAAGTACATACAAAAATGAAACCGTTTAAAGATGTTAGTATATTTTGTTCGTACTTAAAACAATATTTAAAATTCTTAGTAATTATTCAATGTCTAAAAATAGATATTATTTGTTTTTTAAATGCGTCTGATAATTGAAAGAAATTCGTAATGATTTTGTATTACCATTGCTTTGATAAGAGACATGCTAACTTATGTAAATTGTACATAAGTTAGCATGTCATTGTCTCTAACAACAAATTCTACCAAAATAATATATTTTTTATTACGAATATTAATAAATGTTGTACCTATGTCAAAGTAATTATAATATTTTTATGTTTAATTTTTATGGTAACTAGTAAGATTACTTATACAACGTAATGTAGCAAACAAGCATCTACGCATTGGTGATTTTGCATTCACAAAACGAATACCACAGCCATAGCTCCCGACTCGTCCGGAAGCGTTATCTTAGCCAAACTAAACAACTCATTCTGAACGAAAGATATTCTGAAATATACCAACACAACAACCAAACAAGGTAACAGAAAATAAACTCTAACGCAATTGTGAAAGAGCACTTTTTCGTATGTGTTGCACAATCACTTGTTATGTTTCGATATTTATCAGTGAAAAGCAATGCTGCCTCAGTAAACCTCTCCAACGAGTTAACCAGTTACCGCAAAACTGAAACTATTCAAATGAATTTGCTACATACCTACGTAACTGTTCTACATAAGCACCTCTAGAGTCGCCTATACGTTTACTCTTGTAAACATATGGGGACATTAAAATAAGGTTTAATCAGATCATATAAACGGTGTGTTTTTTGGAATACGGAAAGAAAAATAATTCGATGAAATTACGAGACAGAAGATTGTCAGTTATGGTTGTGGAGACTGAATGTGCTGAATTGCTGAGCGTCTAAAGTGCTCGTAAATCTTGTTACATCTCCGTTGAATGAAAATACGAGACGCGACCCGCCACGTAAAGAACTCAGTTCAAATACTTTTATTTTTAATTCCAAAAAAGTGGTTTATCGAAAATTCATGCTTCCCTACTTTCCTTTCGAAAATTTCCCTACTCAAATGTGTCTTTTGTAAAATTATAACTGCAAAAAAGGATTTTTTTATACAAGATGGGCTTATTTTGAACACACAGCCCAGAAGCAGCCTATTCACTTGATTCAAATAATTGTTATTTTTGTAGACAAATACTGAAAGGTCAACAAAACTTTGCTGTTATTCCATATTTTTAGAGATGTAACAACTTGGATGATAATAATACTTTTTTTATAAATACACGTGGCAAGGGCAACCATGTTGCCACGCCCGCCAATCACAGCGCGTTCTCGTGCGTGAACTAATATGGCGGACACTGTGTGGCCATTATCAGTCCCTGTTATTAGGTCGAGCAAGTCGGTCTCGTCGTATTCTTATAAAATTGTCTGGCAATCAATTTAATAAGCAGGCTTGGAAACGGTTCCGTGAAGCAGTTGATTTAAAAATGTTAACATATAATTATTACTCATGAATCATGAACTTTTTTGACTTGCTATTTTATTTTTTGTTAATACATCTAATTCAGATGTAAATACCAAAGGTTCAGTTTAACCTAAATTAAGGAAAGAAATTTACTATTATTTATACATTACTCTATTAACTAAACTCTTCAATTCTGTAACTGTGTGACTGAAATATGTGAACAGATGTTCGAGTTGAATGAACTCTCGACGTCGCGTTTGAGCTGCATACAGCGTCGCTGATTTATTTACTTATGCGCCCACGCACCAGGGATGTCATTCCAAATATAGGTACCTACTTTGGAGACATACATTTTAGGGTTATACTTAATTACCTAAGCATATTTATTAATGATAGATAAATTAGTGCCATCATATCGTCATAATATCATTAAGTATACAAATGGATTGTGTTTTTAAAAAGTCCATATTCAAAAATGATATAGTATACTAAGTAGTACTAGCACACACGTTATCTTGATTTTAGTAGAATATTTCATTAATTTATTAAACTGACGATTTTAAGTGCCCGCAAGGGCCTATGAAATAAAATAATTTAGATTTTTGATTTTAAGTAAACCCGTTTAGTTTTTCAGATAAGAATAAAAAAATATCCATAGCTTGTATTAAAAAAATCATAATAAGGTAATTTTGTTAGAAACTAGATTAACGGAACGAATTAACGGAAAACAGGGTAACATGGGGGACACTCATCCGAGAGATTGATCGTGGTAATCACGACCCTCGGTCGTGAGGATTCGACTTAAAAGAAGATTAAAATACCTACTCTTTACAGTTTCATGAAGTTACAAATAAAAAACAAACCGAAAGTCACCTCTAAGGTGATCGAAATAAACGCTCCTTAAATCCATTTAAAATTTCAAAAGTATAATGAAACTTGAGTTATTCTTTATGCCAAGTAACATTCCAAGCTTTTTTAACTATTTAAAAAACTAATGGAGCATATCCAAAATATATCAAGTAAAATTTTTCCCTCCAGTATCTAATTTAACGCTTAATTAAAAAGAACCTCGGGTTGTTACGAAGGAAAAAATTGAGATAACAAAATAAAAGCAATCTTTTGTTCGCCACAGACTATAATTGTGTCTGTTATAGATACGTTAGTACCAGGAGGGCGAACGCTAGAGGAGGTGATTTAAGAAAATTACATTATAAAAAGAAGAAAAGGATGCCCAAGGGGCTAGGGCGAGTGCGGCGCCTTTCAAAGACATTATTATAAAATGTACCAATTTAAATTCAAACATAAACCCCGGTGTATTGCGAACGGTTCAGCCTTTTTCGTTACGAACCGATTAGTTATGAAATAACTGTCCGCGCTTCCATTGTTTTTTCCTACATTCAAATAATATTTATAAAGAATATATACTAACCTTATAAAAAAAAAATATCTGACTGTGACTGTTTTGTATTTTATATCATTTCCTACGTCTTACAGTAAAGCGTTATTAAGCTACGTAAAACGATTAAAACACCGGGGACAGGCGAATGCGATTGAAATACCGTACCATTAATTCAAATAATCAAAAATTACAGATTCTTTCATGATTGATGTGTAAAAATTACCAAAATATAGTTCAAATATCAAATTTTATGGAGGTAGGTTCCACAATACCAGTTGTAATTTAAGTATTAATTTTTTTGCTACTTTACTGATAACTATTAAATCTTCCTCGAAGATCTGGCGAAAGAAACTAAAGCAAGAGAACAGACCTCTATCTTAAATTTATACTAATTAAAAATGAACGTTAGGTATAACAGTGTGTGTTTTTATCCGAGAACTTGTTTTTATTTCAGATTCAACTTAACTGTAGGCATTAAAATTGGTTTAAAATATTTCCTTTGAGAATTAATCTGTGAATTAAATAAATATTTCTTACACACACCAATCAGCCTAGCCCAAAGAAAGCATGGTAAGGCTTGTGTTATGGATATTAGGATAACTGATAGACATACATATATGATACAGAGATATGTACTATTCATAGAAATATATGTAAACACCCATGACTCAAGTAGAAATGCTCGCATTCATCAGAAGGTCGTCAAATGATAAAATTGATGACTTTCAGTTATATATGTATAAGTATTGGGCACATGTATATGGCAGTCTCATAAATAGGTTCACATGGAAATCCAAAGGAAGAGCATCATTAGGGACACCTGAACCATCCCTGTGTATGTTCCGTGATTCTTCGTAGTTTTATTTGCATGTTTTTTCAATTTATTTTGACAAATCATGATTTACAAAAGATTTTTTTTTTCTAATTTTATGAATAATATACCTTGCATAAACAGAAATAGTTTTGGTTAAGTTAGATACCATTCCGCCAAAAAAATCTCGAACCTTATGCTTAGTAAAAAAGCTTAGCTCCTAATAAAATTATTTACAATGTGAACCCTGTACCGGCCCTTTAGCATCGTTTTGAGTAGAATGATAAAGTCAAAGCATCGCGGGAATTTTCAAAGAAAAAGACGTTTTCTTAATAACCGCCTTTCATTAGTAGCCTCTAGACCAGTTTATCATCGCATTCCTTACGAATATCTTCCGTACTTTCAACTGCATTTTATTTAATTTTTAAATAGCACTCGAAAATTTTGAGAATTGATATTTACTAAGCATGCAATTCAAGATTTTTGTGTCGCAATGTTACCTATCTAACTTGTTTTTGGGTATGCAGGGAATGTTATTCACCTTATTTAGAAAAAGATTAGGTATATACTTATATTAGTAGGTTATGTCCCTGTGACCAATAATCTCTAGTAAATCAAAGTTTGTAAAAATATTAAAAAAAAAATGCAATCAAAACTGCGCCAAATTACCTACAGAACATGGGAATGATTTTGATAGGATTGTAATGCTCTTCCTATGGATTTCCGCTTAACCCTATTTTGGGACAGCCTGTATTATAGGGGCCTAATACTTATAAATACGTATAAACTAAAAGACCTGAATTCCTTAAACGTATTTCTGGCCAATCCGATCGAATGTACCGAGTTCTCTTTTACAACCTCCTTTTTCTTAAATTGGAAGCAGACAGGGGTCGACCAATGGAAGTTTTGTAATAAAAACTTTCTTTGTTATCCGATACTATCGAATCTGTTTCATTCAACTGCAAACCTATTCAGAGGAAAATGTTTCTACAGGTCTTTTTAAATAACGCTCTCAGATTGAGATAGGTGTGTTTCAATGGGAAATTATTTTAAGAACCGGAGGGATGAGGCTTATCAATTTTATTACTTGTTAAAACTTTTTAAATAAAACCTCAAATTATGAAAATGAGTTTAATAGGTGATATTAAAGTTTCATTATTGCAACAAAGTTAAGGACCTTAAATAAGTAGGTACCTACACTAAAGATGTAGGTAGCTTAACAACCTAAAGTTTTTTTTCTATTTGTTGAATGTTTTTTGTTTTGATTTCTGTTTTTAGTAATCATCAAAAAAAATAACGCAAAATAATTTATAAATATTTACTATTAATACTGGTTAAACCCTGTTTATTTTAAAGTAATTCCGACAGCCCTCCTTATGTCTTGTATATAAGTACAACTACAAAAACCCTATCTAGATAAGACATTAAAATTTTCATTAAGAATTCCAGTGTCACCACACACATTTCCTGAGTATACACGGCCGGAGATTCCATCGGGCCCGCTGCAATTACAAAATATTCTCGCGGGTTTCCAATTAAAACGTTCATCCGCAAAATTCCAGGGTCGGGAAGTTTCTAGATTATACATCTCCCCCCACCCCCTCTTCGGGTCGGGTAGATAACGACTTGAATTCTTTGGATGTTTCAAGGAAAATGTTTTCTTAGTCCCGCTTAAACCTCGGGACCCTCTAGTTATATGCATAGTATTAGCGCAAATTTTAATCATATTTTAAACGTTGAAACACAAAAATTTAACCCTGACACACCATAACAAACCCAATATTTGCAATTGAGGATAAATAAAGCATGAAAGACAGTGTAAAATAGACATAATCCACAGAATTTAAATATTTGAAAAGCTAAGGTGGTTTTGGGATATTTATTAAGAAATGTTAATAAAAAAATATTTGAAATAATTTTCTTTTAGAATCAGAATTTTTACTTCATTCAAGAGAAACTGTATGTTTATTAAAACAAATATTAAAAACCTTACACATTAATTTACTTTTAGCACAAAAATTTTTGATTCTACAAACTGAAATTATGAAAAATTTAACTTTTACAAAGATTTTTCTCTTTAAGGAATATTTATAGAAATAGATGTTTAATTTTATTCCTATAAGACCTTTGGACCAAAATGAAACCACAGCTTGAAAATAAATTTCACTCACCTTTTTTTACTAGGAGTCGTACGATACAAGTGTATTTATTTATTATTATTAGTTAATTGATTAAAATATAATTTGAATCTGCGTTGTCGTTCACAACATCGTTCTAATAATAATTTATATTTCAATACTCATATTGCCAAATATTTTCAGGAATAATTTATTATTGCACCATCTTTCAAATATTTCTGTTTTTATTTTGTTACTCTCTAGGCCCATATTTGCATGGAAATCGCTATCTCCTTTACTCATATGTGACTATAAAAGTTTGTTATAAACAGGTAGAATTGCAAATTTAACATTATTACAGTTGAAAATAATTTTTAAATAAAATATTTTTTTGTGACTCACTGGTGTCACTTAATTCTGTGTGCCCTTATTGTCAACGCATTAAATGACATTAAATAGAAGCAGAACTTCCTACAATCATTAATAACGAGCATAGTTAAGTTACAATATTGCGCATTGCGGAGGAGTTCCCAAATCCTTCGGCCAACGCACACATCACGAACTGCCGATATTTATAAATAATAACATAAAACAATAACAGTTTCTCTTAAGAGCTCGCTACATAAACTCCGCAAGACTAAATGGATTACTTGTGTCCGCCGTATGCCATCTAGCGGGGGGCGCACGAACTATATGAGTTATTGTTATTGCACGGATATCCCCGCTTCACAACATGTTTTTACTTACACCCCTCTTGTATGGGGGAATCGTAAAAATCTGAACGAAATATCTTACTAAATTGATTGTACCTACTAAATATTGCGGTAAAAAACAAACGTATAGAGGAATTACTGTTTCTTTATTAGTAATTATTCAAACAACCTAACCTAACTTGTTTAAATTAAGAAAGGTACCTAATTGTTTTCAATCTCAATCTTCATTATAATCTCTCACCTACAAGTACCCATGCATCTACATTTCTCTTTTAAGAAGCAATTTAAAGTCTGGTGCAAGGCCCAGATTTTTTGCTAATTGAAAATTATATGAATGAAGCTGAAATTTCTAATTAAGTCTATTAATAAACAAATTATTTCAGTCTTCGGTATTAGGATTTATTATTTATTCAGATTTTATATAATTTGTTTACTCTCCAATTGATTTATATTTAAAAAAGTGCAATTTAAAATGTAGGTAAAGTTTTTCTCAAATTCGTTTTTCTCAAACTTTTCCAGGGTCAAGACCATCAACTGTAGAGTGTATAGCTTGATGTATCGTCAACCATACATAAGTGGTTAGTATTTTACATTTTCAGGTCGCGAAATTGACAGGCCCCTTAATTTAATTTACATGGGTAAGTACTTAGTGCTTTTCCTTTGCCATTAATCTGTTAGATTACCATCGGAACTCATCTTATTAGCGGTAATGAGGCTGTAAACCGTTCGTTAGTCACCGTACCGGGCGGACGCATAACTCACTAGGGAACACCCGCGTGGATATTGCTACTGATGTACAGTCCACTGCATAACACGGTACTATTTCCGTACAAATGAAAGGAGCATTTATAAAAGACAATCGAGGAGTAATAGCCGCAAAAGGATAGCCTGACATTTAGTCGCCTGTACGGAACAAATCTCGACTGTCATTAAAAACTTTCATTTAAGCTAATAACTACTCAGTATTTGAATTCTTAAGTATCATTTCAAATAACAATTTAAAGTCGGTCTTCCTCTTCACCTGTTTATAGACACCTGGGTACCTATTAGTATTGAAGCAGCAAGAGAATTATTTGCTTTACAAATAATTAATTTATACAACATATAATTAATGAAAATTTAAAAAAAAAGAATCCCGACAGTTATTATAAATATATTTTTTTAGATTTAAAATACGTTTATAAATAACAACCATGTCTCCGAGCCCTTCGGTAGGATGTTACATTTTACTTTAATTATTTGAAATACCAAAATCATACATAATTATCTGCTTATTGTGATTGGTTTTTTCGTGCAGAAGTAAGACACTTACTCGTATATATAGGTAAGTATATATGAATTATGAGTGTACACATACAACGATGTAACACTATCAGTCTTCTGGGCGCATTACTTAGGAAATATTTTTTATTAAATTTGATTATTATTTGCAAATTAATATACACGTATTACATATAGAAGCCATACAAGATCAGTTCTATTTAATTATTGATATAAAAAAATGTAACGTTATTGCGATATATTGTATCTACAGATAGTGTTGTATCATTTCAGCAATTCAGCAAATCTTGATATAATTTCCAGTTAGTTTTAAAGATTTTACTGAAAATATCACTACCTTTGTTTTGTGCAAAAGACTCTGTGACAACTAAACTGAGGCCGAGTGTTTATAATGACGTTTAAGTTTTAAAAAAACACTAAACTTATATATTTCATACATTATTATTACTTTTATATGCTTTATAACTATAAAGCATTATAGGATTCCAATTAGTACTGAATAAACCAATTACTAGACATATTTTATTATTCCCATGTTACTCCATTGCTCTTATCACTTTTGAACCATAACCACCTATAAAATGCAGTAATTAACTAATAGTTATGATAATAAATTATTTTATCACTTCAATTATTGATACGTCTAAATCTATGAAACGTTATAATTATCAAATGTATTAAACACTAAAACAAACATTAAATTAATGAACACCGATAGTTATTATTTTTTCAAGCATATTAAGTACTTTATAAAATTTAGAAATGAAACAGTAACTGCAAAGTCACTCCTATTACTTCAATTCGTCTTTATATTTTCCAAAATAGATGTTTTTTCTATAGGTACTTCTTGCGGTTATATATATAATACTAGTATTTACCCGCAGCTTCGCCCGCAAATTTTTTTTTCAATTAAAAGTAGCCTATGTTACTTCTAATACCTCCAAGAATATATGTACGAAGTTTCATGATGATCGGTTTAGTAGTTTTTGCAAACAAACTTACTTTCACATTCATAATATTAGTAGGGATTATAGTTAATCATAACTCTTTTATTCTCGTTTTGAATATTCAACTTTTTTATATCTTTAATCAACAAGAGACCCCATATGTGCTAAGACAATTATAATAATTACATCAAAATATCGTATAAATAATTAGATTTGGGGGACAAGTTTTTATAGCAATTAAACTTGAGTAGTATGGAGAACTATTTGACAATTCTCTTTATATTATCCTACTTTTGCAAAGGGAATTCGTACACGATTAGGGTAATAAACTTCACAGATACATGCCAGAACAAAAGTGGCAGCTGATAAAGTCAAGACGCTCAGGACGAGGTAATTCGTTTGAGCGGCCGATCACCCACGCACCCGTTACCGATAACTTGCTTCACTAATGAGGTTAGCTGAAGAGAATGGATATTGCCGCAAGGAGGTGTAACCAACACTATCGTTCTATATTTAAAATGGTTAGGCAGTACGAGAACCACTTGTGTAGTGGTTCTTAATTATTGGGCGATTTCCCATCGTTTACTCAAATTGAATGATTAGTAAGTAAAAAAATCAAATATTCAAGTTAGAAACTGAGATTTTTCAATGAGTTTAACGGTTTAACACAAGTTGAAGATGGCATTTAGGGTTTACGCCTTATACTCATAGGTGCAGTAAAAACTGAAACAACTCAAAAATAAAATCTTACAGGATTATACGTATTGAATAATGGAATGAAATACTGTAACGAAGCAGTACCTATCACTGCTGTCTTACAATGCTACCCTAAAAATACAGATAACATAAAGAATTGCATTATTACCATTAACTTTGGAGTCAATTTATTCACAAATAAGTATAAATTAGGATTGAATCAATATTTTATTGTGAAATAAGTTTTAAATGCTGGAATTTTATTAAGTTTTATCCGAGCTTGAACAAATAAACGTCAACAAGTTAACTACACATCACACCACTATCCATATCACTGGAAAAAGCGAAGGCTTTTTTGAAAAATTATGAAAATAAATGAAGATAAATTGGTCTTATCTGCATTCTCCGAAAGCAAAGAAGTATTAGTAATAAGTTAAATAGAAATATTTGGTAACTATAACACCCTGGATCTCCCGCTTTTTAATAATAATATATTTAGTTATTCAAAAAGCTGAAAAATAGCTCAAAAATGCTAATTGGTAGCGTGGTTTAGTGATTAATGTCGTATGATTGAGTCAAACATTGTTTGTGCAGTCATAGTACACAGACTTAAATGCATGTAGACAACACGAGGATTACAAATAGTCATACATCTTCTGAGGTCAGGAGACTTGCTTGAACAGTCCCAACGACACATAGGTAAATACTTGAGCGACAATCTTCAGAGCCTAAGTTCTGGAGCAGGTACAACAAGAAATTTATACGATGTCTAACTTGCATATCATATATGCAAGTTTATTAAAAAAAATATAGTGTTAATACATAACGACAAATATAAATGAAATCGCAAATGGCAACTCACAACTTTCACGTTTATAAAAGTTGCTTCATGCAGGAGTAATCGTAAAATACAAATTCATATGTTTATAAACATTAATGACACTGATTCTTATAACCCAGTTTAATCTGTGGTGGTACTTACCACGATAAATTAAGTTGCCGAAAGCTCATTAGCGTTGAAAGCTTGAGACCACACAGCGTGTTTTCAAAGCACCATTTAATTTTTAATTTATTTATTTCTTGGTAAATAACTAAGCGTCTGCTTGATAATAATTAAAAGAAACGCATGTGCATCTACTTGGGTAAAATTTTAAAACATTCAGTGTAAGCAATTCAAAGTCGGATGTCGGATATTCATCACAGTACATATCTAGGCTTAGGAAAATACTAGTTATCCTTTTTAATCTCGAATATATCGAACCACGTGTATAAATAAAGACTTACCTAAACTTAGATTTATTTTACTTTTCATAGTCACCTAAATGTGTAGTTAAAATGATTATTTAAGTGTATAAAATAAGTAAAACTTCAAGGAAGAAAGTAATTGATTAAGCGGTAGGTATCTACCTCTTCATATAAAAATCTTTTGGTAACTACTGTTCTGCTAATAACTTCTTATTCTGCTTATAACTCCCATGGATCAGCCTCAATGGCGCAATGTCTGTTACGCCATAACTTCCCGAGTTCTTAACCGATTTTAATATTTTTTGTGTGGAATCGAATCAACAGGTTTAGGACCAAATTGTGACGGAGCCCAAATTTTGAAGTTCGCAAAAATTTCCATCTTTTTTAGGTATTACGCTCCGCTCCAATATATGGTGCTAGCGTAGCTTTATGCTTAGCGACAGCATGGCCTAGTATTTTTCGCACTTCCAAAATTCATGTAGTAGGTACCTACTTCTACAAGATGTATTGGTGTTAATGTATTGTTCAAAATCCACTTTCAACCAAACTTTTAAGCAAGAAGCTACAACCTCATAAAAAGTTTACACATTTTTAAATGTAAAAAGAAATGTTGCAGTCGCTTGAAACGCATTTTTTACTTTACAAAAATAAAATTTAATGTCGGCAGTATGTAAAATTCGAAAAAGAACTACTATTAAAAGATAAGTAAAAATCTAGATTATTTTTATAACGTAGTATGAGTCGTTTTAACATTACAAAAAAATACTTACCCTCACCGCCATCTGGTTTTGTACCACGGAGTCAAACACTTGGCGCAAAGCCAATAAAAGCACATGTGTGCAAAGATTTTACGAAAAACAAAATAAAACATAGAAATACTGATATAATTTAAAATTTCAAACATATTCAGCATAGCACACGGCACTACTTTCTTGGTTAATTTCCAAATCTAAACTGACTCTCTTGCAGCTTTCTCTTTGATAGCAAAAAACTAATTTGAATTTCCTTTTCCAAAATTGGGTCAACATTCCTTTCTAAGAAGTGCATTCGTATGCTCGTGCATTGTCTCTTTGCAGTCCTTTTATGGTATGCAAATCAAAACCTTTTTTCTAAGGTTTTATATTAAACGAATATTTCAAAACAACTATTTATATTTTCATCAATCGTATTTAGAAAAGGATTCATTTTTTACACTTTTTTCACCATCGGATAAAATTTAAATATTTACTTTTCTTAAAACATCCTTAAAAGGAGAAAGTTATTTTATTGAGTATTTTATTTTTAATTAATATGTAATGTAAATTATTACCCATACAAATATGCATGAAATGAACACTACAGAGTTAATTAAACTAAAACTTTTTAATATAAGGACAACAAAGCAAATTGTAAAATATTGTGCAATTACAGATTTACCCTAAATCCAAATAAACTTTATAGGTACTTTCTATTCAATTAAGACTTTAATTAAGTTTTATGAAAGAATTTTATCAACAAAAATATAATTTTAAAGTAATTTTCTATT
The DNA here is from genome assembly GCA_927399485.1 of Calamotropha paludella. Classification (NCBI taxonomy): domain Eukaryota; kingdom Metazoa; phylum Arthropoda; class Insecta; order Lepidoptera; family Crambidae; genus Calamotropha; species Calamotropha paludella. Next base: position 16,285,621 of record OV656815.1, on the reverse strand, counting down.
AATTACCTATATGTTAAAAAAATATCACAAGAGCACCTATTACTTAAGATATAAATGTTGTTAAAGAATATGTTATGTGTTTTTTTATTATTAATGAAAGCACTAAAGGTCACAAATGGTTCTGCTGCATTTGTATGTTGGACTTATACATCATTTAATTAAAAGTATTTTTTGTCACAAAAATACATATGTTTTTATTAATTTATTGGGTATAAAATATATCAAAACATATCTAATCGAGAATATCTAATGGAAAGTTAAGATAGTACGAAATGCGCCATCTAGTGTCATACGGTAAAACTTTTAAGAGCTTTGAAGGAAGCTTTTCTTTGAAACAAATAAGGAGTTACATAGTTGAAGGAATTGGACAAAAAATATTTTAGTCAAGTCAGGAATGCATGAAATTGGTATATATTCATTTAATTCAGTATTTTATTAAAAAAGATTAAAGATATAAGAAAACATCGTTCACTTAGTTATTGGTGTCACTAAATGAAAAGAGACCTAATGAAATAATACCGGCTATCATTTTGAAAAGATTTCTATAAAAAATCTCTTTATATCATATTTATCTTAGAGTAAATAAAATTGTGCGCGATTTTCATTTTAATAAAATTATAGTTTGATCTATTTAATAGTGTCTTTTGCAATTCTACCCAGCTTCAGTGATTTTACAGAAACAACGCCATCTATGGATATTATTATGAACTGTTACTAATATCATGGATTGTCAACCTTTTAAAATATTTTATGAATTTTATATACTTATAACAAAGATAACTAATATAAATATAATAAATTATAAATGAGTGTAAGCATACATAGGTAGTAAAAAATTAAGCAGAATTTTGACTATATTTCTTTATTTAAGCATTTAATTGCTGGAGTTTAATATATAAAGAAGTTATTACTAGAAATAAATTTAAAGAACCAGAGAAAAGTTGATATTTCTAGTAATAATTTATTTATTTTTACGTTTTACAAACAGAGTCAGTTGTGTAATTTTATACTTCATCGTTCCAAAAAAAATATGCATTTTTTATATCTTAGTTCGATAGATATGTAGGTAGATAGGTATATACCTATATATCTACCTACCTAGGTAGATGATTGAATAAAATCTTCACTTAACGATAATTTTTTAATTCTCGAATAAAAATTGCAGTTTTCATTATTATTCATTTAATGGAAATATCACCCATGACAATCAGTATAATATAATATATGACTAATAACTTTTATCTGACGTTTGTAAATCAGTACTAACCCTTAGCTTAAAGAAATCAAATCTTTATTTCAATCAGTGTATAATATAACTCCTAAAGTTGGTAACTTCTGAAACAGAGACCCACCCAATCGGACAAAATGAGGATGATTTATACACACACAAACAAAGCTGCGCATGTGTGCTCAAGAATTTCGGTCTGGGCATACTGTAGTAGACGCGACGCCATGTTACTTCGGACTACTATCTCTTTCGCACTCAAGCCAAAGCTCTAAACCTCGCGGGATCTGTCTTTTTCTCTCAAGTGGGTGCCTTCCAATTTGAGTAGGGGAATGAAAAATTCAAAAGAATCATGGCGATATCGCCGGATGCACCGGTAGGTGGGTTGGCTCAAACTGGTTGGGATGCTGGAATATTTAAATAATGGCGGAAGATTTTTATTCTTTTTACATTAAAGAAATAAAAGCTGGGGAACTCACCTTTTAGGCTACGTCTTGCAGAATGTTATCGATTCTCTCGATTCATACCATCTTGTTTGAGATCTGCAACAAGGCAATCAGTATAAGTAAATAATATTGATGCTATTTATTGTAACTAGAAAAATAATTGTTTTTCTTAACCTGTCATATTTGAAACCATTTTCTTATAATTTTTATTTCAAAGTAAAGTAGGTATTCTTATTATCATAGAGAGATACAGAAAATAAAATTAAAACATTTTTTTTTTTGCATTGAAATGTGTTTATGTAGGTAATGTAGAGGTAGAATAACTCCTATGATGAGCAATAGTAAATACATAGATATTGTGGTATAGATAGGGGTATTACTTAATAAATTTCTTCAATTATTCATAATTATTTAAAAATAATATTATCATTACAATTAGACATACCTACATCATAAAGGTTAATAAATATAAGAAATAAACTCCCTCTTCCTGATAATTAATTACTGCCTACTAAATATACACAGTAAATTATAAGCAATTTCAAAGTGACTTTCAATATTTTATCTACAAAATTGGATGATAATAAAAATTACAACAACTTTAAAACTAAAATAAAATCCCTGTTACATCCACATATTCCAAATAAGAAAATCATATTAAAATTTTGAAAAAACTAAATGGATAACTAAAGGAATGAAGAAATTTTGTTCCTTTAAAGGACTTCTACGTAACCGGACCTTATATAAAAATCGGAATCTAACAAGTTACGTCAATATTTATAACATTATAAAAAATAAGTTACATGAAAAAGAAAAAACTAAGTAATAAATTGAAATGTGGTAAATGATTAATGAAAAAATAAAAACAGCTCATAAAATGAGACATGAAAATATAACTCTAGGCTAGAAAATGGAGACGCCCCAAAATTACTTCATGGGCGTTAATTTCAAAAATCAGACTCGTAGTGCTACGCAACCAGCTCTATGACCAATTCCGTGTATTTGGATGATGTTACTGATTTTGAAAAAAGCCCTACATTGTCCGGGCGCATCTTCCTCTCTTTTTTTAAACACTTTTTAATTTAAATTTAATTCTAATAGTTTATCAATTTTAATTTCTTTAATTTTATCTAATTAATAGACGCGTTTTTAATTTTACTATTTATTTTTAATAATCGTCGCAGGCGCTGTAGTACGGAAATATTTTTTTTTTTGTAAGATTACAGATTGTTAAAAATCTACTGTTGGAAGATTATCAACAACCAATCACCTTATATTAAGGAAATAACCAATAAAATAATAATAGAATTATTTTATTGTATGCAACACTCAACTCATCGCCATTATTGGAGCTCCCATGGATCAGCTTCAATGTCGAAATGTCTGTAACGCCATAACTTTCCGAGTTCTTAACCGATTTTAATATTTTTTGTGTGGAATCGAATCAACAGGTTTAGGACCAGATTGTGACGGAGCCCGAATTTTGAAATTCGCAAAAATTCCCATCGAAGCAAAAAAAAAAATTCTTTTAAGGCATTACGCTCCGCTCCAATGAATGGTGCTAGAGTAGCTTTATGCGTAGCGACTGCATCGCCTAGTAACTAAGTAGATACCAGTTTCACTATAAGTTACGTGACAGATTGACATGAATTCTGTCATTTAACATTTTTTTTTTATCAAAAAAGCATAAATTTTCATTTTAACTACAATTAAAAAGGTCAAATTAACCTTCTCAGTAGGGTAAAACCGGGATAGATGCCCCACTTTTTGAAATAGTCTTCTAATATTAAAAATATTAATTTTAAATGAATCATATGTATGATTGTAGCTAACTTAATCATTTATGTTCCATTATTATTTGTTTTTTTTGACCTATCGATTGCAGATTTTGCAGAATTTAGATTTTTGTGGAACTCTTTTTTTGGGGATAGATGCCTACCTGTATGGATAGTTGCCCCACCATGAAAATGCTAAGAAGGATAGAAGCCTGCAGTGCAGGATAGATGCCCTTTATACTGTGTAAACGAAAAACATACCTAAATTTTATAAGATCGTTATACTCCTAAAACAGCATTTATCTCTAAGGGATATGGGTCGAATTAAGAAAACAATCAACATGTTTTTGCAATATTTTAATAGTTGTCGTTATAAGATTCTAATATCACAAATAAATATTATTAAAACTTAAAAGCATTTTAACAAAAAATCTTTCTTAGTTATTAAAAATAATAGTTATTAAACATGCATAATCATCTTTTTTGAAATGAAAATAACGTTGAAGAGATCATTATTCCACCTTCTTCAGTTTGCCACATCTTGAACAATAATTTCTAAAAAGTGTGCATGTTTCATGTAGCCAGTTCTGACTCATTACACATTATATCTAGTCGGGTTTGGACTTTTTGTTTTTATAGTTTTCAAAACATTTTATGCAGTTATCTTTATTTGTATCTTTAGGATGATACTGTCCATCTCTTTTAGTTTTCTTTACGAGCAAACCTTTAGTTTTCTTCCTTTAATTTCATAGTTCGGTGGATTATCTTCGTCTTCGCTGTTTGAACTGTAAACTTCCTTGTATTTTTAGCAGCATAACGCCTTCGCAATGTTCTCGCAATGGAATGCCAAATCTTCGGTCGGGATATCACGTTTACCCCCACGGTTTTTTGGTCCATTTCGACGAAAGCCACATGTAGTTGTTCTGAAGTCCAAGAACAAACTCGAGCTTGCGCTCCTTCCTTTCGTTTGTACTTTCGTGGCATCGTTCTGCTGTAATGAGTAAGAGTCCAAATATAAATATACGTTAATACATAAAATATATAAGAGAACACTAAAACGTTTTTAATACATAGATACACTGACACCATATAGTGTATGGAGGGATAGGCACCTATACCTCGCTACGCAACCAGCTCTATGACCATAGGGATAGCTGCCCTATTATTAAAAAGATAAATTAAAATAAAAAGAGTGATTGTTTTCATCTAGATTTATACTTAATGAACCAGTACATTGAAGTAATAAAAAATATAACGGAATTTATTACTACTTATAAAGTTATACAACATCAAATATTAACCTTCAAAACTTTGAAGTCTTCGTGAAGCTCGCCGCGGAGATGAAAACGCACAGGAGCAATACGCGTCCTCATCACAGGACAGCATGTGGACAACTTAGGTGCGGGGCGATTGCGGCTCCTACTTATACTATTAATACTTAGTCGCGAGTTCGGCAAGTAAGGTTTTTTGAAAATGAGGCATCTATCCCACCGCGGCATCTATCCCGGTTTTACCCTACATTCGACACTGCTTATTCAAAAATGTTCTTCACTGGCAAATATGTATGAGTTTACGTGTTAATATACTTTTAACTACTTTTAATGACTTAAATGAAATGATTTTAAAAATAACCCCATTTTTTCCCCTATCGATATAAATATCAGTTGAATTCTTAAAATTAAATACACCGATTTTTCAAACTTTTCAGTGTCTGTGTTTAAAATAAGCAAAAGCGTAATACAGCTACATCAAAAAGTGGTATTTATACAAATTATCAAGCCACTCCAAACCAAATCATGAATTAAACTGATTATTATAAAAAAACCTTAACTTTCGTATTCCATGATCTCATTTTTCCACCACCCTTCATTGGTTAAAGAATATAAAGAGCCTACTCAGTTGCGAACTAGGCAAACCGATGCATATATGTAATTTGCTTGACCTACTGCAAGCACTTACATGTATCAACATTTTATTGGTAGTTATACTTGAACCTTTTAACGTGTGGTATGACCCTATTATGTAACTATTAATATTTATATACATTTTAACCTTATTATTTTTAATTTGTGGCAGAAATTTACTTAATCTAATTAACTTTATCAAATAAAATTCAATGTGTAGCTATGAAACCCGCATGATAGGTAAATATATTATATTACGTCAGTATCTGCTAGTTAGGAATGTTGTCATAAATTTTCCCACATTTACTGATACTATCAATGAAAAATCTTAAAAAAATTGAAATTCCCAACTATAAAACACAATTTATTATGTTTACATTGTGTAACAACCAAAGGTCATGATTAAAAAGTAATGCAAATGATTGATACGCAATAAACGCGTTTATTGCGAACGTAAGCGAGCGACGCCTAATCATTTAATCGCGATTTAACGCAGCGACACTGTCAAATGATACTTAAAACAGCCCGTAAAAATTTATTACTAGTCCCGATACAAATAGTGTTCTAAAACTAAAAAGTACCTGATGTAAATGTTTACATTTAAAAAAAAACCTTCGTCGATATACAATGCACGAAAAACTTGCTCTACGTGAAGTAACTAGAGTAATATAATAATAATAGTACACTTGTTATAAAAGTAAAGATTTTAGTAAAGAAGTGAAAAGAAATGTTTTTCTATTTATACATAAAAAATGATAATAAAAAGCGCAACAAAAAATAAAAAAAATCTGAAGTACATTTTTGTGAAAAAGGGGTTGCTTAAATGGTTTAGACATGTATAGAGGATGGAGGAAAGAAAATTGGCAAGACAAGTAGGTATATGAGGTAAAATTGCACTGCAAGTCAGTAAAGGCAGACCAAGGCGAACTTTAAGGGACCAAATAGGAGATGTCCTAAAAAAGGCGAGATGTATGTCAGGAAATCTGTAATCTTAGCCTCCCCTACAGCAAAAAGGCTTCATTGTACATACGAATGTATTATTGTCATATAGTCCATCTTAATAAAAACGATCAATGGTAAACATAACCTTTCCTTATGTTTTTAACACGCTTTCACGTGTATAAAAAACATTTGTATGTTATATTTGTAACGAAATCTTCTAACGCAATTTTTACCCACTTCAAAACGTCAAATTAATTTGAAATTTTGTACACCTATCAGGAACCGATGACAATACAATAATAAAAAAATACCAAAATAAAATTATTTTAAATTTCATCGGAGAAATTTTGAAAAAGAAATCAAATTACGAAGAACTAAAAAATTGTACTTAACGACTTGAATTATTAAAAAATCACTTTGAACCAAAAAAAGGAAAAAGAAATTATATAGTAGTTTAAAATATTAAAACACGCTTTTATGGTAAATCGAACTAAAAAGTAAAAATAAATTTCAATATGACATTTACGTAATTAACGAGAAAATTAATGTCATTAGTGTTTTGTACGACATTCTTCTTACACTAACGCTGCGTTTCGAAAAAAAAATTGTAAGGTATCTTGGTAATAAATTAATAAATAAAAAAACACAAAAATCGATATCAAGTACTCCACGCTTTTCTTACATTCTTTTTAGTTATTCTTTAAACTATAATTAATTACCGTATATGTTTTTGACTTCTAGGAACAAAATAATTATGATTATTTTATTATTATTTTAATTATTAGCAAGCGGCTAAACAGATAGGCAGTTTATCTAACCATAAATTTTTCCATGTCCAAACAAGAGGTTAATGCTATGATAGAGGGGGAAAAATGTATATATGGATTTATTTTACTATTAGTTATTATAGTTCAGATGTTAAATTATATTTTCATTTAGATGAAAGCTGCTGGAATTAAATTATGTCATTTAATTTAATTAAAAAGATAAGCGCTACATTTAACTTTATGTTGATAACCATATTTTATTAGGAAGATAAATAAATATATATAGACGCATAAATCTCGTATATAATAAAATTTAATTTTTTTACATATATATGTATGGAACTAACCTTGCCCAAACTAAGACGTTTAATTGTGTATTAGTTGAGTTCTTATTAAATTTTTTATTTGTTATATTTATGTACCTTTTTATTGTCTTTCATGACGTGCACTTCCCCTGAGAGCTTACGAATAACTTTTAACCTGAACGCTCAACGAAAAGCAATTTGTTATATACATGAAAATAGGCATAGTCTATTAATGATTAGTCCTTACTATTATTTTTTAGTATTTTTGGACTATATCAATAGTGGTATTTAATTCAATACTTATAATAAAATATTTAATTGCACACAAACAAATCTAAACAAACATGGCAAATTTTGCAAACTGTCTGTATTATGTATGATTGTCAAATGGAACAGTTTTTGGTAAATAATATAAAGTCGGTTTAATAGATGAAAAAGAAAATGTAAAATGTCCTTATTGCATTAAAAGTATAGTTCCCTTTCACTCTGAACTTTTATAAAAGTGCAGAAAGTTCAAGTTTGTACAAATATAGTATATAACCAATGAAACTACAGAAACGTTTCCTGGTTTTTAAGTATGCCCAATATTGTCGAACAGCTCAATAATAAGGTCACTACCACACGGAAGGGCAGCTTGCCTGCTACACAAGCTTGACATAAACTCGACCAATTGTTTCTTTGTTTATTGAAACGTTATTAGCGCTTTACAAACTGGTTGTTGAACCGAACTGAACTCTGATTACGGGTTTTTTATGCTTCAACGGGAAAACTTGTTAATATTTCATTGTGTGAAATCCTGAGTGTGAGTTTCATATGTATGGGGAGTCAATATTCAGGTGGAGTAAAACAAAGCAAACTCCAATCCAACTCGACGATTTGAACAAATCTAACTGACTCACTAGTTTTTGAATTGAAAACTTCTTTAGCATCATTATGATTTGTAAGTCGATGAAACGAAAAAGCGACAGACACATAAATTCATAAAATTTAACGTAGGAAAAAATAAGATAGGAAGCATAATGTACGTGTGTTAATACGTGTTTATGTGCGCATGCGTAGTACAAAGCTTGAGAGAAGGCATCACAACAACCGTGGTATTTTGTATATTGTGTACCTACGTATTATTTTTGAAGGTTTCACTTCTACTACGTATGAATTACACACATGCTTTTTTTATAATGTTATTTTTATGGTTGACCTAACCTTACCCAAGCTATGACGTTTCATTTTGTAAAGTTGAGTTTTTTCTGAAAATTTTATCAAAGTAGTCTAAATTGTTTAGTGCTTATTAGCGTTTTGTTCCTTGTTACAAGATGATTTTCGTAACAAAAAATACCGAGTTAAAATAACATGTAAAGCAAATGTGATTCTTTTTTCCTCTCCATCTATGTTGACTATATACAATAAATACAAAAAAAAAACTTGAATAACATGTTTTCATATTATGTGCAAAAACATACTTTTTTAAATATTGCCTTGAAGAAAACCCCAGCAGATTTAGATAATAAGCTTTCAAAGGTGACTGGTTTTATTTTCTTTCAGCCGCTGTCGGCCGTAAAACAAATGACTGGAAACTTGTAAGTCTGAGCGATACCTACAGAAACTCATTTTTATGGCGTATTTATAAATAGCTACCGATCAGAATATTTCGGGAGCCGAAGAGTTTGCCTTGGTGGCTTTTAACCCAAAGTGCCAAAGAAGTTTTTCAATAGTCGAACTAACTAAGCAAACGTGTTTAACATAATGATATGTTATTCAATCCAGGTCAATCCTAAGAGTTACGTCATATTTTACTAACCTTAAAATAAGACGTGCGCAAAAAGCAAGGGAGAGAAAAATTCTTGTCTGCTAAACCTTTTGACAACTGGTTAGTACAATCCATTCTGGGAAATGAATCCCGGTAAGGTAAGTATTAGTTCCCGAACCATGGTTATTTATATCCTTAGTCATGTATTATAAGAGTTATTTGGACTTCAGACTTCAGTCAATAGAGGTTGGGGTATTATAGTTTAGATTTAAATTTTACTAATTTATCATCAATAGTTAAATTATGATTATATTACAAATGTATAATGAATTGCTTGATCCTGCCAATCCTTTTACTTCTATCGAATAAATTTTATAACTTTAAGTGCTTAATTAGTTTGCCTGTTAAAATTATGCATGTGGTGAAACTCTGCTATTAATTAACTGTTGTACTTCTTAATTGAATTTAAGCATGTTTGTGGTAAAAAAACTGGTAAATATACCGAAATTTATTCAATATAAACCTTTCTTGTATCGTCAAGTTACATGAGTTTGAGACCAGTTTTGCATGATTTTCAGTAAATAGAGTGCTAAATAAGTGTTTTCTTATTATAGCCTTTCTAGCCCGCATTACTCATAGCTGTTTCAGAAAAGTTATGCGAGTCTATCTATAAAAAATAACTTTACGAGATATAGAGTTCTTACCTTGCTAATTATTACTATAAATATTTGACAATATATTTTAAGATTCTAAGCTAAGTGGCCTAAGCATATGTTTTATAAAAATAATTAACCCCGGTATATACCAAGTCAGTTTATTTTCTACATTGACCGGCCTGATAACCCGAAATCCCAAACATAGTCATACCAGAACCGAAAAACTGTCTACCCGATTAAGGAGGTCGTTCATTTCACCTGTATTACTGTTTACGGCCAAAACGACTACCTATAATTATCCCAGGCGGCTATTAGATACGTAATGACGTTCCATTCAAAGGCCGATCGCTCGCCCAAACAACGACTGTTTAGTGATGTTGTAAATCAAATCATCAATTATCGAGAAGCGTTTACTCTCGCGACGCCGCCATGTAAACAATCCCGACGTAAAAGCTGCTGCTACGTAATTTTTACGACTATTCAATTTGGGGGAAAATCGATTTTATTCGCTTTGCCTTTAAATCGATTAACGGACAAAGTTCCGAGACTAATTCGTAACGTTTCGCTGCAGTGCTGGTTTTTTCCTGAGGAAGTGGTCAGCGGATACTGAAGAAGGGTTGCGATGAGGTAAACAATACTGTAATGTCGAGAGTGAGCTTATTTATTTAGGTATTTATATATCAACAATATTTATAAATAGTACTGTTTTCTATTAGTATGACTAAATTTTTTAAATTAGTTTTTGAAATCGTCATAAACATACAAGGTTCAGTTAATTATTAATTACCTACTGATTAAAGAAAGTATTGAGTAAAAAAGCATAATAAAAAAATAAAAATATTATGACTCTCCACGCCGTTTATATTTTTAAATAAAAATGTCTTAAGGTAGAATTTTAAAATACCTGTGTAAATTTTTCGGAACTTGTTTTTGATCCACAACACTAAAATCAAATCACCGAACTATGGTAACCACTACCAACTCTTATTCAGCTCCCAAGTGTGTCCACTGAAGTCATCAACTAAACTGAACACATACGTAGGCCAGACAATTGCACCACATATTTATCTACTAACAAAACACTACAAATTGATATGTTTATCTACAAAAGACTGAAATGGCCCACCCTTTAGCGAGGGTCCCACCCTTCGAATTAAAAAAAATTGCAAAATATTACATAAATAATAAAAAGTCTTCCCTAGCCGTCCCCTATCTGTGATATAATTTTGGCGTCCGTAGTTCCGACCCAATGGCCTGTGATGCTCCTTTTGAGATTTAAATTTGTTCATGCAATATTCATGAGTTAAAGTCTGGAATTTATTTATCTCGATGGAAGATATATTCGTTTACGTATCAAATACTCTTTTGAAGAATATATTTAAATATTCAAAATCTCTGATAATTTAGAACAATCCCGACTAATTTTTGACAGTTATTTAAACACATATTTATATAAAGAAATGTTTACTCGAAAAATAACAATGATTTCAGGTGGGATCAGAACACCCTCTACTTTTTTGTTTTTCCTCAGTAGTTAAGTTAGATTAGTGATTGTGAAAATCTGCTATACCTACTCGTACAATGGGCTATTATCATAAGAAATTGTTTATCAAGCTGTGAACTTTTATCATAACGCGTGGGAGAGTGGTATTGACATTGAAAACTGTAACAAAGTTTTGAATAACGTTGTATTTGAATAAAAATTCAATAGACATTAAACGAGTGCAAATAACAACATATAAACCTAAAAACGTTGAATTTTCACAAGCAATTTGAACTTAAAGTCCAAAATAACTACCCAATATCAATATCTCTACAGTATAAGCGCAGACGTTACTGTATACGCACATACAACCGGGTATCACGACCCGCACTATTTCTGAACATTACCAAAATAAAAAAAGACGAACCTTTTTTGATATTTCGATAGGGGTGTTCTGTGTTTTAATTTAGCCTTGATGGGAAAAGTTGCAATCACAACGGGAGCATATAATGTTCTAATTGTACTTAATTGTAAAAGGGTGGGTTCAGTGATTAAATGAAAGGGGTGGAAGCGAATGGGGGGCCATTATGTCAGATATCTTCATGTGGAGTTAGTGAGATAAAGCAGAAGTTATTGGAAAGAGTGAAGTTATAAATTTTTCCCATAAAAATTATATCTGAATATAGGTACTGATCATCAATACTGCAGAAGTTTTATGATGAAATTGATTACCTACCTTATGTATATCAGTTTATAATTTATGACACTTCCTTTATCCGCTTGTGGTAATACAAAAACTATAAAACCCATTTTTTGCTATTTTTGGCGTATGCAATTTGTGTTGTAGGTATATCATGTCATTTATGGTGGAAAAAAAATAATTAGTAAACTCCAATTATCATTACAAAAAGCTTTTTGATTTCTCAATAGTTGGGTCACAGGTTATCCTTGTAGATAAAAACAGCTTAAATGATATTTCTTGAAGCCTCCTGATTATTAATATTAATTAAAACGAGATTATTACTATGTTACGAAATATAGAAATCCAATAACACGTTGTAATTAATTATAATTAAATGACCATGAAAGTTTAAATCTTCTTATCAGTTTAGTTTTATATACAAAAGCGCTAATCTCCCTTGCCATACAAAACATAGAAAAGTTAATACACATTTGTTTATGCTATGTGGGTGACACGGATCACGTTACAGTCATAATGCAACCATTTCTGACGCTGTGTTGCATTGCGCGCTGACAAAAAATATCAATGACACATGACTCCTGAAAAGTACTTTATCCAATTCCTAACACTTAAATGATGCGTTGCTTGATTTTAAAGTGAACATAGTCTCATATTTTTAACTAATAAAGGGTAGACCGTAAGATATAAAATATAAAGCAGATAAAAAGAATAAAACTGGTCCTGTTCGTGAGTCCAACGTAAAATACGGGCTAATCTAAAATCCCATTCGGGGCCTTCGTCGCCACTTTTCCGTGTCTATATATAACGTTTTTCTGCCGGCCGCGTCCGCCTATTTACGAGCTCGGTCGACTCGCTCCAGATGCCGATCCCACGCGTGGAAGGAGGTATATTTTGAAATATTGGATTGGAAACAGAAGAAAAAGACTGATCAAATAAGAAATTTACAGGAGAAGAATGATGATTACCTACAATTTTAATAACTGCCTGCGTTTAATAACCTTAGCTGTAACCTTTAACGGCATAAAAACAATCTTAATTTCTATTGGTCTTCCATGTAACTAAATAAATGAATAAACGTTACTGTAAAATTTTATAAAAATTAGTTGTATAGTTTTTGCGTGAAAGAGTAAAAAAACAAAACATCCATATAATATTAGTAGAAAAGTATTCATAAATAATAAATATGAACAATTATGCCACTCTCCTCGAATAGGTTATTCTATTAGATTTTCACATAAAAACTTTCATAGATACAGAATTATTCTTTTGTTTTTGTAGTTTAGTGACTATAAAAATATCAATGATAAATCCATAATACCAATAAGTATATAATTAATAAATCACGTGGATGTTAAATCACGTGGACCACGCGATAGCGCCACGGCCCCCTTAAAAAGAACAAATAGTTTAATTAATTTTTGAAAAAAAAAAAACCTTTGTGTGTATTTATGTATGCACGTAAGAAGTTATTATATAATATAAAATTATTCTTGACCAAGCTTCTTGTCGAAACATTATTACATAAAAGGCAATTTCTTTCTGCATAGTTCGATAATACGCAAATATATATTGATAATAGTGTAAGATTATCGAGTTCAATTCTTCCTCATAGATAACAGAAAAAATCTAACTTAGTAATATTCTATCATTTTGGGTATTAATCTTAACTTACAAATAATAATCGCCGTAGACTTCTTGAGATGTACAACTTCTTTTGAGAAAGTAGTTAAATATCTTTCACCATTAGGAGTTCTTCTTTTTTTAAAAAGAAAGTTCAATCATTTAGGGAAATGTATAAACACGTAATTATGTTTTAGTTCTGTATTCACCAAATATATTCCTTATTTTATTGACCAAATTTCTGTGATAGCGCAAAGATTTAGTAATATAAAGCTGTCTAGGTATATAAACTATGTTGATCGAAATAAGAATGCATATAAATTTTAATTTCAATTTAATTGATCTTATAGAATATTATCCTATGTTGGCTTATCTATTCAAATAGTTAATTTAATATAATTTATACAAAACTTTTATCACATTTTGTAACCCGAGCACTTAAAATCGTATCAAATAAGGTATCAAAATCTCATTATATTTTAATAGTGTCGAAGTATAACATCTAAACACACTTTGGAGCTGATGTGGGAAATTAAATAAAAAATTGAATTTATTGACTTTTAAACGTATCTTAGATATATGTAAGGAAGTGGAGAAACGTGTCAATATTAAGTTACTCTATATCTATTCAAAGATATTATTATCAATGTAAATGTCGAGGTCGATTTTAATTAATGCCGAGATGAAACTGTTTTGCTTTCGTTAAATATTACGCTTATAATGGATTTGGAAGATAAATATAAATTATGTCGAATACGAATGTTGAAATAGTTTTTAAACAATCTAATGCTTGTAAAGGTTAATTTTTACATTTTACTATTTTATTTATATCAGGACAGTAATTTTTTTAACCACATATTAAAAAAAAACAGAAAACAAATATCATTCATTGCTTCGAAGTGGAAAAAATATCCACCCGTAAGCGGATAATATTAATCTATGTCATTCCTTATTAATATAACTTCGAAACATAATGACTTTTACTCTCATTAAACCATAACACAACAAGTTAGTTTATTAAAATAACAAACAGTTTAAACAACAGTTAACAGTGAAAGTCAAAGTTTAAACGGCAACTGAACAATCATAATGCATAGACCACCTATACGTTATAAATCTCAACTTTTATGTTCCAATAAACTGTTTTATTAGTTATTAACACATGTTGAACTACCAAAGAGTTTAACATTCGTACAAAAGTCTGATGATTAACGTGGAAGTGTGATAGGCATCTAATCCGATGGCTCGGCAAAGTTATGGTTTACCAGCTAATTATGGCTATAATGTGATTACTATAAAGGTGAGACGGCTGAATAAATATTACGATTGTTGCCACATTAAAATAATTTGTTGGTTTATTGCTCTCATATTCCTCAGTGTTCTATAATATAATTAAATCAAATATTAATACAGCAGAACTATATTTTCGATTATTGCAATTTGGTCTTTTAACTAATTTTTAGTAAGATAAATTGTAAAAATATTACGAACATTATGAAAATATCATTACTGTAGCCTTTTTTTACTACAAATTTTTAGTACAGTCTATGGACGTATAATAGTGTCAGCTACTTTAACAACCAGATACACTGTGGTTTGTAATTAATATTGCCTTGGACAATTCATTGACGAAAATTTTAATAAGTCAAAGATAATTGAGAACAGCATCTTTTCTTTTGAGCGTACGTTCTGAGAATAACTAGCGTTATTATCCTTTTAAAATTATAACTTATTTAAGAGTTGTTTTTAATTTGATGTAAAAAATGATGTTCACAAAAATACATTGCAAAACAAATGAACTGTTTATTACGATATCAAATTAACATTAATAACCGACGTAAATCAATTATTATTCGACTTTTAAATAGTAATAAAATGTACTAACGGCAGTCAATTTATTTATTGCTCTAAAGTTGTTAAACGATATTACACGCCATAATGATGTGTGTTATTGGCATTTATACCAACAGTTTTACCATCATTGACCACTTGTTAGGCGTTTATTATTATTGTTTCATTAAAAACAGATTAGTCACACAAAATGTTCGTTTCATTGGTTGACGGTTATCGGACATAGCGTTTTTAACCGTACAATTCATACAACTCTTGACTCAACTTATATTAGAAGCAACTTTAATTTCGTGAACCATATTTTTGGAAAAGGAGAGGAATAAAAGAGCGCAAATGAACCAGGACTAGTATTTTACCAATAAGCTCCATACATAAAACTCTACTAAAACCTTGAGATAGTGGCTTAGATAAGTCTATATTATAGCAATATGGGAAGGTAAGGATAAGAAATAAAAAGGGAAATTAAACTAATACCTATAGGTATCAAAGTTTTATAGTTATACCTCAGAAAATTTGCTGGTATGTATGGCAGTATGGACAAAAAAACAATATTAAGAGGTGTCATACGCCATATTATGTGAACGACTCAATTAAAATACAAACTCCCTTAAAAAAATATTGTTTCCTAAGAATCGATTAAACTTCCAGTTTTTAAGTACAATTTTTATACCATGTAGTAATCTGAACTATAGAAATATATGAGAAAATCGTTTTCGTGGAAAAATGCTCGGTCATAAGCCTCTCTCACAATTTTTAAACACGAGTTAAACATTGTATACCAACTTATATAACAGTTGAAAAGGTCCACTGGACAGCTAAAGAGTTGCTACATACCCAATCGTATATTATACTTGATTTATTTATTGCCGCCACCAAAATGTCAACAATGGAGCAGTTTTAAAAGTGAAACGGATTGTTCACGAAAGGGTGTCCGTGTATTGTGCGGTACCCTGTTATGCAAATCAGTACGCTGAAACCGAAAGTGCCAAGATCCCACAAAGACCCAACTTACGCAACCTACAAAATAAATTATCGATACGCATTACGCAAATCATGGACCTTTGTTATGAATGTCACAGCGCTGGCTTAGACAATACCGACGAATGCAACAAAAAATTAGATCATTGTACACCAAAGCCTTTTGAAAGAGTTTCATTTACATAATGTTTGAAATTATCGGGTAAAATATTTTGGCTTTTGTGGTAAAATACACTTTCGCCCTCGTATTTCTCCAGATTTGCATTCGACTGATAGTCATTAGTGATTTTGTAACAGCTCGCACAAGTTGCGTGTTAGTTTCATAAAGCCTCATTATTTCGGAGCTTTGTTTTTTGTAATTCGAATTAAGAAGTTTTTAATAGGAAAAAATATGTGTATGTGTGTATGTTTATATTTTTTACCGCGAGTATAAAGCGTCACATTTGCAGTTCTGGTTTGTTTTTTAATGTAGATATCAAAGTGTAAATTTGGTGAATTTTTCACAATTTAGTGATTGTGAATTTGCTCGTGTTGGCAAGAAAGAATATAACGGAGGTTTCCCTTCGCGTGCTCTCAAGAAGTTATCGGATGAAGTCTCTTAAGAAACATCTATTTCAAAAAATATATATGGGAAGTCGAGACTGTATGAGCATTGTACCTTTTGCCTCTTAATAAAAAAACTAGTATATATAAGTACATCTGTCTCCAAATTTCCCTTCGTCACTTCAAGCGTGAAAAAGTTTCGTAAAACGCGATGGTGTCGTACACCATTCGATAAGTATTACTATTTGTAGTGATTTATACTCAGGTGCGTCGTGTCACCGGATAGTTAAGTTTTTACGGTCACGATAGAAGGGAGAGTGCAGTCACCGATTTGTTTATCGCGACGACGACGCGACGACAGCCGATGACGGGGTATCAGCTATATCGACGATCTCTTTATGTGTAAGTGTTACGTTTAGTACCCTATTTATTGCCCCGATTGTATCGTAGTGACACAACTTGCTGGGCACAGACTCAAACAGCATTAAAAACTTCGCTTTCTATATTTTATGGTATTTGGAACCGTACGAAAAATAAGAAATAATAAACAAAATTTTCAATGTGGCATGATGTTGTGATATATATTTTTAACGATTTATTAGACAACCAAATCAACTGCATATTTTTATTTCTCGTGGTGTTTTTGGGTTTACATTGCCATCGTTAAATTTCTATACCTACTTAAACCATCGTAACAAGCATAGTAAATATTTTTGATTCCAAAACGGTGTTGTGATCCAAATGAAAACCTCCTGCTTATCTATAATTCCACATCGCCCCTACTACTAATAAAAAGACGATGTTTCGTTCGATAATCTAATCTTTTATATTTAATTTTATATTGCAATGATCTAAAAAAAATTCAAACCGAAAAAAGTTATAAAATATCTTTCTAGACGAAATATAACGCAGCATAGAAGATTTATTGAATACTAGTTACATTCTCTATCGCGACTAAGTGCCTACGTATACTATTAATCAACCTAATCACAACATCCACCTTTGCAGGTACTCTGAAAATCAAAAGGAACTTGTTTATCTAAGGGCAGTTAATTTACATAGTGTGGACTTAATTATAAAACTCAATACATCTTCCTAATAATGAGCCTCCCGTTTTTTGTAATTTGAAACTTGAAACAGCATATTTATTTTTGTTTTTAGTATTGAGCGAATGATTATCACCTTTTTATCAAAATGGTGTAATATTTTTTTATATAAATATTATTTTCACCTGTACATTGGGAAGACACACTAAGTATATCAATTTCCTGTAAAAAAACTGGTTGGTTGCCTGTAAAGTCGGTATACGGGCGAAAGTTTTACGTGACAACGACTTTGAGTGGTAAAATAATTTTAATGTGAATATTCATTCGTATAGTAGGAAGAAGGATGAAATAATAGTAACAATTTAAAACATTTATTTATACAAAGAATTATATTTAAAACATTAATTTATAGGCACGCGTCCCTTCCACTTTTTATGTCTGTCTCTCTCGCTCTTAGGCGGGCTAACCATGCCCGAGTGGAAGGGACGCGTGCCTCTCACTCGCTCTCATTGTAAGCGCATAACGTGAGCGGAGCGTAATGCAGTTTCTTGAAGTGTCACCCGGCAAACCAATTTATAAGACGTTGTCACGTCAACATCTCTTATAGAAAATATCGCGAGCTGCTATTTTTTGAATGATAAATACGTTATTAATTTTAGCCATATCAAAAATCCATTGAACATTTATACTGTGATGATGCTGAAGTAAACCATTATTACTGTTTCAACATTAAGTAAACGAACCTTATTTTCTTAACGGCTTACGCGGCGGAACTAAGTCTTTTTGATAAGGTTTATAGATCTATCCATTATAGTCTAGCATCTTAGGTGATACCCAAAATTTTTGAGAATTTCACGAATTCTACTACTTTGCAATTCATGTTTACTGGCATATTCACCTATCTCACATTAGATAGAGAAAACTATACACATTTGGTTTTACTTTAGTTAAGTTTCAAATTGTTACTAATAAACCAGTGAAATAAATTGTAGAGAGCTTCGTTTACCTACAACGTCGGAGCAAATATTGCTTTTATCAGTTTTAAAAACTAAAGAGGTATCGCCGGCAAACAATACTGTCTTCAAAAATTTCTTCGTCAGGTATATAGATTGATGTAGATACCTAATATAAAATAGAAGAAAAAATTGTAGAAAGTTTGTAAGCACTACCTATATATAAAACCCAATTGTTGCAACGATCATCACATGTTTTTAATGTATTTAGACATCTCCATTCGGCCTAGTTTTATATACCACAGACCTTAATATTAGTTGGCGCTCGCCGCAACCCATTCATCAGTCGGTGTCATAAAGGGGCATTACGCGGATCACGGTGGCCATGATCACGAATCACCATAAATCACACCCGCACAACCCGCACACACGCTATAATTGTTAGATTCCACTATAAATCAAACATTTTGGCTGCGGGTGACTTTTTGTTAGCCAGATGTAATAAAATACTGAGAGTACACTATACAACTCGAGCGGTGCTATCTTTTTTATAATTTTTAGTTATTTACAAAACCCACATCTAAAACTGATGTTTAGGAGATATGCGTTTACATCATAATGCAAACGTATCCCATGGCAGCTAGATACGAAGAATACGAAAAATCTTAAAAAACTATATGTAATAAGCATTTTCTTTGAAACATATATTTATAAATAAACTGACTGGTTTATTTATAAATAATATACCGATAGATACATATAATATAAATATTATAAATGTAAATGTAAGTTTTTTTGTTATGCTTCCACGCAAAAACTACTAAACCGATCATCATGAAACTTCGTACATATATTTTGGAGGTAACATAGGATACTTTTTAAAGAAAAATAAATACTCTAGGTAATGGCTCAAATGCGGGCGAAGCCGCGGATAAAAGCTAGTATAATATAAATATTTTATAATTTTTCATAATTTAAGAAGATTTGTATGTCCAAACGTTTATTCTTCTTTACTTCTAGTTATATAGCAACTACAGTAGGTACCAAATAATGTAACTGGACACATAAAACCTTGATAAACCTTTTAATTTGACGCTTGATTACATTTCATTATTGGACACAATGTGTTGTAATTACCTATTCATACGCTATCAGACTTATTCCCTTGTTTAATTACTGTAACCACACTGAACAAACACAGAAATGTACAACAATTGGGATGCTCGCACACCTAGGAACTCATCACAGAGTTAATCCAAAGTAATTGACTCTCGCTGAAAACGCAATAAAACTTTATTGAGTGTACCATAAAGATCACAATTAATACCTCTACAAGCCTATATCGATAAATCTTTAAATAATTATATAGAATGCTGTGGTGTTAAGTAAGATGGAATTAAATTAGATAGGATGTAGAGTTCCTGTCAAATTTCTCGACATTTACAGGCATTTTTAAATACACGCGGAATTTTAAATTGCGCTATATTAATATAAAATTATATAGAAAAAGTATTATATGAAAAAATGGAATGATTCCTAAATCTAGATATCTAATTATTGTTGGAAATATAAAGTATGTTGTTTGGTCTGAATCTACCATATACTTACCTTTGTTCTCACTATCTTTGTTGGAGTGATTTTATACATGTCTCATTTTCTCATATCCTTTGAGTCGAGTTCTATGAAAGCGTTTTGGTTCCAATTCTATAAACCGTACCGCTAAAGAGTTGAACTCTTTTCCCGAGTCTGTGGTTCCTTAAATTATTTTTTATATTTAAATAATCGCGAGTACGTTTTCTTTAGTTGATAATGGAAACTTCCTCGTGAACTACCATTAATAACCAATAAAGGTTTTACATTAAAATTGTAGTATAAAATTTAAGAGATAAGCGCTATCTTTTTCTCAGCGTCAAGCATCGGGGAGGCTCTTAGACCGTAAATAAGTCTGGCATTTTGAGAACCTCGCTTAGTATTTTACGTGCATTGGCAAATACTTAGGTACAATGCGACTATAAACCTTATTGATGCCTAAACGTGCTAAATGAAGGTCAATAGGTATCGTAAATTATGCTTTATTGCCCTCACGGGACGGTCTACTTTCGCACATAGAAGGTTGGAGACATGGCTCTGTGATGACGCCACGTAAGGAATGGCGACTCACGATTTGAAAACGATTTATGATCGGCCACGATAACGGGCTTGCGATAAAAATTTTGCCATTCTATGGTGCACTTAGGTATGTGTCAACTAGTGTACCTACATATCCTATATTAAACTAGAAAGACTATAAACGTAAAATTAAAATTATCATGAATATTAACAATTACCGGAGCAAATAATATGTACAAATAAATCCTTAGTATAAAACGTAGCATTTCACTTTTGAATAACTCACACCCAATAAATTACATACCTATAGGTAGAATATATTTATAATAAACGGAAGTCTGACACTCAGGGTATGCAATCGATGAAAATCTTAAAAAGATTTTCAATTTACACATAAACATTTTTCATAACGGAATACATTTTTTCAGCAAATTCTTTTTTATTAGGATTATTTAAAAAATACCAATTCGTGTTTTGGTGATTTCTTAAATTTATTTTGAAAAAATAAATAGAATAATGTAATAATAAAATAAAAAATAAATTGAATCACTTATATCTGGAATATTCGTGAGACGCAGGTCTAGGGACGCAGTGTATCTATTTTTTCTGGCAAACTAGGCGAGACGCGGTTGCTTAGAAAACTGAATTAAACATATTATTTCTTTATTAAGATTAATTATTTGAATTAAAGTAATATATATTTCAAATATTTTATTAATTCTTTATAGAACATTTCTGAGTCATAAATGGTGTGACATTTCAACGTAAGAGCAAATGGAGGATGAGTTCAAATACATTTCTCGCTCGCTTAGTCAACGTCACTGAATTTATAACAGCTACAGAAAATGTAAATACCTAGGCGAAAGTAAGTTTCATTGTGTCACTTATATATAATAATATGTGTTCCGCTAGATAATGTTTAAGTTTAGCCAGATCTTTTTCACCGACCTAAATTTCATTGTATTGTAATTACATGTTTCATTGTATATTATTATATATATTGTATAAATATACTAGGCATTGCCCGCGCAAAATGTACGTAACTCCGCGAAAAACATAATTCATTTTACCCCAGCTCTAAAGTCTTGCTTACTAACTACATTGTTAGAATTCGAACCCTGGCGTGGTAGACCACGCCATTGAGCTCTATATTGTACTTAATAATCAATCAATATAGTGGAATCAAGCTAAACTTATTGCTGGAAATGTAGAATTCAAGTTCAGTCGTTTTTAGGGTTCCGTACCTCAGACAAAACGAAACCCTTATAGGATCACTTTGTTGTCCGTCCGTCCGTCTGTCAAGACCGTTTTTCTCAGGAACGCGTGGAGGTATCAAACTAAAATTTATATCCAATACTCAGGCCGGCAGTCCCTTGGAGCTGTGAAAAAATCAAACTCCTAAGCCAAAGCAATCAAAAGATATAGACGTTTATGCCGCAAATTTTCGGAACTCGCACGGGAATCAAAACCTACTGGGTACTTCTCGTAGACTTAGAACCTTGAAATTTGGTACGAAGTAACGTCTTATAGTACAGATAAAGGAAAAATTGCAAAAACCGTAATTTTTTAGTTACATCATATAATAAAAATATTTTTAATAATTTTTGTACCCTCGGTGCGCGAGTCCGACTCGCACTTGGCCGGTTTTTTCTACCCCGTATTATTATATTGTAAATTTAATCGATATAACGATTTTAGAGAACGCTATTACTAATATTGTGTTAGTCTTGATAGCATTATTTTGTCATAAACTTCATATATCCAGAAGGCCTAGTCTGAGACTTAGGTAAGCATGATATTTGTTGCTGTTTCAATTCGGGAATTTATTGAAAGCCTTTTACCGAATGTACTTGAATTATATAAATGATCATTTTTAAAAGTAACTAGCTGACCCAAGCGACTTTATCCCGTTTCTATTAACTTTACTTCATACAAAAACTTTCAGTTTATATAAAACTTTTTAATTTTTTTTATTTTTAGACAATTAAATTAACTTTCTAAAACTTTGTCACAACACATAATAAACTGTTTCAATAAAAGAAATAACTTTTCTGCTTGCATTTAGCGAGCAGCATGTAAGTAAGCAAACTATTTGTTTTTTACAAAACAACTTTTAGCAAATATTTTAGAACTAACAATATTATAAGAATCATAACCATTTGAAATAAAACACATTTGGGACATATTAGTCGTTCAAAGTTAGGTCCTGCAAATTTTACATAAGTTTATAACGAATAAAAGTATGATTTTTCTAACGAACAAATTTAGGAGAGAATAAGGAATATATTGATACTTATTGGTGATTAATGAACTACAACGTTACAGGCGTACTCAGGTACCTATCCTAGATTATTTGTCTGATATCTGATTCGTGTGACACGATTTCAGCGACTACTCACGAACTATAGTCGTGAACAATCACATTAAACCAGCTCATGATTACAGTCACGTTGCAACTCTTTTGTTAAGATTCAATATGAAATTGTTATTTTAATAAGTCGATTGAATCCAGTTTTGTTAATATAAGTAACACCTCCATTAAGTAGAAAGTTTTATTCAAAGAAACGTCACTATATTATTTCCGATGTCTTACAGACAATCGTGTAAATTCAATGTCTAAAATGTTTGCTCTACATACTAGCTACTACTTATTTTATTTCATAAGACTTTTTTTAGCTTAATATGTTATAAAAAAACCCGATATTACTTTTGGAAATAGTAAAACCCTACATTATAATGACGTTTGTTAACATTATATTTCATCAATGTTTATTTCACTTATAAACTTTAGACATGAGTAAAATATCATTATTTCGTTTATCATAACGATTTTTTATAGGTAATACCTATTCATTTTTTATAACATTATTCGGCTGAATATCTCTAAAATCTAAAATTATCACATATAAAAAACATAAGGTATATTTGTTTAATATATTTGTCTATCTATACAAGACGCACTTACGTATATATATAAATTCTCAGTCACAATGTTTGACCACGATGAACTCCGAAATTGCTCAATCGCTTTTTATGATTTTTTTTTATTTAGCTGAATTTGTTTCGACTTAGGACATAAGAGAGGTTTCATTTTAATGAAAAATATTTTTAGTGTAATATATTTTACAACATATAGGTATATAAAATGATCTGTCACAGTGTTTGACCACGATGAACTCCGAAACTATTCAATCATTTTGATGGTTTTATTGTTCGTTTTGCTGAATTCGTTCCGACTTAGATTATAGAATAGGTGTCATTTTTATTAATAACACAACAAAGCGTGGCTGGGTCAGCTAGTAATTAAATATAATTTTATTGAAAATAAAGATTAATTCGATCGAGTTTCATTAGACAAAAGTATCGTTCGATATATTTACCATTTGATATTATATTCATGATGATGAAAATAATAAATTGTGCCTCAGCAGTGATGTCAATTCTACATTGTTGAAGATAGTGCAAAATAATACCTGCTGCGTATTTGCATGCTGCGTACTTACAATAGATACTGTAGGTATATACGTTGTTTACTTCCATACTTGCTAGTTGCATGCAAGTTCAGGGGAAATGGTCGCCTGCTCATGGGGGTCGGGGTCCCTGAGATCCACCGCTATAAGGAAACCCTGAGAATATGGCACCTTAATTAAGTTCGTTAAATGACCACAAGCATCGGTCTCTCGTGATGCTTGTTGGCTTGTTGCTCATATGTTTAGTTGCTTGTTACATACTTAATAAATAAAAATAAGAAAATACATTGTCCTGAACCCAAGTTAGGTCTTCCTTTTAGTTCTATCTTGTTTTTCTTTCTTTCCTGTCGCTCTGTCGCTCTACCTTTCTACTTTCTTTTCTTTGCAATATCACTGCTCTAGGGCGAGGAGTATCTTTGGCTCCAACCCCCTGATGCAACAACATCATAATAATGAACATCAAAAACTATAAAAACCTATCTTAATTTGAATCAGTTGCCCCAAAATTAAATTAATTAGAAAAAAAAAACCCCAAGTTAGGTAAGTTACCAAAGCAGTTGTATTATGAAATTTAGAAATAACGACGGTACAAAAACACCTATAGGCTGAGACTTGTTTGCATACCATGCTGTATGATTATGATAGAGCAGTTAATTCAATGTAAAGCATGAACTTTTATGTGGGGCTAGAATGGTGGTGTCTTGCAATATTTGTAATTTCTTTAGCTAAAGGCATAATAAAATATAATGTTAAAATACTAATTTCGAGGACCTGATTCAGCTAGAATAACTCAGTTTTTCCAGGGGGTTGGTTTTGTGTTTCATAAAAAAAAATACATTATTTAATTTCCAAACAAAGTATTTGTAAGAAAAGAATTTATGTAAATGGTTGTGCGAACTATAAATTCGCTTAAATAAAATTGTACTTGTACATAAATTATATTTTAGATTTATTTGCAAAGAAATCTTGGTAATCTTTGAAAAAGAAATTTTCGTCCTTATTATATCAACATTTATATTAGAAGTTTATGAAACTAATATAATATGTTTATTTTGATACCATAATTTGACTGTTAAAGCATTTATTTCTTATTTTGAGGTGTTGCCACAATTTTTTCAAGGACATTTTGTAAGATTTGTAGCTTTATATTTTGTGGTTTGATTTTAAGTTGTGGTAAATTATGTGAGTGTATTTAAGGCACAATGTATAGTTGAGTTTATAACCGTCTAGTTGACCTCAGTACAATTATTGCAATAAATAAACCGAAATCAGTAGATGGCTCAGACCTGCAATCAAAATTGTAGGTAAGCCACGCACAAACTGTAATAAATCAAGTCACAGTTATATAAGTGACCTCAACGTCGAGGTTATACGACGTATCTCTTAAGGAATAATGCCATTATATCCAATTCCAATAAAAACACAATATTATATTGTTTATACCTATCTTCGTTATTCATGAGTCACCATATTTCAAGACTTGTGTTACTTAGGTATTAAATATAAATGCTAAACTTTGATTAGTTTTTAGACAAAGAATTATCTTTGATTTTTATAAAAATAATCTTTTTATCAAATATAGTTATATGAAATTATAAATATATCAAACGATACTCATGTAAAACAAAATTAAATGAAATACATATATCCTTTTCGCAAATATATGATGATAAAAAAGTAGTTATGTTCTTGTAATTAAAAAAACGCCACGGTAATAAGTAACTAAAAATGTAGGCAAAACATGTTACTCACTAATTATCCATAAATCTTCAATGTCTCCTGGCACATAACGACTTCATAACTGTAATGTGGTGTTATAAACATGTACATAGGTATTGATTCGTGTCACACCGTGCAAAAATCAATGTCCGATCACAATCGATAACGAAGACTACATCAACGCTAGTGTTCCTAAAACCACTATATAGTCATTTCACATAAGTCGTTTTTTTTAACAATTGCAATAAGATAATCGGAAATTTAAATTAAAAGTTAGAATCACTTGGTCGCCATTTTGGTCCGGCGTGCGTACGCGCCTGCGCGCCGCGAGCACCGCGAAATTACAGCCAGAGAGCGCGCACCCGCTCGGGCGTTTAAAAATAAAATAAAGTTAAAACATCGTCATTTTGTGCACGTGTGTGTGAGGGCCGGTATTTATTTATAGGCTAGTAGCTATGTAAATAACGTACAACGGAGTCCGGTTCAGCAGTTCTTGTGGTTT
Source organism: Calamotropha paludella (assembly GCA_927399485.1). NCBI lineage: Eukaryota > Metazoa > Arthropoda > Insecta > Lepidoptera > Crambidae > Calamotropha > Calamotropha paludella. Next base: position 16,258,877 of record OV656815.1, on the reverse strand, counting down.
GCGAAACGGCTTAATTCGATCGGCTCACCAACCTACTTTGTTCAAACTGCATCGAATTAGCTCACGAACAGTGTAAGCTTGTGGTTATCTATAATAAATTCATGTTTAAACTCTTCGTTTGCTATGAGCATTCGCGCTGATTGGAAAGTCATTCGGTATAGTTTACAACTAAGGAAAAGCGCAAAGCAATTTCATGAGCCGACGCACTTTCAGAGATAAAGCTGCTCAGTAATTCAAGAGTTGCACAACATTTAAAAAAACCCAAACATTCTTTGTTATTTGCCCAACGATGGTAACCGATGTTGTTTAAAGATGGTAACTCCTAGCAGAGAGCAACTAAAACTACATTAAATAATTACAAGCCAATTAACTATCGATGACTGACCTAATACAAAGAAAGTAATGCTTCACAATTATAGAAAGTGCATATGCCAAGTACCTCTAGGACAACCTATCTACTTACATTCTTTGAGAGGTGTAGCTATAATTAAACACAACTAGCAATTGCTCGCTAGTAATCAATAAGAAATCGGTGGGGATTGGAAAGTATCTCAATAAATATTTAAGATTTCCAGAACTACGCACGATATCTTAATACCTGTAACGTTAGTAACGTTTTAAATAAACGATTTTTCTCTTTATTACGTACCCAAATAATCACCAATTTTCGTAACGAAAGATAAAGGAGATAGTTAGTTAGAACATTATAAAAAGTGAGCAAAACAATGTATTTCAGAAGATCAGCCATTGCAAATATAAACTTATATTATAGTACTTTGTCATTAAACTGCTGCTTTACTGTCAGATTGACAATTTCTTATGAGCAATTAAATATAAATAAATCAAAACACAATAAAAAAAATCATTTCGCAGAGTCATAATCACAAGAATAGTAAATAAGTATACTTAAATTATGATTATTACCGACAAATCTAATAAAGATAAATGGTGGTTATGACGTAAAAGATAAAGTCTAATGCTCGGGCTGAATATTAAGGCGTCGTAAGGCTTAGTTCAGACGGGCGGATTAAGCTCGATATTGCGCGGCGGTATTTCAAAGCGGTCGATGACCCCGCCTCCCCACGCCGACATCGCCTGCGTCTTGTACCTTAGGGTTGCCTTAACCCAAAACATTAGATACAATAATTGTATACTTTTTTAAATACACTCATAGCTGAAATGCAAATAGAAGAAAATCTTAGTAATTTTCTTTATTTTTTCTATTGTCAATACTATTTATCTATTTGAGCAAGCTTTGACCGGGACTTTTTGACGGGAGCGGGAAGCGTCACGTTGGTGGTTTCTCTTGTTAAAATTTGTGCTGTTGTGGATATTAGTGCGTAATAATGGTAGATTATTAACCACTAAGTGTTTTTGAACATACAAGAGTGTTGGCAAGTGTAATAAAGCAGCGGAAGTTGTCTTTTCCTGCTCTCTCAAGAAGTCCACGGGGAGGTTTCAGTAAAACCCCACACATTTACTGAAACCTAGGGGGAAAAAAATATTTTACTGTTCAGTCATCATCATGAAATAAAGAAAAGAAATTACTCAAGAACTGGCAATTATACTTACTTGACACTGGCTTAATGCACAAATCGTGCAAGCCACAAATAAAGAAAAAGAAAAGAAAGAGCTTTCACCGTCTTGGACAGCCTTTGTTATACACGTATCTTTTGATTGGTATAAATGATATGTGGTAAGTGTTACACATTTGAGGCTATGTAAAAATATATTATTAGTAAAACGAAGTATCTATTTATAACTAACTAGCGGCCCGTCCCGGCTTCGCACGGGTGGACAAAATTCTTTAAATTTTTTCTAGCATTCAATATAGCCTATGACACTCAGCAATAATGTGCCTTTCTATTGATGAAAGAATTTTTAAAATCGGTTCAGTAGATCCCGAGATTACCCCTTACAATTTAACAAATATACAAACACACAAACTTTACTTCTTTATAATATTAGTATAGACAAACCCATACTTTAACACAGTGACACTATTATGTGTATAGTATGAATACCAAAATCCTCCCACGTCGCAGCAGCAACACGACAACTACATGACAATAATTTGCAGCTATGTATGTATTTTGTGTGAACGAAGATATAATAGGTATGTAGTATAAATGTACATACCTATTATAATTTTTTGTTCTCTTTTAATTGACAATCTAAAAATAGAAAGTATCAAATAAGCCCCTGTTAATTTATTACCTCTGATATTCCGCTAATGCTATAAATTGCAGCTAAGTGTTGCTAAAAAAAGAAATTTTTACGACTGAAATTATTTTACTTCTACTTATATTATAGTCAATATATAAAAAAATCGCTTTACCCAATAAAATAATAATGATGTATTAAATAATAATGATGTATCATACCCCAAAGATAGAAGTTTAAAGAGATAATAATATTCCAAATGGAGATTATTTATTTCTCAAAAAGTATCTATTTAAGTTAACTGTTATTAATTTTACAAAATTGTTACCTATTCTATCTATCATACGCCATCTTTATACACCTACTTGAAATAACAGTAAGGGGCTCAAAGTTTGTACCCAATCTGATTCTAATGTATTGAAAAATTGGATTTTTCCCTAAAAATGGACGACCCTATAGAACTCTCGTATTTGCTTTTTAATTCTAACTCGCAGCTGACTGCGGCCTACTTATTCACACCCTAAGAAACTGATATGCACACAAATTCTACATGCATGTTCCACCAAGCTTTTTACGACTTTCTAGAAATACCCTAGAAGGCTTGTTATATTATAAAATAAAGAAAATGAAAAACAACAGTTAATTAATCAATTAATGAGGTATACACTTATAAGCAAACGTGATTGTTTTTATGTAAAAATACCTGTTCAGGTAAATGAGAATAAAGATTTCAACAAACGCTAGGTACTTACTAAGACAATCAATAAAAAGTTGATTACGAAAATCAAGTCTTAAAAGTCCTTTATATATGAATCTCGATAGATTTCATCTAAATCTTGTGTGATTAACTAACAAATATTCAAAGAACTAAAGATACAACTTTCTTCATGAAATGATTTAATAGAAAAATACCAGAAAAATCGTCTCGGCTCACAAGTTATTCTCAAGTGGAAAAATTATCTACTGAAAAATATTACACAAGATAACATTAAAATATAAATACTAAAATCATAAATGCAAATTATAAATCCAAGAAACACAGAGTATTTCTGATTCCGAAAAATCTTTTACTTCTGTGGGACTATCAAAAAACGATCTACAGGCCATATTCTACCTAAAAAATGTTTAAAGTCAACGCGAACCAAATCATAGCAGAAGCAGGTGTATAGATATAATTGTGTAATGATTGATTTCCAATTCTTCTTAAATACACGGTATAATAACTTACCGTAGCCACATATCTACAACTTAACCACCTGCAGGCTAAAATCCACATCTTAGTTACATCTCACCTGCCTACAAAAAAATATTGCGACTTTCAACTTCATATCAAACTGCCTTACAGCTACTAACTTAAAACAATTCCAAACGTCTCTATAAAAGGAAAACAAAACGAAACGTTTCATTTTTAACAAAAAAAAAAACAAAAGAGATAAATTATCAAGCAGTGTTTTTTTATCATATTGGAGATTTTATCTAAACTGTTTTCCTGGTATAAGTTTTTTAGATTTGGATCTAAGTTGTGTAGGTTGGCACCTTTGCCTCAATAGAAAACAAAAAGGGATATAACATTTTCTGTTAGTATCTTTAAGTTATGTATAGAAACGAGATTCCCCTTCGAGGAAGCGCCACCCCCGCCCTCTAGCAAACAATAAATATGTCAGTGGAGATATTACAAGCTCACGTCTCGGGCCCTGTCTTAAGTAAATTATTACTCTGCAACTTTTCCTGATGAGTTCTCTGTGCCTAATAACTTTTTAGATTTTATTGCCCCGTCGGATTAAGAGCCATTTTATTTTTGTATGAGGCTTATACTGTGTAATAAGAACGTGGAGAGATTTGTGTTAGAGAAACGAAGGTCTTAGAAACTAATCTCTGAAGTATTATGTACCCTTGTACTGTGAACTGTTAAGATGTGGACAAAGAAATTTAAATAACATAATCAATGGTTTTCTTGATGGAGAAAAAATAAATTAAATGTTGAATTTTTATGATGTTTACATGGGAGAGGATTTGGATCCTTACCCACCAGAATTAAAGCACAAATTAAGGTACGGAAGCTCTTAGTAATCTAACCACAATAAAGGAAAATATTGTGAGTACTCTCGTTATGAATAGCTCTTCCAGGTCAAAAATGAATACAAAATACTATCATTTAGACAAAATTTTAATATTTTAATATGTATATCTTTATAATTCATATTAACGTAAGCAAAACTCGTCGGTGTGAAATATAAATATTCTTAAAAAAATCTTCCCGCAGCATACTAAATAACAATGCCTAATATTTTATGATGATTATAAGTTGCTGTCAGTTCTCATGTGTCTTTACTTTAAGCTGCTTTGTGATATCAATGGTATTATTAAAAAACTTAGTTCAACTAAATTATTACGCAGGTGTTAAATATGTAATTATTTAAATAAATTACAGTCAGAATTTATACTTAATTATTTTTAATAATTAAGATATACCTAGCTCTACATTATCATATCGACAATTATATCTACTCATAGTTCTAGTTTCATAAAAACAAATACGCTTAAAACCTTAACAAAATATAGCTCAGTTTTTGTAATAACATTTTCAATTTCGTTGGGCAAAAACGTTTGGGAAACCAACTTGAGGTAGCCTTATCGGGCTGCGTGATGGAATCCAGTTACCAACTAAAGTTTCAATTTAGATAAAACACGCTCTCTCTCAGCAGTCAAACAACCTGGTTATTTCTACCTGTAATATTTATTCATTTTTTCAACGGTAGGCACTACCTTCTAATCTTTTTAACAGTCTAAAAATACTGTAGGCTTTGATTAGACGGCAAAGTTATCACCGGTTATCGTTTAGAACCGCCACTGTAATTCCCGTAGTCCTTTAATATTAAATTAAAGTAAAGGACAACATCAAAATCTTACCTAACTGCAATTTTCGCTTCATTGGTTTGATAAAAATAAATTAAAGAGCAGTAACAATTTAGTCGATTCAATTATAATTAGGTTCATTTCACTTTCTTAAATCTAATAGTAATTGTTAAATAAAAATTATGTACCAATATTTCTGAGTTTTTACACTTATTACACTCATATTTAATTAAGGAAGTGTTATAAAATGAGAAGCTATTTTATAAAAATTGTTTATAATGTAAAAGGTAAACTCCAGCACTACTTTTCCTTCTTTGGGTATTTATGATATCACTACATAGTATAAAACAAAGTCGCTTTCTGTGTCCCTATATCCCTATGTATGCTTAAATGTTTAAAACCACGCAAAGGAATTTTATGCGGTTTTTTTTAATAGATAGAGTAATTCAAGAGGAAGGTTTATATGTATAATACATGCATAATATAGTAGAGCATTGCATCCGTGCGAAGCCGGGGCGGGTCGCTAGTATAAATATATAAATTACTGGCTTTTACCCGCGGCTACGCCAATTTTTTTCATTTTTTTTTTCAATAAAAAGTATCCTATGTTACTTCTAAGACATCCAAAAATATATGTACGAAGTTTCATGACGATCGGTTCAGTAGTTTTTGCGTGAAAGCATAACAAACAAACTTACATTCACATTTCTAATACTTATCAGTAGGATTTTTAGGTTTGTTATGGGTAAGTCGTGGCTGCTTTGTGCAGTACCTATAATAATACTGTTAAAATGTAAATACACCCATACAATTGTGTATTTACATATTATAATGAAGTTAGATCGAATATAAATCTTTCAAGTCACACATGTGACAAATACAAGCAAATAATAAAATAAAGCAAATATTCATTATGACCCTATAAAAATTAAGGGTTTTTATAGTTATATTGTTTACTACAATTTACCAATTAATTATAAAAAAAATAATTAATCAAAAAATATCTTGTTTTTATTTACATGTATAATCGCTAATTCTAATATCTTCTCACCTTTAATGAATATGTTGATGCAATTAATTAATTTTGAGTTTTATAAATCAACAAAATGAGTATTATTGCTTTTATGAGTTAAACTACTTGGTTAACTTGCCAAATAACTATGAGAATTCAATCATTTCATTAGTTTTTAAATTAACTATTGTAGTTAGTATTTAAATTCAAAGTATTTTTATTTGGTTACGTAACTATAGCATATAAAATAATAATAATAATAATAATAAACAGATATACGGTGAAACCAAAAAGGCAAACAATCAACATTTGTTGCAGCATGGACATCACCTGCAACGCTGGTAGGTACCTATTACGTGGCAACCTAGATGCGTGCGTGTGCAAACCAAAAGGGACAACTATTGAAAACAAAATATAACATCTATATAAATAAAAACAGTTCCCATTTTTCCTAATCACATTCAATCTTACTTGTCAATATTGCGCACGTCTGTGACCAATATTAACGCTGGTCTGATATTACAATCAATGTAGGTACTTTGTTTGGGTTTACTATTTTGATATACGGAAGCAAATACATAAATAAACCTTATAATATACCTACAGACTGTCTATAAAATGTTCATGTTATCCGGGTATTACACAGTTTATTTGTGGCTTTTACCATGACATTTTTGGGAAATATAACTAGAGGCATTTGGCCGTAAGTTTTTGGATGGGCTCAAAGCACGAAATAAGTTTTGTTGCTCCCATTTTATTTTAAAGGGTCATAATTATTCATCGCATGTAACTTCTGGAATTCGTGCAAATATTCTAGCACTTTGTGTTTAAATGCAATAAAAGTCAACGGATAACGTTATCAAAATGTTAAATTAAAACGTAAACGGTTTTAATTTACTATAAAATTCCTCTATATTTCATATAAAATCTTGTAATTTGTTAATATACTTAAGGGCTAACTAGGTAGAGTGTTTATTCAGTATTATCCAAAATGATCTAGAATTTAAACGACGGTATATGCATACATAATCATAAAACAAAATTTCAATAAATTATAGGCTGTGTATGAAGTACCTACCTACATAAAATAAAAAATCCTTTGTTGAGTATTTTGCAATTTCTTCTTCGTCAAGGGTTTTCTAATTAATGACCGAGCTTTTTAACTCTCTGCGAGTGTCTGTGCTTAGCTTAGGTAAATTTATTTAACATGTTTTTATTTTTAGTGACTGACTGCCTCCTCAGAAAGCCCTCATTCGCCCCTCGTTATATTATTGTTATTCAAAGAAAATTTTAATCAATTTAACTATCATTATAAATAATAATAGGTATAATAGGAACAGTTTCATATTTGTAAAGATAAATTTAGTTCAATTTACTGACTTCATTGCTTAGATCTTATGAACTATCTTTTGTACATAACACTAAAAGGATAGCCTTACCGAGACAAGGCTAAAATACTTAAAAAACATTGTTGCGTCCTTACAAAGCAAACAAAACGTTTCCCGCAGAAAAAAAATCAGGAAAAAGCGCGCAGGAGAAAAACAACGGGCGATCGTAAAAGAAAGAGCAGAGTTGGTAGGAACGCGGTGTGCTCGCTCAGCGCGTTGTGATTGGCTGAGACTCCCTCCCCCCGCTACCCCAAGCCGTAACTCACTGTTCACTTGTTTTTACGGCAGCCATTTTGTGACGTTCGCCCGCGCGCAGCGCGCTAATCCATACGTGCGCTTGTGTGCGTGAGAAGACCGGTTCTCAGTGGGTTCGCGCCTTTTTTATAGAGAATATCAACGAAGCGAACGTTCCATATTCCAGCCGTTTTACAATAAAATAACCACATAAATCAGTCTTACAAAAAACTTACATTAATTTGCAAAAACTCTTATTAACTAAAGAAATAAATAATCAAATATGTAGATAGGTAAGTAATATAGATATTTATTAAAACAGAAAAAAAATTGGAACTGTCAATAAATAGGTACGCACGCAATTTTTGAACTCGAGGCACACAAATAGAATCTAAAAGTTTCAAACGTGTAATAATATTTTTGTCTAAAGAAAAGGCTATCAGCATTTTAAATGGCTAAAACATTGAACAATACATCGTATATTCTCATATTTCCAATATAATAAAACAATTCTCGCCTACAGCTCTACAATATTCAGCAGACATCACTGGCGGATATGAGTTCCTTGAAATAAATACATGAGCTCTGAGTATCATAACCAACAACAATGGCTAGTTGAATAAATTACAACGTCATCCCTAGTCTCATAATGTACCTACCCAGGATTAGAAACTGGTTCTACAACAAATAATTTTTCAGGTATGGTAGATACGAGTACCTTTATGGGCGACAGCTATAAAACGGGCTGATATGTAAAACTTAATTTTGAATAGGTATAAGAAATAAAATATTTTGGTCTAAAATGTGTCTCATTTCACGGATAAATCTATAATAAGATACACACATAAATCTATATGCATAAATGATTATCACCGATTCCTCGTTACTTAATTGTTGAGTTGGAAGAATGCTTTTTATTATTTTTTTTAATTATTTATGTCACAAGAGCATAAGATTAGGTAGATGTTAAAAATAAGTGCGGAAAATTAAAATTGTGGGAAACTTGGGATTGATATTACTTAATTGATTAATCCTATAACCAAAATTTATGAATTATTTATACATATTTTTGTTATACTAATCTCATGCTTGTTTTTTTTATACTATACAAACATTAAGTGGAGGTGGCTATATTAAAAAAAAAATTGCAAGCTATAAAATTATATTTTTTTTAATTTAAGAGACCCTTTAAAGTTTCATTTATTTATTCGTGTGCTTTAATGGTGCCTTATTATGGAAATTGTTAAAATATTTATATAAATATCGATGTTATTAGGTAGGTACTTTGTTAAGGCATTACAAAGTTATAACATCCATATTTACTAATCATATTTTGAAAATAAAGGACGATTGTTTTATTAATTCATTGATTAACGTTCATATTATTGATTCATCTTGCTTCATCCAACGTTAAAATATACTTAAGTACCTATAAAATCTACCTATTTCATATCACATATCTATCGTATAGGTTATAATTCTAATTATGATAAGGAAGGGTGTTATACGCTTTTTGATTATACGAAGATGTTTAATAATAATAACATTAAACCATATTTTTCAAAAAAGAAATGCACAAGTATTTCTTTCTGATAGAAAGAAATACTGGTACGCATTTTATAACCTCTAACTAAAAATGTCTTAAAGGTACATTATTCAGAAAAGTGTCGTTAATAAAAATAATTATATCGTAATATGATAAACTATAATTTTTAATAATTTCTCTCAATATGAAAAATATGCAAGCTGTCTTTGAACAGACTCTTTGGCAACCATGTTCAAATATAAATGGAGTATGTACTTAAGTAACTTTTTGCTACCGTATCTGAGCCTTATAATTATAAAAGACCCCAAGTAAATCGCTATCTCTTACCGAACATTAGTATTCGGGCCGTATCTTCTCCCCAAGCTCATTAACGTTCCTTTCCACCTATCTCCCCTTAATGAACGTCCATCTATAGATTCATGAGAAGGCGTAATGGAACGTGACGGCTTATCTTTACGTCTTGATCCCTTAATTAGTAAAGCCTCATTACATTTTGAAAATTCACTAAATGTCGATTATAATTGAAAAACGTTATCTTCACTCTTTTTAGATGAAACAAGGACAAGTTTTCTTTAATTATATAACTGCATCTATTAGTCAAAAAAAAAAGAACTACCTAACCTTTGCGATTTTCTTACACTTCTTTTTAAAAATACTTTTGACACCTAAAGGTGATATAAAGATTAAAGATATTCTGAGGTAACATTTAAGTAGGTACTGTTTATATGTCGTGTTCACTCGTGGAAATCAAACACCAACAGTAACGCATGTGAAGGCGATTTTAAAAATAAAAAAGAAACGTCAAGATAACTTAAAAAAGCAGGTACTAAAAGAAAACCACGCAAATACATGCTTTCATTATCCAGTGAAAAGTGTTTCATTACTTAACTGTGTTCTTTATGCAGACATATTTTTACATTTGTTCTCATAGTCGTGCGTGATGGCCTAATTGGCTTTCACAGTAATTTCAATGTAACTGGAACAGTCCTTAATGTTTAACCGTTGCCTGAATACTTAATCACGGCACATATACCTACAGGTTGTGTTTTTACTACTGTTATTCTTATACAGACAATGATAAGGGAAAAATACTAAGTGGTCTAGTAAAAAAATGTGTTTAGTTCATTTCTTATTGATACAATAACTAAACGTCATCCTAATTGCAGTGGATTATTAAGACTTACTCGAAACGTGTATAGGCAAACCTCCATCAACTATCACTCCAATTTTTCAATGTCAAAAAAGCACGCACCTATCTGTACCTTTATATTCAGACTAGCACCAAACTTAAAAAAATCTTATACTGCCTATAAATTTTCTTTATGGCATTTCTGTTTACATCTATGAACCTATACACTTTAGGTCATCTTTATTCTTTAAACTTTAACTACAACAAGTCCATTAGGTCATAATAATTTCTAATTATGAAATTCCATTAATATTTTTGACGTCAATAATTAAGTTACAATAAAATATTACATAAATAAAATAAAAAAAAATATTAATGGAACAAATGTAGATTAGCATAACATGTCAATTTTTTTTTCAAATGTTAGCAAATGTCACATTTTCAAATTATGATTTGTCATTGAAAATTCGGATTCAGAATAAACAGATTTTTAAACTAACCATTTATGTAGCTAATGCTTGAAAATGCTAAGCGGTAGTGTTTTAAAAGGCATTTCTACTACTACAATAAAATGTTTGAAATCGATTAAGGCAATAAAAGAAGAATTAGAAAATAATCATTCTTTGCTTGTGAATAGGGTACAGTACAAGATAGAATAGGTTATATTAAAAGTCATTTAGTTAACAGTTAACATTAGCATGCAAATATGTCATAACAGATAAAAATTTGATAATGTCATCACTATTATATAAATCAAAATAGTAATAATAATATCATTTCTATAATTTAAAAATGATAACGTAGAAAAACACAATCCAATCCATAACCAAGTCAGTTAATAATTATTTGTGTTATCAATGGTATTAATGTCATTATTTATAATAAAAAAAAAACATTAATCATGTAAAAAGTATATTTGACGAGTCAGTTATGTAGTATTTTTTTAAATATAAGAATTGAAAGGCATGTCTTTTATCTTTTGAGATAATAGCTGTTCAACATACGATCCGCCCAATGTGGCTCGTTTCTACCGTTAAATTGAGCCCATTCATTTTGTGATCTAATCTAAATGCATGTCTAAAATAATTTTAGAAAAATAAGTATGCACTAAGGTATAATACCCCCAGTATAAAATAGTGAGAGATTCTTGATTGTTTTTAGGAACACGTAAACAAGAATTCATATATGAATTAAAATTTATTAGCCCTCCACTGAATTATGTTCGACTACCATGTCCTAAGTTGTAAAGGTGGTGCCTTATAATTGCTAACAGACGCTACCGGCCATTAAACGGCATTCTTCACTTGCTTGAGGAGTGGATAAGTGCGTCTGTTACTAATTAGCTTAAAGACTGGCGCTTTTAGCTATGTACTTTAGTACCTAAAGGTAATTTGCAATATCCAATTTTAATTACTAAAGCTTAGAGACCGGTTTTTGTTAGAGTTTAACTATCTACTAGGTTTACCATTAGTGATTTTGGAGAACACTATTGATAAAGGTTTATAAAGTTAGACGATACGATACCACAGTTTTAGACTTCACAATAATAATACCTGAGACTTTCCCAGGTTCAAGTCTTTCAAAGGGCAGATTTTAGAACTATATATATTACTAGCTTCCGCCCGCGGCTTCGCCCGCGTGGTGTTTTGATAAAAAGTAACTTATGTTCTTTTTCAGATTTCAGACTATCCATATCCAATTTTGTAACAAACGGCTCAGCAAATTAGCCGTGAAATAAATATTTACAGTTACAGTAAATTAATTTGAATATTAATGATTATATTAAAAGAACGGTATAGATTTGGGTATAGCATTTGATTAAAAGAGAGTAGGTATGTTTAAAAAAATTAAAAAATATCTGTTTACAGTAGGTAAAAGTTACCTATGTATTCCATTAAGTGGCAGAAAGTACCTAGGAAAATTTATTGGTACCTTATGTCCAAGAGACACTTTACAGCGGCCAGCGTCACGTTGTATACAAAAATATTTTAAAATGACCTAATTTAAAACATTTTTGTACACAACGTTTGCTGTTTTGTTATTATTTGTTAAAATGTGGAGATTGTTTGGACTCGACACTCGCGAGCAGGCCACGTACAGTTGGCCATGCGAAAAACAGTTTTTCTCTAAATGGACACCTGCTACTTTAAGTGTTTGAACCGTTCCGTTCCGTTCGAATTTCGGGAATTCCGTTTGTAGAATTTCACCCCCACAGTGGTAAAAATTTCAAAATGCTAGAACAAACGATTTTTGTTTCTTATTTAGTGTCTAAATACAAAATGTAATGTTTTTATCTTCAAAATGATGAACTTCATACAAACTTTCAACCCCTATTGCATCCCCTCACAGGTCGAAATTTCAAAAACGCTACAACAAATTGTTTTTTTATTTCTTATCAAGTTCCTAAATATAAAGTTTCATAGTTTTATCCCCAAAAATGACAAAATCCCATACAAACTTTCAACCCTTATTTCACCCCCTCACTGGTCGAAATTTCAAAAACGCTAGAACAAATGTTTAATTATATCTTATCAAGTGCTTAAATATAAAGTTTCATGGTTTTATGTTTTAAAATTAAAAAATCCCATACAAACTTTCAACCCCTATTTCAACGTCTTCATCCCTTTTTTTCGCAATAAAAGGTAGCGTATGTTCTTTCTCGGGGACTAAAGATTGTCTGTGTCAAAATTTCATCAAAATCGGTTGAGAGGTTTAAGCGGGAAAGCGTAGCAGACAGACAGACAGACAGAGTTACTTTCGCATTTATAATATAATTAGGGATGATATTTATTTTTATGATATTTGTATCATATATTATGTCATAGTATAATATATATTGATATGAAAAATTTATCCATCGGTTACCTTAGTATCTACGACACAAGCTTATGAGCTTGGCTAATTGATGTGAAGGTAAGAAATATTATTATTATAATTTTATTGTTATTAATTGACTCAAAATACTTTGTATTAATTTTCGAGGAAATGTTGTATATCAGATGTGGTATTATTCCTATATAATGGACTCAAAGGCAAGAATGAATTCAGTCAGTAGTTCTTTAAAAATTCTAAAGAAAAATGCAAGTCCAAATTCGAAAACTCTTTCCTCTATAAACTATAAAAGAGAAATAAAACCTGGCGACATCTCTCGAGTGACTGATGATGCAGTGGAACGAAGTGTTTTTATAGGAAACTTTACGGCGAAGTGGAACGGCCAAACCGCTGTAAACTGACAATCGTGGTCGACTCTTAACGCTAGTTCATTTCCCAGCCATGACACGGCCGCGTTAAACGCTGAGACCTCTAATCTCTGTAATCTGCACCTACGTCTTGTTTGAAATTGGTATGTTAAATGCTTGGATAGGTTCACCATGTTTCTTACGAAACATTTTTTTTTAAAGATTTGCGAATATAGCACTTTTTAATACAAAAACACTACTTATGTATAACCATTGCTTTTTTAACTATTCATGGGTTACAAACCATTTGTTAGGTAGGTGGATATAGGTACAACTGCGCTAATAATACTCTCAGTATAAATCCTCGCTTATATAGGCATAGGGCATAGGCATATAAAAATGTAAATAAATTTGTAAATATTTTTTAAGATTATATTATAATTAATACACTTAGAAAAATTCTTAATCCTATTTGTTCTGACTAATGGCTTCATCCGTGATCTGTTGTTTTTCTATGTGGCAAACATTAACCAACTGGAAAAACAGCAATATATATATGTTATATTTGCAGTAATTACAGCGTGCGACAATCTTTACAGTATTAAGTTATTTGTAACCCTTGTATAATATTCAAATAAGATAGGTACTCGTACAGCAAAGATTCAGGTTATATCTATACTTCTATACTAATATTATAGAGAAGTAAAGTTTGTGTGTTTGTATATTTGTTAAATTGTAAGGGGTAATCTCGGGATCTACTGAACCGATTTTAAAAATTCTTTCAACAATAGAAAGGCACATTACTGCTGAGTGTCATAGGCTATATTGAATGCTAGAAAAAAAATTAAAGAATTTTGTCCACCCGTGCGAAGCCGGGACGGGCCGCTAGTAGGTAATAAATATAGGGTCAAGGCGGCAACAGTGGGTCACTTTTTTTTTCCAGTGATGTAACTTGATGTGGGTGAGTGTTGGAAAGTTGTAAAAGGATTAGTATTATAGCGTTACTAATGTATATTGATTATTCCAATCGATTTAGTTAAACAAGGTAATATTTAAGCAAATAAACAGTATTTAAAAAAAAAACTCATTTGAGCCACTGTGTACTGGGGGTGGGATACAGTGAATCGGCCCTCAGTTTACAGTGAATCAGGCAAGTTCACAATGGATCATCTATAATATAACTCAAATAAAAAAGTTTTTTTTGCTTTTTATCTTTATTTTTTGTTTTAATCAAACAATAAGTTTTACATCGAAAATGAATTCTTTTTTACAACTTCACCTCAAAGTGACTGTTTAGTCTTACACATTTAAAATTTACTAAATTATCTTATTTTTTTTTACTTAGTTAATCATCAACAGAAAACTTTTTCTGTATCTTGCATAAACTATCAAACAAAATGAATTTTTATCCTTAAAATGAATAATCAGGTAACTTTTTGACTACTTCAGTCTCAAAGTGACTTTTCATTCACACATAAGAAATATAATTTTGCTTTTTTTCATGTCAGCTATGTGTTTCCCTATTTTACGGGGCCTTGATGGTCAAGTCATCCTAAAAGGGAAAATTAAGAAAAAATATTACGTGTTGATTTTTGCTAAACTAATGTCCAGGTAGTTATTATCCAGTACCAGTAGTACACAGTGGATCCTGAACCACTGTGAACTCAAATGATTTGAACCACTGTGTACAAAACTGCCATTTTGGATTTAACTCATTCCACGTGTGATGGTTTTACGTAAATCGAAGTGCAATATACGCCAAAATGACCTCAACGAAGTTTGTTACTTAGCAAAAATATAAGTCCATTGGTGAAACAAAAGGTTTGTGAAAAAATACCAAGTATATCTCACCTGAAAATTCACTTTTTCTTTCGTCAAAACAAAGAAAACACTTAAACACGGGTTTGTTACATGGTTGACCCAGGGAAACTGGTTGTGACCAGTATCTGTCAGGAGACCTTCCGAAGAGTGAGAGATAGAAAAAGATACCTATAATACTTTTGATACAACGACCAGTGCTCCACTGTTGCCGCTATAACCACTGTTGCCTCCTTGACCCTACACTATAAAAATAACTTTTTACAAATATTTTTCTACAGATAATAATAATTTTTCAACGTTATCTTTAAAATGAATAAATCACCCAAATTTCATCGCTTAATAGTAGAAATGTATTGATTAATTTATAGTTATTGCAGTTTTTAATTCAGAAGGATATCATGAAAATAAGACAGGAATAAATATATAAAGATTCTGTACTAAGTAACTGCCTTACAATGACTTTCGAAGGTGTGTTTATAAAAGGATACATAAAAAGGAAGACTGAGAGATGATTTAAGAAAATTTAACCCCGAAGAGAAATAGGTAGATAATTTTGCTGTATGGAAATCTGTTATTTTTAAATTGAAAGAATTTGAACTCAAAAAACATGCTCGATGGTAAAAAATAAATCTACAAGGATACCAGCCTTTAAGAAAATTCTAGCTTGAGGGGGGTGAAAAGGGGGTTGATACTTTAAAACCTGCACCATTTTGAGGGTAGAAGCTAGAAACCAAGTAGGTATTGAGTCTTTTGATAAAAATAAACATAAATATTTTTTTTTAGTTTTTGTAAGTGCTACTTGGACCTAATAAGTGGCGTCGTCAGGTTTTTATTTCATCGACGAAAATATATACATAGTAGGTAAGTTACTATATCATATTAGTGACACAGGGCAACAACTTTTTTGTTACTTTCAATTCAATTTAAAGATATTCCTTTTTTCCTATACTTCTTCAATTTTTAAAATAATATTTACCTTTTAATCTTACTAATAAAAAGATTATAGAATTTGCTCCTAATTTGCTGCTTATGGAATTAACTTCTTGTAAATTTAAACTCAAGTTAATTTTGTTTAAATGTCCATATGACCACTACTATACTTAGCAAAGATTGAAGCAATAAATAATGTAACAATAATATCAACAGGTACTAAGTATACCTACTAAGATAAATCAATAAATATTTTTATGGAAATGCAACTTTTCCAAAAAAAATTATACAAAACAAAATTTTGTAGGTAAAAGTGTTTAGATAAACAAATTTTGAGTAAATAAGTAGGATAAAGTTGCCTCATTGGACCACATAATAATGAACAGGCGTTAAATTAAAAAGTATTATAGGTATATAAATAAGTTGAATTTAGTATTACCAATATTCCTTATAAATAGCTATCCACAGCTACTATTTCAGATTTTTTTTAATATGGTTTTTAGTTACAAAATACTAATATTTTGTTTTTGTTTGGGTTGCCTTATTTGGGTCACAATTACTTTAAATGGTCTACTCAGTTGCTATAAACTTTTTTACTGATTGATTTTAAAATATTGAACTGCGCCTATCCTTATAAATCAGTTTGTTAATATTAGTAAGTATAATTTCTTATAAAAATCTTTTTCTTAACAAACCTTTGTTTAAGGCACCTTTGGCACGCCAATAAACTTAAAATTGAAAGAGTTACTATGATTGGAACGGTCCAATCAAAAAGCCTAACGTCATTTCATTGATGGCAACTCTTTATTATCGCACAAAAATATTAATAATTAAAAAACTAAATTTTTTCTCAACAAAGTAGCTACATATTTAGGTACCTGTGCATTGTTACCGAAAACAACGATGATGAAACGTATCAAAGAATTAAACATACATGATATTGTATGTCACGTAACTCAAATATCGTAGGCTGATACGTCACAATGATGCACATCTCCCTCAAACTGAGTTAACAGCGACACTGGCAGCAGAGGGGTCATCTAGCTCGCGATTGGATGTAACGGATAGTTTTTAGTATTATTAATTTTGAAGATACTAAAGCGGTTCAATGAAATATCCGGTCCAATGAAAGCAACTTTTCCCTAACTAAACTGAACTCACTAAATATAGTGGCCTCTGCAAGATGGCGGATTATATTTTCTATTCAACCAAATGAAAGCTTCAATCAAACTAGTAAATATATAAATATATGTTTACATATTGAAATAATCTATATTTATATATGTTCTTAGAACTAACCTGTCTACGTACGCCTATATTATGATGATAAATTACAAAAAGATTGGTTATATTTTTATAGACTGGTATGCTATAAAAATATATGAAAATTTTGCTTTAGTATATTTTTTCTTTTCAGTTAACGTAATTTTTCTATTTACAAAACAATTACACTTTATTGTTTACACCACAAAACAAAAAGGATATGAAATTACCGATAATGTCTTAACACGTTTACGTGAACGCAATTATTTAGTTCGTTTATTTTTATAAAAGCTTGTTTTAATTTTTTTTATTCTATTTCTTAGTACCAACAATAGAAGCTCTGCTTGGTTTGATACAAATAGTTTGTGTTAATTCATTTATTTATTTAAGATTAACACTTCTACAAACAACTAAAGAAATGTATATTTATTCGGTATTTAATTCTTAAACTTAATGTTTTTCACTTTAATATTTTTTTTTAATATTTCAACCCTTTTTTATCCTTTTAAAGTGCAATTTTATAAAACACTGAAGTATTTGCTAATTTTTTTCTTATTAGAGGCTTGTCTATCCAATTTGATGCGTCTTACTTTAAAATTATATACTTATATGATTAATTATTTTAATACGAATTACACACAATTATATAGTTACTAAAAAAATTTCCTACTCCACCCACTTTTGGCAGATTTTATTTTTAAATGGGTAAATATTGGTAAATATTTAATTGAGGCATTTGAATACAGTGCTTTAATTGGTTAACTTAAATTAATAATAACACTGTGTAGAAAAAAAGGGTTTATTTCTGAATAAAACTAACTTATAAATTATAATAGATATATATAAACATTTTAACAATACTGATACAAAGACAAAAATACTACGAATCTGTATATATATGTGGGAAAATGTTGCGGTAAATTCAGACTGACAAATAAACTATATTTTAATAAGACATTTACTTATTACTAAAAAGAACCTGAAGGAATATCATTCAGGTACTTCTATTTTCTGAAACAAATGTTTCCGTTAACATTTACCGTTTTGTTTTAATGAAACGAGCCATAAAAAACATCAATGAAAATTCCAATAATTAGGTACTAAATTATGCACTGAATAACACATTGGGCAATGAATACGAACGAACGAAGCGATATTATCTAAACATTTAACACTTTCCTTGTCAAAATGTTATTTGCATAATTTACATTGTGCGTTCGGGATTGTTTAGCTTTAACAATTTTTTGTTGTTAACCTTTTTGTTCTAGGTACATAAATTATTACCCTCATAATTTTTACGGTAATTTTATACGTACGTCATATATCGTTTTAAAACTCAAAATAACGGTAGGTAATGATTAAACTTTAGAAGGTTCTTTTGAAAGTTAGTAAAGCCCTTTTTAACACAATTAACATACTTTATCGATCTGATTTAAACTGATAGGTATATACTTTATTCCATTAGTTGCACAAAAAATACATTATAAATGAACATTATTAAACATTTTAGACAGAAATGGAACGTTTATTCCAAACAAGGCATTATAAATTCCCAGCTTATAATTCCTTACCCCCATCAACAAGAGCAAGTATAACGAATTGCACCAATAAAACGATATTTTACATAACAATGTTACGGCCGTGTTTGTTTGTGCCGGTCATTATCATGGACATTAATAATTTTAACAACTTTCAACTCAATAGAATTTATTACTCACTTTTTGTTGTATAGAAATAGGAAAAAAATAACGATTTATAATACCATTTTTTATTTTTACACTTATGAGAACAAAACCCCTATTTCAGCAACTAAATTTTGATAACCTATTATGTTCAATCCGTGTGTTTAGCAGAAAAAAGAGCTTGAGAGCGCTTGTAAGCAAAAAGGCGATCGCTAAGCGATAATAAGCAAAATGGCGGATTGTGTCAGCGCAACTGAAGTTAGCAAACGTGTCCTGGCCGAAAACTGTATAGTTTGTTTTTCAGCGCTAGTACGCTCTCTCAAGCGCTTTTTTCTGCCAAACACACGGAATGACTTGTTTTTCCTTTTTTAGTGTCAACTTTCTTTATGTCAACGACTATGACTGTCTGTCATCAACTACATTTTCTTACTACCTTTAACATCTAATAAATTTATAAAATTTTGCCTTAGTTTTTAAAATCGAAATAGTACTTTATAGGAGATGGAAATATATAGAGTTATAAAAATTACAATATTTTAAATACTGGTGCATTAGATAATAAAAATGGTTATCTTTCAAACTACGTAAAAATACAATACATTATTAAATAATATTAAAGTAACTTTTTTCAGTCAAGCTAATTTACCTCACTAAGAAAAAATATACCTATTAATCAATTCTGAAACATTCTGTGAGTCCCATCGCCATAATCCATTACGTTTCACAGTAAAGTCACCTGAAAGATTGATGTGTTCAGTACACCTTTCCCAAAATACAGGCGAGTGGGGAATTTCTAGGCAGAACACGTACCATATGTTTCCAATGAACAAAATCTCTTTTCAGATCAAATTGGAAATCCAAAGGATTTTCAACTCTATTATCGTAGTAATATTGAAATTTTAAAACGCAACCAACGGCAAAATTAAGTTTGAAAACTCTGAGGTGACACCCGAACTGTCGATACATTTCACAATTGTCGTAAACTTTGGAGACGGAAGGGGAGCGCAGTAAAATTATCATTTTATGCCGTTCGACGACTGAAATGACACAGGAATGCTGTAAAACTGATTTATTGGATACATCCCGCGAGTCATATGCCGAATTTTAGATGGCGTCTTTGTTTTGAGACGCAAAAACCAACAACATCCACCGCATTGACACAAAACAAAATAAAAACAAAGAAAATTACCACCTCACATATTTACATTACGTAAGCAATTTCAACTAAATAAATAATAACAAATCTTTTTAGGAAGGTGACAACTACACATAAGATCTTAAAAGATATTGGATCACATTATATCATTTTATAACCTAGATCTCTATATGATAATGATTTTTAACTATAACCTTACGGAACTTGAGTTCCTAAGTTAGATACTGAAGTTAACCATACAACCTATGTTAAAATTTCTAACGCATGAATTTAACGATTAAAAAGAAATTTTTCTCTTCTCAATATTACTTTTCTCTTACCTACTTACGTTTCGATTTAGTTGCATACTTATTTCTTTTTAATTTTGTATCTAGTTTAAGTTTATAACAATTATACCTATATACACTTATTTCAATCCTTTATTATCAGATTAATCTCAATTTGGTCTGACACGTTGGTATAATTTGATTAACTACGGCTACCGTATCATTTTATTACCCCATATTTCCTGATTAGCTTTCTGTCTGAGCATCTTTTGAAAGGGCGCTAATAAATTCCGACCAATTCCCAATGTTTGGATCAATGACAGTCTACTGTCAAACAAACAGAAATATTTCAGGACAACCTGAAAATTGTAAAGCGGATTTTTAACAGATTATGAATAACTTTAGATAAGTAGAAGGTATAAATAAAGATTACTATTCGATGGGTATCGATATCCTACATATCTAGGTTTATATTTTTTTAACGGATTCGGTCTTGATCCTATTTAAGCCCGGGTGTCAAGACAGGATCCACGATGGAATGAGCTAACCCATAAGATATTGCATTCATGTAAACAAAAATTCATTCGATCTTTATTAAGATTCCTTTGTCACAGAACATATCTCTTACAAAAATCTCAAATTACACAGTTACATTAAAAACTTTGTTATTAATATACCTAACTGTGTAATTTTTATAAAAACGGGTACATAATTTTTGTTTCGCGTATTATATAGATGACACGCACAATGAGAGAATTACTTAATTCCGCTATGAATTAGCGGACCAGGCAGAATGAATCGAAATCAACCAGGAACCCAGTTAAACACACACAAAACATATAATTAATTTTTATCGGTCATGTCCGATATAAGGAATTCAGTAAATACTCACAATCCGTAGAGAAGGATTGTATGAAGGTATAAAGATTAATATTTTTATGATTTCTTCTAACCAAATTTGATTTTTAAATGCTTACACGGCTTATTTATTTAATAGGAACATTAATTAGTTGTACACAGTTGGCTTGTTTTTACAAGCTTTTTCCTTTCTGTAAAAACATTAAATTTAGACTTATGAAACAAAATCTTCGATTTTAAAAAATAAATGATGATGAATTTTAATTCACTCTGTAAATAGCATATTATATTATAATATCGAAATAGAAAACTTAAAAACTTAGTTATACCTAACTTACTTAGACGTTATTATATGTAGGTACCTAAATCAACTGTTTTCTATTTAGATATCAAGTTGTTACTTATGATTTCACGTAGTATTTATTTTCTCAATGCTTAAGATGAGATCAAATTATGTCATCATTACAAAGCTATTTAATGGGCACAAGAACAGAAAATTTTCGGCGGACATTTTACACATACGTTACTATATTGTAATAATATCACATTCGTTAGTATATAAATTTAATGCTTTACAAAATTAAGATAGCTTTAAACGCAATCAAACAAAATTGCCGACGTTGCTATTCGAACATTATAAAGAGAAATGAATGAAAAAGCATTTGTCGAGAAGTCACGACTCGCGAAAAACGCATTAAAACAAACAGTGCAGTAAAAATAAATCTAACTGCCTATAAAAACTGCCATAACTATCACTTAAGCGGCATTGTGTTGTAACGTCTTTTATCTCCACTACCGGCCAAATGCAGTAACAATGTCCAAAGCTATACATTGTTTCACGCAAATATTATCAATACTCTTGATTTAAAAGTCTTTAATTTATAAAATAAAACAAATTTCATAAATTAATGACACACACATTTGTATGTAAAGCTTTTTTTTATGTAATAGCCTCTGCTACCTTCGTCTGGAAAAGAGGAAATAATTATAAAACCAAAAACTATTTCTTATTCGTTTTCCCTCTATAGAAAAATACTTGTGTTTTTAATACTACTAAATATACTTCGACATGGAGAATAATTAACCACCTTAGAAACTGGTAAAAAAAAATTCCCGCTGCAGTCTCTGATTTTAATCCCTCATAATAATAGAGTACGATATTATTGGCCATTTTATAAAAACGAAATCGGAGTCATTATAAATTGGTGATTGTATCTAACTAATTATTACGTAATTGCAGTTTGCTGTAATATATTTTTAATTACACTAACTGTGCCCCGTAGTTTCATATGCCGTTTAGGATTTTTTCTTTTTGCTTTGCTCCTAGCGTAATGTTAAGAATCTTATAACCATCCTTAATACTTGGGCCGTCAAATGCAAAGAGTTTTTCAAATTCTGTTGGTATTATCACACTCATCAGCTATTTTATATTAGTATGGATGAAAGGTATCTAAATGACAATAACATTTTATTTAGTAGGTACCCGATTTTCTATTAAAAAATTATCTTACAAATGTAAATATTATACTATTCAGCATGATTCACGATTAGTACACACAAACGTTATTATTATTGTTTTGAATTACGATTGGAATCTGAAATGACGGTACGGTACGGATGGTATCTAGGTACTTCATTTTTTATAAGGATAATGACATTCACCCGTTTAAAAGTGTAATGCTGCAAAGATCAAATTAAAAATGCTTGTTATCAAAATTCTCGAAAAATATATATATTTTAAATATTTTAATGGGTTTGCTCTTAATCCCAATCAAGCCCGGGGGCCAAGACAAAACCTAATATGTAGCGGGCTAACCCAGAAAGTTCCTATTCACTCTGATTCTGAAGAGGGACGAGTTATAAGTACTCCGAAATATAGACGCAGGGAGGAAGTTCCACTCGATTGCTTTCCGTTCTGGTAACACTGCCCTAGTAATTTTATTTTATTTGACAAGAAGGAAAACTAACGCTTAACGGAGATATAGTATATATTTAATAAAAGGCAATTTATAAATTTCCACAAATTTGCTTAGTGACTTTTCGACTTGCAGCTTAACGTTACCACGGTGGCTACGCTACCACTATGCACCAGTAAAATATGGTCCTGTAAAGGGCTGACTTAATGTTGATATAATGAAAAAATGATCAGGCTGTAAACAAGCACTGCTAAAGACTTGTAATCTCGAATTTGTGGAAATAGGTTTAAAAATAACTAAGTCGTATTTTAAATAAAATTGAAACAAGATTTAAAATGGTTTTACAAGCCACTCCAAAAGATCCAAAAGATATTCGAAGGAAAGAGCAAGATTAGATATGCAGGGCTTAAAAACCAGTGTATCTTGCCTTTATGCCACAGGCTGCGTATCCATGTGGATACTTTATCGTGTTGAGAAGCGACCTAACACAATAATAATAAAGCCACTTTATTAGGCCTCTCGACACGAGACCTTATCGACTTCAATTAAATATCATTTTTATTAGGAATCGCTGGAAACGCCCCGCAGGCACTTCGTTGGTCACTCTTTTCTTTGTATCATAATTCTGATACTTTATTTGACTGCAGGCAGACAATGTTGTAAATATACTTCAGTAGGTACAACAATATTTTAAACATAAATTACATACCAATTTTAATCCTTAATTAAGTTAAATACGCCATGAATCTGAAAGAGAAAAGGGCATAAATTAGGTACAGCACATAAAATATATTTGATCAAAAATCTAATAATTTACCACTCCAAATAATTAAAAAAATATACTTTTATGTAACCAAATGTTAGAGAAAGAACTGTTGATACCATTATTTATTTAAACACTACATAAGAAAGCATCATGATCCATAAAATGTGAGCCGACGGCCTTCGCAACAATGAATACGAAAAAAACATGGAGGCGAAAGGAGATCGCTTTCCTTCAATGGTTACTTTATATGCAAATTCTTTGCAATAAAAAGCGGGAACCCTTCTCTAGCTTTTTGCCATATAAACATAAAACAGCAGAATGTCGACTTTTTTAAATATTAGGGGTTAAAGTATGAAATTGCCGATTTGTACTGAAAATCTATATTGTTTATTTTTTAAATTTTTAACAAATTTATTTAATCAAAATAGTTGCCATTATTATCTATACATTGCTGCCATCTAATGGGAAGGTCATTAATGCCTTTGCGATAGAATTCCGACGATCTAGACTGCACAAACTGTGTGAAAGCATTTTGTACTGCCTCCTGGGAAGAAAACTTCTTGTCACGTAGATAATTGTCCAAATCACGAAAAAAATGGTAGTCCGTTGGAGCAAGGTCTGGTGAATACGGAGGATGACGAATGGTTTCTAACTGCAGTTCCTGAAGGGTCAAAATGGTTTCTCGTGCTGTGTGAGGTCTCGCGTTGTCGTGGAGCAATAATGGTGAAGATCGATTCATGAGTCGGGGCTGTTTTACTGCTAGTTTTGTCAACATGGTTCGGAGTTCGGCACAATAGACATCTGCCGTTATTGCTTGACCAGATCGGAGAAAACTATAGTGAATAACACCATGCTGAGACCACCAAACAGTTACCATTACCTTTTTATTGGTAAGTTTTGCTTTAGGACACTGTTGTGGCATTTGACCTGGGGTCAGCCATTGCATTTTTCTTTTCCGGTTATCATAAAGAATCCACTTTTCATCACATGTTACAATTCGATCCAATATTCCTTCATTTCTGTACCGGTTCAACAAGGCAACACAAGTTTCAACACGCGTTTCTTTCTGCAGATCAGTCAAATCATGAGGCACCCATTTTTCGTATTTTTTTATTTTATTGATTTGACGCAAGTGAGTCAATATTGTGGGTAAGGTAACGTTAAACCATGCCGCTAATTCCTGGGTACTTTGACTAGGATCGGCTTCCACTATCTCTCTTAATTCATCGTTATTTACCTGTGTGGGCGGTCTTCCTCGTGGCTCGTTCTTTAAGTCGAAATTTCCATCACGAAAGCGTTTAAACCAAAATCGCACGGTGCGTTCATTAGTAGACCCCTCTCCAAACGCAGCATTGATATTGCGGGCTGTTTCTGCCGCGTTAGTTCCGCGTCGGAACTCGTATTCAAAAATAACTCGAATTTTCGCAGTATCCATCTTTCTTGTCTAAATTGAATAACAAAAACAATTGAAAGTCGATATTCAAATGTTTTACATTTTTTAAAAAAAGAACATCATAGAAACCATTTAAAAAAAGTTTCATTCGAAAACCTCAAACCATGAAGATTCTATGTCAATTCAAAGAACCTATTGCAATAAAACGGCAATTTCATACTTTAACCCCTATTACTAAATCTTAAACATAATGCACATACGTATATGCACGCGATGTGATTGAGATAACTTTTTATTATATCAGACGTTCTAATGAAAAAATGCATTAAAAATGACTGTAATTTTAACTAGGCAGTTGACATACTGGCCAATAGTAGTCCGCTTATATACATAGAAAGCGCAAGACTCGAATCCTTCGTTTTTATGTATTCGCGAATCGGCGCAGTTTTATTAGTATCGACTATCGATTTGCGTTGCCAGTTGAGAATTCGGAAGTAAAGCCGGCTATTTCGAGTGTTTTGCTAGTCGTGCCTATTGGATCGCTATCAAATTTTGATGGCCTGGATAAGCTTTCGTTTATATTCATTTGTTTTGTAAAGTTCACTTAATGCATTATTGTAATGATGAGTACTTATAATAGGATTAAATTTATAAAATGTTTAGTAATAACTAAATATTAAAAATAATATATTATAACTAAAAATAATAATTTTGTCAACTTTGATTGTAATTTTCATGTGTCTGTATTAGATAGAAATATGTGTACCTTTTCGTTCTTCGCAAAGACACTTATATGATACCTTATTGTATAAAAATTATAACTTCTAGGTCACTAACACCACGAACTCTTGAATACTAAACTAATCTGATTTTGTACTAGGAATATTAAATTAACGGCTTAGTTTGTAACCAGCAATGATGCCCTTGCTAATATTACTCGAGTCTTTTTATCATAGGTAGAAGAGCCTCTGTTGCACTAAACGGCCATTAATAAAATGTTTACCAAATGATTATATTTTGTCTCTTAAATAATTATATAACTAATACTTTAAAGGCAAAAATATGGCTTCAGGATATTTCGAAGTGTGTTTGTACAAAATTGCTTTTACACTACTAAGTTGTAAAAACTAGCAAAGATCCTTTTTAGATACCTTTATACATGTTCCTCCAATACCTAAGCGAGTTTATGCTTCGTTCAAGAGATTACATTCTTCGAGGCAAGGGCAAGGCATCCGACGGCCGACAAGGATCTTATATTTCCATAAAACGTACGCTTTACGACCGCACCTGCACTCCCGGCCCTCTCAGACGCAACTATCGTCAGTGTGTTGCCTCCTAATTGTTCGAGAATTTAAGCCTTATGAACTAAGTAAAAGTTGACGCCTGTTAACATGTGGTCAATCAGGGAATTTAAGCGCGGACCTTACTATGAAGTTTTCAAAATTATAGTGTGACAATATTTTTAGTCGCCTTAAATCGCTGCTAATGTATCCATTGACTAAATCTCAAATTAAACAATGAAATGACAATGAAATGCATAGCTTGAAACGCTGTTAACTGTAACTGACATATAAAATGCTAAAAAGGGCAGTGTTTTTCTATCATTTTGCTATATTATTTATTAAATCAGGTTTAAAAAGTAATTAAGCTACTCTTAATTTAGAATTTTTCATGTGTTAACACTTAAGTTTGATAACAGACTCATATACTTGGTGTTTGAAAAAAGAATGAGAACTGGACTAATACCTAACTAAATATAAATATTCGTACAATACATGAATAGTATGAATAAATTAAGAGTTTTATTTAATTAATCTTAATATATACACGAACGATAACTTTAATATTAAAACGTAGGTACAATATGGAATACTTTTGTACAAAATTTTACTGCATATTAAAAAGCTCCACTAAAAATAATGAAAAGACATCCAGTTCCAAACACAGTTCGCTGTCGGCAGCTCACAAATTAGAAATGTCAAAGTAAATAATCAGATAGACCAGCCTTTACGATCCGACGGTGCTTCTATAAAAATATCTTATAACATTCCGACACCATGCCAGCGTTTATCATAACGTTGTGTCGACATAAAATACGTGAAAGTAACTCTCCAATTACTATATCTGTTTTCCTTCATAATTTCTTGCCCCAAACAAGGCCAATATAACCCTATAAATTATTATACAACACTTAAATTGCCGCTGTAATCTTTTTTTTTTTTCTTAAGTTGTAACTAGAACCGCGTTGGATGCACTATAAACTTCATAACAAACTGTCACATGAAGCCATATCTTATGTATATTATGAGCTTTTTCGTTAAGCCAGAACGTCTCAAGCTTCCGTCTATAAAGTCGTATAAAACATTTCAAGACAAACTAATAACGACTTTTCGTCGAGTAGGATAAAGTATATATTACTTACAAAAAAATATTCAGGGAGATTTTAAAAACCAGAATGTTGTACCGCCTTTTGGATGTTTTACTTAACGGTTAAAAATAAACGTAGTTGTATATAGAAATTTCTTCTATTTGAGAATCTTAATGTCGTTAGACGTAAAATTTATTTCGTAAAGTTCATTTATTTTTTCAATTATCTTTTTTCTTTCTTTATACAATCAAGTTTAAGTTTTATCATATCGTATCAGCACAAAAATCAAAGAAAGACTATGTATGAAACAGAATAGGATAAGAATTCTTGCTGGTTTCGTTAAGACATTCCGTCGTTGTACCTACATTTAACAACGCCGACGTATCAGCATCTTAACTTTTATAAGAGCTAATATACCGCGACTGAATAAAATATTTTTAGGTTCATTGTTAAGTAAACCGCCATTATAACATATAAACAATTATAAACTCTTACTAAATTAGACTAAATTAGACTTATATGTACCTAATCTTTATATCTATGTTAATGGAACTGCTTAACTTGTAACGTTTTTAAGAGAGGAACTTAACAGCGCCACCCACTTAGAGCACTGTAGTGCATTTCTCATTACGACAATGTTGCCCGAACATCTAAATTACCCTCAGACCGTCCGTGAGTTATAGTAACATAAATTAGCTGGAAGCTACGCCCCTTACTTCTATTGGGGTATGGTTGAACATTCTCTACCTAACTCTTAACTAATATCATAAAATAGTTGGAACTATAAAACCACGTATCTACCTGTCGGCTTCTCATATTGTATATAACTTGTTAGATATTTGCCATAAAGTATTAAATCATATCATAAATAAAAGATTACGCTTAATATAATGCCTGTATTGTCTTTTTCCTTAATGTTTAATCCACATGCCTGTAAGTGTATGAACACCTACACATTTAATATATATTTTATAAACTATCAGCGACAAGTTTTTGCTAGGACATTTATTCTGTAAATAAAAAAATTAAACAAACTAAATGGGACATATCTTCATATAAAAGTTCTTGATATGGCAACACTTTACTGGTTTCGGAGAGCTTGGGGCAGGTAATTCAGTCTCTTATTTTATGAAAGGCTTAACACCGTTCTTGCATTTTATTGCGCTTACGCAACCGTGTTGAATTGGGAGAAAATTAACTGTTCGGAATGCCCAATAATATGGGCGGTCTCTCATTATTTTAAACATGTAACTGTTTATTAAGCACAAGGCTTAACGATTTGGAACCTAATACCCATTGAACAGGGATGTTTATTTACAACACAACTGTTTTATGAAATTTTTTTACCAATACTACAAATATACATCAAACTGAAATTTGAAGCAGTCTTTTTCCGTTATTTTCTTCAAAAAAGTATTTATTTCTCCATATTATTTTAATTTGATCAACGTCTTAGAGATAAATCTTATCTACTTTCTTTCCTTCGACCTCTCTGTATTTATAAGGAATAATATAAAAGTGGAGTCAATATCACGTCTCCGTCCGAGTTAGCATTTCTTTTGTGCACGACCCGAATTGCTCACATAAAACTGCGAGACCTGTTTTTGTACGTGACGTCTTCTGTCCCTCCCGTCTATATTACTGTATAAACTCTTATCAGGGTATACCAGGGTGAAAGACCTACCCTAAAGAAAAAGTTGAATCATAAAATTTCTCAGTCTCAGAGTGGCAAAAGAAATAATAAAGCCACCAACTTTCCGAGTTCCGTAATTAATGTTGCAAAGAGATATCGTCCGGAAAAGTTTTTTCATCATTCGACGGCGGGCGTTGTAATGAGCGCCCCCGCGGCGAAACCTCGTAAAAACACCATACAACTCAATAAATAAAACTGGAATTCGTGAAGATTTATCGCGAGGCCACGTTGCTTTTCGTGGCTTTTTGCAGATAAGAAACGACGTAATAGAGATATAACATAGACGCCTCTCATATCCAAAAGTTACCGCATGAATTTATTTTGACATTTCTTGGTATTGTGGCCTTGTGGCATAGTTCCCTTCGTGGAAAGAAACATGATATGCGCCAATTATTGCTAACGTACGATAGCTGTATTTTATAAGATCATTAATTGGAAGTTCTTTAATTGTAGAATTTGTCAAACTAGAATATAGGTAATTAATATTTTATTAGTACTAAATAAAACGCGGAAGCAATTCCATGACGATGGCGCATGTAACTGCGCGGAAATATGGGAAAAATAAAAAAAATCATGGTCATAATCAGATTTTAATTAAAACATGCAGGTAAGTGGCCATGAAATTTAAAAACAGCCTGGTTAAATTAACTAGATTTATCAAATGAGTTCGGTGTATCGGGAAAATGTTTAAAAATAGTAATGAAACAAAACCGATCATAGTTTTTATAGCCACCGATTTGTAGTCAAATGTTAAATGAATTTTTCCAGGTAATTATTTATTTTATTTCAATTTATAAATATTTATATATAAACAAGCTTAGATAAATAGCTTTCGTGTTAAAATGAACATATTAAATTCTCAGTGCCTCTGGATTCACGCCACGTATCTGGGCGCAGGTGATACCGACATATACACGACGTCCACGTTTTATTGTTATTCCCACTCTGCGAATTGAATTTGAAACAAGCGGGCCCAGATCAATACTAAATGCTACCTCTTGAGATACGATATCTTCATGTATTGGTTTAAAACTTTTCGCATATTTTTTCCCTGGAATATTTTACATTAAAATCACCTCATTTCACGAAAGTGAAATGTCGTGGTGAAAAAATAAATCACTTAACTTTTATACTGGCTGATAATTTGCTTATATTTGAAGGATGCTTCACAAATAGAAGTTGTTCCTATATATTGTCAAAGTAAATATTAGTACGACCTAATGACAAAAAAGCAATAAAACATCGCAATATTCTACACAACATTGTATGGTGAACATTTTGTGGTGCAATAAAATCATGATTTTTCGGCAAAAATATATCTAATATATTAGAAATAGGTATCTTGGTACCTATTTCTGTGGCATCTAGGAATATAAGTAACTATTGTTTCGATCGATAATTATCTAAAAACGAAAATATATACATTATCATAATCATATTTGAAATAGGAAACAACAAGCAAAATATTGTTGATTTAAGAAATTTTTCTCAGATATTATATGTTTTGTTATTTAAGAACTAAACTGCTTGATTTTTATATTAATTCTTTAATCACTAGAAAAATGTCAAATTATCTAATAAGTCGAACGGGTCGAAACATGTAAATTTTTTTCCAGTTATTACTAGGAAAAAATTACTTGACTAGTTTGCAATTATCGCGAAAACCAAATTGAAAATTTTTAGTTCAATAGAATCAATTTCACCCGTCACAAAATAATGCCACTCTACGTCATCTTCTTGAAAATATAAAAGTTTTTTCAGCAAACTATTGAGTAACTCGCACCATAAGTAGGTTGAATGTGTCTGTATTTTAATTTCGTTTTAGAGGCGGTTGGTGGGCTTACAAGCCCGCTATTATCTGCCGGGTTTATCTCCAATGTAATCTTGTTAAGAGCCCACTCCCCATCCGGGGGAAGCAATAAGCTGAAACCCGGGTTTTCGGGATCACACTGAGCCACGCATTACGATGGTATTCTTAACAAAATTAGTTTGTTTACGCCTAATATAAATTAAAATTGTGGAATGTTGTTAGTTATGGAAAATCATAAATAAGACCACCGCTCCAAATTTTCAAAGTTGTGTAATTTTTTTTACATACTCTAGAATCGAAACAAAGAAAAATATTTATTGCCAGAAATTGCTAGTATTTGTATAAAAAAGAATTGTATTTATTTTATTTTAATTTACACTAATATTATAAAGAGGAAAGATTTATATTTTTGTATGTTTGCAATGAATTAAATCAAAAATTACTAAGCCGATTTCAAAAATTCTTTCACCATTGGAAAGCTTCATTCACGCTGAGTAACATAGGCTATATTTAATGCTAGAAAAAAAATTAAAGAAAGTCCACCCTTGCGAAACCGGGACGGGCAGCTAGTTAGTATATAAATGTCTGGTCTGAAAGAATTGGGGTCGAACTAAGAATAGATAAATATTTATCGTAACCTGTTTCACAGCTTATACCTATAGGTGCGACGACAATTTGAACAGTTAATTTATCTTATTAAATTCATT
This sequence comes from Calamotropha paludella, assembly GCA_927399485.1. Classification (NCBI taxonomy): domain Eukaryota; kingdom Metazoa; phylum Arthropoda; class Insecta; order Lepidoptera; family Crambidae; genus Calamotropha; species Calamotropha paludella. The sequence continues at coordinate 16,226,741 of OV656815.1, read as the reverse complement.
CATATCGACAATAGATAATTCTTCAAGAGACTAAACCTTTAAACTTATAACTCTTTATACAAACTCCATAGAGAAAGATCACCTAATCTAAAAGTCAAATCATACGTCTAATCTAATAATGGTTTTAAGAGTTCAATAGTTCTGTTTATTTGGTTTCATGCCGTTTCGTCATCTTCCTGATGTTGATGAGTGTTGTGGTTGTGTGCCAGACTTGAAGATCGCTTCAGTTATAATTGCCATTCTTGGGATCGTTAGTGTATTTAAATACATTTTCAAAATACATCTGTGATACTTATATATGTTTTCTTATACTTAATATCACTTTATTTAGGACGTGTACTATAAAAATAATTAGAAACTAAAATTGGTTGTAAGTTTACAAAAGTGAGTTACTGAAAGTGTATGAAAAGTGATTAAGCTTATTTGTCTTAATTGGTTTAACATACAAGCTATGATGTACTTGTGATAAGCCCAATAAGCAAAGAAATTAAACTAAATTCATCTGATCGAAGAATCCCTGGAATCGTTCAATCATCTTTATTTATTAACACTTGATGAACTATTTTAGTTAATACTATTAATTACAAATATAATAATTACAATCAGTCTTTGCAAATAGGGTTACAAAAACGAATAAACAACGATATCTATATAACTCTTTAATTATTAATATTATAGAACAACATTGACCGACCCTTAACTAAGTAAGACTTAAATAATTCGTATTGTTCAAGTTAGGTAACCACTGAGAATTTTAAATTGTAAATAGAAGAACTATTTACTGTGTTTGCTCAATCGGGAATTGAGCCAAGAAACTTACAGATGACGACATCACTAAGCGGGCTTTCAAGCCACTCGACTAAAGAAATCGCCACCTCCTAATAACTTCCTTTTAAATATATTTATATTATACCTTTACACTTAATACCCTTTTCCAGACACAAGCAAAATTTTGCCACATTTTGCGTAATCCATAGTTTTGTCTAGACTACTAACTATTTTTCGTAAGGCCGTATGATTATTCCATAATGTCTATCTATGTAAGAAGTTCCATTCTATGTAATGATTTAGTATATACAAGAATAGGAAATAAGATTTATCATATATAGCATAAAGAAAATTGGTAATTCTATATAGCCGCATTAAAAAAATTGTGATAAAAACAGAAAAAGTAATATAGAAAAGTAATTCGCCTATTAATAAAGCATTATTTTTTCGCATACAATTGAGAATTGCTTATAGTTTGCACAGTAAAACATCTTAAATGCTTAATGATCCTGCACTTTTTATTTTCAGGTGACAAGCCCATCTATATCATGGGCTATAGTAAGACACTCGTATATAATCCGTGTGTCTTGCTTCATAACCACAGGCGCGGGACGACCAGACATTGTCGATATCAACCTTAATAATGTGGTAAGTCAATAAAAGGATACATTTGTACACATAGTTAAAATTGTAACATTTATAAACAATCTCAATAAGGTAGAGTCTAGGTACTTTACATTAGTTTTTCTAAAGAGTAATTGTGACAATGACATATAAGACTAGAAAAAGCGAAGTGGAAAAACAGGAAGCATCAACAAACCATCATCTTTTTTAGTTTGCCAATAATGACAGGTGGCAGTGCAGTAGTATGTGGTAGTACATTCATCAGAAGTCATTACATTAACATTTGTATTCAATTAGTGTGGTTTATTTCTGATGCTAACCGTACCTAATAAGTTAAAATTAACAAAGAATTTTTTTTTCAGTTAACTTTTGGTTTTGGACCAAATGCAGGACTGGGACCTTCCTGTTTGGTCAAGAATTCAACCCGAGCGCAGAATTCGCTTCAGGAGACAGATTTGAAGTCCGCTTCCGCTGTAATAGTAGCTGTAAAGGTCATCGGATGGTTGACACTGATTTCTGACCTGGTCTTCGTGATAACCAGTGTTAATTTCTTTATCAGAATATTTAGGGTATACTATTGATCAATTTATATCTAATAGACTCAAATTGTTTTGAAATTGGCAATTGCTTAACCACAATCACTAACTAAAATCAGTCATCGAAACTTATTATATCTACATCGATATCTTTACCTTGTCGAAAGTATTTCAAATTGATACATTAATCAAAATAGTTAATATTACTGAAGCTCATAAACTAGGAAAGCGTCCAGATGACTTTAATGAAAATAACCTCAAATTATAAAAAAAAACTTTTGTATGCAATTTAATAACACTCATTGTATACGTGTATATCATCGTTGCACATCAAACATTTAATCACCCAAAATGATCATAAATATAGACTCAACCAAAGTTTTCAAATTATTTAAAACCCTTTGTTCATTATGTCGAAATGCTTGAAATATGAAACCTCGTCATCAACTTGAAACTCCAATAAGCCCCATTAAGAGCCTAAAGGCCGTATCGCTTTTTATACAGAGGTTCTAATATTATTATTATACTTTAGAGACATTTTTATTATAGATAAGTATAATGATAGTAATGCAAAATTAATGTCAATTTTTTTTATTTTTTTTTAATGCGAAAACGTTTTCTACTACCTATTGAGCGTGTTTATAAAAGTTTCAGTTTCCTTATTTTAAAGTATTTGGTCTTGAATATTTGTATGATATGTCATCCAGGTCACCGCTTTTAATGTTCAACGTAGAATAAAATCAACCCTAATTTAAAAGTGCCACTTTTATTTGCAAAGTAAAAACCGATGCTTTCTAAGCATCAATTTTTTTTCTCGTGGATCGAGTTTGAAAAAGTAAAGCCTACCTTCGAAACAAAACAGTCCCGAGTTCGAGTCCCGGAATTAGCAGATCTTTGTGTAAGGAATACTAGGAGTCTTAAGTGCTTAAAAATATTTCTATTTCTTAATTATGTTTAATATGTATGTCTATCCACAATTCTGATGATTTTACTAAATCTATTTCAGGGAGGTGCAAGACTGGCGGCTAAAATATTTATGGTAGCAGCAAGTATAGCTATGTTCATTGCATTAATATACGGTTTACTATATTTATCGATGTGCATATTTGCGGGTGGTGCATTTCCTGTATTTGAAGTCGTTTTCACTTTCGTAGATTTTATTTGTAAGTGATTTTTTATACTTGTCAAACCTATTCTAAGTATCTGTAAACAGCGTATAGAATTAAAAGCAGCAAATACTTAGCATACAGAAGTCCGATTTCCTTCTTACAAGCTTTCGCCAGTTGTCGGTTAGCTTGAAATATCTTAGTGAAACAAACACTAAAGTATTTATATACGTATATATGTAAGTAAAAATTTTACTGAACTTTGATTCTTAATGATTACTAATCTTTTGTGTCCCCATATAAAATATATTAAATGTAACAGATAAATTTACTAAGCTAAGCGAGACTAAGCGAGCGGATCTGATCGCTACTTCTAGCAACAATACTTCGGTTGTTAGTCCCAAAGATTGAACTGCTGGAGATTTTGGGGAGAGAACTACAGGCAAGAACAAACTGTACAATAAATCGCATGATAAAGAAAATACTGCAATAGCATTAGCAGCTCGTTCGGCCATCGGTTAAAAACATTCACAAAGGCTGATCACCAAATCGGTGTCCACAAATATACTATCTCAAGGTTCGTGCTTGGGGAGACACGTTAAGCCATAACTCCAATTACTAGCGCCCACCAACCTAGACTGAGCCCACTCGTGGGTATTTTGGGGTCGATTCTCCTTTAATGGAGTCTTCATTAAAGGAAAAACCCGCAGGTCCCCACTGCGGGTTCGGTATGATTAATAGGACGATGATGAACAGATTTTATTTATCAAACTTGACTTACTTCTAATATTTTGCGAATATTCTGAAAATATAGTTTTAGAGGGAACTAGATGTAACCTAACTTTGCCGAAATAACTTCTAACGAGTATTTTCTTTTTTCAGTGTGGGTGTACTTTCTAGCGGTAGTTAACTCATTTAGACGGCGTATGGGTAATCAAGATAGTGCTTAGTGAAATGTAAAAATGTCCGAAAGTTACTGACGTTATTTTTTTATATTTTTTAACATAATTATAAGTTTTGTATAGGTACTGCAGATGTGATCCCATAGTAGAATAAAGACTGTTGTTTGTATTGTGTTGAATATTTATGATTGATTTTTTTAGTGATAGAAAAATACTATATGATATACCTATGTACAATGTTAGAAAGTACTTTACCAAAGTACATAATAAAAATAGATACGTATAAACACGTCGAGAAGTATCATCTGCTTACTGATAAGTACAGTAAGTACACGATATTCCGGGCAGATGCTAAAAAGTGTGAAGTCTTCAAAATTTACAGAAATTTACAGAAAGCGTATATGTATTTCCTTACTCACAAATTACACTTTAAAAAAGAGATCTAGATAATTATCATCGAGGGGACGAAATTATTAATTATCTTTCACAATATATCAAATTCCTTTTCGGTACAAGGAATTAAGTATGATATTGCAAGCTTTACTAGATCATTAGAAGAAGGACAAGCTATCTTTATATATATAATTCTTCTGTGAGTGTGTATGTCACTGAACTCCTCCTAAATGGCTGGACCGATTTGAATGATTTTTTTTTGTGTGTGTTCAAGGGGATCTGAGAATGGTTTAGATTCACAAATCAGCCCGGCAGATGGCGCTGCAGACGGTATCTAGGTTATTTATCTATACTGCAAAAATAACAGGCAGGACAACGTCTGTCGGGTCCACTAGTTTCATATATAATTAGGTCCTTACTATAGTATAATATGCTTAGACTAATCGATAAAATCACTGGTAATAAAGAACATTAAAAACATATTTCAAGAGTTCATAATAGAAATAGCGCAATCAATTTATTCTTGTGTTTTGGAAATAAACTATCTCGATTTTCTTCAGACAATTTTAATCTTCCACCAAATACTAAGTACCTACTTACTTCTTTACTTCTTACTTACCTATTTAATTCAGATTAGATGAAATTTTGATGATTAATATTATTTTAAGAAAATTATATTCTTAAATTGGTACTTTTTTATTAGAAAAATAATTCAGTAGAAATATCTATATATCTATGAAATTATCCCGAATATGTTGCAGCCTGAGTAATTAAACGAGGAAGGCCTCGTTTAATTACTCAGGCTGCAACGGTTATTACAATCAGGGGATTGTAATAATCTTTATTACAGACTGTGGGCCGAGTGATAAATATGAAAATACATTTTTTAGTTTTAAGTGCAAAACACATAAAGGGTACAAATTCAAATATTTTATAGTTATCATCGCTCCTCATTGACTTTTAGTAAAACCTAGGTATTGGTATAAGTCTGTGTCTTGGACGAATTAACCACATTGCCTATATTCGCTGGGTGCGAAGTACTAGGTGGGGGTAACATAATCTATCGCAGCGCTCATGGTGGTCAAAAGTAGAAATAATGTGGGCTCTGTCATCAAATGTATCTATCAATGGCAAAGCGATTCTACATAATACATTTTAATTTTTATCTATTCGTGCTGTATTCACCTGCAATCAAATTAATATTTGAATATTACGTCTATGAAAACTCGATCAAACTAAGTATTAAGTTCAAACGGAAATAATTACTTACGTTTAAAACCGTTTTGTAAGGTGGCAAAGTAATAGATGTTTGCCTTATGATGAGAGCGTGAATTATTGAACTCTGCCCTTGTTTTGTTCTTAATTCTTCTACATCTCGGACATGTCCAGCCAATACCAACAACTTTCCTTTAAATACGGTTTGTGGTTGGAATTTGATATTGTGAGAAACACTCACAAATCCGGTCTTCAAAACAATACTCATTTCGAAATGAAAACGATATTTAATTTATTACTAGCGATACAGGAAAATTTAAATATATTTACTGTTATATAATGAGTCCATTTAAAGTAGCTTTTTCTTTTTGTTTTACTGTAAAACTACAACTATAAATTAAGTAAACAAACCCTGACACAATCAAAATTAAACACACTTTTTGGACTTACCTCATTTGATTTGAATGACCAAAATGATTTCAAAACCTTTTTTCCACCCAAATCGTGGTATCACAACAATTTACTAGTCGAAAATATTTGTTATTTTTTCATTTCGATATTTTTTCAAAAATATACGACCTAAATGTCAATGTGACAGAGCCCACAAAGTTGTGGACGCTAGTTGGCGCTGTAATCGTGCACGGAGCCAATATTCGTGATATTATTACATTTACCAAAAATTATTGACTTCTAGGTCAATGCAAAAACACTAGAAATAAAGCTTGAGAACATAACCTTTTTTTTGTCTATGATTTCTTCGCTTCGTTTTTTTAAGAAAATGCGCTAAAGAAATCTTTATGCATATTACCTCGCTACCAAAACTAAACTTTTACCAAGTTTAGTATCCTACAGTTCGGGCCAATATTGTATTTTCAAATCGTTTGAATAATATAACTAGGAGTTAAATAATTATATTTGATATTCAGATAGGAAAATATTAAAAAAAAACTATCCACAGAGCTCAACGTAATGGTCAACCTGCCCATATGTTAAAATCTATTAATTTCAGTCTCTTTGTTTTTTGTCTAAAAGGTAAATCTTGGTATATGTAGTTCTTTGAAAAACTTTATTTATGAAATAAAAAATAGTAGGTATGTTTTTGTTCTGTGACAACTATAGTTCCAGTATTTTCGCTGACCTCTATTGTCAATTCCTTCCATGTCGATGGCGCATGCAACAGCACCGAAATATCGGATCCTCAAAAATATAAAACATGGTTATAATCCCGTCATGATTAATACTAATGTACCTATTATAGACATTAATATTTCCCCACCAAATAAAAGTATGACGTTATGGTATGACAATTATTTCGGAATTTATAATCTATCAATTTATTCACCATTTCGGCTCAGAAGCGTCCCTTGCTAAACGATCGCCTCCCTCGCTAATTGGGGGGTTTTTGCCATAGTCTCCACGCTTGGCAGACAGGTTGGCGATCGAAGTAAAAAACCAAATAGAAAATGCTGCTGCTATTTTAGAATTTACAAGGGGTGTGTGGTGAATACTTCCAGTATTGTTAGTCGCCTTTTACACCCTTAAATGCGAAGGGATGATGCTATTCTACTCTGTTAGATACCACTCGGCTCACGGCCAAAGATTTTATTTGTTTATGTTTACACAACATATTATAAATATATACAAAAATATATTGTTAGTGCAGTAACAATACATCAATCAAAACAAAACTCTCAAATATCCATTCAGCTTAAAGCCAAAACACATGGAAATCAATATCAAATTAGAAAATTTATTCATTTCAATTGTCAATGCTCATTTTAAAGACAGTATTTTATGTCTTTGATTTATGACTACTTTGTGATCTTTGTCATTGTCTTCATGACAGTAGTGGAAGAGAGTTTTAAGTGTTAAGTGGCAAATTATTGGTGACCCGTGAATGTTATTATACCAACAAAATATATATTTCTAGTCTCTCACGACTTTAATTTAAATATTAGCGATCGGGTAAAAAAGTTTTAAACATCATGTATTCTACTAGCTGAAGTAATATACAATATTTATAATCACATTTGGGTTTATATTCCTTCAATGCATCAGATCTATGAAAATGGGTTTCTTCAAGTTTCTGCCATTAACTTTCAAATGTTGCTTTTGTATTAACTTGAAAACTGGAAGTACTATTATAGGATTTTTAGCAATGGTATGTTTTATATGCTACTATCATTTTATATCTTTTCACTTAAGTATTAGGTAGCACTGTAGATTATTTATTTATTTAATCATTATCAACCTAAAAATAACTTTAGAACCATAAGTGACTTCATATAAAAAATACCTATAGATATGTATCTTAGTGTGAAAATATAAAAAGTACATACAAATTTTCCTATGGTTTAACCTGATGATTTAAAATTTAATAAGTCAATAGGTTAAACACCTAAGAAAATAAAGCAAAACTACAAATATATCAAAACAAAAAATAAGAAACTGTTTCATACTAAAACTGGGTCGTATTTCAACGTTCATCAAGGAATGAATAATGTCATTCGGTTAGTGAAGTTTTTAGCCACGTATGAAGTTTTCCAATAACTCGTTGCCAACCAAAAATACTATCTTTTACTAAGTTAACTGTTCTTTCAGATACAATGCGTGGGTGCCATCATGAGTCTCTATGAAAGTTGTCTATCAGGAATTTTAAAGGACATAGTGGAAATTATGTTATACATGACTATAGGTCTGCAAGTCATGATTTTGTTAATAAGCATACTTTTTTTGCTTGGGATACTATTAGTAAGTAATACCTATTAAAATGTTATATTTGTTACTTTTGTCTTTGCAGTTTAATAGCTAATAATCTAGTTTTCCTTACACATTGGATTTTAATCCTCATTGTACAAAAGGGAAAACATTTTATCAGGTATTAGCTTGGTTTTATTTCAAATCTGATATGTTTCACAGATATACCTAAATGAAAATGGAAATATAAATAAGCAATTCACTTATTGCCCACAATTTTTAATTTAAGTACTTGAAGTAAACATATTTTTGATTGCCTACTTAATAGCTTAACTACTTTCTTCTTTATTTCTTATTGCAGAACAAACCAACGTTTTTAAGTGTTTTCATGTGGAGTTTATTTTCTACTTTAGTACTTATAACTAAATTTGTTGGAATCGCTATAGTTTTATACCTCTCAGAGGACGCATGCCCTGTTCCAATTCTGGCAATATTGTCTCTGCTACTCGGTCTAATCAGTGAGTATTTTAGTTACACTTCTACGGTTTAGAAAGTGTTTTGACTCTATAATCGCAAGAAACTAACAAATATTAGTATCACATCTACTCTATTTTGGAAAACGGTTATTTATCACGCTCAGTACAAAGTTTAAATTTGTAAACTCTGGCAAACTCTGCTATTGAAATTTACAAAAAACAATTATAATAAATATCACAAGACTAGCTAGCAAATTAACAGATGCGTTAATTCTTTATTTGAATGATAACTTTAATTCATTGAACAAATTCGCAATACATGGTAATATTTTCTTATCAAAATGTAAATTTAGTCAAAAACAGACAAAGCACATGACCGGCATCTAGAAAAATGCCAAAATATTGACAATAAGGAGCTATTGCCAATTATGTGAATATATCTTTGAATGTGAAGGTACTTTTTGGTGTTAAAGTTTTAACCAATGTTTTATACCTACTCAAATTTTGTACACAAGTTGCCCTCGATAATTAACCCAAAAAATCAATTTAAACTTGAATACCACGTAGGTAACTTAAGTAGACTAATGTACAATACCTTCCGCAACAGATGCCTAGAAAACTTACAGTTTTATAGGCTTGAGTGATACCTACCTACTTAAAATGCATTCAATGCATTTAGTGCATTCTTACCGAAATTTGTTTTAATTTACGAATAAGTAATTTACTTATACAAAATCCTAACGCTGATATTTATATTCTTATATTAATGCATCTAACTATCGATTTGGAAAACTCGTGATAAACGTATATTTTTGCATTTCGAGCCAGTCAATATCAAGTTTCAACTCTGTTGGCTTGTTGGCTTGCAATTCGACCACCGGGGTCGACGCCACGACATGCATGACTAAGGTGGTTAAAACATTACATCAAATCATTAAGTGGTATCTACCCACCCTTAAAACATGAAAGATATACCTACCTACCTTTTTATTTTTTTTAGTATGGTTATATTTCCTTGCCGTTGTAAATACTTTTAAAGAAGAAATGGAATGTTGCATGGACTGATATCTCGGAATCGTCATATTTATTACAGTTGTCAAGAGAAAGAAGTTTATAAAATAAAGTGTATTGATAACTGAATTTGGCTTTTTTTAGTGAAAGTCCTATAAAAGTCAATAGTAGTTACTTTTTTGTCAATCAAAAGAAAAAAGTTTTGCTTTTTAAAATTCTTGATGTTTTGTTATCAAAACCAAACAGAATATACCCTAAATGGGATACTACGACTTTATGGGCTTCCAAAATATCCAATAACGCTACAAGTTAGGTAAGTATAGCAGCGGTATGTTGGAAATGTTAATTAAAGTGATCCCGTGGATTCAAAGATTCCGCCCGCTGCCATTAAGAAAGGATCCCAGCATCAGCATAAATGTCACGCGATGTAGAGGTTTTAATTATCAAGGTATATATATTTATGTAGGTATGTATGGATCCCGACCCACCGCAGTCTAATTTGAATATAAATAACTAAAATTTAAATAATTATACCAAAGAGCAGTTTGATTTCATAAGAAGCTTTAAAATGTACCAAAGTGTTTCGATTTAAACAGACGTAATAGGTACTAAAAAATGTACAGGAACAGTATCAACTTATACTTAGGTAAGCTAAAGTAAGGTTTTGAGTTACATTCCTTGTGATTGGCGGAAAAAAGAGCTTGCGAGCGCTTGTAAGCAAAATGGCGATCGCTGAGCGATAATAAGCAAAATGGCGGATTGTGTCAGCGCAACTGAAGTTAGCAAACGTGTCCTGGCCGAAAACTATAGTTTTATTTCAGCGCTGGTAAGCGCTCGCAATCGCTTTTTTCTGCCAAACACAAGGATTGTTTCTAAATTAACTCTGAATAAAACTGAGCGTTACCTATGTACATAAGGAGAAATAATCAAAGACGCCACTAACAATCATAGTTAATTCTAATTATAAAATGGACACGTTTATAAGATAACCTGGTGTGTGTTGTCCCTTCAGTATTTTTCATGGAGAAGGCCTGTACCCCATTAGTGAATGGGAGTATTAATAGGCTATGAATGAAATATTAGATGACAATTATGGTAATTTCATTGTAAATATACACACATATACACTTGAGACAAGTTGTTTTTTTCTGGTACTTAATAGTTTTTTCAGATAAAAAATATAGCAATTAAATGCTTAAATAACAATAAATAATATACTAACAATTAGAATAACCACAACTTACCAGTTATTCTTTGAAATCTTACGAACATAATTTCTAGACTGCGCATTATATCTATTCAATAATTCTGAAATCATAATAACTATTGGACAGAGCTCAAACCGTGTGCTGCCAAACACGTGTCGCAGTCGTGAAAGTGAGACCCCTTCATTCCAGTCATTCCCTTTTTTTTTAGTTAGCCAGACTCTCACACACTTCAGACTTTCAAATTGTTACAGTTTCAATTTGTCATTTAAAATGGTCATTACATCAAAAAACTAATACGGTATAGACATTGTAATGATCAAAAGGTTATTTTTGCCACTGACAATATGAATAGCAATAAAAAAGTTGAAATACCTATATATAATTTATTTAAAGAAATTATTCCACAAAAAATTACACTTGTACCAGGTGTCAAGTGGGATTCGAATCAATGCTGAATTCTAAGAATTTTACATACACAGATGTTTTTTTAGGTAAAAAAGGCTGTAAATGGAGACTATGAAATGGTTTTTAGGTTTGGATACAAAACCCAACTTAGTATGTAGGTAGGTATACAATTTTTCATGGGAAATGCCTTTGTCACGTCTTGTCCCCTGCGGAGGCGTAAAAAGAAAAGTATAAAAGCAAAAAGTAAGTATAAAGAAAGTCACTTCCCTGATAGCGTTTCTCCGACACGATATTGGCCTTTATTACGCTTTTTCAAAGCTATATGTTCGCTTTTTGTTACTCTTATGACGCAGATATTAAGGTAGATTTTTGTGTGTTCACTTACATTCGCTGGATTGTTGAATATACACCCGGGCACGTGACGCGGACTGTGATCCCGAGTAGAATTCTCTGAGGCATCTGCCCGAATTTCAGTTATGGATGAAAATCTTTGGTGGCATTGCAAAATTGTAATGTGTTTACAATGGTGTTAAAACGTCATCAAATGTAGTTATTTATTATCGACCAACTTGTGCTATGAGGTTTTCCCACCTATTTGGGGTTTTCTCCATCCTCAGAATACTGACATGAAAAGATTACCCATCGTAAAGTTTTATTCTGAATATTTGTATTTGTTTTTCGAGATTGATTGATTTGATTTCCGAGAATTCCGAGAATTTCTTGATTTCCGAGACTAACCTCCTGCATCCAAAGTCAGAAATATTTCCTTTTTTTTAATATTTATTACTAGCGGCCCGTCCCGGCTTCGCACGGGTGGACATAATCTTTAAATTTTTTCTAGCATTAAATATAGCCCATGTTACTCAGCGTGAATGTAGCTTTCCAATAATGAAAGAATTTTTGAAATCGGCTTAGTAGTTTTTGAGTTTATTCATTGCAAACATACCTACAAAAATACAAATCATTCCCTTTTTTTAATATTAGTGTAGATAAAATACCTACAAACTAAAAAAGCTATTCATCATAGGTGCCTCGATTAATTATTAATGTTTAAGCATCAATAACATAGCTATTTTTGCAGATTTTAACTTTCTTTGCGGATATCAAATATATTATCTATGTTATCTAATCCCTGACTAAAGATATCTGCAGGTACCACGCTTATTTCCGAGATGAAACGTAACTGCGTTTTTAGCATTTTATTTTTAAACATGCTTAAAACCAAATTCTTCGTTAATCCGTTCTTATGAGAAGAATAAATAAAAAAGCACACCTTCTCAATTAAGTTCCATTATCACTGGTCAATAACTCAGGCGATACACAACATGACGGGCCTCCCCGCAGGCGGGATAATGGCTAGTTAAATAAGTCCGCCGATAATTTTGTGGCTTCACGACATGTGGTTTACTTACCGATTGGTGAAAATGAGCCTTTATAATAAAACTGAAGAATAAGGCACAGATTGTGACCTTTACTTCGCGGATTTTTTATATTATTATACCAACTGTGCATGCAGCATTTAACATAGGAGAGTATGTAGGAACTTAAACTTTTAAATTTATTTAGCATTGCCGATATGGAATAAGTTTTTAGTTATCAATATAATAATTAGGTACATATAAGATATGTTCATAGCGAATTTTTCTAAACGACTCACTATAGTGGCGTTTAGACAACAGAGCATACTAAAATAATTTTATAATTTTAACCGTAGTAGGTATATAGGAATTACTTTGATTTATTTTTTTCTCTGCAGGAAATAAACAAATAATCTATATGAACAATTATGTACATATTTTTTTAGTCTCTAAATGAGTATAAAATTAAATTTATTAAATTCAGTCAAAAAATCAGCGTAAGAAAGTTATTTTTAAACGATAAAACTCTTATAAATAGTCCTAAAGTGAGGCTTATCGCTTTCTCACCCTATTATTTGTATACCAGTATGAATATTTAAGGGAGGTGACATCAGCGTGTCCAGTGTGAATTTACTTAGGTACCTATTCTTAATTTACCGCTGTCCAAAGCGATCGCACTATCCCTTTTACTCGGATTGACTCGGATTTTTGATAGTTTTCGATATCAAGAATAGTTTGCATAACCTCACACAGTCTTGTTGTATTTTTATTACCTACTAGCAAAATCCGCAAAACAATGTCCTACGTGATAGCTAGGTACTATTTACCTATACTATATAAGAATATATTCCTGTTATAGGTAGTTGTTATAAATTTGTGAAGATTAAATGAATATGAAACGAAATGAATATATCAACATCCATTGTTATCTCTTAAAACCATAGAAAACCAATATACCCTGTAATCATTTTACGAGTCTTTTTCGCTTCTAATTATGGAGAGTTTGTTATCGTTTTGAAAACATTTGACAGCAGAAATGAAAAACTTGAAAAAAAGGCTAAAATATATTTAGATATAGATTTCATTGAAATTTTTTTACAAATAACTAGTGGACCCGACAGACGTTGTCCTGCCTGTTATTTTTGCAGTATAGATAAATAACCTAGATACCGTCTGCAGCGCCATCTGCCGGGCTGATTTGTGAATCTAAACCATTCTCAGATCCCCTTGAACACACACAAAAAAATTCATTCAAATCGGTCCAGCCGTTTAGGAGGAGTTCAGTGACATACACACTCACAGAAGAATTATATATATAAAGATATACAAAATTTTTTATATTTATAGAAAAATATGTAGAATAAGGTCTTTTCAGATCGATTTCTAACTCATGCGCGTACGATTCCTACCTGAGGAGGATTATTGAACACATTTTCCCTCATTTCTAATCAAATTTTAGATATTTTTACATAAAAAAGGAACCACTTTATACTAATTTATTTATATATTATTAATACTAAGATATGTACAAAAATCATCGTCGATCATTTTATTCAATTGTAATTCGAATAGATATTACGGTGTGGTAAATACTTATATAGTTGCAAGAAAAAAATTTTGAATCCTGAGTCCTATTTTGAGGTAGGTAAGTTGGTATACCGAGTAGGTTAAGGTTTCAAATTGTGCTTATACATAATTATATTAATTCAGTCAGGGGTCTTGCTTTAAATCTTTCATCTCGCGTCAAGCATTAGTTTTCCACTATTTTTCACTCGATATAGAAGTAGGTACCTACTAAACTCCGTCTTTCATGCGGTAGGTGCATTAATAACAATTAAGTACAATTTTACTATGTACCTATACGGGATCTAACGACTCCTTAATAGTATTTTTTTTAAGTAGGTATATTGGCAGTACCAGGGACAAATGATTCAACAATGATTCAACCGAATCATTTTAAAAATAGAGCTCCTGAAGGATAAAACAAACGCGTTTTAGACAGGTAGGTAAAAATATGTAAAAAGTGTTGAATTTCAATCAGTGATCGCAAAAGTTTAAACAACTAAATATATTAAATCTATAATTAAGGTAAATGTCCCTAATGCCGATAACGTCCCGGTACCCGATAACTGGTAAGTTTTCTTATGATTGTGCTTTTCTATTAAAAAATACTATAAGCCTGTGAATGGCAATATACTCGTAGTAATATTCTGTGCAATTATAGTGGCAAAACTTAGTCATAAGTTTAATGGCATCAAAAATGTACAAAATTGAAAGTGTGCTGTCCGAAAAAAATATTTTTTTACAAAGTTTTGTCATTGAACTACAAAACCACCAGGTTACATTGCTAAGCTTGCTGTGCTTCTGCGAAAAGCCTTAAGGTAAGAATGATAATTTACTTAATTACTTGAGTAAATTATCTACCGATTTAACCTATAACTTAAGGCAAATCTTATTGAAAAGTAATTATTATTACATTTCACATATATTGGTACTTACAAATCCCTACTTGACCTAGTAACCGTTAAAAGCGTAAAATATTTTAACGGGTTTTGGTACACGCATCAACCTAGTAATAGCTGATGCTCGAAAACCCGTTATTGTATCCTATTTCCTGGAAATAGATGTCATTTTCTATCAAATTATATAATACTACGTCACTTTCTTTTAATGCACTTGGATTAACTCGAATTAGTTAGAACATATTATTTTTGTTTTGCAAACGATGATGTTAAAGAAAAACCTCATTTCTTTTTGTGTTTCAGTATGTATCAAGGTAGAAATATTGATTCTATTTTGATTTGCCTTATAATGACAATAAAATTATTAGCTTTACACAGCTTTTGGTTTGCTTCACACACGTAATCGCACAAATTAAAGAAATAGTGCACTAACCACCTGTGCCGTCGAGGCTCCCTTCTTTACATTTCATTACATTAAAAGAAAAAAATCATTTACATCGTCCTTTTAAACATTTAATTTACAAACAAGTTTAATTTAAAAACTAGCCGATGCGTATGGTTTTCAAGATGTTTTCAGTTAGAAGTTACATGACAATGGATACAGTATCAAATATGAATATTGCCCCCAATGCCATGAATACATGTCATACATACTCTGCACTATCACGCCTTCCTTCGCTTCCGAGTTATCTTTATGATCTTTTTTTTTTTTATAATATCACTATGGATTCCGTTAATCTAACAAATGTTTTATTTTTAGCTAGTCATGACTAAGAAGCAAAGGCATTATTGAAGGCAATAGATGCAGTAAATAATAAAGCCTTGTTAGTGAGATACAATACCTACATGTCACTGATGATGAAATTATGGTTAGCTTCGATATTCAATCTTTATTCACAAGCTTACCTGTTCAAGATTGCATTGATGTCACTAGGAAGAGACTAGAGAAACACAATATACCAAGTGAATATTCAAAATTACTGGAACACTGCCTAACATCGGGCTATCTCTTGTGGAATTATGAATTCTACCTACAAGCGGATGCTGTAGCAATGGGCTCTCCTGTATCACCCATAGTCGCCGACATATTCATGGTCGTGACATACAATTTGTGGTCGCTATACAGTTGGATGTTCAAAGGGACCGCCTACAATTTTATCAAAAGAAGAAGAAGAACATTTAAAAAAAATGGATTATCTTCATGGCAGATCGTGCGTTCCCAGTGTGTTGAGCACAGTTACTGGATAGCGTAAGTTTATCAATGAAAAAGATGAAGCGAAATGACAGACCCGGTAGTCACTGGCGCATATGGCGCATTGAAGCATTTTTAAAAGGCACCCCGAAGTAGGCCAACGTATGGCGCAAAACCTCACGCAATAGCATCTACTATTCAAAGTGTGTGTCAAGTCACCAAAAAAAAATCAGCTGAACCAGACAATATTCACCAAAACCGTTAAGATACCGTCGGCCATTACTTTGAATCAAAAATACTTAAGTCCTGAAAATCTTAAGTCTTTTTGCGACAATAATAGTCCAACGTGGAGGGGTGATAAAGCTTTAAGATTATATACATCTGACAAATTCAACAATGGGCCTCAAGTTCAAAGCTAATGTCTGGTAAAGGCGATACCTGTTATATCAATGAATCTCTATCAGATGTAATTTTACAGGGCTAACAGATATGTTGGACTCAAAATTTTTAAACTCGAATGATTTCAGTAGATTAGTATCGGAATATGACAATCATAAAGAAAATGTTAATGGGACGTTGACGAAAATCATATTTTTTATTATTATTTAGGATGGGTTAGTTTTTGATCCCAATCAAGCCCTGGGGCCAAGACAGAATCCACGATGGAACGAGCTAACCCAGAAGGTGCCTATTCACCCTGGCTTTGAAAATGGACGGGTTATCTGGAAATTCCAGCCAAGGGATCTGTGCTTGCAGATATATGTATTTGCTTTTGAAAATGAAACACATTATATACCTAATATATCAGCGTGAGATCTCCAAAAAGTAGGCATGGAACGGTATATGTCGATTTATGTAATAATATTTCTTTAAACACGGCAAACACAAAAAGACTCAAGTATTCAGGTAAAGTGATCCAGACAATAGGGTCTGATTATATATATTTCACGTCGAGCAAAAACGTGAGATCCAACTGAGCTGACGTCGTCAGTAGGATGTGTTTCTAATACAGAAATGACATCAAGTCTTGTCCAGTCCGATAGCCATCAATACTTGCTCACTCTGACTTTGCTGTTGAATTCATGTAGACAGTAACACAAACTTTATCAGCCACGGCACCGACATAATTTTTAAGCAAAGAACTTGTTCATATTACACCACTATCTAATATGTCTGTAATACTTTAGGAAATCAAGATGACATCTCCAATTGCTGGCACGTCTTCTCATTATACACAAAGCGAAATGATTCCACCATATGAACCGAAAACACAAGCGCCGCTTAACAATAACTCCGAGCAATCAAAAATAAGAAGAAAAAGAAATTATTAGATACCAAAGCAGTGGAAATTACAAATGAAAATTGGTATTGTTGTTTATGCCAAAGAAGCGAAAAATTAGACCTGATAGGTACAATGTGTCACTTGTAAATCCTGGTATCACACGATTTGCGCAGGAGTTTTGCAAGACCAAATAATATTCCATTGTTCTCGTTGTATTTCGTCGGATGAATAAGTCGCACTATTTAATCAAAATTATTTAATTAAGGTCTCTTAAGTGTAATTTAATATTTGAAGAGATTAATTGTTGTGTTTTCGGTTGTCTTATTTGTTTATATGCAAAGTTATATTTTTGGCATAAGCTGTTAATTGTCCAATAATGCCTTTTCTTTTTTTTGTTGTTCTGAAAATTATGTTTTATTTTAACCTGAAGAAATACTTTCTGTTTTGTTTTTTTTTTACATTATTCGTTTTAAATATATTTTCTTCAAATTATGTCTTTTCTTAAAGAAAGTACCTCTATCGCAGAATCCTGTTTAAAGCACAGACACAAAAATAATATTTGTATGAACTTTAACATCAAGCAACAGAGTTCAAATTTGCGATAAATAATACCGGATTCTAGGACAGTTTAACGCTTACTAGTACATATTTAACGGGTATTGGTACAACTCAGTCATTTTTATTGTTTTATATATTTTTTAATATATACTCTTACATAAATAGGAATAAAACTAATAATTTAAGAACTAGATTAAATTACTTATATGCTTATGTAAATTTCATTTTTTTAACTCTACAAATTTGAACGTAGCAGACTGACAAAGTCAGCAGAGTTCAAAAACTAACGGATACTGGGACGTTTACCTTAATTATGATAGAATCATTCAAAAATCAAAAACTTGAGTTCTTTACAGTCGTTAACAGCTGATAATATGAAATGATTTTTTCATTTACCAGAATGTAATTTTGATAGGAGCGCCATCTATGCAGCTAGCAAGTAAAATACTAATTTTCCTTATAGCGCATGTGCCGTTGCCGTGAAACAAAATGGCCGCTAATCAATACAGGGTTGCCACCCTCTACCCACCCCTAGTGCCCTTCGTGTTATGCTAAGGCAAAATAGCTCTAGTAACTAATGGTCTAATGTAAATAATTGCATGAATGTAGTTTGTTTGCTATATTTGGTAGCAGTGTAAGCATTTTGGAGTGTTCCCGCAGTCAGCGACGCGTACGGGTAAGCAGATTATTTGAAAGAGATAGATATAGTAATGTGATCGGTAAGCTGCAATATCGCTATTCAGCGAAATCAAACTAAGTTTTTGGGCCTAAGTAGGTAAATATTTTAAAACTCGATACGAAATATTTATCTGATAGGTAGGATATCATAATAATTATGCTGGTTTGTTACATTCCTAAATGTGTAGGTACCTACTTATTTAATAGATTACTTAAGTATAAGTAAATGACAATTATTTTTATAAAACCGTTTCATGGTGACTGTTACTTACTTAGGTAATGCTTTTAAGCATAACCATAAAGTACGTATGAAATTGTGAATACCTACACTTATATGTACCTATGTATTTTTTTCGGTTAGGTAAGTTTGAATCATTTTATTACATAAGTAATTTTTTTTTTTAATTCTGAGTAACTACATAGCCTTTAGTTGCGAAATTTTGTGTTACCTATAGGTATTAGTTAGTATCTAGACATCCAACGTATCTATATAGTAAAAGAAATCCTAATAAAATCTGTGTATTGATTAGATAGTTACAACAAGAGTATCAATGCATCCAAGACAAACTTGTCACCAAAAAGTGAGACAGAAAATAGACATGTACGTGAAGTATACAGGTAGGCCAGGTTTATGGCTTGTGCAGCCTCAGCCTCAGACCGGGCCTGCATATGAAAGTATGTGTTATAGTCGAAAAGTTATTAAAAGCAAATTATCTTGGTATCAGAAGAATCAGGAGCAGATTAAGCTTGATATTATGGCTACCCATAGGGTCTCCAAAATCTTTTCTAAATTCTGGAAGACCACAAATAAATACAATCTTAAGCCTGGCGTGCCTGTAAACATAGGGGGTAGGGCTAATATGTTTGGTGACCACGTTAGTGTGTCAAACCCTCTAGGCTTATATCTGCAGGTTACCTGATGTGGGCGGATGTCGTGAATTGGATTTGTTGCGTTACTCTGCCAAGCAAGTAAGAGAGGTGGTTGGTGGAATGACCATAGAAAAGTTACCGGGACACAACGGCCTTAGCATCGAGCATCTGCAGAATGCTGGTGTTCATCTACCCCGTGTGCTTGCGATGTTTTATTCTCTTTGCATGGGACACTCGTACCATCCTAATGACCTAATGCGAACCATTGTTGTGCCCATCATAAAAGATAAAACGGGTGACGTAGCCGATAAAAACAACTATCGACCCATCTCCTTGGCTACCCGACTGGCGAAGGTGCTTGACGGCCTGCTGGTCTCGCCTCTTGAGGACTATTTACTTCTACATGATGCTCAGTTCTGGTTTCGACCTGAATTATCATTATTTTATCATACAGTTTTGCTCCTTGATCTCAGAAAAATCTACCTGCAAAAGATTCAATGTGGCATACTCTTTTGTATCTACGACCAACAGTAACTGTCTGTTCTTATATAATTTCTGTTTTTTTATGTTGCTTAAGTATGGTATGTAATAAATACCTACAGTTATCACTTCACTGTCAGCATAAAGCGTTATAAGCCATATTTTTAGAATTAGTCTCTGCGCCCTTTAAATTTCTATAAGGTGACTTGGTGCCATTCTCCCCCAAATTGCAACACAGTATGATATAATTGACTGACACAGAGATATATAGACTTGCCTGTAATGTATGTATGTCTACGGTTTATCTGAGAACGGATACGGGCTAAGTGCTCGGCAAGGGATAGGGCATACCTTAAGTAGTTAATCGGTGAAAGTTAGGTTTCTTGACAAAATAATATTACCTATCAATTCAATTATTTCTGAATTATTATTTAGTAGAAGTTCATGAATTTGTCTACCATTTCTGAACTTATAAATAAATCTAAGTTCAGAAATGGTAAACAAATTATATAAATATTTATGATGTACCAAATTAATTTAATAAACAGTTTTATTGACACCTGAAAAATTAGGTAATTAGGTAATGCTGCCAGTGTTCTGGGTAAAATGCCCCAAATTGGAATTTTGGATGACATATTCTTCTTGTGAATATGTATATAAATATTTTAGGGTTAATTTTAATGATAAGTTTTAAGTTTGATATTGTTGTGTTTATATTGTACAGTATTAGTCACATTATTAACCACTATAGGTAATTCAGTGATATTTAGGTTAATATTAAATATGTGCTTGATTATTCTATAATATAGTTAGGTTAAGCTGTAATGAAATTGAATATTATAAATAAAAGACAATTAATAATCAACATTAGTAACATTTTTGGAGCGGAGCGAGCGAAGCGAGTGAAGCTCCCATGGATCAGCTTCAATGGCGCAATGTCTGTTACGCCATAACTTCCCGAGTTCTTAACCGATTTCAATATTTTTTGCGTGGAATTGAATTAACAGATTTGGGACCAGATTGTGACGGTCCGAATTTGGAAATCCGCAAAAGTTCCCATGGAAAAAAAAAAACTTTTTTTAGGTATTACGCTCCGCTCCAATATATGGTGCTAGCGTAGCTTTGTGCTTAGCGACTGCATCGGCTAGTTATATTTATTTAAAGTTTAAAATCTGTACCTATTAGCACAAACATCTGTGGATTACTTATTTATTACCCTGGGATTTTTTTAATCACATGAATTACTTAAAATTACAAATTAACTTAATTATTTAACAAACTAGTCAGACATTCAGAACAAAGAGAAAATGCTGGATCTAGAATAATTGCATTGTAATTAAGTACTACACTTGGTTATATTGTGATATAATCCAATACACAACGTCTATAAAAGTAAAGAAATCAACCGCCCAAAATAAGGATTAGAAAATAGACAATAACAATACACTTCTAAAAATCATTGATGTGTTTAATAACTCTTACTTCAACGGGTTTTTCTTTAGTTTTTGCTATAAGTTTTTGATATGACATAGTAACATATTTTTTTCTTAATTTGACGGATGCTTTCGGATACTTGCTGTAGGTATACGTCAGCATGTTGAATGACAGTGCACCACCTACTGCTAAATTATTACAAGTCGTAAACATATCGAGTAATTCCGCTATTAGACCGTACGTTTCACCGAATTACTTCATATCATCGATTAGCCAAGGCTTGCCCTGCATGCTTAATAATGTAAGTAGTTAGGAATTACATTTCATTTCATAAGTAGGTATGCTTTAAGTAAGGAAATCAAATAGTACCTAGGTATACAAGATTTTTTTTAAATTATCTATATAATTTTTTCATTATTCATTACAATCTTAGTTTTAGAGACTGAACTAGCATAACTATTTAATAATAATTCACAAAAATGTAGGTATTAAATATGAAGTATTAAAAAAAATAAGGCCTGGTATTTTTGAATCTAAAAATATATTGATTATTATTAATTTTCAAACTACACCAACACCGAAAAAGCTCACAGCAAAACTGAAGTTATCTAGTGTTTTAGAGTTTGTAATATTAAAAAAGGAAATTTTCTATAGTGTCTTTTCGTTTCTATATCCATGCAACAGTCTAAATTTTATATTTTTATCAAAAATAAAGTAAGTAGGTATTAGGTACCTACCTAGGACGCCTACGTTATTTTTGTTATATGTTATGGTCGACATCCCTTAGTGTAGCGAAGAACAAACACTGACTTAACTTATAAATACTAATCAGAAATGAAACACGCGGTCACGTTTTAATCTGAGTTTAGAAAGTGATGAGCGGTAGGAAACCAGTTTGATTGTACCTAGGTATAAAGATAACTATAGGGTTAATTAATAGGTACCTACCTATATGTGCACCTCTCAAAATGTTCGTTGAAGTCAAAAGGAAAATAAACTAAGTTCAATGAGAAACTTATACCTAACCCAATTTGCCACAAAAGAGTGTGCATTATTTAGTATCTAGAGAGTCTACAATGACTTTATAAGGTAGGTATTATTTGTAACTCAGATCAGATAATGGGTAAAAGAAGAGCCCGTTGTAAATTATTACAATAATATTTGTGCAACTTCAAAAAGGAGAAACTTGAGATGAGAAAAACGCGAAAGAGATAGTGCTGCCACCTTGTGGAATTTGTCAGAAACGGATCTTAAGACGAGAGTGCTTTAATAAAAGCTCTAACTCGAAGCTTTTAAAAGCAACATGACTGAAAGAAGACCTAAAAAATGTAAATTAATGAAACTGTAAATACTGAATTTGCCGAAATTCTAGGGTTGCTTATTTTCCATTTAATTTAATTATAAGCTTGAAATCAATATGTGCTTCGATACTTCGAACCTACTCTCAATTAAATAAAAGAAGACATTATTTGACTACATGCTCCTCAAATAGCTACCAAGTTACGTACGTGTAAATACTCCAGTAAGCACTTAATGAGAATACCATTTTATTATAAGAAAAACAATCTGTATTTATTTTTTAGTATTTCTCTCATTTCAGAAGATTTTACTATAAGTCTTACTAGAAGCAACCGTTTTTTAATAACTTCTGAATAACAAAATCTCACCATAAATGATAGGAAGGAAGACTTTTTAAAATTACAAAACTGTAAACAACCTTTACTAGAAATAACATTAAAAATTACATCAAAGCGCCATCTATTGCAGTAGACCTCAAACACCAGGGCTTGCTGCTGTGACAGAAGTGACATCTGTTGCCGTTTATTCACACTAAGTAGTATGAAAGCTACTGTCGAACATTTTGCTTTTGTTCGTTAAGCTTTTGGTCACGCTTTCTCATAGGAAAAATGCCATCTATGTAAGTAAAATTGCATTCGAATATACCTATCATTAAGCACTGTGGGTAAGTATAGATACCTAAAACGGGGAAAGTTCACGTAGATACGATACTTTACTTATGAGGAAAGTATGAAAATAAAAATTGCTGCAGCTGACAGATCATTACCTACCACTAAATTTTATAAAAAAGTATTTAATTGGGCTACCTGGTTATGTCTTCGAGTTTAAGTATCTAAAGAAATTAGTAGATTTTGGACATTTTTTTTGGATTGACCATTCGAGTGTATTTACAATAAAAAGAAACCTTGACATTACAAAAAACAGAAAATGACAGTGTACCACAATTTATATTGAACTCTATGCGTTTGACTTAAAGTTTAAAATCACTCAAAATGTATTATGTTAATTTAACTTATACACAGGAACAAAATCAACTATATTTTGTTAGTATCTATACTTAATACCTATTGGTGAATTATTCAGATAAGTGGGAGTTACCTATTCCAACACCTGTTCAATAAACCTTTTATTAGAACTAAATAAAAACTTCATCACAAATTCCTTCATTCAGTTACGAATCAACAGCTCTCCTCTCCCCCAAAATTTAAAAGTCAAAACACCACCTTTCGTTGCCTAGTAACGGTCGTAGCGCGCCACAGACTGGCATCTCATTGGTCGAATTCGGCGCCATTTGCAAAGGGCCGAGCTACTGCAAACTCCGCCTTCTTAAAACCCCGCCTTACTCGCCCTTGCAACCAATTCCATTTTCAACAACGAATACCAACAGTCCATCAATAATGAAAAGGAGGAGCCGAAAATATAACACAGTTAAATTAAATTTCCTGTTTCTAACAGCTAATGTTACGTGATACCTACTCGTCTTTTAAATTTTTTTGAATAGCGTTATTGTCTTCGGATAATTTCTGAGATTGATATAATGATAAATGTAAGGTGAATCTTTATAACATAAAATTATTTAGTTTAGGCAGTTCCGCAGTAGCCGAATTAAATGGCGACCTAATTAAGCTTGTTTTATTATAAAAAATAAAATAAAAACCTATTTTTAGTGTTAACAAAGCTGTAATTAATCCTATCTATTTTATAGTTACCTATCTCTAGGATCTCAACATGAATTAAATAAAAAAATAACATTTAGGTACATAAAGTTTAAGTACAGTCACGAACTTTATTTGGAATCGCCTTAAGATAGAATGTAGAAGAGCAAAAATAAGAGCTACCATTTAGGTAGATACCTATTATTTTTCCCATTGACGACGTCGTGGGCACTGCTTATTATTTGTTTTCCTATTGTGAGCGTGTGCACCGGAAGTTGTTTATTTAATTTGTTACTACTCACTTGTAGTTTAAAACAGTAAGTTTCTACTGACTGAAACTAATTATATTTACCTAGTTATAAATATTTTTGACATGAAATAGACGATAGACATAATTTGATCACTATACGAAAAGAATAAAATATTGAGATTGAGTATTGAAAGTCAACAGCGATGCTATGGCTTCGTTGTGAGAATTCGCCCCTATAAGGTACTTTTTTATATCTTATTTATTGGTGTAACTGATTAAATTTTGAGTTTACAGTTTTTCATGTAGGGTTCGTTGTTAAACGTATTATTACATCCAAGGGTCCCGGCCAAGGATACCTCTCGCCTAGAACGCGAATACAAAAAAGAGAGAAAGAATTTAGACAAAAAGAGCTACAGGTCAATAGGAAAGAAAGAGGACAAGAAAAGAAAGAAACTTGAAAAGTAGCTTCCATGAAGCTGACATCTATTAGGTTATTAGACGTAAGTAATTAAAGGAAGAAAAATATAGCCCTTGTCAAGTTTATAGCGGATTTTTCTCGGTAAAATACAATCAATTCATTCTAGTTTTAATTATTGTTTTACGTTGAATTGATTTTAAACAGTAAATAAATATTATTAGTACAATAACTCGCAACGCATTTTGTTTTTCAAATAATCACTAATTTTGTATTAATGACATTATATAGAAATAGTAAAAAACCTTTTTAAAGCCTCTATCTTCGCACAGCATGTAAATTCTAGTTTCTTGAATTAAATATCTGGACATCACTCGTTTTTAAAAAGTGTCGTCATATTTCCTTACATAAGTAGGTGCCTACCTATTTATTTAAATTTCCATAATACATTTTGAGGAACTGCTGTTATTATTTGAATTAAATAGTTGTCAAATGTAGTAGGTATATAATCTCTGAATCGAACTTGTTTAAGGAGCGCACCGTTCTTATTCAAAGAATATACCTATATATTATCAATATTAAAAGCTGGCGACAGTCCATAAGATATTTTGCTGTGAAAATAATTATACATTTCTTGTCTGAAATATATTTTGTTACTTTAACATTTTACTTGTAGGTTTTTATATCTAAAGAAAATTTGACTAGCATTACTTATTCAACTTTTTTTTCTAAAGTGTTCCTTGACCAAATTATAACGCCATCTCTTCACGTTTTAAGTACCTACCTATTCCTACAAAATTGCGTGAGTATATTGCTTACAAGTAGGTATCAAATAATCAGTAAAGAGGAAACTGATGATTTTTTTTTTTTTATATTTTTACTAATATTCTTACCGTTTCAATATCAGTCATTTATTACTTACTTACTAACATTATGCTGTGGAACCAAGCTTGCCCAAAAAAGCTTCGATAGGAGAATACTATTACGGCCTTAGGTCTAAAGTAGGTAATGCTTAAAAACCGTGTGGAATTAACATTTTGATTTCTACGCCATTCACGTTAGATTTGGTAAATTCTACACACTTAGTTTTATTTGAGTTGAGCTTTATTTTAGTGATAATGAATCAGTGCACTACAATAGAGATCATACTGTTTACATTAAAACACAAACTAAATCATACCGCTTGAAAATCTAAAAAGGTATCATCTGCAAATAGTTTTTATTCATTCTGGTCGAAGGTCATTAATGTAGGTAAATAGAAAATATTAACGGGCCCAATATCAATCCCAGGGGCACTCCCATAGTGATTGATGCTCCACTAAACTTAGCCTCGCCACTATATTACTGTATAAGTTCTAATGATAGTTCTGAGACACGATTACATTCCATTTTTTCTTCTTTCAAAGGGTCACAGAAATACCAATGGCATTTTGTTTACATTCCCAAACCTTATAATTGTATCTGAGAATGTCGGCATCAGTTTTTGTTTCACGAGAAATTCTGTTAAGACTGCTATGAGTTAAAATCAAATTGGTTTAGATATTGATCTTTCAGTATATGTATCGCTTTTGTTTCCAGGCTTAAAACCAAGAATCATTTTACCAGTCTTAAATGTACCTATCTATTGAAAATAAATCCAAGTGATGTGCAATAAAAGTAACCATTGATTTAATGATTTAAGTTAACAAGCCTCAAATATCGTGCTTTTGTATCTTAGGAATTATATTAGGTATGTTTTTTCAATACTAATAACACTACGAGTCTCAAAATGTACTGTATTTTTAACTGTTTAGGTACTTGTAGGTACACATGATTTCGTATTTTTCCATATGATTTGGTTTTCATTTTGGAACAATTCAAGCAACATAACACGAGGGCAATATTAGTAATGGGAAGAAAACATAGTAAATAGAAGAAAATGGAATTAGTGCTAAACCTGCAGATATTATTATAGCCTAACCTGCTGCATCTGAAGTCTTCAGCAATAACGGTTTCAAATTTGTTTTTAGACTTCGTCCGCGGCTAATCCCGCACGGTATGTGGATAGAGTTGTACCTAAATATTTTTTTCTTCGAGAACAATACTTATTTCTGGATGAAACGTAATCTTTGTCCATTTCTGTACCGCTGACAACGTGTATGCAAAATTCCATGATGAACAATTAATCAGTTAAGGCGTGAAACGAAAGAAATAAACTTACTTTCACGTATATAACTTTATGTGGAATTGGACATCAGAAATATACCTACTCATTTTATTTCTCATGCTCTATCTCTATCATTTATTGACATTTCATTTGAATTCATATAAATTTTTATATTTTGAAGATAACTAATCAATTTGTAATGTTGTGATGATTCTTATAGTCTTCACCATTTCTTCTAACAAAAGACTCCACATGTATCTATAACTTTTGTTTCATTATGAATGCATATATATGAGTCCGAATACGAATATGGATATTCATTAATGTTCGTCAGTCTAAGACGTGAGCTAGGCGGTCCTTAATTTCCCGCTTAGTTAACTTTACAACCTCTATTGATTGGATACTGATTAGAAACTTACACTGAGTCTTTTAAACGGCAATACTATTTCATATAACATCGTGCCACCACACATTTACACTCACTACGCTATGTAATTACCATTCGCAGACTTTATTACCTCTCTTGATTAAATAAAACATACCATAAAATTGTTTTTGCGCTATCAAATATAGAGGTACCTATTGTGAGGGGGACCTCGCCGGATAATACATATCCAAACCTAAATAGGTACCTACAACTACTAATTGATAGTAAATTGTGTCAGTTGCAAAGATATCGTCGCCCCTATAGCCACTTATAAATACCTATACCTATATGACGGCGATAATGCATTTTTTAGCACGTTAGGCCTAAGATTGCGGAGGATAAGTATAATTCGCGAAAACTAGTCATCAGATGGGTGAACAAGCGATTATTAACTTGAGCTCCACCGTTCTTCAGAAGGCGATAATCCGTTTATCCCGGCTGCATTTGCAGTTGTTAGAACTTAGCAATGGGCTGTTTCTCCTTTATTCTGGGTACCATTCTCTTTAGGGTTATCGTCTATAACGAAGACCAATGTGGGGACCGGTAGTGGGGACAATCAGAATGATGATGAGAATGACGAAGATATTTAAGACAACTTTCTTTAACGGAAATACAAAAATATTTTTTTTATATAATAATAGAACAATAAATATCAAAATGGGACCGAAGGACCCAATCAACATCGAGTAACAAACAATTCTATTTTTATAGGCTCAACTACAACAAAACACAATCATCCTCGGTCTTCTCTCATTACAATATTAACTCACTCTTTTCATACAATATTTTCAATGATAACTTTATAGATAGAGCTATAGTTCCCGCCATATAAGTTGAACTTGGTTTTGAAATCAAGTGACATGCGCAGTAGAGAGTAATGTACCTAAACTTGCTACTGCGCATGTCACGTGATTTCAAAACCAGGCTCAACTTATATTCCGGGGTCTATAAAGATAGTTATAAAAATTTTGCCATCATATCTTCTTCACAGAGATAAGGTATACAGAGAACCTTCTAACAAAGAAGAATTCGGATACTGAAACAGTAGTAACAGTTGTAAAGTTGCTCGTCTTAAAAAGTAACTGGTTACTATTAATAAAAAGTTATAACCACACATGGCCAATTGTTTTAAAAGACTTAATTTTTGATATTCTGAATTCTACTCAAGGCTTTAGACTACTAGACAAGGTCTGAAACTATGAGGCCTGTAATTTTTTTTTAACTAATATCTAGAAATACACTGGAAATGACAACCTTTCTCTATGGGCCACATCTTTATTATACAGCAGGTATAAATCTAATTATATAAAAGTATGTATACGTATAAATCAGTTAATATTTAGCTGCTTGAGAGAAAAAACAGGATTAAAATTTAACATATACACAGATACACAGATCAATTGGTATTACTATTAAAAATGTAACGTAAAGCAATTGAAATCGAATAAAAATAACCGGAAAAACAGTATTTTTAATTATCGACAGTCCTATGGATTCCAATGTTGAAAAATAAAAGCCTGATTGTTATTCACAATAAATTAAAAATCAGAATAAAACCTCAATCCATATATTTATTACAGGAACCCTAGTCTGTGCCATGATTGTTAGAACGCAAGGAACGAAAGGGCCACTTTGAGAGTTGAGGCGGAACATCGAAGTCCTCTCGAAACCATCAGCCTAAATATCGAAAAAAACATACCTTCGTGCCTTTAGTTGCTTTCCAAACCCAAATATCAAACGCTAAAATCTGTTTAGTTACATCTACATATACACGAATTATTGCAATATTGGTATTAATCTTAAATATTATTTTTTTGCTATAGTGTTTCAGCGATTCTTCAATAAAATTCATATTCATAGTTGGTAATCATTCATCTCTTTAAACAAGTCTATAAATTTTCCCAAAAGTAGACTAGTAGAAAAAATATTTTAATATGAGGTCCTCATATTGTACCAATGTTTTAGTATAGTTTATAATGTCTTCTTAAATAATAAAACAATTAAACTAAAAATTCATTACAACCATATTAGATTTACCTTTAAGCAAGAGTAATAACAACAAATCGTAAAATAGAATTGAACCTTCTAAATTGACCTCGCTTTTACGGCCGCAATATTCAGCAGATAGTTCTTAATCTGACACTCAAGAGTTGTCAAATGAATGAGTACTATAAAAACATACGTAACTAACTACGGCTTTAATGAAAAGTGTGCTTTTACACATCGGTTTAAAGTCGACTCAGTGGCGCTTTTGATATGCAAAGTTTGGTAACACCGGATGCAGACAGTAAAAATAGCGTTAGTTTAGACCTCCCTAGTAACGATAGTAGAGTGCCTTTGTATCGTATGTCGCCCACCTAAATGCGGTGTTCGTATGAATGTAAATTTAATTACATAACTATATGTATGTAGAGATTGCCAAATGATTTAATTGTTGAAACGACAACAAACTTGACTTCCTGTAAGTATAGTGCGGAGTAAAACTAAACATTTTAAAAAATATCGTCTCTTCCTTAGTGATATAGTATTAAGCCTTTCCATTTCCTATTCATTTCAGGTAAACTGAGATAAAAATGTTGACAAAGTCGGTTGAATTTTACTGCCTAATTAAAATAAAAAATTAAGTACCTACCTAATGAGTTTAAATATTATTTTTTTCTTAACCAATATTAAATTTGTATAATTTGTTTAATTCAACTGAAGGTACCACTATAGGTACTATTAGGTATTAGGTTAACAAATTTGAAATAGGTATAAGTAAGATAATTATATATGTTTAAATGTAATTGATAAAAAAAATATAACTTTTTATAGAGCTTCTATAGAAAAAATTGTATTGATTTAAGATCTGTTTTAGCATATATCTCACAAACATTAATTTGGAAATTTCTCTTTTTAGTATTTAACTTATTTTAAATATTCTTATTATGCACAAAATCCACAAGCAACTATCTAATGATCAAGCGCAGATTTAAAGTTAGAGTAGTCAGTAACGTAGGTGCTCTATATTATCCAGCAAAATATTTGAAAAGTCGGCATCAAATATTAGACTTTAGACCGTGGCGATAAGGTTTAATATTAGAGTTCCGCGTGAGTGAATCGAGACTGATATGAGTTTACGGTCAGTGTCATTCATTTAGCAAACAGTTCTTGATTTATGCATAAAAATAATTTACGTGACGGTTACTGCATACAAAGATTGAAAAAACGATCATACAAGTGCAAAAAGGCCGTTATTCTTTTCATTGTTACGAAAATTTTATTTCTATTAGACAGTCCATACCTATCACACATCTAAGCTTATACCGAAGTCCTAAGGGCACATTTGTCGAGAATACGATTTTTTTTGGTATAACATATCGCTACGATAACAGCGTTCTATAACGGTTAAATTAATTACCCCTAAGCAATTATCAGAGCAACAGGATATTTTAATTTTTTATACAAATTATAAACGTAATAACATTCAGACCAATTAGCCTAGCCCAAATTAAGCACTGTGGCATGAAAACTTTGGTGACGTATACATAAATAAGCAATATTGACGTAATGCAATGTATGGATAATTTGGCTTCGAAGGTAGAGTCATTGCCGAACGACTAAACCAGTCTTCAAAAAATTAGAATTTATCTCCAAAGTAAGGCAAGCGTGCTATTGTACCACCAGAGTTACTATACCAGGTTAATGGATAGTTAACCATTCACACCAATCAATTTGTCCCAAACTAAGCACGGCCTATAGTTACTATAGACTAATATATAAGTGTAATACATAGATAAGTATATAAAAAATCATGGCTAGGGAACAAATGCATGTGCTAATCAGACAAATATTATATATTCCTACCAAGATTCGAACCTGGAATCTTATGGGACTTAGGCAATATAACTGCCGTTGCAGCAAACGGTCGTCAAATTTAATTAGTCAGTAAAATTACTTTCAAATAAATTATATTACGGCTTTGTTAAGATTTTTTTAAATTTAAAGAGCGTATTAAGCTTAAGGAATTCTATTTATATAACTTCAAATATCATTGAACTGCTCCTATTTATATACTACTCTACAAAATCATTTAAACTAATTAAAACATCACAATTTCATCATATCATTATCATAAAAATAATTAATGTGTTTCCTATTAAATTATCAAATTACGTTCAATACATTTGGAAGTTTCATTACAAATAAAGATTACTAAATGTGAGAACTTACGGATATGATTATGGCAAAGTGCAACTGAACTCCGTAGATTGACGAAACTCAAATCAAAGGAAAACAAGGCAATTTGTGTGTATAGTGGGAATTCCCAATACGAACGGACATTGTTCATTCAGTTTTTACTACAGGGCCAAGCAATGGATTTAGATTGCTACTGCTAATAGAGTAACTAAATCAATAAATTGTAAATAAACGACCTTCATTTATTATATGTCTTGTATCATTGGCATACAAAAATCGTAAAGCTACAACAAAACCATATAAAAATTAACTAACGAATGATCTAAAGGATTTCATTTTAAGCTTATTTAATGTAATCATTAATCAACTATTTGTTATCACTTGTTAAAGAAGCGTTGATGTCTTTTCTTTAGGAAATTTACTTATTTTTGTCCATAAAAATCATTTTAAAATGCTTTATCATAAACAATCAAAAGGAAATATAAAGACTCATACATTTACTAGGTATATTAACTTGTTTTTAGAAATTAACCGTACATTTGTCCCAATAGGACAATCAATCGTTCAGTGACATTGAAATTACTAAAAAGTTTATCTTTTATTTAAAAAATATTTATAAACTTACCCTACGTTACCGTAAATTGTACTAAATCATATATGTCAATTCTTTATTTTTCGAACTTACCTCATTGTAGTAAGCTTTCGTCGTATTTTAGCTTTCTTCTTTAGCTAAAATAATGAGAAACGTTGTTATACAAGGATAACAACCAATAGATGAAGTTTTATAGGAAAACAACTATTTTCAAATAAATAACCGATATTTTTTTAGCTACAAAAACGATATAGCTTTTGATATGTCTTTTGAACAAACCTATGCCCGTCTTAATATTGTTCCTTTATAATATTTACGGTTCGTGAGATTTTTAAGATGGTAAACGTTCACGTACTAGTTATAATTTTGGATAACCCTGAACAATACAATTTTGAAATAAGTGAAATTATTAGTCTTAATATTTGGCATGTATGATATATTTATATTTTCAATACAATTAAAAAAGCTCTACATTGCTCAAGCCGTTAAAATCAAAGTCAATTTATCAACACGAAAGAGATAATAGTTGTCATTAATACAAGTAAGTAAAGTTTTACAATTATAAAGAATTCTAATGATGCTTTTTCAATATACTATCTGAATAAAACCATCTATATACTATGTTGTTGGTTAATATTCTTTAAGTTGTGTATGCTTTTTAACTTTGAATTGATTGAATATAAAAAAAATAGTTACTGAAGATAAAAGTGGATACGAATATAAAATACTTTGTAATAAGAAACACCAATAAGACAATATATGTAATTGCTAACACAACTACGTATAGATTTGAGAAAACTCGGTACTAAATTATCTTATTTTAAAATAACTTATATATTCCGTTGCAATTAGCTATATTTATTAAGTAGAGACGTAAATGCATCCGCAAGCTCCGAACTTTTAATTCCATTATTATTTAAATAAAAGCAATTACACTTGCCTTTATCTCCAAAATGTTTTCCATAACATCATTATGTCTCATTTATGATGAACTACACAATTGTTTGACTCCCACCTCGGTATTGTGCGAAAAATTCGCATCTCAAAGATTTTAATATATCAAAAATAACACAAATATATCACGTCGTTAAACAATTCACTAAAAATAAGGTCGACGTATCCACTAAGATCCGCTTACAAGAAGGCCGGCATTCGTCACGTTGAACGAAAAGGGATCCCGTCTCATTGTTTTCACAGCAGTGTTTGCTCCACAAACGCGGCATGCGACTGAGCAATTATCACTTACCTGCGACACGCGATCACAACACTCCACAGATTTATAGTCGATAAACTTGTATCATCACTTTTACAGGTGTTGTAAATTAATTATGTGCACTATTTACGCGCGAGACGCGGGCGGTCGGTTCGGAGGCGAAAGACGGTATGACTAGCTGGGCGGGCGGTAGGCAGCGTCGCGCGCCGATCCAACCAGGGGACCCCGGGAAATGTGTATCATCGACCCCATGTGATTTTTTTTTATTTACGATCCGACAATTCCTCGCGTCGACCCTGTGAATGTTTTCTTTTTTAAATCTCGTTGTGCTTTTATTTTTATGAAGTGACAACGATTTTGACTGCATTGTGCGTAGTTGGAGACTAGATAAGTAATGTGAGTAATTTTGAACGAAGAACAAATAAGCATTAATACGAAGTGTGGTACACCCGTTGTACTATTGAAGTCGTAATATAAAATATTTTTTATTTTATTTCCTAAATATGTGGCGATATCCGTGACTAATTCTTATGTCATGAAAGCAATATCGGCTTGAATTTGATAACTAAGATCTGTTAATCAAACCTTTATGTGACAAATAAATAAGTAACTATACTATGCATTTATATATAGAAAGGCAGAGATACATATTGGAATTAAGATATTTTTAATCTGAACATTTAGAACTGATTTTCAGTGTTTAACATAAAATGGATAGATGTACAGATCTAAACATAAATTAAAACACGAAAGATCTATTGATAAAAATGAATTATAAAAATGATTTATAATAAATTAAAAATAACAAATTGACATAGAAATGATACATCGATAACGTTAACAATAAATTAAAATAGCTGTAAATTGAAGTATTCAATGGATATTAAAAAATATCGATATTTAATTATGTGGGTAACGGTAACTTAGTGCCAAATACCTATACAATTTATAAAAATTATAGATACCTAATTTCTTAATAAGTTTCATTTCGTTTAATAATTATCACACTTGTATAAAGTTTGCGTAAACATATATTTATGACAAACTTAAATAGCTCCGCATTAAACGCGTTTACCATTCTCAACAAGTTATACACGGCCTGCCTCATCAATACTAATTTCACTTTATTAATTAGTTCACTTTACGATCACTGAACAGTTGACATAATATATGTCTTGGTTGAATTATTTTACGACTCTTTGGTATTAAATTAGTAGGCTCTGTTGCTAATTACTGAAACTTGTGACTAAACGACTTACATAATTCACACACCTGTTTAATTCTTTGCAACTTGCCGTAACCCTTAAACTTACTAATTAACACAACATGAAGATTTTTATTCGCAGTTATGCCAAATTAATGTAATAATATCTTAATAATACCCTCATATTCTTCGCTTTAGTTAACAGTTTTTATTTTGATAGTATTATTATGCTTGAAATGTGTGGTGACTTGATAATTAACAGTACGTATAATTATAGAGATGTTGATCTGTACAGCAATTTGTAAGATCATATCTCCTAACTCTAACACTAAGCCTAACTGTATTGAGCCTACATGAGTTGGAAAATCACCATACTCATATATAAATTGTTTATGAGATGTAATTTTTAATTTTAAATACTAATAAATAAATAAGACAACAAATAAAACAATTATGGACAGTCTTTGACTTCCTAATGGCTTAGCAATTAGCGTAAACATTTAACTTAGAGTAACATTTTATAATAATACTTTCTTTAAATTTACAATCTTCGTGTCCGCTTATTTTCTGACACGTTCATCAGGTGGCAGTGGATACAATAGTTTTTCTGTATACTTACTCCAGTAATATCTACCTATATATAAGTAATGATCCAGTTTCTCCAATAAATATTTTTCAAGATTAGGAATGTTAAATTGTGAATAAATATTTTTCTATTTTACTCTTACGATTTTCATACTTGCTTTTAGCTTGTTTAATGTAAAATTATTTATATCATATTATAAGATTAGTATTAGTTAAAAACCACATTTTTATTGATATAAATTTAATCGCGTGCAAAGCCAAAAAAGCCTAAGGCTACAGTTACTATTGCAAGTTTGAAATAAGTTAAAAAGTATTTCCTTCTATTTAAGGCGGTAATGAAGGTGCAGTAAAACAGATTCTTATCTTACGCAAGAGAACAATATTAGGTGTTGTTTATTCAGTTTTAATGGCGCGCATTTGGTTGAACAACGTAACGATGAACCACCGTTGATTATTTTATTGTGGTAACAAAATCGCTGGCATACAAAGGCCGTTGAACGATACTGTTTGCTTTATCAAGTGACTATTTAAGTTTTATAAGCGTTTTTATTACCACCATGATCTATTTCTGAATTGATCTATTTCTTAACAGTATCTACAGGTTGTTTGTATTTTTAAAGTGAAAATTTCTAATTCGGAAATAGAAATGTTTCCGAATTTCAAGACGCTTATAATTAAATTCTTTGTAATTATTGTTTTCACCAGTATTTTTATATTATCGATGAGCAATTGAATTTAGAAAGAATGTCTGGTTTTTTGGTAGTGGTTTAATTGGGACAGTTAATTTAATTTAGGGACTTTTGTAATTTCCCATGAAACTTCGTTTGATGAAATCTATTGATACTTTTTGTTGAAAATTTACCAAAATTTCTGCATTTTCTTAAGGTTTATTAGTACTTAAAAGCCTTAAGGTTTAAAAATGCCAATCATTATACTTCTATAGCGACGAGTGTCATTGACCTCCTTCTAAGCGGCTGGAACGAATTTAATTAAATTTTTCGTGCCTCATTACTTGGATTGTTTAGATTCAAAATTGAGTCCAGTAGGTGGCAATGTGATCGGGTAGGACGATGCTTACCAGAAAAGCGCTATATCTATAATTCTTTTATACCTAAGTTTATGACACTGAACTCCTCCCAAACCAATGTGTGATGGGACCAATTGTGGTGGAATTTTCAGTAAGTGTTTGTGTTTGAGTTGAATCTTGGATGTTCTAGACCTTTAGATAATAGACCTTATCATAAGTGACCGTTGGACAGGACGGGTCAGTAGAGTCCGCTAATAAGTTGTAACATTAATAATGAGCGTTCAACGTTGTGAAGCTGTGTAAAATTTTACGAGGTAATTCAATAAATCATACGAGTGTTGAGCCAATATGTAAACCTTTACTTACATGGGTACGTAATCTATCTTTGCTATGGAGCAAAGATAGACAAAATCAAGTATGCTCATCTCATCATGAATTCGCTCTGGCAGCGAAAGGCTCGTGAGCAGCTTCCCAAGGTACTTAAGACTTACTAAAATTTAAAGATCAAGAAGAGCGTGCGGCTAACTTACAAGACATAGGTACTCTGAATTAACTAGCACTAACTGCGTCCTGCAACTTCAACGGTTTTCCTCTTTTTTGCACTGCTCATAAGGAATGTAGTATGATATTATTATAACCTTTTGGCTTTAAAGTATTTAACGCATAAAGAAACAAATTTTTAGGCTTTCTTTCTTAGCGCTAATTGCTATAACATATTTTTTTTGTTACTACCAACAGGGCTACAGTTACGTTTTCACTGTTCCAATTACTCCGTCAGTTTATGAGCGGTAGTGATCATACCTTCGAAGCTAAACAGACCTGATGCCTCAGACGAGATGTTTGTGTGATAAATATGAGTAAGTATTTACCGAAAATATTTCAATCTGATGCTGAGTATTCATAACACAAACGATTCAGTGCTTAATCAATTACCGGTGTGATTATTATAAATATTATTATTAATTTTAGTTTTCATAAATTGAATTTTTCTTAATTTTTTTCAAAAACTCATATCAATATAGAGCTATATTGATTATTGTAACATTATTAATCATTATTTTGTCTATTTTGATTGATTCTTCCCTAAAAACTTTAATCCAACTATAGCTGACCCGGTAACGCGTTGCTATGGTAACGCGTATACAATGGAAAAAGAGCTGGGAAAAATATAAGAACACAAATTTGTTGTTTGCGTGTTTGTCTGTCCTCACAGACAAACAGGCAAACAACAAATTTGTGTTCTTAGAGTATATTCCTAAAGTAATTACTAAATGCATATGCATGTAGAAATTCGCACATTATAGCCTCAAAAATATCGTAGAGTATTTCTATCTGCCGATTTAAACATACTTCATGCAATTAAAAAAGACTAGGGTTTTTATCACACAAAATAATTTATACACTAAGTAACGTTTTCAAGTCAAATCAGTTCACTTAAGGCATTTCCTTTAATTTTTTACAGCCACTTCGATTCGACAACGGTATACCTTTAGCAAGGAATAATAAAAGTGCTAAATGTACCTGACAACACAGTATAGTGGTTTATATCTTGATTTATAGTATATGAAGAGTTTTTTAAGCACAAGGCAAAGTCGAAATATACCTATATAAGTAAAAAAAGTAAAAGTAGATAAGTAAGGACTCCAAACAAATAAAGGCAAATTTCTAATACCCTAACTGAAAATGGTCCGAAAGCATGTCTTATCGAAAAAACGAGTCATTTTTACAGTTTTAGAAATGAATTACCTACCCCACGCCAAAGATAGGTCGAAAAACACTTATACTTATTTTTGTCATAATACATATTTTAAGAAATTAAGATGAGAATGTTATAATGACACTTATGAAAAACGACAGTATCTATCCTCACTGGAGCTTAACCATAATTGAATCCGATGAAAAACAAGCAAACTGTCAAATCGTACCTCAGTTGGTGGATTAGTGGATTGTTGTATTCGTTAGTAATCCGAAGTGCGAAATTTAGAAGCATTTTTTGTGTAATGAACTAAATTATTATTGTTAATTTTGCTATCGTTTCAAGAAATAGCTTAACGTATATTAGTATTAGTAACGTCATTTAGGATAATCCATAGCAATTAAGTATAACAATAATAATATTAGATTTATAATTTTTATATTTTATGCATTTTCAATGCGATCTTATAAGATAAATTATTATAATAGAAAAATACTAGAAAAAATCGACTCGGGTCACAAGTGAATTCTCAGGTGAATTCATACCAATTAGCCTAGCTCAAAGTAAACACTGTAAGATTTGTGTTACGGATAGTCATACGCATATGATACATAGATAGTTATTATTTATAGAAATATATATACGTATATAAATATCCATAACTCAGGTACAAATGCTCGAACTCTTCACACAAACATCTGCCCCTTCCGGGGTTCGAACCCAGGACCGTCGGTGCGAAAGGTATATAGGATCGCTACCGTTGCACCAAACGGTCGTCAATATGGATTGCTCTAAATTATTTCACGTTTATGAGATATCATCTACTACCCGTTTAAGTGAAAAAGATATAAAAAATTTGTTTCTGGTTTAAAAGAAATTGAAGAGTTCTTATAGTAAAGATTTTTATAATATCTGAAATATGCTTTACGGCTCAGGGCTGACCAATAATGGGCCTATTTAGGGCCAAGATACACCTGATTATATGATAAATATGGTATTTGATGTACAAATGATATCTTACTCGTAACGTTGCACATGAGCTGTTAAGCATGTTTAAATTGTTATAAATTCTGACTGTAACTATAGTGAACGAGAAATATAAGCAAATAAAAAAGAAACTAAAATTAAAATACGAAAACAGTTAACAGTATTGTCTTTAGAAAACTGGAAACAACTTTGTACAGGTTGTAGTCGTCTAGTCGTACTCGTATAGAAGCGAGTGGAAGTTGCTCCTAGGTCCGTCGGGACTGTGTGTACCACATTCCACCGCGTGTTGACTCGCGCCGACACAAAGTAACCTTACACAAGCCTGATACTTAAGTACCGAGGACAAAACGACGCTTAGACCGAATAGTTACTTTTAAGATGTCTACAATTTTTAATGGACTTTCTGTATATGCCCGAGGCACAATTTCACTCTATGGTAGAGGTTCCAATACAAGTAATTATTAGTTACATATTAAAGAAATTATGTACTTCGTGTTAGTGCTAAAAAGTAGGCAGTCAAGTCAATCAATGGATTACTATGAAAATAGATATTACTATATTGACATAATAAACAACATAAAATAGAGCGCCAGTCAGTCTCAACAGGCAGACCTGCAGAACTATTAATTTATTTGCAACATGTAAATCACGAACAAGCGAAGGGAAACGTTCACCAATGGCCCGAATGACTTACACGACACTATTTTACAACATAGATATATTTGCAACTACCATTACCTTATTTAAAATATTAGCTATAAATAATTTAATTGAAATCGACACTCGGTTAATTTATGTTATTTATAAATACATACCTACTTACTTATTCTATGGGAATATACATCTCTTAAACTTATTAAATTAATCTGTGGTTAACAGTTTTTGTTTTACAATTGCTAATTTAAGCAATTATCGGAATTGTTAAGTAATATGTATTCTGTAGAAATTGTTTGTTTGACCCAAAAAAAAAGTACTAGTTATCATGAAAGAGCGTTGCCAAGCATTCCATCATCAATACAGGATAGAAGAGAAGTCTAGAGATGAAAGCCGCAAGATGCGCATGAATTGTGATAAAAAGTTATTGAGTCGCGAATACTATATATTCTGATAACATTAAACAGTGCGAGCTTAACAGTAAATGACTAAACCTCTCTTTTCTTAACATAGCTTGGATGGAGGGATTAAACAGTAGGTATATTGTCAAAAAAAGTCAGTATGTAAAGATCCAGTAAAGGCAAATAGATAGTTAGTTGAGCTGAGAACTGTTTTTTAATTTTTGTATATTATAAGCATTTTCAATGCATATACAAAAACATATGCAAATGCAATATATAAAAATTATAATAATTTATCTGAGAACTGTCACTGAAACAAATAAATTTATATCATATCGTATTTACGAAAAGAACCAATGTAATACTTGTACATAGTTTTGGAGTTGCTGAAGTTTATTTACCTGTTGCTCCATTAGATCTGGAAAGCAAGCGTAGTGTAGTACAGAATAATAGAAATTACACTGGAGTAATTTTAGTGGTAGTGGCAATAATATTTCGCATTCCTCTTGACGAAGCCCTAGATGCATAGGTAAGGTTTACGACTGCGGACCCCATTCAAAGGAACTATCCAACATTATCCCCAGATTTTAACAGATTATTATATGAAATGTTAACAAAGCAACGGAAGTTCAAATATAACTTCCGTCGCAACTTAAGAGAGATTATTTAGAATTATTAAAAAATGAAAATTATTATGATACTTATTTATTTATATATTTCATATTTATTTTATACTCAAACAAAAATGTTTTCGTACATGATGTCGAAAACTGATAAAATATTTTATTAAGTAGCATTTTTATATTGCCTAATGATACCCTTTGTCATAAATACGTAAAAACAGTTTTTCATACCCTGAATCACAAAGGCAACTTTTTTGCTGACAGTATAGCAATTGACTGGGAAAGGCGCGGTATTTACAAAGTGCGCCGCTAATTGCCACAGTCGTCGCCTTTCAACCCATCTCGCTGACTGGGACAGCGAAACTGTGCAAAATATTATAATACGCTCAAACTATTAGACAAAGACTATTGTTTTAAAAGTTATATGGGTGGTATAGGTAGGTAATTGAGGCGAGAATTTAGTACCAAAACAAGTGAAAATGTAGTCGATGAGCAATCGAACAATCGTTTCAACTTATGTTATTTTAATTAAGATCATTTTATTTTTGTATAGCTTGATGCGATATCGACAGTACTGTAAATGTTAAGCACTCGTAATGGAACCCCTGAGCTTACCATTAAGGTTAATGGGAATGTTAATAATATGTTTAGTGTCTTTTTTTATTTTATTCAACATTAAGGTCTATTAATACTGCAACATATTTATCTTACTATCAAGTTGTAAACCCCATCAATTTACCTCTTAACATTAAACACTGTTATATTAGAAAAATTAGGTCGTTTAAGGTGAACGTAATGCCGTAATTTGTACTGGGAAAACTAAAATATTCATTATTGATTTAAAAATAAAATAACATTAAAACGAAAGACTAGTTAATTTCATGTTTTAACATTATATACCATCTAATAAGTGACAGTCTCTACAACTTCATTGTTGGTTTAATATTCTAAGAAAGGGTAAAATCACAGTATGAGAACAAGCACGCTTCATTATTGGTCCGATGATTGTCAACTTTAGTGTGCGTAGAAAGTTATTAAGACAGTGAAATTGTAAGTCCAAGAAATCTTTTGTTTTTTGACTTTCACAATTGTATAACGTAAAAATACTTGTATCACAGCACTGCTCGGCAAAGACACATGTAAGAAACTTCTGACCATTATTACTACTTCGTATACTTTCTTTTTATTGCGTGATAGCCTGCAGTATGATCTGTTAGCTACCAATCCTTAGTCAGAAACGAAGCAAGTTCCAGATTTCTCTTAGCTCATTCTTACCTTCGAAAAAGGATCCTTATATAGCTAAGGATAGCCGGTTGGTATAGCATTCTCTGTTTTAACAGCGGCCACTCCATCTCTACCGCATTTACACAGTAGCACTAAATAATGGTGACGTGAATTGATTTGTTTGCTCTTCTATAAAAAAAGTAGTCAAGAAATCAATTAGACCAGCAACTGTCAAACTAAATCCAAATCTCAAAATAATTAGACAGTGTTTTTATTACTGAGTAGGTACCGGTTGTTCAATAAATGCAAGTGCTTTCTGCGGTCAGACCCGTAATTTCGGTGGATTGTTTTTCTCGACCGATCGGGTTTATCTCGAGTTTTATGACGTCTTGCATCCCCCTCATAAAATTTAATATGGCTGACTACCGTCTCCATACGACTTGAGACTTATTATGTGGAGCAGCGGTTATTCCTCCGTAGTATTCGTCTATTTTCTTTCATACCATCTTTACTTTCACGATACCACTTATCTAAATCTTACTTTAAGAAACATTAAAATACTTTATTACATAAGAAAAGATTACGCAACAGATGACAAAAGGAATTTTTCAAACAAATTTCATCTGAATTGTAGGAAGTAACAAATTATTTCTAGTACTAAAAATTTGTGTAAGCTGGTTTTATGATTTTTTTTTCTTAACTTTGAACGTTTCAATTATCTATTTAAATAAGAAGAAAGCTAGAACACACTAATGTTTTTTAAAAGAGTGTTAAGTTAATTCATTCAAAATTTATATTGGTTGTTAAAGCAAACTTCAAAAAACAAAATCTGCTCTCAAAACAGCAAACATTCCGAGACGACAAACTTCAAAGAATTTAGCACCCGTCACACAAACAATGGCCCTATCGATAGAGGTCAACAAACAAACAGAGCAACCGTCAAAAAGGGTTATAATAACAAAGACAATTCGGTAGCGGGCTTTCCAAAAAACGCCTTTTGCATATCTACGTAAATATTTAGGTTTTAAAGGAAAAAGTGTGTATAGTAGCGTGACGCGCGCACAATATGCCCCCAGTTGGAATTCACTTTCAATTTTTTCCGCCGATTTTAAGAAACCCTTCCATAAATGCTACTGTTAGCCGTTCTCATTTGCATAACACTGGACAAAACAATAAAACACGCGTTTATTTGAACGCGAAAAGTGAAAACAGGGTTCAAGGTAAACGTGCTGGTGGTAGCCAGTTAAAGTTTCGATTTCAGCTGCATAACACGTTCTTTTTGCTGTGTTAATGTATAATAAAAACAATTAAACCAATCTATCAGTGAATATTCAGTGCGTTGACCTTATATCTACAGAAGGCATTGAAAAGATATGTTGACAACGGAAATGAGTTGGTGACCATTTCAGCATTCATATCAGGTTTATTAGAACAAAATGAGGATCGGACCGTATAATGCAAAAACCTCTGTATCATGTAAGTTTACTACTTCATAGTTTTTTTTATGATAAAATTCAAATGAATCGTCATTATTGAAATGATTTAATCTCATTCACAACACCACTTTAATAACTTCACAAATTAGTCAAACGTTAACTCGAATAGATTGCCTTTGGGTGCAATAAACGCTGGAATCATTTAAATGCAATTTTTAGAATGTTACTAAAAACAACCGTAACCGTAAGTGATAACGTTGAAACTCAGTGACAACATTTTGAAGGTACATAAGTCACTTTTAATTATACTTGAAGTAGTGTGAGGATCTGTTAATAAGTTGGATACACATTGTATGTTTGCACGTATCGTTACATCATTTTGAACCGGCTTAACGAACTCATGTTCCAATATTTAGTGTGTTTGGGACTTTAGGACCTATATTTGATGTTCAATATTAGTTTACTGCTCTTAGTTTTGAACTAGTTGGCGGCACCCTTGTTGAGACACTTCCCAGTTACGTGTAGGTGTCAAATTTCAAGTTAGAGTAAGACAAACACGCTGTTTCTTGTGCAAAATTAAAAAGATGACGTGTTTTTGTCATTTTTTTAGTAATTTGCCACTTTTAACATAAAACACCATGTAACACTGATTAAAGTTTTATGTGTGTACCTACCTTGTTTGCTTCATTATGTATGACCTTATTTATCAAGCGTCTTGAACATTTATTTCCCTATTAAAAAATTAGCTCTGACCACTCTCTTACATGAAATGTCTGTATTTTCTTTTATAATATATTATTGATTAAACTGAATGCAGTCTTTTACAGATTGCTAACTTCTGCTCAAATTTTTTGATATAATACTTTTACCTATTAGTTATCTATCGAATCATACTTAGTAATTATTAATCCTACACGTCTAGCATAACTTGAGAAGCGTTTTCAGAAGCAAAAGCTGACGTAGCGCGCGTGTAACGTTAATTGTATGATAATTAAAACCAATTAAAATATTATGGCACACAGAATTAGGTCAATGGATCCGAATAATGGCTATAAAGCCTGTTTAAGAGTTCCACGTCAGCTGCCTGGCAGTCGAATAATAGATGCGGTTTATTGGGCATCATATAACTTG
The DNA here is from genome assembly GCA_927399485.1 of Calamotropha paludella. NCBI lineage: Eukaryota > Metazoa > Arthropoda > Insecta > Lepidoptera > Crambidae > Calamotropha > Calamotropha paludella. Next base: position 16,181,942 of record OV656815.1, on the reverse strand, counting down.
GTCGTGAACCACGTTCTCGTATGTTAGTCGATTTTGAAACACTCACCAGTCGAGACACAATGAAGGTTATTCCAAATGTTTAAGATAATTAGAAAAAATATAAATAAGTGAATAAGTAATCAGTATTATGTGTTTGAAAACGTGATAAGGAAAACAAGAGAATGTTGAATTTAGTAAGTAGCCTTCTGAACATTAATAGTGGTAAAACTGAGATTTTGTTGCATATTTTGATAATTTGAAAGTGTTAGTAGCCAGTTATGAAGTTGTAACATCCATAGAAGTACTATTGAGATTCACCAGGTAATCAGCAAAGTATGTTCAGTTTAGTTATAAATTTGCATGAATAATAACTATTTGATACCACTATTTTAGAATTCTATATACGCTTTGTTTGCGTCACTTAACCGCTGGGGCAAAAGATTATCATTTTGTCCTTTACTTTAGTATTTAGTTTCTCATATTATTGTATCTGTAGGTATATGCCTACCTAATCTTATACCCAACTACACCATTTGGTTAAAGATGGATGAGACGTCAGGGAATTAAACCTAATATAGTCAATTGACATAGACTCAGAGAATTTAAACAAATTGTATACCTAAGTTTTGTAGAGTCTCAAGTAATGATGAGTGCTTAGTCACTGAATGCTCGGTGCCGATTCTAAATATTTACTGAAGCGTAATATACAAGAAAACTTGATTAATGATCATTAATATTTACCTATTATAAATTATTCGTTTTTCATTACTTTTATTTACGTTTATCCATTTATATTTTAGTTTTCTTTGTTTCGAAAAAATATTACAGTAACATATTAATATAGTCATCAACTTTGCTTGTTGTAACTAACCGTGACTTCAGCAGATTTAGTCATCGCATTTTTTCTTAATAACATTTGATTTTAATTACACCTAACAAGTAATAGTTTTCCCACCACCAGATCGGCAAAATGCCAACTCACTGAAAGCACCGCTAGATGACTGTAAGTTAAAGATGCAACGATAACCGTAAGAAAACGTACTCTCAAATAAATACAAATAAAACCGTAACGAGAGTACTAACTGTCCATTGACACGTTCAAAGACACAATACGTTTATTAGTGGGTTGCTACCAATCCGCAGCAACTTTGATAAGAACATGGCTATATTTCATTTACGTAAATGAACTACATTTTGCGGTGCATGCGCACACAAATGAGTTGGCCCACAAAGCGACCTGGTTTTGTCTATGTTTAGCGTAGTATACTATATATACCGCTCATTTAAAATAACAACGTGACGTCTTGACAGACAGCAATTTTGGAAATAGTATAACAAATTATTCACCAAAACGCGTTCTTTATACTACAAAAACATGTTTGTATTGACAAAGAATAAATGAAGGCTCTGTGCGAAAAAGAGAAAAAGTTATCGTATTTACAAACATTAAAACTCGATTTCTCTAAATTGAAGAATATCGAGATATCACGTTCTCTCTTTAAATGAGCGATATATTGACATGCATGCGCATTGTTTAGGCAGTTCGTCAGGAAACCTCCATTCAATTGAACCTGCTCCAAATTGGACCTGCGGAATAACTTGACAGTTTTATTATTTTAACAAAAGACGGTAGCGATCGTGCCTTTCGCACTAATGCTACTAGGTTCGAATCACGCAAAGGTCAGATGCTCGTCTGATAATAACAAACAGTTGTACTTGCGTCATGGGTATTTTTTAAGTTTATATTGATATTTATAATATTACATATCTACGAATCATATATGTCTCTTCGTTACCTTAGTATCCGTATCATAAGCCTTACAGTGCTTACTTTGGGCTAAGTCAATGTAACAAATTTCATTAATTGTTTACTTTGATTCATTTACTCCAGTCGATAAGACCCGCTCTTAAAGTAGTAGGGAATTGTTATTTAATTTCGTATCTATGTACAAGTATGTAAGTATCGATATCGTGAAAATAATGTTAACATAGAACTTTTTAAAACTAACAAAGTTAAACTAAATTTTCTAAAAAAGATTCTTATTCAAAATCAAAAAATTAAAGTAAAGAATGAAAAGAAATCAAATCCATTGAAATAATATTTATTAGAATTATTCAAAATCAATACAGTCAAAATAAAATCTTATAATGAAACAAAAAAAAATAAAACTAAATAGTCTAAATCTATTAAAGTTTACTTATGTAAAATCCATAATTCAAAAATAATAATTACACACATCATAGTACTTCGATGAATGTTTGCTTAGATAGAACTATTAAAAAAACAATAATTAAACATATCATAGTACTTCGATTAATGTCCGTTAGATAGAACTATTAAAAAAAACAAAGGAAAACTAAAATCATGTTTCACATTATTTTTTTCGCCTTATAATTATACAAAATCAATAAATTAAACTAAAAAAAAACATTTGCTTGATTAACGTTTGTGTTACAACTTTTTCTAGACAACATCCAATATCACCTTTTATTAATTGATTTATCATGTAATTTTTTTTTCCTTTCCATAGATAAAAGCAATCTCTTTGATATTTCGAGGTCCATAGGATTATAGGGCAATCTCACTTATGCACATTAGTTTTGTACAATAATTAACATTATAATAATAATAACACGCTAAAGGAACAATTAAATATACGACCTCTAACAAAAATTTACTATTTTTGACTTTTTAATGTTCGCTTTTCATTGTTGCGATGAGAATTTAGATTTTTTATATTTAAATACATATTTGTATATGCCCGTTCCATGATTCCACATTTTTGTTAGTGGTATAGGTACATTGTTCAAATATACACCAAGTCTGTTCAAGCGTGAATTTTGTTGAAAAAGTCATTGAACTTTTTTATATAAATTATAAAATAATTATCGGTGGAAAAATTGCCAACACATAAAATCCCAAAAATTCTTTTCCTATGGCAGCCCAACCTAAAATCAATACAACCAATACTGCCCGGCGCATTGTTATCAATCTGATACCTCTAATTACTTTAACACCAATTATTATAGTCATATTTTATTCAATCAATCTAGCGCTTCACCTGCCGATTTACCGCGGTACATTATGAGTGGATATTGATTTTTTTGCTTCATCAATGTACTGTTATTATTTATGTAATAAGTTTCACTGGTAGTTAATGTTTTAAGCATTGGATTTGCCTATTATATGCCACGTTAATGTTGAAATGTGGTCTAAAAATTTCTAAAATACAAATTTAAAAAAACTTCAAACATTCATGGAAATATTGTCATTATTTTCGAAAAAAGAACACGCTAAGTATCGAATTTACGGACAAAGAAAAACAAATTCATTTCAGGAACGTTTTTTTAATTTGAAACATTACAATGCTCCAGCAATGTTGTATGAAACAGCGTACTGGGGTTATTAAATACTCTTTGATTGAATCTCTTTTATCATTCTTGGCATGCCAAAATAAGTCTCTCTGTATAGTAAAAATTGCGTTCACGTGGCTGTATAGCCATAAATGCTATTGCCTTTCGGCACTGATGATAAATAGAAAATTGGCGACAGAACTGAAAATTCGTCTTGATTTGTTATTTACATCCCTACTAATATTATAAATGCGAAAGTAACTCTGTCTGTCTGTCTGCTACGCTTTCCCGCTTAAACCTCTCAACCGATTTTGATGAAATTTGGTACAGACAATCTTTAGTCCCTGAGAAAGAACATAGGCTACCTTTTATTGCGAAAAAAAGGGATGAAGACGTTGAAATAGGGGTTGAAAGTTTGTATGGGATTTCTTAATTTTAAAAGATAAAACCATGAAACTTTATATTTAACCACTTGATAAGATATAATTAAACATTTGTTCTAGCGTTTTTGAAATTTCGACCAGTGAGGGGGTGAAATAAGGGTTGAAAATTTGTATGGGATTTTGTCATTTTTGGGGATAAAACTATGAAACTTTATATTTAGGAACTTGATAAGAAATAAAAAAATAATTGTTGTAGCGTTTTTGAAATTTCGACCTGTGAGGGGATGCAATAGGGGTTGAAAGTTTGTATGAAGTTCGTCATTTTGAAGATAAAAACATTACATTTTGTATTTAGGCACTAAATAAGAAACAAAAATCGTTTGTTCTAGCATTTTGAAATTTTTACCACTGTGGGGGTGAAATTCTACAAACGGAATTCCCGAAATTCGAACGGAACGGAACGGATCAATCACTTAAAGTAGCAGGTGTCCATTTAGAGAAAAACTGGTTTTTGCATGGCCAACTGTACGTGGCCTGCTCGCGAGTGTCGAGTCCAAACAATCTCCACATTTTAACAAATAATAACAAAACAGCAAACGTTGTGTACAAAAATGATTTAAATTAGGTCATTTTTAAATATTTTTGTACACAACGTGACGCTGGCCCCTGTAAAGTGTCTCTTGGACATAAGGGACCAATAAATTTTCCTAGGTACTTTCTGCCACTTAATGGAATACATAGGTAACTTATACCTACTGTAAACAGATATTTTCTTTTTTTTTTAACATACCTACTCTCTTTTAATCAAATGCTATACCCAAATCTATACCGTTCTTTTAATATAATCATTAATATTCAAATTAATTTACTGTAACTGTGTAAATATTTGTTTCATGGCTAATTTGCTGAGCCGTTTGTTAAAAAATTGGATATGGATAGTCTGAAATCTGAAAAAGAACATAAGTTACTTTTTATCAAAACACCACGCGGGCGAAGCCGCGGGTGAAAGCTAGTATTTAATAAAATATAAGTTTAATAATTAAAATGAGACCCAACGATGCAGAGAGTGAAATGGAGATTGGTTGTACTCCACCAGATTTAAGATCAGAAGCCAAATTGGCAATGGAAAACCTGCTTCCAGCGAAGTCAAAAGAAAAATTCATGAAATTATATGAAAATATTATGAGTTGGAAAAACGAGAAAAAAGAAAACATTTTGTCCGGAACAGTATTTTTGGCGTATTTTAATGAGATTGCTAAAACTTCAGCAAAAATTCAGCATTATGGGCAATTTATTCCATGCTGAAATGTACAGTTCATATTAAAAACGGCATTAACTTGAAAAAATTATGGAAATTTAACTACTTTTCTCACACAACAATCGACCGAGTTCGAAAACTGGCGAAAACATAAAGCAATTTTTAATTAAAGCCCCGGATGATACCTATATATTTCGCGACAAAGGTAAATATAATTATTCGTTATTTATTTGAGACACAATAATACTAGAGATACTCCACACCAGCGACTTTTTTCACATATTGTGATACGAAGCATGCAATTTAGGTATGTAGAAAAGATCTGATACCTATTTATATGAATGTCTTGGCCACAAATACAATGTCATGGGTTTTGACTTGAGCTAGTGTAAGATAATTTCCGTTAAGTTAAGCCAGAACTATTTGGTTGAGCACTTAGTTGAGTAAAAACTTGAGTGCGATCTCATGTACCTATCTATGTAGGTTCATACTATCGGCAACAAAGTAAATATGAGTGACTTCACTTTTATCTCTTTAACTTACGACGAAAGTAGATTTTTTCGTTCATTAATATAATGTAATATTACATTATAAATTCCGTACAACTTACACCATTAACTTAGTGCGAAATTACTTTATTAGAGATGTTTAATGACGTAGGATAAAAAGTGCGTGTTGGAAGAAACACCTACGCCCGAGCACAACGGTCTAGACCCCTCACAATGTGTCTGCTTATTAAAATGTTCTAATACAAGAGTTATAAACTCACTAAAACACCTAATGTATGTTTAAATAAACTTATTGGAGCGGAGCGAGCTAAGCGAGCGAAGCTTCCATGGATCAGCTTCAATGGCGCAATGTCTGTTACGCCATAACTTCCCGAGTTCTTAATCGTTTTTAATATTTTTTGTGTGGAATCGAATCAACAGGTTTAGGACCAGATTGTACGGAGCCCGAATTTTGAAATTCGCAAAAATATCCATCGAAAAAAAAAAATTTTTTTCTTTTTTTTAGGTATTACACTCCGCTCCAATATATGGTGCTGGCGTGCAGTTGCTAAGAAAATTATTTAAATTACTATAATAGAAAAATACTAGAAAAAATCGACTCGGGTCACAAGTGAATTCTCAGGCGAGAACTTTCACTTCACTTGTGACCCGAGTCGACTTTTTCTAGTATTTTTCTATTATAATAATTTATCTTATAAGATCGCATTGAAAAATGCATAAAATATATAAAAATTATAAAATTATTTAAATGTTAGTGAAAAAAATAAAACTTTTTAGAAAATATCTATACAATTCGGGAAGGATAGTGCTGTTTTTGTATGAGGGTGTGGCAGTTATACGCACATAATATTGAAAAGTAACTATTATAAAATTCCTTTTATTTTTCTCTCTATTTTATAAATGACCTCGATACTGCTGAACTGTTTGTATATCCTTGGGAAAAGACAATCGTAGTACCGTGTATCATTTACTTATATGCTATAATTAATTAAAAAAAGGACGGGATGAGAGCAAGTAATTTTTTCATTAAAAATCATATTTTAAAACAATTTACTTCTGGGGTTAGACTATTTTTCATTGTAGACAAATCAAAAACCTAATTTATTTGTTTTCTTCTACAAATAAATTAGGTATTTGATTTGCCTACAAAAGTCCATTACTTATTCAAACTATGAAAAAAAATTATGGTTCAGGCCTTGGCAGATTAAAAAAATACTAGTAAAAGTGAGATCGTTCTAATTTAGATTTTTTTCTCTCTACTTATTTTAAGAGCTAAATTAAATTGTGTCTCATTGAAAAGTGGGTCTGCGTTAGGAACATTATTATACGATGATTCTTTATAACGTGAAATTGAACAATCGTCTGAATTTGAGGGACGAAGATCGGCTGTTACCGAAGACGATATGTTAGCAGCAATTTCTTTTATTCAATAAAACAGTCGAATTTCGTACGAAGAAATAAAGCATATATTGCAAATTGGATCATAAGCGTTCACAATGTTCTACACGAGAACATTTGTGTAAGAGGATAATTTCGCGCTCTGTGCCGAACAACCTCACTGAATCTCAGAACAGACCCTTGCGGAACGGCTCCACCGTGTAATTATTAATAGATTTGAAACAAACTTGTCTCAGTGCATTAACGACATTGTGACAGGTGACGAATCCTAGATTTAGATGCACAAACAGCGTTTGAGAAGACCGTAGAAGAGGTGTCTACGGCGGACTGAAAAAACTGTTTCTAAAATTGATTCAAACGCCTGAAAACAAAGACTGGTGCAGAGTTCTTTGTAAAGATTTAATAAAAATATTTTACTTCTTTCTTTTCGAAAAATTTGTATGTGTGTCACGTAAAAGTTATTTACTAAATAGAAGTAAATTACTTCGTAGTTATTGTATTTACTTTTAAGATATATTTTGCGTTACCCAAATCACTATTTATATTTCTTTTACCGCTATCTATATATGATTAAAACATAAATTAATTTTCTATTTAAAGAATTTATTAATGATTCGATACAAATCTTCAAAATAAACAGATTATATAACATACTCTGTGAGATCAAATTATGTTGACGCTTTTGTTGTCGTTTAAAATTACTGTCTTGAGATTTATTTAGTTGATTATCAAAAACTTTATCACACCAAAGACTCAAAGGCACAACAAGCAACATCTCATGCCACTAACAAATATTAAACCAAATTGTATCCCTCAAAACGTTCTCAGAAAAAATCCGTGCTTTCGGTGTTTTTTCAATACAAAAATAATATTTTATCAGCCGACATGCTCAGCCAGTCTGCTATCTCCGTTTTTAATCTGTGGGGTATTTTTAAGACGATAAATTTGGATGTCAAAGCATATGTGTAGGTAAGATAAGGCGCGATCTCACAGTGTTACCCCCGCCTCTTCGTAAGCCGTCGTAAAATATTATCTCGGCCGAGACATTTACTGCCAGTCTGATACGCTTTGCCTTAAATAGGTACCTACGTAATAAGCCTATGTGGGTGACGTTTTACCATATATTGGTGTTACGAAGATATACTGACGTAATACAAACTCACAGTGCTTTTTTAATATTATAATTTTTACAATTAAATAATGTCTGTAAAGAAAAAATATACTAGCGGGAAACAAATTAATATTATTTATATACTCGATCTTCTTTATCTGCTTAAAGTTCACCATGGCACAGTCGCGTTAGAATCCATAGTTTCTAGATGTTTTACTGGTCGGTTGTATTATAATAAAATTATGAGTTTTATTAAATAATAATATTTACAGTCATACCAATATTTCATCCCAAAGTAAGCACTGTAAGACTTGTTATAGATTGGTATGTAACGGATAGACATACACATATATTTCATATTTGTAGAAATATATATGAATACCCATGATTCAGGTACAAATGCCTGCCTTGCGGCTACCATTGCACCAAACGGACGTCAATAATAATAATATATTTTTTAATTCACGTACTATTGTCTTATTGTGTGGAACTCAAAGACTTATGTTAAACATTCGTTTGAATTGATTAACGTTTATTTTATTTACACCGTATGCCGTGCGTACGTAGTATTAATAAGATTACGTTAAGATTAATGTTTTTCTGCTCAAGGATGTATGTCACTTTTAAATTTTACACCAGAGAAATACCAAACTTTTTTTAATTCTCTAACTCGATAATCAAAACAACCGCAGAAGAAATAGGTAGAGCAGATACCTCACGATACAAAAGTCCATACAAAAATGTGAGTTACATGAAACCTTATTCTAGTGTTAGTAAGTAATTAAACACACACAAAATAAATAAAAATAGCTAGGCCACCAATGCAGCTCCTATATAAGTTATTATTTTAATGTTAAGTTATTTCGTGTAGAATTCAAAATATCCTGATCCATCCCAGTAAACACTTATATTTGTCTGTATTAACGCTTAGAAGATTCGTTATATAAGATTTGAAGTAATATACATTATAATTAAAGTATAATGCAGATATGATAAATTCGGAATAAAGTCCAGTAATATTACAAAAATCATTTGACAACCAAATATAGAGCTGCCAATAAATTGATATATTGGTACAAGAGCGTTATTATTTTTGACGATTTGTGTTGAACTTTTTGTACCTACCTAAATATATTGTATAAAATCATCGATGATAGTCTTTGTATCTGCGGGTGCATTCATCTATCGACTACCATTCGTAGCGGCTCGTAAAACTTCACTAATGTCTCGTAATACATTGCTCGCTCTATATCTTTATTAACAATTTTTGCTCTATAGATTCTCCGGACCATTCAAAAGCTTTATGCTCCAAGTTACGACGCCCTTACAACTTTTCTTTTATCTCCAACTATTTTTCTGAAAACACTGTTTTCTTTATGCGATTTAATACGCCATATTTTGTTAAGTGACTCCATGTTACAATGTTGCGAATAATAATGGGAATAAAAAACGTAAGTGCAGACATAAGACTGTAAGCGCGTGTGATATAAATCAATGCTTCGGCCTTTTTGGGCGCAAAAAGTTATACTTAAGCCTATATACGAGTATGAATATGAATAAGGGGTTTACATTGTAATAGAAGAAGATGAGACTGTGGCTCAAACAAGTTCTAAGTAATCGGAGCCTTATGTATTTTTAGATACGGGTGTGTACAAAAAGTGGATGTTTAATGGATTGGAGTTGAGGGGCGGGGTGGGACAAGATTTATCTTTTTCAATATGGTGTGGGAATGCGCGATGCTCGACTCGCCTCTTTTAATCTGGCCACGTTTGCAAGTGGGAATTTTATTTCAGACACGCTCTAATTTGGGTTAATGTCGAAATGTGAATATAGATTGAGTTTTAAAAACAAAAATCACTTGACTTGGGTTGTTGAATGTAAGATGGATCTGTGAGAACTAATTTTGACGAAGCGGCACTACGCAGCTGGGTTTTTTTTTTATTTATCGTATGTATCATTGCTATGTATGACATTTATGTAAATCTTCAACATCGATTGTGTAGCCATTAAGAAGCCAACTAACCTGCAGCCTGCTAAACGTGGTATAGATCCGTTGTTTTGTTTCATCACTTTTTTAGTGATTAAAAAACAATGAAAATATTCGTTATTAAAAGCGTGTTGGCAGTTCATGTTTTCACACATACTTTACTGTATATACTTGAGCTGTACGGAAGCATTCAATTAAGCACTCCGATTCGGACAATTTCATTTAACAGTGGAGACAAACTTTCAAACCAATATTTCACTGTGGTTTTAGCTTTATAACTAACTAAAACTAAAATAAAATATAATATGCTTTTTATTTAATATAACCATTTACTAATCTTCCAAAACTGAAAATAAATTATTTCCGCCTGTCACCTGAGTCTACTTCAATTTTGTAATAATTTCTTTCAATATTAAAATCTAGCAGTTAAATACCTAAATAATTAAAATAATATAAACTAGTAACAGTTATGTATAATCCTAATTATCGGAAACCTACGTGCCTATAGCAAGAGTGCCTATAACAACGGAGCCAAGCAGCCCCGCATTCGAGTCCCGGAAGGGGCAGATGATGATAAACATGAGCATTTTTACCTGTGTCATAAGTATTTGTATATATTTCTATAAAAAAATTTACTAATTATGTATGATGTAGTGTATTTCTATCTGTTGCCCTGGTATCCATAAAACAAATACTCATATTGCTTACTTAAGGCGAGGTTAATTGGTGTAAGCAAAAAAGTTATTATTATAACTGATATTACAATGATATAGACCATAGAAAATATAAGTACCTAACCGTGATTTTTAAAACTTTATATGCTCACAGAAACTAGTCCTCTATAGGTTTAGCTGTGAAATATATAATAATAATATAAATAGTATTCAAGAATGATGCTTGTATTTATCTTACAAAAATCTGCCTATTCCAGGACTCGAACCCATTTGACTTCAAAGAAAAGGTGTCAAATTTTTATATTGTGGATCTTTTACAAACAAGCTCTATAACCTATTTAACCTTGGAATAATCGAATGACGGCCTAACCCAAACGAATTAAAAATTAATAACAAAAACTTTATTTTGTTACTCTTTGGTACCATTAAAACCGTTTACTATATCTTTTTCCTTTTATCTTAATCATCCTATGAATACTGCTCTTGAAAAGACCCGAAACGTAATTATAAAAAAACAACAATATAAAAATAAACCCGTTTTTGGTAACTGTAGAAGTGTATCATTTATTTTTTTTATTAAAAAACGACACCCAAACCTTATATGATCGATTAAAAAAAACTAAAGCCAAACGACCTTAAACGCGAAATCGTCGTGTCGCGACCGTTATACCCCCAATTGCTGCCATAAACTCATTAAGCCACATAACCGGCCATCGAGCTTTCCAATCATGAAATTAAAATTACGTCGCCTTTACTGCGAGCCGTTACGACCTGCGAAAAAAGGAGGCATTAAAAAAATCGGGGGGTATAAATAACACACCTTCGGAACTGCACGCGATGCGAGCACTGGTCATAAATAATTCGCTTATGGCCCGATCGATTCCATTCATTATGGAAGAATGTTGCCGGGTTTTGGACGGTTCGTTCGCGGTTTCCAAATGGCCTGGTTATTGTAAATCAACGTCACGTTTGGCTTTAAGTGCCTTGGAGTCTTTTTGTATCCTTTTCATTGTGGAAATGATAAACCTTACTTTGATGAATCGCATATAATCGCTAAATAGTAGAAGGAATTGCACATTGGTAGAACATAGTAATATACAAAACTTAAACTTTATTGTTAAAACTTAAATCACCAGTTCTTTAGTTAGATTAAAAAAATATATACCCATATTAAAATTATTAAGAAAAAATGAGCAATAATACAATATGGTGTATACTTGATGTGTTCAATTTTAAACACATAAAACTTATCACATATATGACTGTCCGGCAGCATTCAGTAGGTAGGTATATAATTAATATTTCCATTCTAAGATTAGTACGGTTGGTACGCTTGGTAAGATTAATGTTTGTATCACGAAAGGCCCGACGTATGAACTTTGTAGGATCATAGAGTAGATATAAACTTGTAGATAAATTTTAGATTTTTGGGTTTTACATCAAAATCAGAGCAGAAATTGTTAGCCATGCTTTTTCAACTAAACACGATATAGATCCTTTGTACAGACTGCGACTATTTATATATAATATCACAATACATTTTTTATAAAGTCCATTGGCTGTATATTCAACTAAAATCTCTACACAACATTCAATTTTTTTTTTCTAGGAAATTTTTGCTTTACAGCCTTTAAATTTTTTTCAATACACTACGTAATATAGGAAGTATAGTATGTGTATTTACTTAAAAACGCACACATTCACGCCAAATGGAACAACACACGGGGGAACTGACCCGGGCAGATCGATTCAGCACATACAAGCTGCGTTCCTTGTTTAACGTTTGCAAGTAAACTATATTACTTAATAATCTAATTCATTAACAGAGTTAGATATCTTCGAACATTTTTTCTTTTTACGAATTCTACAAGAGGAAAACGATTGTTTTTAGTTAAATAATTCCAATCACATATTCATTTCTTACACTTTTGCGTCGTTACCTTATTGGAATAAAACTAATTTTAACATGAAAAAAACGCGTTGAGTAATTTGCTGAAAAGTATTTAATACCAAAGAAACTATGAGTTAATAGAAAATCAAACTGAATATGCTAAAAAATTGAAGAGATATCAATTACCTAAAATGTTTTCCTTATCTGAATTATTTTAGTAAGAAACTCGCTCTTAAACACACTCATCGTACTACGACTTTAAGAGGCGACTACAATATTTTACATAAACGTTATACTTATTATGAAATTTATTGACTGGTGTCATCGTTGATCATGACACCCACTAGATTGAATAAAAAAATATTAAAGATAAAATATCGACCCCTGAAAATATGATTACAAATAGTATAAATAGCAATTTTTACTTAAATTGTGATACTTATTAGAAAGAGGCATATATTTTTCATAAATCTATTTGTCGATCATAGATAATTTACATAGTGTCTGATAGAAAAGTAAATGAGCATAAAAATCATCAAATATTAAATTATTTATATTATATAACTATTATACAGAGTTTCATGACCTTTTAGTGTTCAATAAATCGACATACTTAACGTATTAACTTAAGCACAATTTTCTTACTTCTGAGGGACGTCTTTTAGGGAACAAGAGGAAGAAGGGAAACAAACTAATAAAAAACTTGCTTGATATAGCTGTGACCTTAAAACCAAATTTAACAAAGTATATAATATATTGGAAACACATTCCACATTTACAATATAAGTAGTATCTAGTAAAAGTATTAAGTTATCCTTACTTGCTGAGTGAGATAAAATAAAAAGGTCCTGAAAATGGTGTAAAATATTAAATATTTTTTGCGTACATACCCGTTCGTAAATACAATCGTGGAATAAATCATTTTATCATAAAAGCAAATAATAAATATTGGTCTAATATACTTCTAGTATATTCGGTAACAGCGACATATTTCAGGTAACTAAATAAACGATTGGAACCGTAAGGATGTGTACAGTTGAAAGTAACATTATTCTCATAATGGAATACTTTTAGCGGAGAGTGAAATTGTGGTATCTGAAATGCTCCTTTTCATTTTATTATCTTTAGTTTGTTATTAATTAAGTAAGTAATATAAATTCTCTACTTACATCGTAGATCATTTTAATCATGTAGATAGAGGTGGGAAGAAATGGTGAAACTTAAAAAAAAATTTGAAAATATCTGAACTTAAATAATTTAAGTTTGTAAACTAAATAAAGTATTGCTTTAATAAAACTTTATTTTAATGATAAGTAGGTGTGGATTAGAGAACTACAGAGGAATTTTTAATACTAACATTACGTCGAGCGTAAACATACTTTTATATCTTAACAGTCATCTTCATGTAATTTTAATGTCTCCCCATATAACACAGAATCAGGGAGGAATGTAGGGGAGATAAAGGGTTCCTTCACCGTTATGCACATATTATTGAGGAAACTAATTTTGTTTAAAGCCGTGGGATATCACAATATGACGCTTTTGTAAATGTACGCGATAAGAAACCAATCAAAAGTATGACACAAAGAAACTGTTTTATTCTATACATTAGTATATTTCTGCAGTTTATTCGTTAGTTAAGTTTAAAGGTTATTTTTTTCTCAATAGCAAAAGTACATTAATAGACAAACAGTTATTTAATATACCAGTTAACATTAATTTTTATATTTTGCAATTTCAATGCTATCTTATATTATTTTATTAATAGAAAATTACTATAAAAAATCAACACAGCTCACAAGTTGCTCTGAGGCGGGACACGAACCTACAAAGATTGCCTTTGGCTGTCCGCTACACTGCTCTCCCGCCTAAGAACAACTTGTAACTGAATAGATTTTTTCTACTATTTTTCTATAAAAAAAAAATTAATATAGTTTATATTAAGTTACATATATATTCTACCGCTCTATAATAATTATAATAAAAAAGTATTTACATTAATTAAGAAGTAATTAATTTAGTTCTTAATTAATGTAAAAACCTAGTTTCAATGTAGCACATTAACCATTGATTGAGAGAGATTGGTGCATGATGTACATGTGTGTGATACATGTATTTAAAAACCAGAAGCACATGTCATCCGGACCCTGACTAATAAAAAAATCACAAGAATTTTTTTGTTATATTGCAAATCTATCTTTTGAGGAAGGCGAAAAAATTAAATTTCAAATTCAGTACTAAAATCATAGGATGTCATTGTGATAATATTTTTCAATTGCAAAATTTAAAAAGAATTTAATCGTAGATGTAGAAAACAATATATAAAAACCAGTCCTTTGCTTCTTTGCGACGGTAAATCCAACCTGTTTTTTTTGCGAATGCATCCTAAAACCTTCAAGAGACAAAGGTCGTCGTCCGCTGGAGTCTTTTGATCTCTACAATTGCAGCAATCAAACACGATTCGAAAGTGAAACGTTCTTTATTCCAATCTTTTTTTTCTCTCGGCAGATTTACATATTTATTGGGGCACATTTTACGACGGCACCGAAAAACGCTACGCCATTTTAATGGACAAAAAGGGTGACTGCATGTATATTTATCCTGTCGCATCCTTTTTTACGTGCAAAAGGACGTGGTTCGGTATTTTTTCGGCATGGTTGGGCCACATTTGGCGTTGCATAAAAATATTAGATCGTAAATTTCCTGAAGTCTATGCCATTCCGCGGAACCAGGACGCATATGTTTGAAAATATTCACATACTGAAATAATTTTATGAAGATTCGGTGTGGGGTCGACATATAAATATGATATAGATAAACCATTTGCTATTAATATTTGATTTAAAACACCTGTGTTTCTTATCTTTCTACTGTAGCATGATAGTGAGGTATTTTAGATTGCACAAATGATATTAAATCCTTAACTGTGAATGTATGGAATAACCAATTTCCCTTGCCTCATCGGAATCTACCACATGGATTAAACAGCATATATCTCTAAAAGCTTTATCGATAGGTATTTGATGTTAACAAAAAATCTAAAAGTGCTTTTATTTGAGGATAAATTTATTACCTATAGGTTTGCTTATATGTTTGAAAATAAAACCACTTTTGTCAATAAACTAATCCAAATATAATTGTAAAAACGTATGTCATAGGTAAAGCTAATCCACGAGGATACACTTAGGAAATATATACCAATATAAAACTACCCAAGCTTAAATATAAAATGAAACCAGTTTGGGAGGAAACCGTACACCCGTGACTCCTGAGACGCGTTACCCACGGTCCCTAAGTTAAAAATAAATTAATTTCAAACCTTCATAAATTAAACAATCGCTTTACCACACGCTCTCGAATTCGTGCTTCGTCGGCTTAGAATAATTATTGTCTTAGCTTTCGATATTAAAATTATTTATTGCTCAAAGAAAAATATCGATTTTCATCTGTAATTTATGTCTCAGCTTGACGTAAGCTCAAATTTTATTATTTGAAACTTGGGTGGGCCGTTTGTAAGACAATGTATAAAGTTATTAGGCCATACTCATTATGTGCGAATAAGCCGTTTAAGAGTGTTAAACGGTTCAATTATATATGGCAATAAACTTTAATTCGTTTTTATTTTGCTCTTTTTATGTTATTTGCATGTAAACTTTCTAATAATCTTTATTTGTTAGTTTTCTAGTTTTAGTTTTTTATTATGCAGTTCATAAATTAGGATAAATAAATAAAAATAAAAAATATATAAAAAGACTAAAATATTTTTGCCAGATAATTAATAGATAGTCTTATTCATGCATAATATTTCTAACCAAATCCAGCTCCTAATAAGATCCCAAAACTTTATTATGGACATATTGCAGCATTTTGAAAACCAAGATTTAACTGCCATTTTCGTAAATATAAATGGCCTTAGCCAGCTTGGAAAACATCAAATTTTATACGTTAATGTTCAAAACATAAAAATTTCTTAACATGATGTAACTTGGACTTACTTTTGGATTCATACTTAGTTTGAGGCTGGTTAAACAAGCGTAACTTTATGAACTGTGAGTCAGTTTGTTACGCTCTATGCAATTCGTGAAAAACTCATTTCGTATCATTGGAGGCATTGTATTCAAACTCTTCAATATAAATAAAACATTAACAATTTGACTGAACACCTATCGTTTCAGATTCCCACCTATTAAAACCTACGATACCTTTTGAATTGCTGGAATTACTGAAAATATTGAATTCTTACTGCAAGGTGTAAATAAGAACAATTGTAGAAAAATAATACGCGTCAGTGATTCTCGCATAAAAACTTCTTAATATCTCATTTGCTTAGGTAGTCAAAACTTAGTGTTCAAGTACTATGTATGCGATAGTGAAGTATGCTTAACTGTTAATCCGGACTTTTACAGGGGCTATAGCGGCCGGCCTCGAGGAATGCACCCAGTAAATCATCGGAACGGCCCTAAAGCAATTCTTTAGTGCTCCAAGTAGAGACACCACACATTCTTACTGTAAGTACGCATTAATTGAAAATTGCTCCCCCAAAAATACCTTTAGAATTTGATATGTTTTTACATAAATACTTTATGTAAAAAAATAATATTTTAATTGATTTTTTAAAACGTAGGGTGATCCATAGCACATCTCTAATTTATAGTAATATAAGTTATTTACGGGATTGCTACCATGTACCTTGTTTTTGAGTTTCCGATATTTCGGCACTGTTGCAAGTGCCATGATCACGGAGCGACTGAAGTAATTGCGGGTAGGCTGTTATTGGCAGAAATATCGGTCTACCCTCCGACGAAGTCTCTTATTGCGTTCGTTACTCGTACCACTGTTCACATTCTCACTATTTTCATGGAATTGTTCTCGACACACAACACTTACAGTATCGGATCGCGACACGACACTTTTTTGATTTTTTCGGTTCTTACACATACGAACCACAGGATTCCAGATATTCGACAATTTAAACCCGTCCTCACGATTGAAATTTTCATGTTTTGTTATTTCAATCGCTTCCCTGACCAATCTTGGTATGTAGTGGCGTTCTGTCGAAATAATCTGTGGTTTATGAAACTCAATCCAGTGGTTAGGACCAGAATCAATCAAATGTTCCGCGATGGCCGATTTCTGCTTATCGTTGTTCTTGATTGCTTTTATGTGTTCCCTTATTCGGCATGCTACTGTTCGTTTTGTTTGGCCAATGTACGAACTGCCACAGCTGCAATCGATCTTATAGACACCAGGTTTCTCCAAGGGGAAGTTGTCTTTAGGAGACCGTAGGTATTGTGAAACCTTACGTACAGGAGTGAAGACAGTATTTAGCGAGTACTTATTCAGTATGTTTGAGATCTTGTCAGTCACTCCTTTGACATATGGCAAATAAACGGGTTGTCTGTCTACTTTGTGTCTCTGGTGTCTTAATTTGTGTCTGGATGGAAAGTGTCCCCTGTATCCATTACTCTGTAAGACTCGTCGTACATGCTCCAACTCTTCGTGAAGATGTTCCTCATCACACAGGTCATATGCACGGTTCTTCAGTGAAGTCACTACAGAGTTAAGATGTTTAGGGTGGTGATGCGAGGTCGCGTTGAGATAGCGGTCAGTGTGTGTAGGTTTACGGTAAACGGAATGACCAAACGAACCGTCATTCCTCACCCGAATCTTCACATCCAGAAAGGCCAGACTTCTGTTTTCTTCCATCTCATAGGTGAAGTTAATTTTATGATGGATACCATTTAAATTTGCCAGGTGAGACTGAACATCATCTTTGTTACCCCTTAATACACAGAAAACGTCATCGACATACCTCTTCCATAGTTTTATTTCTGTGGGTGCGGTGATGAAGGCTTTTTCTTCAAAATGCTCCATCCATACATTGGCAACCACAGAAGCCACGGGACTGCCCATTGCGACTCCATCTATTTGGAGGTAGTACTGGCCCTGATATATAAAGAAATTCGTCGACAAACAATGATGCAACAGCTTGGCATATACCATCGGGATGTCATTTTCTTGTAACTTCACCTTCACCACTTCAAGACAATCTAACACAGGTACATTTGTGAACAGCGATTCCACGTCAAAACTGACCATCAACTGATTTTCATCTACCTTGTTTTGGTGCAGGATTTCTATGAAATGGCGGGAGTCCTTTACAAACGATGACGTTCGTCCTACTATCGGTTGCAATACTTTTGCCACATGCTTGGCCAGTTCATATGTAGGTGAGTCTATCTGACTCACGATCGGGCGCAGGGGCACATTCGGCTTATGGATTTTCGGCAGACCATATAGTTTTGGAGGCTGGGTGTTCCTGGGACGTAGTAAATATTTGACAATGTCATCGTCTAAAGCGTAGGCGCATTCTTTTATGAGTGAGCGAGTGTTACGATCTGTCCTCGCCGTTGGGTTGTAATCCACCTTCTTGTATATATGTTCATCAGTGAGTAGACTAAGGATTTTGTTTTCGTACTCACTGGTATTCATTATGACAGTCGCATTCCCTTTATCAGCTTTTAGTACCAATATATTCTTGTTCTTGCGAAGATCTTTCAAGGCAACTGATTCGGAAGAAGTAATGTTCGGTCCTGGTGGTCTCGCATGGCGTAATGCTACAGCAACATCTTGCCTAAGTGTATCCGCATCTACTGTTGGTATCTTGTTACGTATGACACCCTCTTCAACCGACCCAATCACTTCCTCATAGGGAATACGTCTGGGAGTAACGGCGAAATTCATCCCTCTTTCAAGAACAGACTGTGCAGCGTTGGACAACTCAATATTCGACATATTTATTACCGTTCGGGTTGGTAGTGAGTTCTTGTGGTAGGGGACAACTGGCTTTTGTCTTTGTAATAACAATTCAAACTTACGATCTTGTTTTTTGGCGCTTAGTTCCCTGGTACGTTGAGCTTGTAAGTATGTAACACGACCGCAAATATCAAAGTCACTTGTCGAAAAAGTTTCACTGCACTTTAGATGGATTTCGTATAGTTCACACTGACTTTTGTCCAGTTGGTACCTACAGTTACGAATCGATTTTCGCAATAATTTTACACTCGCGTTTCGCAGAATACTCGCGGAACCATGAATGTCTGGTCGTGGTTTTATCCTAACACATATAGGGATAATGTCCGAATCACGACACTTCACGAGGAAAGACAGAGATTCCTTCAAACATTCACACTTTTTCCGCGCGCGTTCTAGATGTTTTATTAATTTGGACGTATCCGGCCCGTACCGGTTAACAATATATTGTTTTAAACTTTCATGGTCACTAACATTATAGTAATATAAGTTATTTACGGGATTGCTACCATGTACCTTGTTTTTGAGTTTCCGATATTTCGGCACTGTTGCAAGTGCCATGATCACGGAGCGACTGAAGTAATTGCGGGTAGGCTGTTATTGGCAGAAATATCGGTCTACCCTCCGACGAAGTCTCTTATTGCGTTCGTTACCTACCTCGTACCACTGTTCACATTCTCACTATTTTCATGGAATTGTTCTCGACACACAACACTTACAGTATCGGATCGCGACACGACACTTTTTTGATTTTTGCGGTTCTTACACATACGAACCACAGGATTCCAGATATTCGACAATTTAAACCCGTCCTCACGATTGAAATTTTCATGTTTTGTTATTTCAATCGCTTCCCTGACCAATCTTGGTATGTAGTGGCGTTCTGTCGAAATAATCTGTGGTTTATGAAACTCAATCCAGTGGTTAGGACCAGAATCAATCAAATGTTCCGCGATGGCCGATTTCTGCTTATCGTTGTTCTTGATTGCTTTTATGTGTTCCCTTATTCGGCATGCTACTGTTCGTTTTGTTTGGCCAATGTACGAACTGCCACAGCTGCAATCGATCTTATAGACACCAGGTTTCTCCAAGGGGAAGTTGTCTTTAGGAGACCGTAGGTATTGTGAAACCTTACGTACAGGAGTGAAGACAGTATTTAGCGAGTACTTATCAGTATGTTTGAGATCTTGTCAGTCACTCCTTTGACATATGGCAAATAAACGGGTTGTCTGTCTACTTTGTGTCTCTGGTCTGGAGAATCACAGTGGTACGAGTAACGAACGCAATAAGAGACTTCGTCGGAGGGTAGACCGATATTTCTGCCAATAACAGCCTACCCGCAATTACTTCAGTCGCTCCGTGATCATGGCACTTGCAACAGTGCCAAAATATCGGAAACTCAAAAACAAGGTACATGGTAGCAATCCCGTAAATAACTTATATTACTATAATGTTAGTGACCATGAAAGTTTAAAACAATACATCTCTAATTTATACTTAAAAAATGAAATTATTTCTAATACTATGACATAAGGTAATTCTTAATGATAAATTATATAATATAATGTACTGTCAATTGTACTATAATCAAATAAAATCAGGTATTATTTCACAATCATCAAGTTCACCTTCAAAGTTGTGATAATAGCTATACCTGTAAGACTAAGATTGTTCGCGTATAATTCACGCAAATATTAATACAAATAGTCTGTTGTAATAACGCTTGGCTTTCTATCAAAATAAATGTCACAAAAAGAGAGCTACAAAAATTAGTGCATTAGCAAAGTTATTACTTTAGCTTATTAGTTTTTTAGGTTTCATGTATTTATTTACCTCTTTATTCGATGAAGTCAGGCACCAGATTCTTAAATTCTAACTCAAAAAAGAGCTAAGAAATTAAAAGTTTGATAAATTAAAGTAAAACCGATACAGGTGTTGATACCATATCCTAATAAGTAGAGAATATTACAAGCATTTGCATAAAAGATACCCTATTGACTTGTAACAAAACTTAATTTATTGTAATACCAGCAAAATATTTCTTTAGTTTACTGAAAGTCAATATATAAACAATGGTAAAATAACGTCATAATTCAGCATCGATTTACAAATTATTTTATTTTTTATTTAAAGTTAATAGGTAGGCGCTTAACCACTATGTCGCCTGATGGTGAGCGACGATGCGATCTAGGATGTGACGCCCTTGCTAGAAGATACCTATTCAGTAGTGATTTGAAAACCCCTAAATTGTATTTGTCACGAAAGACGGATTCAGGCAAAGAGTTCCTCTCCTTAGCGGTATGTATCACAAAATTGGAACTAAAACGCTTAGTGCGACTCTTTGGTATATCTAGCATTTAATGATGTCACTAATTAGGTTGTATAAATCTATTCTTCATGAATAAAAATATCTTAACTTATTGGTATTTATTTTATATTAAAGGAGTATTTTTGAAAAATGATAAGCCACTCAACTCAAAATTTATAAATACAGAATTAATAAAGACAAACTCGAGCAAATTAAAAAGTGAAATATCATCAACTATAGAACAAACTTTTCGATTATAGTTTGAATTAGGAAATGACAGGTATACACATACCTCCTTATAGATTACTAGCGACCCGCCCCGGCTTCGCACGGATGCAATGCTCTACTATATTATGCATGTATTATACATATAAACCTTCCTCTTGAATTACTCTATCTATTGAAAAAAACCGCATCAAAATCCGTTGCGTAGTTTTAAAGATTTAAGCATACATAGGGATATAGGGACAGAGAAAGCGACTTTGTTTTATACTATGTAGTGATACCAAATAGCTTCCTATATATTAATAAGTATAACACGTTTTATGCAGAAATGGAATATTGTGAATTAGTATATATATATAAGTCATTCATATTCATAACGACCTATGTCCCGAAAATCTACCACCGATGGTGACTCTAGCGCCACATGAGTGGTGCCATAAGCCGCTATACGGGAATATTGTCCGTCGTAAACTTGTAATTTTGTAGCTAAACTAAACCCACAGGCTTATCTCGACACTGTTTTATCTAAAACGCATTTAAAGTACTAAGACGCCAGAATGTTAACCCTATGGAACTCAGTAGAGAGATATATGACACTGATTTGTAAGCAATACGCCATCATAAAAATGTCTAGTAATGTCTATTCGTTTTATTGACCTGAGATAACACTAAACCAATCCTCATCATAAGAAAAGGATTTCATAAATTTTGGTAGACTCAAATATTGTAAATACGTAGTATAAAAGATTAAACTGCAATAAATTTATAAAAGGAAATCTATACGGAAAACACGAGTTTTTTTTTCTAATACTTATCAGATGTTCGAAAAGTTCAAATCTAAATTAAATGTAAGAAAAACAATACAGTGACATATACTTACATAAGTTTCAATCAATCTTTTGAATAATACTAATTATAATGAAAAAATGTAAAGCAGAAATCTCAAAAGGTTCGAATTAGTAGAATATAAAAAATAAAAATAAATCTTTTAAATTTTTAGAGCCGTCGAATTGTTTGATATATTCGTGAAGAATTCAGCCATCACTAATTATACATTTATCAAGTGAAAAAGGTTGGTAATAAAGTATATATACACTTGAACACAGATAAATTTATTTACAAGGTGTTTTAAGATATATAAGTACAGGTAGGTAGGTAGATACTAAGCGGATCCTAAAAAACATAATTAACAAAAAGCGCTCACCATGTTCGTTAATCAGAGGATTAGATACCGTCATTATTTATGAGCACGTCCAAAACGTACGGAATTTAATTTCATTAGGGGATTTTAGTGGAACCATGTTGTCGCCCGCTGCGCTGGGGCAGGCAGACCGGCGTATTTCATCCAGCTGTCACGTGCGAGCCAATCACGTGCATGCACGAAGCGTTCCAAGTTTAAAAATGGTGGAGATAATATTCATTGTATATTATTTGTGACAGGTCGTTATTTTGATTTTTTATCGATCTTCGGCTTCTCGAAGTTCTCGCTTTCTGTTGCCAGTTTTGATGATCTCTGATATTTTATGTCACGTTTTAAAGGAAAAGTTTGACGCTGTATTATATATACGTTTTGTAGGTATAAAGATTGTCGTTCTATATTTTCTCCGGAGCAAAGTCAACTACTAAAAACTTCCATAAAACAACAATTTCAAACGGGCCATTTGGCGCGGGAAAAACAGCATCCCCAGTAGGGGGTTCCGGGCACAGGGGGTGAATGGGGGTACCCAAAGTGAAGCCTGGTTTATGTCGCGGAATTACGACTTAGACGTTTCAAACAATAACTCCCCCCATAAATACGGGCCGATTCTTTCACGCGTCATAGCGCAGATTGTTTTCTTTAGCCCACTCGAAATGCTGCACGATAAAAAAACAACATAATAAAATCACATTAGCTTTATCCGCGGAAGAAATAAAATGAATTATTGGGCTTACATTGTTGAGAAATAAATGGGAATTCTGTAATATTTATTTCAATTTTAATCAGATTATCTAATTTTTAAAGCAATCTTGCCATCCTTTTAAATTAAAAAAAAATGATAAGAAAAGAACAACGTCAACGATTATTTGAAACAATAGCTTAGGAATTTGGTAATAAAGTAGGTAATAAATAAAAGAAAGAGATTTTTATTTTAAAATATACTATTTAGATTATAATAGTTCAGAATAAATTACTATAATATTACTATAAAGAAATAAAAGTATATAGGATATGCTATATATCTTATATAAGTAGCTTTATTAAATAAGAAGACCTTGACCTCGATGGAAAATAAATCTTATCATCTATTTCTTTTTAATTCAGAAATTTTTCACATTTTTCATTTTACACCAGTGAACATGCTCCCGCTTTGAAAGCTGCTTCTAATCTAGCCAAAGCAATAAAACGTCGTTATAAAAACGCGCGTTTTCACGTGCCCCGTAAAAATATGATAACGTTCACGTATATACGATGGTAGCCCTCGGGAGAAATATTCGGTTAAATGAACTGCGCTTGTATACTTTATTTTAGATAGCGTTTGCATTAATTGGCTAGCAGTTGAAAGCTCAACGATTAGAAGAAAACTCGAATAAACTACAATAATGTTCCTTTTATTACTTTAAATATTTAGCCTTGTAAAAGAAAAATCTTTAACCAGTCGTTTACATCAAATCATTACTAGTTCTAACATAATTTGGTTGGAATAATGAAAACTGATGTTGAGAAAATTCATCATGAGCAGGGCTTGAAACTTAATGTCTTAATCAAATAGGCTGACAGAATAAATAAATTTAGTTTTAATTTACTGGGACAGCTCACAGCATAATTTATATGTAAAAATAGTTATATAAATAGATAAAATACCACATTAACGATTTATATTGACCAGCCAATAATATAAAAGTGTATAAAATAAAATTTAACTTTAAATGTAGGTAGTGATTTTAGGAAATCATGATAACTGATGTATGGTAAGTATGTATAAATGATTGATTTATAAATAGTGCGGGTTCGTACTTATTTTAACAAGAATTTTGTTTCATATGTAATGTCTAGCTTTCTTTTACTAACTACATATTTTGAAATATTTGTAAGCAAATGTATTAACTGTGCAAGCAATCGTGGCGTGAAATTAATATTTTATATAATTTAAATATTATATTTAACATTTAAAAGCAAAGATTAGACTGTTTATATCTTACTAGCAGCCCGTCCCGGCTTCGCACGGGGGGACAATTTTTTTTAATTTTTTCTAGCATTTAATATAGCCTATGATACTCAGCGTGAATGTAGCTTTCCAATGGTGAAAGAATTTTTGAAATCGGCCTAGTCGTTTTTGAGTTTATTCATTGCAAATATTCAGAAATACAAAAATACAAATCTTTCCTCTTTATAATATTAGTGTAGATAAAGAAGTAAAGTAAATATATTAATTTGTCATAATATAACAATGAGATTAAAAAACTTATATTACCTACTTATAAAAAATGCTTACTTGTTAAAAATAATATTATTCTTGAAATAGTATTCAGTATGGTTTTAAATATAAAGAGCTTAGTACATTCAATCCTGCACTACTGAAGTTTTTTTCAGAATTTTATATCAAATGAAATATTACTAGAAAATGTTTAACTTGTGTCAGGCGTCAGGTCTATTCGGGTGAGTACATTGAATTCAAACGTTTTTCGTTTTTCTGGTAAACACTATTTTTCCACGATATCCAGAGTATGTGAGTTTTAATCTCGCCTATCACATTTTGTTTTTATACGGGAGGAAACCCGACTTAAAATCCGGAACAATCCTCCTAAGACAAGTTGTTGTTTTATGTAGTAAAATATTATTAATCGATATTCATCACAAAAGTTTGCGTATCATACAAAGACGAAGTTTTATTGTGTTATCTGTAGTAGCACTATTAACACTATGTTGCACCGATAGAGTTTACGATTTTTATTGAAACTCTGGGACTTATGATTCATTTTTATGACATATTTAACCCGCATAAAGAGGCTATGTGTTAAATACTAAATACGAGTCGATAATAATGATTTGATATTGATATTGAACAAGAAATAGGGTAACTTTACTTGAAATTAACGCTACTTCTGGTGGAAATTGGTAGAAGTAGTGATTACAAATACAGAGAAATTATATCATTTATAAAAAAATATCAAAAAGAAAATTTTAGTCAATCACAGTGATCTACTGCTTTTTTTTCTTTCATACAAGTTGATGCCTACAAAGTAAGTGGTGAGTAATATATAAAGTTTTAAATGAATAAATTTTCTCCACTCAACTTTCAACTTAAACTACCTATATTAAAAAAATCCCTGTTTTTGACTGCAATGAACTCCGAAACTACTCCACCAAATTTGATGATTTTTTTCATTTTACTGGATTTGTTCCGACTTAGGACTAGGTCCTACGACTTAGGATAGGTTTCATTTTAATTTATTCCACAGTAACGCGTGGTCGGGTCTGCTAGTAATATATAAATTACAATATCAATTGACAAAATTTTACACTTTACGGTAGGCTGTTAAGCGGAATCTACGTGGATATAATAATAATATAAAATGTACGGAAGTACAACAAAATTGTAAATATATATATCTTTTTATTTTTAGTTTATTTATTTAAATCGTTTCTCTACAGATGGTTAACGAACAAAGAAAATTTGTTCCCCTTACTTCAGTTAACGCATATGCTTGCTTATAAAAAACGTTTACTTAACTAGCACGCCGCCACCGGTTTTAAGTGTCGCCACCTCAGATCTAATTCAATGGGTAGTGAAAATGATCGAACCTACCAGGTCAATAAAAACAGAAAGTAGATTTTTTATATTATCTCCGGACGGTACACAACAGCAAACAAGCTACAGTTCTCAAACTTAGATTGCCTATTTTTTGTATTACTTAAATATTAGCTGAGACCCGCGACTTTGCCCCCGTGAAATTCGTTTTTGTTATACACCCATATCACAAATCGTGAAATTCAATCTCCTTAATGTGTATTAACATTCCAAATTTCATTGTCAAGATCGAGAAATTATTTAATAGCGATTACTGCTAATGCAAACAAATAAATGAATATCTTTATACACGACAATAATAGCTTTTTCTGCTGAGGCTTATATAATAAAACAATGGAAAAACCAGAATGATTTAGGTTCTGTTATAGATTGGATAAGTAAATTGTGATTTTTTTGTGATTTGTTTAATCGT
Organism: Calamotropha paludella; assembly: GCA_927399485.1. NCBI lineage: Eukaryota > Metazoa > Arthropoda > Insecta > Lepidoptera > Crambidae > Calamotropha > Calamotropha paludella. The sequence goes on along the minus strand of OV656815.1, from coordinate 16,154,850 downwards.
TATTTTTGGTTATTTAAAAAATTATATAAGAAATTTGAAACTAACTATGAAAAGACGGATTTCCTGATCTTGTTTTATGGATTAGCTGGGTATTTCGAATAAAGCATTCCTTGCTTGTTGATATTTAATTGATATTTAATTAAAAGCCTGAGTATCTTTAAACTATGAATAAAACAATGCAATAATAACTACTACAATTTATTTTAAAAATTTACCTAAATTTATTACTTTGAAGCTAACCAATTTTTTTTACATCAACAATGTTAATTATTTATTTTATTCTGCAGATACGCCTTGACCCTTCTATTGATACATCGGATGTTAAAACTATCTTTAAATGACGATCACATTTTTACGGTCTCTCATTAAGAAAATAAAAGTAATTATAAATGCTCTTTAAGTTCTCCTACTTTTCATTTATCGCCCAAACTCATTTTTGAAATTTCAATCTATAGATTGAAATATCAAAAATCTCTTCTGCTTTATTTTATATATAGATTAATTATTAATCTATTTTACCTATACCTATGTGATGGGAAAAATTATCTTTTGAAATATTTATAGCTTCAAATTGCTATTTCGATGAATTTGGAAATATAGAGCAGAGGATAACGTGGCTTGAAATAAAATAATTTGTCAAATGTATCCAATCGCGCACGCTTAGTTTTAATCGAGAACGGGCGCCTAGACGCCCTTCCATAAAGGTGGATTAATACTGCCGAAAGCCCAACTTACTTAATAAATATAAAAGCCTTCCTCCCGACCGTAAACCGCCCACTACGCTCTCCCAAGATTACTTATATCAAGACTAGTATAAGTAGAACTCCCGGATTTCATTACTGAAATAGATTTTGATGCTTTACTTCGTTGGTAGGGAGTTTAGCTTTTGCTGGTTTTGCCATTATCAGCTCTATGTAGATTGCGCGACGCTTGCTTGCCTTGCTTTCTCCAGATAAGGATTTTACGATTCTGGTAGAAAGGATAATGTTCTTCTTTGATGTAAGGACGGAATTGTGGGCCGCGTTCCGCTGTAAAGATAGATAGCTCCTCGGCACTTTATTTCATGTTGGGATCACTTGGTTTTCTTGCTATTTACTTTATTTTTGTACACATAATTATAATTAAATTGATTCAGTCACAGAAGTAAGTTATTGTCCCAGCTTTACGTGTGAAAATAATGGCTGGTAATAATGGCTTGCAAATTAAAGTACACTTATTTTTACATTTTTATGGGAGTTAACAACAGTAATTTCCCTAAATTAAGGTTTATATGTATCGTATCAACACAAAATACAAAATTTTGATAAGTGGCAGAAACTATAGAGATGTAATGATAATGCTGAAGTAAAGACAACAAGAGTTTTCTTTTTTTTATGTAGGATTTTTTCACAACTGTCTTTCAGGTCAAAATGTGTCGAAGTTGAACTTGATATTTACGAAAGGTTTTTTATTTATATACAAGCGTTGTTTATAAAACAATGTTAATAGTAACTATTCTAGCGTAAATTTTGAAAATTTTAGGTGTATTAAGAAGCCTTTTCATATACCATTAGCTGGTTTTATGAATACCTATTGTATCCACGTGCCCGACGTCAAATCTCCATTAAATTCTACTAGATAGGCGGTAAAGTTAACCATCTCAATTAACATAATGATGCTTCCAACCAACAAGAAAACGTATAACTTTGTAATTGCTTTATGAACAGACAGATGACTATTTAAACTTTTATCGTTTAGAACATTTTTTAAGCATCTGATAACCCTTTTTTATAAAGGATATTAACAATGCGTCAAACACATTATTAACTTTAAAAAGTAATTTTTAGTTTACCCGTCAAATAAAAGTATTTTTTCTAATTTCATTGAATTTCACACGTGTTATTCGTTAGTTATTTATTTAATAATCACTATAAAAGTATTATAAGAAAATAGAGTCATATTATTTTCGATTACTGCTTATGTGTTAATCAAGCACAGCTTAAGTATAATAAATAATCAAAATGGCCATACAAAAAATAGCGGCTTTTATGTTAAAATTAGTATCCATAATAAATCTTCTCTTTTAAATAGTTATTCGCTTTTTAAAACATAAGCTTCAGTTGTATTGGAAATGAAAATGAATACAGCAGAGTAGCCTTCTTTCTTTCTTGCGGCTGCGGTCCTCATTCTTCAGGAATCTGTGAACAGAAATTTAAATTAGTGCAACATTTATAAAGGGCGAGAAAAAGAGAGAATAACTACTATATACCTAGTATATCCTTTAATTACAATTTCCTGCCCCTACAAATATTTTTGTCGCCATGTTGATCAAAAATATCTCCAAGTTTGAACCAACAAATAAATGTGAATTATGACATAATTGTTTGTCTGTTTAGACAAACTATTATGTTATAATTCACATTTAGTGTTCAATAATTTAATAAATTATTAAAAAGGAAAGGGAAAATCTATGATATTGATCGATTTATCTAATCTTCATCGACCAATATGTGGTAATATGTTACATAACAGTCACATAAATTTTATGCTGCATGCCTGCACATACGCCGCCGCATACATACATATTTGCGCCGCTTGCGCTTGAGCATTGAATATAAATTGGACACATGGAAAATACAAATGCCACATTTTTTTATTACCCAAATAGAAACCTCTTCTTTTGATCATTTATATACCTAATCATTTGATAAAATTCAATTTATTTTCCAGTGACATTTATTCAATTTTTAGGGTTCCGTACCTCAAAAGGACAAAACGGAACCCTTATAGTATCACTTTGTTGTCCGTCCGTCCGTCTGTCAAGACCGTTTTTTCTCAGGAACGCGTGGAGGTATCAAACTAAAATTTATATCCAATACTCAAGCCTACTGTCCCTTGGAGCTGTGAAAAAATCAAACTCCTAAGTCAAAGTAATTAAAAGATACAGACGGCGGCATAAACCGCAAAGTTCCGCATATTTTCGAAACTCGCACGGGAATCAAAACCTACAGGGTACTTCTCGTAGACTTAGAACCTTGAATTTTGGTACGAAGTAACGTCTTATAGTACAGATAAAGGAAAAATTGCAAAAATCGTAAGTTTTTAGTTACATCATATAATAAAAAATATTTTTGGAAATTTTAAAGTTACTACCTCTTTTCTCATGAACGCGTAGAGGTATTCAATTAAAATTCATATCAAATACTCAGGTCTATAATACCTTTGAGCTGTAACAAAATCACACTTTTATGACAACGCAATCAAAAGAAATAGCAATTAAAGCCGCATATTTTCGAACTCGCAACTACTCGCGAGGGAATCAAAACCAAAAGGATACTTCCAGTCGATCTAGAATCTTGAAATTTGGCATGAAGCAATGTTTAACAGCACATATAAAGGAAAAAATCCGAAAACCTTAAATTTTTTGTTATATCTTCATTTTGCAATAAAAATACCATAACTATGACTCGATTGTCGTGATGGGTGAACTTTTACTTATATACCTACAGGTTTGTACGGAACTCTCGGTGCGCGAGTCCGACTCGCACTTGACCGGTTTTTTAAGTAAGTGTTTTGAAATTGTTTTCCGTCTCAATTGTATTGACAGGTCTTTATTTTACAGTCTAATATATTTTGTTTAATAATTAATTTTTATTTCCTAGTTTAAAATTAAATATAGTTTATATATAGTTTGGTGACAAATGACAACAATAAATTTACTGAGACAACATAAAAATATATAATACTTTTTCAGCTCTATGGAGGATCGAATTGGAAAAAATCTTTGTCTACAATTTATTAATTCGATACTATTAATACATCCTTGTTTTAATGCAATAGATAATTATCAATTGATTGATCAATTAAAAATATATGAAATGTAAAAAAATCCTATTGACATTTCTTTATAAAGCGCCATTAACTAATTGACTAATTGACAATTTTATATGCCCCAACTCGAAATATATACCCGTTTCGTGACGGCGTTGCTTGCGTTTAATAACAATTGAGGACGACAACACGTCTTTTATAATATAAAATGGTTTGTTCAGATGGTTATCTCTCCTTATCTTTTCTGATCAGTACGTTGTCATTCTATGATTTCGCCATAAAAAACCAGCATATTGTTCAATAATCATTATTTGACGCTTCTGTCTATTTAAATTTCGATAACAATTCTTAAGAATCAATTTAAAAATAAATTATGTAAAATCCTAAATGTCTACGCATTTTTCTACAATAACTTTACTTTCTCTTTTATTTTCTGATATATTTAAATGATACCTTATAAATTTACGTTATATTATTTGATAATTTTATGTTTTACTTTTAAGTACTCAGATATATCAACATGCAGTGAAATATTTAATGAATATATTGAAAAATAAAATATCATATACTATTCTAACTTTATAACTATCCTTTAGCAACATATCATGTATAAGGGAGTAAACGAATTACCTAGAGAAAAATCATGAAAATCTGGGGCAGATCACGATCCGTGTTCAGCTATGGCACTTTAACTTAGGTATACACAAACACTGAAACAGGAATACGTATGTACGATATTTTATTGGTAGGTAATATATTTCTAATTGTAAATCATTATGATAAAAAACAGATTCTGTTTAAAGTATTTTAAGATTGAACTGGTAGGTATATCAAGATTACCAGTCTCTTAAGTATTAACCAATTTCTTAGATAATATTTCATATATTTACGTTATACCTTAAATATCAGCCATACACACTCACTCATTCTAAAACTTTCCTATTCCACAGATATACGTATACGAATAAGGCTCGGCGTATACAAAGTTGCTTGTAATTTACGACACTCTTTACTGCGGGGCAAGTTCGCACATGCGCTGAGACGTGCCATAAATATCTGCTAACCCTTCGACGGGTCAGGTATGTATCCCTAAATTTTTATTATTTCAAGACTTGGCATATTAACGATGGGCGTTTGAGAAGTTGAATACAATAAAAAATAAATATTAAGAAAAAGACTAAAACATTAAAAATATAAAGTTATAGGTATATATATTAAGTTAGCAATAATTAACAAAGATAATTTTTTTTCAGGTTTTTATTCTCATCGTTTTACTACTTTGACTGTGGTAAATAAATTTTATTTAATTTTTCCAATGGAATTTATTTAAATATTTATACTGTTACACTTAGAATACTTCATTGTTGATGTGCAAACTCTGAAAAATATATATCATACAATAACTAAAATTATGGCGTCTTTTAGTATCTGTCGATGATGAATACTGCTATTAATACGATAGGATAGGTACGTCTTTAATGTCAGTAAATAGTATAATATTTGGAATGGATTTAAATAATAATATTTAAGACTTACAGAAGAATTTAAACTTCAATTTATTTAACTTTAATATAAACAATACATTTTGAAGACATATAATACATTAGCCCAGCCCAAAGTGAGTACAGAAAGATTTGTGTTATGTATATTAGGGTAACAGATAGACATTCATATATATAAATAAGAAATATATAAATACCCATAACTCAGGCTATTACTTTATTACTCGTATTCGTAACATAAACACCTGTCCCATCTAGGACTCGAACACGGAAGCGTTTGGCTTTCAAAGGTCACTCCCACTCGGCTGGACCACTCGTCCTGTGTAAAGTCTATGACTGTACATATGTAAAATCTCTCAGTGTCAGGCACTGGGTTCGTTGCAACAAATGTTGCGCCAATACAATTAGAGTAAAAAATTCTCAGGAACTAACAGCGTAGTTTCACTTCACCTGTTTGATTTCATGTGTAGGTAGTTTGATTTTCTATTTGTTATTCTCAATTAGGGGCCTTATTATATTTTATTTCAATTGTGAATGTTTTAACAGCTTCCGGTTTAAAATAAAAAATAGAAAACAAGGGTAAAGTTGACAGCGCAAGGGATATTTGTATGATCTCACCTTAAATTTTAACAACAACCAATCCGTATTGAATTAGGATAATTTCATGTCACGTTGATGTGATTAATGCTATATTAATAGTAACTGTATAAAGAAACGCAGTCTTTTAAAATTCAAAATGAAATATTGCAATTAATAAAACGCTTTACGCCTACTTAAAGCAACTAAGTAGTAGTAGAGAAATCACCATAAAAATAACACTTAATTTTAGCTCGCAATTACGACGCCGTTAAAGGGCGGCTGCCTGAGGCCGACATAGCCATTACATTAGCTCCACACTTACCATACTCACATACTAACTAGTTTGCGCCCAAGGAAATATACTTCGTGGTACCTCTTCTAATTTTAATATAAACTTGAAATGATGCATTATTAGTTAATACTTAGACATAATAGTGTGGCAAAAATAATAAATGAATGTTAATAAACTGACAAAACAATTTATCTCACTTTTACACAATGTTTTTTACTATAATTTTTGTAAACATTTTTACTATAATTTATTTTAACTTTATCTTAACTACAGAACTAATGGAATTTATTAGGTAAGTAGTTATAAAAACATAATTTTAACATAAAACTCGCAACTACTAATACACACAATTATATTTCATAATATATTTTAATTTAGCATTACATCATTTATTAATTATTACATAAAATCTAAAAAATCATTATATATATTAATAAAGATATACGCATACCTACAGAAAGAGTGAAGTATAAAGTGGGGTCAATATTTTTAGATTTTTTGTATTTTTTTGCATTTGTCAATTCTATCTTATATGAGAAATTATTTTAATAGAAAAATACTACATAATATCGACTTAGGTCACAAGTAAATTCTCAGGCAGAATACTACGGAACGTTGTGGACACCTGCCAAAATCTTCTAGTTTTTACGCTGTTGATGAAAATGTCTGAAAAAAAGTTAAATACTAAAACTGCTCATTGCATTTTAATTTATTAGTTGTAAATTTTATATTTTTGTCTTAGTAAAGGTGAGGATAAAAAAGGGCAATATGAATATTGCAAAAAAATCAGGCCTATAATTTTATCGATTAGCCCGATACGTAAACGTCTTCTAACATCTTGAGTAGGTATAGTTTGCTAACACTACGTGTGTTCGCGTAAGTGCGGCGGGTGGTCCTACCGTTATAATAGGAAAATAATTCATTTGATTATTTTTGCCCACCACATTTAACTCGTCTTCCTTTCCCCTAACTCTAACTAAAATAACTACCCATGTATAAGCGTAATTCCTTCATTGAATTGCTTTATTTCAATGCCGATCCCTTTTCTAAGCCTTCACCTAATAGAAAATTTTATTTTTCTTTAAGAAAATATTATACTGATAAATAGAACATTCAAGATGCAATTGTAGCGAAAAAGTTTCCGAAACTAAAATAGTACCTACTTCAATTTGCAACATAAGATACTGTATGTAAAACTTTCGAAATAGGTACCCGTGCAATACAATTCCAAGTTGGCGGGATCGTAAAATCAAGAATACGGTTTACGGGCAAAGGTGAAAAAACGAGCGCTTTTCTTGCTGGCGGTCGGTGTGGCGTTTTTACAATTTAGTGTACGTTTCCTAATTTTAGTCTTAGTTAGAGTATTGAATTCGTGGTTTAGTTGAGTGTTTTAGTTATAAAAAAAGCAAATACCTAGGTTGTTTATACCCTTGCAAATTCATACCTAATACGAATAATTTTCCTTATACTTTGTGTGACTACAATCTATTTTGCTTATAAACTTTTTGCTACATTAATATCATTTTGACCATAAACATTATTGATTTAATTTTAAATTTAAATTTCATTAATCTTTTAACTCCTAACTACTCACCTATAGGTGCGAGTGTCGAAACATAATTAGGCCCATTATAACCTAATATAATTATAAATATAGTTACCGTTTTTTAACTAATAAATGTTTACTTTTTGTTATAAAACCTTCTAAGACTTAAGAGGTTTATGCAATATTACATTAACAGTAGTCAGTAATAGCCATTGAGACAAAACAAAAAATAATAACAAAAAATTGGTTTACATTTATTGAAAGAAACAGTTATATAGTTAAGAAAGAATAGTTAAGGAATAGTTAAGAAATAGTTATGTTTTCATAAATAACAGGGTCCCTTTTATTGTTTTAAAAAGTATATAAATATAACTAGTTATTATTAAGATATATCTTAGTACCTATATCAATTAAGAGACCCGCATTATTTGATTTGATAATTAAGATTATTATTCCCCCCTAGATTAATTTCATCTGGAATTACAAACACGTGTCTATGAGCAGAGTATTTACCAAGGTAACTTGTATGAGAGGATGTGGGAACGTTAATGACATTAGGTCTATCGACTCGATGAGGTGCAACGCATATACAGATATATAAAAACTTGTTGTTATTGCAATTGTTCAGTAATAATCATGATGCGTGATTAAAAAAGTATTAGATCTAGATAAAAAATATTTTTTTAAATATATTTGGTGATTCGGTCATTATATTGAAAACTTTCTTCGATATACATCAAAATTTGTACAAGTCAAATACATGCGAGCAGATGCGCATACAATATCTATATCTTAATCTATATATAAATTACGTGTCACGTTGTTTGTCCGCGATGGACTCCTAAACTACTTAACCGATTTTGATCAAACTTCGTAACTATTTATTATTTGATCTAACTTAAAAGATTTTTTATTTTAATTTATAACACGGCAACGCGTGGTTGGGTCAGCTAGTAATATATATGAACAATACTAATATATGACCCGAAAATTAAGTGCCCTTTTTTAAAAAAATGACGCGAACGAAGTACCGTTAAAGTTGATAGAGTCAAAGTTAATATGCAGAAAGATTGCAGAAAGCTTTAAACAGTAGGTTTTTTTAATAATATACAATAGAAATAAATTAAAAAAAACATTACACATACTACCGCTTGAATAGCACACACACACATACCTATAGTACTTATGTAATATTAATTAGCTTATGGTTAAAACAAACTTTGTAAAGTCTTTGATGAAACTAAAAAGAAAATAATATGGTCTTACTGAATATCTGGCTTAATCATGTGTTTATATTGATTCAGAAGCTAAAATTTCCCATACGGTTACAAATGGAGCGTATAAAAAAGTATTTTTTATTTATTCTTTGTTATATAGATAGGTATATAAAAAATTACTGTGTCACAGTGTTTGACCGTAATTAACTTCGAAACTCCTCAACCGATTTTTATGATTTTTTATTCACTTTGCTAGACTTAGAACATAGGATAGGTTTCATTTTAATTGACAATACAGCACGGTCCATTATTTATTAATACAAGAGTATGTATTTTTATGAACATCTATACATATAAATAAAATTGGAGTTTCTGTTTGTAATATTGAATTCCCCTTTTTTACTACATGCATGTAATATACATACGGTACATACACCAAAATAACGTTTTTTACAATTTTTGTCTGTCTGTCTGTCTGTTTGTTCCGGCTAATCTCTGAAATGGCTGGACCGATTTTGACGCGACCTTTATAGACAGGTAGTTGATGTAATAAGGAGTAATTTAGGCTACTTTTATTTAAGAAAACATCTTTTATTTAATAAAAATAAAATTACCGTGCCACAGCAACGCGTGGCTGGGTCAGCTAGTAATATATAAATTTGTTTAAAAATAGTTAGTACGTTATGAAATAACTTTCAAATATAAATATCAATTACTTTGAATGTTATTAAAGTTCCTGTTATGATTTTCCTTTCAAAACTGTATTCGATTAAATACAAATATTGTTGCATCTCATATGCATGCAATAAAGTCCAATTTATTTGATTTGATTTGATTGGTATACTTCCTAACTGTCTTCAAGAAGTGTCCTACCTGAAGGCTCGGAGAGATGTTTGATTTTTATAATAATAATACTATTTTTTACAATCACATCAATTAGCCTAGCTCAAAGTAAGCAGTAAGACATACACAGATAAGTAATATTTATAGAAATATATATAAAATACCCATGACTCAGGTACAAATACTCGTATCCATCACATAAACATCTGCCCCTTCCGGGATTCGACCGTCGGTGCGGAAGACCGGATCGCTACCGTAGCACCAAACGTTGGCCATTATAGACGTAGTTTAAATCTTTTTAAAAATATAGCATTGTGAATGCAAAAAAAAACATAAACCTATGTTTATTTGCACATAGATATACACCCTCCATTATGGCAGAGGTTTCTGTCCAGCTGTGGACATCTCTCGGCCGAATTGAAGTATTAATACCTTTAATTAGGTAACATTCTATTTTTTATTTAGAATGGGTTCGCTCTTGATCCTAATCAAGCCCGGGAGCAAAGACAGAACCCACGGTGGAACGAGCTAACCCAGAAAGTGCCCATTCACCCTGACTTTAAGAACAGACGGGTTATAAGTACTCAGAAATAAAGACGCAGGGAGAGAGAATTTGATTTGATTTTGGAACATATGTTAAAAGTATAAATTCGCAACTGAATATTGATCAAATGCAAGTAGAATATACAAATAAAGTAATATCATATCTTCGTACTCAACTGTATTGTATTTATACAAGTCAAAGTTCCTATATAATCCACTTATAAACGGATTGTTATCCGTTTTAAACTTCTCGTAAAAAAGTAAAAAAAGAGCTTAATTTGTTATTTGATTTAAATAGTGTTCACCTGGTTATTATATTTTTCTTTGATAACTTTTATCTTACGTTTCTAATCAGAGCCCTTAATCAACGAATCAATATACTTTACAATTAAATCCTTATAATAATTAACTAATTTCGTAATAAATCAAGCAAATACTTTCTTCGTCATTAAAACACCCTAGGTATAGTATATAAGATTTTTTGCTTCCCGTAATATATTACACTCATTCGGGGTAGTCAGCACCCCCTAATGCGATCAAATAACGGAAAGTAACGGCCTCGATAACGAGCCTCGTAAACTTTTGTGTCAACTCTACACGCTGGAAATTTTGCTTGAGTGCCTTTCTAGGGGTAGATATACCTAATACATAAGTAGGTACATCAGTAGAAAAATCACGTAAGTGTATTAGAAAAATATTAGCGGACGATATCCTTGTTAATAATTATAACACTATTTATTTCAAATTATAGTTGATACAATAACAATCCATCTAAATATGGTAAAAACCTTATCAATTTTATTGGTGACCTATAATTGGCTTTCAGCAGTTATATTTACTATCTATTGTTATTAATTTAGTTGTTGGCCTTCCGAAAATAAAATAAAAAATATTTTTTCTATAAAAATTGTAATTAAATGGCAGAATACTAGCTTGTAGTTGGAGGCTACAAAAAACAGATTGAGGTATTTTAAAGGCTTATTTTTTGTAAATTAAATATCATATTGTAACTATAATCTAATTTAATGTTTTTTTACATGTGTCGCAATACAAAAAAAATGTCATTTTATGAATAGATCGTATTGAACCAGATATTCCACTGAACAAGACCTTAGCAGTGATAAAATAAAATGTTATAGTTCTTTCACTTCCGCGCACATTACACATTTGAATAAAACGCTTTTTTACGGACTTTGCGTATATTTTATTTTATATTTAATTCTGACGTTTCGACTCCTTTACAGGAGCTGTCATCAAAGGTGACTAAAATAATGGTTGTCATGAATTTTTTATATAAATGAAATTGTTTTATTTTTACATTATACGTCAGGATATTACGTCAGGATATACATACAGTCATTAAATTCTCACTACGATTACATGTATACTACTGAGTCTACTACCAGTTCGGCAATTTGAAAGCCCTTCCGAGAAGAACTGGCGAAAGAAACTCGGTCAGGGGGACCGACCTCTATCTTACTGTTATTATTTGCCAAAAGAGCTAACTACATCATCAGGTCTAGTAATGTGTGTTTTTGGAGGTCCAAAGTTCTTCTCCTGCGTGCTCGATTAAAATATTGTGAAGGTAGTAGAAAATACATGACAACGATTATCTTAGCCATCCTGTGATCACGACTCCTATAAAGGAGTCGAAACGTCAGAATTAAAAATAAAATAAAATATGCGCAAAATCCGTAAAAAAGTGTTATAATTCTATTTTAACTGATGTGACTTCATCTGTGTTAGTTTTCGTTATAATTTGTGCCAATTAAATTTGGTTGTCTTTCTTGAACCTTTATTCTAAAACAAGTCGATAAAAGTTTTACATATTTTACCGATATTGAGTGGCCATTATGGAATTAACAAAAATACATTAAACCGAATAAAAACAATATACCTACCCATATATCTATCTGAAAATATGATGATAACGTTGTTAACTGGATCCATTTATTTCTCTTTCCAGATCCCAAGCCCAGTCATCTGAATCAATTCAATGGAAGCGAAACATCTAAAATACACACAGAACTGCTCCCCTATTCTATATTTTACATTCGAACTCGAGACAATTCCCTTCTCTCTTACCCCAAATTTCATCTCACTTTAGCGCATGGCATTATACACACCCATCTCTTTCTAACAGGGTAGTAAAATGGCGGATGTTGGAACACGAAGGGTGATAAGGGAAAGCGTTCAAAACTTTGAGATAACTTAAGAAAATACAATCCGCAGGCAGTTGCAAAACGTGACTTGTAAACGTAATAGGATTTATTGATTAGTGTAGAATTAATTTAAAGCTTTAGAATAATAAAATTTATTTAATCGCAAATTAAATTAGTTTAAAAACGGAAAATAATATTCTCCAACATTTTCATTGTATCTACATATTCCATGATTATCAAAAACCTTAACATTAGTAGGTACCGCCTTATATAATATTAAAAGATTAATTATTTTAATTAGTACTTCCAACTTTAACTGCACCTCATCTCTTGTATAATGACTACTATATTAATTTCTACCACAAAACATATGCCACTAATTTCTACGTTTTGGTATATATATCTTTTTCAATTTATTTAACGTTTTTACAAAATAATTATACATTGCTTAAAATAATAGCAACAAAAAACCACTATAGTTAACCCTGTGCTATCTTAAGTCTACTACATTAAAAAAAAACACTAAAAGATTACAATACTGTTATTCACTAATGTAAACTTAAATATTTTTCATTTCATTGGTTATATATTTTAATAATTTAATGCTTACATACATTATATGTTTTGTAATAATATAATAATTATTTAACGAAAAAGATTTTATTTATATATATCTTTATAGGAAACTTTTTGAGTAGGGTTCAAGTAGAAATTTCCAACATCTAATTTCTTATTTAAATGAGATGGACCTCTTAATGGGGTCCTAAAACTCGTAGGTACCTTCACCCTCGCATAAATAAACCAAATGTTTTCGACCTGAGTTTGCATTAGGGTTAGTTTTAATAGAAGGTCCAGTATCAATGGTGGTAGGGTATAATTCCACCAGTGGACCGGAAATCACGTGCCTTGGACCCTCCGTGATTTATTTGAAAGGGTCCCCCCGTCATATAGTTAAATTAAATACACGGCTAAGAGGATAGGGGAGTGCTCTATCTATAGAACTGCTATAGAACTTGGTAAGTACGGGAAAATTAGCAAAAAGTCATAACTCACGTAGGTATACCTTACTGAAATAAGACATTCTATATAGAAACACTTTGGAAAAATTAACACTTTGTAGTGGGAATCAAAGGCAAACCTTCCGTTATGCGGACAGCTGTGAAGATCACTTCAGTACCGCAATATTGGTTAAATTACAAAGCTTATCAATGCTTATTATTAATATTCATCAAAACATATCATGAAAATATTTAAATATTCCTTTGATAACAAGATTGAATAAATCTTGGCAATTTTACATTAACAACATTCCCGAGTGCTTTAACAAGAATAGTAATGATCTAGAAATAACGAGGAGAATTAAAACCATATGGAACAAAATCTGCAGTTTTAAATAAATGCAAATAAAAATTGAAAAAAAAAAGTAACCATGTATGGTGTTCAATGTTTGACATGGGTATGTCAGACTTGGAAATTTACCTCTTAAACAATGAAATAATACTACCGTAAAGCTAATTAACACATTGTTTGCGGGTCCCGAGTTAACTCGTCATATCGCTTTTTATACCAATGCGCGGGAAACGAGTTAACTCGTTTTGTTTCGCTAAGCGATGGGACGCGGAAAACTTGTAATCAAGGGCGCCAAACGAGTGACGGACTAAGCATTTTCTATTGTCAGCGGTACCCTATGCGTCTACCTGTCGATACAATTAATTTGGGACCGGAGCGACTTGGCGAGAAAATGCCCGCTTACAAAGTGTTAAAGAAGGGTTCCACCACAGATTATTTGAATCTCTGTAACTCAAAAATTAAACGTAATTAAAAAAAAAGAGTAGGCCACGCGGAATTTTGAATATGTAGCAATTGCTATCAAGGACTGACGAAGGGTGTTGGCTATCGGTAGCAGTTGCTATCGTGGTCTGACAAGTGGTTATGTCAATTAGCAAAAGTACTGCGTACCACTAATTGTTGATCATAAAGAAAACTCACAACACTCCAAACCAAGTGCCATTACAAAGACATAAAATGCTCTACATTACGCTCTGGAATTAAACTGAAAATGGACTGGACACATTGTAAGACTCCGAGACGACTGGTGGCCTTCAAGAATTATCCAATTATCACAATGATATATCAAAATTTGCTGCCCGTAATTGACTAGTAAAAGGACCACAAAAAATGGTATTTTTTTTAAGAAGTTCTTTATCTGTGGATGGGTTCTTGCAAATAAATAATTTAAATTAATCAATGCCTGTTTAAGAAAAGTATTAACTATATTGAATATTGTTATCAATTTATATTGACTATTTTTATTTTTAAATTAAATAAGCCATATTATAATAAAACTAATCAACACTTTTGTAACTCAACTTGTCTGTAATATTATCACAGAATACAGAATATATTCTGAGAATATTATATAGTTATTCTTAACACTGAAATGAAACTGTAATAATTTTTAAGTTCAAACCTTCTATGTAAGAAATAAAAAACTTATTTTGTTCTTACACTTCTGCGCATATTAAACATATATTTAAATAAAACAACTTATTATTAATCCTGACGTTTCAACTCTTTTACAGGAGCTTTCAGGAGTCGAAACGTCAGAATTAAATATAAATTATGCGCCAAAAAAAGCAAAGTAAGTTGTTATATTTGAATAAAACCTTTTTTTCATTAACAACGTTGAAAATGATAAGTATAGTTTATTATGATTAAAATAAAAATATTAACTTAATATGGAGGATACGACAATATTCATGAAAAATAAAATCTCTATTAAGTAACTGTAAAAATCTATTTCTCAAATTAGTAGAGAGTATAATGAATTTCATTCAATTTGCGCATGTAGAGTTAATATGTAAATATGTTAAAATTATATATGAATACTTATTTCTGTAAAATATCCATTGTGTTTTCGTTTGAAAAAATAATTAAATAGCCAATAATGCCATGAATTAACAAAACATTTAAAAATTTCAATACTGGTTATTAAGTAAGTAGTTTTATATTTTTTCTGTACGAATATATAAAAAGATGTTGTATTTACCATATACTACCTAAATTCACAAGTTTCGAACTGATATTAATCCTGATCTGATATAAATGTATCATTTCTTGTAGAAAATGCGGTATAAACCTCCATAGAACATTCCTATAAAAATGCAACTTATGTGTAAATAAACTTTTTGTTGGACTGGAAGAATATTTTTGTTTTGTTTTTAAGTTTATCCATTAAAACTTTCTGAATCATGACTTGAGTTTTATTTATCGCCATTCTGATTTTTATGTCTACTCTTATGAATCAAAGTTTACAATCACCGATAGTGGAAATATTTACAATTTTAAGGACTTAGTACCTAATTGACTGTACTTATATAGCAGTTCAGTGATATACATACGTACTTAAGAATTATATATAAAGGCATATATGCTATTATAACACCTAACCGAGATATGCATTTTTTCAGTTCTCCTGTTCAGGCGGCATCACTTGCGCAAAAGCCTTTTACTGCACATTACTTTGTTACCTACCCACATTAGGGTCACCTCAGTGAATTATGAATCGAGGACAGATAGGGGTTTATTAAAATATTTATCTATAGACTTAATTTTCTGGATCAATTCAGTAAGGAGCTGTGATTAACATGTATAGTAGACATTAGATTTATTCCAAAGTATTTAATTTGTAAGTAATTAATCCGTAATCCCTAAAACAATTTAATATTTAATAATTTTATAATAAAGATTTTATAAATAAAAAGATTCTATAGAACAAATTTGATGAAACAGTTTATTTATAACCGGAAATCTTAAAAAAATGTACTGAGGAGCAAATAATTAGGCCTTTTTATAGTTTGATTTTTAAAGGTCATAACTGGAACTTAAAAAAAAATTGGTTGTCTGTAAAGTGGGTTTACGGGCGATAATTGTACGTCAAAAGTTAGTTGAATTATTATCACTGAATTATCATTGTTTTGTATAATACAAAGAAGAAGTTAATTAAATATTAACATTTATTTGCACTCGTTACTTCCAAAATATTTAACTTAAATTATACAGATTAATTTGAAGTAACAATGTGCTAATGTGTGATATTTAAGATATTCCGCAGTTGACTTTTTATCGAAAATTGTACACATTAGGTACTAAATCGATGGACACTTTATTAAATTTATATATGTATATAAACCTTAGAGCCTATACATTTACAAATATCTTGTATTATGTATCTGACAACAACATTACCAATGAGGCGGCAACCTTGGAATTTTACATGACGATATATCTCTTTAGAACAATTTAAACAAGGCTGAATCATGAAATGAAATAGTGTCCTGAAAAAACTCATAATGTTGGTCAGCATCTTCTCTTGGGAAGCATCGACACCCCGCCTGCAGTACTCCAGCTAATTTAATGTGATCCCACCGCAAGAGGCCGCTTTACGAGCTTAGTAATTACTGGCTCACCGTAAATAATTAGTGAGGGGATACAGGGGTAACTACGTGGTGTGGTGCAGATATTTAAGTGCTAAGTACCTAAAGGCTGCAACAATAAAATTAACTAAAAATTGCCGATGAAAAAAAAGACGATGCTGATCTTTTACTTCGCGGAAGCATTTTTATGCAAAACTATGTGTTTTCTTTTTCTTGCAATTGGTTTTCTATAAGTAGTTGTCATTTTACTTATAGAGGCAGATTTAAAAATGGACCCCTTTAGTGGTTTCTATCGAACAAAAAATGGCTTTAATCGATTATGCATAATGAAAAATAATGTCAGCTCACATTCAAATTATAATAAACCTATTCAGTATAAGCATTTAAACCCCCCCCTTGAGGGATATTCATAGCACATCTCTGAGGCATAGGTACCTGTATTATCTCAATATGAAGAGTAGGTAAAAGGATACGATAAAGCACGTAGGTATACTTGAAATAACATATAACTATACCATTAGCCCCGCATCGACGTACTCGATGAGATAATGTTAAATTTTTGAAGTTATACTTCTTTAGGTGCGTTAAAAAAAATGATGAGTGAAATTTTAATATGAGCGCGCAGCACTGTGACTCAAAATTATCATGTTGAAGTTGGCCGCTAATTATGAATGTGTTTGTGTGTGTGTGATTTTAAATTATATATGGTAGTTACAATAATTTATATAAAATTATAATAACAATTTTATATTATATAACAACAATATAACAATTTTATTAAAAAGTGGTTTTTAGTTTTAAAAACAAAGGACATTGTTCAAAACTGGCTTGGAGTGGACAAGGTTCTCAGCAAAACACAATTTCTTTGTATAGGTACCTACATACATCTTATATGAAAGTAAAGTAATGTAAATGCCCACCTAATGACAATTATTTGATTTCTAGATTGGGCAAGGCACCAGTTTAATTTGTCTCCAGCTGCCCAGTTTTATGATAAGAATATTTTTAACTTATAGAACTAATAAAGATATGTTGAAAAATGGTTGTTTTATTGTTGGTAATGTCACTATCCTAAACATATGGATAAATAAATTTTATTTAATTTATTATTTATTTATTTATATTTAAAACATATTGAAAGAAAAGAAAACGTAAGTAAGTTTAACCACTTACAGTAGATGTCTATCTTAAGCCAAACCACCTATACAAAATGGACGATGTACCATATAACAAGAATATACTATAAATAATTACTCATTAAAAACAAACACTAATAATTTATAACAGCCTATTTAATATACCTATATGAATTTGTGAATGTTTTTTTTTTATATTTCATTTTTTTTTAATTTAATATTTCACAGCCGCAAGAGATCTTATTGCGAATAGTTCTACAATAATGCTAACGCGAAGGCGTAGGCAGCAGTCTTCAGGATCGGGTCTTACCTTATTGCTTGCTTTATAGGTAATATTTATTAAATTTTTGTGTTTGTCTAATCCTTATTTCATTAATAAAATATTTTTATAGTTCTCAAGACATGACAACGTAGGTTTGATAGCTTGACGCGGCCATTGACGCAAAGAGGCATTTGATGGATTCACTAAGTAGAGCAATGGTCATGGACTGAAATTCACTGGATTCAGTAATCCCACAACCGAATCATCTTCAACATGAAAAAACTAGGAACATTCTACAATAAGTTGAGACTAGTTGAAAAAGAAGATAAAAATGTTGAAATTACTATACCGTGATACCTAAAGGAGGTTATATATCTTGATTTCAGCTTGACAAGCCTAGCCAAGGTACCTACCTAAAATTTGGTCGTAATTAGTCAGTATCTAGAAATAAAAAGAAATCAAGAAAGTTCGCATTGCAAAAAGATATGAATCTTAAAATTATTTATAGGTACTTGCGTTGCAAAGGTATTTCGTATGTTGTATAACCAAGTTATATTGCAGAATGCACTGCGCATTATAGAAACTGCTCAGTTTTGTAAAACGGCTAGTCAACTTTAACCGGATTGTAATACACCTCAATGTTAATTGAAAACAGTACCTTCAAGTAAAAAAATCTCTTTATTGTTTGAATTAGAATTGAAAAAGTATTTTGTACATACCACGCTTCACCCAATCACTAAGTATACCACATACATAGTGTGTTGACGACAGTTTGGTACTTATTATATTATTTATTATACGAAAATTATTAAAGTTTACATATTTGGACAAACTAAATCTCTAAATCCTAAAAGCGTTTTAAAAGTTCGTCTTTACATAACGCTTTTGTTGTTTTGGTGCTTTTGGTATTAGTAATTTATAACCATAATAACTCATCTTCAAAATAAATCGAATTTGTCAAATTATATTTACAATACAGTTGGCGCCACCTGTTTCCGATCTCTGGTACTTTCTCGTGCGTAACAGCTGGTGACATCTGGTGAGTACACTTCAAACTATGAGCAATCTGAAAAGCTAGCTTGAATAAATGTCGAAATATCAAAAGCACAGTCTAATAGGTAATAGCTGTGGACAAGATGACCTCAAAAGGCAAAGCACATTGTTATTCAATATTTATTATTGTTTTAAGCAACTGCAAAATAAAAGAGAAGTTACACGATTACTCAGCCAATAGTCAAAATCACGCATAATTTTTCATTTTTAAAATTGAACGCTCTAAATTGCATGACTTCATGGTCCATTGCATTCGATGTTTTCTTTTTTGTATTATTTTATTCTTTTCTTTATTACACGTATAAATGTAAGTATAAATGTTGTTATTTAATGCTATTTATTTATATTATGCTATTTTTACTTTACTATGTAGCAACAACGACAGTTAAGGTTTCACAAGTGTTTCGAAATATTTGCAATGGTTATATTTAGGTATAAGTACCCATCGAAAAACCAACTCCAAACCAAATTCAGATAGGTACAGTAGGTAGTTTAAATATTTTTATTAGCACACGATAAAATAAAAAAATCACATATATGTATTTTTTTTTTTATTTAGGATGGGTTTGCTCTTGATCCCAATCAAGCCCGGGGGCCATGACAGAATCCACGATGGAACGAGCTAACCCAGAAGGTGCCTATTCACCCTGGCTTTGAAAATAGACGGGTTATAAGTTCTCGGAAATACAGACACAGGGAGGGAGTTCCACTCCTTTGCTGTGTGCGTTATGAAGGATGTTGAAAAGCGCTTGGTGCGACTTATACTGTGCGACGTATACTTACTAAGTTCTCGGAAGGGTCGTTGTCAAATTTTGCGCAGCTAAACTAGTCCCTGAGTAGTATAATTTTTTTAATTAGGATAATATACATATCATCGTATAAAAAATACATTAAAAACACAATACATCACATTAATAAACACATATTAATAATATTCAAACCAAGTTTTGATATTTTTAGTTTTTTTTTTAAAGTAACATTGCGGTTGTTTCTGGTAACAGAGTGGTATTTCAATCTAGTAACAAAATCTATTGGTCCCTAGTAGGACTCTGTTACAGAAAGATTCAAATAATGTTATTTCTACTATGTGAACATACTTAAAATAAATTATAACTACAAACAGATTATGGTTAATATTACAAAATATGCCTCAAAACCGGAAAGTATCACAATACGAATTAATAATTATTTTCTAAAACTTGGTCCCGCGTATGGTGTGAAACGTCTGGAATGTTATGTTACCAAGTAATTTACAACGCAAAATAGAGATGGTGCTGCTTAGATTTTGTACTAGATTGGGCGTGAAGTTGGCATCCATTGTGGATTATCGGGAGATCGAGTGGCGGGGTACGGAAAATGTTAGTCGACCGCGAGGCTTGGATTACGCTGGGTGTTTTTATTGTGCATCCACTTTGTTACCTACTATTTACGTAAGTAGATAAATGTATTTTTAATGTATTCTATGTTCAGTATGTTGTCAAAGTGGCAATTAATCTAAATATAAAAGAAATATTGTTGTTTTAATCATTACTTTATGATTTATGTCTTATAGTATGTAAAATTTACTACTCTGTTACTACGCAACTCTGTTACTACCGGAGGGTAACGGAGTTGTTAACAAGGTAACAGTGTGGAATTATGACTAAATTCTTTAACTTTGCACTTAAATTTCATGCTTAAAACAAGAATATCTTGTTGTGGACCAAGGCTACTTACGAAAAACACAGCCTCTGCTTAGGAAAAAAGTAAGTTCTAAGTACCAAAATTAAAGATTTTTTTTTAAACGTGACGATATATCAAGAGCGACTGCTGGGAAAAAAAAAAACCGTTTCTCTTAAGAAAAATAAAATGCAGACGCGCTACTTACTTGATAACATAAAGAACATTTACATATATAGATATAGATGTATCATCGTTTTGTTCTCTGTCTGGAAACCTTTCACACAATCCAGCTGCAATCTGGGCTCATCTCCACCCCATATTCGTTTCAATTCATGACAAATTTCCTAAAGTTAATATCCTGCATGTATTTTCAGACGGCCCAGCCACTTAATACCGCCAAAAACAGAACTTTTATCTGATTTGCACAAAACTATTCTCCGAGTACAAGTTCACTAAAGTTACGTGGAATTTTTTTGAAGTGGGCCATGGCAAAGGTGCAGCTGATGGGATAGGCGGATTTTTGAAACGTACTGCTGACCAACTTTTTGCACGTGAAACTGACATCTCTGATGCTACAAATTTCTATCTTACTTTGAAAGATGTTAGTAAAGCTAGATTACATCTGATAACCAATGAAGATGTTGAGCAAAGTTCAAAGCTGATCCCGGAGCATATCCTACCGTTATTAGGTACCATGAAAGTCCATCAAGTTTTCACTGAGGAGGTTGGAGTTCTCAAGTATAGAAATTTGAGTTGTTTTTGTCGGCGTGGCTTTTGCTCTTGCATGAATCCCAAGCGCTATGTTCCATTCCAATATACCGTGGAAAAATCAATTCCTTCCGCTTGCGACAACAGTTATCTGTCTGATATCAGCAACCTTTGCCAAAAGCGAGTGAAATGGTTTTACATTACAACATTGTCTTCAGTTCAGATTCCGAAGATGATGTTCCTCTAATATCATTAAAAGAAAAATCTTCCAACGCTTATTTGCCAGAAGAACCCAGTAAATCAAAGCAAATTGACGATGCTTTGATTGAGAAGGAAAATATTCACGTAAATAAGATAAAACAAGGTGTTTGTGTCTTGGTTAAAATGTCTAGCTCAAAACAAGACTACATATATTTGGGTAAGGCCTTATCTGAAGTAGAAAATGATGGTGAGGTTAAAATTATGTTTTTAAGTCAATGGATCATACTGCAACCAAATTTAAATTAGTTGAGTCTGATTTATCTTATGTGCTTTTTGATAATTTAATTGCAATTGTTCCAGAACCTAAAAAAGTATGAACAGGTACAAGAATATCCTACTACCAATTTGATACTCCTATAGACATATTTGAGAAATAAACGACTTTCACTTTTTAGTTACTTTTTTAGATTTTTTATTTTTGTTTTCATAAAGTTTAGTATAGATTGGTAAATACTGACCGGCAATAACGTTAATTTTTATTAATATTAAAGTTTGTATGAATAATTATGATGTCAACCCCAACAGAGTCTGATTTAGACAAGTAAGATAAGAAAAAAATACAACTTTGTTACTGCGCTACAACTCTGTTACTTTTCTGTCCCCATTGACTAAAGGACTTATTTAAGATTTTTATAAAAAGTTAGTTGTTATTATATGGTCATATAAGAATACTTTAACTTGTTAGATATTTTTTCAGTCATATGTTGCAGTTAGCAGTAAATATATAAAATTTTAAAGTATTTCGGTACAATTTAATGTTTGCAAACATTTAAAAAGTAACAGAGTTGTTTAGTAAGTTAATGATTGTTAAACTTCAAAAGAATGTTTTGATTCCAAATTGAATTAACAGATAAAAGACTGTAATTAACATTAATGACAAAATAATTGTGACGGAATTGTTTAATTTCATAATAAAAGTTAATACGTTGTGATAACAGAGTTGTATTTTTTTTACACCCTAACCCACAAAATCAGGAATAAATCATAAATTATTATTTAAACATCGCGGCCGCGCGTAACAGACCAAGTTCAGTTGTTTTTACAGGCATTGACAAAAAGAAAACTCGAGTATAAGTATTTTTATTTTTTTATAACTTTATCATTTTTAGTCACGATTAGCTGCGCAAAATTTGACAACGACCCGGAAATCAACATTAAAGGTAATAGGTATTACAAACAAAATTGGATTATTAGGGAACGGGACTTTATCCTTCAAAAATTAATACATACCTATGTATTAGCAATATGTGAGTGTGTTGTAAGTGGCTACAATATAGTAATATACCTAACTATATTAATGTTTTTATTTATTTATTATACCTTGACATCTTGCTCCAAACACTTTAAATATAAGTAGAATAGATAGGTACAGTCGCCGTTAGATATTTCGTAGCAGACAAGGTGACCAAATACTTCTGAACAATTTAAAATGTCAATAAGTTCTATACGCTACGAGTGACCATTAATATCTGAACATTCATTACTGCATTAATATCTCAGCAGATGCTAGTCATTAACTTCTAAACACACAACTTACCAATAATATCTGAACACTCATCACATCAAATGTATCTATGCATATAGTGTAGTCTGAATTATCTAAGCAGTTGAGGAAATATTACAGTTGGAAGTCCTTCTAACTTTACTGTAATTACCATTTTAATAGGAACTCTTTTGATTATTTATACAAGGTGTCCTAGAAGTTGACGTCAAGCCGAAAGCGGTTGATAGACTAACTCAGATAAGTTCTTAGAAAAATATAATATATATATATATATATATATTTCTTGTCATTTTTTTTTAATAATTGTCATTTATTTAAAAAAAATTAGCATTTAATAAAATCGATTAAATTTACACCCCGTGATGGTTATTAATTATTATTAATAAAATATATTAGAAATTATTAATTTCATTAAAATCCAATATCTATTTCATGTCATAAGACTTACATTTAAGCATAACATATCGCACCAATAAGAGAGTGCAGGTATAAAATACGTATGTAAAAAACAACTACGCCTCCGAGCTCTCAGGTGGGATTCGAATCCATGACATTTCGCTATCCGGGCAAGTGCTCTGACCGCTGAGCTACCAAGACGCTGGCAAACGTGTCGAATTTTACAAACGTATTTCAACTTCTACTATGAGCTAGTGTCGTATAATAAAATAAATAAATTAATTAAATAAAAACAAGAGAGTGCAGGTTAAATTATAGCTTTTAAAAAATAATAGTTAGGCCCAGTGTTTATCTGCGGAGGTACATTTGATGTGATGAGTGTTCAGATATTATTGGTAAGTTGTGTGTTTACAAGTTAATGACTAGCATCTGCTGAGATATTAATACAGTAATGAATGTTCAGATATTAATGGTCACTTGTAGCGTATAGAACTTATTGACATTTTAAATTATTCAGAAGTATTTGGTCACCTTGTCTGCTACGAAATATCTGACGGCGACTGTACCAGATTGAATAATACAAGGACTTAATAATACTTGATCACGTTTCTAAATATTATTTTATTAATTATCATAAATATTGCCCTTCCAAAAAATAACAGACTTTTCAAAAATTTGGTTGCAATGTCTTTTTCTATGCTACCTAATGCACATCGATATTTTTTTAACCTAAATAATCATAGTCAACATGTGCAATATATTCTATTGTGTTAAAATAATTGGGCACATGGAAGTAACGATTGAGGGAGCTGTCTTCTCCCTTAACATATGACCTATGAAAAGCCCGTTACCTGTTCGGGGAAATAGCCCCTAAATATTATCCAGAGCTGGATGTGTAAAAATCGATTGAGTTGTTATCACGGGTGTAGATAATGACTTTTGTGATTGCTCTGATATTACATTTTATGAATGCTCAAAATAAACGCCTAATGCTACAAGCACGGCAAAATATCATCGCATCGCCTACAGCTGCGTGAGGAGTCAGTGCCCGTTAGACTAATGAGTGACGCACGTCTATCATTTATATATTTATGTTTTTTTAATTGTTAAGTTCTTTAAACACTACGAGTAATGCAAGTCATTCTGTAATATCAATTCTAAGACTTCACGAAAAATTTAGGACCGGTGCATTCATTCCGGTGACCTCAACGTGATCAATCAATCGAGCATACTACTTGTACATCGACTGGGAACAGACGAATGACAATCGGTCGACGACGTCGTTGACTGTTCGCGCTTGTGTCAGTGACTGGCAAATAGTCCAAGCGACCAGACGTATTTTGCTTTATAGTTGTATACTTTCTGAGAATTTCAATTAATTTGAACAAGATTTGTACTTTATCTGCTGAAAATCGCTCAGGGCATATTGTCCTACAGAGAACAACATAGTTAACATAGAAACAACGAAGATTATGCTTTTAACTGCTTCAGAATCGATAGCTTCATTTCATGAATTGAGTATTTTAAAAGATTTAGTGTTAAGCCAAAATACAGTGATGTGAAGAAGTATTTCGCCTGAGGAAAGGACTGCTATGACTATAAAGTAAATAAACAACATTAACCTCTAAAATACCTCCACGACGATCTTCATGGTGATAGCATGTACAGTCATGTCAGCTATGAAATTTAGACGTTGGCAAACTTTCTTAATTAATGATTCATAGTTCACTCAAGGTTCATTCACTCAAAGCGTCCAATTTAACTGGAGGAGGTAGGTAGACCCCACATATACCAATCCTCTTCTCAATATCATTTACCAACAAATGAACAGACAACCACAAGTCCTCACATTCATAGTCCCATTGGATCCCACCGTAATGACACCTTCTCCATCCACCTTAGTACTATTGCAAGACTTGCTCACGTTATAACGATCGTCGATGACCTCACTGTTCCCTTTGATCATTAAGCCACGTTTCCGTGAATACTAAGATATCATAATTACTTAAAAGTATATTGTTATAAATGTCATTGCCTCTAACATTCCGATAGTACACATTTAAAGACTAGAATTTAACAAATAAACAAGAGATTATTGTACAATTCATCAAAAACGATGGTAAACAAAAAAAACGATATGCTGGAGACTGTTGAGGTTGTATATGAGTTTGGCTGCACTTAGTTCGTCTTTTGGCACATAAATTCTTCCATCACGAACCCAAATTTTGTACGCTTGTTATTAAGCTTTCATATGAGTAGCAGCATGTAGTTGTTTGTTAAGTGGCGTGAGATGTTCGGCTACATATATTGGAGTAGTACCACCAAGTCCCAGATACTTTGAATTAAGTTTGTCCCCACGCAACTTATTTCTATTAAACTTGTAGACAACAGCGAGCACAGCATTACGATAGCGATTGCGCAGTTTTACTACTATAGCTCTCGGTATTTTGATGCCCTTGTTCATTTTGGAAATTCTTGTCACATACTGGACATCAGTATCACTCATAGGACAATCAACTGTACGTGCAAGTTGCAACACCATATTAGCCAGGTTTTCCGTGGAGTGCTCCAGAGTACTCTCTCATGCTCCACTCCAGAGTGGGCATTCGTCATTTCTATGTTATGTTTTTGTGTTCGCAAGTCTTGTAGACACGTCATTGAGATACATCTGAAGATTATTGTTTTCGATTTACAGTCTCCGAACAATTTCATTCCACTCATCCATCTTCACTTTTATTTCTTCATATTGCTTATTCGTAAATGCTATTGACTCCTGGAAGTCTATTACCAATTAGGTCTTTGAGGCTTTGAAGCTGATCTACAACTAAGTCTTTAATAATAGTTGTCGTAGCCGTTGATATCTTTTCCATGATTATGCAATGCAGATTTTCTGCTGAAAACCTGTGGTTATTCAAGTATTTCTCGGATTTACCATACGGTGTAATATAAAATTGCTTTCAGTACGAATTGTGACATTCTCAACGCCGAGGTTGCTTCCATTATTGCAGGAATTATCACAATGTGTATACGCCAGAGAACGAAGTATTGAAATTGTCCGTCTTGCGACTTTGTTACTGCATTCAGGGCATTTCCAGCTTTTCTTACGATAATGATCCAGTGCGTAGAAACTATAGAATCTTTTAGATGATCTTTGAGCACACTCGATGTCAAACTTTGAATCACAAATTGAACATATTTTTTTTTGTTTTGTCAATATAGTACCTACCGTTTCCCATAGTTGGCGCCTACTTTTCAAATAATAGATTGATAACTTTAACTTAAATAAAAAAGCTTCAAATTACCTCCTTATACTTCTATAGAGATTCTAGACGATAGATGTAAAAGAAATGCAATTTAATCTATACTCTAGATATATATGTATTCTCTATCGTTTTTATTCTGTAACTTTGATGAGTACAATTTCTTTTTTAAATATGCATTTATTTTTGCTAACAAGGAATAAAATAGAAGCTTCTATATTTTGGTTTGTATGTTGGAACTACTTTAGTCTGTGACGTGCTAGTCACGTGGTCGTGTGTTGTCGATAATTTGTCAAACATTTTCAAGTTTTATTTCATGCTTAAAATTTTCTTCTCTGCAAACTCTGTTCATCCCTTCAAAATCTTCATCCCGTTTTCTTTAGCATAGGAATGGAATTTCGAGGAATAGTATAGGTTTCATCTATGAGATTTAAGTCTGATAAAAATTTATTCATTTTAAAAATAACAAAAAACTAAAGACCTGAATTTTACTTTTAGACCAATAACGTCAAGACAATGGAAACACGCAGTATGATGCGTCACAGCAGCTGATATATAAAGAAATTAAATAAATTTATAAATAAATTATCTTTGTCTTAGAGTTCGTAGATATTATTGTAAATTCGTTGTAGAAGATGCGTAGTTGCTTACCGTAACACTGGTTATGGCCGTGTGCAAGGGGGACCGCTTGTTTTTTATGTTTCCGTTTGCATTAAATATTAATATTATGTATAACTTAATCATATTTTTTGTAACTTAAGTTTTTATCTGCTATTTTTATTGTCTAAAGAAATTATTACAGGAAAAAAATTAAATTCTATTGTGAGGCCCGTTTGACACGTTACAGAAGTTGATTTTTTTCCATAAATATAATAATTAAATAATTGTTCGTCCTTTATACATTGTTCGATATTTGTAAAAGTATTACATTGGATGTTATAGGTCTAGAACATTTAGACATGGCACTAGCGTCAGCAAAATTTGGGTCTGTCAAGGTGTTAGTAGGTGACTCATTGAAAGAGGGCTCGCCCGGATAGCTAGTGGTTCGTCTCCCACCCTCAGAACAATAACTAAAGCTACCTGACACCACAGACAATTTGATCTTTTTTTGTAATGATTTGTTATCATATTATTTAAGGTGCACTCAAATAATCTGCCAGGACTTCGTGAAATGATTGGGTCGAGTGTATTGACTATCCTTCAATGTAGTGATAAAAATAACTACTCGATTTTTTCAGACTTTTTACTTTTGTTTCTTATAAACTATTCATTTTCAGTTATAAAAATTATCAAACTATCTTCAATTTAATGTAGGCAAAACTACGAACTGCTGATCAGTAAGTTCAACGAAAAAACGTTACGATTAATGACAAGGGTGGGAGGGGGATTCGTGCAACGCGTATTAAAATATTGTATTATTTTTAGTAAATAAAATACTAGGCAATTACAATCTTCCAAGTTGGCAGCCTTTTCCGTTTATGTTTTAAAAGGAATCCTTCGATTGTAATATTCGATAATTTACCTATATCATTTTTATTTCATTCTCCCAAGTTAACAACCCATTTCGTTTATGTTTTAGGGGAAATCCCTCGACTGTATTGTACGTATCTTTTATTTCGTTTTCGTTGTCAGTATTCGTTACCGTTTACGCAGAAACTCATTTCTGCGTAAACGTTAGTTAGTAACAGAACGCTGTAGTCAGTGTTGTTAAAATACTGTAGCGACTTTAGGTAAAATGGTCACTTGGCTCGATTGCTCAATTGGGAGAGCATTGGACCGGATTTCCAGAGGTTGCGGATTCGATTCCCGCCTGAGAATTCAATTGTGACACGAGTCGATTTTTTCAAGTCTTTTTCTATTATAATAATTTATCTTATAAGATACCATAGAAAAATGCATAAAATATATAAAAAATATAAAATAATAATAATTTATAATAAAAAATATGCACAATTTTATTATCATCATCGGAAAGAAAATCTTCTTACGTTCGACAATTATTTCTTTAAAAAAAAAGTCTGTCTAAATCCTATGTCATACCACAGCCTGAACCCTATTTTTTCTATTATTAAAAGAATAACTCACTAATCACCACATAGGTTTTAACTCAGAACAATAACTAAAGCTTTAGTTATTGTTCTGAGGGGTTTTAAGCATTAAAGAAGGGTTAAAGATAATTTCAAAGAGTACATTTGTGATCGCTACGATTGAAATTAAATTACCAGAAATGGGTCTTTTTAAATGTTTACCGAAGTTAGATAAAGCATATTGTTGTTCTTTCAAAACCGAAAGTATATTTTTTGCACTGTGTCACGCTATATGGGTAAGTATTTGATATTTAAAGTAACTAAAGCAAAATGAATTTATGATAAATTAATGACAGTGCAAATGGATATGTTTATTATGGTAAAACCTATTTGATTTATTCAACTTAAAGCTACCCAATTTACGTAAACTGTTAATCGAATCTACTTCCACACTACAAGCCTCTGGAATACCTTCCTTTTTGGATTTTTCATTCCAGTAACGGTAGTAGCAAACAGAACAGTAGATACACAGGATTCGTCTTTAGTTTAAGACCAGTAAGTCAGGTTTTAATGTCTGAAGGTCCTGGCTGTGACTGCAGATAAAACAGTTAGGTAACTTATAAATCAACTGTAACATTGTAGATACTTGATAAACTAAGTCCTT
Source organism: Calamotropha paludella (assembly GCA_927399485.1). Classification (NCBI taxonomy): domain Eukaryota; kingdom Metazoa; phylum Arthropoda; class Insecta; order Lepidoptera; family Crambidae; genus Calamotropha; species Calamotropha paludella. The sequence continues at coordinate 16,124,987 of OV656815.1, read as the reverse complement.
TCTTTGTGGGTTGTATATAATACGGTGTTTCTATAGTACGGTGCCTGATCTGGCGAATATGCAAACGATAGCAGGGTACAGGGCTCTCTTGTAATAAGCTGTTAATATATTTAAAGATAAAAAATAGTTTTAATTAATTTAATTAATAATTAATTCCCAAAAAGTAAATATTAAAATAATTTACTGAAGTTCATTAGAGCGCCGCAAGGAGCGGCTATTAACAATTTGAAACCATAGGTAGGCAACCTTCACCAAGTCATCGTTCCACCTAGTACGGGCCTTCCCACGAGTGTCGTTTTCGACTGTTTCGATTTTTTGTTCGCCACTCGAAAACCTTTCTTCCCCAATGGTCATCAGTTCTGCGAGTGATGTGGTCTGTTCATTGCCATATCGCCTGAGCAACCCGAAGATCTTCGTCTTGTCTATGTTCATTTATAGACCCACCTTTGGAAAAATCTAAAGAGGGCGCTAAATATGGTACCCAAATCCTGCATCGACTCTGCCAGTATAACTAAGTCAAACGAAGTAAACAAAACGAAGATGGGTGATGTATTCGCCATTAATGATGCCAAGTTCCTTGCAATCCAAAAGTTTGGACATCTTCCATAAGTGTACAGTTTCGGAGAAGATAAGTCTGTCTATCTTACTCCATGAAACAATAGATTTTGTGACATATTTTAATCCGATATAGGTACATACGACTTGTCAATCTGGCATTGCAAGGACGATAGTACCGCTCAGGTATCGTTCGAAACGTATACCTATGTCTGCTGTATAATCTGGGCAAGGGTGTGGATATGATCTATCGTACTAAAGCGTTTACGGAATCTGGCTTGTTCGGGAGGCTGGGTTTCATAAAAACTGCATGCTAGACTATTCATAATGATCATGGACAGTAACTTGTATTTGTGACTTAAGATGGGCCTTGTAATTCTTTGGTAAAGCTTCATTTAGAATGCCAGATAAAGATTTCAAATTTAAGGCCATTATGCTCTTGTGTCACACTTTCGGCAGAGTACCCTAGAGGATGAGGGACTAAACCAGCCTCTGGAGGACTACAAGTATCGGTTTTCTACTCGCTCTCAGAAATTCGGTTGATATTATGACTCAAGTTTTTTACTGTGTGTGTGTCGGGTAAGCTTTTCTCTGATGTCCTGAGCAGCTCCAGTAACGAGCTTACATGAGGAAGTAAGCAATTGTACTTAGAAGCCTTTAATCTCGCTCCAAATCTCAGGCACTCAGGAGCCCGTGCAGTTACAGTCGGTCTTTAGTTTTGTTAGATGGCTTTATCCTTTAGTTAGACGCATCTCTAACTCAATGGCATCCTTAACAAGAACTGTATTCAACGTACGCAAACCGTAACACATTGAACTAAAGATTTGCTTATTCAAAACGCCACGTCAACTGAGACTGACAGTCTACTGAAGTTATTTAAGTAATTTAATCTCCGAATAAATAAATTATGTATTTTTTTTTTGCATTCAAATATAGAAATATGACCCTATAAGATATAAAAACGCATGTAAAAAAATCTTTTAAATAAATTATTTTATTTGATAGTCCAAAATTCGCATAATCGTAACAATATTTTATAATGCATATGTCAGGATTTATAAATGGTTCTACCGTAATCTGTCTTATTCGATTTCTTTTCCTTAACTCAAGAATTTTGATAAATGAAAAAGACAAATAAAATTGTTTTTTTTCTTTTCAGGCAATTGTATCAATCTTTTTGGAGCCATATACGCCTGAATGTGTGGATAGTGGCACTCAAGATGTTGCACAGGCGTTCTTATGGATTGAGCGCGTTGCTTGTGCATTTTCTATAATTGGTAGTCTCATATTCTTAATTGGAATATGGAAAGTAAGTTTTTAAGATAATGATATATAGGACATCAGTAAAATTACCGCATATTTATCATAAAAAAGTAAATTTTAAAAACTTAAATAATTAGTTGTACCATATATATAAATGAAAATAATTATATTATGATTAACTTGAAAAATGTTCAACGTCGTCCAACATCTTTTATCTACCACCCGTTCAGGACGCTTTTATCTGAGGCCGCAAGAAACTTGTCAACTTTAAGAGAAGTAACAACATTTACAATATTATACATCGTCACTATACATAATCGAGAGAGGAAGAATATTATTCTATTACAACAATAACAGTAGTGTCATAGTTTCATTACATCTTTGAAGTCAACAACTATCTAAAGAAATAATTAGCTACTAGAAAAAATTCAACATGTCTCAGTTGTCAGGCGGTCAGAGGATTAAACACGAGTAAAAAAAATAACATGTGATTTTAACAACTTATATAAAAAGCAGACGCTACTCCCAAGGCAGCATCCGTTCACGCACGCATGAAGCAACTATCCTTTCGCTCAACCATATTTTAGGAAACGTAGCGACCCACCTTACATGCTACCGCCTAAAAGAACAAAGTGCGTACTTTTTTTAAGTTATTGAATACCTCTTGAAAACCTTGATAAGTTAGTACCTATCACTGGATTTTATAGCATAAATTTCACATAATTTCCTTCTGATTTTGTTGTTTGTGACTAAGTTTTAGACATATGTTAAAGAATTCCTTGTAATTATTAGGCTATTATTCGTTTCGCTAGTTCCCTTTGTAATTGTTTAAATTGGAATACTGCTTGAGGTTTTCAACTGACCAAATGCTGCTCGAAACCGGGCTTCATTGGTATTTTGACCTGTCAGTGACCGTCTTCCATTCGCTGCGTTGTTTTGTTTCACAATAATTGGTCTCGGGTGATTCTGGGGTCCATAGACTTCTTCCTTCTCATAAATAGATATTTTACACTTCATAGATTTCTTCCATTTCCCAAAATCTTGAGATGTTATCCGTGTTCTTTAAAGTAACGTCGCAGTTGAAAGTTTTAACTTGCCTATTAACACCCATCCAAGTTTAGTTTGTTGCGCGATCGGTACCTCAGGTGATCCATTTAATATGCCCGCCATTACAATATCAGCATAAACGCCAGCATCAAGTAGAATGTAGACAGGCCGAGAGATGTAGGTAGTTTGGATCGGCTAGATTAATGTTCTGCAAATAGGGCCAATTTCGATTTTTGAAAGTATAGTTCGGAAGATAATTCAGCATTTCAGACATAACATGCGCTTCCGTAGTCAAAGTGTAGCTCCCAAATTATGATTCACATATAAATTGAACAGTCCAATTGCTTTGGTAGAATGTGTAGCATAATGCAGTCTCCACACTATTGTACAGTACTCCTACATGCTTCGTACGCGATTATTATATAAAATAATTGTTCTTTTTAATACAACGTAATACATTGTTTCAAAAAATGAATCCGCCCTTTCTAGACGCATCAAAAGGTGGTGAACTAGATAGGACTTGGGTACGTGTTAAGTAAAAGCAGTAGTTAGTGGTAACATGTTGTATTGTGAGATGTTATAAAAGAGAGATTATAATCAATTACATTTTATTTAACTAAACTAATAGCCTACTATTAGTTTAGTTAAATAAAATACAATATTTTTAATTATAGGTCATTAGCGATATACGACATGTTGCAGAGTTGCGTAAGCTGTACAAATATATAGTACCTTTTACTATACTACACGCACGTTTATTGATGTCCTCAATCGTAGACGTTAGTATACTGTCGGAGATTAAACCCAAGTCTCGTAAGTATTTGATCTAGCGCGCTGTAAGGGAGTTATCTTCAGAGTCGGTGCTAAAGAAAACAACTGCATTAGTGCAACGAAAATCCAAATACACTCGCTACAGAATGACTTCTCTATTGATACTTCCGCACAAATTATCAATAGTCTTGTTAACAAATTACTAAACAAGTCATTTGAAAAACCAAGTGGAATTATTTCGATACCATTAAATTAGCTGAACTAGAATTTTATCACAGTCGAAAAGTATACATTTATTTGGGGCTGATATTTCCCAATAGAACGTCCCTTGATTCACTGTAATGTTATCAACCAACCTACTTACAATTTTTTTGGGATATTGAAGATATAACACACCAACAATCTTCATCTGAATTGTTTCTTCTTATAAAAATATTTTTTTCTACAAATATGATTGTTGATTTGATTGACCAACATTGTTATATTTCTATTATAAATAGATGATAAATGTTAAACTACAATCTAGAGATAAAAGTGAAAATTAAGAATACACTAAATTAAGTTATTTAAATACTTTTTTAATTTTGGACCCAATTTTTAGCGACATTATTTAAAAATATTTTATTTATCACAAAATCTAGTAGAAAATTATCAACAAAACATTTGAATATTGACCTATTTCGAACTGATACCGCGTTGTAAGTCGTCGGTCAACGTTAAAATTGTTGTAATCCACATTTCCGAAAAGTAAATAAATCGGTAAAACACACAACATAATTAAAATAACTATACCGATCTGGCTATGTTAGATAATAAAATAGTTTACAATAATATATCAGGAGGCAACATCCGTTTGTCTACATGTTATGGACAACGAGATATATGTCGATATCGACAAACTTCTCTTCAATCGTGTGCGAGATAGCTCAAGTAGCGCATGCTAGGCCGGCTGTTCAAGAATTTCTAGTCTTTGACTGCAACAGCTCCCTGCTGTTACACTTCCGTCGCGAACATCTCCCAGCGCCCATCTTTTCCTTTTCCTTGTCATCTTTAGCAAATTAGTTAGCAGCCTCCGCAGTTAACTTCTTTCGACTCTTCTTGACCTTTCTTAAAATCAGGCAGCATATTCATCCTTTTTTTTAATCTTCGTACCAATACCCATATTATCTTATTTTACTTTAATTTGTTAATTTTATTGCGCCACATCGTTGAACATTTTCATATTATTAATTAAAATAGTTTTGAAATTTATATTAAAATTCAAATATTGTTCTTATAATACAAAATTTTCGTCGTTTCATTTCACCTTAAAAAATATTTTTATATTGTCCTTTTTATATGTATCTATTGAACTATATACGTAAACATATGACCAGCGCTGCCGACGGGTAGCACTGGCAGGATCGAGATGCAATGTGAGAGCCTGGGAGACGTGTGAATAAAAGAAGTGATGCGGCCTAACTGCCTTTAATTTTTTTTTTTTTTTTTTTTTTTTATGCAAAATGCACCCTCCGGACACGGGGGAGGGAGGTGGTGAATCCTCTATGGATACTTCGGGCCGGCCCGATAGTTATGTCAGACTTGTACTGACTAAACACCACCTGGGATTGGCTTGCACCCGGAGAAGGTCATAAGCCGTCATCTGAGGCGACCACCCCTCTAGAGAGGGGTGGCGCAAGGCCTTTAATTATAATACGCTATTTTATATATTCACACACACTACAATATAATTCAAATTGTATCCGTGAGTAAACTTATCAAGGGTATAGTAACTTAACTCATCAAGTGTCTGGATTTACTCGCGACGTTCGGATTTTTAGGAGTCTGGGGAGTCGTCCTGATTTTCAGCTGATCGGGACACTAAATGACGCGATGAAACATTTAATGTAAACAGATAAGCTGAATAAAACCAATTAATAACTTAAGCATGACTTGCAGTGAGTTGTGATTTGACGTAGGTAATAAAAAATAAGGCAATCGTAATGGTATGGTATTACAATTTAACGAAAAACACTATTTTCATAGAAAAAAAATTAAAAAGTTATAAACAGCGTTTATAATCAATACTTTTATTATTTTACAATTTTATTATAAATTGGATTTTTTACTAGTCTAGTAAGTTCGACTATTTTTATAAGACTAAATTCAGATTAACTGGTAATATTAGTTTCGATAAATTGAACCGTAGTTTAAAAAATATTTTCCTTTGTTTGTCCCGATCAAAAATCCCAAATCCGGGTTTATTTATCTTCTAACCCGAAGTTTGTTAATTGGAGCTAAGTTTTAAATCAAACCTCGTAGTTATAAGGTACCTAATCGGAATATTTTGAGGAAAAGTAATTCTTGTGAGTTGAACAGATTTCGAAAATACATTTGATTTTATACACAATAATTGACTTTTGTTAAAAAGTAGTAAGTAAGTGAAATGCTACTGTAGTGTTATACACTATTGCTGGCACTTCACATGGCGGTAGGTACGCAAATGTTTGCCTTATTTGTCAAATGTCATTCATGTGTAGACACACACATTTGCCAATTTGGAATTATTTGGCAAACTCAACCAATGCCAAATGTTGCTTCCATCGCTAGTCGGTTTTTCGTCGCACATCAAAGGCGACCATAACCAAATGTTTGGGTCGTGTGTCCACACTTGGTTTTGAGCGTTAGTAGCGCACGCGCTGTCGACTTGTGAGGACGTGTCCTTCTATCGGGAAAAAACGGAATGGAGACTTTATCGAGCTTTTATATCTCTATAAACGTTTTCTTTATAGTTTCTCTGGTAATAAATATTTTTATTTTATTGCATACTTATAATAATAATATTTCTGTATTTAATTTTTTTTTGTAAGATACTAGCTAATAGTGGAAGTTATTATAGGTTTGTAAATTTCGACGCATCTGCTAGCGTCTCGGTAGCTCAGCCGTCAGAACACTCGCCCGGATAGGGAAAGGTAGTGGGTTCGAATCTCACCTGAGGGCTCGGAGGCGTACTTGTTTTTTTACATTCGTATTTTATGTTTTATAGAAATATGGCGTTCTGTCAACAATTAGGAGAGATGTAAATGCTCTGGCAAAAATCCCATGAAGACAAAATACTGTCGAATGTAATTTCCTAAAATTTTATGACTGATACTTTAACTAAAATAAAACTTATTTCTTACCCTCCTTCAAATTTTAGGGTGCCCCGGCCACACTGGGCTGCCAGAAGTGGCTTTTCATTTTTAGTAGGTATGGAGGTTTAACTGTAGAAAGATTCTTGACTTTTGAAATGACCACCTAAAATTGGTCAGTGGCTCTTGGTCCATAAGCCAACATTTGCAATGACATTTGTCTAATTTGGCATTGATTACCATGTATAGGTAGTCGTGTAGTTTGTAATATTTGCCGTAGTGGAAAAGATTTGCCAAACTAGACAAATACGCCGATGCAAATGCCTACAGTCATGTGAAGTGCCAGCATTAGAATTAGCACTGCACTAGCCATGCATCATACCTATTATGGGCTCATTGTATTACTAATTTATCAATGATATCTAAGTGTTAATGTGTCTGTTAGAAAACTGTGGACAATTACAGTTCTATTTCAATATTACTATCTGCGTTAACAATATAACCTATAGATCTTTTATTATTTTATTACAGAAAAAACCAGCAACGGCCACTATTTTCATATTCTCTTTGCTGTTTAGGATTATTTTTAAAAGCTTTCTAACTATTATCTTGTATTTGATCTACGTTACCGGTTGTGCAAATAGTGTTTCATATTATTGGAAAATCGCTATTGAAATATTATTGATATTTGGTAAGTAAACTGATTCTTTTTAATACTTCAACAGAAACTACGAATATAACATTAACATTTTTATTTTTATATATTTCTTTGCAATTTTCAATGCTATCTTATAAGATAAATTATTGAAATAGAAAAATACTAAGAAAGATCTACTCGGCTTACAAGTGAATTCTTAGGCAGGAATCGAACCCGCAACCTTTGGAAGTCACGACTGTCACTTTGACTAGAAAAGCCTTTGATTTAACATAACATTTGTTACTTAAGTATAGGAACTGTGTCAAAAACACACATTACAACTAATGTTTAAAACAATGGTCCGTGGGTTCGATTCAGTTACCCTAGTTTAGGGGTAGGGTAGCCTGGTCTATGAGTACGCATCCGATAAGAGTACGCAAACCGTTTCACCGTGAAGTTGGTTACGATACGCGGCTAACTTCAGTGTTATTATCAAGTGCAAGCTAGTAACAAGTGCTGTGCGAAAAAATAAACAAAATCTAATGAAAACATAAAAAATACGTAAGTATAAAGATTTTTTCTAATATTCTTAAATATTTTTAACATTTTGGAACTATTTTCACTACAACAAAGCTATTAGTTTGTAAAAATGACTGATGTAGGTAAATTACCTAGACATTATTCTCGGGATCGGAGCGAAAATATTTCTGGTCAACACTAATAGATGGTGTACCTCATCACTCGAACAAGAATTAGGCAATGCGTGTAAGAGTGCGCAATGGCATGTTGTGTAAGAGTACGTGCGTACTCTTACACGTATTTGTGATAAACTGTTTTCTTTTTGTAATTCTGTTTTATTCTCATCTATTAACAGGATGTCTAGACGTCAAAGAAGTACCTACTGAAAGAAATCTGTGTACTTTGAAACAATGGCGGGATGCAAAAGCACATGTCGAGGCAGGCGAAAGTAAAAGAAGTGTAGCAAAATCCTTGGGTATGCATGAAGCTACTCTACGTATAAGACTGAAAAGAACATCTCCAGCAAAAAGTTTGGGTAGGTATTCTCAAACCTTCTCCCCGGAAATGGAATCAGAACTGTGCGAGCATATAAAAAAGGTAGATAACATGTTTTATGGACTAACTACGCAAAATATAAGGCTGGATCAGAGTGGCTGCGCCTTTTTATGAGACGGCACCCTGAACTTTCTTTATGTACAACTTCACAGATCATACAAAGCCGTCTAAAGACAATCCAGTGTTGTTGATACCAGACAATCATACGTCGCACTGCACTTTGCACTAAAGAATGTTTGCTGTTGAATGAAAGAGCTCGTAGAGCACTTCAATGTATTCAACTTCCAGTGAACGAAACTTCTCATGTGTCGCTTGCAAGTGTTGCCCCATTACCTAAAGCTGAAGTCCTTTCAAGATCGAAAAACAGGAAAAGAGGTAAATCAGATATTTAGAGTGGATATCCTTACAAACAGACCCTCGAAGAAGCATCGACCTCCAAACAAGTACCAAAGAAAAAACCAAAACTTCCCTTAAATTAGCCACCAAAAAAAAAAACTAAAAAACCCCTCAAACACCAGGATCGGCCGGTAACAAAAAAAAAGACATGGAAATGTCCAGCTTGTGGTGAAATTTATGAAGAGCCCCCTGAGAAAAATTGGATTGGATGTGCAAAATGTAATGAGTGGTGGCACGAGGCTTGTACAAGCTATGGTGGTGAATCTGACTTCGTTTGTGATCTTTGCAAATAAAATAGTTAATAGTTTCCAGCAGTACAAGCGCTGCGTACTCTTACCAATATAAATGCGAACTCTTACACACTAGCTTGTGTAAGAGTACGCATATTCCACTTTTGTTTTTGTTGCATAATTATAGAGAATTGAGATATTTTTGTTATTTTTGTGATTAATTTATGAAAGGTTAATTATCATAGAGTACAATAAAAGTTATGTTGATTTTCTTCTACTTCAAGTTTTTATTTAAGAGAACTTCAAACCTTAAGTGCGTACTCCTAGACCAGCCTACCCTATCTTTGCGATTTATTTGCACTTCAAAATTCACCCTTTGTATAATTACTAGTTTACCATTTTACTCAATCACTGTGGCAACTATTGCCACTGCATTAATTAACGTGTTAAGGTAAAAAAATATAAGCTCATGTAAAGACTAGGTAAGTAGTCTTTACAAGAGTTGTTTATATTTGTAATGAAGTCTTAAGTCACTCTTGATTGCAATAGCCCATAATGGCTTTTTAAATAATATATTGTGCTTATCACCTTCACGTCCACTTATTGAAGTGAAATATTAGAGGTCTTCCCCGCCGCCCCCACTCGAAGGTAGCGGCGAGCTCCTCTGGGCTAGGTAGCCTGACCCTGACCGGGCAATTTTTGAGGGGTTATCTTCCCCTGGGTGGACACAAAAACCTGCACTAAAAAGTAGAATGACCCTATTCTAGGGGATAAGGATCTGGGTACCAAGGTCTTTGAGCACTGTGTGCTACCAGTGATGAGATATAGCACTGAGACATGTTCTTTAACTGCTGGCGTAAAACAAGCTCAGAGCCACTCAACTTGCTATGGAGAGAGATATGCTCGGTGTTTCCTTGTGAGAAATATTGTCAAGGACATCCCCTTTCGGCGATGTAAAAATTTTGGTGTTTTATTGAACAAAAACCTGACGTAGGGCCCATAGTTACAAGAAGTCAGTCGAAAAACGTTTGCTTCAGCTGAGTCCCCAAAAGGCTACTAATTTTCTCCCTACGACCCTCTTAAACTGTACTTGCACAATTACTCTGCATCTTGACGACCGTTTGGTGCAACGGTAGCGATACTGCCTTTCGCACCGACGGTCCCGGGTTCAAATCCCGGAAGGGGCAAATGTTTGTATGATGAATACGAGCATTTGTACCTGAGTCATGGGTGTTTTTATATATTTCTATGAATATTATATATCTATGTATCATATATGTATGTCTATCCGTTACCCTAGTATCCATAACACAAGCCTTATAGTGCTTACTTTGGGCTAGGCTAATTGGTGTGAATGTAAGAAAAATATTTATTTATTTATTATCTTGCACCAAACGGTCGTCACATAGGGCAGTGCATAGTAGGAAATGAACTCTGCAAAAATAGGTGTTCAAATAAACATAGACGTTCATTTAGACATAGAGGTTATAATCGAATGATGTCGACACCCACAGTCGCTTGTGAGATTTAGGGTTGACCAGAACCAACCCTCTTTTATGCATCCTAATAAAATAACGTAAAGAATCTAGTTGTTAAACCGAGAAAATCTTGATCCCATAGATGGAATTAGAAAAGAAAATAGTAATTTTATTTCATATTTGATTTTTCATAATTATTGAGTCCCTTTTAGATGAAAGAAGAGAAATGGACCACCTTTAATAACAATTCATTTTTTATAACTACGTAACACGTTTATTGAGCGTGACCTTACTTTTAACCTCGTTAAACATCCTAAGCTTGAGACTCACTGAAATATCATGCAAAATTATTACATTGTCTAATTTAAACTATTTTATTTTTTAAGATTAAATACTTAAAATATTATTTGTTTCAGTGTATTTATATGTTATGGTCTTGGCTAGAACTTATCAAGACGAAATGGCAGCTGTGGGATGATGATGAAGATGGAAGCTCTAGATTACACTGGATACCAATTTATAGGCACCTATTTTTTATGATGTTATAATAGGAATACTACCGGAAATAATATTTCTTTAGTTTTATTTTGTTCGATTTATCATCGGCTGTTCTAATACTCTAGATTAAAATCTACTAATAAAAACCTTTTTAAGCAAGACAACGCAATCATTGATTAACACAACTACTTTGGGTAGATTAAGGAAACGTCTCATAATAAGAGCCACCGAGGGAAAATACCTATCTATACTCTAATAATGAAAAATATTATTCATATCTTCAAAGAAGCAGTTTTATTTTTATAATTTAAATTATATTTATATCAATTTATATTATTCTTTCAATATAATAAATACATAAATATTTTTTTACATTCACACTAATTAGCATAGCCCAAAGTAAGCACTATTAGGCTTGTGTTATGGATACTTGGGTAACGGATAGACGTAGGTACTTGCCTATATGATACATAGCTATGTAATATTTATAGAAATCATATATATGAATACCTATGACTTAGGTACAAATGCTCGTATTTATCACACAAACATCTGCCCCTCCCGAGATTCGATCTCAGGACCTTAGCGTCGCGTCGGTGCGAAGGCAGGATCGCTACCAGGGATTCAAAAAAACCTTTATAAGGATACACTTTCATAAGGGTTACACATTGAATCTGTTACAGAATTATTCCTGTATCACTTATTATATTTGGGTGTTTTGAACCTGTTTTGCGTCGAACACTTATAAAAGTGTAACAGATATAATGTTTTCTGTTACCAATCTGTTAATAACTGTTTTACGTTTAACTATCTATGTGTATACACAGTACACCAACATAGGCATTTCAAAGTACCCAAAAAATGAGTGAACAGAATAAAAAACAGTGTTCAGAACACTATTCGGATACTGCTAAAATCCCTGATCGCTACCGTTGCACCAAGCTGTCGTCATTTTTTATTTATATATTGAACCTCATTTAGTATTTCACTCAGAATCATCCATTAACCGGCCTTAAAGCTCAGCCTTAAAGTGAAAAAAGAACTAATTATAAATGAACAGCACTAAACATACAGTTTTCATATTTTTTCTTTTATTCAAAATAAAACAGAATTGCTATCTGTTTCTTATTTAGATTTCTAATAGGTCTGTAATTTATGTAGGTACCTATATCAGAAACCGAAACTTTTTTTTTATTAAAAAATGTTTTTTTTTTGTATTATAAAACAACAGTTTTATCAAAATTAATTATAAGGTTATAGGTATTCGTGTTCAGAATATAGAACCTACCAATTCAGTATTGTAGCGGCTTCCGCTTAACGAGGCTTACCTAATAGTGCTACATACTAATCACAAGTGGCAGAGCTTAAACACCAACGATTAGAATAATTCATATTTATATAATTTAACTTCGGTAATGCTATCTAGTTTCAAAGAATCAACAATCAAATGCAGCTGGCGGCTTTATTCAAAATTGTTAGGACTTTATTTACAAGACCCTAAGGTTGGTTTATCAAAGACGTCACTATTAATAATGGTGTCTTTATTCTTTGCTTTTGTAATGCTGCCCACGCCCAACCCAATGTTTTGTCCGAAACTTTATTTTAGCCATATATTAACGAACATAATAGGCATGATTAACACACTTGGTCTTTTAATGGCTTTATTGCTGTATTGAATTTGTTAACTAAGCAAAAGGGTAAACAAGATTTACCTACACAGGGGCGTATCGAGGGAATATAAATGATTTTTTGAAAAGATATATTTTCTTACTAAATTACGACTGATAAGACTTACAATAGATTGTATTTAACAAACTAACACTTTATTTGACCTAGCGAAGAAGTACCTGTCTTGCTTTGCTTGCTTAATATTTGCTGTTTATAGTGACAGAAAGTAGGTACCTACTACCATTCAATGCGCTTATTAAAACGAGATGTATTAAAAATAGGGGAAGATATGATAAATCATACCGGTCGTTATATTGTACTACCCAGAGAGCTGCTTCTAAAATCATCATTTTCTCATTCTGGAAACATCAACATATTGACGTTTTGACATAACTCATACTGACTGTTTGCCTCGTCTCTCTGGTTGATACGCTGTTAGTGAAGAATAATTTTAGTTTTTTGGTGTGTTTGTTACTATTTTTTAAGTTGATAAGGTAAGCAACAACACGTTCAAAATATGCTTTTATTACTGCATCATTTCGAATCTTCGGCTATGCCCTTTTTACCCATGCCAACTATGTGAAACAATTCTTGGATAATTTTTATTATCCATAATTGTTGGAGATTAAAAAATGTGGTCGCTATTTCTTAAAATGGGGTTTGTTCGAAAAAATGTACCACCTACAAGTTTTAAAATTGTACCGGTACTACAATTCAATCTACTGTCAATTTTTGTTTTATATTTATGTTGGTCGGGGTTCCGTTTATAGCTAAATTAAGGTGATGATTTTTCTATGTCGTTGTATTCCAAAGTACGACTTAAGAACCACGCGGCACGATTAAACAAACTGATCCCTAAATCGAACTTTTGGGCAATATTTAACAAATACATATTTGTAAGGTACCTACCAATTTTATTCTAGCCAGAAGTTGCCACGCTAGGTTTATAGTTTATTAGCTGTAGCATTAAATACACAAATCATTTTTTCAACATCATAAATACTTTTCTTTCAGCCTAATTGTTCAAAATTAAGTGGTACGATATCGGCGACTGTCCCCTATATACTTATGTATGATATCTCTCTTGTGAGAATTTAAGAACCTAACCTATGACAAATTAAACCCAAATTTTAAAAATGTTGCTTTCATATAGGTAGGTACCTATTAAAATCAATTATATATATTTCATGAAGAAATAATTTTTATATCATTTCAAACACAATGATCTTAAGTACCTCCCTGTATATCCAACACGTGAGCCTAAAACTCTGTACAATAAATGAAACATTTTTTTATCTCTTGTGATAACAAAGACTTGGCAAACTGAGAAAACTGCATCAGTCAGTAATTCTTTAGATGACGGTGTGCGATGAGTGTTTAGCATAAGAGTGAGCATTTTCGATATCGAAAATTGCGGAGATAACTAAAAAAAATAAATTATAATGTGCGTTTTGGAGGTGTCTTTTTACAGAAATAAGAACAGCTATCCGTTAAAAGTGAGCCCAACATAAAAGTAAGTACAACCAAAATTAATTTTATAGGCGCTGCATACAATCCCCCGTGGCATGACTGTTACAGCCTTCTCCAAATAATGAAAGAATATCCAATATTTGGTTAGACGGCGATGTCGGCATAAGACTTTACGCCTCTACTTATTAAAATAAAACCATTTTAGAATAAAACACTTTTACGGATTATTATTTATTTCTTAGTCATCATGTGATCACGACTCCTGTAAAGGAGTCGAAACGTCAGGATTAAATACAAAATGAAATATGCGCAAAATCCGTAAAAAAGTGTTTTATTCTAATGTGTAATGTGCGCGGAAGTTTATAAACTAAATAAAACCATTTTTACCAGATTTAGGTACTGCAAGTTTAATCTTGTTTTATGATAAATTATTTATATTTAACAAGTAAAGTAAAGGTGGAAATCGAACTCGCAACCTTTGGATGCCCGGTTCAATGCTCTCCCAATTGAGCTACCAAACCAAAGGCCGAATATAACCAAGATAGCATTGAAAAAATGCAAAAAATATATAAAAAAAATGATTTTTTTATATACTTAGGTATATATTTAATCCTAGCGTTTAAAGGAGTCGTCCTTTAAGAATCCATACTCACAGGATGTCTTAGGTAAAGTTTGTCACAACTACTACCATACAACATTTGACAATAATAAGCATTTATCTAGAAATATTATTACTCTTAATCTTTTTACAGATAAAATTTTAATAATTTTTATCTCCATATGATTCAACCTAAAAAAACAATTCATCAGATTAAATTCTTTGTGGACACAAGCTTATTAAGGGGTAGTACTTAAGTGTGGGCATAAATTCCTCATAGTTCTACCGGCCCTTTTTTTCTTTTGATTTTTTTTTAGATAAAGTAGGTATATGTTTGACTAACATGATGATACCTACCTGTATGTTGTGTCTTCTTTAGTTCCGTAGGGAATTTAGAATAAAATGCAACGTAATCATAAAAAAGGACTTTTCCTATATAGATAAATAAACTTATTTTAAAGGCTAATCATCAATGTATAAATTTATTAAAGAGATATCTAAAAAAACAAAAAATATCTACTTACTAAACGTATTTGCCGCAATATAGAAAAATATTCTAGCCTTGGATTATTATGATAAGCTCCTTAACCGATCTAAGATCTAAGAAATACTTTCAGAGCGACACTTTGGTATGATTCACTATGTTGTTATCAATAAAATTAATATTAAGTACAACAATACCCATTTATTTAAAAAAACGTTCGAGCTACGTTTTAAAAGGGTTAAGAAATGAAGATTGGTTGTATTTAATCTGAAGACCTGATGAAAAATGTACCTGTAACTCGTGAAAATAATTTAAACTTGATTTTAAACTTACCACGCTTAAAGCTTTTATAATAGGTATACCTGCCTACTTACATCAACAATCACATATAGGTAAATTGTGCGTTTTCCATTTAGAAAAAAAAGTCGACACTGTGTTGCACTGTGTCGACCATACTATAGCAAAAACCTATTGGCACACACACACACATAAACAAAAAGTCGACACAGTGCAACACAGTGTCGACTTTTTTTTCTTAATGGAAAACGCTCATTGATAACACAGTATTAAAACAAAGAGAAAAATTCATATATTTCAACATATCAAACGACATAATCATTTGACGTCGACCAGAATCCTGCCAATCACAAAACTTGACTAATTAAATTATTGACCAATCGAAATTTACCAAGTGAAAAATATTGTCCAATCATAAATCTATAATAATTTAAGATTACAACGAAAAATGAATCCGCCATCTTGGATAAAAATTTCTAAAGCGCATGTGTTCTCACCCGGGAAGATATCGCGGGGCTGACGACCAATCAGAACACTGCATTCGGCCCGCCATTGGCAAAAAGGTGGTAATTTTACTTTGTATCACCCTCCCTCAGCCGGGCTTGATTCTTCAACTCTTACTCGATCAATATCCGCGTATTGAAAAGAAAAAATAAAAAGGGGATCAAAGAGCAGGGTTATCACTTTTTTCATCCTATGCGGGACTGCTTAATGCGGAAAAAATGGATTCTAATTTTTTCCACGGAACGAATGAAAAATTAGATCTTTAGGTATATGTTATATATCTTGATTCATATCAGGATATTTATCATGATTCTTATTTATTTATACAAGTTTATCGACCACAGTATAAATTTGGTACGACGTTTTTTTTATTTGTGTAGGTAGGTACTAATATCAGCTTACATATCAAATTTCAGCTTTCTAGGACTTCAGGAAGTACCCTAAGAATTTTTATGATTATCAGTGAGTCAGTGACGAAATCGGGGGTTTTTTAAATATCAATAAAATTTAAAATATAAGAGCTATGCAATTGAAACTTTGTGTTTAATGAGTCTACTATTGGCATCATATTCCAAGAATTTTGTTTATCTGGTATAATCGGAACCCAAGTTATGAGGGTTCAAAAAAACGACAAGCGATTCAAGAAAAGTTAGTAGTGGTGATAAAGGTAGAATCTTTAGAATAAATTAAAAACTTTCAGAGATTATCTCAACTTTTTCGTTGTCAGCTTGTTATATTGGTTATATTGAATCAATACTGCGCTAAGAGATGACAGTAGGCGGGGGCCTACTGTGCGCAGTTCAATTCAATGTTGAATCAAAATGGTGCCAATATCCGTGAATATTATATCAATAATATGCCTACTTTAATCATCAATTGTACAAATACACGTATAAAATCTCGCTTACTACTCATATTTAGCGAAGGGCTGACGATGGATAAGGATCATTTCGATTCTCCAAAAACATTGGATTGTGATGGAACTTGGTTTCTCAAATTCTCCGCATTCGCATTTTACTTGAAAAACTATTAAAAAATATATAAAAATTATAAACTTTTTGTTGTCATTCGAATTTAGTAATAAATAGGTAACTTAATTTTAAGGCACTGAATTTAAATTCAAAAGTATTTCAAGAATTAGTCAATTAATAGATGTAGGTATGTGGGAAATTTTGGATATTTTGATATTTATTATAAATTTTCGAACCCTATGAAATATACGCAGGTATCTTATTTAACTTTGTTATTGTTATTTATAAGTATTTAAGAGAAGGTCGTTATTAGGTATGTTTTAACATTTCTTTTCATTTAACAAAGTAGGTATACCTAAATATTATTTTGATATTATTATTTATATATTTGGATTAATAAACAGCATTCAAAATATATCTTAAAATCGTAATAAATAGGTAAGTACACAATAAGTGAAGCTCACACCCTTATTCTCGACTTATTACATAATGCATGTCATTGCATGCATGATCTTTGTTTTTAATTTAAACTTTGATGTAGAAGCCTTTTTGAAGACGGGGGTTATTTAAGCAAGTTTCCAGATTGCCGGTACATTACTTAGAGCGAAAGACTTAATAAATAATATATTCACTGGTATAGTTTATAAAAAATCGAGTCGGCAGTTTATCTGGTTTGATGCTGATTTAGATGAGTGTAGACCTTTTAACAAACAACAGAGTGATGGAATATGTAAATCGAGCGATAGATTTGGTTCATTATAAGTCGAATGAAGAAAATATGAAATTGAAAAATATATATTGCATATCGGATCGCCATCAATATTCCACAGATTCATATTTAAAACTACATGACCCCATGTAGGTAACATATAAAACCAGATGTTATATGATACAAAAAATGCTTTAAAAAAGTTTAAGTCACTTTTATTCGTAGGTTAGTTAGTTACTTTTACAAGGCTGTTTCCGCACTTAACCTCTTGATTGGGCCGTTATCTATTCGTAGCTATTGTCCATATACTCTTGGATTGGAACCTTCGCTTCTTATGCCTGTTCTACTTAGATAGGTATGCCGACCGGGTCGGATATCGACGGCGAAGTGCCAAGACCTCCTTACTGAAAATCGTCGAGAAATTCACTTTTTGTCATTTCGAATTAAAATTCCTTATTTGCATGTTTTAATGAAATTTCCTTTGTGTATTTTAAGTTCCAAGCACATCAAGTTAAAAAATAAATAAACATTTTTTTTAAATTATACCTAACGTTTAATTTTGTCAAGAAAGTAAACGTTTTTTACAGCTTGTGTATTATTTTGAATTTAGCAGTTAGGTGTTATTGGCACTTCGCCGTCAATATGGGGATTTCGACGCACGTTGTGTACGCGAATCAATTCAATTTTGCGAAGCGAATAACTTAAAAAAAATGTTTTATACTCGCATCCTTATCTCTTTAGTCTGGCGGATAGGTACTAGGCCTAAACAAAGTACAGAAATATTTCATTTATATTTTCTCCAGCCTATGTACAAAGTCTACTAAATAGATGCTGACGACGAAATAGGGTAAGTTTGTAATGTGAATTTTATATACATAAGCTCTCTTTTTATCGCGGTTGTCCGCATGGCTTTTTTATTTTTATTGGGGACGTGTCCGCTGCCGCTGCTTCAATTATTTATAATGCTCTATAAAACGAATAAGTACATTTTACGGTTGTACTTCTCAGGCATCGTAAAAAGAAGAAAACGTGAGTTTCTTAAATAAATTACAAAAAGCAAATAATGTTTTTATGTCTAAACTCTAGCTTTAAAACTCAGGGAACAAAAACAATAGGTAGCTAAATTTAGTTAGGTATATTTTTAAAACTTAACATGAAAAATATCTCTATCGATCAATATTTTTACGTGACGTAACAAGACATTAATATAACTATTGTTCTATTTTCCCCATTACTTTCCTTTACATAGAACACGATCTTCTTTTCGTTTTTTAGCTCGTTGCTAAAATTTAACACGTCGAAACTAGCGCTTAATAGGTCAACTGCACATTATATCGAATATAGGTATACTCACCTACATCAATATTTTCATATTGCCGAATTCAGGAACCTAGACTATTGCTAGTAACATACCACGCTACTAAAAATTTCTTGTAAAAATATTTCTGTTAAAAGACGGAAAATAACTAATACCTCGTTGGTCTCCGACTATATTTCAATTGAAGAAAGGTTTCAAAATTCCCATGACCTTTAAAAAATAAATAATTATAATTCCCTTGCCCAATATAAGGCTTTATATAGGTATTTCCTTATAAATAATAAACCATGGTAGGAAATAAATTTCTTGTTCCTTTGTCACATCACGACAAACATTGCTGATTTACGATGCCCGTAAATCTCGAATTAGCGTTTTATGTTTACTGCTGTCGCGTAAACGGAACTAATCAGTTCGTAAGATCGATTTTTTTGATCTCATTTCTTGAGATGAAATTTTATGTATCTAATACCTACCTATTACGTTTCGAGGGTGCGTTAATGGAAATGATCTCGTAAAATAAGAGTGCATTCTGTGCGTGGGGATATTTATTGTTACAGCATTTACCTACTTATATTGGAAGGGGGCATTTTTAGATACCTACCAGAACCTAGTACCTACCTAATAAGTTCCTGTTTGATTACATACCTACATTTAACAACAAAAAAACTTAACAAAATATATTTGCATACGTTTTTATAACTTTTGCAAACCACATTGTTTAACGCGCCGTCGACGAGTGTTTGTATCATTAAAAACGCAATTCTCACGTGAGTCAAACGCATTTTGACTGTGAATTTACCTACATACCTATGTAGGTAGGTGATTAAAGTTCTACCTTTGAATACTCGTACCTTTATTAATTCAGTCTCGCGCTTGAATCGGTACCAGACGTGATGATAACGCGCGTTTACATCGATACAAAGGTATTAGACACGCTAAAATTGCTATGTGGAATAAAAAGAAACGCGATGCCGATGCCGACGCACCTGTGAGGCGCGTTTCCAAAACGCACAGTGTGCATAGGCCCTAATCCACAGTTACAGTTAAGTAGGGTATATATTTAGAGGTTCTATTCCAGAATAGAAAAATAGCTGCTAGAATTTATCAGAATTTATTCTAGAAAATGGGATAGAAGCAAAAAACTGTATCGCTGCGGAGTTTTTAAATACTTTAGATTTGGTACCTACGTACTAAAATACAATCTTACTTGACAATATAAAATGCTGTCGGCAAGCAACATAATTTAGCACTACAGTTAAGATTGAGTGCAAGATTTTTTTTTGTTACCTATAAAGGCATATAACTATATACCTAAGAAAAAATACTATCTACAATAAATTCAGCTTGTGTCAGGAGTATGGTGGGACTCAAATGAAATGAATTAAGAAGTATTAGAAAAATTAAGTTAAAATTAATCTGTAACGAATAGACATCAGAATAATTAAAGCAATAACTTTGTGATATGATTCCAAAATTAACCAACTTATTGGGTGACATTAGAAAAAATCTCTAAAAAAATTTACTCTTTTCACCGGCAGTAACGGGCCGCAAAAAGATTTAATGAAATAAAAAAAAGCATTAAGGTGCATTCTGTAAGATCAGCACTGGGGATAGAATGTACGAGTTAAAAATCTTACTAAGTACTTAAGTAAACTATATTTTTTAAATATATTTAGTTCTTACACTTCCGCGCTCATTACATATTTGAATAAAACACATTTTTACAGATTTTGCGCATAATTTATTTTAGTATATAATCTATATTTAATCCTGACGTTTCAATTCCTTTACAGGAGTCGCGATCACAGGATGACTAAGATAATGGTCGTCATATATTTTCTACTACCTTCAAAATATTTTAATCGGGCACATTACTATTTTTTTTTAACTACATTTGAAGTATGACACTTAAAATGTAGTATCTTACATTCATAATTAATTTGCGCCATTTTGTAACATGGATGAATACTGGGATGAATGATGAATGCTGGGAAATTAATATTTTTGTGACATTTTTCCAAGTAGTCAAAAGTCATCCGGTATTAAACCAACGCACCTTAATAATTGCTAAGTAAGTAGGTTCTTTTAATTATTAAGACAGTGTACCTACCTATATACCTTAAATATTAACTTAGAAGATTAAATTAAAAAATTGACAAAGCGGTCAAAAACTTTGAAGGTAGGTATGTGCATTAAAAAACTGTTTTTTGCAGTGGTTAAAATCGCCTGTAATCATTTCATCGCACACGCATCCCTCGTCAAATTCACTTCCTTTGGAATACGATATTACCAATGTTCAAAACGATCGGTATTCCATTTTGATAAATTTTGTAACTTCTAATATTTTACTATAAAAGTTAATACCTAGGTATACCTACGTCATTAATCAATGGTTTCCTAATACAGTAATGGCGATACGATATCGCTATTGATGAGCAGCGTTGATTTCTTAAAATTGAAATTGCCCATATTCTTGCTTAGTCAAAGCTATAAATAACTGCAAACAATAAATTTCCGACTAAAATTTTTGTGTGAAACTTTTACGATCACAGGCAACGATAGGCGCATAGAGCATTGTGAAATACATGCAATTTTCTCCCGAAGTTTATTCCTCATTTTATGACGTCTACTTGAGTAATGAAAAACTATTAAAGCCCGTGTGGGGATGGAGCCGGGTCGCTGGGACCTTTCTTGTTTATGGCCGCACTGCGAATGGCGCGCCCGCCATTTTTATAACCCCCGCCAATTTCATCCCGCTGTAATATGGCGACCCACGTAATACTAGAATAATGTGCTTGGTACAAATTTGTACATACCCATAAAGGAATGTGCTGATAAATTTCCTATAACGTTTATCCTAATACAGTTTAATTTGATTAGATTTTTAGTGTTTGAATGGTTTGAACTCTTCCCTATTTTCCCGTTCTTGCAGTTTACTTGCAAAAAATAAACTCTTGTTACTCACCTATTTACTTAACCGCTGTGTTAAAGACGCTTTATGGGAGAGGTAAAAAAAAGCTTGTTAATTATCATCTCAGCAAAATGAGGGCTTTTAATATCAAAAAATGAAGGATCCCTACAAAAATTTCATAATATGGCACAAACGCTGCTAAAATATATTTAGGTAGATATAACACCTCTTACTAAATAAAAACTACCTACATTAGAGGTTGGTTCTGACTAAAACAGTGTCTTCATCATTAATGTCATCCATCGATAAAAATATAACATCTAGATACCTACTTCTCATAAATAATGCAAATAGTTGATTATTTGTTTGCCCTTTTATGAATTTGGATACTTGTATTTCGGTTTAGTACACTCCGTGGAGTAACTGTAAAAGGATTTACAAAACAAAATTAATTTACTTGACTTTGTTCCACAAACTTGTTTAAAGTAGATATCTATATTTTGTCAAAGAATTAACTCGATTTCGATACGATAAAATTATACATTATTTTTAAATATTTTTCTATATGATTTACCCTTCGATCATATATTTCTGATCGAAGGATTTACCTATATCTGGTATCGGCCCAAGCTATTATTTTACATCGGGTTTTTAAAGGGATATAGCCGTTTGTGAGATTTATCAGATCGCATATATGATCGAAGGATTTACCTATATCTGGTATCGGCCCAAGCTATTATTTTACATCGGGTTTTTAAAGAGATATAGCCGTTTGAGAGGTTTATCAGATCGATCCAGCAATAGTAAAAAATTACGAATAAAAAAAAACGATTCGTGGTCATCGTGGGTTAAGACAGGTTTGTTCCGTGACTCCTCACGTAAAAAAAATTAATTGGAATAACTAACACCAATTATTTAGTCCTAACCTAAATTAAGCAGTTAGGTACTATCTTTACTGTATATACTAAATAACAGATAGAATACATAGCTAAGTATACAAAAACCAGCTAAGTATACAAAAACACATACAAGAAGATAAAATTATGGAGTTTGACGGTATTATTGTCGATGTCACAGATATGTGGCTTTTTAAGAGGTGTAATAATTCTGTGCGTCCTGTGAAAATGATAGATAGGTACATCTCAAAATTGTTAACCTTACAGTTGAGTAGTTTTTGTGTTTAAAAAATCATAAAATTTGTTAGCATAATCATTATACAAAAATAGTAATACAGTTTATATTACTTTTGTATTGTTTATCTATACTAATATTATAAATAAGTAAAGTTTGTGTGTTTGTATATTTGTTAAATTGTAAAGGGTAATCTCGGGATCTACTGAACCGATTTTAAAAATTCTTGCACCAATAGAAAGGCACATTATTGCTGAGTGTCATAGGCTATATTGAATGCCAGAAAAAAAATAATTTTGTCCACCCGTGCGAAGACGGGACGGGCCGCTAGTAAACTATAAGTTCCTACTTAAAATCGTTCTATGGAATAAAAGATATTTAAAAAATATTCATTGTATCAAAACACACCAAATGAGTTACCTACTTATTGTGTATGATTCTTACTAAGTTGTATCATATTACACTTTATGTGAAGCAATGTGAAAGGTAATATTGTTTTGTAGTCAGGTAACTTAACTAAACATGTATCA
This sequence comes from Calamotropha paludella, assembly GCA_927399485.1. Taxonomy (NCBI): domain Eukaryota; kingdom Metazoa; phylum Arthropoda; class Insecta; order Lepidoptera; family Crambidae; genus Calamotropha; species Calamotropha paludella. The sequence continues at coordinate 16,101,337 of OV656815.1, read as the reverse complement.
GATGACATTCTTTTAGAAGATTATAAATAAATGTGCATAATGAAATTACTTGAGATACATTAGTAAGGAATAACTAGTTTAAGATTTTCTTAAATTAAAAAATCTTTTTAATTTTTTACCATGCCAAAAAACTACTCAGAGGGGTATTACTTACAAGTGAAAGAAAAACTGCTATAATTACTAAGCTTGGTCCACTTATGGAGAGTTTTTGGGATACTTTACCCCTAAATGCTAATTCAGTTGATCTCACTTCTACCCATGAAGACTAAAATTATGACAGATTTTTTATTTTATTCATTTTAGTCGTAGATCTTATCTATCTACTTATAGATCTTACATATAAATAAATTATCTCTGTACACCCCTCCTTATGGAATATTGGGGGTTTTGTTTTGGATTATGCAGGATAGAAGGTAGTTTTTTATATCCATTTGGATTACGGATAAAACCGCTACTGGAATACAGGCGAGCTTCACCGTATTTTTATATTATGGTTGCTGCTGTTTGTATTGGTTGTACCTGTACCTGTTGTTGTTACCTTTAAGTAGTTTCCAAATCAATAGAAAGTATTATTGAGTTATCATGTGTGGAACTCCCAAAAGTTCACACCCTCAGTTTGAGGCCGCTGTGGAGGAAGTAACTTGCAACAAAAATAAAAAAGTAATTGTATGTGGAGATTTCAATATAAATTCTTGATTCTTGATTCAATTCATTCATTAATTCTTGATTCAACACGTGTCTCGGGTGGATTCCTAAATTTATTTTGAATCTTTTAATTTATTTAATGAACTTCTTAAATAAACCGACCCGAATTACTCCCACATGCGCCACTTCTTTAGACAATATTTTTTGTAATAATAAAATAATTAAAAAACTTACAACTCTACCGGTCCCCAACTTTGAAACTAATATAATAATAGTCTGTATAATCATTTGTTTAATATAGTTAATAATGAATTTAGTAATATATTTAGACAAATGGTATTTAAAAAAGATAATTTAAAAAAGAAATTTAGTGATTGGGCTACACCTGGAATTTATAAAAGCAGAAGGAAATTATATGAACTTTATGCTTTAAAATCTACCCCCAGCGATACTAGCTTTATTGCATATGTTAAGAAATATTCTAAAACATTTAAAAAAGTATGTTCTCTTGCTAAATTTATGTAGGTACATAGCTAACAAAATTAAGTTATCAGAGATCAAAATAAAGACTACATGGAATAAAATTAATAAAGAAACAGGCAAAAGCAAACTCAAATACAATCTTTTTCACTGGAAATTAACAAAAATAAAATTGACAAAGCTGTTGCTGGTGTTTTTGAGGATTTTTTTTCTAGATGACTAATAGAAACTACAAGTTCCCTACGTTCGTGTCCTAATATTGCTGCTGCCCTCCTAGAATCGAGTGTTGATAGGTGCAATGGAAAATTTAATTTTACACTTATTAATAGTGAAGATATCATTAAAGTATTCAAAACTATTCATATTAAAAAACAGAAGATTTATGGGGTATGTCAACATATAATATTAAATCAATAACTGACATAATTGCGCCTTACTTAGCTTATATTTTTAATAATACTGTTGACGAGGGGGTTTTCCTACACTTAATGAAATATAGTAAATTAGTTTCCCTTTTCAAATCTGGATTTCAAACCTATAACTATATTACCAGTGTTCAGTAAAATTTTTGAAATAATTATCTATATGCAGTTATTGTCTCACTTTACCGATAGTAAAATTTTTCACAAATATCAATTCTGTGTTACTGAAGCTAAAAGTACTAGGGTAGACTGGGTACGGTTGTAACGGGGTACGATTGTAACAGCTCAAATATTTTAGAAACTATACGCGGTACGGGAAGGGGACAAGGGGAGGGTCACGCGGGTTGCAAGTCCCGACATGTTTCTCAGTGTTGCGTCGCACTCCGCGCGCTCATTACGCGTACAGAGGAGCCTATTGTGTTTAGCCGCGCAAAAGTAAGTATTTTTGATGAATTTCTTTACGATATTATTTGATTGTTTGTGTAATAATCGTATTTGAGTATTTTAATTCATAATTGTTGTATTTCAGTGATTAAAACACGCTGGTTCATTTAAGTATAGGTTATTATATCACGCCCCTGTGGCTATGTTGTTTCCAAAATGGTGGGGTGGGTACGGTTGTAACGATTTTTGTGGGTACGGTTGTAACAATAGTTTTATTATATTTTTTCATTGCAGATGCCTAGGAAACGTGTAAGAAAGACTTCAAGAGGTGAAAGCGACTTATTGTTGTACAAAAACGCTTATGAAGAAGTCAAAATAGGAACTTCTTTGAGACGAGCTGCAGAGAAATATGGCATAAACTATGTATCTCTATTGAGATATAAGCGAAAGAGGGATGCTGCAAATAAAGATGACCAAGACCAGGAAGAAACTGTAAGAATGGGATACGTGGCTCACAACAGAGTTTTCACAGATGATCAGGAGCGTCAATTGTCTAAATACTTGATTCGTTGTGCTGACATATATTTTGGGCTCTCCACAAAGGAGGTAAGAAAATTGGCGTTTGAACTTACCATCAAATATAATTTAAAGTCTCCGTCCACATGGATTGAAAATGAAATGGCTGGAGAAGAGTGGTTCCGTTCATTTATGAAAAGAAATCCAGAACTATCAGTGCGCGCTGCACAAGCTACAAGCCTGTCTAGAGCCACTAGTTTCAATCGAACTAATGTCGATGCGTTTTATGACAACCTTCAAATTGTTATGGACAGGGACCACTTCGAACCTCAGGACATTTATAATGTTGACGAAACCGGAGTTACAACTGTACAGAAGCCTGACAGAGTTGTAGCAAGACGTGGCACGAGGCAGGTGGGTGCACTTACCTCTGCTGAACGAGGCAATTTAGTAACACTAGCATTTGCAGCTAACGCATTGGGCAATGCAATTCCGCCAATGTTCGTATTTCCCCGGATTAGATACCAGGAGCATTTTATCAGAGACGGGCCAGTGGGGTCAATTGGTACAGGCAATCCTTCAGGATGGATGCAAGATGAGCAATTTGTTGTGTTTCTTAAACATTTTAAAAAACACACGAACGCTTCTCTGTCACATAAGGTGTTACTGGTATTGGATAACCATTCGTCTCATATACACATCCATTCTTTAGACTTTTGCAAAGAGAACGGAATAGTACTCCTATCATTTCCACCCCACTGTTCCCACAAATTGCAGCCACTGGATCGCTCTGTTTATGGGCCTTTCAAAAAAGCGATTAATACTGCCTGTGATGCCTGGATGCGGAATCATCCAGGTAAGACTATGACCATATATGATATACCAAGTATTATAACAATAGCGATGCCAATTGCGCTTACTCAAGCTAATATTCAGGCCGGATTTCGCAAGACAGGGATCTACCCATTCAATCGTGAATTATTCCAAGATATTGATTTCGCACCCTCGTTCGTGACAGACAGGCCAAATCCAAATGCTACCGAGGAAGTGGCCGAATCTAATCTAAATAACATTGGACTTGGAACTGATGATGAAACACCGCCGCTTTCACCTTCGTTATTAAATGAAAACCAGCCTTTAACTAGCGCAGTAAATCCTGTTGAGGCTGAAAGAAGAGCATCTTCAAACAGCACAGCTCGTCCACCTGAGCGTGAAAATGAAGTCAATGAGATTCAAGCGGCAATAACGCCGCCCAGGCCTTCTCCTGTAGAAACCAATCAAGAGTCTCAAGTTATAATGCCGAACGTGGAACTAAATACCTCTTCTCGTGATGCTACTATACCGCAGGAATCAGAAACTATTCCGTCCACTAGCAGAAAATCTGTTTTCTCGCCAGAAGCATTGCGGCCCTACCCGAAAGCTCCTGCTAGGAAATTAGGAACAAGAGGTAGAAAAACCAAAAAGACTGCAATTTACACAGACACTCCTGAGAAGGAAGCAATAAGAAAAGAATATGAAGAACGACAAAAGCGATTGAAAGCTAAACAAATGAAGAAAAATATACTTGAACCATCCACCGGGAAGAAAAACAAAGGGAAAGGTAAAGGGAAAAAAAGGAAGGCTAACACATCACCGGATTCATCATCAGAAGAAGAATATTATTGCCTTGTTTGTCTAGAGCCGTATTCAGCGAGTCGATCTGGAGATAGCTGGATACAATGTCAAGGAGGATGTAAATTATGGTCTCACGAAGCTTGTACAGAAGGGAGTAGATATTATGTTTGCCATAATTGCAGCGAGTCTGATTAATTATAATATTTTTTTGTTTAGAATAAGATCTTGTTGATTATTGATTATTATTCGTTACTTAATAAATATTTGTGTTTGGTCATTTTGATTAAGAGACTATAAAAGAAACATTATTTTTGTTGATTAATATAAGTTGAACTAGTAAAATAAATAAAAAGACTAACTAAAGTAACATGTGGCTAAAGTTTTGTTAATATTATTTTAATTGTTTTGTTAAAATTTATAATAATTATTTGTTAAAAACGCAAAGTAATAATAAAACTGATTTGAACACATACATTGTTTATTATTTCTGGATGTTACAACTATCCCCCAGCACTGTTACAACCGCCCCTGGCATGGGGTCGATTGTAACAGCGGTACACAGTTTACAAAACTACTCATATCTGTCAAACTAAATTACTTGCGCCTCTGGTTTTGATATCAGTGTAAAGGTTAATGACTAGGCTTTCATCTGAAATGCTTCAATTGGTGTTCATACCCATAGTGAGTGTACTGAGGGTGATCAAATAAAAATTGTTACAACCGTACCCAGTCTACCCTACTGATGCTGTATTATACACATACTTGATGCTTGGCATCTTTTGCGACCTTTATAAGGCGGACGATTCAAAACAACTTATTTTTAAGTGTATTTGAATAAAGTTATTTTCATCATCATCATTACGATATAAGGAGTCCGAGCCAGCTCAGCCGGCCGGCGCTCGCCCCACCTCTCCGATTCTTCCTCTGGTTAGAAACAAGTCAGTTACTCGAAATATGTACACTCTGCATCTGCACGACGCACTTGAAGATTCAGCGTGCACCATTTAAAGATTTCGTTTTTGTAATCCAATAGTGCTGTGGCGTCCATCTATGAACTACGAGTTAATTATAAATGATTTGCAAAAAAGCCATAAACTCTTTCAAGTCACTAGCAAGCATGCTGTGTACGCCTATAAATGATTGTATAATTAGTTTCAGTAGGTACAAGTACCATTGCATAAGCTTTGAAAACATTCTTCGGCATACCTTCTTAAATAAATAAATCGGGTGGCAGTTTAAATGAATTGATTTTTTTATTCAAATGCCCGTAAGGTACTTTTTTTTAATGTACAATTTCTTATCTGCCAACCATTCAAGACATCTTTTAACTGACAGAACAACGGACGTAAGAAACTCGTCGGGTTTAACAGAAGTAACGAAATTTAAATTTTTTTTTTTTCAAATCAAATCAAATCTTTTATTTAAAATATACAAGACTAGCGGCCCGTCCCGGCTTCGCACGGGTGGACAAAATTCTTTAAATTTTTTCTAGCATTCAATATAGCCTATGACACTCAGCAATAATGTGCCTTTCTATTGGTGAAAGAATTTTTAAAATCGGTTCAGTAGATCCCGAGATTACCCCTTACAATTTAACAAATATACAAACAAACAAACTTACTTCTTTACTTCTTTATAATATTAGTATAGATGACACATACATATTTTACGTTGACAGTTGTAGGTACTAGTAAAAACTGTGTCACAGCTGTCAGCATCGCCCTTCTGTCTTTTATAAAGTTAATATAAAATTTCTTAAAAGAAAAGATATATTAAACTTAATTGATTTTTAAACAGAGTGAAGGAATAAGAGTACAAAATTTAATAACAAACAAAGAAAACAGATTTTACCACAGTGTGTGTGTTTTTGTGTTTACGTGTACGAGTGTATGTGTGTGACTGCGTGCGTGAGAGAAAGTGAGTGTCTTGTTGTGTAATTTTATAAAGACTTAATAATAGTAAAATATATATAAAAATAAATAAAGCGTACAGCATTCCTAAAGATTGTGTTTTGAGAGGATCTCTTCTGTTACAATATAATCCTAAACCTAACAACCATTGGAAAATTCTCCGTTTGCACCTAAAGTAAGACAATGATGCTATCCCATTCGTTCTGTTTGCAACATTGTGTATATGTGAGCCAATGACATAGAAATGGCGTTTAGCAAGGGAGGTCTTGTGAAGTGCAATGCTATATCTACGTGGTCTTCCAAGCATCACTTTTAAAATAGCCCTTTGGGCTCGCTCCAAAGGTAGCATAGTAGCAACTCCAGCTCCACCCCCAGCAACGAGTAATATTGGAGCAAGCTTTGACCTAATGCATAATAGACACAAAGTAATGTATCTGCCGAGTTCCTTAATCTGCGAAAAAAGGGTATTAATTTCTCCTGATGCGACCAGTCCACTTTTTATGTGCTCCCCCCATTTTAGTTAATAAGTTGTCTATTGTTAGGCCTAAATACTTTATATAACCTTACATAAAGTATTTAGGCCTAACAATAGACAACTTACTGAAATGGGGGGAGCCCATAAAAAACTTGACTGGTCGCATCAGGAGAAATTAATACCCATTTTTCGCTAGTTTAAGAACACCTGTTCTAAAGAGTTCAGGGCAAAAACAATCGATTTTTGAATGACACATGTGAGCTTTTACCTGAAAATCGCTAGGTGGTTGTGTAACGACGCTAGGTGAGAATGTGAGGTATTTGGTTTTTTATTTATTATACTCTTTATTGCACTTATAAAGTAATTAAACCGTACATTTACATATATTTGTGAGCAATGGTGGGCTTATCTCTAAAAGAGATCTCTTCCAGCCAACCAAGGGTATGTGGGTGATTAAATAGGTAAGCGGGACAACTTAAGAGTGCAGATCATATAATATTCATAAAATAAAATAAAAAATAAAAAATTATAATCTCAATCAAAATCCAAAAAAAATAAAAAAGCTATTATACTATGTGAATATACTACATAAATAGGAACTAACTATATACTACATAAATACAATAAATAAATAAAATTACACATTGAGTAAATAGATAAAGTAGATAACTATAGTAAAGGTTGTAAGTAAGTTGGTTATGTTTAGACTATGATAACTGTGCTAGAAAGTGATCTTTGAGTTTGGTTTTAAAGGAAGTGATGGACGGACAGTTTTGAATGCCTAAAGGAAGTTTGTTCCAGAGTTGTGCCGCTCGGAATGAGAAGGAGTTGTGAAAAAATTTGGTGTTCACTTTAGGCAATTCTAGCATCTTAGTAATGCAGGCCCGCCTAGGGCGAGAAGGAGGGGGAAGAGTCTGGAACCGGGAACGGAGATAGGGAGGAGAGTTAGGGTCTTTTAGGATTTGAAACAAGGTGGTAAGAATGTGCATGTCTCTGCGCATACGAATTGGCAGCCATTTTAATCGAGTTCTAAACTCTGACACCCGATCATATTTTCGCAGCCCAAATATAAACCGGATGGCTAGATTCTGGAGACGTTCGAGCTTATTCAGCTGATCCTCAGTTAAGTCCAGATAACAGACGTCGGCGTAGTCGAGAATGGGGAGCAGGATAGATTGCGCAAGCATTATTTTAGTTTTAAAGGGAAGAAAGTATTGGAGTCGCCTAAGAGAGTGAGAAGAGTAATGCAGACGTTTACTCACCTCACCTATGTGAGGAGACCATGACATAGAGCTATCCATGAACAGCCCAAGATTTTTTACCTTGTCGTTATATGCAATTGGAGTCTGGTCATAATTAAGGGGAGGTATAAGATTCCAATCAAGTTGGCTCCTAAGCCTGCCACTGCCAATTATTATAGCCTGAGATTTAGAGGGATTGACTAAAAGACCGAAAGATGCAGACCACGCTTTAATTGATGCTAGATCCTGATTTAAGGCATCAATCGCATCAGCAGTTTCAGATAGGGAAAAGTGTCTATAGAGTTGAAGGTCATCAGCATAAAGGTGAAAAGAGGAAGAGATAGCAGAGGATATGTTATTAATAAATATAGAAAAAAGAAGAGGTGACAGCACGCCACCTTGTGGTACACCTGCTGAAATATCTGACCAATTCGAAAAAGAGCCATTATAGGCTACACACTGTTGACGGCCGAGAAGATATGATTTGAACCAGTCAATAGCCGGGATGGAGACATTAACCGCACGAAGAGCACCAACCAGTATGTCGAAGTCCACACAGTTAAACGCACTGCTGAAATCCAGTAATACCAAAGCTGTGAGTTTGGTATTGTCCATCGCATAACGAATGTCCTCAGTAATGTTCAGCAGCGCACTAACCGTGATATGAGAGGGACGGAAACCCGACTGATGAGGGCAGAGAAGTGAATTTGAAACGAGGAAAGCATATAACTGTTTTTGAACGACAGATTCCAGGACCTTGGAGAGAATCGGGAGAATAGAGATAGGACGAAACTGAGAAAAGGAAGATGGATTAGGTACTTTAGGATGGGGTAAGACATGAGCTTTTTTCCATGAAGCAGGAAAGACATTGTGTTGCAGGGAGAAATTAATGATGTGAGTAATAACAGACACAATGTCCTCAAGTACAGGAAGAATCATGTCAAGACTTAGGTTATCGCTACCAATAGCTTTAGTGGAAATGGACTTGATGCTCCTCATGACGTCTTCTTCAGATATTGCATTGAAGGAAAAAGGTGGACAGTCGGGTGGGGCAAGACTTCCAAGATAAGAGAGAGCGGCTGATTTACAGACCGCATCTAAAACAAGTGGAGGTGAGGTAAAGTGACTATTTAAAGCATTAATATCCACGGAAGTCTGAAACATCTCCTTAGGCTTACCCACTCCGAGAGATCTCAAAAAACTCCAAGTTTGTTTTTGATTCCGTATATTTATTTGGGAATGAATGTACTTCCTCTTTGCATCCCTACACATCCTGTTACAAAGATTACGGAGGTTTTTGTAACGTTGCAGTCCCTCAACCGAAGGAGACTTTTTATTACGGCTCTTTTCCCTGTCACGCTTTGCCATTACTTTTCGGATTGCAGCAGTAAGCCATGGTGCAGGCATATGCTTGATACGTACAGGTCTTACCGGAGCATGTATATCATAAATCATTATCAATAAGGAAGTTAAGTAATTAACCTTAGCGTCAATATTGTCAGCTGAGAACACCAAAGACCAGTCTGCATTCCTCATGTTCTCCCTCAGGCAATCCAAGTTCATATGTCGAAAATTGCGCATAAAACGAATATTACGTTTAACTTTTGGAGGACGCACTTTGTAGCTCAAATAAATTAGATCGTGATGAGAGAATGGGGCTGACATCTGCCCGTGAGACACAACGATGTTAGGATCAGAGACAATGACGAGGTCTAGGAGAGATGGCCTACAATTAGGAAAATAGTGGGTTGGAGACTTCATTGGCAGTATATGAAGATTGAGGGAAGAAAGAAGATTATTAAGTTTATTAGCTCTAGAATCATTTTTTAATAGACATGTGTTTAGATCTCCCATAAGAATGACAGAATCAAAATTTGGAACGAGTCCTTCTAGAGTGTTCTCCAGATTATTAAAATAATCAATCTGGTCATTAGGACTATACAATGCGCCCAGAAGAATTTTTTTATGGTGAAGTATTATTTCGAGAAAAAGGTATTCAATGGAGCCTGTATAGACAGGTGAGGAGCAAGATATAACCCTTGAATTAAAACAGTTGCGCAGGTAAATTCCCACGCCACCGCCACCAGCGCCAGTTCTGTCGTTACGAAACAGATGGTATCCAGGAAGTGAGCAACACGTAGAAGGTAAAGAGGGTTTTAACCAGGTTTCAGAGACCAATATGGCATCGACCACGCCGTCGCCAAAGGAAGTGAGAAGATCAACGTGATGAGCAGCAATACTCTGCGCATTGATATGCACCAAGGAGAGAGAATTATTTTTGTTTTCAAATACCTCTGACAGTTTAGCTGCTAGAGGTTTAGAGTCAGAGACAAAGGAATCTTCACTTTCAGCACTATCATAATCCTCAGAAGAACAAGAGAAGTATATGTCATCTAACATTAAAAATAAATATTAATTAGTTAATTATATGATAAATATAATATTGTAACAAATAAATATAATGATATATAACACTTATTATAATATTACTACATTCACTCCACCTTCCCAAGCTGATATAAAAGAGAGCCTCTTTAGATTTTCCTTCACAAGAGGAAAATCAATGGCATCAAAAAGAAGAATCACACTGACAGAACACAGTCGCCCGTAGGACGTTATTACCATTACATTATTAACATTTTTAAGCTAGACGCATCATAACCGTACACATTTTAAATATTAGATATCAAGATCCAAGACCTCAGGAAAGTCGGTCAGTGGTTCATCATTCCATTCAAGCTCGTAACATTCAGATTTTTAAATTAGTAATCTGCGTTCAGGCAATATTACAATGACATTGTCAGTTTACATAATACGAAGAAATGGCTCAAAGGTCTTTGTAACCAAGCCAAAACCCTTATAAAAAAAAAACAAAGAAAACATTAACATTGTGACAGTGACATACATACAGAAGTAGTCTGCGACATAGAACGAACTAAGATTACAAATTAATTATAAATCTACCGTTGTAAACTACAAATAATTGAAATTCCAAACTAAATAACAATAAATGTCATCATACCTATAACTACTGGAGTATAAACCGGCTAAATTCAAGTGACAGTTTACAACAAACAAAGTTTTGGTTACCTATTACCTAACTTTACGTTGAAGCGTTTTTGATGCAGTATTAGGGTATTGAGAAATGAAAGCATGAAGTTCAGCATTGGAGAAAATCTTCCGACGAGTACTGTCCGGTAGTAAAATGACAACAGTGCCCTCAGTTGACCAGCAATTTTTCACTCCGAAGTGGTTGCGTGCCGCTACAAAAAGATCTTGCCTTGCCTTAGTTAGGAATTCAGTGAGGGTCACTTTACTGCCCTTAAGGGATGTCTTCTTATTCCATACCAGGCGACGGTGCTGCATAGAAGTGAAGCGAATCAATATGGGTCTAGAAGATTCCTTTTTTTTAATACCCAACCTATGACATGACTCAATCACATCGGGGGTTATATTAGCCAACTGCATTTTGCCAGTTATAGTTGATAATGCTTTCTTCAGCACATCCTCATCCTTATCTTCCTTGATGCCATGCAACAGAAGGACTTTTTTGCGAGAGTGAGTATCTAATCGGTCTAAACCCAGGAAAAGAAGTTCGACTTGTGACTTGAGCAAACTAAGAGTTTTCCATACAAAGCCCTTAAATGAAGAAAACTCAGCAGCTATAGACTTAACTGTATTACCAGAATCCTTGGCTCCCGGCTGCTGTAGATTCTTCTCGAATTCAGACATCCGGTCATTAAACATTGAAGATAGTTCCTTCAGACTTTCAAGAAGCTGTTCTGCAGTAGTGTCCATGGTGTTGCAGGAGATAATGTGTGTGATAGTGGTAGTGAACTCAGCTTAGGCAATGGAGACTTTACTATGAGGTCATATACACTTTTTCTATTTTATTTATTAAAAATTTTTAAGAGCTTACAAATTTTGAACTTTTCACTTCTACAGCTACCCACCAAAAAAAGCTACAGCTACCCACCAAATTTTTTCAATATTTAGTGTCAATAAATTTTGATTCAGCCATTGCATTACTCTACGGAGTGCCTCCTCAGTGCGGGAGCGAGTCTCATTCCAATCCCTGCCGTACACCACCAGCGCTGAGACGACACAGCACGCGTAAGTAAAAATTTCGCAATAGGGTATGCCTTTTTTACACAAGCTCTTAATATACAGCAGGAAAAGGGAAGGTCCCAGGACACTCCCTTATGGCACACCAAATGAAAGAGTAGCTTCCTCACTGACAAAATTACCTATTTTTACGACCTACGACGAACATATACACTACCGTCCAAAAGTTTGGAAACACCCTATTTTCATTAGATAAAAAAAATTACAGCAAATAAATCTTTAAATATACACGTTCTTGTTAAAGTTCATTTATTTTTACAATCGTGCTTATAACAATAATGAAGAAAACTACTTATTTCTTATCAGTTATTCCGTACTTTGACAAAAGACCGGCACACGTGTTTTATGACCACAAAAGTTGCTGCACTGCCAATTGTTAATTTCTTAGAATTGGTAGATACAAACATTGTTTTTGTTTTGAATAGAGATCAGTTTTTTAAAATAAGTATATAATTCCATTAAGTATCTAGTTTAGAGTTCAGTGTACTTTGTGAGGTTCATGTGATAGTAACATCAGTCGATAACTGCATAAAATGGCAAAAAGGAAACAGATTTCTCTTGAAGAGCGAAGTGTTATTTGTACTTTGAAAAAAGAAGGATATTCTATACGCCAAATCGCAAAAAAGGTTGGAGTTTCAAGTAAAGGTGTACATTATACTCTTACACGAAAGCGAGCTACGGGAGAAAATCGAGACAGGAAGAGATCTGGACGTCCCAAATCCACAACAAAGCAGGAAGATCAGTTTATTAAAGTGTTATCGAAACGAGATCGACGTTTAACTGCGCCACAAATTGCTGCTACTTTAAATAAAACACGAGAAAACCCAGTTTCAATCACAACTGTAAAGAGACGTTTACTGTCTGCTGGCTTAAGAGGATGCGTTGCAGCCAAAAAACCAAGACTAACTATTACCCATAAGAAAAATAGACTAGAGTGGGCTAAATTACATAAAAACTGGACGGAAGAAGACTGGAAAAAAGTCCTTTGGACGGATGAGTCTAAGTTTCAAATTTTTGGATCTAATAGACGTGTTTTTGTGCGCCGATCAAAAGACGAACGGGCTTTAGAAGCGTGTACTGTGCAGTCCGTTAAGCATGGTGGTGGTAGTGTAATGGTTTGGGGGTGCTTTGGTAACAATAAGCCCGGTCATTTGATTAAAATTGACGGAAAGCTGAATAAAGAAGGCTATCTGAAAATACTGCAAGAAAATGCAATTTCTTCTGGAATGAATCTGATTGGCCGAAATTTCATTTTTCAGCAAGATAACGACCCAAAGCATTCATCAAAATTATGTCAGGAGTTCTTACAGCAAAAACAAAACGAAAAATTTTTGCAAGTTATGAAATGGCCATCACAATCGCCAGATCTCTCGCCTATAGAATTAGTATGGGATGAGCTTGATAGAAGAGTTAAAAGTCGGTGTCCATCGAGCTCAGCACAGTTGTGGCAACATTTACAAAATGAATGGAAGTCACTGGACCCCGAATACTTCGCAAAATTAATCAAAAGAATGAATAAAATTTGTGAAGAAATAATTAAAAACAAGGGTGGTCATTTTGATGAGGCCAAAATTTAATGAAAATTACATTATTTTTGCACTTAATTGTACTGAATATTTCTTACTTAATGTTAATCTAACGTTTGATTAAGATTTCATAGTAATAAATCATGACTTATGTGTTTCATTGTTGTTTTTATTTCAATTACCATGGTGTTTCCAAACTTTTGGACGGTAGTGTACATCGTCACCATAAATAATCCACAAAAGAATATTATTTTATTACATGGTTGATTAGAACAAAGTATGTAATGAAATTAAAATATACAAAATAACTTATTGTTTTTATTTTTTGTTTTGCATTCACGATGCAATATTTCTAAAAGATATAAAATACGTGTGTAAAAACAACTACGCCTCCGAGCCCTCAGGTAGGATTCGAACCCACGACCTTTCGCAATCCGGGCGAGTGCTCTGACCGCTGAGCTTATTAGATTCTCTGTCGCCCCATTTTAGTTATTTACATTTTTCATTAATACAAATTAACGGCCGTTTGGTGCAAAGGACGTCTCTTTGCTCGCTCCGTATATTCACTACAACGACGTCATGGCGCCTTACCTATCTAAAGAACAAAGAGTTGGGGTGTGTCTTGCTCTTTTGTGTGCAATTGAAGAAAAAAAGAATATGGATGAAGCGATGGTTAAAGGAGAGATTAACCCTTAGTCATATGAACTTAATTAACCTACTGGACTTTGATGATATACATTACTTTCTAAGAATGGATAAAGAAAGTTTTTACGAACTATTGTCCAAGGTGAGGCTATTTATAAGTAAAAAAGACAAACATGAGACCAGCAATATCTGTTGAAGAAAGGCTTATAGCCACACTAAGAGTTCTAGCCACTGGAAGAGACTATAGGGATTTGAGATTTAGCTCGATAATATCTCATAAATTGTTATCAAAAATAATTCCGGAAACCTGCTGGGCAATCTACAAGGTTTTGAAAAAAACAATCAATGTAAGTAATTTATAAAATTTATTTGTGTTTTTTAAAAACTAACAATTCTTTCAATATTTCTCCCGTCGGACCCTCTGCATACAATACTGCATTCTCATTTACGTTGACAGCGTTTTGAGAAAATAGCGTAAAATTTGGATGTTTAATTTGTGAGGAATTTGGAAAGTTTTGGTTAGAAAGAGATTAAGTAGGTGACGGAGAATAATGTTGTGTAAGAGAGAAAGGAGAAGTGGGTGATTGAATGGGAATAGGACAATTTGGGGATGGTGAATTTACTGGTTGAGAGATTATGTAAGAATGAGATAAAGCAGGCGAGCGATGTTGTGTATGTGAGGAAGGAGAAGTAGCCGTTTGAATGGGAGTAGGAAAATTTGGGGACGGTGAATTTACTGATTGAGAGATTATGTAAGAATGAGATGAAGCAGGCGACGGAGAATAATGTTGTGTAAGAGAGGGAGGAGAAGGATTTGATTCAGTTTAAATATACTGATAGCTGTTAGAGGATACCGAAGGAGGTGTGTGTACGAAGTACGATTGGAGTGATGTGTTCTTGAAGGAATTTCTATTCTTGTGTCAAAAGTCAAATTGTTATAATATATGTATATAATATATTATTATAGTCTAAGCAAGAAATATGATCTCTGATATTAGTTTATCAGCTAGATCTCGCTGCTGACGAAGGGTTATTTCTTCAATTTTCTTGCCAACATATACTCCGAAGGCATTACCTTTCGTTCTACTGGTTAATAAATTATTTGCTGTCTCTATCAGTTTTTCTTTTTTAATTTCGACGTTGCATTCTCTTGTCAGCTTACTCTTTCGTTGTTCCTGAAACAAAAATGTACGTAATAACGTGAGTAGATTTTAACTGATATTATTTATATTTTATTTCATTACAGCTGCCGTCAACGGAGGAAGAATGGAAAATGTTCGCAAAGTTATTTGATACTCAATGGCACTTCAATAATTGAGTCGGTTGTATGGTCGGAAAACACATTTTACTACAAAAACCATCTGAAAGTGGATCTCTTTTCTTCAACTACAGGGGCACATTTAGCGAAGTTTTATACGCCATCGGAAATGCAATTTACGAAATTATTTACGTCCATACAGGCTCCAACGGGAGCCAGTCTGATGGAGGCATATTCAAGGAGACATCATTTTATGCAAAGCTTACTAACAACCAATTGCATTTACCTGAATCCTACTTGCTACCAGGAACAGATATATCTGTACCATATGTATTTTTGGGGGATAGTGCTTTTGTACTTGAAAAACATGTTGTTTTTGCTTACATATAGGTGGCAAATAAAACTTGGTTTTATAATATAGAACTTGAACGTTTATTTTTGGTGTCGACCGCGTGGCGACAGAATGACAAGTGAAGAGAATTCCAATTTCCTTATACAATTAGTGTTACGACAATCTCGACATGAATGCGTTGCTATTAATGAAAGATTAGGCGCTTATGCCGCGTATAATATTTTATGCGCTTGAACATCTTCCGGCCTCGTTGAAAGGTAACTTTCAACCGTTTAAGTACTTGCAGAAAGAAGAGGGCAAAGTCGAACAAGGGATCTTCGTTCACAGCCTCGGATGGTATTAACATCTGCAACTCTTGAAACTCCATCAGGCCCCGGGAATAACCGCACAATGCGTCCAAGCCGCCAACACAGAGGACGCGTGTTGTCTTCTTTTAGGAGTACTAAATCACCGATGTTTATTTTGTCCATATTACCTTTCCATTTTGTTCTCTGCTGCAGTTCAGCAACATATTCGGTCTGCCATCTCTGCCAGAAGTGCTGTCTTATTTTTTCAAGCCGAGCATAACGATTTAGGCTGCCTTCATTGTATTCTTCCAGAGCAGGCGCAGGTAACGCAGTTAATGGTCGTCCAATTAAAAAATGACCAGGAGATAATGCTAGGAAATCATTAGGACTACAGGATAAAGGATATAACGGTCTGCTGTTCAAGATTGATTCGACTTGTGCAAACAATGTCGATAGTTCTTCGAATGTAAGATGACTATTACCAACAACGCGCCTAACATGGTACTTTGCCGATTTTACTCCTGCCTCCCATATGCCACCGAAGTGAGGTGTGTAGGTAGGAATGAATTTAAACTGTATAGCTTGCTGACTTGCAAAATCAGTCAGCGGTTCAATGTTTGCCTTTAAAAAAGTTTCTATATCCTTAGCCGCGGCCACAAAATTGCGACCGTTATCGCATAATACTTCGATTGGTTTTCCTCTTCGTGACACAAATCTTCTAAAAGTCATGATAAACGCATCCTTTGACAAATCACTCACCGCTTCCAAGTGAACGCATTTGTAGCGTAAACAAACAAATAAACATAAATAAGACTTAACTAAACGACTGCCCCGTCCTTTCCTGTTAACAGTGTAAAATGGTCCCGCAAAGTCCAAGCCAACCGACAAGAACGGGAAGTCTGGATTTATTCTATTAGAAGGTAAATCGCCCATTTTTGGGCACAGAGTTTTGCCGCGCACACGTTTACAGCGCTTACAATTAAAAACAATACTTCTAGCCAGATGTCTCCCATTAATTGGCCAAATTCTATCCCTCACTATCGCTAATAATAGCTGCGGGCCTGCATGCATATTTTTTAAATGTTCCCATTCAAAATACAGTTTTGTTAGGCGATGATTCGCATGTAGAAGGATGGGATGCCTTTTTTCATATGTATAATTAGATGCATCGAGCCTTCCCCCCACTTTAATGACACCTTGCTCGTCCAGGAAAGGTGACAATGATAAAATCCGAGATTTAGCTGATAACGGTTTATTTTTAGTTAATAATTCATGTTCAGTAGAAAAAGATTGAGCCTGTGCAATGATACATAGATTATCAAATGACTCGCTTATTTCCTCAGCTGTTAAAATTCCAACACGTCGGTGCTTTGGGTTTTTTAAATTATGTATAAACCTTTTACAATAAGCAAATGCCCTTTGAAGTCTATTGAATTGTGAAAATCTTTCGAAATCTATTACAGGTTCCACTGCAAACGTTACAGCTGTATTTGATTTAACTTCCGGTAAACCTTCACATTTGCTGAGTGCTAATACTGGCCATTCGGATTCAGGTTTGAGCAAAAACGCAGGCCCTAACCACCACAAATTTGTAGAAACCAAATCATTGGCTTGTACGCCCCTAGATATTAGATCAGCAGGGTTCAATTCTGTGGGAACGTAACGCCACGCTGCCGCATCCATTGTATCTACGATCTCACTTATACGATTAGCTACAAAAGATTTGAGTTTCGATAAATCACTCTTTATCCAACTGAGCACTATTGTTGAGTCGACCCAGTGCGTGATTTTATCGGGTTTAAACCTAAGCGCATCTAAAACAGATTTGGATAGTTCTGCCGCCAGCAACGCAGCGCATAGTTCCAGACGTGGAATTGTTGTTGGCTTCAAAGGTGCCACTTTAGATTTAGCACACAGTAACTTGACTGTAACCTCATTATTGTTACAAAGTGACCTCATATAAATGCATGCACCATATGCGCACTGTGAGGCATCGCTGAATGAATGTAACTCTATAAGTTTTGCTGAATCACATAATACTAATCTTGGAACATGTAATTTCTTTAAGCAATCCAATTTGCTGGCAAATTTATTCCAGCTATCCTTAATATCATGGGGTACAGGTTCATCCCAATCAATTTTTAATTGCCAAAGTTTTTGTAATAAAATTTTGGGTTGCACCACAACTGGACTTAACAATCCCAGGGGATCGAATAATCTGAAAGATTTAGACATTATTGTCCTTTTTGTTATGGTCGCTTGTGCCTCATTATCATAAAAATAACCTTTTACTGGAAAATGAAAGGTGTCAGTGGATGGTGTCCACCCAAGGCCGAGAGTGTTGGTTGATTCGCTGATTATTAAATCACCATGAGCGTTTAAATTTGTTTCATCAAAAATTGTAGGCAAGTTACTTTTTAATTTCCTTAAGTTAAAACAACCCTCGGATAATGTCTTTTTAACAGAATTTAATATAAAAAGCAGCATTTCCTTATTATTTGCCCCAGTAATCAAGTCATCGACGTAGAAATCTTTTTGTATGATGAGTTGAATTTCTTTATTGTCCTGCTTATCCCCCAATTGCATGAGACATCGTGTACTTAAATAGCTCGCACTTGCGGTGCCATAAGTGAGAGTATTCAATTTTAATGTACGAATGGGCTGGGACTCATCTTCTCTCCACAGTATTAGTTGCAAATCACGATCCTCGGAATTGACACTTACCTGTCGGTACATTTTTTCAATGTCCCCGGTTAACAAGAATTTATATTGTCTTGCGCGTAACAAAATGGAGAAAAGAGAATCTTGGACGTTAGGCCCTACCATAAGGATATCGTTTAATGAGTAGCCGGAAGACGAAGGAGCAGAGCCATCAAACACTACCCTTAACTTAGTGGATTCGCTGTCTTCTTTGTACACAGCGTGATGGCATAATAAATACGATTTATCGGACGGAATATCAACTGAAGATTGTGAAAGATGACCTAAATCACCGTATTCTTGAATGAATTTTGCATATTCCAGTTTTAACTTAGGATTTTTTCGAAACCTTTTTTCCAAATTTAAAAAACGCCTTTTTGCCATTTTGTATGTATCACCTAAACAATCCGGTGTATCGATTAGCGGCAATTTCACTGAAAACCTACCGAATTCGTCTCTAGTTGTATTGGTTAAAAAATGTCTTTCACAATACTTGTCATTATTGCTTAAAATTTTTTTGCTAGGAACATTTTCTATATTCCAAAATTTTGTAAGCATAGCGTTTATATTTTCTTGTTCATCTGTAACCGAAACATGATTACAGTGGGTGACATTATTTGCCTTAGAATCAAGTGATCCCATGGGACCAGAAATTAACCAGCCAAGCTTAGAGCTCCTTAATTTTGGCTTATTGCTACCAAGAGAACGCTGTTCATTGCCTAATATATCCCAAAAAACGTCTGCACCTATTAAGACGTCAACCTTAGCCGGCTGATAAAATGTGGGATCCGCCAATTTAATATCTTTAGGTAAACGTATCGCCTGTATGTCAATTGGTGTTTTTGGCAAATATCCGGTTAAGTCTTGTAATACATAACAGGAAAGCACCACATTGAAATGAGTATTTAATGATGATATTTGGATATTACAACTTTCATTAATTACATTAGCCCCATTGTTGCCTATACCAATGATCTTTAGGGTATCAATTGTGTTTGACGTAAGCAACAATTTATCGCATAATGATTTACTTACAAATGATGATTGGCTGCCGCAATCTAATAATGCGCGTACCGTTTCATATTTTTTAGTTTTAGGGTTGGTTACCTTTATTATGGCAGTAGATAAAATAACGTGCGCTGAAACTTCTTTAGAAAAATTTACAGCTACATCAGCGTGTCCCTCCGAATTATTTACTGCGCTATCTTTGTGCAGTAGACTGTTGTGTCTTTTGTTGCAGTCACGACAAGGCCCCATGCGACATTCGCTCACAGGATGTCCTTGCCTTAAACAATTACTACATAATTTATATTTTGCCACTTCTGCTAATCTATCCTCGATGCTCTTTGCCTTAAATATATTACAATCATAAATCTTGTGATTTCCATTACATATAATGCACGAAAACGATATGCGAGACTTGTGATTACCTTGCTTACTATGCACACTAGCAAATGATTTGGTGACGTGATCTTGTTTTTGATTATGTGATATTGGATAATTGCGAGAAAATGTTGGAGCCATTCTTGTGGGGTTGATATCATGCTTATTACGGTTTATAGATTCCAGAACATCGGCACGATCTATTATAAATTTATAAAATTGTGACAAAGTTGGGACGTCCGCATCAAGATTGTTGCGATACTCTTCCCATTTGGTCAAGGTAAGACTGTCCAACTTTGAAGTTAGAATATATATTATGAGTATATCCCACTTGTCCGTTGGCTGGTCCAAGCTAGATAGCGCACGCAAATTCATTGTGACATGATCCACTAAATAACGCAACGATTTTTCTGATTCACGTGGAAGCGGCCTTATACTAAATAAGGAATTAAGATGATGGTTTATCAAAACTCTTTTATTATTATAGCGGTTGCAAAGAAGACTCCATGCTTGATCGTAATTTACTGAAGAAACCTCTAAATTTGAAATAATCCTTGCCGCTTCTCCCGTCAAATAAGAAATTAGATAATGAAATTTTTGAATTGGTGTCAAACGATCATTGTTATGAATCAAATTTTCAAATGTGTCACGGAACTCCAACCAACGAAAGTATGCGCCGTCAAATTTTGCAATTTGTATTTGCGGTAACTTCAATCCGGAATCTTGATGATCGCGATGACAAATAGTGTCGTCATGGCTTGAACAAGCCTTGGAATTGTTGTCAACTAAGTTTTTTGCGGATACAATAGCCGAAATAAAGTCTTGTTCAAAGTCATCCCGTTCATCAAGCTCGCTTGAAATATTTTGAGAATTTATAACCTCGATCTGACTCTGCAAGTCATCAAACTTGACTGACAACGACTCGAAACGAGACAGTCTCAAAGACAGCTCAGCTAATTGCACGCTAGTTAACTCTGATTCTTGTGTTAATTTAAGTAGATAATTTTTGAATTTTGTTATCTGTCCCTTAATAGAACTACGTTTGACAATTAATTCTCTTAACGCCTTTAGTGCAAGAGTGCTTTGATTTGAAACCGTTTCGTCAGGCATCGTTATCAATAATATGCAAATAATTTGAAAATAAAAATTTCAAATTCACTCAGTGCAAGCTGATTAACATAGAATAAATAATAAAGTGTATGGCTCACGTTCCTCACTTCGATGACAACACCCAGGCGCCAGATCCGTTATTTTACACCACCCGTCACAATTAACAGCTGCGGCGACGTAATACTTGTATACTTGAATTGTATAAAACCTGAAATTTCCGGCAAATATATGTAAATATTAAGCATAATAATGCCAATCTTTAACGACCAGTGATTTGCCTTTAAAATAAATACTAATTCGGCAAGTTGTCAAATCTGACACTAATTTACTAATTTACAAAATATTACAATTATTGATTAAGTTTTACAATTACAAACATGATTTGTACTTGCTTGCTTGAGAATAAATGATGAATATTGCAAAGAATGTTTAGTTTATGCTATGTGATTAGACTTTAGGATTTTTTTTATTTCTTAAAGAGATTTCTTTTACTAATTTGAATTTGAAAAAAGAAAGAAAATTAATTCTCAGACTTATACAAAGGCACAAATACTTAGTAACTTGATGTTAATTAATGATTTAGTACTTATTTCAATTTTTTATACACTAATAATTGATTTTATTTTATAAGGAGGGTAGATAATTATGACCTTAAATTCGTGAAAAATCGCTTAATTTAGACTATAAAAGCGATTAATTGACCTTATTTGCACAAATAAATGAATTAATAATGATATTATTCGTGAAACTATTATTATTTTATAATTTCTTTTTGTAAAAATCGGATAAAAAGATGGAAATAATTGGATGAATGGATTTAGTATGGACAAAGGAAAGGACACTTATCTTTCGTAGAACTGCTCCTGGCGATGTGATTTTTAGCTAATATCACTGCTCGCTAGTAGAATTATTCTGATATTTCTTGATACAGTTAGCTTCCTTTCCCTTGGATTTAGAATTTGCAACTTAGCTCGGCGACTTTGTAGAACATTCGCCGTCTTCAAAATTTAATATTATTTCTTGGTTCTTCTTTTAGTTTCCCCTCATGGGCCACCAAAATATGTTTTTGCTTACATATAGGTGGCAAATAAAACTTGGTTTTATAATATAGAACTTGAACGTTTATTTTTGGTGTCGACCGCGTGGCGACAGAATGACAAGTGAAGAGAATTCCAATTTCCTTATACAATTAGTGTTACGACAATCTCGACATGAATGCGTTGCTATTAATGAAAGATTAGGCGCTTATGCCGCGTATAATATTTTATGCGCTTGAACACATGTTATGAAACCATTTCCCGAACGGAACATTTCAAAGGAGCAAACAATATTCAACTACAGATTATGCAGAGCTTGGAGAATTATCGAAAACGCTTTCGACATCCTTGCGTCTCGTTTTCGAGTTTTTAGACAACCGCTAAAGGGTCTGTCCGGAAAGGGGTCAAATCGCGCCCCCCCCCCCCTTCGATTTTCAATTCGGGTACCTCATTTTGTTCCCCTCCTCGAGAGGTAACTCGAGTGCAATTTTGAGCCCCCTACCCCTACACAGTGAGGAAAAAAACCGCCCCAGACCGCAAAACTAGAAATGCGGATAACTCGAGAACCATTTGAGCTACAGAGTCGATAGACCCGGTTCTGGAAAGCTCTCGGCAAGCACTACCCGAGAAAAATAACAGATCGGACGATTTACGAAAATTCAACCCAAAAAAATGGAAAAGTAGTTTTTGGCGATTTTTTTCCCCTTGATGCAGTTGAGACTCAATCACCACAATGCACTCAGAATGTAGTCCCAACACCCCACTATGCACTCAAAAAGTTTCATCAAAATCGGTGCATGGCCCGATAGTTTAATAATTTTTTTTCTGGAGCGGGCCAGGGTTTTTCCATCCAATGAGGCGTACTGAAAATGCTCATAACTCAGAAACGCTCTTAGTTACCGGGTCGAACGACATCTTATCAAAAACCTGTCATGCTGGCATGATCAATGACTTTGATTTGGCGTTCCTGGAAAATCAGATTTCGTCATTCCCCATCAGAAGATCGGTTCGAATTAAGAATGAATTAAAACACGAGGTTTCGCAAGCTGCGAAATCACCGAAAAGCTTTATTAATATGGATTTTCTGCAGAATTCGTCGCGAACTCCGTCGATCGTTCCGCGAAGTGATTTTATTCTTATTATTCTCCTACTCGTCCGATTCTGAGTCACTACGTGTAGGCACGAAAAGGTCTGTGAGTCCGATGCGGGACGAGATATACTAAGCAAATGCCTGGCATAGGCCAGGTAGAAGATGGCAGTAGCTACGTGGGAGCGATCCGATCGTTCTCATCCCGCTCGGGCATTCGCAGTAGTATCGGCGTATACCGTCGACGGTGTTGTTCGAGGGGTCGTAGTCGATGTACAACCTGTACTTCTTAGAATTCCTATGGCGCACGCCAAGACATTACGTAACACGTGAATGACTCCGATAATGAGTAACTTTGAGCAGCTACACCAGCTTGTAAGGATCGCGAGAAAGCCGATCTGATGACGCGACTTCTAGAAACAAACACTGAGACGCTCTGGAGAAGCGAACACACATCGTACTCGAGCAATAGAATATCCGGAGACAAAGAGCCATGTCTTCATCGTCACGTCGCACAGGGGTCGTAGTTAAGCTTGTCCAGAGTATGAGGAAAAATGACGAACTCTGATTTTCCAGGAACGTCAAATCAAAGTCATTGATCAGGCCGGCCTGAAAGGTGTCGTTCGACCCGGTAACTCAGAGCGTTTCTGAGTTATGAGCATTTTCAGTACGCCTCATTGGATGGAAAAACCCTGGCCCGCTCCCGAAAAAAAAAATTAAATATTGGGCCATGCACCGATTTTGATGAAACTTTTTGAGTGCATAGTGGGGTGTTGGGACTACATCTATCGACTCTGTAGCTCAAATGGTTCTCGAGTTATCCGCATTTCTAGTTTTGCAGTCTGGGGCGGATATCTCCTCACACTGTAAGGGTAGGGGGCTCAAAATTGCACTCGAGTCACCTCTCGAGGAGAGGAACAAAATGAGGTACCCGAATCGAAAATCGAAGGGGGGGCGCGATTCCGGACAGAGCCTTTAGGTCTCGAAAATATAGATGCAGTTGTATTGGCAAGTTGTGCTTTACACAATTATTTGAGGAAAAAGTCGAAAACTTATTTGACTCCTAAGTGTGTTGATAGCGAAGACTTAGAGAGAGGTACTATTATGCATGGGGCTTGGCGTCAAGCAACAAATCAACTTAAGTCTCTGCAAAGAAACATTCAGAGGCCTTCGACAGATGGGAAGAACATCAGAAACACTCTCACTCAGTATTTCAACGGTGCCGGTAGCGTCACTTTATAAGATACAATGATAAATTAGTACCAAGTTGAAATAAATAATAAATTATACGTTCCCACAATTACAATATACATATATAATACTAGAAGACCCAGCCAAGCGTTGCTGTGTTATAAATTAAAATAAAACCTATCCTATCTTTTAAGTTAGATCAAATAACAGATAGTTACGAAGTTTGATCAAAATCGGTTAAGAAGTTTAGGAGTCCATCGCGGACAAACAACGTGACACGTAAATTATATATATTAAGATTAATAATTACATAACATAAGCCAGATGGACCGAATAAACATTGTTATACTTAGTTATTATTAAAAGAAATATTTGTTTCGAAATTAATCCATTCTAGTACTTATTTTATCCATATTTAGTTGAGGTTATCAAATAATTATTAACTACATACAAAACGTTTTTGGTATTCTATAGGTACTATTCCCGAGGTGATCGGGTCGAGTGGATAGCAATGGCTACCTACTTTATCTCAAGGGTCGTGGGTTCGATTACCACACAAGACAAACATTTGTATGCATGAACGTGTGTCTGCTTTGGTCGGCGTATTTTCTATGTATAACATGTATTTATTTACAAAAAAGTATTTGTGTATATTTATCAGTTATCTACACGTAAGTAGCTTAGTTAGGGACTAGATGGCGTTGTGTAATTCGTCCAAGAATATTTATTTATTGTATGGAATAGGTACCTACCCACTGAATTATAGAGGTAACATAATATACTGTATTTGTATATCATCTTACCTCTTCGTCTTCGTCGTCACTCATGAGTGAATCGATTCCCTTTCTTTTCGCATCATTTTTTTTCTCCAAGAACGTCAATAAATCATAATACCAAAGACTTGGCTTATGAACGTCACTAGTGGACGATCTAGTGCAATTTTTTGATTCTTTGACCTGAAAAGTTATCGAAAAAAATAAGGCGAGTACTTATGTAGAACTAAATGAGGAAACGTAAGTAGGTAGGTATAGTTTTAGCTTATTCATACTCTAAGGTAGGTACGAAATTTAATAAAAAATAATTATCACATTCAGTACATAAATAGTTTTATACAAATAAATAGTTAATTCTGGTTTCACAAGCAACTATTGAAGAACAGTCATAATAAGAAAAAAATACCTCACATATCATAAATACCTACAGGGCCTATTCTTTATTTTTTGTTAACACTTCAAGTTGACAATTTAATAACGTTTTCGTCATACATTGCGTAGACACGCATGTGTTGTAAATACGCACTAAGTGCAAAACCAGCGATGGCGATCAATAGTCAATTGTCAAGTAAATAGAGTATCAGCCCACTGGTGAAAAAAAAAGTAGGTATACTTTTGACAGTTGACACCTATATAGAGGGTATAAAGTATCATCCTACATTAGACAATGTAGGATGATACTTTTGACAGGTGTCACTTCCTTATTGCTACGTACTAAGGTTGCGTTTGTTTCCTTATGTTTGGCTTGACATTGCAATAGCAACTTTATACCCTCTATATAGGTGTCAACTGTCAAAAGTATCATCCTATATTGGACAAAGTATTGGTACGTAGGACGTACGTACAAAGTAAGTAGGACCTATACTACTTACGTAATAAAATGTATCTACATTATAAAGTAGGTATTTTACTGAATTTTTATTCAAAACTGTTATGTAGTTCTATTCTAATTAACTTTAGGTTAAGTTACTTACCTTCTTCGATTCCCGTATATAAGAAATTCTTAAATTATCTATTTTCTTTTTTGCAGTCGCGGCCGTGGCCGTTGGGTCGAGATCTTTTAATTTTGAGGCTAAAATATCCCACGCATTTTTTTTCTGACTCTAGTCTTTGTACGACTAAAGCTCGAGAACTTCTGTAATTACTTCTCTTCTTTTTCCTCTCGTACCATTTTGCGAACGTCGTCGTCGCGTGCGTCTGCCTCGCTCGCCGCTGCAACGTGACCATAGAATACATCTCTGAACGTGACTGTCGTTGGCGATGTTTTAAACAAGCGGCTAGACGGTTTCAAACAAGTTTTAAACCAACGCTTCTAACAGTGGTTTCAAACGCAAGCCTTGCTGCCTGGGGCGTTTAAAGGTCAAACGAAATTTGGCTAAATACAACAATCTACACTGTTTGAAACCGTGTAGCACATGCTTAAGAATAATATGTACTATGCATTGACTTTTGAAAAAATCTCACTAGCAGCCGCGCGACCGCAGCGCCGCCGTAGCGTCGCCGACGACGGACGAAGATTAATAATCTTAGCTTACAGAACTCGCCAAGCGTTCGTGCCTATACTCGAAGCGCGCGGGGAAAGGATTGCGTGCGTTTTGCATTTACTTGACACATTATTGTTTTGATTATTAAAAAATATAGTTCAAAAACAGGCTTTGATGGTTTACCAAACTAAAAATTTTAAAAATTAATTTCAATAATATAACAATTATGAAATTAAAGAGAAAATTAATGTAATTGTAAGAAAAGTGGGAGGTGTTAGATATTACCAGTGACCAAGACACCTTACTAAATACCACCTTAGTAAATGTCTATCCCTTACATAGTATCCATAACACAAGCCTAAATGTGCTTACTTTAGGCTAGGCTAATTGGTGTGATTGTGGGAAATATTATTATTATTAGGTATTAAAAATGACAGAATTATTTTGCTAAATTGCTGTTATTATCTCCTTACAAATTAAATAATATTACTTCAATCCTAAAGCTACTCAATAATAAGTAATTAAT
Organism: Calamotropha paludella; assembly: GCA_927399485.1. Taxonomy (NCBI): domain Eukaryota; kingdom Metazoa; phylum Arthropoda; class Insecta; order Lepidoptera; family Crambidae; genus Calamotropha; species Calamotropha paludella. Next base: position 16,074,166 of record OV656815.1, on the reverse strand, counting down.
TGTTCCATAGTTTCAGCATCAGCAGAAAGAAAAATTAATGCAACGGCTTTAAGGAAGCTGAGCTCAGGCAGCTGCATACTATTCAGTCATGGAATTCTTGAAAACATTGCAAACTGTCCATGTAATGCGACACCTGCAGCTAACAGCACTGCAACATTCACTTAAGAGTCCTGTCATGTCTGCGCCTATGTGAGTGTGTTTGTTTTGCAGAACTATATGTTACTGTTTTAACTAATCTTTATATATATAATTCTTCTGTGAGTGTGTATGTCACTGAACTCCTCCTAAACGGCTGGACCGATTTGAATGATTTTTTTTGTGTGTGTTCAAGGGGATCTGAGAATGGTTTAGATTCACAAATCAGCCCGGCAGATGGCGCTGCAGACGGTATCTAGGTTATTTATCTATACTGCAAAAATAACAGGCAGGACAACGTCTGTCGGGTCCACTAGTATACATATATACTATTAAATAGGTAAATTACTGACTAATATCTTTAGATATTTTATAGCTAATGTTATTAGAACAACTTCTTACACAGTTGTTGCAGTTGCTTGGATGTTCGATGGGCCTGTTTCACATAACACTTTCTGCATTTGTGAGTCTAGACATTCTTGAATGAGTTTGGTCCTTTGTCATTTTACAAAAACAAGTCTAGAAGTACTAGCATTACTCATCCTTTTTCTGCGGTCTTCTTGACAATAAAATTTTGTAGGCACAACTCCGTACAGCAAGATTACTCTGTGGCTTAATCCCATATTACATTGATAATAGTTGGCCGTATTTGTTTCAATCTGTAAGCAATTATTCATGTTATTTTTTTTACCCATAAATATTCAAGTAATTATTATAAATAAATAACTTTTCAATATTGTACAATGCAGCAACAACGAAGACTAGATCTGTTATTTAACCTTTAAACAAATTATTGATATTATTGTAAGTGTAATAAACACTCATTAATAATGTTTATTTATGTATACTTACATCAAAATGATCCTGACAAGAGAAAATTACTGTCCTTTCCTTAATTTCTTTAGGATCTGTGTGCAAGTCGCAACAACTTTTTACGAACTTTAAATTTTTTGTCATAGTAATAAATAGTTTTTCCGGCGTCTTTATTGTAGTATTTGTGCACGCTGGTACTGCACACGATTTATAACTCATTATTTCAGCAACTTACAGCTATAACAAATTATACAAATTATATCCACTAAATCAACCAATTGAACGCTATTATACATAAAATATTGGTATACAGCAGTGTTACCAACTCTTAAAAATGTTTATCCCTAAAACTAAATTCAAAACCTCTTAAAATTGCCCTAATTACTTGGAAATCCCCCTAAAAATATATTGTATGATATCATATTTTTGTTAAATTTTTTATTTATTAAAAGAAATTAAATTTATTACGTCAAATATTATTTCATTTTCTTCTGACAAATCAGATTTTATAAAGTCATGCATGTTAACATTGAATAAGCCTAACATTTTAGGAGATGGGTTGAATATTGTATGTACAAGATTCACCATTTCAATTTAAAATTCCAACTGCTATAATTGGATTATTAGTACACTATATGTCACTAAGTCCGAAGTCGCAAGGAAAAAAATAATTTTGATTGGCTAGTAACGACTGTTCCAGGGCGTATTCTTTACATCTTAATTTTTCTCGATAAATAAAAAATATAAAAAGTATGAAGGGTTACAAAAACCCTAAAAATATCGCTGAACATATAAAACCCCTTAAACAATCCCATCTCACTTATTTACCCCCTAAATTTAAGGGAAAAACCCCTAAGTTGGGAACCCTGGTATACAGACATGTGACGTCACTCACGGTAGTAATTTTTTTTTTATTTTTTTCTTTGTGGCTTGCACGATTTGTGCATTTAGCAAATTGCCAGTTCTTAAGTAATTTCCTGGGTTTCAATAAAGAAGTGGGGTTTTACTGAAACCTCCTCGTGGCCTTCTTGAGAGAGCGCGAAACCTTCCACTGTTTTGTTTCACTTGCCAACACTCATGCATATTCAGAAACATTCAGTAGTTAATAACCCACCATTATTACACACTAATATCAATGACAACACAATTTAAGAAGAAAACCAAAATTCTTAAAGTGACGCTTCGCGTTCCCGCCAAAAAGCTCGTAGTAATTTTTACTCCTCCTTTTCGGGATCGGGACAGACGAAGGTCTTAGACATTCTGCCAGTTATTGAATAGTTTCTTTTTTATTTTAGGTTGTGTTCCGAAATATACCTACATCAGTATCCTGGCCAGTGGTAATGACATCATGAATCGACATCATGCTGTTGATTTGTTTCGCAATATACTAGCCAGCGCGTTGATGTCGGAAATCGACGCCATATTGTGATAGTGATGGTGATTGTGATAGTGTGAGAGCGAGGGAGAGGGAACAGCCCAGCAAGATATACCACACTTTCTTGCACTTTGACCAGTACAAAATGGTGACGGATTCATGACGTCATTAGGCCTGGTGATTAGTCTTTTGATATACAGTCTAGATGTTGATGAATGATGATAGGAGTCGATCCTTGAATGATAGATCATCAATAGATGATGACTGAACAGTGCAATATCCCTTACCCTAGGTTTTAGTAAAAAAAAATCGGACTTTCCCGTGGATTTTTTGAGAGAGCAGTAAAAAATTACTCCCGCTGTTTTGCTTCACTTGCCAACACTTGTGCATGTTCACAAACATTAAGTGATTAATAGTCCACCACCACTAAGCACTAATATTTACAAATTACAAATTTTAACAGAAAAACCATACACGCTAGTGATGCTTCCCACTCACGCAAAAAAATCCCTTTGCGTAAGTAACAAGCGTTTTGACACCTAAATTATATGTACGCGACTCGTCATTTTATTAATGTAGCTCTGAAAAATTTAGCATTCTATTCAAATGTCTTCTTTATGACTCTTTGTCCTTATTTCATATTCTTAAAAAATACTCGAACTCCTTTATTTATGCCTTTCGTTTACCCTATCCCTTACTAAACTCAAAAATGTATGTTAAAATATTTCTCTATTTTACGTATTGAATATTATAGGTATTGTTATTATTATAAAGGAAAAGAATTCGTTGTAACAACGACATTGATAAAATAGAAAGAGGAAAGTGATTCGTGATAAGACATGTGTGTAATACACTTAAACACTTTAAAAACTTGAGTCTCTTTGGATTTATTGCGTCAAATTGTTAAAGTCCCAATGTCAAATGCTAATGGCACAAATATCTCTAGCCTCTCCTCTTGCTCAATATAATTGTTTGGCAAACTGTCTAGTTTGTTCCATCCTAGGAATGAAAGTTTTCGACGTTCTAGGTTCAAAGAAAACTAATCTGATGCTTATTTTGTTAATTCCAATAAAAAAGGAACAAAAATAAAAAACAAGCATCAAGCCCCTTATTGAATAAATAATTATTATATCGTAACGTAACGTCCGCATGGTAACGTACGTTGAGACCTCTTGTCGAAATTTATAAAATAATTATGTACTGGGTATTACAATTATGTTCAATGAAGCAGCTTTCCCTACAAAAATGTAAATTGTTTAAGAAATGTAAAACTGTAGGTGTCGTCACTATTATATCTACACTTTGTTAATTTTTCACCATGTTAGTAAGTTTTAATTTTTGTTTAATAGAAACTTGTAGAGTTGTAGCTTGTCATCAACGATTTATAATGTGTAACATTTATTAAATAGCGCAAAAAATATTTTAGCTGAATATGGCAGTGGATGACACTTTAAAGTTATCCAAAGATAATTCTGAGCGCTGTGACTCACTGGTTAATAATCAGTGTTGTATTTGTAACAACGGCAGTCTTCCACAGTCACCAGATAGGCAAGGCACTTCGGTAATCTCGGAGTCCCAGGTCTCTCCTTTACTTCCATCATCATTGTGTGACAGTATACATGACGTCAGTTCCTCTCAAAATATAATAATGTTCAGCGATAATATTGGTAAGGATATGGGCTCAAATTTGCGCTTAAAGTTAAATTCACCGGAGCAGTCGATTATAAATAATTGTTTTCCTTGTGCTAGTTTACATGAAATTATGCACAAAATATTCAACTACACATTTAGTAAGAATGATGAATTAATTATATTTATCGGAAATAGGGGTAATGTCAACAAAAAAAAGTTAACCTCTTACTTTGAAAAATTAAAACAATTAGAGCTTAAAAAAATTGTAATGTTTACATTCCCCTACATAAAAAATTTGTCAGATGCGGAAAATAATTATAGATTTAATTTAAATATGACTCTGAATTTATTCAGTCAGTATAATAATAATTTTAATGTAATTGACTCTAACAGTATTGTTAGTAAAAATGTATATACTTTTACTAATGGTAGATATTACCTGCCTCAGTACTATAAGAGACAGATAGTGAATTCACTATCATATTTTTTATTAACTTCAGCCAAGAACTTGGCTAATCAAACTGACTCTATTGAGCAGTATAATAATATTATGACATTGGAATCCGTTCCAAGCTATTTAAATTAGATATAGAGACAAAAGAGGTATCCTCTTGCAAATATAAATACATAAATAATGATTTTAACATGCCTCTTATAACATTACCATTAGAGTCAAATAAAAAAAAAAATGGTTGCCTGTAAAGTCGGTTTTACGGGCGAAGATTTTACGTGACAACGTCTTTTTCTCGGTAGAATATTTATTGATATGAATATAATTAAATTGCACAATAGGAACAAGGAATTGAATGAAAATAAGAATTGCACAAATTTTAACTATAGAAATATATTTTGTTTACTAAAACATTGTACATGTAAACTTAAACTTAACTAATTCCTATTTGAGTGATTTTGTTGAGGATAAAAAAAACTATAAATCATTATGTAACAGGATGTTTAAATATAAATGCCTGTAATATATTTCGAAAATTAATAAATGAATAATTTGGGTTATATAGGAAATATATCTACTACTATTAAATATTTATATTATAAGTGATTTATACATTAATGATTTAAATGGAACAATCTTGGATGGTTATCAAAATTTATCGATATAAACAATTTTTTTGTATTATATATATCATAAAGAGTTTACAATTTCATATATATACTTATAATATTAAAAATCAATAAACTTTTAAATATTGAGAAAACATTCGGCGGGCCTCTCTCTCGTTCGGTGACTCATCGTAACGTTACCGAGCGTTACACTTTTTCATAAGTGACTCCCAGCCGCAACCAATTTATAAGACGTTGTCACGTCAAAAATTGTGTTCAGAAATGCCCTCAAAATAAATGTAATTTAAATAAATTAAAAAATATTAACCTGGTGCATCAAAATAATAATGGACTATCAAAGGGCAAACAATTAGAGATGGAATTATTCATGAATTTAAAACAAATTGACATTTTGTGTATTACAGAACATTGGCTTGAGGGATGTGAACTCATGTTTAGTTTCAATAATCACCAGGTTGGTAGTTCATTCTGCAGAGTCAACACAGTACATGGGGGGTCACTGATTCTTTTAAATAAAAGTTTAAAATTTAAAGAACGGAAACATTCTATCAACATTCAGTAAAATTTTTGAAAAAACCGCGCTTAAGCAATTACAGAAATATTTTAGTAATAATAACTTACTACACATTAAACAATTTGGTTTTACCCGCGGACGGTCCACGACTGATGCTGGAATAAAATTGTTAGAATCCATTTATGAGGCCTGGGAGGAGTCGCAGGATGCCTATGGTGTTTTTTGTGACTTATCAAAGGCTTTTGACTGTGTCCAACATCAGACGTTAATCAGGAAATTACACTATTACGGTATCCGTGGTACCGCTTTGGATTTTCTCACTTCTTACCTAAGTGACAGGATTCAAAAGGTGGTCATCAATGGAGAGCAGTCGCCTGGATCATTTGTAACAATGGGGGTGCCGCAGGGCTCAATACTGGGTCCATTTCTATTTCTGGTATATATTAATGACCTCCCTCACCTTGTAAGACGCGACCATGAGATAGTCTTGTTTGCAGATGACATGTCTTTAATATTTAAAGTTAAACGTGGACAAATTAATATTGACGAAGTAAACATTGCACTCTCCAAGGTCGTTCACTGGTTTGGCGCCAATAATTTGTTGTTAAATGAAAATAAAACAAAATGCATTAGATTCACTATGCCAAATGTTCAATTAGCTAAAGCCAAAGTCCGGGTTAGGGATGAGGAAATAGAGCTGGCCAATCAAACTGTATTTCTGGGTATAACTTTAGATTCTAAGTTACAATGGGGTCCTCATATTGAATGCCTATCGAGCAGACTCAGTTCTGCAGCATACGCCGTAAAAATGATTCGTCAGTTAACAGACGTAAAAACTGCACGCTTGGTCTATTTTAGCTACTTCCACAGTATTATGACGTACGAGATACTACTGTGGGGAAATGCCGCCGATATTGGCTGCATTTTTGTGCTGCAGAAGAGGGCTGTTCGGGCGATCTATAGGATGGGCTCCCGAGAGTCTTTAAGAGAAAAATTTAAAGAAATTGGTATTATGACTGTACATTCACAATATATTTATGAAAACCTACTGTATGCGCATAAGTGTAAAGATATTAAATTCAGAAAAAATAGTGACAATCATAATTACAATTTAAGAAATAAAGACAAGCTAGCTCCATAAAATAAGCAACTCCTTTGCAGGTCACTGTATACGAATGTATAACACGCTGCCATGTAACATGCATGACTTGTCAATGAATAAATTTAAATTTTTAATTAAAACTCAGTTATGCAAAAAGGCTTATTATAGTGTTAAAGATTTTATGAATGATAAGGCAGCGTGGACCTAAAAGAAATGAATTGCTCGTTCTCTGAATCGTTTTGTAATATGCACAATTTGTAAGACATTTGGCGATTTTATAAGAGTTTTGGCACATGAGTTTCTTGCCCGATTCTTCTCATGTTAGCCCCTACGTTCGGAATCGGGTCGCTCGTGGCGATTACATGCGCGGCATCAACTCCGCGGATGTACTTGCCGCTAGCGCACGGGCTATCTTTATTATAAAAGAATATTATCTTGATTCTTCTATGTAAAATTGACGATTTTAAGTGCCCGCAAGGGCCTATGAAATAAAGTTATTTTGATTTTGATTTTTATCCAAAAACAAAATTCAGTCCGATCGTAGACTATTATTCCCTTTCTATTTATGGTCTAGTCTATGGTTCCAAATTGCCTTTCTTTTGCTGTGATTGGTTGCTCAATATCATTTCTCCTTGTTTAACCAATATGGCGTTTCTAGTGTTATGAGATGACAACATCGCAGTTTGTGTCCTATTTGTCATTTCCATGTTATAATTAATAATAAATATCTACCTCACAAGTTCAAAGAAATTTGGTAATTGTTATGATAATATTATTAACGTGAGACGCGTTTTGTTGGTTGTGAAACCCACGAACGCTTTAGTGGGAAAAGTACTACTTGGCTCCCGTAAAAATGGCGGGTGTGTTATCTTTACGGGTTGTGTTTTCGTTCCAATCGGAGAAAGTTGAGTATTCTTTCTAAAAGTGGTTCTGTAATAATAATGCAGTTACACTAAAATTCGTAAAGAATTATATTACGGCATGTGCTAATTTTGTTGTTTTGACGCTGGACGAGATTCGTTTTGACTAGAAGGTGCAACAGTCACCTTCTTTGATGAAATTAACAGTATGTCGCGCTGGGGCAGAGGCCGAGCCGGTAGCGTTGCCGTGCCGTTGGATAGTGCCCTTTTTAGAGAAAATAGTAATTGTCCGTCTGCTGCACGTTCTGCGGGCACTGTGGGTAAATGGGGTATCACCAGCTTTACTTCTATTCGAAGTGCTCCGTATGGTAAGCATTGTAATTTTAAGTGCTTTTAGTTTACCATTATCTTTATTTGACATTTTAGTTAAACTGTAATTTGTAAACACTGCAATATTGTGGTTTTGAATTTAAAAGTAACTAATTAATTGTATTGTTTGCTATTTTCGTTTCGTTTTGTTTACATATGTAGTTCATGAGTTATTTCTATTCCAGCATACACCAATAATGTCCTTAAAAAGCCTGTACAGGATCAAAACAGTCCATTGACAGTACCTGCAGTTGAAACTGAACAACCTCCACCAAAACCTAAGAAATTCTTTAAGTCTCGTAATGCCGAACCTTACCCTCCAGTTCCACAAATAACATATGCACCACCAGTGCCTGCAGCACCTCTTTCGCCAGAACATCCTTCCAACAGCAAAGAAAAGAAAACTGCTAAAAGAAGTAGAGTTTATAATCGGGATTCCTCATCACCAGAACTACCAAGGCGTAGTTTTGAGAAAACTAAAGCTAAGAAAAATTCTGTTGCCACAAAAGCATCTCGTAAAGAGGATCCCACATCAGATGCACAACCACCCAATAAACGCTATTTGGTTCGTAATCGTGATAAAGTTATAAATTATGCTGAAGATGGTAGTAATAGTCCAATACCAGAGTTCACCAGTCGCTATGAACCTCTTGTACCTAAAATTACTACATCTCCTAAAGTACCATCCCCCAAACAGAGTCCCATTATATCTAGCCCCAATTCTATAAAAACTGATGTGGTAAGTCCATCAACGAGCAAAGCAGCAAGTGAAGAGAGAAAACCGCCTCCTATTGTGCTTAGAATATCAAAAGGAACTTCTAGAATTGTTAGCACAGATTCTAATGAAGGATTGACCTCTCCTAGTTCTGATAGACACTCATCTATGGATACTCATTCTGACTTTAGTTCAGATCACAAAAAGAGTCCATCAGTAGAAACTATATGCTCTCCAAAGCATGAAGGCCTTAAAATAACAATCAAATGTTCCGGTCTTAACCAGGAGAACAAAAAGGAAAAAAAGAAAGAGAAAAAAGAACACAAATCACATAAACGCCATCACAAAAATATAGAGGAAGAAAATTCTAAGAAAGTAACTTCTCCAATGTCAGGAACTGACACTTATGACCTTTACAAAACTCTTGCATCACCATCACAAGATAGTAGCAAAGAAGTTACAAGTAAACTGCCAGCAGCCGATGACATAGAGTCACAGTTGGAGAAACTAGATTCAACCGGTTCTTTATCAAAGTCACCACGATTAGAGGTTCAGCCAAAAGAACTTCCACCAGAACCAAAGCCACCGGAGACTAGTACTGGAAGAGCAAGGAGAAATAGACCCAATATAAACTATAGTGAAAATGATGATTATTTAGATGTTTTAACTACAGGTTACTCAAATAAACAAGGAATTAAAACTGTTAATGAACTTAAGAAAGAAAGCAAGAGAGGTAAAAAGAAACAGGAAGTTGCTTCAGAAGTTATATCTCCTGCAGTTGATCAATCAGATACTATTGAAAGAGTTGAAAAAGAAGTTGAAAATATGCACGAAAAACATGATCTTATTGATATACTTTCAGGCAGTGAAGCTAGACCAACAGATTCCCTAAAGGTTAAAATTCATAAAAAGCATAAAAATAAAAATTCCAGTCCTGATTACAGTATAGAAATGCAACAAGAAAATAACATCCAAGAAATGGAAAAGGGACAAGAAGAAATGGGACATGACCAAGGAAATGTGGAAGAAACTCCCCGTGATACTGTTAATGATGAGCAGATTAATTCACAACCTACAACACAATCTTCAGATTCTGCTTACAATAGCTGCCCTAATGATGTCCTGGAAGATGAGTCTGAGAAAAATAATCAAGAAGAAGTATTTAAATCACCTCATGGAGTAGGTGATCCTGAGGAACATGGTGAAGATAAACCCAGTGTTAAATTAGTGATTACTAAGAAAAAGGGTTCTATATTTAAGAGCAAATCACTAGTAAATGATAATCCATCACCATTGCCTGCTCGGAAAAGGCGTCATTTATATAGACATGAATGGGCCAATGATGTAAGTATATTACTAAGTTTGTGTTATAAAAAAATCAAGAAACAAACAATTTGGTACTTGTGCTAAACTTTATTATTAGCTTTTAGTAGAGCTGCTGATGGCTATGGCCTAGTATATTGTATAGTATTTTGAACACCAAACAAGTGTACCTATATTGTTCACTCTACAAAAATTAATGCAGGTTCAGCTCATTTTAGAACAGTCTCAAATAAAAGTAAAATCAGTTTCAGTTTTGATTTTATTAATATTAATATAATTTTAATATATATTTTCCAAAATATTTTTCTCTTGCAAAACAAAAAGCCTTTTTTTGCATGAAGTTTCATATTTAGATCACAGGATGATAGTCATCCTGTGATCACGGCTCCTGTAAAGGAGTCGAAACGTCAGGATTGAAGTTTCATATTTAAAAATAAAGCCTCCTAGATAGAAAGCTACCAAATTGATAAATTATAACAAGCATCTGTATACATGTGAGATACCTATTTCTTGATATGTATTTATTTTTTATCTTATTTTGTAGAAGGGTAATGAGACTCCTAGACCAGAACAGACAGAAAATACAGAAGCCTCGGTTATAACAAATCCTGTACCTGAACAGTTGACCCGAGTAACAAGATACAAGGCCCCGGATCCCATAGCAGACCTTGATCATTCAGAACCTGTTAAACCCTACACTAGTGTCAAATGTGCTAAAGAAGCTAAGGAGGTATGCTGTTGCTGATTATTAATAAGAAATTTATATTGGTCATAGTTATTTATTTATTTTTACTATTTCTAGTTTTACACTGTTGTGAGGAATGTTAAGAAAGCACATCAGATACAAGAAATAGGAGAGTTCCAAGAATTGAATGATGATGTTGAATATCTTTTAGATGCCTTACAGGTAACAAATATTCCCTATTGTTTAAGTTTTGCATGACATAGTACATAATAGTCTCAAAGCATGCCTACAGCTCATACAAAGAAGTGCGAGAGAGAAAATTGTTGGTAATTATGAAGCCTTTACAAGTTGTTGGAAATGCATATATAGGTACACAAATCAAATATGGCACATAGTGGCATTTTTAAGTTTGACCAATTTAATTTTAAGACAAAATAAGCTGCTATTATTGCAAAGATAAATTAATTTTTATTAACCATGCATTCATCTTGTTTAAAGTAGTTTTAGTTGTTCTCTGAATATTATATACTTAGGTATTTGTGTATTGCAGATATCTCTAATTTAGTATTCATAATGCAAAGAATGTAAGTGGATCCTTTAAATTTATTCTTATTTCCATAGGATAACAATCCAATGTCAACGCGTTGTTTGTCGGCCATTACACTTGCAAGTAAGTGTACAGCGCCTGCGTTCCGTATGCACCTCCGGGCGCACGGTATAGTTCAAAAATTCTTCAGTGCGCTGCACGATGCGACCAACGATCAGGTAATTGAGCGTCATATTTTAATTTTTTTTCCAGTTGCTCCTATTGTTGATTGTCCTAAGGTGAAAGTTTATGACTTAGTTAAAGTAGGTCATCAACAACCAAGGCCTGCCAGTCACAGAGTATGTGTAGGTGTGTAAAGTGGTGGGTGGGTGGCTACCTTTGTGTTATATGGGTACTGTCAAATAGTTATCTTTTAATGTTAACATTAAAAAAAACAATCTTTATGTCCACTACACACTTTGATAAGGGAAGTGCCAAATGTCAAGTGTTTAGTGCCAATTAAGAATAATAATTTATAGGTCTAAATATTTGGAAGCTACTTAATGGCTGATTATGCTAGTTAAGAAAATCGGAAAGCTACCTTTTTGAAGGCAGATATTATACACTCCGAGGGTTACAGGAAGCTCTTAATTTTCTATTTTCTGCGAAGCCCAATTACATTTGTCAGTTTAATACAAAAAATACAATATTTTCATTGGATTAAAGCCAGTGATATTATAGAGCTAAGGTAGTGCGCCACTTATCCAATTTCTTGGTTCAAGAAAATTGGATACACATAAGATGAGTCCATTCTGTGTTTTCCAAATAAATATTCAGCATAGTGTTGCTTGTTTTCTTACTGTTTTGAAGGTTATTAATGAAATAAACAGAAAGTGAATATAATTGCCTTTATTAAATAATCAATAAACTATCTAACAAAACAGCAGGGGATTGAATATGACCCTAATAACTTGCAAACACCATATACCATATACTCATGGTCTGAGAATAGTCATCTGCTGCAGTTGTTTTCTTACCTGTATCACAATTGCAGTAATAGCCTCAATTGACTTGACGTTTTTGGAGTGCTTTATCAATCACAATACATACATAATAGGGTTTGTTGCTTACATGCTGATATTTTATTTTGAGTATGTGCCACGAATAAATGATTCTAAGTCATCTATATGATGGTTAATTCAGGGAACCCTAGGTGCGACCTTAATATATTCATATCATACTGTGTCTCATATTTAAATTACTTTTACAACTGCCACAATTTATTTCAAATAAGTAACAATACGGTATAGTAAACCACCACTGTTCATAGTAAAACATCTTGTGATGTTTGCTTGAAGGGTGCTGAACTGCCGTTTTCCTTTATTTATTGTTTCGGGAATATGCACTTGAAAGACCCGTTAAGGCAAAGCAATATGATCAATTTTAACGATAAACCCCTTATACTTTATACCTAATCTAAAATAAGGCATTTTGTAACAAAAAAGTCCAACAACAAAACTATGTGCTTATTTTATTAAAACTAATGAGGGTGTCTAGAGTCGGGATAAATACGCTTTAGAAAGAGTCACAACTCCTAAAATATTTAATTATGAGCTAAAGTCTTGACACCAATTTCAATATTAATTTTAATGCATCTAAAGAGTAACAAAAAAAAAAGTATGTATACAGTCTTGTTTTTGACGTGATAGATAACGTCTTATAAATCGATGAAGGCCGGCTGCATGCACAAAAAAGCATGACTCATTGTCACGTTCCCTTATTGTTACCGCTTGAGCCGTAGTGGTGTATGTGGTATCCATTGTTTATAACAACAAGAATTGCGGCAAAAAAGGTAATTAATTCTTGCATTTTAAGAATTTGATTAGTAATATAATGTAATATAAATTTCAGGTCGGCGAGTGCAGTAATAATAGGTTATATTACAATTTTGACAAAAAAGTATTATAACTCATATAAACGATCGTAAAAGTCAACGCAGAGGATCTTAAATATCACGTATGTGATATATAGTCACCATAAAATTGTAATTAATGTTAGATTAGAATCTATCTCGCGAGATTGTAAACTGTCGAAAGATAGTGAACGTAATATAGTTGTTACAATTCAACGCATCATTATCACCTGATAATGATGCTGATCGAAGTGAAACCGCCAAATATCACTAACCTAACCTAACCTATCTAAAAATATATAAACCTATCGAATATAAAAACCTATCAAAAAATAATGTAATTAATTGTAATCTCTATGTTACGGTTCACAATCTTTCGACAGTTTACAATATTACGAGATAGATTATAATCTTACGGTAGTTACAATTTTACGGTGACATATATAAGTTGTAAATAAATGGTTGATAGCACATTGTTACTTGTAATTAATCTGTATAATTAAAATAAAGAAATATTTGAATTAACGAGTGCAAATGAATACAATTTTTTCGATAAAATAATTATCGAAAAAATTGTAATTTTCAATTAACTCTCTCTCTGTATTATATAAAATTTTGATAATTCAGTGATAATAATTCAATTCATAAAAGCATACAATTTTTCTTCAATGTTTTCTTATTAAGTTATTACGTAAAATTATTGTCCGTAAACCGACTTTACAAACAACAATTTTTTTTAAGAGTAGAAACAACAATTTTTTCACACTACGTTTAAAGTATTTTAAGTATTTTTTAGATGTTTTTAAGGTTGTTCCTGTGTAATTTTTGTTGATAATCCTTTTATTGTCTATTTATTGCCTACTTTCGTAGCTGTCGAACGAAACAACAATTTTATGCGTGTATGACATCGTCAGATATCGCTAAATAAATTAGCCCATCTGAATTCACTAACAAAAATAATTTTAAAAAGTCACCATTTCAAAATGGAAGGGCCAAAATGCCGTATTATTGTGAATTTGGTAATAAAATTGATCATATTGCTTTGTCTTAACTTGTCAATCACCGGTAACCAGACAGATTGCTATATTATAGTTGTTGGTTTTCTGAAACACATAATAACACCCAGACATGAAACAAACGTAAATGTTCATCACAAATGTTTGTCACAGTTGGGGATCAAAAACATAACCCACTGGCTGCTCATAAAATATCACTTATTTTATTCACTGTCAATAAAATAACAGTAAATCCATAATAGTATTTTGCCTTATGCAGCTTTAGATTTAAAACAACTAACTGTCAAAAAATATCATTCACTTCCCTAGATTGAATTTACTCTGCAGTGGTATGTTGCAAAAGAGTTTCCCCCTCCCTCTGACATCTTGGACCGAAGAATTATTTGACTATGTGCTCTTTAGATCTCTCACAGGCAGCACAAACATTGCGATGGCTTTTAAATATCGACAAAACCTCTTTATTTTGAGTTATAGTTTATATATGAGTTTCTATTTCAACTGACCAACTTCATCTACAAATTTACAATTCACAAAAAACCATATGTAAAATCAAAGTACGAGATTGGCTACTTCTGCTAGATTATGAAAAAACCGAACAACTTCTAGCTTTACTTTAAAATATAATTGGAAAAAAATTCAAAATACATTTAAAAATTAATATTAAATAGTAAATTTAACTAAATAATAAACTAAACTCAATTATTTAAAATTACTTAAAAGCAATAAAAAAATCTAAGTTATACTTACAATATTTAGTACCAAATCAATGAGACACATGCAGGCATGCGTACACGCACACTCTCTAACACACACACACACACACGCGCGCGCGCACCCACACACACACACACACACACGCACACGCACACATATACACATTGATACGTCCGATGACTTCTTAGTTTATAGCTACAAGATAGTGGTATGTGCTAATGCAATACGATATAAGAGGGAAGGATCTGTCTCCTAGAATACAGGTTTACCTAAACTAGGGGGCAGAGTATTATTATTTTTTATGTTTAGCATTGTACTTTGAATAATGTTTGTAAGATTATTGTTTTTGTGCTATTGTTGGACAATAAATTATTATTGTTATTATTATTATTATTAAGTAAATAAAAACTTAAAATATTTGACCTTATTAACTATAAATTCTATGTTGATTGAAACATAGCTATCTTGAATTCTATCGTTTAATTTTATACACTACTGAACACATCTCTTTCAGAGAGTTAAACATAATTTATTTTTCATGATTTCAATAGTAAGCAGAAAAAGTAGAAGACTACTTTGCAGTGTAGTAAAGGCTTCACATTAAACAGACATGTCCTAAAGTGTTTTTAACTAAATATTAAAACAGTAGCTTGCACTATTCACTAATCAAAGTATGCACCAGGCATAACTAGAGAGATATGATGCAGTAAATTATTGAATCACCATACACGAGATTCAACCAACACTGCAGCTGTATTACGCAATAATAATACATGTTTACCGAAAAGTTGCAGTGATGCAGTTCTGGGTAATTACTACTTTGTCGTTATTATTTAAGAGATAGCGTTGCCGTCGCTGTCTTATAAAAAGAACTACAATATTGAGACAAAAAAGTTATAAACTTTAGAAGTGGTAGGGAAGTAAACTGTATTGAATTTAAATGCAAAATTTCCAAATTCTCGTTTTATTTTCCAAAATGTTTCTCAATTTTTTGTGATATTTATCCTTATAACTGATAATTTTCCACAGAGCTTAGGCCTTTGCACAGCGACAGTGATGTTCGTGCTGTCACAAGATAGATTAAATATGGATCTGGATCGCGAATCATTGGAGCTTATGCTAAATCTTCTAGAATCAGATGTTTCTCATAAGTAAGTAGCTACTATGTAGTCGACTAGTCATTTTGTAATTTATTATCCTGCTTGATATGAATTATATGCTTTCTTTTTTAAAATGTGAAATAAAAACTTGTATAAAAGATCCGCACTTATAAATATCCTTTTGAATGCCTAAAAGTAATCAGGGAAGACAAATTACTAGATAAAACTTTTGAACTTTATTTGAAAATAGTTTTTGCTTAATATTTGTTCTTGAGAAACACTGGATTTAAAAAGATTGTGATTTATGTCAATGTAACGACTAAATAGGCAGTAACTTCATTGCAGTGATGCTGTATTTGTTATGCAGAAATTATTTGATACTGTTGATTATAGTACTTATAACAATTCACAGGAACGCCCTTGATGATTGTGGGCTCACATCAGCGCAGCTTGCGAAAACGCAGGAACGTGTGAGAGAGCTATGTGCTGAAATCAAAAGCCAAGGAAAAGCGCAGCACCTTGATTTGGATAATATTACTGTAAGTAAATTATTTTCATGTCATATCATATATGACTAATGTTTTAATGCTGTTATAAGCAGGAGAAAAAGTGACCTACTAAATGAAAGAAAATGTGAATATTATAGTATATTTTTCTGTAACAAATATAAATTATTTTTAAACAGGTTGGCCACCTTGCCATGGAAACTCTCCTATCCCTCACTTCTAAGCGTGCCGGAGAGTGGTTTAAAGAAGAGTTGCGAGTGTTAGGAGGTGTAGACCATATTGTGCGCACCATACAAGACTGCGCTAACCGACTGGAAACTCCGGCATCCACATGGACCGAAGCTGATGTCGATGTCCTTAGAAAAGCAGACCGATGTATGCGGGTTCTGGAGAATGTGAGTATATTTTCATTTGCATATATTCCTCCATACAATATTGTGCGAATCCGTCTAGGATTTCTTCTTCTATGTGTTTACTTTCTTAGCAAGATAAGTCTGGCCCTTTTATCCAGAAAGATGTTCCAATCCCATCTGAGATGAATTTAATAAACATAACTTTTCTAAACACTTTTTCGATTTGCCAATTTGCACAATGTACTAACAATATGTTATCTTGAATCTCTCATAATGATAGAGTCAAAGGATCGCCACTTATAGTTCTAAGTAAATAACTAAGACACCTGTGATGTTGAGAGAAATAAAGGATTTATTATTTATCTATTGTAAATTCCAGGTTACCCAACAAAACGAAGACAATCAACTGTATCTGGTGAGCGAGACTCTAGGAGCGCCTCGAACGCTGGCGTCGCTTCTCAGGCGATGTGCAGGCGAAGCAAGGACGGCTGTGGAACTGCAGGGGCCGCTTCTCGATGCAGCTTTGCCTGCTATCAAAGTCCTTGTTAACTTGTCACATTCATTCGGAGCTACGAGTAAGTTAACATTGTTATAAGTATTTCTACCACTATTTTGGGTCGTGGTTTGAGATTTTGTTATGATTTTCATTAAGTCTACATTATTCAAAATATACATTTTACCTAGTGTGGCCATAAGTTCTGTTACAAATGAAAATGCAATTTTTTTACGAGGTAATGTAATATTACTAAAGTATATATGTAATGTATATGTGTAAAATAAAAAAACATTCTATTCAAAATGGACACCTTTGGCTTTTATACATGCCTTTAATCTGTCTGGAAACGAATCTATGGATTTACGCACTGTTTACATGGGAAATTTCGCCACTACTTGCTCTAGAGATTTTTTAAGAGACTCGATGTCGTGTGTCCTGTGTGAGTTGAGGTCTGGACTAGATGAGGGCCAGTCTTCAGTTCTTATAAATCCGGAACGTTGATTTCAAGCCAGGCTTCGGTAGTTTGTGCCTTGTGACCAGGTGCAGAGTCCTGCTGGAAAGTCCACAGTAATTTTTAAAAAAGCTTATTGCTGAGAAGGTTAACAACACGATCCAAGACTGATACACTTTAGTTGAAGTTTTCACTCCTTTTTCACAAAAATGTGGTTTTGTCACGCCTTGATAATACACTTATTTGTTTAAATAAGTTTAAAGGATGATGACCATGATTTACCTTTCCGACCTTTAGAACTGTGAGCTCTTCAATCGTGAATTCTGTTCTTCTGCGCCCTTCACCTGCGTATCGTGACAGGAGGCATTTTGATAGATCTACTCTCATTAATAGTAAAGATTGATTCAGGGCATGTCCTGTATATCGTTGATAAGCACCGAGCTTAATGTCTTGATTTATAATACGCGACAAAGTCGTAGCGGGAATCTTCATTTCTCGCAATAAGATTTATTGCTTTTTAAGATTTATAATTGTATATTATATAGATTTACAAGATTTATGGCTTGCACGATTTGTGCTTTTAGCCAGTGTCAAGTAAGTATAATTGTAATAAATATTTATATATAAATAATTTTTATATTTTTTTGGTCAGTTACCCCACACATTTACTGAAACCTCACTGTGGACTTCTTAAGAGCAGGAAAAGACAACTTACGCTGCTTTGTTACACTTGCCAACACTCGTGTATGTTCACAAACACTTAGTGGTTAATAATCCACCATTATTACGCACTTATATCCACCACAACACATATTTCAACAAGAGAAACAAAACTACCAACGTGACGCTTCCCGCTCCCGCCAAAAAGTCCGATTTATTGCTTCCTAACGGGGTTTCGCCAATTTCTGGCTTTAATTAAATAGTTGAAGAAATGTAAAGGTTTTATGTAACAGTATTAATGGCCAGACTAGTTATATTATTTTGCTAAACTCGTAGTTCTTTGTTTAAATGAGTTTAAATTTTTATAAACAGTTTCACGTGGCGCTCAAGTAGTGGGAGAACAGCCGTCAGTTATGGAGATTTGCCTTGTAATACTAAACAACCAAGACAACTTCATACCAGATGACAGGAACTTTGAATTTAGTGTTTGTGTAAGTATTTACAAATTGTATGTTGACTGAAAATTCTTTATTAATATTCTTAAAATTTTGTAAACTGGTGTCATAGCAGCTTAAATATTTACGTACTCAATTGGCTTAAATATTTCAAGTTGGAATTTATAAAAATAAATATGTTACTCTAACTACTTCTTATCTTTTCCTTTATGCAATTTCTTTACATTTAGTTTTATAAAACAATAATGCTTCAACAAACAACTTTGTTCTTTGTTTGTGACGGTTTCTTACAAAGTAGTAGCTTTAGTTCACCCTTGGCTCCCCGGGTAACTGTACACTCTCTAATGGAATACAACCCTTCCTAATTACCAAACAAAACATATTTGATTTATATGAAAGCCCGTCTTCTATTGGTTTTTATAAATCCTAAATTTTAAAATTCATTTTTAACCATTTGTTTTTTCTGCGTGTTTTCCGAAAACGACGCAAGTAACATATAATAACTCAACAGGTGCTGCTTTTGCTGATTAATTTAGTTCAGAACAACGACGTTAATACTCAGCGTTTGTTAGACGCGCGTGTACGCGTGGACAATGAGGACGATATTATATCACGCCACGTCTCAGCGCTAGATCTCATCGTGGACCTGTTTCATAAGAGAGAAGACTTAGCCAAGTAAGATATATCGGCAAAGAGTATAATATAATTGGTGTTTGATTTAGATTTATTACGTTTACGCTACATATGTCTTGCAACACAATACTCCAGTCATACATGACAGCAAAAGTAACAACTAGTACCTCTTTTAATCACGGTACCTAGGTATAAAATTTTTATTATGACTATTTTTGTCGTTTAATGTTTCTGATATTTCGTCACAGAAATCTAGTTATAGTATAAGTATAGAAATAATAGAATGTTTAAATTATAAATACATTGTATAAAGCTCACTTGTAACTTAAAAATCGCTACCTCCTTGCTTTACTCACCAACCAGCTAATGAGCTGGTAGTGAGTGGTAATTTGTGAGATGTTATGACCAGAAATATACTTATTAATCAGACTTTAAATTAAATTTTTGACGTGATAACGTCTTATAAATCGATGAACGCCTGCTGCACGCACGAAAAAGCATGACTCATTGTCACGTTCCGCCTGAGCCGAGCGTGCAAGCGAGAGCGCGGAACAAGCGATAAAGAAGCACGATCGGCCTTAGCGTTCGGCTTCTGACGCATCTATCTCTCTTCCTCTACATCGGCCAATGCATCCGAGTAGAAGAGAGACAGCGCCAGCATACAACCTACATGTGAACTTTTTTGTCAACTGTTTTTAAAGTGAAGTGAATTAACTCCTTTGTATTATACAAAATAATGATAATACAGTAATAACAATTCAATTCAATTAATAAAAGTATGCAATTTTTGTTTTTTTATGACGTTATCACGTAAAATTATCGTTCGTAAACCGACTTTACAGACAACCAATTTTTTAATGTTAGGATCTTTGCTAATTGGCAATTATGAATAACTGCCTATCTGCATGTTAGTTATGTATAGTGTTTGTTTTATTTATATGTTACATAGCCGAAACCTTTTATTTCTGATGTGGATGCCTATTTTATAAGTCCAGAAATGATCCTATATTCTTTCCTTTCAATGAGCATTTTACGTATATCCTGGAAACATGCCACGTTATCCCGCTTCCAAAAACACATAACTCTACATTTTTTCCTGAATACATCCCTCCCTATATAAAGTTGGTGACAAAAAATAAGATTACTTTTAAACCCTTTTCAATCTGGCCATAGCACATCCACAACATTGCTTAAGATAACAAACTACATATTCCTGGGATGTAGAAGCGGCAATTTGCGCTGTTAAATTTGGTTGTTTTCAGTAATGCCGTTAATTCAATCGACTTTGATAAAAACCTAGGTGTTCTATGTTCTCTGAACTTACTGCCTACAACAATTGATTGGTTTCGAATTCACCTGCTAGAGTGACGGCAACCCATCCCCTTTGGTGATTCCTTTTTTGCGTGGCGTGCCATGAACATTGGAGTTCCTCAGGGTGGCGACTTATCTCCACATTAACTCAATTAATCTTTCTTTATCTTGTTCATATCACCGCTGGTTGCATTTATGCTGGGGGTCTCCATATCTGTAGCTTGTATCTACACAAGCGAACTTGTTTAAACTCTCCAGTACAATCTTGCACATATAAGTAGTTTGAGTTAGCAATATACATATGCGTTTTTCTGTATTGATCTATATTTATATTCATCTATGTATGTGATTCTTTTTTAAATTGTACTCAATTTCCCTTCGTTCTTTTTCTTATTATTTTTTTACTTAAAATTACCTGGAGAAGATTGCTGTTTAGCAATAACACCACTTGTTGTGTGCTTACTTTTGTATTTTATCTGTTTCTTTATAATATGTCTTTACTGTGCAATAAAGAGTTTATTATTATTAAATTCTATGTATTAAAGTCATAATGTTCAGCTTGGTGAATTGTGTATGCCTTTTTAATATGAATATTTCTTTACTTTAGGAGAGCAGAAGAAAATACAGACGCAATTTTAGATGGAGAAAAAGACAAAAAACAATCTCAAGACGATATTGACGAAACTGTTGCAAAATGTAAGTAGCTAAACTTTTTATTTAATATCTCTTTTCTGCATCTGCATCTGCATGAAATTGAAGAATTTTCATAGACTTTGGTTTTGACAGTATTATCAAATATTCTACAAAAATCGATTACTTGTTGTTTGAAAGCAAATATATTTAAATAATTACTACTCATAATAGTTATTGTAGCTCACATTATATTGTCTGGATTATATTTTTTATACATTTTTTCTTTAATAAACTGTTTGTTGGCCATGTATGTATTATACAGCACAGCATACATAACTTTACGGATGTTCTGAATATAAAACGCTTGAGTATAGCTGCGGAACGCAAAAATATTGGTGTCGTCAGGGCATAAGGAAGCGGAGTATTTATTCGTCCAGTCACGAGACCCTTGTAAATATTACACTCAGTGTGAATAATTTATTCAAATATTCATATTGAGCACTCTTGTATTTCTACCCTAAGTCATAACAGTGAGGTCGACAATAGGATGATGATTTAACCCACTTGAACCTACCGACCCATACATGGGTTCGTAAAAATAAAAAAATCTACCCTCATTATTTAAATTATTTAAACCAAGTTACTCAATTTTTTAGAAGCTTTAGTCGATATCTGTTAATTGTAGTGACAAGTAACGCAGTGAATTTATTAGTTTCTTCGTGTTTCACGCGATTGAAAAATTTTTTTTTGGAAATTCTAAAACATGTCCTCAAAAAGGTAAGTTTGTAATAAATTATTGTAATGGTTTTAAAAATATAGAAGTAAAAATAGAAAATAAATAACATTTTAGTATTTATGTTGAAAAAATAATTATAATAATTTAACTTTTTGTCACATTTATATGGCCGCAATTTCTATGAACCCATGCATGGGTCTGTCGGCACAACCATAGTACATTGAAAGTTTTAACAATTTGTTTTTTTATTGCATATTTCAGATCAAAACCTTTATCAGTGCACGACATTTTGAACGAGTTAGAGAATAGTGATGACCTGGTTCCGGAATGCATAACATTTGAACCACCAGATAACGCCAATACTGCTGTTACTGATGAAGATTCGGGAGAAGAGGATAATATTTTCATACATAACCTGCCCGGTTCAATTTTACGTGCACCTGCGGAAGTTACTTATGGCAATCAGGCTGATTCTGAATCTGAGAGTGATGATGACATTTCCTTGGCTAGTTTACAGAAAAGATCTCGCATTGAACAGCCCCTTCAACAGCCAAGGCCATCTACATCTACCGAACAAGAAGATACAGTAATTCGCCCTCCATCAGTACAAAACAAAACCTACGAATGGAGGAGTCGACATAGACCAAATGAATTTCCTAGTTTCCAACCCTTAGAAGGCCCCAAAAATATGTTACGTTCTCCGATAAACTATTTTGAACAATTATTCAATGACGAAGTTATAAATATGCTTATAGAGTATACCAATTCTATTTATGCTTAGTATGCTTCTCAAAAAAATAAACCAGGCAATGTAACTACCAGTGAAATGAAATCTTTTATTGGAATATTACTTTATAGTGGATATGTATGCTTGCCAAGACGTCGTATGTATTGGGAAAACTCATCCGATTGTGAATTTCCCCTTGTGAATCAATCTCTATCTCGTGACAGATTTACATACATCATGAACCATTTGCACTGTTGTGACAACTCATTGATGCAAACCGAAAGTGATAAATATGCTAAAATGCGGCCTTTATTTAGTTTGCTAAACTCTGTTTTTCAAGAAAACGCACCCGTTGAAGAGATGCATAGTATTGACGAGGCTATGATTCCTTATTACGGCGGTCACAGTTGTAAGCAGTTCATCAGGGGTAAGCCAATTAGATGGGGATACAAATATTGGGTTGGGGCTACGCGTCTAGAGTATGTTGTTTGGTTCGATCCTTACCAAGGACAGTACTCACAATTACCAGCTCTTTACAAGAAATTTGGACTCGGTGGTAGTGTAATATTACAGTATGCAAAAACTCTACAAAACATGTACCCTAAAAATACTTATCATCTTTTTTTTGATAATTATTTCACATCTATCCCCCTTTTACACGAACTGAAAAACAGGAATTTGAAAGCGACCGGTACAATTCGTGAAAATCGAGTCTCCAAATGCCCATTGCCATCCAACCAGACTTTCAAGAAAACTGACCGTGGAACCTTTGCTTATAAGGCAAGTTTAAAAGAACAGATACTTGTTTGCAAATGGAACGATAAGAGTGTTGTTACCGTTGCCTCTAATGTGGAGTCCGTTGAACCGTTACTAAAAACAAGGCGTTTCTCTCAATATTTGAAAAAATATGTACAAGTTGACCAGCCCCACATTGTCAAAATATATAATGAAAATATGGGAGGAGTTGATCGTTCCGATCAGAATATAGGCCTGTACAGCACCAGTATCAGGGGCAAAAAATGGTATTTCCCTTTATTTTGTCACAGTATTGATATGACGCTGCATAATGCATGGCAAATGTTTCGTATTGATGGAGGACAACTTGATCACCTCGGTTTTCGCAGATCTGTTACAAAAGCCTTATTAGAAACCAACAGAAGGTGTGAAAAACGTGGATCTTGTCCTGCACCTAAAAGTCACCTTGAAAATATATGATACGATAACATGGGTCATCTAATAAGCTATGATAGCAAGATTCTCAAATGCAAAGTATGTAAACGAAGCTGCAATTATATTTGCGTGAAGTGTAATATACGTTTACATCCTAAAAAGTGTTTTCTTAGTTACCATTCATCATCATCATCAGTATAAAATGTTGACAAAAACTAAAATGTTACTATAACAATAATAAATAATACTTTTTCATAACAAAAAGTCTTTTATTTATGTCTCCATACATTCTTGAAAACTTCTTAGTAAATAGTATATGTTATGCCGACCGACCCATATGTGGTCGTCATTTTCCAGCTTTTCCTATGGGTCACTAATTTTTTTTATTATTTTTCCTGATAAACTCAGGCAATAATTAAGAACATATATAAAAATCACAACTTTCTAAGACAAAAATAGTTTCAGGCTTATCTGGGTTAATGCAAGCAAGAGGAAAAGTCCCGATCAATGTTGAATGGCAAAGTATTTGATTAGTTGCCACATCTGCCTACTACGTCAAGTAGATGCACATCTGAAAATTAAAGTTAAAGAATGTATTTACAAAGTTTTTCTAAAATGATAGGGGCAGGCTCTGTATTGTATTTCTAAATAAACCACTGGGTCATCCAGTTCTATTATTCAGTAAACCTCTAGCCCGCACTAATGTTCAGTCACATGCTATATCTTACCTCTTTGTTGACTCCTCTTTATTAATTTGTTATATTTTTAAATGTTAAAACTAGTCTAGTCTAGTTAAAACGAGTCGGGGTTAGAGCTCCCTGCGTCTGTATTCCCGAGTACTGATAACCCGTCTGTTTATAAAGCCAGGGTGATTAGGCACCTGGGTTAGCTTGTTGCATCTGGATTCTGTCTCGGCCCCCGGGCTTGATTGGAATCAAGAGCAAACCCATTCTAAATAAAAAAAATATAAATATCCAATTTTGAAAGTGTTTGTTGGTGTGTCCAGTGCTAGCTCGCGCAGGCACGCATATGGAGCACACGATGGTGGGCGCGTACATCGCGCTACTGCTGGGCCACGTGGCAGTGGCGGGCGGAACGCACGCGGCGGCGGTGCGCGCGCGCGTTCCCGCCTACGCGCCGCTGCTGCCCACGCTCAAGAAATACTTCACCTTCCTGTCACTCACCGCCAGCGTAAGTATACCTTTAAATGCACTATCGACGGACACGCATTATTGCGTCGTGTGCAATACTTGCTGTCACGCAACAATAATACTGTCTTCATCTCCGACGTGTTCGTGTTAAAAATGTATGAAGTCGCGTAATGCATTGTGAAAAGTTCCGGTGCTTTGCCCGCCGTATAACGAATGTCTGTCGCAGCTCTGAAAAGTGCAGTTTTGTTATTCACGAGCAGAAGTAGGATATGTTAAATCTATAGTCCAACGAAAGAATGCGATCCTGACAGGTCATAATAAAACAACAAGGCGACATAACTTTGAAGTGCTGTTGAAAAATATTTTGAATATGATTAAAAAAATACCGATTGCCATACTAACGGATAATTACACTGGTTAACAAAGTTTTGTAACCAGAAAGTTGATTACTAATTTTGAATTACTTACCTATGCTCATTTTATCACCATATTTATTTTGATTCCATGAGGTCTCGTTTTCGTGTAGCTGTTGGTAGAGCTACTACCAACAAAATTGAATATTAACCTTTCTCTTTCAGGATTGATTTATTTGAAGAACGTAGTGTTTTTCTGTTTTTTGAGTTAAGTGCTTCTTAAATAATGTCTAAAAAGTGTAAAAAAGATCCTGATAAGTTTTATTATCCTTGTGGCGACATTAGTTTTAAGACTCATCGAAGGAATTTGACACCATTTTAGTAACTAAATTATATGAACCGTAATTTGGCTTTGCCATCGGACAACAAGACAATGCGTGGGTTTCACACATTTGTTGTGTTACATGTGGTACTTCTTACTGGATGGGCGAGAAGATCTTGGTCTATGCCTTTTGAATCTCTATGATTTGGTCGGAACCAACAAACCACTCATCTGATTCCTACTTTAGTCTTACAGGTACAAAAGATATTACAATTAAAACATAAGAAATCATCTATCAAGTAATTATAAAAGCATTGTAGCGGAGCTGTTATCTACTTATAAGGCTTTGGGCTGTAATATGTCGTTAAATAAATAAGAAAACAATATTTTATTTCAATTATCCAACGCAGTTACAAGGATAGATTAACTGTTTCTTTTTGCAGTGATTCCTTTAGAATAATTTGATATTAAAATAATGTAGTAATAAAATAAATAATATTGTAAAACAGCGCCCAAACCTTCTGTAGGGAAGTAGCGTAATACGAGTAACTATTTAGAAAAAAGTTAGTTTTGTCTATTTATGGTAAAAAATGGCCACTCCAAATGGTTAGTTGGGCCATCAAACGGTAAACGGTATTGATGCAAATATGCAAATGCTAAAAGCAGAATGAATCAAATTAGTTAAAAACAACAAGCCGGCAAAAATTGATGAATTGGCTTTGTAATATGGTCATTAGATTCTGAGAATCTCTCTCTATTATTGCCAGTATAATGCAATTGAGTTAATCTGGGCTCAAATAAAAGGTTACGAAGCTCGCCATAACACTTCTCCGCCGTTTAGCACAAAAAAGATGCTGATGATTAAAAGAAGCCTGTGGGAAAGTAATACTAGGCGATGCAGTCGCTAAGCATAAAGCTACGCTAGCACCATATATTGGAACGGAGCGTAATACCTTAAATTTTCTTTTTTTGTTTCCATGGGAATTTTTACGAATTTCAAAATTCGGGCTCCGTCACAATCTGGTCCTAAACCTGTTGATTCGATTCCACACAAAAAATATTAAAATCGGTTGAGAACTCTGGAAGTTATGGCGTAACAGACATTTCGTCATTGAAGCTGATCCATGGGAAAAAGATGATTGGGCCAAGGTCGTCGAAAAGATGATTGGGCCAAGGTCGTCGAAAAAACGAAAAATCTTATTTTCGAAAATTAAAAACGAGACATCAGTATTTATACCATCATTGATAATGATATTATTATACAATTAGATGAAGATGATGATGATGACGACAACACCTCCTCAAGCGTAACAGAATCTAATTAAATTTGTTTGTTTGGCAGTCGCAACTCGTTTTCGGGATATTGTAATATTTTTTAGTATGTATTTTTGGATATTATTATCGCAATTTTTATTTTATTTATTAATTTAGTTTAGTTTAGTTTTAATTAAATTCCATACAAACAAGTATGTAATAAAACTTAGATTACTTTTTATTGGGTCAGTTAAAAAGTGAATAATAGTGTTAATTTTTTCACATCAATAGTCATAACCAACTGACAGATGTCAGGATCGCATTCTTTCGTTGGCCGCACTATAGAAAACTAAAGTTAATAGTCACAACCTTCTCTCATGAAATGTATGCGATGAAATTTTTTGTGGTGATTACACGACAGTTGTTATCTTGTCCATACCGTTAAAATCGGCGGAGCGTTGCGTTGCGGTGCCGTACCACGCCCCACATGCAGAGCGTGTTATTATCGAAGTCATTAACAGTTATTCTTTAGCTACACGATCGATTATGGCGATGCCTCTCCGCAACACGTTTATGTGTGTTGACTATATAAGGGCTGCTCCAAACGTTCGTAATTATACACGACATTTTCTGCCAAAAACATGGCTGCGGTTTGATCCTTCTATATCTTGCACCGATTTAGGTACAATTAGTACTTGGTGGTGTTGATCTTCTTGTCTTTTACTAATGATTTAAAAATAATAATATCTAAGTATAAACCAAATTACAAGCTTATAACTTTACAACAACTTACAACTTTAAAAAATGTAATAACAATAGTGACAGCTCCTGTAATGAAAAAATACGGTTATGCAGGATCCTATTAAAACAGCACTTGATAAGGAGTTGCGGTGGTAGGAAGTTAAAATACAAAAAAAAACGCATATTCAGTCAAGGTTGTATACCAAATATGTAAGAACTATAAATAATAAATAACTGTTTCCTATATTCACACCAATTAGCCTAGCCCAAAGTAAGCACTTTTAAGGCTTGTGTTATGGATACTAGGGTAATGGATAGACATACATATATCATACCTAAATAAGTATTATTCATAGAAATATAAACAAACATCCGTGACTTAGGTACAAATGCTCGTATTCATCATACAAACATCTGCCCCTTCCGGAATTCGAACCCAGGACCGTCGGTGCGAAAGGCAGGATCGCTACCGTTGCACCAAAAAGTCGTCAATATTATATACATACAGTGTTTGTCCCAATTCCTCGTTGATCATTGCTTTGTACAAGCGTATGGCTGTGGACAGGCATATGTCACAATATTGTTACAGAGAGAGTACATTTTTATAAATACCTAACTAGTTATAACCTAGACATACATAATAATATCTGTACATGGCAGTCTCTTCCATGAGAATAATGTTTACAATACACAAATTCAACAATGAAAAGATGATCGGCGGTGTGATAGTCAGAAAATAATGTTTTCTTTATAAAAACTAAAATAATGTTTAAAATGGAATTAAGTTCCGCACAGTTCCTATCACTTAAATGCGTTACAATTAAATCTCAATAAGACATACAGCTTCGTGCTTTGGAAAGTACATTAATGTGCATATGCAGTCATTTTTTCAGTCGGTACTGGCCCAGGGCCCATTTCCCTACTTTTTGCATCCACAGAGAAGACCTGTGCGCCTGCAATAGGGAATATTGTCTACTCTGTACCATAATTTCATATTCGTTTGTCCTTGTTTCCAGGGTGAGGCAGCCATTGTAGCTCATGTAAAGGCTACGCAACGAATCATCGAGTTCATGGAAAATAGTGACAAAGAAAATGTTGTTCAAGAAAGCCCTTCCCAACCGCCGGAGCCGGTGCCATCGCTCTACAGCGAATCTTATCCTGGTAGCTATTACCAGAGTTCTCCGTCGGACATGCCCCAGGACATGTCGCTCAGCAATCTTAACTACAGTATGACCAGTATGAACTACACCAACAACACTTCTGACCGGTTATCCTCTATGGGTGTCGATGGTTACCACTGAGACTTGCATTCCTGCTGACAGGCCACATTAATTTATCATCACAATCGGTTCACTACCGAACGGACCATATAAAACTGTGCACTGCAAGGGTTAAGTGTATAATAAATA
The DNA here is from genome assembly GCA_927399485.1 of Calamotropha paludella. Classification (NCBI taxonomy): domain Eukaryota; kingdom Metazoa; phylum Arthropoda; class Insecta; order Lepidoptera; family Crambidae; genus Calamotropha; species Calamotropha paludella. The sequence continues at coordinate 16,044,934 of OV656815.1, read as the reverse complement.
ATGTACTCTGTCTGGCATTGATTTCTCCTCACAAAGGTCATTTGATTTGATAAGCCATGTATATATAGACCAAATCATTATTAGAATCCCTGTATATTATGAACCCACTTAGTGATAGATTATATGCCATTTGTAATAGATGAACTACCATACTTTAGGTGGCGGAGGTACTATTGCACACGGCTAATGTAGAGCCTCTTTGTATCGATATCTCTTCCTTCTCAAAACTATAATGTAAATATAAATCGGAGACTGTTAAGAAGTAGATAGTTGTGTTGATCATGGAAATGGGTTATGAAGTCTTAATTAAATTGAGATATTCCGAGTTTAAGCCACTGAACTGGCAATATAAAAGTGCAAAAATAGTTGTATAAGTGTACATTATATGTATTCTTTTATGTGAATATGGTGTCCGCACTTTTTTGTATAATACCGCTCTGAGAGGGTTAAATTTTTCTAGAGTATTGTTCTATTGAGGCACAATCCTTTATTGTAAATAAATTTTAGCTAGTAACTATAGTTCAGTCTTTGTTGAGTAAATTAGTACGAGTAGGCATGATTAATTTTTAAGAATGGTATGAGATTCCGTGACTAGCGGGGTGAGCCTGCTTCCGGGTGGTGACGCGATCAAATTATATTTGTACGAGGCGACAGACCGGCGCGGCGAAGGCTCGTTTAAATGTACAAACACTTACGTCGTTAGATGCTCGCAAATGAGAGAACGATATATGCTTAGATATTGTTAAATAGAACAATCTATGATGGACTTTTAAGCATAGTTGTTAGAACTAGAAAGCAGAGTGAGTGAATATTTTTCTTTTTTTTTAAATACCTTCCGTTAATGACCTGACTGATTGTCCACTAAGTTATTACAATTTTATTTTTATGATTTTTAAACAGAAGATTTTTAAGGCACTTTAACTACTTAAACTTGAATTTACTAATGGTTTTGAAAGAGTTGCAATAAGAATAACAATGAACTTCATGTTGAAGGGTAATCTAAAATGACATGTCACAAAACCGTTTTTAAGAAACTATAAAATGGGTATAACTAAGATTTTTTTAGAATAATTTTGACCTGTTCATAGAGGTGATAGTTTGTTTTTAAATTTGTGACTTACAAAACTGATGTTTCTTTGATTTCGTAACACTTCAATTTTTTAATTATTTTAAGCATTTCAATGTTATTCATTATTTTTTTAAATTTCACTTTAAATTAAAATTCTTATTGAGAAATACGTTGATTGTCGACAAAAATGTTTTACGAAAATAAATATACTGGGTATATGTATTTTGCTGGTTTCTTGATCCGATAATATCGAAAAAGATTGTACTTTTATCTAGAAATGGTAATAGCCAAACTAATTTAATTTACTGTACAATATTGAATTATATATCTGTTAGTCCAGTTGGTATAATATGGACACTGGCTTGTTATAAAATAATTTGACGAAAGCACAAAAGTGTATGGTGGTTGATCATCAGACCTCAATATACAACTAAAGCCAAGCGACGACACTTGGCTTTTGCATCTTGCTTATACATATATGTCAATTATTGTAAAACATCAACCTCACTGGATTATGTGAACAGTCATTTGATTGTGTATTTATTTCATTTAAGAATTTACTACTACTTCTAGTTCGATTTCATCGTCCTGAGTGTGTGTAGAGAACTCGTAATAATTGTTCAATGGTGGTTTTGGAATCGATATTTTCTGACAGCTTTACTTATTTATTAAAGGTTTTGTTGATATGGATTCAAATAAGTGTTTGTACGCAATTGTATTTTTTTTAAATCAAATATAACATGACGGATTTCATTTTATTAAAAAATAATAGGGTATTTCTTGGTGTTCTTTGTACAGCTATATTGATTTTAATGCCTAAATTATATTTACGTAATTTATTGATCTATGTATGTAAAAATGGTGTAGTTTTAAATTGCATTTCGTTATGAAGTATCACCATTTTATCACATCTGTGTTTTAAATATAATATGTTGTTTTCGCCAGAGTTTGAGAAATTATTATTGTATATGTAATGTGTAATTATGTTATAAAGTATTACGTGTAATTATTAAAAGAAGACAATTGAAATATTTTTTTGTTATTTTATTTATGAACTGTCTCATACTATTATTTATCAGAACTATTCTTGATGAAAAACCTACATATAATATACATATAATAATATGGGTGGCCAAAATATTGATGTGAAAAGAAGTGTCTCTTGTATCGTGCTGTATCCGAATCACCTTGTATATTCTGCGAATTTTCATAATATTAAAGTTATTTTTTTTTAAAGTTTCACCCGACCTACTTAAACATTTGAAGACACCTAAGACTGGAGCAAGGGCGGATCCAGCTTTGGCGCCAGGGGGGGGTCAAATAGTCGTGGTCAAGTCACAAGAAGTAATAATTAAATTTTGATAATAATTGATACAGGTAAAAAGTAGGTATTTTATTAATGTATGTAAGTACTTTACCTACCTACCTAAATTTTTAAGAACTCTATTCCTTATATTGGAATTTTAAAGCTTTTTAAGTTAATACTTTTTTAAATTTAATAGTTGATTGAAGTAAGTTTAGTCGTTCCGATTGAGGTTAGGTAGGTCTTGCAAGAAGTAAGTCGAAACCTCAGACTAAGTATACCAATGGACTCGCAATGTATTAACTATGGCATAAATAAATTTGCGTCCAGTCTGCCATAACAAAGCACCGTGTAATCGCGTTAAAATATCAGTCAGTGAGCATTATTTGTGAATACATTTTACAGTTCTGTTTTTCATTGATTTTTTAATGAATTGTATAAAAAAAACATAATAAGTGTGGAATCTTGGATGCGGTGTCCCTAGTTTTTGCCGCTATCTTAGAACACCAACACAAATTTTTCGCAGTATTTCATGTCCTTTGCTATCCATAGTCTAAGGTTGAAACACAGCGCGTGCAAGTGTCACACGAATATGAAAGGTGGTGCGGTAAAATTAAAATTTTAAATTATTTTTTTTGGGGTGGTTGGGAATTTGGGATCTACCTCCTAGCGGTCCACCCCGGGCAACGGCATCATGGACCAACTCGGCCCTTGGTGACGGCTGATGATCCCAGCGGCGGTGGTAGGCCCCGCAAGGAGTCGCCTGGCTCGCGACCACTATCCTGCCGAAGTTCGCCGCCAAGCAGCTTTGCTGCGTTCTGTCGGAGGGTGGGAGAATCAGAACCCATGGGGGATGGTAATAAGTCAGTTGCGCAGCTTAGGACCGGTCTTGGTATCTTGGCTATGTTGTACCTAGTAACTCATTCTGGAGGGTAGCGGGATTCGTAGCACGGTTTAAGCCGCTAGCCGACCGCAGTTTGTAGGGGGCCCAACTAGCGCGCTAGCTACGCGTGAAAAGCTGCCCCGCCAACTTGCGAAAAATTCCGAAATACTCCACCGTGCCACTTGGCGACTGGACGGGAGGACCCGGTGGCCATTTCGGGGGGGTTCGGGCGACCCAGCAGTCTCCTGGTGAGTTCCCTTTTTTGGTCGGCTTAGCCCAAGAAAACTTCCTTTGGTCGACTAAGTAGCGTCTCGACTAAAAATCCTACCCACCAACATTCACCATCATGAAAAGAAGGAACAGGAAGAATTTTAAACAACGGCTGCACTTCCTCCCCTTTAAAGTGCACCTTGCGAACATCAAAGGACTGCACTCAAATATCCATCCGGTCCATCACCATTTGGAGACCGAGAAGCCTCACCTATTCTTCTTGACGGAGACTCAGATAGCAACCCCGTCGGACGAGGCGTACCTCAACTACAGTCTAAACACTTGAGCATAAGTTTAAGATGTGTGCAGGGGTCTATGTGTTCGTCCGCAATGACATATGCTATAGGCGTCTCCAATGCTTTGAAAAATCCGGGTTTTCTGTTGTCAGATTTCTGGTGGACACAGGGGTAGAGAAGATGCTCTACATCTGTTTTACCGATCGCACAGCGGTGACCGGAAGTCAACTCGGCTCATAGATTACCTCACAGAGACGGCAGACTTGGCAACGCAGCGATATCCAGCAGCGGACTTGTTTTTCTGAGGGACTTCAACGCTCACCACAAAGAGTGGCTATTCCCATACCAGAAAACTGACCATGCTGGGAGAGAAGCGCGACGATTTGCCTTAGTGCTAAATCTTACCTAGCTGGTGGATCGAGCGACGCGAATTCCAGATATTGCTGGCCACACACCCAATTGTCTTGATCTACTGCTGACAACTGATCCACACAAACATTCGGTATCGGTCTCAGCTCCACTGGGATCGTCCGACCACTGTGTGGTGAAATCCGTATCAATCTGCTCTCCTCCAGATGATAGCCCTAAGGGCATGAGGCGGGTATGGCGTTACGAGTCAGCAGATTGGGACGAGATGCATATTTTCTTTGCTTCTTATCCCTGGCGGCAAACTTGCTTCTCTTCGAGCGACCCTTCATGGCACCGCTGATGCGATAGCGGATGCAATTCGGCTGGGAATGGAGTATTTTATTCCATTCTACGACATCCCGCTCGGTTACAAGTCCCGACCTTGGTATAATGCGACTTGCGCTCGTGTTCAGGCCGAAAAACAATCTGCTTATCAAGCATGGGTGCATATACGCGACCGCGGGGCCGTGCACGGAGAATCCGAGCGAAGAAGAGAGCCTAACATAATTCGGCCGCCAAGTCATGCAAAAGGGTGTTACTAAAGACGAGAATCGACCACATCAGCCGAATAGGGACGAAACTGTCTTCCTATCCGAATGGAAGTAAACAGTTCTGGTCCCTCTCGAAGTCAGTCGAAGCGAATTTCTGCCGCCTTATGGTTGCCGCCATTGCTGAAATCTGACGTGTCACTGGCCCATTCTGCAGCTGAGAAAGCAAGTTTATTTGCCTCTCTGTTTGCCAGCAGTTCCTGTCTAGACATCGGCTCTCCACAATCACCAAACATACCTCACTGTGATTCTTCGATGTCCTAGATCACAATTCACAATAAGCAGGTCCGTAGAGTCTTACTTAGTCTGGACGTGAATAAGGCCAGTGGTCCTGATGACATACCAGCAAGAGTACTGAGGTACAGTGCTGTGCGCCTGAGTTGTCTCCTGTGCTAACACGCTTGTATCGCCTATCTCTTAACAAAACCGTCTCAAAATCCTGGAAGCTTGCCAATGTGCAACCAATACCCAAAAAGGGTAGTCGTGCCGACCCATGCAATTACCGACCGATCGCCATCACTTCCATATTCTGTAACGTTATGGAAAGGATGATGAACAGCAACTTGCTCTCATACCTAGAAGACAACGATCTCCTCAGTGACCGTCAATATGGCTTTCGCCGAGGACGCTCAACTGGGGATCTTCTAGTTTATGTGACGCATTGCTGGGGCAAAGCCTTCGAGATGCACGGCGAAGCACTTGCCGCGTCACTTGACATCTCAAAGGCTTTTGACAGGGTCTGGCACGCAAGTCTGCTGCGCAAGCTTCCTGCATACGGTATCCCCGCTGACTTTTGCAGTTGGATAGCCGACTTCCTGACTGAACGATCGATCAGAGTAGATGTCGATAGCTGCTCCTCTGACTCAGTGGCTATTGATGCCGGAGTTCCTCAGGGGTCTGTTCTTTCTGCGACGGTTTTCCTGCTGCACTTCAATGAACTGTTAATATCAGGAATTGTTGGGTATGCACACGACAGTGCTGTTGTAGAGAGATACCTGTCTAGCGCAAAAGCCAGCGGCGACGACGTGATGTTCATGAGAGAGGCCATGGTTGAGCGAATAAACCAGAGGCTAAACTACATTTCCCAGTGGGGCGTTAGGAACCTCGTTAATTTCAACGCCTCCAAAACACAAGCGTGTCTTTTCACGGCAAAAAGGAGTTCCTTCCACCTCACTTCTATTTTCCGAGGTTCATCTGTACCTGTGACCGACAGGTATCGGCATTGAGTTGTCTTCAAACCTTTCGGCGCCAACATCAAATCCAAAGCTTAAATTGCAGCCAAAATGCTGGGCGTTCTAAATAAGGTCAAGCGATATGCCACGCCAGAACAGCTTTTAACTCTGTAAAGCTCAAGTCCGATCTTGCATGGAATATTGCAGCCACCTTTGGGATGGCTCAGCAAAATACCAACTTGCTGCACTGGACACGATTCAGCACAAAGCTGACAGGCTCATCGCTGACAGCAAATTGGTAAAGAGCAAGCTTCACACCCTAGCTCATCGCCGCAAAGTTGCCTGTCTGGCGGTGTTCTACAGACTGTACTTTGGAGAGTGTGCGCAAGAGCTGCATTTGCTCATACCGCCAGCTCCTTTTTTCCGTCGGACATCCAGACGCACTGCAGGCTACCACCCTTTCTTGGTTTATATTCCTACCTGTCGCACCAAGCGCTTTTCAACATCCTTCATAATGCGCACAGCAAAGGAGCGGAACCCTCCCTGCGTCTGTATTTCCGAGAACTTATAACCCGACCATTTTCAAAGCTAGGGTGAATGGGCACCTTCTGGGTTAGCTCGTTCCATCGTGGATTCTGTCTTGGCCCCCGGGCTTGATTGGGATCAAGAGCAAACCCATCCTAAATATAAATTAAAAAAAATAATAAATCGTTCGTTCCCGAATAATGCATTCGCTATCATACAAAGTATTGTATTATATTAAATTATTTAAATATTGAAGGCACATATTTAATATATTTATTGTGACAAAAAATATATAAAAACATTGTTTTATAATTTTAATTAGTGGTCTATGTAGGTCCTGGACCCAGCCCAGGGGGGGGTCATGACCCCCATGACCCTCCCCCTGGATCCGCCCTTGGACTGGAGGTTTTTTTGCTACTTGATCTATTGCTTTTATACATAATATAATCGGCGTCGTAATTGTGATGAAAGTCATGAAAATGTTAGTGTATATTGGTGTATGATAGTATATGCTTTAGGTATATTTAGTTTACTTACGTAAGAATGACTGATATTAATTAAGCGAAATCCCGACCATCGTGTAACACTCACGTTAATAACAGACCGCACTCCTGGTCGATGTGACTGGCCCGCTTGGCTGGCCGCAGAGAAAGGTGCTGGACGAAATTCAGCGGAATAAATCTATGAGTACGAGAAGTATGGTTACATTGCAAGGACTTCTCACCAAAAAAATCAAAGGTAGAACAAAAAATAATCCAGAAGAAAATTATAATTAATAAATTTGGGGCGGTAAATCGGATACTGTACCAAAATTTCATTTCACTACAATTATATAAGGAAGTAATTATGAAAGCTCTTGTTTAGTCAACAGCAGGGGCATATTTCATGAAACAACTGACATATTTTTAACGGGATAGTGTTAGCTTGCTGTGCTGTCAAGTCTTTGACAGCTGTAGTTAATTTGAGCAACTTTCAGAAACCTTTCTAAAAATTCACGGCTTCGACTGATAACAGGTTTTTGAAAAGTATTGTTAATAATCAACTTTTTAAATTGTCCCAAAAATTCTAACGTCAAAGTAACGTTGCTCCGACTGAGCCAAAGAACAAGTGATTCTGCATAATTCAAAAATAAAAAATGTAAACAAAAAAAAACCTAGTAAGTAAAATGGGCTTGGAAAAATAAAATGTCAATTGAGACAGTACGTAACATGTTAGTTTTTTAGGGTAGCGAGAGCTTCGGCAACTTAATTGGCCAAGTCTGAGCCAACTATGGGTAACCGAGAAATAAAGTACCTAAGAAGAAAACACGTACTGTATGCAATAGAGGTTCATTTATAATTAAAAAAAACATTGCAAATATTATGTAAGTACTATTAATCTGTGACAACATAGCTAAATTCAATTACGTAGGTATCTGCTATCCTACATTCTTGCAATAATCATGGGAATGCCTTCATATTGTTTTTAATGGGCGCCAATACCAACATTCATTGTATTTAATCGATTTATGTGTCGTGAGTTTTAAATTTTCCTTTCGGTAGGTCCGCGTTCCTCAGACAGTCATCAAAACACATACAAACAAATAAACTTATCGACATCCCAAATGTAATTGATAAAAATGCCAAATATGCCGATATTAAGCCGATACTAAAGTGTCCATATGGCCGCTGATCTTGATGCCAGTAAGGAGTCAATCAGTTATATAATAGCGAATAAAATAATTTAATAATTAGTCAGAAAAAACAATACTTTTTAACTTAGCGATATATATCGCTACGTTAAAAGACCTGCGCATATAATATATACAATCGCCATTAAATTGTAGTGTATAAAAAGTCGTTTATTTTATTTTATTCGTTGTATCGGTTTCGTAACAATATTCTTTTTACGTGGGCGGGGCGTTAACCTACCGCACAACCCCCGAATGCCGGAGGGCCACATCCTACTTTGGTCAGCGAGTCCATCGGACTTAGCCGGTTAGAGCAGCTATGCTGTACTACCGACCTTCCCCGCCATCCGCCAGCCGGGGGACGTTCTCCTACGCCGTGAGGCCCAGCGCGAGTAGTAATAGTAGTAGTAGTAGTAGTGTAAAAAGTCTCTTTAGTCTACGTAAAATCAAATATAGGAATTGTAGTAAGTAGGGTAGCTGGTAGATATGCCCATGATTAAAGAAGGTCCTTGTGTACATAATTGATTATAACAAAAATTAAAACTTTACTAATTAAAAAATAAATTCATGTAAAGCTATTACAAATCACAATTTCGAAAGATGAGCAATTTACGATGATTCGTTGGTTTGTATGTTGGTGACCATTTTTGGTTGCAACATAGGATTTCTGTTAAGTTATTCACTACAGCAACGAATTAATTATTGTAAAAATGTAGTTATAACTTTAGTTAAATTTTAAACAAAACAACGTTAGCAAAAGTACGCTCCGTACATGATAGTGTAAAATGATGTTATCGGGCTATAAATAAATAAGCGTAACATATGAACAAGTCCTAAAATACCAAATCTATAACAGTTGTAAAGCATGATTCTCAACAGATGTCTAACTCTAAATTATTTAAAAAAATTAAATAGGCGGGACGGCCTCTGTGAGGGCCACAGCTGGGGCGCGGACGCCATGCCAATCACCAGTTTCGGTGTAACGTTTGTTCACACTCATCAATTGCTCGAAGTTTGCTTTTGCCAGCTTATGTTTATTACAAACTTTCTGCACTAATTCTTCATCGTACACGTCTTCTGGAGCTTCAAGTTTTAAATGTGCTTTCATTTCTTGAACAGTAACTAAAAAGCAATTCCACGGAGACCAATCTTCATTTACGTGCCAACGACATAACCTAAGCTCTGTCATATCGTTACATTCACTGATTGCAGAATGGGAATGCCATAGTTTTTCGACTATGAAAAATACATCTTTTTCTTGAAGGACAAATGCCAAGGAACCCCAACACTTACGGCGTCGTTCGTCACGTTGCACAGCGCGAAGTATAAATTTATACGGTGTCATGTCAATCCACAAACGTTCAGAGACATCTTTCCACGAACATGAAGTGCATACAAAAAATCCGCTCATTTTACAGTGTAATGGAAAATCTGTATGTGGTTTGACTTGATGGCACATTTCGCAGAAGTGAAGTCTGCCGTCCTCCATCTTTTTGTAATCTCTGATATTTTTGCATTTGGTTACCCCTGAGTTTAATTCGGAAGTTTTTATCAATTGTAAAACGGATGCAGCTATTCTACGTCGTAAAAATTCTATTTGATAGTTATTACATCTTCGTACAAGAAGATCACACTCTCTGTCTAAGAGCGTAATGACTTCTTCTGCCAGTGGATGCCGGAAGTCTTGTAGAGCAAACTTCATGTCGACTAATAGTTCCATTCGTTCTTTCACTTCCATATCTTCCCTTATAAAACAATTGTACAACTCTTTTAACTTTCTTGCTTTCTGTATTTCTATGGTATCCATAGTGATCAATTTACCATCTCTTCCGAACCAAGCGACAGGCTTCGAGATTTCTTCTAAAAATCTCTGTTCTTTTATTTTCTTACTATCTTCCTTAACTCTGACTCTGTAGGCTTCAATGCATCGCAACAATTCTACTTCTTTATCGAGGAGCAATGTAAATTCAGCAATTTTCGGACCTTTTGAATGTAGTTGTGAAATCCTTGCTATTTCAGCATGTTTCCAACGGTCAACCTGCACAGGTACACAGTTTATTGTTTTTTATATGTTAGTACTTTTATATCCTATGAAAGTTAAACACCAAATGCGATAATGACTGAGAATCAAAGTACCTAATATACTACAGGTTGAAAAAGTCAAATCTCTAACCATTGCGTATAGTTGATCGAAGTCTTCACGCGTCTTAGGGAAAGTTTTTGTTATAAGGTCTCTTCGTAGGCGCCTTTCCATTGCTTCTTTTTCGAGACGGTCTTCTTCTTTCATCCTTTCTATTCGTTCTCTACAAAAATTAAAATATTATTTCTCTTTCAAACTTGTTAGAAAGTATGAAATCAAGTTCAATTAGAAAAAAAACATGATTTTCGGTTTATTGAGACAACTGAGACTAATATGATGGAGGTCAATTTCCTTTTTAATAGGTACATATCAAAACACAACACACAATATAATCACATCTAAATGAACGCTATAAAGTTTAAGCCAACAAAGTTCTACAGGGGCAAGTCTTGTTTGACCAGCTTCATTATAACTCTGATAATTTGCATGGAATATTTATTAAAATGCTGTTTAAGTAAACGTGGAAACAAGTCGTGCGATGTTAAGCAGATTAGAATATCACCAACCCTCAACATTTAAGGGTGACTCAAAATGCGGCTGATGTTACTGGAGATAATCATCATTCCAACACACCTCCCGCAGACAATATAGGCAGCAGAGTTTTCCAAAAGATGGTCCTTCCTTTCCAACTCTTAAAAGCAAAACAGCACTTTCGGGGGAGCTATTCGTCTAGTCGTGTTACTAACGACTTTCGGCTGAGATAAAAGCAACAATATTTATTGGCTCAGTTTCATATGGGTATCACGGAAGTGATTGCGAGTTTAACTTAACTTTATTTATTTTATTCATATGTTAATCCCTAATGGTAAGCTAAACGCTTGTGTTTCTAGCTAAACGAACTCGGTTCTCTGGGGTTAAAACTGACACCTCAACGAATGGGCTACTGCCGCGGTCGCAGTATGAATTCCTCACTTCTAAACTTAAGAGAACGACATAAGCTTAAGACTTATAAAACAGAACAATATATTTTTTAAATAATAAATATAAATATTTCTTACATTTATACTAATTAGCCTAGCCCAAAGTAAGCACAATAAGGCTTGTGTTATGGATACTAGGGTAACGGATACACATACATTTATGATACATAGATATGCAATATTCATAGAAATATATATAAACACCCATAACTCAGGTACAAATGCTCGTATTCATCATACGAACATCTGCCCCTTCCGGGATTCGAACCCAGGACTGTCGCTGCGAAAGGCAGGAACGCTACCTGATGCAACCAAACTGTCGTCAACGTCAACGATGAAAGTTATTTGTGACTATTACAGTTTCCTACAACGTTTCGCACAATATTGTGCCTTTGAATTAATGCCTTTAGTAGCGTGACTAATATCATAGTCTAAAATGGCGACTCACTTGCATTCACGCAGCCATTTCAGGACCATCTGCCGGAACTGGTGATGTCTAAAAGCGCGTTGTATCACGCTAGCGAAGTGATTATGATTCAAACGGATAACCATTTCTTCATAAGTCTCGTACGGCTTTGGAACTATAATCTTGTCATTCACGTTGGGTATGTAAGCATGCACAGTATTCATCTGTGTAGCTCTACTGTAATTCGTATCCTGACAAATAAAAAAAATGTAAATTTGTTTTTCACGCATAACGCATTTATATGTTGAAAGTAAAATCTTACATACATATATCTTCTCTCGTTCTTCTGCCGTTTGTGTATCTCTACAATTCTTTTTTTCCGGTGGTAGTTTCTCTGGTTTTTGAGGAGTCTGCGTGTATGCATGGTGGTATTCTAAACCTAGAACAAAATGGTAAATATTTTTGTTTTTGCCAGAGTTTTTTTTTAATTAATCTGGTGACCATGGTAATCTACCTGTGTGCACATTTCTGTAACCACCTAAGTATGGCTTTTTCATTGGATCTGAAAATATTTCAACGTTGATTTGTTTAAGAGTGGTACCAAAGGGTACCATAACACTTAAGACGTCATGAATTGGTAGTTCCTTGTATAGCTTGTCCATATTTAACTTTTCGTTTTGTTTCATCAACAACTCTACTTCTGTTATACCATATTTATCATAATCAAGGTCGTGAAGAGCCATTCGATCTTTAAGTGGATGCTCTCCTCTCATTAATATGACATTATCAGGGTCTACTTGGAAAAGACCGGCTAAATTTTTTTTTATCTCATGTATTTTTATGATGGAATGGTATGATCGAGTGAATACAGCATTTTGATTGCGGACTCTAAACTTTATCGCTATAAATGGCAAAGTTTTCTTCTTTGGTAATACAGAATGTAGAAGTTCATGTACGTATGATTCTTTCGGTATCTCTGACAAAGCGAAATCGTCAGAATTTTTTGTGAATACGTCAATGTCGAGATTTCCAAGTGCATCGGCTTTTAAATCTGATAGGAGACTTGTCTCTTTAAGCACAGTTCTTCTTTTGGTCAGTAAAAGATTGCTATTTGACACAGAGAGAAGTTTGGCTAACTTGCGTTTCACGAATTTAACTGGCGTATTTGCCGGGAAGACTTTATTGAACACTTCTTTGGGGTGCAAGGGAGACTTGAAGGTGACGAGAATTTGGCTGACCGGGCAGTTGTACTGTTCCAGGTCTCTGGCGCAGGGAGCTGTAGGATATCTAGATTTGGTTTCATCATCTGGCGGAGAACAAAAACGTTTGTAGGGTGGCGCCGTAAGTAACTTTTCTCTTCCAAGCTCACATTGGCACGCAACCACTCCCTTAACACAATCGGGACTTGGAGCAATTCCTAAAATTTTATGAGTATCCATTTTGTACTTTAAGATCGCAACACAAACTATACTAAACAATCACGAAATTTTAAAATATAACAATAACATCTTTTGAATAAACACAACCAAGCTTGATAATAAAAACATCGATTGATAGACGTTTGATAAATACGTAATGTTTATTTTGCTAAGCGATGGTCGCTAGGATACCATTGTATTTGACCTATTCGCACTGAGTATTCGCAGAGAAATATAATATATCGGAATATTTTCGGTACTAACCATGGAATTAATATGCACTACATCCAACTAGTAATTATCAGTTCCAGTGTTAACACAAACACTTCAAAACTAGAATGGCCAGAACACAGATATTTGTCTATTTTAGAAAACAGTTCTGAATTACAGATTTTAATGAGTCTCGTGACATTGAGGTGGATAGGTTTAATTTATAAAAGCTAGCTGAATAAGTAATCACATAAATAGACGGGAATCTAACCTTGACGATTTTATGCGATTTTAAAATAGAGTATGGTCGAAGGTGGTCTAGAGCCCACTTATGTCTAATGGAGATGTACCAGGCCACTCAGCAAGTTTTTTATGTATTCATTTCACACGGGCCTGCTTCTGAGTTTCGGTGAGGTTATACGGCACCTAGCTCGAAACTATCCATCTCACACAAAGGTACTCGTGTAGAATCTCGTAAACGCTTCTAGATCCAATATGAAATATATGCTGAATCTCTTCGTACGTAATTTGCCTATTTTCTTGAATTTGATTTTTGTTGCTAGTACGTTTTCTTCGGTAATAGTCATTGAAGGACGATCGCTTATTTCTTCGTTCCTTATACGATGGCTCAATAAAGCTCACAAAAAAATGAGAGAAATTTTAAATTTTAACAATGGTACCTACTAACTTACTTAAAAAACCATAATTTTTTTAATAATTTTAATCGACCAGGTCCTCATATAAAAATAAAAATTCTCAACACTTGCTGAGTGGCCTGGTATATGTTAAAGCTCTAAGAAATTAAAGAAATACAATATGAATTTAATATTTTAGCATGAATGCAGTGTAGCAGCTTTTGTACTAATAGAATTTGTAATTACCACAAATTGATTTTTTGAGTTTTCAAGTAAAAACAGTTTTGAAAAACGTAATTGCATTTTCAAAACTCGGTGTCAAAAAAATAAAACTATTCACGCTAATTGCTTTGATAACTCTCTAATTCGTGGCATTGCAACCTGAAAAGATTGCGGGTTAACGTCTAGCATACTCGTAGGTACTTGATAGGGATGGCATCCTTAATGTGTAAGCCAGGAAACTGTTTCAAATAACAGCTTTTTTTTATTAGCAATACACAGTGTTTCGTTGCAAGAATCATTATTAATTCAACGAAACTATTATCATAACAGAATTATTTTTCTTCTATGTAAAACTAGTTTACGAAATTTTTTTTTTCTCTTGTAACTTTGGACTCGAAACTTGGATTCAAAACGGCCGAAGGGTTTCCATTTTATTTCTGAGATATCATATTGAAAAATTGAATACAGATGCGTTGACCTGAAAATATCCATTTTGATAAGACGATGTTATTTTAAACTAAAAAATGTAAAGTTAAACTACCATATAGTTGTGGCAGATGCAAAAACCTTTCTTTGTGAAAGATAAATTAACCGGATAGCTTTAAAAACTGTAAACTCCTTTGAAAACAATACAAAAGGTGTTACGCCTCCAGCGTCTATGTATAGCTAATTTTCTAGTGAAAAACTTAAGCGATTATCTCATTCCTTTGTAAGTTATTTCATTCTTATACAAAGTCTATTATTATTTCAACTTCATAACTCCTTAAAAATAATAGCATTATGATCATACTCTTTAGGCCAACTTCAGAAGCTTTCTCGAAAAGTTGTGAAAATCAATTATTGCTAAAACTTTTTTTCTAATAATTTTTTCAGCAACAACATACTACAACATACTACAATAAACTGACAATGTTGTTTCACCGTCTTAGCCGAAACATGTCCACTGCTGAATGAAAGACCTCAAAAATGTAGCGGTTTTGTCATAACCTTTTTG
Organism: Calamotropha paludella; assembly: GCA_927399485.1. NCBI lineage: Eukaryota > Metazoa > Arthropoda > Insecta > Lepidoptera > Crambidae > Calamotropha > Calamotropha paludella. Next base: position 16,029,906 of record OV656815.1, on the reverse strand, counting down.
CTTGTTAGTTAAAAGACGTCTTGAACGGGTGCCAGGGTGTTGGATGTTTCGAAATAACTTATTTTAAGTGTATTGGAATGAAGTTATTATAGTTTACAATCCTTTTGCAAATGAGGTTAGAAGATCACAGTAAAATACCATAATTCAGAAAACACTACTGTGCATTTTGTCGTCTACGGAAAATTAAATTAAATTAAATGAAAATGACTTTATTCGAATAAATTGTTTGAATCGTCCAAAAAATTTAACTACCATCCATTCAGTACGTCTTTTAACTTACACGAAGAACGGGCGCAAGAAACTGGTCAGCTTTAACAGCGACATTAGGTCAGGTAGTGTTGATGAATACAATAAATTCACATTAGAAAAAATATTATTATATAAATGTTACATAATAATCATACATTTAAATTAATGTCAGAGTTAGATAGGTATTCTGTCAACGTATAATCGGCTTTATTTATATATATAAAGCATAGACGACCGTTTGGTGCAACGGTAGTTATCCTGCCTTTTCCACCGACGGTCCTTGGTTCGAGTCCCGGAACGGGTAGATGTTTGTGTGATGCATACGAGCAATTGCACCTGTGTCATGGCTGTTAATGTATATTTCGATGAATATTTCTGTATCATATATGTATGTTTATCCGTTACCCTAGTATCCATAACGCAAGCCTTAATGTGCTAACTCTGGGTAAGGTTAATTGGTGTGAATGTAAGAAATATTATTATTATTTATCAAAAAATATTTTACATGAACATTTAATATTTTATCTCGTGATAATGATTTATGCAGTTTACTTTTAAACAAATCTAAGGAAAACATTAGGTGTGTTGTGGGTCTTGTACTTCGAAAGATAAAAACCAAGAGCCTACGAAGATAATTAATAGGCGATTTTGCACACAGCTGTCTACGACCATTTATCCTGACTTCAGAATATTTTGGTTATGTGCCTCGGGTTTTCCTATCCTATACGGAAGTAAATATCGATCTTCTATAACAAAAACTTAAGTAGGTGGCTGATAGTTAATAAAAATTGAGAAAACAATAAAGTTACAGCGCTATAAAAGAGCGAATGTGCGGAGCATAGCTAGCGTGATATTAAATTCCACCGAAACATAAAAATGATTTTCGATCGTAAAAGTATAATTTACAGACGTAAAAATGCGCTGAGTTATACGTAACTCTAAGTCTGAGATGCGAATTTAAGGGAGGTATTGGATGTTATTTGTTCGCTCGCAGAATGTTCTGGAAATAGTTCTGTTTTGGGTTTTACTAATTTCGAACTGTTTCTAAGTGATTACAAGTCATTTTATGACATGAGAAGAGTGTGTTCATTGTATTTATTTAATTTTAAGTTATAGTACGAATTGTCTCGACCATAAAGAAAATAACTGTTTATAATCTGAAAATGATTCAAATGAGTTTCAAGTATGTAATGAAAGTCCCTAAAAATAGCAACATGAGATTTCAAAGCATATATCGAGAGGTAAAACTGCAAAGCTCTAGTTGCTGCTCTAGTTAAACCTCAAGCAGCCTGGTGGTCGTTAACTAGCCGCTGCATTATTGCGTTTGTCCGCCTAGGTCGTGCGTTTGTAAACACATGTTTTAATCAAGCCTGTTGCTTGCTTCCGTTTGCTGCGGCCGTCCCGCTCAGCAAAGAAAAACTTTGCATCTGTTTTATTACGACGGATGCGGATCGCCCTCCGGGCTTAATTTCGATGCCGACGTGTCTAGCTTTAATTGTTTTATTCTATGACTGTAAACATTTATAAAAAATATGTTTCCGTTGGATATTTACGCAGTGAATGATTTTTGAGCTGCCATTTCCCATTGTATGACTTGTAAACAAAATGAAATCATGATACACACGGATAAAGTAACCCTTATCCGAGTGTATCATGATTTCTTTTAACCTTTATAAAAATTGGGTTCAACATTTTCCTTCAAAATAATGTTATAGAATCTTATTTCTAATTCTTAAAAATCCAGACAATTAACCAATGGAAATTCGTGTTTGACTTGTTCAATATTTACATTTATTGACAAGTAAAAGTAAATATTGAATTGAGGCAGGCTTTATAATTATTGCTTTTTTTTCTGGCCTTTTGTATCAATTATGACGACCGTTTGGTGCAACGGTAGCGGTCCTGCCTTTCGCACCGACGGTCCTGAGTTCGAATCCCGGCAGGGGCAGATGTTTGTATGACGAATACGAGCATTTGTACCTGAGTCATGGGTGTATATATATATTTCTATGAATATTACATATCTATGTATCATATATGTATGTGTATCCGTTACCCTAGTATCCATAACACAAGCCTTACAGTGCTTACTTTGGGCTAGACTAATGGTGTGAATATATGAAATATTTATTTATTTTATCTCAATAGTTATCATGACCTAAAATATCTTAAATAATATGGTTCTTTACTTGCACATATTTATCAAATAGTCGTATTGCTAGGTACCATAATTCTATAATATAGCCACAATGGGCTTAGGAAATTTTTTTATATTGTATATTATTGTAGATCTCATAATAAAAATATTAAAGTTTTTCAAATTTCAATTCGGGATGACAAGTATTAAAAAGTTATAAAACATATTAATTGGGCTAAAAAATATACCTCGCTCGAGTTTGCTCATGGTGGGGAAATAAGCGCGTGACGTCATCGTATCCGTCAGTGATTCCCGCCCCCCCGCGCGCACCCCAACTACCCATACATTACATTTTTACTAACGTTCATTGTGCGCACTGGTTTAGTTGATCGAACAAACTTATGTTTAAGTCTGGTTTAAATCTTTGATTAAGATTAGGTACTACTTTAAGAGTGCCTACTTACTATATATAACTATTATGGAGCAAGGATTTGAGCTATGTCAATCCGATAACTTGATGCAATCAGACTCATCACGATGGCAAGTTATTTGGCCTCAAAAAATAGTTGTTAGCCCTAAAATTCAAAATGCGAGATATTTTTGTTAATTTATTATAAGTACAGTAAAGTCAAGATACTAAAGATAGGTCAGTTAAGTGTTCCTGTCTAAGGTAAAATTGGCATCCGTAGGCTCCTCTATAAAATAAACAAGTAATAAAAGAGATACGAGAAACATCAACAACTGCAAATCAAGGCTTCATAAAATCTGTCATGGAGCAATACAAAAAAAGAAAGAAAGAAACACATTTAAATATTACAATGACGCCTTACATTTCATTTAGCGAAATATAATGGATTTAAAATTACAACAAACGATTTAGAAGTCGATCTGTTCTTAGAATGGACAGTAGTGTTTGCAATGTTATTTCCAAAGAAACAGTACAACAAGCTGACAGTCCACTATGGAATGAAATACGTTACGGTGGGATCACCACCTCGAAAGCCTACGAAGTGGCACACTGTTTTGAATGGAGCCCTGGTCAAATCGATATTGGAATCAATAGTGTCAAAGAGACTACAGCCATGAAAATGGGAAAAGTCTTAAAACCACTCTGACATTAAAACTCAAATTGGAATAAAGTTTAAAAAATCAAAGATATATAAATAAGAATCTGCCAGTTTTTAAAGCATCGCTTGATGGAGTTAGTGATAACTAAGCACTAGAAATTAAAAGCCCCATTATTGAAAATACGTTGAAAATATTTTGACTCGGAATTTAAACCTTCTACCCGATATATAGTACAAAAACATATGCAACTGTATTTTACTGAAAAGAAATAAAACAATTTTTCTATTGCCCATCCTAACTTTGAGACTTCTAAACAGATAAAAATAATAATTATCGATTATGACGCCTTTCGTTGTCGTTTTGCAAAGATTTATTTGAAAAGTGCTCAGTGTTTTGGCGCAATGTCATTATCTGAGGATATGTGTTTCAGATTTTCGTTAAATATACTACGTCAAAAGTTACTTATTTTCATTGAAATTAACGATAATAGTACTTGAAAAAATATTCAACTTTATTTTTTAAAACAGAGTTTACATAAAATACATTAAAAAGTTAATTTCAATTCCTAACATTAAGATGCTGCACGCGAGACCCGTCCTTTCCGAATAAAGCTAGTGAGAGAATGGAACACGATGACGTCACGCCAGGCGTAATTGACTTTGACGAAAAATATAGCGCGATGACATTTTTACTAATCTTTAAAAATATTGTGAAGTTATTTGGAGTGCTACACAAAAATAAATAGTCATAATTTAAGTTGAAAGTTCTATATTTGGAAAAATATATAAATACTTTTCCCACCCTTATTGTTTGTTATTGGCAATAAATACACAAAAAGTAATATCTCCCTCACCTTATTCATAAGTTTGTAAAATGGGCATTAGGTATTCGTTAGCTCCATAAAACTGAAAACCTAATTTCTTGATAGCTTGTAGCATTACTCTCGAAACGAAGGGGGATCTCTGGGCTATTCGCGATTATCGAGGTGAACAATTTTATAGCAACGTAGAGCGGGTTAGGGTTGGTGCAATTGATTGAGTCACCAATTATACCCCGTGGATTTAATATTAAACTTACTGCCAATAAAGCACGACAATTAGTAATTTAAAATGTCAAAAAACGTGATTTATGTGAGGTATATAATTTGCTAAGAAACAAACTAACAATATTTTTTTATTGTGTATAAAAAATTACAAGATTATTGCAGTTAATATTTTAGGATATTGAATATCTAATAAAAACGTGAACTAAATAAAATTTGAACTTGTTATTTAATTAGTAAAATGGTCTTTAAGATACATATATTATAGATATCAGTGATTTATGTCATTATATCTACTATTTACTATTACTCATCCCGAATAAGTGATTTTGTTCGGTTGCTATCGATTCTTTGATTGAACTGAACGGATGTTTACAATGGAACAGCCCTGGTGGTGAGCGGTGCTCGAGGGCGGATGGTTCATTCGATTAAAGCGCGCTGTACACGGAAATTATCAAACGGAACGCACCGACAACTCAGCGGGCCGAGAGAGCCTCTACATTAATAGTTTTTGTTTCCCCAACTCGCTCGTTTCGTCGCAGAAACGGAAAATTCGACGTTTTTTTTTGCACAAACATATTGTATTCGGTTGTCCCGTTTTGAACTCTCTAGTCCTTCAGCTGAATGTAGACGAAGTTTATTGCTTTGAAGGTGAAAATCGTTTCATTCACTTCGTATTACATTAGAAAAAAATTGTTAAAGTCTTAACAGAAGTATAAGTATATTTATATTACCTTGAAAGTGACGGGAAGTACTACATCACTTTAGTACATCTCTTCCGACTTAGCTGTTTATATAACTAGTTCAATTAAAGGTTGGAAATTACAACCTTTAAGAAAAGAGTCAACAAAATAGCAGAGTCATTACCACTTGTTAAGTTGCCATAAAAAGATCTCATCGTCACAAATACATTTTTAAAAACCATTGAAATATCTGTATATTCTGACTGTATCTGGACTTACAAACCAGGCAACATAAATAAGAAATCAACTCTCACGTTGCCTATGTTTTGAGCAATACTGTTCCGCAAGCCTGAAGAACGAAAAATATTTTAGAACCATATGTGTTAAAAGAAAATTGCCTATAGATGATCTCATCTTTCATGGGTTTGTGCCTAAACAAAATGAACAACTTAATTTAGTACCTGGACTTTGCGCCTATCATACATTTGAATAAAATCACTTTGACCTGATTAAACATGTCGCCGACATAAAAAAACAGGCGCGATAACAAGTCTGCTGTGCGCAAGCATGATTGTGAAAGATCCAACCACTACATAACATTAGATTAACCACAAATCCTTGCTATAAGAACTAGTATCTGTATATGCTACTCGGGGCTATTGAGATCAGGAAATATCCCTATTACGATAGAGATGAAGGTTGGAGCGTTTCACTTCCTTGAGATCCATAGTTAATAAATTAATATCTGAAACAAAAACGAACACTGCAAAACCTAATTTCTTTCGCCAGTTTTTCTCGGAATTATCTTCCAATTTCCTAACTGGTAGACTAAGTAGATTACAGCAACGTTAATTAAACAAAATTGCAAAATACAATAAAATAGGAACTATTTTAAAAAATTGATTGATAGGAACATGCCCGATTAAAATATCGAATGGATTTTTGGAGGAGAAGAATTATACAATCTTGGTCAAAGTTTGCATCCAACTTCATTGAGGGGATCCTATTCTACTTACTTATAAATTGCACCAAGTATTCTTTGCATCACAGATTGTTAATATTTACATTAAAGTTAGGAATAGAACTTATTTCGGTTTCTAATTGTAGCCTGTGTCGCGGCACGGTCTGTCTGTTTTTGGTTGGTGTCATGGCAACATCACATAATCTATATTTTTGTAGTAGGTAATTCATGTATCTTGTCATCTTATCGCATTTGAAGCTGTGATACATGATTTTATTTCTTATTGTAATAGTTACTAACTTACTAACTTTAAAACTTGTCTTTAAAAAAATGTCAATCACTTTTTTTTTCTTATCAGAAAATATAAAAATTATTTTTTTCAAAACATACATACAATAAACCGTTACATAAAATAAACTGATTTATATCTGTAAAAGGTGCATATTATAATAATTTTTAACTGTATAACAAAAAAAAATCGACAATCTTATACACAATTTGTTTGACTAAACAATACAGACGGCTTAGAAAAAAGTAATCACAGCTTATTTAAGTGCCTACGATTTTTGCATAATGTAAAAATCTAAACATTTGATCTTAATACGCAGAATAATAAACAGTAACATGAACACAAAAAAAAAACTTATAAACCTCATATAAAAAGAAATGATTTCGTAATGCTAATAATCTATCAGTTCACCAGTATAAAAGGAACTATCGAAAATTAATATTTCCATTTCAGCGTTTCACTTTATTAGTTAGGTACCTGTAGGCCAACAATGTTTCAAACATTTGTTAAAATGTTTCTTTCGAATGCGAGGATATTCCTCTCATTGATGATACAACACTGGCATCGTAGCTCGGTAGCTTAATTAGGAACGGACATCCAAAAGTTGCGGGTTCGAGTCTCATTTGAGAAGAACTTGTGTGCCGAGTTGATTTAATCTAGATTTTTCTATTAAAATTTACTATATAAAAAACAATCGAAATACAAAAATATTTATTGTTTTAACAAAAGAAAAAAGATTGAGTTTTTTGGTTTTTGGGCACATCTAAAAGAAATGCTCTGATGCAACGTGTAGCATTCTCTTCGCTTTTCATTTATTCTTGATGAACATGCCGCCTACACTAGAGTGTTTGTTTTTTTTCTAAAACTATGACTTCTTTATGGCAAATATTCTCTAATATCTTCTAAAGTCTACTTTAGAGCCGTAAAGACATTCTCGGATGATATAAGATCTGACCATAAAAAAGATTTGTCAAAGGCTGTAATGGTGTACTTCTCACGCACCTTAAAGAAAGTACATAAGAAATAGAAAACGCGGGTCAGGCTAAAAATCATATAAATAAAAATTTATGCTAAAATTTTAGAAACACTTAGGACGACCTATTATGCCACAAATAAGTTTTTCTAAGATTTTTATTTCGATATATCGATTATAAATTCGATATTTATTTAATCGTAGACCGATTAAATAAATATCGAATCTTTTCCTCTAAAGAAAGATCCTCTCTAAATGTACCTACTTGAAAACAATTATCATAGCAATCTAAGTAAGAAATAATCTACATCTATACGAATATTATAAAGAGGAAAGATTTGTATTTTTGTATGTTTGCAATGAATAAACTCAAAAACTATTAAGCCAATTTCAAAAATTCTTTCACCATTGGAAAGCTACATTCACGCTGAGTAACATAGGCTATATTTAATGCTAGAAAAAAAATTAAAGAATTTTGTCCACCCGTGCGAAGCCGGGACGGGCTGCTAGTTACATATATTTTAAACAGTTAAGTTCAAGTTATTTGCATTTTATTTATACTGTAATATATACTTATTATACATATTTACTTAATTTACCTGCCTGAATACAAAATCTAATTTTCAGTAGCCCGTCTAGTGTATGAATTAGTTACCATGGCAGACCGGTGACGGCAAAGGAATCGCATAAGCTATCCTAACGTATGCCGCGACGGTGACTTGATTTTGATCGGTTACAATCTACAACCACACTGACTAGTATTACAGAACAGAGGTTTTTTAAAAAAAATCTCAGTATATCTGTTTTTTGCTTTGATTAAACCTACTTTACTAAAACAATAATTTATAGTGATTACAGAGACGAAAAAATAAACGAAACGCGATTTCTTTTAGTTTGTTTTGGCATCTTCAGCATAAGTAATTGGCCATCAACTCGTTTAGCGGAAAATTAGTAGCCGATAATTCAACCTTTGAGAAAAAGTCTAACTTGTAAAAAATGTTTATAAAGAAGTAGATCTTAGGAAAAGCAAATAAAAGACAAACAAAGATAGATATTATGTCACAGGGTGTTCATCCGACATTTTCGCCGAAAAATCCATAACGTTTCAGTTTAGATCTATTTTACCAGTTGCCATCAAAAGATGATACGAATTTTAAAAAGCGGAAACCCTGTTAAAAATATAATTCTACTGAAGGATTGCTGTGTTGTTTTTTTATCTCCTTACAAAATTTTTGTATGAAATGATTCGTAGCAAGTATACATTTAAAAAGCACTGTGCATTTAACCAATTACATAATTTATCGTGGACCAAATACATCACAGTTACAATAGCAATATTTATTTGAATACTGGTTGACGAAAATACTAATCCAGTTTTGTTGTTTGTTCAGATTTTGCGACAGCACCTCGCGTTAATTTGTTTAAGTAAATTTTACCGCGCCCGCAAACGATTCGATTAAAATTTAGCACTGTATTTAGGCCCGTGTTTGACAATATATGTACAAGGGCAGGATTAAGAGTGCGGTTTACCAACAGATATAAGGTGGTATATAGATATGTCAGAAAATTGTCAATTTAATAGCATTGTGGTTAGTATGTTTAATACATTTTTTTAATAAATTAAATTCAGAGTTAATATTAATAATGAGGAACGTCTTAGTGTTCCATCGAGTTGATCGCCAGCACTTAGCAAATCGCACTGAGCCCGTGTGGTAAGTTACAGCCTTACTTAAGAGTTACTACTCTCCCAACGGTGATTTCATCCGTAGCGTAGCCCTGTGCTTAAGCAGCAGGGACAATAGGCTACTGATGGCACTGATGGTTATAATAATTACCTCAGTGAATCTGACCAGGGATCCACAGGGAACCGGAAACGGGCACCCTTGTAACTCAATTGCAACGTAATAAATAATAAAGCACAAATGTTTTCACGAGCACAATTCTATCACTATTTTAAAACTGGTTATAAGCATAATTATTTACTCACTTATTCTAAATTAAAAGTTTTTAATTACATTGGTTAGGTAAATTATCATATTTCTTAATTGGAGCGAAGCGAGCGAAGCTCCCATGGATTAGCTTCAATGGCGCAATGTCTGTTACGCCATAACTTCCCGAGTTCTTAACCGATTTTAATACTTTTTATGTGGAATCGAATCAACAGGTTTAGGACCAGATGGTGACGGATTTTGAAATTTGCAAAAATTCCCATCGAAACAATTTTATTTTTCTTTTTTTCAGGTATTACGCTCCGCTGCAATATATGGTACTAGCGTAGCTTTATGCTTAGCGACTGCATCGCCTATTACTATAAATACCAATATGAAGTATCATGCAAAAGAATCAATGTCTGTCAAATAAATTTGGGAATCCGACCCTGTACAAAGCGCACTTGTAACAAATACACTAATCTCCGTAACAATACTATCTATATACCTGTCTATTCAGGCAAACTTATTAGAATGTTCCACGTCGATTCTGCGGATCAACGCGATAGCCATGTTTGTCGATACAGCCCAAATATGATTGTTGGAAAGCAAACACGAATAATTGTAACGTTGAAACTGAAACATCAATATGCTTAATGAGAGTTGATTAGCACGGAATATGTGCTAATTATGTAGTCAAATAACTCAGTTACAATTTTAATTGATCGTATTTACATATGAAATTTTGATTTGAAAATTTATTTACGAACACCATTTTATATAAGAAATAGATGTTGCCTACAAATTTCAATGATAAAAGTCAGGTTATGACACAATGATTTTAATTTATTCCCAACCTCTTCTTATAAAGCGGTCACAGAGGAAAACAAAAAATAACATATAAATTGCATTAAACATAATAATGATTATTATCATTATATTTAATGCAATAACAATAGCCTAGTTATATTCGTCGTAGTAATAGTACTAGTCGTTATAAAACATTATTAACTTGAATTTTGAAAGTAAAGAGATAGTAAAAAGGAAATTTATCTTTAACGCCTATACAAAATACAATGGGAATGTAAAATCAGTGTTCTTGATATAAGTGACAATAAAATTACTCAAAACATATTATCGTTTTCAATTGGAAAAATGTCGTGCGCTCCCTCCCCACAAACTGAAAGCATCAATCGGTATCATTAGCAGATATTTAGCCTTTCTGACTGCGGTTCACAGTCAATTTGGAGAGTGCATTTCACCAGTCCCACACACTCGGGACCAAAAGTGACGTATTAATTATTTAACAAATTAATACGGTCGTTAAAAACCCGCTGGATGTAGCTACCTGGTGAGTGAAACGCCTTTATTGAATTAGTAAATGACAGGGGCCGGCCGTTTCATTTCGTACTGAATACAGAATAGTTAGTATGCAATGTTGATCGAACTATTTTAATAGAGATTAGATGGTTTTGTAAGGGTTTTGAAAAAATAGTTTAGTAAACGATGGTTTATATAGTCCAATATTATTTATCTTTCTATGAGTATATTTGTTGTATTGAGAAACGTAAATTAAAAACTAAATATTATTTTAATTAAGTTAAGTAATATAATAGAATAATTTTATTTTATATTTAATCCTGACGTTTCGACTCCTTTACAGGAGCCGTGATCACAGGATGACTAAGATGATGGTTGTCATGTATTTTTCTACTACCTTCACAATATTTTAATCAAATAACTAAATAATTATATAATAAGTTAATTAAATAACTAAATAATGTTTTAAAATAAAATAAAACAACTTGATTTATATAAAATAATTTAAGAATTAGGAACGTGCCCGATTAAAATATTGTGAAGGTAGTAGTAAAATACATGACAACCATCATCTTAGTCATCCTGTGATCACGGCTCCTGTAAAGGAGTCGAAACGTCAGGATTAAATATAAAATAAAATAAAACATGCGCAAAAATCCGTAAAAAAGTGTTTTATTCTGATGTGTAATGTGCGCGGAAGTGTAAGAACTAAATATAATAGAATTCGATGCTGAAACGGTTATTGCGTTGGCGTTACGATTGCTGAGGTTGAGTAACTTTCGTAAGGGCTGGATATCGAATGGGTGATCAGAAATTCTTATTTTAAAGCTCCTTCGTGCATCGCAAGGCACGTTCAGCAATTGGTCATCAATACTTGGTTTTTGTACTGTTACTTGGTACGTTAAGGCCCATTCTCACTGGGGTGTGTTCGAAGAAAGGACTTGAACCCCAGCAGGGTATTGATGGCAGTGATAACTTTGATAATGATGAAACAAACTTCTTTAAAGGATTGAAGGAATATCAAGCTGGTTGCTAAAGAAAGGGTACGTGACCGATTTGATATTTTATGTTATATTTATTTTTGTGATAAGTTATTTAATTCGATTGACTGATGTAGTAAAAAAAATATGAACCATTTTATCTATTTCTGGAGTAACTAAAACTTAAAATCTCAAAGCGGTTTTGATTAAAAGAAACTGTTTTTTTTTCTATAAAAGATTAAATAGCCAGTCAACAATCAGCGGTGTGTTGGGTCAGTCAGAGTGTATGCATAATACTCGTACCTAAATATATTCAAAATCTGCAATGGTTAAGTCAGAAGAACTACAAACCGTATAACTACTTCTTTTATCGATTCAATTAACATGATGTTTCTTTAATTCAACAATACACTAAATTGCCATTTTATGTAAACATTTAGTCATTATTGCTTACCTACCACAGAGTTATACCTACATTTTGTACATGAGTAATTGGTTAGCTGCATTCCTTATATATTCTGATATCCACAAATGCTTATCATTATTACCATCATCTCCACCGAAAGTTGTTCACTTCTGGACTGGACGGAAGTCTTCTCGAAAATGGAGGGTATTGCCATAATGTACATACATGCTTGTAATAAAATATCTGTGGCTGTACTATTTGTATCTGGTTGGTTTTCATGACATGTTTAGGAAAATTTTGTTTCCCACTATTTTTCATTTGTTTTTCTTTCTGTCAAAATTAGCGAATCAAATTAAGAAATAAGATATATTTTATTATAAAAAAGGAAAAGATGCAACGCAAGCCGTGAAAATAATTTGTGACGTTTATGGACCTAATGCAGTGTTAGTAAGAGCAGCACTACGTTGCTTTAAGCGTTTTCAATCCGGGAATTTTGATGTCAAAGATGCATCTCGCTTTGGTCGCCCTGTTACGGATAAAATGGACGCTATTTTTGAAAAAGTGGAGCAAGATCGCCATATCAGCAGTTACGACATAGCTGAAGATCTGGGAATTGACCATACATTTTTGACAAAAATAAAGGCAGGCAGATTGGAGATCGCAGTAAATGACCATAAAAATCGAAAAACGCCACTACCCATTTTGTGCTCCATTGGAGGTGTATGGTGATGACCTTCAGAATCTTTAGTCGCCTTAAACATATAATTATGATAACGCGATTTAAAAAAAAATAATATTTACATTACAAAAAGAAATTGTTAATGCGTATTTTTTTTACCATTATGAATTTAAAAACTCGTATTTATTAGCTTTTTATCAACAACTTTAAAGTGAACCTTAACACAGCATTTTACTTTTATATGAATCTCCCCCACATATCGTTTGATGAGTACGAGTATGTAGATAATTGTGAAAATGAACAAGGGGTGTCTTTAACAAGTAGTTTTATTGATTGTGGCTTGTGGTTATAATTTTGCTTTAAATACAATTTAATTATAAGTATATAAAGGTATGTAAACATTTGTGTAGTGTTTTGGGACAGAAAAGGGATTTTGCTGATTGATTTTTTTCCGCGAGGCCAAACAATCATCAAAGATGTTTATTGCGTGACACTGAAGAAACTGCGTTGCGTAATACGTGGTTAATAATAAAGGCGTGATTTTCATTCACGATAATGTCCGACCACACATTGCGAATGTGACAAAAACACTCTTTCAGGACTTTGACTGGGACGTGTTAGACCATCCTCCGTACAGCCCGACCTCGCTCTTAGTGACTTTCATTCGTTTCTTCATCTGAAGTAGTTTTTTAGCGGTCGGCAGTTAAACAGTGATGAAGAGCTGAAAGAACAGATTACCTCGTGGTTAAATACGCAGGCGGCAACATTCTATGAAGAGGGAATACAAAAACTTGCACCACGGTATAAAAAATGCCTGGGAAATCACGGGAGGTAATGTTGAAAAATAGTTTAAGAGATGTCGATTTATTACAATAAATTTCTTTGCTGTATTTTTACTTGTTATTTTTTTATTTCAAAACGGAACTTACTTTACGAACGTACTTCGTATATTTCCATTTCAAACGCTTTCGTATTTCAGAGCCCGTGAAACTTACAATTATTGCACAACTTGACATACCAGTAAAAAACACTTTTTTAAGGATTTTTGCGCATGTTCTATTTTATTTAATATTTAATCCTGACGTTTCGACTCCTTTACAGGAGCCGTCATCCTGTGATCACCTTAAAAAAGTGTTTTATTCTGATGTGTTATGTGCCCGGAAGTGTAAGAACTAAATATACCAGTAAAATTCAATCAAGCAATCTTAAACCGATCAGAGTACCTACAGACTTTCGATCTAAAGTTCATTGGTACTGCGCACGTTTAGGCTTTCATATGAGCATTGAGTTTATGCTGTTTCCTAAGAGCTTCCTGAGTGCACTCCAATATATAAAATTTTATTTTAATAATTACTTAATCATACAATCTATAGAAACGTAAATTAAATGCTGCATACGTCAATGAGCATGTAGTTTCTGAGATGTAGTTCCTATTAAATGTCACCAGCTCACATACTCATTGAATTGTAGCTATATTATGACTGCTGTTATTAATTTTTTTGAAGCTTAACCCCATTGATTTGCACATAACGAATATTATGGTTGCTCTTTAATTATGACTAGGAAGTTGGACGGTCCCAAATATACTTAAAAATTTGATATACTAATAATCCTTCTATCTTAATACATATCTGTGATTAAAATGAACAACATAAAAATACAAAATACCGACATTGAAACATGTAAGATCCACACATCGACGGTTTAACTAAGTTCGAAATGTTAATTTGTGAACCGAATCCATGTCAGGTGTAATCAGCGTAATTATGTAATGCTAATTTAGGACGAGTTTAATCATAGTCGTATTATTCTCCTCTTCTGTGTGTTGCTATAAATGAGATATTGCTAAGAAATATTAGTTTAAGTTAAAGTAAACATTGAACATTAAAGATTCATGCACCTAAATATGACAGTCCGCGGGTGACATTTTTTCTACAATTTTTTAACTATAATTTTGTAGACCCAAACAAAGCAGAGCTTGTATTATAAGTACTAAATCTAATACTGCTTACACATCGGCGACGACGGCTCGGGAACATGCTTATGTTGTTTTTATTTTTTTTTGTATACAATATTTGTATAAGGTATAAAATACGTGTGCAAAAAAACAACTACGCCTCCGAGCCCTCAGTTGGGATTCGAACCCACGACCTTTCGCTATCCGGGCGAGTGCTCTGACCGCTGAGCTGCCGAGATGCTGACAAACTTGTCGAATTTACAAACGTATTTCTACCGAAATTCGAACCCGGAACGTTTGGTACAAAAGGTAGGTTCGCTACCGTTACACCAAGCGGTCGTCAAACAAAGTTAAGTTTATAATATAAAGTATTCATAAAAATAAGATAGTTGTTCTTCTTTAATTCACGTCAACATTAATTATATCGGACGTCCCTATATAGAATTATGTTTGCTATTTAGTTTATTTATGTTTTTATTGAAATAAAAATGAAGAGAAAATGTGTAACGAGTTGGGATTATAAGTTAGGATTATATTAAATGTATGCGAATTGTTAATTAAAATGTACGTATATTATTTTTTTAGACCTATTTTCGTTTTTATGAAAAAAGAAAAACAATTTTTACTGTATTGGTACATTTCAATTAGTTCTGACATTTCTCAGGTGCACGTATTCATAGAATGGTATACAATTTCATAATAAACTAAATATTACTCATTCGCATAAGAAGTTACTTTCACATTGTTGCAAATCTAATTAAGTGGTACTCAACATTTTTGAAACTTTTGAGAAGTGCCTCTACCTTTAAATGAAACTTCTTAACTCAGAGCTATTAAATATAACGGCAGACTGATTCCAAGAAGAGAGTCGTCATATCCACGTAGTTCATCACATATGCACGTTATGACATAACTGGGAGTTTATTGCCAGACGTGGCCAAGGATTGGGCACAAACGCTGGATTATTGCGCCTAAGCAAGTACCTTAATATACCACCTTTATGGCACTCTAGCACTCGCGGTTAATTTCGCATTTGGTTGGATATTACGGACGGAATATTTTCCAGTTGTGAATATAATTTTGAGAATGCTATGACATTAAAGAAAGATATTATGTCGTAAACAAATTCTTCTAATGATATGGAAAATACGTTGTAACTTTGAAACATCAATTAAGATTTATTGCCGACATTAAAGTTAAATTTAAAACAAAAATCTATAAAATAATGCTTATTTTAACAATATTTTTCAAAGCAAAATGTATAACATTCTCTGGTATTTACCTTTGAGAACTTGTCGTGAAATTTAATAACTAAAACTGTTGACCACGATATTATTATTATGTTCAATATCTTAATTAGCATTCAGAAAGAAATCTAACAAAGAGAAACGATTAAAAATTGGTCACAATGCAATGTTGGGCTTGCACCAGAAATTAGCTGCCAATCGCAACGAACCAACTATTATAAGTTGGCTCATTGTTTTACTGTTTTAGCCCTCGCATGGAAACGCATTAACTTTATTTTTCAATTCAATAATAATCGATGAATTGTTATGACAAACTCGACTCATAATTTGTAGCTGTAGTTCCACATTATTGTAGATGGATTAAAAAAAGAATATTAAAAAGAATAATTTTAATGATTTCTTACTTTGGTTGCATTAACTTATTTTAACTGTATTTCTTTACTCTGACAAACCTCATAAGTTTTAGAAATAGTTTAGAATAAGCATTAAGTTAACCGTATTAAACGGTAAAAATCTTAACACGAGTCCTGCTATTATGTAAGTAGAAAACATGGTAAAGTAAACATATATGTATGTGGTCGTGCAACGTGGGCGGTCGCAAATGTGTGTAGGCACAGCAACAGTTATCAGCCTAGTAGTCCCCACAGCTGGAGTACCATTTGGGCCCATTACCGATTGGTGGGCGACTTTCATATTATAAATAACAATCCAAAATCTATGTATTTGGTTATAACATATTTCAAGACTGAAAAGATAATACAAAAAAGTCGCTTATTCTTTAGTCAGTATCTCTCATAAATATTATTGGTATATATTCTTTTAAATAGTTTCATCCAAAGACGTAGGTACTTTCCTTATTGTAAAAGAATAATAGTAATTTTATTGCGGTCGGTGAAAGTATAACCTACATTCCACTAAAAACGTTATTTAATTTTTTTTATTTATACCAGAATACCTAATTGGCATTACGCATTCTGTACCGGTTGACCGGACACCGGATATACCGGAGAGAGAGAGAGAGAGTAAAATTAGTGGTTAAAATCAATATATCTGTTTCTCCTATTGCGTAACATCATATGTTGTTGATATAGCGTGCATGTGCGGAAGCAGGCTCACATGTTTGTCAGGAATCGCCTATTGACAAAGGCACAGAGCTCCAAACATATTAGTATACGTGCGTAAGTCCTTGTCAAACTATAGCACAGCGCGCGTGATCCAGCCGCCGTAGTCGGGATCTCGCAGAACGGACTCACTACACAGCTAGAACATTCGGCATGAAAACGAACAGAAGTGTTTATTTTTAGCAGAGTCAACTACTAACTGTAATTTCAATTTTCATTTGTTTTTATTTTTATTAAGCTCGGAATTTCATTCATATAGACAAGGGTATATAATGAATATATAAGCTTTACTTTAGAAACAAGTAGGTACCCATCTTTAAATGGAGGGATAAAAGAAGTAGAATATGTGTTGATCCACGTTACCTATAGCTATATCGAGGATGCATAGAGCTTTTGCAATTCTTTGTGACGGGGTATCAAAATAACGCAAATTGCAAATGTATCAAAAAAGCGACACCGCATAGAATAAAAAGTTCTTAGAGTTTTAAGACAGTATACAAAAATCTAGTATGAAATAATAATTGATATCTATGACCTTTTTAAATCAAAATCTAATAGCAAACAATTTCTGAATAAACGGTCTCTCCTTAGTTTAGTCTTGGGTTCATGTCCCGAAAGGGGTAGATGATTAGCTTTTGTACCTGGGTCATGGATATTTATATATATATATTTCTATTAATATTAAATATCTATGTATAATACACATATATCTATCCGTTACTCTGGTATCCACAAACCTTAGTGCTTAATACTTTGACTAGGTTAGTGTGAATGTAGGAAATATTGGGTGTGTAATGTTTAATATCAGTATTTGGGTATTTAGGACATATCATTTGCGTGATATTTTATTTCATATATTCTTATATGATATAACAATTCATTTAATATCTATAATAAACGTTTGATATATATATATATATTATATTATATAATTTCATTTGCTATAGCAATCAATAACTCTACAGTTCATTTTGTGCAATGTTCAAATATTATAAATATTAATTAATATAAAATCCAATAATGTACCTGTACTTAATATACGTTTAAGAAATAAATGTTGATGACATAGACTATAATGATTTAATTAAATTCCCTAAAATATAAGCACGTTGCATGCATTATGCAGGCATGCAGCATGCAATCAAACATGTATCAAGGTAATCTGCAAACACGCATGCAGCATGTAAGCATGCATCAGTCAATTTGCAAGCGCGCATGCAGCATGCAAGAATGTATCAAGGCAATTTCCAAGTTCGCATGCAGCATGCAGGCATGCACCAAGGCAATTTTCAAGTACGCATGCACGTAAGATTTCCTGTGTATCGGCGCTACGGGAAGGCAGCCCCTCCATCCTGTACCTTGTTACTGCGGGTGAGGGCTACCTCCTCCGCGCCTCCGCCTTATTGAATTACACTCTAGGGGTAGGCCAGGCAAGTACCACATGGAGTCAAGGTTGGCTGAGTCGGATTCGCTCTAAAGTAGAAACAAAGTCCAAATTTTATAGCAAATGATTATTATATCTCATAAATGTTATATTTTAATTTCTAATTTATATATCTAATTAAATATTACTGGAAAAAAAAACAAATTGTCTCAGGAATTATAAAGGATTCGAACCCATAGCCTATTGCTATTCGGGTGGGTCTCTTCCAATTGAGCTAACCAAGACCTTGAAGAACCCGTTGAAATTTTGTTGTGTGGCTGAGAAGATTTAACTATTTCTAGTAAAATTACGTTAGAAATAAAAGTATAACAGTTACATGCTTAAAGAATATATGAACTATAATAAAAGTCAATATTATTACTTTTCAGCCACATAGGCCTGGTCTTCACAACTAAATTCATAACAAAATCTTAAACAATTAGATTTTTTTTTAGTTTGTCTGCCTTAGTGTTTACTTAGATTCCTATGTTTAAAAAATAAAAAAACCTTCAATTTCTTGAGACAATTTCTATTTCCGTTATTAATATATTTTTAAAAAATTAGGTATGTTAGGTTTTAAATTATGTATATATTTTATTGATATGAATATCAGAATAAGAATTAAAGTTCCGTTTATTACCTCGTCAATTGAAATAGCCCTTCCAGTTATGTGTCATGCTTACCTATTAAATGAAAATATCATGTCCAGGGCTGTTATTGGTAGTAAAGTAGTGGGAGTGATTGGTGACAAGTTATTGTTAAGTACGTTTTTATGGAAATAATATGGTAATGGGTGAGCCACTTTGGGTGGAAGGATGTAGAATATTTTATGATATAGTTGAGGTTTTAAACATGAATACTTTACTTTTAAGTGGTGGAATGAATTATATTTTACTACTAAAATCATTCTAACCACGAACTACTTCATAACGACATTAATCAATTAATTAATTTATTATTGATCTTTTTTAAATAAAATTACCGTTTACATCATGTTTTTGATTTTTATTATGCATATGAAGTTACCACCACTGACACGTGGATTGAGACCGCAGTAAAATACCATAATTCGGAAATGCTGTCGTCTCATTTTGTGTTCTACGGTAGGTGTATGAACTTTACCTTCTGTTAAGCCCCGACCATCATTTCTTCCTTCTTCACAAGGCTCGTGAAGCAACTGATACTAATTAAACACTTTAACTTATGCTTTTCAATATTTATACTTAGGAATTAATATATTTCAGGAACGGAACATAACGTTGGGTGATCCTATGAATCACATTAACTATAGATAATAAAAACGCATGTGTTTACTAAGCTCGCAGACCAATATCCGACGGACTGATTGCTTCTTTACTGTTACACGATAAAAATGTTTATTGGGTGGACCGTAAAGTGTGCCCGTACGACTCGCGGGCCCAGTAGTCAATATACTTTGAACTACCCTGTAACTAACCTTTATAAAACTTAACACTAAATAGCTCACTAAAACTAGTCACTTAAAAAGAAAATATAAGTTGAACATTCACTTCGTTCGCTTTTCATGTTTCTCCTAACCAGATCATAGTATATCCGTTGTTTTTTGAAATACTTATCATTACTTTTTCGACATTATGCTTGTTTCTATAAAAAGACGAACAAATGACGTAACTCCACCTAATGTTAATGGAAGTGCTAACTAGATCTAGAGACCGATGGTTTAGTTTTAGAAAAAATGCGCATAACAACACCTGCGTAAAAGTAAAATCGTCATAAAAATTAAGATGGAGTACCTGTTGTGTCTTTAAACATCTCAAAGGCGTTTGTATGAGCCAGCTTCTCACTTCCAAGGCATATTCATTCTAGAGTTAGATTATTATGCCACCATCTCATCATCATCAAATCTCTACAAATTTGACTAAATAATGCTCCAAAAATAGCTGCTATGCTAAGTCTCTGCAAACAAAAAGTATTTTTTTATATGTGAGTTAAAGCAGCCACCAGTGGGATGACTCAGCCAAATAATTGATTTGCCAGGGGAAGAAGATTTATTTTGGTTGTGGAATTCGAGTCTTCACTGCCTCTAGCTTGGAGGTGAAGTTGTTCGAAAAATATTTTTTTCTGCATCTACAACTGGTTAACATTTCCTAGAACAGAATCAAATACTTCCTAGTTTTGATAGGTAGTGTACTACAGTCTTCTGTATTTTTTCACACGAAAACCTCATCTCAATTCAAAAGCTCCTGCTTGGCGAAGTGGTGCTATTAACAGTTTGATCTAGGTTCAAATTAAGATCCATAGAGTTCAACAGTAAGTTTTTCTTCTTTTAATATAGTTGATTTTTAATTTTGTTTAATAATCAGATTTCTATAAATTCCTAATTTTATTAAGTTAAGAAGTGATATCAAGTATTCTTTTGAAAATCAATATCGAAAAACTGGTAGATTATAGGACTCACACACATCCGTAGCTCGATTTCTCATGCTTGGTCTGGTATTCCAGTTTTTCAACGCTATAGGAAAACGAAATCTACACTCGTTCACTAAATATTTACGTTAATAGTTATAGGTAAGTTAGATTTCTATCAGTTTGTCGTATCACTATTTGTTAGAAAATAAAAAACATCCCATCTTTTATTTTAATAATCGTGTGTAGCCTCTGACTTTCCTTTATATCATGAACATATTAAGTTTATATTTTTGCCGATATCACACACAAATTATTTCGATGCGGTTTTTGAACATTGGAATCAGTAAAAAAAATTGGTTCGCTTCAATGCTCAAACCGGCGGACCGGCCAAATCGTTTAGTAAACACCGAATAGGTTGTGTACAAGTGAGGTACAACGATTTTAATCGAATGGAAACGGAACAAAGTGAAAATGTACACCTCAATTATTCACACAGCCGTTCTGTGGACAAATAACCACGTGTCAACGGCGACGGAAACATTGTGCGATGGATTGCGCAGTTACCGAATAGAGTCGAATTTAACATGTAAATTGATGATGAATCCAATAAGATATTGCAAACATTAATATTTGACCTACTTGTATTCTGTGATGTGAAAAACTGTATACAAGTTACAATGGCGAATATCGTGGTTGTATTTTATTAACTTTCGACGTCTTGTCGCATTCTTTAAGTAATCAAATTAATTAATTACAGCTCTTATATTTTTTATTTCAAAAAATTATAGGATGTATTATTTAAGGGCAAAATCTATATAATTTTTCAAGTCAGTTATATTACTGCAATCCACATCATAAGACCCGTGATTTGAATAACTAACACTGACCCAAATCTAATGCAGAGTTTTTCTCCAGCTAATTAACAATACTCGCTGTTGATATCGGACTCCATTATTGGGTAAACCTCATAAAATTAAGTCAATAAACGGAAAGCTCTGGTCCACGACGCTTGCCCGAGTCATCTCCTATAAAATACAAATAGAACCGATTGAAATGCAGGACGAGCTGGGCTGTTTACTTGATGCCGTAGCGACGACGTCCCACCCAACTATAACAAAGATTGCTTTTTTCAGTCTCCAATCACTTGTAAACTGATTTAAGTACAATAATAACGATTTATTATATCTTATGGAATTTTCAAGTAATTACATTATCTATCCTAATTATATTATGACAATACTTCGTGTGTGTGTTTGTTATTGTTACCATATTGTCAGTAAAAGCCTAAGAATAACATTCATAACACTGAGTTATAGTTCCAAAATAATTAAAAAGAAAAGAAAAAGCTTTATGTAACAGTATTTAGGGCTAGACTAGTAAATAATAAAAATGATGCGGAGTTAAAAATCCAACGTATATTAATATAACGTTAGTCTAATTTGAAAATATTTAGAGTTTATTGACAACTACATCTTTGTATAATTAAAATTAGAATAGTAAGGTTCAAGGTTATAAAAAGTCTGTATTTTTTATTCTATCAATATATACGAAACGATCGTGAAGTAATGAAGGTTTCCTAAGTGAGCCGGCTAAGTATTGTGTGAAGCAAAAGTAATTAACTGAGGCGTGCATATATCGTCACGCGTGTAAAGTACCTCAAGTAATCAACAACAACTTAATTCAACCAATGAAGAGGTACTAATGCGATAACAGATGATTAATAAACCGTCGACTAATAAACTATGAATCTATCAACACCATTCCATTCCTAACGAAGTACTCACAATGAAGAATATGTTGTGTAAGATACTTTGTACATTAATTATAAATATTTAGCTGAGAATCAATTTCTAGTTTCACTCTCTGTTTTCATTGATAGGCGATAGAGATTAGAAAACAAAATAATATTCTTTACATTACAGATTTGTTTATATTAGCGATAAATATTGCTACAATGTCTACAGCTAATCAAAATGAGTCCAAAGGACTTAATGTAATATTGGATAAATTAATTAAGCAGGCAGAAGATGGAAATGACGGTGTGGTTGTGAATAAAGTAAGAAAAAATGACAGTGATTCAAATATAATATATTTGAAAGCAAACGATTCTTTAAATACTCGGTCTACAGATGATTTTGAAAGATCAACAAATGATATTAAAAAACTTATCAAACAAGACTCTGAGCTTGATTTGAGTGAAGAAATTACAGTGGAATTGAAAAAATCAACTAATGAAAAAACAAATAAAAGTCAAGAAGATATAAACGGTATAAATAGTCAAATCGTAAATAATGATTTATCAGAAAAAGATCTCGATGCATATTTTACAGAAAATAAAGAGGAACCCATATTCGAAGAATATGATGAAATAATGCTCGACTCTTCGACGAATAATGACAACAAAAAAAACATAGCGAAGGTGTTAAAAGATATGTTTGACTCACCTAAACTTGTTACTAAGAAGCCGCTTCACGAAAATAAGAACAGAAAACCTGAACATGGAAATTCGGGAGCTAAAAAAAATTTGCGCACCTTATTACCAAAAGAAGATGCTGGGATTCTTAGATCTGCTTTTATGGGAAATAATAAACATTCATCACAAAAAAGGTTGCCTATGCAATATTATCCTGTACGTTTTCAAATGCCTGTTGAAGATCCGGTTCACAGCATTATAAGGCAACAATTGATAACAAAGATGCTGCAGAGCCAAGTTACCAATGATCCAAATTACTTGCAATATTTCGTACCAGCTATTGCGTCACCTGCTCCAAATATCATAAGAACTGTGATACATCACAGCGACGTTGCATTTCGTCCTCTGGATTCATATCTCGGAAACTGGAGAGCAGGTATATCATAACCAAATAAGAGAAACATTGTAAATTATTTTTCTAATACAAGTAGTAATGATGTTGAATGAAATGTTAGATTCATAATTATTTTTCACATTCGCTTTGGCTTCATATATTCGCAATAATCTGGTTTATTTATGTTTTTATTATAAAATAGAATAACTATTATTTCACACTATATCAAGTAGTAGAAACAAATTTGTATGGTTACCCGCGGATTACACATGGATACCAACAAAGTTATGGCAGTGTTACGGAACTGTTTTGTGTTAAATCGTCATCCACAGCTAGTTAGTAAAGTGAAATCGGAACACAAAGAAGTCACCGCAATTCGGCGTCTAACTAGTGCTATCACAGGCAAGCACAAAGATCTAGTTAGCTGCGAATGATCCGTGTTTGTTTGCTCGTGGAACTTCAAATGACATTCGATCTGTTTTGGACTAAAGTTTGAACTACTGTTATGTTTAGATTCTTCATTTTTTATATTTGATGTTAATTGATAAAAAGGCCACAGTGTGGTTTATGTCCTTCTTAAAATAAAATAAAATAACTTAAAGAGTTTTTAAAGATATAAATAGGAAAACCGCTCGACTTTAAATATTATTTTTAGTACATAAAATCATTAGTAGGAATAAGTAACTTTTACTACATGTTTCAAAAAACTGTAGTTTTATATCTTTACAAAATTGACACATATCATGTTTTGTGAATCTTGTGTTAATCTAATTTGAAAATTTCCTCCCATATTTTCTCACAACCAATTTAAAATAAGAATCGTGTAACATAAAGCTCTGGCTGCTTTCATTTATAAATTAATCAACGGCTTCTAACCAACCGCGTGCTTGTAGATACGATCCAGCAAAACAACAATCTTGGTTGAATTTCAAGTTAAAATAGTCCATAAAGTTTTCAAAAGAGTTCAGTATGATACATATTTTTTTTGATATAATAACCGACAATATTTTTATAGTAAAATCTTATTTACAATTGGTAATATATTTATCTAGTCGATTTCGAATAATCTTTACGTTTTTCTGTTTGCTTAAGCTTTGATCTTTAGCCATTTCACATATATATTCTTATGAAGTTAATTTGATAGCGTGTTGAAATGTATTATTTTAAATTGAAATATTATTAAGTTAATTGGATACCGCTACTTTCTCTTATGCAAGATAGGAACTGAATACTGGATAGAGTTTTAGTTTTATACCTGAAACGGATCGAAAACGCATTCATCCATAGTTGCAGTCAGTCACCGAGCTGTCTGAGGGCCGGGCTGGCGACAAACAAATGAATAGTGTAATCAATCACAAGCTAACGTGCCTAAATTGGGAACAAAACCTAAATAATTTGGTAAGATATAAAAGCAGAGCATTCTCCGACATTTCGAGGCAATATCTATTTTTAAATGGATGTTTTAACTTTGGATAGGTTTAGAGAGCCGATAACGGTTAACCCGCATTATTTTACTCAACCTAGTAAAGTTTGAAGAATGGATTGCAAGGTTTTTAAAAGCGTATAAACAATTTCATTTTAAACTTCTTTATTTCCTTGTGATAAAGATCACATTATCCCATTTTCAGATAACCCCTAGTTATAGTTAAAATAGTATTTAGTTATTTGTCTTCAATAAAAAAAACAATAACAATGTCTTATATCCACACCAATTAGCCTAGGCTAAAGTACGAACTATGACGATAGACATGCATATGTAATGTATCTATAATATAATATCCTTATACAAATACTTGTATCGATTTTACCTATCGTAAGTATGCTGGTTGTTGTATTTAATTTATTATTACATAATAAGCTGAACAAGCGTAAGACCTACTTAGCTATATGGGTGGCTTCATATTCACGGTATCGGTCCCATGTGTTTATTGCAGGTGGTTACAGATCGGACTTTATTATATCCCAGTGGAGTGCCTCAAGGATCACACCTAGGGCTACTTACAATGTACGATACGATATTGTAAATTATATATAAACACTAACTTTACTGTTCAATAAAAAATATAATGATTTATTATTTATTGATTATGAAATATTCCGAAAGATTTATTTAATTTATTTTACTATTGAAATTTTAACGAAATAAATATTAACGTAAAAAATATTACTGCCTACCTTTGACTTATATCGTAAATCCTATTATCTATTCTTGTACATATATTTAACTGTTTTTCAATAAATACCACTTCGGTAGTTCGTGTTTGTAATGCTTCTAGATGATGTAATGTTACTTTGTGATAATATTGACTCAGTAGCTGTTAGAGCGTACAAAAGAAATAGGTTTTGTAATACATTAATTCAAATATTATTTACTTTAAAATTCATTTTAGTTACCATACTTTTACAACATAATAGAATATTAATGTCCGATATGGTCACCTCAATAAAATAATAATACAAATTGTCTTGAAAACTTAAGTGATCGCTGTTTTTTTTTTTATTGTCAAAGTGAGATTTAAAAAGGTCTAAGTAAAGTGACTAAGTCGCCAAAGAAATTTAAAATTACTAATTACACAACTATTAACTTCCAAAGGTTAACACTGTATCAGTAGTCATTCCTTGCGCTGCCACATTACTTTACTTATTCACGTAATTGTCTTCTTATAATAGTCTTGCACAATTGTAATAGCAATTATAAGTGTTTTAAACTAAGCATTTTATCTGAACTGCTTTTAAAGTTCTCCTGCTTACCTTTTCAAGTCAAGATTACTCGCTCTTTTCTCTTAAAACTTACTTTTCTTTTCCACTATTTGGTAGGTGTAATAAAACAATAATAAAAAACAATTGCCATACGTAATTTGGTAACTAAATCGATAAGTTCATCATAATAATCATAATCATTACCATTATGTATATATTGCGCTCGTGTTGAACATGAATTTTGTATATATGTATGATATGGAACACATATATCTTTTAATTTAAATTTTTAGTGCATTTAATGACATATTTTTTTAAATTTTATTGCAATTTATATATGGCTTGATAATACAGTCACATACACACATGTGTAACATGCACACATTGATAAATAATTAGGTGATAAATAATTAGGTGTTATTACCTTTTTTGTGCTGTACAATGTACAAAGTGAGACCTGTATAAAACAAAACAATTTTATATAGGTCTCACTTTGTACATTTTTAGTGTACTTTTAAAACAATTCTTCAATATATTGTTTTCAACTTTCATGGTCACTAACATTACGGTAATATAAGTTATATTCGGAATTTACACCATGTATCTTGTTTTTATTGAGTTTCCGATATTTCGACACTGTTGCAAATGCCATGATCACGGAGCAACTGAAGTAATTGCGGGTAGGCTGTTATCCATATCGGTCTACCCTCCGACGAAGTCTTTTATTGCGTTCGATACCCGTACCACTGTTCACATTCTCACTATTCACTGGAAACTGTCCTTGACACACAACACTTACAGTATTGGATCGCGACACGACACTTTTTTGATTGTTTTGGTTTTTACACATACGAGCCACAGGATTCCAGACATTCGACAATTTAAAACCGTCCTCACGATTGAAATTTTCCCGATTTCACGATTGAACAGAAAAAAAAGCAATCAAAAACAACGACGAGCAGAAAACGGCCATCGCGGAACATTTGATTGATTCTGGTCCTAACCACTGGATTGAGTTCCATAACCCACAGATTATTTCGACAGAACGCCACTACATACCAAGATTGGTCAGGGAAGCGATTGAAATAACAAAACATAAAATTAAATCGTGAGGACGGTTTCAAATTGTCGAATGTCTGGAATGCTGTGGCTCGTATGTGTAAAAACCGGAACAATCAAAAAAGTGTCGTGTCGCGATCCGATACTGTAAGTGTTGTGTGTCAAGGACAGTTTCCAGTTAATAGTGAGAATGTGAACAGTGGTACGGGTATCGAACGCAATAAAAGACTTCGTCGGAGGGTAGACCGATATGTTTGGAAATAACAGCCTACCCGCAATTACTTCAGTTGCTCCGTGATCATGGCATTTGCAACAGTGTCGAAATATCGGAAACTCAATAAAAACAAGATACATGGCGTAAATTCCGAATATAACTCATATTACCGTAATGTTAGTGACCATGAAAGTTGAAAACAATATATTGAAGAATTGTTTTAAAAGTACACTAAAAATGTACAAAGTGAGACCAATATAAAATTGTTCTCATGATCATGGTGATCGTAATCATGGCATTTGCAACAGTGCCGAAATATCGGAAAATCAATAAAAACAAGATACATGGTGTAAATCCCGAATATAACTTATATTACCGTAATTCTTCAATATATTAATTATAATATTTAGTTTATAGAGCCAAAGTAATATTAGTCACAATTTTTTTGGGAAAATGATTTCTAGTTTATAAGCGCCCCTGTTTTCTAATTTTAATAAAATAGTAAAATACTCTTAAAGAATAGAATACCATTGTAAAGTTATTTCCGTAACAATTTAAATGAGATTAAACACATCTCTTTGTATATTTAATAACTAACATAAAATGAGCATTTTAATTTCAGGATCAACTTGCTGCTTGTCTTGAGCTGTGACCTCTGTTTATATATGAATTTCATAAATAAAACTTATTACCTAATAAATGTCAAGTCAAAAAATAACATTTAATGTTTATTAATTGATTGTGCATCCCATTCTTAGTTTTATTTTTTTGAGGGCTTCTAAGCCATTTCTAAGAAATTGGTATAATGTATTGATTCTAAGTTCATTGAGAACCGAAACTATAGATTAGGAACCGTTTTGGTTCGTAATCTATAGCTTCGGTTCTTAATGAATCATAATTGTGAAGTGGCGAAAATAGGTTATCAAGTAATTAAATGGAAGACTAAAAATTTTACTATTTCGAATATGGTCTGCAGTCTTAAGCAGCCACTAATCTATACTGGGACAGCGTGGTGGCTTATGGCCCCTTTCCTTAAGGTGTTTCAACCCTGATGATGGAAGTTAAAGAACTCAAAATTACTGCAATAAAACAGAGACTAAGACATATGTAGTCCCCGTTGAGGATGGCACATCCCTGCACAGTGAAATATTAACAGCGAACTTATCGTCAATCGACAGTTTTTATCCCCATCCGTCGCTCCAGGGGAATGCGAACACATTAATTTTTCATTGTTGGGCAACAGACAGGGCGCATTATAACAAGACAACTTCATACTCTCGTCGAGTAATCCTTAGCGCGAATTTTCACGGCACGTGTTAATCTCCGTGAGCAGCTTTCAATAGCATTTCACACATATAGAAAAGTTTCGAAAATGTTTGAAACTCCTCCGGGAAAGTTGCTATGTTAATGTATTTCCTCTTTGTATTAATAGCTACTGCTTGTTAAACACATCCGTATAAGTACCGCTATTTCAAAGTAATATGAATACTTACTAATGCACTTCTTTAACAAAATTTTATTAAAAAGTCTCTTTTCTCAAAAGTCTGATGTTTGCTAATATTATATTTTTTACACAGATTTTCTTCTTAGTTTTTGATCTGTTTTTATAGGCAACATTAAAGGTGTACAGTTAGCTTAATAGTGAACCAAAACTTTCTTTTTTCTTTATTTATGGCTTGCACAATTTGTGTATTTAGCCAGTGTCAAGTAAGTATAATTGTCAGTTATATATTTATATATTTTTTGCTAGGTTTCAGTAAATGTGTGGGGTTTTACTGAAACCTCCCCGTGGACTTCTTAAAAGAGCAGGAAAAAACTACTTCCGCTGCTTTGTTACAATTACCAACACTCTTGTATGTTCACAAACACTTAGTGGTTAATAATCCACCATTATTACGCACTTATATCCACCACGGCCCAAATTTAAACAAGGGAAACAAAACCACTAACGTGACGCTTCCCACTCCCGCCAAAAAGTCCGAACCATAACTTAGTTTTTCAAAATTGCTTAGTTGGTTATGAAAATACGCATTTGTATGTGCAACCCACGTCTTTGACGCAACCCACGCAAGGCGGCATTAATAATACACGCCTGATCCCATGGAATGGAACAAAGTAAACATTTCCGTAGATAATATGTTGCTTTAAGAAAGTTATATTATGAATCCAATTTATTTTCCGTTTCCCCATTTCATGAAAACTTAAATATGTTCGCAGCGTAAACCACTTCTAAGGCAATTCTTTGATAGCGCCTATTTGTTTATGCAAAACTGTATCAAAATTTGATACCTCAGACGGTGCTCACGTTCATGTTTTAAACCTTTTTAAAGGTAAGAGGACACCAGTCTTGTTTCTGCGTAAATTTCGTTTTTTATATGGTTCTAAGAGTAGTGATGTTAAGAAATTGTATTCCCAAAATAATACAATATAATTAAAAAGAGATGCTTGTAATAATTTTCGTTTAAATTGCTAAATATAAACACAGAAATAGGTTCATATTTTCCATTTAGCGTTCAAGTAATTAAAAGAATTGATTTCGAAAAAAATTAAAAAGCACATTTACATTTATCTCATTAAAGAAAATTTACATTTAAATAAAGCCTAAAATAAATGCATCGTTTTTTTCCTTGTTTTATTTAAATTTAATCTTAATAAATTTCTAAATTTTGATTTAGAATTTAAATCAAGGACACTTTAGTCATCCTGTGATCACATTAAAATTAAACGGGATTTATTTCAAAGTTTCAACTTATTTCTTAACTGAATCCTAAATATGTAAAGAGGTTCTCATAACCATTGTTGAACTATGTTGAAGCAAACGCGACGTCCTTATTCTAAACGTGTGTGTTATCAAAAAGATAAACATATTGCTTCTAATCCCGTTGTCTAGAACAGAGAAACTGAGAGCGAGTTAATAAGAATTCGAACGTTACAGGTGCTCGTCTAGATAGCCATCCGGATTGGGAAGGCATCATTTCATTACCTACTATCGTATTTGTTCAGACAAACACTGAACAAGAGGGAATAAATATTTTCTTAATTGGGTTCCGTCTTCTTTTATGTGACATAAATACAACAGCAGCAGTTTATTTCTGTTTTTTATATATTAAAACTAAAATATTATTTTATTTATGAATTTGTTCGTAAGAAATGATGACTAAGAAAATAATAGTGATAATTTCTTTAGACATAAAATTCTAGCATTCAAAATCCTTAAATCAAATCCTTAAATAATAAGAAATATAAGAACACAGTGGTTTTTGAGAAAAACAAATAAATTGTTACTAGTAAAACAACTCCAAACCTTTAACATCATCATCTCAGCCGTAAGACGTCTTTTGCTTGCCGGAATTCTGTCCAAAAAAATTGAGGAGTTTTCCATAATCTCTACGCTTGGCAAGTAAGTTGGCTATCGTAGTGAAAGACCATAATTCAGTACCTAAATGCTGCTGGCCAATTTGTACTCACGTTAGTTGTATAGTCATCACCACCAGTGCGAAGGGTTTGGTCCAATATCTGCCGGACACCACACGACAAATTGTTACTCACAATACAACTCTAAAACTTATCACGTTAAAATATATTGCAGCATACATTATTCTGATACGAACAGGTACGTTTTGTCTAACCTTTCGTCTTTGAAGACCTTTTGTTTAGCTTAAATAAGTAAATGGGAGCTAAGTAAGTAAATGGGGAAAAGAAGATACTAGACATACTCAATTTTATTTTGTAAAGTAAATAAATTACATTGTCTTAAGTAGACATCCTTGAAAATATTACATACATTACTGCCAACGAACTTTTTTCTGATCAATTTTTATTAGCATTTTTGTGTACCTCCCTACATAAATTACGTTCAGTTTACTTTTTTACCTATTATACATACATATTTAATAATGTTCTCATTATACAAAATAGAATATAAGCTATAATTGCGCTTTGGTATTTTTTTAATGTAACCCGTATTGACTTGTACATAGTAATATTGAGTCTACGCACAAGAATAAACAGAGAAAAGTAACAAGTTGGCACTTAAACTATCAATCTATAATTATAAAAGTAAAATTTTATCTTACTTTCATATTAAATAATTGGTGACGTTGAAATTAAGTTTTTACAAGATATTTTTTACAAATACATTTTCCTAATGTTATCTAATTTAACGAAGACAGAGAGTTAGCATCCTTTCATAACTTGTGGAATGGACTTGCAAAACTATTAAGATTACCACTAATTTGTGTGAGACTCGAAAAGTTAAATACTTAAAAAATAATTCTGCACTGTTATGGCAGGATGGTTATGTACAAATTCATTGAACGATTCAGCTTATCAAAAACCTTATTCCTAAACAATCCGAAGCTGGGATGAACTATTACCTATTATATTTTATTTCCTTTTGGTTAGTTCTAAAGCACTACGTAGATGTGGTTTGGTTAAAAAAAATATAACATTGATACGATAGATATTATCAACAATATGAGCTAAGAAAAAAGTAGGGGATGATTTAATGAAAAAAATGTCAATGATGATTTCTTCGCGGTGCTTCCAACTTGTAGGCAATTCTGTGGTGAAATGGGATAGGCTAAGGTATAAAACTATCTATTATAAATTACCCATGAAAAATCTATAGGGAAAAATATAATAAATCATAAAAATACACTAGCATAAGTTGTTATTTAGACACGAGTAAAAAACCTGATGTGCATATTGCAAATTCTGCAGTCATATTCGTTGAGCACTCCAAAGTTTATAGAATGTGCATGAGGCGGGTTGCAGGAATGAAGTTAGACGGTTCGGGACGAATCACACGATGTCGTGTGAAATCGCAAAGAGAACAACATTAACGCTTAATACTTATCTGAATTGCTTTGCGGCAGTTCAAGAAGAAATTATAAATAATACAAACATCGTTTCCTGGGGGTTAGCATTGACAGTGCTTTGTTTTAGAAAGCGCAAAAAGTATTACATACAGTAGGATAGAATAAAACACTTTTTTACGGATTTTTGCCCATGTTTTATGTTATATTTAATCCTGACATTTGACTCCTTTACAGGAGTAAATGTGTAATGTGCGCGGAAGTGTAAGAACTAAATATACAGTAGGATACCTTCATATAAAGTGGAAATCCAATATTCTCTACTAATAAAGCAATGACAGTGACTGGAAATGTCATAAGATATTGACCTTTTATAATTTTTAATATAATTGAACATAATTAACAACTAAGTGGATTAGGTATATATTGGTCAAACCTTGTTGGATAAATATTTATCCTACCAGTTTCATTCTTCACAAGGGTTGTCAATAAAGGTCAAGAGGAATATAGGAGATTTCCATTTAGGTGGTCAAAAGAAGGAGGAGAAAAAAGTAACTTTTGGCTTTAAACCTATGTATATTTATTTTCCAAAGTACGTATATGATATAATACCCCAAAATACAACAATACTTTTACACTAAATTGTGTAGTAAATTTAGCAACCCTGTCTTCACCGATGTTGCGTAAGCGTATGAGTTGAACCTTAAGGTGTATGTACAAGCAAGACGTATAAACAAGCAATAGACATCCTTTTCATTTTGTGTTTATATGCTAGAGAGCACATAACTGGTTACTACTTAAAACTCAAGTAAATATATTTTTTTTATGAGAAAGCTCTTTTCTGCCAGCATGTGGGCAAATCCGTGCAGTAAATTGTAAAATCTTAATAAATAAGTCATTAAATGTCCTCTTGTAACTATTTAAATT
The DNA here is from genome assembly GCA_927399485.1 of Calamotropha paludella. Lineage (NCBI taxonomy): Eukaryota > Metazoa > Arthropoda > Insecta > Lepidoptera > Crambidae > Calamotropha > Calamotropha paludella. The sequence goes on along the minus strand of OV656815.1, from coordinate 15,996,531 downwards.
AAAAAACGCGTTTTTGAATATATGCGTATATGTAACTCGTTTTTTAGAAAGTAGACAGCTTTGTCCGTTCTTCTTATGGCGACAGAATTGAGGTAAAATATTTATCATCTGTTCAGTCAGGTCTGTCAAAGGGGAAGCCAATTCCGTACTGTGTTTACCGTATTCCGCATATTATTATACGGTTACCGGTCTTCATAATAACTAACTTTTCATATTTTTTTTAACAGTGAGATCTTGGTTCTTTTTTATTCATTTATTATTTATTGTTTGAGTTATTTGATGTTTTTATTATAAAATTAAGAGTTATTTGATTGGGCTTGCTAGAATTATTCTATGATAACTGTTGGCTTATAAGAATCTGTTACAGTCTATTTTACAACTGTAAGTTTATTGCTTTGTCATCTTGTTATTATTCATTTCAGATTTGCGAAGTTCAATTATGTTGAATGCTCAATGAATCAAGCAGTGTTTTGGTATAAAAAGGATAAATATAATTTCAGAATTAATTATTTCATTCCTTACCCACAGTGCTTAAATTATTTCTCCATAAATTTTAAAATTATGGCAATCTATAGTCCAAAAGTTAGATTTAGAAATGACTTTGCGCGTGTCCGATGAAATATTAAATAGTTGTAGACTTATTTCATGGTCATCTACAGGAAACGGCCTTTTTAGAATCCTCATATTTATTAAATGATTATCCTGTTTATTAAAAGATATATAATCAATATGATGTGGATCTGTTAATATGTTTTGTTTTAATATCTTCTACTTTTTAAAATTAAAGTTTATTTAATCTAATTTCATAAGTTTTTGACTACTACGAGTTTGTCAAGTTAAGTGGTGAAAGGAAGGACATTTTGAAGCAGAAATGGAAACGAAGCTGTCGACACGATTATGACTTGCATCTCTTGCTACCTACGTTCTATAAAAGATAATGAGTTGATATCGATATTACGATTTTATTATTTAAACCCTACCCCACGGTAGCCCCATAGTAATTGAATGGAAAGCAATAATTGTAGTATTGCTTTCCATTCAATTTATCACTTATAATTTGCAGAATTTTTTTCATTATCCCTACTCAGCATGTGCTTCTAAAAGGGTAAAGGTGCAATCACTGGTCGATGATATAGACGCCCTAGTTAAATAGGAATGCATTCGAAAGAAATTGCTAACTCATCAGTGGAATAAAACTATAATATTATTCCAGAAACATAAACTACGTAAATATACGTACCAGAAACATACGAAAAATTAAGTCTTACGATGTCTCATGAAAATAAAGACAAGAGCGGCGCCCAACGTAGAGGGGGTAATTTTAAAAGAGCATAATATAGTCTGTGGGATGTGGAGCAGGTTACGCTTGTTTTACAACACTTTAAAACAAGGCACTTATGCTTTTTAGGGGTTCCATGAGAGGCCAGAAAAGAATGCGAGCAGGTTTATGTTTGCGGTCTCTGAGACTATTTTCGTTGAAATAATTAAAAGTTTTTACGATCGCCTCTGCAGTAGCGGTGTGTAAAGGATTCGACGACGTTCGTGCTGTTTTGTGAATACGAACTTCGCTCTAAACTCGGTTATGTCTTCTAATTAAAACAGTCATTTATTTAGGGTTACGATGAGTTGCGCTTTTTCTACGGAAACTATAGGTACCTACCCACCTAGATGTCATTTCGCCGCTCTAGAAAGAATGTTTTACGTAACAGGCAAATTGAGATCTAACGTTATAGTTTCTGTATAGGTTGTAATATTTTATTAACCGTAAACATTATTGAAAAAGAAAGAATATTATCTAATTTGTACATATAGGTATTTAATAATAGGTGGGGCGACATAGTACTAAATATATCTAAAGACAAAAAACAATGGCAACAGGCACAGCACAACTGGATTGCATTAAAGTTGAATATATTTTTCAGGTTTAATGTTTTAACCGAAAAGATAATGCAACCAACTGCTATAAAGTGTAAAAAACTCATTTCTATATTCTAAATAGAATCAGGAATTGAGACCATGTTTAATTCATGAAGGTACTTTGATTACATACATTTATAAAATAGATATTATACGTCATCAGCTATGATAATTTTGTACGATGTATTTCAAAATATTATTGCAACATTCGAAATCATATTTTCATGAATTACTTATTGGGATTTGACATATTATTCAGGCCATCCCTATTAATTTTATTTACGTCAGGACAGAGCGGGTCATGAAATAACTCGCCATTAACTTTGTTTGAATGTTTAAAGCGGTCTTTTGCAAAAACGGTCAGTGAAATTGATATCAGCTCATGTGGACGTGGCTACGTAAAAATAAATTGGCCCGTCTATGCATATTTACGCGGTCTATTAAAACCGAACGGTGCACATTTGCATACGCGATCAGGATCGATTTGTTTTTAAATAGCAATTGGCTTGTCATGTCTCACCTTTTCTGTTAAATGGCGTGTGAGAGTAGTAATGATTTTTTCATTGATTTCTTAATGACTGCCCTGAAAAAGTTAATATTTAATAACCACTATTTTAATGACGAATATTTTATTACATAAACATTTGATCACAGATTCGCTAAATTATATGCAATATTTCCCCTTAGGTCTATTTTGTGCCAGTCTGCCTTTTGAAAGTTCGAGTTACGTCACTGAACATCAATGAAAGATAGCGCTCATATACCCGAGCTGATGCGTGTCATACACTTTACGACGTTAACAGACGTGCTTACGTCTCCGTATAATTTTCCTGCCCCTTTACAGCGTCATTTTAACCCGCCCGTAAAGACTTTTAATTATAACTGACGAGGCAAATATTAATGTGAACACGAACCATATGCGATTTTTCATAATAGCTTTTAGTACCACTTGATATCTTTGAGTAACATCGGACAATTAGAGAGAACTTATTTTAGAAGTTCTGAAATGTATCTTCTTTCTTTGTTCAAGGTATTGTAAAATAAATATGTGCCACCTCGACACTAATTTATGTTCATAGACACTTTATAAATGTTCTAAACAATTAATACCTCGCTTCAGATTTTAACACATTGCTACGTATATTTTATAGGAACTTTTTGAAAATGGAGAATACAACGTTTTAAGCATTTAAGCTGCTTAAAAGTCGAACCAGAAATCAAAACACAACAAAGCGTTGCTTGTTTTAATGTGTGAATAATGTCTGATACACTAGTTGCACAATTATGAATACGAATCGGTATACTTCATCGATCGTATAAAATCAATTTTTAAATTCAATACTATAAACATTTTTATGTAAGTATGACAATCATTCTTCGTAATTTTAAAATTTCAATAGCATACTAGCTAACCCGGCCACACGTTGCTGTGGGTCAGTTATTATAATTTGCAATATTTTTTTATTATAATTTAAATGCCGAGAGAGGCGTGGTGAGGCGCTTGCCGTCTCTCTTGATATATCGAAGGCTTTTGATGGGTTTGGCATGAAGGCCTTATCAGCAAGCTTCCGTCATATGGTCTTCCCACTGGTTTGTGTGTCTGGATATCGGACTTCCTGAGAGATCGGTCAGTACGAGTTGACATTGACGGCAGCTCATCGGACCATTTGGCTATCAATGCCGGCGTCTCTCAGGGTTCCGTACTCTCTACAACACTTTTTCTGCTACATATACATAAATTATTTTGCCCGGTATTTTGGGGTACGCAGATGATTGTAGGACGGTTATAGAGACCTATATATCTGATGCACGAACCAGAGCTGAACATAGAGAGGTGTTGGTCAGCCGCATGAACCTGTCTCTGCAGGCAGTCTCCGAATGGGACGATGCCGACCGATGATTATGACTCATGGCTCTATACCTACTTTGTACAAGGCGATCACTGCAATCACATTTTCTTTCACACCCCATTCCATATTGTAATTTGATAATGAATACGAAAAAATATGTGAAATGGCGCGACATCGAAAGAAGTTTCTAAAATAATAAACGCGTTCCAAATTCAAAACAATCAAAAAGTTGACAACAAGAAAATTTTATATGTCACAGTATTAATGGCTAGACTAGTTATATACCCATGACTCAGGTACATAGGTTCGTATTCATCACACAAACATCTTCCCCTTCCGGGACTCGAAACCAGGACGTCCATCGGTCCGGAAGGCAGTTCGCTACCGTTTTAAATTCAAATGTGTAAGAAATATATTATTATTATATCTTGAAAAAACTTTTGTTCTCCGACCTAGAGAAGAAAGGGTTAAAATTAAATTTAATAAGGTTAAAGTGTTATTCTTTATTCTATTTAGTTCTATAATAACAAGAAAAAAGACTTACATCCAAATAATATTGAAATTATAGCTAAAGTCAGTTTTTTTAAAATGTCGGTGTGACCCTCCTCGTTATCCTTTTATCTAAAGTGGGTCACAATTCGAACTAAACAATACATCAATAAATAATAAAAATACCAATTCGTGCTTCGTTCTTACTAACCATTTCCATTTACCAAAGTTCTGTTTCTAACTGGAAGTGGCTCAAAAAGATTACACGCGGCACATTCCCATCTCAGTAGTAAGTAATCTAATTTGGGCGTCCAATTCAAACCACCGTGTTTTAAATGTCGGTCAAATCTAATAAAGGCTAATTAGAATCCGATGTAGAGCCGCCTTTGTCTGGTCCAGACACCTCTCCAACCGAATTAGACCGGCACATACATAATTTGCTGGAATCGAGGAAAAGTTTCATGTTCATTAATATGTCATAAGGGGCGCCTCTAGAATACGATTACAGTGTTGTTAGTTTAGTTTCGCTTGTATGTCTGATAGTATTTAATATGTTCTATGAATTTATTTCATATGCAAATCAAATCATTTGAACTATATGATACAGGTACCTAAATGAAAACTTGACAAATGCACATGTTACAATCGACCTTTCCGTGACATAATCTTTATAAGATACTAGTGAACCCGACAGACGTTGTCCTGCCTGTTATTTTTGCAGTATAGATAAATAACCTAGATACCGTCTGCAGCGCCATCTGCCGGGCTGATTTGTGAATCTAAACCATTCTCAGATCCCCTTGAACATACACAAAAAAAATCATTCAAATCGGTCCAGCCGTTTAGGAGGAGTTCAGTGACATACACACTCACAGAAGAATTATATATATAAAGATACAGTAAAAGTAAAATTGGCAAAGAATTCCTTGACATGTAATACAGACAACCGAAAATAATAGTATACAGATATATAAAAATGTAATTATATAGGATGAGAACTTTCAAAAAATATGTTAATTAGGTCTGATTTAATATTCCAATTTTCACAATTTTATATAAAAAGAGCATAATAAATAGTTCTCTGATTAAGTAATATGCAATTATGTATCACATTATTTTAATATTCATGAGGTTTGTTTGGAACAAATAAAATAGTTTTAAATAAAGTAAATTATGATAAAAAAAAAACCATAAAACATAAATTGACATTGATTTGATTTTTGCGGTAAGTTTAATGATTGCGGAAAAAAATATATTAACATAACTATTTTATGAGTACAATAATATAATGATATTTCTTACATTCACGCCAATTCACCTAGCCCAAAGTAAGCACTATAAAGCTTGTGTTATGGATACTAGGATAACAGCTAGACATACATATATCATACATAAATAAGTAATATTAATAGAAATATATGTATATAAATACCCATGTCTCATGTACAGATGATCGTATTCATCACACAAACATCTGCCCTTCCAGGATTCGAACCCAGGACCGTCGATGCGAAGGGCAGGATCGCTACCGTTGCACCAAACGTGGCAGTATATTACATTAATGTGGTTTTATTTATAAGTCATAAGCAGTTTAGTCCGAAACGAATAGCTATTGCAGAGTATCGCGTACATTGATCCAATCCTAAAAGAAGAAACTGCGAAAAGCAAAAATAACATTTAGAGAAATTAAATTTTCAATTTAGTCTGACCGCAGATAGGGATTCAGACACGACCCATTAACTGAATCTATTGATTTATTATACATGTAGTTGTTTTTCATTGCTATACGAATTATAATTACATTTTACTTTCATATTTTCTGAAAACTATCATTTTTATAGCAAATATTTTTGTTACTGATCAATATTTCTCCTTCAACATATGTAAAAACTCTTTTCTATTCTTAACATTAGAGCTTAATGTTTTGCTGCAATAGTGGGTCATTCAAAGGTGACACAGTGTCCTGTGAGTAAAAGCCCTTATCACCGTGTCTAATGAGCATACTGGCTGTTGTCCTGGTTTGTGTAGACACGGCGATTAGACTTGATGAGCCTGATTACCTTCTGCCAGCAGCCGAATTAGCAAACGTAACTTGTGCTCGTCAGTGAAATAGTTTGACGTTGATTGTTTTATTCACACGTAAGGATAAAATAATAAATGCAGTGTTTTTTTTTATTTATCATGGATAATTAATTTTATTTATCTTAAATAAAATAACTCTTGACTGACTGTTGGTGCAACAGTAGCGATCCTGCCTTAAGCACCATCTGTCCTGGGTTCGAATCCCAGATGTTTATGTGATGAATAGGAGTATTTGTACGTGAGTCATGGTTATTAATATATATATTTCTATAAATGTTACTTATTATGTATCATATACAGCGTCATTTTATAAACACCATCCAAATTTATATATTACTAGTGATCTGGCCTGGCTTCGCATGGGTAGTAAAGCTTTAGAGCATAATTATGCCTATACATGTTTTGTCTGTTGATTGATACGACGATGTGGATTAAAAGTGTAGTATAAGGTATTAACTTGAAGTATTTTAATGTTATGACATGTATTTTATTATATAGATATTTTTGTTATGTTTATTTATTTTTTGGTAAATTGACTTAATGTATTAATTTGACAATTATAATTAAAATATTACACACTAAAATAGTTTTAAGTTTATTTGTTACCAACCATAATGAGACATTGTTTTTTGTTGAAATAAATTGATTAATATTATAAACATGAAAACAAACTAAAATATTTCTTTGTATACAAACGTGGATAACTTCTGCCTGATTACATATAAAAACAAACATATTTTGTTTAGAAGTAACATGTGTCATGGTAAACTAAAAAAGGCAATTCAAAGCGTATCATAGGAATCCCGGCTTTTTCACTTTCCACCGTTGCCAGTTTCTCTTATACATTCGAGCAAAATATTTTTTAAATTTATTACTTTGAATCTTGTACCGTTGCATAATTTTATAAGTGGCCAAAGATACGATCTTTTGAGCTATGTATTGATTTCATCTCATATCATCCCAACATACAAAATTTTACGGAAATCTCCAGTGTACAAAACAGTGCAGCTACCCATTGGGCAGTTACTTTTGCGTCAATCTTGCATTGTGCTGTTTAACGCCTCAGCTGAGGTTTTATGAGACGTAGAAGCCTATTCCCAAATAATTAATCAAATTGCAATCTTTCATTGATTTCCCGGCATTACTTTGTTTTAAAATATAACAAATGCTCGAGATTTTTTTTTGTGGAAGTCCCAGCAGTCGCCTTCCGAAAGTGTGACTGCTGTAACGCAATTAAGACAATTTTTCTATCGGATCTTACTTTTGCTAATAGTAAATTTAGTAGAAATGTTTTACCCTTGCCTTCAAGACCATCTAAAAACATTTTTCTTCAAAAACTATTAAATAATGACAATATTGTTATAATTTTTTTTTCATTGCGCATAAGAAGTGTCAACCAGCGCCCAGCAAGGCCAAAAGTCAGGTTGGCCGACTTCCAGAAGGGGGGTCAGTCGACAAGGAAGAGGACTACGGCTGACCTGAAGGATGGGGATGGCGCGTTTGTTGGCGGAGTGGTGAGCTTCTGAGATTTTGGCCTTTGACACGCGCGCGAGGGTGATTGCATCAAGTGAGTCGTGTCACCGGTATGAGAATAGCGCTTGAAATCAAAATTTAAAATTATTGTGCATGAAACGCTTAAGGTAAGTAAAGTTTTTAAAATGATAACGATTAATACTGTATACATCAAAATAGGTTTCCGATTACCGCATTATACGTGACCATTTTTTAGAAGATATAGGATATAGATCGCTATCCTTCAAAGTTAGATATGTATATAAAATAGCAACTTTTTTGTAGATTTAAAAAAGAGGAATATCCCACCATTCATTGTTTTGTTATATCTCAAAGGGATAAGCGGCGTTTTCGATGAAAATTCCCAGGCGGCTTGATATTTTCGACTCTTTCAACAATTATAGTTATATTTCAGCCAATTTATACAAAACTTTGACAAATTTTATACTTAAATCTTCCTCATGAATCGCTCTATCTTTCTAGTTCCATTTTAGTTTTATCCACAACGAAGTTATAGGGGGTCGAAAATGACCTAAACTGCTTTGAAAAAATGATGGTACGGCCATGTCGCTTACTTTTCTCGACTTAACAGGGACTGTCGTGCCCCCAGATATCCGTTACCCTAGTATCTATTCAAAATGTCTTGGTATAATTTTCAAAAAGCAGGGTTTGTATCCGGATACGGTCCTGGCTCTTTAAGTGTTCTCATATATATATTTATTTTCAAACTTAAAAATAGGTAAATTCGGATTCCTAAATTACAAGTAGCTGATTAGAACAGCTTTATAATAAATGTCAAATTATTAGCTTCTTGCGTTAAAAAACTCATAAGAGAGCTTTAATTTCTCATAATGATTTCAACTTTCCCATTAAGGGTGAGGGTTGCCTTAAAAATTAAAATTGTAAGCTACTCAAATCTATTGTTTGATAAGATTTTTCTTGTAGTACGGTCTTCTTGATTTTTATTGGAGGCAACTTGTAAGCAACTTATTTGACGATCGGTAGATACTTTATATGAGAATTTATTATTTAAAAAATATTTTTTGTACCAGAACTAGCTATGATTAAATAGTTGTGGTAGTGTTTTACCTAACGGTAATTAGAGTGTACAGCACAGTTTCATTACACCAACACTTGAATTAGCGACTAGGTCCGACTTTTCAGCTGCGCTCGTTAACGCTTCATATAGCTTCATTTAGAATGCTATAGAGCTATATATGATATAATCTTTTATGCAACCCGATAGAAGGTAGGTGTATTATCCTATCTTTAAAATATAAGAGATTTCTTTGTTTTTTTTTCTAATTAATTTTTAATTGGAATTAATTGATTTAATAAGTCCCTTTAAAGATAATTGAATAATTTTATATAATGATGTTTGTACTATTACACGTTTAAGGATCGATTATTAATCCAAAATATTTTTTTTACATCAACTCTGTAAATACTAACAACAATTAAGACACCAAAGAAGCATGAATAAAAACCACAGAATCTGACAAAGCCGAGCTAAATGCTGTAACGAATTAATAAATTTTACATGCTCTTACAAGTTTTGGACAACTAATATATCGTAGCCGCTTTCAATACCGTTCAGCATCTAGCATTATAACTGAGACAAATTAATTTTGTTCCAGTGATAATTTTATTCGCTAAATCTAGCAGTAAAATGCTTGAATAACAAAAAAATATGATACTTTTCAAACCAAACCTTTTGGCAAGTAACTTATTTTTCTATATTTACATAAATAGGTTACAAAGTTACTCATTGTTACTGATCTATTTACCACCATTTTATATCACCCTATATAGCGCAAATAAAGAAATTCCATTCTAGTCTTCTATTCTAAAGTTACTGAAAGCTGAAGGGCAAAAACACATAATTATAATATCGTACCAACTTTAAACAACTCATTGTATCAAAATTCTTGTATATAATATTTCTTTACTGCAATATTTAGTAAAATATTCTTATTTGCTCTTATCAATAAAGTGTACAGCTTTATTACTAAAGATGATTGCAAGATCACAAGTACGAATCATGCTTTTTCAAATACTACTCTTTCTCCCCAACCATTAAATCTATTATACAGTGACACTACTTTACAACCGAAACCCTATTCGAATTAAAAATGTTTAAAAGGTAAATAATGCCGGTAGTCTTTTTAATTAAGTTTAAATTCTTGTTAAATTAATATTTCAATATTATAAAGCTTTTTAAATTATTTTAAAAGAAAAATACTAGAATATATCGGCTCTGCTCACAGTTTATTCTTAGGCGATCGATTTTTTGTGCTATTTTTCTATCACAATAATAGTCATATAAGAGATCATTGAAAAATGATAAAATAAATAAAAAAACAAAACTTGTTTGAGAACATTAATTAGTAAATAATTTTGTTTTTAGAATTTAATTATAATTACATGGTAAAAAGAAAATATTGTTTGGTTTTATTTTTGACTGAAATGCACTGTGGTTACAGTCTATTTCTTGAAAATTACTTCCGCGGGGGATTGAAGGAAATGCTGCTTTTTAATTTCTTAGTAATCAAAAGAATTACAGAGTGGATATAATACTTTTGATGTCAATTTACATGTCCACTTGACTGCAAGACATTGCGCTGCGAGCAATCATACCAATAGGATTGTCGTTTTCCAATTAGCGCCGCGCTGCAAAACTCCGACCGAGGGAAACTTCCCCTCTATGCCACAGTACAGTTGGCTTTACGGTACGGATTTTCGTCACTCTATTAAATATATTTCAAAAGTAATAATTATTAAAATCTAGGACACGCATTAAGGCACGCACACATACACACATATGGAACAAGTTTCATAGAAATAAGAAACTACGGCAGTACTACAAATAGACCTAAAAGAAAATAAGTGAGTTTGACCGTGATCATGTTAACAATGAAACGAAAACATTAAAAACACTAAAGCCAAAACGAGGCGTTCTTTAAATCCACTTAGTAACGTAGATTGTCAAGTATCGAAGAGTTTAAAAACTAGAACATAACCACACTGCTGTTTGAGTACTGCACATTCTATTAACTGTGACAACTACAACACATCCCTTACCGCTCACCGAAGACCTTTTATCGGGGGAAGCCGGAAGTTCTAAGAAATGGATAAAATGATAAAACAATAACAGAGAAGAGCATTTAAATGTCAATAATTGATTAATTAGAATACCTCATGCCAAACGAATAACAACATAGATCAAATATTTATTCGAGTTGACACGGTGATCAGATCACCTGCCCCACCAACATAAGCGCTAGAAATAGTAGATTATTAACCAAGGGGATAAATCAGTGTCTTCTGTCGCGGGTGACGATTTAAATCGCGAGCGTAACGAAGGACTCTAGGTTCACTCCCGAGCGTAGCGAGGGTGTTAAAAACTTAAATCACGAGCGAAGCGAGGGATTTAAGACGAGTCCTGAGTGTAGCGAGGGATTTAAGTTCACCCAAGACTAAGACAGCTTTATCACCTAGGTAAATACTGTACTTTTCGTACCATTTGCGAAAAAATTAAAACAATAATAATATGAGATAAGCATTTCTTAAAAATAATGACAATTAAAAGTAAAAGTTAATAGTAAGTAGTAAGTATTTTTAGAACATTAACTTTTTTATAAAAATAAATTAAAATAAACTCAACGTTTATGTATTTGAAGAAAACAAAAACGCGGCAAATTCCTAGACTAATATTTTATTGTCGGAAAAGCAAAGGCATCAAGCTCATACCGCCTCGTCGGTTTTCGTAATTTTATTTAATAATCATAACTGCATAATAAATGCGTATTGCTTTTTCAAAAAGATGTGTAATGCTTTATATACAAACTCAATGATGTAAACACAGATGTAGTTCAGTATAAATTTCGGTAAGTATTCCAAATTTAAATCACATTCTCCCCCTAGAGGATGAATGAAATTCAGTACAATTTTCTTTCCCTGTTTTTAACAGATTAAAAATGACTATTGTTATGTTCGCTTTTTGTGGCATAGAATGTCACTTTTTTGAGCAAGTGGTACGAAAATTTGGTTTTCTTAGCAGTCATACTTCGCATCACGGCATTACATATTCGTTATTGCATACAAAAATATAGTCAGACTACATATTCACAAAGGTTCTCACGTTAAGCCTGCTAACTGCTGTTGGCTGTAAGCAGGAATATCGTATTGCTAGTTAGCTATTTCGTCGGATAGGGAGCAACACCTCTACATTTCCGCGGAATTTGTGCAGTATCCAGTACCAATTACTACACGTGTTAAAATTGCTACGGCCAATTTAGGCAGTGCCTGTAAGCAGAGGCAGCGAAGTAGACTATTAAGCTGCAATATAGCACTGTAGAGATAATATTTCAATCGCGGAAGACAGATTCTTGCCTGCTAGCACGTCTTTAACGACAACAACAACAAAAAAACGACAACAAAAAAGACCAACAAGGCTTACATTTTAAGTTGGACTCTAAGCTACTGAACTAAGAAAACCGCTTTAAAATGGGCTCAGTGGTTTTTTCGTTATGCGCGCACAGATAAACCATGGATTAGCTTCAATGGCGCAATGTCTGTTACGCCATAACTTCCCGAATTCTTAACCGATTTTAATATTTTTTGTGTGGAATCAAATCAACCAGTTTAGGACCAGATTGTGACGAATTTGAAATTCGCAAAAATTCCCAACGAAACAAAATTGTTTTTTTTTTAGATATTACGCTCCGCTCCAATATATGGTGCTAGAGTAGCTTTATGCTTAGCGACTGCATCGCCTAGTATATTTAGGTTACAACCGCTTTTTTCTATTTTTCTGGAATAACTTCAATACAAATTTTATAAGAGTATAGATAAGAGATTAGATAAGTTTACTCAAACGAAACCTTTTATTATCTTATACATGAAAAAATTATAGGTACTTAAAAACCATTTTAGTCAAGCCACAATAATATTGTTTAACCTCAGTATTATGTATCAGTATAAAAATGTTGATAGTGAAGAAAATCAAGATTATTAGCCATAATGAAAGAAAATTGTAGTTTCTTTCATCAGGTATTGAAATATATTCCTCTTTTTTCGAAATTTATTAGTTTATTATTTCTACAATAAACAAGAATATGAAGCCAATGTAGGTAGGTACGTAGCATAAATTGTTTTGTATGGTTACCAATTGAAGAGCGAATTAGAGCGGTTACTAGTATGTACAAGTTTAATATACTTAAAAGGAGATCGCCATGCATTGTAATATCGTTATTAACTTATTGTTCATTAATAAAAATACTGTTTTTATGTCATTTTATTAAACTTTATAATGAGAAATCAGTAAGATAATTACTATAACACATTTTACAGTTAGTTTTGCAAAAAACTTAAGCGATGTATCTATATCTATTTATAATTTAAGGCAGATGTCTTATCTCCCTTATAAACAATATTGTTAAATTGCAAAACTAAATTTATTCTACAAAACGGGTACTACATAAGAGATTTATACTACAGTATTAATGCTTCATTTCAATTTATACTTACTTAGTAACATAATATCACCTTCCGTGCCACCTTCTAACGAAGATGATTACGACGATAGAAATCTTAACACTACAGCTGCATACAAAGGTATTATGTAAATGATTGGCGGAAGTTATTCAATCAGAATTATCTTCCCTTTACTTCGTTTCGCTTTGCTTTTATGCCTTGACATTTTTACTGCAAAAGGATATAATTTGGATTTTTCATTATATGGCCCAGATATTGAGATATAATCTATATGTAGTGTCGTTACTGAATTTAATTTAACCTTCGAAATCGCACCACTATTATCCTATAATTTGACGTGTTGCCTCTAAGCTGGTTGGTCGTGGAACGTGGAATAGTGAATCGATGTGATCACAATCGCTTATAACACTGACCTGTTCATCGCTTAGGCTATATTCACACATAATTAAAAAGGAAAATATCCACCTCAGTTATTTACAAACACCGTTGACTTTTGTTATAATAATAATATTAAATAAATTTTATTTCACACCACAATCGACTTATAATAGGTACAATATAAGATGGTTCAATTTTAAGGATCGTGGCGGGCTGATACCCGAACTGAGTAGAACCTGTGTCTCAGGTTATCAACCTTCCACCCCATACAATGATCAGTAAGCTATGAATTGACGATTCATAAAGTATAAGCACATTACAATCATATAACAAGTATAGGCTGTATTTTACTTATACATATTCAGAAACGCTTTCAAAATAAACTAGGTCAATTTATCAAACTTCTTTAAGTTATTTACTCTCAAAACAGTTATTTGATGTTTCAGATAATTTATACGCTGGAAACCGATCGATCTATTGTCTATTAAGATATATTTTTATTTTATTATCTATATTTGAAACATTAATTTTTTTTTCAAAAACTAGTGCCGATTTTTTATTGAAGTAATGATGACAGTGTGCAATGAGCTTAGAGAGGCCGTCGCCGCGGGCGTCGATCGGCGCCTAATTTTGATCGGTAATTGCCATCCTTGCTGCGGGCAGCACATCCAGAATCTTTGTGGGAACTGAACGGCTCGTCACTCAGCAGTGAGGTAAGGGCTGCCAATAATTATTAAAACCTTTTCACTACTATTTTCGTATAAAATAATTTACATATTCGGTTTTTTAGGCATAGTTGTATTAAGTAGCGAACTTGTTAATCAGCCTCTTACGATCCATGAACAATAAAATATCTATAAATGTAATACTTTTTAGGGACGCCTAAAATGCGTTCATTTTCATATTGTTATTTATTACCATCGTTTCACTAAAGTGCACTTGTAATAATTGTACTGTGTAATTTTTTCATGTTATAATTTCTTAAGATATTAAAATACAGCAGTTAAATTCTTAAATAACAAAAAAGGGAGAAAATTGTAGGTATGTTCGGTTAAATAAAATGTTGTTTATCCTTACCGATATGACTAAGCCCATAAAGTCAATCTCCCAAAAGCTACTGCATCAAAATAAATAAGTGATAAATGAAAACCGAGACCTAGCAGAAAATATATCAAATGAATTATAAACTCACAGAAATAAAAAAATGTGATAAAGTTATTACCCGAAAAGGGTCAACCCTGAGGCCTTTTGTATAGAAGGATGTTTGTTATTGTAGTGTGAAACTCAAATCAACGACATCAAATCTCGGTTGACGTGAAATGGGCGGATGAGTAAATTTCGGGAGCTTGGATACATCGTTATAGATATTTTTGCCTTGCTAATAAATTAAAAATAATGTTGTATTCATTTTGTTATTCTATTTTAGCAATAAAATTAATTATAAAATCATTTGACAGTTGTGTACAGACACGGACCCACGCGTATCACAAAGGCTTAGGCTACCGTCTACCACAGAAGATTAAGGAGAATTTATAACAATACATTAAACGCATTGTTATTTTTTTAACATGCCGTAACTTGATCCTGTAAGATAACTCAACAATAATAATTATTTTGATACATCATACGATCCGAAAAAATGTTTAAACGCCTTTCGAATAAAAACTTCTAACAAAAAATATTGAGTTTCCTACTGAAATCAAGTTTGAACGTATTCCAAAATTGAATTCAATAAAAAATCATTGTTATATTAGGGGTTAAAGTATGAAATTGCCGATTTGTACTGAAAATCTATATTGTTTATTTTTTAAATTTTTAACAAATTTATTTAATCAAAATAGTTGCCATTATTATCTATACATTGCTGCCATCTAATGGGAAGGTCATTAATGCCTTTGCGATAGAATTCCGACGATCTAGACTGCACAAACTGTGTGAAAGCATTTTGTACTGCCTCCTGGGAAGAAAACTTCTTGTCACGTAGATAATTGTCCAAATCACGAAAAAAATGGTAGTCCGTTGGAGCAAGGTCTGGTGAATACGGAGGATGACGAATGGTTTCTAACTGCAGTTCCTGAAGGGTCAAAATGGTTTCTCGTGCTGTGTGAGGTCTCGCGTTGTCGTGGAGCAATAATGGTGAAGATCGATTCATGAGTCGGGGCTGTTTTACTGCTAGTTTTGTCAACATGGTTCGGAGTTCGGCACAATAGACATCTGCCGTTATTGCTTGACCAGATCGGAGAAAACTATAGTGAATAACACCATGCTGAGACCACCAAACAGTTACCATTACCTTTTTATTGGTAAGTTTTGCTTTAGGACACTGTTGTGGCATTTGACCTGGGGTCAGCCATTGCATTTTTCTTTTCCGGTTATCATAAAGAATCCACTTTTCATCACATGTTACAATTCGATCCAATATTCCTTCATTTCTGTACCGGTTCAACAAGGCAACACAAGTTTCAACACGCGTTTCTTTCTGCAGATCAGTCAAATCATGAGGCACCCATTTTTCGTATTTTTTTATTTTATTGATTTGACGCAAGTGAGTCAATATTGTGGGTAAGGTAACGTTAAACCATGCCGCTAATTCCTGGGTACTTTGACTAGGATCGGCTTCCACTATCTCTCTTAATTCATCGTTATTTACCTGTGTGGGCGGTCTTCCTCGTGGCTCGTTCTTTAAGTCGAAATTTCCATCACGAAAGCGTTTAAACCAAAATCGCACGGTGCGTTCATTAGTAGACCCCTCTCCAAACGCAGCATTGATATTGCGGGCTGTTTCTGCCGCGTTAGTTCCGCGTCGGAACTCGTATTCAAAAATAACTCGAATTTTCGCAGTATCCATCTTTCTTGTCTAAATTGAATAACAAAAACAATTGAAAGTCGATATTCAAATGTTTTACATTTTTTAAAAAAAGAACATCATAGAAACCATTTAAAAAAAGTTTCATTCGAAAACCTCAAACCATGAAGATTCTATGTCAATTCAAAGAACCTATTGCAATAAAACGGCAATTTCATACTTTAACCCCTATTATTTCTTAGAAATCAGAATAAGAACCTAGCCAGCGGCGGAAAAATGGTAAAGTAAGTATTTTACTTTCATCTTACGTAAGAAAAAACAAGAGCACCATTACTGCGGTAGCAAAACGTTTTGGTTTTTAGTTGTTATAGAGTACGGCTAAAAATAAGATAATACTTCGAACAACTTTAAAAGAACTTACTTACAAAGAAACTTTTAGAACAGAGGTGGCATGTTATACATCATATATACATACGAGGGGTGATCCAAAAATAATGGGTTATTTTCAGTGCACATAAATATCCAATATATATAGGTATATATTGCTATACTACCCACTAGTTCAGGCTAGAAAAATCATATAAATATGCTATGATTTCCGGGAGCTACATTCATTTATATACGAACTGTCGGAGAGAGAACATTAAAATGGAGAAAAAAGAAATTAGTGCCGCCATCAAGTTCCTCTGCTTGAAAAAAATGTCTACGAGAGGCATACACAGCGACTTGGTGGAAACATTGGGGGACTGTGCTCCTCCGTTTTCCGCAGTTGCACGCTGGGCCTAGGACTTTAATTTGGGCTGAACATCCACAGAAGACAAACCTCGCGAAGTACGCACATCCACGTCCCTCACTGAGGATAAAGTGAAAAAGGTCAAAAACATCGTGTAGGCAGATTGAAGAGTGACCATCAGGCACGTAGCTGAGGTAGCAGGGATCTCATATGGCAGTATCCAAAGAATCTTCGCAAACGAATTGCATATGAAAAAGATTCAGCGTGTTAGGTACCGAGACTGTTGACATACGAACAACAAGACAAAACCAATTGTTATTTCGAGGGCTAATCTTGAAAAGTTACAACTTGACCAAGAATTTTTTTTGTCACATTTTGTGACCATGGACGATACCTGGATACACCATTTCGATCCTGAAACAAAACAGCATTCAATGACTTGGAAACGAGTCTCCTCACCGACGCGGAAGAAATTCAAAGTGTCAAGTTCGGCGGGGAAGGTTATGGCCTCCGTTATCTGTGACTCAGAAGGAATAATAATAGTGCAATATTTGGAAAAGGGAGCTACTATTACGTGCTCTTACTATGCAGACCAAATAAGAAGATAAGATTCGCTGCAATATGATGGTGGGTGGGAGCATCCAAACGCCGATATTTTCATGACAACCTACTTCAGTCTTCGCCAGCTAACACATGGAAATTTTTAAAGTCTCTTGATTTAGTTAAGTCCCAAAATTACTCTCTACGCAACTCCTACTCGCGTAACGTGATCAATGAGTATTTTACTAGTAACTCCTTCTCTAGAACATCAGACAAAGCCAATGCTTATGGAGACATTTCGTTTTTATGCTGCCAACCATCTAATAGCTTACTGAAACAAAGATCGTGAAATTGTTGTGGCTTTGAAAAGTAAGGCGGTTGAGTGTGATGAGATGACATCAGCCGACAAATGATTGTCTTATCCTTACTAATATTATAAATCGGAAAGTGAGTTTGTTTGTTTGTTTGTTCCACTTTCACGCCGTAACTACTGAACCGATTGCTTTGAAATTTTGTAGACGTAAAGATAAAAGGCCGGATTAAATAATAGGGTACTTTTTATCCTGGAAAAATTGATATTCCCGAGGAAAAACAAAAAAATTTTTTGCTTGATAGATGGATTGTAGATGGCGCTGTGTGTCGTTTAAAACAAGGTAAAATATTGCAAACGAATATAAACATGTAAATTTAGAAGCTAAATGATACGATAATGAATTCCCGAAAATGAGGAATTCCCGAGGGAAGACGTACAATTTGTTTTATCGTCTAAACTGTTTTTTTACATCTACTTATATGTTGCAAACGAATATGAACATGTAAATTTTGAAGCTAAATGATACGAAAATGAATCCTCGAAAATGAGGAATTCATGAGGGATGACGTACAATTTGTTTTATCGCCTAAATTGTTTTTTTTTACATCTACTTATCCTGAAATCACTAAAGTCAACGAATTACTAATTGGTATAAGTATTAGTTACGTTATTTAGTTCTTGAGGTATGCGATAGATGGCGCTGGGTGATTTTTAAAACATGGTAACGATGTGTTTTTTAAAATACATAAGAAGTGGAATGATATCTTACGCTATTTAGTTCTTGAAGTATGCGATAGATGGCGCTGGGTGTTTTTTAAAACATGGTAGCGATGTGTTTTTTAAAATACGTAAGAAGTGGAATGATAGCTTACGCTATTGCTTTATAGCGCAATATAACCGAATTCCACGCGGGCGAAGCCGCGGGCGGAAAGCTAGTGTTTATATAGTTTTCACCCAATTATTACTCATGTTATTAATACTTCCCTGAGTACTGGTAATTTTCCTTCTTCCTGGCGTAAGGCTTACGTGCTGCCTCTTTCTAGAAAAATAAGCCCACTTCGCTCAACCATTTTAGGCCAATTTTCATTCTTCCATTTCTATCTAAAATTCTCGAAACCGTTGTTCACAGTCAACTGTCAGCGTTTATTTTCAGAAACAATTGCCGTTGTCGGTATCAATCTAGTATTCGACCAGGTCATAGCACGACTACAGCATTCTTAAAAGTCACTGAGGACATATGGAGACGTTACGATTGACAGTATTAGTTCTTATTGGTTTCTCTAACGCTTTCAATGCTATTGATCATGATATTCTACTTGCAATCCTCTCTCACTTGTGAGTCTCTTCTTTGGAACTGGATTGGAGTGGATCTTATCTTCGGGTTCGCAGGCAAGCTGTTCGTACTAAGGACAACGTGTGTGATTGGTGCGATTTGGCGGCTGGCGTCCCATAATGCGGCATGGATCTCTCCTGGAAATTAAGTTTTTTTACGGATTTTGCGCAGATCTTATTTTATTTTATATTTAATCCTGACGTTTCTACACACAGGATGACAAAGATAATGGTTGTCATGTATTTTCTACTACCTTCTGTTACAAAAACTCTATTACGAGTAGAAGTTTGTAACGAACCCCTAGGATTTGGACCATAGGAGAAAAAAGTAGAATTTTTTTGATTCAAAAAAAGAACCAAGAAATGCCAATGAGAAACTTTAATAATTAAGACAAATAAAATAATAAGCTATGTATACTTATAAACATTTAAAATAATACATGAGGGAACAAGAGGGGAACAAATATATCAAGGAGTTAAGAGCTTAAATTACAGTTCGTTATCAAAAACTTAGCAGTTGGAGAAGCGTTAAACAAGCATGCTGCTTTTCCTAAGCTCAATGGCTATTGTACATACTTATGACTATGTAATTTAGAGCTAAAGAAAATACAATTTTTTAGGACTTATATAATACAATAAACATTTAACAAAAATAGAACATATACCTCTGACACATCAAAGTTGAAAGTAATTCTGCTCCTATAGGAATAAATTAACTTACTAGATAGAACAGACAAAGTTTGCACATGTGTACATACAAACAGTATTTACTTAGATCCGTGGATTTAATAACTATCTTAAATGACTAACTCTGTGTAGACCTCAAGGTGATCATGAACTGGATTTACAATCTTGGTAATTTAACGTCTAACGTGGATTCAGAATGTAGGGGAGCAGGAACAAGGTATAAAGGTTAAAAGCCTGACCTGTGGTTTGTATTTGTATATGTACTGCTGTTGTCAAAATGTCTCATCACATTGGCATACTATCTTCTCCGCTCACAGACTCCAGTACCACTCCAAACTAAAAACTGAAACCAAACAATTCAAGCATAAACATCAAACGTAAACCCAAAGGAGTCTATCCAAATTTTCAATAGTACTACTTACCCCTATCCAAGGGTAAAAGATCTATTGAGAGCGATCTCAGTGCTCCAAAACGCAGGCGGCTAACAGCGACCTAGACTTTCGGTTGTAAAATTAACACAATTTCATCAATTTCTTTGACAAAAATCCTTAAATTCATTCAACAAAAAAATTAGTTTTCCAACAAAACATCTGAAAACCGACTCTCAGCCTGTCAAAATCTCTCTCAATTTTTTTTTCTGTCATCCGTCGCAAGCTTTTGTCAACGGTAAGACGGCGAACAAAAAAAGGTCATAACAAAACACTAAAATGAATATAACTTGCCATGTAGCGGCTTTAACGCTACACTTCACAATATTTTAATCGGGCACGTTCTTAATTGTTGAAATTGTTTTATATAAATCAAATTGTTTTATTTTTACATTTTATTCATTTATTAAATTCTCACTACGATTACATTGTATACTACTGACATGAGTCCACTACCAGTTCGGAAATTGGGAGGCCCTTCTGAGAAGAACTGGCGAAATAAACGCGGGCAGGGGGACCGACCTCCATCTTTCTGTTGGAGTTTCTTTAACGTTTCTTTCTTTCTTTGTACGCTGAGTTGGCGGCCCCAGATTGACTGTATTAACGTCTTTCTATCCTCTTAAGCATTTCCTTACAATTCAAACAAAGATTCTTTAAAAAGAATCGACTATCTTCTATATTCTTGATTATGTTGATATGTGTTTTACTGATATTACTCAAGATCTTAACAAATTGGATCACTTACTCAACAATTGCATTCGCTTTGTTTTTAACCTCCATATATATGACCACATCACTTTTTATCGCAATAAATTAAGATGGTTCTCAATTCGCCAGCATCGGGATCTTAGGATCCTCTCGATGCTCTACTACATTCTTAATCCTTCATGTGCGCCTGGATATTTGAAATGTAAATTTCAATACTTGGGTGCTTTCAATAGTCGTGATCTCCGCTCAGACAGCAAACTGACTCTCGCCATTCCTTCCACGCACTGGTTCCATGTCTAACTCTTTTACTCTTCAGGCAATCTGACTCTGGAACGCACTCCCTTCACATATTCAAAAAACTCTCAATAAATTAACTATTAAACGATTGGTTCGTAGTTTCTTTTTGGACTCCCCCTGTATCCTAACCTCATAACTGGCTTTTTCTTAACTGGTGTTTTATAATTCATTATTATATATATTTATGTTAACATATTATGTTTAATTGCATTAATATATATGTTATTGTATATTTATGTATGTGTATAGTTGTATTTATACAATATGTCCTGTGTACAAGTATATATCTGTTTCGTAGTATTGAGTTGTATTCGGATACTTACAATAATTTAAATTAAACAAGCATACACCGCCTTTTACTGTTTCTGTACTCAGCTCTCTGATTGACTGGTAGAGAATGCCTAAAGGCATTAAGTCCGATATTTGTACTGTCTTGTGCAATAAAGAATAAATAAATAATTTATATTAACCTATCCAAAAATTACCGATGTGCACAATCACTTTCCAACTTTGAGTTGAACATACATAAGTCCAATATTGTTTATGAAGCCGTGTGGTGTCCGGCAGAGTAGAATAGATTCAACACCTGATTGATCTGATGACACTGTTGGTACTCGCTATATACATCTCGTAGACTACAAAATGGGCACTAGTATTTTCCAAATTGCGGTCTTTTACTGCGACGTGCAACCCGCCTGCCAAACGTGGATATTATGGTCTAGCAGTAGACGATTTGCGGCTGAGATTTCGAAGTCTATCACCCATCAATCCACACTGAGTCTGCATGGCAGAATGGGCCACCGCCCATTCTCCCTACAGTGTTTGCATCTATGGTGTAGATCTGTGGAGATGAAAATGAAAATGACGATACTATCCTATCAAAGAAGCTGATACAGTATCAGCAATCCAAACACATTTAGGATTTGCAAATAATAACCATCATAAAAGTTTACCCCTAGCACCACGAGATAACAAAATAGGATTTTAGGGATATGTAAATATACCTAATGCTTTATTACAGAATTCCATTTGCAAGTTTACCATTTTTAGCGCGCTTTACGCGCTCTCTAACTTTATTCAGGATTCTAGACCAGTTTTTCCTTTGTTCTTAGTTCATAAAATAACAGAACGTTGGTACTCCTAAGCGTTTTATGACATTTGCTTATTTACTAAATCTATTTTAATATTTAAATAAAATGTTCTTTTCCGAAATAAAATATTTACCTAAACTATTGTATTATACTAAACATTTATATTAGTTTTATAGTATATAATGTTATTATATATTTAAGTATTATATTTAAAGTTACATATCACAATTATAGCATCCACTTTTAATAAGTATAAAAGTGTATTCTCATAATACGTTCACGCCCCGTCGGTTCGACTCATGGAGTCGGCACCCCTTACGTCGTAACTGTTACTTATAATACAGGTGGATAAGCAGCCGTGACAGATTTAGCCATGGTAACGAAACAGATTAAATATTTCTAGACTATGCGAAAGACTATTTCAACAAAGGTTCTATCTTTGTAATTGTATGGTAACTATAGCGATCTATATATCGAACTTGATTAATATATCTCTACAAGGTTGAAATCATAAAGAAAGAACGATTTGTGCTAGCATTATAAAATTATCTCATCATAAGATCCACTATTTTTACGTAATCTCATCCTACATCAAAGATTTTTTTATCATAGATATAGAAAATACTTGATGTGCTCAAGTAGGCCACTAAAATGAATATGCATTTAGCACTCCTCAATGTTATACAAACCATATAACGGAGAGAACACTAAGCAATTGTTTAGACTAATAAGTCTAGAGTAAAAAATAAAATTATTTGGTCGACTATACACAAAAGTGTTTTTCACTACTGATTACGAATGTTCTTGGAGCAAGACCTTAAAGTATGTTATTCTATCGTTAAAGTTGTACAGACTTCTTCGCTTATATTACAAAGTTTGCAGTAACAGCGTCGTACGACATCGGCATCGAAGTATACTTTACATGTGACTTGAAATCAAAACAAATGCACTCGGCGACTACTTAAATGTTTTACTCACAGAACTTGCCTTTCAACACTTACACCTTTTTCAGCATAACGAAGTTTAGAAAGTTACTGAGTTAAAAATATCATATATTTATAGTTTTCTAAAAACTTTTTTTAACGTTTCAGTTACTGTATAGTTTTTGCAGTTCAACCATTGTTTTTTATTCATTGCAAGTATTTTAAACAAATGCTTCATGAAAGGAAAAAAATGCCAAACACAGATTTAAAGTTGAAGTAAGTACAAAAGAGTAAAATTGATCGTTGCGGAAAAAATATATTAACAGAATTTTTATGTTAGAATACTATGCCCTGTTAAATACACTATTCATTTTGAATATCATTTTAAAGTATTGAAAAATATACATTTATTTAATTTTTTTATTTAAAATTTGTGTCTATCTATCTAAATACGGGTATAATGAAAGACTAGCCATTCTTTGAACATTAAAGAAGTTAATTTGAATGTTTGAAGTTGAAGACGATCAAAGAGTCGTGTCATAGGTCTTTTTTATCATTACAGGTCTTTACGACAGCGAGATTATAGAATGATTTATCATATTAAATTAGTCTTTTTGCGAAAAATTACAGAGTTGTCTCATACACGTGTCTCAACTTGCAAAGACGGGCGGTCGCCGGGGCGACAGCGTGGGCGGTCCCGCCTAAGCACCGCCGACTATCTTGTAACTTATTTGTACATTACTGGCATAGTCTAGCCATAACAAGACGTTTTTAAAAAGAAAGAGCTATCTCAGAATCTATTTAAAAATCTGTATTTTTAATTACTTATTTAAAATGTAAATTAAGTCATATTATTTCAAAAGTCGTGTGCTTTTTAAGTTTAAAAAATATTTTATATATCTATAATTTATTTAATTTACAATATTAACAAGAATGGTGTAAGTTTAGTAAATGAAGTTAACGGGAACAGTAGGGCGGGAAAGTGAGGCACGAGGCGAATGGGCGGGTTGTGCAGTCTCTCTTGCACAAATGCACCACCCCCTACACAGCACTGCGCTTGCAGTCCGTGCCTCCCAGCCGATGTCGCCGCTCGCACGAAGCGCTGTCGACGCCGCAACGTTACGCGATCTGTAACCAGTTACCAGGCTACCAGAAACCATCAGGAGGTAAGCCCTTACAATATATTGCTGACCCTCTTGCGCTCTATCGGTTTCCTCTATCCGTCCCTTTTCATTATACTTGGAAAATTGAAGCGGTTTTCCCTTTTATTACTGGAATGTGGGAAAGCGGGTTTTCGTGTCCCTACTCTCTCTTTCAATTTGTAAACGGTCCACGATTATCAAAAGACGGCGTGTGAAGCGAAATTAAAATCCGGTCTAGCAGATTCCTGGCACTGAATTAACATTTTTCCATATGTCCTTGGAAAAAAAGAAATTACATTTTACTTCTCGTGTTGATTATTTTTATTCAAACTTTATATCTATAGGTTAAAAGCATTTATTAGTATTTTTTTAATTCCTTCCAGAAAACTATTGGATATTTATTACTTTCACATTACACATGTACATAGGATCTTACAAAGCATGGCTTGGTACATGACACCACCAAGGTGTTTCAAATTACCTGTTATTTAAGTGTAAAACATGAAGAAATAGCGGAAAGATCACTATAAACTCGGCACGAGTTGCAGCTTGACTTTTCAGTCATAAAGTCGTTGATAGAATTATTTGCCTTTTCGATAAAATACACTTTTAAATTGTTTGAAATAAATCCATAATGGTGTCTTTTTTTATTGAAATGCAGATATTATTAAATATTAAGAGGAATCGGCAGATTGGCCTATTTTTGTACATTTGTAATTTTGCTGCGGGAAGAATCAAATTATATTGGCGTTGTGGATTTTTATAAAATTTAAAAAAAATACTGGGATTTTAAAACAATTGCAACATATTTCTAAATTAATGTTTAACAAGAAGGAACACATTTTTCTTTCTTTCTACAAATTCATTACTTTTCATTGGCAACGAAACTCTGCATTCCTTTTAATTAATATCACATATAATTAAAGCCTAAATTTTAAATACTAAATGAAACGCTATAAGGAGGGTAATTTCATTTGATTTCCATGGATCATTCTATCGAAATTTGTGAGTCACTATTTTTGACAAATTTATTAAAATAATATTATTCTTAATTGATATTATCGATGAAACCACAATTTGTATTTACCGGTACCTCAATGTAATTATATAAAAATGCTATATTACACAACTTTTACTGAGTAGCGATGTCTAAAAATTCACAATATAAACTTTAATTTATAGAATTGATGATAACTTAACATCAATTCTGGGAAAAAATCTACAAAGTATCTTATTATTGATATGATACTAGTTTATTTTTTAAATACACTCAATTTCCCTATACATGTTAACAAGGGTAAATAAACAAAGGACAACAAAGATTTAAGAAGTGGAAAACTAAAATATGTTAGTATAACAAACAAAAGAAAAGAAAATATCCATTTAAAATAGCAATGTCATTGGTAAGCACCTAATACTAATAATTAGGTAATTACCAATGATATCTTCTTTTTTTACTTGTAACACAAGATGAAAATGTATTACATATACTCTTTCGCTTTTCTTTAACTACCATGGTCCGGCTGGTCTACGCGTTAAAAAGCAATTCAAAATGTCTCGGTACCAAGGCAGCAGGTCGCTAGCCAAAGCAAGCTCACCATGGGCTGCGGAAACTTTTTCTGATATCCCAAGGGATTTCTCCCAACCGCCCGCTAGAAAGCACACTGCACATAAAGACATCAAACTAGCCATGGGTCCCATAAATTTCAAAGCACGGATTCCCATTCAGAACTGTTAGCTAACTTGAACGTCTATAATGATTAAGTAATTTTTTTCCAAAGCTGATTTAGATAATTTTTTATATTATGATCAAATTTATATTATATTATATTATAAACTGTACCTGTATTAGTAGAACGTTAGATTTAATAGATCTCTTTAATCATTTCAAGATTTCTTTTGATATAGTATCTAGCCATTTTCACATGCAACATTTTAGTCAAATTTAGATATTGGTGAAAGTTGTTCTAACATATGTATGTTAATAATTTTTAGAAATATCGAATTTTAATATATTAAATGCACACAAAGTATTTTCATAACTAGTTTAGTACTAAATATTACCATTAAATAATCTAGTGCTTAAATAACATCTTACGAATATAGCATAGATAAGGTTACTTAGGGATCGCAGGCAAGGAAAAAGCAGACGAATGGCCGCGGGAACTGAAACTTGTTGTTGATGATGAAATTAACTTATGATAATGATCTTATTAATAGTGAAATCATTTAATATTATTATTTTTGTCGACGATTTGGCGCAACGCACGGTTGTCCCGTGTCTAGGGGAGAGCGGTCAAAACCTCCTAAAATTGTATTTAATCATGCTTTCTCATTGGGAATGAAGTAGAATATTAAAAATAGACGTTTTTCATTAAATACAAACAAATTTATTTAAATACAAATTATAATGAAACATATAGAAGCATCAGAAAACCTTAAATAAAATGTTTAAATTGTATGCCTTTTTTTTTTCAGTCAACTTCGTACTAAAATCCAATTAATTGTTGTAAATTTAAGAAATTATTAATAATTAAAGCTAAATGTATAATCCTAGTGTATAAAACTTATAATTAAACAGAAAATTGTCTGATAACTTGAAAATACCAAACAAAGTATGTTTACTTTGTTTGGTATTTTCAAGTTATCACACAATTTTCTGAAGATTTTCTTTAGAGCTTACCAAATAAAGAGTTAAAAATGAACATGCAGCTGGAAACTTCGATAAATCTGTAACTTCCTTAGACAGAAGGCTCTTTTTCTTTCGAGGCAGTTTTCGAAGACCAGTTATAAAGGGGTCTGACCTGAGTAATAGTCGGTTAATTAACCACAAAACAATATGGTTTGAAGAATTCGGTTCTGTTTTAATTGCTAATTGAAGTGGAACATAAGAGGTCACAAATAAACTACTGTCATGTTGAATCCAAAAAGCTTTGCTTGTACTCGCTATGACCCGTGCTACCGTCAAATCCCCATTCACCAGTCAAAACTAATGTATTCGAATCGTTTGAAACACTATCTGAAACTTCACTACATGACTTAAGTATTCGAGAAACAGTATGATCTAATAAACTTTGTAACTCTATTTCGCAGGTACGTTCTGAGACTGATATGTTCTCTTTTTAGCAATGAAAACACTTTGGTATGACGGAAAAATATTATACGAAGTTTTATTGTTCACAAGATTTTTAATCAATAAATATCGGTGCTTGGTGAGCTTAGCTTCATCAATAAGCAATCATACTTTGTCAGCGCTTATAGCTATATCTAAATTACTACTATTAGATTGACCCGAATAGTTAAGCAATGCGTTAACAACAGAGGGATGTACTTCTGACAATTCTGTTAATACTTGACCGCGAACTAAGATCGGAAAAGTATTTTTTTGGGCCGCCCGCCTACGTCGTGGGACGGCCCCGGTTATTCCTGCTGTAAATGGCACTGTTCAACACTTCTAGTCAGTTCTACATATTCAATTACATGTAACCAATTAGAATAATTACTTAAAAATCTGAAACTGTCAAGACTTTTACATAAATTAACAATTCGACATGATAAAGGTTCTATATCTACATTTTCAACATCATTAAGAGACGTTAAAAATACTTTAAAATATATTTTTACGATCTAACGGTTTTTGCGAACACCACAGCGCAAAAAAATGCCTTCTCGAAAACAAACATTTTATTATTGTACCTGAAATGAAAAATATATAATAAATATCAATTTCGTAGCAAATGCTACGAAGCGTCTTCGACATCGTAGCAGGCACTTTAAGGGCGCGCGGGCAAATCGGGATAAAAAAAATTATGTTCCTCATAAAATACACATATGTATAATACCTACACTTTATACTAAATCAGATCCGCTGCAAATGGATGCAAAATTTTATAGGTCTCGATAAAGTTGCAAGTATACTATATAAATGAGAAAAACTTATAATTTACAAAACACTTACTTTGAAATTCCATGATACACAAAAAACAAAACAATTAGCGTTTTTTAGAAATCACTAAAACAAATACCACTTGGATGAGTCACCGATAAACATTGAACAAGAACAATGAAATGCGTTCACTTCAGAGGTCAATTAATAAGTGATAACTGGGGTAAATGGCCCTGATATTTATACCCCTAGGTAGGTAGGACCCTTGTCATTACATAGGGTTTTGGCCTATGGCGGTACCACCGTGCAACGGTAGCGATCCGAAAAGAGCAGATGTTTTTGTGATGAATATAGGCATTCGTACCTAAGTCATGGGTGTTTAGGTATATTTCTATTAATAGTACATATTTATGTATGATATATGTATGTCTTATCCATAAAACAAGCCTTACAAAGCTTACTTGGAACTAGGCTTATTGGTGTAAATGTGAGGAATATTATTATATTACTAATAAAATAATTATTTTTGTGCGAATTATAATAAAGAAGAGATCTTTTGTAACTATCGATGCTACAACTCTACATATGGAAAAGGTAGAGATAGCAAAGATGAGTTTATGATGAATAGATATATGTAGTTCACTGCCTTTGCAATATTGTAGAGTATAACAAAAATAAATATGTTTGTCAGAGAAAGAACATTGCCAGATATTGCTTTATATAACTTTTAATTATAAAATGGCATGGACACAAGTTTTTTACATACAATTCAAACATTCAAAGCTACGTTTAATTTCTTACAAAAACTTTTCCAATAATAACTTATTTATTTATAAAAAAATAAATTACTGCAAAACAAACGAATATAATTTGAGTTGTCAGTGTTCTGCCTCTTATTTATTATCTGTTTATATACATTTAAATCAATGAAACCATTAATACATTTATTAAGGCTGGTGTTGTGTTTTCTGCATTAGTTTACTTGCAAACATAATAAGGAGATCTGGAATAAGAACTCTAGGACGCTAAAAGACGCACGGCAACAAAATACTTTTGAGCCCCCTACACCGTTCATTGATGATTTATTGAAAGCATATGATATCAAATAGAGTTACCTTTATTAAAGGCTGAGCCAGCGAAGGATTCTAGGAGGATAGAATCCCACATAAGCGTAGTGAGGGTTTCAAAGGTTACGAGATGGTAAAAACTTTGCTGCCTAGCGAAACACACAATTTTTCACCTCACTACAGCAAGGAAAACTTTTCGGTGCAAGAAAAACAGCTAAAACAAAATGGTAAATTTGTTTATTTAAATTAAAAAATTAAAAGTAAAATTGCTACAATTAGTAATGTTAAATATATTTTCTTTTTATTAGTTTTCATTAAATGTGATTTGACTAAGAATACCATAATCACTTTGAAAGTTCTTTTTAGGTGCGCGCCGAAATCCAATCATAATGTTTTGAAATCTCACTCACCATACATTTAAAGTTCTTATAATATTTTATTATTTAAGGAACTAAAATAATGTTATAAAACTAAAAGGTAGTTTATAATAGTAATTTAAATAAGAAGAAAATGTAACTTATAAAATTAAATACTATATCGACTATTCGGGATGTACCGTTTGTGTTTTTCTTGGAATAGAAAAGTTTTAATTTTTCAAATACTTTTCCACGCTAGCGGATTAAACGCAATTTTCCACGCAAAAATTGAATGACAAACCAAACTTTTCCGAGCATGTGAGGTAAAAAGAATATTTATCGCTGTCCGCGAGAATTTCATAAGCCTAAGTTATTATAGACAGGGCATTGTTCTCTGGGATAATTTCTAGCGATACAAATTAAACATGAATGGTACAAAATAGTCGACAATGTCAACATTAATTCCAAAATAAAATAAAGACTATCTTTTGGTCTTCTTAGAATCTAAGACGCATTTCATTTTTAATACAGAGTAATATAATATAATAAGGATAAAAAAATATCAATTTTATTTTGTCGCCACCCCTTTCTTCTTCAGAAGCGTTCTTATTTTAAATTCAGAAGAATCTTAGAAGTGTTTGAGTTCTTGGAGTTCAATATAACTAGTCGAGTTTTCTTAATATCACTAGTGAACTTTAATAAAAAAACGAAAGTCGCCTGTCCTTTACGACACTAATTACAATATTCCGTAACAACCGTTGTTACGGTTATTACGGAATATTGTAATATTTAATATGAATGAATATTGTATTATATACGTCTTTATTTATTTTAAAAAATCAACAGCATTCTTATTTCACCTATACAGATTTTTTTTACTTAATGTAATGCCAATCATAGTATTTCCTATGTACTAGACGTAGTTCAACAAAGATTACATAATTAGGGAATTGATTAAAATCAAAATAATTTGATGTTTTTTTTAGAGTTCCGTACCTCAAAAGGACAAAACGGAACCCTTAAAGGATCACTTTGTTGTCCGTCCGTCCGTCTGTCAAAACCGTTTTTCTCAGGAACGCGTGGAGGTATCAAACTTAAATTTATATCCAATACTCAGGCCTACTGTCCCTTGGAGCTGTGAAAAAATCAAACTCCTAAGACAAAGCAATCAAAAGATACAGACGTTTAAGCCGCAATTTTTTTTATTAAACTTCGGAAAATGCCCTAAGCATACTACGCCGTCGCGTGCAGTTATGTGGGACTCTCCACCATTCCTCCATCTGATCCTAGTGCCCGATGGATAAAAACGTAAGTATGCACCCCTGCACTGCCATTGGTCCCGTGGGGTCGTTGGTGGCTTTCACCACGGAGTGCCTGGCAAACTGATTTGAAGGTCCCACCACAATAGAGGAAGTCCGGATGCATATGGGCATCCCCCCAGGCGGGTAAGACCGTGCAATGCCGGCTCATTACCGTCCATCCTTCGCCAGCTGGTCTTGCCAGGAGGAAGGAAGGCATCGCTATATATATTCATGCTATTCTAATTTGATATAAGATAATACATTATACTTATATGCACCTATACAAGCAATATGATATAGATAAATAAATAAAGCTTGCAGGAGATATAATACATAGAGACATAATGTAATGTCAATCGCTGTACCTACTTACAGATGATTCCTCAGTGCTATTAACTAAGAGTTTAGTCAAAGATGTCGCCTACAAGTTTGCCCTTCCTGATTGCAAAATCCTAGCCAATAGAATCCGAATAAAAATAACATGATGTAGACATAGCAAACTATGATAGGTCCCACTATTGTTTTTTTTTCTTAAATTACGTTATTTATTACAATTACTAGTTCTATTCTTGTTTGAAAAAATACAAACAATATTATTCTTTAAATAATATTACATCCTCATTTGTCATTACTGACTCCGTAGCGGTCCCACACAAAATAGACTTTTTGATCGATTTTCCCGTCGATTATATCAATGATTTTGCAACCAGCTCAACGCATTTATCGGATTGTCTATCATCTACAGTGAATTCATGACGTTCACTTCCCTTAAGAGCCACCCACGAAGTTTCGGACGTGTGCGTTGATTCCTACACAAAATCGGATTAAAGTCGGTGAACAATTCTGTAAAAAATCGATTATAAATTAGTCCCGTACAGAATTAAAAAAAAAACATACTTAATTGCATAATAAAAAAGCTTTACCATACAATTATTAAAAACATAGGTTTATTTTACAGATTTTTTTCTACTCAGTAGCGATGTCTAAAAATATAGAAACAAGGCTTTTGATTTATCATCATTATCGAGATTTCTTTAAACAACAGTACAAGTATAAATATATAAATAAGTTTAAAATAAAAGAGGCACATAAGCAAAGAACCAATATTTAATACTATTACTTCAAATGGCATTCCTCTCGAACAGGCCTACTCATGACGGAACCGCTATCTTGATAGCTATGCCAGGTAATTTGGACTATCAAACGACGAACATTTAGCTTCTGAATCATTAGCTGCGTCCCTCCTCAAATAATGTTGCTATCTTTTATTACTTTATCAACTACTTTCAAAACCACTAAACAGCAATCACAATACTTAAACATGTCACGGTAAGATTTTAACACGGAATACAATTTTTTTTCTAAATTATTAAGAATTGATTAACTTTCGGGAATCCACGCCACAAAAGCAGTGAAATTAAAGCCGTTTTGTTTGAAGAAACGTATTTAAACCACTGCAATTCTATAACCGCCTAGTAAACATGTAAAATAAATTAAAACTTTTTTCTTATTGTATTTTTTTACTTTGTGTTATGAATGTTTGTATCGTGTTTTGTACTACCTGAGTAAGAGGTAAGAGTATACAATTTAAAGTTTCCATTTTGAATGGAAATTAGTGTGTAATCACTTATTACAATAATGTATACGAAGTTTATTAAATTGTTTTTATTAATTACACAAATTTTAAGTTCGGATATTATTATAAATACCTGATACAATTATATTCTATTTGACATATGTGTATTTAAATCTTAATTTAATACTACATCCGCATAGGAGTCAAAGTCAAAGTTAAAATTAATAAGTCTAAACCTAAAACTAAAAACCTTAAAAAAAATAAATTAAAAAGTTGACCTCAAAATGTATGCTCTGCTTTTAATATCTTTTAAAATTCTTTTTTTTTAAGATAAACACAATTGATCTGTTTTAATGAATCTAAGTCTATAAAAAATGAAAACTTATTTCTTAAACTTAGCTTTCTATCAATCTAAACCTTTGTCTATGTAATAACAATTAAACGGAATCGTAGGAACTAGTCTTCCGAATTTCATTTTGTTCCGTTTAAGGTTAACTTACTGCAAACAATATAAAGCACCGTCGCTGAAATTTCTACAATTGCACGGATATCACTTCCACGCTTTTCAAGCCCAACAAATCGTCGGACTTCTCCCCTAAGTCAATGCCAAATAGTACCAGGCAAACAGCATACTGGAAAAGGTACTGTTAGAAGTTCAGAGTGCGCAGGGCGCGTCGCACCACCCACCTACGCACTCACACTCCAAACCACCCAACAAGTTTCCAATGGCAAACACTTTTTTCGCACCCATCGATAGTTTGAAATTAAACGTCATTCCGGCTGCGGTTAACACTTAATTTGTGCAATGCATAATGTCATTATCCTTGCGATTCAATTTGTTATATTCACGATACCATGATAATAATCGGTGCACTTAATGAAATTGATATTGGGAAAATAAAAGATTTACCTTATGACTGTCCAGCGATATAGATTGAAAAGTTGTTGTAAAAAAGTGTAGTGTTCCAAATGTCAAGCTTTGAGGCAGATGCACTGTTTTGCTTAATTGAAACCAAAGTATCTACCAGTAATTCAAAACACAGTATAAAATCTGAAAATTTAATTTTATGTATGTATTGTATATGTAATTTTATTTTGTTAAAAGATTACATAATACTATTCTTTTTTCGAATGGAATAAATTTATAAATAATGTAAAACAATACCAAAACCTATTTATAAAAACAACAATTCTTTAATCAAATCACACCAAACAAGTACGTAGCTAATTCGCAAACTACGTAGGAATATTTGTAGTCTCCGGCTTAGTGGCATGTACAATACAAAAGAGAAAATTCTTGTATAGCTTTTCCACGTCGTTTTTCAGTTCCTTTTATACGCGGTCGGGTTTTTAAGGCGGTTTTATCTATTGATTTTAATATGACAAGGGATTGTTGTTCTTTTTATATCATTTTAAAACGTCTCAATCACGATCTTACTTAAACTGTTGGCATTTGACTAGTCAACCTACTTTTGTGAATAGACTATACTACGGATGTTTATTTCTCGCTTTCAGAGGCCTGAGTGTAAGCTTTTTAATATGAAAAAATTATAATTTTATTTTGAATGGGTTAGCTCTTGATCCCAATCAAGAACGGGGGCCCAGATAGGCTCCACGATAGAACGAGCTAACACAGAAGATTAAGGAGCGTTTGAGTTAATATTTGTATAATAGACTTTCGTATATCTTTACTGTTACGCGATATTTAAGAACTAACACTGATGTATTGAAAGAAATATTAACCTTAGTAGTCAGAAAACGAAACGGAAGAAGTAACAGCGAAGTAAGATTATAGATTTGTAAAATTATAAAGAAATTATAATTCGATGAAATATTTTAAATTTATTTTTGTTGTTGACCGTCTGTTATGTTGTCTGTATATTTTTTTTAAATAAAGGCTTTGTAGTTTAATAACGATACTACTGGTAGTGGGGCCAAAAATATATTAAAATTGCAAAGAACAGTGAAAAATACACCAACATTTTTATTATTTTTAGAAAAACACATTTTGTCTAAGAAGAAGAATTTGACCTAGAAATTATAAATTTTGAAGGAGCAGGATTAGATACAAAATCAAATAAATAAATACATCACCATGAAAGTTTACACGTAACTTGAGTATATGTAATATAATATGTACATTAAAAAGCTATTGATTTATTAGCGACAATTCTCATTTTGACACCTTATTTGTTTTCTGTCTTATATGATGCTATCCATAGCCAAAACTTTTAACTGTTACAAGAACATAAAAACAACTTTATTTGTGATTCGTTTTAATGCGGAAACGCAGTTACATACGAATTCACTATCGTCTGCTTGAATGCATTTGTTTTAGTACAGTTTGCTTTAAAAGCAGACTGCGATTTTGGCATCAGTCCTAACATAGGTACTGACTATGTAAAACTTTTCCGAAGTATGCTCATGACACTATGAAAATGTGTTAATTGAGAACCTGGGCATCAAAATTAAGATTATTCATTTATTTCTACTATCTTATAAAGATGTTTTACAAGCGTTAGCATTATAGATAATCGCCTACTTTATTTTAAGAATCAATTTAGTTTAGTTTTTCTTTTTTTTAAGAAATTTTATATTAACTTAATAAAAGACTGAGGAGGGCGGGTACTGACAGCTGTGACACAGTTTTTACTAGCACAGCTGTCAACGTAAAATATGTATGTGTCATCTTGTAGATTACTAATTAATTTTTGAAAATAAATATTATTATTTAAAAAAATATAAATATAATATTTTAATTTTTAAACAGGATTTTTAGTACAATTAAGTTATGCAGAGAATCAGAGCTCATAATAATATTGATTCTATACATGGTGTAAAGACTCGGTAAAACGCATGTGGTGTCCGGCAAATTAATATAATACCAATCCTTCGCACTTAAGGGTTTCATAAAAAGTGACTTATTATTTCGGAGGTGATCACCATACCTCTTGTAGAACACAATGTTGGCAGTAGCGTTTTCCGAATTATACAATTTTAAACATCGAGGCAAATCGGATAAGATAGGTTTGTAAGAACTTTGAGCCACAGATTGATGTTACAGTTTTAAGTTTTATAGGGTAAAAAGTATTGACTTTTTAGCATATACATCACAGGAGATGGTCTGCTTTTCTTTGTGAATATTTAAAATGTTATTTTTCTTTCATCATTAATTCTTTCTTCCCTGTGGATGAACACATCTTAGAATGGGCCATATTCCACCAAGCTATCATCTTTATATTAGCTACAAATTTAAAATTATAACTCTTTAATAACGTTAGTTCCAATATTGGTCACTGGATCACAAAAGTTAGACGTAATAGTATTATTGTATACCCTGTTGCAAGTTGTACAGTGTTATATATTTGTCACTCTAGCAAACATCATTTCGACTTGCGAGCGATAGAGACGAAACATCGAATATATCTACTGACAGTATATATCTAACGTTGTTTATGAATGCTATTACGCAAGAAAATAAGTTTATTACGTCAAGTTGTTCAGATCGTCAGATACAAAATGAAGATATGTTCTCGTATACAATCTCACTATTTCTGCCCTACTAAATAGTACTGTATTAAAACGGACCATGCATCAAAACTTTCAGTCACATATTTTCCAAAACATTACCTCGTTTAACGATAAATTTGCATATTTTTCAGTGCCAAGTGAACTTCATCATTTTCTCGACGAATGATTAATAATGTCAAGTTAGATCGACCATGATATGAACAGAATTTAAAATAATTTTGTTCTAAAATAAATCTGTAGAACTAAGTAATAAAGATTTATCAGAACATATATAATACTAATAAATTGAATCTATTCACCAAACCGCATGAAAATTAAACTAAAAAATAATATTAGTTTTAAGCTGTACTGGGATCTTGGAATAGGTCGGCGGGTACTAGGGTAACAGGAGTCGTGAGGGGGTGGGGTGCAGTGGCCCTGATCTTACACGCGCCGCGTTCATCCATCCCCACAGCAGTACGCTATACTTACATGCATCGACGAAGGTTGCAGTTTGCCACGTTTACATCGCACGATGCTCCGTTGCCGGATGCGTTGAGCTTCCAGTAACTTTTGAGAAAATTGCATAGACGTGCTTTTTCCTTTAGTCCGCAATCATAAATGAATTAGTTTGCGGTTTCACAACTCTTTCTATTTCTTGTAAGTACTTTAAGTGCTATATACTTTGTTAAGAATTGCTATAATTAGGATTGACTGTTAACTAGATTTTTAATAAATACACATATTTACCCTACACCTGTGTAGTTACTGAGTGCGTATTTTATACCAAATGCAAATATGTTTAATACATATTTGGGGAGTATATTGCAAGGAATAGGTAGATACTTATAACTGGGTGATTTAAGGCCTTTTTGTACCAGATGTTCAAAATATTCCCACTACCAAATGTAAGACAAATGTGTGATTACAATAATAAACGTTATGGCGAAGCAGTAAAATTGGTAGAATTCGTATTTGATTTCTGTTGAAAATATTTTATATACGTAAAAATATATTAAGAATTTTTCTAAACAGACTGATAGCCATTCATTTAACATTACAAACAAAAATAAAATTGCTGTCCCACGTTACAAAACGCCAAAAATGGGATGCTCAATTACTGGTAGATGTATTACGTTTTATAATATGGTTCCACGCAATGTCATTGAATGGCATTAACAGTAATTTAAGAAATTTAAAAAAGCACTTATTATTAAATAATGCATGGAAGTAATGGTCTTTACTTTAACAATTCCATTGCTATATT
The DNA here is from genome assembly GCA_927399485.1 of Calamotropha paludella. Classification (NCBI taxonomy): domain Eukaryota; kingdom Metazoa; phylum Arthropoda; class Insecta; order Lepidoptera; family Crambidae; genus Calamotropha; species Calamotropha paludella. Next base: position 15,958,844 of record OV656815.1, on the reverse strand, counting down.
TAAAAATATTATTTCAGAAGTAAGTTTGCTTTCTAAGTATTTCTTAAGGTTAGCGCCATCTCTACGTGTTCTTGGTATTAATAATTACAACGACGACGTTTCTGCCAAGGTCTCGGCAGCTTAAATGGAAAAGTACACTTACGGGTATCTAATGATGTGGATTCGATTCCTGGCTGCCACTTGAGACAAGTGGAATTTTTTCGTGTAATACTTTCTAAAACTATCTAAATATGTAACAGTTGAATGCTTAAACAACAAAAAATATAGTAACTACATTGCTGATTAAAATGTTAATTATTTTGAATTCAAGAAATTCCGTAAACAAAGAATAAAAACAACCTACAAGGTCACGAGACGAAAGACTAACGAAGAGTTCTGGTATCTAAATGTTGTCTTGGTTGACTTTCAATAAATGCAATGTAAATGCTGACATTAAATCGAAAGCATTTTATCTTTTATGTTATCTATGAGTAATAATAGCAGTTAAAATATTTTTTTTACTTACATATCGACTAGACTAATCCAAAATAAGCACGATAAGTTTTGTGTTATAGATATCAGGGTAACGAAAAGACATACATATGTATATGAATGAATAAATATACATACCTAAATAAATGTTATATCTCTACTATATAAAAGAAGGACTTTGTGGGTTTGTTACCAAATATGGTATTGTTACCATATATGGTATAATTACCATATGCCTAAGAATAACAGTTTTTATAATCAATTAACGTTACCAGAGCAACGCGTGGCCGGATTATACCAGCAACGCGTGGCCAGGTTAGCTAGTTATATTTAAAAAAGAACGGATACTTACTGACGCAATAAGCCCTGTCTTAACTCGTTAGATCACACTTACATGAATCAATGAAAGTAATCACAAAGTAAAGAGAGGAAAAAAATCGACTCTCTCAGTGGTTCTTGTCTTCTCCAACAAGCATATTTTAACTATGAATATGCTTGTTGGAGAAGCGAACTTTCTGAATTACGGCAATGGAAAATTTTACGAGTGCGTTGATTTGTGTGATGTGCCTGGAATGTGGTCGACTAAGAACCACTAAAACCAAATGGTTAACAGCTGTTTTCTATTACCTAGCCCTAGTAACAAAAAGGGCTATAGTAACTATTGTTACTTATATATTTCTGTTAAATGACCGAAAATAACAAAGGTTACCTTCGAACTAAACTAAAGTAGATATACCTATCTCTTGTCGAGGATGAGTTACTAGGAGAATGGCCGTAATAGCAACGTATATCATTTCTTTCAAATCTTGATTTGAACTTAAAACTATAACTCGAGTCTCTCTCAAGCTCTTGCTAAAAACAGTTACCTAAAACCTTTTTAGAATTATCATATGAATGAAATTTTGAACCTTATTATGCTTATGTTTTATTTGTTTATAAAACCAGAGAATTATAGGGTCTCCTTAAATTAGAGGGATTATAAAATTCTATAGTTATTTCCAGCATAGGGTGGTAAAATTTACCATAACAAATCGGGCCGACTTTGCAACAGGACGTGTCATAAAAATAGTAAATGTTTTTACGTCTAAAAATATATTCAAAATAGCTACCTTATCTTTATATATATAATTCTTCTGTGAGTGTGTATGTCACTGAACTCCTCCTAAACGGCTGGACCGATTTGAATGAATTTTTTTGTGTGTGTTCAAGGGGATCTGAGAATGGTTTAGATTCACAAATCAGTCCGGCAGATGACGCTGCAGTCGGCACAGCAACGCGTGGCCGGGTCAACTAGTTAACGATAAAACTAATATTCAAATCTAGCCCATCAATTTCGTACAAATAACAGAAAACAATTTAGAGACACAAACCACTTAAAGAGTTCACAATTAATTTGTAACCTGGAGTGGAAACGTTTAAAAGCAAAGATCATAAGTTTATAAATAAATAACAATATAAACTAGAGTTCCAATTTGTTGTGTAAGTTTAGCGATAGTTGAACATTTATCCAATATTTCTGAAGCAAATTGATATAAACGTCCGTGAGTGAATTCGCCGCGAGCTTTACAACTTCGTAAGTATCGCGTTTGAATTTAATAGACAGCATATAATTTTTACAAAAGAAATCTAGATTTAAACACTGTTGGGAAATTAGCACAAAGCTTAACCAAATTTTTGCGGTGATTACATTTTGAGTTATTAGAAAATACTAGCTGCCCGTCCCGGCTTCGCACGGGTGGACAAAATTCTTTAAATTTTTCTATTATTAAATATTTTTCCGGTAGCGCCATCTAGCGTCCAGTAGACGAACTAACTATGCGTTACCATAGCAACGGTTAACGCGTTGCTATGGTAACGCATATACAAGGGAAAAAGAGCGGGGAAAAGAGCGGACAGACAAACACACAAACCACTGTGATCTTAGATTATAGATTTATATACTACGTAGGGCATTATGAATGCTCCATTCCACCTTGGCGTAATTGTGATCCGATTCATAACACAAGGTAATTTGTTTAGAATAACGAGCAAATGCAGGATCATCGAAAAGTACAAATATAAAGGACCGATACCGATCCTGCCTATCGGACCGATGGTATTGGATTCTAGTCCCGGAAGGGGAAAATGTTTGTGTGACGAATACGAGCATTTGTACCCGAGTTATGTGTTTTTGTATACACATTTATAAATATTACATGTCTATATATGTATGTCTATCCGTTACCCTAGTATCCATAACACAAGCTTTTGTGCTTACTTTGGGCTTAGCTAATTGGGTGTTTATATATATAATTAATGTTAATTATGTTAATGTAAGAAATATTATCAAACATTGATTGATGAGGTGATGTGATGTGTGACGTAAAGGCAATATGTGCAATATATACAAAGGAAACCTGAAACACGCTCGAAAACTTAAGACGCCGCGCCGGCTAACATAAATACAAGTTCCAGAGCAGATTAGTTGGACCGCAGTTGGCGGAGTACTTCCTTTTTGGCCGTTGATGATGATAAATAATACTGTTCTTACCAATCTTATTATCAAGTGAGTTATTCACTGCATCCATGAAGTCGGATGTAATATTAAAGACAATACTTAAAAAATCTACTTCATCAGAGACCTACGATAACGTTGACTCAATCTCTAAAGGTCCATTTAAGGATTTCGCCGTCCCAAAACCCAGTATCGTTGTTAAGGTCATCTGCGACCAACATCAATTCAGTCAATCATCAGCATTAATCAAGAGAGTAGGAGTCTCTCTTTCTTAGCAGGGTCCATATTAATGAAACTTCGTAAAGAAATTAAATTAGAAGTTAATAATTGTTTTTTTTTATGTGTAATTGATGTTGGTCGCAGATGACCTTAACAACGATACTGGGTTTTGGGACGGCGAAATCCTTAAATTTACCTCAAGCCGAGAGTAGCGAGCCACCATAGTGGTTTTCTAGCTGGACGGCATCTCCCATAAGGGAGTCTCCGAACCAGCATAAAGTCACTACGGCGCTCTAAGCGGAAAAGTGATAATTGGTGGTCAATGAGTTACCTGCCCCGTTTTTTTTATCATGATGGCCGCTTTGTACCTCGGTAGCGATCCTACCTTTTGCGCCATAGGCCCCTGTTTTGAATTTGGCAGGGGCATATTTTTGTGATGATGAGCTGAGTTATGTTCGTCCATATATTTGTCTTCTAGACGTTATTAAGAAGTTATAGTACAAGCTAAGCTGAGTTGTCTGAACATTATTACTATTATTATGACCTAGACTTAGAGAATAAGGTGTTATTATTTTAAGTCTTATCTAGATTTTGAATAACCTATATGTATAGTAATAGCGTTTTGTAACAGTGTTTTAGTATACTTTAGCTTTATTCCATGATGTCACAACTGGTTTCGGCAGAATACCAGTGCAATAGACCCCATACCGAGCTGAGGTCAGTTTTCGCATCGAATAACACTGCAAAGCCGTAGTCGTTTCGTTTTATTTTTTATTAATGTGCGTTTTACTTTTATATATTGTTATTCTATTTTATACTTTATTTTCCTCCATCACTAAATAGGTGACCAAAAAATATAATAAAACATTATCAAAATGTAATTTTAAGCTTACATGTATTAAACAAAATGCTTAAATATTTGTAAATATTTCGGAAACTGATCGCACACAATATCTTATCTAAGATATAACATTTATTTTGTATCTATATCTGCGATTTAATTGCAAATATTTTTTTGGGAATTGACTCACGAATTTTATAATTGAAATTCATTCAACTTTATATTTTACATAAATTTATTTCTTATTAATCGATCTATTTTTTTATCTCTCGTAATAATTTCACCAATGTTTTAAATTCAGTGTTGCCGCAATCTTATATTTAGCCAAATAACTGCTTATATTTAGCCAAATAAAAGCTAAATGCTTTCACTTTTTACTTCACCAAAATACATATAATACCGTTGAACTTTTAAAAATTATCTGTAACAATGGCAAAGAACTACATTTATTAAATTTTCAACCCGATTTTTAAAATTAAAATAACCCCTCAACTCATCCACATAATCACTGTCGGTATGCCGCCAATATCAGGCAGAGGAAATAGTCATTCAGCTTTATTCAATGTTCGAGAAATCTAACATCTTATTACAATAAAAAAATGGTTTCGATCGAAAAACAGAAAATAGGAGTTTTTTAATTATTTATTTCATTCTTAATATAGATAACAGAAAGTAGTTATAACCAAATTTTAAATTATTTTAATAGAAAAATACTGGAAAATATTGACTCAGTTCACAAGTGAATTCTCAGGCGGGTGTATTTCATTTTCATTTCATCTTTTAAGATAGCATAGAAAAAATTCACAAAATTTATAAAATTATAATAATAACCAAACTTTACCAATATAAACATAATCTATGAACAAAAAGTTTAACCAAAGGTTTTGATCTATTTAAATTGTAAGTGAATGAGTAACCTCTAAATTGAAAACCTATCTTCATTTGTAATCGCACAAGAACGTGTATTGTGGGTTTAATATAATTCTGCGCCGCATCTAACACCTTGTTATCTACGTTCTAAAATCAAGCCGAAACTCAGGGATTCCTCGCGGGCATCTCAATTTGTCGGTTCATAACTGAATAGCATTCTTGTGGAACTCGCGAGGTGTACAGTCTCATCACGTCCAACCAGCAGCCTGCGAAACTTGTATATATAAGTGAGCTGCTCTCGATGGTTTCAATGTTGTACCACATACCTTCATGTACTATGACGAACTTCGCACATTATGGACAATCTTTGAGCATTTGGGGGCTTTTAGTTTGTTATAGGGTATGTGCAGTGTTAAAATGTTTCTAATACTATCTACATATAACTAAATTTAATTACATTTTAAAAGAACATCGAGAGTTTTGCAATAGTGTTACTATATATTTTTATAAAGTGTCCGAATAATTTAAGTAAATACTTCAGATTGCTTTTTTCAAGCATCTCTTCATACTTTATTGTGAATAACTTCCCCCGAAAAATTAACTCATTTTCTATAATGTCGTAAATAATTCAATTAAAAAGACATTTTCATATATTATAATGAAAAAGATCGATTTATTAAATGCAGCACTTTAAGGAAAATTTCCATTTGTCAGTTATTGGATTCTATTTAAAAAACGCCCCTGAGACGCCCTGTCGTCAGTTATTTATGGTAGCAAATTAAGCAATTATTCACGAATGATTACCCTCGGCGTAGCTAGGGTTGATAAAATATTACAATTTACAATCGCAGTGCCTAAGGTTCCTGCCAATTATCGGTGAATAGAATATAAGATATTGATTGTTCGTTAAGCGTCTTTGTTTATTTTTTACCTTTAAGAATTAGAATTTGAAGATGTGAGGCGCTATATGACAAGCTTTTCTTATTACGTTTTTTGGAGGTTTTAAGAAGGCGCTTATTTATGTATAAGCGCTTTGCTGTAGATGTCACTCACATAATTCTTTCTTTGCCTAATTATAACTCTATTAATTTTTGGTAATAAAATTGGTAGCTTAAAGTAGTTGAAAGCACTAATTTATGTGTATACAAAAATGTCTATTTTGAACCAATTCATTGTAACGTGACCTTTTTACAAATATTTTGTATGATTAAACACATGGACGCAGCTTTTTAACTTGCTCAAGAATTATGAAATTATTTACAGTCGATTAATCACTCGCCAGGCATCCATGTATGAACCATCGCAACATTTTACATTAAAAAGAGAGCAAATTGTTATAGTGTTCAAAACAACGAAAAGAAGACTTTTTTTCGTGATTAATAATAAATATTAGTGCAAAAAAATGTTCTTGCACAAGTGTCAGCTGCGCGGTGTACGGTAGAAGAGAATAGCTCCACAGTGATAGCACGCGCATGCGAAAGGTATATTGGACCTATTTTTGACCGACTTTTATCTTTTATTTTTGTAACCAGCTAATCGCATACGAAGCGAATCAACTTTACACCGTGTCGTAAAAGGCAACTAATGATAACTGAAGGTAATTACCATACAGCTTTCGTAGACTCCCGCAGCAGTTTCCGACTTATGGTTTTTATTGCGATCTTAAACCCGTCTGCCAAGCGTTGAAATTATAGCAAAATCCTCTCCCTTTTTGTCAGGAGGCCTGGGTCCGTCAGGGAATATCCTTCGGCTCCTATAACAATTAAAGTTCATTAGAAAACAAATTATTACTTCTCTTTTTAATATGAACTTTGATAATAGTTCCTGTCTTAATTCCATTTGCTGCGTAGGGATTTCGCTATTTACCTGTTTACTTACCACACATATTTCCTTTGGTAATAAATTCAGTGAGAAAATGTTAGTTTGTGCACAGGTGTTTCTTACAAATTTTATTAAAGTAAGTATAATGACTAAATTACTTGCATTTATAAATGCACTACAAAAACTTATGTAAAATTGCTTGTAATTGTATTTATTTTAAACTGTAATTTAAGTTGACTTTTGGTTGATATATTCGCCTTGTACTATGTTTTAATCAAGCTTTCACCTCGCCTACAGACGTATGTACTTATTACAGACGTATGCCCATCCACACGCAATATAACATCAATTATGTGTTTAACTTATGTTATCTATACATATAAATAAAATTGGAGTGTCTGTTTTTAAAATTGAAATAACCGTTTTTTACTACATGCATATGAATATATATACGGTACATACACTAAGATAACTTTTTTTACAATTTTTGTCTGTCTGTCTGTCTGTTTGTTCCGGCTAATCTCTGAAATGGCTGGACCAATTTTGACGGAACTTTTATTGACAGGTAACTGATGTAATAAGGAGTAACTTAGGCTACTTTATTTTAGAAAAATTCTTAAAAATTACTGTGCCACAGCAACGCGTGGCTGGGTCAGCTATTATAAAAATTTAAACTTATCTTTGATTTGTATTAAGGACTTCATGTTACTGGCCTATTAATGTTTTTATTGCTTAGTCACGGGTCACCCTTGTGTGCGATATTATGTGCGACGAGCCACCTGTCTCGATGCGAATTCAAAACTAATAATTGAGCTCGTGATAATAACTTCTTGGAAAGCTAATTACAGCGCCACCCAGTTCCTCATACGTATGTACGTTTAAAAATAATTAAGTAAATGAAATATTTATCTATTTTTATTTAATCTGAAACCGTACTATATACAGACAGCTCGTCAGAGTATAGTTGGTTAGATATCATTTACAAATTCTTATTATTATACCTTCTTATAGGGTATTTATCCATAGGTATAGAAAATTTATCTAGGGATTTATCCTATATGGATCACCTGTATCCCAGAATTAGGGACAATTATAGGTTGTAAATGTCGAAACGTCAATGTATTAATCAATAAAATAAACTTAATCTGTTACTTTCTTAAAATATAGTTTTTTGTTGTGATTATTTTGCCTTATTTGTACTATTATTATAATAAATTAATTATCCAAAATGGCTAGATATGCTAGTTAAATTACATGTACCTACCAAAACTCGCCGCTGTAATCTAGCTGAGAGTGTAGTGATTTATGGTCACGCATTTCACGTCTTGGTATTCATAAAGTTATTCTATGAACAAATTGTGGTTTGCAAGTAATTGTTCAGATTGTTCATATTCTTTATTTGCATTTAATAATTGTATTTAAATCCTAAGACTAAGTGTTCCTATGTATATTTATGGACATCCTATTTAATTTATTAATATTAATTTATTTCATTACCATAATTAAACGGGCTTAACCAAATTACATAATTTTGAATATCATTAATTCATAAGCTTAAGAGTTTTTATACGATCGTTTATATGAGTCATAATGGTAAAAATTGTAACATAACCTATTATTATTGCACTCGCCGACCGAAGCTACTTTTTAAAAAAATCAAAGGATAAATATATGAGATTATATCGCTAATCAAATTCTTAATATTCAAGAATTAATAAACATTTTTTGCCGCAATTGTTGTTGTAATAAATAATGCAAATCACATTAACTTTTCACTTCACATTATAAACATTTCACGTCAAATTCTTAAAATGCAAGAATTAATTACCTTTTTTTTCACAATTGTTGTTGTAATAAACAATAGAAACCAATTAACTTTTCACTTTTCTTAATAAACAATTGGCAAAAAAGTTCACTTGTAGGTTGTGTGCTGCCGCTGTCTCTCTTCTACTCGGACGCATCGGCCGATGGAGTGGAAGAAAGATAGATGCGTCCAAAATTCGAACGCTTAGGCCGATCGTGCCTCTCTATCGCTTGCTTCGCGTTCTCGCTTGCACGCTCAGCTCAGGCTGAACAGCGCAATGACGGCACGTAACAGTGACGGAACGTGACAATGAATTATGTTTTTTCGTGAGTGCAGCGATTTATAAAGAAGTTATCACGTCAAAAAACTCATGTCAATTAATAAAGTTCTCAATATTTTGTGTATTAATAAAACAAAAATATCGATTGTAGCTTACTTCCGCTTAATTACTTGGTACAATTTCTTTGTGGAAGTAAACTATTTCAATTCTATTTTTGAGTTATATGGCTTCGTCGCATTACGTGACGATTCTGCCAGTGGTCATTGGGAGAATCGTCACGTTAGATTCTGTACAGTTTATCACGAGAATGAGCGGTTCACGTGACATTAGCTATCTTGCGGATCTGTAACAAAAAGCACAGACAGACATCAATACAAAGCCCACCGATATTGCTGTCTACTTTCCAGTAGGAATAAATTTAGGGACCAATGCTAAAGAATTACACGTGAATGCTTTTTACGGTCTAACATTATTAAGCTTTGTATTAATTAATTATTAAGAATATGAAAAGTATACGATATATAATGGGACTGCGAACTTGAATCAACATATAGTTAATGTTAATAGGACAATACACATTTTTGTTTGGTAAACTATAAAGAGGCGTGTTGATTTTTGGGCATTCGTTTAAGGGTCCCTTCACCCATACCGCATTCGCACAAGGAATGGTCTCTAATTCTGATCTCAGACAAGAACACGGAGGTACATACATGGCCTAGTCTTAAACGGATAATTGTGGCTTTTAAGATGTGTTATGGCAGAAAAACTAGGGTTTAGTTGAAATATCAGATCACAGACTACCGTATTATGAACCTTTAATACGCAAGGACCTTTGGTATATTGCATTCCACATATTGCGCATCTTTGATTTGGTATCACTTCGTAGGTCTCGCGTTAAGTTTGTGTTGTAATATTCGATATCAGTTAACTGGTAGTTATCAGCGACTTCATTGTCTTCGCTTCCCTTGTGACCTGGTATCGAGGCTAAAACCACTTCTATTGGAGCACTTCAGCAGAGCTTCTCTGATTTGGAGAATGACCCTAAAATTAATTTTCGAATAAAAGGGGGTTTTCTATATCCTTCAGGCAATTGAGACAGTCTGAAAAGATTATTGAGTTATTTAAACGGTGGGACTTCACATATAAGACCGCTTCGAGCGTAGCTATAGCTTCTCCGGAATTTACTGTTAAGAGGGAGAGGTCTTTAAAGTTTAAAATTATTCTACATTTTGGTAGCCAAATTGCTATACCTACGTTTTCGTTCCTCTCTACTTTTGATGCGTCTGTTATCAAGGTTTCCTTGAAACGTGCTTGGGAGAGAATGCGTGATTGGGACGTTAGAGCCTCAAAGACACTTCAAAGAGTTCATTTGTTGATAATTTGGCTGCCGATGATGGAAGAAAGACAAGGTCCTCGTAGCTTTTGACCAGAGGTGGATCATTTTTATTAGTCCAATACGCGGAGTTTTAGTCCTTTCTAGAGTCAGAGTATTTTGACATGCTAGATGGATTTTTTGAGAATTTTAGCTCAGCTTCATTACGATGTTTAATTTCAGCGGTACATTCTGCGTCCCAACAAAGAGGGGGAAAGATTTTACTATGCATAGATTTTTTTAAGGGAATTGTTTCGTCAGCTGCACAAATTAGGGTTGCTCTAAAATTCTAAATAGATCATTAATGTCTTAACAGTTGTTGTTACAAATGTTGAAATGTAATGTTCATCTAGTTTAGAATCAACATTGTCTGCAAAAGATTCCCATTCTGCATGTTTAGTTTTGTATTTGAAGAAGAGAGTTATCTTAGGAGGGGATGGACAATAAATTGGGTTAGTATTTGGAAATGATCGTTGCCATGTGTGAGAATTAGAGGTTACCAATTTATACTAGAGATTACTTCAGGGGAAGCCAGGGTGAGGTCTAAACAGCTCTATTTCTTTCCTAGGGAGACCCTGCGTGTTGGCGAACCGTCGTTACATACACAGAGGTTAAAGCTATCTATTAATGCAATTAATGAAGAGGAGTTTGTACAACTGAAGATAGAGCCCCATTAAGAGTGGTTGCAATTGAAGTTGCAATAAGACAACTTCCCCTTAATTTTGGCATTATATTTTGATTTTAAGTCGTTGATTATATGAGGAAATATCCAATACATTCACAGCTAACAGTTGGTAGTCATCGCTATGAGATGGTAAATCTATCTTTGAGTAAGGTATATTCTGTTTTATAAGAAGAGCCGTACCAGCTTTGCTCTCGCCTCTGTTAGCGCAGAGACACACATAGCCTAAAAGAGATCCTAAAAGGGGTCCCAAGTCTAAGTCAAGTCTCAGAAACGGCAAAGACAAAAGGTTGAAAATTGTTAATAAGATATACAAGTTCAGTTTTTTATGTCTAATGCTGTTGCCTTTCCACTGCATGAGATTGACCATTTTTGTTAAGGGTGACTATGAAAGCTTCCAGTAGGGATAAGACATGGAGCGGTATTGCATCGTTGAAATTTTCCAACATGTTTACCATAGTGGATACTATGAGTTCAATAAGGTTATCGTTGGGAGAGGGGGATTTTGATCACTGATGAGAGCATGTAAACCCACAACCATTAGCTATGGTGGAAGTGGGGAGGCGAATGATGTCATTTGCAACCTCATCGTATGTGTGGGTAATGATAGGGTATGATGACGTTTCCCTAGGAATAATTTTCCTATAAGATTAAGTGGGAGTGAAAGGAGAGTTTAATACTGCTTACATTATTAAAACGTAAACTAAAATTTTAAGATGGGGCGATGAACTCGCTTTCTGTACATGATTTGGCGAGGTGATGGGCAGCGTTGCCATGCATCAGAAAAGCTGATGTTCTCCTCTGACATCACCAGTTTAATAAGTTTTTGCCGATTGTATCCTGGACAGTGTCGATCTGGTCTCCTCTACATAGGTGACATAATACTTGAGCATTTGGGGTTGAACAAGTGGCACTAGGGTGGTTTTGACAGCAACGGTAGCACCTAGGGCTTGACCTGCATTTGTCTGTAACATGACCAAACCTACAGCATTTCCAACATTGAATAGTTGGAGGTTTATATATTTCTACATTAATTACCATACAAAAGCAATAATGAATTTTTCGAATAGTGTATGTCCTTGAAAGATAATAACAACTGTTATGGTAGACACAGTTGTTATTATATTATTATGTAACCATCTTGATTAGTTTTTCTACTAAGTCACCTAAGCTTTATCACATGGCCACGATTTCTAGAGCAGGTGATGCCATGAAATAGTTATTCTAAAGTCCAATCAGTTGGGATACCACGATCCACACCCATTCTTGAAACATGGAATTTAGGAAAGGGACAATCAAAATTTTTAAATTATTATAATAGAAAAATACTAGAAAAAATCGACTCGCATTACAAGTGAATTCTCAGGCGGGAATCGAACCCGCAACCTTTGGAAATCCGGTAAAATGCTCTCCCAATTGAGCTACCGAGCCTTGTGAACACTCGTCGAAATTTTCTAGTACCTTCCCGATTTTCGCTGTAGGCCAGCGTTGTTTCATCAATGAGAGGGACACCCTCTCGTATTCGAAAGAAACATTTTTACAAATGTTTGGTCAATCGATTAAGATGAAACCATTGAAATCGATAAAGCCATTCTAGTTTTATATTTTTTTGTATATTTTATGCATTTTCAATGCGATCTTATAAGATAAATTATTATAATAGAAAAATACTAGAAAAAATCGACTCGGGTCACAAGTGAATTCTCAGGCGGGAATCGAAACCGCCACCTTTGGAAATCCGGTCCACCAACATCCGGTGAAAATGCATAAAATATATAAAAAATTATAAAAAATCAAAATTTTTGTCAAAAGGGTTGTTATTTACAAAAGAGTTTGCTGAGTTAAATTCTATTGAAACTATATTCAGTCCAACAGTTGTAATTTCATTTACTATACCACATTCTTAATTTTTATGCAGAAGTTGGACCAGTTTCAGAGTGCACATTGTAAGACTGGAGGATGGGTCAATCCATCTTTTGAGTTATTGGCGTAAATAAAGGTTAGGATCCAACCCTTACCAAACCGAACAAAAGCTAACCTCCCTCCGAAGTAATTTTCATATTTTTGTTTTATGGACTTCTGCCAAGTGACGCCTGATTCTGTCAAATAAATAAATTTGTGGAATAAAAATATTAATAACGTTATATCAATGAATCAGCAATCAATATTTGAAAATACACGCGATATTTATGAAAAAAAAATTATCTTTATTAAACCCCTTTCGATAAACTTTTTATTATATTTTTTGTTATTTAAGCATTTACTGCAATATTTTAATAGCTAATGCAATTGTACTGAATAAGTCAACGTCCCGTGTGCTAAATGGAACTCTCACTTGTAGACTTTCACTTAATTTTTTTACACGGGTAAACAGTGACATACTTCAGTTTTAGTAGTACCTTAGTTATTTACCCGTGAAAAAAAATTAAGTGAAAGTCAGTCTTTAATAAGAACTATTTTTTACATTACATATATAGGAAAACAAACTGATTAATTTTTTAATTTAATTTATTAACTAAGCAGTTATCAATAAATGAAATAACAATTGCAAGTATATTTTAAAATAATCTTCTATTATAGTGATACCAGGGTGATACCCATTTTTCCCTGCAGCAGGACGACTCATCCTGTTGTAATGTCGTAGAAAAATGTCACTTGAAGGAATGTTTCCGTTTTTGCCTTTATTACTTTCGTCTTCTACTGTATAAAGGTAATTTTATCTCAATTGTTACTATTTCAGAAAAAAAATTCCAATATTTTCTTATACCCCGTTTTGCAAAATCAATTCAAAATACGTTTGAATTCGATTTGCCTAGAAGTCTAGTTCTAGATCTAGAAGTCTAGCTTGTCCGATGGCGACATCTTTAATAAAAAAATGTTTCTGTAGTTTTAAAAGTTGATTGAATTGAACATTTAGTTTCCCTTTAATGCAAATATTCGCAAGTAATATGTTAATTTATGTTAATAATTATGATTTAGGAAGGTGATTTTGTAGAATGTGCTTGAATTATCATGTAACTTATTCAACTTATACATAAAAGATTTGACTATATTTTAAACTATAAAACTCTTTTTTTTATCTAAAGCATGTATTGCACAAGCTGGTACAATAAATGCGATATGTATAGTGTGGTAAAACAAGCAAAACACGTGTTTACGAACAAATGCAACCTGTGACTCCTAAACTAGAAAATATAAGAAATATTCAATCATGTTATTCATGATTACATAATGGACATCGCTGCAATATTCCATACATTGTTTTGTTAATCATATTAAAAAAAACACTTTTCAACGAAACGTGGAATATGAATTCCCGTCTCAAATAAATCATTTACAAATCTCAGTCAATTACTTTTCCTTGTAATGCATGCCTGTTGGTTTCGAATGCCACAGCTATTATCTTAAAAATGTTTTAAAAATAGTAATATTAACCTTAATGATACTGATAATTTCACCTTTATAAAATTATCACTTGCTAATAGTAATAGGTACATTGAGTTATTTTACGAAGTGACCATATGAGTTTAGTATACCACTAGACGTTGCCGGGGATAGCGCAATAAAAGGATTCTATTCAAATTGCTCTAGATTCCAGAAAATAGATAGCGTTCAACTTTTATATTCTTTTTTGTAATTTTATGCTCATATTGTTTTAGTGATTTTGGCGTTTTTATTTACGAGAGCTTAAAGCCTACCTTGTAATAAACGATCACCGTAATCTATTAACACCACTATATTTTAATAGGAAACTTGGATATTAATAGGAAACTACTCTAATAATATCTAAACCCTTACCTTATTGGACTATGCTTAAGAGCTCTAACAATAGTACTAACTGATGAAAACAGAATTTCAAAGATATGTTGTTTTCGTGCGGCTATTAGAATGTGTAATTACATCCGCAGTTCATCCGATTCCAAGTGCATAAAATCGTTACACTGCCTCTTTTACTATTTTCTACTTTCATAAATTGAAATGAAAACTATCACTTTATTGGGAAAATAAAGATTATGAATACGTGTCCTTCTGTGAGCGTATCAACTGTGTGTATAAATACCTTTTTACAAAGATTGTTAGCAAAGCTTTGTATCAAAAGTTTAACAGTGTGATTAACTAAACAATCGTTTAATTGTTGACTATGTTGGATAGAAGGTGAAGGCTTTTGCATCCGTTCAGCAGAACAGAGGTAAAAACTATCTAGTTAACCGGAGTTTACACAAACAGAGGCTTGTTAACTGCAAGTTAACTTGTTAATTTTGTTTCGGTACCGTTTGTCACAACTCTATCCGTCGCAGTACGTGAACTGTAAATTTCCCTGTAGTTGATGGTCATTGTTTCATTTCAGCTGATTGTTGTTAAAATTGAGTAGTGGTGCTCAAAAGTTTATACCAACATAGCGTTTATTTGCGATTGCGCCAAGGGATTTTATTGCGTGGATTATGTTACTTTTTCGATTGAACCCACTATCAAAACATACGCGTCCATTACACCCAACGACTATGAAACAGTTTCAACTTCTCGTTCGCACTATGTACGCTATAATAACGAGATATAAATCTACTACATGTGTGACCTTTAGTGTTTACGGTTCTTTAAGTCGCTTCCTGACCCCATAAGGCGATATCACCTTTTATAGCAAAACTTACATTCAGCAAAAAAAGCATATACGATAATTTCTTCGTTTTACAAGAAATTCCATATTATCAGTTCGTATAAAATTAGACTTTTCCCACTATATTTCTCTTATATGTGGTACCTACCTCTAAGTGGTATTACTTAAATTAAAATAATTAAATATTCGTATCATAACTGAATTTACATATATACAACTGTACAGTAAATAATTCCCAATGATAAAATTAATACACATAAGTATGATATATAAGGAATTGGAAGTATAATGGATTATTGGAAATTTCATATTAAAAATATCAATATCTTGCTTTTTTATAATATGCAAATTTTTAAGGTAAGGTATGCCAGCTTAACTACTCGGCTACCTGGTTACCTCGTTTTCAAAGTTCATAGTCTCTTAAAATTAAGATAAAATAAAAAATACGAAAACATTACAACAGTTTATTTTAACCTTTATGAACTTGATTACGAAACCTTGGATTCTAATCTCACAAGGCCCAAATGGTTGCGTAATAAGCATGAAAATTGTTCTGTAATATGCAAATATATCGCTTACCCAGAGCAACATTTTTAAATGATTCATGAACCCCTGCTTCTGGAGCATCCACTATTTGGCTGAAATCCAGTTACATTGGATTACATACTGGTTGCCAGCTACCTTATGATGAGCACTAATTCCTGTAGTTGAAGAAAAACATTAAAATGACACAGTTCTTATATAATTTACGATTGCTAATCATGTTCCTAAATAATAATAGTATTTCTTACATTTACACCAATTAGCCTAGCCAAATCTACGTTCTATAAGGCTTGTGTTATGGAAAGGATTTAGGGTTGTTACTCTGTCTATCTGTTGATATTGTTATATTTCAGAAATATATATAAAAACCCAAGACTCAGTTACAAATTCTCGTATTTATTACACAAAAATCTGCTCCTTCCAGGACTTGAACCTAGGTCCATCAGTGCGAAATAGGCATGAGGACGTTATACCAAAACGTAACTAAAAACCGTTTTGAATTTCATACCGAAACGTAACGTTACCGCAAAACATAAATCCGTTTTCTCATAACCAACGCAATGCAACCAAAACTGAAAACCTGTAATTTTTATCAGAAATATTATCAAAAAAAATCGAAATAAAAAATATTGTAAATATGGCGATTTTTAAATGCGCCAAAAAGCTTTTAAGTTCTCATTTATTCACATTACATTAAAAATTACTGGTTCATACATTTTAGTTTTAACAAGTTAGTCCTATCCTAAGCCTAGTTAAAGCACGAAGGGATATCGTCATAACCATAATCACGTAAAACTAAAACAAAAACTTCCGTTACGTTAGCTAACAGCGTTTTAGTTTTCATTCGTTTTGCAGTAGCCAAACCAAACTGAAAACCTGATAACCAAAACTGAAAACTGTTTTTGATAACGTTATGGTAACTTCAAAACCGTTACGTAATGGTTTTCAAAAAATAGCCAAAACGCCCATATCTAGTGCGAAAGGCAGGATTCACGACCCGTTGCACCAAACGATCGTTTTATCATAAAATTCTCATTAGATGTTCTCCAAGAATGAAATTAGATATATAGAAAGCTGCCTTTAATAAATGCACTAGAAAAAGTTAACTTATGCACTAAAACTTGATTGTTATGAATGACAAAAATTGTTATACATGTATCGCTAGATTGATTAATAAAACATTTTTTTTTATAATTATTGTATAAAAGTGTTTAATAAAACCACTAGGTCCTAGTACCAGTAGTAATTATATGTATTTTTTATTGTATTTGCTTGAAGAGCTATTCACATTTCGAGTAACATCTATAGAGGGAAACGATGAGTGGCAGGTCGTATATGTATCAGGATTTGCCATTGTTGCAACGATTCTATTACGAAAGTGTGTCCGACAGTTACACGTACCGCTAAGGAGTGAAACTCTTTGCCTGAGTCTGTGTTTCCTGACAAATACAATTGAGAGATCTTCAAGTCAAGAGTGGCGGCACTATCAGGCGAGATAGAGCTCAAGCGCATGCCTATTTTCAATAAAAAAAATCATGTAAAACAGTTATAGATATCGTGCATAGGAAAAGTATCACTTCATTAAAAACCTTTTATGCATACGAAACTTATAATAATTCCATAGAAATTGCTGTAAGTCTGTTAATGTTAACAAAATCGGAACTCAAAACCAAGTAGGTACTCATCTGAATAATTGAGTCGCGTAACTTCAAACGAAGGTAAAATTAAAGACTAAGTCCACACTCACCGACAAAAAAAAAAGTTAACGACTGTTTTTAGTAAGGCAGTCAGCCAATATTTATTATTTAATGTTTAATAAAGAAAATCAAGTAAGAATTGTAGGGAATTAAAATTTATCGCAGTAAAAGGTTTTCCTACATTTCTTCGATGAAGTCGCTCAGTAAAATATAAAATCCACTTCGGCAAGTAGGAAATTTCAAATTAAATTCCTAATTGTGTGTTACCGATTACAATTTCGATTTACATTACTTAATAGAACCAGAAATGTACCTAACTAGGAAGTCGTTAACTGAGCTTTGAATAAAGAAGGAAAGAAGTCAAGACCTCTTTTTAGAAGGATTTTATTTCAGTTAAAGTCTGAATCGTTGCCTTTGAGACTATACTCACACATCGCCACTGTAAAGGATTTTTAGCAAAGGAACCGTTTCTTATTTATTATTAAATAAGTTTTTATTGTAAGCAAACAAACTTTTTAGAAACACTTTTGATGTGTTTGTAAACGTATTGATCGGCCTTTTAAAGCTAAATTCGTTTGAATCGTTATGTCTGTAAGTTGTATAGATACACTGGTGGTGTGGGGCCTCACAACGACACGGCGGCAGGCAATGGTGTGAGTGAGCCACGTGTAACGAAGCCTCTTCATATTCATGCGGCCCTGGTACTTTGCTCCGCGCGCTGTAAACGATCTAGTTTGCGAGAACTTTGAGGCGGAAAATTCATCTGACACTTAGCGAAGTTGTATACCTAACAGTTAGGCAAAATGCACAATAAACTTTTCCAGAAGTTTCTTCACGTTTCAATAATATTTAATTAATTACAAAGAAATCTCTGGTGTTAATATGTTAGATATATATAATAAAATTTAACGAATATTATAAAAGTATTAAATTTCTAGGTTTGCGTTTCAGTAACAAATATGACATTAGATAACTTTCGTAAATCATTAAATTTCCAAATCAATATGACGATGATCAGGAATTAATTAAACGCAAAAGAGGGTTTCTCCTACATTTAGGTAAATATTCAGAAGGAAATAACATAGGTTCTTAAATCGAAAAAAAATAAAGATAAAGAGTTTCAATAAGAGGCTTGACGAAACAACCTATGCTATATACTACGTACAAGTGTGTCTCGTAGCTACACACGAGTTTGTGTTTTAAACGTGTTACAAAAATACATTGTTTAATCAGTATAAATAGTAGATTTTTTCGTAATTATTCAAAGCGTTTCGAAAATTTGACTTTTTTGTTTATTAATTGGCTAAATATAGAAATTTAATTAATTATAACATCCCTTATTATGAGGGATTTCCTACGTTCCTTACAAATGCCGTCATTAAAACTAACGCTGTTGCGAAGAATATCTTCATTATCTCATCTGTTCGAAAGATTTTTCACTGCCTTATACAGTCAAAAATTGTTAAAACGAATGAATTATAATGAATGAAATGAATTATACAAAATTTAAATCGATATGTGATTTTACTGACTTCAAAGATTTATTCTTTAGATCTTTTCTTTTTCATCTTTACTTTAAGTTAATTTTATAAGTTGGTAAAAACTGGTATACAAATAACGAAAGCGTAGTAATTGCTGTTTTAATACAAGTTTTAAATGTAAGTCAACAAGCCTTAGACTACATATATTGTTCGTTACGTGTACATAACATTGTTCGTTACTACATATATTCGAATTAACAAGCTTTCGAACGGATAAAGCTGGAGAGATATTTTACGCCACAGCGTGCGTCGCGACAATTGTATTTCAATAAATCTTTTGCGAAAGAAGCAATCTGTAAAGGGACATTATGAGGAATACATATTTTTGGAATGGTAGATATTTTGTGAAGTAGACCTTTTGCGAAAACAAATATCGACATCTCAGCGTTGCTCATTTGTTTGACGCACGTGTAACGTTGATTTCTCTTCCTGTAATTCTGTTTGCGTAATGCAAGTAAGTAAAAGATTTATATCCGCTCAGCAGACTAAAAATTTACTTTGAAACAATAAAAGTCTCAACGGAATCCATGAATCATCCAACAGGCTATGGATTTTTTTTAGAATATTAACAATGCTTAAACACATTATTTATAAAAAAAAACTTTTTATTTAATATGAGCATTAACAAAGCATTTATTATAAGTCAACAACTATGCCATAGCTTCTAAGTCCTACGGGAGACGTTGTACCGAGAAGAAGCCGCAAGAAACACGGCAAATAGTGCAGTCATTGAAGCATTATTGCTCCGAATTTTTTTACTGTGAACCGAATTGCATACAATTTTGGAATTAGGTTCATCTTACCCTTAACTTCAAAAGTGAAAATGATTTGAACTCCGCAACCACCCTGGGGGTGGTTGCCACCCCTTCTCGGGGGTGAATTTTTTTCTTTGCAAAATAACCTCGGATATCGATAAAAGGCCTAATTTTAAGCAAAGAATCATCTATAAAGTTTTTCAAATAATCCAATAGTTTTCGAGTTATTGGCAATTGAAAATTCGCAATTTTTTCACGTTTTTCATCGGTTTTTTGCAAATATCTCCAAAAATATACGTTTTATCGAAAATTTTATAAAAAACAAAATTGTAGCAAGGTAAAACAATGAACAGTTTGGTTTTTTATAAAGTATTCTTAGTGCAATATTAAGCTAGATATTAAAGATCAAAGCCGTTTTTTATTTTGTCTGAAATTTAATCGATGTGGTCAATGCCATCTAGCGGCGAGCAGATGCATTTTATGCATTCTTATACAAAAGGGTTTTGTAGTGCTTGAAATAAGCTTTAAAATGAGCACTATCAAAAGTCTTTTGCACGTAAAATAAGTGAGCTGTATTGCAAATAAGGGGAGCATCTAATGTTTTTTCTTATAAATCAATGGGTTTCATAAGTGCCATTTCCACCAAAATTAAAATAAATCGTATTCCGCCCAGAATTAACTTTATTATGAAGAGTTTGATAGATAGTATCAGTTTGGCTGCTTCAGGACACATATTTTTCAAAAAGTCACGATTAAAGAAAAAAACAAAATTACAAATTTTTAAAAAACCCACTTTTTTTTCATAATATCACAAAAATGACGACGGATATGTATAAAAGTGTACGGATTAAAAATTTAGGTATTTTTCTGACAAACAATTTGGTTTTTTTGTTTTTTCTGTCAAACAAAAATTGACGGAGATATGATTGTTTAAAGAGCGCGTGGCAGCGCAATCACAGCCTCTCGTAAGCCCTTTAACCCTTCACCGTTTTAGAAAAAGGTTTTTTACTATATATTGTAATGAAGGATGTTGTAGCTCTCTTAATTACCTTTACAATGGTTTTTTATAAATTGTGATAGCATGAAAATTGAAGGAGTTATGGTCCAAAAACTTATCATATTTTTTTCTACTTAGTAACTGAAAATTTCGGAGTGTGAATATTTGGAGCAATGTGAATGTACGCAGTATAATAGAGACCCACAACTATTGTATTGTGTATATATATACATAATATGGCTCATATATTTTGGAAACGTAGGCATGAATACATACCAACGTTCTTATATGTATTTATAATACATTTGAGTGAAGGGGCCAACGAAAATGCCATGTGATCAGCTGTGCGTGCACCGTTTATTCGTTATGATGTGACCAGTATATTTCCGTCTGCAACTGCTGAAGATGATTTTTTGCAACTGCAAAAAAGGATGTGGAGCGTCTTGCGGATGCAGAAAATGTGGTCTGTTTTGTAATAGTACCTGTGGAAAGTGCAGTGGAGATAACTGCCAAAATAGCCCTCCAATTCAGCCAGATGTTGAATGTGACAGCGACTCCGACATTGAGTCATGAATAATAATATTATATTTTAATAATAATAGTACAAATTTATATAATTTGTAAATATTTTAGTCAATAAATGGCAATTTTTTACTTTAAATTAAATTATTTTTAAATATGTAATCATATATATTTACTGTTTTAATTTAGGGGTAGTTTTAAAGGTAGAAAAGCTTAAGAATATGATAATCATTTTCGAGAGTGTGGAATAATATTTAAATCCTTTTCATTTTATCAAAAAAAAAAAGTTTAACAATTTTTTATCAAGGGGTAGTTTTCAAGGGTTGAAAGGGGGTTAAAATTTGATAATAATTATAGAGAATATAAAATATTACTTACTCTATACTTACATCATTTTATGTCATACCAAAGTATTTTTTTGTGATTTTTTCAATTTAGGGGTTGTTTGCAAGGGTTGTAAGATTTTCAAGGTGTTGAAAATGATTTTAATATGAGATAATTATGTTAGAAAATACTTTACAATTTCACCACTTACTATTAGACATGTTTTCTAGCGATAAAATGGATCAATGTCAATTTTTCCATTAAGGGGTTGTTTAGACCCCTTAAAAGTAATAGGCGGAGCTCAGATCATTTTCACTTTTGAAGTTAAGGGTAAGACGAGCATAATTCCAAAATTCGATGCAAATCGGTTCACAGTAAAAAAATTCAGAGGTAAGACCCTGTTTTTCGCTTCAATGACTGCACTAAAAGGCTGTTTTTTTCTCCCTTCAATGTATTACAGATTTTTTTAACTAAAGTAACTTTTCTAGCGTTTATAAAATGTATTAGAAAAATTAACTTCACATATTAATTCAAAGTATAGTTATTAAAACAAAGACCATTAACGCCACTCCCTTTTGTCCTTCAAATAATCATCAATTCTGTAATAGCTTTTGCTCATAACGGTTTTTTTAAAACTTTTTTAAATTTCTCTAAAGGCACTTCAGTTACATGGTGTAGCACCTTATTATAAAACGCAATACATCACTACAAAAGACCCTTTCGTTTTTTGCAATCTGAAGCTTAAAACAGCAAGTTTATTTTTATTTCTAGTGTTGACTAAATAATTATGACAATTTATAGAAACCCCTCTTTCTAAAAGTTGTGATATATTAAAAAAAATATTTTTGTACATAACAGGTTTGGGAAAAAAGTTTCTTCGCATTTTATATGAAAATTTGAGTTTTTTTCAAAGTTAATTTACATTTAATTACAGTATATATGTGCCATTTTGTTCGTAGACATGATAAAGTTACTGAAGAAATTTTGGGACCTCCGAACTCAGTCCGTTTGGGTTAAAGCTGACTTCTCACCCGATAATCTACGGCCGCAACCTTTTCCTGAAGGTTGTATTAATAAAGCCGACAATATTATTCTGTTTAATAAGAGAAACGGAATATTCAAACAGCATTTTTTTATAAAGAAAAACCACAGAAACCTATTATGTACTAATCCGCTGATACTTGAATTGTCGTCAATTATATAAAAAAATTAATTACTTAATTGCAATCGCAGCTCGTTGGATTATCGATTAACTTCGCCAAGCAATTATCTACAAATTATAAGAGCTATTTTATTTAATGCTTATTCAGCAGCCGTGTTGTAGATTTCCAGATATGTAAATGCGAAAAGATAAGTCTACTCAAAAATAATATCGAGCACATAGAGTTCAAATATTTTTGATAATTTTTTTCTTTTTTTACACTACTCATACTACACTCAGAATATTAGAATTTTTCCTTTTTGAATTGCAGCAACTATTGTTAGTTAATATATTATATATTGTATGATTAACTTAACATATTATAATGGTATATTTAAATCAAAGAAGATTAGAATTGTTATATAGACAATCTTAATATTTACTCATTTTAAAATGTTTGTTGGAACATAGTCGACAATCATTGAATTCTTGACCTCTAGTTTTACAATAGTAAACGATACTTAAACGAGGTAGAAGTATAAGAATTAGCAAAATCGATTTTTCTCTTTATTTTTAATGCGTTGTAGGTTTTACCTCAATCCAGAATGTTGTATTTCAAAGCAAAATGATTGAAGGTGTTCACGGAGGTACCTTATCTAAATACTATAAAAAGTTCATGCGTAAAAAGGGCTCTTTATTCTGATGCACTATACAGAATTTTCCAACTTAGGAAGTAACATCTGAAATAATGTATTAATAAGTAAAGAAATTCAATAGCTTTTTTTACAATGAAAAATATATTAGTATATATATATAGTATTTTGACTAGTTAGTTTAGTATTTTGAGTATAAGAAAATTGTATCATCATCATAGACTATTGAGACTCTTTGCTAAATTAAATCAAAACGTATTTAAAAGTGTTTAAACAGACAACTGTAACGTTGGCTACTAGTATCATGTAGGTTCTTCAACAAGATATAAATTTTGGACAGTGTTGATTCAATGGACTGATTATAAAAATTGAAGTAAAATAAATACATACTATCTATCTAAATAAAAATAGTGAAAGTGTCATAAAAATATATCTAGGAATTAAAAAGGCATAAGTCTTTAAAGTTGCGCTTGCGCGGCTCGTATTCGCAATACTGTGATCACATCTGTACCTTTTGCGCTAAAATTACAGACATTTACTTTGAAGAGTGTGCTCAGGAGCTGCATGTGATCATACAACCATCCTTTTTCTTTCAGCGGAAATCTAGACACACTGCGGCCTACCATCCTTTCTACATGCTATTCCTGTAGCACCAAGCGCCTCCCAACATCTTTTACAATCGGCACGGGAAAGGAGTGGTACCTGATAAAAAATATAAATGTGATATTAATATCTAGTTGCTAAATAAATGTCGCGTAGGCTAGCTACCAAATAAGTGATCGAACATTAAAATACTCTCAAAACTTTCCTTACACGAAACACGTGTAATGGGAGGTATATTACCTATGGTCTCTAAAGGCCGTTAATAGGCTTGTTTCCACTAAGAATGAATCGGATGGCTTAGAGTTTCTAATGATTAATCATGATTTGTAGTAAACAAAAAAACAACTTTTTTATTAAAATAATATAAGATTACTAATATTTTTGGAAATTAAAATCGGCAAAATTACTTATTTAATCACGTGACATTAAATACCAATCAGAGAAGCGTGACGTCACGCCTCGCAAAACACCGGTCGTAGCTGTACATCATCTATCTAATCTGTGCTGTTTTATCTAATTGTTTCGCGAGGAGTGACGTCATTCTAGACGCCATGACAGTCTTGGCCTTTTTCGAAGTCAATTATAAGTTCATTTCTAAAAAAGCAAAATACTTATGAAAAAGGCCTATTTTTCTAAAAATAATATATATTTGGGGTAAAATAGATACTAAACTATAGTTTTAAACGAATTTCCAAATTTTGTCAACTAGCCTATTCGCTTTGCGCGCACGCACAAATACACACGTACGTCCACTACGAACTAGAACAAAGAAGACCTATGTCTGTAAAGTTGATAATTTATAAATTAATATTAATAATATATAATATGATTGTGTATAATACAACGTTAGAAGTAGGTACAAAGAACAATAGAAACTGCATTTTTTTGCTCTGAATTATAAATCCTTTGTAATTTTCTAATTGTATTGTATCGTTAAGGTCGCAAGTTCTAATCAACGTTGCTGCCGTCTATACTAACCGTCTCTCAACGCTCTCGAACCACAGGTACACGAGCTATATAAACATGCTACGGGTTACGACTACGGCTTTCGTAGCCTGTTCGCGTTACGAAAAAGTATTTGCTAACTTAAAATGGATAAAAGTAAGTGCGTTATCTCGCCTTATAACGGTTTCAAAATCTTATGGGAATGTTAATTACTTGCTCTGTTTTTTCTGAGTAAAATCAAATTTCATCTTAATTAGTTATCTTATGTGTAATCGTTCACACTAGTTTAAATTATTTATTTCAGAACAAATTTATCTTTTAATGTACAAGATGGGTACATTAGGACATCATAGACTTTCTTGGAAGTAGCTTAATCCTTTCTAGCTAGTGGCAGCCTCCTGCCAATAGAATGCTTTCAGATCTCGCTGATTTCTTGAACAGTTGCCAAAATACCATGTTAGCTCACATATTACAACGCATGAGGAATAGAATATTATTCTGGAATAAATTGTTCTATTTTGTTATAGAAGTAGCGCAATTAATCACTTATAAGCGTAATAAATAGTTAAAAGTAAAATAAAGAAAATTTGAGTCAAATGTCAGATTGCGTTAAATTGGCACTCTTTAAATAACCGAACATAATAAATATATTATTCGTCAAATTCGTTTTATATAATATTTCATACATAAAATCATCATCTCAACAAATCGTTATCCTTACTAATATTATAAATCGGAAAGTGAGTTTGTTTGTTTGTTTGTTTTTTCCGCTTTCACGCCGTAACTACTGAACCGATTGCTTTGAAATTTTGCAGACATAAAGTTAAAAGTCCGGATTAAATAATAGGGTACTTTTTATCCTGGAAAAAAAATGACATTCCCGAGGAAAAACAAAAATATTGTTCGCTTGATGGATGGATTGTAGATGGCGCTGTGTGTCGTTTAAAACAAGGTAAAATATTGCAAACGAATATAAACATGTAAATTTAGAAACTAAATGATACGATAATGAATCCCTGAAAATGAGGAATTCCCGAGGGATGACGTACAATTTGTTTTATCGTCTAAATTGTTTTTTTTACATCTACTTATATGTTGCAAACGAATATGAACATGTAAATTTTGAAGCTAAATGATACGAAAATGAATTCTCGAAATTGAGGAAGTCTCGAGGGATTACGTACAATTTGTTTTATCGTCTAAATTGT
Source organism: Calamotropha paludella (assembly GCA_927399485.1). Classification (NCBI taxonomy): domain Eukaryota; kingdom Metazoa; phylum Arthropoda; class Insecta; order Lepidoptera; family Crambidae; genus Calamotropha; species Calamotropha paludella. Next base: position 15,932,446 of record OV656815.1, on the reverse strand, counting down.
TTTTTTTACATCTACTTATCCTGAAATCACTAAAGTCAACGAATTACTAATTGGTATAAGTATTAGTTACGTTATTTAGTTTTTGAGGTATGCGATAGATGGCGCTGAGTGTTTTTTAAAACATGGTAACGATGTGTTTTTTTAAAATACATAAGAAGTGGAATGATAGTTTACGCTATTTAGTTCTTGAGATATGCGATAGATGGCGCTGGGAGTTTTTTAAAACATGGTAACGATGTGTTTTTTTAAATACGTAAGAAGTGGAATGATAGCTTACGCTATTGCTTTATACCGCAATATAACCGAATTCCACGCGGGTGAAGCCGCGGGCGGAAAGCTAGTTGTAAATAAATTAGTATGTTATAGGAAAAAGCGTACTAGCAGTGAGTATTATGTAACCTGTATCCATACATTAGTAATTTTGATTGATTTGTACAAATTTTGCATTACCGAGCCTGCGAATCAAACGAGCTCAAACTCTGGGGTTGTGACGTTTTATAATAATAATAATAAGAGGTGTTCCTATGGCCACCTTCCAGCTCCAGCATCAGATCAGCTGCATATCATCATAATATGACATTGTCACGCGATATACATATGCATGCAAAGTTTCAGCTCAATCGGAAACTGGGAAGTGGGTCAAATTTAACTTGCAAGATTTCATTACAGACACCGGGACTAGTAAAACTAAATAAAAGGTTTTAAAAAGAGTCACTTAAATTAGAACATTATTTTGAATAGAACCAGAACCTTGACCAAATGTGTGAAATAGTATGAAATAATTTTTGAATTGTATAATTAGTCTCTTCATAAGATACCAAGTTTTCGCCTCATATATTTTCTACTACCTTCTTTTTGAGTTTATCAAGTTACGGCCTTTTTATTTCAATGATTTTTCATTAAATTTGGCTACCTGACCATAGATAAAGATACTACTTTACCAAAGTGACAGCAACACCCTATTTTCGAATGTTCTTTACTCCGTTTACCTGAAACAATCTTCAGACGAAACACCTCTGACAACGAAAATGATGACGAGTTCACACTAGTACCGGAGTTGTGTAAACCTAGCATTTTATTTGAGGTTTCCTACGTTCCGGATCTACAATAAAACTAGATTTTTCAAAGCCGGGTTATTACTTTCCACCTCATCAAATTATGAGAGTACATAGAACAAAATCCAGTTACCTCAACAATTGATCGAGCTATTACATTAATAGGTATAAGACGTCTCTATCTAATTCATGAAAAATGTGATTTTATTGTTTTGATAACACTCCGATTGGCCTGCATGCAATTAAAATGCCACAAACCCAAATAGTAGGTACTCTCTAACTCTATTCTACATTCCTAAGCCGATGTTAATTTGAATAAATGTATTTTGTTTGGTGCGCTGCGGGACAAACTGGATTCATGATTGTGGCTATTGTTTCATCGGACGGTGCGTCGGTGGTCAATTTGTTCTATTGTTACAATACACATACACCATTGTAATTGGGCGATCGACACGCTGGCATGTCGTGTCATCGTAAAGAGTTTCATGACTTCAAATGTGCTAATGCTATAATTTATATTTAAATAAATTCCATGCTATATATAAGTTTAATAATAATTTCCAAATTTCTTAATTATTAGAATCATAGTATTCCAACCCAGTTAATGTTAATAAATTAATTCATTAAAAATATTTTGCAAAAATCACTGCATAACTCAATAATTATTCATTTTCTAGGTACGATTATGCCAAGATATAAAATATAGTGCTATATGCATTACATTGCGTATCATAAATAGTACAGATAGTAAATGTTTTTTTTTCCCAAAAAAAAAAAATATCGCACATACGGTGCTATAACGTCACTTATGTAATTTTAGACAAAACTGAACTGAGTATGACAAAATACTCCTACCTCTACCCTACCTATATATATATATATATATATATATATATATAATATATATATATGTCGGATCCGGTTATGAGTACGGACATCAAACGAAATGCGAGCGCGTCCTCTAGCCGGCGAACATAAGAAACTACGATGTCGTATCCGGTCATGAGTACGGATACTAAGCGAAACGCAAGCGCGCCCTCTAGCCGGCGAACATAAGAAACTACGATTTCCCGCGCTTCAACAGAGTCGTGATGCTGTAAACATGCGAGCTCCGATTCACTTTCGATCGAGCCGCACTCAAGTGAAGACGTCGTCACGGAACTGTCCTACGTTTCGCTAAGTACCTTATTATAACAAGTTTGTTACGTGTTACGTAATTCTTAATACTGTGTCCAAAAATTAAAACATCTTCTCAGTGCACGATTTCTACTCTGCCCATATGATATCGGAAGGTTCGGTCCAAAATCCTGACGTTCCCCCCGACATATATATAATATATTTTCTTACCTTCAAATATATAATACGGTTCAGGATAGAAACCAATCTTATTAAAGACGATTTTTATACCAATTTTCAGTTCTATATGAATTTTTGCACTTTGACATGGCTACTTTTACCGGACTATTGCTAAGTTTTATTATACTAAGTCAAGGATTCTATCATTTATGGTCTACCTACATACCACAATATTTTTTTAATATTCAGCTTTATGTGTATTCAGCTAGTTTTAAAAATTCATCCAATCAATGGCATAATTAGTCGGAAGCACGTCCGACACTACTACTCAAAGTTGTTCCAAAAAAATTCATAACGTGTAAAGTGTAATGAACCGGGACGCGGCGAGTGTTGTCCCCATATTATCGTATTATCACGTGACGAAAATATTAATTTAACACTACGGAATCGGGACGCCTCCGCGCCGCCGCCCTGTCCTGCGCCGTAGCTTTGATTGACGATATTACGTAACACGGACCTAATTGCAACCGAAATCAGTTGTTCCTATTGAATTTGTAATTGACCTGATTATCACACGCTTATCGTTGTAAAAAATTAATTATGACATTGCCTTCATTAGCTATTTAAAATTCTAAATAACATTACCTATATTAATATATTTATATAAAATTGGCAAAATGTTGCTGGAGAAATATTATTTTTCTTTGTGTTAGGTACGTACTTCAATTTAGTTACATGAAGTTACGTTGGCTGGAGATTTAGCAGGGTACCACGACTTGAATTTTTGGACGTTTTTCAATGAAATGCAATTTTTCGTTAAATTTTTACTTTTTTGCAGTAGAAACAATATGAATTATAGTAAAGTAAAGCAAGCTTTACAATTTTTCTTGTAACTTGTGTCAACATGTTTTACTTAAAAAAAGATCTAGTTTGTTCATGTGCTAAACATTAATTTAATTATGTTAAACATTAAATTTGTTATTTTTTTTCAACTAAATCTTACATTACATATTAAAATCTAGCAGTTAATTAATTAAATACAAAAAATATTGATAATTAAAAAAAATCCAGTTATATTTATCTATCACAGACATTTCAAAAGCGCTAATAACCTTGCTAAGTAAGTAATGTACGTAAGTGAAACCCAATAGCTCGAAATATAAAAATCCTTACTTTTGATTGGTTCCGTTAAAACTGATGTCTCAAACAAATCCTACATGTTAATACATTTAGATGTTTCTTGGCTATGCAAATACATGAATATACCTCTCCGGTCGGACTAAGGTTGTACCCCTGAAGGCTACAGCTCAGTTACCTGTAACTCTACAAGCTGAATGGTCAATTATGGAACTATACCTCTGTCATCCAACACAAAGGCTGAACGAATTCAGATCAATTTTAGGCATCCACTCGATTAATGGTTTCCACATATACATTTACGATTTTCTGCATTTGTCATTATTTTTATTTCAAAACAAGATAAAATATTAAGATAACGGTTGGATAGAAAATAATACAACTTATTGTTCATATTAAGTCAGGGAAAGTCTTTTCGCATATAGTACCTATGTATAAACTTGTAATAAAATATCTTTGACTGTACTATTTGTATCTGGCTGGTTTTCATGACATTAAAAAGGTGACATTTCAAAAAATAATCAAATTAAGAAAAATTTTTTTCCTACTATTTTTCATTTGTTTTTCTTTCTGTCAAAATGAGCGAATCGAATGAAAAAGAAAAAATGCAACGCAAGCCATGAAAAATATTAGTGGCGTTTATAGACCTAATACAAATTCAGTAGGTAAGAGTTGCTTTAAGCGTTTTCAATCCGGAAATTTTGATGTCAAAGATGCACCTCGCTCTGGGCGCCCTTTTACGGATAAAATGGACGCTATTTTTGAAAGGACCCGATGGACACCCTTGGGGGGTTCGGGCGATATTTTGGGGTACGCAGATGACAGCACGGTTGCAGAGAGCTATATGTCTGATGCACGAGTCAGTGCTGAACAGATCTAGCGTCATAGAGAAGCGAGGGCCAGCCGCATGAAACTATCTCTGCAGGCAGTCTCCGATTGGGGCGATGCCAATCTGGTAAGGTTCAATCCAACAAAGAACCAGGCGTGTCATTTCTCTACTAAAAGATGTCCTTACGACTTAACTTCTACTTGCCAAGGTGTATTCGTGCCGATCACAAACCATCTTAGGCTTCTCGACATGTCATTGTCACCAACTCTCAATTTTGGCTCTTTTATAGAGAGTAAGGCTCAAATAGCTTCAAACAAAGTATTTCTCTTTAGTTTATAGTCCTATTTTTCTTCGATACCCCACCGTTAAGTTGACGATGGGGATATGTGGGACTTACAGTCACTAAGGCTGACGGGCATACCCACTAAAACCCTCCGCTGTACCTTACTTCGCCGCGCGGCCTTGTGAGTCCCTTTTTGAGAGTCACCACTACGGCCCAGTGATGGGCCCGCTGTCTGCGGTGATAGGCATCACCGCAGACAGTGGGGCGAATGCATGCCACCAACGGATACCCGGTCCGTTGATGGCCACCCTATCCCTTTCTCCCAATTGGAGTGGATTTGGTCCTAGACCTCCTCCGCAGCATCCCAGCCTCTTCTAATTTCCTCTTCCCTGGATTTGAATTCATATGTTATCATTTAGTGATATAAGCGAGGAATTAGTATTAAAAATTAAAAAGGGGATTAATTTTTCTACAAGTGACGAAATTCCACTTATATTAATCCGATTTTGTGCACAGGCGTTAGCAAAGCCACTATTTCTTTTGTCTCTAAAACGTGGTACTTGTCCATCTCTATAGAAAATAGCTAATGTAGCTCCAAAATAAGACCGGTGACAAGGGTGATGTCCTTCTTGTGTGCTAAGCTGGGTTGCAAAGTTTTTTGAAAGTATAACTGACGACCATCTTTATAATCACTTACGATATGTTTAAGTCCATTTCAACAATAATTTCTTTGCCAGTATTTCAATGATAAGGTTCAAGTCGATTCAGTTTATATTGATTTCTCTAAGGCATTTGACCGCGTTAACCATCTATTAAATAAATTGTATCACTTCGGAATACACGAAAGTCTTCATTGTTGGTTCACTTCATATCTCCTCGATCGTTTTCAATTGGTATTCGGTGACATATTTAGCTAGTCTGGTAATACCCAAGGATCTGATTTGAGCCCTTTATTGTTTTTGATTTTTATTTTAATTTAACAAATCATCTGATTTGTAAAATTTATTTACTAGTCATTGTTTAGCCTATACCGATGATATTATTTTTTTATCGAGAGGTTAATAATATTAATGAGTGCAAATCTAAATAATCTAAATAATTCATAATTTGTTAAATTAGTGTACTGAAAATTATACGTCATTTAACAGTGAGAATATAATAATTGGTAATGTAATAATAGTTAGTTTCACAAAAAATAAACATGAAACACTGTATAATTACGCTATGTACTTCATTCATAGCTAAGCTTGGATCGCGTAAGCGTTGTTCAAGATCTGGTTGTATTTTTTGGTTCAGTTTTATCACTTAAGCAACACTACGGTCATATTTGTAGTAAGGCTAAAAGAATGCTTGCCCTTGAATTGAAACCCTAATTCAGTAATAATACTCTAGGTTAAGAGTATTTTAGAAAATCGTTTGAATATATGGCTATCTAGCGCCACCTTTCGAGAAATCTATATAAGGCTTGGTTTACGACGTAAATTACCGGATTATACTGACCGGCTCACAAAATTATTCATTTTTCAGTTTGGACAAGAGCAGACTTGCAAATGATTTATGTGTTTTGTATAAAATAGTTAATTGTGGATATTGTGATTATCTCTTGAAATAGATAACCTTTAAAGTACCTACTGGTTCAGTGCGTAATTTTTACCACGTACTAATAATAATGTATCGATAAATGCACCACTTTTACGTACGTGTCATGCACATAATAACTTACGTTCTCAAAGAGACATTTTTAATTGTAGATTTAGTTCATTTAAAGTGTCCCTGCTGTGTGATATTTAATTGAGTTCCTTATTTATTGTTATGAGATTGATAGTTTAACCATGAAAAATATATATATATTTTTTTATTTATACTACAGTACTTACCATTATTTTTTTTTAATGTTTTGGTTTATTTTTTGTACTTTATATTTATGATTTCATTTTTGTTCGTTTATTAAAAAGAAATCAAAAAAGCCTCTTAAATTGAACAAAATAAAGTATATTATGTATTAGTTAACTATTGTTTTGTGTCAATACTGTGTACAATTATTATTGGAATATAAATTTAAAAAGGTGTGTTTAAACCTGAAATGATATAATTTGTAATCTGTTATTAAACCTTTAACATTAAAAAAATAATAAATAATAGAACAAAATAAAACAAATTTATGGAAAAAAGAAACACGATATAAAAACTCACACAAAGTTTATTATATTTTAGAAAAAAAAAATTTAATATATTTCAATAAAAATGTTATTAATCGTATTATAAAATTCGTTTTTCAAATTAATCACTTACTAAGGTGGGTTATGAAACTAAATAAATAGTTTTTTGTATTTGTCAATATGTTTAATAAATGAAGAGCTTTTATTGTTTAGATGGCTCCTAGGAGAAAAAAATTCCTACGACATTGCTTTAGGTCGCTATGGACCAGTGGAATTAGAGTCGTTGCCACTCCACTGTTTATTAATATTATAATAAATTAGTATCATAAAAGTTGTATAAGTATTAACGACAAATTTTGTTTATGTATGTTAGTTTTAGGTATTTTTTATTAAATAAACATTTATTATATTTTTGCATTATATAAATATATCCCAAATTCAAAACTAACTGGTTCTTATTAATGATTGATTTTTGATAAAGAATATGGCATTGTTGAAAAATAAAAACAATAACATATTAAATAAATAGTTTTAATGATAAAACGTATATTAACGAGTAAACTTGTTGGAAAATGTCAATATCCAACTGGAAGTGCAGGCAATAGACTGTTGTGTGCATTGGCAATGTTTTAAACAACAACATAAGCATTTACTATTTTCGCAGCTGTTATAGGACCATAGTGAAGCACCCTGTGTGCCAGCAAACATCACCAACGTGATTTTAACACTCCAATCCACTTTTCTACTGTATTTGTGACACGACTATCAAAGATAGCCACCAGTGATGACGTCATTTTTGTTAGCAACCGAAGATAGATAATACCTAAACCATGTTTTGACAGTTCACAGTTACACACTCATGCTTAGTTATTATCACTTTGACTGTCAAATGAGATGAGTTGTTCACAATTTTTTCCCAATTGACAAAAAATATTAATGTTCCGTGCGATTAGTGGTTCGTTTACATCCAGTGAAAATGGCATTGAAACATACTGTGCACACATACGAGTATACTAACCCTCTTTCGCTCAGTCATAAACAATTTACATAACAGAAGAACAGAACCCTGAGACTAAAGCTGCTTCATGTTGAAATATTACCCTAGTTTGGCTGCAGATAAAAAAAAATGATAGATGGCCATTTCTGCTAATCGTATTATAATTTATTATTTAATGTTTTCTACATCTTTGAACTTACTAGAAACTATATCACTGTTTCAAAATAACAAATAACTTTGTTGATTTCGTAGCTTACTACGAATGCGTTAAGGTAAAATGAATGGCGGCATACCATGCTAGTTCTGTTCTTTATCTAACCGAGACCAAAAGCTTTCTGTAGCTCAATAGTAGAACATTACGAATAGCTAGACGCCATGGGTTCGAGTCTTGCTTGACACCTGAGACGAATTCATTTTTATCTAGTACAAATCTATAATCTAAGATCACAGTTGTTTGTGTGTTTGTCTGTCCGCTCCTTTTCCCGCTTTTTTTCCATTGTATCAATAATGTTACCATAGCAACGCATTAACCGCAAGTAGTTCATCTACCGGGCGCTAGATGGCGCTAACGGAAAAATACGGGACGTGCAAAGCCGGAACGGGCCGCAAGTATCTTTGTAAAATTTTAGTGTTCTTAAAATAAAAGTTTATAATTCTTTCCAATAAAATATTCGAAGAAGGAAATGAGTCGTTTGGTTGAAATAATAAATCCTTACTATTGAGTATGAATTTCTATTCTCACTCAAAATGTATCTATATCAAAATCATGTTCCACAAACTAGCAATATAATTATTGTGTAGTTTATGTAAATGCCACGAAAATTAATTTAACCGGGCATATTGGCATACAATACAATCTTCTTTACGTAATTCAACGGCATTTGCCGCAGGCCCCTGTGTCCTGTGACATGCAAATCTTGTCGATAGTATTAAATCGGTCAGGGGACGAGAGGTAGGGTTACCAGATTTAACAGTCATTATAATCTACATACAGTTATTATGATCTGCATTCTTGTTAGCAAATATCTGTAGTCCACTTCTTTCTTTTAGTAGGTTTTATGATATATTGAAATTTCGATTCAATAAATTAATTGAGTCCTATAATATATATTATATTTGTAGTCTATTTATCTTATCTTCACTTCCTAAAAGTTGTTGATGTGTATAAACAAAAATGATTAAGTTTAATAGTATGTTATGATCATTTCATGAGAGATCAAAACCTTACATTGAGATTTAATTAAAATTATTTCTTAGAATACTTTTAAGAAGCAGTGCCTACTGTTAACAAAAAGAAAACACTGATAGGTAAGAATATATATAAACAAAGATAGCAAAATTGAATATAATTTAAAAAAATGGTTAAATATTTTTGACATCTGATTTCATCGAAACAAAGTCAAAATATTCCAAGCCAATCATAATCTTTTTGTAAATGTTGGTTTAGTTGTTTTGGAGACTAGTATGAACAGACAAACAACAATTTTACTTTCATAAAAAATCGGATTTTTTTTAGTTTTTATGTCAAGTGGCTAACGTATCTTACGATGATAATGTCTGAAGATCTTAAGCTAATGCGATTTATAAAAAAAAATAAAAATGAAAAATTCCTCATACTTAGGTACTTAATGAAGTACAGACAATTGGTAAATTTATAGGTACTATGAGAACTGGTGCCCGAAAAAGGAAAATCTGTCTTACGGGTCACCCCCTGGGTTAATCAATATCGTTGTCACAAAAATACAAAAAAAAAAAAACAGTTTAATAAAGGTATAGATAAATTAATATTAGTATTACTTTTTAATCTTTATATGTATATATAATTCTTCTGTGAGTGTGTATGTCACTGAACTCCTCCTAAACGGCTGGACCGATTTGAATGATTTTTTTTGTGTGTGTTCAAGGGGATCTGAGAATGGTTTAGATTCACAAATCAGCCCGGCAGATGGTGCTGCAGACGGAATCTAGGTTATTTATCTATACTGCAAAAATAACAGGCAGGACAACGTCTGTCGGGTCCACTAGTGTACTATAAAATTGTAAAATAAATTTATCCGTCTGTTGAAGAGTATCTTTTAAAATATTCCTCAATATGAACAAGAAGGTAACGATACTCTTTCGAAAGCGATACACAATGAGAGAAGAGATTTAACTTTACTACTTGTTTACTACTTGTTGCAGAGCTTACCCCACGTACATTTTATGTATAAATTTATACTACTAATGTAGCTATGCTTCTTTGTGATACATGCAGATTTTTAATAAAATATGGGGTATGGCTTTTTTTAATCTCAGACCTGCTTTCATTAAGAAATTGACTAATTCCCTAAACTAAATTATCACAGGAAATTGTGCAGTAGTTAGTTGTCGAAATTACTTGTAAACCAAAATTAAGATATTCAGATAGTAATTTTACCACTAATTCCTTAAAAAATAATTTAGAGACTACACTTTGATCACTTTTTTTTTAAAGATTATTGAATATTTAAATTAATTAATCGAAAATAAAGATTGATGAATAAGTACGTGAAATAAATAACATAAATCCATATTATACCAATAATCAGGTTACCTATACTGAAAAGTGTAGGTTCCAATATCGCCTATGTAACACTAAATGGCGTGAGAGAACGTGTGTAGCATTACTAAAATTGTGCAACGGTCATCTCAATGTCGTTAAATCAATAATAAACCTTTGTCTGGCTGTTCTGATTGCGACGACAAATCGAATTTTCCGCACCCTATTACGTCCTTGTGTCATAAAAATCGTCGATTTATTGTTTCCGTAATTGTTCTTACTTGTTCTTTATTTAAGTGACTGTGCACCGGTTATTGTCTAAAGTGGCATTTTAAAATCTTATCTGTGTTGTCTTAATTCGTACCTTTTAGGTACCATTACACATCATTATGAATATGGCTTAGCTAGAGTTAGAACGTCAAATTCTAAATGTTCACTGAATTATTTTCAACTTTATATTTAACTTCAACTTTACACTAGAAGGAAAGTATTTTAAATGGAGAAAGAGAGCGAAGCCAGGACAAACATTTTTTAGTTACTTTTTTTATAGTTTACGCCATACCAACCAATATAAATATATTTATGAAAAATATTTTTGTTTGGCTTATACATGTAATAGTGCTTGTGTATCGTTATACCTGTTCATTGGAATGTACAGTAATGATATTCTAAGGGCGTTTTTTTAACGTTATTTATTCTACAGAGCAACTTTTTTCATGTCTAATACGTTTGTATCAATACAATATCGATACAGACGCCGATTTAAGCGCGAGACTGAATTTATGTATGTATTCAGAGGTTGAACTTTGAACACATAAATAATCATAGTTAAGCTGTGATTGACACGCGTGAGTATCGCGTCTGTATCGATAGAAGCGCGTGTTGAAGGCGCGTTTAAAAAATTGTGTACAAAAGGCTCTAAGTGTAACTTCGTGAAAAAGCGTATAAAATTATTGACGTAACGACGTGGTATGGAATGCATACCTCCAGGTACCGGGATTGAGTCCCGGTAGGGGCAAATGTTCGTGTAATGAATTTTGATTCTATTGTATTAAATCCAAAATTTTAGTTAACTAATCATCGTTATTATGTATTTCTCTCCGTTACTTTTTAGGGAAGCGGCTATCAATTTTTACCACGTTTTTCTTAACTTGCTTTCTTGTATGTTTGTTGGGGTCAAATCTTGCGATCGATTTTTCGACCACTTTCAGACATTCAATTGAGCTGACATTTTTTATATAGCCTTGCTTACGATGACAATACAATATTTTAAAGGTTTAAGACTAACAAGTGTTAAATAAATTATCATAAAAAATATTTCTAAAAACCCCTTTTTCTCTTGTTACAAATGCACTAAAAAGGGTAAAATAAGTTTTTTTTCTCTAGGCTATGTAGATCCGTAAATATGTTTAGTTTAAACTAACTGTAAAATTATATAATTAAAAACGTGGGGCGTATTTTAAAACGAACCATTCAACATGACTTAAAAGTTCTTCAAAAATTCCCAACTACACCATATCACGCCCCACATTTTTAATTGTAAAATTTTACAGTTAGTTTAAACTAAACATATTTACGGATCCACATAGCCTAGAGATAAAAAACTTATTTTACCCTTTTTAGTGCATTTGTAACAAGAGAAAAACGTGGTTTTTAAAAATATTTTTTATGATAATTTTAAAGTTGTAATTTCGTCCATATGTCCGTATAACTCATTAGTGATTTAGATATTATTGAAATTAATGTTCGTAAGCATAATTGATTCATTATTTAAGTTGTACTTCTAGAAGGAATAATTTGTGTACCTGCCCGCTATTACTTTAAACTAATAAAAACCAATGTCAATGACTGTTTCCCAAATAAAGAACTCCAACCTCTATAGATACACAATTAAAATTAATCGAATGTTTGAAAGACATAATCTAGCAATAAAAATATAAACCTATCCTTTCCATATACCTACTTACTTTAAAAGTAACTTCATAAATCCTAGTTATTTGATACCTAATGGATAAAACCTACGTTCAGAAGTTACCTTGCGCTGTTAAAGAAAACACAATGTACTAAGAGGTTTATTGTCCGACACGTGATAAGCTCCAACTATTCTGGCTTTGTTCGTGTGTCACCTCACAACAAAGAAGGTGGTTATAATGGATCTGCTTTTAGCCTGTATGTAGAGTGTAGACCCTATAGTCGTAACTGTTATGGTACTGTCTATAATAGACTTAAATTAATCGAAACTAATTATACCAATAATTTATTTTTATGAAGAACTGCGGTATTTAATCAATGAATTTAAAAATTGTTTATTCACATATAAGCATATTTTTGTATACGAGAGCCTGATGTAAGTGTAGGAAGTTATACATTACAATATTTCTTGGATGCAAATTTAAATTTTGTCCAATGATTACAATTACTATTCAGTTATAATCGTCACACATTACACGAACTATGCTTAATTTTAAGATTATCTTGCTGTTTTTTAAGGTTTATTATAATGATCATATGTCTTATTGTATTTTGTCAAATTGACAATATGGTTTTATTGTATCTCTTTTATTATTTAAGGAGCTTATTTTGGTGATTCGTGCATTTCAACAAATGTCTATGTATATATATTCAATTAATTTCAATTTATTATACTAATGTCAGAAAAATATCTTGAACAGCATAATTTCATAAAAAATAATTATGTCATAGATATTCAACGTTACCAAAAAGTCTTTGAAACTAACAATATCTAGTTAATCCTATATAATAATTTCTTTTTTCTTTACAGATTACAGCCAGCAAGCAACCTACATGGCAAACGTACGGAGTAAAATAATATAATTTCGATTCACATACACTTGAAACACTACCACCTACATTTCGTTAGCTTTACAAAACCGTAGAGAAGCTCACAAACTACTTTTCATTCAAACTATGCGGAAACATGGCAAACAAACGGTAACTTTGAGCGCGGACGTTACGTCACTGAAGGGAAAGGCACACTAGTTGACTTACACCGACACAGCTCGAGCCTACGTTATTTGCCGACGACGATCACACACCAAAAGGTATTTTACGCACGTGTGAGTTACGAGGAGCTCCTCAAGCCTTATGCTCTCCTAGTATTTGATGTAACGAAGAGGTGGCTCAATCGAGTCGAGTGGCACTCAATCCACTGTCTAGGTTACGTTGAACTCTATACACGTACACACACTTATAGCTCTTGACACTTGAGTGAGTACTTCGCAAATTCGCAGGGTAATTAGCCGGCATACCAAAATTAATAAGCCCGCATCCAGCATAAATCGGTGCTGATTGGGTGCAAGCGGTGAAGAGGGACGGATGAATTTAACTACTAAAGGTGAGCTAATGTGGCTATCTTCATTTATCACCGAGCTACTCTGCGATCGTTTCAAAATTAATGTTATGTTTTCCTTTATTTCTATCATTTATTCTTATGTTCTTATGAGTTGCTTCTAATTTACATGATCGCGTAATAATCTACGATTCAAAAAGCGCGGGAATAATACACTCGAGCACATTATCCCATCAGTATATAAAAGATTCAGTAAAAAAGAAAATTCATCCTTAATTAATCTTTTAGCATATTAATAGGGTTGAAGAGCCAATCAACAGTGTAAAGAGTACTTACACGTCAATAAACAACACTCATTCTATGAGATGAGGTTATCATGAGCACGCTTGATGCATGTTTCTACTTATATGTTCCATTATAATTATCGTACAAAATTATATTAAAGGTAAACAATTAAAATAGGATTTAGCCACATTTAGATAAAAACCTGATTTTGTGGTTATTGATTATTGTTATTGTAACAGAGTCCTGAAAATCATTTACATGTTTCTTGATTTTACAACTATGTCCTTAATAGTGAGCTAATCATTTTTATTACATTTTTTGTTATTAGTTTTATATATATATATTCAGTTTTTATTATTAGTATTCTACAATATAAACGTTTTAAATTTTAAAAAAATGTTACTTAATTTTCTTATTACTGAAAAGTTTAATAACAACTTGAAAATATTTACCCCAAAAACTTTTTCCGAAGATATATTCAGTATAATACAGGAATAAAGTAGGCAAGTAGGCAAAGGCATATTTTCTAAATTACTGTGACGGCAACGACTAGTTCTTTTTTAAAGGAATGAGAGATTTAGACTCCAATCTCTGATAGTTACAACAGTGCGTGTTAAAGCAGTTTGTATTGATCCTTATGGATTCTATTGAAATATGAATCATAGGAAACAAACACGCCATTTATAGGTTAATATATACCTGCTATGGTTATATGAGTGCATTGTTTATATAAGAATCTTATTGGCCTAAAACTAGATGATATTAAGGCAGCCGTAGTAAAGAGTTTATTCCATTGTTATCATACCCACCTCTTTAAATGGCGTGAACAGTTTTAAGCATTATTCATAAAGAAACACAAATCGGACACGTATTAAGTACAAATTAAATTAATAATAGCCATTAGGTTTTTTTTGGTAGTGAATTGGATTACCTACATAAAATTTCATACTAGTGAAAAATATTATGGATATTAACTATAAAAAATAATAAATACACACTGGTAGTGATTCTTAGTCAGAATAGCGGTTAAGCACAACACAACCTGATATCACAGAGCCTAAAAAAATTCAATGCATAAAGTTACAGCAAGAAACCAATGTTCACTTTAACTTTGGTTGAAGGACTTTTTTTAAAGTTATTATTTGGATTTTTAACAATAAGTTAACGATGCATAAATTACTTTAACATAAATTTTGCAAAGAGGTACGGTGTACCCTACAACAGAAGAATGTTGATCCAAACATTGTGCATTATCAAGATATATTCCTCTCAAAATCTGACAGCTAGTAGGTTAAACTACTTACGAAATAGCTTTAATTTATATATATAAAAATCCCTGTCAAAGTGTTTCATTGCGTTTCGGAGCTCATCTCGAAATTACTCAACCGATTTTGATGATATTTTTATATATTTTTTTATATATTTTATGCATTTTCAATGCGATCTTATTCCTCTCATTGATGAAACAACGCTGGCCTACAGCGTAAAATAAGAAAGGTACTAGAAAATTTCGACGAGTGTTCACAAGGCTCGGTAGCTTAATTGGGAGAGCATTGGACCAGATTTCCAAAGGTTGCGGGTTCGTTTTCCGCCTGAGAATTCACTTGTGACCCGAGTCGATTTTTTCTAGTATTTTTCTATTATAATAATTTATCTTGATGATATTTTTTAACTTTGCTAGATTTTTTCATTCTTAGGACATATAGCGTGGCCGGGTCAGCTAGTTTATAAAATTAGTATTGTCGGCTACATTCTATTTTGATTCAATTAAGATTTCAGAAAAGAATAAAGAAATTTATTTAATTTCTTTTGTTCTTTAACAAGATATGTTATATACTTTTCAAAACAAAATACGCAACTTTTCATTTTGATGTACATTTTTAAAAATTACAAGTTTTAGTAAATTGTAATAAGATCAATGAAAAATTATAACTGATAGGAATATGGTTTACAAAAGATCAAATGGAGCTTTCCTGTTTAGATTAAATAGTATAATGGGAATAGTCGTAATAAAAATTTTCCTTGTCAGCCCAATTAGTAATGCTTGACCTTGCCTGAAGGAGGCGCAGGTTCAGATTCGATAATAATACTGGGCAATTAACAATGTTTACCTATTTTATAGTACTTTATTTTAAAAGTGTAGACAGCCAAATTCCCTGGCTTCTCCGGATTTTCAGACTGTCTGACAATCCCGGTCATACTATCTGCATACGTCACTAATTCGTGTTACTACGCCGTTTTGAATAATCGCGCTGTGCCCATGCCGTAGGCTATTTAAGCAGTGTCCATTCAACTAAAACGTCGAACTTGCATATTCTCTTAGCTCCGACGAATTGAATTCAAATCAGTCATATTGGAGCAACGCATCGAATGAGTCATTTATGTTAAGAGATAAGAATTACAAGAGAAGTCTTCTTTTAAAGGACTTAATGGCTTATCATTCCGTTAAGACTAAGGCAACTGATCAATAGTTATTTATTATACAAGAGTGGAAAGTTCCTTTTTAACCGCGTGCTCGATTTGGATGACCGAGCAAGCGAAGGATTCTAAAGTTGAATCACGAGCGCAGCGAGTGATTCTAAATTAGAATCCTGAGCGTCAGCGAGGGAAACAAACGAGCACAAGGTGAAAAATCTTTCCACTCGAGTGCAATACGTAACTTTTCATCCCACCTCAGCGAGGAAATGACAAAATGAAAAAGAAAACAATTTATAATGACAAAATATTTTTATTTCAATTAAAACACATTAAGATAATCTATAAATTGAAGAAAATAATAAGAAGTAGAAAATAATTAGGAAATATTAAATGTAACGTTGCTACAGTTACTTATGTTAAGTTTAATATTTTTGTTAGGTAATGTTATGTTGGTGTTTGTGAATTGTGCGCTGTTTTGTGGTAAACTATCAGTAATTTTAAATAGTTGTGCCGATTCATTGGATTCTATTGGCGTAAATGTTGGCGAGAGAGGGCTATTGTTTCCAATCTTATGGGGGCTCATTTTAGATGTAGAAGGGCGAGACCAAGAATCTGACAGAGGTTCTTTCAGCGTTATGGCCTCCACGATACTATTACAAATTTTTGATTTACTTTGGATTGAATCCTCTATGTATCCCTCTACAACCGAATTAGACTTCCAGCCTCCATGGCGCTTAAGCGATAGAAGATCAGCCCCTGATTCGGCCAAAAGTGTGGCTGAGGTTCTTCTAAAACAGTGACCGGTGTATAACGGGGGTTCTAAAAGTCCGAGAAAAGTTGCTATTTCTCGTGGAATACTGCCAATTTTATTCTGACCCATAGGTTGTCGGATACACTTTCCGTTGCGATATTGTAGAAAAAATCGTTCAATTGGGGTGTTAGAAGGACGTAAAGCTTGATATTTCTGAACAATGTTTACATATTCCTTGCGAATAACGAAGTTGCGGTCTTTTTTTGTCTTGGTATTTAGTACATTAATTAATAGCAATTCATCAGAATTATGAGAATATTTTGATACGTTATTGACATTAAGTAGTGTAAGTTCATTTGTTCGACATGCTCCGGTTATACCAATAATAAGAACAACCTGTAACAAAAGAAGTATTTATAATCGTAAATAAATTAATCAAATTAAAAATATTGTAAGTACTATGTACAATTTTATCAACAACAAAAAATTACACGTATTGACTTACTTTTGCCGCTAAATATACGGAATCAGGTGCTTTATTAATAAACTTTGCAATTTCAGATGCTGTGAAAACCTTCGATTTTTTTGGCTTATAACCAGATGAGGCTCTTTTTAAAAATGCCACTAATTTATGATAGGTGTCGATATGAACGTCTTTCTTCATCTTAATTGTTAATTTTAGCATTGAATACGTACTCCATAGCGTGCTTGCTTTCTTGGTCTCAGATAATTCTATAAAATATGCCAGCAAAACGTTTTCGGAGAAAGTTTTTGCTCCTTTAGCTAGTCGCCACATGTTAAATATATCGTACTGTTTCAAATACTTCTCTCGTGATTGCTGAGGGAGAAGGCTCATTTGCGCATTATTAACTGTTTCAGTTAACTCAGTTGGCGTTAGATAAACTTCATCGTCGCTAATGTCACTCATTTTAGTTGATTTTTTTGTACAGTTTTTAGGTTATGTTAATTATATTAAGCAATAAAACGTGAAAAACTAGAATGGCGCGAAGCACGCAAATAAAACAAAGAAACCAAGAAGGTTCCAAATTTAAATTTTTTCACAATTTAAAAAGTTCTTATCATAAATTTGGCACCATAGAGGTTACATTAAATAGGTTTAATGACGTTTTGAATTTACAATTATATTGAGTACTCATTATATGTGATGTTCTAAATTCAAATCTACTTTGCCGCTCAAGCGAATAAAATAGAATTTTCCAGCCAGATTTCGAAGCGCAAAATTACACTTTCCGAGGTGGTGGGATGAAAAAAATATTTTTTAACTTATAATCCCTTATACGAAATATATGTTATTTAAATTTTCATCATTAATTAATGCAATGATAACGCCGCTAGGGTACAGAACCACCTTATGGGTCGAAAATACAAGGAATTGCAAAAACTAAATAACTTCATGGACAGATGTCTATTAGAATTGAAAAAAAAACTATTTAAATGAAAGAGTATTCGCCTAAATAGCGAGATGCTGCAAGTTTGAGTTTCGTCTGACACGTGAAAGAAGTAAAAAAATTCTAGAATAAATGAGTAAATAACAAAAAAACCTAAAACAAATGAAAGCCGATAAATGATTTTACTTATGTTGCATTATTTAGTATTGATTTTCATTTCACGTTATTTTATTAAAAAATTACTAATACTTTCCTTGTATCTTTTTCAGACTAAATCAACGCTATAGCGAAGACAAATTTTTGCTTTGCGAATTCATGTCATTACTATCACTTCACATAATTATATTATACTTACACACAATAAATACTTCAAAGACAAAAGTCGTATTAAGTAAGTACGGGTTAGTCTTAATCTAAATTGTAACAGGTAATTTTCACAAATTCATTAAATACGTTTATATGAAGTAAAACGACATCAAAGTAGAAATAATGTCCTAGTTCTGCTTTCAACAAGTTATTTGACATGCTGTTATGTTGATGTGCTCTGTAAAATTAGGGACAAAACGTTGCTGAATGTTTTTGTTGTCATCTAGCTTGTAGTAAACTACTCATTTTGTTATTAAATTGAAAATTTTTACATTACTTTTCAATTAAAAAAAATCTCTTCAAATGGAATTCGAATCTACTATCGTTAGCTACCTATTGTTTTTGCATAGACGTTTTTGTAGGCCCCAATGCAGAGTTAGATAATGAAATTAAGCAGAAAATTTATCGGAGCAACGGAGGGCTATAAATAATGAGTATATATACAAGGTTTATGTTGCAACTTTGCTGTTGCAACATATACCTTGATATTTCCAACACTTACATCTATCTGGGAAATTGAGCTTTGGCCCAACCCCACAAACATATGCGGGCATGTGTTTGTATGGTAAGCAGAATACAAACCCGGGACTTAGGGCATATAGGCAGTAAAACTATCGTTGCTGGCGAAGGATGAGCGGTCCTGAGCCTGCATTGCACGGTCTTGCCCGTCTGGGGGGATGCCCACTTGCACCCGGGCATCCACTATTGTGGTGGGGTCTTCGGGTCAGTCTGTCAGGCACCCTGTGGCAAAAGCCACCAACGTCCCCACGGGACCAACAGCAGTGCGGGGGTTCATACTTAGGTTTTTAGTGGGTAGGACTCCAATCATCCATCCGGCACTAGGCCGGATGGGGGAATGGAGGAGAGGCTGACATAACTGCGCAGTATGCGTAACGCATTTTCCTAAGTTTAATAAAAAAAAGGAAAACTATCGTTGCACCAATCAACAAATATAATCTTCAAAGTTCTGGTTTAAATTCCGTAATCAACATTGAGAATTTGATCAACACTAAGTCGAAATGGAGAATTTTTACACCGCTTACAAATTAACAATGTTATTGTATAGCTGGTTTGAACATCTTTACAAGTCTTGGATTAGAAGAGTTCTCATCCGGTTGGCCAGAAGATGTGGATTTGAGTCCCGCCTGACTTATGAGACAATTTAATTTTTTTCTAGTAATTAATTTAGATATAAAAATCCACTAGTTAATGTTTAAATAACAAAAAATATATATTACCTTTACAATATATTGGCGGCCTCCGTGATCGAGTGGCTGGCATACCGGTTTTCATGGTAATGCCACTCTGAGGTCTCGGGTTCGATCCCCGGCCGGTTCAACAAACTTGTCCATATTACTTCGGGTCTGGGAATTTTGGTACCGTCGTTGTTTCTGAATTCCATAACACAAGTGCCTAACTTGGGTCAAGGTATGTGATGTTGTCTAATAATTATTTTTTAATTCTGAAAAATTTACACAAAATGAAGACAGTAGATAGGCAGTGAGGAAGAAATTCGCTAACATTTTTAAGAGTATACAGTATAATTGTGGTTACTGTGTAAGGCATGATAAGTTAAAAGACCCCTACCGATTGACGCCTTTTCGCGACTTTTGAGGAGAATTTTTACACTCCATTTTTTTTACAAAAACTAAATATTGATAAAACTATTCAGCAACGAAATTGTCCCTCATTTACATTTAATACAGGTAATTAATACCTATTACCTATAATTTTATTTACGTTATATGTAATTTGAGGCACTGTAACTCCGAGGCAATATATAATGCCATTACTAATTATAATTTTGTCTATACTAATAATGTACCTACACCCTGTTTTTTTGAAAATACCTGCAATAGTGTTCATATTACAATTTAATCCCAGGGTAATAGCCTGATGAAAAACTTTGCATATACCTACATAGTTAAATTAAGATAAAAACACTTGTTTCTATAGACTTACTCAATGAAAGTTATCAGTATTTTTAGTTACGATATGATTTTATAATATAACACACATCTTTAAGATTTTACACTTTTACTGTTAATACTTAAGCATAACACCCCTTTCACAAACTTACTTATAATTTAAAGCTCAGCGATATAGTGTAAAACTTCTAAGATGGATACAGAAGGTGTGCCCTCCAAGATGTCTTTATATTTGCTGTGCGCCGTCAAACATCGTCAATACCACAGCCGATGCGAGTGTACTATTTTACTACAATACTGGTAAGTAGCTTGTATTGACATAAAACTATACAGAGAAGATTTATTTTATTACCAATTTTTTAGAGCAAAACTTCATTGATTATGGATACGTAATGAATTCAAATTATATCGTTTGATGAGACCGCCCTAGTGGCTCTATTAGTTGTAATGTACCACATAAGAATATGCCTCGACAATGATGCTTCACGTACCAAGCTTGATGAACGCTAGTCGATGTTATTTGCCGCATAATTTACATAGAGATAGATCAACGTCCCATGGGTCGCGCACCCGTTGAATTTCTATTGTTTAGATTGGAAAACTAAGTGCACCGGTGTTCGACTTTCCTCTCACGTCATTAAACAAGTGTTACGGAATAGAACTCATCACTTGTTTTATTCTATGCACGCAAGCCACTGAAAAGTTAGCATTTTAGCAAATAATGCAAACTGAATGCTGACAGCAAAACCCAATATTGCTTTAGTACAAAAGGGAGGATAAAGAAAAAAAAATTGAATTAATTTAAATTACTGATACATGCTTTTGGTTTGACTCCACCGACAAGGCATACTGGCCTGAAGAGCTGAGCCCATACACCGTGTTGTTGAATAACAACAAAGTGTATGTTGGGGAATCCCAACCACAGTTCCTAGCTATACTCGTAGTGATGTGAAGGTTCTTCTCCGTGACTATAATTTCAGAACCACCGTACCAGCTATAGAGTGATGCAAGTCAGTGTTTTTGTATGTGTGTCATTGTGTGCTTGTGTTGAGTGAGTGTGTAATATGTGTATGGTGTTAAACGGTGTTCTCAGACCTGTCTAGCCTTAGGACTTTAGAGTAGTCTCTTTTTGGTATTTGCATCTCGACACTTTCATCCATTTGGGGCCTAGAGTGACCTCTTAGTAGTGGTATTCCTGGAAAGCGGTTCCTCGTACTCAGGCTACCGTTTTTTGCTGAAGCTCCGGTTCCTAAGGATTTTGGGAAGCAGAATTTCAATAAATACTACTATTTTGTCTCTATTTTTTCAAAGTTGAAAAGAGTACGTTGAGTGTGTCACAAATTTTGATAAAGTTAAGTGAAAATATATAGCATGATTACCGTATGTATACAGCAACGCTAAAGATATTTTTTCTGTAACCTTGTTGCAAAGTTCCTTCTAACATTTTTTGTAAGATTGTTTGCTAAATTAACAAACAATGTTATTTTTGTCACAGACATGAGATCGTTATACCAAAACGTAAATAAATACAGTTTTAAATTTCATACTGAAATGTAACGTTACCGCAAAACATAAAATCGTGTTTCTCATAACCAACGCAATCATCTGTCTATCTAGCTATCAATAAGGGGTCGCGTTAACGAAAACCGAAAGCGAAAACCAGGCGCCCCGCCGCACCGCGTTGCAACGATCGGATAAATGCGCCAAAAGAGTGATAAAAGCAATAATAAAAACAAATAATTTTGTAAATGATACATGAAAAAAGTTATCAAAAAATAATCTAACCAAAAATTATTAAAAATAAGACAACTTTTAATGCGCCATAAAAGCTTTTTAAGTTCTCATTTATTCACATTACATTAAAAATTACTAGTTAATACATTAAAATTTTAACAAACTAATCCTGAGCCTAAAAGCATAAATCACCATAACCATAATTACGTAAAACTGAAACAAAAACATGCTTTATGTTAGCTAAAAGCGTTTGCGTTTTCCATTCATTTTGCAGTAGCCAAACCATCTCGTCAACCGCGGTTATGATAACCAAAACTGTAAATGGTTTTTGATAACGTTATGGATACTTCAAAACCGTCACGTAACGGTTTTCAAAAATAGCCAAACGCCCATTACCCTTATTAGTCAACAGTCCCCGTTTTAGCGTTTTGCCTACTCGCAAAGAAATTATATTATCTCATAACTTGTGTGTTAGGTGATATATGGCTCACCCATATTATCAGTTATCACCTAACACACTTGAAAAGTTCAATGATCTTGATAGCGTGTGTTAGAAACATTATTTACCTAACAACGCCATCTCTTAACACGTTTACGATGGTACATAATTTTTAAACATCCCGCTATTGCCATATGGCCTAAGTGTTATTCTGTACAAATACGTCGCGCTGCGCGTCGCCACCAATACACAATCGGAAAATTTAAACTACAAGTCCAAACAATATTGGTTAATAAATAATTTTTATCTAAATCAAGTTTGCTATTTGCACCTATGCAAAAAAGAAGCAGACTTTTATTTTTTTATAAAAACACGTTAGCTCTGTTGATACTAAATAATTTACAAATTTATTAAATAGAAAATTTAAGATTATTTAAATTCCCCAAGCTATATTCAAAATACATTTGACTATAATTTCAAAACAATATTATACCAATACTATAATAATAATAGATACCAATGTGTCATTACGTCACGGAGTTTTTCATAGAACTTTTTTAGCTCTACAGCTTTTCTTCGGAAAATATTTATTCTCTTACCGATAAGGTAGCGTTCGTAAAAAAAGCAACATTTGAACAATTTTTCAACAATTTTAAATGTAAAATAGGTAACCACGAAAAGCCCTAATAATGTCTGAGGTCACAAGTATTTTAAGTTCATATTAATTTATAAATATAAGTACAATATTTTCCTACATAAAAAGCTTTTAGTTTATCAAGAAATATTATATCTTATAAAATTTTATATACATAGATTCATTATAAAAGGTCATACCTTTTATAATAGAAATGGTTAAGCTGGCAATTCATATAATTAATAACTATTAGTGGCCTATTCCTTGGCCAATCACAGGCGATTCGTAGATGTCGGCGTTTGAGTATACGAATCGATTTCCTAATGGCACTGTCCGGCCCGTGGAGATTGACTCATTTGCACTGCATTACATTACCGACGGACACGACTGGCCACTCTCATCATCGCAAACGAAACGAACAGATTGCAGCACTTTACTTGTAGATTAATTATTTAGTGTGATAAATTCTTAAATAAAAAAACGTCTTGATCTTGTCTAAATTTTAACAAACAAGAAAAAAAGTAATACCTGTCTACATGTGGTAGGACAATATTTATTATGTTATTATGAAGTAGGTAGATTTTTTTATTTCTATTCGAATTAAAATTTGCCAATCAACCTGCTTCATGGGTGTCGTCTCGGTGAATAATGCCACAAAAGGAGAATATCACGGCTGCCCCACTTCAAAATCTAAATTCTATAAGCACCTATTATCTAGTAAAAGCATCGACATCCTAAACATAACCACTGCAAAAAAAGTGTCAAAACCATTTTAAAAATGTATTATGTGTCATGCACATAACAGGTTTTGGAATAGTCAAAGATACATGCCTGGTTCTAAAGTAGTAGTAAGGAAATCATATTATAATTAGTTTAAGTAATACATTAAAGTAAGTCACTGGGTTTTTTTTATCTTATTAAAAGTCGAACAACGTACTATCATATTTCGCGCGTTCATCAGGTGTCTCGTCCATTATGATTTTTTTTAATCAGAAAATATGTTATATCTAAAAGTTATTATAACATTTATCGGTTAAAGCTAATGTTAAATGGTCCAATAGAAATATTACCTATAAGTTAACCGACTCTTTTAGAAAATGTTGCTTGTATAAAATTTACAAAAGACATGGGATTTTACATTTCTCTTTAAAATAAAAATTCTTTGGTTTTAGTTTTATAAAGAAAGTTCGCTATTTCGTATGATGAGAATGCTCTTGGGTATTACTAAGATGGATGGCAAGTGAATAGAAGAGCAATTGAATGAATAAGAACTGTGTTCTTATTTATGTAGGTATGGCTTTGTTTTGTTTGAATTGACAGTTTGACTAGTGTTGTATCTTAACTGAATGTCTATCCATTTGTTTAAATGTAGATACATTTTTATATGTTTTATGCCATGTGGTGAACGGTTGAATACAAAAGCACCATCCTTCACGCTGAGTGTCGTAAAAGGCGAAAAATCATAATGAAGGTAATCACCATACAAATCACATGTAGATTACCATTAGATGAGTTTTTCGTATACCAAAATATGGTATTTTTCTGTGATCTATAACCTCCTTGCTAAGAGTCGAAATTATGATAAAAATCCCCTCTATTTTGGGAGGTCTCCGTCCATATAATTAGAGTCTTCCATATGATTAAAAATATCATTTTTTCAATTATATGTAAAATTTAATAACAATGGGTTCTTTAGATGACTTTGTGATTGCTAATAATTTACTATGTGCCATTAGATTTCATTAGCGATAGCTTTGGTTTTATTTTCTCGTTTCAACATACTTTCTTAAAAATGCTGTGACGCCTCTTCCGCCATTCCATCGTGAAACTAGGAACATTTCCAAAGACAGTATAAAACAGTTTTTGTGTAGCAGGCTTAATTTACTCTAATTAGTATTTAACTAACTTTAATTAATACTTTTAGTAGTTTATAGTGACCAAATAGTGTTTATTTTGTTCCTACACATTGGTAAATGCTAGGTTGCTAATATAAAACATGTTTGCTTGCTTACTAGGTTTTGAAATGGGGCAGCCGACTTCACGAAATTGTCATAATTGCAAAACATAAGGTCAAGCAGAAGTCCAGAGATATAGGATCACTAAGGCTATTCGGCACTTTTGTGTATGGTCCGCAATGTTTCAGTTTTGAATTATTAAATTTTTCATCATTTTTGATAAACCTTAATTTATAAGAGTATTTTGGTCACAGATACAATTATTAAGATAAAAAGCAGATTTGATATTTTCTCTAAATTAGGTGAATAACGTACCTTGCATGAAAAAAATCAATTATGCAGTTTGGTAACATAGCGCCACAAAAAAATTTTAACCTCATGTTTACTAAAAAGTAATTCTAAATTTAGACAATTTTATTTCAAGACTTTTTTGGAATTTTAAATTAGGTAATTTAAAATTCCATAAAAGTAGTACTGGACTGAATGTATTTTTTCAAATATGCAAACGGCACTATTGCGTTTGAATTAAGATTTTATATTCAGATGTAAGGTGTAAGTGATCAAATATATAAACAATACTACCGAGTTAAAATTTAAAATAAAGACCCTATTTTCATAGTGTTAGGGTTTTTCGCACAAATATGAACTCAAATTCTAGGGTAGGTAAAGCTTGAACATTTTGAAAACCTCATACTCAAGCCGCAGAACTTAATTTTGAGCATTATGGCTCCCCCACATAGATGCGTTTTCGTCGATGGATAATATCACAATGCAATTTCGTTCATATGGCACGGGTTATTTCCACACAGCGGCGTTTTAATATGTATTCGATGTATTCGATATCCAAATAAAAAACGCACCTGAATATCAGTCTTCGTGAAACTGGGTACAATTTTCATTTCTTTCTTGAGGCACTTACTACTCTTACTTGCATTACTAACGCAGATTTGTGATCAATCATATGGCTCCTAAAAGAAAATATATTAATAAAGAACGCACATCAGAATATCGCAGGACGGAGGAACGCTTGTTTCCTATTTATATTTCACCATTATTATTGCAGCGTTGTGTAAGATTCATATACAAATGTACTGAAAATAAATATTTAATAATAATGCATTCGGAATGTCGTTATAACGCACCAGTCTGTGAAGATCTAGAAAGGAGAGTCTATCACACTAATTCGATGGCCTTATTTTCATATATTTATTTTAATTTGGTTCTTGTATTTATTGGCTTTTCCTAAAACCTTTTTTATAGGCTACTGAAGCAAATGATGTTTGCCGTTCATTCTAGTAGGTACAAAAAAAATACAGACACTTAACAGTAGTTCATTATTTTATTTTCTATAAACTTAAAAATGCTAGCGTGGTTTGTCTAAACGAAAAGTTTAAACCATCTTTAAGCTTCCTTTAATTCTAGGTGAAAAAATTATAATAAATATGATACTACGAACTCTTCTTAAGTGGAAGACAGACATTTGCCCCAATTCGTGTGATCACCAAATGATAGAGCAGAAGGCCAAATTCGCATACTTGTTTATTGCAGAGTTCAACGACCCTTCACGGTCACTAGCCAACGAATGAGCTGAAATTTTAATTCTGGGTTACTATTTTCTAATAATGCGACGTCCTGAACAAGATTTGGTCTTAAACATCATAATGGCTCTAGTAAAAAATTCAATATTACTTGTTAGTAAACGCATCACTTAAGAACGGCTCGACTAAACTGAACGACCTTTTTTCTATAGAATATTTATATTTCAGAATCAGAAGTCGTGATCACGACTCCTGTAAAGGAGTCGAAACGTCAGGATTAAATATAAAATAAAATAAAACATGCGCAAAAATCCGTAAAAAAGTGTTTTATTCTGATGTGTATTGTGCGCGGAAGTGTAAGAACTAAATATATTTATATTTTACAAACTCATAACCGTGACTCACAGTTCAAACGATGGATATGCGTAATTATTTTTCGTTTGTTTATGGTATTGAAAAAGAAATTACAAGGAATAGAAAAAAATATTCAAAATAATTTCAGAGATATTTGAAATTTGAATTGACAATAATTTATTTTTCTAACGCCTTGTTCTTATTGATTCATTTACAAATGTAATGGTTTGTTTTAAATTGTTTTAATATCAATATTGATCTAGTCTGAGGCTAAGGAAAAAAACGTGTAACGAAAATAATGCATCAAAACCAATAAATATATTTAAACAATACAAATGATTCAGGTGACTTAACTTTAAACGCATTAAATATGAAACCATACTGAATGTTTAGGTCTAGTTGACAGGAATGTTTATTGTCTTTTGATATAGGTATTTTGTAGTATTTGATCAGTAAAGAATATAAAATTTAATCGATTTATGAGGCAGTATATGAACAAAATTATACTTATAAGTATAAATATTTCCTACATTCACACCAATTAGCCTAGCCCAAAGTAAGCACTGTAAGGCTTGTGTTATGGATACTAGGGTAACGGATAGACATACATATATTATACATAAATAAGTAATATTGATAGAAATATATATAAACACCCATGACTCAGGCACAAATGCTCGTATTCATCATACAAACATCTGCCCCTACCGGGATTCGAACCCAGGACCGTCGGTGCGAAAGGCAGGATCGCTACCGTTGCACCAAACGGTCGTCAAAAGTAGTAGTCAAAAGGGAAGTATAAAATAATGGACTAATAATCTCCCTTACAGACCCACATACACACCCCACACACACATACACACCACACACACACACACACGCGCACACACACACACACACACACACACACACACACATATAAACACCAGCACGCGCACGCACGCACACGCACGCACGCATACGCACCCACGCACGCACGCACACACACACACACACACACAGCTAACACAACCCTGCACACGTAGGGACTCTCAATTTTTATCGTATTATTATTTTTAACACTTTTTTTCATTTTTTGCGAGGAAGTTGTGCAATTAGTTTATTTTGTTAGTCTGCACAGGCGCAAATTTATTTGTATCCTATTTTGGGGGCAACTGTTTTCTGGCATACGGGCTGTGCCTAGTTCAGGAGACAGGGTACGCACGGAAATGTATCATTTATGACTAATAAAGATTTATTATAAATATTACTTATACTTAAATACACTTTGTTTCTTTTGCTTTTACATACAGCTATTAATGTGAGTACCAAAGAGTACTGGGAAAAGTAGGCCGCCATACCAAAGGGGTACATACCTACCTACATATATGTATTAATTAACTAAATTAAATAACTAACTTAAATTGACTAACTGTGCAGAAAGACACAGAAACGGTATTATGTTACATTTAAAAAGAAGAAATAGATAATAGCTAAAGCGGCAATCAACATGCAGCAGCCTCTTTTCGTAAATATGACGACCGTTAGGTGCAACAGTGCGATCCTTCCTTTCACACTTAAGGGACAACTTTTTTTGTGATAAATACGAGCATTTGTACCCGAGTCATGACTATTTATATATATATTTCTTTAAATATTACATATCAATGTATCATATACATACTCGTATGTTTGTCTAACCGTTACCTTAGTATCCATAACATAAGCCCTACAGAGCTTACTTTCGGCTAGGCCAAGTATATAATATAGGTGAATGTAAGAAATATTATATTATATTACTTAAATGGTTAGCATTCTGTCTGGTCAATAACACTACTAAAATCGGGCTTTTTAATGTTTGCACCAGTTGAAAATGATTTCATGATAATAGTCGTGGGTCAACCCTAAATGTCTCCACTGCTGGGGCACAGGTATTCTTTATGAATGAAACCACCGTGCATATACGCTAAGTACTCGAGCCGAGGACAAAGTCGCGTAGTTTTGACCGAATTACGAATATCGCGCATCTCTATCGTTTGGCTCGTGCTCCGCTGTAATCTGATAATTTCCAATGGCGCACAACCAGGAATTTGTTCAAGTACGTGGTTTAAGTCCACACCTGTTAGCTGGTCTTTTACAATTGAGGGGTTATCATTCTTCATGACTATGTCCATATGATTTAGGGAAAGTTGAGGAGCGTGCCATGACAAGACGCTTTTCTATTTTTGAGAGACAAGGCCAAAACCAGCTTTATTTCACGCCTTTTCATTTTTAGGTTTTTAAATAGTGAATAAATTAGTAATCAACGTTTCATATTAACATTATTACTATAGATAGTGTCGACATATTTTCACGATACTATCGAAACCATTGATAATATAGTGTTATCGTACAATATCGTACGTAGCGCTATCGATTATATCAGCGATTTCGGTGGGCACCATCGATTGTTCAATAGTCAATATTTATCCAACACTATTACTCAATACAAAAAGATCTTCCATTAAAATCCAATTTTCTTTAGAAATTTAAAATAATTAAGAATGTTTTAAGGAAGAAAAGTCACATTGTGATCAGTTTATCTTTGCGCTATAATATCATGTGATTTAATTAGATAGTTTTCTATTTTTTAAACACATTTCGCCGCGTTGGTTAATATTTGGCCACTATTTCTCAACACTCTTTAACTGAATCATATAAAAGATTTGTAAGGTCAAATTCTGATAAATAAGACAAGAAGTGAGGCTATATAAGTATCCAAAAAATAAATAAAATAAACTCAGAAAAAAACGAATTATAGAGCGAGATGAATGTGAATTTGAAAATGGAGATTTAAATATAAATATTTAATTCAGATCAAATTAAAATACAAAATCAGTTGCAATTCACTTTTATTTATTTTATAGAATATAGTGTCTCCTACGCCTCAAATGGCCATGGGACGTCAGGGGCACAATTGTTGAAAAATGTGTGTCAGTGAAAATATTTGAGGGTTAAAGTAGCTATCGGTCTACAGATTCTACATGGCAAAAAGTCGTACGTAACGTAACGTACCTTTATTATTTTCGTCATCTTTGCCATCAGTAACTTTAAATTGCCTGATTCAACAATATTGTGAAATAGTTTTACCTTCCAATGTCTTATGTAGATAAGTTACATTAGTGAGCATGTGGTTTCATTTTTAGGGGTCAGCGTTTGCTAGTAGTCTTTTATTAATGTTGCCGAAATCTAAAATAATAATAGCGAACCTATAGGAGGTCATTGTTCCTTAGCTATACTCTACCCACACATACAACACATGAGTATAGTTTGTTTATACTAGCAGCGCCATCTGTTCTGATTTTGAAGCAACTGATAAGTTCATCGTCTGGGAACTACTTTTCGCAGATGTCGCTCTCGGTGAGTTTGTGTGTGTCCATGTGCAAAAATTGATAATAATGTCAAGGCCAGCGTTCAATAATGGGTTATGTTATGATCTATTTTAATAATCTATGAAATAAATGTAAAAAAACGATAACCATTGCATGATTTGCAATTAAACTTTATCTTGACCGCATAGTGCTTTCGTTATCCTTTTATATCTATTACTTTCGTGAACTACTAGCTGGATTTTACTTTTTGACCGTTTTGTTAGAATAAAAAGTAATCTTTTCGAAAATGATTATTAAGAAACAAAAGAAAATAAGATCAGGTTACATCTGGTTTGTTATTTTGTAAAAAAAGCGAGTTAAAATAGTCTTTAATCAAATAATTTACAATGCAAAATTTGAATTGAGCGCGGTAAAGTGAGAAATGTGTGAAGTTCGTATTGCGAATACTGGCCGAATTATGATGTGAAAGATATTCCGAAGGCCGTGAGTGAACACGGAAATCGAGATGTGTGTGTGGTCAAAAAGACAGTGCAAGGTAGGGGTCGGGTGGCGTTTGTGATGGCAAAATTTTTGCAAATGGTGAGTTAGGATATTATTGACTTATAGTGTCTCAAACTAAATATTGGATGGTGTTAGTGGATAAATTGTTGTGTTTAGAGAATAATTTGGTGTTGATTGATAATAAAATTCTTAGATTCTGTGATACGGGATCGGCAAATGGCGCTACGAATAGTCAAAGTTGACACAACTACGCGTTTGGATGTCACGTACATCTTCGGTCGCTAATTTCTGGGCACGCGGCGTGGTCTGTGATAACAACAAATAGTGGTGCATCTTCAGATTCCTGATATCGCGCGTGTGGACTTAGCAACTGGGACATCCAGCTTGGCGATTATAACGGTGTCAGCATGTTGCGATTTTTTTGGCGAGCGGTACTACTTTTTTAAACTCGTTTATAGAAGCGGCTAGAGGTTTCCGTGTCCCGTAGGGTCGGTGGCCCCGCGGTGCTTCTTCTGGATTAAATTACATAATATATGGACCTCGTTTGGAGCATGCAACAAGTAGATATGTGTCGGCGGGCTAACTGTCAATGTGGAGTACAGTAAGCTCACTGCCCGCGGCCCCCATTAATTCGAGCCGCTGATGTCACTTATCTCTACGCTCTCCTATCTAGGCCCTATGGCCGCCAATTTTTTGCAATTGTATCTTAATGTAAATTTGATAACCGGCACACATCTCTAATTACCGGAGGTTTAAATACTGGGTGATGCTAGTTAAAATACGTTTACAGTGTTTGTTTTTTCTGTTATAAATAAAATTCAGATCACATAGTCAAGCTAGCAAATGCCTGATTATTGCTGTAAAAATGCATATGTAAAGCATTATGTTAATTGCAGCACGGTCACTAACACTAGCACCTACAATGGACCAGCAATTCTGCTTGCGCTGGAACAACCACCCCAACAACCTGACTGATGTGCTAGCAAGTCTGCTACAAAGAGAGGCACTCTGCGATGTCACGCTGGCCTGTGATGGAGAGACTGTTAAGGTATCTTTTTCAATATTATATAGCTGGCTTAGATAAATTAATACAATGATTATTTGTTTAATCATGATTGGATTCTATCCTACTATTAATATTTTTAAGAAATCGCTGCTTTTTGGCTGGCAGAACAACATTTTTACACAGTAAAAAGAGTACTTAGACCATAAAAATTTTTGACATTGTTAATTTTTGTAATATTCAATCTTATTGTTATTGTTTTTTATATATGTCTTTTGATTGTATATCTGAGCCATCTGATATGTTTAAATCGGATCCATATCCGATGTGTTTAAATGATATTTTTATACTAATCTATTACTATAGCTATTTAAGATTTGAAGATACTCTTAGGCATCTAATTAATCAATCGAAATTATTATTGACATTTATTGCTATATACCTGAATCATTAATTTAGTCAATGTATTTGTTTTATTTAATGAATATAATCAAACTATACTTAAATGTTTTATAACTTTACTGAAATATTTGCATACCTACATTATAAAAGCAAATACTGTAGACCTGCCAAATTATTATTTGAAAAAATAAAACTTATATACTCAGTATTCCTAAATAAATGATTCTGCTCTATTCTATTCTATTGAACTCTTAATTCATTTCATACACCTACTATTTCTAATAAATGAGATCTTTAAAAAATCTAATTGGTAGTTAGTAGTTGAGCAATTTGTTTTTATAACAAAAAAAAAGTCGGTTTTTTTTTTTTTTTTTTTTTTTTTTACGTGACAACGTCTTTTTCTCGGTAGAATATTTATTGATATGAATATAATTAAATTGCACAATGCGCGCGGCAGACCGATCATAGTTGAGTGGGAGAGAGACGCAAGGCATTCGGCGGGCCTCTCTCTCGTTCGGTGACTCATCGTAACGTTACCGAGCGTTACACTTTTTCATAAGTGACTCCCAGCCGCAACCAATTTATAAGACGTTATCACGTCAATAATATACACTTGTTAAAAACTGAATGCATGGGGGAATCACTGGTCTATAAAAAATAATTATCACTAATTTAAGGTTTATTAAGCACTAATATTAAAGTTATGATTAAAGTTTGTGTTATTGATGCTACCTTATTTATATAAATATGGCACTTATTATTTAAAACTATTAAAGCGTATAACATTGATATCATGAATAACTTACAAGGTTTTAACTAATTATAAAAAAATAATTGATATATGTTAAGTTTTAGAAAATAATGTTGAACCAAAGACTACTACAAATATACTTTTTATATCATACAATAATCATTTGTAGATACTAGTAGTAGTCAAATAGTTATTATTCATTAATAATGTGTTGTTAGCACCTCCTTCATATTTCTGTAATCCTTTTGATAATACATTGACTATACAGTCCCTGATGCTTTCCTGATAATTCAACAAAAATGTTAAGGCATAATTTTTTAAAGCATAACACTAATTAAGCATGCCATTCTAAAGAATATTTTTATATGCATTAAAATAATAGAATTCCATAACTCGAAATAAACATAAAAAATATTTATGCAAATAACTTCATGCAAATCAAAATAAACATAAAAAATGTTGCATAAATGAAAGTTATATACAAAAGTAGTATGCTCATAAACAATTTAATCAAACTATTAGGGAAAAAATTATGTTTTACCTATTGTATTATTATACAAAAATAAATTACAAATTAAAAGTATTATTAAAACTATTGGGATCCCATCCCTAACCGCTAATGTGTCTATTATGGTAAATTTCTACCTAATAATGTAAATTATTTAATTTTAAAATTGACACTCCAAAACATTAACCATTTAGAGATTTGTCAATATATCTCAGATTTACATTATTCACTTTTTAGTTATTGGAATATATTAAGAGTATATGAACACAGCCATTCAAATTACATGATTGATTTCCAGAATGATGATTCCGCTATAAATGCCATTTTACATTCATAGCACAGATTACATTAGTAACTTTTTTAATTCGAAATATGAAATGATATACTCCTAAATATCATATTATATTGAGATTAATAATATTTTTATGTAAATATATTATATTTTTACTTCTATAAAAAAGTTGTGGCTGAAACAATAAATTTATTTTTTTATGATAACAAATTCAGTTAGTTACAAACCTATAAATAATCTGTTGCAAATGCTTACAGTTAATAATCTAGGAAGTGTTTGTAAACATGATGGCATAACTGGTGCAACCATTCAGTTGTTTGCTACAATCATTATAATAAACAAGTTGCAAAAAATAGTAAACACATGTCAATTATTCTGTAACACATTATTATGATATACCAAATGTTTCGAATTTCTTTATTACATTGATAAGAAAATTACATGCTTTTCCTTTATTAATAAAAGGAAAATTTTCACCTGGAATAATATATTAGGTATAACTTGTTCTATCACTACAAAAATAAATATTCATTAATAAAATGCAAGCAATTGCAACACTTAATTTCTAATAAGTTTTCTAAAGATATCCTGATGTGTTACAATTGATAATTTCAATAAGAATCTTACAATATTAATAATAAAATAGTAAATCTAATATATATTTAATTAAAAATATTACAGTTATTTCTTTTTATAATGTAACAGATATATAATAGTTTGCTTACAAACATTAAATAATAGTCATTAAATTCGTCACTTATAACATTAATAATTGTGAAATTAAAAGTTTTATTAACATATTTGATAAATCTTGCAACCTTACATTATGGTGATTTAAGTTTTGATTCCCCTAAAAGATAATTTTGTATTGGGTTAAACCTAAGTAGTTAATTTAATTATATATAATATAATAACATATCGGTTAAATGACAACACTGATGCTTATTGACCATGAAAATTTAGAACAATATAATATATATAAGACTTTTTTGTCAAATACTGATCTAAAAGCTGCACTTTATAACATGGAATTTAGAATGCCAATTTTACCGATAATTTGTGATAGTGCTACATCATGGTAAAATATAGTGTATATACCAATATTTACTACCTACTGATGATTTCCGTCTAACTTTGGGACCATTCTGGACTAGAGTTGTAGCCGACAGAATGCAATGGAAGCAGCTGGAGGAGGCCTATGTCAAAAGACACACCGAATTGAGGGACATTTTGTAACATAATATATTCAAATGTAACAGTTCAAACAGAAAACTAATTCGGAATAAAGGGCTATTATTATGATTATTAATCTTTACATATTTGAGAGCCAAGTTAGTGTGACCTTAATTGCGAATACCATGATTATAGGTCAATGTGTGTGATAAGTATAAGCTTTGTTATTACATCGACATACATATACATACTAAGATATCAATTATTTAGTTTTTATAGACTAAATAATTGTATGTGGAATTGTGGATGTTTGAAGTTCATCATTTTGTTTAAAAATCATAAATATCACAATATCGACTTATCAGGTCGTCGTCATGAAGATCCATAGGGAAGACCGCAGAGGTCTTTCGTTCGTAAACGATTCGTAAAACCTTTCATGATAACAAAAACACCGCAGGGAGACTAGACCATCCATTACCTAATCATCCATCAATATAAGTGAAACTAATTAAATATAAGAATATTCATTCGTATTTAATAAAAATATCGGCAGAATAAAAATTTTAACATAATGAAGTCTAACTGAATGATTTAAGCGATTTAAGTATAAATCAAAAACATAAATTCGGCTGAATACTCACACTTAAAGGTAGTAATGAGAAGATTTATTTATTTTATGTATTCTCTCTGATATGGTTTAGTTTAGGATATTTCATCATTTTAAAATAAGTAACCTGTGATTACCTACGTGCCGACACGCTATAAAACCTTGCTCGAATAATTATTATCTTTAAATGATAAACGAGTTGTACAGTAGACGTCATAAAATGCGCCTTGACGTCTCTGTTAATAACAGAACGCCATACCAGATAGATGTCACCATAAGAGATTACGAGTCCAACATTGGCCAATATATCTTTAGGTTCGAGTTTAGTACCTTTAGACGATATACAGGTAGCATTATCCCTTACCACTGTAACGTCAGCACCGTACCATGTACAGTTTTAAAATTGAAAGGTCTATAACACCTCTGGCCACTTCCTTTTCCAAATAAATTCAACAATTATGAAAGTTAAACTTCTATGCTAATAAAATGCAATTTGTTTTGTAGGTTGAAAGGAGTCTGCAGAAGACTGCATGTTGTCGAACTTTCTAATTTTTATGGCAGTAGTTTGGCTGGTTTTAGGGTCTAGACTTTAGACTGTTGAATAATAAATACGAATAGCATATGTCTTTATTTTTGCGTCGAAAAAAGAAACTTAATTAAATTAATTTGAATAGAAATAGAAAGAGAAAATAAAAGTTCCATAATATACATCAGCATTTTTGCTGCTTTGTCCTTCTTGTCTAGAATGCACGCAACAGATTCAGACAATTTATATAATACAAACTCTCATACACTAGAGTGACGTAGAATAGCTTTTTTTTTTCTCAGAAATATGCACGGTTCCATGAGATAAAGCCTATACGTACGATGATTTTCGCTCGCAGGTGACTGCTCGGCACAAATTTTATTTACCAATATTTTATTAAAATGGTAGTTTAGTTGATCTATTAAAAATCTTCGGCGACGCAACAGCTGGCCCTAAAGCATTGAAGTACTTATCATGCTCATGCCAAATTGTTAGAAACACCTACTTTTATTGATTTTATTAAAATTATAGCAAAAGGTTTTAGAAATTTAATTTGAAATAGTTTTAAATTAAGCAAAATAAACAATTTTCTTAACACTTTGGACAGAAGAGGATTTTAGAGAGAGTTAAGTTAATTAGGTGAGTTAAGAAATTATCATGTTATACTGGTCAAACAAACGTTAGGAAGTTAAAATAAAACTTAAGATAAAACTATAAGTTTAGGCAAGATGGGTAGTGCCAACAATAAAAGACGAAATAATAAAATATTTTAAAGTTGCAAAACCGAAACTCTGTTAGACATTGGCGGCAAATAAAGTGAAGATAGTATGCCACGTATTATAATTATATATCTTAAATTTGATACCAATGTATGCCCAATTTACATCCCAGTTTTTTGAAAGGAGCCCACGCAACTTATCCAATAAATTAGTCCAAGACTACTTTGCATCACAAATATTAATTTATTTGTACATTAGTACAGTTGTAAATGTCACTTATTTCGGTTTTTATTTTTAGTCTGGGTTTATATTTTGTTAGGTACCAGACCTCATATATATTCTAACAATCTAAAAGCAAGTTTTTGTCATATAATACAACGCTAAGTACACTAAGGGCGAATAAACACCTGTCAGCACTGAATCGCATTTTTTTTGCTCAGGAAAGTCATCTATTGGAGTGATAAAGGTAGTGTGAGTACTATCGCTCATAGTGTAGCATTGACGATGCGTTCGGCAGCACGCTATATTTTATCGCTTTAGCAAATGAGTAGGATAGAATAAAGCATGAAAAAAGCGATTCCTTACTGTCAGAATGGGGCAACCCTTATCATTACGATATTTTATCGTTGGGTTTCTTCTATTGCTAATACTGGATTCTTTTAAAAGAGGGTTTTTCAACTTACACAAAATAGGTCAGTAGTACCATATAGCTGCAAAAGTCTACAATTAAACCAGATAACTTATCAATTATAAAATTTATTTAGTTATGTAGTAGGTAATTTTAATTTCACGTTGGAAATGTCAATATTTAACTTTATCTGAAAACAGATTTGGCATAAGTACTCCGCGAAACCACACCATATTTTCACTACTTAAATTCCTCTTTAACCTAAAGTGTAGGTCTATGCCTTAAAACTGGTATGATAACGGTAGAAAGGTTGTGTCAAATGACTTAAATCAATTAGAAGACTTAAAGTAGATAGAAGATGGACTGATGTCCATGGCAAAT
Organism: Calamotropha paludella; assembly: GCA_927399485.1. Classification (NCBI taxonomy): domain Eukaryota; kingdom Metazoa; phylum Arthropoda; class Insecta; order Lepidoptera; family Crambidae; genus Calamotropha; species Calamotropha paludella. The sequence goes on along the minus strand of OV656815.1, from coordinate 15,894,210 downwards.
GTTGCGGAATATTGATGTCAACGGAAGAAATCTGCCTAATATGCATTGAACTGCATCTAGGTTCAACAATATGTTAAAATAAAGTGTCTATGACGACTAATACGAAGGGTGATACACTACACTTACACATCACTTTGATGCAGTGACAACTTTAAATGTCAAATAAAGGTCACCTGTGTTATGCATGTTTAAATTTGATTATTAATACCATACATTACTAGATCTTGTTTCTCTAAATTTAACGTATTGTTTAAGTCAATTAATTAAAATTAAAGTCTTTTTTTGAGAGTTAATTTCATATTCTAGTTAACGAACTATAGCAAAACCTACTAATTTTCCTGCTTGATTCATTATTCTATCACAATAAAAACCTTATATATTTTTTTAAATAACATCAAATCTCCCCTAAGGTATTTCAATCCATAGAGAAGACCTCTCCCTCCAAGCAATGGGGACATTAATAGGAAGATTTGATGAGGATCTTAAGAAGATGATTTTGGTTATGTTGCCTTCAAACAAACATTTCAGTTATCCATGAAAAAAATGCTACTTACCTAATTATAATAACAATACGGCCACTTAAAATGGAAGCTAGGTTATTCTACTATGTTATGTTAACATATTTGGAAAAACCTTCATAAATATCGTATTGTACTGTTTCCCTCAATTTGTGATTATATTAAATGCGTGTATTTGATTACAGTATTAACACCACATATTTTGTTTTTTTAGGCACATCAAACAATATTGTCAGCATGCTCTCCATATTTCGAAAGTATATTCCTGCAAAACTCACATCCACATCCCATAATATTCCTCAAAGATGTACGATATTCAGAGATGAAGTCATTGTTGGACTTTATGTACAAGGTAATGCTACTTCTTATATAATTTGAATACTACCTCTTGTTAATGATAAAATTGACTTTATGCCCCATTTGTTACTTAGAACTTACTTTGTTACTTACTCGCTCCAGCTTTGGAAGCTGCTTTCAAATGATCTTATGAGTTAGTTTGTAGAATTATTGAACCTTTGCTTACTAAATTTTGACCTTGATTTTAGGGTGAGGTGAATGTTGGCCAAAATATGCTACCGATGTTCCTAAAAACTGCTGAAAGTTTACAAGTAAGAGGTTTGACAGAAAACAATACATTGAATCCCAAGGTAAGATAATTGTTTATTCTAAATTGTTACTTGTTTTGCATAGTAAGAAAAGGAAATAGACTTTATGCTATGCAGAATGAGTTAACAAAATATAATACTAAATTTTAAACAGTATTATTAGAAAAAAAAGGCTCAAGTCTAAATTTACAGATATTTTATGATATCTGTCTAAAGTTTCTCAATAGTATTGTGATATTTGAATAAGCTAGTGTAACTCAAAGAAGAATAATAGTTCTGAAACAAGTTAATTTATGACTTGACTAGTAAGAGTGATCGTTTTAATAACGCGTCGTGGTTCGAATTATACAAACAATTAAACGTATCTAACTATTTTGACAAATGAGTTTAAATGAAAAATTATTTTAAGTATTTTCATATAGTAATGAGAAGTGAGATCAAAGGCTTCACAATTCACTAATCGGTATAGGCAACAGCACATTAACCTGTACAAATATTTTAAATTTCCCTATTCTATTTTCGGCCTTAAATCCAATAATTAACCTTGATGCGATTTAATAATATTTTCTTTATATTTTAGTGAATAGATGACAATGCTAATTTTAAAGTGGATCTGCTCTTCTTTTAAACGCTCGTCCTCATTTGCTAAATTAAAGGTGTAACCCGTGAACACACTTAGTACAATGGATTGTAGCGAATACAAGGAACCTCGATAAATAGAAACATATAAATGTTCCTCTCTGTAGGTACAACCTTTGCTAAAATGTTGTAATTGATTCTCATCAATATCGTACGTATTGTTTCCCAGGTGGAAGAGCGTTCAACGCCATCAGTGAGCGCGGAGAATCTGTCTTCGCGTGCGGAATCGTTTGCTACGCCGCCTGCAGCGCACTGCGCGCCCCCCGCGCCCCTTACGCCCCTCCCCGCGGCGCCCGCGCTTCCCCAACTCCCGCCCCACTTGCCCCCAGAAAAGAGACGCCGAAAAAACTCATCGGTACCCAGGGACGATACAGACTTAACATACAGGCATTATGAGGTAAACTACTTCCTCACATCTTATTTTCTTAATTTACGATACAAACCAAACTTCTAAGACGTTTGAGTATATCCACCGCATTTACACAATAAAATGTGTTTAGCGAATTCGGCGCAATTATTAATGATTTTACATATGAGTTTAATTAATTATAATAAACATCCTGTCCGAATACAAGTACTATCCTTTTACTTCTATAGCATTTACAGGAACCAGCTTCTTACAAATATATAGTTACAGTGTTACAGAAATGTAACTAGTTAAATAATAAATATAATTAAGAACACCAAACTGAAACGATGTAGGATCTTCTTCTACATCCTTTCAGAAGTACTAAGAACTGAAAGAACTATGTACCATACTTTGAAATTTCAAATTCAATGACCAGTTTAGAGGGATAAAAGGTATATTTACAAAACTAAACAGAAGTTTAAAGCATGCAAGCAAGCAATATGTATATAAGTCACTGGACGTTCGGTGCATACAGTATGAGTGCAAAAGTACCGCCCGAACATGTCCATACATGTTTCAATAACCAATAACAAGATCTGTTTTTACGCGACTGATCAGTGCGCTCGCGACTCTCAACGATTAAAGTGTTATTTATGTGGTTAAATATTCATTTTATTCCGTCTAGCTATGGATCCGTCTTCTAAAGGTATGGCTCTACTAATAAAACAATATTATTTATAATATTACTTTGTAGGAAACCCATAAGCCCTTTGTAATTACATTATAGTAAATTACTCCTAAAAATAATGGATTTTAATCACAAAAATATACTAAAAGCAATACCTTTTAGTATAGGATTTCAAATCTATTTAAACATTATTTTAGTTGTACTTTACAGTAAGTATAAGATTAGAGTGCGGAGCCTTGCGAGTTTAACAGATTCAACAGATTATGAAACTCATAGACTGTTCAGGACATTTGATTGAGTTTGTGCGGCAAAAATTAGAGATAGTAGAGCTAAATAACCAGGATTTAGTCAAAACAAAGCGTGTAGTAAGAATAGAAAGAGAAAATTTTCAAACAAATGTCGAATAAAAAAGGCAGGCGATATGATAATTTTATAAAATTCTACAACGAGTAGCTGAATGAAGAAATAGAGGCAGCACTTCCGAATGAGGCCCGCTCAAAAATGAGCATATAATGGTATATTCTTGTAGGGCAGGTCATGCGCAGTAACATGATGACATTCATATGTGGCGCAATTCAACTTGAAAAATTTAATTTAAATATATGTTGATCAAGTTAATATTACACCCACCCATTAGGTGGTCGAGTGGTTATTTTGTTCAATTTGATTTGTATTGGTATGGTTTGGTTAGGTTAGGGGTTTTTATATATTATCTGATTTTTTAAATTTTTGGGGCTACTGTTTCACATTTGTGCATGTTTTTAAAATTTAGTTGACAGTTATTATTATGTCATCACATCAGGGGTCAGCACCAGGGATACGCTTCGCCATAAAGCAAAGACAGGTTAGGTTAGGTTTGGTTTAGTTTGGTATAATATGTTAGGCTCAGAAGTGAAATATGTTAGGATCAGAAATCGTATTTTTCACGATTAATCAGACCAATTTCGATGAAAATACGCGCAAATATGGGGGGTTATAATTCAAAATTATTATACATTACTTTATAATTCAAAATTCCAAAAAATTCCAAATAAAAAATCAAATTTGGTAAATTTTAGATACATCATTTTCCCGCCAGGGGGCGATTCGCGCCACAAGTGTATACTGATATCATACAATGCCCATCAACCTCTATTCAAAAATGACGTTCATCCATCAATTACGTGTGGGCCTTATTCGGAAGTGCAGCCGAAATAGATTTTGGAATAGAGTCCATTAACAAAAAATCTGATTCAACAGTAGGTCGGCCTCAGAAATGTTTTGATTCTTGTTAGGCTTCTAAAATCAAACATAGGAAGGTTAAAATCTATTTTATAAAATCTATCTTAAAATTAGTAGTGCAGAATTGTCTTTTGCGGTAGCGACAAGTGTAAGGGCTGGTAACAAGAGAAGCGGCGCTAAATTAATGTAAACAATTTTAACATTGTCTACGAAAAATAAAAAAATAACAAGGACTCCACTGTAACAAAGGATTTATCTTTGTTAAAAACTTAATATGACTTTTTACCAATAAATAAATAGATAATTCATTATGTTTGCATTATATTACTCCTTTAACCATAATAAAAACTACAACTAATAATTTAGCTGAATACAACACTTGTATATTTGTCCCCCTAAATTGGCCATATCGAATACTGTGCGTCAGGCGATAAAATTTCGTAAAATCAAACAAACCATTACTGCAATTTGAAACCAGAGTGCTGGGAGATTTATAAACAGGTTGACAGTTATTAGACATTCTTCAAACTTATATATGTCATAGCTATCAATTATTTGTAGATGTTTCCTAGAAACAAACTTTGACTCGGTGGACAGATATTTTATGTAATGACCACAACTATTATTTGGATGAGCTAAATAAAGGAGCAATATCGCTGGAAGAAATGTATAATATTATGTTGGGAAATTTTATAATACCTTACTGTAAAAGTAGTTCCATATCAGGCAAGCAGCTTTTCAGATGACCCTTTACCTATTGAAAATTTTTATTGAGCATAAATTAATTATTTTTTATGATCATCAAACGTTGACGCTTTTATAATATGGCCAGATTTAATTAGCTATATTATGAACGCTTCGGTACCGCAGCGGTCCAACACCAAACGTCTAAATTGAAAGCGCCCTTATCTGTGTCCAGGGGCACCTGAAGTCAGTGAAGGGCGGTTCAACGGGTTCCGGTTCGGAACCGTCAACGCCGCCTCCAGCACACACTCCGCAGCGGCTAACACCCCGCTCCCCCGCTCACACTCCGCACGTCAAACAAGAACCCGACGCGTATCCGCCGCCGCCCCTTGCGCACCCGCCCCACGCTCCACACCCGCCCGCCCACTTCGACCAGACGCATCTTTCTGTGAGTCGACATTCTATTTCTGCATTAAATAACCAGGACGCTTCTGGATTTCGTCTTGTGGGAGCATCTACCAGGAGCCCGTTGTGTACCCGCCGCAGTCCCTCGTGACATGCCATCACAGCATATTACGATTATAAGTTTTAAAAAACCTTATTAGAAACCTCAGACTTAACGTTAGGTGAATAATGAAAAGATAATTTTCTATCTATGCCAAAAATTCTATTCCTGTTACATCTAATTAAGTGCAACTAAAAGAGAAGTGAAAAGTTATTTTACTAAGGCTTTATTACAAAAATATTTGATCAGACAACAACGTGTAATTTTATTTTTATGCGTACCATAACCGATTTTTTTATAAAAGATTAACACTATTTTCTTGCTCCTATTAACTTTACTTAGCGAGAATCAGAATTTACTGCACTAATTAATTTTAACCAAACTACTATATTATGGATGGATGGATTATATGATCCTCCTATTCTTAACATGGTTTGCTTTAATATAAATAAGCATTTTCCTCTCTTCCTATTGATACCTATAATAATTACCTATATTGTTACCTATAATAATTACCTATATTGTAACCTATAACAAAATGGAAGCATTATCGCCCCACTGTAGGCCTGCGTGAGGTATAAGTAAAATCACCTATAAGTGTAAAACTGTAATCTGATTTATGTAACTTTCAGAATATGGGCGTCCCAGACATGGCATCGATGTTGACACAAGGTGGGCTTGGTAACGATTGCAATGAGAGTGAACCCATGCTACAACCACACCCAGACCAGACTGACACCATTGATGGTGAGTCCTATATACAGTCTGAGACCTATGAACTTTTTTAATGAAAACAATTTTGTCTATAATGTAATATGTATGTAATGATTGTGTAAATATTGTAAATAATAATTATTTGTTGCCCAAATCAACCAATCAATTTATTTTACATTTTACAGACATGATTTACAAAATATCAAAGTTCATAGTCATCAATTTCAATAGTTCATAGTTGTTGTGGTACTTTACTTGCTACTTATTTGACTCAATAATAGAATTAAGGAGAAAATGGGTTATTATTTCCATTTGGTATGAATCAAATTATAAATAGAACAACTATTTATGCAATTATAACATGATCAGTATAATATATTACTCATTTTCTTTTCTATGTTCACCATGATATGTTAACCTGCGAGAAGAATGTTTAACGGATTTAAACAGAAATAATTAAAATTTAAGGCAGTGTAATATACATTTTTTTCTCATAAAGTCTGCCACTATATCTCTGCTAAACATTCTTCAAATACATAATACTCTAATGCATGTAAAGTAACCTGCAGCATGCTACATTATATTGCTTCTTATTTCACCTAATACTCGCACTGCCCATGCTTCGCAACGCTTTGAAAGTGTAAATACTTTTAAATTTTTATTTTAATAGTTTGTGAAGAAATTGGTGTAAGCCTTTATCCAAGCGATGATTTGGCGCCCCCAGAGCGACATTGGAGATATATATTTATCAATTAAATTATTTAACGTATAAATCCGATCCGATTCAAGTATTTGGATCTATGGCTAAATATAGTGAAATTTGCATGTAGAGGAGGTATCGGGCTCGAGGGCTTTAGGAGTCATGAAATAGGCTAAGGTCTATCGTATTCTGCATCCATTTGAGAGTGATAATAGGGAACAAAGCATGCCAGACGTCTGCCCAGACAGAAATTACGAAGTTACATGTCTTTCAGGTGACAATAACGGCGTTGACGAAAATAGCGTACACCAAGGCTCATTGAAAAATAAAGTATTGAATATTGATAACATAGTTAAAACGTTCAAAATGGCTCTTAATCAAAAACCATATGCCATTCCTGAGTCGTGTCATGTATGTGGTAAACTAGTTAATAACTTGAAGAAACACATGAAATCCCATAATCCAGAGCAGCATAAATGTCCATTGTGTCCAATTATACTGACTCGAGCCGACAATCTAAAAAGACATCTTCGTATGAAGCACTGTTCTGTTCTAAAATCCAGCAATTTATCCAATATACAAACTCAATGTTAACAAAAACTGTAGTTAAATAGGTAATAAGATTGGATAGTTATTTAATTGGCTTATGAAGGCAAAATTATGTTTATTACCGTAGTGATCTCCAGAGATAGTTACGCGTTAATAATAAAAGAATTATGTCCTCAATACTTTAAATGTATTTATTGTAGTTAAGCTTGTTAACAATTTAACGCCAAACAACATTGTTACTTATTGACTACTAATATTATACCACTGCAATCTAACGAAGTGCGCTTATCCATTGGTTCTAACAAGTCATTTTGTAATTAGTATTAAGGTGTGGTGTGATTAGTTGTGATTAATAACAAAGTAATCTAAACGAATACTCGTAATTATTAGTGAAAAAAGCGAATATCTAATATACCGATAAATGTTTACAAATGTCCAGCAAATTAGACATTCGCTTTCGTTATAAAATCAATTTTTACATAAAAATGTTACCATTGTATGTACTTGAAATACTATTATTATTCTAAGACCTTGTCCAGAAATGGCGAATCCTTTTCGTGGTTACACTGTTAAGTAATATTGCACACTCAAGTTATTACAAAACGCGTCTCATTCGCGCCTAGTTCTGGACAGGGACTAAGATAGGTTCTACTCTTCATTAGTAAAATTGGTTAAAAGAAAACTATGTACTATCTTCAAATGAAGTAGTCATTCCTATTAACTAAGTTTAAAAAATATATCGAATCGAATGATCAGCGTCATTATTTTCATAACACAATATCACACAAACTTACACACAGTCAAAAACGAATAAGTTAAAACCTTCAGACGATTTGTTTTACGTTTTCCAATTTACCTATTAACTAAAGACAGTGTTTCACTCCGTTGTGACCCCTTATGACATTAATTTGGCCTATCCTGTATAAAATGACTTCTTGCAGTATGTTTCCTTATGTTGTAAATACTATATACAGATTAGTACCCCAATAAATTTTGTTCGACTATATAAAACAGTTAATTTGCACCGTTATACTGCTATTCATACAACACTTACACGAAATCGTAAAAAAACAATTGGCATGGGAGTTATTATATACTACAGGAAACAATCTGAAGGCATTTTTCTGACCTTGATATAATATTTATTATTTTCTGTTCTACCAGTTCAGAAGTTCTACGGTACCAATTTCAATTCGAATTGTTCTAATTTTAATTCAGACGCTGATTAATCGATAGTAACATAGGATTATAAGAAGTTTAAACAAGATGTTGTGAAAAAGCCTTATCAATGATCTCTTACTGTTCCTTGTAGATATATAAATGATACTAGTTGCCAACTTGCGTCAAGACTGATTTTGCTTATGTAATTAAGGAACATTAATTTTAATTTATTTCTCATTTACGTCTCCTTGAACATTACAATGATTTTATTGTGAATTTCTCGTTACTGTGTGTTTGTTGCAAATATATTCCTTTATTTATACCACCTCTCTTTTCATTTTCATCCTTTCCGTGCTTTCTTTCTATGTATAGCAAACCTTATCTTTATTAATCGCCTTCTCTATGCAGTCTTGGTGACAGTATTTAACAAACGTCATGCGAATATAACACTGAAAATAACAACACCATTTCTTCAAAATATCATTGATTCATTTCTGCATGAATCTACCATAAATACTTTTATTTTGAATAATAATTTCGAATTTATGTTTATTATCTTAAATTTTGTATATTGATTTATAATGCTTTATCTAATAGTGCTAGGAAAGGCATAATAGTTGAGCGTTAACAATATAAACGCTTTGAATAGTGCTAAAATGAATATTGTCTGAATCTAGCCTTGTTTGCTAAATAATTTTATAAAATAGTTGTACGTACTTATTTTAGTCAAAATATATTCCTTTCGATCTCGCACTTGGTAACAAATGCTGCAGAACCAACGAAACAAGCTTTTAGAACAATCCATGAGTTAATAAGTCGCAGTGTTTTAGATACCATGTAAGCGCTACTGAAGAAATTACTGCATCGAAATTTGGAATTAGAACTGGCTCGAATATGCCTTGGTACATCTTTCAACAATTCTGAATTGACCTTCCGTCTTTGTTACCGATCAAACTTTGATGCAGTGATTAGTCAGTAGGGCGTAGTTGGCACTGCGGCATTGGACGAGAGGGTGCGATGCTCGGGTGGAGTAGTTTTGGAGTAGGGTTGCCAACTTTTTTAAAAATAAAATATAGTATTTTTGAGGTTAAAATATACTTGTTAGAGTAGGTGTCGAAATAAGTGGAAACATGTTTTTATAAATGATCTCATACCCAATATGATCGATAAATATTTTAATATAAATAATGTTGCATATGACTATTATTGAAACGACTTACTTGGCTTGTGTAAAGTTATAGTATACGGAACCCAAATATAGTAAGAGTGTAATATTACATAGTAGGGTTGGCAACCCTGTGTGGGAGTGACGGTGGTTGGGCGTGGTTGCAGGCTCAAAGGGCTGGCACATGCGGCTGACGTTCGAGCGCGTGGCGGGCGCGCTGAACCTGCACCGCTGCAAGCTGTGCGGCAAGGTGGTGACGCACATCCGCAACCACTATCACGTGCATTTCCCGGGGCGGTTCGAGTGTCCGCTGTGCCGCGCGACGTACACGCGCTCGGACAACCTGCGCACGCACTGCAAATTCAAACACCCCGCGTACAACCCGGACACGCGCAAGTTCGAGCCGCCGCCACCGCCCGCGCCGGCGCCACCTCACGCGCCGCTGTTCGCCAACCACCTCGACGCGGGCTTCGACTGATTGTCCATGTACTGGCTCGGCCTCGACGCTCTGTGAGCGGCCGAACCCGCGCCAGACTCTCCTTGTTGATGTGTCAAAATTTTAACGGACCGTCTCGCGTCGAAACCGCTTCCTATTTAGGGTTAAGCTGAAGTGCTATTACTTAACGGGCCTATCTTTAAGTAGCTCGCCCAGCGGGCGACTCGTTTAGTATTGTCTCGGTTGTGCGTTGTTGACTTGCCCCAGTGTGACCGGTCGTATGAGATTCCGCGTCAGGAACTATTATGTCGGTGTTACACGTAATGACTCGAAGCGTATATAAAGTAGGTAAGCAAATTTTTCTATACCAATCGCTATACGGGAACGGGCAAAAGCAATAATATGATGTTAATTTTATTACCATATTATTTTTTATATTATATCGATAGGAATCTTAAGCTATTTAATGATATACATTTTATTGAGTAGCGGTGCGACCGCGAAGTGATGCTGGTTATAACCGTGGCCCCGACAAGGGCCCACATTTTCTTGTTATATTTATTCATTAGATAGGAAATTATAAGTTTCCTGTAGCTAATTGTATTTATGTTATTATGTACATCGTACGGGTGAAGCTGAACTACATCAGGAATGACTTTGAGGACTGGCTAGAGATTGTGATCTGTCGTCGGTCAACGACATATAAACATTGACTGAATCTCAGAGTAGATGCATTTGTAACTCCATGAGGCCTTTGCACGATGGATAATTTTATTAAGGATTTGTGATGTAATAAAAGGGTAGCGCCTAATGAAACATACGAAAAGATTTTTTATACTAGAGTAGTGGATCTATTTACGGAGATTGTTTTTTTTATACTTAGATATATTCTATTGTCTGATTTAATTTACTTTTAATATATTTATATAACTTTGTAATATTTGATTTTATTAGTGTTGTTTGTTTTGTTTACAATTACATCATAATTGTAGTAACATTGATTCGTTCATATTCAGTTGAACATTGTAGTAATCGACATTGAGCTGTTAACATGTTTATTATTTTATCGTTGGTAGATGTTAAAGTGTGGTGAGGACGCTCGCGTCCACGTCGTGTGATCGGTGCTTTGTGGTCAAAGACCTCTTTCAATTACTATAAGATAGGATGGAACGTTCGAGGTTGCGCATTTAGTAACTAATATTGGCATTCTACGATTGGGACTAACCTAGCGTTTATGTATGTATTTTTCAATTAAGAATTAAGATTGTTACATTTTTAGCTAAACACTTAGAGTGGTACGGTAACTGAAATGTGATAAAATGGAATGGTGCTAGAACCAAGAGTGTTAACACGCTACGATTCGACTCCTATTATAATATTATTAATGTTTTAATGATTAGTTATTTTGCATTATTAATGTAAGGCATCTAGCATCCAATTGAGGTCGCATCTGTCTGGTCAACGGGTAACATAACGCAAGGGTCGTTACACGCCTAGAGATTACAGTATCACTCGAGATTTTTATCTTATTGTTTTCTGAGATCTTCAAATTAACTAATAACATAAAATAATATAATAAAAAAAACCTATAGGACTGTAAGATTGTTTCGATAAATCCGATCATTATGTACCAAATATAAAAGTTCGCGAATGGTGTTATAAACTACCGCACCCAAATAGCAGATCCGCGATAACTCCCATTACTCTTTATAATGGCATTAGTGCTGTTTAGTAGCTGTGAACATGCAATTTCACATGTGCAATTTTTTGAAATAGTCATAACTCATAGATAGATTTTACAATTGTCTATTGAATATAGGGGCCCACTCGATAATGTTAGCACTAAGCTCAGTGTTTCTGTAAATTTTAAACCTTTTAAATCACTTAACTACTTCCACAAAGATTTTATATTTATTTTAAGAGTATCAAAGATTTTTATACTGTTTACGTAACGTGGGCACTTATTATTTTGATAGCATTTCATACTCAGTGCAATATTACTAGTTATTTAATTACGTAACCAAACTAAAGGATATTTAAAGAAAGTATATTATAATGTCATTGACGAGAGTAAGTACCTATTTGTATTTACATAAGTGAACTCCTAATTTCTATTTCTACCTAGTGAAACAGTTTGGGTTACGACGATGTACAGGTTATATAGCTGGTAATATTAAGATTAGCTTGTTTACCTCTGCCAATCGTAATAGTTATGTACTATTTAATTATTTATTGTCGCAAGTTAGTCTTGTTGAAATAGATCATAGCTATCCAGTGAGGGCTCCATTGCCCAGTGATAGGGCGCTCGTCTGCCGTTGTAAACGTTGCATCTGATCATGAATGCATTTTTTATGTAACTATCACTCGAGACCAATTTTAAATATTGAATTTGCTCTAGCAAAGCGATTGATTAGTAAACATAGAATATTATTTTAGATATTTTAGGTTAGGATACTTGATAGTGTCTGGCCAGAATATTTCGGAGTATCACATCGTTTGGCTCAGAAAATATCTTCCTTTGATCTCTTTTCGGCTTTCAGAAAGTATGCAACTTAATATTGTATGGTGACCACGTAATTGGACTTAATGAAAGCTAACTTTATGCCATATGGAATTTATACATAAGGTTAACGAATTACTAAATTTAGTCTTATGAAAATGGGGTCTTGTAGACCTAGTCATTTATTTGGCCAATCTAATGAATATTCCAATTATTGTATATTAAATTTTACATGAATATCACAAAAGATGTGATCTTATCGATTCGAATCAATGGAGTGCAGGATTAGCTCTATGGTTATATTCAGGATAGCAATGGTCTAGTTATGTTTATTTTGTTTCATCTTTATAACATTAGCAAATTTGTTATAGTGTCGTATATCACAATAGTGTAATACTAATAGGAAGGGGGTGTCAAATCGTATTCTAACAGCCGACTATAAGTCTTGTTATACTATACATGAAATTTTACGAACGATTTGTTGTTTATGAATATTTTGTTTATCTTGGTTTGATGCCTCCGTTTAAAGTTTAATTTAAATAATTTTGTTTTATGCAAGCAGTTAATGCAATTTTTTTCACATTGTTTGATGTTATGTAATGCAATTTTAACATGTTGCAAACTCCTGCATTTATCTGTTGTATTTATTACTAATTTTTACATTAAATTGTGGTATGTTACAATTCGTGTAGTTTCAGTTGTGCGTGTCACAAGCCCCGCACTCGCAACGTCGCATACTAGTCCCTATGCACAGATGACCCGACACTATCGTTTACGACTACGTATAATAATACTGTTGGAAGTCACATTCGGGTTCGAATCCCACCTTGCGGGAGGTCGATAGGAGTCGCGTGGCGAATGAAAGCACGCTAGGCGTGTCGGTTGGTTGCAGAGCGCAGAGCGCCGCCGCCGGTGGGCGCGATGGTGATGGGTGGCGCAGGTGGTGCGCAGTACTCGTACCACAGCATGTTCGTAGCGGCGGCGGAGAGTGCAGCCCTGTGGCGCTGCAAGTCTTGCGGCAAGGAGGTGTCCAACCGCTGGCACCACTTCCACTCGCACACAGCGCAGCGCTCGCTCTGCCCCTACTGCCCCGCCACCTACAGCCGTATCGACACGCTTCGCTCCCACTTGCGCCTCAAACATGCCGCTCTGCTCCTGAAACACTAAAACGCCCGACAGTTGCCGACGATTCGACGACGACGCCACCCGACCCCTGCATTCGCGACTCGAACGGCCCTGTCTTGACTTACATTTTTGTATTTAAGTATATTTGGATGTCATATTACATCTATTATATTCGCACGTTTTTGTGCCTTTATTTATTGTACGTTGTGGGTAAGTATGGTGATTAAACGTTACTGTTTCAACTAACAGGGTAATTTTAAATGACTCTAAAATAACTCTTCTGGAAGTCGCCCGTATAATATGATAAGCTTGAATCTGCTATTCTTTTATTAGCAATTTTATAAGTTGATAGCAGTATTACACTCGTTGACATTTTTGTGTAGATTGTGTAAACTGATGTAAACATTTTGTTTAATGTCTGTGGAAGATATTAGGCAAACATTGTGTATTCGGTAGATTATAAAATCGTGTCAAATAATAATTTCAAAAAGTACATTTGCGATCTGTAAACGATTAACGTACTCGCTGTAATATGCAACGTTTCACTTATATATTTCTAAATAGGTAAATATTTCACTCTAAAACTAATTAAAGGGATGTGATTTTAAGACTGAAATGGCAACAACTTGTGATCGACGCTTAATCAAGGAGATGTGGTTGTATATAGTTGTAAATAGAATACTTAGATAGATGTAATCGCGCAAACAGCGGTGTGTTCCTATCATTGAACACGTGACAAGAGGTATTGATAAATTTTATCTAAGTCTAAGAATTTGTTCATCCCAAAATTATATTTTTGTATAAGTATTGTCTGCAAAATTGCATTGTACCAAGTAATTAAGGTACCCATTTTAGCTTTTAATAATTCAAGTTCGGATTAGCCAACTGACCTATTTGGGAGTTGCATAATCACCTAAATCGATACTATTCCCACAAATTATAAAATTTCAATCATATATTAAGAATAAGACAATATGAATATAATTGATGTAAACAAATACGTAAAAGTTACATTTGTATAGTTAATTTACTGATGTTATAGAGTCCCAATCTAAGAATGTGTTCGACGGATATATTCGATCCGCTTACAACAACGCGATATATTTTTTTCTCTGACATCATAATCCACTTATTTCCTGTTTTCATATTAAACTGTATACATTTTATTTATTTATTTTATAAAAAAAATCTAAGTAAGTATATTACTTTTTATGTAATAAATAACACTTGACAGTCGAAATAATTCATATAAGTAACATAATATTCATGTAATACATAAATTAAAGTTTTTCATGTTGTAAATAATTCAAATGCTTAAGACTAATAAGTGAATATAAGTGTTTCTTTTATGGTCACGTATTATTCGCTAAATAAAACAATGCAACACATATGGAATAATTTATTGCACTTTCCTAAAATGTTATACTACAAATAAACAGTACTATTTACACTTTGCATGAATATCATTATGAGTATTTATTCTTAGTTTAAACTATTATAAATAAATTTAATCTACAGCCTGTCTTCCAACACATTTCTATCGAATTAAACATGGCAACATATGGCAAGTTTAATTCCTTATAATCAACATCATACAGTTGCAATAAACAAATTCTTAATCTAGACTTAAATGTAGCATACATAAGCTTTATACAGAAATATAATTATCGAAGAGTCACTATAATATAAGTTACATAAACATATCCACATTTATTTTTATAAAAATAAAAAAGTCATGGGTGCATGTACTTATGTACGCGCGTGAGAAGTTATACTTCTTTGGCGACATTAAATAAAATAATTTATATTATAAACAAATAAAAAGATTATGTAATCGACTGTTAAACTCAAATCAATAAAGGCACTTAAAAAGTTTATAATATAAAAAAACACTTTTAAATTATAATGTTATTATATAATATAAAATTATCATTATAATATTATATAAATTATTATTAACCAAAATATAAAATTTAAAATCACACACACACATACACATTCATAAATATTTGAGTAACTACCTTGAGCCAATTAGCGGCCAACTTCATCCTGCTGGTTTATTTCATGTCACTTTTGCGGGCAACTTCAACCTGTTACTTTTGTGTTACAGTTATGCGCGCGCATCTTAAAGTTACACTCTCATAATTTTCTCATAAACGCCTAAAGAAGTATAACTTCAGAAAAAGTTTAAGGCTGCCGTTTCCATGATTGATTCTACTCAATAAAGCCACTTTCTAAAGCTAATATGTAATGGATTTTTTTTCTTGTAAAAATGACTTAAGACATAAAAATCTAGCAGTTGAGTGCTTAAATAACAAATATTAAAAACCTTATCATAGGCTACTGATTTATTGTCTTTACTTGTGAGGCTATTACATCAGGCTGAAGTTTATAACTTTTATCAATTTAAGGTGTACACATACCGATACGTAACAGTCGTTATAGTATCAGTCGATTCCCTGACGCACTCAGCCTGAACTTTTCGAGTAATTATTAAGTAACTAATATGCGCCATGTAATTCTATTAACAAAATATTAAACAAATTTCAAATTAGAAGCATAAATTTAAATAATGGCCAAACCGTCAAGATTTGATTAATCTAATTTTTTATTGAAACATTATCATGCAAAACCTACGCGTTAGCTCCTACATTTAAGAATTATATTTTCACTTCTCTTAAAAGTAATTTTATCTATAAGGAACGCAAAGTACACGGTAGAATAACACCAACCCTTTTCGCTTATGCGGTTATCTTAAAAGGCGGCTTATGATAATTTAGGTAACCACCATACACCTCCCGTAGAGCACAAAATCGGCAGCAACGTTTTTCCACCTGCTAAGCTTGAAGACTATAGCAAAACCTCCCTTTATGGGGGAGGCAATCTATCAGTGGACATCTTTCAGCTGACAAGATCGTGATGGTGCCTTGGCAGTGAGGTCATGGGGGCTGGTGACAATTTTTATATCACAGAAGATTTTTAGGGAATATTTGATGATTATGGTGACTCCTCATATAACCATCAAGTAACTCAACGAATACTTTTTAGTCAGTTTAACTGCTAATATCATAGGCCGTTATAACCCATTTACACTCCCCATATTTATCATTATTAACACTATCAATATTTTTATTTAAAAATCTCTTATACGTTACTGTCTTAAATCAGAAGATGTTTAAATTCCGATGACGAAGAGACAAAGGAATTAAGATTGGCGTAGATAGGCATTCAGATCTATTAAAATGATAACTATTATGCTACAGCTTAATATAAAGGACGTCAGGGTGGCCAATCGCCGCTCGTGATTATTAACATTAAAATAAAATCGCCGTTAATTCCCTCTTGTTTTCGTGATATTGCAAATTACTTGAAATTAAAAAATTATATCCACAAGATTTATTTTTAAATAGAGTGTTTTGCAAATAAAATATATATAGTAGTCTACTATTTTATAGATGGAAGTGTGCAAAGCAGCAGATGTAATTTTCGTTCTATGTAATTTAGCCAAGCATCAAGACTAAATTACCTACTTATTCGTTAAATGTAAAATAAAAATCAAGAATCTTTAAAAAAAAAATTGCACACGGCATTAATGAAATCCTTTCTATTCAGTTATGAATAATTTAAAACGTTAACATCAAACAAGTAAAATATCTATAGAAAAATAGATTTTCTAGAAAAAATATTAAATTCTTGTCTGTAGAACGATGCGCCGTGTTGTATGTATTAGGTACTGTAGGTACTTTACTGATACATACAAGAATATAATAAAAGTGTAACGTGTAATGGTTCTGCTTTTATTCGTATAAACTACGCACGCTACGTCATAAAACGCTCGTATCATGGATTTGTATGACGCTCACTGTTCCTGAGGCCTTAGTGCGAGTTTACGCATTCGATACTCGTTATCGAGCGCATTACAGATTTCTATGAAGATTCCTAATTTCGGATGGTTACTGCTAGGGGAGTTTATACAAAATCCATATTAATATTTTACGCAGACGATATCGAGTATTCAAGCGCAAACTTACACTAGGGGCTCAGACGCCGCGCCGCCGCCGCCGTGTTGTAAAAGGGGTATGAAGTTGTTTTGTTTGAGGATGTCATGTAACATAATGATGTTCCATGACATCCTCTGTATGTCCCTTGTCCATATATATAGATAATATCGTGCGACGTTTGAAAAATATTCAAAATTGCGGACTGGGACGAGGCTAAAAAGTGTAGATATCACGTACTAGGTAGTTGATGCTTTACTCCCGAAATCGAGATTCCGGATAGAAAATAAATCGTTAACGATAATTCTTGTTCTTCCCCTCCTCCTTTTATTATTGAGAAGCGGAATTCTTTTGCCTGTGTAACCTAAATAATATCTATACGATCACACCCTTAGCATAGAGCCGTTGGAATATGCGGCCAGCGTAGCGCTGCTGTATCAACTTAGATTTACTTCTGTTGCTATAGTAGTGTTGCCCAAATGCAAGAACAAGACGAGACTTAGCCAGTCTTGGTCTTGGTCTTGCGCCAATACACCTGGTCTTGGTCTTGGTCTTGGTCTTGCGCTTGCAGTCTTGGTCTTGGTCTTGGTCTTGCAGCAAGAGTCTTGCAAGTCTTGCAATTACCTATTAGTCTATTGCTATTTATTAAAGTTTACTTTAAATCTTAGAAAAACGTATTAGAATTGGAACATTGTGAGCTTGAATTAACATAGCCATAGTAAAGATCAATCAGATTAATAAATAACTGAAGATTTGATAAGAAAGTCGAAAAATCAACTGACCTATATGTCGTTTTCCATGGAAGTAACTGTTTCTTAATAAACATTTATGATTTATAAGCTTACATTTGCTAAAACATGTAAAAAAACAAATTAATTACAATAACTTGACTGTATTTTAAATAACAATGTCTGTCTAGAAAGAGATTGAACCCTCAACTTGCATGAAATTTAATAAAAGAGTTTTATGATTTATCATTTATTTCAATCAAAAATAAAATACAACACAAATCAAACATAACAGTACACAACAGCTTTATCATTAGGTTATGTTACTTTATATCAATTCTTTTGACCAAGAATTAATACAAAGTAACCATCTGGCTGACTCATCACTTAACCTATTTCTATGTTTTCTAATTACTAATGATGCTTTAGAAAATAATCTCTCAGCAGGTACTGAAGTTGCAGGTATTGAGAGAAAATCACGGGCCATCTTCGATAAAGTCGGATACTCTGTCTCATGCGTCCTCCACCAATCTAAAATGTCTTCCGAGCTGGCAGTTCTTGGTTTTCTCAGGTACTCCTCCAACTCGTCTATCACTAAGCCTTGAAGACAAGATCCAGATGACGTCGAGGGACATTCATAGAGTTTATCAAAGTCTATAATGTCTTCATCTTCATCACATACTTTATTTTCTTTTCTTGGCAATTCCAGAGATTTGTTCAGTGAGTGTAGACTTTTATATTCTTCATAAAGTTCATTGAACTTGCGCAGACTTTCTGTTTTAAGTTGCTTCCCCCACATTGTCAGGTCAAAAGTCTGAGCCTTATGCCTTGGGTCTAAAATTAAAGAAGTACAATAAATCCAGTTGCTCTTCTTATAATGTTTAAGCATTTTGTCTCGAGCTGCTTGGAAAGCTAGAATGAGCCTTTCATCCACTTCAGATCGATTAGGTTTCTCATCTAACTGTTTTACCATGGATTCAATTTTATCTAGCAAGAGATTGAATGATACAATGACTAGCGGTAATGTAACATATTTGTCTCCACCAAGTTTTGTACTTAAAAGTTTAAAGTTTATTAGAAATTTATGTAATTTTTCGAGTACCTGCCATTCACTAGCTGTGATTTGAAAATCATTCAATTCGGTGACAGAACTGCACAATATGTTAATGCCCGCTCTCACTTTTAAACCAAATCCAATCATATCATGTGTGGAATTCCATCTTGTTGGACAGTCAAGAATGGCATTTAGATTTGATGGCACGCCAGCTGCTTCACAAGCAGACTGAAACTTCTTCTTCACTATCTCACTTCTTTTTATTTTACTGGAAATACTGCGTAACTTTGTTACAGATGTACGCGAGTCAGCAATATTTGGTGCATATTCTTCATCTTCCTCAGTTTCGTCTGCATAGTCTTCATACTGCTGATCTTGCGCGTTAGTGTCAGACTCACAGTGTAATGCTAAGGTCTCTAATAAATCTTGTACACCAAGGTTTAAAATGTGAGCAAAGCACCGGAAATGTTGATTGTCTGAATCAAAGTGTGGCAACTGTTTGCCCAGTTCATACATAAATTTGGTATTTGCAGTTGCGTTGTCGACCGTGATACCTTGTATTTTATCAATTATGCCATATTCCAATAAACATTCATGGAAAATCGTTGCAATATCTTCCCCAGTATGTCGACCGCGTGATGGTATAAAATCAAGAACTACAGATCGATACTTCCATTCGTTGTCTATATAATGCATAGTAACCCCGTAGTAACTCCTACCAGCAATTGACGTCCACCCATCAATGGTAAATGACATTTTAGATGATAATTGTTGAAGTCGTTCCTTGAGATTAAATTGGAGCTCTTCAAATCGCTCTTTGACTTTCCTTCTAAGTGTAGACCTTTTAGGAAACTCCATATTAGGGCAAATACGTCGAAAATATACTTGTGTAGCTTCGTCATCGAAAAATGAGAAGGGAAGATATTTTTTCACTACCCAATCAACTGTAGCTGTCGTGATGTTGTCACTGCTGTTTTCCGACTGAAATAAAACAATAAATCTTGTGTTATTATTTAAAACATACTAGGTTTGAGCGTTTAGGAGGAGGAGGTTTGTTGTTGTTAAATCGAGAAAATCGTTAAATTGACATTTGTTATATTAAGGTTGCACTGTACTGTAATTTACCAAAATAAAGTACTTAGTTGTTACTGGCCGATTATGAAAACAAATGAAAATATAGGTGTTTATAAAAATATTTAAGACGATAATTACATACTTAATATGTCGCACCCCTAGATGAAAACACCACTAACTCAAAAATACTTACGTAAGTTAATGGCGTTTTTGAAAGTATCGCATGAACAGCTACGCGGAGTTAAAATTCCCGTAGCGACAATTTCGACCATTGTTAAAAATGACGCGAAATATGTACCTATGTATTACTATTTTATCAATATCTATAAAATATTCCGAAGTCAGTTTAAAGTCATTTGTTCAAAAAAGACTTTTTTGAGTTCCTGGAGTTTTCATATAAAAAAAATATATTCTTACCTGTCCACTTCTTCCAGCGGTTACTAAAAAGCTTGTGATATCTCCACTTAATTTTGGTTTAACAGGAAGAAATATTTGTGATTCCTTTTTGTGGAAAGATATTAGATGTTTCCTTAAGCCTGAAGTGTTTCTGTTTTTCATTTTTATTTCAGTCTTTTTATGTTGGCACAATTTACACAAGGCAGTTTGGGATGCATGAATTATTTCGAAAAACTCCTCAAATTTGCTTTTGGGTCTTTTAGATCTGTGACTCAAACTCTCGTTACTCGGACTAGAATAATTTGAATCTTCGTCACTCATATTAAATTGTACACGTGATACGTTTTTAGAAAACAACAAGAATTAGTAAAAACAATTATTAAGTTAGACTCGAAGCACAGCTCAATTGGAAATGACTGGAATTAAAATAATTCCTTTGTTTATAGTACGTTTCCTTGCTTTCTACCGCGCCGCCTCGCCACGTGCCGGCTCTATTAAAAGGATGCCGCCGCAAATCAAACGATGCCGCGTGCGGCGTACAAACACAGATTATTACCTACTTGTACAGACGCGACGCGTGAATAAAATATATGTAAAGAATTAGTGCCAATCACTATTCTTTACATATAAGTGAATGTTTTGGCGTACATCTATACTAATCTATACTAATATTATAAAGCTGAAGAGTTTGTTTGTATGTTTGATGACAGAAGTTTTAAAATAAATAAATAAATCCTGAACGTCACTATACCTCCAAAGTTACTATTCTTCGTGGGCGAAGTCGCGGGCACTGCTTGTAAATACTTTTATTTTTTTTTTTTTTATTTTTTTTTATTTATTTATTTCATATACAAGAAAAAAAAATACAAAGATACAATTTAGTCCCACAAAACCGACTTGTCGGTTTGACTGAGGGATCTTTAGTCTCTTAGCTTATAATTATAATTATGTAGGTATATAATACAACTATAACTGTATCAGGTAAAGTTAAGTGCACAATAATTGGATTTAGACTGAATTACAACAAACTGAAGGAAAATTTAGCGGTGATAATAATAAGATACAATTGTTGTAAGATATAAAATACGTGTGTAAAAAACAACCACGCCTCCGAGCCCTCAGATGGGCTCGGAGGCGTGGTTGTTTTTTACACACGTATTTTATATCTTATAGAAATATTGCATTGTGAATGCAAAAAAATAAATAAAAACATACAATTGTTGTGTTAAATAGTAGTCATCAGATAATCTTTTAATATTTTTTTAAATTTATTTTTATCCGTTTCACATCTAATAGTTTCGGGCAACGAATTAAGAAGATATGGTATACGCTTCTGTAAAGTTCTGTCACCAAAATAATTTTGAACCCTAGGAATTACAAATTTCTTTTTTGAAGTGGCTCTAGTGATCTGGTTATGATTTATGTATTCAAAAGTGGAGACACACTCTCGGCTGCCGTGATTATTTACTAATAATAAATCGCAGGCTTTTTATTTTATTAGTAGGTAAGTACCTACGCTTTTTATATTATTTTATTAATTATGTAGAATTTTTTTACACGTTTCAAGTATATTTAAAAGTGGCTACAATATTTATCAAACGGGTGATATTTGAACACTTTTTTGCTATTTTTTCTTGTAAAAACTTAAGAAATATAATGACTAAATGTACAATAATAGTACCTAAGTAATTAGTTTAAAACCATATAATCAATATTATAATATATACTTACTAGAATAAATTATTATGACATCTACTACCTATCCTTACCATTTTATTCTAATCATAATACTACTTGCGTGATCAGTATAATGTATTCATTTTCATTATAAGCACTCTGAAACTTATTTATTCTTTGGAACACCTGTAGGTACTCTTAAAATTCGAAATTATTTTGCATGAGTATACCTACGCCTACGCCCTGTGGCGGCAATCAAATAGTGTCAAATGTTGTGATTTCGGCGCGGCGGCAACGATTGTTGTATATGATTTCAAAAGAAGCCGCCGGCGCGTGTATTATAACCATGTGCTTCCGAAAAGCAGCAAATTTCTTTGAGAAGTAAGTACAAAACCTTTGATGCCGCATTATCAAAGTGCCGATGGTTAAAACATAACTATGCATGCACTCAGTTTGATTTTAATGGATATTTTTTTATTCGCTATGTAGGTATGTTTATGGTATTAGTCGTAATGCGCATAGATCCAGTTTTTCATATTCTTTGATACAGTTTTTTGCGTCTCATAGAATTCCTAAGCGTACCTATACACCGAACTGTTACACCTAACTACTCCGTGAAATAGCGCTAAGTCCTAGCTGCAAGACGCAAGAGTCTTGCAGGCTTAGTCTTGTTCTTGCTCAAGTCTTGCACGGTCAGTCTTGGTCTTGGTCTTGCTAAAAATACGCGGTCTTGTTCTTGGTCTTGGTCTTGCAAAAACGCAAGAACAAGACCAAGACTGCAAGACCAAGACTGAATTTGGGCAACACTATGCTATAGGTACTTTGAATGGATGCAATTAACAATAAAAACTGTGACGCAACTCAACACTTGTTGTAGTATTTCATATGTTAATTGCATATTAGGTACGTTAAAAACATCTACTTGTAGTAAAATTCTATACTAGTCTTGTAGCCGCTCAACATTTCCACTGGTCCCCGGCGATCCAACGATGACACTCGCTTCACTCACCACGGTGTTACCTAAGGCTGTCTGCTCGCTCGACGTTTCGACTTCACTTGATTCTTCAGAGGAACTCTCATTTTCACCCGAATCCATCTTTTCCGTTGCACTCTGTTTGTGTTTGTTTTTCTTAAATTGCTCTTCCATTTCTTTAAATTTCAATGTGAGATATCTGTAATAATGGTTACAAAAAATAGAAAAGGATGATTAATAAAACTTCGAATTACTAAGATTCATTTAGAAATACAGTTAAAATAGGAACCCATAGTTTTTGTTTCTTTTTTATTTAGTACTAGCTGACCCGGCCACGCGTTGCTATGGTAACGTTAATTGATTATAAAAACTGTTATTCCTAGGCTTATGGTAACTTTGGTAACAAACACACAAAGTATTGTCTTTATATAGTAGAGACTAGCTGACCCGGCCACGCGTTGCTATGGTAACGTTAATTGATGACCTGGCCACGCGTTGCTATGGTAACGTTAATTGATTATAAAAACTCTTATTCTAAGGCTTATGGTAACAAACACAAAGTATTATCATAATATTTATGTACTGATTATTGACAAAAAAAATGCAAAAAATATTCGCAATATTCTTCGAAAAAATTCTCATTACAAGTAAGTTTGCGACAGTTTAGTGTAACGATAGTCCTGCCTTTCTCAATAAAGGTTCTGGGTACGCACAATGGCAAACATGAAATATCGCTTTATTTACGAGTACGACTACTACCGTGGCACCAGTGCTGCAGAAACAGCGCGAAGGATTAACGACATGTATGACAGCGGTGTCGCAAAAGAAAACACGGTATGTTTTCATTCTGGAAATGTCGACTTTCAGAACAAGCCCCGTGAACGACCGGAGACCAAAGTGAATAATGAAGAATTAAAGGCTATTGTGGAAGGGGATACGTCGGAATCCTTTTTTAAGCAAATCGGGAATGTTAAAAAGAATAAACTGAGTGAATCAAACCAGCAAACACGCGTCGACTGCTGCATCGATTTAAAATCGGGTCATTAGGTGTGATGAAAAGACCCTGTACGGTAATCGGAAGTGCTCGTCGCAATGGCTTAACCCTGGAGAACCAGTCAATTCCTGCCCCAAGCGAAAATTAACGCAGAAAAAAATATTTGTGTGATGGGCAGACTAGTGCCGGTGTCGTTCCTTACAGCTTACTAAAATCTAGCCAAACGATTACGTCAGATATCTATTGTCAGCAGCTGCAAACCATGATGGAAGAACTAGCTGTTAGGCTTAAGGCCTATACTGCTTCAAGACAACGTTAGACCACACACTGGCTTAGGCCGTCTGTTATGCAGTGTGTGGTCTAACTGGTCTAACTAGAGCAGCTGCAATTGGAATGTCTGCGACATTCACCGTACTCCCCGGACCTTGCTCCAACAGATTGCCTTTTTTCCGGATTTTGGATGACTTGTTACAAGGAAAAAAATTCAACTCCGATGTGGCAGACCAAAGCGCGTTCAGAAAGTTTATTGATTCTGGCCCCCATGTTTTTTTCAGTAAAGGGATCAATTAACTACCTATGAGATGGCAAAAATGCATAGATAACAAAGATGCATAGTTTGATTAAAGAAATAAGTGTGTTAAAAAAATCGACTTTATATTTATCCCATACAAAACACCAATTTCATATGTAAGGACCTAATACTTACTTATCCACTAAAGGTCCGCTGTAGTCCTCGGGGAATTTGGGCGAATGTGGTAGAATGTATTTGTAAAGGCTCTCATTGAGAACGTAGAGTTGCGCAGTGGAGGCACACTTCACGTTAAACCACCAGTCACAGGTCAACCCTGCCTGAGAGAAAATTGTGCCGTTGGGACACAGGAACGAAGCCTGACCACCATTCAAGTCGCAGTAATGCCATACCTAAAAGATAACTCAACTGTTAAATATACCTACTCAATTAGGTAGTTAAACATTCCAATACTCATATTGTCTGCCGCCTGCGCGTTGTCATGTTATCGGTGCATCTTTTCGTGCGTTAAGAATTATGAACTATGAATACAGAAAAAAACATCACTAAAGTAGGGTACTAATACACCTTGCTTGTTGCGTTACTAAAAAAACAGATTTTTTTTAACTTAAAATAATAAATTTGCTACACTTAAGGAGTTTATATAATCTACAAATTTTCATTTCCAGATTGTTTATAGGCAGCTTTCTAAATAATATTTAATCAGAAGCTTACCTGACATTTGGTTTCGGGATCCGCAAAAAACCCTTTATAACGTTGAGTTTTACAATTGAAAGCAGTCTGCGGGATGGTGGTAAGAATTGGATAATCGACTCCCGGCCGCCCCGGAGTACCGCCTTCGTCATCTGATGTAATGGGCAACGGGAATCGCTGGCTGGTGCTTGCGCTGGACGGGAACTCTTAAGAAATAAATAAGGTTAATATGCAAGATAAAGTGATTGCATAATTCTCACGCTGCTTAATTCAATATTCAATCAAATGGCCTATGGTTTGCTACAGGTATACACATTTAGATTCTATATATAACAATTACATGAGATCGCCGCCTCAATTTTTAAATTAGGATATTAAAATAGTAAATAATAAAACAAGTACGTATATAACGTTTCTATTTTCGAAAATAAGTACATACCATCTATGTGTTGAGAAGGAGTGTTGACTGGGGCAAGATACGGTTCATCATGGAAATCTGTATCTTCAGTAACTACGGGTATTGGTGTTACACTTTCTATGGGTTGTGACGTAACTTCTACCACCTTATCATGTATTACCGGTTTTGGTGTGAAATCTAGTTCTTTTTCGTTTTGGTTAGGTAAAGCCTTTAACGCATTTAATACTTGCAATAGTGTCCTAATCGATGCCCCTACATTCTCTCTGGTTATTGGTTTAGGAATGGATTTGTTTATTTGTAAAGAATTTAGTAGATCTGCTAAGGTTCCGGTATTCGCTTGCATGTAAGGTGGTTTATAAGTAGGTTGTTCACCAAAATATTGAAAATAATTTGGATTCAAGACCCCTTCGTCAGGTCCTGCAGGGGTTCCTGAATCTTGAACTTTCTGTTGTTTGTCTGACTGTAATTCATGTATTGAAGCCTCCGTTAAAGTTGATTCATGTGGTAAGTAGACTGGCGTTCGTGCAATCGGTCTAAATCCAGTTTCAATAACTGGCTGAATGATAGGATTATGTGGACGTTGCTTTTCATAGTAACTTTC
Source organism: Calamotropha paludella (assembly GCA_927399485.1). NCBI lineage: Eukaryota > Metazoa > Arthropoda > Insecta > Lepidoptera > Crambidae > Calamotropha > Calamotropha paludella. The sequence goes on along the minus strand of OV656815.1, from coordinate 15,867,516 downwards.
TGAAACTATTGAAGGTTGTTTTCTCACATCTGACAACTGAGGAGTATTGCTGTTATCATAAATGTATATAGGACGTGCTGGTCTTGGCTTAATATGCACTTGTTCCTTGGGTATATAAACAGATATCTGTGGTTGAGGTTTTCCTATATGATAAACATTTTCATTTTTAACTTCTACTTTTACAGGAGGCGTTTGTTCGTATGGTACTAACTTATATTTAGGCGTTTGTTCTTTTTCAGGAATATAATATCTGATGTCAGCCGAATCTACATTTTCGTGCAGATTTAAATACGGTTTTCTAGTTGGTGGTGAGAAAGGCACACTAGGAGCTTTAAATATCGGTTTTTGAACTATCCTTTCATATTCAAAGTCGTTATTCTGTCGATAGTTTGATAACAATGGATTATAATTAGGATTTCTAGTACTCTGCGATGTTGGAGCAATCCCTTTATACAAATATTTTGTTGGATTCGCTGAAGCTATATTGTATTGCGTTAACCTATTACCTTGATAAAGAGGTATGTTTCGATTTGTATGGTAAAATATATTTTTTGGTTGTCGTTGTTCAGATTGTTGTTGTATAGTTTTCGCTTCAATAATTTCGGCTTTTTCAACTTCAATATTTTTAGCGGCTTCGATGGGTGGTGGTGATACTAAGTCGTTAGCATAATAAAATGTCATATATGGAATTAATCTCCTATACCTTTCATTTATAGATAACTTGGTAGAGTTGCTATGTAGTTTCCTTTTCCTCAAAGTAGCTTTTGTAGTTGCTTCAACTGATTTCGTCATCATGGGAGTAAATCCTTTTTGTACGTCAATCATCATTCCGCCGATCATTTTTATTTCTGGACTATTACCGTTAGATGACACTGTAATCGATGCCACTATCGGTATTACTGAAACAATATCAATATTTATATTACAAAATTGAAGGTAGGTAGGGACTAATAAATATTTTACAAAAACGTTTTATGTAGCTAAATTATTTTAATAGAAATTTAGCTTTTACACATTTAAATAAAACCATTTTTCCTTCGACATCCTATGATCTCGGCTCCTGTATTGAGTGGAAATGTCAGGATTAAATTTAATAAAACAAAATTAAATACACTATTTATCTAGTGTTTTTATTTCAGTATATATTTTTGTGTAATTAAATTATTTTACATAGAAGAAAGCAATGACAACGTATTAAAGGTTAAATTCAAACATTGAATTGTGAATAATTAAAATAACACTAATCAACTGAAATAATAGACGTTCAAGTAATCTTTCTTTGGATATAAATGCATTTAATTGACTACCCATCTAACCGTATTGTGCAGTAACCTTCGATAATATTCGATCTATATTAATAACTAAGCTCACCTTGAGTAATAACAATAACAAAAAATTACCGCATCACGAATCGTATTCATAGTTTTTTTTTATATTAATACTTATTGTATAGCATTTAAGTCGTGAGCAACTTTTTCTTTTAATTAATGAAATATAGAATAGGCTAGTTAAAGATGCTGCATACGTTTGTTACAATTACATCATTAGCCTTATGCAGGACCGTAATAAGATTTAAGGTCAACAAGTAGTTCATTAAGTCCATTTCGTAAGAGTGCTCGCAATTATATAACGAAATGTTTCATGCACCACCTGCTGTCATCATCAGGCGTCTTAATAAAAGATAAAATAAAGCATGCCTGCATTTAGAAACATTCATCTAGATGAATCCAATTATGCAAACATTGGTCACTTTGGTAACTCCAACAGAAGGGCTTAGAGTCGCACCGGTCTTACTTTCACGCTCACATTCCATCTATGTTCTATAGTCGTTGCATGAATCTATACCACTGTAATCTCGGTGAATGTTTGACATCAAGCAAAACCAATATTACCTAATGATCTAGAAGTATATAGTTGTTTAAAAATGTATCTATTTCAGAGACCTCGTTTAAATGAAATAATATAAATATTATCAATTTTTTTTTATATTTATTACTACGTAACCGAAACGAATAATATTTATAGTCAATGGTTAATTTATCATATTACCCAATGCATCCACTTATCTACAACTATTAATGGTCATCATCTTAGCTTGTTATTTTAAAAGGAACACTTGCCTACTCATTATTACCAAATTTCTGTGGTCAGTCTTACAACACGCTTGAATCGCATTTATATTTTTTTACAAAATTATTTTAACTTAATGATTAAATTATTTAAACGGCTGTCACTACAAAAAATGGATCTTAACTACATTCGCATCCATGTAGGTATTTATTACCATATAAGTACTATATATACTTATAATAACATGATACAACACAACACAGGGTTACACTCAACATTACTGATTGATAGGACACTAAAGAGTGTTTAATAAAATAATAAAACACCACGCGTGCGTATGCGTTGGAGTTGAATTAAGTATAAATCAACAAACCTCAGGAAATAGAGGTAATAAGCTTTTATAGTTAAACCTATTAGCTACCTTATCTGACAGAAGTAATCCAAGCTGCCGATTGGGAATTACATAATGAGAACAAATAAACTAAGCTCCCGGTCTGTTGCGAAAAGCACCTTCATGTTGGCCAAGGAGTAAGTAAGACATGATTGTAGTAGATAGCTAATAAACCAACACAGTAACTTAAGAGTAACTTCAAAAGTTGGCATTGTAGCATCTGTACTATTTAGAATGTAGAGTTCATTATATTGTACAGATAATATGATTACCTGAGAATTACCTACATAAAGAACATTATCCAAAACTGACTCGGGAGTGGACAAGGGGCTCAGCAAAAAACAATTGTACCTACTGTAAATTCTTATTAATTTTAAGACGAATTTCAGTGACCTTATAGTTGTATCAAAATTCCGTTATCATAAAACATGTCTTAAAGGAAATAATAGTCCTACTTCCTACAGTCACTGGTCTCCATTTCAGTTCTGGTGTTGCCATTGTATAGTTGTACAATTACATTCGATAAAAATCGATTTTAAAATAATTTTTATATTAATTTTTATTAAAATAGTTCTTGCGATATTTTTCAAAACATCGTTATTATTTCTTACTTTTGCTTTACGCGAAACTAAAAAGCAAAATAACAACTATGAATTCGCACAAACACATTATTTATAACACAATTTATTGTAATCGATGTTTTAAACGTAGTTGAAAAAGGCTCATTTTAAATGCCACTGTCGCCTATACATATATATACTAATTTACTCTGTGTGTCATTTTGACTATAATTAGTGATAGAGAGGGTGTAGGCCAATCCTTTAAATAATAAATGAAAAAATTACATAAAAACAACAGTTTAGGAGATTATGTGATAACAAATAATTTAAAAGAAGGTGCATACAATTTATAAACATAAATGTAAACATCAACATTATATTCTTTTCACAATTAGAACACAGTGACTTTATATTAATATCGGGTGGTACATAGCAGTTGAAACAGTCATCTTCATATTATTGAGAACACTTCATAGGTGATGGTTCCTACACAATCGAAGTGTGCTCGACTCGATAAGCAACTTATGGAAGGTTTTCCTTCGGCCTCTAATAATTATACTCTTCTGAGAGGAAACTTCGAAGTATGCATATAAGTTGTACCTAATTTATACTTTGTATACATCTTATATAAAAAATCTTGCCAGGGAGAGAAGCAATTAAAACCTTATCATTATAATTGTGTGGTAAGCCGAAGGACACTAATGACAATTATTTGGTTTTTAGGTCGGGCAAGGAACCAGAGTAATATGATTTCCACCTGCCCAGTATTTAGATAACATATTAGATTAGCAATTCAGATTAATAAAGATATGTTGAAAAATTAGTTGATTTCTTGTTTGAAATGTCCCTATCCTAAATATATATATTTTTTAAGAAGACTGACGCAAAACAAATACTTTAAGTAGTTTCTTGGTAGTATATACTTCCCAATTGATATAGTTTCACTGCTTAAAATATATGTCCACGTTAAACCAAACCGCCTTTACAAAGTGGACAATGTCCTTTTATTTTCCTTTTGCCTACCCGTTATAAAAAGGAAAGTCATTACCTTACAGCTAATTTGTCGTCCTTTTACACTACATACTTAACTACAACACTAAACAGTTATAGGTAGGTACTTAAGTTATTCAATAATGTTGGAATTACAACTCGTTCTTAAAAATCTTACGAGGACTTTCATTTCTCCATTTTGTAACTGGGTCGATTGTGGTGAACAAGGTAATAAATACTTCTTTGTGTGTAATATATAATATGTATCATCATAAATGTCAATTTGAGCCTAGTTTATTTATTTTAAAACAAAATTTTGCTAATATAACGCAACGTATTCTCATCAATCATTCTGACGTAAGAGGCATCTTTTGACTATTAACAATTATAATTTCAGTCTACATTACAATTTTCTAAAAACTTAGCCTTACACTGATATAACAAGGAATTATAACTTGGCGGAAGCGTATATGTGAGTTGGTTATTCTATTTTGAGTACGTTTACTTTAACATATTAGTGTATTATATTAAGTGTTGCCAAAAATCGGTCTTGGTCTTGTTCTTGCATTTTAGCCGCCTAATTTTTGCAAGACCAAGACCAAGACTGATCGTGCAAGATTTGAGTAAGAACAAGACTAAGCCTGAGAGACTCTTGCGTCTTCCAGTTAGGACTGAGTGACGTTTCAGGTAGTATAGGAGTTCGGGGTATACTATTCGGGACTTTATGAGACGCAAAAAATATATAAAAAAATTGGAAAATTGGACTTATGCACATTACGAACAATATCATAAACATACATAGCGAATAAAAATATCCATAAAAGAAAAAAGAGTGCATCCCTAGTTTTCACCATCGGCACTTTGGTAGCACGCGGCGCCTCGTTGTTTGCCTGTCTTGTCTCAAAGAAATTTTGCAGCTGTTCGGAAGTACACGGTCAAGATTGGCTTCTATTGATATCATATACAAACAATCGTCGCCGCCGCACCGCACGCACAACATTTGACACTGTTTGATTGCCGCTACAGAGTACAAGTGTTCCAAAGAATTAAATAAGTTTCCGGGTGCTCAGAATAGACACGAATACATTATTACACGAATATTGTAATTCGATAATGGTAAGGATAGGTAGATGTCATAATTTATTCTAGTAAGTAATTATTATAGCTATATTAACTATATGGGTTATAAATATTAGGACTTACTATTATTATTTATTATTGAACACACATTGTAACATTTATTCAAAATATTACACACATACTAAATTTATTTATGAACTGGGCAAACACCTGCCACACTTTGATTCAGGTAATCAACATTTCCGGTGCTATGCTTACATTTAGAACCATGTACAAGATTTAGGTATTAAAGACCTAAGCATTACACTATGAAACTGACAGTAACGCACAAAAACAGTACTATGACGACGAAACTGAGGAAGATGAAGAATATGCGCCAAATATTGCTGATTCACGTACAGCTATAACAAAATTACGCAGTATTACGCATTAAAATAAAAAGAAGTAAGATTGAAGAGGAACTTTCAGTCTACTTGTGAAACAGTTGGCGTGCCATCAAATATGAATCCCATACTCGACTATCCAACGAGATGGGATTCCACACATGATACATAACATCTAGTTTAAAAGTGCGAACTGGCATTAACATATTGTACACTTCTGTCACGGAATCAAATGACTTTCAAATCACAGATAGTGAATGGTAAATACTCTAAAAAAAACATAAATTTCTAATAAACTTTTATCAACGAAACTTGCTTGAGAAAAATATGTTACATTACCGCTAGTCATTGTATCATTCAATCTCTCGCTCGATAAATAAGAATCCATGGTAAACAATTAGATGAGAAACCTAATCGATCCGAAGTGGATGAAAGGCTCATTCTGGGTTTCCAAGCAGCTCGAGTTAAAATGCTCAAACGTTATAAGAAGAGCAACTGGATTTATTGTACCTCTTTAATTTTAGGCCCAAGGCATAAGGTTCTTGAGTGACTTTATGGGGGAAGCATATTAAAACAGAAAGCCTGCGCAAATTTCATGAACTTTATAAAGAATATAAAAATAGGTAATTGCGAGACTGTTGCTGCAAGACCAAGACTGGGAGCGCAATACCAAGACCAAGACCAGGTGTATTGGCGCAAGACCAAGACCAAGACTGGCTAAGTCTCGTCTTGTTCTTGCATTTGGGCAACACTGATTATATCCTTAATTTAGTATAGTAAACACATACTTAATTTTATCATATATGGCTTAGTAGGTACTATTTAGTACTAAGTATCATGATAAGAAAGTATTATTATCATGGCTTAGCACATACCTACTAAGTATACTGCATCTGCTCACTGAAACAGGTGCAGGTATAGTTCGTGCTAAGGCTGATACCTATGTAAGTTGACTTCAATCGGTAGAGAAACGATACGAATTAAAGCACTTTAGAAAGGCAGGATCGCGTGTGTTGAATACGGGTAAACCTTGGAGAAGTGACTGGCTGAGCGAGATCCGCATCCTGACTGCGCTAACACAATGATCACTCATTCATGTACCTATACTTATTTTATTACATATTAATAGGTACTTATTACTGACGCACGTGTTTAATTGTGATTAATATTTTACCTCACGAAATAGACACTGACTGATCTTGTAATCAAAAAGCCGATCTAAAATTACTTCAAATACTTCAACTACAAAAGAACATTAAATATTATTACATACTACTGTCACATAGTATATTTATGATTGAAACTACCCAATAAGCATTTTAACTTTCTGACCGATTAAATCGGTCTTGTACGGGAACGCTACGACTGGTTATCACTGCAATACTTTCAGTAATTTTAGCGTAAAATTCACATTATTCGTACATACTACATAACACGCTAGGTACTAATTAATTGATACATATTATATTATCAATTATATATATATCTCAATTATTTATACCTATATATCCGATATATCGATAAATTTCTTGTAAATACCAACTTAGTAAATTTAAATTCAGTGATCCCAACATTTTGGTAATAGGTTAATAAGTCAATGTTAGAATAAAATTTAAATGAAAAAAAAAACATCATTTATAATGCTTTTTTTATTAATTTGTAAGTAAAGTAATTCGGAAGTTTCAAGAGATCAAGTTTTATTTTATTAGGTAAAATTAGGTAAAAACGAGATTTTATGTATTTGTAAAATTAATAAAATAAAAAGGGGCTTTATGCCTGGAACGAGGCCAATATAAGATAAGCGTTACAAGCTTTAAGTAGACAAAGGAAGTAGAATTTTAGTCGTGCCTAAAGATCCCTAAAACAAAAGTTCGATAAGAAGAATATAACAGACTGATTTATTCTGATAGGCACAATTAAATATTTTATTAATAAAATGTTAACCTCTCACTCACTAGGCTGTAATCTGTAATCCATTACAAGTGCCAACAGCAATTGCTGATCGATATGACATCGAAATAGCCGCCCTTAAACATAATACTAAATGGTTTTAGTATTAAGTATAGAGGCATATCGTGCTTTGCTAGTGCACAGCATGATTTTAAAGTTCAATTGCCTATACTGTCTTTATATCTTCGTTGACTGTTTGAACGACCAACTTTCTTGTACCTAAATAACTACTTTGTGAGAACTTAGATTGAACAGTCAACCAATTTTATTCCTAGACCACCATAAAACAGTATCGCTTCTGCAAAAGAATTACGACGTTCAATTTTATAGAAGTTCAATGTCACATGGAATCATTAATTGCATAAGTCTACCAATAGCGGCCTAAGAATAATCTCATGAATCAATAATAATTATGAATCGATAAAACCAAATCCAAGATTTATTTATTCCTGCTGTTCATCCGCATTCTAATGAATTGTTTATACTTATATAGGTACAACAAAAAACGTAACATTTTCTATGTTAAATTTAGTGAAATGAGCAGCGGGTTTTATAAGCGTGCAGTCATTAAAATTCGTTAATAGTTGACGAAGGCTACATTAATTTCATGGTAAACTTAGACAATAAAAACCGTTAATGCATTAACAGTCAACAGGATAAAATACAACTCGTTTGAAAACCGATACGAAACGGCATAGCCGATATCAATGGGGCCTTGACATAACCTACCGTGAGATCGGCAAACTTTTAACAAGATACGTTTGATTGTTACTTTTTGCCTGCCATGGTTGGATAAAAAGGTGAAAGTTTATTTGAAAATATTAAAGTTAACACTTAAAATGACGTAGGACAAAAGTAAGAAACATGCATTTCTACACGGCCAATTCCATGGTCTGCGAAAACATTTATTGCACTGTGTTAGCCTAAAATAATTAAAAAGCCATTCCTTATTATTAACTTAACAGATAAATCTATTCACTTAGTGCATCCGTATCTATAACAGATATTAGAGGTTGCTACGAGATAAAGAATAATTATTGCTTGTAGATGACTGATTGGACAGCTGTCCAACCAGCTGCTTACAACACTAAATGTATTTTTTTTTGTCATGTGAATGGCGGAATTGGAAACACTCGCCCGGCCAAGGTCCAAGACTTATTTTACGAAAAATATTCAAATGTAACCAAATTCATAATAATGACATTGGTTTCTTCATAAGTAAATTATTAGTATTGTTTAACACATTTTTATACTCGCACAAAATATAATTTCATTATATAACTTACGCATACGAATAATGTTTTCATAAAATGCATAATACCCTAAAAAGGTCTAACCTAAATATTCTTGATAATTTATTAAATGACTAACATCGATCCCCATACACTAGTCGTGACCAAGAGTCCATAACGCTTACCTACATAAATTCAATAACATCAAGTTAGGACACTATTGTTCCATTCTGTCACGAATTTCAAATCTCAAAAGTTCATATCTCGAGTAAAAATCGTGACGCAAGTCATGCTCTTATTTATACAAAGTAGCTACTCCTATAGATCCTAAACGCGATGAAAAATTTTAAAAAATTGGGCCAAACTACTTTTTGATGTCTAAAAATTGGTATCCACGGATGAATTTTACTTTTCATGAGGAAAGTAGTCATATACAATTATACATTATTTTCTTTTCAATAAAACAAAATTACTAAATGTTTATCCAAGAAAATTACGGTAACAACTCTTCTTTCTTAGTAACGCTGTTGACTTTCATACAAAATATTACTATCTTAAAGCATGAGTCTCATGTTATAAACAGTAACCTCTCATTATATCTCGTGATCGCTTTGTACATGAATATTGTTATAAAATATATAAAAATTTAATTTTATTACAAATTCAGTAGATATCTTTTATCCGAAAAGTTAAAAAAATAAGTATTTTACATTATCCCCACCAAGAATAAAAGCTTAGCTAGCAACGCAAGATGCACGAAAATAACCTTAAAGTAAAAATATTCTAAAAATTCATACCTCGCTTTGTTTGTTATGTTGTTAATCTTATAACAAATATTATCAACAGCGGGAGAGATATATGCTATCCGAATTAGTCGTTTCACAGTAGGTATTAAAGGTCACCGTCATCAAAAGGTAATTACTAATGATATTTGCACTATTATTATTCTTACGCACTGTTGTTCTATAAATAGCGACAATATGTTTCTACTTTTCCATTAAGTGTTTATTTATGGCATAATTAAACATTTGCCGACCGTTTGGTGCAACGGTAGCGATCCTGCCTTTCGCACCGGCGGTCCTGGGTTCGAATGCCGGAAAGGGCAGATGTTTTTATGATGAATACGAGCATTTGTACCCGAGTCATGGATGTTTATATATATTTCTATGAATATTACTTATTTATGTATGATACCTATATGTAAGTCTATCCGTTACCCTAGTATCCATAACACAAGCCTTAAAAGTGCTTACTTTGGGCTTGTTAATTGGTGTGAATGTAGAAAATATTTATTTATTTATTTACTACTGCATCACTGCTACTTTTTTCTGTTGCTTCGTGTATAATTTGTCATAAGTAAAATGATACCTTTAAGAACATCGCTACAACTATTACGTTATTAAAGTTTAAATTATTACCGTTCTATTTTACCTTGCTACAAAATAATGTATTACTATTTAAATTGTTTTATATTTAGTCAAGTCTAAAAAACAAACAAAGGAAATGTTTGTCGTCAACAACTGAATGTTTTTATAACTACCACGTAGACAATTTCATTTTGGAATTCTCGTTTTATGGATTATTTTTTAAACATTAACTTATACCTTTAATTTCTATATTACCTATTTTAACGAAATACTTTAATTATAAAGAATAACTTTGTTTTACATCTTTATTTTTTATTTATACTCTGGAACCATAGCTCTACAGCACTCATACATTATGGTTTAAGATATAATATTTATTTCTCAAAAGAAATAATTAATCACTTCTCTAGCAATCGTTTAACAGTTATCATTCCTCGTAATCGAAATTAACAGAACTATATATTTGGTTGTAGCGAAAGTTATATCATGATCAGAGTGTGCCAATAGAGCGTTGTCCGTTTCCATTTCCGTGTTTTTTTTTAATAATGCAACTATCAGGCTTTTTCCTGATTGACTGACAGACATATCCTTGGAAAGTGCATCCATAAAAAGGTGAAGACAGTCGCTACGAAAGAATTTTAAGGTTGTTGTATCGTCACACGGTTTCAAGGTGAACCGAAAACACTTTTTTGCTGAATTTATTAAAAATAATAGTATTGCCTTGGGGTTAATTACTCAAAAGTGGCATACGCTACGCAGGTAACGTGCAAGTTATGTGTTGTGATATTGTAACATACCTTAGTATTGTTTTATTTCAATGAAACATTAGTTATGTCAATTGTATGTTGTATCCTAATAATTTAATTATTGTAGAAACCAATACTAAATGATTAATTCATTTACTATTTATTTCATTTAAAATTATTATGACTAATTTTGAGGCAATGATTCTATTATATAAAACTGAATATATACAATTAGTAATACTACCTTATCCGCTTTACCCAAATGGCTTACCCACCTGATGAGAACGGACTATGTTCTCACAGGCAAAACGGATATATTGTGATAATCATTAAGTTTTAAAATAATCAAACTAAGCAGACGCTTAGGGCTCTTTTTTGACGAAAATAAATAATAGGTGCCTATGCTAATATTCGAACTGGGCAAAGTCGGCCCGGTCCGCTAGTTACCATTAAAATATGCTCGATCAACCAGCCTAACGACCGAACAACTAAATGAGACAAAAGTCATATAAAAACAAAACTATATGATGACTAAAACTAATACTAGTGTGTAGAAACTAACCTTAAATAATTCTAATAAATAATAAGATCTTATAATCAGTTTTGTTTTGTTCGCTTAAAACAAATTTATTTAAGTTGACCTATTGGTTTTTTGAAAGCTCTATAGTCCATTTTACTGGATACGAGTTTTTCCTTTGGTTACTACAACACTAATTTTGTATAGATAATAATTGTATTCTCATTTGGCGGGTTTTGTTGCGGGTTATCAGTTGAGTGAGTAAAAATATGTGACGCAACAGAAAAAAGTAGAGACAAATCTGGATCTACCGATTAAATTATAACAACAAACAAAATACTCGTCAATTTATTTTATAATCTCTCACATGAATTTCACTCATTGTGTAATAGCAATTGTGTCACATGATGAGCATAGGCTGCTTCCAGGTGCGGGCATGGGTGAGCATCCATGACGTCACGACGCAATGCGCACGCTTCATGCATAAAGAAAATTATGGCTGACATATCTAATTGTTATGTTAGGCATATGACAATGTCGTCTTGATATCTTGCAAATGTATTTTACTTAAGCAAGTGAAAATTTTTATTGAAATGAAAACTTCAGTAGGCGCATTGGGCATTTTTTGAGATGGAAAAAAACCATTGAACTCGCGACACCGTTACTGCTATCGTGGCGGACACCTCCTTATATAAGTATCTATATATATTGGCCCCGTTTACACGAGAACCGCTTTTGACAGTATAAATAGAAAACATTAATACATAATATAATCTAAATCTAATACATAATTTATATCTCAATTCAAAGATATTGGCCGCGTATTTTTTTCTGCGTCGGTTCTTAACCTATTGTACATTCAAAAAGTAGGAATATTGCTAATTTTGTTGGTTGAATTATTATTTGATTTCGTCTATTTAACTGCAATAAACATCTAAAGCGAAACTTATTAGTAGAAGTGACGATTTTATAAGGTCGCCGACGGAGCTAGAAATTTTCACGTAAGCAATAATTGAAAACTCGCTTCCTAAGTCTAGAAATAAATAAATACGATAAATTACGTATAACATAATTTAATGTTTTGAACTTTAATTAAAAGCTCTCGTCGGTAAAGTACAGTCACGAGCAATAAGAAGTATACACCAAAGAACCATGTCACTTTAATTCAATTATTGAAATGAAAACTTCTTAAGGTGCTTTGGGCATTATTTGAGACGGGAAAAAACCTCTTTATATAAGTATCTATATATAATGGCCCCGTTTCCACGACAGTTGCATTTGGGTTAGAATACATTGATAATATAACCATATTATGGTCATACATGAAATTATTATTTCCTTAGTGTCCAAGCAAGCTATGTCAATATCAGACAAGAAAATTAAGCGATAACATTTTTATTTATATTGAAATCCTAACAAATTGATTGCGTTATTAAGAGATGTAATGATACAGAACTGTTACCCACTAATTGTAGTCCATCAAAAACAAAGTATCTATTCATTTTACACACCAAATTGTGTTTGTAGAGTTAATATCTAAACTTTGTATGGAGTTATGTATTATCAAGTTACAATAATAAAAATATTATTTATGAAAATCATATTCATATTTCTTGTCAACTTGCTCTGAATGTACTTTATTTATTACCGACACATGTACAATAATTGTTTTTCTAACAATTCAAATGCAAGTTATCAGATTTTTGTGGCTGTTCTCGGGTTTGATACCTTTCTGAGGTAAATTATTTGCAACGTTTTTTCTCATTTGTTAATTGTTTGAATTACTGACCCTGTAAATGTCAGTGTCATCGAATTTCATCATTGCTAATTAAAAATGCGAGTTCAAAAGGGGCTAAAATTTGCAGACAGGTTTTTAGAAATGGATTATTAAATTATTTAATCTGATATTTTAATTTCTCTTATTGATAGAAAACACAATCATAATACATATAAGTGCTGTATAATTTGGTGTCAATTTTTATTTTTATATTACAGATTTGCTATCTCACGATGGCGATTGAAACATACTAATTTAATTGAAAGATATAAAATGGCAATGCAATACGGATATGCCCGAAACAAAGATAAGATATAATTAAATAAGTTCAATGTTCAATCGCTTTGTCGTTTAATTTTAACTTCTGTCGGCGCTCCCGAACTGCCACTGTTTTTTATCTACGAAAATAAATTTTTCAACCTCTTTCTTTTCTTTTACAGCATTTCCCATGTGTCGACTAGGTTACCGCGTAAATTCACCTCTTCTTACCTATGAAAAACTATTCCAAAAATTATAATGGGTTACATTGATGTTAAGAAAGTTTGCTTACACTGGTTTACTTTTGTATTTTGCTATCCGGACGGATGTAAGTAGTTATTAATTTCAATCCGAGGCGGCACTCCCACGGATGATGTCTATTATTTTTTTTCTTGTTGCATAACATTTTATATAACTGTATACTAACATTTACACGGCCTAGAACAAGAAAACAATATCCTTTAAAATTAAAAATGAAAGATAAAAGTTGTTCCTACCATTATATCAATTAGGTACTTTAAAATAAATTAGGTACCCAAGCAACACCAAGACAATATGGCATTTACAAGTGCGCTCATAATATAGTATTTACAAGTGCCTTACGCTGGTGATTAGAGTACCCAACTAATAGATATACACCTATTCCGGATGCAAAGGGTAATTTCCAATCAAATGATTCCGTTCCGGACGTATCTAGATAATTGCCTGTTGTTTGTCTCGTAAACTTGTGTAGGCTGCGGCAAAGGTTGGCGCGTGCCCAGTCATGCGAGGCCTCGCCGATGTCACACAAACGCGTCTAGTTGTACGTAAATGCGCTAAACTTCGAGAAAGTGAGCTATTGAGGTGAAAGCGAAACTCGTCCGCGATGACCACAGCCGTCTCGTCACCTTAAGGTATTACATAAATCGCATCACGTTGGCCTGTGAGATGGTGAGGGCACGCATGTCGATGAGTTCAAAAAAGTGTTGACTGCCAACGTGACGATGCAATTACATTGATTCGTGTCTTAGTCACAATAGGTGCTAATCAAATGCATTCCGGACACTTATTTATATTATTTAGTTACAACTTAGACAGCTTGTGCTATGGATGTCTGGATTCCAATAATGGTCGTCAATAAAATTATTTCGCTATTATCGCCTAGTAATGCTTTCACTGCTGGGGCCCAGGACCTCTTTATGGATAAAAACAACATAAGATTATGTCATAAACCAACATGCTAGAGCAGGGCCAATACGTATTGATGGGTGCTTACGACTGCAGATGTACTTTCTGAACGTATGAAATACGGAGAAGCTTAAAGTAGGACAGAGATTTTTCGCTCCTCTAACCGGCGCCTACAAAAGTTGCTTAACCTTAAATCGAACGCTATGCCATCGCCATCAAGCTGCTAATAAGGTGCTTTGCTTCAAAGCTTCAAATTTAAGTAAAAAAAAGATGACAGTATCACATTGACTGGTTCTAGGCCACCCTGTACTTGTGTTTCAGAAACTGGAAACGATAGCTGTAGCCTAAAGAAAAAATACAGATTTTAACATAGACCCATGAACTTAAACACTAGATTCGACATCAGCCTCTCAACCTCGGATGTCGTCAAATAACTTCTTTTTATTATACAAACAACCAAACTTGTTGGTATAAACTTCAGAGGAACCTACACAATTATAAAAATGTATGCACAAGTAACAAGTTACACTATTGCTAAGTATAAATCCATTCCAAGTATAAGAATTTCACTACATTCACATGGGTAGATGGTGTTAGTACTTACTTATGATGAAATTGTTGAAATGCTATTGTAAACCAGTTAATGAAGTGATTACGCACTCAATTTGGTAGATTTATAGTCTTGCAGTTGTTATGTATGCTTACGTGTTAGATACCTACCGATATATCAAATCACATAACGTCCAGCTGCTTTATTCGATGATAGAGTCGGTAAAACGATGAATACTACAATCAATTACTACATAAACATTTCACCAAACTGTGACTTTTAAGAGAAATCTTAGAAGCATTGTAGGAACAAAATTAAATCAAGAATGGAAATTTACCAATCTGAATTTTACAAATCCAACATAATTTTGTAGTAGATTACATAACTATGATAGGTATGCAAATAGAAACTCGAAATGAGAAACCAATCTATGTTAATAAACATTTCTGCAATCATATGTATAGCCTGACACCTTCTCTGTTACTGTAACGTAACTATAAACTGGGTCAAGGGGCTTAATTAGTTTCAGCAAAAAAAAAAATTAAAAAAAGTTTAAAACATTATGCCTAATTAACATTCTTCAAAAATAAAGACACAGTTCGCTATTTCTTTACTATTTTACAAACGATTCTACAAATAAATGCGGTTTCTTGTTTTCAATGCTTGCTATCTCAAGTTTGGCTATCCATCCGTTGGCTGACCCTCCATGAATAATATATTAATTATTCTCAATACTAACCAAGGAATATGGTGGAATCTAACTGTGATCAGCAAAGTCCCATGGCATATCATTTTCAAGGTCATCAGATAATATTCATGAGAACTTCCATTTTCACAAAACCAAACGACCGTTTGTGTGCATACTTAATAGCATTTAATTGATAGGTTGAGGTCCGGCAACATATAGGCCGTTGTTTCTTAATTCTGCCCGTTCTATTGTTACTACCACATGGTGAAACTTTTCCAATCTTACATTTGAGGCAGTACCTATCAGTTACAACTACTCTATTAATAGTATGGTAATAATATATGACCTCAGACGTTTGTTACAAAACTTTAGTGGATGTAAAACTATTGTATGTTTTTACTGGTTATTATTAATCGCGAAAGTATTTTTTGATCAACATCCATTCATTTGTATGCAGGTCACGTTGTATGGTCACAATTCCTTTTATGCGAGCATAAAGTGCCATCGTCTCTGCATAATATGCCCTAAATTACACAACACCATCTACAGAAAACGTTATTTCGTATTATACTCAAATGTGTGCCAGGCAGTGAGTACTCACGGGTTTAAGGGTGAGTAGAAACCAGTTCATTAAAGTTTAATGAACTGAGGACAACGTAGATATTTAAAGAATTTATTTCAATTCATGTTAAAAAAGGCAATGAACCTTCGTAGGTTATAGATCTAAGACTGATGAGAATTGGCATCAAGGATTTCAAGAAATCATTATATGCGGTTGCTTGTGGGCCGTACACGGTTAGAAAAACGAACATTTTTTTGTTAAAATTTGTATTTCCTGAACTCTAATTTTAACATGAAATTCTGTGACACTTATTATATTGTTATTCATTTATTCCAACAACATCTTCTTATCACAAGAGGTTAAACTCAATTATACCTTAACATTGCACTTTATCTATTTAATTTAAGTTTAAACCAAGACCACCATAATGACGGTTAAGTGAGACTATCCACAATAAATATCGCGTATTCGAACCATACACGAGCAAATGTGGATTTATTGTTGTTGTTGACGAACGGTGTTGATTTAAAGATTATAATACTTATCTAAAAATATAGAAAGAGTATAAGTGCTGCTAAAACTGGAACTAAATACTTAATTGTTCTAAACTGTTTGGGTTTGGGTCATTACTTGATTATAGATCTCAGCAGTAGATGTAGACACCAGAGGCGAGTTGTCGGGTGACTGTTGCAACTCCCGGCTATAAGTGTGCCAGTGCACTTGCATCGAGTTACCTGCACAACCTCTTAATATTTGATGCACGCATTTCATCACCCAAGCCCTAACTTTCGTCTTTAGGATCTGTGATTGTATTTGCGTACTTACTTATTGTGAAAGAGGTCCCTTTGGAATACAGATCCTATAGATCCAGCATATATATTTAAATACTATAATGTAACCAGTATTTTGTTGATACCTACTGCAATATGAAGAACAAACATTGCTTTGCACAAACTAACACGACACGTAGTATATAAGGTACAAAAGTATTGCACGCATTTATTTATCTAATTATGCCAAGAAATAGAATTGTAGCGTAAGTTTAAAATTCTTTAGATATAAAAATCTACCTGTTAAATGCCTAAAATAACGAAATATTTTTATATATATTCTTGGGTTTAACGTAGATTAACTATCTTGTAATCCATAACTACTGGTCAACAAGCATTATTAACTTAATTTGTATTCATAATAACTATCCAAGCAATTGATCCTACTAACAAAAATATTCTAATGAACCGAGTTCTAGCTCTATAGATGTCTAAACATAGGCCTGGTATTCCAGGCCTTTTACGTAAAGACGTAACTATTCTATGGCACGAACGCCATTTAATCGCAAATTGCGGGGTATTATGAATTGTAATATTTCTTTGGGAAATGTTATGATTTATTGCATAGTCGACATCAATATTATGCGTCATTCGTTTCTGTACAGATTACTTCAAATACTTAAGTTGGCTTAAAAATATCTTTATTTTAGTGTTTCGATACCAAAACCTTTAATAGAAGTAAATGTACCTATTTAATAAATATTTTAACACTTTTAACACCCAAGAGCTTGATAAGGAGCACTAAGTCTTAAGTAAGAGGAGTTTATTTGCTTTGCATTATTATAATATTTCACCTTTTTTTATATCCGTTAGGTAGAATGTAATTAAGAGTTTATGGTCACATTGACATCTTGCTTTCACCTAGATACTTCGAGATTACAAACTAGTTCAAAACTATGAAGTTAAAAACTGACTACAAACTAAATAATCTAAGAATAAAAATCAGTATTAATCGTAAACATGTTACTTAAGAGTTTACATGGTAATAAATTTTCTACATAAACACATAGAATAGAATAAAAAAGATCTTTATTTGCTTTGGAATAAGGTACAGTACAGGATGGAGTAATTTTAAAAGTCATACATTGCTCATTCAGCCATTAACAATACGTCTTAACAGATACAATTTATATAGATACAAATTATAATGTCTTCACAATTATTATCTGTAAATAACCATTGAAACTAGAAAAAGTATTTCCAATAAATATAAAGCAGAGACATATGTTTCCATAATCCCAATAAAGCCACAAGCAGCTATAAAACAGAGAAATCTTAGCGAAATTCAATGTGAATGTTAATTATGGAACTTGATATTTGAATACAAAGGCCATAGGACGATAAGAATACTGAATCCGCCCCAGATAGGTATCTGGCTCATAATTTTAGGGAATGTTGGTACTCATAAGATACTTCGATGCTGAAAGTATCAGCTTTTTATCTATTACCGTTTCTGAATAAATCTAAAAATACTGAATATCAGTAAAATTTTTTATTCTCAGCAGCTTGTGAATCGATTGATCTAAATACAGGATATGTTTTTGGGCATGGTGGTAGATTCTAAGAAAAAAAATATAAGCAATATCGGTTCATAACAACCTATAAAAAAACGAGGTTATTTTCTTGATTTTAATTTTTAATCATGTTACGGGAACGCTCAAAATATGAATCTATTTTTTTTTAATTCCTCATTCAATTTTCGATAAAACTGTGATCTTGGGAATTTTTTTAAAACCTTACGCCATATTGAAAAAAAATAAAAACCGATTAGCTGCACAAAAATTGATTTCTTATTATGATTGAACTCTTGCAATGATAAAATACAGAACGTTTGCAAGTATTGTACTAGTAAAAACAACAGAATAAATTATGAACACTCATATAAAAATAATTATTCTTCATATAATGAACTCTAATCATTATCATAAACTTTATTTATCACTATAATGATTAAATCAGTATAAAATAATATTGTTTATATAATTCAACTACGTTTTAGGGAATTTAAACTTTCCCGCTCAATTATTAGTTAATACAGCACCCATAAGATGACACTGTAATTCAAAACTGGTAACACTGTTTTCTATTTTTTTTATTCTACCCGCTAGATTTGAAAATAACTTTAAAATTATTTGTTGATATTCTAAACAAGTATTGGACGTACTTTTTTCTGTATTTAATAATTAATTTTATCTAATTATAATATTATATAAGTGAAAATATGTCGTCATTTAAAACATATAATCTAAAGTGCTGTATTGGTTCAAAATTCATTAAACAAACGCAAGGTACTCCAAAATATATACAATCTGATGAAGATGCTGAAGACTTTTCAACGATCTTTGATCATCCAATTGTAGTTGGTGATGTTTTGTGGAAGAATTGTCGATCAAAAAATATAAGAAAACGAAACTTGACGACGAGGATCAGGACACATCGTTGGAGAATGAATTACCTTCAGATACAAGTGAATTGTTGGAAAGAACTGAATCGAACTTATCATCGATGACTTTGTCTCAATCAAGTACTGATGATTCATCATTTAATTTAGAGGTTGTATGTGATTATGATACAGAAGAATGTATTGAAGTTCAAATTAAAAGAACTGTTGCAACTCACAAATACTGTTGTGGATTAATGACAATTGGTTGTTGTTCACACGTAGCTGCAATAATTTTTTACCTGGTGTATGGACGATATTTGGCTAATATCCCCAAACCAGCAGCAATAGCAGACTAGTCACAAATTCATAAGAAGATTTTATTATAAACACATTAATATAATTAATTCATTTTGAATAGTTTATAATTAAATATTAATATTAAAGTTATTAAATAAAGAAAAATTATTTTTATATGAGTGTTCATAATTTATTCTGTTGTTTTCACTAGTACAATAATTGCAAACGTTCGGTATTTTATCATTGCAAGAGTTAAATCATAATAAGAAATCAATTTTTGAGCTGCTAATCGGTTTTTATTTTTTTTCAATATGGCGTAACGTTTTAAAAAAATTCCCAAGATCACAGTTTTATCGAAAATTGAATGAGGAATTAAAAAAAAATAGATTCATATTTTTAGCGTTCCCGTAACATGATTAAAAATTAAAATCAAGAAAATAACCTCGTTTTTTTATAGGTTGTTATGAACCGATATTGCTTATATTTTTTTTCTTAGAATCTACCACCATGCCCCAAAACATATCCTGTATTTAGATCAATCGATTCACAAGGTGCTGAGAATGAAAATTTTTACTGATATTCAGTATTTTTAGATTTATTCAGAAACGGTAACAGATAAAAATCTGAAACTTTCAGCATCGAAGTATCTTATAAGTACCAACATTTCCTCACATTATGAGCTAGATACCTCTCTGGGGCGGATTCGGTACTCTTATCGTCCTATGGCCTTTATAGTAAACGAGAGTATTAAGTTCCGTTGTGTACCTAAAGGACAACGTAACCTCATGAAAAGCACGAGCGTAAAGGTCGCAGCACGTGGTACACGTTTTATCTAAGCGAGTTAATCATTACGCGAATCAAGGATCACGGTTTTCTGAGTTGTTGACATTTGACCAGGTTGCGTGCGAACCAAGTGCGATGGCTAAACAATCTCCACATAAATTGTAAACGGCGCATTCCACGACAATTAACACATTCTGGTACACTAATTAGCTAAGCTAATTACGATATGTTACCGTTTCTAGCACGAGCCCCTCGGTTCAATGTCAGATTTGTTTACCAAAAGTCTCTCTTTCACAGCAAACTGTGATATTTGAATATGCAATATTATGTGATCATTATGCAAGCTTCTACATCTAATCTCTTATGCAATTTAGCGTTTAAAAACCTTATTTCATTTCTGGCTTAAACAACAATTCCAAAAAATAATAAAAAAGGGTATAATTAGAAAAATACCACAAAAACGACTAAGCTCACAAGCTTTTTTAAGAGAGTCACGCCTAAAAACATCTTGAGAGCCGAGTAGATTTTTTCTAGTATTTTTCTATTAAAATTTAACACTTACGATAGCATTCAAAATTAAATATATAAAAATCATAAAAAGTTACAATAGTTTTTTTTTATATATATATTTTATGCATTTTCAATGCGATCTTATAAGATAAATTATTATAATAGAAAAATACTAGAAAAAATCCACTCGGGTCACAAGTGAATTCTCAGGCGGGAAACGAACCCGCAACCTTTGGAAATCCGGTCCAATGCTCTCCCAATTGAGCTACCGAGCCTTGTGAACACTCATCGAAATTTTCTAGTACCTTTCTTATTTTTACGCTGTAGGCCAGCGTTGTTTCATCAATGAGAGGAACATCCTCTCGTATTCGAAAGAAACATTTTTACAAATGTTTGAGCAATCGATTAAGATGAAACAGCCGTTTAGTTTATTTTTATATATTTTATGCATTTTCAATGCGATCTTAAAAGAGAATTCCCGCCTGAGAATTCACTTGTGACCCGAGTCGATTTTTTCTAGTATTTTTCTATTATAATAATTTAAGTTACAATAGTTTTGTGTTATATATATTATCAAAATTATTAATATTATCATAAAGCAAATTAATATACTCAACTACTTCAACGCTTAAAAATTAGTTATTGTTGTGTTACAGTTTAATATTAACGCCTAATAAAATTACAAATTTATATGTATGTAAGATTGCTCACTTTTCTATCACCTCAACTGACTTATTTAAATTTAAAATCCCATTTGTCTAGCTTGAAAGTTCTGGATGTGATAACGGGTAATATCATTGGCGCCGATCGAATAAAAGTACATATAGGCAATATTCGCTTATGTAAGTAACAAAGAAGTACAAAATGCCATTGGCAATGTATTATTATACCTTGCCCAACTTAATGAGGCGCTTATGGTTAAATCTAATTGAAATTATCATACTTATAAGCATGTTAATAATGTAATATATAAGAATGGTCACGTAACTAATACATAACACATACTCCTCGAATTTCATAGAGGTTACTTCGTTAAAGTGCCGTGGGAAAATAGAACAAACCGTTTGTTCGATTTGTTACTAAACACCCAATAATAAATTCATGGTCATTAAAAATTAAAACAGATGTTAGAGCAACTAACCATTCTAGTAGCAACGTAACCAGTCTGGTTTGCTCTGGGTGCGTCATGAACTGCATATTGCCCCAGCAGAACTATTGAGGCACGACACGGAAGCAAAAGCAACAATGGCTTAATGCAAAATTGCACTCTCTTAACTTTAAATAAACCTGATTCATATATTAAACGTTATATCCGTGTTTTGTATTGTAATTATTCTCAAATAATCCGTTTCTGTATCAATATGGTCACATTAACAATCGTAGACATTATTTTTACACATCGCTATAAGGAAACATGACGAGGCATTTCGCATCTTTTGAAGACGATGATCACTGAGTAGCCTTCAAAACTGCTAAGCATTATTTTAACCAGATGGTGAAAAAATTAAAACCGACACGTTATTCACAAAGATATTATAATATCTTTATAATTATAATAATATTATAATTATAAATAATAAATAATTTATAATTATATTATAATATATAAATCAAATGGTTAAACTTCTAAAACATTTTAAAATCACTTAGCATCGGGATTAGTGGCGTGATTATGCTATATCAACTCAGTGTCAAAGTCTTGGATCTGATAAAAAGCAGTTGCCTGTCTTGTTGCTAACAAGTTGATAATGTTTTGATAGTATTAGCTACTCTAATTCATTTGATCTTTATATAGGCTTAAGTTGTTGTGTTTTTGCAATCAAGACTAGATAAAGATTTATTATCGAATAATCTATGAACGTTGAAATGTAGAAATAAGTCTACTTTGGTATAGTTGCTAGGCGACGTTTGTTATTTCCCATCATTTAGCATGTATATGCTAATATAAATGTATATATATATATTTGCAACACAAATGCTAAATAGTATAGAGTAGTCTATCAGTTACTAGGGATAGGTTATTGAAAACAGCAGCAATTCTATATCTTTCCTAAAATTAAAAAAGAATAAGCAAAGTAACTGCTGCCTGACTTGCGGTTTCGTGTGGATCAAAAGACATTAATATTTTCCTTCACAGTTTTTTTTTAATTTTAATTTGATTCTAGTTAGTCATTTGAACGTTATACGCTTTCAGATAGACAATGTTAAATACAGCTGCCGCCTCTGACTGTCTTGCAGAAGATGAGACTGGATATTATTGGACTGATAAGTATTTGACGGCCAAACCCTATTCCTAGGCCAGCACATCACACACATACATAATTATACTCATAGAATATATCAATATACTTAATATGTCGTTAATAATCTAGGTATTTGATCTGTTGTGCTGTGTATGTACAGTCAATTGAATCCTAGGCCACTCAAAAATGTTATCACAATTAATCAATCAGTACCTGTAACTTGTCAAACACTTTGAACGTCGTAATTCTCGAGCAGTTAAAGCGATACGGTTCTATGGCGGCCTAGAAATAAAATTAGTGGCCTGTACCTACTTAAATGTGCTATGTTGGAATTAGTGTTGCCGATCGATAGTGAACTATCGATAATTAATCGATAGTGAACTATCGATAATTAATCGATAGTCTATCGATAGGGGATAGATAGCAGGACTATCGATAGCTCAAACGGGGCAATACTATTGAAGAAGTGCAATACTATCGATAGCTCGATAGTATTGTTGCCCGTAAATAACAAACTATTGATAGTATCTATGTTCTTGGTAATAATACTATCGTCACTATCGATAATTTGTCAATTTACAATAGTATTGTCCAAATTTTAAGGCATAGCAGGCAACAATAAAGACATTAGAACAAATAATTTTAAATTATACGTTCAGATTAACGTGAGCAGCACAGATCGGTAATAATACAAAAGAGTTTGCGTTTTATTACATTGCTGTAAAAACATACCCAATACTATTGTAAAATTGAAGACTATCGATAATCCAAAACAATCGATAAACTCGATACTATCGATACTATTGTTACCAAGAAAATAGATAGTGTCGATACTATCAATTGTTTGTTATTCACGGGCAACAATACTATCGATAGTATTGCACTCTTTCAATAGTATTGACATGTTTTGACCTATCAATGGAATCGATAGGCCTATGGATAGCACTATGTTATTTTTCAGAGGAAAAAATTGATAGAAATACTATCGATAGTTTGGCAACACTATTTGGAAATACATTATTAACTTATTAACCAGTATCAAAATTTACAGGCCATATTTAAGATTGTCTTTGTTTTTTTTTTAATTGAAGCGCAATAAATTGTGGACTAGTTAGCATAGTTAATTGCAATACGTAACTAGCAAAATAGTTTTCTTTTTTATAAACAATCAGTCAAGTATTCAGCACCAGTGAAAGTGTGCACTACAAAAACAAAGTAGATTCACAGTTAAAATATCTTTGCTCGTTTACAAACTAACGTTTATATAATTAAGGTTAAATGCTGAATCACAATATCCGACCGACGATGCACTGTTAGCAAGTGACCTCTCACAAAACGTTTTTTTGCTTCTTCACTGTCCTACTTACAAAAGAAAAGAAAACACATCAAAACAATATTATCGATGAAATAAAAACAAACAAAACAAGGAGACAAAAAAACAGTCAAGTTCATATGTGTGCCTGACATTACAGAAAAGTAGAACTTTAATGTTTATTTTGGTATTATTATTACAGACGAATTTCTTAAGTAGACCTTTTGATACAGTAGGTAGATGATTTAATGCTTTTGATCATAATGTCCCATGAGGGCACGTGACATGTGGGTGAGATATGATTTTTCTAATATAAAGTCCCAAAAAATGAAACATCTATCGAATCACTTAAAAGAAAATAATATTCTTCCTGTTAAACAATTTATAAACAATTTTTACTTGCACAAATATTCTGTTGACTCTTGAGGTTAAATTTGAAGAAGGCAGGCATTGTTTGTAAATCTATTAAACATGCTCAATTTGTGGTCCTTTGAATTATATTATTAGAAACAAATTTAAAAAGAGAAGATATTTCATTACAAATATCTTTTAAATATTGGGTTTAGATACCAATAAACTTAGAGTCAGCTCCAAAAAACCTGATTGAGACCCGCAGAGTCGGCGACTATTTGGCACAAAGAATAAGTCTCGCCAGTCAGCTAGAAAATGAGTTTGTCCAGTCTTTGCCAGGTAAAGATGACTTGGAGCAAGTCTTTTATCTATACTTATTTTAAAATTCCTTTTTTCTGTTTGTTATTATTATGTTGTTTATGATTTAATTTAATTAGCAATGCCAAGAATTTAAGAGTTCAATTTGATTACCTTTCTTTATTTCAGCGTAATTCCCTTGTGAATATTTAAAAGGTAATTTGGCTCTAGTTATTATTTCCAGACAAAGTCACATTAATAATTAAGAATGGCACTCTGTAATACCTTATTGTATGTGAATATATTGTACACGATCGTGTGCGTTTTCAATTATATTAAGAGTCAATTTAATTTCCAAGCATTAATGTTGGTT
This sequence comes from Calamotropha paludella, assembly GCA_927399485.1. Lineage (NCBI taxonomy): Eukaryota > Metazoa > Arthropoda > Insecta > Lepidoptera > Crambidae > Calamotropha > Calamotropha paludella. The sequence goes on along the minus strand of OV656815.1, from coordinate 15,841,849 downwards.
CTACTCAATATTATTTTTGCGAAATAAAGTATCATTACATTGTTGTAACTTGATTGTCTACGTAAATTTATAAACATAATATAATAATTAAGTTGTTTCAAAGTAGTTCCATATTTTTTTTATAACATGAAACTGTAGGCCTATATCAACAGTAATGCATATATGGAACAAGTAATTTATACATTGAAATCAAACATTATTCAAGAATAGTTAGTACCTGCATGCTCTACCTACATGAGTTCATACCACATTAGAACCAAAAAAATCACCATTAAATCACCGTTGTTCATCTGTGACTGTTTGTATATAACTTTTTCCATAAAAATTTATCTCGCGTGGTTAAATAATAATAATAATAAATATCACAGCCTACGCTTCCTTTGTGCAAGCTTGACACAAAAACGCTTGTAATGCAATAAAAAATATGGCTATTCATGCTCTTACTACACTTTACAAAGTATGTCTTTTGTTTTTAGTTAAGACGAAGTTCAATGCATAGTTTGTGAATCTTAATAATGTTAATTCCACGCTTACTGACGGTCGCTTTCAAGCTCCAATGTAATGACACCAACTGAAAATCATACTTAAAATCAAGCCAAGCAATCCTTACTAATATTATAAATCGGAAAGTGAGTTTGTTTGTTTGTTTGTTTGTTCCGCTTTCACGCCGTAACTACTGAACCGATTGCTTTGAAATTTTGCACACGTAAAGATAAAAGTCCGGATTAAATAATAGGGTACTTTTTATTCTGGAATAAATTGATATTCCCGAGGAAAAACAAAAATATTGTTTGCTTGATGGATGGATTGTAGATGGCGCTGTGTGTCGTTTAAAACAACGGAAAATATTGCAAACGAATATAAACATGTAAATTTAGAAGCTAAATGATACGATAATGAATCCCCGAAAATGAGGAATTCCCGAGGGATGACGTACAATTTGTAATGACGATAAACGTCTTAACTGTTTTTTTTACATCTACTTATCCTGAAATCACTTAAGTCAACGAATTACTAATTGGTATAAGTATTAGTTACGTTATTTAGTTCTTGAGGTATGCGATAGATGGCGCTGGGTGTTTTTTAAAACATGGTAACGATGTGCTTTTTAAAATACGTAAGAAGTGGAATGATAGCTTACGCTATTTAGTTCTAGAGGTTACATTGCGCTTCTTAGAGTTTTTCCGTGGGAATGAGAAGTTTTCTTATAGTTGTGCTTTATACCGCAATATAACAGAATTCCACGTGGGCGAAGCCGCGGGCGGAAAGCTAGTCATTAAATAAAGCTAAATTGACCATCGCAGGCGAAGCGAGAGTAAGACGTTTGAAGCGGACCACACGTACCACTTTCATTACTTTACTTATTAGCTCGATGTGTCCATAACACCAACTATCATTGGGAGGTAAGAGCTCTCAAACGGTACAAAATGTAGCGATAGACATATGTCCTACCGTTCTAATAGAAACATTTTAGGGCATTAATTAGTTTTGCCTGCTTTATTCAACATATCCACACATCCATCACATCAAAATTGATCTAGACATTGATTTTAACGAGTTTTTAGTGTACTACAAATGTGATGTGCGGTATTTAGATTACTTCCTATCTACGTAATCATAGCGTGCTTTTGTATTAATGGTTGACCGACGGTAAGCATCTTCGCTCTTCGATTCATACTTACTCAAAAACTTGTGACATAACATGTAAGTGTAGTTACAACAATGAAATGATCTTGATTACCCTGCATTATATTGGAATTAGGTAGATGAGATTAGATAGGTAAGTCAACATTGAAAAAGCTGCAGCTATTTGACTAAATATGCCACTATATAAAACTATAAAATTAGATTTAAATTAGATTTGATATCAGACTTTGACGCCTTTTGTGTAACTAGTACGAGTTTATGGTGTTTTTTAGATTTAACTGTCGTTCATTTTTTTATTGGAATTTGAAAATCGATTAAGAAAGGCTGTTGGATGCTTTGAATTTTAATAATCAAAGTACTTCCATACTAAAAGTAACGCTATAATCATAAAACACTAATGAAAAGGAACAGAATAATGGTTCTTAGTCTTACACAAAAAATGAGTTTAAGAAAAACTTCAAGATACAATTATATAATCATAAAGTAATTCAAAAAGTCACAAATTTAGTTTTTTAGGTATTTAAACTTAGGTGTTGGATGACTGTTTGGTGCAACGGTAGCGATCCTGCCTTTCGCATCGACGGTCCTGGGTTCGAATCCCGGAAGGGGCAGATGTTTGTATGATGAATACGAGCATTTGTACCTGAGTCATGGATGTTTGTATATATTTCTATAAATATTACTTATTTATGTATGATATATGTATATCTATCCGTTACCCTAGTATCCATAACACAAGCCTTTACAGTGCTTACTTTGGGCTAGGTTAATTGGTGTGAATGTAGGAAATATTTATTTATTTATATATTTGACTTTATATTTAACCTATTCTATTGCGATAACGAATACAGAGATATAAAAAAGCAGAAGAATGTCCTAAACAAAGATTTTTTTTAATTACCAAGCGTACTCATCGGCATCATAACATGTCTGTTTTTTTTTAATTATCACGACAACAAAATTGCCGTATCCTAATAAGCTTTTGTGTTCTTATAGCCAAGGTTTCAATGGTTGACTCAGGCATGCCAAATGCCATTGAGAATATACGGGCATTGAACAGTAATACACGTTTAATTGCGGAAACAGCATGTCTGGTCGGACAGAGAAAGCTAACGGAGAACATCTCAAAGGAAAAACGCCTTCTTACTTTGATGATTCGATTATCAAACGCATCTTTTTATTGTAATCTTCGGCTTTATTTTTTAAAATGGTACTCCCATTTTACGAATGAAAAATTTACTGCTTGAAAAAAGTTTTGGAAATAAGCGCTGTTTTCGCTTTAGTGCTATTAACCCAACTTTTTGAAAAATAATAGAATTAATCATACTACTTGTTCGATTAATCACATTTTAATTAATGGAATAAGTGCTAAAATAAATTCGCTGTAATTTTGTCGTGAAGTAATGGCACTAATGCGAATATGCCTAGCAAGGCCTTACCGCTTTGTAATATAACAGGAAACTCGAATAAATTGCAATAAGAATCGCAAGTAAAAAGGTGACGTACGAGATATGATGTTCTAAAAGAAACAGTTTTAAATATAGTTCGTAGAATGAACGATGTTTTATTTTCGTTCGATTATGTTTTAATTGTTTAGAGTACTACACACAATATCTAACTTCAAGGCCGGAAATTCGTTGGACTAGTTCAGGATGATTTATGAATAGTGTAAGACAAATGATATTGTGATAAATGATTTAGTCTAACCTTTAAAAACTTAATATATTACTAAAATAGCTTAAAATAATTACTCAAGCCATTTCCAAACACAAAATACAATACCTCAATAAAATGAACAGAACAAATAAATATCATAAATTGCGCTACATAGTAAAATGCAGTGTAATTTAAGCGTGTGTAATAATGTAACAAAAATACTTAGATAGAGCAGGGTGACGAATGCGTTTGTAGTAAAATGATTTCAACTCAGTGCTATCAGTTTCGACACGAGATATAAATTTTTGCCATTTGCCGTAAAAAACAATCAAATATTAAAATATTTTGATGCAAAATGTAGATACAAATGTCATAGGCAATGGAAAATCACTTAACTGGTTTCGTAGAGCTTCCGTATTTTTGGAAGCTCGATAACGGATACAAGGTGAAATAGGCACATTCAAATATCGAACGCTTAAATTTTAATACTTACTACAAACAAAAAAAACAATGATTTAACCATTTAGTTAAATATCTACAACTATTTTTTCAAGCATAGATAACATATTAATTATCTAAAGTTATTTTCATGGTTAGTTATTATATTCACCCATTTACTTACATAAGAAAAAGGGTAGGTATTGATAGAACAAAATCCTTATAGTATTAGTAGTTTTTTAATTTTTTTTTGTAATAAACGATCACCAAGGACATTCTTTGACCAAGGACTCTCAAGGGCATCTTCGCACTTCAATATAACGCTATTACAGCAAGATGTATGCTAATGATACTTCAGGCCTAAGTCTATTTTGTTTGGTTTTATTGTTTTTTAGTTAAAGTTATAACATTAATATATTAAGTTCATGGAGTCGATTTCACTTTATTAAATAATATCATGATTTTGCATTTACATTTAAACATCTTTTAGTTAAACATAACAGCAGTAATTTTGTTGTGCTTATGTATTAAATGTGATTTGATTCCAATTGATAGTATTTTACTTTGTAGGAAAGGACGCCAGTAATTAATAAGGCCTTTGGAAGTCAGTCTTTTACTAGTAAATGACGATACTTACAATTGTGTATGAAAATAAAATAAAATATGTCGAAGTGTAATTTAGTATATTAGCCAACTATAGAAATATATTTTGTTTACGCATCTTTTGCTGCTACTTTCATGTAATTCATAAAAAAATGTCTTGAAATTTCTAATGACAAACTGTTCAGTATGTAAACGCAAATCAATAAACGCTCGCCTAGTGGACATACTATTTGAAAAATACCAACGTCGATTAGGTATTTCTAGTAGAGTCATTATCTACATTAACAGACAGTCGCGTAGCATGCAGCTATTACCTCCACTGCGGTTTTTTTACTGGTAAACATTGGCATTGAGAACAATCTCATTTCAAGTACCTTATTCATATTTTATGAGTTTATTGTAAAGGGTTATAATTTTTTACTGCAACATTTTAGTGGTTAACTTAAAGATTACTGTTTAGTATAACAACTTATTTTCAACAATTGACATTGTTTACTGTGTCTATTTATGTAGATATTGAAAACTGTTTTTGTGTATAATTTCAAACTTTTTTATATTAAATAAAGGAATATTTTTAATGGTTTACTTTAAACCTTAAAAGAATAAAACTTTTAATTATTATATGCTTGCTTAATTTATTTATACGGTATAGCGGTTATACCCGCTTATGCATCTCTCAAAACTACTCTCATTAAAAATTGTTACTCACCGCTTAATATTAAAGTCCAAAGTTCCATTGTGCACTTCAGTTCAGAATCATGAGCTTCCAAAAATAAATAATGTAACGATATATATATATCGATCACGTCTCACATCAACTTGCCCGTGCGTTCGGCAACGGCGCGACTTAACGGTCACGCGTGCGTTTGATAAAGCCTCGCGAAAGAAATGACTGTACGACTGTGGTTGCAACGCGCGACCAATTTTGGACAGGAAAAAGTCTCTCCGATATTTTTAGTTAATGTACATACTGTTTATACATACGTATAATATACGCTTATATACATACAGTCGCGTACAATGTCCATAATACTTAAAAGAATAAAGAAGGCATATAATGTGGTGTACCTATAAAATTCCCACGATTGGCACACTTTACGCTAAGGACTACGTGGTAATACTTAACATACAGTAGGCAATTCAAATCGACGGCCCTTGATTATGAATCGGCATTGTTTGTGGCATTGCCTTTGTATTGTTTGTTTGGTTACGAACAAAATAATAAAGAATATTTCGTGGAAACTGGCGCTATTATTTATACATAACATAAATAATAATATCATCGAAGGACCAAAATTAATCTTTTTGCACCAATTTTGCTTATTTGTTTTTAAAATCAACAATTAAACATCTCAATACTTATTAAAAAAGAACTCAAATTCCTCTTATGGATAACTGGATAAAACAATGGCAGGTACGAATTACGCTCTAGTGCTAAATCAGAAGATTAAATTTGTGAAAGAACGAAGTCAAATTTTATGTTTTGTATAAAAGTTGTAGAATATTTGATCGGCTTACAAAATTTGTCTTACCCCCTTAAAAGTACATAATATCTCATATTCTGTAAACGTTTTCGTGACTTGGCAAATTAAATCACAATGAAAATCTAATTTTGTATACCTCTCGTTAAGTCTTCGGAAGACTCTGTAACTAAATGGCACATTGTTTAATGTTGGCCTTTCTAGCTACAGGATTTGAATGGCATAAAATTCACGTTTTCATATAAAGATTCAAAATCATTTTAAATACTTTTGTCAATAACTACGTTTTTAGTTGTATTTTGCTATTAGTTATTTTAAGGCACTAAATTCCTAATGCTTTGTCTGTTCCATTATCTTTGATAAATGTTTGTCAATATAAATGTGAGCTATATTAAGTTTAGCAGATTGGTTAATAACATTAAAAGGTTATTTTAATTTCATTTTCGCTTTTCAATTTCTTCTTGCGTCGTTTTGTTTTTCGTTAAGACCTTTTTTATACGCCCATAAAAAGTCTAAAAGAGTATTTGAGGTTAATGGTGAATAATAAACTTACATTTAATCGGCTTAGCAAAATACGAGCGTCCATCTGAATCTCATCGTTAGACAGTAACAGTTAGCGTCATAGACTTTTTAGCCAAAATTCGTTATTGTGATTAAGAATTTTCCTTTTTATCATGACATACTTAGAAATTAGCTCTTTAAAAAATATCCCACATGTTACTCATTTTAATAACTTGTGCCATAAAATTTGGCATAACAGACTATTTATTGGCAGGTTAATCTAATACTAGCCGAGGAGAACCTAGTTTAAACTTCATCACGTGTTATGGCCGTAGCCCACTCATAACGTAAACATTCCATCATCAGTCTATCAGTACCCCTCACTGCTGGGGCACAGGCCTTCTATATGGATGAAAACACCGTTTTGTGTTCACTATCCCGACAAAATCTCTCGCGAATATTGCTTAACAACCTCCGCAATAGCAAACAGAACTTGCTAGTATCTATGACACAAGCCTTACAGTGCTTACTTTGAGCTAGGCTGGTTGGTGTGTGTATGATATATTATAATTATTAAATTGGAAAAGATAAATGCTTTTGTCAAAAGCTCTAAAGGAAAAGGGTGGACATACATATATTATATGATACATAGATATTTAATATTCATAGAAATATATACAAATACCCATGACCCAGACACAATGCTTGTAAACAAAAAACAAACATCTGCCCCCTTCGGGGACTCGTAACCAGGACTGTCTGTGCGATAGGCAGGATCGCTACCGTTGCACCAAACGGTCTTCATACAACGGGGATTCACGCACGTATCGTAATCTCAACGGCAACGGCAATAATGCTTTTGATAATCCTCAAAAGAGATCTATAGACAAAACAGGAAGTAAAACCAACACGAAATAACACAAACCATATTCATTTCACACTTTTATTTCATACATCAGATAACAATGTCAATAAAAATTGTAAACTGTCTCTAGAACTGAGAAACACAAAACAATGATTTATAATGGCAGTTCTAAATACAATTAATTCACAAACAACCTCTTGCTTATTTTATGAAAACTTTTATAAAATGGCTTAACATACCAAAACCAACAGAGGATTTTTCAGTGATTATTTGAAATAGGGTTAATCGATTTATATTTATTAGTGTACTATTACAGTGACAATGCATTATTTAATGTAAATACATAAGGAAAGAAGTAAACACAAAATGACATCTGACTCTTTGGGGTACTGGCAGTGGCGTAATTAGGGGGGGGGCAGAGGATGCAAATGCCCCGGGCGGCACTTGGAACGTCTAAGATAAAAAGATAAGGCACGTGGTACCCACCGGAAGAACGTTCCAAGGGGCGGCGCAGCCCTCTGACAGGAGCGGCAAAATTGGTAAACTGCCCCGGGAGGCAATTGATATATTTACGCCACTGGGTACTGGGTAAGTGGTCTAAATATTGGCATTACAATAAAAGCTTACTAAAAGTAATCGGGGTTCTGGTAAATGAACGCATCTCAAATGAAAATAGTATTATTTTTATAAGTAAGTAGCTAAACCTGATGTTGATTATATAAAGTATCCGTCCGTGCAAAACATCGGAATAAAAAGTAATGTAGAATAAACATAACAATTTAACCATGTGTAAAAATTTCAAGTAAGTAAAATCATTCGTTACTTTTTGTGGTTTGCTATTATAAATACAGTAAGAAGAATTTTTAAATGCATTACCCATTTTTATATTACTCAGTAATTATTATTCACAGCGTTTCACACAAAACTTTTACCACAAGGCATCACTACATTCGGCGACTGAGATGACTCAACTCTGAGGCATATTCAGTAACGACGTTGATGTCTTTTATTCCGGCATATGTAAAACTTTACTTAAAACGTTTATTTTAATTTCAAATGCTCAGTTTTTAAAATAAATTACTTTGCTACCATCGTTATAAACTGTAAAGTCAAATGATTTTGTATATGAAAATTTATTTAAAATTGTTTTAGATTTACAATACAGTAAAGGCATTAAAATACATATCCTTACAAACAAATGTAAATTTAGTAATTTACGCTCCACAAACCTACTCGTTACGATATTGCCATTTACATCAGTCAAAACATTATGAACATTTCACCCCGAATAATAATTGTAAACTCATTTATACTAAACTACCAAGAAATATCAATAAATGCTACAAAATAATAACTATTTTAACATCTAGAAAGAGATTTCTGGTTACACATAATTTTTACAATAACGATCACATCAAAATTTTATTTGATGCATTCGTTACTTTAATGAAGCTGCCATATTTCGCAGCATTCTCTAAAATCAAACACTGTCTTTTGAATAAGAAAGGATTGAACGATTCGAAGTTTGGCCGATAAATTAAAGCATCGCAAACATGCATCTTTGAAGCATCAAGCTTAAAAGATGCATGTTTGAGTGAGAGGGAAAGTATATTGATACTTGTGCAAGCAGAATCAGAAAATACTATATTGTCATACAAATATGTAAAGTTGTATAAAAAGGTATTACTGCCGTGCTAGCGCGGGCGGAAAAGTTATATGATATAATAGTCCTGTACTTGCCTGCAATTTTTTATTTTTATTTTAAACTCTATAAGAATTAATACTTATATGCAAAAAGTTCCACTTTGGCCTCTTGGTTTTATTTGCATAAATTCTGTTCTACAATTAATAAATAAAGTTGTGTGATAAAAAGAACTTTCTTTTTTATATAACCTTTATGTAAAGTAATTATAACTTTTATTTTTCTCATAAGTGCAATATTAAGTACTACGAATAGTGATACAGTGATATTACTTCTCTCGAGAGCGAGAGTAGGTGCTATTCCCAATCTCGTTGCCCCCTCGTCGGTTATCGGCGGTAGTCGGTAATTTTCTCCCGTCGATGAATACTGTACCATTATATCATATCTTCTTGCAAAATACGCCGTTACTTGCCCAAAAACAGATTAGAAGGGTCACTTATGCGGAAGGTATAGTTTCATAAAAATTCACTACCGCTTAAGCAGACAATGAAGTTGTTTGCAAACCCTTGTTTTTTATTTGACTGCTGTTTAGACTGCTGGTTTATATTTATTATATATTTTAGCAGTATAAAAAGAACAAAGTAAGAATTATGCGATAATTTATTTGTTTTTTTTTTATTTACGAAGTGCAATAAAAAAGTCAAATATATATCATATTAACAAGCATAATCAAATAATTATGCAAGTTGTATTGGTAGTGATGATTGTATATTACTTAGAACTGACTTCCTGAAATATACAAGTGAATAATATTATTAAGTACCTGTAATATGATTTTACATCAGGAAAAAGAAAAAAAACGCCTATATGCCTTTTATTTAAAAGACAAATCACCGTCAGTACAGTATAGACTACTATATCATATATCACTTGCAAAAAGGTGTGATTTCCAATGTCGGATGTTTATCAATCCGCACTCTCAAACAGCAACCTCGTCGCTAATTAGTAAAATTAGAACAATTTGTATAATTTAATAGGTCCTGAATCTCTTGAAAGTATGTTCTCAAGTAGGTACTCACCGTTTAGCAGTTAACATATGAATATGACAAAAAACTAACCGTATTCTAAGCGACTAGACCTACTAATTTATGTTTAACACAATAAAGATAAAACAAAGCAATTGTAATGCTAAATTTCCTATAATATTACATTTATAGGAGAATAATAGTATTTGTATTCTTAATATATATGTACATATTAAAAAATAAAATTGTATAGTTACTATATAACATACACATTTTATTCAAAATTTTCACATCATGTAATTTCCAAGTCTTAAAATACATACGAAACGAAAGATTTTTTTACTTTGATATGAGAGTTTGTGTTTTGTAAAATCACGTCGTAGAGCCAAGAAAAGTCGTCGTAAATGTAAAGTATGCAGTAAAGGGAGCAATTGCTTTTACAATTATTTATAGTTTTTGAATATCTTAAGCTGAAGCTACAGTCCCAGTGACAAAATGCTTCAACATAAGTGTTACCAACTATTTATCTATGATGTTGTGGTTGTGGACTTTAAAGGATGTCGTAATGAGACGAGGCATTATTACTTATAATCTAGTTAAATTAAAAAAAAATTTTTAATTTTTATATCATTTAACACACTCAGCGCAAAGCCCTATATGCAAATACTAACAAAATTTGACTTTTTAAAACTATCTAAATGTATAGATGATAATTTTTTTCTATCTTCACCTTTCTACTACCCCCCTTCTAGTGTGTATCATTTTCGATACACAGGTCTGTGGGCTATGTGTATCGAAAAAGATATACAAGTGTTAGGACAGTGTATATCGAAAACGATACACATGGCGGTGAGCGTGTTAAAATATTTATTTTCCTGGACATTTTTAATTTCAAAAATGATATACCATGATAAAAGTTGGTATTTATCAAAGTTTCTACGTATGCACTTAAATACAAAATAGGATTATATTTTTTTTTAGATAATTTATTTTATCTACTCAATAAAATGGTTGGCACCATTGACAATAACTTTGACAATAAGTTCAACAACGTGTTATCTCTGTTTAATCTGGGACAATTCATATTTCATTTCATGAATCACATCTACAGCGACACAGTCTTAGCCTAATGTAATTATAATGTCAAAATAGCGCTATAAGGCTTATGTTCTGAATACACGCACAAGTTTACAGCTATTTTGCTCGACCAAACCGGTCGTCTAAGTGTTACAATGGCACTCAACAGAGTGTTACAGGACACATCTGCTGTGTCACCAATTTTACAGTTTAGTCTAATGAGTAGGTCTATAACTAATGCTTGTTCATTCGCTTTATGTAAGGGCCCAAAGCTGTTTATACGGTGCATACCAACAGAAACGTAAAACTAATACAACGATATTTTTGTAACTGTTTATTTTACCTATTAATTTAAAAACTAATTCCACCACTGCTGATAAAACACAAATAGTTGATCGTACGGTCTAGTTATCTTTTTCCACCATCGGAGATTAAATTTCAAGAAAAATATTCAGGAACTGCATTGTGAGCTATTATTCAATGACGAAATATAAAATACTTACAGGATTCCAAGTTTTTAAAAATTATATTTACAATTCCTTTTAATTAGGTATATCAACATTAAACGTTAAAATTTGAGTATTACAGTAAAAAGAGTTCTTGGTACGAATAGACGTGGTGGGAACTACTATGCACTCTACATTTTGCAAATGCGCTTGTAAAGATTTTTTTCTTCAGTGGGGTTAGAACTCATAGAAGGCGTTCAGAGGCTTGAATGGGAGTTTTTAAATGTGATTATATTTGTCTGATCGACCTTAATGTTTATAATACAAAATAACCACTAAATTTAGAACGTTAAGACAAACGCATAGTCCTACTTGCATATTTGAAAACTTACACTCAGCCTTCTGTCGAAATACTCAAATTACAGAGTAAAAACTCTATAGCGCACATGCATATCTCCTTACTCAATAGTGCAAGGCACATGTCATACGAGACATAAAAATCGTGTTAAATCACACTAGATAAAAGTTTTTTAAATGCAAATAAAAAATGTCGGTCTCATTTTGTGTTGGCTTTAAATTGATGACCGGTAGAGGACTATGCTTTTGGTTGATGCTCAATTAAACTAATTATTGTCATTTTTGAATAAGTTGACCCGCTGCAAACTGGATATACCAATTTTATTTACAAAAATATCTCATCCACTAGCTGCTTGTCTATGACGCGGTGCGGTTTCGGCCGCGTCATCTTACGACGGCGATAGAGACGCGCGTTGAGCGGGTACAACGCGGGCGAGAGAGCGCATCGCACATTGAACCACCAGTCGCAGGAAGCTACACCCTGCGAGAAAACTGTTCCGTTTGGACATAGGAAAGATGCCTGTCGTCCGTCGATGTCGCAGTAATGCCAAGCTGAAAAATAATAAACTTTGCGTTAAAATCCGATCTGCAAATAGCAAACATTAATAACACAATGGCGTGAGAATGTTACGGAAAAATAAGGTTCCAAATTTTTGTGGAAATTAGGTGATGGGGAGTTCTACTCTAGAGGAAAATATTCGTGATCAAGAGCAAAGAACAAAGCTATCTCGACACTGGGGAAAAATATTTATTGAACAGGTCAAAGCCAATTCCTACAGTTACATTGCCAAACTTGGTAGTATTTTAAACATTGCCCTTTTATCTAACTTATACATATTTGAACTTTATATGGAAGATCAACTTACGAATACCTACTTGTCCTATTAATACATTTTATCGACTTAGAAGCAATCATGCATGTATTGTATGTCAATGCAGTCAGCGCCACATTATGGCGTGGAATGCAGACTATTTCGTCACAGACAGTACCTGCACTTGTTTAATATTTTTAAGTGAAAATATCAAACATGGGGAGGAGGAGAAGAATGGAGGTGCTTAATCGCGTAGGGGCAGCATTTTCAGCTTATAACTGCAAAGGTTAGGCAACATTTACAAGAGCCTGTCACCTTCTTTGGTCCTAGCTACATCTTCACCTGTTAGAATACTCTAATCTGCATTGTGCCCGCGTGGCCGATCATGTCCCATTTTGCATACGACGTTTTTAAACCATGGGGGAGACGTGCCCCAATTATTTAATTTTTTATTCAACATACTTTCTGACAGTATTAAAAACTTCATAATATAAAATTTTTCTTCTTTAAAATCTCGTGGTGTACCTACGTATTATATTATTTAAAGTTCTTCTAAACAGCTATTGAGAGATTGATTTAAGAATGAATCCAACGTTGTTATAAGCTTATTTTACTTATTTATAAACATTGGTAATTGATCTTCAACTCGCCTCCCAGATTACGGCTTGAGAAAGGGAAGCCTCTGTTCTGCAGTAGACGCCTTTCAGTTGAGATGATTAGTATAATTATTAAGAACATAAAGTAAACATTTTGTTTGCTAGAATAAAAATAATAACTATACTAATCATATAAAGAGAGAACTGATTTTCGCCGAAAGTAAACAGCCAATGCATGTTTATCCCAGGTGGAATCGGGACGGGCCGAAACAAACTGGTTTATAAACACATGGTATTGAATTTCACGTACTATGTCAAAAACTAAGGTTTGTGTAATTATAAGGGCAATTAATATATACGTAGATAAATAATTGTAAACAATTAGTTATCTATCTATGGTTTAGTTCGGTCTAATAAGTAGTCTTCAACAGAACAGAAATATTATATATAGTATATCCACTTGTCAGTCCACGGTAGCAATTGCTACCATATTCAAATTTCCGCTTTTTTTTTGCGTTTTTCTAAATCACGATTAATTTTTGCGTTACATTAATCCAGATACTCTCTGGCGGATTCTTTATTTAATTAGCTTTACGTTAGTATTTTTGGTTTGGTCCTGGCTTCATTATTTAGCGAGAAAATGGCATTTTTATCTAAGAGTCCGACTTTGTTTTCATAATTCGCGCAGCATTGTGATTGTTGAGAGGGGTCGGGCGCGCGGAAGATATCTCTATAACACGCGACTGTAGTTTACATTGCAAGAATAATAAGATAACAACCCCTATGTAACTGAAAACACATACTACACATACAACTGAAAATACAGACCCTATGTAGCGCTTTTCATTTGCAATGATTTCTATGTACAGATACTAAATACATAATATTTGTCTTCGATATAGTCTATTCTTGTATGAGAAATTCTTTTAATGTTACTTTATTCTAGTATTACAATGACAAAGCCAAGTTAAAATATCGTTTCTTAATTTATAAAATCTACATATAACATTTCGGCATATGCCGCTGGTAGATCACATATAAGAGCATAAGTTTGTATAACGAACATCAGCATTGATTCCCGAGTCGTGGTAATTGTTTAGATATTATATCCGCCATTTAGTATCTACAGTACAATCTTTGCATAGCTTGGGACTAAAATAATTAGTGTGACTAGCTTCAAAATAATTTTACAAAAATAATATTTGTTACACTCACACTAGTTAGCCTAGCCCAAAGAAAGCACTGTAAGGCTTGTGAAATGGTCACTAGGGTAACGGATATATATATATATATATATATATATAGGTATTATATATATATATATATATATATATATATATATATATATATAATACCCATGACTCAGGTACAAATGATAGTAGTCATCATACAAACATTTACCCCTTCCGACACTCTAACCCAGGATCGTTGCATCAAACAATATGCATATAAAAATATAAAGATAATTATTATTTTAAAATATGATATTGCATGAATAGTAATTATGAACAAAAACGGTCGTGTATGTTCATAATTAATAATAAATCGCAAGTGGTCACTTGCCTGAGGAATTTTAACAACGCAGGTAATTAATTTTATCTACGTGTACGCATATTATTTTCAACTTAAAAAATATTTCGCAGAATTCAATCCGATTGATATAATTGGAGAAAAACTAATTTGTGGTAACGATTCATCCAATACGCAACGTAAGGCGGTTAACACACTGCACCGCGCCCCGTCGCGTAGCGCGTGGCCGCAGATTTTATTATTGTATGCAAGAATCTCAATTAATATAGAAAACACGCCTATGACAACACACTGCCGACGCGGGAACGCGCGGGTAGGCGCCCCGCGCGCAGATTCTGCGCGGGAGCGCGGGGCGTGAAGAAGTAGGGTCAACTTGTATTGAAAATCTGCGCGGAGAAGCAGATTTCACCGCTAAGTTAGGCAGATCTGCGCCTCCGCGCGGGGGCGCGTTTTCTGTCGCTACGCGCACCGCGGCGGGACGCATCTCTAGTGTGTGAACCGCCTTATAGACGATGGATGTAACAGTGACCAGTCACTGGAACGGTTTTTTATTATTTCTGATACATATTAAGAAATGTAATACTTTATGCCGTCTTGTTGACCTGGTTTCCTTTAAAATAGGGAGCGCGTATGTGCCATTCAAACTCTTAAGATAATCCGCTTAAATCATTTTATTATTTTGTAACGTAATCTTACTGCATATTACTGAATAGTCTCTGCCTGCGCTATTATAATTAGGAAGAATAAATTGAGCTATTAGGTATATACATATATGCACAATTGGAAAGCTTCTATTTCGTAATCTTATTAAGCGTGTCGTAAAACCCAATGATCTTTTTTCGATTACCTATAAAATGGTAACATTATAGTATTTTAAGATTTTATATGTAAATGAGTTGCTTAAAATTCTGAAATGCTTAGATTAATTATTACATATAGAATCTAGTATATTAAATACTAAATGAAAAATAACCTTACCGAGGCCATAACATATGCATATGACACGATGAATATTACCAAAAATAATTGACGTTATAGTTATAAGAAATTCTCTGGATATACTAAAGTAAATATAAACAGTGCAAGTATAAACTTTTTCAAGAGTATTTTAAAATAAAACCTCTTTTTATTCTTTATTTTTCGTTTATTCTTGTTTTTTATTTTTAATCCTGATGTTTCGACTTCTTTACAGAAGCCGTGATCACAGCATGACCGATGAGCCGTGATCTGCCGCGGTTTTATTTAAATGTTGTTGAAGTGTAAGAACTAAATAAGTATTTTAAAGATAATATTTACGCACATCAAGTTGACATTATTTTCTAAGAACTCAACTGGTCCATGTTTGTACGTTCAGTACCACCATTTTAGGTTCTGTCTTACATAACCTCACCTTGTATGCGTTATGTCACTTTTTTTAAAATAAACACAAAATTTTTAAAATAATAATTTTCCTGTTAAAAGGTATTATATGTAAGGCCAAATAAATTCGTTTTCATAAAATGACATAACAATGCCAACATCAATCGTTTCCCCTGAAAGGCGCTCGATATAGAAAACGATAAACGATATAGAAATTATAAAGCTCACTTGTGACAATCGATCATTTTGTGTTTTTGCACACAGGCTACAATTTGTAAATCTGACTAATTCTACCCTAGAACCCAGTCGACCAAACATTTTTCTCGTCTTGGTACACTGCCGAGCGAAAAACTAGTCACAAAGTCGACGATATTTCTTAAACCACTCATCATTAGTATTATATATTTGATAATTTGAAAAGGCTTTAATGTGTAAAATAAATTTCTTTTTAATATACTTTTTATTCAGTGAAGCTGTCTTTACTAGTTTATGAATCGTCGTTTATGTAAGTGACTAGTCATTTTTTCTCGTCAGGGTAACATGATATTTTATATTTAAGATGAGGTTAATAAATTTATCAAACATATCTATATTCAAGACTTCAAACCAAGTATGTTGCACCTCGAACAATCTAATGACAGAAATCTACTGCAGATATAATAACAATTGATGTATATAAAAGACCACTTAATAATCACCAAGAAAAATCTCTCTAATTCAATAGCGGATCTCACGTTTCTGACCTAACATTTCATGTTAGATGGTCTTCCGTATAAGTTTTTGCTATAATTAGTTGACCTCAAGCAGATATACTTAATCATTTCGGATGACCAAGGTTGTATAGACATATGGTTTTATTTTTTGTGAACACTTTGACAAAGAATAGTGATGATTCAAACCAATGCCATGCGAAACTAATAATCTTTCGGTATATAACATTTTGGTTGTATCTAAACCTCTAGTTTAATTTTAATTAAATTAAAGCTTCTAGCCGCCGTATTAACACTATTCCTTTTTAGTTTTAATATTCTTTACAAACAAAAGGTTCATTATGCTATAACTCACACATTTTATAAACATTACAACTACCATGAAGATTATGGTATGATGTTAGAGTATGGTAGTGTTTCACACATCTACAGTCGTATTACTAATAAACCTAGAATAATTATTATTATTAATTCAGTTACTTTTTAAAAATACTTGAATATTGTAACTTAGACATAAACCGTTACTGTATTTCTATTAGTTACGGTATTTCTATTAGCTTAAGTCTACTGTAATTTAATTTAAATTTAAACTTACTTATCCACGAAAGTATCAATCGCAACTATTGTGATTTGGACTGTTTTAAACAAAGCCGAAAAAAACTTTTGCAGACGCAACCGGCAGCGATCAGTCGTGACTATCAGTAAGCGTGAAATGAAAACTTTTACTTTTTATTCCCGTGTTTGTTCTCACGTACAAAAATCAACAGGATCATTGCCCTTTGAAACCCACAAGATGCTTAGTAACTACTAACACTTGTTAACTAATAAGGTCAGTAGCGAATAATAATAAATTAACGATAAAGAGTCGTGATAAAGGGGTGAGTGCATAATTGCGCTACATAATATGTACCTTGGCATCTAGTCTCCATGTCGGCAAAGAAACCAGGATACGGTTGGTCATCACAGTAGAAATTGGTGTAGGGAACCGCGCCCAGAACAGGGTAGTCTGTACCTGGTTTTCCTGAAATACATTAAAAACAAACTAATTAGAAGAAATTCTCTAAAAAAATTTAAAAGTAGTCATCATTTAGTACCTGTTCGTAAACAAGTATTTTTATTTACGTAATTGAGCTCACAGAGGTTTATAGGTAAAAAATAATATAAACAAATATAAAAGCACATACTTATATTCCCTATCTACAAAACTTTAGAGATCTAGATCTCATAGATCGTAAAAAAAATTCAATAAGGACAAATCTATGCAAAGGGTAGAGGATAATAAGTAGCAGATACTCATACTTCTCATTCATCTAAATATGTATAAGATTTTTTTTAAGAGTGAGTTACCGACTACCTAAACCTTTGAACGTAGAGGCTTTTATTTGGAAAAGTATTTATAGATGGGAGAAAATGCTGGCTAAGAAAGGATTATGGAAAATTCACTACCAAAGGTGGTGAAACAAATGTTAAACTGCCATTTGAAAAACTGTTTTTTTAACGTAAGTCAAAAATATATGCTGGGCTTCAGCTTTTAGAAAAATCTACTCTTAAGGGGGCGAAAAAGGTATTGATATATTATATTAAAATCAATACACAGGCTCCTGGTAATGAAAAAAGGGACAAATGCTCCAGTTTTTTAGAAAATTTAACTTTTAAGGAGTGATAAAGGGGTTAAAATATTTAAATGCATGTGTAACATTTTATCCATGCCGCATAAATTTTGCCGTTGGTAACTCCACCATTTTAATTCAGAAGAATAAAACCGAGTATTAAGGCTTTTGATAAATAAAATAAACGCGAAATAACAGAAGTTTTTTTTGTTTAGTCCGTCATGTTTAAAATAAGTAATTGTTAACGTATTTCATCGTTTCTGGAAATATTGCCTCTAAGATGGGGAAAAAGATGATAAAACATTTTTTTATTCGAGACATATGTAAATTAATTATAAATAATAATTAGATACGTTTTCCGCATTTTAGAAAATTATACCACAAAATCATGTTAAAATGGGTTTGCTTTTAAAATCCAACTTTTTTTAAAGTAATTAAACATGAAATTCGATACATATTAGGTTGCTTAAAAAAATAACGACTGCCGCGGTGGCTTAGTGGTATAAAGATTCGGCCGCTGACCCTAATGTCACGGTCGATTTTGAGGTCAGACAGTGTTAATGGGCTTTAGTGTCCCTAAATTCTGGTGCATGTTTCATGTTTACATTATTAATAATAATACTAGCAATTTTTTTCCCAATTCTTTCCCGCACCTGCTAGGTACAAGTATAATATAAAATAATATGTAACGTAGATACGTATTAATTACATATTTTATAACTAAGCTCAGTCACTGACGCGTTGATGTCTTTTGTAGGGAACGCCATCGTTGGATAGATGTACTGGCACAAAATGTTTTATATTTATTTATATTTTATGTTTTCATTGCTACTAAAAGAGCTTGATGGGACGAGGGACAAGTAAGGCCCATAATTGCTCAGGTGAAATCCACTTTTGCTAAGCTCTGTCGTCGGATCGGTGACCAAAAATATATAAATATATATAAATAGTAATTTTTAGGTAGACGGAAATCTCGAGCTCCTAGGCGTCGGATGTGTCATATTTAGGCCGTTGTTTAAAAATATATATTCTGTAATTAACAACAAACTAAGCTAGCACAGTGGGTTATGAGCACATTTTTGAGGTGTTTATACAAACTATCATTACGAAACAAAAAATAATAAGAGAATCAAGGCTATCTGCTCCAAGTATTCTTGTTATTCAAATAATCATCGATTTGTAATAATAATTGCCCATGATTGTATTTTTAAGTCTTTAATATTTTTAAACATTGTAAATAACTTCTGTAATTGTAAGTACCCAGAAACGAGCCTCGTGTTTTTTAGAGCCTGAATCTTGGAATAGCAATTTTATGTATTCTTGTTTCTTGTATTGAATTTATGACCATTATCTTTTCAATTAAAGTGTTTTAATATTTTCTAACATACATAATATTATCATAATAGAGGAAAAACTTGTGTAAAGTGTTATGTTTTTCGTATGGTGGCGTATATATCTATTATAAAATATTGTTCTATCATTCAATAGAAAAGCAATTTAGGGGACTATTAACCTGTCTATAGTTATCTATACCACACCATCTTTTCACAATTTTACCATTTAATATTATATGTTTTAGAGTTTTATATTCACTAAATTCAGTGAAAAGCGGCGAATCGATATAACTAGGTTATCGATATATCGAATCAATATGTTATTTAACAAAATGGGTTGAACGAAAGAAATAGTCGGTTACGAATTCTCTGTAGTTTTACTATATAAATATCTTAGTTACATCGAAAGTAATAATTGAATAATACATTAGCACATTAACAAACGATCAATGAGTTCTTTACAATGGCAAGGAGTAGGTCGCTTTTTCCCACAATAATTAGCGTTAGCCGCGCCCGTGATCGTATGGGTGTTAATATATTGAGCTTGTATTAACTGGCCTAACCAGAATCACGATACTCCACACGTGTGCAGCTTAGGGGCCGTCCATTAATCACGTGATGTTTTTTTTGGCATTTTTAAACCCCCCCTCCCCCTTGGTGATACATGGTGAGGTTTCAGACTACCCCCCCCCCCTCCCCTCAGTATATCGCGTGTATTTTTTAGTTACTTACAAAGAATCTTAAGTTTTTTTAAATATTTATAAAATACAGGTATAAGTATCATCTTATTTCATTATAGAAAATTAAAAACTAGGGATGTTGCGAATAATCGCATCCGCATCCGTATAAATCGATGTGGAGCTGATGTGGATGCGGATGTGTAGCAGGTCGCAACAAGAAAGAAAGGGGAGGGGTCGTCAAGTGGCGCGTGTCGACCGAGTAAAAGATTAAGGATGATATATTTAAGATTAGCAGAAACACCGAAGACACCTTGGCTTCTCGAACAATATCTCCAAGTACCGAAAGAAAGAAAATTTTCTAACATACATAATATTATCATAATAGAGGAAAAACTTGTGTAAAGTGTTATGTTTTTCGTAAGGTGGCGTATATATCTATTATAAAATATTGTTCTATCATTCAATAGAAAAGCAATTTAGGGGACTATTAACCTGTCTATAGTTATCTATACCACACCATCTTTTCACAATTTTACCATTTAATATTATATGTTTTAGAGTTTTATATTCACTAAATTCAGTGAAAAGCGGCGAATCGATATAACTAGGTTATCGATATATCGAATCAATATGTTATTTAACAAAATGGGTTGAACGAAAGAAATAGTCGGTTACGAATTCTCTGTAGTTTTACTATATAAATATCTTAGTTACATCGAAAGTAATAATTGAATAATACATAGCACATTAACAAACGATCAATGAGTTCTTTACAATGGCAAGGAGTAGGTCGCTTTTTCCCACAATAATTAGCGTTAGCCGCGCCCGTGATCGTATGGGTGTTAATATATTGAGCTTGTATTAACTGGCCTAACCAGAATCACGATACTCCACACGTGTGCAGCTTAGGGGCCGTCCATTAATCACGTGATGTTTTTTTTGGCATTTTTAAACCCCCCCTCCCCCTTGGTGATACATGGTGAGGTTTCAGACTACCCCCCCCCCTCCCCTCAGTATATCGCGTGTATTTTTTAGTTACTTACAAAGAATCTTAAGTTTTTTTAAATATTTATAAAATACAGGTATAAGTATCATCTTATTTCATTATAGAAAATTAAAAACTAGGGATGTTGCGAATAATCGCATCCGCATCCGTATAAATCGATGTGGAGCTGATGTGGATGCGGATGTGTAGCAGGTCGCAACAAGAAAGAAAGGGGAGGGGTCGTCAAGTGGCGCGTGTCGACCGAGTAAAAGATTAAGGATGATATATTTAAGATTAGCAGAAACACCGAAGACACCTTGGCTTCTCGAACAATATCTCCAAGTACCGAAAGAGCGTTGAAAATGAGAATGACAGATTCCATGGAAATAGATACGGAACTACCAGGGACCTTAGGTACAGGACATCAGTCCTGTTTAATTAGTGATCTTGCCATGATGCTTGATTCATCAAGTGATGTTGTCCTCAAAGTTTCAGGAAACACCAGAATTTTCAGCCCTGACGCAATTCTCAAGAAGGAGTTACTGACTTTCCGCAATAAAATGTGAATTAATTTAAATGAGAGTCCTCTTCAATGGTGGAGTGTTAATAAAAGCGAGTTCAAACTGTTATTTAAAATAGCACGCAAATTCTTACCGGCGCCACCAGCCAGTGTTCCAAGTGTACAGTTATTTAGTAGCGCAGGATTAATACACGAACCTTTGCGAAACAGACTGGAGTCCGAAAAGGCGGCTATTCTAACTTTCATTTAATATAATGCTTCAATAATTTAATTTAATTACTTAAATAATTAATCAGTAATAGTAATTCACTCACTACTTTATTATTAAATTAAGAAAGGATAAATATTACTGTTTTTTTACCCTACCAAACCAACACTTAAGTTTTTTGTACAGATCCGCATCCGCTGATGTGAGCCTCTTAAAATCCGCATCCGCGGATGTGAAAAAAAATACATCCGCAACATCTCCAATAAGAATAGATAATGAAAGAAATGCGAAAAACTTTTTTTGTACTACTACATGAATATAATTTACAGTATAGTACAGTATCCTCGGACCACGGAATAGCAAGACTTTCTTCAACAGCAATAACTGGATAATCATTTTGCAAGTCAGTGCTTTGTCGAAGATCAACATCGGTTTCATCAAGCCACTCGGCGTCATCATTTTCGCGCACTACGCAGAGAATCTCTCGATCTACCGTTCGATCGTCGCGTGAGGATGCGGGAAGGACGAACATTGTGCATCTCTAGACTATTATAGCTCGGATTCAGTTGTTTGTGACAAAAATTTACATGTACCTTAGCTTTTGTACAGAAGTCGTAAGCTGCTTTGGTTTTGTTCGCGTTTGACGAAAAAATAAATACACGTCACGCCGCTTTTCGGTTCAGTATCGCGCGTTTGGTGAAAAAATAAATACACGTGATATTTTACTACACCCCCCCTCCCCCCTTGTGATATTTCGTGATTTTTTTAAGGACCCCTCCCCCCCCTTTCGAGCCTCACGTGATTAATGGACAGCCCCTTACTTAAACTTATATATATACGACATAATACAAACAGATATTAGTATTTAATTCAATATAGATGAAGTAGAAGTCGTACAATTAAATATGTGGTAATTTGTATCAATTGCATAAAAGTATCAGTAAATATCAGTCATTAACAATAAAAGTTAATCATGTTTGTCTTTCTTTATGATAACAATCATAGTAATATAGTGTTAAATAGTTATAAGGACGTATTCAATTTATATTTCAGCGATTACAAGCGTTTATTTAATGGTTGAAATATGTAACTTTATAGTCATGAACCACGACATATCTACATGTGGTTTTGTACATGTACCAATTTTATGTTAAGAATCAACTACAATAAAATAATAAATAAGAAAATCTAAGAAGATCGATCAAGAATAATTAAACATTTCTATTGAATAAGCACGATTGCACGATCGACTCTTGCGCATAATAGGGCGCTCCCGGCAGTTGTAAAGGTAACGAAAGTTCGCATGCAATAACTACTTTCACTGCGCTCTGACCTCACTATTAATTCTAAGTTGCGGAAAAGAAAAAAGTCTCTAATAGTATGAAGTTATTGCTAATTATACCTATCTTGTCAATGAGCAATTATTTCTATGAACAATCAGTTAGTTATATTAAAAACAGATACTTACCTACAGCTAACTACTCGTATAAAACTGTAAGGTTATATAGAATCAAGTCAATTTTTTATAATTAGTTATACAAAGGACAACCGTTAGACTGGCAGAGGGGAGATTACATGTCTCTAAAAAAATAAACATTTTATTATGTATTTTTATTTATTTATTCCTTATTGCAACAAAAAAAAGGCGGACTAATATCTTTCTAAACCTTAAACTTATTAATTTCATTCTATTACTTACAATAAAAGCATTAAATTTAATTACCAAATTCCAAAGACTGGATTTTCTTATTAATAATATGAATAACAAACTTATTTAGGTATGATCGTATTTTTAATTTTAAAGTGTTAAGTTGTTGTTTAGAATTTTAGAGGTTCGGATAAGGTGATCCATATACAACCTCTGACCCTAGTTGATTCTCGAAGCAGATCAGTCTAATTAAGTTATGCGACGATAAAGTCAAAGGATTGCAACTACTTTTGCTCAACTGGGTACTCTGAGACGTTAAATTTGAAATGTCGGAAGTAATATAAGTTTAATTATTGCAACAGAGTAATAATTCTGTCTTATTCAATTTTGTATTTATAAAGTCTTCGGGTGTTGTATCGGGTGAATCTATGAATATCGTAGCTAATATTTCCATTACAGCAACTGCAATACAAACCGAAAGGTACCTAAAGTACCTTCCTAAATTCAAGTGCTTCAAGTGCGCGAGCCACTCAATTATTATTAACTAGCTTTCCGCCCGCGGCTTCGCCCGCGTGGAATTCGGTTATATTGCGGTATAAACCACAACTATAAGAAAACTTCTCATTCCCACGGAAAAATCTAAGAAGTGCGATGTAACGCTGAATACAATTAGTTGTTAAACCAAAACTGAATGGTACACTATATTATATGTTTTCCCTTGTGGAGCAAAAACATGCAGATTTTGGGCACTGGAAACCCGGGAACACGCTACATAGAGCTGACCATGCGAAAAACAATGTTTTTCCATGCTATCATTCCACTTCTTATGTATTTTAAAAAACACATCGTTACCATGTTTTAAAAAACACCCAGCGCCATCTATCGCATACCTCAAGCACTAAATAACGTAACTAATACTTATACCAATTAGTAATTCGTTGACTTTAGTGATTTCAGGATAAGTACATGTAAAAAAAAACAATTTAGACGATAAAACAAATTGTACGTCATCCCTCGGGAATTCCTCATTTTCGGGGATTCATTATCGTATCATTTAGCTTCTAAATTTACATGTTTATATTCGTTTGCAATATTTTACCTTGTTTTAAACGACACACAGCGCCATCTACAATCCATCCATCAAGCAAACAATAATTTTGTTTTTCCTCGGGAATATCAATTTTTTCCAGGATAAAAAGTACCCTATTATTTAATCCGAACTTTTATCTTTACGTCTGCAAAATTTCAAAGCAATCGGTTCAGTAGTTACGGCGTGAAAGCGGAACAAACAAACAAACAAACAAACAAACTCACTTTCCCATTTATAATATTAGTAAGGATATTAGTAATCCTTCGGTTGATCAATATCGGCAATAACTACCTATGGTTCAAGTGAAATCCATGCAATGTAGATTTTACCATAATGAACATGAAGTTTACCGTACTAATTATTTAAAAAGAAACAAAAATGGTTAAACTTTTTAAGTATTTTTGTTTTTTATACCTAGTTATAGAAAATCAACAAAAATAATATGTCACTGTGCTAACTCTGCTATAATAACTGAGTGCGTGTAGGCGTGAAGTGTGTCGGTTAGAACATCACTGGCAAGACTTTTATGTAATCGCCAAGAGCTTGCATAAACTTCTAATGTAAATATACACTTTGTTGATTCCTGTAGTCCACAGCGTTATAAAATACAAATCCTTCATTAGAAGAGTTATCAAATGAAAATAGCATAACCTACCAATCTCACAAACAAACACTTAAGGAGCCCTAAAAAATATAAAGATGTATGTAATCTTAAGGGATTTTCGTCTATTGTATGTATCGTTATAAATAAATAATTTAAAATTAATTGTGAAGTAAACGATGACTAACCTCAAACAACTTAGAATAGTGCAAATATAAAATATAAATAGTCATCTGAGGACATTTTAACACGAACTCTACGATGGAAGGTCATTTTAATTTACATAACGATTCGGAAATTGGTGTTGATAACTTTGTTACAAGTATCTGTTTTAACATTGACAGTGAAAATAAACAATATTAAGTAATATTTGTTATGTCACAACTGTTTAACAACATTGTTATAATGAAAATACGGCTAGCTATACTGAAGAATTTATTTGGTTGTGCTATACACCTAGCCACATAATATATACGTTCAGCGTCTGTTATACTTTTACATTTATATATATTTATATATATTTATATATACTTTTACTTTTTACATTTATACTTTTATACTACCTTCTATAACTATGCCATTATAAATAAATGTTTATTTGCTTGGTAGCAAACAACTTCGAACGTGGAGAAAATATAGCTGCTAATTTTCTAGTACAATAAATAGCAGTGATTATACATTACCACATCGATAAGTAAAGAAATCAATTAGCGTCTGTCATGTAACTCTGACACTATCGAAATAAGTATTCATTTTAATTAAAAACTTGAATAAGAGAGTCAAAAACATTTGACTCTTTTATTCAAGTTTCAACACACGACCGTAACAAATGGATTATCAAGGTTTAAGAATAGTACAGACGGTCAAATAGAATTATATAGTTGCACAGACCACTTTCTAGAGAGTATCTTTCCAAAATGTGGCAATAGGTACAAAAACAGTTGAGTTTCAAAAGGAATAAGTCTTTTTTAAATCCGTTTAGGCATTTTGGTAACTAGTTTTTGAGAACCAGTTACGTACAAACCTTTGCACCTACAGTGAACTTCAAAAACTCGAATGTGCCATCTTACTTAATATATTACAAACTTATTTGCGATTCTTTGCAGTGTAGTTGTATTAGAATATTCCGAGAGACTTGATGCGAGATTGACATAACACAACAGGGTTATCAGCCAAATTACATTACCATTTATCAAATAAAAAAGTTAACTTGTAAACGTAAACCTATTAGCAAACCTTGACTGAGCAATACGACTGTTTATTTAATCTTAATATAAAAATAAGACGACAGACTCTACCGCCATTTTATCGCTGGTGGTGTTCCAACTGTACTTAGCGGTTGTTGTTCATGACATCAGGTCCATTTGATTGTCGGCCTCTATTAAATATTTGAAATTGGTTCATATGGGGTTACATTATTACAACTACTACTTTTTCTAATTTGATAAGCGTGTCACTCCAGAAAACTTGGGCTGATTTAAATATATTTTAATGTGTACAATATTTTCTTTATATAATAGTATTTACAGATAGACACATTTATGAAGTTACCCGGATGAATGAAAAATTCTGAAACTCTGCTTTCAGTTTTTACCGAGTTGATTTAATTTTTGTATGAACTCGTGACCATAACTCACAATTTAAACAATTAATATGAGGAATTGTATTGTCCTAAAGAAGTATCAAAAATAAATTCGAGGTCTCTACAAAAAACGTCAGAAATGTTCGATAAACTGAAAAATATCATCATTTTGTATGTACACTTCGTTGATTCTTTTGTATTTATTTTTATTCTAAAATGATATGAAAGTAAAGCGTTTGAATATTCTCTACAGAAAATCTAGAAGTCCTGGATATTAATCTATTAATATGCATTCCCAGATTACTTACCTAAACTAATATTATATTTACAAAACGTTTTCATCTTATATGTGTCTACTTTGTTTAAACATTTCCAACAGCTGCTTATAAAATAATCATCAAACCGCCGTTAGTTAAATTATTTTATACGTGAAGCATATGTAAAACTCTAATGATCAATGCATATCGAAATAAGTTTATGTAAGTATTATTTAAAAGATACCAAATCCCAATACCAGAAGTCGGATTCACATCCAAGCTAACCAATTAAAAAGGCAACATAGTGCTTACAGTCTTCAATTTTAGGATTTTGCCTGACTTTTTGGCGCGAGCGGGAAGCGTCACGTTGGCGGTTTTGTTTCTCTTGTTAAAATTTGTGTTGTTGTGGATATTAGTGCGTAATAATGGTGAATACCACTAAGTGTTTGTGTTGCCAACACAAGAGTGTTGGAAAGTGTAACAAAGCCGCGGAAGTTGTTTTTTCCTGCTCTCTTTTAAGAAGTCCACGGAGATATTTCAGTAAAACCCCACACATTTACTGAAACCTAGGGGGGAAAATATATTTTACTGTTTAGTCATCATCATTAAATTAAGAAAAGAAATTACTCAAGAAATGGCAATTATATATACTTGACACTGGCTAAATGCACAAATGGTGCAATCCTCAAATAAAAAAAAAGGAAAGCCAAAAAACTTTACTTATTTCGTTACGTGATGCCATCTAATGGCATGCAAACGTGTGCAATTAACTTTACACACACATATGCCGAATAGCATGGTATTCGCATTTGAATATTGGCTAAGTCTAATATTTTTATCGCCAATATTAGACTCAAAAAACGTGAATAGCGTTAATCACAACACAATATAAGAAGCACCTTTGCTGAACCGGATCGACGAGCTCGACAATCCACCAACGGTGGGGATTATCGTAAACATTCATTATGTTTAGTAATGACTTCATGTTGTGTTCGATTATGCAAAACAGATTGATACTCTTCTTCAACCGGGAGTTATAATATCGACTTGTGATGTATTTAAAGCCATTGTCAATTTCTTCGTTAATTTTATGGAATACAATGTCTTGAGTCATTAAACATATCTTAATAATTGTTTACGACAAGGTACAGATTTTAAAAATGTCAACACGTTAATACTGCTTTACAGTTCATATGTTCGATCACAATTGGAATGCGTCTATTGTGTGAACCCAATGTATTTCAGGTATGTAAGTATGCTTGAGAGAATCCAGAATAAATTTATTACTTGAATTAAGTATAAGTTAAAGAACTTTAATTCTAATAAAATCGAGTCCGTCTTGACTAACAGAGAGCATATAGACCAAGTATTTTTATATTAAATTGTTAATAGTTAAGTAGATTCACCTTTCATGTTGAGTAAATTGGCTTTTAGGTGTTTACGACCCAGTGCAAGACATAAATATACTTTTTCTATCCCTCCTTATAGTATGTACAGCGCCATTGTCATATTTTATGAGAAAATTTCACGATTTCGCAAACTTTTAAAGGAATCCGGTACCGGATACTAATCGGTACATCTGTTTTCACTATTTTAGTTTTATACCTAAGTAACATTAATTTTGAATTTTTATCGGCCCTACCTTTACATTAATATTTGTATTTACTTTAATTATTAAAATAAATAAAAAATCCATTCTTCGCACATACTTTTAGTCAACTAAATTATGTTTTTAACTAGCATTGGAAACTAATTAGGCTAACATATTTTCAGATGCTGTTTGTTTCCTTAAATAAATACAATAAATACAATAGTACATTGTTCACTGAGTGGAGAAAATTACCGATTACCTACAAGGGCGTTATTCGAAGCCCAAATTAGAGGCGAGGACTTAAATCTATCCCGTCCATCCATCCTTATCCGTGCCGACTGTTCCTATACCTATTAAAGTTGTATTTACTAGTCATGTGAGATACTGAGAAAGGTGTTAAACTTAATAATCCCTTTGCACAATACCCAACATAGGCCCTGTGATATGTCCGATATTGACACCGTAAGTTAATAAATAACAGCACGTATAACCGCGTGGCGCAAGCGAGACGCATGTGAAGTCATGCGCGTGGCGCAAGGAGTCCCACCGCATCAAACCACTTAATTATTGTAGACGCATATAAAATGATAATAAAAACTCTTCGAAGTGCTTTTACTAGCACAAAATTGTTTACGAGCACAGTAAGTACTATTGAAAACCACATCGATGTCATTCAACTAAATGTCAGCAAGTTTAATGACAATTCTTTCTACTTAAATACTAAAATTTTAATAACATACATTTCTTATATTAATACAAATGAATGACGTGTAAATTGCATTATATTGTCGCTCAATAGATTTAATTAATAACGTTATTGATATATAATACAAATCGCAAAACCTTAACAGAGAATAATAGCCTGGCAATTTTTTTTAATACGATCAATGTCAAACTACTGGCTGCAGATAAATGTACAACTCCTAAATATATGCGGTGGCTATTGTACGCCCACTGTTGACGTGTCGGCGTGTCGGCCTGCCTCAGCAATTAAATATCAATGTGTGAGCATTGTTCTGTATTTCATAAAATTACGTGATCACAGGAAACAATTATTATTGTCACGCTAAATGTCACAGAGGCTACCAGAGTCTGATAATAATACTCACAATTTTCGCAATCTTTATCGTACTGTAAAATATCTCCTAACACAAACATAATTATCAATTATGATCTGATTTATTATATGTGATTCGAACCTTTTCGATCTACTGAATCTCGATTAGGCAACATCACATACTAAAATGACTCCATTACCTGCCAGTTTTCCTTTGATAAATTATTTATTATGATTGTAACATGGAATTGAAAAACATCAATATTTAATTCAGTTTTATTTCACTTACAATAACAAATTAATAATAAAGTAAACTACACAACCTATTGTAGGTGTGTAAGTAACTATATATCTAATTCTAATTATGGTTACTCCACATTACCCCATGAATCCTGATTTGATATTTAATTAATCATTGCAATGTGAGACTTTATGGCCAAGTAACATACCGAGCAGTTTGTAGGTACTTAAATAACAAGAGTATTCTTCATTCTAGCTAGAAAAATGAGCACATAGCCAAAGAAATCTACAAACTACGTAATTATAAAACTTGTCAGAAGTTGAAAAAGATTTAATATAATTATCCTGTGAATGAAATGCAACTAAGCCATTAAAATCTAGTAAAATTAATTATCTTGAAAGCGAAAATCTTGATATGTTGCTGTTGAACTGTTGAGTTAATTATCTATCTCATTGTTGATTTTTATTTAGTATTTTTACAGTCGCATGTCATTAAGTGTTGCTACCTTGTCTAAGAGTTAACTATGGGTGTTTTGCTATCTAAGTTCAATATCAGTACATATTTTCTTAAATATTTTCGAGAATGTTCTTTTAAGTGGACGTAGCTAATGAGATACCCTGCGACCGGTTTACGTGGCAATAATAATAATATTACTTAGATGCAGTTTAATTCAATTTTATAATTTTAATCTTTTTGTCTTATACATAGCCTGTGCACAATGAGAACGTGGGCGTCGTCGTGGCGTCTGATATAATTACAGATAGAAAAATATGTCGTCACAATTAAATCTTGCAATAAAAGCTATATTTATGTACTAAATATTATTAACGAGTAGGCAAGTATGGCAACTCTTCAGTTGCCAAGACATCTCAAGAAGTCTTTCTAGCTACGTTCACGTAAAAGAAGTTTCTCGAACACAGCTTGTTATAATTTTATACCCTAAAATAATTAATCTATATATTTTAAACATAAGTGAGGCAAAGGAAATGCTAGAAAAAAAACATTTTTTTAGCAAAAATAAGCCTCACCGTTGCTATTGTTTATATACTTATACATTGGCAGAAGAATCTGCCAGCTCCTATGTCTCCTGTCGCTTCAATTAGGTCGGACATTTCTTTGATAGACTTGGCTATCAAAGGCTTGACTTTCGAGCCCGATGAACCCATTGTCAGAGACAAAGATACAAAATTGCGGCCTTTTGCGGCTGCTACATCAGCCCCAGCTTCCCTTGATGTAACGGCTAAGTATAATGGTACCATAGTGTCGACACAGGTCGCATCTCAAATCTAAGATAGACCTTGTCGCCATGAGACATGTGTCATGTCATCTGGTCTTTTCCATTATACCGAAAGATACCACTTGTTTCCAGGACCGCTGGTAAATTAAGTGGCAGAAATCCCGACGGAGGCTGTCATTCAGGTTACTGTGACGAGAGATGTCACCAGAACTCCTAGCACATGAAAGACAAGCCATGGTAGCCAAGTGGTCCTCCCGATTCATCACAATAACAACGGTGAGGTTCGCTGTTTCTGGCACCCAATCGCATACAATTGAACTATCTATGTGTGATTAACTTAAACTACTTTAACTGAAACTACCGTAGGAAATGGAATTATTTTGTTGTATTTCACCACGTAGTATCACGAGTATGTAGCTATCAATATTAAACCCAAACGGTACATCTGTAGTTAACACATATCTAAGTACGATCTGTTGTTTATACTTCAAGATTCATAATGTCATTGTAAAAAAAACCTTTCTTCTCCTAATCGGTACGTATATACATTGCGAAACCTGTATGTGTTCTATTACGTATGATCGCATGGTATAACAATTATCAATTCTTCGGTCATACTGGCTATCCAAATTATGAAAAACAATGACATAATTCCCCTGACCAAAGCATAAAAGTCTAGTTTTAGTTCATGGTATTATCTACTACCAACCTTTATCATGATTATTGTCACCGTATATCATGCTAATCGTTTGAAAATTCCTCATCTGATGATTTAGAGGATAATAGGTATTTCAAAGCCACTTATCTTTACTCAAAATAAAGTCGCAGTCCTGAACATATTTAAGGTTTTAATTTATTTAACACATAATGCAGTCTTAACACATCATTAGCACCAATGTTACCAATATATGGTATTTTGTCCGATTTATTTTTTCTTCTTGTTGCTAAGTACTTAGGTAATATATAAATATAAGATATGCCCGCCAGCAGCCTGTATTTAAGAAATTTTTTTTATAACTAGTAGCAAAATACCAAACAAAAACAAGGGGTATGATTATAAGAAAAATCATAACATGCATACATACGACTACCTTCGTGCGACCTTAGACAGAATGTCAGGGTAAAGGCTTGGCGGAGTACAACCTAGGTAGTTTAGTATCTTCGTTGCAATTAGCAAATTTAATGTCCAGTACATTTTATAGACTGCGTTATAATTTCATAACTAATTAAATAATTAAAATCGGTTTGCAAATTATCAACAGTATCTTCGCAATTTCTTGAGTGCTGATCTCCTACTTTAAATTATTGAAAAGTAATGCTAAAAGCACAACACTAATATCTAGTAATTACACTTTTCGTACTCTTGGTCTACTTAAATAATTTTATATTTATTAGGTACACAATGATCTATTGAAAATGTTATCCTCTCATCTGTTCTATTCGACCTGATGATCAAAAGTATATATTGAGTTTTCGAATATTAATATATCTCACAGTTTTATACATACTGATGTTGAGTATCATTCATTTTAAATGTTACTTTACCATTGAAATTTAAAAGTACAGATTTAATTAAAATTCTAAATTTAAAGGTAAAATTAAGCAACCAATATGACACTATTCTCAACTAACATTTACTTTCCCATCCAACGAATAATAAATGTGCCAATATTACTGCATAGACAAGTGACCCGTTTCAGTGTTGCCAGAGACACATTGAGTACACTGTCTGCTAATAAACTGCCGATTTCCAAACCACTTCAACACACGCAAATGCAGTAAATTATGCGCAGCAAATTATCGACACTCGATTAGTACTGGAATTATAATGTTAATTTCTGCTAAGTAAGTTCGTAAGAATTAAATTACTACATATAAAAAAACTATCATTTAACAGATTCGTATTATACCGTACAAAATACACCGTAAATAAGCGAAGAGAATTCTTATTTGTAATTATATCAGATCGATGTTTTTAAATTCAAACACTTAGTTTAACCTTTGTACATTTTTATACTAACATATACTTGAGTCACTATTAGAATGAAAATCTAAATAGCGTGTTATTGTAAATAGGTAATATAATTTTGTAGTTACTTTTCTTCGTAGATTGATTTTGCAGGCGTTGAATAAAATTCATTATAATTAACATGATACTTATAAAGACCATCACAGAATTAAGGCACATGTCAAATTAAGCGTCTTAATACATCAACTCTCACAAACCATTAACGTTTTGCACATTTGAATGCTTACATGTGTACCATTTATTCCACCTACCTAAATGATAAATAAATCACAGTCAATTTGACGTGTCTTTAGTTTTTGTTTCTTTCGCAAAACCTTGACACTACAAAGCTATTGTGAGCTAGCTTTTGGTCGCGACTTTGTACGCGTGGTGTTTATTATTAATAATTCGCCTTGTATCAAGATGACTCAAGCAACATATTTTAAGGACAGCAAAACCCAATAACACTACCTGACCCTGAAATGGACCTCTAAAGGCAGTCGGTTTTTTTAAAAGAATCCTAATACCTACGTATTGAATTTCATGTTCCTCATACAAACTTTTCTTTTCATACAAATGATTTTTCATACAAGCTATCAACCCTTTTTTTAACCACTTGTGATTAAAATGTTCTCAAAACGCGGAATACGTATCTATTTTTTTATATTCTGAAGTGTGTACCAATTGAACTTCATACTTCATTAAGTTTCATTTTATCAAAAGCTTTATTACTCGCTTTTCGATTCACAATTGATAGGCTTTTCATACAATATTTCAATCCCTTTTGGAGTGATTATACAAAGTTTTAACCGTATTTCATCCCCTTGGTAGTAAATTTAAAAACGCTGATGCCTATGTACATTTATTTTTATCAGGAGTGTTGGTATTGAATTTCATTCCTATTACATTGATAGATTTCAGTACAACAAATTATCCCATATGGTTGTGCGGGCGATAGCAAAATTAGTGGACTGTATTAGGGTACAAGAAAATTAATGTTGACAATAAATATGAGAGGAAGATGAAGGGGGGACGATACCTTGACCGTGGTGTGAGATGCTGGAGGCTGCTGGGGACGTCCCTGGGCTTTGCTGTTCCTTATTATTACGCACACAAAGACACCGTTACATAAAACTATAGTTTGTTGTAGGGGTTTGAGGATAGGCCACCAGTTCAATTTGAAATTGCGAATCTCAGTGCATGCGCGTGTCATCAAACGGAAAAGAGGAAATATTATATTTCTGTTGATCAAATGAAATATCAAAAAGAGGGTAGATAATAAAGTATTTATTAAGTGGCCAAAATCAGTTTATTCATCTAGGTCATGTATTTGCCATCAAAATGGAAAACTAAATATTCAAATGCTCTAAATTTATATTGTATGATGATCCAACAATTAATATTCACACTTTACCAATATATACTTATCTTTGGCACAACGATTTGTCGTAATACAATCAGCTGAATATAATCCGATAAGGACTGCCGGCCGTCCGCCAGCTCCGAGCGTCTAGCAAAGAAAGAGACCGTCTGACTCAGTGCGAGGCATTATAAAGGCACCGCGTCACTCCACCGCCTGGCGGGGAGGTGACGTGGACCGATCGTGTTGTCTATGCTATGACAGGTAACACGTTAGATCAAAGACAATGATGAAAAATATTGTACTATAAAGTGTACATAGTTAAATCAATCAATAAATCAATTTAGTAAATCAATAAATAATCATTTAAATATAAATAATGATAATGAATATGATTAAGTAACAATTAATACACTCCGAATTATTCCTAATTCTAACACGCGCGAACGGTCATCAGGAGTCTTTTCTTTTTTTACCCGCATGTTGGCCACATTGCGGTATGATTTGCCACCAATAGATGGCGCGGTCGTCTCGCTCTTCAATATGCGAGACAAGGTATGTGCGAAAGGGAAATGGACTAAATGGAGGAGAGGCTAGGAGTGTCAACCAAACTTATAAAAATCACAAAAACATACAAATAAATAACGTGGCAGCACCAGCACCAGCTTGCCCCATTTTTTTTGACGCCATTTTCAGTTATAATTTTATAAATTGACTGGCTATTACCCGCGGCTTCGCTCGCGTCAATCTAGACTACCGATCAAAAGTTTATATTTCTAACAAAATGCATGCAAAAATTATGCAAAATTTCATGATGATCGATTGAGTAGTTAAGGCGTGAAAATATAACAAACAAACTCACTTTCGTATTTATAATAATTTATAATAAGTTAGGTCTCTAAGGTTTTTACCGATATGATATATAGACTATTAATTGCGCAATCACATGTTCTCACCATTTACAAAATTTCGTCAGAACTTCATCGAAGAACATTTAGATAGACACATTGATAAAAAATTTAAAAACACTAGAATTGGTGTCAGCGATTATTAAAACGAATATTTATCATAAAATTTGTCCAAAAAATTAATATACAGACTGAACCTATAGATTTATGTAGTAGTTGTAGCTTACCCACTAAGTAGTAATACGTTTATTCTTTATCAAAATTAAACTTTATCAAAAGCCTCAAAAGTTAGTATTGAAGTTCAAACATCAAAAATCGTGAAGTTTTCGTACTTAGTTTTTACCCTGTGTTTCAAAATACAAAAGTCGAAAATATTTATTTCGTTAACTAAGTCTAATACAATAATTAGTAGTTGGCGAATTGGTTGGTTAAAAGGCTGCTTTTAAGAAATAAATACTTGTGTGAGGTTAAATGTATAATTTTCTTATAAGTTGACGCTCCGTTTGATCAGGAGCATGTGTATTAAATTTTATGAGTCTTAATTTTTTAAATAACTGTGCAAAGTACAACAGTTTATCTAGAGGATAAATCACCTCCTTAGTGAGTTATCACAAAGTCTTTCTTAGTAAGGTACCGGTGGCAATTAAGGCCGTTTTCATCCCTTTATACCTAAACACACACTAAATCTAACACACTCTCCCCTAGTCATTCTGAACAAAGCTTTTAGATTTATGATTATACGTATCTATCTATGATTAATAGGTATATTATATTGCAAATAAAATATACCTATTAATCATAGGAAGCATCATAATAACATGCTTAGTTCCATTTCAACTCGTGTTACGGTCTAATAAAAAATTAAGATACGTAGCCTGTTCTACTTAGACTCTTGACTATTAATAAATAAACAAATTCAATGAATGCCCACATAGTTTTCTACACTAATATTATAAGGAGGAAAGATTTTTATTTTTGTATGTTTGCAATGAATAAACGCAAAAACTACTAAGCCGATTTCAAAAATTCTTTCACCATTGGAAAGCTAGATAGATCCACGCTGAGAAACATAGGCTATATTTAATGCTAGAAAAATATTAAAGAATTTTGTCCACCCGTGCGAAGCCGGGACGGGCCGCTAGTAATTAATATAATATTAAATTATAAAAGAATACATGTAAAGAAACCTAACGCCGCCGTCTGATTGGTCCCATTATTTTATGATCGATAAATACAACTGGATTTTTTATCGTTGTTACGCGAGATATGTCATACATAATAAAGTTTTACTAATACATAAAAACAAATAAAAAATTTCGACGGGTGTTCACAAGGCCCGGTAGCTCAATTGGGAGAGCATTGGATCAGATTTCCAAAGGTTGCGGGTTCGGTTCCCGCCTGAGAATACACGTATGAGCGGAGTCGATTTTTTCTAGTATTTTTTTTATTAAAATAATTAAAATGAAAATATCATGAAATATTTTAATAATCTTACTTTCTTTTATTTTCATTTATTCTACCCGAATAACAATTTTGATCAAATAACGTTGACGTTATTAACGTTAACGTTATTTTTCATAACTTTCTTTTAAACATGAGAAATATATAAATTAATCGCAGACTCACGCGCCCATTCACGACCTTG
The DNA here is from genome assembly GCA_927399485.1 of Calamotropha paludella. Classification (NCBI taxonomy): domain Eukaryota; kingdom Metazoa; phylum Arthropoda; class Insecta; order Lepidoptera; family Crambidae; genus Calamotropha; species Calamotropha paludella. The sequence continues at coordinate 15,804,542 of OV656815.1, read as the reverse complement.
TTGAAGCACGATTGTTGGCACAATTAAGACTATCTGTTAAAGACAAAGCACCCGAGAGAGCAAGGCTGTCCGTGCGCACCATAGAATTGCCTTGAAATTAAGACGTAACTAAATTATAAAAGTATTATTGATTAAATTGAACAGGCAAACTCTGTTATAGAGGTAAGCACAATAGTCAAAATTGAAATTAATTTATCAAGCTATAATTAGCAGATCTATTTGAGGCATTCTATGCCTTGACATTTTTTGTGTTAGTAGAGGTTTAGTAAATTAACACATTTAAATGATTTTTAAATGGTATGAAATTAAAAATAAAGTTAGAAATAACCACTCGATGATTTACCCAATCAACCGCATTAAGCCCGCAGTGGGTTATGCTATATTGTGAGCCATTCTCCCTTTAGTGTTTTTATCCATTAGTGCGCGGTCAGATGATGATAATAATTAGTCTACCTTACTTGTATTGCATAATGTTGGTTGAGTTCCTTTTAATAATTAAATAATAATAATGAACTATCATATCGATTTGTTAATTGTTGTTTTAATATTTTTAAAGCGTATAGTATATTTATGCTACTGTAGTTTTTTATAATATTATTTGCAGCTAACATTTCTTTAGGTTATTATTACAGCTAATATTTTATTATCAGGATTTGTGAACAATAAATAATGTGAACGTTACGATTTAATAATAAACCAGGTTTAATAAAATCGTCATATAGTTATTATTTCTTGTCAATTCAGAACTGGAAGAAGTACATACCAAAATAGGTGGATAAAAACTGTTTTGTTATAATTATCTCAAGGTTCCCAATATTCCAAAGAAAAAACTGGTTCCCCCTAATTTTCTAGGTTTTCCCTTAAACCAAAAGTATCTAACAGACCTAAAGAATCCAACCCGATAACTATTTTATAAGCTTCGTGTAACCTAAGCGCTAAAAAGGTAAATAATAATCTAATAATAATAATTAGTCGGCTTCGACGCGGTATAATCGTCATGATACCCGCTAAAATTCCGATATGTGTCGTTCTTCTTTTTTACCGACAGTGAAACGACGTTTTTCTGTTTTTTTTGGGTTTTAAACTGTCCATAATTGTGATTTCTGTGTGGAATTTAAAAGAAATTGCATCTGTGTTGTCATGAGGACTAATTAAAGTTTCCGTTGCGGCAAATATTAATTCTTTTTTAATGTTGGTTTTTAAAAAAAATATGTGACAGAGTGGCCTTTTTCTGTGGAGACCACATTTTGGTTTACCAGTCTGTCACGGCATTCTACGGAAAACAAACGAAAAAATATGTTGGTTGGAGAAAATGAAAAATTACATAATATTAATAGATAAGAAAAATATGGACGTTTATTCGAACCGAATCAAAAAACCGTAAATATCAGTACTCCAACGAGATGCCATAATAAGACGAAGGACAGACCATTGTCGGTAAAAAAGAAGAACGACCCATATACCTAAATATTACATTCTATTTGTATAAAACTTTCAGACAATTATATGAGATTTATAAAAATGACCGTTGATAGGTTTTAAAGGATCAGTCTATGCTTTTCCATTTGTAGGACAAAAAAAAACAGACAATTTTTACAAAATATTACTCAAAGTCAGTATTGCAAGGGACAACCGGAGAGCGATAGTGACGTGGTGGTGAGATACATAGTAAATCACTTTAATAAGTACTTCGTTATGCGAACAACATCATCAACATTACTACAGGATTTTCAGCCAGAAAAATGTGCATTTCAATTTGAAATTTGGTGTCAAATATACAACTAGATCACCAAACCCAACAAGATGTAGCCGATAATGTGTCCAATAAACATAACCGGCTACGTATTATTTCAACTGTAAAAACAGGTGAAATAACTAGCCACAATAATCTGGACAGGAAGAGCCACATAGATCAAAAAACTATTTCGTTTCGCTGGTATCTTGTCAACGTGCTGACAGATGAAATGAAAACAGTGAGGTGGTTCCCAATATATTCTCGTGGCTCTGCAATACGGTTACAGAATCTATGGTAAGTCGTAGAGTTGTTATTGGTGGCTGAAACAACATTGCATCAACAATAACTCAATTTTTTGGTGACTACAGAACAGATGGGCAGTTACACTAAATTTTCACTGCCGCAAGTGGTTGCTTTTCTTTCTAGATCTCTATTACAACTTATGTAATATACCAAAATTTCGCCTGGTTAATAGGCGCCAGGACTAGTCGCGGAAACTTTACCACACATCTTTTCAACCTTGGCGCAATCGAGAATCTTTTATGCAAAGGATGCATAGTTACTAAAGATACAACCGCCCATGATCTTTTGGAATGGAAAGAGGGGCCGTATACCAAGGTCAAGAACTTAGTTTACCAGAAAATCTTCAGGCGATCATCTCCAAAGTTATAGCGCTCGGTGCATTCTGGCTAAATATCTTTCAGACGCAAAATAGAAAACTAAGTTGCAAGTTTCATATTTGAAAAAGAAAGTACCTATGATCGTTTTTCAGAGTTGACCGTAAAATAGGCATGTCACATCTTCCGCTAATGAATATTACTTTAGTTAATCTCCAGAAGCAAAACTAATTTATTTGCAAAAAGTTATTTTACCCGCCAACTATAGATTTTATATTACTAATAACTCACCGGGTATAGCCATGCCCAGCTCTAGATATTCTTTGACGGATGGACTGAGAAAGGCCGAAGGTGCGGGTGCGGCAGCCGGTTCCGGTTCCGGCGCGTCCAGCGCTTGAGCTGGCTCTCGCGCCACCGGCGTGCTGTCTGCGCGCAACCGCTTCACGCGTCCACGCTCCTCAGAACCACCTTTATATAACAAACAATTTATATATAGATATTTATCTTACTCACGTCCATAATAATATTTTTTTTCTTATAACCAATTTTTTTTAACTCATCTTTAAAACTGTTTCGGTAGAGTCAACGTTTTTAAAATAACTCTTTAAGCAACAATATCAAAACCCTATAACGTGAATTATATATGTTCGGAACATATTAATATATTCTAATATTATATGGCAATTTTATTTATCATAGAACAGGCTACTCCTTACAAATAAAAAAATAAATCCCACTTGAATAACGAATCCTATGAATATAGTAATCAAATATACTTTTTGCGTATCAATTTTTCAACGTTGTCAGCTTATTATCTGTTTGTTTTTTTTATTTATGAAGCTATGTAATTAACTAATCTTTATTCGTATTTTGATTAATAGCCTTTGCATTGTCTATTTATCAAATAAGTTATACTTTTATCAAATCTGCGAACTTAGATTTATGCTTATAAACTTATCGCTCCCAAATAATCTCGTGGTTCTAACCGTAAATAAAGATTTTCAGCAGCACTAAAAAAATATTATTTTACATTCTGATCTATAACCAAACAGTTTTATGTGCCCTATTTAACTAATAAAGGTAGGTCACAAAAAGTTATAAAGTAAATAAAGTAATACTACGATATTGAAAAAATTGTGAAACCGTGTAAATGTATGCTCATATTTTACACAAGTTTTCTATAATTAGTTAGCTCCTTAGCTATGAAAAGACACTTATATTACTCATAAATTAAATGTAGATTATAGCTACAAATATATCTACAGGAGTATTGCAACTAGTAGAAGTCGTTTTAGCAAGTAGATGATACTAATATTGTCTATAGACAGGTGATAGACTGTGCTGTTCACATTAAGGAATTTTAGAACATAATAGTGTAAAAGGTTACCCAGCAAATAAATAAATTATAAATGAAGAAGTTAATTAAGGTTCCATAATAAAGGAGCCCAATATCACACAAAATATCATATATAGGGTTTCAATAATTATACCCTGATAGTTATTGAAAACTGTACAAAATAACAATGCGTTTAAGTTATGTAAAACAAGCTGTCGCTCGCGTCTTCTTAGTTTTGACTTCAGGAAATTTCAAGTAGATACGACCTGTGGGTCGATTTTTTGATAATCCCACAGGAACTTAACATTTTCCGAGATAAAAAGTACATCATGTGTAAATCATGGTAATAAATTCTCTATGTTCATAATTAAAAAAAAATCCAAACCCGTTCGATCATTTTTACGTGTTTTTCAATAACAAACATCTAAAGGAATGAACTTTCACATTTAGGTATAATATCATTAGGATTTATACATAACAAAAGGTTTAAAAGCCTTAAGAAAACTAAGACCACATCTTCTTCCTGTGATTTCGTAGATTTTTAAAGACTTTACCTAGAAATTAATATTGTAGAGTTAGTGATATATCATGTCGATTACTTAACATGAAACCACGTTTAAAATGTCATTACTGATACTTCCAATTAAAGTTTTAAACATATTATGTGGAATGAATTAAAAAAAAAGCAAAAATCGATTTCATAAGCGTTACCCAGCTTTTGACCTAGGGGAGTAAATCATAACGTGACTCTAAATTAACTTTTATCGCCAAAATTAAATACATACAAAATCTAGTGAGAACAACTGCTCCCCTGCTCCCTCGGTATTCCCATATTCGATATTAAACCTAATAATTATTATATGTTGCTGTTTTATTATAATTTCGAAAATGTTAATAATGTTGTGTCCACTGTTGTATATGTGTTTATCAACTAAAGAAATAGGCCTTTGTACAATGACATTTTGTGACTTATTGTTATCATAGAATTATGCATTCGTATTATATAGGTGGACTTACTCTATTATAAGTCAAAATAGACATGAAATAATTGATAGTTTAGTTTCAGATCCAGAACCAAATCTTAAACTAGCCGTCCGGTCAATTTCAATATAATTACAGTAAAATGTTCTCTTTTATACAATTTCTCTATAAATGTTCAAGACATGAAAAGGAAAGGCATTTTTCTTAAATTTTTAAATTATATGAATATTTTTAATTATCCCAAAAGATAAAACATAAAAAGGCTTCCAACTATAAAAAAAGTATGAAAAATTCTGTCCGGAAACTTCATCGTATCATAAATAATTAACATAACAACAATTGTGTTTTGTGTGCCATAACAACAGAAACCCTTTTATATATGATTGTAGTGTTGTACAAAAAAGTTAATTCTTACCGGTATCTGCTAACAGTGAAAGCAGGACTGCCAACCAAAATATGTCGAGAGCTCCAGGCCTATTCATTTTATCTATGTACATTCAAATTCAATCACCATAACACATACTCAACACGATCGTGTCACAATCGTAAAGGCTCACGCCGGCATTGAAGTCACTGAAGGTCTCAGAAAAGGATTGACTAATTTCGTAATCGGTGACTTATGGCTTGAGTTGATAAGTCGCTGCGACGCCGGCGCGGGTAGTTGCGCAACACCCACGTGGTCGCGTGCGCTTTCGGAGACAGCCGCGCGCACAATGTTCACTCGCGTCTTACTTGAAAGCCTCTTAACTAAGATTTGATGTTGCTAACTGACCTCTATTGTCCCAAGCAATTATTTTGCCATAAAACTATGATAACTGTGACTTCGTCCATAGTTAAGTTCACACTTACCTAAATGTGGAGTAAGGATTTATAAACCTCCCATATATCCCTTGCGTGCACTAAAATACTTATCTTAAAACAACAAAATGATAATGCGTTCAAATATTTCCACATTTCTACATAACACGAGATAAAAAATACCCTTAATTAAGACCTAAATCATGTTTCCTTCCCATCTGTTTCGTCCAGCCTACATAGGGACTGGCTATCCAAATAAACAGACTGGTAATATGACAGTTATTTAAATATTAAAGACAACGAATGAAACAATTTTTTTTTCTTTTTGTCATACGAATTTGAAAATGCAACTAAAAAGGTCTTTTGGTGATTTTTTGGAAAATCAAGCGTTCGATCGAAAATATTTAGGAAACCACGATTGTTAAGTGTGCCTTTTACAGTTCAATATGTCCACAAAAACCCTACAAAGAACCAAATTAATCCAGCCAGCCGTTTTTTTGTTTCACTTGATCGAATTTTTGAAAAAATTAAAGCATCACTTTTTTTACTCTAAAAAGCTTATCATTTTTAAAAATGAGAAAAAAAATTGTTTTCTACCATTTTTCACATTTTTGTTCCACATGTTGTTAAGGAAATTCAAGAAACCATTGCCCAATCATTTTTAACGCTCCGCCACTGCATGCCTTGATTCTACTGATCTCCTTTTAATTAAATAAAAAAAAAGTTAATATCGAGTCATCGATATCGAGATATCGATAATCAAAGACAAAAGATCCTTTTCCAATTGAAGATCGATATCTCGGCGAGAAGTGGTCGTATCATGGTATATAAAAAAATAAATTAAAGCTAAACGAACAAAGTATGCGATCCTTATAGTGGTTAGCAAAAAAATTTTTTTCCACGTCCGTAGACAAAAAATATAACAAAAAAAAATTGTTGCTGGTTTTTATAAGATTACTCAAAAACCGCGGAGGCTAGAAAATTTTAATAACTAGACACTTGGAGCTACAAATTCCATTTTTTTTATTTCCTGTACGACCATTTCTCTCAAAGTTACGGCCTGTTGAAAATTGCCCAAAAAATATGGAATATTTTTTTGATTCCTTAATTTTTTCCAGTGGTGTATATTTGCAAGAATTCGAATGCATCTCTTTTGAATAATAAATATTTTGATGCGTCTGTGCTGTTACCCCTTAAGACCATTGTCTTATGGGGTAACAGCACAGACGCCCATAGCTTATCCAGGATGGGCGTATGCATAATAAGCGATTTTTGCAGTTTTTTGGTAAGTAGACTTTTTTAAATGATAGAATGCGTATGTAAAACTTGATAAATTTCCCGCTATTTTAATTAAATGACTCTTATACTAAATGTTGGTATTATATTATAATATGGTATTATATATATGGTATTATATAATATTAACTCCCAGTAGATTAAAATCCTGTACACGTTCCAATATACACTCATTTGCAAAAAAAACGGGCGGTTTTGATCTTCATTCATCTTTAAAAAGATACAATACAAAAAAGGTTTCAATCATTTGTACACGTTACTGGCCTGTTTCAAAAATGCCGTGGTATTTAAAAAAGTACGTTCTAAATTCAAATTTTCATTTGATGCTCATTTTTACAGAAAACCCCTTTTTATCCTACATTTTTGGCGCGAAGTTCCAGAAGTTAACTTCGACTTTCATAACTTTTATTCAATTTTCATCGATTAATTTCATATCCTTGACTGTCAAAGCTTTATTTATTGCTGTTTGGTTGTATCAAAAATGGTAGATAAAGTGGTAAAAGCTACCAAAATTATCCCGCTGCTTGAAGAGGGTTGCAGCCAATGCTTCGTGGCTAGGTGGCTAAATGTTAGTCGCTCGACGGTCCAAAGGACCTGGCAGCGATATCAGGAGACTGGTTCCGTCGAGAAAATGCCTTGTTCTTTAAGAAAACCATGTGCCCAACCACGGGATGATCGTTTTCTTGTAAATCGCGCATTGAGAAATCGCAAATCTTCGTATGTGGATCTTAAGAACAACCTCCAAGAAGTAATAAATGTGCATATTAGTTTATGGACGGTCAGGAGGAGGCTTTTCGCTGCCAATATACGCAGTCACCGCCCGGCCCGCGGCCCCAAATTACTCCGTGAGCACCGAGTTCACAGGCTTAGGTTCGCTAGAAATTGTGAATCATGGACTCAAGAAGATTGGAATAGGGTTTTGTTCTCTGATGAAGCCAGGATATCTCTGTTCGGTGAAGATCGACGTCGGCGAGTGCTAAGAAGACAAAGAGAACACTTTGCAGAGGCATGTTTCGAAGAAATCACTTCTTATAGTGGGGACTCTGTTATGTTTTGGGCAGGAATAAATTCAATGGATCGTACAGAGTTAGTCTTCTTTGAAAAGCTCACTGACAGGGCATCAATGCATAACGGAAGTTCTAATTCCTCATGCACAATCCGCATTGGCCGCTCTAGGTGAAGACTCGATTTTTATGAACGACAATGCTCGCGATGTTAAAGCGTATGTGCAAGAGGTCGGCATTCGTCGTTTGGATTGGCCAGCTCGAAGTCCCGACTTTAATCCCATAGAGCATATCTGGGACGTTCTGAAACGGCGTGTGAGATCAGTACAACCGGCTCTGCAGACCATCAGAGAGCTGAAGAATGTGATTACTGCGGAGTGGGAACGTATTCCGCAAGCTAGTATCCGGGATTTACTCGCTAGCATGCCCAGACGAATTCAAGCTGTGATTTTAGCTAGAGGGGGTCACACTCGATACTAAACATTTATCTGCTTTTACTTTATTAAAGAAAAACAAACAAAAAAACTTTTTTATTTTTACTTCATGAGCATATGCACTACTAGCGAACATACACTACTAGTGAGGTTTAGCATTATTTCCCATAAATTGTATCAAAATTTTATGAAATACTGATTAGAACGATTATTTTCTTATTAATTTACCAAATTGTGAGGATAAAACTACCTATAATTATCAAACAAAGCAATATTAACATTTAAAATGGTTCATTGCTTAGGTGCCCGTTTTTTTTGCAAATGATTTTATTATTATTCATAAAAGTGTAGTTGATGTTAAGTGGCTTTCTCTGAAAAGATCTAAATTGAATAAGTTTAGTTTGGAGAAATTAATTAGGAGGTTTTTTTCATTCAGCCGCTATGATTCCAATCCAATATTTGATTAAGGTAAGATTTTTTTTCATTTTCTCAAGGGAATATCACTCACATGTCATCCGCAAAGAGGACACTAGTAGTACTTGGTAGTAATATTTTTGAGGTCGTTAAAGTAGAGTAAAAATAGTAAACAGCCAGTTACGCTTCGTTGCGGAATAGACATCTTGAAATTTAATGTAACAGATCGAATTTTAGTTACAGAAGCCGATTGACAATCATGGTTTTCAACCTTAACAACTCGAGTGCGATTAGTTACGTACTATTTGAACCATTCATAAGCAACCCTCCTCACACCGATATGACATAAAGTTTTTATAGCAATATGGTATTGGACACGCGATGAGGACAAGGAATACCGGAATGATTTTCATACCGGTATTGATACCGGTATTAAAATTTCAATAACCGGTATGCCGAAATTTCGATATTTTTTCGGTATTCTTTTCAATACTGTTATTATATAATTACTATTTAAATGATTACAATAACATTGGTAAGTCTTGTTTTGGGAGAGCGATTAAAACAGTTTTCGTTGTTTTATGGCTCCCTAGAAACCACAAAATGAGTTATTCACATAAAGCTGCCTCTATTAGCCTCATTTTCATACAGTGTCATTTCAATTTGAATTAATGTTCGAATATTATCTTCTTCCTCGCCGATCTGGGATCTGTTTTGCTTTTTGGTCATAGACATTGATTTTTCTATTGCTTTATTTAGTTCTTTTTCTATCAGAGATGAAGTACTGCTACATCTGCTAGTACCTGTGTCTGTGTCATCATCACTTGCTTACTTTTCAGCAGAAGCACTAGCGGCAGCAGGTGAGCTCATTGCACTTGTGTTTTGTAGAGAGTGAAGAGTCTGTTGTTGCAAACATTCAAGTTCAGTAATAGACGTAATCATTTCATCACAACTCATTCTAGGTAACTCTGGATGGTGATGTTGGCGTGTCTGTGCATTTTCCTTGAAATATTCTTCCGGATTATGCAGATACTGTAAACTGCAGTCAAAGGTTGTCGCCTTTCCGATTCTATATTAGGTAGACTTGTTTTTTTGGTTTGGTTTGGTCGTAGCATGTATTTAAGGGCAGCTTCTGCAGTTAAAAGTGTCGCGTCTCGTCGGCAAAGTGCTTCCACTGTGATCTTGACTATTTTCAGGCTCTTCTGAATGGAATGCAGCAATTCAAACTCTTGTTGAGTTTTTTCATTGCACATCTTCGGTGGGTTAAATCTCTCTATCATGTCGGTAAGACTGGACCAACGAGTTTTGCAATCCAATACTAAGGCCAGAGGGCCTACCATGATCTCTAAGCGCGATGCAAGTTCGATTGTCAAAGTGAGACACCGCTAGACGCGGTCTATAGTGGCGTCTCTTTTCAACAGCTAAACCTGAATCGCTATAAGACGTGATGGTAGGGGCTCTGATCTCGGCTCTTACATATTTTTGTAATGCATCATTTTTTGTTATAGATCTCAAAAAGATTTTTATTATTGAGCGTGTTTTCTTGATCACACTATTCTAGTTTAAAACGTGGCGCTGGCGCCGAGGATTCAATAAATGCGAATATTTCATTATCATCGTCTTCATCTTCATTTTCATCGTCATCAGACGTTTCATTTTCATCGTATTCTGTGGCGGTGCATTTTATATACGCATACGTCTGATACGCCAAGATGTATCCCATGTGCCAGACAGATTTGATGAAAGGCTTCTATATTACGGCCGACTTTGCATATCACACTGGCACCATCAGTTGTTATTGCCACGATATCTCTGTCAAGCGATAGCTCAAACTCAAAAAGTTTGTTTTTCAGTAACCTGATACATGTTTCCGAGGGCATTGTGCCATCAACTGTAACCACCCCAATATTTTTAAATCGCGACCCATCTTGAAACTCGCTCCCAATTGTACTATGTAAGTTAACATTCATGTATCTGCGGTTTAGTAAAGATGTCCATTCGTCGAAAGTCAATGAGAATTTTACGCCAGATTTTTTTATTGTATTGATTTCTTCTACAAGCTTTTTCTTCTCTTTCTCACTGTAATTGATTACAATATTTTTGATTGATTTTGGAGTTGACGGATTATAACCCACAGCTAGAAGCACGCGTCTTAAATCCTTTGACGTGCAAAACTTTGAAAATGATATTCCATCTAGAGCAGTCATCCTACTAATGGTGATTTCCATCGAGTTAGAGCTCTTTTAAGGATCACTAGTCATCGGTTGCGATGATGTATCTGTATGTTGTTGAATAGATTGGAGTACTCGCATCTGAGGGGAAGCTGATGATGTAGATGGTTCATTTGATGGGGTATTTATGCCTTTTGTCTTATTAAAGTATCATTAAATACTACCTAAATACTTGCTATATGCAATTATGTATGCAGTGTCTTGCGTAATGATTTTCCAGAAGCCTGGAAAACGAATTGTAAGATCATATTTGGGAAATTCAGAATTTATGGTAGTTTTTAATTCCATATGTATAGATTGTTTATTCGATTCAAAGGGGTTTGAAGATTTTTGTATGGAGGTGGCCCTAACGTCGGCCGCCATTTTGTTTTTTTTTTCAAAATCGCGGTGCACGAAATTTATATATTTAGATGGAGGAAACTTATACAAACAATAAATGTTATATAACATGATATCCTAAAGCGTCACGTTTCGGAGTTATTCACCAAAATAAAAGTATAGGTAATATGTGACTATCCATGAGAAAAGGTGTCTTATGGTCGTTGGCTCTTACGACATTGTTCTTTTTATAAGCGTTAAGCGCCCACATTGGCCATACCATCAGATACATTTTCTTGTGGTCACATATTTTAGTTATGAGCGATAGAGATAGAAATATATGTCTTGTCTATTATATCTCCCGCCGAATAAGGATGCCCCGCGACCCACGACGACCCACCCATGAAGGGTAAACTTCCGTTCAGTTTGACACTTTGACATCCATCCGACTTTGACAGCCTTTCGCTGCCTTCTTGGATGATATTATTTATACCGAATATGATTAATAAATCTTATGTAATATTGTATCGTTTTCAGTTATTTTTATGTTTACCTATCAAAATCAATTATTAGTATTAAAATATTTGTTTTCTTTCTTTGTCTGATTCAGATTAAAAGCAAAAACTTAAAGAACATGAAATAACTACAAAATAAATAAATAAATTTGTTATAACAACTGTTATTTTTATCTTTGAATAACTCGGAAACGTGACGCTTCATGATGTTATGTTATATAACATTTTATGCTTGTATAAGTGTCCCCTATCCAAATATATGACATTTGTTGTGCACCGCGATTTTCAAAAAAAATCAAAATGGCGGCTGATATTAGGGCCAAAACCTTCAAACCCCTTTGTTATCAAGTTTCATTTGTTATTTCTAATTGTTGATTAATATATGGTACTTGAGTTTGAATTTTGAAGATGTCGGTAAATCAGCATCTATCGTATCGCCCATAAGCTTAAATCGCCTTGAGATATAGGACTTTGTTTGGAGTGGAATTGTCTCTTTCTAAATGTAATATTACACTGATCATCATTTTCCATGCGGTCTGCTTGCGACTGCGCGTAAATCGGCGTATTGCTATTGACAGGTTTTGAGGGATAATGTAATAAAAAGTTAGGAAAGGTCAATATTGTGTTTTTATAACCAAGTCTAAATATGGCCAAAACTACTTTAGCAAAAAAGGATTTCTTTGGTAAAATAATATATTGTAATGTTTGGGGTGCTGAAGGTTTATAGGTATCTAAGTAGAATAACGATATCTATTTTAGTTATTGAAATACTAGTTTTACATCAATTTTTTTGTGTTTTTTTAGAAATTTATATCCAAAAGTATGGGAGATACGAGAAAAAGTTATAAAAGATAAAAGTTGAAGCTATATGGGTTCTACAATATGAAGTAATAAAATTGAATATCTGAGGGAATGAAAAAAAGTCATATCAAAAATGCGTGATAGATTAGTATAATTTTATGAAATTTTCGGAAAAAAGTTTATTTTTCGGAAAGTTTGTCGGAAAAAAATTATTCAAAAGATGCCTTATACAAGAAGAAAATCGGTCGTAAAAAAATTTTTTTTTTTGTCTTTTTGAAAATTAGTAGTTACGGTAAATTTGCCAAAAAATGTCTTCCTAAGGTCGGATGCGTGCAAACAAAAGACTTCAACTTGAAAGTTGAGTAAGACTAAAGATGAGGCACACTTTCTGACTCTGTAAACATTTTGAAAGATTTGGAAGTTGAATAACTCGGAAATTACAGGAGGGATGCCCCTCGGGTAAACTTAATAATAAAGGTGGAAGTTTGAGGTTGCAAAGTTTTATCGGGTAGTCGTATTAGAGATCGAAAGGTGAAAAAAAAGGCTTACGGCTCAGTGGTTTTGTCTCCTCAGTACCTATAGCGCACACCAGCTTCGTATTGAGCGCATCCAAAAACGTTTCATGCGGCATCTTTCATTTAGTACTTTTCTAGATAAATAATTAAGTAGCAACAACCAACGTCTACAAAACTTTGAAATGGACAGGCTTCTTAGTAGAAGAAACCTTTTGGACTATTTCTTTTCAAGATAAATTAGATTGTCCTCATCTTCTCAGTACGGTCAATATGAGAGCACCCCGAACGCCACTGCGCTATCCAATTCCATTATTCAATAAACCTCTAGCCTACACTAACGTTCAGACACATGCTGTATCTACCGTACCGCTTACCTGACGCTTATAATTATAATAGACTAAATGAGTGTCGACATCTTTCACGATTCTTTCAATCAATTTAAGACGAAGGTGACGGAATTTTACAAAAATATAAGGAGGTGGCAAGGTCTAACTCATAATGTTGTGTTTAAAACAAATATTTTTTTAACTTGTAAATGTAAATTATTAACGTAGTCTCAAGTGTTAGAATTGTATTGTAAAAAATAATGTGATTGCCTTAAATATAATTTTAAATTTTGCATGCTTTCATATGTTATATTTAAAATATGAAAATTAATGTAATTTTCTTTGGTATTATAGTAGGTAATATAAGTTATTTGCGGGTTTGCTACCATGTACCTTGTTATTGAGTTTCCGATATTTCGGCACTGTTGCAAGTGCCATGATCACGGAGCGACTGAAGTAAACTCAATAACAAGGTACATGGTAGCAAACCCGCAAATAACTTATATTACTATAATGTTAGTGACCATGAAAGTTTAAAACAATATATTTTCTTTGGTAGTCCAAATAAAGTAAGCAAATAAATACTTATTTAATGTTTTAGATTTTACATCATTATTTCCATAATATATTTTGTGGAATTAAATTTTTAATTTAATTTTTGCATAGGTTTATTATTTGAAATTATATCGACTGAATTTTTAACATATGTATATATGATACAGTGGATATTCTGAAATACACATCAATATACCGACCAGCCGTAAGGATGTCATTAATCCGTCGACATTTTGTACTGGTCAAAGTAAAAGATAGAGTAACGTATCTTGCCCGGCTTTTTCCCCTCTCTCGCTTTCATACAATGTTAAATATGGCGTTGATTTCTGACGTCAACACGATGGCCAGTACATTGTGGAACAAATCAACACCATGGAGTCGATACATGAGGTCATTAACACTGGCCAGTGTACTGTTCTTATATTTCGAAACACAACCACCGTAACTACAATTTTGATGTAGGCTAGCAGCACTAAGTCTAAACTAAACGTTAAAACTTGTTCTCTATGGGACTGTGTTTAGTCTGTGGTTGAAAATATTATTTTTATTATGGGTGTTGTAGTACCCGTGTTCACAACTTAGGGTATTTTCCCCTTAATTTAGTGGATTTTGTTATTTTTAGAGGATTTCGTAGATGTCAAAGTTATTTAGGGGATTTATTAGAGTAATAATTCGGAAAAGTTTTAAAAGTTCGTGAAGTTAGTAATGAAATGTGTGTTTTAGAACGTATCTTAGAGTTCCGATGTACCTTTCTCCAGCGCCAGCAACAGACAATAATTTTATTTCTTTTTTGTGCCCTTAGGTCTATGCCAGGTTTGCTTACTCTCGCACCGATTTCGCGGAAGTATTTTCGAACTAAATGAGTTAGCACGAGCGAGCTAACTAAACCGGTTTATACTAGCCTGTGTTGAGTTTCATGCGAGTTTCTACTTCTTACTATCAAGTGAAAGTGAATTATAATATCTCTCTTTTGATAGTGTTTGTTTTTTTATTTAGCCGTAAACGTTTCAGTTTAATCATTAAAAATGCCTCCTGAAAGGAGGATGCACATACAGAACAGACCCTTTACTGAAAGGTAAATATTAATATTGCAATCACAAGGCTACTGTTAAATTCCTATTCTTATTAGTATCCGTTAAGTATTTGGTATCAAATTCCAATAAGTGTCGTGTAGTGTATTACAACCACGGATAGTAAATTGTATGATGATAGATGAATTTGCAGAATTTAAAAATTGCAGTTTCTTGCAATAAATTCACGAGGCATAGGTCTCGAGCTCGGTATACAATACCACGTACATTCTGGTTTGAGTAAGAATATTATTTACAAGTGTTCACCCCTATGAAGTAGTGATATATGTAGTTCTCGTGCTTTTCAAGGTTCGTTCGAATGTAAAGCGAACATACAACTGAGGGTAACACCTCAGATATTCCGAAAAAAATACATAATTTTTTTACATACATAATTTGTACCATTAAAAAACAGTCGTTCAAAAACATAAAATTACTTGCGACATATATTTTTTTAGCTGGCAACCACTATTTTCTTGATTTTGAAGCGTTTTGCAGTCAGTGTTTGAGTCGTCTAGTGAATCAACAAAAGCTTTATAGATTTTCTTAAATCTTAAAAACCCATCATGATTTTCAACCCAACGAGTTTCGCACATCCAGTAAGGTTTTCCATTGTGTTTCAGGGAAGTTTTTTCAATATTCTCTTTTAAGCATTTGGTTTGTTTTGCCGAGGATTTGTTAAAATTTGCAACCGATTTTAAACTCAAACTTTTGAAACTTCCTTTCATCGATGAAAGGAAGTTTCAATAGTTCCAAAGGCTCAGCCTATTCGATATACTATTCGAATTATAAAATCGGTTGAAAATTTTAACAAATCCTCGGCAAAACGAACCAAATGCTTAAAAGAGAATATTGAAAAAACTTCCCTGAAACACAATGAAAAACCTTACTGAATGTGTGAAACTCGTTGAATTGAAAATCATGATGGGTTTTAACGATTTAAGAAAAGCTTTAAAGTTTTTTTGATTCACTAGACGACTTAAACACTGAAATGGATTATGAAACATCGTTAAAGGCAAATTTTTTTCTGAGATCAGTCATTTCAAGAGTTTTTATTATAAGCTTATTTGCTAAGGAATGTTGTTCCCATACACACTGACACTATCTGCCCTGTAAGGCCAATTAGTGTATCTTGAAATATAATAATTAAACTTAACAGGTTTTATTGAGATCGTCTAGTCCTATATGGGGCATTTTGAAAAAATGGACTTTGTTCCTGAAATTTATCAGTAACAGCCCTGCCATATTAGTTTAACTCTGGGATTTTAAGCGCTCGCTACGCGGTCTCCTAGTAATTGAATTACTGCAGATAGGCATAACAGGCAAGGGTGCCAGCGAGATGGCTTGGCAGCCTTTCGTGAGTGGCTAGCTCACTACTTGGCCCCCCAACTATCTGCGGTCGGCTAGTGGAAGAACCGCACAATGGATCCAACTGCTTTCAGAATTTGGATATCCGATGCATTGCTCTTACACATCTCAAAAAACCAGCATTTGCAACCTTGCAACCAGCACAACTGTTCTGACACGATCTTCAATTAGACTTTAACATTGGAACACGTTCAGTTGGGACCGTTTGGCAGTATTGTCTTACTCTGGTTGGTGGTAACACGCCGCGGCCGAGGCCTACCACCTAAAAGAAGTTTACTCCTTTAGCACCACCCAAGTGCACGTGTGGGACATCGAGGGTTAAGTCCCACGCGACGCGAGTATACTTGGACCCCCAATTTATAATAATAAATTTGTATTTTTTAATTAAGTATTGTGTTTTCTTTATAATTACACTGATTCATAATACCATTAATATAATGCCTACTCCGTGTAACTTCAATTACAACTGATAGTTTTGTTTCAGTGGCATACAACTTATTGCGCGGATCACTTGTAACTTAGGTATACGCCAGCGTTGCCAGACGTCCCGATTTTGGCAGGACGTCCCGATTTTTAAATCAAAATTAAATGTCCCGCGCGGGACAGACTCAGTCCCGCTTTTCGGAAATAACTCGGCCAGAGGATAACTCGCAGGCTTTTGTTTAAAACACAACATTTTTTTACTTTGATTTTTGTTTTTTATTATCTTTTATTCAGAAGACGAAGATTGCTATTTTTGCTATCTATCATTATGTAAACATAATAAAAAGTCAAATAAAAAGATAAATATTTAAAAACATCTGATTTTATACGTTTTTTTACTATGTCCCGCTTTCGACGAAAGAATCCCGCTTTTTTCACTCAAAAAGTTTCAATATCCCGACTTGCCAAATCATAAATCTGGCAACGCTGGTATACGCCCTCGCGTACCACATTTTTATGGAAAATTAATTTAGCTGTAATTTCAAATCGTTATCAACAATTATTTTACTCAGATATTGTAAAAAAACAAGACGTCGTTTTTTTAAGAGTATTTGCTTTATTTTTATTTTTTTTTTATTACATTTTACAATTTGTTTAAAAATAAGAACGAAAAATTGCGTATATACGAAAAGAACCATAACTATATAGTTATGGTCCATAATAAATAACAGCTTGCTTCTTTGTGCTAGTACAGCTTTTGGGTACAAGATGGCGTTATAGTTATGCTATTAGCAGCACAGCTTTAAGCAAACACGCTAGAAGACGCTTCAAGTTGAACAAATTACCAGGGTTGCAAACAATATTTATATTGATATTATCGATATAGTTTGAAGTTTTAATGAAACTAACTTAGGTAATACTAATAATATAAGATAAATATAAAATAATCTTTATTGAATATGACCATTAACAATGCATGTATTGAACGTCAAAGCTAGGCCATGGTCATGGCTATTCTTTTATTTACGAATCTTTACAAAAGCTGTAATAAATATATAGGCGCAGGAGGGCCTTCATCAGAATTATCTGGCATATTTTACCGGGAGTGGGCGGAATCACTTCAAATAAGTCACAAAGAATACCGATTCACACTCTTTTAATTAAAACAAATTATTGATTAAAACCAAACACAAAAATAAACTTAGAGTCACTTAGATTTCACTACTGAATTATCGTTACACTTTAACTCTTATTCGTACGATCACGGATGGCATCGGAATTAAGCGATTCGTCGAGGACGTGACGCAGTGAAGGCGGCCATCGTTAGACTGAGTATCTAACATGGCCGTCCCGCTGCCCACGTTACAACGCTCCGCTAGAGTGCGCTGCTCTATTCCGACACCAATGCTAGCAATGTGCCGTCACGGCCGGACTGACAATCGCCCGTCCTCGGGCGCATCTTAGTTTTATTCTGAAACAGACAAGGACATCTTACACTGCTCGTCCAGCCTGACTTTTACCATTATTCCTCAACAAGACCCTTACTCAGCGAAATATATGTCCCTTCGAACAAACAAATGTTTGAACCGGACGATATCTTTCGGTAACATAAATTTCAGCGAAATCATACGTCCCTATGACCTTACGGCTCGGACGATAATTTTCGGCACCGCAACACAAACCCGGATCAGACAATGCGTCGCTACGACCAGACACGGAAGCGTGGACCGGACAGTATTGTCTTTCCAGCGAGTCAAACAACATACCGACTTGGACCATACTATTGTGTCCCTTCGACCATTCGAACAGACATGGACCGGACGACAAAGTATCCACTGCAAGTCACACCATATTGTAAACCAGGATCAGACAGATGCGTCCTTTCGACCAAACTTGGACCGGATGACACCGTCTCTCAGCCAGTCACACCATGTATTATAAGTACACAGGGAGTGAGCCTCTTCGAAAACAGCAATCAAATCAAACTGTACATCCACGAATTTCAGCGCACTAATCATGATGAACCATACAACTGACAACACAATACACATTATTTTAACGTACATACCTACTCATTAAGAAGATTCCGGTTCAGCATAAATTTCCACCTCGTGTTGTACTTCTAAAGTATCGGGATCAGAATACACGCTAAGAGTATCTGATCCAGCACTGTGGGTATCAGACTCAGCGGTTACGGTGTCTAAGTCTGCGGTCAAGTTGTCTTGGCTATTAAGAGCCATGCCATCAGTACTTGATCTTTCACAATCTTCCGGCGCCATCTCATTCTCCTCTTCGTTCATTAAGCTAGCTGTTATTTCAAGTAAACCATTATGTCCCTGAGGTACTAAGCGCAAGTTCTCGTGTGCATACTTATAAACGCGATTTAACCCACTAACACTCTTTAGCTCGTATCGATCGTTATTTAACACGGACGTTATAACAAAGGGGCCTCTAAATTTCTTTTCTATCTTCGTTTGATTTCTTTCACTACTTTTTATAAAAACAAAATCACCCTCAGAAAATGGTCTTATATTTGCACGCCCACGATTAAAGCGCTCTGCATCTGCCGCGGCAGACTTTTCAATATTACAAGATGCATTTTTTCTTATAGATGTAAGGTCTAGTCTGCTCTCTTGTATTGCGGAGATCGGACTAACTTGGGATATGCCTAACGATTGCGCGCGAATTCCGAACATGAGTTCTGTTGGAGAGTACTTAGTAACGGTGGACTTAGTGCTATTAAGAGCTAGCTGAATGTTACCGAGTTCATCGCGCCATGTTTTATTAGGGTCGTTTTCGACTATCGTAAGCAAACTCTTTAAAGTACGCATGATGCGCTCAACTTGTCCATTTGCTCTACTAGAACCAGTTGCTATAAAGTGGAGATCTATATTATGTTCAGCACAAAAGTTTTTAAAGTCAACACTGATGTAACAGCGACCCTGATCAGCAATAACGCGTTTTGGTGTACCAAAGAGACAAACTGCTTTTCTTAGGGCTCCTACTGCACTAGCTGCGTCTAACGATGACGTATGTTCTAATAAAACATATTTTGTAAACGCATCTATAATTACCGAGCAATATTCTTTACGGTCACTCTTACCACTAAGTTTTCCAGTAAAATCAATATGAATAGTATGCCACGGAATTGGCGTCTTCGGAATAGAATGCAACCGCATAGGCTGAGATCCTTGATTTGCAAATGATACAAGAATCAACATACTTTCGAACACATTTGGACATTTGTGGGAACCAGTACTACTCGTAAAGCTTGTCTAAGGTTTTATCGCTTCCCAAATGTTGTATCTCATTATGAACATGGTTTATAAGTGTCCATATTAGGGATCGGGGAACTACTGGCAACCAAGAAGTTGTTTTATTTCTCTCAACTTTTCTATAGAGAATTCCGTTTCTTATATCATAAGTACGAGCTACAGCCTCTGGGAAATCGTTATTATTATGTTTTTTGATCAAATCTTGTATCTCCGAATCACGCTTTTGCTCTACTGCTAGCCAGCCCTGATGTAACTCTACAAATTGCACGACATTCGATTCAGGAATTAATGACATAGATTTAGGATCTTTTTCTGATTGTTGTAAATTACGGGAAAGATAATCAGCATGTTCCATTTTGCGACCTTCACGATAGATAATTTCAAAGTCATATGCTTGGAGGAAGGCCCACCGACGATGAACGCGAGGAGTAAGATCTATTTTGGATTTGGATGCTTTTAGTGAGTTGCAATCGGTATATACTGTAAAATTCCGGCCGTATAAATAGTGGCGGAAATGCTCAACTCCTCGTAAGACTGCCAAAGTTTCTAATTCATACGAGTGATAACGAGACTCTACTTCAGATGTTCGCCTACTAAAATACTCTACAACATGCGGCATTCCATTTCTTTTTTGAATGAGAATCGCCCCGTAACCCTCAGAGCTTGCATCAGTGTGAAGTTCTACAGGCAGTTCAGGATCAAAGATTGTGAGAACCGGTTCCGAAGTGAGTATACTTATTATAGTGTTGCGAATCGATTCATGTTTGTCAGTCCATTTGATAGGCCCTTTTAATTTCGTCAAAGGATATAGAGGTCCAGTTATATGGGTAAAACCTGGGATAAATTTTCTGAAGTACTATGCTAGTCCAAGAAATTGCCGTACATGAGTGGCAGATTTCGGAGCAGGAGAATCAACTAATGCTTGGATCTTTCGAGAGTTTGGTCTTACTTCTCCAGACTGGATAGAATAACCTAAATAATCTATTTTCATTTTCATAAATTTGCATTTTTTAAGATTCAAGGAAAACCCAGCATTTGTCAAGGTACTTAGGACTTCATCTAAACTTTGTAAACCCTGTTCTACCTTATCTGAATAGCATAATACGTCATCGATATAAATTAGAGGTTTGCATTTGAGCTGACTCAGAGTTTTTGTGATACATCTTTGGTATACAGAAGGTGCGTTTCGTAGCCCGAATGGCATAGCAAGGTACTCAAATTGTCCCTCGGGGGTTACAAAGGCAGTCTTTTCGATAGATTCGGGGTGAATAGGGATCAATTAAATTTAATTTTAACTGCCCGGTATTAACACGCCTAGTAGGTATACCATCAATAAAATAGTCTGAATATTTGTTGAGAATTGCAATTAAATCCTGCTTGTCTGTACCTATCAAATCCGTATCTATGTTGCTAAAATCAGATTCAACTAAGTTAGAGTCACAAAAATTAATTTGATCCTTCATAGTGAACATAATATTCTCATTGTCAATTTTCACTGTAACCCCTTGATCTAAAATATCCCTACCGATCAATGCCGGTTCAGAAATACTACTATCAGGAACTAGATGGAACAGCAAAGTGACTGAAAACTCGGCAATTTTTACCAAGCTGAGAATTTGGGAAGCACATTTTATTTCGTCACCCCCAATACCAGCAAGACTCGCAAGATTATTGCATATAGTACCTGGAAAGCTACCACAGAAACTTTCCTTTAAAAGTGAACACGAAGAACCACTGTCAAATAGGAAAGAGATAAGCTCACCGGAAGATGTCACTAAGATACCTCTCGATGAGCGCTGTCCACAAAGGTTAACTTCCTTGACCACAGCTCCACCACCACCCCTCTTGTCCGCACAGGCTGACGCCAGATGACCAGGTTTGCCGCAGGAGAAACAGATCACTTGAGTCTTCTCAGTCGGACGCGATGAAGAAGTAGTAGTAGTAGAAGTTTCTTGCTTCCCGCTGACACTATCGCGACGTTTGCGACAGTCAGCTTGCCTATGTCCCGCTAAGCCACACCAATGGCATTTTCCGGGAAATCTTGTTTCGTTGAAACGCATTCGCTTGATATCCGGTTCTATACCCCCATCAGGTATATCGAACCCTCTTTTTAATGAAATACCTCCAAGTACTCTAAATAATTGGGCTCTTGTTGTTATTACTTGAGCGTTTAGTTCTCTGCGTATCAAATTATCCCTTTTACATAACACAGATATAACAAAACCAGTAATTGCTTCCTCACACATATCCGTCTTTGGTATAGATTCTATCATGTTCCATAAACGAAGAGCGGATTCGGACGCCGATTCACGATTACCAATTTGAAACCGTAATATGTCGTCAAAGTGATCTTGTATTAGTTTTGGTTTAGAAAATCTTGCCAATAATGTTTGCTTTACTACATCCCATGTTAAGTCATTAAGATTCAACTTGGTGAGGCATGCAGTAGCACGACCTTTCAGTGCTGCCGTCAGGGCTAGAAGTAGGTCAACACCTTGAAGACATTGTGCGTTTTCCATTTAGAAAAAAAAGTTGACACAGTGCAACACAGTGTCGACTTTTTTTTCTAAATGGAAAACGCTCACTTTCTTTGAACAATAACCTCGGTGACATTACACCATCCCTCTATATCAGCGTCTAAATCATCGGGGTTGAAAGGCAAAAGATGCGCGGAATTTGTACTACCGGCTTGCACTTGCGACATTGCAATCACTCGCGACAATAACACTTCCATACTTTCTAACAATTTGATTGAACCGGTACCTTGTGTGTCTTTGTTCTGCTGTTCCTCGGTCAGTGGATAGTCGCATCCCACTTCTGATATAGGCGCAGGAGGGCCTTCATCAGAATTATCTGCCATATTTTACCGGGAGTGGGCGGAATCACTTCAAATAAGTCACAAAGAATACCGATTCACACTCTTTTAATTAAAACAAATTATTGATTAAAACCAAACACAAAAATAAACTTAGAGTCACTTAGATTTCACTACTGAATTATCGTTACACTTTAACTCTTATTCGTACGATCACGGATGGCATCGGAATTAAGCGATTCGTCGAGGACGTAACGCAGTGACGGCGGCCATCGTTAGACTGAGTATCTAACATGGCCGTCCCGCTGCCCACGTTACAACGCTCCGCTAGAGTGCGCTGCTCTATTCCGACACCAATGCTAGCAATGTGCCGTCAAATACAATATATTGCTATGTTTATATCATGCTTTGTAACCTATCTTGGTACACAAGTGGTTTTAATGTTATATAGAAAAAAATAAAAACTCGCCTTCTAAACCTTTAATATTTTCATTACAATTTTATTACGGTCAATATGGTTTTGCTTTACAAAATAGTTTTTAAAATCATCTCCGTTACATCACTTATTTTACAACCTTATTTGTGTACAAAAATAATTAACTTATACAAAATTAAACAATAATAATAGTTAAGTTAAAATGACAATTCCATGAAATTAGTTGCAAACAATATGCTATGTTGGTTGCAATGTATATCTCTGAAATATACTACTTATCGGTATCTATTATTTACACGTAATCAGGTAAATTACTGATTGAGTAGCGGCAATGACGAGAAGCATGCTTTCAGTAATTTGTAGGTGTTTTCGAAAGTTTTAGAAAAAAAAACCGCACATTGAAATTTATAATTTAATATCTCAAAAATAAGGCAGGTTTTTTTTTCATTTCCAAAAACTCAATACATATATCAAATTTACAATTTTAATGAAAATATCAGAAAATATGAATAATGCACGTTATGCCTCATTTGGATAAATAAGCACTTAGACTATCACACAGATTAACTAGAGATACTACGCTATCATTAGACACACCCCAAAACTGCATAGAATAGCATTTTTCTATTTTTTGCTATATTGTTTCGCGTAGTTTACGATCCCGAGTAAACAGAAGGCAGTGTTACCAACTGTTAAAAATATTTATCCCTAAAACTAAATTAAAAACACCTAAAATTGCTCTAATTACTTGGAAATCCCCCTAAAAATAAATTATATGATAATTTTGTTAATTTTTTATTTACTAGGCGATGCAGTCGCTAAGCATAAAGCTACGCTAGCACCATATATTGGAGAGGAGCGTAATACCTTAAAAAAGATTTTTATTTTGTTTCGATGGGAATTTTTGCGAATTTTAAAATTCGGGCTCCGTCACAATCTGGTCCTAAACCTGTTGATTCGATTCCACACAAAAAATACTAAAGTCGGTTAAGAACTCTGGAAGTTATGGCGTAACAGACATTGCCCCATTGAAGCTGATCCATGGGAGCTTCGCTTCGCTCCGCTCCAATAAATATAAATCAAATTTATTATTATCAATTATTATTTCATTTTCTTCTCACGAATCCGATTTTAGAAAGTCATACATGTTGACATTGAATAAGCCTAACATTTTAGGAGATGGGTTGAATATTATACAAGATCCACCATTTCATTTTAAAATTACAACTACTGGAAATGTATTATAAGGACACTAAGTAGATGTCGCTAAGTCCGAGGTTGCTATGTAATAAATTTGATTGGCTAGTTAGGACTGCCCCAGGGCCTATACTTTACATCTTTATTTTTCTCGATAAATAAAATATAAAACAAATATAATAAATAAGAAAGGTCACAAAAACCCTAAAAAAATCCCTAAACATATAAAACCCCTAAATAAATCCCATCTCACTTATTTACCCCCTAGATTTAGGGGGAAAACCTCTAAGTTGGAGCGGAGCGAGCGAAGCTCCCATGGATCAGCTTCAATGGCGCAATGTCTGTTACGCCTTAACTTCCAGAGTTCTTAACTGATTTTAATATTTTTTGTGTGAAATCAAATCAACAGGTTTAGGACCAGATTGTGACTTTTGGAATTCGCAAGAATTCCAATGGAATTTTTTGAAGTGAAAACTTCTTTAGCGGCTCTGTGTACTTTTTTTGGAATGGGTAAAAATTTCTAAACTCGCGTCAGGACACGTGACCTGATCGAAAATTCGTAAGACGGCGTAGGGCGCTTGCACGATGTGCTTATAGTCGTTTTTAAACTTCATAGTGACGGTTATATTATTATTTTTTTTTAAAACTGTCATTATGAAATTTTAAAATGGCAGGTAATGTCATGAGAACGCATGCGTTCAACTGATTTTATTCATTGCGCATGTGCAAAATCCTGCACATGCGCACAAAAAAATGCAACGAACACGACTTGGTGTGTTTGATAACACCATTCCATTTCTTTTTCAGATTACATGGAAATCCAAACAAGGGATGCTTTACAAGAATGTTTAGAAATGGTCAACTGGTTTGTATAGTTTAATAAATAATAATTCATATTAATTTGTTTTATTTTTAGAATAAGGTTTTGGGGGTATTATTAAAACCTATTGGCACACACACACACATAAACAAAAAGTTGACACAGTGCAACACAGTGTCGACTTTTTTTTGTAAATGGAAAACGCTCATTTTGAAGTGCCTATTTTAGAATAATTTCACAGTCATAAAGGAAAATCATAATCGGAGGGTGGCAACACTGTCTATTAGCAAATGCCGGCCGATGCCTGTGTTTGTTTCGTTTCGTTTTCTTGCGTTTTCTTCTCCGAGTTTATGTTGTATAAAGTGAGTATATGTTCTTTGACTGTAGTTGACAACAAAGTAACATTCTTTTTATTCTTTATACCAAGACGATAAGAAAAAGTTTCAGAGCGTTGTCTTAAGAAATGCCCTAGAGTTCAGCGAAAATGGATAACAAAATCAAAAAATGTTGTCCATGCTGCAGTCAATTTTACCAACTAAAACGTAAGTTCATTATACAATACACTTTTAGTTAGTGCGACCTTTAAGATTTTGAGTTTGCGTATTGGTATCAGCTAGTCACTATCACAAAACCATGTCTTCCTAAATAAGCTTTCATTCTTTTTGTTGACATTGAAATGAACCGGCAATCAAACTAGCATTTTTATCTTCAGATTATTTAAATTAGGTACTTAAAGTTCAGTACAATAATGCATTCAGGGTAATAATGGGACTGCCTAGATTTGTAGTATATGAGAAACATTTTCACACGTACCTGGGACTGCCTAGATTTGTAGTATAGGAGAAATATTCCCACACGTGCCTGGTGCCTGCCAGTTTGTAACCAAATCATAGAAGATATGTTTATTAAATTTAAGTTTCCAATTGAGGTGAAATTAAGCATGCACATGTAAATCGGATGATAATAATTTTATGACATGAATGAGGAAGGTGGCCATGGGAGGTCTATAACAAAATACTGCAACCCTGTCAAGTTTGGACCTGTGTAATTAGTCTTGTCTTGAAAAGTAGTCTAGTCTTAAAGAAGGGATAGTTTAGCTTTTTAGTTCTTATTTTTAGCCTGTTTCCATTTTCTTTTTGTAAAGAAAATTACCAACAAGCAAGCAGTGTTTAGTTCAACTTAGCTATTGACTGAGGTCCTTGATGTACATTTTACATATCAGTGTTTAATGGAATATATAATAATCGTTAAACAGTACATTACTGTGATCAAAGATTATATTTTGTTTTTTTTTACAAATATAAACCATAGTTTAAAGCTGTATGTTGTGTTTTTAATTTGTGCAAGAGTCTTTATTTAGGAGAAAAAAAAACAAAAAAACTTTGCTGTTGCTTACATCCTAAACAAAGTTCAAAATTAGTATTAACTGAATGTGAATTCCACAGAAAACAAACTCGCAAAAAAAGTTACCTTTTCATTGTTTTAAATATGTCAAATTTTTATTAAAATTTATAGTAGATTATTCAGAGTGCAATATAATAATTAAAAAGGTGTATCTTATGTTGTATGTAGTATTATAGCTGTATGTAGAGTTCTTTATTCCTGTATTTTTTTATTAAAATTTATAAAATTATTTTAGTTGTCGCACCTCAACCCAAAGGAAATTTACCTTTGCTATTGACATGCGGACATTCTATGTGTGAGAATTGTATCAGTAATATTGTGAATTTCTTGGAACCGATTGAATGTAAAATATGTCACCGGGATATGGAAGTTAAACAATCTGATTTGGCATTGCTGTCACAGAACAAAATTAAGTTACATCAAATTTTTCCTGTTAATACTTTCATGCTTGGTGAACTCACTTTACAACTAATGGAGGTGAGTGTCCAGATCTTATTTAGTTTCTACTATTTTACATTTAAAGTTTGGGTAGATAATAATAAGAATGTTTTTATATTCTTCAATTGTTATAGGAGTCTCATGAGAAACCACAGAAAACTGGAGAAAATGATACCTATTACATTGACTTACAATCAATAATCAAGAGTACTGATAATAAACAAGGTAACTGGGATGATGACTGAATTTTAATTTTCACGTCTCGTCATAATATATTAAAATACCATAGAAAGAGATACAATCCTGTGAAATCAGAATTTAAATCCGTTTAGAAATACATTACATACAAGCATTTTAAGTTGTTCATTTAGAAGCGATTAGACAGAGAGATCTGACATCAACAGTGACGTCACTCTTTAGTATGGCCATATAAACTCCATGTAAATTTCCATTTTGCTAGAGAGAGATGGAGCAAAATATTCAATACTTTATATCTTGCTTGTTTTTTAAGTTATTCGAAAACTGATTTTTTCTGTCTGTTTATTATAGAAATGAGCTTCTATAAAAGCAAAAAAAAATTTTTGTCATCTAGCCCTTTGTGTGTGTTTATTTATGAATTAGATTTAATTAATATTTTATTAAATTGACTTAATTTAAATCCATCAAATCACTAAATATGATTGGCTCTAAATAAATTTGTTTCTGTCAGTCACTTGTACTAAATATGTTAAGTGCTAATTGCATTTTGTGATTGTTGGTGAAAGTTGCCCTTATTAAGTAATTTTATAATTAGGTTGGTGGTTTATTAGTTTGATGGTTATATACTTTTAAATGTACAATTACGTATATTTAAAAGTTATAACCATCAATACATATACTTGTACCTATTTTCCTAGTGGTCAAAATAAATGAACCATTATAATTAAAAGAAAATTTAATTCTGCTTACAGGTGAATGCTTAGAGTGTCACAAACCTACAACAAAAATGTGCCAGCAGTGTGCTACAATTTTGTGCGACACATGTTTTAATAAATCTCATAAAAATTTTGTAATTTTTAAAAATCATCTACTGACTAATATTGGTAAGAATTATTTATCAGTGTAATATTTTGATATCTCGATTAGAAGACAAATTATGGGGTCAATATTTCTGGTGTTGTTGTGAACACAGATATGTTGCTAAAAATTTACTACCTTAAGCTTCTCCATGCTTCGTAAGTCATGTTAACGAGTTAGTTCCCTCTGCATCTGCAGTTGTTAGCACTCACCTGAGTATGCCAACGATGATAATATTTAAAAAAAAGCATTTTGCATGTAGTTTTTAAAAAATATGAAAAATGTCTAAAAGAGCAATTCCTACTGATATAAAAACTTTATTCTAGAACCAACAATGGAAAATATTTTTTGCAAAATGCATAAAGAGAAACCCTTAGACTATTATTGCAAAGACTGCTGCAAGAGTATTTGTATGGATTGTATGATGGTTGGTGGAGAGAAATCATGCAAAAACCATGATGTTGTATCCATGCAAGAAGTGGTAAGGGATGATTAAGTAAATATATTTTTTTTTCGGTTTGATTTTAAGTTTTTTCTGTGCCTTCACGAAATATTTTGGCAACAACTTTTTGTACAGTTAGCGTCAGACCATTAACACCAGACTTTTGTTCTATTTTACACCAGCTATTTTGCGTACTAAATGTACGCAATGATAATACAAGGGTAGATTGAAAAGTTTGCGGGGCTTCACACATAAAAACTCATAAAATGTTTATTCTTTCTTCCGTAATAACAGCAAAGACTGGAAACCTAATGAGGCTCACTTGTCTTTTGGTTGTTAGAGTGTAAAATGGTTATTCGGTAGTATTTGCGATTTTTATATTATACCGAGTTTATGAGATCTAGTGCCGCGTATTATAAAATAAAAATTGAGGAACGTGCGGTCTTTAAATACTCCTTTATAAATTAACACCGCAAGAACCACTAACTTCATTCGAGGACGAGAGAACATTGAAATCGACTCCTCGCTCCAATCGGCCCACAACTTGTACGACTCAAGAAAACATCAGCAAAGTGTGAGATGTTAATCAACCAGATTGACTATCAGCAGAGAGATTGCTGATATTATAAGCATCTCTTTTGAACGCGTATAGAATAAAATATCGTAGTCAAGGAACTTGGATTTTCTAAGGTCTCTGCTCGGTGGGTCCCTGGATTGCTTTCAGTTTACGAATAACGAGTACAGCTCTCCATTTCTCGCTACTGTTTGGAGACTTTTCTCACAGATTTATGACAATGGATGATGTCACAACCTAGGTTTATCACTATGTTCCACAAAATGCTCGCTCTTAACGTCTGTTAAATCCATAGCTTAAATTCGGTTTCGAATTACAGCCTTTGGACTTTCACCTATTTCAGAACTTAAAAAACACCTTGGTAATAAAAAAATATTAATAAATTTAATTAAGAGATTGAGGTTAATCACCTTTTTTTTAAACCTGGAAGAGTCTATTTCTTTTTAATATCGGTAAGAAGCTTTGGAATGCAGGTGGAAAAAATGTGTTTTCTTGATTAGGCCGCAAACTTATCAATCAACCCTTATAAAAATAGAACGCTCTTTCTCAAGCGGGCGTAAAGAAGCATCTTTTAGTCGGCAAGGTTAAGGCGACTAGTGCAACGTATCCCTGCTTTACCAGCTATTTGCATCTGCATTCTACTTTCACTTATAAAATGTGAAGCAGAGTCATTTACCGTCAATTTTTTTAAAACATCAATACTAAAATGTTACTCTACTACTGACGCTGACTGTAATAAGGCAATATAAAACACCTTCAGGTATTCTAGGCATTTTTAAATAGGGAGGTTTTTTACATATTTTTATATTTTAATCTATGATATTACAGAATGCCGACTTTTTGGATGAATTGATCCAAGTATCACCAAAAGTTGACGAAACTTTCAGAAGACTCACAAAAACTGCTGTCGTAAGTTAATTAGCGTTATATAAGGTAGATATATTAGATAGTTCCGAAAAAAACTCATAATATCCAGAAAAACATCCCAGCCAAAAAACGTCCATTGCTCTATGAAGCCTCCTAGAGTGAAATTTGTTTTGTTAATAAAAAGTAGCAATGTTATATTCAGCCTTCGATTACATTTCATTAGTCCGTCAAACTATTTTGCTGTATATTATAATTTCAGCCAAAATTTTGTCTGGTGGATAAACAGGTATTCATTAACTAAAAATAGTTACTGCAGTTCCGCTTTCTAATAAGCAGTAGATGCCTTACTAACTCTATTTATTGACAAATAATAACATATACACAATTCTGATCTTGTAATAATCATGGCGCTAAAATTAAAATAATTGTTTTATTTTCTTTGTTTAGACAAATAATCAAACAATTAGAAATCAATTCTCTACGATTTTAATAAATAAGAATAATATGTATTTATTTCCCTTCAACAGAAAGGACCTCAATAATTTAAAACAATAGTTAAATAAAATCTTATAAACAATAAAACAAAGTTTTCATAATCGCTTTTGGTAGTATTCATGAAATCCACGAATATCTGGCGAGGGTAAAAGTGTTTTACATTCTTACACCGAATTTTAAATGTCCGTGTGAATTTAAGGAACCACACCAGCCGGCCTAGCATGCACTACTTAAGATATCTCGCGCACGATTGAAGAGAAGTTTGCCGATATCGACATAATGTCTCGCTTAATCAATCATGTAGAAAAACTGTTTTTGCCTTTTGATATATGATTATAAACTACTTATCTAACATAGCCACACTGTTATCGTTGTTTTAATTGGTGTTTTACCCTATTATTTACTTTTTGAAAATGCCGTCCTCATTTTTTCATCGGACAACCAGACTTACAAATAGGCGCCACCATTATATGGTTGATATACCAAAGAGTCGCATTAAGCATTTTGGTTCCAAATTTGTTATACGTACCGCTAGAGAGTGGAACTCTTTGCTTGGGCCTGTGTTTCCTGATAAATACAATTTAGGGCTCT
Organism: Calamotropha paludella; assembly: GCA_927399485.1. NCBI lineage: Eukaryota > Metazoa > Arthropoda > Insecta > Lepidoptera > Crambidae > Calamotropha > Calamotropha paludella. The sequence continues at coordinate 15,773,395 of OV656815.1, read as the reverse complement.
TCAAGTCGCGAATGAATAGGTATCTTCTAGGCAAGCGCATCACATCCTAGGCGAGATAGCGGTCAAGCGCTTATCTATTTACAATTAATAAAAAGAGACATTAATGTTATATAATTTAAAAAAGCTGAAAACAAAAAATATTTAAATACTATAAATATAATGCTATAAATATTTAAATACTATAAGTTGCTTGATACAAAAGCTTTACCAATAACATTAATAAACGAGTAAATTTAGTTTTTTTATTTTTTTTTAACTTAATAATACTATAACTATTAATAAAATAGTAAAAAGATCACCTCTTATACCCGTTCCTGGCAAACTGGGCCAGACACCGTAACTGCTGGTGACGTATAATCTTAGCTTAAGACTGTGGCTTACTTGAAAAAAAAATATTTTTAGCGATGGCTTACAACCAATTGTAATTGGTATGCTTGCTCTTGTAACTACAACGCAACGATATTACGCTCAAAACGTCTCAGAAAATATATTTTTATTTTGTTTTCAGGATATTGGTAACTTACTTTACAATATAGAAAACGATACTGGATCTACTTCAAAACTCACAAATATGATTAGTGCTATAGAACAACATTTCTCTAAGTTATCTTCTGAAATACAAAAACATAAACAAGAAGTGATAGGTGTACTTGCTAAATTGAAATGCTCTGAAAAGGACTCGCTGCACAAAGCCAAAAATGATATTGAAAACTCCATTAAAGTCGCCCGAAAAATATTGAACATTATTAATTCAAGTTCAGACAAAAATAACTTAAAACAGGTAGCTAGTCTTTAGAACAATATATATTAAACATTCTCTTTATAATTGTCTCTATAATTATTATTTATTTACAGCTAAATCTTGCAGTGCTTTTGGAGAGTGCCAAACAAGTTTTGGAATCACCTTGGTATTTAAGCAGAAATGAAAACAATGGGGACTCCTTGAAGTAACGCTTATTTTTAAAAACCCTGCTAGCCTTTTGCAAATAAAATTTTATTTGATTAAAACCTTTTATGTATTTCCAGGATAGCAGTCAAAGAAGACTTATGTGCATTAGTCACAGATTACATAAAATTGGAAGGAAATGTAAAATCTATGTATCATTTACGTTCTATCTCGGAACTTGATAAAGATCTTGAGATCCCACCTCCACCCATTGCACCTGTATATCCACCGGAATTGCCTAAAGGTAATCATCAATGTTTCAAAAGCCATACCTGGTATAATTAATAATACGACATACACATTATATATTTAAAGCTGTAGGTACCCACATCTCTTGCCTACGCACTGACGCCATTACAGTCTTGATTCTCCCTTGTTTACGTTGTGTACTGAGAGTTTAAGATCCTCCGATAATCGAGAGTCCCGCCGACTGTGAAGTACGAGCTGTTATAAGATTTCTTAGTGCTTAGGCTTAAAAGCGATCGATATTCATCGTGAGATCTGTGCAGTTTATGGAGAAAACAGGGCTGTACGGAAGATGATCTAGAGTTTGTTTGTCCACTTCCTGCACTAAAATTTCATTAACGACCGAATGACGCCTACTCCGTTGTTCATCATACACATTTGTGCGGCCATCTTTAAATGCTCTCACTCACTTTCTTACCATTCCATCAGTCATAATGTTTTCTCCGAATATTGAAATTGAATGTTCGACCTTGTTAATCAAAATTAATTGTAACAAACTTTATGATTTGAAATATGATTTATGATATTTTTGTTTTAAATAATGTGCCCTTAATATTTATTCATAAGATATTTGCTTGTATGTATGTGTTCAAATTCTTCTAGATACTCTTTATTTTTTTAGATGTAAGACAACAAAATAAACACAAGGTTGAAAAGCGAGAAGCTACTAAGCCTGGATTTTACAAAGCCGTTCCAAGGTATCATAGCAAAAGCGGCTCTGTATCTTCACTGAATTCATTAGAAAGTGAATCTTCTTACAGGAGTTCATTTATACAAAGTAAGTATTGCTTACTATAAGCTGTTTCCTGTAATGCTCTCAGATAGTTTAATTACAATGATTGGTTCCGCACCACCTTCGAAAACTAAATCAGATACTGTAAAAATTCTACTCAAATTCAAAACTTTTATTGCTGAAATGATTTCATTATAAGTATTAAAAATTTACAGCACATCTTACCGCATCAGCGTGTCCTGTTGCCACTGCTTTTGTTCAGACCTGTCCCTTGCCACCCTGACCCAAAGGGTTCCTGCTGCCGTCCGTATGTCGTCCGACCAGTGATCTTCCATGTTTACATAGGTGTTGAACCTGGGGGTCCATTCTGTGGTCTTTCTTGTCCACTTGTACCTCACTGTTCTTATTATGCGGCCTGCCCACTGCTAATTCAGACGTTTAGTTTTCAGTACTACATCCCCAAACTTTGTGACTTTCCTGATGTCAGTGGCCAGTTAAAGACCAGACCATCTATTCCATACATTTATAATGCTTCTGTCATTGTCGGTTCTGAGAGTCTTCTGTGGGCCATCTGGTCTTAAATTTATATATATTTTTCCCCACTGACTAAGATGTCTGTTTCTAATATGTTTGTCATGGCTTTGGTTTTCAGTCTGTTAATTGTCAGCCTCACTTTTGTGATTTTTGTAGTAAGATCTTGTAGCATTGATTGCAGTGCTTCGGGGTTGTCAGTAATAAGCACCTCATCGGGAAACCTGAGTTGGCCAATTATGTTAATTTCTGAATCATCTGAGTTTACTGATATCATGTAGTTCACTTGGCAGGTTGATACCATTACTATTACATAATTTGAATACTTTAACATATTGTACGCCTATACTTCGGTTACCTATCAACATTTTCGGGTTATCTAGTTTTTTTTGGATCGTCGGAGTGATACATCGTCGTCAAAAAAATTTTCATATCTTAGGTATTTTTTGCCAAGGGCAGTAAGCTACTGCTTATCTAAGCATACTAGGATTTCAGTTAAGGGTACTCTACAGACAACTAGAGCCTACATAGAAGATACCAAATTGTTTTTTTTTTGCAGATTATTCATTTTTATCAAGTAATAATATTACCGGTTGTTTCACAAAGGTTACCGACGTAACAGTACCATTTCTTTTACTTTTAATAACGGCCATTAATAATTATTTTTACTTGTACACGTAGTATTCACTAAGTTACCTAATGAACTTGAAACTCCGTAATTAAAAACCTTGTAACGCAAAAACAAAGTCTACATTCAACATTTCAACCCCAGGTAAAGTAGGTCTTAAATTCTTCTCCTGAATGTGGAGGATGTGAAGGTGTAACTCAGTTTTTGTTACAACAGTTGGCCAGCTTTACACCTTGCCAAAGCGTCTAAAATGGTTAAATGTTAATCTATTTTCTAATGAACGAATTATTACGTATTATAAAAGAGGAAAAATGGCGTTCCTCTTTATTGCTGACATGGTCTGATTCTTTAGAAATATTTTATATCTAACTCCGTGATCGTGGATATACAGGTATTACCATGTAACGTATAATTTTGATTAATTGTAGGTGATTTTCCTCATCATGCAAAACCTATCATGGTGCAGCAGGTACCACCCTTTGAAGAAAGTCAACATCCAAAACAACTCCTTGAAGGTAATTTCTATAGACATTGCTGAGCACAGGCTCAGAGTGCTTTATACTTGTTTTTTATGAGTAAAAGTAGACCTCTGGCATGCGTACAACAATTGACCAATGTTTTATCACAATCCATCAATTACTTTTATAGTGTGAAACTATGCACGGCAATGAATTAACTATTTTTAACGTGTTTCCGTCGACACATCATCAAGCTGTACACTCTAGAAAATAACTTAACTTTATTACAATGGCCTTATGTATGTCCGACATTAAAGCGTCCATCTTTATGTATGTCGTCGACATAGGCATTATATTCACATAACCTGCACCAATTAATGTCCTTTTATTTTTTATTATATCCTTATTTTTTGGCACTTTTCCTTTTCTTCTCTCATAATTTAATCTGAACCATTGTCACTGAATAATGGAGTATCAGAAAATTATCGGCAAGTAGCTTTACACTGTGAATTTATTCACTAAATTTGACAAACAACATATTTAGTGAGCAGAAACATAATTGCAACACGAAAATCTTGCAATTGACATTATGAATAAAATATCTTATTTGATGTGCTCCCCTCCTAGATTGACAAGCAGACTAGTCTGATTAAAGGGAAGTAATGTGCCTATTGATAGCAGCTCACGATTTTGTGCTACTATTTTACAGAATAAGACTGAGAAAAAGATCTTATTACTATTTAATGGTAAATCAATTCCATAGTATTTAGATTTTCAGTCACATTACATTCTCTCATGATTGTTTGCAATAGAACATTTCTTTTTGTCATTTATAATCTGGTTTTATTTTTGAAAAAATATAAATTATTTTCAAGTGTTATTTTAAGCTTCATAAATATGAAGCTTAAAATAACACTTGAAAATAATTTAGTTATAATTTAGTTTATAAAAATTAGTTTATGTATCTACCCAAATGGGTAGATACATAAACTTTCTAACTATACAGAAAGTTGGATTTAAAAAGTAATTATCGCCAATCTAATAACTGCGAGGCATCGCAATTAAATAACTTATTTTTTATTCTTTCATTATAAAGATAAAATCCAGAGGGAAATATAAATACAATTTATGTATACGTCGTTATACAGTTTCCAGAATATTTGTTTTGTTTTCTTTACTTGTACTGCTTCATTAGTCTTCTATCGTAATCTGAAAAAGAGACATTTTGTGAAAGGGATATTTAGCTATATACAATAGGGTTGTTCGTACAGGAGTCAAAATAAATCTTGGGCGTTTAAGATTTTACGATTTTTTCCTGAATAGCTTTTCTCACTAAAAGCTTACATATTAACTCTAGTTTTAATTTCATTAACAATTACCAATTATAATGTATGTATGTAATTAAACATTATTGAAATGTTTAGGAGCTCAAGAAATAATATATATCTCGCACATTATTGATCCACACAACTTCTACGTACAGCGGTCATGCCATCAAAAGTTGGTGAAAGATATGTTGCGAGAATTTCGTAATGCCACTTCTTTGCCAAAGCCTTCCATCAACCATGTAACAGAAGGTAAATTTTTATGCTTAAAATTATGCTTTGTCTTGACATTTATCAAGAACATAATTCGTCATAAAGTTTTTATAATCTTTATTTCCTTTAAAATTCATAAATCCTATTAGTGCAAATTACTTTTCTGACTGTACTTTAAACGGAATTTTTCGCAGGCAAATTGTACCTTATGTACAACAACGCCGATAATATGTGGCAGCGTTGCCGCGTCATCAGCATCGACCGAAAGAATATTAACAAACCACTGATCCACGTTTTCTGTATCGATTTCGGCAGTACAGAAGTGGTCAATATTGACAAGTAAGCAGATTTGGTAATATGTAATGTTTTTTATAGCTATTCCTTAATGGATTTTTTAAATAAGCCATGAAATGGTTTTACTTCAAAGTGGTATTGTATACTTATTCAATCTTATAATGTATTTTTCTATAATGCTTATTGTATTAAAATATACTGTATTAATTTAGAATCTGATCTTCGTTTGTGACAAAATTATACTAGATTAATACAATATTTGTGGTATGCGTAGGTTACGACTTCTGCCCCCAGCCAGAGTGCAATCGCCATATCCACTGGCTATCAACTGCTCTTTGGCAAATTGCCTGCCGAAAACGGGGGCTTGGACCAGCGACGACGCTATACTCATCCAGAACATTATCGATAAGTAAGTTCAATTGTTTATTTGAGAATAATATTAGAGCACTTAAATAACAAAAACTGTTTCCCTAAACAATACTGATTTATTCCTAAACAGATTTATGAGACGATTTAATTTGACTTACATTATTCTCTGAATTCGTATATAATTAGGCTTAATTCAAAATCGATTATGCAATATTGAAAGCATACATATTTAATTTGAAGAAAATATCTGGAACAGATTCGAAAATTTTAGGGCTACCGAGGCTTTTCACTCACTATCATCCACTTTCTTTGCCATACAATATAAACCTTTTACGCTGCTGAGGTAGGTATTCGAAATTTAATGTTTATTTTTTGTCTGTAATAAATAAAAAAACAGTCTACTAATTTCTAATGCCCAGAAAACTTCATTCATCAGATATCAGCAATGTTGAGCTTACCAGAATAAAAAAGAATTTATTTATTTTACTTCAGACAGTTGACAGCACTACTATCAGCAGGTAGCTTATTAAGCGTTTTAAACATCTCTTCTGTGTTTTTAGCAAACAAGCTGTCATATACATCCGTCATATCCGGTCTACCAGCGTCTATACGGTAAAGCTGGAAGTTGATGTTACCACCTTTGAAGACGGCGTCAGCATAGCGCATGCGCTCGTCTTCCACGATCGAGCCAAAATGATCAACCCGAAACTACCGGTACTCTAAAGATTAATAACACCTAGTTGCGGTCGTCCTTTTTTTAACTCATATTATTTCTCGCAATAAACTGAGATAAGCTATAAATGAAAAAACAAACTCCTGTAATCTCCAAATTTTCTAGCAATCTCATCTAAGCTCATCAACAAGGCCTTACAAGTGGTCGTTCTGTTCTTACTAATTTCTTTGTGAGAATGTTGATGGGGGACTCGAGGTTGATGCTATTTACGCCGACTTTAGCAGTGATTTCGATAAAGTAAACCATACAATTCTAGTAAAAAAACTGAGTGCTCTTGGGATCGGGGGATCTTGTCTTTGCTTGTTCGAGTCATACTTACGCGATAGAAAACATGCAGTTGTCCTAAGTGGTTTTCAGTGAGACTAGTTTTACGTTGAGTCGGGTGTTCCCCATGGTTCGCACTTGGGACCTTTACTTTTTCTTATACTTTGCAATTTCTAATTCTGACATCTCCTTGTGATATTCAAGACGACCTTAATAAAATCATTGTTTGGTGTGAGACTAAATGCATGACTCTCAATGTGCGCAAATGTTTCCATATAAGAGCGAGATCAGTGGAGAAAGACTTGTCGAGGTTAAGGTATTCGGGACCTTGGTGTTTACATTGATAGTAGATTGAAATTTGAAATTCACATAAATACAATAATTAACAAGGCGTCTAGTATGCTGAGTTTTATTAAACGCAATACCAGTAAATTCATGGCCATTAACACGAAAATTCTTCTGTATAATGCGTTCGTTCGAAGCCATCTCGACTTTGCTTTTTGTGTTTGAAGTCCATTCTATATGGTGCACTCACAACGAATCGAGAGCATACAGCGGGCCTTAACTAGACCTAACCTACCTAGCCTCTATGTACGGGATTCTCCCACCATAATCATACAGCGAACTTCTCGCAAAGTGTAACATGTGTAACCTACGTGACAGAAAACAGCTTCCATTAGCATGTGATTTCTATATAAAACTCTTAATGGTCATCTGGATTCTTGTGACTTGCTGTCGCGTCTATCCCTGTCATTGCCTTGTAACTATCCCCGGTACCGCATGTCTAAATTATTTACTACACCGTTTGCTTGAACCAACCTTGGTTTTTAATCTCCTTTAGGACGAATTTCCACAGAGTATAATAGTATGAATAATGCTACTCGCGATTTGGATGTATTTTGTAACAATTTTCGAAAAACTTTTATTTAAGAATATTATATCAGGCCAAACTTTAAATTTGGTGCATATCAGATTTTTTTTCGAGATTAAGTATAGTATTATTGTTTTAATATGTACCATATGGCCTTTACTTATATAAATAAATAAATCAGTAAAATATCTTTCTTAAATGCATGTGGACTATTTTAGTGCAGCAATCTAGGTAATACACTCATTAGCAAAGTCGCATAAGTCACAACCATAATATAACAAACTTGATTTCAGTATCCAAAAATAATGGGAATACTTGAGAGACCGAAATTATTCATGAATAATACCGATTATAAACCAAAAACCATTGAAGATGTCCATATAACGCACATCGTGAGCCCAGACAAATTTTTCGTGCGGAAGGTTAGTGATAAAAAGTTACAATACTAATCGTATCCAAGACTTTTTAAAAATTTATGGTATGAATTATGTTTCAGCATCATTTGCAAACCCTCTATGAAAAAATGAGTGAAGATCTTGAACAGGAATACAGTTTGAGTGTCAATACTGGAACTATATATCTTCCTGAAATTAGTGAGTAATAAAGCTGCCTATTACAATTACTATTATATTGCCTTAAATATTAAAATAATCATAAATATAATCGATACACAGACACTAGTTTATTTGTAACAACAACAACTAACCTTAATGCTACGAAAGTTTTGACTTCTGTATGTAATACTCTTAGACTATAGTAGTTCGCAAACAAAGACAAAATTAAACTAGTTTATTGATGATGAGGATATGCATCTTTCGTACATTCAGTTCCGTAGTCTATATTTTTAGTTCGATTTAGTTCGCACCTCATCTACAGTACCGAATCGTTGGCTTGTTCCTGAACTAAATTGAACTAGGAATACAGATTGTATCTCAGTTCAATTAAATCCGTCAGTTCGCAGCTCATCTTTGTAGGTGATTTGTTTCATGTTAGGTATGGAGCGCGCGATACGATATTGTATCGCATGGTTGCAATGCTGTTACTAAATATACTACAGAATGTCTTTATATACAACGTTCACAGCTTTTTGTCATTAGACAATACAAACATGTCATATGCTGTATTGCTACAAATCGCTTCGTAAATAAACCATTATTTCTTGTAAATAGTAAAGGATAAAAAATGGTCAATGTGGGTTATATCTCAGAGATAAAAATATACCATCGCGGTCTTTTTGTAGACCTTTTTAAGGTGTACAATACTGTAGTACATTTTTTTGATCTATCTCGTAGGCAGCATTTGTAATGAAAGCGCAAAAAACATGAAGCTGAAACTAGCAGCTACGATCGAGGCCAGGGACGGAGCCAGGACGCGGCGTGGGGCCCCGGCCCAAAAAAGCATTTTCAATTATAAATAACTAGATAAGAAGTGTATGAAAGAAATGTACCGTTATCAATGAAACTTGGTTTAGAACATTCTTATGATGCAAAAATAGAGTAGAAAAAATTGCAAGAGGGTTTCCAATTTTCTCTACTTTATTTTTGCATCATAATAAAGTTCTAAACCAAGTTTCATTGAAACCGGGTGGTGAGGAACAAAGTTATGATTTTTTAACACTGAATACAATCTATCTTGATAAAAATCGTTGCATACATTTGGAGATGAATGGGTATCTTTTGTTAAAAATTTTTGATGCTTGTACATCATATACACTTCATATCTCGTTATTTATAATTGAGTTTGCTCTTTTGGGCCGGGGCACCACGCCGCGTGTCGTCCGTGGCCTCGATCGCCGCGTAGCTGCTAGTTTCAGCTTCATATAAAAATTGGTGGAAATTTCAGAAGGGTTGAAGTATTTTTTAGGGATTTTCGTAATCTGCCCCTAATCTATTGTTGTCCTGATTGATCATATTCTCCGGGGAATAATTAATCATTTGTTATTCAAAAATACAGATTGGGGCCCGGGTCTTATTTCTTATGTTTCGTCCCTGGCGACTGTCAGCTGGTAGCTGCTAGTTTCAGTTTCATGCAAAAAACGTGTTTATTTACGACATCACATTAGAAACCTTTTAGAAATTATCAGTGTTTCTCTACTATATTATGCATGTATAAACCTTCCTCTTGGATCACTCTATCAATTAAAAAACCGCATCAAAATCTGTAGCGTAATTTTAAAGATCTAAGCGTACCTACATAGGGACAGCCAGACAGCAGCGACTTTGTTTTATACTATATAATAAATGCAAAATATGCAGTTATCCCTAATACATTACAATATGTTACCAGCTCATCTCGTAATAAATTCATATTACGGATTTTCTAAAATATTAGATATGGTGTGTGTGGTGAACACGGAAAAGTACAACGTGGAGGGCGCAGCAGGATCATGGTCACGAGGCATCGTTATAGAGCTGCCTGGACGCGCCCGCGTTCGATTATTGTTACCCGATATCGGCGCTACTCTGCTAGCTCATTGCAGCGCGTTGAGGCACATTCAACCGCGGTACACCACCCAGCGCGCCCTCGTGAGTACACTGTCGTCTTATAAAATACGAAATTCCCTCCACTTATTGGCGGTAGCGGGAAGAGTCACTTCAGTGGATTTGGTTTTATGTTAAAATTTCGTGTTGTGTATATTAGTGCACACAGTGTTTTACAAACCCCGATTTTGTCTAATGCCCTTTTTATTGTTAAAATCGTTAGTTTATATCATTCTAAACACTACAGTGAAATTCCGGCATCAATACGACCTTTAGTTTCGACAAAAAAAATGCAAAGTTTCCCTATATCCGGGTCCGGAAACACTGTTTACACTCATAACAACAAACATTTTGTCCATTTTTAAAATTTGTAATGTTAATAGATTAGGAAATAATAATTGTTTTTTTGGTATTTGTTTTATATTTATTATTTCAAGTATAATGCCATATTAGAACGAGATATTTATACAGTATATTTTTCATACGTTATTCTATCAATATTATGAAAAACCACAATCTAATTCCGCGTTATTCAAAATATATAAGCGTTTTTTAATTTTGGTAAGGGTTGTCACCTCCGAATATCCGGACTTATATGTATTTTCATCGGCGGTTAAAATGCATGTAAGTAAATGCTTTGTGATTATTCGCTTTCATTCGGAATAACCAAATTGTCGTCATCTTCGAAATATACTATCTACACTTATATTCACAGCTTTCAGTAGACTAACTGCTAATGCCGGCAACGGGTTTTTTTTTGCTTTGCATTTTCTGATGTATAGTCGTTAATGACCGGTTCTGACGATTCTAATGCTCTGTGAATCAAATCTGATATTGTGGCTTCACGGCTGATTTTCCGAGTATGATGCTCTCTATCAAATCGCCAGAATTTGTTCCGTCATTTTATAATATTGATAGAATAAACGTATGAAGAATATGCTGTATAAATATCTTGTTCTAATATGCCATTATACTTGAAATAATAAATATAAAAGAAATACGAAAAGATAATTATTATTTCATAATTTGTTAACCAAAAATGGACAGAATATTTGTTGTTATGAGTGTAAACAATACGTTTCATATATTTTTTAAATAATCATTAATTTTATTTTTGATTTATATTTTTGTGATTTACCCGACCCGGATATAGGGAAACTGCAATTTTTTAATCGAAACTAAAGGTAGTATCGATGCCGGATTTTCACTGTAGTGCTTAGAATGATATAAACTAACGGTTTTAACAATAAAAAGGGCATGAGACAAAATCGGAATTTGTAAAACACTGTAGTGCGTAATGATGGATTAAAGTGTTTGTGTTGCCAAGTGAAATAAACAAGCGGTAGTCGTATTTTCCTGCTCACTCAAGAAATCCAGGGGGAGGTTGAAGTAAAACCACTCACCCTTACTGAAACCAAGGAAAAGGGGTTTTTCATTATTCATTGATTATCTAACATTTATGGATCGGATCTCATCATCTTCACCTAATTAAGAAAAGTAATCACTAAATATTTAAGAGACTTAAAGGACACGCATCCAGGCCATAAAAACTAATTAAAAAAAAGATTCCCATTTAAATTGTTGTCATACCTTTTATAGGGAGTTTTTGGCGGGAGCGGGAAACGTCACGTTGGTGGTTTTGTTTCTCTTGTTGAAATTTGTGTTGTTGTGGATATTTAGTGCGTAATAATGGTGGATTATTAACCACTAAGTATTTGTAAACATACAAGAGTTGGAAAGTGTAACAAAGTGGCGGAAGTTGTCTTTTCCTGCTCTCTCAAAAAGTCCATGGGGAGGTTTCAGTAGAACCCCACACATTAACTAAAACCTAGCAAAAAATATATAAATAACTGACAATTATACTTGACACTGGCTAAATGCACAAATCGTGCAAGCCATAAATAAAGAAATAATAATACCTTTTATAGGGTTTCTTGATGAACCTTTAAATTAATGTACAGGCATAATTACTCGAAATTTTCTTTCAGTGCACAACTTTCCAATCACAATACGGAAAACTACTGGTCCATTATTGTTTAAATTTTGTTTGTTATAATTATAGCATTTTCAGTTGCTTTATTGATCGAATAATCTTCTGAATATCATTTTACTTATTACTTAGGCAACTGAGTGCTACCTGGCTGGCGTGACTTCAATTAATAAAAAGTGGAGCCCGGACTCTGTTGCCTTACTGCAAAAGTACGAAGATAGACTGTTAAAACTGCACGTAGAAGACTGTCGCAACCGCGGAGCCCTTGGAGTTACTCTCTACGACAAAGCTGATCCCGACAACGAGATTTGTATTAATAACGAAATGATCAAGTACAAATTTGCCGTTTCATTTGGGCAAGTACCAAATTTTTCACCGCTCTCTACATGTCTCTTATAAAAACATTGCATAATAAATATGTTATTCTCTTTGCAGACTATTCAAGTTCAACAAACATGATATTGAGGAACAAGTAATTACAAATAAATCGCCATTAGACGAACCTAAACAAAGCAATAAACCTAAAAAAGATCATGTTAAAATATTAAAGAAAGAACAATCAACAATAAAAAATATCAAAGAACAAGATTTAGAAGCCAAAGATAAGGGTCCACTGAGGTTGGAGGTGAAAGTTTTGCACTACCAATCACCTTCGCTATTATATGTTTCAGTGATCCACCAAAAAAAAGTATTTAATGAATTGTATGAAAAAATTCAAAAATATTACTCAACTAAGAAAACTCAAGGAAAGAGCGACTGGAGCGAAGGAGATAGATGTTGTTGCTTTTGCACTCAATCGCAGACTTGGCGACGTGCTGTCATCGTTGAATTACAAAGTGGTAGTGCAAAAGTGTTTTATACAGATTTTGCTTGCATTGAAACTTTACCTGTCGAGAATCTAAGGGAATTAGCCACCGAGTTTGTGTCCATAGGTGATGCAGCAATTAAATGCCACTTATATGGCGTTATACCCGCTGTAGGGGACGAATGGCCTTCATTAACTAAAGAATACCTAAAAGAATTACTTGATGCATACAAGAGAGTTTTCATAACTAAACATGGTAATTTTAAGAACAAAAGCATGCCCGTCGAGGTTTGGGTGTACCATACCGTTCAAGGTGGCGCTTTAGAACCGAACAAATCAGAATGGCGTTGTTTGAATAACAAAATTATTGAACAAGGGTTGGGGATCCCAGATAAAACAAACGAAGTTAGTATTTAAAAAATATATATGTCGAATAAATTCTGCGCGACCCAGTCTGAATTTCATTTTATTACTACATCAAACACTAAATTATATTTTATATTTCAGATTACAACTACAGAACAACCTGGAACTGATAGCGACATGTTATCTTTCCTGAATATAACAGGATCGGTTCGTGAATGGCTCCAGTTAGAGCCGTTGCCCACAAAACCTTTGATAACAAAATCTGATTCTGAAAGCAACACTCCATCGCCTGAAGATTTTGAAAATTCTTCTACAAAAGATGGCGATTTATTGCAATCCTCCGAGACAGTTTTCATATCAGATTGGTTACCACCAGAACCTTTCCAAAATAAAGAATTTACGGGAATGCCAACGTTAGTATAAAACGCATAACGATAATATAAAAAATATATTTAAAATAATCGCACTAAACATATATTTCCTTTCAGATACGTCGACAATGATGGCCTCTTGTATCTCCATGATGTGACGCAACAGGATACACTCGATCTAATAAGAAAAGCACTCGATGTGCGTTTCAGAAATCCAGATCCGAAAGCTAAGTACGCCAAGTGGACTGTAGGTGAGCCTTGCATCGCCATGTTCTTCTTAGATAATCGTTTCTATAGAGGAAGAGTCATAGAAGTAAATGAAGAAGCCTCTACATGTCTTGTACATTATGTAGACTATGGTAATGAGGAACTTTGCTCATTTGCAAATTTGAGGAAAAGCATAGCGCTGTACCAAATACCTACTCAAGCGCATAAGTGCGTTCTCGACCGTATAAGACCAATTGGTGCACAATGGGATAGGCAAACTTTAGACTACATCCATAAATCAGTAGTTGAAAAATCATGCCTTGTAAAGATAACTGGAGAAAGCGTGAATGGTGTTCTACCAATAGAATTGAAATACGATAAACTTTGGATTAATGATCATCTAGTCGATTTCGAAATGGCATGCTACACTGACGGTAGCAAGGCGATCGTCCGTAAATATGCACCGCCCCCTGAACCTAACCAAATCCAAGATCATATCGTGTTCGAGTCTGACTCTGGCCCCGATTACATAATCGAGGACGATACTGAAACAGCAGATAACTCGACATCGCAAGACTCTTTTCATGTACAAGCTATGGTGAGGAAGGATTGGAATAAAATGTTAGAAGAAGATGATGATTGCGAAGAAAATTTCATAACTTATCCAAAATATACACAGGAAGAATTTTTGTGTAACATTTCCATTATTAACGACATTGAGGTTCTTGAACTAAATATTATCCATGATGACGAAACGAATCTACAATATGAGGACATGTTCGAAAAACTTCAAAAGGAGGGAGAAATAATGTCTCCATTAAATGGTATCTTTGAAAACAAAGCTTGTGTAGCTCTTTTCCCTGAAGATGGCCAGTGGTATAGAGCTTCTATTTTACAGTATAGTGAAAGTAAAAACCAAGTAAAAATTCGTTACGTTGATTATGGTAACATCGAGACCATATCTCTGGCTGATGTAAGAGAAATACCTGATGAATTCGCTCAACTTCCACCAGCCTCGCTTAAAGTGAAATTGTATGGTGTGAAAATTAACCCTGAATTAGATGTTAAAACTATATGTCATGAATATAATGAAACATTCTTAAATAAGAACGATATGTTCCATGCTAAAGTTATCAAGTTTGATGATTCAGTGCCATTTGTAGAATTAAGAGATGAAAATAACGGTTTAATATATGAAAACCTTATCCAAAAGGGAGTTTTTATAAAATCTGATAACGCGCCCGAATATATTTTATCTTAACCTTACTTATTAGGTTATATCTGTGTAAGATATTCTTTTAGTTCTAAAAGTAACTGCAAAGATGAACAAGTTAATTTTGTATTTAAGTACTTTGTTTGTTTTCTTTTTTTTTTAATTTGTTAATTACTTAATTTTGATGGTTTGATCTTTTAAAGCATCTGCATTAATATAATTACTTTTTCTATAACCTACAAAGACACGCAGTATTCACAGTATACATATAGTTAATCCCATAAGATCATAAATTGTTTACTATGTTTCATTCCAAATAAATACGTTGATTGGATTCTATTGCATTTATTAATATTATATGGTATAACATTATTTAACTTATCATACATACGTCTCACAAAAGTATAAATACCTTTGTATATAGGTTTTTTATACTTTTTTAAATACCTTCACATTGAGTCATATTTTAAGGCTATAGCTTCTGTTTTGGGCATATAGCTACTAAACGTAAAGGCGCTCCAGTACCCTGTGTTATTTTCATTGGCAACACCAACGCCGTGCAGCCGTAGTCTGAAATACAACAGTAAAGATAAGTAAGTAATCATGCAGCCGACATCAACGAGGCGAACGTATAATAAACTCCCTGCCATCCGGCCGGTTCCATCACGGTCATATTGAACCTAAGTTTATCCCCTCTGTAACAGATGTCTTTGAAGTACGAAGTGTTATACAAAACAACGTGAGAGGCTTAACTAGTGCATTTAGGTTATCACAATGAGGAGGTGCGCAGCTGGCGTAGATTTGCTTCGCACGGTTTGCCACACCTCTGCACTAGATAACAGTACGATGGCTCCGCTCCTAATATTTATTTCAGCAGATCGCGGCCGTGGTAATAGGACATAATATTGGTTAATATATTATCAATTTGGTTTTTTAAACACTGCGACAAGAAGAAACCATAAGTTAGTACTTTGTGCGTAATAACCCTCACGGTACTGCCGAGTTCAATATGTTAAGTTCCGCGCTCCCTGCGCCGATGAGCAGTAGATATTTGCTTGCGGACGTGCTCCCGACTCGTCAGTGCGTTATACTAGGCGTGTTTTATATACAAACTATGATGCTTGCATACAATGATAAAACATCACTTTCGCAGAATTACACATGGTGCGGATACTGGATAGCAACTGATCTGCTATCATAATTTTGATGAGTGGTTACTATTTGACAACTTAAATTTTTTAATCGCCTCAATCGCGTCGTCGTCTCTACACTTACATAACAAGCAAAGCGATCGCTTTTCGATTTAAATATCGGAGTCACTTACTAGACGCAGACCGTTGGTCGCTTGTTAGCTATAATAATTTACGTTGGATAGCCGAGCTTTCGAAATAAGTCTTGCAAGTAATCTAATATTATGCCTGCCTTTCACTGGCAACCCTTGTAGACCTATATTTACTTACCGGGAATGTTCCTGTAAAAATTAACGTTTTCTATGCCATAAAGCCCTTTTCGCGAAACGGCTTTGTGAACTGGGAAATCTTTACTAAATCCAGGGTCTATTGAAGCCACGTCCACTCCAATGCCTACGATATTTTTAAAAGTCGTTATCCATTCGCCGACTTCTTCGCTCAAACCTACGAACACATACAATAAAATGAAAATTTAAAAAAAACAATGCCGCCAGTAGGATATAAAACTGCACCTTACGCTATCTGGACTATATTCCTTGTGTTTGGCTGATAAAAGCGCTTGCGAGCGCTTACCAGCGCTGAAAAACAAACTATACAGTTTTCGGCCAGGAAACGTTTGCTAACTTCAGTTGCGCTGACACAATCCGCCATTTTACAAGCGCTCGCAAGCGCTCTTTTCTGCCAAACACAAGGATTGTGTAAACCGGCGTTTCAACCTTCGATCCACAATATACATTATCGGCTTTTACGAAACAACAAAGATATATTTTTTAAATGCTTCAAAATGTCGATTGCAACATTTCATGAATAGACGAGTAGCTATTTTTAAAAGATTTAGTGTTAAGCCAAAATACAGTAATGCGAAGAAGCATTTCGGCAGAAGAACGTATTGCTATGACTATAAAAACGACAATTCCCATGGCGGTAGGCATTTGCATTGGCATATTTGTCTATTTTGGCGAAGTTTTGATACATAGGCAAATATCACAAACTACACAACTGTACTATCGAAGCCTCTGGCGCCTTATCAGTCTTAAGTCGAAAGTCGCTTGCACACTGCACGATGCCTATCGCTTCAGGCCACGCCCCCAGGGCTGTAGCTAGAGTCTAATTTGAGGTAGGGCACCATTGGTTACAGGTAGGGCGGAAGTAGTAAATTTATCATAATTGAACTGCCCTCGAAGCACGGTCTCCTAAATCAAACACTATGTATATCACTGACCTCTAGGTCAAGCATTGGAGCGGATTTCCAAAGGTTGCGGGTTCGATTCCCGCCTGAGAATTCACTTGTGACCCAAGTCGATTTTTTCTACACTACTGTAAAAAGGATGAAAGGATGAAAAAAAAATTCCAATTTTTGGGCAATATTCAACAGGCCGTAACTTCGAGAGAAATGGTCGTACATTAAATCAAAAAAAGTGAATTGTAGCTCCAAGTGTCTAGTTTTTGGATTAGAACTTTAAAATGTTGTATCCTACGCGGTTTTTGAGTAATCTTAGAAAAACCAGCAACAAAAAAAATTTCATTTTTTTTTAAGTTTTTATTTTTAGTCTACGGGCGTAAAAAAATTGTTTTGCTTACCCACTATAAGGATCAGGCACTTTGTTTATTTAGCTTTAATTTATTTTTTTTACACCTTGATACGTCCACTTCTCGACGAGATATCGGTCTTCAAATGGAAAAGGATCCTTTTGTCTTTGATTATCGATATCTCAGCAACCAATGATCGCACAGAAAGTTAAAGGTGGGTTTCAAGAACTTGAATGAATTCTCTTTAACGACTAGCCATTGCTTTTCCGAAAAAAAATTGTTTTATTTTTGTCACATGAATTTGAAAATGCAACAAAATAAGGGCTGTTGGTGATTTTTTGGAAAATCAAGCGCTGGATCGAAAATATTAAGGAAACAGCTAATGTTAAGTGTCCCTTTTACAGTTCAATATGTCCACAAAAACCCTACAAAGAACTAAATTAATCCAGCCAGCCGTTTTTCTGTTTCACTTGATCGAATTTTTGAAAAAATTAAAGTGTCACGTTTTTTGCTCTGAAAATGAGAAAAGAAAATGTTTTTCCGAGCTTTTTCCACATTCTGATTCAGAAAGTGCTTAAATTTTATTGACGAAAGGTTTTTGTCGAACTTCTCTAATAACTGCCCGATCATCGCGGACATTAGTGACTCTATGGCGGTACCTTGTCCGGAGCGACGATTGTATTGGTTCGTCTCTTGGTATCTGATATATTTTTTTGTTGCTGGTTTTTCTAAGATTACTCAAAAACCGCGGAGGATACAAAATTTTAAAGTTCTAATTCAAAAACTAGGCACTTAGAGCTACAATTTACTTTTTTTTTTATTTCCTGTACGACCATTTCTCTCGAAGTTACGGCCTGTTGAAAATTTCCCAAAAATTTGGATTTTTTTTTATGCCTTAATTTTTTCCAAGTAGTGTAGTATTTTTTTATTATGATAATTTATCTTATAAGATCGCATAGAAAAATGCATAAAATAAATAAAAATTATAAAACACTTTAATTATACTAATTTATCTTAGTATTTTGGTATTGGTATTTTTAAGGTAGGGCATTGTGATTTCAAGGTAGGGCATTGCCCCACAATGCCCCCCCCCCCCCTAGCTACGGCCTTGCACGCCCCGCTCCATTCATTCAACAATGGCGCGCGTGCGCAAACAAGCAGAAAAAGCAGATTGACAGTACTGACATCAAGGGCGATTTTATACTAGTTGTTTATGATTGGCCGTATTATAAATCGTAGTAAAATACGAAGCCGATTAGGGATGGTGTGGGTCGTGTGGGCGTGTCCGACGCGATCAGTTCAAACGAATATTTCTACAAAGTGGTAAGGCACGAGAGACCTCGATCGATAGTACATGGTATAACCGTTATCCCAGTATCCATAGCAAGTCTTACAATGCTTATTATGGGCTAAGTAAATCGGTGTGAATATAAGTAATATTATTATCTTTATATATATAATTTTTCTGTGAGTGTGTATGTCACTGAACTCCTCCTAAACGGCTGGACCGATATGAATGATTTTTTTTGTGTGTGTTCAAGGGGATCTGAGAATGGTTTAGATTCACAAATCAGTCCGGCAGATGACGCTGCAGTCGGCACAGCAACGCGTGGCCGGTTCAGCTAGTAAGGTATAAAATACGCCTGTACAAAACAACCACGCCTCCGAGCCACGTTCATCTGTTAGCGCCCTTAGTCAACATTTGGTAGGTAGATACTTACGTAATTTAGTACTCCGAAAACTGCGAATGTATTATTTTTTCTTATTTGAACATAAGTTAAGAATAAGTCTATTTTTACATTTTATTTTCAACGATCAAAATATAATTAACTTCATAAATTAATGAAAATCTTATTTTTATCTGAATGTTTAGTTATTTAAAAAAACTTCGTTCGTATTTTAAGAATCTATGAATAGACTAAATTGACGTTAAAAGAAAATAGGTCCAGTAAATCGTACATTAAATGGTAAATTCTATAAATTAAACGAAATAAACTTACAAAGACAGAAGGTTCCAAAAGCACACAATATCAATGCCCCAACCGATAGCTCTTAGTAAAGGTGTGGGTTAGATTCCTGCATGTCTTTTTTAATTTAAATATATTAACCGTTTTGTAAAAGCAAAAATATTCTGAGCTGAGGACAGTTTTAGCATCGTATGACATTTTCAGTAGTTAATAAAGGGGTTATGCCTTTCTTTTAATCGTCATGTGTAGAAGAAAAATGGCTGGAAGTTATTATAACTCACCTGGAAAATGAAGTGCATCGCTATTTTCCACAATTCCTAAATATTTTCTTCTGTTAGTGAAATATTTACTCCACCCAAATTTAAATATTATGAGACAAGGTTTTCCCATATTGTCATTAATCATATAATCCAAGTCTTGTTTGCGAAGAACAAAATTATTATCATCGTTTACCTTAGAACTCACGTCTGCTACTATCACTAAAAATAAATAAAAGAAAGCCATTTAATCGGCAAATGGCGATCAAATTGTAATTTGATCATAGCTTTGCCAAAATATTTTTATTTATATAAATTCTTTCGATATATGACTAATAAATGAAAGAACAAAATCGTTTTGGCCGTTTGAAAATAAGACCAATCTTTTGGTGCAAAGTATAAAAGTAGTTAAGTATATAATCATTATTTGAAAATAGTATTGAAACAGCTCATAATAAGAAACACAAACTAATTTAAAATGTAAAACGCTATGAATTATATTTTCGAGATATAAGGTGTCCACGTTAAAATGTGAGCGCATCTTGGCGTGGCCACCATTAACACCACGTGATTTTTATAACAGTGGTTAAAAATATATATATTTTACTAAGTAGATCAACAAAATATCACTATCGAGTGATCCCTATTGAATACGTTATGGGTATGCTCTTTTACACCAAGCCGCTGGCAAGCCTAGGAGCAAAATTATGGAATTCCAGTTTATTTTAATATTTAAAATTCGTACAACTGTAAGACATAACGAACCTATTCTCAAAATCATGTTTAGAGAAAACAAATTTTGTTTTCAGTTTTATATACCCGGCTAGTAAAATTACCTTTCGAATGGGATAAAATATTACATTGTATGGGTTATTATGAATATTGGTAAGTGTTTTTGGCTATTTAATCTTCTCATAATTCATCATTATCTAACCTTAAGCAATCAAACTAGAAAGTTTAATCGAAATTGAAAACAGGCAAAGAACACTATATAAAGAAATTAGTGTTATTTTCAAGGTTTACATAATGTTGAAATATAATATTGAGGATACAAAAATGGACTTCAAATTCAAAGCCACACCGATAGATGGCGCTGGTAGTGTTTTAAAACCTAAATATATGAAGTGATTGAGGGCGTTATAATTATAACAACCATATCCAAGCAACGCTCGCTTAGAGCGGGCGTGCGGCAGGGCTCAGCCCTCTCTCCTCTCCTTTCCTATACGATGTGTCCCGTCACCAGTGTCGGAGCCTTTGAAATTTGAGGCGCAATTTGTCGATAAGAAATGACATATTTCACAACATTAAAAGCTCCGACACTGGTGACGGGACACATTGTATAGTGTCTATACAAATGACAATCCCGTACCGACTAACGGTACTCAACTTAACTAGCCCATTTCCTTGAAGGGCGGTCACACAAGGCCATCCTAGGTAGGCTTTAACAATCTATCTCCCAACTTGGCGACTGGTTTCGCAAGTGGAGGACTGGTGGATAGACGTCTATCCAGATAAAAGCGCGGCAATCATCTTTGATATTAAACGTAGGTCCCGATTGGTCCCATACGAAATACGGCTATTACGCTCCACCAAGTATTTATGTGTTACTCTGGATAAGGGCCTCACCTTCGGCTTTCACATCCGCAGAGTTATCAGAAATGCTCAATTATATCTAAACCATCTCAACCCTATGTTAGGAGAGAAAAATAGAATGTCCATTAGAAATAAAATCAACTTTATAAGGTTTGCATACGACCTGGTATGACATATGTGTCACCAGTGTTTGCTCAAGCTAAACAAAATCAATTAAATTTACTACAAACCGTGCAGAACAATTTTTTACATAGAAATACAGTGGAAGCCACAATTTTAACAGGGTGTGCGCAAGCGGAAACTGTATTTATTTATAGGTACCACGAATTCCTTTGATTTAATTTCAAACGATCTTCCGTTTCAATTTAAACGATTGCAGTTTCCCATTAGTCATGATGTCGATGACAATGAACAAGTCTCAAAGACTAACACTCAAATTTGCTTGGAAAGGTTTAAGAGAAAGCTGCTTCTCTCATGGCCAGTTCTACGTAGCTTGCCCATGAGTAAGCTCGCCTAGTAGTTTAGTGGTTTTGCCACCTAGATTAATGAAGAATATTGTCTATAAAGAAGTTTTGTAAAGTTTTTTTTTTATTTACTAAGTTTGACATTCATTTATTCACTCAACATCAAATCTAGCGCGAGCGGCAGAAGGTAGTAATTCATAAAATGATTTTTAATCTAAGTAGTAGTAGCACATCTGCGTCGATTCTTTTTTTACTAGTATTCGTATAAATTCTATTGTTTTTACAGTGGAAACTCGAGTGGATTCGCCAATTTCCGTATTACTATCTAAAAAAAAGTAGAAACCGGTCGTAAGTTAACTACCTAATACCTAAGTAGGTACGGTATCCACATCCACAATCACCTTCGTAATTATTATGTTCACCAAATGAAAGTCAACCAATATAACAAACTAATTAAACTATATTCGCGATAGCAAATGTAAGAAAATATTATTTTGTATGTATATGTTAACGGAAATGTATGTAATCCGTCATTGTATACAATTCCTGGGAAATGTATGTAATTCCTAAAATCGCACGGGTGAAATAAATTATATTATACACATTTCCTAGGAAATCTATAAATTTCCTAAATAGCAATCGGAAATGTAAAACATTTGAGATATTGATGGGTACGCGGGGACAGCGGGACGAGGGGAGGGTATTGCTTTAGGTTAGGTTAGGGTAAAAAAAAGTTAGGATAGGTTATAAGAATAATACTTATAAGCTGATTTTGTGATACGTTAAAAGTTGATAGATAGTTGATTTTTTAAGCATTAATTAGTAAGATAATATGAACATATTATATTTTACGGTATGACTGTTTCCCGATTGTCTCAATGAGTGCTATAATAAATTTTTATTAATTTTATTATTCTCATTTTAACAACGTGTTTTATTACAGAAAGCATTTATTTTATAAATTTCCTAATACAATATTGGAATTATATACAATTCCGAGGAAATTTACACATTTCCTAGGATATCTATGCATTAAATAGTTTTTCAAACAATATTTTATACATTTCCTAAATAATATCGGAATTGTACACATTTCCTAGGATTTGTATACAATTCCTTGATTTCATACATTTCTGGTAACAGATACATAAATAGGTGCATTCGTAGATAAGTATTATGCTGGATAGTGTAATTCTTAATAATTTCTTAACAAAAATTGATTTTCTTTGATAAGTAAATTTTGTTTTTAATAAAAATCTAACATTATGTATTAAATATGCAATAATATGTACAAAAAGCTCTTTTCTTCGTACATTCGATTATCCGAATGCCTAACGACAACAATTAGTCAGTCCGGTCCGACAACAATTAATCAAGTTTCTACTGTACTAAAGTTAGGATGTTACTCTACTTACAAGGTACTATAAGTTTTTCCAGTGGCAATTCTCCGACATGAAGACCGTTTTTGTAAAAGTGATAAGGTGCATCAAGATGTGTGCCCCCATGTTCTCCTGCTTTGAACTCATTGGCGGCGTACCTAAAACGTGTTGGTAGTATATTAATTATAACTTTACTTTTTTCGTTTGCTTATGTTGTGGATAAGGGAAGCTAACTGAACAATTAAAATGGAAAGCCAGCAAATGAAGCCTACTATATTGTAATGTAGAGTTTTGGCAAAAAAATGAGTTCCGGTTTAGTTTCGGTTTCGGCGGCAAACCTGCCGAAACTACGACCGAAACCGAAACTGCTCGGTGCTCGGTCATGTTCAGCACGGGAAGTGCCTAATCAAGTCGTGACTTGTTTGTGTTTGCAGTGCGTTTTGTTTTTTTCTGAGTTTTCGTGTGATTTGTTTTGAATTTGGTAAGTTTTATCGTGTAATATAGTATAAAAGTAGTAAACATCGTAACATAATTTAATATAACAAACTAATACATAGATTATAGTAGTATCAATTAACATAACTATCTAAATATTTCGTTGTTAATTAAACTCATAACTCGTAAACAAACATTAGTTAGGTACTTGATACTTACTAACTATAGTGCGGTAATGGTGATAATATTATTACCATTATAACCAAGTAGCAAGTACCTACAGTTAGATATTTATTTATTTTTTTGGCAAATTAACACACTTAGGTATAATTAAATTAGTACACCTAGGTATCCATATAATAAAATTTTATATTTCGTTTCTGTTTTTCGACACCTTGTTCATAATAGTCCACGAATGTACATAAATAATTTAGAATGCATTAAGTACTGATTAAACCTAATAGACAATCTTTCTTTCATTGTAGTATTCAATTATCGATTGTGAAACGACAATTTCGCTAAAAAACAGCATTTGGCAATATAAATATTAAGTACCTACCTATAACTATTGTGATATTAGATAACAACTTAGGGGCCGTCCATTAATCACGTGATGTTTTTTTTGGCATTTTTTAACCCCCCCTCCCCCTTGGTGATACATGGTGAGGTTTCAGACTACCCCCCCTCCCCCACACCATATCACGTGTATTTTTTAGTACCTACAGAGAATCTTATTTTTTTTTAATATTTTTAAAAATACAGGTATAAGTATCATCTTATTTCATTATAGAAAATTAAAGACTACAATAATAACGTTTAGAGGTAGATAGAGAGAGAGGTTGCAGGCTTTGGGGTGGGTGGGATCTATCTCCTAGCGGTCCACCCCGAGCAACGGCATCACGCACCAACTCGGCCCGTGGTGACGGCTGATGATCCCAGCAGCGGTGGTAGGCTCCGTAAGGGGCCGCCTGGCTTGCGACCACCATTCTGCCGAAATCCGTCCCCAAACAGCTCTGCTGCGTTCCGTTGGAGGGCGGGAGTACCAGTGCCAATGGGGGTTGGTAATAAGTCAGGTGCGCAACTTAAGACCGGTCTTGGTATCTTGGCAATGCTGTACCAGGTAACTCATTCTGGAAGGTAGCGGGATCCGAATCACGGTTTAGCCATTGGCCGACCGCAGTTAGTGGGGGCCCAACTAGCGCGTGACCCACGCGTGAAAGGCTGCCCCGCCAACTTGCGAAAAATCCCGAAATGCTCCACCATGCCAGTAAGTGACTGGATGGGAGGACCCGGTGGCCATTTCGGGGTGATTCGGGCGTCCCGCAGTCTCCAGATGAGTTCCATTCTGTGGTTAGCTTAGGCTAAGAGTACTTTAATGGTCGACTGATTAGCGTCTCGACTGAAAATCCAACCCCCCCCCCCAACATTAACCACTATGATCCTTAATGAAGAAGAAAGTTAAACAACGGCTGCACTTCCTCCCATAAAAAGTGCACTTTGCGAACATCAGAGGACTGCACTCAAATTTTGATCCGGTCCATCATCATCTGGAGACCGAGAAGCCGCACCTATTCTTCTTAACGGACACTCAGTTAGCAACCCCGTCGGATGAGGCGTACCTCAACAACCCTGGTTACACGCTTGAGCATAAGTTCCAGATGAGTGCAGGGGTCTATGTGTTCGTCCGTAATGACATTTGCTGTAAGCGTCTCCGATGCTTTTAAAAGTCCGAGTTTTCCGTTTTTTGGCTTCTGGTGGACACAGGGGTTTAGAAGAAGCTCTACATCTGTGTTTACCGATCGCACAGCGGTGACCGGGAGACGACTCGCTTTAAAGATTACCTGACAGAGACGGCAGACTTGGTCATTATGCGATATCCAGCGGCGGAGCTTGTTTTTCTGGGGGACTTCAACGCTCACCATAAAAAGTGGCTGTTCTCATACCAGAAAACTGACCATGCTGGGAGAAAAGCGTGCCCTAGCGCGTAATCTTACTCAGCTGGCGGACCAAGCGACGCGAATTCCAGATATTGATGGCCACACACCCAATTGTCTTGACTTACTGCTGACAACACACACACATCCGTTATCGGTCTTAGCTCCACTGGGGTCGTCCGACCATTGTGGGGTGAAATCCTTATCGATCTGCTCTCCTCCACATGATAGCCCCAGCGGAATGAGGCGGGTATGGCGTTACGAGTCAGCAAATTCGGACGAGATGCGTATTTTATTTGCATCTTATCCCTAGCGGCAAACTTGCTTCTCTTCGAGCAACCCATCGTGCACCGCTGATGCGATTGCAGACGTAATTCGGCAGGAAATGGAGTATTTTATTCCATTCTCCGACATCCCGCTCGGTTACATGTCCCGGTCTTGGTATAATTCGGCCTCAGCTCGTGCTGAGGCCCGAATACAGTCTGCTTACAAGGCTTGGGTGCATATCCGCGATCGCAAGGTCCGCGCACGGAGAATCCGATCGAAGAAGAGAGCCTTTAATTCGGCCGGCAAGTCATGCAAATGGGTCATTCTTAAAGCATCATTCGACCACATCAGCCGAATAGGGACGAAACTGTCATCCTACCCGAATGGAAGTAAACAGTTCTGGTCCTTTTCGAAGTCAGTCGAAGTGAATTTCTGTCGTCCTATGTTACCACCTTTGCTGAAACCTGATGGGTCACTGGCTCATTATGCAACTGAAAAAACAAGTTTATTTGCCTCTCTGTTTTCAAGCAGTTCCCTTCTAGACACCGGCTCACAATAACCACCAAACATACCTCGATGTGATTCTTCAATGTCGGAGATCACAATTCACAATAAGCAGGTCCGTAGAGTCTTACTTGGTCTGGACGTGAATAAGGCCAGTGGTCCTGATGGTATACCAGCAAGAGAACTGAGGTATTGTGCACCCGAGTTGTCTCCTGTGCTAACACGCTTGTATCGCCTCTCTCTCAAAATAAGAACCGTACCAAAATCCTGGAAGCTTGCCAATGTGTAGCCAGTACCCAAAAAGGGTTATCGTGCCGACCCATGCAATTACCGACCGATCGCCATCACTTCCATACTATGTAAAGTAATGGAAAAAGTGCTGAACAGTAAGTTGCTCTCGTACCTAGAAAACAATGATCTTCTCAGTGACGGTCAATATGGCTTTCGCCGTGGACGTTCAACTGGGGATCTTCTAGTTTATGTGACGCACTGCTGGGGGAGGCCCTCGATATGCACAACGAAGCACTTGCCGAGTCACTTGACATCTCGAAGGCTTTTGACAGGGTTTGGCACGCTAGTCTGCTGCGCAAACTTCCTGGGTATGGTATCCCCGCTGACTTTTGTAATTGGATAGCCGATTTCCTGACAGAACGGTCGATCAGAGTAGTTTTCGATGGCTGCTCCTCTGATTCAGTGGCTATTGATGCCAGAGTTCCTCAGTGGTCTGTTCTCTCTGCGACACTTCTCCTGCTGCACATCAATGACCTGTTGATACCTGGAATTGTTGGGTATGCAGACGACAGTACTGTCGTAGAGAGATACCTGTCTAATTCAAAAGCCAGCGGTGACGACGTGATATTGATGAGAGTCCATGGTTGAGCAAACGAATCAGAGGTTGAGCCACGTTTCCCAGCGGGGTGACAGTAACCTCGTCCAGTTCAACGCCTCCAAAACGCAAGCGTGTATTTTCACTACAAAAAGGAGTTCCTTCAACCTCACTCCTACTTTCCGAGGTACATCTGTACCTGTTACCGACAGCCTTGAGCTTTATGGCATAGATTTGTCGTCAGATCTCAACTTCGGCGCCAACATCGAACTACAGAAGTAGTAAGCCGCTTTCGTTTTGTACGCGTTTGGCGAAAAATAAATACACGTCACGCCGCTTTTCGGTTCAGTATCGCGCGTTTGCTGAAAAAATAAATACACGTGATATATTACTACACCCCCCCTCCCCCCTTGTGATATTTCGTGATTTTTTTATTTACCCCTCCCCCCCCCTTTCGAGCCTCACGTGATTAATGGACAGCCCCTTAAATAAGTATAGTTATTATTTAACGCATTTCAAAGGTGTGTAATTTAAAGAAAAACATTAAAATTGACCGATTATAATAATGTTTTCTTAATTTTTCCTCAAAACATGATCCTAGTAAAAAAGTTTCGGTTTCGGCCTAAACTGAGACCGTTGTCGAAATTCGATTTCGGTCATAAAAATCAGTTTCGGTCGGACACTACTATATTGGTTTCTTCAAGAATGAGATGAAATATTACTACAAAAGTAAAGATCGAATTATCTACGACATATAATATACCGGTTAAATCGCGTCACATTGTGTAAAATAACAGAGTACACCTTTTAAAAAGCCGCTATCTGGAGTGCTGAAGCATAAAGTAGCATGCCTGCTTTGGCCTTTATTAATGGAACTTTTCTGACCTCAGACCTATGACGATAAAGTTATCTCTAACCATATTAATAGTACCTACTAGAGATAAAACAATGTGTTGAACAAACAACCAAATTTAAAAGTTGTTTAACCTATAATTTTATATTATTATGCCGTTTGCACTACTTCTTAAAAGTATATGCTAATGCAAAACCCACCTTAATCACGTTATTACTTATTATATATAAATCCGAAGATTTTATATAAATTATTTTAATAAAAAAATACTAGAAAAAACGTCGACTCGGCCCACAAGTAAATTCTCAGGCGGAAATCGAACCCGCAACCTTGGGAAGTCCGGTCCAATGCTCTCCCATTTGAGCTACTTTTGTAATTTTTTGTTTTTCTAATTTTACGCTTAAGCCAGCGTTGTCCCATTAATGAGAGGAACATACTCTAGGCCCTGGCATGGGCACCGGGTGTGTCCATGCTTTTACAAAGGTACGTAGATGACACATTTGCAATACTAACTTTAATTTTGCAGTCGCGTGTGAAGAAACTAAATTTTTGAGTAGAAGCGCTCGCTCGAAAACGAATCGTACGTATCTTTGGTCAGAGATAACATTTTCGAATTTGCATTTTAAAGTTCTTTTTTCAATAACTGCAAAAGGAAGATTTTAAGTGTCCCTGTTCTTAGCTTAGTAAGGTTTCTGGCGGGACGCGTACCGAGAGGACTAAAAAGCTATGTGTTACAATTTTTTAATATACCTCACCTATATGCAATACCCACCATACTAATACCAATATAGTACCTTAAACCCATCATAGTCTAATATAAACTTGTCATTATAAAGTTACGAAAAACGAAAATTTTTCTTTCAGTAATGAGTAAGATAAGCTTGCCGAACAGATAAAAATTATTATAAGTAAACTTCTAAATACGTAGAACGGAGCGCTTTGCCGAAGTTTGTTGTTTTTTAACTTATCATTTATTGTAGTCTGTTTTTGTAATTATGTTGATTATTTATGTAGTGTGTTATTTACTTTGATATTTATGATGGCGTCAATCTCTAAAACTTACGATTTGGATGCTGTACCTACATACATACTTATTAACCTACCTACCTATATTTATAAGCATAGGTCTTTCAATAAATTTCACCGAAGTTTATAAAAGAATTATTTTTCGTTTAGGTACGAGTCAAATCCCCAAAAACTGAATCTTGCTATTAAAAATAAAAGACTGGAGGACTCAAATCCTTCCTCACTGAGTACTTATGTATAAATGATTTCTAGACGTTTTTCGTTCAAATATTTAGAAGAATAACAAGATATTAGGATATGGACAATTGGACATACCCCACTTGCGACACAAAGATAACTTAAATTTGGTAGGTATAATATTGTTAAAGTGAATAATTACAAACCATGATCCATCTTGTCCATAATATTCATTTCTTTTTGTAAACACAAAGTGTTGATTGTTTGGCCAATACACAGTTTGATTGTCAAATGAATGAGTCAAATCAATGAACTCGTAATCACCACTGGCTAACAGGCTATGTAATTCATTTCCATTGGCAAATATATTATCAATAAGACTAACCATCAACACAAGCGCCTTGAGAGACATCTTGAAAGTCACTAGCAAAGAGTATGGTCACTAGTCTAAGTAGCTACTCTAATCTAAATGTTAAGGGCGCTAACAGACGAACGACACCTGTGTCGTCGACTAGTGGGTACAATCCTCAGAGTAAACAGGACTGGAGTAGCCTTTGCCTAACATTACCCCTCTGCCAAATGCACAAGCGTCGGAATCCTGTGCGTTATATAAAACTAGTTGAGCCGCCATTTTAAAACCACAATAATCAGAACGTCTTACCGTGCAGAGCTCCCACGAAAATGCCTGCCTGTGCTGTTTTCTACTGTAAAAAAAATTCGAAAATATCTGGTATGCAAAAAGATGGCGTCACCTTTCATTTGTAAGCATAATTTTTAGGTTTTGATTATAATTTAATTCATAATTTCATGTTTTAGCAAACTACAATTTCAAATTTCGCGCTTAAAGTTCGTTTGATGACGTCATGGCTGCACTCCCCACGAGACTACCTAGGGTTGACCATTATCGCATTTCAATTAATTAAGACAAAAATTAGAAATAGTTTGTTGGTAATAAATAACTGTAATTTTGTATTAATTAATTACCAATTATAATTTCGTTTTAACAATGTACGTTGCGTGTTTATTTTTAGTTCAGTATTAAGTACATACCTACAATTTTGCGGCTGCTTGAAGCCTATTCTTTGCTACACAACATGGAAATATAAAATAATAAATAAAATAATTAATTAAAATAATAATCAAACTATTTGCCCTTTTATTCATGCTGGGCGGCGCTCATAAACATTAAGAGTACTAATGCTGTATATACCTACAGTGTCCCTGACTTCATAAAAAAGCACGGTTAAAAGGGTACCATCGCCTAACCAGCACACCCGATCATTTCCGAGAAACCAAAATTTTTTTTCGAGCCACAGGACAAATTGTT
Organism: Calamotropha paludella; assembly: GCA_927399485.1. Taxonomy (NCBI): domain Eukaryota; kingdom Metazoa; phylum Arthropoda; class Insecta; order Lepidoptera; family Crambidae; genus Calamotropha; species Calamotropha paludella. The sequence continues at coordinate 15,742,623 of OV656815.1, read as the reverse complement.
TTTATTTTGTAATCAGCAACCCTTATTAATTTGTACAATATTAATTTGCACAATAGTGATGTCAACTTCATCGATATTGTGATTTTACGAGTGAGTAATGAATGAGTGAATGAATGCTTTTTCTTAACGATACTAAAAAACAGCTTAGATAAATTACAGTTTGTTTCAGTAATTATTACCAGGTATTAATGATGATTTCAAATAAGAATAAGATATGTGATTTTGAACTGATGACGCCGTATGTAAAGTGCGGAATTATACTATTTACCTGCGATATTATACATACGAGAATAAAACTGTAAAGATATAGAATAAAACAGGTCAAGTCCACCTTAAACCAAATGGCTAGTAATGAGAGTAGAGGAAGCGAAATCACTAATTTTTGAACATTTTGTCTGTCTGTATGTATGTTTGAGCACGCATCACGCAAAAACTACTCGACGGATTTTGATGACATTTTAGTATGGTAATAGCTAAATGTCATCGTCAACATTTAAGTTAAGTTTTTTTATTAATATTGTAGCATTTATAGCTCTTTTTAAAAACCGGCTTGTCCAACTGCAATACTTCAAGATACTAGGAGTAAGGTATGTGGTGCCAAAAGTCATTTGTACATAAATGAAAGCTATTGGAAGATAGTATTGCAGTATTAAAATTAGAAATGATCGGTATGTGTAGTTCAGGCAAATATACTCTGCCCCTAGGCGGTATACTAATTGTTGGTATTTATACTTTAAGCTTTGACATGCCCGGAAACATCTAATTTTTCATATCCAGTTTTCCTAAAGAATACAGCATACGAAAAAAAATGGATTCATGCTTGTAATAGGTAATAGGGCATCTTGGGCATCTTCAAGAACAAGAACTATATTTTCCATACATTTTGAGCCGTCTCAGTTTCAAAAATTATCTAACAATAGAAGAAGATTAGTTGCCCATGCTGTGCCAACGTTATGCTTGAATGATCCTCTTAGTTTATTATATAACTAGTTATGTTTCAAATAGATATTAACAGTTTTAGTTTATTACATTTAAATGTATTAATTTTAGGTTAAAGAATAAGTTGAAAAGGAAATACCTGCAAAAAGTGATGTAAGCAAATTGCAAAAACCATTTTTTTTTTTTTTTTTTTTTTTTTGCCTGTAAAGTCGGTTTTACGGGCGAAGATTTTACGTGACAACGTCTTTTTCTCGGTAGAATATTTATTGATATGAATATAATTAAATTGCACAATGCGCGCGGCAGACCGATCATAGTTGAGTGGGAGAGAGACGCAAGGCATTCGGCGGGCCTCTCTCTCGTTCGGTGACTCATCGTAACGTTACCGAGCGTTACACTTTTTCATAAGTGACTCCCAGCCGCAACCTAATTTAAGACGTTGTCACGTCAAAAAATACAAATAATCAATCGGTCAAAGTAAAAATCTGAGAATTATAACTATATACGCTTTGTTAAAAATAATGTTTCAGAGTTCCTCTTTTCCATTATGGTTATACGCGAAAGGGTCCACAGTAAATTCTATATATATAATAACACCTATTGTAAATATCTCTTAAATGCAATAAACTATTAAGTTTCAATTTGTATTTTATGGATGTAGCCTTCGAAACTGACTGTTGTAGCGTGTAATATCATCATTAATTTAATTTAATTTTTAATACATAATGTAGGAATACTAACGCAAAGTTAATACATTCATTCATTAAACGAAACTGATTTATCGATATCGATATTCTCGTGCTATGTCATGTCACTTCTCACACAATGACATTCGTGTGTTTGAATAGAACGTTAACACACTATTTTAGGCACGTGTGCGTGTATTTTAAATATGTTTGTCGTATTATGAATGTGTGCGTTTGTAAACACGCAAAGAGTTTTTGTTCCTGTGTGCTGGCATTGAATGTAGTAGTAACCTCACCCCCCGCAAAAAATGGCAGAAAAATATGTACGAGAAATTGACTAATGGCTACTCCAGTCCTGTTTACTCTGAGGTACAATCACATTACAGCACACCGTGCATGCTATGTTTTTGACGACAACTAATAGTCAAAGAGACCGCACTTATTTAATTTACGAAACTGACTGACGAAATAAGTAACTACAATACAAACACGAATTAATTTAGTATTTCAAATTTAGTGTAAAGAAGACAGTAAAAAATCATTAAAAGTAACGTTTGGGTGTCAATGTGAGCAAAATTCGTACATGATTCTGAATATAAAACAACACCTGAATAAAAACAATTTATAAGACGAAGTCCTGAACAAAGCCGTTTTTATTATTTATAATACTAGTACAGAGTACTAATTTTTTCATCTTTTTTGACGGCGACACAACACGAGAGAAAATAATGATTCTTCTTTAAAATCGATTTATTAATTAAGGGTTCCTAGAAAGATTCAAAAACTATAGCTAAATATATCTATATTTTAGCTATATATAGCAAACGCATAACCTGATTTTGAGGAGAAAATACATTAAATACACAAAATGTCCTCAGTCTTCCAGACTAATATTTATTTTCTATAATAAAAAACACGGATAAGTGAGTGTATACATAATAGAATGAATGTAATATGTACATTTTTTTATTCAACATGATTGTTGCGAATGTTGGAAATGTGTATGGTTACTTGTATAGTGTGAAACATATATGCCTATATCTCATTACTGGATAAATTATGATTGAGAAAGTTTGTCAATTTATAAATTTCATTGCTCGTGACTGTACATGCTATTACCAAAAAGGTCTTCGTGGAGTTATTTTAGGAGATAATGTTGTTCATTTACTTTTGCTTTGGAAAGGCTTGCTATGATCAGTAATCCTTTCCTCTGCCAAAATGCTTCTTCGCATTATTGTATTTTGGCTTAAATCAAATAAATAAATCTTTTAAAATATACGTCAATTCAGATTCTGAAGTAGTTAAAAAAAATATATTTCCTTCTTTTGTAAGAGCGGATAAAGTATGACATGATGACTAAGTTGTTCTTTGTAGAACAAAGAAGAAATTATATGTTCAAATGAGTAGAAATAATCAGAAAGTATAAAACTATAATAGCAGAATACGTCTGGTAGCTTTAACTTTTTGCCAGTCACTAGCCAGCGCGGACGATCAACGACGTAGTAGACATCTGTCGACGAAGGTCGGCGACGTCGCTCGCCGTCGTCGCTACTTGGCTACGACGTCATCGACCGAGTGTCGTTCGTCTGTCCCCGGTCTAACTCACTGCCCAACTTCCTTATTATGAAGTCTCTGGCACGATAACTGTACAGTATAATTTTACAAGTGTATCTAGCTTATAATAACTAAATATATGCAGTCGCTAAGTATAAAACTTCGCTAGCACCATATAGTGGAGCGGAGCGTAATACTGAAAGAAAAAGAAAATTCAATAATGTTTAGTTGATTTAAAATTCCATAAGAACGAAAACTTTCAAAAAGCGCGCGCTTTTTGTTGCAATAGGATATAACACACTTAGAGCTAATGTTTTTTGGTCATAACTTTACTACAGCATATCCACTATCGACAAATACTAATGGACATGCCCTAGCGGTGAGAATTATGGCACTACGTAAGAAAGATAAAACTATGTTTCGGACTATCTTTGTCTCTCTCAATATATATGCCGTACCTGTCATGAAAATTGAGAGGCAATCGTCTATAAGGATAGGATTTCGTTAGTCCAAAAGCATATGCCATCTTCGTCACTCTTCTCAAACCAAGAAATTGCACGTTATACGGGTACGGCATATCCGTTAGTATTGTCCCCGGCAAATAAATTGAACATGATTTTGAAATCACGTGACATGCGCAGTAGTGAATAATGTACCTAAACTTGCTACTGCGCATGTCACGTGATTTCAAAATCATGTTCAACTTATTTGCCGGAGACTATATATTATGTCGATGGTATCTATCTACCCTTGACCACAGCCAGCTCTGATTTTTGTTGACTGCGTTGTAGCAAAACCAAATGCTGCCCGCAGCCACGGCTATATGTTATTTATAATTTATAAGTAATTTATAATAATAATAATAATTTATTTATTTGTATGAATATGGTTACATTTGATCTTAAAATAAATTGTCCAGCATATTCTATCTATAGGTCGATGTACAAATATTCAGAGTATTATGTTTTAAGCTTACTTTTGCTTTTAAGATACCAAATTGCAAATAGTTGCCTTTACATTTATTTCTTGTTTTATTGTCAACATGAAGTTTTAAAAATAGAAACATTATAGATTAAATCTATAATGTTTCTATCTATCTATATATATAAAAATGAAACCCGTTGTCCGTTGTCACGACATAACATGAAAACGGCTTGACCGATTTGGCTGATTTTTTTTTTTGTAGTTTTCTAATACTCTGTACAAGGTTCTTACGGAAAAAAATATAAAGAAAATCTCTCAGAAAGATTGAAAAATATAACGTAACGAATGTCAATGTCATTCAATTTAAAACAAAAATCTGTGGTAATCTGTGACACCACATCGATAACCGCGCTGACAAATATCAACGTCATTCAATTGAAAGCTACGCTAAGGCGGTACGAAGTTCGCCGGGTCAGCTAGTTTTATCTAAATGTGATTTAAATGTTAAGCCGTAGCTGTCGAGAGCATAAAATATCACTGAATCCACTAAAGTTAAGCACAATAAATAAATATATTTCATGGAACTTTATATTTTAAGCGATAAAATTTACCCAAAAGTACTCTAAGTTAATTTCATAATTTCAAACCAAGTCAATGTGATTGGTTGGACCAAGAGAAATATTCGTCAACTATTATACCTATAGTTCTTAAAACATAACTTGATTAGAATGACAGCTGTCGGCAAAACTCATGATAGAACCTTGTAAGGACGTTTCGAATTTAATTGATTTTGACACACGAAATTCATAAGTTTATAATGGAGTAAAAATATATTTAGTACAGTGTTTTCAATAAACATATTTTCTAATGCTATTCAAGTTTCCAAAACAAAGAAAATCTCTAAAAAATCAGTTAACAGAAAATAGCTTTATTATTTATGACGTCTTTACAAGGTTACGTCGCGTCACGAAAATCTTAGAGATGAGACACATCGATAGAGGTTAATTAATTAATTATTGTGATAATCATTTCAATAATTGTTGAATGTTGTTGTTAATTGATATGGGCTCAAGTAAAAGGCAAGTATATGTACGTAACGAACCTAAGTATCTTTTAATCAGTGTACATTAAGTTACGCTAAACCAGTGATGATTATATCTATTCACGAAAATTTACATGTTCTGCTCTAAATCTTTAAAAATATACTTTCACATAAAGTGGTCTACCTTACTTAGGTATATAAAAATTCAATTACTGATTAGGGTGTATTTGCATTTAAATAAAGGCGCAATACGTTTCAATATGGAATAATAAACAAAATGTTTGATAATCAAATAACTTGTTTTTAAGTAGCTTTTTTATTTCAGGTTACGCAACAAGACATAATATCACCCCATCCTTCACAGCAAATAAAATGTTACAATTACACAGGTCAACAAAAATTTTACCCAGAGACGTGAGTATACTTTTCCGAAGGATTTTGGTTTGCTGAACCCAAATCCGGTAGCAGAATTGCTCTATCACGTCAGGTTTTTGAGATATTCTAACCTAAAAGTGCAAAAAATGCCGTTTTCGCCCATTTTGAGATTATGTGAGCCTTTAGTTTTTAGTATACCTAAGAAACTACAGGGGTAATCTTAAAGTACAAGTCTTGAACTTTCAAATGGCGTTGAGTTTGTTTGCAAATTCTTTTTTTTTTTTTTGCTGATATATCGTATTATGAAGTTCATTTTTCTCAATTTTTCTTCATACTACCTATACTGTCATTAGTTTAGTTTAGATTAGATTCAGATCTCATAAACCTGACGTGATAGAGCAATTCTGATTTGGATTCAGCACACCAAAATACTTCGGGAAAATATACTCAGGTGTCTGGGTAAGAAACTTTGTCAAATTTTGTTGACTTGTGTTATTAACATCTGCATGTGAGCATATTACGTCGGACGATTGGAAGAAAGTTATTAACAAAACAAGAAAGATAATTGCAGATGATTGGGAACGCGACCTGCGATTCGATTCCATATGTGACCATGAACTTATAATAAACCTTCCAAGAATTTTCTAGCGAATCAGATTCTGATGATGATGAAATAGATTTGGGATGTACACCATTCCGTCAATAAATGTGTATTATTTATTACATGTGTTTAACTTTATTAACCTTTATACATATGAAATGTCTCCTTCTACTAAAGTTACTTTAAAAGGCATATTCTACAACCGATCCAATATTTTAATATTATTTATCGTTATCGATGAACATTAACTGGCGAATTCTGTCCCGCACTAACCACGGCGTTTTGGCAGCTGTCATTCTAATCATGTTACGTTTTATAGACTATAGAAATCAATTCCATTGGCGAACTTATCATAACCTCTCGAGTTCTTAACCGATTTTAATATTTTTGTATGGAATTGAACAACACATTTACATAGGACTAGATCGTCACGGAGCCCGAATTTTGAAATGCGCAATAATTCCCATCGAAAAAAAAAAATATTTTTTTCGGTATTACGCTCCGTTCCAATATATGGTGCCAGCGTAGCTTTATGCTTAGCGATTGCATCGCCTAGTTATAGTGATTTGTTATATTACCCATATTTTCATTTTGGTGAATAACTCCGAAACGTGACGCTTTAGGTAATCATGTTATATAACATTTTTTGTTTGTATAATTGTCTTCCATCTAAATATATAACTTTCGTTGTGCACCGCGATTTTGTAAAAAAATCAAAATGGCAGCCGACATTAGGGCCACCCTCCATACAAAAATCTTCAAACCCCTTTTGGAGTCATCGGCATAAAGTAAAACTTTTGAGTGTGTTATTGACTTAGCAACATTATTAATATAAATATTGAAAAGCAAAGGCCCCAGATGCGACCCCTGTGGGACTCCTGACGTCACAACCTTATAATCCTTACTAATCCTTACTAATATTATAAATCGGAAAGTGAGTTTGTTTGTTTGTTCCGCTTTCACGCCGTAACTACTGAACCGATTGCTTTGAAATTTTGCAGACGTAAAGATAAAAGTCCGGATTAAATAATAGGGTACTTTTTATCCTGAAAAAAATTGATCTTCCCGAGGAAAAACAAAAATATTGTTAATTGATGGATGGATTGTAGATGGCGCTGTGTGTCGTTTAAAACAACGTAAAATATTGCAAACGAATATAAACATGTAAATTTTGAAGCTAAATGATACGAAAATGAATCCTCGAAAATGAGGAATTCTCGAGGGATGACGTACAATTTGTTTTATCGTCTAAATTTTTTGTTTACATCTACTTATCCTGAAATCACTAAAGTCAACGAATTACTAATTGGTGTAAGTATTAGTTACGTTATTTAGTTCTTGAGGTATGCGATAGATGGCGCTGGGTGTTTTTTAAAACATGGTAACGATGTGTTTTTTAAAATACATAAGAAGTAGAATGATAGCTTACGCTATTTAGTTCTTGAGGTATGTGATAGATGGCGCTGGGTGTTTTTTAAAACATGGTAACGATGTGTTTTTTAAAATACGTAAGAAGTGGAATGATAGCTTACGCTATTTAGTTCTAGAGGTATGCGAAAGATGGCGCTGGGTGTTTTTTAAAACGTGGTAACGAAGTGTTTTTTAAGATACGTAAGAAGTGGAATGAATTATATGAATTTTGTATCCAGCGTTACATCGCGCTTCTTAGATTTTTCTGTGGGAATAAGAAGTTTTCTTATAGTTGTGCTTTATACCGCAATATAACCGAATTCCACGCGGGCGAAGCCGCGGGCGGAAAGCTAGTCTGAAATAAAACCAGCAAGAACAACAGCCTGATTCCTATTTTCAACATAAGATTTTATCCAGCGAAACAAATCGCCATGTATTCCGAAGTGCCAAAGGCTCTACAATAATGTTTTGTGACAATTTTTTCCAAACGCCGTGGCAAAATCAGCATAAACAACGTCTACTTGACATGAATTGAACTTGAATGAATTTGAACCAGTAAATTAGTATCAGTTCTGTTACATATGAAAATGCATTTTTTATGATGTAATATAATATTACTAAAACTTATATGTACATATAAGTTAGTATTTATTAAAGTCTCAGCAAAAAATAAAAAACATATTCTATTCGAAATGGCCACCTTTGGCTTTTATACAGACCTTTAATTTGTCTGGCCGCGAATCCATGGATGGATGGATCCATGGATTTACGCACTGTTTCCATGGGAAATTTTGCCACTGCTTGCTCCAGAGATTTTTTAAGAGACTCAATGTCGCCGGCCGTGTCGTTAAGAGCAGTACTTCACAGACTTACGCTTTTTATAGTGTTGGTTGGTAAAAGATCCATCTAATTATATAAAAAAATGCAATTATTAATTTATAATTCAGTTGTTTTAATGTAGTTGCGAATGAACTTGAAAGATTTTTAAAAAGGGTTAGATTTCCCATTCTGTGCGAAACAGCGATAAAGGGTTTTCACTACTGTAAAACTAATGTATCTAGCTCGAAAAGAGCTAAGGCAGCAACACTGCCCTTCTTTAGGCTAAAATCGCCACTTGGTAAAAACGATGAATTGACTGGAAAGAGACCTATACTAAGTTTGAGAGATGAGGGCTTTCCCCACTACTGTCGCAACGCATGCGCATAAATCGTCAAGTATAAACGACTGTCTCTCTTGCTCGGCAACACTGCCACTTACAGGGACTAGCAATATAGGAGTAGGTACATATTAGGTATATGCTAAGAACGAAACTATAGTTCTTAAAACATAACTTGATTAGAATGACAGCTGTCGGCAAAACTCATGATAGAACCTTGTAAGGACGTTTCGAATTTAATTGATTTTGACACACGAAATTCATAAGTTTATAATGGAGTAAAAATTATTTTTAGTAGAGTGTTTTCAATAAACATATTTTCTAATGCTATTCAAGTTTCCAAAACAAAGGAAATCTCTAAAAAATCAGTTAACAGAAAATAGCTTTATTATTTATGACGTCTTTACAAGGTTACGTCGCGTCACGAAAATCTTAGAGATGAGACACATCGATAGAGGTTAATTAATTAATTATTGTGATAATCATTTCAATAATTGTTAAATGCTGTTGTTAATTGATATGGGCTCAAGTAAAAGGCAAGTATATGTACGTAACGAACCTAAGTATCTTTTAATCAGTGTACATTAAGTTACGCTAAACCAGTGATGATTATATCTATTCACGAAAATTTACATGTTTTGCTCTAAATCTTTAAAAATATACTTTCACATAAAGTGGTCTGCCTTACTTAGGTATATAAAAATTCAATTACTGATTATGATGTATTTGCATTTAAATAAAGGCGCAAAACGTTTCAATATGGAATAATAAACAAAATGTTTGACAATCAAATAACTTGTTTTTAAGCTGCTTTTTTATTTCAGGTTACGCAACAAGACATAATATCACCCCATCCTTCACAGCAAATAAAATATTACAATTACACAGGTCAACAAAAATTTTACCCAGAGACTTATACTTATACTATATAGACATATACTTTTCCGAAGGATTTTGGTTTGCTGAACCCAAATCCGGTAGCAGAATTGCTCTATCACGTCAGGTTTTTGAGATATTCTAACTTAAAAGTGCAAAAAATGCCGTTTTCGCCCATTTTGAGATTATGTGAGCCTTTAGTTTTTAGTATACCTAAGAAACTACAGGGGTAATCTTAAAGTACAAGTCTTGAACTTTCAAACGGCGTTGAGTTTGTTTGCAAATTCTTTTTTTTTTTTTGCTGATATATCGTATTATGAAGTTCATTTTTCTCAATTTTTCTTCATACTACCTATACTGACATTAGTTTAGTTTAGATTAGATTCAGATCTCATAAACCTGACGTGATAGAGCGATTCTGATTTGGATTCAGCACACCAAAATACTTCGGGAAAATATACTCAGGTGTCTGGGTAAGAAACTTTGTCAAATTTTGTTGACTTGTGTTATTAACATCTGCATTTGAGCATATTACGTCGGACGATTGGAAGAAAGTTATTAACAAAACAAGAAAGATAATTGCAGATGATTGGGAACGCGACCTGCGATTCGATTCCATATGTGACCATGAACTTATAATAAACCTTCCAAGAATTTTCTAGCGAATCAGATTCTGATGATGATGAAATAGATTTGGGATGTACACCATTCCGTCAATAAATGTGTATTATTTATTACATGTGTTTAACTTTATTAACCCTTATACATATGAAATGTCTCCTTCTACTAAAGTTACTTTAAAAGGCATATTCTACAACCGATCCAATATTTTAATATTATTTATCGTTATCGATGAACATTAACTGGCGAATTCTGTCCCGCACTAGCCACGACGTTTTGGCAGCTGTCATTCTAATCATGTTACGTTTTATAGACTATAAGTTATCAAACAAAAGCATAGCAAGATCTATACGCACGCTTTCATTATCAATAGGTTTGTGCAAAGAGTTCATTATTTAGTTACTAAAACGTGTTTTTTATTATTTAATTAATTGTCATCTATGTGGAACGAAAAATTAACGATTCATTTTTATGTCCAAAGAGATGAGTGTCAATTTTAAAATAATCAATAGTCCACAAGTATTTGAAGTTTATTCCTTAAGGATTTATTTTCAGATAAGGCGCCCGGTATGAAAAAAGTCAAAAGAATAAAATTAAGTGATCGAATGACAGCGTTACGTTTTTTTTGTGCATGTTTTCGTGCGCACCTTTCACTTTTATTTTAAAGTTTCGGTTTTGTTATTTTCTGTCTGTTCCTAGGCAATCGTTCTTAAGGAGTAAACTCCAGTGCATCGGAGCTAATACACACACTTTTTACTTTATTAAGCGCTTTATAAAATAGAGACATGCAGATTTAGCGTTTTTCAAATTCTTTCAAAAAGTTTGCGGATTGGTTTCAGTGAAGCCCCACACCATTACTGAAACCTAAGGAAAGTGATTATTACATTGGTCATCAATTGATCATGTCTTTTATAAATCAGCTCTCATCATCATTCAATTAAGCAAAGAAATAACTAAACATTAGACTGTATGGGCTTCGTAGCTTTGCCACGATGTATGGGAAAACTAAAACACATAATGACATTCCCCGCCTCTTGCCATCTATTCTATTTTAAAAAACCCAAGAACATATGCAATAATCTTCCAATTTATTAACGACACCATTGGTCAAATATGAAAATTAGGAATGGAACAAAAATTTCAATTGGAACAATTTGAAATGGAACAAAAACTAATAGAAATGGAACAAAATTATTAAGATTGGCTAGATGACTAACCGCCAAGGCCGTTAAACTTATATTAAAAAAAAAAAACTAAAACAAAAGCGTATTTGAGACGTCCGTCACGTCAATTTGGCTGCGTGCGCTGTGTGTGTGTTTTTCACTGTCGCTCATGAGCTGGTGTGTTGTGTATACATATACAAGAAATGTTGGCGACGTTTTTTTACATATATTTATAAATTTCGTCTACAATTGCATTGACAATCAATGTCTTTGATAAAAAAGACTCGAAATGATGCAGTCAAAGCAGCAGTCACTTCTTACTTAGAACGTCGAAATTATCCCGTAAGTAATATTTTCGTTAAATGTCCTAAAATATTCAAAAGTTTACATATCTTCAAACGCATTTTCAGGACGTGAATATATTTAACAACGCCAATTCTCTGAGCCGAAGTGCCGAACAGATGGCTGTCGCTACCATCGTCCAGTGTGAAGCGAGTCGTGCCAATTCAATTTTATTTTCTTGTATAAATAATGACCCAGGACAATATGACACACAGTATAGCAAGTGAGTGGATAAACATTACTTAAAGATCTTTGTACATTTTGTAGAAACTATCTGGTCATATATGAAAACATCCTAAGGAAAACTTATAATAATGTATGGTCAAATACTCAAAAGTTAATGGTGTGAGTTTTCTTTATATAAGATAGACAAGCATTTGACAAGTATTCAACTTGTGACCTAAGATGACTTGTAATGTCTCAGGCTTTAAAATCAAGGGAAAATATTAAAATAAAAATTTATATATTCTTAGTGTACCATACTTCAAAAGTAAAACAAAACTCTTATAGTATGTCTTCTGTATCCATGTATCTCTGATAAATTATTTTATTTTTTTATTGTAATAGTTGTAAAGTCTTCTTAACTTTAAGCAAGTTGATAGCTTAAAGTAGTTGAGAAAGCCCTATCTTTAATAATTAAGCCCTTAATTAGAATTTAACAAATAAAATATTTTGTGGGGAGTAGTTAATTGTAAAAGCATCTCACATTTGGTGATCATTAGATTTCATAAAAAATATTTAGTTCTGACATTTCTACATATCACACATTAAAATAAAACTACATTTATCAGATAAGCAATTGCTTTGAATTGTTGAATGTTAATTCGAAGCACCACATGCGAGTATTGCCAAATGTATGGTTTGAGTATTGTGTTACTTATTAAATGACTATATTTCAGATTGGCAAACTTTATTAAAGATATAAAAACTGAGAAAGTAAAAAATGAGTTGCTGGGTTTATTAAGTCCTTTATTATGTCACCTATACTTGGAAATGTTACGAGGTGGTCATGGTGGACAGGCTCAAATGTTTCTTAAGAGGCATTCAACTACTCTGCCACAAAAAGATTTGTCGTATCATCAACCAATAGATGGCAATTTACCCTCTGCTTTATATCGGCCAAATAGTTTAGAGCAGCTTTTTAACTCTTTACAAAATGGAACCATTGACAATGAGACACCCGAAAAAGATTACATGAACCAAATCCTTGATGATATAGGCTCAATATATACTTTGCAAGAAGTTGAAACTAGACCTTCCATAGCTGCTTTTAGGTAAGATATTTTTTTATTATCACTATCAGCATATGCCTTTTAATGAATGAATGAATGAATGCATATTTTATTTATTGTACACACAGACATACATGACTGATATAGAAACACAAGGAGTTGTACAAATGTAAGCCTTTTCAGCCACCGCACGAAACCGCCATAGGGAGTAGTGAGCCATAACATACCAAGCAGACCCAACGCGTATCGGTGGGTGCTAACGACTGCAGGTGCAGCCAGGCCCAATGGCTTAACATTGTATCAGATCAGAAGCTCAATATAAATTTTTTTGTTCACGCAGATTGCTTGACTTAACCTTTGTAATATTACAAAGTTATTTATATATTTTAAGAAGTACTTACTGCATAATATATGTTATAGTTTATATTAGGTTGCAAAACCGTATAATCAAAGCCTTATATAGCTTTAAATTATTGTACTCTTTTATAAGACCCTTAAAAGATGTACACAACGACTCAAGTAATATAAATAGTTTTGCTTTTTTTGTTCAAGTTAATTATTATTAACCACATTGCCACCTTAAATAGAGATGGCCCTTAACTTTAAATTTGTTTGTTCCTACAATTTCGGCTTGTACCAGTGCACAGTGTTTTATGAAACCAAAAAAATTTACACCTTCAGGTTTTTACATAAATGTATTATTTATACCCTAAAAAAAGGCATGACTTCAATTCCCAGAAGCCTAACTCAAATACTTTTTGAGAAAAAGAATTCATGACCTTGTCGTGACCTTTGACCTATGAAATCTTAAATATTTATTTAATAAAGTGAATATTAAGAATATATTTTTTTAATAAATTCGTGTCAATCGGACTTGATTACACGCATATAAACGCGTTTCTTTAGCTTAAAAAAATGCATTGGTTTGGGAGCAGCATTTTTTTTTATATCGGATTTTTTTTTTCTCCCTAAAAACGAAAAAGTGGAACCTAGAACGTAGATAAAAATAAGCGTACGGATGTGGTCTATCATTCATAAATAAGCCAAGTTCCACTATTGCGGCGTTTAGAATATATTAATTTTTAAATTTTTATGCAAGGGTTGTCACCGAACTTGACCTCAAACGAAAATTTTTAAAATATTAATTTGTGTATTATTTTCCAACGAGTTTAGAATAATTTAGATTTTAGTAACTTGCTACCTTTAACATATTTTAGTACCTTTAACATTTTTTTTAGCTTCCAAGCTTTATAAGCAAACAAAGGAACGTTTATGGTGATTCCCAGTCAAGGCGGAAGTCACTATGATGAACATCGCTTTTCGTATTCGGGTCTGGGTATTAACTGTTAATTGTTTGTTTTGTGTGTTTCGGAGACCCGATTAGACACAAGTTCATGCCTGCTTACTCTACGTTTTTTTTTGTTACAATAATAGGTATATACCTACCTGTTAATTGATTCCCGCCCACGACTTTGTATTTTGCTTTTATTTTCAAATAAAAAACATATTTATTCGGTACAATACAACAAAAACCAAAGTATGTTGTTTGAAATAATTTAATACACATCCTATACTTTAAACGAGCAATTCTTGCATGACAAAATCTTCATCTTCAGCATCTTCCACTGCTTCGAATAACGGCAATCGATCGGATCAATTCTAAGCGATTTCCCTTGCCTTCAACTGTTTGCGAGCTCTTACAACCAATTGATGCAGATCGATTGCCGTTATTCGAAGCAGAGGAAGATGCTGAAGATGAAAATTTTTCGAACGTCGCAAATGAAAGCAACCTGGAATAATAATTCGTTTAATATAACGAAGATGATTTATTTGTATGAAAATTAAAGTAGAGGTGCTCCACAAAGAAGATGCCGGCAGGTGATGACACTTAGCTAGATCGATTTTAAATATGAAAGAATTTCTAAATTAAAAATATCATCACAATCGTTAGACCCGTTTCCGAGAAACCAATTACATATCAATATATTTATATAGGTACATGCAAGATTTGCTCGTTTAAAGTATAGGCTGTGTGTATGTGTGTCAAATTATTTCAAACATCATATTTTTTCGACTGTTTAGCGTGTAAGGTACAAAATAAAATATGTGGTCGAACATACATAAAGTATTCCTACATTATCACATCTGCATTAGACAGGTAGTATATGTAAGTATATTGTATTCCTCTATAAGTGTTGTTAATTTATTCAATTGATTGACATTATCAATTAACAAACAAAAAATGAAACATTTTCTTTTAAAACATAGTTTTTATGGGTGATAGAACTAGGCTTATAGAACCTTTCTATACTAAATCCAGGTTCCACTTTTGCCGACTTTTGGAAAAAAAAAATAAAATTTAAAAATAAACTATTTCTCAGAAAGTAGGACACAAATAAAATAAAATTACGATATTATGCCTTCAATAATTCCTTATCAAGTGAAAAATATCTCATGGACAGAAACGGAACTGTCTTTTGGGGAAATTAAATTGTTCATTTTTTCATGTACAAATTTTAAACTTTACTGCTTCATTTTTTTTTTACTGAAAATCTAGGAATTGAAGTCTTGCCTTTATTAGGGTATAAATAATCGATTTATGCAAAAACCTTAAGGTGTAAATTTTGTTGGTTTCATAAAACACTGTGCAGTGTTTATCTTGTTGCTTTTCCTCCTATAAAAAATAACTTATATTTGTCATGTTTTTCTTAGAGTAGATTAAATCATCAGTTTACTAGTTTATACTAAAACCAGCAAATGTAATCAGATTTCTCTAAATTGTATTTTTATTGACAGATCCTGTAAATATGACATATATTTATCTCAAGATGCACTTAATGTACTAAAAGCTTACTTAGCTAAACATAGCCATGTGCTGTTAATACAGGTTTTACAAACATGGTTCCATATAGATATCAACAATGATACTAACAAAAAAACTTCTGTAAGTATTTTTATAAGTATCCATAACACCATGTTAACATACCAGAAACTTAAATTTTCTCAACTGACAGCTCCATGTTTTAAACATAATGCTGGAAATTTTATGAACATATTTAAAAGTTTGTATATGTATCAACTTATAAGTAAATAAAGAATGTTTATAAAAACAAAACAAATGTAATAAAAAATAATGTTTATAATTATAATAATGTTTATAGCCAAGACAGATTCATATTGTAATTTACTTTGTGAAGGATTTAGTAATTCTGAAATCAGACCGTCTGTACATTTATATTTTTGGAAAAAAAATATGATAAACATTCGTTTTACGACTCACTGTTACCTATTCTACTACTTTAAATTTTTTATCTGTCTGTCTATCTGTATGTCCTTTTATAAGTCAATAACTGATTGACCGTATGTGATGAAATTAAGTATATGGTTAGAACATGTGATTTTGCAAATGATAAGCTATATTAAAAATGAGTTTGTTTCTTACACTTTCATGCCTTAACTATTTGATATAACTTTTAATCGGACGTCTACATTAATGAAAGCGAAGCCGCGGCTATAAGGTAGTATCTCACTAAAATTGTTAAAGATTCAAAATTCAGAAATTGATTTGCAAATAATGGTTAACTAGCACGCATAGTATTTACTCAGAAATACTAAGTACAATTCAAATAATAGTTTAACGAAAATATTTTTATTCTAAGGATGATGAAGATCAAATTGATGAGGAGAGAAATGTTCCTAAAGTGAACATTGAACAAAAAGTGTTAGACTCTGGTGGTAAGTGTTTTAAAATTTACAATTTACATTAAAAACTTTTTTGCATATTATATCCAATTTTTTTCCACTTAATAAAAATACCAGCTAGAACGTAGATTAACTGCAGCATTATTTTCTCTATGCAGATGTATTTTCGAAATGTAATGGTCATGCAGACTACCAAAGTGTAGACAAAGAGCTGAAAGATCTGCAAGATGCCATCAAAGGAGTGAGAGATTCCATGGCACCTCTCAAATTATATAAAGTTGCTGCGCCAGATTCACAGTGAGATATTTTCAATTACTACGATATTTTCAATGCATTTCTATTACCAAACTAGCGGCCGCCCGCGACTTCGTCCGCGTGGAATATTGCAACATTATTTTTCTAAAATAAAAGTAGCCTAAGTTACTCCTTATTACATCAGCTACCTGCCAATAAAAGTCCCATCAAAATCGGTCCAGCCGTTTCAGAGATTAGCCGGAACAAACAGACAGACAGACAGACAAAAATTGAAAAAAAAAATGTTATTTTGGTGTATGTACCGTATATATATTCATATGCATGTAGTAAAAAACGGGTATTTCAATATTAAAAACAGACACTCCAATTTTATTTATATGTATAGATATAGATAAAGCTTAAATTAAGTTAAATAGCTAATATGTAATAACATCTTTTCTTTTTTATTACAGTCTAATATGTGCCAAGACGGATCCATATTGTAATGTACTTTGTGGAGGATTTAGTAATTCTGAAATCAGACTATGGGATTTAGGACAAAACAATATAAAACGTAGAATCAATAGAAACATATCAGAAGTAGAATTAGCATGTTATATGCCTCCTGAACCTCCACCAGAAGATAATACTTTGTAAGCACATTATTTTTTTTAAATAAGTAATACTAATTTTGTAACACACAGACCCATTTTCAAACAAAAACTTACAATTTGCGATAGTGTTACATTGCATTGTTGCAAACTGCATGCACTGTGATTACGCTGTGTGCATGCATTGTAACACTAATCAAAGCTTGTTTAGTTTTTCATTAAACTTGTTTTTCAATATATTTACCAATTAATACGTATTTTTGATCATCTTGTCTTATAAAAAACTGTCTATTTTACAGACAAGTAGGTGCTGGATTACCACTACGAGGCCACTCAGGTCCCATACAAGCGGTTTGTGTACTTGCTCAAGAACAATTAGTCCTATCTGCTTCACATGATAACACCATGAGAGCCTGGCGATTATATGACTACTCATGCGCTTCTATTTACAGGTAGAATTTATTGTTTTAGTCTGATATTTGAATTGAAAATGCATTAAGTTACAAACCTGATTTATTCTTCTTTTCACTTTACTACTACTACTTTTTATATTTTTATTTTTTATTAAAAAGCTATAACAAAAATATAACACTTAGTAAAAACAATCTCCGTTGACAAGTGGCTCGCAAGCTGTTTCTGATGTCACCATCCCTGGTCAATGTTGAATTTTTTATATTGTGTTGGGTCACTTTACCGATTTCTATAACTACATTAGCTACTTATCTTAGCAATATTTTATAATGTTTGCTTTCTATTTTTTACAGAGGTCACAATTACCCTATATGGTGTATGGATGTCTCGAAAAATGGACTATTTATTGTCACTGGATCTCATGATAAGACCGCCAAACTATGGTCCCTGGACAGAACTTTTCCTGTAAGAGTATTTGTGGGACATATGTCAGATGTCACTGTAAGTATGGAAAAATAAAGCAAAGAAATATAACTTGAATTTGAATTTAAATAGAATCCAATGCTATATGGCAATCTATATGAATGACATTTACTTTTTAATGACCTTTGACAGTTTTATTTCAGGACACAAAGAAATATTAGACAGGTGCTCGTCTTGAATTTTTGATAAAATCACTTACCGTCCTTCCAATAATGTTATTCAAAGCAGTAAACAAAATTTGTTATTGCTGTCTAATGAAAAAAAAGATCATTGTTAATGAAGAAATTCTCTACTTTTACGAACAGTACACACCGTGCAAAATCGTCGCGAGTCGCTAATGAAACATAACTTTGATTCTCAGTGTGTGAAGTTCCACCCGAACGAGGCGTATATAGCAACTGGCGGCGCAGACCGTAGCGTGCGACTATGGAGCGTGTGCGACGCGCGACTAGTGCGCGTGCTCTGGGGCCATCGCGGAGTCGTCAGAGCACTCGCCTTTGCTCCCTCCGGCGATTACGTAGCCAGTGCGGGTGTGTACATTATATGAATAAAGCAAAAATCTATTAACTTTATTACGCATTTTCTACGTGCGTACGTGTTTCCAATCCAATCTTTGATCAATCTCTAATGCTAAGAATTACACACTGTTTGCATAACCTATTTTTGTCCTTGATAATTTATATCTAAGTTATTAATTGAATAAAATCTACGTATCTACTAGCGTCGTGTGTATCTAGTACACACATGACGCGTGCTGCAACCAATAAGAATCACCGTCCCAGAGCGGTCGCGTGCGCAATTTTATTGCACGGCGCGGAGTGCTCACGCCATAAAGTTTCAAATTTCCTAGCAAAGACATCTCTACTACACTATATAATAAATAACACGATACAAAAATAAAATAAAACGATGCAATAAAAAAACTCTTCGTCTGACATAAATTGTTAATTGTCATCGCCTCCTAGAATTTGTATTAATTCTTCAGCAGTCATGAATGTCCTGATATATTTCAATACATATATTTATCCATACACGAACGTAAAACTAAACGCATAAGCGCAGCACTGATGGAACATTCTAGAAGTCGGAAGTCGTTTATGACGTACGTAGTAATAAGCTAAAGTCGGATAAATCCGACCGTGGCGTAGAGCGTACTAACAAAACAAGTTCCGAAACATGTAGGCAAGGGATGGGAACCATTAACTCAGTCGCTGACATTTCACAAGTAATTTTAATAAAGCAGAATTAATGAGGTGGGGTATTCGGTCGTATATAAACGACCCTGGCGTAATGGACACGAATATATTTGTCGGATTAATCCGAACGAAGCGATTAAAGGGTAAAATGAAGTTTATATTTTTGATATGCCTTTTTTACAGGTGACGACAAAAAGATAAAAGTTTGGGATTTAGCTGCTTGCACATGCGTTCATGAGCATCGAGGGCATCATGGTAAAGTGACTGCTCTGGATTGGTCAGCAGTGGGGAAGGCTAGTTTGACTAATAGAATTCAATCAGATCCTAGTGATTTGTCCATAGAGAATTCTCTTCTTTGCTCTGCGGGCATGGACGGCATAGTGAAAGTTTTATGGGATAATCAAGCCAAAAATAAGTGAGTTTTTTTAAACATGTTCAACGTTAAAACGTAGTTTAAAAGCGCAAATAAAAACCAATTGTAAATAGTGCACACGATGGAGCTTCATTAAGAAATGCTAATCGCAGCCTATCATAGCTTTGTTGTTGAATAAGCCCACAACGTAAGTCATAATAAATCATTGACCGAAAATTTTCTCGCGTTAGGTTCATTTTCACGTGTAACAAGAGTTTTAGAGTTGCCGCCAATTCACAAAAACAAATGAATGCAATATACTACATTAGGTTACCAAAGAGTTCTAAAATTGAAATTCTAAAAAGTTTTCATTAGCAATGTTTCGAACTGGCCAGTTCTAAACATTTTCAATGTTACCCACGTATCCCAATACTAATGGTTATCTTTTCGATATTACTCGCTTTAAATGCCTATGTCATTAGAGAAAATTTATTAAATTAAATTTAAGAAACTTCATTGATCATTAGCACAGATTAATAATCGTTAGTAGCGGCCACTAAGTAGCAGTAGCGTGTGACGAAAGCGGATGGTAGTTGACAAAGGAAAGATATAATTAATCTGGTTTAAGTGGTTTTCATTAAATCATTTTAATAATTTATCTTATTTGCATACTAATCCATTTGACAAACATTACAGAACTATTATTAAATTTTGATAAGTGTCACCCATCACTGTGTGTATTACCAGAAATTACAGAGCATATCTGCATTTTCATATTAAAATATGTACCTATATCTAAGTTAATAAAATATTTTTTTAAACATAACTTTCTTTAAATGACAATAGGCTAGTTGACAAAATTTGGAAATTCGTTTAAAACTATAGTTTAGTACCTATTTTACCCCAAATATATATTATTTTTAGAAAAATAGGCCTTTTTCATAAGTTTTTTGCTTTTTTAGAAATGAACTTATAATTGACTTCGAAAAAGGCCAAGACTGTCATGGCGTCTTGAATGACGTCACTCCTCGCGAAACAATTAGGTTGCGGTCCAATTTATACACACAGTGCACACGTTACGAACACTGCAAATGGACGGTCCATTTTGATATGAGCACTATGTGCGCTGTAAGCGTGCAAACAAATCGGACCGAACTTTAAGCACGCTTTTGTTCATCTGTCATAAACATAATTACATAACCTATCTTAAATTTTAATTTTCATTGCTTTTTTTGCTATTCTTTGATCAGAGACGAAATAATGGATTTCGTTCTACTGGAGAGTGTATTGGATGAAACTGACGACGATTTTAACTGTTTTACTACGTCAAGTCAATCGTCAAGCAAATATATTATTTTTATTATTCGTGACAGTTGCTGCCGAAATTGAATTTGACGTTTGGGCACACGATGCACTACCTATTTGAAATGTGTACTGTGTGCGTGATAGATGACGTCATTCATGACGTCATGTGGTATACGAGTGTAAACGTAAGCGCAATTTATACAGTTTGTATGTGTACTGTTGGTACCGATAGCGTAAATATGCGCAAATTGGACCGTGGGGTTAGATAAAACAGCACAGATTAGATAGATGATGTACAGCTACGACCGGTGTTTTGCGAGGCGTGACGTCACGCTTCTTTGATTGGTATTTAATGTCACGTGATTAAATAAGTAATTTTGCCGATTTTAATTTCCAAAAATATTAGTAATCTTATATTATTTTAATTAAAAAGTTGTTTTTTTGTTTACTACAAATCATGATTAATCATTAGAAACTCTAAGCCATCCGATTCATTCTTAGTGGAAACAAGCCTATTAGTGACATATTCGGTAATTCAAATTTCCTCTTTAATTTTATCAATATTATGCAGAACCTACTTTAACGTCTTTTCTTTACTAACTACAGCACTGAAAGCTTGTTTTTTCTTTAGGTATGTTATTAAGGTGTATCTTTTCGATTTCACAGGCAAGTGTCCAGTCAAGATGTGCAATCTTCCACTTACAACACGAAATGCTCGTATTTAGTGGATGTTCAAGTACATCCTGATTGGGTTGTGGCTATTGGAACTAAGAGATAAAATGTCATAAGAAATAAAATAATAAACCGTGATATATTTTTTTTATTTCTAATTATTCGTGCATTCTATGGTCGTAACAAAATGTTGACCTGATAATACAATAGAAATAACTATAAAATACTTGAGTTGTCCTTCGACTTCTACTAAAATAAACTAGTAGAAAGTGATTGAACTAAAATAGCAACTGTGTCAACAAATCCGATATAACAGTTTAAATGTTTTAAGTTAGTAGGAACGCGTATCGACTAGTTGAATTTGTTTTGGTTACCATTCAATCCATGGAATTGTAACCAAAACAAATTACGAGTGAAGCGAGCATGCCGCGGCAGTAGTCGGTGAAGCGTCAGTATTCCCAGTTCTGACTTAACCGAACAACAGTTAATGGGGTCCTAACTTAAAACGGGTTTTAAGTAAAACTTAAATAAGGCAAAACACTATCATACAATAACATAATAACACGCAGGCGATATATCGCTACCTAACAGATATTTAACGGGTTCTAGTCCCGGAAGTGTCAAATGCTTTTACCGAGTCAGGGGTATTAACGTTAAGTCAGCAGAATATTATTTTCTAGAAGAAATTGAGTTAATTATAAGTGCGCAAACTGCTGTAAAAGTGCGTTAAATAAAAAAAAATCCTACTGGAGTAACGCTTGTCCGTCACAAATATTCTAAACTAATAGGAAAGTAAAAAAAAATACACTGGCTGGTAGTTTATATCAGGGGTAAATATAAAAATAACATTAGCGGACTTGTGATTTTAGAGATACATATTTCATTTCCTGCTGTGATAACTATTTGCAGAATCTCAGATTTCGGAAACAGCTGTATGTCCGATAATAGATCAAACAAATTGTAAGGTGGTACGATCACGTGATACGAAGAGAACCAGACCTGACCACATGACAAGACAGGTGCTGGATATTGAAGGTGGAACGAGGAGTCGAGGTAGACCATAACAAAGAGATATGCAATGACTGAATGGAGTGGAGAAAATTGACCAGGAGGGCCGACCCCAAATGAAACGGGATAAGGCCAGGATAAAAAATCCAAAAGTTCTCAAATATTCTTAATTAGTAGTTAATACCTCTAAATTAATTCATGAAATTAATGCATTAAGAGGTTACTTTTCTAATATTAATTCATTTAACCGCCAAGACGAGCTAAGCGCAAGGGCACTACTTTCTTTTCCCGAAGTGCTTCCTCGTTTTTTTTGACACCTCATAACTTGAGTTTGGATTATACCAAATAAACAAAATTCATAGGCTATAATGTCAATAGTACTCATTAAACAAATAAAGTTTCATATCTAATAAACCCTAATTGACTCAACTCACTATGATCATCAAAATTCATAGAGTAGTCTTCCGGAAGACCTAGAGCGCCGAAAGCTAACAACAACGATAAATATAAAACTTGTAACTTTTAATCAGAATATTTTTTCTTATGCCTATTTATTTATCTTTATCGACATAACAAGAGCCGAATATAATTGCGTAAGAGCAAAGTATCGCCCTGATCTATAATAAGTAAATCACAGTGCTTGATTTACACATTTACCGCCCCAAAGCTATAAAATTTTTGCCGCCCCTACTGACCTCTAAAATTAGATGCACTGTTCACAATAACGTTAATTCCTTTTTTATATCTCTATTTGAATAAAATACCTTTTCAAAATACGTTACTTTATTTTTTGTTGCATAATTTGGAATCAGCAAAATCATCGACGTTATCGTTCGTAAGAAATCCTATTCATTAATTCCGACTCTATGGAGAAAGGGCTAAAGAATTTCTGCTCCGCCACGCCATCGCCGCAGCCCCACCTCGAGTCCGCGGCCTTACTTTTTTTATGTACCTATTTTTTTGGGCCAATTTTGACGCCCCCTATTTTTGCCGCCCTAAGCTTCAGCTTCTATGGTAAATCCGGCACTGGTAATATAAAAAAAAGCAAAGACAGAGACTGGGCTATAAAAAAGGCACCTCAGATGTGCAAAATACATCACAACAAAAGAAAAAAAACTATAAAATTAAAAAATATTATCATAAGCAACTTAACAATAAGAAGTGAACTACTGTCATATGGGGTAAAGTGTAAAATTTATTCAATGTTTATTACTTTTGTTATACAAAAGTTCTCATAGTAACAAAACAGCTTAGCCACATATTTTGACTAAGGTATAGAGTTTGTGAAGTTAGGCTTGTTGATTAAGCTTTTCTCTATATAAGACATGATAACTTTTTGACAGTGGCATCAATATGGTCTCAGCTTGGCAAAAATTTACATGAAAATAAAATTTTTTAATTTTTTTTTTATTTTTTTTTTACGAATTACGAAAATGTTTTTAAGTTAAGCAACAAATAAAAACAATGACATTGATTTGCCTTATTAATTCTCGACTATGATAGAAGGTTTTGTAGTGCAATCAGCATCAAATGCATGAGCACTACCAATATGTCCAAATAATGACAATACCATCAGAAGAAATTTCAAAGATTTTGAATTGATGACAATCAATAAAAGTATATATTTAACAGCACTTTTTTGAATTGAAATAGAAAGAAAGAAAAAAAATATTATTTTGCAAATGTTAAATTACAACAATGATTGTTTTATTCTTTTTGACAAGTTTAAACTCTTAACTACATGAATGTCTTGGCAGTTGCCTTATTTTGCACAATTATTATAATAAAATGGTTAATCCACACATATATTTTCAGATTATTATTGAAAAGTACTTAATTAAATTTGCATTAATAAGTAACTATTCTGACAAAATTACACTTTTTTGAAAAAGTTCATCAATGTGGCCTGTTTCCCTTTCTCGGGTGATTTTAATTTTTTCTTATTTTTTATCCCATTTTTCTCTTTTGCAGCAACTTCAGTTTGCTTTGAAGGTGAGACTTTATTAATACTTTTGACATTCTCTTTCACATTTGTTTCTTCTTCATTTTCTGAACAACTTTCATAAACTTCTTCTTTTTTGGTTAATATATATCCATCTTCATCAGTATATGTCTTATCCACCATCTTTCTCTTCTTTTTGGGATTAACAATTCCTGAAGTAATTTTAACTGTATTTACTAATGGGGTAGGGGGAATTTCATCCTCAGATTCTGATTTGATGCATTTATCTTCATTAAAAGTATCATTTTTTTCCTCTTCACTTTCACTATCTGAAACATGCAAAACTCGTTTCCTTTTCTTATCTAATTTAGCTGTCTTCTTTATTTGATCAAGGGTATTATTGATTTTTTTGGAGTTATCATCAAGTTTACTTTGAATAGTAGTGATACCTAAATCAATATCCATTTTTTCTGATTTAAGGACACCAACATTACTTTCTTGTTTAATTTCTTGAGTACCATTTGCTGGTTTTTTAATAGTAGCACTAGCTTTATTGAAAAATCCTGCTATGCCTTTTTGATTTTTATTATTTTTAGATTCAACTTTTTGTAAACCATTACTGTTTGAAACATCTTTCTTGAGCCATTCTGCTTTAACAGAAGGCTCTGAGGTAGAGTGCTGTATTTTTGAAACCTTGTCTCCACCTACACTGTTCAGTTCATTCTTACTTTCTTTAGCTTTCTTTGGTACTGCAGCAAACACGTTCTGTTTATTTTCTGTATTTCGGTGGACATCATTAAAATTTATCTTTAAGTTTCCTATTTCTTCAGCTGGTCTCTTAATGCATAAATTACTTTTAACCAAACCAGTGCATAAGGATAAATCTTCAAACTTATTAATTGCCATGAAAGGCACATTATCTGTCGATGGGGACCCTACACATAAACTATACAAGTGCTGAAAAAATACTGTTTTAAATTGGGATTTTAGATTCGTTAATTCGGTTTCATTACAAACAACTGTGCGAGCTCGATTGTTACACAATAACCCAGATATAATGTAGTTGACATTGAGCGTTATATTTTCATTGCTTTTTCTTATTTCTTCGAGTATATGAGCAAGCAATAACTTACTTTCGTTCACATGTATACATAGTTCTTTGCTGAGGGATACATACGACACAAGTCTGCGTTCATCAAGCAACATTTCTTTAACTGAATGTATATGACTGAGACCGTTTTCTTCCCTCATTTTACGAAAATGTTTTTAAATTAAATGTTCGTTTATCCAAAGAATATCAGAAAAAGCGCACTTATTGACAAGACAACTAACAAATTTACTTGACTTTGACTGAAATCATTGACATTAGTTAGTCTTTTGTTTATACTTTATCTTGGTAAGTTTTTCCATAAAGGAAAGCAGAGGGTACAAGGCTCATACAGCCTAGTCTTCGGTTATATCTTTTCTTCGTTAGATGGTGATGACAGCCAATCCAAGAATGATAGATGAGCAATGAATGAACAGTAAAATATCCCTTTCCCTAGGTTTCAGAAAAGGTGTGGGGTTTTGCTGAAACCTCCCCGTGGACTTCTTGAGAGAGCAGACAATGACCACTTCCGCTGCTTCGTTTTACTTGCCAACACTTTTGCATGTTCACAAACACTAAGTGGTTAATGATCTTCCATTATTACTATTACTAATATCTACCACAACGCGAATTTTAACAAGAAAAACAAAATAACCAAAAAGACGCTCCCAATCCCGCCAAAAAGACCTATATTTATACTTTTAGGTTTTCCCATAAGGGAAAGCAAAAGGTGTGAAGCCAATACAGCATCGTCTTTAGTAATTTCTTATTTTGATAATGATGAGCTTAATTATAAATTATGTATGATCAATAGATGATGAATGAATAATGCAACCCCCGTTCATAGGATTCCATAAACGTATGGAGATTTACAGAAGCCTCCGTGGACTTGTTTAGAAATCGTGAAAACACCCTCCCGTTATGAGTTCATGAACACATGACGGTTAATAATCCTTTATGATACATACTAATATCCGTCACTGTCACTGCACAATTTTTAAAAGTAAACCGAAACTACTAATCCAGTAGTACTAAAGTGGCGCTTCCCGCTCCCGTAAAATCCCCAAATTTTTACGGAAATGAAAGAAAGAGGGTTCAACACCAATACATCCTAATCTTCAATAACTAAAATTAATGTAATTGTAATTAAGATGAGGATGAGAACTGATTTATGAATGACAGAAGATAAATGAATAATAAAATAAGCTTAGAAATTACACTAACCAGCTTAAATGTTTTTGTAATAATTTTAATAAAGTATTTCTCTGACAGTCCAAATAAAGTAAATATTAAATAAATAAACACCTCAAAAATACACGTAAGATTAAGGTCTAGCGGTATTTTTTGAGGTGTTGGTAACCCTGTTCTGCTGTGGGTTGTATTCTATGGCTGTGGGCGACTGATTGACTACGGATGGATTGACTGATCTGAGGCCAAAACTCAAATATTAGTTTCCTTCTGTCGATAAATTCTATTATATTACCGTTTATAAAAGATCCTAAGAAGCCTTTATAAAAGAAGTTGATATTGTTATTAAAACATTTTGATTTTAGAATATAACTCGCTATATAAATTGAGTTGTTGTGTAAGTATATATTTATTATGTCGAGACTTGGTCTATTTTTAATTGTATTACATCATTAGAGTGAGTTACCTATACCTAGTGCAATAATATCAATTAAGGGATAACAACTATACGAAACCCTTCTTTTTTGACAGTGTTCTTTTTCTCGGATTTATATTTATATAAGTAAACAGAGAATTCACTTGTGAAAATGCCAGGGTAAGCAGCATTTGATTTAGAGGGAGTGGCTAACCTACTTACAAAACTTGCTCACAGTTAGTCATGAAATGAGCACCTACACATTCTCATTAGCAATCACAACATTGCCTTATGTTCGAAATTTTGTTAAAAAGTCCATTGTAATTGCTTATATTATGTTAAAATCTTTCTAAAACTTGCAAGGAAACTAGAATAAGCAAAAATTTAAACTTTATTAATAAAATGTGTTACAAAAGAAATAAAGAACTAATGAACATCAGTTTATTCACATAAATAACTACACATATGATTGTGAAGTATTAACAAATTCAATTAACCATCATAGTCAGCTCATGACTAATACATAGTATTTTCCTTTTAATTCATATTACAAAACTTCTACTTAGAGCTTGAACTAATAATAATAATGATGAATTAGCCAACAATATTGTTGTGTAAATAATTATGGTTTGATTTTAGTATTGCAACAATGTCCTTGGATAATATGTTCTGCACCCGCTGTGGTGATGGCTTTGAACCAAATGAAAAGATAGTTAATTCAAATGGAGAATTATGGCATACAAACTGCTTTGTGTAAGTTGATTACTTTAAAGTTATAAATGCCTTTTAGTAAAAGTTAAAACTATAAAATGTAAAAAGTTAACAACTTAATTATTGTTTGTCCTCCAGATGTGCGCAATGCTTCAGAGTATTTCCTGAAGGAATTTTTTATGAGTTTGAGGGCCGAAAATATTGTGAAAGGGACTTTCAAGTCCTATTTGCACCATGCTGTGGAAAGTGCAGTAAGTTCATATTCATGATCTTTTATGCTTACACTTTCAATTTCCCACTCCCAACTTCCCACGTGAAGAACCCACTTCAAAATATCTTGAAACTTCAAAGCTATATACTGTCTTTGTTATTTTCAGATGAATTCATAATTGGGCGTGTGATTAAAGCGATGAATGCCAATTGGCACCCAGCTTGCTTCCGGTGCGAAGAATGCAATGTGGAGCTTGCTGATGCAGGCTTCATCAAGCATGCAGGTCGTGCCCTTTGCCATAATTGCAATGCACGAATTAAAGCAGATGGGCTCCAAAATTATATGTGCCATAAATGCCAGTTTGTATTATTCAAATTTATTAAAAGTTATTTAATTTCTTATATTACATGGTTTGATAATTACTAGCGGATTGAATTTCCAAGTATTATGGTTTTGAGTTTTGTAGCAACACTGAGTAAGATTTTGAGAGATCTTACTTAGCTGATGTCATATCGGACAAAATTATTTGCTTTTATTATGTTACCTATTATTTACTTCTCTTATGAGGTGTCCCACTATAGCAGTTTTGGTTTATTAAGCACAATTACAGGTAATTTTTCTATTTCATTGAAACATATGACCACTATCTTTCTTGTGTATTATGTTAATACTTTCCTCTAGTATTTTTAATCTCTAACACTGAACTATTGTGTCGTTAAATAAGTTTGACATACTTTTTTATGTGTTTTATAATGAAAAAGCTAACTCTTTTGCAATACCAATTAATAAGTTATTGTAAAAGTAATGTCTGATCCATATACTTGGATATAGTGTTAAAGCATTCTGTTTGGCTAGCATCTTTTCAATGAAGGTTGTATATAGTTGTGTATTCACTATATTTACAAGTACAACTGCTTGAATAGTAAATGTTCTTGCTTTTGAGGAAGAGCAATCCATACATTGTAAATTTCTCTGAGAGCTGAGAGTGTTTTCATGTGGAGATGAATTTATCATATGTTTCTTGTTGTTTGATGCAAGCATAATGGATAGCTTCAATAATTTGCTGACTGGTATGCCTAAGCGTGAGTGAACTCTACCTGTGAAACCAAACAGTTCCTGGTTTGAGTCCCGGAAGGGGCAGATTTTTGAGTGATAAATATGACCATTTATACTCAAGTCATGGGTATATATATCATTACATGTTCTAATGATTGTTTAGTCCAAATAAAAATAACTAATTCAATCTGAGATTTCTTTAGCTAAATAGTTTACAAATAGTAAAAGATCTTCCAGATCAGTTCCCTAAACAAGTCTGCTAATTAACTCAGTTATCCAGTAAACTTGCCAAAGTTATCAGAAATTAATTATTAAGCCGTTGTATACTATCTCACTAGAGTAGTTCAACAACACGCTGAGGTCACATATCACTCTTGAATTCGTTTCGATGATTAATTCCAAATAACTTTGATAGTTTTCATAATGATAACTATGTTATAACGCGGTCGTGCTCTGCTTTAAATGTGCGCGGGAGCTAAGACCAAGCAGTCACAAACGTTCGATTTGCCACGGGCGAGTCTACAGTGACCCGTCGAGTCTTGATCCACATTCGTGAGCCTTCTCACCTGTGCGTCACCGCGCGCACTCGCTCTCCCTTTCTTCCATGCGCTAAGTCGTATTATTTCATATCTACGCACATTTTTCTAGAACCATTTATTTGCCGAGGCTATTTTTTCCTTAAATTTCTTATACCAACGAGAAAGCGCAATATGTACACTGCTGTCCTTACGATAAGTGCAATAAGTCGAGTTTTTGGGCAAATTGACTTACGTACAATGTACGTCCAAATGTATGTTTAAATAAAATATACTACATAAAATTCCGCTTCATTTCATAGTCGTATAGTAAAAGTTTCAAGTCAATAGCTATTATAGTTACGATGATACACAAAAAACAAAAATTTAATCTTCAATCGCAATTTTTTCGAAAGTAGCTGAATCTACTTATTGCACTTATCATAAGAACGGCAGTACAACCCTCCGTCATAAGAGTATTTTTATATGAGTAATACATGTTTTTGCATCATATATGTATGTTTATGCATATCTTTAAATATGTGTAAAAATATATGGATACAAAACTACTCGACTGAATTTGATTACTTTTTTCAATTTGCTAGATTTTATCCCACTTAGGTCAAAGGATAGGTTTTATTTTAATTTATGATATTTTTTATTAATGTATATTATAATAAACTGAGCCACAGCAACTGGTAGCCGGGTCAGCTAGTATTGTATATATTTGGCTCAAGTGTCCATAACACAAACCTTACCGTGCTTAATTCAGGCTACACTAATTTTTGATATTGTGAGAAATAGTATCATAATGTTTTCTTTTTCGATAACATTAATTTAATTTTTCATTTTTTGTGTATGACAGTGGCGTGATCGATGGAGAGCCGCTACGCTACCGCGGCGAAGTGTACCACGGGTACCACTTCACTTGCGCCACGTGCGGCGTTGAGCTGGACCACACGGCGCGCGAAGTTAAGAATCGCCCAGGGTACGCCGCTAACGATGTGGTCAGTATACATTTTCAAATATACTTATCTCCATATTTTGGCAGCCGATTCAACAAAATTACATAATTATCGCGTGTATAAAGGTGACAATATGTTTATTATTAATTCATTGCGTGGCGTATACATATTGTCATAAGTAAGCAATTACTAAAAAGTCGTTTTTATGAAACTGAAATTTTTTTTTATGACTTTTATATTTAAATGTAATAGAGTAAGAGACCGTGAACGTCAGACTTCCTTCATTTGAAAAAATCCCGCACATAACAATTGGTAATATGAAAAAAAAAAAAAAAAAAAACTTTGACAGGTAACAGGTAAAAAACTTGTATAAAATTACTACCAAAAATTGTGAAAGTAAAGTTTGTCTTTATATTACTTTAGGATAAAATTAAATGGTTAAAGAACTTTATTAATTTCTCAAAAGAATTAATTACAAATTCACTTACTGAGAAATACATTTTACATTTATGATAACAAATATTACACACAACAGATGAGCTTACATGAAACGTATAAAACTAAAGATAAAAACACACAGAGGGTACAACTAAAATAATTTCTAATGAGCGCCCGAGATCGCGAGTCACCAGTCACCTGAACATACATAGATGTGTGAAACAACTCCGCGGTACATTGGGCGTGGATGCGGCACTAATGAGTATTGTGAAACGTTAAATTGTTTATTATGAAATGCCAATTCACTGCATTTATAATTATTAATTAATTTATATAATAAATATCAATTATGGTTATTTAAATAAAAAAAAGAAATATAAAACAAATAAAAGCTAAACAAAATTATAATAATAGAACTAGGTATTTTGTAACTGTTTTTTTTTTGTTTAATATTTAAATGTGCTTTTCAATCTTTTTCTTTCTTCAAAATAAATTCTTTTAGTTGCCTTTTAAAGCTGGTCATGGAAACGGCATCTTTAATAGATTCTGGCAATTCGTTATATAATTTTACTCCTTCAAATTCAATTGTTTTATGACCGTAGTATTTTGTTCTATGTTTACGAGAAACCAAATGATTTCCGTTCCTTAGTTTAATTCTTTGCTGACTATGTTTCCTAGAAAATTTTATATTAATATTAATTTCATTGTTTAATATTTTGTGTATAAGTAAACAAGTGAAATACTCGTATGTTTGTCTTACATTCATAATTTTACTTTCCTTGTAAATTTTATTAGTGTGCGTTCGAAAGTTCGTTAATTACCAATTAAAAAGAATTTTTATTAGTTTATTTTGAGCAGTTTGAATTGGTTTTAGGTTACTTTTTGCTGCTGTACCCCATAATTCAATCAGGTAATCTATTTGGGGTTTAACTAGTGTATTATATATTAGGTAACGTACTTGTTTGGGCAGACATTTTACGATACCACACAACATCCCAGTGAGCGAAACCAGTTTTTTCTTAATTTTATCTAATTGTGGTTTCCAGCTGAGATTGTTATCCAAAACAATGCCTAAGTATTTTTCACTTGAGTTTCTGTTAATTGTTTGGTTATTTATTTTAAGTTGTATGTTGTCACAGATCTTTTTATTTTTGGACGAAAAAATAACGAAATTTGTTTTAGCTGTATTGATTGTAAGTAAGTTATATTGGAATCATTCATTTAGTGTATTTAAGTCACCCTGGACTTGGGGAATCATAGTGTCAGTTGACTGACCAAAGTAGAAGATACTTGTGTCATCCGCATACAGTGTTATTTCGCCTGCAAGACCAATTTGGTGAATGTCATTGACGTAAATTAAAAATAAAAGCGGCCCTAAAATTGAGCCTTGAGGAATCCCACATGTAATAGGCTGAAGACGACTTTGGTGATCACCTATTTTGACAAGCTGTTTTCGATTATGTAAGTAAGATTCTAAGATTGTAAGGGCATTCCCGCCAAAAGGATAATATTAGAAATCTTATTAACCATTGCAACAGTATTGTAGCAACCCTTTGCGAAACACCGTAAGACGAATTAATTGTAATTATACTTACGCTATACAGGGTTATTACAAAAGAATCATCGGGTTTCCAAAACGTTCAATATTCAAATGAAATCAATATTGTAACACAACCTATTATTACTGCACTCGCCGAACGATGCTCCTTTTTTAATAATCAGAGACCAAATATATGAGATTATATCGCTTATCAAATTCTTAAAATGCAAGAATTAATTACCTTTTTTGCCACAGTTATTGTTGTAATAAACAATGGAAACCACATTAACTTTTCATTTCACTTTATGCACGCTCGGCTCAGGTGGAACGTGACAATGTCATGCTTTTTCGTGCGTGCAGCCGGCGTTCATCGATTTATTAGACGTTATCGCGTCACAAACTCATGAAAAAATAGTTTTTTTATTTTCATAACTGCACAAAATCGACCTAAAATTATAAATTATACAATATAATATATTGCCAGATTTTATTTGTAAAAGATGTGCCTGCCTGTTTCATGCAATTACAGAAGGTGCTTATATTGCAATTTTCAGAAAATGCAAATTAAAACCATACAAAATACTGAAAGCAATGAGGAACAACATCTTTCTTTAATATTTGTTATTTCCTTTCCTACAATCTTTATTGACTGTTATTGTCATCTTATCTATTTATTTTATTGTCACAAGTAACAAATTATATATTAAAACTTGTCTTTTCAATATACGCTACCATCTCCCTTATTATCCATTTATTCTTTTCACCCAAGATTGCCACGAAGAGATTTTGTCGTACTTGTCATTTTCTGAATCCTATGTGTGTGTAATTAAGTGTAATATTACTATTATTTATCATTACTACAGCTCACCACCTACAGGGAACCTTCAACTTTGTCTGAGATGTAGATGATTTTTGCCACTGCTCAAAATAGATATTACAAGTCATTTATATAAAATTGAGCCTTTACAATATTAGAAGTATAGTCAACAACACATCAACCTATACAAAACTGTCAAAGAATCATGTTCACCTTTCGTTGACCTGACACTCTAGTTTTTTAATAGATGACTAGGTATACTATAAAAGTGAGATTTAAGTGGATTGG
This sequence comes from Calamotropha paludella, assembly GCA_927399485.1. Taxonomy (NCBI): domain Eukaryota; kingdom Metazoa; phylum Arthropoda; class Insecta; order Lepidoptera; family Crambidae; genus Calamotropha; species Calamotropha paludella. The sequence continues at coordinate 15,708,555 of OV656815.1, read as the reverse complement.
ATACATTTTACCTTAAACCGGTCCATGTAATGTTGTATAATATTTTTTTATTAATTATCCATCTATCCATTTCTACATACATCCAATGTTTAAAGGATAGGAGATGGTAACTTATTGAATTTACTAGCTGTAAATTAATAAAACTAAGAAATACCGAAATCAAAGAACACCTTTATAATTTAGGTAATACAATTTATTCAAATCTTTCCTAACCAAAACCTTATTAAAAATACTTTTCACGCCTTTTTTATGCTTAATATAATAACCAAAGAAGAAAGAAGAAATAAAAAAAGACTGAACATTTCTGTTACTTATAGAAATAAGAAAAAAAAAACTTTTTTCCAATATGTCACATATACAAGTATTTTTTAACAGTTCAGTAATAGGCATCCTTTTTTCTCAATTTGATTTTTTGGTTTAAAGTTGAACTTTTTAACTTTTATTCTGTAACGAAGGTCTGGTGTTCACGGGATATGTTTAAAAACATCGGAACATGAATATACTATATTTGCACCGTTGCAAGATGCTATGAATGCGTTTGCGTGATTAATGCATTTTAAGTGGTATGAAATTCTAGACAATGCGTACACTTCATAGTTGTATGATGCGCAGAAAACTGCAAGAAGGTCGAATAGTCGTCAAATGAAAACTAAATATAGGCTGGACGAGTTGACGTTTGGATTAAAAAAGCATCATAGATGTATAGCAGGCTCTCTCCAGCTTTGCTCTCGGTATGCACTAATTGACTCTAATTATGATTTTTTCAGAATAACCTTTTCTGCTTGCGATGTCATGATAAAATGGGTATTCCTATTTGTGGTGCATGTCGTCGCCCTATTGAAGAAAGGATTGTAACAGCTTTGGGCAAACACTGGCATGTTGAAGTAAGCGAAAATACAGTAATAAAATAGCTTTTTTCATATTTGATATTGTTTTACCTGTGATTTTTTCCTTTCTAGCATTTTGTTTGTGCCAAATGCGAGAAACCTTTCCATGGACATCGTCATTACGAGAAGAAGGGTTTAGCGTATTGTGAACAACATTACCACCAATTGTTTGGAAACCTGTGCTATGTATGCAACCAAGTCATTGCTGGTGATGGTCAGTATGAATTACATTTTTATTATTTGTTTGAAGCGAAGATCTTATAAAATTTTATTTTCAGATTTTGAGGCACCATGAAATTATCATTTTTCCATTTAAGCTTCATAAAAATTTTTGTAGTAAAAAATCATTACATATAAAATATCATAAATACCAAGCAATTTAATAGTCAAAGCTAGTCATGGCAAAAATGAATCAGTTAATAGATTGGCACATTTGCATCTGGAACAGTACAAAGTTCCGGATCATAGGATTTCTTACACACTGAAATTTGTATCAGTCGTGATATTTTTCTGTGATTTGTTTATATGTCATTATCTTTACCAAACTAAAAATTGCAATAAATAGACATAAAAAAAGCTTTTTCCTTTAGCTGGGGCTGGCAGGCTAGTATTATTTATTAAAAATATGGCGCTGGCGTATTAAAAAATCAATTTTATATACAATGATTGTCATATTATGTACACTCAGTATTTACATAAAATTTCAGACACGTTTCTTTAAGTAACCTAGCGCTGTACGCGCATTTCGCTTCTCTTTCATTCACTCGCGTTATTGCGTTTGTCGTCGCGTCGGTCGTGATGATCGAGTTCCAAATAATACATTTAACACCGGGCAACTGAGTCGGATCCTTAAGGAGCGACACGCATAAAGCATTACGGTTGACGTTGTGGGTAGTAGTTACCTAGACCGTGAAGAGATGGCGCTAGTATTAAGCTGAAACACATTTGAGTGTTCTACCACCTGTATGTTTCTTTAAAAACACATTATACATACACTTATAAATATGGGCATATTTACGTTCTATTTTTACGTTTTTATATGGAGTACTTTCCCTTTGTCTCAGTCATAGAAAAGACATTGACATTTATTTTATTTTAGTTGGAATCCCAACAGCGTATCTGTTTTGTATATTTAAAAGATAAAAACAAAAAATATACTGCTTGGTTTTCATTAAATTATTTAGAATACGAAATAGGATAAAAACAAAAAAAAATGTTAAACTAACATTGATTGTGTACTATTTTAAAATAATTTATAATGTTACAATACAAACATATTCAACATACTAAAGCTCATCAAAAATCACAAGTTTCCATTTATTGATATTAAACTCTTTAAAAATAAAACGCCATTGTTCATTATTATCAGACTATGGAAATTGAAAGGTATTTTGGAAAACACTAAACTGAATATATTTTGTGGTCTATCTTAATTTTACCACTTGCAGTATTTACGGCGTTGAACAAGGCGTGGTGCGTACACCATTTCGCTTGTTCAGTGTGCGACGCGCCTCTGAGCACCCGTAGCAAGTTCTACGAATACGATGAGCGGCCAGCCTGCCGCCGCTGCTACGAAAAGTTCCCCGCTGAGTTACGCAGACGTCTCCGCCGCGCACATCACTACACAGTGCGCAGAAATTAAAGTGCCTACTCTACCTTAGAGCGCTTTCGTGTTTCGTGTTTGTCGTATTGCGCACGGACGGTCGTTTGTTTTCATACAAAGCGTGCGGTGCCTCAACAGTGCGGCGTCAATAGAGCGAAGTTCGACAACACACCGCGCGCTTTGTATGAAAATTAACTACCGTCCGTGCGCAATACGATAAACGCACCGTTTCGGTAGCGCAGCGGTCCAACACGAAACGTCTAAATTGAAAGCGCCCGTACTCTCTCTATCCTTCTTTTTGATTTTATGACCCTTTATTAAAGATAAATTTCATAAACATCACCATAATGATGAATTCTGTTTTTGAATCGAATTCTATTATTCAAGTAGCATAAGGCAGACAAATGAATAACTACCTTATTTTTTACTACTACACTGTAGTGGTGTAGTGTAGTGGTGGTTTACTACACTGAATCTAAGAATTTGCTGAGATAGTTTTGTTTGTGCTCGTTCCACATACGATTTTTATAACCCTTAAGGGTTTATTTGCATTTTAATGTTTGCTAATAAAATAACTTTAGTCTTATATGTTAATTTTACTAATAATAAAGAAATGTTGAAACAGCAAATTGGTACTTGGAATTGAAATGAAATACATGTACTATATCGTTAAGATTAGGTATACATATATCTGTTTTATAAAAATTAAATATTTTGTGTTTGAAAGCAACATTCCTGAAGTGCCTAATAGCGTATAAATATATGCTAATTCCTATTTTAAAGCTACTATTTTAATAACCATTTAATATTCATGGTACAGTAAACAATTTAAAATAGATTATGCAACTTCGAAAAATCTTATTGATTTGGTTCTGGGAGAAAATTGTTAGGTCTTATAATTTATACCTTATTTTTGTACTGAAAAACTGAGAAATATAAGCCACAAATATGATACCAAGAAAAGCTTATAAACATTTCATCTCATAAATTTGGTATGATGGTATATAATAAGACCATTTTTGCGATACTAATAGGGGTTAAAGTATGAAATTGCCGTTTTATTGCAATAGGTTCTTTGAATTGACATAGAATCTTCATGGTTTGAGGTTTTCGAATGAAACTTTTTTTAAATGGTTTCTATGATGTTCTTTTTTTAAAAAATGTAAAACATTTGAATATCGACTTTCAATTGTTTTTGTTATTCAATTTAGACAAGAAAGATGGATACTGCGAAAATTCGAGTTATTTTTGAATACGAGTTCCGACGCGGAACTAACGCGGCAGAAACAGCCCGCAATATCAATGCTGCGTTTGGAGAGGGGTCTACTAATGAACGCACCGTGCGATTTTGGTTTAAACGCTTTCGTGATGGAAATTTCGACTTAAAGAACGAGCCACGAGGAAGACCGCCCACACAGGTAAATAACGATGAATTAAGAGAGATAGTGGAAGCCGATCCTAGTCAAAGTACCCAGGAATTAGCGGCATGGTTTAACGTTACCTTACCCACAATATTGACTCACTTGCGTCAAATCAATAAAATAAAAAAATACGAAAAATGGGTGCCTCATGATTTGACTGATCTGCAGAAAGAAACGCGTGTTGAAACTTGTGTTGCCTTGTTGAACCGGTACAGAAATGAAGGAATATTGGATCGAATTGTAACATGTGATGAAAAGTGGATTCTTTATGATAACCGGAAAAGAAAAATGCAATGGCTGACCCCAGGTCAAATGCCACAACAGTGTCCTAAAGCAAAACTTACCAATAAAAAGGTAATGGTAACTGTTTGGTGGTCTCAGCATGGTGTTATTCACTATAGTTTTCTCCGATCTGGTCAAGCAATAACGGCAGATGTCTATTGTGCCGAACTCCGAACCATGTTGACAAAACTAGCAGTAAAACAGCCCCGACTCATGAATCGATCTTCACCATTATTGCTCCACGACAACGCGAGACCTCACACAGCACGAGAAACCATTTTGACCCTTCAGGAACTGCAGTTAGAAACCATTCGTCATCCTCCGTATTCACCAGACCTTGCTCCAACGGACTACCATTTTTTTCGTGATTTGGACAATTATCTACGTGACAAGAAGTTTTCTTCCCAGGAGGCAGTACAAAATGCTTTCACACAGTTTGTGCAGTCTAGATCGTCGGAATTCTATCGCAAAGGCATTAATGACCTTCCCATTAGATGGCAGCAATGTATAGATAATAATGGCAACTATTTTGATTAAATAAATTTGTTAAAAATTTAAAAAATAAACAATATAGATTTTCAGTACAAATCGGCAATTTCATACTTTAACCCCTAATATAACTAGTGCACGTGTCATTTGTATGGCCCTTGGTTGCTTCTTTCTCTTTGTAGCCAAATTAAATTGTTAAACTTGTTTGACTAGAAGTAATCTATCTATATAAATAAAAATCAGGGAAGATTTATTTATATGTATCAATAGTCAGCAAAAAAGAGCATTTCAAAACATTCCGAGTGCATAAATGTGCTACTCCTTTACAATATTTCAAGAGTTAGGAACATGCCCAATTAAAATATTGTGAAGATAGGCACATGTTAAGGCACGAACATTACCTAATTATGTGATCATGTTTCGGCTACTGTAAAGGAGTCAGAATTAACTATAGACATTCGCAATTTATCCTGTAAAAGAAGATTTATTTAGATATGATTGACATTTATTTGTCAGAATTATAATTTCACTACATTCGCGTTCCATAAAATTTATAAGAATATATTTTCAAGAATGCAAGGAAACCAAATACACAACAAAATTGTTTATTGGACTAATGCATGCCAGGAGTCGTTTAATGAAATGAAACAAATATTATGTTCTCAACCAGTATTAACAATCTTTGACCCAAACCTACCTATTCACATATACACAGGTGCTAGTATACAAGGAGTAGGAGCAGTACTAAAACAGCCACAAAAAAACAATGAAGAAAAACCAGTAGCATATTTTTCGAAAAAACTGAATGAAGTCCAAAAAAGGAAGAAAGCTATCTATCTGGAATGCCTGGCAATTAAAGAATGTGTAAAGTATTGGCAACATCTATTAATAGGTCGGAAATTCACTGTATTTTCAGATCACAAGCCACTGGAGAATATGAACATAAGATCTAGAACAGACGAAGAATTAGGAGATCTAACATACTACTTATCACAATACGATTTCCAAATTAAATATTCTCCAGGAAGATACAACATTGAAGCTGATTGCCTAAGCAGGAACCCGGTCCTTGAACCAAATGAAAACCTAGAGGAGCAGTTAAAAGTAGTTAATATAATAACACTAGAAGATATCCTAAAAGATCAAGATAAAAATAAATACATACAATGCAGAAAAGATAAGTTAATGAAAAAACAAAATGTTTACTACAAAAAAGTAAAAAAAGAAGAAAAAATTATTATATCAGAGGAATTTAGCATAGATTTTATGAAAAGCGTACATACAGATCTAGGTCATATAGGAATTAAACAAATGCAGAGAATGATTAGTTCAGTGTATACAGCAGAAAATATGACTAAAAACATAAAAAGAATCTGTGAGAGTTGTACAGTATGTTTAAAAAATAAATGAAGAGGACAAATTAAATGTGGGTTGATGTCCCACTCGGGTCCCGCCACAATACCTTTTCAGATATGCTCTATTGATACCATTGGAGGCTTCGGAGGTTCCAGATCAACAAAGAAATATTTACATCTTTTATTAGATCATTTCACCAGATATGCATATATTCTAACATCAAGTACTCAAAATGCAAATGATTTCATCAAACTGATAAGAAACTGTACAGAAAGTGATGACATTGAATTGATACTATCCGACCAATACCCAGGTATCAATGCTAAGGAATTTAAAAGATTTTTGGATGAAAAAAATATTCCCATAATTTTTACAGCAGTGAACTCTCCTTTTTCAAATGGACTAAACGAGAGATTAAACCAGACATTGGTCAATAAAATCAGGTGCAAGATAAACGAACATGACACAAAAATGGCATGGACAACTATAGCTCACAACTGTGTACAAAAATACAATGAAACGGAGCACACTGTTACTGGGTATGCTCCCAAATACCTACTTTATGGCACAGATGTTACGATTTTGCCAAATGAGCTGAAACAGAAAAAGACTGACCATGATTTAATCCAGGCCAGGGATAAAGCTCTGGAAAATACAATCAGATCACACAATTATAACAAGACAATTTACGATAAAAATAGAAAACATATAGACTTCAAAGTTGGTGATACTGTTTTTATAGAGAATGGAAACAAACTGAATCGGAAGAAACTTGATGAATTGAAACTTGGACCGTACAAAATTATAGAAAAAATTTCAAACTCAATTTACAAGATAAACACTGACCATAAGAAATCAGAGTCAAACTTTTTCCACATTTCAAAGCTAACACCAGCTCCTGACTAAGATTGAAGACAGTGCAAGAGCAAACATCTTCATATTATCTTCTTTACGGGGGGAGATGTAAAGAAAAAATGTAATTTTCTTTAATTTGAATTTTCCCGCGCAACAAACGTCATTGAACGCGCAGTGACATGACACAAATGAAGTTTGTAAGCTATGGAAAATATAACCTATAAGCATCTCGTGATTGTTATGAAAAAACAATAATTTATAATATTAATTCTATAGTAAAAGTATTTTGTGATTTAGAAACTGACATTGTTAATAATAACATTAAATGTCGTTTCTTTTCTTACAGGTATGTAGGTTTTTGTTAAGTACTGAGTAAATACACACTTTTATTTCATGTACCTAAAATAAAATAACCAATAAATCTTTTCTTACAGAGAAACTCAATTGTGTTTGAGTTATTGTGTCGTTTCTGATCACGAATATATTAGAAATTATCCTACATATATTTAAATAATAAAATTATTAAGCTTGGCCAACTTCGAAAAGTGACTGTATAATTAAGTATAATTTGCCGCTAAGTGAAAAACAAAGGTATTCCTTTTGGCTCAGCGGCTCTGCTGTAACGGACTTAGTTATAAAATAGCTATTTGTTATGCAAGGCTGGAAAGTGATCTCTATTGAAACCTTGAAGGATTCAAAGATACAATCCTAAGCGTAACGAGGATTGTAAAGGAATGAGACGCTAAAAACTTTACTGCCGAGCGAAACGCACATTTTTGCACCTCACTACAGTGAAGAATACTATGATCACTTTGACAGTTCTTTTTGGGCGGCGGTCAGAAATCCAATCATGTGATATGAAATTTCACCCACCATACATTTAAAAAAATGTTATACTTAACAAATAGTTTATTATACATATTATTATTTCTTTTTTATGAGTTAAGAAACGAAAATATTTTAGTAACACCAAAACGGAGTATTATAGTATTGGTTTAAATAAGTATAAAATGTAACTTATGACGATTCGGAACGTGCCACGGATGTTTTTCCGCGCTAGCAGATAAAACTCAATTTTCCACGAAGGAATTGAATGACAAACCAAACTTTGCCGAGCGTGTGAAAAAAGTCTTTAAGTTTGCTACACAGCTGCATGACTAGGGCCAAGTGGTCGTAAAGGAAGCGAAACCAAATTAGTTTGGCTACAAGAAAAAAGTATATTTTGGGTAGTCTTCCAATGAAATATAATATATTGGCGAAGATTACTTCGTCAGGGGGTGAATTCTCGTAGGCCTAGTTATTATGTGGGCCAGTGTGTCCAATTCCGAGGCCGATTTTTTAACTTTTTTTATATATAATCATTTATAACTTATAATTTTACTTATCTTTATAACAACTCGAAATAGTATTAAAAATAACTATACACACTAGCTTTAATATATTTAACAACTATGAAAAGTTTTTTTTATAGGTTGAGTGTATACTAATTTATTATGTAATAACTAAACTTCTTATATGGTCAATTTATCTTTTTAGTATAGTAAGTTCTCATCATTAAATGTTTTTGAATTTATTAAATCACTGTGTTTTCTTCTCTATGTCAAACCCAGGGTTGCCACCTTTAAGGGTAAAAAAATCGGGACAATCGGGTATCCATGAAAGACGTTCGGAGTTTGGTCTTATCAAAATATGACCCATGTGAGACAGTCTAAGGAAAATGAAACTTTATTTTGTGTTTTTATTTGTATTTATTTTATATAATTAATTTTTCCATACGTATTTCTTGTTGTTACGAGCCGCTTTTAATAATCCTACATCATTTTTGTATTTATTTACGAAGTCTGAACAAGACATGTGTATGTTCAAAGAAATTAGTAATTCTGCTTTTATCAAATCTACCGAGCAACGATTTCTGGCATCAGACCATTTCATGGTCATTAGTGAAAATACGCGCTCTTAAAAGATTGACTTAAAAGCTTAAATGAAATATTAATAGAGTACGTAAACTTCAGAGATACTTACATAATAATTTCAAAAGCATGTATAGTTTAAACTCAACGAATGTAATTCTTTCACTCAACTCAACGAAGAAAAAAACTCGTCGCAAAGCACAACTAATATGTATGTGTGTGTGGCACATATTTGTGCTGCACCACAGATTACTTAAAAGGCTGCGAGCGCGGGAGGAAAAAAAAAAAAAGGAGGCGAAGACGAACGCGGTACATGCGGCGCGTGGTAGATGGCGCGGTGGCGCGTGATTGGGTTGGGTACCCGTGATAAATTGATTGAGTCTATCGCATACTGGGTGCGTACAGCCGAAGCAATCGCTTACTAAATGCTATAGTCTGAGTATATGTTTCACGGTATACTAAACTATAGCATTAAGTCAGCGCTTGATAGATATATTCTAGTATACGTCTAAGAGTGCACTAGACTATTGCACTTAGCAAGCGATTGCTTCGGCTGTACGCACCCATTGTCAAAAATCGGGACAAAATCGAAAGGCCGTCGGGACGCGGGACAATGTCTTCTAAATCGGGACTGTCCCGGCAAAATCGGGACGGGTGGCAACCCTGGTCAAACCCTATACAGAGAGATTTCGGAAGCAACATCCAAATTTATATATTATATTCTTTCAAGAAAATAGTGAAACAAATATTTTTTCTTTTAAAATCACCCAGTACTAAAATATTAAGTTACGGCTATACAAAGTTGCCCAAAATAAACTACGATTGTTGTCACAATCACGCTACGCACGGTGTTGAAACAGATAATGACACGACCCCCGTCCCGCCCTCCCGTATTTCATTGATACATAATGATTTTTATCTACTCTGATACTATAATACAAAGATTCTAAAACTGAAAACAAAATGCTTATGACAAACATTACGTACAGGCCAAAAATAATAAAAAAAAAAATTAATTACGATACAGGTCTTGTATGGACACCTGTAACATAATATAACTTTTTAATCATAACTATACACCTAAACAACCTCCAGCTGGACCAAGGAGGTTGAACCTCTACTTAAAAAAGGTTTCAATGAACGAGTCCGCGACGACGCAATACGCATGCGCAATGGATGTTTGCATTTTGGTGCCAACATTTGACATTTAAATTGTAATATTCAGAACATCAATAATTATTACAAGTAAAAATAAATTTGTTGTTATATTCAGCGTTTTATTTGCAATATTGTTTTACGTATTATAATTAGAGAGTAGATAAAGTGTTGTATGACACTGTACATAACTTGGTCTTATAACACTCGTGTGATACTATAAAAAAACTCGCCTACGGCTTGTTTTTTTAAAACACACTCATGTTATAAGAACCCTTATTATTAGAGATGCGCCGAATATTCGTTTTGTATTCGGTATTCGGCATCTTTTCCTCTATTTGTATTCGGCCGAATTATTCGGTTTTGGTGCCGAATATATTCGGTTCTATTTTCTTGGCTAAAAGACACTTCTTCTGTTATATGTCAAAGAAATACTATGAAAAATTTGTTGACTAAAGCTAATAAAATAAAAGCAATTATAATAGAAAAATACTAGAAAAAATCGACTCGGGTCACAAGTGAATTCTCAAGCTGGAATCGAACCCACAACCTTTGGAAATCCGGTCCAATAATCTCCAATTGTAATCTCCCAATAATTTATCTTATAAGATCGCATTGAAAATGCATAAATATATAAAAATTATAAAAAGTCAAAATTAATTTTAATTTAAAACTAAAACTAAAAAATTACAGGATTCGTTGAGGCAAGTTCTTCATAATAGGTCCAAAATGCCACATGAGATTCCTCTGAAAAGTTTGTAACATTTTGAAGAGGTTTTCTTCTGTTTGTTACAATTTCATCTTCGCCTGAGCTTTCAGCATCAGAGTCGCTTCTTTGAATGGCTTCTAGAAAAAGCCTACTTCTTACTAATTCGCAATCTCATTCTAAATCGCGGGTCCAACAATGAAGACAGGCAGTAGTATTTGTCTCCTTCCAAATTTCAAAAACGACTTTGAACTTCTTCTTGTAGCTTCTGTACCATGTTTGGTAAATTTGGACACATTTCTGAAATGTTGGGCTTTGTTCATCAGAGTGCTACTGTGTCTACAAAGTGGTTCCCACTTTGTCGAAAATGTAGAACTGGTTATTTTGGTGATTTCTTCAAACGGTGAGGTACGGTCCGCTCGTCATATTGCCAGTAGCGACATGTTAGAACCTGTTGACGCGGCAAAGCAATGAAATGATAAACCGAATAATTCGGCCGAATATCCGGTTCGGTAAAGGTTAAACCGAATAGTATTCGGTATTCGGTTATTCGGTGAAACCATTATTCGGCGCATCTCTACTTATTATGCAACAGTATCATAAACTACTATTAAAGGTTGTAAAATTGAACGAAATAAGATTATGAACGTCAAATTGAAGAAGGTATGAGTTGTTTTGTTCTTTGATTAGAATGTTATTAATCGATAACACTTTAAATGAAAGATAAAAAAATTGAACATAAAAGTAAACCATCCTTTTGCACAAGGGCGCATTTAAAAAAATTTAATCAACTTGGTTGGAGTATAGCAATTTTTTAACCACAGAAATTAAAAAACAGGGATCACATAGGCAATTCGAAAATAAAAACAAGGATACGACATTTCAATATTTGAAAAATATCCAGATTATCCCATATGGATAGGTATATGGGATTCAAGGTTTACACATTTCATATTTTTCATCAAAATCATCGAAAGCTATTACCGCTCATTTACTGCTAAACCCGAATCTGGAGGAAAAAAAATAAGAGTAAAAAGCTATTATTTATGTCCATATTGCACGTTAGGATAAAGAAATGTATAATGAATAGTTTTATATTTTACAAGCCGTAGCCGCCCTGAACTCACTTTGCTATACTCCAACCCAATAATAAATTAAAAATCCAAACAAAATACACCTTCAAGTTTGAAAACAATCGCTTTACTTCGAAGTGTGTCTGCACGTTTACGAACATTGCCTTCAATTTTTTTTTTTTTTCACTTCGTCAAATGCACGGGTTATTTTTATTTTTAAGTTCTCGAGGCTTTGGGCCTCCTTCACATAAACCCGCCGGCGCAGTTTAATTTTGCCCTCGATTTCAATTGCAAGTGTGAACACATTTCGTTAGTAAATTATGCGACGTAAATGTGTGAACGCAAGGTTACGTCGCGGGAAGCCCCCGGGTGACTGATTTCATTGCGCAACTCAGCACGCGCAGCTCGGTGGGGCGCTGTTTCATTCAAAACATTTCGGGCGGTTGTTGAACTGTAGGTTTATTTGACCAGTAACCAGCTGTTGCAGCTGTTCTCGCACATTTTTTTTTGCGAAAATTTTAAATATTTTTATTTTTATGATAAAATGAAGTGTTTGAATGATATTTAATGCCTAGAAAAAAATTGATGGTGTTTATAACAAAATGCTATATATTAAAATATATTTGCGACAGGAATCACTACCAAGGATGAGTATTAACTTAAAGAGAAAGGTAAAAAGTGAAAATAACAATACAACATCATTGGGAATGTGTTTATTATTAATTTTTTGAAACATTGTAAATCTAAATTCTTCGATTATTCTAATACACCGAACTCCAGAAGCTACTAAATGTTTTCATAATTTGTTTGTTGTGTTTTGATTTTAGTTATGTTTTCACATTTATTTCGAATATGACACTAAACCTCTAATTAATTATTAAATAAGATATAGAAGTATATAGTACTGTCACATTGGGTATGTCCATTTATTTATTTTGCATGGGTTCGCTCTTGATCCTTATCAAGCCCGCGGGGTCAAGATAGGATCCACAGTGGAACGAGCTAGCCCAGAACGTGCCATGAAATAGAATCAGTTTGTGAAATGTTACTTTATAATTAAAGTCCTGAATGTTAAAACTACATATCAGTTCATTATATAATAATAATACTTTGTGTGTTTGTTACCATATATAGTTACCGTAAGCCTAAGAATAACAGTTTTTATAATCAATTTACGTTACCATAGCAACGCGTGGCCGGGTCAGCTAATAGAATAATAAAAGTCCAAAAAAAATCTATCAGAAGCCAATTTTGTATTTTCTACTTGAAAAATATAAAATGAGTTAGCAATTAGAAAATTACCCATTGTGAAAGTACTGCATAACCTAAATGTAACACATCAAGTGCAAGTTTGTAAGTAATGGAAAAGGATTTATTTTTGTCACAATAAAACATCATTGTTGACATAGAATAAAAGAATGACGATGGCCTCGCCTTCAACTATCAACTTCTCCTTGATGACTTATCATATTTTATTTAACACTTATGTACAATAATAACTTTACAAATAAATATCAAGTGTACCTATCAACTTTCAACAAATCACAATCAAAACAAATTTAAGTCAACTTTACCGGCTCAAACAATGTTTGAGATTTCAAATTTGACTGTGGTATCTATTGCAACTTAGTCGTTATACAAATATATATACTTACAACATACAGTGTTTACACAATAGTAATAATTGTGATAATCTCAACAAGATGTTATGCTGGATTCTGACCACAGAAGCATCTTTGGACTTTAATTTATTCTGTGTGATATTAGCTCTAACATTTTAATTATCTTTCTTCATCCTGGTGCTAGTCATTCGGTAGATGATAGAATCTCTGCCTGGATCCATGTCCATAATGGCGTAAACAATAGCAATCAAGGTAAACGAAAAAACTACTCCAAACCACAGGATTATGTTGAAAATAGCAGAGTAATCTGAAGAATACTTATCTTCTTTGTGTTGGGACGCATTCTGCAACAAAAAGGATATTATTTAAATATTTGCTTTTCGTGTTTAGTGTGTATTTTAATTTTAAAATGTAAAATTTCTTAATATGGCAAGGAATGTTCAAAAAATTCTTTGTCAGGTGGAAAGTTCTTTCCAGAAAGATGTCGGCTCAAATCAGGACTGAGAAACGAAACAAGATATTGTTTATTAGAGAGCAGTTACCTCATTCTGATCTTGCTTGCTTTCATCTTCTTCATTAGGAGATCGGATGGTACGACGCGTGTGCGCTACATCAGTGTTTACTGCAGTCACTAATACTGAGCCATCATAAGCTTTTACAAATGCATTGCTCAGCTCCAGTAACGCTACACCTATAAAAAAAATTTAATTACTCAATCAATTAATATTATGATAAACTAAATCATCTAGCATTATTTATATTTGATCACTGAATCAATGTGGAAATCAGCTGACCAACAGTGTAAATATCGCAATTCACTTTACAACGATTTTGAATTTCTTGAAAGAGGATTAAAGATACCGGACTGCATGAGGGTACGGTAATAAACAGCATTTTGTGAAGGAAGGATGAGTGATGACACATGAAAATTTTTGTAAATAGCAATACGAGATTTCTCGAAAATCGTTGGGGATAGGGGCGTGCGGGTGGCGGGAAACTATGCTTCGCTTCATACAATTTTAGTCACGATAGAGCACTTCCCGAAAACAGCGTGCTTTTTGTGTAATTTTTTTACAAACAACGATTCCTACGTTACTGTATGACGCCTGTTTTGAATTGAATACCGATTACGCAGCGTAGGTAAGTGTCCAAGTGTTAATTTAATAAAAGCTTAGGTCGAGAAGTTCGATTACACTGGATCGCCAACGAATATGAAACAAACAGGCGGGCCACGTTCAAGAATCGCGATGCGAACATTCGAGAGGTTGAGATTTCCGTACAGAACGATCCAGAATCATCTACGCGTAAGCGTTTGGCGGCTCTGGTAATACCAAGAACTTTCCTATGGCGGATTTTGCATCTGGACCTAAAACTTCACCCATATAAGCTTCAAATTGTGCAGGATGTGAAACCAAATGATTACATTCAACCTAAGTTATTGGCTGACACTAAGCTGGAGCCTTGAGAATGTATTGTTTACGGACGAGGCCCATTTTCACATCAACGGGCACCAGAATAAGCAGAATTGTCGTTATTGGAGCAGGAAAAACACTCTCCTTAAGCACCAAAAGCCATTTCATTCACCTAAACCACAGAATGGGCTGCCATATCAGTAAAGGGCATAATTGGTCCGGATTTCTTTGAAAATAATCAAGGAAATATCAAAAATAACTGTGAATTCAGCAGAATACGTCAAGATATTGCGAGAGTTTTTGACGCCGCAGTTGCATGAATTTCAAGGATATAACAGCAGGACTTGGATGCAACAAGATGGAGCAACATGCTATACGTTAAATGTGACTTTACCGGTAGTCAAAGAAATGTTTCCGAACATATTGATTTTTCGCAGAGGTGATATCCCATAGCCTACGAGAAGACCGGACCTTACCCCATGCGATTTTTTCTTGTGGGATACCTGAAAAGTCGAGTGTACCTTAATAAACCGACTACAATATCCCAATCACAACAAAATATCCACGAGGAGATAGCCGCGATCCCCTGCAGCAAGTTTTCCAAAGTTTGCGTAGTCGATTGCAATTTTTGACCCACCCTGCACATCACAAAGTAGATAGTGAAGCGGCTGTATTATCATTACTGTAAAAGCAGCAAATGCCAACACGACGGCCGTCGGTATCAAATATGCCGCATAAAGTCGATTTCAAGAGCGTCAAGTCACACTGAGAAACTGAAACAACTGCTTCAGCCGCCTGCATTGAGGAATTTTCTGTGTTCTGTTATGAAAAGGGTCAGAAATTGATTTGTAGTATAGCATGCTAATGCAACGTGATTATTGCTACTGTAAAACCTCTTCAGTACCCAGCATTATGGGAACTGATTACTTGTTCTAATTTCATTTGACCAAAAACAGTTGAACTACTTTTTGCTAAATGTATTACTTGCCATATTTTAAGACATCGAAATATCATTTGACATAAGTATCATCTTACCGCACTACGTTTCCACGACTAGTACCTGCCTACATAATTCAACTATTACTGACTCTGCACTGCTGTAATTAAAATTAAATTCCATTAATAATGAGTGTTGGTAGTTATGCATCATCTAAAAAAGATAAACAGTAAAGTCTAAGGCATCAGGTTTATCGACAAATAGTGCCGGCAGACCGGTGCGACTGAAGCGAACTACATGCTCGCTTGCATTCCATATAATTTTGCTTAAATGATGCGTAATTGATTGCATGTTAATTGCGCAGCTCTCTTCCTGGAGGGGGTTCGGGTGGTAGGTTAGAGTTATGACTATGCGCAGCTGAGCATCAAACTGAATGTTACATGCTTGCTTGCATACTGCATGTTTTCTTGCATGCCTGCTTACATGCCTGCTTACATGCAATGATTAGCGATTGAAAAGAGTGGTTTAACATTTCCGAGGTGTTTTGTGACATGATAATATGGCAAATAAAACAGTATTGTAATAAATATTTGGACACATAGTACTTTCCGACCGAGCATAGCTTCAGTACAAACTTTTTCAACCAAATGAGACATTGGAGTAATAAAAAAATTAAATTGATAATAGGTCAGCTGTGATGGGGCAAACAATTTCGATTCAGTATGAAAAACCAGAATGTAAATAGGTACTTAGATAGGTAATCTAGCATTATGCTGGGAGCTTTGTAATAAAAATACAACTTACTTAACAATTTTTTAGCCTCTTTCGCTTGCAGGGAGTTTGGTCCATGAAAGTCAGAAAGAGCATGTAATGATCTAAATCTGAAGTTGTAGAAATCAATAATGTCATCAGGTTTGATTGTTTTTACCTAAAATCAAAACATGATACATATGACACATAAAGGCCTTAAAATATATGAAAATATTGACTTTTCTGTAACACAAACAATGCTTTGTTTGTGTTACAGAAAAGTCATAAGAAGATATTATAAGAAGTTAGGTGTTAATTGCAAATAGCAGTAAAATCTGAGGAAAACTAAAGATTTTGAAATCTGTTCAGTATTTACTCATTTATGCACTTATATCACACACATATCGGCTTGATATTTACTTACAACTGGTTTATACATTCTCTATAGGTTTCTATACCTCAACAGAGATGCATCAAGATAATTCCTCTTATGACCAACTGGTGAGGCATCAGGTTGATATAATATCCTTAGGGTAAAAAATATCAAACTTCTATGTCCAAACAAATAAAGATATTGCCATTTATGAGGTATTGTTTGATAGTTGCAAATAAGTCATAATTTACAGGTTAGTTTGCAATGAGCTAGACTAGACCAACTAAAAGCAAGGTCATACAGCACTAGTAAGGAAAGAAATCTCAACAGTAAGTTTAAAGTGCAAATTAAGTTTGTTATTCAATTTTACTTAGCTTTTCACATTACTAGAAGATTTATTTTAGAAGAATAAAGTTATAAAAATTGAAAGTTGTAACAATAGAATATAGAAAGAATTACAGTATTATTTTCTTTAATAATAATAATAAATACCTGATTTGCAACAGTTTTCAGAGCTTCTAACTCAGTAAGGAATTGAAAATCTTCCTCAATGGAATATTTCAAGTGCTGCAAAGTAATCTTTGTTGCCTTTGGAGGTGTGATTGGACCAAATACATCCGCTTTGGAAATTAGCTGTAAGCAAATAAACAATTTTAAAACAAGAGTTCTTTGATCAATTCAAGTCACAAAATTACATTACTGACCTGGTCAATATCGGACAAATCAATTTTTACCAGCACATTTCCACCATTTGTAAAATGTTGCTTGATACGATGCTCTACAGCCTCATAAGTGTCTGGTTCATACTCATCAACACTGAGAGGGTAAACTTTTGCTTTTAGTCCAGCCTTAAATATTTTAAGAACACCATTTATTTAAAGATAAATTATTTTAATAGATTAATTTGTTTAATAATATACAGACTAGAAATGCGAACATTATGGGTAAACAAGAACTTACTGTATTTCCAAGGCTGGACACACCATCAATATATACCTCTACAACAGCTTCAGGGGTGTTGAATGGATCCAAAATAGATAGACCATTCCACTCAGAATTCTGGCAATATTCAATTACAATATTAATTTGTATTAGTAGGAATGGTTTATGTACATTCAACTTAATGTTAATTTAAAGAAAATATTAAAAATACCTCCTCTACAGACAGTCCCAACGATGCGGAAAATATTTCTTTAAGAAGACTCTCTAAGGTTTTTGAAGAACCAGAAAATTTCAGTGATTTAGGGCTATGAAGAACTGTGAACTCCCCAGAAGCATTAGCACCTTAAAATAATTATTCCCACATAAACATTTGTGAATATACATATTAAATGATTACGAATATAAAATAGCACACAGAAATATATCAAATTGCAGTTAACATCTTACCGATTACTGACAAAATCAGAAAATTCCAATACAGAGCCATTTTCATAGCCATTTTGTTGGAAATAAAGGGAATGATCAAAGACGAAGAGGAGGATGGGTTTGACTGTCATATGATCACCAGTCTTACCATACGAAAATTTTAAATCACAGATTACTATTTCCATAGAGCAACCCTTTGATAACTTTTATTTCAATTCAAATTAAATGGCTCAATCATGGAACTATTATGTACTTTTGTACTATTTACGTAAAAAAGAATTCAACGATACGACATTTCAATTTTAGAAAAATATCCAAAATTGAAGCTGGAGGAAAAAAATAACCACTTTATCCAACAGCATCGATAAATTCAAGTTTTCATATTTTTCATCAAAATTATTCTAAAGTGCCTAAACCTATTACCACTCTGTATGGTCTGTTAACCATACATAAACGGATTGCTACCGATAGTTGCTTATTATTAGATAATCCCGAAACTGTCCCGAAAATAGTTAAGAGATAAAATGATAAAAAAATGCGTGCGTAAAAGTACACATGTCAGAAATGAAACTTCTTTTAGTTTTATAATGGAAAACAAACTATAAATATAAAACTTGATACCGTATCTTCATAAATATAAATCTCTAAACCAATCATGAGTCATCAATAGAATATGTTTATAGTCACAATATTGTTTTATTCGATTCCTCTACATGATTAGTATGAGAAAAGGGCGAAATAAATAGGTAAAATACTAATTTAATTACAGGCGGTCATCGACTTACGTCGTTTCGATTTACGTCGTTTCAAGTTACGTCGAACAATGTTTTCACACTATTCCTCAAGCATACGTCAATTGTATCGATTTCCGGCATAGGAGATTTCACTTGTCGCGAGGTCAATTCCGTGGGGCCGGCGCGGCGGGGCGCGGTGTCGGCGAGCGGGGATTACCCCGCACATGCTGCTGATTTTGTTTAGTTAGTTCAGCGACAACGGACAAACAAGACATAATATGTATTACAATTATTAATAACACACAAATACCAAAAATAACTAGAAATTTCAAAAGTAGGTACATATCTAATTATTTTAAGAACTTACTTTTGATAATAAAGTGTGTATATCCTTTGATATAAATTCATTTTTTTTATTTTGAGTCTGTGGATCCTAACCCTTGAGTTTTACATGTAAACATATGAAAAAATATGTCTCGACCTACGTCATTTCGATTTACGTCGCATATTTCGAGAACCTAACGTGCCGTAAGTATGAGGACTGCCTGTATTATAAAATAGGTATTGAAATGTTAGGTTATGTTTAGAGAAAAGTTCGTTTTTCTCCATTACAAATCTGAAAATTAAACTGAAACCAACGGATTCTTAATCTAGAAGGCTTTAGCTGCTTATATTTGTTTGTACGGTCTCTGTACATTTTCGGTCACAAGTCCATACAAAAATCGGCATTGTCCTTTCGTAAAGAGAATTTATGAAATATTGTTATTTTATATTTTATGCGAAATGGTATATTAAATTATTAAATGACGAGTGGCAAGTTAAAATGCCTCATGTTATTTTTAAATATTAAAACTACCTTCCCTTCAAATGAATTAGCATAAAAAGATAACAGATATATTACTTACTCCGAACAACTGCTTAGTATAGGACAACTTACAAATTTATCACAAAATTTTATTCTTAAAGTTACACACTGTATGAGTGCTAATGATAATATAAGTGAATGAAAAATCTGCGTTTACTGGAAAAGACGTTATGCGACAGAATTGCCACCTAAAGTTCTCATATTTAACTACTATACGAATACACAAACCAAAAGCGTGTATTTTTCTCGATCTCCCTTACTCTCTCTCTCTCTTTCAATCTTTCTCACTATGGCTCTCTTCCATCTCTCGCTCCATGGCACTATGCGTAATGCTTAGAACAATAACTAAAGCTAAAGACAGCAAATTCAAATAAATAAATTGGTACAAGTCCAAAATTCTACCCATGTATACTGCATTATAAAATGTTCATATTGCAGATTTTACACGTGTTTATTATGACACATTACTGTCCGTACTAGTGTCATTGATATACCAACAGCATAAAAAAATGTTAAATATGTTTTTAATTTTATTTTTATCCATAGTAATATCCTCAGAACAATAACTAAAGCTATAGAAGGAGTGCTAAAATAACAACACAATACGTTAGTTCGTACTATTTTGACTTATGCAGTTGTAAATGTGTAAGAAAGAAATAAGTATACAAATTTTGTTTCGTAATTTATAAGGTAGTCACTAGTTTCCCTTACGTCAATGATGTAACGGCATCGATATTACTATCGATAAAAATAAAATTAAAAACGTAAAAAAAAATACACTGTTGGTATGTCTATGACACTAGAACGGACGGTAATGTGTCATAATAAACGTGTAGAATCTGCAATATGAACATTTTATAATGCAGTATTCATGAGTAGAATTTTGGACCCGAACCAATTTATTTATTAGATTTGCAGTCTTCAGTATCTAGAGAAACCAGGTAGGTACAGTTAAAAAATTGCACTTTGTATAGGTATATCATATAAGGCTACATGTTTCTATTTTAAGTTAGACCTCTAGCAGTACATTAGTGAACACTGCATTCAACATTATATTTTTTATAGGTATAGATTAAAAAAGAGCAAAAATTTTAAAAGAAAATTAATCGACTTTTTAAATTAAATTAACCAACTATTATTTTATACATATTTACTTATTATTTTTATATTTTTATATACTACTCTGTCAAGAAAGTACCGGGAAAAGATCAATAATATACACAATGTTTGTTATTCATCCAAATTTATTTTATCACCTTCAAAGTATGCTCCTTCAGAAACGATACACTTACGCTAACTTAATCCAATCATCAAAACATTTTTTAAACGCTGTATCCGGAATTGAGATCAGTTCTCGCCGCGAATTTTTGTCATTTTTGTTTACACACTCTGAAAGTGCTAGGTATTCGGCTTGAACATATTCTTGTTTCAATTTTTCTATCAATATGTTATAGAGTTGAGATTTCTTCGCGTTGCTCCTTAATGTTCTCTTTGTTAGTGTTTATTTTACGAAGACGTCACTTGCTGGTCTTTTTAATACTTTCTAACTCTTTTTCTAATATTCCAATTTGGTTTTTTATAATCTGCTATAATTTTCTGTAAATAAGATATCAGTTCAGAGATATCGGAATCAGTATTTGTTTCAACTGTGGTCATAGATTTGGGGCGTTTACTTTGTGGTTCATAATTCCTTCTTAATGCGATAGTGGTGTCTGAAACACAAAAATAATATTGTAAATAAGCTATCATTATTATTTGGGATACACGCTGCCAAAATGTTAATTGAAAATCTGAATATTTATTGGTAGAATCAAAATAATTATATGACAAAGCAAGACTAAGATAATGTTTGGAATAAAAAAGGAGCAATTGCATGTTCTGTAAATGTAATGTGGGTATAGCATTTGCTTTCAGCCGCTGAAATCTAATGTTTTCATGTGGCTCAAATGAATGTAGTCTAAAATGTTTCGAACAAATGTGACTGTGCGCTTTCGGTGTCCAATTGATCCTTGATATACGGCGTATCCATTCAGTTCTAATAGGTTCATCTTTGGGAAAACTAAAGCAAAAAGTAAAAACCAAAAATGTTGACATCGATAACAGAGAACACATCACTATCATACTATCATATATGAAGTAAAACTCCTTACTTGAAACTAACAGCCATAAGCTGATGTCATTGTCAATCTGTTTTGAAGTGTCTTTGTCAATATATCTATTGTAACAAAACAAATTTTACTGTTAATTTTAGCTTATTAAAACCTTATATTCATTAAAGGTTTTCTCTTATTACAATTTAATAAGCTAAATAAACAACATGGATAAATATCTTCGCCCTGAAAGGTTTGATATCGACCCGTCAGATAGCTCTGGTACGAGAGCTTGGATACACTGGCGTAAGACTTTCGAAAGCTTCATTTCCGTGCAGAAACCGATCGCTCCAAAAACAGATGCACAGTCGGATCCTCCGCCAGAAAAATGGGACAGCATAAAGTTTCAGCTTTTGGTAAATCATATATCTCCAAATATCTACACATATATAAGCGAATCCACGAACTACGAGGAAGCGATCACAACACTGCAAAAACTGTATGTAAAACCAAAAAATCTGATTTTTGCTAGACACATGTTAGCACTAAGGAAACAACGACCAGAAGAAAGTATTGACACATATTTACAAGCTTTACGATTACTTTCTAAAGATTGTGACTTTGCAGCTGTTGATGCAGAAACAAACAAAAACGATAGCGTGCGTGATGCTTTCATATCCGGTATATCATCGCATAAAATCAGACAAAGGCTTTTAGAAAACTTAACTCTAACACTTGATCAAGCTTATAACCAAGCACTCTCTCTAGAAACTGCAGAGATTAACTCTCAAAGCTTCAATATTGTGTCTTTAAATGCTGTAGCCACAAAAGAATCAACATTAGTCTCTCCGAAACCACAAACTGTGCACGACGAGACCTGTTCTTCTGTTAATAATCCTCGACGACGAAAATGTTTCTTTTGTGGGGGACAAATACATCCTCGTAAGAACTGCCCAGCATTTGAAAAGACTTGTCAGCTCTGCAACAAGAAGGGGCACTTTGCCACTGTTTGCAGAAGCTCTTCTAAACCTACAAATTCTGTGGTAGTAGGTACTGAAGATCTTTCCGCTTGTATTTCAGGGGCCAAAACATCCACTTCAAGTATGTAACGTAGTTGAAGCATCAGTACCAGCTGTACCGCTGTTTGCGAATGTATCTCCCAACTGCAAACCTATTGCTATTAAGTCTCGAAGGCACAGCAAAGAGGATAGTGAATTTATTAAAGAGGAGATCAGAAACCTTATAGCAGAGGGCGTGATTGAAGAAAGTAGATCACCGTGGAGGGCCCAAGTACTAATAACAAGAAGCGAAACTCATAGAAAACGCCTTGTGATTGATTACTCTCAGACAATTAATCGTTACACAGAACTCGACGCGTACCCTTTACCAAACATTGAGGACTTAGTTTCGAAAGTGGCAAAGAATACATTTTTCAGCCTAATAGACCTGAAAAGCGCGTACCATCAAGTACCAATACTACCCGAAGAAAGGAAATTTACCGCTTTTGAAGCACTTGGAAATTTGTACCAGTTCAGGCGTATTCCTTTTGGAGTAACAAATGGTGTTTCGAGCTTCCAACGAACAATTGATTGGATTATAAGAATAGAGAAGCTACAAAACACATATGCGTATCTTGATGATATAACTATTTCCGGCCGTACTCTTGGAGAACACGATCATAACTTAGAAAGTTTTATGAATGCCGCAAAGAAATACGGTTTAACACTGAATATACAAAAATGCAAATTTTCTCAAGAGTCAATTAATATCCTAGGCTATAATATTCAAAACCACATAATTAAACCTGACAGTGAGCGACTCAAGCCACTGATTAATTTACCTCCACCAAGCGATTTACCGACCTTAAGAAGGACACTCGGCATGTTCGCACATTATTCTAAGTGGATTCCAAACTTTTCTGAACGGATCCACTCACTTGCTAATACGACAACTTTTCCGCTCACAAGCGAGCAAATTAAATGTTTTGAAGGCCTGAAAAATGATATCGCAAAGTCTTCTATACATGCAATTGATGTAAATATACCTTTTACAGTCGAAACTGACGCTTCCGATCATTCTATTGCAGCAGTACTTACGCAAAATTCTAGACCAGTGGCGTTTTTCTCAAGAACTTTGAATTCAAGCGAACAAAACCATTCCGCTATTGAAAAAGAAGCGTACGCCATTGTGGAATCATTGAAGAAATGGAGACATTTCCTTATTGGTAGACACTTTAAGTTGGTAACTGACCAACGCTCGGTTTCTTTTATGTTTAATATGAAACATTCAAGTAAAATAAAGAATGAAAAGATTCAAAGATGGCGACTGGAACTTGCTGCTTTCAAATACGATATTATATACAGACCGGGGAAAGAGAACTATGCTGCTGATGCACTATCCCGAGTATGTGCCACTGTAGAAACACTTACTGCAAAACTTTTCTCGCTGCATGAGGCTCTCTGTCATCCGGGGGTAACGAGAATGTTTCACTGGGTTCGCTCTAAAAACCTTCCCTATTCCATTGAAGAAGTCAGAACAATGACAAAATCTTGTCGAACCTGCTCTGAAGTAAAACCTAGATTCTTCCGAAATACCTTTGATGACCAGAGGAAACTTGTTAAAGCGACGGCTGTTTTTGAACGCCTTAGCATAGATTTTAAAGGACCAGTTCCAACAAACAATAATAACAAATTCATACTTACTGTGATTGACGAATTTTCACGTTTCCCGTTTGCTTTTCCATGCTCAGATGTAAGCTCGAGAACAGTGATTAAACACCTGAACAACTTGTTTATGATATTCGGTATGCCTACTTACATTCATTCAGATCGCGGAACAGCATTTCTTTCTGCCGAAGTACAGGAATTTTTACATGTTCGAGGTATTGCCACTAGTAGAACTACAGCTTATAACCCTCAAGGTAACGGACAAGTAGAAAAATTGAATTCTACTCTTTAGAGGACGATTCTTTTGGCGCTGAAGACGAAGAATCTTTCGGTAGAAAATTGGGAGCAAGTATTACCACAAGCCTTACATTCAATTCGATCATTACTTTGTACAGCCATAAATTGCACTCCACATGAAAGAATGTTTAGACACCCACGAAGATCTACTAACGGCACTTCTGTTCCATCGTGGCTTACAAATTCTGGACAAGTCTTGATGAAGAAATTTAATCGTACAAATAAATATCAGCCATTAGTAGAAGAGGTTGAATTAATACACAGCAATCCTGACTTTTCTTACATTCGGTTCCCAGATGGCCGAGAAACAACGGTATCGAATCGTCATCTAGCACCATTGGGTTCAGAAGGGGTAGATCTGCGAATAGATAATGAACAAGCTATTGATTATCATAACGTCGCAGAACCACTTCCGGAAACAGAAGACCAAAACTTGAAGATTCCTTCATCTAATGAGACGGGACCTGTGGTACTCGATAATAGCAGAGAGCTAGAGACCGAGTTACCGGCATCTCCACCGCCGGAGCCAACACTTCGTAGATCTGGCCGCGTCCGTAAAACACCAGAATTTTTAAAAGATTATGTTTTAAATAGTGCCGGAGAATGAAGTAAAACTCCTTACTTGAAACTAACAGCCATAAGCTGATGTCATTGTCAATCTGTTTTGAAGTGTCTTTGTCAATATATCTATTGTAACAAAACAAATTTTACTGTTAATTTTAGCTTATTAAAACCTTATATTCATTAAAGGTTTTCTCTTATGACAATATACAAAACAGAAGGCATGAAAATAAGACAATTTAAACCAAAACTCATGGAGCAATCTATTTGTAATATTAATTTACTACAATTTTCTGAATATACCGTTGTTATATTGTCAAAATATGAGAATTTAGAAACCAAACTCACCGATGAAATGATAACACCTCATCCGTATTTTCTTTTCGTGATATATGAGACTTGCAGTTTGGAACAACACAAGCCATCCTGGACGCGGACTCTAAGATGTCTGAAGCGTCTATATGCACACTTTCCTGTTATTTTATCACGAACTTCCTTGTAAAATAATATAATTTCACGCTAGCCGCTCACAAAGCTGTTCGGCCACTGTAATACGACCGCATTGAATTTGGTCTTACTTCAGAAACCACGTTCATCAAAGACGTACTTTTCATTTAGTAGTATAATATACAACCAAATTACAACCATTTGACATTTGTACTTTGAGAGTTGGTGACAATGACGTGAAAATAAAACCTTACAATTGTTGTCTATTTCGCTCTTACCCATGTATGTTAGATTACTTTAAGTGAATACGAGAGCTGTTATACAGTTTTTATTTTAGCGCTCCTTCTATAGCTTTAGTTATTGTTCTGAGGTAATATCGATGCCGTTGCATGACTGACGTAAAGGGAAACTAGTGAAAACCTTAAAAATTACGAAACAAAAGCCTGTATACTTATTCTTTCTTACACATTTACAACTGTATAACTAAAAACAGTACGAACTAACGTATTGTGTTGTTATTTTAGCACGGCTTCTATAGGCGTAATGCGACGTTCGCTCTATCTCTTTTACTCCATGGCTAATTGCTTTATGCTACTTTCGCCCTTTCTTACTCTCTCAATCGGTCTCGATCGCTCTCTGCCTCTTCTTAGACATATCCGTTTCACATCTTCGTGACGTTTCATCTGTAAAAATTTTACCCTCATGCGCCTAGAGTAGTTTCATTTCAAAAATATGTTATTTCAACGAGTAATTTATTGCTACTGATTTATATTACACATAGCTGACCCAACCACGCGTTGCTGTGTTATAAATTAAAATAAAACCTATCCTATCTTTTAA
The DNA here is from genome assembly GCA_927399485.1 of Calamotropha paludella. NCBI lineage: Eukaryota > Metazoa > Arthropoda > Insecta > Lepidoptera > Crambidae > Calamotropha > Calamotropha paludella. The sequence goes on along the minus strand of OV656815.1, from coordinate 15,681,856 downwards.
GTTAGATCAAATAACAGACAGTTACGAAGTTTGATCAAAATCGGTTAAGTTGTTTAGGAGTCAATCGCGGACAAACAACGTGACACGTAATTTATATATATTAAGATTTAATGCATATCCGATAACAAACAGAGCTACTTACGCCGACGCGACGTTTGCAAATTACGTAAACATATGGAAATGTACGGGTTTGCTCGTACATATTCCCGGCCAGCATAAGTAATATAAAACAATTAATTACATTCAAGAAAATTAATGGTGAATTAAGTTATTAAGTAATTACAATTTTTACTTCCCCTTTTTTGTTTGTTAGTTACAATATACCTTATGTTCTAGGTAAGAAAAATCTTTTTCCACTTTAAAAAGGGTAAAAGACTATTTACACGCAAGCATGGGCGAAGATAGACTTAATGCTATCTTAGATAACAATATCCATTAAAGCTCAACTAGTCCAAGAAATTAATGATGACGATATAATCGACGTTTTTGTGCGGACCAAACCCAGAAAAAGATATTACTTAATTGGTTAATATTAAAAAATATATATATCATTTTTCTAACTTATTTATCTGTCATGTTTATTAGTTATATATTTAAAAATTATATTACAATAAAATAAAGTTACCTTTAAAATAAAAATATTGGATCAATATTAATGAAATTCATATGAACAAAAAGCCCATCGAACGGGGCCTAGGGCGGCAGCAAGCCTAAATCCGTCACTGCATACCCACTAAAACTCGTCGTTGTGTTCGTAGGTTACGACCTACGGGGGGCCTCTCCGAAGTGCATGAAAGTATACGTACTTTCATGCACTTCGGAGAGGCCCCCCCGGCAGAAGCGCAATTAATGGTGAACGGAGTGGGGATCCCAGGTAGATGATGAGCGGTGGAATTTCCGCCAACATTTCAAGGAGCCTGGTCCCTAAGCTGGAGAGCGCTGCGGGCGCGTTAAGTAAGTTCCTGCCGAACATCGGCGGCCCAAAGTCGAGCTCCCGTAGATTGTTTGCAGGAGTATTGCGCAGCGGGGTGCAAGGTCGGATAGAACCTCCTTGTGTGCCCGGCCCCACCTCACACGTGCGGTGGGAACGACTATGGGTTTGGGCCGGTGCACTCTGGGCGTCTTCGTATATAATTCCTTCGGGGATTGCATACGAAGGTGGCTAGTAATCCGACAAGGGGCCCAAGGGGGAGCTTGGGTGGCATCCTGGGTATCCCGGGTAGCGGTAGCCGAGCTAGGCTAGGCTAGCCAAAAAGACATCGTAATCAACACTAATAATATTGGCGTAAATGAAATGTAAGAAAGCAAGCATGGTAAAATGTTTCTGATTCATATAAAATCTTATGTTGTTACTTATCTTGACAAGAGCAAAAAAAAACGAAAGCCTGACTGAAAATTAAAGAAAGTTATTTTTATTAGAAAGTGATAAAGTTGTTCATAAATAGGAGTTTCACAAGCAAAGTATGGAAATGGATGAGCAAAGGAGGAAGAAATCTCGGCTTATTTTCGTATGGAAGAAACACCAAGCTGAGTTAAGAAAAATTTAGGATGTTGTTCCAAGACAAGGGAATTCCATGTGCGACATTTAAAGTATTAGTTTCAATGCCTCTCCAAGTTTTGGTTACCTGATTGTATTTAAATAAAAGCCCTAAAAGCTACTATACCAGATGTGCTGTGAAAGTTCTGACTAGTCAAGAATAAAAAATCAGATTATCAGATAATCATTATTTCAATTTAAAATAATATAAATTCTAAAATGATGGCAAGTATCTCTATCAAATTAAAAGTAGTTCAATGAGCTGTTTCAGTGTTTATTCTTTACCACATATATGTTGCAAAAAAAAATGCATATTATCATGTTTTAGAGGAGGTATATTTCAAGAGAAAAAATTAAAATACAATTGCTGCTATTGTGCTATAAGATAATAATATGTAATCAAATGTTTGAGCTGCTGCTATACTTCATTTATTAATAAATATAATAATATCATTTCTTATTTATTCTTAGTATGATTATATCTGTACTTCTATAATTAGCATGTTGTTGTTCTTCTGGAATTTTATCTACATAAAAATTGTCTGTTAACTTTTCATAAAACTCATTCCATAACCTTTTTTGCATTTCAGTATCTCTTAGTTCCTGAGTTAAATATATTGTGGGTTTCTTCATTAATGTATTTGTTAAGCAAAGTAGAGTCTGTATAAGTGAATCAATAGCCTGTAATGAGAATATAATTAATTGTAAAAGTATCTAATCTTTTAAAATTATTTTTTTATTTTATTAATAAATTCCAAAAAATTCATGGTAATTACAAGAAGTGAATAGAATCATAGTAAAGTAAAAGTTTCACACCTCTTCATAATAAACACAATCTGCCATGACAACCATATCAAATTCCTCTTTAAGTATTTCTGATGAGTGGTCTCCCCATACTAATGATTCAGCTATAGCATATCCACCCATGCTATTAATTTTTGATTTATTTTCATTTACATTTAATCGAAGGAGTGGTAATGCTTCAGGTAAATCAGTGAGGGTTACTTGGGCGCTGTAAAGAAATATGATCAATATGTATTTGTGAGAATTCAATAAATAAATATAGATAATACTACAAATTAATCTACCCCAATGTTGCAGCTGTAAGTCCCACCACACCTAATCCCGAGCCTAATTCTAATACTTTAAGACCACTTAAAAAATCAGACTTAGTTTGACACATAGTTTCAAGATATTTGGCTAAAACCAGAGAAGCATCCCAAACCACACAATTCACATCACCTTCCATTTTTTGGAATATTTTTAATGTTTTTAAACATATTTCTATATCAATTTCTCTAGGAAATAAATCATTTGTTTGAAAACTAGATCTTCTGTGTGACATTTCTATTAATTGAAATAATAAAATGGGTAGATTTACTAGAATAACTTTAGTATGTTGATAATAACTTAAACTATATAAATTCTTAGCCCTGCCACATAACATTAAATTGTTATTTAGTAATAAACTATGTAAAAAACTGTAGGAAATCGTGAGTTATCTTGTTCGCTATTCACCAAGATCACCGCAACCACATCTTGTAATTAATTGTACACGGTTTGGTTAATGTCAGTTCTTTCTCATCTCACGCTTAGGCTGAAGTGTTGAAACTTGAACGATAAACTCGCTATATATTAGCAAATTTTACTGATATGGGATTTTAATCAATCCTTGTTTGTCAGAAAAAAGCGCTTGCGACCGCTTGTAAGAAAAATGGCGATCGCTGAGCGATAATAAGCAAAATGGCGGATTTTGTCAGCGCTATTGAAGTTAGCAAACGTGTCCTGGCCAAAAACTGTATAGTTTGTTTATCAGCGCTGGTAAGCACTCTCAAGCGCTTTTTTCTGCCAAACACAAGGACTGATTGATTTTTGATTGTTATGTTGTACCACAAGTTATACCAAACCTCAGAACAATAACTAGCTTTGGTTATTGTTCTGAGTACTAAACATACTCATAACACCAGTGTTGCGAATAATAATTTTGAAATTCCGCCGACTTCATTAAAAATTCCGTCAGCAATCAGTTAAATCTCGCAATTTTCTGGTCAGTAAAATCCGTCGAATTACCAGGTGTAAAATTAAGGAAAATAAAAAGTGAAATAAAATAATAATTCAAGTTTAATACAAATTAAGTGAAACAGTCCCTTTTGAACAATCACTTTTTTATCAAAAAAAAAAAAACAAAATTAAACAAAAGAAGAACAATACAAATATGTTTAAAGTGTGACAGAATTCGCATAATTATTTTGCCTCCTGCTACCTTGTCTAAGACAAGGGAAATTCTCGTTCATACATGTATGTCGTAGATAGTATCTATGGTACATGTGTTGTATTTACGCAGTTATTTGTTTATTTCTATTTACATAATAGAAACAAAGATTTAGCTTTAATTTTTGAAAAAAAAAAGTTGAAATTTAAAATATAAGAATAAATCTATATATATTGGAATAATAATCTTTTTCAAATTCCGCTAAACAATCCGTTAGCCGTCAAATACTATTTGTTCCATATCTTCATAGCCCTAATTCTCTAGATATGACGGGAAATCCGTTAAGTTGGCAACGCTGCTCATAACACTTTCTTTTTTTTTCTTTTTCTTTATTTGTGACCTGCACGATTTGTGCATTTAGCCAGTGTCAATTAAGTATAATTGCCAGTACTTGAGTAATTTCTTTTCTTAATTTCATGATGATGAATGAACAGTAAAATATATTTTTCCCCCTAGGTTTCAGTAAATGTGTGGCATTTTACTGAAACTTCCCCTTGCACTTCCACTGCATTGTTACACTTGCAAACACTCTTGTATATTCACAAACACTTATACTTTGTCCAATGTAGGATGATACTTTTGACAGTTGACACCTATATAGAGGGTATAAAGTTGCAATTGCAATGTCAAGACAAACATAAGGAAAAAACGCAACTTTAGTACGTAGCAATAAGGAAGTGACACCTGTCAAAAGTATAATCCTACATTGAACAAAGTATAGTGGTTAATAATCCACCATTATTACGCACTAATATCCACAACAACACAAACAAGAGAAACAAAACCACCAAAGTGACGCTACGCGCTCCCGCCAAAAAAAAAAATTGTTATCTGCAAAGTCAGTTTACGGACGATAATTTTACGTGATAGCGTCATCAGAAAACATTGATGAAAATTGCATTCTTTTATGAATTGAATTATTATCACCGAATCACTGAAATACAAAGAAGGAGTTAATTGAAAATTATTATTTTTAATTTTTTGTTCCATATCTTCAGAGCCCTAATTCGCTAGATATGACGAGAAATCCGTCATCAATCGCTTGTTCCGCGCTCTCGCTTGCACGCTCGGCTCAGGCGGAACGTTACACTTTTTCGTGAGAGCAGCAGGCGTTCATCGATTTATAAGACGTTATCACGTCAAAAACTACTCATAACTCTTTGCACAGATTATTAATCCGATTTTTTGCTCTGACACATTTCAAAAAACCGTTCGTTGCAACCAACACAACTGTACTGACCTTACCTCCAATATGGCTTCACCAGACTTCAGCACTGGTATACGATCGGTTGGGACTGTTTGGCAGTGCTGTCTGGTGATGGTAACACGCCGCGGCGGAAGCCTTTCACCTGAAAGGCGTTTACTCCTCTAGCACCACTCAGGGGCCACGTGTGGGATTTAATCCCACTCCAGCAAAAAAAAAATTAATTACATGTCTTAACGTTCGAAGTCCCAATAACAACTTTCTGGTCGTCGCTATAATATGAGTCTTACAATGATCAGAAAATAGTGACTTGCGCTTTGGTTGAGTTTGCAGACAGATAGACACCAGAGGGTGCAGTCAAAATTTTCGTAAGGCTTCGCTTCGCTTCGACTGCTGACATCCAGCGGAAGATAGCAACGAACTCTCTCCCATAAGGGACTTCCAGTTCCAGTGGGGGACTTAGTTCCACAAGTGATCTGATAATCTCTTTCGGCTGTATGTAATTGGAGCGGAGCGAACGAAGTAAGGGGCCATTCATTTATTACGTAAGACGATTTAGGGGGGTCGACCTTGTCTTATTTTTTCTTACAAGGGGGTGGGAGGGGGTCTCAATAGTTCTTACGTAAGATCACAAAAATGCGCAAAGATAAAATTATACTTTAAAAAAGCGCGGACAACCACGCAAGTGCCGAGGTTCGCTCGGATGCATATAGGTAATAACTTCGGAATCTCTTTCGTGAGCATAATGTATTTATTTCTAAAATAGTTTTGCATAACGAGTTTGGCATATTTCTTTTTGCATAATATTACTTTTTCATAATTGATTTTCAGCAACATATGTACTGTGGCATAATTATAATTAAGTCATATATTTATGCATAATTATAATTTGCACAATGTTTTTAGGCATAGTGTATATATAGTCGCATAATAGTATTTTATAATAAACTTTTATTTTGTTAATGGTTCTTTGAAGAAGTTGAATCTAAAAAATAAAAAAGTGACCTTTACCAGTATTTCCTATATTATATAATGTCAAACTAGGTTTAGGTATGGTTCGGTGCGGCCAATCCTTAGGGAATGGTGTGGGAGAAAGAACGGGTCGGTGACTTACCGGCTTGCGCAGGTATTTTCCGGGCACGGATGCTTTGAAAAGTATCTGCACCGCATTCAGAGGGAGCCGACCCCATCGTGCCACGAATACAGCGCTGCGGAAGACACCGCGCAGCACACCTTGGAGGTGTGCCCAGCGTGGATCCTGCAGCGCGGCACTCTGGTGTCGGTGATTGGAAGGGACCTGTTGCTCGCCGGCGTGGCTAAGGCCATGCTGGCGACCGAGAGGGACTGTCATGGGAGGCAGTAGTCTCCTTCTGCGAGAACATCATCTCGCAGAAGGAGGCTGCAGAAAGGATCCGGGAGGAAGCCCAAAATGCGGTCCTAATGAGGAGGAAGAGAGTTGGGAGACGGCGGCGCGTTTACGCCGCGCAAATCCTGATATAACTGGGAGAAGGCAGTGGGGTGGCCATCAGCGGACCGGGTATCCGTTGGTGGCATTACACACACCTAGCTGGCCTATGTTGTTGCCTGAATGTACTCAGGCATCACCGATTCGTGGAGGAGTCCAAAGGGACTAATCACCGGGCTGTAATGGTGATTCCTAAAAAGGGTCCCACAAGGCCCACCGGTGATGTGAAGTACAGCGGGGGGTTTTAGTGGGTATGACTGTCAGTCAGCCTTTTACTAACGGGTGAGTAACCCCACCGTATACCCAACAGTGGGGCATGAGTAAAGCATTATCCCCCGGAAAAAATAGGTTTTGGTAAGGTTAGAGTAATGTTTATGTAAAAAGTTATTGATGTGTGTCTATAATCTTAGGAGTTACTTAGTAAGATGATTATGATTATATTCATTATGGTTTGCTACCATTATGCCTTTATAAAGTAATGGTTGTGAATTTTATGCTTAAATATGATTGTGGTGATTGTATTTATGATTAAAACAATTAAGCTAAATTTGTTATGAATAATAATATTATGCGTAAATATCATTAGTATGAATTACCATATGCCACCATATTTTATGGTTTAAGTTTTTATGCAAATGGATAGTGAACCAAAAACTTCGTGGCCGTATTTTAAATATTGAAAAAAAAAATTAGCCATATATTCAAGATGAGGAGAAGTTTTGTGCCGCATAGGAGCTGATGTGGAATGGGTGAACGTTGACGACGTCACAATCCTGAATAACCAAATAGAAGCAACACCTATTATTAGAGATGTTCCAGTGTCAGATCCACTTTCCGAGTGGGTTTTGAGCCCCTGGACTGAAAATCTTATGTAGGTAAAGATGAATAATTAAAATCAAAGTTTATTCCCCCAAAAAATAAAAATTATTGGTACCTTTGTAAGTACAAATAAACATTTATAAAATTATTACTTTGAAAAATAAACATTAAAACAGAACAAACGTGTATTCATTTTGCCTTTAGATTCTTACGTAATAAATATTAAACAGGGGGGGAGGGGGTCGGCCTAATCTTATTTTTTCTTACAATAGGGGGGAGGGGGTCAAAAACTAGCGAAAATAGTCTTACGTAATAAATGAATGACCCCCAAGCGAAGCTCCCATGGATCAGCTTCAATAGCGAAATGTCTGTTACGCCATACCTTCCCGAGTACTAAACCGATTTTAATATTTTTTGGAATGTGCGGAATCTAATCAACAGGTTTAGGACCAGATGGAGACGGAGCCCCAATTTTGAAATTGGCAAAAATTCCCATCGAAACAAAAAAAAAATTTTTTTCTTTTTTTAGGTATTACGCTCCGCTGCAATAGGTATATGGTGCTAGCGTAGCTATATGCTTAGCGACTGCATCGCCTAGTTGGAGCGGAGCGAAGCGAAGCTCACATGGATCAGCTTCAATGGCGCAATGTCTGTTACGCCATAACTTCCCGAGTTCTTAACCGATTTCAATATTTTTAGTGTGGAATCGAATCAACAGGCTTAGGACCAGATTGTGACGGAGCCCGAATTTTTAAATTCGCAAAAATTCTCATTGAAACAAAAAAAAAATTTTTTTTCAGGTATTACGCTCCGCTCCAATATATGGTGCCAGCGTAGCTTTATGCTTAGCGCCTGCATCGCCTAGTATATATACAGGGTGTCCCAAAAAATAGTGTCAAGCGTAAGTCCAGAGTTAGAGCACCTCTTGGAGTACCCGAATCACCCCCATATATGTTCCGCGATTATTCGTAGTTTTCGAGTAATAATTTTTTTCTGACTTTTTAAAAATTTTGATCCAAAGAACTTAAAAATTTTAAATAAAAAAAAGTTGAACATATTTTAATATTTTTCTTTTTGCCACTGAATCATCTTTAGTGCTTCTTTTATGTCTAAAATAATCAGCTTCGTAACTTCAGTGGAAATTTAGAAAACAGTAGTGTAAAGTCAAAATTTGAATGTTAGTGAATAATTACTTAAAAATTCATCTTTAAATTAAAAATCTAAAAAGGCGAATTCATGGTTCCTAAGTATGTGTAAAAAGTTCTCTAGACTCTCTGCTTTCATAATAATTAAAAAAAAAGTACTTAATAGGGCTACTTTGGCTTAAATCGGCCATCAAAGACAGCGAGGTGAAAATTTCATAAAATTTACCAAATTCCTATCAGATGATAAAAAAAAATATCTGGTCTTTTTATAATTTCTAAGGTTCAGATTAATTACAATTTAGCAAAAATTAACTTCATGAAACCCATATTTAAATATTTTTCGCGCGGATCACATCGGTTGTAGTGTTGGATGTAACGCAGTACTTACCTGTTAAAAAATTGCCCGAGTGAGAGGATATGAAAGAGACCGCATTATTGCTATCTCTCTCACTCTCATTGGCGAAATGCATAACTGTAACTGAGGAATGCTATTCTTTGTGACAAGGGGATGAGGCGGGGGGTGTAGTCCGAGCGCCTATTGTGTTCTGGCGTCAGTCGTTTGCCTGCTTTTGTTTGCGCCTTACGTACGATACGCTCATTTGTGATTATTTGACGAACTTTGCTTTCTTTACGGACCTTGAGTGCGATTACGATTTGGTTTTGTGTGAATACGGGATTTTGACAAATTTGGCATTCTTACTTGGACTGACGGACTGACGGACGGACTTTTCAAGCTTTTCATTTTGTGATGACTTTTTTATCGCAAGAATATGCTCTTATGCATTACTTTTATGGATATGCAAGAGGAAATGCTTCTGAAGCAGCCAGGTTGTTCCGGCAGCAAGTACAAAATGGAGGTGGACCTCAGCCTGAAACTTGGCCTGATCATCGCATGATTTTAAGAGTACATAACTCTTACATGGAAGGACGCCTACCAGGTAGAAGATCGAACGCGCCCATCTGAAATGAGTGACCCAGATACTGTCCAATCAGTGGTCGAAGAAGTGGTGAGAGATCCATCAGTTAGTGTAAGAACAATAGAACGTCGAATCGGAATTCCGAAATCACAAGCACATCGAATACTTCATCAAGAGCGTTTTCACCCATATCACATCCAGAAAGTTCAGCAGCTCAAGCCCGCAGACTACCCGAGAAGGGTGGCATTTTGTCAGGAAATGTTACGGAGACAAGCTGAAATCGAAAATTTCTTTAAAAATATTCTATGGACTGATGAATCACATTTTAAGCGATGTGGGGTGTTTAATGCGCATAACTACCATTCGTGGAGTATTGAAAATCCACACCTCACAAGGGAATCTAATTTCCAAGAACAATTTAGTATCAATTTGTGGTCAGGCATCTTAAACGGACAGCTGATTGGTCCGTTCGAACTACCGGACCGACTGAACAGCGAGGCCTACTTGCAATTTCTACGACGTGATCTCGGCATCTTATTAGAAGATGTAGACCTATTAACGCGGAGAAATATGATTTTTCAAAACGACGGCGCTCCATGCCATTTTGCTAGAAATGTTAGACAACATTTGTCTGAAACATTTCCAGGCAGATGGATCGGTCGTGGAGGGCCCATTGCGTGGCCGCCACGGTCCCCCGACTTGAACCCCATAGATTTTTTCGTCTGTGGATACTACTAGGAAATAGTATACGCCAAGGACATTACAAACGTCACAGTGTTAAGAACAAAATTAAGACTAGTGGAAGAAACAATAAAAAACAACAGAATTGCACGAAGGTCGTCATTTTGAAAACTTTCTTTAAGCGATCGAATAATAAATACTTTGAAAATAATGTTTTGTTTCATTTATTAAGTTATAATAAACCTTCAAAGGTTATTAAAGATTTTAGAAGTTTATTAAAGATGGCAGCAGGAACATTTATTTTTGACCTTCACATAATAATTTTTTAGCTTTTCTACAATCATTTTTGGTTTATTAATAAATAATTGGAATTTTAAAAAAAATTATTCAGAAGTCGAGTTTTATGAAATTTTCACCTTGCTGTCTTTGATGGCCGATTTAAGCCAAAGTAGCCCTATTAAGTACTTTTTTTTTAATTATTATGAAAGCAGAGAGTCTAGAGAAGTTTTTACACATACTTAGAAACCATGCATTCGCCTGTTTAGATTTTTAATTTAAAGATGAATTTTTAAGTAATTATTCACTAACATTCAAATTTTGACTTTACACTACTGTTTTCTAAATTTCCACTAAAGTTACGAAGCTGATTATTTTAGATATAAAAGAAGCACTAAAGAAAATTCAGTGGCATAAAGAAAACCATTAAAATATGTTCAACTTTTTTTTATTAAAAATTTTTAAGTTCTTTAGATCGAAATTTTCAAAAAGTCAGAAAAAAAAATTATTACTCTAAAACTACGAATAATCGCGGAACATACATGGGGGTGATTCGGGTACTCCAAGAGGTGCTCTAACTCTGGACTTTCGCTTGGCACTATTTTTTGGGACATCCTGTATATATATTAGGGTATATATACAGGGTTACCGGAAAAGTCGTGCTAGATCCGTTAAGGGCGTGGAGGGCCCATCATTTCTGACTTATTTTACTATGAAACACCCTACCCTAAACTTAACCCTTTTCGAGATATTCGACTTTTAATTTTTTTATTGAAAATTGCTGATTTTTAGGCTACTAAATCTAATTTAATTTATTTCGTATGTCTCATTATTATTATTATTGCATTTCTACATGTGTGATAAGATGTTTTAGGACGTCAATCATTAAAATATTGTATAAGTTAATTGCATAGGCCATAGTAGACAAGTGAAAATTAAGAAATTAAAAATAATATAAGAAAGCTTATTTTTCTCTAAGCGATATCTAAAAAAAATATTATGGCAGTTATTCGGCAGATGTGTTTTAAAATATCTACGTTTCATCGGCTATCTAACGAGGTATAACAATCTAGGATTTGTATTACATTTCGTGGAAAAAAGTAGTTAAAACTCTCCAGGTAGCAGTTCTAACGGTCCCGCGCCTATTGTCCTTCAAGTTAAGACGCACCGTGCGAGCGAGACAAGTGACGTTTTATGTCGGTGCGAATGAAAGAAAAAATATGTAGAGACCGGTTAGGGCTGGTAATACAATACGGGATATTGTTTTGGTTGTCAGTCTGCTTTTGTGCTTCGTACATAGTAAATGTGATATCGGTTTGCTCTTTTTCTCGACTTGGCTGTGATTCTGGACGATTTCTTCTGATTTGTGACTAGTGTGCTTAACTGGACTCTGCTTTGTATTTGCGATACGGAAGTGTTGAAGACCTGAGGAATATGCCGATATGCTTATTTGTTATGGATACTGCGATTGTGTGTCTGCGCAAGCTCGCAACGAATACATAACTCGCTACCCCGGTCGTCCAGTGCCGGATGTGGCCGTTTTTGATAGAGTTTATCGAAGACTTCGAGAAACGGGCTCTGTTTTGAGACGAAATACAGACATGGGAAGACCACGAATTGATGACGATGAAGAACAGGACAATGAGATAGTGCAACGCTTTCGAGCGGATCCGACTACTTCCACTAATATTGTTGCCAGTGATCTAGGACTTTCGCGATGGAGAGTGTGGTTTACAGTGCATACTGCTAGCCTATACCCGTACCATTACACGCCGGTACACACTAGTGAAGAAGGAGACCCCGCGAGAAGGTTGAACTTCTGCAGATTTAAGCTAAATGCTGACGTAGAAGACCCAGATTTTCAAAGAAATATCTTGTCGACAGATGAATCCAAATTTGACAAAGATGGCATAACCAACTTTAACAACGCCCATTATTGGGCTCCAAAAGAACTAAGGAATCCCAATAAGAAAAGAGTGAAGGGATCCCAACGAAGATTCAGCGTGAATGTGTGGATGGGCATTATCTCCAATCATTTGATTGGACCTTACTTTCTTCCCGAGGATCTAAATGGGGAAAGCTACGAAAACTGCTTGAGAGGAGACTTGAGAAACTTGCTGGATGAACTGCCACTCAACTTGAACAGGGACATGTAGTTCCAACACGATGGCTGCCCTGCCCATTTCAGGAGAAGTGTCAGAGACTGGCTGGACACAAATTATCCAAACAAATGGATAGGACGAGGTGGGCCGTTGCCATGGCCAGCAAGAAGTCCAGACCTAACCCCCATGGATTTTCATGTGTGGGGGCGCATGAAAAGTCTTGTCTACAGCGAGCCAAATTCAGTTTCGTCTGTGGAAGAATTAAGTGAAAGGATTGTGGATGCAGCAAATCAAATGAGGACAACATTGACCACTGGAGTAGTGAAGACTGGTCTCCGTAGAAGGATGCGACAATGTATTAGAAACAGAGGCGGCCATGTTGAACATGAACTGTAGATTAAGAAAAAGTTGTGATTTAATAAATGACATTTCTGCTTACATATTGTTTATTTTTACTTTTTAGGGCTAAGTATTAAATTTCATCTCCCCTGTCGCCTATGAAACTAAGTTTTTTTAATTCATTTAAATAAAACCCTAGATTGTTATACCTCGTTAGATAGCTGATGAAACGTAGATATTTTAAAACACATCTGCCGAACAATTGCCATAATATTTTTTTTAGATATCGCATAGAGAAAAATAAGCTTTCTTATATTATTTTTAATTTCTTAAATTTCACTTGTCTACTATGGCCTATTCAATTAACTTATGCAAAATTTTAATGATTGACGTCCTAAAACATCTTATCACACATGTAGAAATGCAATAATAATAATAATGAGACATACGAAATAAATAAAATTAGATTTAGTAGCCTAAAAATCGACAATTTTCAATAAAAAAATTAAAATTCAAATATCTCGAAAAGGTTTAAGTTTAGGGTGTTTCATAGTAAAATAAGTCAGAAATGATGGGCCCTCCACGCCCTTAACGGATCTAGCACGACTTTTCCGGTAACCCTGTATATATATATATATATCCTGCTTTCGCGAGCTACGTAAGCTTAAGAGGTTATTACATCATCCTAAATTAGGGATCCGATATTTAGTGTCCGATTAGGACAAGTATTCAGTCGTCAAAGCTTTTGATTACACGTTTCCTGATTCAGAGCTCTTAATCAGACGTGAAGGTCGAGCAGTAAGTAACGGACGTATCGAGTGAAAAACAAAATGGCCGCAATATTATCGAAAAACCAAAAAATTGGTATTTCCATAATCCTAGCGTAATCCTCCTTACAAATTAAAAAGAGAAATCGAATGAGATGGGTGAAAGATTATTGAGCGAAGCTCTCTTTTTGGCAACTCACAAATTTCGCTTGTCTTCCTCCTGCTACTTAACGGTTTAACCGATTCGAACGAATTTTGGCATGAACATATATGATTATAACCTGACGGACATAGGCTATGTAAAAAAAATATAGACTTTACCATGGAGGAATAATCACCGAAAGAAAAATTTAAAAGCTGATCACAGCCAAGCCGCTGATACTACATTGATGAAATTTTGCGCCAAAACTTACATCGTGGTCGTGGCTAATGTGCAAAAAAAACGTTTTGAAATCGGCTGTGCCATGGAGGAATAATCACCGAAAGAAAATTTCTAAAGCTGATCACAGCCAAACCGCTGAGACTACATTGATGAAATTTGGCGCCAAAACTCACATAATGGTCGTGACTAATGTGCAAAAAAAAGTTTTGAAATCGGACATATCATCGGGGAATCTTTAAAAATCTAATTGCTTCGCTCCGTATTTGCAAACAGAGCATGTATTGCAGACCTAGTTTATTATTGCGTCAAAAACTAGCAAGCCTAGACATTATGAGGGTCTTGGAACCAGATGACTTCAGAAATTATGTTCGAATGGATTCAAAAGAATTTGATGTATTATTAAATCTAGTGAAGCCGTTAATACAAAAGAAGGACACTTTTTGAAGTGAAAACTTCTTTAGCGGCGCTGTGTACTTTTTTTGGAATGGGTAAAAATTTCTAAACTCGCGTCAGGACACGTGACCTGATCGAAAATTCGTAAGACGGCGCAGGGCGCTTGCGCGAGTGTGCGTGTTTGTTTGTTGTCATGTTTGTGTGCGATAAATGAATATTGTATTTTAACACATAAATGATAGTACTTTTATACCGATAATTAAAGAAATTCGTGCGAAATTATTCCCTAACCAGAATATCAAAAATGCATTAATGTTCATGTTTTCACTTCTGCCGGCACACCCGGAGTGCAACCCGTTTTTTTTTTTCGAGAAAGTATTAGTGCAAAGCAGAGATTAGTAATAACGTTGCGTTAGCTTGCAACGGGGAACTCGTATTCTGATTGAAAATTTACAGATTTAATATCCCAACCCTCACTGTCAAAAATTTTACCTGAAACATTATTTGCTATTCTTGGCACTCTTCCGATTAAGTATCCTAAATAGATTTAGAACGTCGGTAACCAATCTTATCCTAAATCGGATCCTAAATAGGAGACTATCTTCCGAAATGGGATTTAACTTCACTAAATTCAGAAACGACTAAATATCGGATCCTTAATTTAGGATAATATAATAACCTCTTTACTCTATGGTTCTCCTGTCTGTACTGTACTTCTCTAATCCATAGAGTTCTTAAAAATATTTCTGCTGTAGTTTTATTTTATGTACAAAAATAACCATGCTTGCGTTTTAATTTTATAAACGATTTTTTTTAATCACAGAACAATTATACTACATACTATGAATAGGCTATAAATAACTATTTATTTACAATATAAATTAACCCAACAGAAAGAACGATTACTATTGTTTTATGTTTTTGTGTGTATTATTGTTGTTTTAAAGTGTGATATATTGTATTTTGTTAAACTTTCAAAATGAATAGTGAACGTCCTCACGAAAACACTGAAAATGACAATATTCTACAGACGGTAACAGCTTTAAAAAATTCTTGGATAGTATGCAAGTCAAAGTCTCACATTGGACGCATTTATTATTTTAATACCTTGACTGGTGAAGCAGCTTGGAATTTAAGCGACTCTGAGGTAATAAATTTGAAATTTATGTCATAAATTTGTGCTTACAGGTCGTTCTGTTTTATCTTTTTTTTTTTAGATTGAAAAAGCTAAAAAAAGGACCAAAATTTTTCAAAGTCAGACTGGTTCTATGTTAGAAAGTTGTCCAGAGCCTATAGATCCCCCTAGTGACAACGTTCCTGTATGTAACAGAGAAACTGCTCCACTATGTTACTTTCATCATCCACCATGTGATACACAGGGGCAAAATAAAAAGTATTCAAAGAGACACTTCCAAATAACTCCATTTTCAAGCACTCATTGCGTCAAATGCAATTTAGTAAATACAGTAAACACTGAAGAGCCTTCACAAACAGCTTTTAATCCAAATATCTGGTCTATTCCACCAAATCATCAAATAGTTATAGCTCCAACTACACCCTTGATTAACAAGACTCCAACCTCATTGAATGTTGCTTACAATAATTTAGAACAGCATGTGTCAGTACAGGATACATCATTACCACTTACAAGATTTAATTCATTCTGTAACAACAAAAATATTAGAAATTCAAGATGTGGTCACGGAAGAATTAAATACATTCCAAGAAAATATTTTAATGCAAATCAAAGACATAATAATTATTTTAACAATAATTTTAATGGACCCTCTACTTCAAATGACTTACGTCAAGTATTGTCTGCAAAAAAAAACAATGATTGGCGGAACAAGCAAGAAAAGAACAACCAAGGTAAAAATATTTTTTATTGCTGTTTACTGTGGCCTTTGCATTTTTTTAAAACTTGCTTAAATGTTTTACAGATAAACTATTGCTAACAGCTAGTACTAGTGGTTCTGGACAAAAAATACAGATAATAAAACCTGCAGAAAATCTATATCGTAGTAACGCAGATGATCATTGGTTGAAGGTATGTAAAAAAATGGCAATTAGCACTGACTCACCATCAATATTTTCTAAAACTAGCTCGTTTAACTCCCAGATGCAGTCACTGTGAAGTTCAATAATATTTTAGAAAATTGGAAAGTTTATGCTGTAGAGATTTATTTTCGTAATTTTGAAAAGAAAAGTACGGTTAGTGTTTGCCAATGTCAGAAGAAATGAGTACCTGCCTCCTATTTATTATACAAACTTTTATTTTACAATTTATGTTAAACGTAAGTAAAAAAATGGAAATTACAAGAACATGTAGGTACCAAAGGAGAGGCATATTCCTAAAAGAAATCTCTTCCAACCTATGATACGAGATATATTTATTTCGTAATAAGTATATTTGTAAAGTTTGCATGTAGAAGGTACATATATAAAAAATTAAATACTGAACAGAGCTATTAATATATACTTCCAAAAAAGAACGAAAGCTGAAAAATTTCGAATTTTTTTTCCTTCTTTATGACTAATTTTTTTATTACATTACTGTGTGGTGGTTCACAATAATTAAATGTATTTTTATAAATTGTATGTATCTTTACATAATCCTAATGTGCATCAAAGTTATAAAGAAATAATTAAAATTACGAAGTTTTAAAATATAGATATTGTTAAAAAGTGTTTTCTATTGAATTTACAGAAATGTATTAAAAAATATTTTACACTATATTAAAATCGGTTCAGCCGTTTTCATAAAACTATTATGGATCTTAGTGGTTTATTACTTTTAATAATTAGAACCAGTTTGCCGCTAGCACTTTGTTTATATCATTGCAATAATGAATCCTATTCTGGTAAAATAACCATATCCTGTTAAGTAAGACCGCCATAAGATTACGAAAACAAAGTTTTTGTATTATTAACAGATAGGTAACTGATATGTAACATAGCTGAATCTAAGAAGAAACATCCACAGCACAGTGTTGATTATTTAAAATTGGCACATATTTAAGTGGTCATCAAAAAATAGTAATTGATCTTAAAAAACACAATTGGTAACCTAATCTAACCTAACCTTTAGGTTACCAATTGTATTTGGGTGATCATTTATTATTTTTTTGGAGAAATTTTTTAAATATTTCCCTATAAAATTCCTTCCAAAAGCAGACAAGCGATTGTCCATATACCTTTTATGCAACAAAGTTTAAAGCAATGACTATGAAACCATTGAGGCTCGAAGATCATCTATGAAGGTGTCATCCAGATAAAATAGGTTTAGATGTGAAGTATTTTCAAACATTGAAAGATAATTTTAAAAAGAGACCCACCATAAACAGAAAGTAATGATGATAACTTGCGGGCATCATACAATATCTCATTTCTTATAGTGAAATCTGGATAACTGCACACCATTGGAGAACAGTCAATTTTGCCCGCTGTTGGAAATGTTTAATAATAAAATAAAAAAAATCTGCACCAATCTCTATATCACATACTCAATCATCAACTCATTTGAGCAACAATACTTCAAAAACGTATTGATGAAATTTCTTGTGTTCTTTCTTGTGTAACTACCCGCAAACAACAAATTTTTCTATTCAACTGGAGGAGTAAACTTTACCTGTTAATAAAGCGTTATTATTGGCATATGTTGGATTTGTTATGGATGAAGAAATTCATGAAAAGCTATTGGCGAAAACTTTGGACTAAAAGTGAATCAACATTTAATGTCCTGGGTGATTTTTTAAGGAAAATTGATTCCATTCACAAACGTTATTTCGGTATATTAAATATCACAGAACGGGGAGACTTGCGGTTATTCCTAACAAAACTGAAGCAAAATATTGATAATTTGCTGTCAATCCATGAAGTACATCCCTCTCATTAAAATTACGACTATTTTCTGATTGTCATTGTAGAGGATATGTTATGTTATTAATTTTAATAATATTACGACTATTATCATATTACATCATAATATGATAATTATAATATGATAACAATGAATAGTGTAATTATTACATATTTGAATAAATACAACACAAGAAAATATACTATTTTACTTTTTCTTTTTAACACTCCGAATGGGGAGTATTTTAAATAAAATAATTGAGAATTGATTGGTTTATTGTGCTGCGACTAGATGTCAAAATAGTAAAGTTTGATGCAAACACTTTTTTGATTGGCCAACTTTAGTTTTTGTGGCATCCACTCACAGCACAATCAATCAATTAAATAACGAATCGTCACTTTTTTGTTGGAAAACTTTTAATTTGTGTTTAGAACTAAGCCGCAATGCAAATTTCCATAGTTAGATCCAATCTTCACATTTTTGTCAAGTTTTAACTGTATGTTTAACAACAACTAATGTTATTTCAGGAGCATGCTCATGTTGAAGGAACACAGTTGAAGTTAAATGTAAAGCCTCTAAAAGATATTGTGATGCAAGATGCAGATAAAAGTTGTTGGTATATTGTTGCAGATTCAAATACGCTTTTCAATCATTTCAATTTCATAAATATTGTAGTGAACTCGGGTAAGTAGAATTTCAGAGTTACTTCTGATTATATTTCTTAACCACTCATGGCTTGGTGGCTTAAACACTATGTTTGACGTCATCATAGCTCATGTTCTTAGTGTCATTATTTATTTGGTCAGTTTGGTTACTTTAACTTCTTGATTAGATATATCAGAATTAATTGTTATATGCTGTTATTTAAACATTTAACTGCTAGATTTTTATATCAATTTTTTTTTTGTAAAAAAAATTTCACTTGTCCCTAGTGTCAGGCGGGCGTCAAACCACATCCTCTCGCAAGCTACCAAGACCTTGACACTAACATTGAAATATTAGGTTGATGCCAGCGCCACCTTTTCATGTTCTAGGTGATACTATCTACAACATCAAATGTAACTATAAGTATACAAATAGTAAAACTATTGGAAATAGTTCTGACTTGGACAGTGAGAGGATATGGGATCTTGTCCCGCTTGACACCTGAGACAAGTGGATTTTTTTTCATAATAATTTATTTAGATGTAAGACTCAAAAGTGCCGACAAAATAAGAACCTGTAGCATCAACCAAAATGATTTTTAGTCCTATTTTTATTTGTATTATGCATTTCAGATGAGCAATGCCAATTGATGGTTCCATTTAATACAATGGCAGAACTGCAAATGATAAGTAGATCTGAAGACACCCAACTTATGAGTTCTGCTCATATTGTATTGCGACATCTGTCCCAACTGTTTACCACAGGTTGTGCTGTTATTGGTAAGTAGGAGAGTTAAATCAGCATGAGGTATAGCATATATGCTGTTATAAACTAAATTAATGAGCTTGGCTGCTAGTTGAAGCTCGCTTTTTTATTGATTGTGTAAATTGCATAGTATTCTTATGCAGTTACACAAATAGAGATGTGTACAACAGTAAGACAAGTATTAATTTCACTTTCACAAGTAACATAAATTGTTTCAGGTAAAGATTCATCAAAAGATTCAGAAAGTGCTAACATTGTAGATTTCACCATAAAATTAGCAGAGCAGAATCATAATGTCGTGAGTAATGTTTGCGTTATATATTTGTTAGAGGTTGCGAGTTTGAGTGCCGCCTGGCCCCTGAAAAAAGTAGATTTATTTCTAGTAAAATTAAAATTCCTTTTGTCTTAAATGTGTCCATTTAATTTTTTTGCGCTCCAGTTTTTATTGTCTCAAAGAAGAATATAAAACCAGAAAATTAATTATCCATATTTTTTCTTTGTGATCTTTTAAATTCTTGTACAAACTAACTATACAGGGCGGTCCAAACAGTGACGTTCAAACATTTTTTTTAGATTCCTGACATCTGGGTGTACCGTCCGCGAATTTTCATAGTTTTCGAGTTATATATATTTTTTTCCATTTTGAGATTTTTTTACTTAATTCACATTTTTTTTATTCTTGCAAATTTAGAATTTTTCTTTTAATATATTTTCTTTTGTAACAAAGTCCTCAAAACTTGTGCTTGCACACATAAAATACCCAGCTTCTTGCCATTAATGTAAGTAATAAAAATATCGATCAAACTAAAAAAATAAGGTTAAAGTTAGCCACAGTTCAATTATCAACTGTAAATAAAAGATTTAAAAAAGTTCCATGACTTACTTCAGTCATTTTAAAAACTTCGCTAGACCTTAAATTATAATACAAAAAAGTAGTGCTCAATAGGCTCTTTAAGCCGAAATTTATTATTGCGCTTGTACGAAGTGAAATTACGCAAATTGCGGTGCTGTTTGCGCTTGTAATTGTTACGCCTACCTGCATTATATTTTCTTTTAAAAAAGCTACATTACTGCCTGCAATTTTACGCTATAACAATTATTTTGAATTCCTCGCTAAATATACTTATCACTATAATTATCGGTAGTAAATTAATCTACTGTTGTTCTTATTATATTGGTCTATCAGTTTTATTTATTTAGCTTAGTTTGTAATTCCTGTGTTTGATTTATCGGAACCCAATGTATACTATCAGAATACTCGAGGACTGCGCACAAAAACACATGATTTTCAACGCAAGTTGCTGCTGAACTCTTATGACATAATATCGCTTACTGAAACATGGCTTGTGGACGGTATTAGTGAAAACGAGCTTTTGACGATCTGTTTGTGGTTTGGAGGTGAGACAGGAATTACCTACCTACGAAGGAGAAGTTTGGTGGAGGGATTTTGTTAGCTATTCGACGGAACCTGTCTTTAATAGCCCGACCTGAATGGTCTTTTTCTGCTGAAGACATCTGTGTAAACTTAAGTAAATCGAACAATACTACCCGTCTGCATTTATGTAGTTTGTATCTTTGTCAAGAAAATCTTGTTAAGTCATTCAACATACAGTTGCATCATTTTACGGATAGGTTGTCATTTATAGTTAATTCTTGCCCTAACGATTTATTTTTAATTACTGGTGACTTCAATTTGAGTAATTTTCAATTGTCTGGCGAACGGAATCCTCTACAACCTTTAGGCTTAGTAGGTGAAACACAACAATATTATTTTGATATTCTAGACTCTTGTAATTTTTCACAATATAACTATTGCAAAAATATTAACAATGGAATATTAGATTACACACTTAGCAATAAAGAAACATCAGTAACCCCTTGTAGCGACCCTTTAGTACCCGAAGACTCACATCACATATCTTTAAATATTGACAACTTAACTATAAAAAACATCCTTAAAACTATCCCTAGAGTTAAATACCTTTTCGAGCGGTATGAGCAAATGTAGCTCTTGAGCACACTCTCTAAGGGCGCCTTCAAATTAGACGCGAGAGGAAGCGCTGCAGTGGCGCTTCCAAAAAGTAGCGCTGCAGTGGCGCTTCCAAAAAGTAGCGCTGCAGTGGCGTGACTGTGGCGCAGCAGACGTGCGAAGAATTTTCTAGTGATGTTCGTCAGTTACGCGATGGATTCCGACGAAGAAGCACTCTTGTTGTTAATTTTGTTAAATTAATTGCCTTTAGTTTATATCGGCGAAGAAGTATCCGCAATTAGTCAATTTATTAAAATAATAATAATAATAATAATAATTTATTTTTCTTCTCCACACAATCCCATTTACAAATAAAACTTATTGCTACCAAGAAGTAATATCAACAAATATAAGATTGTGGAGAGACTGGTATCTGAACTAGGCCGCAGCCTGTATCTCAGAAAAACCAGTACTCTCCCCTCCTAAATGTTCTTAAATATCTAAAATTAGTGATGGGTGTAGTAATATGTGTGTGTGTGTGTGTGTGTGTGTCTATGTGTCTATGTGTGATTGTGTGTGTTTATGTATGCGCGGGTACCTGTTTGAGTGTAAGTGTATATGTGTGTTGTTGTTGTGTGTGTTATGTTGAATATGAGATGTTTTTTTTTAATACTACTACGCAGAAGATTTTCCGTCTCGTTATAATTTAATTTATTTAAGTATGTAACAATTTCCTTTTTGCACTTGAACTTTGTTTGTTTTAGTATACTGAGTTTTCTGTGCATTTTATTATACAAATAAGGACCCAGAAAATAAAAGAAACGTTGTGCCAAAGCAGATTTACACTGAGGAACCGGAACTACAATTCGGTTTCGACGTAAACAGTACTTAGGATCTACGGTCTTGTGTTGTTTTAAAACAGTGTTGAGTATAAACAATTGTCGGACCGTTAGGACTTCACAGTATTGATAAAGGTCGTATGTGGGGTATAACATAGGTTTAAAAGTACAAACTTTGAGCACAGCTCTCTGAGCTCTCTCAAGTGTGATCAAGGAATTTATGTAAGCACCACCCCAAGAGGTGATGCAGTAACACAAAATTGATTCACAGAGCGCAATGTAAATATTTTTAACAAGATTGGAATCGGCTACATGGCGAATGTTTCTAAAAACATGAATGAGTTACATTACGGACTCTGGAAGCGGTTAAATCAATATGAGGCCGAAAGGAAAGCCTATCATCAACCATGACCCCCAAGTACTTAACCTTCTTGGTCATCTCAAGATGAGGACATGAACAACTAGGGAAACTGTATGTGTGAGAATGTGCAATAAGATATAAGTCCCGGAGAGTCTCTGGGGTGACTCCAAAATTGGATATAGGTATGTACTGAGTTTTTTGGACATTGAGTGACAGTTGATTTACTCTGAGCCAATCAAGTACCATATCGAGACCCCTTTGAGCATGTCCAAAAGCCCCAGCTATTGTGCTCGCAGTAAAGACCAGTGCGGTGTCGTCTGCGTATGATATGATTTTACAGTGAGGGATTATGAGAGATGATAGTTCGTTTATATACACTAAAAATAGTGTAGGACCTAAAATGCTGCCCTGTGGTACGCCATGTTCCACAGGAACATCACAGCTCACGACTCCATCAATCACTAAACATTGCACCCGATCTGTGAGGTAACTCTGAAACAATGCTAGTTGTTTAGCTCTCACGCCAAGTCGTTGAAGTTTGTCTATTAGAGCCGGCACAGATACGGTGTCGAAGGCCTTTGCAAGATCAAGGAACACTGATAGACACTTGTGGCCTTTATCAAGGGATTTGATTATATGGTTTGTAAGCTCATGAACTGCTGACTCTAAAGCCAAATTGTCCCAGCGATAGAAGCGATGACTTTTCAAGATAATCCGACAAGCGATTGTTTATAATCCGCTCCAAGATTTTTGATAACGTCGGGAGGATAGATATAGGACGATAATTATCTGGACAATTTCTTGGTCCAGACTTATGGATGGGATGAATAACTGCTTTTTTGAAAGCGGCGGGGAAAGTACCCGTGACAATAGATAAATTGCAGATATGCGTAATCGAAGCTAGTAGTATATTCTTGTAACGTTTAACAAGCATTGAAGAGATATTATCCCACTCTGCCGCACATTCGCTCTTTAATGATTGAATTATATTATCAACTTCGTCAAGTGTAGATTCTAGGAGAACAAACGAATTCGAAGGAGATTTGTCAGAAGATATATAATCGAATGCACTGGGAACTCTATGAGGGTCAACAGAGGAAGAAACCTGTTCAGCGAGAGATTTACCTATGTTAGCAAAGAAAGTATTGGCGTGATTAACAGATTCTTTAGGAGTGGATTTGCACAGAAGTAGATCATGTGCGTTATTACGATTACTACTCATATTGGTGACATCTCGAACGACTTTCCACAGTTTTTTATTGTTCTTTCCAGCAAGTCTCAACATCTGCTTATCGTGTTCTTGTTTGACTTTTTTATGAGCGAATTACAAAAATTTCGATAACGTCGAAAAGTGATTCGGAGACAATCGTTGTTAGGATCTAGCCTAAGGCGTTTATGCATTAGGTCACGATTTCTAATAGATCTTAATAAACCCTGAGTTATCCATGGTTACAAAGTCTTGGTTCGTCTCGAGGGAACACAGCTCGTAGTGTCTGACAACATGGCGGTCTGAATCATGTTAATTAGTAGATCAGTAGCGGTATTAGCATCAGAAGATTCAAGCACTGGTGAGAAATCCATCTTATTCATAGTTTCATCAAGCTGTTCATAGTTAGTTTTGTGCATGATTTTTAAAGGGGACTTTGGTTTATTTATTTTGAGTGATAAGAGAACCGTATCATGATCTGTCACAAAGGCATTAATGACGAAAGTTTGCGACTGATATGTCGATTTCAGAAATACGTGATCAAGGCAAGCTGCGCCCCGAGTAGGGAGAGTATGAGCAGGTAAAAGCCCATTATAGGCCATACTATTTAAGTAACGTTCAGAATCTGCGTTAATTCTTTGGTCATCTGTATTAAGAATATTAAGGTTTATATCACCTATCAGAATTATATTTTTAAATGATTTTAGGGAATTAACAACGGAATGTAAAGATTCTATAAAATTAGAAGGACTTTTGAAGGCACATGGTCTGTAAATAGCAAGAATAACTGTCTCCCTATTGAGCTGAATTTGTAAGCAGCTGGCTTCACATATGCACGGTTCAGTAATTAACACACCAGTGAAAGACTTGCGACAGTAGGCAATAACGCCATCGTTTTGATTGTGTGGATTGGATGAAGTGAATGAGTTGAAGTCACTTAGTACGGGGATGGGGGGGTCACCGTGCAGCCAACACTCAGTCAATATTATTAAATCTACCTCAACATTCAGACGATTCAAGAATAGATTAAAACTGTTTATGTTAGCCGATACACTACGTATGTTTTGGGTGATAATTTTTAGAGACCGCGAGTTTTTTATTAAGTTAGAAACTTGTAGCGTATCACAAATGCATGACTCACTAAGAGAGACATCTATATCATTTATTAGAAAATCAGTGTTGCAAGCCATTTCTGTAAATATAACGCTGGGGGAGTCAGTATAGCTTGATAGCAGCTAACCGAAAATTGACAATGAGTTACTGTCACTGATTTAAGTGTGCGACAATCAATTCCACCATCAAGTCGGCCACAAAATGATGATACAATCAACAATGACATGGATAGAATTATTTGTAGATAAAAGAAAAAAATATTTGCGCATTTTGCTATAATGAATAATACGTAAAAAGTGTTGGCAATAGTGTAACAGTTGACACCAACAGCCCTGAGTAAAATAATCAATTGTTGAAAATACTCTGCGTTATGTAGATAATAAGTATTGTATGAAGTAATTATGAGTGTGGTGATGAGTATGTTGGAGATATGAGTGTATAAGTATAATAGTTTTATGAGTGGTATGCATGTATTGATTACGTTTTGATAACCAGTTAATGATATTATTTTAACTATCTTTATAAGCGCTATAAAAATTGTTCTTACAATACTAAAAAAAGTAGTAATAAAAGAATATAAGAAAAATATCAAAGGAAACTCGTAGCCACAGGGGTCCAATATTAGTTTTTTGACTTGAGGTCCTGCAGTTGAGATTCTGTTTTAAGTACGATAAATTCTTTGTTGTCATCTTTTCGCAAAAGAACTCTTCCGTATGCAGTCCAACAGTACTTGTAGTTTTCGTGTTTGGCAAATTCTCGAGCGACATGAAACAGCTTACGTGCTCGGGCCGTGAGATTTTCGCCAATAAAGATTATTCGGTGAGAGTCGTCATAGCCCAGAATTGAGGTATTCAGCTTGCTAGAAGATTGTCGATTGTAAGCTTTGTAAGATTTCAGTATGTTATTTTTTACGATCACCGAATTCAGGGTAACTAAAATGGTTTTGTTTTCGGACTTTGATGGCAATACTCTTATATCATATAAATCCGAAGGCAAGATGTTTACTGAGATCTCTTTAAAAACTCGCAGTGCAATGTTGATAAGGCCCACATGAGCTAATCGTTGCTTCAATATTAAGTTTCTAATTTCCAGGGTACTGGAACGGGACTTTCTGTCCATGTCTTCTAGATCGTGCTCGACCTTTGAAATACGTTCATTGAACGCCTTTGTTTTTGATTGAAAATCGTTCAATTTTAGGCTCAAGTCATCATATTTCTGAGATATGAGATAAGAAATCAATAGACCTTTCAATTTCTGCGTTTGAGGCTAGCAATTCACCGTTCTGTTTCCTAATTTCTAACATACATGCCTGTATATTAGATAGTTTTTCGTCGGTGTTCTGTCTCCATGCCGTAAGAGTTTCAATAAAAGAATCGAGTTTGGAGTCATTTGTGGTTTCGCACTCACATCGACGCCTTTTATTGGATCTTAAAGTAATATTTAAATCGTCAGAAAATGTTGAGTCTGAGTTCAAATGTAAGTCAGGTGCCGAGCTATGCAATTGTTCATGTGTTTGGGGCGGAGATCGTAACATTATGCAGGTAAATAAAATTAACCAAAATGTAGGCCTAAATGTTCCGGCGGCCGTCGGTACTCGTATTCACCTGCGACCCGTCGGTAAAGAGGTGGGGTAACGTGTGACGTCAAATTAGACTCCTCCTCGCAAAAATACTGCTCCAGCGCATGTGGGCGTCGCCGCGTCTTGACCAATTAAGGGGCGGGACGGTTTTGGAGGGAGGACAGGTGTCGCAGGATGACCCTTGTGAAATATGATGGTCCTACTCACACAGTGGGTGTCCTTGTTCTACTGCTGCTAGGAGTGCTCCAGCCGTTTCTGCAATCCTGGTAATGCTCACTTTATTTCCTTACTTTCCGGTATTTTTATTTTAAATAAAATTAGAAAAACAAAATAATGCAAAGTCTTAATAACACGTCTATACTGCCAGACATCCGAGAGGGGAGAGGAACCGTAAAAGACCATATAGTGGCAATCATTTAAGTCGACAACAAAAAATATACAATTATCGACTGTCAAGAGCGCGGCGGTTTATTAAATGCACGTTTGGTATCATGGCAAATAAATTTAGAATATTTTTAGCGGAATTATATTCGCGGAAAATATAGTTCGAGCTATTTGTGTTTTACATAATTATATAATTAAAACAAAAATAATTCATGAAACCACTAACACTTCAACATTATCAAGATACCACGCTGGTAACATTTCGAATAACCAGTACAAATTAGTGCTTTAGATTTACGAAACAAGTCAGCTTATTATTTTAGTAGCCCAGATGGCGAATTATTATATCAAGATAGAATGATATATATAATTCCCATGCATTTTCTTATGTATGCGATTACAATAACTTTCAGAACTACTATCCCATATTGCAGGGTGATTTTTAACATCCTCAATAAAAACTTCAGTGTCAAGATTGAAGTTCAATATTAATTTAAATAATATTTAAAAGCTGTCACTTCCTTATGCAAAAATGACGTACGTGAGTCAGGGCAGTGGCGCTGCAATTGCGCATCACGAAATTGTATGAAAACTAGTAGAGGCGCGGCTAGCGCGCCACTGTGGCGCCACTGTAGCGCTTCTTCTCGCCTCTAATTTGAAGGCGCCCTTAAGTACAGTCTGTAGAAGACCGACAGACAGGCAACTTTGCGGCGATGAGCTAAGGTGTGAAGCTTGCTCTTCACCAATTTGCTGTCACCGATGAGCCTCTCAGCTCTGCGCTGAATCGTGTCCAGTGCAGCAAGTTGGTATTTTGCTGAGCCGTCCCAAAGGTGGCTGCAATATTCCATGCAAGATTGGACTTGAGCTTTATAGAGAGTTAGAAGCTGTCCCGGCGGGAAATATCGCTTGACCTTATCTAGGACGCCTAGCTTTTTAGCTGCAATTTGAACCTTGGATTCGATGCTGATGCGAAATTGAGGTCTAAAGACAACTCCAGGCCAAGAAGCTCGAGGCTGTCGGTCACAGGTACAAATGTACCTCGGAAAGTAGGAGTGAGGGGGTTTTATTCTCCGAAGCAGATCTGCGAGAAAATTAAGACAAGCCGAATTAAAAAATATAAGGTGGAATCAAATTAACTGCCAGGACTTCGTGGAGTGGTTGGGTCAAGTGTAAAGAATATGCTTAATTAGGATTTTATATTGTAAAAAAATAAAAGCTTTTTTTCGTTTTTTTCCAATTATCACTTCATTTTATCACTTTCACTGTCATTTCCTATACATAATCGTTTTTTCAGTTCACCTATTAACTATAAAATTAATCAAACTCTCTTCAATTAAAAGTAGGCATGATCGCGCACAGCTGATCCGCGCGGTACAATGAACCGCAGCGCGGCCATCGCAGCGCGCGCTCCTTTTATTACAATACTTACAAAAAACGTTAAATTCTGAATTGCTGCTTCCTTGAATAATTATTTATACTCTGATAGTTATAACGGATTACCTAGGTACCTAATAGTTCGATTGTAGGCAAGTTCAATGATTCTTGGATAATATCTACGTAACTCTTACATAAGCAAAGAAACAAACCATCAAAACTCTAAGTACTACATTCAATGACACTGGCGTGGAAATTAAAGAAGTAGTTGGAAATATCTAATTTATTATACTGTATAGTAAACACTTACGAGTTCCGAGGAGGTTTTGGTAGCCGATAGTAATATTAGTAATCTATCATATTTTTTCCAATGCGGCTGGACCGCGAGGTCTACCAGCGTCGGTCGCCGGTGGGTCGAAGCGGCCATGTTTTCGGAATCGATACAAAGCATTGTGTCTACCTCTTATTTTCTCAAACCTTTCTTCATGCCGTCTTACGGCACTACTGAACACCTCATTACATTCACGGTAGCAAAACACCATTTCCATGTACTCCTGGTTAGTATGACAAAGCATGATTAACATCGGTTCACTTACGATACCACACAACGAAAGACGTGGACGCTGACTATAGAGCGACTGCGATTCGCAAAATTATTGCTTGAAGCACAGGTGTATACCTACTTGTAAAGCATGGCTGAGTGATTGTTGCAGTGGTTCTCAACCGCCGTTCCGCGGAACACTGGTGTTCCGCGAAGCTGTCCCAGGTGTTCCTCGAAAATTTTGAATATAATATAATAAGAAACAGTAATTTTTTTTATTACTATAAAATAAATACTACATAGTTTTGTTAATTATTTGAAATTTAACAAAAATATTCAATATTATTCTAAATTTTCGCGGAACAGTCAATAATATTAACAGTGTAATTATCGAACGACGCAGTTACGTCGTTTGGACAGTGTTGCCGATCTGTGGGGAATTCCCCAAACTGCGGGGAAAGCAAAGCTGATTGGGGAATGTGTGGGGAGAGCTTCAATTCGGGGAAAATGCGGGGATTTTAAGTATGAACACAAATACGCGATATTTAACATCAAATTTCTGCTAGTCTTGATTGATTTCCCTGATAGCCTTTTATTCCGTAAGTTGACGTCAGAATAATGGTCAAGTTGCCGTCCAACTACTGCCGTATTTTGACGTCAAGTTTACAGCAGAATCTGGAGAGTAAAATTTGACGGAAACTTGCGGTGAATTTAACGTTAAGTATTATCTATTATCGCCGCCTAGTGGCAGAAATAAAAATCACATGGAATATGTCGCGACCTACCGGCAGAATTTAGCTTTCAAGTAGCTCTATCTAGCGGGAAAAAATATTTTTTTTAATTTCTGTAAAAAATAAAAACATGGGTCACCCATCCAAGTTCGACGCTTAGCTAGACTAACTTGATTGTTCTTATCGTCAGACATGCACGAGAGTCATTTGCCCAACGACAAATATTACATTTGTTATTAATTTTTTAAATATATAAATTTCATATTCATAATAATTTAATAATTAAAATACTTGTCTTTATATATAATTTATACAATAACCGAATTGATGTTCAAAGATAATTTTTATCTTATGTTTCATAATGTGTTCACGTTAAGCTTTTGCAGGCTTGTTTAATGTTTCTGCAACAAAACTCAAAAACGAAACATCCAATTTCGTTCAAATCAGTGTCCCTGTATCGTAACAATATGAAATAAATAAGAAAATAATAATATAAATAAATAAATAAATGGGGATAACAGTATGGTCATTAGCAACAATTTTATCTCACTTCAATTTACGTCATTTCCATTTACTATGCCAATTACTGTGAAGATTCCTAATAATAAGACATTAATTTTTGTGAAATCTTCGTTTTTTTATTTATTTAAACCTGTCATATATATGCCTGAGTGATTAAAGATTTTATGATCTTGAAGGGTTCAATAGAGGAATTATATTTGAAAATTTAATTTATTTTCAGAAGTTTACAAATTTATCATTATTCATTTCAGAGCTGAACTTAAAACCTGTCATCGGAAACGTTAAAATAATTTAAAAATTTTCAACAACTTCAATTGCATATATTCAACATTTTTCTGTATTATTTTACATAGCCAATGATAAATTTTCTGCAATTTCTTTTTTTTTCTGACTGGTTGATTCAATAAACAATGTAACTTTGGATGCATGTATTTGTATTTGCCGATGGTATTTGCTCTTCAACGTAACGAAAAATATAATTAGAAAATATAGATATTAAAAAGAACTTTACAGTGAATGTGACACTAGTGATATCTGACATACGTCAGAAATGCATTCTCACAGAGACCGAACTTTACCTACATTTTTGGTTGTTTTATTTCTGTGGGGAATATGTGGGGAATTATCATTTTTCTTTCCCCAAACGTGGGGAATTTCGACAATGCGTTTGGGGATTTTAGCAAATTACTGTCGGCAACACTGCGTTTGGAGTTACTCCGGGGAATACTACTAAATTTCTAGTGTACTCGATAACGCAGGGAGCGCTACGTAGTGTTGATTTCGTGCTGTTTCTCTTTCTTCGTACGTAAATAACAAAAGCGCAATTTCGATCTGCGGTTCAGCCATAATTTAATATAAATATCTAGTTTTCGTGAGTGTGTTTTTTATTGTATATATATATATATATATATATATTTTATATTGTTGGAAATTGGTAAGATGAAATGCAAGTTGTGTAGTTTTAACAGTATTCTTATCTTTTTTAGTTGCTTATTTTAGCATTTATACAAGACTTTTAAATCTGAAATATGGACAAATTTTTGAAAAGAAAGACTGGAAGTGAGGTTAATGTTGGGGCGAGTACAAGCAGGTCTTCTTCAATTGAAGGAGATATGCAAGGCAACAAAAATGCCGAAAATAAACGTAAAAAGATATCCGAATCAGTTCGGCATTATTCGGAAGAATATCTGAAGTTTGGTTTTACATGGAGCGGTAGTCAAGATGTTCCTATTCCGAGATGTATTGTATGTGGTGAAAAATTGGCTAACAGTGCAATGGTCCCAGCTAAGTTACAGCGACACCTTTCAACAAAACATTCTTGTCTAACTTCGAAAGGTAAAGATTATTTCGAAAGATTGCTGAAAAATCAAGAAGTGCAAGCAACATGCTTTCGAAAGAGCGTTACAATTTCGGATAAAGCGCAAATCGCTTCTTATAAAGTGGCAGAACTAATTGCATTGAAGCAAAAGCCGCATGATATCGCAGAATCGCTAATTTTGCCCGCATGTTTAGAAATTGTTAAGATTATGTTTGGCAATGAAGCGCAGCGAGACGTCCTAAAAATTCCCGTTTCGGACGATACGATAAAAAGAAGAATTATAGATATGTCAGGTTTTATAGAGAACGCAGTGACGGCGAAATTAAGTACAAAAAATTTTGCGCTGCAAATTGACGAATCCACTGACATAAGTGGCAAAGCCCAATTAATCGGATTTATTCGCTTTGTTGACGACACTGAAATAATAAATCAGTTTTTATTCTGCAAGGAACTTATTGGTCACGCAACTGGAGAAGACATATTTAATTCAGTATCATCTTATTTGGAAGAATGGAAATTATCCTGGGAAAATTGCGCAGGAATCTGTACTGATGGAGCTCCAGCCATGCGTGGCAGTATTAAGGGATTTTGTAGTCGAGTTAAAGCAATAAATTCAAATATTGTCTCTACTCACTGCTTTCTGCACAGGGAATCTTTGATTTCGAAGAGTCTACCAGCAAACTTAAAGTCTGTTTTGGATCAAGTCGTACATATGGTGAATTATATTAAATCGAGACCATTAAAAACCCGTATGTTCAAACAACTTTGTAACACCATGGAATCCAAATATGAATGTTTGCTTTTGCACTCTGAAGTGAGGTGGCTCTCAAGAGGAAAAGTGCTAACCCGAGTTCATGAGTTGAAACAGGAATTGCTAGTTTTTTTTAGACAAGAGGGTAATGATGTATACGTAAAATATTTGGAAAATGATGCATGGTGTACTAAGCTAGCATATTTAGCCGATATCTTCAGCTACTTAAATTCAGTCAATACATCTCTTCAAGGAAAAAATGAAAATATTCTGACATCCACAGACAAATTGCTAGCTTTCCAGAAAAAGCTTTTGCTTTGGAAAAATCGTATTGCTCAAAATCGCAAATTTGATATGTTTCCGTTATTAGCAACGGAAAATATTGTTAACATTAACGAAATGATTTCAAATGTGGCAGAGCATTTGTCAATATTGCAAGACAAAATAACTCATTACTTTCCATCTCTTAATATTGAAGACTTTGATTGGGCGCGAAATCCATTTGGTGAATTTGATATAATGAACCAAGATTTTTCTATTCAGGAAGCAGATGAGTTTATTAATATATCAACGGATCGAACGTTACAACTAAAATTCAAAGAAGAAGGAGTGGAAAGGTTTTGGATTTCCATCGAGAATGAACATCCATTTATTGCAAAACGAGCGTTGAATATCTTGTTGCTCTTTTCGACGTCCTATCTGTGCGAACTTGGATTTTCAACTCTAACAAATATTAAAAGCAAAAAAAGAGAAAGACTTACCAATTTAGAAGAAGAAATGAGAGTAGCGCTCTCTTACATAAGACCCAACCTTGAGGAAATTTGTAAAGGTCGTCAAGCGCAAATTTCTCATTAAAATAAGTTACCATGTAATATATATCTTTATTTCAATTAAATATTAATCTTCCAATTATTTTGTGTGATTTACATTAGATTTACAAATTTTATGATAATGGTGTTCCGCCAAAATCGAGACCACTTAAAAGTGTTCCGTGATCCCAAAAAGGTTGAGAGCCACTGGTTTAGGGTGTCGTTACACCTTAATAATATGTTATTTAAACATGTGTCTATAAGACTTTTTAGGCTTCGATTTTCAATTAGATTTGATTTAAAAAGGCAAATACAGATTTTTCTTTACTATAAAAACAAGTAAAATTGAGTTCGGAAACAAAAATCATATTCGTGTTTAGATCAACTGCGGAATATTGTTTCACTAACTTTAGTTTTACCTTAAACAAGGTAAAACTAAAATTAGTGAAAACTATTTTAGTTTTTTAGAAGTATTCTTTCGTAATTGTAATTTCGCACTAAGCAAAAAAAAAAAGAATGCAAATTGGTTGAGAATACGTTTTTAGAACTATCCAATATTTATAGAAAATTATCGTGAAAACATCACTACCTCAGTTGCCTACACTCTACTAGTTATGTACAACTGCTAATTATGTACAAAGCACCTATCAACTTACTATACAAAAAGTGAATATGTAAGTTTGATTGAATGACAGCACCTAATTTAACTAAATAATTTGCTCTATTTTTAATTAATTAATTGAGTTCGACTCATAGAATGCGTGTTAAATTTACATTCATATTTAAAGATTACGTTTCTATGAAGTGAAAAAGCAACATCCAAAAATCGACAATGTTTATAAAGTGTAGTCAGCCTTATGTATGTGTTTCCGAGAACCCAGTGTGTATTTCCAAGAATCTAATGTTGCGGCATCTTTGATCTAGCGCTCTCTCTGTCCCGCACCCAGCATGTACACCCACTATGTGTGTGTGTGCATACGCCAGTATTGCCAGAATGTTATTTTTTAACAGTTTTAGTTATTTTTGACCGATACATGTTACTTCTATGTTTCACGATTCTAAATGGTACTTTTACTAACAAGTAAGAATTAACTACTAAAATTGAAAAAAAAAAACAAGCTACAAACTTTATATAAAAACACTTTTACCAGATTAATTGCGCATTTAAATTTCTTTTTTTTCAATATTTAATATTCATGTTTCGACTCCTTTACAAGAGCCGTGATCACAGGATGACTAAGGTAATGGTCGTCCTGCATGTGCTTCCTAACTGATAAATTTATACAAAAAAATATTTTTGTATTTTATTTTTCTTATTATATCGATTACTATAAAACTAATGAGTTAACCACCAATTCCGCAATCGGAAGGCCTGTCTCAGAATAACTGGCGAAAGAAACTTGCATATGAGGGACCGAACTCCATCTTACTTATATTATTTACAAAAAGAGCTAACTATATCACTAGGTCTCGCAGAGTATGTCTTTGCAGATATTAATTTATAAATTGGCTCATAATAAAATGCACTTGTAAATTTCGACGCGTCTACTAGCGTCACGGTAGCTCAGCGGTCGCCTGGATAACGAGAGGTCGTGAGTTCGAAATCCACTTGAGGACTCGGCGATGTTGTTTTTTTATAGTCGTATTTTATTTCATAGAACTATGGCATTGTGAATGCTAATAAATAAACACAAGAAAGTCCAAGCTATGTACCATTCAGCACAGTGGTAGAATTTGGTTTTGTTTTGCATTCTCTTTGCTACTAGACAAATTTAGCGAGTTTTAAGTATTACAGTTTTTTTTTTCTAAATAAGATGTTACTTTTTTAGACGTCTCGTGTTAGTTTTGACTATCGGCTGCTGGCAACACTAGCGCACGCAGTTTGTAAATATGTCGTAATAATCATAATCATAACATAACATAATGATGTGTCTGTGAATGACTTAAAAAAGTAGTTTGATATTATAGCACTTTGTAATTGTGTCAAATGAAAAAGGAATACCATCTCGATTTCTGCGTGTA
Organism: Calamotropha paludella; assembly: GCA_927399485.1. Lineage (NCBI taxonomy): Eukaryota > Metazoa > Arthropoda > Insecta > Lepidoptera > Crambidae > Calamotropha > Calamotropha paludella. The sequence goes on along the minus strand of OV656815.1, from coordinate 15,646,768 downwards.
GTGTATTTTGTGTACGGTATTAACAACCTAGATAAAAAATGCTGATGATGTTTTGTGATAACTTGTTAAGACATACTTTCAACTTTAAGTATTTAAAATACTTACGGTATCCAATAACATTTGTAAAAAAGCAATGAACTTTTAAACGCCTAAAACTATAAACTAGGTGCTTTGTGCTGTGATGTGAGTGTATCGACTACCAAGACCTTACACCAAATTCACCGAACTTGTGTTTCCTATACAGTATAATAAATTAGATATTTATTTAATATCCACGCCAGTGTCACTGAATGTAGTATTTAGACTTGTGATGGTTTGTTTCTTTTCTTATGTAAGAGTTACGAAGATATTATCCAAGAATCATTGAACTTGCCTACAATCGAACTATTAGGTACAGGTTTTACTACAGTACAGGCTTTACCTAATAGTTCGATCAGAGTATAGATAGTTATTAAATGAAGCAGAAATTCGGAAATTTTTCAGTTGAACGTTTTTTGTAAGTGTTGTAATAAAAGGAGCTCGCGCTGCGATCGCCGCGCTGCGGTTCATTGTACCGCGTACATCAGCTGTGCGCGATCATGCCTACTTTTAATTGAAGATAGTGTTTTCAATTAAAAGTAGGCACCTATTAACTATAAAATTAATCATTTTATAGTTAATAGGTGAACTGAAAAACAGATTAGGTATAGGAAATGACAGTCTTTCACTGTCATGATAAAATGAAGTCATGGTATGAAAAAAAACGAAAAAAGCTTTTATTTTTTTACAATATAAAATCCTAATTAAGCATATTCTTTACACTTGACCCAACCACACCACGAAGTCCTGGCGGTTAATTTGATTCCATCTTATATATACGAGGGGTGATCCATAAATAATGATAATGAATATTAAACAACATGGTTATAGTTAATTTAGTCCATCTTTGTTCTAAATCTAAAATTCCCTTTGAAGAAAATCTTTGTCTTGACTCTCCAAAAAAGCCTCTATAGCGGCCCTCACTTCGCTATCGTCTTCAAATTTCTTGCCTCGTAGGTATTCCTTGAGCCGAGGAAAGAGATAAAAGTCGCTGAAAGCTAGATCTGGCGAATAGGGAGGGTGTTCGACCAATTTAAATCCCATTTCTTGAATGGCTTATTTATATGATTTTTCTAGCCTGAACAAGTGGGTAGTATAGCAATATATATATACCTATATATATTGGATTTTTATGTGCACTGAAAATAACCAATTATCATTACTTTTGGATCCCCCCTCGTATATTAGAAAATTCTCAGGTTTTCCGAAGACTGAAACTATTTTTTAAGACGTTGTAGACTATGTATCGAAGCGGGAGAAGGACACTACGAGAATTTATTGTGAAATAAGTTACCCTATTAAAATTATAGTAATTGTTTTTATTTATTATGATTAATGTTCCTTGAAATAGCCAAAATAACTATTAACAAATGTTATCGATGTTACCACTGTAAATAACATCCTGTTAATAACTACTTTTAACGGTTGTATCTCATTCTTTACTGAATATTTGTAATGATTACTTTGGTAAGAAAAAATCCTATGGATGACAAAATACGCAATAAATAATTTGGAACATTTCACTTTTGTACATTCGAAGGCAGATTTCGGTTTAAAAAGGCCTATTGAGCTTCCAGTAAAGGTTAGGGCCTTGCAAAGTTTTTAAAATGATTTGAAAGTCATGTAACTTTTTTTTAAATTACAGTTGAAAATTGAACTGTGTCTAACTTAAACCTTATTTTTTTAGTTTGATCGATATTTTTTTTACTTGGATTAATGGCAGGAAGCTGTATATTTTATGTGTGCAAGAACAAGTCTTGAGGACAATGTTACAAAAAAAAGAAAAAGAAAATGCATTATATGCAAGAAAAACAAATATTTAAGTCGGTAAATTAAAAAATTCTCAAAATATAATAAAGAAATATAACTCGAAAACAACGAAAATTCGCGGAACATACATCCGGGTACAACCAGATGTCACTGTCACTGTTTGGACCGCCCTGTATGAAAAAAAAAATTAAACTTTAATGATTAGTAACTTCAAATACCTATAGGGACATAACTCCTGTTTGTATTATTTATTTGAAAACTATAGTATAAATAAATAAAAGGTATAATAACATTTTTATAACTTATTAGAAAACGTTGCCAGTAAATAGAATATATATAAGTGCATTCTGATCCTGCATAACTCCATCTCGTTTAGGAAATCCATATTTTATATTGGCGTCATGGTCAAGGTTATCCGCTAGGAAACTTTGAACATTGAACACTGTAACAAATAAAATTTATGACGATATAATTGTGTTCATGCGAATTTATATAATATTTAGACAAGTTTTTGTTTAAATATTCTGACGTAGCTGTATCAATAGAATACTTTATTAAAATTGCCGTATAATTTTAGGTAATCGTTTCCAATAATAATGAAACACGCAAACGTGACGATAATATACATATATTCACCACCGAACAAATAAAGGAAATAATAACAAGCGCGCCTGTTACACACAAATGTATACCACAAGTTTCTTCAAAAGCAATTCGTACGATTCCTTATGATTCAACGACTAGTTTCGGTACTCAAACTTCAGAAGAAATTAGAATTAATCCAAGTATCGATCAAACCAAGCTTGTAAATAATGTAAAAAATAACCTTAAAAACATGGGTGTTCAAACTGAAATCGAAAATGTGGCAGAAACATTTTGTAAAAAAACTTACACAGATAGCATTTCTGATAATCACATTGACAGCCTATCTAACCAATTTAAACAATCCAATAATATTGGCAATAGTGACTGCATGATCAGTAAAAATGTAAATAGTGCGCCTAAACGGAGAGAAATACAGCTAAAACGCAAGACGTATCTACAATCTGTAAACCCCAACGAAAATAATGTGGAGAAAAGACAATTCAAATGGCGTACTAGACGAAAAAAAGATATTTTAGATCAACCCATGAATTGTATTCTACCAATAACCGGTGACGTTACTAATGGTATTGTTGATAAAACAAATCCATATCCGAATTTCCATGAGGGGATCACGGGTGAAAACTTTTATTGTGATAAAATTAATGAAGAAAATACTAGTATAAATAAAGATCATTATGATGACAACTTAAGTGAAAATACAAGTGGTTCTAGTTTCATGCAAAAGGATATAACCGAGAAAATTGTAATTGAAGAAACATCCACTTCAGTTATTTCAAATACTGGTAGTAATGTTGACTCAGAAAGTTTATACAATATAAAACAAAACTTTTCAACAAATATCAATAACGACAATTCTGATCAAGGCTCTCATAAATGCGTAATGTTTGAAATTGAGAATTCTTTAATGGAAAATCGTTTAAAAACTAGATCAGATGAATGGTTATCTAGGTTTGTTCAAATAATGGAAGAAATACTAACTCAAGTATTGCAACTTGATCCACCATTTCAACATCGTAGTTTACCTCCTCCATGGACTTTACATGAAGCTACAGAATGCATAAAAAAAAAGTTTCATACCGATTGTGACATAACACATGCTGCAAGTAAATTGACTGATCTTTTATACAGAAACAGTGATGACAGAGGTAAGGAAGGACAATTGTTATTTATTTTATTCTTCTACTTCGTTTCATGGCCGCATTTTCTATTTTACAATTAGAATTTAAAACTTAATGCAGTAAAATCATTACCAAGGTTGTTAGCTGTACGAGATTCCTTTTTTCAAATACGAGATTTCTTTTTTCAAATACGAGATTTGTGGTCCCCCGTAGGAGGTTAGAGGTCACTATCAGCCTGGTATTATTATATACGAGATTTTGACACAGAGAAATACATAACATACTTTATCATTGTAGGCAAAAACTTCCTATAAACCTTTCAAAACTCTGTACTAGCTCCGTAAAAAATGTTTTTTTTATTGTATTAAGTCATATATGATTATTCTCCTTCTTGGAGTGGTGGGAGGGGGGAGTGGGGAGTGGGGTTGGAGGTGGTTCCGTTTCGGGTGGAATCGATTTGTTAGTCCATATACTAGATATTTTTTTTTTTTTAATTTTAGGTCAAAAATGAAAGGGGCTGAAAACCCGCCTTATTGACCCTCCTCATTTATTACCATCAACTCTAAGTATCCAAGCCATTAAAACATAATAATTGGTTTATATAATCAATAATCATTCTTCCATAAACGGAAAATCTCCTAGAAATAAATATCTACTTTTCACTGATTCTTACTCGTACGTGAGAAGTTTGGTATACCTATTTATGTTTGCGTACTGCAATAATACGAATTTTTATCAAAAGATTTGTATCATTAAATAGCCTATTCTTTGTTTCGTCTGTTGCTGGAAAAAGCACTTTATATACGAATAAAATTAGAACGCAATATTAAGAAAAAACATTATCAGTAAAGTAAGTTTTTATTATTTTACGTGAGTAATGTTATTTTGGAAGTGCACTTGCAATAGTTTCTATAATTATGTGAAACATTCTATATTTAGTACTCGTAAAATGAATTAAACCTATTTTTTATTTTATACCATAGGAGATTTCTATCTGCATAGGAACGAGGAAAAATAATATATCTTTGGCAACCATGATCCATTATATTCAATATTCTATATATAAACTTCCGTTATGGGATGTCGAATAAGCGCCCCACATTCTTCTTACACATTCACTCTTATAAATAATTATGTACTTACCGATATTTAATAAAAAAACCGATAAATTAGATTTTTCTATCAAATCCATGTACAGAAAGCAGATGTTGCAGAACATTAGTAAATTCTATTTATAAATTAATGTATTTTGTACATTATTTTTCAGGAAAAATATGTATTCCATTGAAACCAAATGTATTTATGGAAATGTATAGCTATGGCGTTTATTTAGTGGATTCTTTGCAGGTGTGTATTGAAATTTTTATTATATATGTAGTTTATAGTTATGGAGTTTTTTAGTATTTATGTAGTAGTTTTTAAGTTGTTTAATAAACCTGCGTAAAACTAAATAACTAAAAAAAAGATAATAGCTTAATTATCAAAATGTTTATATGCGTCACGAAAACCATTTGTCAAGTACATTTTTTATTTTTATGCAAATTGCACCTTCCGGATGCGGGGGAGGGAGGTGGTGAATCCTCCATGGATACTTCGGGCCGGCCCGAGAGTTATGCCAGACTCGTACTGACTAAACACCACCTGAGATTGGCTTGCACCCGGGAAAAGTCATAAGCCTTCGTCTTAGGCGACCACCCTTCTAGAGAGGGGTGGCGCAAGCGCTACTCACCTAGGTGAGAGAGCGCATAGAAAAATCGACCGGCTCCCAGAAGGAGGGTCGGTCATGATGATGCTCACTGCACACTATTTATATGCTCACTCTGCTTAGTTATGTGTATCATAATGTTGTGGGGAAAAAGTACTGAAGCACCTACTGTCTTTACCGTGCAGAAAAAAATTGTCACGATTGGCGTGGGTTTCAAAGGTATGAGACGCTTAAAGTTTTGCTGATGTGGTTTGAAATTTAATCATATGTTATGAAATCCCACCCACCATATATTTAAAATTCTTATATTTAAGAAAAAGTATATTTTAAATATTATTTATTCGTGTTGATTTTATGATTTAAGAAACAAAAATAATTTAACAAAACCAGAAAGGGAGTATTATAGTATTAATTTAAATAAGAATATAATGTAATTTATAGACTATTATTACGATTCGAAACGTACCACTAGAAAAACAAACAGTTTTTCTTTCAATGGAAAGGTTCTAATTTAAAATACTTTTCCACGCGCTAGCGGTTAAAACGCAATTTTCCAGAAATTGAATAACAAAACAAACTTTTCCTAGCGTGTGATATGCTATTATAATATACATGAATATTTTAATGTCAAGCAAAATAACTATAGGTAAACATTATATAATTACATGCCAAATATTATATATAATAATCAATATAAAATTGAAATATGCGAATATAAATATAAATAATGATATAATTTAATGTTAAAAATAATATGCAATAACAAAACTATAATTGAATTGAAATAATTTAAAACTACGAAAAGATCCATTTAAAGAAAGCGCACATTTTAATGACGATGAGCTAGATCTTATATAAATCATCTACAAATTATTGGCAATTTTTACATTTAATACAAATAATAATACTAATTATAATAATATAATTTTAAATTATTCAATAATTCAAACGTCACATAAGGTGCAGATCAGTTCCCTGTCCGCATTTCATTGGCTAGACTAGACTCAGTAGTTTTCAGTAACTTAGAAATGTTTTAATATACAATTAATAAAGCGCAAATAAAAAGTAGTTTTCAGTGTCTTTAAAACTCCATTTACACATTTTTAAGTTACTGCAAACTGCTTTTTATTTTGCTCCTAAGACATTTTTATGAGTTAACTCTTTATTTATTGTATATTTAGATATTTCAAGTTACTGAAAACTACGTTACCAAGTGGGCGATAGAATTAATAAAGAATGAAGTGAGATAAATACTAAAATAAACTACAAAGTTTATTGAAATAATTGGCAAAATAATTATGATAATCATTACTTTAGCGATTCGGTTAACAGTATTCCATAAGAAAAGCCCAAATGTCAGGATTAAATTATTAATATTATATTTATTTGTCTAATAACCAGTACATTGCATCTATCGAATCAATAAGTAAAAAATGTTTAATCTCAATGGTTTATTTTGTTTATTTAGGCTGTTGTCGTGAATTGTGAAGATCTCCAAATAGCAGTTGATTCTTTAACCAAATTGTTAGCTGAAATACAAAACCCGAACAATAGCAGCATCAATAATGATTCCTTTATTGACGAAGTCGACGATCCCTCAGCAAATGCTACAGTGTGTAGTAGTAAGTACCGGAATTCATTTAGGTTGATAAAAAATCTCATTGGGTGGGTTGGAAAGCTGGTTTTCACTTTGCCAAGTGAGAAAGTTTTGCAATACAACGAGATAACTCTATCTTGTCTGTATCTCACTCATTTTTTGTTATTTGACGATATCAAATAACAAAAAATATACATTAAAATGTTATTATAAATATTGTAACTCACATCTCTATTGAAATAACAAAATATAATTCAATATAGCCGTTTAACACGAAATGATAAACTTTTTTATAACCATAGAACATGATTTAAGTGTACTGTGCATGCGCGTAATCTGTCGTGAACTAGTTAGCTGGTTACAAGATTTTCGCTTATTTCTTTATTTAATTTTGTAGATAGTACTGGCAAGACAAATAATTCTACCCGCAACACCAACCAAGACAACACAAAATTATTAATAAATAAATCCAATGAGGAAATTGAAAGTGGCAGTGATAGACGATATAGTCTCAGATCTAATAAAAGGAAATCTAAAGAAGTAAGTTTTCGTGTTAAGCACAGAACAGTAAAAAAGAGTAGAAGTCGCAAGTGGGCGGTACCCACGTAAACTTATGTATGCGTTACTCCGCGCATTTAGACCTTTAGCTTCATCAGTCGGGATCGCTAATTAAGCGAAACAATATAGCAACAAACCTATAAAATTGCAATATTGTGCAGTTTTAGAGTATAAAAATCCTTCGACTATGGACTAATTTAGCCAAAGCAGGTATAAAGTACCATCGCCTATTCATATTTTCTGTTATTTTCAATTAACTTATTAACTGATTATATTGAATTCTTGAAAATGACAAAATCTTTATTTCAACCTTATTTTTGAAACAAAATATTGATGGCATGCTTTCTGTCATAACTTGCACGCTACTCAATTGAGATTACTAATTAGTAATGCACCTGATTATCGCGTAAGTTATAGATATCGATATACTAATTGAAGAGATGCATATTGGTTCCAACAAATTTTATAGAATTGTCATTTTAATTTAATTATTTTTGGAGTTTACTCCTTCAGAATTGTTATTGCTTAATTTTGTAAAAGGTTCTTATTTTTGTACACAAATAAGATTGTTAATTAAAAAAGAAAATGAATTAATGGATACGATTTTGAGGACTATTTTGGGAAATCAGAACCATATTGATCCTAATAAAATAATAATAATAATATTAAAGGTTTGGAAGGCGCATTTAAGTATTTTTTCTTCTTAAAACCAGTTTTATATGAAGATAGGTTTCGAAGCATGATATAAATATAGCAATATGTTTTATTTATTACAGCGTTTCTTAAGATACATACTTATAAGAAAAGTGGATTGATTTGTTTCTTTCCGGTATAAGGTCTCCCGACGTAGGTCTTACGAAGCCATGGGGTACCTTTGACATTCAATACACGCATTGTCAATGTTCATATTTTATAAAATTAGTTTTATCTTATATTATTGCCTGTTTTTTCATTATATTTTAAAACTTATCTATTACATCAATATTTATGTTGTTTTCAACCCTTGTAATTGTTTAACTTCCAACGTCTTCTAGCGTACACAAAAGCGGTACTAGAACAATGAAGCAAGCTCTTATTTACGGACCATAAATATATGCGAAAAAGGTAGGATTTGGAATGATTGTTTTGTGACGTATGCTCTAACGTTATCAGTTTTTTTAACCAATCGGATTATTATCGCAATTTAAAGATGTGCGATTTAGTTTACGCAGGTTTCCTTGAAAACATTGCCTCATGTGACTTCTAGTCTTTTAACTGTTCTGTGATGTTAAGTTTATATTATTTTTTTTGTTAACTGCTTAACGAAGCAATTAAAAAAAAGCAATGGATCGAAATTCTTCTAAATAGTCAAACGCCTAATGTCAGTTTGTTTTTTAGAAAGTAGATGAGCTTCAGGATGTTACCTTTGTCAGAAATATTGACATAAAGTCTACTTTCTTCTCATGTTTAAAACTTCAAAGGAATCAATCAAATAGTGACTCTGCGCATGTGGAAAAAAGTGAAAAGATTTTAATGAAAAACAAACCAGCTCAGAATGACGCAATCGATGACCAACATTCCACAGAGCCTAAAATTATCCGACATTTTAGCAAATGCTTGGAATATGAAGAACGTTTGAAAAATTACCAAAGACAAGAAGATTTAGATACTTTAGATTACATCGCAGATGATCAAGACGGATATGAACATGAAGAATATGAACAAGAAGAATATGGTTACTATGACGATGAGGAGTATAATTATGATATAAATTACACTCCTAATCATAATTATACTAATGAAGAAATGGAAGTTATGTCAGCAATGGATATTGAACGAACAAATTATGACAAATGTAGTAAGGATAAAAATGGTAATCATGATTTTAAGCCGATTTTCGGTAAATTCATGAACGAATTGCAACAAACTTTAAAACAAGTACATAGTTTTTGGTAAGTCCCAGCAAAGTATGTCAACGTTTTTAAACAATCAACTTATTATCTACGTAATATCGTGTAAATAGTAATTTGGTAACACATTTAATCAAAGGCATCATTTTCAAACTCTTTCTATTAAAAGCCAGAAAATGTTTATAAGAAATATAAATTAAATCTCACACGCACTGCTTATGCTATTCTGGCCATTTTATCTTGATATGTATGTTTTTTATTCTTGAGCAACTTTAAATTCAGTCTTTAGTGAATATCACCTCATAAAAAAACCCCTGAAAATATTTTGTCCCCTTTTTCTATCAAAGCTTCACACAATAGCATCGTTTAAGTTGCAGCAAATAAAACTAGTATTTCTACTTCATTCAGCTTTCGCGCAGTATATTATTCAGGAATTAAATAATTTCCGATAGATGGCAGTAAAAGTTACAAATACACATTTAAAACCTAGTAAACCTAAAAAATCAGATTTTTGTTGAAATAGGTTTTAACCGTTATTGAGCGTTTTGAAACAAACTTTTAGATAACCAGTTTTAACTTGATTAATGTTTATTTATGATTAGCAATTTTCATTTAAGTTATAGCGGTTATTTTGAATTTAGAGATATACATATGCCGCGCCCGATAGATACTCTTCGCACCCCTTAAGTTTTTAATTTCAATAAAAAATTATTATATGTTGCACATTTTTCTTTACATTATCTATTCTATAAAAGACATCAAAGTAATGTCAAATAACGACAGTTGTGCACAACCTATTTGTTATTTTTTTATGAGTAATGCTTATGCTTATATTAACTTATATTATTTTATATTGTCAACAGTGTATATAGCCGTGATAGATTAAGTCATTCTGAATCGTTAACCCCTGAGAAGAGACTTCAAATACAAGAGCACGCTGTAAGAGCACAAGCACACTTGGATAATTTGCTAAAGGCGTTAAACAGGTATCTTTTAAAAATTAAATTACATGGTTTGCCGCAAGCGAGAATCAAATCCACATTTTACGTGATTGGGGATTGGGGTCGCTATCGAGATATTGGTAATACCGGTGAATTTGCTAAATCTTGGTGCCGAATTATTAGAACTTGCAAACTTATTTCATTTTCAAATTAACCGGTGGACAAAGAAACTGGGACATCAGGCCAAAAAGAGATAGAGGCACGTTAGTTGTACTTTGGGAGATCTTGTATTTAAAAGAATCCGCAAGAAACTCGTTTGTGTTTTCTGACTTTAAATATGTGTTACAGAATTTCTTGATTTAAGTTAACGTTTCTAGCGCTACTTAAGATGCATAAGAAACATTTACTGAACAAAATTTAATTAGTAGTATAGTTATAAAAGTAAAAGTCATTACCACCGCAGAATTTTTTCTTTTAAATAATCATCAATTCTGCTATAGCCTTAGCTCATAAGTGTTCTTAATTCCATTAACTTTTTTTTAATTCCTCTAAAGGCAGTTCAGTTATTTATTATAGAATGCAATACATTTGCCCAAAAAGGTGTCTTCTTACTATCTTGTTATTTACATTAACACTAACGACAATTCTAGGCAACATGCTGCAATTGTACGCCAGAACGGTGATAATCATCATCTGAGGTTTGCTAATACTGTATATCGATTTTTTCGTTTATATCTCTTCCTTCTATTTTCCCGCTAGGTATTCGGTTTTCATGTGCCTTTTATACACATATTGGGCCATTGATTAACTAACTACTTATGTGCGAGTGACATTTCGCTGGTTATTACAATTTTTGACAACGTAATGATTCTAACGGCATCTCCTTTTTTTTTAAATATAAATTATTTTACCTTTTTTATATATTATATCGCTTAAGTTCGTATTGTGCTTCTTCCAGTATTACTTTTCGAGATGACCTGGGATGTGGTTATGACATTCAAACAATATTGCATAAAGTCGGTGCTATTATGGATTCTAGCCAAACTGCAGAATACAGGTATGAATTATTGCACATATTACATTATAGTGGTTACATAAGTATTTGAATATGTGTTCCTACAAAGTGTGATGTAGGAATGTTAGTATAACACTTCGGTAGTTTTGGAAACCAGTACACACCAACTATGTCCGTTTTTTTTAGCATTAGAAAGAACAAAATTTGGGTACTTTATTGTATACATATAATGAAACTAGCAAAACGTAACATCGTGAAAAGTTTACACTAAAAATACCTTAAGAAGCAGTAGTTGCAAATTTTTGGAACGAAACGTTGGTCAGTTTGACACGACAAAATTAAAAAGTACATGCTGATGTTGTAATACGTACCATATTAGGTGATTTTTAAAATGGTCGCTTAACATGGCCACCATTTGCAACAATAGCGGCAAATGTCAACGTCTGCATTTATCTGTTCTCATTATTTTCTTTGGTTTACTGTTAAGTTTCTATTGTTTTTGTTGAAGTTTTTTGTTAAAGGTTTTTGTTGTTATTTGTTATTTAATCTGTTCAACAATGGACGAGCCTGAAGCCGGTCAAAGTGGACTCCAGCACAAGGTTAGCCACCACTGCTTCTTTGTTTACATAATTTCTAATGCTAAAAAAATGGACTGTAGTTATAAAAAAACATAAGAATGACTATTATCAATTTCATGTTAACTTATTATTAACAAGATTATTATTTAAGGTGATGCCATATGACGAAAAAAATTAAGCAAAGATTGAATGCAAAACTTAACAGGACACGATCTAAAATTGTATGGGAGGTGGTACTGAGAATTAATCAGCTTCGAAATTTTGGCAGCACATAGGTTAAATTACTGTAGACCATCTGGTAAAAAAATACATTTTAAATATCTACCGTTTTGTTGTAATAATTAATTGTAATTATTTAATTCTGGCAACATAGACGAATTGAATTAACACTATTTAACGCTTGTCCCACCCCTATCGGCTGCCACTCAGGGTATGTGAAAAAGTTATCGATTATTGTTATAATTGATTATAATAGGGGTTAAAGTATGAAATTGCCGTTTTATTGCAATAGGTTCTTTGAATTGACATAGAATCTTCATGGTTTGAGGTTTTCGAATGAAACTTTTTTTAAATGGTTTCTATGATGTTCTTTTTTTAAAAAATGTAAAACATTTGAATATCGACTTTCAATTGTTTTTGTTATTCAATTTAGACAAGAAAGATGGATACTGCGAAAATTCGAGTTATTTTTGAATACGAGTTCCGACGCGGAACTAACGCGGCAGAAACAGCCCGCAATATCAATGCTGCGTTTGGAGAGGGGTCTACTAATGAACGCACCGTGCGATTTTGGTTTAAACGCTTTCGTGATGGAAATTTCGACTTAAAGAACGAGCCACGAGGAAGACCGCCCACACAGGTAAATAACGATGAATTAAGAGAGATAGTGGAAGCCGATCCTAGTCAAAGTACCCAGGAATTAGCGGCATGGTTTAACGTTACCTTACCCACAATATTGACTCACTTGCGTCAAATCAATAAAATAAAAAAATACGAAAAATGGGTGCCTCATGATTTGACTGATCTGCAGAAAGAAACGCGTGTTGAAACTTGTGTTGCCTTGTTGAACCGGTACAGAAATGAAGGAATATTGGATCGAATTGTAACATGTGATGAAAAGTGGATTCTTTATGATAACCGGAAAAGAAAAATGCAATGGCTGACCCCAGGTCAAATGCCACAACAGTGTCCTAAAGCAAAACTTACCAATAAAAAGGTAATGGTAACTGTTTGGTGGTCTCAGCATGGTGTTATTCACTATAGTTTTCTCCGATCTGGTCAAGCAATAACGGCAGATGTCTATTGTGCCGAACTCCGAACCATGTTGACAAAACTAGCAGTAAAACAGCCCCGACTCATGAATCGATCTTCACCATTATTGCTCCACGACAACGCGAGACCTCACACAGCACGAGAAACCATTTTGACCCTTCAGGAACTGCAGTTAGAAACCATTCGTCATCCTCCGTATTCACCAGACCTTGCTCCAACGGACTACCATTTTTTTCGTGATTTGGACAATTATCTACGTGACAAGAAGTTTTCTTCCCAGGAGGCAGTACAAAATGCTTTCACACAGTTTGTGCAGTCTAGATCGTCGGAATTCTATCGCAAAGGCATTAATGACCTTCCCATTAGATGGCAGCAATGTATAGATAATAATGGCAACTATTTTGATTAAATAAATTTGTTAAAAATTTAAAAAATAAACAATATAGATTTTCAGTACAAATCGGCAATTTCATACTTTAACCCCTAATATTTAAAAACACAATAATTACAATAAAATCGATTTCGTTTATTTTATATCCAAACCAATAGTTTTTTCCAGCATAAATTATGTTAAAAAGTGTTTCATTTCGTGGTTTAGGCATCAGAGGTCCAATTCTACTAATAAGTTACCGCCGAATCGAAATAAACCACTAAGCATTCTACTTACTTTACCTAATAAATACTTCTTAGAACTTTTTGAGTTTTTGTTAATTCTCTCGTTGAATTTTTTGTACGTTTCCTGTACCTCCATCGCATGACTGAAGCAGTAGTTTTCTACTTTTACAGTAGATTTTGAATGTCATTTTTCGTTAAATTACTTAGATGCAAAAAAAAAATTCTTGTTGAAAGTCAATTAATTCATAAAAAAAACATATTTTCCTTAATCGATTTTTTCTTAGTAGAGATAATTTGTTATTTATAAATAAATAGATTTTTTACGAAAGTCATATCCCAAGTTAAGTCAATTCCCTCAAACACGAGTATGAACCTTATGTTACAGAAATACGTTTTCCTTTAAACATTAAACTAAAATTCTGTTTTTTTTTATTTTGTTTTCTATCTTGGGTAAATTGAAACTGGTGGTAAATAAACGAACACAACGGAAGAAGTATACAATCCGTAACCGCACACCCAGCAGTTAAAAATTAAATGTCACTCGAGTAAATTCAAGTACATAGAATTTGTCAAGCCAAGTCTTGTGTCCTTGCCCTCCTGGACTGTTAATAATTTTATGGTTTTTAACCAAACAAAAGAAATCGAATGTCGATTTTCTAGGGTGAAACATCGATTACATATTAATTTAAAAATAAATTTCTTTGGACTGAAATATCGATTCTTCGATATCAGATCAGCATCCCTAATGTCATGTCAGTGTCAAATTGACAATGTCACAGACTAAATAGAATAATTCAGGGATGCGAGCTATTAAGTCAATGACTTATCAAAAATTAAGTGTCGCGTGCTTGAATTTATTGTTATTTAATTGATTACATATTATTATTTAATTTTGTAGCGAAATTAAATTAACATTAAATAAATAAACATTTAACAAGTTACCTTTGAATAATTTAATAGAACTTTAATGATGTTTTCTTTTATATTGTGTCCATATTCAAATATTAATAAAGAAACGGGAGATATTTAAAAATTAAAATACATTGGATCTGATAGCCCTTAACATAAGCTTTCCAATGATATGACTCTCGTCACTGACTAAGATATAGTACCACTTTTAGTCCATGTCCTTTAGTCTTAGATAGGTTTTCAATAAATTACAAAAGTGATTTGTATTGTTTTAGTTAAAGTATGCACAAATTAATTATTTTTTTATCATTAATATCATTCAGGCATTCTTGAGTAGTAAGCGTTTAAAGATACTGAGATTCAGGACAGAGAAAAATGCTTTTAAGTCATTCTTGGTCGTAATAGAGTAAACTTAGGATCGGCGAAAAAATTATGCGATATATCCTCATTTGACGTCAGCGGCGTAGCGTGGGTGTCGGCCGCCCGGGGCGAAGGACAATTTTGCCGCCCTCTTATTTAGATATTTCAATTTAATGTATACTATACATTACATAGGTACATTAATTCGAGATAACTTTTCGGCAAGAGCAGTCATTATTTTGCATTATACAGTTTAGATTTTAAATAATAAAAGTTTACCTTTATTTGCTCAAAAGTCACAATTTTAAAGCGTGACATAAATTTCGATACGAGACAATGTGAATTGCACAACTGAGTATCGATCAATAAAACTTTAATTGAATTGTCAAAGACATTCTCGCTAATCATTAGTCATAAACAATTCAAGCACAAAATAAACTACTGTGAATCCCTGCAAGTTAGAATAGACGAAGTTGCCAGCAGTCGCTACAATATATCATTCAAAGAAAGGGCATTCCCGGAATTCGTCACAGAATAAGTAATGAAAAATTTCGTGCTCTTTTCAATCGGGCCGCAGTTGCGATAAAAATATGAAATGGTTGAAATATTTTTATTATTTATTGTTACATTTTGCCGCCCCCTAAAAAGTGCTGCCCGGGGCGGGCCGCCCCACTATGTGGAGATCGAGTCGGTTTCGGGTCATAAATCTATAACTTCCATGTTTTTATAGATATACAGCTGATTTTTTTTTAGGTAATCTGAGATAAACGTACTTTAAAATAATATACAGTCTATGCATATAAAAATATATTTAATAATTGTAAAAAAATACAAAACATGAAATATTGAAAAATTATCATAAATTTACGACTAATTTTAAACAATGTGACCTAAATGTTATAATTAATACAAAATAAACACATAAAATTACTCTTATTAATTAAATATAATAAGAAAAAGAAAATAACATAGAATTATATTATTCTACTAGCTCTACAGCTTCATCTATAAGTTCCATAGACTTTTTATTGGAAGGTTTTCTTAAACTTGTTATGTAAGGGTCTGAAGTGTACAAAAGTGTATGTAAAACGTCTTCATTTGTAGCTACTCTAGAGCATTTTCTAGCATGATGAAGTCTGAATCGTTTATAGTCTTTGTTCCTTGATTCCTGGGCATCTTCGGAGAGCTGTCCAAGAGGTAACACTGAATAATGCCGAATTACACTTTCCCCATGAATTAGGACTTTATGGACAGATGATGGCATATAATACCACATATATTTACTAACATAACGTTGTGCTGTATCGAAAGCATACTGTCCAAATTTCGTAGCATTAATTACTTTTCCGCTAGACATAACTTGAAGTAAAACATAAAATCGTTTTATCAATTCCTCATCCACACCGGTAATTTCTGCAGTGCACTGATAATTTTGAAAAAATTTTCTAGCTGTATTACCGTCATTACTGTTACCAGAACCTTGCTTAGGTTTATCTATATTTAAACCAAGTTCTTCTATGAACCTTCTTTGTACATATGTCTTCTTTTGTTTTTTCAAATCTTTATTTTCTGTCGTTGTAGCAGACCATTTTTCAAAGCCTACATTATAAGATATATCTAAAATTAGTTCCATAAATCTAATCCAGCAATGTAAAGTCGAAAGCCCATATTGATAAGAATTTTCGTCAACAGGTTTATTTTGTACTTTTTCTAAATTGTTCATCTCTGTAGGTCTTGCACCACAAATAGTACATACAGCACCTGATGAAGTTTTTGACAAAACTTGAGCCACTTTCCCGTCAACCATTGTCAAAAATAATGTGTGTTTGATTTCAATACTTTCACCATTTTTATTGATTAAGCTTGTTGTGAGAGCGTTTCTTTGAGCTATAATTTCATTAACTACACTTGTAGTTTTCTCTGGTGTCTCTTTTGAAAATTCTATTAAAATGGGCCTACAAACTCTTACTGATGATGGAACAGGGTTTTCCCACAAAGTTTCATTTGTATTAATATCAACAAGTTTCAGAGGTACTAATGAAGATATAAATAAATTTGTGTCAGAAATTAACTCATCCTCTTCAGTTAAGACTTGCTTGTATTCACTTTGTCCGCTTGAGCCATCACAGCCCCATTTCGAATACAGCATTAAATGTTTTTTGCCAGCTTTGTATACACCATTGATTTTCAAAATTCTTGCAATAGTGTGATCCAGCAGATCTTGCAGTTTTATTTTTGCTGTAATATTATTAATTTTTATGCTTGATCTTGGTGGGTAGCACATTCCTTTAGCTTCCTGAATTGATTTATATGACGGAAATAATACGCAGTTCTTCGCAAATAAGCAATTTCTCATGTTTTCATACTGTGCCATGTTAAGGTCCAACTCTATAAAAATACTGAGAGCTTCATCTTTGGAGTACGCTGTTAAATGTGCCGGTTCATTTAAAAGATTTTGACGTATTTCACTTTTTTTATCTATGGGTAATACTCGTAAAATTTCGACAATGAATGCTTCTTCCGTTTCCCCTTGAGATCTCAATCCTTGAAGATATGAATTCAGTATAAAATCAAGGCGACATGTTTCAAGCAACTCCTTGTTTTTTCGTCTTTGTGTTCTATCGGAACTGTCTTCGTAGGTTTTAGAAGGGCGTCCTCGCTTCCCCGTCGATGTCGAAGGTTCAGATTCACAAGTAGGATCTTCCAGATTTACTGTGAATGTGGCATTCAACCACATGCTATTCTGATTTAAAAATTTTTCTTTATTTCTGCCAGATTTAGTGTAGCGTTGACGAAAGTTCGTAATAAGATTTTTTTGTACACTCGCGACAATTTTAGCGATATTTGCCTCAGAAAAGTTGATAAAATTATTCCGTATATAACTTGTTAAAGCAACAACATAATTCCCGTCACTTTCAATCAAAACAAGACATAGGTCGCGTCTGGTACATTGGAATTCACTCATTGCGAGAGAGTAGGTGGTTAGATACACTTTTAATAACGACAATAACGAACGAAAAACAGTATGTAATTATTCAGCATGCAGATGCTCTATTTTATATTAAATAACTGATTTGAAACGTGTGCAAAGTATGGTAAAAACTATTTATCATTATGTGGTTACTCGGTTTCCTATGTGTTTTATTGATAATTTATTTTGTAGGCGAACTAAAAATGGTGAGAAATACTCGATACATTATCAAAACATAAACCGCAATTAATAATATATCACAAGTGTAACCTATATCAACTAATAAAACAAATAGATTCGCCCACGTATTTTTAAGAAATTATTACTATTTCATGTTATGATAGATAGCATTATGTTGTGCAATGAAGTTGCAACTTTTTTTTTCTTCCTGTATAAAAATATTAAATTTCCTATCAAATAACATCATTTACAGACCTTCGGCAACTGTCAAAACTCTAATTGAAAGTTTCAGATACGCAAAAATGATATGTCATGAGATAAATATTTCTAGTAAATATATTTATAAATATATAGCATATTTGTGTATACCAAAAAAAAGTATATATTATAAGCTTTCTAAAATGGTATAATACTTGTATAATTTTCATTGCTAGCTTACTAGAAAATCATCCTGAAAAAAATACAAATTATGATGTTTTCGTGATAATTTTTCAATCATCGTATTTAGATGCTCTTTACTATAAAAAAGTACTAGTTACATACATAATTTATACATAATATAGTAGATCAACTTCTTAGCTATAGTTTCAGGTATAATACAAGTACCTGCGCCGATTTTTACAAAATGTATTTATGGCCAAGCTCTCTTAGGCACCTCCACATAGTGCGCCCCTGCCGCCCCCACTATGCTACGCCACTGTTTGACGTATACTAGTTTCTTTGGAATGCCCCTGTTTTAATAAAATATTCATTAATGCCTGTGATTAGTGTAGTTATTTTATTTTTACCATTCCTGGCTAAATTTCTGGCCGTGATAACATCATTTATGGTTCTGCGTTTAAATGTGCAAATTTAGAAGAAAAAGTTTAAAATTAAAATTACTTACTTTAGGTGTTTATCGATTCTTGAAACAGCTACATAAAATGTACCTTATCATCGCTATTTATTATTTCCTATCACATTTTTTTCTAAAATCACGCTAAGAAATTCTTACCCATAAAATATTTACTATTCATATTCAAATAAGATAAATCAAAAATGTTACAAAAATGAGGGTACTTATTTAGGTGTCCTCGTTTGGGGACGGCTGTCGTATATGGGTTAACAGTGTAAACGAAGTCGCTGATGATAGAGTTAATTTGTTTAAATCTTGTAGCTCAATCACTACGAATTTATTAAAAATAATCATAACAATTAAATGTGTTGAGTAAAATGTGTTTGCGTTATTTATTATTAGTTACTTTGCAAAGCCCTTTTTTGCTGGTTATACATTCCCTGGCATGCATACAACAACTTAACAAAGTTTTATCACAATCTGATCAATGTTTTCGAAACGCATAGGGAACAGAAATGAAAATATTGATTTTTATTTGTATAGAAAACGTAAATTAAACTCTGATATTGTAGCAGGATATATTGCCAAAACATTTTAGTTCAGTTTCATTTATCCAGAGAACGGGGCAGTCCGGGACAATGTTATGTGTGGTGCTATACGTAAACACCCTTGGATTAAACTTACAAAATATCAAGCTGAAATCTGCCAAGACTTTGTACTTATAGCGCAAGTTAGATATCATCGCATACTATTTTTTATTAAATTTTTCTAGTATTTTGTAAACAAAATTGTCCCCACAACATCTGATTGCCTTAATTAGGACTCTTTATTGGCATGAAGAAAATTATAAAATATAACAAAAAAACCATATGTCTAAAAATACCAAATCGATAGTAAATGATCAGCTTCTCTTGATTGGAAGTACACCCGGATAGCGAGAGTTCTGGATGTCTTGCCTGATTACAAATTGAATTTTGCGAGTCAAATTTTGTTAAAATTAGACTTAAAAGTTTGATTAAGGTTCTCTAGAAATAAGTGCAACACTTAATGTTTAAACTTTTTTGCAAGGCCTTAAAATTCCAACTAACTTAAGAAAATTGTCATTTTAAAAGGTTTACAGTCTGATGAATGAAGCTACTTTAACAGATTAGATCGGTCAAAAGAATTTTACAAGCTTTCAGCTTTGTTCAAAAGAGAGGCTAGCCTTAAAAAAGGGATTGAAGACTATTTTTTTTATCACTACATTCACTACATATTGCCTCGAACAGTATCAAAAATTATCTGCAGATAATAGTCTTATGTACATTTTTTTGTTAAACGAGGGAGGTTAAAGTAATAAAGATTAAAGATAGTTTCAATTAAACATATAAAAGTTGTTATGTAATTAAATTAATAAAAACTATGCAATTATATTTACAACTGTTAAGCTTAAATACGTACGTATTAATAGTATGTATGAAGTGGACACATAAGCCATGTCTATACACATGTCATAATCAACCAATGTTTTTTTTTTAGAAATATCATTGCGAAAGTCAAAGACCAGGCGACTATTCTGCTAGAGACGGTGAATATTGTACTGGAAGCTGTGAAGTAATATTGCAAACAATATGAGAACAAGCAAGTGATATGAATTGGTAATGTGAAAAAACAAATAACTTGTTAAGTGAAATAGTTTATTAAAATTCTTTATGTAATACATTTGTTCTTCTCTTTTAATTGTTTAAATAATATTAAAGTAAGTTTACTGTGTTACATTGAAATGTATTAAAAGCATGTTATTCAAAAAAAACCTTTTATTCGTCAAACTCCACTGTAAAATTGTGGTCATGATCTCTAATGTCAACAGTTTTATATTTAATTCTTATTCGTAATTGTCAATAATTAAATTTGTTTAATAATATGGCACTGAACGAATTAACTTTTCGACAATATTGTATTTTAACAAGATAATGTACCTACCCGATACATTTTTGACTAGAGTAAATAATCTAATTGAAACCCTTTCCTTCCATCATAGCTTGTGCGCAGTATCTTGGGAATTGTATCACTGATAGTAAAAAGTCCGTGAGACCCTGAAATAAAACGAAAACTTTTAATTAGTTGTTTCAAAAGTATAAAGCTTGTATTCATCAGATCACCACTAAAGCTATCCATATCAGGTTTTATAATCATATTACTGTGGCTCGCGACGTGTTTTTCATCGACCAAGAATACGAAAATTATCATTTCACAAAGTATATTTGGTAGACTGTTATTTTATTTTTATGGCGTAACAATACAGTGAAGATACATTAATTAATAAAATGATCTATAATGATGGGCTCGTTTTCTAGTACACTTTGTAAACCTGAAGTTTAGTACCTCTCTTTCCAGCAATATAAAATAAAAAGGACGGGTATAAAATTATAGAACCGTCAAATTAAATTTAAATTACAAAAAAAAAATTATAGATAAAAGGGCATGCTTCTTAAAAGAATACTTTTATTTTAAACCTTTTTTAAGTTGAAAATGAACTATCAATGACCTGCCCTTTTCTTGTCTGAAGATAAGAAAGTGATTTAAAATGTGTATAAATAAAATTATCGAGAGGTTACAAAATAGAGCTCAATGATATTTGCATTATGTAAGCCTAAAGCGGTTACAGGATGTTTGATTTGCCATAAAAACTTACCACGTCAAGTCACTTGAAATAGCATCCTTATTCATATTAAAAAATCTGTATAATAATAATAGTTTTTCTAGATTAATTACTCATAAACATTCATATCATATATAGATGAACCACTTATTTAGGCAAGCTGTGTTTTTGTTTTTCTATTGGATTTACCAACCACGGTAAGTATAATTTCGAATCAGCTTAATGGACGGAAAACGCAATGCAGCTTGCTAGGTAGTTACCGGCAAAACTACATCAACCTATCACAAAAAATCAAACTTTCAAATGAAATCGAACCCTATGCGTTTGATTTTAAGTTCGAAATCGACTTTTCGGAATCGAATCGGAAATTTGTAATTTTTGGGGAATTTTTTTTTCCCAAAAAAACTTGCACAAAACTCTAAAAAAATTATAACCTTTTCCCGCTTTCGTCGGATTAATCCGACAAATATTTTCGTGTCTGTTTCGCCAGAGCCATATATTTACGGCTTTATTTATTTAATTACGCTGTATTGTATAAAAAAAAATGGTAAGTAGTTAATTAAGTTAGTATCTACAATTTTATGCTCTTTAGTTTCTTAATTAAAAGTCTTAAAAATAATTTCCCAAATTAGATGGATTACTAATATAATTTTTAGAAAATTGTGTTGATGTACACACCGCCCCTATCGGTGAAATCCGACATCAGGGGTGGGGCAAATTGAACATTTCTTTGCCGTATTTTGGAGTTTTTATTATTTATTAATAATGATAACTATCGTATTTGATTTAATTCCTATGAAATTAGGCAAATTTATTTTTGTTAAATTTCAGCGACTGAGTTGATGGTTCTCATCCCTAGCCTACATATTTCAAAACTTATGTTGTTAGTACGCCCGGCGCAACGGCCGGATTTATCCGACTTTAGACGACCACTTTGTACGTCATAAACGAGTGCGGACTTCTAGAATTTTCCATCAGTGTTGTGCTTATGCGTTTAGTATTACGTTCAAGTATCGATCAATGGTAGTATATCATGACGTCTGCTGAAGAATTAATACGAATTCTAGATGGCGATGGAAACGAAGAATTTAAGTCAAACGAAGAGTTTATAATATTGATGAAGAGGTTTTTTTATTACATCCCTTTCTTTTAGTTTATTATGAAGTATGGTAGAGATGTCCTTGGTAGGAAATTGAAACTTTATGTCGTGAGCGCGCTATGTGATGAAAATGCGCACGCGGCCGTCCTGGGACGGTGGTTCTAATTGGTTGCAGCGCGCGTCTCGTGTGTATTCGCTCGTAGATACGTAGGTAGATTTTAATCAATTAATAACTTAGGTATATTACCAAGGACAAGAATTGGGAAATGTAAACAATGTAAAATTCTTAGGATTAGACATTGATCAAAGATTGGTCTTGAAACAGCACGTAGAAAATGTGTGTAATAAAGTTAATAGATTATTTATACCTACTTTATTCATGCAAAGACATCGATCAAAAGTACTGCTCTCATAGAGTACTACGCTTACGTTCAGTCAGTTCTTCGTTACAGTCTTGTGGTATGGGGCAAACTGTTATTGATATTTTCCAAAATATATTTTTGTTTTAAGTTTGTTGTTAACTGTTGCACGTACTACTACATAATATATAGATAAATATTTATTACCTTCCTGTATTTACAGCACGTGCAAATATTTTTGAGCTCTTGTTTTCGTACTTGAGCGCATACTGGTACTATTGAGAAATAAAAATGGCGAAGTTTACCTCTGGGCTGATTTTATTGTGTAAAGTGATTTTAACTGGCTTTTTGTGTTACTAACTTAATAAAAAGCATGGTAATTTCGTAGGGTAAGAAGTCATTACGTAATTAGTGTTAGTTAACCACGCTCTCAAAGGCAAATATCATTATTATATCTTCTCTGAATATTATATTCTTTCTGAAAAAGTTAAACACACATCCCTCTTCGTTGTAGGTAAGTATTTATTCTTCGACTATATTATGTGCCGGGCGGTAGGCTAGGGGCTGGACAACTGATATGAAACCGGGCGGTTAAAAGGTTAAAAAGAGCTATTCGATTTTCAAGAGCATACTCCTATTGGGGATTTTTATGGGCAAACGTTTTCCATCAGGAACCAGAAAATGTTGGGCATAGGTACATTACGGGCCGTGGGATTTTCTGTTTCTGGTCTCTGGCGGTAATTTCTAATAAGTGCAACAACGATTGTCTACATATTTTTTTTACATACAATATCACCAGTTAAGTACTAGCAGTACTAACTTTAACAGGGTTTAAAACACTACATTATATACGTAATTTTTATTACCGTTAAAGGTTCTATGCAAACTGTGAATGGTATTATAAGAATGTATAGTCCTGCTGCAAAAGAAGCCACCCAAAATCCGATAAATATGAGGATGAGAAGCCAAAGTATTGAAAACAACACGTTGCCCATTTTCTGTAAAGAAGAAAGGTTATTATTTACATAACGTCATTATTTACTCATGCGTGTACACCTGCCACAAAATATAAAGTAAATCGCTCATGGTTTATTTATTTATTTATTTATTATTTATTTACTGGGTTTAGTTATAGAATATCTCATAGGGCAACCGGTGAAAAAAGTTTGTTTCCGTACTGCCCTTGTCTACTTTTATGACATATAACTGAGAAAGAGACTTCCCAAGGTCATGGGTAAAAATAAATGATTTAAGTAAGACGAGAAAACTTCCAACACTTTTCTTGTAAGGTAGCAGTTTAAATATATAGAGTGTTTGTTGCTACTTAATAAGAGTTAACGGAATTTTTTTTTTCGTAGAACATACAAAGGTTTGCACACTCCTTGTGAGGCAAAATCTTGTCTGTTTACATTTAAAATAATTAATAGAATATAAAATTATCTATTTAAAAATAACTTTAATTTGGTAAGCATTATGGGTGGTACTGCCAGCTTAGATTCCCTACTTCCACTGAAAGCCAATAACGTTCCTCCTTGTTTGGGAAGTTTTATAAAAAAATCCAGGTAAAATCCGTCGTTTACGGTCCGCTTGCTACTTTGCGACACAGTTTTAGTCAACGAGTAATTTGATCACTAGCATGTAGTTTTGGTATTATTAGTATTTAAACCGGAACGTAACCACGATAAGATTAGATTACGTTCGTAGTAAAATGTACCAATCATACAAATTGCTGGTAATGATCTTATATCTATATCTGATATTATTTTATACCAAATGATGGATAAATATTTATGTTACCTATATACATTTAAGGCAAATGTATGGGTCTTCGAGGAGATAAGTACTACTTACAGTTATTTCATTATAAATCCAATATTCGATGATAATAAATGGGTTCATACAAGATAACGTACATAATATATATGTACATAAGTAAAAAGACATGGATATTATTGATAAAAATAATATCTTATCGATATGCCGCTCAGTTATTCATAAACTTCCACGTGTTGAAATAATACTCGAAATATCTTTTTGAATGTATGCAGTTCTACGATATTGTTACATCTCTGTTAAGATCTATTCATAAAATTTACTTACTACGCCTACGTTTGTCCCTTGTTGTTATGAGGTAACTGTACCTACTAACTAGATGACTAAAGCGAGATCATGAATTACGCTCCATACCCACACAGAATCGCGATTTAACAAATTTTGTAAACTATAAATAGTTTCTTGCGTTTTGTTATTCTATGAGAAATTCATTAATGCGTGTGCCCAACTGCTAAAATAGTCGTACGTATCATATACATACTTAGCTAACGGTGAAAGTGGTACCCAGTTAACAGTAGGTGAACGAACGCTATGTTTGTAAATATATTTAAAACTACTCTTTTTATTTACAAACTGCGCTTTTACTTAAAGAATCCGGATGACGATGTTATAGTGTGAAGAAGTTATGTGACATATTAGTAATTAAATTAATTAATGAATTATTTAAGTTCGTAAAAAAAAGCTAATCTTTACCCACAGTTAGCAATTACAATATCTTATAAGTAAACTTATTAACAGCAGGTAGAGCTACCAACTTTTGCTACTCTCGCTCTAAAATTCTCTTCTAGTAACTTGTTCTATTATTGGTTTTTAATGGAATTAAAATGGTTGAAGGCTACTTACCGGTTTGTTTTTAATTAACAACTAAAGGAAAACAACACAAAGCGGTACGAACCGACTCGACTCGTCAGGGTTTAGTTTTGTACTGCGGATGTTAGCCTACGGCTACCTCATGCGTGCTTAGCCTTATCTGGGTGACGGAATGTCGAAGCTAACGTTGCTTGGTAGTCACTTGTGTGTATTTTATGACTATTCGTGAACGAAAATACTGTCGCTCTACGCTTGCCTATGGAATTAAGTATAATATATGTTGGTTGTCCAAAGTAAACTAGCTCCGTTAGTCGTATTTTTAAATAACGCTTTGAAATATGTATTTAATTTTAAGGATTGTAATTTGATTAAAGTATTTAAGTTCCTTAGTCTTCCTTGTGCACTTTTATTAAACTACCCTTAAACTATTCGGATAATTTCATTTGAGTTGAAAATATTAATATAATAATTTCTATAATATGCAATATGGGTATGGGTTATAAATATATCAAATTAATTATTACGACGAACGTTGTCCAGCCCGTTGTCGAGTTTGAGATCATATGAAATATATCATAGAATAAAACACTTAGTTTTATAAGATTTTTTTTTCCTAAAAACAAAAGTAATAGGCATACGATACCTAAGGCAATTGAAAATAATCCACCATTAAATTGTGAAAATCACTTAGGAAAAAAAAAACTCAAAAGACAACAGCGTTAATCCAAATCACATGCAACGTGAGATGTCAGTTCCTCACAATTTCGGTCCAGCCCGCCTAGCATAGGTACGCAACACGACAAAATTTAGTCGATCCGTTTTCTCGTGTTTTAGTCATTTGTCGTCAGTCGTCTCTAACATGGCTGAAGAAGTCAACAGAAGTAAAGCTAACAGAAGTCATAATATTCGTTAGATGGCAGTAATAGGCTTTATAAATATTTTATTTGTAGGTATTAGAAGTAAGCTAAGAAAATACCAAGACACTCCCTACGAGAAAGCAATCCCGTGTAAAGTCCTTGAAAATTAGGAGCTCTGTCAGTTTCTGAGAACTGATATTATTGATCACATATCGTCAACGATCTGTTGATTGATTAGCATTAGCTGAACTAGTCAGCTAAACAGCTAATATATCGCAGAATAATTTTGAAAATAAGGATTTGATTAAATTTATGGTGATACCCTATTTGATTATAACTACCTACTATTTAGTTATTTTATTTTATTTAGTTAAGTAGTGTTTTGGAGTGATATTTTTCATTTTTATAGTATTTGGTTTTCATCAAAATACCTACTTATTATACTCGAAACAATGCAACTAATTCTATTCCCATGGATGTGTAAAGGTGGCACTTGACATGGCGACTGGGATTTGCATTGGCGTATTTGTCTAGTTTGGCAAAACGTTGGACATAGGTAAATGTCACAAACTACACGACTATACATGGTAACCAATGCCAAATTAGACAAATGTCGTGGCAAATGTTGGCTAATACTTAGTGCCGACGACGGCGGACGTGCTTTAAGTTGCTAGTACACATTATGTATTTGCCTACTTGCTACCATTATTTGCTTATAAAACACAAAGTAATTAAAAGATCACGGAAGGCAAGTGGCAACGCTGGTGGATGCATGCTCGTCATAAAAAAAGAAATGAGTAATATAAGAGTATTTAAATTAAAATGCTATGCAGGATTACATTGCAATGTGTAGCATTATACTGTATTTTTAATTAATAACACAATAATTTATCACAGTTATTATTTTGGTGACTGTTTGGGGCAACGGTAGAGATCCGGATTTTTTTCCGCCAGTGCGGCTACTCCTTTAGAGCCTGTCCGCATTGCGATATTTCACCGCGCGTTTTTCTTCTCGCAATTTTGTAACATCTTGAATCTTTATAGGAGTAGCCGCACTGGCGGAAAAAACTCGAGCGGTATAAAAATCTGTGAATTGATGCAAATCGAACGTGATGCGATGCGAATATATTTCCGCTCGAATGTTTTGTATAGTATGAAACAGCTATGGCTATGGCCGCATCGCGTAATAAAATTCGCGCGAATCGCTCAGTCGTGCATCAATGTGTATGTAATCAGGGATTTTAGCGGTATCCGAATAGAGTGTTCTGAACACTGTTTTTCATTCCTGTTTTAAAAGTTAAACAGAAAGAAACTGTAACACTTTGAATCTATTTTAGAAAATACCGGTTCATAAGTGATAATATCTGTTACAATCAATAAGGTTCACATTGGCCTAACTATGCGACAGCTCACTAATGATTTGGGTACATACTTTGAAATGCCTATGTTGGTGTACTGTGTATTAGTGATGTGCCGGATCGTCAAAAATGTAGATCCGCAGATACGGATCTAAATACGGATATTTGGTGTCAAGATTCGCAGATACGGATACGGATCTTAACTTTCTTGCACAATCGGTGTCGGTGCGCGCAATCTTGATTTGAGACATGTTTCGACTTGCTGCTGGTATTGATACATGAGTTTAAAAAAAAGGTCTACAAAGAAGTTTAGTAGTGTAGGTAATTTGGAATTATTTTTTGATAATAAATGATGAATGTGCAAAGTGCAAAATTTGTGATGGAAAGTATTCTCGTAAGGGTAAAGGCACAACTTCCTTAAAAAATCATTTACAAAGAAAACATCCTCAAGAATGTTTTTTATTATTTAAAGAAGACTCTGCTAAGAAGAGTATCGACGAAATATCATGACCGGGAATATCTTTACAAACGGTAAAACGAGATTTTAAACAAACCTTTTTAAAGAAAACATGGAAAAAGCTGAAATGTGGGATAATATAAACCCCAAATCAATAAAATTAGACTATTTGATTGCTGAAATGTTAGCTTTATCGGATCTACCTTTTCAAAACGTAGAAGAATTACGGTTCCGCCGATTGATAGACCATATTGTTCTAAATTATGTTTTAAAAGGTAGAAAGTATTTTACGGACCTTGTTTGTATTAAGCTTTACGATAAAGTGTCATTAAAAATAAAAAACATGTTACAAGATTTTGAAAAAGTTTCCTTTACAGCAGATATCTGGTCTGACTCTTCATCAATTTAATCACCTATTTAAGGCGAAGAGTAAGGCGCACTAGCGACGCCAATTTCTTTAAATTGTTAGCTACTAAACCGGATCTATTTTAAATAATATTAAGATCCGTAAAAGATCCGCCAAAACGTAACGGATACGAACACGGATACGGATCTTTCTTCTGCCTCGGATATCCGGCACATCACTAATTGTTTTACGTAGAATTTGCGATCTCGACTGAGTCAACAGAAGATCTAAGTGCGCGGAGTTATGTATACTATAAGTTACGTGGGTACCGCCAATTTGCAACTTCTACTCTTTTTTACTGTTCTGTGCATCACCGCGCAACTTTTCCGAATCATTCGGATCAATTCATGTTTCGGTCGGAACACAGTAGGATCTTTAAAGAGCGACACACGTCTAATAGGGATGATCGATATTAGAAAAGTATCGATATTGATATCGATGTTAATATGAGAACAAAAGTATCGATGTATGATAAATATCGATTGAAGAACATCGATATGTCTAAAAACATCGATGTTTTCAGTAACATATAAAATTGTCTATTTTATTTATGAAATGTGTTTATTGTTATTGAAAGGGGTTTGAAGATTTTTGTATGGTGGGTGGCCCTAACGTCGGCCGCCATTTTGATTTTTTTTTCAAAATCGCGAGGCAGAACGACAGTTATATGTATATTTAAATGGAGGACACTTATACAAACAGCAAATGTTATATAACATGATATCCTAAAGCGTCACGTTTCGGAGTTATTCACCAAAATAAAAGTATAGGTAATATGTGACTATCCATGAGAAAAGGTGTCTTTTGGTCGTTGGCTCTTATGACATTGTTCTTATTATAAGCGTTAAGCGCCGATATTGGCCATACCATCAGATAAAGTTTCTTGTGGTCACATATTTTAGTTATGAGCGATAGAGATAGAAATATATGGCATGGGCGCGACACCAAGAATATCCTATTCAGCCTCCCGCTGTCTTCTTGGATGATATTATTTATACCGAATACGATTAATAAATCTTATATGTTGTATTGTATCGTTTTCAATTATTTTTAGGTTTACCTACAAATAAATCATTATAATTAAACACATTTATATCTTATTCCTATACTGAATTGTATTAAAAAGTTATTAGTATTAAGATATTTATTTTCTTTCCTTGTCTGATTCAGATTAAAAGTAAAAACTTAAACAACATGAAATAACTACAAAATAAATAACTAAATTCGTTATAAAAACTGTTATTTTTATCTTTGAATAACTCAGAAACGTGACGCTTTACGATGTTATGTTATATAACATTTTGCGCATCTATAAGTGTCCCCTATCCAAATATATGACATTTATTGTGCACCGCGATTTTGAAAAAAATACAAAATGGCGGGTAATGTTAGGGCCAAAACCTTCAAACCCCTTACAAGGGTTAAAGAAAAATAAACAATCCCAGTATTTCTTTGGCACGCTTTGTAAAAAAAATAACTTTGCAGGTATTTTCCCTTTAGTCTGTTCCGTTGCTGGTACAAGAGTTTTAGAAAAAAGATTTTCTGAATCTGTGAACATTGTTGTGTAACACAAATATTTAAGAGCTATTTTCTTTAAATTTGGCTATGTGGATTCTAACACTTTCCATAAAAACTATGGGTCTTGCTTTAAATCAGCTACCGGGGTTTTTAAATAAAATTTTAATTCCGTAGGCATATTCGTGCCACGTTGACTATACTTTGTCCAATGTAGGATGATAATTTTGACAGGTGTCACTTCCTTATTGCTACGTACTAAGGTTGCGGTTTTTTTACGTATATTTGGCTTGACATTACAATAGCAACTTTATACCCTCTATATAGGTGTCAACTGTAAAAAGTATCATCCTACATTGGACAAAGTATAGAAAAATATTATTTTTTTATTCCTTTTGATCTCATATCAGGAAATTGAGATATTTAACTAAAGCGAGAGTTGGTTGGGAGAGTAATTTATTGTCACTACCCGTGTAACTTTCTTTGAAATTACAATCGCTCCTTGATTAAAAAATTACTAACCTGTCACGTGTCATTAGCGGTAATTTATCCACTTTTTTCACAGGATAAGTAACCTATAAAATGGAAAAATATAGTGAACAGTTATTTTACTGCTAAAGTTACTCAAGAAAGAAATAATAATACAATGCAGAATAAATAATAATGTTATTTCGTTTCCGAAGTTTCATTATTGACAAAATTAATAGTTAATCAAATCTGTTTCCGCTTCACAAGTTCACGCACTCTCATCAAGAGTGACGCGAACGTTAAATGAAAATTGACAGTATTTTTTCATCCCTTGAGAAATGTAAGTAAATAAGTATTCGTACGGCTTCCTTCGGTTTTGTTGATCAGCCTCATCTAGTGAAAAATAGTTGAACTTGATAGTCATAGTGAAACTTGTTAGTTGAACCTAGTACATCTAATGCACACGAGATGTTTTCCTGAGGAATAACTGACTTTTTGATATTTTTTCTTATAACATCGATGCGTCGATGATATCGAAATCAACAGATCCAGTTTTTTCCAGCTACACATCGATGTTTATTCAGCATCGATAAATATCGATCATCCCTAACTTCTAATAATGATAAATGACAGACTGTTGCTTGAAAGTTATGTACAGACAGGTTATTGAATGATTGTGCATTTTTGACTAAAATTTAGTTTTAAATTTGTATTTTTAGTTTTTCCAAAAATTTCATATCATTGATTTAAAAGTAACAAGTGCGAGTCACTTGGGTACAATTCAAAATTGTTAAAGAATCTGTTTATTAAAAAGGCACAGCGAAATACAAATTATTTTTGTTATGGCTGGTTAT
The DNA here is from genome assembly GCA_927399485.1 of Calamotropha paludella. Lineage (NCBI taxonomy): Eukaryota > Metazoa > Arthropoda > Insecta > Lepidoptera > Crambidae > Calamotropha > Calamotropha paludella. The sequence continues at coordinate 15,615,114 of OV656815.1, read as the reverse complement.
TTTGAAGAAATGGGATGGAGAGAACTGAACGAAGGAGAACAACCGGATCATCTTTTGCATATGGCTCGCTTTTTGATGGATTTTGGCATGTATGAAGATAATTTTACTGGAGAATGGCCACGGTAAGATTTATCTTAGCAGCATCCTATCGCGTATCATGCAATCGCCAAAACGTTTGCCAAGCGTGGCGATTATGGCACAAAAACCCTCCAAGAATTATAGTAAAAAAAAACTAAAAAACACACTTTTGTGGTTATCCAAACTAAAAACTAAAAAAAATATTTTAACATAAGAATTAAGTAATTTACAAGAATATTAATGTCATTGTGGAAAAAGTAAGGTATTATGGTAATAAATGAATAAAAAAAAATACACCAATTAATATTGACTACCCAATTCTCTTCTTACAATGAAATTATTTTTCTCATTTATAATTTAATTGTTATATTATAATTATTTTTTTATTTATTAGTTCGGTTTGCCATAAAAACATGTTTTTCAGTTTTCTTTTTACTATAATTTATTAAAATTAGACAGTTAATATTTACAGTACTGGTCAGCAATTGCTGTATAAAAGATTGTGATTTATAATCTTTCTGATATAGACATATTTGGTTTATTTGTTCACAGGTTGCCACCACCTGCTGCAACAGAGTCAGTCAAAAATTTATCAGAAATAATTGTTGAAACTGATACAAAAAACTGCCCCATCTGCTTAAAATCTTTTCACATTGGTGATAAAGCTACAAAGATGCCTTGTGACCATGTGTTTCATTCAGCATGCATATTAACTTGGTTAGGCAAGGTAAAAATTTCTTAAGAATAAGGGCCTATTAAGGGCCTATGCACATTGCGTTTTTTTACTGCGATGTAGAAACACGCTTCGGCAGTGCGTTTTTTTTATTCCATGGAGCTATTTTTTGCATGTCTAATACGTTTATGACGATATATTAAAAGACACATTTGCGACAGTTCAAGCGCGATATTAAATTAATACAGGTATCAAATGTAGAGCTTTGAACATTTACATAAATTCATAGATAAGCTGCGATTGTATCGATATAAACGCGTGTCGATGGCGCCGTAAGAAAACGTGGTTTGCAGAGGCTCTAAGTAGACAATAATTTATGCTTAAGCACCACAACTTTACGCTAGATATGTTAACATCTGATCAAAATATCCATTACATTCAGCCAAACAGAAGGCTTTTTATGCAGTTATGCCCTTAAAACATCTGGGCTTTTTATGGTGGTTTTTTATTCATAGGGATGGTCTTATGCCCTACCAGTGGTATATTAAAAATGATAAAGCACTACGAAGGATTCTAATGCTGTAGTTTACTTATAAACTACAGTATTAGAATTCTTCAGAACATGAGATTTTCAGTGATATGCAGTTTTACTATGGAATGCAATCTCAATCTCAATATAATTCTAATACAATTCCAATCGTAAGACCATTTGGTACTCTTAAAATTGATTTTGGCGGGATTTTATTGCTCTTTACATTGACTTTCAATTTCAAGAAATTGAATTGGCTACATAGAACTAAGGAGGAGGCTTTTACCCAGAACAGGATCCATGTCTGAAACTATACTAACAAATACTAATAATCAGCATAAGGTTTAGGTCTACTAACAAAATAACACAAATATAAATGTAAAGTACAGACTTACTGGATAAGGAATGAAAAGCTTTTTTATTATTCATTTATTTTATTTTATTTACATAGAACTAAATGATCCAATTTATGAACTTTTTACACGTTTTACAAACCCGGGACGCCAAAACATCTTCACTCAATTTCCGCGCAACCAAATACCAATGTGGTGCTAGAGTCAATTTCAAGAGTGCCATTTGACTTTTTTAGATTAATATTGGGATTAACTTTTGGTATTGCCAGTAGCCCCCACCGCATGCGGTGCTGACACTTGACACTTTTAAGGTGTGTTGATTTTAATTTAAGAGATACATAGAATAAAAGTTAACCTGATTGTAAAAAATTTTTTTTCAGACAAATTCCTGTCCCTTCTGTAGATATGAATTGCCAACTGATGATGAAGGTTATGAAGCATTTAAGAAAGAAAAGAAACGTGCTGTCCAGAGAAAGGAAGATATAGATACACTTCACAACTCAATGTTTAGTTAACTGGTGAAAGTGAATAACATAAAAAAAAAAAAACTATGTGATTGTTGGACATTTTCGGTAGATTGGTACAAACCATGCACATTGTATACATTCCTATTTATTGCACTGCCTTTGCCTTTTATAAATTGATTAACGTTTAGAAAGACATTCTGTATGTACTATCGAGGCCTCTGGCACCTTATCAGTCCTAAGTCGAAAGTCCCTAGCACACTGAACGATGTCTATCGCTTCAGGCCACGCCCCACTCCATTCATTAAACACTGGCGCGCGTGCGCAAACAAGCAAGTGAGAGCAAGGTGACAGTTGACAGTACTGACATCAAGGGCGATTTTAAAACTAGTTGTTTATGATTGGCCGTAGTATAAATCGTAGTAAAATACGAAGCCAATCAGGGGTCGTGTGGGCGTGTCCGATGCGATCAGTTCAAACGAATATTTCTACAAAGTGGTAAGGCGCGAGAGACCTCGATAGTACATTGTGTATGTTCCTGTACTCCTGGTGAGTGAAAAATGAAATAATTTGTATGTAGGTGGCTCTGATAACGGACAGGACGACGTCTGTTAGGTACCCTATTTTAATAATATTGACGACCTGCATAATCATTATCATGATTTCGATTAACATGTGTATGTTAAAATTTTGGTAGTTAGGAATTTTACATTAGTTATTTTGGCAGTGCGGTGGCTTTTTTACTGAACTTGAAAATATGATTTTTATTTTATTATTACATAATTATTTTAGTATCAAGTATTTAAAAAATAAAAAATCAATTGCGATGCAATGTCAATATTCTAATAATAATAATTTCAATAAATTAAATGTTAAACCTTATCTTTGTATTTATTCTTTTAGTAGGGGGCCATCCATTAATCACGTGAGGTTTTGAGACTACTTTTTACACTCCCCTTCCCTCTGGTGATACGTGGTGAGGTTCTAATTCAACCCCTCCCCCCTTCTAACATCACGTGTATTTATTTTATTAAAAAAGAAATTCCTTTTTTTTTAAATATAAATAAATTAAAAAACTGTACCTTATAAACATTCATAAAAAGTATCTATTAATCTGAAAAGCGTTCTCGGACTACGGATTTGCTTGATTGTGTTCAACAACTTCATAAGAAATAATAACACACAAATATACACGTGATATGTAACTGTAACCGAGGGAGGGGGTCCCTCATTGTGATCTATAGTGATGTTTTCCGACTCCCCTATTTAGACCTCACGTGATTAATGGATGTCCCCTAACTGATATAGTGACAGAATTGGAGCCCTACCTTAATGCCTTTATTATGTATGTTTTATCTTTTGTCTAAGTTGTTAGGTGTCTTATTTATTATTAATTGTTACCACCCACCAGACAAAGACAGCATTGCCGAACGGTCCCAACCGATCGTATTCCAGTGCTGAAGTCTGGTGAAGCCATATTGGAGTACGAGTCAGTACAGTTGTGCTGGTTGCAACGGACGATTTCTTGAGATGTATTAGGGCAATGCATCGGTTATCCAGATACGGAGAGCAGCGGGATCCGAGGCACGGTTCATCCGCTGGCCGACCGCAGATAGTTGGGGGCCTGAGTAGAGAGCTAGCCACTCACAAAAGGCTGCCCCGCCATCTCGCGAATAATCCTGGTGGTGCGCCATCGTGTCGGTTGGCGCCCGGACGAGAGGACCCGATGGACACCCTTGGGGGGGCTCGGGCGTCCACGCGGTCTCCGGTTTGGCTATCCCGAGGTGTGAGGCCCTGACTCTTCTCATTTGCTTCGCAATCAGCATCTCGTCCTACTTCTGTCCTTCGTTACATTGCCTCACGATGGTTCTTGGTGATTTCAACGCACACCCCGAGGACTGGCTGTTCCCTTACGAGAAAACCGACCACGCTGGTCGAGAACCGCGAAAGCTAGCCTTGACACTTGAACTTACCCAAGTGGTCCAGGAAGCCACTAGAGTGCCGGGCTCTGATGAATATACAGCTAATTGCTTGGACCTTCTGCTGACGACAAATCCCGACAATTACTCGGTGTCGGTTACGCCACCCCTTGGCAGTTCTGACCATTGTGTGGTGGAATCTACGTCCGTGTATTCTCCGCCCCACCCAAGCCCAAAAGGCTTCCGGCGGATTTGGCGTTTTAAATCAGCAGATTGCGATGAGATGCGTTGTTTTTTTGCATCTTATCCTTGGCGGCAGGTTTGCTTTTCTTCTAGCGACCCCTCAGTTTGCGCGGATGCTGTGACCAATGTGCTTCTTCAGGGTATGGAGTATTTTATTCCCTTCTCTGACATATCACTTGGCGGCGAAGCTCGCTCGTTGTATAATGCCAAATGTCGTGATGCGGTGGCATCAAAACACAAAGCATATTTGGCCTGGGTTGAAGCTCGATCCCGCAAAGCTAGTAATACGCGCGAAAAGAAGAAAGCCTTTAACAAAGCCGCCAAGTTCTGCAAAAAGGTTGTAAAGACCGCTCGGTTCGATCACATAGGCCGCATTGGGAAGAAGCTTTCTTCTTACCCTTCGGGTAGTAAAATTTTTGTCCTTTGCTAAGTCGATTGAGGTTAACTTCTGCCGTACCTCAGTGCCGCCCTTGCTAAAACCTGACGGATGATTGGCACACACGGCCAAGGATAAGGCTGATTTATTTGCCGAAAGTTCGCGTTTGGATCCTGGCAATGCTGTACCTTCTGGTTTGTCAAGATGTGGGACTTCCGTGGAATCTGCCACGATCTCTTAAACGCTGAACTACGTTCCCAATAATTCTACCATGGGAGGGCACATGGTTATCAATGTGGTGTCCGAAATAGTCCAGAAACAAACGCAATGCTTCACCAGAGTTCCCAACGCTCATTCCATAAGCCAAAACCATATCCGTGTATTGGATATTACTGTACTGATAATTAGGCACAATTATCCGTAAATAAACACCACACTAATCACAAAACAGGTATTATCCAGATAAGTACACACGAAAAAACTAGCACATACGACACAATTAGTAAATCACGTTCGTGACTTGTGGTTAGTTTCCGTAAACTAGCGTGAAATTTTAAATAAAGGTAGGGACTTTACCTACCTAAGGGTGTGCACACATTGGAAAAATATTTAACAAAAGAAAATTATTAACGTTTACTACAAACATAAACAATAAATGACTTGTTCCATCAATGTTATAATAATGCAATATTGTTATTTGGAGGATGTAATACATGTTATTTAATTATTTTCTGAGAAAATAAATTTCAAAACAAAAAATAAAAGAATGACGCTTACCATCAACTTATATCTGTTCTGCTATACTCTTGTATAGCACATTTTAATAGTGGTAAATTTCAACAAAAATCCAGATGTTTTCAGAAAAAGGATTTTGTTATCATAAGGGTCCGGTTGTTTTTACTTTTGATGTACGGAATTCTAATAAAAAGTAAAAACTATTTAATTTCAGGCTCACTTCAACGAGAACTATTACATAAATCGAATCAATCAATTCATTTAACCAGTAATGTTAAATGAATTGATTGATTCGATTTATGCATAATAAGGACATACTTAGGTACCCAAGTAGCGAAATTAAAACTATGAATAGTAGTTACAAACCACGTCAAATGGTATTATTTCTAATATCCGAATCCAAAAAACACAAAATAACTTTTAAAATGCGCCTAGATACCTATCTACTATCAACCAAAATATTTTTCCGATAAAAAAATAATTTATCCACAGCCGAATTTTAACGACCACTGCAAGCTCGCCTTTCGGCAAGACAAAAGGTCGACGCCTTTTACGCCTTACACGTACCACTCATTTCGCGGGCTGAACTTAGGAATTAATTTCAAAAGAACGATGTTTTAATTGGGGTAGATTGTTTAAATGTTTTTGTTTTTTGCGTTGCTACTGTTTTGAATTTATTATGTTACGTTTAATGTATTTTAAAGATTTGTGATTTAGAGTATTTTCTGTGGTTATTAGAAACTTATCTAGGAAATCTACTTTAAAAAAACGATAAAGATAAAGATGTGTACATGCTGGTCGTTATGGTAAATTGAATACCATTACGTGTATTAACAAAACAGTCAATTAAATGGTCATAAGGATTTAAATGACATTTCAAAAGTCCGAACTAAACTGGAATATTATTAAATACCTATATTTAATAATATTCCAGTTTAGTTCGGCCCTGGATGGAGCTCGGTCCTGTGTAAAGTTGGGAAAATTACTCGTTAAAAGTGAATCAAATCACTAATTCAGACATTGGTATCAGAATATACTTTTTGATTCGTATGAATATCATTGTTGTCAAATCGATTTCGATTTAAGATCAAAATATGATTCTGACCTTAGTATCTTTCGGCCTGACTAAAATTATGGGGACTATATTTCTTGTCACCAAAATTTATATTTGTCATCAAGTTGTATCACCTAATAAATAGATCTATAGTCACGAAATATTTTCGTTCTCAGATAAACAAAAAGTGTTCCCAGGAATGAATTATCAAAATAATGGTTAGGTATATTTGTGTAAAATGTATATTATTTAAATAATACTTAGCTTTGTGCTCATAATGGTAAATCTGTCACCAAATAAATCGATTATCGATCTCTGACTGCTATTCCTTTTTATTTGTTATTTTGTCACCAATACAGTAGTTACATTTTATTTCATTCAGTTATTAAAATAATTGTATTCGTTAGCAATTTAATACATCAATTTATAAGTTTAACGAAAATATGTACAAAAGACAAATTGGCGCGCTTTTAAAAATTGACCAATCCGGCTTCAACAACAATAAATATGGATTATTTTGACTTTAATTAAGTATTTTATTTACTATTCTGCTAAAAAATTTATTTAAATATATTTATACTACCTGTGGTAATTAAGATCCCTGGGGGAGGCATATGTCCAGTTAAGTACCTAGTACTCTTTTGGTTGAAACGATGATGACGACAACCCTAATTTTTTTTGGGAACTATATGAAATTTTCTATTGAAATAATATATGATTTATAGGCGATCTCTTTTAATTAGTTTGCTTAAATACTTATTAGGACAAACCTATTATAATATATACAAAAACATTTATTTAGTAGACAACTAGACCCTATAACTCCATGATTTTAGGTGATTTATTGTGAAATTGATTTTATATTGTTTGGTAACTACATTTTGGTGAGAAATCTACTATTTTGCAGGTAAACCCTATTATTTAAGAAACACAAAACTAATTAAATTGGCGACAGCTTAAATGATACCCTAAAATTATGAACTCTGCGAACTTGATAAAATTTGAAGGAGTCGATTAGAGAGTCGAGAAATCGAAACATTAAAGTTTTTCACTATGCATTTACCCGTCACTAGTTCTTGTAGGTCAGCGAATGTGTGAGTGACACACAACACTGAACGTCTTGAGGTAGGTAAGTATAGGGTCAAGTACCAGCTGATTTAAGGCGCAGTTTGATTCGGTTTGTCAATAACAAGGAATCGTTTTATTTCCATAATTACACGAGCAATTAAAGAAAAACCAATAACTGATTGTTAAATATCATTGATTCTATAGGATTTTAGACCTCCGAAACTGAGAGTGATATCGCGAAAAATTCTTTTTGTGTTTGAACACTGGAAGCCCATAGTTTTCGCCATTTTATCAGGTGTTTTATTTTCATTTACAGGCGGTATAAAAAAATACAGAACAGATAACAGAAGAACTAGTTTATAATAGAGGCAGTTCATAATTTTAAAAATTCTAACATGCCTTAAATTGCACAGAAATTATGAGCATACAAAATAAAATAAAAATTTTTAGACATAAAATTAACTAATTTAATATTTCAATTCTTTAGCAACATTTAAGCACTTAACAAAAAATAGAAATAAACCGATTATATAAATAACAATAATTGTAACTTAAAAATAACCTAACCTAACCTAAAAATGAAAATAATTTAAACAAAATTAATAATACTATAAAATATATTACTTTTTAAGACGAGACTAAAAATTATATAAATGTGCAATATAAATAAAAAATTAAAATAACACTTATAACAAAGAAAGAAACCACTACAATACGCTTGAGAAGAAACCTAGAGATGAAAAATATATAAACTCGGCGTCAAAAAAATCGCACCTTATAAAAATCTTATTCAAAAATTCCTAAACCTTATATAGAGGATAGTGTTAGGTATCATTAGAAAGGTAACAAAAAGGAGCATCAAACAACAATTAAGTGCAATCTTTTTTTTAATTAAAATTATACAAAAAGCATAAAAATTTGAAAAATAATAAAAAATCTTAATTAAGTCCTAATTAATAATCGATAATTTACAAAAAAAATGTACAAAAAGTGTCTTAAAATTAACTCAAAATCTAGTGTTACCCCCCCTTGCCCTGATGACGGCTTCCATACGGTCCCTCATAGACCTCACCAACTTCAGGAGCTCTTCTTGAGGGATAAGACCCCATTCTTCAATCACCGCGGTTTGGAGTTCCTCTAGAGTCGAAGGAGCCGGATCCCGAGATCGAACCTTACGTTTAAGATGGTCCCAGAGGTGCTCTATCGGATTCAGATCAGGACTTCTCGCTGGCCACTGCATCACAGGAATTTGGGACCTCCGCAGGAAGTCGTTCACGATGGCTGCAGTGTGTGCGCGAGCGTTGTCGTGCATTAATGTGAACCCCTCGCCAAAAGATTCGGCAAAAGGGACCACATGCACATCCAGGATCTCTGTGATATAGCGGCGCGCAGTCAGCGACCCTTGTCCGCGAGCACCTCCGGTCCGGGAGACGCAGACCAGGTCGGTTTTGCCGGCAGCCGACATACCGCCCCAGAACATGCAGGATCCGCCTCCATATTCCACCGTCTCCTGGATGCAGGCTTGAGCGAAACGTTCACCCTGCCTCCGGTATACTCTTCTTCGTCGGTCGTTGCAGAAAAGACACACTCGTGTCTCGTCTGAGAAGAGAACAGCTCCCCACTGCTCAATGGTCCAATCGACGTGGTCGCGAGCAAACTGCAAGCGGGCTCGTCGGTGCGCTGCAGTCAATTTTGGACCTGTAGCAGCTCTGCGGGCTGCTATGTTCTTCTCCTTCAGTCTTCTTCTAACCGTGGATACACTCACGGTGCGTCTGCGAACTGCCTGGAGCTCCTGTTGCAGCTGAACAGCGTTTGAGAAGCGATTTCTCAAAGAGTACGACACAACGAACCGGTCGTCTCTTTCCGAAGTGCAGCGACGTCTACCGGACCCATGTCGCCGGATATAGCCACCGGTCTCTAAAAAGCGCTGGTAGACTCTACGAACCGAAAAACGGCTCAGATTCAGTTGCCGGGCGACATCACACTGCCGCACCCCTGCTTGCAGTAGTGCAACCACTTGAGCGGCCTCATCAGCTGTAGTGTCCATTTTCCAGATGTTCTTTCTTCAGTAAAATCAGTGCGTGTGTCCCCTTCAACGGTTTAATAGCGAATGACCCACATTGAACCCGTGTTGACCTCTTTATACCCACAAAGTTAGCGCAACTCGCGACTCTCCCGAGCAGCAAAATTTCCTTAGAATTTTTGTGACCCTTTATTTGTTGCTTTAGGTTTTATTTGATAATGAAAAATAATGTTTTTTTATTAAGTTAATTAAGTAACCTTTTAAATAAAATTATAATTAATACGACTGCATGTGCATATCCAGAGTTAATGCCATTTGAACGTGATTTTCTTAGAGGTGCGATTTTTTTGACGCCGAGTGTATTAGATATACCTACTGCTTAAGGTAATATAATACAAAATCGACAATGATGGATGACACATTAGACTCCCTACTTTTTAACCTTCGATACAAAAAGAGGGTTATTATTATAAGATTGACCGCTCTTTGTGTGTCTGTCTGTGACATGTTGGGTATATGTGTACTAGGCGATGCAGTCGCTAAGCATAAAGCTACGCTAGCACCATATATTGGAGCGGAGCGTAATACCTAAAAAAAGAAAAAAAAATTTTTTTTTCGATGGGAATTTTTGCGAATTTCAAGATTCGGGCTCCGTCACAATTTGGTCCTAAACCTGTTGATTCGATTCCGCATATAAAATATTAAAATCGGTTAAGAACTCGGGAAGTTATGGCGTAACAGACATTTCGCCATTGAAGCTGATCCATGTAGAAGGTCCTCCAATAAGAAAGGTCAATTTATACACCCATCATGTCACAGACAGACTGTGTATAAACTGACCTTTCTTATACACAACTACAAACTATGTACAATAACGAATGTTATAAAATAATGTAGATGTTCCCTTTCCTTTTTAGGGTTCCGTACCTCGAAAGGAAAAAACGGAACCCTAATAGGATCACTTTGTTGTCCGTTCGTCTGTCTGTGTGTCTGTCTGTTAAGACCCTTTTTCTCAGGAACGCGTGCAGGTATCAAGCTGGAATTTATATCAAATACTCAAGTCTATTGTCCCTTGGAGCTTTGAAAAAAATCAAACATCTAAGCCAACGCAATCAAAAGATACAACCGTTTATGCCGCAAATTTCCGCAATTTGACACCCGCAAGAGAATCAAAACCTACAGGGTACTTCCCGTGAACTCAGAATCTTGAAATTGGATACGAAGCAACGTCTTATAGCACAGATAAAGGAAAAATTGCGAAAACCGTAAATTTTACGCAACCTTCGGTGCGCCAGTCCGACTCGCACTTGTTTGATTTTATTTAATATTAAATGTATTTTTATGCTTTATTAAAAGAAAAACAAAGACCTTTTAGCTTTTTCTATGTACTGTTTCTATAATACCTATTCGCTGTTGGGAACTTGGGATCTGCCAAATTATGGCAATTGGATGGTTTGATAACCATTTCTGTATTGTTTTTTAGTGAAATGAAATGAAAATATCTTAAAAGTTTGAGCATATTATAATAAGTGAAATTCTTTCTTTAACTAAAAATGTATGTATGTAAATATAATGATAAAACATGATATAAAATTCCAACCTCAAACTGTGCAAGAGTTGCACATGTTTGAACCTGCAGAAACAACAAGCATTCCGTTAAAGCAGGATAATACAGAAAGTGAAGTCACAAGTGAGAATAATATAGTCTGTCACGACAACCATTAACCAGTTAGCTCAAGAAAGATACTCCCTATCTAGCCCAGTTCCATCGACAACAAACTGCACTGCTGAACGTTCATTAAATAACTCTGCAACAATAAATGAATCTACAGAAAGCGTCGATGTGAGACCGGGTTCTTCTAGAAAATCATTACCGTTTCCAGTTGAAATTATGTCACTAGCACTACGCGGACAATTATTCATTCAGGGTCAAGGCAAGGGAAAGCGAAAAGTGCGCCAGTCACATTGGCTTTTAACTTCAACACCTACTATGAATGAAATAAAAGAAACTAATGCACCGAAAAATCCCCCTGAAAAAAATGGACTTTCTATTTTTTTTATTGAGCTCTAGATCTCCTTTATTTTGGTTCTTATTAATTTTTAAGTTTAATTTACTGTAAGGCAAAAGATCAAAGATATTATTAAAATGAAAGACTGATTGTAATGACTTTAATTTCAAATGTATAATGTTTAAAATAATACTATGCCATTTTGTACTTCCCCTACCAATCCAGAAAAAAATAATATAAGGCCTTGTTTTATAGAATTTTAGACCCTCTTGTTTTTGACATTCAATTTTGAACTGATGACATTTCAGACATTATAAATTGTTTTGTCAAAATTATGTGTGCATAAATGTTAATCAATAAAATTATTTGTAAATATATTAAGAAAAAAATATGAATGTATGAACGTATAAAATAACTCATTGAAAAAAATGGATAAAGGAAAAACGTAAGTACATTACCGATTTATAAATGATTTAATTATACTTCTTATAGTAACTGAATAAGAGTTTTAATATAAGTACATGTAATATTTTCAGCCCATGCAAATGTCCTCCTAAGCTCCGGCAGATGTGCAAACATGTTAAGGCCACAGATTGTAGAGATGTGTCCGATATTATTGAAGCACTCACCTATGAGGCGGAAAGTACGATAGCAATTTAATATTAGTTGGGTATGACTAGTACAAAAGCAAAATAATTACATATTGGCATTTATTTTAGTCAGTAAGAAATCAAAGAAATCAAAGCCTCCGAAGTTTAAAACGAAACCTTTCAAGCCACGTCACTACAAAGACACTTGTGTACCTATGGTACCCTCAATGCACACAAGGTAAGATTTATTGACACAAGTTTTGTCACCTGATTGATCTCCTAATCTGAAATTAAAATAGATGTGTCCTCGATACGATGCACCAATTATTCCTATATCTTGTTTATAGGTTTATTATTACTTATTGAATTTTATAATAACATAACTAAACATAAGTGGTAATTAATAAATACAAGAAAGAATTGTTTTACGTATATCATACCTAAGATAGGGGAACCTAGGAGGATCGATCCCTACGGGACGCTTGGAAAACTTGATTTTATATTTTACCAAACATGATACATTTTTTAAGCCAGCTACACGAATTCATTAATTTCTAACTTCAATTTCTTCTCATGGCACACTTTTACAAATGCCGGTAGCTTGCAAATGTTAGACGGTGAAATATTATGATTAATTTTCGGTAAATTTTAGCTGTACCTACCTATTTATTGAATGAAATGTAACTGAAATGCTATTAGTATTTTTATTATGTTGTATCTGTATACTCTAATACGTATACTCTTATCTAAGCCAGCTGTTCCAGATTATAATATTATGTTATTATTATATTTTTTAAGAATTAACCAAAACAATCGTAGGCAAAATCTTCTCTAAAATTGAGGCCATTTAATGATAATTTGCCACCCGGCAACATTGTAACTTTTCGAGTGAATAAGTGTAAAGAGCGACGATATATTTAATTGTAGCATCAGTTGTTTTCGTAAATCACTTTTACCAAAATTGCAACCTCACACTTAGGTTACTTGGCACGCTGTTTTGTGGGTTTTTCATTGATTTTTTCTTCTTCGTTAGTGTTTTTCTTAAGTTGTCCTGTGATTGTATTATTTAATGTATTATTGTATTATTTAAAGTTTTATTGTATGGTCTAATTTAATCGTAATTTAATTTTAAAAGTGCTGTGCACAATTGTAATTGGGCGCAGACACGCTCGATGTTAATTGTAAGTGTTTTTATTGTGCATTTTGTCTGTTGTCTGTTATTGTGCCTTTTTGAAAATAAATAAATAAAATATAAAAAAACTAAATCTTCGGTGAAAAGCAGCACCTAATCAAAATATACATTAATCTATTCACTGGTATAAGTGTACCTATTTAAAATTGGAAGTAAAAATTGTCGAGACTGAGTGCCTAATTTTTTTTTCAGATTGCGGTATATCGGACACTGTGCAGTAGAGCCACCTATTTCATCAGATGAAAGATCGAGGTTATTTATTTGCAAAAAAAAAGATAAACCGAATATAAATTCAACTATAAGATATAAAATACGTGTGTAAAAAACAACTACGCCTCCAAACTCCAAGCCCTCAGATGGGAGGTGTAGTTGTTTTTTACACACGTATTTTATATCTTATAGAAATATTGCATTGTGAATGCAAAAAAATTAAATTAAAAACATAAATTCAACTAGTTATTGGACATGTTCTGGAGTATATTTTAGGAATAGTGGTTGCCCATGGGCACTTGTGGGCAATTAATTCTATAGTAATTATTACTGCAACTAGTAGCACTGATGAATATTATTTATTTTAACAGGAAAGTTTACAGCAAGTATGATTTCGATTCAACGTCAGATGAAACCACAAGTGGTATCTTGCGAAGAAGAAAGAAGAAGAAAGATAAATTTAAAAAGAAAGTAACATATTTTGACATGTTACCCGGGGATATTATGTTACCAACACCAACTCCTGTTATCAAACATTCCCCATCTGATAAGTCTATATTGAATGTTAGTTGTTCTTATTTTGTACAATATTAAGAAAGTCCTTGTTGCTTGTACCAAAATATAAGAATACGTGTCAGAACTGGATTAAGTTCCTACCTAGTTTGCTAACGAAGTTACAAATACTTTGGATGTTCGTATAACTCTCCCAGTGGTTGGTATGAAGAATTAAGGATCTTTATAGTATGATAACCTGCTACTTAAACTTATATCCTAATAATCCTAGTGTGCTCAGACAACACTAATTCGCGATAACACTAAATTAGGATAGGAGCTCAGAATAATATAATATATAATGTTCGTAAACGTTCAAGACTGTTTAAAGAGAAATCGTCTACAATATGAAGTAAAGTGATTGTTTGCAAACTTCATGTAAGTGTACAGTAAAAGCTCTTTATTCGCGGGATATACCTACGTTCCATAAATATGCCGCGAATAGAGAAAACGTGAATACGGAACGGTAATTTATATGGGATTATAGGGGATACGTTCCTAGGTTACAAAAGAAAAAACAAATATATAAAACAAAATCGATTTAATTGAAGGTTTTGACCAATTATTATCTTCAGGCTTAGGCAATGGTTTCAAGAATTTTGTAATTTTTTCTTGCTTAGCAATTTTTAAAAGTTCCTTCAATTCAGACATATATTCGGCAGCAGCATTAGCAATTTGCCTCTTAAAAATAAGACTTCGTTCCATAAACGGTTCAATTTTCATAAAGAACTCACAATGCTCATTTGCCATTCTTAAACCTTCACTAAGATTTTTCAAATTAAATGTCACGTTTCCAGTGCTTGTTGAAGCCTCTTCTTTAATGGGCTGTGAATTTAACATTTCCTCCAAGTCGGTTTCAGTCAAATCTTCATCTTGCGATTCAAGTAATTCCTGAATGTCACTTGATTCTATCTGTTTGAACCCATCTCGTCCTATTCCATTCGCAATTTCGGCTATCTTTGCAGTCAAAGTTTGAATTTGCACAGATTCTTCTTCATTTTCCGCAGTCAGAGCAGGCCACAGTTTTTTCCAGCATGAATTCAATGTATGTGGCTTCAGTTCTTCCAATGATTCTTTTATGTTTACGATGCATTTTGCTATGTCAAATTTTTATACAGCGGCTATCATTTAATAACAAATTTGTTGTTGTTGTTGTTGTTGTAATAAGGTCTATTTTTCTTTTTTATTAATCCATTTGACGGAGTTTACAAAGATATTGGGTTGGATACTTATTCAAATCCTTTTTATTATTATGTATGATTATATTGATTAGATCCGCGAATAAAGAAATCTTTCGACGCGAATATAGGAATTGGGTTTTTTTAATCCACGAATAGTGAAAACGCGAATGAAGGAAGCGTGAATAAGGAGCTTCTACTGTATTTTGATTGGATTTTTAATTGTTGGGTTGGATATAGCAGTGCAGGTCGTCTGCTACAACATCGTGCGTAGCGTGATTGTGACGACAAACGTAGTTTTATTTCGGATAACTTTGTATAGCCCTAACTTAAATTTTAGCACTGGGTGATATTAAAAGAAAATTACTTTTCGTTATTTTCTTCAAAGAATATATAAATTTAGATGATGGTTTCAAAATTTCCCTGTATATAAAGTTTTAGACCCACAATTGCTGCTTCAGAGTATCTATTAGAAATAATTGATAAAATCTGTTAAAAATGCTTTCTTTTTTCCCTCCAACACGATTTCGCCTATACTAAGTAGGTACTACGCTAGTCAAAACAGACGGTGATTTTTTAACATTTGACTCTTGTTGTATGGTCAGTATTAAAATCGCGCGCAACCAAATTGACTCAAGTGTAAGCGCGCATATAAATGTACTTCTTTCCGTGAGATAAATAACATCCTATAAAAATTATACATTGTTTAAAAGTGTGATTCTTCAGCTTTAAATTGATACCAATATTGCCAATAATCATTAGGTGTTTTTTTAATAATGTCATTCGAATGAGAGCAGCGGCAAAACAAGGATTTAAGGGAAAGCGTTCTTTTTAGTAATTTCAAAATAAAATCTTTTTTTTTCTAAAAGAAATAAAATTTATTTACAGATATTACAGATTGCAAACGATTTTGCATTGAGCGTATTAACTTATTCACCGTCTCTTGAGGAATATCGTCCCACTCTTCCAGTAACGCTGCCTTCAGCTGTTCCACTATCGAAGGGGCTGGATTTCTGGTCCGGATTCTTCGCTTGAGCTCATCCCACAAGTGCTCAATAGGATTTAGGTCCGGGCTGAGCGCAGGCCAGTCCATAGTCTGTATCCCCACGTCGGCCAGGAACTGCTAAGTAACATGCGACGTGTATCACCGGGCATTGTCGTGCATCAACAAGAAGTTGTCGCCGACAAATCCTTCGTAAGGCACAACATGTTCCTGGAGAATGTTGGTAAAGTACCGATTAGCTGTCAGTCCTCCTCCTCTGCTTCTCCCAGGCACAAAAACGAGCTCGGTTTTTCCTTTTAAGCGGCTGGTGCTTAGTCTACGACCGAAGGCACCAGTCTCCTGGAATCGGCTGTACATTCTGGATACAGCAGAATGGCTCAAATGGAACTGAGCAGCAACTGTACTGTCAGCCCTTGTTGCAAAAGAGCAACAACTTGAGCGGCTTCTTCAGGCGTTGTGTCCATAATGACGTCAAAACAATGGGTGTAATTTGTTGAAACGTGTAGAAGTCAACTTTTGATTAGCGACGGAAAAGGTAAAACTGTTGGGGTGGCTTTTATAAGGGATGGTAGTAGCGGAACTCGTTAGTATTGAATTAAGTATTTTTTCTTTACGGGCATTTAAATTGTGGGAATAAGAAAATACAGTGCATTTCGTTTTGACAATTTAAGGCTTATGTTTTGAGCTTCATAACGATGTATAAATATTACAAATAAATGAAATATTTATTGAATATGGTAGCGTATGTGTTGAGTCGATTTGGTTGCTCGCGAGTGTAGTTTAATTATGACAACTCGTAGGAAAAATACAAGGAATTTCCTACAAGTTTAGTTAGTTTTTTTTGCACCAGGGCCTTTTGTTACCTAGCTACACCTTTGGATATAGGTACTCTAATTGTTTACTTTAATTTGTAATTTGCAATATGTGTTTCCCTTTTTTGTCATTGCGATATTAACTTTCATCAGGTACCTAGTCCAAAGATAAGTGGCGAAATCATTCAAGCGCGAAGAGCTAGCGTAAAGCCCATTGACATGGTTCCACCGTTGCCGCCTAAAGCAGCTGACAAGTAAGATGATTCCCATGATTATTTATTTCATGTATTTTGTTTGCAAAAAACGTCTTTTCCGGTTAGAGCAAAAGGGGTAGAGAACTGAAAAAGGTCGAGATTTTAACCGATTCGTTGCTAATGGCACGCCTGTCGTGTCATCACTTTTTTTTGCGTGTGGCCTTAGCCACTGAAGCCATGTCATTTTTAAATCGATGATAACTCCTTCAAATCAAGTTTTAGGGAAATCAACCCAGAGTAAAACTATCTTCATTTTTCACGTAAATCAAGCTCGTAGCCTTCGTTTCTGTAATTGTATGTAGAAATTGGTTAATGGTAAAGTAGTCTTATTCGATAAAAGTTACGTCACACTACTGAATACTCTTATATGAGATATCCGGGCTTCTTGTTATTAAGTTATTATGCGCATTCTTACTAGAGGACTAAAACGCCTAGTTTTCTAGAGGACCTCAAAATAACTCATAAGTTTTAGCAAATGTGTTGGATTACTTTTGTGGTACAGTCATTACTAATGTCCTGGTTTAAGCGTTCTTATTTCTTAGAGCCTGGCGTCGATTCTCGACTGGGTCGATATAGGCGGGAACGAGTGTTAGCGATTTTTTAATTTTTCGTATCAGACAGGACCCGAAATTAAGCTTAAGCGTCCTCATACGATTTACAGATATTCATGCACAACAAATTCTGTTGCGTGCATGATAACTCAGAGAAATTTAGTTTTAATTATAATACTCAAAGTCAAAAAGTTATTCCAACTATGGGCACAACGCGAATACATACAAACACTCACGGCTCTATCTATTACAGTTCCAGAGAGCCAGCAATTCAGTAAACCTTAGCCCAGGTAAGTGAAACAAATTTGAATATACAATGTGTCCCGTCACCAGTGTCGGAGCCTTTAATGGTGTGAAATATGGCATTTTTATCGACAAATTTCTTTTCGGCCGCCATTTTGTTTTCTTGGTAACCAAGACCTGGGCTCTCATACTAATTCGACTACCACTACTCATGTAAATGTCCTATCAACATTAAAAAGGTGTCATATGATAGCTGAACATGTAGACAACAGTTACACAGCCATCATGTTTCAATTGTCATGGAATAAAAAATAGAAAAAATAATTAAAGAATAACAAATATATTCTTTTTTGTGTATTTTTTAATTATTGGCTTTTTGAGAAAAACCAAATTTGAGGGGCAATTTGTCGACAAAAAATACCATATTTCACACCATTAAAGGCTCCGACACTGGTGACGGGACACTTTGTATATATGCGTATATGTTATATTTTAGACCTTAAAACTCTGAAAATAATGTCTCCATTCAAATGCTTAACTTAAACGTGATAGTCACGTCAGTTACCTAATGTTAGCGAAGCAGAATCTGTTTGTCGCGAAACTTTAAGTCGTACGAGGACGGCCTGATTTTGGCCGAATTTACGTGAGATAGGGCAACGATGACTTACTTTGTTAAAGTTTTGAAAATTGATAATATATGGTCATACTAATGCGTAACATAAGTAATCGAAATTATAAAAGTGTTTTGTCACAGATCTGGCTTGCTGTTTGGTAGCACTTACCGAATGTAATTATATCAGATACAGTAGGAATGTTTTAGATAATTAAACTTAGGATCGGTGCAATGTATGTTATTCTTCACAGAACAGTAGAAAAAAGTAGCAAATGGGCGGTACTAGCGTAACCTCAAGTATGCGTAACTCTGCGCATATAGACCTTCTGCTTACTCAGTCTCGGAATCGCAAACTACACGAAACAATATTGTAAAAAAAAATGTGCAGTTTTGGGATGTAAAAATGATAGTCGAAGCACTTATTTATCCAAAGGAGGCATAACGAACTATCGATTACTTATTCATATTTTCTGTTATTTTCATTAAAGTGTAAATTGATTATATTGACTTCGTAGAAATGAAAAAAAAATCAACCTTATTTTTGAGTTTTTTAAGTGTAGATTTCCATGTGCATTTTTGTTTTTCAAGAAATTTCTAAAACACCTACAAATCCCTGAAAGCATGCTTTCCGTCATACTACATAACTTGCCCTCTACTCAATTAGTAATGCATCTGATTACGTGTAAATAATAGATTGCGATAAGTAGTATATTGGAGAGATATACATTGCAACCAATATAGCATATTGGTTGCAACTAATTTAATGCAATTTTCATTTTAATTTTAATATTTTTATTTCTTAATTTTGAAAGAATTTATTATTTTCGTGCACAAAAAAGGTTATCATTAAAAAAGTTGATTTAATGGATAATTTTGAAAACTATTTTCTAAAGCAAAACTATATTAACCGTAATAAAATTGTAATGGAAACGATAAATATATTAAAGGTTTAGAAGGCGCATTTTTGTTTCTTTTTTCAATATAACATTAAAACATAACAAATTTGTTTATTAAGCCATTGTAAAGATCCATTACAAAAGCTGTATTTATAAAAGAAAAGCCATGGCGTAGCTTTGATGTTCAATACAGGCATTGTAAATGGTCATATTGAATAAAAATCATTTTATCATTATTTTATATTATTGCCTACGTTATTTTCAATAAAACTTGAAACTATATCGCTAATATCAAAATCAATATTAAAAACAGCCAAGGCATAATAACGTTCAAAATGTGATTTTGAATACAAAGCTCGATACTGTTTACATGCATGAAATTTTTGTTTCCAGGCTTTACAAACCCCATAGCGGTATTGTCATTAATAGAGATAGTGACTTTGTCCCCGATGTCGTTCATATGCCCGGATCAAGGACAGCAGGGTATGAATTGAATAATCGTTTATAATAATATATATGAGAAAATGAGTACAATTAAAGTTCTTTATTATTTTAGGAAAAAAGAGAAGAAAAAGCCATGTCATAAGGGAGGGTAAGACATAGAAAAATTGTTTATTTGTTAAGGAAATTGGTAACAGTCGAATTGTTTGGTTTATAGGGCCTGTACCTACTGTACCTACAGCACAAAGACCGTTAACGAAGACGCGACATATGATTAGTTTACTTACGTGAAAGTTAATAAGTCTTTTTCATAAGTCTTCCAGAAATATCTACCAGGCCATTTATGTATCCAATTAAAAGATAGTAAGTGATCTATCGTTAGTAATGTAACGCACGTAACAGCAAATTACGAATGTGTCGTAGAGTGCTCATACAAGTTTAATAATTAGAATTTGGTTCTGTGGAAATGTGCAATAATGACATTTTATACGTGATATCCGCATCCCAGGTATGGTCTTATAATAAAAAATAACCTCATTAAGGGAAAATTCGTCAGTGTGGTTTTCATTATAAGTGTAATGTATTGGTATTTATGCTTAAATAAGTAACTGGAAATGTGTATTAATTTGTTTTAATTTTTCAGTGTTTGTAATAGAAAAACATGCAACAGGAAAAAATGCAGGTTAGTAACATACGAAATAAACTTATTCGGAAACAATATTTTTAAAACTTTTTATTATTTTCAACGTGGGTGGTTTACAGCAAGCAAAATATGGGCGTACTTGTTCCTAGATAAAAAAAGACGTCCAATCAGAAAGTACAAGGTGGTAGCGCTAATCAGTTGCGACATATTAAAATTGCTTTTTGCGGTTCTATAAAAACCTTAGATTGGCACTGTGTAATACAATTTCAAAAATTTACAGTTTGCTTTGGATTCTTTTTAGGAGTCTTTTTACAGCTTCTTCGACCAACTTGTCTCAAAGAAACAAAGGCCTATATCCTCCGCAAGACTGTATCGTACTATATAAGGGGTTATTCGGACAAAAATAAATCTGTACCAGACTTGGAAAAAAATTAAGGAAACAAATCAGGCAAATCACAGTCGGTTTTCGAATCTTCAAGTTTATTTTGGCAAACGAATCCCACATTAAGAGCTTGGAAAATAAACTGCACAGCAATCCTTGTTATTTTTATTGTCACGTCAACAGTTTAGACCCTCTGGCGATATTGAGACAAGTATTTTTTATCGGGGTTATCAATGCTCAGGTGCTGACACAGCAAATACTTTCATGAATCAATTATTAAGTATTTACGTCCAGGACAACTCTACTTTGGAATGAGCACCAGCCTCTCTTCCAATATATACCTACGCACATATCTAGCAGATGTCGAGTTCTCAGTTGCAAACGTTGAGCGAGCCATTAAAGCTTTAAATCTAGTTGTCTTAATCCCCGAGTTCTGATGGTGTACCAGCTGATGTCCTGAACATGTGCATAAAAACTATCGCCACTGCTCTCTGCCACTTGATGATCATACGTCTTGGTGTTTTTCTCTCAACGTGGAAGGTGACTTGAGTAACACCTATTCCCACAAGGCGCTTGTTGAGGTACATCAACCAAGTGTCATTCTTCTCGGAAATCTTTGAGGTCCTCATTTGCTATGCTATTCTCAAGAAAGTTCATCCATAGATTTGTAATCAACGACTCGGGTATAGGCAGATCGATCGGTAAATTCACAGTTATTTGCATTTGTGGAATTTATCCCAGATTCTATGGATAAAAAGCAAGTAGATGTATTGTACTTTGATTACCGCAGGGAATTTTATTATCAAAGCTCGGTTGCTCTTGGGTTTTCTTCAAATCTCATTAATTTATTTTACGACTATTTCAAAGGTTGACAACAGTTTGTATGCCACAGTTCTTGTGTCGCAACCCAATCTAACACAACCTTTTGGTGCGACATCGATACAGGAAATGAATACTTGAGCCTATGATCTTCTTACTGATGGTAAATGACGTGGTTTATGTTCTTAAATATACAAACTGCCTTCTTTATGCTAACGATCTAAAATTGTATGCCGAAGTCAGTGACGAATGGGATTATTTACCTATTTATATAAAAGGATACTATTGCCTTATTTGAATGGAGTAACGAGAGTGGAACTGTGCTGTGCTGTGTTATGACTTTTAGTTGCAGACAAAACCTTGTTAAATACAGGTTAGACAATGACATAATTGATCGCACGGACACTATGCAAGACCTGGGTGTGGCATTTGAGCCTTCCTTGTTGTTTAACTAACACATTTTTGTTATTACTAGTAGCTGTTTCAGACCATTGGTCCAGTATAACGTTGGTCGCGCGAAGACGTCGATGTCGTTGTCGTCGAGTCGATACCGCGAAGTAATCAAAATCCTCTTAACAATCCCACCTGAGGGCTCGGAGGCGTAGTTGTTTTTTACACACATATTTTATACCTTATACAAATATGTGAATGCAAAAAAAAATTAAAAACATAATCCTCTTTACAAGTCTTATGTAAAGTCCAATTAAGTGCAAATCCACACCAGGCCAAATACATATATCATAAAAGGTTTAAGAGTCTTTTTTGCTGCTATTATAAACGAATATATGGTATTTATCTTTTCATTTACCCTTAGTTGGGTACATGTTAGAAACGTTGGGAATGAATTCTCTGAAGGTTAGAAAAGCTCATGGACGCTGGCAAGCAAATGGATTTGTTAACTGCTATAGCAATTTTACGCGGGAATGTGAATATGCCCGAATGTCTTGAGCAATTATTTCGTCTGTATGTGCTTTATAACTATTTGTGTATTCGATTCGGTCGTAAGCATCGTCTGATCGATCTACCGCCGTGTCGCGCTGTGGCGCGCACAATCACAGCTTGTCACATGCATCTGGCACTTAACCTATTGGGTAATAGAAAAGAAAAGGTCTGTAAATTGGGTAAACCATACCCAGATTTAGTCGTTTGTTGGCAACCACAAATCTTTAAAAAAAAATATATATATATAACATGATTATATGTTGATACATATCCTTGCTATCATCCTTCCGTTCAGTCTTTCCAGAAGGCTGGAAGTACTTTTAGGTGATTCCTCTAAAAAACCTAATCCTTAGTCCTTCTCTGATTTGCGACCCATTTCCATCCTTCCCTTTCCATTTATGATATTGATATAGACATGTATACGTTTTGGCTTGTTAGGTATATTTATGTTTACCGTGTATCTAATCTAAATACAGTTAGTAAGCATGTCATGCTATCCAAAACCGGCTTTGTTTAATCGATTTTCATTTAATCTTCAAACGTTTATTATCCATTGGGGAATTTTTACAGTTAGTGGTAATGTGCTGTTATTTATACCCATTCCATTTTGACCATAGCTTACTAGAGAGCGCTAGGGTAAAGGTTACACACGCTACATGGGCTAGAGACGACTCTGGGTAAATTAAGTAAAACAGGACGAGACAGGTATTTTTTATTGTAAGTATTAAATCCACCTACCTTAGCGGTAGATTGAGGAACAGAACATCAGCTATTGCAAAACTACCCAAATGTTACTTTATTTTAGTGCATTCTTTTGTGTTACTGGACGAATTTCCTCAGATTACTTAAAACAGATGAATAATCTTTTCATCAAATTGACTTGCTTTAGCTTGCTTAAAAACTTTTAAGTAAACATAATGACATCAATTTACAGGCGTTATGCGGCAATGAGAAAACGTCGTATGACTCGCAGAATGAAAAGGTAATTTTTAAATAATCTTAAAGCTTTATCATTATATTAATGTCTTCACTACATAGACCTTCCCTATGTTTGAAAAGAACGTACTTAAGGGAAATGGACTTTTCAGTACCTACCAGGCGGTCCCAATGCGATTGTTAGGTGCTGACGACGGAAGATCTGGCACTAACGGCTTAACATTGAGAGGCTTGAGATACTAAATATGGCAATATTCTCATAATATTGCTAACTTTCATAATACATAAGCCTTATCTCTCGTAATGGGTAGTAACAATTTGTTTGTTTCATAGTACTGATTCCGAAGTGCCTTTTAACACATTGGGTGTTACGGATGGAAAACCAAGAGCAAGAGGCACACAAAAACACGTAAAAGATGATGATTCCGTCTGTGGTCTTGACGAAATACCCAAACCGGAACACGTATGTACTTAACTGACCTAAGTATTTATTCTTGGCTATTTAGTAGTAAGGACTGTAAAAAAAGGTTAAGGAAACCTAGGATGTATTAGCAAAAAGATCTAGTCGTTTATAGACCAATTCGCGTAATGGTTCATTATATAAAATTACCCTATTTGTTAAATTTCTTATTCTACATTAGACTTATCCTTAGAAAGACTTATGTTAGGAGCTAAATTCGAAAAGGAATTAAAAATGCATGATGCTTCACAAGTTGACAATAAATCAGTTAAAAATACCTCAGACTTAGAAAGATTGAGTTCTAAGCCGATTGATTTTATATCTCAAAAATTTTACCTTTTGCGGACAGAACTTGCATCGCCTCCAATGGTCCCATCATCGTCGAGATAACAAAATTTTAATTTTGAGAATAATAGTGATTATGAGGTGTATAGCTAATCCCTGCACTGCACCCATCCCCCCTCACCCTACTGACAGTCTACAGAAGAATGAATAAGATTATTTTATTATAATAATTTTGAGAGTTTTCTGTAACATTGCCAAAGATAGTTAGGTATATAATTGCGGGGCGTGTGTTTTTATCTGAGAAAGTAACATACCTCTGTCAACCGAGTTGAAGGCATTTTAGCGTTCACCTTCAACAACACTTCTATAGCGGAGTATGAAGGTGCGAGAAGCATGTACCGCAGCTTCGCAACCTCCTCTACATAAAAAAGTTGAATAGGCTGAAAAAGGGCAGAAGTGGTCGAGGATATAAGTTTACAACAATCTTTTGAACATAATCGTCTGATTGTCAAGCTGACAGCAATAGGTCTGATACCACCATCTTTTATCTTTAAGGCACATGAATTTGTCTCATATAATATGTCTAAAAATTTATTAGATATTAAAATGCTTATATACAAAAATATTATTTGCTGTAAAATTACGGCAGACAGGTATTTAGTATATGGATCTTTCGAAGAATAGATCATTGCACGAATTATAAGAATGAGTGATAATAAACAAAAATCTCTTCCAAGAAGAGATCTCTTTTCCTGTATCTACTTAACCGTAGAAAAGGTCTGTATATTTAATTAGTATTGAAATTTGTGATAGGTTTGAATTTTGACGATCGTTTGGTGCATCGGTAATGATCCTGCCTTTCGCAGTGACGACCGTCCTGGGTTGGAGTTCCGGAAGGGAAGATGTTTATGTGATGTATACAAGCACTTATACCTGAGTCCCCCTGACTCAAGTACAAGTGATCGTATTCATCACACAAATTTATAAATATTTCTACATACCTAATATATTACATACCTCATATCATATATGAATATCTATCCGTTAACCTTGGATTCCTAACACAAGCCTTACAGTGTTTACTTTAGGCTAGGCTAATAGGTGTAAATGTAAGAAATATTCATTAATTAATTATTACTAACTTGTTTGGAGTATGTATGAAATAAGTTGCCCGCTCAAGTTGAAAGCAGTCGATAACTAGATTTTTAATTCACTTCGCTGGTTGTTATGCCACACAGGTCCAAATACCAGCACACTTGAAGCGTGGGACACTTCAAACTCATTCTCTCACAGTGTTACCCTGTACAAAGGAGAGGAAACCTGATGTTCATTATGGCATTCTTACGGGATCCTTCAACATGTATGACTCAAAATTTGGTAAGATTTGAGAGTGCCACACAGCAAACCTATCTTTGCGTAGAAGTAACCTTACGAGGCATAGTCAGTCACCTATATCTTTGTCTAGAGAGAGACACTATGAGCAATAAATATTCTTAAGTGCCACTATATTTCATATAGAGAAGAAATTAAATTTATATATTTTACAGGAGGAAGGTCTAGGGGAAGACAGGCTCTTACTATGAGTGTTATGGCTTATTGCTTAGCGTTCCATTACCACCCTAAACAATGGACTATGAAACTTCTTGATAATTTGGTCGATGCTGGAGATCAATGGTATTTATATTTGCAATGTATTTTTTTATAAATATACGCATTTATAAAATGAGGGTACCTACCTTATGTGATCTTTAAATTTTATTAGGTATGTACAATGCTTAGAAAAGGTTCACGACCATTCTGCAGTTCAAGGAATATGTGAAGTTTTGCCGTTTGGAAAAAAACAAACATTGGTTTTAAATGGGAAACGTATGCAAGTGTTACTCGGGGAACCTGACATAGTCGGATATACTATGTCTTTAGATCCTACTGTATATAACCTTTGCAGAGGATTGAAAGCATTTTTTAAAGATAATCGCGCCGGAGTTTTGATGACCAGGTACAAGACGTTTTCGAATTACTGTTGTTTAATTTGATTAGAATATAACTATATCCGGATTTTTTTATAGGGTATTAAAAGTAGTAATTTGGAAAGACAGAATTTGTTACTATATATTCGACCCAGCTGGAAGAGACTCAAGAGCATATTCTAATTTTGCTACTGGCTGTGCTGCTCTTATCAATGTAAAAGATGTGGATCACGTCGCAGATATATTCTTAGCACGCACTATTGTGGAAGATCAGAAGTTTGTGTTGGCGCCTGTGAAAGTATTGAAAATGATTGATGAAAAATGCGACGAAGATATAGAATCTGATAGAGAACTGACTCAAGCTGAAAAGGCAATGATGGGTTACAGAATTTTAAATGAAAATTGTGCTATAGTAAACGCAAACATGCACTTAGGCGACAGATGCTTCGAAGATGCTAAGTATCGACAAGCCTTAACTATAGCAGTCGCAGCTATGACTTATGCGAAAATATCTCCGCCTAACACTTGGTTTACCAAAACGTTAGATAAAATATTGCGTTTGGGAAATAAACTGTACGTTGATTGTATACATCCAAAAGTGATGATAGATTTAACCATTGACAATATACCAAATGAAATTACCGTCGGACCTTATGCATGCGAAATCATTATATATAGAGAAAGAGTTAAAGGTCAGCTTTTCACTACCAAAGAATGTTTATTCAACATAAGAACTGGCTTAGAAGAATTTTTCAGTCACGAGTATAATAGTGGTATATTAGAATTTAATAATTATGCTGTTGCGGTTTGGAGACAAAAAGACATGTTTTATATGTTTGATCCATACCCTCGCACCAATGACGGTCGGAGATCTGTCAAGGTTGGGAGAGCTTGCTGCATGATGCTGCTTAATTCAGACACCATTGCAGAAGTGTTTACTAAAAATTGGGACTATTTGCCAGCTACAACTCAATTTTATATTCATGCATTTAAAGTATTGAAACTTAAGAAAAAAGAACCAAAGGTAATATTAAATTTTGTTTATTGGCGTTTTTTGTTACACGCATACATTTATATATAATAACACCAATATACTTTTCAGACACAAATAGTGTGTACACTAAGTGACGAACAGCTTCCTGGAGCTAAGAAGGTGAAAAGGACAGTTCTCTCGCTAAGCCAAGCTCACGGTGATGGCAAAGAAATATTCCACGATGTTTTACCGATGGATACCGTTGACGCCAAAACTGCTGGGGTACCTAACTTGAATTTTTGTCGAAAATACTTTATCCATAATGTTATCTTTCAACAAAAGATTCCAATACATTCCACGCAGTAATACGTATATATTGTTTTTTTAAAGCCACAAGTTGATGAAGAACAAATGGGAGACATAGTGTCGTTAGTAGATAGTATACAAGAGGATTATCTGCCTCCGATACCTTTGAGATACAAGAACATGGGACCAGAACCATTAGAACCAAAAATTGGTACTTATCAAAACTCATTGAAATTTAAAAAAGTTACGGTTATAAGAAAATTATTCACTATGATTTCATTTTAGTGAACTTGGACTCTCCGACGGTGTCAGTAACGCAAGTGGTGCCGCCATGGCCGAAGCCCCGCGACAAGACCAACGAGCCTCCGGAGCCGGACCCTGATCCAGAACCCACACCGCCTCCGACACCACCGCCATTGCCAGTAAGTACATATTGTGCATGATTTCGATTGTGATTTTGAATTTGAAAACAACATTATACATTTATCCATACTTAACAATTATTTTCAGCCTCCGGAAGGCGGAGAAGAAGAAGTAAGTGATTTTTCTATGTGAATTATAATCAGAACATCAACGGTCCCGGGTTCGAATCCCGGAAGGGGCAGATATTTGTGTGATGAATACGAGCATTTGTAACTGAGTCATGGGTATTTATATATATTCTATAAATATTAAATATCTATGTGTCATATATGTATGTCTGTCTATTACCCCAGTATCCATAACACAAGCCTTAAAGTGCTGAATTTGGGCTAGACTAATTGATGTGAATCTAAGATATATTATTATAATTATTCTCATGCCTAGTAGTAGCGTCGAATTAAATATAGAATAAGGTATCATCTAGTCAAAGTTGAGTTAGCATTTTATTAAAATAATTTAGCTACTTATAATTTGAAAATTATCTATAAACTAGCTGACCCGGCCACACGTTGCTTTGGCTCAATTATTAGAATTTGTAATTTTTTTTATATTAAATTATAATAGAAATAATAGAAGAATATTCTTAGGCTTTTACTGACAATATGGTAACAAACACACACACAAAGTATTGTCACAATATAATTAGGATATGTTAATTGAAATAAATATGTTAAAAGGAGGAAGAAGCGGAAGAAGAAGAAGATGAAGAAACAATCCAGAGAAAGAAGGAGGAAGAGGCACGTAGAAAAGCCGAAGAAGAGGAGGCCCGAAGAAAGGCTGAAGAATTACCGCCCCCTTTGCCGCCGCCACCGCCCTCGCCACAAGGGGAACCCGAAGTACCGGTGAGTTTTCATGCGATTTTTTTTTCAGTACTTAACACATTTGCACAGAATAAAGAAAGGCCTTTTTAAAGTTCCAACATTGGCTAGTTTTAAAGTTCGAAAAACACCTATTTTTTGATCATGGATTAAAAAAAAACTATGAATTCCTTTTGTTTTGTATCATGAATGAGGTCTCTTTGCATCTAAAGGCTTAATTCAGCATTGTTGAATTGTTCCTTGAAATGGCTTTATTCTGTTTTAAGCTCGCTCCTCCAGTGGTACCAATGGAAGATGAAGTTCAGACTATGGAACCAGTCAATGTGGATCGACGTATATTGCTTACGGAAGATGCAAAACTAAGATTCAAACTACGACAATTACGTAGAAAGTTTACGCAGCCACTGGTGGAAGCACAAGTGGAATTAACGCCGTCCCAAGAACTCGAACAACCGAGTAACTTTAAGCACTTACCAGATAATACACAAATTGTAAGGGGAACGTCACACGGCATATCTGATGAGAAAGGCTTAGAAATACTTCCATTTGCCGCCATTATGGCAATAGTGACATCATATAAATACTCTATAAACACGTGGACACCTGGTATTGTTAATTTCGTAGTAGACACGGCTAATAAATTATATGGTAAAAAGAAGGAGAAATTCCAATTAGCACCTGTTCATATTATACCAAAGATTGCTATAGGCCATCAGGTAAATCCCCGAGTCTATAAAATTCTAATAATTAATATTATTTTTGATTGAATAATAGTTGGACTTAAAAATTTATATAACCGATGAATTCTTCCTTTTCAGGCTTATCACGCTAACATTGATGTAGTAGGCGAAGGCGCTACATGGCAACTGGAGAATATATTGACTAATAAATATTTCCTGAAATATGACCGAGGAATGGTTACAACATCTAATTATAGCTGTGCTTTCTTTAGAAGAAATGGGCTATACTATTTATTTGATGGAAGTACCTGTAATGCCATGGGTTTAAGAGAAGGAAAAGGCAAAGGAAATGCTTGCTTATTGAGGTTTAACTATTTACACGATCTTGTGAGCAGGTAAAGAGTTATTTTTCAGCAAATTTGTTAATTCAATTGGACCACGTTAAAACATTCTTAATAGAGATGCCACGAATAGTTATTCGGCAGAATACTGAATATTTGGCGAGGCAATTGGCCGAAGTGCCGAATATTTGGTTTTAACACTTAGTATAGTCTCCGGCAAATAAGTTGAACATGATTTTGAAATCACGTGACATGGGCAGTAGCAAGTTTAGGTACATTATTCACTACTGCGCATGTCACGTGATTTCCAAATCATGTTCAACTTATTTGCCGGGGACAATACTTTTCACGGGTGACAAGTCACAACTCGTTACTTGTGAGTTTAAATTTGCATCGCTGAATGAAATGATTCCATTTAATAAAAAAATCACCCTTTTGGGAATATTATGAAATTGATAGTGAAGATAATAAACTGGCAGTTTGTTTGTTGTGTTATTTCCGGTCTACAGCAATTTCTCGCGCGGAGGAAAAGGAGAGAAAGCAAGTAAGTAATAAATAATATTATCTTTGCGTACATTACCTATATGTACTAGTTATTTAATTTTACTTTATCTAGGGCTTACAATATTTTACCTGTTTTTTTTTGTAGGTATGTATGTTCTACTTTGATTTCGACGTAGTAGCTTAATTAGCTTAATTAATAGATTAAAATGCGTTAAAAAAGTTTATTTTATACTAGCGATTTATTTTAATCACTGGATTGATAGTAAGATTTTATAAAATTAATTTTTACGGCTAAAGATTTATTTCTCTAAAGATTTACAAAAAAAAACACTTACTGAGAATTATCAATATTAAAACTAAGTAATAACTAACAACTAGCGTAGCATTAAAAACTTATTTTAAATTTTTGTTTGTTTTTTACTTCCAGCTACAATTTCTTCAAAAACCATCTACAAAACAAACATTCTGAGCAGTACGCTACTTTAACCTTGCGGTTCGTCAGCAAGTGGTAGCAAAAACGACGGTACTCTTCCTTCCATTGATTCTTCTAAGATACTGGCAGTACCAGGTAAATCAAAACAGAAACAATTAACTTTGAAGAAGACAACCCAGAGGAATTTTTTTTCTTTGGGGTATTAAAGATCCGAAATCGATAAAATACCATTATTTAATCGGTGAAATAATGGCTTTAGATAAGGAACCATTGTCATTTGTTGAACGAGTCGGCTTAAACAGGCTTATGGAAATAGCAGTACCTCAACACAAAATGCCTGTCCATACTTATATGACATAAAAAAATTATTCCACATAATAATAGAATAATAATAATAATATAATAGAATTTGCTCTAGAATATAATAGAATCGAGGCCAGTATTTCACAAGCAACAGCAGTATTCGTAACATTGGAGATGTGGACATGTCAGCACAACAACCAAAGTTAAGTTTTACTGCGCACTGGATATCTCCAGATTTTATACTCGAACATGCTGTTTTAGCGATGAAGCCGTTTGCTGGTTCACATGTAAAGTGGAATATTTCTCACAGTGAGATCCATATTCTCGCCCATGACAGTGGAAACAATATGATTATAGGAGTACGAGATGCAGAATATGATTCAGCCAAGTGTTTTAATCATTCACTACAACGAGTTATCCAGGAAGCGCTTAAATCTCAACCGGAAATAACACAAATGAGAGCCGCTGCAAAACGATTTGTAACTCATTTTAACCACTCAGGTATAGCACAAGAAAAACTGAAATACATTCGTCTAGAACTGAAATTGTCAGATCACCAATGATTACAAGATGTAAGCACATGTTGGAATTCAACATATTATTTAATGTGGCGATTATTAGAACAAAAGTGAGCTATCTCTTGGTGGCATGTAATTGACCATGATTTTTTAAGCAATTTAACACGTACTCAATGGGACTTATTGAAACAATGTATCAAACTCCTCAAACCGTACAAAGAAATCACAAAAATAACTAGTTTAGGTATTTCTCGCATTTCTGAGGTGATTCGACATATTGTAGGTTGTTAAAATACTTGGGAAAGGACGAGACTGCACAGAGAACAACAAACATATTGGGGATGAGATCTTCACTACAATCTGAACTTGAAGAACGTTTCAACTTCAATGATAATAATAAATATCTGCTTGCCACTTTTGTTGACCCTCATTTTAAAACTAGTTTCTTGGGAGTAGTTCAAGGGGGAGGGAGGGGGGGGGGGGGAGGGTTTCAAGGTTGAAAGAGGAAAAAATTAAAAATGTCATTAAAATGATAGAAGATTTTAATAAAGCTAAAGTTTTGGGACGTCGGCCCACAGACAAAGAATACTATCACGCCAAAAAGTATGATATTAAGACTTTTAGTGACGAAGTTAATTTTAAGAAGAATTCTTGATAGTGAAAAGGAAATCTCAGCAAGATCCAGTGGTACAAATAGTTACAAGCAGTCTATACCTGTAACATAACCTAACCTAACCTTTTTTTTGGTAGAAGGCCGGTTTTATGTTTTATGATTGTTTTTTCTTATTTAATAAACCTCTTTAATATCGTACAATACGATTTCTGTTGTTTTATTTTGGTAGAGTGAAGCAGGGGTCATTAGCATATTATGTAAAAAAGTAATCCTGTATTATAGGTACCTACCTAGTTTTAAAGTAAAAATACAGTTAGGTAGGTAGTCGAAACTGATAAATTTATAGTTTGGCAAGTCTGATTGTACCTAAGTCTATGGACACAAGCATTGTCGCTGTCAACATCGACCAATCAGAGAGCAGCGTGTTATTTGCGGTATTAAAAAAAAAGCGTAAAATAAAAAGCTCTTTTGTGATTGGTCGAACCGTTTAGAATCTTACGAATAGATATCCGTTAGTTTATTAATTTACCGTGTGACGTCGGAAATTGATAAATTTACGAAAATGTGGACGTAAAATATGACAATTTATCTCCCGTTTAGAATCCTACGAAAGTTTATAAACTTCCTAGTAGATTGATAAACTTACGGATATTGTTATTTTCCGGCGACATATATAGTGAGCGGCTGTTTTCGGAAGTAGATATAATTTATGATGAAAAACGCATTCGTCTGCTATCGACAAATGCTAAAAAAAATTGTTTTCATACATCATAACTTACCACTGGTGGACTTCAAATATTCACATATTTGAGTCCTTTTTTTCATGAATTGCTATTCGATGTTCGGCCGAATAGTTTGCAATATTGACCGAATACCGAAAAAAGTGGCCGAATAGCCGAATTCTAAATAGGTGCCGAATATTCGTGGCATCTCTAATTCCTAATAATATCGCACCTTGATAACCATACCGTCACAAAACCAAAATCGCGTTTTTCAGGAAATTGCGTTTAAAGTATTTTTTTAATGTTTGACTTTAGATAAGACATTTAAAAATGTATTAGGGTCATTTCTCGATTAAACTTAGGTTTATCGTGTATTCTTCTTTATATTCCTGCTGACATTGTATTAATATTTTGAGTAGTTTTTGCGGAATTTAAGCTTTTAAAAAAATTTCCGGACGTGTCAATTTTCATTTAATTCTGATTTAAAGTTATTGTTGTCACTTTACGAATCTTAAGTTTTGTATTTTAGCTGTGTTGTCATTATAGGAAAATAAACTGTTTTGAAAGCAAATTTAAGTCTGTTTTAGTCAATTTAAGTAGGTATATTTTTAGGAAACATCCAATAATCATCTTTCACATAATGACAAGTTTATCGCTAAGTTGGCGGAATAGTTCCACTTAGTGTCATAATCATAATGTCTGAGCGCCAAATATCCATATTTATTTGAACTAAAATTGTAGGTGTATTTGCATTATTTAGATTCCAATAACAGCATCTAGAAGACATTACTAGTTCAAAATGACTACAGTACAGAACAGACAGTACAACAGAGAATTAAAATAAAAAGACCTCGTAATCCAATCGGCGGTCTTGTCGCTTATTTTATAGCGATCTATACCAGAAAATCTTTAATTTTGATGATGATTATTATTTTCTAGGATATTATTCAATAAAGACGGGAAAAAAGAAGACCAGCAATTTATTTTAAGCAGAATATTAGTAAGAAGACTTTTAACAGAACCCCGTATGAAGCTACCCGAAGACTATGACTACGAAACTGGAAAACCTAAATCCACGAAATCAAAACCATCAATCGTATCTAAAAAATCCGATAAGAAAAGTTCAATTGATGAATCAATGAAGAAAAGTCAAACAGTAGTCGGTTATCAACAACTTGAAGGTGGATACAGACTTGAAGGTACAACATCCATCAAAGATTGCAAAACAGCAAGTTCAGACATCAAGGCTTGTCATTTTGTTAGTTTAATCGCGATGTTGATGGCTACTATGCATCCCATAAGAACTTGGGACCACGTCATGGTAGATACTTGCATAGAGAAAGGTCTTGAAATCCATGAAAAAGCCACAAATCTTAATGTATGTGAAAAAAGGGTTATAAAGAATATAATTTTGGATGGTAAATTTATAAATATTAATATAAAGAAAATTATTGTTGTGAATGAAAATCCTGAGAAAAGACTCGAACAGTACTTGAATGCGGTATTGAGGCGACTTCGTTATGTTTTAGTTAGATTCCCAACTTGTAGCCTGGTTATTTGTCAAACTGAAGGATATTATCACCTGTTTGATCCATATCCATCAGCAGTATCTGAAGAACCTCCTAAGAAAGAGGGTGAAGTAAAGATCAAAGACACCGGTCCCAAACAAAAAGCGAATAAAGTAGCGTCATGGACATTGTATAGATCCATGGATGCGTTAATTCATAGACTAAAGAAATTAATTCCAGCATGCTCAGTAAATAACCCAGAATTTTATACTTTCGAATTAACGTCTGTCAAAACTGCACCGAGGCATTCGGCAATGAATTATAGAGTGAGTCCACTGTTCAAACCTGATGATAATCCCAATTTACCATATTTGAAACGCAGGAAAATTCGACCTACTGTTGATGAAAAAATGTACTGGCTAAATATTGAAACAGTACCTTGGTCGCGAATGAATCCTGTCAATGATTTAGGGTTTGAGAGAAAAACCCCACGCACATTGTGGAAAGAGTGGGATATTGAATTCCCGGGAGATCTTTTCTCTCTATGGGGAACTATACATCCAATGGACTCTAAATTTGATCCTGAACATCGTGGGAAACAATATCTGGCTACAAATGTCATAGCGATAGTTATGATCGAGGCTTGCGATCTTAGTGCGTGGACTAGTAGTTTCCTTGACGGAATAGTCGAATGCGGCGATAAGTATCACAAAAAGTGTCTACAGAAATTAGCATCTAAACCGAACCACGAAATAGCACTTGAAGATTTAGATGGTAAATTCGATGACATGTTCCCTTATTCATTTTCTGTCAAGTTTGAAAATGTTATATTTGGATTTGTTTATAATATGTTCCCTGACCGTTTCAATTTGAGTAAAGCTTTGATTTATTTCTTTGAAAAACATAAGCTCGGCATCTTAACGAGTCCAACGAAAAATTTAGCATTTGGGAAATTTGGTGCATCATTCTTTATGTTCGATTGCCAGAGTTATGGAGCACCGATATTCAGTCCCGGACAAGGGGCATCGTACATGTTAAAATGTGAGAGTCTCAATAGGCTAATTTACTGTATGACATTAACACTTAATATAAGACGTCATGGTCAACAGTTCCATTTGTACAGTGTAACTGTGTCACTTACGGAAAAATCTAAGTAAATAAATGCTTCGAATCTCTACTATTGTTTTTTATGCATGTAGGTGAGAAGCTCAATCAGCGGTACAACAATCAAAAATGTTCTACAAATTAATCTTATTATATGAAAATATGTCCAATGACAGGTTCTTTCTACAATTTTATATAGTAGGTATAAATGTACTTGGAAATAATTTCAAAAAAGAAATTTAGAATCTCGAGTAAATTAACACAGAAAACAATAAACAGCAAATAAGATAAAATGGTTAAAGCTTATTAATACATTCTTGTGTATGTAGGTATTTCTTTGGGAGTCTTTAGTATGATTCAACTATACCTAAGACATGAAGTATTTTTCATATATAAACAAATATATATACTTATCATTGCACTACATAACCATTTTAGAGGATATCAATATCAAGAAGAATATTAAACTTTGTAAATCATAAAATTTAATAGAAAAATACTTGAAAAAAATCGACTCAAAACTCTTTGGATGTCGGGTCCACTGCTCTCCCAATTGAGCTATTGCGGGCTAGCTATTGTTAGCACCCGTTGAAATTTTCTAGTACTTTTTACACTATTACATCATGTTACTAAGATAATATTTCTTTGTCATATTCAAGTGATTCACAAATCTATAAAAAATTGTTTACTCTTATCATAGCGGTAAATTAGCCTCACTTAAAAGCTATCACTAAAAACAATATGGAAAAATTTTAAAAATAAAATATATATATATATATATACATTTATTGCAAAACATCTAGTGTGCGTTGTGATGGAGCTGATGTGCTATACACTTACTTTTTATGATAATTCAAAAGGAACTTAAGTAAACGTTGAGACATAAAACAATAAAATTTAAACAACCAATTACGTTTCTAATGAAATCCATGAATTATTGAAAAGAAGGAACATAACAGTGTTTCAAAACTATCATTAGACCAGATTCTCTCTTTTAAGGGTTCAAAAAGTAGTAATTGCCAAAGTTAAGTTTTGTGGAGCACCAATCACTATAAGCGTGCCCCAAGGATCGATATTGGACCCTTTGTTATTTATATTAACCCATTCACTGCGGCTTCGAAATTTGTTGCTATAAGCCAGGTGCAGGGTTAATTTTAGACAAAACGCCGATCGGCGACAACCGCATTTTGCTCGAAAACCCCATATCTGTGTCGGTGTTAAATTATAATGATGAAAAACATCTTGGGCTAACAAAAAGTAATTAAACAGTCATATAAGTTTTGGTAATGAAATATCAGGGGTTGTGAACAATTTTAAGATATACATGTAAATGAAAATAGAACACCTGCTTTAATTCGTTTAATTCGTTAAAAACAGAGTTTTGAAAATTTGAAATAAAAAAGAATTGAGCGCATCGCTTTAAATTTAAACGCGTGGGTCAACGCTCACTGACCGCGTCACACGAAAATGAAAATAACTTTATTCAAATGCACTTAAAAAGAAGTAGTTTTTAATCGTCCAACATTTTAACCTACCACCCATTCAGTACGTCTTTTAACTGACAAGAAGAATGGGCGCAAGAAACTCGTCAACTTTAACAGAAGTAACGACATTTACAATATAATACGTCGTCACCATACACAATCCACAACAAAAAGAATGATTTTGTTATGACAATACTAATAGTGTTATGATATAATTATTTCGTTGATTACAACAAAGTCAACAAGTATCTGTACTCACTTAAAGTAAGTATCCCTGAACATTGCAATAACATACAGGGAATAAACGACAAATTTAAGAAAGCAACAATATTTATGTTTAGTATTTAGTCAATAATACTGGAGGTTAAAGCAGACCCATTTCCCAAGGCAGCACCCGTTCACGAGCATGATGCATGATACAGCCATCGCTTCGCTCAACCATATCTTAGGGAACGTAACGACCCGCACCACATGCCACCACCCAAGAAATGTATTAAGAGAGCATGTCATACTCTAACTACCAGTAATAAATTAGTTTTAAAAATTAACAAATACTAATGTTGTATGACACAACCTGTAATAAATAGTGTCATGTTGAAATGCCACATATTACTTCCATGCATCGCGATCTATTAAATAGTCGTTGACCTTGTAATAACCCATCGAGCACGTAATAACCTTTGGACATGAGCTTATTTTTTACATTGGTTTTAAATTTATGATAAGGCAAATCTACTATACTTTGTGGAACTTTATTAAACAGTGCTATACCTTTCCCCAAGAAAGAGCCTCCTGTCTTTTTGTAACGATCAAGCTTAGCTTATAACTATAGTTTAGAAAAAAAAAAAAATATTTAACCGAGACAGATCGACAAAGAAACTTTTAATTTCTCAGCGTTAGGTTTACAAAGCTTATAAAAAAAAAAAACAAGAGGCCTCGCAAGTCTCGACGTGCTAGTTTTATAGGTCAAGTAAAATGTGTCTTATTTCATTCTTCGTAGCGGTCAAAATCCTCGGTTTCGAATAATTGTTGAGTCTAGTGCGTAAGAGTTCCAAATTTGTACTGTATTGACAAGATTTTAACAAGATTTTAGATAAATAATTGTTTGCCGCGTATTGATGGTTGTGGATGAGTACCTATGGTGACGAACCTATAAAAAGACCGGAAGACAGGGGAGCGGGGGTCAGTCGTGCAAAATCGTGGAGTGAAGGGTAGTGAGAAAGCAGGCGGGCGGGCTGGCCGTTTCAGTATGTCTTAATTATTTATTTTCCATTTTTATAATTTTGTTTTTCTCCTGCACAGGGTTGTTAGGGATTGGTCTATTGTAAATTGGTTACGAATCTCAACTTAATTTGGAGTGGACGAATCCATAACAATATATTTAAATTTTTCTGTATTTCCAATTAAAATTGTTTGTTATGTTGTGTTATTCCAAAATAGTACTCATTTATCACACTGGGTAGACATAAGGGTGATGGGAAATCGGCTGGTCAGTAAAATTATTTTGCAAAATCTTTCAAACAACCTACGGTTCGATGCCCGTAGGAAAAGATGATTAAATAAGGTTGTAAACTTAGAATAAGTAAATTTAGTGTAAGAATAGTAGACCAACCTTTAGATGAATGCAAATAATAAAGATAGTGAAAATTAATGGTTTATTACTCGAAAGAGGATAGAGTAAATCATTATATTATTATCAAAAGAGAGGCCATTAAATTTTAGAAAATAAGTTTTAATAAATATATATATATATATATCGGGGTATTTTACACGTACATGACACTAGATTTTGAAGCATTTGGATTTTTTCAATAGTTTCGAGATGAAATTGTAGAGTAATCTCAAGATTTTAGTTTTAAGTGTTAGGAGAATTTATCCAAATAGCTGAGGTTTTAACCTCTTAGTTTTTTTTTTTTTTGCCGAAAACAAAACACACACATTTATGATAAATGAGATGAGTATTATTTTGGAAATAAGTGGGGTTTCTCAAATTTAGGTACTGTACTTGAAGAGTAGATTATTAAAATAATAAATAAAAAAAAAACATTGCAAGTTACTAAAAGGTAACTATAGGCTAACAGGGACAGGATTATTAATTAATTTGATAATACTATCCTTGCAAGAAAGATGGCACTTGCTTCACAAGGTCATTTTTTGTGTGGAAGCCTATTTTAGTTTATTTTGTTTTGTTGGTTCAGAAAGTACAGATCGCGAACTTCTTTGTACTTTATTTATTTGATATATAAAGCTTTGCTCGAAACTACAAAAACACATGTAAAGGTGGCTGTTTTAGTTTAGCAAAAGGCAAAACTCGAGGGAAAATGAGGGATAGTTTATTATAAAATATATATGTATATACCGTCTTTAGCGGCTTAAACAGTCCTTTTAATTGTGTCTGAAAATGGTATGGACAAAAAAAGACAAATCAATCGTGGTTGGGATAGCGTGCTGGGGAGGTTGGTGTAGATATAAGCTAATTTTATTTTATTTCAGCTCTTCGTGTAGTTTTAAGTATCACATTAATTAGAATAAGATTTAAGATTTGTAGTTAGTAAGCACCAGCCACTAGTGATCCAGTGATCCTTAAACCACTCCACACCATTTCGCGATTAAATTTAGTTTATAAGTAAAATTATTCGATCATGTTTGGGAGGGAGATAGGAAATAATTATGCTTCTTACAGAACAAGGAAATGTACCTGTTGATCCTGAAAGGTCTGGGGTCTCTATGCTTACGTTTCGTTAGGTAGTTAAATTGGGGGTGCTTTTAGTATTTATTTCAGAAATAGCTAGAGACCCAAGATCGAGAAGACTGCGTTGGTATGTGTCTTTTTACTTAGACTGGCTTGGTCTGAATTGTAGACTTATTGTTTAATTGGTTATTAAATTAAAAATTTTGATTATTCGAAAATATTTAGAACCAAGCAAGTCAGGTCATTTCAACATTGGGTGATTTTGTTTTGAAACATTCAGTTTTGAAACATTTGTGAAATAATTGAATGATGAATCATCCAATGTGGAATGACATCGATAGTATCAAATTAAATTTTATTTTATATTTAATTTTGTTGTCCTATGTATATCTGTGTTAATTCTTTTGATTTTATTTTCTGTGTTTCTGTGTCTTTTGTTTTCTTGGTTCGTTATTTTAATTATGTTGCGTTTTACGAATTAATCCACAAATCATAACTAATTGAAGTTCCTTCGCACATTGATGTCGGTGCCATAAGAGTTTATATCAATAGAGTTCACAACTAGTTAGAACGGTGAGGTTGCAATTACGTATATTTTTCGGATATTAACAATGTATAGGATTCGGTTCATTAATTTGTACGTTCGTACCTTAATTATAGTCTCCTAATAGTAGGAATAAAACTATAAATAAATAAATAATAAATAAATAAACACATCCTTTTATTTGAACTTTACGGAACCTTACTTAATTTTACTTAAATTATAACGTACTTAACCTCCTCTTAATTATAAAAAAGGGAAACTAAATCCTATAACTATATAGACACTTCACTTATTCCTTTATGTTTATTTCCAATGAACTCATTTGTTATATTCTTTTATATTATGTATATCTTAAGGGTATGAATGTAGCTTGGGACGTTATGTCAGGAATGTACACTTGGGTTTAGTTCGGGCATAGGTTAAATAAGTCCAATAGTGACTTTTGTGAACCGAAATAAAACCAATACTCTACACGCAGCTGAGATTATTATCGCACACTAGGCCGCGTTCGGTTGGATGGGCTGTACGGTCCAAGCGGAGCGCGGTCTTAACATGCTCCAAACCTGCGGGGGTGAGAATTGTATTGGGGCTTATTGGCGAGACAAAGACGTTGTTAGGATCATTATCGTCCAGACTAGGTCAGATGGTTTAGGATGGACGGGGATTTATTGTACTTCCAATCCAAGGCGCTGCTTTGTGTTGGAATGGACTCGGCCAGAAGTGGGTCGTAGTTCTACGCAATAAGTGCGACAGCGCAGGCTTGCCTCACAACCAAGTCTCCCAAGTGGATCCTAGGTTATCTTTTGGATTATACTGATTCTCTTCTGAATTGTTAGAAGTCAGTGAGCTTTAGTCGATTGTTATCTTCCGTAGTTTTGGTTTAAATTCACACCACATTCATAGTTCATGGCATGGCGTCGTCAAGCTATAACTTCATATTCTTTCTTTAAGGAACTTCCGTTGGGTTTTTGGAAGAGGGGGGTGTAATCTAGCGGAAGACACTCACTGGGTTGGAGCGAGGAGGGAGCTCCATTCCTTCCTTAATTTTTTATATTTATTTCCATCCAATAAAGCTTTAAATTCATTATTTTAGTCAGGAACAATTACTTTTAAACGATATTCTAATTCCGTTCTATAATTTCTCTTACGATGCTGTAATTTCACTCTTCTATTCTAAAAGGATCTGGGTTGCTGCTACACAACGTGGGTATTAGGCGATATTGGCCTTAGGAATGTAATAACTTAGGGAAATCTTAACTATTTATACACTGGTTCAGAAAAGTTACTAAAATAGTCTGATTATCTTGGTAGGTCTAGTCGAGTTGTAGTGGGAGTTCAGTTACAATTTGGTGCCATGACCAGGATTAAAAGAATTTTTTTTATTTAAAAAAAAAGTGGATAGAATAAAAAAAAAAATCTTCAAAGTGTCGTAGGCCCAGTTGGCCTACAATTTGATGTCCGTGAAATGGAGAGAATTTAGAAGAGTGGAGTTATTTACATGGCTAAGAGAATCGGGGGGTGGAGTTTATGAAACTTAATTTTGTAGGAAAACCAAGAATATGAATTTTATTTCCTATGTAAAATGAATAAATTTACGTAATTCACTAACATATTATTTTGTTCTCTTTATTTAACCCACGCAGTGAATGCATATGAAAAATTTTATTTGGCTGAAATTTTGTTTCACCAAATAAAAGTTTTGGGGGTGATTGTAACGATCAAGCTTAGCTTATAACTATAGTTTAGAAAAAAAAAAAAATATTTAACCGAGACAGATCGACAAAGAAACTTTTAATTTCTCAGCGTTAGGTTTACAAAGCTTATAAAAAAAAAAAACAAGAGGCCTCGCAAGTCTCGACGTGCTAGTTTTATAGGTCAAGTAAAATGTGTCTTATTTCATTCTTCGTAGCGGTCAAAATCCTCGGTTTCGAATAATTGTTGAGTCTAGTGCGTAAGAGTTCCAAATTTGTACTGTATTGACAAGATTTTAACAAGATTTTAGATAAATAATTGTTTGCCGCGTATTGATGGTTGTGGATGAGTACCTATGGTGACGAACCTATAAAAAGACCGGAAGACAGGGGAGCGGGGGTCAGTCGTGCAAAATCGTGGAGTGAAGGGTAGTGAGAAAGCAGGCGGGCGGGCTGGCCGTTTCAGTATGTCTTAATTATTTATTTTCCATTTTTATAATTTTGTTTTTCTCCTGCACAGGGTTGTTAGGGATTGGTCTATTGTAAATTGGTTACGAATCTCAACTTAATTTGGAGTGGACGAATCCATAACAATATATTTAAATTTTTCTGTATTTCCAATTAAAATTGTTTGTTATGTTGTGTTATTCCAAAATAGTACTCATTTATCACACTGGGTAGACATAAGGGTGATGGGAAATCGGCTGGTCAGTAAAATTATTTTGCAAAATCTTTCAAACAACCTACGGTTCGATGCCCGTAGGAAAAGATGATTAAATAAGGTTGTAAACTTAGAATAAGTAAATTTAGTGTAAGAATAGTAGACCAACCTTTAGATGAATGCAAATAATAAAGATAGTGAAAATTAATGGTTTATTACTCGAAAGAGGATAGAGTAAATCATTATATTATTATCAAAAGAGAGGCCATTAAATTTTAGAAAATAAGTTTTAATAAATATATATATATATATATCGGGGTATTTTACACGTACATGACACTAGATTTTGAAGCATTTGGATTTTTTCAATAGTTTCGAGATGAAATTGTAGAGTAATCTCAAGATTTTAGTTTTAAGTGTTAGGAGAATTTATCCAAATAGCTGAGGTTTTAACCTCTTAGTTTTTTTTTTTTTTGCCGAAAACAAAACACACACATTTATGATAAATGAGATGAGTATTATTTTGGAAATAAGTGGGGTTTCTCAAATTTAGGTACTGTACTTGAAGAGTAGATTATTAAAATAATAAATAAAAAAAAAACATTGCAAGTTACTAAAAGGTAACTATAGGCTAACAGGGACAGGATTATTAATTAATTTGATAATACTATCCTTGCAAGAAAGATGGCACTTGCTTCACAAGGTCATTTTTTGTGTGGAAGCCTATTTTAGTTTATTTTGTTTTGTTGGTTCAGAAAGTACAGATCGCGAACTTCTTTGTACTTTATTTATTTGATATATAAAGCTTTGCTCGAAACTACAAAAACACATGTAAAGGTGGCTGTTTTAGTTTAGCAAAAGGCAAAACTCGAGGGAAAATGAGGGATAGTTTATTATAAAATATATATGTATATACCGTCTTTAGCGGCTTAAACAGTCCTTTTAATTGTGTCTGAAAATGGTATGGACAAAAAAAGACAAATCAATCGTGGTTGGGATAGCGTGCTGGGGAGGTTGGTGTAGATATAAGCTAATTTTATTTTATTTCAGCTCTTCGTGTAGTTTTAAGTATCACATTAATTAGAATAAGATTTAAGATTTGTAGTTAGTAAGCACCAGCCACTAGTGATCCAGTGATCCTTAAACCACTCCACACCATTTCGCGATTAAATTTAGTTTATAAGTAAAATTATTCGATCATGTTTGGGAGGGAGATAGGAAATAATTATGCTTCTTACAGAACAAGGAAATGTACCTGTTGATC
Organism: Calamotropha paludella; assembly: GCA_927399485.1. Lineage (NCBI taxonomy): Eukaryota > Metazoa > Arthropoda > Insecta > Lepidoptera > Crambidae > Calamotropha > Calamotropha paludella. The sequence continues at coordinate 15,571,039 of OV656815.1, read as the reverse complement.
CTGAAAGGTCTGGGGTCTCTATGCTTACGTTTCGTTAGGTAGTTAAATTGGGGGTGCTTTTAGTATTTATTTCAGAAATAGCTAGAGACCCAAGATCGAGAAGACTGCGTTGGTATGTGTCTTTTTACTTAGACTGGCTTGGTCTGAATTGTAGACTTATTGTTTAATTGGTTATTAAATTAAAAATTTTGATTATTCGAAAATATTTAGAACCAAGCAAGTCAGGTCATTTCAACATTGGGTGATTTTGTTTTGAAACATTCAGTTTTGAAACATTTGTGAAATAATTGAATGATGAATCATCCAATGTGGAATGACATCGATAGTATCAAATTAAATTTTATTTTATATTTAATTTTGTTGTCCTATGTATATCTGTGTTAATTCTTTTGATTTTATTTTCTGTGTTTCTGTGTCTTTTGTTTTCTTGGTTCGTTATTTTAATTATGTTGCGTTTTACGAATTAATCCACAAATCATAACTAATTGAAGTTCCTTCGCACATTGATGTCGGTGCCATAAGAGTTTATATCAATAGAGTTCACAACTAGTTAGAACGGTGAGGTTGCAATTACGTATATTTTTCGGATATTAACAATGTATAGGATTCGGTTCATTAATTTGTACGTTCGTACCTTAATTATAGTCTCCTAATAGTAGGAATAAAACTATAAATAAATAAATAATAAATAAATAAACACATCCTTTTATTTGAACTTTACGGAACCTTACTTAATTTTACTTAAATTATAACGTACTTAACCTCCTCTTAATTATAAAAAAGGGAAACTAAATCCTATAACTATATAGACACTTCACTTATTCCTTTATGTTTATTTCCAATGAACTCATTTGTTATATTCTTTTATATTATGTATATCTTAAGGGTATGAATGTAGCTTGGGACGTTATGTCAGGAATGTACACTTGGGTTTAGTTCGGGCATAGGTTAAATAAGTCCAATAGTGACTTTTGTGAACCGAAATAAAACCAATACTCTACACGCAGCTGAGATTATTATCGCACACTAGGCCGCGTTCGGTTGGATGGGCTGTACGGTCCAAGCGGAGCGCGGTCTTAACATGCTCCAAACCTGCGGGGGTGAGAATTGTATTGGGGCTTATTGGCGAGACAAAGACGTTGTTAGGATCATTATCGTCCAGACTAGGTCAGATGGTTTAGGATGGACGGGGATTTATTGTACTTCCAATCCAAGGCGCTGCTTTGTGTTGGAATGGACTCGGCCAGAAGTGGGTCGTAGTTCTACGCAATAAGTGCGACAGCGCAGGCTTGCCTCACAACCAAGTCTCCCAAGTGGATCCTAGGTTATCTTTTGGATTATACTGATTCTCTTCTGAATTGTTAGAAGTCAGTGAGCTTTAGTCGATTGTTATCTTCCGTAGTTTTGGTTTAAATTCACACCACATTCATAGTTCATGGCATGGCGTCGTCAAGCTATAACTTCATATTCTTTCTTTAAGGAACTTCCGTTGGGTTTTTGGAAGAGGGGGGTGTAATCTAGCGGAAGACACTCACTGGGTTGGAGCGAGGAGGGAGCTCCATTCCTTCCTTAATTTTTTATATTTATTTCCATCCAATAAAGCTTTAAATTCATTATTTTAGTCAGGAACAATTACTTTTAAACGATATTCTAATTCCGTTCTATAATTTCTCTTACGATGCTGTAATTTCACTCTTCTATTCTAAAAGGATCTGGGTTGCTGCTACACAACGTGGGTATTAGGCGATATTGGCCTTAGGAATGTAATAACTTAGGGAAATCTTAACTATTTATACACTGGTTCAGAAAAGTTACTAAAATAGTCTGATTATCTTGGTAGGTCTAGTCGAGTTGTAGTGGGAGTTCAGTTACATTTTGAAGTCTAAATCTTGGAACGGCAAGTCTATTCTTATTTCTGGTGTTAAAGCAATGTACGTCGCTATGTTTGACAAAAGTATTGTAGTGTTTTCGTACATAAATTATATTCTCATAAATGTACTGTCCCGCCACAGTAAGAATATTAATTTCCTTAAAAAAGTCTCTGAGAGAATACCGAGGCCGAAGGCTGCATATTGCGCGGACAGCTCTTTTCTGTAACACAAAAATGATTTCAATATTAGCAGCTGAGCCCCACAACAACAACCCATAAGACATTACACTATGAAAATAACTAAAATAAATTAACCTTGCCGTTTCAATATTAGTTAAGTCGTATTTTTTTACAGCATATGCCGCAGAACCGAGTCTAGTTGACAAGGCCTCAATGTGAGGGTCCCATTGTAGTCGTGAATCTAATGTAATACCCAGAAATTTTGTCTTTTCAACAAATTCGACTACTTTATCATTTAACTTTATATGTAGGTCAACCCTCCTTACATTCGGTAACGTAAATTGTATGCACTTTGTTTTCTTTGAATTTAGTGATAAATTGTTACTGGTGAACCATTGTAAAACTTTTGATAGCGTACTATTTACATCGTCAGAGCAATCATCGTGTCGAGAGACTTTAAAAACTAAGGAAGTGCATCTGCAAATAGCACTGTCTCACATAGATTTTTAACATAGTAAGGAAGGTCATTAATATAAACTCGGCGTCAAAAAAATCGCACCTTATAAAAATCTTATTCAAAAATTCCTAAACCTTATATAGAGGATAGTGTTAGGTATCATTAGAAAGGTAACAAAAAGGAGCATCAAACAACAATTAAGTGCAATCTTTTTTTTAATTAAAATTATACAAAAAGCATAAAAATTTGAAAAATAATAAAAAATCTTAATTAAGTCCTAATTAATAATCGATAATTTACAAAAAAAATGTACAAAAAGTGTCTTAAAATTAACTCAAAATCTAGTGTTACCCCCCCTTGCCCTGATGACGGCTTCCATACGGTCCCTCATAGACCTCACCAACTTCAGGAGCTCTTCTTGAGGGATAAGACCCCATTCTTCAATCACCGCGGTTTGGAGTTCCTCTAGAGTCGAAGGAGCCGGATCCCGAGATCGAACCTTACGTTTAAGATGGTCCCAGAGGTGCTCTATCGGATTCAGATCAGGACTTCTCGCTGGCCACTGCATCACAGGAATTTGGGACCTCCGCAGGAAGTCGTTCACGATGGCTGCAGTGTGTGCGCGAGCGTTGTCGTGCATTAATGTGAACCCCTCGCCAAAAGATTCGGCAAAAGGGACCACATGCACATCCAGGATCTCTGTGATATAGCGGCGCGCAGTCAGCGACCCTTGTCCGCGAGCACCTCCGGTCCGGGAGACGCAGACCAGGTCGGTTTTGCCGGCAGCCGACATACCGCCCCAGAACATGCAGGATCCGCCTCCATATTCCACCGTCTCCTGGATGCAGGCTTGAGCGAAACGTTCACCCTGCCTCCGGTATACTCTTCTTCGTCGGTCGTTGCAGAAAAGACACACTCGTGTCTCGTCTGAGAAGAGAACAGCTCCCCACTGCTCAATGGTCCAATCGACGTGGTCGCGAGCAAACTGCAAGCGGGCTCGTCGGTGCGCTGCAGTCAATTTTGGACCTGTAGCAGCTCTGCGGGCTGCTATGTTCTTCTCCTTCAGTCTTCTTCTAACCGTGGATACACTCACGGTGCGTCTGCGAACTGCCTGGAGCTCCTGTTGCAGCTGAACAGCGTTTGAGAAGCGATTTCTCAAAGAGTACGACACAACGAACCGGTCGTCTCTTTCCGAAGTGCAGCGACGTCTACCGGACCCATGTCGCCGGATATAGCCACCGGTCTCTAAAAAGCGCTGGTAGACTCTACGAACCGAAAAACGGCTCAGATTCAGTTGCCGGGCGACATCACACTGCCGCACCCCTGCTTGCAGTAGTGCAACCACTTGAGCGGCCTCATCAGCTGTAGTGTCCATTTTCCAGATGTTCTTTCTTCAGTAAAATCAGTGCGTGTGTCCCCTTCAACGGTTTAATAGCGAATGACCCACATTGAACCCGTGTTGACCTCTTTATACCCACAAAGTTAGCGCAACTCGCGACTCTCCCGAGCAGCAAAATTTCCTTAGAATTTTTGTGACCCTTTATTTGTTGCTTTAGGTTTTATTTGATAATGAAAAATAATGTTTTTTTATTAAGTTAATTAAGTAACCTTTTAAATAAAATTATAATTAATACGACTGCATGTGCATATCCAGAGTTAATGCCATTTGAACGTGATTTTCTTAGAGGTGCGATTTTTTTGACGCCGAGTGTAGATCAAAAAAAGTAAAGGCCCTAATATTGATCATTGGGGCACGCCCATAGTTATGGAGGCTCCAGCAGACTCACTCTTATTAATGACAACTTTATGAATTCTATTTGACAAATACGACTGTAATAGGCTACTTGACATATCAGAGACACCATAATGTTCCAACTTTTTTTAATAGCGTGCGGTAATCAACGCAATCGAACGCCTTAGAAAGGTCGCAAAAGATGCCAATTACATCTTGCTTGGTATCATCACGCGTAGGTATTTGATATTTTTATTTTACAAAGATGTAATCCCTAGTTGGAACCACAATCTTTGGCGTAAGTCAAGCGGCAGGTCATCTACGAAATCGGTCACATCTCCCATTATAAAATTCGTGTACACTACGTCAGTGAGCCTGTTAGGCAAAAAAATGGTCCTACAATTTGATGCCCGAGAATACCTGCCTACACGTTTATAGACCACCGGTGCTGGTAAGAAGACGATTGTTTTTCCGTCTTTTGTTTTTTTAACAAAGTAACTAGCTAAATTATATCATCCAAGTAAACAAAATTGCGTGGGTACCTATATCGATGTTTTATTCGGAGTGCATTACAGAGTGATAATTTACAATTTGTTTTTATTTAAGCACTATGTTTTTTTTTCAACCGTGGCGCTAGTGTGCAGAGTGCGTAGTATAAGAGTGGGCCTAGCGGACGTCGTCGTCTTCGCTCAGAAAGGCAACGCTACCAACCGACTTTAATCCATCTACACACTCGCTCAAAGATATACATCACTACATAGTAGTATAAAACAAAGTTGCTTCCTCTGTCCCTATATTCCTGTGTATGCTTATATCTTTAAAACTACGCAACGGATTTTGATGCGGTTTTTTTTAATAGATAGAGTAATTCAAGAGGAAGGGTTATATGTATAATACATGCATAATATAGTAGAGCATTGCATCAGTGCGAAGCCGGGGCTGGTCGCTAATCCTTACTAATATTATAAATCGGAAAGTGAGTTTGTTTGTTTGTTCCGCTTTCACGCCGTAACTACTGAACCGATTGCTTTGAAATTTTGCAGACGTAAAGATAAAAGTTCGGATTAAATAATAGGGTACTTTTTATCCTGGAAAAATTGATATTCCCGTGGAAAAACAAAAATATTGTTTGCTTGATGGATGGATTGTAGATGGCGCTGTGTGTCGTTTAAAACAACGGAAAATATTGCAAACGAATATCAACATGTAAATTTAGAAGCTAAATGATACGATAATGAATCCCCGAAAATGAGGAATTCCCGAGGGATGACTTACAATTTGTTTTATCGTCTAAACTGTTTTTTTTACATCTACTTATATGTTGCAAACAAATATGAACATGTAAATTTTGAAGCTAGTTTATACGAAAATGAATACTCGAAAATGAGGAATTCTCGAGAGATGACGTACAATTTGTTTTATCGTCTAAATTGTTTTTTTTACATCTACTTATCCTGAAATCACTAAAGTCAACGAATTACTAATTGGTATAAGTATTAGTTACGTTATTTAGTTCTTGAGGTATGTGATAGATGGCGCTGGGTGTTTCTTAAAACATGGTAACGATGTGTTTTTTCTGCATCATCCTGCAAAATCTGCATGTTTTTGCTCCACAAGGGAAAACATATAATATAGTGTACCATTTAGTTTTGGTTTAACAACTAATTGTATCCAGCGATACATCGCGCTTCTTAGATTTTTCCGTGGGAATGAGAAGTTTTCTTATAGTTGTGCTTTATACCGCAATATAACCGAATTCCACGCGGGCGAAGCCGCGGTCGGAAAGCTAGTAAACTATAAACACAAAATATACATTTTTTTTTTTTTAAGTTTTTTATATCAAAACTAAAAACACCTGTACTTACGTGTCGCATTAACTTTTAGTTCTGTTATTAAACTTACATGAAATAAATAGTCATGGAATGAGTTAATTGATGGTTATCATCAGTCATCGGGCAGACTGTTCCGTAGGTTATGTTGATAAAAAAGGCTGTTGAAACGGCAAAATCGGATTATTTCATTTTTTTTATGGGTTGTTGTTGTGGGGCTCAGCTGCCAATATTGCAGATATATATTCATTCTTCAAAAAAGGACAGTGCGCGTGTTAAACAACATACCATTCTGATATTCTCTTTGACAACGTTTTAAGGAAATCAGAATATGACGCTGTTAATTTACTCAATCCATGAATTTATTTTTTTTGTCGATTATGTCGCTGTATGATTATTTACTATATTACAGAATCTTGCAATAAATGATTTTTGCCCAAAAATAGTTTTGCAATCACTCCGATTGCATTTCTAGGATGCCTTGCAGGGACAATCTACCTTGTGATTGAACATTTTGAAGACGAAAGATATATCATTTAAAATCTTACGACTCGACAGCTCAAACAGTAAAGTTAGTTAAAATACAATAAAAGTTTTTTTAATTGGTTTATAACTAAATGAAGCACCTAATAAAAGTGCTAATAAAACGTAGAAAAAAAGGACGTAAGGCTACAGAGGCCATGGCGTTGACGTTCAATACACGTATTGTGAATGCTCATATTGAATTAAAAGCATTTTATCTTTACCAGTGCCGGATTTACCATAGAAGCTGAAAAGTTGAAGCTTAGGGCGGCAAAATTAGGGGGCGACAAAATTAGGGGGCGACAAAATTGGCCTCAAAAATAGGTACAGAAAAAAAGTAAGGCTGTGGACACGAGATAGAAGGACAAGTACGAGGACAACGTGTACCTCCTCCGCATTCCGCCACCGCCGACCTAGTAATACCAACGGTTGGATAATTTGACGTTAACGGGTGCATGATTAGCACTATCGGGCTATACCTATCTTCTTTAACCCACCACACCTTAGTGCAGTGAAAACAAAGCTTTGCTTTTTTTAGCTTAAAAATATACCCAAAAAGTTGTAAAAATAATCTTGAAACTAGATTATTCCCTAAAAAAAGGAATTAACGTTATTGTGAATAGTCCATCTAATTTTAGAGGTCAGTAGGGGCGGCAAAATTTTTATAGCTTTGGGGCGGCAAATGTGTAAATTCAGCACTGATCTTTACCGTTAACACTTTTAAACCCGGCTAGCAAATTTAACTCTTAATCTATGGAATAAGAATAATAAACTATCATTGTGACTACTTTGAAAGTTTTGACGGGATAACCCCGACCATAGACATTTAATGATTTAAGGTCCTGAATACTAGTCTATTACCCTGCTTTGTAAGAGAGTTGTAAATAATCATACTTTTGCGCACGTTCATGTGATACACATTATATCGAACTGGTGTCGAAATTATTGTATCATTACCTTCTTACGTCTGGCATCACTGATTACATGGGTCTTTGGTTTTTTATTTCCAATTTTTTATTTACAATACAATGTTTTTTAAATGTGTAAGTATTAAGTAATGAGGATGCAATCTGAAGACAGGCATTTTAATTATTGTTTACCAATGATAAGGGTATGAATAAAATTTGTGCTCAACAACTTGTTAAAGATTATTTTATTGGTTTAACATTAATTAATAATCAATTAATATAAATCACACTATATAATTAGAAATGGTAAATAAATAACATTTAAATACTGTATTGATATCTACAACATAAAAGAAATAGGTTGCGCAATAACTTTTGAACTGTATTATTTATTAGTTAGTGAATAACGGTGGTTATTTGCTTGACAAAATATTTATCTCATTTAAAATATTATTTTTAAATACATACTTACTTGCAATATCATTATTTGGATGATGTTCGCAAAAACTGGCGCGGCCGTTATGACATTTTATAAGTTCGTGACATTTTATAAAAAAAAACAATTTAGTTATAGCCAAAGTAACACACCAAAGCAGTATAACGGCCGACTTAGAGCATTTCTGTATCGTATTGGCATTTTGAGTAAGCTCTATAGTAGAATTACAAACGAATATACGGCTAGTGTAATGCTTATTTGGGCACAAACTATATGGCTTAAGATCTTAAATAGGTTCACAAATAGTTGTTTAACTGCATTACAGGGGCAATATATTAGCATTATTGTGGTCAAAAAAGTTTTCAATCGCATTAAAGAAGCATTATTACGGCCTATGAAGTGGCCAATCACAGTACAGTAGCATTATACTAGCAATATTTTTAATAATGAAGTTGTTAATTGCATTACAAAAGCATTAGTACATAGTAAAAGATTGATTAGAGTTATTTAAGTGTTCACAGTTTGATCATAAATAAATCCTACATCATTGCAAAAACGTCTCTAATACCACGGTACAAATGTTTTAATACAATAACGTTGTAATTTAACAAGTTTGTCACGCCATATAAAATAATATGTACTAAGACGTATCAGAACTCACAGTGAGTGCACCATATTGGTTTACAATTTATAAGACGGTGTAAAAGTTTTTAACTCTTCGTTACTTCATGCCTTCAAATATTACTGCGCAATGTAGTTTACTGTAAATGTTTATATGTTTCATTGAAAATTTACACGCGCCTTTGATATTATGTGGTTTTCTTATAAAATGTTATTTGTAGGTATGTATGAATTACAAAAACCAATTGTGTACTTCTCGTATAGAACGAATTTTGCATAATTAACATAATGGTATTGGTGAGACAGTATTAAAATAAATAATATAATTATTATAAAAGTCTTTTGCTTTTATAAACAGCTCCGAATTATAATATTTTTAGGTTATAAAATATTTACAAAATGGTGTCAGAATTTAGCGGCCTGGTGAGCCTTTAAAAAGGCTTATTATTGCTGCCAGCATTAGAAATATTCACACATGAACAATTATTGTGTCAGAGGCCAGTGAGAAGACTTTTAATGAACCACTGTAGCACCATTGTCTATAAAGTAGTTCTACAGGGCTTCACCGGTATACCAGCAGTCTTGATGAAGATTTAGATAGTGCCATTGGTTGAACAAAATTTTTGGGGTTCCTTGAGCAATACAATAAATCCTATTTCAGAATATATGTACGATTTGAATCCGTTTATCAATAGTTGATAAAAGACTTTCTGAACGCATAATCTACAGAACCGTTCTTGCGCATTACAACAATTCAGGTGTGTTTGATTAAATAGCTGTTAGCTGTACAACAGCACTCAGTTAATCTTTAAAAATGCAAGCACTACATGGATTCACGTATATGCTACCCAGCAGTGCTAGGCATTTAGTAACCAATTAAAAGTGCTTTTGAACAACTAACGGCACTAAAAACTGTTGAAAGCTGTCTAACGGATTTACGTGGCATTATACCGGTTCGTGTTTAGGCTACTAAACAGCATTAAGTGGTTATTTACTACTTTCAAATGCTATTATAGATCCAAATGTACTAAAAACAGCTGAAAGCTGTACAGTTGCGTTGTGTTTTGCTGCTCTTAAACTATAGGCTTTGCAAATACCTACATTTAGATATGCTTTTATCCAACCATTATACACTGTAAAGCATCATAAAGGTTTTGAAATGTCAATATAAAGCGTCAAGATGCTCGGTGAGCTTATATAAGAGTTTTTAGGGAGCTTAAGTTCTACATAAGTTAACTATTCGTTTCTTGAAGTGCTTCTTGTGTTACTTGGGAGGTAAATTCGACCTAGATCCTTAAAGCAGTAGTAGGTTCCATCATTGTCGACTGATTTGACAAACCCCAAACTTACCCGTTTTTGAGGTATTGGACTTTTAAGTTTTTTGTGTCTGACTATGATAGGATTTTTTACCGAAACCTAAATTGTATCTTCGCCCAACTAGCAAAATAATGTCATATAAACGTTAAGTTAACGTTTCTTATGCGACTTTAAGTGATTATGTGACGGTCATATAGACATCAAGCTAACGTTTATAAAACGTGAAAAGGGCCCATTTTATAAAACTAAATAGTCATGTAGTAGTCCAGTAAAAGTCGTGACACCGACTAAAACGTTTTATTAAAGGTAATTATAAGACTTCATTTTGATTAAAATGGTTTATTCATATTAAGATATGACATTTATAAAACATTTTTCCTCCATCCTAACTGTCAGTTTGTATTGTGCTCCAATTGAAATTTTAATATTGTGTTGACATAAAAAGGTAATTATTAAGATTTATTATTAACATGAACAAGTGAATGTGGAATTAAGCACGTTTGGGACTAGTTTCTCATGGGAACTTTACTTTGTCGGTAATGTATCTGACGATATGTACTATTTTTCTTAAGCCCTCTCGATATTCGTGATTTTTCTGCTGTATGAGAATACTAATTTCATATAAAATTAATCTTTAACAGTAGCCATTTTTGTTTTAGTTATAAATAGACTGCTATACAACTACTAAACAACAAAATAGTCATGTACACGTTTTGGTGTGACTTGATAAGCTCCATGTTTTATCACTAGGGTTCACGAGGAGAATAAGTGAACCCCGTGGCAGAGTAGATTTATAATACCGAAATCTTGTACAGTATGTACGATATATGAATCTGTTAGGGCAGATTGTTGATACGTAAGAATAATCTTTCAAAATCTTTTAGTAACAACTAGCAAGTTTATACAGGTGCAACTGCGCAACCATAAAATTGTAAAATTGTTCGCAAGGAAAAAATAAATAGGATTTCACTTTCATGGGTAAGTATAACGTTATAAAAAAAATCTGAAAAACGGTTGACCCTAAAGGCCATCCCTGTAACTTCCCGCTAATTCTATGCTTTTGCGCTCAAAATTCCACTCAATACAATGTTTCTGAGCTCTTCGAGCTAAAAATATAATTTATGTGTTATTTTGAGCTCTCCGAACTCAAGAAGTAGCTATTCCATGATTTTGAGCTCTTCGAGCTCAAAAGGCCAATAAAAGTTTGATGTAACACGATTTTTAAAATTTTCAAACTGCCATAACTTTTGAATGAATCAACCGATTTTTACGCGGTTGGCCTCAATTGATGTAGATTTTCAAACTCCAGAAAAAAATGAAACAAAAAAAATTATCAGATGAAAAATTTCGGAGTTATTACAAAAAAACACTTATTTCGATTTTTTTCGTCAAAGATATCTCACGAACGAATCAACTGATTTTTGACGCACTTGGACGCGATCGACGTGGTTTTTTAAGGTTAAGAGCTGATTAGTTTTTGGAATTGATCGGTATAGCCGTTCAAAAGTTATTTCAAAAAAACCACGTTCCAAAAAGTTTCTTTCTAATTTTTTTTTACTCTTTTTGAAATCTACCTGTACGAATCGGTTCAAACTTAGATTTCCTGAATCTAAGTTTGATGAAACTCTTAGGAACGCATTTGGTTTGGTTCGATTCGGTCAAACCGTTCAAAAGTTATAAGAGGATTACATACACACACACACACATACATACAGACACCATGGCGGGAAGGGTCAAGGAAGATTCCTAAGGCCTCAAAACGTCGAGATCTGTTGAAAACTCGATTTTTGCAAAACAGGGTAAAAACAATAACTTCCCGATTTCGAAAATCTTCGATTTTCTTAGCGGGAAGTTAAAAATCACCACATTTACTAACTTTTAACCCACCAACATAAATGCAAACTACAAAATTGTAATTTAACACTTACTTTTGAGATCTGGTGTATCTTTATCAAAAAGTGTTTGTACGGAACCTTTTGAACTTTCAGTGATCTTTCTTGACCAGCGTTGGAGTTAAATTTATATGACTGAATGTCGGAAAAGAGTTATATTAAAATTTTGTAAAAACTGAAATGTTTTATAATAGTCAGGGTTATCCACATTATATAATTGTTATATTGCCGTTATATAAATGTTTTTCAAAAACGATTTTGTCTTTTATATGACTTTTATCTAACCAAAACGTTTATCGGACTAAATTGATGTTAGGTAAACGTTTTCTATAAGACCATTATATGATCGTCGTATAAGAAAGTTGGTAAAACGTTTAATGGACGTACCAATACGACTAATTCGGTATACAACTATTATGTCAAATCTGCAACTTCTATATGACTAATAAGTAATGGTTAAACGACTATATAACATTTAAAGGACTGGAAGTCATACAATTACTGTATTATATAACCATTTTGCTAGTTGGGCGGTATCTGTTTTAGTTTCGGCCAAAACCGAATCCGATACTTTTTCAAACACGTTAAAAGTCTATTGTTTATATGCAATTTACAGATAATTCAAACGTGTAAAATGAAAAAATAATTATTTCTTTGAAATTAATTGTTTCTTTTGATAATAAGTAGGTTTAAAATAAACAAAAAATTAATAAACACGTTAATGAACACTTCTTGGTAGGTACTAAAATTTGTAAAAATCTTTTATAAAAACAGACCTTAAGAATTATTTCAATGGCGTTTATAATCACATTCTTAAGATTAAATTTAATATTCATTAAGATCTTTTATTTTAGTTAGTAATGTATGATTACCTAATCATTAATTAACTTTAGTATTCGTATAGTTCACGAAGAGTTTCGATGCGGCCGAAGGTTCGGTAGATTTTCTGTCGAGACCGAAACCAAACCTTTGGTCGGTCACTGGTTCTTTTCTTATAAAAATTGTCTTTTGTCCATTTGCTATGTAATTAGGTATTTATTTGTTTTTACAATTTTTTTGTAGTAGATAAGTTCTATAAATTGTCTCAATAAAGTCTGCACCTAAATTGCAGGTAACTGTACAAATTGAGTCGTAGAAGACTATTGATAGTGTTAAAAAGATATATTCATAAAAAGTATATTTTTATTTCAGTAATATTTAAAAAAAGTTTTTGTCAGTTCTGCCCTGTGACGCACATTCCGTGTAACTTTTTGCAACCTGTTTTCAGAAAAACGCGTTGGAATGTAAAAAGCGCTTTTTTTGTTCTTATTTAAAAAAATAAATAATATTATCTAACAAAATAGTCCGATGCAATGCAGTGTTTTAACCCGTCCTCTAATGTGGCTTCACCAGACTTAAACACTGAAACACGATCAGCCTACACATTTAAATATTTTTGTATTGTACATAAAAAAACAATGACGCATGTAATCGGTAATGCCAGACGTAAGAAGGTAATGGTACATATACAATAACTTCGACACCAGTAGGTACGATATAATATGTATCACATGAACGTGCGCAAAAGTACGATAAATTACAACTCTCATACAAAGAAGGGTAATAGACTAGTATTCAGGACCTTAAAATCATTAAAAAATCAATAAATATCTATGGTCGGGGATATCCCGTCGAAACTCTCAAAGTAGTCACAATTATAGTCAGTTTAATATGTTATCATTAAGGCAACGAAAAGAACTGCTGGCCATGATTTTCTTGTATAAATTATTGAACCATGATATTGATTGTCCGTCTCTCCTATCACAAATTAATATATTAGTTCCTAGAGTTGCAGCTCGTCTGCATAATTATAAACCATTCTCAGTACCTTTAAGAAAAAACAGTTATGGAAGTTTTTCTCCTGTTTGCTAGATGCTGAAAAATTATAATTTGATATTTCAACTTAATAATTAAAATATTTTTTCCGATTCAAAAGCTTCCTTTAAAAAAACAATTTTGGACTGTTGTAGATTAAATTTTTAGTTTTAAGTTTTTTTCTTTTAAGTTTTTATTCTGTTATTAATAATGTCCTAATTTCAAATATCTAATTTTAAATAATGAATTATTTAAACGACTTCTATGTACAATAATATTGTGCTTACCTTTAAGTTAAATGCATATATGATACATTTTTGCTAAGTGCGGAAATTTTAATGTAACTTATCTTTATGTATTTAGTTGGTAAGCCTTATTCAATAAAAAAAAATATATAGTTCATGATTCTTATTCCATAGATTTAGAGTTTTTGCTTGCCGAGTGAACACACAAGCAACATTAACAAATTTCCTTACAATTGTGCTGAGCTGTGCAAACGGAAGAGTTACATTCGGTGTCCGTCTCCGGTGTGCGACACTGAACAGCGCACGAGCGCGGGTGACGCAGGGGCACGGGCAGGGCGAGCCGACTATTGTGACCATCAACTACGGTTACCAGTGACCAGTAGTAGCAACGGGCGACTGTGTCCGATCACCGCTACAGGACACAGCAACTACGGTTCCCTGTGATGGTGTGCCGTGTCTACGTTTGCACAGCGCCATCAAAAGCAATGGTACACACCATATGTAAAATCCTATAAAAGAGATCGCCCGATACCTAGAACAGGTAATTAGCATGGACATTAGGCAAATGTCAGCACATACAATATGTCAGAGCATCTGAAAACTTATGCTTTTAAACATAAGTTAGTGCTTATGAAACAAATATAAGTGTGAGCTTTAAGATGTAAACATTTACAATCACAAGCAAATAAGAACGCTTTAAGTTAGCAAATATACAAAGAAAGGTCAATGTGACTAACAACGAGGCTATGTTACGAGATCGTATCAAGACACTGAAATATTCAGAGTGACCACACAGTGTTGGCAACAAAATAGGGTATAGAGCGGCAAGATTGAAGTACTCTTGTTACTGGCCCGCTCATGAAATGCTCAGAAGAATGCTGTAGAGGAAAGGTAACAGTAGAAAACCACAACAAGCTCTTAGACATATTGGAAGTAAATTAATATTAGGTACTATAATAACTTCACATTATGTTTTAAATATACCGGGTCATTTTATAAACACCATCCAAATTTATATTTCATATTCTTTGAATAAAGTAACGAAACAAGTACTTTTCTTTTTATATCACCCAGTACTAAATGATTAAGTTAAGGCTATACAAACTTATCCAAAGAAAACTACCGATTTGTTGTCACAATCACGCTACGCACGATATTGTAGCAAATGATTTCACGACACCCGCCCCGCCCGCCGTCCCGTATTTCATTGATACATAACAATGATTTTCATAAGCTACCGATACCGAACAGTTTTTGATCGTCATGAGTATGTGTTAACTAGACACAAAAATGTGTACGTATGCGCAGGGAGTGGATGATTTGGCACTGGTTCTATAGAAATCAAATATTCATCGGTAGCTTGTATCTGACACAAGACACAAAAATGGCCACGTTTGCGCCCTGCCTTTCTTGCAGTGTTGGCAAAAATTTAATCTGATTAACGATTAAAAATTACGATTAAAAAATTAATCGACATTATCACGATTAAAATTAATTAATCGTAATCAATTTTTTCCGATTACGATTATTAATCGTAATCATTAATCGTAAATCACGATTAGAAATGTATGATTATTAGAATGGGAACAAGTTTACGAAAAAACTAGTTAAACAGATTTTTTATTTGAGTATTTATAAAAATCACAGGAGTCCTTGATTGATTGAGTAATTGAGTAATTAAAACTTTATATAAAAATTACTAAGATAAATGATTTAAATTATATTTCATAATCACTCTCTTCTGAAATAATTTGTCAGATATTTTGTGTGACCTAGGTATATTTATAATGGTTGCAAAAGAAAACATTCTTTCAACAGAATCGGAGGATGGCATGGGTGTGTTATATTTAATAAATACTCCTTTTAAAATCGTGTAGCGTTCTAAGGTTGGCAGGTTATGTTTAACTGTCACGATCTCACAATAAAATTGCCGACTAATTTAGAATGGTTGTAAAACGCCATCTTGTGAATTTGTGACGGACTATCTAGCTATTTCAGCTTAGAATATAATAGGCTGTGATTTTTTTTCTTCATAATAAAAACTTTAATCTGCTTAATCAAATTAATAATTAACGATTAGTGATTAATTTAACTAATCATGATTACGATTACTATTTTAATCGCGATTAATTTAATCACGATTATGTTTAATTCGATTAAAATTAATCAAATTAAGCAATCGATTGAAAAATTAATCGATTAATGCCAACACTGCTTTCTTGCAATTCGACAAGCATTTGCTAGTGAAAACATCACAAATGGTACAATTTACCGTGGTTCTAAAGATGACTCTATCGTCTGGAAAATGGAGGTGTATGAGATTTTAACGTCATGAAGGGGTTTACTATTAAGTGGATAAAAAAACCTCGGGGTTATGCAGTCTCTTAACCTACCTATTATCTTCCTTACTTAATCGGCGTTGTTCTTTCTTTTAAAGGAGATGTTTCAAATCTGGCCTGCACCTTGTACATATATTCAAAAAACGTGAAAAAATCATGAGATCAATAAAAAAATACCTAAACTATAATCTTTTCAGTATTTTACTCGCGATTTTATTTTAAAGTGATTTTTTTTATAATAACAGGCAACAATTATGACACAATGAATCCGTTCCTAAACCATAATTCAAAGTGTACGGTTAAATGTCAACTCCAAATGAAATTAATTTTTATAATGTAATTAAAAGTTATGCTGTTAGAAATTAATGACTGATTAATTCATGATTTGGTTATAACCAAAGAAAATACACTTAATCATAATAAAAATCACAGTTTCCTGGATATATTTTTTCATGTTTACTACTACTAATTCGGTTATGATTTCTGAACGGACACTCATTGAAACGTCAAACTACCAAAATGACCACAGAAAGAATGTTTTCATCATGCCGTGTTTTACATGCGAATGCTTCAGAAAACGACAACCACAGTGGACTCTGTTTTTTTTGACTCGGCTTGTTATTTTTTGGAACTTTCTTTCTTCTCTACTTGTTGGACTTGGCTGTGTGATTTGGACCCTGATATTTGCTACTGCTATTTGGATTTCGTCGTTTGGAATATTCTTCAATTTCTCTTCTCCGGTATGTAAAATATAATAATTACAATAATACAAAAACATAATAGTACGGTGCACCGCTTAGTTTAAGTGTGGGTCCCATTCTCATTGTATTCATTTTTTTAGACATAGCGCATTGTTTGCTTTGCTTGTCTGCAATGATTGAGGATGAGCAGTATTACATGACATGTAATATTGGCCCAGAAATAAATACTATCACTGAACAGAAACTTCAACATGAGGTAATTATATATTATAGAACATTATTTTCGGTAATATGAATTCACAATATTTTTTTTTATTATGTACACTATAGAATACATTTTTTACCCTTTTAATTTTTGATATCACCCATGATCAATCAATAAATTACTCAATAATATCACTCAATCACTCCAACTAAGAAGGCAGTTTAAGGATTTTTGTTTAGATTGCAGAAGATGGACTGATATGTGCTCAATGTTTTGAAAATCTTTGAATGCAATGTTAACTTCTAAAACTACAACATTATACATTCCACTTGAAATCTGTAGTAGTTTTGGACTAAAGTCCAAATAAGATAATGAGCTTTTATTACACAGTCACACATTCAAATTCTCTATATGTCCTAACTGTCTACAAAGCCTATGGTTGATAATGGTGGTAAATATCTAGTAGCAATTGTTTGAAGACAATTTGTCTTTGAAATCAAACAAAATAATATTTTCATGAGAAGGTATATGATAATATAATTATTTTTTTAACAGATTCCACTTGGAGGGCTAGTATGTTATGCCTGTTGGGTTGCAGCTTGTAGAAATGTGCAACATGCCATTAACAGCAATATAAATGTTGAAGAATTACAAGAGCCAGGCCTATCTCAGCCACTATAGAGATTTCTGTGTGTGGTGTGGTATATCTTTGTTCCGAAGAAACACCCATGTTTTGTCAGGGCCAGAGAGAGACGAAGTTGCTGCTAGGATTTATCCCAGTGAGGTAATTGTTGAGTTTTTGTATATCTAAATAAAAGACCACTTTTTAAATTGCTTCAATAGTTTTTGAGTTTATTCTTTACCAAACTACTAACCTTTATAATATTAGAACAGATGCACAGATACAGGTTAGTATGGAAGTATTGATATGAAGTACGGGCTTCATTCTTTGTTTACTTAGAATTTTATATTCTGGTTTTAATTTTTTTCTCAAAAATACAAAGCTTAAAAATGTCATTGTTTCAGATGCCGCAGCATGCCCTTGTTTGTTCCAACTGTTTATCTCAATCAAGAGAAAATATTCGGATTGTGGGAGGCCATGTTACAGAAACAGAAATATGCTGGACTCCTTACTGTAGGTTGCTGTGCTCATGTGATGACCATTGTGTGGTATTTAGGTTGGGCTCTATACCAAGATAATATAGAAGCACCGGCGTCATTTCTTGATGGAATTCTGGTCAGGCAGGCTATCGAAAATGAATCATAATAAAACATTTTAAAAGATATGTTGTTTTTATTTTATAAACTGTAATTCCTTCCATCTGTTTGTTTATTACAACCTCAGTAATGAGTTCATTTTATTTACAACCTGGTGAAACTTATTCAACATTTTGGATATACCTAGTGAGTGAGAGTGAGATATACCTATGAATTCTCTATCGATATAGAGGTGACCGTGGGCATATATAACAATCTCTGATCACGATACAAGCAGAAGACGTGGGAGATCGAAGTTTTTCTTCTTATCCAGTAGTTCCTTAATACCGCCTGAATGAGGGTGACGCGGCTAAATTAGGGAAGAAAAGCCTTTTCTCTTTTAGCCATTTTAAGCGCTCCAATAAGGCTTTAATCCTTAGATAGATTTAGACATAGTTCAACACACGACACATCACCATACGATTTAAATATTTGCCGTACCATACATGACATAGATTGGTGATCAGTTATTTATTTACTATTTCATCTTCTTTTATTGGATTTCCCAATTTATAGATTTCGCTAATGTCAAATGTAAAAGTAATATAAATAATTAGTTACAATTAACCAGAAATAAATGAACTTGGTTAGTTGAATGCACAGATGAGTAAGATTATGTCTAAATGTCAAATCAAACAAATGTCAGTGAAAACAAATATGGGGCGTGTTGCCTGTAATAATTGTAGTAAATGATTTACTGCGGCATATTTAAGCCAAAATGAGCCAAATAGTTATTGAAAACACACTTATTTATTAATGTCCTTTCCTAATTATATGTGTACAAGGTGCAGGCCGGGGCTCCATACATTCGTGGAACATCTCCTTTCGATTTGAGTATAATGCCCATAGATTATTATTTTTCCTTATCAGGTCTAACTAGTCTCGCCATAAATACTGTTCGATACTACAAAGGCTGTTAACAGATACGATATGGCTTTTTGGGCTTCAGCCCAGGGCCCCGTGGATTCAAGGGGCCTCCAGCTAAGTCAAGTCAAAGTCAAAAATAGACGATAATGCGAAAGAATCCATAATTTTATTCAATTAAACAGATCGTATGGTTTGCAGCCCTGCGAATCCTCCGATTAATCAAACCCATCTACGTTTAGGTGTTGGTACTTCGAACTGACAGTTAATATGTTGGGCTGCCATTACACATTCATCTCAGACTCTGTCTCTTTCTATCTTGCTACAATGATTTATAGTTATCATTTTTATTTAGTATTTTTAATTATTTATAACTAGTAGGATAAAAAGAAATAGACTTCTGGAGGAATGTAGCGGATCGTGATCCAGCTTGAATGTGTAATGGCCGCCTACGGGATGGCAACACTTAACTCCCGGTATGCATCTTTGTCAAACGGAACGGAAATTTAAAAATATATATAACTTTACCAATCTCAAGCTGTAAAGCTGAGCGCTCCTTTTCCAGGCTGACGTATATGGAGAATAAATACAGAACGACGATGTCAAACTCAGGATTTAACCATTTATCCGTTTTGTCCATAAATGTTGATTTTACTAAGAACTTAGAATGTGAGGAGCAATTCAAAGAATTTGCCAAAGGAAAGTGCAGAAAGGTTGCTTTATAATTTGTCAATTTATTTACGGTTGTATAACACTAAGGCATAATATATTATAATAGAAATCAAATATTTCACTGTCTTATTTTTTCTATACTTTGAGTAATTAGGTGGGCCCCTAAGTAGTATTAGCCCAGGGCCCCCTAAACCTACGGTCGGGCCCTGGCTGTTAATGTTGTTAAAGCCAGAATTCGTCGAAACGCGAGAAATGAAGATTCCCGCTAGGACTCTGTCGCGTATTATATAAAACAGGACCTGAAGCACGGTGCTTATCGTCAATATACAATCTTGTATCAACTGTCTGTTTTTGGTTTGAAGTACTAAATTTGCTACGGAAATCAGTGTCTTCCATCTGCTAAAACGCGTCAAGGCGGTTTTCAATCTTTTTGTAATAAATAAATTAATCTATTATTTTAGACGATACAGTCCATTTTAGTTAATAACAATTTTCTTATCTCTGTTAGTATTTTTTTCTAGTATTAAAAAAACTATATAAATATAACTGTCTTTCGATAGATATACTAATGCTAACGGTTAATGGGGACCAGTCACGTTTTATGTTATGAATGCAGTTCTATAGACATTGAGAAACTAAAACATAAAGTGCAAAAAATTTTGTTCTACGACCAAAATTGACAAAGTTATGAGCAAAATACCGAACGAGGTTCACAGACCGCGCGCACGCATGCGATGACGTCACAATGACCCAGCGCATGCCGCCGAACCACTGCGCGGTTTTATTCTGTTTGCGATATTCGTCCAACAGGGAGCGTAACGTCACCAGTTTATACCCAATCGATTAATAACTGATTTTATTTGTTTAATATTAGAAGGTTGTTATTATAATATAACAAATGAGTGAAATAAGTCGCTTGCTCAAAATCGGTTTTGAGCAAGCGCAATCCGATAATCTACCTTAAGTGGATACCTTCATGGTATTTGATTATCTTAGTAATCATTTAAACTAGACAAGCTCTGAAATTCGTGGTTGGAAACTCAGAGGTAGGCAAATCTCATTATCAACCTAATCAGAACAGCAGGATAATAAGTAGGTAGGTACACGTACTTGTTGGACTAGCCTATAAAATACCCAAAAGGTTTAGGTAAGTCAGCCAGGGCAGTTGTGTTTGTTGTTGTGACTACCTACGCCGTTATTTTAACATTGTTATGTAGATGAGTATGCAGAAACTTTACTGTTCAAAAAATATTATGTATACAATAAATAAAATTAGAGTTAAATACTTCATTTGACAGGAATGTACCTACGTTCTTTGGACACGTAATTTTGAGCTATGAATTAGGGATGTTGCGGATGTCATTTTTTTCACATCCGCGGATGCGGATGCGGATGCGGATTTTAGGAGGCTCACATCCGCGGAAGCGGATGCGGATGCGGAACTGTACAAAAAACTTATTTGTTGGTTTGGTAGGGTAACAAGCAGTAATATTTATCCTTTCTTTATCTATACATATAAATAAAATTGGTGTCGATTTGTAATATTGAAATAACCGTTTTTTACTACATGCATATGAATATATATACGGTACATACACCAAAATAACATGTTTTACAATTTTTGTCTGTCTGTTTGTTCGGGCTAAACTCTAAAATAGCTGGACCGGTTTTGACGGGACTTTTATTGGCAGGTAGCTGATGTAATAAGGAAGTAAGTTAGGCTACTTTTATTAAAAAAAAAAATAGAAAAATAAAGTAATATTGCCATGTCCAAGTACTGTCCAGTACCGCCCGCAACTCACGCACATGCCACCACTGTGCCGTCACGTGCCTCCCACCACTTCTCCCACCAATGAAACAATATCACAAAGGCTGCCTATTGCACGGGTTCAGAACGCGCGAGCGGGCTATTGCTGATTTTTAATAAAAACAAATTATAATAACTGAGCCACGGCAACGTGTGGCCGGGTCTCGAATTTTATGTTTAGTTCTTGGGAATAAATAAAATTCGCAGGGCGGCAGGTCAGGACTGTATGGTGGATGACTCATTATCTCGACACCTGCCATAGTCAAATATTCAACAGTCCGTTCTGCGGAGTGCGCTGAAGCATTGTCGTGGTGAAGGAGGATCCTGCTTCGAGGGCGCTGCTGTCGATTTTTTTCTAAAACAACAGGCAAACAGCGATTGACATACCAGTCTGCAGTAACTGTCCTTCCATCTTCTAACACAACTGTCGCGAAATGACCCTTCCGACCAAAGAATGAGGCAATCATCTTTTTTCCTTGACTTCTACCTTTCTTTACCATAGTTGGCAGATCCTCGAAAGGAAACACCCACTGAGCTGATTGTCTTTTGGTTTTGGGTTCATAGCAATATATCCAGCTTTGATCACCTGTTACGATATCAAATACAGCATTTGAGTCACCGCCGTTGAACTTATCTAACATTTGCCGACACCAGTCCATGCGAAGGTGTTTCTGGCCGTCGGTTAAAGTATGGGGAATCCATATGGTACAAAGCTTCTTGACGCCTAAATGTTCGTGTAATATTTTTTGAACTTGACTCATACCAATGCCTAGGCTTGCCCGTATCTGCTGATAGGTCACTCTCTTATCATCCTCTATCATGCGTCGCACAGTACTGATGTTATCTTCAGTAGTCGCTGTTAAAGGACGTCCTTCACGCGGATCATCCTTGAGATTGATACGTCCACGCTTAAACTCGTTAAACCAATTGTAAATAGTGGCACGAGATGGGGCTTCATTAAAAAATGCTATTCGCAACCTATCATGGCTTTGTTATTGAGTTAGCCCATAACGAAAGTCATAATAAATTATTGAACGAAAGTTTTCTCGCGTTAGGTTAATTTTCATTTGTAACAAGAGTGTTAGATTTGCCGCCAATTCACAAAAACAAATGACAAATGAATGCAATACACTACATTAGATTACCAGAGTTTTAAAATTTAAATTCGAATAACAGTTTTCATTAGCAATGTTTCTAACTGGTCAGTTCTAAACATTTTCAGTGGTATCCACGTATCATCTTCAATCTTTTACTCGGTCGACACGTGCCACTCGCCGGCCCCTCCTCTTTCTTTCTTGTCGCATCCGCATCCGCATCAGCTCCGCATCGATTTATGCGGATGCGGATGCAGATGCGGATGTCTAAATCGATGCGGAAGTTCCGCATATGCGGATGCGGATGCGAATATTCGCAACATCCCTGCTATGAATAAACGAAATCGCTTTGTTAAGTCCTAGTATTGTTTCTAGGTAGGTACTACTTTCTTAAATCCGGTTTATTTATTAAAATCTTAGTACCTACTATATTTACAGCAAGTTTCGTGGTGATAGCAGCAAGGAAACTTACTTCTCCATACAAACTTCACTTGTGGTCTTCCTAGTCCCTTGGGGTCAAGGCGTGATTATTGTACAAAATTATGTTTAAGAGGCAGAAGGACACTCGAATGCAAAAAGTTTTATTTAAATACGTCTAACTGTTTTCACATGGAAAGCGTACAACAGACAGACAAGAAATTCAATGACAATGTTTTCGGTTTCTATTGCGTGTATGGAGCCCTCCTAACGCGATTATTCAAAAAAATATTCAATGTACAGAATTCACTTTGGCTACAGTTTAATTACATGTATAGATAGATATATATTTATTCCCTAAGGCGGGAATATTCCCCTATGTTCCGGGGAACTTCAATTTTATTATAGTTAGACCTTAGTAAGACCCTGGTTTTTACCCGAGGAAGGGTTATTAGAAACTTCACTACTTACACTTTTTATCATTAATTTACTCATTGAAATATACATAATACAACCCTGTATTTTTTTTAACATTCGTAAACAAGTTGTAACTAAGTTACCTACCCACTTGTTTACCACACGAGTAATGATGATAAAAGTTGGTATACAATTGTTGTGTTGCATACAAGGGTATGGTTGGTAGGGAGGTATTTACATCAAAATGATCCTCGCAACAAAATCTTGAAGCTTGGCACGAAAGCGGAATTTTGTCATCCCTCTTCATGACAGTACACCATTTTTTGCGTACTTTTGAGTCCTTTGGCACATTGAAAAACAGTTTTTCAGGTGTACTAATTGAAGTATTAGTACATTTCGGTATTATACAGTACTTATAATCCGGCATATTTTCAGTTAAAAACTGCAAAACCACAACATCACCCGCGCAGATCGAGGGAATCTTAATAAATGAATTGTGGAGAGTGCGCGCGCGGGCGGAAAGGTAATCGTGACGTCACATAAGTTATTCGGCCGCCCCGCGGTCGGCTTGTACAAAATGTGTAATATCTTCGCAACCAATGGACCGATTTCAATGATTTAAAAAGTATCGTACCTAAACGAGTTAAAGGAACAGCATTATATAGATAATATATGCATTTTCCGACTTGATACGGGGACCCATTATGAGCAGATCAGTAAACCTACCGAGGATCGCAGAGTCCTATCTTTCAGCTATCATCCTTAGGACACTGTTGACGCTACCGCTCAACCGCAGCATCACCAAAGCAGTCATTCGTGCATGATAGTATAGAAATCATCTAACCTGGTGTCCGCAAACATACTCGATGCGCTACAGCCCCACTAGTGCTCTAAACATGTTATTGTACAGAACTCTAAGCGCAGTGACCTCTGTGTGAAACTGACCCATAGACCATCCGTGTAAAAGTTTTGGCAAATTTCTTTTTTTTTTGCGCCCCTTGTGACGTGGGCACCCTCCGGAACGGGGGGTGGGAAGTGGTGAATCCATCATGGATACATCGGGCGGCCGAGAGGTTATGCCAGACTCGTACTGACTAAACACCACCTAGTAAGTGCCATAGCCTAGGAAGGCTGTATAGGCTTCATCGAAGCGACCGCCTTCCGCGGCAGCGCAAAATGCTCTAAATAGCGTGAACTTTACACTAAGCGAACAATGTGCAAATTTATGGATCAACATTCCCACAAATAGCCAGTCATCTTTAAAATTTTTTCATTCAGAGTATGACCAGATATTTAAACTGTATTACAAGTTTTAAAGCTAACCATTACAAAAAAAAATGTGATAGGTACCTCTTTTGGAATTTTGCCTGCACTTATAAAAATCACAATTCATATTATTTCATTATATACAAGACCATGATTTACAGTACAAGATTTTATAGTAAGTACATTCATTAACAATTTAGGGCTTGTGTTGTTAAAAATGCAGGACAGTGTCCCGTTATTAACTATGAAATTATTTTGTCTGTGATAGGGGTTGCCTGTCTGGCAACCTTTTATTAAGTCATCAAAAATCAAACCAAATATAAAGCCAGACTTGTATGTACTATAAAAGTCTGGCTTTCAATGGATAGCCCCAACTGTATCCTTCTGACTAGACCAAGTCCACAGTCTTTGTGGTTTTCTAACAGAAAACGAGTTCATAGCAGAGATTATTTTCTCGTTATTGAATGTTACGAGCATACCTATCTTTACAAACATTCAATGTCCCCAATCATACAGTCCACCCCATGGCTGTTTAATTTTGATGTTCCGATCCATACACCAATATCAGAGCTGCAATCACCAACAGTCCAGTTTTCTGTTGAAATTATTTATTTGCTTGTAAAGAGGAATAGTAAAATAAATTAAAATATATTATACAATAAGATCAGGACATCAAAATATTCATTTAGGTAATAAAATCTTTTGTCAATCCTCTAGACTCTCAATTAAAATCGCAGAGTAGGTTATTGTCAGATTTCAATGGGAAACCTATTATATACTGGTATAGGCATCACGTTACAATTTTTTTTTATATATAAGCCCGAATTGCATGTCGGGACTTGCAGTTTGTATGGATCTCTTAAATGGTTAGTTTTACACAGATTTTTTAAACATTTCCATATTGCATTGTATAAATTTTTCCTATTTCATAAATATACAGGAATATTTAAGTTTTAGTAGGTTTTATTCTTTAATTATAAACTTTTAGATCGTTCTAGATGATGGTGTGACACCTGAATAACTTTATAAGTGTACCATTTATAATATATACGTGATATTCTGATTACCAAAGTCTTATACCTATTTAGAGACATCTTTCTGCATAAAATAAAGTTTTCCCCATGAGTAAATTCCAAATTGTATAAAAATAAGCATTATAATAAAATAGTGTTGTCGCGAAGTCAGTCATACAATCTGAGTTTTCTTACTACCTTCTATAATTAATTACATACCCAGCTACTCTAAAATTAACTAAAATTTGCAGTTTTGTTTGGTATAATTTACTTGTTTTATAATTACCTGCTGGATTATATTTTACTGACAGGTGTCAGGTACTGGAGAAACTTAATAGTTTTGATCTGCTAGCAAAAAAACAGGATTAGATCATCATATGAACTTTTAAATTAGCTAAAAGAATTGTTAAGCATTTCTGCTCCACACAGCAGTTTAATATCAGTCTATCAATGTCTCACTGCAGGGATAACAGGCTTTCCTTTGGATAAAATGCTAGAGAGAATAAAGGTCATAAACTTACACTACGGATTGATGGGTGATATATTAGTTCGTTGTATGTACAGTAAAAGTGACTAATTATATCAATGTCCACATGTTAATATGATGGTAAGATACAAGGATGTTTTACCGGCAATAAATAGATAACTTCGATGTCAAAAAATAAAAATGAACTTACCTATTAAACTTTTTGATTAAAATAAAATCTAGGTGGTCTACCATTTTCTAGTTTCATTATATATAGTTCTATAATAAACAATTAAAATATTTGGGGTTAGGTTCAGCTATAAAGAATCACAAGTAATTTATGTTTAACAAATTGATGGAACTTTTGCAAATACAACTATACTTATTATGTATTAGTAACATTTTTGGAGACCCTGGGCATTATTGCACCAATACTGCAATATAGATAGTAGAAATTTTGCTATATCATATCTACATCAGTCAAATTATTTAAAAGTAGTCAGTAAATCTTTACACAGAATAATTATGAAACAGAACACTTTGTTTTATAATGATTTTATTATAACTGTAAAAACCTTAATACATAATGTACTGTCAAAGTTAAATAGAAGCATTATCACTACAACAGGCTTATTCAAGATCTGGTAGATTTTCATCATCTGAATCACTTTCTAAGTCATCAAAGGAAGGTTTTTCAGCCTTATCACCGGCTCCGGCGCCAGCACCGCCTCCCATCGATCGCAGTAATTCTTCAATGTCATAATTATCGTTACCGCCACCATTCTCTTCTTCGTCATCTTCATCTCTCCATTTATTAAAGTCGATCTTTAAATAATGAGGTTTCTTCTTGTCCTTGGTTAAAGACGGCCAATAAGGTGCATCCTTTTTCTCTTTGCGTAGCACCATTTCTATGCACCTGCCTTTATTTACGAAACCACTATTTTCAGGAAGCACAGCATCGTACAAAGATATAGTTACCTCGTGAACTTTATTGTCTTGAGCGTTGACGCCTTTAAAATAAACCGAATCCTTTTCTATTTTAATAGTCGGCTCTTTAGACTCCACGCTGAATGTAAGAAATATATCCTCCTTACGTTGTGCCCATAACACTGGAGGTGGGATGGGAGATTCACCCGACATGTTAATTATTTACAAAAGTCTTTTTAAATAGGAGACCACTACGGTAAATAATTGATCAAACGTGATCGCTAGAGAAGAAAGAATATTAATTTCACCAACTGCAATCACCGACAATGATGTTCTTTCTATCTTCCATTCATTCATTCATTAATAGTGTTGCTAACAGTTAAACCAGCTTTCCCCCAGATTTAGCTAGAAAACCATAAGCAAAAAACAGCACTGCTCCCAAAATAAAAAAAAAAATCACAAAAATATTTAAGTTTTTATGAAAGAAAATAAAAAGGGAGGAGAACAATCTGGGAAAGGCTAAGTCACTCCAGCTTTGCTGGCTGTCTCCGACCAGGTACATTACAAGTATTTTCTGTCATTAGACGTCTGTCAATTTGCTTATAAATAAAATATGAATGACAAAAAACTTATTTTGGTTATTTAATTTAATTTTTTTGTAAGAATATTGTTACACCTGAAATAAATGAATTGTTAGTACCTGAAATAAATGAATTGTGTGGATGTTGTGATACCGTCGTTATTTCTGGATTCCATAACACTATTGCTTTAGCTACTTAACTTGGATTCAGAATAGTGTATATGATTATTACGGGGTAACATACATTTTTCAGTAGATCAATAAGTCGAGGCTGGAAACGTCAAAATTGTTCAATAATAAGTGCTATTCCCAATTAGTTCGTTTTCTTTAGATAAATCATTTTTGGCCCCACCATTATCACCGATTTCTGGTTGATACCATTCTTAGGTACCGAATTCTTTTGAGATGGTTACCAAAATTTTCTTTACAACAGACAACAGTGCAGCGTAATTAAATATAGATTGTAACCGGAACGCATTGCACCACGCCTAGGTGTTGCCTGTTAGATTTTGGTGAATCGGAAGGTATCGTTAGTTTGTGGCTAGTAGCTAGTTTCGCGCCACTATATAATTTTGTTTGGTAATTAGGGGAACGTAATTTTTAATTAGTAAAACAAAACCCAAGTCATCGGTGAACATCAGAATAAAGTCCGTATAGGGAAGTCACTAACTAACTAAGAAACATTTTGAAAAGTTCTTGCCGCGTATCGTGTATCTTGATATTTTAACCATTCTTCTTTAGTTGTATAATGTTGACAGTAGCATACAGTGTCAGATTGTGAAGCTCTCGACACATTTTAATAAAATTAACATTGATATTGTTGGTGTATTGTAAAAAACGGATGGACAACATCTTTGCTTTCACAAGTAAGTATTGTTTGATATATTTTTATTGGAATTTCGCGTTTTGGAAGCCTCGAATTATTATGTTGATAAAGATAGTCCTAATACTCAGTTTAAGCTTATATAAAACCTACACTTCTTTGTATTTAAATAGTTATTAAGCTATTAATTTTCTTCATAATAGCTCAGGTTAATATTGCTAGTGATGGGGTCTTTCAAGATTATGTAAACAACATCGTCATTTCAATATTTTTGCATATGTTACGTAATAGATATTTAAATACGTCAATACAATAAATAACTTTAAAATAGATGATAACGGGCGACATTGATATAATTACTTATTTTTTTAAATTGGTCGTGTGTCAGATGTACCCAATTATTATTAACTATATTGTTATATTATAGATTTCCTACAAAAGAAAAAAGAAGAACGAAATGGATCCATATATTAGAACAGCCAAATGCTGGCAACCTGTCTTCAATGATAATTAGGCAGCACAAAAGCTACCGAGTAATTCAATAAATGGCAAGCGTTCGATACATATCAGCATCAAAGAAGGTTTCCTTAGAGACTGCGTGCGAAATGAGAGGGTGATGGGGCAGTATACGCAGACTGAAAATATGGATGCTGATGTACTGACCAAAGCACTGCCTCATCCACGGCTTTCAAAGCTGTTGACACTTGTAGGACTCATTCGATCGTCCTCCTCGTGACGGAGAGTGTAATTGAGTAATATTATGTTAAGCGTTGTTACCTAGGCGACTAGGTTGTTGATTTGTAAAATAAAACTCAAGTTGGTATTAAAAATCTTATTCAATACAATGTTATTTATTGATGCCCGTACATGTGCTCGTACTGCGCGAATTCATCGCCTGAACATTGAACCTCACTCAAACTTCCACCTCTGATAAAAGAAGCGTGTATGAACGGCTGTCCTCCATGTCCGATGTTAGCCGTATGTTTTCACGGATGTTGCCACGTGATTATATGTATGTATGTATGTATTAAGTAAATATATAAAATAAATTCAACTTGTCTCGGGAATCAGTGATAATTTGAAGTTTTATTTTTTATTTATGTAATAACCAAATGAAGTTTTCAATACAATAATACTTATAAGATTGTAAAATTTATAAAACTGACGTATTTTAATTATAAATGTCTATCGAGCTTTCATCGACTAATCACCATCACTGGCTATTTACAAAAAGTGTACGCTGACAGAACGCTTAGGTTGACTCTATCGGTATATTTGCTGTTTGAGAAATATTAATATATCGGTTGTTAACATGATGGAAGTATGTCAACGTAAATACATCCAGTGTTACCAACTCTTAAAACTATTTATCCCTAAATCAAATTAAAAATCCCCTAAAATTGCCCTAATTACTTGGAAATCCCCCTATACTCTAGCCCGACCCCTAAATGTGAATTACATCCTACGCTTAATTAACACCCCACTTCTAAAAACTATTAAAAAATTCATAACAGATAATAAAATAAAATTGTAAGTCCATATATGTGGTTCCATATGTGTCTATGCTTATATATTACCTAACTTAAATGCCCGCATTGTCTACAGTGTTGTGTATGCTTTGTGCGTCGTTGTGTTTGTCCAAATATGTGTCATTTTGTTTCAGAATCTGTCTTGTGCCATAGAAAGTGATAGTGCTTTCCAAATTCTTTGGTTATTCAGCGGCGTAGCGTGGGTGTCGGCCGCCTGGATCTAAGGACAATTTTGCCGCCTTCTTATTTAGGTATTTCAATTTCATGTATACTATACATTACATAAGTACTTTCATTCTAGATAACTTTTCGGCAAGAGCAGTTATTATTTTGCATTATAGAGTTTAAATATTAAATAAAAAAAGTTTACCTTTATTTGCTCAAAAGTCACAGTTTTAAAGTGTAACATAAATTTCGATACGAGACAATGTGAATTGCACAACTGAGTATCCATCAATAAAACTTTCTTTGAATTGTCAAAGACATCCTCACTGATCATTAGTCATAAATAAATCAAGCACAAAATAAACTACGGGGAATCCTCGCAAGTCAGAATAGACGAAGTTGCCAGCAGTCGCTACAATATATTATTCGGAGAAAGGGGGCTTCCCCGAAGTCGTCACAGAATAAGTAATGAAAAATTTCGTGCTCTTTTCAATCGGGCCGTAGTTGCGATAAAAATATGAAATGGTTAAAATATTTTTATTATTTATTGTAAAATTATGCCGCCCCTAAAAAGTGCCGCCCGGGGTGGGTCGCCCTTGCCGCCCCCACTACGCTACGCCACTGGTTATTGCTAGGAACCCTTACCGTGTAATGATAAACCACGCGAAATTGGCAGAATTGTACGAAAAGTGCAACTGAGCCATTGTAAAGGAAGAAGAAGATCCACCATTTCGATTTAAAATTCTATATTGGATTATAAGTACACTAGATGTCACTAAGTCCGAGGTCGCTAGGTAAAAAATAAATTTGATTACCTAGTTAAGAATAACCCACGGCCTATACTTTACATCTTTATTTTTCTCGATAAATAAAATATAAAAAAATTATGAAGGGTCACAAAAACCCTAAAAATAGCCCTTAACATATAACACCTCTAAAAAATCCCATCTCACTTATTAACCCCCTAAATTTAGGGGGAAAACCCCTAAGTTGGGAATCCTGCATACATCACACTTATCATATCATTCATTACTCATTCATATTTTTTTTAAATTGACTTTTTTGTTAGGTTTTCCACAGGGGAAGGCAAAGAGTGCAAATTCCAAACAGCCTTGTTTTTAGTAATTTCATTTCTTATTTATAGAATTAAGATAGCAGCGTATTTATAGTATATTAACAAAACAGTTAAAGTTAAAGAGATTTACCTAAACCACCTTGGACTTCTTGAGAACGTGAAACACCTTTAACTGTTCTGTTTCACTTGACAACACTCTTGCATCTTAACACTTAATGGTTAGTTAGCAGATCATTTCGTTAATCGACATTTTTCGAGGTAAGAAAGCCAGAATTATTTTTAAATAGTTTCCGGAACTATAGAGTAGAGAGATAGTATCAGTCGCGCGCGCGCATCCACCCGTGACGTGCGCGTTACAGTGCGAGGCGACTATAATTCGTAAAAATGTCGAGTACAATAAAGTGCAACAACTGTAATATTGTTATTGACGAGCTTCTGTCCTACGTGCAGAACAAAATTTCGATATCTGATGAAGATACCCTGGTGCGAATATGTGCGTCTTTTTACGCGAGTGAACAAATCAAAAAATCACATACGTTACTTTTTGAATCAGTGCCTTCTGAGTTACGTAAAATTTCACGGAAAGGAAAGGGCAAGGAAGATCGTTTACTATGCGATATTATAAACTTTTTCAAAGTGGTGGAGCCCGATGTGGTGCCGATTTTTGTTGCTCGCGAACTAGAGAAATTACCTCCAATTACAATGGATCATCTGGATGTGTCTAAGCTGCTAAAAGATTTGATGCGAGTTCAAGCCGAGGTTAAGGAGATTAAATCTTCATACGTATCTATTGAGCAGCTAGAAGACATGAAGAAAGAGTTGATGTTTTCCCACCATCGCTCGCCCCCTTTCTCGGCAGCCAAAGTTAATATGAAAAGAGGCGCTTATCGTAATAGTGGCCCAATAGGATTATCTCTTTTAGATGATAGTAATGAAGTGAATGAAAATCCATCTTGTTACGATTGCGAGACGATACATACGAGCGATTTAAAATTACAAAACATAAAAATTGATAAAAAACATAGCGAGGGTATATGCAGCAACGTAACATCGAAACAAACGGTTGATTCAGTGTCAGGAGCGACAAGCGGAGCCGCCGTGCGTGAGTCACCGAGCGATAGCCGGCAGCCGTGCGATCAGCTGACCGAAGGCGGCGGTGGCGGCGTCAGCGCAACTGATAATGAATCCTATGCACAGGTCGTACAGTCGGATACAGAGTGGACAACTGTTGAACGAAAAGGAAATAAATTGAAAAACCGTGTTGAAGGGAAATCGGGGACGGTTGTAGTTGACACTAACGAAATGTTTAGAGCAGCAGAAAGGAGTATACCGTTGTTTATCACAAATGTGCATAAAAATACGTCGGAATCTGATATAAGTCGATATATTTATAATAAAACTCGAGAGACCGTAAAGTTAGAAAAAATAGCTATCAAGCGGCAGTGTGATTATAACGCATACAAATTCTTCGTTGGACAGCATAAACTATCATTGTTTATGGATGAAAAATTATGGCCTCAAGGGATTATCTTCCGGCGCTTTATAAATTTTAAATTAAGGCGCAACATTGAAACTTCTAAAGAAGGCGGCCCGTCACAATTAAATAAATGAATACTACATGTAAATTTGTAACTTTCAATTGCAAAAATGTAAAGCGGTCTATAGAAGACATACGAAAACTATGCGAAACCTGTGATATCATAGCTTTACAGGAGACTTGGCTTTTCACAGAAGAAACGTCGTTTCTCAACAAAATTAGTGACAAGTTCAGCTGTACGGGTGTGTCTGCTATGGATACAAAAGCAGGTCTTCTGCGCGGCCGGCCACATGGAGGGGTAGCGCTGATGTGGAGGAATAGTGTTTTTCGTGATGTGAGAGTTATCGAATGCAATAATCCTCGTATATGTGGTATTAGAATTGTGTTACCACAAAAATCGGTGTTAGTGATGTGTGTGTACATGCCGACGGATGAGGCAGTCAATCTTTCTGAGTTTACGGATACACTGAGCTCGGTGAGTGCTATCATAGACAGCTGTAACGTTGATAATGTTTATATAATGGGCGATTATAACGCTCACCCATACGAACGTTTTTATTATGAACTAATGAACTTTTGTGAAGATCAGGAATGGGCATGCATAGACTTTGATAGACTAGGTTTGTCGTCAAATACATATACATTTATTAGTGATGCTCACTCGTCAAAAAGGTGGCTCGATCACTGCGTAGTAACCAAAGCGGCGATCCACTCTATTCGAGATGTTTATGTTTTGTATGACGTGTACTGGTCAGACCATAGTCCACTTGTAATAGAATGTAATCTAAATCTTTTTACACCTATAAAACCATGTGAACCTATTTGTCAAAATAAGATTTCGTGGGGGGAAAGATCCTCTGAGCAAGTGGACATATATCAAAAAGAATGTCACCAAAGATTAAGGCTCATTGACTTCCCACACGAACTACAAAATTGTTGTGATGGTTTGTGCGTAGATGTAAGTCATAAGTCTGTTATAGACCAGTTGTATGAAAACATTGTGGAGGCCCTAAAGACGGCGTCTATAATTAGTTTTAAAAGTAAGAAACGCACTAAAAAGGTTGTCCCGGGATGGAATAAGCATGTAGCTGACGCACGCAGGGAGGCTAGGCTGAGGTTTGACCTGTGGGTTTTGTACGGTAAACCTACTTCTGGATGTTTTTATAAACATATGTGTGAATCAAGGAAAATTTTTAAATCTCGGTTAAAGTGGTGTCAGAATCACGAAAATCAAATAAAAATGGATCTAATTGCATCTCATCACAGTAATAATGATTTTCGCTCTTTCTGGAAGCACACCAATAGGTTGCAGTGTAGGCCAGGTCTTCCTGTGAGTGTTGGTGGGGTATGTGATCCTGCAGATATAGCTAATTTATTTGTTGATTATTTTGCAGTAAAATCTCCTTTAGGGCCTTCACATTTTATTCAAAAAAAAACTGAGCCCGGCGTGAAAAGGGTAGTAATGTTCACCACCAGGGATATAACTCATGTCATAAAATCTATGACAAGAGGAAAATCCCCTGGTCACGACGGGCTCAGTATCGAGCATCTCAAGTTTGCTGGTCCGCACCTACCCCGCCTTCTTTATATGTTGTTTAATCTCTGTCTGGGACACGGCTACATGCCTGCTGATATGATGCGTACTGTGGTAGCACCTATACCGAAAAATAAAACTGGTGACCTTGCAGACGAAAACAACTACCGCCCCATATCACTGGCGACTGTAACTTCGAAACTATTTGATAGTTTGATTAATACACAGCTGAATAAATATGTTCAACTTCATGACAACCAATTTGGATTTAAATCAAATCTGTCAACTGAGGCAGCTGTGCTGTGTCTTAAACATACTGTCAATTATTACACGGGGCGCAACACGCCAGTATTCGCCTGCTTTTTGGACCTTACCAAAGCTTTTGACCTGGTTTCATACAATGTTCTCTGGGATAAACTGGAAAAAATCCGACTGCCAGTAGAGCTTATAAATCTTTTGAAGTACTGGTATGGAAGCCAGGTCAATAATGTAAGATGGGGAGGGGCCTCATCTAGATCGTACGGGATGGAGTGCGGGGTCAGGCAGGGGGGACTGAGTTCACCCACGTTATTTAACCTTTATGTAAACGAACTGATTAGTGAGCTCAGTGGCACCAGAGTCGGCTGTTATATAGACGGTATTAGTGTCAATAACATCAGTTACGCTGATGATATGGTGCTGCTGAGTGCGTCCGTTTGTGGACTGAGAAAGTTAGTTTCCATCTGTGAAAGTTATGCTAAATCCCATGGGCTGATTTATAACGTAAAGAAAAGCCAAGTTATGGTTTTTCAGAGCGGTGGAAGACGTTATGACCAGATTCCGCATATATCATTAAATAATAAACAACTACAGCGGGTTTATCTTTTCAAGTATCTTGGTCATATGTTAACTCCCGATCTGAAAGACGATGACGATGTACAGAGAGAACGGAGGGCAATGTCTGTAAGAGCGAATATGCTGGCTCGTAGGTTCGCACATTGTTCACGACAAGTAAAATTAACTTTGTTTAGATCTTTCTGTACATCATTCTATGCGTGCAGCCTTTGGGCCAATTATACTAAACAAGCATATAATGCACTAAGAGTGCAATATAATAACGCGTTTAGGATACTGCTGGGGCTACCTCGCTTTTGCAGTGCATCTGGAATGTTCGCGGAAACAGGTGTAGATTGTTTCTACACAGTAATGCGCAAACGGAGTGCGTCTCTGGTGCGCAGAGTGCGGGGTAGCACCAACAGTGTCCTGGACTTAATTGCCGGCAGACTTGACTGCACATATGTGAATCGGTGCTGTGCCATTTCGGGTGGGGTGGTTCAGGGCAGATTTAAGAGTTAGTCAATGTTTTGTATTGTCGGATTGTGAAATATGTTATTGTAATGTTAATGTTAATCGTGTTGATAGTATATGTTTACGTGTGGTACTAACATAGATCTAAGTTAAATTGTTATTAACCCAAAATGAGTCTGAGTTACTTGAATAAAATGAATTATTATTATTATTATTATTATAGAGCTCAGCTGCATGCGAAAAGAACTCACATTTGTTTTCGATCTGCTGCAAATAGATTTGCTAGGGGAAGTTAGCAGATCATTTCGTTAATTGTCATTTTTCGAGGGAAAAACCGCCAGAGCTATTTCGCAAAAGTGTAAGGAACTTTAGAACTCAGCTGCATGCAAAAATAACTCACATTTAATTGCCCGGCATGGCAATGATCCGTTGATCTCACTTGCATTGGGGTCGCCAGCACCATGTCATCCGCGTAGCTAATATTATTAATGCTTACCCCATCTAAGGAACAAACGACATCACTGCTGCTGAGCCCACCGATGAGTCGGTTCATGTACAAGTTGAAGAGGCGGGGCGAACTCAACCCCCCCTGCCTTACCCCGCACTCCAACCTGTACACATCTGCATGCGTATCTGCTCATCGCACTATATTCAATTGATTACTGTACCAAAATTTAAATATTGAGATGACTTCAAGTGGTACCTCCGTCTCATAATGCAGCTTCTGCCACAACTCATAAGATACCAGATTGGAAGCTTTTGACAAGGCTTAATAACAAGCGTATACAGGTGTGCCCCGTCTGGTATAATATTGAACAGTTTGCTTGAGGCAGAGAATAGCAGTCTCGGGTGACAGAGACAGTCTAAAACCAAACTGGGCGTCATGAAGTTATAGATGTTTTCCAACTGTTTGTCAAGCAAACTATCCAGCACTTTTGCTATAACAGTAGCCAGGTTTATCGGTCTGTAATTAGATAAATCCGCAAAGCCGCGAACCTCAAGTGCTCGATGCTGAGATTATCATGGCCGGGAGATTTGCCTCTTACCATGTTGTTAATAACCGCAGCTACCTCCCCAGTGGTAAACTGGACGCTGATGCACCCAAGTAGCCGGTCCGAGCGGGGACTCCATTTTGAAATGCACAGGCTATGTCACGGGGCTCATGTTCACCAGCCACGCAAGTTTGGCTTGACCTCCTCGGGCTAAGCTTCTTCGTATTTTTCTAAAAGCGGCTAAAGTCTTTATTGATATGATTTTCTGCAATAATGTTACATTTTATTTGTTCTCGATTTTACTGACAATGAACTAATTTGATTTAAATATTTTTCAAGATTCACACATTTTAGTGTAAACATATCCTCTCTCTCTCGAGATCGATCGATCGATTGATCGAGATCTCGGTTCAGCAAGTACCCACATTTGAAAACAAAGTCGAGCCGTCCTATGAGAGTCACTGAGACACCGGTTCCATCCAGTCACATACTTTCGATTTCTCCTTTTCGGCACATAATAACTAGCCTTCGCAGCCTCAATCAAACAATTAATAATTGTGTCATACAAAGTTTATTAACCTTAATTTTGAGTTAAAAAAATGGTTATACTTTTATATCTGTTCTGTTTCTTTCACCCCATTTCACGTGATTTAAAGCCCTATCATTTTGTTTAGTAGGTTGCAAGTAGGTATCTCGAATAGAATTAAAATTATATTTAATCATTAAGGTATAGTACGCACGCACCTAATATAGTCGGGCGCGCGGCGTTCGTTACTAAAGTTCCACAAAGTATAGTTGATTTGCCTTATCATAAATTTAAAACGTAGGTGTGTGAAAAATAAGCTCATGTCCAAAGGTTATTACAAGGTCAACGACTATTTAATAGATCGCGATGCATGGAAGTAATATGTGTGGTTTCAACATGACACTATTTATTACAGGTTGTGTCATATAACATTAGCATTTCTTAATTTTTAAAACTAATTCATAACTGGCAGTTAGAGTATGACATGCTCTCTTAATACATTTCTTGGATGGTGGCATGTGGTGCGAGTCGTTACGTTCCCTAAGATATGGTTGAGCAAAGCGATGGCTGCATCATGCGTCATGCTCGTGAACGGGTGCTGCCTACCCGTACCTACCTTCAGTATTATTGACTTATACTAAACATACATCTTGTTGCTTTCTTAAAATTGTCGTTTATTCCCTGTGTGTTATTGCATGTACACAAAAGCGGTGCTAAAACAAGGAAGTAAGCTGTTATTTATTATGGACCATAACTATATGCAAAAGGGGTAGAATATGAAATAATTCATTTTGTGATATATGCTCTAAAATTTTCAGTTTTTCTAACCAATCAGACAATTATCGCGATTTAAAATGCGTGAGTTAGGTTACGCAGGTTTCCTTGAAAAGACCGCGTCGTGCGACTTCTGCTCCTTTTTCCTGTTCTGTGACTCCAAAAAATGCCTTAGTTACAGGACCAAAGACAAATGTGTAATGCCTAACAAATCTAGCGCCTAGCAACTTTATCCCCATTTGTTACGGTTTCTAAAATTTTCTATTATACATTGTCAAAGTAGTTTGTTGGAAACTACACTACAATACGCATCACTATCAGAATGTTTTGATATATTCTTTACCTCATTAACGGATAACAATGTGTAAATTGTTTTATATTAGTGACTAAGTTACAATTTATTGTAAAATGGATTTTCAAACACGTTATTTTTATCGCCCCACTTAAATCTCAACTTATATGAAAAACCAGGTTCAACTTATATGCCGCCGGGAACTACGCGCCGAAACGATCGATGTTTGCGGCTGGGTTTACTACTGACAGCTTATTTTCTATACGTTTTGGAGTTTATTTAATGTTATTTGACTGTTGTTCATACTATTGAACTATGCTTTGCTAGTGCTTATTTGATTGTGTTTATAAACTTTTAGCAATCTGATATAAAAAGTACTTCCAACAAGGGAATAAGCAAGATTGATAGTTTAACCATTTTATTATTTATTGATTGTAAAACAAGCCAAGGAAATGACACTCGTTATAGAACAATACTATGTTTCTTCTGACCTAGAGTCCTACGTCTATGCCTAGAGTCCACGACCCGGGTCTCTATTTTTGAAACGATCGAGTCCGGTTAGCATAATGGAGACGGATAAAAAAAACGACATGCGACTTTCAAATACGAGCCGGGTTCGAGTCTTTCACAAAAAGGGCCCCGGTTCTTCATCTATCATTATCTATCATATATGAAGTAAAACTAATGAGAACAAGGGTATATTTTGTGTACTAGTTGCAAGTCATTTTTGATTAAATGATCTAAATCTACAAATTTATAGTCTAATTATACAAACGTAGTGTAAGTACTATATCTCGTTTGCGTTTTGGAGGGTACGCGTAAGAACAGGCCGTTTTCTAAAACATTTTAATATTTCACAAATCACAGTTTAATAAACAGTAAGCTATTCTACTTATCTAAAGATACAAAATTAAATAAGTGTGGTTTAGATGGTAGGAATGGCAGAAGTATCGTGAAAATATAGATATTACTACACTATTAAGTCTAAATTCAAAACTTTTATTGGTTTTATACAAATATTTCATAAAATAGTTTTACTTAATTCTAATCACTATAGCATCTGAAGAAAGTACTTAGTTTAACATTTGTAAAAAAAAAAAAAAAATAACCAATGGGCTCTATCTCATACACGCTCTTTTATTTTAATTGACAACCTTTAATTATTACTCGTTACTTTTTTATTCCGATTACCTTTTCATCTATTAATAAATCATTTGACGATCTTTAAAAAAAATCGTTCATTTCAGTTTTCTGAATTCAATTTCGTTTTAAATGATTTAGATAAATTGACATTTTATATTGACTGAAAAAGGATTAAAAAAAAAACCAAAGGGAAGGGTAGAATCTGAGGGATGAAGAAAACGAGCAGCAAAAAAAGCAAACAGCCTGCAGTTTTCTGCATTGCCTACTCTAAAAGTAAAAATAATAATACCCAAGATCGGGCTATCCTTTATATCTCCCTATATATTTGTATCATTAGTTTAGTAATATTAGTTCTTAGAAGAATTATGAAATTATTTTTTAAATTTCATCTAAATTTTAGAGCTTTTTCTATAGAGCCCAATTTAATTACACAACACCTAATTTAAAGATTCAGTTTTGAAATCAGTGGCCCTACCATCACGTCTTATAGCGATTCAAGTTTAGCTGACAAAAAGAGACGCCACTATAGACCGCGTATAGCGGTGTCTCACTTTGACAATCGAACTTGCATCGCGCTAAAAGATGATGGTAGGCTCTCTGATCACAGTTACATTTAATATTTTAAGTTAAAAATAACGAGTGTGGAATATGTGATTGACATGTGTGTTTATAGTCGTGAGTATTCTATGCCAATGTATAATATGTTATCTATGCTATGGATTTAATTTTTCGATCTGCCGATCGTAACTGCCGTGTTACAACTTTTTCTACATGCCATATTAAAAACTGCATTATATACGAGTAGGTATACCATGCCACGTGTATAATTTATATTAACGTACACAAATACACGCACATATTGTGTCTTAGAGTATCCGTGTAAGATTAAAACCAATAATCCTAAGAATTGGTAATCATCAAGTATTAAATTCCAGTAAATATTTTACATTTGCAGTACTGCCATGTTTAATACCCTATATACTGAATATAATATTGTTTGTTATAATGAACTCCCGTCTCTTTTGAAGTGATCATGGAATTCATAAAGAAACATTTTTAATATTTTTAAAAACCTCCGTTCGTGCTAATATGATAGAAGACTATAATCTAGCGTATTTGTTTCCACGGGAAGCGGGTGACAAACGTTGAAAGGAGCTGATGAGAAAAGAAAAGGGCGGAGACAGCCAAACGTCCCGCGTAGAGAGTGGTAGCAAGTTGTACTTTTGTTTTGTGGTAAAAAGTGCTAGCCAATTATCGTAGGCGTCCATCAGCCACAGCTTTATCATATCAGAGCAATGCAAATGCACTTAACCGTATATATGGGTCGTTCTTCATTTTTACCGACAGTGAAACGACGTTTTTCTGTTTTTTTGGTTTTTGAACTATCCGTAATTATGGTTTCTGTGTGGAATTTAAAAGAAATTGCATTTGTGTTGACATTAGGACTAATTAAAGTTTCCTTTGCGGCAAATATTAATTCTTTTTTAATGTTGGTTTTTAAAAAAGTTATGTGAAAGAGTAGCCTTTTTCTGTGGAGACCACATTTCGGTTTACCACTCTGTCACGTAATTCTACGGAAAACTAAAGAAAAAATATGTTGGCTGGAGAAAATGAAAAATGACAATATTAATAGATAAGAAAAATATGGACGTTTATTCGAACCGAATTAAAAAACAGTAAATATCAATACTCCAACGAGATGCCATAATAAGACGAAGGACAGACCATTGTCGGTAAAAAAGTAGAACGACCTATATACCACTATATATACCAAAATATTATTTATTTTAAATATCTAATATTTTCAATGATTTAGTTTCTAGTTACTGCTAATGTGTATGTGAGATATAAGTTCCGGATTCCCTAAGACAAATTTTGTAAAAACAAGTAATATAAATATCAACATTTTAAAATTAGCAGTGTAGATTTAGCTTAGAGTGGACACCTGGGCATTGCTTTAATCCATTCCTCAAGAATTGCCAAAATAAATTAATTGAACTAATATAGTAATGTAACTTTATTAGACAATGTTTCATCAGACATGTTTCTAACCATTTCGTTTATTTAAATTTTATTTTATTTTAGTTTTATGAAGAATAGCTAACAATATGTTAAGGAAGAGTGTGTTTTTGTATTAAAACTGACCATATGATTCAGTTGTTTCCATATTTCATAGCCCCGCGAAGCATTATGAGAATAAACCTTTGTTCTCAAAGAAAACTTGCATTTTATCGAATCTTTTTTCATAAACTCCTTTCTGGTTTGGCCCTCCAAAAGTAATGAGTGGGCGCTAAAGTTTTAATTCTTGCATTAGTTTATTTTCATTACGAAATATGTGTATCACGCTCAACTAACGATGCCATATCTGTTCTATATAATTTATTGCATTATCAATTTAAATATAATTACAATTATTTATGGCTAATTACTAATAAAGGTAATAAACAAATAATATAATATTAACAGTAACAAATAACAATGCACAACAATTATGTTATGGAAATTTATAATTAGAGATATCTCCAAATATTAATTAAGTAATTTACCGTGTGCAACGGTCAGCAACGCGTCGCCCGCAGACTATGGAATAAGGCAGGTAATATCTGCCTGCCCAATATAGTGGAAACTCTAAAGAGTATTAATAAAATAATGTGGCACAATTATTTAAGATATTGCATTATGGAACATTACATATAATAGGTAGCTTCATAGTTTTTAAACTACCTCTGGCTGGAAAACGACGGTTTCACTCACTACCGTGTCAGAGTGTTGCCAACAGCTCTGTGAGCAAGTGAATATGAGGACGGAAAGGAAATGCAAGTGGGATAGTGTAGTGTTTGTTGGTAAGAGGCGTAACGTTTCTGTGAAGCCCGGCACGAGTTGGAGCTCGCAGATGAGGCGGGAACCGCACCTAGCGCAGACCGAGGGCGCCGCCGGGCATTCGGGCGTGTTCGCAGCACTCGATAACGGAGCACCCAAAAGCGGTGGTTCCTCCCGAGAATACCTGTAGTTTGTAACTATTTTATATGGTAGTTAATCTCCGAGATATCCTAATTAATACAAGTTATTCACTCAATTAGTTCAAAAGCTATCCACTTTCAGGAGTTTATTTTAATACTTTTTTAATAGGTTGATAACTACAATTATACACACTTACTTCCCCAGTTTATGTGATAGAATTAAATCAGGCACTGCTCTACTTGGAAGGATATTTTACATATAATTAGCCTATTAATTTATACTGCCGGGGCACAAATTTTCTCTGCAGATGAAAGCAAAGTAAGGAGACCGACTTTTAGGTCCCTGTCTAGAGCTACGCGCGAATAAGAAACGATTCGTTATACATTGCTTGCTTAGAAGAAGAAGGCAATGTAAACGAATGCGCGTCAAATTTCGAGGCGAATTTGTCTCCATACACTTAATTAATGACATTTACCTGAGGATTTGTCCAGGGTTGTTTCGTAATCGCGTGAGAAAGGCGTGGAACAGTCGGTCACCATGTAATGGCGCCACTTCTTCGTACTGCTCTTCATCACCACCTCCCCCTGCTGCGCGGTCCCCTCCACCGACTACTTCCATTTCTATCAATCAACAGATCATTTAATTGATAAAATTTTAGTATAGCTAGATAAAGCTGGAGAAAATAAATAAACCTC
This sequence comes from Calamotropha paludella, assembly GCA_927399485.1. Classification (NCBI taxonomy): domain Eukaryota; kingdom Metazoa; phylum Arthropoda; class Insecta; order Lepidoptera; family Crambidae; genus Calamotropha; species Calamotropha paludella. The sequence goes on along the minus strand of OV656815.1, from coordinate 15,527,818 downwards.
TTGCAAAATCAAAACAAAATTATAACTTTATTTAACTTTAATAGAAAATTTTATTATAAAATTGGTTGTCCTTCACATAGTTTATAGATTGGCTAGGATTTAGTAGCCTAGCATTACCAGGGTCATTCTAAGTTAAGAGGTATTTTGACCGACAATGATAAAAAATCATGTATATATCGCGTCATCTGGTTGAATCTGCTATTTGATTGAATGACTAGCACGTTCTTTGAATGACGACATTTAATTGAATGACTAAAGGACAACTAGTCAAGTTGTTTAATGTAACGTTCAACGTCTTGACTGAGCGTCATTTAAACAGATACGTATGTCTCTTGCCATAAGGTGCCAGTGGAGTACATGTACTTTTGTTCATGATCGTCACACAGCATCGCAACAAAATTATGGTCAAAATGTTGGATAACATGCTACACGGTTTACCGTTATCTCGTAAATTTCTCATGGAATTATTACTAGGCAGGCCACGAGAAAGGAGCTCTTGATGGCGTGGGAGCAACTGACTGCAGATGGACTAGTTGCAAGGAACACTGATATTTTATCTTTGGAAGAAACCTTCTAGGTTCTTTGAATAAGATTGCGCGAACATGCAAGTTTTGAAAATTCATGATAAAGACATCAAAGAAAATGAAGCAAATAATAATAAATAAATAAATATTCCATACATTTACACCAATTAGCCTAGCCCAAAGTAAGCACTGTAAGGCTTGTGTTATATGGGTAACGGATAGACATTGTATAACACATAGATACGTTATATTCATAGAAATATATATAAACACCCATGACTCAGGTACAAATGCTTATAATCATTACACAAACATCTGACCCTTCGGGGATTCAAACCCAGGACCGTTGGTGCGAAAGGCAGGATATTTATTACATACGTTGCACCAAACGGTCGTCAAAACTTGGCCCGATGAAGGAATTAAAAACTGTAACAAGTTCATTAAAGATTTATCAAGTTACTGAAGCATATTTTTCCATATAAGCTAGTAATGAAGAGTTTAAGCTCTATTGTCCTTGATGTCTGTTGTCATTTTGCATTGGGCATTTTGGTCGACATGACTCAGTCCAAAATCTCGCCTGCATAGTAAGAATGTAACGGACCAAAGTCTTACTCTAGAGATAAGCCATTAGCGGCATTAAAATCTAAGTAACATACAAATAATATAAAAATAATTAATTAATATAAACTATTTTCTTAAACTTCTACTGTGATTTGTTTCATAAAACAACATTAAGGTGTCCCCTGTTCAAAAAGTAACCTATACTGTATATCTTATCCCTCCCCAGTATTAATTATCTCCCCTGGTATGTTATATAATAATAAAACTAAATAAATTGACTGGCTACTTTTTGGATATGAATGTTACAGTCCAAAAATACGACAATGATTTAAATGTTCTATCATTTTTGTCTTGTCGCATCTTCTAATAACTTAGTACCTCTTAACTTAGAATGACCCACCTATATAACCATAAGAAAAGTTTATTATGGTATAGTTGTAAAATATACAAGGAAAGAAATATAAACTTTTACATTTACACTTACCATTTTCTTTGTTGTACTTATTAAGTAATTCAGTGACTTTATCTTCATTGTTTAAAGGTTTATTCCATTCTTCTTCCACATACACATATTTGGGAAGAAATTGCAGTGGTACACACATAAGTCTACTCCTTATGTCTGGTGGAAGTTCTGCTGTCTGAAAAATTAAAAATGTTTTGTCACATGCCTAATTAATATTTAAATTAATCTAACAGAAATTTTTGCACCTGGTGCAATAGTGCCTGAAGATCTTTGGTAGGAGCAGAAGGTGTGTCTACTGTTACCATCCCTGGTTCATCTCCACCTTCCAGCTCAGCTGCTGCAACAGGTGCTCTTATGGCACCTATTGCACCTGCAATATTGTTGTTCAGTGGAAAATTTGTTTATATTAACATTAGAACTAACCATCATAACATTTTTGCTTCTAAGTTTGTGCTTCTATGTTGAAAGTCAACAATCAATCATAATTATTCGTTATAATCTGGTAGGAGCTGGTAGAGCAGCTAGACTCCTCTCCCTGGACAAACCTAGATTGAGATTGTTTTGTAAAAAAAGCAAAGCGAGAAAATAAATATTGCAACAGGTTCATAACTCACAAATAACAACACAGAACAACAGAAATGTTAACAACCAAATAAACAACATAGGAAAGTTGTTATTTTGACCAGAGTCATAGTACTTTACCTTGAACCGGTGACATGTTAGCATTATGAGCATCAAAAACTTGAAGGTTGCCAAGAGCCTGTTCCACAGTTTCTAGCTCCAATGAGTTACTTTCTTCTTCTTCATCAGAATTTCTAAGAATGAAATTAAATCTTTTGAATAACTATTTTTGTATATTTTTTATATTAAAGCAATTAGAGATATTGTTGCTATTATTAATAACACAATAATGTTCATTATAAATGACTAATAACAAATGTTAGAATTAAAATAAATGTATCTTACTTTTGTGGACAATTATTTGCTCTTAGATTGTCTACATTCATAAAGTTCCCATTGGCTGTGTCCCCATTGTCATTTTCATCCCATTCATCAGCTCCACTACACCATGTTAAGTTGCTATCTGCCTTTGGCATTGCTACAATTGTGGACTGGCTTGTAGTAATATCTTGGATTTGGCTTCTAACACATAACCAGCTGTAAAATATTAAGTAAATACAATTTGAAGATGTAATTAGTGCCCCATTCTAATAGTGTGGATATAGTATTTTTTGAATAAAAGTGATAGCAGGTTCATTCTCAGTGGGTGAACTGCTAAAGACAAATAAATAATAATCAATGAGTGTATGAATTAACAAAAAAATATTAATTCACAAAAGGTTTACATTGTATTTACCAACTATGGTAAATGTATAGTACTGTATATATATACGGTAATTATGCATCATTAGTAAATTATATCAATCTTACCTATCAGATTGTACCCAACAATTCGGGTTGATGCACGCGAAGACATATAAAGTACGATGGTAAATTGATTTCTCGAAAGGTGCATAACATTGCACTACCAATAATCTGTGTAAGCCACATAATGGGCATTTGGACGAAAACTGTATGCTTTCTAATGGTGGCCAATCCTGGACAAAAACCAAATAAAAAATTATAAAATTCATATAATAAAAAATAAGTAAAATATGTAAAAACTAGACTTACGGGCGTCCCACCGATTTTATTGATTGTGAAATTTAGAGCAGTCTGACTTTTATCACCAATTGGTTCATCTTCATAACCTAAATAGACTTTACCGCGCCGCTTTGCCATTACAATTCAATATGTTAAAAACAATATTCAAATAAATAATCCACCACAATGCGATCAATGAAAACCTACACTAATTGTCAATGTCAATCAATTTTTTTTGTTATTATAGGTTATTTCTTATAAGAAGGCAAAGGGTATCAAACTCATACAGCCAAATCTTCAGTAATTTCTTAGTCACCTCACACGCTCGAAAAAGTTTGGGTTGTCAATCAATTTTTTCGTAGGAAATTACGTTTCATCCACTAGAGTGGAAAAGCGTTTTAAAACTGGAACCTTTTTTATTCAAAGAAAATTACACATGGAACGTTCCGAATCGTCATTATAGTCTTTATAAGATAAGAATATACAAATTGTTAAGCATAAGAATTTTAAATGTGGGTGATATTTCATAACATATGATTTGATTTTGGACCGAAAAAGAACCGTCAAATTGATCTTATGTATTCTTAGTAAATTCACATTGAATAGAAACCAATTCAAAAGTTTTTTCAAATGCATTCTAAAATTTTGTTAAATACAAAAGAATAAATATAAAAATGCAGCAATGAAGATACCAATCTATCAGTTTATTTAAGCTGTTTTTCTTGCACCTGAAAATTTTCCTCGCTGTAGTGAGGTGAAAAATTGTGTGTTTCGTTCGGCAGCAAAGTTTTTAGCGTCTCGTATCTTTGAAACCCTCGCTACGCTTAGGATTCTATCTTAGAATCACGAGCGTCGCGATTCAATCCTAGAATCCGTTGATGGCTCAGTTTTCAATATACTCGCGGCCAAATCTCAACTTTCCAGGCTGGCATAACAAATAACTATTATTACTCTTTCGCTGAAGTTGGCGAGTCAACGCATTTTATAGACTGCGATTTAAGACACGGTTTACGAGAAAACTCGCCTACAATTTTCTGCCATCACATACGGCGATTCGACGAAAATTGCTTCCACAGAATATTTGTTTATCAGACAACTTTAGAAAATAGATATAAAATAAAATATTAAATTTTGCACAGTAAAATAACCACTCATAATTCATTATCATTATCTAAAATCTGAAACTGTTTAATCAAAATTTACTTTTTCATGATCAAGAAAAGAAAAATAATTTATAATAGCAAAAAAAAATATATATATAATAATCATTCAGTACAATAATATAACGACTCATAATTCTGTTAAAATACATTAGTACTATTATTAACTCAAATCTGTAACTGTTTAACAAAGTCGACACTTTTCTAATTGCAAAGAAAAGAAGAATTACACAATTCTGCATATTGCAAAAAGCGAAATTGTTTCTAATCAAATAGCAAAAAAAGAAAATGGGTAATACTATTTTTTATATTAAAACCACATTTTTATTTAAAACTATCAATGCCATTTAAATTTTCGGTCATTTTTTGTATTAAGTTGCTCCATATAAAATGATTATATTAATTTTATATTGAGCAGCTCGTTGAGGCATTGATTACTGATGGTTACGGCTTATAAACGGCAAACCGTAAAGCATGGCAAAGTGCCATTTTACAACTATTATACAACTTAATCCCCACAACATTGCTCTTTGGAAATTAACTAATCGACCTTGATGGTTTAATTTAGTAGTACAACTTGATCATCTAAAAATGAATCAGCATAGATTGCTAATTATGCAATCCCCTGCAAAGGCGCCAACTTGATAGGTTGTTTTTTTTTATGAGGTAGGTGTCTACTATATATCTATGCCTACACTAATTAATACAGTGGGAATTGTGCACTCTTTAGGGCCAACGCAGACGACTTTTAGTGTGGTTCTGCCTGGGGCGAGTGCCGTATATTAATGGATTTCAACTTTACACTAATTTGGCACCTTTAACTTAAACAGAAACAATAATATTCGGTAAGACATTAGTTCGACTAAACAATACTTCCACAGCACACGCCACTACTCCAAATAAATCTTGCTTCGACATTGCGTATATTCGGCAGATTACTTACTACTCGGACAGAACATGCTTCGATACGTTTTCTTCGTTAGTTGTCGAAGTTAGCAGCTTGTTCAAGTAATAGTATTATAATCCAGTATGAGTGTGTTGAGAGAGAGATTTTATGATTAGATGTGTAAAGTTGAACTTGGCCAAACAAAAAAATTGCATAGAAAAGTTCAACCTTACATCCTTAGTGATAAATATTAGCTGTAAATTGGATCATATAAATAGTCTGTCGTCTGCGGAGGTTCTTAGTAGTATTAAATTAGGTACTTTATTATTGCGTAAAAAAGTAAAAAATATATTAACGCAGCACAAGGATTTCATAAAACATTGAAAACCGTTAGGTAGTTTTTATTTCTAAAAAAATATATTTCACAAACGTTTTTACTCTTAATTAGGATTAATTTGAATAACCGTTATTTTTGAACATTTAATAGACACTAATGTAGCAAAAGCGATATTGTCATCTTTTCGACCTCATCTTCCCTTTTGGGAGTGTAATTTTGGGGTCGATTTCGTTAGTTTTTATGAAAAAGCACAGTTTAGCATATAAGGAGCGGTCGTTGCCCAAGGCTTGAGCTGTTTACACACTCGTGCGTGGGAGCCCAAGTTGAGGAAACAATGTAACGGCTAGCCACAATCAAACACCAACAAGCCTTCTGAGAGAGTGATAGTGTTGATAATTTCTTTTAGATCGCACTTTTCGCAAAATGGGGCACGTCATGAGAAACTTTTTTATTTTGGTATGTAACAAACATTTGTACTCGTAGCCTTGTTTTAGGTAAATAAGTGGTTGTATAACTGTGATAATTAAATTATCTAAGTGATAAGAATGGCATCGTGGTGGTTTTTTGAGTAGAAAAAATTTTTTACTTTCAATTTATCCTTTATATCTTTATTATATGTATCTTTCTTCATATATCTTTATTCAATTATGATAATCATTTTTCAGATAAATTTGGTAGTTGTGCCTTTCGAAGCAATTACAGTTAGCCCTTTTCGTTGTCCAACGAATAAGATAGCACCTCACAAAAGAGTTGTTAGCTGGGATCGTCCGAGCTCACGAACTTTCGCTGCTTTTCATGACCTCCTTACGCCTAACACTCATCAGAGTAATCCTCAGAATCATTTACAAGAGCAGCCTCAAGAAGACCTGCCTGACGACTGTGGCGAAATAGAGGATTACGACGAAAACGATCTCAGTTTATGTGAGTACTTAATGAAATATAACTAGGTAAAATTAGCATCTAACTTAATATTCCTTCAGTACTAAAGTGCCTTAGATATTTCATCTCATGAGCATGTAAAATGTAATACGAAACATATTTCATATGTTGTAATTTATACTAATCTCATTCTTTACACGGTGCGTTACAAAAAAATATCGCATTACGAAATTATTCATCGTCATCGTTCCACATTGGCAGCGGCGTGCACAGGGTTTCAAAGAGGTAGAGAGCGAATAAAAAGCTAAAGTTATCAAGAGACTATAAAATAATAACAAAAATCTTTATCGAAAGTTATATTGATTTATACATTAATTTCCAGTGTTAAGACTTTCGGTTAGAGCTGTGATAAAAATATCTTGATTTGCGAAATTTTGCTGGTTTCCACAATATAAATTAATATCTAGATTAAAATTTGCAATAATTTCTATATCTAGCAAAATTTTTACATAATGTTTTTGTTAATATCGATGCTTCATCGCGCGCGGATGCGCGATATTGAGAACTTTTTAGTACAGCACTTACAAACTTCAGTATAAGAAATAACTTTTGATTATTTATAAGTATATGTAAGAACTCCTTTTTCAAATCCCAGATAGCATTTGTTCGACAAATACCTACGTATTATACTGACAAATTCAAACATACTATCATTGTTATTGTCATGGTATGATAAGAGTGATATGTCTCTTTGGACGGGTAATAATTTATCTGACAGTAAGGATTGATGTCGTAAGGAATGATGAGGGCTATTAGTAGACAAGTAGTATTAATATTTTTTTTTTTTAACTTAGTAGAGTTATCTGACCGAGTTACGTTTAGTTATAGTTCTAGGTCTGGTTGCTCAAACGTTAATTACAACAGAAGTTTTCTTAGGAGGCAGGAAACATGGGAAAATGGGTGCGACTATTTAAAAGCTTTAAATTCAATGAAATACTTAAGGTTACAAACGGTAATTTAGTACTTAACGGATTCTAGTTATAGATTATAAAGAACAGACTAGATAGTATGAACTTTTCTTTTCTAGTAACGCAGCAGATGAGAAGGCAAATTCGTGCAGATAACCGATTCTTATTCGGTGGTTTGTTCCACCAGCCGCCAAATCATCAGATTCCTGAGCGTCCCACATCAACGACTGCAGGACCCTTAACACGGCCGCCAAGGCCCCAAGTGCCCAATTACCCACCCATGAGGCCCCCTTACTGGTCAGGAGGACTGTTCAGCAATAATCAATACCAACCTCCACCTTATGAGGACCCGTCAGGTTAGTGGCGTAGCAGTCGTTGTTTTATATACCAATTAGGTACTTACGAGTAGGTATTATGATTTTACACACACATATAGTAGTAAAATATATTTTTAACGCTATCTTATATGATTTTTTTTTATTAAAATAACTTACCTATTTACCAGAAAAGTCGGATACAAGATCTTTACACCAAAGTATTAAACTCTTAAAAGAATTCGAAGCTGTAGTCATATGAGCAGTCATTACTTTCGAGATCCAACAACTCATCCTACAGATAAAACATGATCTACGAACATTCATATTCATATTCATTTAATCACTTCAAACTTGTAACAATAGTACTCACATAACAATGATGTCAGTGGTTAACGATGTCTTTTTTAGTGCTACAGCCCTTTCAAGGCACTGTGATTTTAAAATTATAACAAAAGAATTATAGCTTAAACAGTAATTTAGAAAAATATATATGTGTATATAGCATAGTATATAGCATTGGATAAATAGAATTTTAGATGTCAATAGCTGAGTCGTATATTTACTGTCAAAAATAATATATAACTATAGTGTAATAAGTTTAATATTTTCATAAAATATATATGTATATTTTTTAACTTCCTATAATTTGCTTTTAAAATATTCCCGCATACTATAAAAAGCTTTTGCAATCAAGATTTTTTTGAGCTCAGTATTAAATTTACTGTCTTGGAGGGCCGTCTCATAATGTGGCAAGTGGTTGTACACTTTTATGGCCATATAGTTTAAACTGTTCTTAAACATTGCAAGGTGTACGGAGGGAGCGACCAAATCATTTTCTCGGCGGCGTAAGACGTATCTACCTTGTTTGCCTGTGATCTTATTGAAATATACGGAATGCTTTTTTACGAGGCGGCATAATTCATGTATGTATATTCCAGTCATTGTAAGAATTCGGAACTTTACAAATAGCGCTCGGCATGAATTTCTTCATCCTGCTGATGTTATAATTCTCAAGCAGCGCTTTTGTAATATAGTGGAGTTGCACCTAAGAGCAATGCCGTATCGTATCCAGGCTGCTATGTAGCTATGAAAGGTACGCTGTAAGCGCACACTCTTCGTTTGTGCATTTACGAAGCTCGCGTAATGCATAACAAAACCTACTAAGTTTCTTTGCAACTGATTCAACGTGGAGCTTTCAGGACATGTAGGAATCCACTGTTATCCCTAAAATCGAAAAAGAGTCAACCTTTTCTATTATATTCTGCCGTTCTTATGAAAAGTGCAATAAGTAGTTTCAGCTACTTTCGAAATAATTGCGATTAAAGATTTAATTTTTGTTTTTTTGTGTACCATCGTAACTATAATAGCTATGAACTTGCAACTTTTACTATACGACTATCAAATGAAGCGGAATTTTATGTAGTATATTATATTTGTACATACATTTGTTCATAAATTGTACGTAAGTCAATTTGCCCAAAAACTCGACTTATTGCACTTATCGTTAGGATGGCAGTATTGACGTCGTAAGTTACATTAATGCATAGCTCTACTCTTTGGTATGGTCTGCATTGCATACATTTAGTCTTTTCGCAATTTAGCACCAGGTTTATGTCTTTTTAGTGCTATACTATTTTTGTTAGTGATTCTGTAATCAATTTATTCAATCCACCCACGTCGTCATAGTCGTAAGGAATTATTAGGTTTGCTTAATCGGAAAACAGTACAAGCTTATGGGACACTATAAAAGAGAGTTCATTAACGTAAGAGAGTAATAGCAAGCTTCCGAACACACTTACTTGTGGTATTGATCTAGATATTAATCTCCTAGAAGACTCATATTTTTGTAGTTCTCCAGTTTCTTCGCCCAAGTGTATAGTTTGTACGATCTGTCTCCTATTGCTCAGGTACTACGTGAACCATTTTCCAGCTTGTCCACGCAGTCTTTTTATATTCAAATACTGTGCGATACTCTATTATACGCTTTTGACAGGTCCATAAAAATAGCGATTACACCATTATTATTATTCAAGGCGTTCAATATTTCTATATTGCAGTCAAACACAGCCGATGTCGTGGATCGATTTTTCCTAAATCTGGTTATTACTGAATACTTTGTATTTTTCTATAGATTTTATTATTTATAGATTTTCTATAGAATTTATAGATTTTTTGACAATCAATATTTCAGATATTTTTGACATGATTGATAGAAGTGCAATTGGACGGTAATTGGAAGCAAACGACTTATTACCTTTTTGGAGCGGAGCGAGCGAAGCTCCCATGGATCAGCTTCAATGGCGCAATGTCTGTTACGCCATAACTTCCCGAGTTCTTAACCGATTTAAATATTTTTGTGTGGAATCGAATCAACAGGTTTAGGACCAGATTGTGACGGATTGTGAAATTCGCAAAAATTCCCATCGAAACAGAAAACATTTTTTTTAGGTATTACGCTCCGCTCCAATATATGGTGCTAGCTCTACGCTTAGCGACTGCATCGCCTAGTTAAAAATGGGTTTTATAACAGCTTTTTTAAACTTTCAGGGAATTGACTTTCATTGTAAGTTTCGATTTACGAGAAATGTTAATGGTGGCACGAATTCATCTGCACAATACCTACATCATCTATGATCCTGGAATATCATGTTTGTTCTGTTATATCTATATTTGTCTCCTGCTATTATAATTTACTTGCGAGTAGAATATTTAGAAAGATATTCCAGCAAAGCCAGCATTTGATTGAATAACTTTTCTATTTCCCGTTCAGGCCCGATATATTGATATTAGTATAAAGTTATATGCAACAATTTCTATCGCACAGAACTCAACAATAAGTAAATTCTATTGTAAACGATTGGATATCTAATATTTCCTTCGTTTTTATTTTATTTAGAGTAAATATAGCTACGGTGGCCCATGAACATGCTTCTGACAGATGTACTTAGCGCGCAGGTCGTAACCCCCAAGGTGTAAAGATGATAGTCATCAGGCAACAACCAATGCTCATTAATTACAATAATACGACACAGGAAATCTGACAAAAGAATATATAATCATCTATCTTGTTGGTCAAGTACTGAATATTTTACCCATTATAGTACAATAGTTAGTTACGAAAGGAATATTTGTTATACATTTTTTTTGCATTCACAATGCAATATTTCTATAAGATATAAAATACGTGTGTAAAAAACAACTACGCCTCCAAGCCCTCAGGTGGGATTCAAACGCACGACCTTTCGCTATCCGGGCGAGTGCTCTGACCGCTGAGCTACCGAGACGCTGGCAAACGTGTCGAATTTTACAAACGTATTTCAACTTCTATGTACTATGAGCTAGTATCGTTCCACCAATGTTGAACGCTAATGACCTTTAATATCGAAAGTAATATATTACAAATATTAAACAATCGATTAAGATGGAACCAGCTATAATAATGTTTTTATTTAATTTTTTGCATTCACAACGCAATATTTCCATAAGATATAAAATACGCGTGTAAAAAAACAATTACGCCTCCGAGCCCTCAGGTGGGATTTGAACCCACGACCTTTCGCTATTCGGCAGAGTGCTCTGACCGCTGAGCTTCCGAGACGCTGGCAAACGTGTCGAATTTTACAAACGTATTTCAACTTCTACTATGAGCTAGTATTTATTTATTATCTTTACAAGTATTATCACCTTGATTAACATTTCTAACGAAAGTTTCGTTTTAACAGAGAAAGTGGCTTGTCTTGATTTCCCAAATCTCCATTAATAGAGTCAACTTTCTTACAGATACCTTCAAACCTGTACACGAGTCCGCTCATTTTTCTGACGTGCCACAAACATACAGGCCCGGAGTAGTAGGGGGGCCCATCGGGCACGTAGTAGGGGTAACTCAAGCTCGTCCCACCACAACTCCTACTCCAGATGATAACACACGAAAAAGACAATCATATCTATCCAATTTGTATGCACATTCCACACAAGCGACGACTTATACAACTAGAAGGCCGAACCCAAGAAAATTAAACGACAACAGCGTAATCGGATCCTTCATAGACTTGTTTTTTAAATAAAACACATTTAATGGTTATTGTGTTTCATTTCCATTGTTTCATAACGTGCAGCGTCACTGTCGAACTCTGACCTTTCTCTTTATTTCCATAACAGAAGGGTGAGTGGTAAGCACAACCTTCGTGATGTAAATATCAGGTATTCACTTACCTACACACCTTTCATTTTGTCTGGTATTGTCATTACGTGTCAGTCCTTTATCCAGTCAGGTAACAATAACACAAGACTAATAAAGAAGTAGGTATTTAGAACAGTATCGTGCGAGGAACCACCTACGGATGGTTAATCGGGAGCGCGTGACAATCATTTACGAGTCTCGGGATTAGGCACGCGGTCGCAAATTTAATTCGTTAACCAATTTACTTTGTTAATTCCTTAGTTTCCTTATTTCCTTATCATGATGATATCACCGTTTGTAGTGAGTTCGTGTGCAAATTTGGATTGTGTTAAAGTTACAAAGTAGTACTAAAGCGCACAATTGAAGTTGGCCAGTGGGCGTTTCCAGTGTTTTAATGTTAAAAGCAATTGTGAACAATGTATCTTTTAATATTATCAGTGCTGGTGGTATCTGTTAATGCTGATTTACTGGAAGGTAAAATTAACAATGGATGAATACATTACTTGATTCATTATTATGGGTATTTGACCCTACCATTACTTATAAAATAGTTCGATTTGTTAGTAAATAAGTACTTACCGTAAAGAGTCAGAAAATGTGACATCAACATATACTTATTTAGATTACTATCATATACAGTGTGAATTTGAGAAGCTCTTTGCGGAGGTATTTTTGGATCAAAAAATAAAAAAAATCACTTCAGGCAGGTTGTAGTCTTCTGGTACTCCGGGTTAGACGCTGTACGAAACCATTAGGACAGAATACGCAGATTTAAACCTTTTGTAGTATTTTTTAGAACTATAGACATGAACTATTAATAAAAATCCATATTTTAATGAAATAATAAATATCAAAATAATGCGCTAAGCCAGAAAGAACTACGCTTTTATTTACATTTTCGCTTTTTATAGTGCATGTTATGATTTTGTTTTAAAACATTATAAATAATTACTTTTAAATATTTTATTTATTTTTTAATAATTTGTAGAAATTGGGGGAAACCCCTACGTGAAAGAAATACACAAATGGAAAAGCGTTCAAAACTACGTAGAAGTCCGGCCTGGGGCATTCATATTTTACTGGTTGTATTATGCCGATGGAACAAGTATAGGAGCTGAGAGTAAACCTCTTGTGATATGGATTCAAGGAGGCCCTGGTTTGGCTGCAAGTGGTATAGCAAATTTTGCAGAGATAGGCCCATTAAATATTGACATGCAGCCGCGTAATCATACATGGGTAAGAAAATATACTGCATGTGGACACATGTTTCTGAATATTTAATCAACGCTTTTGCTCGATATCAATTCAAAACTAAGACTGATGGCACAGAGGTTATACAGCTTAGTTACGCGATTTCTAGTCTCGCTGCGTTGTAAGTTGATAAAATAGATTTTTTGTTGGGTTAATTTTCTTTTTGTTTTAGGTAAATGGAAAAAATTTACTTCTAATAGATCATCCTGTAGGTACTGGATTCAGTTATGTTACAGACAAATCTTTGCTTGTTAAGAGTGATAGAGTTATGGGTAAATCATATTCTCTTTCTTTTTCTGTTTTGTTTTGTTTGTATTATCTGTTTATTATTAGAAATTTTGTGGTTATTATTTTATTTTAATAATATTAATTAAATTTATTCGGTTGTTTTTATAAAAATGGGTGTTTTCAGCTACTGATCTCTTGAAAACAATAAAATCTTTTTTCCGATTCAAAAAACAATTTCGGAAAACTCCGACATATATTTTCGGTCAAAGTTATGGAGGGAAAATTTGTCCTCGTCTTGCCTTCTATTTACACACAGTAAGTATACCTACATAAATAGATATAAAGAGTTTGATTATTTTTAGAGTCACTAATCTCTAAAGCTCAAATAGATTTGTAATTGCAATCTCCATCGAATTTGTTCCTACTATGATAACATGACTATTGTTTTTAATAAAAATTTTAACTAAATCATTAAGTTAAAAGTTACTATTAAATAAAATGATTTTGTTCTGAAATCAGAATCACCGAATAGGTTTTACTACTAACATATTTTTATTATTCTCACGTTTATTGATAGCAGCCTATTCGAAGATATTTGTACGATGCAACCGTGTCTTTCGCGGAAACCCAATTAATAAATTAATTGGGTTAAATAATTATAATTTTGCATCAATTCACGTCACTACACACATCGCGGCGGTAGCGCTCTTTTGTATTATATCTAGGTGCCTCGTACACATTTAAAATAAATAAGATAATAAATTCATTATTTGTGATTGGTTTTTAGGCAGTCGAAAACAAGCGGCTGAAGATGAACCTCAAAGGCATTGGAATTGGGAGTGGATGGGTTGATCCTAAAGAAAGTACATTAGCACATTCCAATTACTTATATGATATGGTATGTGCCGCTTATGGTTTTATGATACGAAAATAATTCAAGCATATAAGGTTTACTGAAACGAAGTAACTAGATAGAATTTATGTAGGGTTTACAAGAATAAAGTTAATGATTTTACCAAATTACGGCGCATCGCAAGGCAAGAAAAGAACTATAAATGTTAACTATAATCTAGGTAAATAACCTTATTTGCTTTTTAGGGTGCAATTGATCAAAACACGTATTTGAAAATCACGGCTATGGCAAAAAAAATAGCGAAATACATAGATAAAAAGGATTACAAAACAGCAAACAAATGGGACTCATTACTGTATTCAACGATAACTAAAGAGTCTGGGATGGATATAAACTTTAATAATATTAACCAAGTCAATCCGTATACAGAATTAGGTATACTAAGCAAGAAAATAAATCATTATGTTAAGCCTACTTTATCGATTGTGAATCAAAGTTTGGAATGGTCGTATTTTAATGATGAAGTTTTTGAAAGATTGAATGGGAGTTTTTTCATACCATCTACTAGATTCTGTAAGTAAACCCCTTTACAATTTCGTAGTATTAAAATCAATCATAGTTGGCCTCCGCGGCTGAGTGGCTTGTTTACCGGGTTCCATGGTTAGGCTACTCCGAGGGTCTGGGTGTTGTGGTAGCGGAGTTTTTTCTGAATTTCATAACACACGTGCTTGAGCAACTTGGGTTCAGAGCAATTTATGTGAAGTTTTCTAACATTTATTTATTGTTTTTAAATTGTCAATTATTTAAAGTATTACATTTTTTTTCAGTAGAAAACTTGTTAAATAGAACCGAGTTGAACATTGTCGTTTATAATGGAAATTTAGACGTTGTCACTCCTCTTGCAGGTAAAATTTTGTTTATTCGACAATTTTATGAGGTGATATAGTATTGGTATGAATTGTTAAATAAAACGATGTAAACCCGTAGGCAATATTGTAAATGGTGTTATTACTTTGCAGGAGCAACAAATTGGGTTCATAAACTAAAATGGCATAGTGCGGAGGAATTCAGACATGCGAAAAGAATAAGAATAGACGGATATAGAAATGGATTTTATAAAAAAGCGAAGAGATTTAGCTTTTGGTGGGTTTTCGGGTCCGGGCATTGGGTAAGTTATATGTAATTAAGAGAGAAGACAAAAAATAAAAAAAAATAAAGTGCCCTAATAAAAAGCAACATCGCCCACACAGGCAGTTGTGAATAGTATTGCAGTGTGTTTTTTCTACACTGGACAGCGAATAAACCGGGCCACCCGCTACTTTTGAACTCTAAGT
This sequence comes from Calamotropha paludella, assembly GCA_927399485.1. NCBI lineage: Eukaryota > Metazoa > Arthropoda > Insecta > Lepidoptera > Crambidae > Calamotropha > Calamotropha paludella. The sequence goes on along the minus strand of OV656815.1, from coordinate 15,512,233 downwards.
TAGAAAAAGTATAAAACTTACAACTGCCAAAGTCATATCTATAGAAAGTGCGTTTCATGACGATCAAAATGACTAAAATTTAATCTAAAGAACCGTCATCTTACATTGCAATCAAGCAACAAACACAATGCTTACGATTTGCTCTGTTTTTATAGAATTCGCGCTCAGCGTTCTTTCTTCTACAGTGAGGGAAGTCCGATATTTCTTATCATTTCTTTAAATGTTTTCCATCATTTCCATAGACGCGTGTATTTTTGTAACTTTTTTGAGTTAATAATGGATACAACTCCTCAGGAAGCCGCTCAAGCTGTAGCATTACTTCAAGCAGGCCACGGACAACGTGAGGTCGCTCGAGGACTCGAATTAGCAGATCTTCAGTGCAACGAGTTTACAGACGATACTTGAAGACTGGAGCATTCGACCGCCGTCCAGGTACGGGCAGACCTAGGGCTACATCAGCAGCAGATGATCGTTATATCCAACTTACTGTTCTGCGAAATCGTCGACTCAACGCAGTTCATGTCCTACAAAGTCTGCGTGATGAACGCCAAGTGGTCATAAGTTCAGATACTGTTAGAAGAAGACTTGCTGAACGGGATCTGACTCCAAAAAAAGCGGCAACAGGCCCAGCATTAACGGTAGCCCACCGTCGAGCAGGACTTGAATTTGCTCAAGAACATAGAGATTGGACGTTGGAGCAGTGGAGTAAAGTACTCTTCACTGATAAGACAAGGGTGAGTCTACATGGAAGTGATCGACGTCAGAGAGTATATCGTCGCCCTGGAGAACGTTATTCTCAGTGTTGCATCGAATAAACTGTTGCTTATGGAGGAGGATCGGTAATGGTGTAGGGCGGCATCTCATTAACTGCACATACAGCTTTAGTTTTCATTGAACCGACGGGCCATACACGTGGATTGACTTGTCATCGCTACATTTCTGAAATCCTCGCAGATCATGTGGTACCTTACGCAGGATATATCGGGCAGGATATGCAGTTGATGCATGATAATGCACGGCCTCACGTTGCTCATGTGGTGACCCAATATCTACGCGACGTTGGCATCCGTACGATGGACTGGCCAGCTCGAAGCCCGGACTTGAACCCTATAGAACACTTATGGGATGAGCTGAAACGTCGGGTCCGAGCCCGGGTACCTGCTCCAACAAGGCTTCCAGAGCTGCGAATCGCAATTGAAGAAGAGTGGAATGCAATTCCCCAAGATTTCATCGTCAGGCTCGTGAGATCTATGAATACGAGGATGCTATCAGTTATCAGAGCAAGAGGAGGGAACACTGAATACTAATCATAAACTTTTTTTCAATATTTTTCTTTGTTTCCGGCTTTAATTTGTTTTTTACTTGGTGATAACAAATGATTTGCGCGACTCGAAACGACTCATCTTCGTAAAATTCTTAATAAACACTTAATTGATTGATAAATCATAATGTTTATCAATCAATTAAGTGAAACACTTAATTGATTATATATTAATCAATCAATTAAGTGAAACACTTAATTGATTGAACGACTCGGGTCACTTGTGACCCGAGTCGATTTTTTCTAGTATTTTTCTATTATAATAATTTATCTGATAAGATCGCATTGAAAATGCATAAAATATAAAAATTATAAATCTAACATGGCTGTTTCATCGTAATCGATTGACCAAACATTTGTAAAAATGTTTCTTTCGAATACGAGAGGATGTTCCTCTCATTGATGAAACAACGCTGGCCTACAGCGTAAAATCAGGAATGTACTAGAAAATTTCGACGAGTGTTCGCAAGGCTCGGTAGCTCAATTGGGAGAGCATTGGACCGGATTTCCAAAGATTGCGGGTTCGTTTCCCGCCTGAGATTCACTTGTGACCCGAGTCGATTTTTTCTAGTATTTTTCAATTATAATAATTTAAATCATAATGTGTTTCTATTAATTATAATCGTCATGAAACGCACTTTCTATAGGTATGACTTTGACAGTTGTAAGTATTATACTGTTTGAGAAAATCGGACTAGAGTTCAAAAGTAGCGGGTGGCCCGGTTTATTTGCTGTCCAGTGTATATTTATAGAAAGAATCGCGTGTTTTATAACGATCCTTATAACTACGACGGATTCTTTGAGTTTCTTATTATCCTCGGGATAAAAATGTCGGAATACAGTATCTAACTGACATGGCAACCCAGCCGTTTCTTTTCAAACAACATATAAGAAACATTATCCGTTAGCAAAATGGCTAAGTACTTTTGCAAGATTATGTATGCTGTTCATTTGTTCCGTGTAGTTTCGTTTATGTAGTGCCACAGAGAACTATTATATTTTAAACGGTTATACTTCAAACATTTATTTTAAGGAACGTCTGCAGCTATAATAGGTAATTTTGTTTATTTCATTATTATGTTTGTCATATCAGACATACCTACTTAGTTTTTTTTTAATTATACAGATACACTTTACCCATTAGTGGTTTTATTTGTAAATGAATGTAGGTAAATACATTATAAATTAACGGAATTGAATTCTATAGGTGGTACTTTTGTAGAAACCTTGTATTGGTTCTATAATGTAGTTACATACCTGGTATTGTCCCCGGCAAATAAGTTGAACATGATTTTGAAATCACGTGACATGCGCAGTAGTGAATAATGTACGTAAACTTGCTACTGCGCATGTCACGCGATTTCAAAATCATGTTCATCTTATTTGCCGGAGACTATATCTACAATGCCAATATAATAAAAAGTGCTATTGAATCTGTGTCGTGACGTGAGAGAACAGTGTTAATAACAGAACATTAGTACTGTTTAGTTTGATACCGTGCGAAATTGTATTTTTAGATAATTCTGTTTCTCATTTAATAATTGATTCTTAATTAATGTCTCAAAACTAAACTAAAAAAATCGACGCAAAGAATTGGAATGCCTCCAGCTTTATGGGTGATTCACCAGTTTTAAAAATGCACAGTATCAGTATCAAAAAAACATCGTGCTTTTCTCAGTTTAGTAGTTAAAGGTTTGTTTTTCCAACAAGTAACAGTGTTAAACGTTGGGTTGTAACTCGTTGGGAATATAGGATTTTAACGATTTTAAAGATCAAATTTAAGTTAGTTTAGCTGTCGTTACTGAGTATACTACTTATGTTAATAAAAACCGTGATGTGTTTTATAACTTGGGTACAGGTCAATGTAAACTTAATAGCGGCTCGGACCATCGCGCGAGATATTGCGCGCATCATAATATCAGGGACATAGACCGGGACCGCGCCCCTTGTACCCGCAGTCGCCAGTGTTGCCAATAAAGCTGTTTTTGAATCAAATTCAGCCAAAAAAAACTATTAAGCTCCAAAGCTGTGTTTTATAGATTTTAAGTTCTGTTAACAAACATAAGGTAACAAGTGTTACGTTTCCTCTTATGCGTTTATCCGAAATTCATAATTTATGAGTTGAGATCACAACATTTGGTCTATAAATGTAATATACCTATCTTTTTCGTGGTTATGTTGTATTGCCTTAGCTCGAAAAAGACTGTAAAGAAAGGTTTAAACTTAACGATAAACGAAAACAATTCTTATAGGTAAAATATTTATAAAATCGAAACGTGTCAATGATCAAAATGTTGATTTTCTTTTTATTTAGCACTTTTTTTACTAAAACAATTAGTTTTTTTTTACAAACTTTAAACCCGTTTTCCAATTTCAATATTGGCAACACTGGTCGTAGCGAGTGTATTTTTTTAATGGGTATGCTCTTGATCCCGGGGGCCAAGGAAGACAGGACCTACGATGGAGTGAGCTAACCTGGAAGGTGCCTATTAACTTCTGTATACTGCATACACGCGTATGATCCTTGTACCTGCGCGCATTCGTGTTCGCAACTAACATCCGAGCCGCCATTAAGTTTGCATCGGTTTCATTCATTGTAGAAACCTTGTTCCGTGCGCTATTTGAATGGTTTTACGGTTGGACGCCTTGAAATACTTGTTTGGTTACCTATAGGCTGTTTAGTTTATACAAAGTAGACACTACCTTACAGGTTCCAGAAGATAATCCTGTTGCTATGGAACAGATTTTGAATCATGTTATGAGGAATGAAGAATAAGGTCACCATGTTCAATAACTGAGAAAGAAGAGAAAGCGCCGTAAGATAAATAAAAATAACTAAATCACATAGTATAACTTTATTTTGTATACATTTAACTTATTCTGGTGTAATATTTACATATTAACAGTTGTGTTTAATATATAAAGACCAATTTGAAGCACCACACTAAAACAATTATACTAATAATTATTTTATCCATAAATTCAATTGATTTTTATCGTCATTATTATATTTATGTAACAATTTAAATGTCATTTTCAATTAATTTATTTTTAAATGAAGTCTTATTCTATAAAATTTTAATATATTATAATAAATACGAAATAAAAATAATTTGGCATTTTCCAATATAGAACCGAATAAATTCAAGTATCTTAATAGATTTAAAATACTTTTCGGACATTTGTTCAACGAATGTACTATCGAAGCCTCTGGCGCCTTATCAGTCCTAAGTCGAAAGTCGCTTGCACACTGCACGATGCCTATCGCTTCAGGCCCCGCTCCATTCATTCAACAATGGCGCGCGTGCGCAAACAAGCAGAAAAAGCAGATTGACAGTTGACAGTACTGACATCAAGGGCGATTTTAAAACTAGTTGTTTATGATTGGCCGTAGTATAAATCGTAGTAAAATACGAAGCCAATTAGGTTTGTGTCGGCGTGTCCGATGCGATCAGTTCAAACGAATATTTCTATAATACAAAGTTGTTAGGCACGAGAGACCGCGATAGTACCTTTACTAACTTATGTATTCAAGTTTTCGAATTCGGTTATAGTATATTATTTTCGATAACTTCTTATCACTCTACATCAGTCTATTTATAACGTGATCGTTTTTTCTCTATTTAGATATATTAATAATTATAATTTCCGAACAACGATCGTCATTTATTTAGTCCCAAAATAAGCAGAGATCCACTGTATCTAAATAATATCAACGATATAATAAATATATAATTAATAAACTATAAAACACCAAATAAGAATAATATAATTATTTCAATTTCAAGTCAATTAGCCTAGTCTAATAAGCAATGCAAGTCTTCTGTTATGGAAACTAGGGTGACGGATAGACTATATATAATACATAGAAAGCTTATATTTATAAAAATATATAAAAATACACATTACTCAGGAACAAATGCTGCGCCTTCCAGGGCTTGAACCCAGAACAGTCAGTGCAAAAGGCAGTATCTCTACCTTTGCAATAAACGGCCACCAAACTAAACTAAAATACATAACGCATAGAATACATTAACAAGTATATTAACGACCATGTCTTAGGATCAACTGGTTGTGCTCATCACAAATTAAATAATGCACAGTGTATATAAATAATAGTAGCAACTATCACACAACCATACTCCCCTTCCAGGAATTGAACCCAGAACCTTTGGTGCAGCAAGCAGGATATTTTTCATAACACCAACTGGTCGTGGAAATGATTATGATATAACTACAGTACAGTCATTTTAATAGGCAACATTTGACAATTCATCAAAATTCAACAATGTAACCTTGTAACGGCGGGAATGAAATAATACATATTTCTTTTTGTTAGACCAGCACAATTGCTTAACTTTTTTCAATTAAGATTATATATTTATTGTAATAATGACCCATAAGAGTAATAAAACTTTCACTAATAAACCATTCTAAACATAATAAACATTTTCCGATCTTAAGAATTGACCGTCGTTACAATGCTGCGTCAGTTAACCCTTTTTCTTTATAAACAATAAGGATGTTACTCTAAAAATCGAAAGCTGATTAGTAGAATCGAATGCGATAGTTACTTGTGAAGAAATATCACCATAAATTAATAACCACGTTGTGATTATACTAAAACATAATTTTATTTATTATTCGCAACCACATAATAGATATTACTCGAGAAAAGAATATCCTACACGGGAAAAGCTAATGAACAGTAGAAGTAACATACAAATAATATAAAAATAATTAATTAATATAAACTATTTTCTTAAACTTCTACTGTGATTTGTTTCATAAAACAACATTAAGGTGTCCCCTGTTCAAAAAGTAACCTATACTGTATATCTTATCCCTCCCCAGTATTAATTATCTCCCCTGGTATGTTATATAATAATAAAACTAAATAAATTGACTGGCTACTTTTTGGATATGAATGTTACAGTCCAAAAATACGACAATGATTTAAATGTTCTATCATTTTTGTCTTGTCGCATCTTCTAATAACTTAGTACCTCTTAACTTAGAATGACCCACCTATATAACCATAAGAAAAGTTTATTATGGTATAGTTGTAAAATATACAAGGAAAGAAATATAAACTTTTACATTTACACTTACCATTTTCTTTGTTGTACTTATTAAGTAATTCAGTGACTTTATCTTCATTGTTTAAAGGTTTATTCCATTCTTCTTCCACATACACATATTTGGGAAGAAATTGCAGTGGTACACACATAAGTCTACTCCTTATGTCTGGTGGAAGTTCTGCTGTCTGAAAAATTAAAAATGTTTTGTCACATGCCTAATTAATATTTAAATTAATCTAACAGAAATTTTTGCACCTGGTGCAATAGTGCCTGAAGATCTTTGGTAGGAGCAGAAGGTGTGTCTACTGTTACCATCCCTGGTTCATCTCCACCTTCCAGCTCAGCTGCTGCAACAGGTGCTCTTATGGCACCTATTGCACCTGCAATATTGTTGTTCAGTGGAAAATTTGTTTATATTAACATTAGAACTAACCATCATAACATTTTTGCTTCTAAGTTTGTGCTTCTATGTTGAAAGTCAACAATCAATCATAATTATTCGTTATAATCTGGTAGGAGCTGGTAGAGCAGCTAGACTCCTCTCCCTGGACAAACCTAGATTGAGATTGTTTTGTAAAAAAAGCAAAGCGAGAAAATAAATATTGCAACAGGTTCATAACTCACAAATAACAACACAGAACAACAGAAATGTTAACAACCAAATAAACAACATAGGAAAGTTGTTATTTTGACCAGAGTCATAGTACTTTACCTTGAACCGGTGACATGTTAGCATTATGAGCATCAAAAACTTGAAGGTTGCCAAGAGCCTGTTCCACAGTTTCTAGCTCCAATGAGTTACTTTCTTCTTCTTCATCAGAATTTCTAAGAATGAAATTAAATCTTTTGAATAACTATTTTTGTATATTTTTTATATTAAAGCAATTAGAGATATTGTTGCTATTATTAATAACACAATAATGTTCATTATAAATGACTAATAACAAATGTTAGAATTAAAATAAATGTATCTTACTTTTGTGGACAATTATTTGCTCTTAGATTGTCTACATTCATAAAGTTCCCATTGGCTGTGTCCCCATTGTCATTTTCATCCCATTCATCAGCTCCACTACACCATGTTAAGTTGCTATCTGCCTTTGGCATTGCTACAATTGTGGACTGGCTTGTAGTAATATCTTGGATTTGGCTTCTAACACATAACCAGCTGTAAAATATTAAGTAAATACAATTTGAAGATGTAATTAGTGCCCCATTCTAATAGTGTGGATATAGTATTTTTTGAATAAAAGTGATAGCAGGTTCATTCTCAGTGGGTGAACTGCTAAAGACAAATAAATAATAATCAATGAGTGTATGAATTAACAAAAAAATATTAATTCACAAAAGGTTTACATTGTATTTACCAACTATGGTAAATGTATAGTACTGTATATATATACGGTAATTATGCATCATTAGTAAATTATATCAATCTTACCTATCAGATTGTACCCAACAATTCGGGTTGATGCACGCGAAGACATATAAAGTACGATGGTAAATTGATTTCTCGAAAGGTGCATAACATTGCACTACCAATAATCTGTGTAAGCCACATAATGGGCATTTGGACGAAAACTGTATGCTTTCTAATGGTGGCCAATCCTGGACAAAAACCAAATAAAAAATTATAAAATTCATATAATAAAAAATAAGTAAAATATGTAAAAACTAGACTTACGGGCGTCCCACCGATTTTATTGATTGTGAAATTTAGAGCAGTCTGACTTTTATCACCAATTGGTTCATCTTCATAACCTAAATAGACTTTACCGCGCCGCTTTGCCATTACAATTCAATATGTTAAAAACAATATTCAAATAAATAATCCACCACAATGCGATCAATGAAAACCTACACTAATTGTCAATGTCAATCAATTTTTTTTGTTATTATAGGTTATTTCTTATAAGAAGGCAAAGGGTATCAAACTCATACAGCCAAATCTTCAGTAATTTCTTAGTCACCTCACACGCTCGAAAAAGTTTGGGTTGTCAATCAATTTTTTCGTAGGAAATTACGTTTCATCCACTAGAGTGGAAAAGCGTTTTAAAACTGGAACCTTTTTTATTCAAAGAAAATTACACATGGAACGTTCCGAATCGTCATTATAGTCTTTATAAGATAAGAATATACAAATTGTTAAGCATAAGAATTTTAAATGTGGGTGATATTTCATAACATATGATTTGATTTTGGACCGAAAAAGAACCGTCAAATTGATCTTATGTATTCTTAGTAAATTCACATTGAATAGAAACCAATTCAAAAGTTTTTTCAAATGCATTCTAAAATTTTGTTAAATACAAAAGAATAAATATAAAAATGCAGCAATGAAGATACCAATCTATCAGTTTATTTAAGCTGTTTTTCTTGCACCTGAAAATTTTCCTCGCTGTAGTGAGGTGAAAAATTGTGTGTTTCGTTCGGCAGCAAAGTTTTTAGCGTCTCGTATCTTTGAAACCCTCGCTACGCTTAGGATTCTATCTTAGAATCACGAGCGTCGCGATTCAATCCTAGAATCCGTTGATGGCTCAGTTTTCAATATACTCGCGGCCAAATCTCAACTTTCCAGGCTGGCATAACAAATAACTATTATTACTCTTTCGCTGAAGTTGGCGAGTCAACGCATTTTATAGACTGCGATTTAAGACACGGTTTACGAGAAAACTCGCCTACAATTTTCTGCCATCACATACGGCGATTCGACGAAAATTGCTTCCACAGAATATTTGTTTATCAGACAACTTTAGAAAATAGATATAAAATAAAATATTAAATTTTGCACAGTAAAATAACCACTCATAATTCATTATCATTATCTAAAATCTGAAACTGTTTAATCAAAATTTACTTTTTCATGATCAAGAAAAGAAAAATAATTTATAATAGCAAAAAAAAATATATATATAATAATCATTCAGTACAATAATATAACGACTCATAATTCTGTTAAAATACATTAGTACTATTATTAACTCAAATCTGTAACTGTTTAACAAAGTCGACACTTTTCTAATTGCAAAGAAAAGAAGAATTACACAATTCTGCATATTGCAAAAAGCGAAATTGTTTCTAATCAAATAGCAAAAAAAGAAAATGGGTAATACTATTTTTTATATTAAAACCACATTTTTATTTAAAACTATCAATGCCATTTAAATTTTCGGTCATTTTTTGTATTAAGTTGCTCCATATAAAATGATTATATTAATTTTATATTGAGCAGCTCGTTGAGGCATTGATTACTGATGGTTACGGCTTATAAACGGCAAACCGTAAAGCATGGCAAAGTGCCATTTTACAACTATTATACAACTTAATCCCCACAACATTGCTCTTTGGAAATTAACTAATCGACCTTGATGGTTTAATTTAGTAGTACAACTTGATCATCTAAAAATGAATCAGCATAGATTGCTAATTATGCAATCCCCTGCAAAGGCGCCAACTTGATAGGTTGTTTTTTTTTATGAGGTAGGTGTCTACTATATATCTATGCCTACACTAATTAATACAGTGGGAATTGTGCACTCTTTAGGGCCAACGCAGACGACTTTTAGTGTGGTTCTGCCTGGGGCGAGTGCCGTATATTAATGGATTTCAACTTTACACTAATTTGGCACCTTTAACTTAAACAGAAACAATAATATTCGGTAAGACATTAGTTCGACTAAACAATACTTCCACAGCACACGCCACTACTCCAAATAAATCTTGCTTCGACATTGCGTATATTCGGCAGATTACTTACTACTCGGACAGAACATGCTTCGATACGTTTTCTTCGTTAGTTGTCGAAGTTAGCAGCTTGTTCAAGTAATAGTATTATAATCCAGTATGAGTGTGTTGAGAGAGAGATTTTATGATTAGATGTGTAAAGTTGAACTTGGCCAAACAAAAAAATTGCATAGAAAAGTTCAACCTTACATCCTTAGTGATAAATATTAGCTGTAAATTGGATCATATAAATAGTCTGTCGTCTGCGGAGGTTCTTAGTAGTATTAAATTAGGTACTTTATTATTGCGTAAAAAAGTAAAAAATATATTAACGCAGCACAAGGATTTCATAAAACATTGAAAACCGTTAGGTAGTTTTTATTTCTAAAAAAATATATTTCACAAACGTTTTTACTCTTAATTAGGATTAATTTGAATAACCGTTATTTTTGAACATTTAATAGACACTAATGTAGCAAAAGCGATATTGTCATCTTTTCGACCTCATCTTCCCTTTTGGGAGTGTAATTTTGGGGTCGATTTCGTTAGTTTTTATGAAAAAGCACAGTTTAGCATATAAGGAGCGGTCGTTGCCCAAGGCTTGAGCTGTTTACACACTCGTGCGTGGGAGCCCAAGTTGAGGAAACAATGTAACGGCTAGCCACAATCAAACACCAACAAGCCTTCTGAGAGAGTGATAGTGTTGATAATTTCTTTTAGATCGCACTTTTCGCAAAATGGGGCACGTCATGAGAAACTTTTTTATTTTGGTATGTAACAAACATTTGTACTCGTAGCCTTGTTTTAGGTAAATAAGTGGTTGTATAACTGTGATAATTAAATTATCTAAGTGATAAGAATGGCATCGTGGTGGTTTTTTGAGTAGAAAAAATTTTTTACTTTCAATTTATCCTTTATATCTTTATTATATGTATCTTTCTTCATATATCTTTATTCAATTATGATAATCATTTTTCAGATAAATTTGGTAGTTGTGCCTTTCGAAGCAATTACAGTTAGCCCTTTTCGTTGTCCAACGAATAAGATAGCACCTCACAAAAGAGTTGTTAGCTGGGATCGTCCGAGCTCACGAACTTTCGCTGCTTTTCATGACCTCCTTACGCCTAACACTCATCAGAGTAATCCTCAGAATCATTTACAAGAGCAGCCTCAAGAAGACCTGCCTGACGACTGTGGCGAAATAGAGGATTACGACGAAAACGATCTCAGTTTATGTGAGTACTTAATGAAATATAACTAGGTAAAATTAGCATCTAACTTAATATTCCTTCAGTACTAAAGTGCCTTAGATATTTCATCTCATGAGCATGTAAAATGTAATACGAAACATATTTCATATGTTGTAATTTATACTAATCTCATTCTTTACACGGTGCGTTACAAAAAAATATCGCATTACGAAATTATTCATCGTCATCGTTCCACATTGGCAGCGGCGTGCACAGGGTTTCAAAGAGGTAGAGAGCGAATAAAAAGCTAAAGTTATCAAGAGACTATAAAATAATAACAAAAATCTTTATCGAAAGTTATATTGATTTATACATTAATTTCCAGTGTTAAGACTTTCGGTTAGAGCTGTGATAAAAATATCTTGATTTGCGAAATTTTGCTGGTTTCCACAATATAAATTAATATCTAGATTAAAATTTGCAATAATTTCTATATCTAGCAAAATTTTTACATAATGTTTTTGTTAATATCGATGCTTCATCGCGCGCGGATGCGCGATATTGAGAACTTTTTAGTACAGCACTTACAAACTTCAGTATAAGAAATAACTTTTGATTATTTATAAGTATATGTAAGAACTCCTTTTTCAAATCCCAGATAGCATTTGTTCGACAAATACCTACGTATTATACTGACAAATTCAAACATACTATCATTGTTATTGTCATGGTATGATAAGAGTGATATGTCTCTTTGGACGGGTAATAATTTATCTGACAGTAAGGATTGATGTCGTAAGGAATGATGAGGGCTATTAGTAGACAAGTAGTATTAATATTTTTTTTTTTTAACTTAGTAGAGTTATCTGACCGAGTTACGTTTAGTTATAGTTCTAGGTCTGGTTGCTCAAACGTTAATTACAACAGAAGTTTTCTTAGGAGGCAGGAAACATGGGAAAATGGGTGCGACTATTTAAAAGCTTTAAATTCAATGAAATACTTAAGGTTACAAACGGTAATTTAGTACTTAACGGATTCTAGTTATAGATTATAAAGAACAGACTAGATAGTATGAACTTTTCTTTTCTAGTAACGCAGCAGATGAGAAGGCAAATTCGTGCAGATAACCGATTCTTATTCGGTGGTTTGTTCCACCAGCCGCCAAATCATCAGATTCCTGAGCGTCCCACATCAACGACTGCAGGACCCTTAACACGGCCGCCAAGGCCCCAAGTGCCCAATTACCCACCCATGAGGCCCCCTTACTGGTCAGGAGGACTGTTCAGCAATAATCAATACCAACCTCCACCTTATGAGGACCCGTCAGGTTAGTGGCGTAGCAGTCGTTGTTTTATATACCAATTAGGTACTTACGAGTAGGTATTATGATTTTACACACACATATAGTAGTAAAATATATTTTTAACGCTATCTTATATGATTTTTTTTTATTAAAATAACTTACCTATTTACCAGAAAAGTCGGATACAAGATCTTTACACCAAAGTATTAAACTCTTAAAAGAATTCGAAGCTGTAGTCATATGAGCAGTCATTACTTTCGAGATCCAACAACTCATCCTACAGATAAAACATGATCTACGAACATTCATATTCATATTCATTTAATCACTTCAAACTTGTAACAATAGTACTCACATAACAATGATGTCAGTGGTTAACGATGTCTTTTTTAGTGCTACAGCCCTTTCAAGGCACTGTGATTTTAAAATTATAACAAAAGAATTATAGCTTAAACAGTAATTTAGAAAAATATATATGTGTATATAGCATAGTATATAGCATTGGATAAATAGAATTTTAGATGTCAATAGCTGAGTCGTATATTTACTGTCAAAAATAATATATAACTATAGTGTAATAAGTTTAATATTTTCATAAAATATATATGTATATTTTTTAACTTCCTATAATTTGCTTTTAAAATATTCCCGCATACTATAAAAAGCTTTTGCAATCAAGATTTTTTTGAGCTCAGTATTAAATTTACTGTCTTGGAGGGCCGTCTCATAATGTGGCAAGTGGTTGTACACTTTTATGGCCATATAGTTTAAACTGTTCTTAAACATTGCAAGGTGTACGGAGGGAGCGACCAAATCATTTTCTCGGCGGCGTAAGACGTATCTACCTTGTTTGCCTGTGATCTTATTGAAATATACGGAATGCTTTTTTACGAGGCGGCATAATTCATGTATGTATATTCCAGTCATTGTAAGAATTCGGAACTTTACAAATAGCGCTCGGCATGAATTTCTTCATCCTGCTGATGTTATAATTCTCAAGCAGCGCTTTTGTAATATAGTGGAGTTGCACCTAAGAGCAATGCCGTATCGTATCCAGGCTGCTATGTAGCTATGAAAGGTACGCTGTAAGCGCACACTCTTCGTTTGTGCATTTACGAAGCTCGCGTAATGCATAACAAAACCTACTAAGTTTCTTTGCAACTGATTCAACGTGGAGCTTTCAGGACATGTAGGAATCCACTGTTATCCCTAAAATCGAAAAAGAGTCAACCTTTTCTATTATATTCTGCCGTTCTTATGAAAAGTGCAATAAGTAGTTTCAGCTACTTTCGAAATAATTGCGATTAAAGATTTAATTTTTGTTTTTTTGTGTACCATCGTAACTATAATAGCTATGAACTTGCAACTTTTACTATACGACTATCAAATGAAGCGGAATTTTATGTAGTATATTATATTTGTACATACATTTGTTCATAAATTGTACGTAAGTCAATTTGCCCAAAAACTCGACTTATTGCACTTATCGTTAGGATGGCAGTATTGACGTCGTAAGTTACATTAATGCATAGCTCTACTCTTTGGTATGGTCTGCATTGCATACATTTAGTCTTTTCGCAATTTAGCACCAGGTTTATGTCTTTTTAGTGCTATACTATTTTTGTTAGTGATTCTGTAATCAATTTATTCAATCCACCCACGTCGTCATAGTCGTAAGGAATTATTAGGTTTGCTTAATCGGAAAACAGTACAAGCTTATGGGACACTATAAAAGAGAGTTCATTAACGTAAGAGAGTAATAGCAAGCTTCCGAACACACTTACTTGTGGTATTGATCTAGATATTAATCTCCTAGAAGACTCATATTTTTGTAGTTCTCCAGTTTCTTCGCCCAAGTGTATAGTTTGTACGATCTGTCTCCTATTGCTCAGGTACTACGTGAACCATTTTCCAGCTTGTCCACGCAGTCTTTTTATATTCAAATACTGTGCGATACTCTATTATACGCTTTTGACAGGTCCATAAAAATAGCGATTACACCATTATTATTATTCAAGGCGTTCAATATTTCTATATTGCAGTCAAACACAGCCGATGTCGTGGATCGATTTTTCCTAAATCTGGTTATTACTGAATACTTTGTATTTTTCTATAGATTTTATTATTTATAGATTTTCTATAGAATTTATAGATTTTTTGACAATCAATATTTCAGATATTTTTGACATGATTGATAGAAGTGCAATTGGACGGTAATTGGAAGCAAACGACTTATTACCTTTTTGGAGCGGAGCGAGCGAAGCTCCCATGGATCAGCTTCAATGGCGCAATGTCTGTTACGCCATAACTTCCCGAGTTCTTAACCGATTTAAATATTTTTGTGTGGAATCGAATCAACAGGTTTAGGACCAGATTGTGACGGATTGTGAAATTCGCAAAAATTCCCATCGAAACAGAAAACATTTTTTTTAGGTATTACGCTCCGCTCCAATATATGGTGCTAGCTCTACGCTTAGCGACTGCATCGCCTAGTTAAAAATGGGTTTTATAACAGCTTTTTTAAACTTTCAGGGAATTGACTTTCATTGTAAGTTTCGATTTACGAGAAATGTTAATGGTGGCACGAATTCATCTGCACAATACCTACATCATCTATGATCCTGGAATATCATGTTTGTTCTGTTATATCTATATTTGTCTCCTGCTATTATAATTTACTTGCGAGTAGAATATTTAGAAAGATATTCCAGCAAAGCCAGCATTTGATTGAATAACTTTTCTATTTCCCGTTCAGGCCCGATATATTGATATTAGTATAAAGTTATATGCAACAATTTCTATCGCACAGAACTCAACAATAAGTAAATTCTATTGTAAACGATTGGATATCTAATATTTCCTTCGTTTTTATTTTATTTAGAGTAAATATAGCTACGGTGGCCCATGAACATGCTTCTGACAGATGTACTTAGCGCGCAGGTCGTAACCCCCAAGGTGTAAAGATGATAGTCATCAGGCAACAACCAATGCTCATTAATTACAATAATACGACACAGGAAATCTGACAAAAGAATATATAATCATCTATCTTGTTGGTCAAGTACTGAATATTTTACCCATTATAGTACAATAGTTAGTTACGAAAGGAATATTTGTTATACATTTTTTTTGCATTCACAATGCAATATTTCTATAAGATATAAAATACGTGTGTAAAAAACAACTACGCCTCCAAGCCCTCAGGTGGGATTCAAACGCACGACCTTTCGCTATCCGGGCGAGTGCTCTGACCGCTGAGCTACCGAGACGCTGGCAAACGTGTCGAATTTTACAAACGTATTTCAACTTCTATGTACTATGAGCTAGTATCGTTCCACCAATGTTGAACGCTAATGACCTTTAATATCGAAAGTAATATATTACAAATATTAAACAATCGATTAAGATGGAACCAGCTATAATAATGTTTTTATTTAATTTTTTGCATTCACAACGCAATATTTCCATAAGATATAAAATACGCGTGTAAAAAAACAATTACGCCTCCGAGCCCTCAGGTGGGATTTGAACCCACGACCTTTCGCTATTCGGCAGAGTGCTCTGACCGCTGAGCTTCCGAGACGCTGGCAAACGTGTCGAATTTTACAAACGTATTTCAACTTCTACTATGAGCTAGTATTTATTTATTATCTTTACAAGTATTATCACCTTGATTAACATTTCTAACGAAAGTTTCGTTTTAACAGAGAAAGTGGCTTGTCTTGATTTCCCAAATCTCCATTAATAGAGTCAACTTTCTTACAGATACCTTCAAACCTGTACACGAGTCCGCTCATTTTTCTGACGTGCCACAAACATACAGGCCCGGAGTAGTAGGGGGGCCCATCGGGCACGTAGTAGGGGTAACTCAAGCTCGTCCCACCACAACTCCTACTCCAGATGATAACACACGAAAAAGACAATCATATCTATCCAATTTGTATGCACATTCCACACAAGCGACGACTTATACAACTAGAAGGCCGAACCCAAGAAAATTAAACGACAACAGCGTAATCGGATCCTTCATAGACTTGTTTTTTAAATAAAACACATTTAATGGTTATTGTGTTTCATTTCCATTGTTTCATAACGTGCAGCGTCACTGTCGAACTCTGACCTTTCTCTTTATTTCCATAACAGAAGGGTGAGTGGTAAGCACAACCTTCGTGATGTAAATATCAGGTATTCACTTACCTACACACCTTTCATTTTGTCTGGTATTGTCATTACGTGTCAGTCCTTTATCCAGTCAGGTAACAATAACACAAGACTAATAAAGAAGTAGGTATTTAGAACAGTATCGTGCGAGGAACCACCTACGGATGGTTAATCGGGAGCGCGTGACAATCATTTACGAGTCTCGGGATTAGGCACGCGGTCGCAAATTTAATTCGTTAACCAATTTACTTTGTTAATTCCTTAGTTTCCTTATTTCCTTATCATGATGATATCACCGTTTGTAGTGAGTTCGTGTGCAAATTTGGATTGTGTTAAAGTTACAAAGTAGTACTAAAGCGCACAATTGAAGTTGGCCAGTGGGCGTTTCCAGTGTTTTAATGTTAAAAGCAATTGTGAACAATGTATCTTTTAATATTATCAGTGCTGGTGGTATCTGTTAATGCTGATTTACTGGAAGGTAAAATTAACAATGGATGAATACATTACTTGATTCATTATTATGGGTATTTGACCCTACCATTACTTATAAAATAGTTCGATTTGTTAGTAAATAAGTACTTACCGTAAAGAGTCAGAAAATGTGACATCAACATATACTTATTTAGATTACTATCATATACAGTGTGAATTTGAGAAGCTCTTTGCGGAGGTATTTTTGGATCAAAAAATAAAAAAAATCACTTCAGGCAGGTTGTAGTCTTCTGGTACTCCGGGTTAGACGCTGTACGAAACCATTAGGACAGAATACGCAGATTTAAACCTTTTGTAGTATTTTTTAGAACTATAGACATGAACTATTAATAAAAATCCATATTTTAATGAAATAATAAATATCAAAATAATGCGCTAAGCCAGAAAGAACTACGCTTTTATTTACATTTTCGCTTTTTATAGTGCATGTTATGATTTTGTTTTAAAACATTATAAATAATTACTTTTAAATATTTTATTTATTTTTTAATAATTTGTAGAAATTGGGGGAAACCCCTACGTGAAAGAAATACACAAATGGAAAAGCGTTCAAAACTACGTAGAAGTCCGGCCTGGGGCATTCATATTTTACTGGTTGTATTATGCCGATGGAACAAGTATAGGAGCTGAGAGTAAACCTCTTGTGATATGGATTCAAGGAGGCCCTGGTTTGGCTGCAAGTGGTATAGCAAATTTTGCAGAGATAGGCCCATTAAATATTGACATGCAGCCGCGTAATCATACATGGGTAAGAAAATATACTGCATGTGGACACATGTTTCTGAATATTTAATCAACGCTTTTGCTCGATATCAATTCAAAACTAAGACTGATGGCACAGAGGTTATACAGCTTAGTTACGCGATTTCTAGTCTCGCTGCGTTGTAAGTTGATAAAATAGATTTTTTGTTGGGTTAATTTTCTTTTTGTTTTAGGTAAATGGAAAAAATTTACTTCTAATAGATCATCCTGTAGGTACTGGATTCAGTTATGTTACAGACAAATCTTTGCTTGTTAAGAGTGATAGAGTTATGGGTAAATCATATTCTCTTTCTTTTTCTGTTTTGTTTTGTTTGTATTATCTGTTTATTATTAGAAATTTTGTGGTTATTATTTTATTTTAATAATATTAATTAAATTTATTCGGTTGTTTTTATAAAAATGGGTGTTTTCAGCTACTGATCTCTTGAAAACAATAAAATCTTTTTTCCGATTCAAAAAACAATTTCGGAAAACTCCGACATATATTTTCGGTCAAAGTTATGGAGGGAAAATTTGTCCTCGTCTTGCCTTCTATTTACACACAGTAAGTATACCTACATAAATAGATATAAAGAGTTTGATTATTTTTAGAGTCACTAATCTCTAAAGCTCAAATAGATTTGTAATTGCAATCTCCATCGAATTTGTTCCTACTATGATAACATGACTATTGTTTTTAATAAAAATTTTAACTAAATCATTAAGTTAAAAGTTACTATTAAATAAAATGATTTTGTTCTGAAATCAGAATCACCGAATAGGTTTTACTACTAACATATTTTTATTATTCTCACGTTTATTGATAGCAGCCTATTCGAAGATATTTGTACGATGCAACCGTGTCTTTCGCGGAAACCCAATTAATAAATTAATTGGGTTAAATAATTATAATTTTGCATCAATTCACGTCACTACACACATCGCGGCGGTAGCGCTCTTTTGTATTATATCTAGGTGCCTCGTACACATTTAAAATAAATAAGATAATAAATTCATTATTTGTGATTGGTTTTTAGGCAGTCGAAAACAAGCGGCTGAAGATGAACCTCAAAGGCATTGGAATTGGGAGTGGATGGGTTGATCCTAAAGAAAGTACATTAGCACATTCCAATTACTTATATGATATGGTATGTGCCGCTTATGGTTTTATGATACGAAAATAATTCAAGCATATAAGGTTTACTGAAACGAAGTAACTAGATAGAATTTATGTAGGGTTTACAAGAATAAAGTTAATGATTTTACCAAATTACGGCGCATCGCAAGGCAAGAAAAGAACTATAAATGTTAACTATAATCTAGGTAAATAACCTTATTTGCTTTTTAGGGTGCAATTGATCAAAACACGTATTTGAAAATCACGGCTATGGCAAAAAAAATAGCGAAATACATAGATAAAAAGGATTACAAAACAGCAAACAAATGGGACTCATTACTGTATTCAACGATAACTAAAGAGTCTGGGATGGATATAAACTTTAATAATATTAACCAAGTCAATCCGTATACAGAATTAGGTATACTAAGCAAGAAAATAAATCATTATGTTAAGCCTACTTTATCGATTGTGAATCAAAGTTTGGAATGGTCGTATTTTAATGATGAAGTTTTTGAAAGATTGAATGGGAGTTTTTTCATACCATCTACTAGATTCTGTAAGTAAACCCCTTTACAATTTCGTAGTATTAAAATCAATCATAGTTGGCCTCCGCGGCTGAGTGGCTTGTTTACCGGGTTCCATGGTTAGGCTACTCCGAGGGTCTGGGTGTTGTGGTAGCGGAGTTTTTTCTGAATTTCATAACACACGTGCTTGAGCAACTTGGGTTCAGAGCAATTTATGTGAAGTTTTCTAACATTTATTTATTGTTTTTAAATTGTCAATTATTTAAAGTATTACATTTTTTTTCAGTAGAAAACTTGTTAAATAGAACCGAGTTGAACATTGTCGTTTATAATGGAAATTTAGACGTTGTCACTCCTCTTGCAGGTAAAATTTTGTTTATTCGACAATTTTATGAGGTGATATAGTATTGGTATGAATTGTTAAATAAAACGATGTAAACCCGTAGGCAATATTGTAAATGGTGTTATTACTTTGCAGGAGCAACAAATTGGGTTCATAAACTAAAATTAAAGTGGTCATAAGTTCAGATACTGTTAGAAGAAGACTTGCTGAACGGGATCTGACTCCAAAAAAAGCGGCAACAGGCCCAGCATTAACGGTAGCCCACCGTCGAGCAGGACTTGAATTTGCTCAAGAACATAGAGATTGGACGTTGGAGCAGTGGAGTAAAGTACTCTTCACTGATAAGACAAGGGTGAGTCTACATGGAAGTGATCGACGTCAGAGAGTATATCGTCGCCCTGGAGAACGTTATTCTCAGTGTTGCATCGAATAAACTGTTGCTTATGGAGGAGGATCGGTAATGGTGTAGGGCGGCATCTCATTAACTGCACATACAGCTTTAGTTTTCATTGAACCGACGGGCCATACACGTGGATTGACTTGTCATCGCTACATTTCTGAAATCCTCGCAGATCATGTGGTACCTTACGCAGGATATATCGGGCAGGATATGCAGTTGATGCATGATAATGCACGGCCTCACGTTGCTCATGTGGTGACCCAATATCTACGCGACGTTGGCATCCGTACGATGGACTGGCCAGCTCGAAGCCCGGACTTGAACCCTATAGAACACTTATGGGATGAGCTGAAACGTCGGGTCCGAGCCCGGGTACCTGCTCCAACAAGGCTTCCAGAGCTGCGAATCGCAATTGAAGAAGAGTGGAATGCAATTCCCCAAGATTTCATCGTCAGGCTCGTGAGATCTATGAATACGAGGATGCTATCAGTTATCAGAGCAAGAGGAGGGAACACTGAATACTAATCATAAACTTTTTTTCAATATTTTTCTTTGTTTCCGGCTTTAATTTGTTTTTTACTTGGTGATAACAAATGATTTGCGCGACTCGAAACGACTCATCTTCGTAAAATTCTTAATAAACACTTAATTGATTGATAAATCATAATGTTTATCAATCAATTAAGTGAAACACTTAATTGATTATATATTAATCAATCAATTAAGTGAAACACTTAATTGATTGAACGACTCGGGTCACTTGTGACCCGAGTCGATTTTTTCTAGTATTTTTCTATTATAATAATTTATCTGATAAGATCGCATTGAAAATGCATAAAATATAAAAATTATAAATCTAACATGGCTGTTTCATCGTAATCGATTGACCAAACATTTGTAAAAATGTTTCTTTCGAATACGAGAGGATGTTCCTCTCATTGATGAAACAACGCTGGCCTACAGCGTAAAATCAGGAATGTACTAGAAAATTTCGACGAGTGTTCGCAAGGCTCGGTAGCTCAATTGGGAGAGCATTGGACCGGATTTCCAAAGATTGCGGGTTCGTTTCCCGCCTGAGATTCACTTGTGACCCGAGTCGATTTTTTCTAGTATTTTTCAATTATAATAATTTAAATCATAATGTGTTTCTATTAATTATAATCGTCATGAAACGCACTTTCTATAGGTATGACTTTGACAGTTGTAAGTATTATACTGTTTGAGAAAATCGGACTAGAGTTCAAAAGTAGCGGGTGGCCCGGTTTATTTGCTGTCCAGTGTATATTTATAGAAAGAATCGCGTGTTTTATAACGATCCTTATAACTACGACGGATTCTTTGAGTTTCTTATTATCCTCGGGATAAAAATGTCGGAATACAGTATCTAACTGACATGGCAACCCAGCCGTTTCTTTTCAAACAACATATAAGAAACATTATCCGTTAGCAAAATGGCTAAGTACTTTTGCAAGATTATGTATGCTGTTCATTTGTTCCGTGTAGTTTCGTTTATGTAGTGCCACAGAGAACTATTATATTTTAAACGGTTATACTTCAAACATTTATTTTAAGGAACGTCTGCAGCTATAATAGGTAATTTTGTTTATTTCATTATTATGTTTGTCATATCAGACATACCTACTTAGTTTTTTTTTAATTATACAGATACACTTTACCCATTAGTGGTTTTATTTGTAAATGAATGTAGGTAAATACATTATAAATTAACGGAATTGAATTCTATAGGTGGTACTTTTGTAGAAACCTTGTATTGGTTCTATAATGTAGTTACATACCTGGTATTGTCCCCGGCAAATAAGTTGAACATGATTTTGAAATCACGTGACATGCGCAGTAGTGAATAATGTACGTAAACTTGCTACTGCGCATGTCACGCGATTTCAAAATCATGTTCATCTTATTTGCCGGAGACTATATCTACAATGCCAATATAATAAAAAGTGCTATTGAATCTGTGTCGTGACGTGAGAGAACAGTGTTAATAACAGAACATTAGTACTGTTTAGTTTGATACCGTGCGAAATTGTATTTTTAGATAATTCTGTTTCTCATTTAATAATTGATTCTTAATTAATGTCTCAAAACTAAACTAAAAAAATCGACGCAAAGAATTGGAATGCCTCCAGCTTTATGGGTGATTCACCAGTTTTAAAAATGCACAGTATCAGTATCAAAAAAACATCGTGCTTTTCTCAGTTTAGTAGTTAAAGGTTTGTTTTTCCAACAAGTAACAGTGTTAAACGTTGGGTTGTAACTCGTTGGGAATATAGGATTTTAACGATTTTAAAGATCAAATTTAAGTTAGTTTAGCTGTCGTTACTGAGTATACTACTTATGTTAATAAAAACCGTGATGTGTTTTATAACTTGGGTACAGGTCAATGTAAACTTAATAGCGGCTCGGACCATCGCGCGAGATATTGCGCGCATCATAATATCAGGGACATAGACCGGGACCGCGCCCCTTGTACCCGCAGTCGCCAGTGTTGCCAATAAAGCTGTTTTTGAATCAAATTCAGCCAAAAAAAACTATTAAGCTCCAAAGCTGTGTTTTATAGATTTTAAGTTCTGTTAACAAACATAAGGTAACAAGTGTTACGTTTCCTCTTATGCGTTTATCCGAAATTCATAATTTATGAGTTGAGATCACAACATTTGGTCTATAAATGTAATATACCTATCTTTTTCGTGGTTATGTTGTATTGCCTTAGCTCGAAAAAGACTGTAAAGAAAGGTTTAAACTTAACGATAAACGAAAACAATTCTTATAGGTAAAATATTTATAAAATCGAAACGTGTCAATGATCAAAATGTTGATTTTCTTTTTATTTAGCACTTTTTTTACTAAAACAATTAGTTTTTTTTTACAAACTTTAAACCCGTTTTCCAATTTCAATATTGGCAACACTGGTCGTAGCGAGTGTATTTTTTTAATGGGTATGCTCTTGATCCCGGGGGCCAAGGAAGACAGGACCTACGATGGAGTGAGCTAACCTGGAAGGTGCCTATTAACTTCTGTATACTGCATACACGCGTATGATCCTTGTACCTGCGCGCATTCGTGTTCGCAACTAACATCCGAGCCGCCATTAAGTTTGCATCGGTTTCATTCATTGTAGAAACCTTGTTCCGTGCGCTATTTGAATGGTTTTACGGTTGGACGCCTTGAAATACTTGTTTGGTTACCTATAGGCTGTTTAGTTTATACAAAGTAGACACTACCTTACAGGTTCCAGAAGATAATCCTGTTGCTATGGAACAGATTTTGAATCATGTTATGAGGAATGAAGAATAAGGTCACCATGTTCAATAACTGAGAAAGAAGAGAAAGCGCCGTAAGATAAATAAAAATAACTAAATCACATAGTATAACTTTATTTTGTATACATTTAACTTATTCTGGTGTAATATTTACATATTAACAGTTGTGTTTAATATATAAAGACCAATTTGAAGCACCACACTAAAACAATTATACTAATAATTATTTTATCCATAAATTCAATTGATTTTTATCGTCATTATTATATTTATGTAACAATTTAAATGTCATTTTCAATTAATTTATTTTTAAATGAAGTCTTATTCTATAAAATTTTAATATATTATAATAAATACGAAATAAAAATAATTTGGCATTTTCCAATATAGAACCGAATAAATTCAAGTATCTTAATAGATTTAAAATACTTTTCGGACATTTGTTCAACGAATGTACTATCGAAGCCTCTGGCGCCTTATCAGTCCTAAGTCGAAAGTCGCTTGCACACTGCACGATGCCTATCGCTTCAGGCCCCGCTCCATTCATTCAACAATGGCGCGCGTGCGCAAACAAGCAGAAAAAGCAGATTGACAGTTGACAGTACTGACATCAAGGGCGATTTTAAAACTAGTTGTTTATGATTGGCCGTAGTATAAATCGTAGTAAAATACGAAGCCAATTAGGTTTGTGTCGGCGTGTCCGATGCGATCAGTTCAAACGAATATTTCTATAATACAAAGTTGTTAGGCACGAGAGACCGCGATAGTACCTTTACTAACTTATGTATTCAAGTTTTCGAATTCGGTTATAGTATATTATTTTCGATAACTTCTTATCACTCTACATCAGTCTATTTATAACGTGATCGTTTTTTCTCTATTTAGATATATTAATAATTATAATTTCCGAACAACGATCGTCATTTATTTAGTCCCAAAATAAGCAGAGATCCACTGTATCTAAATAATATCAACGATATAATAAATATATAATTAATAAACTATAAAACACCAAATAAGAATAATATAATTATTTCAATTTCAAGTCAATTAGCCTAGTCTAATAAGCAATGCAAGTCTTCTGTTATGGAAACTAGGGTGACGGATAGACTATATATAATACATAGAAAGCTTATATTTATAAAAATATATAAAAATACACATTACTCAGGAACAAATGCTGCGCCTTCCAGGGCTTGAACCCAGAACAGTCAGTGCAAAAGGCAGTATCTCTACCTTTGCAATAAACGGCCACCAAACTAAACTAAAATACATAACGCATAGAATACATTAACAAGTATATTAACGACCATGTCTTAGGATCAACTGGTTGTGCTCATCACAAATTAAATAATGCACAGTGTATATAAATAATAGTAGCAACTATCACACAACCATACTCCCCTTCCAGGAATTGAACCCAGAACCTTTGGTGCAGCAAGCAGGATATTTTTCATAACACCAACTGGTCGTGGAAATGATTATGATATAACTACAGTACAGTCATTTTAATAGGCAACATTTGACAATTCATCAAAATTCAACAATGTAACCTTGTAACGGCGGGAATGAAATAATACATATTTCTTTTTGTTAGACCAGCACAATTGCTTAACTTTTTTCAATTAAGATTATATATTTATTGTAATAATGACCCATAAGAGTAATAAAACTTTCACTAATAAACCATTCTAAACATAATAAACATTTTCCGATCTTAAGAATTGACCGTCGTTACAATGCTGCGTCAGTTAACCCTTTTTCTTTATAAACAATAAGGATGTTACTCTAAAAATCGAAAGCTGATTAGTAGAATCGAATGCGATAGTTACTTGTGAAGAAATATCACCATAAATTAATAACCACGTTGTGATTATACTAAAACATAATTTTATTTATTATTCGCAACCACATAATAGATATTACTCGAGAAAAGAATATCCTACACGGGAAAAGCTAATGAGTTCGTTAAAAGATGCAGGCTTATTTTTTGGCGGTAAATCGTCTCTGTCAAAGGTTTTAAAATCGATTGGCTTAAGAGTTAAAAAATCTACCAAGCGCAAAATCCTGCTAGAACGCTACGATATTATTTTGAAGAGAGTAACATTCTTACGTCAAGTAAATAAAATCACAGATTGAGACAATGTCGTGTTTATTGACGAAACATGGTTGAATGCGAACCATACGGTTTCGCGGACATGGACCGACGATACAGCGGCCTCAACCATCACAACAAAACCACACACGGCCCACATCAAAAGTTCCATCGTGAAAAGGAGCCCGACTTATTATATGTCACGCGGGATCAGCTTCTCAAGGTTTTATTCCAGACTGCCTCCTCGCATTCGCCTCTAAAACTACAAGTGATTATCATGAGGAAATGAACTTTGACGTTTTTAAAGAGTGTATTGAGAAGCTGCTAGTCAATTTACAAAACCCATCGAAAATTAAAATCGACAATGCACCGTATTATTCAGTACAAGTTGATAAACCACCAACTCAAGCAAATAAAAAGCAAGAAATTATCTCGTGGCTGGTAAAAAATGGTGAGGATGTAAGTCCAACTTTATTAAAAGTTGAGTTGTTAAATAGAGACTAGGCCGTCCAAGCTGCGCTATGTGATCGATGAACTAGCCCTAGAGCATGGACACGAAGTTATTCGATTGCCTCCATATCATCGCCAATATAACGCCATCGAGCTTATTTGGGCACAAATAAAAGGTAATGCAGCGCGGAACAATACTGAACCACCCTTCAGTACTGCTATAATGATGACTCTGCTACAAATTGCGTGTGCAGAAGTCACACGTCGTCATTTTGAACGAGATGTGAGAATAGACAATATTATTGAAAATTAATTCATAATTTCTCTCAGTGCTGACAACAGTGATATAGATGACAGTTATACTAAAACCAGTTCTGATTGTTCAATTCAATAAATGCAATTTTTTTCTTATATAATGTACTTGTCTTATTTTGCTCCTTAAAACGAAAGAAAAATAATAATTGGACAGGGATTCGTCTGACGATTTTTAAAATTCACATATTTTTGAAGTTCGTATCGATTCATTCACTTTAATCGATTATTTTAAGCAGGTTACCTCACTATAAAGATAAAACTGACAGACGTCAAATGTTGCCTATTAAAATGACTCTACTATAATCGTGGATTAATCACATTTCTTGACACATGGATTTACTCAATTTGAACGCGCTTATATACAAAACCACAACTGAGGTGATTAATATATTTACATTTTTAAACTAAGCATAAATGAATTTAAATAAACAATATTTTTGTTTTCTCTTTCTATGTTCACCATAGTGCACAATGGCACGATAAACATCACAATAAAACACGTGCTAACTTCAACTGGTAATTATTTGAATAGCGTGGATTACATCACTCACCTTTCACATCACAGTAAAAGGTGCCTCTTTCTATAATGGCTACCTCTTTATTTATATTTTAGTTTAATAGTCTTACTACAGGATAGGTTAAAATGGCAATTCATTTCTATGGAGTGAGAGTAAAATCTGAATGAATAACGAAACTGATGGCAGTAAATCATTTTCCAATTTGAATGCAAAAGTATACGTATCCCATGGGCAACCAATTACTGGTAAGAAGGTGTTCGAACTCCCGTTGAAAAGTAATAATTTTGCAAAAGCAAGTTCTATAAAATTCATGTGTTTTGATTTTAAAATAAGTAGAAATAACCAGGTAAATCTATAATCTAAGAACACAAATTTGTTGTTTGTGTGTTTGTCTGTCCGCTCTTTTCCACGCTCTTTTTCCAGTGTATACGCGTTACCATAGCAACGCGTTACCGGGTCAGCTAGTATATACTCTAAGAACACAAATTTGTTGTTTGTGTGTTTGTCCGTTCGCTCTTTTTCCTACTCTTTTTCCATTGTATACGCGTTACCATAGCAACGCGTTACCGGGTCAGCTAGTTATAAACAAATGTCTTATTATATTTTCAATAACTTCCCGATATAATTATATTAATAAGTATAATATTTGGCGTAGATCTCCATTTCTTTAAAACTTCTGGGGAATTTCTTAAAATATGAAATTCTATGGTAAATCGAGGTACTACGTGAGCCTGATTTCAGCGTAACATGCGTCACACACTCTGACGGGTTTGGTATTTCCTGTTAATGCTACTGATTTTTCACTGCATGCCCCGCAAAATATATGTCCACAACGCCGACAATGATGCTGTAAAAGAAAACAAGGAAGGTGAGTTTTCTCAAATACCTTTATGTTAAATCTTATTTCATAATCATAATTTTATATTTGTTTACCCCAAAGATAGTCATAGTCGTATAAGTTTTTGCAACATATTGGTTACATAAGCTGTTACAAAATAAAATATTACCTTTAACATGACCCTGTAAGGGTATTGCATTTTAAATGTACAATAACTTAATTCCAAATGAATTTAGGGTTTTTAACTACGTAACAAAAACTATAACATTCACTTAAAATTTAACAAAACAAAGTAACAAGAACAAATAACTGAAAAAAAACTTTGTTAGGCTTATATGTTAGTATTATATTCACTTTCACTCATTCATGCATCATATCTAATGAGGCATGTGATTGGAATGTCACTAGTTTTCGCTTTGCTACAACGAACTATTATAGTTCTCGATAGTCTTGTCAAGACTGTTCATAGACTGTTCATTTGGTAAATCTCATTTGGTAAGAGATTCGACAAACTTCAATATGTGAGATTAGATTGGCACTTTACGGTTGGCCATACTGAATTCCTTAGCACAGATTTGTTAAAAATAATAGGTTTACGAATTCCTTGTGTTAAGTATATATACAATTAGTTTGTTACTCACTTTTCGCCTGGCTATGGTAAATTCCTTGGCGCAAGATGTACAGGCGGTGGCGTCTTTGTCGTGCGTCCAAGTGGGGTTCTCCTCAGCAGCAGCTGCCTTAGCTTCCTTTTCCAACAGTTCTGCCAACTGTAGCTTGTTCTCGCTAAGCGTAGCGCCGACCTCTTCTAAAGTCTTCTGGGCTTCACTGAATTGTGTCTTGAGGACGTGTTGTTCTTCTTGTAAGGCTATATATTTCTGTTAATTGTAAAAGATACACTTTTTTGATTAATTGAATGTTAATTTTTATTTGTTATAAATTACGTAAATTAATAACTTTAAAATTTGTCTTAAGTACTAACGTAATTAATCCGAATGGACATTGGGGGTTAGCTCCTTGGTACTTAGGTACTAGTTCGCACAAGCGCTTTTCACCGGGCGTAAAAAAACGTTTAAATGACAAATGGATACCTATGTATTTATTAACACAAAAGCTTTTTTTATGGCACTGTTGGATTATCGGCGTTGAGCGTTGGACGTTAAATCGAATTGAGCATACGGTACTCCGTGCATCTGTTCTGACGGGTATTAAAAAAGCGCCGTCCCGCTCCGGCGAGCACTGTCGAGGACTCAGCATACATGACGTGTTTTATCTCGTGCCGGAAGGAACGGGACGATTTTGTGACATCGTTGCATGCAAAAATTATCCTGCACGCCTAGTCCGAGATCCAGCCGCATATGCGCATTACCTTCCCTGACATCGTAGTGTTGTGAATTGTTTGGCACGCCATTCAACCATGACGCTATTATGAATGCCGAAAAAGTAATTGAATTTGATCGATTGCACCCAGCCCTATACAATTTCGGGGATCCTAAATACTTAGATACTAAGTATAGTGATAGAGGATTATAGATTGCTGTGATTAAATAATGAATAATCTTTAGTAGATACCCAGAAAGAAAACAGTTTTAAATTATAGGTATGTAAATATAGCTCGGTGAAGTCTAGAACTTTACTGTAGATCTGTTTTAAAACAACGTTCTCGTTTTGAACGATGCTCGTCACATCTCCGTCCTGTCCGAGGAATTAACCTGTATATTCGAGGAAAGTATGCTGAGACCTTCAGTTGGCCGCGCGCTAGAGTAGCGTTTGCACGTAATTATTATATTGCGTACCATTATGACGACGTCGGTGCTCGATTCCGAGTTGTTAATTTGAGAAGTTGAAACTCAATACTATATGTAAAGTTAATATACTTTATGTAAAGTCACTGCCTAAGTACGCCAATAAGTCTCTAAAAAATGACGCTTGGGAGGAAATAGCAAGTAAATTCGTTACGACTGGGAGTCACTTGCCAAAACAGATACAAATTAGAGGTGTAAGTACACAATATTTCTTTATTTACTTCGTAAAAGTAACGCATATTATAATACTTTACTAAACAAGCTCACTCTATTCTCTGTCTGTTAATTGCATCGTAGCCACGGAACTGCACCTTGTGGTGATGTAAAATATTTTCCATAATAGTCTCATACTTCTACACCTCTACTATTTTTCTTATTCCTGTCGTTTGCAAATGTTGCATATTCCTAACATATAATGTATATTCAAATTGTCATACATCTTTGTTGTCTTGTTAAAACTCTCCACTAGTTGGACAGAATAGCAAAAGTTCATTCTATCATTCTACGTGCACGTGTAAGTTGATAGTTATAAATACGTTGCTGCATAGTCAAGTTACGACTTGGATATGGTCTTAGAACGGGTTCAGATTAAGCAAAGGCCACAAGGGGCATTGGTTTTCCGTTTAAATATTGTAATTGAGTAGCTTTTTCGGCTGTGGCCCTATATTTGCCCTGAATCTAATTTCCTGTAGAATGATTTATTTTAAAATACATATGATTCGGTGGAGCCACCTACCCCGATACAAATGAAACTGTAATTAGCATTACAAATTGCCATTAGAACAAAAGGCAAATAGTTTTTAAGACAGTAAAATAGTGATGAGCTAGTAAAATATGATTTTGTTTTTTCTATGTGTTGGGATATCGGACTTCCTAAGGGATTGGTTGATACGAGTTGTTATTGATGGTAGCAGACCATTTGGTTATCAATGCCGGCATCCCTCAGGGCTCCGTACTCTCTGCAACACTTTTTCCTGCTTCATATTAATGACCTGTTTAAGCCCGGTATTTTGGGGTACGCCGATGACAGCACGGTTGTAGAGAGCTATATGTCTAATATACGATCCAGTGCTAAACAAATTCAGCGTCATAGGGAAGCGATGGTCAGCCGCATGAACCTATCTCTGCAGGCAGGCTCTGGAAGGTTCAATCCAACAAAGACCCAGGGGTGTCGTTTCTCTGCTAAAAGTTCTTTCGACTTGACTCCTACTTTTCGAGGTGTATCCGTGCCGATAACAGACTCTCTCGAGCTTCTTGGCATGTCAATATCACCAATCCTCAATTTTGGCTCGTACATTGAGAGTAAGGTCTAATTAGCTTCAAAAAAGCATTCTGGCAAAGGTGAGAAGGTAGTTCACGCCGGGATATTTGCGCATCTTTACAAAGCGCAAGTTCGACCGAGCATGGAACACTGTTCTGATCTTTGGGACGGTTCCGCCCAATGCCAACTCCAGACGCTTGAGTCCATTGAGAGGAAGGCCAAAAAACTCATCGGCAATGACGATCTTTTTAATAATAAGCTAAAAAGCCTTAAACGTAGACGAAAGGTAGTTAGCCTATCCGTTTTTTATAGGATACATTTCGCAGAGTGTGGAGCAGAGTTGCACAGCCTTGTTCCGCCGTTTTCATTTTTTCGTCGGACAAACAGACTTACAAAAAGGCGCCACCGTTATATGGTTGATATACCAAATAGTAGCATTAAGCGTTTGGTCCAATTTTGTAATCCGTACCGCTAAAGAGTTGAACTCTTTGCCTGAGTCTGTATTTCCTGATAAATACAATTTAGGGGTCTTCAAGTCACGAGTGATTAGGTATCTTCTAGGCAGGTGCGTCACATCCTAGATCGCATCCTCGCGGTCAAGCGTTTACCTGTTAACGATTAAAAAGTCGCTAGAAATCTGTAACTCAGTGAAAAGAAATGCTTGTCTTAGTATGTAACTATAAAAAAAAAATTACATTTTTTTAAATTTCAGGCAAAGAATTACAAACTAAGTGGAAACACAAGAAACAATTTTCGGCGAAAATACCAGGCCCAGAGAAATTTCACGCCGGATCAAGGTGATAAAAAAAGAAAAAGTATAGGTATTACGACCAACTGCTATTTTAAATTCCATCTGTGAATGATGCTATCTGGAAACTACACAACTACGGCGGCAAGTAATAATTCAGACGAGATTAAATTGGACGTAGAAAATACATTTTCTGCTCCGCCTGCTACTCTTCTTATGCAAATAAAAACAAAAAAAAAAAGAATTCAGAGGTATTAAAAGCGATACAAAATGACAAATCAGATAAAGATAGCTGATTCTGTTTATCCTTGGTCCAGTTTTTGATGGATGGATGGAAACTGGTTGATCATGCTAAAAATGCTATTAAAATAGATGTATTTAGTGTCGGCAATATTGCCGATCCGTCCTGCAAACCAATCAATCACAAAGGTTACTGGATAATAATATTAACATTCAGCCATATATTAATCAACCAACACCTTTTCATGGACAACCGCAGCAGTTCTTACAAATTTCACTACAAACAAATCAATCTCTACGGTCACTGGATAATCATATTAACATTCAGCTGCTTCTGATCAACCAATATATTCTCATCGACAACCGCAGCAGTTCTCACAAATTTCACAACCATCATCTTTTTTCCATACCAACTATTCATATAATCAGCAGCACTTTACAATACCACTCGAGTCTGTATATCCATCAAAAGAAATAAAAGTTATAGAGCAATAACAGTTTTGCCCGCCTCCGTCTACTACTGCTGTAAACTGTTCCAGACCACAACCCGCACAAAGCTATTTTGATCAGTACGTCCCCGTTTCCAGTGCATCACCAACAGATACAACAAGTTCAACAATGATCCTGAGTCCTTTGACGTATGGAACTGCAAGATCACCAGAAGAACATTTTCATTATTAAATATTAATGTAAAGTGCCCTGTAGTTACTACATAACAAACTCTTAAATAATAAAAAATGATTACCTACCAATTTCACTTTACTTAAATGGCAGAAATTCTATTCGTTCGGTGCAATCAGACAATCAGGTCACAGGTCAAAAGCTTATGTAAACCACAGCTATTCTTTTATTGTATGGAATTGATAAGCCTACGATACGTAATTTTAATATTTTAACTTAGTTTAAAAAGTTTGATGATTTCATGAAATATTGGATTTCGTCATTTCCCTGCGACATATGCACTTCTTCTTAACACTTAGCTCAGTGTCACTGTTAATCCCATTTCATTTCCATCCCATTTGAGCAATGTCACTGCTCAACTTACTATCGCAAATGTCATGTTGGTGTCTTGAAGATTTATTCGAGGGCTCACAATTGCCAATAATTCATCGAATGTGCTTGAAGGCATTCGGAAATAGGTAAAAAAACTTATTGGGATAAAGCCTCAAGTTTTTATGGAGCGACACAAAATGTCCTTTTAAATATCGTTGTTCATTAAGAGGATGTACCCAATAGGATTTCTTTCCTTTTTTGCGTTCTCGCCACACAAATGGTAATTGCCATTAATTTTGGATTTGAATTCATAATTACATACATGCACACTGCAGTGAGTACTATTCACTCTGATTTTTAAGAGTTCATATAAATACAACTATTGGGCATGCTAAAAAAAATGGTTGCCTGTAAAGTCGGTTTTACGGGCGAAGATTTTACGTGACAACGTCTTTTTCTCGGTAGAATATTTATTGATATGAATATAATTAAATTGCACAATAGGAACAAGGAATTGAATGAAAATAAGAATTGCACAAATTTTAACTATAGAAATATATTTTGTTTACTAAAACATTGTACATGTAAACTTAAACTTAACTAATTCCTATTTGAGTGATTTTGTTGAGGATAAAAAAAACTATAAATCATTATGTAACAGGATGTTTAAATATAAATGCCTGTAATATATTTCGAAAATTAATAAATGAATAATTTGGGTTATATAGGAAATATATCTACTACTATTAAATATTTATATTATAAGTGATTTATACATTAATGATTTAAATGGAACAATCTTGGATGGTTATCAAAATTTATCGATATAAACAATTTTTTTGTATTATATATATCATAAAGAGTTTACAATTTCATATATATACTTATAATATTAAAAATCAATAAACTTTTAAATATTGAGAAAACATTCGGCGGGCCTCTCTCTCGTTCGGTGACTCATCGTAACGTTACCGAGCGTTACACTTTTTCATAAGTGACTCCCAGCCGCAACCAATTTATAAGACGTTGTCACGTCAAAAAGTGCCAACGTCGGGTTTTAACGCTAAGCTTTTTAAACTCTCGTGGGAACCAGGCCTAAGTGTTAGAATGTGCAAACGTTACTATATCAGGATTTAATATTTGTATTGTATTAAAGACTAGGAAAGAAAAGAAAAATTCAATACTAGGAAAATATGTTTTGAATTTAAGAAATTGACTCGAATGTTTGCAAACTCACGTTTGCATGTTTGAAAACTTACACTCAAGTCAGTCTTCAGTTCCTTCGTCGGTCTCACGCAAAAATTTTCAATTCGAACTTATCAGGCCCTCGGTATCTTCTCGGTTTGATACTTTACGAATACAAACTAGTACCTCAGTAGTAAATTAACATTTTATTACCGCATCACATCAACAATTGCTTTGCAACAATACTGAATGTACTAAATGTATGTGTCAATGTAACAAAGTATTAAGTGTTATCTTCGTCTGAAATTTACCGTAGGAACTATATTGATAGCTCATACATGATGGCCATTAGGGTGTGCTAATCAGATAAATTGTATATTGCACAATTACTGGCTTTATTTTATTTAAAGTATACAAAATCTTATCACTTACCTGTCCAATGGATTTTAGTGATTCAACCTCTTGAGTCAGCATAGATATTTTGTCGCGGTCTCTCATCATTGATTCCTGGTGAGTATTGAATAAATAATATACTGAATCGTTAATACTGTTTATAATAATTTATGGATTCGACTAATCATACCTCTAGTCTCTTTTTAATGGACAGATACCTAGGGACATTTTGGATTTAAAGATATTTATTATTAGTATAGATAGTAAGTAGGTATTAAATAGGTTAAAGTATTCAACAGAGCCGGCCCAGGGTCGCAATCATCGGTATTTGTCTTTAGTCTTCGGCAGCCCTGCTAGCTAGGATAGACACTATGATAACGGCGAAGCAGGGGGTGTGATGATTCTCCGGGTAAGATCTGGCTATCTTTAACGATCACTCGATTACCTATACGCACACTTAGGACTGACGCGAAGCCAACATAGTTGGAAGTGGTTGTTGCTAAGTTACGCTAGGATATCATTGGATGGACAGGACGGATTGAATGGATAAAGAGTGATAGAATTTTTCGGTGGTTTTATTTGGTGGTGAATATTGAAACAACTAAACAATATGGTGGTGGGTGGTTAGCTAATATCTGTACAGAAGAGACTAAGTGTCTTATATATAACACGCCGTCCCAAACTAAAGAATTTCTTCGAAATACACACTCCAATTCGTGTAACAAAATATGAAATGAGGCTAAAGATTTCAATGGATGCTTAAAGTTACCTAAGTGTTTGATGAGCTACGTTCGCAAATTAAATTTGGTTAATTCTCTCCAAAGATGCCAAGTAGACTACAGGTATGTCGAGGTGTTGAGGTAGGTAATTGTACGAAAATGGCAGTCCGGCTACAGCACTACCCATCCAACTGCAGCGAGGTTTGTGCGATCCCTCTCACAAACCTCGCTGCAGTTGGATGGGATGGATAGAACGTCTGCCACGTTGTATCTTCGAAACTGTGCACTGCTGCGCTGAAGGCCATTTTTAGAGTTCTGGATTATATTTATATTCTGGATATTGGGAACATTTTATCGTTACCTACGCACAAACTGCATGGTAATGATATCCAATATAGGCGCTCCACATATTCGCACAGAACAGTAAGAAAAGAGTATAAGCCGAAAGTGGGCGGTACCCGCGTAACCTCGTATGCGTTACTCCGCGCACTTACACCTTCCGAATCGGGATCGCAAACTCTAGGCGAAACAATATAAAAAATAGATAAATGCCATATTGTGCAGTTTTAGAGTGCAAACATGACAGTTGGTTGACTAAATTACCCAAAGGAGGCATGACGTACCAACGGTAATACATATTTTCATTAAAATTTTAAACTGATTATATTGAATTCTTGGAAAAAAAAATTTATTTATGTATCTAAATCAACTTTAAATCAACCTTATTTTTGTATTGTTAAAGTGTACAAATTACTAGAAACATGGTTTCGTCATAACTTGCCCGCTATTAGTAATACAATTCAATTAGTAATACACCTGATTATCACATAAATTAAAGATATCGATAAGTAGTATATTGAACAAAAGCAATTTCGTTAATTGTCATTTTAATTTAAATACTTAATGCATAATTTTGTTAAAGAGAAATATTTTATATTGAAAACTATTTTGAAAAGCAAACCATATTGACCGATAAAATTGTAATAAAACGATAAATAGGTATATTCAATGTTTATAAGGCGCGTTTAAGTGGTCTTTTTTTTCAATATAACATCTAAAACTAGATTTGTACGAAGATAGGTTTCGTAGCATGATATAAATATAGCAAGATGTATTTATTACAGTTTTTCCAAAGCTTTTATTTTACGTATTTTATCTTTATCTTCTGTTATTGCTTATGGTATTTGCGTATACTAATTACTCATATATAACTTTATCGATGATATCAATATTTGTAATGTTTTCAATTCTAATCGGTAATTTTTTCAACTTGGAATGCCGGTCGTCTAGCGTGTAGTTGCAGTGTATAGTATGCTTAAAGCAGACCTACTTGTAGCGTAACTATTAGGTCCTTGCATATGAAATTGGCGGTTTTTATGTTTCCTCCCATTAAGTCGATTTTTTTTTGTAAAATATATTTCATTAATCAAGCTATGCACCATTTTTACCTATGTTAAAGTGTAGATTTCAATGTGCAGTTTTGCTGTTCTTGAAGTTTCGAAAGTACTTATATACCATTCTTATCTATGCACTTTTGGCATCTCATAGGTAGTTCATTGATCCCTTTGCTAAAAACCATGGGGGCGAGAGTCAATGATACTTCTGAAGGTGAAATTTTTTCTTGGTAAGTAGTTATTTGAATTCCGGAAAAAGAGTAATCTGTTGGAGCAAGCCCCAGACCTAGTACGGTGGATGTCGCAGACATTTCAATTACAGTTCCTCTAGTTTGTGGTTTAGCGTTGTCCTGAAGCAGCAGTGGCCTAGAGCAATAGAACAGCTTACATAATGACTTAACGAAACACCATCTTGTACACAAAAGCGGTACTAGAGCAAGTAAGTAAGCAGTTATTTATTATGAATCATAATTAAGTGAGAAAAGGGTAATTATACGAATTCATCCATTTTGTGATATGTGGTTTAACGTTTACAGTTTTTTTAACCAATCGGAATATCATCGTGATTTAAAGACGTGTGAGATAGGTTACGCAGGTTTCCTTAAAACGACTTGGTTATGCGACTTTTACTCTTTTTTGCTGTTCCGTGTATATTCGGCTGTCGTTGTCAACTCTGTTCCTATTTTTTTTTCGACTATTGTAAGATGTCTTGTAGAAATATAGCTAGTGTTGGTTAGGTCAGTTTTTGAAGTCCTTATGTGAATCCTACACTCATTGGCAGAGTTCGTCAACAGAGATCTTTTTAATATGCTATACATTTGAAATAAAAAAAGTCATAGATTTGTGCTTTCAAAGAGAACACAAGTTCTCTGAAGGTACTTTAGACATATCATAATTTAAATGAAATTAAACTCATATTGTTGAGTCATTTGTTCCAAATAACATACTTACTTTCTTAATATATATTTTTAATGTTTCAGATTTCTTCAGATTAAGTACTCAAATTATTGGAGTCTTGTTCTTTACACTCAATACTCAAGTTATGTCCATTTTACCGTTTACCGTTTAGTGCAAGAGTAGCAATCCTGCCTTTTACACCGAGATCCTGGGTTCGAGTCCCGGAAGGGACAGATGATTGTGTGATAAATACGAGCATTTGTACCTGCGTTATGGGTGTTTAAGATTAAATTGGAAATCGATTAAACAAATTTGCCGATTTTGAATGGCATCATGTGCTGATTGACTGTATTATAGGATTATATAGAGTAAACATCCCCAACAAGCCAAAACGTACACATGCCTATGTTAGGTATATCAATGTCATAAACTGAAATTGTAAACAAAACGACTTTCTATTCTAACTCGAATCAGAGTCCATTTTTTTACGATTTCCATTTATTGACATTGAAGTGAATGAAATTGCTCAGCGCCTCTAGGATCGCGGTGCCCGTGTGCAACGCACACCCTGCACCATTGGTAAAGACGCCTCTGTTATTTATTCGTGTATGAAATACGCATGTGTATCCGTTACCCTAGTGTCCATCACACAAGCCTTACAGGGCTTACTTTGGGCTAGGCTCATTGGTGTGATTGTAAAAAATAATAATTTTATATAATATTAAATATTGCAGCTACTCACAAGCCTTATCAATTAAAAAGACTCGAGCTCTCATTTTCGAGTCAGGCCCAGAAAAAGAGAGTCTAGTCTTTTCAAAAAGTATTTGAAAGGTACAATTTCTTTTCAACACTATTCAATTGATATCAATCAAAGACTACGTCTACTTACGTATTCAAATTTAATTAAGATTAAACAATTATTTAACTGAACCAACTGTCATACTATTACGAATGAATGTAACAAATAATTAATAAGAAAAGTGAAATTATGACCATAACGGTACGACCTATATATCCAGACAATACCCACATGTAGTTGACACTGATTTATAATTATTTTTAGATAATTTTTTTCAATACAAAAATCGACCCATTATTCTCAGACGGGATTTTAATTACTTTTGGTAATTTGATTAGGGTGAGTGCATGGCCAAAAGCACGTTAACTTATACAAAAATGTTTTTTTCTATTGAGATAATTTGACAGTTGTATTAGGTTGACGTATAGTTTGAATAAAAACACTTTTTTTTACGGATTTTGCGTATATTTTATTTAATATTTAATCCTGACGTTTCGAATCCTTTACAGGAGTCATGATCACAGGATGAAATCAAAGTGTTTTATTCAAATGTGTAATGTGCGCGGAAGTGTAAGAACTAAATATGACGTATAGTTGTCGGTACATAATACGTTTTATGTATGTTGTGATTTTGTTACAATTTTTTGCTTTTTTAATAAACCATTCACTTCATCAAAATATGTTGACTATTTTATATATTGAAATTTGGCTGCAGAAAATTTGCAGGTTGGCTTGACCTTGTCTAAACTAAATATACATTTATTTCATACTTACTTGTAACGAAATTCTCCATTCGCGTTCAATCCTGAGGTCACCTTCAGCAGCCACTGCCCTAGTTTCCGCGGTAGCAGCTTTTTGCCCTAAGGAACGGGCGTTTTCTTCGAGACTCTTTCTAATTTTTGCATCGTTCTGTAACCTATCATTCGAGCCATTAGGCAACACTAATCACAAGTTTAATCACGTATATTATACTATAGTTATTAAAAAAATTTCACTATATTTGAATTACAGCATTACCCATCATAAATGGTGTTTTTTTTCAGTTAATAATGTATTTTATTAATATGTTAAACTTTATTTTAAATATACATTACCTACCTTTCTACAAAATCTATTACAATCGCAAATGATTTGTTGTATTTAATAAACTATTTTTAATTTTTGATAAGGTAGGTATCAGCTGTGTATAAATCGTGTAACTGTTTGTAGGCATTCATTGCATGATAGATAGATAAGTAGTTACAATGAGATTATAACTATTATGAGTAGTTTTTTCTTTAAATGAATTAGGGCAAGATACTAGTAAAAATGCTATTTAAATAAAATTCACCAAGAGTTCCATTGCATATTCATATGCATCGGTACATTATTTTTGACGTTTCATGTTTTAGTATCTTATTTCACGCGTAAATAATCAAATCAAAATCTGAGATTAGTTTTGTCAAAATATCAGGTGAACAACGCCAGTATGTGTTACACCGGCGTTGTTCACCTGCTGCCAAAATGTCGAAAATAAGGTACCATTTCATTTTGAGTGTTTAGCGCTAACTTTACCCGTCTTGTCATAATTAAATGAAATTAATAACGAATATTCAAAGTATTAATTTTAAGTGGGTTACGAACAACCACATTTTAAAAATATCAAAAGAGATTTTAGTTTGCCCATCTTATTGTTAGTCAATATTGAAGAAAGAAAAAAAGTTAGTAATTAGCTCGTTTGGTGTTAAAAACGCATGCAAACATAAACAGATATAGATAATGGCAAACCTACACAATAAACACAAAAAAGTTAGTATTGGATTTGTAGTGAATGAAATACCGTATGCGACAGAATATGCTTTATTATAACAAGGCTTACCACTTCTACTTTCGAACAAATTACAAAACTATGGAAAGATAATATTTGTTTTGTTGTTTTCTAAAATGTTTTGTAGCTAGATGTTAACAAGCTTATACATTATAAACCATAATTAAAATAAAACACAATATTTAAAGACAAAACGCTAGTTACATATTGAGATCAAAATAATTTCGAGGTAATGTACTTTAAGATACGAGTATAACTAGTAATACAGATCATTCACTGCCTTCGTCACAGTAAACATATTTTAAAATCTTACTAGAAAAGTATACAAAATAACTTTATTTAATTCAAGCATTATAATTGTTTCAACTGCCCCTACTTAATTAATATATCCCTTTATCACATTATCACTTTAATATTTGAAAGACAAGTATAATTCTAGATTAATATAAAAAAAAACAATTAGTAAATACAAATGTCAAGATCAGCTGCTAAGCTAAGTTATATCTTATAGAAGAATATTTTGAAAACTTAACACGACTAAACATACAACCATATCGCGTTACTTAATACCGCAGCAACGAGAAAGCCAAAGCAACGGTAGCATTTTGATAACAATAATTTTACAACGGTACTTGGAAGAAAATATTCTACCACACAATATTAAAATTAATAAGATTCATTGTGAGGGTTTGCCAATATCGAGCGAATGGAAAGAGTTAGCCTTGATTATTTGTCTAACGCAAGCTGTGCTTTGCTCACACCTAGGTGCAAGATTGATAATTAATATGTGAAGCGTTACATATAACAGCGATTCACGCCGAGGCACTCTTTCTATCCTTACGGATGAGAGCAGGTCGGGGCCCGACCGATGCGATGACATAAAAAAAAGTACAAAAC
Source organism: Calamotropha paludella (assembly GCA_927399485.1). Taxonomy (NCBI): domain Eukaryota; kingdom Metazoa; phylum Arthropoda; class Insecta; order Lepidoptera; family Crambidae; genus Calamotropha; species Calamotropha paludella. The sequence goes on along the minus strand of OV656815.1, from coordinate 15,471,202 downwards.
CTACTTCTCATCGAGTTGATGTATCGTGCTGCCCATTGATTCAGTCTTTGCTTCCAATTTGGATATTAGCTCAGTTTTATGTTTCAAGGAACTTTCACATTCCTAAAACAAGGCCAATAAAATTTTACTCAATAAATATTAACTAGTTTTGTTAGTAAGCAGAGGTATTATCGTTATAAAGCATTATTGTTAATAGAGATTGCAGAAATATAATTAATATAATGGCGCTTTAAATGGAACATTAACGTTATATTTCGTTACTAAGATCAACATATTAGCCCCAACAATAGCATTTATGAATACATTACATATAAATTATATTTTAGTTATGTACTAGAAATATACAGAGAGTCTTGAGTAGAGGTGGAGGAAATACCACCATCAATAAATGTATGTACAATAAGTGCTAGAATGTAAACTGGCAATACGAATACGTTATTCTCCTACATGAGCAACGGGTTTCTCGCTAATATTGCTTTTTCTAAATGGTGGTATTTCCTGCAAATTCAATTTTTTGTTTGGTGGCCCGTCATCTTTCGACTTTGTGCCCTTTTGAGTGGCATTACTTTGTGCTTTGAGTTTTTCTAATTTTTCTCCTAAGTTATTCTCGTTAGTGGTAGGAGATCTGAGAGCTTTGACTAGGTCATGGTCGGGTCCTAGGAAGTGGTTATATTTCTCAAGGTTGTGGAGTATTTTGCCAATTTGCTCGGCCTTCCCCTGGAGCCTGGAGACCATTTCGCCCTTCTGCGTCAGTTCCATCTCGCATTCCTTCCGTACGACAAACGCGGCATTGTGAATACACCATTGTATTAGTATTGAATACATAAATGTTAATATATTATATCATGCATTTTTCAATTCAGCGATAAATAAAGAGTGGAACGGCATGTAAATAAATATAAAAGTAGTAGACATATTGCAAAAATGTAATTAGGGTCCTATTTATGATTATCCGATAATTAAGTAATAAAATGTTGAGTCGAATGAGGAGTTAGTTAAGCGCAGTATTAAAGACTAATTAATTAGGCAATGAAGTAACGATAATGCATAGGCGGGAAGGTATATGGGAGCACCCACGCTTAACGTAAATAACCTTCAAGGGGCAACGGCTTTGTTATATCGCATTGATGATCGCTGGCAAAAAACAAGCTGCTGTGTGAACTCGGTTTTACGTATTGTTAGTATCTTCATTACGAGGTCACACAATTATTTTTGCTCGTAACATTACTACCGTGGTGAATTACATTAAGCCTAAATAAGGAAAGGCGTGTTTTTGTAGGTATTTGAGTAATCAAGTGAATACACTTAATTAGGTATGTAGGTAAATGAATTTATTTTGAGGAAAAGAAAAAGTTTTTTAAAGAGATATCAGTTTGATAAAAATATTCTATATAGTGAATTATTTTCAAGAGCAGAGGATAATTTTGCAGTTTACAGAAGATCACACAATTCAAAAACAATATTTCGGAGGTCATGCACGTGCCCTAAATTTCAACTTGTACATGACAGTGCTAGTGAATCTCGGTTTGGTTCAAAACTCAGGGTTGCCATTTATCTGTGGGGTTTTTTAGAGTCGTTAACTAAAATATGTTGGTTTTTTGTCGGATGTTAAGTCAGCAGACCATGAAATTATTGGGAAATATAACGTCGGTAAGAGCGTGCATTGAGGTCAACCAATCTCTTTGTCAATAAGGGCACAGAATCCTTCAAAGCCAAGCTGTTGGCATTCGATTCGATAGCTTACCTGTAACTTCTTGTACATTTCTAAATTGATAAGTTTTATGTCGTCAAGTTGCCTTCTCAGTGAAATTATAGTATCCTGTTTGTCATGTATATCTTTCTCTAATAATTTCATGGCGACCTCCATTTCTGCTTTTAATGAGATCTGAAGAGAAAAAATATTTTTTGTGTTTCTAATTTTATAATAACCAAGGCATGACTGTAAGTTTTTATATGTGTAAACGTTACCATCGTGTTTATTATTTCTACGTAAAACCTTAACACTACGAAAATAAGACCTAAAAGTAAAATCTCCAACCCTATAGTATTGCTTGAAAAACTTACACTCGGCCCTCCGATTAAGACTTTTTTGAAATATATAGTATTTAAATTCCTTTACCTGTAAATCTAGCTCTTTTTGCAGTTCTACATTTTTTTTTCTCTCCTCATCCAACAATTTCCCGTGATCGGAATCTTTATCACTTTTAGATTTTTCTGAAGTTGCGCTTTTGACACTCCGTTTTTCCTGGAACGTACAGTGTCACATCTAATATTTCGCTATCAACACCTTACTTATATTATGAATAAGTTATTGTCGGAAGTCCCATTGTTTCTGGGATAACGGTTAGGTTACAGTCGTGCCGCGTATTAATAAATTATGCGGCGATTCAAAGTTTAATGTTACTATTATATATTTATAAAAAAAATATATGACAGTGATTATGTACTACTCTAACTTGAAAACTACAAAAAATATACAATTATTTTCTTTAAAATCTATAAAAGCACAAAGCTTCAAAATCACCTCTTCGTCCGACTGCAGTTCGGTCACTTTCATCCTAGTATCTTTGGTTATATCCTGACCTGATGAAAAAAAAGAACACGTGAGACGCTACGTAAATAAACACAACACAGACTGGTGGTTATTATTATTACACACTTATCAAAATAACTCACACGATCTTATCCAAAAGGATTCTTTGGAATGATTATTTGACTTTGTATTGCCCATTAAAGTTAGGCGATCGGGCATAACTTTGTGGTGTCACGATGATTTGCAAGTAAAGTATGAAATACGCGTGACATCCGTGGCATGCGAATGGCAACTGAGCAATAAGCGGAGCCTGAGTCACCAAATCGCAAGGTGTCTTATCTAATGCATTCTCTATTATTCAGCATTGTGTCTGATAGACAGCTGACTTTAGCGTTTTCAAAATTATATAATCTGTTTATTTATAGTTATCGTATTTGTTTTTCCATTACCGATCATTCCTAATCGTCACAAGATTTAGTTAGTTTTAATACTTTTTTATGACATCAAAACATTGGCTGTTTTTCAGGAATGTACCAAGCTACTTCATTTAAGGGAAACAAATTTTGGATTGTTGTTTTAAAAAAATCATTTGTTTTTTATATAAGTAACAGTACATACATAAAATTTATTAGTATTCAGTTGAAAAACTGGAATTTATGTTTTTATTTACATATTATTATATATAACAGTGGATTTTGATACCAAGGCCTGAAGATTATAAAATCAACACTTTGTTTCTCCTAATTAGTAATGCACTGGATTTTAAATAAATTATTGACAAAATAAAGGTGTGCAGAAGAGTCACATTCGAGGATTTTAACTTATTTCGTTATACAACCATTAGTTAAATGGGTATTTATTGTAATGCTAATTGCGTTAGCAACTATAGAAAATACATTTCAATAAAGTTACTATGTTGCTTGTGATGTCGAATATAACTTATTTAAACATAGCATCGACCTACGATGCAGTCGCTAAGCATAAAGCTTCGCTAGCACCACATATTGGAGCGGAGCGTAATAAAAAAAAAAAAATCAATAATGTTTAGTAAATGTTAAAATTCCATTAGAATGAAAACTGTTTCAATGGGTAATCCCATAGAGCCATTTTTTTTTGGTAATTATGGAATTTCGAATATCGACACGATCTAGTCCTAAACCTGTTGATTCGGTTCCATACAAAAAATATTCAAATCGTGTAAGAACTCAGGAAGTTATGGGGTAACAGACATTGCGTCAATTAATAGTAGTGAATCGCGTACATAAAAATAATATTGTAACATAAGCACCCAGACACGAAACAATATGGAAAACTGATTTTTCTACCACGCTAAAACCAAGCCTCGCCAAAAGAGGCAAAACTCTAAACTAGGACTTCAGGATACTCAAAACCGGCATAGTAGCTAATGAACTATGAAAGTCGTCAAATTATACGTAAATATAATTTAAGATGAATATAGTGGCTTAACAAGAAATTTATTTTAATTAGCTAAGTATATCACTTTAACAGTTTAAAAACGACATATATGTATCACAATGAATCATTTGGCTTTATTATTTATGTCCAAGCAAAGAAAAATGCATATATGAATGCCAATACCTAACATCTCTCCACGGTAAACGATCAAAATAATCACCCATCACTCCAATTAAAAATGTTTATTGTTAACAATTAAATAGGAGATCAAGCTGCTTCTGCCTATATAGTGGTTGATTTGTTATTAGATATTGTATAGAATTCTATTTTTCGCTGTTGGTTGTACAATGCATATATCCGAAACAAGACATTTTATTGACGCAGAGCTAATCCGGAGTTGTTGTTGCGGTTCCATATATTTATTAAATGTAACTAATCTATAATCTAAGATCACAGTTGTGTGTTTGTCTGTCCGCTCTTTTTCCATTGTATCAATAACGTTACTATAGCAACGTGTTAACCTCAAGTAGTTCGTCTACCGGACGCTAGATGGTGCTACCGGGAAAATACCTATTTAATAATATAAAACATTTAAAGAATTTTGTCCACCCGTGCGAAGCGGGACGGGCCGCTAGTTCGTATAAAAATCTAACTCGCGCAATATTTTTGTGAAAATGCAGAGTGGTGTAGAAGATGTATACCAGAAATTTCTTTTCATAAAGGCTACTAAAAATTTCATATTCTGGACACTACATTAAAAAATTTAAGAAAACATACGAGTAAATTTATTATGGTTTTAGAGACATACCCAAGGCGTGTTTTAGTTGATTGTTTTCCTCCACCAGTTGAATCATTGTGTTTTTGGCTATGGCCAAGTCCTCCTTCATAAGTGCGTTTGTTGTGGTTAGACTTTCAACTTTTGCTTGCAAATTGGCAACAGTGGCACTAAAACATTATTATAAAGAATTAGTCATACGTATAGTCTTTTAGAGAATACATATACATTTAATAAACAATACGTTATGTATATGATACTATATGATGTCTTACATCAAACGGTTTTTCGTAAGACATTTTATTCTATTAATACTTAAAAAAAAAGTTGTTCTAAAGTTTAAATAAATAATAAATAAATAAATAAATATTTCCTACATTCACACCAATTAACCTAGCCCAAAGTAAGCACTTTTAAGGCTTGTGATATGGATACTAGGGTAACGGATAGACATACATATATCATACATAAATAAGTAATATTTATAGAAATATATACAAACATCCATGACTCAGGTACAAATACTCGTATTCATCATACAAACATCTGCCCCTTCCGGGATTCGAACCCAGGACCGTCGGTGCGAAAGGCAGGATCGCTACCGTTGCACCAAACAGTCGTCAATAAAACGTCAAACAAAAAGTTATACTGAAATCTTACAACATCTGCATTATCCACATCGAGAAAAATGTTGGTAAAATGTACGAAATTTTAATACAAACATCTCACAACCTATAACCATTATAATCTAAAATCTTAGAAATAGCCAATATAAGACACTATTTAAGGTTAAATAGTTTTTATTCTACTCCAATGCATCACTTGCCTCTAGAATTCTTTAAAATTGATAGATATCATATCACTATCTGTGTTCCACGGGATTATAATTTATTATTTATATTATTATTAGGGATAGTAATCAATATACGCATGATATTTCAACTTATCTAAGGATTCAGCCGAACCCGACAATAACATATTGATAATATAGCAGTACCTTCTAGTATCACGTATATTTCATTCATCATATCAGTAAGATTTGATTTAGTTACTTAGAATATGAAGAGTTGGAGCTGGTATATGGCTAATAAACACTTGGAAAAATATCAAGGATTTTGTCAGTCTCGGTAGCTTAAGTGGAATAGCACTTGCCTGGAATGGGAGGATGTGGGTTTAGTGTCCCCTCTGACTATGGAGACAATTTGAATTCTCCTAGTAATGAATTCTTTAGATGGGTACAGTATTTGGTTCGAAAAATAGTGGTCAATTTGTAATTGGTAATTTCATAGATTTTGACGGGCTCTTTCCGAATTTCGAGTTTGTCACCTCTTATTTCTGCCGCAGTTTTTTGACAATATCTCCTTTCCGACTTATTTTACGATAAAAAGAAGTTATATACAAAATGGAACTAGCGACGATTGCCTCCAATTAATGCATTAACTTTTCTTTTCATAAAGTCAATAGTTTTGGCGTACCTACGAGCGCCGCAAAGTGTACTCCTACTTTCCAGGTATAACTTTCAAATTACTGTATTATAAGGATTTTCACATACTTCAAATGTAGCTTAGAAAGATGTTCAGCAAAAGACGACATAATCAATAGAATATTTTTTTAAATTTCCGCGAAATGCCGAAAATTCGTCTGTCGAAAGGATAAAAACATCAAGTGAGCACTTGCTAATTGTTGGTATTGTCTGAAAACAGGGTCTCTTAATCATCGCACTAAAAATTTCCTCATATCAGAATTATATTTGTACATAAAATACACTATTTCGTTACAATTTTCCCCCTATAAAGGTTTGCAGTAAATCTGTGAAATAATCTATTCTAAGTACAGTGATGTAAGGATAAAAATAAAGCCACAATAAAAACTCTATTTCATTCATTTGTCAACATTTATTAGCTATTTCTATATTAATTATTAATATTGAAATTATTGTAAATGTCAAATAGACTGGATTGCTGTTCCGTTTGACCATAGCTTATACTCAGCAGTTCATAATTGACAAAATATCCAGACCTATATAATATGTTTATTATGCCAAATTTAGTTTTTTAATACATATAATTAAAAAATATTTAAAATAGAAATATTATATCGATCTATCTAACTATAAGCTAAACTCAAAATATATTTCCAAAAAAAATCAACCTCTCAAAAATAAAATGTTATCAATTATTTAATAATGTTGGAATAAAATACGATAAAATATAACTGAAACTTACTTGAGATGCCTGTTTAGTTCCTCTATATAATTCTTCTGATCAAGCATCGTGTTGATATGACGTTGTTTAGGTTCATTGTTCGAGTTGTTACCATTGCCAGTTAAATCATTCGATGAATTGCTGCCTCGAAGATAAAGAGAGAAATCAATTACGCCTTGCTGACTGTCCAAATCTTCTTCCTGCGATAAAAGGATAACAAAATTAGATCATAAACCATTAGGTGTATCTTAAGCAAAAAAAGATAGGAAATGTAACAAATAAACATTGTTTTAAAGTGCCCAAATATAAGAGATATTGCATCCGTATAACAGTCGGAAAAGGAACAGAAAGGGAGAGTTGAAATTGAGGATTGTTCTACGACGTAGTACTAACATAAGGTTTCGGTTTGGTTAACGACAAATTTAATCTTCTTATATATTTAATCAGCTTAAATAAAATCCTTTCTGTTTTTTGTTATCTTCGACTCTTACGGTCCCTAAAAAAAACGTACTTATGTCCAATAAATTAAGTACGTTATATTTATTAAACGCCATAAAACTCGCTTCCTGTGTGACGTTTATTTACTAATATTGTGCATTAAGTTTAAAAGTTAAATATACGGTAATAAACACAGAATATCTAATTTCTTTAGCATCTATATCTTACCTTGACACACAAATTGCAGTCGACAACATTCAGCCCGACGAGTAACCCGGTGATGATAACGGCTTCCTCATTTAACATCAGCGCGTGGGGTTCGAAAAACTCTTCGAGAGTTTCCTCTCGATGTTCGAGTAGAATTCTTAGGTAGTCAGCTAGTCTTTTCTGCATGAGAGCCAGCCTCAGCCAAGCTCGGGCGCGACCCATAGCCGTCCTAGTAGAAATATAAAAAAGCGGATGTTTATAATAAATACTTAAAATAAAAAAATCTGAAGTAAATGTATAATCGGCAAGAATTAACCAGTTCAGGGAGAAAATTTATGGTTAGTAATAATCTGTTCTTCTTATAAAGATAAATATAATATTAGATCGCGATATATTAGTGAAATCGCAAATAATCATTTTCAATACAAGTTCAAGAGCAACAGCTGTGTATGGCTGATTACAATGTTGCATATTTTAAGTAAGTTTGCAAGCACCAATTTTCACTGACTAAAAAAATACAAAACAGGATTTGTCACTTACTTGACTGTTGGTAAATCTCTTATGCTTGCTGTGATATCAGCTGCTTCCGGCGAATACTTCTCAACCATTTGAAGGATATCCCATAATTCCTTCTTTGGTCCGAGAAGTCCCTAAAATAATAGGGATTAAATTTTTTTACTTAATTTTATCGCAATCGCAATTAAACATAACAGTTCTATTATTATCGCATGTTAAATTACATAGCGAAGCTAAATACGTAAATGAATTTTACCTTTTTCGGTTTTAACCCATGACGCATAACATGTTCGAGGACGATAAAAAAGTGATGCAATGGCAAATGATCACTATCCAACATTCGTCCATAACGTAGCGACTGTTCAATCAACTCCTTTACGATCAGCTTCGAGATATTCACGAGATTACTGCGCTCAATCACAACAGGGTCTCGAGCTACAATAAAAAAATTGCAGTTAATAGATGTTATTAACATTAGTGCTAGTTACATATTCTCTTTTGCTTTATCAGTTTAGAAATTACAAAATTACCCATCAAAGAATGCATAGGGTCATCAGGGGAAGTGATAGCTCCGGTGTCCGAGGGGCGAGTGTAAGAATCTTGCATTTCCATATCATGTAACTCTTTTAAACACAGCCACTCCCCGTCCACGGAAACACGGAAATTGCATAAGTAAATAGTATCCTGTGCTCCTGCCATGTCGGCGTCTGGATTACCGTCTTGATGAAGCCCTGATGGGACGTCTAGTTCGGGCAAGGGGTTCACCCCGTGGAGCGCGGCAAGAGAACGCATAATAAAGTGGCAAATAAACTAGCAAGCGAAAAAGCAGACACACTTCTGTAAATCTTGATCACTTCTGTATAAGCATTGCAAACACGCTATATCACGCTATTGAAACTACGTAGATTGGTTTAGCCACCGGGTATTTATAATTTTATACCGAACACGTGAATCTTTATAACATGTTTACCGCAATTAGTAGTTTATTTTGTAATGTATGAGCAAATGACTTTTCCAGTAAGTTAAGAACAAATATTGATTTCTCTTCGGTTCTGAGTACCTGCCTGTGAAAGCGAAAAATCAATACAGCAGCGAGAGCGTCGCCATCTACATGGAGACTTTGAAACCACATGTTAGGGGTGCGTAACACAGTTTCGTATAATTTAGCTTTTAGATATTAGTGTAACTACGTTCAATAGACAGATGTAGCTAAAATAAAAACAAATTTGAGGCAATCCTTACTAATATTATAAATCGGAAAGTGAGTTTGTTTGTTTGTTTGTTTGTTTGTTTGTTTGTTTGTTCCGCTTTCACGCCGTAACTACTGAACCGATTGCTTTGAAATTTTGCAGACGTAAAGATAAAAGTCCGGATTAAATAATGGGGTACTTTTTATCCTGGAAAAAATTGATATTCCCGAGGAAAAACAAAAATATTGTTTCCTTGATGGATGGATTGTAGATGGCGTTGTGTGTCGTTTAAAACAACGTAAAATATTGCAAACTAATATACACATGTAAATTTAGAAGCTAAATGATACGATAATTAATCCCCGAAAATGAGGAATTCCCGAGGGATGACGTACAATTTGTTTTATCGTCTAAACTGTTTTTTTTACATCTACTTATATGTTGCAAACGAATATGAACATGTAAATTTTGAAGCTAAATGATACGAAAATGAATCCTCGAAAATGAGGAATTCTCGAGGGATGACGTACAATTTGTTTTATCGTCTAAATTGTTTTTTTTATATCTACTTATCCTGAAATCACTAAAGTCAACGAATTACTAATTGGTATAAGTATTAGTTACGTTATTTAGTTCTTGAGGTATGCGATAGATGGCGCTGGGTGGTTTTTAAAACATGGTAACGATGTGTTTTTAAAATACATAAGAAGTGGAATGATAGCTTACGCTATTTAGTTCTTGAGGTATGCGATAGATGGCGCTGGGTGTTTTTTAAAACATGGTAACGATATGTTTTTAAAATACATAAGAAGTGAAATGATAGCTTACGTTATTTAGTTCTAGAGGTATGCGAAAGATGGCGCTGGGTGTTTTTTAAAACGTGGTAACGAAGTGTTTTTTTTTAAGATACGTAAGTAGTGGAATGAATTATATGAATTTTGTATCCAGCGATACATTGCGCTTCTTAGATTTTTCCGTGGGAATGAGAAGTTTTCTTATAGTTGTGCTTTATACCGCAATATAACCGAATTCCACGCGGGCGAAGCCGCGGGCGGAAAGCTAGTAGTTGTATAAGTCGTAGTATGTATCATTGAACATAGAATTTTCTATGATACATTATAAAAATAAATGGAGCAGATTTTGTTAATTTGTTTGTATATGAAGTGTTATCTCTACACAACTACTGAATTTATTTAAAAAGTTCTCACTATATGACAGGTGTATATAATTCCAGATAAATGGACATAGACTATCTATATATCCCACGAACAAAGTTGCGTCCTCCTATTGATTACTCATCCTATAATTCTGTCGTCGATATGCGGTCGCAACTTTGATATCTCTATTATTTTGACCGGGTTTGCTTTTCCTGCTATCTATAGTAAAAATTTTACAAGTTTTATAACAAAAATGCGACCCACCAAAATTTTTATTTTTTTTCCATTTTCAACTCAGTCAAAATAACCGAGATTGCAAAGTTACGTCCGTATATGGGCGCATTAACGCGGCGGACGCAAGATTATACCGATAATTAGTCAATAGGAGGATTAAGAAGACGCAATTTTTTGTTCGAAATGTATTTATATAAGTATAAAATTCTATGTCGAAAAGGTGAAAAATTATACCACTTTTTTAATGTAAGTCTTTCAATGTAGTATCCAACCCGCCTGCCAAGGGAGGGGGAGGGGGGGGGGGCAGTATGGAAAAACCCCCTTCTTCAGGGAGGCTTTCCTTCAGCAGTGGACTTATTGTGGCTAGGATCATGACTTTCTAATATTTAATAACAGATTATTTAACTAGGCGTAAAAATAATAAAATACTTATTTAGACTGACATGTTACCTAACCATAAATTTCATTATGTCGATTTATTTGTTCTTTGTTATCAACTTCATAATTTATTTTAAATTGGTAAATTTTGTAGGTCACAGAAATGAAAGATAATCTAGTGTTGGTCAGATCACTTAATGTTGAAAGAGTTAATCTTGATTCTATTACTATACATATATAATTATTGTAGTACAATGGAACACCCAAATGTGTAGAAATTTTAAATAGATAAATGGGAACCCATTTTTCAAATTATATTTGTAAATATGTGAAAATAACAATCATTACATTCAGAGGAAGAGTTTAAAGTGAAGCTAAAAATCAATTGCTTAAAAGTTAATAATAAGGAAGTTTTTTTATTATGTATGTAAAGTATTTATTTTACATTCAATCAAAAATGATCAAATTAATTACTTTGACTTACGTCTTGTACCGCTGCATAGTTCTATATGTGGAAAAAAATATGATTTCTTAAGAAACTGCATTTGTTATCATCTCCCTAGTTTCTTCACAGATACCTCACAGCTGGTTGTGCAGTTGTTAGACTCTCTATACACCATCTGCGGTTGGCTTGTAACCGGGAAGAGTCAAAATAGGCGAAGTTTGCTCTAAAGAAGCATCAACCTGTTCCCAGAATGGGTGTATGTCCAGATTGTGAAAAGTAAGGTCAGCTGACTCCAAAAATGGGGGTTGAAGGTGCTTGAATTTGCGCACATTGTTAATTTTTTGCGACATCTCCTAAGATTTCAATTATATGGTGTAAAGGATCATATTATTGTGCATGAAACACTTAAGGTAAATAACTTATTTATGTTGAGGATTAATACTTTATCTGTCTAAATATTTCAATAATCATTATATTTCAGCTACTATGTACAAAACCTTGACAAATTATATGCTTAAACCTTTTTCATTAATCACTCTGTCAATCACACGAATTTTTATTTTAGTAGTTTTTTAGTTCAATGCGAATAGAGAGACAGACAGACGTTGCAGAGGACTTTGTATTATATTATGTATTAATAATACATAAATTATTACAACTTTACAGGTATAGTTATTCAAAATCACAAAGTCCTATATTTTTTTTAAATGAATTCTATTGACTCATTATAAGAATATTTACAGTGGACTTTGAGACTTAGGTTATCATAATAGTATAAAAAACTTACTTATCTAAACTAAGAAGGCAAGTAAGTTTTTTATACAAATATGATTTAGTATGTTTCATTTAATAATTGAACAGTAGTATCAATAGAAAATATATAACTTTGTAGTAAGTTGAAACAAAGTTATTAAGTTCATGTTGTTTGTGAAGTCTGTAAAGTTAAGTGTATGGTACAGCCACTGGTATAGCCTTTTTCTCCAGTTCTTAAGGTTTTTGAAATATTAAATGATGTTCTGTCTTATCTTGAACTTTCTAGGTAATGATAATAATATTTATTTAACAATGAAGTTAACCCATATTACATATAAATAGTATACAACAATTGTACTTACATTTTCTGCTGTAGAAATAAGAATTATCAGGTTTGGAAATTAAAAGTTCCGGCCATTTGTCCTCTTTCGAGGATGTTACAGATGGAGATCGCTCGAAGAAATTTGCTTTTACTGACGAAGTGGAAGTTGCTGGAGATATTTCACACTCCTTGTCTTTAGAAGAAGCCATCGTTTAATAATTATTTGAAAGAAATCATTTTAATTACAAATCGCAAGTCAAAATAATGTAAACGCGTATATATAATGTCATTTGTGAAAATGTCAGTGTCAAAATGACGTTAGTGAACACATTCATAAAGCATGTTCTCAAAACATGAGGTACATTTTAAATATTTATTTATTACTAAGATGGCAATCAACGTCATTTAATTTGTTATCAAGTCTTGAAAACCCGTGTGAGATAAGTTGATACTGACCCGTATTGCAGTGTACAGTTTCAAAATGATCTAATGCAATATATATATATAATAATAAGGGCGTTAGGGTCTAAAGCAAGCAATACGGGTATCTAATGTTTCACTATATTTGTTTATAATATAGGTACTTGAACTAAAAAACGGTGGTTACAAAATATTGGTAATTAACTTGGCAATAATAGTTGTTTCTGTTAAGTCTTACAGTCTGTGCATCGACGTCGACGCGCGTTTGTATCTATACATACGCGATTCTCACGCGAGTCGAACGCACCTTGACTATGAGTTTATGTAGGTGATCAAATCAACGTGATGATGACGTGCGTTTGTATCGATACAAACGCATTAAATGTGCAAAAATGTTCTGTGGACATTGCCTTGCCTGTGACATTGAACACGCTTTTAATAACGCATTGTGCATAGGCCCTTATATATGAATATGGCTGAGAATTCATTTCGAATCTTTTTAGGTAATTCGAAATAAAATACTGTTATACGTGTATTACACAACTGCATTGGTTAAACCGAATTGGCAATTTTTTCTGCTGAAGACTTTGTAACAATACATTTTTATTTATGGGCTTAATCACCATTATTATTTTATTAATATGCATTACGTTTTTATGGAAAGAAATATTCGATTGATATATTCTTCGGAAACTTTTTCAAAAGATGGTGACAGATTGTCAGATTTCTTTTGGATTTAGTATACTTATACTAAGGACCATAATGCCCATGACTCAAACCATGGCAATCTGCGTAATGTCTTCGTTTATGGTAATGAAAGTGGTTGCGCCAGTATTAAGTTTTAAATCTGCCGCGTTAGTTATTTGTATGTTTTTGTAATTTTTATTAGTTTGGTCCACACTCCTCACCTCCATTTGTTCCATTTCCCTTTCGCACATACCTTATCCCGCATGTGGCAGAGCGAGATGACCGAGCCTTCTAGCGGTGGCAAATCATACCGCAATGTGGCCAACATGCGGTCAAAAACAATAAATAAATAATATCGACTAATGGCCGCTCGAGCCTGTGCACCGGGTTTCACAATATTACTACCAAACGCAAACCCCTACAACAAACTATAGTTTTATGTGACGGTGTCTTCGTGTGCGTAACAATAAGAAACAGCAAAGCCCAGGGACGACCCCGGAAGCATCCACGCCTTCACACCAGGTGGTGGTCAAGGTATCGTGCCCCTTTCATCTTCTTTTCATATTTGTTGTCGACATTAATTTTCTTATACCGCAATACAGTCCACTAATTTTGAATCGCCCGTAAAACCAGAAAGATTAAATCGAATAATACCTAAAAGTAATTCTATGCGCGGAAACAGAGAAACAACAGTTGACAACGACAAATATAAAAAATAGTTAACATGTAATGGTTTATTATTATATTTCCATAAAATTAGAATTAATATCACATGTTTTTGAGTGAAATTTAAAAAAAAAACACCGAGCAACTTTTCCCTTTATCGTTGACTGCGACGCAGAAAAACATGAAGTACCTAAACAAGTAACAAAAAAACACATTCTCACTTACGTAAGTAAAGAGTAAGTTTTGACTGCCTTTGCTGAGAGTTCCTGGGTTCGATCCCCAGGTTTATGCTCCGTTTGGTAAGTAATAGGTCTGATATTTACTATTATCTGAATTTTAAAACGTTGTATTACAGCAGTAAGAGGTGTAAAGCCAGCCGTGGTAGAGGATTCCGGGTGAAGCGCGTTGCAATCATTCAGCCCTATTATCACTTTATATCAATTAACAAGCACTTCCCATTGTGAATAATAAACATTATACTTAAAAATTCACGCAAAAATATTAAAGATATAAAGTTAGAACCATAGCTAAATATACTTAACCTTCAAACTAGACTATTTGGTAGTAACTTACACAGAAGATGACGAGCGATGGCTGTCTTAGACCGCCATTGACGATAGTAGGCGGCACGGCCGGCGCCGTCTCGCCGCCACTTCGCGACATCGTCGTAGATGCATCTACGTCGTCGATCTCAAGTGAAGACGCTGTTGATCACGAGTTGCTTGAGAATTAAAATCTAGCGGCTACGGGATGGTTACGGTTTTCCCGGGGTCTCCCAGAGGCAGCCGTAGTCCTGTTTCGGAGCGCCTCCCGTTCCCCTCCGAAAGGGCAACGACTCAGTTATACTTTTAGTTTAGAAGACAATAAAAGTTATTTTGTGAATAATGGAGAAAATAGTTATTTGTTATGCAAGGTTGAGTTTTGGCCGTGCGTTATCTAAAAAAACTTTGCAGCCGAGCGAGACACAGAATTTTTCACCTCACTTCAGCGAGGAAAATTTTTGGGTGCAAGAAAAACAGTTTAAATAAAATGGTAAATTTGTTTAATTAAATCAAAAATTGAAATTAGTAATGTTATATGTTTTTTTAAATTAGTTTTTATTAAATGTTATTTGACTAAAAATACCTTTATCACTTTGACAGTTCTTTTGGGTGTGCGGGTGCGGTCAATATGTATATGTCGCCCTTGCGAATGTCGAAAATTTATTCGGTTGATTCCCTTGTACGAATACCTACAGGATACTTCCCGTGAACTCAGAATCTTGAAATTAATAATAATAAAAATATTTTTTACGGAACCCTCGGTGCGCGAATCCGACTCGCACTTGGCCGATTTTTTATCTAGGCAGTGGTGTTTTTATCATCAAATTTTATTGAGATACTCTATAAATAATGTTTTTTGGGTTTCGATGTTATTGCAGGTATTTCATTAATTTTATTAAAACATTATTGGGATCCTAAGTAAGAATATTTTCTCGTTTGTCTCCATTAAAAAAGGGCCTACTTTTGAAACAAACAAAAACAAACTAATGACGAATCCCTTACTTAACAAAATTATTTAACCTTTTTAATTAATAAAGAAAATGTAGAATTGTTTTCGGGGAACCTGCCAAAAATAAGTTCGTGAGGCTATGCTCGAAATAAAAGAGATTACAATAATCGACATCAATTTTGACATTGACGTTTGTGTACCTATACCTATAAATAAGTGTACAGCATTTAGTAAATAAATTGTTTTGAATTCAAAATTCTTCAAATGAATTTTCAAACTAAACCAATACTTACTCCGTTGAGAGTACTTGTGGTGAATCCACTTACTCCAGCGGGACAGTTGACTATTGTGAAAATATTATCTGGTATGGTTTTCGGGGAGGATCAGTTAGTTGATTTGATACTTTTAGTTTACTCCAACGAGAAGCCTGCTGCTGAAGTATTGAGTCTGGAAGTTTTTGCATGTGGTTATCCTTGTTACAACAAAATAATCGTTTCATCGGATTTGCCCAGGTATAGTAACTGTTACCTCAATATGATAGCGCATGAGGTAATCATAAAGCTACCAGTAACTTGAGCGAGTAAGCAAGTAACTGCACTGAAGAGTTTCAGAGCAGTTATTTTATTAAGGCAACCATTTGAAGGCATATTAAAGACGCGCGCTAGTTATCTGAACTTCTTGACGAGTCAAAAGAATTTATATAACTTTAATATTTATAAAACGTAATGACGTAGGTCCTTACGTATAAAATTTAATTTGCATAACTCTTGTAAGGTAATAAGAATGTGTATGTAGGTAAGTTGGAATCCGAACTTCGCGTTTAAGGTTTTACCACAAACAAAATCCAGTTATATAAAATTGATTGATATGAAAAAAGTAAACCATTGGTATGCCTTCTTTTTCGTTAAACAAAATTGATGAGTTTCAAATAAAAAGTTTGTATCTTTTTTTGCTGTTTGTGCTATTGTACCTTTAACTTTAACATTTAAGTTTGAGTGAGACCGGGAGAGCCATTATACGAAGTGTGAGAGTGACAGATAGTAAAATAAATTAAATACACAAAAATTGTTTAATTTATTTAAATGTCAAGACTTACAACAAGTGTTCAAACTGTCTTTCTTCAGCCCTAATGCAGGCTCGACATCTTCTTATAAAAGATCGGGCTATCAACCGAATCTTCCGTTGTTAACAAAATCATTTGCTTCTTGCTGCTTTGTCGTAGCTCAGTCACAGTTTCGATTTGCTTTGCGTAAACTTTTTCTTTCACCGCTCCTCAGTAAAAGAAATCTAATGGATTTAAATCTGGGGAACGGGCTGGCCTGGAGATAGTACCAGATCGTCCTATCCATCTGCCTGGGTATTCCTTATCGAGATATTCTCTCACTGAGCTGGCATAGTGAGCTGTGCAACCATCTTGTTGAAACCACATATCTTTAAGAATATTAAGTGGCACATCTTCCAGTAGATTTAGTAAATCATTTTGTAGGAAATGTAAATAAACTTCAGCAGTCAAGGCCTCTGGCAGCTCAAAAAGACCTATTATTAGTCCATTTAAAATTCCGGTCTACATATTCACTTTAAAACGATATCGTGATCTATCTTGTCTCATGAATCAGGATTTTCGATATGCCACTCGTGTAAGTTGTGGAGGTTCATGTAACCATCTTTTTTAAATGTCAATAGGTGTAAATATTATCGACTTTTTTAAATGCTAGGTTTTTTTAATATATTATGACTTTTTTAATATTTTTTTATATTTTTCTGATAACTTATATGAGTTAGTCTATTATTACCAGCTTTCGGCTTGACGTTGGCTTCTGGGACAAATATATGCAAAAAAAATATATATATATATTTTGCATAGCCTAAAATACGTATGGCGTTAAATACTCGTTGCTACAAGTCAACTTGCTTGAAATTTCTGCATTCCTACGTTTCCTTTAACGTACCTAGACTATAATTCAAACTATTACGTAAAGTGTTTCAGATGCAGATGTTTTCTGTTTTATATCCAACTTCTCCGAACTTAACAAGATTGACTTTGAGAAAATAGATTCAGATGAACAGTTTGATGCTTTGTATTTGATCATAAAAGTTGCTAATAACTTGTGTGGTCTTCCACCTAAAAAACTGGACGATGATGAGAATATTTCAAAAAAGAAAACTTCGAAAGATCCCTCACCACGGAAACCAATAATCTTGGCGGATGGTTTAGCTGCATTAGATATTTTAAAATCTTTGTCGAAAAATATGCCTTCAGAAGTATTTTTCTGTCCAACTGGTATTCCAGAAGTTGCTAAGTCGGTATTAGCAGATTTTTTAAAAGTAAGTCATCATCATTATTTTCTCAATCAAAAGACGTCCACTGTTGGGTGGAAGATTTCCCCAATAATAGGGGCATTTGCCATAATCTACGCTTGGCAGGCGGTTCGCAGTAGAAGACATAACTCGGAAAACGCTGCTGCCCATTTTGTGACTTACCTAGGTATACGGTGTTTACTTCCGGTGTCATGAGTCGCTGTTTATCATACCCTTAAGTGGGAAGAGTTGGTGGTATTCTACTCTGCCGGTCACCACACGGGTAAAAGTAAGTAGGTGTAGTGTAAGTTGTGCCATATTAAATTAGGAAAATTACGAAGTTATTGTAAATGTACTTCTTGCCAGAATAGTTTTGATAACAATAACTAAATTTTGTTACGTATTTGTAGGTTGAATGTCATGAAATAAATGATGTATTTGTTTGGGCGGCCAATGACGAGATTCTTCATGTAGAAGCCGAAAAACCTTTGATAATTCACGATCAAGTAAATACAGAATCGGGATGTGATTGGAATATGATTAGTAAAGATTTACTTCGATCGATTGATAATGATCAAACACAGTTTAATCCGAGCTGGATGAAAAAAGAATTTATACAAAAGGTACCTTTTTATTTTCTGTAACTCACAGTAAAAGATAATGATTTGTTTCTGTTTTTGTTATTGTGGTTTTTGTTACTTAAGCATTTGACTGCTATATACACACATGAAAAGTATTTAAAAAATATTTTGAAAAAATAAAACTGTCTAAATGTTTTCGTATGTTTCTGTAAAGGTAACCATTTATTGCTTATGTTGGTTTTTACATCTTTTTTGATCCTGACATCAAAATGTGACAAAAATATAAAAGTTTTTAAGATGTTTTTATTGCGCAAAAGAAACAATTAGTAGTCTATATTTTCGCATCTAACAGGTATGATACTATAGCAGCGATTCGACTTACGCAATATGAGTTCATCCAAACGACGTTACGGAATGGCCGCTCACGTCCTCTGTTGTGATAGGCAAAAAAGATTTTCTGGAGCGTGTTCGTCATCCATATTTGAAAAAGCTCTTCTATGAAGCATATCCTTGAGATTCAATTTTAATCAATTCAATTTAATTTTTATTGCACTCCGTAACTTTACTTAAAGATATTACATAAAAATAAAATGAATCAATTATGGGCCCTGTTGGGCAGCTTAATAAGAGAGAGGAAGCAAATTCTAATGCAATTCTCTGCAACGTCTGCAACGAATCTGACAGTGCGTGGACGTGTATGTATGACTTCCTTGCATGATTTTAAACGGTCTTGGCGTTCAGGAATATTCCAATATCACGGTATTATGATATGTAAGTCTAGTATCTGGCCACATACTAAAACAAAATTTATCTGAAAATACATAATTCCACTCAAATTCTGCCCAATTTTTGTTTTGACGAGTCCATTGTAAACAGGCTCTGCGATTGCGGGGCTCAATAGGTGGTACACGTTGGGGCCGGTAGAAATATGGATCTTTGTAACCAACATCATCGCGAATATTAATGATATTCAACGATCTTGTCTGCATGTGGTTATGCGTGCGCATCCTCCATGTCACTCTCCCTCAAAATGGGCACAGAGCGGCCAGTGAATGCGGTTACAAAGTCGCCTGTTTAAAGACGACATATAACAACCAGCTACCAACTTCCGGCTAGTATTTGCATCAGGTTTATGTGATATGATCATCATCTCAGCCGAAAGACGTCCACTGCTAGTCGGAAGCTTCCTCCGAAAAATAGGCGATTTTGCCACAAGCTACTCGCTTGGAAATTGCAGTAAGAGACCAAAATTTTACCTGCTACTATTAGTCGTCTCTCTTTAAGTGCGAAGGGTTGGTGCAATTCTACTCTACCGGCTACCATTCGTGGTATGATCACATAAAATATACTCTTGCAAATATTTTTATCTTTTTTGTGTAAGCTTTGCACGTATTTATTTTAAGAGTAATTCTGTAAAAGGTCACATCACTCACTTCTAAGAATCCCTATGGCTGCATCTATAAGGCATCTGTGTTTTCTAATGCTCTGAGATCAATATGGCGATCTCGTAAAAGTGAATATGATGGAAAAATAATTAATTGCAACTTGGGCGTAATTAGTGATGGTTCTTCAGGAACAATCAAAGGTATAATATTATTAATTACTGTTGTTTGAAACGCTACATTAATATTGTTATAGTTATATTATATATGTTATATAATATCATCAATCATATGACTTCTAGGTTATCCGTACATTTTACCTTTAGCTCTTTGCGAAAATTCTTGGACTGTAAATAAACGGTTTGATGAAGATGCTCATGTAAAAAATGAAATAAAAAGGATTAATAAAGTGGTGAAAGAACAACACAAATTGGTAATTTAAATTTATCATTTCTTTATTTTGAGATAAAACGTGTAATTCATTTAGTTCGTGGATTGTTTTTTTCTTAAACTAAGGAACTATTTATGTATAATATTGGATGTAGACTGTAGATAAAAAATAAAATCTTAAGAATCTTGATAATAATTAAGAATAGTATGTAGTTATGATGTCTTATGTGATAAAGGGCAAACAAAGACCTACTACTACTATTCAATCATAAATGTATGTAGAATCATTCAAAACAAATTTCTTATGACATTCGTGTGCGAAAAAAAAAACAGTATTTCTATTGCCTATTCTGCATTTCAGCTGCTTCAGTACTGCAAAAAATTTTTGCAAGAAAACGTGATCAATCGGGCTTTTATACCACAAGCAGAGAGCAGCTCCAATTATTCTACTGACGATAGCACAAAGTCTAGTAGCTACTTAGTTGCCTGTTAATTTTTTCATTATCAGTACATTATTTTACTAACTAACTTTTAAAGTTTACTTATATTACATTAAACTTTTTTATGCTACCTGGATCAGAAGTATGACCTGCGTGTGTTTAGTTTTGTCATTAGAGTTATTGGAAATAAAAAAATATTTTAATGATTAATGGATTATTTATTTTTGATAACACAACTTTCTATTTTGTATTTGTTAGATATCTTATAAATAATGTGTATATAATAATATTATAATAAATAATAATCTGACACTATACATAAACGGTAACTCAAACTGATTTCCATTCTTGGATAAAACTTATCCGTTTGTTAATTAATTACTATTCAATTAAATCTCGTACAGATGAAGATGGAAAGAAATTGTATTGCGACTTAGGTGTAATTAGTGATGATGCAAAATAAAAGGGAAATATGTTTATTAATTATCTTAATAGAAAAATCAAATTCACTAATCTTACGACTTTGAGATCATCCCTACAACATATAAATATGATAATGTACTGTAATATATGCCTACACTGATAAATTTTATCCTGGGGTTTGAAAAGGTTGCTGTTAGTTCTACAAACTGATCTAAATTTAAACATAGCTATTTAATTATTTTAATTGTTATAATAATTTGCTTAAAGTGGTGAACTAAATAAAATATCATACCGTGAAATGGCAAAGTGTTAACTTGATCCATCGTTAAGAGTTCGTAGCTAAGCCAACGAGGGGAAGTAAAAACAAATAAAAGCGCATTTACCGAGCGATTAATATTCGACGGACTACGGTCTCGGCTCGTGACCGCATCGTTTGTTTAACCTCTTCTGTCAATTTGATTTCCGACCTCGGGGGTATGTAATTTCCATTACGGAGGCCAAACGCTTTGTTTGTCTACGCGCAGAGCAATAAGCTCGCCGAGAATCTCGGATGTTTGTAAGAAAATATTGTGCGAATACATGTGTCCTATAAAGCTCTGACTGCTGAAGCAACGATTAACAACTGAAAGTACCTAAAACTAGTTAAAAACACAACAGTAATGGCACAACTCTAATGATTTCATGGTGCAAATGACATTTGCACCAAAATCTCAGGAATATAATTAATAACTTACTCTCACATTAAAAAGGTAAAATAGGTCATATATGTAGGTTACAAAATAGTTGTGTGACATGTTCAGTTCGAAAATTGCATTCCGTTTAGGTAATTTTGTTTTTTGTATACGTTTTATTATTTCATACATAACTTAAACCAACTATTCATCCAATAAATAAAATAAATGAAAATAATACAAATTGCCTTACGACGAACGCACTGCGCCATCAACTACTAGAAGTTGGTCAACTAATCCAAGTTTTCCTTTGCAGGCTAATGAGACGATGAGACGATTCGAATTCTCGGCGTGCCGCGAATAGACGTCCGTTTTGAATAGACTCAGGTAGATTACATTAAACTCTAAAGTACACACGATTTGAAGTAAACAATATATGGAATATACATACAAAACTGTACAATCAAGTACTTTTCTTTTTGCGAGACTTAGAAAGAAGTAATCGTATATATATATACAAACAAACATATATATACAAACACCGACGGAGAATTTTTATATATGTATAAAGATTTATAGCGAATTAGATGCAATCCACTATTTACGATTTGTTTATAGAAGCGAGGGAATTGATGAATGAAAGTCCTGCATAGATTATTGAATTTGTCTTAAGAAACTTGCTAATGTTACAGTTACAATCATTACATTAAAAGTTCTTCGTATCTGAGAAAATCACTGCTGTCAGGAAAAGTAAATTACGTCTTATTTTTATTACACAGAGTATCTCTTAAAATCACAGATTAATAATTATCTTACAGAGACACATCCGCCACAACACCCCCCTACGGAGAGAGACAACTAGTCTTTAAAAACCTTAAATCTAACGCGCCTACCTGATCGTGTGGTATAGGGCGGAGGTTTGGATGACAGCGCAGGTGCGGATGATTGTAGTGCTGCCGGGATCGAATGTTCCCCAGTAGTTTTCAAATCTTTAGGGCCTGGAAAATCAGATTCAGGTGCAGCCCCAGCTGATTTATTTTTTGTTGTTGCTGTAGGCGTGGAATCTTCTTGCAAAATGAATGCAGGCTTAATTCTGTCGACGCTTACTGTGACACATTTACCCTTAATGTTGATAGTTATAGTTTTACCATCTGTTGCTCTTTCAACTATTTTGTATGGGCCACTATAAGGAGGCTGTAAAGGTCGGCGAACAGAATCTTCGCGTAGATAAACATGGGAGGCAGAATCCAGCTTTTTAAATACAAAGGAAGATTTGATGCCATGCCGAGATGCTGGAACCGGTCGAATTCCCGACATGTGATGTCTCAGTCTCGAGACAAAATCAGTATAATCACCTAAAAAATTGTGACGAAACGAAGGTACCACCATCTCACCGGGCAGACGTAGAGTTTCACCATACAGCATTTCTGCTGCGGATGAACCAATATCCTCCTTATAAGCAGCTCGAATCCCTAGCAGTACGAGGGGTAAAGCAATCATCCAATCGCCACCGTGGCACATAATGGATGCTTTTAATTGGCGATGAAATCGCTCTATCATTCCGTTTGCTTGTGGGTGATATGCGGTAGTTCTAATGCGTTTGGTAGCGAAACTCTGCATCAATCTGCGGAACAAATCTGATTCGAACTGAGTTCCTTGATCAGTCGTGATGACAGATGGAACGCCAAAGCGAGAAACCCATTCGCGCACTAAAGTCTCTGCGACTTCTTCGGCTGTGATACTTTGCATTGGCCAGGCTTCAGGCCACCTTGAAACTCGATCTATGGCGGTTAAGCAGTAGCGAAATCCTTTGCAAAGAGGTAAGGGTCCGATAATGTCGATGTGCACATGCATAAAGCGACCACTGGGTGTATCGAAATTGCTGAGTGGGGAAGAATTATGTTTGGAGACTTTGCTGCGTTGACATGCGTCACATGTACGAGCCCACTCTCTACAATCCTTGTTAAGGGCCGGCCAGACATAGCGATCAGCTACGAGACGAGCCGTAGCCCGAATGCTAGGATGACTCAAATTGTGCAGCTTGTCAAAGATAATACGACGCAAATCTCTTGGGACATAGGGGCGAGGTTTTCCAGTCGAGAGGTCACAGAATAAGGAGAACCCTGTACCAGGAACGCTCATTTTTGTAAGACGGAGGCTGGAATTTTCCAATAATTTAGGCAATTCCTTGTCTGCCTCTTGAAGCTTGGCGAGAGCCTCATATTCTTGCTCAAGCGAAATTGCGTCGATTCGGGACATGGCATCCGCAACGATATTATGCTCCCCTCTAATATATTTAATATCTGTTGTAAACTGACTAATAAAGGACAGTTGGTTGAGCTGCGGTGGAGGAAGCTTCTCGCGGCGTTGTACAAAAGCATAAAGCAGCGGCTTATGGTCTGTAAAAATGGTCACGTGTTGGACTTCGACTATGTGCCGAAAATGCTGAATACTTTCGTACACAGCCAATAGCTCACGATAGTAAGCTGGCCACTGGCATTGTTGAGGGGTCAATTTTTTTACTAAAAAATGCAAGAGGGCACCAATGACCATCAACAAACTGTTGCAGGCAGGAACCGATATGGACATTTGATGCATCAGTAAACAACCCGAGAGATACATTAGCGACAGGATGGTAAAGCAAAGTTGCATCGGACAAGCTTTTCTTGCACGCTTCAAAATTCTCAAGAAGTTCGGGTGTCCATGGATATGGTTTTGAACCCTTACTTTTTGTTGCTACTAAAGCATTTATAAGTGGGGCCTGAAATTTTGCAGCATGAGGTATAAAACGCCGATAGTAATTTAACATCCCAAGAAATCTCCGCATGCCTTGCACATTTTCAGGGGGTTTAAAATCTAAAATTGCTTGGATACGATCCTGAGGAGGTCGTGTACCGTTTGAACTGATGTGGTATCCGAGAAACATGACCTCACCAGCACCAAGGACGCATTTAGATGGGTTGATGACAACACCATAGTCCTGGAGGCGCTTAAATAGGGTGCGAAGGTGCTCCATATGAGTGGCCTCATCTGGTGAATAGACCAGGATATCATCAATGTATGGAAAACAAAAATCGAGACCCCGTGTGACCTCATCAATGAAACGTTGGAATGTCTGTCCAGCGTTTCGTAAACCAAAGGTCATGAAACAAAATTCGAAGAGGCCAAACGGAGTCACGATGGCAGTCTTGGGAATATCTCCTTCGTAAACGGGAATCTGATGATATGCTTTCACAAGATCAAGGGTACTGAACACTTTGGCACCAGAGAGATTATGGGCATAATCGTTAATGTGCCGCACAGGGTATTTGTCTGGGATGGTCCTCGCGTTAAGGGCGCGATAATCGCCACAGGGACGCCAGGAATTGTCTTTTTTTGGGAGTCATGTGCAGTGGAGATGACCAAGCACTTTTAGACGGCCTTGCAGTACCACTTCGTACCATTTCTTCAAATTCCTTCTTGGCGGAAGTAAGCTTTTGAGGCGCCAAGCGACGAGGACGACACGACACAGGAGGGCCATCGGTTGTCTGTATATGATGCACAGTATTGTGCTTGATCACTCTCGGTAAGCCAGGAGGTCGAACTATGTCCGGAAATTCAGAAAGTAACGACGCATAATTTGAATTTCCCACAATGACTGCTTTGACGCTTGGCTGCTCCACTGAAATACGAGAGACTGAACAGCATAACCCGGTTGTACTGTCTATTAACTTTTTGTTACGACAATCTGGCAACAGGTTATAATGTGTCAAAAAATCGGCGCCAATTATAGCCCGTTGAACGTCGGCAACTACGAACAACCACATAAAATCTCTACGCAACCCCAAATTAAGACAGAGATTGATGGTACCATAAGTTCTAATAGTACTGCCATTTGCGGCACTGAGTTCGTACTCAGAAGCTTGTCGCTGACGTGGAAGCCAACTGTGAGGAAAACAGCACAAATCCGAGCCGGTATCTATTAAGAACTTGTATTTGGTAACTTGGTCGGTAACGAAGAGACGGCGGCTGAGATGCGAGCAATCAGATGCCGCCGCTACTGACTGCTTTTCCGGTTTTCCGGAGACGGTGTCCAAGTGCAGCCTGTAACACATTTGGAGGCATTACGCCCAAATCGGCTATGGTACCAGCATAATTTGTTTCCAGCTGGCAAAACAGCGCGAGAGTTCCTAGTTCTAGAGCGGCTGCGATCTCGTGGATAAGTAGGGTCACGCATAGATAAGGAAGGCGTTTACTACCTTCATTAGCTCCTCTACCTTGTTAGTTAAATCTGCAAGCATGTCCTGTGCAGGAGTAGCAGTGGTAGGCGCGCTGTCATACGAAGCTGCTGTGGAGCATACGGCGTTGGGTAATCCTGTTAGCTCGGTAATTTTATCGGCCAAACTTGCCAACTGGTCAACAGTTAATTCGGGCTGCGAAGCCAAAATAACCTGCACATTTTGTGGCAAACGTCTTAGCCACAGCTGTCTTAAAATGTTTAGGTCTGTTAAGGACGCCCCTGCAAGAGATTTTAAATGACGAAGAAATTGGGACGGTTTCCTATCCCCAATTTCTTCATCACTGAGCAATTGGCGAACCTTTTGTTCCTCGGACAGTGACAACCTTTTTATAAGCTCAGCCTTTAGTGTTTCATATTGCTTTCCTTTTTCAGGAGGACAAATCAGGATATCTTCTATTTCACCTGCATATTTATAGTCAATTTGCCCGACTATGTAATTGTATTTGGTGGAGTCGGCCACGATTCCAGCAATTTCAAACTGGGCCTCTACCTGAGCAAACCACACAGCCGGTTTGTTAGGCCAAAATGGGGGCAATTTTACTGACACCTTATATGTCTCAGCACTATTCAGCTGCTGATTTGAATTCGCTTGGCTAGAATCTCCTATACCTGCGTTGTCATCCATGATGTAAACAACACAACAAACAAAAAGGAAAGTGAAAATTGAATACCACACAATACAAAACAAATACAATTATATGTAACTCCTAATGCTATAGATCAATATAATGTGTATTCTTATAATCGAGTTAATACTGAATATAAAATGAGACTGTTCTAGTAAAATAAAATATTCCTAAAATAAGCACTATCATAAGATTAAAAGTCAACTAATATAGGATAAATTATTATAATAGAAAAAAATTATAAGATCGCATTGAAAATGCATAAAATATATAAAAATTATAAATCAACTAATATACCCTACTGAAATTTAAATTAATCAAAGTCAGCAAACATTATTTGAAAAAGTAACTTTGGATATACTTTGTTATCTCTGTAGTAGGTTATGAATCTTAAAAAATATATATATACTACAAATTAATACTAATTAACAAATTATAATAGACTATAATTTAAATAGGAATTAGTTATTGAACAGATTTAAAACCAGATATTAAAGTTGGTAAGTAAAAAACATGCACAAGCACAAGTTAATATAAAAACAAGGAACACAAACAACATTAATGGCTTTTCTTTATAGGAACTATCCAACAATGTGTTTAATATTGTTGATACCATTACACACACAGGTTAAATCAATTAGTTCTCCACAGTAAGACATCACAGGCACACCATACTTGAAATCATCACTCAAGCTGGTCCCGCAAAACTGATCATAGAGGTGAGCAGATAATGAGGGTTTTATCAGAAAGTTGCTACGTTTCACTTAATGATGATACTCCGACCAGGGTCAAGTTGGTTAATGGGGTTTTACAGCAATATTCTCCTGACCTTATTTTAGCGACCAACGACATAGCTTTAAGACTTAATTACAAGGTCCTAAACGAAACATTAGGCAGTGATCACTCTATGATAAAACTAACAACAGCACTCAATATATGCGCTCAGTTTGTAAAAAAAAGGAATTTAAAAAAAGCAGATTGGCTAAAATACAAAGAAAGCCTATCCAAATCGCTTGAGAACTTTAATCACACCAATGACATGCAAAGAGACTATGATACTTTCATAGAACATATTAATTCAGCCGCAGAGCTATCTATACCCTATATGAAATATAGCACCAATCTCAACGAGAAGTTCGTCCCCAAAAAGTATTGGAATGCTTCTCTGTCCAAAGCTGTAGCTGAACGACGCCTAGCTCTTGCTGTATTTCGACGCAATCCAACACCGCGTAATTCAGATTTACTAAAAGAAAAGATCATCCAATCTAGAAATCTATTATATAAAGCTAGAGATGATAATTTTCACGAATTTTGTTCATCTTGTGATCAGTCGATTTCACCTAGTGACCTATGGCGTAAAATGAGATGGCTGAAAGGCTATAGAAATTCAGCTACTTGTGTGGATAATGATAAAACCTATAATCTCCTCAAGAGTCTAACCCCTGATTCCGCTGCACCGAATAGTCCCACATTCTTTTCAAGCAACCCTACGTTAGAATCAAGCATATCCATCACAGAACTGAATAACAGTATTGCAAAAAAAAAATACGGCTCCTGGCTGTGACGGTATCTCCTATTTGATGATATATAACTTACCTAAAAATGCTAAATCGATTTTGATATACCTATTCAATATGATTTTCTCTACTGCTCTCGTACCAAATCAATGGCGAGATATTTGTGTGTTGCCAATTCCCAAAGGGGGCCAGCAGCAAAGTAATAATTCATTAAGGCCAATCTCTCTTATGTCCTGTTTTTGTAAACTTTTTCACAGCATAATTAAGAAAAGGTTAGAGTGGTATTGCGAGAAAAATAAACTTTTTTCTTCCAATATCACAGGCTTCAGAAAAGCAAGTTCTTGTCTTGACAGCTTAAGCAGTCTTGTTTCTCGTATACTCATAGGGTTCACACAAAATAGGCCTACAGTCGCTTGCTTTGTCGATGTAAATAATGCATACAACAATGTTAATATTCTATACTTGCTGTCGGTGCTAGATCGTATCGGGGCTGGTACAAGGATGTGTAACTATTTATTTAATTTTCTTAAAGATAGAAATCTTAAAATTAAAGTTGATAATACAGAAATTGAGAGAAAAACTAGTATTGGCTTGGCTCAAGGAGACCCTCTGTCTCCTCTTTTATTTAACATAGTTACGATGGATATCTGCTCAAGGCTTAAAGGTGTATGTATGTCTCAATATGCTGATGATATAGTCCTTTATGCCTCATATGAAAGTCTTAATGATAGCACAAGGAAACTTCAATCGGCGTTACATGCTTTAGAAAAATGTCTAGAACTCGTTGGGCTGGAAATTTCTTCATCCAAATCGAAAGTATGTATATTTCAAAGAGGTTTAAAAAAAGATTCAGTTTCGCTGAGGTTAAATAATCATAATTTGGCTTTAACGGACTCGGTTAAATATTTGGGTTTGTGGCTTGACAGATCTCTAAGGTGGACGAAACACATTAACGATTTAGTAGAACGAGTAACTAAATTATTAAATGTAATGAAAATATTGCGTGGTCCTGGTTGGGGTGTTCATCCTACACACCTAAGGAGGATATATATCAGTTTGATACGTAGTAGACTTGATTATGGAAGTTTTCTATATGGTAATAGCAGCAAAACTCACTTATCTAAACTGGACAAGCTACAAAATCGATGTCTAAGGCTGGTGGGAAACTTCGTTAAATCTACTCCAATCCATGTAATGGAAAATGAACTTGCCATTCCTCCACTTTATATAAGGAGACTATATTTAGCTAGTAAGTTTTGGCTGAAATGCAAATCATTTGATAAAAATGAAAATATTAGCTTACTAAATGACCTTCAGTCCTTAAAGGGAAGACCCTATTGGCGTAAAAAAAAAATACCTGAACTTTTACACGCACATGAAAAGTTTGATCAAATACCTATTCACCGAGAGAGTCAGTTGGGTATGTATTCTTTACCAATATGGATGGGCAATATGGATCTTTCCAAATGTTTAATAAGTGATATGGATAGGGTAGATAAACCAAAAAATAAGTTTACAAAAGAAAATCTGAAACTCTTATGCGAGCATTCCATATTAGACAAATATTCGAAATTTTATAAAATTTATACTGATGCGTCTAAGGATCTATGTAATATTGGAGTGGCATTTGTAGATCCACAAACTAATAGCTATTGCAGGTTAAAGATAGATTCTAGAATATCCATCATGCACGCGGAGCTAATAGCAATTTTTGAAGCGATATCTTATATTGATTCAATCAATTATGATAACTTTGCCATTCTGACAGACTCCAAAAGCGCCGTGCAACATTTGGCTCGATGTACCTCGAATTTTCGAGGAACACCGATTGCCTACTCAATTCTGCAATCTATCTTGAATCTAGCCCAAAAACAAAAATATGTTACCTTGCAGTGGATCCCTGCTCATGTGGGCATCATAGGTAACGAACAGGCGGATTCGCTAGCGAAAGAAGCAACAACCATCGGAGTAGTGAATAGGTGTTTACCGGTATTTACGGACCTTTTGAGATTAGCTAAATTAAACTGTCTAGACAGTTGGAGAGAATACTACGATGAGAGATCACTTTCAAAAGGTATCTGGTATAAGACAATCCAACCAAATTTAAATGGAATCCCATGGTTTGATGATGCTGGCATGACTAGGGAAGATACTGTTACAGCGCTCAGGCTACGTTCCGGTCACATTCCATTAAACAGCTTCGCATACCTAATGAAAAAAACGGAATCGCCCAATTGCAGTAAGTGTGGAATCATTGAAGACGTTTACCATATTATGATGGAATGTGAGCGAAACGTGGCGGAGAGATCTCAGCTCTTTTCCTACACCCAATTTAAAGGGGAGATAGGTTTTTGTAATAGCATTTTGGCAACCCCGCTATCAAAAACGGCCAAGATTCTATATTATACTGTGCAGTGTGGCCTAAAGCGAAGAGAAATTTAATGAATTCCTTTTGTGTTACCTATGAGGGTGGCATTTCCTAAGGAAAAACCCTCGATAATACTCAGAATAAAAAAAAAAAAAAAAAAAAAAAGTTGGTAAGTAAAAAACATGCACAAGCACAAGTTAATATAAAAACAAGGAACACAAACAACATTAATGGCTTTTCTTTATAGGAACTATCCAACAATGTGTTTAATATTGTTGATACCATTACACACACAGGTTAAATCAATTAGTTCTCCACAGTAAGACATCACAGGCACACCATACTTGAAATGTTGTGGTTGAAATCAGTTTTATGTACTGATTAATAGGTAACAGGTCAAAGTAGAACAAATAAATGATCGTGCTCTTGACATAGGGTGCAGGCCATATGTGCAGATCGTATCGGTTAGTCAAAATAAATAATGGAAGAATGTTACTTGATAAGCTGTTCTCGTGCGTATGAAGAAAGCAGGTGAACACAAAAGGCAGCAAACATGCAAATCGGAGCCACAACACAGGGTATGTTATATCCAATAGACTGCTCCTGCGCCTCGCCGCTGACACAAAAACTTTTCGGAGTCACCAATATAGCGAATTAGATGCAATCCACTATTTACGATTTGTTTATAGAAGCGAGGGAATTGATGAATGAAAGTCCTGCATAGATTATTGAATTTGTCTTAAGAAACTTGCTAATGTTACAGTTACAATCATTACATTAAAAGTTCTTCGTATCTGAGAAAATCACTGCTGTCAGGAAAAGTAAATTACGTCTTATTTTTATTACACAGAGTATCTCTTAAAATCACAGATTAATAATTATCTTACAGAGACACATCCGCCACAGATTATTGAAATCTGAAAATTGATGTAATCAACTTCATCAAAAATCAATATCTAGTCGATAGTTGTCTTTTTTTTACAAAAGTAGGTATGCCTGTCCGAATGAAGCTCATATAAATCATTTCCCTTCAATTCTTAAAACAAAGCTGTGACTTGTCCAAGCGGTTGTTGTGTACTAAGTCGGACAACTACGAGTAGATTCCTTCGAAAGGCTATCTTTGCGGCTTTGTTCCAATAATTTATAGGTAGGCAATATCTTAGTTTCAGGGCATCCGACGGTAGTAATAAACTTGAGATTGTAGAAATTAATATACTTCGTATAACTATAAAATTCCATATATATATAATCAACGTATTTACTCAGATTTCTTTATCGACGGTTATCAAATTTTGCCGATCGTTTATAAATAAATATATTTTAGCATTGCTAATCAAGACGAGTAATTTGAATAGCGGTGAATTTTGTGAATTTTTTAAATATATATTCTTGAAATGTATTTGATCCTACCATATCTCCACTTGCAGGGAGCTTGGATTCATTTCCAGTGATGCTGAAGAAAGAGCACTTAAATTAGAATTCAACGCGCGGAACATTCCGTCGTTTTATCTTTTTGAACCATTAAAGCTACACAGGTGTTGACTTAAATTCGAATTTTTACCTTAACATTGTCAAATAACTTACTATACCAGAGGACAGGGAAGTAAAAAATCTGAAGTATAATGTTGTTAATACTTACTAAGATTTATTTTATTACTTTTTTGGTTTATATGCTATAATATGGATTGCCTTACCCTATTTTTGCTGAATACATAGACAGATACATGTATACGTGACGTACTGACATATTTACCACACGAGTTATTTAATGCAGTTCTTATTTTTTTTTAATTTGAAATATATGTAGCGAATAATAATAAAGCGAACCTTCAGCTAATTTTTTACTTCAGATTAATGTTTGAGAAGGCGTTCGATGGCAAAATCTTTATCGTATTAAATAATCGTACGCAAAGGTCGGTTGTCGAATGGGTGATTATTTTGATCGTTTGCCGTGGAGAGCTGTTAGGTATTAGCATCTATATACTCGTATGCATTTTGCTTTGCTTGGACATTAGTACTGGGTTAGAGTTTTGTCTCTTTTTGGCGAGGTAGAAATAGATTTTTTCTATAATGTTTCAAGTCTGGGTGCTTATGCTAAAGCTCATTCCCTTTACCTGGAAATTGTGTAACACATATATTAGGATGCTTCAAAGATGTTTTGAAATCAACTTATCTATTGTTTGTTTTGTCAATAAAAATGGCCTTGAATCAATCATTATAATACAGGAACGTTAAATCTAACAAACATATTAATTTAACAGACATATTATGTAGCATATCAAAATACCTTGTATCTACCAGATCAAAAATTAAACTTTGGGGAAAATAAATAACTGGGTTCTCTGGTGCTTTGTTTACCCTTCCGCCTAGTGGGGGACTTCCCGTCACATTAACGGGGACCTGCGATTTTCCTTTCCGTGTCCCTCCTCGGGACATTCGTTATCTGTTCCAGCTTGGTTCTTGGATTTATCGACTTTTTTCCCTGCCTTAATTTCCAGAGATTCGGTCGAATGGCCCACGCCAGCACCGGAACATTAACGCTGCCCTAGGGAAATATCGTTTGTGTTTTGTAGCATTTTTAAATTGTCTTTAAGCCCAATCTTTGGACAGCCTACTTTTCTAAAATAAGATTTATTAAGTATCTTATTTAATAGCCTCGCCTGGTATTGTTTTATCAAAACACATCTGTCAAATATGAATTCTAAGGTAAGCGTTTAGCTTAAGATCCCTTCTTTGTTTATTAAATTGTTGAAATTATTCGA
The DNA here is from genome assembly GCA_927399485.1 of Calamotropha paludella. Lineage (NCBI taxonomy): Eukaryota > Metazoa > Arthropoda > Insecta > Lepidoptera > Crambidae > Calamotropha > Calamotropha paludella. The sequence continues at coordinate 15,437,633 of OV656815.1, read as the reverse complement.
ATAAACTAGAATGCAAGTCGTAAAATAAAAACTTTTTCGATATTTAATTTCTGCAATTACAACATAATATTGAATTGTATTTTAACGAATAAAATAATTTAAGGCAACCATAGACCATTATAGATTAATGCACTTATATGTCAGCTTTTACCCAAGCGGACTTCGATTCTGGCTGATGTAATACAGACGTGGATCCAAGTTTTTAGCTTACCACGACAGGTTACCGGGAATGTTAATACTGTGTTAATCGCATTGTTAAATGAATGATTTTTTATGAAAATATAATATAAGATATTCATTCAATGTTTGGTTAATATGAAGGATTTACTCATCGAAGTGTTCTATTTAGATCATCTTATGCAGATTTGGCGTCAATGATGTTAAATAATCATTGCGGGGCATTGCAGTTCTGTTTGTTGAATATAGAATTGTATTCTTTCAGTTTTTCAAGGTATCTAAAGACAACAATTTAGATGCTCAGTGGACAAAGGCTCTGAATAAATAGGTCCGTTGAACCACAGTGTATTGCGTACCTCCGGTGCCCATCATTGCGAATGCCCTTTGGGCTGATGTCTTTGTGTGACTCTGTTGGTTTAGGATTCATAGTAGAATATGGACAAGTTTACGCTTTCTCGTCTAAACATAAAGTTTAGATAGTTTGGAAAATTGCTGATCTATTTTCTTTTAATACAAATAATGAAGTCATCTTTGTTATAAAGAAAATAGTTGCAACTTTCTTCCTTTACATTCGAGTATACAGGCTCTGGCTGTGAAGTTATACAATAGGCAATCAGATACTTAAAAGACATGATTAAAGATAAATAATTGAATGATATTATACAATACTAGCGGCCCGTCCCGGCTTCGCACGGGTGGACAAAATTCTTTAAATTTTTTCTAGCATTCAATATAGCCTATGACACTCAGCAATAATTTGCCTTCCTATTGGTGAAAGAATTTTTAAAATCGGTTCAGTAGATCCCGAGATTACCCCTTACAATTTAACAAATATACAAACACACAAACTTTACTTCTTTATAATATTAGTATAGATTATACAATTACAGGACTAATATTATGCAATTACAATACTAATATTATACAATTACAGAATATTTTTAAATTTTCTGTAATAAAGGCTAAAATAAACACATTTTATCAATATTACAATTTGTGATCGAGTTTATCTCTTTAATTAGCTTTTTTGTAACATATATATTTCTCACCCTTTGTGAGTTTTGATTTGATTCTATTTACTTTAGTTATTGGCCAGCAGGCAGATTCTTAAATTATCATTGAGGAACAGATATAAATTTTGATCACAAAAGAATTCGATATATTGTTTATAAATACTAGTAAAAATGTGTTAAAGATGTCCCTCCTGGCGAGATTCAAACCGTAAGTGAACTTTTTTAAATCTTAAATGTATTATTATCAAATTGCCTAAACAATTCATATATATATATATATATATATATATATATATATATATATATTTTGAATGGGTTCGCTCTTAACTACTAGCTAACCCAGAAGGTGACTATTCACCCTGGCTTTAAAAACGGATAGGTTATAAGTACTCGGAAATAGGTTATAAGTACGCAGGGAGGGAGTTCTACTCCTTTACTGTGCGCTTTATCAAAGAAGTTGAGAAGCGCTTGGTGCGACAGGTAGGAAAAGCAACCGAGAAAGGGTGGCAGTCCGCAGTGAATATGGATATCCGATGGAAAAAGGGTGATGGCGGTATGAGCATATGCAGCTCCTGAGCACACTCTCCAAAATACAATCTGTAGAAGACCGACAGACAGGTTACTTTGCGGCGGTGAGCTAAGGTGTGAAGCTTGCTCTTCACTAATTTGCTGTCACCATGTAAAATCGCTTTTAAGGAGATCTGAAATTAGAAACTTAGACGTGTTAGTATTTAGCATTAAGTAATGTATCTTCGTATGAACAGGTCCAAAATTATTTCTTTTATATTTACGAGGTGTTTGGATCAATGCATCAATGATCCAATTTTGAAGCCACAACGATTGCCATCATTATAGATATTTTCCTTTTTAGAACCGTAAGCACTATTTAAAGTAAGAATTATTCATGGAAGCTTTAATGATGTAATAACGTTCTAATACTATAACATAAAGTGGGTGCCCTGACGGGCGGTGGGTCGAAAAATTTGTTTAAAAATTCAATACCGTCTATAAGAAACTCGTTCTGGAAACGCAACGGCCTGCGAACATTCCCATTTTCCCTTAATAACACGGGAGAAATTGCACGATTAGTGCGAAAAAGGATACCTACCAGTCCTCTCGATAGCGATACGCAGACCGAGACGAAACTTTTTCAGATATTAATGCCCTTCGAAATATAAGTGAGGTGTAACGTCCCTATTAAAGAAATTTTATTTTCGATAACCTTGCGTTAAGTGACTATATTATGTAAACAACGGAAGTAAATGAGCATGTAATAAGAACGAAACTTAATTACGTCAAAACAACTGGGCTAGCAAATCGTAAATTAACGGTTTAAGTTATGGTTTAGTTATAGGGTGATTAATACGTTATAGTAATGTAAAGGAGGAATATCATTATTCGGAGGTTTTGTTTTGTTACCGATTTAAATCCTGAATGTTGCCGATAAACAAATGGATTAAAAATCCAAAAAAGGAATATGAGCCTCGCGAAGTTGGAGTGCTCTACGAGCTTTCGTGTTCTGTTTAATAATTTAAGTCCATCAGTGTGAAGCTGCTTTTTTATTTTATGTCGATGAAATGAATTTTGTTTCTTTGCTTCGCATTCACTTAGCGAAAATGATTGTCGCATATTTAAAGAAGTAGGTACAATAATGAAAAAAAGAAATTGAGATGGATATCTTCGATTTTAAGACCGCAGGAACTAATTTATGACTAGACTCTTAGAGCGAAGTTTCTGCTAATAAAAGAAAAACAGTATTATAGTAAGGTTAGGTTAGGTTCTAACTTAAACCAACTAGTGACAAAAACAAGGTGCACACGTGTTGCGGCAGTTGAAGCGCCATCAATTATATTGTACTGCTAAACATACGAAGTAAGATTAAATTAGGCCAAACAATTATTTATGATTAAAGTTTTTAGTACCGGGATTTAAAATTGATTGATTGTTTATTGTTTAGTGATTCGATTTTGGTCTTATTGATTAGGTTACTGTACGTGGGTCGTTCTTCTTTTTTACCGACAATGAAACGACGTTTTTCTGTTTAATGGTTTTTGAACTATCCAAAATTGTGGTTTCTGTATGGAATTTAAAAGAAATTGCATCTATGTTGTCATTAGGACTAATTAAAGTTTCCTTTGCGGCAAATATTAACTCTTTTTTAATGTTGGTTTTTAAAAAAAATATGTGACAGAGTGGCCTTTTTCTGTGGAGACCACATTTCGGTTTACCACTCTGTCACGGCATTCTACGGAAAACAAACGAAACAATATGTTGGTTGGAGAAAATAAAAATTACATAATAATAATAGATAAGAAAAATATGGACGTTTGTTCGAACCGAATTAAAAAAAACCTTAAATATCAATACTCCAACGAGATGCCATAATAAGACGAAGGACAGACCATTGTAGGTAAAAAAGAAGAACGGCCCACGTGCATTTATATGGCGATAGTTAAAACTATACCTTTATTTAAAGATAATTTAATTGAAACAATGCCATATAGTCAAGTAAATCGACGAATGCAATGGAAGCGATCCTGCCTTGCGTACCGGCGATCCAGGGTTCGAGTCCCGGAAAGGGCAGATGTGTGTGATGAAAATGAGAGTTATAGGTACATGTATGAATATGTCATAAAATATTTCATATCTAATATCATGTATTATGTATGTCTATCCGTTACCCTAGAATCCATAACACAAGCCTTACAGTAGCGATGTGCCGAGTACGGCTTGACTCGAGTCAGACTCGATTCCTGCTTTGGACTCGCCTATTCGAATACCAATTTATTTTGATTCGAGTACGCCGGACTCGATTCCAGTACTCGAGTCAGGAAGAATTGATCTTGTACTCGCTGTCTCGAAACTATTATGCGAGTCCAACTGACTCGAGTCAGTCAGGTATTCGAGTTAGCTTGACTCGCTCGTAGTCGATTTCTGTTTTCTTAAGCAATGAAGTTACACCTAAAATAAAAGTGATCTCTTTTTGTTAATAAAACAAATAGAACTTGATCTCATTAACAGAAATTTTCTGGTTCCTAGATATCTCCTTAGTATTCTATTTTTATTTGTTATGTTTCATGTTTAAAAATATTTTTCATTAAAATGTTCGTAGTGTTATTATGCTAAACCTAGGTACTGTTTGAAGTTTACTCCTTTCCAATTTTTCCTTTTGTACTTAAATCGGTAATAGACTCGAGTTCTGGACTCGAATTTCCAGACTAAGGTTCTAGACTCGAGTCCAGGACTCGAGTCAACATTCGAATACCAAACATAGAACTCGAGTACTGGACTCGAATCGCGGAATCGAGTCATGATTCGAATACCGTACAAACTGACTCGAGTCGACTCGATCCTAAAAAACAACGACTCCGCACATCACTACCTTACAGTGCTTACTTTGGGCTAGGTTAATTGGTGTGAATGTAAAAAATATTATTATTATATTTAACTAATTGGCAGAAACCCTAATTCTCATATGCGTAATTTTGTTTTACCCCAAATGTGTATCTTGTATTTTCCTACCTTAAACTGTAAATATTTTATATTTCATCTTTGTATGTAAGCTTACCAACTGCTAGTGTATGTTACGAATGGTTAAAGGATTGTCTGTTCTGGAAAGGCATAAAAGCACGTGTTTACAGTGTTTTCAGTGTTTTGACCCTTTAACATCTAAACAATGAGATAAAAAGGTACAGTAACAATGGCATGTTCAAATATTTGAAGGTGAAAACGCTGTGCCGACGAAACAACGGCTTACTCGCCATCTCATAAGCATGTTTTATTATGTAGATCCATTAGCGAACCGACCAGTCCGTTTATATTGACGAAAAAGTCATGTTGTAATTTTCTTATTTAGTCCCAGGATTTAAAACATTCATAAATGGACCAGTCATGCTGTGGTTTTGAAAACCGCGCAAATGAAGTTTATTACTTTATTCATTTTAGAATTTGCACCTACTTGCGATTTTACTTGCCAATGGCTAATGTCCTTTATTAAAGAATAGAACATCAACGTAATCTATGTTGTAAATACATATATATTTTTAAGGGTATATAATTCAATTGTGAATCTAAATATGTAGGATAAGAGTTATATGGTAAAGGGGCTCACCCACTTTAGCGAACATATTCATTCCATGTCTTCCTATACAATCACAGCAAAAGAAAACTTTAAGAAGGTTAGCGAATTAAGAGCGTTCAATTTAAATATCGCAGACCTTTGTCCAGTCAGTTTCCGTAGGCAACCAGCCGTGAAATTTCATTTAATCGCCGGAGAGTGCGTCTCGGGTAATGCAGATTGCCAGCTCCGCCCTCGGGCCCAGTTAATTTATAGCCCAACAAATTTTTATTCTTTCTTGAACTGCTCAAACGCCCGTTTTTTCCTTAGAGTTAATGAAGTTTCGAGAAGTGACTCGATTTTCTTCTTTACTAAGATAACTCTACCGTTTCAATTTTTATTTAGGTGGTTCGTAGCTTTGTATAGTGCCACTATTTTCTTATCATCGTGAGTCAATACGATTGTGGAATGTTTTGATTCAAGCCCTATATATCTCTTAATATTAATTAATGTATTATCTTTATATATATAATTCTTCTGTGAGTGTGTATGTCACTGAACTCCTCCTAAACGGCTGGACCGATTTGAATGAATTTTCTTGTGTGTGTTCAAGGGGATCTGAGAATGGTTTAGATTCACAAATCAGTCCGGCAGATGACGCTGCAGTCGGCACAGCAACGCGTGGCCGGGTCAACTAGTTTTTATATAAATTAATATTGATGAGAATGTACTAGCCAATGACATAATTTAAGCTTAGCCGCATGTACTTATTCAGGATTCTATATTATTCAGGAATAATAAATTAAATTTGAATAAGTTAGAAAATAATATATACATTACTGATAAAATAAAGCTATTGAATGCCTATGTATAAATAAGTGCCCTGTGGGATTGGTGTGACCTTCTTGTTGACATCTTTATCGAACGATTTCGAGATGCGAAGGCGTGGAAAAGTTAAATAAATCTAAGGAGAGCATTAGATAAGGGAATGGCTTTTGTAATGTGTTCGGGACGCCCGTTAATGCAACCAATGTGCCATATATCTGTCGGGGACATATGTGCGCATTCAAACTTTGTTTCAAACCAAAACCTCTATAGTTAGTTATTATGACGTTGTTATCGACTCGGCAGTTTCAATATATTACCTGATAAATTTACATGCTTTTACCAGAGCTAGAAAAAACATTTACATAAAGAAAGATGTTTTAAATTATGATGTCAGTAAACGTCTAGAAATTATATTACGTTACGTTATAATAATTATTGAGAACTTAGTAAAACTTCCAGCAATGTTTTCTCTGCAAAATTTATCAAATCATTTTAAGTGTCTTATAAAATGTGTTTAGCTTAATTTTTTTTCTATAAATTGATGGGGTACGTCGTGGAAGTTTGCGTTCGTTGGCAGCAACAAAACGCAAGCGTACAGTAATTTAATTTCATCACTACAGTTTTTTTAATTTCCAGAGTGCATTGTTGTTGGCTGATTGCAATGGTCTGTGGAATACAATGATGTGACTATAAAACAATGTTGCTGGACATGCGTCGAGGATAAATCAAATGAACGCAGTGTACCGTTAACGCGTGAGAGACGTGTAGTGATTCCACAAGCCTCTCGTTATAGGCATTATAATTTCACACCTGCCAACTGGAGAAAAAAATTGCTATAATAGATGACTGGCGACGGGTCCCGACTTATCAGAGGATCAAAGATTTAAATTTTTTTATTATGTAGTTATGTATACTAAACCTTGTATACTAAATTTCGCCAAATCAGTTATTTCAATTGTTTTTGGACGATTAAGTATATACAATTAGTCTTTTCATGCGTTTTAGCAGATAGATAACAGTTAACAGTTCAGGGACTGAGCCATGAGTGATGAAAAATAATCAAAACATTATCACAGTTTGTACGTAACACTTTCTTCTTATCATAATCAATCATATTATTTATTTGAAAGCGATATAAGCTTGTTGTGGCGTTTTATTCATACACCTGAATAATAGTGATTATTTACTAAGTAGTAGGTAATTTTCTATAATTGAGTGTTTAGTTGACCTATGGTGGGTTGTAAAAAATGTTGATGCTGCTATAAAAACAATATACACGTGAAGGGGATAAATCAGAAGCGTGTTTCGCACTCGTGACGAGACGCGTGTACCGATTTCAAATTCCGGTTCGAGTTTCAATTGCATCAATAGGATTTACTGTTGGAAAGTACATTTTAAATGAATATTTTTTGCACTGCATATAAATTTATTTGGTCGTATGAAAATCAGGAACGATGTACGATGTAACTATATTTAAAATTTATGAACACTAGAAAACGTTAATGATTTGTGTGGACGAGTATTTATTTTCTATTTTATAGAAATTATTTACACTTAATTTTTTAAAGATAATTATCTGTTGTGATCTTCGATATGAATGAGAATATATATTTTAAGATTCAGTTTCATGCTTAGATATACTATTGTTTTTTGAAAAAGAAATATATTATAATTCATAAAAAATAGGACATTGCTGTTTAGTTAATATTTGTATAATAAATAAAATATATTTGAGTATTAAATCAGTAATAAAGTTCCGCCAAATATAGTGAATTTACAGTCGTTACTATTTTACAAGTTGTCGGTGGATGACAATACAAGAAAGTTTTGAAATGTGTTATTTCGTAGCCAACCCTTACGCAAACTTCCGCAGATTGTGGTGAAGTTTGACATTGTGAACTTCAACCTCTGGCCTGGCGATTTTATCAAGGTCTTGACACAGGTGAGGTTATTCGCCTCTGCTTTGGAACTGAACATTATATTTGAGTTTGGTTCTGGTTAATAGTAGATACGAAGTTATAATTTATTCGAGATGCACCAGTTAGTAACCATTGCTAAACTACTTTTATGAAGTGTGGTTATCAAATGGGTAAAACTTTAGCACCTTTGTACTTTTGAGCTCTATTGGTAAAAAAAAGTTATAGAAAACAGTAAAGGGGCATATGACAGTATTGTACAGACTGATCTGGTGTTGACTATACGAGAAAACATAAAGATATACATACAGACTGCAGTCAGTTCGTCCTTAAAGAGAGCATTGAGCCTTCTGGACGGGTTATGTGTATGACATATTCCCATAAGACGCTTCTACGCATAAGGAAATCTTGTTACTTTAATATTGAGTATATTAATAAGAAGGCGATGTGGAAAAAATACTTTAATCCACTTCGCTCCCGATCACAGAAAATATTTTTTAATCTTTTTATGGGTAGCGTCGTTTATACTGGACATCTCATACATTGTTTTGACCCAAGCAAATCAAAGTACTTGTGTTATAGAATTCAGAAACAGCACGGTACCACAATACCTAGACCCCAGCCAATATTACTTCAGGGGCACGAATATACTCTAGGCTTAAGCTTCAGAGAATTAACTTTTGGAAGAGCTAACTATAACCACCTCTGATGAAGGCAGATGTTATGCTAATGAGCGTTGATTTGATTCAGGCAGTTAGCAGGGTCGATTTATAGGCAATCTTCGTCAACGTCAACGCCTGCTGCACGCTGGCCGGTTATTATTCAGTGGCGATGTGATATCATCTGTTGCAAGGGGTTGCATGTTAGACAGAGCAGTATTTCAAATTCGCAAATACAACAGAAATTTGTATGTCAGAAATAGATTATTTAATTAAAAAGTTTTGAATTATCTGAAATTAAGGTGCTATAGAGTGGTGAAATGCTTAATCAGCCAAAAGACTCTAAGAAGTAATGAATTATTACGTAGGCGTTATTATAAATTTTCTGTCACTCATCCGATAATTGGCTTTTACGAAACCTGCCTATTATCCGCAATCATAACGACGGCGAAGTGCCAACAACACCTAACTGCTAAATTCAAATTAATACGCAAGCTGAAAAAAACATTTAATTTCTTAACAAGTTAAAATATTTATTTATATATAGGTATTTTAACTTGATGCGTTTGCAACTGAAAATACGCTTAGGAAATTTCATTAAAATATGCATATAACGAATTTTAATTAAAAATTACAAGAAAGTAAATGTCTCGACGAATTTCAGTTAGGAGGTCTTGGCACTTCGCCGTCGATAAGCTACACTAAGTCATCGACCTCCTCCAAATCTTACATTTAATAACACATAATAATACTGTGGTAATCGCACTGACGTGAATGGCTTTCAGTCGTACTGTTTTACTATTAACTTATTATATGTATACTTTTAATAAGTACAATATATATTAATATTACTTACGTACTAACATATTCAATGTAATAATTTTCTAAAAGCAAATTTCTGTGCATGAACCTTAATGCAAAGTTTGAAATTTAATTTGGGTCATTAATTGGAAAATATATAATGATAACCGTAGACAGGTTTAATTTTTTTACGAATCATCCGCGGTAAATCTCAAGAATTTAAAAGAATGTTAAATAATTTATAGTTATTTCGGTAATTAATAGCAAAAATGGTAAGGTATATAAAAAAATGTGGTTGTAAAAAGTATTACTTAAACATTTTTTAAATATTTTGGGTTTTCTAATAGGTATTTTATTATTTTCTGATGATGGATAGGTACTTGTATCAACAATAAATAACAACAATATTGAGTTTTTTTTTTATTTCACGTCCTATCAACGAAATAAAGCACTATGGACACTCAATATTATTTTAAAAGAACTCACTAACGATGTCCTAAAAGGTGACCATTGATACCTCGACGTAGTTACCACATAGCTCCCGTAGACTAAAAAACGGGAGTAGCATTTTTTAGTCATATTACGGTCTTCTAGTGCCATCTCCAACCCGTCTGCGAAATGTGAAGGTTTTGGCAAAACCCCTCTATTTCTTGCTGGAGGTTTCTGAACATCACCGGACATCTTTCAGGTGAGATAACGATGATGATGAATCCTTTTAGAAGCCGTGATCACAAGACTTTTACGATAAATAAATATAATTAAAATTAAAGAACGTTTTTTTCCCGTACGATCTTGGTATTTCAAGTACCTAAATAAAATTTATTTAATGACTCAATTTATTTATAGCATTCTGTAAACGATCAGACTTTAATTCTCTATTTTCTGAAATACAGACAACAAGAAGAGAATAATTGTGTTTTTGAAAAAAGGAATAAAACACTTCCAAGAAAAACTTTACCACTGAAGATAAGCTGCATAACGCTACTAACTAGGAAAAATGAAAATAAAAATGTGCATCTTACTTAAATATTTAAATATAATCTGTTTCTTACTTATTTAAATACAGTTTGTGTTATTTTTATTATTCTGTGGTACCTCCTTAATATTTGTGTTTGGAAATTATGACAAGGTATGTAGTAGGTAGGAAGGTATGTAAACATGATATCAAAATTTATGTTATTATACCACTAACCACTTGAACCAGAATTGTGAGTTTCAAAGATGCTTTTCGAATGCAGTGACTATATGTAATTGAAAACATTAGATTAACCAAGAAAGTAACTACCTGTGCAACTGAAAGTTAAGATTTCTAAAGGAAATAGGCTTTATCCTGTCATTACCCTCTAGGCTAGGTCAATGATACTGATAATGTTTTATATATTATTAGTAAACGCTTTTAATGAAGTCAAACACTCAAGCGAACTTAAGAGGCTCAAAATTTGAGTCTTTAAAGCCGGAAAACCGCTTAATTGCACTGTCACTTATCCATATTCACAAAAGCTTACCCTTGCAAGTGGAGGTCACTTGTGTTTAAGGACAAGATAAAAAAGAAAAATGTTTTTCGTTACTTGATAAAAACTATGTTAAAATCATAAAATACTATTTCTTTTAATCAGATACATTAATTACAATTGAATTAGAATTTGTTTTGGCTAGACCTGGTCTATAGACCACGTAAAGTTGTGTCATGCTACATAAGTTGCTTCCTTGCAACTAGTGAAGTATGGAGGTCTTCTAAAACTGGTCAATTACTGACAGCGATCCGTCTCGACCGCGTAGACCCGCTTATCGTCGCGCACACTCTGGTGTACGTAGCTGAAACTGATTTACGACATCACTGATAGGTTATTCAGTGGACAGTGTTTATTAATTGCTACAAGGCACATTTGAACGCATATGAAAGTAAACAAATGTGCTGAAAATTTTACGATAAACGATAAGAAAGAAGTAGAAACCAGTTCTGAAATTATTAAATCATTTAGTTATTTATGTAGTACAAATGTTAGATTCCTATACAATACAGTTCACATTTCTTAAAGAGTTAAAAAGTATGGGTACTAAGCTATGCTCATTAAAGTTGCAAGTCATGTTATATTAGCGACTCCTACTTAAACCTGAATTTAGAAAACTTGAATAATATGTATTCTTTTTCGTCATCTTCTGGTTTATACAGGTAGTATTTGTTGTTCCTTTTGAAATGGTGAATTGGATTGAAGTTCGAGAACAATTAACCAAATTAGTAGTGTGCACACGTATTGTCCCCCGGCGATATATTAATTAGGTCAACACGGCTAGCGCTAGGAGTGAGCATCTTCTGCGGCGCATTGTAACGCAATATGACTGGATAATGAAACCTCCTGCGGGACGGCATAATGTTCGCCGGTGGGGCGTTCTAATCGGGTGTTAGGCTACTATTTAGGTTCATTTCATTTCAGGCCACGTAATGCTAATTAAGAAATTTCTTGCGTATAAGTTAACACGTAACCAAAAAATCTAAGTTTTTATTCTTTTGTTAGCTTAAACCAATGCAATACTGGAATAATGATGAGTTTATGTATTTTTATGTCGATTAATTTGTCTTTCGGTTGACCGATGGGCTGATTAGTGTTTTTCTAATGCGTTGTTTAGTTTAATAGAGTTTTTATTATATTCAATAAATCTTATTAATAATTTGACTTTATGGTTGAATTTTGCGCTATCTTGACATCTGTTTTTCAGTTGAAACAAGCAAAAGGATATAAGTAAAAACATTGAAATTATTCAAGATGAGAGGGACTAGCATTACGGTTACTCCAAAACGTACAAACAACGCTTTACATGTAAATGGCACTCGTCACACAAGCATGTGGCTTACCACGAGTTAGAGAGTAAACGACAATATTAATAATGTGTTTCTCGCATTGTTAATAAATGCTAAAAAAAACCCTAAAGTTAACTAACAGTATTTTAAATGTGTAAAAGACATGAAATAAATTTATTCAATCCTTACACCGATTGTTAGTAAGGAAGTTGGTATTCCATGTTTTCTCTTAGATTTTATTTGTTCGGAATAATGTAGATAAGTGTATTGATCAAAATATATTAGTGAAGCAGCTGCAATGAACTCTTCGACAGCCTTATAATTTCTGACTAACAAGCGCATACTATATTGCGAATAGTGGCTGGCAAGAGCTAGTTCTTTTTATAGCTAGTTCTTTAGCTGGCAAGAGTCTTTTAATACAAAATAACAGCTTTATACTGACTACGTGAGGAGCTTTCAATTAAACTACAAAATGAAGAAACAATAAACGCGAGTGTTCAATGGGGGCAATATTTTACTCGTTATTGAAGTATTTATTGAACGAAATAAGAATAAAAGGCACTGACATAAGAAATGTGTTAAGGATTTCGTAAAAATAATTTCTAATTCTTTTAATTAAATACCATCAGTCGAGATAGCGGTCAAGCGCTTACCTATTCACGATTAAAATAATATATAGGTATATCTAGTGCATAGTTTCTGAACATAGTTTGCCATGCGCTTTGAGAATATGTTTTTTTTCAAGAGCTACTAGAGCTCTAATTTTATCTTATTTTTCATTATCATCATCATCATCAGCATCTTAATTTTATTTACTATTTAAAACAGTAATCTGGATGGAAAAAAGCTTTTGCGATGATTTTATTTAAACATGTTATATTATTCTTTAGTCATAAGATTCTATTCCTGAGTTTAAAATAAAGAATAAAAGAAGAATTTTACATTATTCAATATTTTTTTTTTGTATTATCTACTTATAGTTATTTGAAAACGAAAGTAGTTATGCTATTTTTGTCTTAAGCAAGTTTAAGTTATTGCCTTGAAGTTGAATATTGACATCATTAAACAATTTATAGAGGTTTGTCAAGTAACTAGTCTGGCCATAAATACTGTTACATAAAACCTTTTCTTTTTTTCAACTTTTGAATTATTTTGAATTTGGAACGCGTTTATTATTTTAAAAACTTCTTTCGATTTCGCGCCATTTCACATATTTTTTCGTGTTCATTGTCAAATTACAATAAGGAATGGGGTGTTAAAGAAAATAGGATTGCAGTGATCGCCGCGCACAAAGTGGGTATGGAGCCGTCGATCATATTCCAGACACTTCAAATGTTTTGATCAGCCGTATGATCGTGCATATGTATGTACTATCAACAGATACAACAACACTTCCTCTATCGAACAATACAATGGCTGTTAATGCTGTTAAAGCCAGATTTCGTTGAAATTCCATTAGGAAGCAAAAAATCTTATTGCGAGAAATGAAGATTCCAGCTAGGCCTCTGTCGCGTATTATAAAATAAGACCTGAAGCTCGGTGCTTATCGTCGATATGACACGTCTTAAATCAATCTTTATAATTTAAGATAGTGGATCAAAATGCCTTCTGTCACGAAACACAGGTGAAAGGCACAGAAATATGCTCTTTACCGATGAAAAAAATTTCACAATTGAAGAGCACTACAATAAGCAAAATGATAAAGTGTACGCTCACAGTTCTAAAAAAGCTGCAAGTGATCGGAAAGGCAATATTGGTCATCATCCTGCATCAGTGATGGTTTGGTTGGGCGTGTCTTATCAAGGCGTCCCAAAGTTACATTTTTGTGAAAAAGGAGTGAAAACTTCAGCCAAAGTGTATCAAGAGATAGTCTAGGATCGTGTTATGAAACCTCTCAGCAATACACTATTTAAAAATGTACCGTGGACTTTCCAGCAGGACTCTGCACCTGGTGACAAGGCACGAACTACGCAAGCCTGGCTTGAAACCAACGTATCAGACTTTATAAGAGCTGAAGACTGGCCGTTATCTAGCCCAGACCTCAACCCTTTAGACTACTAATTATGGTAAATTTTGGAGGATATGACCTGATCTAAACGACATGGCGACATCGTCTCTTAAAAAATCTCTTGCGCAAGCAGTCGAAATTAGTCATGGAAACAGTGCGTAAATCGGATAAAATTCAAATTAAAGGTGGCTTTTTCGAATACAATCTTTTTCATTTTGACGTGACAACGTCTTATAAATTGGTTTGCCGGGTGACTCTTCAAGAAACTGCGTTACGCTCCGCTCACGTTATGCGCTTACAATGAGAGCGAGTGAGAGGCACGCGTCCCTTCCACTCGGGCATGGTTAGCCCGCCTAAGAGCGAGAGAGACAGACATAAAAAGTGGAAGGGACGCGTGCCTATAAATTAATGTTTTAAATATAATTCTTTGTATAAATAAATGTTTTAAATTGTTACTATTATTTCATCCTTCTTCCTACTATACGAATGAATATTCACATTAAAATTATTTTACCACTCAAAGTCGTTGTCACGTAAAACTTTCGCCCGTATACCGACTTTACAGGCAACCAACCAGTTTTTTTGCTGAGACTAATAAATATGTAAATATACGTTTAAGTAACATTACATTACTTCATAAAAAATGCATTTTCATATGTAACAGAACTTATGGCCGGACGCAAATCACAAAGATTATTCAATCAAGTCAAACGATTTCTTTTGGTAGTCAGCGCATTATCTGTATGAATCAGCAATTAGTTGAAATCTGTTTTTATAGTCTAAAATATTTATTAGAAAGAAATTTCTTTGAGGCAAGAAATTAGTCCAGGATATTACATATTGTTATTATTTCTATCTTATCGGAGTGTATTTTGTATAAATTATCGCTTCTTTTGGTAGTTTTTCTAACAAATAAGTCACAATGACGATTATGTATTTCGGTAATTCTGTAATAAATATAATTTGAACATTGTCACCCTTCTTTTTTAAAAAGAAAATGAACAATCACTGCTTTTTTATAGGTTGGAGACATTTAACACGTAACGACAGGAAGAAAAAAGACATGCAGTGACTCGATTATAGATAACATCCGGTGCGAAAGAAAAGTGCATTTGCCGCGCAAGGGTAGGTATAGGTGACGTGGGAGCAGAGTGCGTATTCAGAGCTCAATAGCTCTCGACGTCTCTTGCTGACTTCTGAATGCCCGGAAAAATAAAACGAATAAAAAAATAATATAATTAAATCTATTTCATTTCGAAATAACAAAAATCATTCGGAACAAGCCATTGTAGTGAAACAAATGTGATATTTTTTGGTCGTTATTGACAGCGGGCCAACCCAGTTCGTTTGTTGGTTTAGATTATTTCATTATAATTTTAATATATATTAATATTTCCAGAAGATATGGAAATTAAAATTTATATACTCTTACCGACCAGAAAAGAGGGAAAATAAAAAAAATAATAGAAATGACAAATCACCAGCGTTATAATTACAAATTAACTCTAAACGATCCTAATTAACTCTAAACGACCCTAATTAACACTACAGTAGACGTCCGTCACATCCAAACGCCGCGAAGCAAAAGAGAGCGATCGACGCTCTCAGCTCGTATTTATGCTGCCATGCCGCCGCTCGGCCCTGGCTCGGGTGTAGTAGTGGGGGTTTCCGGTAAGACGGCCGATCCTGACGGCGAGGCGTCCACGACCGCTTCTTCATCACAGCCGGGCTGATTTCCTGCTTCCTGATCACTATCACTCTGGTAACCTTCTGTAACATATCCAGAAAAAATTGTAGTCATGAAGGAAAAATAGCAATCTGAAGCGGAAATTGAAGCTTTCTGCGTTATTAGTGCTTTAAACAGAAAAGTAGTGTTATTCACTTCAATTTAAATGTCTTAGAGCCGCAAGCGTGCACTCAAGCGTCTCCAAGAATAGGAACAGAAAATGAAAATTCGCAAACTAAAACAAAATTACAGCTTCAGATTTCCAGTGACGAAAATAAATATAAAAATTAACAAAATAGGAACTGCTACTGATAACGGAATTCCGGCCTTCCGCCATCAGCAACATCCTTATAGAACCAAATAAAAGCAAAGTTCACATTAATCCATGAGCAAAACTCATTTTGTCCATGTACAAAAACAGCGTTAAAGACAGAGGCCCCACGTTTGCTTGTCTCCTTGCGATCGCATAATAGAGGCCCCACGTTTGCAGTATTATGCTTTCGCGACCATTACAACCAAGCCCCACAGTGTGCTTGTTGTCTAGTGTCAGAGGCCCCAAGTTCGCTTGACACCTTGCGATCGCATAACAGAGGCCCCACTTTGCAGTATTATGCTTTCGCGACCATCACAACCAAGCCACAGAGTGTGCTTGTTGTCTAGTGTCAGAGGCCCAAAGTTCGCTTGACACCACTAACTCACCGTTCTCAAAAAATATTGAGCATGTATCCGGAGTCCACTCGCCACGCCACAACACCATATGCTCGGCGGCTGCTTGAGTCTTCTTCCCATACGACCCGGCGAGCAGCTCCAATTCGTATCTGTGGTGCGGCAGCGCGCACACAATCTTGTAAGGACCGCGCATGCCAGAGTCTAGCTTGCCAGTAGATTGTGAAGCCTTATTCACAAATACAAAGTCGCCAACAGCAAAACTGCGAGGCTGACGTCGACCCTCGTTGACGTAGCTGTCCTGGCGTTGTTGATTAGCTTCAAGAAGCCCAGATGCACGTTGTCTTCTGAGGAGCATCAATGCTTCCCGATTGGGATTAGTATTATCTAACGCAACATCTCTTATCAATGACCTGATAACCGGTGTTGTTGCCTCAATACCTACCAACAGTTGCAGTGGTGATGTTTGCGTGGTAGATTGCTTGGTAATGTTAAGGGTAAGTTGGATTTTCCACAGTAAATCAGACCATTTTGAACCTTTATTACCAAGTTCGACCCTAAGCATGTTGAGAACGGTCCTACAGTACCTTTCAACCTGTCCATTCTCATGATGCATACCAGGTGTAATAAAATGTAATGAAATACCCAAATTGCTAAGCCAGGTTTGGAATGTGGAACTGTCAAACATTCTTCCTCGATCACAAATAATAGTTGACGGAGTGCCGAATAGAGAGACAGCGTTAGAAAATACTCGCTTTGATTCTTCGGCATCTTGTCGGTACAAGGGATAAAGCAGACAGTATTTTGAGAATGCGTCAATGACTAATAAGACGTACTTAAAACCATTGGACTCGGGAAGTGGTCCTAGGACATCGGTATGAACTATCGAAAATGGAATGTCTGGTTTCGACCAGGATTCAATAGGTTGATGTGAAGCTCTAGGCACCTTTTTATGTGCAAGACAAATAATGCAATGACCAATATATTTTCGTATAAACGATCGTAGTCCCGGAAACCAAAAATGACGCAGTATTAAGTCTGTAGTCCTGTCAACACCTATATGATCGTGATCGTCATGAAAAATTCTCAATAAACTGAGCCTGTGCCCCTTGGGGATGTAGCACAAAAGTCGGGGTTCCTCGCCTGTCGGCGTATATTTATAATAGAGCAGGTCATTTTTGATTACGTACCTATTTGCATCCAACTCTCCATCCCTTAACTTCGCCATTAACCCCTGAGTCTCGGAATCTGCTGTCTGGGCAATCTTAGCCCAATTATTTGTATTACGGATATGAGCGACATTATTTGAAAGAGGGTGCCTGCTTAAAAAGTCAGCATGCTGCATTAAGATTCCTTTCCTGTATTCCAAAGTGAATCTAAAATCTTGAAGGTAAACCCACCAACGCGCCACCCGAGGTATCAAGTCCTTTTTACGCTCTGTTAATCTTAGTGAATTGCAATCCGTCACTATTTTAAAGTCTATTCCAATTATTCTTTATTCTTTATTCTTTATTTCTTTAGCACAGTCACATGGTATAAAGCTGACAACATTTGATTTAAAAGTACATGTGACACCCTGCAAGGGTGTTGGCAGAATGAGTGACTTATATACTATAACGAATTCTTATAAAATTATTTTCATACATTTCATTAAAACTAATATTGCTATAAAATTAATCATTAATAACATACAATAATAAAGTAAAATAACAATTTGAAAATTAAGATAAATTCATTCTTAATATTAAATTTCATAACACATTAATGTAGGTAGTTAATAAGATTTTAGTTAAATTTATCTTCAAAAAATTCTGTGATTTTATAGTAACATTTATTAACTAATAAGTTTTTGAGTTGCGCTTCGAAATATTTTGCTTTTTTTATACATTTCAAGTCAGTGGGTAAGTGGTTGTATATTTTTATTAACATTGAATGGGGAGCAGATGCGTATAATTTCAATTTAGAGAATGGTAGTTTTAATTTGTTCTGATATCTATTATTTCTTCTTATTTCTTTTCGTGGAGAATACAGATCAAAATGCTTCATTGTAAACTTACAAGCTTCAAATATGTATAAGCAAGTGATAGTCAGTACCCTGAGTTTAATAAAATAAGGTCTACAAGATTGCATTTGGTCTATATTGCATATTATTCTTATAAACCTTTTCTGTAGGACGAAGATATCCTGGATATCTGTGCAGTTTCCCCATAGGATAATTCCATAGGACAGTAGCGAGTGCGCATAAGCATAATAAGCTGCAAGTGCAATGTTTTGGTTGGTAGCTCGTTTCAATTGACTAATGGCGTAAATCAAGGTTGATAATTTATTTGCTAACTTTTGTATATGCTTTTTCCAAGTGATATGAGATTCGATCTCTATACCCAATAAAGTCGCAGAATCTACAGTTTCTATATGTGTTGAGTTATAGTCGTACTTCAGTTCTAAAGGCACTTTCTGGTATGGTTTAAATTGAAGTATTTTCGTTTTTGTAAGATTCAATTGTAAATTGTTTTTGTCTAGCCAGTTAGTTATATTTTTAAATAGTAGGTTTAATTCATTTTTTAATGTGTATATATCTGTACAAGTTAACATTACCGAGACGTCATCCGCATACGAAACACTATAGTGCCCTATTTGTGTAGGCAAGTCATTGATGTACACAAGAAACAGGATACAGCCCAGTACACTCCCCTGAGGAATGGAACCCAAAACTGTAGCCTGTTCCGATCTTATATTTTCAGTTCTTCCAGTATTAAAGTTAGTATGCTCTATTTCGACGTATTGTGAGCGATTTTTTAGGTAAGAAGTCAACCATTCATGAGCAACTCCTCTTATGCCTAGCCCATACAATTTTTCTAGTAGTAACTTATGGTTTACCCTGTCGTACGCCTTGCTCATATCAAGCAGAACACCGATAGCATATTTTTTATTATTGATTGCATCCAAAATTTTTTGTATATATTTGTAGATAGCTAAAGTTGTAGATTTGTGCTTCTGGAATCCGTGTTGACTATCGTGTAATATTTTAAAATTTTCAAAGAAGGCGTAAAGTCTGTTTGCCATAGCAGTTTCGAAAATTTTTGCAAAGGTGGACAATAAGGCTATAGGTCGATAATTAACGGGGTTTGTCTTGTCACCCTTTTTATGGATTGGTCTAACTAATGATATTTTCAGGGCATCAGGGAAGCTACCTTCTCTAAAAGATTGGTTTATTAGTTGAGTCAAAGGAACGTTTAACTCTTCAATACATGATTTAATCAAGCTTGAAGGAACTTCATCGATGCCATAACTACTTTTAACTTTAAGTTTTTTTATAATTTTGCTTATTTCTTTGGTATCGACTTCTCTCAAGTAGAGGGAGTTAGGAGAAGAGTTTGGTGCCTTAATGTTAACGCAGCTTCCATTGCATGTATTATTTATTTCTATAAAGTAAGTATTGAATATATTTGCTATTAGTTTTGCGTTATTAATTATTGTTTTATTTTGTTTTAAAACTATATTTTGTTTGATGTTCGGACGCTTTTGATTAGTTTCTTTTTTAATTATTTGCCACATAGAACGGCTTTTGTTTATCGAATTCATAAATAGTTTAATGTTATTTAATTTCTTTGACATAATGAAAGCTTTTTTTAAAGTTTTACTGTAAGTTTTGTAGTAGGTGTTTATAGTTTTATCTTTAGTCTGCATTTTTAATAATTTTAATAGACGTTTATTTTTACAAGATATTTTTAGTCCGACAGTAATGTGCTTTCTGATTTTTTTACATGATGATTTTATTATTATTTTAGGAATACATTTATTTAGTGTTTGAAGAATTTTTGAGTTAAATGCATCGTAATTTTTGTTTATATTATTTTTGTGGATAAGAATTTCAGTCCAATTTATATTTTGTAGTGCTTTTTTGAATTTATTCATATTATTTTTATTAAATACTCGTTTCTCTGTGGTAAATTGTTTTTGGGGTACTATGCTTATTGGCGTGGTAAAAAGAACTCCTCTATGATCAGAGAAACCACATTCTTTCACTTTTAAAGAGTTCTCATGAGTTGAGAAATTAGTGAACAGTAGATCGACACATGAAGAACCCGTGGGGGTTATTCTCGTGGGTTCTTTTACTAACTGGTTAAAATTACACGTTAACATTAAGTTTTCAAGAACCGTCTTTGTGGTGTTGTTAGTAAGGAAGTCCACATTAAAATCACCGCCTATCACAATCGATTTTGTTTTATCTTTCAATGATAATAATTTGAGAAGGCTCTCTATTTTGCTTATAAATATGTCCTTATTTTTTTTACTATTAGGCCAGTACAAATTAATAATTAATAGATTAGCGCCAATTATCTCAACCGCACTTATCTCAAAAATCCTTTCTATTGATAAATTTTCTATATCCTCCCTTGGTCTTGATTCTACATTTTCTTTGACTAGGATACATACTCCTCCTCCTTCAGTTAACTTTTGAGTTTCACGGCAGTAGTTGGACATTATTTGGAAGCCATCTAAATGGAAAATCTTAAGTTTTTCTTTATTTAGCCATGTTTCAGTCATACAGACGGCTTGTAGATATTTATTTTCATCGAGAAACTCTTCGAGTAAATGTTTCTTATTATTGATGCTTTGCATATTCTGATAGAGGATACAAATTTTGTTCTCGAAAGTTGAAGATTTTGTTGTTGTAGCTGGTTGGTCGTTTTTGATCGCTTTTGTCATACGTATTGGACTGACTGGCATAGGTAATTTCATCCGGCTTCACCGTCGTACTACTATTAGGATTTTCATAGTTTATTAATGACGCTCTACCGTCTATGAAAAGCTTGTTATTCCTGATTACTGCGTGTTTTCCCTCTTTTCTTGCATTCACCAGCGCTTCTTTTAGTTTTCTTTTTTCTTTTAACGTCGTAGGATTTAGGTATTCACTTACACCCAAGCCTACTTCATTAAAGTACTTGTAATTATTTAATATGAACTTTCTTAATCTTTTACTTGATAACTCAATTTTAAGTGGATTTCGATGTCCCCTTTTTCCTATGTATGTCACATCTTCTATGTATTGTTGTATATTTATATTTAATATGTCATGGCATATATGTGAGACTTTCTCGATCAGTTCGTCATCTGTTTCTCTGTAATTTGAGGTTAAACCATGTAGCACGAAGTGTCTGCCATAGTCTTCTAATTTTTCAACGGATTTTATGTTATGTAATCCCTGTTTAATTTTTAGGTTTTCTTCCTGTAATTTAGTACATTCTGATGTTAAAAATGTTATTTTCTGTTCAAGATCATTTATTTTTTCCTCGACACTATTGTATTTTAATTGGATAATTTCTATACTTTGTTTCAATTCTGTGCTGAGTTTAGTAAGTGTATTTTCTATTTCTGTGTGGATAGTTGTTTGTATTACTTGCAAGATGGACTCATTGTTCTGGCGAAGACTTCGCTGTAAAAAATCATTGATTTGGTATACGAGCGTTTGGTCTATGTCCTTTAGTATCTGAGTAGATGTGGGCATCTTTTTGTCTGAAACGGACTCAGATGAGTCATCCAGTGATATTGTATCTCCCTGAACTAAAGACATTGAGTCGTCAGGTACTGGTGATATAGCGCGACGTCTAATTTGTTTATTTATCACGCTATTTTGTTTGTAGCTAGAGTTGTAGTCCATTTCTTCACAATTTTGTCTTACTGGTGTATTAGTGTTATCTAGTTTAGGAGTTTTTGAATTACAGAGAGGACATTTCCAACGTTTTTTATGTTCAGTAGTCATTGTATTTATAAATCTTTTCTCGGGTACGTTTGCATATTCGATATCATATGCTTCATCGCAAACACAGCATATCATGAAGTATCTGTCCTGTATTCGCTGTCGGCAACCGGCACAAACCCGCTCTTTACTCGCCATCTCACATAGAATAACCAAAAACAAACTTTTCTAAAATAACAACTGTTTTTATTCTAATTCCTTTACCAATTTGTGATGGTTTGCCTGGGCGGATTCACTCTTATGCACAGAATATTATTCTTTTTTAATAAAAAAAAATATTTTTAAAAAAAAAAAAAAAAAAAAAAAAAAAACAAAAAACACCTATTGTCGATTCATTGATTTGAACACACGGTTTTAAGTTGGAGACGTACCATGAATGGCGCTGCACCGAGTGATCTATAAGTTGAGTGACAAAATCTTTGTTCTTATCGGGCGCAGCTTGTAGTAACAAAGCAATACGTCATCTTTTGTTCAAATGGCCTTGCGTACAATGACTCAGCTTACTCTCAGCTCGGCTATTTTTGGTCGGTTGGGTTTATAAATTTTGAATTTGATTTCACTATAACTTCACAGTCACTGCATGAATCACGACACTGTTTTCACCATTTAAAAGGAAATTAGTTGATTTTTAAGATGATATTTAGATCAATACATTTCTTGTATGTTTTACTAGCGAAAAAGATTTTACACTTGAGAGCAACGAGAAACGTGTCTTTACTGGAGTAATGTTCGAACTTATATCATCATACATAATTAAATAGTGACGAAAATGCTTAAGAGCGCAAACGATAGCAAGCGTCTCCAACTCATAGCTATGATACCTAGTTTCGGCACCTTGAGTGGCCCTACTAAAGTATGAAACAACTCTCTTCATCTTACCGGGGTGTTCCTGCAGTAAAATAGCACCTAAGCCAATAGCACTGGCATCGGTGTGAAGTTGTGTAGGGAGTTTGGGATCAAAGATTGCTAAAACAGGCTCATCAGTTAGACATCTTACAATGCTTCACCCTTCTTTAAAAGTTTAGATATGGGGGCAGTTTTAGACGAATACCCAGCTATGTATCGTCTGAAATATCCTGCAAGACCTAGAAATTGTCTAACCTCCTTTACATTGGTTGGCCTTGGAGATTTGACAACAGCTTCTACCTTCCCTGGGCTCGGCCGTACCTGACCATGTCCTACTAACCGACCTAGGTACTCTACCTCCGTATCCAGAAAAGAACACTTTTTGTGATTGACGGAAAACCCCGCGTTTTTAAGTGTACTCAAAATTTCGCGCAATATGTCAAAACCTTCTTCTACTGTGTAGGATAAGGCTAAAACGTCATCGATGTATGTTAGTACCTTACCAGAGTCTATTAATGGCTTTAGAGTCTTCGTAATGACCCTTTGGTAAACAATGGGAGCATTGGCTAAGCCATAGGGCATTTTTAAGTATTCATAGTGCCCTTCGGGGGTTACAAATGCTGTTTTACTGATCGAATCATCATCTTTCACCGGGAGCTGATGAAAACCGGTAGCCATGTCGAGACTCGAAAAGAACTTGAAGTTACCTAGCTTGTCAATATGGTCATCTATGAGCGGCAAAGGAAACCTTTCTTTTACAGTAACAGCGTTAAGCGCTCTATAGTCTACGCACATCCTATCACTTCCATCTTTCTTCTTCACGAGGATGATGGGACTCGCGTAGTCAGACTGTGATTCACGAATTATTCCCTTGCTAAGCAAATCGTTAATAATGTCACGAACCCTTCTTTTCTCATCCAAAGATAATTTATAAGGACGATGACAAACTGGGGTAGTTGAAGTTAACTTAATTTCCATACTACCTGTGTTTACCGTAGAAGTTGCTGTCCCAGTAACGAAAATATCTGAGAAGTCTCGGATTATTCCTAGTAACCGTACTCTTTCACTGCCAATTAAAGGGGATTTAATATTTTCAACTTCCATGGTACTCACACGTTGCACATTTAAGGGAATATCTAATCGAGTTATCCGTTGCTCATTTTTAGCTCGGATATACGTTATTCCCTGACGATTCAAAACATCAGTACCGATTAAAATTGGTGCATTAATACAATTACTGGGAACCACGTACAAATCTACTTCAAGTGACACTTCCGGAAAATCGATAATAGTTGTTACATATGAAGTTGATTCGATTTCTTGGCTTCCTATCCCTCGCATTAAGCGATAAGTCGGCTTTTTATTAAGATTAAAATGTTTTAATATTAATTCCGAAATTAAAGAAATGTCAGATCCGCTATCAATTAAAATATCAACTGGTATTTTTTGAACTAAGCCTGGCATTATGTTATTGAGCTGTGATTTGGTTTTGAACAAAAATTTACAGTCGACGGATTTTTAGCACAATATGAATCAGAACGCTGCTTTAAGAAACAAGTATCCACCAAGTGCCCATTACGTTTACAAAATGTGCAATACGTTACACTTCTGTTATTGTTAGAGGTTGAGGGGGTAGTTTTGGAATCATGTTGGGTATGTGCAGTCTCACTTCTAGATTGTTTGGGACAGTGCCATTTTTTATGACCAATTTTCCCACAAACAAAGCACGCGACACTCCTATCGCCTTTGGACATTTCGCGTTTACGCGAATACAATGATCCAGGCTGCTTTAATGAACGAACAGGATGGTTGGAGTTCTTAAATTCAGTGGCAGGTTTAATAAATGCTGACAGAAATTCAACGAGGTGTTTGGTGTCCAATTTTGCGTTGGTCGCCGCAGCTTTAACTTGGGGATCGGAAATGCCTCGAATAACTATTGCGACTTTCAATTCATCTGACAATCCAGTAACAATATTGAGCCGCAAAAGAGATCTACGAGCATATTCTGCATATGTTACGTACTTATTGGAATTAGAGCACATCACTTCATAGAGGACAGTAGCTATATCAATATTACGTGGGCATAGCGAACGAAATTCTGTCTTAAAATTACTCCACGTCCTATCACTTGTAACCCACTCATTTATCCATGATTTCGCATCTCCCCTCAAACACCCGCCTATGCGCCCGAGGCATTCACGATCATCCCAATTGTTTACATTTTTGGCCCGATCGACCTCTGCACACCATATATCAAAGTCATTTAAATTAGGATCAAAATGAGAAATATAGAAATTTTGAGACCTTACTTGAACAAGCGAAGATAATGCTCCAACAATTCTGCTCGTTACATCCTGGTCCTCCTGCTTACGAGAGCCCCCTTCGGTGGCTCCAGTCAATTCGGTGGGTAAAGTAGATGGAGGAGTTTCGACAATTGGATGCGACGGAACCACTTGAGAGGAGGTTACAGGCGGTTGTAATCTATCCTCAAGAGCAGTAAGCCTTGTGAAAATCTTCTCTAATGCGTCGTTATGAAAACTGTGATAACGGTAGTATGAACTATTGCGGTGTTTATAGCGAGTACTGCACGGACTACGTGATCGCTCCCGGTCACTAGTAGGACTTACACGTGGTGTACCAACACTATTGTGCCGTCTAGATAACCTATCTCGGTGACCACGTGGACGAACCTCATGTTGTCTTAACGGCGATTTATAACGTTTCATGACCTGAACACTATGACGTTCAGATGATGAACTATTGCCACGTGGTTGCTTCCGAGAATGATTACGTTCTCTTGATCTAGACGCACGCCCGGACATGTTAACTAGTTAAGAAGCAAACACTAAAACAAGATAGCACGAGCGGCAAATAACACGCGTGAATCCCACTTCTGATCTTACCGACCAGAAAAGAGGGAAAATAAAAAAAATAATAGAAATGACAAATCACGAGCGTTATAATTACAAATTAACTCTAAACGACCCTAATTAACTCTAAACGACCCTAATTAACACTACAGTAGAAGTCCGTCACATCCAAACGCCGCGAAGCAAAAGAGAGCGATCGACGCTCTCAGCTCGTATTTATGCTGCCATGCCGCCGCTCGGCCCTGGCTCGGGTGTAGTAGTGGGGGTTTCCGGTAAGAATACTATATTTTTTACTTGATTAATCTTTCTACTTGACCCTATTTGAAGTAGTATATTTATTTTAACACGGGTATGTTATAGCTCTTTAGTAATGGTGATTTTAATAAACCACGCCCCCACGGCACCATCCCAATGTCCCCTAAATTTCTCTGGGTCTTTTGCTGCCTCTCTTAAAGTGTCAAACACTCACAAGGGGGCGTTATCACCCCACGTTGGGAACCTATGAATTCTAAAAAGATAATAAACTGGTCTGAGGGGATTTTGTTGCCTACTTTATTTTTATTGCTCTCAACTATGCTGGCAAGCGACATCTTCGTGATAATTCAAAGCAAGTAAATCAAACATGAAATACATTTTAGACCATGAGATTAAAAAATGTAAAACAATATGGCATTATATGAGTGTAATATAATGCCATAATAACCGCTTGGCTACTGTACTTATTATTCGAGCCTTGGTAAATTTCATTGACACTGTAATAAATTATGTTACAACAGCCGGTGATTACGCCGTTACAGTATTACGGTACCAAACTAGCAAGAGCAGTAACGTACCTTACCAGTGTAGGTTTTATTTTCCCACGTTTTTCTCAGGTCGCTTTCTTATTTGTCTGTCTGTCTGTCTGTGCAGTTGGATTCTTGCAACTCAATTTTGAAGCACTTCCCGGCCATCTAGCGAGTTGAAACTTTCAGGGTAGCTCAGAACCCGATGACTATGCACGCTTTCAACTTTCAACTTTCTAGGTGCACTTTCAGGTTAACTTTCGGCAACTTTCACTTTTGTATGGGGCTTATCCGATTGTTGCGTAACACATGGTTACTTCGTTGAGTTAATAATTAAAAAGAATAAAATAATAATACTAGATTTAAAAATCTAAAAATCCCACGTTTTTCAGTGACTAAAAAAGAATAAAAAAACTGGTTGGTTGCCTGTAAAGTCGGTATACGGGCGAAAGTTTTACGTGACAACGACTTTGAGTGGTAAAATAATTTTAATGTGAATATTCATTCGTATAGTAGGAAGAAGGATGAAATAATAGTAACAATTTAAAACATTTATTTATACAAAGAATTATATTTAAAACATTAATTTATAGGCACGCGTCCCTTCCACTTTTTATGTCTGTCTCTCTCGCTCTTAGGCGGGCTAACCATGCCCGAGTGGAAGGGACGCGTGCCTCTCACTCGCTCTCATTGTAAGCGCATAACGTGAGCGGAGCGTAACGCAGTTTCTTGAAGTGTCACCCGGCAAACCAATTTATAAGACGTTGTCACGTCAATAACCCGGCGGGGCCAAGCGAGGGGCCACTCAAAACGTGGGGTAGCATCTTTACAAATACTCTCAACATCTATGCATATCATACATCTCATTACATCTCCATAAGTAACATGCGCCCCCACGTTTTGAGTGGCCCCTCACTTGGCCCCGCCGGGTTATTTAATTCTTTTTTGGTCACTGAAAAACGTGGGATTTTTAGATTTTTAAATCCAGTATTTTCTAATGTATAAAAACACTTTCTAGTAGCTTTTCTGCTTCTTCGATATTAAACGAATATATTAAAATAACATTGGGCTAAGATTTAACAAAAAAAATATTTGTATTAATATACTCAGTACCTAAAATTATCTCTTTGCCACCCAGTAACTACTTCGTGTTTGATAATAAAATATACAAGTTTTGAATTGTAATCTATATAGATCATAACTCAATTTTATGGTCTCTTCATTGTATTAGATACCTTAAAAAGTTATATATTCATAAGGAAGCTTAATAATATTTTGTTCAAATACACACCAGCTTCTCACAATATTACACAATGATGTTTTGCCGTGAGATAATTATGCAAACGACTCATACGGATAAGAGAGTTGCAGTGTGATGTATTTACCTAATATTTTTATATACTTAAAGCAAGAAAAAGTTTGGGTGATGAGTTTAATAACGTGTATTAAAATCAATTGAGGATTGCAACTCTGGCGATTCAATACGCCATAACTTCTTTGGTATCACAAAATTTTAAGGCATCTGTCTCGGACACACTATACGATCCGAGTGAACTATATAGAAAGTTGACAAGATCACTCTTGCACTAAACTAAACTTGTTTAAACAAGTTTAGTAAGAGAATTATAACATAAGTATAAAATAGTAAAGAAGACTCGTATTTGATAATTTATCAATAAGTGGGATCCCTGCGGTACGCCTGACGTTACTTTCATTACTTAACCTAGTTAACCAAATTTTTTTTAGTTTAAATAATAGGCGCAAATAATTTGACGTTTTGTTGCACAGAACAGTTAAGACCATACACAAGATTGTAAATGGTTTGATAGACAGACCCCTGTTATTATCTAAAATTAATTTTATAAATAAAGCAAGGCTGCCCATACCTGCTAACCAAAAACTAAAAAGTTTCGTACCAACAAAAATTATACAAGAAACTGATTTATCTCTCATTCATTGATATTATACGATAAGGAATTTAACCATATAGATTTATTTGATGTCTCGCTGAGAAGTTTAAATGTCGCTTTATTGGAAGCGTTACGCACTAATGACAGATAATAAGGTTTGTCACATTTGTTTTAAATACCTTTTTTTATTTTATTTTAACTTGCTACACAATTAACGGCACATCCGGTTTTTATTGGCTGTCCAATAAATTCATATGAATGCTCTAGGTTTGTTTGATTTGGTTTGTTTGCAATCTTATACTCGTACATCATGCATGTTTGTTTTCTCGGTACTGTACATACTTGTATTACCGCTTTTTATGCTAGTTTCATATCAAATAATTGTACGAAATTCTTAAGTAAATTTACTCATGTACTCCTTGTCTGAAAATGTAATATGTTAAAATCTTCGGTAGTGACTGTCTTGTATCAAAAAAGATATTTTTGACGTGACAACGTCTTATAAATTGGTTGCGGCTGGGAGTCACTTATGAAAAAGTGTAACGCTCGGTAACGTTACGATGAGTCACCGAACGAGAGAGAGGCCCGCCGAATGTTTTCTCAATATTTAAAAGTTTATTGATTTTTAATATTATAAGTATATATATGAAATTGTAAACTCTTTATGATATATATAATACAAAAAAATTGTTTATATCGATAAATTTTGATAACCATCCAAGATTGTTCCATTTAAATCATTAATGTATAAATCACTTATAATATAAATATTTAATAGTAGTAGATATATTTCCTATATAACCCAAATTATTCATTTATTAATTTTCGAAATATATTACAGGCATTTATATTTAAACATCCTGTTACATAATGATTTATAGTTTTTTTTATCCTCAACAAAATCACTCAAATAGGAATTAGTTAAGTTTAAGTTTACATGTACAATGTTTTAGTAAACAAAATATATTTCTATAGTTAAAATTTGTGCAATTCTTATTTTCATTCAATTCCTTGTTCCTATTGTGCAATTTAATTATATTCATATCAATAAATATTCTACCGAGAAAAAGACGTTGTCACGTAAAATCTTCGCCCGTAAAACCGACTTTACAGGCAACCATTTTTTTTTCGACTTCTAGAAGGTTAAGACCTTATCCAACCTACTAAGTTTCCACTGATATCAAACGCAATAGTTTATTGCAAAAATGTGATTATCAAGGCGGTGTAGACTGAGAAAATCTTTTGGATATTTGAAAAAGCAGCGGAAGCGGAAGAGCCATGAACGGAAAAATTTGCGTCTTTCCGGAAGCACTCAAAGTCCTGCTGGTCGGACCCCGAGCGATTATACAAAGTATTTTTTTTCATTTCGATGGAATTTTTTATTATCCAGTTTTTTCATATTGAACTGTGGTTTATATTACTTCTCGATATTATTCATGATCATGTTTAATAAAGCCATCAAAATATATAAAAAAATTAACGAGATATGTGTGTTTGAATTTTAATGCCGAAATTAAAGTTCACTAAAAACGAATACGGAGATTTTTAAATTAAAATATCATATTCTACTGAGTAAAGCTATACTTCAATTACACGCCTTACATAAACTGGCCTTACATAAGCAATAAAAAATTAAGTTTATTTTGGTAACAAAAAAAAACAAGAAATATTTTACACTTTAACGACTAAAACCCGACTGCGGGAAAAAAACTTGTCAACATAGAATAAAATATAATAATGGAATACGAATTCATTAATACCATTCGAAATGAGAATAAAATTTTGACAATGATTGAGGAATCAAATCTTGTATCTACTGTTGTGTTAAGTGGTACATACATAGCAAACACATATGTTATTGATATAATATAAAGTAAATGTTGTAATGAAACTACAGTAATCCAAACATCCTTCACCTCACTCTTCAAAGGGGTCAGGCGAATAGCATTAAACATAATCAGAACACCTCCGCCATCTGATTTCACATTGTTCGAACTCGACAGAAAACAATGTAACGGATAGTCTAAAAATTGAGTAACGAGGGATTGACTATCTATCAAATTAGTCTCTGTTAAACAGATGACATGTGTTGACAGTTCAAGACATTAATGTAATATTATTTATTGTACAAAGTATCTGACTAACATTTTTGTTATATTATAGAATGACAGATCAAAACAATTTACAACAAGAAACATACTATAATTTATCCAATATTTGTCTATTATTGATACATACAGGGTGTTCTAGAAGCCGATGTCAAGCCGAAAGCGGGTGATAGACTAACTCATATAAGTTATCAGAAAAATATAAAAAATATCTAAATATATATTTAAAAAAAAATCTAACATTAAAAAAATCGATAAAATTTACACCCTGTGACGGTTTTTTCACTCTTGTGAACGCTACAAATCTTGACTTTTCTAAACATTTTCTTTTGCTTTCTATTGCAGATCTGCTCCAGATTAAAAAAATATGCCATTTTTATCTTAATTAATTTTTCTCATAGCTTTAACAAGCTGAACACTGAAAAAAAGTACTATGCGAGTTTGGCAACTAACTGCAAAAGTTGGCGCATTTAATAAGGATTCCTAAATGGTATGATACTTGCTAGACAATTTCTTAAATTGTGGACAATATTTTTTTATCCAAAAACAGGCAAATTTCAACAAATCTTTCTTACGTACTTAAAAATTATTCTAGTGTACCCATGGTTTGTTGAGAGTTTTTTACGGTGGAATCTCACCACGCGGCCCCCTCTGTAGTGGCAGCTCCCGCTCCAGCACAACGTACGGGTCTACGTTGGACCGGAACCAATTCTCGGATCGAAACATGCCCTCGGCTTGCTCGTTGTTGCGAGCTGGGCCCCCCTTAGTGATTTTTAGAGAGATTTTAATCCTCGCAGCCCCCACCCCGAAAGATGGCAGCCCCCGGTTCTGCACTATGTACAGGGTTCCGGTATCCCTGCTAGTTTAGGTCCGCGCTGGTAAGCCGATAATCGCCATATCTGGAGGCCGTTCCCCTAGCCGCCACCCGGAGGACGCGTCCGATGGCAGACTAGCAACTGCACATGGAAGACTACTCTTACCACTTATATGTATATTAAATCGCAAACTTATTAATACTTATGCAATATCAGAGTCCGTCTCTGCATTAGCGCGATATAGTTGTTCTATAATTAAGAGTACATAGCTGAGAGGCTCTTCTTTCATTGATCGTAAAGCTGGATAGCCCTACAACGGTGTTAGACTGCCCTAACACTTGTAATATAACTGCCAGCTAATAGAGATCAGAGCATACTTTCCTATGATAGATTTAACATTGGTTTCTACCATATGGAACGTGTTCCTCATAATTCATATTTTACAGTTCATTTTGCATACCCCTGAATTGTTTGCCAAAATAGGTTGAAACGGTTCAGGGATTTTGACAAAAATAATAAAACAGGAATTTTATTTATAATTTTCGTGTATCCGCTTCAATATTTGCAGGTTGATGAATATAAATATATGCAAAGCTATGATATGTAATAATTCATTATTTGACAAGCCTATTTCGCCCTCTAGCGAGTATCATGATCAATATGCCGCTCCTAAGACAACTGGTGTATAATGTTTCGGGACTGATCCGAGTATCATTTGATTTATTTTAGCACTACTGTCGTAATAATTTCATAGTAAAAGGTTTGATATCTTACCAAATCATTATCAAAAGTAAGGTTAGATATTTTTTAAATAAAGCCACATTTACCAGATTTACGACGCGTTTTTTTGTTTTTTATGATTAATCCTGACAAATCGACTCCATTACAGGAGCCGTGATCACAGGATGACTAAGGTAATTATGACAATTGAATATGCCTATAGCGTTTGGCATTAGGGAAAGATACTATAATCTAACCATAGATAATATATATTTTTTGAAATATTTATTATTTTCTTGAGTTCACAATTCTTTTGCCCAAACTCAATTTGGAGAGGATTGTTAGACAGTCCTCTTAGAGACAGTCATCTTAGAGATGACTTGTATTTTAAAAAAAATATTGAAATAGAATAATCTTTTTTATATAAAGTACTTGGCTGTTGTTTATTTATTAGTCTGTGCTACTTTATGTCGTAAGTTTACTTTACTTAAATCACTATCTATTTTGTAATAATAGCTAAGAAACAAGTTTCCAGATCCACAAGTACTACGTACTGATACCGCAATTCGCAACTATCTCTAACTATATCAACTAAATCTACAGTTTGACATTAATTTGTCTGAGTAACCGTGGGTATTGTTGATTTTGTAAGCAATTAACATAGTGCTTTGTGTTTTATGACTTATGATATTTAGTTAGATGGTATAGTTAATTAACCAAGAAAATGTCAAGACCTCCGTGATCGTGGGCTTGCACACCACAATGTACCGAGTTTGATCTCCTTACGGGTGTATGTAAAAAGCGAACTTTTCCATAATTTGATCAAGCCTGAGTCTTGCGGTATCGTCGCTGTTTCTGAATTCCATAACACTATATATGACATTGTCTAATATTCATTTACTTTTTATTTATTCATTACTGTGCCTGCAATTTCGGACACGTGGATGTCGGAAAATATAATCTATGACGTAAACCTGGTGTTTTTTTCTGGTAAAGTTCCAAGTGATCTATGAAGATGTCCCTCAATTGCTTTATTATAGGCAAATGCTTCTTTGTAAACAATTTTAAGTTTCGAAACATCCAGAGCTTACTTAAAACAATTTACCAGGGATTTGTTAATGTGAAAAAACAACAATTTGTTAAATGGATATTCTTAACATCAGAATGTATACCAAATTGTGTACTGTGCATCAGGGCACAAGCAGAGATTAACTTAATAAAGTAAAACAATATTTTAATTAGTTCCTCGTAAAAGAAGAGACGAGAGGAGAATAGAAGAAGATGAGATGTGATGAGAGAGGTAGGGTGAAGTGAGATGAGGCGAGGTGAGACGACACGATACAAAACTATCGTTTTGTCTACGAGATAAGAGGAAATATGATAAGATGAGATAGGCGAGATGAGACAAGACGAGACGAAAAGAGACGAGACAAGGCGAAACGAGTCGCGACGCGACACAGAGCAGAGCAGGGTAGAGACACCACCTGCGGTTGGTTTCTACCCGGGAAGAGTCACAAGCCTTCATCCGTTGCGTCCATCTGGGAAGGCGCGTGTGGTTCTCACCTAGACGAGGTTGCGGTTAAAAACCATTGACCAGATCCTATAAGGGGTGTCGGTCGGGGTAGAGAAAAGTCAGGTCGGCTGACTCTCAGAAGGGGTCCTTAAAAGTGGGGAATGGCGCGTTTGTTGTTGGAGTCCTGAGATTTTAAAAGTAGGTTCAGGTCAGGCGAAAGCTGATTGGGTGGGATTTTGGCCTTTGTGTACGCACGCGTTATCGCTCGGCGCGGGGGTGATCGCATCAAGATGTGCATTTAAATTATATGGTCATAATGCACAATTATTTTATATATATTAAATTATATGACAAATTATTATGCATAAAGCGCTTAAGATAAATATCGTATTTAAAATGATAAAAATTAATACTGTATCCGTCTTAATAGCTTTCCAATTATCGCATTGTGCATACGTGACCATTTTTTTGAAGATAGAATATTTCGCTTTCCTTAAAAGTTAGATATATGCCACGGCGGACTTTTTTGTATATCTATAAAAGAGTATTATCTCACCATTCACTGTTTTGTTATATCACATAGGGATAAGGCAGCATTTTCAATAAAAGCATCCAGGCGGCTTGATTTTTTCCGACATTTCAACAATAATCGTTATATTTCAGCCAATTTACACCAAATCTTGACAAATTATATACCTAAACCTTCCTCATGAATCACTTTATCTATTAGTGAAAAGTGCATAATAATGTGTTCAGTAGCTGTTGAGTTTATTGCGAGAAAGACAGACAGACCCATAAGATGACTTTGTTATATAATATGTAGTGATTCGTCAATTAATAAAGTACTTAGACAAGCCACAAATTCATTAATATTATCAATTTACCTAATATATTTTAGTATATTATTACAAAGATCTATTTCCATAGAGTAAGGCCCAGATGCAACTAACTAATTATGAAAAGTATCTAAATTAAATTTACCTGTATCCTCCAATAGGGCTTAACAACTATTTTGTATAGTGTGACCATGTTAGTATTACATACTTAAAATTCCCGTTATTTTTCCGATATAAACAATAATGATAATAAGCGATATTAGCATCTTACTGAAATAGCATTAATTTCCAAATCTTAATAAATCTGCCAATACCACAGACGCTTCGTAATTATTAAACAACCCCAAGTTAGGTAGCGATCCGTTGGTTTTCTTTTGTTTTCAAATAGATATTTTGAACCTAAGCTAAAATTAGCTTATAGAGCACGTACATTGCAATGTCCAGAACAGGTCAGATGGCTGACCGCAGTTTGCGTTGCATCGAATGTTACAGTCTCGCTCAGGAAATTAATATAAATTCCTATCGCATAAAATGGGAATGCGAACAGGCTTCGCGCTGTCACGCCGCAGTGATGAAGCCTATTGTGTGAAAGTGATTCAATGGTAGCCGGCCTCAATTTATTCACGTTAGTTTGAGTTTGAATGCGGTGGTAACAAATTGCATAATGTTTTATATACGTTTGACCGCTGCGCTGGGTCGAATCCGTTATAGTGTCTGAAGGCTTTACTTTATGTATGACGGTTTATTGGGATTGTCGGTAGCTTTTTAAGGCTATTCTGGATATCGGGAGTTTAGATAATAAAATGTTATTTATAAACATAATAGAACTAGTAAATCATATACCTAAGTATGTTTACTGTACTCGGTTTCGTTTATACTTAAGTAAACGATACTAAATACGATACAAGAAACGAAAATTCTGAAATGATTGCACCCAACTATTTAATTATTTACATTTTAAATTAGTATTAAATTATAAAAAAAAATCAATAGGCCGTTTTAGTAATAAACAATATGATAACTGAATATAAATACAGAAAAACATTTTAAAAAGATTTATCACTAGTAACTTGAAACCCGTTACCGTTTGACTTCGAGGTTCACTCCCGCTCGGTCAATCCGGTCGCTGGTTATATGGTGGTGTTCGGCCAGATTAAT
Organism: Calamotropha paludella; assembly: GCA_927399485.1. Taxonomy (NCBI): domain Eukaryota; kingdom Metazoa; phylum Arthropoda; class Insecta; order Lepidoptera; family Crambidae; genus Calamotropha; species Calamotropha paludella. The sequence continues at coordinate 15,401,663 of OV656815.1, read as the reverse complement.
TAATCTGATCCCGGAAGAGGCAGCTGTCTGTGTGTGATGAATACGAGCAATCGAGTGGGTATATATATATTTTTTATAAATATTAAATATCTCTGTATTATATATCTTTCTCCGTTACCCTAGTATCTTACCCTAGTATATAACAAGACTTACAGTGCTTACTTTGGGCTAGGTTGATTAGAGTGAATGTAAGAAATATTATTATAGATTTTTCTATGAATATTAATTATTTGTGCATTTTATATGTATCCATCCATTACCTTTGTATAGCATAAGTCTTGCAGTGCTTACATCAGTTTTTAATGTGAGTTTAAGAAATATTAAATTAAAATCTATTTATCTAATTATTATTTTTTATTAAAGAACCTCATAAACTGCAAATGGACCACATCAGTTTCCGAATTGAAACACAAGTGATAAATGATTTAACGTTTTTTATCAGCATTAAATGATGCAAATTGTTTATATTCTCGGTGCTAAATATCCTCAAAAGAGCTATTAATGCAGGCACTTCACAAAGACTGTCACTTGAATTTGAGTGTATTTCTCCAAACGAGCAGCCTGACACGCGGGCGCTTACATCGGTATACCGCCTACTTAAAAGCAATAGTATCTCACAAAAGAGGGAATTGCTTCCACCTTCCAAATAAAACAGTCGCTTTGTTGATTGTGAGGTTCCGTGTAACGATACCTTTATTGAAAACGTTTTGTGAATCGTGACCTATTGTTGCGTGTTACGTGTTTACATGTAAATAAAATGTTTCATTTACTGTACTGCCTTTATAAATGTAGTATTATGCTAAGTTATCCATGAAATTTATACTGTAGTAATGTTATTGCTGTTTGTATAATAGTGAACACTCTTTGTTTTTATTGTACGAAAATCAACAAAACCTATGACTGTCTCGGAATGAGCTATTGTGACACTTGTTGTTAATTAATCAATTAATTAACCAGGAATAACCAATCGGTTAGTCCTGGTCATTTTTCTAGGAAGAAGCGTTGCTTTTGGATGTTGCTTTTCTGGAGGCAAGTGAAGGTTTGTTAACAATATCAGTTCTAGAATCATAACACCAGTGGGGAGTAAACAAAAGGTGGCTAACGTCGATTAAACAAGCATGGCCAAATGAGCAAAATCACTTACATTTTTGTTTAGAATTTAATCAAAAATATCAAAAATAGGTGCTCCATTAGGTTTCCGAAAAATGAAAACACTACTTTTTGATTAAACAGGCAGTGTACATCTTAAAACGTCCTAATTCTATGAGTAGAGGACAATAGTCAAGGACCCAATATTTAGTGCTCAATTAGTGCTGTCGATATATGAAAAGAAATATATATATAGCTCTAGCAAGTAGTGATATATACCACAAATACAAGCATGGCAGCGTCAGCAAGTGAAGGACTGAGAGTTTTGGCCTTGGACTAAATTTTTATACCTCTCAAATACGCGATTTCTACCGCATATGTCAATATTCTACTCCTTCATTTGCTAGCGCTGTCATGCTTGCATGTTTTGGTAAATAAGAAATAAAATACTTTTTTATATATACTTCTTATCATATATCTACTGCACTAATTGAGCTCTAAATATTGTGTACTTGACTTTTGTCCTGTACTCATAAGATTAGGGTGTTTTATGAAGTACCTACACTGCTTGTTTAATAAAAAAATAGTAGTAAAAAGACAGCGGTGTTTCCATTATTCGGAAACCTTATGCCATGCTAGTTTTACAGACGTAGGCTGGGGATGTTGACGCGACAGACCTGCACAAAGTTAAACTAAATGAATTTAAACTATACTTAAGTGTATAAATAAATATACTAAATGAATATAATTAGCACCTTTATAATTAAAATGACCGTATTAAAAAAAACACTGTTTCAAGTTTTTCTGTAAATTAATTATACAATAATTATTTGGCGACACAAGTGATGATAGGAAGTTAAATAGGTTATGACTATTTGAATTCAAACAGTAATAAACTAAATAATTATACAAGTCCTGTCTTCGCCCCGGACTCGATTGGTATTAAGAGCGAACTTATTAAAAAAGAAATGTAAGTAATCATATCCACTTCAACAATTCATTCTAAAAAATTGAGAAGATGTTTAAAATTAACTTTTGACTTCAACAAATCTTATTTGTCCACTCATCTCATTTTAGTTTTAAGGGTGCGATTTAAAGTTGATCAAATGCTTCGTCCGAAATTTGAAATTAAAAAAATCTTCGCACGAAAATGTTCCCGTCACAGATCCATTTTTAACGACACAATAATTCAATTTAGCTCTTAAAAATATTCGAAATTTAAACGTTGGTTCTTTTACTGATCAGTAATATTTTTAAACAATTATAATCGACCAGGGCCTCGCACATAAAGTTTTTTTCGCAAAATTTTCTGAGTAACCTGGTACAGACACGGCTAGCTGCTAATGACCGCGACTGACCCCTGCTTATGTTTTTCAAAGCACGTAGGAGGAACGCAATGAAATGAATTTGTTGGTCACGCATCACAGGCGATACACATCAGGGACGATAATTACTGAATTACTACAATTTTCCACTAAAATAACTAGTCACTACAGCGTATGCATAAGACCACAAAAAACTTAAGGTTTTTTTTAACAAAACGTGGGTTTTTTTTCTACAAAATTAAGTAATACTTTCATTTTCATTATTTTGTGTTATTTCCGTAGCAATTAAATTTAAATAGGTTGTTGCTCTGACCGCTGAGCTACCGAGACGCTGGCACTCGCTCGGATTGCGAAAGGTCGTGGGTTCGAATCCTACCTGAGGGCTCGGAGGCGTAGTTGTTTTTTACACAAGTATTTTATATCTTATAGAGAATATTGCATTGAGAATGCAAAAAATTAAGTTAAAAACATAATCATAGCTTGTTCCATCTTAATCGATTGTTTAATATTTGTAAAAATATTACTTTCGATGTTGAAGGCAGTTAGCGTTCAACATTGGTGGAACGATACTAGCTCATAGTAGAAGTTGAAATAAGTTTGTAAAATTCGACACGTTTGCCAGCATCTCGGTAGCTCAGCGGTCAGAGCACTCACCCGGATTGCGAAAGGTCGTGGGTTTGAATCCTACCTGAGGGCTCGGAGGCGTAGTTGTTTTTTACACACGTATTTTATATCTTATTAAAATAGGTTTTAAAGTTCACGTAAAATGTCTTAAAATCTTATTCGCCACTATAAATAAAGACAACTTTTTATCATTTAATTACAATTATATGCTTAGGAAAGTAAGAGTTTTGTTTTAAAAAAATGCTTTTAAGATTTTCTGTTACCTTCCCCTTTTATAATAAGCCTTCTCCTTTGTAATTAAGGCATGCCACAAATTCCATAGTTACAATAGCTACAGAGAGAAAGCTTAATCTTAATTTACTTTAGGCAAATTTCTGGCCACATAGAAGAAACTATTAAGTAAATAACTTATTTATTGCAAAAAAGTAGTTATCTCAATTTGTGGTCCTATGAAAATATACGGTCATTTTGGGATTTTCATTTGTATTCAACTGATGCACTCAGAAATTGAATAAAGTTTTCCGGGTAACAAAAGCAAGGCCGGTACAGCATTTCGTTTTTGTGCCATTGAGTACGATTTATTTATTTTCAGTGCATTTGTCGAGTAATTATATGTGATACATGATAAAAATGTAGATATGACCAAAATTTTGTTTTATGCTTCCCTTTTTACATTTGTGTAAAATAGCAGAGACACTGTACAGACATCATGTCTTCCATAGTTTTATACAAAATTATATTTTGTTAAAAATAAGATTTTGTATAATAAAGGGTTATACTAATTACTATCACTACATATTAAACGAAGTCCTCTGCCGCGTCAGATAAACTCAAAAACTACTGAGCAGATTTTCATGCGGTTTCAACCTATAGATGGAGTGTTTCTAGAGGAAAACCCCCGCGCCGCGCCCTTTTTTATAAGCTGAACGACAGCCTCAAATCAACTCTTCCTCAAGTCCATTTTAACGAAGGCCCAAATCGTCATGAAGAACCCACACGATCAATTTTCAGCCGACCTGAACCTCCTCTTGGAGACTCAGGAATCCGCCAGTAAACGTACCATATCCGCCCCTAAAGATCTGCCCCAGTCCTAATCTTTGTCAACTGACTCCCTTTTGGGAGCTTCTTTTTGTAGGTTTGTTTTCTGACAACATTTCTACGACGTTTTCTAACAAAAAAATATTTTTATATGATGCAACTTTTGCACTGTGTGACATACATATCACTACTCATCACCTCCACACATTCAACAACGTTTCCCCCGTCAAAATAGAACATGTAATAACTTGCTACTTATTGTAAAAAATTTTATCATCCTGGCCACCTAATAACACTGCTTCATAGTTATGCCATCATCTTTAAGTTAGGAGATCAATACAATACAACAACACTGCCAAACGGTCCCAACCGATTGTGTTCCAGTGCTGAAGTCTGATGAAGCCACATTCGAGGACGGGTCAGAAAAGTTGTGCTGGTTGCAACGACTGATTTTTTGATAGGCGTAAGGGCAATGCATCGGAGAGCAGCGGGACCCGAGGTACGATTCTTTTGCTGGCCGACCGCAGATAGTTGGGCGCGGCTCCCATGGGAATGTCAGATAATTTATTCGTCTCTCAGAAACACACAAAAATTTTAAACGTGAAAATATAGAGAAATTTGAAAAAAATATTATTGAGAAAATATCAATAATATAAGTTTCTTTCTTACAAAGTTAGCAAATATAGCAGTGCCTAAAAATTTGCTTTCTATTGAAACAACGTGTTTTTAAAAGGGTTCGTTAATTACTTTTTATTCACGATATTATTATCATATACGCCAATTAGTTACGTGTTTATTCATCGCAAATAAACCATCACTAAATTTTTACATCTTCCTCAACTATCAAGTAGGGGAAGAGTAACACAGTACCTATGTACCTATATATTTAATGACGATTGTAAGAGCAAGTTTTTTAACCAGTTACATCAATAGTTTGTGTAATCGGCCAATTTGGTTGAGTTTATATTTGCATCGGCGTGTTGTAAACGTCACAATAAAAATCACGTTAGGAAATTTTAAACGTTAATCGGTTCGCATTAAACCAAGTAACGAGGTGCGTTGGTCAGATCATCAAGTTGCTTATTGTTACTCGTCGCTGTAAAAAAGATTAGCACATTTGCCGTTAACGATCCCGAAAACAGGCCCACATCAGACAACATCGACATGAAAAAATGGATACAGAAGGTTTGCTATTGACACATTAAATTTTATTTAAGCTGTCCTTGCAGGGTAGATGTAATTCATGCTATGACAGAGTTCCAGATAATACCAATGAAATCTCTGTATCTATAAAGAAATATTCAAGTTTTCATAATAACTGACAACATTTTATTGCTCTACTTGGTTTTACTGATGCAAAAAAAAGTAGTATAGTTTCTAGTCTATATATACTCTTTATTGCACTTATAAAGTAACTGAACGGTACAATAACATATATTAGTGAGCCAACCGCCTTGGTTGGCTGGAAGAGATAGAGAGAGCTACGTGGGTGATTTAATAGGTAAGCGGGACAACTCAAGAGTGCAGATCATAAAATAATCATAAAATAAAAAAAACATAATCTCCATCAAAATTATAAAAAAGGTACGAGTATTATACTATGTCAATATACTATATAAATAGGAACTAATTAAACACTACATAAATACAATAAATAAATAATATTACACATTGAGTAAATAGATAACTATAGTAAAGGTAAAAAAGTAAGTAAATTATAGTAACTTACAAGTAAGTTGGTTATGTTCAAACTATGATAACTGTGCCAGAAAGTGATCTTTAAGTTTGGTTTTAAAGGAAGTGATGGATGGACAGTCTTGGATGCCTAAAGAAAGTTTGTTCGAGTTGTGCTGCTTGGAAAGAGGAGTTGTGAAAAAATTTGGTGTTCGCTTTAGGCAAACATTTATTTATGTGTTTAATGTTTTTTAAGAATATAAAATTCTTTAGGCAGTACACATTTTTTTCCTTCGCTTCGGAGAGAGAAACGTCACATGATAATAATAATTCTATCCACCTTTTTTACTTTCCTGACGGAGACAAAGACAATATTATTTTGTCTAAAGGTACTCGGCTTGAACAAAATCGTTAAAAAAACAATATGCAATAAAGACAAAAAGACATCCATGTTTTTTACTTTATTTTAAGGAATCGATCAAAACAGTGGGTTGGAAAAATGAAATATATAATATGAGGAAAAAATTGTTTTGCCGTGTGTGTTCAGCAGAGTAGAAAATCACTTTCTCTTCACACTAAGGGTGTTGTAAAAAGTGACTAATGATACTAGAGGTAAACAATATACACCTTCCGTAGATCATAAAAATGAGCAGCATCGTTTTACAAATTATGGTATTTAACTGTGATATCCAATCCACCTTGCAAGAAATTATGGCAATACCTCCCCCCGTTGAGGAGGCTAACGTCTAACAGTGTACATCGACGCTGGAAGGCAAACACGTAGTAAATAATATATATATATATATATGGTATGTATTATTTACTACGTGTTTGCTTTTCTGCGTCGACATCTTTCTGTCTCAGATAAATAGATACAGAAGATAAATTAGTTTTTGTCAATTTTCTTGTTTCTCAAAATAGAACTTTAGAAACCATAGCTTAAAAAAATAAGTAAAATACATATCAACGATATACAATACGATGAGAATATTATCGTCTAAATGTCATGCTATTTTTAGAGTCATACATTTAATCTGACTACCAATAATAGATGTTGTAGGTTTACTATTGTAGACTATTTTAATAATCTCTACTTATTTTAAGTTTTTTATGTATTTTATGCATTTTTAATACTTGCTTATATGATAAATTATTTTTATAGAAAAATACTAGAAAATATCGACTCGGCTTACAAGTAAGTTCTCAGGCGGGAATCGAACCCGCAACCTTTATATGTCCGGTCTAATCTAATTGTCGAAACATTTTGACAAATGTTTCGACAATCGATTAAGATGAAACAGCCATAATTTCGTTTTAAGATTTTTATATAGTTGCATAAACTATTTTTAGTGCTTTCTTATATGATAAATTATTATTCCCGCCTAAGAATTTACTTGTGAGACGAGTCGATTTCTTTCTAGTATTTTGCTATTAAAATAATTTAATTCTCTACTTATATTGTAAATATTTTTTCGTAAATTATTTTATAAAAAGTTGTAAGGTAGTATTTATTACATTGATGTAGAAATGTGTTGTGTAGATTATACAGTGAGAGATTCAGGGCGGCGGGCGTACCTATTCTTTATTTCTTCTGATTGGTCGCCCATTGTTAATACAAAGATGAATGTCTGTCTGAATTTAACTAATTGGGGAATTTTAGTATGTGGTATATTATTTTAAGACTAGACTAAACAATTTATTTGAGCAATATCTGCTCTTTGTGTTCCAATATAAAAGAAAGAATCTACATTTTAAGTGGGAAGAAGAATGTAGTAAGGATTTGGCAACGCACTTGTAACATCCCCGGTTAGCAAGTGTGTTTGTATATCAACGATAACCCATTTATTTAAACAAAAAAGGTTACATATACTTCAACGAATAATAGGCTTTACATAGATTCCTTATTTTTCATAATCATAGATAGAAAATAATACCATAAACTATTTGATAAGCTGAACACTCATATTACATTATTTATCCATAAACCACACAATATACATGACAAGTGCTATATATCGAAGAACAGTTCTTAATTAAACATAACATATACAACATGGGTTTTTATAATTCCACCAGAATTAACATTTTTCCGGGACAAAAATATATCATATCCTAATAGTGGGAGAGCAAATCTGTATTTTAAATTACGTCATCTTCCTTATAATTCACAGTTTTTGCGCTATTTAGTAAAACATGTATGATCTTAACATATCAACTTTAATATTTATAACATAAGTGGTATTATTATGTATCGATTAGTTATTATATGTAGCATTAATTATTTGCGTTACATTCACACTATAAATTCAAGAGAAAAAAAATCAACAAAGTTATAATTTCAAAGAAAACTTCTGTAGTGGCAAGAAACCATACATGACGATAAACAAAGAGGCAAATATAATACACACAGCCAAATATAATAACAACAATTTAAATTTATTAAGTAGGGAGTAAATAAAAACGTAACAATATTATATCATCATCATCAACATTTAAATGTCTCCACTGCTGGACACAAGCTTTCCCAACGGAAGAAAAAAAGGTAAAATAAGTCATAGTAAACCTACCAGATGGTCTCAATGTGAATTGTTAGGTGCTAATGATTGCAGATGCAGCCGAGACTAACAGCTTAATATTTCTTCCGAAGCACGGATAAGTTCGAGATGGTAAATCATAATTACTTACTGTGTGCATATAATCTGACGTGGTAAGCGAACCTACTGCATTTACCTACCATGTGGTAACAGGCCGCCGAAATAAAACGAAATAGCAATAAAAGTAAATCGACGTCCCGACCCGCGCCGGGCGCTCTACGTGCCGGATTAAATCAAACGTTATTTGTCTTAGCAAATTACAGTTCATGTTTTTGTACATTCCCCAGACTTCGTACCGGAAATGTTAGCGGAATCAAAGTTGATTTAAATTCTATTTACAATATTCAGTTCAAGCTTGTCTGTTATTACACTTCTAGAAAAACTTTATTTGGACATACGCATAAAACATAAAGATATTACTACTGTTGTTGTGGAATTTGTTCCCTGAAATATTGTTTATGGCGTCTTTCGCTGCTGGCAAATTTGTATAAATCACGTACGAAGGAAGAATCGGCAATTAGGATGCACCGGTATTTATTCGAATTACCTTAAAGTATAAATAATCATTTTATACTGTTATTTCTGAGTCAGATATGTCCATTCAGTTAGCTTAAAAAAACATCGAATTCACTTAAATGCTGGTCGCATTCTCATACTTTAAAAGCACTTAATTTTAAATATAAAATTAAGAACATGATGTTATTGAATATTTGCGTCAGTATTTTTACTGTCGCGGCGATATATACTAGACATAACTAATAATTTTAAGACATCTGACCTATACTGTATTTAAATTAACTCTTCACCTCTACGATATAAAATGTTTTATTATAATATAATCAAATTACTTGAAGGTATTCTCGTGATAGTAACTACAATTTTATTTAACAACCGTTATCACGCACAGTTCTTCCCACATATATTTCGAAAGGTTCCAGGCACAATAGTTCCTTACTAATATTAAGTTTATGTGCGTCACGAACAATACGGATGCCTATACACAAACCATTGTAACGCTTCCCGCCTCGCAGAACTTTTGAAATAGTGTGGGACAGTCTTCCATAGGTATTGATAGAATCAAACATATTAAAAAATGAACCAAAATATAAAAAATTACTGACCGTAGAATTTTTAGTGATGTTGTATAGCTCCTTAGATCTATGATTAGCTAATATTTATGTCAATTTTATCATAACAGAAAGTTTTAAAAAACTTAAATCATTATGAGGTTAGTCTACCAAATTTTTCACAATTCCGCAACCGTTGTATTTGTGTTTCAATAAGAGCTGAGTTTTGAAGAAGAGATCGATGATTGATTAAACATCTGTTTACTCTAGCCGTATTATACGCATTTCGAAATACAGATGTTGAAATCGCATTCCATTCCTTGACTATGCTTATCGTTTCACTGATATTTTTCCTATCATGTAGATTTTTAATTCTGTTTATTATTGTATCATTCGAATTCGAAAGAGAATAATTGTTGTGTAGGTAATTAAATGAGATCTTAAGGTGTAAACATTCTTATTCGATATCTTAAGTACTAGGAGTTAAAAATTTAGCCAACCTAATAGTTTATGTTATCCCCAGGGCTACCAACCACAACTAACTAATATTAAAACTAATGAGTATGGGAAGAGGAAGCCATGTAGGTACCTTAAGTCAAAACTGCTGAAACTGTAGTCATAAAATATATATTATAGCTAAACATTACAAACAAAAAACCCTAAGGAAGAAATAAGAGATAAGATGTATGAGAAATTGAAACTCCAAATGCTAAGAAATAAAATAAAAGTTTTCATTACAAACTCTTATGAATATAATCTATTTTCATGCAATCTGGTGGAAACCCTTTCATTTTAATAAATGGACACAAAAGATCTAAATATTTATATATAAAAGTGCTTAAGTTTTATAATAATTCTGGGCACTTTATAATCTCGTGATGTCAACAAGGTTCCGATATTTAACTAAGACTCTTTTACCTGAGCACATCACTATTCCAGACGAGGAGGTTTATACGCTGCGTTTAAGTCCTCGCGAACAATATTAAAGCTACGATAAACTTAAAAACAAGTTAAATCCGGCTTGCCACGGACTCCATACCTTTATCCCGGCAATCTGCCTGCATTGCCGTTGAATTAGTTAGCTTAAACACCTGTAACATTAATCTCATGTTATTACTTATCCGAATGCAGAATGGAGTTATTCGTTTTTGAAGCAATTGCATTATTTAGCTGGGTTTATTTATACGAAACTATGTTAGAGCAAAATTTTGAGATTTCATTTTAATTTCCTTTAAAATTTTAATAGAATGGGATATAACTATCGGAACTTGACACCAAGTAACAATAATGTTTTAAAATCATCTATTTGAATTTTTAATTTATTAAACCGTGAGTTAATCATAGACACAATAGGAAATATTTTGTTTTTGGGTTGAGTTGTGTGGGGCAAATCTATAATCTAAGATCACAAATTTGTCGTCTGTCTGTTCGCTCTTTTTCCATTGTATCAATAACGTTACCACAGCAACGCGTTCACCGCAAGTAGTTCGTCTACCGGACGCTAGATGGCGCTAACGGAAAATATTTATTAATAGAATAAATTAAAAGAAATTTGTCCACCCGTGCGAAGCCGGGACGGGCCACTAGTCTATAATCTAAGAACACAATTTTTTTTTTGTGTGTTTGTCTGTCCGCTCGTTTTCCCGCTTTTTTCAATTGTATTAAATAACGTTACCATAGCAGCGCGTTACTATAGCAACACGTTACCGGGTCAGCTAGTATTAAATAAAGATATTAAAGTTAAAGCGATTCTTACTAGAAAAGAATTAACTAGTCACAGGTGCCGGCCTGAAGATCAGTTGCCCGGATAGCGAAAGGCTATGGGGTACAGTCCCACCTGACATTTAAATTAATTGATGATTCTAGTAAAATTATACTTTAGATATAAAAGTCATTTATTATCTTTGTCAGGGCAAAATATAAAAAAAAAACTTATAAAATCTAAAATCAAACCAAATAAGTGAAAGTCTTGTAAAATTTCGCGGGCACCGTTGTTATAACTTTTCGGACATATCGTTGTGTCCGCGAGTGCCACTACTAACGTTACCCCTCCTCTCAAGTGCTACGAAGTTTGCGAGCCTCATTTACACGAGTACTGTTCGACTGCGAGCTTTCGCAAGATTTTCATGTCAGATGAAATCATTTGAAATGAAAACTTTTCTTTGAAATGAGGCCCTTGATATAAATGAGATTGAAACGTTTCCTTCTTACTCTTTAGTTTTTAAATATAATTGTTTTGTAAAGTGAAGTATTTAGCAGGTGAAATTTGTAAATGTGCTCCTTTCAGGCGGTAACTTAATGAAATGGGTATTTTTTTATATTTATAACACAAAATACTATCGAATAAAAGGATTACGAAAATTTTTAATATTTCTCCCAAAACCTTTGTATTAAAATTCATTTAGGTATAACAAAGGAAAACAGATAACTATTGTTCTGGTAGAATTAATTAAAACTATTGTATTAAATGTATAAACACGGTGTCGACGTAGATTCCAGAATAAAGTCTGTTGCGTTAGTTTAAAATTAATCCCCAATTAAGCAAAAGCCGATTAAATTTTAGCGTTTAATAATCTTTCTCCTACTTAATTTTTATTTATTTTGGAGACAAACCAACGTAAAATATCATTTATATCAAAAGCATCTACATAAACAGAATTTTAAATAACGATTTAAGCAATAACTTCAATGAGGACTATTTATAAATTTAAGGTAACTGAACGAAACGTCGCCGAGGTAAAGGTAATCCTATTATTAATCCCGTTTAATGTTTAATTAAGGCCAGTCAAATAAAATAAAATATTGAAGGAAATTTAACTTAAAGTATTAATTCTGCATCATATTTGGTACTTTAAAAAATTAAAAGTGCTTGTTTGAATTCATGATGAGACTTCTCCTACAAAGTTTGAATTTCTCGAGCTCCATTGGGAAGTTGCATCGGCAATGTTGGGGACAATGAGTTTGTCTTTTGACTTCGATATACTACTCACAGACTATTTATACTCCATCTTTGTTCTTCGCTATTAGACACAGTATTTTTCTGTTGACTTTGATTTAGAGTATCTTCTTTAGTAAAATATTATACAAAAATTTGCATACACCTGCTTGCTACTTTATAGGGTATATTCTATTTCAAAGGCCGGTTTAAGTATTGATCTTAATACCTTAGAAAGCGTGAATTCACTGGTTTTCTTAAGTACCTTCGTTGTAAGGTCGCCCTTTAACTTTTTTGTAAGTGTTGTTATTTGACATGAGCTGGAGTGTTTTATCAATATAGTCTAATATTACCGTTGCAGTAATGCCACGTAAAGGTAACTTTATGGACTTCTAGGTCGGTTAGCTCGGGTTGAGATCGCAGGTTCCTTAATTTGTTATATTCGTCATGTTAGTCTTGATGAAATGTTTTGACATATTTTTTCCATATCCTCATTTTTTGATTTCTTTAGGAAACAATACTCAATGTTACATGTAATATTCTCATACGGTGTCCTGCGAGAGGCAACAGCGAAATTTAAACCCTATTCTACAACTTTTATAGCCCTTTCATCATATATATGTTTTATTAAATGAATTGGTGCGGAAATCTACGGTAATTTTTTTTTATTTGAATGAATTGAGTAATAAGGGAGCTCGATTAAAATGTTGTAAGACTATACTTATGACGACATTTATCTTAGTCATCGTATTATCACGGCTCCTGTAATTGAGTCAAAACATTAGGATTAAATGAAGAAAATGAGAATAAATGCATCGTAAATCACATTAAAGCCGTTTTATTTAAATGTGCTAGAGGTGCGGATGTGTATAAACTAAATAAGTGAATAATTTTAAGTTCTTAACTAAATCAGGTCATTGAATACAATTATTTGGCACACATGGCTCGTTTCGTAGGAACCAAAATAAAATTGATATTTGATATTTTCATTTTGGTTACTCAAGGAGCAAGCCATGCGTGCCAAATTATTATATACATGGACCTGATTTAGTCGAGAACTTAAAGCTATTTAGTTCTTACACCTTCGTGCCTATCGTACAGAGTTGTTCCAAATTGTTCACCGAAGTTTTCTTCGGTAAATAATGTTATATGTATATGTGATCTACATTGTAATTAGTGTTGCCCAAATGCAAGAACAAGACGAGACTTAGCCAGTCTTGGTCTTGGTCTTGCGCCAATACACCTGGTCTTGGTCTTGGTCTTGGTCTTGCGCTTGCAGTCTTGGTCTTGGTCTTGGTCTTGCAGCAAGAGTCTTGCAAGTCTTGCAATTACCTATTAGTCTATTGCTATTTATTAAAGTTTACTTTAAATCTTAGAAAAACGTATTAGAATTGGAACATTGTGAGCTTGAATTAACATAGCCATAGTAAAGATCAATCAGATTAATAAATAACTGAAGATTTGATAAGAAAGTCGAAAAATCAACTGACCTATATGTCGTTTTCCATGGAAGTAACTGTTTCTTAATAAACATTTATGATTTATAAGCTTACATTTGCTAAAACATGTAAAAAAACAAATTAATTACAATAACTTGACTGTATTTTAAATAACAATGTCTGTCTAGAAAGAGATTGAACCCTCAACTTGCATGAAATTTAATAAAAGAGTTTTATGATTTATCATTTATTTCAATCAAAAATAAAATACAACACAAATCAAACATAACAGTACACAACAGCTTTATCATTAGGTTATGTTACTTTATATCAATTCTTTTGACCAAGAATTAATACAAAGTAACCATCTGGCTGACTCATCACTTAACCTATTTCTATGTTTTCTAATTACTAATGATGCTTTAGAAAATAATCTCTCAGCAGGTACTGAAGTTGCAGGTATTGAGAGAAAATCACGGGCCATCTTCGATAAAGTCGGATACTCTGTCTCATGCGTCCTCCACCAATCTAAAATGTCTTCCGAGCTGGCAGTTCTTGGTTTTCTCAGGTACTCCTCCAACTCGTCTATCACTAAGCCTTGAAGACAAGATCCAGATGACGTCGAGGGACATTCATAGAGTTTATCAAAGTCTATAATGTCTTCATCTTCATCACATACTTTATTTTCTTTTCTTGGCAATTCCAGAGATTTGTTCAGTGAGTGTAGACTTTTATATTCTTCATAAAGTTCATTGAACTTGCGCAGACTTTCTGTTTTAAGTTGCTTCCCCCACATTGTCAGGTCAAAAGTCTGAGCCTTATGCCTTGGGTCTAAAATTAAAGAAGTACAATAAATCCAGTTGCTCTTCTTATAATGTTTAAGCATTTTGTCTCGAGCTGCTTGGAAAGCTAGAATGAGCCTTTCATCCACTTCAGATCGATTAGGTTTCTCATCTAACTGTTTTACCATGGATTCAATTTTATCTAGCAAGAGATTGAATGATACAATGACTAGCGGTAATGTAACATATTTGTCTCCACCAAGTTTTGTACTTAAAAGTTTAAAGTTTATTAGAAATTTATGTAATTTTTCGAGTACCTGCCATTCACTAGCTGTGATTTGAAAATCATTCAATTCGGTGACAGAACTGCACAATATGTTAATGCCCGCTCTCACTTTTAAACCAAATCCAATCATATCATGTGTGGAATTCCATCTTGTTGGACAGTCAAGAATGGCATTTAGATTTGATGGCACGCCAGCTGCTTCACAAGCAGACTGAAACTTCTTCTTCACTATCTCACTTCTTTTTATTTTACTGGAAATACTGCGTAACTTTGTTACAGATGTACGCGAGTCAGCAATATTTGGTGCATATTCTTCATCTTCCTCAGTTTCGTCTGCATAGTCTTCATACTGCTGATCTTGCGCGTTAGTGTCAGACTCACAGTGTAATGCTAAGGTCTCTAATAAATCTTGTACACCAAGGTTTAAAATGTGAGCAAAGCACCGGAAATGTTGATTGTCTGAATCAAAGTGTGGCAACTGTTTGCCCAGTTCATACATAAATTTGGTATTTGCAGTTGCGTTGTCGACCGTGATACCTTGTATTTTATCAATTATGCCATATTCCAATAAACATTCATGGAAAATCGTTGCAATATCTTCCCCAGTATGTCGACCGCGTGATGGTATAAAATCAAGAACTACAGATCGATACTTCCATTCGTTGTCTATATAATGCATAGTAACCCCGTAGTAACTCCTACCAGCAATTGACGTCCACCCATCAATGGTAAATGACATTTTAGATGATAATTGTTGAAGTCGTTCCTTGAGATTAAATTGGAGCTCTTCAAATCGCTCTTTGACTTTCCTTCTAAGTGTAGACCTTTTAGGAAACTCCATATTAGGGCAAATACGTCGAAAATATACTTGTGTAGCTTCGTCATCGAAAAATGAGAAGGGAAGATATTTTTTCACTACCCAATCAACTGTAGCTGTCGTGATGTTGTCACTGCTGTTTTCCGACTGAAATAAAACAATAAATCTTGTGTTATTATTTAAAACATACTAGGTTTGAGCGTTTAGGAGGAGGAGGTTTGTTGTTGTTAAATCGAGAAAATCGTTAAATTGACATTTGTTATATTAAGGTTGCACTGTACTGTAATTTACCAAAATAAAGTACTTAGTTGTTACTGGCCGATTATGAAAACAAATGAAAATATAGGTGTTTATAAAAATATTTAAGACGATAATTACATACTTAATATGTCGCACCCCTAGATGAAAACACCACTAACTCAAAAATACTTACGTAAGTTAATGGCGTTTTTGAAAGTATCGCATGAACAGCTACGCGGAGTTAAAATTCCCGTAGCGACAATTTCGACCATTGTTAAAAATGACGCGAAATATGTACCTATGTATTACTATTTTATCAATATCTATAAAATATTCCGAAGTCAGTTTAAAGTCATTTGTTCAAAAAAGACTTTTTTGAGTTCCTGGAGTTTTCATATAAAAAAAATATATTCTTACCTGTCCACTTCTTCCAGCGGTTACTAAAAAGCTTGTGATATCTCCACTTAATTTTGGTTTAACAGGAAGAAATATTTGTGATTCCTTTTTGTGGAAAGATATTAGATGTTTCCTTAAGCCTGAAGTGTTTCTGTTTTTCATTTTTATTTCAGTCTTTTTATGTTGGCACAATTTACACAAGGCAGTTTGGGATGCATGAATTATTTCGAAAAACTCCTCAAATTTGCTTTTGGGTCTTTTAGATCTGTGACTCAAACTCTCGTTACTCGGACTAGAATAATTTGAATCTTCGTCACTCATATTAAATTGTACACGTGATACGTTTTTAGAAAACAACAAGAATTAGTAAAAACAATTATTAAGTTAGACTCGAAGCACAGCTCAATTGGAAATGACTGGAATTAAAATAATTCCTTTGTTTATAGTACGTTTCCTTGCTTTCTACCGCGCCGCCTCGCCACGTGCCGGCTCTATTAAAAGGATGCCGCCGCAAATCAAACGATGCCGCGTGCGGCGTACAAACACAGATTATTACCTACTTGTACAGACGCGACGCGTGAATAAAATATATGTAAAGAATTAGTGCCAATCACTATTCTTTACATATAAGTGAATGTTTTGGCGTACATCTATACTAATCTATACTAATATTATAAAGCTGAAGAGTTTGTTTGTATGTTTGATGACAGAAGTTTTAAAATAAATAAATAAATCCTGAACGTCACTATACCTCCAAAGTTACTATTCTTCGTGGGCGAAGTCGCGGGCACTGCTTGTAAATACTTTTTTTTTTTTTTATTTATTTTTTTTTATTTATTTATTTCATATACAAGAAAAAAAAATACAAAGATACAATTTAGTCCCACAAAACCGACTTGTCGGTTTGACTGAGGGATCTTTAGTCTCTTAGCTTATAATTATAATTATGTAGGTATATAATACAACTATAACTGTATCAGGTAAAGTTAAGTGCACAATAATTGGATTTAGACTGAATTACAACAAACTGAAGGAAAATTTAGCGGTGATAATAATAAGATACAATTGTTGTAAGATATAAAATACGTGTGTAAAAAACAACCACGCCTCCGAGCCCTCAGATGGGCTCGGAGGCGTGGTTGTTTTTTACACACGTATTTTATATCTTATAGAAATATTGCATTGTGAATGCAAAAAAATAAATAAAAACATACAATTGTTGTGTTAAATAGTAGTCATCAGATAATCTTTTAATATTTTTTTAAATTTATTTTTATCCGTTTCACATCTAATAGTTTCGGGCAACGAATTAAGAAGATATGGTATACGCTTCTGTAAAGTTCTGTCACCAAAATAATTTTGAACCCTAGGAATTACAAATTTCTTTTTTGAAGTGGCTCTAGTGATCTGGTTATGATTTATGTATTCAAAAGTGGAGACACACTCTCGGCTGCCGTGATTATTTACTAATAATAAATCGCAGGCTTTTTATTTTATTAGTAGGTAAGTACCTACGCTTTTTATATTATTTTATTAATTATGTAGAATTTTTTTACACGTTTCAAGTATATTTAAAAGTGGCTACAATATTTATCAAACGGGTGATATTTGAACACTTTTTTGCTATTTTTTCTTGTAAAAACTTAAGAAATATAATGACTAAATGTACAATAATAGTACCTAAGTAATTAGTTTAAAACCATATAATCAATATTATAATATATACTTACTAGAATAAATTATTATGACATCTACTACCTATCCTTACCATTTTATTCTAATCATAATACTACTTGCGTGATCAGTATAATGTATTCATTTTCATTATAAGCACTCTGAAACTTATTTATTCTTTGGAACACCTGTAGGTACTCTTAAAATTCGAAATTATTTTGCATGAGTATACCTACGCCTACGCCCTGTGGCGGCAATCAAATAGTGTCAAATGTTGTGATTTCGGCGCGGCGGCAACGATTGTTGTATATGATTTCAAAAGAAGCCGCCGGCGCGTGTATTATAATATAACCATGTGCTTCCGAAAAGCAGCAAATTTCTTTGAGAAGTAAGTACAAAACCTTTGATGCCGCATTATCAAAGTGCCGATGGTTAAAACATAACTATGCATGCACTCAGTTTGATTTTAATGGATATTTTTTTATTCGCTATGTAGGTATGTTTATGGTATTAGTCGTAATGCGCATAGATCCAGTTTTTCATATTCTTTGATACAGTTTTTTGCGTCTCATAGAATTCCTAAGCGTACCTATACACCGAACTGTTACACCTAACTACTCCGTGAAATAGCGCTAAGTCCTAGCTGCAAGACGCAAGAGTCTTGCAGGCTTAGTCTTGTTCTTGCTCAAGTCTTGCACGGTCAGTCTTGGTCTTGGTCTTGCTAAAAATACGCGGTCTTGTTCTTGGTCTTGGTCTTGCAAAAACGCAAGAACAAGACCAAGACTGCAAGACCAAGACTGAATTTGGGCAACACTAATTGTAATAATTTGTAACTAAACCAGTTTCGCCTAAGGTAAATACCTGCACCGGATATGTGTGAGACGACACCGTCGTGCCATGAGTGCGTCGCTACGAAGGACACCGCAAAGCACACCCTGAAGGTGTGAAGGTGAAGGGACAAGTTTTAGTGGGTATTCCTTCGATCAACCACCTGGCTTCCTTGTTGGCGGGTAGGTTTTCGAAGCAGAGCCCCACATAACTCCTCTGTCAACCCAAGCATCCAAGTATGCATAAGGCGCATTTCTCGTCGCAAAAAAAGGTGTAGCTTCATAATACAAGTTCAGTACTACACTTTTACAAGTTACAATTAAGTAAGTTAAGTTTTTAAATTATTATTAAATATTTCATTTTATTACATTAATGACATAATAAATAGTAAAAAACATAAAAGATACCTTCATTGCTAGGATAGCAATCTTTACCAGACAACCTTAGGTACATGAAGCGAACAACCTGCAAGAAAGAACAGATGGAAGGAATGGTGTAACAATAGCAAAAAGCAGCAAATTGTGTTTAGGTAAACTATATTTGAAAAATGTGCACTATTGTTTTTTGGATATGTAGTTGTAAATTATTTTTTATTAATTTGCCAGCTTATTTATGTACGGCATCTATGTGATCTCAGTCTTTGCTCTTTGTTTTCACATTTTGTAACTTACTCATACCTATAACTAACAGTAGACGATCTTGGTTGATTGGATGAGATCTCTCTCCACAACTAAATTTTATTTCAGCTTAAAATGTTTTTTTAATTATTTATGAAGTATTAAAAGTTGCATTTTTTGATAGGAAGCCAATAAAACCAACTAATAAAATAAAACTATATATATTGTGATAGCCACACATCCAAGACTTGGCCAAAGTAAATTTCCAAATTAATTAAGGGCTTTCCTTGTAGTAGTTGGACTACAAAACTATGCACCAAACCAAGTAAATTTAAATCTAGTAGATTGTATAACATCTGGAATTAACTGCACTTTGCGACTCTGAGGTATCATTATATTCATGTGTAGTATACGAGTTCACTTGTCGCGCTAATGAATATAATTTCTAACCACACAAGAAACATATTACCCTGAAAATTATAATTATCAGCCTATTATCCCCACTGCTAGGGCATACACATTTTCTAAGCAAGGGATTTCTCTACAAAAGTTACTATGGTCCAGTATTCATTAGTGGGTGCTAAGGACTACAGATGTAGCCGAGATAAACTTCTTTATATGCGTTTCGAAGCTTCAATGAGCTCAGTATAGGTAATAAATTATTGATTACTTATCCGATGACTACCACTCTACTAAGTTACTCAAATAGCGACTCTGGCAATACTTAAAGGTATTTAAATTGGATTTTCGTCCAATTTCAAATACAAAATATTTGAATTCGAAACGTAGATCGACATTTTAGCGGAGCAAGACGTGTGGTTCGCTAGCTTCTCGATTGCATTACCGCACGGCAACCGCCAAGCGTTACTGGTGCCATTACCTTATCTAAAGTCCCCTCGGATTTATTTAGTTTTCCCTCGCCGCAATTTATCGAAAACCGCTCGATAAAGTTGTCAACATGAATGGATCTGGAGCCAATTTGAGAGGAGAGCATCGGGCTAAAAGAAAATGACCTCTTCTGTTTTAGCGAGTAGTGATCATGATTTGCGAATTGGAATTCTTTTCAAAAGATTTACTCAATTTAATACTTAGATTTTTTCTCTCTTTAGACCTACTTAGTCACAACTTTCGGTATAAAAATGTTTTTTTGTTTACACATTGACGTAGGAAAACTTGCCGTGGCATAGCAAATTATGGCTACCGGTAATATGTTTGATTGCATTTAAAAATTTGTTGAAATTATAGAAAAGCTGAAAAAATATTCATAGTTAAATTGATATAGTATCTTATATGACTGATTAATCTATATCAAAATCAAAACATTATTGTATTTTTAACTTAGACTTATAATTTTTTTTAATCTAGTGCCTAAAACTTCATCTGGTTTAACCATTCATACGGAAAATAAATTTGTTATTGTTTGATGAGACATTACAAAAATAGGGTTTTACAGCGGCCGACGCGAATGTTAAATTGATGGTTCATTTAATATGTGAAAGAAGCTTCTATAATATATTAAATCGAAGATTTTATTGGTAAGAAAAGTTAATTAGAGAATTATAAATAAATATATTTTATATATTGCTCCATCGAATTCAACGTGAAAGTTATGTCAGATTTCGGATTTTGATTAAATGTACTTCTGTATGATCTGAGTAGACATACATATTTTTTTATAAAACCATGTTAATTATTATTTTTATTATTTCATAAGCGCTCAAATAATTGGCAAAGTTTAAAGAACGAATTTTCCGAAAGCTTTAGGTGCTATTTTTTAAAATTATAAATAATAAAGTAAGCTGTAGAATTTGGAGAATAATTAAATGTTTTTCTTGGCACATAATACAAATTCGAAATTCGATTTTTTTCTTATAGAAAACCGGAAGTAAACATTCTAAATAAGATTTCACTCAACTTTGTTAGTTTAATATTTTGTATTTTTATATTCAAAAATTGCTAGTAGTTCATAAATAATGCGTCTAAAGTTTTAGAGTGGAATCTGGATTAATTTTAAAGTTAGACCGAGACCGAAGTTTTAAAGTTAGGTGCGTAGCCAACGCACTGAGCGCAGTACTCGCAATCTATTGGTCACCCGTTTTTCGAGTAAATGGTTAGAAAATTGCTTAATGGTGCATAAAATAAATACCAGCTGTTTGAATACAAAAAGTAATATTCATTTTAAGTAATTTTTCAACATTAAAATTAACATCTATGTAAATACTTGTTGTTGTATAAAAATGCCCAAGACAAATTATTTATTCCCGAAGGGACAAATATAAATATGATTTGACACAGACAGGAGGATACTACAGCAGAAGACGAAGACATTTTGTGACAGTTAAAAAAATCAATGAAAATTTTTATACTTACAATTGCACCGAAATGTTGTCCTACTATAATGTCAGGATTTTGGGTTTAAATTTCAGAGTAATTTCCTCAAAGTTGCACTAACCTTAGGCAATAGTTTATTAATTATTTATTTTGTTTTATTTGTATAGAAAAAAGTAAAGAGACATACCATTTTACATACAAATAAAAAACTATCTGTCTCAGTCTGGTAGTTTTCAAATTAAACGATTTCTCGCGTTGTGTAACATGGTACCCTATATACCATATTAGGTAAAATATAGATATTACTATACAACCTGGATTGTATATTTATAGTAGAAGTTTAATTAACTAAAGTTATAAGTTAAATAAGTTATAATATTGTAAGGTAGGACTTAGGCTAGCTGCTCACAATAAAAGAGTTGCAAATAAAAACTATTTTACACTATTTTTTTCTACACTGCAATGTTTACAAATTTTGTTTCTCAATTTGTTTTACAGTGACCGTTCACCACATCGTCCAGTGTCGTTACTGAAAGGGGATTGCTTTTCTGAGACCCGTAATCCAAAACTTAATGTCCTGAATGGAGTACTTTGATTTTATAACTTTACTCGCTAAACCTAAATGGTTTTGTTTGCATAAATATTACAGTTTCCCAATTTTAGCTTGCCTGAGTGTATTTCGTGTCGCAACGATGTGTACAATATACTACTTTAAAATATTTTGAAATTATTTGTCTATCTTTCCGTCTTCACTATTCAGAGGTATGATATATTTTTTTAAGTATAAAAATGTAAGGCGCAAACCATGGTTGGACAGATTGAAATAAATATTTACTTGAATTATCATGACTGCTATATTAAAAAAGAGATCACGCTCCCCTTGTTTTACCATATTTTTTTTGCTTTTAAATCTTTACAACTATATAAAATATGTAGGTGCTGTCTGTACATTTATCTTTTTGGACAAATTTTATGATAAATATTCGTTTAATGACGTACTGATACTGTTTAGCCTCAAGCGCCTCTTTGATATGAATTTTGATTCAATATTTTGAATCAGCGCAATTAGATCATAACTATATATATACTCAATATACTACTCAATTACAATAGGAATAATTTTAATGCTGGTATATCAACATATTGTTTTGTACTCTTTCACTTTTTTGTTAATTATCCATGCGATCGGCGCGTCCGCTTAATAAATTATCGAAAATACAAAACTTCGAGAAAAACTGAGTTTCTTTAGAAATTTCTGCATGTTCTATGAAACATTAAATAATAACAATTCTACTACTGTTAGGCAAATGATAAGATATGGACCGGATTTCAAAAGGTTGCAAGTTCGATTCCCGCCAGAGCATTAACTTGTGACCCGAGTCGATTTTTCTAGTAATTTTCTATTATAATAATTTATCTTATAAGATCGCTTTGAAAAATGCATAAAATATATAAAATTTATAAAACTAAATGGCTGTTTCATCTTAATAGATTGCCCAAAAATTTGTAAAAATGTTTCTTTCGAATACGAGAGGATGTTCCTCTCATTGATGAAACAACGCTGGCACACAGCGTAAAATCAGACAGGTACTAGAAAATTTCGCCGAGTGTTCACAAGGCTCGGCAGCTCAATTGGGAGAGCATTGGACCGGATATTCAAAGGTTGCGGGTTCGATTACCGCCTGAGAATTCACTTGTTTTAATTTTTCTATAAAATAATTTATCTTATAAGATCGCATTGAAAAATGCATAAAATATATTTAAAAAAATATCTATATCTATCTATACTACTATATAAATCTGGAGGTCCACTCAGTACATTTATTTTTTCGGACAAATTTTGAGATAAACATCGTTTTATTACTCATTACTCATGATGCAAATTCAACTACCAAAAACTAACAAACCTTATAGTCCTAACTATAAGGTGAGTTTATTTGTTATACTTTCACGCCTTAACTACTTCACGGTACAGAAAAGTACACGGGGTACCAGAAAAAAGTACGTCCCAATCCTCATCCCTAATCCTAATCCCTAGTGATCTAGGGATAGAAACATAACTTTTAATCGGTAGTCTACATTAACGCTCCCGAAGCCGTGGGTAGAAGCTAGTGTTATATAAAACCGGGAATTAGAATATAATAATATGAAAATATAACGCTAATATCTCGGTTATTAAAATATGTTAAAGGCTATTATTAATTTAAGAAACAGTTTTATATTTTCATATCCTTGTTTACGCAACTAATTTAACACAAATAAAAATTATTATTGTTAAATAATTTACAGAAAATATAACTATCTTTTCTGTTTCCTGTTGCCGGTAAGCGAATATTAACAGGTAACTTGATAATGCTGATTGGACCGATTTGCTTGTTCATTACAATTTACATTTAAATGATGATAACTTTATTGTTGTTTTTCGCAGGCAATTATACCACTCAATGGCAATGGCAATTATACCAAACAAAAACATTATTGTTATTGTAATTAATATACTCTTTATTGCACCTAAATTTTAAAGCCATAGCCAATATCAAAAGCTAAGCTTTAGATAATTCTAGACAATAGTGTACTTATATCTAAGAGAGATCTCTTTCAGCCAACCAAAGAATCGTGTGTAGATAAAAAAGTAAGCAGGTAATTGGAGACTATTAATTAGTCATTTTTGTAAGTTCGTCTAGAGCTGTATAATACTATTTTTAATTTTCAAAAATAAGAACCGTTTCCTAGCAATCAATTATGGGAATCTTACCACATTTAATGTTCGCAATATAACCCGATCGTGCAATTTGCCTGTTCGTTTGCGTGTTCCCTCTTACAACCTCCTATCAGTTAAATTAACTAGGCGATGCAGTCGCTTAGCATAAAGCGAATACGCTACCACCATATATTGGAGCGGAGCACAATACCTAAAAAGAAAAAAAAATATTTTCGAATGCAAATTTTGCGAATTTCAAAATTCGGGTTTTTCCGCCACAATCTGATCCTAAACCTGTTGATTCGATTCCACACAAATAATATTAAAATCGGTTAAGAACTCGGGAAGTTATGGCGTAACAGATATTGCACCATTGAAACTCATCCATTAACTCTTCACTCTTCGCTCGCTCCGCTCCAATTATATCATCGTAATCCTGTATGATTGTTATTACTACGGCTACGTTTTTCGATATTTGTCATAGACGGAGGTGTCTGTTAGTTGATTGACATCACATCGTCACAGGCAAATTTTAGTGTGAACGTGTTAAACATATTGTTTTGTTTGGGAACTTTTACAGCCCGTATAATAGAAAACCTACATTAAAAAAATCCCCAAAAATATGTTCATATTTAGTTTGTAGAACAATTTTATTTGAACTATATATTTTTATTATTGAAGGTATGAGAATACTAAGAAGTAATAAAAATAACATTTTAATTTAAATTAATATAACATTAAGAATTAATGTTTATTGAAGATATTAACAAGTAGCTTCCTGTAGCTTTGGCAGATTCAAAAGAGATATACGGTCTACAACTACAGTTTCAGTATCTATAAAAGACAACACAAACAAAACAGACTTATTTCTAGATTACTTTTAGTAGCCCTATTCTAAACGAGATTTTTTCTGCTGTGAATATCTGGTAAGTTCTGAAATTTATAATTTATTCTAAAAAACAACTAACATTTTGTTATAACACATATTTGTACAGATTAAAAAGGTCAACAAGCATTGAGATCTAAAGCTGCTACAAAGAAAATATCTTCTTTCTAGGTGTAATTTATTAAAAATAGCTTAATTAAAAGGCTGAAAATGAAAAATAAAAAGTAGTTATAGTAATTAATAAAATAATTGCCAGTGTTGTTCTTCAACGCAGACAGATAGTTAAGCATTTTATAATGTATAAAACATTTATTTCTTGGTAAGTACAGTAACCCCTCTGGCTTAAAACGGCAGGTCCCGAAGGCAAACTTACGAAAACGTTTTTAAGCTCGTAGGATATAAGCGGTCTGCGAATGGTGTGCGATCGATTAATCGACTTCGGCTTTGGTTAAACTCATTTTAAGAGGTAGCTTTTGCTTAGGATAAAAATTTAGTTACGAAATAAACGTGCAATTCCTATGAAGGGTCACGAAATTCTAAAACAACTACATTTCAAGTAGCGTTAATTAAGAAATAAACATATGTAAAAGGGGATAATTTGTTATGACATAAACATGAAATTCACTGATTACAATAGTTAAATCTATATCTATATAGGTACATAAAAATTCCCTGTCACAGTGTTTGACCGCGATGAACTACGAAAGTACTCAACCGATTTTGATGTTTTTTTTTTCATTTTCCTGAATTTGTTTCCACTTAAGACATAGGATGGGTTTCATTTTAAGTTATGATCCAGCAACGCATGACCGGGTTAGCTAGTATTTTTATATTTAGTTGAGAATGCCGCTGCACTTGCAGTGGAGATCTTAGTTGTTCAATTATTAAAGCGTTCGTTTACACTTGATCTAAGCTTGTTTCAGATTCAGTAATCTGTATGGATCATAAAATCATCCTGATTAAATAACCCATAAAGATAATGTTTTTCAAAACAAACTACTTAATCGCTTGCCGCTCTTTCACTACTTGTAATTTCTATTATACGCCATAAAAAAAACACTACAAATCCATAAGCCCCGCTGTTTTAATAATCGGTTTAGCAATTTAAATGTTGTGTCTACTCTGTTCTGAAAAGACGGCAAATGACTAAAGTTGTCTCAGATTATACAGTCTAGGCAGAGTAACATATTTTTAGGACCGGTTCTAGTATGTTTGAATAAATAAATAAATATTTCCTACATTCACACCAATTAACCTAGCCCAAAGTAAGCACTTTTAAGGCTTGTGATATGGATACTAGGGTAACGGATAGACATACATATATCATACATAAATAAGTAATATTTATAGAAATATATACAAACATCCATGACTCCGGTACAAATACTCGTATTCATCATACAAACATTTACCCCTTCCGGGATTCGAACCCAGGACCGTCGGTGCGAAAGGCAGGATCGCTACCGTTGCACCAAACAGTCGTCAAAAATAATGAATACTTTTCAATATTTTTCAAAGTAACTTAGAGTCATTGAATTAAATTATTGTGCACTTCATACAATCTTCACTAACTCATATTATTGTTTGAGTTGTGTTACAGGATTAATAATTTTAGTTACCAGAAATGCTAGCAATTGTTGTAAACTGCACAACATGTAACTCTTGAAGGGAAAAATATTAAAAAGAAATACAATTAATCTCTGCTTATATGTCTGCTCACACACGCATATATACTAACGACGACGCATCTATTTTATCACGTTCGGTAAATGGCACGAGGTTTGTCACTTCAGCTGGTGTAGTTACCATCTAACATATTGATTTTAACTATGGGATATCGGCGACGTCAATAGATTTACGTGAGTTTTAATGTTTATCCACTAGTTTGAAGTAATCTATGCTTCAAATTAGATTCTAGACAACCTTATTTATAATGAGCATAGCAAAATAGTTGAATTCCTACCGTCTGTCTGTATTTCCAAGTACTTATAACGCCTTCAGATCCAGAGTGAATAGACACCTTCTGGGTTAGTTCGCTTCGTAGGTTCTGTCTGGTCCTCGGGCTTGTTCAGGATCACTAACCCATACAAAGAAAACCTTAATAACGTTTACACTCAATAAAAACTCAAGAGTATTTTCTTACTTAAATTAGTTTGAATATAATCAAAATCAATTTTTTTTCAGACTTCTGATAACGCTAAAAGAAAATATGTGGTTTTGCACCAATAATCCAAGGAATTCATAAATATAAGATAAAGCACCGATGAATCCAAGGAAAACGCTTCAAAGGAGGAAAGTATTGAATAAATAAAGAAATCGACACGTTTTTGCGAACTCTCAATTTGTCTAAGAAAATTTTATTCATATCTGGCGTGAGTACGGCTTCACAGAGCCTCGACATATGGACATATGCTGAACACTTATTATATTCTTTACCCTGTAAGGGCGTTTTATCTTAAAAATCTGGGTCAATAAACTCGAAGCAGCGAATGCTTCCCATTTCCAGAATAAACGATTTCTATGTATATGTAGAAAGATTAAAAACTTTCTCCACAACGTCTTTCGAAGCTTTAAGCTCGCTGTCATAAGGCAAGCAAAAGCTCGAGTTGAAAAGAGGATTAGGCCCCTTAAGTTTGTTGCGAGGTAAAGTAATATTCTCGAAGACAACAAAAAAGAAAATCCTTAACCGTGCACTCGGTCCTGAATGTTAAATAGCCATTCGCAATACCTTTAATTAAGTTTGTTTCGAAATATATGTGATATCTAATAACAGATTTTACTTTAATATAAATTATCATTATAATCATTCGTATATAAAGATGTTACATGTTACTGATGATAGCAAAGTTTATGCCCATCATAAATAATTTTCACAATATATTCTTATATACAGGACATTTTTCCCCTAATTACTGCCATGATCATTTAGTGAACAGAGGAAATAATGTTTATTCTCACCTTAGGTTCAAATTTGTTGTATAGAAATTCATAAAGTCAACATTTTTAAATATTTACGGTAAACGTGATAAGAAATATTTATGGCATTTGTTGAATGGAACGAGTAAAAAGTTGATTGTAATAAATTTAACAAACGCCTGAAATGGTTAATATATGTATTTGTATAACAAAAGATATATTTGTTGAAGTACTTAATCCCCTCCGCCTCGGAAATAACGGAACATACTTAGCCTGGCATAAATAACTTGGTAAATGTTTCCTATATCAGAAAAGATCACTTTAATCGGGGGTGTTAATTCCATAAATATTGGCAAAGAACAATGAAACTATTCTCAACACATTTTCAGAGTAAGCCTTTTTATCCAAGGGGATTCCATACGAGGGAACGAGGAATCCGTGCTCTGTTCTTATAATTTCCTCGAATTGTGAACATTTGATTTAAGTACCGTCCCAAGGTAACCAATGACTCCCAAGAGAACGCCCCGACTATTTCCTTTTGTTTTTGGTCCGCTTTTTTAACAGCTTTTTTCTGAAAAGGATTCACTAAGCGGCCTGCCCGTACCGGCGAGGCGTTTTAACCAAATCCCGTGATTAGAGTCAAGCGACTGACGGTCCCGACGGGATTCCATGATTAATGGTAATGATCGAAACGTTAATTACGGAAATGAAACGTGTAACTTATGCAAATGAAAACGAACCAACTCCTTTGAAACTAATAGTTTCGAAGATCAATTTAGTTATATATGCACAAACTTCGGGAAATAATGGGAGAGTAAATCTCAATTAGAAAGAAGTAACAAGAACTTTAATTGAGTGCCAATTTTCATCTTTTAGATGAAGTGTTTTTTTAAATTACGATATTAAATGATCAGTATTCATAAATTACCATTTACATTTGAAGTTCAATCGATTTTGAAAATAATAATTTAAATAGTTTGACTTCGCTTTAATATTGTCGCTTTTAGCTGCCATTAAAGAGCATAAAAATCTGTAAGTAAATAAATATGAGTATTCCAATAATATAAAAATGCGTTAATTTAATCAATAGCAACATTTATTAACTGAAGACTGGACTCGTAATCAGCAATTAGCAATTATGAGTGAGATAAGACAGAGAAAAGTGATGGCGTGGCGTCTTGAATGATTTTTGGTCGTGTAGCCATCGACGAAAGAAATATTTATTAGGGATTGTTTCAATTGATTCATTTCGTTATACTGAGATGCGCAGTATTATGCATGTACGCTTAATGGTCTTAAATGACATAAGCAATTCAGTTGATAATTTTCAAGCGTTTGTAGAGATTTTTTAGCGATATCGGGCAATCTCTAGAGTGCAGATAGTAGAAACCCCCGGTAATCTGACAAACGTTTGCAAGGCAGTGTCGGATTATTGAATTTGTCGGATTATAGAGTACTCCCTAAGATCCACTATATTCCGGATTTTTCGGAAACTGAGTGCCTTCTAAACTGAGATTCTATCTGGATTGGTAAACAATGAACACAAGGTAAGTCGCTCCGCCATCATACATAAGTAGTCAAATTCAAACTGAGCAATCTGAATCAAAACAACACGCGTCGAACACAATACAGTGTAGTGGTGGCGCATACAAGTTGCAACCTGTTCAATCATGCATTACCTACGTTATTGAAGATTTGCCAAAATAATGTTTTGAATTGTATAAACCTATGTACATTCGACAGTGATAGACATGTCGGATTACAGGGGGCGCTGGATAGACAGGGGCCGGATCACTGGGGGTCCACTGTACATAAGTTATAGTGTTCAAGCCCTATTATGATAAAAATAAACTAAAACATATATATATATATATATATATATATATATATATATATATATATATATATATGTATAATTAGAATAAGTTATATTAAATTATTAGTAGTCAATTTATAGTAAACTTAAATGTGCATACCAACATTATTTCTTTACCATGTTGAAAGATGGTATGCACCTTTGTAAATCACGCTATCGAGTTTATTGGCGAAATGTGTATAGTGTTGTTTACGTTTATTATCGGCATTCACCATTGACGAGGAAATAGAATCACCCCATCGGCTTTACCAGCTGAATAGAGCCTTAACCAAAATCCGTCAGCCCACCTGCCTTCTCCTCGATCCCGAAGGTAACAGAAGGTATGCTGCTGCGGACAGGGCGCGGATCTTGGCCGAGCAACTGAAAGTCCAGTTTAACCCCCACCCAGCAGTACCTGAGGCGGCCGAACACCACGCTATAGTGAAGCGTGAAGAAGAGACCTTCCTGAACTCAGATCACCCACAGCTTGCTGGCAACATATTTATCTCTCCTTCCGAGACAAGTTAGGTCGCCGCTCGCCTAGACAAAAGGAAGGCCCCAGGCCCGGACACATGTCCGCCTCCAGCCATCTCTAATCTTCCAAGAAGAGCAATAGCAACCTTGGCAAAAATTTTCAATGCAGCACTGCGAGCAAGTTACTCTCCGGCTAAATGGAAAAACGGCCGGGTTATCATGATTCCCAAGCCGGACAAGGACAGGCGCCGCCCAGAGAACTACCGTCCTATCACCCTCCTGGATCATCTCGCCAAGTTGTTCGAGCGCATCCTGCTGCGTAGAGTCCGACAGTCCAAACGAGGGACGAGCAATTCAGATTCCGCAGCGGGCATTTAACCACGCTCCAACTTGTGAGGGTTCTCCATATGATGGCGTCAGCTCTTAGTCGCGGCAACTACACCGTTGCAACATTCTTGGATGTCGAGAAGGCCTTCGACCGGGTTTAGCATCCCGGTCTCATCTACAAGCTTAAGGCCTCGGACATCCCGCCGGCTCTGGTAGCGTTGTTGGCGAGCTACCTGGGTGGACGCTGATTCTACGTCGGAGTAGAGGAAGCCGACTCGCCCACCTACCTCCACTTATGACGCCTTTCACTTCATTAATAATTGTTTAAGGGAATGGGAGACAAAGGTTGAGCTTGCGTTGTTCGCTGACGACAGCGCACTGCTCACCTCTGCAGCAAGGCTGGTGGTTACCTCGAGGAGGATTCCGCTTCAGCTCAACCTGTTGCCTGAGTGGCTGGCAAAGTGGCGAATCGCTATTAACGTCACCAAGACCGCCGCCCTCCTTACAGGTCGTAAAAATCATCCTCCCCACTAACCCTCCACGGACAGGAAATTAGCTTGAGTAACATAATAAAATACCTGGGCTGCCTGATTGACCGCCGTCTGATAATGAGTGCACAGGTGAAGGCCGTTGTAACATCGGCAAAAGCAGCACGCGCCCAACTCACGCCAGTGTTTAAGTACAAAGGTGGTTACTTATAAAATGTACGTGCGGTCGCGACTTACCCACGCTGCGTCGGCATGGTATGCGCTGTGTAGTAGACCGCTTAAACGAATGTTGCAGATCCAACAAAACCGGGTCCTTTGCGTCATCACTCGAGCCGGACGCTACGTTAGAAATGACGTGATCGCCCGTGACCTGCACATTCAAACTGTGGAGGAGTTCATCACCGACATGGTGCGCAGGCTGTTTGCCAGGGTGGATAACAGCCCTCATAGCCTGCTAGCTGGTATCGCATCACAATCCAGCATCAGGCAGGCGTGCAAGAAAAAGACGCGCGTTACCGAGCGATCAGTCGCCGCCACATCAGCCGCTGCATCAGCGGCCATCCACCACCGGAAGATGAAGCTTGGGGAGGAGCTCATGGCTTACCCCCGTACCAGTTAGCGTGCGCCACTCGCTGCCGCTACTGAAGAAGCCTGAGTGTATCGGCAGCTACATTCGAGATACGTACAATTTAACTTGTAAAGTCAAGACTTTCATTTGATTTACACCTGCGGACCCGACCTTGTTCGTGTCGATCGCATATTTTATTTAAAACCGTTTTTTTTTAATATTTAATCCTTTACAGAAGCAATTACCATAGGATGTCTCCTTAAACAAAATCAGATGAACTGTCACTGAACGACCCGGAAAAATTGGCAAACATAACGACCGGCCTAAACCTTGAGCAAATTATCTTTTAAATAAAACCACCTATATGTACCTTAAGGTACAAATAGGTAGCTTTATTTAAAAGATAGTAATAATTTGCTCAAGATTGACGCCGGCTGTTATATTTGCCAATTTTTTCGCGCCAAACAGTGACAGTTCATCTGATTTTCGCAATGTTTTTAATGTTAAAACTACTTAAAAATAAGGATTCTGCAAAATTCATCAATTATGCTCTTAATTATTAATAGGTAATGTTGTGTGAAACACTAACATCAAAATGATATTCACAAAAATTCATATATTTTTGAACGTATTGATAAACTACGTGTCTCGTGTCTTTTCTAGTTCTGTTTAAAGATGAGATTTTTTCTTTATGTAAATTTTATGAATTTTATACAAAGTGGCAGATACATTTTATTACTTTCATTAAAGGAATATTTAATTGTTGATTAAACATAATTTATTTCGCTAAGCTAACATTTTTAGTTTCCGATATTTCCAAGTATCATTATGTGACCCGGATTCATTGCTCTCGAGCAAGTGTATATTAATAATAGTGATAAATTATTAATCCCGAGAGAAGATGTTTCCGTGGAAGACCGTGTTCACCATTTAAAAAAGTTTATCTAGGGAACGTGTTAACATTTGTGCAAAAATCGTATTAGTATTAAAATTTTTTTCACATAAAAGAAATGAATAAACAAGTCACAACAAGTCTTTTTCGGAATTTGTATTAGGTATGCTAAATAAAGGATTTATAGGTACTGTACTCAGCATAATAAGAAAGAAAAACAGGAGGTATAACGTCACTACCTGGGCCCTTCGATTTGCCCAGATTAGAGAGATATTTTTTTTAAATTGATGGATTAATATCGATACGAGAAATGACCTTATCCTTTGGTGGGGTAGCACAAAATGTAAAGCCAGAGGGTCCAACCGACGGTGGTGAGCTAATAAAAGCGGTCTCAAAAAATACGTTGAATGCGTTGCAAATTTGCTGACCATCTGTGAATAAAGTATTTTCATACGAGAACGCCTTAGAGCAACTTGTGCCACCTAGTTTTTTCAAAAACCAAAAATGTTTTTCCGAATGGCGTATATTAGATTCAGTTATGTGAATATAAAGCAGTAATTCTGTACTTTTTTCATACGATGTCTCAACAGGGAGAACTCATCGTATTCACGGGGATTATCGAATCGTTTTCATTTTTAATGTCCTTATTTTTGTGACTATACCAAACAGGGTAATGTGATTTTCCATCGGAAAGCTTACTCTCGGAACAAATAGAGTGCAATACTCCTGGAGGACCTTATAAAAAGCATTGACGTCGTCATCTACACAATCATGAGATTAAATATCAACCAATCCAATAAAACACACTTTCTGAAGCTGAGGTATCATGTATAGTGTGCGTCACACAAGAAGCTTGCGCACTCGCCTACAGCCGGTAAGCGATTGACACGTCAGTTACATACGCGTGGTGTACGATTTGTCACGGAAAATCTTTTTCGCGCTTTCCCAGGGTACACTTAAATATACTAGGTTTTAAAGTACCTCATGTTTGAATCCACGTATGTATGTTATAGTGTATATTATCTGTGTGTCAACATCCGAATCCGTAGTTGAGTAACAAATATCCGAGCGTTCAAACTTACTCACATTTATTAATAGTTTCTATTTTGGACTTCACTTTTGATAATATATATTATTTATATAATATATGTTTCTCTTCATGAAATAACAATTGCTTACAATAGGTAGGTTAAGCTCACGTAGTTATACCCTTAGCATAAGTTTTCTCAAAAATATACATCTCCACGCGTAAGGTGGGTGCCTCAGCGATCGCTTAAACGACCCCGAGGGATTTATACACTGAATTATATTATTATTTATATGAAATTAAATCACAATTTGAAGATAACGTGGTACAATATTTTCAGTGTTTTGGTTCTTAATGTAGCAACAACAGCGCGTATATTATCAAAAATGAATCCGTTTTACATTTTGAGCCTTTTAATCTACTTGTGTTGGATATATATATTGAATTATAGCGAAGAAATCTCTTTTACTTCTGAAGTATTGTTTATCTGTCATAAATGTAAAATAGCAAAATCTATCGCACATCTAAAATTTACTAATTATAAATAAAGATATATGTCTCATTTGAAAAAGATTATGACAAAAAGTGAAGCAATTAATCAGCACCAAGTATCAGAAAGTCCCAGCTTCCAACATTACGTTGTTTTAACAATGCATTCAGAATCACAATGAGGATGAGATGCAAACATGCTGACGCGCAATTATTAACCACCGGAGTTATGACCGTGGACCTGTCGGGACTATTGTTAAAGCTGACATTCCCCTATATGAGTTAACGATAGTTTTCTACTTACCAGCAAATAATTCTGGATGAACACGCAGTCCACTGGAGACAAATATTTTTTCTGCGATACAAAAAAATATTTTAAGCGCATAAAAACATAAAAATCGTTATATTTGTTTAAACTTTTTAACAGTTTTATAAGACAAACAATTTCTATTGTTACAAATCTTTGTAATAAATGTTTAGCTATAACCCAAATATTTTATTTGCATTGTTTTTCAACTTTGTAAAAAGGTTGTTTCTTTAGTGGTGTTCATCTTCTTCATCTTCGTCACCTTATTGACGTTTCTACTGCAGGGCCTTTCCAGAAACCAAAGGAAGAATGGGCCACAACACATACCTACAGCGTAGTGGTAGATTAACGTCTACAGATGCTACCAGGACCAACGGCTTAATTTAAAAGAGTTCGAGATATAAATTTTATTATTGCACTCCATAATGCTACTTAAAGATATCTCACAAAAAGACAATAAATCAATTACAGTCCCTGTTGGGCATGACAGAGCTTGATAGGAATGAGAAGCAAATTCAATTTGAATCAATTAAAATTATATTGTGATAATTACCCATTTTTGCATTATTTTGACTGTCGCAACAATTATGTTTTATCATTATTCATATTAGATGTTATCAATCTCGTGGTTATTATATCTTTGCATATGTTGTCATAAATATGCTATTTGTTACGTCGTGTCTTTAAATTATTTAAATTTCACTACAGTTTTGTCATTGTAATTAATATATCGTTATTGCAAATTATTGTCATTATTAAATTATTGCTAGCGAACGATGAGCGTAACCAAACCAATTTAGATTCCAAATTTAAAGGTGATTGATGTACAAAATGGAGATCGTTATACGTTGAAAACTTTGAATTTTAACTGTAAATACAATACAGAGTGTAATGTACCAGTCGAGGTTGAAATCGAGATACATGTTGATCACGTCGTGATGATAATCAAGTTAACCGTGGTAATACTAGTGGGTGTCGACCATGTCTAAAGTCATTACTTAGTCGTAGCCCGGTAAAAATCAGTGTCTCTTGGGGAAACCTAAATGTGCGTTTGACTTGGGTGGAGGTCGTGATCCTCGTGAACCGTAGTGTAAAGTGAGTGGGTGATAAACACGGTATTGTGGTTGTATAGTATTACAAGAACAGCAATTGCTATTTGGGTCGTTCTTCTTTTTTACCGACAATGGTCTGTCCTTCGTCTTATTATTGCATCTCGTTGGAATATTGATATTTACGGTTTTTTAATTCGGTTCGAATAAACGTCCATATTTTTCTTATCTATTAATATTATGTAATTTTTCATTTTCTCCAACCAACATATTTTTCCATTTGTTTTTCGTAGAATGCCGTGACAGAGTGGTAAACCGAAATGTGGTCTCCACAGAAAAAGGCCACTCTGTCACATATTTTTTTTAAAAACCAACATTAAAAAAGAATTAATATTTGCCGCAAAGAAAACTTTAATTAGCCCTAATGACAACACAGATGCAATTTCTTTTAAATTCCACACAGAAACCAAAATTATGGATAGTTCAAAAACCAAAAAAACAGAAAAACGTCGTTTCATTGTCGGTAAAAAAGAAGAACGACCCATTTACATAAAAACCGTGGCAAATAGAGGTGTCCAACAATCTTAATGTAGGGACGGCCATTAAACAATCAATCAATTTATTCATTGGAGAAACTAAGTATCATAATTTGTTAGTCACAAAGAAACTTAACAGTTTTGAAAGTGTCTTTATGGTATTTCACTTTCAATAATCGAATTAATAAATCAAATTTCCAACAAAAAGCAAATCACCCTTTAATGATTTAAAGTAAAATCATTAAAAAAATTATTTACTGAAATCAAATTACTAATAGAACAATTAAAATCGAATTAATTAATTTAAAAAATTAAAATCAAAATTATTAAGATCAAGTCAAAGGTAAACTAAATGTTCCAGAATAATGTTAGTAAGTACTTGAATCTATATTAGTAGGCTTTCGGATCAATTAATGAAGTGTCGACGTCAACGAACATTATACATGGCTACTTCAGATTGTGTGTA
Source organism: Calamotropha paludella (assembly GCA_927399485.1). Taxonomy (NCBI): domain Eukaryota; kingdom Metazoa; phylum Arthropoda; class Insecta; order Lepidoptera; family Crambidae; genus Calamotropha; species Calamotropha paludella. Next base: position 15,364,926 of record OV656815.1, on the reverse strand, counting down.
CTTAGATAATGACGCTATTGTCGATATCTTGACGCTATTATTAAATAAAATAACTTAAGTACAAACATTTTTAATTTTTTTTTACTGTTCATTATTTAGTAGTTTTATCAGCTTAGTGTTGTACAACAAAGTAATTTAAGTAGGTTACCCGTACTAGATTAGACAGTCAAAACCCAAAATCATTGTTTAAGTTGATTGAGTTTAGTACAGTTTTGGTAAAAAAATGATTATCTGTCAAGTCGGCTTAGGGACGATAATTTTAAGTGATAACGTCATAAGAAAATATTGGTGAAAAATTGTATGTTTTTATGAATTTAATTATTATAATTGAATTATCATTATTTTGTATTAGAAGGAATTAATTGTAAATTACAATTGTTCGAGATTTAACATTTATTTGCACACGTTAATTCAAATATTTTTTTAATTAAATTATACAGATTAATTACAAGTAACAATGTGCTATTAAAAATTATTTACAACTTATATTTAAGATGCTTCGCAGTTGACTTTTTATACGATCGTTTATATGAGTCATAATAATTTTTTAGTCAAAATTGTAACTTAACCTATTACTGCACTCGCTGACCGATGTTTCTTTTTTTAATAATCGCTAATATTATATTGCTAATCAAATATGTCTTTAATTAATTACTATCTATTAATAATTTAAAATACAAAAAGGTACATCCTAACAAAAACATGCCTAAAAAAAACATTTGTTATTTCTCATTGTGGTTTGACAGCCACTGCCGTTTTTGAAATGGGCAAAGGCCGGATTATTTTTATCCGATCTTCACTAGCGAGGGGATGCACGGATCTCATTCTAGAGAAACCCTAGACCTATTTTTATAAATTCCATCTGGCTATTAGTACCACAAACTTTGTATTTAGAAATAATAATAATAAAATATGCAATAGTTTCGACAAAATACGCAAATGAAAATAAGAGGGAAAAAAGTCCGGCTGGCCAAAAAAGGCAGATCGACAGGCAGTTGATAAAAAAGATGACGTCGTGCACAATGCGGCTACAAGAAAAATCTAGTTTACTTAGTAAGATATTTAACTCGTATTTTCTTTCCCCAGTGCCAATCTTTCCCCAGTGCCAATCTTTCCCCAGTGCCAATCTTTCCCCAGTGCTAATCTTACCCCAACGCACCTAATTTATTGTTTGCATGGTATTTTTTACCATGTTTTTTTATTTTTCAGGCTCCGATATGGCGGCTCATTTACCTGCTCTATTGTCATGAAAGAACTGAAGTTATTTTGCGGGTGAATGTAAAACAGACGTAGTAGTCTTCCCTATGTCTCGGTCTTCGATTATATTCAAAAGAGGTATTACTTTTGTATGCTCACTCACATCATCATTTGAACATGTTCCCGATACACGACACTCCAAGTATCTGATCGCCAAACGGCCTTGTTTTTTCGTTTTCACATAAATAGATGATTAGATTTCAGACACTATAATTTCTGTATGTAGTCTTCATGATGAATCCATGATGATTCAAAGACTATTAGATACAATGCTATGTATCTTGAAACCTTTTCATTTTTAAGGAAACAAATTAATTTTTTTAAATTTTGCTTTCCAGAATCCTGTTTACAGTCAACAGCGACGACAAAATTTAACTGACCAATAACAAATTACCTGTTTCTCGTCATCATGAGTAGTGTTCCTGGATTAAATTAGAACGAATGGTCATTAAACAATGTGTCTTTTAAACTGGCCAACTTTTCCTTTTCACACAATAAGTATGGGTACAATGCTAATGTATACTAAAGATTGTGGTTGATACTTTGTGTAAATTCGTATAACGATACATAATTAAAACTAAGTACTACACTTTTTCAATTTTAATATTTGTTATTTAGTTACTCTCGTAGTGATTAGGTGCTGTTGCAACAACATTACACTGAAATAATTCAAATAACATTAATTAGGGGAGCGGCGTGTTCCGGAAGAGAATGCGATAGTTCCAAGCGTGCAAATATATTGTTGGAAGGTGAATATAATAAATAATCATTACAAATACTTGGGCTATTGTGTACAGAACGATGTATTAGTTTTGCTAATGTTACATTGATGTGAGCTGTTTAGCGGAAGATAACGAACAATACAATTTTCGGGGGGCTAGTTGTAACAATTTTTGGTTTCTTGGCTATTGAAACTTACTTGTTAGGTATTTAAGATATGCAGCAGTACTGTTTGAATGAGCTACTATGTAACTATCGATCGAAATAAAATTTTGATCTAAGCTGTGATGAATTCTTGTAAAAATGTCTAAGAAAAAAAAGTGACGAGTGTTTACAAATTAAACCGTGATTGGGGTAGTTGTAACAGTAGGAATTGAAAATCAGTTTCTATTTTTCAAAGAGTTATTAAACATTAGAAATCATAAAGGAAGCAATCCAAAGTGTTGGAGCTAAAATATCTGAGTACTTATATATTTTAGCTTTTTCTACCTCTTAAAAACCAATCAGGGTTTGACATATCGGGCTATTGTTATTCTTCTTTTTCACATATCTATATAGCGACACATGACTCAAATCAAATTGTTTTGCAGCTTTTCGTGCAATGGTTTTTTTCAAGACTTCAACAGAAGGCTTTGAGAAGCATTTTCGGTTTTTCTTTTAAAGTTTCTCATCAATTTAGTACAATTATTTTGTTGAACTTAAATAACTAACTAAAAGAAACTAAAATAATAAATAATTAAGTTCAACAAGAAAGTATTAAAGACATGAAATAAAGAAAAAGTATGTCCTACGCAATTGTATTGAAAATAATAAATCAATAAGGGACAAGTTGTGACTTGTTACAACCTGCCCCGTGAAAGTGTTATAATATAACCCACTGCAAGGTTTTTTGAAATAACAATTTTATATAAACAAAAAGGTCCATTACCTGGTCTAATCGGAGCGCCTGCACAGCACCGCCTCCTGTGCCATCCAGGGGGATACTGATCACGCTTATATGATAGAATGGGTATTTAATAGTAGGATAGGTAGAAAATCAAATGAATATTCTTCTAATATCTAGGAAAATACTTGTTACTACTTGCCCCTGTCATATCTAACCCCCCGCTCCCCAACTGTATTTTGCAAATGGTAATCTTAAAATATATTTCCTGTAACATTTTTGTACATAAATAAGTATAAATATTACACAACATTACATATATTTTTCTGAATACAAGTAGCTAAAGCACTTTTGCCATGGAATTCAGAAACAATGACCACAACAACCAGATCCGAGCCGATAGACAAAAGTTACTTTTCTACAACGACCCGGTCAGAGAACGAACCTCGGAGTGGCGTTACTATAAAAACCGTTACGCGAGCTTCTCAATCACGTAGGTTATTGGATAAATTTTAGATTTAGAATAAATAGAAAAATTATAAGGTTATGTAAAATACTAGTTGACCCGGCGACGCATTGCTGTGTTATAAATTAAAATGAAACCTATCCCATGTCCTAAGTTAGAACAAATCCATCAAAATGAAAAAAACAAATCGGTTGAGTAGTTTTGGAGTTCATCGCGGTCAAAAACTGTGACAGGGACTTTTATATAAACAGATAGGTGAGATATTATAAATTATAAGCAAAAAAACATTATTAGGTAGACAAACTCCTCAGTTTGTCTATATAATTATGTTTTTCGCTGTATTATGAAAAAGTACCACAGAACATTTAATACAGTTAAGTATCAAATGGCATAGATATTTATAGAAAAAATGTACGTATTGTATGTAAAAGTACAATAAAGACCGTTCATGCAGTAAAAATACAACATAATAATTGAGTTTACATGTTTTTGTTTCGATGGCGCTAAACCTTATAAATTTTAGATTTATTCTAAATGTAAATCTAAAATTTATCGATTGGTTATCGAACTCATCATAGTAGCTTCAAGTTAATTATGCATGTAACCTGCTAACCAATATGGACGTCATAATTATCTAGCAGTTAAAGCCATACGATTCTATGATAGACTGTACTTACTTTTAGTCTTCTACCACACCGAACAGTCTTTACGTCATAACATAATCCCCTTTTTGTGCTCGTCGTACGATTGCATACAAGCACTTTGTCTTTTTCAGCAATGCCCATAGGAGCTTCGGTATCTTTTTGTGCAAAAAATCCAGTTGGTCGCGTTCGTTAAGAGATAGCGGCTCTCCGGTTGAATTTACGCTCGTGTCGTAAGCTGTGCGGGCTAAAACAAATTAATGTTACATTAGAAATGTTTGAGGTGGAGCTTCTTAATCTAGATACATTTGAAATTTCTGATATTCACATTTTACTGTAAAAACATAGCGACTACGTAAATTTATAAACTCATATAATATTTTCAATTTCTTCACCAATTAAAGATAAATGTGACAATATTATTCAGTTACACCATTTTCAAGTATTTAAGTAAGTTGAGAGTAAGTAGTTTCCTTTTGGAAGATCTACAATCCACACTCAAAATAATCGCTGCACTCTACTTTTATTGTCACAGTCAGACATAAAACAAAGCTTAGCTTTCACACACTAGGATGTTTCGACTAGACGGTTGTGAAGTAAATTTTATATAATGCAATGGGCTTGTTAAAGAAAATAGCTTATTTGTTAGCAGTGTAATTACAATGTTAGAACTTCCACTGAAAAAGATTTTCTGTTCTCTCTTTTCGATCCTTAAGGAATGTTGTTATAAATAGTATACAAATTTGATGCGGGCTAAACCGGAGCTAAAAGCTACTGATTATATATAAATCGACTTATCCATAGAACAAAGTTCGATGTGATCATGTGATCATGACTAGTTTTTTAGCTAAATGACCCTTATCTCATTTAGCTAAAAAAACTAGTTTTTGCGTCATGATCACATCGAACTCTGTTTTATGGATAAGTCGATTTTTTTATTTAATTTAATGAGATAAGGTCTCCTTAAGGTTCCCTCTAGGAGTAGTACTCATTCACAAGAACTTTTTCATATATACCTAGTCCGGCCATAAGTTCTGTTACAAATGAAAATGCATTTTTTTATGAACAAATTTCATATTCTCGCGATAAGATTTTTGCTTCGTAATGGGGTTTCGACGAATTATGGCTGTAACAGCATTAACAGCCCTTGTAGTCCTAACAGCACGCGGCCGCCCCGATCTTTTATGGTGTTCGACAGAGGAAGTGTTATTGTATCTGTTGATAGTACGATGTACGCGATGTACGACGGCTCCATACCCACTTTGTGCAAGGCGATCACTGCAATCCTATTTGCTTTGACACCCCATTCCATATTGTAATTTAATAATGAACATGAAAGAAATATGTGAAATGGCGCGAAATCGAAAGAAGTTTTTAAATTCAAAATAATTAAAGCGCTTCAGATTCAAAATTATTAAAAGTTTTAAAAAAGAAAAAAGGTTTAACGTAACAGTATTTACGGCCAGACTAGTTAGATATATGTCCGTACATTGTATAAGTTTATAAAAATATGATGATATTATTGTACGTAATAAAAATGTTTGTTGTGTAAACTTGTTGAAATAATTAAGTTTCAAAGAAGTAGAATCCATTATTTTGTTGGATAAAAAAGTTTAAAATATGTTATTTAGTTCACATTTTAAAATTTTTGTTTTTATAAATGGATACAGTTTCTGCCAAGTGAGGCGTCACGCTGTTAAATATTTAACTTCTCGATTTTGAATCTAAAGTATTTTTACTAGAAAGAAAATATGTCTCAGGAGTCAAGAAGGTTAAGGCATGTAATTTTTCAAGGTTTTGTCTAAATTGATTGAAATATAATCATAATTCTTGAAAGAGTAGAAAAAAATCAAGTTGCTAGGGAGTTTCATCGAAAAAGCTATGTACCTAATCCCGTTGAGATATAACAAAACAATGAATGATGGATATTCCACTTTTATAGATCTACGAAAAATCTAATGTTATCTAACTAACTAAAATAAACTCAAGCGCGTTTCTTATATCTATGACGGGACTAGCTTGATGCGATCACCCCTACGCCGAGCGATAACGCCAAAGCCAAAATCCCACCCAATCAACTTTGCGCCTGACTTGAAACTCTTCTTAAAGTCTCAGGACTCCGTCAACAAACAGGCCATTCCCCACCCTTAAGCCCCCCTTCTGCGAATCATCCGAACTGACTTATCTCCATTTCAACCGGTACCCCTTCTGGGATCTGGTCGACGCTTCTTAGGTGCAAACTCGCCTAGGTGAGTAGCACACGCGCCTTTCTGGGCGATCGCATCGGATGAAGGCTGCTGACTCTTCCCGTTACTGGGTCCCGACTTCCATGGATACCGCACAGCCGGCTGTGAGGTATCCATGAAGATTTTCCGTGTCCGGATGTCCCAGTTGTCTAGGGGCATAAAAAACAAAAAAAAACGCGCGTAGGTACACCTATAATAAACAGACTTTTGGATCGAATGAAAATGACGACTGGAAGATATTCCTTTTTCTTTTGAGTGTTATTGGAAGGTTGCTGATGCGTTGGTTTTGATATTTTAAAGTTGTTTTTTATCTTTACATATATGATAGATTCAAATTAAATGTACATAATATTGTTATTATTTAATAGTAATTAAAATTGTTTTTTAGATGGTCTTAGAGGCTCGGGTAAAACATTTCTATTAAATTTACTATTAGCAAAAGTAAGATCCGATAGAAAAAGTGCCTTTACTGTGGCACAGCAGTCACACTTTTGGAAGGTGGACAAACACCCCATTCAACGTTAAAAGAAAAAAATGTAGCGATGACGGCTCGAAAATTTGAAATATTTCAAAACAAAGTGACACCGGAAAATTGATGAATGATTTTAATTTGAATAATTATTTGAGTAGAGGCTTCTATGTCTCATACAATAAAAACTCAATTGAGGCGTTAAACAAGATAACGCAATAGTAACTGCCCAATGGGTAGCTGCACTGTTTTGTTCTCTGAAGATTTCTAGGAAACCAGTGGGATGACAGCAGATGCAGTCAATGCATCAAAAGATTATATCTTTGGGCACATATAAAACTATGCAACGGTACACGATTAAAAGTAATCAATTTAAAACATTTTTTAATCGAATGTACAATAGAAACTGGGAACGTAACTGGTGATACTGTTATTAATTGCCTTTTTTTAGTTTAACATGTCACATGTAACTTCTAAACAAAAAATGTTTTTGTTTACACTTAATCAGGCAGAAGTTGTATACAAAGAAATATTTTAGTTTATTTTAATTTTTATCATTTTTACATCATAAAATACAATTAAAACATTAAAATACTTGAAGTAGTATAGACATTATAGTACACTTTTAATCCACATATTCGTTGTATCAAGCTGATGCGATCCTATGATAGACAAAACATGTAGGCATACTTATGCTCTACAGCTCTACTACCCGTGCCAAGCCGGGGCGGGTCGCTACGTAATACATAATTTCATATTAATCATAATTGGTGTACTTTATTTCAATAAGTCAACACATTTTTTCCTCTTAAAGTATTTTTTTAAATGCTTATGAACATATCCAATATTTTTTTACTAGGAGCCTGTGTAATGCTGCCAGGCTTCTTACTTTAAATAACTAAGTTAAAAAGTTATCATGCAGAGTTTCAACCCCTTTTCACTCCCTTACGTGTAAATTTTTTTAAAACTCTGATGCACAACTATTTTTGTTTTTTACTAGGAGCATGGGTATTGAATTTAATGCCTATTACTAATACAACCCTTAATCCTCTATTTCACCCCCTTAGGGTATTTTTTTTTCTAAAATCCTTTGTTTTATAAACACACGCCCTTAATTTCAAACTTCAAAGGTTTAGGCTGTGCGATAACTGTTACGTAGGACAGATCTTTTATATTATTGAGAGGGAATTATAATGATGCCGCGGTTTAATTTATTAATAGAATATAACTAAACCATTCTCTCTCTGGAGCCGGTCCCTCATGTCTGAGGATCGTGGTCAGCTTCAGGGTTGCATCTGGAGTGGATGATCTTCCTCCACCGGTTTCTGTCCAGCGCGTCTCTTACAACAGAGTAGAATTTAGAGGTCGACGAGTCTTTTACTTGATCGGTCCATCTAGTTGGTGAACGACTGCGCGATCTTTTGCCTTCGGTGTTCCCAACCACGATCAGTTTTTCTAGGTTTTCGTCGCCTCTGCGCATTGTGTGGCCAAAATACGAAAGAATGCGTTGTTGGCACGTGGTGGACAAGCGAGTTTTTATTTGGAGCTGGTTCAGGATCGATGCATTGGTGCGTTTCGCAGTCCATGGTATTCTCAGCATACGTCTCCAGCACCACATTTCGAATGCATCAATCCTTTGCCTTTCTCGGGCCAGTATTGTCCACGTTTCCACTCCATACAGGAAGATAGGGAATACTAGAGCTCGTATCAATCGTATCTTGGTTTTGATACCAATTTCTCTTTTCTTCCAGATGTTATTTAAACGGGTCATAGCATCCTTTGCCATCCCGATTCGCCTTTTTATCTCGGCGACACAGCTGCCGTCGTTGCAGATTTGGGAGCTCAGTTAGATAAAGTGGTCGATGATGCTAATGCCAGGAATGTTGCAAGTGGCATTAGTTAGCTTCCCAGCTCGATCCACTATCATAATTTTGGTTTTAGCTCTGTTCACCGCGAGACCAATGTTGTCACTTTCTACCTCGAGTCTTCGGAACAGCTCGTTCATGTCTTCCATGGATGTTGCCAGAAGAATGGTGTCGTCGGCATATCGGAGATTTGATAGTCTTTTTCCACCTATTGGGAAGCCTTTCTCCCAATTTTCAATGGTCTTCCGAATAATGTACTCTCCATATATGTTAAACAGTGCAGGGGACAAAATGAAACCTTGTCTCACTCCTTTCTTAGTTTGAAACATATTGGAGTATTCAGTGCCTATTTTGATGAAAGAACGGTTCCCAGTGTAGAGACTCTCGATTAAAGCAATGAGGTGATCAGGAACTCCCATTTCGAGTAGCACGTTCCACAGTTTGTCCCATTGCACGCAGTCAAAGGCTTTAGTGTAGTCTATGAAGCATAAGACCACGGGGCTATTAAATTCTCTGCTCTTTTCGATGATTTGGCGAACGTTAAGTATTTGCTCCCGCGTTCCTCTGCCCTTAACGAAGCCTGCCTGCTCTTCGGGTATCTGTCGGCTTAGGAAGTAGTTAAGACGTCTATTAATTACATGGAGGAGGATCTTACTCGCATGAGATATTAATGATAAAGTCCTGTAGTTGCCACAGTCTTTTGAAGAGCCTTTTTTATGTAGAGGTATAAACACCGATTCTGACCAGTCTTTTGGCCATCTCCCAGTTCTCCAGATGGTATTACAAATATCAGTCATAGCCTTTGTCCCTCTCTGACCTAAGTTTTTTAAGATTTCGGCTGTAATACCATCCTTACCCGGTGATTTCTTGCATTTAAGACTTTTGATGGCATTCTCAATTTCTGCTGGAAGGATATTAGGTTCTTCTGACGCCCATGTAACATTAGTGTTAGTAGACTCACTAGTATTGTATAACTCCGTGCAATAGTTTTTCCAGCGCTCCAACACTTGAGCCACATCTGTGAGTAGACGCCCGTCTTTATCTTCAATGGCACAGGTTCTTGGCTTACACATTCCAGTCAGTTCTCTTACTTTTTGAAAAAGATATCTGGATTCATTTTTCATTGAGTGCTGTTCAATTTCGAAACAGATGTTGTTTATATGGTTATCGTAATCTTTCCGACAGCGTAGTTGAACTTGGCGGCTCAGTTCTGCATACCGCTGTTGATCTTCAGTTGAACATATACCGTTCTCCTTTAGTTCACGTCTTTCAAGGATGATTTGGGCCGTTTCAGGTGTGATGTAGTCTTTCATAACTGGTTTCGCCAGTTTATGATCCCTTGCTGTTCTCTCTATCATCTTCTTGAAATGTTCCCATTTACTATCGCTCTCTGTAATATCATTTGGAAAGTCTGCCATTCTCTGCTCAAAATCGTATCTGAAGCTATCGATGTTCAATTTTTGCATCTTCGGAACTACTTCAGGTTTTTGTATTCTCTTTAGCCGCAATTGAACTGTTGCTACAAGAAGTTGGTGATCGGAGCCGCAATCAGCACCGGGGAAAGTTGTGGCGTTCGTTACTGAGCTTCTCCATCGCGTTCCTATTAGTATGTAGTCGATTTGATTCCTACATCTGTCACCAGGAGATATCCAGGTGTATAGTCTACGGATATGATGTTTGAAGCAGGTGTTAGTGATAGTGAAATTTCCTTCACAGCAGAACTGTAACAGACGCTCGCCCCTATCATTACGTTCTCCGATTCCATGTCTGCCCACAACGCGACGAAGGTGGCCATCCTCTGTGGTACCTCCAACTTTGGCATTGAAATCTCCTAAGATGACGGTAACTTCTCGTTTTGGGATCTCCTTAAGTGTCGAAACCAGCGTGTCATAAAAGCCCTCTACTTCTTCTTCGGTTGACTGTGCTGTAGGGGCATATACCTGCACGATGTTCAGCTTGCACGGTTTGGTGTTAATTTTGAGCGTCACTATACGATTGCTAACTGGTTTATATCCCACAACGTACTTGTCCAATGATCTAGGCACAATGAAAGCCACGCCTTTGCTGCTGCTGTCTTCTGGGCCTGAGAAATACACTGTATTTCCGAGGTCAGATGTGAAGTGACCCTGGCCTTTCCAGTGTGTTTCGCTTAGCCCTAGCAGGCAACTAAACCATTGGCTGACTATAATTTCTATGACGCGTTAATACGAACATTTTGTAGTACTTCAGAGTTGTTATAAGCACACAACCTATACAGGTTGTTTTAAAAATAGGATCAAGCGGAAAAACCATAGGTAGATCATCATTAAGGCTACCCGAATCTGGCCCAGGTATAATCTGCGATTTTTTAGTTTTCGAATTATGCATTTTTTTTTCATATTTTCTACCATTCTTGGTTTTCACTCGATTACTGGTGACAGAGACATGAACTATTGAGACAAGTAGTTGATTCTTTCTTTAAAATCAGTTGAATAACATACCTTGCATTAATAAAATAATTGTGGTTAAGGTGGAAACCGTTGCGCCATAAAAAAGTTAAATTTGCGAGAGTTATTTAAAATTTAAAATAAAATGGAATCAGAATTCCGAGAAGTAATCGTTGACAAAGTCAAAACCAACTAGTCTAAAGGATTTTAGTTTCACGAGTCATTAATTAATCAATAGCGGTGATTAATGTAACACTACACTTATTTGACAATATCCCGCGGCGCCGTGATTTTCAGTCCTATCATTCTACTTAACTTGATGCTAAGGGGCCGGTAACGTATTAAAATTGTAACGAAAATAGCATTTTTTTTATTGAAGCTTTAGATTCAAGATTTTTTATGCGCCAATAGTATTCAAATAACCACTTTTGTTTTAAACAGGGTATGCTATTTATTTAATTAAGAAAAAAGTACCGTTTTGGTCATAGATACCTACATAAATAGAAATTTTAATAATCTATGTTTCTGTGACGTATATTCTTTTATTAATAAAGGTTTGTTAAAGATATGAAAAAAAAAAACTAAGAACTTCAAAACTACGAAGATTTTTATAAAATTTACTTGGGAATGGTTTGGGTAGCTCTGTGATTCTCTACCTCTGGACTAACACTTTATCATATTTTTTGGGACACCTGTATAGTACCTATTTGCCTATTGTTTACTAGGAATACAGATAAATGAAGCATATATTTGATTTGCTTTGTGATTGGATTACTTGAGGGGAAACTGTTTTATTATGAGAAATACCATTGATTCCCAACAAATTCCAACTCTACCTTAAGGATACACAATATCTCGTCCGTTTGCTTCACTAATGCCATAAATAACTCACAGGGAAAACCTTAAAGGTTGCTAGTATTGACTTGACAAATGAAATGAAAATAAATTTATTCAAATACACTTAAAATAAGTTGTTGTGAATCGTCCAACATTTTTACTTACCACTTAGGACGTCTTTTAACAAACAAGAAGAATGGGCGCAAGAAAGTTGTTAGCTTTAACAGAATCAACGACATTAAGAATATTATACGTTGTCACCATATATAATCAACAAAAAAATATTCTGTTATCATAATAAAAGCAGTGTTATGTTTTCATTACATCGTTTATTACAATAAAGTCAACAATTATCTTTTTTAAGTGAGGTCTGACTATTTAACCTACAGCGAGTTGTACGTGTCCTGCTAGCGGGTCAGTAATGCTGACAATCCTGCCCGGATTATCCTCAACATGTTCAAAGACATTTTTCGATTTACGTATCACTAGAATCATCCGTAATTAAATGGTTTTTCTTCGTTAGTATAGAAACTTGTACATCTCCATTTGTACCGCAATTTGTGCTTGTGCAGTCATTCATATATTCAATACAGAAAAATTATTAAACTGTCAATACACATTATGGTCTATATGTTATGATTTCATTAAATCCTTACATACTAAGTATATATTAGTCAAATTAGATTGCTTCAAAAATATGTAGCTAACGGCCGAACCCATAATTTTCTTATATGAAATGACATCGTAGAATGATAGATGGTCTTGTTTAGCCTCACAAAATTTTACTATCAACCGAAGTATAATGTTCTTGGTAAAGGATAATGCCCATCGTAGTATGGACTTTGGTATCGCTTTGAATAATTTTGTGCCATGATGATTTTTACTATATTCTTAGGTTGCTAAGTGTAGATTAAATTATTAAAAACAGTTTTTCCGTAGTTCGACGGATAAAATGAAAAAAAAAAATAACAAAACTCATCAAATTAACACTTTTCCCGGTCTTCATTTGTGTTTTTATTTACATTTGTTTTATCTATCAACACAATGGTTGGATGTGAGCTGGGTGCGAGTATTTTAATGCTTTAGTTTGAATAATACTAATTTAGATATAATATTTCAGACTATTAAGGTTTTCATCACAACACTCAATTGACTATACCAATTTGACAGTTCATCCTACCCGATTGTCCCATTGTTGCCAGTCTTCTAAATTACTAACAATTATGTATCGATTATGATTGCCAAATGCAAATGAAAAACTTAAATATATGTGCGTTGATATTATGTTTTATTAAATATATTCGTTTTCAGAGCATTAAAATAGCAGATATAGCTACTAACTTCTTTATAAGACCCCTAATACACTAGCATATATGTATGATCATAGAAGAATCACATTGCACGTATATCGAATAAAATCTGTCATTATACTGTTGGATGAATCACTAGAGATCTCTAGACGGCAATGCAGCACTAATAGACAGGCTTTACGTGCTGTTATGCATGCAAGATTGTTTATTTTATTGATAAATACGAATGACATGCAAACCATATGCTGGCAATGGATTGACGGAGACCTTTATTTTTCAACATGCTAGCTATAAATTATGTATATGCATGCATATGTATGTATCGTCTACACATCTACGAGTCATGCACGTTGAGGTACTGCATGTCAGCGGCATCACCGTTTAGGGCCGTACTATGATTGATAGACATCAATCATAGTATTCCTTAACTTCGAGTTCCTTCGAATCCAGACGGACACAGAGGGCCTAATATGGGCTATAATATACATTGTCTACTTGTTTGTTAATGTGATATATTCCATAATAAAGCATATATTCCATATTAAAGCATATATTCTATAATAAAGCATATTAAATTGTATAAATCACTATCGGTGGTTTAATTAATTTAATTATAAGGGTTCACAATATTAAAACTGTATGAAAAGTTAAAAGCACGACGCAACAAGATTATTGGAAAAAAGAGTGCCGTTAAAACCATAGAAAGATGAAATCGTCTTCTAGTAACAAATTAGTTTTACATCATGTCTTATGCTTAATTACTTAATATGCTAGAATGCGAACTGCCAATTCGATATTTTAATTAAATAAATAGCGTATCGATTGTATTATATTTGGCAAATCGATACGGTCGAAGAGAAAATGGCAACACCAAGGAGACAAGTGCCAATAGAAATACTCGGTAATATGGAAGTGAATTCATTGCTAATTATTATGTGGATTATTGTCCGTCGATGTTGTGGCAAAGTATTTTACAGCATTTCGTGAAAAATTAAAACTTAGTTTTTGACATAAATTTGATTTAAGTACAACGACGATCAAAGACGATACCACGAATGGGCATTGTCCTTTAGGTTACCAGGATAAAGATAAGTTTACCAGTTTAAACTATGAAAAGTCCAGCAGTTTCGGTAAGGACTAAAGAAATGATTTAGTTCAACTGCCTAGGCTAGTGAGGTTTGCTAGAAACCTGAGATAGATTTTCAACAAACTTTTTCTATATACAGTTATTGAATTATTAATTCTGAAAATAGAAATATTAGAATAATATTAGTTACTTACATATGACATTGGCGTTTTGTATGGGAGGAATAAAAAGTCGATTTTTTTTTGTAAAACATATTTCATTACTCAACGTATGCACTTTTGCCATCTCATAGGTAGTTAATTTAGCCCTTTACTAAAAAACCATAGAAGCGAAAATCGTTAAAATATCTGAAGGCAGCTTAGACTGCCATATTGGAGTTGAATATTTAATTCTTCTTAATTAAATTAATCTTATAAAAAGTTATTCAAATTCAGGAAGAAATGGTAAGCAGTTGGAGTAAGGTCCGGGAAGTACGGAGGATGTCGCAGACATTCCAATTGCAGCTGCTCTAATTTAGCGGCCGTCTGTTGTGTAGTGTGTGGTCTAGCATTGTCCTGAAGCAGCAGTGGCCTAGAGCTTTTGACCAGCCTCGGTTGTTAAGCAGCTAGTTCTTGCATCATGGTTTGCAGTTGCTACTAATAGATATCTGCCGTAATCGTTTAGCCAGATTATTGAAAGCTGTAGTGGACAAAACGGGCACTAGTCCACCACAAGTTACTTTTTTTTAACCAATATTCATTTGGGTCAGGATTTGGCTCGTTCTGCAGGGTTCAGCCATTGTGACGAGTCCTTCCAATTATCGTAGAGGATCCACTTTTATCACATGTAATGATCCGATTTAAAATTCTCTTCATTATTGTTTCGATTGAACAATGTATCGCAGCAGTCGACGCGTGTTTGCTGATTTGATTAACTTAATTTATAACGTACCCACCTTTCAAGCCTTTCCTGATTTGCGTCGAGGGGATTAAAACAGTTTAATCACTAACACTGAAGCCTGCAATGAACTCAAGAAGTGGGTTGTGGTGGATCCGCTTCAACAATAGCCTTTAATTCTTCATAATCCACTTTGGTCTCTGGCTGTCCGCGGGGCTTGTTCTGAAGGTCAAATTTTCCAGAACGAAAAACTTGGAACCAAAAGGTACCGTGTTTTCTTTTGCAGTGCCACTGCCATACACATCGTTTATCCGTCGAACTGTTTCTGCAGCACTGGTGCATCGGTAAAACTCGTACTCCTAAATATATAACTATTATTATGTTTTCCGTTGTGCGATATGAGCGATACCAAAAAAAGACTAATCAGGAAAAAATAAATGAACTGACTGTTTTCGAAACATACAACAAACAACACATATACCGGCTAAATGGATTTATAAATTTGAATTTGGAATGCTTACCCAAAGCTGAAATATTGGAGTTCAAAGTGGCCAGTACGACAAAACGCAAATTTCATATGTAACGACCTAGTATATTGTTACGACGGAGGGCTGTCACTGTCGTTAGTTAATAAAACCCTACGAAAAAGGAGCCGCTGTTATTGACCGGAGCGCATAGGTATAAAGCGTAGGTGTAATAAAAGTAGTTATACCTACTAGACGACAGGGATAGCAAGTTCGCGCGGTGCCGCGAATGAGCGAGACGGTTTGCGATCATTGTTCGTGAATTATATCGAATCGACGCGATGATTCTAGAACGTTCACGATTTCGTCGTCCGCGTAAGAGTTAGATTTTGGAAACGACAGAAGCGACTTGAAAGTAATCCGTAGAGCGAATGGAAGAGTGTATTAATACACGACCTCAGCGATTTACTGGACTATTTGTGAACGTGGTTTACGCACGCGACTGGGATATAATGCGACAGTATTGAAAAGATAATTTCTGACAACTTCGGTGTGTTTATTGGACAAATGGAGTAAATAAGCGGACTTGTTTTGCAACATCGTTTGTAAGGTTTTATACTGTGAAAATTATTTGTTTATTTATTGGAACGATTCACCAGCGACATACAGTTATAATTACAATGAAAAGCTTATTTTGGGCGACACACGTAAAAAGCATCTCTTTACAGGCAAATAAAACAATTCTAATTATTTGCCGATTACAAAAAGGAGCTACCTACATAACATTTTAAAAACATTTTTATCATAAAATCTTGAAAATAATTAATTGGTTCATTTGACTATCCAAAACCCGCAGCTCGTAACAATACCTATGTATATTATGAAACATTGTGTGCTTAGGGGAATGGACATGAGCGAGGGTTCAAACCTGGAACGGAATACGGAAGATTTTCTCTATAAGATATAGTAACTCAGTCGTTTGACCTAAAAGAGTTTGTACATGGTAGGCGAACAACGTATAGGAGAGTCTTGAAGTTGCAATCACTCATTACTCTCAACTGCTTTCCGTCACTCAGGGTCTTAGATATGCTGTTATTATGTTTTTTCAGTTTGTTGGAGTTTCTAAATACTTAACTACTGGGCTGGATGAATGCCTTCCCCTTAAAATGGGAAGATTTTTAATAATCTGCACTATTGGCAGGCTGGTTTGAGGTGTTAAGAGACCAAACTTTCGAAAACGCTGGTGTCCATTTTGTGGTCTAAGGGAAGTGTATGCTGATGAACTCCGGTATTATTAGTCGCCTTTTTTGACACCCTTAAGTATGACGGGTTTTGCTATTCTACTCTGCCAGACACCACACGGCCATCTAGTTCTGTATAATTAGAGGGATCATATTGTCGCGTTGGAGGTTTAAGTAGATTTAGTGCTGGACTAAGCCACACGGTATCCGATCGGCAACCGCAATACCGTGTGCGGACGGCTAGTCCCACGCATCGCATCAGTGCAACAAGCGTTGTATTATTAACGGTTGATAGTTTGCAATAACAAGCCGTAGTATTGGTTACCACTACAATCACAAAAAATCTTTTGTAAAACGTTTTCTTTACATCCCTGCATTTTATTTAAGTGCAAAGTAATTTGATTATTTATTAATATTACTAAATAGATAAAATCTCATATGAAATACTTAATAGTAAGAAGTTACGACTTCAGAACTAGGTAGGTATTGTTAAGGTTTTAATAAAAAAGAATACCCATTTTTCTAAAAACAACATTTGAATCTACTCTTTTATGGAATTTGTTTTATACAATTAAAGTCAAAGAGAAGTTAGATGGTGAAGCGGTTAGCGAGTTTGGCTTATGATTGCGGAGCTTAGGCTACTTTCTCAAAGACGAGTCATTGGATGGGTGGCAAGGACATTATTATATCGAGCTCCTATATCTTTAGGCCCGTTAGGCTGTTGGTCACGGCTTAGCACTTACCAATTGGCATTGGACGCGCAACGTGTTTTGTGGCCTATTCTTCATAAGGTGTTTTTATATCCATAAGGAAAGTCTGTGTCTCAGCTATGGGGACAATACTAGGCTGATGATGAAATAATAATAAGTCGGTACCAATACAAATTTATTATAATGGACAACCTTTATATTTGTACATTATAAATTTAATTTTACAACTAGGAACAGCCGTACAATATATCAATCTTTGTAACCATGTCTGCAGTACACTACGAGTATACGTATAGTGAGCATTCTGTTTAACGTTATGTTCGCACAAAATGAAATTAAGTATAAAAACTAATCGAACTATAACTATACAACACTAAGGTCTCCCAGTTTACCAAGCGTAAGTTCGTATGATATTCATAGTCCAATGAGTACCTACAGTCCTTGGCCATCTCCGATAGCTCGCATACTGCACTTGATGCGAACAATGAGCTCCGTAGTTATCGCATCAACGATGCGGGGCTGGTTAAAACATTACACAGATACACTTCCAAATAGTAAATGACCTCCTTTATTGAATTATTCTATTTACGATATATCCTCGTGACCTGAAATAAAATGTTGCTAGAACTCTAGCAAAAAGAAGAAAATAAATATTTAAAGTTTATTTTTGGTCTAATAAATGATAACAAAACAACATATACTCAACGCATTATAAACTCTTTACATGTAAAAGGTTAACAGGTCTCGGTCACAGCTATGTTTTGGTACCATTGCGCAAAATATAAAACATATGCAGGTCTTTAAGGCATTAAAAAAAAGATTATAAGAAAATAATATTAATAAAACACAAATAATTAAAAAAATAAATAAATACGTACTACAACCAACTATGTATAAATTGCTCTTGCACTCCTCATTTAAGGAGCAACACAAAAACGAGACAACATGAGGGACAGATAGTGCTATCCTACTCGTCCTCGCAACCGACCCAATGACTTCGGGGCCAGCAATGCCCGACACGTGCTTAGCGCTGCCACTATCAAAAATCATCAGAAGAATGAAGGACAGAATAAGCGCCGTAAATGGAGATGGAATGGCTGCATCATTATCTCAGCCGAAAGACGTTCACTGCGGCGGACGTCACTCCCAAAAATTTGAAGTTACGCCAGAATCGCCACGTATAGCGAGCGGGTTGGAGATAGTAGTTATAAACCGTAATTCGGAAAACGCCCTTGCTTTTATTGTAGTCTAACGGAGGTGTATCAGTATCGCATTCAGCCAGACACCACACGATCATGTGGTCATATAATAAAGAGGATCTTAAAGAGATCATTCTATAAGATGAGCAATGTCTCTTATTGGCGTAAAGATAAAAAAATAGATAGAACGTGACAAGAAATGTAGTGCAAAGTTCATTATCGAATGCGGATGTATATAGTGGCTAACCTTTTGTTCCATCTAGGGAACTCAGGAACATAGTCAACCATGATCGTTATTACAGCCCAACTATAAACATAACATCTAAATCAATGCTTATTTTATTGCACTCCATAAGCCTACAAAGGGTGTTTTGTTTGAATGTTATGATCCTAGCTTGACAAGTGTGATGTATTTGCCGTTCTTCTTACATGTATTATTTCAACTGTTTAATTTGTATCAAAATTGAAAGCATTATGCTTTCCTTTGATAATATTGAACGAAGTTACAGAAATTTGACAATATTTTTTGAGGAGATATTGTATTTAAATCATTGATTACTTTATCACTTGCTTCTGTAGTTGTATTTTAGACTAACACTGTATCGATGAGAAGTAATCGTTGCTTTGAAAAATTCGATCACACGCGCTCTGGCAATTATTTGAGTCTTGTACCGAATGTGCAACGAACTTACTTATGAAAGACAATTTTGACAAAATTAATATGATTTTGTCAAAATGAGGAGGATTGCGGCACATCATCAATACTTATATGCAATCGAGTTTATACAAGCTAATAGTGTCCATTCTTAATTTTGTATTTGTTTTGCATCGGTCTTGTCGTTTTGTGGTTTTGTAATCTGAACTGCATACATGTTTGATCTGTATGAGCACAAAAAGTATATAAAAAAATTTCATATCATTTTATATTTGAAAAGTTATGCTAAGTGATGTTATCTATAATTATTATTAATAAATATATATATAGCTACTCGTGCTGATTCACTCACTGACTGATTGATCACCTCTTCTGTAAAATTTTGTATGAAATTTTTTTTTTCACTATCATTTTCGTATAGAAGAGAAAAATTCATTAAGAGGAAAAATACGGAGAGAGCTGATGATTGAGGATTTCGGAGACTATCTTCAATACTCTAGACGTGCTTTTTAGCACGTCTAGGGTATTGAAGATAGATAGGGGGTGCTCGACTAAATGTCATTTGAAACGTCATGCAATTGCGAATGAGCTGAAAAAAAAATTCAAAATGACGGAAAAAACATGGCCGCCATACAAATTTCATCGGGTCTATCTCGGAAAGTATAAGAGATGGAGGAGTGGTTTCTTAAGTAGAGGTGATCAGGACCCGAAGGTCTACTCGAGGAATAGAAAAAAATGCAATATGGAATGCAATTCATAGAAAACGTATGGGGAACATTGAAGTGACTACGAGTTGCGAACTATGCAGACTATGAGACGGTTCGATTTCTAAACTTTTTATGGGAGAAAAGAAGAAGATCATGATCGAGGGGTCCAAAGACGGTTAAGGAGCATGGGCATGATATTAATGATAGGTGTGGGGTGCGTAAACAAAAATCACTCGAAACTTCATCCGATGGACAAGAACGGGCAGTGAGCTAAAAAAAAATCAAACTGGCGAATACAAGATGGCCGCCATACAAATTTCGTCGTTGTCAGATAGACACGCTGATAAAAAGATAAAATCTGAAAGAGTGGTTTCTTAGCAAAATATAATCAGGATCTAAGTTGAATGAATTCAAAATGGCGGAATTGATTTTTCTGTACCTAATATAATAATATGCTGAATATTGATTGGGAACTATGCAAGTCTACGATTCCATTACAATATTTGATTTTATGGACGCACTGTTATTCTGTGAAATGATTCGGATAAAAATATCAAAAAAGATGGTGATATCGATCTCGATTACGGTTCGGAAGATGGATGAGGAGCACGACCAGGGTATTAAAAATATTATGTTCTTGCCGATAGATGCAGTAAGCAGAAGATATAGTAATAGATATTATTGTGTCTACTAATTTGGAAGGGACAAAATATATATATATATATAACAATAACCTCAAATCGTTGCTACACTACATCGTACTAGGACAAAAATTCGCTTAGTTTTACATGTTTATATGCAGCCTGTACCAGTAGGATGGTAAGTGGAAACTAGCCGTGATCGAAGCTTTCTACTCGCACAATTCCCACTTGCTACGCAGCATCGTTCCGGAACACAAAATCGCTTAGTTTTAAGTACGTGTTTATCTGTAGCCTGTACATGTAGGATGGTAACCAACCGCGATCGAAGCATCCCACTCCCACAATTCCCACTTGCTATACAGGATCGTTCCGGAACTCTTAAATCGTTTAGTTTTACGTGTTTACCTGTATCCCGTACCTGTAGGATAGTAATCAGCTGTAATCGAAGCCTCCCACTCTCACAATTTCCACTTCCTACACATCATCGTTCTGGAACTCTAAATCGCTTAGTTTTACCTGTTTATCTGTAGCCTGTACATGTAGGATGGTAACCAGCCGGGATCGAAACCTTCCACTCGCTTAATTCCCACTTGCTACACAGCTTTGTTCCGGAACATACCTAATCCAGGACTTCTCACTTTAATTTAAGCGTCCTCTAATTGGGAAATCGACGTCAGGTGTGATGCTCATTTTAGTTATAAGTAGATAGAATGCGCATTTATTTCAAAAGTTTAAAAATAGAACACGTGTGCGCTAAAATAACAAACAATAAATAATAAACAAATTTTTTTTTTTACGTAACTTGAAGAAGATGCCTAGATTCCTAATGTAAAGTAATAAGAAGCAAAACTTGGTCTTACACACAAAAACTTTAAATCGAAATCGACTTATCAACCGCTTTTCAACGCGGTCCACTTTAGCGGGCCGCGCACCCACGCGCCGTACTAGTATAAATATAAATCTCGTGTCAAAGTGTTTTTTATCGAATTCTTCCGAAACAGCTTGGCCGATTTTATTTTTTTTTGAAGTGAAGACTTCTGTAGCGGCGTTGTGCACTTATTGGGATGAGAAAAAAAGTAAACACCCGTCAGACCACGTGACCTGATCGAAAATTTGTAAGACGGAGGACGGACTGTTTTTACCGCGCGGTGAAAATGTATGCCTGCTCCTGCTGTTTTGTTTAAGCGACGCAGGGCGCCTGCGAGAGTGTGCGTGTGTGTTTGTTGTCATGTTTGTGTACGATAGCACAATAAATGAATATTGTATTTTACCACATAAAGATATTACTGGTAATAAAAGCAATTCGTGCGAAATTACTCCCTAATCATTCTAAAATATCAACAATGAACAACGTTAATGTTCATGTTTTCACGACCGGATTGCAACCCGTTATTTTTTTGTGAATATTTTTAGGTCTGAAAATAAGTTGTCGGCAATTTTTATACCCCTAGGTGATAGGGATGGCCCTCTAATCTACGCATTACGAAGTGAGTATGAATCACGAAGTATAATAGAAGTCAACATAATGCAGCATAGACTGACATTTGGCAGTAATTACGGAACTTGGTCGGCTTAATTGATGTGGCTGACCGTCCAGTTTCGTGGTTCTGTGGCAAAGATATTGGCTCCTCAAATTAATTAACGTGTTAACTTATGTCAACTTTACGACTAGTAAAAAGCTTCATAGTTATAGGTACCTTAATATATTGTTTTTATTAAGACAACTCGTTTTTTTTAATGTTAAATATATTTTCAGTTAGGATCTTGAAAATGTACTTTTTAGTCACTTTTTAGCTTTGATTCCATTCTGAAATACATACATCAAACTACTTAAACTAAACAACTTAGTTTATAAGAACTTAAGAAAGAAGTTTGGTTTTAAATATTTATCTTGAATACGAAAAAGCAAAGATTCGTCATTTCATTTACATTCCTTTATGACTAAACTCCCTTTTACTATTAATATCTATCCAGTTTAATCTTAGACAATGTATTCATAACTTTGTCGTAGTTCGTAGTAATCCATAACACTACGCCAATATTGCTACGACGTTAGACATACGCCGCATCGCTGTCGTCATACCGAATATCATTCTATTTTGTGTGCTCGCTGAATATAGTGTATGTAAATTGGGCAAGACAAAACAGTTGATACAAGCATGTCAGTGTAACATATATATTGTTAATTATGAGCTAAATATGTATAACAATAGTTATTTATTATACAAGAGTGGAAAGTTCCTTTTTAACCGCGTGCTCGATTTGGATGACCGAGCAAGCGAAGGATTCTAAAGTTGAATCACGAGCGCAGCGAGTGATTCTAAATTAGAATCCTGAGCGTCAGCGAGGGAAACAAACGAGCACAAGGTGAAAAATCTTTCCACTCGAGTGCAATACGTAACTTTTCATCCCACCTCAGCGAGGAAATGACAAAATGAAAAAGAAAACAATTTATAATGACAAAATATTTTTATTTCAATTAAAACACATTAAGATAATCTATAAATTGAAGAAAATAATAAGAAGTAGAAAATAATTAGGAAATATTAAATGTAACGTTGCTACAGTTACTTATGTTAAGTTTAATATTTTTGTTAGGTAATGTTATGTTGGTGTTTGTGAATTGTGCGCTGTTTTGTGGTAAACTATCAGTAATTTTAAATAGTTGTGCCGATTCATTGGATTCTATTGGCGTAAATGTTGGCGAGAGAGGGCTATTGTTTCCAATCTTATGGGGGCTCATTTTAGATGTAGAAGGGCGAGACCAAGAATCTGACAGAGGTTCTTTCAGCGTTATGGCCTCCACGATACTATTACAAATTTTTGATTTACTTTGGATTGAATCCTCTATGTATCCCTCTACAACCGAATTAGACTTCCAGCCTCCATGGCGCTTAAGCGATAGAAGATCAGCCCCTGATTCGGCCAAAAGTGTGGCTGAGGTTCTTCTAAAACAGTGACCGGTGTATAACGGGGGTTCTAAAAGTCCGAGAAAAGTTGCTATTTCTCGTGGAATACTGCCAATTTTATTCTGACCCATAGGTTGTCGGATACACTTTCCGTTGCGATATTGTAGAAAAAATCGTTCAATTGGGGTGTTAGAAGGACGTAAAGCTTGATATTTCTGAACAATGTTTACATATTCCTTGCGAATAACGAAGTTGCGGTCTTTTTTTGTCTTGGTATTTAGTACATTAATTAATAGCAATTCATCAGAATTATGAGAATATTTTGATACGTTATTGACATTAAGTAGTGTAAGTTCATTTGTTCGACATGCTCCGGTTATACCAATAATAAGAACAACCTGTAACAAAAGAAGTATTTATAATCGTAAATAAATTAATCAAATTAAAAATATTGTAAGTACTATGTACAATTTTATCAACAACAAAAAATTACACGTATTGACTTACTTTTGCCGCTAAATATACGGAATCAGGTGCTTTATTAATAAACTTTGCAATTTCAGATGCTGTGAAAACCTTCGATTTTTTTGGCTTATAACCAGATGAGGCTCTTTTTAAAAATGCCACTAATTTATGATAGGTGTCGATATGAACGTCTTTCTTCATCTTAATTGTTAATTTTAGCATTGAATACGTACTCCATAGCGTGCTTGCTTTCTTGGTCTCAGATAATTCTATAAAATATGCCAGCAAAACGTTTTCGGAGAAAGTTTTTGCTCCTTTAGCTAGTCGCCACATGTTAAATATATCGTACTGTTTCAAATACTTCTCTCGTGATTGCTGAGGGAGAAGGCTCATTTGCGCATTATTAACTGTTTCAGTTAACTCAGTTGGCGTTAGATAAACTTCATCGTCGCTAATGTCACTCATTTTAGTTGATTTTTTTGTACAGTTTTTAGGTTATGTTAATTATATTAAGCAATAAAACGTGAAAAACTAGAATGGCGCGAAGCACGCAAATAAAACAAAGAAACCAAGAAGGTTCCAAATTTAAATTTTTTCACAATTTAAAAAGTTCTTATCATAAATTTGGCACCATAGAGGTTACATTAAATAGGTTTAATGACGTTTTGAATTTACAATTATATTGAGTACTCATTATATGTGATGTTCTAAATTCAAATCTACTTTGCCGCTCAAGCGAATAAAATAGAATTTTCCAGCCAGATTTCGAAGCGCAAAATTACACTTTCCGAGGTGGTGGGATGAAAAAAAATATATATTTGACTACATATATAACCATGGGGTAAGAAACATTCGCGGATTTGGTTTTCAAAAGAAACTGATCATCAAATATTCCTTGTTTTATTCAGTGGTTATGACATTAGTGAAACATTTTTAATACATATATATAAACCTGTTCGGAAAGTAAGTTGATACAAACTTACTCAATTAAATAATGAAAGTTGATTGATACATTTTATTGGTTGAATCTTTTAATTCTTATTGTCTATAAAATGTAAATATTTAAATAAACCAAGTTAAGTAGCTAATGAAATAAAATAAAATGAAATGATAAAATTGATTTCAGACTTTCACAATCCATAAAATCCGCTAAAGCTTTGTGTTATGGAATTCAAACAGCGGTACCCAGACCGAACCAATTTAAAGAAAAGTTCGTTTTCTACATAGATCTGGCCAGGACTCGAACCCGGGACCTCGAAGTGGCGTTATCGTGAAAACCTTTATGACAGCCACTTGTCTACAGAGGTCGTTCATAATATCGATTTCATTTCCAAACTTTGGGTCATAAAAATTATTCAATTACTAATTCACTTCTTTTCGATGTATTTCACATTTTATATACGACGTTTTGCATATAAAAAGTCATATACCACATTAAACAACAATATAATAAAACAAGCGTCGTAAAATACTTTGGTCCCGCTTTCATTTCATTCGTAATTTCATCGTGCCTACTTTAATATCAAAGGGCTGATAAATGTCAGGGGACAATGAAATATTCATAACCTTTTATGTCTTCTGTACAAATATTAAATTCACAATTAATTACAATAAAGCTTTACAGTTTACTGAGTACGGTAAGAATACTGATATGGTACGAAATCTCCAGGAATATTGTCACTTACGGTTAGTTTTTTTTACTCAGTTTTCTAAACACAATTGATTATTTAGAAAACTTTTGGCTCTTTTCTAGCACCGGGTCTTAATATGTTGCATAAAAAGTTTTAAGTTTAAGTGCAAATGGTAACGATAAATTTACTTTATTACATATTAATATTGTACAACTCCACTTCTTACTTTTAATAATATATAAAGAAGAATCCCGTTGAATCTAACGGTGAAAATAATTGATACAGAAACTAGAAGACTATATTTTATAACAAAATAAAAAGTCTTACAGAGTGTTTCTGAAAATAATACTGCAATCTTTTCGAACGTCACGGACTACAGAGGCCTTATTTCGAGTTGACGCCTCGAAACTCGATACAGTCTGCGTAAAATATTACCATGGAGTTTTGTATGAGCGCCTCTAGCGGTAACCATCAGAAACAACGTACTTTCATAGAGATCTGTAACGCGTTCTATAACGAGCGTGGAATGCGTGAACTAGCACTCACTGTAGAAAAAACGTCGGGATTTGCAAATCAGGTCTTAGACGACTATGTTCTTTAGATCGACACTGTGGATACAGTATCAAAAAAAGCCGGCTGCACTGAGAAAGAGATCAAGACGCAGAAGGCAAGGATCTTAGATTGATTAATTGAGGTAACTAAACATAAAATTCTCATGAGTGAACAGGAAAATCGAGCTTCGTAAAAGTGAAGGCGCGAGTTTCACTCCCTCTGCAATGCTAGTTTGAATGGAAACGACTATAATAAGCTGAGACAGAGGGAAACAGCCAGTTTCCGATACGAGGCATTGGGTCATATGACGATGAATTGCAGGGCGTAGCACAAGTGGTCAGTCTGCGTCACGGACAAGCGGTCTACCGAGCATATGATGGGCATTTGAAAATGCTGTTTTCGTACTATAGAGAAAACCACTCAGTGGCACAGGGGCATTGTAATGGTGACGTAGCACAGTGGGTCGAAACTGCTATGTGAGGAACTTAGCTGTATTTTTTGCAAATTCTATATTTAAAAATATACCTATCGATAGGATATATTATTTTGATGAATAAATGTCATGAAACATTTATCCCTAAAACTGATATTTTGGCTGGAAAAAAATATTTTATGTTTGTATGGAATGAAATAGAAACTGCTCGATTTCGACCAAGTCTTGACAGATCTTGCGTTTAAACTACTTGCGGCTAATTTTATAGCTTATTGACTATAATCCTATACTATCAGCGCCCACCCAAAGAAAACAGTGAGTAAAATTGTTTTTTTTTATTTCTAATATCTTTAAAGATTCAACCTAAACAGTTTTGTTACATGAAAATGAAACAAGTAAATAATATAACTCCTTAAAATACTAATTATAATAATATTTCACTTAAAACAAAAACTAAATTTAATTTTAACAAAATAAAAACGAACTCCATATAAGTCAAATTATGTAAAAAATCTGTTCCTAGACACTTAAAATTCAAAATTATATCTAAATAACAATAAAAAAACAATTAATCACTATCACTATCTTGTAACTTATAAATATCAATTAATTTCAGTTCGGGTTCATTTGGAAGAGACATTAAAAGCTCTGCTGCTCTTGGAGAAAGAACCATTTTCCGACATTTGACCATTCTTGGTCTCAGAGAAGTAAGTTTTGGATCAGATGACAAGAGCAGATTATGCAAGATATCTTCATTTGTCGCTATCCTACTTACTTTTCTTGAATAGGTCTCTCTATATTATGTCCGTTTCAACCGCGCGGCCACCTCATAATATTTGATGAAACTTTGCCAGGAATTAGTGCTAATTTGTTACTTTACACACCTCTTTTCGTGAATTTGTTACAAAAAAAACTAAGACGCTATGACAAAAAATAGTTGGCCGCTAGAACCGCCACTTGCCGTAGTCATCGTCCGTGATTACACAGAAACTATATAATGCAGATAGACGAATGATGCATCAAAAGAAAGGTCTTAATTTGTTCAATTTGTTACAAAAATAAAAAACGTGAAAACGTAAATAAACAAAAAGTTATGCAATATTTAGTTTTCAGGTTATGAGTAGGTAGGTACGTCACCATAAATATCAAATTAATAGAGGCTAATGTGTATGGATAATTAGTTACTAATTTGTTACAGCGAATAAACGTAAAAAAATACTTGAAAGTGGGTTCAATAATTTGTTAGAGTCGATTTTAGTTGGCCGCTCGAACGGCAATATGCCTAAAATACAATGGCATTTATCTCGTTATTAAAAGTAGGTTTAAGCTAGTTTAGATAAATATGGCGAATATAACTGCAGCATTCATATTTTAGAAAATATTTGCAAAAAACCGTAATATGAAACCGTATGAGAGTAGGGTGACTATGAATACAATAGTGCAAAGGCATGTTTTTAATGTTGTACTCTGTTTGAAGGAATATGCAGTTCGTTTTGCAGCCATATTGATGTCTATTGTTCTTAATTCTTTAAAGTATTTACTGATAAGATTTTCGTTTCATTGACATTCCGCAGGTGTTTTATGATGGGCTCGATTCCCGAAAAAGGATCTCTTTTGTTTCCAAATTATTGTTAAAAATATTTGTCGGAAGGGGTTTAAAAAGCGATTATTGTCCGTTGTGAATATTGTCATTATTGTGCTAGATTTTGAAGTGTGTGCTCATACGTATTTAATTCCCGTGATTTTCATACTACTAAGTTACTGAGACAATTATCAGTAAATCCAGAAGTGTCTAAAAGTGCTTAGCTATGAGTTGTGCCCACTTATATGATTTGTTAATATAGATGTCACCACCAAAAAGTGTATTGCAGAGGGTTCCAAATTGACTGCGGTAAGTTTAATTTTTACAATTTTATGATGACTTGAATAAAGTTATTACTTTATTGCTACAGCTGTTTTCGTGACGTGAAAGTATATGACATTAAGGCCATTTTGATATACTTACGTCAATTTAAGTGAAGTTGTGGGTTGGATCTTTACCATGTAAATACGTCCAATTATATGTTCTTGTTAACAGATTGGTGCCTTAATAAAAGAGAATTTTAAAGTTAAAATA
Source organism: Calamotropha paludella (assembly GCA_927399485.1). Lineage (NCBI taxonomy): Eukaryota > Metazoa > Arthropoda > Insecta > Lepidoptera > Crambidae > Calamotropha > Calamotropha paludella. Next base: position 15,336,120 of record OV656815.1, on the reverse strand, counting down.
ATTCGAGTAAACACTTTTGTTATTACATTCTTAAATTTACGTATATATTCATTGAGCTTGCATTTGCGTGCTTTCCCTGGAGTTTTTAAATACATAAATATCTGTTACCATATTCATGATTGTAAGAAACTTTAATATTTACTACCAAAATGTGAGGGGTCTTCGAACTAAGTCGCAAGAATTTTTTTCTCAAGTAGCATTGTCCAATTACGACCTTATTTGCATAACTAAGACTTGGCTAAATGATAATTTTTATGACCGTGAGTATTTCGACGTAAGTTTCCATGTTTTTCGTTGTGATAGATCTCAGGAGGATAGCAGTTTCAAGCGAGGTGGGGGGGGCGGCAGTAGCCGTGCGATCCAAGCCGATGCCGTTGCGCTGCGACTGGCCCGTGCCCCCACGCGCTCACTGTTATTGTGTGTGGATTTCTATTCCTTTGGATGCAACTAATCGTAATATTTCTCCTTCAATACCAGCCGGCCGTAAACGCCCGCGTTGTTTAAATTTTGCTTGCATATACGTATTTGTTTTTCTTTCATTATTTTTTTCAATTTTTTATTCCATGACAATTGAAACATGATGGCTGTGTAACTGTTGTCTACATGTTGAGCTATCAAATGACACCTTTTTAATGTTGATAGGACGTTTACATGGGTAGTGGTGGTCGAATTAATTTGAGAGCCTAGGTCTTGGTTATCAAGAAAACAAAATGGCGGCCGTAAGAGCCAAAAATGCCATTTTTCACACCATTAAAGGCTTCGACACTGGCGACGGGACACATTGTATAGATAATAGCTTAATTTCTTACTCCACTCACACTAACATTATTAACAGAAATACTATAAGCATATTTTAAAGTAAATATCAAAAATGGTAATATAAAGTATGCCTTAACTTAAAATGTATTTATATAAGCACTCTCCCTAAAAAATAAGATATGAATATCGAACATTCCAATAATCATAGTCACCCTACTCTCATACGGTTTCATATTAAGGTTTTTTGCAAATATTTTCTAAAATATGAATGCTGCAGTTATATTCGCCATATTTATCTAAACTAGGTTACGTTACCCGTCGACTAGTACTCTAACTAAGCTTAAACCTACTTTTTATAACGAGATAAATGCCATTGTATTTTAGGCATATTGCCGTCCGAGCGGCCAACTAAAATCGACTCTAACAAATTATTGAACCCACTTTTTAGTATTTTTTTACGTTTATTCGCTGTAACAAATTAGTAACTAATTATCCATACACATTAGACTCTATTAATTTGATATTTATGGTGACATACCTACCTACTCATAACCTGAAAACTAAATATTGCATAACTTTTTGTTTATTTACGTTTTCACGTTTTTTATTTTTGTAACAAATTGAACAAATTAAGACCTTTCTTTTGATGCATCATTCGTCTATCTGCATTATATAGTTTCTGTGTAATCACAGACGATGACTACGGCAAGTGGCGGTTCTAGCGGCCAACTATTTTTTGTCATAGCGTCTTAGTTTTTTTTGTAACAAATTCACGAAAAGAGGTGTGTAAAGTAACAAATTAGCACTAATTCCTGGCAAAGTTTCATCAAATATTATGAGGTGGCCGCGCGGTTGAAACGGACATTCTATATTTGCGAAAGTCTTTGTTGCGAGCTTCTGATGCCTCTTCCGAAGCCACAGTTTGCATGATTATGTGGAATCTTTCTATCAACTCTTCATCCACTCCAGTGATGCGAGCGCTGTATTTGCATCACTGAAAAATCGTCTGGCAGTATTGCCGTCATTAGTGATGCCTGCACCTTGTTTCACAATATCGACGTGCAAACCTTTTTCATCTTTAAGGGCTTGCTGGATTTGTTGTTTCCGGTCTGCCATCTTGACTTGGCCTTCTCCCTGTAATTGCTTTGACTCGATGCTCCATCAAAACCCCATTTGCATATCAGCTTCAAATCAGCTATGTACAGCAGAGGATAGATCAAAGTTAATTGCTTCTAGTAATATTGACGTAGTTAAATTGAGCAGGGCTTGCAGTTTAATAGATGCTCCATCTTCGGTTATGGTCATGTCCTCCTTTCCAGGGTAACAATTTAATTTGGCCTGCTTTATTTTATAATATGACGGATACATAGATGGTGAACCTTGTTCAATTGCTGAGTCTCGCAAATTGATATATTGCCACTTGGACAAGTTCAGCGACATAGATAAAGTTAATGCTTTCTCAGGGGTGTATAAGGTATCCTCACTTTTTTTGTTTATGCAAGCCTTCACCTTATCAACATCTTCAGGATGGTGCAGCAAATATTCCATTATTTTACTTATTTCGTTGTTCCCGCTGCTTTTAAGATTTTTCATAGTAGCACCGAATACTTCATCTGGGGACATTGATTTGCTTAAGTTTTTAACGCGTCTCCTTTTTTGTTTGTTACACGACTCTTCAAATGGTTTTCTTGGCGTAAATTGTGACGATGACGTTGAAGCTATAGGAGAAGATAGTGCCGAATTTTCTACATTTTCACTAACATCATCAGATTGGACATTTTCTTCATGTGATATAAAAGGTTCAGGGCAGATTATGGTAGAGTCCAGCCAATCTCCATTTCTTTTTAAAAAAATCGTTAGGATCCTATTTGATCTCTCTCATCTACCCGAAACATTTGAACAAAACTTGTTAGAAAATGTTCGGAGTATTGCACTTGTTTCTTCCGTCCAGTTAATATTCAGCGTCTGCTTCAGGTGTTCAAAAAGTTTTTGACGTGACAACGTCTTATAAAATGGTTTGCCGGGTGACACTTCAAGAAACTGCGTTACGCTCCGCTCACGTTATGCGCTTACAATGAGAGCGAGTGAGAGGCACGCGTCCCTTCCACTCGGGCATGGTTAGCCCGCCTAAGAGCGAGAGAGACAGACATAAAAAGTGGAAGGGACGCGTGCCTATAAATTAATGTTTTAAATATAATTCTTTGTATAAATAAATGTTTTAAATTGTTACTATTATTTCATCCTTCTTCCTACTATACGAATGAATATTCACATTAAAATTATTTTACCACTCAAAGTCGTTGTCACGTAAAACTTTCGCCCGTATACCGACTTTACAGGCAACCAACCAGTTTTTAACTATCAGACAATGAGCCTTACTGTTGTCTTAACACCAACAAATCCACATTATTCACTAAACTTTCCATATTAGTCACAAAAATAGTACACTGCTAGTCTTCAACTCTGCAAGTTAACAAAACGTCTAATTATATAGGTTTGAACTACTCCTTTTTAACCCCATTCCCTGTCATTATCTAAATAATTAGAAAGGTAGAGTGATAAAATAAAATCTTTAATGATATCTTGTTAACAATTATGGCAATTAGTAAATAGGATAAGATAATGCGTTAGTTCTGAAAATTAATTGATAATGCGATATGCTTAATTGATCATCAGCAAATTTTTCATTCACTTTAATTACGTTCCAACAACAAACGCAGTTTAGCTTAATGATTATGGAAACGAAAACAATTTCAAGGAAGTAAATAAATTGTTAAAAAAGAAAAGTTCCATTTTCAACATTGTATTTCATGGAATTCTTAGAACTAGGTAAACTAAAGATACAAATTAAATCTTTTTTAAGTCTTAACTTTCGAGTACATTTTTGATAAACTAGTATTTTGAGTTATTAACAATAGATGTATTCCTATCATTTTCATGTAATTTGTATTATAATCAAAGTATTAGGGGTTAAAGTATGAAATTGCCGATTTGTACTGAAAATCTATATTGTTTATTTTTTAAATTTTTAACAAATTTATTTAATCAAAATAGTTGCCATTATTATCTATACATTGCTGCCATCTAATGGGAAGGTCATTAATGCCTTTGCGATAGAATTCCGACGATCTAGACTGCACAAACTGTGTGAAAGCATTTTGTACTGCCTCCTGGGAAGAAAACTTCTTGTCACGTAGATAATTGTCCAAATCACGAAAAAAATGGTAGTCCGTTGGAGCAAGGTCTGGTGAATACGGAGGATGACGAATGGTTTCTAACTGCAGTTCCTGAAGGGTCAAAATGGTTTCTCGTGCTGTGTGAGGTCTCGCGTTGTCGTGGAGCAATAATGGTGAAGATCGATTCATGAGTCGGGGCTGTTTTACTGCTAGTTTTGTCAACATGGTTCGGAGTTCGGCACAATAGACATCTGCCGTTATTGCTTGACCAGATCGGAGAAAACTATAGTGAATAACACCATGCTGAGACCACCAAACAGTTACCATTACCTTTTTATTGGTAAGTTTTGCTTTAGGACACTGTTGTGGCATTTGACCTGGGGTCAGCCATTGCATTTTTCTTTTCCGGTTATCATAAAGAATCCACTTTTCATCACATGTTACAATTCGATCCAATATTCCTTCATTTCTGTACCGGTTCAACAAGGCAACACAAGTTTCAACACGCGTTTCTTTCTGCAGATCAGTCAAATCATGAGGCACCCATTTTTCGTATTTTTTTATTTTATTGATTTGACGCAAGTGAGTCAATATTGTGGGTAAGGTAACGTTAAACCATGCCGCTAATTCCTGGGTACTTTGACTAGGATCGGCTTCCACTATCTCTCTTAATTCATCGTTATTTACCTGTGTGGGCGGTCTTCCTCGTGGCTCGTTCTTTAAGTCGAAATTTCCATCACGAAAGCGTTTAAACCAAAATCGCACGGTGCGTTCATTAGTAGACCCCTCTCCAAACGCAGCATTGATATTGCGGGCTGTTTCTGCCGCGTTAGTTCCGCGTCGGAACTCGTATTCAAAAATAACTCGAATTTTCGCAGTATCCATCTTTCTTGTCTAAATTGAATAACAAAAACAATTGAAAGTCGATATTCAAATGTTTTACATTTTTTAAAAAAAGAACATCATAGAAACCATTTAAAAAAAGTTTCATTCGAAAACCTCAAACCATGAAGATTCTATGTCAATTCAAAGAACCTATTGCAATAAAACGGCAATTTCATACTTTAACCCCTATTATTAAAAATGAAAAAAATACTTTTTACTTACCTTTTTTTTTCTTTTTCGGGACCTCGTATCTCCTGAACAGGCAACTTTGGATACACGCTGATAGCGTAGGATTATAGTCAACCAACTATAGAATAAGCCTCAAGTACTTTTAAAGCACGATCTGATAAGATTTGGTCATAATCGAGCAGTTTCTGTTTCGTTTCATACAATGAAAATGGAAAATATTTTTTTCCAGCCAAACTATCAGTTTTAGAGAAAAACGTTTCATGCCATTTATTTATCAGAAAAGCGTGTCCTATCGATAGGTATTTAAAAAAAATAGAATTTGTAAAAAATATCGCATGTCCCTCATTTAGCAGTTTCGACCCACTGTGCGTGGGAGATAGAGAGATATAAAGTGTGGCCCGTGATCCAAGTAACAAAATATTACATTTAAAGATAGGTTGATAAGCTGTGTACAACGTGTTACAAAAAACCCTGTAAAAATGTAATAAATCATCAAAGATCAAAGCGAAAAATATTGTCAACCCTAGTAAGCTGTCACTGCATAGAAGTAATTTATCATAGATTATTTAACAGGGTGTATTCTGTAACGGGTTTTAAGATTTTCATTCAAAATGGTTTGCAAACTTAATAAGAGGAATTAAATGCTTCGAAAAATTTAATATATATCTCAAAATTATTTCGTGTTTTAACCAATATTTTTGCTCGCGAGGTGCGAGTGCATCTTAACCGTTAAGATGCACTTGCACTCGCTTTCTGCGAGTTTGGATCGGCCGTGCGGTATTGGTGGCGTGGCCTTCTCGTTCTCCGGAATTCACACCCTTGGACTTCTTCTTATAGGGTTATGTGAAGAACAAAGTCTATTTCTCCGATTGCCCAACTGTTTTAGAGATGGAGCAGCCTGTAATATCTGTTTTCGCGTCAACAACACCGACAATGGTGAAATGCCACACAAGCCATATCCCAGCGAGCGAGGTTGTGCGTTGAGTAAGGCGGAGCACACTTGAGCCGTTTCTGTAAATTTTTTGTTCGTTACGAAAAAGTAAGTGTTAGTTTTGGTTGAAACAGACCTAATATAAAATACCTATGTCATCTTCTTCTTTTAACATTTAACATTTTCTTTTAATTTTTCTTTTAACATTTTTTTGACTTGTAATATCGATCTGAGTGGATTCTGTACATTTTGTTATTGACTCTATGTCATTCCGCGGATATTAGGTAAAAATGTAAATAAACATTCTGTGTTATTAACTCTTTAATTATATGGAAATAGGGTTGGCACATAAATGTTTTTTTTTTTATTAATTTTGGCGGTTAGTCATACTGCGATACTACGGTTTTCAAATATGTATTGTAAATTGACTTAATAAGGGACCATTTAACTCCGTTTCCGCTTTAAGGGTATTATTGTAACACTTTGTATATAGCAAATATACGTAATATGTGCATCGTCTCCTTATAAAATATTGTACAAATAAAATTTGTAAAAGTCTTTTAAGCAAGGTAAATTTTGTGCTTTGTGTTTGGAAACAGTAAACTGTTATTCAGCCAGGCATTATATTTTTATTCTGATCACATCGCCCTATCGTATTTTCACGATATAAGCCGTATTAACTGATATTTATGGACACACCTAAGTATAACTTAAATTCACTTCAGAGATGAATTGAGGGATAATGGTAAACTCGGGCAATTGTTTATTCTGTACGGTTGTATTTTGATATTGGAAAGTTTGCTTCGCGGTACGTGTGAAAACAAAACAGCTTAGGGTAAGACTTTTTAATTATTTCAAAACGTCCTTTATAGTCTTATGCCTCACAATAAACACATAAGTTATATCAAAAATCCCAAATCCAGAATATCAAATTCAATAAATACAGCTTAATATCAATAAGGTTTTTCTTTTAATGTTAAGTTAATGTGCTGTTGTTAGAACAAAAAAATATCAATGTACATATCGCCATAAATAAAAAAAATGAAGTAGTCTTACTGCACAGAGTTTGGTTTTCTTTATACGAACGTGTTTCAAAAACGAACTATTGAAATCAAATTATTATTTAATTCTGTAAATTCATTGATTTAAAAAAGATATGTTCTTATAGGTATTACCTAGTACGCTACTGGTGCCGCACAATATACGGACTGTGAGGAAAGTTATAAGTGGAATTTGCCGCGACAGTGTGATGTGTATGACCTTCATAAACAGGGGGAGAGATGTCATTGAATCTTATTTATTGGCCATTTTGCTCTAAGCCATTTAAGTTTACGCATTGTTAGTAAGTTAAATAAGATGAGATATAATTTTGTTTAATCAAGGTGCGAGTATTAATTTAATTTGAGTTTGAGATCATTCACATTAATGGAATGATAAAATGGGTCAAAATTTTTTAAATATTATGACTACATAAAAACTCAATGATCCTTGCTGTATATCTTTGTAAAAATTTACAAAGCTTTGGAGATTTTAATATTTTTGTTTCTTATGTATTTTGAGGACAAACTTTTGATAATGTCCACTGTAAAAAAAAAATCTTTAAAACTTCCACGATGTGTTCGCTGCATTCATTTTTCAAGCTTTCTTATGAGACTCACAGTTAGCGATCACGTCTTGCTCTTGTATTTTTTTTTATTGCTGAAAGTTGGCAAACAAGCAAACTGCCCACCTGATAGTAAGTGGTAACAGTCACCTATAATACATGTGGCTCCTGTTAGATTCGCAGCAAAACTGCAACCCCCTGAAGAACCACAGTGTACGTTGCCAACTTGTGACACAAGATGTAAAGTCACTGTACCCAGTAATTTCACTGCCATATTTTACCCTTCAAACCGGAACACAGCAATGCGAGCACTGCTGCTTTGCGGCAGAAATAGGTAAGACGGAGGTACCTAAGCAGACGACCCTGGTACAGAGTCTCCCTCCAGTGAATGTGGCATCACTGGCAACACACACTTTTGTTTTGTGACACCGAGGTAATTTGAACACTATGATTTTCGTCACATCCGGGATGCTGCCGATCTCTTTCTCGATGTTCGATTTACCCAACTGCACCGTCTGTCATATGTATATGTAACGGTCAACAGCTCCAAGTGTAATGTTTCCAATATTGACTTGAGGGGGTACAGCATGGGCATGGACAGGATTTTTGTCTTATCTATCACCTCTTAAGACCCACTCTTTAAGAAAACTTCTAAGACTAACACGTAAACGTTTTACCCGTAAATTAAACCCTCTTATTTATTCCTATAACTTCAATGGCACACCCATTTCTAATTCCTCCGAAGTCCGAGACTTAGGAGTACTTCCGGATGAAAAAATGATGCTTTAAAGTCACATAGATTATATTACTACTAAGGCTTACAAAAATTTACGATTTGTGGTACGTACATGCAAATCTTTCAAAAAATTGAAATCTTTAAAATCTATTTATATTGCCTATGTTAGCAATATTTTGTAATATGCAAGCCTAATCTGGTCACCTCACTATGCATATTTATATAAGTCGAATAGAGAGAATACAGAAAATCTTTGTGAGACATATATATTATCGCTTTCGAAAATCGTCGAGTTCCTACCCCGAAGTTTGTAAAGATCTCAATATTCTTACTTTCGAGGAAAGGCGCAAGTTACTCGACAAGTGTCTCCTGCATGACATTGTAAATGCTCGTTTTGATTGTACAAGCTTGGTAGAAGGTCTTAAATATGGGAGGCTTAAACGTCGAACGCGACATACACCATTATTTCATTTACCATCTCGTTTCACTAATTATGCTATGAACAGTCCACTTACACGACTTGCCACATTGTATAACAAACATTTTAGTAGGTAATCTTGACATCGTTATGTTATTCAAGAATGCTTTCAAAAAATCTATACGTGAATCACTTATCGATAAAGTTTAAAATTAAGTTTAATAAGTTTGATATTATGTGATTCTTTATGTTATAATAACTGATGACCCAGGTTCGAATTCCGATCGGGGCAGGTATTTGTGTATATATGCATATCCATTTGTCCCGGTCCCGCTGGATGTTTCTGTTTATGTTGTATGCATGTTTGTATGTGTGTGCGTGTGTGTATGAATGTATATGCATATGTGTATATATAACTATGTTTATCCAATTAGGTATCGTAAAAGGAAATGTGTTTCTATGAAGTATATTATTATAACAATCAAAACTTTTGCTTAGTGTTAGGTCCTATATTAAGATTTGGACAGATTTGTTCGGATTGCTTTTGATCTAAAATAGAAACCTGTTATTGGCCTTACAATATAATTAACTTGTAACATGTAATTTAATATTTGTGACGCTGTTGGATTCTAAACATAAATAAACACTTCCAGTATTGTGTTCTGATTATCCTAGGTCACAGCCATAAGAACTACTTACTATTTAGCCCTACCTTTAAAAATACTAAAAATTAAACGCCAGATATAGAAATCAGAATTTTTGAATTTTTTTTGTACATAAATAATAATTTATAAATAATATAAAAACATCATCGGAGGAATAAAGGTGTGTGACGTCACTATTAATGTGATGCCGTATCCATTTCAGTTCAGATCTTAAAAATATCCTCCGGTGTAGCAGTGAACAGTTTAGGAGTTACAACATCTCCTTATCTTACAACTCGCTGGATGAAGAATTGGTTATGTAATTACACCGATGTAGTGGTGCTTTTGTATAGGCACCTTAACACCTTGATTTACCTGTAGTCTACTTAGGAACTTTGGTGAGACTGCAGCACCTCTTAAATCTTGATCGAATCAAAGGCCTTTTTATAGTGCTCAAACGCCAAGCAAGTGGCAGATTATTCTCTGCGGTTGTCCGTACAATCTGCATAGTGCACGGATGTTGTTTATGGTACTAAAGCCTTTTCGGAAACCGGTTTGGTCAATACCCTGGAAGTTCTCGACTCGTACTCGAATCTTCGAGTAAGAGGAATCATATTAGTTCTCGAAAACTACTTAAAGGCATGACTTAGAAAGTGTGATGGGCCTTTTGTTCTTCCAGCATCCAGATTAAGATTTACTTCAAAAATGGTAACAGGACACACATATGACAGAATTTTTAAGCTTCTGGAGGACCTTGGGTATCGCCTTACCGTCTGGATTTTCTCTGTTAGCCTCACTTTCAGCCTCGTGTCTTGTGACCTATGACATTTCAAAGCTAAGTAAGTTCGTCACCATTAGTTTATGTGCTACCGATTTTTAAGTTAAAAATAGTTTATATGTATTTTTATTTTGTTTGTCTTTTATTTTTGTTACGTGTTCTTAATTATCATTTTTATGTTACATTATGTGGTAATGGATTAATTAAGGAAAAAACTGGTTTTAGGAAAGTTAATAATAAAAAATCTATTATCTTTTTTAGACATATATCTAAATTTAATATGCTTATGTTGTGATATAGAATTGTTCCTCTGAGTCACTCATGCTAAATTTCTACGCTTGTTTTATTCATATAGTTTATATTTTATGGTTACTATACAAGGCCATTTTATAAACACCATCCAAATTTATATATTATATTCTTTGAAGAAAATAACAAAACAAGATTTTTTTCTTTTAATATCACTCAGTACTAAAATATTAAATTAAGCCTACACAAAGTTATCCGAGGAAAACTACCGATTGCTGTCACAGTCACGCTACGCACGGTGTTGTAGCAGATGATTACACGACCCCCGCCCCGCCCTCCCGTATTTCATTGATACATTACAATGATTTTCATAAGTTGCAAATTTAAACGAAAAAAAATAGGAACGTCAAATTGAAGAAGAGATAAGTTGATTTGTTCTTTGATTATAACAATATTAATCGATAACACTTTTAATAAATAAAAAATGAACATAAAAGTAAACCACACCTTAGGCACTTACGTCGCATTTTTTAAAATTTAATCAACTTATGTAGAATAATTGGTTGGAGTAAAGCAAAGGGTGTTTATTAACCACAGAATCTAAAAAAACACAGGGATCGCAAAGGCAATTCGAAAATCGCAAAAACAAATGCAGTGCCAAAACCTTAGTACCTACCTACCTAAGTTATTTTTGTCTATTTTACACGATAGGATAAAGAAATGTATAATTAATAGTTCTATATTTTTGTGAAAAATTTCACATGTCTTAGCCGCCCTGCACACATTTTGCTTTACTCCAACAAAATAATTAATTAAAAATCCAAACAAAATACACTTACATGAAGTTTGAAAACAATCACTACCTTAAAGTGTAGGTAATTTCTCTCTAAACAGTCTTGCACGTTTATGAACATTGTCTTTTATTGTATTACTTGTTTTTTCACTTTGTCACTTCGTTAAATGCACGGATTATATTTATATTAAGTTCTCGAGGCTTTGGGCCTTCTTCACATAAACCCGTCGTTCAATTTCGCCCTCGATTTCAATTGCAAGTGTGAACACATTTCGTTAGGTAGATAATTATGCGACGTAAATGCGTGAACGCAACATTGTACATCGCGGAAAGTCCGCGGCTGACTGATTTCATTGCGCCGATGTCGTTACAACTTGCGCGCGCAGCTCGGTGGGGCGCTTCGGGCGGTCGGTCGTTCAACTGTAAGGACCTATTTTGCCAGTAACCAGCTGTTGTAATAATTCGCTCGGACAAAATTTTTTTTTGCGGAAATTTTACCTACCAATTTTTTTTCATAAATGAAGTGTTTGAATGATATCTAATGCCTAGAAAAAATTTGGATGGTGTTTATAAAATAACCTTGTATAATCACCACGGGTACATTTTAGATAACATAATCAATTCTGCTCTTTGTACAAGTTATATGTGTATATCATGCAATTTTAAATATATACATTTCATAGAAATCGTTATATATCTATCTAACTAGTTTATACACACTGAGACTCATAATTTTATATACACTTAATGGCTAATACAAATAACCTGCGAGTTGGACTTTTTAACGCCGGTTCGCTCTGCTCAAAGCATGATGAGTTCATTGTAGCAGAGGACGAGCTAGGTCCGGACAGTATTGTAAAAAAAATAAACATGGCTAAGGAGACGCCGGGAAGACAAATAATGGCCTACGCCACATACATAATATAATAAATATTATTCCGCACAATATAATAAATACTATTTGGTGCGACGGTAGCGATCCTGCCTTTCACATCGATGGTCCTGGGTTCGAATCCCGGAAGGTGCAGATGTTTGTGTGATGATTACCAACATTTGTACCTGAGTCATGGAAATTTATATAAATTTCTATAAATATAACATATCTTTGTATCATATATGTATGTCTATCCGTTACCCTAGTATCCATAACACAAGCCTTTATATAGTGCTTACTTTGGGCGAGACTAATTGGTGTGAATGTAAAGAATATTATTATTATTATTAATGTAAATCACATTAGACATCAGTGTTACAAATAACACACTACAACATTAAAAACAACGGGTAAAATAAATTTATGTCCAGAAAAGAATCTTTAAAACTACCATACCCTTCATTGTCCTCACCAACAATGAGGAAAATGAACACGCGTTCCCGTGCGACTCAAAATCAAAACGAAAATAATTCACCACCCCGATCACCCTCAACATCAAAACAGCAAGCTGACAAACCATCATTCTGAAACCCCTTGAAAAAACAAGTAATCCAAAACCCAAAACTGCTACTACCAAATTAACTAAATAAAAAGATGCCTTACTTCCACATCATCAAATTCAATGACTTCAGTCAACACTATAGTTGACGAATATATGGAGGATAATTATATACCATCACTAAACAAGCTATAAAACTCATAACTAGTTCAGCTTGTGAAATATTAGAATCACTAAAATTTGTCGAAGACATGCAAAATGAAGAAATACTCATTCAAATCAGAACACTATCTTACCAAATTTTCACCGCAACCTCACCATATATCCCAAACGACCGATGAAATAGCTTCGACCTAACAATCGAAAACTTAAAAACAATAATTAAAGACATCGTGCATAATGAAATTCATAACACACCAAAAACTAACAATAATAAACCCTACAAACAGACAAAACAAACACTTACGTAGCAATCAAAAAATCTAATAACAAACAACAAACTAAATTAAAAACAACAGAACTTATTAAAAAAGTAACCAAACCAGCAATAAAAGTAACCGTACCCGAAGCCAAAATAGACAGGAAGCCACCGCCAACTGGCAAAAAAGCTACACCTTTAAGAATGTTCCTTACGCCCCAACCAAATTACACCCAATTATCGCCAACAAAATTAAAGTTGAGTTCGAAAGTAAGGACCAGTGCTCCGAAACTCTAAAAACCTTAGAATCAAACACCACCGAGCAAAAAGCAGAGACGGCCTGCCTCCTGCAACCCATGTTTATTGTAAAAGGCGTACCTAAAGATATACCCTTCGACCAAAAAAAGACTACATTGTCAATCAAAACTCACAAATACAAAATTCTTTCATCAAACCCGGTGCATCACTCACAGCCTGCCTTGCTAAAAACAACAAAAACGAAAAACTTTTCAGAGCAACACCTGATGTGTAGAGAATTGCAATCTCCCAAGATCGCATTAATATAGATCACCGCCGAATTTTTATCGCCGAACATGCACACTTGCTACAGTGTTTCCTGTGTCAAAAACTTTGGTCACACCGGCTATCACTGTACAAATAAAGAAACCTACTGTAGCCACTGCTCAGACAGTTGACATACGTACAAAGACTGTCCAAAAAGACAAACACAGAAGAAGTCAACTGTATAAACTGCATTCAAGCAAATAAAAATAAACAAAATCCACTCAAAACCAATCACTCATCCACCTCAAATCAGTGCCCAATCCGTAACGGCTACATCTCCAAATTGGAAGACCGTATAGACTATGGCACTAAATAAACAGAAATTAATCCAACTAAACAATAATAACTAAAAATAAAACAAAACCATCTAACACAAACTAAAAACAACAATAACAACACAAATTAAATAAATAAAAATCCATCCGACAAAACATAGCATTTTTCTTATGCTTACCCACTGTTTCAACAACTCGGACACCATAAATTCTCACTTTCTGAATGCACCAGGGGTTAACAGTGTGTCAAACTCACATCTTACTTATTTAGAGTACCAAAGTATGGGCTGGCTACTTTCTCTTAAGTACAGTCAGTGAATTAATGATACTTAAGATACTGACAAAACTTAAATCTAACGCCTTGGGTGCGATGGCATCTCACTCGACATGATGCTGCTGATCTTGCCCTCAACACTGCACCCTCTTACTCTCATTATTAACCACTCTATATTAGAGGGGACTTTGCTGATGCCTGGAAAACAGGTGTCGTTAAGTCTCTTCCAAAGGTTAGTGATCCATCTACGGTGCATGATCTTCGCCCTATCAGTTTACTGCCTTGTGCTTCAAAAGTACTCGAGCGAGTGGTATGTTATCAACTCACAAAATAATAAAGTAAGGCAACTGTACTTGCGGATATTGTGGATGGCATCCTGACTGCCCAAGATCGGGGATGTGACAGTATTCTAGTCCTCCTTGACATCTGTCGCGCTTTCAAGACAATTAATACTTCCTTGCTCTTGTCCAAACTCTCCTATTACGGTGTTGACCCATATGCTTAAAGATAGTTCTAAAGTTCCTTGAGAGGCAGACAGCAGTGCTTGAAGCTAGATATGGTGGGTGGAGTTCAGAAGCGGTCTGATCTGCTCCCACTCTCCCAACCCGTGCCCCAGGGATCTTTACTGGGTCCAATTCTTTTTAATTTATATAGTACTGATGAAGTCAACGGTATTAAGCACTGTAAACACCATCTCTGTGCTTATGATTTATACTATACTTGTCATTGCCTACCCATGATTATGCTGGTGCAGTCAATAGGATTAACAAAGATCTGGCCTGTCTGTCTGCTTGGTGTAGGAAAAACTGTCTAGTTCTAAATCCTAAAAAATCAAAACTTTTATTGATTGGTACTAGGCAGAGTATATGGAATATATGCTGGGCCTTAATCTCGACTGCCGTCTGAATTTTGGAAGCCATGTCACATAATGTATTAGGAACTGCTTTAACTGGCTCAGGTTAATGTATAAAATAAGACCCTATCTTAGGCTATGCAAATCATTAATTCTGTCTCAATTAAATTACTGTGATACAGTCTTTGGTCTCTGTTCCATGTCTAAGTCAGCCAAGCTCATTAAACGGGTGCAAAAAGCATGCGATTTTATTATATTCCTTCTTCAATTATTTTTATGTGCGTATGTGTACATTTATAATGTTTATATTTAACTATTTTTCTTCTTAATAGTTTAGACTAGTTTATTTAAATATATTTATTATATCAGTAGGACGTCATTCACTCAGGCCCTGCCAGAATATCAGTGCTGCTGCGGCGGATCTCTGCTCGTAGCGGTCTTTGCTGAGGCAAGGTCCTGATTGATCTTAGGTTTAAGACTTATTATTAATTTATATTAAGGACAATAGTCTTTTGTTGTTGTTTGTTATTATTTTCTAAGTTGTGCCAGAGTTTGCGTTATCTTCGATCAAAATTTTTTCTTTCTTTTTACTTTTCTTTTAAATGGTCTGACGAGCTGCCAATTCCTCAGGAAATTGATATGCAGACACACAAACCAATGGTAAGTCCATATGACGGAAGCTTTGAAAGCTTTCATGGTTTTCATGCCACACCCTGTGATTAGCTTACGATATACCAAGAGAGACGGCAAGCGCCTCAATATGATTCTCGGTGGCTTCGCTTTATATGTAAGTGGCGTATGCTAGAAGATCTCCAGTAGACCTTTTTCGGCGAAACCCATATTGTCGGTCACTAAGGAGGTCATTTTTTTCTAGATACTACCGGAGCCTATGGTTCGGTATACGTTTTCTTATCTTACAGGTAATGGACGTGACCGAGATTGGCCTATAATTGGCAGGGTCACACGACTGCCCCTTTTTGACATAGGTTGCACGTTGGCCAGCTTCAAAGCCTTTGGTACTGGTCCTTTAACCACAGACTATAGAAGATGGTATGATGTAATAATGGTATGATGTAAGATGGTATGATCTATCTCAAGATTTCGTTCTTAGATGAAATTATTTACCATGACTACGTTAATGCAATGAGATAAAGTGATGTGCTTTTTTATTCTATGCAAAGATTTTTTTTGATTTATAAAGTCAGAGTTTTTGTAAATATTAACTCTATTAATACTTAAACATAATGATAATTGATTCATTGTTTTATATTATCTTAATACTTTTGTCAAATTATCGACATCAATTTCTGAGAAAAATACTGTAAGCTGAAAATTGTGTCTAATCAACTGGATTGAAAATCGAAATTCAAGAGCTATTTTATGAGAACTCTAAAGTGGAATCTTTTTTCCACTTTCTCCAAATAGTATTTATTAGACATGTAACAAACGCTACATTTTGTTAACGGTATTAAAATTTTTACTATAAATATGACACCATTTACAACCATTTCATAAATAAGGAAGTTTTGTTTCATCCCAATAATGCAACACATAAATTGAGAAAGTTAAATAGATCGCCTGCACAAAAATATTATTATATGTTTGACTTATTCTAGTTGTTTGAATTATTTGTAGTTATCGATCGTACGATCAATAGTAGTCCACAGAGCCTACTCAAAACTGGTGAAATTCCTCAATCGAAATTAAACTTTAAGTCAAACCGAAGTTTGTAAAGTTTTGACACTTGTAGCAGGTTGATGTGATGTTAAGAACTACTCGATTTTCAATCTTTTTTAAAGTTGTCGTGAGGATTAACTGGGGTTATGTGTTACAAGACATCGTGTCACATAGACAAGAAAATCTATTGGCTATCGGATTAATTGGCGTTCAAAGGCTTTAAAAATTATGAAAAAATATTGTCGCGCTGATCGGCTTTGTTTTCTCCTTTCTTATTGCAATAGCCTGTTTTTACTATTTTGAAATAGTATGTACGCAAAAAAGGTTGTTTATTTTTTAGTTTAATAAAGGTATCAATAATAGAAGAACAAAATTTCTCTTGCTTATTTTCTTGCAAAAGTTATCGCTATGCATAAAAGTGGTTTATTATATTCTTACACTTTTTTGTACTATGTATTATTACAATTTTGTTCGAATTTATTGCTTTTCCATTTTCTTTAAACCCAGCTCAAGAGTACTAAATATAATAATATCTACTGTCAATTAATATTTAATCTTGTGGTAGACATATCATATATGATGAGAGGATTGCCTCTTCCCGTGTTGTCTATTTTCAAAGGACGATTGCATAAATTTTATATAGTAATTACGTTTTCTATATAGTTTGTTATGCCGTAAACCGTTAAAAAATTAGGAAAGGTAACAACATATATCCGAACACATTTAAATAAGGTGTTTCTGAATCTCCGTTGTGGATTCATTTTTACGTAAACCAATTAAGTTAGCATTAAGAAAACCATCATGTTCAAACAAAATTATTAAAGAGCAGTTTGATATACTTTTTTTGACAAAACAGCTTCTTCCGTCAAATAGACTATTTTTCAAAGTATTCTTTATAAATTATAATATATATTTATATTCCATAATTATAATCTTTGATGCCTTTCTATTGTTCTTACAACGCTAACACACATAATATGAGCTTGATAAACTTCAGCAGCTTTGATAGTTAACGTTAATTTACGACATAATAATATAGTAAATTACAATTCTGCACTATTGAAATATTGAATTTGATTGTTTAATTTACATAATTAGCGAGAACTTATGTCGTATCGGCATAGAAACCATTAAATGGTATTTTTATACAAAGGCTATCGAGATTATGAGTTTTGCACTAAAAACCACAAAGCTGTCGACACATACTGTTCAAAATGAAGAGATTTGCAGGTAAGGCTTTAAATATAACATAGTAAGTGCCAATATTAGGAATATCGACGACATAAATTATATGCATAATTTTCAAAGTGTCACACTTTTTATTATGTCTTTTATTTGCGTTACTTGTTTAATTTTGATATTGTTTCTTTTGTAGCTAAAAACGAATCTCACGAATAATGTGTCAGCCACATTCTATTCTCTAACTAGTAATATTATTATAAAAATATATCATAGACTTAACGACAATATAGGTAAATAAAAAATTCGGGGTCTTGGAGAGTGAAGAAGTTTGATTAAAGTATCTTCATCTTAAGTTCTGTTGTTTCAGCCAATTTGAGCCTACAAATTATCAATGCTCTGTCTCTATTGAAAATATATATGATATTGAGTTCCTGTTTTGAAACATCGATTTGTGAATTCTTTTTCATAATTATAATATAATTGAAGGGCTGCATGTGTGTTTATTAATTTAAATATTCATTTACGTCTTTTTGAACTTGATTTCAAAAGAAAAGTATTACTAATAAGTTTTATAAGTTATAGTTGTATAAGAACAAAAATTCTATTTATAAATATACATTTTCTATTATATTATAATCTATTATAATCATTTATATTATAGTTATAATGTGTTGCTTGTGTGTTAAGTAAGTCACTATGATTTTTCATTAAAATTAAGTTTTGTTTTAAACACTAGTATTTTTAATCCTGATATCTATTGCATTTTATATCTCGTTTAGGAACTTTAACTGTTACCAAAATTTAAAGGATTCAGTCTTCAATTAAAACGTGTTTTAAATAAATAATCATAAAAGTTGTTTCCGTTCACTATTTTTTTACGATGTTGATATATCTTGATCGTTTGACAATCGGTGTTTTAATCCGAATATTATATTTATTTTACTAATTGTGATACTAAACATGTCCAACACGTTCTAAAAATATGTTACATATATACATTTCATAATTGGATAGCCTTAACGTAGATAAATTGTACTTGGTAAAAGTACAAATGGAATTACAATTGCGACAATTTCGTGTCTAAAATATGCGGTCTTGTATTTTAGTGCCAAGAGCCATTATCGTAATATTCAAGTTCCTTGCTCAGCAATAGATAATGTAAACTCGAGTAAGGTGTGTTGCATTGGGTAAATGAGTTAATTAGCGCTAAATTTTCAGGTATCAGTGGCATTGTGCTGCATTGGCTGTTAGTCATGAATGGAAATTAATATTGTAGAAAATGGCTGTTATTGATTGTTGCTCATTATAATGTCGAATAATTTATTAGTGCCATATCTTTTTGTCGTATACATAGTTTACAAGGATACTAAATAAAAATCAATTTAATATCAAAAATACAGGCTGTTGTTTGTTGTTTTTGTACTTCTTTGTTTAATAATAGGTAGCTCGATAATCCAGCCTAATTAATAATAAATAAATAAATATTTCCTACATTCACACCAATAAACCTAGCCCAAAGTAAGCACTTTAAGGCTTGTGTTATGGATACTAGGGTAACGAATAGACATACATATATCATACATAAATAAGTAATATTCATAGAAATATATACAAACATCCATGACTTAGGTACAAATGCTTGTATTCATCATATAAACATCTGCCCCTTCCGGGATTCGAACCCAGGACCGTCGGTGCGAAAGACAGGATCGCTACCTTTGCACCAAACGGTCGTCAAAATAAACATAACGCAGTAATTTGTTCCACCATTTGTTAATAGATTTTTGGTACCTTATTCCAATAATTTATTATAATATTTTTATAAAATTCTGCCATTCAGTTACCTCACCAAACAATGCTACCTGCAGATTAGTCGTAACCATCAATTTCACCGTTGAGAAATGGGAGCAACCGATTTCTGGTGCAAAAAGTATGTAATTTAAGTATTTCTAATAATAGGGGTTAAAGTATGAAATTGCCGTTTTATTGCAATAGGTTCTTTGAATTGACATAGAATCTTCATGGTTTGAGGTTTTCGAATGAAACTTTTTTTAAATGGTTTCTATGATGTTCTTTTTTTAAAAAATGTAAAACATTTGAATATCGACTTTCAATTGTTTTTGTTATTCAATTTAGACAAGAAAGATGGATACTGCGAAAATTCGAGTTATTTTTGAATACGAGTTCCGACGCGGAACTAACGCGGCAGAAACAGCCCGCAATATCAATGCTGCGTTTGGAGAGGGGTCTACTAATGAACGCACCGTGCGATTTTGGTTTAAACGCTTTCGTGATGGAAATTTCGACTTAAAGAACGAGCCACGAGGAAGACCGCCCACACAGGTAAATAACGATGAATTAAGAGAGATAGTGGAAGCCGATCCTAGTCAAAGTACCCAGGAATTAGCGGCATGGTTTAACGTTACCTTACCCACAATATTGACTCACTTGCGTCAAATCAATAAAATAAAAAAATACGAAAAATGGGTGCCTCATGATTTGACTGATCTGCAGAAAGAAACGCGTGTTGAAACTTGTGTTGCCTTGTTGAACCGGTACAGAAATGAAGGAATATTGGATCGAATTGTAACATGTGATGAAAAGTGGATTCTTTATGATAACCGGAAAAGAAAAATGCAATGGCTGACCCCAGGTCAAATGCCACAACAGTGTCCTAAAGCAAAACTTACCAATAAAAAGGTAATGGTAACTGTTTGGTGGTCTCAGCATGGTGTTATTCACTATAGTTTTCTCCGATCTGGTCAAGCAATAACGGCAGATGTCTATTGTGCCGAACTCCGAACCATGTTGACAAAACTAGCAGTAAAACAGCCCCGACTCATGAATCGATCTTCACCATTATTGCTCCACGACAACGCGAGACCTCACACAGCACGAGAAACCATTTTGACCCTTCAGGAACTGCAGTTAGAAACCATTCGTCATCCTCCGTATTCACCAGACCTTGCTCCAACGGACTACCATTTTTTTCGTGATTTGGACAATTATCTACGTGACAAGAAGTTTTCTTCCCAGGAGGCAGTACAAAATGCTTTCACACAGTTTGTGCAGTCTAGATCGTCGGAATTCTATCGCAAAGGCATTAATGACCTTCCCATTAGATGGCAGCAATGTATAGATAATAATGGCAACTATTTTGATTAAATAAATTTGTTAAAAATTTAAAAAATAAACAATATAGATTTTCAGTACAAATCGGCAATTTCATACTTTAACCCCTAATATTAAGATAATATAACCACTGATAAATATTATGATTCGGCACTGAAAAGTCATTTTGCAAAAACGTCGTAAAGATGTGCAAATTTTCCACAAAATAACAGCTATAATTCTATAAAAATATTTCGCCATGAAAGGTTTTACTTTGATTTGATCTGATGTTATTTGTGTAGTTATTGTCTTAATGGTTTTTGAATTTGAAAAGAAAGTCACATTGCCAATTTTCTGCTTTGTTCTCCACTTTGTGTTGGTTTTTTCTTGTCATTGCGTTGTTCGAAAGCATAGCTATATATAATAATCTGTCACTGTCACACCGCCACTTATTTATTTTTAATCGGGTTCTATACCTACTGATGGATCTAAGAATTACATATTTAAATCTTCAGTAATAAAAAGGCATCACGAAAGTATTTTGGCGTGTTAGCCATAGTCGTTAAAATTGGTAAGTGTTTTAAACTAATAAAATCATATTTCTTCGAACTTGAAATTCTAGGGCAGAGATTATCAAACTAATTTCTTTTGACATCCTCTTTGAAAATCAATTATTTTTAAGCGCCCCCAATTTTTTATAATATCTTAAAACTTAAAAACCACAATTTCATTACTTTCATTATTTTAGTTATAATGTGCTATATTGGTCGGTTCTGGTGTTTAAACTTACATTCTAAACTAGATTTTTTTACCAGTGAGAGCAATTAAACCGCTACTTTATAATATGAATAATATATTTAAATCAAGTGAAAAGAAAGAATATAGATGGGTAATCAATTTTAGTTTTAAAACTAATCTAATGAAATGGATGAATTTGATGATATTTAACAAGTTTCTTGATATCAGGTTCGTTTTTACTTAAAAACAGTCGTAAGTCACCGCGTTCGTTAACTTGCAAATGATTTCTCTTTTTAGTAAGCAGCGTTGTCACAGCGCTAAATCCACGTTCACACAAATATGACGATGGGAATGCTATCAAAAATCGTTGAACGGTCGACCACAATCCAGGGTACAACTGCGGAATTGACTTTTGTAGCCAAACTTGTTGGTAGCCATTTTTGAATTTGATTTTTATTTCCTCGTTCGTTGCCATTTCTTTAAGTTCTTCTGTACTGACCAGATTTACAAAGGTTGCGGGTTCGATTCCCGCCTGAGAAATCACTTGTGAACCAAGTCGGCTTTTTCTAGTATTTTTCTATTATAATAATTTATCTAAAAGATTGCATTTAAAAATGCATAAGATATATAAAAATAATAAAACCAAATGGCTATTTCATCTAAATCTATTGCCCAAACGTTTGTAAAAATGTTTCTTTCGAATACGAGAGGATGTTCTTCTCTTTGATAAAACAACGCTGGCCTACAGCGTAATATCAGAAAGGTACTAGAGAATTTCGACGAGTGTTCACAAGGCTCGCTAACTCAATTGGGAGAGCATTGGACCGGATTTCCAAAGGTTGCGGGTTCGTTTCCCGCCTGAGAATTCACTTGTGACCAGAGTCGATTTTTTCTAGTATTTTTTATCATAAATATTTAATTATTCTATTTTCAGTAGTAGGTAGGTTTTGATTTTAGTGGAATTTAAAATATAAAGTAAATGAAATTACAAATTGACCATCGCCCCCTACACCACGCCAACGCCGTCCATTTATTTCTGGGCCCTTAACCCCCCCCCCCCCCTCTAGATCTCCAACGCCCACTTTGAGGAAGACTGTTCTAGGGCTAAGCACGTTGAATTAAGCACGTTGGCACCACGGGGAATGGTTTATGTTATGCTTCTATCGTTATGAACGAACATCCAGGTTAGTGTAATTTTATTCTTCGAGTGTTCTCGACGTTTCTGTCTTCTGTGTCTGTGTGTCTATAAAGATAGTATTATAGTATTGAAATCATTTGTGTATATTATGATAATATAGGCTATAATTATGATTATGGCCCATTTTTCAGAGGATCGCTTAACATAGAATAATACTAGTTTACGCATGCACAGTTTCAGAGTATGACAAATAATGATTATTTTTCTACGACATTGAATAGAGAGTGTATTAAAGTACGTTATGATTTTATTATTGTTTTGTAAAAAAGCTCGTGGTAGAATTTTTAACCGTTATTAAAAAATAACAAACTTCGAATTTAATTTCATCTTCCAGTTGCTTGTTTTTGTTGCAGCAAAATAGGTGCTTTAACGTAGTTTATATATTTTATATAAAATGAACAAGAAATTTTTCAATCAATTTATTATCAACAATTAATGTTACGCTTTCTGGTTCATAAAATCTTTCACCTTAAATTGAAATAAAATAATTATTAAATTTCTATAGGGCAGTGCATATCGGTTTTAATGGTGAGTTCATTTTGTGTTAGGTAAATTATACGCCATTTAATTTAAAGTTAGACGTCATTTTTCAGTTATTATATTAAATAATCTTACAAAGTTAAGTGTTTACGATAAGTTCGCGTAAGCTTACGAGTGAGGCAAACGACGAATGTAGTATCATTTAATGAGTATAGAGGTACGTTTATGATAATGATCCACTTGTATCGCAATCGCACCAGCACAAAACGACTGCAAAATGTAGGCGAGCATGTAGATCTCTTCAAGCTGTGCTGTACTTACAAAAACTTTGGAATAATTAAGGTTTGGTTACATGGCATGGACAAGGGTGAGTGATATCCAGTTTGATTGTTTCCTTTTGGGGGATCAAGTTTACTCGCATCCGTGGGATTTACCTGTGGTGATAAAGAAGTAAACACTTTTCAGGCTTCACCCGCAGCGTGTCTCTACCCACCAGACTACGAAAACATTGCCAAACGGTCCCAACCGATCGTGTTCCAGTGTACAGGTCTGGTGAAGCCACATTGGAGGGTGGATCAGAACAGGCTGGTTTTTTTAGATGTATAAGGGCTATGCATCGGATATCCGAATTCGGAGAGCAGCGGGAGGCACGGTTCTTCCGCCGGCCGATCGCAGATAGTTGGGTGCCCAACTCATCCCATTCCAATTCAAGCCCATCCCATTTGGCTCGTAAACAGCATCTCGTTCTATTTCCGCCCTTCGTCACCTTTCCTCATGACACTTTGCTAAGTATGAATAGGAAACTGGTAAAACATATCATAACTAATTTCGACTCCGTCCATGACCAACTCGAGACTAGAAAACCGCACCTGTTCTTTTTTACGGAGACGCAGATAAAGTGCCCAACTGATGCAGCGTACCTTACTTATCCGGGTCCTTGTCCTTGAACATTGTTTTAGGGCTCATGCGGGTGTTTGCATGTATGCACGCGATGACATTTTGTTATTTGCGTCTCCGTGATTTTGAAGACTTTACACTTTCTAACATCTGGATTCTAGGGATAGTTTAGAGAAAATTCTCTATGCTTGTGTCTACCGCTCGCATAGCGGAGAAGTAGAGACTACCAGGCTTATAGGTCAGGCAGCGATACCCGTGCGCTAAACAGATGGTTCTTGGTGATTTTAATGCAGACCACGAGAAATGACTGAAAACTGTTTCGAGAAAATCTACCATGCTGGTCGAAAAACACGCAAGCTAGCCTTGACGCTTGATCTTACCCAGTTGGTCCAGGAAGCCACTAGAGTGTCGGACACTGACGGGCACACAGTCAATTGGTCGGACCTACTGCTGACGACAAATCCCGAGTGTTACTCGGTGTCGGTTGCACCAACCTCTGGCAGTTCTGACCATTGTGTGGTGAAATCAGTGTCAGAGTGTTCTCCGCTGGACCTAAGCCCAAAAGGATTCCGGTAAATTTAGCCTTACAAATCAGCAGATTGGGATGAGATGTGTTACTTTTTTGCATCTTATTCTTTGCGGCAGGTTAGCTTTTGTCTAGCGACTGCTGCTGTGACTAATGTACTTCGTCAGGGTATGGAGTTCTATATCTCTTTCTCTGACGTACCATTTGCCGGCATAGCTCGCCCGTGTTATAATGCCAAATACCGTGTCGTGCCTCAAAACATGAGGCATATTTAGCCTGGGTTGAAGGACGATCCCGCAAAGCGTGTAATACACGGGAAAACAAGAAAGCCTTTAACAAAGCACCAAGACCTGCAAGAAGGTTATTAAAGGACCTCGCTTCGACAAAATTAGCCGAATAGGGAAAAACTTTGCTTCTTATCTGTCTGGTAATAAAGGGTTTTGGTCCCTGGCTAAGTCGGTCAAAGATAACTTCTGCCGCACCTCAGTGCCTCCTTTGCAGAAACCTGACGGATCGTCGGCACACACCGCAAAGAAAAAGGCTGATTTATTTGTCAAATTATTTGCCTAATATTCGCGTTTGGATCCTGTCAATGCTGTACCTTCTGTTCGTATCCATCGATCTCTTTCATTCTCTCGTTCGATGCCAATTAAAGGCCCATATCAGCCACGTTTATTCTGTGTAAGATAATGGAACGTGTACTGAACCATAGGCATAACTCCTAGGTGGCCCATAATATGAGTTTCCCCGAAACCGGTCTACTGGAGATTTTCCAGCATACGCTACTTATATATGGCGAAGCCATCGACAGGCATGGTCAGGCGGCCGTCTCTGTTGATATCTCAACGGCTTCAACAAGGTGTGACATGAAGGCCTTATTGGCAAACTTCCTTCATATGTACTTCCTACTGGTTTATGTTTCTCGATATTGGACTTCCTGAGAGATCGATCGATACGTGTTGTGATTGATGGTAGCTCCTCGGACCATTTGGCTATCCATACCAGCGTCCTTCGAGGTTCCTTAATCTCTGCAACACTGTTTCATCTTGATATTAATGACCTGCTTTTGCCATTATGAATGCATGAATTTTAGGGTACGTATATGACAGCACGGTTATAGAAAGTTATATGTCTGATGCACGAGCTGAACGGATCCAGCGTTATAGGGCGGCAATGGTCAGTCGCATGAACTTATTTCCGCAGGCAGTCTCCGAATTGGGCGATGCAACTCTGGCAAGGTTCAATCCATCAAAGACCCAGGCGTGTCTTTTCTCCCTAAAAGGAGTCCTTCTGACTTGATTCCTACTTTCCGCGGTGTATCCGTGCCGATTACTGACCATCTTGAGCTTCCCGGCACGTCATTGCCACCAACTCTCAATTTTGGCGCTTTCATTGAGGGTAAGGCTCAAGACCGCCTCCTCATCTCAGGCACGAGAACATTATCCGTTTTACCGTCGAAAAAAAATGCCGGCCTCACATCATATAAGAATCGCCACTATAAGCCACTGCGCAAAGCGTTCCTCAGGCCGCCTGTGAACGCCGACCTCTTTGGTCGCTGCCGTGCAAACACTTGCTTGCACATTGCTTGACTTCCCAATCAAGATGGGTGCAAGCAAATTGAAGACGTGCCTGTCGGTGACCTGCCGTCAGTTTCGGGTCTGTGGCCTTTTTGAAGTCAAATTCGTTTGCTTGAGACTTCGACATACTGTCCGCTCGCTGGCAGCTACCCCACGAACATTTTTGAGCACCTGCTGGACGTCGGAATCAGACAAATGACGATTTCGAAGATAGGTTGGCACGATAAAACGGTCATCCCTCTCCAATGTGCACCGGCGCCGTCCAGATCTTGGTCTAGGGACAAAGCCGAAAACTTTCGAAACACAGGACTGGCTTATGTGAAGCTGACATGCGATAGTCCGCTGGCTAAGCTATTCTTGCAATATTCTTGCAATATGTGCACGGGTTAACGTGTAAAAGCCGATTGATAAACAAAATCCGATAACATGTACTTTTATAGGGTGTCAATACGCCGCAACTATTAAACAATTGAAACGACTTTTCTTACTTATTCACGTAAGCCGGGATAGCTTCTTCAATACTGGCGTGATTTGATGTCAATTTAAATTTAACAGTTAAACCTTTAAAATGATGCCATTTTTATTTTAATTAACTTATTATTTGTGTACTCAAGATCGAGCGGAACCATTTTCAAGTAAGTGATTCCATACTATTGCTCGCGAGTGTAGTATAGAAAAATATATTTTTTAACTTACCTCGCCGTTACATACTTATGGAGAAATCAAGAAATTAAAATCTATGCATTTTATGGAAATGTGCAAATAAATTGTAAAAGCAAAGACAAAATGAACAGAAAGGCGGCATAAAGTTGAATTGGAGAAAATACACTTCCTTTCCTTGACAACGAATAAGCGCAACTTTTAGCTTGGTAATCCGATAAGCATATTAAATATACTTTTAAATTTCTACGATACGGTGAATGGTGCGTATTTAGATTTGCATTTTGTAGTGTGAAAATGCTGTTTTACGCTGTTTTTGTTTTGCTCATAAGTACAAGAACAAGTAGATAAAAACAGCTTTTAGAATAAACAGCTATTTAAGTCAGTTTAAGTCTAGGATGAAATCATAAAAAGAATAACATATGTCAAGAAAATCCAAGTAGAGAAAATAAATGTTCTTGAAGTAAAATTTCTGACGTAGTGGAACATAACGTCTAATAATAATAGAATTTAACCGTCTCGGTTAGCGTGTACTTACCAGGCTTGCTTCTCATTAAAATATACTTAGCTTTTAAATGGGTCAGAGCCGCTGGCTAGCGTTAGTTATAACTTTACTTCCTATTCTTTCTGTGATACAAGCGAATGCGTTCATCCTTACTAATATTATAAATCGGAAAGTGAGTTTGTTTGTTTGTTCCGCTTTCACGCCGCAACTACTGAACCGATTACTTTGAAATTTTGCAGACGTAAAGATAAAAGTCCGGATTAAATAATAGGGGACTTTTTATCCTGGAAAAAATTGATATTCCCGAGGAAAAACAAAAATATTGTTTGCTTGATGGATGGATTGTAGACGGCGCTGTGTGTCGTTTAAAACAAGGAAAAATATTGCAAACGAATATAAACATGTAAATTTAGAAGCTAAATGATACGATAATGAATCCCCGAAAATGAGGAGTTCCCGAGGGATGACGTACAATTTGTTTTATCGTCTAAACTGTTTTTTTTTTTACATTTACTTATATGTTGCAAACGAATATGAACATGTAAGTTTTAAAGCTAAATGATACAAAAATGAATCCTCGAAAATGAGGAATTCTCGAGGGATGACGTACAATTTGTTTTATCGTCTAAATTGTTTTTTTTTACATCTACTTATCCTGAAATCACTAAAGTCAACGAATTACTGATTGGTATAAGTATTAGTTACGTTATTTAGTTCTTGAGGTATGCGTTAGATGGCGCTGGGTGTTTTTTAAAACATGGTAACGATGTGTTTTTTTAAATACACAAGAAGAGGAATGATAGCTTACGCTATTTAGTTCTTGAGGTATGCGATAGATGGCGCTGGGTGTTTTTTAAAACATGGTAACGATGTGTTTTTTAAAATACGTGAGAAGTGGAATGATAGCTTACGCTATTGCTTTATACCGCAATATAACCGAATTTCCACGCGGGCGAAGCCGCGGGCGGAAAGCTAGTATCACATAAGATAATACATTTATTCACTTTTAGCTTCGGTAAGTTTAGTATAAGTTTATACAAACTATTTTTGATATTGAAAACTAATTCAATTACTGCTCAGAGTCAAAACAAGTAAAAGTTATGGAATTAAAAATAAATATAATTACAGATATGTTTATTTCATGTATGTGTACAGTGTGTCTCTGTGTATAAATTTTACCTGTGTATGAATTGTGCGATTTTAGTCATTGTGCATTTTACCGGGGGAAATAAATCTTTAAGAACTCATAGGAAATAACTATTGTGGGGAACTTCCGATTACTCTTCATCACGTCTGTATACATTTAAAATATTTAATGCATAAAATATATCAATCTATCGCTACATTGATCGCTGTGGAAAAGGGAGCAGTAAATATACTTACCTATCTAATTTGTTACTGGGAATTGAAAACAATTAGAATTAATTCATAAATGTTGATCAACACGGCACATAAAAGATTTCAGTTATAAAATTAGACAGTACTCAGTTGTATGTTATTGTTATTATAATCTTGTTTTAATTAACAATGTTCTAAGAGTTATCTTAAATAATAATGAGAAAAAGTCGTCATTTTAATAACGTTTGTTTGTACGTCGAGTTCATTTGAGTGTCACAACTTTTAATACTATTTCTAGGAATATTCTGATTATACCAGTTAATATATAGGCATATAAGCGAAGGGCAGTAAGTTTTTATTCGCAACGATAACCTTAACAGCACATAAATACCTGCATTGTATATATTTTTATACAAAACATTGAAACGAAGTATTTTTGACATTGTTATATTTATTTACGGCATTTTCGATAACTTAACGCGTTGCCCTCACCAGCAATTTTATGGAATACGAAGATATTATATATTTGTCCGTAAATTAAGGAGTATGTTCTAAGCCTCTCATAAATCACACGTTTTAATGGTAATTCATTCAGCGCAGTCAAACGACAGCAATCAGTTCGAAGACTATTTTTATGGCCCAGTGTTGGTTGCGCCATAAAGTGAAGCATAAAATCAGTGAGCCTTGAAGAAATATAAACGTAAATAATACTTAGGTGGTAGGTCCGATCATCACAGGGGCGTATTTGGGAGAAAAGGGTCCCGAATTCAGATTTTTTTTTTTATTTAGAATGGGTTCGCTCTTGATCCCAATCAAGCCCGGCGGCCAAGACAGGATGGAACTAGCTAACACAGAAGGTGCCTCATCACCCTGGCTTTGAAAATGGACGATTATAAGTTTACGAAATACAGACGCAGGAAGGGAGTTCCACTCTTTGTTGTGCGCATTATTAAGGATGTTGCGAAGCGTTTGGTGCGACAGGTAAGAATAGCAACCAAGAAAGGATAGGTAAATGTGTAAAAGTATAGTGTTATATTCAAATAAAAATCCCAGTTAGGGATAATAAAAAAAGCCTTTTTTATGAAAATATTACAATGTCTTTATTTAGTGGCTTATAGTGGTAGTTTTGCTACACTTTAGGATAAAAAACTACAACTTAGTGGCTAAGTTTAATCACAAACAGATAGGATATTTTCCAGATTTAATTGAGGTTATATAAAATATTTATATAACCTCAATTAAAAAAATAAAAAAATAAATATTTAAGAAGGTTACTGTAGGTTCGTTTGTTCGATATCGGTAATACTTATGGTAACCGTTAAAGAGAAATTAGTTGGGGATTCTTGGTCCGGGTAATCTGGGATGTGGAAGGGCTTTTGGACGTGACGCTTGGACTCGTTCGATGGTGGTTAGTATTAGTTACCAACAGTAAATTCATCGTTATTTAAGGCTCGCCCGAAGAAAGGTCTCTTTATTAGCCCGCGTTAGTTGTATGGATTCTTATGGGCAGACTGGACCCAATAGCCTCCAAAAGCAAGGTCCGGATACCTCAGGGCCCGTACTAAATTCCCTGAAATTAGCATAAATTACATATCATTAGTTTATGTTAATTTATAATATATATTTATGAATCTATTTAACAATATAGCTTGGCTTAAGAAGGCCAACACTATTGTAGAAAACTAGGAAAAAAAACGATATTTAACGTTTAAATCGCCGAACAAATAATAAATCTAATTTAATTCCATTTTTATGTATTTTTAACAATGATTCTACGGATGTCAAGGGTTATTAACAGAAGTAGCTTAATCAAAAGATGCTTTTAAAAAAGAGGAATGGTTTAATTAGAGCTTCATTAACGAGGAAATAAGAGGAATTGAAATTTCAATTACAAAAAAAGTCATGATGTGTTATAAAATTCTGGAATTTTCTCGGTAAAATTTCTACGATTCTAAAGAAATTCACTTTTACCACTGAATAAATAATAAAATAATGTTCAAATTACATTTCGGGATTAAAAATAAAGTATATACTTATATTATGTTCTGGTAATAACCGGTTCTCCAAATCAATAGGTTTTGTTTTCTGACCAGCTTATCAGCTGTAACCTGCTGGTAGAACTTTGAATATCGTGCAGGTAATAATGAAGGAAAGAATTTCTGGATTAACACAGTATTAACAGGAAATTTGTTATAAAATCAAAGATCTAGGCCACCTACTCAATGAACAGATCAGAAAACGAAAAACCACAAAGCACCCAAAGAGTATAGATCAGCTATAGACTCTTGATTGAGTTGTTGCCAGGCCCCACGGAGTCGGTTCCTGCGATTCGCTCCAAAACGATCAGTCCCATATAACGAATATGTTGCCTTGTCCTTTTGGTTATATTGGCATTTTTAAAACAAACGATATATTTTCTAACATGCAAATAGTATGTTATTTTAGAATACAAATACGCTGGAAAGGGTTATATTCTTAATCACCTTTAAGCAGAAAGCATTTAGGTACCAATTTATATATAGATATATATAACATAAGTTACCCACAACATAAAAATAGTAATTTATGTAACCCTACATTAAATATTATTAACAAACTAACGTAACCTAGCCAAACACAATAAAGTTCTCCAAAATTATGTCATGTAGACAGATCTTTAAATCTTGAAATGAATAAAGACTTCTCTTTATTTTTAGACAATATTCCATGAGCGAATCGAATTATGAAAGTTTCCTTAACTAGGCAATTCCCAGTTAATGCAATTTTCATAATTCAACCCGCTCGCTAACTTATACCCGTCAAATTATAGAATAACCTGTATATTCATATCAAATCTGGAAATAGCCAAGCACGTTTTCATTACTACTAAGTAAGACTATACTATAATAAAGGAATGTCATTAAATATACCATTAATTTTAAAATTATGAAAAGTTAATAGAACTTTAAATAAAATATTAAGATTTATACAAAATCAATGCCTAAATATGGTTTTATTGGTTGGTTCATATTTTTTACATTAATACAAGGAATGAAATAAATAAAAAGATTTCTCAAATCGTGTAAAAAATAGATGCGCGCGTATATGTGTGTGTGAGTACTATTGTTTGGAATTTCCGCAGAGAGAATGAATAATTAGGCATGTTAGACGATTCTTAAGCAATAAATCAGCCTCGTGATAGTCAAGCTGTACTTTAACTACTCTAACTAGAATCTGCACTGAAGAACTTCCTACATTTAATAGAAATCTGAATTTAATAATTTTCTACCCGTTTCCAGAAATACAAGAGAAATGTCATCAGGTACGTATGTGCATAACAGTAAGTATTTATTTATTGCAAGAAACACAGCAAAAGCCAGACTCAATGTCTTGCGGCATTCTCTACCAGTCAACCGGAAACGGTTACCATTAAAAGACGTTCAAAGGACAAATATTAAAAATGTAAGCCGTTTTTATATTTGAGTTACCTACTTTTATAAAAAAAAACATGTAAACAATAAATTAAATAATTTCAGGAACAACATGTTTTTCTCTCTTTGGCATAAATTTAAGTAAACAAAAAATATTTATTATAATTAAAACTTATCATACCAACATCTTATAAAATGGAAGAAGTTGCAGTATTTACTTATGTTATAATGTGATAAAACATACAGGATCCATATATAGGATCACCTCCAACCTCCCACTAATTTGTGTCTCTATACGGTCACTGAACTTTTTCACTTACCAATTATTGGAGTTACTTACATTGGAGTAAGATTAGCATCGTACATTTGCAGCGGACATCCAGGTTCTTATCGTGTGATAGTTATTTTATATATTTTATCGAGAATGTCCGCAATGTGCTGAAGTGTCCAGAGCTCTAACGGGGCTCTAGCTACAAGTTCATACCATTGATCACACAGAATTAATATTACAGGACAGTTATTACTAGCTGACCCGACAATGTTGTCGACTTCAAATTCAGTGCGAGCTTTTAGTTGATACTGGAAACCGCAAATTTGATCAGACTATAAAATATTCATTTTTTCCAAAATAATGCGCATCGGCTGAAATAATAATTAAACTATTTGTATGTTCATTCACGAAGTGATTGTTTAGAAATGAATCTTGGTAATCTACGATATTAATTAATTAGGAACGACAATTCACTTTCATAATTATTGCCTGGTTGGCTTATATAGATAGCTTGATATAGATATAGATCTTTCAAGTTGCTAATGCACTTAATAAAATTGTAATTTACTCATGACGTGTGGAAACGGAAGCTAAATAGCGAGCAAGTTACCAAGCTATTTTGGACGTCTCTCTGCAGACAAAATAAGCTGCGATGAATTATGTAAACTAGTTTGTTCCAAAAGCTTAAAGCGTGAACCTGAGGATTTGGTAATGTAGTTTTCAACTAGATTTAGAATGTTATACCAGTTTATAATTGGAATTAACGTAAATATACTTGAACATAATTTAACGATCAAAGTTCAACGATATGACCCCAAGGAGGATATTTTATGAGACGTCTATAAGCTTTTATATTGATTTAAAAACGATATAATATATCGTATACCTACACTTTTAATGCTTGTATTGTAATGTTAGCTTTCTTAATATGTAAAAAGAACATATTAATAAGTTTCGCTAAACAACTATATCAAATAATAGAAAGATAAATAAACCCAATAAGCAATAGGCAACCCATACACCGTGGGTCAACCAGAAACAATGAACAAAGAAGAGAACACATCAAGAGAAACATTATGTTAGGCACAAAATGATCTAATTAAATGTTTGGTATTAGCAAAAATAGGACAATAAATTCCGACATCAAATTATGCGATAATTTTATCAGGTCTACACATGCCAGCGCTCAAAAACTTATAAATAAACATGCAATTCTGGTATTGGTTAAAATTGTATCTTTCCGTTAAACCAATCCGCTAAATTTATATTGTTTTTAGAATGAAAATCTTTGAAGAAATAAAAAATCATTCAAGTTTTTTCTCTTACAGATTTTTGTCTGTCCAATTCATCGTATGTCATTAATCTGTCGTTCATTTAATGCTTCCTCTGTATATATAATATAAAGGATTAAAGAAACTATGTTGAGAGTAATATATTTCGTCTCATCGTACACCATATATCGAATTTCGGTTTTTATAGTCCTCCCTGCTATAATTAATATTACGTCACGACAGATACTAACGTTTGACCTACGGTTTTTCCTTCCTCAACTTTATCCGCAAACATCTAAATACTCCGTCTCAAGGTCGTCCATATGTATATTTATGGTGTTTTCATCGTAAATCAGATTATTCATTTTTAAAACCGAATACCTATACTTTCCGACATTTCAGTCATATGATGTCGTTTTCTCAGTTTATTAAAACTCATAAACTAAAAGTACGACATTCATACGACTGAGTAAACTTTAATTTAAAATATGTTGTGATGTAATTAACTTTAATTCCAACTTAAACTTAATTAACTTAGGCAGGTAGGTTAATTTAGGCTTAACATTACATAGTTTAAATGGAATCGATATTAGAATATTAATCTTGATGCCAAGATAATAATTAAAGGATAACGATCTTGGTAATCACTTCGTTTTGTAACCGTTATACACAAACGATCTTCTCCCCGGTCATGTTTCAACTGTAAAGGAATCATTAATTATCTACAGACATTAAAAGCACCGACTCATTTCCAATCTGCGCAAAATTCCTTGGGCGTAATAAAGCTGAAATTATCTATTCGCCTTGCAGTGCGGCGTGTAAATAACCTTTCCCCATCATTGTCATTCACGAGCCTGTTAATGGATCGTTAATTTGTGTAATGCGTCGCGAGTTCCTCGATTGATCAACTTTGTCTTGTCACGAAGTGGCTGTTTTGAGGAAAAAAAGCTCCGAATCCGATATGGGCGCATTGTAAACTTATTACCAGCTCAAGTTTTCTGAAACACGTCAAACAGGCGAAGATAAAGTCGATGTGTGGATCACGTTAGGTACCTACATCAATCTTCGTGACATGACTCCAGTTGTTCGCCCAAATGGATTATAGGAAGCCCCGCCCGTATAAGGTGAGTTTCGGATTTGCCACGTGTAAACATTATTTGAGAAAGTGAGCCGATGACACGGCCAACTTTTGAGGGAAAACAGGTGTTCCTTCGTCTGCCCTCGGGTACGAGATAAGTGTAACGACAAACCCTAAAGAAAATTTGTGCAATAGTTCTAAGCGGATTTAGATACTAAGCAATTGTTGTTAAGTTGCAAATAAATAAACCTATGATTCTTTGCCTCTAATGTGAATGTATATCAACCATATAGGTGACGGAATTTGGTAAAAACAATCTATACAAGATTATTTCAATTCCAAATTATGTTTTCCTATTTCCTTAAAAAGTGAATAAGACATTCAGTAGAAAGTGTTTCATTACAAGAAGCGAAAGTGTAAGTAAGTAAGAAAGGGTAAAATTTGGTAGCTCTAATTTGTTTGAAACAATTCACTTTTTGATTTTAAACATGGTTTACACAAGCTATTTCTTTACATATTTAGGAGTATTGATTGTTTTACTTTATAATGCTAATAACAATAATATTACAATATTTTCAGAAAATGTTTAGTCAATAGTATAATTATTATAAATTTTGTAAAATAACTTGTAACCAATAATAGTCTAAAATAAAACTACATGACATTTCATTTAATTTATGAATTGGTAACAAATTTTAATAAATACCTAGTTATGTCTCTCTTTATTATTTCAAACAAGTCTCTTATAGTATTTAGTGTGGATCAATGGAAAAAAACAAATAAATGAGGCTTTAAGTTACAATTTATGAGATCTTTTGAATATATTCTGCAATTAAATATATTTATTGCAAAACGTTTTGTATTTTTACTAGAATAATGAAAGTGATTAGTGATTTCATGTGCTTATTCATTTACTTCCCATATAAAATTTTATTTGCGAGAACGTCTTTCTAATGGAAAAAAATAATGTAATCTGAATCTACAGCAGCTGCACTTACGAGGTGTGATATTTTTACAGCAAAACCTTTTCATAATGCCAAAACATATCTTGTCAAAAGGCTTTCCATTCATCTTTTTAGAGAACAAAGTGAACCACGCAGAACATGGTAGTAGGTTTGAAATAACCATCACAAAAGTGTGTATTCTAAAAAAATATTACAGAACTACAATATAGGTAAAGCTAATTTTGTTATTAAAACCAGATAGGTATGCCTTAGTCGGCCGTGTAGTAAACTGCGGTGTAATGGTAATTATTAATGCAGTTGGCACACAGTAATTGTCGAAACATTAGTTGTCTGTACTTCTGTAATCAAACATCAGTAATACCGCTGTCAAGGCGTTCAACTGTATTACAAACACTCCCAATGTAGTGTTCAGCATCAAAGAACGAACAAATCATTATCATCTGAATACGGCTTCTGAACAGTAATCAAAACATATTTAGTTCTTACACTTATTATTCAGATGAGTAAACAAAACGTCAGGATGAAATAAACTATAAAAATAACGTTTCATGATATAGGTAAAATATTTCATATTTTAACATCAAGTGTGCACGCGAAAATATAAGAACTCAAAAATAGATAATTATTATTATTTATAATATTGGTAGCAGCTTAAGAAGCACTTAAAAACTTTCAACCGGTCTGTCAATGTTTCGGCAGCTCAATTGTAGGAGCAGTCGCCCGGATAGCGGGAGGTTGTGGGTTCGTGTCCAGCCTGAGACGAGTGGATTTCTTTGTAGTATGTATTTTTCTTGAGATATTAGAGAGATAGTCCATCATTTTATCAATTAAACACAAAAAAATATATTTCTTATAACACAATCCGCAGATCTTTTTTACATTATTGAACACCTCGAATCTCGTTATATCGCATTTAAATTTTTTCTCGAATAACATTTATCAACATTCTCAGCTCTTTGCTAATTTATTCATTTTGTGTACGTCATCGAAATACCGTAAGATCGATGATTAGTTTCCCATAAATTGTTTCCATGTAAGTTACTATGCAAAATAGCCGTTGTATCAAACTTTACTAACTAAAACCAGTGTACATGGAAATTACGATTTTCATGTTCAATAATTCTTGTTTGTAATAAATAATAATTTGTTGCATGCTTTGCATGTGTGCTTGCTTGTATGCATGATTAAATGTGAATGATTTATTTTACTTGATTCAATTCAGCGAGCAAGGCGGGGTTGCGGCCGTCGAAGACCAGATTTTTTTCTCACATTCACACCAACTACACTGAGAAAAATAATCTTCCAAATTCGGAAGAAAAAGTCTTCTAAAAATTATCAGATGGAAATTTTCCTTCCTAATTGAGTGTCAATTTTACCACGTTTTTCTTATCTCACTTTTCTTATTTGTTTGTCTGTCCGGGCAAAATCTTGCAACTTAAATTTGAGGCACTTTCCGATAAGCTAGAAAGCTGAAACTTTCAGGATAGTTCAGAACCCGATGACAATGCACTCTAAAGCAACTTTCAACTTTCCAGATGCACTTTCAGGTCCACTTTCGGCAACTTTCACTTTTGTATGGGGCTTATCCGATTGTTGTGTAACACATGGTTACTTCGTTGAGTTAATAATTAAAAAGAATAAAATTATTATACTAGATTTAAAAAATCTAAAAATCCCACGTTTTTCAATGTCCTAAAAAGAATAAAATAACCCTGCGGGGCAAAGCGAGGGGCCACTCAAAACGTGGGGGCGCATCTTTACAATAATCGGCATCAATGCATGTCATTCATCTCTTTAAAATCTCCTCTTAGTAATATGCGCCCCCACGTTTTGAGTGGCCCCTCGCTTTGCCCCGCAGGGTTATTTTATTCTTTTTAGGACATTGAAAAACGTGGGATGTTTAGATTTTTTAAATCTAGTATAATTTACGATTTTTTTTCCTTCCAGATTTCCTTCCAATATTGTCTGTTCTAATTTATCTTCTATGTTTACCTTCCATTTCGATTTCCTTCCAAAGTTTTCCTTCTGATAATTTTTAGAAGATAAGATTTGGAAGGAAATTTTACCTTCCGAATTATTCCTTCTAATAACTTTTGGAAGATAAGATTTGGAAGGAAATTATTCCTTCCAAATTTTTCCTTCTGATAATTTTTGGAAGATAATATTTGGAAGAATTTTTTTCCTTCTGATCTTTTAAGGAATAATATTCTTGCCAAAACAGAAGGAAATTCAAAGGAAACTGAGCTATTTTAACGGTATATCCTTCCGTTGTGAACGGATAATCCTTGATTAAAAAGGAATCTCTACCACCTGGAAGAAATATTCCTTCTACTTTGAATGATTTATTTCTACTTGGAAGGAAAGTTCCTCCCGCTTTGAATGATTTTCCTTCGGTTTGGAAGAAATATTTCTTCGATTTCCTTTCACTTGAAGGGAATATTCCTTCTATTTCGAAAGAAAAATACTTCCGTTTTTGAATGAATTTCCTTGCGCTTGGTAGGGATATTTCTTCTGATTCGAATGAATATTCCTTTCATTTTGAATAAATTTTCTTTTATTCGGAAGAAACACTCCTTCTGTTTTGAGTGACTATTACTTCTAATTTGAATGGATTTCCTTTCGCTTAGAAGGAATACTCCTTCCATTTCTAAAGAATATTATTTCCGCTTTGAATGATTTCCCTTCAGCTTTGTAGGAATATTCCTTCAGACTCTACTGTTTAGAGTGACTATTACTTCCGCTTTTAATGGATTTCCTTTCGCTTGGAAGGAACATTCCTTCTATTTCGAAAGAATATTACTTCCGCTTTGAATGATTTTCCTTCAGCTTGGTAGGAATATTCCTTCCGATTCGAATGAATATTCCTTTCATTTTGAATAAATGTTTCTTCTATTTGGAAGAAACACTACTTCTGTTTTGAGTGACTATTACTTCCAATTTGAATGGATTTCCTTTTGCTTAGAAGGAATACTCCTTCCATTTCAGAAGAATATTATTTCAGCTTTAAATGATTTTCCTACAGCTTAGTAGGAATATTCCTTCAGACTCGAGTGAATATTCCTTCTGTTTAGAGTGACTATTACTTCCGCTTTGAATGATTTTCCTTCAGCTTTGTAGGAATATTCCTTCCGATTCGAATGAATATTCCTATCATTTTGAATAAATTTTCTTCTATTTGGAAGAAACACTGCTTTTGTTTTGAGTGACTATTACTTCCAATTTGAATGGATTTCCTTTCGCTTAGAAGGAATACTCCTTCCATTTCTGAAGAATATTATTTCCGCTTTGAATGATTTCCCTTCAGCTTAGTAGGAATATTCCTTCAGACTCGAGTGAATATTCCTTCTATTTAGTGACTATTACTTCCGCTTTGAATGGATTTCCTTTCGCTTGGAAGGATTATTCCTTCTATTTCGAAAGAATATTACTTCCGCTTTGAATGATTTTCCTTCATCTTGGTAGGAATATTCCTTCCGATTCGAATGAATATTCCTTTCATTTTGAATAAATGTTTCTTCTATTTGGAAGAAACACTACTTCTGTTTTGAGTGACTATTACTTCCAATTTCAATGGATTTCCTTTTGCTTAGAAAGAATACTCCTTATATTTCGGAAGAATATTACTTCCACTTTGAAGAACATTTGATGCAACAGTAATAGCATTCGAAGTCATAGGAATACTCGACTTCAAAACCGGTATCGGAAAAAATATCCACACCATGAGGGAGGAAAAATACTTACAAACCAAGCAGCAGGAAGTATCCATTCTAATCTTAACCAGTGCGTGTGTATTGTTGTGCAAAAATAAAACATTTCTGGTTTCTGAACTCATATGAAAAAATAAGTGTTAAAGCTTGTTAAGAGTAAGGTTAAATACAAAATTAGCAAAAAATGAAACAACTGTTTATCTATACTGTAGGTGCATGGCTTTATTAAATTTCTTTAATGGGGGTTTTGACACACCCCTATTTAATAAAGGTACAATACACTCGGCGTCAAAAAAATCGCACCTCTAAGAAAATCACGTTCAAATGGCATTAACTCTGGATATGCACATGCAGTCGTATTAATTATAATTTTATTTAAAAGGTTACTTAATTAACTTAATAAAAAAACATTATTTTTCATTATCAAATAAAACCTAAAGCAACAAATAAAGGGTCACAAAAATTCTAAGGAAATTTTGCTGCTCGGGAGAGTCGCGAGTTGCGCTAACTTTGTGGGTATAAAGAGGTCAACACGGGTTCAATGTGGGTCATTCGCTATTAAACCGTTGAAGGGGACACACGCACTGATTTTACTGAAGAAAGAACATCTGGAAAATGGACACTACAGCTGATGAGGCCGCTCAAGTGGTTGCACTACTGCAAGCAGGGGTGCGGCAGTGTGATGTCGCCCGGCAACTGAATCTGAGCCGTTTTTCGGTTCGTAGAGTCTACCAGCGCTTTTTAGAGACCGGTGGCTATATCCGGCGACATGGGTCCGGTAGACGTCGCTGCACTTCGGAAAGAGACGACCGGTTCGTTGTGTCGTACTCTTTGAGAAATCGCTTCTCAAACGCTGTTCAGCTGCAACAGGAGCTCCAGGCAGTTCGCAGACGCACCGTGAGTGTATCCACGGTTAGAAGAAGACTGAAGGAGAAGAACATAGCAGCCCGCAGAGCTGCTACAGGTCCAAAATTGACTGCAGCGCACCGACGAGCCCGCTTGCAGTTTGCTCGCGACCACGTCGATTGGACCATTGAGCAGTGGGGAGCTGTTCTCTTCTCAGACGAGACACGAGTGTGTCTTTTCTGCAACGACCGACGAAGAAGAGTATACCGGAGGCAGGGTGAACGTTTCGCTCAAGCCTGCATCCAGGAGACGGTGGAATATGGAGGCGGATCCTGCATGTTCTGGGGCGGTATGTCGGCTGCCGGCAAAACCGACCTGGTCTGCGTCTCCCGGACCGGAGGTGCTCGCGGACAAGGGTCGCTGACTGCGCGCCGCTATATCACAGAGATCCTGGATGTGCATGTGGTCCCTTTTGCCGAATCTTTTGGCGAGGGGTTCACATTAATGCACGACAACGCTCGCGCACACACTGCAGCCATCGTGAACGACTTCCTGCGGAGGTCCCAAATTCCTGTGATGCAGTGGCCAGCGAGAAGTCCTGATCTGAATCCGATAGAGCACCTCTGGGACCATCTTAAACGTAAGGTTCGATCTCGGGATCCGGCTCCTTCGACTCTAGAGGAACTCCAAACCGCGGTGATTGAAGAATGGGGTCTTATCCCTCAAGAAGAGCTCCTGAAGTTGGTGAGGTCTATGAGGGACCGTATGGAAGCCGTCATCAGGGCAAGGGGGGGTAACACTAGATTTTGAGTTAATTTTAAGACACTTTTTGTACATTTTTTTTGTAAATTATCGATTATTAATTAGGACTTAATTAAGATTTTTTATTATTTTTCAAATTTTTATGCTTTTTGTATAATTTTAATTAAAAAAAAGATTGCACTTAATTGTTGTTTGATGCTCCTTTTTGTTACCTTTCTAATGATACCTAACACTATCCTCTATATAAGGTTTAGGAATTTTTGAATAAGATTTTTATAAGGTGCGATTTTTTTGACGCCGAGTTTATATCTTAACGTACTATAGCATTTCTAATTTTTGTTACGTAGTAGGTATGTACTGACGTTGTTGATACTTATATTCTAAACTAAAATAATTAAATTCTTAAAAAAAATCGTTCTAATCTAGTTAGACCTTCAACAAAATAAAGCTAAGATAACATTATAGGAATCTATACAATGATTAGTGCTAAAAAATTACAGGTTATTCCTAACTTATACCGGATTCGTCGTGAACAATGGCGGCGGGGCGAACACGAGTAAGTACTAACTTCAATCAATGCGGGCCCCGCGTCCATTGATCACGATTAAGATTCCCAATACATAATGTACAAACACACACAATATACAAAATAGAAATTAACTTCAAAAGTTATAGGTTAAATCAAAAGAACTAATTTTCTCTGAAATACAGTACGTGTCAGATAACTTGAACCAAGATGGACAAAGACGCTAACTAGATTAGCTGGCGTGTACTGTATCCGCACTAGATAAAACGGTTTGTTCCCAATGAGTCACACCCTCAATTGTAACACTGTGACACGTTAGGATTTTTTTTAGTAAAAGCTTCCCATTCAGCCACAATATGACATGGTGGGAGTGTTACTAAATGTGAACTTGACTAAAAGAACAAATGACATTCAGTAACACTGTATCGGTTGAAAATAACATGAAGACTTGTTGCAACTTTTCAGTAACATTTCATGTTGTTTTCAACTGATTACAGTATCAGTTGAAAACAACATGAAAAATTTGTTCCAACTAATTACAGTGTAACTGGGTTAATTTGTTCTTAGTCAAGTTCCCGTTTAGTAACATTTCCACCATGTAACAGAGTTACTATTGGGAATCTATTATAAAAAAAATCCCAACGTGTCGCAGTGTAACATTTGAGTGTGACTCGTTAGGAACAATCCAATATAACTGACAGCTCGACACTAATTTTGATTCTTCTTTTCTAGTAGGTCCATGTGGCTAGTTCGACATAAACGGTTGGAGATTAACATTTTTAGTCAACTTTAGCTTACTTTGTAAGTTGGTAAGGTGACACTTTCTTCTTTCTATTTCCTCTTGAACGTCGCTTTTGTTGGGTACTTTATATATAAAAGAATTTAATACGTCACT
This sequence comes from Calamotropha paludella, assembly GCA_927399485.1. Classification (NCBI taxonomy): domain Eukaryota; kingdom Metazoa; phylum Arthropoda; class Insecta; order Lepidoptera; family Crambidae; genus Calamotropha; species Calamotropha paludella. The sequence continues at coordinate 15,293,522 of OV656815.1, read as the reverse complement.
TTTCGACGGCTTTCATTGTCTGTTGATTTGATGCACTCCCGGAAATAAAAGAGGCAACAAGAGAAGCAGCCCTGTACCTTGCAAAGTCACGTCGTTTCCTGTTACAAAAAGGACAAATTGTGATCTTTTATTAAAAAGCCCTGACCTCTGGTGATGCTCCATGCTTTACTAGTATTAAAATTAAATTATCATCCATGTTGATGAAACAGGTATCACGTAATTGATTTTACTATCATCATCATGCAACCCATGATGTTCCCCTTGCTGGGGCAGGGGTATAATCTAGCTAGGGAAAGGCTTCGAGTCAGTTTCATCACATACACCTAATGCAGACTGGTGAACAGCCAGGCGTTGAAGCTGTTTAAGGATGTTTTCAAGCCATCCAAAGGTCACCAACAACATAAAACTATCAGGAACCAACTGCTTAATGTGACTTCCGGTTAACTTCCGAATAATGGACAAGCTTACGGTATGATCTTTTAAGTTAACTAGGTCATGAGTGCCTGATTATAGTATGTAGATACCTAATATTCTTGACAATACAATTGATAATCAATTTTAACACAGAACACGCATAAAACATGCAATGACAAGTAAATATAAAATGCTATTTATGAATTTTAGTATTTCTTTACGTATATAAATATATCTTGAAAGTGTGTCAAATACGAAATTGCCAGTTATTCATGCTAGAGTTCAATAAAAAAGGGGTTATTATAATAATAAGTAGGTACCTACATATGCCTTATATTCTGATGTGTGGATTTGCTTCTTTGTTGTCGGATTATTAAACTTTTATCAGAGATGAATTTAGAGTCATTTTTGGTCACTAAGCCCAAGGTCGAAGGCATTTTCCCGGCATTTAAGTTGAATAGCAAGTTTAGGTACATTATTCACTACTGCGCATGTCACGTGATTTCAAAATCATGTTCAACTTAAATGCCGGGGATTATAATATGTGAGCAGACCGACAATTTGTATTGAAACTATAGGGCCCTATCACATACCCCACTCCACCGCGTCCAGAAAACACTCACAAAATGTAATACTGTTGTAACTTAGAAACTTTTATTTCATAGCGATGATGTAGGGAATATGATGGTTAATAACAAAAAATACACAAATTATATTGAAATTCCGTACTCTAACAGTGCAAACGTTATCGCGTGAATATATACACAAAAACTGAATCATGTAGCTACTCACCAAAATAGGCCCAATAGCCGGGTAACAAAAGTCCAGTAGGACGTCCTTTTTCAATTTTCTTTCCACTTTTATTCCGCTTCGTCTCGATAGTCCTTTTGAGAGAATTAAAGAAATGGCGGTTGGCGGACAGTGTTGCCAGGTGGCTGTGTAAATTTCCCTCCCGATCTCACTCAAAATTCCCCCGAAAATTACCATTTTAAACAAAAAACCTCCAAGTACAAATAAAAGAAATACAATAGAAATCAAATGTAAATTTATTTTAGAAATTTTCAGAAAATATTTCCGCTATCGCTTCCAATATTAAATAATTTACATTCTTATCCGTGTTGGTTTCAGATTCAGGTACATACATTTTTTCCAAGGAATACCTATTTAGCATTCGAGATATTGGAACGAAATGTGTTCTCAACTTCTCATACACTTAAACTTACTCGATTACTACGTACTTCGTTACTGGATTTTAATAAATTTTATATTAAATTGCGCGGTAAACGGATACTTATAGCTGGCGGCAACTTGGGGCCCAACAAATTTAGACTACCAGTGAATACAATAAATTACTTATACAAACAGCCCCCCTAGACAGGACGTATTTCGATAATCGCTAACGCAATCGCTAGGCTTGTACAGCCAAATCATTAAACAAAACTAAAAATAAATGAGTGATCATATAGATGAGGTAAAGTAATAATGATAATATTGTAAGTTATATTTGGCTTGAATAAATTCCGAAATTCCTCAAACATTAATATTTACCTCTGCAAATCCCCCAAAATTACCTCCGACGTTGAAAAAACCCCCGAATTTGCAGGGAATCTCCCCCATCTGGCAACAGTGGCGCTAGATTCAGTTTATATACTGACGCAAAATCTATGGGCGTATTTACAATTTGAAGATGTCCATCCATTTTGGAAGGAAAAATAGGAAAATCATTTCTTCTTAATTTTTTGGCTATGGCGTCCATCAAAATATTAAGTACCTAGCTAATTTAAACTCATATTTTGATTGTTTGTTTGGTTGAACGCGCTAATCTCAGGAACTACTGGTCCGATTTCAAACATTTTTTCACTGTTGGATAGGTACGTTATCCCTGAGTGCTATTATTATTAGGTATGTGTAAATCAAATGTAAAATGAAAAATTATTATGACATGGAGCTGATCTGATGATGGAATCGGAAGGTGACTATAGGAACTCGGTAGTTAAACCACACAACCCCATCAAGTTTTGGCTCGTTTGCATCGTCTTGACTACTTTGGTGCTAGATGGAAACCAGGGTCTGATAATGGAGCTGAAATGTGGCCATAGAAACTCAGTAATTAAAACTGCGACAGAACCGCATCGAGTTTGGGCTCGTTTCATTCGTCTTGACGAGTACTTTGGTGTTAGATGGTAACGAGGGTCTGATGATGGAGCTGGAAGGTGATCATAGGAACTCAGTAATTAGGCGACACAACCGCATTGAGTTTCGGCTTGTTTGATTTGTCTTGACGAGTACTTTGGTGCTAGATGATAACCAAAGTCTGATGATGGAGCTGAAAAGTGGCCATAGGCATTCAGTAATTAAGCGACACAACCGCATTGAATTTGGGCTCGTTTGATTCGTCTTGACGAGTACTTCTGGATACTTATTATATTCATCATAAGCTAACTGTTTAATTGTTTGCTATGTACGGTGCACAATATGTTCCATAGGTTAATGTTAATAATCTATAATGTTTTATCTCATTTGTTTCTTTTTCTCATCAACATCTTCAACATCTTCTTTTGCTATTAATATTTGCCTATACATTTGTTTTATATAATAACAGGATATTGTCTCCATTTTACGAATAAATTTCTTATTTCTACTAATAATGATGGTCCGATCAACAATTCATCATTTAGGGACTTCCCATTTGTAGAAATAGCTGAACCATCAAATACTACTCGCAGTTTTGTTGAAAGAGCTTGTTCGCGAAATACTGCATGATGTGGCACAATGAAATAAATAAACCACTATTTGGTTTATTTATTTCATTGTGCGATACTAATTCCATATGATTTTGATTGTCATAGTCTTTCATAAAGCTGCAATAATCATATTTTATTTATCCTTGTGTCTTAGCTTATTTTCTATTTGTTTTAAGCTTTTTACTGCCATATAAAGCTTTTCCCCCATATTTGGTGTTCCATTACGAAATGGCAATCTAGTAATATATCTTCCCTCTTTAGTGCGTCTATGATTTTCATTGTATATTTCGTCAGAATCACTAATTGGCGTTAACGGCCTACTATTTAAACAAGATTCTACTTGTGACAAAATAGTTACATATTCTTCGAAAGTAAAATTACAATTATATAACAGACGTTTGAGATGTAACTTGGCTGCCTTTACACCGGCCTCCCATAAACCTCCAAACTTGGTGAAATAAATTTCCAAGAAGTGCCTTCATTTGCCAATATTGCTACAAACTCATTTAAAACATTTTTTGAAAATAATCTATTTAGTTCTTTGACTGCTCCTTGAAAGTTTGTTCCCATATCAGACCATATTTCTGTACATTTACCACGTTTCGTAATAAATCGTTTAAACGAAGCAATAAAAACAGGTGTGGACAAATTACTCACTAACTCCAAATGCACTGCCTTTGTAGACAAGCGAACATACAATGCAACATACGCTTTTTAAATTCTCTTACATCTACCTTTATACAGTTTTAGATTTATTGGCCCGAAGTAATCTACTCCACATTTGACAAAAGCTCTAGAAGGTGTTATTCTTTCCTTAGGTAAGATTCCCATTAATTGTAGCACTGGTTTTGCTGTCTGTTTAAAACATGGTTTACACGAATGAACTATTTTCTTTACTAATACTTTACCTAAAACAGTCCAATACTTTTGTCTACTAATATTTAGGATCAATTGTGGCCCACCATGAAGTACTTTGTTAACATGAATATCTTTCATAATAAGATATGACAAAACGCAATGTTTACTTAGTAATATTGGATGTTTAGTATCAAAATTCAAGCATGAATTATCGATACGTCCAACAACTCTTAAACATCCATTAGTATGTACAAATGAATTAAGAGAACGAATCGAATTGTTTTTATCTGTGCTTACCACGCTTTATCAAATCAATTTCACCAGAAAAATGTATCATCTGTGATAATTTAAAACAAACATTCAATGAATGTTTAAGTGCACTTGTAGACAAAAATTCAATTTCATTTGCAGTATTATTTAAATTTACCTTTCTTCTGGTTCTTTTACTCAAGCAATTTTTTTTTAAGGGCTCATTCGGTTTTTTAAATGGTATAGGTATTTATGGTACTGCTCTAGTTTACTACCGATCGTCTCTTGAAATCATTGCCAAACAGTCTGCCTTCTTGTAAAATGTCTGTATAATAATATATATCATATATTTATTTTAGTCTCTCTATTCACACACTAATATGGTGTGATGGATATACCGTAACATAAACGTTTCAAAACAGACTATATTGATTATAACAGAAATAATATCTGAACTTTTTGGAAGGTAATCACTTAACATAAGGTATTTCCTTCCAATTTAGACTTCCAAATCTTCTAAAACATACTACGGTATTTATTTAGATGGAAAAAATATGGGTCCTTTTTGTAAGAAAGTATCCATATATTTATATATACTAAATCTATGGAAATATCTAATTATAAGGAATTTTCTACAAAATTGTCTACCGATCTTCTAAAGAGATACTATTAATTTGGACAGAAAACACTATGCTTTCTTTTTGGAAAGAAGTAACTAAACAGAAGTAATTTTCTTCCGAATCGGTTTTACAAATACTCATCAGACGGTATTTATTTGGACGGAAAAGTATGCGTACTTTTTGGAAGGAAATATATAAACAGAAAAAAATTTCCTCGAATACGTCTTCCTGATCTTCTAAAACAGGCAATATTTATTTAGGCGGAAAACGTGTGCGTCCATTTTGGAAGGAAATTACTAAACAGAAGAAACTTTGTCCCAATTTGGTCTTCCAAATCTTCTAAAACAGTCAATATTTATTTGGACGGAAAAGCTTTGCGTCTTTTTTAGAAGGAAGTAGCTAAACAAAAGGAATTTTCTTCCGAATTGGTTTTGCAAATCGTCTAAATCAGACGGTATTTATTTGGACGGAATAAGTATGCGTCCTTTTCGGAAGGAAATATCTAAACAGAAGGAATTTTCTTCCGAATATGTTTTCCAAATCTTCTAAAACAGACCATATTTATTTGGGCGGAAAACGTGAGCGTCCATTTTGAAAGGAAATTTCTAAACAGAAGGAACTTTCTTTCAATTTGTACTTCCAAATCTTTTGAAACAGATGGTATTTATTTGGACGGAAAATGAGTGCGACCAGTTGAGAAGGAAATAACTAAACAGAAGGAATATCCTTCCAATTTCATCTTCCAGATCTTCTAAACAGACGGTATTTATGTGGACGGAAAAAGTATGTGTCTTTTTTTGGAAGGAAATATTTAAAGAGAAGGAATTTTCTTCCGAATTCGTCTACTTAATCTTCTTAAACAGGCAGTATTTATTTGGTTGGAAAGAGTATCCGTCCTTTTTGGAAGAAAGTAACTTAACAGAAAGAATTTCCTTCCGAATTGGCGTTGCAAATCCTCTAAATACGACAGTATTTATTTGGACGAAAAAAGGATGCGTTCTTTTTGGAAGGAAATATCTAAATAGAAGGTATTTTCTCCCGAATACATCTTCTAAAACAGACAATATTTATTTAGGCGGAAAACGTGTGCGTCCATTTCGAAAGGAAATTACTAAACAGAAGGAACTTTCTTTCAATTTGGTCTTCCAAATCTTCTAATACAGGTGGTATTTATATGGACGGAAAATGAGTGCGTCCATTTTAGAAGAAAATAACTAAACAGAAGGATTTTTTTTCCAATTTGATCTTCCAAATCTTCTAAATTAGAAGTTATATATTTGGAGGGAAATATTGTCCATCGTTTTTGGAAGGATTTAACAAAATATAAGATAATTTCTTCCAATTATTTTCCTTCTAAATAATTTCCTTCCTACTCGGTTTTGATTATCTTCCAAAATAGACGGCATTTATTTTGGAGGAAAAAACATTCTTCCCATTTGATGAATTTTCCCTCTGAATTAAGTGGTTTTTATTTGGAAGGAAAAATTAATCATTAAGTGGAAGGAATTTCCTTCAAATTACTTCCAACTTTTTTTCTTCCAACTATTTTCCTTCCAATTTGATCTACTGTTTTAGCAGAAAAAAATGGATTTCCTTCTAAGTTTTGGAAGGAATTTCGTGACCTTCCAATGCAGAAGTAAAATCATGGAAGGAAAATGCTTCATTTCGGACGGAAACCAATTTGGATGGACAAACTCAGAAGAAACGTAAGGAAATTTTTCTCTGTGTAGTCTATCCCAAAGTAAGCACTTTAAGGCTTGTGATATAGATTCTAGGATAACGGATAAACATACATATAGTAGATATTAAATATTTATAGAAAAATATATGACTTAGGAAATGCTCGTACTTATCACAGAAACATCTGCCCCTTCCGGGATTCGAACCCAGGACCTTTGGTGCGAAAGGCAGGATAGCTACCGTTGCACCAAACGGTCGTCTAAGAAGTTGAAAAAAAACATGGCTTGTAAACATATGTAATGTGTTAATTATAATTATATTTATATTAAATATAAGACAAACCTAAATTAATGTTGTCAATATATGTCAATGTCAACATACAATAAACAGTGAATGCGGGAACATTCTAATTATTATGTTCTAGGTAAGGTAACATAAAATGGCCGCAACAGTTTTATCGCCATTTCACGAATGTATCATTTGGTGAAATGTCACTGCGATTAAAAGTTAATTGTTCGATAAAATACTGAAACGTGTACCGTCAAATAATTATTCACATTTTGATAAAATAATAATAACATGAAATATGGATTCGATGTTAATCAAAGCAAGTTTGAAACATTTTCCCACATAAAACTTTATTCAATTCTATTTATTTATTTATTTATTTATTTATTTATTTATTTATTTATTTATTTATTTACACTATGAGATGGTAATGATTAGTTATACTACTTTAATTAAGAAATATAATAATACTATATATTTAATTTATTTTTTGCATTTACAATGCAATATTTCTATAAGATATAAAATACGTGTGTAAAACACAACTACGCCTCCGAGCCATCCCATCCCGATCCCATCTGAGGGCTCGGAGGCGTAGTTGTTTTTTATACACGTATTTTATATCTAATATAATAATACGTTAAAATCGTAGAATAGTTTTCTATAAAATAAATTTAGAAGTTAAAAAATATGTGTTTTAATATTTTATATATGTTATTTAAGTTTACCCTATTGCAGAACTATTCCTTTTGATTAAATTGTAGATTTGTAGAGGTATTTTCTGAAAAGTTTTTTTTTATCTCCAGAAATTGTTACTAGAAAAGTTTGCCTTAAATATCGAAATCTAGTTTAGTTATAAATAGGAAAAATAAAATATGAAACATATTTATTACAATTTTTTTTTAGTATCTACACGATCCTTCATTTTGATTGGTGGTTTATTGCTAACGTAACGATAAAATACTTTTCATTTAATATGAGTATTTACAAAGCGTGAATTCAACGTCAATAGCTACGCCATGCCCCGTTAGTCCTACATCGGGAAACCTAGTATCGAGAAAACGTACCAAGAAAACCGTCAAGGGCTGTTTTTTCTTAAATAAAACATCTATTAAAACTTATTTGTTTAATTGCATTGGCATCTAATACAGAGGATGGTCAAATAACATTACAATTCAACTTATTCAACCATACACAAACAGCATGCAAAATATTAGTTATAATATCACAAAAAATAAACAAACATATAGTATTACATTTAATTTTAATATTAATCAGAATCTATAATAATTTCAATCAAACATGTCAACAAAATAATAATCACTAACAATATGAATACATTATTAAAAAAAAAAAAAAATAATAAAAAAAACTATTTCTTATTATATCAGTTAGAGTTTAAATATTCATTCATAAAGGCAATTTTCACTCAGCCAGTTGTTTAAAGCTTGTTTGAATCTATTTATAGCCAAAACTTTTATAATATTTGGAGTTTTATTGAATATATTTATGCACATCCAATAGCATTTTTTTTAGTATCGAGCGCTTTTTGGAATTCTTGCAGGAACCAGCCTACGGCCATTCCTAGTGTTATGAGTATATACATCACTGCCACTGGTTTGTCTAAAATAAAACATATTTTGCTTCATAAACTTTGCTACTTCGAAGATATTAAGACAGAATTCTCATAGTTTTAAATAATAGTTTATATGGCTCGTCATATGCAGTGCCACGGATTGCCCTCACATACTTTTTTTATGCAATGAATGCCTTTTTATGCCATATAACAAGAGCATATCTTAAAACAGACTCCACCTAAGCAAAGTACGCTGTTAGTGCTGTACTTCTAGTAGCTACTTTTGTGAGTTTATAAAGAGCAAATAGAAATCTATTTACTTTGTCATACATTTTCAATTTGATTTTTTGAGCCTGTATAGCCTTTAGGTAGATACACCCAAGGCACGGAGAGAGGCAAAAGTAGTCTTCTTACCTAAATCAAGAAAAGAGGACTTAGATTATATTATGATTATGATTACGATTTTACGATTATGATTATATATTTTTTTTCTTAATTTAAAGTCATTTCTAATATTGTCATGTTCATATTTTTGGTAATCTATTTCTATATTGATTTTAAGGCAAATTTTATATAATATTGATGTTCTATTTTGTGATCATTTGATAATTGATCAATGTCAACAAATTTACAATTAATATAATTTTAAACAATAAGTTGAACATAAATATTTTACATTTCGCAGCTTTAATACTATAGGGGCACAATTCGAAAAACATGATTGTTGGAAAAACGCCTTTAAAGAATTTTGAGCCCTGTAGTTTCACAAAATCGGTCATAAATAAATTAAACTATTAATAGCAAGTAACTAGTGCTGGGATAAATTTAATGTGCGATAAATATTTCATGCTTAATGAACATACTCTTATGATGTTTTATGATTTTGTTATTAATAGTATAATTTATTTATGACCGTTTTTGTGAAACTACAGGGTTCAAAATTCTTTAAAGGCGTTTTTCCAACAATCATGTTTTTCGAATTGTGCCCCTATACTATTAAAGCTGCGATTTATTTAATTTGTAAAGAGAGTTACATATATTACTTAAAATAGGATATGATGTTTATTCATTAAAACCGATAGACGATATTAATACATGATATTCCCTGAGAGAATTATTTAAATGTTCACAGGTTCTTAGTACTTCACAGCTTGATGCAAGCGGCTTTAGCATACCGGAAACACTGTTTATTTATTTATTTAACAATTTTAGGGAAACTTACAGCTAGGTAAAAGTACAGAAAAATGAAATAGATACAGAAGACCACTAAACTGTTGTTACCTACTAAGAAGTTAAACAAAAATTTAGTAATAAAATGAAAGGATACAGGTAGTACTATCATTTCAAAAAATAAATATATAGACACAAGTCATAAACTCCACGCGTTCTTGTGTTTTAAATAGTCACCGATATTTTATTAGCCTTTGTTCTTGAGTGTTTTTTACCAACTTTTCACACTTTTCATACATCGCTCTTTTTTATAAATGTATCATAGTATTTTATTAAATCTTAATATTAAAATTTTCTTTAAAAGTTGTCGAAGGTAATCTCTAGATCTTAAGTTTTATAGGGCGCGCCCTTTTTTGAAGAATAAAATTAAATATATGTACAATATTGGCATCTGAGCTGTACTACAATAGGTCATAAGTCCTTAATCTATAATCTAAGATCACAGCAGTTTGTGTGTTTGTCTGTCCGCTATTTTCCCGCTCTTTTTCCGTCGTATCAATAACGTTACCATAGCAACGATTTAACCGCAAGTAGTTCGTCTACCGGACGCTAGATGGCGCTAACGGAAAAATATTTACTATTATAGTAATATAAGTTATTTACGGGATTGCTACCATGTACGGTCTCTTATAAGAGACTTCGTCGGAGGGTAGACCGATATTTCTGCCAATAACAGCCTACCCGCAATTACTTCAGTCGCTCCGTGATCATGGCACTTGCAACAGTGCCGAAATATCGGAAACTCAAAAACAAGGTACATGGTAGCAATCTCGTAAATAACTTATATTACTATAATGTTAGTGACCATGAAAGTTTAAAACAATATATTAAATATTTACTAATAGAAAAAATTAAAGAATTTTGTCCACCCGTGCGAAGCCGTTAATAATACTATAAAAATACTAAAAGTTTCGATGGTTTAGTATAGGTTGATGTGCTGTTTGATGACTTAAAAACAATATTAAGAAAAGTTATTGACATTTGCCAAAGAAAGCTTAAAAATCTAATTTAAATACTTTCATACTCTATTCAAACAATTAAATAGTGTAAATGAACTTCACGATAGTGATTATTAGTATTTTATATTTTAGTCAAATTAAAGCATTAATATTTTTCATTGCACGTAAATATTGATGTAGGTTGGGTAGCAAACTTTGTCAACATGGATGAAATCTAGAAGTCAAAAGGAGGTTTCTTTTGCTTGGTTTATATTGGCCGTCGTATTAAGTTTGCTCTTTCATTAAAACTTGACCAAGTCTGTAATAAGTTCTAGAGTCGAATAAACGCAAGACAAGAGCATCAAGTTCTCGTACCATTTTATGCTTTGGAAATTCATTTAATAGCACAGTTTTCTAGCTTTAAAATACCATTTTATTGCTCCGTCACAATTTTTTATAGTTATACATTTGTATATATCTTTTTTCAATTTTTATATACTATCTTATAAGTAGATTGATTTAATAGAAAAATACTAGATAAACATCAATTCGGCTCACAAGTGAATTCTTAGGCGGGAATACAATAGCTTACAATTTTCATAGCTTTTTAAGTTAACTGTTTTTCATAGTATTCAAACTAATACAAATTGTCACATATTATGTTTGTATGATGATATGTTCGCAACCAATAAAGAATAAGAAAATATAACATTTTCAAAAGTTGTAACAATCGACAGTATCCTTTAATAAATTTACTAACTTGTTATTAGAAACTCTTTTCAAGCACCGTTTTCCTTTGTCCTCAACTTAATAATATTAAATGAGATGAGTACCTGAAAAATTCAACACGTCATTAGTGGAGAGCAACGTGACACTAATTAGTCTAGCACTTGTGTAGTAAAATATCTGTACCAGCTCTTTCAGGTAACATAAATATCTAATGCAATAGTACTTATACTAATATAGTAACCGTCTATCTAGATTTGCAATGCAGTATAGAGTGTAATAATGGATGGATGATAATATGAATACAAAGAAAAATGCGATATCGAGTTCTGTATTATTTACAAAAGACGCAGACCGTAAACATTCATGTCTATGACATAAACATGATATTATTAAGTATAACAGTGAGTCTGTTATACTTAATAATATCAAACAGACAGCAAATGTACTTACATAATTATGGTTGGATTATCCTCAAAGGTCACCTAGGCATTTTCAAGCCTCCGTAAGTAAATGCGTTTCTAAATTATCTTGCTAAATTACAACTTATATTTTTGATATTCAAACAACGAATTTTAAAGGGCAAATCGTCAGTAGCAAATTAAAATATTTAAATGATACCATCGGCAAATACTAATTTGAAGCTCGTAGCCAACTTCAAAGAGTATTTAGGGGGCATGTTTGTGATGCAAACAAGCGTAAATCACGCGGCAAAGTGATAGATGGAAAATTATTTTGGGGAAAAAAAAATTCAAAAGATTCAATTAAGCCGGGCACTCGAAAGGGTTTGCAGGGATAGAAGGAGCGGTGACTGGCGAATTTAGTTGACGTTAAAAACCCCGACGAATTTACAGCTGGAGCTATAATCGAGAGAAAAATTAAATACCGGTTATACTGGACGCTCTATCTGGCAATATTAAACGCGAAATAGGTTGGGAGATTTGTTTGGGTTTTAACGTTAAATTGTCTTGAAATTCATGTTAATAGAATTATTTTGTTACATAATCATTTGCTTCAAAATGTGTCTTATTTATAATTAGTGTGAGAGGTGTAGGAGATTTTTATCTGGCCTTAATCGCAGCGGTAGATTATGTTAAAAAGCAGAGACTAAAAGTAAAATTATTAATGAAAAATAATTAAATATTTCTTTTAAATATTTCACCGAAATTGTTTAATATGCCCTGCAATAAATTTATCGCTGTTTCAGCACTAAGGTACTAATGTTGGTATAAATTTCAAATTTATTTTTGAAACATTAAAGTCAGATTGTCAGGCAGATTTTTATATCTTGCAAAACTCCTCTGAGTCCTTTCTAGTTTAGTTTAAAAGGAAGTGATATGACTTAAGCTATGTATTAAAGAAGTAAAATTGATTTATTACAATGAAACCATATATAAACGGTTCTTTATATTCAATGATCGAAAATAATCAAAATACTATTGAAATCAGCTTTAGAGCTTACAACGTTTTTCCTCTACAAACTTGAGGATAAGAGATGTCGGAGTAAAAATAGCATTATACGGATTCTTTTTACTTATCCCGTTTTTATCCCAACAAAGGAAATTGTTACTACAAAACATTTTCATTTAATTTTCGGATAACGTATGATATCTATATTTAAACAGAGGTCATAAGCGGGATAAATCAAATGTTACGTATTATTGGAATTTTGTTTGTTTGCTGATTTCGTAATAATTGTATATTAAGAATGGGTTTTTAGGGTGTGGAAATCATTAGAATTGCTATAATTAATAGTGATTTCTAGGTACCAGAATAATATTCTACCAAAGGTATGATTATTACCCATTTCATATTTATTCATTATCCACAGATTATTGTAAAAATATTAAAAATAGTTTTGAATACTAATATTTTATGAATACTATGTAGTGTAACATAGTATGTATTCATATTATATGAATTGCATCGATGATAACTTGCGTTTGCTTGATGGATACACAATGAGGGTCGAGTGGTCACTGGGGGCGAATTTAATTTACTGAGGTACCCTGCGAGTTTTGTACCGCAACTGACTTAATTATTTTCATGCTCAGGGGTTTCGATAATATTGCAATGATCATATGAATAAAAGTTTCAATTCTCTGTTTTGCTATTAAGTGCATAACCTTTACTGTTTAACTTTTTAATAGTCTGAAGAATTGATTGATGAAGAAAGGATAAATTGTAATATTTCTCCAGTTTGTTTTTGATTGTTTGTTTCTTTGATGTCTTTGTTTTCCAGAACTTTAACCTTAGTTGGTCATTAAAGACAATGAAAAATGACAACGAATAAAGGTCAATAAAAATCTACATTATTGACAGAAGACTGTGTTCCTGTGAGTACAGCCCAATTTAAAAAATTGGCATCAATATAGGTAAAGCCTAATCACAGTTTATATTTAAGGTTTTCTAATTATATCATAGTAATCGGTTTTCACCAAAACTTTTATTAATTAAGGGGAGCAATTTGGGAAAATTTTTGCTGACGTTTTCTTTGACGCCGTTTGTTTCCTACCTATTTTAATTGGAGGTTGGCTGCTAATTAAAACACCGCATGAATTCATGTAGACTTACTATAGTAACGTTATATTTAGGTGTTTCTGAGTACTATTACTTGTTCTGTGCTACGAGCTCGGTATTTGTGTATGTTTCGGAATAAGTGAAATATATGCATCCGCTTTTGCCTCGGGCGAGAAAAGCGAGCGCACAAATTGTGTTTCTACGTTTCTAAAAGCCGTCGTCGCTTGTGAATACGACGCTATAAAGTTTATAGGTATTTATCAAATGGTCTTTTCTGTCTTGTCTAAGTTTAACCTAAAGGTGGTTTATGTTTCAAATTCGATTTCAACACATTTTCAACATCAAGTTTAAATATGTTTTCCCGATAGTGGTATATAACATTCGTTAGTGTATTCGTGAGTCGTTTAATATACGTAAACTAACAAAACCTTGTTTAAACTAGATTATACTGGTAACTACATTAAATAAATTACCTTGCTTAGAGTATCTGAGTTAGTTGAAATAAAATAAATACTCATGTATTAAAATTTGCCAATAAATTATGGCGATATTTTAGTTTTTTACACTTATTACCATTTGTAAAGCCAGACAAATTAATTTCACTTTTACTTACAGATTTAACTATGGTCACCCACCCAATTGTAAGAAAAAAATAAATATAAATGGGAGTTTGAAAGAAATAATACCTATTAATAATTCAAAGTCGAGTTTTTATTGCGGAAATATTTTAGAAAATCTAAGAACTGTTATTATCAATTTCACACAAAAATAAAAAGACATACTCTTTATTTGTGTGACTTTTGTCACACTTGTCTGTGACCTTTTAGTTTCTAACCTCCTCTTTTTAAACTGCATAAAGTTATACCAGTCATTAAAAACTAACTAAATTTTTCTGACTTCATAACTGAAAATAAACAGGTTATGCATATCTTGTAGAGTAAGTGAATGTATTAGTAATCTTTATAGGAGTGTTTGGTGATTAATTCGACATAATAGTTTTTGCGTTTATAAATTACAAGTAAATTGAAAAAATAGACTCTACCATAATGATGTTTGTCAATCAAGTCCGAAAAAATGTCTTTCAAAACTAGGTTGCTATTATTTACTTATAATATTAAGCTATTAACAAATCGACCTATCAGATAATTCAAACTAATACTAATGACGGACTTTCGACAAAGCGATAATTTTCAACGAGCAGTATTTAATAACTTAGCAGTGTAAAGTATTATAGAGTTATATATAAATCATAAAATTATATTTTTTTGGGTTGAAGTCTTTAACATTCCTCATCATAATTTACGTTCATATTATATTCGAATCAGGTTGTTTCGTGTTTTAAAAGCATTTCATTGTTCGAAGCGTGCAACGTAGTTACGCTGAGAAAATGGAATGGTGCATTTCGCTTCCTCTGCCTTGGGCGGCAAATGAAATGGTTACACAAGGATTTTACGTTCACATTGTTTTGGAGTAGATTACTATTCGTTCGTTTTGTTCTACTTTTTAAGAATTTTTTTCTTTGCTGCACTAACGATCAAATCTCTATTATCGTGAGAGCAGGCATTTTAAAATATGGTTTATCTTTCAATAAGTCATTTCAAGGTGTACTAATTATTTTTCAAACAGTTCGAGATTATCTTTTAATTAATTCATATATTAATAAAATAAGCTTAGTTCCGCTGACTTTATGCGGAAGTACGTTACATATTTTTATTTTGTTAATGAATATGGTCTTCCGCCAAGTAACGCCTAATTCTATCAAATAACTTATTGATATATGATCATTTAAAAAAAAAAATTCTATATAGTTCATTGATATTTATGTGTAATATCTAAACTGCTATGAAATGTGATGTTACATTTCACAGTAATTATTCATTAGACTTTATTTTTTAAAGAAAGTCACTTAACTAAAATACTTCTGTGCCTTTTAATGGACACAAAAAAAAATATGCAATTTCTTCAAACAAAAAGGTTTGATATATCCTGGTGTTGTAACATCAATCATAGAACATTCCCGTCGTCACTTACGATATAAATAAATCATTGAACGGTTCCGAAAGCGACCGTATTGATGTATTCAGGGGTAACAGCCCTACTTGTTGTACGCACGATTTCTAAGCAGTGAAAGGAAACATTGTAGTCATCGCTATTGGGGATCGGAATTTTATGATGCATACTCTTGCAGTTGTTATTTTTTTGAGAAAAATCAAAAGATGTTATCAACTAATTACAACGACATTATTTACTTAGTTTACTTATAATTATTATTTATTTTACCCTAATCATGAACTTGATTAAGATTTGTAATCGGAAAATCATAAGTGACTCCAGATTATTGCAATGGTGATGATATGTATTTACTACACTGAGGATTTAATTTTATTTAGTACTAACTACGGAATAATAACCCATAATGCGTACTTGTATAAATGTTGTAAGTGATCGCAATGTTAATATGTAAATATATACCAATAATTTATTCAGTGATATTGTTTGATTGCCTGAGCAATCAAGAAGAAGAAGACTTCAGAAGAAGTTCAGACTTCTTTCTTGCTAAGGCAAGTCTGAACTTCTCAGTGTTAGCTAAGATTTTCTTGTGGGCTGATATTTTTGGAACTTTAACGAAATAGATTATTAACATATAAGCAAATTTGATTGCAGTTTAACGTTTCTAATAAATCGCCCACATACTATAAGAAAATACATATGCGTAATTATGGTCGTAGGATATAATCATATACATAGTCCACCCCACCTGTACGTATACCAGTCCGTGATGCCACTCGACACAGCTTCCCATTCGACGCCCGGCAAATTGCTGCGAGAATTTAGCCCAATAATTCCTTAGTTGGGTTACTCAGTTGCACTACTTCTGTATTAGCCAGCTATCGGTTCCTAACTCGGAGAACTATTCAACTGCAGCGTGATGTCAGTAACTATTCATTCTGAACTGGCGTGAATACCAAATTATAGATTAAATTAGAACTTTGTATTGAAATGCATTGGGAAAACTCCCAAATGCTTCATACTAGTCAAAGTTTCGAATAACTGATTATGCAGTGATTTTAGTGTAACACTTCTGACGCAATGGGTATAAAATGAGTGAATGGTACCTAACTTTAGGGCTGTGTAACAATGAAAATGTCACCTTATGAAATGGGCTTGCTGTTGATTAATGGATTTAGAGGAGAGCTCCGAGGGCTACTCACTTGTTTATTTATTTTGGTGAACTATAACAGGGTAGAATATACTGTTAGTATTATTACTATTATCATAAAAGAGTTTACGTCCTCTATTAACGATTTAATAAATAACATTTCCCAAGTACATTCTTTTATGGAATCTAGTTGAGTTTTAAAAAGTAACCGTGTACTACAGTGCTCTATTAACGTAAGTTGCACTAATTATTATAGAAGAAACCTATTAAAATATTGAATTGTAGAAGTAGTTAGTAGTGGATGCTTTAATTCTTGGTACTTCATATTTTATTTGGTAATAGAGATTTCTGAAAAGGTTTTAGTTAGATCATGTTTGATACAATTTAGTATTTTGTGTTTTTATTTAAAGTTAATTAAATAATAAAAAATAACAATAAAATAACTATTTTTTAATTTAAAATAAATTAAAAGTATTTTTTTAACATACTGCTGTCTCGATCATCTCGTATTCCTTTCAGTAAAACAGTGGCTGTAAACTAAACAAGGAAAACCAAATGTGAGTTTACTTTTCAAGTTCCTTATTTAGAGGTTATAGAGCATAATTATCCCTACTCATCATCCAAACATATCTTACGCTATAAATAAATAATATATTCGTTTATTATCTAACCATATATTTATTGAATAACAATGTTTTAAATGTATGTATTAATTGTATTAGTTATGACGAACATGAATTAACTAATAGACTTATCTATAAAACTGTAATAGTCCATTATACAATATGTAAATAAAGCTACCAGTTATTATTAAGTCTGAATTTGTTGACGTATATGCTTACTAGCAGCCAAAGATGTATTTAAATACGCTTATAATAAGAATTATTTTACATTGCATTGACAAAGAACATGAATCTAACAAACAATTTTGTTATATAAAAGATTAAATCAAATATCGAATAGATTCGTTGATCCAGAGAACAAGGGTTCTGTCCTGTCAGCACTGTATATTATGGTCGGGGATCGCTGCTCCGTTCTCATTGATAATTTAATCAGGATTTGAGATAGAACAGCAACAATAAATGTACCGCGACATGATAACAATGCGATAGATGGTTTATGAAGCGGCTTGATAAATGGCGCGACTCCACCGAAGGCGGACGTGGGAATTTATGCATAGCCGTCATCGGCAGGATTACAAAGGCTATTGCTTCTACCGTATTTATGGGATGCTCTTTTTAGACGGGTAGTGAGGTTTCAGTTATAGTTGTAATGAATTTATATTAAATATAATCTTCATGTGATAAAGTTTTTGGGAATAACAATAGGATAAGTATAAAATATTTCACACCATTTTTTTAACAAATTAAGCGATGTTTATTTTTAAAAACTGGATACTATATAACGAATAAAATACGGTCAAAATTATAAAAATAGAAATGACTCAAGTACAAATGTTATATGATATCACACAAACGGCGATTTGAATCCACCATTGTAACTTTTGTAGTCCTGTAGTCAGAATCGCTGCCTACAGGACCAACCGGCCGGCAGTTTATCATTATAAGACTAATATATATTAGTTTGTTAGGTTTGTCAATGTTAGTCCGTTAACATTGGTTGAGATAATATTGTTCAACATATTTAGATATTTGTATATAAATAATTTATTTATTAACATAATCATATCCATTTTATAGACATTATAGTTTTGGTTTTACTAATATAACTTTACTTGTTTTTCAAAACTCAAACACTATAAATTTCAAGCGTTAAGTGCCTCACGCATGCGATACAGTTGTGTTTGCGCACGCGCCGCCGTGCGACATGGCGGTGTCGTTTTCTACGTCTGGCACGAATGCGCAAATATTAAACATATTCAAGTAAATCACTACTTACGCAATATCATTACGGAAGCTGAGGTGCAATAAGTTTCATTTAAAAATAATAATGAAACGATAGAATTTGCAGAAGTGTTGGTTGAGAATTAATATTTTGGTTTTTTGCGTTAAGCAATGGGACAACCTTTATTAGGTCCAGAAAACGCATAGAAATATTCTTCAGATTAGATTTTCAGAAAGTAGTTAATTGAATTCACCAAACTGGTTATCCTTAAAAATACCCTAAGCCTCCAATCATTTTCACCTGTTTCAATCACAAACCGCAAGTTAAAATTAATTATAATCGTACTACAAATGTGGTTCTAGTAAGTTTTACTTGACGTCAATACGATAAAGCATATCTATAGTCGAGCTTAAGGGAGGTGGTCCTTTAGATATCACTAGCTGGGAATTTATTTATAAGAATCAATCTTTTTTGTATCTTCAAAAAAGTTAACGAGTATACCACATGGATAATTGTACTGGTAAAGAAAGGGTGAGTGAATAGCTAGTGCAAAATTAAAAACGTTCAGTAAATATTTTCTGGGGTTGCCTTCAATGAAATTGTATTTCAATATGACGCGGTCCAGGCATTGAGGGTGATGTTTAAATAGGCTGCTAATCCTACCAATATTGAAATATCTGCGACAATATTCAGGCGGGAAGCCTTGATCCGCTTTTTATTAAAACACCGTTTTATACGAGCAACGACTGAAAAAATATTGTCTGGAGAAATTTATGACACCGATAATAGCCATATTTTGTATCAAATGTTTCATGTGAAAATTGTAACTTTGTGATTTAATTGGTGTCTTAATCTTTTTCAATAACATTTCAGAAGCATTTATCATTATCAAATTTAAATTCGCGTCTGTGATTATTTTTATTTATTTTCCAGATTAGTATTGGTAGTTGTAATTCACAAGATTTATTTTTTTAATGCCATCACTCATTGATGATTTTGTCATTTTGAATTGAATTTGAATTTAATTATTACTTATTAAAGAATAGCAGCATCTTCAAACTTAAATATTTGAAGGCTTTTACTTGTATATAATTGATAAGTTAATGGTACCAATGGTAAAGAGATCAATTACAAAAAAATCAATCAGATAATTTTCTCCTTTAAGTTTACTAAGTGCGATAAATTAAAGAATTACAAAAAGAGGCAGCATAATATGTTGGAATATGATTGGAATGCAAAAGAGATTTCAAATCGGCCTTTTTCCTATCTGTGAGTAGAAGTTTTGAGGTGTATAATTTCTTTAATTGGGAAAGGGAATGTGAATTGGGATTGCGTGTAATTTGCTTTCTAAGTTGTATTTCTTTGAACTCACTTTGTGAATATGATGTTTTATAATAAAATTTTACTCCATCAGTCTCATTTTCAGTCTATTCCATTTAAAAACCTTTTAAATCTCCAATTTTAATGATTTCCCCTTCTGTGTTTTTATTAAATTTGTATTCTACTAGACCTTAAATGTTATAAAAATCGTAATAATAAATAAAAATGATAAAAAAATCGTTTCAATTCAAGGAACATTGTTTCAAAACAAAAAAATACACTTTTGTTTGGAACCACGCGCGAACTCAAGTGTTCACCTAGGTCACTACGGACAAAATGACAGGTTATCGCTAAGTTGGCGGAAGAGTTCCGCTTAGTATCAAATTGTCTGACCGCCACCCATCCAAATTTATATGATCTAAAATTGTAGATGTCTTAGTATTATTTAGATTTCAATTACAGTATGTAGATGGCATTACTAGTTCAAAATTGACGAATTTCGATTAGTGACGGTTTTGTTTTCAAGGTGCGATGTGTAATTTTAGTAAAGTAAAATTGCGGTAAAGTATTGATGAAAATGGTTTTCTAACCAGCTTTTAATTGCTCTTTGGGAGTTCCTTCGTGACGCAAATCGGAGGACACGTACTTGGCACATTTTCTTTCCGCGTAAGAGGGAAACTAACTGTAAGTTACAGGGGAATGCATAATTTTTCCGAAAGACGGGCGTGATTCCCTTTATGTTGCTAACTAACAAGTATTAATGGCCTCCATCGCACCTCCGGGATTCTGTCATTTGAGCAATTAGGACGCGCTCGTTTACTAAATTGTACCAGTTATGATGAATACCTTTTTCATTATGTGCGAACTTTATTTGATTGCTGTTATTTGTCTATGACAAACTTTTACGGGCAACGGAGCTTATCGTGTTGTTTAATTTAATTAAATTGGAAAAGTGAAATATGACGATACCTAAACAAGTTGTGAAATTACAATTCCAAGTTGTGAAATTACAATTTTTATTAATTATTGTTACAATTACTCTTGTTTCTTTTAATACAATAACCTTTGTGCAGAAATCAAGCTCTATAATGTTTATTTTAGAATATTTATACTTTATTATTAATGCACATCGTAACAAAAAATGCAGTAAACACTATATTGTTTCGTTGAGATTTTATTAATAAAGAAGCAAATCAAATTATAGAAAATGCACATTTTGAAATATATGGTAACTACTACGCTATGGCTCTCACTTTTCCCAATGATCATTTAACATGTATCTCGTCCAGGAAACGGTAAACGAATAACAATGCTATGGCTCACCAGGTAAACTGGCTGCACTTCGAGAAAACTCCTTCGAAAGTAGCTTAGGTGCAATACGACTCGATCCGAATCTTTGTTACCTTTATAGAAAAAAAAGAGTATTCTATCCATTTAAAATCTAAACATTACATGGAATTGAATTTGACTCTCTACCATTTAGTAAATTATGAAGAAAGAATGTTATTGTTGACACTTGTATTGTCAAAAAGGACGATAGGATAGCATCATTTATAAATCAGGTCTATCATTAGTCCATGTTTTATAGTAAATGGTTATAAGTAAAAAGGCTCTACTTTTTTTTTCATTGCGATGGCGCAAAGCGAGATTATGGCATAAACAGAAAAGGCTTCCGCCAAGCAATGGATGTCTTTAGGCTGAAATGATGGAAATGATGATTGAACTTAGGTCAGCTTTATTTATTATAACAACGTTTGATATAATTTGATTTCTATAACGTTAAGAAACACAAGATTATCTATAACAATCATTATCATATTTTTAGCATAACAATTTGTATTGTATAAGTATATTTTAATGAAAAAATATTTATTATAATTGAATAATGCTCACCCTCGTTCGGGTCCTGATATGGTACAGTGAGACTTGTTTTCATTTCTTGTAATAAAATTCAACGGAAGGGGTACGCTGCAAGTTGAGCTAACAGCGTTCGAGAAAGCCGTAGAAGAGGTGTCTGCGGCAGACTGAAAAAGGTTTTCGAAAATGGCTTCAGGTGTATAAAACTTTGTACAGAGACTGGTGGAGAGTTCTTTGAAAACGTTTAATAAAATTATTATATCAACACAATTTTTTTTTTCAGTTTTTCAAAATTTACTGAGTGTACCACGAAGTATCTTTATGGATATAAACTTATTTTAATAAATATACTACACGCCACATATGATAATATATGTGGCGTATGGTGTCCGGCAGTTTAGTATTGTAGTAAAAGCTACTAATCATACTGCGGGTAGTTACTATGTCTATCCTAGCAGCAGTGTTTCCGAATTATGGTTTTTACTGCTCTTTCCAAGCCGCCTACTAAGCGTTGAAATTATAGCAACCATAGTGTTAGGTGAGTCCTCCGTCCAGCAGTGGACTTCTTTTGGCTGATATGAGGAAGTAATTTAAGTATATGATATGTGAATTTTATGTTCCGTGGTTTTATGGTAAACGATTCGTAGTACATTTAAAATTATAAACTTTGACATTATGTCTATCTGTATGATTGCTATATTAAACAATATTATGTAAATCGCAATTATATGCTGTAAATATAATGAGGTCTATTGCTACATTATATTTCATTCATTGAATAAGCTTCAATAACTTAAACTAAATTTAATTTATTTTTAATTTTGAATAAAGCCTTTTTAAAGTGAACTAATAGTTTCCCTTGTCATTGTGAGCTCATACGAATTTAAAGTATCTTAATGTATTAAAGATTTTTTTATATCACTTTCATTTATTGCGATTAAGGCGTTTGAAATTATTATCAAAAACATTGTAACCAAGCGCCAAATGTCAACAATATCGCAACATAAAAATAGGCGATCGATTCAGTGTGAATTCTATTTGTTCGGTGAATGTTGCATATGCATGCAAATTGGTTAACTGAGTAACGTTAGTTTACATGCGATAGGTGATTTTCAGTTTTGTCTAACTTACAATTACTTCCAACAGGACCGAATTCAATCTCCGCTGATGTATTATAGATCCACTATTAAAACAAGCATCTATTATATTTAGCATACATTATTTTATAGAAAAAACCTCACACAAGCTTCGTAATTTAATGGAATATTACTTTGAATAAACTTTCGCTTCAGGCATCGATCCGGTTAATCTTTAGAATACGAATAAAGAATCAACTTTTTAACCGCAAGATTTTTATTTATGATTTTATATAGAAACAATTTTTCAGACGTACCATATATCACACATGTCTCGCAAAAGGTTTTATATAACAAGATGTCAGAAGAGATTGACAAATATGATAAGCAGAGTTGAGATTTGTCCCGAGTGCCTATATAATAAATTAAAGGCATTTATTATTTAGAACTAAAGCATCAAAAAATTATTTAAACTATACACAATTTTAATAATATTGTGGTTAAAACTAAAACTGGTGTAATTTGTATTTCAATCCTGAGAGTACAACCGCAAGAAGTGATTATTTTAATGGTGGACCGGGTGGTTTTAAAAATGTTGCTTTTATCATTATTGCGATGGACATCAAAATGACATCTCTAGTAAATAATTTGATGTTGATGGATCTTTTAACGCTAAAATATAAAAAAATCGTTATATTATCTTGCTTTATTACTTCAGTTGTGTTAAAATACACATGTCAGTGTCTAGGAATCTTTTTAGATAGTTTTTAATCTTATTGAAATTAAATAAAAATGTGTTTTTAGATTGATCTAATATAATGTTTTCGTATGTGTGAATTGACGAAGTACGCTTTGCTTTTGCTTTAATATAGACACCGCGGTTTTGTTTATACTGGATTTTTCGTTTATCCATCATTTAAATAATGGTTAAATACTTTATTAAGTATTTAATCCTGGCATTGAATGTGATAAAAAGATAAAAGTTTTCAATGGATTTGTCGCGTATAATAAACAATACGTAGACTGTATTTCCCCTAATCGCAGCAGAGCAGAGCTCTTCTTTATAGCATATCCCTACCGTCCTCAATTCAAGCCGGCCATGGTAGGACGTTGATATTAACTGCAGTATGTGAAGTCGCAACGAGTCTGGCAGTATGTGGATCTGATTTATTATGCATAACCTAATTGAAGTCGGAAAGGAATATTAAAATCTAATGCAGCGTAAATCTATGCATTGAGATTACCTCTGATCTAAATCTGTTCGGATCTTTTGCCTATCCAAATCATCATCAATCTATTAATGTCTACTGCTGGGGCGCTGCAAAGGTGTTTCCTACGATTGTAAACACAAGAAAAATGCGCTATACCAGGTTCCGGATCCGGATTCAAATCCAGCAGGCCCAGTGCAGATTGGTGCGTGCTATTGACAACAGGTGCAGCTAGGACCAGCAGCTTTACGTTTCTTTCAAAGCACGAAGGAGCTCGAGGTATGTTTTTGGTCACTTATCCGACGACCATTCCCTGCGAACGTTGCTTAACTTCCGCGTCCGGGAGTCCTCCGATATCTTGTACAACGGTATCTCAAACCAAAGCAAGATTTTAAAACCACACAAAATGACTATTCTATACCCGTATAGAATAGTCATTCGTCCGTAGTTATTTCTGAACTCTTAACATAAGTGCTTTAGCTAGTTGGGTTCCTGATAAAGTATTACTTTTATTATATGATAAAGTATTACATAACGTATCGTCGAACAGTAATTTCTATGTGAAGATCTTGTCTTCGTATGCTGGTACGAGCTCGTGCTCCAGGTCTCTATGTCACTCTGCCAATGATACTGAAAAGTGTCCAAAGTCGACTTATAATATATATAAATATATATATTACTCTGGATAGTACCCAGAGTAATTGCCATAGCACGTTGCCGAGAACCAGCTTCGAACATTCCCACGTCTTCCCACGTGATCATTCTATCTCGGCTCAGGAGTAGTTTTTTCTCCATTATAACGTTTTGCTGTATTGATTTCAGACAGAAATATGACCGAAATTGTAATGATTTGGTCTCAAACTCATTGCAGTCTTATATAGAACAACTTGACAGAAATTGAATACAAAAACTATTTCCTTTTAAAATGACGAATTTTTCTATAAAGTATACTTAGGAGTGAAAAAAATATATTATCAAAGATCTTATTTTAGTAACAAGCAAGAAAGTGCTTGATTCCTAAACACTTTCGATATGTATACAGGATGGCCCAAAAGGTGACGTTCAAAAATATTTTTAGATTCCTTACCTCTGGGGTACCTACTCAGAAGTTCCGCGATTTTGTAAGTTTTGTGTTATAACTTTTTTATACCTTGAGAATTTTAAACTTGACGGGTTTAAAGAGTTTTTTGCAAATTCTGCACCTTTTTTGTAGCAAAATACTCATGGCTATTTACGCATATAAAACATCCAGCTTTGAAAAATGTTTCATTGAAAATAAATAATTTGGGCCTCATTCTAAATTCAGACTTAAATTTTTAACTTTAAACAAAAATAAAACAAACATGAAAAAGTGGTGTTCAATAGGCTCTTTTTAACCTAATAACACAAGCCTTACAGTGCTTACTTTGGGCTTTGCTTAATGGTGTGAATGTAAGAAATATTATTATTACTATTAAATAAAATGTTTTTTTAAATAGTTAGTTATTTTGGTTATATCAAGGGTCATTACTTATTGAGCGAAGCTCTGAAAGAGTGAAGGTCTCTTTTAGGCAATTTCGCTTGTCTCCCTCCTGCTATTTAATGGTTCAACCGATTCGAACGAATTTTGGCGAACATACATAATTATAACCTGACGGACATAGGCTATGTAAAAAAAATGTAGACTCTACCATAGAGGAATAATCATCGAATAAAAAATTCAAAAGCTGATCACAGCCAAACCGCTGATACTACATTGATGAAATTTGGCGCCAAAACTCACATCGTGGTCGTGACTATGTGCAAAAAAAGTTTTGAAATCGGACATACCATGGAGAAATAATCACCGAAAGAAAAATTCAAAAGCTGATTACAGCCAAACCGCTGAGACTACATTGATGAAATTTAGGTGAGGTTAAGTAAGGTAGTGCTTCGCTCAGTATTTTCAAACAGCAGCAGCATTGCAGACCTAGTTATATGTAGTGATTGTATAAACAAAGCCGCTTCCTGCTATCCGTTCCTTTAAACTACGCAACGGATTTTGATGCGTTTTTTTAACAGATAGAGTGATTCAAGAGGAAGCTTTATATGTAGGTATAATACACGCATAATATAGTAGAGAAACACTAATAGTTTAGAGGTTTCTAACGTGATGTCGTAAATAAACACATTTTTTGCAGATGCTAGCTTAACCCTACGAGAAACACCAAAATAATGTACTACAGTATTGTACACTTTAAAAAAGTTTACAAAAAAGTCCGCGGTGGTATATGTCTATTAGGGATAACCCACAATAACCATTTTTTATCCTTTAATATTTACGAGAAATTATGGCTTATTTACGAAGCGATTTTAAGCAATACAGCATTAATCCTTATCCAATTAAGTACCTTCAATACATTGTGCATTTAATATAGAAATATATGACCCTTTACAGAATGTAATTAAAATTAATATTTTCGATGATATTACAGATTTAAAATGCGGTTGCGGCGGTACCAGTGCACCCGTGCGAAGCCGGGTCGCTAATTATGAATAAAACAAACTTGATGGGTAAATATATTTTACATTTTTTTTTAATTTTCCCCTCCCGTTCCATTTGCGATTGCGATTGCGATTCTACGAAAATTTTTGGATTTTTATTTCAGCCTGCCTTGAATTTGATCGCAGCTCTGCCTCAGAGCTCGTTGAAAAACCTCCAGAGAAAAGAATCTATGTGTTTTAAATCTGGAGCTAAGCGATTACCACGGAACAGGGGCGCCATGCACAAACTACAAAAAAAAAATATGTAGATTTTTTCCGAAAAAATGTTAGGTCTAAAAAGTCGGTTAGGTCTAAAATTCTAAAAAAAGAACTCTAAAATTGCATACTATGGTGCAACATTCACGGGAAATTAAAAAAAAAAACCGGCCAAGTGCGAGTCGGACTCGCGCACCGAGGGTTCCGTAAAATATTTTATTATATGATGTAACTAAAAATGTACGGTTTTCGCAATTTTTCCTTTATTTGTGCTATAAGACGTTGCTTTGTACCAAATTTCAAGATTCTGAGTTCAAGGGAAGTACCCTGTAGGTTTTGATTCCCTTGCGAGTGACGAAAATTTGCTGAATTTTGTGGCATAAACGGCTGTATCTTTTGATTGCGTTGGATTAGAAGTTTGAGTTTTTTACAGCTCCAAGGGACAGTAGACCTGAGTATTTAATATAAATTTCAGCTTGATACGTCGACGTGTTCCTGAGAAAAACGGTCTTGACAGACGGACGGACAACAAAGTGATCCTATAAGGGTTCCGGTTTTTCCTTTCGAGGAACGAAACCCTAAAAATCAACAGCACCTTTTATACCAGTCTGTATATTCAACGTTTAATAAGAGCTTAAAACATGCAAGCTAAGCCTACAGATCAATAGTGGACAGAGAAAATAAGGTAAAGGTCGCTAGGCACTTCAATATGCAATCTAGGTATATCCGCGGCCTACAAAACTTGAAACAGGATAGTATGTTTACGTAAACTTCTCTAGTTAACGCTGATATGAATCCCATGAGCTACCATAGATAAAGGGAATCAGACTTAAACATGAGATATAAATAAAAATAATAATATTTTTATGAAGTAAATAATAGGCGAGGGAGCGTATATAAACAATGTATTTATTAACCAAAGTCAAAATTTCACTAAATAAACCTGTAGATATTGATAAAATTTATTTGGCTTAATCAATACCTATGGGCGATATTGTTGGCGAGCGCAACCTTTTAGAGTAATTTATATTTTTTATTGTTATTTTTTGTAATTGTTATGTTTAAAATGAAAATGCAGAAAGCGAATAGTTTTGTCTTCGCGCATTTTAGATGATAAAAAAATACACGATTCAGGTTCATTAATTAATGAACCCGAATCGTGTATTTTGTATCGTGTATTCGCTTTTGACGTCTGGGCCAACATAAAAAATATACCACGCTCGCTTTATGCGTGCTATGATCATGGATTCATGTGCAGTAGTATAGTTCATTCATTTTTTCCCATAGTTCAAACATTCCCATAGTTTAAATATAAAATGTATACGTAAAATAAAAAAGTTATATAACTCAACAATTAGGTAATAAGTAATTTTGGGTGTGGTAGGTAATTTTCACCAAATGGGTCAAATTCTGCTCGATGTTATTTTATTTCACGAAGCTAAAAAGCAAGGAATTTAAAAAAAATGGTTTTAAGATCTCTACCAACCTGATTCGTAAGATATGAAATTTATAACAAAGGAATTTAAGAGTTCTTAAAACCATGCGTTGATATCAGAAAAACATAGATGTAAGAAATCGTCTTCTCATTTGTTAGAAGAAAAACTTCTCATACGATCATGGTTGCCTCGTTCCCTTGAAATATGATCCTACACACTGCCAATAATGTGTGTATAAACTTGACGTAGATTAATTGGGCTTAACATAAGTGATAGACAATGAGGAACATTCGGTATATAAGTTTGATGTTGCTATAATATAATATAGGAAATAAGTGAATAAATTAAGTAAAAACCTACGTTATAATGAGGTAGGTTTTATGAATTATACTGTGAAGAACTTAATAAGATGTTGTTTAAAACTTTACACCATTATTACATAGGAAATTCTGTTAAAATCAAAATATATTTTGGAATAATGACTTCAATGTATTATTATCTTATTTACTAGCCGACCCTTAAAATGTTGTCTTGTTCAAAATGAGTACAAAAGTACGGTTCTACCCAAAATTTTCTATTAACATTAATATATCCTAAATCCTGTATAAAATAAAAGTTAAATATATCCTTAAATTTAGGTTATAAATAAGATTTAAACCGTAGAATTTATGAGCAATTGTTTACTTATTTCTATCGATTGAATGAAAAGGCAATTACGTTCAGAGGCATTAACTTTGAGTAAATTTAATATTTTATATTGTTTATTGGCCTGAGACATCAGGTTTTTAATGGAAAGAACTTAATTTTTCATTAAAATACAGTTATTATTAACAGAAATCACACCAAGCGGGCCCTATTTGGATTGGTGGGTGCTAAGGACAGCAAATTAAGAGGGGAACAACGGCTTAACTTCCTTCTAAATCCTAGAGGTGCCCGAGATAGTTAATTTTTGATTACCCATCCGAGGTCTGACCCTTGGGAATGTTGCATAACCTACGTATTTATAGGCCGAACGTGTCAACCGCTGTGCCATCGATGTCAAATAAAAATATCTGATGTTGACATAAAAGCAAAGTTTAAGACTGAAAACCTATTTATTTCGTTATACTAACATTTTTTGCAGCAGGAAAAGACATGTTGATTTAAAAATTTTAAGCAGTTGAAACTATACTTAGAGTATGTTACAGCTTACTTTTATGTGATATCTTATAAATATTTATGTAAATGATTTCTATATCATTAAAATAAAAGTGAGTATGACAAATGACGCCTTACATACAAACTGGGGTATAAGATAATACAAATAGTGTTGTTAAAAAGATTAATGAATATAAAATCGATAATAATATACTACAGTAATACATTTGTTACATTCACAACAATTAGCCTAGCCCAAATTAAGCACTGTAAAGCTTGTGTTATGGATACTATGGTAACGGATAGACATACATATACGATACATAGATATGTGATTTTCATAGAAATATACATTCATACATGACTCTTGTAAAAGTTTGCTTGTATTTCACAATCATCTGCCCCGTAATCCCTTACGGGGCAGATGATTGTGAAATACAAGCAAGCAAGACTCTAACCTAAGACTATAGGTGCGAAAGGCAGGATCATTACCAAACGGTTGTCAAGTTGATTTTGAATTGAAGCTGATTTTTGAACTCTTGCAGTATCAAAAGAGAAGAAGAAAAAAGTAGTATAATAGTAGTTATTTTAAGCGTATTATAAAAAAAATGATATGATTATTTTATGAAGAACAAAAAAATTGTATTGTATTTTTTGTAATTTATATCTAATTAAATTTAAAAAAAAATTGCTTAGGAGTCAAGCAGGACTGAAACTCACATCGGGCGATCATCTGGATAGGGAGAGGATTTAACCTCGAATCTTGCCTTACTAATAAGAGCGTTACTTTTTTCTAGTTAAAAAATTCTTTAGAATACCAACTAATTAATATACTTTTATTAAATAACTCTTTGCAATACTAAACAAAACACGGTATTTAAGAAATAATAAACTATACCTACTTATTTTTATTAAATCTCAACGAAGTCTTCTAACATAATTTGTTACCCAGTTCTATTTTCAGTTCAGTTCATTTTTGGATGTCATGATTATTACAAAGATTTAATTAATCGTGCAATTGGTGACAAAAACGGCATAGATATATATTATATTGATAAAGTACACAATACAAGTAATAAGTAGACGATTAACGATGACTAATAAGATGACCAGTGGATGGACTGAGTGGCCCAGAAGTTGCGACATCGCCTGAACGAGCTGTGGAGCACTGACACCCTAGAGTTCTGACGTTCTGTAGTACAAACCGGGCGAGCTATTAACGATAATGGCTATCTGTGAGTACTTATTACATTTGTTTAAAGAAAACGTAACGCCATGTGGTATACGGTAGAATAGAATAGGATCAACCCTTCACACTTAAGGTGTCTTAAAAGACGGCTAATGATACTGAGATAATCATCTTGCATCTCTTACACAGGCGTGAATTACTTAATTAATAAAGTATTTGCAAGTAATTTGTCACCTGGTTTTTGGCGTTGGTAACACGTGGGCTGAAAAGTCCCGGGCCTAACAAAGAAAACACGGTTTTTTGGTTCAAAATTAGCTTTATTCATCAACGTTATCTCAATCAAGAGCGACGCAATCATTCCAGCGCCGCTCTAACATTTCAATACCACTTTTGTCTTTTGCCTCAAAATAGGCCTCAGTTTTAGCGATAACCTCTTCATTCGTGCGAAATTTCTTACCGGCGAGCATTTTTTTCAGGTCTGCGAACAGCCAGTAGTCGCTGGGAGCCAAATCTGGCGAAAAAGGTGGATGTGGCAGCAATCCGAAGTTAAATTCATGTAGTTTTGCCATTGTATTTGATTTACTTGTGACACGGTACGTTGTCTTGATGAAACTAAATTTTTTTCTGTGCCATATGCGGTCGTTTCTTTGCAATTTCGGCCTTCAAATGCTCCAATAACGCTATATAATATTCGCTGTTGATGGTGTTTCCTTTCTCAAGATAGTCGATGAATATTACACCACGCACATCCCAAAATACCGAGGCCATAACCTTTCCAGCCGATTGTTGTGCTTTCGAGCGCTTTGGACGAGGTTCACCAGTTGCCGCCACTCAGATGACGATCGTTTTGATTCCGGAGTGAAGTGATGGATCCATGTTTCATCCATGGTCACATATCGACGCAAAAATTCCACTTTGGTACGTTTAAACATGGCCAAACACTGCTCAGAATCATCAACACGTTCTTGTTTTTGGTCAACAGTGAGCAAACGCGGCACCCACTTTGAACAGAGCTTTCTCATAGTCAAATGCTCATGCAATATAAAACCAACACGTTATTTTGATATCTTCACGATGTCAGCTAACTCACGTAACTTCACTTTTCGATCATTCAAAACGAATTTGTGGATTTTTTGATGTTTTCTGGTGTTACCGCCTCATTTGGACGTCCACTGCGTTCTGCATCATCGGTGTCTCTACGACCACGTTTGAAGTCAGCAAACCAACGTTTTATTGGTGTGTCTGATGGAGCGGAGTCCTCATAACACTTTTCAAGCCATTTCTTCGCTTGAACGGTATTTTTTCCCATCAAGAAGCAGTGTAAAATTAAAACACGAAATTGTTTTTGATCCATTGTTTGGAAAATAACAAAAGTAGTGTCACTCTTAGCACAATAACTCACAAACTAATGAATAGAATATCATGAAATTTCAACAGCTGTCTTTTGAAGGTTAGTATTAACTGAAAAAAGGTGACTGCAATAAAACTAGCGCCATCTATGTGTTAGGCCCGGGACTTTTCAGCCCATGTGTTATTTCATACGGTATGTACAAGGCAGTCCTGCGGCTTTATTTTTAAGTAATTTCGTTTAAAATAAAGTTTCTGACTTGCGACCCTATTTGTGAAACACGTGAGTGAAGTTGTTTTGTCGTATGCGACTGAAGTTAATATATATATATATATATATATATATATATATATATATATATATATATATAATAAAATGTAGGTTATCAAGTAAGCAAACATTACTGTCACGTTTGAGTTAAGATTATGAATTCAGAACTTAGTTTCCCTTGTATTAAGATTTCAAAACCATACAAAATAAACAAATATTTACTCCAACACATTAGTAGCGTTTGCATATTTAAATCGCGTTTTAATGCTTGACTATGTTTGTTATAGTCAAGCATTAAAACGCGTAATAAAAAATTGACTATGTTTTTGTTTCATTATTTCGCTCCTTTACTTAAACACGATTGTTACTAAGTCTGTCTGTAAATCGTATGTATGTTTCTTTATTACAAAAGCCTATCAAGGTTAGAAGATTTGTAACCGTGTTTGATGTTTGTGCAAAAGTAAATTAGTAAGTTAGCTTGCCGATCTGTAGCAAAGACCTTGTTAATTGAAGATAAGCTCACAGTGGGAATTAATTGGATTAATCAACTTGTCACAGTTCATCATGTGTCATCAGGAGCTCGTTTATGTTGTAGACAAATTGCGTATGTTGGTTGATTCTATGCCATTTGAATTGTCGATTTATGTAAGGGTGTATCCGTGTATTAATTAATGTCACATATTTAAATAGCGAATTCATGAGTTAGTCCTTTCTTAAGAATGCTTTTACGTTGTGCCTTTAACGAGAATGAGGAGTAAATTGGAAAGAAAAAAGACACTTAATATATAACAATTTGATAATATTAAATACATTTATTGAACACTTACACAATAACATATTAATGATAACAATACTTACAATAAAATAAATGTTGTTTATTACATTCATTGCCTATCTTAATATATATATAAATTACGTGTCACGTTGTTTGTCCACGATGGACTCCTAAACTACTTAACCGATTTTGAACAAACCTCGTTACTATCTGTTATTTGATCTAACTTAAAAGATAGTATAGGTTTATTTTAATTTATAACACAGCAACGCGTGGCTGGGTCAGCTAGTAATATATAGAATATTAACACAAAATTTATCTACAACGAACAAAAAGTAAACATACAGAATAGAATAGATCATACTTAGAACCAATTAGGTCCTTGCCTTACCATAATGCTGCAGCGACTACAATCCTGGTATTCCGGCAGGACCTGTGTTTGACAGCAAGGACACCGAGGTCAAAGCGCAATTGGTTAACGCGATGCAACGGACTAAACAGCGAAAAGGCCGCAGGGTTTTTATGTTTTCAAGCAGTTGCACCGCGTTAGTAAACGCATAGTTAAATCTCGGAGTTTCTACACGCATTAAAAAGTAAATATTTTTTTTATTACGAATAAACTAAGCATTATTATTTGTTAACAGCAGTGTGATGAAACCAGTTTTGGTTTGTTAATCGTAGCATTTAACAATATTCCCTAATTTCAAGTGTATTATTTCTATTCTAAAAATAAATGTCTTGGTCTTCTTATAAATAATATTTTACAAAGTCCACAAGCTACACAAACCGTAGTTTCATCTACTCATGGGAATTGGTGGACGCGGACGTGGCCAATATCACTGCGACATCGTCGCCGTAGATAAATCCTTGTATACAAAATTGTTGCTGTCGCCGATATCGTATTTTATGATGGGTACGAAGGCAACATGAAATTCAAATCGTAGAAAATTGACCGCGATCCCTTTTCGACACAACTACGCATAACAACTCGCTAAAACACCCTAAATCCTTTGAAGCCTACGGACAATGAGTGTGACATTGTGCTATTATTATATTTTATTTTCCCCCACGGCTCCTTATTATTTTTATACTTTTCTTTTTATCGGGGTTATCGGCTATAAAAAGCGGAATGTGTCTGCCTGATTGAACCTTCTCGCTTTTTATTTCCCAAAACAATGTTACGCACAATCACGGGTTTCGAGATTTTATATACGTATATGAAGTAATAAATATAGGAGTGACTTGTAATTATATTTAAGGTAATATAGATTTTAATGTGTTATAGCGTTTTAAAAAGTAAACTGGTCATGATTTTGTCCAGACCCAATTTTTCGAAGATTTTTCAGTGTTATTTTATTTCATTAATATTTGTCGTATTTGAAGCTTTTGATTACAAAATATTGACATTTCCAAATGAGCAACTTAACTTTGTCTTTTATATTAAATATGTTATTGGTAAGGTACTTTATTTAATAATATATCGAGCCTGTAGCAGAGTTAAATAAGCTAATAGTTTATGGGTAATATAGTACACGGCTCGCCGCGAGGAAGTTACTGCATTTTGCATAAAATCGACGTAGTTTCATAGTAAAGCGTCCATAATATTATGTTCTGTATTAAAATACTACCATATTGAAGTTTATCTAAGAGTTACTGGAGTGACTTTTTAACATAATTAGGAAAATATTTTGCTTTTCAATTATATTTATAATTTATTCATTCTTAAAAGTAGCGCATTGAATTTAAGATTCAGTATAGTTTAGTCTGTGAAAGTACATAATTAAGGATGTAAGATAACTGGCATATTGAAAGTTTTATTATAAGATCAGTTTATGTACAAATTAACAATTGACAATGAAAACAATACTACCGTCCTTAAGATAAGTGCAATAAGTCGAGTTATTGGGCAAATTGACTCACGTACAATTTACGTACAAATATAATATACAACATAAAATTCTGCTTCATTTTATAGTCGCATAGTAAAAGTTTCAACTCAATAGCTCTTATATTTACGATGATACACAAAAAACAAAAATTAAATCTTAAATCGCAATTACTTCGAAAGTAGCTGAAATATCTTATTACACTTTTCATAAGAACGGCAGAATAATAATTATGATTTGGTGTTTACCTAATTATTATTATGATTATGTTATATCTTGTACTGTAACATAAAATGACACATAAAATGATTTTAATAAGGATTATTTTTACACTATAAGTTACCATTATGAGCCCTAAAGAAGCCCTGACCTATCGATGATAATATTTCCAATGCATGACTTTTTCACATCATAATATGGCTGATGTATTAAAAAAGTTATTGTTTTATATCGCTACTTTAGTAGCTCTATCTTTGTTTATTTCCACCCAAACTCGCAGTTTCACTTAAAACAAATATTGTGCAAAATACTATAGTTAAAATCATGGAGCTTTTATTTTCTCGGACGTTACTGGATAAATTAAAGGTATTAAGGTAATTAAATAAATATAACCCATCTTTCTAAATCGATAAACCTAAATATCGTTTAACGTTGAACGATATAGCCGGTGTTAGATGGGCAAATAATGAAATGGCGATGTATCACGAAAAGCTGAGGGTACGATCTGTCGAATGTATGGTTCAGATTTCTACATATGTAAGTTCTTATAAAAATTGTATCTATTTGAGAACGAAATAATTTGGCGTTTTTCTTAATTTTAATGTTGTACAAGTAGTAATTTATTGTTCGCTTGGTATAACATACTACTAAAAAATATGCACGAATAAGCTGAGCGAATTTTGTCATAATCTTTAAAGCGTGGCTGGTTTTTTGCGGTACAGCACTGCAGTTAACGCCGGGAAAAACAAAACCATATTTTGTTAGAAAAATAGCACTTCAAAAGCGCGAAATATTCTCACGAGCCGTTCTGTCGCGACTTTTGTTGCGTGAAAATTACGAGCTCGGCTAGTGCAGTGAGCATTATTCTGAATTTATATTAGAATATTTCATAACAAAGTTAACAATAAACTGTGAAAGTATTTGCGGCAATATTTTTTATCCTTTTAAAGGAGAATCCCAGTTTCCATTTACACTTGATCGTTGAAACTGATCGTTGAGGTATTACAGGGTTGCTAATTGACAAATCAAGAATCTACATATTTTGCGGGACAATTCACAATAATTATTTAGGTCTAAACAGCTTGTACTATTGAAACTAAATAACGTATATATTACATAAGTAAGTATATAGACGATCATGACTCGGGAGAAAATGCTCATGCTCAAAAATTTCACAAAAATTTAAATTATTAGCGCAATAAGTATGATTGCTACCGTTGCACCAAGCGGTTGCCAACGTAAAATCTTTTGTAGATTAATTTATAGATTATGTTATTTGTTTCACATTAAGATATGAAGAAAGTCCATTTATGTTACCTGAAATAAAATAAAAAAGTAGTTGTTACTCTGTTTCCTACATCACAATTATAACAGTTTGTCAGAAGGCAGACAGATTATATTTAAACTATTATTTTTTGATTTCGGACAACGCACGATAATTATTTTGTCCTAAACTAAGCTGAGCTTGTGCTATGGGTACTTAATAATGTATATAAACGACCATAGTTCGGCAACAAATGCTTATATTCATCACAGAAACATACCGGGAACGTTGGCACAGAAGGTAGTATCGCTACCGTTACACCAAGAGGCCGTTATGCGCTATTCAAGCAAGCGTCAATAGCGGTAGCATGGTTCGTCATACAATATCTAGCAACAGTCAGTAAGAAAAACAATTAACATCCGCATCCGGTTTATCTTCACTAGCGCATAAGTACGAAAAGCGAATGCTAGGTACACTAATGTTCGCAGAGCATATTTCAATCACAAAAGACAAACTACGGGATAATAAATTGACACCTTCAGTATTTATCGGAATGAAGTTAACAGGATCATTTACGTGCAGCATTATATTACTGGATTGACGTCATAAAGAACTAGATAAAATTCTATATACCCATAATGCTATAATAACAGTGGTGTGTTAGAAAACACTACCTATTATCGGTTTATTCAATATTGATCGTAAGTACGATATCGCTCTAATGGCATGACAAAGATAGACTTTTACAAATAATTAACAGCTATCTTTTATTTATTTATTCGTTCATATCATTTGTAAAGACTGTGGTGGTCAAGTCGCCGTTACCTTTTATTTGGCATGCATTTTTATGTCATAATTTAAAAAAAATCTTATTTAATATGTTTTGCTGCCTGGTAATAAATGTAAAATTAACCTACCCTACTCTGTGTACTTCAATTTATACTTTTCAATTTTAAAAACACCATGAAAGTTATTGTATTTTCGATATTCGTAAAAGTATACGAATATCGAAAATACAATAACTTTCATGGTGTTTGTATGTGTAATGAAATGTAACGACAATAACTTTGGCGCGCCTGTGCTGCACAGGATTGGTAGGTAGCTTACTAGCTGACTGGTTGTCACAAAATATTATGACAGGTAACTACAGTAACCTACCAAATCCTTCATCATGTTTCACTGAGTGCAACATACTCCCCGGATATTGTTGCTTCAAGTCTTCAGTGTTCTGCTTTCTATTAAGCAAATTTCGCACATAACCAATTGAAATTAATAGAAAAAACTTATTCATACACAGCACTTTATTTACATATAAAACTTTGACAAAACAAACAGAAATGACATACAAAAACAATAGACATCGAAAGCGGTATAATCTATAATCTAAGATCACAGTTGTCTGTCCGCTCGTTTTCCCGCTCTTTTCCATTGTATCAATAACGTTACCATAGCAACGCGTCAACCGCAAGTAGTCCGTCTACCGGACGCTAGATGGCGCTAACGGGAAAATATTTAATAGTAGAAAAAAATTAAATAATTTTGTCCACCCGTCCGATGCCGGGACGGGCCGCTAGTCTATAATCTAAGAACACAAATTTGTTGTTTGTGTGTTTGTCTGTCCGCTTTTTTTCCCGGTCTTTTTCCATTGTATCAATAACTTACCATAGCAACGCGTTACCGGGTCAGCTAGTAAATTCAAAAACGAGAACAAATAAATGTTCAGCCACAATTATGGTTTGCAACAGAGGGATGTGAACAAATGTTTTTATAATTGGTTTATTCATATGAAAAAGTGCATTAACGCAAACGGAGAATATTTTGAGAAACAGTCAATGAAATTTTTGACCATTCATAGTAATTTGGCTGTATTCGATCCGAAAATCATATTGCGCCCCACGTATGCGGCTAGTTAGATGGAAACACCGATATAGAAGGAGTTGTAATTTAGGAGGCCTAGTTCAAATTCAGTGGGGACCAACAGCCTTCTGACGCATAGATTATACGCATAGGTATGTTCTCTTTATATTATACGCATAGGTATGTTCTCTTTAGATTATACGCATAGGTATGTTCTCTTTTCAGTTACACATACGTGTATATTATGCTATATGTTTTATAATCTTAATACAATATTAATTTATAATCTTAAATAGTCAAAAGTCATTTATTGCTGAACGGATGCCTCGCCCCAAAATCGGAAGGTTTTGTGATAACCTCCATCCTTGGCAGGCGGGTTGGATATCGCAGTGAAAGACCATATTTCAGAAAAGGCTGCTGCTGTTTTGTGGTTTACATGAGCTATGTTGTGATTACCACGGAACAGTAAAAAAGAGCAAGTGCAAGTGGGCCTGCGTAACCTCAAGTATGCATAACTCCGCTCATTTGGACCTTCTGCTTACTCAGTCGGAATCTTAAACTCAACGCGAAATAATATACCAAAAAAATAGAATAATGCCATTTTGTGCAGTTTTCGGGTGTAAAAAATGATAGTCGTTCATACTTTCAGTTATTTTCATTAAAATTCTTGCCATACAAAGAAAAAATAAATCGATCGATCGATCTTATTATTGAGATGGTAAAGAGTAGATTTTAATGTGGAGTTTTGTTTTTCAAGAAGGTTCTAAAATACCTACAATTAAATAAAAGCATGCTTTCCGTCAGACATAACTTGCACGCTACTCAATTAGTAATGCACCTGATTACGTGTAAATAATGGATATCGATAAGTAGTATATGGAACAGATATACATTGCAACCAATATAGTGGCATAGTATATTTTTGTACACATGTAAGGTTGTAAATTAAAAAAAAGGTGATAAAATGGACATGATTTTGAAATATATTTTGGAAAGCAAAACCATTTTGACAGTAATATAAGTTATTTATGAATTTACGAGATTTATTTTACAAGAATGTGAACCGTGGTACGGGTAACGAACGCAATAAGAGACTTCGTCGGAGGGTAGACCGATATTTCTGCCAATAACAGCCTACCCGCAATTACTTCAGTCGCTCCGTGAACATGGCACTTGCAACAGTGCCGAAATATCGGATAATCTCAATAACAAGGTACATGGTAACAATCCCGTAAACAACTTATATTACTATAATGTTAGTGACCATGAAAGTTTAAAACAATATATTCATATTGACAGTAATAAAAGTATGATAATACTCAGACCAGCGTAACTAAAATAAATTCATTCTTCGTCGAAGTCGGTAGAAATATTGCCTTCGGGTTACAGGGGCCCGTTGTTAATAATACTTCTTTGTCTTCTTCCATCTATCTCCTGCCCTCTTCCGTGAAGAGTGAGAAGAAGTGAGAAATCTGATTCCGGAACTCAAATCCAGTTGCACAGTGGGAGTTAACCAAATCTCGAGCCGTTTAGTAAAATGTTATTTATTTATTTATAATTTATTTAAGAAACAAACAGTTTTACACTTATATAAAAACTTATGATTATTTACACTTATAAACCTATAGTTTCTCTAAAATTGTATTAAATTTACAGTGCAAAACACCAAACACTTGCAAGAATAGTTTATATCTAGCATACTACAATATATCCAATACAATTAGTCTAAGTGCTCTTCAAAACTGTTTTACATTTCTTCAAGCTACTTTTAAATTTAGCAAGAGAACTAAAACAGAATAGGTCAATGTTACTGAATTTTTTGTTATATAATTTACATGTGCGCTTAATAAAAGATGAATTATCAGTGTAGCAGGTTCTACCCAATGAATTTGAAAAACGATGTTTCTCACGACAATTACGTTCACATCTACGGGGTATTCTAAATGAAATTTTATGTAATAAAGTGGGGGCGTCCATGAAGTTATTTAATATCTTATAAAGTGCTATAAGATCGTATTTATCTCGTCGATACGCAGGAGATTCAATATGATGTCTATCAGAAGAAACACGATAATCCTCATAAACATAACCAGTTCTATAATCCAAAGCCTTAACGATATTTTCTGAACCTTTTCTATACGATCAATGTGTATCTGATAAAAGGGCTTCCATACATTACAAGCAAATTCTAAATGGCTTCGCACATAACTATTAAATAAAATTTTATAAGTACCGGGATTCTTAAATGGTTTGCTAACGCGTAGAATAAAACCAAGCTGCTTATAACTTTTGATCGAAATTTTATCTATTTGGGTTTTGAAATTCAATTGACTGTCTAAAATGACACCGAGGTCTCGTACTTCTGTAACCCTAGCAAGCTGCTTATTATAAAGTTTGTATGGAAATATTATTGGATTACGACGTCTGGTAAAACTAATTACAGAGCATTTATCAGAGTTAATAAATAAGCTGTTATCATTACAATAGTTTTCAAAACATAACAAATCATTTTGCAGTGCACGACAGTCATTAATATCACGAATTATCCTATATATCTTTGTATCATCTGCATATAAGATTGACTTAGAATTTGTAATAGACGAAATGTCGTTAATATATAAAATAAACAAAAGTGGTCCTAAATGAGAGCCCTGTGGGACTCCAGAGCTAATAGTCCTAAACTCTGATGAGAAACCAGCAGATGCAACAGCTTGAATTCTGTTACTTATGTAAGATTTTATCCACCGAAGGAGGTCGCTGTGTATACCGAGTCGCCAGAGTTTAAATAATAGTGTATCATGATTTATTTTGTCAAAAGCTTTTGCAAAATCGGTATAGACGACATCCACCTGGTGGTTTCTATCCAAGGCATCAAATAAGAAATCACTGAAAACTAAAAGATTACTATCGACACTTCTACTATTAAAGAACCCATGCTGATTTGGAGAAATATGGCGCTGCACACTATTAAAAAGTTGTGTTGTGATAATTTTTTCTAATATTTTACAAAATTGACATAATTTAGAGATAGGGCGGTAATTTTCTATACTGTGACTAACTGCTCCCTTTGGAACGGGAGTTATATGAGCCTCTTTCCATAATGTAGGCACACATCCTTCGGATAATGTCTTCTTAAATATTAAAAATACGGGTAATGCTAATGATTTACTACAGTTTTTAATAAGAAGCGGGTGAATACCATCGGGGCCCGCCCCTTTGTGAACATTTATAGCATCGAGATGCTTTTGCATATTCTAAAGTGAGCTCTAAAGTGATATTAATTGAACTAATATCGATAACTGACGAGGGGTTCGGTTCGAAATTATGAAAGGACATGTTATTATTAGATTCCACTAAAACAGAATGAAAATGCTCATTGAACATATCACATATTTGTTTACCATCTGATGATATATTATCTTTGTAGTGCATTGCTTGTGGTAATTTATGAGTGTCAAAAATAGCTTTAATGTACGACCAGAAAAAAGAGAATGTGACTTAATTTTTTCTTCAGAGTATCGGATGTACTTTTCATAACATTCTTTTTCAAGTTAACGTTTTTTTTTTTCTAAGGGAAGAAAAGCTCATGTAATCCAAAGGATTACCGTACAGTTTCCATAACTTATGTATTTTGCGTTTTTC
This sequence comes from Calamotropha paludella, assembly GCA_927399485.1. Lineage (NCBI taxonomy): Eukaryota > Metazoa > Arthropoda > Insecta > Lepidoptera > Crambidae > Calamotropha > Calamotropha paludella. The sequence continues at coordinate 15,251,472 of OV656815.1, read as the reverse complement.
AAATAGAATCGAATATATAGATATTTAAGTTACTCGTTACCATTACGTATAAAAGTCTTGAAACTGGAATTTTCTCGAAGAGTTTTAAGAAATTTCTCATCATACCAATATGTAAGAGTGGGACTCGGGACTCAATCCAAATTTTTATTCGCAAGCTCGAAGCAATTGGTGTCAGAGGGCTAGCTCTTAAATTTTATACAGATTATCTGTCCAATAGGCGTCAAGTGGTGAAAATTGAGGGTTGGACTAGTGAAGAGTTACCAGTCACCGTTGGCGTAACGCAGGGCAGTGTTCTTGGAAAAACGCTATTTTTTATCTATATCAATGACCTGTGCCAGTCAGGGATTCAAAAACACCTTTATAAGGATACACTTTCATAAGGGTTACACATTGGATCTGTTACAGAATTTTCCTGTATCACTTATTTGGGTGTTTTGAACCTGTTTTGCTTCGAACACTTATAAAAGTGTAACAGATATATTTTTTTTTGGTACCAATCTGTTAGAAACTGTTTTACGTTTAACTATCTATGTGTATACACAGTACACCAACATAGGCATTTCAAAGTACGTACCCAAATCATTAGTGAGCTGTCGCATAGTTATGCCAATGTGAACCTTATTGACTGTAACAGATATTAACATTTATGAACCGGTATTTTCTATAACAGATTCAAAGTGTTACAGTTTCCTTCTGTTTAACTTTTAAAACAGAAATGAAAAACAGTGTTCAGAACACTCTTTTCGGATACCGCTAAAATCCCTGGTGCCAGTTGAAACTAACTAACGGTAAAATTTTGACATTTGCTGATGACTGCACAGCGGGGACTGAATGCGGTCTCAAGTATATTGCAGATTTAGTTATTGCCAAAACTGTATACCTTGGATCATGTCAGTCTACTCTGGGTTATATTATTTCATTATAGGGTGGTGCTGCTAAGACACACCTTATAAAAGTTGAAAGAGCTCAAAGAGCTGTGCTAAAGGTTGGCGCCTCAATCTCAATGCTCTATGCCACGACCGAAGTGTACAAATTCTGGGATGTGCTTACTGATTGGCAGCTCTTTATTCGCTCAATCGTTCTACTACAACACTCTCAACTTGAGTATAACCCAAAACTTTTTAGTGACAAGCGATGTAAAGGTACGGTGTTATCCTATCTTCCTCTAAAGACCATGCTATCTTATCGATTTAACTGCTTCTTGGGCAGCTATCTATACAACAAATTAATTTCTATACTCACTTTATATCCAACGCAAAAAATAAGTTAACAACAAGAATTACCACATGGTAATTACATCAAAATCATGATGAAACTGAAAGTTTATTGCTAACTACGGGATAGAAGAACTTTGGCTAAGAATGTATGTTATATACAGATACATGCAAACGCATATTTGCACGAACGTTTTACACACACACACACACACACACACATTCATTTGTTATAATATTGTACTTTTCTTTTATTTATGTAATCAGAACAACGTTATGCAGTCGCTCTGGGAGTGGGAGCCTGATGACCTGTAACACAGGCTTTTTCCTAGCACAGGCATCAGTCTCGCACAAACATTAAAAACACCAGGAAATGTATAATATCCTAAATCATGTAAGTTTGTGACGAGAAAGAAATAAATGATTATTCTTATTGATGATAAAAAATAGAGAAAGATGATGAAAAAAGCCTGCCGCCTTTCTGGGTATCCTTCACCTAATAGAGAACTGCAGCGCTATAAAACAAATAGAATTCCTAAACAAATAAAAACTCCAAAGTGATCAAGGGTCTAAATTGTCAAAGCGACATAGAAATAGGTTCCAATAGCTGCTATTCCATAACAGCGTGCGGCAAAAACATTTAAAGTCACACAAATCCCAATTTTCGCACTATAACTTTTCCATAACACAATATGGTGTCTGTTCAATATTTTACTGTTATAATAGTAATATCAGCTGTTTATAAAAGATTCTTGATTCTAAGAGTCTTATATATCCGACTATATATTGTCCAATGTAGGATGATACTTTGGCAGTTGACACCTATATAGAGGGTATAAAATTGCTATTGCAATGTCAAGCCAAACTTAAGGAAACAAACGCAACCTTAGTACGTATCAATAAGGAAGTGACATCTGTCAAAAGTATCATCCTACATTGGACAAAATTTAGGTACTTGTTTCTTATCAGATGTGGTTCGAATCATTTAAAAGGAGTCTCATAAGGGATCCTTACGTTATTGAGACATTAAAAACCTTAAATCATCTATATAAAAGCAATGATTTGCACTACATATTGCGTTATTTATGAAAACCTACACTTATATTATAAAGAGGAAAGATTTGTATTTTTGTATGTTTGTATTTTTGTATGTTTGCAATGATAAACTCAAAAACTACTAAGCCGATTTCAAAAATTCTTTCACCATTTGAAAGCTACATTCACGCTGAGTAACATAGGCTACATTTTATGCTAGAAAAAAATTAAAGAATTTTGTCTACCCGTGCGAGACCGGGACGGGCCGCTAATCATATATACAGCGGCAGTGTTACATTTTGTCTGATTCTTCATATGAGCAAGAAGGGCGCGTGACAGACTTCGTAAATACTACTTTTAGTATCTGTCTTATAGCACATATAAAAGCATTATAAATTTTAATAACATGTCAACTCTAAAAAGCGGAAATGTAATAACACACGGATGGCATTTTTTTACATACTTGCAAAAAAAATCTGTGTCGAATGCTTTGAGTCGCGCGGCTTTTGGATAAATAGATTTATATATATTATTTTATTTTCACATTTACACTACATTCACTCTAGTTGTAAACAACGATTAAAACGCATATTTTTGTGATTTCTGTTAATAGTAATTCAATATCGCTTAGTTTGAGTTACAGCGTTATAAAGTTTTAAACTAAAAATAAAACTTAGTATTAAAAAAGATGAAAATGATGACTCATTGATTAAATTATTGAATCTTCCTTTGTTTATAAATTGATTAATTATCGTTATTGACTATAAACATGCTGGGGCGTGCATTGATTTTTTGTGTAAGTAAGCTCTCTACATAATTATAATTATGAAATTATAATTATAATTATGGTTGACTGACAATAACAAACTATTAACTTTTCGAAAAATATTAGTAAAATAATATATTTCCAAATTTGATGTAACGGTAGCGATCCTGCCTTTCGCACCGAAGGTCCTGAGTTCGAATCCCGGAAGAGCAGATGTTTGTGTGATGAATACGAGCATTTGTACCTGAGCCACGGGTGTTTATATATATTTCTATAAATATTACATATCTATGTATCATATATGTATGTATATCCGTTAGCCTAGAATCCGAAAAATAAGCCTAATAGACCATACTTTGGGCTAGGCTAATTAGTGTGATTGTAAGAATTATTATTATATCCCGAAGTTTCACGAATGTGGGAAATACCGGAATAAAAAGTAGTTTAAGTAAGTCACTAACATCCACTTCTCCAGTCGAAAATCTATAAAAAACACGTCAACCTGTCTCTGTTGCTGCGAGGAAAATGGACAAACCAACGAAAGGATAAAAAATCGCTTACCACCTGCCGTCATTCACGCTGTCAATTTCTAATGTTTAGTTGCTTGCTTTGAATTATGCGTTGTCGTAATATTTGATATTGAAATTTTTAAAATTATAGTTCAGTAAGTTAAATTATTATTTGTTATTGGTCTAACGAAATAAAACATTTTGACTTTATCTACAAACGAAAATTCTGTGAAAGGGTGCTAAACTGAATACTCATCATAATCGCCAAACTCTAATTTCTCCATCATTTAGGTTTTTTTTCAATTAGTATTTTAAACACAATCTAAAATAATCAGCATTTTTTTCAGAGAATAAACAAAAAACAAAATTAACAAAGCAAGTAGGAAATAGCTTAATCAATAAGTCATAATCACTAACAAACATGGCGTTTGCATCTTGCATTGTATTATTTTCTTCCGCAAACAGATATTAGTTGGTATAGGAGCAAGCGAAACAAGTCAAATATCTATCGTGCATGGGTGAGAATGAGAAAGATATGTTTTTGCCGACAATACAGTTTTGTACAGTACACACCACTGAGAATGTATAAATACGTTACGTTATTAATGATTATATTTTTTTATATAATGACATTTACTGTTAGATTTTTATTTTGAGATAAATTACTATAAGAACAAAATCACCTTGTCACAGGTCTTGGTCTCGGTAGCTCAATTGGAAGAGGACTCGCCCGACTAGCCAGGGGATGTGGGTTTGAGCTTGTCTGACACCGAAGATACGGTGATTTTGTTCTAGTAATAATTGCTTTGTTTGTTGCAATCATAGGACGAACATCTCAGTCGGTCGCATGGCTTTCTGAGTGGCATGGTACTTGTGTTTATTAGAAGTTACATACAAAAGAGTTACAGTATGTAACGAATGATAAGTTTTTGAAATATAAATTATATTTACAAAGTTAAATTTTAAACCTCAATCCCAACAAAATAGTAAATCAACATGACGAGAACAACAGCTAGCTGCGTTTTTGAGCAAGAAAATCTATGATGAGCAAGTCGAACAACTTCTACACAACACGGGCATTTATGTAGAATAAATGTCTTCGTACCTAAACGTAGGTCAATTGACGATCTGAATTTGCTTGATCAAGGCGGTGTCCAACGTTTGTATTAAATGAGCCTTGATTCAATAATTGGATTCTTTGCATGAAACTGTCGGCGCCTGACACATTCTGAAACCAAACTATTTAGAAGTAGTTCTTCAAATGTGACGTTGCTAAATTATCCCTAGACTTTTGGAAACTGTTATCAACTGGTTGTAGTTTTGCCCACTTAATTTTTAGCTACATCAAATCACGAAATTTGGTCGAAATAGGGAAAATATTGGAGAATCTTTTCGGTTAAAGACAAACTAATACGCTTTTTAATTTTATTTATATAAGATAGTTGTTCTATAATTATAAACGTGGCCAAAAGCATTAGGTTGGTGAGGGTTATTAAGGCGAAGATTAACTGCTGGGATGCGTCACCAATAGAAGCGGAATCAGGTGCTGTGATGATAGCCCGTCTAGAAAAGCAGCTGAACCAGATTTTAATAAAAAAAATGGCGAAGTTATCCACTTATCCACATAATTTTACAAGTAACACGTTCCAAATTCTCCCGCGTAGTACAATGGCACGACAGGACGATAATTATTGAAATAATATGTTCTTTTAAGCTGTTTAATTACTATTTAATGTTTGCTGTGTCCATTTATTTGCTTTTTTTCCTTGTTATTGCTACTCACTACAAAAAATTTGCTTCCTGAAGTTAGTGAAATATATATATATATACATATTTATAAGATATTTTTCATTATGTCCGTAGACAATATATGTGTATGTTTATTTTTTTAAAATAAATTTATATCTATCCAAATTTTCGGCCAGTATTGGTTACCATAATTCGAGTACATTTCGCTGTAGGTTGTTCAATAAAACAAAAACAAAATGTTTTTCAACCTTGTTTTAGTTATAAATGTATACTTGTTGAGCTATGGAGTAAATCTGGTGGACTTGATTGAAAAGTTCAAATTAATACTTACATTATTAATTACTTACATCAGTTTTAGACTGCTTGACCTAAATAGGTAGTTTAATATCAACATTTTGAAGAAGAAAAAATTGTAATCTTTAAACGACATTTATATACCATTTCGTCACAAAGCTGCTATTATTAGCATAGTAGAGCTCACCAAGTCGGTTGTATTATTTCTGCACCGATCCCCAGTGTGTTCTCAGTGCTTTGAGCTAAATTAGGTCGTAGTATTGTTGACTGTTGAATCTTATTTCATAGTTAGTATAGTACTAAGGTTTAAACCGAGTCAGTACTTAAAAGCGTTTATAGTAAGCGTCGTTATATTCCACCAACTTGACGGAATAATTGCTGATTTTCCGTATAAAACTGTTGCTATGAAACAAAACAAATTATAAAATCGAAACTCGAAGCTTTATTGTTTCATTTAGCTACATAATTTTAAGACGACCTTCAATAAAGTTTATTATTGATTTTCACTTTATAAGATTGTTTATCTGGCAAGTTTTTAATACTACTTTTTGTTTTAGTCCTGGGTGAAAGAAGTTAGTAGAGATAAAATAAAACAATTTTTTATAAAAATCATTTATTATAACTTTACATAAACAGCTAACTGCAACGACCACTATACATTTCAATAAGGAGTCAGAACATTTCCCGCTAAGGATTTTTGAAGTTTGCTCTGTTATAAAACTGAACGAAATATTTAAGATAGTCATAGTTTTAAATACCTAGGCTGCATCCAATTCAATAATTAATTGTTGTTAAAAAAACTGTGATAGGGACGTGAACAACATTTTCGATAAACCGATTTTTCGTTCAGGCTATGCTGATAATACGTTACGATTCTGCGTTGTATTACATAGAATAAAATCGACCATCGATAATCAGCCCCTAAGCATAACGTCTGTTGTCGGTTAGACGAATAAAAGTTTAATACAAGTGGGAAAAACAGTACGCTGCTTAATGTGGACTCACAGTAAGCAACTGACTTTATAATATTGGTTTGTACGCAGCTTTAGAAATGTCTAGAAACAAGAGAATTAATCGATGACCCCGTTACAAAGCAATCTCTACATTTCTGCATTGGAAATGGAACTTTATTTAAAACTCCGATGTATTTTTGTATTTTTTCTGTCAGATACAAACTAGAACTGGTATTAATTTACCTGTAAGGCTATTTGAGTGGTGTAAGTAAAGAAAACATAATATTTCTAACATTACGATTAAATTAAATGTTTTATCTTAAAATACTACCGAAATTGATTAATTTAAAAAGAGCAACTGACAAATGGTAATTATTATTGTTATAAAATTGTTAAATGCACTAAACTGATGACAGGTATCTTATTCGGAATTCTAACCTCTGAGGAATTGTTTCTAATTGATGGAAGACTAGCATGTTGAATATATTAAAGAAATCATATAAGTTAACGACTGTGAAAAGATAGATAAATCACATGATGGCATGTGGTGTGGTCTAAATATTTTTAAATTATAATTATATATAATATAATTTCTAAATTATTGTTATTATTCAAACAATAACATTATTTCTATAAATAAAAAAATAAAACATAGCAGTGTTAAATATAATGTTGTATTTAAAAATATTTAAGTATAATTTATTATACTTGAAATATTATTTTGTTGTTGTATTGTTAAAATAAAATCAATATATGAAATATTAATTTAATTTTTAATTTAATGATATATTTCTTAAGTCACTATCTTGAACAAATAACACAAGGATCCTAGTAACCTAGCAATCTGTCAAACATTGGTTGTTATCAAATTTGTTTATTTCTTAACGATGACGTCACAATTTCATACGATTTTTCCATGCGATTGTGTGATGCTATTACAAATATTATATCTATATAGGGCTTCTAATTTTTTTTCAAGTTTTAATCATAACTACTATCAACGTGCGGATCCCTTATTCTAATAAATGCGCATTCAAAATATATCTGGACTAACATAGCGAGTGAACCTAATGGCAACCATTGTCTTAGTATAATGTTTTTCATGGACCTCATTGAAAATAAAAAATAATTAAATTCAGTGTGATGTTAGATTTGTGTAAGTAATCGATTCTATTCGTGTATATAAACAAACTATACCTTGTACTTTATTTTGTAAAATACAAATTATGCTTTGTACATATATGATATTAAGACTGACATATAATATTTGAGGTCATGATAAACAGTAATGCGAAAGGGTCAGCAATTAACACTCGTGTCGTGAAAGTGTAAATGAAGGTCGAATTGTTTGAAAATGGCTCAATATATTACTATATGTTAATAGGCGCAAATTATTTATATAATAAAATAAATATGATGATTATCGTATGATTGAGTATCAATTTTACTGAATTAGTTTCTTACTTATTAAAAGTAACTACAAATTTATTTACTTAAAAGTGAGGGAGTTTTTCGATAAACAACAACTTTCAAAATAGCCAAATTTACTTCGTATAATATCGATAAGTTCTTTAATAAAAACATCCATTTCCCAGAAAATCGATAGATACGTACTTATTTAAGATATTAGATATTAAGATTTTTACTTCTATTCTTCTTTTCATTTGTTTGTAAGATGTTGTTTATAGCCAACAATTTCAGAAATAGGACTAAATGGTTGGTAAGTGAGCTAAAAATAATGTTGCTTTATTAATAGAACGATTTGGGTAAAAATCTTACCTATTGCGATCTCTTATATTAGTAACGCTTTGTATCATTCTTGATTCATAAAATGTTTTTCCGTATTTATTTCATATTTATCTTTTTTTGGAACCGTTGACTACAGTTATCATATTTGAAAGAAAAGTGAGAATCTCGTATGGTAAAGAAGATTTCTTTTGTTATAGCAAATAGTTTTTTATTCACCGGCCTGTAAAATAATTTCTCTTTATTATGCTTAAACTCAGTAGCGTAAATATAAATAGGTTTTGCTTTCAGTTTGTTTATCAGTCATTTTTCAAGCAACACTGCCATTAAGTATTAGCGAACAATGTTAGAAGCTTGACACTATCGGGAATATGAGTTATGTAAAGCTATTTTTTTATAATACAAAGCACGTTATATTGTCTTTATTGCGGATATGAGTTAATTACAAATATTTCTTATTATCTGAACTGAAACCTATTTTTCTTAAATTGAAATTCACCTCGTTCACTGAACTGAAATTCACTGAAAGTAAATTGCATCTATTTCACAACGATTTAAAAGTGAAGTAGGGACTCTAAACTAAAGGCGTGGTTTTAAGATCGTTACTGCTAGCCTTCATAAAATAAAAGAAATATACATATCTTTTCTCTTTACGATACGACGCATATGAATGTAATGTTCTCACGGGCTTGTCTGTGTCTTTGTGTATTAAATCCTTAACAAATAAAATCTATTTTTGTCCCTACACTTAGGCCAACCCGCTATTCTGAGATAAAACATCGAAGATAAAATAAATGGCTGACTGATTTGTTTGATTTGAGAAGCTTATTCAGAATGGAATGTGCTATTGATAACATAACTTTTAACTTAATGTAAAATAAAAAAAGTAAATTGTACTTTATTTAAGATATAAGTCAGTTGACTGATAGACTAATTCACTATTGTGCAATTTTTTCATAACTAAATTACTTAACTTGTGGTGATTTATAATAAATAACGCTATCGAGACTTTCTTGTCAACAGTATCTACATCATGTACAAGGATCATTATCTAATTTCGTGAGAAAATCTGTTGTAATTACGGGTTGTTTTGAATATATTGTTGGCGTTACATATCATTACATTTTAGATACTTTTAAAGCGCAGACTACAGCTACTTATTATATATGATTGTGGATATGGCACATTAAACATACAAAACTATCAGTCTTTCAAATTGAGAAATAGATCTAAATATATTTACAACATGGTCGCATAAAAATAAAACAGATATGTAATATTATAATTAACAAATGATATCTTCGATGTGTTTACAACGGTAATTTAGTTTCCTAATAATTTATATTTTTTTATTTTGCTTAAACATAAATCAATTAACAATTTTTATACACGCAGCTTCTAGCTGGAATTTACAAGGTATATTTTCTAGTTATACAATAGTTTAGCACATTATAACAGAATACCCAACAGCACAGCGTTCAGAACTGCAAAGTGGTCATGGTTGGAAATGGTATGGTAATGGTATGTTGAGCTCGCAGCACATACGCAATATTCATAACGCATAGCTTGATATATTTCAGAGTATTCAGTATGTTACCTTAATTAACTAGATTGGCACTATGATACAGTACAAATATTTGCATACATTTTGTGTCAGCTGGCGATAAATACAGATGCTGCAGTGAAAAGGAACGTGCTAGTAGTGACAGCAGACCCAGAAGATTGAGTCGATTCATAATCTGCACAAAAAATAAATATTAAGATTTCCTATATATTAAATATAATCAAAATTTGTACAATCACTGCGAAGTTTATTGCTCATTTCACGCATTTGATAAATCGTTAATTTATTTATATACTACATAAAACCTTAGGTAAGTAAAAACTCACCTGAGTCCTTCAATTCTTCGAACTCGTAGTCACCTACGACTCTGTTTTCCGCAGAGCTGTCTCTAAAACGATTTTTGTGTTTTCCTGTGAAAAATTCAAACATATAAATAAAATTACGATACAATAAAAATCAACCACAAAACCGTCTCCCCAAAAGAAAGTTAGTTATTCGCATTTCGATGACTAATCATGGAAGTGGACTTGCGATCTTCGATGAAATATATGACGCCATAAAGAAAAGAAACGAGTACCATACCTATAACAATACGATGGCATTGGAAGTCAAAGCCCAAACAAAATCGCTTTTCCCACAATAATATTACTAACGACCCAATTGTACGAAAGCATCGGGTCGCGGCGGCAAAACCAATAAATACAAAATCCAGATCGACCTTTTCCGGTTGCTTGCAGTAGGCAATGAATGTATAAAGCGCAAGGATCGCCTCAACTTTTCACTGCTATTGCTTTTCTAATCACGGTTGACGTGCTTAAATTGAATTTCCAAATTTTCCAGCAGGTAGGTATTGAGTTGATCATGAAAAATTAATCTGGAATTCCGGAATTGATCAGATAGGAAAGGGTTTCATTAGAAACTTTAGGGCACTGTTTGGACATTAATTATTTCGACGTCTGAATCAATGTCGAATAGCTAGTGAGAAGGGCCTTTTGGTTCTGTGTATAATTATAGTGAGCGATATATTACCTTTTTTCCTTTGAGGATGCGTGGGAACGTAGTTCACTGTAGTGCTTACAGTTGATGGGGCAGGTATCTCTGTAATAAGAAACAAAAAGAAAAAATACGTTTTTATTTTAGGCATGAAGATGATATTATGCCTTTATTAATACTTATAATTAGTACATAACTTGCATTAAAAATACCATTTTAATAAACCACTGTGTATTATCTCCCTTAAGACCGGCTTTGTGGTAACGAAAAAAAGACACTCTTGATATTTTTTAAGAACTAAAAATTAATTATCTTTGTTACAGTGACACAAGTCAAAACGTCTATGCTTATAGCTTGTCGAATTTGGATAGTAAAATTTGATAACTGATAATTTAACTTACGTTAAGGGGAAGAGTCCCCTTTTGAAATATGTTTGTGTATTTCCGAAGTTTTATCTTGCTTTCTATATAAATTGCAAAGCTACTAAATTTTTACACTAGTACAAGCTAGAGTTGTGGTTTTGTTATTAACATAGAAGTCCAAATGGTAATACAATTGTTAACTCTTTGTGATATAAATAAAGTCTCTATGGATTATTTTTCTCTACGATTTATTGTTTTGAAATGGTTATTGTTTCTAGGAATAATATTCCACCCCTTGAACATTGTGAGGTGGTTCAATATTGTAATACTGTCAAAGTATCGGTGGTGAGAGTCGATAGAATAATTTCAATAACAAACTGAAATGATTGAAAGATTCCTTTTATTAATATACCTCTTTTTACAAATACATTGATACTCGTAAACCATTTTCTTACCAACTCGTTACATATAAAAAGTGATAAGATAAAAAATATTTCTAAGAGGCGGATACATAAATACATACCTTTAAGATAAATCTTGTTTCGAAAATCATCTTCAAGAAGTAAGAGTTACACTTATACATACCATCAAGACGTATGAGCCCATCAGTTTCTCCCAGGGAATTCTTCGCAACGCATCGGTAAGAGGAGAAGTCTCTCGATGATACTTTCCGTATCGTTAATTTCATTTTCCTGCTGTAACTGTCATCGCTCAAAGATGTGACGTATTTATTTCCTGTTAATAAAAAAATTAAGTTGTTGGTGTTCCACTTATGTATCGCTTATGATATCAATATCGTAGTATATATCAGATGCATAACCAGCATAACGGTTTCATAAAAGACGGTTTATAATATTGGAGGTCATTACTTCTATTCTTCTATCTCTTTCCTCGGCTCAAGGAACACTTCCGAGTCAAGAAATTTGAAGACGATAGCGAAGTGATGGCCGCTGTAGAGGCTATTTTGGAGAGTCAAGAAAAATATATTTTTTTAAAGGGAATTTTAGGTGTAGAAAAAGATGGACTAAACTTGTTAGGAGACTACGTAGAAAAATAAAACAAAAAATTATAATCATGTTGTTTAATATCATTACTTTTAGATCACTCCTCGTACTTCTAATAATTCAAGTTTTTTCATTGAAATACAGTAAGTACCTTTGTGTGATTTAATATAATCATGAGATTATAAGTTTTTTAATAGGATTATGTTCACAGAATATGGTTTAGCTAGTTGATGTGAAGATTTTATTTTACTCTTTATCACACCATTTTTTTACAATTTCACAGAAAAAAACTTATGTCTATGCCAATAGTGGAGTTAACTCCAAGAGAGATCTTTTCCAGCCAACCATAGCATTGGGTATACGCAAAGCATACATGAAGTTTTAAAATGAAAGGTAGATGCTTTTTAAAAAAAATATTTGTAGATACCTATTTTGTAATAACGCTGTAAATTTAATATCTTTAATCCAAAAATACAGCACCATCATCAATATTTTATTTAGGCTCCACTTGGCCAGGCGTAGGCAAACAGGCCTTATAAATAAGAACCGTAGGAAGAATGGGCCACAATCCACCACGCGGATACAGTGTGGTTTGGTAATGAAACATATTTAACCAAAATGTTAATGCTCTTGACGATTTCAAATAAAGTCCAAATGAGGTAAGGTCCAATATATTTTATGTACATATAGCACGTACCTGATATAATCATGTCACCCCTATCGGTAGTCCAGTAGTTGATTGAAGATGGGTATGCTTCAGTGTGGCACTCCAAAGTTACATCCTGCCCAATATACGCAGCCTCTAACTGATTTGGGATAGACAGCATCGGTGGAACTGCGTAAAATATACTTTAAAATTAAAATTAGGGAGCTAAAAATATAATATACCTACGTTTATTAAACAGAATATTTTTTTATATGTAGGATTCCACGCTAAAATTTCGTATGAATATTTGATAGTTATTGACTAAACGGTAATTATCTTTTACGTTCATTTATTTGCTTGTAATCTTTATTAAGAACTAAAACAACCTTTTTCCAGACATCAATACAGGTGTACATTAATAATAAATTCTGTAAGCTCGTGAAAGAGCGAGGCAATCAATAATAATGTTATAACTTTATACGAGTTATTAATATAAATAGGGTTTAAGGAATTTTATCAAATTTCGTTTATGGTTTAATAAAGTATTATATACTTTATTAAGATTTGTTTATACGAATTAAGTAGAGAAGACAGTTAACTTCTCAACCTAATCCGTATATTGCCTTGGTGTTTATATAATTAAATTGCGTTTTAATTGATTTTAAAATTATAAAGTTATAATCTACGAAAGAAAACAATAATAACCCAATCTAATATAAATATAGTATACCTCTGAATCATGTAGGCGTTTATGAAAATATCCCATACCTTGTGTATTACGACAAAAATTAATGTAAATAAAGAAAAAGGAAGCTACGAAGCGAGAAATAGCTACATAATAACATTATCAGGAACCCCGCCATAAAGATTTGTCTTCTGCGCGTAAGTATAATGAAAACTGACAGTGCATTCATAAGGAAGTCTTGTTGGTTAATCGAGTGAAAGTTACGTGAACATTTCACGTATCCTATAAGAAATGGAGAGGAGTGTGAACGCGCTGAGATACGGAATGCGAATTAGGGGGAGCCTCATTGGTTTGAGCGAGGGCGGGAGTGGCGTAGGCGAGCAGATAGTATCGGCGTTATCGCGTCCGTGCCGTATTCACGTCAGCATAATACTCTAATTGGGCGCAATTACGCCCGATCCGGCGGAAGGCGCCGTCAGGTAGACACCGTGTCCTCGTAAATACTCGTTAACGACTCCGACCTCCAGAAAAATAATATTTCTGAACGTTGACTCCCGACTAAAGGAACGGAGACGAGAAAATGCTCACGTACTTACGAAAGGAAGAATTTGAGGGCGAGGTAACGGGCCGGCAGAAACGAGCGCGTTTTTCTTCTGGATGAGGAAGTAATATGGCGATAATTTGCGCGGCTGTCTCAAATGTCTTTAAATTATGGGGCTTAAGTAAGCCGACATTTTATGGTGAATAGGTTAATTTACTTAATTTGTGCCTAATTGTTATTTCCAGTCCGGATTTTCTTATAATATTTTTGCTGAGATAAGCGAGTTTGTTCGAGCTTTATGCCACAAAGTATATTCAATGCTTTTATGTATGAACATAAGGAATGGGAGCCTTATACTGTAAGATAAAAGAAGTCTTTTTCTTGTGGAAAATATTTATTGTTATATGAAACGACTTGTTAATTTCTATTACAAATCGATTATTTTAATATTATCAGCTCCAAATAAAAAAGAATGTCTAAATAAGAAAATATAAAACAAAATGACAAACTTATATTTACATCATTAAAATACAGAATTGTTAAAAACAAGAAAATATAAAGCGCGTTTATTAATATGCTAAAGGTAAAAATAAATAACAGAACATAAATGAGGTATAAAATATAATGCATGTAGGTAGCATTTTTAACGCAGACCTCTGAGATGGTTTTTACATTTACCTCGGGATTTGATACCTGAATGATGCGACATAGTCAATGAAACATCTTTCTATAATTATTTGTCAGAGAATAGTAACGAAGCATAATTAAATGCCTTGCTCTTTGTAGCAAGCTTTTAGTTGTTAAAAGAATGAGAGAAAAAATAAACGTTTCTTGTGCGCTCCTGTTCATATAAATTGAATTATTTATAATGATCTCGTGTTTAATGTAAGCTGTCATGTTTTATATTCTGGCTGAAAGGACGTTTTTACTAAAGCACTCTGAAATAAAAGCGTTAATCGCGTTTTAACGGTGCAATCACCATCAGATTTAACCCTAGCATTTAAACTGCGCCCGGCGAGAATTCGAGTTATAACAAATATTTATTGCTTTATTTTTAAGTTTATTTAGTTATCAACTGAACTGAAATTAAGATATATTTATCTTTTTTATCTTTATTAAAAATTACTCTTGGCTTTCGTAAAAACAAAAAATGCTTAGCTATAGGTATTTTATATCATGGTCATGATGACTATGGTTACAATGCAAAGTAATATTTAACAAACTACTCAGTGGCCCAAATATTAAACAAAAAAATATTAATTACACCATAACAAAGCAACATTCCGTAACAATCGATTTGCAAGTAATTAACTGCTATTAAAAACTTCCCGCTAACATTTGTAAATGTAACTATGTATTTAATAAGACGAAAAACGTAATCTGCCATAGACCCATAAATTCAATATCCATAGTACAAACATACATCGTCAACTTATTAATGTCTCGATCTTATTAATGTCTGGTGCCTCTTCTATGGATTAAAGCACCATAGGGAACACAGCCATAACTTGTACCTCGTGCTGATTGGGTGCTAAAGATTGGAGATGCAGCCGGCATCAAATCATTTACGCGAAGTGCTTCACGTGAACTACTTTATTTCTTACTTCTTATATAACCTGGAGGAAATGTGTAGGTATACTTACATTGAACCATAAGGACAACTCTTTTGCTGATCGAGGGCGGAACTCCGTTCGAAGCTATGCACAAGTAAGCACCCATGTGGAGTCGTGATACTTTTGAAATTGTCAAGTTCTCACCATCCACCACATTTACTGCAAAAAATCAAGATTATATGACACTGGCGTCTAAATAAGCAAAATCAATAATTTGTTTTGTTTAAAAGTCATTCTACTCATTTCTTTGAATAAGGTTGAATGGGATCCTTTTTCTTAATTTATTAAAGTTAATTATATTGCTTAAAGAAGAAATTCAAACGATAGATATAATGTTTCTAAATCCATTAGAAATGTTGGAACTTTTTGTTCGAACATTGTAATGTAAGTAGAAGAAACATTAAATGGGACATTAATCAATAGAGGTGAAGACAGTAAAAGAAAAACAAGGCAAAAGTCGTTAATTAAGCTAATAGCGTCTTTGTGTACAGAGTTATTCTGATATCCATTAGATATTGTAGCACAGACAATGGGACACGAACTTGTAGGTTTCCAGGTAAAATTAAGGGTAATTTCGACTTAAATAATTACAAGGCATTTACAAAGTTTATCAAAGTTTTACTGCTTTTGAAGAGCATTTTGATTTATTTAGTATAACTGTTATGAGTGGGTTCAAGTACATAGTGCGTAGAATTTACTTCGATTTGCTCTTTGTTTGTGTAAAAAAATAATTTTGAGATTATTTCAATGTTAATGCTGTAATCAAATAGGTTTTTGTTATTACAGTTTGCAGTGATGATTTAGTTAATCAGTTCTATCTATTTACTTCCTTTCCGAATATTTATAAGAATGCCGAATAATCTTTATCAGTGAGTGACCTATTTTAAGAGTGCTAAATCTGAATTACGAAGCGAAATTTTCTTCATAATGCTTACGCATAAACTGATTTTCGGATCAAAGCAGACTTTCGAAAGTCTTTACCAGCTTAACAAAAGATCCCTTATTTATTTGTTTCTATTAGCAAAAAAAGCGTTATTGCGAAATGTTTTGTGAGCTTTTATTTGAATAATCTATTCTACACTGAAATGGTAGCCATTCAATTTTCATTGCAAGAGAGCTCGTTCCGCCGAAGTATCGTCCGCGTCGCGTCGGTCACGTGATCTTGGCACCCGTACTTTCGCGCTTCAAAGATTTCCTTTCATCTGTTTTGTTTCTTTGCGAGCGTCAACATAATGACCGCCCGGAGAAAATGTTTCGACCGGATATTTATTACAGAAAATCTTTGTTACCAACAGTCTACTCGCCATTTCCTTTTGAAAGGAAATGGTCCTCGTGTAGGTATGTCCTTATTGATGTACGTTTCCTGGCATTAGGGGAATATAAGATTTATTTGCAATTTGAATTTTTCAAGGTCCATAGAAAATAAAGCGATATGGATTGGTTAGTTATTGTCTCATATTAAAATTAATTACTTAGGTGATGGATAAGCTAGTCAATGCTCGCAGTAAGATGCTTTGCATATTAAGTAACTGTTTTAGAAGCACGGCCATTTATAAAATGAAAAAATATATATTAATAATATAAAAGATAAAATGCTTTTTATACGACAAAAATTGCATTAATTGAAAGTTATGATTTATGCCATGGTTTCGTACGAGTAAGTCTTACGTCGGGGGACCTTCTAGCGAGAAGAAGCCGCAGGAAACTTAGCACGGACTGTTTTTTCTCCCTCTAAATATGTTTTACAAAATTTATTGAATCAAGTAAACTTTTGTAGCGGTAGTAAAATTCTGTAATAGCCTTTGCTCATAAGCGTTTTTTTTACAACATTTTTTTCTGTAAAGGCAATTACATATTTAAGGCACTTTGTTATTAAAAAAATTATATCTCCCAAAAATGAACATCTTGTTTTATGTTATCTGATACTTGGAACAGAAAGTTTATTTTTAATTTTAATATTCTACGAATGGTTATCAATCTCTTTAGAAAAAGTCTCATAATATTTTTCACAATCGTAATATTTTCATATACTATTTTGGGAAGACGCAACGCGCAGTAGGCATATCAATTTTTTTGAGAAATTCTCGATTTGCTCACGATTTTGAGATCGTCATAAAAAGCGCGTATTGTTCTTTTTTGGAAGATAATAAATAAATATCTAATAAATAATTACCTGCTTACCCCCACAACAACATTCCATATGATAAATTATTTTAATAGAAAAATACAAAAATACCCGTTTCGGCTCATAAATGAATTCTCAGGCGGGAATCGAACCAGCAATCTTTGGAAGTCCGGTCCAATGCTCTTCCAATCGAGATACTGAGCCTTGTGAATATTAGTCGAAATTTTCTAGTACCTTTCTACTTTTACGCTGTAGGCCAGCGTTGTTCCATCAATGAGAGGAACATCCTCTCGTATTCCAAATAAACATTGTTACAAATGTCTGGGAAATCGATTAAGATGAAACAGCCATTTTGTTTTAAAATTTTATATATTTTTCTTACATTTTTTTAATGCTATCTTCAAAGATAAATTATTTTAATAGAAAAATATTAGAAAAAATCTGTTCGGTTCACAAGTGAATTCTCAGGCGGGAATCGAATCCGCAACTTTTGGAAGTCCGGTCTAATGCTCCCGCAATCGATAATAACTGAAAATAATTTATATTACAAGATATCATTGAATAAATGTAAGAAAAAGATATAAAATTATAATGGTCCATATGGTTTAGTATAGATACTTTCACAGTATAACAAGTAAACGATTCATGCTGGTTTTACATCAGATATGAACTTTATGAACTTCAAGGTATCAAAAGTGAACCCATTTTAGACTAGAGTTGTGGTACCCAAAGATTTTGGCCATGGATACTTTGTGCTTAAAGTTGGCAATATTAAAAATGGTCTAAAATTAAATAAGATCAGGATTGTTTACATTTTAGACTTGGAAAGAGGTATAATTTTGGCGTATTACATACTATTTTACTCTAGGAAAGCAACTGCATATTAAGGAGACAATTGAAAGTTCCTAGTGATTTCAATTGGTACTTAAGAAAATAAATTACCAGTTTTCTGATGAATAATATTCCTTTTAGATTTTGTTTTATTCTTTGAAATGTTTTTAAATATGATACAGAAAATTTGCACTGAACAGTCACGGAAAAGCTGTTATGTACGATGCCGTGGCATTTATTGAAATGCCTCCCGTATACTATCTTAATAAACTTGTATTGAGCATCACCTTAAAAATAACCTTACAAGGCGCATCAAATTAAAGGTAAGCTAGATACTTATAATATCAAGTTAAGCAACTGTCGAGCGGCTAAATCACGTTTGTACTGAATTCGATATGTCAATATTATTGTATTGGTTGTCAGCCGCAGACATAATTGATAAAGCCTCTGACAGTGTTTCTCGCGTAATGAGACGTGTGTCCGAATTTTAGGAGAAAAACGCTCTCTAATTGCTATTTAAATAAAACTTATACAGAAGTAAAGAACCAAACGTCACTGGCCTGTTCTACAATAAGTGATAGATTATTGCAATATGGGCTTCTGTAAATCTTCCGTCTCATTTTCTCTATTCATTGCTTGAGACAAGACAAGCAAGACTTGAGATTTGTGGGCTTGAAACTATCACTTTTGAAGAGAGTATACAAATTATACTTATGGTTTTGAAGCGAAGCTTCTTTACGAACGTTTACTCGGTCACTCTATCCGCGTTAAGCATCAGATTTTACCGATACGCGAGAGCGTCAAATTTAGAACTGTTTCCTACAGCCAGCTGATTCCCCACCCTAGTGTGCGTGGCCTTCTGTCTCGCTTTCATTCATGTCCGTGTGCTTGACTGGCGTGGCTTTCCATCTGGTTTTCGCTTTATACTAAAGCTTCGCTTCTTTCGGGCGTCCCTGGACGGCACTGGTTTTTTTATTTATTTACATCGTATTGTATTTTTTATTTATTTATATTAATTAGTTTACTAAATATGCACTGCTATAATTATCAAAACTTCTTATGTATACTTTTTGTTACTTGCTGATAACACCGAGTGACTAGCTAAGTTAGTAGATGGTCTGCGAATTTGCATTATGCTAACCGCACTAATAAGCAGTTTTTATTTAGTGACCTGATTCCCCGTTGCAATTGAACTCTTGGCCATCTTCTCGTCGCCACATGACGTAAGGTTCGGGGTAGCCGGTCGCTCGGCAGACCATCGTCACGTTTGTACCTTCGCGCACCACCATGTCAGTTGACGTCATGTTATCGATGATCACCGGAGGGACTGAAAAAGAAGTGACATTGACTTTTTTGCAAAATTTTGTCAAAGAGAATTTTCAGCAAACTTTAAATGAAACATGGAGGATCTCAAATATATGCTTGATACCTCCATAAGATGTATAAGATAGACATTCCTGATAGAGATTACCAGTTGGTAAGAAACCAGTAATCGGGAATATTTCTTGCTTTGTTTCTATATTAGTCACTCCACATCACAAGGAAACACATCTGAATTGTAGTAAGCCACAATGTTTTATTTGCTAATCACAGTTTCAATTTAAATATATGTCAATTTGTTAAAATTAACTACTAAAACAATGTGACACTAAGTTATTGCTTAGGTTAGAACTATGACTAAAAACAAAAACAAGAGTGTGACTAACTTTTATTTAGGTGATTGACCAACTAAGTCGTATTATTAACTTTTTGGTGACTTCGTTATTATTCCTATAACACGGTAGTGAAATACTTAGTTTAAGAGTTAGTAAGATTTAAGATTAGGTAGTAGTAACTAAGTTATACTGACCTACCACCTGAAGGTAGCCTTTCCTCGAGCGCATAGGGTCTGTGTTGACCTGGCACATGTACCATCCACGGTCGACCTCTTGCACATCCTTGATGTGGAGGTACCAAGATCGGTGGTCGTTATACGACAAGCTAATGCGAGGGTTCTGAGTTATTATGTTGTGGTGGATACTGAGAATGGTTTGCGTGTCCACACGAACCCATGCCACCTGGGTAAAAATATATTTATTTATATTTATGTTATAAAATAAAACATAAAACGTATTTCCTGGAAAACAAGGGTTATAATAATTTCGTCCGCATTTAAGTGAATTAAATTTATCTACACTATGTTCGTATCTTGCAATATTAAAATAAACCTTAGCTACTGTTTTAAACACTTATTATTTTTTGTTACAATTATATTTCGAGTCGCATCGAGTATGCAACATACTTTCCGCGTGAGTTCTAGGATTGTCAACGTTTCACTATGTTCTGTGGATATATAATCGTAATCATTGTGTATATTTTTGGTTAAGTAATAATAAGCACTACCCATGTAGAAATACAGTTCAATGTCGTCCCAACAAATTTGAAAACCTTGTATATAAATAAACGACAAGATAAAATGTGCCATATTTTTTTTAATTAAAATTGAGTTATTTTTAGTAATTGATACATTTCCAAAACTACTAAGTAAACCACGAGTTAAAAAATGTGGAGCTTTTATATGAAAAACTAGTGAAAAAAATATACTTTGACCGACTTCTACGTTACATTTATATTTATCACGTGTATATCATTACAGAAAATACTTATTAAATATACATGTAATCAAAAGTTTAAGGTCCTCTTTGGTGAATAAAAGGGATATACGCAAATTTAAGTCTGTGTACTTTTCAAGCATCATCTCTATTTAAATTTAATTCTTAATAGCCTTACGAGGGATAGTAAAAAGACATGAAAATTAAAGTATTTTATTTCAAAAACTTAATTTTTACAAAATTTTGTATCATAGTTTTAAAAAGCTATATATTGTAAGTAATAAATCAAGCGTAGCGCAATTGCACTTACAGTTTACGTTATAACAGTAAGTTACCAAGTGCATGAGTAGAAATTACCAATACATCATCAATGTTTTCCATTGATAAAGTAGCATGGCTTAGTAGCATAATAAGAGTAATTTGGACATTTTAAGACTTCCTTATTACAGACGATATTTCTATGACTTGAGCTTTTTACGACTTAGTTTAAATACCTACTAATACTAGGTAACGAGGTAATGCTTGTAAGTATGTAGACGATAATCTTCGAAACTACAATTCTGTTAGTTATATAAAAATAGCGTCAAGTATCGCCTGATTCTATCAAATACTTCAATTCTGATTGAGGATTTTTTTCATTTCAACTTAAAATAGACAGTAAGAATAAATACAAGATACT
Organism: Calamotropha paludella; assembly: GCA_927399485.1. Lineage (NCBI taxonomy): Eukaryota > Metazoa > Arthropoda > Insecta > Lepidoptera > Crambidae > Calamotropha > Calamotropha paludella. The sequence continues at coordinate 15,229,572 of OV656815.1, read as the reverse complement.
TTTTATCCTGATATTCCCAAGAGAACAGAAAAACGCGGGCAGAATCGTGAGGCATAACCAATACCGACTGGTTATTTTGTAGGTTAAATGCAATCTGACGCATAAAACAAGTATTAAATTTTATGTAAGCTTGCATAATATATCAATTGAGTCCAGTTTTACTTCAAAATATTGATGTGTAAAATATTATTTGTCACAGCCGTGAGGTATTACGATTTGAATATTTTATTTAAAATGACGCTCATGTAAGTTCCCCACGTTTGAGTAAATTAGATTTACTCAGGTCCTTTCAAAGTAGAAAATTATCTCTTTGCCGTTGGCCACTGGGCAGTGATTCTACTAACTAGCTACTCAGCATTATTAATATAAGAAGTTATGTTGGTTGATATGAGTTTACATTAAAAATAAAGTTTAATATAAAAATAGACACGCTTTTATGGTAAACTAAACTATCAAGAAAACAATAAATTTCATTATAACAACTAAAAAATTAACTAGAAAATTTATATCATTGTAAGTAAAGCATGGGGTACTCGATATCGATTGTTGTATTTATTTTTATTTATTTATTTAATTATTATTAAGATCCCATATTATTTTTATTTCGAATTGCAGAATTAATGTAAAAAGAATGTCATACAAAGCCTCCACACTTTTCTTAAAATGACATTAATTTTGTCGACTGAAAAAATATCTATTTTTTTCAGTTTTTTTGTTGTTTTTTAATAACAAACCTTTCTTCTATAAAATAAATCTTGTTAAAGTGATCCGAAATCCGGATAATAACAGCATAAAATGTTTACTGATAATAAATAAGTTTTCAGTCATATGATACCATTTTATTTTTAAAAGACTAAATATTTAATACCAATCAGAACTCAGCAATTACAAAAATAAGATTATCGAATATATTTGAACAATCATTTCAAAATCTTAGATCATGCACAGTAAAGCACAATAGAGTGTATATTGGCATACAATTGAAAAGTAATTAATGCAATATTTTTATAGTTATTCCTAGTTAGAATTAAATTAGTATTGCTTTAATAAATCAATGTATCAATTCCGTATATATAATAATAGCTTGATTAAGTTTCTAAGCGTTTTTTAAATACTATGTCAGTAAACTTAAATTTAAACGTTTAATTAAAATTATTTGCTGATTAATTGCAAACAGAATGTTTTCCGTTTAAAGTTAAGTTTAAAAATAGAAAATTAAACTATTACGGTTATAAATCTGGTGGCAGCGCTGCAATTCCGCTAACTAGTCGTCCTGCATGATTAATAATGGGTGGCGTGCATTCTGGCGAAGTGATATTAAGTTGGCTTGTTAAAACTTTACCGCGTGCTATGCACAATCAAGTCGTGTGAAGTTTCTACTACGTATCCGGTTATAGAATTATACTGTGCTCGGTATCCGCGGGATTTGATATGTCACTAGACTAGGTCTAGTTAATAAATGCAGCACTATTTCGGAAGATAAATATTTTTTAAATTAATTTTGGTTCAAATTAGATATATGGTTTTAATTATTTCATTTAATTATAGGCAAACACATTATTGGCCCACATTTTTAAGATTTCTTTTAAAATCAATTTAGGTACTATATTATACGAAATAAAACTGTGGTTTATGGCTTGCAATAAAGAAGAAAAAATTATGGAAAATATTGTAACCTTCATTGGAAAAAAATTAATGTATCGCCAAAAAAGGAAATCCTAGATTTGTTTGACATGGTTGGATACTAAGAGGTTTGGTAATGTGGGATCTATGAATATAAGATCAGCTAAGGTTCTTTGTTTACTTGATGAGAGCATTCCAAAGTGTTTTTAGCTTTGGTCGTATAGACGTCTGTGACAAATTTCCAGTGATATGAAAACTAGATATCTGATGAAAGCTTGTTGAATGTTCTCTACGCGATGTGAATTTACACTATTTAATGGATTCCAGTCGGTAAAAGCGAATTGAAGATGGAACCAGATAAGAGAATAAATAACTACTACGGTGTTAGTTTGTGCAGAAGTTTCATGTGTTACTTGTAATCAATATTAAAGTTTGAGCAACCTTACTTGGTATCATTATACCAATATGTCTACACTCGAGAGCAATGAATCCGGGTCACTTAAAGAATCCTAAAAATCTCGGAAACTAAAAATGCTAGGTTAATGCAATGAATTGTATTTAATAGACAATGTAATACTCCTTAAATGAAGGTATTAAAACTTCTTAGTTATTGTAAAGTTATATCATAAAAAAATCAAATTTGAAAAAGGGCCACTTTCGAAGATGGAACTACGAAATTACAGCATTTGGTTTTGCTTTTGTTTGTAATCTGTCATTTATGTGGGTACATAAACCATGTTGATAGTGCTCTATATTCATTATTCAAGCTGAAATTATGTCGCTTACGCCTGAAGAAGGCACCAGAATACTTACAATGCTGGAAACCGGCCGGAGTCAGCGCGATACAGCCAGGACTGTCGGTGTGTCGCTGTCAACAGTACAAAGAGTTCTCCGACGTTACGAAGAAACTGGTTCTAACCTACGCAGACCAGGAACGGGCAGAACCAGGTGTACCACAGCACGAGAAGACCGATACTTGGTGAACACCATGCTTCGAAATCGCTTTCTCACAGGAACTGAACTCACCAATCAGTTTCGACGCCTCGGAGGAAGTAACCCAAGTGCATGGACAGTAAGACGTCGGCTTGCTGAATCTAACTTAAAACCCCTTAGACCTGCAAACGGCCCTAAACTGGAGCGTGGGCATCGTATTTCAAGAATAAGATATGCCCAGAGCCACGTAAATTGGAGTATTGAAGATTGGTCAAAAGTTATGTTCTCCGACGAATCAAAATTTATGCTCTACAAGCACGATGGAAGACACAGAGTGTATCGAAGACCAGGGGAAAGATTCAAGCAAGCATGCATCGAAGAAAAAGTAGCCTACGGTGGTGGGTCTGTACTTGTGTGGGCCGGAATTTTTTTCTGAAAGTCGCACAGAGCTGGTGATCATAGAAAACGGCTCTTTAACTAGCGTAAGATATGTGGAAGAAATCCTCAATGATCACGTTGGTCCATTTATGGTCAATTTAGGTGAGGATGCTATATTTATGCATGACAATGCCCGACCTCATACAGGTAGGATTGTGAATGACTACCTTCAAGAGATGAACATTACTCGTATGGAGTGGCCAGCGCGCAGCCCGGATATCAACCCGATCGAGCATGCTTGGGACGAGCTAGGCAGATGCGTAAAACAACGAAACCCTCCCCCAATCACGCTTCGTGAGCTCAAAATTGCTCTCACAGAGGAATGGGAGAATATTCCCCAAAATCGTATAAAGAACTTGGTGTACAGCATGCCAAACCGCGTAAACGCAGTAATGGAAGCACGAGGAGGCAATACGAAGTATTAAAATTCAAGAAAATCGTAATAAAGTTCAAACATTTCATGTTTCCAATTTTTGTTTTAAGGAGAGATCAGCAGTTTTTTTCTTTATGTAATTTTGTGTTAATAAAATGTATGGTGACTCATATTTTTTTTACTTTCATTTAAGGAGTATTACATTGTCTATTAAATACAATTTATTGCATTAACCTATCATTTTTAGTTTCCGAGATTTTTAACATTCTTTAAGTGACCCGGATTCATTGCTCTCGAGTGTATTAAACGTAAGTTTATTATCAATGTGACTCCAAAATAATTGGTTAAAATTAGTCAATAGTACATCGCCTATCAAATAGGAAAAGCAATAGCTTTGTTTTTTATATGAAAACTTTTTGTGGGGTTTAGAACCATACCTATAGATGACCATTTCACAACATTGATTTGATAGATCTGGAGTAATTTAGGTTGATTAGGTGATTGGTTTAAGGTTTTTAACATCATTTTATTGCATTTTATTTGTGATATCGTTAATGATAAGAAAAAATAAAAACATGGTCTAATAACGTTAATCAGATTTTTTTAATTGCAGTTTTAACTTGTCTGGCTGTGGCATAAAGACGGCAAATGCAGAAACGCTTTAAATTTTGCAATTTATTTTACTGTTTAAAATTTATTCCAAAACTCTCTCCCGCATGTCATTTTATTTTATTTTGAATGGGTTCGCTCTTGACCCCAATCAAGCCCGGGGGCCAAGACAGGATTCACGATAGAACAAGCTTACTTAGAAGGTGCCTATTCACTCTGGCTTTAAAAACGGACGGGTCATAAGTACTCGGAAATACAGATGCAGGGAGGGAGTTCCACTCTTTTGCTGGGCTCATTATAAATGATGTTGAGAAGCGCTTGGCGCGACAGGTAGGAATAGCAACCAAGACCTTTCTTGGTTGCTTGGGTGTTAGCCCGCAGTGTGTCTGGATGTCCGATAGAAGAAAGGAGATGGTGGTATGAGCATATGCAGCTCCTGAGCACAGCTTCTCCAAAATACAGTTTTGCGGTGGTGAACAAAGGTGTGTAACTTGTTCTTCAACAATTTGCTGTCACCAATGAGCTAGAGCTCTGCGCTGGATTGTGTCTAGTGCAGCAAGTTGGTATTTTGCTGAGTCGTCCCAAAGGTGGCTGCAATATTCCATGCAAGATCGGACTTGAGCTTTATAGAGAGTTAAAAGCCAGTTTTTTGCTGCAGTTTCAGCCTTCGTCTCGATGTTGGCGCCGAAGTTGAGGTTTGAAGACAACCCCATGCCCACAAGCTTGGCGCTGCTGGTAATAGGTACAGATGTACCTCGGAAAGTAGGAGTGAGATTGAAGGAACTCCTTTTTGCCCTGAAAAGACACGCTTCCGTTTTGGAGGCGGCGAAACGAACAACTGATATACTGACGAACAAAAAATTACTGTCATCCCACCGGGAAACGTGGCTTAAGCTATGGTTCGTTCGTTTATTTCGAATTCTCAGCGCAGTAAATGTTTCTACATCGTTGTAATGTTAGTACATTTAGTGCAATTTTTATAATAAGGAGCCATTATGCTTAAAACCTGTAAAGTATTATGCTTAAAAACTAAATCAATATTAGAGTAGATACTTGTTAAATGGCAACTTTTAAACCAAGCGTTGATGACTATGGTTAGTGCCTAGCCAGTCCTGCCCGCTTAGCATACGCAACACGACGAAAATTTGTCGACCCGTTTTCTCGTGTTTTAGCCATTTATCGTCAGTCACCTCTAACATGGTTAGAAGTCAACTTCTTATGTCAAAAGAGTAAGTTTACTTAGCCACGGATTTTTGTCTACAAACTCTAACATAGCAATAGCGTTTTGTCGAAATTTTTATCGATATTATCGACATATTTCTCGTCTATGCGTCAGTACGTAGAGAAGGAGACGACAAGTGGTTTCTGTGCTATTTCGATTAAAGCGATGGCGGTGTCTTATTGCAATTATGTACTCAAAGTATATTAAGGGCAAACGAAACGTAAATATTTTTGTTTTGTAGTTGTTATATAGTTGTAGTATATATACATACACATATATAGGTATAAGTATAGATATAGGTAAGTCGAGCCATCGCCAACATAATCTACGGCAAGCGTAGGTGACTTTTGACTTTTAAGTAGGTTAATTTTGGATGGGTATCCAAACAGTTCCAGTTTCTACCTACTGAATTAAAAGTTAAAATTATACCCAATAATATCAAATCTATAACAATATTTTAAATAACAATCGGATTAGTAATAGAAAGAATATCTAATTATGTTTTAAAAATATATTTTTCTTTGTGTAGTAACATTTATCAATCTACTTATAGCTGACTCATTGCATTCTTTACAAATCTTAACCGTTTAGTATAAAGCACCGACCTAATGTACCTACTAGTTTGTTCTTTTTAAAATTTTAGATATAAAAAAGTCGGTCCCATTTCCGGTTGTTTTTTACTGATCCCGTTAAGGAACAAAATAATAAAATAAAATCCCGGGGATAAAATCCCAGGTTTTTTTACGATATATTGGCACAAATATTTGATCTGTACCTTATTTCTTCGAATCCTAAGACCGATGTAATTAAATAGGTATTTCCCGCTTGGTTTTCCATTATTACTTTCAAGTGATTTATTTAATCGTCTTTATTTGGTTTAAAGTTTCGGTGGTTTCAAAAAAGAAACAAATACCGTTGACTTAGCGAGAAACTATCAACCACAGATTAAATAAGTCGTCAGTCAACGTCAAAAATTTATGTAATCCACATTTTCAAAAAATAAATAAAAGTGGTCAAAGACACAGCATAAATTAAATAAAGGCCGGCTGGGCGAGAAAGCAAGAATCGTGGTAAAAGTTTTGTATTTGGTGTTACTTACCCATTCTTTTTGAATAGCAATTTTAATTGCTTACATTTTTTTTTATTGTTTAACTAAAACTTGTTACTACACTTATTTCTTCCGCAATAGAAATAGTAGGTTTTTGGTAAATTTATTTTATTGAAAACGCTTTAATTCAATTGTAGGTACGTAAAAATACCTAACGGATAGGTAAAAATGCGAGTCCATTATGTATTAGGTATCTCGGTGTGGCCAATATTTAATAACTTATAATTATATTATTGTAGATTCACAAATACTTCTTATGAAATGATTCTTGTCTATCTTAAAGTTAGTTAAGCTTTTTTCATGTTAGTAAATTAGGATTAACATAAATACATTGTTCAACCTTTAATAATTAGAAATAAACCTATTTAATAAAAATATAAACTTTAATAAAAAATATAATACTGTAGCTATCTTTTTCGACATGAGTAGGGCATTTGATTTTATTTCGCATAATTTGCTCATTGAAAAATTTTGTGCTTATGGTATACGTGGTGTCACTTTAGACTGGTTAAAAAGCTTTCTATCAAATCGAGTCCAGCATGTAAACATTAGATAAATAGCTCCTATTCTCGTGAAGACTCAACCTGCTCTAAGATGAGGTGTAATAGAGTCGGAGTGCCGCAGGGCTCTATATTGGGACCCTTACTATTCACACTCAACATAAATGATCTTCCAAAGATTACGAAATTTCATTGCTCACTCTATGCTGATGACATAGCCTTAATGATAAGTAGTAAAACAAATAATTAAGTAATTTAAATAACATAATAAACTCTACAATAAGTGACATTGGATTGTGAATTGGATAACTGATCGTTCCGTGTTTATATATTTATGAACTATGTGTCTTTGTTTAATTGCATCCTGAATTCTATAATACAAAAAAAAAACACTGTAGTATGTTCAATACTAGATATCCAAACAAATTATGTCAGATAAATTCCAGGTCGGAAATATGTAGTAAAATACCCTAGCAATGTCAATAAAATACATAATAAATTACCTGACATGTTTAAAGCACTACCGCTTAGCACATTCAAGCTACATAAATGGTTAGTTGAAAAATGTTTTTTTATTCTGTCGCTAAATTTATAAATGACAAAATATGATTTGTAAATTTGACTCATCAACATTATTATAGAATTTCGAAAATTATTTTATAAATATAAATAACATAATAATTAAAAAAATATTTTAATGTTTAAATACATATTTTGTAAACATCCATATGTAACCACAAGTAGGACAATAAAGAAATAAATGAATAAATGGATAAGCTCAAAAAACTTTTAGGTTACACTGTAACCAGATGGTAGATAATTATTTTAAATATTTCAAATAAAATTAAGCACAACCCTTTAAATTATAGCCCTTCATCGTAGAGGAAATTGACGAAACTGACCTTCCGCATAACCTGTAGTTTTTAATGTTAACTGTGAAATTTTATACTCACTATTTTGTGAGCTGTTGTCCGTACAAATACTTTTATAAATTAATTTAGCCTTACCGATTAATAATAATTATGATCCAATTTTCTATTCATATTCGATTTAGATTAACTTAAATACCCGATTCTTATATTTTATACTAACTTACTTTGTATCCTCGCAAGTCTTCTACGACACAGGCTAGAAGCGCATCACGGCCCACCGTGACTGTCACGTTCGGTACAGGCTCCACAAACCGCGGGAACAGTGACTCTGCAACAAGTGATACTTTTGTAAAGTATTTACATACTTAATATCCGTCATGTGATCAATGATTAATGGAACCGTCACAGTTCATTTAATAAACTTCTCCCCCTCCTTTGCATGACAAAGGATGGGAGGGCTAATGTAAATAGAATGATCACAACTTATTTGACATTACAGGGTCTTAGTAGAGTACGGTTACGGTTGGGTCTCAGTTTGCCAAAACAGGTTTGTGTCACACTGGAAAATATTATATTAGTATTTACGGTCTATCACTAAAGTGCCCAAAGGGCAAAGATTAACGTTGGAATTCTGTAAAAATGTATTAAAAATTGCAAAAGTGGTTTTTAATTATTCCCAATAACTTGACTGAGTTACATGTCATCATCATAGATGACGCTTCGTACCACTCTGTTCAAAAAGATAAAGCGCGAACGATGAACAACCGTAATAATAAATGAATTGATCTGATGATTGAAAAACAAAGTAGTAAAGGCAGATGCGACGAGGCTGAAGAAACAACTATTGAGATTAGTATGTATTTATAAGACTCGAACTCCAACATAGGTCTTGGATGAAATCGCTGAAGAAATGGGCCATTCTGTCATTCGTTTACCACGATACCACATTACTACTGCTACAGTACCATTGCAGTTGAAATTATCTGGGCCCAAGTCAAAGTCACACATACAACTTTTTAAATATTTTTCTTAAACATAAAAATGGGAAACACATCATTTTTCAACACATTTTCATATTTTCTACACTATCAAACATTTATTTTACTATCGCTTCATTTTATGTTGTATTTAAATAAACATTTTTAATTGTTTTTTCTAGGTCACATTACTCAATTATTAACTGATGCAAATGATGCATGTGTCTGTAACACCAGAAAACTGGAAGGAAATGGTCAACAGAGCTAGTAAAATCATTAAGAAGATTGGAAGCGCGAAGATCAGTTAGATTTAATAATCAATCTACAAATTTGCTCCAGTGACATTATTGCGATAAAAGCAAAAACATTAAAAGTTTTCTGTATTTGAAACGTCAGATATAAATATAAAAAACAAAACAAAACGTATTACGAATCAGTTAAAAGTGGTTTTCCTTAAATATCTATGATTTCATCAAAATTATGATAGATTATATCAATATTGTCCTAGCACTAGGCATGACACTTAGACTATAGTTCGTTCAAGCTATATTTTCTCGAGAATTAATTATGGATTCTTCCATAACACAAGTTTGTTTTGTACTAGTCTAATTGGTGTGAAAGTAACAAATATTATTATAATTATAAATAGAGAGCGGATTTTATAACTTTGTTTATAAGTGGAGGGTATTTTCGGAACCACTAAATCTATTATTATGTATCCATTTTGTACAAACCAGGCAAAGCCAGGAAGAATTATTAGCATAGTATAAATTAATTAACTGAACGTATTACAGTCTCTTTTGAGTTATTGGCCACATAATTGACACCACCACCAAAAGACAGATTTGATTTGCATAGAATTACGTGCGAATTCATCGCATGGACATAAGTAATAATAAAAAATATTTTTTTATCTTTCAAGGATAATTCAAATGTGTATCTTACTTTCTACCGCGTAGAAAATTAAACTTCATACTCTCTTAAGAATAAGTTATAGGTCCCGGGTTAGATCTCCAGTCAATGTAGAAACTAAATTGTTGTAAAGATCTGGATGTTGTGGTACTGTGGTTGTTACTGAATTTCATAACATACCTAAGTACTATTTAACTTGGGTTCAGAACATCGTATGTGATGTTGTATAATATTTATTTATTCTAATTACTAATTAACTTTTTGCATAGAGTGACATATAAAAAGTATGTATGCTAACTATATATACTAACAGTATTTATTTAAAATCTATAGATCTAAAAATATACTTTTTAGTTAGGCTGTGACATCTTTATAGGTCAAGAGGTCAGGTAGTCATTTATTCATATGAAAATCACTCAACATCGGCCCACGCCAATAAGCTTTCGGTCTATCCTATTACCCTGTATTTTGTAACAGAAACTTGATAGATTGACGGATTTTATTGTTTCATTCAATTTGCCAAGAGCACAATGTGTATTCGAGCACAGTATTTCACGATAGGGGTGAATACAATGTGTTTCTTTGTTGTGTAGGTCACATGCGATCAGTATTTGTTGTTACATTAACGACTTATGTCGTCTTTGTATTAATTTAAGTGACTTTGTTTAATTAATGTAAATAAAAATTAGTTGTTCCTACTAATGCTTCCCTAGGTAGTTTAATAAAAGCAGGTTTTGGTTAACTTTTCCGGTTAAATTCTGGGTGTATAGAGTAGCCAACAATAAACTATTTATAATGTACCAGAATATTTTTTTTTCATTCCTAATGTCATATTTGTATAAGATTTAAAATACGCCTATAAAAATAACCTCATCTTAGGTACTTGAAATCAAGAACGATCACGAAAAATAAGTTTATTTTTAGGTTTTAAACACAGTGATACGCAATAACACACAATTGAACACGTACCCATGTGTTTATTGAAACGAAAAAAATGAAGAATAACAAATTTGGCTTCAAGAATCAGTTCTAAGCAAGCCACAACCAAAATAGAAGCAAATCTTTTTTATTTCGTGAAGACAAAGTGTAAATAGTAATCAAATTAGCTGCATAGCCCAATATGCGTTGAAGAAAAGATGATTAGTTTTATAAAAATAAAAAAGAGGTTTTTTTATTCACCAACGCTTTATTGCAAATGAACAGATTTTATAGATAGAAAAAATTACTTATAATTAGGCCATGGTGATATTTACTTCTGGGATTCGTCGCCATTACATAGTGCAATAAGGCGGAAGATAAATGCTCCTACGTTTCTTCTTTTATTCATTACTTGATTACAGACGCTGTAAAAACCATTTTGAGATTTTGAAAGAAAATTATACGCGTTAATGTCAACTAATATAAAATACATGCACATACATTAACAATGAATAGCTAATTTAATGTTATCTCTGTTAAGCACACGCAAAAGCTACGTAACAGTAGAGACATGACTCTTAATTTTGTAGATGTTCCTTTAAACGCTTTGCATATTACTCCAATATTTGCATATAATATTTATTCGGAATCAGAGTCAGAGCTTATGTATAGTCTATGAAACTATAATTTTTGTTGAATTGATTATTGAAGCTTGCTATTGTAATAGACCAAGTAGCACATAGTAAGATGCTTGTAAGTAATTTGTTGAATTGTTTAACGATCATAGAAAAACCTGAGCCACCATAACGATAAAAGTAGGACAAAGACATTATACAAAACACAAACCAATATGTGTATTCATTCAATGGAAAAAAACATTCTATGTATTTTTATTGACTATGGTAAAATAATAAATAAAATTCCTTTAACAATTGGTAGCTTTGTCTAGATTTAGGGTCCGGCCAGGATTTACGTTCGGATGCTTCTTCCTTAACGGTGTGGCATCTCGTCTAACAACGCAGATAATTATTAGACAAGATTAAAATTAACACGATTGCATTTTTTTACTTAGTCTTTATGCTTCAATTGTTTACTACTTAAACCAACATCAATATTTCGTTATTACTTATTGATATGATTTTTGTTGGTAGTAATATAATGTTTAACTTTTATTTGATATTATAGAATAAGAATAAAAAAAGCAGAATGAAAAATAATATTTTCAGAATTCTTTATTTTAAGAACTTATATATTTTTAAAAACAAGAGCGTGATTCGATTTTAAACTGATATGGTATAGCGCCGTCTTTGTATAATACCAGGATGACCAAGGCAAAAATACGAACGAAGATTAGAACGGAACTGTGCAGTGCATGGCATGAAATCTGTCCTGAGTGATACAAAAATAAACACATTGTTATCTTACCGGATTTGGCTTAGAACTATTGTAGTCAACGTAGGTTTATAAGTGCCTACAGATGAATATAGATAATGTTTGAGGTAAATTAAAGGTTATATTTATAATAGGCCGTAGATAAAGTATTTTGAATTTATAAAGTATGTATATAACTTGTTGCAGCTTTTTGTTATACGTTAAGCCACGTATATCACTAAACCACTAGAATTATGTGTAGTAGTAGTAGTAGTGCGTATTATGTGTAGTGGTATGCTAGTGCCTCGTTTGTCATTTATTTGCTGAAGATCTGTATTCTAGCTATGACCTAGCCTAGACATAACAATGTTATTAAAATAATAAAAGCATAATGTTATTTGAGTATTTTCAATCGGTAAAATGTGGGGAAAATCTTTGTATACCGGATCATTGACGGTTGAAAGCTTAAGAGCATTTCAAATTAGTTTTCATAGAGAAAACGAAATATTCAATTATTTATTAATACTGTCCGCCACTTCTGGCATTTTATTAAAATATTACATAACAGTGATAGTAGTTTATATATTCATAATATAATGTTTTGGGATGAATCTCTATGGTTTATTTATAATCTTATCTGTTTATTCAATTTGCTTTTTTACATCATGGTTGATTATTGTGCTGTATAATATGAATTTTATTACGTTAGATAACAATATGCTTATAATTTCATATTTATATTCTAACACGTATATGAATAGGGTAGCAGTATCACGTGAACGTCAATTCTAATGTGATACACATGTCGATGTGAGCGATGCTCGAAAGCCCGAACAATCTATTCGGGCTAAACAACCTGAGACACGGAAAAATATCCGCAAATGATTGATGAGTGCGCACGCGAATAGAACAAATCCATCGCACGCCCATCAATCTTGGCTCCTACCCTGCAGGCGACGGCTGCGACTGTAATGAAAGAAGAGCTTACCGAGCACATATAAACAATCGGAAAATGTTGTTTCTAATATCCCGCCAAGATAGATGGCGCATGAAATGTCCCCGCTCATTTAGAACTCGAGTCTTTTAAATTTAACGAAGAGGAAAAGTAATACTTCATCATTACTTATTTTCTAAGTGAAAAACCCAAATTGGTAGGTAACACAGCTTCGAGTATTGCGTCATATTAGAATTTATAATACGCTTGAATGGTTCTTCATTTTGATCGTCACGTCGTTATTTAATTTATGTATTAGGGTTAAGGTATGAAATTTGAAAAGAAAAAGATGAAATAGGTATATTTCTTTCATCAACGTTCATTGTTCATATATTTCTGCCATCTCATAAGGTAAGGAAGGTATTGTATGACTCAGAATGTCTATTAGAACTCTGGGGACCTGGACTCAAAAAACTGTGTAAAGGCAGTTTGTACTGCTTCTTGGGCAGAAAATGGTTTTCCAAGCAGAAAATTGTTCAAATTGCGGATAAAATGGTAGTCGGTTGGAGCCAAAACCGGAGTACGGAGAATCGCGAGTAGGGATGATAACGGATGGTTACTAAGTGCAGGTTTTGTAATGTTTTTGTAAGGTGTGAGGTCTTGCGTTGTCACGAAGTAATAATGGTAAAGTTCAATTGTTGGGTCGGGTCTGTTGCGCTGGGAGTTAAGTCATCATGGTTCTAAGTTCTGTACAGTAGATATCAGCTGTTATGGCTTGACCGGATCTGAGTAAGCTAAAGTGAATTACGCCGTGGACCACCAAACAATTATTTGTGGGTAAGCTTCGCTTTAGGACATTGTCGCGGCGTTTATCCTGGAGTTAGCCATTGAGTACTTCGTTTGCGATTATTTTAGAGAATCCATTTTCGGCACACGCCACAATTCGGTCCAAAATCCATTTATACCTCTTGCGGTTTAATAAGGTAAGGAAAATTTCAACGCGCGCTTTTCTTTGCAGTTCAGTCAAATTATGAGACACCCACTTTTCAAGTCTTTTGTTTGGTTTAGCGTTTAGCGCGAAAGGGTTAATATTGTCGTTAAACTAACGTCAAACCATGTCGCTGATTCCTTAGTAGTTTGATATGGATCGGCTTCCACTTTCGTTTTCAATATATATTTCCTTCGTAGCAGGTCTTTCTCGTGGTTCATTCTTCAAGTCGAATTTTCCAGTACGCAATTGGTTAATCCAAAAACGCATTAGCTGTTTCTGCTGCATAAGTTACAGGTCCGATTTTATATTAAAAAAATTCGTTTTATGTATCTTTATGTTTGAAGTCGAACGTAAAAACTTTTGAAAGTCAAACAATCTATTGTCATATATTTTTAAGTTTAGAATGTTTTCTTTATCATGTGAAAACAAAATTCTTTTGAAATGTGTGTAACATGCAGATTTGATTTTAATTCAATGTGACCAGTACTTTTAATTCCTATTATATAACTATTTTAGACAACAATATTTTTGTCTCAGTTGCACGCGTTATTTTCAATGCGTTAGAACTGAGATGAAACTATAATTATTAAAATACAATATTTAATATGACTCTAAAGTTATGTTTGAGTATTGCAGTATTGCATGTAGAGTAATTAATACGGTAATTAACAGTTTTATGGGATATTTGACATGGTTTATTAATAAATTCAGCTATTTAGGCATTATTGATTGAAGCTTATAAAACACACACAACAAATGAATATTTTGCTTTATTCAGTCAAAGATATATAGCACATAATAGGTATTTGACTGTATAAACCAAAATATTTAAGAACTACTGTCAAAACGATTAGAATCAAATTCAAATGGATTTTAATTGCTCAGAATCAAACAAACAAGAACTTTAGCAAGTTTTGGAAAAAGCACCAATAAACTGAGCCCGAGTCCGTGTATTCCTGCGAGCGTCGCTGATTAGTACGAACAGACTGACATAGCGAATGCCTTCTGAAAGCACTTTAAAGTTGAATTCCGCCTCCATCGTGAGTCACAGGCGTCTGATGCTGGGTGTCGTGTTGAGGACTTAAAAGTAGTATTGCTAGTATAGTATAGTAAATATTGCTTGTTATTCCATGTGGTGGGTGAATAGAATAGCATTTATCCTGTACACCTGTATCATTTAAGGCTATTAATGATACTGGAGGATACCACTATACACCTTCCATAAAACCACAAAAAGTGCAGGAGCGCTTTTCGCATTATGGTCTTTCACTGTGATCCCCAACTCGCCTGCAAAGCGTGAAGATTTTGGAAATCCCTCCGCCTAGGGGAGGCCTCTGACCTACAGTGGATGTTTTCTAGCTGACATTATGATTGTTGGTTAAAAAGCCATTATATTATTACAGGATAGTATCAAAATGTTAGCTTGAGAGTGAATATTTAAAATATTGGTGACATGATGGCTCATTTAGCTATATTATTATAAATAAGTGCGAATATGGATTAACATATTAAAAGTCTTAAAATCGTAATATTACTAACTGTATCTGTAAAATATCGTCGATTTGTGCCATTTTAGCCACACATCTGAGTAATCATGTGAGTTAAAGTTCAAGAATGTAATAACATAATTTTAATTTCTTCATATTTTTCCTTGAGGAGTGATTTATTAGTATAACTTTTGCTCAAAACAGCTTCAAAATTTATTTAATCATCTTTTCAAACATCAGAGAAAATATTTTACTGTCAGAGGAAATCATAATATAAATCTATATATTTCTTTTCGTTTCTTTAAATAAGTATCTGGATTTTTAAGGTGGTGTCTGTTTTATATCTTGAAAAAGTATTAAAATGCGTACACATGACACATATGATAAGGTGTCCCGTTATACCGTCTGTATTGCAAAGGTGTGGATTCACTTTGGTTGTCCAGATTTGGCATTGTACATTTTAATTGATGAGCTATATTCTTCGACATAAACTAAATATTTCTATCGAGCCTTTTTAGTCTCTGTGATATAATTTTATTATTTATTTATTAGAATATTCAGCGATCCTCTCAAGTATAAGAATTGTAATTGTTAAACTTCGTAGCTGGCTTAAATTATTAGAAAATGAAAAATAAAAGTAAATGCTAAGTATGTGTGACGGTTGTGTTGAGTTATGTAACTAAGAAAATCTTTACTTTCGAATGTTTTTTAACGGGTGTTTTTATGTATTTCGGCAAAAATGTATTTTACTCCTTAAATCCAGTAACGATTAAAATAAAATAGTACTTAATCACAAAATGTGGCGATGAACATAAAGTTTAGGGTGGTCTTTATGTATACTTATAGCTGTCGTATGTTGAATAAAATATTACTTGTAATTTAACCAGGATTCATTCTCAGTATAAGGCTATTAAAGGTAACCAAAATCAGTGAGAGAACTTATAAGCATGGAATACCTGTCTATGTTTAGAGTTGTTACAAAACCTTACATGATGGTGCGAAACATATTCTAGTTTGGGATTGGAATCATATTTTAGAAACTATTCAAAGATGCAAACTGAGTTGGGTAGACGTTGGCAGCCATTAACTATTGAAGCAGATACGCTTGACACTGTAAGCCCACAGTAGTTTAAATTGACTTCTTGATTGAAAGAGATAACGGTCTCAACGAATAGTATATTACAAGATTGGTATTATACCGGTGTTACTAAAATACCTAGAACTAATTTACTTAATTTTGTAAAAAATTACCCTTCTCAATATAGGGGTCAGAGGTCATTAGGTCAGGTTTGGTAATCTCAGACGTCGCTGGTGAGATTCCCACAGTTACATGCGGTAATAAAATAAGGAGGAAGCTTACCAAGAACCGGCTTGATAGCATGTTTATTACTCACCGTTAAAAATAAATTAAATTAAAATACATTATGATTATGACACCGGATTTATTAATTAGAGTCCACTTCTCGGTGTAAATATAACTAATGATTTGTTATATTAAATATTGCCGTATTTATTATTACTAAATAAGAAAATAAAACCTTTACAATGATGCGGGTCCTAAAAAAGATACGCACAATATTAGAAAAAACAATGCCTGCGATTATGAAGGTTTCCCGTAGCCTATCGGTTGAGATGTCAGCATTAACTCAAGCGGACCGAGTTCGACCGCGACCCGCGACAACTAGCGACCCGCCCCGGCTTCGCACGGGTGCAATGTTTTACTATATTATGCATGTATTATACATATAAACCTTCCTCTTGAATTACTCTATCTATTAAAAAAAACCGCATCAAAATCCGTTGCGTAGTTTTAAAGATTTAGGCATACATAGGGATATAGGGACAGAGAAAGCGACTTTGTTTTATACTATGTAGTGATGCGTTTATCGCATTGTATATATTGTTTAATAAAATAATAATAATTAACAATATTGAAATAATTATTAATTAACATCAAAATATAATTGTGCGAAATTAGTTCTTACACTTCCGCGCATATTAAACATTTTAATAAAACACTTTTTACGGATTTTGCGCATATTTTATTTTATATTTAAACCAGACGTTTCGACTCCTTTACAGGAGTCGTGATCACAAAATGACTAAGATAATGGTTGTAGTCTTGTGCGAATTTAAATGACACTTTCTATCAAATTATAAAGGCTTCTTATTTAAGTGAATATGCTAACCCTATTGTACCTTTGAACATTATTTCTAAGAATTTTTTTACACGTTTATTTTAACTATACGTTTATATAGTTCAAAATGGTAAAAAGATTGAAATATGAAAAAAAAACAACTTACATTCTTTGCAATTTAAATGACACTTTTTATCAAATTATAGGGTATATATATATATTCTTATTCAGTGAATATGCTTACCCTATACCCCCCTTATCTAACCCCCTTTAAACAATATTTCTAAGAAATTTTTTACACTTTTATTTTTTCTATGCGTTTATATAATTCAAAATGGTAAAAAGATTGAAAAATGAAAGATAAAACTTACATTCTTTGCAGGGTATAAAAAAATAAAATTTTTAATTAGCGTATCAAGTAAACGAAATCAAGTAGTTCATTATACAGCGACCTACTTAGCCTATGTGAAATCTCTTCTGTTTTGAAACTAGCACTCGGCACTTGAAATATGATTACAGTCTGTAAGTGAATGAAGTGTTTACGGTTGTGAGCAATGGAGTCCGAGTTCCCCGTACATACATAACTGTCGCAGTCGCCGCGATAAGTCCCCATGACAATGCAAATTAGATTTTCAGTACACCCGCTGTCCTGACAATTACAAACACTGCCATGAAAAAAGTTTGTGTTTTTATAAAGAACATGCTTTGCTTTTTTGGAATAATAACAGCTCATATTTTGATGAAAATTTCAACACCATAGAGACAGTATCCTACATAACAGAATATTATATATTAATGAATAATAAAGCTTTTTGAATAGCGATAATTCAAATTACGACTTATTGTCTGAGTAATAAGAGCATTAATGTGATAATACGGGCTGATGAGCGAATGGAATTGCACGGCTACGTACTTGAAATATGATTACGGTCGGCTCATCAGGCTTAAGTGTTTATGGATGCACGTGAAGCTCCGACCGTTTCTAATTGGTAAACCTTCTGTAACCGAGGTCCGCGCGATCACACAAATTAAATTTTCACCGAATATATAAATATAAAGTTGACGGGCTAGAATATAACAAATGAGGCACCAGAAATATTTAAATTACGACGACCGTTTGGTGCAACAACGGTAGCGATCCTGCCTTTCGCACCGATGGTCCTGGGTTCGAATCCCGGAAGGGGCAGATGTTTGTATGATGAATAAGAACATTTGTACTTAGTCACGGATGTTTGTATATATTTCTATGAATATTAGTTATATATGTATGATATATGGATGTCTATCCGTTACCCTAGTATCCATAACACAAGCCTTAAAGTGCTTACTGTGGGCTAGGTTAATTGGTGTGAATGTAGGAAATATTTATTATTATTATTTATTACAATCTAATTGTATTCTTAAAGGACGGAATTATACCTATAATTATAGCATATCTCAAGTAACAGATAGAGCTAATATGCTTTTGTTGCTTAGATATTTCTGTTTAATGACGAGAAATAACAAAGCTTTCCTAGCAACTGTACCGAAGTATTCTATTCCTATTTATATTTATTGTTATTTTGAGGTAACAGTTGGTTACAATCTGTCGGCAACTATAAGTACCACAAGTATTAACGAGATAGCGCTATTTGAAACTGTAAGAATGAGAGCAATAGAAAGCTCAAATAGTTTTTTACTGTATAAAATTGCGTTTTACAAGAAATTCATTTGTATAAGTAAAATGTCTGTTTTCGAGATCGGAAAATAAAATAAATTGATATACAAGAATTGATCGAATAAATAATTAAATGAGAATATTTCACATATATTTTAATTTTTCCAACCGTCAGTTATCACCATTTTTTATTTAGTATCTTCCTTTTAGGTGATTGCTGGATAATTAGAACAGCTCATTCGAAAAGTTAACGCAGGCCGTGTCACTTAATTAATATTAGTTGACGGCGTATACAGAACAATGGCCATTTGCAACTAGGTGTGGGTCATGTATAAAGGTGCAGTTAGTAATTAATATGTTGAATATCACTGTGTATACTAAGTATTTCAAAACCTTTGAAAATAAGACTTTTGACCAACACCAATCTACCAATGTTCTTACTTCTAAGATGTGCAGGTCTTCCGAACTTCAGGATGAGCCAAAACCAATAACTTGGGCTCCAGATCCATCACTCGGGCTCAGTGCTAATTGGTGGGTGCTAGTAATATCCGAAACACAATGGAGCCTGAGAACTTTTTGTAATAGTCCTATAACAAAAGTGAAAACTACTGAAGGTCCGAAACCATAAGCCGCGCGCACTTAAATGCGCCATATCGGGCTAAAAATATATTGACCTTTATCATAATTTAGAACTTTGGTAATGTATTTGAATGTTTAATGGTAAATGCTACAGGTATTCATGATTTAGACCATTATAAATAATTTACCTTAGCATTGCATTTCATAAAACACATGTTGGATTGTATATGTTTATGGCTTCAATCTTGAAGATACAGTAAGTAATAAATACATATAACCTCTTTTTAATAAGCGTCTATATCAATCATTAATAAACAACAGAACAAAGAGAATGTATTATATATTTTTATAATTTTTACATATTTTCGGGTCACAAGTCCCGCCTGAGAATTCACTTGTGACCCGCTTGTGAAGATCGCATTGAAAAATGCATAAGATATGTAAAAATTATAAAACTAAATGGCTGTTTCATCTTAATCGATTGCAAACATTTGTAAAAGTGTTTCTTTCGAATACGAGAGGATGTTCCTCTAATTGATAAAACAACGCTGGCCTTTAGCGTAAAATCAGAAAGGTACTAGAAAATTTCGACGAGTGTTCACAAGGCTCGGCAGCTCAACTGGGAGAGCATTGGACCGTTTCATTTCCAAAGGTTGCGGGTTCGTTTCCCGCCTGAGAATTCACTTGTGACCCGAGTCGATTATTTCTAATATTCTTCTATTATGATAATTTATATATTATATAAATTCACCGATATTGTTAGATGCCTGACCTAACCTAATCAGTTAGAGTGCCTTGCCTGACTTAACAGGAGAAGCGAGTCTAAACTCTTGGATAAGTGTTTTTTTTAAACAATACTGAAATTGAATAAGATATTTTTTTTAATTTTCCTTGTTATTAATCAAAATTACACAGCAACTATCAAAAAGTCTAACCTGAAAAGGATTATTTGCATCTCGTTCATCAATAATCTTGTTGAAAAATTCTATATGAAAGCGTTTGAAATAAAGAAGTGTGGTTTTTAAATCCGATCATACGTTCCAATACAAAAATTGCTATCTAAAAATACCTAAACCGATTGTGGCAAATTGAGGCGAGTCTCGTGTGGCTTCACGGTGGCTTGACGTGCTCACGTGCCCATTCGTGAGTATCGATTTTATGCAAAATGCAACAAGATTCACTCGAATTCTCCAACAGTATAGGGTGATGTACATATATCTGGCAATTACAACTGTATCGCTATCGAGGCATGTAAATGATCGAAAATGGTCGGGCGCGTTGGAATGTTGCTCAATCCGAAATGAGAGAATTGAAGTTGTATATAAACATGGCACACAGTTAGTGGTTACAGTGAATACGAAAGCTCGCTGGTCGCTTTAATAAGATGTTGATAAAGCCAATTCAGAAATCCGATATCTACGGCTGTTTATTATCCGTTGCGCCTAATTTTAGTTTCGACCCCATTGTGTAAACTGAATGTACAAACAAGTAATATGAATTTCGGTTAGTTAAGTAATTCGAAGTTTGCAGATCATGTTTCTGTTTGGAATAGAACGTAAATTATCAACACTGAAATAATTTGAAAGTGGAATAATTAATTGGATAAGCCTTAATTCCTTTTTGGTTTGGAGAGGAGGAGAGCGATATTGTTCGTTTACCATTCTGCAAAAACCCCTTTTTTCAACCTTGCAGTAATAGGGAAAATAATTATAATGAAATAAAAGTTCGAAAAACAATATGCCTCATTAAACCAATTTACAAGTTACTTCTTTGTTGCCTTCTACTTCTTTGTTGGTCAATGAGCCTTGAAATGTGCAAATGAAACGCGTCAACGCGTCAAATATTATACTTACAACAAATTACAAAGCAAAGTTTTCAATTGTGTAAGATAATAGCAAAGGTGGTAAGAAAAAAGCAAAGGTTTTAATATAATATTTTGTTTGTCTTATTTTGATATGCCTCTACAATGTAATAAAATAAATAAAGCTTTAGTTTTTTAAGAATTAATGCTGACCACTGGATGACCATTTGTACAAATAACTTATGAATCGATCATATGATGAATATGTCACCGTATGTTTGTAAATACCGTTAGATTATAATCTATCTCGCGAGATAGTAAACTATCGAAAGATTGTGAATTGTAAAATATGCGTTTAACTGTAAGCAGTATGGTATGGTTCACAATCTTTCGATAGTTTACAATCTCGCGAGATAGATTACAATCTAACGGTGTATACAATTTTACGGTGACATATATAACTTCTAACAGCTTTTAGAGACTGATATTTGAACACTTTCTAAAACCTGTAATTGTTTTTCCTATTAACTAATATTCGAATTCGCATTAAAATTGCCTTTTGCTGTATCTATTTGTAATAAATAAATAAAAAATAAAATTAGATATGTAGCTTATGGTGCTTTATAAAATCTATTTTAATATCCAAATTCGGAAACGATATATTTACGACCTATTTTTCGACAGCCTCCATGGTCAAGTGGCTCGTATATCAGTTTTCATGGTTACGCTACTTCGAGGTTCGTAGGTTCAATCCCCAACCAGATCAATGTAGAAAATGATATTTTCTATATTGGGTCTAGTCTATTAAAGTTCTAGATATATTAGATGTTCTATTAAAGTCGTTATTTCGGAATCAATGGCAACTGAGCAATTTATGAACGATGTCCAATATTTATATTTATTAATTTACATTTACAACAAAAAAAATATATGTTTATTTGAAAACAAGTTTGTTTTAATTATTTTGCTTTAGTGTCATATTTTAATTCTAGGTATCGCTCACCAGTTTTGTCGTCATGATTTTAGCATATTTATGAACATCACAAACTATGGAGATAACAGTATAAAATACATATGCGCATATCATATTTTGCTCTATCTGACCTTGATTTTAATATTGCTCACTCTGTGTTGTGTATATCAACCAATTATGTATGACACTACATTACGTGTATTTAAATATATTTAACATAATGTTTGTGTTCTGAAAATACCGGGCCACTCAGAATGTTTGAAATTATTTAATAAAATTATTTTACTTGTAAGTTTGATTTTCTGTTTCTCAATATTTCTGAGTATCCTATGTAAAACTTGTAGTGTTATTCTTTATATTGAAACTAGGACGAACGTCGGTTTGGTTGTATAAATTAGACTAATCTGGCTGTCAGTTGTTTAAGTATCGAAGAAGAAGAATTCCGATTCGGAGAGGAAGAATCGGGAGAATTTTTAAGCTGAACCCCAACATTTTGTTGAGTCAAATAACAAGTATAAAACTGGAGTTTTCAGGTATTTATGGTTAATATTTTTTTTTGTGAAACATGAAGCTTGTAGTTCTGATGTGCCAAAGCCACCTTAATTGAAACAAATTAATTGTCAAAATTGAAATTTTGTAAATTTTTCGGTTATTTTTATTTGACAATTCATAATCCTTTCAGGCCTGTTGAAGGCTTCCTTATTGATATCAAGACTCGATGTTTGCTCGCTAACCCTGAACGGTTACGCAGCGGTATTGATGAATTTCTGGAAAAATATTTTTGGCTGATGCTTCTTTATTATATGCACCATCTCATATTGCATTAGCTGCAGTTTTGCATGTGGCTAGTAAAGAGCAAGAAAATTAAGATTAAGATGTGACAGACATGTTATTTACAGACGCTGGACCCGATAAACTTGCGATTTTAATTGAAGCTGTACGCAAAATACGTTCCTTAGTTAAGATGGTGGAAAGTCCAGTCAGGGAAAAGGTTCGTTTAATTGAAAAAAAACTTGACAGGTGTAGGAACCAGGAAAACAATCCAGACAGCGAAATCTATAAGAGACGTATGGGAAGCGCCTGATGAAGATGACCTACCTTACTCTTCTTTGAAAAGAATGTCTCTAGATACAAGTGGAATCAGCCAACTTCATAATATTGACAATATGAATTTGACATTTTAAAGTTAAGAAATAAAAACACTTTTAAAAACAAAACATTAAATTGAGTAATTAGAACGATACGACGTGCAAGAATTAGTCATATTTATACGATGATCGTGCCTGCAACACATTCTGGTGACGAGTGTGTCGTTTGATATTTATGCATCGGTGTCGAGGCGACACGGCGTGGCACGGGCGCCGCACGCCACGCGTCCGCAGCCACGCTGCGCTATCGCCAACGCTGATTTATAATGCCAATATAGCGCGGAACTCTCCACCAAATATTTTAATAACCTTTATACCAACTCAATATTCCTTAAAGCAGTTCGGGGACATTTGCTCTTTAATGACGGCTGTTCTTTTTTAGCATCGTTTTATGGTGTTTTCAATCGAGAGTGATGACAACCTTTTTTTTCTTGTTTAAATAAACTGTTAATAATAATGTTGCAGACATAATACTGGATATAGGCATATACATATATAGTATTTATTTAAAATAACATTTTACTATAGTAAATTAAATGAACTTTTTAACTATAAATAATTTAACGATATGTGTATAAAGTCACCGATGTCGCCTGTTCTTTCTTAAAGTTTCTGTTTTTTTTATATTATTGGACGATTAGCTACTATTTATACATATTTTCCTTGAAATTGTATTTGCATATAATATTTGCATATTACTTAAAATATATTTTTAAAATGGGAAAATAAAAAAAACTTAAGCTCATGGACCCATCATTTATTAATGAAAATATCTTTACATGGGGAGAAGCCCTCCCTTTTCAGATGGATTGCTGGCCTAGCTCAGATTAAGTTGGGGTTTGGGTGACCCGAGATATATGATTAATATAAGGAGTAAGACAAAAATGGTGCCACCGCTAGTTGACCACCAAGCGGATACGAATCTTCACCGAGTAAACAAGGACTCCTCGTAGAAGGGAACTGCCAAGAATTCGGACTGCTTGCAAACGGCACCATCGAATCAAGGGGGTATTAATGAGCCCAACCAAAAATTTCCTGTAATGTACACAAGGCATTACCACAGAGAATATGAACGGGGCCTTTCAGGTAAATTGGCCAACCAAATAAACCACATACCAAACAACAAATTTATAAGAATTGTGGAAACTGTACCTCTCGGAGGACAACATCTTCAATTGATCCAAGAATCGACGATTAGCCTGACAAAATTCCAAAAGGTATGTACACACGCTAGACAACTCGGCAATATTCCGAGATTTTTCTAAAATTCGACACACCGTTGGTACACTGATCGCCAATGCTACATAAAACAACACCGATTTGATAACAATCACTCACCAATAAACGGATGAAAATAGATATATTTTAGAATAACATGGCAAAATCGCGACCAGCACCTATACCAGCTTCCGATAAGTGTCAAAGTGACATAACAGATTACCGAGACGAAATAGACGGCGCATTGTAGCTGACCACAAATACATAATTTACAGCGAGGGTACGACCTCCGTCACAATGTTAAAAGGTATTTTAAGATTTTTTTTTATTATTATCGTAGAGCCATCAGCACAACGTATAAGCAAAACAGCACCCTTACAATTTTTTCAAAAATTAAAAAATAATTTTAAGTCCAAAACAGAGTTCCCTCACCAAAGGCTAAGTAAGGCAATTTTTTATTAATACTCCCGAGAACCCTTCGTGATGAGCTAAGTGCTAATGTTACGAGTAGATCCATTGTACATCGGTGAGGTTCGAACTCAGTCTTTTTGGTTCAAAGCTGACTTCATAATCGATGGCGTAGTCTATTATTTTCATACTCGATTAGCCCAATTGCGAAGTTAATTTTGTTTAGAAAAAAATTTGACCTCTTCAACACCACTATATATTTGTATTATATAATTACTCCACTCACTAAAAGAAAAAAAAGTAATCCTAAACTAACCGTTTTTAGAACTTTTGCTATCTGTATGAAAGATGATTTAGAACAGCTCTAAAACAGATGAAAGTATTTTGATGAAAGTTTTAAAGTTTAAAACAGTTCATTTAGCTTCAAAGAATGTATATTTATATTTTATTTTAGTTCTCCTATCTTCATGGCGCAGTATATTCACATCTATAAATTAATATAAATGTTTTTGAACTTCAAAACAGATATCATAACTAGTCGCTAATTTTAAATCGACATTTTTAAGATCTTACAGATAAGTTTCCAGTTTTTACGCTGTTGTTGTATGAAACTTTTGCAGTGTTCATTCTATATCAATAGAATTATTGTCTTTACTTTAAGTTTTAGAAAAAATATTGATCACACGTGCAAGGTTATTTTTTCACCAAAGATGTGCGAGGTAGCTGAGCGATGCGCGAGAAAAAACTTCACCTAGGATATTGGAAAAATTTAATAGTATTCTGTTTTTAATTTTCCTAGCTGCAGCTATTTTTAGTTTCAAGTTTTATAGAAAAATCAATATTTATGCGAATAACATTTTATTAACAACACAACAATCAATTGTCTTCTTTACATGTCTATTTTATTAAGGCAAGTAATACACATTGAAATTCGCTTAGGTACCCGATCTATGTGCAAACTTGCAATATTTGGGCACGGGTATTACTAACACACAGATAAGCCCACAAATACACACACACAAATATACACACAGACATATTATAGTAACTAACATAAGATTCTAAAATTGAAATACTGAGAAACATTGCTGCTAGTTGAATAAAAACCATGAATAGTAAAAAAGTTTTTAAAATAATTTTGCGCTCTTTTGATAATAGTAGTCTGAGCAGCTACGACGTAGTTCGTAGCGTCACCTATATGCTCCGACCAATAAAGTCACAGAGAACTTTTATCGCTAAATAGGTTTATAATGATGTTTCATTTTACATATAGGTGCGTTAATAAGGATATCGACTCACATGTTTGTCAGCGAATCATGATTTTGTGCGTGTCCTATAATCGAGACACAAGCATATCAAAGCAGTCAGTTATGTGTTTCGTGCGATACAACTTTTGTAAAATATTAGAACAAAATTGATAAACAGACTAATATTTTATTTGCGAGCCATTAGAATTCACACTTAATACAAATCATAGAAGAAATAATAACAGATAAAGTCAAACTTGATCGCATGACTAGTTTTGTATGATGCATACAGAATACAGAAGCATACAGATTTGTAAAAATATCTTCATGAGGTTACCAAAAAAAATTGTTTTTTACAATTTCGATGACTTTAAGTTAATATGACTTAATTGAAATTCATTTACGAATATATTATTCTTCACTTGTTTTACGTCAAACATATATTTTATCAAAAACTGTTTATACTGTAATAAACGAAACTATGTTTCAGTATAATACCATTAATTACGGGAGTAAACTGTAATGAAGTTAACATAAATTACAGTTAAAAGTTATTGGGAATAAGCGATATGTTAATCAATGCCCCAATTAATTTATGGACGAATAGTAATATAACAATTGTTGGATATTTAAAAAGGAAATATATTCTTGAGAGAAATTAAAAATGAACCTTTTATTATTTGGTTCTTGATTTAAGCATTAGACTCAGTTAACATGTTAATACCTTAATAATACAAACCTTTATTGTTTACGGGATTTTCACCTTATTCTAAGGAAGCCAAGTCACTAGCAGCTATGACAATTTACTTAGCACTGTTATCTTTATTTTATTAAGGAGAGCGGGTTCTTTTAATTTTAAATTAGCCTATTTTAATCTACTAAATTCTATTAGCTTGTGGTTTAGTGTATAAAAGTTTGATAAAAAACTGAACACGATAGCCTGTAACATTAAATTAATTTGACAAAAACAAGTTATTTACAGTTTCATTTTTTTTTCACAGCTTTTTTTTGTATGTTTTTATCTATTTACTAAAAATACGTTCATGTACGAGTATAATGTCATAAAGTAGTACTAAATTCCCAAACGTAAAAATGTAGCGCTTGATGCGCTGTCGACTGCATACAAAAAGGCAAGAAAAAAAAAGCTATGTAAACCTTTTTACCTCTAACCATGAGTAGATGGGAATGTTTCGGTGTTATAACGCTATATCGTATCGGTTAGTGTAAGAGTTGTGGAAGATTCACTTACCAAAGTTCGCTTCGTGACCAAACTCCAAAGTTGCAGGTCAACCGTATAAAACATTATTTTGTCGCGATAATCGCGCATCAAATAATTGAGGACGGTCGCGTGATATGTTACCGGTGGGTTGGAATAGACGTCCCTAAAATGGCTAAGCTTATGTTCACACGTATTATAAGGTATCCAATATATACCATATATACAGCTATACCTCAAACATTAATTTATTATGTTTAATATAAAAAAAAAAAACTGTGATGAACTCCATTTGTTAATACTAACTAATCTTTAGAAATATGATTTAATTGCTATTATATCCCTTTTATTTATATTGGTAGGCACTCACAAATTTAGATATTTTCATTCGTATTATATCAATACCTATTTATTTTAATTTCATGGTAATATGAAATTTATAAAAAAAAATAAGTTTAGGTTAATATCGTTCAATACTCATTACTCCGAATAATAAAAATTCCGATGGGTTTAAATATTAAGAATATCGCTGAGAACTGTCAACGTGCTGAATGGGAAGTTGTTGCTATTTAGAAACCTTTTAAACACAACGTTGTCATTGTGTTATCTACAGGCATCCGTAACTTGATTTAAATGAAGTGCCATCAGAAATTTAAATGTTACAATTGAAAATTGAGAATATTGCAAAAGTTTGTCAGTGGCTTATACATATTAATAATTTTAGAAGCATCACTTAAATAAAAATGCATGAAAATATACTCAAACGAACATGTCTGTCGTTATTCAACTTTCCAACGCTTAGCATAACTGTTCATAACCACCAGATACGTAGTAGTCAAAATATTGAACTGAACAGATAAGACAACGTAGGTTATATAAAAAGAAGTGCTCAATTGCAAATTCTTTTCTGTTTTTCTTTATCAATAAAATATACAAATCGATCATGGAGATATTAAATCAAAACACCATTTTGTTAGATTAAAGTGCTTGCAATAGTTATAAAATAACAATTATATTATAAATATAACTATTTTAAATATTCAACATTTTATGGTTTGTTTACGACCACATTATTCTACGAAAACAAATGAAACATTGCCTCAGACTTAAATATTATTTTGCGTCATATCATAATAACTACAATACGAGTAGAAGACAAATTACAGCCTGGGTATAAGAGGGTTAAGTTGAGTTGACTTAATAAGAAATACGTGCAGGAAATTTATGCCATGTTAGACTAATAATTCATTAGTAGTAGTCCTAGCTCTTTGGCGTCTGGAGTACGAATATTAATAGTAAAAAGAAATAGGATTATCATCACCTTAATAATCCATTACAAAATGATAACATAAACATCAATATTACAATTTCTTTAAGTGGCCATATCATTAATAATACCAAGGATTTAAATATATTTATTAAATTAATTATATTTGATACATTCCAGTGTATTTGACATGAAAATAATTATTACTGTACTAAATCTCTGTGTTATGGTCTTCAGATAATAACAGTACTACAGATATCAAACCTGGGAGACAATATAAAAAGTTAACCAGATCTGGGATTAAATTGGAGATTGACCGACACTTCAAAGGTTGTGGCTCAATTTGATTTTTAACAATGTTTTGCTTAACTTCAAGTATACTATATGTAGATAAAAATTGCCTTATACATTTTTTTGGACTAGTAGTAAATACTGTATATTAAAATTTGCCTATAAGATCTTTGATTTTTTTATATAACCATTGTCCATCTCAAAATATATCGCCTTAAAGATAAAAGTTAATTAAGTGACAATATTTTTTTTTGCAAGCAGAAACGGTAGTGTTAAAAAACAAAAACCTACATGTGCGAAGTTATGCGGGTCAGCTAGTTTTTTATAAAGTTGTATACATATCAAAACCATTATTTTTTTTGAAAAAAGTAGGAGCGAGACGTACTAGGCAAAATACATACCGGCTCTTGCAAGTATAACGATGACGTCAAATACTTATTTTGTAAACTTATTCTAGTAGTATTTAAAAGTATGGATTTGACTTGCTGGTTTATTCTTCAAATACTTGCCTATAAATACTCATATTCGCTTTGTACAACTTTGAATTATAACATACATGTACGTTGGTTGAAATAATACTTCGTATTTCGCTTTAGGCACAACATGAGTAACACAATAAGATTCTTTAATTTAGGCTAAACTCGCTAAAACAACAAAGCAAGTTTATCAGTTTAAAACGAAAAATTTCTTCATTCTTTAAAAGGCCTGCCACTACAGTTAAATTAAATCTCAAAAAGTGTAAAAATATTATAATAAAGCTGGCTAATGGATTCATTTTTATATGTTATTGATCCAGTAAAAGTGGTTTTATTTAAATGTATGATAGACAGGGAATAGAAAGAATAGAAATAAGAACTGAATATTTTCCTTACTTTTATTATTTATTTTTAAGGTTATTATTTATTGTTTTAACAGATTTACAGTTCTTCCATTTTATATTCTGCTGCAATAACTGCTGTAATCATCAAAGTAGTCTAACATAGACGTCTTTTAGGAATCAGAATTTAAAGAATGAATAATTAAGTACTGACAGTTTATGTTTCCCAACACCTTCACCATTCGTATACTAGAGAATAATAAGATGCAGTTAGTTCTAAAATCCCAACACAACTAATATTTTCTACACATAAGTATTTTCTTTACTTTAATAAAAACACAATACTACTACAAACTATTTTTTTTATCCGTTAATAAACAATTGTAAACAATACAACAAAGAAACTGATCTGATAATTAAAATTAGGATCAAAGCAGACAACTAAGAAAATGGTCACGATCATACAAATATTGACCTTATTTACAAAGTGATACAGTATAACTGTGTCCCGGCGCAAACAAGCGCGATAGAAAATCTTCCGACATATTTAGTGTACGGTCTGAGTGCCCGCTCTTGTCCAGCGGGACGGGGCGGTCTAAAGCGTTTGTGGGAGTTTTTGCAACAGTTCTCTTTGGGTTTGTGGAATCATGGCATCGTTAATTCCATTAATTTGTACAGAGCATTTTTGTAATGGAAGCCTAGTTTAAGATCCTCAGAAAATATTACCTAGCTACCTAGTTATAAAACTAATTACATTATATTGCTAAGTCACCCCACATGCATAAATTATTCACTTCTTTTACAAAAAATAAGCAGATAGCCAATATCGGTTCGCTAGTTTTAATCTCGCCGATGTTCCGGCACTAGGGAGTCTCAGGACGCCATTTCGCGTTGTACTATGTTCAACACGAACGCCGCACTTTCCGCCACGCCAAACGCTTGGTGTGAGCGGGAATTCAGGCAATACACTACGTCTAGACAGCGCGGCGTCAGACGCTTATTCATAGTACATACGAAGAACTATTTTAACACACAACGAATATGTCGATCATAAAAGCATAGGAAAAAACTCACATTTAGGTCGAACGCGTCTGAAGAATGCCTCTTGGTGTATCTGACTATACGCGTTTCGGTAGATTAGAAGTTTGTGTGAATAATTAAGCAATTGCCGCCGTCTGCATCATCGACACTTCTACATACTTAAAATTCGGACGCTGAGTATTTAGACGTTTAAGAATAACTCCAAGTAAATACCTCTCATCTCTAGAAAGAATAGTGTGTTATTACAAAAATGCATTCATACTTGAAAAGTTCATGCAATAGTGGGGGGCATCGCGTGTAATGCCATGAATTCAGTTAGCATTTTTATTGAGACATTTCTTCACAGGGTATACATAATTATGCGTAGCCATGCAATTGCATCATCTGCACTTTTATTGTGTCTCATCGTAAATTTTGAATATACGATTACTTTTAAAAATTGAGATAGAGGTTACTTGCAATATTGTTAGGTAAGTCCTACAAGTATTCTCTATCTTAATTTTGCAAAGCAATTTGTATGTGACTGAATTCCTTACTATGAGAAATTGAACTCACTTTACAGTTTCTATTTTTATTATCCTTTTCTACAGGTAATTTTCTCGTATCTAGTAGAGAAAAACAGTAGATTTAAACGTATCCAAGAAGTATTCCTATTTTTATTAAGAGCTTAACTAAAAAAGTGAAAGGAAAACTGATGAAAGATTAATATTTTAATTGGAGATTAAATCATACAGAATAGCAGGGTATTATTTTATTATGTTTGTATAACTCAAAAGTATAATCCTATAATTATTTTTAAATGAGTTATATATTATTTTTAAGCTTTATTTTTTTGTGTAAATAGTTTGTTATTAGACAAATCCTAATCTGCCAGGAACAAAAGATTAAGATTTTTCAAAGGGGATCCAAAATAAAAAGAAAAATGTATTTTAAATTACAGGCTTCTGTTATTATTAAAATAACTATGGAATTTTCTTCTAACTTTTTTTGAAGTGTTTTACTAGTGGTATACAAATAATACACTTCTACACAAATACCAGCTTAAGACAGGCAATATCTTGCTAAAGTCTTTTTCAGCAGAGTTAGTGGCTTTTAACACGCATATTCTAAAGTACTTTATTTTTACGGTTTTTGCATTTAACCTCGTTTCTTTTCTACAAAAAATCATATAATTTATGATCACGGAGAAAAGGTATAAGTAACTTGTTTTTTTTATTTATTTATTCAAACACGAACTAAGTGAAATTAGGTAGTTGACTTTTGTTTTAAGAAAAGAGCATGCTAATATTTACTAATTAAATATTGAAATGAATAAGGAAAGAGCAGAATCATGATATTTCCAATAATGTATTTATAAATTATTATATTTATGATAATTGATATCGATACGTTATTTAACACTTAATTCGAGAGGAGAAAAGGCATTTTATGTTAAAATATAGCACAATGAAAGTAAGCTTTCATTAGCTTTAAAATAAGTTTTATAAATAATAATATTTAAAAAAATATAAGCCCACACTAATATTGGTTATGGTGACTTCACCAGTCAGTTATAGTAGTTCTAGTTATAGTAGTTCAGCACTTAAGCCGTCAGTACGGATTGCCATAGTTAATGAGTTCGAATTCTCAAGTGAATGGAATAATTTTCGTTTAAGAGGTTTTTTTTGTATCTATAAAAAGTTATAACACTGTTTAGTGCAAATAGCCTAAAATAATTTACTATAATTCAAAAATGTTCACATCGGAGATTTCTTGATTTAAATTAGAGGCCAGATCTATAGAGTTCAGTAAAACAGGAAATACATTGAATTGAATTTGTCTTTTGGTCAAACAAGCAATGGCTTTTATTCATTAATCTACAAATATTTTAAAGTTGTGCATTTTACAATTTTATCATATTTGCCTATAAGTTATTTTTTTTATGGAGATTGACGTACTCGGAATTTGGTGTTGAGTTAAGGTAAATTACTATAAAAATAATAATATTACTCCAATATAACAGGTACCGAAACAAATTGCTAACTGATAACTATAACACAATCAGATTGATTTTAAAATTACCATGTCGTTAAATAACAAAAACAATTCAAGTTTTCTCTGGTATCTGGCGGGACTCGAACCCACATCCCCTCGCTATCCGGGCAAGTTCTCTTCCACTTAAGCTACAGAGATCTTGCCAGACCTGTTAAATTGCGGCGCTGGGGTTAGCATAAGAAATACTTAGAAAAAACTGATATGTTGAATTATACGAGTAAGTATTTTTGAAATTTGAGACGTGGATTTTTTTTCTTTAGTTAAAAAAATGTATTTTTTTCTTGCAGTCACAATGCAATATTTCTATAATATATAAAATACGCCTGTAAAAAATAACGACACTTCCGAGCCCTTAGGTGGTAACGAATCCACGACCTTTCATTATCCGGGCGAGTGCTCTGACTGCTGAGCTTCCGAGATGCTGGCAGACGCGTCGAAATTTACAAACGTATTTCAACTTCTACTATGAGCTAGTTAGTATCTTGCGGTTAAATACTTAACTAACAAAATTCCTTACTAATATTATAAATGCGAAAGTAACTCTGTCTGTGTGCTACGCAATCACGCCTATTGAACCGATTTAAATGAAATTTAGTACAGAGATAGGTTGATGATGCTCTAGCATCAGAAAGGATATGGGCTACTTTCTAATGCGAAAAAAGCGCTGTAAGGGATTAAATAGGGAATGAAAGTTTGTATGGAAATGACGTCTTATTTAAAGTTAGAAGCTAGAAACAATTTTTTTTAGGCTTTTGATTGATTATAAAAAATAAGACATACAAAGTTTATGAAAATTTGACCCTAAAGGGGGTTAAATAGGGTATGAAAGTTGATTTGTGTGATGACGTCGGCAAACAAGCTTACGGCCCAGAAAATAAAAATATGGAAGAAATAAAGAGAATTACGGAGTCATTACAAAATGTGTAAGCGCCGAGGGAGACGAGGCGCGGCCTAGGTGGAGGAATATGCTTAAGTGTGTCTACCCGAACGGGTAGATTCGGTAAGGTTATTATTTTTTTTTCTGTAATTGTTGTTTAAAATTATAATAAATAATTCCAGATTAGATTTTTTAGATTATTTTAGAATTAAATTTTTGTTTATTATCATACGTAATATACCATAATTATCGTTAATTTTTTAGTTGATTTGTTCTTAAAACATAATAAGCTTTTCGCAATCTAAAGTAATTTTAATATTTTTCTTTGCTTACATTCATAAGTGAAAACAGTGCAAAAAGTTATAAAGGTTTTGTTTATTTGTAAATGTAGTTGAATTCTTATTTATTAAGGTTCTTAAATAGCTTAAGTTCTTTTAAAATATTTTTGTTATAAGAAGTTATTTTTTTTGTTCTTACGGTCAAAAATAAAATTTAAATAGTTATTGGTGTTTTGCTAATTTGTTTTAATTAAAATACTTTTCAAATCAAGAGATTAACGTTTTGTTTCGCGTACTTTAGGATGATGATTTGTTTTTTTTTATTAAGTTGTTTTTATTCTAATTAATATACTTGGAAAATTGAGCTCGCGCTGCGAAAATTGCTGGAAGCCAAGAGTCTGAACAGCAGACTCAAACCCATTTGGCTTAAAATGCCGAGCGCCTCGCATCTTAAAGTGCTGCTGAGACCTTAAAGGTCAAACGAAACGATTTGAGATGCCGAGCGTCACGCTGCTCAAAGAGCTGCTGAAACCTTGGAGCAGAGTCAAGCACGGCAACGATTAGATGCCGAACGCCACGCCTCTCAAATGGCTGCTGAAACATTAGAGTAAAAATGGAAAGAGGAAACTCCGGGTATTCGTTGTTCTGGTGATAAAGTTACACTTCCATCCTTTTTTTTGTACGATAGTAATAATTTGAGGTGTTTTTTAAACAGAATAAGGAAAACACAATCTTTGTTTTCAATTGGCGTTGTTTGGAGTACATAAAAATGTACTTAAATAAGCTATTTGCAGTAAAATACTGTGAATAGCTTATTTAAATGTATGTATGTGTTTTATTTGCAAAATAATTCTTAATAATTAATAAAAATTCTGCCGAAAGACATTACCCACGCGGGCGAATTCGCGGGCACAGCTAGTATAATATAAACTGATTTAATAAGACCCATTCTCAATTTCAATGGTCAGTCAGTTGCTATAAGGTATCGTTAGGAGCTTAATTTGATTAGAATAAGAAGTGAAGCAGGTTTTACTAAAAAAATCTTATCTCAAACTCCGGGCTACATTTGCGTCGTATATAGCTCATTTTCCCATTGTGTATATATTCTAGGTTAAGTTTGTTGTCTAAGCTAGTGGTAATGGTGACATAAAAGGCATTAGCCGACGAAAATGTATGATTCTGATTCGGTACTGTGCTCTTTAAACACTTCTAATCTGAAAAAGAAAACTTATTTATACGGAATGTAAAATTCAATCAGTTAAACTGTGTTTATAATAACAGTATCGCTTAGATATTTTAATATTTACAATGAAATAATGAGCAGTGTTTTATCCTAGCCGCTGACTGCACGGCTCGGTTACTCTGAATGGTCGCCGAAGGAGAGGAGAGTATCTGCATTTCGTGCATATTCTCGTAAATGCCAGTTGCATTGAAGCTGACTCGGAGGCAACTAGCGTAAACTTTAAGTAAGAGAAAATTTGCTTTGAAATATTTCCAAGACGAAACTACAGCAAACAAGGATGCTTTATGTACAGCATTGAGATTTCACTGGAAAAATAAATTAAGTACGCGTGCGAAACTACGAACAGTTAGTAATGAGAACTAGTTGGAAAATGTTTGCTTTGACATATTTGGAAATCGTTTTAAATTAGCCTAACTTTCGATTGCGCTGCTAATTTTTCCATTGGTTTTTCGACTAAATACTACTTCAAAGTCTAGTTCGCTTTATGTAATAATAATTTGATGTATCTCACTTTTGCCAAATACGATTCTGTACTTGAAAACATTATTTTTTTCAAATAAAACAGACACAAATAGAATTATTTTACGCTTTTAAAATAGCATCATTTCAACAGATTGAGAAATATGTGAAAATTAAACAAAATTGTTGCTGTGCTTTCTGTATCAGTGTTAATAGGAATGGACTAAACAATTTCTTGTTTATTAAATCAATGGAGATGGAATTTGAAATCAAAAGTAATCTGCCTACGCGGAAACGCGAAAGGAGATGGATGACAAGGAAAATACAGGAGAAAATTCAAAAGGAAAGCACAGCTAGGTGCGGGCGAAGAAAATTGGCTTCATTAAATAGAGGGACTGGGGAGTATTATTTTGTGACTCACAGCTTAGCGGTCTGGTGAACCGAGTTGTTATCGTTACAATAAAAAAAGCGTTGCAGATTCAAACGTACTGGTAACGTAATAGATAACTATGTGGCTGTCTCGTTGAATCATAAATATTCCATAAATAATCATAAATATGCCAACTGACATATAAAAATACTTCATATTAAACACGCTCTCTTACTTAAAAATGATTGAAACTTGTTAATTATTAGCATAAGATTATATCAATTCGCATTATGGTGTGTCAAAATAAACTACTTGGAAAATAAATTAAGAAACGATTATTGTGTGACTATTAATCTTTCCATATTTGTTTGTAGCATATAATAAGTTGTAACATTTTTTTAAGCTAGAACAAAAAAAACTTCACAAACGCTACTGAGAGACGGGTTTAGGTCCCGTCTGAGATCATTTTATCGTTTTTTTTTTATTACAGTGTGTCGAACAACGCGAGTGAATGAAAGAGTAGCGAAATCCGCGCACAGCTTTGACTTACTTTAAGAGAAGTGTCTGAAATATTTTTTAAAATTTTAATATGTGAGTAATGAGTGTACTATTTGTACATTATATGACAATCATTGAATAAAAAATATTTTTTTTAATACGCCAGCCACATATAATAAATAATACTAGCTGTTAGTCCTAAGCTAAAGGAAAAACCGATTTTACCTTTTCTTATATCTATTTATTGCAATATATAGTTATAGTAACGATGTTTATATATAGACAAATCTCAGACAAATATCACGTCTGATACAAGTTTCCGCTTGAAAGAAAGCCTGTGATAGGTACAATTATTTTGATGAAACTTTGTACTGTTTCAGATGCAAATGTTCCAAATTATTTACTGATATATTTATGCCACGACTAAGGTGACACTAGGCGTGTAATAGGCAGGATAGGGCGTTCGAGTAGAGTTCTTATAACTTCGCTGTTCACCCGCGGTGAAGTTTGCTTAACGCATTTTCCCGTGTAGGTTATTTAACCGTTTTGCTGCTTACCTTCTCCAACTGTTGGTTTTATAAAAATATTTTTATATAAAAAGTTTGCTTTTATAGATATATTGATGTAAGAAAACAAATCTATGTAGATGTATAATCTCTGTTAAAGTTGGTCTTCACGTCAAATTTCCTCTAAGCCTCACAATGTGAACGCTGAAACAGGCCAAACGTTCAACTTTTTAATAAACTTGTAAACTTTGACGTTATAGAGAACGCATTTGCATCTTGATTTCTCTTATATTATCATAGAAACTATTGAAGCGACTTCACAATATTGTTCCGTAAATCTTAACTGGTATGTAGGTATTTTGAAACGTAAAAATATGCTAATAGCAAGTAAGTCAAACTTGTTTTTACTTAAATAAATGCTTTTGCTCACTTTAAACATGTTTTAAATCGGACTAAATACATCGTTTGTTACTCTCAGAACGTATTTTAAGACAAATCGACCAGACAGATGTTATCCTGTTGAAAAAGACTTGATTTAATTCAAATATCAATTGAATAATATTTTATCCGAAATTTCCATTTCTTATTGTAATAACCTTAACATAAGAATAACTCAGGCAAAAAATTTACTCCAAAATGTAAATTATAAACTCCTGTTGGCTTTGCCAAGGTATTCTGCGTTAGGTCATAATAC
The DNA here is from genome assembly GCA_927399485.1 of Calamotropha paludella. NCBI lineage: Eukaryota > Metazoa > Arthropoda > Insecta > Lepidoptera > Crambidae > Calamotropha > Calamotropha paludella. The sequence goes on along the minus strand of OV656815.1, from coordinate 15,191,544 downwards.
TCGCTAGGTGGTTAAATCATAGATAGATGTCCAGGATAAAATAGGAAATAAAAAAGGTTTGGAGGGGATGGTATGACTCAGGCGAAAAAACCAAACATATCTCGTGTGTTGGTTCAGCACGAACTTATCTAGTTAATAAGAACAGCCCATAATGGTTGGTCGATAAATCACTGATAGATAAGGCGAATCTATAATCTAAGATCACATTGGTTTGTGAGTTTGTCTGGCCGCTCTTTTTACCGCTCTTTTTCCATTGTATCAAATAACGTTACCATAGAAACACGTTAACCCCAAGAAGTTCGTCTACCGGACGCTAGATGGCGCTAACGGAAAAATATTTAATAATAGAAAAAAATTGAAGAATTTTGTCCAACCGTGCGAAGCCGGGACGGATCGCTAGTAAACAGCAATAAGCACAATGTATCATAGTAGAGAAGTGCATAATTGTGTTAAGTTAATATATTTCTACACCATCAACTGGGGTATCACTACGTACAACTGCCCGCGGTTTCCACCGCCAAGGGGCAAAAAAGTAGCTCTGCGCCAGCAGGGCGTATTTATGGCATTTCACGACCGTACATGCCACATGTGAGGTATGACCTACGTGGGCAGCGGCAACGGTGCTGACAGAAGTAGCATAGCACGTCAAATACTGCCCCCTCTTCCATAGTACTAATATTATGCCATCTGGTCGTTTGCCATTAGTGCGGCTGAGACCCGGTAGCTCATGAAGGGAGGGTACGCCCGCCAAAGTAAGGACCCTCAGTAATATGAAGATTTCTTTTTTTAACTCGCTCCATAGAGACATCAATGTGTTTTGAAAATATCGTAGCCAGCATTGCAGGGTAGGATGGCGACCGCCACCCAAAAGGAGTCTGTGTCGTGATAAGTGCCTGAATTCTAGTCTTCTGGGGCAACACTCGTGAAATCTACTCCGGTAGTCCTGTCAGAAAGTCTATCAAGGGACGTTTTCAAGGTTCTTAATGATCGTTACTCCCAGTACAAGACTCAACTAGGCTGTTAAAGCATCAGTTGTATAACGGACGCTCGCCTTTTCGCAATTTGGAGATAAAATATCGGCGGCTAGATCTGCAGCCCAAGGGATCGTTTGATATATTCTTCATAGTGTTCTTGATGACGACATCAAAAGATTCTACTGCTTCGAGAAACAACTAAACATCCCCGAAGGACATATGTCATCTTAGAGATATAGAAACACTTCTATATTGGGACTAAAGCTACGTGTGGAGACCCTAAGAAGTATCAAAACCTTAGAAGTTGCGGCTGGAAAAATTCGAGCGTCAACCAGATTGACGCTCGAACAGTCTGTAAAACTCCTTGATACAAGGAACAAAATAAGTTAAAAAAGGTAGTGAAGAAAAGTATAAGCAGATTTTGTCCCACTTCTTCCGATCTACCTCCAATGGTAGGTCCCCGCATGGAACGAAGGGTTGGAAACACATAGGAATATTTCTAGTTTAAATGAGCCCGTCATAGTATTTAAATTTTAGCATCATGTATTTTACCTATTGCAAGTCGACTGTGGTTTGAAATAATTATTTATTATCATATAAAAGTAATCATTATTTATTATCATTATTATTATCTGAGTATGTTAATACAAATAATAGAAGTTTATCAACTAAGGAAAGGTAAAGAGCAAACATTTTTCCAGTAATTTATGTTAATGGAAAATCATAAGACTATAATTGAAATATAAAATAACCGCGCTGCCATAGGTCGGACTTTTTGAGATAACACGAAAAAAGTATACCGCTGCTTTTTTAACTTAGCAACACTCGTTCATGTCCACTAATATTTAATAGTTAATAATCTCCCATTATTACATATTAACACAGAAAATACAAATTTTAGGAGAAGAACCAAAATTAGTAAAGTAACGTTTCATACCCTAACCTAAATGTGCTTTTGTCCTAATTTCAATAGAGACGAAGATTGGAGTGTTCCACCTGCTTGGGATCCAATAATTAATAAATTAATACCTCCAAAGAAACACATAGCAAAACATGGTGATGTAGTTAGCTCTTTTTGCAAATAATGGCAGTAAGATGGAGGTCGGTCCCCCAGCCCGAGTTTCTTTCGCCAGTTCTTCTCGGAACTCAGTAGTATACAATGTAATCGTAGTGAGAATTTAATAACTAAATAAAATGAACAAAATAAAACAATTTGATTTATACAAAATTTTAACAATTATAAGGTAGTAGAAAATGTATGACAACCATTTTCTTAGTCATCCTGTGATCACGACTTCTGTAAAGGAGTCGAAATGTCAGGATTAAATATAAAACAAATTATGTGAAAAACCCGTATAAGAGTAATATCCAAATGAAAACATATATTTTATAATACACTTGTTCCGACCGAGCCAGAAAGTATTTTTATACAAATATGTATTAGGTAAAAATATGCGGGTGGTAAAGTAGTATGAAAATCCTTTATTTGCTGCAATTTTTTATTTCTTGTACTCAAAATAAAATTATATGAATGATTTGATAATTATTAATTGTTTTTAATTAACAACAATTAATTATTTGTTGTTATTAAAGTTCTTTAAATTTTTTAATTTATAATTTCAGTGAAGTCTTATGCTCCCAACTAATTTTTTTTTTTGCCATGACATCATCCTGTAATGAAGACAACACTCATTCTTGTAAACCTCCTCAGACTTTGTTAATCATAGCTGTTAAGGCGTATGTTCTTGTTGGTTGTCCAAATAAATAAAATAAAATGAAATTCTTATTCTCATTCAAATATCTTGTTCTAGGGGCTAGGCTAAGGTGGACTGTTATATAAAACAAATACATGTTTGCAATAATAGATACTGATAAGTAAGAGATAAAAACAAAATATGCTTTTATAAATTTATTAGGTTTTCAAATAAAAGGTTATATTATAACCTTTATAACCTAGGTTTTATTTTACAAGTAAGAAAGGAAAAAATAAGGATGAGACAGGTTATTTAAAAATTTTAATGCATTAATAAAAAATTGTATTTTATATTAATTTTTAATATTATTGAATTATGTACTGTTGCTTAATTCTCACAAGTGTTAAGTATCCCTAAGGTTTAATGTTTTTCGGAGAATAATAAAAAAAAAATAAACACACTCAGGTACCCTATAATACACACGTGGTCTAATGCTTTCCAAGTTTCATTGCGTATGAAACACTGTTTTATTACATAGCAATTAAAATTTATTTTCATCACATGTTATTGGCGATCTTGTTAGGTTTCATGTGAAATATGCTTAAGCTGTAGCAGCATTAAGGGATTGTTTTACCCGTACACAGTTTTTATATTTTACTGTATACCACAATTATTAATTTGAGAACAAATGAAACAATATGAAACAAATTTTATCAGGGAACTCTATCTTTAGTCTATTAGCTTATAATATAGTCTATTTTTGATCCCACACCAAAATTTTATTTTATAAATAATAAAGCAATCATTTTCTATATTAGATAGTAGGTTACTTGGAAGTGTTTTATTTTATGTTATATAGTGAAAACACTAAACAAGGAAGTTTCTGTTGCGCCATAGCTCGAGTTAGTGGCGGCTTGTTTATATGGCAATTGGCGTCGCAATGAACTGGCATGAACAAGTTTAGGCAAAGGCACCGAGTTGACGCACAAATTGGAACTAGCAACTCGCAAATAATCATACACAAGGTAGTCAAGTTCGCAACTGGAGCGGCGCAAGTTCTGTCTGTGAAATCAGATAGTAATTTTGCTTGTGAATGGTCAATTTACTGGAGTTTGATGTATAAAATCTTGAGACAGGATATTTCAAAGCTTTTACAAACTAAGCTTGTTATATAGGCCGCTGCTAAAATTATATTTTCGGTGCGTTTGCGCGGTGGTCTAGTTATATCAATTTGAGTCAATAAAAAACATCAAAAATTAACTGATTTTTTCATCTTCATTTAATCCTTAATTTGTGTTATTTTGCTATTGGTCTGACGTGGTTTTGCGTACCAAGGACGTTGTTTTAATAAGCAAAATAATGTACGACAAAAGATACCTTCATGACTAACTAATTTTTATAATTATAAAAAACTTATATTTGCCAAGTTTCGTATCTGCAATTAGCATTGTTTTGTAATACATTATCTGTGTAAATCTGTACGTTTAATTTTTTTAATAATTATTCATAAATTCAGTTACACGTTGTTATTATCCTTTTCTTATTTTAAAAGCGCGATTTCTCATATTCATAAATCTAGTATCACATAGTTTTTAACGTGAAACAAGTTGTTAAAAAGTTAAAACGTTTTTAACACGCTATAAGTAACTCCCTTTAATTGAGGTAGGGCTTGTCATTGCTGCGGCCGGTTTTCGTCCTTTTGAATTCTTGCGGTGTACTTTCCCGCGACTTCAAACAAATTAGCTAAGCAATTTGTTAACTCGGTATTTTGTTACGGTATTTTTTTTTTATCAGCAAACTAAATTTCCCGTAAATCAGATAACAGTCTTAATAAATATTGACGACTGATTTAGCTCATAGTCACTATCATAAGCATATTCTCCTAATTACGCCAACGACGCCACGACGACGTTGACGCCAACCGATTTTAGGTTCAAGACTCGGAAGGGGCAGATATTTATGTGATGATGTGAATACGACTATTTGTACGTAAGTCACTGATATTTGTATTTATGTCTAACCGTTATCCTAGTATCCATAATACAAGCTTTACAGTGATAACTTTGGGTTCAGCTAATTCATGTGAATGTAATAGTAATATTTATCATAATATTCTAATGAGTTGTTTAAAATGTTTTAGTTTATCTTTAAGAAATTAACCTTCAAGGATACTGTATGCTTAATCGCGACTTTGGTCGTGGTATTCAAAGATCTAAAAATAAATACGTAACAAGGTAGTAACCTTGCTTAACAATCTTAATAAGAATTTTGAAATAAGATAGCAAGAAGTCCGAAATAATACTCAAAATAAAAAATAATTTAAGTGAAGAAAATACTAACCATCAAAGGGAACAGGAAGTTTACCGAAGTCCCTAATTAAATAAGGAATCCAAATATACAAAGTAAGTTGAAGATCACAATGATATTATAATTTTGCGCCATCTATAAAGATGAAGAGTTGACACTCAAAGTATGTTTGTATTGTTCATTGAAACTTGAAGTAACTTAACATAGCAGATAAATAAATGGGTCATTTATATTGTTTTGTTTGTCGAATTTGCATCTACAATAGATCTATTGTTGTGTATCGCTCAAAGATAATCCCCAATTCTGATATAACGACACGGCTTTCCATTCAGCAGGCGTGTTCTACAATAACACGGTTCCGGTGTTGCTTATCTTTCTGGTCACGTGCGAAATACAGTTAACCCAATTTTAATTTTCTTTGAGCGTTCAAAACTAGCTTAATGAATATGTGCTCACCAGGTACCTATAATTCACTCGGTGCCAATGGAATCCAATAATTCCCTTTTGAATATTCTATGGCTCATCCAGCAAAAAGCTAAGCCGCTGAATAATGGGTTATAGATATCGATGTTGGTGCAGGCATGCCGGAAAAATATGCCGATTGTTTGGTGCCGTATGAGCTCACGGCATTAATAACGACATTTAAATAATAAATCTCAGCTTTATTGGTGATTTAATTGCTTTCAAACCCCTCTGAACTTTATCACATAAGACTAGTTGAACTGAAACGTTGGTAAGATTAAAAAAACTTATTGAATAAGAAAAGTCATCATCTAATTAATATTTCATTTGAAGTTTATTGGAATCATAGTTTTAGTTAGAAGTTTATTGCTGTTTGAAAGCTATTTTGAAATTACATGTATTGTAAACTTTTAAATAAAATTTAAAACATTTCATTCCGAACAAATGATAAAAATATGGTTATCATTTAACAATTCATAAGCCTGTTTTTAAATTACAAGTGAAGAGAATATTCATTGGAAATGTAATATAGTATAATTAATTTTTTTTATTATAATACAATCGAATCATTAAATACGATAACATTTACCTTAAAACAATAAGTTTTTTATTTTATATAACTAATACATTATTTGTTGAAACTATAAACATTATTTGTTATTTATCTTTAAACAAAATTTTTGTGCTAAAATTTTGCAGACGTTGATGTTTATAAGCGAAGTAAACTTAGTTAATAAATTACTCAACGGGATTTAATTGTTAGAAGTTTTAAGATTATGCAAATTTATGGGATTGTAATCATGGAATGTTTTTAATTATGAATAGCAATCATCAAAATGAATTAGTCATATATTACAAAATGTTTTTAATGTCAAAGGAAAAAAACACAATAAAATATTGTGTAACAATTTAATTTTAGAATAAAAAAAAATCTTTGTATAAAATCAACGGTTTCTTTGTTAATGATTTAATTTATTTAATATACAGCCGGTAGAATACATTAAATAATTAAAATATTGTTTTAACTCAAAACAATTGACAGAGTTTTGCTAAATTTCTTCTTATCTGCATGTATGCGGAATAGTGTACGACCACTCGAGAGGTGTTTACAAACTCTTGTATCTCACACCGCAAACTTTGAGTAAAATACATTTTAAACTTACTATACAACGTAATGCTACATAAAAAATGCAAAATGAAATAAATCCAGTAGTATTTATCGTATTAAACAAGGTAAATTATATAAAAGACTGACAGTAAAACATGACTATTGTTTGTTCAAAGTTTGTTAGCTTTCCATTATTAATTTCCGCTTTGAAAAGCCCAATTTCCTCCAGGAATAATGAAAGTAATTTATAAAAATAAATATATAACTTTTTTCACATTTTAACTTACCATCTGAAGATGTGACGGCATGTCTAACAACAAATAGAAGCAAAACAATAGCCGTAGTCGATCGCGACACCAACCTACGACCGTTCATGATTTTATAATTACTTTACCCCAGTGACATCGTAATAAACTTTTCCAAATATTAGAAATGTGTTGTCATGATTGTCGATGAGGCAACGGAGTTTGCTCATTCATACACCCGGTTGGAATAGGTGTGATTAAATATTCATCAGGCAGTTGTGAATTAAGCGGGTGTTCGAGATCGTGCGAGTGATCGAGCGGTGAGCGATACGAGCGAGCGTAGCGGTCGCTGCGTGCTCAGAGCGCGCCGGCTGCGTACTGGCCGCGCTCACGGGCTGCCGCTTTGTTGCTGCCGCTGGCCGACAGAAGCGCTTGCGTAGCCCCGCCTCGCGGATGAAAGGACGGAACATTACCAGTATTTGTAACAGTTTGCGTCAAATTGATATAAATGGAGACGGTTTTAATAAAGTGTAATTGACTTTTGCCGACTTTGCGTCGCATTAATTTCGACCACGTTAAGACGCCTTGGGCAGGTGCGCCGCTAAACATCAGAAAGTTTGGTTTTTAATCTTGAATTTTAATTAATATTAATATATAATTATTGAGCTTCGGCTTGCGTTTTAATTAAAGATATTTTGTTACAACGAGTTAACGTCGATTTTGATTAATTTTTGAATATAATAAAAAAGCATAATCTTATCTCATACGCCAAAAAGGAAGACACAAATATACAGATAAATTATAATAAAATATCTTCTAGGCAAAAATAAGAGTGCACAAAATAGTCCAGTACTATAAATAAATGAATAATATAAACTGATATAATAAAAAGATAAACGTGTAATGAGCAAGTATTATATATAATGATTCAATGGAATAAAAAATTTATACAGAAAAAAGTAAACAAATAATTTATGAAGCATTATTCATTTGCAGCGAAATAATAGTCTTTTTTTTAGGAAAATTATAAAAATTTAATGTTACAAACTTTGTTTCAAAAAATATTACTGGTCGTAATCCCGGAATTAGAGTTTACTAAAATCCATTTCAATAAAAATAAAGTTATATATTCATTAAAATAATACTTGCTTAGGTTTCAATAATAATACTTAACAATGCAGTGGTTGTTTTTAGCAGCCGAGCCATTCGTAATTGAGACATAGATTTTGTAGAATTAAGTCTGCATAAATTCTAACGCAATTGATTTTTTATAACTTATTTAATGCAATAAAATTAAATAAATGCGAATGTTATTTTATATTATTTCTTAGTAACATGGTATGCTACTAAAACAATAGTTCCAGTAAAATATAATAGAGTGTAAATAGTTTTCGTGTTATGTACACCCAATTGTTAAAATTATAACCGGTAGTTTGATTAGACTCCAAGTTTGCTTTTGAATAAATCTACATCATACAATTATTATTTCACTCGACTCTTCATTCACTAAGTGTGCATAAGTTAATTATAATAGTATGCAAATATGCCTAATATATACACAACCTTTCAAAGGGCAACCGAGCGCCTGTTTCCTTTAAAGACAAATTACATTAACGTATAAGTTCACAAAGTTTCGGTTAGCGCTCTGAGTATCGGATTTATCCATTGTAATCTCGAAATCATTGAGGAAAATATTACTCGATTGTCGATTCAACAATTACTCACAAGGGATTGGTTTAGTATCATTATTTGAAAAAATATATTTATTTATAATACTATAACTTCAACTGTGTCCGTATATTTCCGCTGGCTTTCTAACTGTATTGCATGCTGTAAAAAGTTTCTCTCTTTGCTGATTGGGCTGAGATTGAAAGTCCTTAACGTTATTATTTGGGTGTAAGAGATAATAATACTTCCTAACTTCTTGATGTTTCAAATAAGTATGAAACGATGAACGATTTATTTGGTTTGGTTTGGTTTATTTGTTTTAAATGGTGTGGCGCGATGACTTTATTTACATTGCAGCGGATGTAACTGACTGACCGCAATAGTACTCATAGCTTGGAGTCTGCGTTAGCACTGGTGGACCTATAGCGATATTGTATTAGGCGTGGAAAAGAAATGCTGAATGGCAATAGCGAGAGAAAACACCGCCAGGAATGGCATTACTGCGCCCGCTGAAGCCACTATAAAAACATTAAGAAGAAAGAAATGGAATGGAATGGAATTCAAAATTAATCACAATGTTATTTTGAAAAAGATCCTGTCATAGATAAAATATGTCAAATAACACAGTAGAAATAGTATTAACACACTATTTCGGGTGCCGGCATGGACGCAGCATTTAAACAGAACTGAGTGGTTACACCCAAAAACAAGCTGACCACTTGCTCAGCTTAACACAAAGTAACAACAGAGATTATAGAGGACTAATATTTTTAAGGTTATTAACGCCTTATGAGATTCTTAATTTCCTTAAAGTCCGATGCATTTCAAAAGCAGGATATACAACATATATTATTATTTTTATTGAACCTTAAACGATGGAATAGTATTTTTTTTTGGAATTATTCAGAGTATGTATGTTGAAATTTTACAAGCGAATATATATTACAAAAATAAAACTTTAATGCAATCAAATATCCTTCTGCAGAACCTGGGTTAAACTTTTTTACTGGAGGTTGTTCAAATGAGCTTGTAAAAAGTCCTGGTAAAAAAATTGTAGGCATGGTTTATTTTGACCATTAGGGCAGTGTAAAGGGCACGATTTTATTTGTCTGTGCTCGATGACTGCAGCGCAACTGTTCTGCCTTGTAATTTGTACTTATTTATTTCTATTATGATTTTTTATGTGGCCTGAAACCGGCTTTAAATTGCATTTTTGGATTAAGGCCCTTTTGAAGCTATCATCTACCTTCGGCGTAACGAATTCAAACACGGTTGTCTAACTTTGGGTGACCTATAATGGTTATCATCGAAGAAAACGTGCTAGCAGTTTCTTTTAAATTTGATTTATGAAAACAGGGGAATTACGTACGAAGAGTCTACCCTCCGTCTTAGTGTTTTATTACATTCGATACCAGTACTATTATCGGTAAACTTACTATAAATTACAAACTATTAACGACACACATTGCTTACAGTATTTGATCGCCAAACGACCCTTTTTTGCATTGTGTTGTTTTTACACAAACGGACCACTGGATTCCAGACACTAGACACTTTACATCCGTCTTCACGATTGGAATTTTTGTTTTTGGTTGTTTCAATCGCTTCCCTTTCCATTCTTGGTATGTAGTGGCAATTTGTTGAGTTAATTTGAAGGTTATCAAACTCGATTTAGTGACTTGAGCCGTGATTGGATTAATGTTAAGCGATGGCCGATTTTTTCGTATCGTTGTCTTTGACTTCTTTTATGTGCTTCTTTATTCGGCATGGTATTTTTCGCTTTGTTTGGCCGATGTATGAGCTACCACAATTGCAGTCGATCTTATAAACACCTGATTTATTTTAAGGAAAACTATCTTTCGAAACATGCTTATGATCCCGTTTTATTTAATACTAATGGGAGTGACCATGAAAGTTTAAAGCAGTTTACGTACGAAGAGAATTAGCATATGTTTCAGATTGGATCGAGAAACATTCTCAAGATTCTACTCGAGTGTAGTCCTTCGCTTAAGAAACTATTCGCATTTATTAATAAAGTTCGGAAATAAAGTTAGAGTCAACAGTTTGACTGTATCAAAACGAAGCAAACGCTTACCAAAGTGAAGCAATCAAGAGTGAGAGAACGAGTGAAATTTTGATAGCTAGTTTCTCTCACTTTGATGCAGAATTTGGTGTCGATTCCATTATAAATCAAAGCAGCATCAACGCCGAATGGTATTCTAACTACGAAATGCCCGCCTGAAGTTTTCACTGCGATGAGCTACAAACGACCGAATACCAGGTTCAGGTCTCTGCAGGTTACTGTTTCATCAAGACACAGCACCCACACACTCAGCGATCAAAATGAGCGACTTCCTGCACGTCCACGTTACAGTCATTACTTTGTTTGTAATCTCACCACAACGGGCAAAATCTTCCATCCTCTCGGTCCTGATCTGGCATTGTGACACTTGTTTTTATTACGTAAAATAAAAATATCAACTAAAAAGGGTCCAGTTTTCGTCGCCGGAAAAAGCGCTAACAGTGTTCGCGAAGCCTGTAGAAGATATGTCTACGGCGGACTGGATAAAGTGTTTCGAAAATTGCTTCGAATGTATGAAGCTGTAAAGAGGCTTGTGGATAGTTCTATGAAAAGAAGTTGGTTTTCCAATTTCTTAAATCTTGATAAATGTCCTACGTATATTACAACCACCAATATATAGTTATGAACCACTGCCACTGCCATGTAGTTGTACATTTTTAAATATTTTTTGCGTTAAGAATGAAATTGCTCGAACGCATGAAGCTTTGTAAAGAGGCTTGTGGATAGTTCTATGAAAAGAAGTTGGTTTTCCAATTTCTTAAATCTTTATAAATGTCCTACGTATATTACAACCGCTAATATATATTTATGAACCTCTGCCACTGCCATGTAGTTGCACATTTTTAAATATTTTTGCGATAAGAATGAAATTGCTCGAATGCGTGAAGCTTTGTAAAGAGGCTTGTGGATAGTTCTGTGAAAAGAAGTTGGTTTTCCAATTTCTTAAATCTTTATAAATGTCCTACGTATATTACAACCGCTAATAGATAGTTATGAACCTCTGCCACTGCCATGTAGTTGTACATTTTTAAATATTTTTTGCGATAAGAATGAACTCCAATTAAGTTGTTGAATAAAATAAATATGTACACTAACGTAATATGACAATATAGTACAGGGTTACTTAAGATCAAATTTTGAGAATTGTAAACATTTTCGCTAGCTAAAATACAGCCTTTAACTATTTCATAATTAATGAATGTAATAATTTTGCTTACTATCTTTATAATAATTTGTCAATTTAAAGGTGCCCTTTAAGGTGATGAAACATCTATTTTAGATAAATTTTAACATTTCTCTTCTTATAGTAACACGTTGAAATAACACAAGCGTATACAAAAGTCACCAGTCACTATTGAGACCTAACTATATTTTTGTAATAATAATATCTAATTCACCTTTTTATCAAAATTATGTTGTATATTATATAGGTATGGTATTTTGTTAAGAATATTTTTAGTGGTAATAAGTAAATGAACATAGAATTTATTCACTTAATGATATAGAATACACAATTGCTTACATAATTATAGAATAAACAACACAATTTATTAACAAAGGTGTAGATAACAGTGAATTTTAAACCTTTAAACCTACCTATTTTACTTTATTTAAACCCTTTAATTGATAAGCTTTCTGTGGTTATTATTTGTTTCTAACGAATTAATAATAATGGTGATATAAATCATTGTCATGATGTGAATGAAGATAATGTCGATTGCTATGTTAAATCGTACATGAATCGATCAACCGTGTTTGTGTATATAAAATAGATATACTCGTACATTCATATTTTACTTGTTATATCTTAATCTTATTATAAATAAAAATCAATTTCCGTTGATTAGTCTCGCAAAACCGCGAAAAGTAGTCGATGGGTTGTGATGAAACTTTGGTAATTAGTTATACACATGCTAGGGAAGGCTTATCTCAAGGCAACAAATAAAATAGCGTTGCAAAGCTATATATACATAAATTAACAATTAATGTTACCTCTTTATTGTTTACTTTGATGCAAACATCTTTTGTTTTTTTTATAAGTAAACTAAACCACGATTTACATAAACGATCCATCCAAAGGTTGTTTGGTAGAAATCGCTTTAAATGATAAGACCGCCCATTGTACGTATGGGGGGGTTTATTTTAATTCTTTTTTTGTGTTTCTGGTGTTTCAAAGTGAAGATATATTTGTTTTGGTGTTGTATATAAAAAAGGAAACGCTAGTGGGTGCATTTAGTAAAGAACACGGTTTAAATAAGTAACGTTATATACACATAATATAAAAAATATACTGTTACTAAATAAAAGCAAATGGAAGAAAATAACTTCAAACTAGAAGCTGAAGGACCTAAGCGTGAGTCTTTCCTATACATTCTATAGGAAGTTAGTTCCACGTACAGCATAGATAGAAAGGAATAGAGAAAGCGAAGAAGAAAACTGCAACGTGCACCAGGAGTACAGGAAACGGAAGGAAATAATTCATTATATTGATGGGCAAAAAATTACGTAGACAATTTAACAAGTACAATATAATATTAATTATTATCACACCAATTGCCCAAGTTATGTAAGTACTGTAACGTTTGTGTTATAGATACTGGGGTAACACACATATATTTATACGAAATAACTAATACCCATACCAATACCCATGACTCGGGTACGAAAGGCAGGATTGCTACTGTTACACCCAACGATCGTCAAAGCAAGTTGATTTATATCAACTTGCTTATTCATTTATAGTAACAAATTTATACATGATATCTACGAGTATGTTGTTATATGCTGTTCTAGAATAAAATGAAATATATTTAATTTATTTTGAGCATCTAACTTGGGTCTATCACCAAGATTCTTGTCAGAATCGGACTACGATTAAGTTTGAAAAATTATTCAATGCTTGAGCTTTGTAATTGCTATTATATTCATTTATTGGACGACTATGATGTTTTATGACTACGGTAAAAGAGGATTTACAATCTATATTAGTACTTAATAATTTGTTTTATACATGTGATATGGTACATGTGCTCAAAAAAAAAACTATAATCTTATAGTTTTGTTCGGATAAGTTGTAGATAATTACTGTCAGGAAATAAAATGTTGTTGTGCAATAAAGCTTAGCGATTAGTACGAAGTAGCGTTAAATTTGTTTGGCTTGAAAGATTTGTAATGTTATTAAAGTTTGTATACGGCTTCAGTTCTACACCTCGCATTTACTTCCTGGTTTAAGCATTTGTTCTCTAATAAACTTTAAAAATCTTTAACTATCACAACAATCATTTTCAATGATCAATAGATAAAATAAATACTTTTTTTATTCTACAGAAATAATTTTGTAACTAATTATTTCGAATTGGCCTATGGCTTTAAAACTGACATCGTCTAGTACAGGTAAATTATTTAAAAATGTAGAATCCCAAATGTGTAATTCTCTTTGTAATAATTAATTGGAATGCGTTTCGAAACAATAAAACAATAAAAACCAGAGATAATGGAGTATGCAGATATTAATGGTTGAGCAATAAGAATAATACTAAAACATTTGCTATATTTATACTTCAAGATTAACAACCACCATATGGAAAGTAAAATTTTTAATAATTGTTAGTGTATGTACTAGGGCTTTCCGGCAAGTAGTATTCGTTTGCGCAGTGCAAAGTGCTGGACAAGTTCTAACACGTTCTTTTATGTAAGCTGCCTGTGGTGCAAAGTTGCGTCTAGCTGGTATATAGTATAGTTGTTTTTGAGATTGATTAGAAAGAAGAAAAAAAACATAGAACGCTTTAATCTGTGATTGAATTAGTAGCATTTTAACCTAATTTTCAACCATCATAGGGAAGATGGTTCAGTCAAGTACAGACTTGGCTCTGTCAGATCACCATCTGTTAACAAAACTAAAGGATTTACTGGAAGGAAAGAAATATGAAATAGACGAAGAATTGAAAGAAGCTGTGATAACTCTCAATATGAATATGAAGCTGAGATGCAAAAAATAGTCACCGATTAAAATAAAATTTGGGAGGTGACTACATAGAGAAGTGATTTCAGATAATATGTTCGTAACAAATGAAAGGTTAATATTTGTAAATATATACTATAAAATAAATTATTGTAATAGAAAAATACTGGAAAAAATTGACTCCAGGTCCGATCCAGCTCCGGTCCAATGCTTTCAAAATTGAGCTACCAAGCCTTGTGAACACCGGGTTGAACCGGGTTCAATTCCCGCCTGAGAATTCACTTGTGACCCGAGTCAATTATTTCTAGTATTTTTCTATTAAAATAATTTACCATATAAGATAGCATCGAAAAAAATAAAGGCAAAAATATATGAAATTATAAAGCTAAATGGCTGTTTCATCTTAATCGATTGCCCAAACATTATTTTCGTTTCATCTTTTCATTAAATTCTAATGTAATGTATTCGCTCGAGCTTTTCATATAAATCTTCCTATAAATTTTTGATTATTAATATATTTATAATCTTCATATTATCTATTACTTTTTAAAGTTTTATTTTAAGATTTTTTACTTTTTAGCTATTTAAACTTTTGTTGTTTTATGAGTCGGGGTTTTTTATATTTTAATTTTAATGAAAATATTAGAATAATAATAAAGTTCCGATTTAGATACTCCAAATACCCACCTCACTATTTATTCTGACGAATAAATAGGGCTGAGCTACGATAAATGCGTGCAGAAGGCGGGCCGGTTATATAGGGGATCCGCACCGACTAAGCCTCGGCTAGGGTTATCACTTAATATAATGCATAGGAGCCAAACAATTTATTAACCTGTCCATATAGAAATAAATAATTATTATATTAAATCTTATGGTTAAATACCACACAAAAATTTCAAAATTTAAACTAAAATTCACCTTATTTTTGTTGGTGTTTAAATGTAAACTCTTAGGTTTGTTGTAGATTCCGTAATTTTTTTCCGATTGCAGTATATTCTTAACCAATACTAATAATAATACGAATATAGGTTTTTGTTTGGATTTTAGAAAATTGGATGACCGTTTGGTGCAACTGCAGCGATCCTGCCATTAGCACCGACGGTCCAAGGTTCGACTGCTGAAAGGCTCCTGGCAGATGTTTGTGTGATGAATACGAGCATTTGTACCTAAGTCATGGATATCTATTTATATTGCTATAAATATTAAATATCTATGTATCATATATATATATATATATATATATATATATATATATCCATAACAAAAGCCTTACAGTGCTTACTTTAAGCTTAACTTAAGGGTAATTGGTGTATTGGTGTAATTGTATGAAATATTATATTATTGTATAAAATGAGATAAGCGAGACAGTGTTTTATGAACTACTTGGTTTATTTGCTATATTTACTTGTCTTTCATGGCAATTTAGATTAACTGAGCTTAAAATTAAAATTAATAAAATCATATCTGGGACCTGGAACAAATTGATTATTTTTTAACTTATAAAAATTTAGTCGTTTAATGCTTAAACAACAAAAATCATAATAAATTAAAGTAATTTTGCGTTCTTGGGTTCGGTTAAATACATGCATACGTTCGAAATATTTTTCAAATCTTAGAAAGTCTTGGAAAAGGCCTTAAATACGTATCGTATATGTTTATATTGTTTATAGTACTTTGTTTCAAGGAAAGAATTATTTTAAGTTAATTTAAAATTTGGGGAATTTGTCAATTAGGTAATGCAGTGAACAAATAATTATTAATATTGTTAATATAGAACAAATAATGTTAATATAGCAACATTAGATACCAACTTTATACAATTCCATTGGAATATTAAAGATGATAAGTTGAAAGTATATCTGTTATTTGCACTTTTTCTAATTCTACCTAGATAAATTGATAGACAAACCTAGATGAATATTAAATATATTTTTAAGATTACTACTTGATTTTATATTTGCTAGTAATTTCGACACTGACGCTAATAATTATAAACTGTTTAACTTGATAGAATTTATTAGAGAAAATATAATAAAATAGAAGGTAAGAAACGAAAGTTTTATTGCTAATAATAATTCTGTACCAAAGCAATTTTAAACGCCAATAAATCACTGTGTACACTACCGATAAACTTGGGAAAGCTAGCGTTAGATTGAGTTTTTAAAACAGGATGTTTCTTTTTCTAAAAATAAACCCCCGCTTCAAACATCCAATGTTTACTAGTCTCATTTCCACAACTTTATTAGCGAGTATGATTGTTGTTTTATTGTAATTGAAAAAGACTGCGAAAACTTTTAGTATTGATATACTGTTTTGTGTCTGTTATTTACTTATCCATTTTAATAAATAAACAACCTCCTTTGACAAACAGTACAAGAATTCTTAGCGAGAGCGTCTTAATATAATACTTTAAGTAGAAAAATCAGTGTTACTCTTTGGGCACCAACCCTATTTACGAACCCTTTTTTCCGTCTTTGCAAATCGTCGGGGATTAAGCTAGGAGAGCTCACACCTTTTCACCAATATTTTTTTGTGGTTCAACCGCCGGTAAACCTCCATGATACAAAGTGTTTTGCCGACGATCAATAGACGTTTTGAAAGATAACGTTTCGTTATAACTCTTATTGATATTTTGATGAGGAAGGGGCGAGGTAGAAAGTAAACAGGATTTTCCGGATAAGATTTTTTGGGTTTCGCCGCTCTGCTTAAGAGATATTTGTAGTACTATTCTCCAATATTGACGAGAACAATAATTAAGTTCTGTTAATTAAAAATTTTAGGTATATTGCAACAAGAAAATAAAACATCATGTTTGTTTGAACTGCCGTGATTAAAGAGTACCTTGAGCTTGTTGGTTTGTTTTCAAATCCCGTTTGTGTCCTACACGAACTGGGAATTATTGCATTGTAAACATTTTAAGAAAATCTTTTTACATGTGGCAAGTAGAACGTAAAAGTTTGTTCGTTTCAAATTCAATATATTATGGCGAGCGTGCTCTCGCTCAGCCGACACCGAAACTCACTCGAGCGTGGCTCACAGAAAATTTATTGTTTTTCTAAGAAAATTTTCTTCGTACGACGCTACATCCTTGTTGGGTCCCTAAGGAAGAGTTGCAAAAACTTAATGACGTCTTGAGGAGCTAGATTGTTTAACCTCATTGTGTTAGCTCAAAGTATAGTAAGTAGAAATGAGTGCCGACTTTGTGTTTTTGTTCCGTCTGAGAAATTATGAGACTTGCTAATAATACATATTTATAAGGCGTTAAAGTTTTAAACTCATATGGATATTGCGCAAGTAGTAATATTCAATTGCTATTGCCTAATAAGAGAATTATAAAATTGAGAATAAAATTCTCGTAGAGCAAAGCGATGCCTATACCTCCTGTTCATTGTGATGGAGTTCCGCATAATCTAATATTATGCGAATCTACATCACCGTGATCGTTATGTAGTATCAAAATCAAAAATATTTGACATGGATTATTAATGGATAATTTTATTAATTATTTTGTTTATGAAAGGGAAAGTCCTGCTTAACAACTGAATTTTATCTTAATTTTTTTACCTCAACTAAAAGTGGAAGAGTTAAATAGGCTCCTCTTTTATGCAAGTAAAATCAAGTGATCAAATATAATGTCATAAACATTCAGTCTAACAAATAAAAAGTAAAGCAAACCCATAACAACCTTTACACTTTCTGAACGGAGTTTATAATATAATGGTATATTGTTGTCTTTTGTTCCGTTTTTGAGTAGATTCAGAAAAGCATTAGTTACATCTCATCATCTCGGCGTACCATAGAGCACCTCTTAGAGTTCAAACCATGACTATGGTACGCTATAGTCTTAAACATTGGTTGCTAGTTCTTGTTGTCACAAACCAAAGCCAAATCGGTAACATGACCAAATCTCAGTACTCAGTAATGATGAAAAGACCAATGTAGTTAATGTAGTTAAACAGGCTAAATGCAATGGAAACACCTTATGGGCGTCATGTGCGATATGAAAACACCTTTGAAGGTAAAGGAAAATGTCTATGAAACAGCAGTTAGATCAGAAATGCTGTACAGTTCCGAGTGCTATGCTATCAATAGTCCACATTTAAAAAAAAATACACCACATAGATGCATATGGTAACCAACTTAAGCGGGCAACAACATGATGGACACAATGGAAATTCGTATATTAGAAAAAGTTTTAAAGCAGCCGAAATTACCAAAAAACTGCCCAAAAAATTCCATCGTCTAAATGTGGACGTGGACGAATGCTTCACCTGGTTGATGACGATTTAGCTAAATCTGAAAGAATAAAAAGAGACTCCGGCCATGTACTAAACCTAACACAATAGAAGCAAAAGGACAAAGAAGACCGACCCCATAAAAACGGAAGAAGGTCTAGGTAGATGATGATTTGTTGTCATAAATAAAATGCAGTCAACTTTCTTTCATTCTAATATTTCTTGATTAATTTTTAGCCAAGATTTTAAGTTATAAGTGAAATCAAAGTCTTTCAGATATATATTACAAATACCAAAAAGTACAAGTAAGCAAAAAAAGCTCACCTTGATTCAATTAGCACATTATAGATAGCTGTCATTTCAAATTATTTCAAATACATGACTTTATAAACGTGTTTGAATTTGAAAGCAGCTATAACTGTGTTACGTAAGATGTTTGACCCTTATATAAATATGGTATGCAAACAAAAAGGGGCCTAACGCCAAAGGCACTGTTTCAAGATATAGTCTTTTATCGGACACATAATAACGTTCAGTGAGAAATCGTTAGCCCGTGCTCACGTCGTGGGGACACGTGCGAGCACTCTTGAGACGGATCCCTTCTTCTGCTTAGATTAAATTTGTTCCTATAAAAAATAGGAGAGGTGTGATTGAGATTTAAAATATAAGAATTCCGTATAGAAATGGAGTTATCGAAATTGCTGACCCAAGCTTTATAACGATCAACTTTTTTTGGGATGTAGAGTTATTGTACATACAAAAATCTATTACTTTATATATTAAGATATGTGATTGAATTGTGATATAACAATTTATTTTTATAAAGGTTCTCTTTTTGATATATTCTATTTGACAAAACATATTTTAATGGAAGACACAAGCTACAATATCAAACTTAACAGTTTATAAGCTGTTGTGGCGCAAAGTGGCTTACCACGCTTCAATTATGGACTGTATTGTGGACATAGGCACAGAAATGGAGGTTGTGACATGAAACGTTGCGAATCATTACTTACGTACTTATATTTTCATTAAATAATAGAATGACTAAATATATGGAACAAAGGAATGCTCTAACTGGTTCTAATATTACTGACTTACTGAAACTACGCTAATCGAAAATTCTCGAAAGTTTATGTTTATTGATTGAAGTACATCTTTTATTACATATAAATTGAAAATGACGAAAAATATGATACAATCTTAAATAAACTCTTATTATCATATTTTTATATTGGCTTAATTACTGATTTGAACTCAACAAGTTTGTCAAACATGGCCCGTTGACTGCTTCTGTAATTTTCCCATACTTTCAATGTTAGCAAAGATCAACATTTGTTTTTTTTTTATATTACAGAAGAATACTGATAGCTAGGGAGATGGTGGCATTTTTATATGATTTCATCATCTGAGAGAGGTTGATAATATTACTAAGTAAAATAAACAGTTTAAACAATTTCTGCCATTCAATAATTGCTACAATATAGGAGCTTGCAAAACATGTTAATAAAAATAAGTGTCTTTAACGACTTTATCGCTTCTGTCGATAGTTTGAATAAATTGTCTTAATATAATAAAAATATAAATGCTAGTAGCAGAAGTTTTTCCTACTGTGTTTTACAGTAATATTTTTTTTGTAATTATTATGGTATATAAAAAAATAAATTTCTTCACCACCAGGCAGATTAGAATAATTATTAAAATTATGTTACAAGAGATAAATAAAAATACTTCTACCACTATGGCGACGTTGTAAAAAAAACAAAACATTATAACATCGAAAGAATAGATGGTCAAAAACCGTGTATGCAGGTCACTGACAGAAAAAAAGAAATATAAAGGCTCCAAAACACATTAGATGCTTCAAACAATGTAGTGCGTTTTAATACAGTTTGAAGCATCTATGCGATTAGTATATATATATATTATATATATTATTATATTATTATATATATATATATATATATATATATATATATATGTCATATTTTTTTTTATATTACATCTAAAATCAGAGTTGTAGATGTCTGCCACCTTTTTTATATTTGCAAATATTTTACAAAACATACAAATATACCACTATTTTTTTTACAGTTTAAAAATTATTTTTATAAAAACTCCCACCATCTTGATTTCTGTCAGCTTTAATTTTACTATCTATAAAATGTATTTAATGGATATACCTGATTGATGATAGAAACGATAGTATATATTTTTATAAAAATAAATCAAAGCTACCTGAGCTCGCCACTTATTTTTTTAAGTTAACTTAGATTTAGACTACATTACGTATTAGTATCAACGACGCTAGAATCATATAGCTAAATTGCCACCACTATATTATTATATCTATTTCAAAGCAACTGTGCAGAAATAGTTGCTAAAACTAACTGAATTTAAGAAATATAATAATTTATGGCACTCCATTTGTATAACGTCTATTATACAAAAGAAAGCAGAAAAAAGGTATTGGTAAAGGTATTAACCATAATAAAAATAAAAAAGAAACAACCTTTTTGGAATATAGAAGTTCATACATATATATTAAATGGTAAAGCGTTAAAAACGTCACAAAATTAATCCAACTTAGCACAACAAAGTTAACAAAACTGATTTAACAAATAAATAATTTTAATAAAAATCAAAACATTATTTGTGCTAATGATTAAATTATAATTATTTAGCTGTTAAACAAAATAAAAAGAAGTTCCAAATTACGAATGTCTGAATTTGGAACAAAACATTAATGATCAGCGGTTATTCTACGATATTCCACTGTGCATGGGTCCGTTTTCGGTCTACGTGGTAAGTGATGGCTCATTCTCTCTTTAGTATTTCCAACCATAGGGAGCCTATGGTTGGAAACCTAGCCTAAGCAGAAGATAATATGCCAATGATAATAATAAAAATGAAATTACACTGGCAGTAAAATCATTAAAAAAAAGAACTAGAACATATTCAATTATCTTTAATAGTCAATTTAATTACAAACATTACATTCTACTTTACCTTCATCTCAACTCGAGTAAAGTAGAAAGAGAGGAACTAAGTTTAAGTTGGGCATCAATTACAAATCACTGGTTTAAAATTACAGATATAATAATGCTTATCATTAAAGTTGGTACATGTTGGTGACAATGAATTGCCTTATGTCAACGTTAAAAAAGCTTTGGTTTTGTAACAGTACGAAGTACCGTAAACAAAAGACACCGTGTACTCGTGTGATTAGTATTAAGGGTTCCAAATGCCAGATTTATTAATGACCCCGTAAAAGCAGAAGTTAAACATTTACAGTAACACGTCTGTGTTAATCTTAATAGAATTACACGACGCCAGCACTCAAACTTATTACTAACTTAATTGAATGGTGACGTCAATTATGATGCTTTCAAATTAAAGGAGATTGGGAAATTATTAAATCTCGTTGGTGCAATTACTGTATAGTAATACAACTAGATAGATTGCTGTGACTGTTGCAAGACTAAGATTGTAATAGTTATGAATAGGTATGTATTGAGATTTGTATCTTAATTTAGTTTCTCTTCGTTAAGAAATATGTATTTCTGTCATAATTCTGTTGTCTGTGTATGGGCAGAATGTCTTACTGAAAATATCAAAATGAAATGTCCTTTGGGTCTTATAATAGTTTCGTATATTCTCATACGGGTCATTCTCAGTAATCAGATTCAGAATTCAGATTCTCTTTTCTGAGAGGTTGACATCATGTGAAAACCACGCGATGAATGAAGTAACCGGCATGTGCTTCAATATAAATAAATAATAAGTAGATATCTGATTTGAATATTAAATACTTCAGTTTTACTATGACAGATCTTTATTTTCAGATAATCTTTAAAGCACGGTGGTTCATTATCATATTTTATTAACTCCTACCACTATAAATAAATCTAATAACGTGTCGTTTATTAACCGGCGGATCTGAAGAAATCTCCACAGTCAGTAGTTTATTACAACAGGATGTATTTCCTAATTATATAGTCACAGAAGATCTTCTTCAAGATCATAGGATTGGTGGCGGTTAATACATTTTATTACCTAAGTACAACCGAATCAGTTTATAAGAATATGACTACAAGATATGTGACTTCAACGGTATTAAGACGGTAACGGTATTAAGATACTTCCCTGAACCCGATTCATCTGCGAAGTGAATTTAGTTTAGTCTAAATGTTCGCTCACATAATGCGATAATAATTTGTCTTTCTTGTTCCTCGTACAAAGTTCTGCCGACGTCGTATTTACGAAGACATGGCGAGCTGTTGATGTGCAATCCACTCATTGTAAATGCTCATAATAAATAAAAGACGTTTTATTTTTAACTCCGTTAAGCGGAGAGGAACTAAAATAACTTGTCGCGTTAGCATAATATTATGTAATGACGGTTTGTCGACACACCTAAGATAAGATATCATCCTTCCAGAAAACGTCTGCGGGGACTCACTATTGTGGTTTGAGATCCATTTTAAAGATTTGTAGTCCCAAATACCGTTCACACTGTAACTTTCATTTGTTACACAGATCTGCTGCGTTTTAAACTTATAGATTTAATATTAATTTGTGTCTATTTCTTCGATTGTTTGTAAATGATAGCAAAATTTGTCACCGGTCCCTAAAATGTGTCTCAAGTCGATAACGTCAACGTGCAGATGTCGCCGGGCAGTGTATGAAGCTGCGATAGGCTGGGGACGTGCCGAGCCTACCGAGCCGCTCAATAGGAACAAGCCTACTGAAACAATGCCAGATTGCTTTGAAAATTTTGAATGATAGACTTGTTTATTGGTCGAAAGCTTATTATTTGGAGAACTTCTGTTATTGACAAGAACATTATTTTAATAATGTTCTCCATTTCTTTTATTTGCGTTATGTAGTGATTTCTATTATTTTTGGTTCCGTGATAAGCTGAATATTTTACGTAGAGATTGAAAATATTACTACGAAAAGTACGTTTTCATCTACTTTTATATTCCATTAAAATCAGTGGTTTATGGTTATTACCCTGATGATTCCACGACTGTTTGTATTTACCGCAACAATTTTATATAAGTGTTATATGTACTTTATGTGGATGATACGTTCTATCAATTAGTTTCGTATTTTGGGGGTCGCATTTAATATGTAAAATTTTTTGACTTGAACAAAGGGTACTCCTTTAACATAGCCTTTTTTTGACCAAGGGGATTTTTTTATGGATTCCAACGCTGCAGGTAGACGGCGGGGATATGTGCGGACTCCCCCTAATAATTACCGCACGCAGCGTTGGCCAGGGCATACTAAAATCCCTGAGACGTACCAACCTTTTTGCCGTGGTTCAGTGGGTCCACTTGCGTCAGTCGCCACTATGCTTTAACATAGCCTGGAATCTAACCTTAATTTTTCAAACTCTCGTTAAGAAAATAACCCTCTTTTGCCGATAATCTTAGGGTTGAAGGTTTTTACCAAGTACTACTTTGACCGCAACTCCGACAGGATCCGCTATGATGTCTACTAATGTGATAACTGTATGAGGTCGGTAGGTTATTTTACGGTGATAATGATAAACCCGAATGATCGCCTTATCAGAAAGGTGTACAAGGAACAAACGTTAAAGTTAATAATTTACTGCGACGTGTAATCGCAGTGAAGCAGTGCGATAACGTCAACTTTGTATTACTTTTGCGTTGAATTTAATTGGAACAAAATCATGTTATTTTTATTTTAAGACCACGTCTTCTTAGAATTTCCACTTTTGCACCCTTCGTGAAAATGCTTTCTCGGGCACGTCATGGTCGTTATTCGCGCTGAATAGTTTGTTGATTGCCCACAATGAATTGCATAAGATCATCTGTCAGAGTAATTTTCGTAAGCCTAAGAAAAATGTAATTCCTATCTTCTTTCCTCTCGCTTTGATTAAATGTAATAATAATGTAAATCGATTATTATATTTTGTATAAATAATTTCATTGTTATTATAATAGTTTGACACATAATGATTGTATTATTTCAATTAATCAGTTTGATTTGACTTGGTTATAAATCACTAATTTTTTTTTGATTTCACAGTGTAATCCAATGAGTATTTCAATGATGATATATTTTACAAAAACTTAGCATTAATTACTCAAAATAATTTGACTATATTCATAGTAGTAAGATTGCAATCAGAATGTTTATGTTAGTTCTTACCGTCGCTCTCGAATAACAAATAGATATAGCAAAAGTTTATAATTCAAAATTAATTAAATATCCGGAAACTAAGGACGAGTTTCTATTGAGAGCTATTGCGATAGTTATATGAGAAAAATTACCATTTGATTTTTGTGATTAGATCGACTTAATATATTAACAAGTAAACATTATTTGTCGGTCCATATTGTTAACTAGTAAAATTCTAGCTTGGCGGCTTCGAGTAGTATTGTTATGTATCTTCAAAACAAGGTTGTCATAGAATATAGTGGAGTTTAGTTTGCAAAATAAACAGATTTCTTAGTAATATAGCCATAGTTCAAAAGTTTGGTCAAACATCTAACTAACATCACCTTAGAGCTTTTAGTTCTAAATCCGTCACCAAATTGTAATTTCCCGGTTTACAAATGTTACCAAGGAATCATATATGTTTTCAAGAATCACCTCTGGATGATTTTTTGATAAAAATCTAACATGGCTTATGTTATCAGATATTAAACTTAGTGAACCAACTGTAACTGTAACTTACTATCCTTAACTTTCACGTTTCCATGTAGCTGACACAGATTCTAAACAATGGTCGTAATGCGACAATTTGCAATCATATGTTTTAGGGCAACATATTATTATCTAATTGAATTCTTTTCTCGAGAATTCAGCTTTAACACATTAGCAATGAATTAACAAAAGCGGTTCGAAACTTTTATTTTTGATCACGAACAGGAACTTGTACATTTAGCTGAGAAAACTGTGAATCACTCCAAGAGAGAGAATCAATATTGAAAAGCGCGAAAAGTTGAAAAGAAAATAAATCTCCTTGGTGTGCATTTTTTATGGCTTTCTGAAGACAAATTTCTTTCGAACATAGAGAAAGTTTTATTCATTTTTGTTAGTATTAAATTTCTCATAAAGGTGAGAGCTTTTCTAGGTTTTCTCAGATAGCGTTGATAGCTAAAACGATAATCGTCGGTAATAAAAATATTGTGCCAGTTTTTATACAAACAATTTAAAAAAAGCGAGAATATAGACATAAAATAAGCATAATAACAATTTTTATCCTATACATGTTTTACTTTCGTGTTAAAAATATTTACTTAAAGGTTAGTGCAAAGACCAAGGTAAACTGTTCCTTGTCTGATGTGCTAATTAGATTACAGATATGACGGTGCACAGCTATTGTCAAGAGTAAACAGAGTAAAAGGAGCCGGCAACAATGCCTTGGCTAGATAATACTGCAACCGTGAACGATCAATCTCTGGACTATTACGATGTTTTAGCGCCCGATGTATTGTTTAAGCTTCAATAAAGTTTTGATGAATTTTCGTGTTCCACGCCCTTTGTAGAAACTGAAGCGAAAGATATTGATGAATAATTTGACGGCCGAGTCGGCCTATAATTATTCAAAAGGCAGATATCGAGTTTCGTATTGATTTAAATGATGTTTCATTGTTGTAGTAATGAAAAGTTTCCACTTCTCTTTTGTTGGTTACATTGGCAGTCCCCTTAAATAAATTTTGATATTGTTTATTTATTAAGTACTACCACATGACTTACATTATCTCAATTCTATAGATTTAACAAAGGTTGCAAGAATTCTGATGAATGTCACAATAACGGCGTACATAACATTCGCCAAAATATTATTAAATTAAATTAGCAAAAAAAAAAAAAAAGAAAAGATGATAACAAAATGAAACCAAACAAATTTAAAATTGATCCAATTATTTTTAAAGAAATTTAACATTTAATTTAATTACATTGATAAAACGATAATAATTATATTACATTGGGGTACACAAGCAAAGTTAGTACTGAAAAATAATATTCATTCAATAAAATAAAATAGAAAAACACAAGAAAATTATAATTTAAGTTACAAGCATAAATCATACCAAACATTAAATATTCTGAAAGAGGCTGACAAGCTTTCGCTTAAAACTATAGAAACTGTCTCCAAATATATCGAGGTCTGATATTTTATTAGAAAAGTAGTTATAATCCCTACAAATTCGTGCTAGGGGAGACTGGCAACCCAGATTAGTCCTGGCAAAAGGCAAAGCAAAAGTCTTGGTTAAACGATGCCTAGGGTAATTAAATGGCACTGATAACTTCATTCGGGATAATAAATCATCGCACTGCACATGTCCACTTATGACCTTGTGAGCGAAACACATATCCAATAGGTGTCTACGACTGCAAAGACTAGTGAGTTTAAATTTAGCCAATCGCTGAACATATGGCTGCCTGTGAGAGAAACCACTAGTGTGGAAGGCAAGGTATCTAGTGAAAGCCCTCTGGATGCTTTCAACCCTTTGCGAGTGCACGCTGTAGAAAGGACTCCAGACACAGGAGGCAAACTCTAAATGACTACGCACCAATGAGTTATAAAGTAAAATCCTTGTATTCAAATTATTAAAATACTTTGTATTGCGCCTTATAAAACCCAGCATTCTGGCCGCCTTTGTGACAATCGTATCAACGTGGGTTTTAAACTTTAGTCCACTATCAATGATTACGCCCAAATCCCGAACCTCATCTACTTGAGATAGCTTTACGCCATTGACCATATAAGCTGTTTCACAAGATTTTCTTTTTCTTGAATATTTGATATGAAGACATTTGTCAGTGCTTAGAGCCATAGAATTAGCCACACACCAATCACTTATCCTATTGAGGTCGTCTTGAATAAGATCACTGTCTATATGAGACTTGACCGTCCTATAAATCTTCAAATCATCAGCAAACAGCGAAGCTTTGCAGTTCCTAATACAAACAGTGATGTCGTTGATAAACAACTGGAAAAGTAATGGCCCCAAAAGAGAACCCTGGGGAACACCTGAATCAGCTAAATAGCAGTCAGACTGATAACCATCAACGACTACCACTTGCGGTCTCTTCTGCAAATATGATTGAAACCATTTCAACAACGGGCCACCTACACCTATGGCATCAAGTTTTCTCACCAGAATGGAATGGTTAACCTTGTCGAATGCACTCTTGAAGTCAGTATAAATGGCGTCCACTTCCAAGCCCTTATCCATTTCCTCCGATAGATCTGAGACGAAGGGAACCAGATTGGTAAGAACAGACCGTCCAGAAATGAAACCATGCTGGCGATCAGAAATGTTAGTCCTAACAAGGCTAGCAATAACAGGATGCAGAAGAGACTCAAAAACTTTCGCGAAACAAGAAAGTACGGAGATCGGTCGATAGTTACTCACCAAGGTACGATCTCCTTTCTTGAAAACAGGAACGATGCGAGCCTTTTTCCATTCGTCAGGAAACAAGCCATCTAAAAGAGATCTGTTGAAAATCAAGGTAAGGGGTAAAACGAAACCCATCATACACCTTTTTATAAAAAGTGGAGGAATAGAAACGGGCCCCGCTCCCTTTGTTATCTCAAGTTTTTTTAAAACTCTCAAAACATCAGATTCCAAAAATGTTAACTTAGTCAAAAAGCCTTTTCCAGGTGAGAATGTCTCAAAGGACTCAGAGCAAGCTGTGGCATACATAGAAGAAAAGTAACGAGCGAATAAGCTAACGATGCTTGGGCCAGAGTCAGCCACCACATTCTCCATTTTCACTCTTGCTGGCATAGAGGAATGGCCACCATGCTTACCCTTAATAAAACTCCAGAAAGCTTTAATATTATTGGGAATATTCTCCTCAATTTTATTCAAATAATCACTATAACATTTACTTTGCAGCTTGTGACCGCGACGACGAAGCAACTGAAACTGCAGCTCATCCCTAGGGTTTCTATATTTCAAAAATCGCCTACGTACGTTGTCTTTTTCTGACAAGAGCTTAACAAGACCACGACTAAACCAAACGGGATGCTTAGATTTGTAGATCTTACGTTTTGGCACGAATTTTTCTATTAGTTCATTTATAATATTGTAGAATATAGAGACCAACTCATTAGCATTGTCACAACTCGAGAATAGCAAATACCAGTCAACCGATCTCAAGCCACTCAAGATGCTTGGAAAGTTGGCCTTGTAGTAGTTAAATCCTAGATCTTTTTTAGGTCTCAAGCTGGATTCGTCAAAATAAGAAATGTTTAGTTGTAAGCCAGGATGTATTCGATAAGTTTTGCTTAAAACTTCCAGCGGACTGGTAACATGTGCGCTATGTACATTGCTTAAAATTAAGTCCAGAAAGCGATTATCAGCATTGATGATGCTATTAAATTGATGTAGATTGTTAGCCAACATAAAATCTATCAAAGCAAAACCCAGGCTAGAACTGTAATTTGAAGGATACATATAATTACTGCCCTCTTCAGATCTCCACTCAATAAAACCCAAATAAAAATCTCCCACGATTACAACGTCATCAAACTGATTCATCGCTATTTCAACATTAGCAAGAAACCGCGTTAAAGTCTCCAATTTAACAGGAGGTGGCAGATACACTACGCAAACTGTAAGCGTCTTGACTTTTCGATTTAAAGTAAACCCTAAATTAACCCAGACACATTCAATATCATGTTCTAAGGACTCAATACGAGTGGAAGGAATGTCGCGCGAAACAGCCAAAAGTACCCCGCCACCATCTTTTTTTGTGTTATTTGAATAAACGCGGTCTTTTCGGTGCACAATATACCTGTCATCAATTATTTCATCTGAGGCAATACCTACATTTAGCCAGGTTTCGGTTAAGGCTATTACATTATAATTGGAAGCTAAAACATTATTATACAAATCATTGGTCTTCGTACGAAGTCCCTGAACATTCTGATAATACAAATTAAACATTTAATAAAATTAACTCCGTAACAAGACAGTTGTACACACAGAACATTATGAAACTATAAGTTTTAAGCTTTCAGAGGACTTAATTAGAAGGGCCTGACTATTTTCATCCTTTCGGACATAAATGCGCCCATTCCGAATCCATACAAACTTGTACAATGCCTCTTTTGCTTTCTGTCTTGCCGCTGCATGAAGAAACTTGTTAGCGGGCGTGAGATGCTCAGTCACAAAAATGGGCACGTGAGTACCACCTATTCCAAGGTGATTTGAAGCCAACTTATCTTGGGCATTTTTTTTATTAAATTTTGAGACAGCAGCTAATATGTAATCACGCTGACGAGAGTTTTTCAACTTTACAACTATCGCTCTGGGTCGGTTACTCTTCTTGTTTATTTTAGCCACTCTTGTGACATGCTGAATATCTTCCGCATTTATGGGGTTGTTCACGACTTTTGTTAGTTGAAGCACGGTGTTAACCAAATTTTCAGCCCTGTGTTCTGGCACTCCGTTAATTTCTAAATTGCTCTCGCGCATATGTAACTCAACCGTATTCAGCCTCTGTGAGAGGTCTGCAACAGAAGCCTTTAGTTTTACGTTATCAGACACTAATTGATTAATAACTGCAGTTTTTTCGCTAAGGGATGATTTCATTTCTTCATATTTTTCATTCATAAAAGATAAGGATTCACGAATGCTCGAAACTTGTTCGTTGATACAATTCAATTCGGCCGTGACAAGCTTAGTTATTGTTACTTGCAGAGTTGCCGTTAATTCATTTTGAATGATACGTCTCAAAGATTCCTCAGATAAACAACCATGAGAACCGGCTGTCTTAGCAGAAGATAAAATCTGTTTATGACGGTGAGTGACGTTAGCAAAATCAGCCGGGGATTCGCATACAAGGCTTTCAGTATTATCATTGTCACCTTGAGGCGCTGTGTATGATGGGCGAATAGGCGTATTTGTATTGCCTGTTTTAGGAACTTTGCTGCGGCATTCGGGACATTTCCAACAGGACTTATGAGCCGTCTCCATCAAAGAAAAGCGTTTGTAACCAACGTTTGCACAATCGACATCATATATAAGCTTGCACATAATACACACAAGGTATTCATTTTTTCTTGTTATTGTGTTATGGCAACCAGCACATATTGCAGGGGGCGCCATTATACGCAACAGAAGTGTCGCGCTGTTAATATGGGTGATGATAAGTTAAGAAAATATTTTCTTAACCAAAAAACGAAAACGACCACCGCAGGATCGATCTCGGGCCTCACAACTCAAGAGTCTATCCTTGCCCGTCGCGGCTGCCGGCGCGGCGACTTAACTGAGGTGGCGAATTTGATAGTTAATATCCTCTTCAATTTTAAGTCGTACGAAAGTCGTTGAAGATGAGTCATCAATTGGAATTTTTTGCACTGATTTTACAAATTTTAACTAGTTTTTATTTTAATTTAGCACTTTGGTGTTTTATAATGTTTCCACTATAAATTTTTTTTATCTAATTGTTACAAATGAATGTTTTGCCACTGATTTAAATTCACTTATAACCACTTTTTAATTTTTTTCGTTATTTTCGTATTTGGAAAGTTTTATTGTTTGATAACGATAACACTTATATCTCTTGCGTTTCTAAATGATATTTTGTAGTATTTTTGCTTCACGAACACTTTTATTATTTTTAATCAGAGTTTTAGCAAAGAGCCTATGTTTACGTGACGGCAACGCCGTTATATATGATAGATTGATAGATTACCTACAGGAGTAAATTTTTTTTGAGCGCTAGCAGCAGTCGATGAATTGTTATTACTTATAAAATGAGGTTTAGACTGCTTATTGATATTTGAACTTGTTTGGGTTTCTTTGTTTTTTCTTTTTGCCATAGAGCATAATATGTTTTCATTTTACATTATTTGTATTTGATTTTTCATTGGTGTATTTTATGAAGTAACTTCAGACTTTTTTAAAGGACTGCTATTTGATATTTTCTTCATTAAATCACATTTCTTTAACAACTCTCCATTGAGTTTTTTAAGATTTCTGTTTTCAGAAGATAATGTATCTATTTCCTTGTGAGCACTTTGCAGTTCCAATAACAAACTTTCATTCAAACATTTAACTAGGTCATCATCCGACATTTCAGGTAAACTTTTTACAGTTTAATCTTGAAATGTACTTTTGTTCATAATGTTAGTGTCAGACTGAGTGCGCTTCCTTCGAAACGTAATATTTTCAAAAAAATCGTAATTTATAATTCTCCTATTTTATGTAACGCAAAAAAGGGCAGCACGACTTAACAAAAATGTTGGTCGAAAATAAAAAAAAAATCAAAATGTAAAAGTAAAAAAAAAAATTCAAAAAAGTATACAAAGTCGAGCGATAAGCTATCCGATGATTAGGCAGAGCGGTAAAATTTTGACAGTGTATAGTTTATCGAGTTAGAGCACGAGAGGTTGACCGAAATTGTTCTGCCACCTTTGTCTTAAAAAATAATCACCAAAACACAAATGTTATGCCTAATTAGTTCCTTAGATTATTTGTGATTTATGTCGTCATCTTATTATTTAAGTCTCTCAGACGACGAGTTGTTTTAAAATACTTATTACACTACATTGAATAATGTTTGTAAACTGAATGTTTTTAAAATTTTATTTATTTCACTATATTTTTATCTGTTGTAGGTTTTTTGAGATAACACTTCTTGATGATAATCATACTGTTTTAAGTCAAACTATTTCGACATGATTTCTAACCATTTACTATTATATATCAATATATATCAAATGAATTGTCTCATCCCTTTACATTCCTGATAAACAGGTCCTATGACGAGGGAAAGTTTCCAGACATGCTAAAAAATACAGTTATAAAACCCATAAAAAAAGACAACCAGTTTTTGACAAATACAGACCCATTGCTTTAAAATTCAAATACCTTCTCAAAAATATTCGAGAAAGCGATACCCGAACGTATTTATAAGTTTTGCGAAAAGTACAGTATTTTCGATGAAGAGCAAAAGGGTTTCAGGAAAAAGCATTTTACAATATTTGTTGTTTATAAATTCAAGAAAAAGTGTCAAATTTAATTAAAAAAACAAATATGCCATCGGAATCTTATTAGATAGATATAAAAGCATATGATAGGGTGGGGCTCACTATTAAGTAAATTATACAGTATAAGGATACGCTTCCAAAGTCACAAATAGATTGTTTTGTATTTGAAAGACTGAGAACAATCAGTATAGATTGATCATTACAATGAAAGAAATTCCCAAATTGTAAATAAAAAGTCGAGGAAAAAATTATAAATGTGTCTAATTTCTATACCCCAAGGAAGTGTGATTGGTTACCTACTGTTTTTAGTATATACATATTAATGAAGTGTCAAGTGCGCGTCATGTTCCCGACGAGTTTGACGTCACAACGACTACGTGGTAGTGCATCATAAAATAACAATAAGTCAAGACTGCGCCGTGAAAGGGGACACCTTCACAATAATCGCACATCATGATTATAGTAGTCAACTGAAAACACAGACTTTTCATTAAAAAATAGATATACCATTGTTATGCGGCTCGAAGGAACATAAATGTAGAGTGTCCTACACTAAGATGATATATTTGATATATATGATAAATGATAATAATTTGATTGATACAAGGAAAGGTTAAAAATGATAACAACCTATTCCAACGAATGCTTAATTACCACTGATTTATTGTATCACTTGTATTTCTTATAATATTTATAAAATGCTTACTTAAACCTTAAAACAAGTAAGATGACTCGTACACGAAGTGACTTAAGTAGTTTCTGTGCTAACCTTGTGCCAAAATAATAGAGATATAAAAGAAAAACTAAAAACAATTCTGGAACAACTACACTAATTACAACTTGGCTAATTCAAAATATAAAAATAAACATTTCTAAAACAAATCTATTAGTTTTCCATCCTTATATAATATATTATTAACTTAAATTATTAAAATGTTCTCTGGGAATCAGTAAATGAATGTCCGAACATTACATTACACCCTCGCCTGCTGGCCTTAGAAGAATAAGGAAATGCACTTAAAATAAGAAAACTGCTCTAGCTAATTACTATACATATGGACATGTGTGGCTCAATAACAGGATAATTTTATGGGGAAATAGCACAGATGCACAGAGTCTCTTTATTCAAAAGAAGAAATTCTTGCGAATCACGGCAAACGTAGCCCAAACCGACAGCTGAGAGCCCATTTTCCAATTAAAAAAAATATATATATTCCAAATATATACCATTGTTAAAAAATTCGGAATATTATACAAATAGACGACATCTA
Source organism: Calamotropha paludella (assembly GCA_927399485.1). Lineage (NCBI taxonomy): Eukaryota > Metazoa > Arthropoda > Insecta > Lepidoptera > Crambidae > Calamotropha > Calamotropha paludella. The sequence continues at coordinate 15,157,540 of OV656815.1, read as the reverse complement.
CCCAAAAACCAAGATATACCCTACGCCAAAAAATAGGAAACAGACTAATGCCACCAAATTCCAAATTAAAACTACATACAGATAGGCCCTCAGTAATTGGTGTTAAAATATTTAACAAGTTGTCAACGGTGTAAATAATATAATCAACGAAATAGAATTAAATAAAAAACAGAAAGATTTACTATATCTCAAAGTTATTATACATTACAGGAATATTTATATATATATATATTTAGGTTTTTGATTAATAGGGAATATGCATGATTTTTTTTTCTTAAATAAATCATTTACATATTTAGTACATACAAAGAAATATAAGTAGGCTCGAAAATAAAGAAATAATTTTACATAGTAAAATTTCAAACATTGAATAAAGAACCGTTGTATGGTAACGAAGTGCAAAAACACTATTTTTGAATACCCGATAAAGTGTTTTTTCGTATTCCACGCGATACGAAAGTACAAATGGTAGTCTGTGTAAGTACAAATGGTGTAAGATGATGAGAAGGGATAATGTATCTCCATTATGGGTTGTATTTTGTTGTGAAGATCATTTTAACGTAAGTTTGCTATTAATGTGATATTGAATTAGCTATTAAGCAGTAGAAGATTCGGTCTAAAACTAACCTTACCCTAGATCACGAACCTTATTTTACAACGCTTATTACTAACCTTCGTCGTTTCGGCTACGCCGTATAAAAGGGATGTTTCTAAGGGTTTATGGAATAAAATATTTATATGTGTTTTACTTATTTATTACAATAATCATTTGTTAACATGTTTATAAGTTTTTTATTCACAAAAATAACATTTTAATTACTTTGACAGTCTTTTAATTGAGACCAGAGCTTTTACTCATTTGAACATTTTTGTTTTTTTAAATGCTTAAACCCCTTTACCTAGAAAAACAAAGACTTAATAAAATTAACAAAAGGAAGAAACATTTTAGAAAAAATGATAAATTTATATATTTGTGGCAAATGTCAAGTTTGTATTCGCCACACAAGGATTTGTTGCACTTGGTGCAACAATTCTTTGTCATTCTTCGCCTTGCGGAAGGGCAAATTGTAAAATGTTTTTTGGCGATAGGCATACTAACTGCATCATCTCTTTGATCAGTCTCAAGTGTATAAGTAGAACTACTGGTTCCTGGCATATTCAAAATCGCTGTTATTAAGTCCCGCAGCCCATTTGAAGTGTCCGAATTAGTAATCTTTTTTGCATGTATGGATCGACTAATTTTTGATCCAGAGTTTTCAAGTACTCACGCCTCGATAAAGCTTTTTTAATAGCCTCTAAAGTGTTGGTTACATATATAACATAATTATTTATAAATGCAATGTTTAGAATTCCGTAAAAATTACACAAATGCCAACGCCGCAGCTGCAAGAAGCGAGAGAACACATTTGGTCCAAGGTGTCTACTCCGCCCTTAGTTTTATTGTAAAACTCGACCATCCCCTACCCGACAAGTTGAAAGTATATCTAGCTCCGTGTTTATTTATATTTAAAAATAGTTAAAGTGCTTTTAAATCTTTGTGCGTGATATATTTCGAAAGTATATCATCGAAATAACTATCGTGAACGTTATTCACAAGATTCGTAAAGAAGTTAAGAAAAAATCTTCAGTGTAACAAAAAACAGTGATTAACACAAATAACCAAAATACAGTGATAATAATTTTGAACTACAATGAACAATGTGTACTCAGTAGTGATATTAATAAATTATATACAAAACATTTTAATAATGAAGTGCTAAAGTTACTAATTTTTTTTAATTTCCGTAAAAACAGAACGGTTTGGAAAAAGTGTTTGTGCTTATATTTCGCCAATCGATTCCCATTGGTGTTTCAAATTGGCGCTGTACTGATACGAGTACAAAGCAAAATTTCGTCAGCTAAACCAAAGCTCGGTTAGCGTAGGGGTACCGCATATGGACTGAAGTGCAAAATTCAAAACTAGACGTCTCAACATTTTTTTTAAAAATTTTTTTTTTTAATAATTGTTTATAATCACTGTCATCTGCAAAGCAAAAGTGCCTATATTTGAATTAAATTATCGAACTCCGAAGAATAAAATTTATACATTACGAATAATCTCAAATGAAAAATAGAATTAAGACCATTACTTGCAATTTGAGTTTTTTTTAAAAAAAGAACATTCCTTATAAAATAATGATATTGTTCTTCGATAAGAACCAAGTAAGTGGAAAGTTGTGATAATTTGTGCCAGTAGACATCGTACAAACTTTAATTAATAAAATATTTCTAAATTTAAAATGGCGAAAAGGTGTGGTAAATGTGAGAAAGAGGACTTCGATAAACGGATTTTGACGTGTTTAATTTGTTTAAATATATACCACCTAGAATGTGCAAATATTTCAGAAAAAAATTTTTACCTAATGAGAGCGACAAAGAGCGCTAAATGGATTTGTGACAATTGCATGGTTGGGCGAAGGGAATGCCACAGTGGAACTGAGGTTGTCCCCTCTACACAAGATATAAATGACGCCCAAGCGCAAAAAAACTCAAAGGCATCTACAATGGTTGTGGAAAATAATCCAATTATGAGTCAGGCTTTAACAGTTACATCAACATTATCAGCAAATTCTCCACCTAGCACGCCTAAAAATTTTAATAGTATAGTTGAGAATGTTGAAAAGGACAGTGAAGATACCGACCAAAATACTTTTGAACTGCCTGAAATCACTTTACAAACTTCCCAAGACTTTGTAACTAAACGTACCAAATATAATATTAACATTTCCACAGATAATTCTTTTCAATCGCTGCAATCGGAGTTATCAGATCGTAAAAATTACTGTGACTCAGATGTTAGTTTTGTTAACAAAAGTTCTTTAGAATTTAATTTGAGTTTTAAGGAGGAATTGAATGTTCTTAAGGCTAAATTCAACAATTTCGAAAAGAAACTACATATGGTTGAAAAAAAATATAACAACCTGACACTTGAAAAAAACCTATTGAAGAAACAATTAGAGGATTATGAAAAAGGAGCGAATAAACTGACCCAAAATTGTCGCTCGACTCCGAATTCGGATTTATCCGAAGGTAGGAGTAAAAACTTCAAATATAAAAAAACTAATTCAACGAACAAAAATCATCAAATTGAATTAACTATTCAAAATAAAACGAACGATAGAATCAGTGAACAGAATAAACAAGAGAATAAAGAAACAAAAACTGCCACATCCAAAGAAAATGGTTCGTATCCAGACAAGAAAATGAAATTGTGCGTAATTAGTATCAATAATAGAAATAATGTGATACAGGCCATAGAGAGATTGCATATTGATACTAATAATTTTTAATACTGTCATTTTGTGAAACCACACGTAGGGGTAAGGGAACTTTTAGATGGCTTAGATGATAAAATTCGTTATTTCACTAGAAGCGACTATGCCATTATTCTAATAGGAGAAGAAGATTTCAAAAATACAAAAAATTATGCTATACTCATTAGCATAATTAAAAATAAATTAAATTCAATAACGCATACGCACATCGTTCTGGCTGTGCCTACTTACGTATGTGGGGCACCTATGTACAATTTTAGAGTAGAAATCTTCAATTGTGGTCTAAGTCACAGTATAAAGTCTCATAAATATGTACATTGTTTTGATTCCAATTCAGACCTGTCCTTCGATATGTTTTCCTATAGAACAGGTAGAATAAATAACAAGGGATTCATAAATATATTTTATAATATAAGTAGAATGTTTTTTTGTGGCTCAACATAGTTCGAAGAAAATTCTATCTAATAAACGTAAAACTGTGCTGAAGCAATGTATGGCTGAAATATGTACTGGTTACAAGCCAATGTCACGAATGTGGTCGAATTTGCTAATTTACGGGAGATCAGTATATATCATCAAAATGTATGTGGCCTAATGACAAAGAAAGAGGCATTAGACTTGTATCTAGAAACTGAAAATAATTTCAAGCCAAAATATGTATGTATTACTGAACACTTTTTAAATAGTAAGAATGTAGAATTGCTTAATCTATCTGAGTATGAAGTTGTTTCTTATAATACGAGGCCGTATAAAATAAGAGGAGGTAGCCTTATATTAGGTCTTAAGAACTGCACCTGCCTTGATTCATTGTTATGTAAAACTTTGTATAAGATGGATTATTTTGAAGTTTGTGGTATTAAAGATGAAGATACTAATCTAAATGTAATGTGCATCTATACGAATCCAGTAAATATAACCTTCAATGCTTTTATGGATCAGCTAGAAAAGTTGTTGGAGTATTATTTTGATAAGAAATGCATAATTGTTGGAGATTTTAATATCGACTTACTCAGTGACACAAAACAGCGGTCAGATTTTTTAAATCTGCTTAAGTGCTATAATTTTAGATCACTCATTTCATCGGTAACCTACATAAGAGGCAATGCTCGATCTTGTTTGGATAATATAATAACCAATCTCCATGATGATTGTATAAATTGCACTAAAGTAGATCACAATGGCTTATCAGATGGGCATGCGGCTCTTTTTTGCAGCACTTCCCTTCGATTACAAGGCCACCATCAAAACACTCAACAAGTTATAATAAAAGAACAAAGAGTGTTCAATGAGAAAAATCACAACAAATTCATAGAATACATACTTCAACATAATTGGAAAAAAGACGGAATAAATAGTATTTTAAAACATCTTGATACCATCTTTAAAAGAAGCTATAGAAAGAAAAGTAAAACAATAAAGGCAAAGGGTAAACAAACCCTTAGAGGGTTACACAAGGAATAAAGACATCTCGCAAGATGAAACGGTTTCTTTATATGGCACATAGTTCTGTAACAGACAAATCCTTGGTTAACTACAAAAATAATTATATACGTATATACAGAAAGGTGCGTGCTGCCAGAAAACTTGCAGTTCAGTCTTTCATTGAACGACATAAATATGCCTCCAAAGCTATATGGAATGCAGTAAATAAACAAAGACATAAAGGATGTTTCAAGGGTAAAGATAAAATAACTCTAAAGGAAAATAATAAATACATTGACAATCCCCAATTAATAGTAGACATTTTTTCGGAAAAAAGTGATCACAGATATACTCTTTCTACGGGTAATCCACTTTTATCAATGCGATTCCTTGAACAGCACAGTCAAAAATGTCTATTTAATATGGCTTGGGACCACATCACACCTGAAGAAATAATCAAAATAGTGAGCAAAATGGAAGACAAAAAATCGTGTGGGTGGGATGAAATGTCAATCACAATAATCAAAAAGAATATCGATTTATGGGCGAAACCACTGGCAATATTTTATAATAAATGTTATGAGCAAGGTCTCTTTCCGGATCAATTCATAATAGCAAAAGTATTACCAGTATATAAAAAAGGTTAAAGATCTGACTCTAAAAATTATGGGCCTATCTCTTTATTGACAATATTGTCAAAAATCTTTGAAAAAATTATAAAGTCGCGTCTATTAAAGCATCTCAATAAAGGTAATATACTAAGCAAACGGCAATTTGGATACCAGACTAATATCGGGACTAGTGATGCAATGGATGAATTAATTGATGATGTTATCACAAAACTAAATGCAAAGATGAAAGTAGCTGGTCTGTTTCTGGATTTGAGTTCTGCATTTGACTTGGTAGATCATCAAATTTTAATAAAAAAACTGCAATTTTATGGAATAGAAGGTAATGGTCTTCGGCTTTTGGAATCGTATCTAAATAATAGATATCAATATGTTGAGATGAAGTGCACGTATGATAAATATGAAAAAACATTTAAATCCAGCCTAAAGAAAATTCAGAGAGGCGTTCCTCAAGGCTCTATTTTGGGGCCAATTCTCTTTTTATTATTTACCAATGACCTTATTCCTTTTATGTACAACGCTATACCAGATATTGAAGTGGTTGTTTTAGCTGATGACACTAATGCGGTGATACATGCAAAAAACATAACTGACCTCAACAATAAAATAAATAGCGCGCTGACGGCATTTTCATAGTGGTTTACAGCTAATAACCTCGAACTTAACGTAGAAAAGACGAAAGCTATACTTTTTAAATCTACTTCAAGAGCAAAAGAAACATTAGATATTAAATTAAATGAAGGCTATATTTCAACAGTGGATTCCGTCAAATTGTTAGGTATTCACATAGATTCTCTTTTAAATTGAAGGAAGAAGTCAATAACATTGAAAAAAGATTTCATCTTCATGCTATGCTTTGAAAAGCTTAAGAGAAGAATTGACGATAAAACAATTAAAAATGGTTTATAACGCTCTGGTAGAATCTCGATTAAGGTATAGCATAAAATTTTGGGGTAATAGTTATGACTATAATCTTAGAAAGGCGTTTGTTATGCAAAAGAGGGCGATAAGAACAATGTTACGCATAAGTCAGAGACAATCATGTAGAAAGCACTTTCAGAATCTAAAAATTCTGACGGCTCCATGCCTTTATATATTTATCATCCTTACGGATCTTGTCAAGCATCCCAATAAATACGAAAGCACAGAGCAGAGAATAAAACGTTATGACACTCGGCGGAAAGATTTAGCTAACATAATACAGCCATCATTACAAATAGTCAAACATAGTGTTAAATATCAAGCAGTTAGACTTTTCAATAATTTGCCGACTAATTTAAAAAATGTATCAAATGTTAATGCTTTTAAATCTAGACTTAAATCTTATTTACTGGAGCAAAATTTTTTATAGTATAGAAGATTATATTAAATCTGGTATTTGATTTTTATTATTTAAAATGAATTCAATTATTTATTATGGAAGTATTAGTTCTAAATTTATACAAGTTTAATTGTTCTTTTATTTATAATAATATTTTAATATAAAGTATGTGCTAAAATTAATTTTCAATGTCATTTAAATATGAATTTTGTAATTTAATATTAATTTATAATTTCCGACACAATGTCATATTGTTTAATGGAATAAATAACTGAAACTGAAACTGAAACATCGTGGGGTTTTTGGTCATCTCATCAATTGTCCCTTCCTCATCGCAAGTCGACAATAGAAATATTGTCTTTTGGGGCTTTGCCTTATGTGAAAGCAATGTCAGTTCCTTCTAATAACAGAAAATAGCTGTTCCTGTCTTCCGGGTACACTCGTGCTGTAATTCTAAGGGTATGTCACTTTTGTTAGCACGTAGAGTTCCAACCAAAGTCAACTTATACGGTTCTTTTACTAAACTTTTGGCTAGTGGTACCGAACTGAACCAGTCGTCCATGGTTATATTTCTATTTGTGCCGTGCACAGTGCGTGTCAATTTTTTGGCGAAATACTCGCCAAGTGGCAATCCATCAGTTTTAGTAAAAGAACTTAGTTAGGGCTCGACATCCACCATATACCTTGTAAAATTATCTACCAACATTACAATTTTCACAGTAAGGTAGCAACTAGGTTTATAGTTTTCTTGACATGCAGTTATAAAAAGATTTCACATATCTCGAAATAGGGCATATACATCAGTCAATCTTCACTGTTCGCACGTAGACTTATCGTCACATCTGAGGCAGTTTATAAGAAAATCAAATCTCTAATTAGACATAGTACTTCGGTATCGATTGCCACGAAAGGTAACATCAAGAAGCTCCTTTGATGGTAAATGATAATCGTTCATGCTGCAGATAACGTAAGGAGCCCGATCAGACCTCTTATTTAATTGGAATCTGTCTGTCTCTGGGTGGCTTTTACATCCTTCTATTTAACGCATTTTATTGCTATTTCGGCATTAGTGTGGGTTACAATTAAATCAATCATACTATCAGTCACAAAAAATAAACTAGTAAACTCGGTTTCACTGATGACCATTTGTGTTTGCCTTAATTCGTGTGGCTGACCTGAAGTACTAGGTAATGGGTGTTCAATTGACGAAGATGTACTTGCTTGGATGTCTTCAGTTGAAGTTGGTTATTCTGTCACAGAAAAACTCTCTTCCTCACCATCTGTTTCATAAGCCGGATCAGCCTCAAGGTTCTTTCTCACTCTTGGAGCAGTTTTCTTTGTCACTATTATCATCAAATAACAGCTGACGAATCATATCTAAAATAAAAACATATTTAAATAAAAATAAAGTAGATTCTTATTTCAATGTAAGCAAATTTAGTACAAAGTTTACAAAACACCGAAATAATTATAACACCAATAAAGAATGAAAATTAACTCTGCGAGAATAATGTTAATACTAACCTTCGTCGATTCGACGACTCATGGCGACTGGAACGGCACACACAGAGTGAGCTGTGGGTCGACTGAGATTAGCTGGAATCTGGAATGCGTGCGACGACGCACTAAAAATGTATACCACTTTTTTCGAGTCCGCGTCGTCGTTTTGACGAAGGATAGTGATCTAGGGCTAAACTTGTTTACAAAATTCATTAAAAATTCTCTAAAGAGGTTGCCTATACTTATTGCGGTTTTAAGAATCCTTTGATCACTGCGCTCGTAAAATCGAGATTTGATGCAAAATATGCTGACATCATAAATGCATCTATTTTCGGTAGATTATCCGATTGTTCTTTGACAAAATCACTTTCTGTCGTCGTCCTAGATTAACTACAAATATATATTCACAAGTAATCACACAGGAATACAAATTAATACAATTTTTCTCACAAACACTACTAACATAGTATTAATATCGACGCCGAAAATCACATGACGTGACCATTGTCGTCACATTTGGTTTTGACCAATGTTGACGCGTTTTGTAACTTTAAATTTCCCTTCCTTATCTTTCACTTTTAGGGGGGAACTTTTTCACATAGTAGAATATGCCCAAATGTGTCTTTTGACAAATACAGATTTAGTTCATAGGTTTCTTATGTTTTTTATTTAATTTTTTTGCATTCACAATGTAATATTTCTATAAGATATAAAATACGTGTGTAAAAAACAACTACGCCTGCGAGCTATTCAGGTTTACGAAAGTTACCTGTCAAAAACAAGATGTGTTGTCAAAATCTATATTAGATTTGTTATGTACATAAGTTAATATATTGTTGAGATTACTTGAGATTTAATGTATTTTGATATTGTTTGTATTTGTAAAATAACTTATTTTTATGTTCTCTTACTATTTTATTAAAATCCTTTATGGTTATTGTCAATATAAATAAACATTTTTAATTAGTTCATTGTCTAAAACAAAATTACTGCGAGACATTTTTACACCTAAATATCGTCATATTTTTTAATAAATTTAAATAATATGTTATGATTTTAATAATATACGTTTACCTAAATATATTTCAGTGTGTAAATAAAAAAATCTTTTATTTCGGAGTTTCGATTTATATGCCGCCTTAGTATGGAACGGGAATCACCGTGCATTGTAGTGAATACAATCTTCGGTCTGATACTGAGCAAATTATTTTCAACGAAGCTGAGACGAATGCAGTAGTGATAGTGAAGAAACAGAATAAAGTGGTCATAGTAATGTCGAGCCTACATCATGACGACACAATTTATAGCGCTACAGGAGACCAGAAAAAGGCAGAGCTGATAATATTCTACAATTCCACTCAAGCTGGAGTAGATGTTGTAAACGAATTGTGTGGAATTACAATGCATCGCGTAATAGCAGCATTTGTCCTATGACCATTTATTAAGGGATGCTGCTGTTAATGCAATCATAAAGTTTTCGTTATAATTATTGAAAATGTACGGAACGAATCGATATCAAATAGTTAAAAAAAAAAAATCCGGAAAATATACGCCAGAGAATATCTGGCCAGATCACCGAACCACTCAGTCGATGAACGACTCAAAATTTTTCTGGTCGCTATATTAAATGCGGAGGTTGCCCAAACAAATAGTTCCTGAAATATTTCTGAGATTTTTTGTTATTTTTTTGAGTTTAAATAGTTACGTAGTAACTAACGTAAGTTTAAATTTTATGTTAAAAACTCATAGAAAATGAATTTCTATGAGTTTTTAACATAATTTTTTTTATTGTAGTTTATTTGTAGTTGTCATGAGTGTGAAAATTTTTGTTCAAAATTCATAATAACTTGGATCCATATAAGTAAAATACAAGAAATTGTTAAAAAGCGCAAATGTTTTATTTCAAATACGTTTTTTTATAGTCTTATTATAATAAAAAAAAATAATGAAACAAGTTTTACGGTCAAATTTGTATACCTATCGGTACGACATAGCCTGCCACATCCTCCTTGTTACCACATGCTCGCCGGGTTAACAGGAACTCAGGATTTAATTCTAATTCAATTAAGTTAATTTTATCGAGAACATTTTCGAATTTTAAGCGCGAAGTATCTTCTGTTTCGATTGAAGATAAAAGCTACCTGCGATGAATAATTACTTATTGATTGCATACGCTTAAAAAGGCAATTTTTTTAGCATCTAATAATTTAACTGCGTATCCGCATTCATTTTCGAACGCATTGCAGTACAACAAACTAACTAAAGTGCAAACTAACGAACGATCAGATTGAAAGTGGTGAGGAACCGAGACGCGAGTGAGTGTGCTTTTATTTATTCTGTGCTTATTCGAACCAATCCGTACACGAAATATATTACTATGCTGTATGGTTGAAACGAATTATTATGCGGACCTTGACCGCCACGTGGTGTAAGATGCTGGATGCTGGCTGGGACATCCCTTGGATTTGTTGTTCCTTATTGTTACTGACACGAATATGCGAATACACATAAAACTCTATTTTATTGTAGGGGTTTGCGGATAAGCCACAAGTTCTTTTTAAAATTGCGAAACTCGAAGTACGCGCACGAGCGGCCATCAGTCGTCTTTTTTCTTTTTTTTTGCCGCATGTTGACCTTGGCATTGCGGTATGATTTGCCACCTATAGATGGCGCGGTCGTCTCGCTTTTCTCGATTGAAAATATATTTTTGACAATAGATTGTATTAATATAAAGGTAAGGTTTTTTGAATAGTATAATATAGTTGTTAAAATGTCCCGTTCATGATGCTAATGACGAGAGCGTTTCATACAATACAAATATTTTTTTTTATGTTTTGATAATCATAAAACATATTTTAAAATTACTATTTTGGCATTTGTGTATTATTATTCTTTACAATTATGATGAATAATTTAATGAAAACTTTTTTTTTACATTGAACCAATTTATCAACTACGAAGAAAAATACAAAACGCATTTTGACAGTTCACAACTTAGCTGTGGCTCCATCTATGTTTTTCTTTGCAGTTCCCTTCATTGCTTATCTCGTTGTGTACTGTACTATTTGTACTTCTATTATATTAAACGACTTTTTGACAGACAGACACGGCAGAAGATTTTATTTTATAACAGAAATTGTAGTAAAATAAGATGGGTTTTTATTTTTATTTAAATAATATTGTATATAATGAATTTATTATCTTTTCTTTTTTTTTATTGAGTTAATAAATTAATCTTAGTAACGTAAATGACTTTAAATAATTAAGCCCATTCGATTAAATGAATGAGATTTAAGACTTATTTATTAGAAGATTTAAGATACAAAATGAGCAACCTCCTCTCTCCTAACTTGCTGTGCTTCACAGGGTCACTAATATACTTACATGAATTACTGTGCAAGAACCATATAAAACAAATATGGCAGGTAAACTATAAAACTTTAAGTATTGCGAACTAGCCTTTAAGATTAGATTAAAATAAGAGACTTTTTCTCCTTTTAGTAATGTTTCACATTGCAATGTCATAAATAGTATAAAAAATATAAAATAATTGAAACCATCGTTACAAAAAAAAAAACAATACAAATTAGATAGTTATTATAATAGGCAGGAAAGCATGATATTGATAGCCTTGTTTCTATCATTAATTTTGTTTAGTAAAAGTCAAAGTACCTACCTACACTAGTACAAAATAGTAAAACAGCAAAAATTTTAAGGCTTTATAATGTTTACTAAGTAAACTTTCCAGTAAGTGAGCATCCTACCTCCAGGTGGACCAGGTCTACCTCTATCATCCAAGTGTCAGAAAGTGCGTGCTCTCTTACCAAAATTAGTCGTATTCTAAAGAAAAAATGCCGTCCCATATATTAAAAACTTTGTACAGCGACTTAGGTAATATTATAATTATATAAAGATTTTTTTGCTGTGGACGTACATGCAATAAACTAGTTGGAGAAAATCTATATCCGCTATGGAAGACGATTACCGTTTTTTTTCCATAAATGCAAAGTAATGAAAAAAAAAACGTTAATGAAACTTACTTCCTTTTTAATAATGGTTGATGAAATTGAAATCAAATCACGGACAGCACTCGATCCCGCAAAGACCTCACGATTTCTGTCGAAAGGCAGGACGGAGTGCGCGCATTTGTTCACTGTTCGCTTTTATATTACGATTTTACTAAAAAAAAAAATTAACAGTTTAAAGTGCTTTTGTGCATTTATTCAAATGATAAAACACCAGAAGAACTGTTTTTAACGTGCCAAGGATTTGAAAACCTACTAAGAAACCGATGATAGCTATACGAAGAGTGAATTTGATAGCTACATTTGTTGCCTTATGTTCTGATGACCACTTCGATGTAAGGGCCTATCAAAACTATCCTTATCTTATATCTACTTGGGGATTTTTATAAATTACTTGGAGTTACCTAAGTATAAGTAGTATTCGCGCTTAATTTAACCTTATGAATATAACTATATCCTCTAATAAAAAAGTATATTTTGAAAACTCCAACCTGTCTTTGTAGTTTTAACAATCGCTTAATTACCTATAATATTAAAAGCCCAAGTTGTTTTAAACCCTTAACGCTTCAGTTACTATGGTCACCTCGCAAAATTACGCGAGCTGCCTGCGTGACGTCATGGTTCCCATGAAATCGGTCGCTGGCAGCCCAGCAGCTGCTGCTGCAGCTGGCAGCTGAAAGTCATAAAAAGGGGCGCGCGTGGGCTTTGTTCTTATTCTGTTGCTTAAGGGGGGGGGGTAGGGTTTCAAGGTAAAAAAAAGACTTTTTGCGAATTTTTTTCTTAAATATGGATTGAGTAATTTTATTCGGACCTTTTGTACATTATTGAGCATGTTTTCGACAATATAGGGTAATTTTTTCATGCAGAAATATTGAAGCATAAGCCGGTAACAAAGCTTCCCCCAGAACGTCTTGAGAAAAAAACAATTTGTGGTGTTCACCATAACTCGGCTGGAAATTATCTGAAAATAAATTTGGGGGTGGAAAACACCCATAATGTGAAAAAAAAATTTTTACTAAACGTATAAAAAGACTTTAGACGCGTTTTTCTCAAAACTACTTTTTCAAAGTCCGTGTTCACTGTCATTTCAAAACTACTTGACTGATTCATTTCAAACTTTATACACATCTTTGACATATAAAATACCGCCCCCCAACGTTTAGTAACTTTGTTTTTTATATTAAGGGTGTTTTCCACCCCCAAAATGGCGGAATTTTTAGTGGAAAATAACAGTTTACATTTTAAATGGCCGCCAAATTTTTTTAAATGAAAAAGTCAGAGAACTTTGGAGGGACGATTTGATCATAATCTGACAAATTTTTATGCTACAATATTTCTGCATAAAAAAATTGCCCTATATTGTCGAAAGTATGCTCAATAATGTACAAAAGGTCCGAATAAAATTACTCAATCCATATTTGAGAAAAAAATCGCAAAAAAGTCTTTTTTTTACCTTGAAACCCTAACCCCCCCCCCCTCTTAAATAAAAAGTATTTATTACTTGATTACTGTTGTTATAAGTAAAAATTGTACCTACCTGTAAGTACTTAAAAGTTCACCATGCATTTTAAACCAATCCTAGTTTTCTTCAAAAAATCTAAAAAATGTTCCTTTAACACTCTCGCCGGATTCGCTCCTGTCTTGATAAGGTGTAGCTGGCCATATTAATATTATTAATTGTATGTACGTACTCTTTGCTGTGTTATTTTTTTAAGTTATGCGAATTAAGACGAAAGTTAAGTGAGTGGATAAATCTGTTGATAAGTGACTGAAACACTTAAAACTTGCTTTTAGTATTTCTCACGTTTGTTCTTATAATAGTAATAACAATGTAATTCTTGTATAACGTAAAAATAAATATATGAGTCATATAACTAACTAAAATTTATTTTATTATTATCGTGGATAGATTGTCAACTTTGATATCCTTTAGAAAGTAGTCTTCTCATATTTGCTTTTGTTTTACATTCAGGTAAGCGAATGTTTGAAATTACATCGTCGTGCGTATCTTTGTAAGAAAAATAAATATTTTCACATAACAACATTTCCATTTCATTTCAAAAGAGAAACGATCCAATAAAACGCATATTACCTCGTCGCATTGTAAAAGAAAATTTGAAAAGTAGGTAGGGGTGTCTACAGAAACGTATGGTATTACAATACGATGCCATTTGCCCTCACGCCTTGTGTGGGTACGTTCATGCGTAGGAACTTTTTAGGCGACTACAAAGAAAATTGCTTCTTTGAATTTACGATTTCCCTATCGCTTAAGCGGCAAATCATGGCGCCCGGATGAAATATTATTGTTCTCAGAGCCGCACGTGGGAGCTAAGCTTGCTGCTAATACCTATAGAGTATTGACCTGATACTCTTGCTTATATTTTACTTGTTTCTGACAGTGATTGATATATCTGCATTACTCTATCAACACAACATTACAATATCAGACTCGCCGGACTTAGAGATAAAATTAATGCTGAAAGCCAATTTTCAAGAAAATTTTCTTACGTAATAAAGTAGAATGTATATTTTATTCTGGTGCTTATTTCTTGCGCCCGATTACAGATGATTGTAATTTATTTTTTTATGTGTAATATAACAATTTAGTAAATATAACAGAAAAAAAGCGTTTGTCTGTTAATATTTCTCTGCACGTAAATATAAAAGTTAAGAAAGAAAAGATTTTTGAAGATATTGTTTTACAAAGTAATTAATTTCGGACTATTCAAGCTATTCAATTTTTTTGTCGTTAACACATATTGCAAGCAATAAAATTGCTCTACCAATGCGATGCACTCGCTTTACAAACAAAAAACATGACGCTTTATTTTTCCTCTCCGGACGCGGGGGAGTTGGGTGGTGAATCCTATATGGATATATATGGCCGTCCCAAGGGGTTATATCAGACTCGTACTGACTAAACACCACCAAGAAGATGCCTCTAGCCTATGAGGCTCTACGAGTTTGGAAAAAGCCATCGCACCCAGAGACAGGGCGACGCAGCGCCGCGCTAACTAAAGCTAGCGCATGCGTGAGAGAACGGGCTACACCCCTATTGGTCGCGGTCCGTGGCCTGATATATTTGAGCTGTGGATGGTCGCTCGTAAACATGACGCATACGCAATTCAGTGTCTATACTAACGGGGTAATGATAATGTAAATACTTGACATAAATATTTGATTAGCCAATCGTCGACAGCCAGAACTTGATGAATTTGATATATATATAGATTTAATAAGAAGCATATTTATAAGAAGTTATAAAATAAATAGAGCTTGTACTATATTTACAAAATAATGGATAAATATGTGCGTAGGTATAGAAACATCTTGGTCCTCTATGACACGGCGGTAAGCGCTTTCGACTTATGATTGCTGATGTTAAGCATCTTACGCAAGACCTGGTCACCAGATTGTAAGTAATGTCTTTCTCTCCGCTGTGCTTCGTGCTCTTTATTATACCACTACAACAATAAACAATTGGCTGTCTTATCGTTTTGAGCGATCTCTTCCAGACAACCTTTATTAGGAGAGAACTATCAAACTGAGTGAAGGGATTGGACTAAATTAACTTATATATAAAAAATAAACATTATGCTGTAATAAATTCTACATACACATAGATATAATTAATAAATGTAGCAATAGCAGTATTAATACTATCGGTATATCTAATTACAGCTATTGTTACCGTTTTCAGTTCTCTTTTTTCTGGAGTTACAAGTTTTTAAATATTTAAATTAAAAATACTGGTATCGATCCTTTTCAGGTGCATTTGTATTCCGTGAAACATCTTTACCAATAACACAAGTGTAAAATATAGCAATATTATGTCGACGTTCCAATATTTGCTTAATCTGCCAATAATAATCTGACCAGAACATATAGGTAGTCAGACGTGGCCGTAACTGATCTGTCTGCGATACAGATTCGCATGGGAAACAAAAGGAACATTGAAGTAACATTCGTATAAAAAATACGTACACGCTCATGCCAATCGTTTCGATGTAGACTGCGGTTATGGTCAACTGACAGATCCACAATCAAGGGGACGACTAAAAATCCACTCGAGAAAAACCTTGTAAGACCAGACTTAATATTTCAAAGCAACACAAGTGCTTCTCTAATTTTATATACGAGTATAACCATTGGGTCAGAATATATGGTGTATATTCTATCTTGCCTAGTTTTAGTAATTTTCTGATTAAACTTTTGTTTAGTGTACATTCACGAGGAATAAGATGCATACACCGTTGAACCATGTCATACTAAGTCGGCCGAAAGCAAAAACACAACAGTATAGAAATAAATAATCGATGTAATGTGACGTGGTTTGTGATTGTACGTAGTAAAAATTCGTTTGATTTGCCAAGTGCCGTGAAGAAATTCTGATAAACGATCAAGCAACAAGTTTTTGATTTCATTTTATTTCAAGATATCTAAGTTTTCAGATCATTTTGAATATTAAACTAGGAAGCAAATTATTAATGCAGGTAATTTGAATTTATCATTAATACTGCATCGTTAAATTGAATTATATGTTAAATAAGTATAAACTCAGGCATTGATATACTTCCTAAATTTGAATGGAATAAATAGCCTAGAATAAAATAGAATTAGGCCATTCAAGGTATGTTTTAAAAAAAGACCAACTGCAGGTTATTTCACTAATGGATATTAGTGAAATAACCTGACCAAAAACAATTATTGCGAAGATTTGTATATAAATACTTCCGAAAAATGTCTTTTTTATGGTAATAGTTTCCAACAGAAATTATACTGAATTTTCTGTTATTGTAAGCACACAAATATAAAATAAAATACTTTGATTGGTATTTGGTAACATTTCGTTGCGCAGATTCCGCAAAATCGAGTGTTTCGTAGATAGTTCTTTGGACTGTAACGATATCATACGATAGACTTTTAGAAAACCCTTTGTTGTAGGTGAAAAATATTTGCAAACCGGTTTAGGCCATAGCAGTGGAACAATTGAATAGAAGTCGTTTGTCGCAACGGCCTTATTGGCTATTTGCGAATTTTATTACACTCTTGAAACTGAGGTACATAAAAGAACAATTTTGAATTTGTAAGAGAATTAAGGATAGAAGATTATAAAAGAAATTATTATCGGATTTTTTGTTATAAGTACTCTTTACCTTTTACATTTTATTCGATTATATAACCCAAAGTAAACACATTTCAAGAGTGTCTCCTTTTCGTTAATTTTATGCTTAATTTTTTTTTAATACGTTTGATCTGGCGGTAATCAGTATTGGTACATTTTTTATAGGAATATGAATGATTGAATTTTTACCGATCCACTGTCTCTAAACAGATGTTATTTCAATCAACATACTGCTTATTATAAACAAGCACCTTGACTGAACGTGAGGGATACCAACACACACACATCATGTCTTCAGTGACTAGGAGAACTTTGTTAACTATCTATCAGGTTACTGACTGGTCTTATAAGCTGGTAAGGTGGGTTCATTTATATCTTGTCAGTACAAACATGACACCTTACTATGATAATAATGTTCATTTGTAGATTCATGTAATCATATATATATATTTCTAGTCACTAAGAAAATGTCCAATCTACACTTAGGATAAAGTCTAATATGTTTAATAAACTTCTCCAGATCAAAGGATGTATTGCTTTCAGGATAGGTCAAAAATAACTGTTTACCTGGATTACATAAAGCAGCAGTAGAATACATTAAACGTCTTAACTGAAAAACTCCCTAGTGTAAAATTATTATCACATTTAACACTTGCGTTTAATTTGACGACCGGTCGACGACAAACGGGAGTGACCCTTATTTACAACCAATATGTGAAATTTCCATTTTAGGGCGAATCAGTTGTTCTTAGAACACATGGAATTCATTTTTTTTTATTAAGTAATAGTTTCATATATTTTAAACAATAAACATAATATATCGACAACCTGCTTGATTAAGGGAGAGTGTCGCCAGATGGCCTCGAGTTCGAGTTGTGGAGGGGGCAGATGTTTGTTCGAGTATTTGTCCCTGACTCATGGATAAATAAAATGCATTTATGTATCATTAAAGTCTATTCTAGTCTATTACAATCTTATAGTCTATCTATTACCCTAGAATCCATAACACAAATCTTAACGTCATCCTATAATTTGTCATTACCAATGTAGAAGCGATTAAGTTCACATTATAATACCATTTCGAACACGTTTGTGAAAGTCGTAAAAATCACACGGAGTTCGCGGGAAAATATGATCTTTGTACGTGTTAAAATAATATGTATTGGGTGTACGAGTCTTTTAAAATAAGGCTCGCGAATGTGTTTGACAATGGTAGTAATTTTAGAAAAGAATGGACGGGGCATGACTGTCGGTAGCATCGTTTGGAAATTATTGTCCAATTTTTCCCCATTTTAGGAAGAACAATAGACCTACTTCAACTTTGTGGTCGTTTGTTTTTATTTTCTTGTAAAAAGAGAGAACATTATGTACTTTAATATAAGGATGTTTGAAAATTACCTAAAAAAGAAGAAAAAAAACATTATTTTATTGAAGTTACCTTATTACATTAATGATCCCTTCTATTGTTTCACAACTTACTTTTATTTTCAATAGATATATAGATAAGGGAATTATTCTCAACTTATTTGTAAAGTCAAAATTAACTGTCTTTACAAATCAGGGGAATTTTAGATCAATTTGTATATATATTTACTTTTAGCTTTCAGAAAAACGCCCAATTGTTGGCTAATTTGTGTTTTAATAAACTTTTCATAATAAACATTTCGGTTTTTTTTTAACTTTTCATAATAAGTTGACGCTGGTATTTAGTCTATACATTTTTGATGACTGGGAGGGGAAAGCAGTATGTAATCGTTATTTCTTTAACCCTTTCAATGCCAAGGAGCGCTGTCGCGCTGCTCTCTTTAGTTGTGAATAATGCCAGCGTCGCGATAGCGCTCTTTTTGACAGTTCACATTGAGCGCGCGCGCGCGCAGGTGACGGCCCTGTTACCGTGTTCGTATTTCTATTTAATACATTGCATTCTATCTTCGATCGCATATTTTTTGTTTAAAAACCGTTCATATTAATGTTGTGCATATGAACAATACGAACAATTTATATAAATTATCTATAAAAAATCACTATTTACTGGCATTTTTAGCATATATTGGTAAAATATGTATGGCACTATAAGGGTTAAACCTATCGAAATTATAAGTATAAAAAAAAAAGGTTTTGTAAGAAGAATATGAATAAATTGACGTCTGCGTTTAACCCTTCAAAGCGTTGGTGTACTACTGCCCAGCTAAATGGTAAAACTTAGCAGGGTCATGTCAGTCAACAATGACGCCTTAAATGAAATAAACTTATGAAGAAATAATGACACACAATAACAAATCGATAAATAAAAAATAATAAATAGTAGTAAAACATTTTTATGAGTAAGCTTTTATTTAAATGCTCTAGAAAGAAAAACACTTTCAATTAAATCTAGCCCATCAAATGATATAAAAGTTTGTCACGAGATTTGACTATTTAAATAAACGAGACTACAATAATTATGTCAATTAAACTTGACAACCTTTTTTTTTTTTTTTTTTTTTTTTTTTTTATAGAAAATAGGCATGCGCTTGACCACCATCTCGCCTGATGGTAAGCGTCGATGTGATCTAGGATGTGACGCGCTTGCCTAGAAGGTACCTATTTACTCGTGACTTGAAGACCCCTAAATTGTATTTGTCAGGAAACACAGACTCAGGCAAAGAGTTCCACTCCTTAGCGGTACGTATCACAAAATTGGAACCAAAACGCTTAGTGCGACTCTTTGGTATATCCACCATATAACGGTGTCGCCAGTTTGTAAGTCTGGTTGTCCGATGATAAAATGGGGACGGCGGAAGAAGATTGTACAATTCAGCTGCACACTCTCCGAAATGTATCCTATAAAATACGGATAGGCTTGCTACCTTCCGTCTATGCTCAAGGCTTTTGAGCTTTTTATAGAAAAGATCTTCATTGCCGATGAGCCTCTTTGCCCTCCTCTCAATGGACTCAAGCGTCTGGAGCTGGTATCGGGCGGAACCGTCCCAAAGATGAGAACAATACTCCATACACGATCGAACTTGTGCTTGGTATAGGTTGAGCAACTGTTCCGGTGTGAAGTATTTTCTCACCTTCGCCAGAATGCCAAGTTTTTTTGAAGCCACTTGAGCCATGCTCTCAATGAAAGAGCCAAAATTGAGAGTTGGTGACAAAGACATACCTAAAAGCTCAAGATGGTCAGTGATCGGCACGGATACACCTCGGAAAGTAGGAGTCAAGTTGAAAGGACTCCTTTTAGCGGAGAAAAGACACGCCTGGGTCTTTGCCGGATTGAACCCTACAAGATTCGCATCGCCCCATTCGGAGACTGCCTGCAGAGATAGGTTCATGCGGCTAACCATCGCCTCTCTATGACGCTGGATCTGTTCAGCACTGGCTCGTGCATCAGACATATAGGTCTCTACAACAGTGCTGTCATCTGCGTACCCCAAAATACCGGGCAACAGCAGGTCATTTATATGCAGCAGAAAAAGTGTTGCAGAGAGAACGGAACCCTGAGGGACGCCGGCATTGATAGCCAAATGGTCAGACGAGCTGCCGTCAATGACAACTCGTATTGACCGATCTCTCAGGAAGTCCGATATCCAGACACACAAACCAGTGGGAAGACCATATGATGGAAGCTTGCCAATAAGGCCCTCATGCCACACCCTATCAAAAGCCTTCGAGATATCAAGAGAGACGGCAAGCGCCTCACCGTGCCTCTCGATGGCTTCGCTCCATATGTAAGTGGCGTATGCTAGAAGATCTCCAGTAGACCGGTTCCGGCGAAACCCATATTGCCGGTCACTAAGGAGGTCATTTTCTTCTAGATACGACAGGAGCCTGTGGTTCAGTACACGTTCCATTATCTTGCAGAGAATGGACGTGACCGAGATGGGCCTGTAATTGATAGGATCAGCACGACTGCCCCTTTTAGGCACAGGTTGCACGTTGGCCAGCTTCCAGGACTTTGGCACTTGTCCTTTAGCCATAGATAACCGATATAGGCGTGTCAATACCGGAGCTAACTCAGGAGCGCAAGTCCTTAGTACTATGGCTGGTATACCATCCGGACCACTGGCTTTATTCACGTCCAGTTCCCGCAATGCCTTTCTGACTTCGGTTTGTCTTATACGAATTTCAGACATAAAAGTCCCACATCTTGACAAACCGGAAGGTACAGCATTGCCAGGATCCAAACGCGAACTTTCGGCAAATAATTCGGCAAATATATCCGCCTTTTCCTTGGCCGTGTGTGCCAATGATCCGTCAGGTTTCAGCAAGGGAGGCACTGAGGAACGGCAGAAGTTACCCTCGATCGACTTAGCCAGGGACCAAAACGCTTTACTACCCGAAGGGTAAGAGGCAAGCTTCTTCCCAATGCGGCCTATGTGATCGAAGCGAGCTCTTTTTACAACCTTTTTGCAGGACTTGGCGGCTTTGTTAAAGGCTTTCTTCTTTTCGCGCGTATCAGTAGCTTTACGGGATCGAGCTTCAACCCAGGCCAAATATGCTTTGTGTTTAGATGCCACCGCATCACGGCATTTGGCATTATACCACGGGTGAGCTTTGCCGGCAAGTGATATGTCAGAGAAGGGAACAAAATACTCCATACCCTGACGAAGCACATCGGTCACAGCATCCGCGCAAACTGAGGGGTCGCTAGAAGAAAAGCAAACCTGCCGCCAAGGATAAGATGCAAAAAAACAACGCATCTCATCCCAATCTGCTGATTTAAAACGCCAAACCCGCCGGGAGCCTTTTGGGCTTGGGTCGGTCGGAGAGTACACCGACATAGATTCCACCACACAATGGTCAGAACTGCCAAGGGGTGGCGTAACCGACACCGAGTAACTGTCGGGATTTGACGTCAGCAGAAGGTCCAAGCAATTAGCTGTCTGTCCATCAGAGTCCGGCACTCTAGTGGCTTCCTGGACAAGTTGGGTGAGATCAAGTGTCAAGGCTAGCTTTCGCGCTTCTCGACCAGCGTGGTCGGTTTTTTCGTAAGGGAACAGCCAGTCCTTGTGGTGTGCGTTGAAATCACCAAGAGCCACCAGTTGAGCGGATGGGTATCGCTGTTGGGCAATGTCAGCCTTCTCAATAAGTTGGTCGATAAGCCTGGTAGTCTCCGCGTCTCCACTATGCGAGCGATAGACACAAGCATAGATAATTTTTTCTAAACCTGTATCCACCAGAACCCAAATGATAGAAAGGGTGGGGTCTTCAAGATCACGGAGACGCAAATAACAAATGTCATCGCGTGCATACATGCAAACACCCGCATGAGCCCTAAAACAATGTTCAAGGACATAACCCGGGTAAGCCAGGTACGCCGCGTCAGTTGGACATTTTATCTGCGTCTCCGTGAGAAAGAACAGGTGCGGTTTTCTAGTCTCAAGATGGTGATGGACGGGGTCGAGATTAGAGTGCAAACCTCTTATATTAGAGACGTGCACTAGGAAGGAGAGGACGTGCGACCGCTGTTTAACCGGTTTCCTGTTGCCAACTTTCATTGTGTCGTGAGGGAAGGTAACGAAGGACGGAAGTAGTACGAGATGCTGATTACGAAACAAATGAGAAGAGTCAGGGCCTCACACCTCGGGATAGCCAAACCGGAGACCGCGGGGACGCCCGAGCCCCCCCAAGGGTGTCCACCGGGTCCTCTCGTCCGGGCGCCAACCGGCACGATGGCGCACCCCCAGGATTTTTCGCGAGATGGCGGGGCAGCCTTTTGTGAGTGGCTAGCTCACTACTCGGGCCCCCAACTATCTGCGGTCGGCCAGCGGAAGAACCGTGCCTCGGATCCCGCTGCTCTCCGAATCTGGATATCCGATGCATTGCCCTAACACATCCCAAGAATTCGTCCATTGCAACCAGCACAACTGTACTGACCCGTCCTCCAATATGGCTTCACCAGGCTTCAGCACTGGAACACGATCGGTTGGGACCGCTTGGCAGTGCTGTCTTTGTCTGGTGGGTGGTAACACGCCGCGGCCGAAGCCTACCACCTGAAAGAGGTTTACTCCTTTAGCACCACCCAGGGGCCACGTGTGGGACATCGAGGGTTAAATCCCACGGACGCGAGTAAACTTGGACCCCCAAACCCCCAACCTTAAAGTAAATTTAAGAAAAAGTATACATACGTACAATCACGCCTTTTTCCCGCAGGGGTAGGCAGAGATCACAGAGTTTCACTTACCACGATCTTGACATATATCTTGCTTTTTCAGTTGTCATCAACCTTTTCATAAAAGCTCGTCAGGATACTTTTGACCTGGCTTTTTTTTCAAAACATCATCTATTTGATCCCAGAAAGTTCGCCTTTGTCTGCCTTTACCAACTTGCTCATGCACATTTGTCTCATACGTTTGTCTTGTCAATCTTCTTTCGTCCATTCTTTCTACATGTTCAAACCATCTAAGCATCCCTTTTTGTATCTTTGTTACTTTATTTTCTTCTACCCCACACTGCCTGCTCTCTTATCACATTTTTGTTTATTTTATCCATCAAATTTACTCCAGCTATATTTCTTTAAACTGTCATTTCCATTGCATTAATGCTACATTAATGCTTTTTCTGCCGAACTCAAGATTCAATACCAACACGCCTCTATGCAGATGGACTTCAATTTTTTTTACACTTCTGGCTCCTCATAAAACCGTACTCGATTTCCTGCATTCACTCTTCTTTCAATATTACTTTCGTATCTTCCATCCCAAGGGAGAACAAGTAAACATTGAACCAAGGTACACGAGCTCTTCCAATTGATCTATTTTTCTCTTCCTATCGTAATTGTACTTTCAGTTATACTTTCTTCTCTTTTAAAAGCCATTATTTTCCTTTCCTTTCTAGCGCACCACACATAGTGTTCACCACCTTCTGCAATCTCTCGGCTGATGACGCAAGTATAGCTTGATCATCAGTATAGAGGAGGCATTTGATGAGTAAATCACCCACCCTTAAACCTATGAAGCTCTCTTTCAAATCCTTGAGGCAATTATCCATGAACAGGTTGAACAATGTTAAGCTACACAGCTCTCTCTAACACCCTGCTAGACATCAAATCAGTACGTGCATGCTCCATTCACCCTAACGCAAGTACTGGAATCCTTATAGAATAATCTCAGTACTCGAATGAGGATGCTGCTAACCCCATACACTGACAATGCTGACCACAATTCATTTCTTCTTGCTTTGTCGTAGCTCTTTCCCACATCCACGAAATCACAGTTGTCCTTCTGGTTGTTTTGCTAAAAATTTGTCCACTATTGTTCGTAAGGAAAAGACCAGGTCCGTGCATCTCATCCTCTTCTGAATCCGACTTATACATCCCATATTTTCTCTTCAGTTTCATTTATCACCATTTAAATCAGTATGTTTGCATACAATTTACCGACGACGCTTAAGAGGCTGATTCCGCGGAAATTTTTGCAGTCGTGCTGCGATCCCTTTCCCTTATAAAGAGGTACAATAACGGGGTTTGCGGGTAAAGTAAAGTTGGGGTTCGCGTGGCGGTGATGCCGAGGGCTGTATGGCAACCGAACTTTTCTCGCTCCCGCAGACGTTCGGAAAGTGTGGAAGAGTGACAAAAGTACATACGTATTGCCAAAGCGCGTATTGCGCCGCGTTCGCCGCGATCATTGCTTTAAATCAATCAAACGGGATCCTCCCGCGACGCATAACTTGCGCTTCCGTGTTTACGTCACATAAGTAATTACCTAACGAAATGTATTCACACCGCGAGTATTACGAGATAGTACGGCGCTATATTTTAGGCGAAGAAAGCTTAAACGGGGCGCTTAGGCGCTGTACGAAGTGGAAAGACTTCCTGGTGGTTTCGTCAATGCTAGAACACCGAATTGTCAAAAGATTTTCGCAGCGAGTCAACGCTTACTTTACTACGGAGACTTAACGATGCCATCACACGCTTGAGGAGGAGGCTTGCCATTGAAATCGAAGACGAAATCTTTGATTTCTTTGATCGAGTAAGTACGAATGACGCAGTACAACGCTTTGGCGTAAGTCAACCTGATAACCGGCCCGATAAACGGCGGGTTTATGTGAAGGAGGCCCAAAGCCTCGAGAACTTAAAAATAAAAATAATCGTGCATTTGTCAAAGTGAAAAAAAGTAATAAAAATAAAAACAATGTTTCTAAACGTGCAAGACTGTTAAGAGAGAAATCATCTAAACTTTGAAGTAAAGTGATTGTTTTCAAACTTTATGTAATTGTATTTTAATTGGATTTTTAATTAATTATTGACTTGGAGTATAGCAAAGGGTATGCAGGGTGTCTAGGATTTTTTTTCACGAAAATAAAACTATCTTATAATAATTATACATTTCTTTATCCTATTATATGTAATGGACAAAACTAAAAACTATTTACTCATGTAATTTTTTTTGCCGATCGGGTTTAGTGTAAATGACTAATAATTGCTTGGCATTGAATAATTTTGACGAAAAATATGAAATGTGTAATGCATGAGTCATCTATGACTTTGTATTGTGAGATAGTTATTAAGAACTAGAAATAAATCATACGTCTAGAGAAAGACTCGTTTTAATTGTGCTTACTCGGTCGACGGCGACTCTGCCAATGCTGCCTATTGGCAGCGCTGCGCAGATGGTTTGGATAAATTTGAGTAATATTTTTTGGTAATTAATGAAAAACAAAATGTTTACAATGTGTTTACAATGCTGTAGATGTGTTATAAAATAGTTAAACAAAATGTTTATTTAATTGTAGTGATTTTGATAACAAGAAAATTGTTTGGTGAACAAAATTCGTGAACAAAAACTAACAAGAAACAAAATTTTGAAAACCATAACTAGGATTAAATGTGCATATTATATAAAAAAAAAATCCATGAGATGAGTTTTTTAATATTAACTTTACGAAAAAAGTATATGCGAATAATCGAAATGAAATGTTACGTTAAGGAGAAAGATTTTTTTCTGAATAACTTTATTGGATAAATATTGTTGAAACGAAAAATGGGAGAGTTTGATATTCATTTTTTCGTGTTATGGAAAGTTCATTTAATGAATCATTTTGTAGTACAATCCCATCGCATTATTAATTAATTATCATTAGCCGAAGTGACTTCATAGGGATGTGAAGTCATTTTGTCTGGTCCGTATTGATTTTGGGCAATCTTGATGTAATAAAAAACATCACTTTCCAACCTCAAGCTAAATTTGATCAACTGTTGTTGAGAAAAGAAATCTTTAGAATGTGCCCCTAAAATGCGATGTTTCTACTTAACTTCTCACCTTTACCCCGAATTATTTAGAAAACCTTTCATTTGTTCGCAATAACCCCAAACAAAAAAGAACTGCTGAATAATGCTTTTACACTTTTGTATCGCGAAAAGCACGTGATTTGAAACATGGCTCGGCCTGGAAACATCTGGATAAAGACATCAATCACTCTTACCTGAAACATTGAATTCCCTGGAGAATGGGCCAGCCCACAAAGGAAAGGCTGACTTTTATAAAAAGCATTAAGCTATATAGGTTTTTTTTCATCCGAGATGGGTAGTTAGAAAATTAAATAGGCCTTGAGTTCTAAATGTAACAACGACAAAATCTTTTACTTAATTTAATTTTCAGTTTCATTGATGTTATTTTGTTTTGACTTATTGTATTAAGATCAATGCTTTTTTTAAAATAACAACTTTAGAAAAATGTTATAGATGCGAAATCAGCGAAAAAGCGTTAAAACCATTTTTAATCAGACAGATGACGGGAAGTAAAGTTATTTGGTTGTGCAATTTATTTCACCAGTCGTTAATATCGTGATTGATTTCGACGCTGGCCTTAACGATACATGAAATATTCTCTCATTAAATCAGGCGCCGCGGGAGTGGAGTGTTCGAGGGCTCTCATCCAATCACGGCTCAGTAAATATCATGTTCGTTGTTCCGATAAATTAATACAAAAACATGCAATTCATATAACTCAACGAAGTAATGGGTAATTTAGTGTTTGAAATATTTTGCTCTTATACAGAGTAATTAAGGTTACAATGACTAAAGATTAAGAGCGCAGCAAGTAAAACTAGTTTTAAAAAAAAGCCTGAGTAGGTTTCATTAAACTGTTTGAATATCTACCTATATCATGAATTTCTAAAGCTTCTCTAATTATTGAACTTAACATAGTATTATACAAAAGAAATATTTTATTTTTGTTTCGAAGTACTGTTTGTTCCTATTCAGATCTTTACCCTAATTAAGATACCCAAACAATACAATAAGTCCTATTCTTTGTTTATCAGAAGCTTTACGATAAGTATCAGAAATCTAACCTCTTGCTTACACTATATAATTAAGTAGCGAATTCATGCCAATACTAGTTATTTTCGTTGAGATCCGGTGCACCAGTCTCAGAATTCAAATTTACAATTCAATAGAAACTGCACAAGGCTTTGCATGTCAATACGTCCATTTGGGGCACATACGATCGACTTCCCATTTCAAAGATGAATGAAATCATTCAAATACGAAATTCCTCTTATTCTGACGTTCGATGCCGTACAATGTTGAGATTGTTTGTAAATAGGGTGATTTCATTCGATGTTAGTCTTTTTGTTACATGGCATTCTTTGGGGTTGTAGATTTAGTACAAGTTGAAATATAAGGTATTGTATAATGTATATTTTATAAAGTTGTAAAGGTAAAATAAGCGTAGCTGACATAATTTTATATAAAGGTAAAGAAAAAATTGAAAAGGCGCAAAATATTACAGTGTTAGTTGTCATAATACAATCAGTTTTAATTAACTTTAAAAAAATAGTATATACTTAATCCTTTTTAATTTAAATAGACTCGAATTTCGAAAAATTCAGAATATTAGGAAGGCAATAAACAATAAACAAAGGCAAACAAATAAGCTTACCTTTATTTTTATAACTAAAACATTTGACAAACCGATGTATTGCTGACCGATGTAAATAAGAGCAGTCCCAATTGAAATGTTTTGTCATTCCAGGGATTTAATTTAATAGCAACTAAAACAATACGACTTATTTTTTCAAAGTTTGTCTATAAATAGTAAACCTAATTAAGGCTTTCTTTTCAGGAAGCCTGGTCACTTCATGATCTTTTTCTAAAGATGCATAGTATATATTACTAATAAATCTTCTTAACTCACGATGGTGGAAGATCATTAAATGATTGACCAGTTGCGTGTTCTTCTGAGACTCGTACATAAGAACTGTTTGTTTTCTGCCGAATTCTTAACAAAGATTAACTAGTCTTCTGAAGTAAAACATCCTTAGATAAGTGCTTAAAACGGTAAGTCGGTAAAATAATTAATTAGATTTGATAACAATGAGTGAATATATTTTGCTTTTAACAAAATCCTTCTTAATGTCTCTAGAAAACACAAAACATTATAAGGTATAATGTGATTGTTTAGTATATTATTTAAATCGCCTTTTAAAATTTGTGTCCCTTTAATGACAACTGAGTATAATGAAATGACTGCGCATTTTTAACGGACTAAGAATGAACATAATATGCGTGACAAGTGGGTAATAACATCGTGACAGTGAAAGGGGAACCCGCATTAATTAGACTTGGGAATCTGAAGGGTGTCAGCCGTCAACGGGCGGAGTGAAGTTTCACATAAACATTGTTACAATCTCTACCAAATGCGAATTTATTATAGCGCTCCATGATTTTGCTGGATTATGAAATGAACAGTCAAAACACTAAGGATTAGGGCACATAGTGTATACAGCGTTTAATTAATTAAGTACTGATTTTTTAGTCATCTACAACACTACTATGATGTTAATATAATAATTATAATGGCATTTCGGACAATTAGCACTCATTATTTAGTTCCAAACTAAGCATAACTTATATTACGGATATAAATATAGAATGAATAACTGGGACGGATCAATAAAATACCAACTTGCTGCACTGGACACGATTCAGCGTATAGCTGAAAGGATGTGACAGCAAATTGCTGGAGAGCAAGCTTCACACCTTAGCTCACCCCTGAAAAATTGCCCGTTTGTCGGTCTTCTACAGAATGTAATTGTGTGTGTGTAATCAGGAGCTGCATATGCTGAAAAAAAAGTGTTCAGAGAAGTGTCAGGTCTTTTGCGCTTGCGAGAAAAGGATCGTTGATGTTTCTGTGCAACGGTAAGTGAGTCCACCTGGGAAGGGTTGTCGCAAGCGGAACGCTTGGAGCGGACCCTCAGGAACGGCTTCCCCGAGGTTACAGCTTCCTCTTGTCACCGTCGAGAGGGGTGCTCGGCGGGACGGCAGCCGCGGAAGCCTCCTTCTGCGGGCTTCTGCGGACGCAGACGTGCCGGAGAAGGTGAAGGGTAAAGTGCCTCCAGCACTAATTCGGCTACCTCCGGGCTGCCGGAACTTCTGTTCCCAGGGGAACTCCGCGGGCACTGACGTCCCTTTCCCGGTGGGCTGGGCTCATTTGCGGGGTGTGGTACTCCTTCTCTTCACCGAAAGGGGGGCAGCGGTTGTTAGGGTGGGAGCCGGCATTGCACTTGGCCCTCAGGCGTGCGGAGTGTTCAGGGCATTACGGCTTACTTGGAGAACAGGCGACCAAGGGGCGGACCAACACTGGT
Organism: Calamotropha paludella; assembly: GCA_927399485.1. Lineage (NCBI taxonomy): Eukaryota > Metazoa > Arthropoda > Insecta > Lepidoptera > Crambidae > Calamotropha > Calamotropha paludella. The sequence continues at coordinate 15,127,634 of OV656815.1, read as the reverse complement.
CAGGATCGTGGTTGCATCCGAAAGGACACCACACGATCCCCACTAATGTGTTGTGGGACGCCGCAGGTTTTAGTGGGTAGGCCTCGAAGCCTTCACCGGGCACAGGCCGGGTGTGGGCATGATTAGCACCTTCTGGATTAGCTCGTTCCTCCATGGATCCTGTCTTGGCCCTCAGACTTGATTGAGATCAAAAGCAAATCCATTAAAAATAAAAAAATATATATTTAACCATGAACCGGGAACAAATGTTTACGTTTTTCTCACAAACATATGCCCCTATCAGAGTTTCAACCTATAACCGTGGGCGCATAGGCAGAATCGTTACCGTTGTACAAACCAGCAGAACTACTACAAAGCAATGTTTAACATACTTTGAATGTTTAAATAACTGTTTTAACAAATCAATAAATATATATTAATTTTCCCGCTGCTTAAGAAAGGTCTCTACTATGGATACCTCAAATTAGCTACAACCCAACAGCGAGCTGGCCCATTGTAGTTCGTTGGGTAATAAAGAGTTAAAATTTAACTGGCTATAATGACGCCATGTCTTACGAAAGACGAAGGAGCTTGTAGTAATATTTTTGGTTATCCATCCGATGATCAACTGTTGCGAGAGTTGCTTAATCTGTGTAATCGTAGGCTGAATATGCTTACGAATCCGATACATCTATGGAAGATTTAATGAACCTGCTTTAAAGGAAAGTCTGAATTCAAATAAATGACTCATATTCTATATTTTAAGTTGAAACTATCTTACAACTGTTGTTTATGAATTAAATATTACATGGCACCTGCTCAGGTGAAAAGAGTAAAATCAACAATTTCCATAATCGATTTCAGTGAACGGACAGTGGAAGGCAATTGCCATGAGACCATTATTCAATCGGAGCGATATATCTCGGCAGTAACTCGAACTGGAGCGTAGCGATAGCTGGCTCCGCAAAAGTTGGCACGGGTGGCCACCGAGAATACTGCCAATTTCCATTAGCCCATCATCCAAAACGAAAAAATGCATAGACGATCATTTTTTCATTCAATTTAAATTGGCCGCCAACCAAAACGGGTCGTCTCTGTACTGTATGCATGGGTTGCTTGTTAAATCGATTTATTAATTGACTAGCCTTTGCCCAAAATTTACATGGGTTGTTTTTTTTACATAATTTATTTCTTAACAAAAATAATTACATAATAAAGAGTAAATAAATTGACTTAGGTTTAGTGGTACAGCGAAAAATTTAAATTGTTTTGTTATTTATAATTTTGTTTCTTTTACAAGTGTTATTTTTTCTTATTTGGGATGTTTTCCCGGGATATCAGCGAATAACTAAATATAAAACTAATTCAATCTATTGACGACAAAGTTTATACGAAAAATGCAAATATTTTCGATTCAAATATAAGTAAAACAATAGGTGGATTTGTAGTATATTCACGATCAACGTGCAGCAATAATTGGACTTGCAAATCGACTGCTAATGGAAGTAGGTGTACGTTTATGTGCGACACTTATGTTGTACAAAAACAAAATGAAGAACGAATTACCTCCAGGCAACAATCACGTTAACAAAACAGTTCAAAGCCAAATAAATTGCAAACCCGAAAGTTTTAATTTGTGGTAGTGTTTTTTTAACTACGAAAATAAAATGTTTATGTATAGAGTAACAGTCCAAACAATACTTTTAGTCGGCGATGGCAAATTAATCATCTAAATAGTTCATTGACACTCGGCTCACGTAATAATTATTCCAATAATTTTTCAACAACTTTGATTTCAAACAGTGTAACGTAATAAAACAGCAAGACTATCATCACCTTTATAACACTCAACACAAAAAGCTTCGTATTTATAAACAAATAAATGTTCAAACATACAAAAAAAATTAAATTAGCCGTTCAAGTTGAGATCATCTTTATTCTCTATTATGTCTCATTGTGTAACACTTGTATTTATCGACTGAGCATAGATGTCTATGTGGCTTATCAGCTTATGAATTATGCTATGCTATGATAAATGATAAAAAATAAACAAACAAATAAATTCAAGCAAGATTTTGTTCTCCTCTTTTGAGGGAATAAGAAAAAGGTGGGGCGATATAACGGCAGAGACGTTATTCTTTATAAAAAATGTGGTAAAATCGTTGCCGTGTAATGCCTTGCCCTTTTGTTGATTATCACGCTTTACTGGGCAACATCGAAAATCCATAAGCTTTCAATATCTTCAAGTTAACTCGGGTTTTGTTCCCAGTGGTTGCTTGATCTGAATATCAAAAATGTGAAAGCGGTCGTCGGGAACCGAGACACGTATATCGGGTCCCTATCACTTCGCTCTTTACTTACTGGCAGGCGCCATCTGCACATTCTCTACCTAATCCTGTAACAAATTTGATTACGTAACGATAAGAAGACCGAAAACGTCTTTTTTTTCAAAAATATGGAAATACAGTGGCCTGAGTATTGAGTATTGCATTATTATTAGAAAGTATGTCGTAAGACGTCATTGGACATAAAAAAAAACCGCCTTCGACTTAAAGCAATCAAACTTCTTCGCTTCAATGAAACTCAAAGAAACTAAATCGGAAAAGTTCTGGTATTTAAGCTTAAGGACCGTGAAAAGTTAGAAACTTTTAAAGTTGAACAATACTCAATGTTTAAGTTTTAAATCGCTGCGTTGTATTCTCAGATACATAGAATTCTGTTTGAATAAATATTTGTTTCTGAAAGTTTTAGGCGTGAGTTCGGAGATACATAAAAATGTATGCTCATCAATCATATGTTTCCAAACTTGGATTACATTTGAGTGACGTTCTAAAAAACACACGGAGTTTTATTTTTCGAGTGTTAAAATAAAAATATAGAATATGTCAGTTTCATAAGAATTGGACGTGATACTCAAGAAGATTGGCGCAGCGGAGGGTTCCTTAATGGCCTCTCCAGCGTTCTTACGGGGCTCTTCAGGTCACTTCGTTACTAGAACTGAATAGGCCGTTATGTGTTCTATGAATAATCTGCACAGAAACTTCGGTTAACCTAGCTTTAAACTGTCACAACCTATACATTAAATAAAATGAAAGTTATTTGTGGTTATAGATGATTAATTGCAAATTATTTGCGATCGATTTTTTTATACCTTAAAAGTATCTTTCTTTTTAAATTTAAAATCGACGGAAGAAATTTGAAATTTTATTTTAACTTATCACGAACAGAAACGAGAGGTGTTATAAAATCTGTCAAGCACAGTATAGTAATATGATTCGTAATTACATTCAACTACAGCCCCCGCATTGGCTAACTAAACTTACATTTCTGGTGTATGGAGTAGAAAAATGAAGCGTTTCGTTACATGCAAAAAAATGTGTGTAATATCTGTCAGTTGTAATTAATAAAATAGCAATGTAAGTTTATATTTAACGAATACGGGTACCGGCTGATTGTATTCAAATGTATTGTCGGTTATTATGGATGAAATTGTTTTTCAACAAAGTTATTTTAAACATTTTTGTTGCTTTTAATTGGGTATCAATATTTTCCAGTGATTTATTTTTAACTTTTTAAGAAATAAATCTTTTTCGAGTCTATTCTTTATTATATTCTGGTTCAAATAAAACATAATTCACTCGCGAGCAACCAAATCGACTCAACACATATGCTTCCCCATCACGATGTTCTTTTTAAAAATGTTTATTTTATTTGTAATATTTATACATCGTTTGAAAGCTTAAAACATTAGTTTTCAATTAATATCAATATCAAAACAAAAATAACAGTATTTTCTTTAAATGCCCGTAAAGAAAAAAACTCACTTCAATACTAATGAGATGCGTTACTACCACCCCCTATAAAAGTCATCCCAACAGGTTCACCTTATCAATCGCTTATCAGAAGTTCCTGCATGATGTGGGCTGGTATTCCGTTGGAAGGAAAACCGATCGCGTTTTCGTGCCTGGGGGAGGCCGAGGAGGTGGACTGACAGCTGATCGGTACGTTACCAACATTCTCCAAGACCACGTTGTGCCGTACGAAGGATTTGTTGGCGACAACTTCTGTTGATGCACGACATTGCCCTGTGTCACTCCTTCGCGTGTTGCTCGGCAGTTCTTGGTCGACGCGGGAATACAGACTATGGACTGGCCTGCGCTAAGCCCGAACTTAAATCCTATTCAGAGTATTCCTCTATTGAAGAGTCCGGGCCAAGAATCCAGCCCCTTCGAACATGGAAAAGCTGAAGGCAGCGTTACTGGAAGAGTGGGACGGTATTCCTCACGAGACGATGAAGAAGTTATTGCGCTCAATGAAAAATCGCTTGATTGTCATTGTCACCGCGAGTCATTCGAATGACTTTATTTAAAAAAAAAACTTAATGAATATTGGAAATAATGGTATCAATATAAAGCTAAAGAGTCGCACTTTTAAAAACTGTATATTATTATAGGATGTTAGTTTTTTTACGGTATAAAGTACATTTTATATGCGCACTAACACGTTGAGTCGATTTGGTTGCTCACAAGTGTAGTAAGTAAATTAATCGACGGTCGATTTTAGGATGTATGATCCTACGCTTCATAGAAATTTTTATCATTTATAGGATGTCGGTCGAGGAGTCGATCAGTTCCGTTTCAGTTCATAAAATAAACACGTAGGTGGCGTTATTTAACCTTTGTTACACTATAGTACCTATCCAATTATATTCCACTATATGGAAATACATTACAAAAAAATAGGCACTAAAGCCTATATAGATATACAATTAGATATACAATAATATATATATGTAAAGAACATATGAAATTATCATTTTGTCGTACTGGCCACTATGAATTCTAAATTCTAAGTTATAAATCCATTTAGCTTGTAAAGAGTAACGAAAACAGATACTCATTTGTATTTCCAGATTAGTTTTTTTTAGCGTCACTCATATCGCACAATGGAAAACATGAAATGTCGATTATCCCTGGTACCAGTGCTGAACAGCTCGAAGGATCAAATTTGCGTATGGCACTGATGTCGCAAAAGAAAAAAAAGTGCGTTTTTTGTTTGAACTTTTTCGCTCTCGAATTTCGACTTTCAGAACGAGCCCCGTGGACGGTCGGAGACCAAAGTGGATAATGAAAAATTAAAGCTCCAGGATGCAGAGTTAGCTGCAGGCTTCGGTATGAATGATAAAACTGTTTTAATTCACTTGTAGCAAATCGGGAAAGTAAAAAGCTTGAAAAGTGGGTACCTCATGAATTAAGTGAATCAAATCAGTAAATACACCTCGACCACTACATCGGATCATTACATGTGATGAAAAGTGGATCCTGTACGATAATTGGAAGCGCTCGTCGCAATAGTTGAACCAACCAAGAAGAAGAATTAACCAAAACTTGCCCTAAGCGAACATTTACTCAGAAAAAGTTACTTGTGAGTGTTTGATGGACTAGACCCGGTGTCGTTCACGACAGCTTTCTAAAATCTGGCCAAACAATTACAGCAGATATCTTCTGTCAGCAATTGCACACAATGATGGAAGAACTAGTTGCTAAACAAACGAGACTGGTCATTCGCTCTAAGCCACTGCTGCTTCAGGACAACGCTACACCACACATTGTACAACAGACGGCCGCTAAACTAGAGCTGTGATTGGAATGTCTGCGACATCCACCATACTCTCCGGGCCTTGCTCCAACAGATTACCATTTTTTCCGGAATTTAGATAACTTCTTACAAGGAAAAAAAACAATTTGATGTGGCAGTTGTGGCAGTATAGCTGAATTTCATTTAGTTAAGTTTAACTTTATACGTGTGTATTTTGCAAATGAAATTATTGCTTTATTTTCATTAGACCTATGTCACACATTATTTCCCGATATCCAAGCAAACGAAGTCGTGGGCATAGTTAGTCAATTGATAATATTTTTCAACTTCTGCTTTGACTAGAAACGCTGAAAATGTACAAGGCAAATATTCCACAATATATTATTTATATTTTATGGCTTCTGTAAATATAGAACACCGCTATATTGCGAATCACAGGAGGTGGCTAAATGCTATCGAACGCTGGCGTTAATATCTCAGAGGCCGAAGCGTTATCAAGTTTGTTTGGCCACTTATCTGTTTAATCCCGACGGGTTCCAGTATCCAATAGTTGCAGTCACTTTAAGCCACACCAGAAATAACTGGTTTCATTAATCTATTTGCTTTGGGCACTTCAAAAATATTAGCTACTCATTTAGTATTGTACGAGGTGTGTTCAAAAAGTACCCGGAATTTTCGTTTTTTCAAAAAAATATTTATTTATTCGTCTACATCAATGTGGTCCCCTTCAAAATAGTCCCCCCCAGATATAATACACTTATGCCAGCGTTTTTTCCAATCTTCGAAGCACTCTTGATATTCACTTTTTGGCATGTCCTTGAGCACTCTCAGCGATTCGGCTTTTATTTCTTCAATCGAGGAAAAACGCCGTCCTTTCATGGGTCTCTTCAACTTTGGGAACAGGAAAAAGTCACACAGAGCCATATCTGGTGAATACGGAGGTTGGGGCATGACTACGGTATTGTTTTTGTTGTTGTTTTTGGTCAAAATTCAGCAGTTTTGGAATGAATTTTGCTGCCACTCGTTTCATGCCCAAAACATTTGAAAAAATGTTATGACATGAACCAATCGATATGCCAACTTCATCAGCAACTTCTCTAATTGTGATTCGGCGATCATTCATAACCATTTTTTCCACTTTTTTCACATTTTCATCGATTATTGACGTGCTGGGTCGACCGGAGCGTTCGTCATCTTCAACGTCTTCGCGGCCATCTTGGAAACGCTTATACCACTCGTAAACACTTGTTTTTTTCATAGCAGACTCACCATAGGCTTTTTGTAACATTTCACACACTTTGTTACACTTTATTTCATTTTCCATTCAATCAATTCAATTCTTCCATTGTTTAAACGAGCAAAAATCGCCGAGCACATAAAAACACGTCGTACCTTAGCGACTACCACAGACAAAGTAAACAGTGATTATAGCTGAAAATGTTATCATACTTTAGGGGCATGTATACCAACACAATAAAAAAAAAATTTTGACAATCAGACTCTCCAGACCCATTAAAATAAAAAATTCCGGGTACTTTTTGAACACACCTCGTATGTGCTATTATGCAGGTCGGTTTGGCAACTGCAGCAATCTGTTTCAATGCAAATAATGTTCTCGACCTTTTCCCGTGGGACTTGCATGCTCTCATCCTGTTCCTTGTAATATCTGTGCGATGTGCTCTTCGTTACTAGTAGATATGTATGACTTTTATTTTTTACCTTTTCGACTACGAGTAGATTACAATTTGACCCTTATATTGAGGCTTTGTCAAGTAGTCTCAGTTCTATGGCATACGATGTTAACAAAATAAGACTTTAAACTGATAATGAAACGCTAAGGCTAATTAGTAATACGTAAGGCTAATTCCATTTTTTTTTTATTTTGAGACTCTAATATTTCGGCGCAGTAATAATTCCTATATTATTAATACTAATGTTAAACAATATAATGCTAATTTATTTTAGCTATCTTCATGGAGTTGTTAACATTAAGCTGTTATATTGAAAGCGTTTTTGTGAAAGTATCGTCTTCATAATATACAACTATCGGCCGACAGATTTCCTCGGATAATTATTTATGGAAATTAAGATAATAACCGTGGCGGTGTAGCTCATTTATAAGAATATAATCTCTGTACGAAAGAATTTATATACGTTTGTGGATAGTGATATAGGTACATCACTTTAACACATAAAATAAAATCAAGTTATCATTCTATATTTTAGACTCCAAAAAACAGAAGGAAAACAGAAGGGAAAAAAATCTGTTTAGTTCTTACACTTCCACGCCTATTGTACATTTAAATAAAACCATATAAAGATCCACAAAGTGTAATTGATTTAAATCTAGAAAGTCAATAATTATTTGGGTCATTTTCTCAAATTTAAATTTTATTTGGCAATATTGAAAATCAAGGTAATGAATAAAGTTAGGTTAGATGCTTTATTTTTCCTTCAAACAAAATGTGATTATGACCTCTACAACAATAACACCAATATAAACCTTTCATAAAGTTTATAGAAAAATACTAAACTTTACTTTTCATAGTTTGGTGGCTTCTCCACAAAATAACTTACCGGGTTTTATCATGACTCAAAAAATACATCAGTAGCTTATGTGAAATTAAACATTATATTCGTAATATGTATCTATTTAAATACTCGATAATAGTTTAACTTTTGAAGTTAGTGCTACAAGTAATGAAACACATTAGGTCTCTCCGTGCAAAATAGTAAATTTTGGTGAACAAAATATAACGAAATCCTGTGTCGTAAATAATGATCCCACAAAGTCAACAAATACATTTATTGCATCCTGTACCCGACATGTATGTCAGCCTGTCACACTACTATGTAAAAAATACGAGTATGCAAAATTTTGGTACTCTGACAAAATAATTACAATATCGGTGTTTTTGTTCTAAATATATATTTATTTAAGAATTTGTTATATTAACATATTTATGGCGTGAAGATTTGGTATATCTGTAAGTATCTCAAAGAGTTTCTAATGTTAATGTAAAATATTCTTTTTTATTTTATTCTTTTAGCTCGTTTCTAATTTTTGTGATGCAATTTTGGTGGTTCTGGTGGCATATTGCTACCCACTGGAATTGCCTAATTACAACAAATTTCATAATTTTCATGCCCAGTTGGCAAATAAAATCTATTTCTATGTAAAAGCCATTATATAATATACCTACACTATACTTAACACCTTATGTTCCAATATTTAAAAACATTAAAAGAAATCTACACTCTCTTTAAGCAACATAGGATATACGTATTTTATTTAACAAGTCATTATGGAAATTCACCCATCAGAAGGGTGCCTACAGGCCGAAGCTAGCAGAATTCAAGCTTGCAGAGAGAAATAAAAAGGAGTAAATTCGAACTATTTGTATAAAATTAGAGGAAATGCGAAGAAGAAAAAGAGAAAAATACCATAATAAAAAGCTAATGAAAAAATCTAGCCTCTAAGTAAAAGTCATATGCATCGACTGCAACAAAAAACCGAATAAACAAAAAATAAAATTTTAAAGATAACATAGAACAAGCACACGATACATGTAGAACTCTAACCCTTAAGAAGATTGATCTTATATTGCCTTTTTCGACTAGTTTTTTGCCAAGTACCTCTCAGAAAAGCGTCAGCGTCAGCAGGTACATAGATAATGAATCCTACGCTCCCACGAACACATTCTAGAAATAATGCGAAAGATTCCTCAGTTGTCAACGTACACTAGAAGAGGTCTTTGATGACGACGCACTTCAAAATTGGCTTATCACATCAATGATACCAGTACACCAGTATATCAGTCTTGTTCATCACTAAATTCATCTAACGTAAGTAACATATGTACTTGCTAACACAGCGCTTAATAGGCCAAAATCAGAAATTTCCTAATACTGGAGTTAAGTAATGAATTAAGAAATCACCAAAAGAAATAACCTGTGCAAATAGAACAAACGGAAGAAAACTATTTTAAAAATACAAACTTTTAATTTGAAAGACCCACAACTCATACCTCGAAATATAGCCATTAAACCAGTTGCAAGTGCATCATACAATAATAAGGACATTCTAGATTGGGAAAATGTGATTCTACTCCTATTTGAAAATATTTAAAACGAATTTTTGGAAATATAAGAATGAACAAGATATGACCCTTCCGAAATTAATAAGGATAATTATGATGAAGTTTCTGACGAGAGTTTCATATTACAATAGAATAAAATTTATTTAATAAGAATGTGATACTTTTAAAGATAGTAGAAGATAGCACTATAATATAAAAGTGAAATACACATTGACCCAGCTGGGCGTGCAACTGAAAAATAATTCATTCTATTTTTTTAAGTTGTTAATTACGTTTTTATCAGCTAATAAAATTGAAAATAGGATTTTTTTTTAATTTGTCATTCAGAAGTTTATGTCAATTTAAAATTACATTTAAGATTACCATAATTTGTACTTTTGTTATACTAATTATAATATAGAATCTTTGAAAAAAAAGCATTATCTACCAACTAAACATTATCTTTGAATCATGAAAATCTGGTCAGCAGTTTAAAGATCATCAGCTCCCTTATAGTTGATGTCAGAATATGAGCAACTTCCACAAGTCTAGTCCATCTGCAGGATACCCAACTTTTCACCGACTAACAGCAGTTATTTTATCAAACAGTGGCTAATTGGATGAAATAGTCTTAATAAATTAGTAAAAGATTGGTTGTGATTTTGTTGCGAATACGAAGTTTAAAGGAAAACGGTCAACACATAAAGCATTACATAAAAATAAATTTCAAAATATAAAAACTGCTTACTCTAGAAATATCCTCTAAAAACTAAAAATATGTTTTATATAAGTAGCAGTATATAGTTTAATCAAAGTATCGTCGAGTACAAACATATGATTTCTTACTTTTTAGAGGGTATTTGTTGCGGTTTCTTTTCCCGCCTGAGAAATCACTTGTGAGCCGAATCGATTTTTTTATATTTTTACTTTTATAATAATTTATCTTATAAGACAGTATTGAAAAAATGCATAAAATAAAAAAAAAATAAAAAAAAAGGTTTTTTATTCCTCATTTTGAAATATAATGTAGGATTGCTAATTTTGCTGGCTTTTATCAATTTGGTGGTTCATTAATATGGGTGTCGCCAATTAATAAAAAACTAAAAGTCTTGAAATATTCAAAGATAAAAATTCACCAAAATTAGACAAAAATACACTCTTGTTGAAAATGACCCATTTATAAGATTGCAATGCGTGGAAATAATAGCAAGTAATACGTATAAACTGAACATAAAACAAATTTTATTAAATGACGTGGCAAAAAATTATTAAGTATCACTTAGGTGGTGGCATGTGAGGTGAATTTTTACGTTCCCTAAAAGCGAAAATTCCCTGGTTAAGCGAAGCAATGGCTGGATCCTACGTCATGTTCGTGAACGGATTCTGCCTTGGGAGATGGTTCTGCTTAAAACTACTGGTATCATCGTCGATAACCTTTACTTTAAATGATACATGTTTTTGTTGGTTTTTTAAACTTCTCTTAATAGTCAGTATGTCAAAGCAATATTTTAGTATACTTATTAAAACAGAAACCTTTGACTTTTTTGTAATCAACCATAACACTGCTATTACTGAGATAATAGAATAATATTAGATTTTGTACGGGGACGACGAACAATATTATAAATGTCGTTACTTCTGTTAAAGCTGACGAGTATCTTGGACCGTTAATCTTTGGAGATGTCACATGTCCTGAATTTTTTAACAATTCAAAATAAATGCATTTCAATAAAATTATTTGTTTGGAAGTCATTTTATTTCGTTTCATTTCATTTATAAATACCTTTCTTATAATTGTCTTCATACCTGCCATTATTATTTTGTACATTTCGTTTTCATTTTTGTTATGTTGCGCTGATGACACTGTGCTTCTAGTGCACGGCAACGACTGGAGGAGTGCCAAGCAATACACCCTTAAAATTGTAGTTTCTGGGCCCTTTAATCTATAATCTAAGATCACAAATTAGTTGTTTGTCTGTCCGCACTTTTTCCTGCTCTTTTTCCAGTGTATATGCGTTACCATAGCAACGCGTTAACCTGCAAGTAGTTCGTCTACCGGACGCTAGATGGCACTAACGGAAAAATATTTAATAATAGAAAAAAAATAAAGAATTTTGTTCACCCGTGCGAAGCCGGGACGAGCCGCTAGTAATTAATTAAAATAATATTAAACATACAAAGAACACAGATCCTTTCCTTTTTAATAACCACGGCTCCATCTCCACTATCCTACGACTCTGGAATCGCAATTAATACTTGAAATTCATGTACATACACACTTTTGGATACACTTGCCATCGTACTGTGTTCAAAGTAAAATTCCTCGCCGTGAAAATCTCTAATTTAAAATGATAGTCTCAAATTGAAACTGCGGAATTAAGAGTGCCTGAACCTGAAAATTGAAGACTGTTTACCTGGTTTTGTACTACTCGGTTCTGGCTTATATCCCAATATGGGGTAGAGTTGTAGGCATAGTCATACTGAATCTGTAAAGGGCACAAAGAACCATTCTAAAAATAAAATTACTCACAAACATATTCGATTCCCCACTAATATGTTATTTTCAAAATCAGATAGAGTCAGATCTGTCCGGCGACTGTTCATTCTTCGGTGTATTTGACGGAAACATGCTGGTCTTCCCTTAGAAGTTTTCATGACGTAGATGCCTTCAAAACTATTCATATAAAAAAACAGAAGATTTATGGGGTATGTCAATGAATAATATTAAATCAACAATTGACATGATTGCGCCTTACTTAGCTTGTCTTTTTAATAATAGTGTTGACGAGGGGGTTTTTCCACACATAATGAAACATGGCAAATTAATTGCCTTTTACAAATCTGGAGAAAAAAATGACCCCGCTAACTTTCGATCTATATCTATATTACCAGTGTTCAGAAAACAGTTTTGAAAAAAGTTATCTACATGCAGTTATTGGCTCACTATACCGATAATTTTTTTTTTCATAAAAATCAGTTCGGTTTTATTAAAGGAAAAAAGACTGGAGTTGCACCTATTAAACACATACTTGATGCTTGGGAGGGCAAGCAAGATGTAAGTGGCATCTTTTGCGACCTCTAAGGCGTTCGATTGCTTTGATTACCGCACACTATTTAAAAAGTTGGAACATTATGATGTCTCTGACACGTCAAAAAGCCTATTACAGTCGTATTTGTCAAAAAGATTTCATAAAGTTGTTGTTAATAAGAGTGAGTCTGCTGGAGCCCCCCATAACTGTGGGCGTGCCCCAAGGATCAAAAATTAGGGCCTTTATTTTTTATATATATCTATCTTTGTGTGACGGTGCTATTTGCAGATGTCACTTCCTTAGTTTTTAAAGTCATTCTTGGAGAAAGATATAGCACTGTTTAATAAAGTTCCATAAAGTATAGTTGATTTGCCTTATCATTTAAAACGTATGTGAAAAATAAGCTCATGTCCAAAGATTATTACAAGGTCAACGACTATTTAATAGATCGCGATGCATGGAAGTAGTATGTGTCGTTTCAACATGACACCATTTATTACAGGTTGTGGAATACAACATTAGCATTTGTAAATTTTAACACTAATTTATTACTGGTAGTTAGAGTATGATATGATCTCTTAATACATCTCTTGGGTGGCGGCATGTGGTGCGGGTCATTCATTATGTTTCCTAAAATATAGTTGAGCGAAGTGATGATTGCATCATGCTCGTGAACTTGCCTGCTGCCTGCCTTGGGAGATGGGTCTGCTTTAATCTTCAGTATTATTGACTTATACTAAATCTTGTTGCTTTCTTAAAGTCGTTTATTATTATCAGTTGAGGGATACTTTCTTAAAACAGATACTTGTTGACTTTGTTGTAAGCAACGAAATAATGATATCGTTAAACTACTATTATTGTAGTAACAGATTTTTTTTTTGTAGATTATGTATGGTGACGACGCATTATACTGCAAATGTCGTTAATTCTGTTAAAGCTGACGAGTTTCTTGCGCCCATTCTTCTTGTCAGTTGAAAGACTGAACTGAATTGGTGATAGGTAAAAATATTGGACGATTCCAAACAACTTTATTCAGTGTATTTAAAAAAAGTTATTTTCATTTTATTTCATATCCAGGCTAGTAGTGCCAGCTTTAAACCCTTTGAAGCATTTTATTTTAAAAAGTGACTAAGCAGCGTATTTCGTAGTCATTGGTTTAATATCAGAATTTAAAATTATTCATTTGGAGCAGAAACAACCATTTACAATATCCCTTATTTGGCAAAGCAATGCAGCGACAGTACCAAAGGAACCGTCAAATTGAAATCTACCATCACAAATTGTCGCAGATTATTTTAATTTATATGAAATATTATTTCAACCCTAAAATGGTTTTGTTCATACGCATTATAGTTGCGGTCCGAAAAATAATTAATTCTCAGAACTTGACTGAATGAACAACAAGAAATAAAACTGTTATTCTTTTTTATTTACGAATGAATGGTTTTACTATTAGGAAAGTTAAAGAAAATAACTACTCCTATATAGACAATTACAACATGCATCACTCCAAAATTCTCACGAGCGTAGAGTAATGAAATCGCGAATTTGATGAAGCAATAGGACACAAATACTTAAAAAAAATACAATAGAGACAGGAGATAGATTCTTGAAGACTTTCTGGTCGAGTGGCTGGTATACCGATATCCATCTTGACCCTGCTCTGAGATTCCAGGTTCGATCCCCGGCCAGGTCAACGCAGAAAAAGATGAATACGAACATTTGTACCTGAGTCATGGGCTTTTATATGTATTTCTATAAATATAGATAGGTATCTATGCATCGTATATGTATGTATGTCTATTACACAAGCCTTACATTGCTTACTTTGAGCTAGGCTAGGTGGTGTGAAAGTAAGAAATATTATATATTATTATATTATGGTAGAAAAAGTATTAATTTGGATATCTTAGCACTATTTTGCAATATAATCTTTCCCCACCCTATTCTAACATAAACCTTATCACGTGAGTAACTCTGAGTTTACTTTTGTTACTAAGCCGGTCCATTAACTATTTGTAACCTTATTTAACTGTTTATAATTATTCTTTTAAAAGCCATTGCAGTTGCCAAAAAGCAATGCAGCATTGTTACAATCAAAAAATGTCAAGAATATACGCTAGTACCGTTAGCTATTCTCTAGTTTGCTTTACTATTTCGTGAAAGTACATAAAGCTATTTAGTACTTTTATTCTACAAATTGTTTCTTAAATGCAAACCAATCAAAATGTATGCGACTCAAGGGATCGTCTTGCATTTATTGTGTTAACGCAAAAGTTTTCTTATTAAATTTGAATATTATCGCATCTGTGATCTTTGACGTCGATATAAACTATTATAACAAGTTTGACTAAACCACACAGTGTATAAACAATATTGGGTTCCTTGCATGGCTGTTAAGTGGTATTAAATTTCATATTGATCCGCCATATAACGGATAACTTTGTAATTTACATAGTTATTGGTATATAAAACCACTCCTTGAAATATATTAAGTTACTACTAAAGTTCTATAACTTAATTTTATGTTGCCATTAGATAATTTATTTAAACCAGAAATCGGAATAGTAAGGACTCACCTAAACAAAACAACTTAATAAATTTTATACCCTATTTTTTTCTTTTTATTATGTAATATTAGTAAAATTTCTATAAATGCGGAGAAACCGGAAATCAATGAAAAAATATGAACACCATGTAACTTTTAATATATTTTAAAAAACAATTTGTATATCTTCTGATCAAAACACTCTATGTAATTTATTTTATTTTGTTATTTTTCTATTTAAACCCGCTTTACACCTGAGACATGAGACAGATTGAATTAATTTTTGTTGAAAGTTTTTCTGTTAGTCATATGTGTAAATACCAACAAAATAATTATGGTCACGTTATTATTAGTCTTTTAGTTATGAATATCAGTGGCAGTTTCAAACCACAATAACAATATGCTGAGGCTGAGGCCTAGTTAGCGACACATAATCTTGCTTTAGTTTTTCTTGTTGTGCATATTACATTTCACAATTAAGTACTTTATAATCCTTATTATTATAGTTTCATTTTATTAGTAGGTACTGTAGCGCCCTACGCGCGCTCCGGAACTTTCTTCGGAAAATCTTTGGGAACTTGGACGTTAATTCAAACCATTTAGGTATATCACAATTTATTCTATTACTGAACTCTCATTACCACGACTTAGGTAACACGCTCAGATTCTATATTTAAAAGGGTGACATTCCTTGCCATAACGCAAATATACGTAAAGAGGTGGAATGCGTTGTCATAGGCGCAAGGAGGTCACCACAGTACTTAATGTAATTGTAATTATCAATTTATAGTAATAGTTATTATTTATTTATAGTTAGTTCCTTTCATAAATTCTTTTTTTATGTGAATTATGCTAATTTCTTTTCATTATTAAATATTTTTAATCAGAAATTTATCGGTATACTTATCTCATTAATACATGTAAAAAAAACAGTGAACAAGTGTAGCATGAATTCTGATCAATGTTATTTATATACTCTATTTAATTTCAGTGAAACGCTGAAAAATTTTATTCATACCAACAGTATCATCTGTTTTGCCGAGATGGAAGATAACTTTACTGTTTTTATCAGATACAAACTATTTCCGCGCACCTTGTAATACGTTTCTACGTTTCACGTTGCACACAAAACTGGAAACTCTACTCATTTATCACAAAACTTTCATAAATGTATAATAATAACTTCGTTTGGTGCAGTACCTTTATGAAGGTTTGGAATAAACTTGGTTTCAGAAACTGTAAATTTCACTGGAATCAACATTTCATGTTTTATAATGGGATTTTAAATTATACAACTCTCTCTCTTACAACTCTACTTCGATTTGTTGAATCGTCGTTAAAAACAATGGAGCATAAGAGCATTCTTAAAAGCAACTTTTAGTAATCGTATTGACTAAATGCGTTCTATATTTTAGTCGCCTTCTTTAAAAGGAATTGATTAAAATGTTGAAACACCATAAATGGGTGTGTGACTGGGCAATATAGCGAGTGTCATAGATATTGTTAAATATCCACGCAAACAAAAGTAGCGACTCAATGTAAATTGCCCCGACGATAGGTTCTCGAATCTCAATGGTCCATAAACAACGCGGCGGCGAATACAAATCGCATATTAGTAGAGCATTATGTTGGGAACATTATCAGGGTGCAGCGCAGCGCATCCGGGGCTCATTTCCAATATATTTATGTAACGTGAGATGATATTATGAAAGACAAAGTTAATAAGCGTTATTTTAAAAATATCATTGCAACTGTTTTATTTCTAAATTTAAAATGTTTAATTTAACGTATTGATGTTTGAGTACTTTTAAACTTTATGTTAATCAGGTACCTGTAGATACGATTTTCATCAACACATAGACATGCTTGTGATAAGTATGAATGTAAAAGTTATATACGTAACACTTAGATAATTTGAGAAGCTTTTGCAATTAAGCTTCTTGCATTCTTGTCAAAATAATAATGTGTTTAATTAAAAATAAGCAATGTAAATGATGTTTAAAATAAAGATTCATGTGCTTTAATAATTTTGTAAGGGAGATTCTGAAAAATAATCAAAATGTCAAAATGTTTAACTTAGCGTAATGCAACCAAATTTGAGACACATTTAAATAACCGCTTGATCAAAAACAAACGAAATGAATAGGACATGTATGAGGATCGTAATAGGTGTAGAGGAAGTAAAAGAGATATGTTAGGGTTGCAGATACATATTATAAACATGCAAAGGTATGTCCTTATGTATGTAACGTTAAATAGAGATAAAGGCAAGAGCCAGCTATTTATGCTTCATACATAAATGTGAAAACTCACTTATTAAATACACATTAATTAAATATACGACACACAACAAACAACGCTATTATTAATAGCCAATAAAACCACAAATTACAGTTTTGAAAAATTCATGTTCAGTTGCCCACTTATAAAACGAAACTTGGACATATCGATTAGAAAAGTTTTATAAAGATACTTTATCGTTGTGATACTTAGTATTTTTTGTGTGGAATTATTGGTAAGAAATACAACAAAAACAATAGTACTTTTTTTCTGATTAATTATGCATTAACCTAAATTTAATAAAATATACTACATTTATTATTGATTTCATGTTTTTATGTTTTAAGGGTGGTGCTTCGAATTAATTTTTTTTAAAGTCATGTAAGTATTATTGTACATAAATACAATACATACAAAAAGTCAACTTCTGACCCAAGTTTACGTCTCTTTGAACATTCATTCGTACTATAACGAACAGAAAAAACTGGACAAGTGCGAGTCAGATTCGCCCACCGAAGTTTCCGAACAAATTTTTCCGAGCTTTTCCTGGAATTCAGTTTATAAACCTACGATTACTTATATTATTGCATTTTATAGCTGAAATTGTAGTTATACTTTCAATTCATACCTAATGATTACGTACTTTAAATGAAGTGTATTATTTATGATTTAACTACAAATATATAGTTTGCAGATTTTGCCCTGTACTTTACTTTTTGGCTACATAAACAGCCGTATCTTTTACAAGTTCCATTTTTTCACAGCGTTAAGGTACTGTAGATCTCAATATATGATTTAAATTTCAACTCGATACCTTAACGCGTTTCCGCATTAAAGAGTCTTGACACACAGACATACGGTCAACAAAGTGATCCTATAACGTTTACGTTTTTTCGTTTAGCGGTACGCAACCCTAAAAATGACTAATTATTCCAGCCATTGTTAAGTAATGCTCTTACGATAAACAACTTGATTTTTGTTTGCATATTTTTTATTTTCAGACCTCGTTTCACTTATTCAATTTCAAAATACTCGCTCTAAGTAAATTACTACAAAAAAAATTAAGACACCAAAAAATCGATTGTATTTATAGATCAGATAACTTTAAAAACTAAAACTTTGTTACTAACGAATATGCATACGATTACGTATGCTTCCTCAGTTGATCACCACGCTATAGTATAATACTGATTCACAAGATTTTATCGTGTCTGCCATAGCGATATAATGGACACCAACTGTCATGTCATGAGTCATGAACGATTATTGCTACAGATCGTATGTTGTATGTACAGCGCCCCGTAGCGCTGCACAATGCCTGCGCTAAACAAATACGTTAGTGTCAAACATTTGTGATTGCCTACGTGCTTAGCAACTTGAGTCCTAACTAAGTCTATTTAGAAACCGATTTCTAATTACACTACAGATTATTATAGATAAATGAACTGTCATGTATCTAGAAAGCAAATCATAATCGGTACACTAGTGCTGTTTGGTGTTTAGCAGAAAATATCATCAAGGCTTCACACTTATGGATGTCGTAAAAGGCAACTAAAGTTACTGGAGGTAATAACTATACAACTTTTGTAAATCACAAAATGGGCAACAGCATTTTCTCAGTATGGTCTTTTACAGTAACACCTAGAATTTTTGGTAAAGTCTTACGTATGCTGATGACTTACAGCTGACATGATGATATTAAAAGGTATTTTTTTAAGTAGTAGCATATTGTATTATCTACCATAATAAAGTTTGCCTTTGTTGCTTTATGAAATAATTCAATGTTGTTAAAACAGAAAAATAAAGCTCGTTTTTCGTCGAAAATGCTAAATCACTCGAGGGTAGCTTATTGGCATCATACAATAGAGGTGGGATTTATTGACTTATTCATTTTCACGTTTGGCTCGTTATTTTGTTGAAACGAGTCGATTGTACTTTCAGAGAAAATAAAGTATCGAAATTATTGCTATAAACTCCAACCTCGATGCATATTATTTTAATCTCTCTATGAGAAAAGCAGGCGCCGTGCTCACATCATATTACGTCTCGAGATAAAACAGATGGCAGGATTTCATTACAATATCTCAACGGAGCGGAAGGTGAATCGCAGTCGAGTTGTAACTCTCTAAGATTATGCATAACGTATAGGGCTGGTATTTGAAAGGAATTTTTAAACATCACAATATTGAAGTGTTCATGTTCGCGAAAAATACATCTGATTTGTAAAACTGTCTTTAGTATTATTAATATTAGGAAATGTAATTAATAAATATTTTATTTCTATAAAGTTCATCACGAAATAACTATGAACAACAGCGTTGTAACAAAGTTCTTTTTTATAATAAAATTGAATGGAGTTGATTGAAATGTCAACTAGAATAGAATAATTTACAAAAAATTGAAGAACTTATCGATATCATGTTAAAAAACAATAAATTCAAATATCAAGGGCTTAAATATTATAATGAACCAGAAAAAACTTTTCGCCTGGGACGTTCAACTGGGGATCTTCTAGTTTATTTGACACATTGCTGGGGCGAGACTCTCGAAATGCAAGGCGAAGCTCTTGCCGTGTCACTTGACATCTCGAAGGCTTTTGACAGGGTCTGGCACGCAAGTCTAGTGCGCAAGCTTCCTGCGTATTCCCTCTAATTTTTGTAGTTGGATAACCGATTTCCTCTGAACGATCGATCAGAGTAGTTGTAGATGGTTGCTGCTCTGACTCAGTGGCTATTAATGCCGGAGTTCCTCAGGGGGCTGTTCTTTCTGTGACGCTTTTCCTGCTGCACATCAATGACCTAATAATACCAGGAATGGTTGGGTATGCAGACGACAGTACTGTTGTAGAGAGCTGTCTAACGCAAAAGCCATCGGTGACGGGGTGATGCTAATGAGAGAGGCCATGGATGAGCGAACGAACAAGCTACGTTTCCCAGTGTGGTGACTGTTACCTCGTTAATTGCAACGCCTCCAAAACACAAGCGTGTCTTTTTATGTCAAAAAGTAGTTTCTTCCACCTCACTCCTACTTTCCGAGGTACATCTGTACTTGTGACCTACAACCTCGAACTTCTTGGCATGGAGTTGTCTTCAGACCTCAACTTCGGCGCCAACATCGAGTCCAAGGCTCAAACTGCAGTTAAAAAGCTGGGCGTCCTAAATAAGGTAAAACGATATTTCACGCCGGAAGAGCTTTAAACGCTCTATAAAGCTCAAGTCCGATCTTGCATGAAATATTGCAACCACCTCTGGGACGTCTCAGCAAAATGCCAACTTTCTGCACTGGATACAATAGAGCGCAGAGCTGAGAGGCTCATTGGTGACAGCAAACTGCTGAAGAGCAAGCTCCACACCTTAGCTCATCGCCGCAAAGTTGCCTGTCTGTCGGTCTTCTACAAACTGTTCTTTGGACAGTGTGCTAAGGAGCGCATTTGCTCATACCGCCATCTTCTTTTTTCCATCGGACATCCAGACGCATTGCGGGCTACCACTCTTTCTTGGTTGCTATTTCTACCTGTCGCAAGAAGCCCTTCACAATATCCTTCATAATGCGCATAGCAAAAGAATGAAACTCCCTCCCTGCGTCTGTATTTCCGAGAACTCATAAGAAGTTCATTTTTAAGTCAGGGAGAATAGGCACCTTCTGGGTTAGCTCGTTCCTGCGTGGATTCTGTCTTGGCCCCCGGGCTTGATTGGGATCAAGAGCGAACCTATTCTAAAAAAAGGTGAATTTTATCGCATTGAGTGTGCATGTTACCGATCAGAGTAAGGGCGCGCACTGTGGGCGCATGAGTGGCGAATCGCGTGCACGTGACCGATCTCCATAGCAAGTGAGAGTGACGGCGTGGTGCCACCATCATTCCCCAGCCATCTAGAGCCACGCGTGTCGGAACTAGAAGACCGAACCCACCAAGTATTGCTGGATTGGCAACCTCTCCGTGCAACATCCGATGCACTTTAATTATTAGGAGCTTTGTCCTTCTTAAATGCAATGTCTCAAAACCTAAGATTCCATAAACAAACAAAGAGGCGATTAGGAAAGGATAATAACCATTATTCATTTAGTACAACCACCGAGTAAATTCACGCTGTACTATTTCTAACATTAAAACATATGTATTTTTATAAGGAGCCTAAATATCAGCTGCTTATTTAAGCTCACTGCGTACATTGTTAAACGCTACTACGGCAAAATTGTGAAGCTGTACTCATAATAAAACCTAAATTTTAGATTTACACAGTGCCGTTATGATCAAATTTATTGTCCAATGTCAGTCACAGGTCACGTATTATTAACTCTTTCCATATGTGTGTCATTCAGATTATACTTTGTGTCTATTGAGTCCCGTTTCCGTGTGACAGTTATAGTTTTGCACTTTGAAGTGTTAAACGAGAGAAGATGGTCTTGGCTCCATTGTGCAACGGCGTCTTTATCAATTTAAAGAGCCAGGTTATCGTTTCCGTGAAATATTACCAAAAATAATTCCAGGTTGTCAATGAATAAACGGGACTGAGCAGTTTTAATTGCCTCAGGCAAGTCATTTATCATTAATAAAAACTATGTTGGGCCAAGAGTACTATCTTGACTTACTCCAGACCTAATATAGTACTTGTCCGACTCGTATCCATCCACCTTTGTAAATTAATGCAGATCCCTAAGGTAGCTTATATTGCTAACTTTTCCAAAAGGATGTCAAAGGTCAAAGGCCTTCTTGAAATCAAAAAAGGCGGCGTCAACTTGCCTTTCCGCATTAAACTCAGCATAGACGTAATCTGCAAGGGTAACTAGATTGGTGGTTTTCGATCTTGTTTTATGGAAATCGTGTTGACTATCGTGCAGTAAGGCCTACTAATAATTCGATTTGATATCGTTTCAAGTAATTAAGCGAATGCAGAAGGCACTGCAATTGGTCTGTGAGACAAAACATAGTATCCAGGTTCTCCCTAGGAATTGGCGTTACTCTGGACACCTTCCAAGAATCCGGATATGATGAGTTGTTATACTAAAATTGTACAAATAAAGCAGTGGAGCCTCGAGAACACGAATACAATCCCTACCTATAAACACAGGAACATGGTCAGGTCCAATTGATGAACGAGGTTTAAGGCGCCTGGCGGCTATCTTTAGATCTGTTCTATCAATTGTCCCGATTGTAACTGATTTCGCATCACCAAGAGATGGAACTGCACGCGCAGCCTCCGCAGGATCAAGTTTAGGTACATTGTTTAGAAAAATAGAGCTAAAATATTGAGCGAATGCATGTGCAGCAGCCTGACCTGAAACTTCGACATTTTCATGTTTATAGAAACCCGCTAGTCGTCTATCCTTTTTTTATCTCTTATGTATTCCAAGAACTTTTCTGGTTCGTCGGTAACGTTTTTTGTGTCAAATGTATGTGCTGCTGATATTCATTTTTTATTTTACATTGTACTAATAAAAATGTTTGTTTTGACAAATATTTTTCAACGATAATTTATGGCAAGATATATTTTCAACCTCTCATAACACCAAAGATTCTGATCCTACACTGTTGGCCCCACGATAACAATTACTCAGATGGACATACTCTAGCAAAATATAGCATTTATTTGCTTTGGCCGACACTTTCAATATTTAGACCAAAATGGATGATGTCCTTTTACTTTAAAATAAGCTTTTAATTTTAAAAGATTTTTAACACAGGGACGGTATTAACCGTGCGGGGTAGACTAATACTAATGTAGCAATCACAAATGGTAATTGAAAAATAATAGAACTAAGATTGCTGGGTTACCTTTGTACCAGCACTGATTTCTAGATGAAAATAGGTCCTAAGAGGTAAAGGTTTGGAGAGTTTGAATTTCTTAGAAACTACTCAATGTCGGTTAGGAAGCCAATAGATAACGTTAACATATTAAAAAATGCCGTAAAAAGGTCATGTCGGGGTTATCAATTGTGTTCCTTTGATTAAGGCATTATTCAAAAAGATAAAATGCTCTTTTAATCTAAGTATTTTAAATGCATATATTTAACGTTAACAGCTACGCCCTTGGAAGAATGAGAAATCCTATTAAAATGTAATTGATTTTATTTAAACATTTTCAGAGATCTGCAAAAATAAAGTTTTTATTGTACTTTATAATGTGCCCAAAATCAAGAATTTTTATTGGTGATTATAATCGGTTCGATTTTGGTGCAGAATTATTTGCTTAAAATTACTGCAGGTAAGCAGAACGTTTTACGAATTTACAATGATAATTACAAAAGAATTTTCCTAAGGCGATAATTACTCCTTAACTGTAATTACAGGGCAGATCTTTTAGGTCGTCATTCTCTTCAATTTGCGTTTGTGTCTCGAGCTCACATTTCTTGATTAATTAGTATTCATTTAGCTGCACGAAAATTTACCTTTCAAGAACAAACAAAGCCGCTTGTCCGTCTTTATTATTAAGTTTAAATTATACTCATCAACTTACTACAAAATGAGCAATTCTTCAAATTTTCTTTCTTTACGTAACATTTCAGCTCTCGTGAAATGTAAAGATATTATACCTAAAATATTGCGTTACTAAATTCATGACTAACGTCAATCTCCTGTCTGAATCCATAAGAAAATGGTTTGTGTTATTAGTTTATTAGATCCTCGTTCTGATGAATTAAATTTGAGTTATAGGCATATATTTACACTGAAATATAGTTTATTTGTGTCGCAGAATTGTATTTAAATAAAAATGCATACTCATTTCATACTTATGTATAGTATTTTGTACTTTTAAACATTGGTACTATTGTACTAATATCTATATATTAACTAGCTAACCCGGCCACTTTTATTTTATAAATTAAAATGAAACCTATCCAATGTCCTAAATGTAAAAAAAAACAAATATGAAACAAAAGACCATCAAAGTTGTTTCAGTAGTTTCGGAGTTCATCGCTATTAAACACTGTGCCAGGGTTTTTAATATATAGACTAGTTGACCCGGTCACGTGTTGCTGTGTTATAAATTGAAATTTAATGTATCTTATGTCCAAAGTCTGAACAAATCAAGCAAAATGAAAAAATAATCATTAAAATCGGTTGAGTAGTTTCGAAGTTCCTATACATAAAGATATATGAAGCAAAAACTTATTATCCCATATTAAGAAAATTACGCGGACGTAGGATTGTAGGCATGACTGTGGAGTAAACTAATATAAGGAGTGCAGTAAGCTGATATTTTTATATTATATGCATTAGAAAAATATTTAAATAATTAACATTATACACGCAGTAGTGTGAGTTCTGTAACTCACACTACTGCGTGTATGACAAAGATGCCTATGTTATATATATTATTATTATTATTTATTTATTTCAGATATTAAAAATCCATACTAAAATGTTAGTTACAAGAAATCTTATTCTAGTGTTAGTAAGTAATTAAACACATACAGGAAAAAAAGCAAAATAATTAACTAAGCCACCGGTGCAGCTCCTGTGCTACAGATAATAATAGCTACAGGTAAGAGCGTGGAGCTGCAGCCAGCGGCGCAGCAGTGGGAAATCACACCGGTCAGCCAAGGTGCTCAGGATGCTATTCGATTATATGGTTACAGTCTGTGGTCAAACAGTTAATACTTATTTCACTGTACTGCATGTCAAATATAATCATGTTTAATTACATAATCATAGTTTATTAATAGAGCCGATCTGGTTTCGAGATTTTCCCCAAACATTATGCTAACCCATGTTAGTGGTTCATTGTGCGTTATATCCAAAGAAACCTAAACATCAAATGTAGCATATACGCTAATATTTATGCCGAAAATAATATTATTCAATGACAACCAGCTAACGAGGCCAAAATTTGCTCGGGTGTTTAAATTAACATTATTTTTAAATAGACGCTATATTTGCATACCAGTGTTACGTATGATTGCAGCGCACAAATATTTTTGTTGTAGGAGTCAGACGTCGCTTTTCTATCCCTGTCAGAGTAATAAAATCTAAGTGGAGAAAAAAGACAGAAACCTCGAATAAATTTTTGCTCTTATAAAGTCAGAAGTTGGCCCGCAAATGTAAAGCAACATGGCATACCTTATTTACACAAACGTGTAAATGCAAATTAATTTCTTCATTGTTATAATGAGACATTTTGATTATTAAATTAGATTAAGACTTTGGATGAATATATAATCATAAGAAGATCTCATCATTTAGACTGTAATTTTAAAAAGGCGTAAGGAGCAAAGCTCGAATAAAAGATTTATATTGGAAGACTCTTACGTCCGACGTCGGTGGAATTAGACTTATGAGCTCTATCAAATCTCGTATTTGATATAATGGTTTCTCCAAAAATTGAGTTAATCGTGTAATATGAAATGAAATTAGTAAGTATACTCTTATGAGGAAAAAGTTACGAAACGTTACATAATATGATGCATATGAAGTATTTCACACCATCTCATTACATATCATGTCAAGTAAATTGCAAAATTCGTATTTGCTAGTATTCATATGCCCATGTTTCAAATGAGAAGAAGAAATATAAAAAGAAGAATTGAGAGTATCTGAAAATTTCTGCACTTTACTGATATAAACTTAATGATATATTTAAATCTTTTAAAATGAGTCTATGCATAACATAAGTCAAGCTTAAATCATAAAGCTTAAATCATAAAGAAAAAGCGCAAGTGAGCTATAATAATAACATTAAATTAACTAAACCTTTTTTACAATTATAAGAGGAACATTGAAATAATTTTTACTGAAGTTTGATGAGATTTGTAATGCTAGACTAGGACTGGGTACTAAAATAATTTTCATTACTAAAAATTGTGTATGCACATTGTGTAGGAATGCATTCCTTTTCCTTTATCTTATTTTCTTAAACAATTAAATGAAAAAAAGCGCGAAAAAATAAGTACCAACAATTTATATATATAAGTTGGTAGATAGGTGGTCGAGGTAAGATGGGTACTAAAGCCTGGTCAGAAAATTAATACAGTCCGCTCTTTCTAAAATACCACTCTCCTAGGTTTCCTCGTCTTCTATCCAGCCGCTCAGGTTCTTTTTTCACTCGATGTTGAGGATTCTGTATCAGTCTTGCCCCAGTTTTCGTTAAAAAAATCATGATTATATAGTTTATAAAAATAAGTAACTATCTTCCATAAAATATACAAAAAGTAACTAAACAGTTAATAGGGATATCGTCTGTAACTCGCTTTAGCTAAGCATTAATGTAGTGAAGCGGAAGCAATTCTACATTCCGATGAAGCTAGCTAATTATAATTCAGCTACCGCCAAACACAATAACGTTATTATAACACTTTACAGGAGACACAACCACTGATTAACGCTAAATAAATAAAACCATTTGCACAACTTACTCAGTACGGGAATATAACAACACTCAAACAATACTTAGATAAAACAAGTCGTAACAATTAAGTGGACCGATTTGCACGACAATATATTCGTACAGAATGCGTCTCGCGGGCTCAAGTTATCGATCTGACGCGTCGATCCATTTGTCCGCGACTGTTGACATTGAACATAACCAGTTCCAAGATAATTAGCGATGCGTCGAGTTGCGATTGCGAATAGATAAAACCATTGCGTTGGATGCAGATAATAAGGGCTCCGTTTTATTTGGTATGAAGCAATGCTGTTATAACGCTCATAAGTATAATTGAGTGATATAATAATATAAGTTAGATTTAAGTTAATATTTTGAGAATGATTTCAATTCAATAAGTCAGTAAATAAATAAGATTTTTCTTTTATTTTTTATGTTTCATAGTGTTAGTTCCTATATCCAATATTGGTACTAAACACAACGTTACAATAGCAAAATTGTAACATTTATTTGTAACTGTAGCATTTATTGAAGAGATTTGCAATTAATAATAGCCATAGTCTGGCACATCTAAGCGTAGTTAACGCGATAGACTTATGATTGCGAAGTTCAACGAACTTTTACTGAGGGTTTTTGTGCTTATAAAGAACTTTAAAGCGTTCGTTTCGGTTGCAGAAGTGAGAATATTATTAATCGGATAATGATCAACAATTATTCTATATTACGATATTATAGTCGTCACATTCAAACTACTACAACTATATTTAAAAAAAAGTTACTTAAGATAAAGGATATAAATGTATTACTTCATAACAATGTTATGCGTGGCAAAAAATGAACCGAATGACACAGAGCGGTCTTCCCCGAACTTTGCTAATATGTGCCCAACCTCTGTCATCTTGTAAAATAATGGTGGTAATATTCGGAAACTTTCTCAAGGTGCGGCTATTCTAATACCGCAAAGAATTTTGCGCTCAGTAATAGCTGTAAGGATTTCAAAGCTCGCATATCGCATTGCTTCATTGGTGGTGAATAAATCTTAATTCGGACCTATTCACTAAAAGTATGTTAGCTCATATTTTTCTAACCGCTCTATTTTCAAGCGAGAGCAAAATGAGAATTTATATTTATCTACATGGTTTTTCAGGACTAAAGGTCGAGATAGGGTAAATCTGAAAATAAGAAAGAAAGAAAATGAACTTTCGGTTGAGTTATTTATTTGGTATTCGAGCAAAAAAATTTTCCTATTCTGAAAGATTCAGATCAGATCATCATTCGCCTAGATATTTTTCTGAGCAAGTTATTAAGAGAGCGAGATTATTAAAAGGTTGTTGTTGCTGAAGTATTGCGTAGTTATGAATCTACAATTTTTATTTTGTGAACGTACTTGCCTCTAGATTTTGTTCAAAGATGCAATCTCTCCTCATTTCAAAAACAAACCATGTTTCAGCATGGGGATTGTGAGTGTCTGCATGATTGAAATCCTTCATTTCCATTAAACAACGAGTGAAGATCTAATTAAGAATTATCAAAACTTTATAATAACCAAAATAATATACTTAAATTGTAATTATCAATATAAATAAAAATTAATGAGTTTATGTTTGTTCCCTATGCGCTACGAATCTATTGATCAGATTATGACATAGTGTGTTTAGTGTGTCTTTGATGTTATTTTAGTGTAAACTAAAAATAATAAAATGAAGATACTTTTTCAATTCATATAACTCTAATTTAAGCAAAAAATACCCTACTCTGACCCGGAGAGACATTTTTAAATCTAAACCTCTTATTCATTGTGGGTCGTAAAACACTTACGGTATTGAAAAGTTGCTTACTCAAAAGTGGACTCTAAAGTACATTATTCCAAAATAAAATAAATTTTTAGAATCTCTTTTCTCATTTGATTTTTTCTAAAAACTTTGATAGTAAATGGAAAAGCACTATTATTTTATTAGATACCTGAATCCTTAAAGGCTTTCGTTTTGAGCAGATATAATCAATATAATTTTATTCTAGCTGATTTTGCTTGCTTTTATTTCAGTTTAGATTTTAGTTTGGTAAAATACTAGTGCTGAAAAATAGTTTATAGTTTATATACAAGTAATAGTTTATAATAATTTACAAATTCAAACATTTTATCTAACATGGGTCCCTTCGTAGTGTGTCATGTAAAAATTTTGGTTATCAGAAGTGAAATATTGAGAAGTATTTTGTCGACTTAAATTACGGTGATTATTTTAATACATTCAAAATGCGAGTATGATACTCAATCTGGAAATCAAATTACAAATAGAATAAAATGCGTTGAATAATTAATTTGCAAATCGGATTTGATGTGATTTATATAAAAAAAAACTAGTTAGACACCAGTTTGATGATAAATTTCGATGATAAATAACTGTACCACAATAGTACGTATTCGAATAAATATCGAAAAAACAGGTCCATCAAAAATCGGAAACGCATAATATAAGTGAGTCGGGGCCGCTGTTAATAAGTACGATCATTTTTTATCAGATTTCCGAGTGAGGTTCGGTAAAGTCAAAACAATAAATCACGGGTACGTTGGGTTGCGGCTTATTATTTGAGGCCACCTTTTCTGCTAACTAACCGACACGCTGTGACGTTCAGGAAAGCTTCGTTATAAACCACAACCTAATACACAAGTTGTTCGGATTTGTTTTGTCTGTTGCTCTAAGTGGTATTTATTTGCATAATTTCGTTGCTCTGTCTGTGACGTATTAGTACAAGACCCGTAAAGTATACGCAAGTGTTATTTATAAATAAATATGCCGTAATCGTCTTGCCTATTAAAATATGTTCATAATCAAAAAATTTATTCAATCAAATAAATCAAGAAATAAATATTTTTACTTTTTTCTGTCATAAATTGAATTAAAAATCAAATATTTCAAATAGGTACATTTATTTTTAAAAGTACACCATCAGTCGTCTGCGTCTGCGTCTTGTTCTATTGCACGGATTAGTACATGCAATGCTTCACTGTCACACATATAAGCTTGCTCCGTTTTTTAAATTTCAAAATCTGGCAATAGTAATTTTTGAGAAAAAAATCTGAGGCAAGTGCATCATTATTTGAAATAAAATAATCTTTAACTTAATGGATATTTAAAATAGACATCAGATCCATGCATTCACTTTTATCAACTTGTCTGTTTATACTTGCTTGCTCGGTAATAGAGACTAGAAAAAAGTATGAAATATAATCTTTGCATGTTTCTTATGACTAAAAATTTATTTAATTTGTCGTACAAAAATTTTGATTCAGGTACGCTTAGTTAAAAAAAAACGAGTGTGCTTTAGTCCACACGACTGAAGTAAAACTTCTTTAAATTCATCTATATATACAGTAATATACGAAACGTAACTCTCTCTCCTTCTATCTTTACTGACTTATATCTCCCTCTCAACTTCCGTTCGCCTTGCCCGATTGTTGTATATTTAATAAAAGTGAGAGATTAATTAAAAATCACTTTATTTTGTAACTAGAGAGAGTGCTTATCAAAACGAGACACAAGATCCAGAGAGCGGCAAGCAGTGTTGCCATCATCAAATACCATAACCAGGTGTTAACTACATTATACTAAAAACCTACATTTTTCAATGTACAACACTCTTCCCCCCAATATTTGTTTTAATTTATAACGTTTATTACACACTAAAAAGATTTAACCTTTTTTTTTGTTTTATATATATATTTTTTATATTTTGTTTTATATTAGTTTAATCAATTCATATAATATACATTTTTAAAGTATATCTTTCTATAAGCTTATATTATTTAAAAAAAAACATGCAATTGGTTGGCATGGCGCTTCCATACTTGACCTTCCACCTCTACCAGATAGGTTGTGCCTGGCACTAATACCTGCTGCACAATTCCCTTAGACCATGGCTTGTGATTTTTCCTAAAGTCCTTAACCAAGACTTTACTACCACTCACAATATTTATATTTCTGTTACCAACTGTATTTTTTATTTGTTTGGTCTGAGATTCCACCAAATTCTGATAGATTGGAGCTGGCCTTAGTAAAGATAATCTAGTTCTTAAATCTCTCCCCAACATTAGCTTGGCAGGTGTGGTTCCAGTACTACGGTGTGGAGTGGTTCTGTAATCTATCAAAAATAGGCTAAGAGCATAGTCTTGTGATTTACCACTTTCCACCATTTTTTTATGTGACTTTTAAAAGTCTCCACAAATCTCTCTGCAGCCCCATTGGTTGCAGGAAAATGTGGTGGTGTAAATGTATGTTTTACCCCTGTGACACTGCAAAATTTCTGAAATTCTAAGCTAGTAAAGGATGTGCCATTATCTGTAACTAAGTGTACTGGAAACCCAAAGCGAACATAAAGTTGTTTAAATTTTGAAATTGTCAAAGTTGTGCCAATATTGTTCATCAGAAAAACCTCAGGCCATTTTGAAAAACTGTCTACTACAATTAAATACATTTTTCCAAACAATGGTCCAAGAAAATCTGCATGTATTCTGAACCATGGTCCTGGTGGAATTGGCCAACACTTTGGTATAGCTCTTGGAGGATTGTTTTTGTTGGTCAGGCATATGGTGCAAGTTTTAGTTAAATTTTCAATAGCTTCATTCAGCTTTGGCCACCAAAAATATGATTTTGCCAACTCAATCATTCTAGAACTTCCAAAATGTGTAGCATGTAATTCATTCAATACTGACTCTCTTAAACTACTCGGTATAATAATCCTGTGGCCCCACAATACACAATCTCTATCCACACTTATCTCATGTCTTCTTAAATAAAAAGGTTTAATATCAATTTCATTACAAACAGGCATCTTCTCCGGCCACCCATCATGGGAGTACATTAATATTTTTGACAAAATTTTATCTTTCTTAGTTTCACTTTGTATAGTTTTCCAGTTTAATGCTTCCATTTCTGAACTGTTAATATAGTTAACATTTATATTTAATAAATTGTTATGACAAAAATGATTTATATCTGTGTTATCCATCATGGGTGAACGAGAGAGATAATCTGCTGGATTTACATCAGTTTTTATATGCTTAATAGTGTAAGTAAATGCTGACAGGAATATAGCATAATGTTGTAGACGCTTGGCAGCCATTTTTGGTATTGCTTTATTAGGTCCAAATATTCTGACTAAAGCAGCATTGTCTGTTTCCAACTCAAATTGTCTGCCATATGTATAGTTATAGAATTTAGTAACACCAAAAACTACTGCCAATGCTTCCTTATCTAAAGTACAATACTTTTGTTCTCTTACACTTAATTTTTTACTCGCAAATGCTATGGGTTTGACCGTACCATCAGAATGCCTATTAGATATCACCGCAGCCACACCATAAGCTGAAGCATCACAGGAAAGGATCAGTGGTAATTTTGGGTTGTAATGACTTAAGTTATCAGCATGAGCCAACTTTTCTTTTACCAAATTAAATGCCTCTTGACACTTTTCTGTCCATACAAACTTTCCTTTCTTAGTACATTCATACAAAGGGTACAGAATTGTAGCTAAATCTTTCAGAAATCTGGCATAATAAGTAATTTTTCCAAGAAATGATCTTAACATTGTAATATTTTGTGGTGGTGGTAAGTTTATTATAGGTGTAATATTTTCTTTTATAATTTGAATGCCATTTTTACTTACATTATATCCAAAAACATCTAAACTTTTCCTAAAAAATTTGCATTTTTCTGCTTTTAATTTAAATTCACATTTTTTTAACCTTGACAATACCTGTTCAAGAGTATTTAACATTTCTGAATAGTTTTTTCCACATAAATAAATATTATCAATAAACACTATCACATTAGGTATGTCTGTTAGCTCTTGTGACATCAAACGCTGAAAGGAGCCAGGACCCGTATTGACACCAAAAGGTAAGTATTTATATTTGAATGTACCTATTTCTGTTACAATAACTGTTAGTTCCTGTGAAGCTTCATCCAAGGGTGCTTGTAAGTATGCTTCTTTTAAATCTAGTTCACAATAAAATTCACAACCTTTTAACACATTAAATATATCCTCTACATGTGGCAATGGAAAATGATCAATCTCTAGGTGAGGATTCAAAGTGACTTTGTAGTCTCCACACAGCCGGACAGACCCATCACTTTTAAGTATTGGTACAACTGGAGTACCCCAAGCACTATAATTTATTGGTTCAATTCGCTTATTGTCAATTAATCTTTTAATTTCAAGATTTATTTTTCCCTTTAATGCAAATGGGACTTGTCTCACAGGTAGGGGTAAAACATACATTTACACCACCACATTTTCCTGCAACCAATGGGGCTGCAGAGAGATTTTGGTTTAGCATTCTCTTTTAACTTTAAGGTTATACATTGACCTTTGAAATTTCCCCACCCCGGACTGAACACTTCTGAATATTTATGTGTTATCATGCTAACTGGGTCTTGGATTACATTTGACTTTAATTGCAATGGCCACATACCAAATTTGTTCAGAACATCCCTACCTAATATTCTTGGTTTATTGTTTTCTACTACAAATAAATGTACATAGTGTTCAACTTCATTTAAACTCATTTTAACATTTTTTAACATGCCTAACGGCTTTGATGTACTTTGATCATAGTTTGTGAAACAGACATTACAATTTTGAATTTTATTACATAAGTTTAACAATTCTACATCTTTTAACTTGATAGTTGTAGCTTCTGAACCCGTGTCTAGCTCATAGTTCATTAAAAAATGTTCAATTTTAACACTTAAAATGCAAGGTGGTACTTTATTTTTGTTTGACATACACATATACATATTGTAAACATCTTCAGACTCAGGGAATAATTTTTGAATACAATTTTCTACATTATTTGATTCTACATCTGTGTCAGAGCTATAGGTTTCACAAGACTCAGTTACAACATCAACTAAACGCATTTTTCGGTTTCTTGAACACATCTTGAAAATATGTCCCTGTTGCCCACACTCAGAACAATATTTATTTTTCAGCCTACACTGCGATTTCACATGATTGTTCTTTCCACAACAGAAACACAACACTTTAGCCTCCCGGGATGGCTTAACCACTTGTTTATCATTGTTGTACTGTAGTCTCCTACCTTCGGGAACATACCTGCTCTTTACTTGATACATGTTATTTTGACTTTCACCAGATGTTGAATGTAGTAAAGCACTTTCCACAGTCCTAGCCAAATTAATTAACTGGTCCAGGGGTTGGTTGTTGGTTTTCAGTAGCTCGAATTTGATCTGTGGTGATGAAACTCCATCAATAAACTTTTCTTTGACTTGATCTTCAAAATCTTTAAAGTTGCACTTTTTTGCTGCTCTTTTCAATCTGATAATGTAATTTTCGATGGTTTCGCCTGAAGTCTGATTGCATTTACGGAAATCTACTCTGTCTAACGCAGACGAAACTGATTTTGTATATCGATCTTCCAGAATTTTCATAAGATCTTTAAAGGTTTTGGACGTGGGTTTACACGGTGCGCAGATGTGGCTTAGGGTATCATAAACTTTTGGCGTCAATTTAGTTATCAGCAATGCTACTTTTTTATCTTCACTTATGTCATTCAATGTTATTAGAGAATGTAATTGCGTTTCGAATGTTTCGTAATCTTTGCCATCAAATGATTCTATGCTGTACATTTGCGACATGTTTGTCTTGTAGATTGTGTTTTTCAAAATTATAGCAGACTTTATATGTTCTCGAAGAATTTTTCGTAATTCGTCCACAGTTTCAATTTTCACTGCAATGTTAAATTCTGTACACAAACTTAGTAATTTTTCTTTGCTTAGGTTTTGTATGAATGACGTTCTTTTTTCAAGTATGTCACTGTAATATTTTTCTAGTAACGACATTTATACCGTAATGTTTTTCGCGTCTTCATCCCATCCTCGTCGCCAGTTTGTTGTATATTTAATAAAAGTGAGAGATTAATTAAAAATCACTTTATTTTGTAACTAGAGAGAGTGCTTATCAAAACGAGACACAAGATCCAGAGAGCGGCAAGCAGTGTTGCCATCATCAAATACCATAACCAGGTGTTAACTACATTATACTAAAAACCTACATTTTTCAATGTACAACACCGATCACACTTTTTGTGTTTGTGCCTGAGTTGTCTCCTGTGCTAACACGCTTTTATCGTCTCTCTCTCAAGACAAAACCGTACGAAAGTCCTGGAAGCTTGCCAAAGTACAGCCAGTACCCAAAAAGGGTAGTCGTGCCGACCCATGCAATTACCGACCGATCGCCTTCACTTCCATACTCTGTAAGGTTATAGAAAGAGTGTTTGCTCTCATCCTAGAAGACAAGAATCTCTTCAGAGAACGTCAATATGGCTTTGGCCGTTCAACTGGGGAGCTTCCAGTTTATGTGACGCATTACTGGGGCGAGTCCCTTGAGATGCACGGCAAAGCGCTTGCCGTGTCACTTGACAACTTGAAGGCTTTTGACTGAGTCTGGCACGCTAGTCTGCTGCGCAAGCTTCCTGCGTATGGTATCCTCGCTAATTTTTGTAGTTGGATAGCCGATTTCATCTGAACGATCGATCAGAGTAGTTGTCGATGGTTGCTGCTCTGACTCAGTGGCTATTGATGTCAGAGTTCCTCAGGGGTCTGTTCTCTCTGCGACACTTTTCCTGCTGCACATCAATGACCTATTGATACCAGAAATTGTTGGATATGCAGATGACAATACTGTCGTAGAGATATACCTGTCTATCGCAAAAGCCAGCGGTGACGACGTGATATTGATGAGAGAGGCCATGGTTGAGTGAACGAACCAGAGCTTAAGCCACTTTTCCCAGTGGGGTGACAGTAACCTCGTTCATTTCAACGCCTCCAAAACGCAAGCATGTCTTTTCACAGCAAAAAGTGGTCCTTCAACCTCACTCCTACTTCCCGAGGTACATCTGTACCTGTTTCCGACACCCTCGAACTTCTTGCCATGGAGTTGTCTTCAAACCTCAACTTCGGCGCCAACATCGAGTCCAAGGCTCAAACTGCAGTTAAAAAGCTGGGCGTCCTAAATAAGGTCAAGCGATATTTCACGCCGAGACAGCTTTTAATTCTCTACAAAGCTCAAGTCCGACCTTGCATGGAATATTGCAGCCACCTCTGGGACGGTTCAGCAAAATACCAACTTGCTGCTCTGGACACGATTCAGCACAGCTCATTGGTGAATTAGAAATAATAATCTTTATTTGTAAAATACAAGTAGGTGCAGTTTTTTATGTTGGTGTGCGATATAATTTTTGTATCACTGTAATTCCACCTTAGTCAAGATATACAAATATAATTTTAATATTAATTAAAACATGTCAAAATATTTTACAGAATCATCATAACATAAAATAAGAATAGTATTAAACAATAACATGTCAGGATATAAAAGACTTAGCCTAAAATTAATTAAAAATAATTATCTTAGTATTCATAAACTACGGATCTACATATCTGCGGATTCATTTCAATTTGTCTCTTTCAGGTAAACATCGTCAAATTTTTTTTTCGTAGTGATATATGCGTTATGTAGCAGTAATTTCATTAGCGTGTTTTAAAAAGATGCATTCGCAAGCCTTTAAAAGTTTCAGGTATTTTATTATATAATTTTTGAGCTATGCCAAAGAAGCTATTTCTATATAGTGCTGTTTTGCAAAGTCATGGACACAGTCTATTTCCGTGTCATTTCGTGTCTATTTCCGTATCATTTAGAAGCCACAGCTTCTAAATGTATTGTTTCAGAGAATGATAGAAATAAATCTCTATTTACATGCAAATACACCGCAAACCTCGTAGATATAAAGGCATGGCAGGGTAAGTATTTTTAACTTTTTGAATTCTGGTTGACAGCTGTCAGTTGGCTTCATACCTTTGTTGGCTCTGATTCACCTTTTTTGTGATTTAAATACATTGTCTTTATTATTTGAGTTGCCACAGCATTCCATATCGCAGCACACATAACCAAGGTAAGCTATTACTACAGCATCTATGTTGGTCACTCTTGAAAGTTTTTTTTAATGAAAACACAAAGTGTTTAACCTTCGTATCAGGTTTTCTGTGCGAGATTTCCAGTTAAGTTGATGGTCTATCATAACATAAGTCCCAAGAATTTAGTTTAATTAACCCATTCAATTACGGCCGCATCAGATCTTAATACTATATTTGGTAATAAAGAATGTTGGCGAAAATGCATTATTTTGGTTTTTTTATTGTTGATTATTAATTTTTTTATTGGGGACAGCAAATTGGTGAAGAGCAAGCTTCATACCTTAGCTCATCGCCGCAAAGTTGCTTGTCTGTCGGTATTATACAGATTGTATTTTGGAGAGTGTGCTCAGAAGTTCCATATGCTAATTCCGCCATCTTGTTTTTATATCGGACATCCAGACACACTGCGGGCTACCACCCTTTCTTGGTTGCTATTCCTACCTGTCGCAGCAAGCGCTTCTCAACATCATTTATAATGCGCACAGCAAAGGAGTGTAACTCCCTCCCTGCGTCTGTATTTCCGAGTACTTATAACCCGTCCGTTTTTAAGCCAGGGTGAAGAGGCACCTTCTGGGTTAGCTCGTTCCATCGTGGATCCTGTCTTGATCCCTGGGCTTGATTGGGATCAAGAGTGAACCCATTAAAAAATCTTGTTACGCATTTACCAGCTTACTCCCCATGTCAAGCGAGCATAAAGAAGTATTATTTCAATATCCTCGAACATATTTTGATAGGCAAGACAATTACGGCATATTTGTTTGTAAATAATGCTTGCGTACATGTACTTTTTAACTGGTAAGCAGATTGGTGAAAGACGATCTCTCCTCGGATCCTGTACTATATACGATGGATTGTATACATAATATAAATGTGTGTTATTGTAAATATGTTTGTGGGAATTTTACATTATAGTTAATTATTACGAAATTAATACTTAACACAACATCAATATGTTTGTCGAACGAAAACAAGGCAATTTTGCAAACTGTATTAATGTCGATGATACCCGAAGACTATTTTTTCGACTTTCGGATATTAATCCTTACGGTTTACGGTAACGGCTAACGGTTTTAAATCGTTTTGGTAGTGATGTTTGTTCATCTTTTTCAAGCTGATGAAACAGGCAAAATAACTATCTGGGTCATATCATAAAAGATTGCGTAATTATTGTTATCACATCGTTGATCAAAGCAGTTCACCCTATAAATGTTATTTTAAAAATAAAACATGTTTTATTTTGTAAACAACTGACATTCTCCATAAATAGATATGACAAACTGTAGCGCAAAATAAAATGTAATTCTTTCTACATCCTACGCATTTTGGGTTGGTCGGCGTTATTAATTAACTTCCTCAGATGTCGGCAGTGACATATTATATCAAGAAATAATCATAATTAAGTAGGCTGTTTCCGAAATAATACGACAACAAGTTGCTATGTGACCGTACCCAGTATTTGCCCTCTGTAATGAATGTCTGTGACCGATGATCATAATTGGTTATTTGTTCCACGTGACAGTTTTACTTATTTTCGTTCTTCTATGTTATCTCAAACTATCATAAGTACTTTTTAACTTAATTAATCAAGACAGGGCAACCACTGTCAGTTTAGGATGTTTTAGATCTTACCCTTAACTTCCATATTTATGCCCAGGGTACATAAATCCAACTGCATATATGTAGATGCAATGCATGCAAAAAAACAAGTAACATATAATTTTCAACGAATCTTATTGTTAGTTTTTTACTATAAGGCGTGTATCTAATAATAATAAACAGCTTCACCATGGTTTTGTAAACCCTACGTTGGGAGAACTTGCACCGAGAAGAAGCCACAAGAAAATTGGTAAAGGCTGTTTCTTTCTCCCTTTAATTGTGTGTTAAATTACATAGTTAATAAACTATGTGTGGAACTTTGTTATAAAAAGTAATACCTCTACCCAAAAATGAGCCTCATGTTAAAGCCTGAAACTTAAATATAATAATAATATAGCCCTTATAATACGGATACTGAATGAACATAGAACACAAGTATCATTTGTTTGCTGTATATAGACACTGTTATTTTTTATTCCTCAATTTGGTGTGCTTCTTGACATAGGCCTCCTCCAACTCTTTCCGCTAATAATCTATCATCAGCAACCCTTTTCCAATAAGGTCCCCGTGTGATACGTATATTCACCTCCAACCTCCTGGTTGGGTGTCTTTATTTTCTTACACCATCTCTTGGATACCAAAAAGTAACTTGTTGTTAACTCTATTTGTTTGTTGTGCAACGCAACATGTGACCTGTCCAACTCTACTTGAGCTGATCAAAGCGAGTGAATGTGTCAGTTACTTTAGTTTTTTTCCTTATTTCAGTATTGTTAATTTTATCTGAAAGCTTCATTTCAAAAATATTCCTCTCCATTGCCCGTTGGCACCTTGTTACTCGTAGTTTCTTCCGCTGATTTCACTAGACAACAAAAACCTTTTTTTAACTAGGTTTTTTTTTAACCTTGGCAAGAAATAAGTAAAAATATGTGTGAAAATTATTAAAACATCCATTTCCGTCGGTAACTTAATTTATTAATTAAATTACCAAACGGAAAAATCTTTAAATATTTTTTGTTAATACTAATAATGTTATACTAATGTTATACATGAGAGATTTGAAAAATATATT
The DNA here is from genome assembly GCA_927399485.1 of Calamotropha paludella. Classification (NCBI taxonomy): domain Eukaryota; kingdom Metazoa; phylum Arthropoda; class Insecta; order Lepidoptera; family Crambidae; genus Calamotropha; species Calamotropha paludella. Next base: position 15,088,141 of record OV656815.1, on the reverse strand, counting down.
ATTGGATGAACGGGAAGGAATAAAATTTTTCTTTCAATCTATATACTCAGTTCATTTATTTTTCATGATTTATTTTTATGACCAATATTTCTTCCAACCACTAGCGATCCTTTTATTTATTTCCTTGGACATGTAATAAACACATTCTCTGATATAGACTTTTTCTATCTAGTTGTATCTCTAAAGAATTAGTCATTACTTTCGTTTTATTTGTATTGATTTAAGACCCACATCTTTACTTATGATGGCTAAATTTTGTACCATTTCCTGTAATTTATTGGGATCATCAACAATCAAAATAAGATCATCGGCAAAACTAACAATAAGAATCGGCAGATTTAGGTGGCAACCATTATGTTAAAACCCTACCCTTCACAGTCTAGACTTCTGAAGATGTATATCTTCAGAAGTCTGTGGGTCTAGGCTGTACTATCCAATACATCTGTGAACAGTTTTGAAGATAGTAAATCTCCCTGCCTGACTCATTTGTTTACAGGGAATAGATCTCTTTTTGATTACAATATACTCAATATACTACAATATAAATAACACTTATTGCATAGATATTTCTGATAATCTTAATGTAGGTTTTTTCACTCCTTGCTGTCTAAGCGTTGACCAAACATAATTAAGGTTCAAACTGTCAAATGCTTTAAAGTGTCTATAAAAACAATGTACAGTGACTTGTGATACTTATAATATTTTCCATTATTTTTTTAAAGTGTGAATTTGGTCAGTAGTACTAAAGTTTCTTCTAAACCCTGCCTGCTCTATCGGTCGGTTTTGAACAATGTTTGATTCTGCCCACTGATTTGGTATTACGCATGTCATCATCACTGAAAAACTTTGTCAAGGTGGTACTCAATTCATCTACTGTGCATTTCAATAATTCATTTGCAATGGTGTCGGGCCCTGGAGCTCTTTCTAATTTTTGAGACTGAATGGCCTTATGTACTTCTGACAAAAGTATTGAAAGCGCATCATTGTGTTAACATATTGTATTGCTAGTTTTTTGGAGTAGAGTGATATGTAGTATTGCAACAGTACTGTCGTCTCATTATCCAACAATTCCTGGTATCTATAGGTAATTGATGTAAAACAGGAAAAGCCCCGCAGAGAGAACAGACCCCTGAAGAATTCCGGTATCAATTGCCACTGAGCCAAAGGATCAATAACTACTCTGATCCGTCAGGAACGTCCAGTCAGGAAATCCGCTATCCAACTACAAAAGTCAGCGGGGATACTATACGCAGGAAGCTTACGCAGCAGACTTGCGTGCCAGACCCTGTCAAAAGCCTTTGAGATGTCAAGTGACAAAGCAAGTGGTTCGCCGTGCATCTCGAGGGCTTCGCACCAGCAGTGCGTCACATTAACTAGTAGATCCCCAGTTGAACGTCCTCGGCGAAAGCTATATTGACGTTCACTGAGGAGGTTATTGTCCTCTAGGTATGAGAGCAACTTCTTGTTCAGCACTCTTTCCATAACCTTACAGAGTATGGAAGTAACGCACAACTCTCGCTGGTATGTCATCAGGACTCTTGCTGGTATGCTATCAGGGCCACAGGATTTATACACGTCCAGATTAAGTAAGACTTTGCGGACCTGCTTTTTGTGAATTGTGATCTCCAACATCAAAGAATCACAGCAAGGTATGTTTGGTGGTTGTTAAGAGCCGAGAATTGCTGGCAAAAGAGACGTAAATAAACTTGATTTCTAAGCTGCAAAATGAGTTAGTGATCCGTCAGGATTCAGCAACGGCGGTTGCATAAGACGCCAGAAAATTCAACTGACTTCGAGAGGGACCAGAACTGTTTACTTCTATTCGGGCATGATGACAGTTTCATCCCTATTCGGTTTATGTGATCGAATCTCGCCTTTTGAATGACCCTTTTGCATGACTTTGCATAGGCTCTATTTTCTCTCGGATTCGCCATGCAAGAACCTTGCGATCGCGGATTTGCACCCAAGCTAAGTAAGCAGACTGTTTTCGGGCACGAGCACAAGCCGCATTATACCAAGGTCGGGACTTGTGACCGAGTGGGATGTCGGAGAATGAATAAAATACCCCATTCCTTACCGAATTACATCCGCAATCGCATCAGCGGTGCACGAAAGGTCGCTTGAAGAGAAATAAGTTTGCCGCCAGGGATAAGATGCAAAGATAACACGCATCTTGTCCCAATCCGACTCGTAACGCTATATTATCATCCGTGTACCCTTGTACCCCTAGGATTATCATCCGGAGAAGAGCAGATACGGATTGTATACCGAATGTTTGTGTGGATCAGTCAGCAGTAAGTCAAGATAATTGGGAGTATGATCAGCCATATCTGGGATTCGCTTTGCTTGATCCACCAGCTGAGTACGTAATATAATACGTTGATTTTTGTGATAACCAACCTAATGTTATTTATTATATTAAGCAAAGCCTTAGTTTGATTATAATTTTTAGTTTTAAGTAAGTTACTTATTATTATTTTGCAGTCAATATATAATTTATTATAAATATAAAGTTATTACCTTAAGTTCATGACTTAGTAACGAATGACTTTTTTTATTGCAATACGTAAAAATTATCCTGAGAGGTCAACGTTTTTCGACACCTGAAGAAACGTTCATCAACGCGTTGTTGAATGCATGCAAAATGCATGTTTTGAAAAGTCTCACCTCAATTAGAGCGGCAAACGTGCTTCGACAATTGCAATGCAATTCGGTTCAAATGCATGTAGAAGTATATAGATCTTCATGAGGAATATTTTGAAAAACAATAAAGCGATTTTCTGAGATTAATGTTTGTTTTTGTTCTCTAATCCCGAAATATAATAAGATAAAAGGCAACCCTCGTAAGCATTGACGCCCTTGGAGCAACGGTAGTAATCCTGTTTATACACACACACACATATATATCATCACTACATATTATTATCCTCTGCCGCGTCTGTCTGTCTTTCTGTTCGCATTGAACTCGAAAACTACTGAACGGATTCTCACTCGGGTTCTACCAAAAGATAGAGTTATTCATGAGGAAGTTTTTGGTATATAATTTGTCAAGTTATAATTTAAATGAATATCTTAGGAATATCGCAAAAATTACCGCGCGTAAAAATTAATTCAACCGCGATAAAATATATTTCAAGCGCGTAAAAATATATCTCATACCGATGTCGAGACTCGCTTGAGGCCATCACCCCCACGCCGAGCGATAACACGCGCGTACTCAAAGGCCAAAATCCCACCAAATCAGCTTTCGCTCGACCTGTACCTCTTCGAGAGACTCAGTACTTCACCAATAAACGCGCCATCCCCACCCTTCAGGTCAGCCCCAGTCCTTTTCTTTGTCTACTGACCGCCCTTCTGGGAGTCAGCCGACCTGACCTTTCTCCATCCCGATTGACACCCCTTCTGGGCGCTGGTCGACGCTTCTTACGCACAACCTCGCCTATAGTCCGTTTTTTTTAGCATTAGAAAGAACAAAATTTGAGCACTTTATTGTACACATATAATGTAACAAGCAAAACGTAACATCGTGAAAAGTTTACACTAAAAATACATTAAGAAGCAGAAGTTGCAAACTTGTGGAACGAAACGATGGTCATTTTGACACGACAAAATTAAAAAGTACATGGCGATGTTGTAATATAATACGTACCATATTAGGTGATTTTTAAAATGGTCGCTTTACATGGCCGCCATTTGCAACAATAGCGGCAAATGTCAACGTCTGCATTTATCTGCTTTGACTATTTGCTTTGGTTTATTGTTAAGTTTCTATTGTTTTTGTTGAAGTTTTTTATTAAAAGTTTTTATTGTTATTTGTTATTTAATCTGTTCAACAATGGACGACCCTAAAGACGGTCAAAGTGGACTCCAGCACAAGGTTAGCTACCACTGCTTCTTTGTTTACATAATTTCTAATGCTAAAAAAAATGGACTACAGGTGAGTAGCACACGCGCCTTCCCTCTCTAAAGGGGCGGTCGCAACGGATGAAGGCTTCTGACTCTTTCAGCAGTGGTGTATAGTGAGTTTTACAACCGCACAGACGGCTGTGAGGTATTCATGAGGATTTTCCGTGTCTGGAGGGCGCCTAAAAATGAACAAAAAATTAATGCTCATAGAGACACCTATAATAAATACACTTGGTGCGAATGGGGATGACGACTGGACGGTTTTTATTTTCCTTTTTGGCGTTGTTGGAAGGTTGCGATTGCGTTGGTTTTGATATTTTAAAACTGGCTGGCTGGCTGGTTTGTTTAAATTCCTAAGAAAGAAAATCGCTGAAAGTTTCTTGATTGATTTAGCAAAATAAATATATATTCTAAATGACTTTTGTTTACTGCTACTCAATTTATTTATTTCTAAAGAATAGGAAAAATATTGATTGAAAAATTAACAAGTGGGTTAGAACTCGTAAACTATACGATAAACCTTCTTCCTGCTGTTTTATTAACAAATGAAATCAAGGATTAAACCAAGACCATAAGAACGAATATAAACAAAGTATTTGTAATAAATGGTTGAGCCGCTTTAAGTCATCTGAAAATTATGGTAATCTGATTTAAACCGCGGTATGCTGATGTGTTATTGACATCCGCTTCTGTCTCCACACAGTGTCACGCTCACAAAAACACCACCGGCCTTAATTGCTTATTCAGAATAATATGTCGATATTTTTGTGTTTACGGGATGAAAATCAAATATTTTGTGTCAATTTAATCAATTTAGTCAAATGTTGACACATTGACACACGTTATAACGATTTGATAGAGATACTTTAACAAAGCAATAGTTATTGTCAGGTTGGTCTACGAGTGAAAATCTTTATTGCAACGTAACTTGCAATTGTCCATCAACCTTAGGGTGGATACACGACATTTTTGAGCGACTGCATAAAGGAAGTAATACTGAAATATCATGTAAGGACAGCTATTGAAATGCAAAATTTAAAGCTTAATCATTTTTCCAAATTAACTGGGAACCTTAATACTCGTATTTCTTGCGTGGTTTTTCTTTTTTTATATATGTATTTCATCTTTAGTGAAAATCCATCCCATTACTCCTATAAATACGTGATATGTTTTTTTTTCGGATATTGGTTGCTAATTATAAATTAATTACTGAACTACACATTATTATTATTCCCTGTGTTTTCACGGAACCATTAATTTGTACCACTACTCCACATTTTTATTACATAGTGAAATAAAATAATTTACTAACAATGACTTTGGTTTAATTTTTATCCTAACTGTGAAGTCAACCTAGTAAAACAAACAAAGATAAAAAATATCAAAAAGCATCTAATAGGTATCTTAGCGACATTATCATTGGTGACAAATATAAATTTATTACAAAATATCTGTTACGTTGCTATAAAATAAATAAGAAACATATATAATATGATGTTTTCAACATCAACATTACACTCGAATAGGTTCTAGACGCGGGAGTCTACGTTTTTCTTTGTCCCATAAAAGCGTTGTACTCGTAAATTGTACCCGTATACCTTTGGAGCAAAACACGTAGGTGGATAAACAATAACGGGACCATGAGAAAATATGGGTATTATCTTGGATTACAACGAAAAAGTATTATTAAGTGAAGTCATTTCACTTATATATAATAGTTAAATAACTAATTACTTAGTAATTAAACTATTTAAGTGGCGACATAACGTACTGATATGTGTCTTTTATTTGTTGAATTAATTTTAGTCGTGTATTAGCAAGAAATGAAATCAGTTATGTCCTAGAAGTGTTTATTTATTTTATTTTTATTTTATTTGGATGATGGTGCAGATTACCAAAGTATAAATGTATGTTATGTTACGAAGGAGGGCCGTTTGTTAATAAAACCTACAAGGGGCCGCAATAATTGAACGGAGTGCGTAGGTATAAAAAGTAGGTGTAATAAAAGTAGTTTTACCTACTAGACAACAGAGATAGCAAGCACGCGCGGTGCCACGAGTGAGCCACAAGGTTCGCGAATATTGTTCGAGAGTTATGTCGACTTGACGCGATGATTCTAGAACGATCGCGACTATGTCGTCGTATATTTAAAGCCGAGCGCCGCTGCGTAATGAGTAGTTCTGATATGGAAACAATAGAAGCGACTTGAAAGTTATCTGTAGAGCGAATTGATTGAGTGAGTGAGTGATGCGAGTTACTGGAGTATTATGGATGTGGTTTACGCACGCGACTGGGTTATTATGCGACGGTATTGAAGAGATAATTTCCGACAACTTTGGCAATTTATTGGACAATTGGAGTTAATTAGCGGTCCTGTTTTGGAACTTTGCTTGGTTTATACTGTGTGTAAGAAAATTAAATAATTAAATCTCCAAATATATTAATTGGTTTATTTGACTATCCAACACCCGCAGCTCGCAACATTAATTTCATCTGGCGTAATTCTGATAGTGAATCTAGGACATGAAGACGGTGGACAGGTATTGAGTAGTTGAATCGACACAAGTTACACCTGTCTACCGAATTGGTTTCAGCAATGTTAATAATTAATAATTTCCTACACAAGGAAAAATTGCTAAGAAGCATAAGGTTACGCAGGCTAAAAAATATTGGTGAGTCTCATTAGATTCACCATTATTCCTTTTCTCTCAGGACAGTAAGACTTACAAAAGCAGATAACTATATAAGGGAAATTAATGTCTATTTGGAAATAAATAATCTCCACCAAACAGTACCATGACCAATTTATCACTGTCACAGGAAAGTAAGACAATGAAGTTTGTAATTTTTTTTCGATGAAGAAATAATCCAACATATTATATATGAAGTCTTATTATGTTTGCTATCAATATTCCAATACCAAATGCACTGTTTTATTGGGATTTCGATTTCAAGCTGTTACTCCCCTTTGCAGAGGAGCAGAACGTAATGAAAATCAAATGAGTATAAATACTCACGATATCTTTATTGTGTTCAGTAGCATGAAATAGGAATTAAAATGACATAGATAGATTTTTAAATAGACTATTGTCAATGTTAACAATCTGCCGCTGAAAATCTCAAGGTAGGGCGCCGGGCGTATGTAAAACTTCAATTTGGTTTCTATTAATAGCAAGTGCGACATTTCTTAACTATAGTCAATGTTATCAATGTCATAATATTAAAATGGCGACCGATTGGTGCAATAGAAGCGATCCTGCTTTTCGAACCGATATTTCTAGAGGTTAATCCTGAAAGGGTCAGATGTTATTTGTCAAATAAATATAATATAAGAGATAATACTTCTTTTTCTATTATTTATAACGACTGTTTCGTGCACCGACGGTACTGGGTCCTGGAAGGGGAAGATGTTTGTAAGACGAATACGAGCATTATTACCTGAGTCATGGGTATTTTATATATATTTATATAAATATTAGATATCGATGCATCATTAATGTATGTCTATTTTTTACCCTGGTATCCATCATACAAGACTTATAGTACTTAATTTGAACTGGGCTAATTAGTGTGAATGTGAGAAATATTGTCTTCAATCCACTCGTTGTCGCGAGCGCGCCGTGAGTGGTAGGCTATCGCTGATTCATTCGCTTACTTATCAAAGTACCTACTTTTTTTTGACCGCCATATAAAGACACTATTATGGCTTTCTTTGATATCAATTTATTTCTTTCTGTAACTTAAAACAATTCAATCACGTTGTTAATGATTACAATAGACTACTAGATTTAATTTTAAGTAATTCTGACTGTAATGTTGAAAGATGTGAATGCCCACTTACTAACGAAGACTTGTACCACAGGTCCCTGGTAATTGAGCTTCAGATAAATAACTTCTGTTTTTTATTCCCAACTCCTTTTTATGTCTTAAATTTTCACCAAGCAAATTATCAAGAAATAAACTATGAATTAATGTAAGATATAAAATACGTGTGTAAAAAACAACTACGCCTCCGAGCCCTCAGATGGGATGGATGGGATGGCTCGGAGGCGTAGTTGTTTTTTACACACGTATTTTATATCTTATAGAAATATTGCATTGTAAATGCAAAAAATTAAATTAAAAACATATGAATTAATGTCTTTAGATTGGCTTAGACATTTTTCCAGTTTAGATGAAGAAAATTCTATTATATTTTGAATAATCTAATAGCAAGGTTTGTCCCACGTCGTACCAAATCTTCATCAACATCCGTTCCGGTTTGGAGTAGTAAAGCGTTAAGAAAAATTTTAAATGAAAAATGCAAAATACATAAGTTATGGAAACTGTACGGTAATCCCTTAGAAGTAGAGCACTTAAACTTGAAAAAGAATGTTATGAAAAGTAAATCCGATACTCTGAAGAAAAAATTCAGACACATCCCTCTTTTTTCTGGTCGTACATTAAAGCTATTTTTGACACTCATAAATTACCACAAGCAATGCACTACAAAGATAATATATCATCAGATGGTAAGCAAATATGTGATATGTTCAGTGATCATTTTCATTCTGTTTTTGTGGAATCTAATAATAACATGTGCTTTCATAGTTTCGAACCGAACCCCTCATCAGTTATCGATATTAGTTCAATTAATATCACTAAAGAGATCGTGCAAAAGCATCTCGATGCTATAAATGTTCACAAAGGGGCGGGCCCCGATGGTATTCAGCCACTTTTTATTAAAAACTGTAGTAAATCATTAGCATTACCCGTATTATTAATATTTAAGAAGTCATTATCCGAAGGATGTATGCCTACATTATGCAAAGAGGCTCATATAACTCCCGTTCCAAAAGGAGCAGTTAGCCAGAATATAGAAAATTACCGCCTTATCACTAAATTATATCAATTTGGTAAAATATTAGAAAAAATTATCTCAACACAACTTTTTAATAGTGTGCAGCGCCATATTTTTCCAAATCAGCATAGGTTCTTTAATGGTAGAAGTGTCGATAGTAATCTTTTAGTTTTCAGTGATTACTTATTTGATGCCTTGGATAGAAAGCATTAGGTAGACGTCGTCTATACCGATTCTGCAAAAGCTTTTGACAAAATAAATCATGATATACTATAATTTAAACTCTGGCTACTCGGTATACACGGCGACCTCCTTCGGTGGATAAAATTCTTACATAAGTAACAGAATTCAACCTGTTGCATCTGCTGGTTTCTTATCAGAGTTTAGCTCTATTAGCTCTGGAGTCCCACAGGGCTCTCATTTAGGACCACTTTTGTTTATTTTATATATTAACGACATTTCGTCTATTACAAATTCTAAGTCAATCTTAAATGCTGATGGTTCAAAGATATATAGGATAATTCGTGATATTAATTACTGTCATTCACTGCAAAATGATTTATTATGTTTTGAAAGCTATTGTAATGATAACAGCTTATTTATTATATCTGATAAATGCTCTGTAATTAGTTTTACCAGACATCGTAATCCAATAATATTTCCATACAAATTTTGTAATAAGCAGCTTACTTGGGTTACAGAAGTACGAGAGCTCGGTGTCGTTAAAGACAGTAAATTGAATTTCAAAACCCACATAGATAAAATTTTGACCAAAAGTTATAAGCAGCTTGGTTTTATTCTACGCGTTAGCAACCCATTTGAGAATCCCGGTACTTATAAAATTTTATATAATAGTTATGTGCGAAGCCATTTAGAAATTGCTTGTAGTGTATGGAAGCCCTTTTATCAGATACACATTGATCATATAGAAAAGGTTCAGAAAAATTTGTTAAGGCTCTGGATTACAGAACTGGTTATGTTTATGAGGATTATCATGTTTCTTCTGATAGACATCATATTGAATCTTTTGCGTATCGACGAGATAAATACGATATAATAGCACTTTATAAGATATTAAATAACTTCATGGACGCCCTGAATTTAGATAGATGTGAACGTAATTGTCGTGAAAAACCTCTTTTTGCAAATGCATTAAGTAGGACCTGCTATACTGATAATTCATCTTTTATTAAGCGCACATGTAAATTATATAACAAAAAATCAGTTACAATGACCTATTCTGTTTTAGTTCTCTTGCTAAATTTAAAAGTAGCTTGAAGAAATGTACAACAGTTTTGACGAGCACTTAGATTAAATGTATTGGATATATGCTAGATATATACTATTCTTGTACGTGTTTGGTGTTTTGCACTGTAAATTTAATATTATTTTTGAGAAACTATAGGCTTATAAATGATATGTTGTAAATAATAATACGTTTTATATAATTGAAAAACTGTTTTTTTCTTGAATAAAGTAAAGTATAGTATATGGTAAAGTAAGTACAAATCTTTTTATCATATATGTTTGTCCATCCCTCCCACAAGCGTTGCAGTGCTTACTTTGGGCTAGGCTAATTGGTGCAATTAAATATTCTTAGATATTATGTATTTATTACAATTATTATGTATATTGCTTAAAATTTTATCACGTCACATAAATTTCAATTGTATGGATTTCGACCCACTCAAATCCTTTTTTAAATCTTAAATTTGAAAATCTGTTCTTTTTACGTTCTTACGGGGTCTTAAAAAATAATCGTGGCCAAATTGAGAAAAATATGAGACCTATGTAGTCAACCTGAGAGTCAACCATATAAGCTAATATTGCAGTGGTTCAGTCTGACATTAAATATTATGGATCTAAATAAAATATTTGCCTACGATTGTAATGAACACGTACACCAATATAAAGTTTCAAGTTAATCTATTGATTAATTTTTAAGTTATACCGATTATACTACGGGGAAATTGAATTTTTGAAATTGAATGTTTAAAAATTATTTTAAGAACACTTCCCCACCAAATTGCTGACGCGTTTTCCTTGTGACTATGCTTCCTTAATCTTAAATTTCCTCATTCATCCTATGAATAGAAATATCAGGATAATTCAACGGCGACTGCCTTGGTTAGAGCGAGGCCACACGATGCGTTAACGTTGCGGTGCGGTGCCGGAGCGGTGCCGCTGCGTCATCCTACATACAATTCACCATACCATGTCAAACGATGCGTTAGGTCACCGTGCGGCGTCGCACCGCAAGCGCGCCGGACTTGCGCCCTGAGAGACGAAGTAGGGAGGGACGCCGGAGTGACAACGAACCCTCACCGCAGTATAGTTTGTGTCTCGAACGTGAAATGGTCTTAAGGTGTCAGCTTTAACTGAAACGGACCAAGTTTGAACCTCGCCGATGTACTAAGAACGTGAACCCACTCGTGTAACAAGCATTATCTTACTACGAGAGGGTAACGGGAATTTTAATAACTTGTTATAAAAAAAAACCTACAATTAGTTTTAATCGATTAATAAGCACGATAGTGTAAGAAGTAGATAAATTCTTTTAAATTGCTTTTGTAATGTCAAAACCAAATTACTCGTTAAATCGGTCCTTCATATAGTTGGCCGAAGACGAACAAGTCCAATATATTTTCCGACACTTGAGCTCGCAGGTGATTGTGGCAGAAAGTTTGCCGACGTGCGCGACATATTGATGAGCAGTGTCTCTCTGCTTCGTACACATATATGTCAATGTTGAGTAATTCAGTATTTTTTCTATACAAAAATATACAAGTTATTTGAATATCAGTGATTTTTTGTTGATCATTATTAATATTCATTCACTATCACTAACCGTACGTTAAATCACATTTAATTGAACTTTTAAAATTGGAAAATTAGCGCCCTAAGAAAACTTTTGTCTGTGAACGTTATTAAGTGGCTCATGGTTGCGTCTAAAAGTGAGCTACTTATATTTATGGCGGGTGCTAAACAGTATCCACAGGTGCCATCAATCTCACTCGGAGGTATAACACTCAAAGTGGCCTCTAGCACTTGGTCACTTGGTCACCGATTCACAGAAAGACGACATGTATGTAGCAAGTGAATGTAGAGCGCTGGCTGCCATAAGTTCGTTGCTGTCCAACGTGAAGTGACGTGTTGATTTGCAGGTTTTGCAGGCAAAAGATGTTTTTACATTATTTAGGGCTTACTGCCAAAGCATTTACAATGGCAGTTTATGCATTGACTATCCTCAAAGGCGCCTTGCAAAAACAATATGATAATATCTACAGAATGCTGTTCTAGTTGCTGCGATACTATAGCTACTTAAATTAAACAAGCCGAAAAAAAGGCTTTTAACTAATATAATGTAACTATTTTATATAAACATAGACTTATATAATATTAACAATAGACCACTTATTAAAAACAAAGAAAAGAAGGAGCATGAATTTTTAACAACAATAATAATAACGTGCCGTTTAAACTCTTGTTTTTTGTATATAATCTAAATAAATATTAATATCTGTAAGTTTGCTAAAACAATAAATTTATTTTGTGACCTACGTTGACTTAAAAAATGGCCGAAGTCTTGCAAGCGCTAAAGGAGAAAAGTTTATAAGTTTATAAAATAGGGTGCCAAAATAGAAATCCTGCAAAAGTACAGGAAAGTCCAGATTTTCATTAACTAGCTTGTATAAGAACATCTGATCTTTTTTTTGATAATAAATCTAAAAGTATTTCCCTATTCTATAAGCTTTACAAGTAAAATGCCATAAAAGACTCTTCTGAAACCACTCCAGTCCTTAATGTAAACGCTGTAAAACGAAGACCATTCTTGGCTATAATATTTAAGACAAGAACGCACTAAAGAGGAGTGAAGCGTCGTCTTCTATGAATGGTTTTTTAAAATTTTTCTATTCTTTAGAACAAAGCCCAAAATTTCGACGCCTTGTGATGCTGTTTTGTCTATATGGACGTGGAAACTCAGTTTTATCGAAATAAACACCGAGATCTTTAATATTATCAACTTTGCAGAGGTTTTATTCATATTTTTAGTGAATCGAATCAATTTACATTTACTGATGTTCAGAGAGATATTCTTGTTTTTGATTTAAGTCTTGCTGAAGTAGTAAGACATCCGGAAAAAGTTTCAAACGGGTAAGATGAAAAACCACCGATCACAACTCTTGAGAATTGCGAACTGAGTTAAGAGCGGAACCAAATCAACAAATTACCAGAGAAGCTAAGCAAAGAAAACTTTTTAAAGAGAATATGATATCAACGGTATCGAAAGCTTTGCTAAAATCGGTGTATATTATGTTCTTTGGGTTGCGGTTATCCAAAGATTCAGTAACAAAGGAAGGAAACGACATTAAATTCGTCACAGTGGAACGAGCGCTGACAAATCCAAACTGTTTTAAAGCAATATATTATTTTGTTTGCCATGATACAAGGTCATTTTATAAACACCATCCAAATATTTTCTGGGAATTAGATATCATTCAAAAATTTGAAAAATATAGGTAAGTAGGTAAAATTGTCAAAAACAAAATTTTATCCTAGCGAATTATGACAACAGTATGGGTACTGGTCAAATACTATCCTTCGACATTTTTGAATAAAATGCAGGCCACAGAGGTGCGCGGCGTGGTGGCGCCAAGGGTTGTCCGGCAACGGGACTTTTTTGCTCTCGCAGACATGTGGAACGTGTGCAAGAGTGAGAAAAAGTACATTCGCATTGTCAAAGCTATGCATCGCGAGCGTCGCGCACCCGGAAGTTCCCGCGACGTTGACACCTCATTTACGCTCCCGTGTATACTTCGCATAAGAACCTACGTTTACATGACCATGGACAATTTACGACACCATTACACGCTCGAGGAGCTGGTGGAAGCAGGTTTGCAATTAAAATCGAAGACGAAATTTGTTTTTTTTATAGATATCCCAGAGCAAGTACGAATGATGCAGCAAGATGCTTCAGCGTAAGTCAACCTAATCACCAGACCTCAAAGACGTTTGTGACTTTTTTGTGGGGTGAAATTAAACGGCGGGTTTATGTGAAGGAGTTTCAAAGCCTCGATAACTTAAATTAAAAATAATCCGTGCATTTGACGAAGTATAAATGACACTGACGTGCACTGATGTCCAGTCACCAGTGTCGGTCACCCTTTAATGGTGTGAATTATGGCATTTTTTATCGACAAATTGCCCCTCAAATTTTGTTTTCCTCTTACGGTTTTAAATGGCCGCCATTTTGTTTTCTTGGTAACCAAGACCTGGGCTCTCATATTAATTCGACCACCACTACTCATGTGAATGTCCTATCAACATTAAAAAGGTGTCATTTGATAGCTAAACATGTATACAACAGTTACACAGCCATCATGTTTCAATTGTCATGGAATAATAAAGGAAAAAAAATATTAAAGAAAAATAAATAGATACTTTTTGTGAATTTTTTAATAATTGGCTTTTTGAGAAAAATCAAGTGCATTAAACTGCTTATTTTTTATTTCAAAACTATAAAAGAGGACGTTCGCTAAAATAAAATCCTTTTTTGCTTTCAGCGAGATATTTTAGAAGATATAACAACTTGAATGTGATTCTTTTCATTGCTTATCTACGGTAGTAATTGGCAAAAAATAGTGCATAATTAATTGCAAAGTTAATTTTACAAAAACAAAAAGTGCAATTACAGCCATTGCTCAAAATGATCTCCGCGACGTTGCAGGCATGCTATAGCTATCTTATTGAAACATTATTTGTAGATCGTCGGATCATATCCCTGCCTTCTCGTAATGCGTTCCCAACAAGCAAAATTTTCTCGATTAATTCTTCACGAGTATTCGGCACGTCGACATACAATTTTTGGCTTCATTGTGCCCCACAATAAAAAGTCCAATGGGGTTAAGTCTGGTGAACGGGGTGGCCAAGCGATTGTTCCACCACGCCCAATCCATGGATAATAATTTTCATTTAAATAATTACGCACATTTACTGCAAAGTGGGCTGGAGCACCGTCTAGCTGCAGTATTATCGCGACCCTATAATTTAATGGCATGTCCAGGAGTACGTCCAAACAATCTATTTGCAGAAATTCCAAAAATCTTGGGCCATTCATTGTGGATGGTAGAATTATTGGTCCAATCAGAATATTGTCGATCATACCTGCCCAAACATTGACTGAGAACTGATGCTGGAAAGAACTCTCTCTAACTGCATGCGGATTTTCGTGAAGCCACAGATGTTCGTTCCGATGGTTGATCTTCTGTTATTAATGCCAATATCCCTTCTTCATCTTGCGGCGAAAAAAGACGACCACGTTCATTGGCGGGTCTCCGTATCCCACGTTCAGCTAGACGCAAATGAATTCCTATAAAGGTGCGATCATTCGGCGTAGGTCTGTTGGGAAACCTACGTGCATATTCTCTAACAGCTTCATTGGTACTGCCGTTGCTGTCTCCATAGATGAAATGGATGTCGGCGATGTGCTGGTTCAAAAAACGTTCCATTTTATTAACTATCGATAGAATAAAACAAAACACTGTAACAGAAAATTCAACAAAATAACAACGCACGATATGTTGGTTTAAAACAGCAAAATAATGTAATCACAACGCAGAGCGAGGGAAGGCTGGCTAGCCCCTGCCTCATGATACCAACCGGTTATATCGTTTTCTTTCTCGCTCACGCCTATAGTACCCTTCCACATCATCGGTTCTACAGGCCGCGCCACGAGGAGTGAAACTGCGTAGAACGCAATAGATAGGGGTCAGGTGAAGGGGGGTGTGAGGGAGGAGCGGACACGCGCGCCGCTCGCGTACGTTGCCAGAAATAGCTATCTCGCTCATGTGCGCGGATAGTCATGATTCGTGGCGAGAGCTTTACCTGATGGCGAATGGCATTGTATTACCAGACCTCTCCGTTTCCTAAAATTCGGAAGTTGATTATCTAATATTAGACAAAAAAAAATGTTTAAAGGGGCTTATTCAACTTGTCATAGCTTCTAAAGTATCTCACTGAGACCAAAAAAGTAAAAAAAAATATTTTAACTAACATCCTCTTTTATCATTTTAAAATAAAAAATAAGCAGTTTAATGCATGAGATTTTTCACAAAAAGCCAATAATTTAAATTTATTGTTAATCCATTTTATTGTTTATTTTTTTTTCTATTTTTTATTCCATGACAATTGAAACACCTTTTTAATGTTGAGAGGACATTTACATGAGTAGTGGTGGTCGAATTAGTATGAGAGCCCAGGTCTTGGTTACCAAGAAAACAAAATGGCGGCCATTTTATAACCGTAAGAGAAAAACAAAATTTGAAGGGCAATTTGTCGATAAAAAATGCTATATTTCACACCATTAAAGGGTGACCGACACTGGTGACTGGACACATAGTATAATCAAAGACAATGTTCCTAAACTTGCAAGACTCTGTTGAGACAAAATTGTCTACACTTAGTACAATTAATAAAATACTCTGAAATTGATTGTTTTCAAACTTCATGTAAGTGTGTTTTGATTGGATTTTTAATTAATTATTGGGTTGGAGTATAACAAAGGGCGTTAAGAGAATTTTTTATTTTTCACAAAAATAAAAATCTATCGTATAAAATAGACAAAAAATAAACACCTTTTATGCTTGTAATTTGTTTCGCTGACTCCGGGTTTAGATGAAAATGAATAGTGTTTGGCATATAATAATTTTGATGAAAAATATGAAATGTCTAAACATTAAATTTATGGATGCTTATGGATAACATGGTTTTAAATAAACGATTTTTACTCTTGTTATTTTTTACTCCGGCTTCGGTTTAAGTAGTAAATCGTAGTAGGACTAAGAAAAATATTGATATGTGGTATCGTTGCATTTATTGCTTTGTTATACCGATTTTCGAATTCGGTATGCAATCCCTGTATTTTTTAAGGTTCAGTGGTTAATAGATTCAGTCTTTAGTTTTATATTTTTCAGAAAGACAAAAATAATTAAATCCTAGACGCTTTGATGTACTCCAACCAAATATTGTTTACGATTTTTTTAATTCGCTTTTTTGCAAAAGGTATGGTTTACTTTTACGTTCAAACCTTTTATTTGTTATAAAAAGTGTTATCGACATTCTGCAAACTGATGGTCCTAAGCCCGTAAAAGTATGAAGGGAAAATTTGCAACTTATGAAAATCATTGTTATATATCAATGAAATACTAGAGAACGGGGCGAGGGACGTGTAATCATCTGAAACGCATAGTTTATTGTGTCAATAATTTTGGATAACTTTGCATAGCTTTAACTTAAAATTTTAGTCGATATTAAAAAATATCTGTTTCGTAATTTTCTTCAAATATCCAGGGTTATAGTCAAGATTTATAGTTTTTTTAAATATTGGTATAATCGCTATTGGCCTGTTATCCACAACCAAGAAAGCACCCCTTGATTATAAAACAGGGACTATTTTAGTTACTTTCCAAGATGAAAGCTCAGTGATGCATTATAAATAAATGTTAATGTGGTAAGCAAGTGTTTTCCCCTACAGGCAAAAAGGGAATACCATCATAGACAGCCCCTTTATTACAGTCCAGATGCTGCAAGGCCCGTAGGACTTCTTCGTCTATAAGAGTATAATGCTGAGAGATTCAAATCCCGACTGGGGGTCGCAACTATTAGACATCATCTATTGGCTGCTATGTCTCCCGTTCATGTAGGCAAAATTAGTAGCGAAAAATTAAAATAAGTTTAGAAATATAAAATCTATTTATTTGCCTTTGAATAGGGTACACTATAGGTCTTAATCTAGTTTAAAATTTCGACCCATTCAGCCACTGAAAACAGCATGCAAATTGTTTATAAATCTATTATTATCATACAGTTAATTGAAATTATTCGCAATATTTTTAAGCAAGTAATAGATTAAAAAAATTAAAATCACACAGAATATTATCACATTCAACTCATTTTAAATACTAATAACAAAGAAATGTCAGTCAAAATAATATTTAATTAAAAAGTCAAAATAATGCATATTTAAAAAAAAAACCTTATTAACATATCAAAATAATACCTACTAAAAATTTATATAAAGTGAATAATGTAGATTTAATTTTATAAACGTTGCAGTCTCAAATATGTAAATGCAAGGCAGTGGCAAGCGTTTTAAACACTTAAACAGTGGTCTGCAAGGTTCATCAGGTGCAGAACCACTTATAGCCCTTATACATTTCTTTTGAAAAATTAAAGCCCTGTTTATATCAGTGCTATTTCTCCATAAGTCCATCTCTAAGAACTGATTCTACATATGCAAAGTAGGCAGTAAGCGCAGTGCTTCTCCTTACTATTTTTGATAATTTACGAAGAGCAAATGTGAATCTGTTGATTTTATTAGTCTTTTCCAATCCAGCCTTTGGTTAATTGTAATACGTACAAAATCTAGTTGTATTTTCCTTTGTAAAAAAGTAAAAAAGTTAATCTTGTGGAATTTTTAAAATTTAAAAAGCTTGTTTTGTCAATATATATATATTTATAATGTCATCTGCAAACAGAATGCATAGATGATTTGTCACATTTGGTAGATTATAAACATAAACTAAGGACAAAAATGGGCCAAGTACACTTCCTTGAGGAACTCCAAATTTATTTTCTTGGTATTCCGATTGATAAGTTTGAACGATTGCTTTCTGTTCTGCAAGTAACTTTGGATCCATTTTAATGCTACTCCTCGAATGCTACAGAACACTACTCTTGGCAACAGCAGATTATGATTTACAAAATCAAAAGCTCTTGACATGACAAAAAAGAGGGCAGTCGTGTACATGTTTTTATTAAGGCCTAACATAATCTCATTTACTAGCTCAAAAACAGCCTGTGTCCACTACACAAGCTGTTTTGTGTCCACTACACTTGTTTTCCTGAAAGCCGTATTGTTTTTTTAGCACATGATATTTGTAAGTAGGAAGTAAGTTTATCATGCATGACTCTCTCATAAATCTTTGAAAAAACGGGTATCAATGTTACGAGTCTGTAATTATCTATTTTTGATTTATTCCTCCTTTTAAATAATGGTTTGACTACTGAAAATTTAAATTTCTCAGAGAATACGCCAGAGACCATAGAAAGATTTATTAGATATATGACAATAGAGCTGATTTGTTCCCTACATGCCTTAATTATTTTCGAGCATATATCATCAATTCCCTCTGAGTTTGTGTTTTTAGGGTGATGATAACTTTCTTCACATAATATTCGTCAATAGGGAACATGCAATATTTTTACTTTTTGTTCCATTTTAAAGAATTCCATGTAGAATAGACCACAATTATATTAAAAAATAAAAACATTGTAATTTATCGGAAAAAACGCGGTTTTAAACTGACAGTTTAAATTTTCGCTCGAAAACGGACCTATGGTTCCGATGATGTCACTCCTGTCTGTCACGTCGTACGTACGTCGGTCGTACTTGTTCAATTCCTGGTCAATTTACAATCACCTTCAATTAAAATTGAATAAAAAAATAGTATTTACAAAGAATAGAATTTTATTTTATAAATTTACAAAAAAAAATTTTTTTTTTAATGTGCTTAAATATTATACATATCTTTTAATTTTGGAAATATATATCTATCCAGAATTTCTTTGCAGCATTCATAACAGATACAATGCTGTTATTATGTGGCACATTGTAAATATCTACTTCTTTTGATTTTTCAAAAATTAGGTGTGCTATACAGAAAAGTGTCATTTTCCGTTTGCTGAAAAACATTTGAAGTTGTGTGCAACATTTATGTGTTATTTTGATTGTTTTTCACATGGGAAAGTATGGTAGCTTCTGTTGAAAGACATTTCACTTCTATTGTGTAATTTTCAGTAAGCCCGTCAGGTGTTGCACCAAAAATAGGATATTCGGCATTAAGAAGTACAGCTTCTTCAATTTTGATCTGAAATGCACATTAAAATAATATAAAGAATATTAATTACTACAAAGGCCTTGAACAAAACATTACAAATTCTATTATTCAAAATATCTAAACAACAAAAAAACTAATGGTTACCTTTTCTTTTTTGCTCACTACTTTGATAACTTCTTTTTCTAGTTTCTTCCCACTATCCATCGCAATGGAAGTAAATCTTGAATGTTCTCCCACAATTTTGTTCAGAACCAATTTTAGTTCTACAGTGAGCGGCTTCATGAAGAGTTGAGCCAGTACTTCTTGCATATCTGTCAAAATAGGAAAAATCTGTTGTTTACAGTAAATATGCCATTCAAGTTTATGCTATGTGGGTACGATAGTGAGTTTGTTCGTGCAATTTTTTTTTTTACATATTTCTGCGAATACTTCTGATGATTCATGTTTTTCTTCGTGATAAATACAATAAACAAAACTAAACTAGAAGCCTTACTACTATCTCAACTCAAACCACAATGGTGAATCACTTTGATGTTTGGTGGTGGAAAAATCACATTAATATTATCAATGGTCATTTGGTTTCATAATATTTCAAGAAATGACTGTGGAGAGTCCAACTTTCCTATGATGGTTGAACACAGTTTATGAATGCTTCTAGTTTGCTGGTTTTCTTGAAAGTAGCAAAGAATACTTACTCAACAATCTTTTTTTTATAACATCTAGAAATTCACTTAAAATATCCACCCAAAAATATGCAGTTATTATTATAACACACATTAAATAATTTCTTTAAATAAAGAAAAACTACATACTTGACAGAAACTGTTAGTGACTGAAATACATATGACCCATTTATTTGGCTTTAATAAACGATTGTCCAGAAGCACAGGTAGATAATAATTTAAACTTCTTCTTTCTATTTAGAAATAATTTTTAGTACATTATGCTCCGCAGTAACTTTACTTTTTACTGTACATAATTCTCCATTTCTTTTAATTTGGACATAACTGATTGCGTTATCGCCGTAAGATAGTCTTGTTAAGCTGAAATAACTGCTATGTATAGAAGCCGCTGAATAAAATACAAAGTTTAATAACTATAATGCATACATACCGTATTAATTTACTTTCTTTCATTTCTACATTTGAAAACTCTGCACTTTCGACGAAAGAGTTACAACCATGTCAACACTAACTCTTGGTAAATTCCTGGAGTCTGCTTTGATAAACCCAACTTCCATTTTTATTAAAAAACGCAATTAATATTCCCAAAAAAAATATTCACTTTTACAACCATAACCCCAAATAAGTTCTCATAACAGGAGTGACGTCTCAAACGCTGATTGGTGTTTTAAAATGCGTTTCGTTTCACGTAATTTTAATTCGTAATTATTGTTAAAAAACAACATTATGTAAAATAATAACGTTACAGTAGCCTTTCTTTTGTAATTTTTTAACATTTTAATCATAGAAATTTCATAAATATTACATTTGCATCTTCCCTATTGGTGTCAGATAGGTAAATAGAATTATTTAATATGCAATTTTTTGGCTCATGAAATTTACTAATTGTCTGCATATTGTGGTTTGATTGTGTAATTTTTTATATTATCACCTGTTTATATGTGAAATAATTCACTTTATTATGGTTACAAAGTCACAGTCACATTTTGTTATTTATTTACTTTTCCGATCGATATCCACCGGAGATAACGTTCAACGTTATATTTGAGCACTATTACACACACTAATTTCACTTAAAACAGTATAAAGTAATTAATTTATTTTAAATTAAAGAAATATTACAGAGCTTATTATTGCGTGTTTAAGTAGGGTAGAAGAACAAAAAAGTATTAAAGACCTCCACTCCTTTTTGTCCTTCAAATAATCATGAATTCTTTAATAATCTTCGCTTATTAGGGTTTTTTTTTTCTCTAAAGGCAGTTCAGTTACATCGTGTGGCACCTTAATAGGGACGCAATCTATGTTTCTAAAATGTGCTTCTCGTTTTTTGCTTGAAACAGCAAGTTTAATTTTATTTCTAGTGTTGACTAAATAGTTACCACTCTTTTTAGAAAAAGTGGTAGTTTTTGTCACACATAATATTTTCATATGTATATTATAGGAAGACACAGCAAATACATTAATTTCCTTAATTATTTCTCGAAAAGAATTTTCTAGACCTAAAGTATAAACAGTGCGCACTATTCTTTTTTGGAGAACATACATAGGTATACTGGTATGAAGTGTGTGTTTTTTTGTTAAAATGAAACTAATTTTGAATGGGAAAGTAAAAAAAAATATTCAAAGTATTGACCATTGCTTTCTACACATCTTGACCACCTTTCTGGAAATTAATGAATACCACGCCAATAGAAATGTTCGTCTTTTGAAGCAAACCAATCAGAAAATTTTGCAATTTTCGACTTCTTCGTAGAAATTGATGTGCTGCTCAGCGAATGCGTGGTCCATCGATGAAAACAAATGGTAGTCGGAAGGGGCCAAGTCTGGTGAATACAGCGGGTGGAGTAGCAGATCCCAGCCAAGTGTTTTGATTGTATCCTGAACCGGTTTTGCTTTGTGTGCAGGTGCATTGTGTCGTGTAACAAAATTACTTTGCCGTGTCTTCTGGCCCATTGTGGTCTTTATCAATCAATTCATGGTTCAAATTGATCATTTGTTGTCTGTAGCAATAGTATTATCAGTTTCACCAGGTTTTAGAAGCTCATGATACACCACACCTTTCTGATCCCACCAAACACAGAGCATTGCCTTCTTGCCGAATCGATCTGGTTTTGTAGTCGATGTTGATAGTTGTCCCGGATTAACCCAATATTCTTTGCGTTTAGGATTCTTAAAATAAATCCATTTTTCATCGCCAGTAACAATTCGATGCAAATTTTCTTTCGTATCTTTGAGGCAAAATTTCTCAAGTGTTTTTTCAGTTTTCCATCTGTCTTTCATTCAATTCATGTGGCATCCATTTTCGAAACTTTTGGACTTTTCCCATAGCTTTAAAATGGTCAGAAATTGTTTGTTGTGCAACATTTAACATTGCTGCCATTCGCTTTTGACTAGAAGTATCTTCTTCAAAGTTTTTTGATGGTTTTCCACGTTCTTCATTTCACACATCAAAATCATTATCTCTGAACCGTTTAAACCATCTTTTGCATGTTGCTTCTGATAGAGCATGATCACCATTTATGCCACAACAAGCATTCGATGCGACTCTGCAGCACTTTTCTTATGAAAACAAAAACTTAATGCTTTCCGCAAATCATCACTTTTTGTTTTGGTACAAAATTCGACATTTTTAACACGATGAAAAAATAATTATGATGTTGTTTGTTCAATGACTTGATGAATCCTTACTAATATTATAAATCGGAAAGTGAGTTTGTTTGTTTGTTTGTTCCGCTTTCACGCCGTAACTACTGAACCGATTGCTTTGAAATTTTGCAGACGTAAAGATAAAAGCCCGGATTAAATAATAGGGTACTTTTTATCCTGGAAAAAATTGATATTCCCGAGGAAAAACAAAAATATTGTTTGCTTGATGGATGGATTGTAGATGGCGCTGTGTGTCGTTTAAAACAAGGTAAAAAATTGCAAACGAATATAAACATGTAAATTTAGAAGCTAAATGATACGATAATGAATCCCCGAAAATGAGGAATTCCCGAGGGATGACGTACAATTTTTGTAATGTTGTGGGCAGCGAATCGGAGTTGGTAGCAAAAGTTTATACTGACTAACACGATCATATAAATGATGACCAATGGATCTGCGAACACGCAATATTAGCAGCAAAAAATGAAACGGTCACTAAAATAAATGAAAACATTTTGAATGAAGTAATGGGAGAAAATACTGAATATTTATCTGTAGACACAGTGATAGAAACAGAATATAGTACCTCATATCCTGTGGAGTTCCTAAATTCTTTGGAATTATCTGGGGTGCTTTCTCATAAATTAAAACTAAAAGTAGGTGTTCCGGTGATGCTCATGCGTAATCTCGATGCCCCTAGACTGTGTAATGGTACTAGGCTGCGTGTCACTCAGCTTGGGCGGAACATTATTATAGCCACTATTTTAACTGGCGCAGCAAAGGGTGAAAGTGTACTCATTCCTCGGATTCCGATTATTCCAACAGACCTCTCATTTCAATTTAAAAGACTACATTTCCTATAAGGGTTTCATTTGCAATGACCATTAATAAAGCACAAGGCCAAACTCTAAGGGTTGCTGGAGTACACTTGGAAAAACATTGTTTTTCGCATGGTCAGCTCTATGTAGCGTGTTCCCGGGTTTCCAGTGCCCAAAATCTGCATGTTTTTGCTCCACAAGGGAAAACATATAATATAGTGTACCATTCAGTTTTGGTTTAACAACTAATTATATCCAGCGTTACATCGCGCTTCTTAGATTTTTCCGTGGGAATGAGAAGTTTTCTTATAGTTGTGCTTTATACCGCAATATAACCGAATTCCACGCAGGCGAAGCCGCGGGCGGAAAGCTAGTATTAAATATGTTTGACAGATGTCATATAGAGACCAACCAAACAACAAAAAATTAAGGCTCGTTCACAACAAATGTTTATTTTCTACTCGACGCTCACTTCATACCGGTACACTTGTATATGTTATTAATACGACGACCGTTTGGTGTATCGGTAGCGATTCTGTCTTTTGCACCGACGGTCTTGGGTTTGAATCCCGGAGGGATCAGATGTTTGCAGAGCCATGTGTATTTATGGATATTTCTATAAATATTGAATGTAATGTAGTATTCTTAACACAAGCCATGCAGCGTTTATTTTCGGCTAGGCTAGGTAATGGTATGATAATAATAAAACAAAGTATTAAACAAAAGTATATTAACTGAATAAAATGGAACGTTCTGTTCGGTGTAGTTCACTACAGTTGAAAGATATTAACTTTTTTTTTGTTTCTAAATGTACAACATAACAACTGGTAATAGTGACAACGCGTCAAGAATAATATATATCATACTCAATTAAAACAGTATTTCATCTAAAAATATTGAGTTAAACAGTTATTTTGATTCGAGCGTTACGCAAGCCCCCAGAGGCGGATAGACGTGTTAATCTCACGGTGTCGGGAGCATGCGACGATATTATTTTTCCCGGCATCATATCGGGTGATTAATAACGTTATTCCGTCTCCCTTAATGACGTCTTTCGATATCGCCCTTGGCTGAAATATTTGCTCTGTCCAAATGGGTTAATAGAAAGTTGGTTTAGTTGTTCCCACCATTAATAATTATAATCGTTGCGGCAAATGATGACTATGGCAATTGATGGCTATCGTTATTAAGCGTAATACTGTTCATGACTATTGAATATAATGTTTACCCCGTTAATATAATATGTTATTTAAATATTCTAGAATAATTTATCCTCACGTCACATTATTCAATTAAGTAAATTATAAAACCGTTAAAGTTTGTTTGTTTATTATTTTCTCATGTTTTTAACTAATGTACCACCACTGTAATGAATACATTTTTTAACGTCACGGATTTTTTAAAAGGATAACATAAAATATGTCTAAATAAACTATTTCATAAAGAATACCTAGTCCATTTGCTGGCGACTTATCGAAATCATATTTCACAAACATGAGGGGACGATGTAGCTTACCCTTTCCCAACCCGTTGTCTATTGAGCCTCCTTCAGATGTAGCACTTGAACACTAAACACTCGAGAAAGTTCTATCGTAAGTGGTTAGCAACCTTAAGTGGTACTTGACTTTAATATCACTTGATGAATTAATCTTACGGGAAACATTTTTTTTTATAAATAACTAACGTTATTTTTATCTGTTTAAACAACAACTCATTAAATTGCTGAAGTCCAAAACTTTTGATATCAATTTTCTCGGTGTTAATAGAATATGTATTATAAAAGGCCTAATCGAATCATGTTACAGAACCTTTATATCGAACTAGGTAGGGCCTATTGTAAACACTTATATGAGGATATATTTTTAATTATTTTAGATAACGAAAAGTAATACATAATCACAATAATCCTTAAAATGTGCTAACAAACATAAGGAAAGCACCTCTTTGTGATGCTAAGGTAAAAATTTTTCGTGCAGGTTCTTGTTCAAAGTAATGTATTTTTTGCAATGATTGTGTATCTTAATAAATTAAAATGAAAAGTATAAAGTTTCTTAAATACATTATTTGTGTAAGGCTTGCTTGCCTTCTTAGGATTTTGTTTTGAACGTTTTTACCTCTTTAAGGGCTGAACGGATATGTTTGTTGTTGTTTAAAACACATGTATCAATATAATAATTATCTTTATTTTTACCCTTAGATTTCTTGTTTCATTTAATTTGAGATTATTTTTTTATTTAATTTATACATCTTAATATTAGGCTAGTAGTTTGTTAGGTGTAAGATCTATCTTTTGCGGTGAAAGTCTCATTCATATTCTCACATTATCAAAGTCCGTCTCTTGTCAGTCTTGACCATAGCTTTTCTTTTACTTTTTATTTATTTTTAATACTATTCTCCCCGCTTTGTGGCAGGACTGTTATAGCTTTTTGTTTTTTGTGCCTTCTTTTGTTTTAACTCTTTTGTGAATGAGCTGTTCTTTTTACATTTATATTTGTCTTTTCTTTCTTTTGCATTTTTTCCATTTACAACATCTTATATCTATTACAATTTCCTTATTCTGTCATTTTATGCTATTGACATATGTCAATTGCTATTTAATATTACTGTCTTATATCTATTTAAATATTTATGTATTAAATGGATAATATATCTTACACCACTTTCGCACTTTGTGTGCTTGTCTTACATGTGTACATTTATTTATTATTTTAAGCATTATATTTACTTACTATATCGCTATTTTATTCTGATGTCGCATTTTACTTGCCCTTGTGTCTTTTTATAACTGATTTCATTGTTTCTATGGCATAGGCCACAAAGATAGCCCTCTCCCTGCTATTCCTCATGATTTCATTAAGGTTGTGCCTTATTAGTTTTGTATCCAGATGGCACTGCGTCGTGTGTATGTTTGGCGGTCACCGGGCATTCCAGCAGCACATGAAAGATGTCCTCATGAATTTGACAACCGTTTGGTACAACAGTAGGGATCCTGCCTTTCGCACCGACGGTCCTAGGTTTAAATCCTGAAAGGGGCAGATGTTTGTGTGATGAATATGAGCATTTGTACCTGAGGCATGGGTATTTTATATATATTTATATAAATATTACACATCTATTTATCGTATGTGTATGTCTATCAGTTACGCTAGTAACCATATATTTTTTAATTTCACACAAATTTGGCATACATTTGATAGACTTGGATCTGAACAGGTATAATTGCATTTATTTTGATTATTGTGGGAAAAACCTTTTAAAACTTCATTCATAGGCCAATATTTATTTCATATCGTCTTAATTCTTCCCTCTATTTCTCTTTCTGCGTAGTTTTGAATGAGACCACAAGTTGAAATATATTATTTTCGATAAAGAGAGATAGTATAAAGACACCTTTTTTTATTGATATTCATGTTTTGTCCTTATTTGGCATCACCAATAGGAATTTTATTATTTAGACATCTTGGGTCCGCTTAGCTTCAGTGGATACAATTGAACAGATAGGAAAGCAAATATCTCATAAAGTGAGTATAGTGACGAGCAATGAGATGTATACAACGTAGAACACTAAATAGGTCGAAAGCGAAGAGACAACTTTATAGAAATAAATAATTGATGTACTGTGACATGGTTTGTTATTGCTAGTGACTGTGCACATCTCTGCTCCGGTTCAGCCAGCTTCCGCACAACCTCGATGGATACACCCTTTTTTTACATGGAGAAATGCCTTCGCATATTACCCAGCCACGGGGAGACGGCGAACCACGAAATGAAGAATGCTACCGCGGTTTGTCACCGCGATGGATACACCCTAGTGGTAAAACATCTCCTCTTCTCTCCGCTTCGCGCATCTCCTCACCTCTTTGCATTTGAATCGCTAACTGCAGAGAGGCAACATGTCCACTTTTCCATTTTTACAGGAGAGACAAAAAACTCAATAAAACCAAAATTTAAGTTCCCTGTCTGCAGTAAACGGCTATTTGAAGACGTTGCCATGGCAATACTATTTAGTGGGACATGATTCCTTTCTGCAGTTAGCGATTCATTTGTGAAGTCCAACACTTAGTATCAAACATTATGACATATGAAATCCACCCTTGCTAAATAGGTAAAGTTTAGTGTCATATTGTTCTAAAATTTCAAGATGTTTTTAACTCAACAGAGTTTCGTTTAATGGCTATTATTCACAATATTGTTCCAATGTGTGAACCAGCAATCGGTTACAGTCGCGGTGTTCGTTGTTCTCTGCATAATTAATTTGACCAGAAATAGCTGAGTTTCAAACATTTGTAGAAGGTTTTCCGAATTTATGAACTCAATTAAGACAAGATAAGCGGTACGGTCAAAACCGCACTGGTAAAAAAAATATAGAATTTTTTGCAGTTTTTAGTTGAAATTTTGCACATGGCTATCGCATAACACTAGATGTGTCTGCGATGTCGTCCAACTGGAATAGTGACTTTCGGCAGCATTTTTATTTTTTTAGGCTACTTTTTTGCAAATAAAACACATACACAAACTAAAATAAGCTATTTACTGTTTCACTGTAAACAGCTTATTTAGGTACATTTTATCTATTCCAAACGACGTCATTCGAAAACAACAATTGTATTTCCTCATACTGTACAAAAAATGCGGCGATTCATTACTACCGTACAAAAAAAAGGATTTTAAGTGTTCTTCTGGCTCACCAAGGCATGAGGGTGAAACTTTACCACCAGAACAATTTTAGGGCTTCACAGTGTGTATACTTTTTATCCATCCACCCTCTACCAATTAATCGATGATTAATATAATCGTTCAAAGGGTCATAATCAAAAGCAGAGTGTTCAAATGCCTCCCATGTACTACGTGTAAATACACTTCTCCTTTGTGTCTGCCGTTCAGCGTTTAAAACACGTCTTCTTTGCGATTCTTCCTGGGACTCTGCAGCAGTCAATAACGCATGATGCTCAATATCTAACAGCTGACATAGCTGAGTTTTCTCTGTTTCAGCAACCCTTTGAGATGCGTGACGTTCGGCATCTAATCGTTGCCGTGCTTGACTTTGCTCCAAGGTCTCAGCAGCTCTCTGAGCTGCGTACGCACGGCATCTAAAATCCGATCCGCTTCGTTTTGTCCTTAAGTCTCAGCAGCTTTATGAAATGCGAGGCGTACGACATGTAAAGACAAACGGGTTTGAACTACGGGTTGAATCTACTCAAAAACCTTAAAATAAGTTTTCAGTTTCTAGCTTTAAAAATGTCACAATTTACACACAAACTTTAATTCACTATTTCAGCCCTTACAGCCCTTTATCGCATTAAAAAGTAGCCTTTGTCCTTTCTCTGAGCTCTGAACTATCACTGTACCAAATTTTATTAAAATCAGTTCAGTAGTTAAGGCGTGATTGCGTAGCACACAGACATAGTTACTTTCGCATTTATGATCTTTAGAAACTAAATACTCCTTAGACTTTTTAAATTTTTTAACCATTATTTACTCCCTACCTTAATAAAGATACTAAATAACGGATATTTTAGATAATTAAATAGAAAAAACATGACTCAGAAATAAATACTTATGTTCATAAAAACGCAACGCCGAGAGTGCAGTAGAAGAGCGGAAAACTTTTAAGTCTTCTTCCTACTATTAAAAAAAAAGCCAATGATTCGGCAAACAAAACATGAGACCCAATTGTAATCCGATTGAGACTAGAATCCAATTGAGATTAGAAACATGAATGAGGAAAAATCTACAAATGGACGGTTTGCAGATTTTTCCTCATTCATGTTTTCAAAAGACAAAAAATTTACAACTTATTTTTATTCTTCAGACTCGTAAAAGATAAGATCATATAAAACTTACAAAGACTTAGATTTTTACTTCCATGTTTTTAGAGTTATTCGGAAATAATATAACACAATACAGCGCAGTAATGCACAAGGAAGTTTAGCATATACTTAGAAAAAAGCAAAGAATATGATGGTAGGTTTAAATGTCCATTCCCCAAGTATTAACCTGTAGAATAAAGTAGTAATCGTGGAAAGAATATATGGCTTTGATATTATTTAAGGGTCTTTATATACATTCTATAGAGGGTCTTCTAATTTATTGTTATTATTTTTTAAGTAATATCGAGAGTGACATAAATTGATTCTTTTGCAAACTTCAAGGTAGCTTTTCGATTGCGTGAAGAAACAGCTCTTGCCAAATTTCGTGACGGTTTTTTCAGTTTAAAGTGCCCCGCCTCAAATTGAAAAACCTTCATAATATCTTACAATCAACCTAAAGTGAATAAATTATTTCGACTTTGGATTTCGCTGCGCAAATTTATACCTATCGAGGTTTAATAAAAAAAAAAATCTGTACAAACCTTATTCAACATTGGCAACGTGAACGCGGCACTACCCTTTTCTAAAGTATTGTCTATATCATATTGTCACAAGCACGCGGCGACACGAGATATTCGTGGCGATATAACTTTATTCTTGTAATATTTCTCTATGACTCATGTTGTTTGAACGGCAAACTATTTGGAGGATACAAAAAAAATATTTGTTAATCTTATTTTGATTTGCAGTTACTCTCTAATATGATTTTTTAACCGATATCTTTCATTTTAATTTTAAATACAAAAAAGTGTATTTATATAAAATCAATTTTTTCATTCTCATTAAATTAATTAAAGACTTCTATTCTACAAACCATTGTTTGTTTAAGTTTTTGTAAACGACGTATGTTGTACAGAATAAATTAAACGCCCAGATGCGAACATTTACTTGGTTAAGAATATGGTAATTTATTGCTTTACGTTTTTGTACGGCACACTCATAAATGCACTTATATTAAATAAAAATATAATTAAAATTAACAATAAATTAAACAAACCATTAACATTTTAAAGTCCCCATTGCTGAAACATGGCTCTGTGTTATAGATGAAATCACCATAGAATGAATGCAACCTCTATATAATATACGCAGAACATGGGGGTTTCGATATATGTATGTATAATGTGTTTTTTGATCAGCATTTATTAAATTTTTCAACTTGAAATATTTGCTTAATTTGGTAAAAAATCTAAATAATTTTATATCGTAAAAGAACAGTTTATATTTTTATTTAGTTATCTTCTATAGTGTCAAGTCAAAAATATGAATATTAAAGGTCAGAACAGATAGGATATGTAATAGTTTATTTGCAATAATGGCCTGTTCATTCATCAAATTTGGGATCTTATACATAGCGACGTTTGAATCAAGGGTCTATGTCTTTTTAATATACCACATACAATGCTTCGATAGTGAGGGAAAAAAGATAAAGCGCTTAAGTTATCATCACCGGAAATCGTTGATTTCCCTAACAAGATATATCTGACGTGATACAATATAAAAAAGGTTGGTGTAAACGCTTTCAATGCTTTGCATAAGCTGATACGACTGGCAATTATGTCTTCCATTTTTGTCTGATATTGCTGATTCAACAAGTACTAGAAGAACCACGGAGTTAGTTTAGTGCTGTTGAATCATAATTGAATCCTGGTGGGGATCCTCTCAATCAACCGATGAATCCCGCTGGTGGGTGGCAGGCGACTGATTCGCTACTCCACGAGAATACCAAAAAACATTCAACCGAAAAATGTTGAATTGAAGATGCTGTCTTCAAAACGCTTGCTGATGAGATGATGTGAACCTTACTGTAAGTTCCACGTGTTACTGATAGCTCATACACCTCGCACGACGATTTAACACGATTATATTATACAAAAACGCATTCGCGAGTTCCATATCTTGAAGGACCATAAAAGTTGTATGGTGTTACACACAACTATTTAAAACGACAAGGGATTTGATTTAATAGTTTGTTAGTAAATGATTATAAAGTAACGAGAACATGCGATGATTGCTAATTGTGAACTAATTTATATAACCAACTTATATTGCTTAGAGACGAAATTAATAAAATTATAATATAAAATACATTTGATCGAGGAAATGCTGATAGGGCGCAATATACGTTCATTCACCGTAAAATAGTACTATGATATACTTAAACGGGGCTATTATTATTTAGATCAACAGATAGTCATAATTTGTAAGATACCCATAATCTCTAATGATAGTTTTGACCAGTGGCTCCTAATAAGAATATGCAGGCTCTTGTCCCTCCTTGTCCTTTAATAGCAACCAACAGTTATATCTGTTGCTAGGCTATAGCTAGGTCTACATAGAGGCTGAATGCCCGAAGTACAGCAGCTGTACCTCTGCGAGGAGAAGATGGACCACCAGATTCGTCGGACACCGGACTGCATACAAAATCTTATAACTCACAAGAACATTGATGGGTCATGCAAGATCGCCACCATATCCCTTTCAAAAATAGCCATGGAAAAACTCGACGAGGAGCATTACGTGATATCCTTTCCCATTCTTACAAGGATGCACACTGTATGCAGTAAAGAAGACTACGACGTCCTCTACGGCACTTACCTGGCAACCATCCCTGCGAGCTGCTCCCTGCACACGCCCGAATTCGCTAGAACAAATCGAAGGTCAGCCCAGAGATAAATCATATATTCATCTCAATCCATCGACTTAAGAAGATTACGTGATGCTCAGCAAAAAGTAATAACGCAGCCTGCATTACATCAACCCGATCACCTAACCTGGGAACCGCACATCTATCATACAATGGTCCCGCTGTACTTCTTTCTATTAAATACACTTGCACTCATTATGTTCCTGCTATACAGGTTAAGATGTGCGAACGAAAATCAAATAAAAAGGCTCCTGAAAACAAAATATTTGAAGAACTTGACAAACCCGAGACACAGATACAGCGTCCTTCACTACATTCAAATCTTGAGATAGGTATCATAGTAATCATTCCCAAATAAAAGGGCGACAACGCTCAAATTAATAATTATTATTTTCAAGTAAAATAACAACATTAGATATTGCAACATAGATACCGACCGACGGCGCCGGCCGGACGCAACCCGATCGATGCTGCTGACGCTGCAACTGACGGCTCGCACGTCACCGTCGTGTTTCCACCGTTTACACAGAACTTTATGTGACTTACTTACTATCTAGCATCAATAGAGTCAAGTAGGCTAAGAAAATAACTGCACTAAGTGTGATTCTAATATATACTGTATATTTTTGTTTTTTTTTTTCAATTCTCCGGCTGTGATTTTTATAATTCCTTGTTCTTTCTAAGATAAATGATTGAACAATATATTAACAATATAAACATTCTTTGTAAGTGATAAAATAATTTGCTATGTCAACTAGAACAAATCCTTGGTTCTGTAAAACTAAAAGGACTAATTGAATTACCTAATACATGCAATGCTTGCTACGAACTTACTACATGCTACGATCTACGGATGCTACAATACAGATTTTAGATCCTTTCCTAAGATTCTCTTTGGGCCCTACTGTTGTTTATGCTTCAGAAACGTTAAGGCATTTCTATTGTCTGTGAACATTGCTCATGTCTACAGACGTACTTGAGTGCTAACGAACAGTTGGAGGTAGCATGCCCCGGGTCCACTACCATCCCTAATGAGGCTCCATCGTTAAATAAATTGGATAAAGACGCTCTTGATCTCTCAAGAACAACTTGAACCTCTTAGCTGTGACTAGCAATTAACTAAATTAAAAGATTGTTCGTGCTCTCACCGAAACGCTTTAGAGTTTCTCCTCTATCTGCCTTTTATCGTTAATTCAGTTTTAAGTATCAAAACGTCGTTTTTTTTTTTCTTATTTTAAGGAGCGTACGGTCATTATTTCCGCAGTTTTCATTCGAGATTGTAGCAGTTACTTTTATCATGACACTAGCAAGTTTTTATGAGTTGTACATTTTGAACGCAAATTTATTCCAAGAAAATGTGCAATCTGTTATTTCTCAAATCCAGGTACCTATTTGTAACTTAAATATCTTTTGATTTAAAACCTTCTCAATCAGTTCTCAACAATAAATATTATTAAATATAGACTTACTTAATTCTTACACTTCCGCGTACATTAATTTTCAAAAGAATTTTTCGCGTTTTATTTTGGATTTTATGTACTAATTAAATTGCGAAATAATATAATTTTGATTTGTATAAATTTCAACATTAGAACTGTATTTAGTCATCTTGTGATCACGTCTCCTGTAAAGGAGTCGAAACGTCAGGATTAAATATAAAATATGCGCAAAAATCCGTGAATCCCCATTATTTAAAAATATAAACTTAGTTTTCCTTCTATGTTTTTTGTTCATGATTTATTGCAAAAATACAGCAAAAGGCCGATTTCATGCCTTAGAGCATTAACCACCAGTAAACCGGTAAGGGTGTATAAGCAAACGAGCAATGTAATACGATAAAAACGGATTACTCAAATTAAAATAAAAACAAATTATGACGACTATCAAAGGTACTATTATTTTATAAAAGTACTTATTAAAGGCTGCAAATCAAACTACACGCTCTAAAAATAAAATGATCTCTATCACAGTGGTAGGTAGGAACGTCAAAATATAAGTATAGATTGATGTGCTGTGGACTGTTCTCTCTGTGAGACTGTGTCTCGTCAGATTTAATATTATATATACGAGTAATTAACTAGTTTAACTGTTGGTTTTCTGTGAAACTACACATGAAAAATTTTTATTACTGTGTATCTGGTTGACAATAATATAACAATAATTATATTTCTCACATTCACACCAGTTAGCTTAGTTTCAAAGAAAGTACTGTGGGGCCTTACAGTGTTTGTATCCAATACTCTAGTATCTATAACTTGTTTTATATGAGTAAGAAAAGATATGTAGTATTCAAAAAATACATAAGTACTCATGACTCAGGTACGTCGTATGGTTCGTATTCATCCCACAAACATTTGTGAGTATGTAGGTATAAGTGACAGCGTATGGTTCCGACACTATTATATAGTATTTTAGTGACAGCTAAAATTCTTTTAATTAAAAATTACATTTATTTTTTTAATCTCGCAAAAGCCGCTTTTAAACAAAATTAAATATTGAAGATAAACCAAGGGATATATTGGCGTTATCGCCGTCGCCAGATTTAACTCATTATGCGGATTCCAGAGCTGTGACAATATCGAACAATAAATTAACGATTGTTTGCTCTTGCCCAATAAATCAGCTTTACAAGCAAAACGTAACCTAGGTGGTAACTTCTGAAGTTGGTAATGTCCTTGTTAAATTGCAGTGCTACAGTTACGGGTTGGGATTTGATATGTTTAACAAAAAGTATGAATCTTATAATTACAAAGAGAAGTAAATCAAAACTGAATATTAATAATTTTAATCACGAAGAGGTATTAAGTTTTGAATTAATTTTGTCCCAACCCGTAACTGCAGTATTTTGTGACCATTATTTGCATAAACCAAAGGAAATACATATATATATAGTTTCATTACGTTTCTTTCGAATACGAAAGGATTTTCCTCTCATTGATGAAATAACGCTGATTGTACGCTGTAGAGTGTACAATCAGCAAGGTACTAGAAAATTTCACAAGGCTCGGTAGCTCTATTGGGAGAGCATTGGACTGGACTTCCAAAGGTTGGGGGTTCCATTCCCGCCTGAGAATTCACTTTTGACCCGAGTCGATTTTTTTCTAGTATATTTCTGTTATAAGATATAAAATACGTGTGTAAAAAACAACCACGCCTCCGAGCCCTCAGATGGGATTCGAACCCACGACCTTTCGCTATCCGGGCGACTGCTCTGACCGCTGAGCTACCGAGACGCTGGCAAACGTGTCGAATTTTACAAACGTATTTCAACTTCTACTATGAGCTAGTATCGTTCCACCAATGTTGAACGCTTACTACCTTCAACATCGAAAGTAATATTTTTACAAATATTAAACAATCGATTAAGATGGAACCAGCTATAATAATGTATTTAATTTAATTTTTTGCATTCACAATGCAATATTTCTATAAGATATAAAATACGTGTGTAAAAAAAACAACCACGCCTCCGAGCCCTCAGATGGGATTCGAACCCACGACCTTTCGCTATCCGGGCGACTGCTCTGACCGCTGAGCTACCGAGACGCTGGCAAAGGTGTCGAATTTTACAAACGTATTTCAACTTCTACTATGAGCTAGTATCGTTCCACCAATGTTGAACGCTAACTACCTTCAACATCGAAAGTAATATTTTTACAAATATTAAACAATCGATTAAGATGAAACCAGCTATAATAATGTTTTTAATTTAATTTTTTGCATTCACAATGCAATATTTCTATAAGATATAAAATACGTGTGTAAAAAACAACCAAGCCTCCGAGCCCTCAGAAGATGGGATTCGAACCCACGACCTTTCGCTATCCGGGCGACTGCTCTGACCGCTGGGCTACCGAGACGCTGGCAAACGTGTCGAATTTTACAAACGTATTTCAACTTCTACTATGAGCTAGTATCGTTCCACCAATGTTGAACGCTAACTACCTTCAACATCGAAAGTAATATTTTTACAAATATTAAACAATCGATTAAGATGGAACCAGCTATAATAATGTTTTTAATTTAATTTTTTGCATTCACAATGCAATATTTCTATAAGATATAAAATACGTGTGTAAAAAACAACCACGCCTCCGAGCCCTCAGATGGGATTCGAACCCACGACCTTTCGCTATCCGGGCGACTGCTCTGACCGCTGAGCTACCGAGACGCTGGCAAACGTGTCGAATTTTACTAACGTATTTCAACTTCTACTATGAGCTAGTATCGTTCCACCAATGTTGAACGCTAACTACCTTCAACATCGAAAGTAATATTTTTACAAATATTAAACAATCGATTAAGATGGAACCAGCTATAATAATGTTTTTAATTTAATTTTTTGCATTCACAATGCATTATTTCTATAAGATATAAAATACGTGTGTAAAAAACAACCACGCCTCCGAGCCCTCAGATGGGATTCGAACCCACGACCTTTCGCTATCCGGGCGACTGCTCTGACCGCTGAGCTACCGAGACGCTGGCAAACGTGTCGAATTTTACTAACGTATTTCAACTTCTACTATGAGCTAGTATCGTTCCACCAATGTTGAACGCTAACTACCTTCAACATCGAAAGTAATATTTTTACAAATATTAAACAATCGATTAAGATGGAACCAGCTATAATAATGTTTTTAATTTAATTTTTTGCATTCACAATTCAATATTTCTATAAGAAATATTGCTCGGAGGCGTGGTTGTTTTTTACACACGTATTTTATATCTTATAGAAATATTGCATTGTGAATGCAAAAAATTAAATTAAAAACATTATTATAGCTGGTTCCATCTTAATCGATTGTTTAATATTTGTAAAAATATTACTTTCGATGTTGAAGGTAGTTAGCGTTCAACATTGGTGGAACGATACTAGCTCATAGTAGAAGTTGAAATACGTTTGTAAAATTCGACACGTTTGCCAGCGTCTCGGTAGCTCAGCGGTCAGAGCAGTCGCCCGGATAGCGAAAGGTCGTGGGTTCGAATCCCATCTGAGGGCTCGGAGGCGTGGTTGTTTTTTTTACACACGTATTTTATATCTTATAGAAATATTGCATTGTGAATGCAAAAAATTAAATTAAATACATTATTATAGCTGGTTCCATCTTAATCGATTGTTTAATATTTGTAAAAATATTACTTTCGATGTTGAAGGTAGTTAGCGTTCAACATTGGTGGAACGATACTAGCTCATAGTAGAAGTTGAAATACGTTAGTAAAATTCGACACGTTTGCCAGCGTCTCGGTAGCTCAGCGGTCAGAGCAGTCGCTAGGATAGCGAAAGGTCGTGGGTTCGAATCCCATCTGAGGGCTCGGAGGCGTGGTTGTTTTTTACACACGTATTTTATATCTTATAGAAATATTGCATTGTGAATGCAAAAAATTAAATTAAAAACATTATTCTGTTATGATAATTTATCTTTTAAAAAAGCATTGAAAAAATGCATAGAATAAACAAAAAAAAAAGAAAAAAATAATATTGTCTTACTGTTACGTATACTTTTCTATATGAAATATTATAATGGTACATCGATGGCTCAATAGCACAATGATTACCGCGTTAGGTCTATGATTGAGGAGGATAAGCACCATTTGCAGGGGCCGCTCATTAGAAAGGTGACAAAAAATTATATCTTGAGCTCCTGAGCTTTAGAAGGCATGTTAAGCTATTGGCCCTGGCTGCAGTGATCCACGCTTGAAGTTAATTTTATTTATTAGTAGTAGTTTTTTTACCTACGGTCTTGGGGACGAGTTCCGAAAGGGGCAGATGTTAGTGTGATGTGTATTTAGACTTTGGACCAGGCTAATTGGT
Source organism: Calamotropha paludella (assembly GCA_927399485.1). NCBI lineage: Eukaryota > Metazoa > Arthropoda > Insecta > Lepidoptera > Crambidae > Calamotropha > Calamotropha paludella. The sequence continues at coordinate 15,050,018 of OV656815.1, read as the reverse complement.
GTGAATGTAAGAAACATTATAAATATTATTTTCATGGAAGGCTTGTGCCACAGCAGTGGCGACAATAAAAGGCTGATGACGCTGAAGGTTTCACAGTCATATGAACAAATCTCATAACATTTTAGTTTCTTATCGCATCTGTTGACATTACCTTGAACTGAAATATTTCACTTGTCATATAAATTATAATTGAATATTGTTTCTACCATATTAATAAACAAAAAAATATGATTAATAGTTCAGTTAAAGTTGTATATTGTAATTTTACTCAGTTTAATACAAATATTACTTAACATATACTCCCTTAAAGGGATGTGGAGCCATCGTAAAACAATTTTTGCGTGTTACAACGAAAACACTGAGATTTAGCTAAAGCTTAATAAATCTCGGAGAAGAAAGAAAATACCACAAAGCAAATCTTTATCCTGCACAATAATATGACGGGAGGATTTAAGGCGTGGATAGCAGAAAGAGACGGTATTCCCCGACGTCAGCCAGCGGACCCGCGACCCGAATCACAGGATTAACTGCCTGTAACAGTGTGTCAACCAGTCGAGCAACCAAGATTTACGCCTCTGTTTTCGTTCTATATTAAAAGGATTTGCTGCTATATTTTAGACAGCGAGTGTTCATTGACTGTCGATTTGTTTAGATCTTGAAACGTATGTAGTAGATAATATTGCAAAACTCTTTAGCGTTCTGTAATGAAGATAATAAACATGATATTATTGTGTTTATTTATTATTTATACATCGAACGATTAGATATTCATATTATCTGAAGAAATTATACATGACAAATTAAATTCATTTTAGGTTTGAATTAAACACTTTTTATCACTGTCACTGACAGTCATCCAGTAATCACGGCTCCTATAAAGGAGTAGAAACGTCAGGATTAAATATAAAATAGAATAAAATAAGCGCAAAATCCGTAAAAAAGTGTTTTATTCAAATGTGTAATGTGCGCGGAAGTGTAAGAACTAAATTTATTTTAGGTGTCATATGAGACTTGAATCAGCAAGATCTTTTTAATTGAGCTATAGAAACAGACTAGTATATGTTTTTCGAATATTTATTATACAATCAGCGCCGTCTCTTTATATTCTAAACAGCTAAATTAGAACAACGCATATTGTACGTTTACAAGTATCAAACAATCGATAAAGAAGGGATTTTGTTGGAAAAGCAGTTGCCCGAAAAGCGAAATGCTGCGTTCCAGTCTCGTCTTATACTTGACAAGTTGTAATAATTCTTAGATCAATAAATTAACTGAATTCTACTCGTGTTGATGATGCACTTATTAAATACTTTGCACAATTTTTTTAAGATATTATTTTTTAAAACATAATTATTTTCTCATCTTTCTTTTCCAATTTAGATACACCTACATAGACAAACTCATGTACTCTTAAACACATACCTACACTAACACACAAATAACATATAATTTAAAGAAAATATATTTATCTTAATGTAATTTTTTTTTTATAGAAAATAGGCATGCGCTTGACCACTATCGCGCCTGATGGTAAGCGTCGATTCGATCTAGGATGTGACGCGCTTGCCTAGAAGATTCACTCGTGACTTGTGGTTAGTTAAAGTAATAGTTAAAGTTCCACGTAATATCTGTTACCTGAGTACCAAAATTTCTTTTCATAATCCACAACATGTTATAATGCTGTGACTTGTCAAGGTTTTTCTGTAACGAAGGGGCTTTATCCCTAAACACAGTTTACATCTATAACCCATATAGCTTAGATTTAGCTTTGATTATTTTAATGTAACTTTCGCCTTAAATCTACATTTTTACATTACTTGAGACAAGTTCGTTGTAACAGCTAACTTTATAATAGTTATTTTAAACAAAATAAACGCAATGTTCATTCAAAGGCAGTAGTAAACAATAGTTCAGGATGACATACTAATGTTTGGTATGGACCAGTAGCCGTTGGCCATTCGGGCAATTACCCTTCCAATCGAGTTACTGAAGACTTGACGGACGCTTTGAATTTATCTTGTCTTTGTTAGTAAAATCGTTAGCAGTCGTTATGTTCTAGGCAAGAAACATCAAGTATCAAAAAATCGATAGTGAGAAGCTGCCATGATATAACAATAATACATTATACTTTTGTGCACATGAAGAAAATTACATAGAAAACAATAGAGAGGATAACGTGTAATAAAGACGGCTTAATTATTAGGCAGTAATCGCTTTCAGGCAACCTCGGGTAAAGGAAAAATAAAAAAACAACACAGTGGTAGGTGCAATTCAGAAAGGAAAAAAGTAATATAATCATCTCAGCCGAAAGATATCCGATCCTGGATGGAAGCCTCCTCCACGAAATACCATTAACACCACTCTTAGCAGGCGTATTGGACATCGCGATAAAAGACCATAACTTGGAAAATGCTGCTGTCCATTTTGTAGTCTACGAAGGATGTATAGTGAATATCTTCCATTTTGTTAGTCGCCTTTTTAGTTCAGTCATATAAGGCAAAAAAGGGGTCAACCTCGAAATGAGAGGTTAAAAATACGCTGGAAATTATTAGTGTATGGACCATTGTTTTGGCATTTTATATGATGTGTCAAAAGTCTCATATAATCTAGTCTTCAGATAAATTCAATGTCGAAGGTCACAAAAATTTTTTCACACAGTTTTTCGCAAATACTCTTATTTCGCTTTCTATGAGTTCAATCGTATTTGCACTTATTATAAAAATTGTAAAGCATTAATTTTTTCCATAATTCTTGTCCCAAACATTTTTTATGCGATTAATCGTTGTTGAGATAGAGCGCGGGGAGCGTCATATATGGCGTAATGCAGAGTCGACAGTGAATCCCTGTCAAAAGTACGTTGTATAAAGTTTATTATTCATAAAAAAATTATGATTATGGAAAAATATTCTTATTTGTAGAATGTATTGCCAAAGACTCCTTAAAAAAGCAGAGGAGCGAAAGGATACCTTAGGAGAATTAGTAAAAGAACTGATTTTTGTGATCTTTGACCTTGAATATCTAAAGAAGCGGATAGGAGAAATATGAGACTTTTGACACATTATTTAGAATGCCAAAACAAAGGTCCATTCTCTCTTTCATTCCGAGGTGAAACTTCTAACGTGACTGAGCTATTTACGATACTCTGTAGTATTAAAGGTTGGTGTTATTCTACTCTATCGGGCATCACATGGCGACAAGTGATATATCTTGAGGTAAGTAAATGTAAATGCAATGAAAAGAGAGTTATAAATATGGAACACGTGAATTAAGTCTACTAAATAGTGTACTTAAATACCTTAGTGAATTAGCACAAGTGAATAAAGTGGCTTTCTTGAATAGTGGAGAGGAAATAGCTTTTAACTTGATCGTTAAAGTAACTTGTACCGTTCTGATATTCTCTGAAAGTAAGTTCCAAAGGCTAACAGCATGTACAAAAAGTATTAAGTGATGAAGTCCGTAGAATAACGGGGAATATCGAGAAAAAGGTTAGAGGAAGAGCGCAAAGTACATTGTGAAGATGAGAAACAAAATGAAAAACATTTTGCTTAATTTTATAGGGAAGATGGTAGTAAAACTATGTTATATTGTAAAAATGATGAATAAATACAGAATACAATTATTATATTGTATGATATAAGAGAAAAATGACTACGGTTTTTGTGACTTCATCGACAGTAATTAAATAATAGGGGTTAAAGTATGAAATTGCCGTTTTATTGCAATAGGTTCTTTGAATTGACATAGAATCTTCATGGTTTGAGGTTTTCGAATGAAACTTTTTTTAAATGGTTTCTATGATGTTCTTTTTTTAAAAAATGTAAAACATTTGAATATCGACTTTCAATTGTTTTTGTTATTCAATTTAGACAAGAAAGATGGATACTGCGAAAATTCGAGTTATTTTTGAATACGAGTTCCGACGCGGAACTAACGCGGCAGAAACAGCCCGCAATATCAATGCTGCGTTTGGAGAGGGGTCTACTAATGAACGCACCGTGCGATTTTGGTTTAAACGCTTTCGTGATGGAAATTTCGACTTAAAGAACGAGCCACGAGGAAGACCGCCCACACAGGTAAATAACGATGAATTAAGAGAGATAGTGGAAGCCGATCCTAGTCAAAGTACCCAGGAATTAGCGGCATGGTTTAACGTTACCTTACCCACAATATTGACTCACTTGCGTCAAATCAATAAAATAAAAAAATACGAAAAATGGGTGCCTCATGATTTGACTGATCTGCAGAAAGAAACGCGTGTTGAAACTTGTGTTGCCTTGTTGAACCGGTACAGAAATGAAGGAATATTGGATCGAATTGTAACATGTGATGAAAAGTGGATTCTTTATGATAACCGGAAAAGAAAAATGCAATGGCTGACCCCAGGTCAAATGCCACAACAGTGTCCTAAAGCAAAACTTACCAATAAAAAGGTAATGGTAACTGTTTGGTGGTCTCAGCATGGTGTTATTCACTATAGTTTTCTCCGATCTGGTCAAGCAATAACGGCAGATGTCTATTGTGCCGAACTCCGAACCATGTTGACAAAACTAGCAGTAAAACAGCCCCGACTCATGAATCGATCTTCACCATTATTGCTCCACGACAACGCGAGACCTCACACAGCACGAGAAACCATTTTGACCCTTCAGGAACTGCAGTTAGAAACCATTCGTCATCCTCCGTATTCACCAGACCTTGCTCCAACGGACTACCATTTTTTTCGTGATTTGGACAATTATCTACGTGACAAGAAGTTTTCTTCCCAGGAGGCAGTACAAAATGCTTTCACACAGTTTGTGCAGTCTAGATCGTCGGAATTCTATCGCAAAGGCATTAATGACCTTCCCATTAGATGGCAGCAATGTATAGATAATAATGGCAACTATTTTGATTAAATAAATTTGTTAAAAATTTAAAAAATAAACAATATAGATTTTCAGTACAAATCGGCAATTTCATACTTTAACCCCTAATATTTTACAATTTTGATTTCAATAGTTACACTGACATTAACCTGTAATGTGAGTTTATTGCCTTGACATTGTATGAAATGAATCTTTTGACATTGCATGAATTATTCGGTTATTAACAGAATATTTCGGTAAAATTCTTGTAAATTATACCTTATATTATCTAAACCAGTGCAGCAGCGGTGCCGCGTTCTATGCGGAAACCAGATTTAAAAGGATTCAGTAGGTTGTTTTTATCGGGGTAGACGGTAAGCTGGAGTTTAACATTTTTTCAAGGAGGTTGGATATTAAGGGAAGGATTGGACTAGGAATTTGGTTGATTTAAGTTTGTTAGACTGTTGTGTGATTTGCCAATAACAAGTGTTTTAAAATTTCAAAAATAATAGCAGGATTGACAACCGGTTTAAGCTAGCAGGTACTCTCTCTTCTTTCATTAAATCCAAACGGTCTTGGGTTTGAGTTCGGGAAGTTTGTATGATGAATATATATACCTCATTATGGGCGTTTATTTTTTTTGTATAAGCTTTTCAGTGCTTACTTTGGGCTAGTATAATTAGTCTAACCCAAAGAACAATAATTAGTGTGATTGTAAGAATTACAAAAAAGTGATGATAACTTTAAATGGATTTATAAATCTATTTATAAATCTTTGAGCGTCCCTAATCATAATGTGGCACTGATTTCTCACACAAATATATTTGATTCCGTTGCGCCCTAACGGAATGAGTTTGAACTTCGTTTTAGTCCTCAACGCTTAATGTAAGTTTTCAAGTAAGTAAACGTTACTATCGTGTTTGGGCTTAGATTTTAATTTTTGACTCTATTTTCGAAGTATTAAGGTCTATCATACAAAAAAAGATAATAAAGTCTGCACATTTAAAAAGTTGTATTCAACTTCACCTGTATGTTGTAACGGAATCTTCGATTGTAACCCACTTCAAAACGTCAGATTTATTTGGAATTTTGCACAATAATCAGACATCGCTGACAATACAATAATTAAAAAATAACCTTTTTTTATTCCAACGACTCCGTTGGAATGAAAATTTTATAATACGAAGAACTGAAATTATATAATAAATGACATAAAATCTGAAAAAAAACACGCTTCTATAGTAGATCGAACTAAAAATATAATGGTACCAAAAACCAACGCTTTTATGGTAAAGCGAACTAAAAAGTAAAAAATAAATTTCAATACAACAATTAAGTATTCAACGAGATTATTAACCACATTGTAAGGAAAGCGTGGGGTGGTTTATACGATATTCTTCTTTCACTAACTCTACTATTTCCAAATAAAAATAGGGGCAATAAATGAATAAATAAATAAAATACCGATTGTTATATCGAGCACCCCACACTTTTCTTATAATTACTTTATTAAAAAAAAAAATTGTTTGATATATTTTTTGATACTTTTTATTTCGGTTTACCATAAAAGCGTGTTTTTTTTTTTTTTTTGTTTTTTAGCCAAGGTGCTGGCGGGTGTTCTATTTTTAGTGATCGGATAGGTGCATGTATATCATAAAATCTATGAGGAGTTTATTAAAAAGTATAATCTCCTCTAATATTTATATTAATATAAATTATATTTTTGTTATTGGATGAATTTAGTAATAGTAACGTACCTAGAACATGAAGAAATGGCGCTGAAAATTAGCTCAAGAAAAATTAGTTAATAGTCAACAGATCCGTAATGGTCTCGTCAGATAAACTGGAAGAACAACCGCTCTGATATCGAAAAGGTACGGGTTTGAGTCGAGTCTGACACTTGAGACTTGTTTGTTTTTCTGGTAAAATTGCTTTAGATCTAAAAGAACCATCAGTTTTAAACATTTAAGTGACATGTAATAAAATATATATTTCAATTAAAACTCCTGTAATGAATTAATGATAGCCTTAATTATAATATGTTTTGCTTTTATTAAATAGAAAGACTTTTGATTATTGTATATTTGTAAAAAAATGGGCAAGGACTGTTAGAGGGATGCTCATTGGATACTAACTCAGGACTCAGGACTTAAGGCAATAGTATGGTCGGTTGTCAGTGCATGGGTTATTTAAATAAATTTGATTTATACATGACTAAGAGAACATTTAAAAATAAGAAATATTTTAAAGGAACTAATGCATTTTCATAATTTAATAAGCAAACGATTCTGATGTTCGACTAGTCGCAACATTTACAGAACCTTGTAACAAAAAAATGCCTGCACCTACGATCGGTATACGAATTTAGGTATGTAGACTTTTTGGAATTATTATCTGATTAAAAGTTATATTAACTATGAAATGAAAAAAGGACCTCCCAGTAATCAATTGGATATATTTAAGTAAAATCATTTAGTAAACGAACTAACGAACTTACTGCATGCACTTAAAATAAATTTAAATCGTCCAACATTTTTGACCTACGCCCGTGGTTTTAAACGTCTTTCACCTAACAAGAATAAGGGGTGCTAAGAACTCGTGAATTGAAGCAGAAGTAACCATTTTTATGAAATAAAAATACTTGATACTTAAACAATAGAACTAGTAGCAGTTATCATGGCCATGAAAGTACGAATAAACTACTGAGCTGTATTAAGATAACAATAATAATAATAATAATAATAATATTTGTTACATTCACAACAATTAGCCTAGCCCAAAGTAAGCACTATTAAGCTTGTGTTATGGATACTAGGATAACGGATAGACATACATATATCATATCATACATAAATAAGTAATATTAATAGAAATCTATATAAATACCCATGACTCAGGTACAAATGCTCGTATTCATCACACAAACATCTGCCCCTTCCGGGATTCGAACCCAGGAACGTCGGTGCGAAAGGCAGGATCGCTACCTTTGCACCAAACGGTCGTCAAAAAATAAATAAAACAATGGCTTAAGTATAGCCAAGTTTTTTTTTCTTTCTGTCATTTGTCACGGTAACAAACTTTTTCATACTTTTCTGGTCCGTGGCGATGTATGGAGGTACGCGCACATACCGACGTTAAAAACTAGTTAACTTTATATACATTTCCATAGAGTCACGAAATAGTCACGGTGAGAAAAATTATCCGTGCGTGCAGGCTCTAAAAGGTAAACACACGTCAATTCAATACGTTTAAACGATAAAAAACTCAGTTTAAATATGAATCAACATGACGGATATGGACGCAGGCTAGACAGACCCCAAAAATTCATGGCTATCAAATCGTCAGGCTCATATTGGATCCAGCTGATTCTGGCACTGGCTGGTGTAAGCTTTTAATCTCTGCATTGCGTCACGCCACGTGGAATGAGGTTATCGGCCCCATTCCTGATAAACTCAGACGAATGAGCTCGCCTCGCCTCAAACATTTTGATCATAATAAATGAACACTAAGAAAAATCCCTATGATATTTAATTTATTTGATGAATTTACGAAATGGATAATGAAAGGAAGTTATTAACGTAAAGTTTTAAATCATCAAAGTTTTTTTCCTTAGGCAAATATATTCACACACAAACTCGTCTGAGTAAGTTGATGAGGGACTTTAATTTGAATTTTCATAGGACTACTACTATTACTGTAGGAGGTATTAGTGGATTAAAAAAAGTTAATTGAGTCAATATAAAGTCTACATGATTTTTGTGAAATAACATATCTTTTCTATTTTAACAGAATGACTGCTTGAGTTGCAGACATAGAACCTATGGATATTACGAAATACGGAGCCAGGAAAACTTAGTTCAAATCTCATCGATGATGTACTACGGTAGAAAATCTACCCGAAGTATGTTTATAAAAAAAGTTCCACACAATCTCACTCAAGTGTCTTTTAAATGGTTTAGAAATATTTTTAAATATACACTCATGAACAAAGGCTATTATAATATCGGTAATAATTTAAAAGACAAGACGGCGTCGAGTCAATAGCCTTGTTTTTGTAATTATAGTACTGTATAAAATCCATTCATTGTAATAATGTTTTTTCTTATACTTAATAATAGTTTTCTTAAGTAACCAGAAATGTAAAACATAATAAAAGTGAGAAAAAACAGGTTCTTGCGGCTTCTTATTGGAACAAGGCTTCCCGATGTAGGACTTACAATTCTATGGCGTAGTTGTTGACTTTTAAAAGACGTATTATACATCCTCATATTTAATAAAAAGCATTTTATCTTTTTATGCTTACTAAGAGATATTGTTCGTTAAAGACTGCTTTCTAGTTGATATATATTTTTCGGACAAATAGGGAAAATCCTTATTTAGTTAAGGGTGCATTGCTCAAAAGCACAATGATAAGTAATAAATTTTTAATGAAATTCGCGCAAAATGGCGACAGAAATTAAAAATATTAATATCAATAACTGCGACAATAGTAAGACCATATGGTGTGAAGGAAAAGTGTTATACTCCATCATAGATTTATTCGTTATTTTATATTATTTTATAATTAAGTGAAAGTAGTTTAGGCAATCTTCAGCTTTGTAAAAGTTATGAAGCTTTGCCCTCTTGAAATAGCACGCCTAGAAGACAAAAGTATCAAATGCCGAGAAATGTCTAAAAGACTTTAAAAAGAGCATCCCATCGTTTTGAAACTAACTAACGCTTGTTCAAAAAAGTACATTACAATCCAAATAAATAACTATAAGTAATTCATAATTTTTACTGCGCGGCATTGATTTTTTTTCCGTGGTTATCAAAAAAGTCATAATTGAATTGAATTATACTTAGTTACATTAAACGAAACCAAATTGTTACTATTATTATTGGAAAATGTCTAAAATAAAATTATTTTATATTAAACGAATTTCCAGACTACTCACTACAAATATATAAGTCCCAAATTAAAGAACTAGAATGGTTGCCCGGAATGCCCGGGGATGGTTGGCTTTCTTGCAGACGTCAACAACTGCGTCAGGAAGGTCATGGTTTGCCGAGTATGAGTCCTCGCCGGAGCTGATGCCCTCGACGGCGGTCTGCATCATACTCAGCACGTCCTCCAGAAGGGCGAATTGCGGCGTCTGTGAATGAGAAGAATTAGCGGGGACGGGGGAGCATGGTTTGACGGGCGATAGTGACGGCCCTTCTACAGAAGGTTGCCTTGGTAGCGTTGGGCTTAACGCGACCGCGGGCGCAGAGGCGGGCGCAGGGCGCTGTCTGAGTCCGACGGTCCGCCACGAGTTTTCAATTGACAGCAAGACACCCCTTTTGTAGTAATAAATGGTGGGGGAAAAACGCCACTTTGACTAACAACCAACCACAGCGTACGGCCAATAACAAGAGCAAGAGATCAATTATACGTAATCGTTTAGTGACTTACAAACACCATGATGTTCATTTAATAATTATACAATCAAAATACATACATTAGGTATGCGTAAATTATATTAAGTCTGCCTGCTACGTTCATAATTTGGTTTTGATAAGAAGAATTACTAAACAATTGCTTACATAGCTTACAGATGGATTCTAAATAACTACACATTCTACTATAACATTACGGTGATTTGAAAAATCATTATCTCATCTTTTTCACTCATCACTATCTTCTTTGCGTTTAATAAGGCAAGTTGACCTATTGGTTCCTGCTGCATCAGTAGTAGTTAATACCGGCTAATCAGTCCATTCTATTCACAGGGTTTACATCTACAGGTAAGTCACGTAGTAGGAATATTATGATAATGATGATGATCACTTGAAAGACAAGGGTGCTTGAAGCTAAGGAGCCAAGAATATTGTTCTTTCTATCTGTTTAATTCATTTGTCATAATGAAATTACTACTGTTAAATACAGATTTAAAGACATTTATTCTCATAAAAACACAAGGTTCATTTACAATGAGATACAAAATACTTGAATTGCTTAATACTAACATCGTGCCTCTGGCGCGTCGGCATCAAACAAAACTATTAAAAAAAATGATATTTTTTTAACTGATATAGATCTTTACAATGTTTACATGTTACTTATGTTTAGATTTATGTTTATGTTTATTGTGATCACAGTATTTAATTTGTAAGGTTTTTTTCAAGCATTGAGCATATGCTGAGGTCGGGTCCTAATTGACCATTAGCTATTTGTTTTATGTTTGATTTTTATGTCACCTATATGTGCTATGTTTATTTTGTGTGTTTCTTCTGTGCTTTGTGGTCAATAAATGTGTTTCTTTCTTTCAAATAGTATTGTTTTTTATCGTAGTTTGTTCGTATTTTAGTTAAATGTAGTTTATATTTATTTCTTAAATTGTATCTTTTTACTTTTATGTGCAATTTTATATTGGACCGGACAGATTTATTATTAATTTTTCTAATAAGAACACAAGTAGAGTATATAAGATATAATATATTATAAGCTTTAATAATTTTATTTTTATTTTGGATAATTCTTTAGTGGAAATTAAATAATTAAGACAGTTTTATATTTTTTATATATTTTATGCATTTTCAATGCGATCTTATAAGATAAATTATTATAATAGAAAAATACTAGAAAAAATCGACTCGGGTCACAAGTGAATTCCCGCCTGAGAATTCATTTGTGACCCGAGTCGATTTTTTCTAGTATTTTTCTATTATAATAATTTATAATTAAGACAGTGCAATACTTTTATTATTTTGTTCGTATGTTTTTTGTATTTATTTTTGTGTTCTTTGTAGCGGTTTAACATCGGTATTCGAGATGTGATTTAACCAGCGAATCAAATATGATAGAACGTATTCTGATGGGGATGCAGTTAACTATCTTACGTAATGCAGCAAGCAAGGACGTTAATTTTAATTTTTCATTGTCAATGTGAACGGTCCACATAAATTTGTCATCTAGCCATAGACCAATTTATTTTTCTTTGTTAGTTTGTTGTATGACCCTATTATGTATAGTAGGAGGAGTAAAATCTGGTATTTATTTGTTTTCTTACAATTGATTTGCTTCACTTAAATATTTTTTAGTAAAATCCATTGCATCTATAATTTTTTTAATTTTTTGCAGCTAAAATTCTAAAGGACATTTTTGAAGCATTTATGGTTAATAAATTGTATTTCAACCATAAGTTTAAGATATTTAGGTCTATTTGTGCCTCATTTAGTAATGTCGTGGCTAACCGATGTAAAACAAACAAGTATCGTCCGCGTATAAAATGAAATGTCCAGACAAAACGATTTTACATATTTTATTTACGTAAATTAAAAATTATAATGGTCCAGCTAAAATATTTATAGAAACAGTAAATCTTTTATAAGTTTTAGTTTTACAAGAATAGTTTTGCTAATTGTAAAAAATTTAATTATTATTTGTTACTAGTACCTATATCAAATAGCATGTTAATCAAGGGAATACTGAAACACTCATTGTCGAGGTTTTTTCTCAGTAGAAGGTTTTCCTACTACCTACGACTAATAAACTTAATAAACGCCAAAGTTTAATACACGATTTGTGGGTACTAAAGTAAATATATAAATTACTGAACTGAATAGACAAACTGGCTGGTGGATAGCACCTAAATCGCCGACCCTAGAAACTTAAAATTTGAAGGGAAGTCCTATAAAAGTTTAAAAATACTCTCTAAGAATTAATTTTGGGAGAAGAGAGTGAAATATTGTTCGTAAATATGTCATTTTCGAAGTAAGATGCATGAAAGTAAATACACATGCTCCTGGTAAAATTAATGTGTAAGAGCATCAACGTTTTAAGAAATTCTACCCTTAAAGGGACAAAAGAAAAAAATATTATTTTTAAAGTTGCGAGCATAAAACTAACTATGCAAGTTTTCAATAGAAATAAACATAATTGTATTTTGTCGATTTTGGAAATGTTACTTGAAACCTATATTAGCACTGTGATTAAGTTCCAGGTTTATCATGAAAATAAAAAGCAAGTATGTTAAATCTGGATAAGGCAATATATAAAATAAAATTTATTTAAGCACTTATGGTGAACGGTGGTGATCATCAGAAGAGATGTGTTTTAAAAATCTGGACATCACACTCACAATGTCCATATCGGAATTCGAAACCGAATAAATTATATGTGCTGTGTTAATGGTATAAAATACTGCATTGTGATTATCAAAATAAAAATAAAATTTATAAAAACACCCGAGTTCCTTTTATGGTAACATTTTTGATTAGACATTAAATAATAACTTACCACAAGATCAAAGAAAATGTTTACTCCAAAAATTAAGAACGAAACCGCGACTATCTCTTCACTAGATCAATCTTATTGCTTCGGAGTGCTGTTAGAATAATGACCTCAAGCCAAAATCATGATAACAAGGTTAAAAAACGAGAGTGACTAGGGAGATAATTGGGTAGCTTAGCAAGCTTAACCTTGCCGACCTCATGACAAATAAATGCCGGTACTACAGAGATAGGATTACTGAAAAAACAGCGAGCTCACCTAACGCGGTCATGACTAACGATGTATAAAATTTCCATTGTCATCAATCTCTGACACGACGCCGAGGATTCGCAAACTCTTCACTAATTGCAATTTGAACAAAAAACTAAAAGGCAAAGTCATCGCGCGCTGCAATTTTAAACGTGGTGTTCTTTAAATAAAGGTTGCTTTTTGAAAAAAATTAAAAGTCACGTCACAAACCTAACGTTTACAACCCCTGTGTACACAGTGAGTAGGGACAAGTCCATAATACACAGCGCAATGTTAATTCCAATATTTTACCCAAAATATTTACCCTACTAGAAAAACTTCTAATAAAGCAAAGTTTTATTTTATTTTATTTTATTTTATTTAGGATATTTAACAATAGTACAATACTTATTACAAATTACAATGATTAAAATTAATGTTACTTATTGTACTACCAGCACCATTATCCCCATTTTAACTATATAAAAATAAAGCCTCTAATTTTCATACTTCTAATAATAGTATAGGTATCGATGAAAAAGATCGGAACAATCTAAATAGTTAAACTATTATAATAGAAAAATACCAGAACAAATCCCCGCCGGGAATTCCCGCCTGAGAATTCACTTGTGACCCGAGTCGATCCATTCTAGCACCCTTCCACCACAACAATTTATCTTATAAGATCGCATTGGAAATGCATAAAATATATAAAAAAATATAAATCTAAATAGTATCAATCCATGAATAATAAACAATGTTAGCTTTAGCGTAATTACACAATTTTGCAAGATATAATCAATGTAAGGTAGGTGTGAAGACTTAAGTTAGACAATTAGGTTTTGTTTTGATTTCATCCAATTTTTGTTTTATTTCTTTTTTGAATGTTCTTGATGAAAGTTGAAACAGATCAACATCTGAGAAATGTGTATTATAAGAGTCTATGATACGGTGGAGTGGAGCACGTTTGCCGGCATTAGTTCTACATGGCTTAGTTAAAAACAAGGAGGAGGCATGACTTTCCCGTATACGTTGAGATCGGCTAGGAACACGATAGCAGATTTGATTTACAAGATCGTTGCAATCAAATCTACTCTTACAAATATTATACAGTATTCCCTGATCAAGAAACAGTCTCCTAGCCTCGAGCGACATGAGTGAAAACTTCTCCAATAAGGCACAATAGGAGGACCTGGAGTGAAAACATTTGTAATTGATAGTTTTGAGATATTTACGTTGCACTCGTTCCAGTTGGTAGTTATACTTGCCATAGTAAGGGTTCCAAACAGTGCTCGCATATTCAAGCTGCGACCTAATCAATGCATTATATAAAAGAAGGAAAGTAGATGCTTTTTTGAAGTTATTGCTAGCTCGAATTACAAAGCCGAACATCTGGAAAGCTTTACTCACAATGCCAGCAATATGAGCATCAAAATGCAGTTTACAGTCGATAAGCAGGCCGAGATCTCTAATTAAGGAAACTTTTTCCAGAGTGGTATGACACAACTGAAAATTAAAGTTGAAGATGGTCTTCTTTTTTGAGAAGGTTATGGTTTTACATTTAGTTAAGCTCAGCTGTAGCTTATTTTTGGCACAATATACTGATAAACGGTCTAAGTCTTCTTGAAGCCTTTCACAATCATTTAAAGCTGCAATTTTACGATAAACCTTAAGGTCATCTGCATACAGTATAAAATGACAGTTCTGAAAGCACATATGTATATCATTAACAAACAAAACGAACAGGAATGGTCCCAATATGGAGCCCTGAGCTACGCCAGACGTGTCATTTAATAGACTAGAAGAATAACCGTTTATCACAACCTTCTGGGTTCTGTTTTTAATATAAGAGAGGAACCAACGCAACAGGCTTCCACGAATGCCGTTATAAGCAATCTTCTGCAGTAAGATATGGTGGTCCACCTTGTCAAAGGCTTTACAGAAATCTGTATATACTGTGTCCACCTGAACATTGTTGTCCATACTCTCAAATAGAAAATTTGTATAAATCAAAAGATTGCTTATGGTGGAACGATTTCTCACAAAACCATGCTGCTGGGGGATAATTATATTATGGATTTCGGATATACTAGGCTGTGAACTAATTTTTCAAGTATCTTGGCAGTGGTGGATAAAAGAGAGATAGGGCGATAATTGGCAACGTGACATTTGTCACCACTTTTGTAGATAGGTGTTATGTTCGCGGTTTTCCAATGCTGAGGAACAACCCCTTCAGTTAAGCTTTTATTATAAAGTATAAAGAGGGGTTTACTAATTGACTCGGCCGTGTGTTTTAGGAAGAACGGAGGAACGTTATCGGGGCCCGCGCTTTTTGTTATGTCCTAGGATTTTAGAGCATGTAATACTGTGTTTTGATACATGAATGTCAGAAATGCTTATATTATTGAATGATGATGACTCTAAATCATTCAAATCCACATTGTCAAGATTACTAGATTCATAAACTGATCCAAAAAACTTTGAGTAATATTCGCAAATGACTTCTGGATTATCAGATTCATTGTCATTATATTTAATGAGGTTAGGAATACCTTGTTTTTGCTTTCGATTGTTTATATATTTCCAAAATGTCTTAATATCTTGTTGCATGTGATGTTCTACATTTTCAATGTACTTATCAAAACATTCTTTGCTTATTTTTTTAAATCTACGCCTTAAAATAGAAAAATCATTATAGTCAGGTAAATTACCATATTTTTTCCAACGAATCCATGCACTCTCTTTATTTTTAAATATATGTTTTAATGAATTAGTAAACCAGATGGGATATTCATTACTTTTAACGGATCTAATAGGTATGTGGGTTTTTATAATTTCATACAACTTTTTATAAAAGGTAGATACTGCAAGTTCTGCGGGAAGGTCCTGCAAAATGGACGCCCAGTCAATACTGTCGAGATCATCATTAATATTTGTATAATTTCCTTCCACAAAGCGATATCTTGGA
This sequence comes from Calamotropha paludella, assembly GCA_927399485.1. Taxonomy (NCBI): domain Eukaryota; kingdom Metazoa; phylum Arthropoda; class Insecta; order Lepidoptera; family Crambidae; genus Calamotropha; species Calamotropha paludella. The sequence continues at coordinate 15,033,724 of OV656815.1, read as the reverse complement.
GTTAAACATCGTGGCAACAATTTCTGGATATAATTAATGCTTGTTAGTACCAAAAGAGGAGGATGTAGACAATCAAGAGGCACCAAAAGAGTAGGGGGGTGTTCGCAAGTGCTAAACTCGGCATTAGAAATGCATAAATCTAAAATACGGTCCATATTATTCTTTATACCATTACATTGCTTTCCATTAATAATTGCTAAAAAATTACGAAAGTATTTGTATAGGGGAGTATTGCAGCTCTCTGGGGATATGGTATATAACATAGAAGGAATTATTTCACACCAGTCCAGCGTAGACAAATTAAAGTCTCCAAGCAAATGATATTGATCAACCTTACAATTAGAAATTTTACTTTGCAAAATATCGATGAAAGATACGTAGGTAGAATAATTTAATTTAGGTGGCAGATACATACCGCAAATTATGTTTTCCTTGTTATTTCGGTTACTTAGAAGACTTATGCAAACATATTCTATGTTTGTAGGCAGTATTAAACCTTCACACGATCCGTCGTTCAACCAACACCTAGTTGCACGCAAGCCATAACGCACAGCAATTAAGACGCCGCCTCCATCCGATTTACCACAAGATTCCCTATCCCTATCACATCTGTACACAACGTAGCGACTAAAAATGTACTCACTATCAGCAATGCTAGGTACCAACCATGTCTCCGTAAGAACAATCACGTCATAACACTCCGACAAGATATTTGTATACAATGTATTTAGCTTTGTTCTCAAACCTCTGCAATTCTGATAGTAAATACTCACTCTAATGTCATTATTACCCATTACTATTTTCAGTATAATCACCATTACGTATTACTATCAGATATATTAAAAAGAAATCACTCATGCCGCCCACGCTGTACTGTATGTCACTTTGCCTACAATTACGATTATATTTTTTACACCACTCGATCGCAAAAGTATGGATATCTGTAATTACTGCCGAACCCAAGTCAACAACCACTCCGTAATTCATAATTAGAAAGTAACACAGTTTTACATTTGCAAGACATTTTTCTAAATTGCATGCATAAATTTTAATGCGGGTGTCCGAACAAATCCACTGAGGAAACAATAAACACATAGAGTAATGATTATAACAGAGACAAATGATAACATGATAATACTGATAATAATAATGATAATACTCACTAATAAAATGTTTCTTAAGTGCTTTAAAAATACTTTTATAAAAAAGATCGTGTTACGTGAATTTAGATAGGTCTTCTTTTGTGCGTATCGCGAAGACTGAGGATGTGTCGTTTTTCCTAACAAGAATGGTCCCATGCTTAATCCACACGTAGGTAAAATTATGCTTCTTTGCCGCCTCTCGGGTTTCTCGAAATAAAATTTTATTTTTTAGTGTCAGATGTTCGTTTATATACACTTTTTGATGTTTTCCGGATACGCTCAAGTCAGCAGTGGTTAGCCCCCTCATCCGACGTGCAGCTGTAATAAAATTGTCCCTTGTAAGTCTGTTAGAAAATTTCACAACCACGTTTTTGGGTGAGTTGGTTGTGAGTTATTGGGACTGGATTGAGGAACTCGGTGAATTAGGACTACGTCTTGCTGCATTATTGGCTGCTTAATTGTAGTCGCAATCTCTTCTAGTATTGCAACTAGGTTTTCTCCCTTTTTTTCAGGTAGGTTACAAATTTCTACGTTGCAGTTGCGGGCTTGTTGTTCCAGGGTATCTATTTTATTATCAAGTTGACATATTTGTTGTTGACATCCAATTGTCTCAACCAACTTTTGCTCAAGAGTTACTACTCTACGATCTATTTCTTGAGTCTTCTTATTTAAATCTGCATAATTTTTACTAATAAACTCGATTGAGCACTTTATATCTTCAAAATCTTGCAGGAACTTTGATAGCTTTTCATCTTGTTTGGAAAACCATGATTCCATCATGGAAATGATTGTGCTTTGAAATGACTGCATCTCCTTTTGAATACTCGTTCCACCCTCTTGAATTTGTTTTGACGTTAATTTTCGCTGTGTTACGAACGTAGGAGTGGACTCCTTTTCAATAATAGATCTATCGACACTCATTTCGTCAGAAGGTTTTGCTTGAATAGATTGTTTACTTGAATAAAAGTGCTATTCTATGACGCTCACTGATTGAATCTGTTGCGTTCACTACTCTGTTTTAACTGACCGGTTCAGAGTTTACTTCACGCGGGTTGTTACGATTACAAGCGAGTCGACAAGGACCGAGACGTATAGTATAAAAAACGAGGCGTCCGGCTCGGACCGGTGCGTACGAACGAAGTTGACCTATATACTCGAGTTTTGATATATTTGCTATTAACTAATAAGCTTTCAATGATATGTTTCTGTACGATATTTGAAAATGACTATTTCCCTACATTATTTGAAATTGGTAACACATATTGCATCAGTTCCTTTAATTTTATGTAAGATACGTTTCACTACGCCTTAAAATGCAATATCTACTGAAATATATCATCATGTTAGCCGAAAAATAAGACGGAATCATGCCCCATAATCTCCACGCTTGTTGCAGTTGCTAGTTATAGCTGCAGTTGAGTTGGAGATTGCAGTAAAAGAATATAATTCATAAAAGGCAGCTGGTGATTGACTCTGTCGGACATCACTCGGCCACGGCTAATGAATGTATTGAAATAAGTCTAATTTACAATGAACTAGAAAATAGTCGTAGATAATGTAAACTTAAATAGATCTGTGTATAGCAATCATGATTACTATGAATCAATCAAGAAGTGCATAGCTTTCACTGATAAATATGTGCAATAATTTATACACACAAAATTAATCAGAGTATCAAACTGAAAATAAACGTAATTTTCATTTAATTAAGATATATTTTCTATTAATACTTAAACGTCGTCTCCTGGTGTCCTAAGGTTCAAAAGGAACGCGTTATATACAGTATTGTCCAAAAGTTTGGAAACATATTTTTTTTTTACCAAGAAGGTAAAAAAAATGCAAAAAATATTTGTAATAAATGTTATCTTTATGGCTTTTTACTTTTGTTTACACATCAACAAAAGGATCGTCGACTCTCATTAAACAAGTTCCTAAATTATAACGAGACATGTTATTTATCACTTAATCCTGCGGTTGCTTTCTTTTGTACTTTGACGTGTTGCTATCGGTAGTATCAGTTGTTTTTAAGTGTTTTGGGTCCTATTAAGTCACACTTGAGCATTGACATGCGCAAGTTATGATATTAATATGATTAATATACGAAAATTGTTGACTACGGCTTTACCCATAATTTTATCCTCTGAAAATGACAAAACGCAAGCAAATCACGCTTAAACAGCGAAGTGCTATTTGTACTCTTCGTGAGGAAAAATATAGTGAACGTCGCATCGCAGCAAGGCTCGGAATTTCTTATAAAGGTGTTCACTACACTCTTGCTAGAAAACAAGGAACTGGAACAAACGCAGACAGAAAAAGATCAGGCAGGCCTTAGACCACAACTAGTCAAGACGATAACTTCATGAGAGTTCAGTCTAAACGAAATCGTTGCTTATGCCACAGCCATATACAGCGCCACAAATTACTGCAACAACTCTAAATGACGACTTCTGTCTGTGGCAAACCAAATCTAACAATTTGACACAAGAAAAGTAGACTAGAATGGGCAGACACATAAAAACGGGACTACAGATCAATGGGAAAATGTTCTTTGGAGTGATGAATCGAAGTTTCAGATTTTCGGATCCAATAGACGTGTGTTTGTGCGCCGTTCAAAATAAGAAAGAAAATTCTGGAGCGTGCACAGTGCCAACTTTGAAACATGGTGGTGGTAATATGATGGTATGGGGGTGTTTTGGAAATAATTAACCCAGAAATCTTGTGAGGATAACTGGGGAGCTGAACAAATAAAAAAAAATAAAATTCTTCAAAACTGATTCGTACCCTGAGGACTTAATCTTATTGGTCCTGAATTCACATTTCAAAATGATAATGACCCCAAACATTTGTTCGAAAGTTTTAAAAATCCTGCAATGGCCATCGCAGGAGGATGAAAAGTCGTTCTCCTACGATCTCAGAACATACGTATATGACAATGATTAGAAAGTGAATGGAACAAGTTAGGCGAAAATTATTTTAAGAAATTATTTAATAGAGTCCCTAAAATATGCACGGAAATTATTAAAGCAAAAGTGGCCACTTCAACGAAGTTAAAATTTGATTATCTTCCACATTATACGTTAATTTTCTGTTTTGTCTAAGCTACTTTTTTATTTTTTATTTTGTATCAATAAAAGCAAAAAGGGCTTTGTTTTGTATTATTTCATTTTACCTCGCTGCTTCCAAACTTTTGGACGTTAGTGTAATTAGAACACGCATATGTCTCATACAATACATATTAAATAATCACAACATGACCCATTTGTTACACACATTTTCTTGTCAGAACCGTGGGTGTGCCATAGTTGAATAAATATTGAAAAACGTCAGGAATTCGGAAAAAGTGGTTTTATTTAAATAGATCACGCTTATATTACGTATATATAAACGTGATATTTTATAATATTATATAAAGCCATTTTATAAGAACTCCAGCTCGTATTATTTAAATGAATGTTAACGTGTTTTATACAAAATTTCTATGGTGGTAATATTAAGCAGCAGTATTATTGAAAAATGCTCCGGTCATTTCACATCGAAAGTTGCTTGTTTGTCTTTATTCAATGCTGACTTTAACCTAAATATAAATCGATCTGGGAATCTTAGAAATAACAATATTTGCATAAATTATTACCCTATATCTTCAAATAGAAGTTCTGTTGAAAGATGAGTGACTCATTTAAAATTTTTCGCTGTATTTCAGAAAACTGGCGGTCACAGATTTTAAAATAAAAAGATAAAATAGCGTGATTTTAATAACGTCAGAACAAGAAAGTGGTGTTTTTCTGTTATTTTATTCTTTTATTCACGTCTGTATTGAAATCCATTTTCTCATGAAACGTCATTACGGTCAGTAGGAACTCATAAGCAAAAACCAAATGCAAAGAATTACGTTATGACAAGAGAGCTAATAACTTTGGCGCTGTGGTCGCCCGTAGCAAAACGCATTCGGAACTAAGTTTAACATCACGCATTTTATTTAACATTACATTGATAGATATGAGCAGCAGTGGTAGCATTCGACAGAGGACACAATGTTATACTTGTTAAGATACATAAAACTCATATTTGGGATCATTACGATTTGAAGATTATTTATGTCGTGTTGTAGATGATACAGAGATGCAGAGTTTAAGGATTGAGAGTGCTTGATACATTTTCTAACTCCCAACTTCTATAAAACGTTTTACGTACTCCTCTGTGAGTACATTTATGATAGAGCAGATAGGGTTAATTATTATTAATCTGAAGCTACCAAAGAGAAACTCGTTTTTGTGTTGATAACTGTGAACAACATCGAGTTAACTAAACGACGTATTGGAGGGGTGGGGTCTAGCGCAATGTGCCTTGCGGCTTCAGACATCTGTGACTGGCGTGGCGATGTGGCTGAATTGGGAAACGTATCAGTTTCAGACGCCATACGAAAACCGTTTGCTGCCATATGAATCCATGCCTAAAATAAAAAAGTGGCTCTAATATGACTTTAGATTTATTGAACGTCTATATACGTAATATAAATAATAAAAAAGGTAAAATCGTATACAGTATGCAGGAAATATTTAAAGAATTTTTATTTTTATTTTTGCTTGTTATATTTTCATTTTATTAACTGTCAATTAATTGAAAAAAAAGTTACTTCAATTCGTATGTGAAAATTCCATTTTAGTCAGCGAAGAACTGAATTTGAACATGAATATCAATCAGAACAGTTAAAACCTTAAAAAAAAATTAGGTATCATTCAAAATCTATAACTTTTATAGAATCCAGAATAAATTTAGTAGCGAACAACTTCAGCATATTTTTGAAACAAAAAGTACGTAACTGAATTACTCTACCCAATAATTTTAATGAAATGCATGGAAACATCGCACCTGATCCGACAAACAAGGTTTCATCATGTAACACAAAGTCACGTAAATTAGGTAGGATGTATACTAATCCCAAGATAAAACGCTTAAGCTGGAGGCGTTACGTCTCGTGTGTAAGCAGCTTATTTGGTGTAAATATTTCTGTTCTCATTTGTTTTAAATATTATTTAGAATATTTTTATAGTTGTAGAAGTATTTTTATTTCAGCTGTATTTAAATCCTGAAATTGTGTTTAATTAATCAGTTAATCAGCTTTTTGAAGTTATACTTCTTTAGGCGCGTTATGAAAAAATTATGAGAGTGAAATTTTAAGAGGCGCGTGCATCACTGTAACACAAAATTTACAGGTTAAGTTCTCCGCAAAACTTACATGGAATAAACCAGCAGGATGAAATTGGCCGCTAATTGGCTCAAGTTACTCAAATATTTATAAATGCGTTTGCGTGTGTGTGTGTGTTTATAATAAAAAATATTTAATTTAATGATGCCAAAGAATTGTGCTTCTCACGCGCGTACATAAGTACACACACACATAATTTAAACCTTTATTAATATTTACTTATATATTATTACACCATGGCAAAATTTTGTTTTATCAAAAGTAAGATAATTTCAGGATAGAAATATACTTAATTTATTACCTATTTATACTTTCAAGAACATCTTTTGCAATATTCCAAGGACGGAAGAAAATACTGAATACATCTTCCTTTGCAAGGTGGAACAACAGTTTTAACTTACACAACGATTATACTAATTCTCTTGTTAGTAAAGTCAGCATAAAGACCAAACCATTGCAACCAAGAATTTTTGAATTTCCAGACATTTCTCAGAAAAGAAGTAATGAGAAGGTTAGTTTTAAACTGAGCACTGTGAGGTTTTTTTACCTGTTGAGTTTCTTGAACGCAATTATGAGGATTTTTATAGCTGAAATTTGTTTCGCTATTAGTTTGTTTGTATATTTAAAAATGTACCTTGTTTTAGAATTTGTTTTATTTGGTTATATGTGAATACGATGGCGAGACGGATCAAATACGGAGGCAATAGTATAAACCATTATTTATTGTGTACACAATACATTTTTAAGATTAAAAAACTGATTAATGTCCAAAATTAGAACGCAACGAACTTCGAAATACATTTCGACAGAAACCAAATTTAATGCGTAGAGGCCCGCCGGCGTTTTCCAACGACAAGATACGTGAATCAAACTTAGCGCTGAACTGTCATAGATATATAACATTTTAGTTAAGCTTCCCCGTTTACCCTCTATTAAACATTACCCATTTATAACCAAAGTAACAATGACGGACGTATATTGATTCAACTTCAGAGGTAGATCGTAAATAAGCTTATAAATTATGGCTATTTAAGGTTCAGAGCAATTTGTATGCTCGGCTATCGTGAGTATTGGGTAGAATCGAGCGAAAGTACGTACAACAGGTTTTTGCGGTATGATTTGTGGCGCCCTCGGGCAGAGTTTGATCCAACACGTGCATCCCCTTGTCTGGAAACAACTTGGGTTTAGACAAAATTGCTCCTTTTAAGGTGTGTTTGAAATATGTAAACTGCGAAGAATTATGCTTCTTCGTGGCTCACCGTTGTGTTTTCTTTTTCTGTCGGTGCGGATTCCGTGATAATTTTTATTTATTTAGTATTATTATAATTAAAGAACACTTTTATGGAATGACGATCTTTGATTATTTGATTGTTCACTTTTTATAGGTTATTTATTTTGTTTACTTTAATAAAATATAATTCATGACTAGAAAAAATATATCGTATGTCGTAGGAAATCATGATTACGCTGGCTTCATGAGTCCGAACTAATGATTTGGCTGATGTTGCTCCGGAACGCAAGCCCCGTCTAGCAATGCTGTATAGAGTCTAGGTCGCGAAGCGGCGTGGTATTGAACTTAGTTTTATCGTAACTATCGCTGCAAGCAGACGTTCCCTAGGTACTATTCTTTTTCTGTACTGTTTCCTATACTTCTGTGTTATCGATTTGTGATAGGAATTGCAGTTTACTTAAACGTATCGAGACTCATAATTTTAACCATCACTACCGCACGTACACCCACCGGATAGTTAAAAACTATTGATACTAATATGTATACTAACTCCTACATATAGTTATAGTCCAAGCGAAAGTAATTGCTTGGACTTTTTAGTAGTCAGTAAAGAATTGTAGAGTATTAAAAATGTACTAAAGTTAAGTAGTAGAAGTAACATCAATATTTCTAAAAATAAGTTTTAATGGTATTAAGGAATACGAGCAATTCATTGATCCTGCATCTGAAAACCCTGTTCCCATAAATAAACTTTTAGAGATATCGTTTTATTGAATGGGGAAATTTTTTTTTTAACTATTTAAGTATATTATTCTTTGAATCCGCTGACTTGCTCACAAAAACTGAGCGTATACACCACTAACAGTAATGTCGTCGGGTAGCACGCTTCAAGAAAGTCTTATAATCGCGTCGGATAATGCAGGAGCGAACTCCAACCCCAACTTAAACTATGGGATGTACCTTTCAAAGTAGATAGTTGTGGAAAACACTGTTACTAGTGACGGCGAGCAGAAAAGAGATTGCCAAACGGGCTTCCCTTCGAACGGGAAAGCTAGTACAATAATATCAGTGGTTGGTTTATCTATCCTCCACTAAGTAACTGAAACCGAATACAGTAACCTTTTTAACCCAAGGGAACCTTCAATAGATTCTACTTGTCGTAGAATATAAGGATATGTGTGACTCACCCTGCCATTTTACATGCAGTAACATACCCAAAAACTGAAACCTCTAGGATTTAACCTCCGTTCTACCGTTTACACCCCGATTTTCACATTGCCACTCGTAGTAACGTACCTCAAACCAGTGTTGTACCTAAATCTGCCAATATATTGAACATTTAATCAATGTCAGGTTTCGGCTTCCAAGTCTTTTAAAATAAGAATTATGTAGAATAAACCTCATATGTACTAGTTATTATTCACTATATACGCGTAACATAATTTACTTTCTCTCCAGATTTTTTCCAATATAATTAGTTAAATAATTCAATTCAATTCAAGAGACCGGTAACATATTTCAACATTAAGAAAAAATATTGAATGCCATCTATGTGCTGCTATTACTGCCTGATAATTGTTCGATGGCAATCGATTAAGCAATTAATGATTCACGTCAGATTCTAAGAAGTATAAAAAACTCATTCACATAAACCATATTGAAATGCAAACTATTTTAATACTATTTAATATGACATTTGTTTGTAAGTTGCCGAGTGGTGTCCGGAAGAGTAGATTGGCACCAAAACACTAAGGGTGTCGTCAAAGATGGCTAATGATACTGAAGCTTATCGCCTTTCACCTCAAATAGACCACAAAAGGGAAAGTAGCTTTTTCGAGTTATGATCTTTTATTGTAATATCCAACCCGCTTGCCAAGCGTGGAGCTTATATCAAAACTGCCCTGTACAATGAAAATCAGTTTAACAGAAAAATTATGTTTCAAAAAAACTAAAAAACACGCTTTTATGGTAAACCAAACTAATAGGTAAAAGATAAATTTTAATATAACAATTACGTAATTAAAGAAAAAAATTAATGTGATTGTAAGAAAATCTGGGGGGTGCTGAAATCTATTGTCGTAGTAGTAGTGTTTTAATTTATTTTTACTACAATTTTTCAACCATAGAAATGTATTTTGTTATTTAAACTATTATTTATTGCTTAAATTGTCGATTGTTATATTTAATCATGCTTACTTATTAATTTTTAAATAATGCCAATTTCAGACATTCTTAAGTTGATTTTTTTTCATAATTAATATAATTTATAAAACTTTTCAGTTTTTCGTATTTTGAAATTCTTTCCAAAATTTCTTAGATACAATAAAAAAAAACGCAGTATTGTTGTCATCGGTCTGAGATAAGAGTGCAAAATTTTAAATTAATCTGACATTTTGAGTGAGACGTGAGTAAAAATCGCGTTAGAAGATTCCGGTAGCAAGAGACATACAAACATACAGGTGGAGTTAATAAACGCGTGTTAAAAATGTTCAAAGTTTGTTTATCATTCTCAAGGTAAAACAGTATGATATAACCTCAAAAGTCCATATTTCAAATATACAAATAATATTATATATTTAACATTTAAAACAAACTAAATGGATTCAAATAAGAAATTACCGTTTTAACGTACTGGCCACTTGAATTTAAATTAAACCAGCATGGTGTAACATTTCAAAATAAAACTTTTTTTCAGATTAAGATTTTTTTTTTCTAAATAAAAAAATGACAATCGATTTTTTCATTTTTAATTGTTTTTATATTCGACTATAAAAGTAAAAATAGATACATCGAAAATAAGTGATTTTTTAACCAATGCAGCACAAAAAGCTCGCAATATCAATGCTGTGTTTGGAGAGGATATGGCTAACGAACGCATCGTGCCTTTTCGGTTTAACCGCTTTCGTACTGGAAACATAGATTTAAAGAATAAACCACGAGGAAGACCTACTACTAAGGTAAATAACGAAAAATTGAAAGCGATGGTGAAAGCCGATCCGTGTCAAACTACCAAGGTATTAGCGGCATAGTTGTTAGTTTACCTACAATATTGATCGATTTGCACCAAATCGGTAAAATAAAAGAAAAATTGAAAGTGGGCGCTTCATGATATGACTGAACCGCAAAGAGCGCGCGTTGAAATTTATCTTACCTTGTTGAACCGGTACAGAAATGAAGGGATTTTTTATCGCATTGTAGCGTCATGAAAAATGGATTCTATGTAATAATCGCAAATGAACTACGCAATGGATAACTTCAAGTCAAATGCTGCAACAATGCCCTAAAGCGAAGCTAACCCACAAAAAAGTGATGGTAACTGTTTGGTTGTCATTCCATGGTGTCATTTACTACAGCTTCCTTAGATCCTGTCAAGCAATAACAGCCGACATCTACTGTGCAGAAATTCTAACCACAAGGACAAAGCTCGCAATGAAACAGCCACGGCTTATCAATTAATCGAAAATGAAAATGAAAATGAAAAAGTAACTTTATGAAAATGCACTTAAAATAAGTGGTTTCATCGTCCAACATTTTCATCAACCACCCATTCAGGACGTCTTTTAACTGACAAGAAGAATGGGCACAAGAAACTCGTCAGCTTTAACAGAAGTAACGTTATACGTCGTCACCACACATAATCCACAAAAAGGAACAAAATTATTCTGATACAATAATAGTAGTGTTATGGTTTCATTACATCGTTTTTTCTTTTTAGTATCTTCACCATTATTGCTCCTTGATAACGTGAGACCTCGCACAGACCGAGGAACCATTTTAACATTACAGGGCTCCAACCAACTACCATATTTTCCGCGATTTGGACAATTTTCTGCAGAAACATTTTCTTGAGTCTAGGCCCCCAGATGCCTTTGCGATAGAACGCAAAGTCATAAATGGCCTTCCAATAAGATGGCAAAAATGTATAGACGATGAGGGTAGATACTTTCATCAAATAAATAAATTTAATAGTAAAAAATATTTTTTGAATGTTTCAAGTACTAAGTACTTCATAAGAAGTGATCAATCTCTATATTTTTATCATTGCCCATAAAAATTTAATATCGGGCCAGTTACTATAGCTACTTGAGATTGTTGTGTGGTGTATATTTATTAGTCTTGTGACAGTACCTTGGTGAAGTTCAAACTTGTTTCTTTTGATTTAAAGGGGAATATCTCATCTAATTAAGCTACGCCACGCCACACCATCACAATGATTATACTTTCAAAATTCTTTGAAAAAAAAATCTGTATTGGATTAAACACAGATTTCTGCTCTTTTTCTTGCACACACGAGGACCTATATCAAATAAGTTTAAAGATCGACACTCAAAAAAGGAACCCAATTTTGTAAGAGACCATTTTTCTTTGCCTTGGTTATGCGATGCATAAAATATTCTTTATCAAGTGATGTAATTAAAAAATGGCTATATCCATATTTTCCTGAACATATATAGAGTACATACCGCACACTTTTCTTGTTATAAATATCTTTTACAAAGTCGTATTTTTTACTTGGGTGCCCAATTCCACCTTCTTGAAAACATCGTACATTCGGCACCTATCGCTATAATAAGATAAGGAAAGGGATGTCGTAAACTTGAAAACAAGATTTTTTATTCCGTGGGTGTGGTTAACCTCTTTCCTTAGATCGCAGAGATTCGAGAACCATTTGTTTGGTAAAAAAAGAATGTGGCTTTTAAGACGTTTCTCAAATATTAATTATTTACTTTAATTTAGTTTGGTGAAACGGTAGTGATCCTATCTTTCGCACCGACGGTCCTGGGTTCAAATCCCGGAAGGGGCAGATGTTTGCATGATGAATACGAGCATTTGTACCTGAGTAATGGGTGTTTATATATATATTTCTATGAATATCACATATCTATGTATCACATGTGTATGTGTATCCGTACCCTAGTATCTATAACACAAGCCTTAAAGTGCTTACTTTGGGCTAGGCTAATTGGTGTGAATGTAAGAAACATTTATTTATTTTATTTTGTTTATTTATTTACAAAAAATTGTCAGTCATAAATTTTATGCAGCTCCTTTAATTTTTTCTTGAAAGAAGTTTTGAAAAACCATCTATTATTTTAACTATGTCATCTGGAAAGTTGAAACTAAAACAGTTATGTAAGCTTTTTCACTTAGAATCATGACATTTTAGTTTCATAATGTGACTTCACCATTGTTACTGCCTTTGTGGAACTACAATGAGCAGATTATCTCTTGTCTTATTAACTATACGTCTGAAACGTATTCTTACAAAGGGAAACTTTAAGCATTCAAATGTTATAAAAAGTTTATATGTAATTTTCAAAGGTAGTTACAATTTGTACGTATATATATTATTTTTATTGAATAAAGAATAAATTATGACTATATCATATATTATTTTTGATAAATAAAATTTGGCTTCATCAAAAAATACTATGCAACTCTCATTGCATAGGTAAGCAAGTTTAACCAACTATTCTAAGAGTTTACCTGTTCTTTTCTATTATTAGTATTTTACAAACATTAGTTAATTTAAGTAATTCAACTTTTTGTAATTTATACATTACTATTAACATATTAACATGAAAAAGGTTTGTGTGGTAACGAACGCCACTCTGATTTGTTGTGATATCGTCATGGTTTCATTAGAAAAAGCATTGTTCTATATAAAATAAAATAAAGTTGATTTGCTACTGTCTCTTCAGAAATAAGTCTCTCAAAACTACCTGGTAATATACGCCAATACTATCAGAAAGGTAATAAGTATTCCCCAAGAAACAAGGCGAGCATAAATTTAGGGAAAGCACGATTTTCGCACGTTATGCAAAACCTTAACCGTTGCCTGGAATAATTTGTGATAGGAAAATGGAATTGTATGCAGAATAATAAAATCCTTCGGACCTTTCGTATCGAACCTGTAATAAATTACGTCTTTACGCAGATACCTTGTTTTGATAATTTATCTGAATTTACACGAGGTTGTTATTTATTTAACTTTATACGACTAAGTATAAAAAATACAGAATAAGGTGTGTAAAATGTAATTACGTAGATAAAATATTATTGAAACAAACAGCGTTCAATTTATGGATCTTGAGAAAGTGACTGAAGCAAGTACAGTAGCCAGACATTTTAACGTGACGACCTGCCGTATGCGATTGTAATAAAGAAGGATTCACTTTTCGACTGTACTAAAGTACTGTTTTAACTTTTTTTTTTTTTTTTTTTTTATTGCAAAAGTTGGCAAACAAGCAAACTGCCCACCTGATGGTAAGTGGTAACAGTCACCTATAATACATGTGGTTCTTGTGAGATTCGCAGCAAAACTGCAACCCCACAAGAACCACAGTGTACGTTGCCAACTTGTGACACAAGATGTAAAGTCACTGTACCCAGTAATTTCACTGCCATATCTTACCCTTCAAACCGGAACACAGCAATGCAAGCACTGCTGCTTTGCGGCAGAAATAGGTAAGACGGAGGTACCTAAGCAGACGACCCTGGTACAGAGTCTCCCTCCAGTGAATGCTGTTCATAAATTTGATATTCATCGAGTAGGTCAACAGCATATCGAGCTTCCCAAAAGTTGCTTATATTTTATTGTTACATATCTACTAATTGAAATTAAATACTTCTTCCATCATATTTCCATTAATCCTGACGTCTTGATTTCTCCTCAGGGGCCGTATTCACAGAAGTACACAAAAGCCTTTAAAATGTTTACGAGAAACAATACTGTCAGTTACTTACCCTTAATGACTTTGTATTGTTTAGTTGTTACTTAGGTATGTATTAATTATTCATGGATGCTGTTTAGGCAAATGTATCAACTCGGTGTTTTTCTTACCATCTGTAATCATTAAATAGTAATTTAATGCACATGTTTCCCAATAATTAAAGATATAACCATAAAATTTTATTCTATCTTAACACACAGTCTCGTCAATTTGTTTTCATATATAAAGATTCTTGCAATTAGTATGTACCGGTTCAAAGATTTTTTATTTTTATTTTGAATGGTGTGAATGGAATTGATCCCAATCAAGCCCGGGGCCAAGACAGGATCCACGATGGAACGAGCTAACCCAGGTGTCTATTCACCCTGGCTTTAAAAACAGACGGGTTATAAGTACTCGGAAATACAGACGCAGGGAGGGAGTTCTCTGCTCTCCTTTGCTTTGCGCACTATAAAAGAAGTTGAGAAGCGCTTGGTGCGACAGGTAGCAACCAAGAATGGGTAGCCCGCAGTGCGTCTGGATGTCCGATGGAAGAAGGGTGATGTGAAGGGTATGAGCATATGCAGCTCCTGAGCACACTCTCCAAAATACAATAGTTTACAATGTGTAAAAAGAGCGCAAGTTTTTAATATCTATAACAATAAAAATACCAAAAAATAACTGGGTTTCAAATATTGTTATAAAATGCTACATTCATAGTAAAGTTGCTAAAACAAAATTTACTTTACTCTTTGATTATGCCCATTCTTAGGAGACTTGCAAGCTACAATTAGTACTAATCCATTTAATCATGCTTGAAATACGACATTCCCTAGCTATTCAAACGTTTATTATGATAAGAGATTATAAAATTGTAAATGTTAGAAAGTGTTACCGCCCATATAAAATATTATTACAATAAATAATTATAAAACAACCCAATTTTTAATATTTATCCAAAGCAATTATTTTTATTTGTAATTTCTAGTTTAGATATTTAACAAGATTCAGGGTTTTATTGCCGTAGACTTAAGCTTGAGCTTAATTAAACAAGAAAATCATTTGACTTGTTTGGTGTAATTTTCAAAGCGATGGCATTGTTTGGATTGTACCCATCAAGAGATCAGATAGTGTTACCAATTAGCGCAAATAGCCGATCAAAGAAAATATTTTATTAGTAACATCAAAGCTTTTTCCTTCAACACAGGCTAAATTTGATAAAAGTAGCGCTAAGTAGACTTTATGCAGTTGTGAATATTTATGAAGGTTTGGATATTGTAAGTTGGAAGTTCACCGGCGCAGTAGGTGCTTCCTATTGTGTAAGTGTATCCAGCTAAAAGTGGGAAAATACGAGTTCCCGCAACAACTTCAGACTTGCATATTTATGAGTGTACTTCCAAAGACCGGAGTGATGGGGAAATAAAACAAACAGTCTCAACAATGTTGCTTGTTATTTCAAAAGAACAGTTAATGTATCTGCCTTGCGTTGCTTGTATTTTTTTTTTCAATAAATAATACACATCTCATGGGTAGATGTGGTTAAAAATTCTGGTTGTTCGATATTGGTTGACAGACATTGCTCATTAATATATTATTCGTTCACGTTCTCACAATTCATTGACTACCCTAAACTGGTACAAAAAGTACTAAGTACAAAAGGTAAAAGGGAATACATTGAATATCTCACAAAAAATAAATTAAAAACACACCACAGAGAAAACAAACAAATAACAAAAAAACCAGTATTTTACGCGAAGGCCATCAGAATGCCGTCTCAACTTTATGCTATCACATACATGGTGTCGCAGTTCCGAGTTTCCGGGTTCGATCTCAGACCGGGTCAATGTTGGAAACGATTTTTCTATATTCGCTTGGGTTTGGATTTTCTGGTAGGAGATGTTGTCTTTCGTTTATTTATGTAATGGTGATGTTATAATGTTTCTATTTCATAATTATAAGTGAAATTATATTGTAAAGGCTTTAGATTCATGGTAAAGTATTTAATTGAATTCTTACACTCTTACATCTACTCAAACACCTGAAAAAAAGTATTTTAAACGCAATGCCAACGCTCGCCGGAAGTGCGTCGGCAGCGTGTTTGTTTTTATTCCACAGAGAAAATTATTCACCATGTTTAATCAGTTTTTATCGACAAATGATTCAAGCGCGAGACAGTATTTATGCAGGTATTCAAAGATAGGTCTTTGAAAACCAATATAAATTCATTGTCAAGCTGCGTTTTTCTCGCGCGAGAATTGCGTCTGTATTGATAGAAGCGCGAATCCACGGCACATTTAAAAAACAACGAAAATACGTATAATTTTTTTTTTATTTTTCCCGACCTTTGACGTATTTTCAGCCGTGTTGATAACTGAGCACGCCTAAGGGTACGAAGTCCATCTTTTGTAATTTGCAACAACAAACATTACAAATAAAATAAGAGATTATGAGAAAAACAAGGACACAAAATGAATTAACTGTGTTTTATTCTAAGACTTTTGTAAGACAATAATAGGAAATAATGAATTATATATCCAATAATGACAAAAATGTAATGGGAGCAAGTTATTTTGTCGTATAAAGAAAAACTAAGTTGAAACAGTAAGTTTTCTCGAAATTCCTTCATACATTAATTATGACAAATTGAGATCAATAAGTAACTCAATCAATTACGAAAAAAGGTGAGTTTTTAATAAAATGCTATGATAAATCGATAGATAGTACGCTCGACTTCAACTGAAATAATATAAATACAAGGTTTTTCATATGAGTAAGAACTAAAGATACCGAATTTAAGGTTAGATAATTAGGTCTAGATAATACTATCTATTTTTCTTATTCATAGATTTTTTCACGTTAATAACTAGTTTATTATAACCCAGCTATGGGTGTTCCGTAGTTTATCCAATAACTTTGTTCAAAGGGGAGTTTCGTCTATCTATTTTTGCTAGGCTCATTTAATGAATAAAAAGTATAATTCCTATTTTAAGCAAATTATTAGATGTTGTTTTTGAAGCGTTTGATTAAGCGAAATGTTTAAATACAGAACATAATATCGTATTTCTCCTGGTACCGCAGTTAACGTTTGTAAAATAACGAGGTTCTTGTAATAATCTTCCTAAATCCGGAATTATGTTTACATGAAATACTAAAGAGGGCGTGTTTTTGCAGCCGTAAAGCCTTAAGACTCAAAGATGCTTCCATCGAAAGCAGTTGTGAAACATGATGGCACCAAGTTTTTATGTGTATGTTAACTTTGAGTACACATATGCTCAGACTGCTAACTGTTTAGAATTTATTTTCGTCACGGGAGAGAAAATTTTCATATAATTTTATCATCTGCTTCATTTGTACAATTATTGATATTTAGATCATAACTTAAATACGTACTAAAATTTAAAATAACGAAAACGTTGAGAAATTGTATTTGTGTTATGCAAACTGTTGATCTCAATGGCGCATTGATTAGTGCTTTCAGCCTGCGATTGCTAAGGTTAAACAACTTTCGCAAGAGCTAGTGATAGGATGGGTTAAAAAAGGGTTATCGCGTTCACTGTAAACACGTATAGTCGTTGTTTTTTACGGTTGTATCCCACCGATATGCACTGGGCCTGTGATGTGAGTTGTAACATGTGTTTTTATCAATCTCGAAGGACTTTGCCCCACCGTTGGGAACATTAAAAGCTGATTCTGATGATTTCAAACTTTTTCTTTCATAATTAATTTTGAGACTTGACACTTCAGTAGTCTTAGGTAACGAGTCACTATATAAAGCCATATTTTTGGACTGACACCCAAATTACTATTTTTTACTGAGTGGAAACCAAAACTCTCTCACCTTTCTCTTAAAGTAATAATAACTTTTTCGATGAGAATAACAATATTATAGGAGTAACTACATTTTATCTGTAAAATTGAATAATTTGGTGATGCCAAAGATTTATTTATTTTATCTATGTGATTATAAAAAGTATTTAAATAACAAATAGAACAACACTGTTAATAAATTAAGAAAAATCACGTACAAACTAAAAGGCATCCAAATCGTTGAAGTAACGACTAGATCGTTTCGCCGCCTTTGAAATTCACGGCGCGTTTTACTGAGAAACTTTTTACGATTATTACTACGATTTTTGATCCCTGACGGTGGCTACCTTCGACTTTCGGCCTCACATTTATTAGCCGCTAAATGATAATAGCCTCTCGTGATCAAGAGTTTTCAGAGGGCTTTTAATAGAAACTGCTGTCTTAAACACAACCACTGCAATTAGTAGGTTTCACTTCAATTATAATAAAATGGGACAACCGCGTGTCATGAAAAAAATATAACATAAAATAATAACGGTCTAAAGACCTTAACAAATGTTTAAAGCATGGTTTAAAGTCAATAAATTCTTACAAACGTCGTTTCCTTGCACCTTATGAAAAGCCTTTTAATACAGTTGTAATTAACATGACAAACGCACTTCTGGGACTAACGTATACAATGACTTTGGTATTGGCAAAAGCAAACTCTTCTGAAAGTATTGAAGTAGTAAAATTTTGAACTTTGGACATTTTTTTATAGTAAATAGGTAGGCTTAACCACTATCTCTCCTGATGGTTAGCGAGGGTGCGACGCGCTTGCCTAGAAGAAACCTATTGACTCGTGACTTGAAAACCACTAAATTGTACTTGTCAGAACACAGATTCAGGCAAAGAGTTCCACTCCTTAGCGGTACGTATTACAAAATTGGAACTAAAACGTTTAGTGTGACTCTTTGGTCTTTCTACCATATTTATAATGGTGTCGCCTATTTCTAAATCTGGTTGTCCGATGAAAAAATGGGGACGACGGAACAAGGTTGTGCAATTCTGCTGCACACTCTCCGAAATGTATCGAAATGTAAATGTATAGAAAACGGATATGCTAGCTACCTTCCGTCTATGCTCAAAGCTTTTGAGCTTTTTATAGAGCTCATTGCCAATGAGCTTCTTGGCTCTCCTCTGGAGCGTCTGGAGTTTTTAGCGGGCGGTACCGTCCAAAAGATGAGAACAATACTTCATACACGATTGAACTTGTGCTTGGTAAAGGATGATAAACTGTTCGGCGTGAAGTATCTTCTCACCTTCGCCAGAATGCCAAGTTTTTTTGAAGCTACTTGAGCCTTGCTTTTAATGAAAGAGCCAAAATTGAGAGTTGGTGACAAAGACATACCGAAAAGCTCAAGATGGTCAGTGATCGGCATGGATACATCTCGGAAAGTAAGAGTCAAGTCGAAAGGACTCCTCTTAGCGGAGAAAAGACACGCTTAAGTTTATGATGAATTGAACTTTACTAGATTGGCATCGCTCCTTTCAGAGACTGCCTGTAGAGATAGGTTCATGCAGCTGTCCATCGCCTCTCTATGACACGGGTCTGTTCAGTTCAGGCTCGTTCATCAGACATGCCATCTGTGTACCCCAAAATACCGGGCCAAAGCAGGTCATTTATGTGTAGCAGAAAAAGTGTTGCAGAGAGTACGGAACCCTGAGGGACGCCGGCATTGATAGCCAAATGATCTAACAATGACAACTAGAATTGACCGATCTCTTAGGAAGCCCTTCATGCCACACCCTATCAAAAGCCTAGGAGATATCGAGAGAGACGGCAAGCGCCTCACCTTGCCTCTCGATAGCTTTGCTTTGC
The DNA here is from genome assembly GCA_927399485.1 of Calamotropha paludella. Taxonomy (NCBI): domain Eukaryota; kingdom Metazoa; phylum Arthropoda; class Insecta; order Lepidoptera; family Crambidae; genus Calamotropha; species Calamotropha paludella. Next base: position 15,013,764 of record OV656815.1, on the reverse strand, counting down.
TGTATATATAAGTGGCGTATGCCAGAAGATCTCCAGTAGAGCGGTTCCGGCGAAACCCATATTGCCGGTCACTAAGAAGGTCTTTTTTTTCTAGATACGACATTAGCGTAATTCAGTACACGTCCCATTATCATGTAGATGATGGACGTGACCAAGATGGGCCTGTAATTGGCAGGATCAGTACGACTCCCCTTTTTAGGCACAGGTTGCACGTTGGCTAGCTTCAAGGACTTTAGCACTTATCCTCTAGCCTTAGATAAATATATAACATAGCCTTAGATTATAAGCGTGTCAATACCGGAGCTAACTCAGGAGCGTATGTCCTAAGTACTATGGCTGGTATACCATCCGGACTGCTTTATTCACGTCCAGTTAACGCAATGATTTTCTTACTTCGATTTTCCTCATTCAAATTTCAGACATAAAAGTCCCACAACTTTACAAACCGGAAGTTACAGCATTGCCAGGATCCAAACGCGTAGCATCGGCAAATAAATTGGCCAATAAATTAATCTTTTCTTCTACGGAGTGTGCCAATGATCCGTCAGGTTATAGCAAAACGGCACGGAGGTACGGCAGAAGTTACCCTCGACCGTCTTAGCAAGGGACTAAAACGCTTAACTACCCGACGAGTAAAAAGCAAGCTTTTTTCCCTATTTGACCTATGTGATCGAAGCGAGCTTTCTTTGAAACCTTTTTGCAGGGCTTGGCGACTTTGCAGCTTTGCAGGACCGAGCTTCAACCCAGGCCAAATATGCTTCATGTTTTGACGCCACCGCGTCACGACATTTGGCATTATACCAAGGGCGAGCTTTTCCAGCAAGTAATACTTCAGAGAAAAAGATAAAGTACTTCATACCCCGATGAAGCACATTGGTCACAGCATCCGCGCAGCTGAGGGGTCGCTAGAAGAAAAGCAAACTAGCCGCCAAGGAAAAGATGCAAAAAACAACGGATCTTATCCCAATCTGCTGATTTGTAACGCCAAATTCACCGGGAACGTTTTGGGCTTGAGTCGGGCGGAGACACCGACACCGATTCCACCACAGAATGGTCAGAACTGCCAAGAGGTAGCGTAACCGACACCGAGCAACTGTCGGGATTTGTCGTCATCAGAAGGTCTAAACAATTAACTCTGTAGGTGAGGTTAAGTGTCAAGGTTAGTTTTCGCGTTTCTCAACCAGCGTGGTCGGTTTTCTCGTAAGGGAACAGCCAGTCCTGGTGGTATGCTTTGAAATCACTGAGAACCACTAGTTAAGCAGACGGGTACCGCTGTAGGGCAATGTCTGCCTTCTCAATGAGTAGGCTGGTAAACCTGGTAGTCTCCACGTCTCCGCTATGCGAGCGGTAGACACATGCATGCTCTATCCACTAGAACCCAAATGATAGAAAAGTTGGGGTCTTCAAGATCACGGAGACGCAAATAACAAATGTCATCGCGTGCATACATGCAAACACCACCATGAGCCCTAAAACAATGTTCAAGGACATAACCCGGGTAAGCAAGGTACGCTGCGTCAGCTAGACTTTTTATCTGCGTCTCCGTGAGAAAGAACAGATGCGGTTTTCTAGTCTCGAGATGGTGATGGACGGGGTCGAGATTAGAGTGCAAACCTCTTATATTAGAGGCGTGCACTAGGAAAGAGATGACGTGCGACCACTGTTTAATGTCCCGTTACTACTTTTCATAGTGTTGTGAGGGAAGGTAACGAAGGGCGGAAGTAGGACGGGATGCTGAATGCGAACCAAATGAGACGAGTCAAAGCCTAACACCACGGGGTAGCAAAACCAGAGATCGCGGGGACGCCCGAGCCCCCCTATCATGTTGTCATGGCGTTCTTTGGTTCTTTTCGTCCGGGCGCCAAAGGCTAGCTCCTTTCGTGATTGGCTAGCTCACTACTTGGGCCCCCAACTATCTGAGGTCAGCGAGCGGAAGAACCGTGCCTCGGTTCCCGCTGCTCTCCAATTTTGGATATCCAATGCTTTGCCCTCACTTATCTCAAAAAGTCGTCCATTGCAACCAGAACAACCTAGGCCAGTGCCCGTCCTCCTATATGGTTTCACTAGACTTTAGCACTGGAACACGATCGATTGGGACCTTTTGGCAGTGCTGTCTTAGTCTGGTGGGTGGTAACACGCCGCGACCAAAGCCTACCACCTGAAAGGGGTTTACTCCTTTAGCACCACCCAGAGGCCACCTGTGGGACATCGAGGGTTAAATCCCAAGGACGCGAGTAGACTAGGACCCCCATCTCACCTAACACACTACTCCTCACACGGAGAATAATGATTATTAATTGGAAAAACTACGGATATTAGCCTTATCACTACTAGGCAAGTAAGATATTTTTGCGGAAATATGATATTTATATTTTCCTTTTTTTACATATCCATACAGATATATATATTTATGAAAGAGAGCGAAAGTTGACTTTGGGCAAATTTAAAAGGAGACAGAGTTAGGGATAGAGTTAGGGATAGAGTAATGCTTAGAGATGTTTAGTCTAAATCAGATTGTGTGCAATACTATATAGTGTTTCGTTCATGCTAAATATCATTCAATCATTGATGCCAGCATTCGATAAATGTATACCTCACGGCATACAGATATCGCAATCATTTTAAATGTGCGATAAAAAATATTACATGCAAGAAGTAGCGTGTGTGCTTTGTCTTCAAGTCGCGTGGCTAGGAATCATTTAACTAATTAGCCGTACCACAGCCAAGCTACAGCCATGAAGTGCCACGATAGATACTGGACAAGTAATGTACTAAGCTACAGCCGTTATAATAAAAAGTCTAAGCACTACTGTCGCGTACCAAAGTCACCTAGCTGTGTAAGGATTCTATAAGTTGAATTTCCTCTAGTAAAAAAATTAAAGACCAAAAACACAAAATAGAAAAAGAAGCAATTAGAAAGCAAAAAACATTTACAAAGTTAAAAATAGTAAATTTCTGTTAGAAGTAGTTGATTTAATTGTTTCTCTATGATAGTGTAAGATAACGCATTTAGTTTTATAGTGTGCGCTATTGTACATAACAACCGCTAAGATCCCTCCTACACCTAACAAAAGAACTGATGACCTTGAAACGATAAAACCGATTTCGATAAGAACCACCATCAAGGAATTACCGCTAAAAAACTTGTTTTCAAATAAAAAAGCAGAACCAAAATTGGTTCACCGTTTAAAAGCCACAGTGCCACACCATATACATACAGAAACACACACATAGCAGTCAAACTTATATAATCCCTCTTTTTGCGTCGGTGGTAAAAAATTAATTAAAGTTATGAGAAGTTAATATTCTATTAAGTTCACGGGTAGCGAGATACATAAATAAGAAGAAACTATATAATAAATTTATCAATTGTAAGAGTACTCGCCCGGATAGCAAAAGGATGTGGGTTCAAGCCCCGCCTGATAGTCAGTGAGCCCACTATAGAAAAAAATGGGAGACTATCAGCCCGTCTGGTTTCCGCGCTACCGTCGAACAGTAGCAGATTTCGAATTTTCCGAACAAGAGGTAAGAATCACGCAAGCCCCTCCAAATAGACTGATTGATGTGATTTTTCTATGCGTTTGTTACCACGATGTTGCAACAAAATTTCAGGTCTCCTTTCTTCCGATTAGTTGCGTGATTATTACTCTCTCTTTTCAGATCAGGCGGGCTGATAGTCTTTACTTTTTTATGGTGCAACAAATATGGCACCTAAGTATGACAAGTTGCATTTTTTCTTCTAATAATATCTTAAGAAGTGATTCCCTTTCCCCTTTTTTTGTAATATACCACATTGTCGGGGAATACTACCATTCTATTAATTAATATTTTGGATTCAAAGAAATCTGCTTCCAAATTAAAAAAAAAATCATTAATAGATCTTAATCTAAATGAAGTTATTTAGTAAAGACTTAAATTAGTATACAGTGTCGTCATCATCTGTGTACTATGACATCTGTTCCTTAATATAGCATCAACTCTATTTGGTTTGCGACTAAATAGGTAGTGTCCGGATTTTATTAGGATTTTTTAATATATGTGAATTTAATGACAATTAGTTACAATTAAAAATAATACATGTGGTCATATACTGCTTTTCTGCAATGTTTGTCATTTTCTCAAGTTTGTTGTTTATCGCCTGGAGTTTTTAAGTTTTGCTAGAATTATTAGATGTAAAGTGTTCTATGATTAATATCAGAAAATATGTCATGGTTCGTGTCCATTCATCTTACCGCAAAACTATAAACTCAATAGAACTGACGTATATCAACCCTAATTTAAATCCGTGAACGCACTTGTACAGTGAACACCACATTATTCTATAAGCTTAGACGTTTCAGCCTACCCTGCCTTATATCAACGTAAATAAAGATCATTTTTGAGTGCTTTATGCGCTGTCCACCGTACGAACAATTAAGCAAAAGTAAATTACCATCAAATATTTCAGTTTCTAAAACTTACGTATGCTTATGAATATAAGAAATTTCCTTCAAGAAAACAAGTTTTACGAAATATAATAAGAGAACATATAAATAGGGCATATAAAAATGAGCTTTATTTTCTAGTAACTCTAACCCACAACATCTCGCTATCTGCATCTCCCCTTCCAATTAAGCTATCCTTAGCTTACCTTGATTACCCCGTTTAATTCTTTGAAAGTATATTGAAGCTGAATATCAACTCCGCCTATAATAACAAAAACACAATAAAAGAATTTGTTGTTATCATAATCGAACCACAATGAGGTATCTGAACACAATTAAAGTCTATATAAATAAACAGTTTACAGAGTTAACTCAATAGTTTTAATCGCACTTTCAAGTGATAAAACTGAATAACCAGTGAAAAAACAGTGGAATGAGTAAAATCATAATGATCCATAGAAGGTCTGATAAAACGTGCGTGTATAAACTAATTTGACAGAATTCGTAATAAAAATTTACATAATGCGAGAAAAGACCACCCCGCAAGTAAACACAAGCGAGAATTTTATTTTCATAACCACATTTGTATACAGAATGTAAATTAGAAAGAACCTTATTCTGGAAACGGCGTCAGGTTATTTGGCTCAATGTCGCGTTGTTGCCCAACGAATAAAAATTTATACGAATAAAGCTTCTCCAGACACATTCGTTACTTACACAAACGCCGACGGTTAAATAAAATGTCGTGATGAATTTTAATATCATTTACAGCTCGTTATACGCATATTACATCCATGTAACGTTTTTCCCTCTTTTATCATAAGAGGTTTTTATTACGAGAAAGGATAATATTGAGGCAAAATACTGCCTTATCCTTCACTTAGTACGAGACGGATAAGTTGAAAGCTCTTAAAATATTGCTTATATAGGTGATATTTTCTGTTACATTACATTTAAAATTCATTATTTGGCATCAAGAAATAACTTTTTTTTAGACAGCTACTCGTCAACCCACCACGAGTTGTTATTTTTATTTATTTATATTGAATTCTTTTACATAGAACTTTCAGCTGAAAAAATAATTGATAAATTTGTCAGTTTTGTATAATAAGACATGCTGAAATAACTTATTCTTGGACATCAGCTCGTCAACCCACCAAAAATTGTTAAATTTTCTTTATTTATATTAAATTTTTTACATAAGACTTTTAGTTGAAAAATTAATCGATAATTTTGAATTTTCTAAAATAAGACGTGCTGTTTTAACATTGCACAAATGGTATATGTAGTGTAAGAATTATTTAATTTAAAAAGCTACCATTTATTAATAGTCTACATATAAAAATATGGAAATTAAAACCATCATTACAATTTTTTTCAATATTTTTTATTTTGTTGTGTCTACTTCTAGCCACGAACAGCACTCAATTAGCTCAGGTGAATAAATAAACGGATTTTTGCACGATATTATAGTCGAATAATAATTGTCGAATGAAGCAATAATTTGAACACAAAAAAAATTACAGGCTCTGCAAATTCCGATTATAATATTTATATATGTAGATTTATGCAATTTATTCGCAAGTGAGTGTGAAAATATTTGCAGATTCACAATTACCGATTCACACGCACTATAATCATTTGCTCCGACTAGCACGGGCCTCCAACAATGGAACACTGTCACATGGTATTGAATGTACAAAATCGAATCGATGTCTCCCAAAAGGATAAATGGAAAAAATGTTTTGTTGCGAACGCCGTTCTGCGTCCCGTTGTCCACTGAAAGATTTACAGCATTCCATTACGGGCTCATGTAGCGTAAGTGTCTATGGCCGTGTTATAGTCACGGTGTGTGGCGCGCATTTGATAAACTGCTTAAACGAACTTACGTGAAACTTATACCGAAATGAAATGAACAGTTTTTGTATCTGTTAAGTTGCAGTAACATGTTATTTTAAGTTTTTCCGAGGTGCAAAGTAGCTGATGTTTTTTGATTTAAGTAGTGATATACAATATTTTGAAGAAAAAGAAAACAATCTAATTATAATAAAATATTTATCAAAAAAGTCTTATATTTAGAATTTTTAATGTTGCTGAAGTTATTCGAATAGGTTACAGTGACATAGTTCATAACAGTAGCAGTACAATAGAAGTTAATTTTAAAATAATAGCCAAAATTAAACCTCTAGTGGATTACGTATCTAGAATGCTTATTAAATGAATAAGCTGCCAGAAAATATATCATTATACGTAGCGCATTTTTAATGATGTTAAACATAAATATTGAAATAATTAATAATATATTTTTTCATGCTTTTCTTTGGTTTCTCTTCTATTCGCGCAATCTCTTTCTTTCTTCCTTTGCTGTCTTTTTAAATTACTTTTTGATCTTTTTTTCTCTCATAATTTCTAAACATTGATCAGAAGTCAATGCAAATGGGGTGTGATATGATTGACGCTTATCTTTACGCTTAAGAGAATTCGGCAACTGTTTGTTCTTTAAATATTCCAAGAATGACACATTTAAGATTATGGTTATCTTCATGGTAGATCCTATATATTTTGACGGACCTGGTTGCACAACTTCTATTGAATGTGAGTTTTCCGCAGACTCTAGGACCTGGTGGCAATGATTCCATTAAATTTGTGTCACATAAGCCATTTAACTTCTCCCATATTTTATAAATCGCTTTGAAGCTGTCATCAGCTGCGAACAGAGTTAAGGGGTCATTCATTTATTACGTAAGACTATTTTCGCTAGTTTTTGACCCCCTCCCCCCCTATTGTAAGAAAAAATAAGAATAGGCCAACCCCCTCCCCCCTGTTTTATGTTTATTACGTAAGAATCTTAAGGCAAAAATGAATACACGTTTGGTTTGTTTTAATGTTTATTTTTCAAAGTAACAATTTTTAGCAATATTTATTTGTACTTACAAAGGTACTAATAATATTATTTTTTTTGGTAGAATAAACTTTGATTTTGATTATTCATCTTTACCTACATAAGATTTTCAGTCCAGGGGCTCAAAACCCACTCGGAAAATGGACCTGACACTGAAACATCTTTAATAATAGGTGTTGCTTCTAGTTGGTAATTTAGGATTGTGATGGCATCAACGTTCACCCATTCCACATCAGCTCCGATGCGGCACAAAACTTATTTGCCTCACCTTGAATATATGGCTAAAGCTTTTTCTTTTTCAATATTTAATTTTTTTGCAGCGGAAAGGAAATAATTTACATTATTCCGCTGCTTGGGTAGACAGCGGAATAATGTGGGGCTCTCCTTCGATCACCCACCCGACAACGACAACGACGAAGCCCAGTGGGTGACCGAAGGTATACCCACTAAAACTCGGCCCTTTGTCGGAAGCACCACTTTGGCTGGACAGCCGGCCCGCTACGGGCTACCCTTCACTGTCGGACGATGCCTAGGCACAAGTTGGGCTTCATCCGACACCCTCCGAATGGCGCTAAACAGCGGGCCTACCCACCTACGCCGCAGTGCCTTCCATCTTGTCCATTAGGGGGTACTCCCTTCGTTAAGGACTATGACCCCTGCCGATCTGCCATCTCCCAGCACCTTCCTCAGCAGAGGAGAGGTGGAGACGGCGTGCTCCTGCTACCCGTCCACCGTAGGCTCGTTCGAGAGAGGGGTTTTCCCTCGAACTGTGATGCACGCCGCAAACCAACGCCATCTTTTGCCCGGGTGTCTCCTTCTGATGAGCGCCGCGTTGGCATCATCCTCTGGCTCTCTCTTGGCGGCCTCTTAATGCGAAATTACGTTCTCGCAGATGGCGGCCGCCGCCTTCCATGACCTGTCGCTATCCAGCATGGCTTTGACCAAACCGGGCAACGAGAGGTCCCGCCCAACCACTGCCACCAGGGTGCCCCGCTGCGGAGCCCACGCCGGGCACACCTCTAGGGTGTGCCGAGCGGTGTCCTCTGCAGCGCCGCATCCATGGCATTGCGGAGCTGGCTCCCTTCCAATCCTGTGCAGGTACTTTCCAAAGCAGGCATGCCCGGAAAGTACCTGCGTCAGCCTGTACGTCGCCGACCCATGCTTTTGCCGGCACCACTCCCGCAGCACCGTACCAACCGCGTCGAGCGTTCTCCTCCCATGCTCTTCATTTTGGAGCAACTGTTCCCACTCCGACAACAACGCCTCTTCAGCCCTCGCTCTGAGTCGACGCAGTTCCTCCGGCGCCAATCTTTCGTCTCTCTCCTCCGCTGCCTTCTTTTGCAGGTACACCTCCCTGAGGACCCGAGCTTCAAGCTCCCATGGAGGCGTACCTGCCAAAACGCATGCGCCCGCCCCCGAAATTGTGCGGTATCCTCGCACCAGCCTCGTCGCGATGACTCGCTGTATCCTCCGCAGTTTAAGCCGATTCTGGCTTCCAAGAAACCCCGCCTAGATAGGCGCCCCGTATAGCGCCATACTACGCAGCACTCCTGCAAACAATCTACGACAGTTCAACTCTGGGCCGCCGATGTTCGGCAGGAGTTTGCTTAATGCGCCCGCAGTGCTCTCCAGCGTAGGGGCTAGCTCCTTGAAATGTTGGCGGAAGTTCCACCGCGCATCAAGGACTAGCCCCAGATATTTGAATTGAGGCCGTACTAGGATCCACACTCCGTCCACCATTAATTGCGCTCCTGCTGGGTGGCAACCTTTTTTTTTATATACTATGGAAAATGCCTTGCGCATACTGCGCCACCGGGCGAGCGGCGCAGTTATGTGGGGCTCTCCTCCATCCCCCCACCCGGCCTACTGCCCGATGGAGGATTGGAGGCCTACCCACTAAAAACCCTAGTATGCACCCTCACACTGCCATTGCTCCCACGGGGCCGTTTTTGGCAATCATCGCGGGAAGCCGGCAGGTTGGCACAAGGGCCCGGATGCATTTGGGAATCCCCGCAGACGGGCAAGACCGTGCAATGCCGGCTCAGGACCGCCCATTCTTTGCTACCTGGTCTTGCCAGGAGGGAGGATGGCAATACCTCCTGCTGGGGGGGGGGCAACCTTACCTTACCTAAACCTACTTTGACACTATATAATATAGGAAATACTGGTTAAGGTACCTTTTTATTTTTCAGATTCAAACAACCATTAATAAAATAAAAGTTTATTCTAAAACACTATTATGCGACTACTATACACAATGCCTAAAAACATTGTGCAAATTATAATTATGCATAAATATATAAGACCTAATTATAATTAAGCCACAGTTATGACAACGTAATAATAGGGGTTAAAGTATGAAATTGCCGTTTTATTGCAATAGGTTCTTTGAATTGACATAGAATCTTCATGGTTTGAGGTTTTCGAATGAAACTTTTTTTAAATGGTTTCTATGATGTTCTTTTTTTAAAAAATGTAAAACATTTGAATATCGACTTTCAATTGTTTTTGTTATTCAATTTAGACAAGAAAGATGGATACTGCGAAAATTCGAGTTATTTTTGAATACGAGTTCCGACGCGGAACTAACGCGGCAGAAACAGCCCGCAATATCAATGCTGCGTTTGGAGAGGGGTCTACTAATGAACGCACCGTGCGATTTTGGTTTAAACGCTTTCGTGATGGAAATTTCGACTTAAAGAACGAGCCACGAGGAAGACCGCCCACACAGGTAAATAACGATGAATTAAGAGAGATAGTGGAAGCCGATCCTAGTCAAAGTACCCAGGAATTAGCGGCATGGTTTAACGTTACCTTACCCACAATATTGACTCACTTGCGTCAAATCAATAAAATAAAAAAATACGAAAAATGGGTGCCTCATGATTTGACTGATCTGCAGAAAGAAACGCGTGTTGAAACTTGTGTTGCCTTGTTGAACCGGTACAGAAATGAAGGAATATTGGATCGAATTGTAACATGTGATGAAAAGTGGATTCTTTATGATAACCGGAAAAGAAAAATGCAATGGCTGACCCCAGGTCAAATGCCACAACAGTGTCCTAAAGCAAAACTTACCAATAAAAAGGTAATGGTAACTGTTTGGTGGTCTCAGCATGGTGTTATTCACTATAGTTTTCTCCGATCTGGTCAAGCAATAACGGCAGATGTCTATTGTGCCGAACTCCGAACCATGTTGACAAAACTAGCAGTAAAACAGCCCCGACTCATGAATCGATCTTCACCATTATTGCTCCACGACAACGCGAGACCTCACACAGCACGAGAAACCATTTTGACCCTTCAGGAACTGCAGTTAGAAACCATTCGTCATCCTCCGTATTCACCAGACCTTGCTCCAACGGACTACCATTTTTTTCGTGATTTGGACAATTATCTACGTGACAAGAAGTTTTCTTCCCAGGAGGCAGTACAAAATGCTTTCACACAGTTTGTGCAGTCTAGATCGTCGGAATTCTATCGCAAAGGCATTAATGACCTTCCCATTAGATGGCAGCAATGTATAGATAATAATGGCAACTATTTTGATTAAATAAATTTGTTAAAAATTTAAAAAATAAACAATATAGATTTTCAGTACAAATCGGCAATTTCATACTTTAACCCCTAATATTACGCAAAAAAATATATGCCAATCTCGTTATGCCAAACTATTTTAGGAATAAATACATTATGTCAACAAAAGAGATCCTGAAGTTTTTATCTATACGCATCCAAGCGAGCCTCCGCACTCGCGCGGTTGCCCGCACTTTTTCAAAGTATAATTTTAGCTTTGTGCATTTTTGTGATCTTACGTAAGAACTATTGAGACTCCCTCCCACCCCCTTGTAAGAAAAAATAAGACATGGTCGACCCCCCTCCCCCCCTAAATCGTCTTACGTAATAAATGAATGTCCCCTAAGAGCTTTGTTGTTTGACTCTTAATCAAAATGGATTGACCAACAATTTAGCAAAACTCTGAAAAGGTTAGCACACATTCTACCAGAGTCATCTCTGGTGTGGGCACATTGTGGTTTTGCAGTAGCAATGCACTTAGAATAACTCTCATTATATGGGTCAAATGGATACAAGCCAGATACTCGAAATCCATTGATCAATGTCTCCTCTTTAGCCGAGGAGTCAACAACAATTTTATTTATTTTATATATTTATTTTTATTTTATTTTTACACTTAAACTATACACAATACATGTTTTACATAAAAAGCACAGTGCAAAAAACCATTACAGGCAAATAAACCTTGGACTTTAATAACTACTTAAAATAGGGTAAACATAATAATCAACAAGCTAAACCTCGCAATCCTCAGAACAAATGAAAAACTTTTTAAAGCTTACCAAATTATGAATAACAAAATTTTACTTCAATTTCAATACATCTTAAATATATTTTTCTTCTAAAAAGAAGGCATTGTCCAATTTAAGCCACTGTTATTTTCGTAAGAAGTTAAGAGCTTGCTTTCACTTCATATATATTTCTCAAGCGTCGTATAAACCGAAGGCTCCTAGGTTTATTTTCGTTCAAAGCACTTCTTGTTTACTATCCATCATATTGTTGAGACGCTGCCGTCCTATTTACTGTGTTCAACTTTAGTTTCCCACAGCCTCCCATTCGAAATAAAACCGTCAAAAGCATTTTATTTCAGAGTTCAATAATAAAGCAACTTTGATTTAGCAGCAATCAAACAAATATCAAGACTGGAATCAATTGAAAATTTTGAAAGCAATGGAAAAGAAACAAAGTGAAAAAGTGGATGCTTTTATATTACTTTCATAAATTAACCCGCCTATTATGCTTATGATATAATAATGTAAAAAATCGTTTATTTAATAAAAATGATAAAAATAAATGACAATAAATTATTAAAATGTATCTAAAATAAGTTATTTTTAATTTGGCATTTTTTTTTACTTACCACTCATTCAGTATCTCGTTTAATTGAGAAGAAGAACAGACACAAGAAACTCGTTGGCTGAAATAGCAGTAACGACATTTGCAATCTTTTACATTGATTGCGTCACTATTAAATTGAAAAGTTCCGCGTTACTTATCTGTAAGTTTTTGTAATTTTGATTAGTTTGGTCGATACTCCTAGCCTTACCTCCATTTATTCCATTTCCCTTTCCTCGCATATTGAAGAGTGAGACGACCGTGCCATCTATTGGTGGCAAATCATACTGCAACATGCGAGCAAAAGAAAAAAGGATACTATTGACGGCCGCTCGCGCGCGATTTTGAACCGCCCGCACAACCCCAACACACCCAAATCACTAACACATACGTTAATTTGATGTTATAGACGTGGGTGAGGAATTCGGGTGAATATTTTATAAGAATAAGTTTCCTTATTTCAAAGTATTGGTACTTGAAAATTGATATGTGGTGCGACATTAGCGTTCTTAATCATGTAATCTCAGCAATCATAGACGGAGCGAGTCAACTAATGTTGTCTTTGCGGTTATGTTATTTTAAGAATTATTGGTTTAGGTGTAGCCGGTTTTCAAATTTCGGTTCGTTGCCTCAACCACACGTATTCTTAACCGCGCGAGTCAATCGCGTTACCCGCACAAATTCCACCTCACAACTCGGTCAAATTTTATTTTATTCTTTTGCTAGCCACTGTTCTAAGATAACTATACTTTAGTGGTATAATTTTTTAAAATAATTTGTAAAGTTTTGTTTCGTTTTATGTAGTAAGTATATATTTTCTTTTTCTAGACCTAATTGGTAACAGAGAGGCATAGAGGCATATTTTTAAATAAAATAAAAAAAATCTAATTCTAGTCTAATTAAAATTTAACAGGCCCATCTTCAATACATTGTATGCTTCTTTAAGTTGCCTTTTATGCAAAAAAGGTCCAAATGTTTTTATCATAGAGCTTGATTACACGTCGTACGTTTTGTAACTGAAATGTTTAAGTAAATTAAATTGTTCTCATCATGGATATTATGACTGCGACACCGTACAGTATACACGTTTAATTTTGTTCGAGTAACCGCAAATTATTTGTATTAAATCTACATTTAATTAACGAACACGCTTAATTATCTGTAACCGGAGTGTTCAGTAATGAACTGTACTCGATTAAAGGATGTACCTGTTGTTTTCGGGTTTGTATGTTTAATGTTAATCTTTAAATGTTTTGTAGCAAAATAATACATTTCAGTTAACATACGTTACTTTGAACGTATAGCGTACAAGTGTACATACATAGGACGATGAAACTAAGGTGTTAATAGAAAATGAATAGGACTGCTGGACAATTGTTATGTTAGATGGAATTCGAGTTTTGTCATGATGAGTGGTATAAACTTTTCGAGTAAAAACACAGATTTTTCAAGGTGAGGATGGTGACAAATATAAATTTAATAATAATAAATAATAAATATTTCTTACATTCACACCAATTAGCCTAGTCAAAAGTAAGCACTGTAAAGCTTGTGTTATGGATACTAGGATAATGGATAGACATACATATATGATACATAGATATGTAATATTCATAGAAATATATATAAACACCCATGACTCAGGTACAAATGCTCGTATTCATCATACAAACATCTGCCCCTTCCGGGATTTGAACCCAGAACAGTCGGTGCGAAAGGCAGGATCCCTACCGTTGCACCAAACGGTCGTTTTTTATTACTCCATACTGGTCAGCAAGTGGTTTTAATGAAAGTTGCCTAAACTATAATGTTACCTTTTTGAAACGCTCCTGGAAATATAAATAGGTGAATTAAAACTTGGCTCGCAACTTAGCAAGAAGTGCAGACCAAGATGAAGTGAGATTTAGTAGGAGTTAATTCGGAAGTATACTTCATGTTCACCTAGATTTACGGGATGTTTAGAGCTGCCTCCGTCCTTACATAATTTTAACTTTAACCCGAGATCACTTATGGGTTTAAGATTCAAAAGGATGAAAAATTATTTTTATATAAAATTTTCTGTAAGTTTACCATTGGAAATGACTAATAAGAATAAGAGTATTTATGCTTATGTCATTATGTGCATAAAGCTTAATAGTGAGTGAACTTTTATTATCAACGCATTATAAACATCGATGAGAAGCCCATGTTTTTTTCAGAGATCTACTAGTTCTTCTTGAATAAGCATCATTCTTAAATCAATATTGTTTTGGTTTAGTTAGTGCTGGAACGCGCACATGATGGACTTTTTAGCTGACTTTTCCACTGATTTTGTGAAGAATTAAAAGCAGACGCCTGAAACTTCATCGGTACCTCTTTAAGGAAGTGCACGTCATATTTTTATATATAAAAATTGGTCGGAAAATCGGTCATGAGTCGGGTTTTTTAACCACAGGAAGAATTCGTTTGTACTTTTCATGAAATTTAAAATAAAATTGTTTCAATATTTTATTATAATCACTTTAAGAACCCAGTGTAAATGTTTTATTACCAAAATTTTATTTCGTACCACGAATCGCTTAGAATCTAGTTAACGTTTAAATATTATATTAATTTCATATGGTTTCTAATGAGATAAAGTTAATGAAATCTCTAAAACTTCTGATTTCATTACCTTGAATTGATTATAACTTTAAATGAAAATTTTAATATGTAATAAATCATTTTTAATCGAACTTTCATTTTAACTTATAAATAACACTCATTTTATATATAGTTAATTTTCATTTGATTTTCAAAAACCACACTTATCTATAGAAACCTATATAATATTCCAAGTATGTTTTTAAATAACTATTCGCAAACACAAATGCAAATATCAGTTACCTTCTCTGGTTCTGAAGTTTCCATTTGTTCTTTCTTCGCTTTGCATGCAGCATGCTCGCTTCACTCGCTACTTTATGAATAAAAAACAGCTAATATGTTATAATCTATAATCTAAGATCACAGTTGTTTGTGTTTGTCTGTCCGCTGTTTTTCCCGCTCTTTTTCCATTGTATACGCGTTACCATAGCAACGCGTTACCGGGTCAGCTAGTAGTTAATTAAGAATATAAATATCTTAAATACACCTGTTCAATATTAGAACATGCAGCCCCTTACTTTTTTTTCTTATATATCTTACGTTTAATAATTACATTGATAAATTTCTTTTAATTACCATTCGTTTATATATATTATATATTTAATAAGTAAAAAAATTACATTTAAATTTTTTATAGATCAATTTGAAAGCAACAACAAACAAAACACTATACATTAAAGAATTAAATTTTTGGAACTTATTTTTTTTCTACACCAATACGAACACATTACGAAGAGATTTAATTAAGAGTATGCACTGAATATAGGTAGCCAGTATGAACGTAATTTCTTTCTTGAAAGTAATAGATTGTGTACGCTGCTCACGGCGTGACTCGTTTGTGGAGCCAACAATGTTGAGTGGGAAGTGAAAATGTAGCCCAGGACTTCTGAGTAAACTGCCCACTTTAAGACACTGAAATACATTTTGATTATAAAAGCTCAATCTTTTATAATCAATATGTATTTCAGTTCAACTAATATATCTTTTATTGTAAAACAATATTATTAAGGTGCATAACAGTAAGTACAAACAGTATTTATAAACTATTTATTTATTGTTGTAATTTTTTTATTTTTATTTGTGTTAATATTAATTTACTTCAATACTTTACATCATCTCCACTATCGTTCCTGACTGAAATGGAGCGTAAACTACCACGCGGGCCTAATGTGGATTGTTGGGTGTTAGCAACTGCAAATTTAGCTATTTTAAAGCACGAAGGAGTTAAGTCAATAAATTTTGAGCATATTTCCGATGACCGATCATTAAGGACCGAACGCCCTAACCACTGCGCCACCAAGCTCCTTATATATACTTCACGCAGTTGATTTAGTTAAATATAATAATTTATTGTCTATAACTCGTCTCAGGTGTCAGGACTTAAACCCTGGGTCTCGGTAGCTCACTCGCAAGGCTTTAGCTTCGAGTCCCGCGTCATACCTGAGATAAGTTGAATAATTTCTAATAAAAAATTCTTCTAGCAGCTCTATACTTTAGTAACAAAAAAGATTATAATAATGTAATAAGTTTCTAGTAAATTAGGGTAAGTTGTTTACTGTACTAAAATGGGACATGGGGATTGAAATAATACGCAAATTTACAGATTGGTAATGATGGATCGTTTGCGTGGGTAGGAAGCCAAAATCTTGGGCGAAGCTTTCGTATATTTAGAATAGTACTTCACTCTAGGTTAGTTCGTTTAATTTTTAATTACACTTCATACGAACCATCATTCAACACTTTTATTTATAAACGAAAATACGAAAATAAAATAAAAAATAACAACGGCAAAGTACAAACGAACCCAATAACATAAATAAAAGATAAAAAGGCACGTGAATATATTTAAAAATTTTAAGCTTGACGGTGGTGGGATAGCTATGATCATGCCAAATATCAATAGATTTGGATTCGGATTTTTAGCATTATCAAAAATGATAATGCCAAATATATGGTACAAGGTTCAGATAATGTATAAAGCACCAAATCTATTTTTAGTTCTTTAAAGAGCACTGAGCAATGTATTCTATCTTATCCTGCAAATAGATTTTTCTTTAAGTTATTATTTATTTATTGATAATGCTAAATTAATTAAAGTGCTTACAGTACAAAGAAATTAAATACATATTTACAATGAAATAATATCTTTAGGTTGCTCGTCAAATTTAAGTTACACTCAAATCGTCAGCTTGATAGAAGAGAAGGTCATATTTAGTTTTAAATTGCTCAGCTTGAAGTTCTTTTAGAGAAGTCACAGCAAACATTTCACGGCAGTGTAAATATAATCAAAGCCCAAACGTCAACTTAGCGATTCAACGGTCGTCGTCCAAGATAAACATAAATGGGAATGGTCCAACTAAATCGGATCCAGGTATACAGAGGCACAACAATTGAAGCTTATGGAAATCAGGGTAGCATTTTACCGGATTAAATATAGTAGCAATTAGTGCCGTCCCTGCTTGCCGGGCACGCTAGTTATTTATCGCGAGGTCTTAGACTTAATTAAAACATCTTACTTTGAGCTGCGAGGAATTAGGTGTACCTGTGTATCCTTTAGGCAAATTAAATTAGGTCAAGCTTGCATAAGCTGTCCGCGTTTGATGAAGGTAATTCCATTATATGGGAGTTTGACACAAGACTTCGGGAAATAAATAAATAAATAAATAAAATAAATAAATAAAATAAATAAATAAATATTTCCTACATTCACACCAATTAGCCTAGCCCAAAGTAAGCACTGTAAGGCTTGTATTATGGATACTAGGGTAACGGATAGACATACATATATGATACATAGATATGTAATATTCATAGAAATATATATAAACACCCATGACTCAGGTACAAATGCTCGAATTCATCATACAAACATCTGCCCCTACCGGGATTCGAACCCAGGACCGTCGGTGCGAAAGGCAGGATCACTACCGTTGCATCAAACGGTCGTCAACTAAATAGTAAGAATGAAGTCAAATGAATAGTAAGAATGAAATTCATTTTCATTGGTTTACTGGAATTACTACAGAAATGCATAAGGATGCATCCTAAAAAGGATTCGATATCATCTGAAGGAACTGTATTTTATACTATTTTGTTTGTATTCTGAATACATTAAATTCGTAAAAAAGGGACCATTGAGAAGCTTCTTTTTGTATACTAAAAAGAGTTCACATTATTATGCTGGGAGCGAATATACTGAAATTCAAAAAGGGATTCAACTGAAAACAGAAAACCGAATGAGCGAGCACAGCTCTGTTCTGAATAGAAATTAAAAGTCAAAAGCAACAGGCATTAGCATTACTTTAATCACTATCAAGGGAGCCCGGCCTCCACAGTCTTTCAAACTGCACCGTGAAACTTACCCCGAATGCAGATTCGGAATTAAAACTCCAAAGAATTCAAACATCGCCCCAAGGATTAGAACAACTTTCAATGAGTCATCTCCTGAATTAATTAAACTAATTTCTCGCCTGACGGAATAGTTATTATGTCTGAAGGATTTCATTTTAAGGGCCCACGATTTGAATTATTACTTTTAAAGTTTACAGGATTCATTAATAAGACTTTCAATACTCAGACCTTTGCTCTGCTTCAACAAGCAAGAACACTATTCAACTTGAATGCCAGTTTTGTGACTGTGTAAAAGTATTTTGTACCAAAGTTATCTGACTATACTAGACCCTCTTACTTGACTTCTAATTAATGAATTGAAAGTTTGACTAAAGTAGCAAGTCGACCCTGTAGTGGAAAAGAAAAAATATTTTTTCGTTTTCATAACTCTGTTGATGTATTTAATACGAAATTAGTACAATGTGCACTACGTGCTACACTTGTCTAGGTGGTGTAATGTGTCGCCATAGTCACAACTCAGCTAACCTCAGCCAGCTAATTGTGTAGTAACTGACAAAACGGGCACCCTATAAACAAGTGACCCGACGGTGTGGGGCTTGTAACGCGTATTTGGTAATTGTGGCAGAAATATACCGTAGAGCGCACGTGACTGTAATACGCTCAAAATGAAAGTGCCTACTTTGCGCAGCATAATTTATGATGAATCCCATCCCTTTGTAGCTCTGATATTGCATATAAGTTGTGAGAGCTTAAACACTACGTATCGCCCCGTAAAATTACGCATTAAGAATAGTGACTTCGGTTCGATTTTACGTAGACAATATTTTTAGTCAAGTATCAGAATTTATGAATATATAATTTATTTTAGTTATAACTTGTCTAGCGTAGTGTTAGAAAGGCCGTGAATTTAATGTAATATCGTTAAAGTCTCATTTGCCTTGAAGTGTAGACGTGATTGAAATAAATGTACTTAAGTGTGTAGTGTATAGAAATAAAAACTCTCTCCCTCTCTTAAAGAAAAGTAACAATGCCGACCTGGCATTCAGCCAAAGCTAAATTAGATAATGGAGTTTGCGTGCAAAAATATAGGAAACCGAGAACAAAGACAAATGGGGTCGACTCTGACTCTGGAAATGGTAAAATAAAATAACACAAGAAAGATTGAGGTTGGCCCTTGTGAAGCAAAACCCCTTACGTCCTCACGTGCCTTAAATGTGGCGAAACTGTGCAAAACTAATATAACCCTAAATCGTGGAAATATGCTTATCATATTTTCCTTTCTTCTTTTCACATTAACTTAAACTTGAGTTACATTTTACGATGGAACTTTAAGCATAAATTTATATCTTTGCTTTTGAAGTAAGGTAACTTACCAAATTGTGATATTTTAAATCAATAATATTGTAATTTTCCCTATTTCTGGTATAAGACTTTAAATAAAGAGTTAAAATATTACTCTAAGATAAAATTCTAAATCGCCCACAAAAACTGTTAGAACTACGATACTTAAACTATGCTATTTTAATGTGTCTCCATCTTGCACTGTTGTGACATCGTAATAAATGAAGATACTATACCTAATGTGTTTCACCTAAAAGTTAGATACGGTACAAAAATTACGCAATTTATTCGCTGATGCCGATAACACACACGCAACAGGTTTTGTTGTCTATAGCTGAAATACACATGATAGCTAATGTGTTATTACGTACATAGAGAAAATTTTAATACTTTAGTGGTATATACCGAGTGGTGTTTTCTTAATTTTTTCCAACACTAGAAAATACACGATAACAGTTTCATATTTTTTACCCTTAGGAAACCTCACATTAGTAATAAAGTGCCAGGATTTTATTTAGTGCTAATACAAGGGAGATTCAGAAATTATTTGCCGTTTGGGGACAAATAAATATTTACAAATATTAATGTTTCCTTTATTAATAACTTGAACCACTCTCCACATAGTCACCTTCCAAAATTAAGTATTTATCGTAACGTGTGACGAGGTTTTGTATCTAAGCTTCGCAGCTATGCGCCGTCACCTAGCGTACCTATTGAGAAACGTAGTTCAGTTGCATTGTTGTAAGAATTCTTGGTCAGCCGCATGATCCGTATTTTCGTGCAAAAGAATGATGCCACTAGACAACAGAGTAGCGCCGAACAGGCAACACATCCATAATATTGTCTCCATACACCTCCATCAATTAACGATGAATATCTTAGGGTCGTACATTTCTTGAGATGTGAAATTTAATTACAGAACTAACTTTACAAATGGTGGTGTTTTTCTTTTTTCTTGATCATTATTAATACTCATATAAACAGTTAATACCAGCGACACGCAATTTTGCACACAGACAGCTAATATACAACTTAACGTGTTAGAACTTGTCCTGTGGCTACTCTTCTTCTTCTTCTTCTTCTTCATCCAATACGGGCGGTATCCGCAACTCGACGACTTCAAGCGCCTATTTTGCGTCTGGAGGATGTATACCCGTTTATTCCAGCCATCCCAGCTCCGCCAGAAATGCTCCAAGTGCCTTCACCTTGGTGAGAACCTCTCGGAGACTGCCCAGCGAGCCGAGATGTTTTGCCCGGTAGTGTGCAACTCCTTGGCATTCCATTATGACATGGGTTGCTGTTTCTTCCACTTCCATGCATCCTCTGCATAGAGGGCTGTCGGTGATACCTAAATGAAAAAGGTGCCTGTTAAAGTTGCCATGACCAGTAATGGCGCCTGTTACTAGGCGCAGCTCTGATCTACTTAGCTGTAGTAAGGATCTGGAGACACGAGCGTCCACCCGCGGTAGAAGGAGTTTAGCTTGTCTACACGTCTCCAGAGAGTTCCACTGCTGCTGATGCAGTTTTGATGTGTGTTCACAAATACTGTTGTTGAACCAGCTGATCGGAATGGGGATGATGGGTTCTGGGCCGAAAGGCACCATATCCGATGCCCTCCGTGCCATCCCATCAGCTGCTTCATTACCTCGTGATCCACTGTGGCCTTTGATCCATTGGATAGTTATCTCGTTATATGCTCCTGCCTCATTTAGGTTTAGGTGACATTCATGGAGCAGGCTGGATGTGACTCGATAGCTGCACAGAGCCTGTAGGACTGACTTGCTATCGGAAAGAATTCTGATTTTACAACCTTTTACCTTCCGTGCTGTTATCGCCTTAGCTGCCATAGTGATGCCCATACATTCCGCTTGGAATACGGTGTTGTGCAGGCTCATGGGGAAGGCGAAGTTTATGTTAAGGTCCTCTGAGAATACTCCCGCGCCGGTTCCCAATTTGGTTTTGGATCCGTCGGTAAATATCATGAGAGCCTTGTGTGTTACCTCTGGGTTGTTGTCCTTATTCAGATGTATTCTATATTTCTTATCAAAGATGAAGGTAGGCTTTATTTTATCGCAGGGTGCATCGATAAACGGAGTATTTAGCCAGTCCTTCAGTAGGCCGTTGAGGTGTTTTACTTTTTCTGATCTTACCAGTTTGTAGAGTCTAAGCCTCAGCGCTGTTTTTGCCGCTTCCTGTTTGATGTGTAGATGGAGCGGGGTGAGATTTAACATCGCTTCCAGTGCCGCCGTGGGGGCTGTGCTTATACAACCTGTGAGGGCGCAGCATGCCTGGCGTTGTAGACTTTGTAGCTTGTTGACACAGGTTGACTGGGTAGTTTTGGGCCACCACACTACAGCACCGTAACTTACCATTGGTCTGATCACCTTGTTATAGAGCCACAGGAAGATTTTCGGGGACAGGCCCCATCTCTTACCTACCATTTGTCGGCACTGCCATAGCACAATGCTGGCAGTTTTGATCTTGTGGTCAATGTGGCTGTTCCAGTTTAGTTTGTTGTCCAGAACTATACCTAAATATTTTACCTCTTTGGACAATTGTAATGTGGTCCCAAACAGTTTTGGAGCCTGGTAGCTGCTGATGTTGCGTTTGTTAGTGAACATTACCATTTCAGTCTTGGCGGGGTTGACTGTTAGTTCGTACTTTTGGCACCATGTTTCAACTATTTTCATAGCTGCCTGCATGGTGTCACAGATTATACCGGCCTGAAACCCTATAGTTAGTATAGTGATGTCATCCGCATAACCTATGGTGTAGAAGTGATTGTTATTAAGTAAGGTGATGAGGTCGTTCACTACCATATTCCAGAGTAATGGCGAGAGTACTCCTCCTTGTGGGCATCCGCGCGCCACGATCGCTCCCTGGCTGTCTCCTGCAACCCTTACTATTCTGTTGCGAAGCATGTTAACGATCCAGTCTATGATTTGCTGCTCAGCTCCATGTCTCTTTAGAGCTGATTCAATGCTGGTAAAGTTGGTTTTGTCGAAGGCCCCTTCAATATCAATGAAGGTGCCAAGACAAATAAGTTTGTTTTGAAAAGCTTCTTCAATCTTACTAACCACTTGATGAAGAGCAGATTCTGTAGATTTCCCCGCGCTGTAGGCGTGTTGAGATTTATGAAGAGGTACAGACCTCAGCACTCCTTCTCGTAGGTGCTTGTCGCATATCCTCTCTAATGTTTTTAGTAGGAAGGATGTCAGACTAATCGGTCTGAATGACTTAGGGTTGGTGTAGTCTGACTTCCCTGGTTTGGGTATAAATACTACCTTTACGTCCCTCCAGCCATGCGGTGTATACTTGTAGGCTAGGCAGGCTCGCAGCAGGTGAGTGAGAGTTTCGAGTATAAGTGCTTCCCCCCATTGGAGAAGGGCAGGAAAGATGTTGTCTGTTCCCGCTGCTTTAAAGGGAGAGAAACTGTTTATGGCCCAACTTACGTTTTCAGGTGTAATCACTTTATTGGCTAGTCGCCAGCATTCTTCTGTAGGGATGACTGGTTCATCGGTCCATGTCATCTGTTGAATCGGTGAACTGTTCGGAAAATGGGTTTGTAGAAGGATGGCGTTTGACTCCTCCTGGCTTTGGGCCATGGTGCCATCAGCTTTCTTGAGGTAGCCTAAGGTTCCTGGACCTTGTTTAGCCAATACTTTCCTTACCCTATTTGCCTGTTTTGTCGTATTTATCTCTGTGCTGAAGTTCCTCCAGGATGCGGTTCTCCAGTATCTGATTCGTTTTTTGTACTTGGCTTTAACTGCCCTGTAGTTTTCCCAGTCATAATCATTGCATGTGTTCATGGCTCTGTTAAACCTCCTCCTTACCTCAGCTCTTAGTCTCTCCAATTCGGGTCCCCACCACTGGTGTTTCCCCGAAGTTTTGGAGGGTGGGAGTTTGGGGGGACAGGCTTGTTCAAAGCATTCTATAATGATGTTTGTTAGATTCTTTACCTGCTGTTCCAGTTGCGAGGCGTTGTATATGCTCGTGCTATTGTTTTCTTTACTCAGCGACTCCTCAAGTAGCTGGGTGTATCGATGACGATCTGTTTTGTTTGGGTACCTTCTAGGGGTCGGAGTTACGGTGATTACCTGTAGGTCGAATCGTATCCACCTGTGGTCCGAGCAGGACGCCTCGTCAGAGACGTGCCAGCCAGACAACATGGCGGCCACTGTCGGTGTTGCGAGGGTGAGGTCAATAATGGTCTTGCTTCGTTTGGTGACGAAGGTGGGCTTATTGCCTATGTTCGCTATCTGTAAATTTGTTGTAAGAAGGAATTCAACTACTTGGTTACCTCTAGTGTTACTCGGTTCTTGTCCCCACAGGGGGTGATGGGCGTTGGAATCTGTCGAGATAATCAGCTCTAGATCTGCCTCTGAACAGAAGCGAACCAGGGAAGCTAGCTCCTCCGATGGTACACGAAGATCTTCGTGCATGTAGACTGATGCTACTACCAGGTCTTGGTCGTGATTATCTTGGTTAAGTGTCAGCCTTATAGCGCATAAGTCTCTGAAACAGAAGTTTAGTAGCGGCTGTGTTCTAATGTTCTTTGATGTATAGATACAGGATCTTACGTCCCCACAGGTGGCATGCACGAGCTTACCTCCTAGACTGGAGAGTCCTCGTACGGCGCCTCCTCTAATCCACGGCTCCTGGATTAGGGCGACTGCTGTGTAGTTGTTCTCCAGGCACCGCCGAAGCTGAGCCGTTGCGGTTACGCTGTGCTGGAGATTTGCCTGATAGAACTGGACATTAGAGGGGGATGCCATCATGACAGATGACGTCCTCCAAGCCCAGATCGTCGAGCCCCAGTGTCTCATCTTCACTTAAAAGCGAGGATTCCGCGCAGGGAGACCCCGCAGCATTCTCTCCCTCGCCAGAAGAAAGTGGACAAGACGGTCCCGCGTTCTCGGCGCCCTTGGGTACCTGGACTGGAGCTGTGGAGGTAGACGGTGTTGGTTCCGTCTGTTGTGTGGTTTCTTTTTGTGTGGTGTCTATTTCCATGGCCGTGGAGTCGTCAGTGTTTGTTGTATGTGGTGGTGTGTTAACAAACCTGCCCCTGGCATCCCTGAACTTCAGGTACACCGACCCAGTCAGAAAGCTGAGTCGGCGTCCCCTAGCCAGTATAGCTGGGACGATCTCCTCCGGGATGGACACAATCACAAATGTAGACCCGATGCTCTCCTGCAGTTGGACCCCATTCAGGAGCCACCGTTCGGGTTTTAAGTCTGGATTTGCAAACTGAAGGCATTTTCCTATCAGCGCCTGTTCGCGTTTCCATAATTTGGGTAGGACGAAGCCGCATCGGATCCTCTTGGGAATGTCCTCAGCCCGCACAACCGTGAGGTTTCCCACGTCCGGAATTTGCAGTTCCTTCGCCCACCGTGTAGTCCACTCAAGGGTTTCATTGTTGGCACCTGCAAGTCTGAGGTGTCCGTCTACATAGGTCGGCTTGCCGCAGAAGGCGATCGTTGGACCTGTGTATCCGGATGTACCGGCGTTCATTACTGCCTGCATCAGGGCTTCTTCGAGCTCTGTTTCGATCCGCTCCGCCGCCGCCCTCGAGATAAACCCGGTGGTCGACGTCACAGCGAACCGAACGTCCCTCGTCTTTCCTGTAGCAGCAGCGTAGGACCGGTGGCGGGTGCCATCAGACGACTCCATCTTCAGCTTCTTGGACTCGCCCCGAGGAGACATGGTCTCATCGAAACGTGCCCTTTTCGCTTTGGATTTTGCCGCTCTTTTGGCTTCCGCGCCCTCGGATGTTGCTGGCCGTCCCTGTTTCCGGTAGGGTCCGGTAGTCACCGAAGGTAGCTTGGACGTTGACGGGTTTCCCCGCATAGCGCCTTTCGCTCCCCCCGGCGGTCTCGGTACCTTCCCGTGAGCCCCGGTAGTCACCTGGGTAGATTTTGGTGTTTGCGAGTCCCCCCGTGTCACATCCTTCGCCCCCCTCGGCGGTCTCGGAGCCTTGTCATGACTTGGCCCGGTAGTCACCGGTGGTAGCTTGGATGCTAGCGAGGTTCCCCGGTCTGCAGCCTTCATCGCCCCCGGCGGTCCCGGAGCCTTACCTGGCTGGTCGTCTTTTGTTGCGGAAGTTGCAGTCTCCCGAGCTAAGCTCTGAAGTTGTTTCTTCCGCATCAATCTTGCCCTGTCCTTCGCCTTTCTACCGGACACCGGCTGGCCGTACTGAGCACTGGTTTCACCAGGGTTTCCCCCGATGACTCCCCGCCCAGACCGGCCAACCAGTGTCCAGTTTTCTTCGATGGATGATTTAGGGTCCTCCAGAGGAGGTGTAGTTTCTATGCCAGGGGGTACTGATTTTTCAGCCTGCCCCTGATGTGTTCCCTCTGAGTTTTCATCGGGTGTGGTGTCGTGTGGCGGGGATTCCGATTTCTCGGCCGTCCCGCTTGTATTTGCGGTATTAGTGAACCTTTGTGGATCCATATTTGGTATTAATGTGGTTCATCCGATCAGCTTCCCACCCTCCTTGGAGCCCGCACATCTGGAAGTGCCCTATCAAAAAGGTGCACTAGGATTACTGATCGGATATAGGTGTGGTGGGTTGGTGCTCAGGCGCGACATCGGAGGTTCGAGACAGATGGCTGGGTTGCCGGTTCCTGCTTCCCAGTGGTTCCACCTATCCTTGCCTCGTCAGCATGACCCTAACCACCCGACATGCCAAGGAGCACATCGGGCCCCCCCACCCCTCGCTGCGGCCCTCTGACGGGACGCATGACCGTTTCCCCCCTGGCGCTACCCAGAGGGGCCACCGTTTCGGCTGAAATCCAGACCAAAGAGGGCGTGTTGTGTTGCGGAGGTACTACCGCCGACCCCGCTTCACTCAACCCTCCAGGATTCCTTCATCCCTCCTTACGGCGCTCAACTGCACAGGCCCTAGTGCAGGAGGGCTGATACTCCACCGGCTCGCCCCCTAGTGCAGGTGGAGATGATGGCTAAAAAGGGATCAGCCAAGGAGGAGGGGAAAGGGAAAGCAGGATTGGGAAGGAGTTAAGTGCAAAAAGGAAGAGACGGGAGGTGCATCTGGCTGTTTTAGTTACGTCTGTTTCAGAGGGAAACAGACCAATAACAGGCGGCAACCACGAGAAGGATAACAGGCAGACTTGCCTTAAGGATCTATGCGACCTGCGCTCTCCCTTAAGGCCCTTCGCCACCCTACCACCGGGAAAGGTGGTACGGTAGGTGAGAGATTAGGTTGAGCGTCCTGGCGCTCTTGTTCAACTTAATCTTTCCCCCGCCCCGCCCTGTGGCTACTCTACTGCCAACTACCGCCAACGGAGCGTTGCAAGAACGGCGCAAACGAGTATCTACTTCTTTATTGGCCTTTGTACATACATATGACATACGTTTATAATGAATTACATAATTAAGTATCCGGTATTTGTAGTTAAAATAATAATTAAATATGGCAAATGTTGGAAATCCAATCCATGACCATTATGACAATAAATAAGGAATCTAATTTTTATAGTTAACGTTTGAAAAACCCCTTTTTAATAAATTCATTTGGAAATCAGTGCTTCAACTCCTAGTCAGTAAACAAAAGTAAACAGACTTTCAATACAATCGTTCAAAGTTCAAACTTGATTGCAGTAGTTTTGCGTACAGAACGGCAAAGGAGCGCTTAGTCATTATTATTGTTGTATACTGCTATTATATAATCTATTGTTTGTTTTTAAAACAAACTCTATCTTACTTGATTTCGAAGATAAAATATGTGAAGTAGGTGTTATGTACACCAGCTGGTTCTCATCGATTTTTAGGTAAAAAAGTATCAAAGCTTGAGATATAAAATAAAACTTCTTTAATATGACTGTAATTTATAAGTGAGACATTCGTAAATATAACAGTTTTTATTTTAACAGTTAATTTACTTTAATTCTTGTTTCTTGTTAATGGTTTAAATTTCTAACTACAGTCTAAAATTCTAAGCTCTTTGGTTTGTATTTAAGGCATGTGTCAGCCGGAAACATTTTTTATCCAGCTAATAATAAAAAAAAATGCCACTATAAAGAAGCTTTAACTGCTTCAGATTATGATTGGGAATTAAGACTATTCCAAAAATACTTTAAAATTTGACATACTTAGTATCTTCTATATAAATGATAAATCTGGATTACCGCACATTAGTAACTTCTACACATTTAAAACTCTCTCGCATTGCTTACAGGTCACCACTAAAACATGTCAAATAAACTGTGAAATGTATTTTAAATCAATCAACATTGTGACACGCAATAAATAAACACACTTGTCTGTGATGCATCTCTGATCACGTCCTATTTTATTTTACATCATAGATTTTTCTCTGTTATATCCTTTGTTACTGTTTATAAATGCAAGCGCTTAGTGTCCTTAGCTTATAGGGAATAAAATGTTTTCAAGAATATATTTAGTCTGTCCGGTTATATTCTGACTGTCTGATTTAAATTATTATCTAATAAATAGCACTGCTGGAAGTTAAGTTAAATCGGATGCCAGCGCCTCCTGTCGGCGCTCAGAGGAGTCTATGACGTGACAGTCGTCTAAACCGAGCTAAGTCTTATTGCAGCGTCCGAGCTGTCAACAAGCAACTAGAAACTTTCGCGCGTCCTATATTATTGGCTCAGAATACAGAATTAACCAGAAGGAGCCTACAGCCGATAACATATGCCACTCACTGTGTCCAAAAACAATTCGCAACCCTCCGCGTTCCTCATACTCCCCACCCGTACAGTGTTGCTAGCTTAGGGAGAGTTCGCTTATTGTGGGTAAAATTCATATTCCAAATAATGCAATCCGAATAATGTTTATGTGTGAACATATCACTATTACAGTTATACTGTTAGATAAATATTAATATACTATTATGCATAAAAAACCCTTTAGTGAAATAAAACACGTAATCTAAAAAAAAATATGTCTTTGTTAACATATAGGGCATGGCGGTATTGGCAATCTTAACAATACCAGTATTCCGGTATGATTTAGGTATTTTTTAAGTACAAAATTTACCCATTTATGAACGATCAAGTTAAGGTTAATTGAATAAGATCATGTATTTTTCCGTTTAAAATAGTATCAAAAATTACAGGAACCAGTAAAGATAGATAAAAATTAAACTTCAATTTACCAAAATTAATCAACATGTTTTAAATTTGGTCTCTGCCACAATTTTTTTAATTTTTGTTTAAATTCTATTTATAATTAAAGTTAGGTATTAAGACAATTAGTCTTTGTTTAAAAATGAAATTACTTTAAGAGCTTAATAACTACAATAAATAAAAAACATTTAGCATTTTACTGAGCAAAATCAACGAAAGTTTACACAACATAAATAAACTACAGTTTGTCACTCTAACATGCGTAATCAACAACAATAAAAACCTTTACTATATTATATTTACAGTCTTAAAATGAAAAATTAGTAAAATTAACGAACATAGTTCTAACATAATCATCATTATCATTTAAAGATGCGCGGTAGTATAAAAACTAAATACATCATCATCATGTCAGTCGAGAGACGTCCTCTTCTGGTCTTCCCCAAGGATCTCCGAACAAAAGCTTAAAAGCGTCCTCCAACGTGGTTGTAAACAGTTTCGGCGATATAACGTATAAATCTATATTACTTATATATCTTATTTGGAACAGATCCTTTGCGTTATTTTTTAAAACCACATTTTGTGTCATAAATAAAAACATCTTTAAAATGTTTTGAACAAATAACACTTTTATAAGATTTCCAGATTTCATCTAACCGAGCGTGTCTTATAATTTTAATCCACTTTGTTCTTATAGTGTCATTAGCGGGGAACCTGAAATATCACTTTAATAATTAGAATAGTTTTAACACAAAACATTTTTATAAAAAACACTACAATTTATACAATTTAACATCTGTCAAATAACAGGTAATAATTTTATTTATTCACTCAAGTCATTGTATTTTACACCATGTAAGAAGAAAAATAGAAATGCATTTGTATGATAAATTTTGTAAGAAACAAACGAGAAAGTCGATATTTATTCAAAAAAGTGCAATGTAAAATTTAAAACTCAATTTTCAAATCGTATTTTTTAATGTGTTCTTGAAATGTCTAAAACGCCATTCGCCATTTTGGATTCTGAGGTAACGTCACTCCGATAGTACACAGACTTTATTATAGAAGCCAAATTCAACCAAGTGTTTCTTATTTTGATATCATTTGGCAGTTGAATCCATTATTTATGAAGTATTATTAAGCTCATATTTTTGCATTCAGGCACAAGACACCAAAGATACTTGTATATTAGAACTCATTATTTTCAAAATATTGAGTTTTCGCAAATTTGTACTGTTTAATGTCTGATGAAACAGCATGGCGGCTAGCGTTTCCACGCGTGATTTCAGTCATAAATCAAAAACGGATTTATGGCATTTTTCGGATTAATATAATTGAAATAAAATAATCTACTTTGTCATTACGACTTTAGCATTGATTTTTATTAGTTAAAAAAAAGGTGTAATGTCCTATTTATATCATAAATATTTTGAAACTAAATTAATTAATATGTATTTATATATTTTGTAATAAAATTAAACATTAAATTTTGTTTATCCTATTTAAAATTAAACCAGTGAAAGTAGGGAAAAATCTAGCAAAACTGACAACATTAATAAAATGGACTCGCCCAAATTGTTCACAATTTGAACAAGTAAACAACTTCATTATTTAAATAATATTAGATGCATAACACATGAAATGTGATCCCATCTTGTTTTTTTATTTTTCCAAGTGCATTCTTGGAGGTGGGAACCGCACAAGACGGCATTATTAATTAAAAACTGAAAGAATCTTTCAGACATACGTCACACGGTGGTCACAGATAGACTAGTCTTCCAAATTTCAAACTACTCTCTTTTAGAGTAGCGTTCGCGGTTTCTGGTTTGTTCTGTGATTTTATGGGTTACAGATTTAAATTTTAAATTGATAAAAATTGCACTTTACTTAAATAAATCGAGACTTGTGATTTCAACCAATACTACCTAACGTACCCCCACCTGATACTTAATAACTATGACCGAGAATAACTTTCCAGATTTACTCATCGCCGAAATGCATGAAAATTAATATTGGAAAATAAGTCCCTTAAAGGGCGTAGCGGAGGGGTAGCCTAGCCGGAAAAACGTCCGTAGCATTAGACAAAAGTATAAGATTTTTATGTATAGACTATGTGTGTCTAATGTATAGTCTACGTGATGACTGTTATTATATATTTTTATATATTATTTTAAATAAAAAAAGGTGTTAAGATAATTTTGTAAAGTAGTTTTATTTGGTTTTTATCAATAAAAAATCATAATGAAAATGTATATCCGAATAATTATTTTCTTTATACCTCAAATAGAACTTAAAATTAATATTTTTTATAATAAGGAACTTCGTTCCTGTCCGGTGTCCCACGACACCACACGACTTTTTTTTTATTTTGCACTTTGTTGTTCTAGTTAATGAACGTATCA
The DNA here is from genome assembly GCA_927399485.1 of Calamotropha paludella. Lineage (NCBI taxonomy): Eukaryota > Metazoa > Arthropoda > Insecta > Lepidoptera > Crambidae > Calamotropha > Calamotropha paludella. Next base: position 14,982,704 of record OV656815.1, on the reverse strand, counting down.
AAAGGGACAAGCTTTGCTATATAAATTCTTCTTAGAAGCGTTTTGTGGTTATAATAGGTTTTTATTCAGTTGTGTGTTCGAGCCAGTTTCAAAATGATTTTATTGTTTCAGTCGGCGATGTTATAATAAGCGGTTATAATATTTTGAAAACCATGTAGGAAGCTTTATTTCCATTTTCTGTAAATATTTTTATTATTTTGAGTTTAATTAATTTGATAATTCTCTTATAAATAATCTCCCCAAAATTTTAAACTGTGTTAACAAAAGGAGCATGTCTCTGACATTAAAGACTTACACAGTAAGCCATTGTTAGAACTAAAGCAAAAGAACAGCGGACAAATTTATCTGATCTCAAAACCGAAGTCTGCTCTACCCACACAGAGATGCAACCGATAAGGGGGCACGACTCGACCCTCATGCGTATGACAAAGAGGTCAGCCCTAAAACAAACGATTTGTCATATTGCGACGTCTCGCCGGGCGCGTTCGTTCGTAATCCTGTAAAAACATAAGTCGCACGAAATAACTTCATAGTGCGAGTCATTTGTGCTTAAACAAAGCGTCAACTGCAGAGTTGCTGTGGCAATAAGCGAGATCATTTTTCATGTGGTTCATTCGGGCGGCCGAGGAAAGCGATATAATAAATCATTGTTGCCAGCATCACGACGTTATTATTTAGTCCGGTTGGTTTTATCCGTGCATGTTATAAAGTCTTGGGTACCGTGGTTGCCGGTTAAATGATGGCCGCTATTATATGAAGCGCTGATATCGTTTATCATCAGTTTCAACAGCCGCACCCATACGCATGAAATACATCAACCCCTAAAATATAATTATGCTTCATTTTGCTTTTATATTAATATCCCTGATATTACATTGCAATAGAGTTTATTTTACCGATTTCCTTATTTTAGTAATAAAATGCCTACATAATATATTCATCTTCATATTAATAAGCAAGTATTAGTCGAAATAAATTCAAAGTAGATTGTTTGTATTAGGTGCATTTTTATATCAGGAAAAAAGAAGCAATATTAAATCGCATGACTTAAAACGTATGTACTATAAAAGAAAAACGTAGCTATGGGCCAAACGTTCTTGAATTATGTAGATGTTTTCATTACGAGAGTTTTTGGCAAGCGTAAACGTAGCGGAATGGCATTATTCCGCGACGCCATGTTATAAGTCGGGAGAATACATAACTCACTTGCATAGTATTGTGTGATAGTTTATACCTATATAATATATACAATTTCTTAGAAACAAGATCAAACCGTGAAATGAGATAGTTTATAGTACCTACAATGTCCAAAAAAACACTTTTTTCATTTTGTGCAAACCTAGTTTTTATTAATAAAAAATAAATTCTTCAAACCTATGTTCAGATTTAATAATGCAGTTAGTTGCTGGGTGACCGACAATCGTATCAATTTCTTGATCTAACAAAAAAATCCAATATTGGTTTGACGCTCCAGTTTAGTTATATTACTTGTACGTTGATTGACTAACAGCTGACGGTTCTGTTAATATTTCAGTTTAATGACGGTAAATAACAAAGTTTACCTAGTAAATTGATCAATTACGTTAATTATGAACATTATATATATAGTTGATTAAACTTTTTGTTTCATTTGAGTTTTACAAGAAGTAAACGAAAAAAGTAAAAACTCTAACTAGATAGGCGGTTAATTTAATTAGACGAAAACGTATTAATGTATTAGTTGTATTATTATGTTATTTTTCTTGTGTCTAAAAAAATATACCTAAAAAAAGATTTTAGTTTATCTTTTTTTGTACATATACATACATAGATTTTTATGAATTATTTTAAGGGCTCTTTTTGTTTCACTATTTAGGGTGATAAAATAGTCAGAAATGTTGCACATAGTTTTTTCCTCATAGCCAAACTGATTGATCATATCATGGGAGCCTTAAATATTTTATTTCTATAGAAGCATATAGTAATAAAATCCAATTCGAAACTAACTAGGCAAATCAGATTAACAAAAAAGGGGAAAATATTTTATATATCTATGTACCACTATTATAGAAGTATTAATTTTAAAGTTTGAATATTTTAGGGGCTAATAAATCATTATCCGGACGGTTTAAAAACTTGATATATAAGTTAAGAAACTACTTTATTAGGTATAATTTAATTGTTATAACCTGTGAGATATATATTTTTTTTAATGTTTCTCGCATATTGTGTTGGTTGGTTATTTGATTATTTTACGTATAGAAGATTGATTTAAGAGAGTTATGTTGCACTCTAAAAATATCTACAAATTATTTAATAAAAGGTTAAATTAAAAGTATACATTCTTACGAATGCATGTTGTTCGCGTTGCATGGTGAAACTTCAAACATAAAAAGTTTCACTTAATTTAATGTGGAACAGAATGGAGCAACCAACAAAGTGGATGCGCCTCATAAAATCTGGTTGAGCTTCCCCTATAGGGGAATTTATCGAGTGCGTCCAAAGATTTTTCAATGTTAACACTTAAGAATCCTCCGCCTCACTCGGATGTCATATAATTTATATTATAGATAGTGATTGCAATCCGGCGTCATTTTCAGTCCGGCCGGATACGACCGGATTCCCATCAATCCGGCCGGATCCGACCGGATCCGGCCGGATTGATTAAATCAAGATGATTTTCGCTTTTTAGTACAAAATAAGTGAGTTAATAAAGTGTCACTGCACTTATATGTAGGTAGTTCATAAAAAATAAATCACAAATATATAAAATCGACTTTATTTCCTAACCAATGTTAAGACAAATAGACAACAAGAAATCTATTAAAATTTAGTAGTGTAGGTAACAAGTAATAATTTTACGACGTAACGAGTAGCTCAGTCTTTCTAGATTTCACTTTCACAGATAGATCAATTTATAAGTAACAATATTAATTATCAAGTAACTATAATATCTAATAGATACAATTAACCTTACGTAATTAACTGAAATGAGATCAAAATCATTATTAAAGTATTTAAGAATGCTAACAAACAAGTCTTATAGGTATTATGATTATGACAGATACCATCATGATTTGATGAATCTGTCCAAGGAATGAATGGCAAAAATTATCACAATAATGAGTTTAGAACTCTTTAAAAACAACGTGCACAATGTGCACTTTGCGTTTACAGAATTGTCTTTCATTTTTTCAAAGTAATGCCATATAGTTTTCTCACTCTCTCCATACTATTCCTCCTCATTTTAAATTAGTTTTGAAAGTGACATGTTATGAAACTTTTTTTAGCTTGAATATACTAATATAAAGTACACTACGCTACGAGTAATACCTGTAACAAACAAAATAAATTAATGTAACTCAACTCGTAAGAACTCGTTCTGAAGTTGAATACTTCAGACAATTTGTGTGAACTATCCAGCACTATTTATTTTATAATCTTTTTTATAATTCTTACACTCATAAGTGATCAAGATTCGTTTATCAATTGAGCAAAAACAATATCTTTTCTATTTAAATAAAACACTTTTCAACAGATACAATCGCTCGCGTAAATACAAGAACAATATGATATTATGTTTTTTTATAATAAGAACAATACATATTTACTTACATTTTGATGAAGCAGCGACAAAACAAAACACATTTATTTCCTCGTGCGACTCGCGACTCACGAGGCAAATGACTGTCTGGCTGGCGGTGGCGCGACGCGGATGCGGGGGAGTGAGCGGGGTGGTACTGGCGAAGCGTAGTGGGGCGACTCGGCGGCGAACGACTCGCACGCATGCACACTACGCACAACGCATTTAAAGTACCTACTCATGCAACAGCCATATTATTTTCCCACAAACTGCTAGCACCGGATCCGGTCTTCGGATCCGGTATATTGGTACCGGATCCGGTAACCATTAAATGATGCCGGATCCGCCGGATTACCGGATCCGTTTTTCCGGATTGCAATCCCTAATTATAGATTTCTCCTTAGGATTCGAGTTAAGACTTGGAATATCCCGCTCGAGTGAACTCAAGATTGGAAAGTGTCGTGAACCCACTGAGCCCTGCACTGTCGAGTCGAGTCGATATTAAGACACAACGGTTAGAGTCCTTTACAATTATAATCGTAGTTATCAGTATGTGTTCTGATAAATCGAAAATGTATTGTCAGGCAGGGCAACGTTTATGTCAAGGATGAAGTTAATTTTCATCAGAAAGATGTACTACCAGTTGGTGCAACGAACGGTAGCGATCCTGCCTTTCGCACCGATGGTCCTGGGTTCGAGTCCTGGTATGGGCTAATGTTTGTGTGATAAATACGCATTTGTACCTGAGTCATGGGTATTTATAAATATTTTCAATAAATAATAAATATCTATGTATCATATATGTAAATATATCCGTTATATCCATAACACAAGCCTTACAGTAAATATATCCGTTATATCCATAACACAAGCCTTACAGTGTTTACTTTGGGCTAGATATAATTATTATTACTTATTTCAATGGTTTTCGTATTTAATAATATTTGGTTATAGCATTTAATACAGGGATTTTTTTTTTATAAAAACAATGTAGTAAATTTACATTAGACAGAAATTCAACCTGTTAGCATATTCTCTCTATATTTTTCTAATATTTTAAGAAATAATTAATTTGTAATGCCACCATATTAGATAATCATGTATATAGGAAATTTATAATATATTAATAAGCGAAGCCATCGAGAAGCATGATGAGGCGCTTACCATCTCTCTCGATATCTCGAAGGCTTGGCATGAAAACAGGGTTTGGCATGAATGCCTTATTAGCAAGCTTGCGTCATATGGACTTCCCACTGATTTGTGTGTTGGGATATCGGATTTCCTGAGGAATCGGTCGATACAAGTTGTCATTGACGGTAGCTTCTCGGACCAATTGGCTATCAATGCCGGTGTCCCTTAGGGTTCCGTACTCTCTGCAACACTTTTCCAGCTACAAATAAATGACCAGCTTTTGCCCTGTATTTTGGGGTAGGCAGATGACAGTATGGTTGTAGAGAGCTACATATCTGATGCACGACCCAGTGCCGAACAGATCCAGCGTCATAGAGAGGCAATGGTCAGCCACATGAAACCATCTTTGCAGGCAGTCTGCGATTGGGGCGATGCCAATCTGGTAAGGTTCAATCCGTCAAAGACCAGGCGTGTCTTTTCTTCGCTAAAAGGAGTCCTTTCGACTTGATTCCTACTTTCCGAGATGTATCCGTTCTGATTACTAACCATCTTGGGCTTCTCGGTATGTCTTTGTCACCAATTCTCAGTTTTGGCTATTTCATTGAGAGCAAGGACTTGAGCCTTGCTCTCAAAAAAACTTGGCATTGTGGCGAAGGTGAGAAGATACTTCACGCCTGAACAGTTGCTCATCCTTTACCAAGCGCAAGTTCGATCGTTTATGGAGTATTGTTCTCATCTTTGAGACGGGTCCGCCCGATACTAGCTGCAGACGCTTGAGTCCATTGAGAGAAGGGCCAAGAAGCTCATCGGCAATAATGATCTTCGAAAAGCTGAAAAGCCTTGAGCATAGACGGAAGGTAGCTAGCCTATCCGTTTTTTATAGAATACATTTCGGAGTGTGTGCAGCAGAATTAAACAACCTTGTTCCGCCGTCCCCATTTTTCATCGGACAACCGGACTTTCTTTGCCTGAAGTGGAATTCTTTGCCTGAATGTGTGTTTCCTGACAAATACAATTTAGGGGTCTCCAAGTCACGAGTGAATAGTTATGCATATTCTAGATCGCATTGTCACTTACCATCAAGCGAGATAGTGGTCAAGCGCTGCCTATTTTTTATAAAAAATATGTATATTTAATATCAAAACTATAAGAATCCTAGTGAGACATTACCTTAATTGTCAGTTCAGACCAAACGAAAAGTGAGCAACGCTTCTGATAAGGGTTTCTTTTCTCTCCACTGCCGGAAATTAATTGTCACCGAACAGAAAATAGGGCGAAAGTCCAATTAATTATTACTCACTTCATTTATTTAACCCGGCCGGAGGCTGCGAGGCGCGTCTTGCCGATAGTAATGTCTGAATCGGTCTATTAATCCTGACTTTTTCAAGAAATACTGCAGTTTTTGCTGCAAACTTACAAGATTACCTCCATAATAAAGTCAAAATATAAAATGTTTTTTTGTTATCTCAACTGGTGAAGTAGGTTGCCGATTAAATAATGTAACATAAGAATTCAAAACAAGCATTCGCGTATACTGCATTCCAAATATTCCAAATGTTTGTTCGCAATTAAAACGGACTTTAAGCTATATATTCAAAGATTTTATATAATAATTATATAATTCCTTAAATTCACCCAAACCTACCTACCAAATCCTAGTAGACTACATTAAATACTTAATAAAATGTCAACTATCAATGAAGAAGGGACAGCTATGTAATTATTATATTTTTTGTTATTTTAGCAGTTCAATCTGCTAGATTTTTGTAACTTAAGAAATTAAAACTGGAAAAATATCTACTCGTCTCAGATGTCAGGCGAGTTTTTTACTTATATTAACCTGCTATCAGGGCTAGTACTTTCATAATAATATAATAATAATGTTCTTTATTTGCGATATAAAAGTTTACATAACATTGTAACGTTAATAACTACATTAGTCTAGGACTGTGTCGCAGTCATTAGCGCCCACCTCGAACTTTATCAAATATTTTTTTTATTAAATAATTTTAAAATGTAACAAATTACACATTAAAAAATAATCTATTAAATTTGCTATTTGTGTGTGTGTGTATGTGTGAGTGCGTGTGTGTGCGTTTGTGAGTTTGTGTGTGTATATGTATGGATGAAGAAGATAAATAAATAATAATAAATAAATATTTCTTACATTCACACCAATTAGCCTAGCTCAAAGTAAGCACAGTAAGGCTTGTGTTATGGATACTAGGGTAACGGATAGACATACATATATGATACATAGATAAGTAATATTCATAGAAATATATAAAAACACCCATGACACAGGTACAAATTTTCGTATTCATCATGCAAACATCTGCCCCTTCCGGGATTTGAACCCAGGACCGTTGGTGCGAAAGGCAGGATCACTACCGTTGCACCAAACGGTCGTCAAATATATGATTTGTCGTTTCTTTTGACAAGGGACTCGATATCATCATAACTGAGGCTTAAAAGCCACAGTTCAAAACAGCTGTACAATCGCGCAGAAGTAGGTTATAAATATTTAATTTATTATTAATAATCATATATTATTTTAATATTTTTTTATAAATAAGTGTTATCATCAATGCAAATCATTATTTCTAATCCGAAATTTTGTATTAATGTAGATTAGGTACATATATGTTAAGAGCCGTTATCGAAAATATTTTGTAGTGACTGTTTTAATAACTAATATTATTTTTATTTTGACGGAATATATGAAAAACAAAGATATGAATCAGTCTGCTTGGGCTCAAAACATATAATGAAATAATTTAAAATGAACCTTAGGAAAAATCTTGTCCTGATTATTATGCTATTACGCTAGTTGGAATACTAAAAGAAGTAATGTAATAGTATTTTTACTTTCGTATCTTCTTTAATGAAGGTAAGCACAAAAGGTATGTTTAGTTTTTGCTAATGTTTTAAAGATAAATATTGTACACATTTAAACACCCACTCGTTTTCTGGAATAGGCAAATTTACGATAAAAAATCATGATCGTAAATATATTTTTTAAATTACAACAAAACCGAACATATAATCATATTATATCTAACAAGTACGATGTCACCTTAGATTACCAATAGTTACATATAAATTATTATAGAAAAATTATAGACGTATCAAACGTAAACCGTAACTCTATTATTCTGTAATGCCTTTTAATCAACTTGTTTCCGACCTTATTAGGATTACACGGTCAAGTAACTCAACCTCGAGCAAACTTAAAACAAGATTACTATTAGCCACAATTATTCTGCTTTCTGACAAACCTAAAGGTTTTAACAGAAACTTTTGTGTCTAAGCAAAGGTCCCCTTTTAAATTGGCAAAAGTTTGAATAAAGTGACTTAGGTAACTCGAGGCGCCTCAGCCGTCAGCTGCGGTGGTCCCATCGCCTGCAAATGTAACGGAATAAAAAATAATATTTATTTATAGATGGGCATCGTGAGTTAACATGAAAAAAGTTTGCAATCGATTTGAATCTTTGGGTAACTTTCTTTGAAATTCGGATTTCGATTAAAAAGTTTATAACACGAGTGATTGCCCGTCATGCAGCTTTTAGGGTGAAGGTGGAGAGATAAGATATCAGGTCCTGATTGTTTTACATTCGTGTTATCAAATTAGAAGAAATGGTAAAGTTAGTAATGTATTAATAAGTTTCATTACTAACTTTACAATTTACAATATGTCTTTACAATATCCACTATAAGGCTTGTGTAACCAACAAACATACATATATGTTAAAAAAATATGTAATATTTATAGAAATATAAATAAATGCTAGTATTCATCACACAAACATCTACCCCTTCCGGGACTCGAACCCAGGACCGTCGGTGCGAAAAGCAGGATCACAACCGTTCCACTAATCGGTCGGCGTTTGATTCGTTTTGCCGTGATATTCAACTAGTTTTCTCTTAAGCATCTTAAAAATTATTCCTCTCAATATTTATGTCATGACAAGAATATAGCAGTAAATTCGCTAATTTCCTTTAAATATACTCAATTGTAACAATTTCCGCTGCTTGTTCTCGAGAGAAAATTTCAAACGAACCTGAATGTCAGCCAGAGATAAGGCCACTCTTCCGTTTTGAAATTGCAATATTTGCACTGGAGCTCTGCAAACGTACATACCAATGTACTTACATTTTCGAGCGTGTCTCGTGTCTGGGAAGTTAGCAAACAAATGACATTAACATTGCCTTAATCGACACCACGGGAGCTATACAGGGCGCCATCTCGATGGTCTCTCTGTACGACCAATTTTCTTGTTTAGTGACTACACAATTTGAATACTGTCATCAGTATTCAGTGCTTAGGACCCGTGATTATTTAAATTTGGCACTTCAACGGCAGCTGGGAGCTAATCTGTTTTGTTTGGGTATCAATTTATTCCACAGTTCTCGTTCTGTTGCAAAGTAGAGAAAATTACAATCGTAAATTCCGAAACTAGAGATTAATTCATTTATAACGCGAACTTACCGGCTACATCCGACACAAAAGAGTTATCTGATTCATCATCTATTAATTTTCTTTATATTTTTATTTTTTAAGTTATTTTCGTTTTTGTTTACTAATGAAACAATAATCACTACAAAATATTTACACATTAATTATTTCCTGTATTTTTCCGGAATTTCCTTTAATGCGAATATGATGATGCGTACATGACATTATGTTTACGGTACATTTTACTTGTTAGTTATTTGTCTGATTGAGCAACATTGGCCTAATTTCATTTATTTATAAATTAATTACTTTTGAAAAATAACGTACGTAACTGAATTTATTCTTATTTATACAAAAATAAACAGAACTTCACTAATCGTAAAAAACAACCAAATATCAAATAACTTTACTCTTATAATAATGGGAATGGTCCAAATGAGGAAAAATATTAACAATTCGTTGAGTACCTACGCTAAACCGAGGGCATTAGAGGTACCTATCAAGAAGATTTTTAGGTATGTAAATTTTTGTAGGAATAAAATATCGCGCGCCGCCGAATATCAAAGAGCTGTGAACGTTTATCTAAAGTAATATAAGAAGAATGATATTTCGTTCATTCTTTAGACGACAGAAGTCGAAGAGGCTTTTGTAAAATGCGAAGAAACAATAATTATATGATTGTCGAATTTTCAAATGATAAGTATAATCATAAAACATAAACATAAACACTTTTTTATTTGGTACTAACACAGGACTTTAACATACAATACAAAGACAGAAAATAGTAGTAATAGCTTCTTTATAAAATTTCTTTTAATGTGCCCTGCAGTTCGCGACGCGTTGCACTTTTTGCAAAACTAATTTTAAGAAGAATAATTTTATTCACAGAGCAATGAAGGAATTTAATGATTTGTGTAATAATTTTGATATGGATGTATTTAATACCAGTACCCGTGCGGCGAGGACACTTATTAGCGGGCGCTTCTTTGATAATGAATAATTCCGCTTTTATTGTTACATTGTTTTTAAATTCATAAAAATTGTATTAATTTAGCTCACTTTTGAAATAGCTAGACCAATTTTACCTGTGTGAATTTTTTATTAGCATTTTAAGTATTATAGCATGTAATTATACAGCATTGTAAGCTGATGATTATATAAATAGATAAAAAAATTAACTAAACGAAAATAAAACAAAATAATTATGATAAACTTAAAACTTCAAACAAAAAAAATCCTGAAAAAAACTTAATATAAACTTAATATGTCACACGTCTGTACCAGATGGGTGACCAATTCAGCTTTATGTCAGATTGAAAGCTAACGCAGATTTTCAATTGGCCCCCCATTTCTTTTTCAATGTCTGGACACATCTACGCCGCGGAGCATAGCATGTGAACAGCACAATCAAAAACTACAATCACCATGTAATAAACTACAATCGTAGGCAATGAGCAGAAGTGGCAGAAGGTAATTTTGAGATATTTATTTTATTTTCTACGCGAAACACCTATATACGTGAGTGGACCAAACAAGTAAAAATAAATATTGAATTGTGAGAATGCATATCACCTACTCACCACAGATCTGAAAAAACTGTGTACAGTGGCTATGTTTATTGTGAATATTACATAAAACACTCGATTTCGGTATAACGTATATAATATTGTATCACCCCCATCCAACTAACATTAAATTAATATAAAATAAGGTTAATTAAGTAAGTGATAAAATAAAGCGTAAGGTAACATTAAACCTACTCTATTTAAATAATTGTAAAACAAATTAATATAAGTTTGCCATTGCTATATTTTTCAAATAAAATCAAATAGATAACACTGAGAACACAAATAATCTTAATTAATAATAGACTCATGTAATGTATTTTTATGATTTTCTTAGTATTGTGTTGTCTTATTGTAATGACGGGGTCAAACATTTATTTAAAAAAAATAGGAAATGAATTACTTGTAACAATATTACTTGTAGTACAAACTACCCTCATTAAAAGTAAATAACAATCTATTTATTTATACTAAGGAGGAAACACTGAAGAGTATTTTAATAATTGTAGCTCTTTTTTGTAATATGTATCTAAATTTTTGTCTCTTAAATTGAATTATTAACTTTAATAAGTGCCATAATGTTGTAATTTTAATATCACTCAATTTACGCGAGCAACTTCATAATGCAGTTTTCAACAAAATACAATTTTGCGGTTAAAATCGTTTCAAATTAAGGCAATGGGAGTGCAGCCGCGACGGAGCTTGTAGTTGCTCCACTTTATTGGAGTAAAGGAAACATTTATTACATGGTAAAAGCTTCTTTATGTCTATACCGTTGCCAAGGACCTAATATGTGTGGCGTTCAGCATACCTCTACTCATTAGCAAGCTTCAATCCTTATTACAGAAGTAGTAACTTTTAATAATAAATTTAATATTTTGATCGAAAAAAATATGCAAGATGAAAATGTAGCAGCTTATGAATAAGAAACTTTTTTTTTGTTAATTTTGCTAAGACTACTCGATACATTTATCGATGATGAAAATAAATTGGGGTTGAAATACAAAAACATTTGTTTAGAATATTTGTTAAGAAAAATAATTTAAAAACAATATTCACATAAGTTTGGGATTGTGATAAAACGTTTATCTTTATTGAGAATCGGATATATTGCAAACATTTGGTATTCTTCCTGCCCACATATTAGTACAGATGGCTTCTCCATAGAAACTCCCCCTAGATTGTTGTTTGGTAAGCGGCAGTATCGATGAATTTTGTATTCCGTGACTTTAGTGTCGGCTTTTAATGCTTTGGGGAAATTCATCCCTTACAAGGGTTTCCAATCGTTCCCTACTATTATTGGATTTTGGCATCTGCGCTCCAACTTTGTTTACGAATGAAAAGTTAGGAGTGATTTAAAATCTCCCGACCCTCTCTTGTTTCTATCAGTTTCATATCCATACAAATAGTTTTCTTGGTTTGCTTACGTATCCAAAGCAATTTAAATGTGTAATTTTTTAATTTCAAAGTAATACTTTCACATAATTTGTTTCACTCGTTCATTTAGGTATTGTAAGGTTTAACAATACATCGCTATAATACTGTAATAAAATTGAACTCCGGAAATTTCACTCTTTGTCTTATTGTTGTTTTTTTATAAAACATGTCGGTAAAACATTTGGGTATGCTAAATTGATTATGTATTAATTTTCAACATCGTCACCGCGTTTCATTAGTTAAGAGCCAGCGGTTACTTCACCATTGTTAGTGATTAATTCTAATTCTTTGAAATGGTAATGACACTAGAACCCCATACGTTAGTCACGGCGATTATGAACTTCGTGTGCTTCTGGTAGGGATTATGAATAGGACTCCTTCCACTGAAGTAAACGGGAACTTGTTGAATAACAATGGCTGGCTGGATATTGTCACAACTGAAAACAATTTATCACATCAGTAAACTTTCTTTGAGTTTGTTATTACTGATAAAATTCAATATTATTCTATTTGTATCTCATACTTCCTTAAAAGATATTTATTAAAATATTTCATAAAAATAGAACCACGAAATTAAATAAAGATCATAGACAGAATGAATAGTTATACATTCGTTGTAATAATGTTATAAATAACCAATACTTACTAATATAAAAAAATTAAATAAGGGCAACCCAATGTTAGGTTTTAAAAGCCAAATTAATGACTTCGAGAAAGTAAAAACATTTTGTTTATAAAATAGCTGTAAACAATCTCAACTTGAATACGCATCAACAGTGTGGAATCAGCAGTTTTCAATACACATCAAAGGTATGGTCAAAAAGTTTAAAACAAAATTAGAAGAATGAGATACGTATTTTGGGTATTTTTGTGAAGAAGACGTTTGATTCCTGTTATGCCAAAGAAAGTTCAGAGACTTGGCCTTACTTTACAAAACTATTAACAATTTTGTAGATTATCCATATCTTTTGAGTAAAATCTTATTGAAGTGTCTATCAAATCTGTTCGCAATATATTTTGCATTTCTCCAAGTTGGATTAATTATGCTGGCAACCGTTTGATTATGAGAGTCGTGAAACAATATTACTTAAAATACCGTCTTATAGATCTGTTTAATTCAAAACCTGCTAAATTCAAAATAGAAGTTAGTATTAATATAATTTCTTAGCAATATTTTTGGCATTTGACATCGACTTAAACCTTAGATAAATTATTTTAACATATACCACTAGCTGGAACACATTAATTACTAAGTAAATGATATTAATATAGAATCTACAATTAAAACTAATTGTTTATTCTAAAGAAAACATTACTCTATTTAAACTGAACCTAAAACTAAAAACTTTTAAAAAATATATAATATAATGACTAAAATATATTATTAAAAGGAGTCCCTTTAGGCAAAGTTCCGAATATACTGGCAGCGTTCCCAAGGTAGCTGCCAGCTCTTCGGTCTCCTGTGATGTCGACTAACCTTTTTGATATTTTTTTTTAAAAAGCCTTATAGCGCTAAATTAAAAAAATATTTAATATTATCTTATTATATACTTTGTTTTGACACTTAAGGGTCAAATACAGTTTCTATTAGTTTTATTAGCAACAACCGGACTCGGCGAATGTACCTATAGCACACACCTACTTATGATCAATATAAAAGAAAACCGCGTATAGTCCCCGGCATATATGGTTTTGAAATCACTTGACATGCGCAGTAACAAGTTAAGGTAGATTATTTACTATTGCGCATGTCACTTGATTTCAAAACCTGGTTCCACTTATATGCCGGGAACAATACTTGATCTAAGTAAAATTTCCAGTAGATCCTACTGGATTTTACACCCTCTTAGCGTTGATTTTTGTAAAACGCTGATGCTCAAATACATTTGTTTTTTCCAAAAGCATGTATACATATATTAAATTTGCTTCTTACTTGAAAAAAAAATTTTTTTTTACACAAGACAGTTTATCTCCTATTGGCCTAAATTCTACACATAAGGGGTTCGCTCCTGTGCTAACCCAATGTTCTATCTATACCTATCTTTACTTTCTATTATTAATCATCAACTATCATCATCAGATGATTGTATGATGAGGAAAGAAATTACTGAATATGGTGACTTGCCTTAAAAGACATTCACCGAAGCCCTAAAATAAAGAGATTAATTATAGCCTTACTGAAGGTCTGTTATAAATCACCGGTCAATATTATAATTTTTAACAAAAAAAAACCCACTTCAAAATTGAAAAATCAAAAACTAAAAAATGGTTAACTTAGCACAAAGTAATTCGAATTATGATTTACATGGAAAATAAACAATCAAATACTAAAAAGTAAGATATAAGTTTTTTAATTAAATATGAGTACTGTGATTAACAGCTTAAGAATTTCTTTATTAACAATATTTTTTTCTTTATTAAAATTATTTTAACAGTATTACTATAATAAATTAATTTTGAAGTCGGTGCCAGCCAAACAAATAAATGTAATTAAAACTTGGGTGAATTTACTTTTGTTTGACTGGCACCGACTCCAAAATTAATATATTATAGTAATACTGTTAAAATAATTGTATATTGCTAAATTTTGTTACTACCTAATTGTTTCAGATTATTGAAAATATTGAAATAAATAATTTTGGTTTGAATTTTCATTGTACAAAAATATCATGTAAATATTGTTTATAGTTAAAGATTTAGGTAGGTTGAACTGACGCGTGTGGAAATAAAGAAATTCTTAAGCTGTTAATCACAGTACTCATATTTAATTAAAAAACTTATTTCTTACTTTTTAGTATTTGATTGTTTATTTTCCATGTAAATCATAATTCGAATTACTTTGTGCTAAGTTAACCATTTTTTAGTTTTTGATTTTTCAATTTTGAAGTCGGTTTTTTTTTGTTAAAAATTAGTTTATTTTACGAGTTTTAGAGAAGGGTAGACCTGGCAAGGATGCCTCTCGGATGAGGAAACGATGGTTACTTGAGACAGAAAATAATAGGCATATTGCACAGTATTAAGTAGGCTCAACCATACATATGTAACTGTACATTGTTCTTAAAATCCCTCGAATGGCGATGGTCTACAATTCTACATCATGAAACATGCTTTAAGACGTATTCATAACAGAGGGTGCAAAGTTCTCTTAGATAGAAATGTATAATGTCTAACTACGAGGTAGTAACTGTAATACGTCGAGAGGTTTCCTTGACTGTCCTTCTTCCTCATCATCAGACTTTTAGTTACAGTCACAACCCACCAAAGTGTAATATGCACATCAATATAAATTAATCAAGCTCAAACATCGACAAGTCACAGTAGTGAGTTTTGACAGTTCCCCTCGATTTCCTGGGATGTCATGATCAGATCCTGGACTCATGGTACTTTCTCATAACAAAAAAAATGTTTAGTGAACCTGTACTTCTCTTCATAAAAGCTACGAAGAGGAGTATAAATCCATATATTAATGTTGAAAGAACTATTTCCTAACTCCTAGTAATTGAGGACTTACACCTTCCATCATCAGCTCAGCAGCATAACATTATGATTGCCAGAAGCAAAAGCCAATATAACTTTATAAAATATGTAAAACGCGGTAAATGTGCCTATAAAATTTGACGTTTCCCCTCGATTTCTCCAGGATCCCATCATCAGACCCTGATATCCTCATCATGGTACCATTCCGGGAGTATCTTCTTTCTAACTTGTAAAACGAATTACGCTAAAAATAGATTTCTGGTTCGCGCATGCAGAAACCATAATAGTAAATTTAAGGATGTTGACATATTTTTTGAAAATTCCACATCTTTTAAGAAAAAGATTAAGATTTTGATGGGATCTATTAAACTATAGAGAATATTATTTTATGTTGTGTGCATTTCATTTGGAAGTTGTTGTTGCAGTAAATTTTGAAGTGTTATTATTAATAATTTTAGTTGATAAAGTCATATAAACCAGTATCCAAGAATGTTAACCTAACCTATTAAATTACTAGTTGATTAGGTACTACTGTTGCATGTCTGCTAAAACTATTACGGAAACTGTGTTGGCTAATGCATTGTCACTGTTACATGTAAATTATGTTAAGTAGCTGTTTGTTTCCTTAATAATAAATAAAAAATAAAAATAAAAATAAATAAACTAAAAAAAAATCATCAAAATCGGTTCAAAAATAGCGAAGTAATCGGCGAACTAACATAAAAAAAAAAAAACGGTCGAATTGAGAACACTCCTTTTTTTGAAGTCGGTTAAAAATAGGCGTTTAATACGTATATTTTGTTTATGCATTCACGATATGACATCTTAAAGGTTTCCGTCAAGTGAATATTTTAAATCATTGTATGGTGGACTTATTTCAAACAAAACTACAAAAAAGAGTAACTACCTTATTTTAACCTATGGTTAGCTCAGCAGATAAAATTATAGATTATATATATTGTATTGTTATACAAAATGAAGTTACAAAATCAGACCTTGTTTCAGTGTATATTTAATATAATTTGTTTGAAAAGATAGATTAACTCAGGAGCCTCAAGAATCTTGTTAATGTTTCAAGCTTAAAATTCAATAATTTAAGTCGATGTTAGTTATAGATGATTGCATTAATAGACTATTTATAAAATTTAAATTTCAATTAAGAAAGTTAATACAGCGGTATCCAAATGAATTTTTACTAGGGAGTACATTGAATTCTGGTAGGGGCATTTTGTAAAAATTTTAAAAAATAATTTGCTCCCGAGCCACTATAAACTTATTTATGTATCAAGATTATTATTTAGTATCTATTATAGCCTTCTTAGTATCGAACTGAATAATGGTTGTGAATTGTCTGAAATTTACTATTATTATGTAGCTACGCTTGAATTTTGACCACTTTGCGACAACTTATATATAAAAGTATCAGTGTTATACATTATTATTTTAATATTTTCCGTTATTCATTTACTTTTAGTGTGATAATATGTACTATCTTGTTATTTCATGAACTGAGAAACATTAAATCGGTAACAATACATTTTTATTTCTATTTACAAATATTACCTACATATGAAACCATATTCTGGCAAATAAATATTAATAAATTCAAACAAATAATTTAGTATTTACTACTATTATAATACTTTAATACCATTTAATTAATTATGAGCTATCTAGTTGCCACTATCGTGTATTGCAAATGAACTAGGAATGGTTTTGTAGAGAAATTAATTGCTTAGGCCACCTGCTACTCCTGCAACTCGACCATAATTGACCAGCAAAACGTTTCTAGTTTATTTCCGGCATCATTAAGTAGTTAACAACATAAATTATATACGTGTATGTAATTCTGTAAGTAAAATACTTATGCCCATTACAACGATCGATCAGCAATTGGGTCCGTTTGTTTATCATTAGAGTTACATACTTTATTGCCTGGTAACAAAGACCCATATAAATATATATTTTTTGATACAATGTTATATTTTGACGTGACAACGTCTTATAAATTGGTTTGCCGGGTGACACTTCAAGAAACTGCGTTACGCTCCGCTCACGTTATGCGCTTACAATGAGAGCGAGTGAGAGGCACGCGTCCCTTCCACTCGGGCATGGTTAGCCCGCCTAAGAGCGAGAGAGACAGACATAAAAAGTGGAAGGGACGCGTGCCTATAAATTAATGTTTTAAATATAATTCTTTGTATAAATAAATGTTTTAAATTGTTACTATTATTTCATCCTTCTTCCTACTATACGAATGAATATTCACATTAAAATTATTTTACCACTCAAAGTCGTTGTCACGTAAAACTTTCGCCCGTATACCGACTTTACAGGCAACCAACCAGTTTTTTTCAAATTAAAATTACCCAAAGAAATTGTTTACAGTTCTAACTGAAGAATAAAAATGCAAGAGATATGCTAGATTTAAGTTCCCCTTAATTGATTTAAGGCCATTTTTTATTTATCATAAGAACGCGGTTAATAAAGAGTTTAAGCAGGTAATTGCTGCTTCATCGTACTGGCCACTATAAATAAAAATTAAACTTGGATGGTTTAGATTTTAGGGTGAAACTCTTTTCAAACGAAAACGTTAATGTCCAAATTAAAGCAAATCTCTTAGTGCGTATTGGGTTTTACCTAAGCCACAATACGACATCCACGCTCCACAAAAGGTTGTGTATGATATTAGAGATAGCTTTGTAAATTGGCATATCATTGCGTTAGTTGATGACTTTTCAAACGCTTTTAATGCATTGGATCATGAGATACTTTTAGCTATTCTTTCCCTTTGGGTTCTCGGTCAAAACAAGGATGTAGTTTTACTGCTTCATTAAGTTTATCGTCTTACTATCATTATGTGGATGATCTGCAAATAAACGAACAGTAGGATGTATCTTATTTATACAAAACTAACGCACTGTTCTACGAAGAGTTGCATAAAAAATATAATAAATAAAATAAAATTGGTGACAGTAACGGGATGCTCGTAAATACGGATAAATGTCAGGCTATTATTGTACGCAACTCTTAACAATTGTCGCGTTTGAATCTTCATACTGTCACTTTCTTATATTACAACATATTATAACAATGCTTAATTTTTGATAATAAATAATTACTAATAATAGATATCATTATCATCCAAATCTATAATCTAAGATCACAAGTTTATTGTTTCTCTGTCCGCTCTTTTTCCCGCTCTTTTAACATTGTATATGCGTTACCATAGCAACGCGTTAACGGCAAGTAGTTCGTCTACCGGACGCTAGATGGCGCTAACGGAAAAATATTTAATAATAGAAATAAAATAAAAAAATTGTCCACCCGTGCGAAGCCAGGACGGGCCGCTAGTAAATAACTACTATCTTAATTACACAAACAGACGGTGTAGTAAAAGTTTTATACAGGTGTTTGGGATAAATTTGACATATTTATGATAATGTTTTTCTTCAGGTAAGAGGTATTAATCCATACTACTCATCATTTAAAAATTTGGTCCCTTCTTCATTTATATACAAGATGTCAGAGAGGATGGATGACTGGAGCCCACCTTGAAAAGAATAACTTCCATGATGATAATTCGTGCCGGCCATCAAAATAAAGATATTATGACTGCTGCCCAATGCTCTCTGAACACAGTCAACACAATCAGGCATGAACTAGAGACTTGCAATGGTGACTACGAAGCTGTAGCAAGAAAGATCCATTACAGACGATGTGATTGCGTTCGTAGAGTTGTCTGAAAATTTATACGACTTCACCAATCCAAATGTTTGGCCTCCAAACTCCCCAGACCTTAACTCTATAGGTTATTTTGCATGGGGCACAGTTGACACCAATTGCTGTGCCAGTTATACAAAAGCCCAGTTAATGAATAAAATCAAGAGTATTTTTGAGGCCGTTCCCAGGGAGACTGTAGCATCAGCTTGTTCCAGGTTCCCAAGGAATTGAAGCTGTGATCGATGCTAATGGAAGTTATTTTGAGTGAAACTTCTTAATAGTATTGTAATTTCTGTGCGTGTTATTTAGTATTTACAAAGAAGATTTCCTTTTTAATTACGAAATTGTCAAATTTATCCCGAACACCCTTTATAGTGATGCGGTTTATTCGAGTGGAGTGCGTTATCGACCTTGGAGACCCCAGCCGAGCTGCGAGCCACGCTCCCGCGACAGGCACGACCGAATCTTATTAACAAGCATACGAGTGTCGCTCACAAAAACAAAATTGCTTACTCATATTGATATTCATCTCAATTTACTTAATTTCTCAGGATAAGATTAAAAAGGCTGTATATTTTATTTAGGGTCTGTGTTAATCCCGTAGTGGGTAGATTGTACAAATATTTTTTATGTAATATAACGGCTGCAGCTAGAGTTTTATCTGCTAATTTACTTCTAAATTTAAATTTGTTAAGGGTTGAACCTGTTTTGTGAATAAGCATATATTTTCTGTTGTAATTAATATAAATTTCCTTTTGAGTGCATTTTTAATAAAAAAAATGATAGAAAAAAATACTGCCTGAGTATAACTTGTGATTATGATTTTTATTACAGTGCACTCGCTATTTTGCCAGCCTAGGTATACCCACGACCCCTAACTTATTTTGATTGTTCATTTTTTATCGGTACATTTGTGCTATTTTTGCTAAATTCTTATTTGCTATTTTTATATATAATAAAATGCGTGTGACGGTCTACATAGAAATTGCATAAACTTAATAATGATAGACTTGTAGTAGACAAAATGCAGGTAAAATCAATCGGAGTCATAGTAAACGCCACAGTATTTCTTTGATAGATAGAATAATTTATTTGCACAAACATTTCTAACATCTGTTCTTAAAATTTTATAAGAAATCCTCAAATTTCATCACTGTGTGGTTTGCAAATACTTAATTATTATTTCCAATAAATCATTCAAATAACAATTTGAATAAATAATAAAATGTCAATTGTAAAATAAAACCATCAAAAATTAAATGATTTAAGTTAATGAAATTATACAGCATTAAATTGTCGTATATATAAACATACCATTTATAATAAGATTATTAATTCGATCTAAAACATCATGCAAGTAGATACCAAAAGAATAAAACCTAAAAATAGTAAAAGCTAAATACAGCCCAATATGGTGACAATAGCATTATTATTATTTTTTATTTTGATATTCTTGAATGTAATAAAAGCCCTGCATAATTTTTTTCTTAAATTTTATTTGATTATTGGAGTCTTGGATATATTGGAGTAATTTATTGTATTTACTAGCTTTCCGCCCGCGGCTTCGCCCGCGTAGAATTCGGTTATATTGCGGTGTAAAGCAATAGCGTAAGCTATCATTCCACTTCTTACGTATTTTAAAAAACACATCGTTACCATGTTTTAAAAAACACCCAGCGCCATCCATCGCATACCTCAAGAACTAAATATCGTAACTAATACTTATACCAATTTGTAATTCGTTGACTTTAGTGATTTCAGGATAAGTAGATATAAAAAAAACAATTTAGACGATAAATCAAATTGTACGTCATCCCTCGAGAATTCCTCATTTTCGAGGATTCATTTTCGTATCATTTAGCTTCAAAATTTACATGTTCATATTCGTTTGCAACATATAAGTAGATGTAAAAAAACAGTTTAGACGATAAAACAAATTGTACGTCATCCCTCGGGAATTCCTCATTTTCGAGGATTCATTATCATATCATTTAGCTTCTAAATTTACATGTTTATATTCGTTTTCAATATTTTACGTTGTTTTAAACGACACACAGCGCCATCTACAATCCATTCATCAAGCAAACAATATTTTTGTTTTTCCTCGGGAATATCAATTTATTCCAGGATAAAAAGTACCCTATTATTTAATCCGGACTTTAATCTTTACGTCTGCAAAATTTCAAAGCAATCGGTTGAGTAGTTACGGCGTGAAAGCGGAACAAACAAACAAACAAACAAACTCACTTTCCGATTTATAATATTAGTAAGGATGTCAAAACAAGTTCGATTAAGGTAGGTATATTTTTGCACTAATCATATCTATAACATAGCACTTTTATGACCTGGTTTGTTTAAAAAAAAAACTGCCGATACTTTTTACAAAGATGCAAATGCTTCTAGTATATAGAGCCAAGGAAGGGAAACCCAAGACTACAGAATTTACCCAAGAATACCATAACGGAGCATTGAACCTACGTCACCATGATATACATTCATTGCTGCTGTCAGCGATATCGTTTTACGAAATTTTCTCAGTGCAAAAATAGCCTTCTCTATTTCTGACAAATATATTCTATATGATCGTTCAAGCAACAATGTTAATCAACAACAATACCCCAAAATAATATTAAACTATTAGCATTTTCTACTATTTCATTCATATGTTGTATTTAAATCGGGATATGTTCTTATCGCGGAAAGTTTGAAATCCTATTACTTTTGTTTTATTTATATGGATGTTTAAATTTCATGGGTATTTCTGTATATTTCTATAAATATTACACATCTATATATCATATATGTATGTCCATCCGTTACTCTAGTATCCATAACACAAGCCTTATAGTGCCCATTTTGGGCTAGGCTAATTGGTGTGAATGCAAGACATATTATTATTATTATTTACAGTTAAACTTTGTAAAGTCTGAAGTCAAAGTAAGAAAATATTTATTATAGGGTTTTAATTCCTCTATGATAGTATATTATTGCGTATTGTATGATGATGATAAGTAAGAAAAATCAGTAAATTTATACCCATTATGAATCTAAGATTTCTACCGCAGCTAATAGGAAAGCTGATGACCTTGGAACAGCTGAACTGATTTCGATAAAACGAGCTAAAAAACCTGCTTTCAAATATAACACATCATATCCAAATCGACTCACCCTTTTTACCGCACACGTGGTAAACTTAAAAGAAAATTAACGACAATAAAAGTTAACTCTCTGACCCGTTTTTTCACAATCCACTAAGTTCTTTCTGAACAGATGAAGTGAAGTGACACACCTGCTCGGAAAGATGAATTTAGGATTGTTTTCTCTAATAATATTTGTAAAAAGATAACTAAGTCATATTTTTTTTTTTTCAAATCAGACGTCACCTGAAAAATCGTCCTTTAATCAATTAGAATGTAATCCCTATGGAAAGATTATTTAGCCCGGAGGAAGAGCTTCCTATTGCCCTTGCAGAAGGTATGTAACTAATATATAATCTAATATCACAGTGGTTTGTGTGTTTGTCTGTCCGCTCTTTTTCCCGCTCTTTTTCCATTTTATCAATTAACTTTACCATAGCAACGCGTTAACCGCAAGTAGTTCATCTGACGGACGTTAGATGGCGCTAACGGAAAAATATTTAATAATATAAATAATTAAAGAATTTTGTCCACCCGTGCGAAGCCGGGACGGGCGGCTAGTCCATAATCTAACATTACAGTGGTTTGGGTGTTTGTCTGTCCGCTCTATTTCCATTGTATCAATAACGTTACCATAGCAACGCGTTAACCGTAAGTAGTTCGATTACCGGACGCTAGATGGCGCTAACGGAAAAATGTTTTATAGTAGAAACAATTTAAAGAATTTTGTCCACCCGTGCGAAACCGGGACGGGCCGCTAGTGACAGTAAAATTACAATGACATACACCAGATTAATGCCGTTGAAACTAATCCTAATATTTGATGTCATCTAAAATATTCTATTAAAAGCTTCAATATTTTAGGTATGTAAGTCTACTTTTAAACATTTATTATGTATTATTATTACACAATACATTGAAATGATATAAGATATAAGCTCAATGGCACAGTCGTAAGTACGTTCGGCATGTGGTGGCGAGAATAGCAACTTTAATAAGGCCTCTTCTTTAGAAGACCTCATGGAGCTGCTGTTAGCGATTTGAAGTCATGAACTTTCTGTAACTTCACGAGGGCGTCGGTTCATTCCAATTTCCAATTCGTGGTCGTCATTCGACAACCTTTTTCTGCAACGATCATCGATTGAAATTATGAGCTATACATATGTATTTTTAGCAAAGTCCTCATCTGAATTCAATAATAAGGATTTTATCCATCAGTTACATGTTTACAATATGAACAACAACAAAAATAATATAAATAGATTCTGATCTATGGGATCTGTCCCACGCGTGACCCCAGAAAACCTATATTAAAGTGCTATATATAATCTCTCTTAAAATAATGATTAAATATATTATTTATTTAATAAATAAATGCACAAATAAGTAAAAGCAAGCTATAACTGTGTTTAGTAATTTTGCCGCTTACTTACAATGCAATATAACACAATGCACTTCCATGAGACCAATATTAATATAAAGTGGAGGTAAACTAATACTGTCAAAATATCGATGTTTTGAATTTAATCTTTTAGTAATTTTGAGTATTGGCTATGAACATATTTTATACATATACAAGAAAATAATGAAAATGTTTTATTCAAGAACACAGTTCATATCAAAAATAAAGTTCGGGATAGGCATGTTATGTTAAATAATGTTATTTTAATTATGTTTTTGCAATCCCGAAATATCAACACCCATTTATTATAAGAGTAATGCAGAGGTATGCACCGAGTTGATTTTGATGATAATAATGGTAACCAAATTTCACTTTTTTTGGTAAACAATAATTTAAGCGTATCGACATTTATTCTTTTTTATATTAGTTAAAGTCGGTTATAGCAGTCCGTTTGGCCCGAAGCGATAGTAAAAAAACAAATTTCTTGATAGAAGTGTAGGTAGATAAGTTCATGTTGTTGGATTACTCATTATAAATAGAGTAAATAAATTCAGTCCAAATAAAATACAACGTTAGCTTCTCCAATAGTGTCGCAGAGGGGCTCGAAGGTTCCGTCGTGTTTTTTATTATTATTATTATTTTATTTTGAATAGGTTTATATTGATCACAAGACGGGCCAAGACGGGATCCACGATGAAGCGAGGTAACCCAGAAAGTGCTTATTCATCCTGGCTTTGAAAACGGACGGTACTTATACTCGAAAATAACATCATGCTTAGTAAGTTCTGACCTTACCTTTCTCTTAAGTTAAAACACGCAGACCGTTATTGATATTTCAATAAATAAATAATTACACATGTGTAAATATTTATAAGGAATAATCTTAAATTTTAAACTAAATATTTTTAAATTAAGGACAACTGTTTATTAACCGATACGATAAATATGTTACCTTTGATGCTGGCGACCATAAGTTTTACAACTGAATGAACTAACTATAAACTCAGATTTCAAAACTGTTATTTAAATCGTTTTGGTCTCAAAAACGAAAATGATTTTTGGTAAGTATAGCCTCTGTTTACTCTTGGGCATCAGAGAAAGGCGAGACGGTTTTATTACCAATACAGACACGATAAAGCCACGGCTAGAACTATCTCTCTTATTAATCTCCATTACGCATTAGTGTGTGATTGGATTACGTAACTATTGACGAATAGTTTCAGAGAGAATCTCCGCTTCCTCTTGTGGTAATTAATCAGGCAGGCCACCTGTGACTGCCCTCTAATATCTTTAATATCCAAGACGAACAAACCCACACAGTGATTAGTAGGGATAGACGACGTTTTTGTCCCAAATTATTAGAGGATAGATAAACTTCTAATTATATCAGTAATTGTGTTTATCTCTCGTTTACGCTCCATTATTTTTATTCGCCAAACAGTAGGTTGTTATTTTTAACATCTTAAACGGAAATTAACACAATCAGTGGACGTCTGTGTAAGTTAGAGCTATGAAATTCTGCATGTAAATTAAATATATTTACGTGTAGGAATAACAACAGTATAATTGAACGAATGAACTCATTGAGTACCTCGTTAAGAGCCTGCTCACATAGGTTACTATTGTCACCGTTACTATTTCGTCACTTCTTTCTGCGTCCATGGAGATGTATGGAAGTGCGCACACGTAGCAAATTGAGAACTTGGTGACTTTACATACATTTCAATAAAGTGACGAAATACTCAGAAATAAGTAATCCGTGCCCGCATTGACATCGAGAAGCGTATACAATTAGTGTTAAGTCCGTATGTTAGGTTTTTTGTTTATTTGGGCCACAATTTTTTTTTAAATAAATAAACAATACCTATTTATAGCAACTCGACCACGGAGGTCGTCAATATCAATCAATATTTAAAAAAAGTCATTAATTCTTTGTTTCTTTTGAGGTAGACCATTTTGTGTTACATTGTTGATTATATATATATATATATTTTTTTTTTTAACCGATTGCATCCTTTCTGTAACTACTGACACACTCTAATTTCATAGACGTAATAGGTTGCTTGTCGGAACGAAACAGGCCGAGTTTCAGAGCCAAAGTAATGTGTAAATAAATTTATTAGTAAAGTCAATATAGACATGGGTATTCGTCCCGTAGTTGTGAATTAAAAAAATAATATACTTTAGTCTTTATATGTATATAAATCTGCAGATGTTATTCATATAATATATAAATAATATTTATATAATACTTTAACAAAATGTATTACAACCTTTTTTTCTAAGAAACTAAATCCCGCAGCGCCGGATTTCCCACCAAGGAAAGCTGTGTCCAACGTCCACCTACAATGCAAAAATCTGCATCGACACGGCAGCGCAGACGATCGTAAATAATCCTATGGACCTGAAAAACATTTCAGTGAATCCAATAAAATACGTATCCGCAGAGACTACCGCCGCAGCGGGCTCGTTACCACGCCTAGACGATTTATTGAGATTTGAACGCTGAAATATTGTAGGTGTTCCATTTTTAAAATCTTTTATGAAATACAAGCTCGATATCTTCAAGTTTGAAACCTCCAACTTTATATAAGTCGGGGAATTATATTTTTGGAATATCGACATAATGTTATTTCAATCTCAATTTTGTAATCTTTTTATACTTATTGGGTCGCTTATTTTTAAATCGCCAGACTTTGTAATGAACCAATCTGAACCAAAGGTAATAAAATATTCTCGTCTTGTTTAACAATTATAGTCAAAATGATCTTTTATAAAAGTGAAATGTTATGTCGTTAATCTACGATATCACCAAATAAAAACTGAGCAGCAGTTGCAACTTAAAACGACTCGCGACATCATGGTTATGGTTTGGAAGGGGAAAAAACAAGCATAATATCACCAATAACATCAAAACTTCCAGGTCACGACTATAAAAGAAAATTGCACTTTTTCTTTGAACGACACCGTAGACGAGTTGGCCTAATTTGACAAGTTAACGACGACTGTCAAAATGCGACTGCTAGTAATAAAATGATGTAAAGGGATCACTAAAATAGTAAAAAAAGGAAAAATATAACCATATCTAAATATTATATCAATTGCTATTTACTGCAAACAATTTACAAGTAATCATTTGTCATTCAAGTTAGAAGTTGGCGTTTGCGTTCAGACTAAGACTTGTTTTTTGTCTACAGGTTGCACTATTCCATATTCAATGTAGGTCTCAAAAATAAATTGAATGTAAAAATAATATCTTGTCAGCTTTTGAATGTCGATCTTATTCTTGAAAATGTGTCTACATAATAACTTTAAATAAATTGTTGAAAAAAAAACACATTACACAATACTCAAAAATATATCATGACCATGATTTTGTACTGATAGTATTAGATTTAATTTTAAAAACGTAGAACATTGTTTTGAAAGTATTTTTCGATCGATTAGTTATTATGCAATCAAAAGAGTTTTTAAGGTTTAAGTTAAAAAATAAACTTAATAAGAAAAAGTTTTCTGTTTTTATAATTGCTTTATTTATAGAATAGTGAGTGTTTAAACACATTCAAAATTTCCAAATTAGAGAAAATAAAACAGAAAAAGGTTATATAATGATGTTCTCATCAGAGAAATAATGGCTCTAGGAGTTTAAATATTTATACTATGTATATTAAATTACATCGCATTAGCGGGTTAAACAAGTTTGCAAATTTCTGCTATTTATATTAGGAGTATAAAAAGCTTTCAAATATCTTGATTGTTCGTTGTTATAAAATGTGAAATCCGTCCACGACACGTGACATGGGATACAATGCTGTAAAGATAAGGTGCTTCCAAGTCAGTGATTTCATTGTCAATCTCTTACGCAGCGTGGCATGTTTGCAGATGAAAACGGTTGGAGAACGATGCCAAACAAAGTCGTCAAGTCTTCCGAGGCAAAAGTTACAATGCCCTGACCATAGTTGTTGATGCATGCATTGTAAATGCTATGAATTAATATATGTAGTGAGCAGTGGCGTGGGGTGAAAAAAAAGGAAGGTTAAGCCGGACCAAAAAACGGCTAATGCGTAATTAAACAAAATATCATATTATAAAAAAATATGCAATAAATTACATACCTGACCTGAGTGTGTTCATGTGTTGTGTTAGTTTACCTTTTCCATAACTACGACGAAATGTTAGGTTTGGTGATTTGCTTGCGTTGCGTGCGTTGTATGCAATTTATCAGTTGTTAGTGTTCACCACCTTCACCATACATGACATCACTGGTATTATATGAACAGTGCATGTCGAGTATGATAAAAGTGGCTTTGAAAAAAGCCGTTTTAAGCACACGTCACTCGCACAGGGGTTATAATATATAGAAAAACAAGAACCAAAAATAAGTGAAACTTCACTTGCTGAACATATTCTACTAACTATATTATTACAAATGGTGAATGTTTTTACTTAATTACGCGAAAATGGCTTAACGAATTTGGATGAAATTTGGCATGCATGTAGCCTTGGACACGGAATAGAACAATCAACATGGCCTGAATTCCACACATACGAAATCGCAGGCATAAGCTAGCAAATAAATATCAGTAGAAATATTGGATGTTTTTATTTTGTTACTTGTCGTTTGTCGTCTGTCTTCGCCATATATATATTCTATAACCCGATAAATTTACGTAACATTTTTTTGATAAATTATTTATTTATACATTTAAATTATTTAAATTTTAAAGATTTTAAATTATAAATTATTTTATTTGTATTCTAACATAATTCTACGGTTTTTCTTTACGAAATGAGCCAGAATCCTTTCATAAAAGTCGCTTTTTTGTTGCAATTTTAACAATAGATGTTTTTCAATTGATATTACTCCGAGATTTGATAATCTTGCCTCACTTTGGCTGTTTCGTGTATAAGTATGAATCCGCTTCAATGCCGAAAACGACCTTTCCGCGGAAGCCACCGATACGGGAAGAGTCAAAATAATTTGACATAAAATTAAAAGCTGAGGAAAAGCTTCATTCAACGTGGATTTAAAAAGATATAAATAAAGTTCGTAAACATCTAAATTACTAATTGATGAAGTACTGTATAAAACTTTTAATTCGTTTTTTAAGGCGTGAAAATCAAATATATTTGGAAATTCGGATATTAATTTAGACACGCTTTCCTCAGGAAAACTACTACGGTAACTCGCGTATTTCGATTTGTTGACTAAATCAAGAAAAGTTAAGTTCTGAAAAGATGAATAACGGGAGTTTATTTGGCTTTTGATGTTATCTATTATTTCAACGAATAAACGCTTGTATTGTGTTTTTAAGTCAATTTCTGTATCCAGCCGCCGGCGTCGTCGTGGTGGTTCACAATATTCCTGAATACTACTGAAAATAAAATCAAATTGCTTTAAAAACTCTTCTGACATCCAAGATTGAAATGCATTTATTTCTCTAACTGAGGTTTCGATGTCGACTTGTTTGGTTTGAAGCAAAGCAAATAAAATGTCAGTTCTGGCAAAAATCTCCGAAAAAACATGTAAAAGGAAACAAAATTGCATATCTTCTAATTTACTTACAAACGACTCCGACATGGATGCAGAATCAACATCCCACGATTGGGGATCATCTAATATATGATTAAACGTTTCAATCATATCTAACCTGCAATTAAATATAACATTAATAATGCGTGAATGATAATGCCATCGCGTTTCAGCTACTCCAGGCATACGACGGTCGGAAAACTGTTTTAAAAGATTTGACCGCTTCGACGATTTGTTGAAAAACCTGACAATTCCATTGATATGACCAAAAAATGATTTTAATTCCGAAATATTTTCCAAGGATTTGCTTAAAACCAAATTAAGTATATGAGCATAACACGGTACGAAACGTGCGAGAGGGCATTGACCCCGTACTAAAGACTGAACGCCTCCGCGTTCACCTGACATAACGGCCGCACCGTCGTATGTCTGACCGATCAATTTGTCTTTGCATCGATATTGTTCAAGAATATTAAGCAACTGAGTCGCTAATACAGCCGCTGTCCGGCTTTCACTAACGTCGTAAAAACCTACAAATCTTTCCTCCAGACCGTTTTCGGTTAAATAACGAAATATGACTGATAATTGTTCCCTATGACTAACATCTGGGGTTTCGTCTATCATGACTGAAATGAATTTAACTTGGCTAATCTCAGACCTAATCTCGTCTAAAATTGCCGCCGCGATGCATTGTATAAGATCATTTTGAATGTCTCCCGAGAGACCGGTAAACACGGAGTGTGAATTAGATGAACATTACTCAAATAAAACAATGTTTCTACATAATTGCCACGATTGTCTGAATTTAAGTTTTCACTATGGCCGCGGAAAGATAACTCCTGTTTTCCAAGAAGAACAACAGTGTCAATTAAACGTTTCATTAAGTTTCGATTACGCTCCACTTTTCGATTATGGGCTTCATAACTATTACCGAAAAATGTTTCTATTCTATTATTTCCAAAATCGTGTAATAATAAACAACTGCGTAAATGTTTTTCAGTTTGAGTATGTTTCCTAGCCGAATTTGTCAAATTATTAATGTCTGAAAAACCCGTTTTATTCCAAGCACTGTTTGTATCGGAAAACAACAAACATGGAAAACAAAATAATTTATTTAATTTGCAACTGCCCGTTAACCAATTGTATTTATCATACATAGAACTGTGAAAATGTTTGAAAAATCCGTCTTTACGCCTATAATCAATTTTTATATCGGGACAAGCCCGTCCATTTTTTATGATATATTTTTTATTTTCGAAAGATTGATTGGAGAACGAAGTTAAGTCATTTAATAAGTAATCTGTAAGACAACAGTCAATTTGTATCAATGCCGCCATTTCTCGTCTAACCGCGTCACGACAAATAACAAAGTTAAATAAACTATAAAGACAAACCTTTACGAGGAAACGAAACAAACTATTTATTACAGACTAACACAACACTCGGCAAGTAAAATTTCACTTATTTTTCACATCTATTCATTCACATAAACAATAATTCACATAAATGCTAATTTATAGCATAAATTATCCGTGCTGACCGTGACCGCGTAATGAGTGATCTGTGATCAATCAAGCGAGTGTCAGCCTCAAGGTCGAGGTCGCGCGAAACTAGACGCTCAAGCGAAAAGAAACCTTAACGTGAGACAAATAAAGATTGGTAGGCTATCCGAGATCGAGTTATCTATAAACAATTATTACGAGGCTTTTGCATGTATTTGTTTATGTATGTGTGAGTGATTTGCATACATTTGGCATTTGTAAATTCCCAATATTTTGATCGGGTTGCCGGAGCGGAGGAGCGCGTCGCACTTGTCGCGTCATATGATTGTAAACTGTGTTTGTGTGCGTTTGCTATTTCAAATACATTGCGTATCTTGTATACGGGATATAGAAGAATATTTTTACAAAGCGCGCAATGTAATTATGGCGTTTGCAATCCGAAAGCCGTTGAACTTCGGCTTACATTACAAAGCGGGGTAAGCTATTATTGAAAATAATAAAAAAATTATTAGTGATCGCCAAGGCAACCCGATGGGAATCGTGTTATATGCACGCGTCGCCACTGGTAGTGAGGATTACTCTGTTTTATATGTTTTTACTCTTTCTTTTTTCTTTCTCTTGACTTTTATAAATACATCTTAATGTCTAAAACACCAAGCTATTATTGGTAAGCTTCTATCGCCAATGATCTTAGATTGGAAGGGTTTATATAACTTATATCACAAATTCGTAAGTTTATATTGTTTTTTTTATTTATCTAATACTGACAATTAAAAACTCGTTCATAGGAGCCATTTTCACATGATGTCACAAGTGTACTATGAGTAATAACATAATATTTATAAATATATTTAATGATATTTTAATCTAGCACGTTAATAAATATTCATTTTATTGAAAATAAATAAGATAAGAAGCATTTTATTCAATATGAGTATTGTCAATGTTTTCATTGAAAGTGAACAACTATGCCATGTCTTTGTAAGTAGGGAGACCTTTTACCGGGATGAAGCCGCAAAGTACTTGGAAAGGGCTATTTTTTTTCTCCCTTTAATGTATTACAGTAGTTTTTGAGATAATAGAACTAAACATTCATAAAAAAGAACTTTTTTTTTTTTTTTTTATAGAAAATTTTTTATAGAACTTTTTTTAATGAATAATTAATTTTAATTTTAAAGTTTAATTATTAAAGGCCATGATCTCCACGCATTTTCCCCTTAAATAATAATTAATTTCGTAATGACCTTTTCACATAAGGGTTATTTAACAACTTATTTTAATTTATCTATAGGCAGGTCAGTTACTGGAGTCTCCTGTCAACAAAGACAGTTACATTTTTGTTTTGTTATACAAATTTTACACTGCTATTTTATTATTCTAAGGTTGTGAAAACTACTAAGTCAAGTCAGTTCGGAAATTGGGAGGCCTTTTCGAGAAGAAACTCAGAATTGTCGTCTTTCAGTAGGGGAGGCCGGGGCCACAGTTAACAACAATTGCATTTTTAGTTGTACTCCGAAGTGATTAAACATTTAGACATAATTTTTTCGCTACATGATGCTGTAACTATTTAGGTAACATGTTTTTAACTTAAATTGTAAATTAAATGAATGATGTCTGTAACTGCTTTCTTTCTCGCAACATAGTCGTTTGTTAATTTTTACCCCGTGTTTAGGGCTAGAATTAACAACTTTGGGGTAAGTATTAACATTCTATTACATCAACTAATATAAAATAATAACAAATTCATATATAACGTTACTTTCCATTAATGAAAGTGCAATTAATACGGACGTGTATGCAGCACATTTTCTTATATAACATTACAAATTACAATATATCTAAACATGAACAAAAACTAATAACCCCTTAACTGTTATATTATAAACCTTAATTAACAAAACCTCTAAGGATTTAGGTACTCGAGTAATTTTTCGTATATACATAATTATTGTTTATATGTATTACGTCACAAAATGTGACGAGAAACGAGTTGTTAATACGAGCACCCACATTTGGGTAGGTTCTAACATGTTAACTAACCCCGCCGATTTATCAAATTTAGCCCCAATAGTACATTTTTGATTTTAATTAACATAAAAATTATTTTTTTGGAAGCTAGTAAATACAGCCACGTATCATTATTAAGTATGCAAATATGCTTCTGGAAAAACAAAGACCAAAATTAAAACGCCGCGCCGTATACTTTTAGCATGAATCAAAAATTTGTAAAGTTATAAATGTTCATTATTTGCGTTATAAAGTGGTACGGTACATAGCTCAGTCTGGCTATACGCGGTGCATAACTGACCAATCTCAAATCATATGGCGTGAACTAGGCTGCCTTCAAAAGCACTCTCTGTAGGTTTAGTATGTATAGTTTTTGAGAAATTTGCTTGTTATTACTTACCTCCGTTAATTGTAGCCCCTATCTCCTATCCGCTCGACATGTTGAACCCTGACTCCAGTCAGGTGTTGTTGGTCACAGTTGCCGCGGGATATCTGAAACAAAGCTTTTCCTAAATAGCATTTCGATATGTTGACGGCGCGAAAGTACACTCGAGAGCAATGAATCCGGGTCACTTAAAGAATGTTAAAAATCTCGGAAACTAAAAATTATAGGTTAATGCAATAAATTGTATTTAATAGACAATGTAATACTCCTTAAATGAAAGTAAAAAAAATATGAGTCACCATACATTTTATTAACACAAAATTACATAAAGAAAAAAACTACTGATCTCTCCTTAAAACAAAAATAGGAAACATGAAATGTTTGAACTTTATTACGATTTTCTTAAAATTTTAATACTTCGTATTGCCTTCTCGTGCTTCCATTACTGCGTTTACGCGGTTTGGCATGCTGTACACCAAGTTCCTTATACGATTTTGGGGAATATTCTCCCATTCCTCTGTGAGAGCAATTTTGAGCTCACGAAGCGTGATTGGGGGAGGGTTTCGTTGTTTTACGCATCTGCCTAGCTCGTCCCAAGCATGCTCGATCGGGTTGATATCCGGGCTGCGCGCTGGCCACTCCATACAAGTAATGTTCATCTCTTGAAGGTAGTCATTCACAATCCTACCTGTATGAGGTCGGGCATTGTCATGCATAAATATAGCATCCTCACCTAAATTGACCATAAATGGACCAACGTGATCATTGAGGATTTCTTCCACATATCTTACGCTAGTTAAAGAGCCGTTTTCTATGATCACCAGCTCTGTGCGACTTTCAGAAGAAATTCCGGCCCACACAAGTACAGACCCACCACCGTAGGCTACTTTTTATTCGATGCATGCTTGCTTGAATCTTTCCCCTGGTCTTCGATACACTCTGTGTCTTCCATCGTGCTTGTAGAGCATAAATTTTGATTCGTCGGAGAACATAACTTTTGACCAATCTTCAATACTCCAATTTACGTGGCTCTGGGCATATCTTAGTCTTGAAATACGATGCCCACGCTCCAGTTTAGGGCCGTTTGCAGGTCTAAGGGGTTTTAAGTTAGATTCAGCAAGCCGATGTCTTACTATCCATGCACTTGGGTTACTTCCTCCGAGGCGTCGAAACTGATTGGTGAGTTCAGTTCCTGTGAGAAAGCGATTTCGAAGCATGGTGTTCACCAAGTATCGGTCTTCTCGTGCTGTGGTACACCTGGTTCTGCCCGTTCCTGGTCTGCGTAGGTTAGAACCAGTTTCTTCGTAACGTCGGAGAACTCTTTGTACTGTTGACAGCGACACACCGACAGTCCTGGCTGTATCGCGCTGACTCCGGCCGGTTTCCAGCATTGTAAGTATTCTGGTGCATTCTTCAGGCGTAAGCGACATAATTTCAGCTTGAATAATGAATATAGAGCACTATCAACATGGTTTATGTACCCACATAAATGACAGATTACAAACAAAAGCAAAACCAAATGCTGTAATTTCGTAGTTCCATCTTCGAAAGTGGCCCTTTTTCAAATTTGATTTTTTTATGATATAACTTTACAATAACTAAGAAGTTTTAATACCTTCATTTAAGGAGTATTACATTGTCTATTAAATACAATTTATTGCATTAACCTAGCATTTTTAGTTTCCGAGATTTTTAGGATTCTTTAAGTGACCCGGATTCATTGCTCTCGAGTGTATAAGAACAAAATACCGACATACATTACAAATCTATAATTATGAGCTCATTGGTTGTGAAGCAACGTCACTACCGTACGGCTACTTGGTGCAACGGCAAATCCCACCTTCTACGCCAAAGGTCCCGGGTTTGAATCCCGGTAGAGGTATATGTGTAGCATTTGTTCCCGAGTCATGGTCGTTTATATAGGTACTTATTTATGTATTCTATACATTATTTAATATCCATAGTACAAGCTTACACTAGATAATTGTTGTAAGTTGCTTGAAATATATTTATTTATACATCAAAACAAAATTATTTATATATGTCAAAACCATGACACAAAGATTTGCTTTACACCCATATTTTCTACACTGTATCACATATTGCTCTGAAGAAAACAATTATATTTAGCAATAACTCTCCATCTCTTTCAAGCAAGGACGTGTTTTTCGCATACAGTGAACGATTATCCTATTTATAAATTGAAGATTTTATTACTATGTAGTATTTATGTATATTAAAATGTTTCAGTTTTTTTATTTTTATTAGAATTATTAATGTTTTAACTAATAATAAGTTTTTTACCTAAAAAATCGTTATAATTGTACACCTGTCATTAATTTTGTCTTAAACTTTTTATTGTATAAATTAGAAATGTAATACTTAGCTTTTGATTTAACATTTTTTACTTTTTTCATTTAGATTAGAAATCACCTTTAAGTTTAAACTACAAATATTCAAATGTCAATTTGCTATTGCCAAAATTAATTACGTCATGTGTCCAATATTGTTAGTTTAAATCGAGTAAAAAAGTAAGATATTACTAGTCTATTAAGTCTATGCTGACACGGTATTCTGTTTCGTATCTGGTATTATAAAACGCCTTTTCATGATACTTCTATCGCGACATGATTTTTTAATTTTTGGAACCTACAGAAACCTTTATCATAACATTATAACCTCCATCACATTATTAATTACAATACAGCCTTACATTACAGCCTTACAATAGACAAAACCACCGTAGGGAGATAAGACCATACTCTACTTTTTAATAAATAAATCTTCCAACTCTGATTTAAGAATTCACATTGTATTGAAATAACATTAATCATAGTTTTGCATTTAAAATGCCATAGATATTAAAGTCTTAAAATCTTATTTTTTAATATATTCCTATTGCCAAACATTTTTAATAATTTTCCGTTCATTGCTGTTTTGACCTAACCTCAGCAATTACCGTTACTTCTATAATATTTTGTTACTATTATGAGTAAAAATAATTTGATCAGGTAAGGTTCGTACTATAACCAGCAAAATATTATCTTTATTTAGGCGATATCTACCCTAATACATGACTGTCATTCAGTAAAACAATATTAATCTATTTCCATACTCTTTTCAGATTAACTATTTAAGAGATTAACCGTAAATTAATTTTACGTATTATGTTTATGAGTGTATATTAAGAGGTAGTGTGCGTAATGTTTTTTTTATTTTTTGTTGCATTTCATAGCAATATTAGCTTTCTGCACATAAACTTTAGCTGATCGACTTTTCACAATTCTCCGTTAACGTAATTTTTATAAAAAGTGGTACGGTTTTTGTGCTTTACATATTAATTCAAATAGACTATTATGTGTAATTTTAGAGGCTATTTCCTAGCTTCAATAGAACTATAATCACTGCGACCTGATCCTAAGTAACTTGCCTCCGAGATAGAGTATTTTCGTTTAGCCTGAAAGTTTCCAAGATAATCTAGAATGATCTTAAATGCGAAATATTTTAGTTACTCCGGGCTGATAATAACATCTTCCCAGGAAGATAGTTAGTTTGTGAATTAGGAATCGATAATCATTATAATAAATATTCTACCAACGCAAAACATGGACATAAAAAGTTCCAAATTACCTGCCATCCCCAACGATTCTGGAGCACACTCAAGCAGGAAAACCGAGAAATCGGCAACTCTGCATAAGCGCACAAACCCTGGAGGAAAACTGGAAGAATCACACAAGAGGCAAGCTGAGAAACACTCTCCGATTACCTCAGCACATCTCCAAATCGTGACAGACTAAACAGGCCTTGCAGAGGCAATACCAGTGGACATATACATCATCCTACAAAGGAGCGTTGTTGTTCACAGACGCCCTTACATAAAGGGTTACAATATCAAAGCGACAGCTCTCCACACTAAAGGACAGAAAGGCCTACCGGACCGCAGTTGTCCCAACAGGCATACGAGATGCCCTTCTGTGGCTCTTCAGTGGGTGGGAATGGCTCGGACGAGCGTGCTTTCTCGAAGGGCTTCTTATTCATACCAAAATCACCGACTCAGTGAAACTACACAGAGTCCTTGGTGCCCAAAACCCGTGGTACAAGATAGACTCTTGGCAGTGTTACGATTTGACGATCGACGATAAACCGAAGGACCCTCCTTCGGTGGTTCCAAAGAGAGGAGGAGGTGGTTCATATGATCCTTGGAATCCAAGAAAACCAAAGACAAAGCATCCTGGACAGAGAGAGAAAAGTGGCCCACATGTCCGGGAGCAGATACATCTGCGTCTTCACTTCCCAAGATGAAACAACGGCAGAGCCCACACCGCCAGAGGCAGTTACTTTGGATTAGAAACAACAGAATATGCGGTCTTAATAACAACGGAGGTAAGTTACGTTTAGGCGCCTACATTGACGAATCCAGAACTTGCATATTTATACCAAATACCGTAACACATACCATGCTTAACGAATACTGTTCTACAGATCTTACAGCAGTAAAAATTAAAAAAGACAGATATACAACCCCGGTGTTAGCGTCAGTGTATATGCCGAGCGATGGCGAGGTTCCAACAAGAGAGCAAGCAGTGCTGGTGAAAAGCTGCGAAAAACAAACTTGATCATCTCCGCAGACATCACACACTATCCTCTGTGGGAAAGTAAGGATACAAATAAGAGAGAGAATAAGTGAGCTAATAACGAAATATCTATTTAAAACAAACCTAA
This sequence comes from Calamotropha paludella, assembly GCA_927399485.1. NCBI lineage: Eukaryota > Metazoa > Arthropoda > Insecta > Lepidoptera > Crambidae > Calamotropha > Calamotropha paludella. Next base: position 14,944,665 of record OV656815.1, on the reverse strand, counting down.
ACATTATACACAGAGACACTGAACCGTCCTTTGTAAGTACAAGGTATCAAACCATCGTAGATATAATTCTGGCAACAAACGTGGCTGCCAACCTCATCGAGGTATGGCACTTATCAAGTATGTAACCACCGCGTATGTAACCAAATAAGAAACAAACCAATAGACCCAGTCCCATATCGCAACCCCGCAAAACAGACATAACTAGGTACACAAACCTGTTGTAGGTTTGTTTGACACTAACACTAAATCACTTAGCACAGATAGCATAGAAACTATCGTACAACCACTCACTGCAGCTCAAAAGCTCAAAACTGTCTTAAAACTGAATTAATTTGTCCTATAGTTACACCCAGAGGTTCGGAAAAACGTCCTGGTGGGGCCGGTACTAAAGCGTCTCCGAAAAGGCCTCAGGGCACTCTTTAATAGAGCAAAGAATACTAGATCACCAGAAGACTGGGACAAGAAAAACACAGAAATACTACAAGATACTATTTTCTGTAGTAGTGCTAACTTAACGAACCAAGCCGCAAGAGTTAAGAAAGTCCTGGCAAAAGGTGAACTCAACCTTCTTAAAAAGAATGACGGCATTTTTACAAACTCAGATAACGAGACAAAGAAGTATTGCTAGAAAAATACTTTCCCGGATGTCAAATCACCACGGACTCTGAATGGCAAGACGAGTATTAAAACACACCGACTACCGAGGAATGGAAAATTGCAATGGAAATAGTGACCACAGAAAAAATAGAATGCGCAATAAAAAGTTAAAATCATTCTAATCTTCAGGATTAGATGGAATCTTCCCAGCTTTTGGCACCTAGAACAAATTACAAAGTTCCTACTACCAATTAGATATACACCCAAGGTATGGAGAGAGGCAAAAGTAGTTTTCTTACCTAAACCAGGAAAAGAGGACAACACACACGTACATCATTTCTCCTAAAATCACTGAAAAGACTAGTAGATCGACCAGTACTTGGAAATAAACCACTACATCCCCAACAACATGTATATAGAAAGGGAAGATCAACAGAATCGGCACTACATATGGTAATACACAAAATAAAATTGGCTATCGCAAACAAAAATTCAATACTCGCTGCCTCATAGTCATAGAAGGAGCTTTTGACAAAACCATGCTCTAAAAAGGCTTAAAGTAGAACCCGTCCTAAGAAAATGGATCACCAAGCTAATTAGTAAACCAGCGGTCCGAATAGTGACTAATACAGTCACAAGAGCAAAAGTTGTTAAAGGGTGCCCCCACTCAACACAAGTGTAGTATCTGGGCTTGAAGAATGGAAAAATGGCAAAGGTTGCAGGCAAACAAAGAATGCAGTTCCGAAGGCCTCTAAAAAGCTTGTCACGCAAAGTTATTGGTACAATAACTGGTAATTGTTCCCTAAACAAGCACCTATTTGTCATAGGTGTGACAGACAGCCCTTTAGGCAGAGGCTGCATGGAGTCAAAGGAAACTCCACAGCATGTACTCATGGAATGTACAAGTGTGGCAGAGCAACGGGCACAACTACTCCAATCTCCGGCATGGCCTTAAAAGGCAGCTAGAATTCTGGGATGAACTGGATTGGTTGGAGTAGGAGATGAACCCAACACACGCACAATGGCTCAATCACGAGGCTAAATGCGGATATAGCCCCGTCAAGCTACCTAACTATTCCCGCTTGATTTTCTGCCCTTTAGCAGCGGCCGTAGCCTATCTGTTGAGATGTTCACTTTAACCCAAGCTGACTGAGTTTGATCCTTGCTGATGAACTACGGGCGTGGACCCACTCGTAACACAAGCATTTAGCTTATCACGAAGGGTTAAGGAGAATGTTAATAATGTGTTAATTGCATTGTTAATATTCTTATAAAAAATGTATCAGATAAAATGGTGGAGTAGCTAATTAGCTACTAGTGGTGCGTCCACAATTTTACAGTATCGTATTGTAAAATGTAGCGGCTATTTAAAACATTTATTCACCAAAATCTGCGTAAAATAACAGAGGATAAATAAATTCCTATGTATATCCTTACTGATATAATTATATAAACTAGCTGACCCGGTAACGCGTTGCTATGGTAACGCGTATACAATGGAAAAAGAGCGGGAAAAAGAGCGGACAGACAAAAAAACAAACAACAAATTTGTGTTCTTAGATTATAGATTTGCAATGTGAATTTGGATAATGGTTTTTTTAGGTATATTTCGACATATAGTATATATCCTTGTCATATGTAACTACGATTTTCATTTACGATTGCTTTATACAATATATTTATATATATCAACAATTATTCAGTCTGGTTAGAATAAAACTAAATTTGAAATAAATTAATAATATGTATACCCCGATATTGTACGTGTCCTCACCGTAACACTTACATCAAGCCTAACCGTAACTTAACTATAACAGCTAGAAGTTTATATTTTTGACACATGCTCTCTGACTACATATTATGGTCATTACGATTTCGTGTCAGTGTAAAAGAACGTGTACAAAACAATGCTACAAATTAGTATCCTATTGTATAGTACGTGTGCCAACTGACCATAAACAACATCTATTGGGAAGATGCGACATAACTTAAGTTTTATTGCTTCATCTTACTTTTCACACGCAATAAAAATGATAAGTGAAATAAAAATTAGACAGTATAGTTCCTCTTTGGTGAAAATAGCTTCCTTTAGATAGAGAAAACGTATAATGGAATGCAATAACTCTTGACCGGGTGTGCGAGGAAATAACACTGTGTCATATTTCACAACCCTCCAACATTTTTATAAAAGCGGACCATCTGCTTTTGACCCCTCATTCTTTTTGTTTCACGAATTATTTCTGTATAAGTAAAATATTAGATATCAGTAAGTTTCCTGTTCACGTTCGAAAGCAATTTTTATTTCAAAAGAAAATTATATTCTCGGTTTGTATGAAAAGTTTATAATTGAACTAATAGAGGCAATTGATCAAATTGCTGGCATTTAACTTAAATACAAAATTGGTGTGCCGCAACACACATTTTTGAATTCTTCTTTTGATGTTTTCAGCCAAATCAAAGTTGTTTTATTGCGACAATAAAATATTTCTCTTTCTTTTCGTTGTTGAAATACGTCCTTTGCAAACATTAATGCGAGTTAGTTTATAAAGTTAATAATATTGAATAGAAAACTAAATAAGAAATTGGTATTGTCAGTTTATCAGTATATCGTATAGTATCTGGAATAGAGCAAAATAACATCAACCGTTCACACTTGCGAATACTGATTCTGCGGGTAGTCAGCGCGGGCACCAACGTTTTCTAAACTATAGACTTTTATTACAAATAGTAATAGATATAAATATATTTCGTTTAAAATAGGTACACTCAAAAAAACTTAAATCAGCATTGTGGTTTCGAAGTTTGGGTTTGATGTCGCGAGTCAATAGTTTTATATCAAATGGAAAAAGGAAATCTTAATAGAGGGACCGGTGTTGGTGGTGTCCATAAAAACTTCTGTGGAGTGAACGTGTAAAGAATAAGCGTCTCAGCAACTGGGGTGACTGCGGTCATTTCGCTAAGCGAAGATCAGAATCGCAAGCTGTTAGCATAGAGATTGCGATCGAATGAAAGCCGACCGAAGTATTCCATCCCAAAATCGAGGGGTCCCGTATATAACAGGCCGAAACAGCCCTTTTGATTCGACTAACATTCCGTACGGCACTAAAACACCCCTAGATTTTTATTTTTGCAATTGAAACTCCCATAAATTCCATTTTAATAAAATCAATACCATCATTTCGTTCCTTGGCCTCGAATATTTTTTATTCTGATGAAAACAGAACCATCAATCCATTCAAGTGTCACAAAGATGACACATTTAACCGAATGAATAATATGGACCGGGAAAATTTTCGAACCCATCGATTGTTTCGTATTGAGAAAAACTTTCTCTGTCGTTTGATCGATGGCCTCTTGTCCATTATGAGCATTTAAAAGTTGTCTTTTGGTTTCGTTGTGTACTCATAAAATATCACAAAGTTAAAGTAAAAGAAAAATGAATAAATATCACCAGCAAATAAAATCAATCAATTACGCAACGAATTCTCCAATACTCGAATCAAAAAACAAGATTCAGGCGAAATTCAGTCTCTCGAAAAAGAAATCGGTATCTCTTAAAATTTATCAAAACATTTTGCAATAAGTTATATAGAGGAACTTAAAATGTTTTATGATATTGCTTAAATATCCAAAATATTTACACACAAAATCGATTTCCCGATTTGCTAAATATATTAAATATACGTGAAGATACCTCCGAAACAAAGTAGTCGCTTTCTTACTCTCTCCTAGAAAAACAAATTTCACATCTAATTATATCTTTTCAAAGCTATACTAATTGGTGAATGAATATAGCAACCAATTGATTATTACTGTTGATCCACTAACAGGATTTTTTCAGTGATAATTATCAGCTGATTGAATATGTCTTTAGTGTCGCACTTTGTTTGGTTACGAATTGACATATAAGTAGAGTGTAGAAGTATTTTTACATGAATATTTACCTATGTACGAGTATAAACGGCTATTACATTAAGATAATATTTATTTGCATTACAACGACAATATTTTGACGTACTTGTACGTACGTATAGGCGTGGTTAAACAAACAAAAATATAAGTTTTTAGAATATGTAAAAAATCAATTTTGAACCCAACACGTTTACCGTCAGTTTTATTCAACGGAATGAGTACTTTCTATCAGTTTAATATCGATTTTTCGATGAGCCAATTCGCATGATAAGTATGAATGCAGTTTTAGAATGCGTTTCGGATAGCGTTTTATTTTAAAAAATGAAGGCGCCAAAAACCATTGTTCCTTGCAATGTCTCGCTACCCAGAAAGCAGCAATTCCCATTTTCGTACTATATCCTAACTGGCCCACACTCATCTGGGCCAGTTCTCTCCTCGTAACTCGGTGCAAGTTGCTTCCGAAGCATTTGGGCTCAGTAGATAACCGCTTCTGGTTGGTCCGAGAATAAGTCAGAGTAAACAAGTGTCTCCTAAAGGTTTCGTGAATTATATGTGTAAACTGTGTAATTAAACAAATAACAATTATAATATGGAATCGTACCAACTAATTTTTTATCTTCTCTTGTAAAATTATCCAGTTCGGTATGTTAACTGATATTAATTTAGCCAAGCTTGCCAGTAAATCATTTCAAAATTTTGTGATTAACCGCACTATTTTTGTGAAATAACTACGGACAAGAAATAATATAGTTTAGTACCACAGACTAACTCAAGCTAATCTTAGATGATCTCAGAGTTGCAAATAAGCATCTGATATAATATCCCAAAAGGAACCATTCCAAGAATACAAAATTAAGCCACATTTACTAAGGCTTGCGTTGCGTAGAATCCGTTCCAACGGTCTTAAATATCAAGCGATAGGAGTTTAAACCTCGAAAGAACAAAAATAAGTTTGAAATTTTTTATTTATATCGTTGTTGGATGCCATCTGGTGGTAATTCTTTGAACTAAAGCTAAATGAAGAAATTTCGTCTGAAATATTAAAATACGCATAATAGAAACACAAAATACCATATCGTCGTTGCAACTTTAACACCTCCTATGTAACTAACTCCAACATATCTGTTGGAGTAAGTCTCTTCACATTTTTTTCAGTAGACACTATTTATCGATTATCTCGTAAACATGAATTTTACACATAGGAGGTCTTAAAGTCGCAACGACGATATACAGAGTTTCTTGTATGTTTCTTTTGTAACAAAAAATACAATTTGGAATGTACAAATGTCTCAATACAACGTTTTAGAGACACCCTAACAAATGAGCACAGAAAAGATTGGATGTGTCAGTTATGCAATACGGACCCAATATGTAGATTACATAGAACAACAACAAGATAAACACTGCAATATAACTCTAAGAAAAAAGAACGGACACCCAAACTAAACATTTTCAATATTTGAAACAGATATGAGCATAGCGGGAGACACCATGATAAATAAAATTAGTCTTAACCATCTACAGGAAATCACATTGAATCAACTAAAAGTATACATTTTTGAAAAATTAGAGAGAATCAAAAATGCTTTGGTGTCTGAACTAGAAAATATAATAAATACCAAAATAAACTTTGTTATTTGAAAATTAAATATAGGGCTAAACGAACAAAATACTTTTATTATAAAAGCTCGGGCAATAAATTCAAAATGATATAGATAAAATTGAACGAGAAAATACAGAATTTACAGTTAGAATGTCAAAAAATATGCAAATATATTAAATACATGAAATGTGCTTCAAAAAATGCCACAGAACAAGTTTCAGTAGATCAAAATAACACCGAACACTTTAGAAATGATTACACAAATAAAATAGTGATCTGCAGACTTACAGAAAATTATTGGGAAACAGAAAATGATCTTTACGACCGTTTTATATGGATTTTTCAAAAAATACTATAAGTTGACTATTCAGGATACATTGAAGAAATATATAGAGTCGGAAAACATGTAAATAAAAGACCTATTGTAATAGAGTTATTGAGTAAATGAATTGCAATTAACGATAAACGTTACTTTAAATATACTGGAATAGCGTAGTGAATTCTTAGGTAATAATTCACTCCAAAGAAAAAAGCTATGGACTGCAAACCATGCTGTAATAAGAGATAACATCCTTATAGTAAATGGAAAAGTACATTGGAACGAGGAAGAGATCCCAGTCTATCAAAGTAATCAGATATTACCCCCAGAGAACAGTGAAGTAACAAAACATAAAAAAAGATCTACTACAGCTGGAAGGATACAGATGCGTTTTACTATACGCTAGAAAGAACCATGATGATGGCGGAGTCTGTATACTGACATGTAATGACAATGAATTTAAGTGACTTACTGAAATGACTAAGTTAACAAATGAATTTATTGCTGAAATCTTATCAATAAAAAGTCCTAAATAGCATACAATTATTGTTAATCTACATTGATCGGAAAATAACCGATATTCTTCTTTACTCGCGAAAAATTATTAAACATCTTATTAAAAATACTACAAATATGTGGTTATAAGTGGAGATTTTAACATCAACCAATTAGAGAAACTTTTAACTTCAGTCAATATATAAAAGAACTTAAAAATCTTACAATGTTACAAAAACTATATGGCAAATTGTGAAAAAAGAACGAATAAAATACCTACACTATACAAACTAACACTAAGCTCAAATCTGCTGGATCCTTAGTTGACGACTCGCAAGTAGTAGCAAACATGTTTCATTACTATTTCCCTCCTGTGACGCAACGCCTGGGACGCAACATCACCGCCACCGCCGGGACTATAACCTCCCCTTTACAAAGTTCAATATTTTTAAGACCTACTGTTGTATGTCTTAAAAATAGTTGTATTTTTTTTTTCAAAAAATCTAATGGTTTTCATGACAGCCAATATGGATTTAGTAAAAAACGGTCCACCACTATTGCTCTCCTTGATTTTGCTCTCATTCATAATAAAATGAAAGTTATGCGATTAGCATACTATTCGATCTGAGTAAAGCATACGACCGTTGCAATTGTGTGATTGAGTGATTGAATGGCGTTGCTCAGTCAAAGGGCTAGCTGTTTGATTGAACGGCTATTTTAACCAGTTGGCTGCGACATATATATAAAAACGACCTGCCCGTAGAATTAGAAGAAGACAGAATACTATTTGTTGATAACATGACTGTAATTTTTCCAACTGCAATTGATATAAATGTTATTGCATTTACGTTTATATCATTTTCAATGACAACAACCTAAGTATTAATTTTATTAAATAAAATTAATGGTATTTTAACCGCACAAGGGAACGCACTGGAACTAAAATTTACAATAAATAGGTTTAAAATTGGTCAGGTGGATAACTCAACATTACTTGACGTTAAAATATATAGTAATCTCCATTGGAAATATCATATAGCATAATCAAATGAATGCTAAATGTTTTAAATGAATAAAAAGAAACCTCAGACACACATACTGCAAGAATAGCGTGCCCAGAATATGCACAGTTGTGGCTACGGTACGCTATACCACTGTGAGGAAATAGCACTGATACTGTTGTAAACCATATTTGAAATAATACCAAATTTTTACTGTTACCGCTTTTTATATACTAGAAACATGCAAAATTAATAAAAAAGAATCTAAATATGTTCCAAAAAAGGGATGATATTTACACTGGCGGTATTAATGTAAGGAGAAAAAATAAATTTGTAGTACCAAAGACCAGTATAGCATTAGTTGTACCTTGGCCTTACTCTATGGTGACGACCGTTTGGTGTAACGGTAGAGATCCTGCCTTTCGGCGACAGGCAATAGGACTGTATAATAATCTACCAAAATATAAAAGATAATTGATAGTACCTATTAATAAAGGTTTTTATTATTTTTTTTGCATTCACAATGCAATATTTGTATAAGGTATAAAATACGCATGTAAAAAACAACCACTATTGGTGGAACGATACTAGCTCATAGTAGAAGTTGAAATACGTTTGTAAATTTCGACACATTTGCCAGCGTCTCGGCAGCTCAGCGGTCAGAGCACTCGCCCGGATAGCTAAAGGTCGTGGGTTTGAAACCCACCTGAAGGCTCGGAGGCGTAGTTGTTTTTTACACACGTATTTTATACCTTAATATTAATGAATTTGTGTCATGTCTAAGTACTTTTTAATTGAAAAATGTTTTTATATTTTTTATATTTTATGCATTTTTCAATGCTATCTTATAACATGAATTATTTTAATAGAAAAATACTAGAAAAAATCGGCTCGGGTTACAAGTGAATTCTCAAGCGGGAAACGAACCCGCAACCTTTGGGAATCCGGCCCAAAGCTCTCCCAATTGAGCTACCGAGCCTTGTGGACACTCGTTGAAATTTCTAATACCTTTCTGATTTTACGCCGTAGGCCAGCGTTGTTTCATCAATTAGTGGTACATCCTCTTGTATTCGAAAGAAACATTTTTACAAATGTTTGGCCATCGATTCAGATAAAACAGCCATTTAGTTTTATAATTTTTATATATTTTATGCATTTTTCAATGCTATCTTATATGATAAATTATTTTAATAGAAAAATACTAGAAAAAATCGACTCGGGTCACAAGTGAATTCTCAGGCGGGAATTCACTGGACCGTATTTCCAAAGGTTGCGTGTTCGTTTCCCACCTGAGAATTCACTTGTGACCCGAGTCGATTTTTTCCTAGTATTTTTCTATTAAAATAATTTATCTTGAAAAATGTTATTAAAAATTAAATGAATTTTATGAAATAGTGCTATAATAGATATAACATGTTTTAAAAAGTACATAAATATTTAAAATGTACGGATGAATTTGAATAATGGATGTTTTTTTTATTGAATTTTATTTTTATTTATGAAAGTATAACATAAATGTAAATGAAACAGTAAAAACGTTGATTGTCTCAGGCGGAAATGGCAACCAAACTTTTCGATATACGGGTGGATGTGCAGATCATAGCCCTTCCGAGATATAGTGGCGTAGTTTATAGTTTTTAAGTCATTATAGATAAACATTTTTGATACAACCTGTTACATGTTACAAGAATTGCCTAGCAACTTATTAAATAAATTCAATAATTAAATTAATTAACAGCGTCAGTGTCAATGGTGTCAATCTATAAAGAATGATACAATATGAACTTCACACAGTTGGCATAAAATTAATACATGGTGATAAATTCAATCATTCATTGAGTTGAGATTTTTAGTTAATAAAAAATGTTATTTAACGAAGCAAGGGAAATGAAAAGCTATGAAAACAGAATACAGAATTTATGTACGTATTCTTTGAGAAAGACCAATCTTTAACCCAGCTGTGGAACTATCTTACATTGTGGTGTAATAGTATCATCGGTAAGAAAAAGAGGTAATTATAACTTAGACGCTAAAGTTATCAATTTTCAATTTAATAAAAAATCTGTATTTCCATCTCAAGAATCAAACTAATTAAGTGGTTAGTACAAAGGGAAGAAAGGCAAATGATGAATGAATGAAAGAAACTAACTGGATTGTTCAGTAAAACTATACCCGTTTACTGAAATATAAAAAGGGGGTTATAACATTTATCATAAATCACCTATTATAAATAAAGTCTTATTCATCATCATCTTATCAAGATAAGAATTTGTTGTATGAGTTTTGTACCTTTTGCCGGTTTTTATGGAGAAACAAAAATAGAAGGATTTTTTGGCGGAAGCAGGAAGCGTCTCTTTGGTGGTTTTGTTTTTCTTGTTAAATTTTGTGTTGGCACGTATTAGTGCGTGATAATGGTGGATTAATCACTAAGTGGTTGTAAAGATGTAAGCGTGTTGGCAAGTGAAACAAAGCAGCGGAAGTTCCGCTCTCTCAAGAAGTCAACGGAAGTTTCAATAAATCCCCAAAGATGACAGCGGAGTTATGTTATATGTGTGGAACTGTTCACCGATACTTATATATGTCGACTTGCTTTTGTAAGCCTCAATCTAATTTAATGAAAATGTAAACAAACCTTGTAAAGTAGAACCATGTAAAATGTAAAAAAACAAACCAAAACCAAATTCTCACACTTTCGGTCATTAAATCATTAAATAATTAAGTCATTAAATAAAAAGTGCGGTTATTAATCTAAGGAAAAAATTGTCTAATCTGTGTTCGCATAGTGTTTGACCGAAAAAGTATATCTCTTAATTCAATGATTACTTCAATTAAATCGATTATAAATCGAAGATGCATAGGTAAAGAACATCGATAAAATATTAGTCACGGATGTATGGTAAAGATAAATACGTGATAATTAAACCTATGAGTGATGATAACTGATAATAATGCGATCCGAACAACGAATTCGTCAGTGTTGCCAAACTAGCTGTAGGGACGTTATATCAGCATCTTGTCATGTTATTGGAGATAAAATATTATTTGTTGACTTTACGGCTAAAATATCACAAAAGTCTCAAATATTTACCTAAATACCTTACCTTACCTTATTAATTCTTATTACCTCATATATTCTTATATCTTATATATATCTTATAAATTACCTTACATACTATTATATACAATACATACAATACGTATATATTTATATTAAACTACATATATAAACCAAATAATATATATATACACACAACTAAAAACATTAAATAAATTAAAATAATGTGATGATTCGATTTTACTATAACTATAAACCTTTAATGAGCAAAAGCACTTTCTTTCTTTCTTTTTAAACCTACTGGAAGAGCTACTGATAGTCTGGGAGGCCATTCCAGAGACGTATAGCTTCGATTGTGAAAGAATTGGACATCAAACCAAACGGTAGAGAAGAAAAGACAGAGCAAGAGAATCCGTAAAGCGAAGTTGGCGCTTATGTATGAGAATCACTCAAATACTAAAATTTGCATTTCAAGTTTTCTGGGGAGTGGGGATTGTTAACTATGGAGTACAGTGAACAAAGTAGTCTCGACTGCCTGCGCTGACGAATGGGTAGCCAATTAAATTGCGATCGGTGAGCTGTAATATGATAATATTTGCGCGGGCAGAAAATAAAACGGATAGCATTGTTGATAAGGCGGTCCAGTTTATAAAGAAGCTCTTCATATATGGTTACTTTGTCAATTTTGTATTGCTAATACAATGCAAATAAAATACTTGGATAATGACAATGATTTTTATTTACTTTTTATTTATTTTTATTCATTGCAAAATATCTTGAAGGTAGCTGCTGCTCTCTACTGGTTTTGCACCCTACCATGCTACTTATCTCCACAACACCCTACTGAGGTTGACTGGTAAAAAAAGACAGAGGACATTAAGCCCGCCTTTTGCTCTTGATGTGCAATAAAGAATTAAATAAATAAATAAAATGTCATAACTTAGTACAAGCCAAAATAGTACAATTTCTTGTACAAAATCGTTATTCCAATCAGGTTTTTTCAAAAACTGCCATGGTAAAAAGGTGAGTATTTAATAGGTACCTATATGGTACCGGTTTCTTGATTAAAAGCGCATTGGGTTGGGAGTTTTCACTTCTACTGGTATTTTTCCAACAGCTTTATTGGAACTAGCTAGATACCTTTTTCTTCAAATATTGATTTTTTATGTGAAATTTAAAAAAATATATATAATAATCACGATGAACAGCACCATCTCTCGAGGCTTGAGAACAAATGCCCATTATCCGACAGTCGGTATAAAAACAAATTACGCTAACGCGAAGCTCCAACATAATAGTGTTAATTAATCTAATCGAAACAATCAATAATTGATCGAAACAATAATGGTTTTACTTTTACCACATCACTAAATAGTCTATGGTCGCAATAATAGCTTCTTTGTTTACATTTTTATTAAATTGGATTGAGACAGACTAAAGTTCGGGTTAGGGGGAGATTGAAGCTCTAAGAAGAAGGTAGATAACATTTTGCTACATTTATAAATTAATACTGTCTTTTCAACTTCTATTCGGTTCGGCTTATTTATACTGGTAATAAACTAATAAATTATTTTCACTATTTCCTTTGCATTTTTATCATATCTGTCAGACAAGATCGTAGATACAAGATTGGCACGTTGCGCTCCGAGATCGCATCTGATCGGCTTGCAGCAGGTGCCAATATATTTCCTGACGCTTGAGCGGTCAGGTAATTGTGGCTGAAACTTATATCAGCGAGAGAACGTGAGAGGAATATCAAATAGCTAGCTCCTTCAGTGCAAATTATAAACTCCGTCTCCAACGTTTCAATAAATGTAAATATACCATAAACTAAAACTAGGTGTATTTAAAGTTGAATCTATGTGAATTGGAATGGAAAGCTACACAGTTGCAAAATAAATGAATTATTCAGTTAATGCTTTTATTTTCACTGTGGTAATAAATAATACTGATTAATTAAAAAATAAAGCTATCAAAGAAAATGTCAATCAGACTACACGAAACAAATATGAATATCAGTCTAATTACTGTATAAGATTTCTAAACTAATAATATAATCGTTGACTCAACGAATACTGGAACCGATCGCTTAACTAGATAGATTAGATTTATAGACTAGATAGATAAGGTAAATCTCCGCAGTAAATATGTTACGGAATCGTTTCATACAAAATGAAGTGAATTAGAAAATATCGTATCTAAATTTTTTTTCACGGTATCTACATTTGAATGCTAATGATGTATAAATCAAACAACAAGTAGTAGCATAAATTCTTTTTAAATCTCGTTGAATATACTGCATGTTTCTCAACAAAAAGATATTTAGCAACTGCTTTGAAACTCTGCACATATTTATCTAAAAGTCAAAGAGCAAGCATAACAGATTTTTCAAGAAAGTTCCAGGTGGGACAATATTTTATTTTGCCTGCGAGTTAGGTCGAAAATGCCGAGTCTCACTGACACTGAATTTGTTTCTGTGTTATTTACTTTAGAGCGCTCATTAACCAAGTGACCGTGCTTATTGAATGAGTCGTCAAAAATAATCTGAACTTAAAACGTGAAGTTAATATTCATTAAAAAAAAATAGACTTTTACTTAATCACGTAAGTTTGTAACTTACTTCAATTATAATCATTATATTTTACGATTCTATTCGCATTTAACTTTTGCAAGCTTAACTTTTTAGTCTATTTTAAATACATAATTAAATAAATAAATAAGCATAAAGTATCCAACAAAATACCGTCACTGCAGAACAAAAAAGCGGTTAACCAATTGCGACCTTATTAAGAACATTATATTTAGCGGGGAAATAAACATTTTGCTTTTTTCTTGTTCTGCTGACATTATAGAAATATATTCGTTTGCTGAATGTTATGCATAGTAAGCGTTCGCATGCATAATTCTTTTTACTGACTTTCTCTAACATTCGCAACGATTATCGTAGCAAGGCAATAATGATTTACCTAAAACGGACCTCAAATTCGTTTTATATGGTTCGATGTCTATTAGATTTTTTATTTTTGTTTTTAGCATTAAAATGGGAAACACTTTTAAATTGGTAAAGGAAAATTGTGTTGAAAAAATCCCAAGCAAGGTGAATTTTACCACGAAATTCTTCTATATTCAGAACACGTTGTTATCAAGCTCCTGTTGTTAATACGCTGATGCTGGTTATTTTTGTACTTGCTTAGTTAACTGATGCAGCCTTTGTGCCACAACGCAGATTGGGCAATATAAATATTATTAGTAAGAGGTATTTTTTGCCAAAACTTATGGCCTGGCACTTCTGCATGTATCGTAACTTACTTTACTTTCATTATTGTATTCAAGTTTCCTTTCAGTAAGTTGTTCTTAATAAACAAAACAAAATAATAGTCCGAGATCCCACCGCAAAATTTTGCAGGTATCTGTTTTTTTAGTAAAACTTCTTCAAATGATTGATTAATAAAAATGTAATGCATTAGTTTTGGGTTGCCTATGACAAATTAGCCGCAAATATCTGTAATTAATTTTATTATAGTTATATAATTTATATGAATTGTAACAATATGGTTTTTAAATAAATTGTACATCATTTGATAGGTAATAATATGAAGATTCTAAAGAACAATGGTTGCCAGCTCCCGGTCAACTACAACATATGAGCTGCCTGGTGCAAACAGGTACATTATTCTTAATTATTTAAGGTCATCTGGTTCTTATAAAAATGTATATATTAATATTTGATGTACACAATAACCAATGGATATAAATTACTTAATTAACGATTTTTACTCTAAATTAGTGTGAGCGAGAAAGAGGGGATGCGCAGGTCGTTTTGTGCTGTAGAAAAGATATAATGAAGTGTAGACTTTAAATTTTTATCAATGACACATTGATTTTTGAGCACAATGAAAACATTTTCATCATTTTTGTATAAAAGTCATCTATTAAATATTTAAAGATTTTGAAGGTAGTTAGCGTTCAACATTGGTGTAACGATACTAGCTCATAGTAGAAGTTGAAATTCGTTTGTAAATTTCGACGCGTCTGCCAGCGTCTCGGTAGCTCAACGGTTAGGGCACTCGCCCAGATAGTGAAAGGTCTAGGATTCCCACCTAAGGGCTCGGGGGCGTAGTTGTTTTTTTTACACGTGTATTTTATATCTTATAGAAATATTGCATTGTAAATCGCTAAAATAAAAAGTCGCTGATTTAATTTTATGACAACACGACCACAATATTTTAAAATACCAGTTCACAATTTGTAGCTGAATGGTAACATTATAACAACCACCTAGATGGACTTTGCATTTTCAGGAGTTCTCGCACCCTCAGACTCCTAAAATATAATAAATTATTTTTCCTTTCCGAACTTTCACGCTGGTAGTATCATGTCATTACTCTGGCAATAAAGAGCGGATTCAATTTTTCTTTAAGTATGATTCGATCGTAATGCATAGAGCTGGGCGCTCAGGGACGCGGGGGAAACAAAACCGATATACGGTTATTCCCTGACAGCTGAGCTCTTAGGTGATTGTGGCGGAAACTTTTATCGGATGTCGAACGTGAGCGAAATAGCGATTCCCGCGAGTTTACCTGAGCAAAGATAATGTGACAGCTGGAAAAGACTTTTCTAAAACTAATTACAAATATTTTCAATTACGAATGTGATGCATGGAGAAGTACTTTAATTGAGTAGCCTGAAATATATTCATAATAATTTTTGCCTATCAATGCCTATTACCAGGATTATTATAATTAACATATTTAAAGTATCATCATTAAACATTAATGAATTAAACAACTTTACTAGAACGTAAACTACAGTGTCTATTTTAAGGAAGGATAAGAAGCAGTTATTCACCGGACAGAAAATTCTAAAGCATTGACTGTGAATTGGTTCTTAACTTTTAATTAATATAAAAACAATATTCCAGAGAACGCATCGTCCTGCCCGAGAAATTACTATCCGCAGATATGTTCTATATATTCACATCAACACCATCTAGGGATTTTTATATAAACTTCAATAACTCTTTAAATATTGACCAGTTTATAAATCTTTAAATGAAAACTTATTTTGTTGACCTTATTAAATGACTCCAAATTTGAAATTGAATAAATAAATTAAAAACCGAAACATTTTCGCGGCAAAATTTGTAGAAAAGTATGAAGATTTCAATTTACCATCATCGTTATTTCTATTTTTTGTACCAAATAAATGTTTTATTAAAAATATTAGTCTTTTTGTTGAAGCTGGGGGCTACTAAATGAAGTATTGCCGAGGAGTGTAGACCAAGAAAAAACGTCATATCACGATTGTGGTCATGTTATCGAGTCATTGGTGAAGTGGTTGAAAGGCAACCAGGCGGGAAACGCATAACTACTGAATGAAAGGACCGAATTTTGCAAGTGGCCGCAAGACGACAACCAGACGTTACGGCCATGCAGTTTGTTCAAAGACTCCAGTCAGAGCACCAGTTGCTTTTGAGTTGAAGACAGCACGTAGCTAACCTCCATGCGCGCTGACCGCTTCATTCTCCAGCATTACGCACAAGAAAACGTGGAAGAAGATTAGTGTGGGCTTGGGAACATTTGTTCTAGAAAGATAACCAGTGGTCTGTAGTGTTGTTTACCGATGGAGCGAGCTCCTGGTCGTAAAAACCGTCTGCAACACCTGCAGGAAATCCATCCATACAACGGCGGAACAATTATGGTTTGAGCAGGAATTTCTATTGGTGGAAGAACAGACCTCGTTTGGATCAGAAACACCATTGCTGCTGAAAAATGAGAACCGTGCTAGAACCCATAATTTATCCCCATCGACTACAAATGGGCCAATTTTTTACGCTCATGCACGACAACGCCCGTCCGCAAACAGGGTGAGTGGTGACTAGGTCGCTGCAGGAGTACGACGTGATGGTGTTAGACCAGCCCGCGCAATCGATAGATCTTAATCACATAGAGCACACGTGGGACATGCTCCAAAGAAGGGGTTTAAAGAAACTTCCACCAACCATTGTGACAGAAGAGCAAATTTGCATCTTAGCAGGAATTGGGATAATATCTCGCAGCAAGACATTAAGAACATATCAGGTAGTTTAACAGACTACATATTTTACACGCAACTGCAAAAACCTGATAATTTTTCTTTTTTTTATATTTTTTTATTAAAAACCACTTCATGTTAGTTAGACTATTATTTTACTTTTTGTGTTTATTTCAATAAAAACATTTTTTAAACAAAAGTAAAAATTTGTCACATAAAACATATTTGAGTAAATTGTGAAAATCATAATATCCCTAGACGGTGTTGATGTGTTTATATATATGTCGGGGGGAACGACAGGATTTTGGTCCGAACCTTCAGATATCATTTGGGCAGAGTTAAAAATCGTACACTGAGAAGCTGTTGTAATTTTTTGAACACAGTATTAAGAACCACGTAGCACTTAACAAACTTGTTATAATAAGGCACTTAGCGGAACGTAGGACAGTTCCGTGACGACGTCTACACTTGATGGCGACTCGATCCAAAGTGAATCGGAGCTCGCATGTTGACAGCATCACGACTCTGTCGAAGCGCGGGAAATCGTAGTTTCTTATGTTCGCCGGCTAAAGGGCGCGCTTGCGTTTCGCTTAGTATCCGTACTCATGACCGGATACGACATCGTAGTTTCTTATGTTCGCCGGCTAGAGGGCGCGCTTGCGTTTCCTTTAGTGTCCGTACTCATGACCGGATACGACACGGCCATCCTGCGAGACACATGTCCTCGTGTGTTATTCTGAAACAAGACAAAACAACAGATAGTATCGCTCGGTCATACCTGACCTAACTTTTCAGATCTAAACAAAATGAACACTTTATTCATTTTCTTTTTATCTAGATTCTTTAACTGAAATAATAACGCTTCATTAGATAATCTTTTTCCAAACAATTAGGAACTTTACCAATTCATTACAACTCGCAAATAAATCAAAGGCTTTTACAATAAATCTGAAAATCTACCTACTAGTTACATTAAGCTCTCTTATTACCATTGTTGCTCCGAAACAGGAAAATCGTTATTTCTCAATCATTAAACTTTATTCCTTGACAACAAATCTAACAGTAATATTTCATTAACCAATTCCGTGTCACCCTGACACAACTGTGACATTACGCGCATCCCCTCATGGGATCGCCGAGTCCCCCGACTCTACGGTTTCCTCCTGAAACCCGACCTCCGCCAGATCTACCCGCGTACCGCGTATCCACGGACTACCAATCCTCATGGTAGATGCCGATTTCTACTGGACTACGGCTACGAAATAGTCTGGTACGGTCAACATCTCAACACATTGGCAACTCGAATGACCTACCCACTGAGCGTCGTCCGGCACGCGGTCGCCATTCGAGAACCTTTCCGCCCCAACGGCCATCGGTTCTCCTTGCTATGTGTCCTGCCCATTGCCATTTCAGCTTCGCAATTCTTTGAGCTATGTCGGCGGTTTTTGTTCTCCTACGGATATCCTCATTTCTGATTCGATCGCGTAGGGAAACACCAAGCATAGCTCTCTCCATTGCCCGCTGAGCGACCTTGAGCCTTCCCACAAGACCCATAGTGAACGACCACGTTTCACTGCCATAAGTCATCACTGGCAACACACACTGGTTAAAGACTTTCGTCTTAAGGCACTGAGGTATTTTGGACGCGAAAATGTATCGCAGCTTCCCGAACGCTGCCCACCCGAGTTGGATTCGACGAGAGATCTCTTTCTCGAAGTTGGACTTACCTAACTGTATTGTATGTCCTAGGTAAATATAGTGGTCAACAACTTCGAGTGTAACGTTCCCAACATTTACTGGAGCGGGTGTAACATGGGCGTTGGACATAATTTTCGTCTTGTCCATGTTCATCTTAAGACCCACTCGTTGGGATGCGTTACTGAGATCTTCGAGCATGGTGCTCAGGTCTTCCAAGGTCTCTGCCATTAGGACCACATCATCGGCAAACCGAAGATGCGTCAGGTACTCGCCGTTGATGTTGATGCCAAGTCCATTCCAGTCCAGAAGCTTAAAAATATCCTCCAACGCAGCAGTGAACAGTTTCGGAGAGATAACGTCTCCCTGTCTCACTCCTCGCTGTAGTTGGATAGGATTAGAGCTCTGGCTCTGTACTCGGACCGACATAGTGGCGTTTTGGTACAGGTACCTTAACACTTCGATATACCTGTAGTCCACTTGGCACCTCTGGAGAGACTGCAGCACCGCCCAAGTCTCGATCGCATCAAAGGCCTTCTCATAGTCCACAAACGCCAAGCAAAGTGGCCGATTATACTCTTCGGTCTTCTGTATAACCTGCCGCAGTGTATGAATGTGGTCTATGGTGCTAAAGCCTTTTCGGAAACCGGCTTGTTCGGGAGGTTGGAAGTCGTCAAACCTGCGAGCAAGACGATTCGTAATGACCCTCGAAAACTGCTTGTAGACATGGCTCAGAAGCGAGATGGGTCTGTAGTTCTTCAGTAGGGTTTTATCGCCCTTTTTGAAGAACAAAATCACTTCGCCTCTGCTCCATGCCTTCGGCGTTTTGCCCTGGACGATGACAGAATTGAAGAGCGTCTGGAGGACTTTAAGTACCGGCGTGCCGCCCGCTCTCAGAAGCTCTGTTGTAATTCCGTCATCTCCCGCCGCCTTGTTGTTCTTTAGCTGTTTGAGGGCCATTCTAATCTCGTACAGGCTGACGTCCGGGATATCTTCGGTATAGTGTCGGGTAAGCTTGGCTCTAGGATCTCGAGCTCTTCTTTGGCCTGGTGTAATACTGGAATACAGCTGCCTATAGAAACTCTCAATCTCTCTCAGGATTTCAGGAGTCGATGAAATGATACTGCCGTCCTCAGTTTTCAGCCTCGTCAGTTGACTTTGCCCAATAGACAGATCTCTAGCG
Source organism: Calamotropha paludella (assembly GCA_927399485.1). Classification (NCBI taxonomy): domain Eukaryota; kingdom Metazoa; phylum Arthropoda; class Insecta; order Lepidoptera; family Crambidae; genus Calamotropha; species Calamotropha paludella. The sequence goes on along the minus strand of OV656815.1, from coordinate 14,924,772 downwards.
AACACTTTGGAGCCTTTGTTCCGCTCTATGGCCTCTTTAATACGCTCGGTATTAAATGGACGAAGGTCGCTCGTCAGCGACTTCGAGATCTGTCTATTAAGCTGTCTATAACGTAGGGCATCCGCTGAGTCTTGCAGTCTCATTTCATGTCTCCTATCCATGAGTTCGAGAGTATGTGCGGAGAGTTTCTTCAATTTGGGACGGTGGGTTTTGAAGTATTTTGACCCTACCGTACGGACAGCATCCACCACCAGGTCGTTCAGATCGTCCACATCTATGCTGTTATCAAGGGTCTCGAAGCGGTTCTGGAGCTCGAGCTGAAAGCGCTCGGGGTTTTGAATTTGGGTCGGCACTGGTCGGAGCGTAGATTTTCTCGGTCGGTCTCCATCTAAAACTTCAATTATTTGAAACGGACCTCTGAATTTTGCGTCTAACTTTAACTTGTTCCGCTCTTCGTTCTCTATCAAAATAAAATCTCCTATTGAAAACTTTTGCAACGGAGCTTTTATTTTATCAAATTGTCCCTTCTCGTTAACAGCACTCTTCTCCATGTTCTTAGAGGCCTCAGTCCTAAGAGACAGTAAGTCTATCTCTGACTCCACCAACTCATCACTTGTCATCAAAGCTAGAGGACGTGCTGCTTTTCTCATCAAAAGCTACAACGGATAAGATTTGTTACCCGATTGACTGTACAATTTAGAGCAAGTCGCACATCTCCTAAAGAGTCTTGCCACGATTTATCTTTGTCAGTCTCTACCTGACCATTCGTGCTGCTAGACGCCATTGCAATAAGATGAAGATAGTTATTTTACTATCACAGAAGTCACGGAACTTTCACTTCAAAAGCAACGACCCTGATCAGCGATTATACGTATGGGAGCACCTAATAATGCCCTACTGTTCTTTATTACTTTGACAACTAACTAATTAAACTAAACCAAGAAAATTTAACTAAATCGTCAAAAGCATCATCATTTAGGTATAAAGAAGTAGCTAGGCTATGTACCATGATCGTTCACGACAACACTTCATTAATGTCAATCTGTAAAATTTAGTTAATTGGACCCTCAAGTACCTCTATTTGCCACAATCTTCACAGAAGTGAAGATTGTAATTGCTGTCCTTGTACCACTCTATACATACACAACACCGCGTGTATCACCCATTATCCCCCGGGACCGCGACCTTTACCTAAGTCAAATGCACACCGCACACCCACGGACTACTTAGGTTTCCCCAATAGACACCGATTTCTACCGGGCTACGACTACATAATGACTCTAGGTACGGTCGATACCTTTACGGCTCAAGAACCCATTCGAGTTCCCAGAAAAAAAGTAATTATCATTGATCAACATGTAACTCAACTTCAACTTCGACTGGTACATAACCCTTTGGCATCCTTCTCAACCTATCATATGTGTACTAGTAAGGTTAGAATTTACATCTTTCAAAGTTTAACTATTATCATACGTAACGATATGGACGTATCGATATTATTTAGATCGGGGGTAAGTTCATAAAAAAATAAAAGAATTCACACTAATATTTTTGTTCAGTAAAACACAATTGCAGTCATTCAACCAAAAATGGTCCAGCTGATCTTAATATCATTTTGCAAATAAAGGTCTTGTAAACTTAAAAAAAAATCTCAAATGGTTAATCGTTACACAACATTATACTTGTTCTGCGCTGAATACTTGTGTTTGACTTATACCGGTCACGACAGTAACATTATTAAAACGTTTACCAGTCAACTTTGAACAACACTATCCTTAATATACGAGCATTCAGCACCAACATCGTACGAAAAACAATATCGCTCACCTTTATGATCTAAGGTACCCAACAACGCTAGCATCCACACGTAACTCGTTCCGCACTGCTCCAGTGCCGTCAGCTTGACCGCCATGCAAACAAATCCGCTGTCACGTACCACAATCTTGCGTCTATAGTCACCTTGTCAAGGTTAAACTCATTTCAACAGGAAAGTTTGTCTTTTGAGCTTAAATTAACTTACGCATTTGTAGTTTTTGAATTTATAACAGAGTCTGTCATTTCATTTCATTATTATTATGAAGAAAATCATTTGCACGATTCGATCCCAATTCTGATGTCGGGGTGAACGACAGGATTTTGGTCCGAACCTTCAGATATCATTTGGGCAGAAATCGTACACTGAGAAGCTGTTATAATTTTTTGAACACAGTATTAAGAACCACGTAGCACTTACCAAACTTGTTATAATAAGGCACTTAGCGAAACGTAGGACAGTTCTGTGACGACGTCTAAACTTGATGGCGCCTCGATCCAAAGTGAATCGGAGCTTGCATGTTGACAGCATCACGACACTGTCGAAGCGCGGGAAATCGTTGTTTCTTATGTTCGCTGGCTAGAGGGCGCGCTTGCGTTTCGCTTAGTATCCGTACTCATGACCGGATACGACATCGTAGTTTCTTATGTTCGCCGGCTAGAGGGCGCGCTTGCGTTTCTTTTAGTGTCCGTACTCATGACCGGATACGACATATAAATAATCACATTGGCCGTAATTGGGATCCGCGGCTTATGACAAGCCAGGCAAATTTAGAGACAACATCATGTACAGCGTCAGCTTAAAGACGATGAAAGCCAGTTTTCAGATTCCGCCCGGTGAGAGTTTTTTCTTAAACAGATTTTTCTGTATATTCTATTTGTGACTGTTAAAATTAATGGTATTTATTCCTTTTCAAATTATTTTACACTGCCTTAATACTCTCTATCGATTCATGGCCTGAACCAAATCTTGTTTGTTTTTTTTTTAATACAGACAAACGGATGCTCTGATTGCAATTTTAAATATTTTAAGAAACTGCAATAATAAAGTTCTCCCAAAAAAAATCCTATTTTTAATACCTAAAAAAAATTTCCTCAGCATGATTTCATCAAACGAAGTTGAAAAAGTAAAAACAACTATAAAAACTGAAACAAAAAAGCTACGTACAAGTATTTCCCTACCTACAGAGAGAATAATATGTGATGGGACCTGTTTACTTAATGTAAAACTCGACACAAACATTGGATGGTCGAATAATAATTAAAACTAGATACTTTCTTGCAGTTTTTCAGAAAATAGAACAGTTTTTTTTACAAAACCTGTTATAAGTTTATTTTGTACGCATATACATATTTGCTTAGTAAACAAACAAATGAAAATTATTGTCCATGCATGTTTACTTACTACGTCTAATCTTAAAAAAATGTACCTTTGGAAATAAATGTTATATTAATATTAAAATATTGTTTCCAGCTCTACCAATTCAAGCTAACAAAATTTGACAAAGTTTCTTACCCAGACACCTGAGTATATTTTCCTGAAGGATTTTGGTGTGCTGAATCCAAATCCGCAGAATTGCTCTATCACGTCAGGTTTATGAGATCTGAATCTGATCTAAACTAAACTGATGACAGTATAGGTAGCATGAAGCAAAATTGAGAAAAATGAACTTCAAAATACGATATCTCAGAAAAAAAAAGAATATGTAAACAAACTCGACGCCATTTGAAAGTTCAAGACTTGTACTTTAAGAAGACCCCTGTAGTTTTTTAGGTATACTAAAAACTGAAGGATCTCATAACATCAAAAATGGGCGAAAACGGCATTTTTTGCACTTTTAGGTTGGAATATCTCAAAAACCTGACGTGATAGAGCAATTCTGCTACCGGGTTTGGGTTCAGCACACCAAAATCCTTCGGAAAAGTATACTCACGTCTCTGGGTAAAATTTTTGTTGACCTGTTCAATGCAAGTCTTATTGATAGAAACCTATCGATAACAATTCTAAATGACATTTAATATGCTATCAAAATAGTAGCTGCATCCTTTACCAAAATAGCATAGTATAGACAGATGCAAGACAGATAGATAGTGTTTTAAACTAGTAACAGTTGATACTTTTAATACAGTACTTATCAGTTGAATTACGTCGGTACGGTAGATAATTTATATGCAAATATAAGATACATATAAGATAAGTACTCCCCAAATATCCTGATAGTCAATAAGTAAATCATTATATTAACAAATATGTATGTACCGCAATAGCCGCAACTAAGTTAAAAATTGATCTCCCAGTTTTCTCTGTAATTTTTAAACTAGAAAAGGATATCAAAATTAGTTTTTCTGTGCTATAAAGCTTTGTGATAAAGAAAGCTTTTCCAGTTTATACTATCTTTCGATCTATGGCGGCTTTTAGCTTCCCGTGCCCAAATATACAGGTTTACTATCAATAACACGTCATTTTACTCTGTAAAAGGTATAAGCTGTCTGTAAACGCGAGCAATTGAATTTCAACCGGTAACTAGATTTGCCTATATGTATCCTACTATTATCCAACTGTCTTACCGACAATCTGCATTTAATCTGTACAATAAATAAAATAAAATAAAATGTCGTTTATAAATGACATGGTCAATTTCCGGCATATGACGCATAAAAAGTCACAATTAAAATTGAATAAAATAATTTGAAAAATAAATTATCCCTACTAATATTATAAATGCGAAAGTAACTCTGTCTGTCTGTCTGTCTGTTACGCTTTCCCGCTTAAACCTCTCAACCGATTTTGATGAAATTTGGCACAGACAATCTTTAGTCCCTGAGAAAGAACATAGGCTACCTTTTATTGCGAAAAAAAGGGATAAAGACGTTGAAATAGGGGTTGAAAGTTTGAATGGGATTTCTTAATTTTAAAAGATAAAACCATGAAACTTTATATTTAAGCACTTGATAAGATATAATTAAACATTTGTTCTAGCGTTTTTGAAATTTCGACCAGTAAGGTAGTGAAATAAAGGTTGAAAGTTTGTATGGGATTTTGTCATTTTTGGGGATAAAACTATGAAACTTTATATTTAGGAACTTGATCCTTACTAATATTATATATCGAAAAGTGAGTTTGTTTGTTTGTTTGTTCCGCTTTCACGCCGTAACTACTCAACCGATTGCTTTGAAATTTTGCAGACGTAAAGATAAAAGTCCGGATTAAATAATAGGGTACTTTTTATCCTGGAATAAATTGATATTCCCGAGGAAAAACAAAAATATTGTTTGCTTGATGGATGGATTGTAGATGGCGCTGTGTGTCGTTTAAAACAACGTAAAATATTGCAAACGAATATAAACATGTAAATTTAGAAGCTAAATGATACGATAATGAATCCCCGAATATGAGGAATTCCCGAGGGATGACGTACAATTTGTTTTATCGTCTAAATTGTTTTTTTTACATCTACTTATATGTTGCAAACGAATATGAACATGTAAATTTTGAAGCTAAATGATACAAAAATGAATCCTCGAAAATGAGGAATTCTCGAGGGTCGACGTACAATTTGTTTTATCGTCTAAATTGTTTTTTTACATCTACTTATCCTGAAATCACTAAAGTCAACGAATTACTAATTGGTATAAGTATTAGTTACGTTATTTAGTTCTTGAGGTATGCGATAGATGGCGCTGGGTGTTTTTTTAAAACATGGTAACGGTGTGTTTTTTTAAATATATAAGAAGTGGAATGATTGGAGAAACATTGTTTTTCGCATGGTCAGCTCTATGTAGCGTGTTCCCGGGTTTCCAGTGCCCAAAATCTGCATGTTTTTGCTCCACAAGGGAAAACATATAATATAGTGTACCATTCAGTTTTGGTTTAACATCTAATTGTATCCAGCGTTACATCGCGCTTCTTAGATTTTTCCGTGTGAATGAGAAGTTTTCTTATAGTTGTGCTTTATACCGCAATATAACCGAATTCCACGCGGGCGAAGCCGCGGGCGGAAAGCTAGTAGCATATATTTTATCCTCTCCGAACTTGAGAGATTTATTTTAAATTAATTACTTATTATATTTCCGTTAGTTATCTTCTTCAGTGCCAACGTTTCTAGCCGTACAAATTGCAAAACTAAGTAATGTGATAAAAACATACTATCATCGTAACACAATATAACAAACACAATACTATTTATGTCTATGTCGGTTTTAATCAATAAATCAAACTTTTTGTAAGATTTGTCATTACTTTATAATTTTAAATATGTATTAGTTTTTTTCATATGTAACATATTTCATCTCGCTTTCCTGCAATTTGTGGGAGTGATTTCGTGAAATGGGACGGAAGTGTGTAACTGGAAGTCGCGAAAGCGCGCGCTATTCGATTTGAGCGCGCAGTTTTAGAGTTGACCGTCAGATAGTATGAACCAATTTTCTAAGAGGTCGGTACTGTCAGCCATAGACTGTGCACTTAAGTTACAGTGTTGTAAGTGTAAATACGGTGTAAAAAGTTTGCTGTTATATAAATCAATTTATATACTTCATCTATATAAATAAACATTGACTGTTGATAATAATTAGTCTCAATAAAGTGCAGATCATTGGAAAATTCAAGTAAATAATAATAAATAATTATTCGAATAAAGTATTTAGCTTTTTTCAGTATTTACCTTTTTTAAATTTTGAGGTTAATATCTGTCACTGCTTAAAAAATCTTTTATTAAATTTGATCTTTTTATGATCTTACGATTTAAAAAAGAAGAAATTGATTCTAATGTTGAGAAATCTTCTCCATTTATCAAATGTTACACATCATTTGCGACTACTGTAAGGCTCGCTCGTTCTTTTATTTGCAACCATGCTCCTTTAATATTATCAGAAAATAACCGACGATACGGAATGATTTTGATGTAATTGACAACAACTACATTTTTCATGTACGTGAAAATGGTGGCCAATGATATACTTACAGTCTCCTCGTTCCACTTGCATTCTTTGTTGTACTGTGCGATTATTTTCTGCTATCGTTTTATTTGACCCTGTTTATCCCCACGATCTGATACCTTCTACCAATCAACTGCTGATACAGGTCGGATTTGCATGACGTCTAAATGGTTTTGTGATTTCTCAGCCAACATTAGATGCATCAACTGCGGAATACCCATGCAAAATATATTTTATTATTTTGCTGTGCGCTTAATGCCATTCCATTTATTAATGGAACTCTTTACCGTTTTAAATAGCAATTTAATATTTCAATTGTCAATTGATTAAGCAAGTAATTTGAAAACGGAACAGGCGGCGATTTTACCCCGAGATTTTCAGGTTGTTTATTCATCGTTACTAAAAGTGCTCACCTGGAGCACTTTTAGTAACGATGTACACTAGAAATCTTTGGTGGACGCTAAAATTTAATACTATGCTAAGCTCCATACAGTTTTTGGCCATATTCTTTGTACCCTACTACGAACTGCATTTAATTTAGACTTTTTATAGATTTTTTTTTAAATATATAGTTGTTTTAGATATTTGATTCTAGTTTTTCTTAAAATGTCACAAATGAAGAATTTAATTTTAACCTGCACTCGCTACACAAATCTGGGTATAAATTTGTGAATTTAATATCTATTTAAATAATGAAAACCTTTCTCAAACTTTCTAATTTTATTTAGTTAAAAATTACAAAAGAATGGCAAACGACCAAAGTAAAGTTTTTCAATACAAGAATTTTGTTTTGAATGCAAGAGTGTAAAACAAAACAAAACTACTTAATATTACGACCCTAACAAATTATCCTTATAGAACTCCACTAAAACAAGAACTGAAATGGTTTTGAAATCTTACGTTTTCATGAAAATCCTAAGAAAATTGGATATCTACACTAATCTGCATATCGGATGTCGCTTTACATTCATTTCCCATCATATAAATGCGAGACAATACGTCTTCTCGATCCGCCTATCACACAGTCCGCATTAAAGTATGCAAATTTTATTCTGAAGTAACATTCGCATTGCCTATGCAAGAGTGCAGCGTTATACCTAGTCTGGCCATAAGTTCTGTTACAGTGATTTTTTTTTTATGAAGTAACGGAATATTACTAAAACTCATATGTAGATATTTAATAAAATCTCAGCAAAAATTTAAATTAAACTATTCGAAATGGTCACCTTTTACTTTTATACAGATCTTTAATCTGTCTGGCCACGAATTTATGGATTTACGCACTATTTCAGGAGGATGACCGTTTTTACCCCAGTTAAGTCCAACAAAACCATATTTACAATATTACTTAAGGTAAGGTTTTTTTGAAAAAAAAAATAGTTGTTAAAATGTCCGTTTCGTGATGATAATGACGAGAGTGTTTCATACATGCAATATATATTTTTTTGTAATCATAAAACCGTTTTCAAAATTATGATTTGGATTGTGTATTTTATTATTATTTATTATTATCTCACAATTATGACTAATAATTGAATAAAAACTCTTATTTACATGGAACGAATTTATTAACTAAGGAGAAAAATAAAAAAATGCATCTTGACAGTTGACAACTTAGCTGTGGTGCTATGTTCTATGTATCTAGGTTTTTTCTTTGCAGTTCCTTTCATTGCTTGTCTCGTTGCGTACTGCACTATTTGTATTTCTTCAATATTTTAAGACTCTTTAGCTTATTTTTCTACTGGACTACGATTAATCTTATACGTTTTTTACAATAGTTGCTATCATGTTGCGGTGCATCAACTGTGGATAATGATTACCGCGCATTTAAAAACCTGTAATCGTCGACCTATCATTGCCGTTGCAAAACATTCTACTTCAATGGCTAGAATTGTCTCAAGTAAGTATTATTAAAATCTTTGATTTTAACTTCAATTGTTATTGCTTATTTACTTCACCAAAAAAATCAAATTAGAAGTGAAATTTACAATTAATATAACACAATAACAAAAACACTCGCATCATATATATAAAAATAAAAGAGGCTTTTTTCACCTATAAATAACTATGAAACGATACATTTTAACAAAAATTTATTTGTTTCTACAAATACGAGATCATAATAACATCTTAATGCGCACTAGACGATTGTTGGACATGACCATTTTTAGGTGGGGCAAGGATTCATATTAAAGTGGTCATCCTTACGAACACTACTTGCTCCCTAGTTTTTTTAAGATACTCGATGTCGCCGTGTCGTTTAGAGCATTCCATGTCCTCTAAAACTGACCATAATTTGTATTCTAAAGGTCCGGGACGTTGGATTCAAGCCAGGCTTGGGTAGCTCGTGCCTTTTGACAGGTGCAGAGTCCTGCTAAAAAGTCGACGGTACATTATTAAAAAGTGTATTGCTCAGAGGTTTCACAAGACGATCCAAGACTGTCTCTTGATACACTTTGGCTGGAGTTTTCACTCCTTTTTCACAAATATGTAACCTTGTGACGTCTTGATAACACACGCTCCACCAAACGTTATACTTTTCCGACCACTTGAGCAGCTTCTTTAGAACTGTGAGCGTACACGTTATCATTTTGCTTATTGTAGTGCTCATCAATCGTGAAAATTTTTTCATCGGTAAAGAGGATATTTCTGTGCCTTTCACCTGCGTATCGTGTCGGAAGGCATTTCAATTGCTCTACTCTCTTCAATATTAAGGATTGATTGAAGGAATGTCCTGGATATCGAATATAAGCAACGAGCTTCAGGTCTTGTTTTATAATACGCGATAAAGCCCTATCGGGAATCTTCATTTCTTGCGTTAAGATTGTTTGCTTCCTAATAGGGTATCGACGAATTAACAGTATTAACAGCCTTTGTAGTTCTAACAGCACGCGGCCGCCCAGATCGTTTGTTGTCTTCGACAGAGGAAGTATTGTTGTGTCTGTTGATAGCTTAAGATAGTTGTAAGCTTTTGAAGTGTCTGAAATATGACTGACGGCTCCATACCCACTTTATGCAAGGCGATCACTGCAATCTTATTTTCTTAAATACCCCATTCCATATTGTAATTTGAAAAAGAACACGAAAAAATATGTGAATTAGCGCGAAATCGAAACGCTTTTCAAATCTAAAATAATCAAAAAGTTGAAAAAAAGAAAAGGTTTGTTGTAACAGTATATATGGCCAGACTAGTTATACTGAATAAAACTGTACTAATTATACAGTATGAACTGGGTTAAGATTAAAGAGTTTTAGTGTTTCATAGCTTTCTTTGATAAGAAGAATAAGATAAAAGGGCATTTCATTTGATTCCAGTATTAAATATTGTTGGAATAAAATTCACTGATCCCGGTATTACTGCACGGTAGCAAAAGCGGTGTTCACATTGCAGTGGGGAGAAACTCGAGAGACCTAAGGTAAAGCAGGGTGTACACGATTGCAACCAGCTCGGGATATCTGTAATGGCCACTCGAGCTATCTGCTCAAGCGTTATTCTCAACAAATCTTCCATATTGCGGCCAACTGAAGCTCAATCAATACTGCGCAATGCATAGCTTTTCCGCTAGAATCTATTTACGTTAGTTAGACCGTATGTACGTCTTTACGTCTGATTAATTTTATTTAAGAATTGTTTGCTTTTATTTGAGGATGATTAATATACGCCCTTTTAGATACTCAATAAGTAATCATTAACAGATTACTTAATTACTTTATTAAATAGTTATCGGGTGATTCCTTGATTACATTATTATCCGACTTCAAATAAGGAAGAAATTCTAATTTTAGCTGTTCTTTTGTATATTTTAATATTAATCATGGAATATACATATTTATGAACCAATATTATTGATTATTTTTATGTTTGAAAATGTGTACTTCAGAATACTCACGTAAAAGTTTATGAATTTATTAATAAATAAAGTCATAACTTTATTCTCAATTAAAATTATTAACAATCACATGACAACCTATTCTCACCGATTTTTGAATTTATTTTGGAGGTTCGTTTTTTAGTTTGAAAAAACATACTTTTAATTTAATAAATTTTAAAATATACTTGTGAATTTTTCTATTTATTCATCTCTAGAAATATCAATTTCTTAAGATTCAGATTATAGATTAGATAAATCAGTATATTTTTAAGTTTATCATTAATGAACGTCCTATATCATTTATTACGAATAAAACTTCGAGAAAATGTAATACTCATTTGCGACTATTAATATATTTAAACTAGCTGATAGCTTTAACCGAGTTTTTTTGGAAAAGTTATTTTTATAGTAAATAGGTACACGCTTGATACTGTCTCGCATGATAGTAAGCGATGATGCGATCTAGGATGTGACGCGCTTGACTAGAAGATAAATTCACTCCTGACCTGAAGACGTCTAAATAGTATGTGTTAGGAAATACAGACTTAGGCAAGGAGTTCCACTCTTTAGCGGTACGGATCATGAAATTGTAACCAAAAATCATAGTATTACTCTTTGGTATATCAACCATATAATAGTGGCGCCTATTTGTAAGTCTGGTTGGCCAATGAGAAAGTGTGGACAGCGAAACAAGGCTGTGCTGCTACACACTCTCTGAAACGTTTCCTATAAAAAACGGATAGGTAGCTAGACCTTTCGTATAAGTTATATAAAATCTTCTCTAGTTTTTCATTAGTAAGAATTTTCTCCTGTTAATACAAAATATTTGGTGTATGAATAGAGAATTATACAATTGATGAAGAATTATATCAAATACTTTATAGTGATTATTATAATAATAATATTTGTTTACAGTCGCACCAATTTTACCCATCCATAGTTGACAGTGGTGTGGTTTGTGTTATGGATACGTACATAAATACACTTTTTGTAAACTGAATCTTATAATTTTTTTATTTTTTTATATATACCTATTTATTTATAGTCATCATCATCGAAAGGCTCTAAGACTTTTGATAACAATACAAGGGTACACGGGCTCTGAAACTCGATCCAAGTCTCAATTATAGGAAAATAAATTTTCCTCGTATTTTGATGCACAAAACAATAAACTTGCCTACGCAATATTTATTAGTAACTGTGCTACACGATAATTAATTATCTTTTTAGAGCGTAGTGACAAACCTGCCTATTGATAAAAATAAGTGTATTTTAATGTTTTAAAAACAAAAAAAAAACAAGCCTTATTGGTCACAGCGCAGTTGGAACGATTTGACAACTAATCTGCTAAGTCTTGAATTCAGTGAACTCCTTATACTAACAACCCGAATCGTAAACTATTGATAGTTTACAATTTGGATTGTTAGTTCAAGTAGAGAAGCAAAACAGAACACACTTGGCTGAGATTGCAATTTCAAAAGCTAAATACTCCAATTTCAATATCTTCTCTCTTTACCATAATAGAGTCAGCCTCAAATACTATAACAAACAGTAACGCTATTTTAATCAGTTTCCGTATAACGCTACGGCTCATTTAAAAACATTATGCATATAAAAATAAGAAAGACACCTACTCAAGTGCCTAACTTACATATTTGCAACTTATTTGCTTTATGAGCTTACCGTAACATCTGGTAAAGTGGTCATCTACATAGATTCTTGTGACTTGCTGTCGCGTCTATCCCTGTCATTGCCTCGCAACTACCCCAGATACCGCTTGTCTAAATTATTTGCTACACCCTTTGCTCGAACCGATCTTGGTCTTTAGTCTACTTTGGCACGAATTTCCACAGACTATATTAGTATGAGTAATGCTACTCCTAATTTGGATGTATTTTGTAACCATTTTCGAAAATTTAAGTCTTATATCTCGAAGTATTCATCAGGCCAAATTTTGGGCTGCTGAGTACTTTAGAATTAGTCACTCCATTCTTTGGCAAGAGTTTTTTTCTACTTTTACGTAATTAATTTAACGCAAGTGTTATGTACGCCGTTATTTTGGTCCTTATTAGAAATGTGTTTTTCTAGAAGAAGTATTGTATTGTTGTTTTAATATGTACTATGTGGCCTGAACTTGTATAAATAAATAAACACCCGTAAACATATAAATACTCTTGTAATTAAAACTTGTATTTTATTTACACACATATAATTATTAAATGAAGCCCGCGTTACTCTAAGATTAATGACGCTCTATAAGCTGTTATGTTTTTATGTAAACATTTTAACACTCTGTTACTCAATACGTTTGACACTTGTTTTAAACCTCAGTTTTCCAGTGTTTGGATCTTTTAAATGTGAAAGTTTTGGTGTGATTGAACAAAAGCGAGCCAAGCTATAAGCAATAACGTTTTGAAAAAAACTAATAACTGCCGTGGACCTGACCTACGACAACCCGTGCGCCGCTCGCTACGGTGAGTCAACGCAGCGGGGCTGTGCGCCAACCCATCGCAGAGCATTAACAAGTGTTTACTACCTGCAATATTGAGTTTTACCACAAAGTGATGGCAACGCGAATGAAAACACTAAGCTGCGCGGGCTGCTATGGTATGATAAAAGAGGGCTGCGCTTTTATGACGTGCGCCAGGTGTAAGCAGAGCTTCGACATATTATGTGCTAATTATACTGAAGAAATCTATATGACTTTGTCATCAGATTTTAAATTATCCTGGGTATGTTTTGAGTGTCGCAGTAAAATTCCAAAAGGTGATAACTCTCGTACGCCCGTTCGCCAAAGCTATATTCAGGACATGAGTATCGCAAGTGACTTCCCTATTCCTGACATATCCATGACCAGTCCGGATAATGTTACAGTACGTACTGGGGCACGACACCGGCAAGCCTCTAGAAGTAATGAAAACGATAACACCAGCGAACTATTGCATACTTTGCAGGCATCAATAATGAACGAAATAAGGAAAGCTCAGGCTGATTTCGAGATGCGCCTAACGACAAAAATTAGCAATTTGTTCTCTGAACACTTTTCTGCCTTTAAAGACCAATTGTTTTGCAAAATTAGCATGCCATCGGAGGGATTAGATAGATTGGAAAAGACAGTTAAAATCAGTGCTGCACCAGAAAAGGACCCTTCTCCCTCTAAAAGTATGAGTGAGGTTGCTATACCTTATGAATATAGTCCGAAACGGCCATCAACTAGCAATACTGCACGAAAAAATAAGACAAAAAAATCTGTAAATTCCGTACAAACTAATATAACAGGGGCTTCCTTAAAATCAAGTAAAGTCCGATTGAGTCCATCCCCCAACCTTAAAAATAGCGATGAATCCAACGGTAAGCTTAATAAAAGCAATAGAGAAAGGATAGAAAACAAGTGCCAACCACCTTCGTTAACTACTAGAGTATCGTTGCCTCATGTTTTACGTGGTACCGCCGCACCAGGTGCTACGTTACTTTGTGCTGCGGAGAAGAAAGTATATATGCATTTATACTACGTGAAGGAGGGTACTACCGTCGACCAAGTGAATGCTCATCTTAAAACGATTTGTGGAGCTGAAGTATGTGGAGTTGAAGCCCTTAAGGCCCGTGGAAACTATGCTTCGTTTAAGTTATCAGTACCTCCAGCTCTTACTGATTGTATTTTAAACCCAGCTAATTGGGCTACTGACATTTGTGTAAAGCCATGGCGACAAAGCTTTCGCAACAAGCAAGGAAAAAGTTCACAATCGCTATAAGTACAAAGCCCTTCAATGCTACTATCAAAATGTGCGCGGACTTCGGTCGAAAACTAGCAAGTTCAATATTGGTGTGACTCAATCGATATATGACATAATCGGAATAACAGAAACATTTCTTACAAGTTCAGTGTCCAGTGGTGAACTTTTTCCACCTGGTTACGTGGTACTTCGCAAGGATCGTAAGTTTGACGCTGGGTGGGGAGGTGTATTACTTGCAGTGAGGGATTGTTGTTCCGTACGTGAGATCACTGACGTTGATGGACTTACTGTCGATATGGAACTGGTATTTGCTACAGTTAAGATGAGAAATTTAAAATTGTTATGTGGCGTAGTCTATTTGCCCCCAAATTGTACCGATGAGCACTATTTAAGCACTCTTACTTGTATCGAAAATGTAGTCTGTTCGCATCCTGACTTTGACATATTAATATTGGGAGATTTTAATTTAAATTCCGTTTCGAAACACACAAAAGCACAATTCGAGATTTTTTATGAATACTGTTATTTACGTCAGTTTAATACAGTGCCAAATAGTCACGGTGGGATATTAGACTTAACATTGAGTGACCTTGCACCCAATCAGGTCACCGTCTCTAAATCTTGTGACCCTTTAGTACCTATTGACTCGTATCATCCTGCGCTCGAGATAACTCTTAAACTATTTTCTGGCTTGGGGCCTCCGCTTGTCTTTGACCTTCACACTCGCGAGGACCGTCAGGGTACCTGCTCGGACTGGGACTGGCGTAGAGCAGACTACCAAATCTTGTATGCTGCTCTAGCTGCAGTTGACTGGTCTGATATATTAGAAATCTATCATGTTGACAGGGCGGTTGAGTTTTTTTATTCTAAGTTATACGAGTGCTTTAACCGTTCTGTTCCTATTAGAACGCGACGCCAACAAAATTCGCGATATGTGTACCCTAAATGGTATACCGATGAAATTATACGCAATTTAAAACACAAATATTATCATCTTAAAAAGTTTAAATCTGATGGTAAGGTATATAATCAAGAACTCTACAAATTCTATAGATGGCACGTTAAAAAGCTTATTAATAAAGCTTTTAGACATGAAATTTCAAATTTACAAAAGAATATTTTAGTTGAACCTTCCAAATTCTGGACTTACGTTAAGGATAAAAGGAAAGATAGGAGAAATGTTAATAGTTTTTCATTCGAGGGAAACGTGGTGTCTGGGGGGGCTGCTGCTGATGCTTTTGCGCAATATTTCAGCTCTGTTTTCCAGCCAGACCAGCCACGCCTGGATCCAAGTGAGGCCGCCAGAGCTGCCCATTCCCTGTTCGATTCCAGAGATATTTCCATTTCAGAGGTAACCAATACTGATCTGAAAGCTGCTGTCAGACATCTAAAACCTCATTCGGCTGCAGGACCTGATTGCGTGCCAGTATTCGTGGCAAGAGATTGCGTGACAGTTCTACAGATGCCTTTGCTATACATTTATAATCTCAGTCTTGAGTCTTCCACATACCCATCTGACTGGAAACTATCACGTGTAACACCAGTACCGAAAGCGGAAGCTAAAAGCGATATTAGGCAATATAGACCTGTCGCAATACTGTCAGTGTTTGCTAAAATATTTGAGGTAATTATTAAAAAGTACTTGTCACAGCAAGTGGATAGTTTGTTGAGCAACTGCCAGCATGGATTTCGTAGGGCTCGTTCAACCACTACTAATCTTGTAGCGCTGACAGATTTTGTATCAGCAGAACTGGATGCTGGATGCCAGGTGGATGCTGCTTATTTTGATTTTAAAAAAGCCTTCGACCTGGTTGACAATGACATTCTGCTAAGGAAATTAGCATTGTTCGGTTGTACACCTAAACTTATCGAATTCTTTGCTAGTTATTTGAAGGATAGACGCCAGTTTGTGAAGGTACAGGGATTTGAGTCGGCTGAATACTACACAAGATCAGGCGTAAGTCAAGGTAGTACCTTGGGTCCGACTCTATTTCTGCTGATGATAAACGACCTACCGCAAACTATACGTTTTTCTCAGTGTCTTCTCTTTGCAGATGACCTTAAGCTCTTTTTAGGGGTGAAAAATGACAATGATACAGCTGCTTTACAGGCAGATATCGATGCAGTTTCTGAGTGGAGTGTAGAAAATCGATTACCTTTTAACAGCTGTAAATGTAAATCAATTACTTTTACACGTAAACGTTACCCAATACTTGCAAATTATAAATTATTCGACGCCTGTTTAGATAGAGTTAATGACATTCGTGATTTAGGAATAATATTAGACAGTAAGATTGACTTTCATAAACATGTGACGGATACCTGCAAGCAGGCGAATAAGATTTTAGGTTTTATTATACGAATATCATCAGAATTTCATAACGCGACGGTGGCGAAAGTGCTGTACAACGCCTTCGTACGCAGCAAATTAGAATACGCAACTATAGTCTGGGACCCTCATGAGGACAAATATACTGTTATGGTTGAGCGAGTTCAGCGTAAGTTTGGGCGGTGGCTCTATAAACGTTATTATGGGTATTACCCTTTTTTGTATCCCTCGCCTTTTGTGGCTGGTATGGTTGAGTTGGACACGCTGTATCATAGGCGGAGGATTCTCCTACTGACCCATTTTATTTCAGCAATCCACAATAACGTAGCCTCTGACGTAATGTCTAAAGTTGATCTCCTTGTGCCCACACGTATTACTCAGACTGAGGCTGGGGCTATTGCCCCGCGCCGCCGACCGCGGCTTCTAAGGAAACCTGTCACACGCACTGTCCATGCAGCTTACGCACCTACTGTTCGCGCCTTAAGCTTGATTGGGGACATACTTACTCAATGTCCAAACATTGACTTATTTGCTGATAAGATTGACTATATATGTAAAGAAGCCAGTAAATTTTTAGAATTAGAATACCTTAGGAAGTAACAAAGAATTATTGTATGTAACAAACGTGTATATTATTATTTTTATGTTATTGTATTTGTTCATTATTTTTGTTATTTTTTGGTATAAAATTGACGCATAATTTAATTAATTTTTATAAGAATTTGACATTGTTCTAGCACAACAATTGTAATTGTATTGTAATTTATTTGTTTTGTCATGTATAGACTTGAATGACCAGCTAGGGTATTGGAAGTGTACTTCTGTAACTAGCATGTGTATGAATAAATAAATAAATAAACACTAATCATAATATTCTCTATTGGTTTATGCTTTATGTAACTAATTTTACCTTACTTGATTAATTAAGGGGAAAAGAGACTTAAGTGTATAAACTTAATTTTAATGTCCTAATGGATCGTGTATCACTCCGGCATCCTAATGAAAAAATATTATATAACAGAGCACATTCGTTGCAAAGGTGCTTGCCTGTTTTGTTTCCACTTCGGAACTTTGTAGCCTTGTTAGCTACTGTTGTTCGCTTTGTCGGAAATCGCTATTACACTTTATGGATTGGTATTCGTTTTCCTTTTGTATTCGCCGTGAAAGCATTTTGTTGATGAGATACAAACTTCGCGGCAATTTTCCGCGTGCCCCGGAACGATTTCAAATGCTTAGTGACGAATGAAAAGATGAAAAATTGAATTTCTGTTACTTTCGTTCTATAGGTTTGACTTATCCTCTTTGATCTTAATGTGTAATGAGTTTTGATACTATTACATTTTATATTTGGAATTGATGGTTATATTGAAGATTTAAACAGTAATGCATTATATCCACAATACGATCTCACCTTATCGCTTAGTTACTTAAGTCATATACATCGTTTAAACGCCTGGATGAAGAACATCAATGTAATAGAAAGCCATTAATGCTCACTACTATACTATGACACCTTAGTAGCTACTTTACGGCATGCAATAAAATTTAAATTTAATTGAATTCAAAAGAATTTTCATCATTAGAATTAAACAAAAATATAACAAAAAACGTTGTTCGGAATCCAGTAAAAAGTGTTTATTTTTTCAAAAAGTGTAAACAATATGAACAACTGAATATTATTTCGTTAATTTGCTTCCTGAAATATATGCCTCACGGATATTGAATGAAACGTATTTTATTTGTCAAATGCCTTGCTTTACAGCGGAATTAAATAGCCTATCTTCCTCCAGATACAGACAGACAGGGTTGCTATTGAGGTGGAAGAAAATTATTAAGTTCAACATAGGGGCAACCATAACTAAATATAATAACAGTAAAGCTTAAATAAAATTTATACAGAGAAAATTGATAGCAACAGAAGAAAAACAAATGCAAAAAAACGCTTATAGTAGTGTAAATGATCATACTACGAATCGAAATAGCTATATTCTTTTGCGCAATTTTTTTTTATTAATTTAGCAGACTATAACTTGATCCATATTAAAGCATGAAGTGGCAACTGTAGATCGAAAATTTATCATTAAAGTTCAACTTATTTTATTTTTCTAAAAGGTTTTGCCTTTTAATAATGATTTGACTCATTCTTTCTTTATTTTCCAAAAACAATAAACAATTCCAAGTTAAAATTAGATTACAGATGCATATATAACTAATAAAATACTCAACAGTCTAGATAATTGTGCACGTTCACCAGAATTCGTTCTGAGTTTCCTAATTAGGAAAGTACGGTTAATGCTTCTGTTACTACAAGATCTAGGGAAAGTATAACTTATTTAATTATGAAGTTCAGTACATTCAAAGAAAAAAAAAATCACAGAATAAGGTTCACGTCAGAATCGATACCCAATTATCCTCATTAATTTATTTTTAAACGATGTAAGTTATAATACAAATATGAGCCCAAACACAATTTTTTATTTTATCATTTTAGAGAAACATACAGCTCAATACAATAATACATATGACATAAAAGTAATGAACTGGAACATAAGGCAACAAAGTTTCCACAGAATGAGTAAATACAACTATTAAGTGGACTTAACAGAAGTTATGAATATGAATATACCATTCACCTTTTTCTTAGAAAAGCCGACGTAGTTTGTTTAATAATAACAATAATAGGACATTCATTTCAGACAAGGGTCCATAGTTTGTTAGTAATAAATAGTAACAAAAATAACTTATTATATGTTAATGTTGTTAGTAAATCGATAGATTAGAAATTTCATTATTTGAATAAGCATATGGCTAACTTTCAGTCTTTCAGTGATTGCTTTCAAGATGCTATTTCGAGCGCCACGCAAGCGTCGTAACGGATGTTTTATTAGATGTATATATATAGGATGTACTTTAAGTTGGCAACAGTTTTTTAATCGCCGGCCATTTTGTCAGCTGACAAGTGATTTATGTTTAGTTTGGTTTGGTATTTCGACATGAATAGACTGAACAACGCTTTCAAATTGTGCAAATTTATATTGAAAATCATGATTCTGCTTGAAATACGTATCGCGCATTACGTCAATTTTACGGTCAATATAATCGTTCATCAGAGCAATTTATTCGATTAACTATGCAACGTTTTTGCACCACGTTTACTTTAAATGATAATATGCATCCACAGAGACGTCGTACAGTGCGTACAGAAGAAGTCATTGCTGCTGTAGAGCGTAGCGTAGAGGAAGACCCGAATCAGTCTATCCGCCAACGTGCACAGGAATTGGATATGTGTCCATCCACTTTATGGAAAATTTTGCGAAAAGATCTTGGTTAAGGTGCTTACAAAATTCAACTCGTGCAAGAACTGCAGCCACGCGATCACCTAGCAGGGCGTAGATTCGGTGAATGGGACCAAAACAAGATTGCTTTTGATCCCAAATTTAATAAGCAAATTTTATTTAGCAATAAAGCTCACTTTTGGTTGAATGGATACGTCAATAAACAAAACTGCCGTATTTGGAGTGATGATTATCCTCAAGTTTATGTTGAGACACTGTTACATCCAGAAAAACTGACTGTTTGGTGTGCTTTATGGGCTGGTGGAATAATTGCTCCGTACTTCTTTAAAAACAATGCTGGCCAGAATGTTACAGTCAACGGTGATCGCTATAGAGCCATGATTACTGACTTTTTCATTCATCAATTGAACAATTATGATGTGCAGGAGCTGTGGTTTCGACAAGACGGGGCAACATGTCACATAGCTCGTGTTTGTAATTCAGCCACAATGTCAGCCACAATTGATTTATTAAAGGAAACTTTTGATAACCGCATAGTTTCACGTTTCGGATTTTTGGACGTTAATATCTAAATAACCGTTTGAGATGTGTTAATGAAATTTGGAGCACATATGTATCTCGCAAGTCTCAATATATGAGCCAAATTTGACACATTTATATGAAAAAGTTTTTGTGTTATAAGGGGGTCAAAAGTGGCTCCAAAGGGTTCGTGTAATATTACACACAGTGCTGCTCGCCGGTTCTGTTCTTGAACTTGGCTTAACACGCTACTGCGTGTCTAAATTTTTTTCTCAATTTACGATCATAAAAAATCCACCCAAAAAGTTTTGATGAAATAGTCATATTAGTTTATACATTATTTTGATCAGTTTTAACCCACGTCTTGTAAATAAGGTTGACTTAAGAAATTTTAAGCATTACCAGCGAAAAAAATTATATTGACAACTCCCTCAGATATTTTATTTTTTAAGCATTTTAGAGCTGTGGCATCTTTTCCAGTGCTGGTGTTTATGTCGAGATGATTGATAATTTGTACGACTTCTTTCACAGTACAAGTGAAAAACACTCAAGGTGGAGTCATGATTGTAACTGTCCTCATTCATTAATTGTTATACGTTGAAAATTTGAGTAAAAGTAAGGTAACGAAAATGGATGTCATGGAATTTTTTCATATTTTTTAGCAATATTATGGATAAAATCAGTATTTATTTTGTGTTATGTTGACGCCGTAGTGACTAGTTTATTTTAACAGTCCCGATTTCGGGCCACACTCTACCTGCAGTCCGTTCTAAGGTCATCACGTCAACAAGTCATAGGGCATCTCACGCTACGCTTGCTCAAACGCGGTCTTTATTCTAAAACTAGTCTGCTCTAACAATTTTCGGTTCCACGGCAAACGTGACTAGTATACTGCCACTTTAGCGCGCTAATACTTCGGGTTATGTCGATTACTTTCGTCGTATGCTCGTTTCGCACTTTATTTCTTATTGAAATCTGAGCAGAGCCCTCTTCATAGCAACTTTGAACTTGTAGTTTAGTCTTGTGATTAGTTTGCGAGTCACATTTCAACAGCATAAACCATGCCTAGATCAAGGTCATAAGTCAGGACTGTGTTCAGGCATTGTGTGCAGGAATAACGTAA
The DNA here is from genome assembly GCA_927399485.1 of Calamotropha paludella. Taxonomy (NCBI): domain Eukaryota; kingdom Metazoa; phylum Arthropoda; class Insecta; order Lepidoptera; family Crambidae; genus Calamotropha; species Calamotropha paludella. The sequence continues at coordinate 14,903,152 of OV656815.1, read as the reverse complement.
ACATGTGACGAAGTTTGCTGCCTAGCTCAATTCAATCCTCATATCAGCTCCTTTCTCACGGTTGATTCTTCTAAGCTGGATAATTTGTTCCAAGTAGGCTCCTGAAAAATCCAAAAGCTCGACTTTCCGACTAACAGGAGCTTTAGGATGACATATGCACAGAAGATGTCTTTTGTTTTGTCATTCTGTTATATTAAATAGTAGAATTATAGTCGTTATGATAATTTATTAATATTATTTTGAATTTCGGGATATGGGTGTTTTCTATATTTTATAAAATTGAAGGGCCATATGAAAGGTTTGTATGACTTCATAAGACTTTTTGTTGTAATAATAATTTACGGACATAAATAACCTCCCAAAAGGAAAAAGTCAAGCTGGTTGGGTATTTAAAGGATTTGTGTCTTGCCTGTGCTACCACAGTGTCTTACCAGCAGATTTTTTTACGTTTAATGTGCAGGAAAAAGTAGATGCGTGCCGTAGATTTCTTGTTGGGTGCGAGTTCGATAACAAACTAATATATTACAATTTTTTTCGTGTAGAGGACTAACCACGTCGCCGATTCCGAACTGATCTCGCAGTTACAAGTGCAATGTCACAAGTATATACATATGAATAAGCTTTACAATGAAAACACCTTAGCTGTTTACCTATTTTTATATAACTATTATTTTTTTATTAAAACTCAATTATCTTGAAAATTCAAAACTTATATCAGCATTTAAGAAGAACTAGACGACTTTTGACCACCCATCTGATGGCTGACCTTGTGAAAGTTACTTTTTGCAATATCTAGTTTTTAGGAACTTCCTTGTGTAGTAAGGAACGCACCCGATTATATTATTAGAAAGTAGGTGCTTCTGTAAATCATTACAAACGCCAGGATTAAATATAAAAAAACAGAATAAACACGTCGTTTAAGCGGTTAAAGCAATTTTATTTAAATCTTAAAAGATTTATTTAGCGTAAGCGCACTCCTCAACATATTACTTGTTCTACTTGCTACCAAATGGGTAATATATCTAAGATTCTGCGTTCTGTGGAGCAAAGCAACCTCTGTTCTAGCGTCGAAATTCATTTAAAAAGTCCTGATCATACTTCCAGGATTTATTACTTCATATGACTTATCCATTTTGTTTATTACTTTTCCCTCTGTGTATAAGTGATAAGCTGCTGTTGAAAAGAGTGCCCAAGAGGCTGGCAGCGTTTCCTCGTTGGATAGCTGTACATAAACATAGGCCGAAGAAGCTGCCAGATCCTTTGTCTCCAGTCGCTTCAATTAAGCGGGCGGACATTTCTTTAAAAAGAACTTTAAAAAAAGAGCTTAGCTTTCGGGCCCCATGAACCCTTAGTCTTCACACCGAAAGCAATAAATATGTAACTGCTTTCTAGTGCTGTAAACTTTCGAACTTTGCGACTTTCTTGCAGCAGCCACCCGGCTTCCTTCGATATAACGAATTATATGTTTCAGTGGTAGTGTCACAGTTATACAAAAAAAAAATATTCTTTTTAAAATTATTCCTTAATGAAAATAAAAATAAACGTCCTAACCTAGTATAGGAACTTTTCGCTGTGTCCATATGATTTAAAACGCTAGAGCTCAGTTCGCACGTAGGGATGTCGCACCGTTTTTTTCTCGCAATGCAGGGAATAACAAAGGCAGCACACAAGACGGGAGTTCAAGTCTTAACAAAATTCCGTAAACCTTCAAAATTGAAGATCTATCGTCATGCGACTTAAAGCAAGCACTTTTTTCATTAGGTCGTCGATGGATTTATTTCTATGTTTATTCTGATTTAGGTCCATAATTCCGAGACAATCTAATAACCTCGCATTGGTACCTAAAAGATTTATGCTTACCGATACTTAACGCCCCTAACTAATCAATATCAATGACATTAAACCGATAAACCAGAATGTGAATAATAAGTCTAGTAGACAAGATAAAATAGTGCTTACTGTTAAATCTGACGAAAGTCTATATCTAAAATGTCTTTCTTCTATTGGCTCCAGTAAAATATCAGTGCAGCAAGTAGGCACTTATTATTGTTGCGTTTTCGCTGAGCCGGAATTCTAAAGCGACACATCTAACATATATATCTGTACATCAGGATATCATTTTAATATTTGTTTCCCTTTCCGAATACTTTAACATTATTGTGGTTTATTTTTTATTTTATTTCCTTTTTATAAGTGCGTTGTATGTTTAGTTTGGTTAAAATCAATGTTAACTCTTTCTCTATTTGGAGAAGTGCCGCCCTGATCTCTGCTATATAAAAGAAGGACTTTGTTACCATATATAGTTACCATAAGCCTAAGAACAACAGTTTTTATAATCAATTAACGTTACCATAGCAACGCGTGGCCGGGTTAGCTAGTAACTAATGAAAATAGGTGTATTTGAAACTAATTTTTCAAAATGCACCGTTAAAAAGACTATCGTGATGTAGAATTTTTAAGTCTTCATATTTATGTTTCGTATCACTTATATTTTAAGGCATACAAGGTCATATCTTGTATTATGTTTTTTATCTGAACTTCGGTGTTATGCATGATTGGCCTATTTGTTCTACCTCTCACTTAAAGATGTGTGATGTGTCTTTGAGGCGATTAAGACCACAGAAATTCTATTACTAAAAATTCGATTATTCGAGCTATTCTAACTTAATTTTTTGATTAAACATTATTTAACAAATACTTGTAAACTTTCTTCCTCTTATAACAAAAACTACATTATACATAATAATGCTCCTATGGAAACATTTATATCACTTAAACAGAATTTCCAACCTTAGTTTTCTCTTATTTTATATAAATTAAAAAAGGATCCACCATAATGCTCAAATCAATAATATTTAAAGAGCTTAATGACCTTATTTATTATATTACACTAGCTGACCCGGCCACGCGTTGCTGTGGCGCCTTTATTACAATTTGCAATATTTTTATGTCCCTGCATTTTAAATCTGTAATATCTTCGAAAATATTCATTTAAATTACATGCTGTACAGGGCTCTATTGATCTATACAAAATGCACAAATGTATTTAAGGTATTTAATTGGATAAGGATTAATGCTGTATTGCTTAAAATCGCTTCGTAAATAAAGCATCTTTTCTCGTAAAAAGTAAAGAATAAAAAAGTGTTATTGCGGGTTATCCCTAAGAGACCTTTTAAAGGTTTACAATACTGTAGTACATGATTTTGATCTATCTCTTAGGGTTCAGCCAGCGTTTGCAATGTAAGAGCAAAAAATGTGTTTCTTTACGACATCACATTAGAAACCTATAATATTAACAATGTTTCTCTACCATATTATGCTTGTATTATACATATAAAGCTTTCTCTTGTATCACTCTATCTATTAAAAAAAACAGCATCAAAATCCATTGCATAATTTTAAAGATTTTATGCTGGCACTTCACATGGCGGTAGGTATGAAAATGTTTGCCTTAGTTGTCAAATGTCACCCATGTCTAGACACACACATTTGCCAATTTGGTATAATTTGACAAACTTAACAAAAGCCAAATGTTGCTTCCACGCAACATAACAGCACCGGATATCACAAGGCTTCTAATATAAGAAATTTAGAAAATTTCCAAATTTCGACTGAAATCAGTCTTCAAAGACCGGCGCTAACATTTTTTGGAAGGTGTTAGAAGGGCACTGGGTTTTTTTATTTAATTCCTATGTCGATGATGACTTTTGAAGTAAAAGGTAACGATTCAAAATTGTTCATAAAAAGGGGCAAGCGGGAAATCGCTCTATAGGCAAAGAAGGTTTGTTAAATCTATTGTAGCTATGTAGAGTACGTGGGGTATTGAAGCAGAGTTGGAGATTGGCTTTGTTACACTCGACAGTTCTTTCAATCTATCGAAAACAGGGTGCGAAGCATGCTGAGTAGCTTTGAACCGATCACTCAAATACTGTCTGCGAAATTGAAGGGGTGGGTCAAATCACTCGATTTGAAGGCCATTGATCGGCGATGATTTCATAATTCCTAAGATGATACGTAGACTAGACGTAGTTGTAGATAGACTGGACTGAATTTTTAACATTTTATCGAGAGGAAGTGTATTACATGTCAAATATTTTAAATGACTTAGGCTTCTACGGTACTAATATTGCCAGCTAAAAAATGGTTGTCGTAAAATCACTGCAACGTCAAATTTCTCTACGTAACAGTCAGTAGACTTTTTTATGTATCTTTACTGTTTTGCTTGGTGTTGAAGCGGAGCGTTTAGCTAATAAATATTTAGTTATTCATTGTTGCTTTATTTACTGCTTTGCTTACCATTGGTTAATGAAAATTTATACTATTTATTTATTTTTATTTATTTACTAATAAATTATTATGTAAACTGTAATATTTATAATATGAAAAATAAAAAAAATAAACTACACAAATACTTAAGAGTATTTGTGTAGTATTGTGTAGTAGCACCGTACGGAAAAGACAACGAAACCATTTTATACATACTGACCGCAGTATCAGTCATCACTATTTATAAAAAAAGGTTAATTATTGGATAAGTATTTGTTGACAATTATTTGGCTCATTCCCACAAGGTGGTCTGCAACTCTCCGCTAAAAATATCTCCAGAGCTCAGCGATGGTTTAAAAATCTACATACCCGCATATCAATAAAATCAATTTATTGATCCATAATACTATGTAAAACTATTTTGTCATTTCGCTTTCCAATTAGGTTTATATATATATATGTGTGTTTATATCCAAAACAGATAATTAGGGACCTATAAACATACAAAATATTAGTATTGCCTTTCAGTTAATATTTTAATAATACATCTTAATTTTTTAAATTCAAACCTAATAAAAACAGGCCTCAAGTGTCATAAATTGTAAAGGAAATCAAATAAAATTGTAATATAAATAAAAGTTCATGTTACTATATTATTTATTATTTATTACTATATTATAGTTTATGTTATTATTCAAGCCTGCATTTTATTATTTTTTATAAAATATTCATCCTTTTATAAAATGTATGCTTGAGTAATAAATTTCTTCAAAGTCGGTCATCAATTCATTTAACAATGAATAGTTATAACAATAATGAATGCGTCTAATAAAATATATAAACTTGTATTTACGTATTACATGATAAATATTTTCACGACAGTGATATCTAAATATAAAATAAACACCGGCAAGTCGAGGGCAATTGCAAGTCGGACTCGCGCATGGAGGGTTCTGTAAAAACCGTCTTGTTGGTATAAGTAACTTGTGTATGATCTTAATAAAGCCCTTAGATTAATGCTTTTGCATGAGTTGACGATTTTAGATTTATGATTTTGCAACTCATATATTAATTAAAACTTTGGCGGTGGTAAATGCATTTCTGCTTTAAGCAACTGCTTACTTTCTAACTTCCTCAACAGAGGTTAAGAAGATGCGGCTCTTTTAAACTCCATAACCATCACGTTAATTAAATTCAACGGATATGTAACTAGTTCAGATAACGTAATAATAGTTATCATCCATCTCTCAAGCGATAACACAGATGCCGGAGTCAGTACGTTTTTATGGGCTAAACTTGCCAGCACAATGCCTTGGAATGTGCGAAGTAAACACTTAACTGCAGGTTTACTTGTCGTAATGCAGTGCAAGTTTCAACGCGCGGTCGGCCGCAGCGAGCAACTTCGCCGGCTAGAGTTTAATGGTTGCAGTTTTAATGTGGACCCGGGCCCCGGTGACTCCTGACTCTGATGCGGTGCTGCTGCATTACGGCCTTTATTATAAAGTTCATTTTTGCCCAGCTGTCGCAACTACATGACATTGATGCTGTTGTAATAAAGCGATCTAATACACAATGAAGTGTTGCATAATGTATGTACGACCTGTTAGAAATTAGATTTATATTTTCTTTCAAAAATTATGGAATATAAAGGAGATGTTAACTTCTTACCCAAGAGATAAAATAACTGTTGTAGATCTTAAAAAATGTTGAAAGCAAGCTGCCTGTTTTAAACACAGTAAGTGAAAAGATAACTTACCTTTTAACACAGATAAAAGATAGTAGTTTTTATAGTCGAAAAGTTAAAAACGGATAACATGCCATAATAAGAACCAGCTATTAAAACTGGTATATTCGTACAAACAACAGCCAGGAGACCTATTATGAAAATATTTCCCGCCTTTCAGCAGTGGTAACTGTGAACGGGAATATTGTAAACTTGTATTATATGTGTATGTATAAAAATATATATTCTTCGATAAAGAAATCTACATAGCTCTAAGATCGATATCTAAATTTCCTTGATATAAGCGCAACCATAAACAGTAATTTGATTTTTTTCTTCTGTTCTTTGCTATATTTTTTCTGAGTTTATTTGCTATATTCCTTTTCTGCTGTCAGGTTTTCACCAGTTCAGATTAGGGAAATTGGTATCATTATTGTGAATATGTTTTTATTCATAACGCCACATACAATGTTAGTGTTTCAAATTATCTACTTATTTATTTATTTAAACATTGGTACTAAGGCATTAATTTCTACTCATTGAAATGAACAGTTTTTTTTAATTAACCTAATTTGCCAAAAATTATGCGCGCTCAATTGAGAACATGTTCCAATCTTATATTATATGTGTATAAAAAAATATTCAAATTAAACTATTTACACATTATTTAGCAATTTTTATGGTATTACTATCTTATTAAACTGTTAAAAAGGAATATAATAGGATATAATTAGGTACTCGCAAAATTAGGAATGTAATTTTGACTGAGATCTGTCTAACGTTGTAAAATTTCATATTCACACCAAAACTGCAGACTGCTAGTGTAGTTTGCAGTTTCGGTTTCCCTTAGTAACAAAAAACATTTAAACTAAGAAAAATAGATTTTACATGGTAGTTTTACAAAATTTCTTAAACAGACAAAGGAGAAAACCTTTAACTGAGACTTTAGATAAAATAATTCACATTTATTTATAAAATAATTATATAAATTATATTTTCTTACATTCACACCGACTAGCCTAGCCCAAAAAAGGAACTGTAAGGCTAATGTTATGGATTCTAGGGTAAAGGATAGATATACATATAACATTCATATTTTATACTTATCACTTATTTCATATATACAGTGATGGTCATATAATAAGAAACGCCTGATGACCCGAGAAACATCTCGTCAAAACTGATACGCCGTAGATTAGTGGAAGCTAAATTGTTTGGAAGAATATCTCGAAAGGTACCGCTTCTTACCAAGCAACACCGAGAGAAGCGATTATTTTTCGCAAAGAATATGTTAATTGGACGGTACGAGAATGAAAAAAGTTTTATTTTTAGATGAAACAAAAATAAATATGGTAAATTCCGATGGAAAGCGCTATGTTATACGTCCTGTAAACAATGCTTTTAATTATAAATACACAAGGAGTATAGTCAAGCACGGTGGCGGTATAATTAAAGTTTCGGGGTGTTTTTCCGGATGTGGAGTTGGACCCGTTCGGAAGATTGAAGGTGCAATGGATCAATGGCAATACAAAAATATCATAGAGCACACAATGATTCCCTACTCCGACGATCATTTGCCTGTAACCTGGATCTTACAACATGACAGTGACCCTAAACACACAAATCATTCCTTATTTCCTTATATCCGTTTTAGACTGGCCAGCAAATCTATAATTTAAATCCGCATTTAAACTCGATAGAAAATCTCTGGTATATTGTTAAAAAGAAAGTCTCAAACAAACGTAACACCAGTCAAAACGAACTATATGAAGCATTTGTTGAAGCGTGGAATTCAATCCCCCTAGAAAAATGTATGAAATTGATTGAATCAATGCCACGTCGTTGCAGTGCTATTATTGAAAATAAGGGATACGCCACTAAATATTAATTTTGCTATTGGTAGGCTGCGGATAGTAGCTATTTTGTAAATGACAATGCTAATTACTAATACTTAAAAAATATTGTTTTTTTATACTTTTTTGTTGTTGTTTCTAATTAGTTGACCATTATTTTTCATACCTTAAAACTGATTTAAATGTTTGTCTGTAATGTAATATTGAAACTGCACTTGTGTAATGGATTTATACTGTTTTCGTTTCGTTGAACATATTGTTGTCCTAATTATTGTTTGATTTCAAAATAAAAACGATTGCGGTGAAGTATCTTACAAATTGTCAAGGACCGTTGGAAGTGTTTCTAATTATACGACCACCACTGTATCTATACTAAGCACCAAACGGTCGTCAAAAATTATAAAAGCTTGTGCTACGTCCAAAATAGAATTCAGGCAGTTTTTATAATAATTTATAACAATATTTGGAGCTTACTCCGTAAGAATTGGTTTTCATGTGAGGCAACCGGTATAAAATAAAATCAAGAATGAAATTTAAAAGACAATCGTTCTTAAGGAGTAAATTTCAGTCCTGAGCAGCAGCTGACACACACTCTTTTTTCGTAATTCTTGCAGAATCTCTCAAGACACACATGAAGGTTCCTTTTCTAGTTTTATACTAGCTGACCCGGTAACGCGTTGCTATGGTAACGTTTATACAATGGAAAAAGAGCGGGAAAAAGAGCGGACAGACAAACACATAAACAACAAATTTGTGTTCGTAGATTATAGACTAGCGGCCCGTCCCGGCTTCGAACGGGTGGACAAAATTCTTTAAATTGTTACTGTTATTAAATATTTTTTCTGTTATTAAATATTTTTCCGTTAGCGCCATCTAGCGTCCGGTAGACGAACTACTTGCGGTTAACGCGTTGCTATGGTAACGTTATTGATACAATGGGAAAAAGAGCGGGAAAGGGAGCGGACAGACAAACACACAAACCACTGTGATCTTAGATTATAAATTAATGCTGTTAGTAATATATTTAATCAAAGCTATACCAAACCAAGATAATGCAAAAAGTAAAGAATTTAAACATTTGTAACTTTTTCATGCACTGCATAATCATTTAGGTACCAACAAAAAAATCTCAACTAATCATTTATTAATGAGCGCTATGTTATCTACACCTCAAGCTACCTACAATTGCAAAAATGATGAAATGGACTTTGATTGCTGTATAGATAACCACATATCAGCATATGTGCTATATAAAGAAGTAGAAGTCATAATGAATCCGAAGCTCACATTTAGGATCCGACTTAGAATAAGACTTTAAACCGTTAAAAAGCACAAACAGCCTTGTGATTATTTATTTTTATTTTATCAGCTCAATTCTTTAATAGCATTAGTTCGAAACCATAGTGTGTGGCACTCATTAACAGAATCGAAACGAGTTAACAACAATCACGAATTTACTCAATTATTGAATCACTCCTTTCTTATGATTATTTTCATTTTTTCTATATAATCTTCCTAGTCTTTGTAACCATCACAATTTTTTCGATACAAATTTCCCGTTCAAGATTTTATGCTCATTAATGTGCTCCTCAGGACCGTAAAATATATTTAAACAACCTTGACTCGATGGAAAGTCGAGAAAATTATACACAAATAGGGATCATTTGGAACAATACGTAATAAGAACCTTTTAACGATGACGATAGAAAATTTGCATGAACTTATTTCTAAACTATCTCACAACTATCACGTTTCTTAAAGCATATTGATGTTTTTAATAGGTTATATTTTAATATACGTTAAATGATGGTACCTCTAATATCTACTATATATGTCTCTTATCTAAACCTTATATACTTCTAATAAGTATGCACCATTAACGTCGTCGTATAGTTTTCTGCAAACCTCTAGCTCATCAGTTTGTTTAGTGGCATATCGGCTTACGCAGCATTTTCCAGATCATAGCCGATGCTCTAGAATCTCTGTCTCGAACAATTATTGCTAGCTAGACTTAGACCAGTGTGATGATGTTAATGCCAGTAATCACAAATAAATATCTAAATCTGACAATCACCAATGATCTTCTAAACATCCTTGAATAATCAGTTCTTTAATTTTGCTAATAGTTTGTCCATAAAAGTAGTAAAATATATCTAATAAGCAACAAACAAAACTAAGTACGCACTAATCCATTACAATACATACAATGGCTATTACAAATTTATAATCTATTAAAATAGCTCTTATAAGAACTTATTCCAAGTTAAATACATATATTCATGCGCGCAATACAAATCGTTTAAATAAAAACGAAACTCACCAAAAGCCAACCACCTATTAGTTGGCTATTAGGTATCTTTATTAAACCAAATGATACAACTTAATCGACCACGTAAGATGATTTCAAAGTACTTTAAATAAATAGCTTATGTTCGTGTAACGGTTGGTGAGTCAGGAAAGTTGGAAAGTAAATGGTATTAGCATCCTCTAATCACCATCAGGGGAGCCTTCCGTCTAGCTCGAGCCGAGTCTCCACCGTTCCCCTACACTTGCTTGCCCATTCAGGGAGCCTTCTTGAATGCAAATAAGTATTCGGAACGCCTTTACAACATTGAGATGCTCTTTATTGAGCCTGTTCGAGCAAATAAACCGGTGCCTTAGCAAACACCTCTAGAAGCTGACACGCTACGCACTCAACAGACATAGTGTAAATGACATTTATATCAACCCTGCAAACAGAACTCAAATAACGAAATAGAAACGCCCAAAAAAGGTAAATGAAAATAAATTCCACCGTCATCTCAACAGAGAAAGACAAAAATCAGGAAATGCAAATTCAAGAGAAAGGTGAAGTTAAGCTTAGCAGTAAATGTAATTAGATTTTCAAGTTTACAAAGACAAGAGCGCTCAGGTTCGTAGATTTACTGCTAGCTGACCCGCCTCCCTGCGGAGTAGGATAAATGAGACGCCGCGAGGTAGCGATACTAATTATCCTATAGGTAGACGTGTTACAACGTCCGCTCTCTGTAAATCTTGTTAGTGGTCGGAGGTGCAATCTGATAAATTTATTCAATAGGAACATAAGACAATCAAATGCAACCATTACTAGAAAGATCAATTCCTAAATAGTATAAACATGTTCTATATAGCTATATTTTACAACGGAAATATTTTGGAGAAAGACAATACAATCTCAGATATTTCCGAAACTAAACGTATTATTCGACGTTTCCCCGCTTTTAGTCGTGAAAAATAGCAATATTATACGAGAAAGAAATCGAATCCTCTTACCTATTCGAATCGATGGAGCTCTCATATCGAATAGAGACGAAGCGCACAATGGTATTCGTCGATTTGCCGATTTAAGATGGTAAACTGCCTTGCATAAGTCAAACTACGAGATATGAAAGCTCTCGAAATATTCACCTCAAACATTTTATTCCATTTAATTATACTAGTAGTCTTGTCCTAATGAAGTATAACTCTAATCATTTTGATTTACATATTTGCGTTTAAAACTAACTGAAGTTTGAAAGTAAAGGAGCATTTTAGAAATAATTACAAATTCTAGCACTGCAAAAAAGTTTACCTAACTTGCATTTTAACGAACGCTTGGTGCAACTGACGTGATCTCATCGTGCCTATGCGCCAACAGATTTTATATACATAGGTATATTCTTCAACAAGAATTTGAATCCAAAGGCAAAAAACAGAGCTTCTTATACTTACAAGTTCTGTTTTGTTTCTGTTGAGAATTTATTTCCATAGTATCGATGTTGTTATTTTTGTATCGTAGTCGATTTCGATGTTATATTGCGGACTCAGTTATTTGCGAACGACTTCTGACTGAAGAAACAAAGCTTGCGGGCGGGCACTATTAGCCATGAATAATTGCCGTAATCACTTGATAGCGACTGACGTAGGGTTAAGCAGTATGCCGGTAGGAGAAATGCGACAGAATTTACTTTTGTTTTACAATTGCTAGTTGTAGAGAAAAATGAACTATACGAACGGCTCACGAAGCAAGCATATTTTTGTAAGAAAGAGCATTAATAATATATTGGTCAAAACAGTACAACGTTAATTTTGTTTTATCGAGATCCATGTTATTGTGATATTAAACACTATCCCTCGACTTAAGAGCATAACCTTAGCTTTGAAAAAATATAATTAAAGTGTTTGGTTATAATACTTACATCTCATAATTTTTACATATTTTATGCATTTTTCAATGCGATCTTATAAGATAAATAATTATAATAATTTATATTACATCTGTAACGCTTTGCAGCTCCGTCCTTAAAGTGTAAATGTAACAGTTTATTTTTTATATCATCATCATTTCAATATTCATATTTTAATAGAAAATTAATTAAGTTATCAACGGTATATGGAACATTCAGCTGAAGCTTTCACAACATTGACTTCACAGATAGTCCCCTGTACAGGACTTGCCTGGTTGAGGAGGAAATACCGAACCATTTACTACTACATAGCATAGGGCTGACACCGACAACGGGCAACACACATAGCTCGCCCAACGACATTAACAAAACCCAGCAGCTACATTTGTAGACTACTGGGATTTCGGACAAGCTAAGCAAAATAAGCGAAAAACACATAGCTTGCGAGCGATTACAATAATTATGATGTTGTGTAATTACTTTATTTTTTAAGTTCCTTAGTGAGTTATGAAGTGAGTCATTTAAGTCTTTTTAAATTATTTCACAATTTTAATCAAAATTGGTCGCTTTAATCGCGATTTATCTGCATGTTAGTCATTTAAAATAAAAGTATATTAATAGTTCGTATTCATTACTCTCTTAAAACAAGGAAAAATCAAAATGTAAATGCTTAGACGATTAAATATGTTAGTGCTCGTAACAAGTTAAAGCCCCTTAATCACTGTTGAAATATAGTAAATAACTTCTTTTATTATATATTTTTTATATGTAAGTTATAATATTGTTGAATGATCACAAAGGGTAATTTTGAAAGAGTATTCTGCGAAATCAATATATTTCATAATGTTCCTTCCTGAGGTTTAGATACTAATGCTCTTTATTTTATTATATTTTAGACGGCTTTATTATTATGATTAGACTTAATTCTCATTGTGGCTTTGTCACTTTATTTGTGTAATTTAAAGTCTCATCACTAAAATGTTTCGCGTAATAAATGTTCTAATGATCGATATTGCAATACCGTTTTAAATTTCGGTTGTGGAATTTATATTTTCTTCTACTAACAAAAGAGAAAAGTGTGAAATAAAGGCAGTCTTTGTGTTACTTTCTATATTGTATGTGCAACCACAAACCGTCATAAATAATCGTTTGGTGCAGAGAAGCGTTTCAGTAAATCTAATAAATACGTATCTGCAAGGAATGCAACGTTGAACTCGTTACCACATCTAGACAATTTATTACAATTTATTGTTTGTATAGTTATCCCTAAAACTGGCAAGATAAAAAGGTTTTCATGTATGTATTGAAACTATGGAGTTGACCAATCAATGCAACTATTACAAAGCATTTAAAAACTAAAATGCATAACACATAGCATTTAAATACTAAAATGCATAACACATAAACTAGTCTTATTGTTTAGTAAAGGTACATCAAGAGAAGGGGAACAATTCCCAGACGAAATCGAAATAATATCTGGAACGAACACGGTACGATTTGCAATTATCGATGAGAGATGCCTCCGTCGACATTGCATCTAGCTTTTCTAAAACGTAGAATACGAGTATACCGTTGGCCGTTTTTTTTTTGCTCAAATAGTATACGCAAGTTCTAATCTCAAGTTATTTCAAACACGAAAAATTCACAAAATGAGAAAACTTTCCGCTTGCATAATTTATGTATGAAGAATATCCATTTGATTGAAGGAAACTTAACTTTCCAGCGAAAACTTTGCGCTTGTGAATTTTAAAAATAGTTTCAATTTTAGATTAATATCAAAATCCCCTGTCCAAAGCGTGGCATATAAGGAACAGAGAGAAAAATATTGCAGCCATGGTTCCGTAATAAAATTTTCGACCATAAAATCGAAAAAAGAAAATAATCTTCATTTAAAAGGACTGTGTCATCCAATCAACAAAATTAATGAAAGGCTTGCATTATTAAATAAAGATTGTTCGAGACTTATTGTCTTACTTGAGCGCACTTTATATTTTTTCCAAAAAACTAATTAATATGTTAGTAAAGAGTCTGATAATCGATATAAAGTTATTGATCTTTGCACTATACTTATTCAAATAACATTTTTTAATTATGACGTAATTGTATATACATTTTATTTATTGCAGTACTTGAACATTTCATAATATAGATTATTTTTGCTTTTTTTGTCTTAGTACTATGACTTATATAGCTACAATACTTATTGAATAATATTAAATCGAAAGTCTTAGTTATTTAGTCTTACTATTAGTTTCTCTAGAACGAATTTCTAAGTCTAGAATGTAATCCTACTTACTGCTAACATTTTCAATATGAAATTGTAGCAGAACAAAGAAATTATATATTTTTTGTTACTCATTCACACTAAAAAGATCTGACAACAGATTTGATTTCTAGCTACATTGAGAATATTTATAAAAAGGTGAAATTGTTACTGAACCAGAAAACTAGATTGAACCAGAAAATAATAATACTAGATTTAAAAATCTAAAAATCCCACGTTTTTCAGTGACCAAAAAAGAATAAAATAACCCGGCGGGGCCAAGCGAGGGGCCACTCAAAACGTGGAGGCGCATGTTACTTATGGAGATGTAATGAGATGTATGATATGCATAGATGTTGAGAGTATTTGTAAAGATTTTTAAATCTTAGTAACCATGTGTTACGCAACAATCGGATAAGCCCCATACAAAAGTGAAAGTTGCCGACAGTTGACCTGAAAGTGCACCTAGAAAGTTGAAAGTTGTTTAAGCGTGCATTGTCATCGGGTTCTGAGCTACCCTGAAAATTTCAGCTCGCTAGGTGGCCGGGAAGTGCCTCAAAATTGAGTTGCAAGAATCCAACTGCACAGACAGACAGACAGACAAACAGACAAACAAGAAAGCGACCTGAGAAAAACGTAGGAAAAAGCTAGTAAAATTAGTTAATTTTATAGCAACAGTTATACAAATGACCACTGAACGCTTGAGTCAATAATTATTTCACAGTAATACCTATACATATAAGCATCTTATTATTTCCCAACAGGATTAACATTACTCCTAAAAAGGGGACCGTAACGTACTGAAATTACGTACCTAATTATTTTCTTTGAAATTTGAAAGGAAGATGAATATATTTGTAAAATTTTAATATATTTATATACCATTACTAGATGGGCTATTATTTTAATTAGGTAACACACTTTTCTTTTTGAAATTTACTTTCAAAACCATGTCAGACATTTAAAAAATTTTATTCTGAAATAAAAAAAAACAATAGGTTAACAATTAAATAACGTATTATCCTATAGTAACTACCGTGACTACCAATTTCTAATAGGTAGTTATGGGAAAAAAGACAATTTGGTAAATAAAGTTACGTGTTTCCTTTTTGTTTCGTTATTATTAATAGTAACTTATAATTAGTTCTTATGTAATGCTAATATTTACAATTGGCTTAAGAAATGGATCATGTTTTTTTTTATTTTAACCACTTACCGTATATTAGTATTAATCGGTATATATAATACTAACTTTTATCCGCGGCTTGGCTCGCGTTAAGGTAGACTACTGATTTAAAGTTATATTTCTATCGCTTGGGAACATTATTTTTTTCTGGTTAAAAGGTACCCTATGTACGTTTTTGTACCCTTGACAAAGTGTATGCAAGATTTCAAGATGATCGATTGCGTAGTTAAGGCGTGAAAGTGTAACAAACAAACTCATTTTATATTTTGTAGGACTATAAGGTTTTTACATCATTTGCGCAATCACATGTCCTTATTATATACCAAATTGCATAGAAAACGTTCAATCCGTTCTTGACTTATAGAAGGGCATATAGATATCGCACCCCGGCTGCAATACTGCCGTAAGTCAAAAATGTGTAATTTCACAGGAGAGCTTGTTAAAGTTTTGTCTCTCCAATAAACCTTTCATAGCAACTAGCTATTATTTTAATTTCAATATATTTTATTTTGAATATCATGTTCAATTATTTTAAAAGATGGATGCAAATGAAAAAAGTCATAAAATATTTTTCAACTATTTTAATTAAAAAATAATAATAATAATTTCGAGTTACGGCACTATTGCACCATGACAAAATCTTTATTTTAGATTTGGACCTTGATTTTGACAGTACCTTTGAATTTTGACTTCTGGCAGTATTGCAGCATATGTAATAGTGTATTAGCAGTTTTTCAGCATAAAGAACCGGATTTTGATTTTTTTTGACTTATGGCAGTATTGCAGCTGGGGTGCGATATATAGACAAATATTTCAAAAACAATAGAATTGGCTTCAGTGAGTCAGAAAACGAATATTTATCATGCAACATATTCAAAAAAGAAATGTACAGACATACCTGCAGATTTATATAGTAGTATAGATTATTAAGTACATAGTAATTAATGTATTTTAAATTACATATAATTTAATCACCTATTCATGAGTTACCTTTGGATATGTTATATTCTCGTAAAAGTTCTTTTTAAATTTTACCTTTTAATTAATAGCCGAGTTTAAAAGCAACATGTCAACTTAGTTCAAAAACTTATTAGAAACATGTAAAAGCTAAAAGCTATTCCAAGAAATAATCCTACGAACTATCACAGTTTCAATAAAGTTGACTTACCAACAACTACTGAAAAACTCTTTGAATAACGAAGGGGTTCTTTTATGTGAAAAGCATGAAAGGAAGCCATTTTTTTCTAAATGATGGGACAGTATCTTGAATATGCAGGCTAGCGCATCATTCAACATCATTAGACTTGGAATAAGAGCGTACCTCTGAATACAACCTTTTAGCCGGGTCGTAAAAAATCGTCGACCTCCTACTATTAATATACTCGAATTTTATTCACTCTTGTAAGGTTCTTTGAGAATTTCTCTATGTAATTACTTAAGCCATACAGCTGATTTAGTGACATCCACATATGTCAGTAAAATAAATAATAATAGTTTATAAGACTTATAACACTATTTTATTTGTACTCGACTGTACTAAAAAGCAAAAAAAATCACCAGTCACCTTTCAGTTCCGTCATCTATACATATAAATAAAATTGGAGTGTCTGTTTTTAATATTGACATAACCGTTTTTTACTACATGCATATGAATATATGCATACGGTACATACACCAAAATAACATTTTTTACAATTTTTGTCTGTCTGTCTGTCTGTTTGTTCCGGCTAATCTCTGAAATGGCTGGACGCATTTTGACGGGACTTTTTTTGGCAGGTAGCTGATGAAATAAGGAGTAACTTAGGCTACTTTTACTTTAGAAAAATAATGTTGCAATATTCCACGCGGACGAAGTCGCGGGCGGCCGCTAGTCAATAGATAAAATGAACAAGTCTTATACGATATATCTAATGAACCCAAACTCGATGAGTTTCTCAGTATTAGGGCCACATAATGATAGGGTACTCTTTATTGCTTAACTATAGCCCAGTCTAATAAGATATTAACCTGGACTATAGTTTAGAAATAAAGTTTGTACAAAATGCGAGTAGGTCAATGACAAATATACCGTGCGACGCTAGAAGTGTTCCGCATCATTTATTTAACACATTCCCATCTGAACTAATGAACACACATTGAAGAAACGTTTCAAATAAAGTAGTGGGCAATAAAATCAAGTGGCCCGCCGGTCGGATATCTGACACGGAACTAATTCCCGCTATATTTTAATATATTTTAATCCGGCGAAATACAAAGGAGCTCAATTTGCATAAACCTCCACTGTTTGTTTCATGCGAGAACTACGAGTATATTCCGTTTTCTGTGACCATTTTATACTCAATTCATCTATTTGCGCCACGCTAGTTGATTGCAAATATAGTATTACTTCTGATAAAATAGTTTATGACAGTCAGTAAATACGGTTTAGTGTTTTAGGCTCTGTATTTAATTTTTTATCTTATATATAATAGGTTGATATAAAAAAAAGATAAAACTATCTACTCCATAATAGGCACCATATATCTGAAAATAAATTGATATTGTAATTTATTGCAATAATGAAATAACATTATCTAATACCCCTACTCTTATCGCTAGTCGATATCAATCGATTATCTATCTATCTATCTTATTTATCTATCAATCTAAATACCTATAGCAGTTGTATTTTAGAATCAAACTAGAAACAAAACAAGCTAGAATTTATACCAGTGTTCTAATGCTAGTCAAAATCTACCTTATTTCGTGATTACTACATAGAACTTAATATTCATTGTAGCTTTGGATTTTAGGATATTTTAGCTGAACTTTAAATAACTAATTTTTATTTAATTCTTAAGGCACTCAGTCAACTCGAGAATGAGAAAATACCTTTCTTCGCTGTTTGAATACGAGATTCACAAGACAGTAATGTTTTAGTATATTTAAGAGTCATTCATATCTTTTTTGTCTGGTAACACACATACTAAATAATTTATTAGAAAGTTTAAAATAAATAATGTCATTTACAAAATTTACAATATAGTCTCCTCCTGCTTTCATAACGTCGGTAAAAATCACTTTAAAATGAGATGCTTTAATATGATCTATTAACATAACGTATAAAAAAACTATATTATTTTATGAAACTATAGGTTATGTCTGTACATTTTAGTTTTATATTTTTTATATATTTTATGCATTTTCAATGCGATCTTATAAGATAAATTATTATAATAGAAAAATACTAGAAAAAACCGACTCGGGTCACAAGTGAATTCTCATCCCGCCTGAGAATTCACTTGTGACCCGAGTCGGTTTTTTCTAGTATTTTCCTATTATAATCATTTATCTGTACATTTTTTTTGACATATTTTATGACAAATATTCCTTTTATGACTTTCTGATATTAATGCTTTTCTTATTATTTTTATTTTTGCCTGTCCTTCTCTATATCCTTTTTTTTGACGACCGTTTGGTGCAACGGTAGCGATCCTGCCTTTCGCACCGACGGTCCTGGGTTCGAATCCCGGAAGGGGCAGATGTTTGTATGATGAATACGAGCATTTGTACCTGAGTCATGGATGTTTGTATATATTTCTATGAATATTACTCATTTATTTATGATATATGTATGTCTATCCGTTACCCTAGTATCCATAACACAAGCCTTAAAAGTGCTTACTTTGGGCTAGGTTGATTGGTGTGAATGTAGGAAATATTTATCATTATATTTATTATTATATTTATTATTATTACTATTATTATTATCCTTTTATAAGCCAAGAACGGGTTGACCCATTTTGATGAAATTGGGTATAAATATGGTAAGAACATTTTTGATTCCGCAAATGATAGGTTATATATCATAACTATATCTATCTAGGTATACTCAACAAATTGTATGATAAATATTCGTTTTATGACTTGTAAAATGAAAATGAAAATAATAGACCAAGTCTATTATTTTTTAAATTTATGTCTATATATCTATATGCCAAGAACAGGTTGACAGATTTCGATGAAACTTGGTATATAATGAGGACATGTGATTGCGCAAATGATGGACTTTTTATCATATCGGTAAAAACATTATAATCTTGAATACTATTGTTAACACGAATGTTTTGAGTTTGTTTGTTACACTTTCATGCCTTGATTATTCAATAGCTCATCATGAAATTTTGCATATACTATGCCAAGGTTACAGAAAAGTACATTTTACTTACTTTTTATGTAACAGTATTTTTTATGGACAAAAAAGTACTGTTTCCAAGGAATAGAATCATAACTTTTAATCAGTAATCTTAATTTACGCAAGCGAAGTCACGGGTAAAAGCTAGTAAGAATAATCTATTTAATAAATGCTTTGGTCTATTTTTGCATTGTGTAATCGGGAATTTTTCCATTGATCCTTCTAAATTCCTTGAAGCTGGTGCATCAAAGAATTCAAAAAAGGACAATGATAGCCATAGTGGAATCCTTTACCAACCCACTGAATTATTATTTCATTAAGTGAAGTGTTCGCAACACAAAAGCTATTGTCTGCTTTTAGAAAAAATGAATTTGTAAAGAGTTGGGATTGATCCAACGAGTCAATTGAAAATGAATCCATTTTATTGAAAGAGTAGGCGAGGATTTTGGACTACCTACTCCGGCCATAAGTTTTGTTATAAATGAAAATGCAATTTTTTATGAAGTAATGTACCTTATAATATCTAAACTTTTACTCGTATGTTCATATTTTTTTAAATTTCAGCCAAAAATAAATATTTTATTCGAAATGGTCACATTTGGCAAAAGTCAGTATAAAAATACAAATTAAAGGCCTGTATAAAAATTCAGGCCTTTAATTTGTCTGGCCACGAATCTATGAATTTATGCACTATTTCCATGGAAAACTTCGCCACTGCTTGCTTCAGAGATTTTTTTAGAGACTCGATGTCGCCGTGTCGTTTAGTGCAGGCAATGTCCTCTAAAGCTGACCATAATTTGTAAAGAGTTGAGGTCTGGGCTAGATGAGGGAAAATCTTCAGCATTTATTACCGTCCGGAACGTTGGTATCAAGCCAGGCTTGGGTACATTGAACCTTTTTTTTTTTTTTTTTTTTTTTTTTTTTCGACGCGGGGAATGCGTTACGCATACGCCGCCGTTTGGGAGAACGGCGGATACGTTATGTGGGACTCTCCCCTGCGGACCTACCTGACGATAAAAGCTCGTCAGGTTGGTGCGCAGGGGCCTACCCACTAAACCACCGCGGTGTCCCTCTAACACCTTGGTGGGGATCATGTGATCGTGTTAGGATTCTTTCCACGATCCCCACCAGTGTGCGTCCGCCCTAGGCGGACCCTCCTCTGCTCCGCGGGGGACGGAGCTGCGGAGCACCCCGTGACACCCTGAGTGCTCCGCATCGCCTGAAGGCCAGTGCAAAGCGGGTGCCGGTCTCCCAAACCCGGCACCCGCTGGCCTCCACGGGTGGAGACGGGGGAAAAACCTCCCCCAAATCCAGCCGTCATGGGACCTTTGCGCCCGCGGGATTCCTCCACGAAAAAAGTTCCAGGGGGACTCCCGCAGCCGCTGAGCGCATCCTGTTCGCTTCTCAACTGAGAAGAGAGAAGGAGCGCTCCCTACCTCGGAGACACCGATCATTCGGACATCCCCTCCCCCTGTTGCGCCTGCACTTGCGCCTCCCGCGCTCGCACCCGCGCCCCACCCGTGTTGCAGGAGCGGATCGCCGGTTCAGGGGACTTCCCCTTCGTTACCGGCGGGTCGCACCTGCGACTGCCCATAATGTGGTCGGCCGGCCGCCCACTGGCGGCGCACACCGAGCACCTGAACTCCATTTCACAGTCCACTATCTTGTGCCCCGGCTTGCCGCACCGGAAACACATGGCACTCCTGTCCACCTCTGATGGGCATCTCACAGCCGCGTGTCCTTTCTCCATGCACCTGAAGCATCGCAGGGGGGAGGGGGTAAGCACCCTCACCTGTGCGACGCTCCAGCCCACTCTCAGTGTCCCCTGCTCGCTAGCCTTGATGGCCACCGCCACTGGGCATCTAATCCTGAGCCGCCCGGCTCCGTCAGGGCCTGCCTGGATCTTTCGCGCCTGGATCTCTTCTTTTAGGCAGCCTGCCTTCGTTGCGACCGCCTCCACTACTTCCTCCTCTACAACGGAGTCGTCAAGTCCAACGATCTGCACTTCTGCGGTCCTTTCAGGCCTCTTCACTGTGGCTACGTCCGCCACCAACTCCCTCAGTTTGTCCGCCAACAGGTTTGCCTTTTCTCCCGATGGATCCGGGATTTCCAGCACTCTCGCCCCCGTGGCACTCTCCCGGGTCAGGATGCCCTTCTCTTCGAGGCCAATGTCCGCTAGTCCAATGGCCGCCCTTGCTTTAGCCAATACTCGAGCGTACGTGACCCCCTGCTGCTTCGCCTCTGGGAGCAGGGTAAGTACCACTGCCGTGGTTTGGGGCTGTTGCAGTCTTGTTTCCTTCCTCTGCGGCTTTCTCCTGGTCTTTGTCTGGCCCGTCCCGGTGTTCACCGGCTCTCTGTTAGCAGGTTTTGCTTCCTTTCCTGCTTGCGCTTTCTTCTTTGTCTTGCGCCTTGAAACCTCCTTCCAGGGTGCCTCCCGGGTCTCAGGGAAGCCAAGTTCTTCTCCTCCGCTTGGTGGGGAGACCACCTTTTGGAGCTTAAACCGCTCTTCGAGGCTCTTGAGCCTTTCATCCAGGAGTGTAGACATGGAGCTCAGGAGAATGTTCTGCAGCTCAACCATCCTTGACTCGTCCACTTCCACCCTCTGCTGTGGTCGGCACGCTTCCCGTAGTTCCCCTTTTAGATCGTCCAATGACGCCTTCAGCGTCCCCAGCTCTATGGACAACGCCTCGTTCTGCTTTTTTAGACGATCTATCTCCTCCCTATCTCTCTTTCTCTCCTCCGCCATTGCAGGGCACGTCTGGCAGCCCGCCGTACGCGACCTTTTCGGTGGGGCGCTTCTGCTCTCCGCCGCGCTCTTTGCGTCCGACTCTCTGTCCGACTCCTCCGACGTTGTGGATACATAATCCCACTCCGGTTTTAGACCTTTGCTCATGTCAGTCATCAGGGTTGTGAACATCTTCCCTATCGTTTTGATCTCCTTGCGTCGATCCCGCGTCCGAGGAAGATCGCAGAGAACATTCAGTCTCTCTACGAGGCCATCTAACGTCCAACCTCCAGGAGGCTCCAAAGGTACGTCATACCACCTAGTTTTTTTGCGCCGTTTTTCTTCGGACTCTGCGCGTCGTCCGTCAAAAGGCTCGCCGTCAATGCTGGCTTGCGCCTTTTCACCACCTCTCTTCAGTTTTTTAGTTTTTTGAGTAACATTCATGCTGGACCCACGAGAATGGGAGAACTACAAGTCCACCCGGGCAGAGATCCCGATGCCCGGGTAACCCTACTTACGCCTGGGGGGTCGGGAGGTACCCCAGGGCGACCGCTAATGGGCCGACTGCGCTCCGCCGGCCACCTCCAAGAGGCGCCCCGACACCACGAATCCCAATGCCGGGACTTTGAAGATTTTTTATAGTGGTTTTCTCCACGCGGCCCCCACCGAAGTGGCGGCCCCCGCTCCCGCACCACGTACGAGGTTACGGTTTGGCCGGAACCAATCCTCGGATCGGAACACGCCCCGACTTGCCCGCTGATGCGAGCTAGGCCCGAAGGCCTCCCACGGGTGATTTTTTAGAGGGGTTGTCTTCCCCGCGGCCCCCACCCGTAGGTGGCGGCCCTCGGCCCTGCACTACGTACAGGGTTACGAGCTCCTTCGACGACACCAGACAGAACTGGCATCGCCTTAACTCCCCTAGCTCGGCTACCGCTACCCGGGATACCCAGGACGCCAGCCGAGCTCCCCCCCTGCTGGTTTTGGTCCGCGCCGGCTAAGCCGGTGGCCCCCATGTCTGGAGGCCCCCCTATCCGCCACCCGGGGGACGCGCCCGATGGCAGTTCCAGCAACTGCACACGGGGGGTAGATTGAACCTTGTGACCAGGTGCAGAGCCCTTCTGGAAAGTCCACGGTACAGTTTTAAAAAGTGATTGCTCGCTTTTACAACACGATACAAGACTGCCTCTTGATACACTTTGGCTGAAGTTTTCACTACTTTTTCACAAAAATGTAGATGCCTTGATAAGACACGCCCCACCAAACCATCACTGACGCAGGCTGATGATCTCGTTGTACCTTTCCGACCACTTGAGCAGCTTCTTTAGAACTGTGAGCGTACACTTTATCATTTTGCTTTTTGTAGTGCTCTTCAATAGTGAACATTTTTTCATCGGTAAAGAAAATATTTCTGTGCCTTTCACCTGCCTTTTGTGACAGAATGCATTTTGATCGATCCACTCTCTTTAATTGTAAAGACCGATTTAGGGCATGTCCTGTATATCGACGAGAAGCACCGAGCTTCGGATCTTGTCTTCTAATACGTGACAGAGTCCTAGCGGGAATCTTCATTTCTCGCGATAAGGTTTTTTGCTTCGTAATAGGATCTCGACGCATTCTGGCTTTAACAGCATTAACAGCCTTTGTAGTTCTAACATCATGCGACCACCCCGATCTTTCATGGTCTTCGAAAAAGAAAGTGTTGTTGTATCTGTTGTTAGTATGATATGGGAACATAAGTAAATTATTATGATTATGATATGATTATGATTATGATACGGTTGATATCAGGCTTTTGAATTGTCTGGAATATGACCGACCGCTCCATTCCCATTTTGTGCAAGGCGATCACTGCAACCCTATTTTCTTTAACACCCCATCCCATATTGTAATTTGATAAAGAACACGAAATAATATGTGAAATAACGCGAAGTTTTTAAAATAATAAACGCGTTCCAATTTCAAAATAATTAAAAAGATGTTAAAATAAAAGGTTTTATGTAACAGTATTTATGGCCAGACTAGTTACTAGGTAAATGTATTTACTGAAGTATGTACTTGTGGTAATAACGTTTTCTCTTATTTAATTTTCGATAGGTACAAAATATATGCCACAATGGTTTTTAAAACACATTAAAAAGTATAATTTAATATAATATAATGTCATATAATATATTTGAAAGTACCGAAGATGGTAATTTACAATTAATGTTCACTTTATCCAGACTTTTTTAAGTGCAAATATGTCTAATGTTAATAAATTTAAAGCTCTTAATCGCAAATAAATTTTAAATATTTATGTCCCAAATAACAATTCATAAATCTCACTCTCACAAATGACACTCAAATAATAACGATGCCATTAAATACATATATCAAAATTAACTTACATGACAGTAAATTCATGTCTATGCAAAATGACCTCCACTAAGTACATGTAGGTACAACCTAGCGCTGAAGTCTAACGGCTTTGAAAGAAGATGTGCATGGCTATCTTATCTATTTTCATTTAGTTACCAAAAAACAAATTTATTAAAATCATTACATCATCGGTCCTTGCCATACGACGCCGTACGAAGAGATCAAAATATACGCAGTGGCAGAATGAGATTCACTAATTAATAACGGACAAACGTGCTCGTCAATCTAACATGGTAACAGCTCGTGTCAAGTCCTTACCAACTGGTTCTAACACACTTGGTTTCATGATGTTATATTGTAGTAGTACGGATAACAACACGCCAACATACAAAAAACTGTTAACTGTCAAATTTTCTCAATTGATAGGTATTGAAATCTATGCGTTAAGCTTTAGGATATAGGTAAGCAACAGTATGGTTTTATCAGTTTTTATCAGTCAAACGTATTTATGTAATAACGGAAAAGTTTTAAATCAGAATACGCACATTACTTTTTAATCGATCTTATCTTCTCGTTACATTATTTACAAATCTCAGTAAAAAAATTGGTATATTTTTTATTCCTATCTAAAAACACATCTTGTCAATGGTTAACAAACAGCTTATTTATGAAGGGTCGATGAACCTTAACAAGCGCGATCCGTAATCAAAAAATTTGTTAGTGTTTTTAAAGCAATCGAGCTAAAATTATTTAAGAGGGTGATAAAATTTAACCACCAAACGCTATTAACGCTTGGTGAAGTTAATAGGATTGAAGGGTCGCGATCGCCGGCTTTGTAACAATCTAATCGGCGATATCTACGATAATGTTTATTCTAAAGGCTGGTTAGCTTGCTTCATAAAAATAAAGAGACTAAAACTTTATAATATATAAGTGTATATTTATCTTTTGAGGGATCTAAGCGTGTATGGTGAACTACGGAACTTTTATTATGTTGAATTATTGTTATTGTTTTTATTTATTGCAAAATATTGATTGTGTTAGATTGACAAAATGAGGAGCGTAGATTAATCATAATAAAAAAATTAAATAATACTGTTTACAAATTATATTCATCGCTTTAGTTTTTGAAACTGATACTGGCAGTTTGAGTTTGGATGATGTAAAATGTAAATAGTGCACTCTCTAAAGTAGTTCACTGGTTCACTATTAATAATTTAAGGCTTAATTGTAATAAAACTAAGTGTGTTAATATTATTCTACCTAACGTGACACAGGTCAATAAGGCAATAAATGTGCACAACAAAGGTTTCAAACTTCTTAATTCCACTATGTTTTTAGGCATTACCTTAGACTGAAACGCTGCAAGGGCATCCTCCCTCATATTGATTTTTTGTCGGGCACACTTAGTTCCGCGGCGTATGCTTTAAAAAAAAACGACTAACAGCTGATATTGAAACACCAAATAATTTTTAATGCTTTTTTATGATTTTCATCGTATAAAAACTAATAGGCTGTTTTTATGCGGTCAACTGCCAATATAAATGATATATTTATTTTTCAAAAAGGAACGATAAACACGATTTAATACTTACTATGCAGAGATTCCCTTATACAACTATTTCGAGAAATTGAAATATTAACAGTTGCTTACTATCTCTTTAAAATATCGTGTATGAAAGAATTATTACGACACTATAATGAAAAAGGGAAAGAGCAGTAAAATAAGGTTTTATTTTTTTTATAACTATGTAATAACAAATAATTATAGGGCGAAAGAAAATATAGCCCTTGCCGAGTTTTTTTCAAATTCTTCTCGGTCTAAGGCCTCCCAGAACAAAAGTTACGAAGCCAAGGCGTAGCTAACAGCTGTTCATTACAAGCATTGAAAAAGTTAATGGTGTAATAAAAACTCAAGTACTGGTATTAGAACAAAACAAGAATATTAAAACTGCGATAAACACATTACACCGCTCGTAGTAAGTTGAATACTTGTATGTCCGCAGTACATCAACAACGATTGAAGTCGGTCCGTAGTAGTAAAGTTGACATTTCAACCGATGCGCTAGGGCCACCTCATTAGATACAATAATATACAATTAAGGTACAACATGCTTTAATTTTGAGTTTTATGATATGAAACTAAAGATATTACAAAAAATCGGATGAAAATAAAAAAGCTTCTTCCATTCCTTTATTTTATATCAAAATTTTCTTTATATAACACATGCTCTACGTGGTTAGATTTATTGAATCAAAGTACGTTGGCATACTACACTAATTTAACAGAGGGGTCAGAGTAAATTGTATATTAGTGGTCTCTATAAATACTACATTTAAATCAAGACACTGGAGACTGGCCAAGTGAGCAGAGGCTCCAAAACACAGAGCAATAACCTGTGTACAGAAGTGTGGGGCAATATATTTTTTTATTATCAACCATTAGAAGCTGTTATTGTAGCGCCTTTTAGGATAATACATTGTGCCAGGACTTACCATTTAACGTGCCTACTGTAGGTATAATGTGCAAATGAAAGACAGTTGTTAGTCTTTTAGATTTTTTTTCAGGAAATTGGGGCGGCATTCTGCCATTTTTAATATATTTCTTTACTTATTTGACTACTTTAAAACAGAATGATAAATTTTAATAACAGCATTATTTAGTTTTAAGATATTTTTTTATTTATAAATTTTAGTGTTACACATATAAAAACCTGTGAACACTTATCTTTAAGCAAAGCAAAAAATTACATAATGGGAACAGCTTCTCATAAATATAAAAGTTAACTTACTTAGTTACTTTTTTAAATAAAACCTTCGATTTAGAGCATCCTCATAAACAGCTTTATTTATTATACGGCCCTGAAGTACCAATATTCTTCAACAAAATATTTATTTTTCCACTTTTTTTTCATCTGTGTATCTACCTACGGTTAGGAGCTTCGTTATGTTTGCTGCACTTGTCCACTTTACTCGCTTTCGGGAACAAACAAGCTCGTTATGTGATTGGAATGCTAACTTTTTAAACCAATTCTAGTAGGTTACGTGGAAACTCATCTAAACAAATTTCTATACGTAATTAGTAGAAAAGAAAAATGTTTTTGAATGGAATATTGATATAGAAAAAAATATAAATTAACATTTTCATACACTGCCAGTTCCTGGCGGTTTCTATTTACCTATAATACAAGTTTTTTTTAACTCTAAGTTCTTTTAACGTTTTAAATAGATGCCAATAATTATACTAAGAAACTCGTTAATTAATAGTATTTCTTTAATTGGAGCGGAGCGAACGAAGTGAGCGTAGCTCCCATGGATCAGCTTCAATGGCACATAACTTCCAGAGTTCTTAACCGATTTTAATAATTTTTATGTGGAACCGTATCAACACACTTAGGACCAGATTGTGATTGGACCGAATTTTGAAATACACAAAAATAAAAAAAAGTTATGAACAAAAAACATTGGCTCTATGGGATTTCCCATTGAAAAAGCGCGCTTATTTGAAAGTTTTCTTAATAATGGAATTTTAAATTTTACTTAACATTATATTTTTTGTTATTTTTTTTATATTACGCTCCGCTCCAATATATGGTGCTAGCGAAGCTTTATGCTTACTGTCCCGCCGTTTACTGCATCGCCTAGTAAACTTTAAAAAGATAAAGTTGTCTGCTTAAAGATTTAAAAAAAGTCAGTATTTTTGTTAGATCTTTGAAAAGGGTACATACTGGTAGCCATTATTTTAAAACGACTATTTAAGAGGCATAAAGTTAGGTAAGATATGTGTAATACTTGCAACTTAAACTTAGCAAATAATTATTTGAAGATTGAAGTTTTAGGCAATTTTAAGTTTGACTTTGGTAATGAAGCTAACAAGTATAATCACTTGTTTAATATTAAATTTTATTATATAATCATAATAAAATTTAATATTATTAGTGTGTAATATTTTTCGGTTTTTTATTAGCCTATTTTATTTTGTTGGACAACTTATAATAAAAATTACACACGAAAAATACTGCATAATTTCAAAATTTGTTTTACCACGTGATACTGATAATCCTTCCCCTAAGAAGAAAAAAGAAATTTATGATAAAAAAGAAATTTTTCACGCACCCCATGCAGTAGGGTGCGAAAGATAACCTTTAAAATGCAACATATGCCATAAAACATTTTTTTTATTCAACTTCGCACCCGCATGATGTGAGTATGGTATGGGATTTGAACGTCATTAGGTACAAAATGATGCTTATTGTACACATATAACATTCTTTACTGCATTACAGTAACTCATTTACAAGAAGCGACTCGGAAAACACAAATTTATTAATATTGATCTAATTATATTTTTGTTTAGCAATAAGGCGTATTTTGTGCAATGGCTATTGTAGGATGTTAGGTAACGCTCGAATAAAACCAGATGATAATATAACTGTGTAATGAAAACTCCGTTGTAAAAAAAAATCGTTCACTGAGGCCTTAAATAATATTAGGTCGGGGAAAAGTATTTTCGTATATAGTATGTATTAACTTGTAATAAAGTATCTTTGGCTGTACTATTTGTATCTGGCTGGTTGTCATGACATTAAAAAGGTGACGTTTCAATAAAGTATAAAAAATTTGGTAATTTTGTTTCCCACTATTTTTCATTTCTTTTTTTTCTGTTAAATGAGCGAATCGAATGAAGAATAAGATACATTTTAAAATTTTATTACAAAAAGGAAAAAATTCAATGCAAGCCGCGAAAAAAATTTGTGACGTTTATGGACCTAATGCCGTGTCAGTAAGAGTAGCACAAAGTAAGTATTTTCAATCCGGGAATTTTGATGTCAAAGATGCACTTCGCTCTGATCGCCCTGTTACGGATAAAATGAACGCCATTTGTTTATTTGCTGCTGACTATAAAATCATTAGGCGTGAAATCTTAAATGTTGACTGCAAAATGCAGTTCGGCACTAATAGAATTGATGTGGCTGTTGTAATTTTTTATAAAATAATTTTTATAAAATATTGATCAATACATACCAGACTAAACAAAAAAAAAACTATACAATTTAATAAACGGTATCGCAATTGTTACTCGCGTTCTTTACGTTATTTACTCAACAAAAAAGAAAAAATCCACAAAAAATGGAAAATTTATGAAAGACAGTGCGATTATATTGTTTTCAGAAATACGTAAAAATACAAAATCATTGCAAGTTGCTTGTTATGACTCATTCATTGCTCGAATTGCAAATAATATTTAGCGGGATAGTAAAAAATTCTTATACAAACTCCAAGAAAGGAATAAATTCTACGTATACCTGACTCCATGTATTTGGTTAATCAGGTTGGATCTAATAGATCAACGATAGCCGATATGTTTAGCACATTTTTTCAATCAGTCTTTGATGGTACCACTGCGAGTGACTTACACGTGCAGCCTCCTCATGAATTTGGTAAGTGTTTAATCAACAGCATTGATATTACTGATAAAATTGTACAAAAGTATCTAAGAGGTATGCATCCGCCATATAGCCCTGATCGTGTACCTTCAGATTTCCACCTGTTTCGGCCTCTTCAGAATTCTTAAGGCAATGTCAGGTTAACGTCAAAATAGGACTGCCAAAACTACTTATTGCGTTAGTTTTTATTAGAAGTCCCGAAATCTCTACAGCAACGGGATCATGTCTCTACCTACAAGATGGCAGAAAATCTATAAACAAAATGGCATAAATATACTGCAATTAAATGTAAATTAACTTTGAAAAAAAGTATTAATTTTTCATATAAAATGCGAAGAAACTATTTCCCCAACCTATAATGGTTGTATGAGCAGCTAACTAACTATATATGGGAAATAGTAATCCTCAATATTGCATTGTAATGAAACTATTAAATATATTAAAAGCACACTTAAAGCTGTCTAGTATCTCATACTTTGCTATTTAACAAATTGCCAATATTCATTACACGTTTTTGCAATGAATCACACCATCTTCTCCCATCAGCGAAACGTTAGGAGCAGCACAGCGTTGAAAAAAAAATTTTCTTGAAGACACTGAACAATTTTTTTTACTTCGACATACAGTTGAAACATGTTGGAAAATTGACCGCGAGCATGGAACGTCTGTGACTGGAGGTGCATTCACACTAACTTATTTTTACATTTATAATGAAGGAAAGGAAATTTATTTAATGAAAATACTCTTACGTCTTGGTCTGAGATGACTCTTACGCATAACGCATAATATTTTTATACGTTTATTTTTTGATTCCAATAAAGTATTACACATAACAGTCAATGCTGCAACCTTAATAAATAAAAGTGCTCGCACATGTAAGTATAATTTAGAAAGAAAAAAATAAAATATACATGTTGCCTTTTTCATATTAGCTCCGTCATTGATAATTTTTCTTTGCTTGTATGTATGCCAACGTCCGGGTCAAAGACATGAGTTGAAATAAGCTGGTGCCGAAATGTCTGTAAGTCTCTATTGGCCGACTTCGGAGGCAATAAACTTGCGGAATAAGAAAGACAATTACGCAATAAATAGCGTTATAGCATTGGAATGTTCAATCACCTTCTGTGTCGTGGAAATTTAATATGCGTAATGAGATAATAAAACGTATTCTTTTAATGATGGCTTGGTTGCAATTGAAATTTATTATAAAGTTCATTACAATAATTTTGTTGCAATTCTTTATTAAAAAAGAAATCCAAGTATTTTGCAAGATAATCATTGAATTTTATTGCCTACAATATACATTGATATAAATCTAGGCCCACACTAGTTGACTCTTGGTTCTACCATGAATTTTGTGTTGTGGAATAGGAATAGATAATCCTTGTTCACGTAAAGAAATCACTCAAAAG
The DNA here is from genome assembly GCA_927399485.1 of Calamotropha paludella. Lineage (NCBI taxonomy): Eukaryota > Metazoa > Arthropoda > Insecta > Lepidoptera > Crambidae > Calamotropha > Calamotropha paludella. Next base: position 14,871,561 of record OV656815.1, on the reverse strand, counting down.
ATTACATTAGAGGGAGGAAGTCACATTTTTTCTTGCTAAATCCAAACAACGAGGAACACGCAGTTAGTGTCCGTGACGAGCGTGAATGAATGGCATCACATTTTTCTCGCTACGTCGCGTCGCCTCCGCAATAAAACATTCATGAATTGAGAATGTTACTACTAAGGGTCGTATGGATAGGGCAGGAGATTTTGTAATTTGGTTGAGTTGTCTACCATCAGGTATCTACTAATGATTAATTGACAAAACGTGTTGAATAGAATTCACTTAATTGTAAGAAATATTTAAAGACGTTATGAGACGTATAATTAAAGACGTTAAAAACATACCCAAAAATTTAATTGAGTAAATTTTTTCGCCCCAAATTCCAAACGTTTTAGACTATCCGCAATGCATACCTATGGTATTATATGACTACAGTTGAAAGTCATATTGTACACTACATTCTTCTTACATGCTACTACTTTGTAAAAAAGCTTACTTTTCTTTTTATCAGCTTTCCGCGTTATTAAATTTTTGTCTACGATACGTAGAAGATACGTATAAGTAAGAATATAATCTATATTAGACTAAGAAATGAGAGTTACCAAATTTTTGAATACCAGCGTCAAAGGAAAGGCCTTGAATATATCACATTCTCAACGTTTTTATTTATAGGGTGGTGCTACCGTAAGCCTGTTACAGGAGGAGTTTACAAATAAAACTAAACACAAGGAGAACGTGGCGTTTCAAACATCTATAGCCGGTTGCTCGTTGCCGCCGGCGGAAGTGGCGCAAACTATGTGTCACAGTGTAAACATTCATACAGTATGCAATTTAGTTTGATACAAAAAACGTTCTCTAGAAAAAACAACCTTCAAACAGAAACAGTTGTGTTTATTACGTGTCGATTTAACCTTAAACTTTGATATCGATCTCCTTATAAGTAAAATATATCGTTAATATGAATCGAATCTAAAACTCCAATTAAAAATACTCTACTGATCAAGTTTTTAATGTATTTACGGCTCTCCAACGGAATGTGGACAATTTGAAAAGCCCACGCACAGTGAGACGTTTCCCGTGATAAGCGTGAAAGCTAATAAATTCGAATGCGGGGCGGTGACGAAACAAAAAGCCTATTTATTATACGTCTTCATTGTTGCTCATTTTTTGTAGGTATTGCGCGGAGTTTACGACTGAATGAATATTTTAAAAGTACTCCAAATCCCATTATACAGTATGAAAGAATGGAAAAAAGAAAAAGAGGGCGGAAGCTGTCATCCATTTTTAAAGAAACAGCTGTTTGGAGGTTTTGTCATTATTACAAAAATAGAAAATAAAATGTGAAAATAACACATTGATGTCGTGTGACAAGATTGTTCAGAATGATTTTATGTTTTATTTAATCACATCGTTACATATAAAATACGTATAAAAAAAAATTCTTTTTGTTTAATATTGAGCTTCATAAAACATACAACATAATGGTAAAGCAGTTTTATTGCACAAAACATATGACAATGAATACATTTTTTTTAATTTACTCTTAAACAGACTTGGCACCTATGTATCATTGGGTATTTCAGCGCCAGAAACTTCGTTTTTATTGGGAAATTGGTATAATTATTTTATTATACTCTTTATTGCACTTTCACTGCTTGTAGTAAAACAGTAAAGTAAAATATATGAGAAAGCAATAGTGGGCTTATCTATAAAAGAAATTTCTTTCAGCCAACCAAGGGTAGGTGTACGTGTGTACCAAGGGTGACTTAACAGGTAAGCGGAAGAATTTAGATTGCAGTTCAATGATATTCATGATATAAAAAAATATATAATTCAAGGTAGGTAGGCATAAATTGACATTTCAAATACATGAAAAGTTAAACATACATATACTAACGTTATCAACGTAAGTATATCGACGCTGGAAAGGCAAATTGTATTAACAACCAATTTGGTCGAATATGAGTTATATACATCGTTGGAATCGCCTGATTTTTCTCTTTCGAATGATCTTGGAATCGATTTAATCTGAGCACTTTCATGGTCGTTAATACACCGGTGATTTTCGTCATTTACCTATATTTTTTTGTCTTAAATCCATTCACTTTTTGACTTTGTTTCATAAAGCGTAAATGATAGTAGAAAAATTCTTATAAATCATTTATGCCTGCCTATGCTTGAAATAAGAATAATTTTAAAACACTTTACCATTCCATTTTTTGAAATATTCACGCAATAAAACATTTTAGTGGTTCTCCATAATTTTCAAATTTAAAAATAAGTCAATTTTCTTGTATATAAAATATAATTAATTGTCGTTTAAAACCTTTTACTTTTCTGCTAATTACAATCATTTTGACGTTAAGCCAATTTTGTCGACAGCCCTTAATAATCTATTGGTCGATCATACAATTTTACCTGAAACTATTCTAATGTGATTATAGTACATAAGATACTTTACTTAATGCAAAATTTATTACATTAGTGTGTTAAACCTACCGAAAAAAAATGATAAATATGAAACAATGGTGGTTAGAGGGTACATCAAGACCGATGTTTACGGTAAGCTGCGGCTGTTAGCTAAGTGCCGAGCGTTGTGCTGGCGCTTCAGTCACCCACGCGCTGTCGAAAAGGAAGGTACCCTAATTAATGCACAACACCACCTGATACATGTAGTGCACAAGCTCAAAAAATATTATAAATTACATTAAAAATTACCAGCAGTTCCCTCTCATTACTGTCACAAAGACTCGACGCGTCTCTAATTGTTTTACCAATTATAAAAAACAGATTTTAGCTCAAAAGACAAGGTTTGTATAGGAGAAAATGTGTTTAGAAATATTTTTACACAGAATTTTAACATTTCATTTCATGTTCCGAAAAAAGATAAGTGTCTCAAATGCATCTCTTTTAAATATAATCCTGATGGGTTCACTGTAGAAGAAAAACTTGTCCACGAAAAAGAACTTCTTTTTCGTGGACTTCTAAAAATCGTTTCAAGTACCACCAAGAAATAACAAATCAGGAACCACAAACTTTATGCGTACGACGGGAGGTCAAAAACTTCGCGAAATGGGTGGAAGAAGGTTGAAATCAAACACCACATTATTTTTCTTTTTCAATGTATTCCCCCTTAACCCTAATACATTTCTCAGATCGTTCAAATAATTTGTTAATAACATAAAAAAAAGATTTGTCCAAGCGTCAAAAAAAAGCCGAAATTGCCGACTTCACCTCTTCATCGTCGTCAATAGTGTTTACCACACAGCTCTTTTTTCAGTTTTGGAAATAAATAATTAACATCCTGGGCCAGGTCTGGACTATAAGGAGGGTGGTGGAGTTGTTCGAAGCCGCACCGGTGAATAGCAGCCGTCGCAACATGACTCGTGTGCACAGGTGCATTGTCATGCAAAAGGAGCACGCCTTTGGTCAATTTTCTTCTTCTTTTTTCTTTAATGGCCTCCTTTAACGAAGCGTAGTATTGTCCCGTCATATTAACACTGCGTTCTTTATAGTCGATCAGTAAAATACCTTATGTATCCCAAAATATAGTCGCCACGATCTTTCCAGCCGATTGTGAGACTTGGTACTTCTTGGGCGGCGGGGTGCCGTTTTTATGCCACTGCATCGACTTTTGCTTCGACTCAGGTTCGTAGTGAACCCGGGTTTCATCCCTAGTAACAGTTTGGGCCATAACTTCTCCCCTGTTACCGCCACAGAGCTCCAACAACTGACGAGAACATTCGATACGTTGTCGTTTTTGAAGGGTTTTCGGAACCGACCGTGCGCTGACCTTTGTCATCCCAAGATGATGATGTAAAATGTTCAACATGGTTGTATCGGATACTCCAACCATTGCTGCTAGCTGGGTCTTCTTCAGACGGGGGAATCTTTCAAATCAATTTTTTCTACTGTCCCGATGATTTCGGGTGTGGTGGCCTCAATTGGTCGTCCAGAACGTGGGTTATCTTCCATTGAGTCTCTTACTTGATTGAAAAGGCCATGCCACTTATAAACCGTGGTTTTACCAGGGGCAGAGAATCCGTAAACCGCTATTTTTTTTTTGACCTCCCCTCATAACTTTTGGTTTACAGAAAGTACTCAACACGCCAAACGGTGAGATTATGCTATTTTATTATTCTCGAAAATATTCGGTGTACAATTTAACAGTTTACGAAAGTCAAACGAGGGAGGTTTATTGCTACTCATGGGGAGAGGCTGATGCTAAAAGGGGAGGTAATGAGATTGCGATGATTCTGAATAATTATATAAAAACTGTAGACCAGCGTCAAACAGTGAGGGATTTACTTTTGTATAGTGATTCTTGTTGCGGCTAAAATCGCAATAAAAAAGTTTTTGCGGCAGGTCATACAGCGTTACAATCCTGCGAAATTATATAATGAATAAATAAATAAATGAATAAATGAATTTTCTAAAACCAGGGCACACTTCTATGCCAGTTGATAGTGTCCATGCAATTTTAGAAAGGAGTGTAGAACATTCGATAATTTATGCTCCTTCACAATGGGATACGATATTTCATCTGGCCAGGATAAATCCAAAACCATACAACGTGGAAATAATGTGTCATAAGGTTTTTGAATCCTGGTATTCTACCTCAGAAAAGTATTTAAAAAACAATTTAGTTGGTAAGATAAGTAAAAGAAGTATTATTACAAAAAAAAAAATGTTTAGCTAATAATTTGATCTAAGATGGGTTAAATTCAGCATGAGTGACACAGCAGTTACTGAAGAATTTAAGTATTATGTAAAAATAAGCGCCCAGAGAGATGATTTGTACAAAAACCGTCTTCCTTTGTCTAAACAAAAACATTTGGTTAAACTTTGTAATACTGTTAAAATCCCGCGCAGATATCACGAAGATATTAAAGTTTGCAAACTTGCAATGCTAGAGAAATTTTACCAGACACTGATGTACAAGATGTTAACAATTTAAGTAATATTAATGATATTTTTAAAAATATTTTTTGTGTTATGGAGACAGCGCACTTTGTGAAAATTATTTTTAATGTCATATAAGAGTAGATAGTACTTGTAACATCGGACTTCTTCAAGTTTGAGAACCTATAAAATATTGCCATTCCATTTTAATAAGACTGTTTGATCTCAGAATTGTGTACTTTAGTTTTTGTAATGGTATAAAGTTATGTTCATGATTTTGTGATTAAGTCATTATAAAAATATATTTATGTGTAGTTTATTTATTCCTAAAACTTTCTCATCTCATTCACATTGGGAGATAATACCTAGAGCCTAAGAGTAATTTTAGTACAATGAAAGATCAGACAATCTGGTTGTTTTCGTTTCACTTGTCCTGACTTGTCAATATTAGACAGGAGGACACCTACATTATTTTTAACATTTACATTTCATAGTAAACGTTATTCGAAATAACTATTCTAATTTTCAAAGAGAAAACTCAATTAGTTATGATTTTTTTTTCAAAATTTGAAACTTTAAATCGTTCTACTGAACAATTCATACAGTGGTCGTTAATACAATTTGCCTTTCCAGCGTCGATATGTTTATCGCGTGATGAGCTAAATATGGCACGGTGATAAAAGGTATAACTAAATGACCTCTGCTAGCGACATCCGCGCACCGTCATGATGCCTACGGTTGACGCGGACACGTATAAAACTCACCTACTGAACGAAGGAGAGAGCATTTTTGACAATATGCCGAGTGTTTTGAAATTTCTGTGAGCAAAATGTTTATAGTGGTAAAAGCTGCTAAATCTACCAAAAGTTTGTAAATTTTAATTGTCCGATAAAAATGACATTTTAAATATTATTGTTAGGTATTTTACATAGGTTAGTTGACAGGCCCACGATAGCCCGACGACAACTGAACATAATATTAGTGTGTATTTTTGACAAGATTTTTGCACCACTAAGAAATCTTTCAATTTTAACTTTTTTCTTTTTTCGTTTGCCGAATCAGACGAAACAGACTTTCTAAGATTCCATTCTAAGAAATTGGAGAGTTTTAGTTGTTCTCTAGCATTACCATGAATTACCTTAATAGCTTTTGCTTTCACTAGCTCTTAGACGAGCGGACATAAATATTAAATTCGTTTAGTGTAGACTCATTTTTCTTCGGATAATATGAATTCCCCAAATCTGCTCTTTATACTAAAAGCCACTGCCAACGAAATCACAACTGTGAAATAAACAACAAAATAAGTTCTTCCTGCACTCGTTTTTGTCAAAGTACTTTGGTATTAAACTGCGATATCTTTTATAAGGGAAACCAAAAATAAAATCTGCTAAAAGTAAGCGTTTCGAGCGCAAACATGTTTAGACGTCAGATTTATGTTTTCTGATCCATCTGCCTTGCCGTCTTGCATAATATTGCGGACGGACTTGGAAAATAATAAAGGAACAGAGATAAGGTTTTCGTCTGCTCCAAGGGAAGCGGTGGAATTGAGTTGGGACAATTTTATTTTTCATTTTCCTTGAGCCAAACACAGATGAATCACTACCGGTTAAGTGCAGGATTAATTCAGTTATGCGCATTTATATTTCCAAGCAAAATGAGTCTGTATTATGAGTAGATACTGGTTTTGTTTACTACGCTCTTCACGGTTATTGACTTGGACTTCAAATATTTTATTATTATAGAAAATATTGACAAAAATTCCAAGTCTATACGAAATATATTATATCAATCTTAGTGCTTTCATCTAAAAGTAATGTTAAATCTATTATTTATTTAAGACAATAAACTCAAAGAAATAAATTTACCAGCTATCTATTTGATATATATCTATAAATAATATGTATGTACAACATTCAGAAAAAACCTGTCAACAAGTAATACATGCATTTTATGTTTTGACAATCAGTTAATTGAAACGACAGCTTCAAATTAAATTTCGTTTTTTAAATAATGGAAAAAATGTAATATTGATATGCATGCTATCGGTATTTCTACGAATAATTTCAGTGTCATTTCTATCAAGCTCTTTATTATATTATTGATCTATGCAAGAACTAACAATAGTTGGTGGCAACTCACACTTATGAATTAACTTACACCTAATATACAGTACGAGTAACTTTGCCATTTTATTACCCACAACAACACGGTGTCGCTCGGCTGGCTCTGTTTTATGTAAGAGTTACCAAATATAACTGTTATAAAGCCTTATAAAATAAATATTTTAGTATTTTTATCGAAGTCACTTACATAAGAAAATATAATACGTTATGCCAACACTTATGATATATTTTCCTCAGTCGGTTACACGTACTACGATTAAAGCCACTGATTATCTACTTATTTTATTAATGAAACTGTATTGATCATAATAAAACATCGGTGCAATAGGCGGAATTAATCTAAAAGCAATTTCTCTCATGCAGTGTGGTGTCCAGCAGAAACACGAACGAATGGTATTCGCTTAGTGTAATTTTTTTCTTGTTTGCTCGGCTCCTAATGGTCGTAGATTAGATGTTTATATATAGATTTACCTTAGTCAAGAATCGTGTTCAGGAATGCAATTATTATTTTTTAATCCGACCGATATTCCAGCGTTTAACCCTAAAAGTGCTTACAAAAACTTAATCTTCAGCTTTACTATATAAGTATAAATAAATATGCATATATTCGTTTATCTGTATATACATTCATATATCTGTAGTTAACAAACAGGTGCAAAATGTAGTGATAATAATATTTCGTGACAATAGTTATAGTCGAAGGTGTAGCTCAGTTTAATATAAATCAGTCTTTATAAATATGGAAAACACAATACAGCTGCAATGTATATAATTCATTTATGAAACAATGGAAACAACAGTATGCAGAATTGGTTTAGCATACACATTTGCATTAAACTATATTTGCGTAATAATATCGACGAGCCTCAAAAAGAAAAAGAAACCCGCAATCGAGGATTAAAACTAACATGTACGTACTTATAAAACAGGGAAACGAAACAAATAATAAAAATAGGTTTTGTCGTTGCAAGTTTCTTCGAGCATCGGACCGGAGAGGAACCAATTTCTGAGCCGATGCGGAGCCGTTTTGTTGGAAATAGCTTTCCTTCAATCTGCATTTTCTTGCTGATTTACCAACTTTCATACAGAGCGGGAACTTTCGTGGATACCTAGAAGGCAGAAGTTTGGCAGAGCCGACATTAAATTATTATTTAACTTCATTCAAATCCTCTGAACATAAATTCTATGCTGTATTGTCGAGTATGGTATTTTAGAATGGTTTACTCTAGTAACTATGTTCAGTTATGGATTGCAGCTTTAGCGTAACAAAGTTGATGAATTGTTGAGCGTAGAATTGATCTGCTTCAGCGAGGGCGCTAAATCTTGTACAATAAATTCAATTAGAACATTTTAATAAAACTGTCCATGAATATTTTTGGTTTAAAAAATAATATTAACAATGCACACCCCATTAGCCCTTTTTTAAATATTCCCAATAACAACCCATTGTAAGCAAAACTCTTGTTTTGATTCAAAGGTGACATATCAATCAATAAGCTACAAGTGTCTTAGTATGTCACTAAGTTATCGTTATCGCTGATGATGTTACGACTAGCGCCTTTGTTCTAGCGAGTGTAGACGCAAAAACTAATCGACCAATAATATATAATAACTCAATTCTTTCGGAAGACATTTTAAATGCCGTGTACTATTAGCAGTTATGAGCACACTTTAATCCGCATTTTAGAATTTCCATTTATAAGCAATATGCTTACCAGATGACAATGGTCATTATTGATCAAAATCTTATATAAGGCAGAAATAAAAAAAATACCAGTGAAAAAATACTTCTATAATATAATAGAATGAACATTTTAACTAAAATTTAATGGAATGATATTAATATTTATTTTTACGTTGATTTATAACTATTCCAAACAAAAGTTTAAATTAGTATTGTTTAATTTATTTTTAATTACTATTAATTTATTCCTAAAATTTGTTCTCTAGGTTAAGTTTATATTGCTACGCTGAGGGCGGCTAGATCTAAGTACCTTTGTATAACTGTACTAAAACATGGGACTTGCAATAAAGAATATTAATATGAATCTCTTTTTAAATGTATTCCTAACCTACTTATTTTGTACTTGTGGAGAAAAAGTTAAATTTACTCTGGCATCAAAGCTTATAAAGAAATAATATGAAAAGCAATCTATTCGATTTAAAATCTAGAAAAATCGGTAACTTTTTTATTTTTTCAATGGACAGGAATATTCTTTATTTCTGAATTTACATATTTTGATGAATAAGCAAAATATATAAATTTAAGTTCTAAAAAAAGTGAGATACTTTTTCTTACACTATAAAGTGGCAAATTAATGGAAATTGTAGCTATTTAAATCTTTATTTTTATTTACAAACAGAAATTCGACTTTAAACTTATGAAATTCATTTTATCGATCAAAACTTCAAGTATGGTCACATGAGTATAACTGTGTTTATTGATAATATAAACATCACTAATTAGTAAGATCTTATGAATATTTTTCTGATCTAAAACCAGTTCCGATCGAAAGAACAAGCGAGGTTATTCGTTTTTGCTCTCCGATCAAATAAGTATTTGAAGAGCTAAATTATAAATAAATAATATGAGAGCTCAAATTCGATAATACTTTCAATATAATTAAAAAGAAATATCTCATTGTATTAAAATACTATCTTTGTTATTTATAAAATGTAACTCTATATACCTTAATTACAGAGTAGTCACTTTATTTTCTTTATAAAATGATCTAAATATTTACAGATAAAAAAAATTTGCACTGAAATGCTTCTATATTAAACAATATAAAAATTAAACAGCTGTTTTTTTCTTTATCGATTGGTGGATACATGTAAAAGTATTACATAAAATGTTAGGTAGTGATATCTAGAACATGAAGTATCAGATAAAAAAATGCTTGAAATAATTCAATGAGTCTGTCAAGTCTTGGAAGCTCAAAAGAGTACTCGAACGGATAACGAGAGGGTGTAGGTTCGAGTCCAAGCGTCGGAAGAGTTGAATATTTTGTAGTAATAATTTCATTAAAAGTAAAGCGTAAAGTATTTCTGCTCCACTTTCCGATTACAGTAATAGGGAGATATGGAGATATTAGGATGTGGTCAAAAAAGTTTGAAACCTATTCAATCTAGTCTCGAAAGACTTATTTGTATCGATAAGGGACATGTTAAAATAAAAGTAGAAAACTATTCTAAGAATTATGAGACAATCTGCATTTTATTTAGATTCACGAAAAAGATTGATTTTTCTTTCCGTTTCTTAAAATTTCGACGTGTTCCTTCTAGTTACGTTTTGCAAATAGCACGCCAGCTTACCGAATTTATTAGTTTGATTTTTAGTGCTTGTCTAGATCACGTTATTTTTTTTGGGCTAAATGTTGCCTTCAATGTTATACGCGCATACTAATGACTGGCTTATAGTGATTTATGTAAGTCATATTAATGTAATTATAAGCCATTGAAACAAAGAAGAGTCCAAACTTCATATGGCCTTACAAGAATCGAAAGTTTCCAACGAGTTAGTCACACAATTGCATAGGGAAAGAGATGACAGTGAAAAGATATTATTTGATGTGTTGAAAAAAATAGTATATTAAAAAGAGAAATGTCTGAATTACACAATTTAAGTTTTACTCTTAATGAGGATCGAGATAGACTCCAGTTGCTAATAGACGGGCTCGACCAATGCAGGGATGAATATGGGCAGGTCCTCAGGCTCATCACTGGATTGGAGCAGCAACTTTATGAGGCCAATAACCATATCACAAAATAAGAATCAGAAAAATCACAAATATTTGATAAATTGGTCGATAGCGCTCCTGACACAGTTTCTGCTTCATTTAATATCAATCCTACGACATCAATAGTCCTATCAAATGATAAGATTTGTTACTGCAAAAGTGTAAAGGAATCTTTTAAATGCAGAAGAAAGAAGTTGAAAATATATATTTAGATTAATCAATTTCTTCAGAAAACTTATAAATTGATTAAGAAACAAAAAAAAATTTAACAACTCAAAAAATGCTAAAAACCGACTATAATTATTAGAAAACTGAAAGTTTGCTCTTCCATTATTGACGAAAATAGAAATATTTATGTAAGTAAAGTCGAGAGCCTAAATAGCAAAATCATTAAATTGAATGAATATTTACATAGTATATGACACGCAATTATGAGGCGTCAAAAAAGGAGATAGGTGAATACTTACTGGCCTTACAACATCTAACAAATGCCTCAAATTCAGAGCAGGTCAACAATATTACATTTTACTCCGAGGCTTCAGTTTAGCTGCCCCGGAGTAATATATAACCCAACCAGCATGCACGCCTTTAATCTCCAATTACTGTAATGATGTGACAGGCACAAGTTAAAAAAAATCCTTTACTGATAACAATGTTATAACAATGTTATATACTGTGATGAAATTGGGAAGAATTTAGGCCAATTAATTAAAAACCAATCCCGGGATAGTATTATTAACTAATAGTAAATTATTAACTATTGTATGCCAGGATTAAGTTTAAAGGATATAATCAAAAAAGCTGTCAAACATAAATACAGTGGAAACAGAAATTTTATCATTTTAATTGCAAATAGGGATAATGTAAACAAAGAACATTTGCTTAAATACTACATACATATACATTTGCCTAGGTACTGTGTACCCTAAATATAAAAGAATGTTATGTTTACTTTTCCGCCACAGCTGAAAAATAATTATATATATACGAGTGTACTCGTAATTGAAATATATCATTAAGTACTATGGCACATTATAAAAGCCAATTTCACATAATTGACATTAATATATAAGTAATAAAAAGAAATCATATGACAAAGGATAAATACTATCTGGCTAGTAAAACTGTTGCTTCTATTGAGCAGTATAATATTGAAACTTATAATTCGACTTTGGAATTGGTTTCAAATAATTTTTAATAAAATCTAAACATAATATTTTAAATTAATTTATGAGACAATAGAGGAGTCCTCTGGCCCTGTAGTGACATAAGAAAAGTCTACCAATTAAAATATTGTTTAACAAAATATACAAGGATTTTATGGCAAGGATTTAGAAGTAAGTCTATATGTAAATTATTAAAATGTTGATGTGTTATGTGTTACTAAGAATTGGCTAAAAAATCACCAATTGATGGCTAACATAGATAATCATAAAATTGTAAACTCGTTTAATAGAAAATAAGCTGAAAGGGGTGACTCTATGATAATTTTGCATGGTTCAATACAATGTAAAGAACGCAAAGATATAGGTTCCCAATCAATAGAACGTATTATTGAGTTATCATGAGTGGAACTAGATAAAATAGTTATTGTATGTGTATATATTATTCCCAAGAGTTCATATCCCCAGTGTGAGGCCGCTATGGAGGAAGTACTAAAAATAACTTGCAACAAAAATAAAAAACTGATTGTATGTGGAGATTTTAATATAAATATTCTTTATTCAACACACGTCTCGGGTGGGTTCTAAATTATTTAAATCTTTTAATTTATTAACTGAACCGACCCAAATTGCGCCACATGCGCCACTTGCTTAGACAATATTTTTTGTAGTAATAAAAATATTAAAATTTCTAAAATATATAAATAAAATTAATTAAAAATCAATAATTAACTGCATTGAATCAGACCACAGCGGTCAATTTGCCTCTATTGAGTACCATCACGTTCCTCCAAAACGCAAAATAACTTGTGAACCGTTATCGAAACACTGTATAGATAAATTCAGATACAATCTAAGTAACAAAATTGCAACTCTACCGGTCCCCAACTTTGAAACTAACAGTATTTATGATCATTTGGTTCATATAATAATAATGAATTAAGTAATATATTTAGACAAAGGGGTCTTCAAAAGGATAATGTAAAAAAGAAATTTTGTGATTGGGCTACTCCTGAAATTTATAAAAGCAGAAGGAAATTATATGAACTTTATGCTTTAAAATCTACCTCCAGTGATACTAGCTTTATTGAATATGTTAAGAAGTATTCGAAAATATTTAAAAAGGTAAGTTCTCTCGCTAAATCTATATACATAGCTAACAAAATTAGGGCTACCTACAAGAATATAATCGATTGCGTTGATTACCGCACACTATTAAAAAAGTTGGAACATTATTGTGTCTCTGATACGACAAAATGTCTATTACAGTCGTTATTATAAATAGAATTCATAATGTTGTCATCAATAGGAGTAAGTCTGCTGGAGCCCCCATAAATATGGGCGTGCCCCAAGGATCAATATTAGGGCCTTTACTTTTTTAATCCATATTAAAGACCTTTCTTACAATGTTAAAAAGCTATGTGAGACAGTGCTATCTGCAGTTGACACTTCCTTAGTTTTTAAAGTCTCTCGAACCAATGATTGCTCTGATGTAAAGGTAAACAGTATGCTATCAAAAGTTTTACATTGGTTCATCAGTAACAATTTATCACTAAATTCAAAGAAATACAAAGTGCATACAATTTACGTTACCGAATGTAAGGATGGTTGACCTACATATAAAGTTGTATTATGAAGTAGTCAAATTGGTTGAAAAGACAAAATCTTTGGATATTTTATTAGATTCATGACTACAATGGGACTCTCACATTGAGGCCTTGCCAAATAGACTCAGTTCTGCGGCATATGCTGTAAAAAAATAAGGATTTTAACTAATACTGAAATAGCAAGGTTAATTCATTTAATTTATTTTCATAGTGTAATGTCTTATGGGTTGTTGTTGTGGGGCTCAGTTGCTACATGAAAGCATTTTTATGTTACATAAAAGAGCTCTCCACGTAATATACAGCCTTCGGCCTAGAATTTCTCTAAAAGGCTTGTTTAAGGAAATTGATATTCTAACTGTGGCGGGACAGTACATTTCTGAGAATATAATCTATGTACGAAAAACTAAAATACTTTTGTCAAACATAGCGACGTACTTTGCTTTAACACAAGAAATGAAAATAAACTTGCCGTTCCAGGTTTAAGACTTCAAAAGGCAGGAGGCTTATTCTTGGGGAAAGGTGTAGCACTGTTTAATAAAGTTTCACAAAGTATAGTTGATTTGCCTTACCACAAATTAAAAACGTATCTGAAAAATAAGCTCATGTCCAAGGTCAACGACTATTTAATAAATCGCGATGCATGGAAGTAATAATGTTGGAATTAATATGTGTCGTTTCAATATGACGCTATTTATTACAAGTTGTGTCATACAACTATTAGCATTTGTTAATTTTAACACTTATTTATTACTGGTAGTTGGAGTATGACATGCTCTCTTAATACAACTCTTGGGTGGTGGCATGTGGTGCGGGTCGTAATGTTCCCTAAGATATGGTTAGCGAAGCGATAGCTGCATCATGCGTCATGCTCGTGAAAGGGTGCTGCCTTGGGAGATGAGTCTAATTCAACCTTCAGTATTATAAACATATACTAAACATACGTCTTTGTTGCTTTCTTAAATTGGTTATTTATTCCCTGCATATTATTGCAATGTTGAGGGATATTTAGTTAAAACAGATACTTGTTGACTTTGTTGTAAGCAACGAAATAATGATATCATAACATTACTATTATTGTGATAACAGAAAAAATTTGTTTTTTTTTGTGGATAATGTATGGTGACGACGTATTATATTGTAAATGTCGTTACTTCTGTCAAAACTTACAAGTTTCTTGCGTTCATTCTTCTTGTTAGTTAAAAAACGTCTTGAATGGGCGGTTGGTAAAAATGAACGATTCAAAACAACATATTTTAAGTGCATTTGAATAAAGTTATTTTTATTTTCATTTTCAATCAATCTTTATAAATATCATGTGTATCTTTCAAATCATATAAAGTATACACATGTACGGTCCGACACGTACCGGTCAGTGGCTCGTAAAGTCTTGGGTTCGATTACATACAGGAGTGGGTCGCAGCGAATTAACTACCAACATACCCTGCCGCGTGACCAGAATGTTGAAAGGTAACTTTGAGGAAATATAGTAAGCGGACATTAGAAGAAAATAAGTAACGAACGGACGGTGCTTCATGTCAGCAGTTATGACTAGTACTCAAACCTTCATATAAAGAGTTGACTGAATACGGTACCGACTTTTGATATAACATAAATTTATGAATTGGTTTGGTGAGGTTTCTGTATGGAGCAGATATCTTGATGTTTTATGTGGTTACTAATAATTATGGGTATGATCATTATACAAATAATTATTATCCCATTTTTGCCGTGCGGTGTCCAGAATAGTACATTGGCATCAAACTTTCACACGTAATAGTACTTTCACAACTCACAACTAAGGCTTGATACTGGAGATAATAATCATCATACAGGTCCCGTACACAAAATAGGCAACAAAGTTTTCAAATTCTGATATTTTACTGCGAACCTATCACGCCTGCCAAGCGTGGAAATGATGGCAAATCTCCCATTTTGGGGGAGTCGTCCATTCAGCAGTGGACTTCTTTGAATTGCGACGATGAAAGAAAAAAATATTTGATCGCGAAATTAATTAATATTACTGTTTTATTATCATAAGTTTGTTTAAGATTCTTGCTTCCATAATGAATGGAGTATTATTATTGTTATATAAGTAAACAAGACTTTACATTTATAAGTTTTAGTTTATAAGATAATTGCGTACTTTACTCAAAACTATTGCAATATCTTTACAGAGTTTTGTTAAAGAACGTTGATATTGTTATTATTTTATACCAACATGACGCAATAAATGAATCAATGGCGCAATTTCAAAATTCGGGCAGTGAAAACTGAAACGTATTTCTTTGGGCGTTTGAACGCATGAGATGTCAGAGTAACGCAGAAATGTATTCTACTATTTTTTTTATCTCTAATAATTTCTTTTTGCGTAATTATGAGTTGTCAGAGCACGTAGTAAATAATCCATAGTAACATCTGACTTTGTGACTTACGTACTTTATTTAGCCTTTGTGACTCGGCTACATAAAGTACCTATAACTTTGGTACCAATTACATAAGGCTACAAATCCACATTATATCTTGTTTTCTACTTGGTAAAGGTATTCGAATTAAGACCAGTCAATCGAATACAGTGATGCTAATGGCCCCCAGACCTTTTTGTTTTAACCGCATTGATCTGAAGTAATAAATTATATAGTAGTACCTACCTATACAATCGCATAAAGTGAAGTTATTTAACTAGTTCTATTTTAGAATTTAAAAAATAATTCAATCCACAAACTTGTGCAAGTCAAACTTCGCTCTCTTACGTCCATTTTCAATAATCTATCCTCAGTAAAAGGCCTATTTTGGTTAAGTTACAAAGCGTCCTTTGTTATGTCTCGTCCTCAAACAAATATATGTTAATAACAAAACTATAATAGCCCTATTTGTTACTGGAGAGATGTTATTGAATTCGGCCTTTGGTGATCTATATTTTTAGAGACTGAATTAATCTTAACTTTAAAATTTTAGTACTATATGAAAGTTAACTTGTTCTATGTTCGACGAAGAATAAAAAACATTCTATGTTTTGTGTTAGTTTATAACTTTGCTGAGATTTCGTTTGGTATTGTTCAATATAACAATAAATAGATTTTTTAGTTTCATGTTCTACGATAAATTCAATAACTTCGTATTCATCTAACCTATCAGTTAAACGAACAGCTGGTCTCCGCAAACCAATTATACTCGCCTTTGTCGTGCTTAAACGAATTCAGTCTAACACGTAAATTACTGATTTGTCTAAAAAGACCCAAAGGAGGCATTTGGCGAATTGGAGGATTAAGCGGTCCCTTGGGGAATAGTAAACTTTACTTTTATGATGTAGGAACGGCTTATAAGTATTTTGGATTCCGGAGTAACATTATTCTATAGAATAGCTCTTTTTTATAAAACGTTATCCCAGGTAATCACCAAACCTAAAGTTTTTGAATCTCACCTTCGAAGAATTTTACACTCATATTTTTTCTATATTAAGAAGTACCGCATACCAATGTCAAGAACATAAACATATAACACAAAGTGACAAATTTTATGAAAGAATAGCAGTTTATTTCTTACATACTCTTATTTGCTTAATTCATTTAAGGCAATAATAATTTCAGTTTGAACAAACTGAATAAATAAATTTGAATAAAAAAATCTTTTTTACGGATTTTGCGCATAATCGGAGCGGAGCGAGCGAAGCTCCCATGGATCAGCTTCAATGGCGCAATGTCTGTTACGCCATAACTTCCCGAGTTCTTAACCGATTTTAATATTTTTTGTGTGGAATCGAATCAACATAGCCCGAATTTTGAAATTAGCAAAAATTCCCATCAAAATAAAAAAAAACATCTTTATTTAGGTATTACGTTCCGCTCCAATATATGGTGCTAGCTTAGCTTTATGCTTAGCGACTGCATCGCCTCGTTTAATTTATATTTAATCGTAACGTTCATTTACAGGTTAAAGGAGAATATTGCAATTATTGGTTTAGATATAAAAAAATCAATTATTTACATTCGATTTTTAAATATACAGTTTTTTCTTTATTGAGTACATAACAAACCATTGCGTGAATAACTTTGAAAATTGTTATAACGATTAACAAGACTTTTAGAAATATTGCCAATATAAGGTTAACCTTATATTGGCAATTTGTAAAGGAAAAGAACTAAGGTCCTAATATTAAGATAACATACTTTTTTATTACATTGCGAATAGTTATTTCATATAATGATTAAGTGAGCTGCGGTCAGTAGGTTGCGACATACTGGCTTGACATCATTAATCACAACTGAAAAGAAATGCGAAGTCTAACCCTATAAACCTATCATACGATCAATTGATACTATACATTATGAAGAAAATATAAAACAGGTAGTTTATATATTGTGACAATAAAAGGTCCTTTATTTCGTTAAAAAAGGTCTTTAATATTTCAATAAAAGGTGACCTGCTCATTCTTTTAAAAACAATATGCTTTATCATTTTGTGGTTTACTGTCCATCTATACATATAAATAAAATTGGAGTGTCTGTTTTAAATGTTGAAATAACCGTTTTTAACTATATGCATGTGAATATATGTACGGTACATACACCAAAATAACATTTTTTTTACAATTTTCGTCTGTCTGTCTGTCTGTTTGTTCCGGCTAATCTCTGAAATGGCTGGACCGATTTTGACGGGACTTTTACTGGCAGGTAGCTGACATAATAAGGAGTAACTTAGGCTACTTTTATTTTAGAAAAAAATTTAGTTTCTCTGTCTGTTTGTCTGTTTATCTGTTTGTACGGACTAATTTACGAAATGGCTGGACCGATTTCAATGAAATTTTGCATGGTAATACCTTATATAGGGATATAAGGTATTACCATGCAAAATTTCCAGGTCAACATCTGAGATACTTTTGATTCCGGAAAATTAAAGGGTTCCCGTGGGATAGTTAAAAAACCATAGTAACTTGGACATTTTAGTACACACAACTTACATGTACTCACCCTATGCTGATACTTTATATTACCGCTTGAATTAAGTATAAATCCAATGAAAGTGACGGGATTCAGCGGGAAAAAAAATTGCTATGAATCCCTATTCAATGCTTGACCTGACATACACTTGGCCGGCTGAACTTGAACAACCCGACATTAACTCGACGATGACCAGTATTGGGATGACGCCCTAGCCTATGCATGCGTCAGTGATAGTCCACACCGCTTGCGTCATTTATTTGCTGTATTACTGGTATTTTGTGGTCTTTCGAGTGCTGAGAAATTGTGGCAAAAATATCATGACAGATTAGTGGAAGACTTTTTTAGGAATACAAGACAAAATATTGACGGTGACCTTAACCACAGATTACGAAATATAGCTTTCAATCAATGCTTAGTAGCTTTACTTATATCTATGGGTGGTGATTCTCTTCCTCAGTATGGTTTGCCAGCGCCGACCATAAAAGGGGAACGTATTATTAGAGAATACGCTGCGAAAATAAATTATGATCCAGCTGAACTAGCTGAAACTTTACGAACCGGAGTCCACAGTCTTACTGTAGAACAGCGCACTGTATTTGACCGTGTATGTCACAGTATTGACAATGCTATAGGAGAAATTATATTTCTAGATGCACCCGGTGGTACGGGAAAAACCTTTGTCACTAAAATAATCTTACCACAATTACGAGCTAAAGCCAAAATAGCTCTTGCTGTAGCGTCGTCTGGAATAGCAGCCACTTTGTTACACAGCGGTAAAACTGCTCATATGATATTTAAAATCCCCATATATTTACACTTAAGTGAATATTCAGTATGTGGTATCTCTAGAAGCAGTGATAAAGCGAAGGTTTTACGTGATTGCTGTTTAATTATCTGGGACGAGTGCACTATGGCACACCGAAAAACAGTAGAAGAAGTTGATGGAACTCTCAGAGATATCTGTCAAAATGACCAACCTGTGGGTGGCATTATGATGCTGTTTTGTGAGGATATTAGATAAACATTGCCAGTAGTACCACGGGGAACAAAAACCGACGAGATAAGAGCATGCTTAAAGAGCTCAAGCCTTTGGCGACACGTCACAAGGATGAACTTAACAGTGAACATGAGGGTGCGAATAGGAGGCAACACAAATGCGCAGGAATTTTCAGATTAATTGCTAAAAATTGGCGAAAGGACATATCCGAAAGAAGAAGGGCAAATTGTTTTATTTGAAAATCTATGCCACACTGTGAATTCAATTGAAAAACTTATCTCTTCCGTATATGGTGAACAAAATCAAATAACAAATCATGAGAACTCATGGCTTTGCGAAAGTGAAATTTTGACTCCGCGAAATGACCAAGAAGCAAGAATCAACTTGGATATACTCAACAATGTAGAAGGAGAAGTACTTGAGTATACTTCTATCAACAGAGTAATGGAGCAAGATGACGTTACCAATTATCCTGTTGAATTACTCAATTCCCTGAGCGCTCCTGGACTTACACCACACAAGATTAATTTAAAAACTGGCGTCCTATTTTGTTGAGAAATTTAAGTCCCCCAAAATTATGCAACGGGACAAGACTGAAAGTTACTTCTCTGCAGCGTAACATAATAGAGTGGCGTCGGTGAAAGAGTTTTTATATCACGAATTCCACTGACTCCCAATAATTACCCATTCCATTTCAAACGTGTACAGTTCTCAGTGAGTTTGTGTTATGCAATGACTATAAAGAAAGCCCAAGGGTAGACGCTATGTGTTGCCGGCGTGGACCTCAGCATCGGATGTTTCTCACACGGTCAGCTCTATGTGGCTTTCTCCCGTGTAAGTCAACCAAACAAACTGTTTGGTTATGTTCCGAACCAAACCACATCGAATGTTGTCTATAAAAAGGCATTATGAGGTACTAGCTAGATATGGTACATAACCGTTCCTGTGCCAGTCCGACTCGCACTTGGCCGGTTTCATTTTTGCTGTTCCTGTCAATCAAACGACCTCTGTGGCACAGTGGCCATTTATGGTACTGCAAGTGCCTTTGGCCTGCAGGGATCCGGGTGCAATCACCAGCCAGGTTAAGTGGGAAAATAATCTGTGTCCAATTATATTTTTATTATTTTTTTGAATTCACAATGCAATATTTGTATGAGGTATAAAATAAGTGGGTAAAAAAATGTCCAATTGTTCACATTTTCTTTTTATTTATTTTTGCTGTATAAGAGTGAACCGCGTGATAAAATCAAATACGCGCGGACGAAGTCGCGGGCAACAGCTAGTACATTAATATAATAAGCATTTGGGTTTGTGGTGTAGCCCAAGAATAGCACCACACCCATCTTTTCCCAAGGGTGTCTTCAGAGGCCACTTAGGGATCCAGACTCCGGAGGATATCATGCCATCACAATGCGATCGCTAAAAAAATTGAGCTGGTTGCAACGGGATATTGTAGGATTATTTGAAGTCCGAAGAGAGAGGGAAGACACCATGATCTTGAGGATCATCCGGCAACCAGCTCTTTTTCCGGAAATGACCAGCTGTCCCAGAGTGGTGTTGGGTTTATAGTCCACAGGTCCTTTGTCAACAACGTGGTCTAAATAGAGAGTGCTTCGCCGAGGGTAGCGTGCCTTATACTTACCGACCGTGGAACAGCCTGACAATGAGGTGGAGACAATATATAAGGATATTTCCAGAGCAAAACATAGCTCCCCGATCCACTTCACTATTGTAACGAGGGACTTTAATGCGAAACTGGGAAAACGAAGCGACAATGAGCTGAAAGTTGGGCAATTTGGATATGATGAGAGAAATGCACGTTAACAACTACTGGCGAGCTTTATGGAGAGGGAGGGTCTTTTTATAATGAACATGGCTGCATCAAAATAGTCTTCATCCTGTCGGCGACGAAACACACATTCATTGATGTCTCTGTGATCAAGTGAGTGTAAACAGGAAGCGATAACCGAATGGTATGAGGCACATTGAATATCAGGACGAAGCTAGAAAGATGTCTAAGCTCCGCTCAGCAACTATCTAGCTCCAAAACCCCGAAAGCTTACAGTTCGAGCAACAAAATCGTTTCGAAAGCTTGAGAGACTGTGAAAATGTGGATGACTATAATGTGAGGTTTCGTGGTAATTGTCCTAACGACTGGGTCTAAGGCCTTCAAAACCTGACTTTCAAAAGGAACAAAAAAGATTTCTGACCTTACAATAAGCTTATGGAAGAAAAATGATAATATAGTCCTCTGAAGATGCTGACAGATATCTAAGTTCCTGACTCGCGACCTACGCTAACTTAAAACAGACCGTACTGAAGAGGCTATTGAGTGCAACAAGGTTCTAAAGTGTTCAAAAGAGATGTGTCTGTTGGCCAAAGTCAACTGACCAAGCTGAAGGTCGAGGATAGCAGAATCGTTTCGTCAAAACCTGAGATGTTGAAAGTGGTTGAAAAGTTCTACGGATAATTATACACGAGTGTACGCATACCTGTTAGTAACCTAGCCGAAGACCCAAGAGCTAGATTGACCTGACACTATACTGAAGATATCCGGACGTAAGTCTGTATGAACAAACAGCTGAAAACCAAAAAGTTACCGGGTGATCATGAAAACACAGCTAAGCTTCTAAAAGCAGCTTTCCTGCAGCGTTTCTGCACCTCCGCTTTCACTTCATTGAATTTCTTTCGGAGACTCGCGTTCTGTTTTCTCAAAGCCAGGAATTTCTTGTCTTTCCGTGCAGTTGAATATCTGGGCCACGTCCTGGGCCACGTCGTAAATTTTGTTGAGTGGCTCCCCGATGCCTCGCTCTTTTTCGTCACACTCGTAAGAGTTCTGTGCATACTTGCAGATATTCTACCGTAATTGTATACCTAGTGGAGGCAAGAATGGAGGTATACATGACTGCGCTCTTCCACCCTCCTAACTCCGTTCGGGTACTCCGGTCTCGGAAACACTTCTCATAGTGAAGCTCGTGACGCTTCTCTAGAGATGCCTCGTAACGGCAATGTAGCCTGTATCGTACTGCGACTTTTTCGCCACACTCTCTTTCTCCTTCGCCAGTCTGAAACTAGATCGCGTCATGCGACCTCGCTTGACCTTCGGCTGCTTAAATTGACCCTGCTTTGTTTCATTGAAGCTGTTAGTTTCCTGTTCGGCACAGTTTTTGCCTGGACTCCGTGCCATGTCTGCTTCTTCCACTGTACCGCCACTTTTGTTGTATCTTTTGCATTTTTTTTTTGGACCCACGAATACGGGAGAATCAACATTTTACCCGGGCAGAAATCCCGATGCCCGGGTAACCCTACTTACGCATGGTGGGTCGGGAAGTACCCCAGGGCGACCGCTAATTTGCTGACCGCGCTCTGCCAGCCACCCTCTCAGGTGTTGTCTCCAAGGCGTGTTACGGTTGGACCGGAACCGATCCTCGGATCGGAACACGCCCCCGCCTAACTCGCTGTTGCGAGCTGGACCAGAAAGCCTTTTTAGACAGATTTTCTTCCTCGCGGCCTCCACCCCGAAGGGTGACTATTGAGGTATTAAAAGTTAAGAATATTCTTGAAATAAACATCGAAATATATTTGTGATGCATATGAATACAGCATTCGCATAACCAATACGTATAATTTGGTTTAAGTATAGAATAAAGGCGCATGCCAACCCCTGCAGAGCAACGTCAACTGAGTTAGGGGCTCAGCATGCTGGCAGCTAGGTGAGATCGTAATTATGTATGGGACAGGCATTTATTATTATTACAAACTTATATCATTATCATAGTCAATGTTGTATAGACCGCGTGAACAGGAATACTGAAGGAACTGCTAAATTTATTTAGCGAGAGACGATAAAAATCTCATAAGCTAAGCAACCTTTAGAACAGACTTTAAAACAATGAAAAATATATGTATATCAATCATTCTGGTTATTATTCTAAATTTCCCAAAAAACATTCTACCACTTCTCATAATCTGGACAGCATTAAAATTGTTATCACAAATAATCTTAAGTGAATAAATTTAATTTTAATTCTCATTTCAAATCAGGTAATGGACAAGACGTGACTTGAATTCCAAAAAAGTTACGACCAGCAAATATGAAAATTAAGTTTTGGCAACACAAATTACTTTCACTCCATGTTCAACAGGTATCAATCGTAACTTAGAAGTTG
Organism: Calamotropha paludella; assembly: GCA_927399485.1. Classification (NCBI taxonomy): domain Eukaryota; kingdom Metazoa; phylum Arthropoda; class Insecta; order Lepidoptera; family Crambidae; genus Calamotropha; species Calamotropha paludella. The sequence goes on along the minus strand of OV656815.1, from coordinate 14,847,935 downwards.
AGATTATAACGTAAACGCGACGCTCTGATTAATTGTTCTAATAGTTATAATTTATCACCACCATTTTACAAGTTTCCTTCAAAAGGCTTTAGAAGAACTTCAAGATCTTCGTGACATATATTGTATCTATTTCTGTACAACGTAACGTATTCTCTCGGGTCTTATTTATAAGAAGAAAGGTTTTGATAAATAAACTACAACAAAAAAAATATGTTGAAAAACTAAAACCCAGCAACTGCAATATCGCTCTCAAAAAATATGAAACAAGAAAATATTCTCATCTGATTTTCGTATATACAAACTATTCAATATTTAAATGTATTTTATTGCTTTGGATTTTATATTTAAAATATGCCATTTAAGCCTTTTGGCATGAAATCTAACCTAGCGCCATTTAAAAAAAAATACCATGAATTTTATGTCCCCTTGAGGCCGCAATATACAATTTAATGTATTTATAACCATCCGATGATCAAGATGCTTTATCAAGTTATGATAAATGATTTAGAAATAATGAGGGAATCCTTTTTGCTTTGCCGTTGTCGGGTAAAAATATAACAATATCCACTTTTCGTTCATTTTGGCTTATGACCGAGCCAAACTTAACAGTAAAGCTTATTTCATAATGGAAATAAATAGGGATTTTCATGTATTTTTAAAACAGTGCATTTTTAAAATAGGGATTTTCATGTATTTTTAAAATTTTATCAGCTACAGAAGTAAATTTTTAGAAAGGTCCAACAGTCAATATTTCAAACATTAAACATCAATTATGTTCATTTGATTAATTTTGTACATGATACACATTTACGAAGTGCATCCTTGAGATATTATCAAAGCACGGGCTACTTTGTTCTAATAAGGAAAAGCTGCTTTCTATTTAAATGATATACTCGTGTTCGTATCTAAATTCTGGATTTAGATTCTATATTTTACTCCCAAAGACTCGTAGAATTATTTTAATACTATACACGATGGCAATTTCTTTTTTATCGATTGCTTGAAATTCATAAAATATAACATTTGATATAATGACTAATTTCTACGAATCAATTGAGAAAATAATATAATTCTGTCAAAGTCGGGTAGTCCAACTGGAGGAGCACTCACCCAGATAGCAAGGGCATTGGGCCCTGAACGATTCTGTGATTGAAACACAGTGAAAATGACAGCCCTGGCCAAATTTCAGGCGGCTTTGATGTAGCTGTTTACTTAGATCATGTTTTAAAGCCATTACAAATGCAGAAAAATATCTAAAATCTGCAACTGCCAAAACTACGGATAGACATTTCGTAGGATCAGAGAAATGTATGGATATTATCTCTCACTCTTACCTTGTATGTTCCGGCCTGAGAATTCACTTGTAAGTCGAGTCGATTTTTTCTAGTATTTTTCTATAAAAATAATTTATCTTATAAGATAGCACTGATAAAAATGCTTAAAATATATAAAATAATTTAAAAAAGAAACAAATGTTATAAAACTAAATGGCTGTTTCATCATAATCGATTGCCCAAACATTTGTAAAAATGTTTCTTTAAAATACGTAAGGATGTTCCTCTCATTGATGAGCCTGCGCTGGCCTATACAGAATAAAATTAGAAAGGTAATACAACATTTCGACGGGTGTTCACAAGGGTCAGTAGCTCAATCGGAAGACCAGCGAAGCCAACTTCCAAAGGCTGGATTCGATTCCCGTCTGAGAAATCGCTTGTGAGTCGAGTCGATTTTTTTCGAATATTTTTCTATTAAAATAATTTATCATATGAAATATAGATAGCATTGAAAAATGCATAAAATATATAAAAAAATAATGATTAAACTTGTATGACCTGCTCAAACGGATGGAAATGTGATCTAGGATGATCACAATGTTGGTGATACCACCTAGGCTATATTGACCGCTCATCATGTTCCGAGTCTTTGAATAAAAAATATGATGACACTGTCAGTCGTGGCCGTATTAAGTTACACTACAGTATTCGTCGAGTAGGTAAAATTTCAAGGATAGAAGCAAATAATAAAATCCACGAGGATATGCATAATGATTTAAGGCTAGGCTTTGATCTGTTGTGTCTATGTTTCAAAGAAGAATAGCTGATCGTAAAAGTAGTTACCCAGTTTTGGTCGATAAACTGCGGTGGCGCCGCGGCTACGCGACGGCGGCGGCGCGACGGCTGACCCAGCATCCATTACTTGATGAGCAGAGCTGTAAGAAACAGTTTACGTTCATAAATCTTTAAGCAGCATGTCTTGTTAAATGTACATTGAAATCCTATTTTATGGCTACAACAACATATCTAAACCATTTTTTAAACATACAAGTGACTGTCACATTAAATACAGTACCACTACTGATCTTATATTTACGCTCAAAATTTCAGTTATACTCGTAAACTGGTTTAACCGATTCGTTGCGGTTGCACGTCTGCCTTGCCATCACTTTCTTTTGCGTATGGCGCTAGCTACTGGGCCCGTGTCATTTTACACGTTATCTACCCAAAATTAAATTATCCTCATTTTTCACGTAAATCAAGCTCGTAGCCTTCGTTTCTGGTAGTTGTATGTCGCAACGAATCTGTTAATTCGGGTTTATGAATATAGATAAAGCAACATTGGTATCTAACCAATTAATTAAGGTAGGTAATTGCAATTACTTGATTTACCTTTTAAGATAGGTTAAGTAGGTTTATCACCATCATCATCGAAGCCTTCCCTATGGATGAAATTACCGTAGGGAGAAGTAGTTATTAATGAATACAGTCTCAGATGAGTCCAAAGGCTTAACATTCCTTCCGTACCATTAAATTTTGACGACCGTTTGACGCAACGATTACTATCCTGCTACCGTTACGCTATACGGTCCTGGGTTCGAGACTCGGAAGGCACAGATAATTATGTGATGAATATGATCGTTTTTACCTGAGACATGGGTAGGTATACATATTTCTACGAATATTACAAATCTATATATCATATATGTAAGTCCCCTATGTAAGTTACCCCCTATGTAGTCCCCTGTATGTAAGTTACCCTAGTACCCCTACCATAAGCCTTACAGTGTTTACTATAGGCTAGAGTAATTATATGGGACTCTCCTCCATTCCTCCATCCGGCCTAGTGCCGAGATGGAGGATTGGAGACCTACCCACTAAACACCTAAGTATGCACCCCTGCACTGCCGTTGGTCCTGTGGGGTCGTTGGTGGCTTTCACCACGGGGACCTAAGGTTAGCCTAACCTAACCCAAAATAGTGTCCGTAAAAATCCACGTTAACTAGGTTTTCTACATCTTCTGGCATTACCATTAACATATATATTTATAGACGTAATTAATTATTTTAAGTAAAATCTCTAGATTTTACTAGCTAAAATAACTTTAGAGTACGTAACAACATAACGTAAACAAGATATTTTTATACCTTAAAAAGCAACCCATCTCAATCAACACAAAGCTGTAGAACTACTACATGTGCGGAGATCGGCTCTATGGGGAATTCGGTACTCTATTCCATTAGCAACAAATCTGCTTATAGTCTCTAGATCGACGGCTTGGACCTATCATGAATTATCAATAACAAAACTAGCATATAAGAAGTACTTGTTAAATGCTTGTTCCTTCCGGCTATACTTTCAACTCTTTTATATTACAACTAAAATACAGAAAATTGTTCACCTTTTATTAACGATACCCTTAAATATGAAATGCAAACTTTAACGTGTTATTGAGTACAAATTAGTGCTCTATTCGTAACGTAACTCGTTGCTTTTATGGGGCTCTGTCGATATATTCGACACCATACTTTTTTTTGATTTTTGTTTTTTTTTAAAACCGTTTAGGATCCGGTACTGCGATAGTCAGTATTTGATTTGGACAGCTTATAGCTAAAACAAAACGCAAAAAGATAAAATAGGTGACATTGACAAGACGATGACATCTCGTGTCATAATTTGTCAATTTTTTCATGTGCAAATAATATCTATACTAATATTATAAAGAAGTAAAGTTTGTGTGTTTGTATATTTGTTAAATTGTAAGGGGTAATCTCGGGATCTACTGAACCGATTTTGATTTTGAAAAATTCTTTCATCAATAGAAAGGCACATTATTAAAAAGAAAAAATTTAAAGATTTTTGTCCACCCGTGCGAAGCCGGGACGGGCCGCTAGTGTAAGATAATTTAAATTATTTAAGTAAGTACCCTATTTAGTTGTTAAACTTTCGCGCACGTTATACTTTAATCTTATTTATTTATTTATTTATTTATTTATTTAAGGACAGTTTACAAGACACACACATATACATGAATAAATCACATGATCAAATACAAAAATTATGTAGTGTGGCCTTAATTACAAACTGCCACGACAAGTAAGTATTACAAGAAGCTTTGTAATGGTTAGGTATAATTTTAGAAAAATTTAAATAAAGGCTAGCGTTTAACTTAAAATTGAAAAAAAAAGATACAGACAATGCAACTTATAGAGATTACTTATGAGACAGAATTTCTAATAACATTCGCTTAAATTCACTGAATTTGGAGTTTATATCTAAAGCAGAGTTCTTAAAATATGTTCCAAACTGAGCTTGCATTCTATCTATAGGAGAGAAATGACCCAAATTACTCTTAAACGACTTAGGTGAGAGTAGTTTAAAACGTGAAAATCTGACTAGCTTACGTGGTACAGAAAGATTAATTTTCGCTAAAAGATAATTGCAGTCTATAGCACCACTGACGACTTTATACAAAAATAATTGATCTAACAACTGCCTTCTTTTTTGGAGACTAAGGACATTGAAATGAGATAAACGTTCATTATAGGAAGGCAATTGTTTTATCAAATTGTGTTGGAAGGCTAAATGCCACATGAATCGTTTTTGGACGGATTCTATGCGTTTAATATGTACTTCATAACGAGGAGACCACACCACACTGCAATATTCCAAAGAGGAGCGTATCAATGCATTAAAGATGAGTATTTTTGAATTTGTAAGCTTAAATTTTTTATATTTCTTATTATAAAGCCAAGAATTTTGAAACATTTACTAATTGTCTTATCTATATGAAAGTTAAAATTTAATTTTTTGTCAAAGTGAACACCCAGATCACGAATTTCAGAAACTTCTTGCACATCATGTTCTTCTATCTTATATTTATAAGGAAAAGAATATTTTTTTCTAGTGAATCGAATAAAGTTACATTTTTTTATATTTAAGTGCATTCTGTTGATTTTGCACCAGACAGCAAACCTATTAACGTCCTCCTGAAGAAGTAAACAATCTGATTGGTCTCTCACATGTTTGACAATTTTCAAGTCATCAGCATATAAATAAAATGAACTGTGTCTGAAGCACTGCGCCACGTCTTTAATAAATAAGTTGAAAAATAACGGTCCCAAATGAGATCCTTGGGGGACGCCTGAGGATACGTCAAATGACCCAGAGGACTGACCGTCTATCACTACCCTAAATTTTCTGTTGGCAAGATAAGATAAACACCACTTAAGAAAGCTTCCATGCATGCCGAACTGAGATGAGAGCTTGGCGACAAGGATGCGATGATCAACCCTGTCGAAAGCCTTGCTAAAGTCAGTGTAGATGACGTCAGCAGAGGCACGGGAGTCCACAGCAGTCACTAAATCAGTAACGTAGCAAGCAAGATTGGTGTTAGTGGATCGAGAGTTAACAAAGCCGTGCTGCTGTAGAATTAGACGCTGTTTTACATGGCAGTAGATAATCGGATACAGAAGAGATTCCAGAACCTTTCCAAATACAGATAGGATCGAGATCGGTCTGTAATTGCTAACATCAGACCTCGATCCATCCTTAAACAAAGGTACGACCAAAGCCTCCTTCCATGTTGATGGAAATTGGCCCGTTAGAAGACTGAAATTGTATATCATGGTAAGAGGTACGGCCAGCTGGTCAGCACATTTTAACACAAAAAGAGCTGGAATCCCGTCTGAACCCGCGCCTTTTCTCCAATTAAGTTTTTTTAAAGTACGTCCGACTTCATTTACAGAAAAAGATATGACGCTTAAAGTAGAAGTAGCATTTGGGCCGTAATTAGAGTCATAGACCCTAGATTGGGCGGCTTGACTAATGTCAAATGCAGAGGAAAAATAATCGGCAAATAGTTTACACGAATCGGCACTACAAGTTCCAGTTTTGTTATTATAAAACATTGTAGATGGATATGTACTTTTGTGTTTTCTTTTTTGCTTAATGTAAGACCAGAAAGTTTTGGGATTTGATTTTATTGCATTCTCAATAAGTGTAATATATGAATTATAGCATGATTTAGCCAATTTTATAGATCTTTGTTTAAGAATTTGAAACGAAATTTTGTCTAAGGGATTTTTGTATTTAAGATATAAAACTCTGTATTTATTTTTTTCTCTTAAAAGCCGCTTTAGATCTCGGTTAAACCATACGGGATACCTATGAGTGGCATGCGTGCACTTAGGAACATGGGCTGTGATTACTTCATGTAAGATCTTGTAGAAAATTTCAACCATTTCCTCAATATCATTAAGTTTTGAAAATATCTCACACCAATTTGTTTTTGTTAGTTGATTAATTATGTTGTCATAGTCTGCTTTAAAAAAATTGTACCTATGAATAGGTTCTGTGGGAGATTTTGCTATATTTTCGTCGCAACATATATTAAATTGTATAGGTGGGTGATGTGGATCTATATTGCTAAGAGGGGTGGTGCAGTGATTCAGACCAGTCAATATTGTGTCGGTAAGCACTAAGTCCAGGATAACGTCATTTTTATTCTTTACATTATTATATTGATACAAGTTACAGAAAGAAATGAAATCCAAAAGCAAGTTGTTCAATCTACTGTTTGAGTATGAGGATCCGATAAAATATGAAGAATCTGACGGCTTCCACGATATTTTTCCCAGGTTAAAGTCACCCACTATAAGTGCGGGGCCTTCATTCTCAAGTACTAGACATGTGTTGTCAATGAAAGTGGTTAATATATGTTCTTTGATTGGTGAAGGAAGATACACGCTGCAAATCTTAAATCTAACAGGCTTATTGTCTAAGTAAATATCCACACCTACCCAGATATCTTCACATTTACTTTCATAGTTCGACAATCTACAAGAGTAAAATCTTTTCGACACAGCGATCAGAACTCCGCCCCCAGACTTATTACTATGGAAGCCACTAGACCTCCTATCACGCCTATATATGGTAAAGTCGTTATTAAAAAGTTCAGAATCTAATATATCACAACGCAACCATGTTTCACACAGAATTATAACATCATAGTCAGATAACGACGAGTTAACATAAATATCTAAAGTTTTAGTACAAATGCCTCTGACGTTTTGATAGTAAACCCTAAGTGACGCCATTTAGGGATTCAAATATAAAAACAAGATAAAATGAAGTTATTAATGAAATTAAATTTGACAAAATATTTAAGTTAGTTTTTTTAAGACATCATTATCACGTACATAAATCGGTTCAGAGTTATCTGTCTTACGTGTGAAAATTCGTCCACCGCGAACCCAGACGTATTTGTAGTTTAATTCTTTAGCGCGGATTCTTGTTGCAGCATGGAGATATTTATTATCGGGTGTTAGATGTTCCATAACGAAAACAGCTGTTTTTTTGTCATCTATCCCCAAGATACTAGTATTAAGCTTGTCGTTGGGGTTAGCTTTGTTATACGTTATAACAGCTGCCAAGAGAGAATCCCTTATGCGTGGAGAACCAAGCTTCAGAAGGATTGAACGCGGTCTGTTGCTGTTGGTGTCCATCTTCGAGATACGTGAGCAATATAGAATGTCAGAATCGTTGATGGGTTGCTTGATGACTTGACACAGTTGTTTAACCAAGCTGACAATATTTTCCGATCGGTGTTCCGGTACACACTGGATTTCTAAGTTATTAGCACGACTTAATTGATCCAATTGTTTTAATCGATAGTTCATTGAGTTCACTTCCTTTCTTAAGAGGTCGTTATCTTGTTTCAGTGACTTCAACTCATCGTTATGTGATAAAACACTTGTTTTCAATAACTCGAATTGGTCATTAATAAACTCGATACCAGTTTTAAGTTCAGAGAATTGGTCGTTTAATTCCTGTATACGCGCGTTTAGTGACTTATTAATTTCGCACACACAGCTCTGGATGGCCAACTTCATTTCCTCACGTATTATATCTCTTAAGTCAGCCCGGGATACGAATTCGGAGCGCGAAGACGAGGTCAGTGCCAGCGGATCCGGCTTGTTTTGTGCTTTACGGCGCGTCCCGGCAAACGTTATATCGGCGAGGCGCGCGAATCTTCGCGAAAAATGAGTTAAACGGTTAGTTTTATTTTATTATTTGTTTTAATATTATAAACATTGCATCTAAGTCAGTATTTCAGGAAATATTGCATTCTTATATACTCATTCAACGAAAAATTATGATGTCGATATATTCAGCAATGTCCGATTAGGGCTGAGCTAAGGTCCATTGTAGTTCATAGATTTTTTTTTATTGCGTTATAAGAGGCGTGCTAATTTGCTTAGGTGATCCCATTGGAAAAGTTGGAAGGTGTTCTCGAAGACTTATTTGCTCTGTCAGGCGGCGAAAACTCTGAAAACGATAATGAGAGTGATGAGGACGAGAATCAAGCAGTTTTTTCATCATTGATGACTACAGAGCTTGAAAAAATTTTAGACGGATCCAGTTTAAATGAATCACAACCAAGAACAACATCAACTTCAAATCTTTCATCATCTTCTAGTATGGATATTGCTGCCACATATGGTAATATCACAGGTAGTATTCAATCAACTCCCTCCACTTCTAGAATGTCTTCAATCACAAGACTTGTTACAGCTGTGGTTATACAACACAAAGTATAGATGAGAATAATGTAATTGATATGATAAAATTCAAAGGGCGCTGTACTCTCAATATATGCCCAATAAACCTAACACACATTTATTTTAGACAAATATCCAGTCAGACTGTCACAGTGCGACCACATCTTGATCTGGTATCAGTTCGAAATTTATACAGGGAAAAAGGATGAAGCCATTACAGAGGTTGGATGAGGAGCTAATGTGGTACGAGAACTAACTAAAACTCTGATCGATGAAAAGGTTGAGAATACAGACATCGCTTTTGACATTTTTTTGCATCTTTTGGGCTATTGTAGTATCTGTATGAGAATAATATTTGTGCAATTGTACACTCAGATCGTACTAAATTGCCCAAACTTATAAAATATAAAACTATTAAGAAGGATGAACCTAAACCGCCTCCTCTGGTACTGGACAAAGGAGACTACGCATGGCAAATCAACTAGGATGTTGCATATTTTGTATGGAAAAATACTAAGTTGATGTATGTATTGAGTACTTCATCCCCGTCAGAAAAGTTCATGTTAAAAAACAAAATAGAAGGCTAGTCGAAGTCTGATATTTCGTGTCCCAAAGGAATCCTGGGGTATATTAAAAGGATGGGAGGAGTAGACAGATTTGACTAGAACTCCACTACATCTCAACACATAGTAAAAGATGGTGGATGCGAATATTTTAGTTTTTAGTTGATTCTGCTATTACAAATTCCTACATATTATACACCAAAAATGACAGAGTGCACAACCCTATGACCTCTTTGCATTGCCGCACAGTTCTCGCACGTAACCTGATAGACAATGTCAGCTCCAGGAAAAGGACTCTCTGTCTGTTTGAATCACTCAACATTGTCACTTAAAAACCAAAAGAGCCAACAAGCAGACTGAAGTCTATTCATGGAATACCTGATGAACTAAGGTTGAATGATGTGGGGTCTCACATGCCAATGGAGCTACCCAAATACAGAAGGTGCAAAGCATGCATTAGCAAGAACTTTAACAAAACATTCAAAATTCAGTGCACAACATGCCAAGTTCCATTGTGCATTGTATCATGCATGGCTCAGTTTCATACATCCTGAAGGGCAGTGTCGAATATTTTAGTTTGTTTTTAATAAAAAATATCTTAAAATTAATTTAAAAAATATTTTTCACATACAAGTGTTATTTTTCCTTCCCCAGCTAGGAGCTTCTGCCCCATAAAGGGATAATATATTTTCTTAAATAATTTCCTCAAAGCTCTTTTTATAATCAAAATATTAGTAATAATATTAGAAAACATGGTAAACGGGGTCGAATATTTATATATTATCGAATATTGGATATAAAAAAGCATTAAACTGCTTTTTTATATCCAATGAAATTGTTATTAAAAAAACAATCAACTTTTTGCAAGTGTTAGGCCGGACCCGAACCCACAACCCCCCATTACCCAGGTGATTACTCTTTCAATTGAGCTATCGAAACCTATCGAACCGTAAATTTTTCAAAGTAATTCTTATTTTATTCTTTTTATATTTTTTTCTATTAATAATATAAAAACCTAGCAGCGAAATGCTTGTATAACAAAAAAAAAATACATAGCTGTTTCTTCATCATCGATTGTTAGATACTTTTCAAAGTATTATTTACTAGGTAGTAAGTAGTGATTCCCGAAGGCGTAGAAGAGGGGTCGAGTCTGCCTTCTGAAAAAGGACTGAATACCGGTAGATTCTCCGTCGGCATACCGCTCCGTGGTTTTGCTGGACGAGCGCGGGAAGAATTTCGAGAGAATCATTACGGAACGAATCGTCCAGCATTTAGAGGAAATGGTGCCGGAAATGGCGGAAAACCGCCAAGGAGTCAGAGTATCCCAAGGGAAGAGAGGAGGGTCTTGTTGCAATCTCATTGAAAAATGCATTCCATTTCAAATTTATCAAAAATGCATAAATTTTAGCCGAGATTTCAAAAACAAAAGGCTTTAGCGAGAATTCATCAGAATATAAAGCTTCCAGTACCTAAGAATTCTCTACTTCAGCTGTGGCGGGACGAATTAAAAGCTGCAATATGCCTGTAGAATGTTTATATTTATATCTTCTGTATTCTGCATAATATCGAAATAGAAATAAATATACACAATGAAAATATTCCCGCTGTGATCCCCAAAATTTCCATTGAAATCCTTTTGTGCCATTTCAGATCCTATGAGAAACTAAATTCAGACAGAAATAAATCTATATATGGTCGTTTGTGATAGATATCGGCATAAATATCAGTTTTTCTATTTTAGTTTTGGATTTATTTAATTATTCATGTGAGGACAACCAACAAGGTTTTACACTTTTACACAATTTTAGCTTACTTTAGAACTTCAAACTGAGCAGAACATGCAAGCTAAAATATTTTTTCCGAATGATGCAAAAGAAAAAAATATGTATGATGTATGATGAAGAAAATCACGCCTCTGTTAGTTTATATAGTATGTAGCGCTTTGTACGACATTACTTTTAACTAACTTTGCATTTCGAAAACAAATAAATAAATGAATTTTATAAATACAACAATCTTTATCGAACTCTCCTCGCTTTTCTTACAATGACAATTTTTCTGTCGTTAATTACTCAATTGTTAAATTGAAATTTATTTTTTACTTTTTAGCTCGGTTAACCATAAAAGCGTGTTATTTGGTTTTTCAGATAAAAATTTTTTACTACTGAATTAACGAAAGCTGATATTTACTTCAATTTATAATGCAAAACAAAAAAAGCTTTTTTTTATCTTGTAACTTGTAGGTAGAAACACTACATTTTCAACTATATCTAAATGAACTGCTAAGTTTATATCATGCAGAGTTTATATTGTCAACGGAAATCTAATCTGTCGTGTAGCAACATCTTGTTGGAAGTGTGCACATATTATCCTCAAGTGGGCAAACCTCAAGAAGAGCATTATCGTGATGCAGTCTTGCACAAACAGCGTCTAGCGGGAGCTCTGAGAGTCCAACACTTACTTGCATAATACCGCAATAATACTCGGTCCATTGGATCCCATTACCAACAAATGCATTGCGCATTCGGACTGAGTGAAGCTTGTTGTTTGTATATTTATTTTCATACTTTTTTGATGTGCTGGTATAAGTTCTTGCATATACCCTTATTTATGGATGTAAAAGTGTGTCTGTTTGTTTTCTGCAATTCTGCAATACTTAACGATTGAATATTTATGATCACATGACAGTTATTTATATACTTTTTTAATCTATCTGTTATTGAATATCTATAGCACAAGCTCTACTTACTTTGTAACTAAATATTTGGTGTGAATTATCCAAAATGTATTATTTTAATATACATATCTTTTGTAGATTTTAATACTATCAACTTTTATGATGTGTATCCTATATTAACAATATGATAGTTAATTTCATGAACAGTTGTAAATAAGTAACCGATTTCATTCACAATTGAAACCCGGTTAGATGTCCAGGGCATTGGCGTCAGAACTTCGTGCGATTCACCCCTTTTGAAGGCAAGTTATTCTTTGGTTGTTCGTCTTTTGTCTTATTTTATTATGCTGCTGCTCGGTGGCTTGGCGATAAAGGCTAGCGAGACGGCTTGTCTGCCAGTTGCCGGTTTTCTCGCCCTTGTTTATCTGGGGTCGGGGCGGCGTGCGGCGCCCCGCGGCAGTGACTGTGCCGCCCGCCCAGAGATGGGACGCCCGTCCTCGTTGACGCGAACTACGACCGCGTACTTCCGACTATTCCGCAGGTGAACAAATGTGACGTCGAAATGACTCTTTTTCTACATTTATACTGGATATGCATAGCCTTGTTGGCCGTGTGTTGCACCGGTCGGGCTGGCCGTCCAGGTGAGCTGCAATTAGCATTTTTATTGGTTCATGAAGTTCGAAACTTTTGGCCGCGTTGACATTTAGTTTGCGGTGTGAATAAATTAAAAGATAGTAACTGTATATAGTTTTGAAGTATCTTTATTGTTAGACTTGAGAAGCCAAGTTCGTAAGCATTAGTTTTGTTTACACTGAAAGATAAATGTCATTATATAAGTTAAATAATTATAAACTGCTATACAATGGTTTACAATATATATATACAATAAATATCCCTTTGTAATATTAGTTTTACCTTTTATTTTTTAGAAAACTATGGGTTCTAGAAAATAATTCTAATTTTTACAACTTATTATAGTACTTGTTAAAACTAATTTAAAACTTCTATTATATTAATACGACAAGTTTTTATAATATTCGGTTGCATGGTTTATAACCATATTTGTGGTATCGAATCCCGCAACGGCTAAATGTGTGTATCTGTGATTTGTATCCGAGATAGTTAACGCAGATAGATCTGTAGATAGTTTGGCATTTATATTTATACTACATGGTTTGCTTCATTTGGAATTAAATAAGTGATACATTAAATTAATAAGTGTTTTATGTCTTTTTTAAGATATAAGGAAGACAATTACCGCCGTTCTTCTCTCGCTAAAATTTTCATGTTCCGCTTTTCTATTATTAATATTATTTTATAGTTTAATATGTCTCAACATTCAAATAAAATAATAAGACAAGAAATTACAACTGATAAATTTTGTTCTTATTTGTTAAGATAAAATGTTTCAAATATCCATAAATTAATTGATCCCGGAGTGGGTGTTAATGTATAAACGTAATAGAAATAACATTTACATATATTCAAGATATTGCTAATTCACGAATGAATAAAAAAATATTAATTCATACTTATAATTACTATTTACGTTTAATTAAATTTCTCGCTACTCAACCTTGTGTCCAAAGAAAAATCAACGAATTTTCGCTACTATTTATTTACAACCGACTTAGTTTTACTGTTTCAATTACGCATAAATTGAAAAAATCCATTAATTAATTTTCAAATCCGTGACATATTTTAACCATATATATCATTACTTTTTAATAGCAAATCATAATCAAATAACTAATAAACTTGACACTAAAATTTAAATAAAAAATATTTTAATAGAAAAATACTAGAAAAATCCACTCGGCTCACAAGTGAAGTGAATTCTCAGGCGGGAATCGAAGCCGAGATCTTTGAAAGTCCGGGCCAATGCTCTCCCAATTGAGCTACCGAGCCTTGTCATCCATCGAAATTTTCTAGTACCTTTCTAATTTTACGTTGTTGGCCAGCGTTGTCTCCTCATCCTCCTCTCATATATATATATATATATATATATATATATATATATATATATATATATATATATATATATATATATATATTATATGGCTCATCTTAATCGATTGCCCAAACATTTGTTAAAATATTTTTTTCGAATACCAGAGGATGTTCCTTTCATTGATGAGATGTGTGATTTCGACGGTTGTCCACAAGGCTCGGCAGCTCAATCGGGAGAGCATTGGATCGGACTTCCAAGTTGCGGGTTCTTTTCCCGCCTGAGATTCACTTGTGAGCCAAGTTGATTTTTCTAGTATTTTCCTATTAAAATAATTTATCTTATAAGATAGCATTTAAAAATTGAAAAAAAAAAATAAAAGATACATTCTCAATTACGTGAAAACGAAAGAATGCCACGGTTCCAAAGAAGTGAGCTTTTCCAAGCGTAAGATATATTCAAGGGGCCGAGAGACGATTCAGAAGGATTTCTCATTTCTACAACATAATTCAGTCAACAAGAGGGAAAGAATCACAAACAACGGGGACCGGGGTGCGCTGGCGGCCGGTCGCCATGCAACCATAACGGCTATTGATGTATTCTAACCCTATAAACAGAATTGAGATGAGTTATGCCGAAATAGACAAGAATAATATCACAAGCATCTTTTAGTTCAATCTTTTTGTTTTATATATATTTTTTTATATATTTTATGCATTTAAAAGCGATGCGATGGAAATCCGGTCCAATGCTCTCCCAATTGAGCATTGGACCGGATTTCCAAAGGTTGCGGGTTCGATTCCCGCCTGCGAATTCACTTGTGACCCGAGTCGATTTTTTCTAGTATTTTTCTATTATAATAATTTATCTTTAATCTTTTTGTTGCAGATTCTACTATACTTGGAAATGATAATTGTTATAATCACTTTATGACTTTGTTACGTTAGTAGGCATTAGTTAGCAAGGCAGTCCTTGTTTAATGGTTGAGATGTCTGCTTTGAACTGAGGTCAAACTCGAGATTATTTGTAACTCTAGCGTTTAGCTTTCCTAAGGTTAAAGGGGAATATTAATAATGTGTTTAATCATTATTAAAGTTTTATGAATTTAAATAGAAAAAATCGACTCAGCTCACTAGTAAATTCTCAGGTGGGAGATAAATTCCCTTATCTCCCGTCTTTCGAATAATAACATTTGACCGGCATGCTTTTCACCTCGCCTTTCCAATGAGAACAAGAAGCAAGGTTTCAGTAATATTTTTGCTGACCTACTAAATCGACACAGTGGTTGATTCTTGC
This sequence comes from Calamotropha paludella, assembly GCA_927399485.1. Taxonomy (NCBI): domain Eukaryota; kingdom Metazoa; phylum Arthropoda; class Insecta; order Lepidoptera; family Crambidae; genus Calamotropha; species Calamotropha paludella. The sequence goes on along the minus strand of OV656815.1, from coordinate 14,832,615 downwards.
AAAAGTACACATATGATAGGAAACCACCAAACGACGTAATTCATAAAGTCGTCAATAACTGTTGTGGTTTTCTGTCATCGATAAAAATTGGCGTCATTCCCAAATCAAGTTGAGACGCAACAAACCATAACATACCGTCTCTAAAGGGCTAGTGAATGAAACTACGGATATAATAAATATAATGAAATGGCTAGCCCTAAGAAGAGATCAACTAGAAAAGAAGGGGAGCTACCAGAAGCCGTAAACGTAAAATTTTATGATGAAATCGTTGGTCTTAGGCTGTTAGTCTAATATTTATAGTAACGATTGCATACCAATACCTCCATCAAACACTACGTTTCAGGCGGCTAGGCGTTGAGATGAAGAGCTCTTGTGCTCCCTTTGATGTAAGCTGGGATATAACAGTCCATAAACTACAAGGAACTACAAGGAAAAAGTAGTGATCGACCTTGGTAAATAAACAACTTTGCAAATGGGCAAATATATGTCATGCCAAGTCGTGTCAGAAGTTTGGAAAACATAGTTTTATCAGATTTGGATAACAACAAATTATTGATCGACCACACGACGATAGATCGTTGACGGAAATAACGAGGCCACGAAATCTGTCTTCTACCAATCAAGGCAACACATAACCTACAACTCGTGTATCGTAAATGGGGATTACAATAAATATCATTTCTAAACATGGTTAGGATACATTCTTTTATAACATAGTTCGTATATTTTCCTTCCAGCATCATCGTCAATTCAACCCGATAGTACCCTTCTCATCAGAACCAATTTGCTTCATTATAGTCGCTTAATTATCTTAATTGAGATATATTCTCGTCGCCTATAAAATAATTATAATCGTGAAGTTACGATGGCTATATGTGACCTTATTCATTATTTACACTACACCAAACAGGACGTACTCAATGCAAATACTTAATTAGGTGCTAAAAATACTGAAACGCTTTATGGTAATTACATTTGAAGAATTTCCGCAATTTCATATGAATCCTTTGAAATAAAAAAAATATTTTTAATCGTATAAAAATAAATAAATGCTAAGGTAGCAAAAGTAAAAATATACAAAAAATAGGAAGGTTATCATCCCATTTATTAAGTCGGTTATAAAGGGACGGATGACTTATGTAACGTAACATATTGATCATTAGATATCCCGATTGTCGTATTCCTATCTAAATTGAATTAGAATAATTTTACCTAACGGAAACAATGCATATATATATTGAAAATTCATACTCCAAATTAAATCTCTTGCGGTTTCATTGGAATACTTGATGACATTTCAAAGCTTATTAGAGACAAACTTTTCATATAAAGAGAACAATTCTACAGTTTTCATGATATGTTTTACGGCGTACAAAATTATATTATTTTATTGCCCTAATACGTTATAAATTTCTGGATTGTTTAATAGAAGTATTGTTATGAATTTATTTCCATTATTTAAGAATGTTATTTATGCATTAATGTTTATTTTTATTTCAGATGGAGTTTTGTATAAAATATTCTAAATTATAAAAAAAAATTTTTATCATTATTTTACTTTTATCAAAAATCATCATTAACAGTTGGAATAAAAATAAAAAATAAATAAATAAATAAATAAATATTTCCTACATTCACACCAATTAACCTAGCCCAAAGTAAGCACTTTTAAAGCTTGTGCTATGGATACTAGGGTAACGGATAGGGTAACCTTTTTATATAAAAATCCATTTGTGTGTACTTACAAAACGTATATTTTACTCAAAAGGGTCACATTATTAATTATGAAAAAAGTTCTCTGTATGTACTGATGAGACACAAACCCGAAATAAATGAAAACACCGTAAATATAATGGGTCATAACCAACTAAAGACAGCAATTACAGCTGGAACTAACGTTATAACGTCTCGTCCGGAGCAATGAAATGGTCAAAATAATAATTTTTGGTCCCAATACTAGCTTTGGCAAAAATTGCTTTACTCCTGCAATCAAATCCCAAATGCGCTTGCCACTGTTATGGACGTCCTCTTTCAACGATTATCACATTTGAAAATAATCTACTCAAGGCAAATTGAGTTGGATGCTTGTTGTCAACATTTAACTCACATTATAGCCTAAGAGCCAACCAATGCTCTGAATTTACTTGCATTTAAGTGACTGAGTGACATAACTATAATTTATATACAATATACAAGCTGTACAACAATTTTCAGCTTAAGTAGATTAATTTAATTACCAGAGTAATCATAATATGTTTGATAGCGTAATTATATGACCTCTATTCTACAATTCGTTTAACTGACTGCAGTATGTGTTTACACAACTACTATAACTAATTGTTAAATGATCAGCTTTAGTAAATTCAGTGCATTTTTTTTACCTGGCTCTCCGTCTATTTTTTACATTTATTTGATCAGATTACGCAACCTTTTCTGCGTATTAATAAAACGAATAACTATCTCAATAAAGTATTTATTTGTACTTTTAATCTTAAAATAATATTTAAAAATAAAATCTGAATTCCAAAGTAATTTTGCTTAATGTATAAATAATTAAAACTGATTTGGCCTCCAATCTATATTGAAAATATTGAACCAAAAATCATTCTTTAATGTTATTACATCTTTCTCTTTAATGTAACTTCTGTAGTAAACCATCAAGATCTTTTAGTTGCACGAAGCTTGATAAATATTTGAAACATGCCACTACATTTCTTAAATTTAACATCATCTGCGACTTATGCATACTATAATTTAAGGTATGTAGTAGAAGAGAACACTTATACGTCTCCTGCGCATTTATTTAATGCATTGCAATCAAACAGTGACATAAGAACTAAGATCTTATATTGTAACTTTTTAGTGGCCATGCCTATGTTTTAATTAATGATTGAATAATTCCTAATAAAATGTACATGTCTTTTCACTATAATTAAGACCCGTGTAATAATTTATTACCAATAATAATAATACAATACTAGCATAGAGGTATAGATTATTATAGACATTCATTAAATATTTGTATTATACACGTGTCATATCCAACAAACCTTAGTGGTTTAATGAACATTGTTTTTATCCTGTTTTCTTAAGACTATAAAAGAAAATAAAAGGGGAAAAAGAAAATAGCATAGGTCTTAAAGTCGAGCTTTACTGAACAGGCCCACGTCTAATTTGTGATACTGAAAACAAATAAATGAAATATAGCATTTTAATGAAAATGACATGCTCTTAAAAGTGTGTTTAATATCAACTGACACACACATCATTATTTTAACCAAAAACATCCACGAATAACGTAAAACTTGATAAACATTGACTATGCAAGAAATGGTTAAAAGTTTAAATTGTCGATAGCACGATTCGATAGGTCGAACGAAGGTTAGGTTAATGTAAGTTTGACAAGGTTTGATATTTGACTATCGATGATTTTTCAATTGTTACTTTCGGTATTTTACTTTACAAAACTTCATTTCATTATTTTTGTCCTTAACGGTATTATTAGAACGAACCAAATAAAAATGCGAATGGTTTGACGTCTTGAAAGGTCCCTTATGTAGTGACATTTTCAAATACTCATCCCAGTTAGGGATAATAAAAAAACGTTTTTACGGAAATCTTACAATGTCTTTATTTGGTGAAGGAAAAATATAAAAAATCCAACTTAGTGACTAAGTTTATTTAAAAACAGAAAGGATACTTGTCTGATTTAATTAAGGTTATATAAAAATATCAACTAATTTAAGAAGGTTACTATAGGTCCTTTTGATCGATATTGGTAATACTAATTATTGCAACCGTTAAAGAGAAATTAGTTAGGGGTTCTTGGTCCGGGGTCTCTGGGATGTCCATGGGCTCTTGGACTTGATGCTTGGACTCTTTCGATGGTGCTTAGTATGGTTTACCTACTAATTACCTACCAACGGTAATTTCAACGCATCTAAGGCCCGCCCGAGGAAAGGTCTCTTTATTAGCCCGCTTTAGTTGTGATTATTCCTATGAGTAGACTGAACACAATTGCCTCCAAAAGTAAGGTCTGGATACCTCTGGGCCCTTACTAAATTCCTTTTCGGGGTAATCGGTAAAAGGTAATCGGTTCTCCAAATTGTTTGTTGCTTCCGACCAGCTAATAAGGTGAACTGCTTTTGCACCGCTGCCGCGCTGGTTGCACTTTGAATCTCGTGCAGACAATAATGAAGCGAAGAATTTCTTGATTAACACCGTATTAGCAGGAAATTTGCGATAAAAATTAAAGATGTAGCCACCGGCTGAATGAACAACTACAAGTAGTTTTACATTTTTTTTTGCCTATCATAATTGGAAATAATATGGAAAATTATTATTTTATAGTTTGAAGGTTGAAATGGAATGAATATGTAGTTGTTTTGGAAAATTAAATGTTTAATTTTATATTATAACATCATTTCCCCGACTACAAAACGACATCATGTATTCGAGCTTTTTTGTTTTATTTTATAAGTCCTAAATGATACCCCTTTTTCAAAATTTAAGTCACCCATTTTCTCAAAAAGCTCAAAATTTGATAAAAAATGTTTAAAGTTAGAAAACACGCGTTACACTTATTACACATCCTATATTTTCTGCATTCTGAACCTCTGCCCTGCTCCAATAACTACATATTATTATTTCGTAATTAATTTCACTTTATAGAAGATCAGTAGAGAATTTGATTTGATTTAAAAAAAGAAAAGCTTTTTAAATAGAGCTCGTTATAAAAAGTTTTTAACGACTATTTACGGTAGAGGACAAATTTGATTTTGAATGAAGAACTGTAATTTACTTCACAAGGTTCAATTAAAGCTTAAATTCTAAATCAACATAGATATAACTTCTTTTATGTTTTCAAACAATGCTATTTATAAAATTTAAAGGTTTAATATAATAACTAGTCAATTTAAACATTTTCAACTAATTTAATCACTGTCTGATGGTACATATTATCTTTGCAACATTGTTCAACTAAAATTTTGTTTACGTCACTCAAATTTATTGTTATAAACGTTCATGACTTATATTAACGTCACTCAAATGTCGCTTTTAAAATGTGTCACTAGTTTTTAAGTGTAGATAAAAATTAAATGGTTTTTATTTAATTTGAGCATTTACCATGCGTGTATTGAAAGTCAACAGCTACTCAATGGCTTCGTTAGTCCTACGTTGGAAGACCTTGTTGTACCGAGAAGTACCCACAAGAAGTACCCATTTGTTACTTTTAATTATGTGTTACGTAACATAGTTATACAACATTTTACTTTTTTAGTACTGCTAAGATGTAAAGCAAGAATTCACTATGAGCTGGATATTTATACAATACTATATTATGAAACTATATATTTATGATTATTTAAATAATGAAATCATTATTTCAATAACCACAGATTCTGCTATAGCTTTTGTTCATTATAGTATTTTAAGAACAATTCCAAAACTTTCAAACGGTAATTTATTTAAATTATATAGAACTTTGTTACAAAAAGGAATACCTCTACCCAGTTATGAGCGTCATGTTTTTGGGGCCTGAACAACAAGTTTATTTAGGTTATAAACAATTTTTTTTTAGTTTTTACACATTCGCGCACATAACACATTTGGAATGAAACAACTTTAAACCAGCCAGGCAGATTAAATAATTCTTGCGACCTGACAAGTGTAATATACCCCTTCAAGCAACAGGTGTCTACAAAATTGATTGTGACTGTGGTCTCTCATACATCGGGCTAACATTAAAGAAAACGTAGCCGACATAAAACATTAGAGCTCTGCAGTGTGTGACCATCCTTTCGAGGGGCCATTCGATTCGACAAACCTCAAATTCTCGCTAGAGAATAAATATTTGGTCCTAGGATGCTACACGAGGCTATTGAAATCAGGAAACATCCCTGTTACAAGGTTAGAGGGTTCCACCTACTTAGGATCAAATAATCAAAAAAATATTTCTTAACACACATTGCAAGGCCCAGTGATTTTTACAAATAGTAAAATTAAGATGGAGGTCGGTCCCCCTGCCCGCAAGTTGTTCTCGGAAGGGCCTCCCAATTTCCGAACTGATAGTAGATTCAGTAGTACCTGTACAATGTAATCGTAGTAAGAATTTAATAACTTAATAAAATGCAATATAAAACAATTTAATTTATATAAAATTTAACAATTAGGAACGTGCCCGAATAGAATATTGTGAAGGTAGTAGAAAATATATGACGACCATTGCCTTAGTCGTCCTGTGATCACGGCACGGTAAAGTAGTCAAAAGGTCAGGGTTAAATATAAATAAATTATACGTAAAATCCGTTATAATGTTGTTTATTATAAGCAAGCGTCAAATAAGTTTTTTATGAGTCATTGAATCGACGACCGTTTGGTGCAACGCTAGCAATCCTGCCTTTCGCACCGACAGTGCTGGGTTCGAGTCCCGGAAGGCGCAGACATTTGTGTGATGAATATAAGCATCTCTGAGTCATGGTTATTTTATATATGTACATTTCTAGAAGTATTACATATCTATGTATCATATATGTATGTGTCCATAACACAAGCCTAACAGTGCTTACTTTGGGCTAGGCTGAATGGTATGAGCAATATTATATTATTATTTTTACTCAGTATTATTCTCGTAGTGACTATTATTTAATTGTTGTAATACTTTTCTTATGAACCATTTAAAATTGTGTAAAATAATGCAAGAGACAAGACAGAAAATATTGTCGATAGTTAGGCATTTGACCGGTTTATTGACTATGGCATTTGACTTTCGGTGATATGTACTAAACCCGTAGGCGTAATAATACGTACGTTTCTTTCTTCGATATTTAGAAGTTTTGGGTCTCCCCAACTTAAGTTCGGCTTTATCATAGTAAATAATTATTACAATATAGTAGATATTAAAGAATCACATTTTGAATAAGTTTTGAAAAAAATCTTTAACTATTCATAAGTTAATTTCAAAATATACTCGTAATAGAAATCATATCTATTCGACACGTAATCAAATAATTACCAAGCGAGAACCTCCGAGAGTAATATTTAAAATCGGCATAGTAACTATCAGCCTAAGTCCATAGTCTTAAACTTAGTATCAAATCGAACTTTTTAAAACAATTTCTATTGGACAAACATTTACAGTCAAAAGAAATATTCTGCAGTGATTTTGCATATTGACTAATTAAAACCTCTGTTCCTGCTTCAGATGTTATTTAATAAACCATTTACAACCAATCAAAGCTAATAAACCATTTCTTATAAGACGTAAACGAAGCTGAGACTTTGAATAAAGATTATAATGTACTTAAAACATATGAATCCTTCTCAGTAAATTAAATAAATTGTCTGTTACAGTACATTTTTAAAAAATACGCCATCAAATATACAATCCTTTTAGATATAACACAATATAATTATGTATAGGATGTCTGTTTGACCTGGTTTCATATGATGTGTCTGTTTTACAACCCTTACCAATATTATAAATGCGAAAGTAACTCTGTCTATCACGCCTAAACTATTGAACCGATTTAGTACAGAGTTAAGTAGAACCTGAGACAGTACATAGGACTTTTTAATGCGAAAAAAGGGCTGTAAGTGATTGGAAATAGGGGATGAAAGTTCGTATGAAAATTACGACATTTTTAATGCTAAAAAGCTTGAAACTTATTTATTAGACTTTTGATTAATTATAAATAAATACGACTTTGATAATTTATGGAAATTTTTATCTAAAGGGGGTAAAAATAGGGGATGAGAGTTTTTGTGTAATGACTGAAAAGCTTATGGCCCAGAAAATAGAAATATAGAAGAAATAAAGAGAATTACGGAGTCATTACAAAATGCCGCAAAATGCGCCGGGGGCGTGGGGTGATGGCAGCGTAGGTGGGGGAATATACATAAGTGTGTTTAACCCGAACTAACGGTTAGAATCGGTAAGGTTATTAAATATTTTTATTTAATTTTTGTTTACAATTAGAATTTGATTAGATTAAAATTATTTAAGATTTAAGTTAATTTTAGAATTAGAGTTTTGTTTAGAATCATACGTAAAATGCCATCATTTTCGTTAATTTTGTTGTTGATCTATGCGTTATAAATATTCTGAAAAATAATAAGTCTTTTTCGCATCCAAAGTAATTTTAATCTTCTCTTACGTTCGTGAGTGAAATTAAGTGTAAAAAGTTATAGAGGTTTTGTTTATTTGGGTCAATAAACGTAGTTGAATACTAATTTATTTAGGTTCTCATAAAATTGTGTAAATGTAAATTAAGTTATTTTCGTAATAACAAGTTCTTTTATTTATTTTTTTGTTTTTGCGGTCAAAAATAAAATTAAGTGTTTTAATAAAAATACTTATCAAATCAAGAGGTTAACGTTTTGATTCGTGTACGTTAGGTAGAAGATTTTTTTTTGTTGTTTAATTAAATTGTTTTTATTCTAATAAATATGCCTGGAAAACGCAAATCTAATCTAGCACGTAATAGAGCTCGCGCTGTAAAAATTATTGGAAGGCAAGATTCTGAAGAGCAGACTCATACCTACCCGTTTGGCTTTAAATGCCGAGCGTCTCGCATCTTAAAGAGCTGATGAGACTCAAGGGCAAGACGAATCGCGTCGGATTTGAGATGCCGAGCGTCACGCAGAGCTGTGTGACGCTCTAAAGTATGAGAAATAATTATTATGTGTAGATTATCGTGCATTGAATTGCGTCACCGTAAATAATAGGTAAACTTTAACACAATTTGATGATCAATTGGCCAAATCGAGATAAGTATGATACTATGCCACTCTTGATATGCCATCCGGTTTTTATGCAATACCGATAAAATGATAAATCTGATTATTACAAGGATCATCGAGTGTTATCATATTACATCAAAAATGTCTCCCTCAAAGAATCCAAGTATCACAGTTATAAACTAGAGATAATGGCGATTGTATCGGCGATTGTAAACGCTCTAAAATACTTTCAAGTTAACTTATTGGGTCTCAAATTCAAGCTAGTCACAGATTGCAATGCCGTTAAGGCAACATCCAAGAAAAGATTTATTGGCAAAAGTAGCGAGATGGTGGGCATACATACAAGATTTAAATTTTGACATTAAGTACAGAAAAAGCAGTAGTATAAAGCACGTAGACTTTCACAGTAGAAATCCACCAATTGAGACGTATGATTCAAAACCACGAGATTATATAAAAATGTGCTAACTAAATAAATGATCACGTGACATGACTGGAAGCCACACGAAAGGGAGATCCTGAAACAATGGATTTAATGAGACGGTTACAAAAAAAGCTTAATGAGTTGAAAGCATGAATATTAATAAGAGTTTTTGATAATGAGAACAAATTGCGATACAATCGAGTAAGATTCTCATTCCTCAATGAGAATCTTACTCGATTGTATCACATTGAACAATATCACGTTGGGGTAGACAAGAGAATAGAAACAATGAAAGCTGGTTTCCTAAAAATGAGGAAAAGAAAGTACGTTGGTCTTTGTATAGTCTGTTTATCAGCAAAATGCACTAGTGGATCAAAACAATGATTTCAATAGAAAAAAATACCAACAGTTGCTTAAGTCTTAGAACCTTAGACAAGTTTGTTTGTAAATACAAAAAGAATCATAACTGACAAAGGGTCCAATTATTTAAGCAGAGAAACAAAGAAACTCCTAAAAAGGGCAATAAACTCAAAAAAACATCCATTATGTTATGGTGCATTATTACAAGAGCAAACGGACAAGCCGAAAGATATGTTGCTACTATTTTGAACTTACTGACTTGTGAAGTATGCAAAAGGTCAGAATGGTCGAGCGCCCCATAAAAACTGCAATTAACACTCAACACAACATTCAAAACAAGTATCGGTTGTAAACCAATAAGGGATTGGCTTTGAAATCAATTGGCCAAATCGAGATAAGTATGATACTATGCCACTGCCACTATGAAATGTTTGCTTTGAGACGACTAAATGATGACTTATCTGAACTTAAATCATATGTTGATGTTCATTAATTGCGAGTTACAGCAGAGGAGAGACTTAGAAATAATCCATTGAAATCAAAGCAAAGGTTAGTAAAAATGAGAAATGAATATGCAACTATAAAAAAATTATATTGTTTACGCAGCAACAGCGGATCCGTCTGAGCAAACTAGCCCCATGTTATAAGGAGTCATTCACCATTAACAAGTGTTTGCCTAGAGACTAATACAGAGTGTAAAACAAAAAAAGACGATTCAGATAGTATCTAAAACATATTCAGATAGTAACCAAAGTTAGCCCAATTCCAATAGTAGCTGAAGACAGATAAAGGTTTTGGAACAGATAAGCCGGAATAAATGTATGAGCCGTGATAGCCCAATCATAATAGTTGAGATTTGAGGTAAAAAAATACATAGATATTAGAAATAAAGATTAAAGCACGAGCGACATGAAATGTGAATGTGAACAGCTTACAAAAAGTAAGTGTGCGAGGATCGCAAAGCAAAATAAAATATAACGATATAAAAAAAACTTAATTAAATATAAGTTCTAAAAGTTCTTAAGTTCCCTCAACTTAATGATCGGGTCGTTGATCGCGCCTAAACTGTGTCAAAAGAAAAATGAGCAAGTGTCTAAAGGACACTTAAGTAAAGTACGTTACGTAAACTTTTGTTTTAATTTTTTTCTGTTTGCAGGTAAAATAGAGAAGGAGCTTTGAGAGCAAAACTTAGGTCAGGAAGGCCGTGATTGCCACGCTGCTACGATATGGGTTAAACATGGGACTCAATGTCAACCTTAATTGATTAGTAATAAGAAATAGATCCCGTAGCTCTACCGCAGGGCCAATGTTTTTGTATATGTAGTTTTGTAAACAGTAAAAGCCCTATGCATAAGAAACAGTCGATTTTATAGATAACATACTGAGTAAGACATTTGTCTTTATTGTAATAAAACCTACTCCCCTTCTATCACGCGTATCTGCGTGTTATGTTCTCAGCAATCAATGCCGAATGTATCTTTGTGCTATAACAATTACCTTTAGTTATCTACCTTTGGGTATTGGACACTGATAAATCAGTTACTTTATGCGACCCATGCTACTTACGAATTATTTTCTCATCCATTCTAGATCAATTGATAGTGGTTCAATCTGTATTCTGTTGAGGCTACCGGAAACTAAAGTATTTGCTTCTGCTCGGCATTCCATAAGCAGCTTAGCACTAAATAAACAATTAGGTGAATAAAAAACATAATTGCTTATTACTTGTACAATAGATGAGGGACTTACTTTCCAGATGTTTGAAAACGATACTAACACTCACGTTTCTTAAACACTTGTATTGATACAGACGCGATACTTACGCAAGTCAAACGCAGCTTAACTATAAATTTATGTAGGTGATTATGAAGGTGTTCGTGTTCGTCTGTTTTACAATTTAGCATATAGAAAATAATAAAGACATCGTTTAATCGTGCTGTGCAAGTTTATTAAATATTATCAACAGACTTATGACAAGTTTATTAAATATTATCACAGCCGGTGACAACCGGCAAATAAGTCGAACATGATTATGAAATCACGTGTCATGCGCAGTAGTGAATAATGAACTTGCTACTGCGCATGTCACGTGTTTTCAAAACCATGTTCAACTTCTTTGCCGGAGACTATACCTGCATAAAAAAAAAGTTTTATTAGCTGCATAAATTCAGTCTCGCGCTGAATCGGTATCTGTAACGATACTTTATCGATTAAAATGCATTTGATATGCAAAATACTGCTCTGTGGAATAAAAGAAACGCGCGTTGACAGCACTTTAAAAAAACGCAGTATGCATTGCCCTAAAGACCAATTTGTGGTTAAGAAGAAAACCCTTTTTACCCGACCGACCTGTTTTATCCGCGTATGTATTTTATATAAGCGGATATGTAATAGAGTTGCTCCTTTGAAACGGTTTGAACGATTTTAAAGAGTGCGACGTTTTTAGATACGTTTTCTTTACAGAAGTGTTATAGTTTATATGAAGTTAGTACGAAACCCTTATAGTGGACGTAATTTATTAAGCTTTCAGTCGGGTTTTTGTTTGGTGTTTTGAATTTTAAGCTTTATTGTTATTAATTTTGAAAATGTCGCTTTGATTTATTTTTATTTTTATTTATTTCATTATTAGTAAAGTAAGTATTACATTTTGAGTGTTGTTTTTTGATTCTTGCAAAAAAGTAATTATTGCAAGGCACTGACTTCGCAACTTTTAATGTGTATAAGCTTTTTATACTAAATTATCTCCTTTCAAAGTGTATTTACTTTAGATTAAATAGATTATTATAAGTGTTGCTTAAAATTATGATGTGATGTGATTTTACAAAATATACTATTGAAAGATAATGAGAGTTATTATCAAAGCAATTACTTCAATCATAACAAAATATAATAAGTTCTTTAGATGCCTAGACATATTATTAACAATAATATATTTATCAAATATCTATATAGTAAATGACTTTTTAAGAAAAAACAAATCCATTTATTTTCTATTTAAATTTTGGTACTAAAAGCAGCTCTAGTATAAAAAAGTTATACAAGCTAATATTGTTATTGAACGCAATTGAAAATACTACTTATTATCAATTGGAGGGAAAGCGATAGAGCATTCGTTTTTGAAAGCGGAAATAGTATGAATCGACTCAGAAAAACAGTAAAAAATGGGTCACCACCTATTTTATTAAATTGAGTTTTTCTCAATGCAAATCTTTATGCCTAAGTTTCACATTACTTTACAAAAATAAAAACAATATTCAATACTTATAAATCTTATACGTAGATAATTATTGGCTTGGGATTCTAAAGAGGGATATTTTTACACTTCAGACCTAATTTATTTGCGTTTCCTTGAAACAAAGTATTTGGTTTTGGAGGATTCCTCGAGAGAGTTCAGCGCGAAATTCTTCAAAAGGGGCGTAAAAGGTTTTTTGTAGAATTACCAACGACAAGAAATCTTCTTAAGATGTTTGTAGGATATACTTAACCATTAAGACTTATCAAGGCGTCAATAGTACAAAGTCTGTCGAGAAAACTGTTTGAGAATGATAATCATTTTGTTACATATTTTTTATTTCAAACGGAATGTGACAAAGATCTATGCAAGGTGGAATTCACGTGTGCTGGACAGTGAATTACACTTTAACAAGAACTAAACTTATTTTCGCTTTTTAGATTTTTTATTAGGGTTTCTCGTCAATATTACACGAAAATTTCAACTGTAGCGAGAAAAAATTGTCGAGAACTGGTTTTTTAATTACACTTACATTACACTTACACTATATACAAAAAAAACTAAGCTACATTAAACATGTAACATCTAGAGAATGTGTTTACCGAATTGACAACGTTTAATTTACATAGTCCTCTGTTTTACTGGTTTAATTTAAACATACAATAAAAATTAAAATACCCAAACTTTTGTTTTAGCTTTTTTATATTTCTATGTTAATATTTATAAAATATCTAAAGAGAGGATCACAGAATTTTTGGTATCAAATAAGTTAAATTATGTTCTGTCTTATATTGGATGAAAATAATAAACCATATCCCTTGAATGAAATAGATTATTTTTTTACATCTGTACATACCTAGAAAATTATTTTCGCTCAAATCATTTTTCTGTAGATTTTTGGTGATATATAGAAATACTTCTTCAAAGTATGCTTTAGATGGTACAAGTGGTATTAACAATATAAAAATCGATAATTATTATTTTTATATTAGAATTCCCGTCTCCTTCCAGGTGTATGATTATGTGATGATGACATTTCACGATGTAATATATAATTCTTAACATTTGCCTACGTGCTAAATAACATTCTTATTTATAACATGGGGTATATAATTAATGCAAACCATGCAATTCTAACGCAAGTCATCTCAAACGGTACACACACACTTTACTACACCATCTTGTATCAGATATAGGTATGTACCGAAAATATTATGATCACTTTGAAGAATTTCAAAATTTTTCGACAACACTAATAGTCTCGAGAAATTATCTTGTAATTCTACGCTGCATTGAGAAAAATTAAACCAAGAAATTAATTTTATTATTATGATAATATTTAATGAGTAAAGCACATAAAAACGTGTATTAAAAAGCAAATCATAAATTATCCCACTGGGCTATTGCGCTTACCATCCATGGTATTTTGTTTTTATAAATAATCTTTATTTATCAATACCAGTATACTACACTATACACACGTATATTATTAACAGGATAATAAAATTAAAGATCATCATAAAGAATGCTCGGCGCTTCAGTCTAAAATATTATCGAGCACGTTCCGTATTTCTCTATTTAAAATTTGATAAAGCAAACTTATGTTATTAATTACATTTAAGGAATGCCTTCCTTCTCTTCCGGTTTCTTTATTTGAAAGTATTTGGATTTAAAACTTTCTATGAAAGGTTGTGCGCATTAATTCCCTTAAACATTCATCGTCATCAGCTGGTACGTGTCCGCTCGCTTATAATAAGTCTAACAAGTTCTCAACACTCAATATTTTATTGCTTTCCCACAATGTTTGTTTTATATGGTTCTTAAACAGTAATTTATGTAAGTACATTATGGACCGACCCTGAAGGGCATAGCAAATTAGGAGAGAGGAGGTTGCTTATTTTTTAATTGTCTAAAATGTCATCATCAAATGGTTCATCATCTCTCATAAATGAAATAGTTTTAATTATTTAAATTCATTACCGTTATTGAGATACATTTATTATCACTTTTAAAAATTTTCAAACTTATTAAACGAGAAAAATTTATTTGAATTATTTTTATATTCATTATATATAAACATATATTTGTGCTCGATATTGACTGTTGTAAATATATAATTAGTAGTTATTTGTAAACATAAAGTTAATATAGAAATTTAAAATAAAAAGCACCCCACGCTTTTTTACAATGAAATTAATTTTCTTTTCATAACTTTATTTTTATTTTAGTATTTTTAAAAATTATTTCAACATATTGAGTTAGTTATAACAGTCGAATCCTTACTAATATTATAAATCGGAAAGTGAGTTTGTTTGTTTGTTTGTTTGTTCCGCTTTCACGCCGTAACTACTGAACCGATTGCTTTGAAATTTTGCAGACGTAAAGATAAAAGTCCGGATTAAATAATAGGGTACTTTTTATCCTGGAAAAAATTGATATTCCCGAGGAAAAACAAAAATATTGTTATTTTGATGGATGGATTGTAGATGGCGCTGTGTGTCGTATAAAACAACGTAAAATATTGCAAACGAATATAAACATGTAAATTTAGAAGCTAAATGATACGATAATGAATCCCCGAAAATGAGGAATTCCCGAGGGATGACTTACAATTTGTTTTATCGTCGAAACGGTTTTTTTTTTACATCTACTTATATGTTGCAAACGAATATGAACATGTAAATTTTGAAGCTAAATGATACGAAAATGAATCCTCGAAAATGAGGAATTCTCGAGGGATGACGTACAATTTGTTTTATCCTCTAAATTGTTTTTTTTACATCTACTTATCCTGAAATCACTAAAGTCAACGAATTACTAATTGGTATAAGTATTAGTTACGTTATTTAGTTCTTGAGGTATGCGATAGATGGCGCTGGGTGTTTTTCAAAACATGGTAACGATGTGTTTTATAAAATACATAAGATGTGGAATGATAGCTTACGCTTTTTAGTTCTAGAGGTATGCGAAAGATGGCGCTGGGTGTTTTTTAAAACGTGGTAACGAAGTGTTTTTTTAAGATACGTAAGAAGTGGAATGAATTATATGATTTTTGTATCCAGCGTTACATCGCGCTTCTTAGATTTTTCTGTGGGAATGAGAAGTTTTCTTAAAGTTGTGCTTTATACCGCAATATTACCGAATTCCACGCGGGCGAAGCCGCGGGCGGAAAGCTAGTAAAATATAAATTAAAAGTTTTTTCTGATTTTAGTTACATTTGCTATTAAAGCGTGTTTTTTTGGTTTTTTTAACTATATTTTAATATTTATATATAATTTTATATATTTTAATAATGTCTACCAAATCATGATTTATGTATGTCATCTGGTTACTTTTAAAGTGATGAATATTTTAAAACCGCTAACACCTAAATGTATTTAGTTGTTTGATCGCTACTGGAACGAATCTAAGCAGACTTAAGTATTTCAAAATTTTACTAGAAAGTGCTTATAGACTCAACAGTGAAACTTTCTGGACTCTGTACCGCCTTCTTACTACACACTAACCAACTTTCGTAGTTAAGACAATACAACTAAACTACTTAGGTCGTTTGTTGGTAAGATTTCAAGCTTAAACGGTTCATAAGTGTTGATGTTTACATAAATTTTACCTACGTAAAAGTAATACTCAATTATACTTTGGATGTGAAAAAAATAAGAAACCTTTTCAATTTGCATTGTATTTCCCTAATTAATTATGGACACAGCACAATGCAGTAGTAAATGCAGCGGGTCTGGTGGCAAGAAACGGGAGGCGGTGAGTATAACTAAAAGCCCACTTAAAGACGTTCGTAACAAGTTTTAAATAAGTTTACTTTTAGGCTTCTTGTTTACATAATATATATGAAATCATTGAAAATTTTGACTTAAATGGTTCTTAAGATAAACATTTTCAAATATCTACTGTTTTCGTTTCATGTATTTAAAGTTTGTACCTTCTAATTAAGATAAAACGTATCGTCTATTCAGATAGAATCGGAGATTAAGACAACTTCAGGAACTAAGTAAATTGCCCGCGATCCCGCGTCACGTAAAACAAAAAAAAGTTTGGCTAAATTGGTTTTAAGGCTATGTAACTTTTTTCATAAATCAGTCCGCCGTAATAGCGGGGAGTGTCTTTAAATTATTTAAATGATCTGAGCTTTGTTTAATTTTTCTCAATTCGGCTTTTTGCATTATTTCTCTTGTCGAAACATTTTCTTACCTAGGGGAAGGGAGTGCAAAATGTTATACCAAGCTCTGGCTTGGTATAATATTTCGGAATATATTTTGTTACATAGTAAATGTCTATGATATCTAGTGAGTTTCGAACAGTACTATGTATCAATAAGCAAATAAATGCTACATAAATTAGTATCGATTTAATAATAGGCATGAACTAACCGTTATAATAGGAAAATAATTTTCCACAATATACAGGGCGTCCCAAACTTATGGGACATGAAGGGGAAGTACCTTAAATATCGTAGATAGTGAAATTTGCTCAAAGAAGACTTTATGTTATTTTTAAAAGTTAGTAATTCTGCATTTATAGATTTTCTAAAAATTACTTGCTTCGTCTGGGAATCGAACCGACTTAAATGTCAAAAAAAATCACCCTACTTTTATGATGCCAATCGAAAGAATAGCTAAAAAATAATAACTATGCTTAAGTTACATGGTTTTTTAAAAGAAAGGAACAACGTGAAATTAATATTTTAATCAAATTAAAAACATACATGAAACTGCCGTAGTCAATTAAGTAGGTATTTTTTTGTAAATTAATTAATTAAATGCTCAAAATGTGATCCCTCTTGTCTTACGCAAATCTCCAATCTTTTAATGAGTCCGCTGCCTGTTGATTTTCTTATCATTTTATGGTGAACACTCGATGTGATATGGCACAATTCTGTTTGCAACTCGCCCACGTTCTCGTATCGCTTTTTGTATAGCATATCTTTCACGTATCCCCAAAAGAAGAAATCTAATGGTGTAAGGTCCGGGGATCTGGCCGGCCATCTAATCGGTCCATTTGTACCAATCCATGTAGGAAAACATTCATTTAGAAAATCTGCTGCTCTCCGACTATTATGAGCCGGAGCTCCATCTTGTTGGAAAATTAAGTTTTCTTGCTCCGCCGCGGAAAGATTTCTTATCTTATCCCTTAAAATTTGAAGTATTCCTAAATACTTTTCCGTGTTCAAGGTTCCTTGGTAAAAATGGATTAAGAAAACCCGGTTTTTTAAAAGTCCGCACCAACAGTTGAGTGAAAAACGCACTTGGTTATTCGTTTCAGTGACTCGTAGGGGATTTTCTTTAGACCAAATACGATTATTGTTGCGGTTATACATACCGCTATTGCTAAAGTTAGATTCGTCTGTCCAAATAATATTATCCAAAAAATTTGGATTTTCGAGCAAGCGTGCCTGGATATCAAGACAGAAATTTCTTCTCCTTTCTGTATCGCCCGGAAGTAATTTTTGAACCAATCGTCCTTCAACATAACTCTTAAAACCGTGTTTTTTTAATACACGGTGTATTTTGCTTTTCGAAACTCCAATTTCATGTACTCCTTCTCTCACCGATGCTTTCGGAAAAGCCGAAAAGTAAATTAAAATACCAAGTTCTTCGTCGTTGATCGTACGGTTTTCTTGCTGTGGTTCTCTTGGGCGTTTATCGAAACGTCCCAGAGTTTTCAAATTGTTCACAAGCCTTTTCAAAACTTAACGAGACGGTAATTGTCTATCAGGATATTTTACGCTATACCACCGCAAACTTCTAGAGATATCTTTATCATTCAAAAAATATGCTTCCATTAGATCAAAACTTACTTGATATGCCATGTTCGCAATAAATTAACACAATAACACTTGTGTAAGTGAATTAAGACTAAACAGATCAATATCCGAAAAATAAACGCTCGCACAGACTGTTCCATTTTCAAATTTAAGAACAACATTATTTTCGTTTTAAATTTGCCTTCAACGCTCGCACAGACTGTTCCATTTTCAAATTTTAGAACTACATTAATTTATTATTTTTAGCTATTCTTTCGATTGGCATCATAAAAGTAGGGTGATTTTTTTTTTTACATTTAAGTTGGTTCGATTCCCAGACGAAGCAAGTAATTTTTAGAAAATCTATGAATGCAGAATTACTAACTTTTAAAAATAACATAAAGTCTTCTTTGAGCAAAATTCACTATCTACGATATTTAAGGTACTTCCCCTTCATGTCCCATAAGTTTGGGACGCCCTGTATATCACTAGTCCATCCTTTACCCGATAAGTAAAAATGAGAAATAGGTTATATTAAAAAAACTATTTCAATCTAAAAAGTATTATCATCGTCTAAGCCGAACACGTCCACGTCCACGTGAGCCTCCCACAGATAGGGAAAGGGGGTTTTGCCATAATCTCCACGCTTGGCAGGTGAGTTGGTAATCATCAGTAACAAAGCATAATTTGGAAAATGCTGCTGCCCAATTTGTCTTCTTCGGAAGGTTTTATGGTGGGAAAGTCCAGTATCATGAGTCATCTTTTACGACAGCCTAAAGTGTGAGTAGTTGTTGATATTCTAGTCAGTTGGATATCGCACGGCATATAGCATATTCCTGATACGGCTACTTATTTTTGCCATACACATACATATCTATCCTAACTGGGTGTGAACCCGGGTCTTTTATGTCATAGGTTCACAAGCAGAGGTATCCGCTAGGTAGTGCCAGTAAGAATTTTTATTTCGTGTATGTGAATGTTTATTTTGTAGTGATATTTTCAAATACTCTTCAAATACCCTAGGGATAAAAAGAATTTTTTTCTGGAAATCTTACAAAGTTTTTATTTACTGACAAGAAAAATTAAAAAATGTTAGAAGTCCAACTTAGAGGCTAAGTTGATTTAAAAACAGAAAGTATTTGGTAATACTTATAATTGTAACCATTAAAAAGAAGTTAATTGGGGGTTTTTGGTCCGGGGTCTCTGGGATGTCCACAGCCTCTTGGCCTTGATGCTGGGACTCGTTCGATGATGGTTACTATGGTTTAATTGCCTACTAACGGTAAATTCAATGCATCTGAGGCCCGCCCGGGGAAAGGTCTCTTTACTAGCCCCCGTTAGTTGTGATGATTCCTATGGGTAGACTGGACACAATTTCCTTTAAAAGTTAGGGCTGGATACCTCAGGGCCTTTAGAGGGAATTCCCTTTCGAGGTTAAAAAATAAAGTATATGTCTTATGTTCGGGGGGTGGTTGGTTCTTCGAATGAATAGGTAGCTGTTTTCCTTGTTTCCGACCGGCTAATAAGCTGAAAAGCACTTTGAATCTCATGCAGACAATAATGAAGAGAAGAATTTTTTGATTAACACCATATTAGCAGGAAATTTGCAATAAAAGTTAAAGATCTAACCACCACCGGCCCAATGAACAAATCAGAGAACGAACAATCACAGACACACAAAGAGTATAGATTGACAGGTATAGAGTTATAGACTCGTAGTGAATTATTGACAGGTCCCTGCGATCTGCTCCCGATCGAACAGTCCCATATGATTAATATGTTGCCTTGTACGATTGGTTATCTTGTCATTATTACAGTAACCGATATATTTTCGAACACAAAAATTGTATGCTTGTTTTAGCATACAAGTACTTTGCAATGGGTTATATTATTAATCACATTATGATTGCAAAACGCATTTCGGTGCCAATATTTTCAAACATAACAAAAACTGTAAGAGATCTATCCAGTCGGCAAGATGTCAATACCATATCAGATAGGCCGGCGCGCGTTTAATTCGGATAGTTTTACGTTTTATTTTTCTACCATAATTGACAATAATATGGAAAAAATAGGTATTATTTTATAGTTTTAAGGTGGATATTGAATCAATATGTAGTTAGTTTAGGCCAAAGCACATGACTTTAAAATGGAATAAAAGGTAAAAGCAGTTTTTTCTCGAGACTCTACAGAGTCTAAAGGTACTTGGAAGTATGCAGATTTTATGTCAATTGATGCTAAATTGCATTCCTGAGCTGACCTAAAATATGACTAATATACGGCAGAGGATAAGCATCATGTTACGAAATTTCATTAAGTTTGCAACTATCTTAACAAAAACGGAGAGAGCCATCAGCCTTAGGAGCGAGGGTACCAGGATTGTTCCACGCACTGTTGCTAGGTTCCAACACATCCTCTTCTAACAATCGTCAACTAACCTACGTTCTCGCTCGAGGCAAAATCATGTAAATTTCTATCGGTAGAAATTATAGTATTTACTTTTTCATCAATAGATAAATATTCGTTACTCTCTAGCAGAGATAAAACGTCAGGCCCTATATTAAAGTTCTTCCAGAAATTCATAGCATTTACAGTATACAAATTTAAAAGTTAATGAAAAATCAAACAAGATAATAAAACTCTATGTATCATAGAGGGTACCGTGTGTTATTTACATAGTATTTGGGTTTAAAAAGAAATTTTTATATTAAAGTTAAATTTAAATTATGCTAAAAGTGACTTGAGATTTTAAATATGAACTATATTTTAGGCTAATGAGTAACTTAAAAGGATGTTAATACATATTTGCAACTGTCATAGACAGTAGAAGACTCCTTTTTTTCACTGCAGTCAACAGTATTTTATTTGAATAATCAATATCAATATATTATTAATATCAAAATACTGGGCTATTCTGATTATTGTATTTTATTTACACGTGAAGATTATTTTTTATTTTGGTATGCAGTACTAGAGAAGCCTGCAAGTTGCAGTGATCTGCAACTCGCCGTCGGCTTAGAATTGTTTTAGTTGGATTAACTCCAAAAGTCCACGTCATATTTTCCTGCGAGCTGATTATTACGTCATCCCAAAAGGACGTTTTATTTGTTGCAAGACAATCTAAAATAATCTGCAATAACTCCCATGGATGGATCAGCTTCAGTGACGCAATGTCTGATACGCCATAACTTCCCGAGTTCTTAACCGATTTGTTTAATTTTTGTGTGGAATCGAATTTAGGAGCAGATTGTGGACAGTTAAAAATAAATAAACAAATATTTCCTACATTCACACCAATTAGCCTAGACTAAAGTTAGCACTGTAAGGCTTGTGTTATGGAATCCTAGGGTAATGGAGAGACACATATATATATATATATATATATATATATATATATATATATATATAAACACCCATAACTCAGGTACAAATGCTCGTATTCATCACAGAACATCGCATAAACATCTGCCCTACCGGGATTCCAACCCAGGACCGTCGGTGCGAAAGACAGGATCGCTACCGTGTTGCACCCAACGGTCGTCAAAAAAAAGTAAAGTAAAGTAATTTCTCATCGAAAAAAAGCGCGTGCTTTTTGAAAGTTTTATTTCTTATGGAATTTCAAATTTCTAAACATTATTTTTGTTTTAGTATTACGTTTCGCTTCAATATATGGTGCTAGCGAAGCTCTATGCTTAGCGACTGTATCGACCTAGTAGAAAAAATATTTTTATACATCCATTTCGTGCCTATACTATATGGTTCACTAACTTGTGTACGAAATGAATAAAATTGAATGTTGTAAGCTTTGTAAGGTCAACAGTCCATTTGCGATGCCTTTAAAGAAACTATCTCTTAAGAAAAACTTACCTACTTGGTGAGATTTTTAAGATTTATTCAAACGATTGACCTAACGAAGCTGCGTGTCATAATTTTTAAGGATCAGACTCATTAAAAGGGTTTTGCTCTCAACCACCTA
This sequence comes from Calamotropha paludella, assembly GCA_927399485.1. Classification (NCBI taxonomy): domain Eukaryota; kingdom Metazoa; phylum Arthropoda; class Insecta; order Lepidoptera; family Crambidae; genus Calamotropha; species Calamotropha paludella. The sequence goes on along the minus strand of OV656815.1, from coordinate 14,810,126 downwards.
ACCACTCCATATATTAAAGAAATCTTTCAAATTGTCATAATTACTAAACGCGTTGAGTTGTATATTATTAATATATTTTCCGTCATACATTAATAACACGAAGTTCCAAATAAATATGGTTTCATGATTTTTTATTACTGCTGGCGCGGCGTAAGGTTGAAAGGTTATATTTGCAATAAAATACCAGTGATACTAGAAGCACGACTTCTCAGTTTTGTCGGAATTCAATCCACTTACGCTGAAGTTGGCAATTGTGCGGCGAGTGGAATGTTTACCCTCGCAATGACCCCATGTCAACGAAGCTCGTGAAGTTGTGAGCATCCCTTGTCTAAGAACTACGAAAATATTTGTTATATTTTATACTCCCTCCTTAAGTAGTGTCGTTCTTGTACCAATTTGGATATTAAAATATAAGAAAAACCTACATTTCCAATTTTTCATATATTTCAGTTATGAAATTTGTAGAATTTATTTAACATATGAAAATTTCAGCACTAAAACAATTGGTAACCTTTCGTTAGGTAGTATTTAATAAAGAACCACTCCCTGTGATAATAACTATAAGTTATTAATGGAATCTTACAATACGGTAAAAGTTGAAAATGGAAACGAAGTTTGATGGAGCATCTTACCGTGGCATATCCACGACTCAAGTGCGTCAATTATTCATACATCCGGGCCGATAATGGAACAATCCTGTCGCCGCCACGGAGGGCGCTGTCAACGGTACGCGTAATGGCGCACTCTCGCAAAAACCTATCCTAGTTAATGTACCGAAGAGATGACAGACACAATTAATGTGCATTCCACGTTTACATTAATGCTATTAATACAACCAACCCTTTCATTTTTTCCCACGAGTATTTCTAGAGCCATAGTGCTGGGAATAAACTGTATTAGGATCAAGCTGACGGGAATTAAACCCGACTACGTTAGCTTCACAACGTTGTTTTCCTTCGAATTTAATGGATTTCTGAGAGATAACGACTGAAATTTTATCTGACATTTAGATTGGTTTCTCACTTTTTTTGGCACATTTTATATATGCTTTTATCAAATTATAAATTTGGCATTCTAATTCCAAAAGACACCTTGTTTAGCATTTTTTTTTGTTGATACCTATTAACATACATTAAGTATATTTTTGCTATCTAGAAATAATTTATTTAAGAGGTTTTCTTTTATTTTAAATCAGTATCAATCAAATTCTTTATTTAAGTAGATTCTCCAAAACCTTGGTTAATAATTTTTACCTTGATTAACCTTAATCAAAATTGATAAAAGATATAGCTCTTTATTCAAAATATTTAACGTAATTACTCTCTCATAAAATCAACAATAAACATCAATTGGTAATTGAAATGCGATATCTGAATAAAAACCAATACGAATAATCGTTGTATTTATTATCGATCTTGGGTCCTGGCTCTTTTGATATTAAAATAACTTAAATATTTTTTATGCAAAAACGATTTTTCTACGATTCCTCAAAACAGCCTTAAGAATAGACCTTGGAAATAAAAATATCAATTATCACTTCATTTTACTTTCAGGTCGAAAATTAACAAGAGAATTACCGACCGGCCAGAATGTAGTATCTGTAGCACCTATAGAAGTTCCTGACGGTAAGTACGCTTTGTTGAGTACTTTGTTGAGTTCTTACTATATTACACTTCGCCGTTACCAATGAAAGTACCATTGTAATTTATTATAATAAAAGAATTGCTTTGCTTTTTATTGTACTTTATGTATTGGACAGAGAATCCAAAAGAGAATGGGCATTTTTGAGCGGTCGGCAACCATTAATAAGAGTAGTGTCAAATGAAAGTTGTGATAAGTAGAAACAACTTGTACTATAAACGTTTCACTGCAATCCATTTAGAAAAATATATTTACATGTTAACATAATGAAACTGCATAAAACATAATAATTATTTCGTGTGTGTGTATTTTCTGATAAAGATTACAAAACCGATTCCAAGGGTTGGTTTACCTGCGCTCGTAAAGGACCAATTAGCTGCGAGCACAAAGAACCGGCGCGGCGGCGGCGGGCCTGGCGCTTGCTTTGTGCGCTGCGTCCGCGCAGTGCTTCGGTTACTTTCGTATTGTAAAACTTTAAACCTTTTGACCTCTATATTGATATCCGGACTTTGTTTATCCGAACCTGTTAACTTGCCTTTCGTTTTTGGACTTTTGATTCTATTTGCGGTTAGGATTTTGTTGAGTATAGCAGAAAATCGACCAGTTCGTGTTTTGTGCAAGTGGGTAACAGAAGAAGATTTGAAGAAAGGTGATGGCGGTATGAACGTATGCAGCTTCTGAGCACACTGTAGAAGACCGTAAGACAGGCAACTTTGCGGTGGTGAGCTAGGGTGTGAAGCTCTCAGCTCTGCATTGAATCGTATCCAGTTCAGCATGTTGGTACTTTGCTGAGCCGTCCCAGAGGAGGCTGCAATATCCCATGCAAGATCGAACTTGAGCTTCACAGAGACGTTAAAAGCTGTCCCGGCGTAAAATATCGCTTGACCCTATTTAGTACGCCCAGCTTTGTAGCTGTAGTTTGAGACTTGTAGGACTGAAGACAACTTCATGCCAAGAAGCTTGAAGCTGTCGGTCACAGGTACAGATGTACCTTGGAAAGTAGAAGTGAGGTTGAAGGAGCTCATTTTTGCAGTGAAAAGACACGTCACCCCACTGGCAAACGTAGCTCAACCTATGGTTCCTTCGCTCAACCATGGCCTCTCTCATCAAAATCATGTCCTCACCGCTGGCTTTAGCATTAGACAGGTATCTCTCTACGACAGTACTGTCATCTGCATACCCAACAATTTCTGGTATTAACAGGTCATTGATGTGTAGCAGGAAAAGCGTCGCAAAGAGAAAAGACCCTCGAGGAACTCCGGCATCAATAGCCACTGAGCCAGGGGAGCAGCTATCGATAACTACTTTGATCGACCGTTCTATCAAAAAATCGGCTACCCAATTACAAAAGTCAATGAGGATACCATATGCAGGAAGTTCGCGTAGTAGACTAGCGTGCCAAAGCCTTCGAAATGTCAAGTGACACGGCAAGTGCTTCGCCGTGTATCGCGGGGGCCTTGCACCAGCAATGCGTTACATAAACTAGAAGATCCCCAGTTGAACGTCCACGGCGAAAGCACTCTTTCCATAGCTTTACATAGTATGTTTAGCACTCTTTCCATAACTTTACATAGTATGGAAGTGATGGCGATTGGTCGGTAATTGCATGAGTCAGTGCGACTATCGTTTTTGGGTACTGGCTGCACATTGGGAAACTTCTAGGATTTTGGTAAAGTTTTTGTTTTGAGAGGAGATATATGTATGCGTGTTAGCACAGGAAACAACTCGGGCGCTCAATACCTCAGTACTCTAGTTAGTATGCCATCAGGACCACTGGCCTCATTCACGTCCAGACTAAGTAAGACTCTACGGACCTGCTTATTGTGAATTATTATCTCCGACATTGAAGAATTACAGGGAGGTATGGTAGTTGTTGAGAGCCGGTGTCTAGACGGGAATGGCTCGCAAACAGAGAGGCAAATAAACTGGCTTTCTCAGTTGCAGAATGAGCCAGTGACCCGTCAGGTTTCAGCAAAGGTGGTAACATAGGACGGCAGAAATTCGCTTCGACTGACTTCTTCTAGTTCTATTGTCCATGAAATAAATTTTCTATCTTTATGACATCATTTTCTTTTTTCTTTCATTTCAATGTGCATTCAGTGTTTAAAAAGAACATTTTTAGTCTTTTATTATTATATTCCACTGTTTTTAGTCACAGCTAGGTAGTTTATTATAGAATCAAACACCGGCTTAGCCAAGTTCTTCAGTACTTTATCATTTTTGGAAGATAGTCTTAGTTATTATTACTCTAAATAAAAAAAACCTAAATAAAACTATGAAACTATGAAATAATATGGGCCACACCTATTATTATAAGATCACAATGACTTCCCGATTAGTGCCATATGATCCGTCTATTATCTAAAACTACTGTATTTAAGTATTACAGACAACTCAACGTGCTGTAAAGCCACATCCGGACTGGATTTGGTAGACACGAATGAACACTGAAGCAGATTGATGAGTACTCTCCAGTAGGTAACATCGCAGCGATCTGCATGTTTGAGGGATGTCGAAGAATAATTGTCATCAGATTCCTGAAACTATACGGGTGTTATTTTTGTGAATTCCAACGTATTATATACCACAAGAATCCAGAGTGTGTGAAACAATTTAAGAAATCATGAAATGATGAAATCATGAAATGATGAAAGATGAAATCATTAATAGTCCGAATCTAAGACACAATTTCAATAGAGCTTTTTTCCCTTAAATGATGGGTCTTATGAAAGCAGCTGCGTCAAGGAACTGTATTTTTAACTTCGAAAATATTTAAAATATGAACAACGATGAAATACGCATTAGATTGGGTTTTACCCGAAATATTTGAGATCTTGATACAGATGCTTTCCTTGGCTGGCTTTAATTCTAAAACGGCTCTAGCTATTTAGTTAATAAAGTTGCATAATGGTGAAAGCAACGAAAGGTCAGCAACTCTTTTTTAAATGAGGAGTTCTTCTTCTTTAAAACGAGTAAGAGTTTGTTTATTTGCTGAGTTCATGCTTGGATATCTGGGTTTCAATCACATTAACAGGAGAATGATCGCTGAACGTAAAATTTACGTAGCGAACGCTTTGTTTGGAAACCCTAACTTAGCATTTGAAAGCAGAAAAGCCATAGTTTTATGGCTTTTCCGTCATTGACGGACCATATATTTATATTGAGAAGAGTTCCAATTATTCCTTTGAAAGAGAACCATATAATAAGCATAAGTTTTCAAATCTTTTAAAACCATTAATAATTGTAAGCTGCGTTGGTTATATATAAAATGTCTGTGGTCCATATGCAGCTACTGACTCGGATGCTACAAATTCTACAAAGATGCTATATGACGAGGAATGCACGTTTCAATGGTTCTTTAGTCCTGGAGATATTTTTATTTTAGATCGTAGGTTTAGAAATGCTGTTCCTGATTTGGAACAATTAGATAACTCAGCATATTTGTATGCCTGAAACTAAAGGCCGTGGTGCAGATCAGGTCTCAACCGAACCAAAGAAGGTGAACAGGTCTAGAAAGGCTACTCTATGTCGCTGGGTGGTAAAAGTAATAAATGTTCGATCTAAACGTGAATTTATGTTGTTCCGACAAAATTGCTTTAACCGAGCACTTCATCACATGTTTCATCTTCTAAATAGCTAAAACTATGTTTCATTTATTAACGCTTTTCAGAAGCAAATTCATGATAGTGTCCATGCAGGTGCATTTGTGGACATTATAAATGATAACATAAACCGATCAAATCAACTAACGGACTTTGTTGTTCGTAACAATATGAATAGGCAAAGAGAAGCATTTCAAAGTATCACTGGCAATCAGCCTATTTTTGACGATTTTCCAAATCTGTCAGAAGATGATATTATCCTTTTCACTCTGGGTACGTACCAAGTCAAGTTAGTTCGCAATTATTACGCTGAACGTTTAAGAGAGGGCTTATATAATGTTGAAATGTATCGTGTTCAACAAATAATTGGTCTTAATGAATATATCGAAGAACAGGATATTTGCTTATTACGTGTTCGAATATAGTCCAGACATGTAAGGTCCAGGATTTATTATTCCTATATTGTAATTCACCGACAAAGAGAAGGAAATGAAGCTATCGCTAATTATTTATTATTGTTCATGTCTGAGTGGAACGCGCGCGATAGGATGTTGCGCGCATGTTATGTGCGTAGTATGGTATTTAGGCTGGGCAAGAAATCAAGCTGAATACGTTAGATTACCAGCAGTGGATTTAAGTGCCATCATACAGCTTGACTACTAATAATGTAACAGATAGTTTTTTTATTACATCTATAACTGTACTATAATTGTAGTTACTTATTAATAATGACATATTAGGAATGCTTCAGAGTTGATAAATGGTAGTACCCGGATTTGTTATTCTACTTTTTTTATTTTTGTTCCGAATATAAGTTCAAAAACGTAAGTTAAAAGTACGAAACGGCAATGAAATTTCTATTCAATAATTATAGGACTATACCACATAAAAACCAACAACAAAACAACAAGTTTGGCCGCGGACTGCCCAGGCTCCATACAATATTGCCCATTCTTCTTTAAAATTCAATGCAAACTTTTTCCCGTAATGTCGCAATGGATTTTTAACAAATTTAAATACCAAATATTTAAATTTCGAAGCTCGAGAGAGAAATTGTATGTTATAAAATTACTCGCAGATCAAAGTTTTTGGCTTAACTGACGCTCTTCCTACCAGTTACTGATAAACAATGGTATACAATCCGATTATATTATTTATGTGACGGTCCTTCGTTACTTATGATATAAGGTATGTTAAAAAGTATGTAGGTATGTCAGGTAATTGAGCGAAGCTCTCTTTTAGGCAACTCACAAATTTCGCTTGTCTCCCTCCTGCTACTTAACGATTCAACCGATTCGAACGAATTTTAGCACGAACATACATGATTATAACCTGACGGACATAGGCTATGTAAAAAAATATAGACTTTACCATGGAGGAATAATCACCGAAAGAAAAATTCAAAGGCTGATCACAGCCAAACCGCTGATAGAACATTGATGAAATTTGGCGCCATAACTCACCTCGTGGTCGTGATTAATGTACAAAAAAAGTTTTGAAATCGGACATACCATCGAGGAATAATCACCCTTCAAAAATCTAATTACTTCGCTCAGTATTTGCAAACAGCAGCATGTATTGCAGACCTAGTATATTATGTGTAAACAAGCATCTTCGCCAGACCTTCTGAATTTCCAGGAGATATCTGTTTTTTTGCAACTTTTTATGTAATGATTTATATTTTCCGTCGATAAATAACTTATATTTAAAACAGCAGTGTTTTTCAATGCAACAAATTTTTGTTTCATTGGAATACAAACAGGTATCCGGAGGAGCCAATGTTTTTTTTGGGTATAAGATTTTTATTTTTACGAATTCCTTAATTCGATCTACTCCTAAACCTGTTGATTCGATTCTACACAAAAATTATTAGATTCGGTTAAGAAATCGAGAAGTTATGAAAATGTTCTCTAATACTTATTCGAAGCCGGGGTGGGTCGCTAGTTTTATAGAAATATAATTTTCACTTGTACAATTAAAGCAAAAATATCGTAAATTATATTCCGAGGTTTTGTGTTCTTTGAAATTCAGGTTTGTTAATAAAGAATACTGATATTATTATCGTACAGAATATAAATATATTACAAAATATAAGAAAAACCTTTCACTTTACACCGATTGAATACATACAAAATCAATGACTGAATTCTAGTAATGAAGTAGTGTAATAAACATTGTTTCTCATATGTACACTAGCAGCCTAAATTTCCAGCATCTACGCGGCACTAGTTAGAAATAGTGCAATCAACCGTTATCATCAATGACCAAATTTCCATTTTGATGGAGTTCCGTCCGTACATTACTCCATCTCACTATTTTTAGAGATCTGTACCCCGTACCATAAACGGAACCCTTATAGAATCACTTCGTCGTCTGTCTGTCTGTTAAGACCCATTTTCTCAGGAACACGTAAAGATATAAAGTTGAAATTTATATCGAATACATAAATCTACGGGCACTTGGTGGTGTAAAGCCAAGTTTCTAAAGTAACGTAATCAAAAAATATTACCATTGATGCCGCAAATTACGACTCTCGCAAGGGAATCGAAACATATCGTGACCCGTCCCGTGAACCTAGAATAATAAGATTTGTCATAATATCACATAAAAAATATTTTTGGCATATATGTAAATATATTCTAACTTCAAAGTGAAAGGTTTGTTTTTGGATTAGAATCATGAACATGGTAATAATATAACATTTTTGTCATAAGAAACTCTTTCCGCGCAAGTTCAACTCACAACACATAACAAGATCCAATAGAAAAAGATTTTTGGTCCCATAAAAGTACTTAGATCCAACTATATTTTAACTTGACACTACAAAATATTGAACTATTTGACTCCCTTAAAAATAATGATACTAAACAAGCCCCTATGAATTTAATAATTCACAATAATAATACGTATTCTTGTGAGAAACCTCCAGCCAACACAAAGTAAATGTGATTTGTAAACAAACCATATATTACTCATAATTATGTACTTAATTACACGTTGACGACACCTCTGACTTGAAAATGAATTAGTGATTTCATTATCAAATAATCGATAAAAATGATAATAAGTTCTGGTCAAGTATGTCACGATCTACTTTGATGAAATCGGTCTTAATCTAAAACAAAATTTAATAAAAGTTAATGACTGAAGTCAATCGTGTTGATATGCCCGAACCATGGATCATCTTTGTTACTAAGGCAACATCCATGGAGCCCTCATTCAACTTATGACTTACTTCGGTATTTATGTCAATTCATTCAATCAAATGTTTTAATTTTAATTTATTGTAAGTTTTTATTTGTAATTTGATAATGTAAATTATTATAATAGAAAAATACTAGAAAAAATCGACTCGGGTCACAAGTGAATCTCAGGCGGGAATCGAACCCGCAACCTTTGGAAATCCGGTCCAATGCTCTCCCAATTGAGCTACCGAGCCTTGCGAACACTCGTCGAAATTTTCTAGTACATTCCTGATTTTACGCTGTAGGCCAGCGTTGTTTCATCAATGAGAGGAACATCCTCTCGTATTCGAAAGAAACATTTTTACAAATGTTTGGTCAATCGATTAAGATGAAACAGCCATGTTAGATTTATAATTTTTATATATTTTATGCATTTTCAATGCGATCTTATAAGATAAATTATTATAATAGAAAAATACTAGAAAAAATCGACTCGGGTCACAAGTGAATCTCAGGCGGGAATCGAACCCGCAACCTTTGGAAATCCGGTCCAATGCTCTCCCAATTGAGCTACCGAGCCTTGCGAACACTCGTCGAAATTTTCTAGTACATTCCTGATTTTACGCTGTAGGCCAGCGTTGTTTCATCAATGAGAGGAACATCCTCTCGTATTCGAAAGAAACATTTTTACAAATGTTTGGTCAATCGATTAAGATGAAACAGCCATGTTAGATTGATAATTTTTATATATTTTATGCATTTTCAATGCGATCTTATAAGATAAATTATTATAATAGAAAAATACTAGAAAAAATCGACTCGGGTCACAAGTGTAATAAAAAGATAAGTAGTATAGGCACTACTTATCTTCCCATTTCGAAGGCTAAGAGAATATTTCTATATATCTATCTATTGCTCTTTGTCGAAAAGGTTCCCAAGAACCTGATTCATGGCATAGGTCTCTACTTATCTGTAACTGGACTGGGTGATCCTGATGATAACGAGCAGAGTAAATACAAATAAAATTAAAATGTTATCCTTAACTTTTACTAGGATGTCGAATCTGTTAACTGTGAAATGCAAACATTTTAAAAATTGATATTTAATAGTTGTAGTGAAAATTATACCATTGCGGGTGAAATTCACTAACTCCGTTCTAAAAAGGAATAATTAAAAATATCAATCAAAATTTAAATGTAAAAATAACTAAGTTTATTTTTTGTAATAACAAATCTCGGAATATAATGTAATACATTTATTGCAGTAATTTTACCTTTTGCGTTTTATTTTTCTTAAATATGGCCCCTTAAAAATTAAAAAGTTTTATTAAACTTTAAACCTTCATAACTCAAAACACCATTGGACCTATTTCATGATTTTTCGCTCTTACGCGACGATATGTAAATATGGTTCATTTATTTTGATACGAGAACTGGATAACAACATGAACATTCCATTCCATTCACCAATTCCATTTTTAAGAAGGATACTGTCATCATTTTATAAATGAAGCTCTGGTTGTTTTCTGATAATTTTGCAAAGCTCGATAATGTAAAAAGACAGATAATAGTATGCGATGTTTAACAAAGTGTGGCTCGGCCAACTTACTAAACACAAAACTAAAGAGAGTCTACTGTGAGAACTGCTGTTCTAGATATCTCATTCTGGCTTCTAAAAGAAATAACAATCTACCCCTCAACATTTGAACCGGCAACCCTTGACTTAACTGCTCGAGTCTTAGCTTGCACCCTACTAAAAGGAACACCCTAAGTGTATTTTTGTTTGCCGATATTATGCTCAGGAAGCAGTGGGAATTCTGTTAAACAAAGCACCCCTTGAAAACAATGATAAATTATAGAATGCAACTATAACAATTCAATCATGACATTAATTTGTTACCTCACAGAAAATGTTACTAAGAATCATTAAAATATATTTTGTGAACGAAAATAATTTAAAGTATTCACGATTAATTCTAATAGTGTTAAACTGCTGTGTTTGACTAAATTTCTCAATTGCAAGAATTCACGTGGCTGTGATCAAATGGCCAACTTGAAAGGAGTTACCAATCGTGAGCACGAAGCTTTGAGCTGTCCTTTGACTCTAAACATTTGATTGCTGTTGAGAAATACTTGTGCACATTACGAATGCTTGGCACGTTTTCAGGCGACATTTCATTCATTTGATTTTCGTAACCTGTGTAGATTTTAGTGTCTAAATTTATTTAAGAAAATTAAGACTAAAATTTAATTCAAGCTTAAAAAGGTGCCTGCAGTCCATGTGATAACACGACAGAAGTTGCCCTAGTTATATTGAATTATGTTCTGTCCATCTATTTATGATACGCTTGTATTCTAAAATACCACAGAACTTGGATTCAGAACAATGTATGTGTTATATGTGATGGAACAATGTGTGTGTGAACTCTTGTGGGTAATGAACAATTACCCAAGTATCCATAACACGAGCCTAAAAGTGCCTTATTTGGACAAGGTTAATTGATGTGAATGTTAGAAATACTATTATTATTTTATTATTAAGATCTTACATAATTCAATAAAATATAAATACAAAAAACATATAAATAAAAACCCATTATTTATGCCCATCTAATTAGCCACGCTGACAATCTTTGTCTGCATTTAGACAATACAATGGATATATTTCAAAGTCCATATTAATGATATTGTATAAATAAGACGATAAAAAACTATAAATAATAACAATGTTAAACTCATGAAATCATAAACATATTTGTATTTGTGCAAATTTATAGTAGTATGTGTTCGTTAGTGATATCAACTCTGACCTTTTTTCATCTCTTCAGGACAGTAACGATGTATTGCAAGGCTTTTTGTTTTTTAAAACAGTATGCAAAATATTGTTTTCTCACTGTTAACAAGTCTGTCATTGTGTAAAGACTATAGATTGGAAATTAGCATTTTTTTAGATACATGAGCTTAAAAAGTGCTCTCTATGCCCTTTCAACCTGTAGAAAATGTGTTCTAAGGCACTTCCCCCTACTATTATAGTACAGTATTAAATTTGGATTGGGACAGCGTGAAGTAAATTTGGTTTAGTAGATTTCTGAAGGTTATGTCTAAGAGTTTTGAATATCAACACAAGTCTTCTTAGTCTACAAGAAACCACTTCCACATGAGATTGCCATGATAACCGTTGAGACACAATAATTCCTAGGTATTTGGTAACTATAACTTATATTAAGGGAAAAATACACGCGACTTCTTTTGCATTGTTTTTATGGTGGATTTGGATAACAACATTACTGTCAGATTGGGTTCTATCCGTTTAAGTCAAGCACATGTAATTGGTTTTGGAAGTGTTTATGTTAGCAAGTTTATACCGTAGGAAATACTTAATTTTATTTCAATACATAAGAGAGAATTAAAGTTTTCATTTTTTTTACCTCTACTATTTTGCTACAATTTCAGCTTACCAGACAAATTCAATCTTAGTTCACTAAGCTTGTAAACAATTAAAAGCTTAATCCACACGCTTTATTCAAGTAAATTAAATGCTTAAATAAACACGAGTTAGTAAATGATAGACATAATACTGTGTCAGTTATGGGAAACCACCGCGTGGTTTTAAAATTAACTGTTGTAACAACTCACAGAACACAATTCAGTTTATTTATTCAGTATAGCGGTATAAATTAAAACTCATTTTCTAAGAAATAGCTGTATCTGAGTCACAGTGCCATAATGACAAAACGAAAAGAACTAACATTAAGTTGGATTGATGATACACTGACGATCTTATTAAAGCGCCCACCAAGAAGATAAACTTGTACTTAAATGTAAAAAGTAACAAACATTCAGAGAATTTTTCTAAAAACCACATTCTCTTTTGACCATAAAGTGAACTGTGTTGAAAACTGCTACATAATTCTTGTAGGAAGGTTATAAAATATTAAAATGAAATACTTTTTAGGAACAACAAAAACATTTTTAATTTCGTATTTTTATCTCATCTTGACATCGCTGTCAGGGTCTCATTCAGTGTACTAGGATCTTGAAAAGGAAATGAAACGCTAGGATGTACCAAATATATGACATATAATTAATGAGTAAGTTTTTTTTTATTTTTAGTACACAGACATGTGTAACTTTTGGACACATTTCTGCATTTATTTCAGTTTGAATATTGTCAGTGTTACAAGGATAAAATCAATCAACTAGTATGAAATTTATTAAAGATTATAACAGACACCATCAATTATGCGAAGGTACTTCTACTAAAACAATGTTATCATATATAAGTATTATAATAAAAAATAATCATAATTGACAAAAGTACTTCTGTACTATTTTCCAGTGGTATTTCCAGTGGCTATATCAATAAAGCTATCACGATAAACTACATTTTGTTATTGGAGGACCACGCATTAATCAGCACCCCTGCTCTACATAGTTCGAGAGCTTTTGCGTAGTAAAGAGACCTGCTGGCGCCAAAGACGTGGCCTAAAAACAAGCGATATTACGCTTATGTTTTTAATGTTGACTCTTACAACTGACGGATTACACTAAACCTTGTAAAGTCTCTAAATGGTTGGAACAAAATACGCCTGGATTTGACTTTTCATTTTCCGAAGAGAATTTGTAAATGTTCTGATCTTAGAAAAGTTCTTAAAAAAGTGGATTAGTCGACGAAATATTATGGTCTTTTTTGTGTTAAAATAGAGTTTTTCGCAATGTTTTTCTTTTTTTTTCAAGTTTCCACCCTAAATCCCCGACCCACCGCTTCCCATCACATTTCCCGGCCGCGCTATTACTTTTTTGAGCAGAACGTCCTTTTTTTTTTATTTTCATAAAAAAAATGTCATTTCCAAGAATACGAATCCTAATTTCAGTAAAAATTCAAGGAATAGTCGTAAACAGTATTCTAGAACTTCCAACAATTCGATGAAAAATGTTCGTATCAACAATGGATTAATTAAATATTATTCTGTGCAAAATAAAAACATAAATTTTAACAACATTTAGCGACGAAGAAATTAACTTTTATTTTATTACTACTGTAAACTTTCTTTACTACCCACACCATGTTTGTCAATTCTTAGTGGATACCGTTTAAATATTCTACGATTAGAGACGACTATAATTTTCTTTTGGAAGTTCGGGAATAAATTACGGATGGCGATCAAGGTTTCGAAGCTTTGAAACAAGTTTTAAGTAGCAATTTTACTACTATTAGCTGATCAATTACATTAAATTATAGTACGAGTAGCAGTAAAATACATACGTATTCATTGATTTTACTTTAATTATTACGAACGCATTAAGTAACCACCGGTTACAAAGACAAGTTCCTCATATTTATGTACCAACTATATGTAATAGCAAATTACAAAATTAACAATTTTCAAACTGTTATTAAAAATATCGATATATTTATAATCAAGGGGATAATGTTTTTAAAAATACATAAATGTGTTGTTTATTTCTATTTTTAAAAGAAAGTTTAATGCATACTTTAATCATTATATTATATTATTAAGCAGAGAGAAGTAATAGAAAGTACACATATATTTTTGTGTGTCAACTAGTATAAAAATTTTTTAATTTATATAATAATATATATCTAATTTCAAATGGTTCAAAATCTTATCATTCGTTGCCTCCAAATGGTTTTAATTCTATTTTCGTGATTTTTTGTTTGACAAACATGCCGTATTTACACTTAGATATACATATACGGACAAGTGGTGGAAAAATAAAATAAACATTGACGTTAACAAATATTGCCGGAAGAAAGCATTTGGAAATCCTACCTGATCTATAACCGTTGCAAGTAAATAATTCTTGAAACAACCAGATATTACCACAGTTATTACGAAAAGGAAAAGAAAAATACAATTATGTCGATAAAAGCGTTATCTTCCAGACAAACCGTAAGAGGGACTGTACAATAATAAATAGGCAGCTCTATGGTATTTTACTAAGCAAACAGAAGACTTACAATATACCTAACATAATCTTTTTCAAGTCATTAGACTTAATGATAGAATGATAATGTAACAATTTGACACTATTCAAATATTGACATTGTAATAATTAAGATAATTTCTTTTCACATTTTTTTTATAAAACATGCATAATTTTTTATTTTAAATCATGATACCGTAATTAATTTCTTATTTGACGTAAATATTATTACAACATTTATGTAGTAAACATGTTAAGGCACAAAAATGTTATCGAATGTCTAAATGTTATACATGTCGTCGTCATTGTAAACAAATAAATGATTGATAAAATTTAAATCTATCTTTTAATAATATAAATGTATACCTAAATATATATAGTTATGAATATGAAGTTGATGAGAAAGTTGTTTTATAAGAAAAAAACATTAAAAAAATTATATACAATATATAAATAATAATAACACACATACATAATAATAAATGTGTGTATACACATGTTTATAAATTTGCCATTAATCAAGACAGTTTTCGAAGGAGAGTGACACGACGGCTGTCACTGGCGAAACATCAAACGAGCTGCCATCTTGTTGCGCACTTTTTGATTAGACGCAACGGAGGCCGCACGTCATCGGCGAATCGCTGACATTGTCGATTATCAATTTAATCTGTTCTATGCATACCAATCAGTGATTATAGTAAGCGTAAATTAAATTTATTGAATTAAATAGCCATCCGAAAATTATAACCCCACGTACGATGGACCCGCCTGGTGATAATTACGAAATGCCGTAAAATTAATATGCCATATTTTGCGATTCTTTTATTTTGAATGGCTACGGTTGCTGTCGGTTTCCTATAACCGGGTTTAAAATAAATCGGATTTATTCTCTAAGCAACTTATTTATTTTTATCTTTCACACTTTATAGCTACAAAGTCGTATTATGGTTACCGAAATTAATCTTGAATTTTACTTCGAAACTGTTGCCATTCAACCCATTTAACCCTTAACACCACTTGGTTTTTTCAGCTTACACATCTACACTCGTGGGGGACCTAAGTCCCCACTATTTGTATTCAATATTTAAGTTATTTAGTATGAAATATCTGAGGATAAATTTTCATAAAATGAACAAGAAACATATATTTAAGTGAAAAAACAGGTTTAATCGTATTTTAAACAAAAAAAAAATATTATTTCTAGCAACAAACAAAAAGGTTACCAAAAAACAAGTTACATTTATATTGTTTTCGTCACAACCCCAAATAATATTGAAAATTAGAATATCAAAACAAAAAAAAACTTATTTCTAATAAACCAATATACCTATAAACAAAAACAAACATAAACTCTTCAATAAGTTTAAGAACATGAAAAATCACAATAGGAATAGTTGGCCAATATTTTTCTTATCTTATTCTTAGCAGTCTCAATAATTAGTCTCAACATTATAATTATAATCTAAAATAAACTTATTGCTGACATTTGGTACATATTTTCACATCAATAGAGTGGATACGACAGACATTTTTCATACATTAAGAGCAAACTCTGGGAGTATTGCTATCTTTACTTCGTGGGCACAAATGATACCTAGATTTCTTTGGTTTTTTATTTTGACTAGGATCCTTGTGTTGGTAGACCTTCAGATACGTCAACACCAACCTCGCGTAGAAACTTTTCCATCATATCCTTCAGCTCCTTACTAAGATTAGACAAGCGTCTTCTTTCTAGAACATGTGGAATCACTAAAGCATATCCAAGTTCTTCTAAAAACTTATTGATCGGTTTGTGATTCGATGCGGTGTAAAGGACATGACTGTTTACACCGTAAGCAGCACATTTCTGGTCTAGAGCGTCTACGCCTATCGTCTGCTGTTCGATGTTTTCTATTTCTTCATTTTCCGAAGCACTGTCAGCCACGTCGCTATCCGTATCGTGGTCACTTACTTCGTACTCTGCATCGCTCAAATCTGATAATAATTCAGGAAAAATCTCGTCGTTTCATTTTCAAGATCATTTAATAGCCTTTCTATCTGCTGGGGATTCAAATCTTTAGCCATATTGCACCAAAACCTATAAAAAATACAAATGTATAAAAATAATAATATGGAAAAATACCTACATAACTACACTCGTGGGGGACTTAGGTCCCGCAACGGCACGTACCTCACAAACCACAAACGTGAACAGCGCACACATCCGTCCCCTGCTAGCTCTCGGGCGTCACTGGGAATACACCGGACCGCAACCGCGTCGCATTTTAAATAATTATGTTATTTGCAAAAAAGTAGGCGGTGGGGGAGCTAGGTCCCCCACGAGTGGTGTTAAGGGTTAACGACCGTTTCAGTTTAGATTGCATATAGTTGCGGAAATTACTGTTCTGCCTATCATGATGAAGCTTTGAACTCCTTTCGTTTCAAGGCGTGACCGACATACCTGTGGGATTTTGGAATGTATGAATATCGACAGAAATTTGTTGCTCTGCCACCAACCAAAATGCAAATTTTTTGGTGACAGAGTAGCAAATTCTTCAAGTATATTTTTAAACAGTAAACTAAATATATAGTTGCTTTATTACGAGCCGCGTCCTTACAATATGTAACACAGGCATGTTTGTGACAAAAGTCACAAACGCTGTGCTTCGGTCCATCGATCTGAAAGTTTAGAGCTTGTAAACAAGTTTGTTGCTAGATTTTATTTTCGCAACCTATATAAAACGAGATTCCTTTTTTCAGAATCAATGTATCCGAGGTTCGCGGAGCCAATACCTAATGTTACAGTCACAATAGGCAGAGACGCGCTATTGGCATGTGTCGTCGAGAATTTAAGAGGATTTAAGGTAGGTAATTATGGTAATAAAACCTATATAGAAAGTTTAAGTAAGAGTATTGATAAAAGCGAACAATTTTAATCTGGAAAAAATTATACAATTTAAAAAGTAGCCTTTCTAGTCAGCATTTAAAAGGAGAAACTATCATTTTTACTAGTTTGAATTCGTCCCGTTCCAATTCCGTCCAGTTTGAAAATTGTTTGTATTAATATGCGAGGTGTGCATTTACCGGTTAATATATTCGTTTACCTTTTTGCATAAAGATATACTTTAACTGCAAAATCTTTAGCAAACAAAATCGACTATTTACAAAGAATAGACCATATTTTTTTTTATCATATTCAGAGAGTAAAACAGGCAGTTTACGTTGAATGAATGGGTAATATTTTTGATCCGAAATTATTTTCGGGAGATTGAGGCACAGAAATATGAATAGAAGTAAGTGAAATAATTTAATGCAGTTTTAAATATTAACGTGCCTTAGATTAATGAAAAGCTACTGGTGCTGTAATAAAATTATATTATATTATATTTTCGATCAGACGTATTATTCTTCCTGAAGAGCTTTACCTATCTCAACCCCAGAATTCAAAAATTATTCGTACCTATTTTTTTTTTCAAATCTAGTTAAGCTGCTTCATCGTAAAAACGCTACGACTTAGGGATAGACAGAATAACTTTAGCATTTATAACATTGGTATGGATCAGTTTTGTATGTACAGTTTAACTAAACAAATCCTGTTATTTCAGGTAGCATGGGTGCGAATGGACACGCAAACCATATTAAGCATTCATCACAACATCATAACACAAAACCCTCGAATAAGTTTATCGTATAACGATCATCGATCGTGGTACCTTCACATCAAGGAAGTGCAAGAAGTAGACCGAGGCTGGTACATGTGCCAGGTTAATACGGACCCCATGCGATCGAGGAAGGGTTATCTTCAAGTCGTAGGTTGGTACCGACTATTGCATTATTATTTCATGTATTCATAATATGTGTGAAGCTCACAACCATCATTTGATATTGATCATTATCTCGGCGAAATGACATTCATTGCAAAACGAGGGAATTCCCATAATCTACACGCTAGGCAGGCGTGTTCGAGATCACAGTTAAGGAACGTAATTCTAAAAACTTCAGGAGTTCCAGTAATTAATTTATTATTAATTTAATTTAATTAATACATTACTAATTTTCTGAGTACATTATATTTATAAATATAGATTATATTAATGACGAATAACTTATGAATATATGTTATGTAATGTGACATGTTTACAATCTTATTAGTTAATTTTGTTCTAAGCATAGTAAATATTATGTAACTCTTTACTATATTGATATAGGTATTTTCTCGAAAATGTATCCTTAAAAATTTCCGTGAAATTCACAATAATAGGGGCTTGACGGTGTAAAAAGTCGATCTAGCTTTTTCTCATTACAACGCAATAGCCAGAGTGTAGGCCTATCAAGAAATTTAACGGTTCGAGGGCGCAAATTGAAATTCAGTAATGTGGTCTGAATTATTTAAGTAATTTTTTTCTTGTTTAATTTTGTTCTTTAATGATCTATTCAACACAGGGCCACAGCCGGGCAAAAACAAGTAAGTAAAAATACTCACGAATATGAAATTGAATATGAATTGATTGTCGTGAATTAATAAACTAATTCTGGGATTCTCTTAATGCTAATTTCACTAATAATATATTTTATAAAGCCAATAAGTTACTTATCTACTTGGTAATCAGATAAACGTCATTTGTGCCTCACGTGAAAAAACTTTCGTATGCGAGTATAAAGAAATGGTTAAAAAAATAAGGATAAGGATAATAAAGGCATTCCACCAATTGGATCACCTGTAGCGAGCAAATAAGACTTAGATACTATTCAGTAAATAAGTAATCATTCTTGCTACCATGAAAAAGTCGGGCAAATTAGTAGCCAAAACTGTACCTTACTTTTGTGTCATTTGCTATAAGAACTAAAACTATTATTCCATCCAAAATGGTATCCAATATGTAGTATACAAAGTTTCTTTAACATTACCAAGGTGCTTAGCTCCATAATAGAAATCCAGAAAGTAAAATTATTTGGAAAACAATCCTAAATAATATACCTAATACGTGCTTAGTTTGAAAGAAATTCCTTTGATAATACATTGAACTGTAAGGGATGCACCGACACTATTTACAACTTAGTTTTATATTATTTCTGAGGCATGTTCATCAACGGAATAATGTATGAGCAATTTAAAAATAAATTTATACATGGAAGATCATCAAATTATATATCAAGTGATAATCATTTTTTTTTAAATATAGTCAATCATGTCATGGTCGTGGCCAAAATATATCCATAAACAGATTGAAACATTTGCATTTGGGACAGTACAAAGTTCCGGATCAGTAATATATTTCATTTGGAACATCGTTTCATCAAAATGGAAGTATTTATTTTAGGGTTACTTTCACGCTGAAATTTGTGTCAGACGGGATATTTGTCGAAGACTTGTTAATTAAAAAACATCGTTACAAAACCATAATTTGCAATAAGAAAAGGTAAAATCGCTTTAAATTCATTCAGCTTAGGATTGTCAGTTAGTATTATTTATTAAAATTAAGTAGCTGGCGTATTAAAAAATCAATTTATTAGACAATTATTGTCAACAAGTACAAGTATTTACACTCAATATTTACATATTAAAATTAAAAGATAGTATTTCAGACACTTCTCTTAAAGTAACTCAGCGCTGTGCGCGCATTTCTCTTCTCTCTCATTCACTCACTTTGTTCCGTCGAGATAATAGAGTTCCGAACGATACATATACCACGAATAGTTGCCCCGTAAACCCAGGCAACAATTCCGAATCATTCGGGACACATTTATGTTTCGTAACACTGAGTCGACACACGTCTACTTGTCATTGCCACTATTTGATGAATACACCAGTTTTGCAAAAAGTAGTTAGTGCCAATAGATATCCTTGACTGCGATATTATAACGAAACTGATATATTATCTACGCCACGAATATCTGCTCCCAGAATAAGAAGAGCAATGGTGATTTAGTACATGCGACTAGTTGGCATAATACGGATATAACTTAATAAGATTTCCCGCTTTTTTCGCTCAATTTTCTTTTGCTTGCTGACATTTATTTCTTAAGAAGTTAATCAATTTTCAAGGAATATTTTATTTAATGAGTTAAACTTTTAGAATTACTGTTTCATGTGAAGCTTTACTGAACAAACGATCTGTGTCAAATCTTTATTACTCGTATGACGTGAGGGTTATGTAATAGAATAGGCACTCCGTATGTAAACAGTAGCCAAATAAAATGTTTCGTAATAGTTACATAGTACTAAGGAAATCGGTATCTCAAAAGAATGCGGTGCCAAAACAACTTCAGGTCATCGATCCAAAATAGCGCTAACTTCTTAATTACGTTTTCATTAGTAATTATTTTCTTAGTAACATCAATAATTTGGTTATGAAATTTCGTATCTTTTATGATTCATTATCTAGCCTCTTTTGCTTTGCAAAAGAATTTACTTTTTAAATACACAGTGTTAATTGTTAAAGTTTCAAAGTATTGCAAAGCAACATTTATCAATACCTTAAAATATGGGCTAGATCATAAATCACATCATTAACATGAGTCCGCTATTTGCACAATACTCATACTTTAGTGTGTTGGCAAAATCGGCCCACACGCTACGCTAATAGTGAGAATTTCATACGTAAGAACCCAATTTTTAAAGTAAAGTGAAAAGCTAAAGTTTCTGGGTGAATAATATTAAGTATTTTAATTATTAATGTATTTATGCTATAGGTAGCTTTGTATTATTTCTCTATATAGATGGAGAAACAATATATATTGCCACTGATTAACATATAATATAAGCCAATTTAGCAATGTTTTCCTACAGTTTTCTGGTATTTATTACCCCAGTTATCTGATTGTATAGGTAACTTAGTGAAAGGAGTTCCATTAATATCAAACTTCAAGCAACTTTGCAAAGACAGAGTTCTCCTTACCTTATTGACTGTGTCTATTCGTGCAGTGCCACCATCAATCATCGATAACATGACGTCGACTGACATGGTGGTGCGCGAGGGCTCCGATGTGACCTTGGTGTGTCGTGCCTCGGGTTACCCTGAGCCGTACGTCATGTGGAGGAGGGAGGACGGACAAGACTTCAACTATAATGGGGAGTCAGGTATGACCTACTAAAGAAATTGATGTATTTTTTTCTGTTTTCGCGTTATATATTGCGATAGTTTTTCTTAATACAGATAAACTTATGATTTGATTTTAATTATAATAGAATTTACCTTTTTAGAAAACTGGGTAAAAGCAGTAGCAACCTTTTGTCTCTCATATTAGAGCAAGCTTGATAGATTAGTATTTAAGTATAACACACAAAAATTGAACATTTATCCAGATTACAAACCCGAATGGTTTAAAATGAATTTGCTTAGAATTTTATAAAAAATATCAAATTTTACAGTTTTCTTAATGTGCAGCATAATAGCAACATCATTACTATTTTATATATTATGTTTCTTAATCGATGTAAATTACTGGTTTGATATATTATTTTAATATTATAAAATTATAAAATATTATTGATATAGAAAAAATAAGTTAGGAAAATTCTTTTAGTTTCCATACCTCCATACAGATGTATTCAAACTGTACTGTTTCTTCTTATTATCACAAATATTTTTTTTCTATTCCTTATTAAGTTAGAGTTTTATAACCGTTAATTTAATATTAACGGTTATAAAACTTCGTCACCATTAGATTAATGTTAAAAAATTTAATAATCAAATTTTTTTATGAAGGCATAATCCAGAAATGGAAAATTAATTCATTTTCAGGATGCCCGTATAGTAAACATTCTAATTTTATCGTCCAATAAGTGTATTATTTTATCATCTTTTATATACCGTTCATATTTTTAAGCACTTACATAAGTGCAGATTTGAAGTAGCTTTCAGCGCCACTCGCTACTTACAACAACATTTAAATCCATTACCCTACATTTATTTAAATAATTGTTAATATCAGCATTAGATTTTTGATTTTTATGTTAACTATTTGTTCATGTACACCTTTCAAAATAATAATTTTCATTATACCAGTAAAGCAATTTTTGATAGCATAAATTCAACTTGTCTCAAGCATCATACGGGTGCTAAAAATATAAAAAAATATATAAAATTATTTATTAAGACAATTTGAAGTGACGAGATGAATGTTCCACAAGTGTGGACCTTGAACATCACCTTATGATTATCAGTCAGCCTATTATTGTGCCCAATATAGAGCAAAGGCCTTCCTTAGGATCAGGGG
This sequence comes from Calamotropha paludella, assembly GCA_927399485.1. Classification (NCBI taxonomy): domain Eukaryota; kingdom Metazoa; phylum Arthropoda; class Insecta; order Lepidoptera; family Crambidae; genus Calamotropha; species Calamotropha paludella. Next base: position 14,787,551 of record OV656815.1, on the reverse strand, counting down.
ATGTAAATCTCTGCAAATGCAGCCAGGAATAATGGCAATGGAAATTTGTTTACCCTTTCATACGCTGACATCTCTTGCAATAGTTGCATAAGTTCCACAATCGTATGCTGAGTGCAATAAGCTAGTGAAATGTATTTAATTATGTGTTTTGTTTCTACTGGTTATTTCTTAAATGCTACAAACAGAAACGTCAATAAAAGTTTATGGTGTTTCTGAAACGCAAAAAATAGTAAATAGGTAAATGCTAGTGAAGCTTTTGGGAAGCCGGAAATTATCGGCATCCAGGAATTCCGCCCAGTGATTAGGTAACGCTTCCATTATTGTCGCTTATTGTAAGAGGATTCTATTTCCAAGAAGTTTGCTGAAAATTAATGCTTACGTATTGCTGTAATTCTGTTATACATACAATCTTGCTCGGATCATTTCTCAAACAAGTTGTAATAGAAATAATAATTACCCAGCTGAATTTATATTTTTCTTGTTATTTATTTGGAAATAATATTAAAAAACGCATTTCAGTTTCATCGAATCTTATAAAATATGACTTTATTACTTATTTAAAAAGTTTCGCTGAGACATTTTGTAAACCATTCCTTATTATTGAAATGCTAATGGTAATAAAACTTCTACTTATTATATAAACTGACACGTTAAAAACTAAATCGACTAAAACGAAATAAACGAACCCAACATTAAAAAAATCATTGGCCGTTCGTATGTCTCGCAAAACTCGAAAAGTAGTCTTTGGATAGCGACGAAACATTGTTAACTTGTTGTACGCATTTAGAAGGTATATAAAGTTATTATAAAAGCGCATTCCAAAGTGCGCCGGGCTCAGATAGTTATATAAACCAACAAATGTAAACAAAGATTTTTAAATGAATTAGTTCATAACATTAACCTATTAATGTCCCTACTATAGATGTATTAGTCTTACCGAAAACATCTTAGAGAGAATGGGTCATACCCCACCACGAGGGCCCAATGCGGATTAGTGCTAAGGTGAAATAGTTACCTATAATTATACCGTATAGGTATCAATGAGTTCAAACAGTCAGGTTGAGGTTAGCGGTTAGTGAACGTGACTGCAAAACTTTCGGTCGTGGTAAAAGTTTGTCGTGACGTGGATACTCGTAATAGAAGCATTTACCACGAGGATTACGGGAATATTATTAATGCGGTTCACGCTTTGATAATATTATTTCTTTATTAGAATAAAACACTTTTTACGGATTTTTTCTCATATTTTATTTTATATTTAATCCTGACGTTTCGACTCATTTACAGGAGACGTAATCACAGGATGACTATTCATGTAATGTGTAATGTGCGCGGAAGTGTAAGAACTGAATAAAATTATTTCTTTATATTAAAAATCATATGAGAGGCAAAATCTGTTTGCACAAACAGAGACTTTTATGTTGTGTATGTAAATTATGTATTCTATCCATAAGGAATTTCATATTCATAGAATGAGCACTGTTCAGTTTCGAATGAATAATTAGTGTGATTTGCCCGGAATTCATATTATTATTAATCATAACAATAAGTGTATCAAATAACTTGATAGATAATAACAACAGTTATCGTTTCTGTTATCGGTTTTTGTGAAAGTTGAGTGGTAATGCAAAGGCAATTTTAAACAACATATTACTTTTAGTAAACACAGAATCCAATTAAGGCTAAGTTACATAAACAAAAACTAAATAACAATGTAATAAAGGACTTAAACACGTAAAAGAAATAAAGCAGAAGTTAAAACTTTCACAAAACAAAAGCTTATTTCAAATGATTATATAACCACTTTAGAAATTGTTTTCAAAAATTTTCTTAGGTTCAAGTACATGTATATTATGAATAAAACATTATAAAACGTATTTATAGATGTCGTTACAAGAACAAGTATGTCGAACTTGAAGACAGCATAATAGAAACTTGAAACATACTTGCAAAGTTATTAGAACTATTAAATATATCTACAAGTTCTAACGCAGAATAGTTATAACGCTGTTCTAGAGCAGTGACATATTTTGTTTAACGAGGAGAACATATTGTTTGACGCCTTCCACTGGGCGTTGGGTGACGCGATCGGTACTTTTATGTAAGTGCTGACGGGACTACCCGTTAAATCCTTCATTATATATTTCTTTCGCCGTCAACTGAACATGTGGAACCGTTCTCCATGTAAGCCCACCGACAAGCCCGATAGCAAACAAAGTAACATGGGTACAACTAGGCATCGGCCCAAACTGTGCTGTGTGCGATTTACGTGCGATCAACCAATCCGCCGCCCTCAGTTCTGCTGTAGGCGAAAGTGTCATATAGCGCCTCCTCCTTCACTCAATCTGTTTGTAATGGAAGAGAGCCGCATTTGCGTTTCCTCGCAAAAGGTAACATTTGCCATAAATAAAGTTCATACAAGGGGAAGGTCTTTTCACATAGCATTTTAATGATAAATCATACTTTTTATGTTAGGCTTATTTAGGCAGGTAAACTAATCACCAATAATGGTCAAGACTTCTTAACAGAAAGCCCTTAGCTCTGAAAAACTAAATTATAAATTATAAAACTTGTAATATAACATGTACTACCTATTTTCTTTTGTGTTGTATCTAAGAGTATAATATGTTGTGTTGTATAAGTATTCAAATGTCTGCAAAACGTAATATGATTGACCGACTAATATATTTTGCTGTTATATCTATTGTTTTATAGGAAAAGAATGCATACCAGTTCAGTTCGTCATTTTTGTGATTTTTTTTAAATTTAGAATGGGTTAGCTCTTGATCCCGGGGGCCAAGACAGAATCCACAATGGAACGAGCTAAGAAGATGCCTAATCACCCTGGCTTTGAGAATTGAGGGGTTATAAAATACTAGCAAAGCGTTAAAAACTCAATGTTATGTATGTAAGATAAATTAGTAAAGCTCCCTATACTAATTATATCATCTATTTATTTAATTTATCGCAGTGAGCGTGGTGGATGGTGAAACTCTAACCATCACGAAGGTGTCACGACTACACATGGGCGCTTACCTTTGTATAGCATCCAACGGTGTTCCACCATCAATAAGCAAACGAATAATGTTGATGGTGCAATGTAAGTATGTGCAATGTAATAACTAGCAATACATCTTTAAGCTATAAGACTGTCAGAACGATCACAGAAGAACCTACTAACTTATACTTACGTGGCATACTCCGAAAATTTTGAGTAACTGATAAACCAACTTATATGAATAAAATGTTTTTATTTAATCTTTATAAAAAACCTCTTTACAAAGTTTCATGCGTCTGAAACAATTTTCGAAAAAAAATTCCAGTCACAGGTGTCAGAGTTTCATTTGACTAAACTAGATCATGCGCTGTGGAACAAGCGAAGCGAACGGAGCTTCAAATTGCATTTTGTATGCTTGCTTGCTTGCCTGCTCGCTTGTTGTTGTTTGCAAGTTCAAATTACACGACAATTAAATGCTTAAGTACCTACGTAGTTAACACCAATGTTAACCTACATATTTAGCCCACCGACGCTTGGAATAATGCTTTATAAAAAAATAATAGCAAAGATTAGGGATCGGAAATAGGTCACTCAAATTTTTCGAGGCTTTTGGGTGAAATAAAAAAATAGTAAATAAAAAGGTGTGTAATAAATGATAAGAAACTTAATTCTTCGAACAAATGTTATTTCGGCCGACATAACTTCAGTTAAAACTTTTTCGGCCGAGTGAACTGATACAGTCGAAAACGTGATAAAGATAAAGCAACGATTAAAAACGAAACGAAAAAAGTCGAAAAGTTTTCCGTTTAATGAAATTTGGTCAATAAAAATTCGAACTTATAATAGGTTACCGTTTCGGTAACGTTATGCGGTACCTAGCATGAAAATATCCTTCTCAAGTAAAAGTACTCGTGGGTAATCGTGTGAACGCTTCCTGATCAATCTGTAAATATGTTCTTTGTAAGTAATTCGCCTGTTATTTTAATTTTTTTTCACTTCTAGCACGTTTTCTTTTGTAACAGCCGTCAAATAACAACCACTCCTTCTTCATCCCCAAAATAAGACGACCGCGCTTTAATTCGCTACGTTAACAGCGCTTTTGTTGCTTTAGAAGCGCTTTCATCCATTAATGCCATTTGAAATCATAAAAAAACATCGTACAGAAATATTCCCGACGCAGTTCATTCGCATTTTTCATGCGACACAATAATTCAATAGCACTCAAAAAAAGTGGAGGGAAATTCGAAATTCGAACATTGGTACTTTATTTGTAAAATTTATTTTAAATACATAATTATAATCGGTCAGGATCTCATACAAAAAAAAAATAATAAGACTTTCTGAGTGGCAAATGCAAGAGCATGATATAAATGTGAATTTTTTGTTTGTTATTTATTAAAGTATTTTGGAAGTATCATAAATGATTGGCCACATAAACTGCTTTGCATGAAATTTGACTCACAAAAACAATCATTTGTCAAGGGCGATGAATTCTCAAGGCAATTATGAAGTCTAGTAGGGTAAAATCGTGAGAATCTAGTAATGATCGATACCATTCTCGACACCTTTATATCGATTACATGGTAGATGTCTGGGACTTTCAGAAAGCTCTACTTAATTAATAATAACACCTTCTGACATCAATAGTACAAGGCCTTGAATAATCATTTAATAAAAAAATACTTTCTTACTTCAGATATTATACGATAGACCAATTAATAAATTATTTAGGCGGTTATCCTATAGTTTCAATGGCATTCGTCAATTATTGAATTTCTAGAGATTTCAATTATTGTTGTCAGGCAGGCTAATAGTTATTCTGAGAATATATAACATCAACTATTCAAAGTCAAGTTTTGGCCGACATCCACGCCGACTTATACCCCAAACTAAAACACTAATTATAAGTAATTAATTTTCCAGTGTTTCCATTAATATTTATAATTTTGTAGTATTTACTAGTTAGTTTTTCTTTTTTGTGCATGCTGTGTCTACATATTAAAAGTTTCTTACCTATACCTAGTTGTAAAAGTTTCGTAGTCTTTGTTTAAAATATTGTGTCAACATGCAATAATGCTGATGAACCTCAATAAACAAATAATATAAGACAATGTATTTTAAAATAATTACTTTATTTTAAAACTACTTCAATAATATCTTCTACTATAAAGTTTGTAGTGTAGGAAATGTTAGAATTCTGTTTTTATATTGGAGATACTTTCTAAAATTTAAAAGTAATAATAAAACAACTTATTTATATTCAAAGTTACTATTGAAAGCGTCGACATGGAAACAAATGTATGAATACTATACATAATTGAACTATAAATTAAATAATTCATTGATGTGCAATTAACTCGAGAATATTGTTAACAGTTCCTCCGATGCTATCGATTCCAAACCAGCTGGAAGGTGCATACATTGGGCAGGATGTGACGTTGGAATGCCACACAGAAGCCTTTCCGTCCTCTATTAATTACTGGACCACAGACAAAGGAGACATGATCATTTCCGGTGAGACTTTTTATCAAACGTTATAACACTACATACAACACTATATTATATTCCTTCTATTTTTTCTCAACTTTTCCTTTAACATTAGATTTCTAAATTTCACAGCAAAAATTTAATGACATCTTCATTAATTTAAAGAACATGACTTTAAAATAATATTATCATTCAATAACTTTTATAGCAACAAAGAGACTTAAACTGAATTTCAGGGATGATATCAGAGAAGAGGCGATAATTTCAACATCGTGCTTGTCATTGTAACTAATGTCTTGATTTTCGCTTTCGGGTAAAATAGTATATATTGACACCCAAAACCACTTTTTTATTTGTACACCCACATATCAAAATGTCAGGTGTTGGTAGTAACCATTGATGCCTAAATAAAAATTATGAAAAGGAACAGCCTTCTGATATACTAACGTTTTAAATACAATTTTTATTAAAGCAACAACCCATACAGGTCAACGTTTATAACCGTATTATCGACTTCAACACATTTCATCATTGGTTATTTTTCTTCGACATCTGTGTTTGTTCAGAAAACATAAGTAATTTGATATCGAATATGGAAATATACACAGGTTTTATATTTAAGTAGAAATGGAAATTGTAGGTGGAAAATATGAGGCGTTCCCGACTGACAGCGGCTACAACAAATACATGATGCTGAAGATTAGAAATATAACCAAAGAGGACTTTGGCTTTTATAAATGTATTGCCAAGAATTCACTCGGCGAGACGGATGGTATAATAAAACTTGACGGTGAGATAATAATGTATTTACTTGCTTCAGCTTTTATTTTATAAACGACTTAATAAGCTGAAAAATAGAGAAATTTCATACATTTTTATTATGAACACAATACACAATTTTGATTACAAAAATCAAAAGCGGAAAACAACAAAAATGATAAGAAATTAAACCATTCAATGGAAAAGCGTTTAACATACCACATTCCTTTTAATAAAGTAACAGTATATGTGATAGTTATTAAGGATGTTACAAATTTGAGTTTAGTTAAAAGTTGATATTTAAGATTTATAATATTTTATCACATTCATTAGTACAAATTACTTGGGCTTATTCTTGTTCCTAATTGTTTAAATGATAATAAAAAAAGCAATGATATAAAGCATTTGTTCTCTTGAAGTGTTATTATATTACAGACTTATTGTGTCTCCATATTTGAAGGTTTCTTCTGCATACTAAATTCTTTCGTGCTTGGATTTTTTTCGATGTCCATTACAAAAGTGTTAGCTAGTGATCGAGCTATGTATTTGATTATTATGTATTCAGTTTTTAGAAGATGATTTTGTGCTGTGCATGCCACCACTAGTGTACTGTCTAAATTAGCAGTTTACTCTGCTGCGAACCGCAAATCATAATGACTATTTATATATTCTTCAGAGGCATATAAAATATGAAAATATCTAAATATATTATTATGAATCAATTTTGGAAATGTTTTGTTTATATTAATAGGTATGATGTATAGTCATTAAAAAAAAGTTTTGACTTTATATTTTCTTTACAACAGAAATACCAGCTCCACCTTCTGCATATACAACTACACAGAAAAGTATTTTAGACAATCAAACTATTAGAAAGAAAGGTAAGCATTTAGCTTATACGTGTCACCTTTTCAGTACAATAACTACACTTTGTTTTTCTCACACGATGTCAGGTCGCTTTCACGGATCATTATGTAACATTACTTTGTAATTTTAATAAATTTTTACAAGAAGGTAATGTTTGCAAAATTACGGACAGCACACTGATCGTCTTAGTATTAGCGGCAAGAGAGACACTGCCCTCATTGACTTTGTTGGAGCATTAATTGCTCTGAAAGCCTTCAGAGATAATTATTTAATTAAATATTTCAATTGAGCTTTAGTTGTCTTTAAAATTGAGTATGAGGTTATTCCAATCAAATTAACAAACAATGGCGGATGAAATAAACATATTCGTCATTTGATAATTTTTTCGCGACCCAAAGCTGTCTTCACGCTTCTATTGCCATAATAATTCATTTACACTATTTCATACATTTAATACTCACTTAGGAATCCTACATAACCATAATTTATTTCTATTGTATTTTTTTAACAGATAAATTTCCATCGTTACATAAAAATGAAGTCATCAGTTCTAATTTTCAAGGTGGAGCGTACGTAGAACAAATTAAAGATTTTGGTAAGTTTACCTTTTTTATATTTGATGCAGCTTTATATTACAATAAAGTCAAATATATTTTGTAATGACCATTGTAATAGTTCATAACCTTAATTCCTGATGTAACAAGGTTATAAGTTCGTATCCTACCGAAAGCAAATATTTGTTGTAGCAGAGTTTACTACTATACCATACGCTCATAGTGTTGTAGGCAAGAAATTTGATTAATTAAAAAATTTAGACAAACTCATTGAAAGAAACACCCTATTTTTATGGAACTGACCGGAAAACTTTTCGGATAAAAAGAGGTCATAGAAAATACTATCTTAAGCCTACGTTAAAAAATGTACAGTAGTACCTATCTATATTTTTGATGTTTAACGGAATGAAATAGCGGACGAATCACGACTTTTTATCATAGATTGCAGGATTATATAATTGAGCGAAGCTCTCTTTTAGGCAACTCACAAATTTCGCTTGTCTCCCTCCTGCTACTTAACGGTTCAACCGATGCGAACGAATTTTGGCATGAACATACATGATTTTAAACTGACGGATATAGGCTATGTAAAAAAAATATAGACTTTACCATGGAGGAATAATCACCGAAAGAAAAATTCAAAAGCTGATCACAGCCAAACCACTGAGACTAAATTGATGAAATTTGGAGCCAAAACTCACATGGTGGTCGTGACTAATGTGCAAAAAAAAGTTTTGGAATCGGACGTACCATCGAGGAATAATTACCCTTTAAAAATCTAATTGCTTCGCTCAGTATTTGCAAACAGCAGCATGTATTGCAGACCTAGTATAGATTGTAAGCCTAATTTTTTTTCCTATTTTAGTGATAACAACAGTCTCGATGAAATATGATTTAACAAAAATCAATGTAGTTAAAAAGTGTTTACCCCTTACTAGTGATTCCTAGGGCCAGTCGCACCGCTGCAAGTATTACAGTGCGAAAATTAACAGCCATTAACATTTTTCTTTTATTTACAGATATAGATGAATATGACAACTCTGCATATCCAAGAAAACAATCTTTATTTTTATTTGCGACATTAATTTTCTTCATAATTATATCAGCAAGGAGTAATTTTTTTTCTTGATAGTCAATTAAAATATTTGATATTTCTAAAGTCATTAGTTGTATATTTCATTTTATTCTTTTGAGCTAAATAGACAATAAATATCCCATTATCTTGCTAAAAGACAGTGTTATATGTAGGCGTCTGATATTAGGGTGTATTTGAGATTTTAGATGCATCGAGTGGTCGTTTGTATTGCATGAACAATTTTGGTTGACTAATGTTATGTTCCCAATATATCGAACAATGCATATTCTTACCTGAAACTAAAAAACTTAACTTCTGCAAAGATTTGATATTTGCGTATACTCAGTTTATAATAACTGGTGTAAATCGACTTTCAAAGATCTATAAAATTTTAGTCCGATGTTTTAAAAGTAACTTTCCCTTTTCTAAAAAAAATCACGCATGAAAGTGTCATATTTTCAATAAATAATTATACGAAACCGCTTCAAAACTTTTTAAGTTGTATGCAATTATGCAGCATATTATACGAATTCTAGTTCATAATTTAGCCTCTTGTACAGTTTTAAAGTGTTTGTCAGCTTTGCTATAATATTACATTAAATTGCAGACATAACATTCACATTTAATTACAGTTTTTTTGCTTCTGCAAAAAAACTGTAAATGTAATTAAGACTATATGACCGCTTGTAACGCTGTTGTAGTAAGGTTGATGATAGGAATGATAGTTACCAATCATTTGTAATTTTTGTAATCATTTTATTTTAGTGAAGGTAGGTAAAACTATACATAAACAATTTGAAACAATCCACCAAGGAACTACTAATTCATACATTGTTCACCAACTGAACGGTAAAATAGTGACAATTCGCCAACATCTTCATTTTTACCATTTCGAGTTAGGATGTTTAACGCAAAAACTGTATGCGGAAGTATTGGTTCAACGACATATTCTATGTATAAAAAGCGTGATTGTATGTATTGTGCATACATTATTTGTATATTTATCGATTACCAAAGTTAAGATAACATTAAAAAATAAATATATTTTAATCATAATTATATCACTAATGGGTAAACCCATTGGTACTGTAAAGGCTGGAATAGAGATCATCCATGACAAACATTTACATTTAAATACATCTATAACATACAAAATGGCGTCATAAGATTCTCTACTTTGGTGAATAAATTCGAATCCATTTATTAAAAACAACTTTATTAGTTTTATGGAAATTATAATTGTTTAAATTACTTTTAATAATAGTGTATAAATACATTGTTTCTCCAACATCGACTAGCAAAAATGCCTAATAAGATATTATTAATAAATAAAGAGGAGTCTGTCCACATTTAATAGTTTTAAGACTTTTTTACTTTTTTTGAATTCTTTAGATGTCACAAAACACATAGTAATCAAAAGTGTCATGTTAGTTTTAATAATAACGCTACATCCACTTTTGCTTCAGTAGTTATACTATTTCGTTTTTGCTTAGAATTATACGTGTAATTTTTTATTCATCCTTTTAACGTTAATTTAAAAATAAACTTTTTATTGATTTGCAGTAAATGTTAGCAATATAGTGTAAACTTTTATAAATGAACGATAGAACTTAAAAAAAGAACGATAACTTTGGAATAGGTATTCCGTGTTTTGTCTCTTTTCAACGATTTAAATTGATTTTATCGGCTTTAAAATGGAATTTAAGTGACATGAATTAACAATGCATAACTATTCCCGACTTATCCTACGTTCATTTGTAAAAGTATTAGTGGTAAGCGACTAGGAATTTTGTAATGAGTAGTACATAATTATTATTTCGACCATTGATACAAATGGAACTGCCAAATGAATGTGTAAATTGAAATAAAGCTTAATAATAAAATATGTCCTTTATTAAACAAAAAATATTCACCCTTTATTAATACAAAAATAACTATGATACAATAATTATAACATATTCAAGATTTTTGACTAAATCACTATACGATGATTAATATCAAACTAATCCATATTCAATATAATGTATATATTTTGACGACCGTTTGGTGCAACGATAGCACTTCTACCTTTCGCACCGGTCCTGGATTCGAGTCCCGGTAGGGGCAGATGTTTGTGTAATGAATACGAGAATGTGTATAGTATACGTTACCCTAGTATCTATAACACGAGCCTTACAGTGCTTGCTTTGTGTTAGGCTTATTGGTATGAATGTAAAAAATCAATATTATTATTATTAATATAATTAAACATAATTCATAGTTCGTTAACTATAATAACAATCTATACACAAGTACTAAATAAAATACAGGATTTTTATTGATTTTAAATAAAAGTAAAACGAATATTAAATTCTATGTATTGACATTTAATTTGAATATTGACTGACAAAATCTTTAAGGTGGAATATGTTGATCTAAAATTAAATATATTTAATAGATCCCAATGAATTTAGAGACTAAAACAAGGGAAAAAATTACCTATTTTATGATTTTGTCTAATGGAAATATGACTACAATTGCTTTAATGAAGGTTGATTATAAATTATTTTTCCCTAATTCTGCTATTGTGGGAATATATTTTAATTTCGCGTGAATATCTTTTAAAGTACCAAATACAGCCAGAAAAGTCTTATTTTATACGCTTTTGAAGCCAGAACCAGAAATAGAGTCATATCGTTTATTTCAACTTAAGGGTACCAAATAAATTTTTTGAAAGTAAAATATGCAGGAACTTCCACAATTCATTACAATAATGTAACATTCAAAAGTAAATTGTCGTAATTGTGTATTTTAAATAATGTGCAGTGATTCAACTCTTTGCAAATAAATTATTTACCTTTATGGTTAATTAAAAAAAAAACAAGGAATTATTAAAGAGAGAAAGCCAAAAAGTTCTAAGTCTGTCTTTCCGGAACTCAATAGGATCGATACGTAATTAAGGTTACTCAGAAGAGTAGTAAAATGTTTATTATCTGGCGAATTTTGAGGGAGATTCCATGCAGTAGTGGTCGTCTTTCAGCTGAGATGATGAATAATCTAACGTAACTGTCAAAGGATTTAAGGTAAGAGCAGTCACAACTGACTTTTTGATAGTTGTATAAGTAATCCCTTAACGCGCGACACACGCATGCCACCGGATATATAAGTGTCAAACGATACAGTCACTTCCTTCCTTGCTTTTGCGCTCTCTGGGACGAAATGCTGGTACAATTTTGGCGGAACTTCCCAAACTGCTAATATTTAACTATTTTCACGAAAGCAAATTTCCTTACTCTTTTATGAAAGTCCCTTTTAGACGAACTTCGGATTAAGCGAGTGAAATCTTGTCTAAGTACTACATTAACGATCGCTATGTTAGAATTCTGGTAGAGGCATAATAATGTGTTTGTATGTTATGCATACATTTATAATTACTAAACAGCCATTTACAAATCGTATTATTAGATCTCCATGGAACAAGTTTCATTTGATCTATTACATATAATGTATTAAATGAATACATTATAATATTTTTTTATATAATGTTTAGCTCCCGTCACTATACATGACAATTTACTATTATCTGACGTAGTTATTGACTCCTCAATAGTAGCATTAAAATTATGGCACAACAAGAAGCGGAAGTAATAACGACTTTGACATTAATAACAAAATATTTACAGAATAATAATCTTAGTTGTCCCTGTTAAAAAGGTATTCAATAACATAAATAGGTTTTCATAGGCTCTTCATAAACTCAGCATGTAAGGGTATGGAAATACAGCACTAATAACATATTTCGCTTTGGGGCAATAGTAGAAATAAAAAAGGGAGTTTATTACTCAAAAAATGCTGCGTACGAGCAATACGTCAAATAGCGCCATATGAATCTTGCCGACCATATTTAAGTGTTTATTAGTTTTTATACTAAAACTAAAATAAATTTAAAAAAGGCATTTAGAAGTAACAGAGATCATAACAGACTTGTATCTATAAGATATAGAGCATAAAACAACACCGTCCAGAAAAAAAAAAATTTTAAAGACAAATTTGCCGCTAAGGAATTTTAAAATGACGTGCACCAATGGTTGCTTAAGAATACATTTTACTCGGTGGAATAATTTATCAGGCACAAGTTCAATTAGTGAAAGTCATAAATGAAACATACCATTAGTAAAATGGCAATGTGATAGAATGGATATAGAGTAAGAGGTTGATGTTACAAAAACTCAGCACACGGATCTCTAAATGTGCAAAATGTGTCTAAATCAATCATCAATGTTTTTCGTCACGATAACCCCAAATCAAATACAAAGTCACCAAAAAAATGGGAAGTTAACTGGAAAGTGTACTTTTTAACAGACTAACAAAACTATTTGTCGCATGTTTTATACCAAATTCTGTATTTTTTGTAGCTGCAAGATTGCTCATTGGCCTAAATCCAAGATGTTTACAAACTCTTCAACAAAACGGCATATATATTCTATATTCTATTATATATATATTCAAATTTAATGTTATCAAACTTAATTAAAAATTACCTTGAGTTTGCATTATATGAAAACATTTTATCGACAACTTTAAATTAATTTATAAGAAGATTTATGTGCATAAGAGTATCAATGTTGGTGTTTGCATGTTTCCGGAAGATGAACAGTGTAATTTTTTTTTCAGCCCATAATAAGAAGCATTCACAGTTCTAATTTGATCCCAGTCCGCAGTTTCGTTAAAATATCGCTAATTAACTGTTTCAATTGCTCTCACTGGAATTCACGGGAGATGAATTTATCATTATTTAACAATAGTGATCAATGTAATAAGTAAATTTTTCTCGAAAGGGTAAAGACACATTGAGTACTCTGATCTAGCTAATAAACAAAGATTTTGCATATAAATCAATAAAATATACGTGTTTAATATAAAACACTATTTAAGTTAACAAAAATAAAATATTTGTTTCAGTAATGAAATTTGTTTATAGATATCGCGTTTTAGTCTCTAGAAATAGATTTACCTAAAAACTATTTTACCGAACCGTTTATGAATTTAGTTACGACTTCAACTAATACATAATAAAAAAAAATTAATAATGAAGTGCGGCAAGAAATAGTTTAAACTACGTGGGTTGTATCGTCTGCACAAAATTGATGAAGGCGATTTTCTTTTCGCCAGATTCGTAATTGGATTACTCTTGCTTCAAACGTTACTAGCATTAAAAAGAGTAGAGAGTTGCTATAAGAAGAATAATATAAGAATATCAGAATCACAAAAATATTCAGCGCCTTTCTCAAAGAGAAATAATATTTCCAGATTTTTCCAAAAAAGAGCATTTTGCCTACTGAAAAGTTAATAAAATTTTAATTAATATTTTCATCACATTAAACTTGAGATCTATTTTTAATATATGATATTCTTATTTGCTTCTTCTATATCCGAATCGGATTTCCATATTAGTATAAGAACAGGCGGACTGAATGCTAGTTCCTTTGCAATATATATGAACTAGATTTATAAAAAGATTATCGCATTGCTTAATTCTAAAAACACAAAATAAAAGTAGAAGATCTTTAATAAATGTTTTACCAAGCTAATGGATCTATTACTTAATTCCTGTTTCATCATCATAGCAAGAATACTTTACTGGGCTGTTAACAAAACTCCAAGTCAAACAGCATTATGTCACTGGTATTTATTCGAAATTCCGACTAGGATGAGCATACTTCAGTTTCCTTCCTTCTACACAGCACCATACAATAAATGACTTATGAAAAGATGCGGCTGAATTCAAATATTATTTTATATAAATCTATTTTACATGATGAGTGAATGTCAAAAAACTATGTATTTTCCTAATGGGTAATAATTTATTTGAAAAGCAAAATGCAGTTAGTGTCATTTGATGTCGCGTTTATCTACTTAAATTAAACACTGTTTATAATATTTATAATAATAATATTAATTTAGGTGTTTGGATATTGAAGGTAAAACGAATCCAATAAAAGTTCTTCGTTTTGACTATGTATTAAAGTAAATCGTCGCTATGTTTGTCTCCAAAATAGGACATGTTATCGCAATCCCCTTATAATAACGAAGCACAATTATCAATCAATCTCAAATCAATATCCAAACTATACAGATACATCGCAAAATTCCCATTATTTATAGATAAAAGTGTTATTGTAACATAGAGTATATAAGGACTGTCCTGAGCTGGGTACATTCCCAAGAATCAAGTTTTTATTGGAATGTCAGCGATTTTCAGATCCAGACAAGACAATCCGAAATGGAATGATGACAATCGCATTCCCAAAATAACAAAATATAAACATTTCATTCCTTTTCATATTTGTTTAGGTAAGTATATAATTTAATTAGAGTACCTCTAAAATAAATAATAATTTTGATTCTGCCAGTATTTGAAAATACACCAAAATTTTATGTTTTCTGTATATTTAAAAATTATTTACTTTGATATCAATATCTGATAGCAGCGTGCTGAGAAGTGATCCATGTAATATTTTGTGTGTGGGTCGAGCACTCTGCGTCGTCCTTCAAGAGTCTTCAAGTTATAATAACATAGTCGTTGCGAGTGTGTCGTGGGTTCTCTTTTGTTATTAAAACGACTTTAATTCAGCTAAGAATTGAGTAATCATTCAATATGAAACAAAATGACTAGTTTCATGCAAAATTTGTACTTCAACTTTATTTATATTAATGCTTTATTAATATTTATTAACTTTATATTTCGCATCAAAATGTTTAACTATATATATGGAGACCAAAATGTTAACGTCTGCACATTTAAACTTTGGAGAGTATATTTTGGACTATCTCTGGATGAAAACAAAGTGGCTCTGGTAAATGAATTATTGTTTTATTTTTACCTTCTTACAAATTAAACCTTTTATAGAGTACAGTTTTTTAATGTTGCTCTTAATATTATAGTTTAAGTGTTCCAAAGGAAAAATATATGAAACTTTACTTAGTAGTAGCAATAATTTATTTTCACTCTTAAATTTTTTTCTTCTATTGAACTTATTAAATTTATTATTAATATTCCATATATTCAAATTAGTTTTTTACTTAAAATTCCATAGTTATAATTATCAGCATTCAATTACCACATTCTAGTCACGGCTGTACTGTTGAAAGTTTAAATATTTCTAAAACATGTTCAGATTATCAAGGCAGAAATTGAAAAGTCGATCTCGTATGTTATGGCAGTTTATTTTCATACATTTTATAGGATTTAGTAAAATAAATTGAATAATAGAAATATTCTGATTCACGTGACCTGTGAATCTAATGCATTATGAAAAAACGCCACTCAAGTTAAAATATCCGCTGGCACTTTAGAACCGACGATAAAAAATATCCGATCACTTCCATTTTTTTTGCAGCCTTTCCTAAACGTTTACATTAAGCTCCTTTATAGCACCATTAAAAATAAATTAAGTAGTTTTGTGTAGTAGACCACTATCTTGTTTGTTATTTTCAACAGGAGAACGGTGAAACTATGAACATTACGCTGTAGATTTGGATGTTTCGCTCAGTAAAATACATATGTGTCAATATTGGAGACATCGTCGCGGTGGGTTCGGAAAAACTAGTAGAATTTATCCCTATTCTATAAAGCTACTTATTTGTTTTTTTTTAAATTGTTATGGAAGATAAAATTATTTTTTTGGTAAATTTGTTTCACCTGTATTGAAAAACCGGTTAAGTATCTCGAAGCTAAAATTCCTAATTTGTTAAAATTTATTTTGTACAAAAAAGTTTTACAACTTTTCGACTGTATTCAAATGTATATCGTTATAAATTAAATTAGTAAATCAGTGTTTTTATTAAAATCACTCTTTGCAATAAAATATATTGATGAAGATAACTTTGAACCTGTTCCGGTTCAAGAACAAACTGATGTAGCTTATATTTCATATTCATCTACGGGTGTGACAAAAAGAATAATTTTTACTCATTTCAACTACATCCTTTATATTTTAGTATATTTTTTTAAATAGTTATACTTATAATATATTACTTTTTCATTTTGCTGGTTTTGAGTAAAATGTTGCTGTCTCAAAATTGAATTAAATGGTCTTGGGAACGAAGTCTGCCCAGAGGAGTCAGCTCACGAACTCCACACTGCAATCGTATCAAAAACCGCCGTTATTAAAGAGTACTTATCCGTTAAGATAACGTCGCAACCTCAACTACCTATTGGCTAATCTAATTTCATAATCAATAATTGAAGTTAACAAATTATTCTACTGTGTTGTTTTGAATATCTAGTTACAAAATACCTCTTGCACGGCCAGTAATACCTCTGGGATATACCGTATTTTTCATCGGGCTTCTGTAGCTCCGTTGCGGCAGTTACCGCTTGGAACCCCCGGTGGGCGGAATGATGATCCCCTCGAACGAGACATGACTGGACATCCCCCAGATGAGCGAGGTCTGTACCAACTCGCGTCGGATAACCTCACCAGGGGCAGGGAAATACGCACGGATGGGTGCTGCTTACGTCCAACAGCCAGTAAAACATTAAGATAGACATTTAGTTGTGTTAGGTATTACTTTCCGTAACATAAACTATCTAAATGCCAGTACGAGAAATGTCAAAGTATGACTCGGTGCATTATTGCGTTGTTTTCTGTTGTTGTCATTTCCCTGTGTTGACTATGCAAGGGCCAATTGCTCTTAAATATTTAATTTTCCTAAACACACGGATTTATACCAGAATTTAAACAATTAAATAACTTGATTTATAACGAGCACTTTTAACAACAGAATTAGTTTCGTAGTTTATATTGTAAACATAAAAGTCTTACTTTTTAATCGGTAGTTACAAGGATTTGAGGAGATCGATGGCACAGTGGTTTTAACCTACCAACTCCGTATGATTACTGAGAAAAAAATCGCTGGATTGGACTGACGGGCGACCAATAAATGTAGCCTATAGCTTTTGCATGCTTTAATAAGGAATGTTAAGCATTACTGGGGACATTTATAGTTCTCGCCTTGCATTTTTTATTTATTTATAAGTACCTACCTATAATATGTTTTTTTTTTAATGTAATGATAATAATGATAAGAATTATAATATATACCTTCGTTTTGATTTTGGACAAGAGCGGTGTAACAATTGCAGCATTATTTGAAAGGAAGTACGATAGTAACTTATTTTGGACAGTTGAGAGTTGAAAAATTGAAAAAATAGTAGCAGTTATGAACAACTTATGTAAAAATAGTTTATTTTTTTAATGATACACATAATATTTACTAGGGGTCATAGAAATAACGAAACAGAATAAATCTTAAAAATAAATAAAAAATGGTGAAGATCTACTTGTGGTAAGAAAAGTGGTAATGGTATTTATAATAAATTGCTTTGCATTTGCTTCTAGCATTAAGGCGGTTCACCCACTAGAAATGCGTCCCGCCGCGGTGCGCGTAGCGACAGAAAACGCGCGCGGGGACGGAGGCGCAGATCCGCCTATCTTAGTGGTGTAACCTGCTTCTCCGCGCGAATACAAGACGACCCCGCGCCTTAGGCGGTGAACACACTGCACCGCGCCCCGTCACGTAGCGCGGTGCACTGTGTTAACCGGCTAAATACGAAAGTGTGAAATTCGTAAGAAGGTATTTTCACTTTGAAGAAAAAAACCCAGTATAAAAATTATTAAATGAATTTACCTGTAAAGTTTTATTAGACCAGTTTTGTGTGAAGAGGTTCTAGACGTTCGTTAGACTAGAAGTTCTAGTGAGGAAGAATCTAAACTCAATGACATCATGTGTATTATATTAAATTCCCCCCCCCCCCCCTATTATTACGATAGACGTTTACATACTGGTACATTCATTTTATTAATAATTACTACTTTTATACTGGTACATTCATTAAATTAATCATTAATTTTATTTTTCTGTTAGAAGCTAGAAGCTATATATTGTTTCTTTTTCTAGTTTCGATCATGTCTTGTTAAAAGAACTGTATTGTTTGTGCTAAATCGCATTACAGTTATAATACAGTTATGACTTACAATAGCTATAAGACTAAAATAACGACGATTTGAAATATTAATTTTGTAAATGCAAAAAGATAATAAACATTTAAATCTTATATTATGAAAGAACAATAAATATGTAAGTTACATAATAATTACTGATTCAAGTGGTCATTTTAGGTATATGTATTATGTATCATACGAGGCATTAAATTGAATATCAAAATGACGTCATCACTCGTTTGCACATTTGTTAAGAAGGTCACAGTTGGATAATTGGTTTTGTTTAGTTATACTGTCATAATTCATATTTAAATATTGAGTGATAGTTTTATGTTATGGTTAATATAGCTATAGCTGCTTCATTTTTCATCGTCCTAATATCTAAATCAAATGAACTTTGCAAACGTAATTTCACTCATTGGAGATCATCTAATCAGCCACCGTTCCTCTTCATGAAAATACAATTGACAGCCTTAAGAAAAGATAAAATTTTATTGTATGATATTATAACGAGAGAATTTTTGTTTTATGTCAAATTATTCACTCATATCTTCGTTTTTTTACAAAGAAACGGCTATTTTCCTCCTAAGGCAAGAATCTATCTCAAAAGATCAAATACAAATTATCGTGTCAGTCATAAAAATTCATTGAAATTGATATTCATACACAACCGGTATAAGCTATATAAACGATTATTATACCACCGTCAACTTTCTACGATATAACTAATAATCGCCAATAATCGACCAATATTCAACATTAATCACTGATTATTGACTGACAGATTTTCAAAAAGACTACATTCCATTATTGAGGGAACGATTCCTAAATCAGATCTCAAGTCTATATGTAATTGGTAAGTTGCAAATGGCCACAATACGACTGTACAACTTAAGTTGTTCTTTAGTTATTATTATTTATTAATATAAATTACTAATATTTATATGTATGTACATCAAACTAAAAACTTATCGTGAAAATTAACCCTAAAATATTTATATAAACATTCACAAAAAGAATATGTCAATTTGGGGCATGGTACCCAGAACACTGGCAGCATTACTTCGCTGTATTGCTAAACTGTTTCTCTGCGCGAAATAGCTGCCAGACCTCTGATCACCCGAAGAGAGAATTAGTCGATTCGACCTATCCTGTACAACTTGATTCTTTGGAGTTATTTAATAATACTCGTGTCTTATTTATGCTTGTTATGGTCTTTTAAAGGTCTATCCGTGCGGTCTAAATGTAAAAAAATCATACCACATTAAATTTTATGGATTAATTACAATTTTACAAAGAAATTGTCCTCCAAGGCATACTTAAAAAGTCTTGTACGTCTTTTTAGAAATTTAACGCTTTTTAGAAAGCTTCATTTTATGAGTAAAATTTATCGAATCCTTCTCACATTCAGGCTTATTAACAAGACTGAAAATAAAACTCAGTAGAAACATATTAAAGTCAGGCTTTCGCGAAATCTGTCAAAAGGAGTCCTATCCTTATTTAATATCCCGCTTTTATTACTTTAGTAATACCAAGTAAAGTATGTTTGTTTCTAGGTGCCACCAAAAGTAACTGTTTAACTTTAATGATATAAAATCTCATTACTATTAATTATATCCGTTTCGGTTTTAAGACTTCGCCTCCTGCTCGAGCGAGTCTTATTGTTAACCTTTTAATTATTTTTACTTTCTTGGTCTTTAATTATATTACTTTTGTTCTAATTAAATGAAATAGAATGACAACTTGGATGTATTATCACATCAGTCATTCGTAAGTTGACATTTTATTTATAATTTTTATATATTTTTTGCATTTTCAGGGCGATCTTATAAGATAAATTATTATAATAGAAAAACACTAGAAAAAATCGACTCGGGTCACAAGTGAATCTCAGGCGGGAATCGAACCTGCAACCTTTGGAAATCCGGTCCAATGCTCTCCCAATTGAGCTACCGAGCCTTGCGAACACTCGTCGAAATTTTCTAGTACCTTCCTGATTTTTACGCTGTAGGCCAGCGTTGTTTCATCAATGAGAGGAACATCCTCTCGTATTCGAAAGAAACATTTTTACAAATGTTTGGTCAATCGATTAAGATGAAACAGCCATGTTAGATTTATAATTTTTATATATTTTTTGCATTTTCAATGCGATCTTATAAGATAAATTATTATAATAGAAAAACACTAGAAAAAATCGACTCGGGTCACAAGTGAATCTCAGGCGGGAATCGAACCCGCAACCTTTGGAAATCCGGTCCAATGCTCTCCCAATTGAGCTACCGAGCCTTGCGAACACTCGTCGAAATTTTGTAGTACCTTCCTGATTTTTACGCTGTAGGCCAGCGTTGTTTCATCAATGAGAGGAACATCCTCTCGTATTCGAAAGAAACATTTTTACAAATGTTTGGTCAATCGATTAAGATGAAACAGCCATGTTAGATTTATAATTTTTATATATTTTCAATGCGATCTTATAAGATAAATTATTATAATAGAAAAACACTAGAAAAAAAAATCGACTCGGGTCACAAGTGAATCTCAGCGGGTTCGATTCCCGCCTGAGATTCACTTGTGACCCGAGTCGATTTTTTCTAGTGTTTTTCTATTATAATAATTTGACATTTTATATTTTTACATATATATTTTTTGTTATTTAATCATAAAACTGCTAGAATTTATATCAATAAAATATCTAAAAAAAATTCAACTCTTAATCCCAATCGAGCCAGGGTGGCCCCCCGAAATACTTGGGAAAATTTTAAGGGCCTGTCAAGGTCTCAGTCTCAAGGTTCGGTTAAAAGAGAACTGGCCCGGATAGGGCTGTGGGTTCGAAATCCACCAGACGCCTGAGACAAGTTGATTTATTTCTAGTTATAATTTCTATAGATATATAACGTTTTGCTAATGTTTATTTCAGATTGCCCAAGTAAGATAATATTTTACAAATATACGGTATGTCTGAAACTGACACAATCGCTTGAGAATATTGGGGAAAAAAATAAAAATTAAGGTTATATGAGAACAGCAACAATATAAACCACATTTATTTGTTAATATCCTTTTTTTAATGCCCATAATATCTAAAAATAGGAAGGCTTCAAAGTGATACATAAACCAGATTATCATTATTACGTAATCATTTACCTATATAGATTTCTGTGCGATTCCAAATAGACATAACCGCATGAAATTCAATGAGTGAGAAAACCATTTTTCATATACAATAATGTAAAATAAACAATAGATCCTTGTTATGTTAATGAATGTTAGTAACTAACTGTTTTGGTTAAAATATCTGTATGTTCGCTCATTCTCATGAACTGATTTTAGAATTTTAGTCGATTCCCGTGACTTGTACTGAACCCTCACTGAGCTACACTTACAATAGTCAGTTTTTATAGGCAGTTAATCCGAACAGCTGAAAAGATTTAGGACCAAACCAACGAGACTAAATCTGTATTGGGGGACCTGCTCTGATGTAGGGTTATATTAGAATAAAACAGTCTACTTATTTAAATGCGGACGTTTTTTTAGAACTGGGGACCTGGAATATTATGACGAAGATAGTTACTTTTTCATTTTAGACAGACTGAAAGAATTAATTGTATGCTATGGCTTTCGTGTAAGTTATATTTTTTATTATGCAATGTGTTTTTCGTGTATTGGTAAGGAGTCAGACAAATATTTTGCTAGAATATTATCTAACATAAATAACAGGAGATAGCAGTCGATTTAGGATAACATGACTGAAAATTGAAACCTTAATGGAGCCAACAGTCCAATTCAGTCAACAGACACGTAATTCATATGACTTTTAGAATATACTTGAGGCTAACAATAAAATAACATTAAAAAATATATCTATGAATAAGTGGTCCTCTTTTTATTTATTCTTTCTTTTTCAAAGAAACAGAAATACATGCTTCGGATGCGTATTTGGATGGTAGAGACACCAAAATTAGCCTAGAGTTAAATATATAATTTAAGGAATACATTTTAATTATTAGGCAGCATCTCTAAGAAAAAAAAACATATTTAGTTATTACACTTCCACACGCACATGACACATTTAAATAAAACAATATGGGTTTTTGCGCATAAATTATATTTAGACATTTTGATTCCTTTACATGAGCCGTGATGCCAGGATATCAGGATACAAGACTAAGGTAATGGTCGTCATATGTTTTCTACTACCTTCACGGTTTCTGTAAAGAAGTCGAAACGTCAGGATTAAATATAAATTATGCGTAAAAAACCCTCAATATGTTATTTTATTTAAAAAATAATATAGACTCTTCATTGTATGCATTAAAATATTAAAACAAGTTTTATTAAAATATTGACTACGTTTAAGAAAAAAAAAACAATTTCCGAGGCGGCAAGTGTAATATTACAATAAAACATTTAGGATTACGATTATGGCAGATGTTTACAGCAAGGTCGATTGTAATAACCGGTCATGAATAAACTACAATCGATCCTCAACAGACAGCCCCAAAAGAATATAACGAAATTCTCCTACTGCATCCAGATGTAAAGAAAGCCACTGTAGTCGGGAAACCAGTTCCCGACTGTGGGGAAGAGCCTTTAGCCTTTATAGTAAGACAACCAGTTTCAGAAGTCACTAAACAAGAATTAATCGTCTATGTATCTCACATGGTAGGTACTGAAACGGCCGCGCGCTTTGAGAACTTTTTGGGTTACAAAAAGTTATTGGGAATATTATTTGAAGTTTAAAAAATAAAGTGTTTTGTTTTTGAATGACATGGAAGTCGTAAAAGAATATAAGATAATTTATGGTTGTTAAAGATACAATATAATACTTAGAAGTAAAATATTACATTATTACATTCGTCGTGTCGAGCCTGTTGAGTGTAGTCGTATTTTTATGTATTTCCAATCAAAGAAATAAACAAGAGTAAAGTGACTTTTAAGTCCAAATTATACCTAAGACACCTCTCACAGCCAACGAGTCCTGAGCCTCGCGTAGTATACGTCCCCCACGGAACGTTATAGTGCCGTTACTTAAGACATTCCTGCACCTTGGCTTAATAGATCGATAGAATAACGTCCATTCCCAGTAACCTATCCTCGGTAAGAGATTGGCCTCCTTTGGTTAAATTACCAGACAACAAAACTATATAGCTCTATCTGGTACCAGGGACAGATAGTAAATCTTAACTTAAATATTGTCTCGTATAGTGAAATGTTTACAAAGTTAGTTAATTTTGTTAATGATATTTATTAACAAAAAATTACAATACTCTTAGCTTTTAATTGATAGATTGTACCTGTATGTGTGAATGCTAGCATGGTCAGGTGCCGGACAGGTCGATTAATCGACGATCACTCGTACAAGTTGGTGCATGTTGATGAACGATCGTAGCTAATTAGTCGCTGTTTTGTAATTGATTATTAACTAGTAAAGATCACTGTTAGAATTATTTACATTGTTACTTTTGTGACTTTGGGTGAACGGTTTAAAATTTCAGAGAGCCTTTGCTAATATAAGCAAACTGAAAATGTAAAGTCGTTCATCCATAATCGCAAAAGTAACAATTTCATTGATTTCAAACAAGAATTGTTAGCAACAGAGTTACGTAATTAGAATACAAGCTATAAGTGGCGTATTTTTTTTGATAGCAGGTTTTTTAGAACTTTGAGCGTTCCAAGATCGTATAATGAGTAATTTCCTCCAAACATAATTACGCCATACATAGCGTATTTTATTTCATTTATTTCATATTTATTTGAGAGGTACCACCGACAATGGAACTTAAGGGAGGGGTGAATTTTTTAGAGGTGCTACCGAGGCATTTACTTGGAAAAATTTTGTTGCCGCCAAATAAGAGAAATACTTTCTAATAATCAAGAAAAACTTTAATTATTTTTTCAGCGGTGATATCCTAAAATTTTTAAATAATAAAAAGAATGGTGAATAAATAATGCAATTAAATTATATATTTTATGCCAAAAAATAATTGATAAAAACGAACGACGCTACTTTTCCTTTGATCTGTAGTACCAGAATTAATTTTGCTTCAACGAAGCATTTGCTTGAGTTAAGAATCATAATTCTAATTTGAAATTAAAAGTATCATGCAAATCTGGAGATTCGGGGTGTATTGTCTTAACGGTAAGCATAGAAGTATACGCTATTAATGGTAATTAACCATTAACGTATCAAAAAAGTAGGTAAGTACTATCAATTCCAATATGGCGACATTGTTCTGAATGAAAGAACGTTTTTGTGTTTAAATATCCAAAACATATAGCATATTAAAATTGCTTATTGCTTATATGGTTAATATTTGCAAGTGAATCGCTCTGTTCTTTTAGCCATGAAATTAAAAAACATCTGTTTTACAAGAAAACAATTGTAAACCAAACTATCGTCGAGGCCTTAAATTACGTCTTTATACACATGTGACATTCATGTTATGTTCATGTGACAAATTAAAATATGGTTAAATAATTTTATACCATAATAACGTGAAAAAGTATGGTTAATGATTAACTTAATGATGTTACCGTTTATCACTTAATGATAAACGATACTAGATGAATGCAGTATTTATTTTTTGTAATTTTACTTTAATGAAATACTTATTTTTGATAATTTGATAGTTTCAATTTCGATTACCATCCAACGGAAAGTTTTATATAAATTGCATCCACATTAAGTTGATTTAATAATCGTAGCAGTAATTCAGCGTTTTGGTATCTATAAAACCTCTAATAACGTAACACTGTATTCTATTGTATTCTAAATACTGTGCCAAGAACTATGTTTGATTAGTAAACAATAGTTTTACAATTTCACATACCAAGGGACGTAAAGTAATTACAATAGGTATAAGAGATACAAGAATCGGCTGTTTGAGAATATTCCATATTATCAATGCAAAGCTTATCTTTAAATAAATATTTACGTGTGGCTACATAAAATTAATAATTCAACATCAATGTATTATGTGAACATCATATTTTAATGCATAAATAACATATTTAACGCGAATAAATGATTTGTATAACTATAATTAATTTAACACGAACTGAGTCATGGGCAACCGATCATCATACAATCTATCACAAATCTAAGAAATTGAACTGGATTTTAAGAACCATCAAAGCCTAAGGAAAAAATATGATTAGTTAAGTATAATATATTCCGGTTTATTCTTTAGAATGTTCATCTTCACTTCACTTCATTTGTTATCATTTTTATTATAGATAGAAACACTGTGATGTTTTAATAAAATCATAGTGTCAGACATATTGGCCGTTTTCCATAGAAGCAATCAATAATATAGAATTGTATATAAACCAAAATTTATGAGCACAGGTGTTCTATACAAGTGTATAATTAAAGTTGAAATTTTGCATTGTTTTCAATAGAAAACCAGCTTGATTCGTTAATATGAAAACACTATCGATTCCTGAAGTTTCAGCCGCAATATTCATTAATATTATCTCGGTGCATTGCCCTTTGGTGTCTGAAGGAATCGATATGTTACTTAGTAATTTACTGCACTCGAGTTTTATGCTGGTGAATTTCCAATAGCATTGAACAAAGGTGGCAATCTCCACAAAGCGAGGGGCAATCGATGCCATTTTTAACCCGTCTTAAATGGGTGTGGATTTTATATTGGATTACTACATAAGTCTCAGTTTGCGCAACCTCTCAATTTGTACTATAAGAGAATCATATAGCTAATAAAAAGAGTGGGAGAAATGTGGAAAACAAACAATTTGTTTATAAAACAAAACATTAAATTCGCTCTAATAAAGTTGACAACATCCAGCTTCTCTATATTTGAGGATAGGAGTGTTGCCAACTTACGGCCTTATCGTAAATTGACATCAGATATCTTAATGATGATTTGCCTTTATGTACGAGTATGTGAATAAAAAACATTCTATAAATTGAATACCTATCATTATAGACCATTTAACCAAACCTCCGATTGTTTTTATTATAGTACCTAATAACGTTCTCACTAAAAAGTCAAAAGTACTAGCATATCACGCACGCGTTCATCACGATGTTTAAATTTTACTCTCATCTTTTGTTAATATGGCACGTTCAATTGACACAGATGTTTTATCTATCCATGTCAGGTGAGTTACGTTCACACTTACGTACGGCAATATTTTTACTAAATCGCCACTTTCAAAAATTGAATCGCAAAAGCGATTCAAATTTGTGACACAAAAATGTCAGTGGACTAAGGGAGAATGCATCGATAGGTACTGGTAATTTATCAAAGTAATTAGCCAAGGCCAAAGTAAGCATTATAAGGCTTGTGTTATGGATACTAGAGTAACGGATAGACATACAAATATAAGAAATATTTATAGAAATATACATAAATTCAGGTATAAATACTCATATTTATCACATAAACATCTGCCCCTTCGGGGAATTAAACCCAGGGCCGTCGGTGCGAAAGGTCGCACCAAACGGTCGTCTAACATTATTTTCATATATTTGAACTCTGTTCTTTTTATAGTATGATCTAAAATTAGAATCAAAGTAAACAAACGAGCAATATTTCTGCCTTATTTTTGTTGTTGGCTGTTTACTTAAAAACACAATAATATCAACTATTTATTGAGGCAATGTAAAAACTGCCGTCATATTTCGGATTTATAGATATCTGTTGTCATATTAATATGATAAATATTGAACTCCGCCTTAACATCAAGAATAATATAACGACTCTTCGATAGCTTCTAATTGATAAAATAATAGTAATTAAATTATAAATAATTGTTTATAATCTAACAATTGACAATAATGCTATCTTGTTTATAGACACAATGATTTATTCCATTGAAATTAACTTTTATTGTAGGTAAATAAGATAGATTTATTGATTATTTTATTTCATTATAACAAAATATCTACACTGGCGAGCCAAATTATGTGGTCACTTACATATGTGATATTTCTCGGACTATAGAATCGAAATAATCAAGGTTTTATTCGCCTTTACTGGCTTTCAATCAGTACCAAAATGACATAACAGATTGCCAAGCATAACAACAACAACATATTAAACACAATTTACGATACGGATGCGATTAAAGAAATTTCTATGTAAACCGTACGTTCTTTCTATAAGTAGAGAATAATCTTTTGACTAGGCAATGAAATTGTAATAAAGACTTTAATAGAAGTACTAAAAATATTATAGTAGTATGAAAATATGATTCTTAAAATATTTAAATGTAAAGAACACAAATATCAAATATTTTTTTTTAGGAAATTAAATATTTTGCATGACTAGCAATGCAAAAATAATCTTGCTTTATTTCTTTCTAATAAACTGTTTAGATTATTTTTTATAAACTAAACAGAGTTTGGGCTATGGTACTAAAGAACCTATAGAATACATAAATCAGTAAATAGACGACCATGACTGGTGAACATATTCTTATGTTCATCAGCATATGCAGATTCAACCCGGGACTTTTAGCAGAGAAAGTAGTATGGGTACCGTTGCATCAAGCAGCCATCAATAAGTTAGAACAGTTCTTGTCATTACGGCCAGCCTGTTAAAAAGAGATAAACATTTATTTTTAAATTTCTTATGCACCCCTCCACATATTGACACTTCCTCATTAACATACTACATAAACAGCGCCTAATGTCATTTTCCATCGCGATAAAAATATACTTACTTGATTTTACTTAGACGTGCTATATCTTAAACAGAGAAATTACTATTCATTTTTTCATCCTAAAATTCGAAGGGTGCTAAAATAGAGAAATCCTAGAGAGAATCCTAGAGAAATCCTAAAACAGAGAAATTACTATTCATTTTTTCATCCTAAAATTAGAAGGGTGCTAAAAGAATCCCACCCAAAAAATCGGACAACACAGTGTTGCCATTTTAAATGAAACGATTTATTAAAACATCGATCATTCAATTAATGAATGCGATATTAAAATGAAAAAAATAAAAACGATTTACTTATTGATTATACATCGTAAACTATATGAGTGAATAATTTAAGTACTTATTTGGCTCGTCGGTATAAATGATAAAAGGTCATTATAACTTTTATTGAACACGTCGTTACGTTGATACTCACGATAGTTGACCTCTTTGGAGACATTTGAATTCACTTTATTTTGAATGAGTCATGCGATGGAAACAAACCACGGTATAAGATAACATTATGATAATAGAATAATAAAATATGTATTGATCGTCTGACGAGTTTTTTTATTAATTGTCAGTTATGACGTCAGTTAAGGGCTAAACGAATGGTATTTATGTGATTTTTAAAATTTTATATAATTTTCACACTTGAAAAAGAAAAACCACTGATCCATCTAATATACAAACATAATCTATTTGTACAGAACTCGTGTTTATATGTAATACCAATGGATACAAGCGATATGGAAAACTGAAGTAATGAATTTCGCCCCTTTTTGAATAATAAATGGCAACCTATTGCTTTATTCTAAAAATATGAACATATTCACAATGAATAATACGTGTAATCACATCGACATTGATCGCCTACAAAACGATTATTTGAAAACAGTCGTTGCAAACAAGTGATGAAAAATAGAAAATTTTCGAAGACAAATGAAAATAAGAAACCAATTTTAAAATAGGGCCGCACCCTGTTTAAAAAACGACAAACTCACAGTTTGGCACTCGAATGTACGTAAGGCGGATTAAAAAATTTCTATCAGATTTTGCCGTATGATTAAACCAGAAAACTTCGTATTCAAAATCAGGTCAACTCACTAAAGCTACCCTAGTGTTTAAATATAGAATATATGTAGAAATTCTACTAATACTATCTCTAATCTTACTATTTTATAGCAAGCACCTATATGTGCAGACTTTTTGGATATCTCAGACGTCTTCAAGTAGTACAAAGAATTTTGTTTAAATCTTCAATAGTTTAAGTCGTGATTAAGTAATTTTGTTTAAATCTTGACTTATAAAGAGAGAATGAGAAGAAAAATGAACTACACTTAATTTAGTTTTTCGTATATTATGTTAATTTCAACATTATGTAACTTGTGTAAAATTGATTTAAAAAACCTACATGGTATTTACAAAAAAAAAATCACCAAATCATGTTAGCTAGTGAGAAGATGGACTATAGGGGTACGTGGTGGAAACAAAGACACGTTAAAGAAATAAACTTTAATTTGGCAAAACATACCTGCGATATGACAGCGAAAAGCAAATAATACCAACGAGTTTCTAACAAATCTGGATATAATTTGTAATATTTACGTAGGCAGTCACAACAGTAAATATTTGTCACAATTATCATACTTTGATTTATCATCAAAATAACTTTAATTCCCTCGAAAAATGTACACAAGATAATCTTAAGAATTTTTTATACTCGTATATTGCAAAACAATGTTTGTCTCGGGTTTCTTGTGTGCGTATGTGCACATATTCGTACTGTATTGAGAGGTATATAAATACAGGTCTTACGCTTCTTTCTATCAATACAAAAGCAACTTAGTTACGGTTACGTCATGATGTTCAATAACAAATATTATTTATATGGAAATCAAAATGTCAGTGTTCCAGCACACTTGAATTTTGGAAAATTCATTTTAGACCGTCTACGTCTCAATAAAAATTGTGTAGCGCTTGTGAGTATTTTAGATGTTTTTTCTAAACTAATAGTTAAGCTAAGTCATTATCATGAAATTTTAAGAGTGTTCTAGTGCAAATGGATAAAACATGAGTGTTTAAGAAGTTTTAATTTTAGTAAAATCATTTGTTTTAACTATTCATAGATTAATTCAGTTTTTTTTAATTCAAGTCAAATAATTTTATATAATATGTGAAAATTACTACTCATTTATTGTAGAAGTTTAGTTTCTTCTTTACCTATTGAATTTCTAAACACGTGACTAATTTTGTTGTTTAAAATAAGTACCACATCAATTGTTCAATGCCTCATTATAGGCATTATACTATTTGACATTTGTTTTCAAGTACTCGTAGATCTCTTAAACGAGACTTTTTCTTTTAAAAAAAGAAGTAATTTTTTAAAACATCATTTGTGCTATTCTGTAGCAAAATTTGAGCAAATCTTTTAGTATTATAAAATAATATTGTGTAATACTGTGTAATAATCTTGTGTAATATGTATAAATTACGTGTCACGTTGTTTGTCCGCGATGGACTCCTAAACTTTTCCTTAGAAACCTTCTCCGGTTTACCATCCATCGTCATGTCGTAACAGTGTCAAGAGTCTACCTTGTATCACGGGTTTTGGGCACAAAGAACTTTATGCAGTGTCAGGGAGTCAGTGATTTGGTATGAATAAGAAGCCCTGCCTTAAGCCTCTTTTTCATTTCTGACTGTCTAATGACAGCCAAGGTGGTGCCGGCTATGGGTGCCCTAAGGTTCTTCACCTCTTTCTCCAGCCAACTTCACGCGTTTTCGTCCTCACACAACATCGCTACCACCCCATCCAAAAGGAAGGGTCTGCCACTGAAAGATGGGGCCCACGCGCTCGGAAAAGTTGGAGACAGTACGGCCTGCAGATTATTATCATCGATTGCCTCCCGCAGCTGCTCGGCCTGGCTCTGTGAGAAGTCCCTCGGACCGTCACTCTCAGATGCGACTAACTCGCGACTGCGTTGCTCACTTTCAGCCGTGTTTTTGCGTCAGTATTCGCGCGTTTAGCGTTTAGTTTTGGAGGGTTGGTTGGCAACATAGTTCGCTTTTTATATGTAATTTTCCAGTTGTAGATTTTGGTCGAAGCAGATTCTATATTTGACATTACACAGGCTTTTTATTAAATAGTAACTGAAATAAGAAATTAAAAATATGCATTAGCAATAAATGATTAAAATAACTATTTTCCGCAACAGGATAATAATGACAATGGCGAACAACTGACTTACAATGATTTGATACATTACGCTGTAAACTTGGCCGTGTCACTCAGTAATTTAGGTGTCAGGGTTGGGGACATCATCGCAGTGGGCTCAGAGAAACGAAACGAATTTGTGGCCACTATCCTTGGAATCGTGTTCACTGGGGCTACATATACACCTTATGACATAAAAAGTGGAAGAGGTAAGCGCATAACAAAAACTAACAATGATAAAATATGTAACAACATTACTATTCCATCATAGTCGGCATCGGCCGAAAAGAGCCGGCTTATTTTTCAACCAAAATCATTATCAATGTATCTTAATACGATTGCACTATGACTTATAAGCGTTGAACTTGTCGTAAGTATCTTGGGCTTTAACAATTACTAATGAAATCTAAAGTATTGACTGTTTCCTGAATCCTATCCACAAAAATAAATAGTGTAACTGTTCATTTTCATTTTTTATTAGAGCGGAGCTCCCATGGATCAGCTTTAATGAGGCAGTGTCTGTTACGCCATAACTTCCCGAGTTCTTAACTGATTTTAATAATTTTTATACCCGAATTTATGTCCAAAAAACATTGGCTCTATGGGATTGCCCATTGAAAAAAAAGTGTGAGCTTCTTGAAAGTTTTCATTCTTATGGAGTTTTAAAATTTACAAAACATTATTGATTTTTTGTAGTTTTACACTCCGCTCCTATATGTGGTGCTAGTGAAACTTTATGCTTAGCTTAGTTTACTTATTGTTTCATCTACGTTGACAAATTTATAGCTACAATCTTGATATAGCTTTGTTGCATAAATATTTATGTTAAATGACAGAAACAACCACCGGGCGCCTAGTAATTGAACCAAAGCAGGTCTGCCTCTTAATATAAAAAATATAAAAATTTTGTACGTTTATGTTAGAGTGAACAGTTATTTTATGTAAGGGCTGGACTATTCATGAATGTCACGCTAAAATATTCACAACTTTTGTGATTTACTCCCAGACGTTTATCTATTTATTATAACACAACTTATTATTTCTTTCTTTCAGCTGTATTGAAACACAAATTAGATATAACGAAACCAAAATATTTCATATGTTCTAACCAGTTTTGGGACACTTACGGAGATATATTAAAGACATTTGAAAGCATCAAGGCATTTATAACTCTAGATGACTCCAAACCCTCACTAATTTCACTGAATTCTCTAGTTTCGAAAAATATAGTAGATGTTGATCTATTTGAGCCCGCGGAGGTTCAAGGACAGATTGATGTGGCATTTATTTTATATTCATCTGGAACCACTGGTATGCCCAAAGGGGTTCAACTAACGCATTTGAACTGCATTATTAACAGTCTGCCTCATGAGTAACTATTTCGTTATTATTTTATATTTCTCCTCAATTAAACTTTCTCTTTGACAAGTTTCCTCTACGGTCAATATAACTACACTTATATTTTTTTTTAGTTTTGACGACAAAGCCCTGAATACTATGTTTGTTTTTGGAGAATGGTACCATAATTATGATACGTTTATGACATACAAATTTTTGGCGTTGGGAAAAAAGATTGTATACGTAGCTGAACCGACACCACAACGTTTTCTAAAATGTGTGCAAGATAAACAGGTAAGAAAACTATTTTTAGTTAGTTAAGCAATAGCATTGAAATACTGGAGCAAGAGAATCTTTTTTTTCACTTTCCTATTATGATTACGACAATTTATTTAATACGTTTTATGTTTTCTTGGATACTATATGCTTAAATGCTATATGCTTATATAAATTAAATAAGACACAATTTTGTAAAAGAAGATTTTAATGTTAGTAAGATATTTTTTTTTTAGAAAATATTAATTCAAATTGGGTATTTCATAGTCATTATACTTTACAACCGTATTGCTTTTTGACAAAGTGTTTTGTTAGTTAAACACAAGAAGTGAAATTATCATCACCTCAACCGAAAGATGTCCACTGCCGGATGAAAGGAATTTTGCCATAATCTTCACGCTTGGAGATCGGAGTAAAAGACCATAATACGGAAAATGCGATTCGGAAAAGCAGTGATTACCCCCAGTATGAATAGTAGTATTTTACGACACTTATAAGTATCGAGGTTTCGTGCTATTCTGATCTGCCAGACACCACGGCAAGTTAATAAATGAATATGCAAATATATCTGTCGTTTCCTATTTGAGTAACAAAAATTGTATAAAACGCAATTCCATTAAAACGCTGTCGAAATACAATTATTACGTTAACATTAGCAAAATCGAGACCTAGATCTATTTTGCTATCTTCAAAACTCAATATTGTTGTTAAGCAGGCGAATCATTTGTTTAGAAGTAATTTTCTATTTACAGATTGACATAGCCATGATTGTTCCGTCACTCGTCGGCTATTTGTCTAAATCAGATGGGCTTGACAAATTTAATTTGGACTCGTTAAAGATCATTTACTCCCGATCTTCTCCACTTCATATCAAAACAATGGAAAGCGTTAGGAAAAGGTATGTCGATGATTCATTTTAGTTATTTACTTGTTTTTTATTTAAATAAACATTTTGAAATCAAACTTACTTTGCTTAATTTTATATGCTGAGAGCTTTTATTTCGAAATAATTTATATTTTTAATGGCATAATTTTGTTTCAAGATTACCTAAGTTGAAAAACATTTTACAAGGTTACGGTATGACGGAGTGTGGTGAACCTACATCAGAAAATTGGGGTACAAAAGGTCCCAAACCTGGTAGTGTTGGTATGGTATCTCCGGGTACCACAATAAAAGTGAGAACCTTTAAGAAAAGGAATATATTGCTTCCAAATGTTTTACCGCTTCTTTTTTTTAAATTATTTATTTAAAAGCTAAGGACAAGACTTATAAATCACCATTATGATTTAACTTAAAGGTAGTAGATTCAGAAACCCGTAAAGTTCTTGGTCCAAACCAACGGGGAGAAATATGCTTAAGAGGCCCTGTCCTCATGAAGGGTTATATTGGAGTGGATGCTTCTAGTTATTTAGAAAAAGGCTTTTTCAAGACTGGCGATTTAGGATATTATGATGAAGACGGATACTTTTATATTGTGGATAGAATGAAAGAAATCATACCATACGATGGCTATAAGGTAAAATTTTATTTTTAAAGAACTTATATGTAACTGACAGTGGCAATAAAATTGACTTTCAAAAACAGTTTGCACATTTTATAACCATCAACAGGTTGCTCCGTTAGAACTCGAGACAATTCTGCAACTTCACCCAGGAGTGAAAGAAGCTGGTGTTGTTGGGAAACCCGTTTCTGATTTTGGAGAACTACCCACAGCTTTTGTTGTAAGACAACCAGGATCTCAAGTTACTGAACAAGAATTGCTTGCCTTTGTGTCTGCTGAGGTAATATTATAATCGCTTTTTAATTAATAAAATTAATAGAAACAGAGGAGAAGTTTTTTCAAGTAGATTACATACAAATGTAAATGCTGTCAATAATACGTAGTTATTGTCTGATATTATTACAGAAAGATATATTGGTAATTGTAGAGCTCAGCAGCAAATATTAATATTTTTGTACTAAAAGTTACATATGTTACAACATTTGGATGAGAAATTCTCTCAGCGTGTTGACAAAGAAATTAATATCAAACTTACTCTACGTGGTGACAGGACATAACTTGTCACAATGTAAAATACCTTGTTATAAGATTTATTATTTCATTATTGTTGAGATACGTTCATAAGAAAAAAAAAGTTGAACAACCATTGCACGAATATAAAGGAGAAGCAAAGAGCTATGTCAGTTGGTGATTCTTTAGATTAGTTAATACGTAATGCTAAGAAATATAGTGTCATTCGGTAAAAACTCATTTCAATACGAATTTTTTACGTCAATCATAATTACATAAAGATGCGTAACGCACGTAGCCATTCAGCGCAGTTTTAAGTGCAGAAGCGTAATATATGCTAAAACCATCGCTGCCACTCTCGCCGCTATTATTCGTTATTGCTTATACGTTAGAGCGAAACATCTATTATCGAACACCGTACATACTAAACAAACTCAACAACGGGACTTTCTAGCGAAAAAACTTATCCATCTTTTTAACCGATTTCAAAAAAGGAGGAGGTTAACTTCGTCGTTTATGAACCGATTTTGATGATTCTTTTTTTGTTGGAAAGAAGATATTTCAAAGGTGGTCCCATGATAAATAAATCAGGGTTTGATGAGGGCAGACTAGATAAATCGAGAGAAACTTTCAAATACCGCAGAGGCGACTAGTGCGTTTTTTTATTAATAATAAGTATTTTTCATTTCATTTATTTATGCAGCATCATAATAAGCAGCTACCTTATGTTTGAGCTTGATTAATATTTCCGTCTCAAGTAACCGTCGTCTGCTCTTTCGAGAAGCATCCCTGCTCGGTCTATCCATCATTTAAAATGGTAAAATAAAATAATTTTTAACAAAAAAAACCAACTTCAAAAAGTAAACTAAAAAGCAAAATAAATTTACTTCGCACAAAGTAATATATATTTTCATTTAATTAAATAGAAATGATTTATTAACTATTTTATAATTTTGAATTCGGTGCCAAGTAAATGCTACAACAACCTTACCACAATATCAAATTACTAAGTTCACACAATATTATTAAATATATCAAAGCAATTTCAAACCAGTAACAGTATTAGAAAGATGTATGAATCGGTACCTACTAACTATCAAAGTAACTTTTTAAATATTATGTGCCTAAGTAATGGACGTAAGTAAGTAAGTAATGTAAGCTTACAAACTACTAGTAAGATTGAATTAATTTTTTGCATTTCAGTTTACTTTTTTTTAGTTAAATATCGTAACAAACAAAATATAATTGTTTAATTTATGTCTTTTTGTAAAAAAAGATAAAGAAGAAATGCCTTTTATTCAATTATTAATAACTTTTTCATCAACAAAACCATTATAATTTTTTTTGTACAACAATTAATCAACTTATTTTATATTTTTTTATAGAACATATAATAAAAACCATATAAAATCTTAACAAAACATTATATAAATCTTATTTTATGTAAAGCAATAAATTAAACTTAATTTCATAAAATAATCAGAAATATTATATAAACTTCTTATTTATTGTGCAATTGATAAATAAAGGAACTTCAGAAAAAAACTTAATATTAAAAACTTCGCAGTAATGTGCCTCGATGTTAAATCCCTTCGTAGAGACGATCTTTCGGAGTAACGTGAATCGCAATCTTGTAATATCGCAATAGCATTTATCGATCTTCTGTGCGTAGGGGCCCCTATTTTACTCGATAGATAAGAATTGAAACGGTATCTAGTGATGTTTTCCATAAGTAAACTTCAACTTTCAACACTTACTTTATGGGTGAATTTACATTTTTTACATTGAATGTACTTAGTCTATTACAATATGATATTCATTCGCTGTTTCTTAATTTACTTCCATTACAAATCACTAAATTTAAATTTACAATGTTTCTTATGAATTCATGAATGTTGCATCGAGGTATTGAAAATTGAAATTGAGGAAGAAGAGCCCCAAGTCCTCACCAATTTCATCACACAACATAAGATTTGTTTTTAGTTTTACCTAATATGTTAACTGGCCTGAGGTTTCTATCTTGTGTTTAACTGAGACAGCGAACTGAGAAATTCTTATGGACATCCTTTAATGATGAAGATAATGATATGCTAGTGCTATTATGAAACACAATAGCACAAAATGTGCACAAATTCACTAATTCTTTGATGGAACTAAAAGGTTTTTCTATCTCTTTTGTAGCTTTAGCCGCTACTTTTGAGAGATATTTGAAGTCTTTCATTGTTCAATTGAAGTTTTCTCGTATCCCGGTCGCACATTTCTCGGCTTTCCCTAAATATATTGTTATGTATTTCTAAAGAATCTGTAAAATGTTATCGTTCTTTTCTTAAAGCAATGTCTTTTTTTATATAAATAAACAGTTATTCATTTTAATAAGTTACTCTGAATTTCTTATGTATTTATTTTTCTAATATAAGTGACCCAGGTGAAAAGCCTCCGAATAAGTTCTATGCTTGTTCCGTTTCATGACCTTGTTTCTAATCATGATGTTCATCGGTGCACCAGGTGTTAGTGAGAAGTATAGGGTAGGTACTACGTTACTCTACACTTTCTCATTAACAGTTACGTTAACTCTCGATACCCACAATGTGTTCGGAGGCTCTGTCGTAGGTACTGTTGTAATGGTCAAATCTATTGTCAGCTTCCTGGGGCTGATCTCGTTTATGAATTTGAAATTCATATTTTAAAGCCGTATTTCCCCACTATAACCATTTAGATTATCTCTTCGCCCACGTCACGTTCTTGAATTAATTAATTGCAAGTATCGTCACTAGCTTTGTAGTGCTTGCAAAGCACGTTGATATTTCTGTGCTTTGTACAGCTACCCTACGGGTGAGCATCTTGCACTTATAGAATGAATGCAATGAATAAATAAATAAATAGAGAGAAAGGAAATAAAAAAATCAAAATAAATATATAAAATTTGTTTAGATATAGTGATAATCACTGAAAAAACTGATCCGATTGTAATATACTTACAATTGTTTCTATCCTTGTTTTTAGTCTGACAAAGACGTGTGTTTAAAAATGAATCACAATAACTACAATTGAAGTAATAAAAAACTAGCTGTCTTTTTAATTTATCGGCATTTGCTGTTACAAGTTGTAAAAATTGTATATGATACCAAAATATTCTTTAGATAAATCGCTATAGCTTTACAATATAACTCGCTAATAATTTCGAAATCTCTTTTTTATTATATCTGCAAAAAGAATGTGTAATATAAACTGTGTGTCAAAAGTAAATGAAATTTGGCAAGGTGAAGTTTTTTTTACGGCGTTTTATTGGATGAAATAGTTAAAGAGATAAATGTTGGCGAATAACTGAGTTGATGAATTAAAATGAGACGAAATCTAAACAAATTTTTAATTCAATTATTATTAATTTCGTTCGCTACGTTTTAATACATATCAAAAGCTTCTTTTTATAAAATAGGGTTAAGATTGTGTAGAGAAGAGAGTAACCCTTCATAATTTGACGAATGTTTGGTGCAACGGTAGCGATCCTGCCTTTCACACCCACGGTCCTGGGTTCGAATCCCGGAAGGGATTCTT
The DNA here is from genome assembly GCA_927399485.1 of Calamotropha paludella. Lineage (NCBI taxonomy): Eukaryota > Metazoa > Arthropoda > Insecta > Lepidoptera > Crambidae > Calamotropha > Calamotropha paludella. The sequence continues at coordinate 14,748,762 of OV656815.1, read as the reverse complement.
GTATGACAAATACGAGCATTTGTACCTGAGTCATGGATGTTTGTATATATGTCTATGAATATTACTTGTTAATGTATTATATATGTATGTCTATCCGTTACCCTATTAATCCATAACACAAGCCTTAAAGTGCTTACTTCGGTCTAGGTTAATTGGTGTGAATGTAGGAAATATTTATTTATTTATAATAAAATAAATAATTAATTGTTAAATATAATTTAAATAGTTTGGTCTATAAAGAAGAAATGAAATTAACATAACTAGAAGTTGAAGAAAAAAGAGTGTTATATAATATTTTTAAATATGTATTTTGAACAGGTCGCACCATACATGCAGCTTAGAGGAGGAGTCAAATTCATGGAAGAATTACCTAGAAACTCACGTGGAAAACTCTTGCGTCGTCAACTAAGAGAAATGCTTAATGATTCGTGATATCAAAAATAGCATAAAATTAAATTTAATGTTGTCTCAAAATATGTTTCATTTCAAAAAAATATTGCGATTTATCCGTGTTTAGTGATAATTTTAAAATTATTTTATTTTAGAAGTATTACCATTAGAAATATGAATTAAATTTCATATCAATTCACGTTTTTGTCATATTTGAAGTTGCTTTGTTCTTATACAAGTGTAGCCATTTATTTAGAACGTGTGGAATTATATGATAAAAATGAAGGCAGCATAAAATAGGACCCCGATCACAATCAGCACGTAATATTGTGCCACGCCGACCATTTGCATCAGCAATTTTTTAAATGAATCTCTTTTAACATTCAAATTGACTGGTTCCACGTTGGAGTAATTTTGTCCCAACTCTCTGCGAGAATGGTCCCTGCGGCCTGTAATAGGTTTCTTAAAAGGAAATCGAGTTAAGCAGGCGTGATTGACTTAATTGTGGTGTAGCTTCAACAAACCAAATTCTAAAGAATCGCTTTGTAACAAGGATTAGTTTAGATTTTAGATAAACCCTTTTTACGGAATCATAAGATTAATTAAATTGTGATGGAGGATTAAAGCCGACCAAACTTATTCATTTCTACCTTTTAACTTTATATAATAACACTTTACAGACTTCTTATCTATTGTACGTATATATATTTGCCGTCATTTTGTTAAAGTTAGGAATTTTGACAAGGGTGATTTTTTTTTAATCATGGCAAGATAAAATAAATAAACCGAAAAGAGAACAACATGTTTTATTAATATATAAAACTCACTTCAAAATGTATTTTCGCAAAATCTGGTTGGAATTAAAAAACAATTAGTAAATTGGTGTACTACAAGTACAAGAATAAATTTAGAACACACACACCAAGTGATGATATGCAAAACAACTAATTTAGCTCTTTTATATTTCAAAACCTTTTTATGAATAAAGCTGTAGCCGACCAGATATTTTTTAATTTTAGGAGAAACGGAACGTCCTTTATTACCTATATTAGGGTAAAAGCCGGATAGTTGCCCTACTTTTCAAAAAAGCTCCATAATTAAAAAATATATGTTTATTAAGAACAAATCGACGTTTATATTAACACAAAGGTCTTTAATCTTTCATAACAGCCTATTTTTGTAAACATAGTTAATACATGTTTCGAGTAAATCCTATTTGATTTGACCTCTCAAAAAGGGGATAGTTGCCTACTATAGCGGATAGTAGCCTAACGTTAAAAATGCTTCGGGGGATACTTGCCTCGCGTAAGGATAGACGTCTTTCTATGTTTCTTTTAGATAAGTTTCAAGTTATTTTAAGTATTTAAGTTACAGTAAGCCTATAATATTTACTGCGATTCTTTATTAAGTATTTACCATAATATTAATAACATTGTAAAACAGTGCTCTGTCCTAAAGTATTAAACTATAAAATTACAAAAAAAATTGTCTCGATATTTTAAATTGGAATAGGTAATAATGAAATATTATTATTTAATTTAAAGATAGAAAAATATGGTATTCAACTTTGGCATTAGCATTAATTATCATCAGAAGCCAGGGTTTTTAACTTTCCACATCTCATGCAATGGTTTTTAAATGTGGAACAAGTTTCATGCAACCACATTTGACACAACTTAAATTAAATCCAATCTGATTTCGATTTAGTAAAATTGTAAATAAAAACATTCTGCGCAATATTTCTGAATTAGCGTTTTTCACTTTTAATATCTTTTCAGCGACTCTGATCGATTATTTGCCTTTTTTCCTTTGATTGGTTTTTGTTCGGTTCTTATTTTATTTTAAAAAAGTCACTATAAGTTAAAAAGAGCACCAAAAGAAAAAAAAATGTTTCTGCTCGTTAAAATTTATAGTTACGGATAGTTGCCTCTAGGGCAACTATCCGCAAAAGTAAACAGGGCAACTATCCTTTTTGATACGGATACTTGCCCTTTCTATTTACGAAATAAATAAAATCTATTTAACAAAAAAACCTAATGAGCACTGTTATTTAAACTCTAATGCATGTAAAAAAACCAAAAAGTTGACTGATACTACCATTAATAACAAAAATATTAAATAGTAAAGACTTACCAATATAATTTCGACGCCTGTCAAAGTTTCACCGCGGAAGATTTTTGCTTACACGGACAAAACACGTGCGCCTACTTTAACGGCTTATATGAAACCTAGGTCAGCAGGGAGGACACTTCCAATCATAATCAACCGCTGATGCCACCAACATACCTAACATAGCGTATTCAAAACTGAGGCATGTATCCGTCTGAGGCAACTATCCGGCTTTTACCCTATACAAAAAAAATTCTAGCGAGCGCTAGTTTGCCATTATATAAAGTAACGTGATTACTGTGGTTTTAGATATTGTAACGTTTGACATTTGAATTCAAATTTCCTTAACTTTGATTGGTTATCGTTACTTCCAAGGACTGCACAAAATTACAACATGACCACAAAATTATTTTAAAATTTTACATCAGCAGATCTCAAAAACTATGAAAGAAGTGTAAATTTTACACAATCCTGGCGTTAGAATAATAAATCCTTATCACATTATAAAAACAGAACGTTCCTTTTGCAGTCGATGCCGATATTCAAGTTTGTTTTTCACCGACCGCATTTAATGCTTTAGGAGCTGAAAATAGACGGCAAAATCTTCATTAATTTGCCACTTCGAAAATTGAATCGCTTAATCGTGAGTTGGAGTAAGCGGAAACGCATCGGCAGGCGCTTTTAATTGCCAGGAACACCTTTGATACTTGGGGATAGAGTAATTAAGTCTTCCGACCTGAGAAGTATGCTTGCTTTTTAGAGCTCTTCCTTCATTTTATGATATCTAATTTATATAGAGTCCAGTTAGTAACTTTGTAAACTAATGGAATTTTTAGAAGCTATTATGAATAATAGTCTTCCTTAATGGGTATTTATGTTTGTGAATGCGCAAATTGGAGCTAAGAATTTTATCTCTTGATAAAACAGTCTTATCATAGACTTCTTAAACAGCATATAGCTGCTTAAATGCAATTATGTTACAGTAGAAACTTATGGGCTCTGCTGTCAGTTTCAGTTTCGAATAAAATATATATATTCATCTTATATTTTTATGTATCTTTGTTATTAATATTGTCATGGGTTACATTTAATTTTTTGTTCGATGTTTGGAAAAATTCCACTCACTGAAAACAACACATTCTGATAGCCTTTCAATATCTTTTTATTTTGTGGTTTGGCCTATTTGCAATTAATTTCATACAATTTACTTATCTACGTAGTGAGAAGTAAATTACGTATTAATAATTGTTATTCCTATGTTTGTTTTAACTCGACTGCGCCAGAAGGAGGGTTATGTTTTTCGAGAGTATGTATGTATAATTGTTTGGCACGCTCTGCAGCCTGAACAGCTCGATAGATTTCAGCCTCATGTGTTCATAGGTTACTATACAAAGTCGTTCAATAATAAAACTAAAAAAATAAAATGAAAGAGGTAATTAAAAAAACTAAAAAACCCTAAAACAAGAAAGTCGTCATACTAAGAACATTTTTAAATACAATAATACTATACTATATAATACTACTATATAAATACAATAAAAATTGTAGCAGTCGGGGCCCATTCTAGAAATGGAGGCTTAGTGAATTGAGAGCACATACCTATATTACATTGCAGATTACTCCAATCTACTGACTAGGCGGCTTACTTTCTAGAATGCGTCCTACAATTTTTCTTGTATTATAAAATATTGTTGGTATGACGACTTTCTTGTTTAAGAGTTTTTAACACTTAATTACACAGAAATTACACAGAAATGCGGTCGGGATTTTTAGATTTTTAAATTACCGTTTTTTTAGATACCTAGTTGTGTTGTAAAACTGAAGATATAATTAAAGTTAAGTTATGCTTTTCCTCATTGTTATAAAATCTCCGATAAATTTACTCACTTTGTTTTCTTTCGCATATCAAAATAAGGCAAAAAGAATAATGACAAACAGCCGATTTTCTGTTAAATAATACTAATACATTTACGAAACTTGCGGGAAGCCGACGAATGGTTATCTCGTAAATAGATATCGTCTCCGGTATTTTGAGATTCCGCTAGCCTATATGTAGGTACTGCAGAATCCATCGAGATTTACTGAGCTTTATAAAATAAGGTCAATCAATAATGAAATTATGTTAAATCTCTCTAAAAGGGTACAAAGTTTTATATTTTAGTAAAACATTGAAAAAAATATTCCTTGACAATTTAAAGACTTGAGCACAACGGAGTATTGATAAGAAAATGACATCATCCGCATTGCCAGTATAACTTTGCCAAATAGGTAAATTTTAATAGTTTTCATTAAGTTACCAACCTGTTAATTTACGGTATCATTACGAGTTACATATTTCAATTATTCGATGAACGTTATCTTTTGATATCGAGCTTTTTTAAAACGCATTAGCAATTTATAATAATATTTCTTACATTCACACCAATTAGCCTAACCCAAAGAAAGCACATGAGGCTTGTATTGTGAATACTAGGGTAACGGATAGATAACATATCTGTGGCCTAGTGCTAAAAGGGCCAAAGTACGTTTTTACTTAGTAATAGTTAAGAACACTGCAGCCCTTTTATTACATATATTTTTTACTAAACTGTATAAAAGCGCAGACTACATTGGCCTTTTTCACATAGCAATTTTTGAAAGTTTGTTGATAAATTATGGCCCTTTGAGCACAAAAAAATATCAAATTTTTCAATATACTGCCATTACAATCTCATTTTATACAAAACGTACTTTGAACCTTTTAGCACTAGGCCATAGATATATGATACACAGATACGTAACATTTATATATATACATAAAATCCATGACACAGGTACAAATGCTTGTATACAGCACTCAAACATCTCCCCCTTCCCGAACTCGAACCCAGGAACATCAGTACGAAAGGCAGGATCGCTACCGATGCACCAAACGGTCGATAAAAAGGGACACTATATTGCCGGTTAGGTAATTCCAATTGACATCATTTAATTTTTATGTTAAATGTTATTTTTTGGATAAAATCTTACGATCCTATATATTTCATACACCTCCTTAATACATAGGAGGAAGTTATTAACTTAAATACCTACTTCTGAAGTAATCACTTACCAAAACTAGAGGACATATTTATTATAACTACAAATTTTCTTAAATTTATCACATTTATTAACCCGGTGATATAGCACATCGCAGTTTTTTTTTAAGAGTAATAAATAATTTTCAAAGCGATTTCAAAACCATAGCTTTGTGTCTAATACGTAAAGAATCATTGCTATTCATATCGATAACGAGCATAAGCAAGAATGCAAAAGTCAGAATCAAACAAAAACAGCTCTTTAAATCATAGTTTTAATATTGTTCTAGATAACTTATCACCTTTTAATACAACTACAAAAAAGAAACACATCAAGGTGTATGTGATAAATTAGAGGAAAAATAATTTTGAAAGTTATTGTGATATAGTTTTAGAAAGTAATTACTATTAGAGTACTTAATGATAATAACTTTCTTTCTTCCCATTACTGGTAAATAAGCAATATTATAAATTTTCCGATGAATCATTTAAGTCTTTAAGTTTTCCAGATCCACTACAATTATTTTTCTATGTAGGTTTATCTAAAAACAAATTGGAATGGTAATCATTCTTACAGGAGGTATTTTCAGCCCCCAAAGGATAATATTGGTCTTAAAGGCATTTTATATGACACGCTGTAAATAGAAAACAAGTAAAACAAGAGCTTAAAAGCATTCCAAAAAGTTTTTTATCTTCAAAAGGGTCGCAAGCTCGCATATATTTAATGCACGCCATATACAAGACCAGCCGATAATGTTGATGAGCACTGTTCATAAAGATAACACTGCGATAGATTTAGCCTCGGATTCTATTCTTAACATGTGAAAAGAAATGTTCGATAGCTTTAGTACGTAATAAAGATAATAAAATAATGTGAATGTTCCCGTCGCTTTTCTACATATTTGTAGATAGACAATTCTTTGAAATCATCAAAGACAAATGTATACAAAATATAGAAAATTAAAATTTTGAATAGCAAATATTTCGTTCATTACATGACACCTTTGCAGATTAAACATTCTAGCTAGGGTAATAGAAACTGCCTTCTGGTAAACCAGGCTAAACTATTAAATTAATAAAGCCTTTGTCACCACTGGTAAAAATAATGGAAGTCTATCCTCGATTAATTAATAGTTAGGCATGTGACGGGGAATATTAGAAGGTGCCCGTTTAAAACGGGTCGCTTATTAATGCCCCTGTGACGTAAATCTTCCCATATTTATTAAAGGTATCATATTAAATGGAACCTAAAACGATATATTGATGGAGTCTTAACAACAAGACAAGGCCACTACTATAATAAAACATCCCCCAATAGACGTGTAGTTTCCATTTATAATTCAATTTGGTGTACGATATAATAATTGTAATAGAACCCTTGTCGCTCAGGCGTACATTGCTATTAATTTTGAAAGGTATCTGTTTGTGAACCCGCCGACCGGCAATGATCCTTTCCACAATACCTGGTGTTTGTAGCTAATCTCAGTAAGACATTCACATACTGTATGTAGAACACGAAGCAAGTTAATGATTACATTTTCGGTAATGTAAGATAATAACGGTAAACTGGAGTATTTACTAATTTTATTTAATGATAACAAGAAAAAAATCTTATCCTTTTTTAAAATATGGAAGCAAGATATAAAAGTATGAGCACTAAGCCCTTCGCATTATTCTAAGATGTTTCATAAGCAATTATTGACCATTAATGTGACACTTAAAGTAGCCATCATACCTTGTAATAAAAAAAAAATATAAATAACTTACACAAATCGTATATTTATTCCTAACTTAGCTGAGCTTGAACAATCATAGCACATCAACCAGTAAAAAACTGTCAAATTCCTCCATTAGATTTTCAGCTTACTATAAAGAGTTGAATATCAAGTTAGAAAATTTGACAGCTTGTGGGACGTTTATGCCTCTAAAAAATATATAAAATAACCGGGTATAATGGGTACAGCGCCATTATCAAATCACTAAACAACAACAAAATGTTTACTTAAAATTAATTTTTAATCTTGAAAAAAAATCAATCATTTAAAGGTCAGAACCTGTATATGTATAGGAATGGCAAAAAAAGGCTGTATATGTATAGAAAAGTAGAGATCAAACCATCAGGAAATAAAAATTCAAGTTAATTTGATTATTCAAACTTCGGGACCTTGCGCATATTTTTTTGTCCTATTAATAAAACTTTGGTTTAAAAAGTTTGTTTACTATACAAATACAATGCTACAAATTCGCATTACATACTTGGCTACAGAAGATGTAGGAAACCCGCGGTCCTCGCCTTTTCCCTAAACAAAAGCATATTTCGTATACATTTTTCAATGAAAAAACACGTTGTACGAAATTCAATACGCCGAAACACTTAAGATGACGAACAAGAAGAAGCTCTCATTCGTCATCTTATGTGACTTATGAATGTAAAACAAAATCGTTTCGGTCGCACTCTCGAAAATACTCGAGCGAGGGGCACGATATTTTATCAATATGTCTTCGAGCTATAAAGATTGATTGCTCCAGAATCACCCTTATCGTATCGCTATGTAAGGATTACCGCAACTTTCTCAATAATAAATTGCTTACCTATTTATTATGATCAAAATTTATTTTTTTCTTTTCCTGTATCATTCGGATAAACTATGATGTATCAATACCTATTAATTATGTATTACACATTATGGACATTAAAACTGAGATATTTGTGTGATAAATAGAATTATGAGTCTTTTATAAGGCCTGCTGATTAACGAAACGGCGACTTCGCGTATTTATAAAGTAGGTACTCCACAACTTCGCCGGTGTTAAACAAATTGTCAAAATAAAATTGAAAGATTTACAATGCTTCCAGATATTACTCTCCACATATAGGTAAACAAATTATAATTTTAGTAAATATGTTAGGATTTGTCTTGTCTTAAAGTTCACTTAAAAGATATTTACGTTATTCCAAAAACATGGGTTTTCTCTATTCCAAGGCTATCTAAATTTTTGTGGCTAAAAATGAAGGAATAAACTGAGTTATGTTAACCAGAAAAATATATATTACCCCCAAAAACCATAGAAGTGAGAAGATAATCGCGAGAAAATGTATGGAATCACTTACTTGAAATTAGTTTCGCGCGATATTGAGTACTAAATAATCAGTTTATTATAATAAAATGGCACCATTTTAAAGGTTTAACTGTCAACTTTAAATTGCAACCAAATTCATTCAAATCACGCCAATATTTAAAAAGCTAACCCGGATTACGTGAAGAAGTAAGGAAAAAGACATGTTTCAATTGTTGTTGCGACGTATTGACACCCTATAAAAACACATGTTATCTGATTTTATCAGTCGGCTTTTACACGTTGACCCATACACATCTCCTCTACTTTTGACTTTTGATCTTGCACGAAAATGAATACTACACCTACTGAAGCAGCAGAAATCGTGGCCCTATTGCAAGAAGGGCTCAGCCAGCAGTCTGTCGCACGTCAGCTCCACATAAGCCAGTCCTGTATTTCAAAAGTTTATTAACGCTTTTGGGAGGCTTTGTCCAGAGACCAAGATCTGTACGGCTCCGGTGCACATCGGAGAAGGATGACCGTTTTATCGTGTCAACCTCTTTTCAGAATCGTCAATTGACTTGTGTCGACGGCCAACAGGAACTCAGAAATGTTCGTGAGGTAGCTGCCAGCGAGTGAACAGTTCTTTGAAGACTCAAGCAAGCGAATTTGACTCCAAAAAGCCTGCCACAGGCCCGAAACTGACGGCAGGTCTTTCAGAACAAGACGCCTTCAATTTGCTCGCACCCACCTTTATTGGGAAGTAGAGCAATGGGGACTATCCCTGTTCTCCGACGAGCGCAGAATGTGTTTGCACGGCAGCGACCTAAGAGGTTGGGTCTACAGGCGGCCTGGGGAGCGATTTGCGCAGTGCTGTTGTGCTGAGACAGTGGCTTATGGGGGTGGTTCTTCCGATATTCTGCTGGGACATGTCGTTCCCCATACGGGATATATAGATGATGACTTCCTCCTTATCCACGATACCGCTCGTTGTCACACTTCCCATGCCATAACTGAATATCTCGACGTCGGTATCGCTACATTGGACTGGCCAGCGCTTAGCCCGGACTTGAATCCCATTGACCACGTGTGTGATGAACTGAAGAGGAGGGTTCGTTCCAGAAATTCTGCTCTTTCAAGTGTGAATTATTAGAAAACGGGTTTGATAGAGGAGTGTAATTAGTAAGCAGTAATTAGGGCTAGGGGAGGAACACAAAATATTGAAACTTAATTTTTAAGACCAGATAATTTTTCTGTGGATTCATTTTTGTTGTTTTGTTCATTCATTATTTTTCCATATTTCCTTGTTTTCCTAACTCCTTCACCTTATCCGACATATGTCCTTAAATACTGGTGTGATTCAAATGAATTTGGTATCAATTTAAAGTTATTAGTTTAACCTTTAAAATGGTGATTTTATGAAGTGAAAACTTCTTTAGCGGCGCTGTGTACTTTTTTTGGAATGGGTAAAAATTTCTAATCTCGCGTCACCATATCGAATAAACTATAGATAGTTTTCGTGCCTTGGAATCTATAAAAAATTTAAAGTTATGAAACAAAAAACTTAGACATTATTCCTAGATAATGCTAGTCGAACCCGGCATAACCGTTCGTGCACATTTAATTAACTAAGTAGCTTCTAAACGGGCGGTCATCACGGCCCGATCTAAATGGCGAATAAGCAAATGTAATAAAATAAATCCAGTAAGCCCATAGGCCCGGCTTTAACGGGGCTTAATGCCGCTTATAAACGCGGCGAAACGCTGCGTCCATGTGCGAATTTAATTTAAGTCAACTAAGCGTATTCGGATTGATACGTACATGACGTTTAATAAAACTTGGCTCATATTCTATTTCTATGGCGCACAAAATAAAGTACGAAGACAAAAGCAAATCGGTATTTATAAATTACTAGCTGGCCCGGTACCGCATTGCTGTGTTATATATATATATCTCTAAATATAAAAAAATCGTTAATAAAATGCTAAGTAGCTTTGTTTTTGGTTTGCAATTAACCTCTCAGGCATAACCTCATAAAAGGTCCCTATTTTATATATCTTATTTTATAAACCTCATTCAGTTGTTTGGCCTTAGTATTACATACCGATTTTGTTTTAGTAAAAACCAATAATTTCTTTGTTAAATGTTTTGTTACATTTGATTTATTATCATATAGTTTTATCTAAAAAATATACTGTTCTTTATAAATCATACATAACTGATATCTCTTAATGATGTTTTTCAATGTAAAGCTGACTTAAAAAACGCTAAGTCATTGTTTTGTATACATTAATGTCATAAAAATTAAAAACTCTCTCCAACATTTCTTCTCCAATATGTTTCATACGAGAAGCCATTAACTGAACGTTATGCACAAATTATGGCGCCATGGTAGCCTCAAGATTGCAGCAATAACCCGGAAGACATCAATATTAATGAGGAAACTGAGAAGATGCCGCAGATTATACAAAGCGCATGCCAAACAAATAACAAAGTCATTTTCTCGTGGTTGTCTGTGTTATAAAAGTACGCACATTAACTAAATATAAATAACAAGGGTTATAATTAATAACACAATTGTTACTAATTGTTATTATTCTGTGTGTGTTGTTCTACAGTGCTTTGTTATACATAATAAAGAATTGTTATATAAATGAATTTACTCATTTAATATTCTAATATATTATGTAAGTTTTATTTTTATTTCAGACTCTAATTATCACAATGTTGCTTAGTCAATAACTTAATACAATAATTTATACGTATAATATAAATTAATTTCTCCATTAGTAGGTAACAATATTATTTCTTGTCATTCTTTTGCATAATTGTGATTGCTTTTTACAAATATTATACAGATAAGAATGCTCGATAAAAGCATATCGTATGTATAAACATAAACACTTTTTTTGGTACTAACACAGGACTTTAACAAACAATACAAAGACAGTACATAAATAATAATAAAAAATTAATCTAAAAGAAAATAAATTAAAATAAAACAATTATGATCAACCTTAAACTTTAAACAAAAAAAACTTAATTTAAACTTAATTTGTCCCACGTCTGTACCAAATGGGTGACCAATTCAGCTTTATGTCAGCTTGAGGGCTGACGCTGATTTTTAATTGGCCTCCATTTCTTATTCTCTTGACACATGGATGCCCCCGCGGAGCATGTAAACTCGGCGTCAAAAAAATCGCACCTTATAAAAATCTTATTCAAAAATTCCTAAACCTTATATAGAGGATAGTGTTAGGTATCATTAGAAAGGTAACAAAAAGGAGCATCAAACAACAATTAAGTGCAATCTTTTTTTTAATTAAAATTATACAAAAAGCATAAAAATTTGAAAAATAATAAAAAATCTTAATTAAGTCCTAATTAATAATCGATAATTTACAAAAAAAATGTACAAAAAGTGTCTTAAAATTAACTCAAAATCTAGTGTTACCCCCCCTTGCCCTGATGACGGCTTCCATACGGTCCCTCATAGACCTCACCAACTTCAGGAGCTCTTCTTGAGGGATAAGACCCCATTCTTCAATCACCGCGGTTTGGAGTTCCTCTAGAGTCGAAGGAGCCGGATCCCGAGATCGAACCTTACGTTTAAGATGGTCCCAGAGGTGCTCTATCGGATTCAGATCAGGACTTCTCGCTGGCCACTGCATCACAGGAATTTGGGACCTCCGCAGGAAGTCGTTCACGATGGCTGCAGTGTGTGCGCGAGCGTTGTCGTGCATTAATGTGAACCCCTCGCCAAAAGATTCGGCAAAAGGGACCACATGCACATCCAGGATCTCTGTGATATAGCGGCGCGCAGTCAGCGACCCTTGTCCGCGAGCACCTCCGGTCCGGGAGACGCAGACCAGGTCGGTTTTGCCGGCAGCCGACATACCGCCCCAGAACATGCAGGATCCGCCTCCATATTCCACCGTCTCCTGGATGCAGGCTTGAGCGAAACGTTCACCCTGCCTCCGGTATACTCTTCTTCGTCGGTCGTTGCAGAAAAGACACACTCGTGTCTCGTCTGAGAAGAGAACAGCTCCCCACTGCTCAATGGTCCAATCGACGTGGTCGCGAGCAAACTGCAAGCGGGCTCGTCGGTGCGCTGCAGTCAATTTTGGACCTGTAGCAGCTCTGCGGGCTGCTATGTTCTTCTCCTTCAGTCTTCTTCTAACCGTGGATACACTCACGGTGCGTCTGCGAACTGCCTGGAGCTCCTGTTGCAGCTGAACAGCGTTTGAGAAGCGATTTCTCAAAGAGTACGACACAACGAACCGGTCGTCTCTTTCCGAAGTGCAGCGACGTCTACCGGACCCATGTCGCCGGATATAGCCACCGGTCTCTAAAAAGCGCTGGTAGACTCTACGAACCGAAAAACGGCTCAGATTCAGTTGCCGGGCGACATCACACTGCCGCACCCCTGCTTGCAGTAGTGCAACCACTTGAGCGGCCTCATCAGCTGTAGTGTCCATTTTCCAGATGTTCTTTCTTCAGTAAAATCAGTGCGTGTGTCCCCTTCAACGGTTTAATAGCGAATGACCCACATTGAACCCGTGTTGACCTCTTTATACCCACAAAGTTAGCGCAACTCGCGACTCTCCCGAGCAGCAAAATTTCCTTAGAATTTTTGTGACCCTTTATTTGTTGCTTTAGGTTTTATTTGATAATGAAAAATAATGTTTTTTTATTAAGTTAATTAAGTAACCTTTTAAATAAAATTATAATTAATACGACTGCATGTGCATATCCAGAGTTAATGCCATTTGAACGTGATTTTCTTAGAGGTGCGATTTTTTTGACGCCGAGTGTATATAACATGGCGTTGCAGTCAATAAATGCAAGTCTTGTAACGATTGTTCTGCTAGTTATGTATAAGCTGCTACTCTGTTTTGTGTGGCAAATAAATAAGTAAATACATTTATTTGGAGTCATATGTGACATGCTACATTCCTGGAATATTAGTAGCTACCAATTAATTGAAAAGGTTATTAAAAATTAAACGAAAAGAATTTAATTAATTTAGAAGAAAATATAGAACGCGAAAACGCACGTACCAAACCTAAAAGAAATTAATAGTACTTACTTCCGAAAATGGTAATGTCGTTTACTTCCTGATCATATCGCCCCAATCTTCCTTCATGCATCCACGTTGCTTCGTCGCCCCAGCTGCCCTGATAGCTAATGAACCGTGAACGACGTAGTCCATGAATACCGTACGGGTCCCCTATAAAACCTCGCTACAATGCACCGGGTATACAATGCACTTCGATAGCTGAAATATTACAGTTACCGCATAAAAATGAACTACATATACCCCTAGGATGATTGACTAAAGCGTACATAAATTATTACATTATTAAACCGTCAGTTTTTATAGTTTTGCAGCTAGTTTTTTTTCCCACGTTTTTCTTAGGTCGGTTTCTTGTCTGTTTGCTTGTCTGTCCGGTTGGAATCTTGTATCTCAATTTTGAGACACTTCCCGACCACCTAGCGAGTTGAAACTTTCAGGGTAGCTCATAACCCGATGACAATGCACGCTTAAACAACTTTCAACTCTCTAGGTGCGCTTTCAGGTCAACTTTCGGCAACTTTCACTTTTGTATGGGGCTTATCCGATTGTTGCGTAACACATGGTTACTTCGTTGAGTTGATAATTAAAAAGAATAAAATAATAATACTAGATTTAAAAATCTAAAAATCCCACGTTTTTCAATGACCAAAAAAGAATAATTTTTTTTTCGTTTTGAGTGGCCCCTCGCTTGGCCCCGCCGTTTATATTATTCTTTTTTGTTCACTGAAAAACGTGGGATTTTTAGATTTTTAAATCTAGTATTTATTAATATTTGCACTCATGACATATATTGCTTATCGACTTTGTTATGTAATCATGTTCATCAAGAAAATTTGTAATTAAAACAATCACCATCGTCATCATCCCAGCTGAAAGACATCACCTGCTGGATTTTCAAAAAATTAAAAGATTATGCCATAATCTCCACATATACATATGAAAGGCGGGTGGGATATCTCAGTAAAAGACCATATTTCGGAAAACCTTGCTCCCCTTTTTGTAGTTTGTTTACGGAAGGTTTATGGTGATTACCTACAGTATTATTTGTAGCCTTTCGCGTTTTTTTAAAGGTTGCTGTTGGTGCTCACAGCTACATCTAATACCACACGGCTAACTGAAGAACAATTGGTCACATATTTATTATAAAAATACACTAAAGCTTCCTTTTGTCTATACTAATATTATAAAGAAGTAAAGTTTGTGTGTTTGTATATTTGTTAAATTGTAAGGGATAATCTCGGGATCTACTGAACCGATTTTAAAAATTCTTTCACCATTAGAAAGGCACATTATTACTGAGTGTCGTAGGCTATATTGAATTCTAGAAAAAATTTAAAGAATTTTGTCCACCCGTGCGAAGCCGGGACGGGCCGCTAGTATTATTTATATTTACTAGTGGACCCGACAGACGTTGTCCTGCCTGTTATTTTTGCAGTATAGATAAATAACCTAGATACCGTCTGCAGCGCCATCTGCCGGGCTGATTTGTGAATTTAAACCATTCTCAGATCCCCTTGAACACACACAAAAAAATTCATTCAAATCGGTCCAGCCGTTTAGGAGGAGTTCAGTGACATACACACTCACAGAAGAATTATATATATAAAGACTAGTTGAGAATGTGCTACAATTTAGTGGAGCATAATATTTCAGAGTATTCATCTACTTATCAATAAGTCAAATTCATAAAAAATATTAATCATTTATAATTAAAAGTGCATATAGGCAACTAAAAACCTGTTCTACTTTGAAACCCTAAGTTAATCAAAAACTTCAAACATAGCTCAGACTCCTGCTCAGAATACTACATGTACGACATAATATATTTATTAATGAAAGCAGCCGTAGCCGTTCAGTTGAGATACCAGCTTTAGCCCAAGAGAACCTAGTTAGATCCTCGCCGATGAAAATGAAAATGAAAATAACTTTATTCAAATGCACTTAAAAATAAGTAGTTTTGAATCGTCCAACATTTTTTCCTACCCATTCAGGACGTCTTTTAACTGACAAGAAGAATGGGCGCAAGAAACTCGTCAGCTTTAACAGAAGTAACGACATTTACAATATAATACGTCGTCACCATACACAATCCACAAAAAAAGAAAACAAAATTATTTTGTTATGACAATACTAATAGTGTTATGATATCATTATTTCGTTGTTTCGTTGATTACAACAAAGTCAACAAGTATCTGTACTTACTTAAAGTAAGTATCCCTGAACATTGCAATAACATACAGGGAATAAACGACAAATTTAAGAAAACAACAAGATTTATGTTTAGTTTTAGCCAATACTGAATACTGAAGGTTAGAGCAGACCCATTTCCCAAGGCAGCACCCGTTCACGAGCATGACGCATGATACAGCCATCGCTTCGCTCAACCATATCTTAGGGAACGTAACGATCCGCACCACATGCCACCACCCAAGAAATGTATTAAGAGAGCATGTCATACTCTTATCTACCAGTAATAAATTAGTTTTAAAAAATTAAAAAATGCTAATGCTGTATGTTACAACCTGTAATAAATAGTGTCATGTTGAAATGACACATATTACTTCCATGCATCGCGATCTATTAAATAGTCGTTGACCTTGTAATAACCTTTGGACATGAGCTTATTTTTAACATACATTTTAAACTTATGATAAGGCAAATCTACTATACTTTGTGGAACTTTATTAAACAGTGCTATACCTTTCCCCAAGAAAGAGCCTCCTGTCTTTTGAAGTCTAAATCTTGGAACGGCAAGTCTATTCTTATTTCTGGTGTTAAAGCAATGTACGTCGCTATTTTTGACAAAAGTATTGTAGTGTTTTCGTACATAAATTATATTCTCATAAATGTACTGTCCCGCCACAGTAAGAATATTAATTTCCTTAAAGAAATCTCTGAGAGAATACCGAGGCCGAAGGCTGTATATTGCACGGACAGCTCTTTTCTGTAATACAAAAATGCTTTCAATATTAGCAGCTGAGCCCCACAACAACAACCCATAAGACATTACACTATGAAAATAACTAAAATAAATTAACCTTGCTGTTTCAACATTAGTTAAAAGCCTTATTTTTTTTACAGCATATGCCGCAGAACTGAGTCTACTTGACAAGGCCTCAATGTGAGGGTCCCATTGTAGTCGTGAATCTAATGTAATACCCAGAAATTTTGTCTTTTCAACAAATTCGACTACTTCATCATTCAACTTTATATGTAGGTCAACCCTCCTTACATTCGGTAACGTAAATTGTATGCACTTTGTTTTCTTTGAATTTAGTGATAAATTGTTACTGGTGAACCATTGTAAAACTTTTGATAGCGTACTATTTACATCGTCAGAGCAATCATCGTGTCGAGAGACTTTAAAAACTAAGGAAGTGTCATCTGCAAATAGTACTGTCTCACAAAGATTTTTAACATAGTAAGGAAGGTCATTAATATAGATCAAAAAAAGTAAAGGCCCTAATATTGATCCTTGGGGCACGCCCATAGTTATGGGGGCTCCAGCACACTCACTCTTATTAATGACAACTTTATGAATTCTATTTGACAAATACGACTGTATTAGGCTTTTTGACATATCAGAGACACCATAATGTTCCAACTTTTTTATTAGCGTGCGGTAATCAACGCAATCGAACGCCTTAGAAAGGTCACAAAAGATGCCAATTACATCTTGCTTGCCCTCCCAAGCATCAAGTATGTGTTTAATAAGTGCAACTCCAGCATCAGTAGTACTTTTACCTTTAGAAAAACCGAATTGATTTTTATGAAAAATTTTAGTGTCGGTAAAGTGAGCCAATAACTGCATATAGATAATTTTTTCAAAAATTTTACTGAACACTGGTAATATAGATATAGGTCGAAAGTTAGCGGGATCATTTTTTTCTCCCGATTTGAAAAGGGGAACTAATTTACTATGTTTCATTAAGCGTGGGAATACCCCCTCGTCAACACTATTATTAAAAATATAAGCTAAGTAAGGCGCAATTATGTCAATTATTGATTTAATATTATTAGTTGACATACCCCATAAATCTTCTGTTTTTTTGATACGAATACTTTTGAATGCTTTAATAATATCTTCTGTATTAATATGTGTAAAATTAAATTTAACATTGCACCTATCAACACTCGATTCTAGGAGGGCAGCAGCAACATTAGGACACGAACGTAGGGAACTTGTAGTTTCTAATGGTAATCTAGAAAAAAAATCCTCAAAAACACCAGCAACAACTTTGTCAGAATTTACAATATTTTTGTTAATTTCTAGTGAAAAAGATTGTATTTGAGATTTGCTTTTGCCTGTTTCTTTATTAATTATATTCCACGTAGTCTTTATTTTGTTCTCTGATAACTTAATTTTGTTAGCTATGTACATAGATTTAGCAAGAGAACATACTTTTTTAAATGTTTTAGAATATTTCTTAACATATTCAATAAAGCTAGTATCACTGGAGGTAGATTTTAAAGCATAAAGTTCATATAATTTCCTTCTGCTTTTATAAATTCCAGGTGTAGCCCAATCACTAAATTTCTTTTTTACATTATCTTTTTTAAATACCCTTTGTCTAAATATATTGCTAAATTCATTATTAATTATATTAAACAAATGATTATAAAGACTATTAGTTTCAAAGTTGGAGACCGGTAGAGTTGCAAGTTTGTTACTTACATTGTATCTGAATTTATCTATACAATGTTTAGATAATGGTCTACAAGTTATTTCGCGTTTCGAAGGAACGTGATGGTACTCAATAGAGGCAAATTGGCCGCTGTGGTCGGATTTAATACAGTTAATTATTGATTTTTTAAGTATTTTATTATTACAAAAAATATTGTCCAAACAAGTGGCGCATGTGGGAGTAATTCGGGTCGGTTCATTAAATACATTAAATAAATTAAAAGATTTAAATAAATTTAGGAACCCACCCGACAGATGTGTTGAATCAAGAATATTTATATTGAAATCTCCACATACAATCACTTTTTTATTTTTGTTGAAAGTTATTCTTAGTACTTCCTCCATAGCGGCCTCAAACTGTGGGTATGAACTCTTGGGAGGTCTATATACACATACGATAACTATTTTGTCTAGTTTCACACATGCTATCTCAATAATACGTTCTATGTACTGTGGACGTGAACCTACTCGTAATATAAGCATTTAACGACCAAAAAATAAATTAACTGATACATTGTCTTAACTTTTACTTTACTAAAATAATTTCTAAAGCGGTAACTAGTAAATGGTTCAATTCCGTAGAGATAGTAATTTAGAAAGTATCTCGTAACTTGATGATTGTCACATCAATATATTTGCCATTATTACATAATAAACACCGGTTAGGTTCATAACTAATTACAAAGTAATCTAGTTTTCACAGATCGTTGACTAGAGAAGATCGATTAACACTTGAGAACTAAGTTAAGTGCAGGGAACTTAGACGGCCAGTTCCACGTTAAGTAAAACTCAGGGTTGAAAGAGTCTCTGTTGGGGAAGTCATCCATCAAATAGTTCCTAGCTTGTTTAAATAACAAACTTTATCAAACACCAGGTCCCTAGTTCATGGAAGAGCTTAGTTTTAACTTTGCATAATATGACGTGTTCCTCGACGTTACATCATTTCCATCTGGCTATTCAGTTATTTTTTAAAGAAACGAACAGAAATGGCGAGAATATGATTTCGAACATGAAAAATATGATCACGCGTTTTTCTTGTGACACGCTGGTTTATCCTGGATGTAGCTAAATATTTAGCTGATATTTTATATGGTTTGATTAAAAGATAAAAATAAGATCAGTGAAAGAACGAAACCTACAACATTATGTCTCAAAAAAAAACTTTTTTTTTCCTTCATCTTACCATTAAAATTGAATAAAGGCAGCTGAATCGATACCTCATGTATCAATAAGAGGACGATATGATGGTGGAACATCTGATCATATTATTATGTTCATAATCTAGCCATAGATTTTCTCCCGTTACTGCGCCCCAGTCAGTTAAAAATCATAATGACCGTTTTATGCAAATAAGAGTTCAAGAAAAAATATTCTTAAAACTAATAAGTTTTCCCAAGATTGTGTCACTGCTTAACTCCAGCATCCACAAAACGTTTATAGATCTATTTATCTAATTCATGGACAGTAAATTTACAGCCATCCCATTGCGGGGTGACCAGACTTAGCGAGGTCAGGTTGACGTCGTGACTCTGTGTCCATTGTGTATTCAGAGACGAGGGTCGTGATTTATAGAGGCATCGACAACAAACAACGGAACAGGATTCGGAATGAACGACGGCCGCGTGCGTAGGAATATGGTGCATCGTTTTATGAGCGTTTACAAGGGAAAAACTAGCCCTTGCGAGCTTTGAAATAACTTAGCTTTAGGAAAGCACGAAAATTAATCAACCAATAAATTCAATATATTTATGATAAAAAAATATCTCGGATGAAGAAAACATCAATGACAATCAGTAAAGTGAAACAAACATTGATAATTATCGATGTTTTATTCGTATATTTTCATATCAAAATTCCCGATATAAGACTGAGAAGGCATATACTCAGTCTGTAGTTTCATCTCTGCTAATTAATTGGATTACAGCCTCCCCATTATATCGATGGTGGCTATTTTGGCGAATGGATTTTGTACGCGTGACGACATAAATTCTGTTTTCTCAACGGATAGTAAATATAATTAAGGAGGTAACGAGTTTTCTATCGGCAAAGTTGTTTACAGATAACGCAACGCGATATTTTTATTTTTAATTTATGGTTTTATATTATATTTTTCTTTATAGTTGATGGTACATAACTCTTTTAACCATCATGATATTATCACCATATATAACCTTCGCATTTCATATCATGTACAGTATAGAAGTAAATGTGTGTGCACGGGTCAGCGACAAATATACGGATGTTATGACAATTTGCGACTCATTACTTAGCGTTGGAATATGTGCTTTTGGTACGCTGAATAACCTTATCTAAATATTACTCTCAACACAATCTGGATTCGCATGGGGTAATACTTAACTAGATTGCATTTCACGTGTTGTAATTCAAAAGGTTCAGTACTTTAAATACTTCGACTTCTTTCTAAATGTTGATGGCGTAATTTTTAATTTCTTATGCTACTGAGGCACAAACAACCGTAATGAATATGACGACATAATTTATATTAAATCATTTACCTCTTATTTTTCTATTCCGTAGCCTAACTGAAAAAACGTGACGCTTTATAAAACTATAAGCTTAT
This sequence comes from Calamotropha paludella, assembly GCA_927399485.1. Classification (NCBI taxonomy): domain Eukaryota; kingdom Metazoa; phylum Arthropoda; class Insecta; order Lepidoptera; family Crambidae; genus Calamotropha; species Calamotropha paludella. Next base: position 14,727,808 of record OV656815.1, on the reverse strand, counting down.
ATCAAATCACCAACTAACACTTTTAAAGCTTTGGCAAACACTTGTAAACGATATCGACTGAGATTACAAAAATATTGACCATTCACTATTTATTCCTTCGTATGAGAAATACTTTAAATGTTTATTTCATAAAATTGATTGTAAAGTTATTTAGAGCAACTTTACATGCTTAAAAAACTTCCAAATACCTAATTACTTTATCCGTCTAAAATTTAAGTTGCATCAAACGTATAAAATCTCTAAGAGAGGACCGGGGCACATCTGTTACCAGTTTTCTCGCTTCTCTGATTTGTTATAATGGAATTAACGATCTGGTTATGAACAAACGGCGTCTTCATTTCCAGCTGACTCCGTGCCCTATTTCACTGCCACGCGATTACACTGGACGAAATAATGGGCTCAATGTTGTATTCATTTGAAAGGTGGCGATTACGGGAGGCGATGATGGCTAAAGGAGTAGACGGCAAAATTAGCTGCTATTAACATTACAGAAATAGGACTAATTTATCCAGAAAACGATTTCAGACTCACGAAATTATTCGTACAAATAAATGGTTGTCTACCTAACAACTTGTGTAAGATTAGCAATAAAAAACAAAACATTTCTAAGAGTATTTCTGTTTTTCTATAAAGGCAAGGTATTTTCTTTAAAACCCAAGATATTTTCATTGATAAGTCGCAATTTTAAGATCATAGTACCAGCACTTTTACATAGCTTAGTAAGAAATTTTTGAATAATGATTATTGCATGATTATGTTCTTACAAAATTCATACTCAAAACACTCTGAAATGAAAAAAAAATATTGAACACACCCTTTTTATTCTTCCTGTGTTGTAGTTCTTTAAAATAACCCATTCAGTTTTCTCATGTCATAATAAAATATTTATTTGATAAGTCTTAAAACTACTACTTACTATTACATAAAAATCTCTCTAAAAATCTATTTTTATAGCTTTCCGAGTCAGTACCAGTCATATATAACATAAAAATCAATTCATTTTTAATAAACATTTTTAAGTCACATTACAATATCATTATCAACCTATTAGCGTCTCTACTGGTTCTTACGGATAAAAATATAATACCTACTGAAGGATGCCAAAGTTACAAACAATGGTGTTTTCGATTTAATACATTTTTCAGTAGAGTAAGAATATTTTGTGAAATGAAAATATAAAATATTTTATGTTCTTTTTAGGGAACAAACAGCGAAGTTTTAAGACTCTTCCATCACTTACAGTTATACGTGTTAATGTCTTCTTATTTAGTTATTAGCAGAGTGATTAAGTAAGTAAGCTACTATTATAAGGGTCTGTGTCAGTGTAATTATTGAAATTAAACAGTGTTTCAAGCTTCTCATAGGTTTTCCTTTGTAGCCATTTCATAATCCATATTTGATGTCGTTATATAAAACGAGTGCTTCGTTTAGAGTGTAATACAAATCCCCAAGTTGCTTCCTAAAATATTCTTTGTTATATTTAACAGACCATTGAAAGACGTATCGCAATACTATTGAATATTTCAAGATAGTAAGCAAGCTATGTTTGATATTAACTCTTCGGGCCATTTGATTATCCAACATTACGGTGAACGTCAGGGTTTCTTATGTTACACTAGACAATATAACAATTTAATGATGTTGTCATAATATCCACGAAGACTTACGTTCCGCGCCGATATTGATTTCCGAGGTTCCCTTTATTATTAATCTGGAAATAATCTTCACATGAATAAACACGATTACTTGTTGTAATAACAAGATAGGTACTATACGGGATGCCGACAAAATTTTATTGGGTTATTCGATATATATTATTACTATACCTTAAGGTTGTTTCAGTTTGCTTTTTCGAATACGAAGATTGTTAATATTTTTACCAAATATATTTAATTATATAAAGTAAATTCATTTTGTATAAAAAAAAGATAAAGCTTTAAAAGATTAAATTGACTATACATAAAACGGCACCACTTAATAAAGTCATGTATTTTCATGGTTCTTTTCATTGTTATACGTTTGACTTGCTTTGACAAATTTGACCACATTGCATTGGTTAGTATCATATTCTGAATGTATAAATAAAATGAATGTATTTTCTTAAACTTGATAGTCGAATTAAAGATATCGAACAGAACATACACGAAACCTTTTCCATAAATCCCTGTATAAGTCTGTATCTCATTTAAATCACTTCGTTAATTCGCTTCGGAATGTGATTAAAAAATTCCTTCGGACTCCCATAATAAATGCTGTTGTCACAAATATTTTATTTTAGCATTTTAGCAATTTTTATTTTAAAAAAAATCAACTTTTCTCAGATGTCAGGCGGAACTCGAACCCACAAGCGGTAGTGAAGCATCGGTAGCGAAGCGAGTGCCTTTCCAATTTTCGGAAATGAATGGGATTGAGTTTAAGTCACGTTGGATTTTTCGTAATGATTTCTTTTGATATAAAACTCCAGTAGTAAAAAGCATAATTAGCAAAATGTGTAATAAAAATAATAGCTTATTTTATTTTCATAATACCGTGAACATTTTCAAACTAATATAATAAAAAATATTTAATCTATATCTTCAAACTAGATAAGATTACAAAGTAAACATTTACTGTTTAAGATCGGTACTATCTTCTATATATTTCGCCATCGATGTTTTACAGTAAGACATAAATCCTGAGAGATGAGGGTTCTCTTCTCGGAACAATATCTGGATGAGCCAATTAATTTCAATCTTTGGGTCTGTCCCACCCTTAATCTGATGGTCACTCACGCTCGAAACTCATAATTGAATTTCACTCTCGGCAAACTTTGGCATCGCAATATCATGCAACTACAACAAGTTTTACAAATATCATAGTCTCTGATTTATTGGGCTGACTTGGGAACTATAAGAGATATTTCTCATCCAATGCCATTTTCTAAGTGGTGTATAGAAAGTTTATATATGATGTTTGCTTATCTGAAAGCATGGACAGAATTCAGTAAGTTATCATTTTATTTTTCTTTTTAACTTATCCTCTGACATGCCTCATAGTCAAAGGTTTTTTAAGAAAAGTGCATTGAGAGTGCTGTGATGTATGTATAGGTATGCCAAAAAACTAGTCGAGTCAAACGGTTTATATCAAAGTGCCGTAAGGCACAGATTCGTAAAAAAAGATAAAAAACAAAGTTTTGTACGGTGTTCAAGTATGTTACTTCTATTTAATGTTTATATATTCTTGGTATAAAACAAATAAAACTAAGAAAAATCGTAACATTTAATAATCAAATTATGACGAATATTACCCTAAAACTTCAGTGTCCAAAAAATTACCTTACTGCAGAGCTAAATTACGATGCTATAAAAAATCTATAAAGTTATAGGCGTAAATATATTACTCACGTTTTCAGCTATATATCAGATCGTTTTCACGGATCTATCTTCAAATTAGGCTACACACTCTTCTGCCGGTCACGTCTACCGTTTATGCGAAATCGATTCGAACGATTTTATGTGACACTTTTCGACAAATTTAATAGCCTATAAGATGACTGGACCAAGAGTAATAAACGGAATAACTATTCGTACACATTGCTCGATAAAAATTTATTTCTTAACCACCCCAAGACGTGAGCCACGATAGTGATTGTACGAATTGGTAAGTCACGATCAAAAAGCGTAAATAGAAATCCTTTGTCAACCACAACAATAATTTAGTCCCAAAATAAGATGAGCTTTTACTTAGTACATAAATAATTATTTAGAGAATCATAACTCTGTAACAAATGCTTGTAATCATCACACGAACATATGCCCCTACCAGGGACTTTTGGCGCAGGTCGTTAATATGTTGAAACTATTTATTTACGACAACAAAATTAAATCTCTAAACTGAAAGAATGCGTGATAACAATCATTAAAGTAATTGAATTTCATTAGACTCTATTCAAAACGGACATCATAATAGTGTGACTTAGATATATCAATCTAATATAGTGGGCAGTCTGTTAAATAATTCATGCCCTAACAGGTAAGCGACACGCGGGTTATGGCCGCCACGAGACTTGGAGGACGAAGAAATCAGTTCACTCCACTTACAAGGGTGAAATCACATCTCAATTTTATTCTGCAGGATTAATTTTTAATCTGCACGTTACTCGCTAAGAAATCAGTGTTTGGAAAGAAAATAAAACCACGTTATTATTTTATTAGCACTAAACCAAGAAGCATAGGACCGCCTTATAACTTAATGTTTCTACAAAGCTCGATAAGTCTTTCTCGGGCCATCGTAACTGAGTACTGCGACTTTCAACATCCAGGCTAAAATAATGCTGTAATATTCACACTATAACTGCAGGTTGGGTTATAAACAAAAAATAATGTTCAGCTTTTCTTCAAAAGAATCGAAATAAAGATGGCATTCTGTTTTCAACAAGATTCTGAAGTCACTGTTAACGGTGGTTTCGAATTACAATCTGAAAAAGCTTTTCGCTAAAGTAATCAAAGCATTGATAGACGAAAGAGTTTTTTTATGTTATCATGAATCTTTGCAAAGATGTACATCACCTCGCTACATTATTAACTATAGACGCGCCCTACTGTAACAACATTGTTCGTTTCCAGGGGAAACGCCCCGCAGTCTTGGAATAGATAAGCTCATAATTAATGCATAAGATAAAAGTTTATTTAATAACTGATACATTTAATAGAGACAGTAACGCGCACTTATATTTTATAATTAGATCTAAAAAAACTACGAAGAAAACGTAACTGGCTACAGATATTAAGTTTATTATTATAGTAACAGTCAAATTGAGTGAATGCAAGGTAAATTTCTCGGTGCCAGATCAGTACTGAAACATCACGCAGAATTGAAATAGAAGATTATTAATACTAAATTGAAGAATTTAAAAATATTTTAATTGTTAAAAACGAAGATACTTCTAGAGTTGCGACTTTGATTATTTTAATTTCCACTGTTTAGTGTTGGGTTATCAATTTAAAACACAATAACTCGTAAAAAATCATAAGATAATACAATAAAACTCTCTACGCTTACAGGTTTAACCCAAAACAATGCCATTGAGATGCAGTTATTACGGTATTAGGCACGTTAGTCAAGTAAGTACGGCTTGTCCCATGCGTCGATGCTTAATTTAGAGGAAAAGGTTGGGACCCCTCTAGTTTGTGTTGCCCGGCAGTGATATAGGGTATTAAGTTCCTATTCCGTTCTCCCCTAACGTGTAAACAAGACAGAACCTTTCTACGTATCACCCTGCCTAAGGTTAATAATTTATTTAGTAGACTAAACGCGAAAAGCCCGACGCCCATTTTCTACTTAAACTAAAATTGTTTCGTTTCCATCACCACTGTAATCCCGATAAATGATGCATGCTATGGAAAACAAACAATGAGAATCACATATCGCGTTTACGAACTGAATAGAAAATATGTTATTCTAAATAATGCAACGAACGGAACGAGCGTATAAATTGTTTGTTTATATTGTAACGGCTTGTTTGTTATCCTGAGACAATTTGTGCTACGTATAAAATAGCATAGAATAATAATTTAAATACAATAAGAAAAAACAATGTTTTATTTTGTAAGGGCTGTCATCTTGCAGCTGAAACTCAAATTATACTTTAATGGCTTCTAAAATATCTACTTTTTCAAAACTAACGGTAAAATTAAAAAAAATATACTTACATCTACTTTATACTATGTAGGTACTCCAAAACAACAGAGACCTAATCTGTCCACGAATACTGCTACATAGGTACTATTAACGAAGTGTAAGCCGATTTGCAAATTCGATAAGTTAGGTGAAATCGCGTGGACACGGCCCAAATAAACCCTCTTTGATCCTATTACCGTCGGGTAACTGGCAGGATCTTGTGACAGTGCTCTAACTGATCCTTGTATACCCCTAGGGATTTATTTGGTGAATTTGAAAATATCAACTTCACTTAGCACCTACTTTAATACTATAATACCTTCTTAACATAAAATTTTAAAAAGGATAAGGCCGAAATTCCACTTCTATGCGAAGTGCGTGGAGATTTGGAGATTTCATTTTAAATTAACTCCCTCCCTGCGTCTGTATTTCCGAGTACTTATAACCTGTCTATTTTTAAAGCCAGGGTGAATCGGCACCATTTGTAATTGGCAAGTTGTAAATGTTACATTAAGTATATTAATGAAAGACAATATTCTAACCTCTTTTTCATAATAAATATTAACGTTGGTAGTTAGCGCGTTCGATCATCGAAAATGGAGGTTAAGCAACTTTCCTAAAGGTCGGTGAACTGATGGGTGACCTAAAACTGATTATGTTCAGTTCCTTTGTGGCTTAAAAGGCACGTGACACCGTTAGTTCTGTCTGCATCTGCAACCGTTTATACTAATCTACATTCTGCTCGGCAGCGGGATGAGGTACGGTTATCTCTCGTCATTTCATTCCCAGCAGTGGAGTCGTTTAGAAGCTGATGATGATTGGCATAAAATTTTATCTACGTTTTGTTGATTAAGCACTTTGCTTGTTCTCTATTTGAATTTAAGTATATTTATTCGATAGAATAAAAGAAAAAAATGCTTTTACATCATATTTTCCTTTAACTATATATACAAACATTCATTTGCAAAGCTAATCTTCCTTAGAGTTAACACATAACACAAATAATATAATAACTTATTGATAAATAATTAAAATAAATAAAATAAATTATGTACGTATACAGGAACTGTACTGAATATGTATTGTTTCTCATATTTATGTAGTTAGTGGCATAGACTTTAAATTAGGATGTAAGAATGAAGAATAGTAAAGTATAATATGTTAGATAGCAAGTTAACAATGTTTTAGACTTAAAATGGCCACGGTAATTGTCATTGAAAATTGGGTGCTAAAAAATAGACAGGTACTTTATTTTAGTTTTTGTTAAAGTAATTTTTTTTTTAATTTCTTTTTAAATGATTGAACTGACTGGAAAGCTCTTAGTAAGCTGAAGCGGAAGCTACCACGAAAAGCAGACGATCTGTACCCTGGGGCAAATCAGTCTTGATGCAAATCCAGCCTCTCGACCGGGGAAGACCAACTTGTCATATAAATATTTAGGATTTTTTATTATGAATAACGACAAAAAGTAATGTAGCGAAAACCAGAGAGCATCGTGCTTCCATTTTTAAAAGATGGGCTATATTCAAAAACGTTGTGACATAGAATTGAAGTGGAATTATGATGCAGAAACTTGCGCATGCGTTTTGAACCCGTTGGATTAATCTTTTTGTCCTGAAAAGAAGGCACCAAATACAGTACCTGCATAGTTAAGCTTAGATAAAATTAAACTTTTACACACTTTCACTTTCAAATCTATCAATGATCGCGAATATGAAAAAGAACCCTTAGTCTGTAAGTACAGCTTTTCACCACAGATTGTACGTGATCTTCAAAATGTAACTAGCTGTCTATTATAATACCTAGATTTTTTGCATCTGTAGTTTTATCCAAGAGTTTATCCCCCAATTTAAGTATTACAATTTGTCACTTTCTCAATTTGCATTTTCGAACCAAGTACCATAAATTTGGACTTGAGCAGAAACAGTATCATGTAGTTTAAAATATATATATACAGTTGAAGATCATCTGTGTAAAAATGGAATTTACTGTTTCGAATATACTTAACTATGTCTGCAATTTAAAGAATGAACAAAATTGGTCCTAGAATGGACCCTTGGGGGACGCCATAATTTAGGAGCAATATTTGAAAATAAGTTACAGAATTACTATTATTGGACAGTTGAACCTTTTGTGGTCGTAAATTAAGGTAACTTGCAAACCACTGCCAGTACTGGACTCGAATCCATAGTATGCTAGCTTTGACAGTGAGGTGTATTAATCGTGTCAAAAGTATGTGATTAGTCTAAAGTGAATCTAGACACGCGGTAGCGTGTCAAGCCAAGTTCAAGAAACAGAACTGGCGAGCCGCACCGTGTGTAATATTACACGAACCATTTGGAGACACTTTTGACCCCCTCATAAATCAAAAACTATTTTATATAAACTTATCAAATTTGTCTCATGTATTGAGACTTGCGAGATACATATGTGTTCTAAATTTCATATGCTTATCTCAAACGGTTATTTAGATATTAATGTCCAAAAATCCTCATTTTTATCATTGACTGACTGACTGACCTATAGATCAAAACTCTAACCCAGTTCCAGATGACCTAGAGAGTTAAAATTTGGTATGCAGATAGGTAATTAGATGAATACAAAGGAGTAATAAAAAACTAGCAATTTTTAAATAATTAGATTCTATTATGAACGCTTAACATAAATACCTAATTAGTGCCTGTACCTAACTATAGACGTAAGAATCAGTAAGTAATCAAAACTCATGACAGCCGGTCTTTATGTGATAGGTACCTACAAAAACGAATGATATCCCAATCAAAAACATAAATGTGAAATGAGAGCCAAGTTCAATATTATGATAAATGCCTTGGTTGTTGACTTCAACGACAAAAGAAGTGAGATCTTAATGGGTGCCAAGTTCAATGGTCAGTCCTGAAATGTATTTATAAGTAACAGTATAACATATCATATCTTCTTATAACATAAGATAATGTATTGTACCCTAAGGTCTGTCTGGCGAAAGTCGGAAGCGACCTTCGCCAATTTAAAACCGAGCGTATTAAAGAGGCCATAGAGGGGAACAAAGGCTCCAAAGTGTTCGCTAGAGATCTGTCTATTGGACAAAGTCAACTGACGAGGCCGAAAACTGAGGACGGCAGTATCATTTCATCGTCTCCTGAAATCCTGAGAGAGATTGAGAGTTTCTATAGGCAGCTGTATTCCAGTATCACACCAGGCCAAAGCAGCGCTCGAGATCCTAGAGCCAAGCTTACCCGACACTATACCGAAGATATCCCGGACGTCAGCCTGTACGAGATTAGAGTGGCCCTCAAACAGCTAAAGAACAACAAGGCGGCGGGAGATGACGGAATTACAACAGAGCTTCTGAGAGCGGGCGGCACGCCGGTACTTAAAGTCCTCCAGAAGCTCTTCAATTCTGTCATCATCCAGGTTTGACCTGGCATGACGCCGAAGGCATGGAGCAGAAGCGAGGTGATTCTTCAAAAAGGGCGATAAAATCCTACTGAAGAACTAAAGACCCATCTCGCTTCTGAGCTATGTCTACAAGCTGTTTTCGAGGGTCATTACGAATCATCTTGCTCGCAGGTTTGACGACTTCCAACCTCCCGAACAAGCCGGTTTCCGAAAAGGCTCTAGCACCATAGACAGAAGACCGAAGAGTATAATCGGCCACTTTGCTTGGCGTTTGTGGACTATGAGAAGGCCTTTGATTCGATCGAGACTTGGGCGGTGCTGCAGTCTTTCCAGAGGTGCTAAGTGAACTACAGGTATATCGAAGTGTTAAGGTGCCTGTACCAAAATGCCACTATGTCAGTCCGAGTACAGAGCCAGAGCTCTAATCCTATCCAACTACAGCGAGGAGTGAGACAAGGAAACGTTATCTCTCCGAAACTGTTCACTGCTGCGTTGGAGGATATTTTTAAGCTTCTGGACTGGAATGGACTTGGCATCAACGTCAACGGCGAGTACCTGACGCATCTTCGGTTTGCCGATGATGTGGTCCTAATGACTGAGACCTTGGTAGACCTGAGCACCATGCTCGAAGATCTCAGCAACGCATCCCAACGAGTGGGTCTTAAGCTGAACATGGACAAGACGAAAATTATGTCCAACGCCCATGTTACACCCGCTCCAGTAAATGTTGGGAACGTTACACTCGAAGTTGTTGACCACTATGTTTATCTAGGACATACAATACAGTTAGGTAAGTCCAACTTCGAAAAAGAGGTCTTTCGTCGAATCCAACTCGGGTGGGCAGCGTTCGGGAAGCTGCGATATATTTTCGCGTCTAAAATACCTCAGTGCCTTAAGACGAAAGTCTTTAACCAGTGTGTGTTGCCAGTGATGACTTTTGGCAGTGAAACGTAGTCGTTCACTATGGGTCTCGTAAGAAGGCTCAAGGTCGCTCAGCGGGCAATGGAAAGAGCTATGTTTGGTGTTTCCCTACGCGATGAAATCAGAAATGAGGAGATCCGTAGGAGAACAAAAACCGCCGACATAGCTCAAAGAATTGCGAAGCTGAAATGGCTATGGGCAGGACACATAGCAAGGAGAACCGATGGCCGTTGGGGCGGAAAGGTTCTCGAATGGCGACCGCGTGCCGGACGACGCTCAGTGGGTAGGCCCGCTACGAGATGGACCGACGATCTGGTTAAGGTCGCGGGAAAACGCTGGATGCGGGCAGCACAGGACCGATCGTTATGGAGATCCTTGGGGGAGGCCTATGTCCAGCAGTGGGCGCCGTATGGCTGATATGATGATGAAATCAATCAGGGTCCTAAAATGAGTAATAATATGCGTTGGCTTATTAACAAATTGTTCAAAACCAAAAGTTTTCATAAAACACAAGTTTTTGGGTATTATTCATATCCAGATAAACAACACCCAACATTATAATACAATCTTATTCCGTTAAACAACACATAGACTCAATCACACCCTCCAAGAACTCATCTACATTAAACCAGAGTGGACATATGCCGTTCCTATTGCAATTCTAGAACTTTTAATTTTTAAAACTCATCTCAACTTACAGTTGTTCAAGCGACTGTGAGGTCGAAATATCGAGCATGCGTGTCAGATGTAGAAACCAACGTCACGCCCACGAGAGCGCGGTCCGGCTCGCGGGGCGAGGCACGTGCCGTAGCCGGTACTCGGGTATAGTGGGCGCGCGCGTCTCCTCGTCAACCCGAAGCCACGTCTCATTTATTGCCATAATATCAACAGGCTAACATCCCATTGCAGCTATAAATTGGTACCAAGAGATCCCGGTTGATAAGACCACATGTTAAGTTTTCTGTAGATTGTGTACAATATGTACGTATTTAGAATTATTTAAGTAGCCAATATGTCAATAACCTATATATGTCGCAAGTCAGTAATACTGATATGTTGATGTATTTTATATTTATTATTTACTTTTTTAATTTGACATATTATTTTATAGTATTCGAATAACTTTAAAACCCGCATATTAGATAATAACCCCATAAATAGTTTACGGATTGGATGCACTGTAGTAATAATTTCAACCTTTATAATACAATATTCTTCAATTCCAAATATAAATATAATGTTAATATACATTATAAATATTATTATTACTAATGACTTCAATAATATCAATGCTGATGAAAACTTAGTAAATACCTTTAGACTAAGAAGTCCAGCCATTATTTGAGCACATATTATAACATAACAAACGAAGAAATAATGCTTTCAAAAAATATCAAACACATGAAAAACAGCGCAAGGTGTACAACAATAAACAAATTTAGGATCTCCTAAAAATAATACTTTAGTATTGCACTCACATAATCTTAGGTCTTCTTCTCCTTAATTTAATACGGGCGGAATCCGCAACTCGGGAGGATATTTAGTCGTTCATTCCAGTCATCCCAACTCTGCCAGGGACGCTACAAGCGCCCTCACTTTGGTGAGAACCTCTCGGACACTGCCCAGCGAGTCGAGATGCTTTGCCCGGTAGTGGGCCACTCCTTCACATTCCATTATGACATGGGTGGCTCTTTCTTCCGCTTCCATGCATCCTCTGCATAGAGGGCTGTCGGTGGTACCTAAATAGAAGAGGTGTCTGTTAAAATTTCCATGACCAGTAATGGCACCTGTTACCAGGCATAGTTCTGGTCAACTTACCTGTAATAGGGGTCTGGAGACTCGAGTATCTACACGCGGCAGTAGGATTTTAGCTTGTCTACACGTCTCCAGAGAGTTCCATTGTTGCTGGTGCAGTGTTGTTGTGTGTTCACGGATATGTTATTAAGCCAACTGATCGGAATGGGAATGATGGGTTCTGGTTCTGGACCGTGCCAAATGCCCTTCGTGCCAACTGGTCTGCTGCCTCGTTACCTCGTGACCCACTTTGACCTTTGATCCATTAGATAGTTACCTCATTGTATGCCCCTACTGAATTTAGGTTTAGGTGGCATTCATGGAGCAGGCTGGACGTGACTCGATAGCTACCCAATGCCTGTAGAACCGACTTGCTGTCAGAGCTGATATCGCCTTTGCTACCATTGTGATGCCCATGCACTCTGCTGGAAAGACAGTGTTTTGCAGGCCCTCAAGTCTCACTTAGGTCCTCAGAGAATAATCTCGCACCGGTCCCCAAATAAGTTTTGGTTCCGTCGTGAATGAATATCATGAGCGCCTCAGAGTTATTGTCTATTGTGTAAAATGATGTAAGAAATATTATTATTTAAACTATTAAAAAATGCTATGTGAATATAAGATCAATAATAACAAGGTCTATTTCCACAATTCAATGTTTATTATTTACTTTTGAAAGATAATTACTTTTTAAAACTTATATTGTTAAATAGGTCGGTGCAATATTCAACTATATATAAACCACTATTTTATAATTGATCTATATGCACATTGTTCTTTATGCACAGCAACTCATTAAATAAGTTAAAAAAAAGTACTATATGATTCAAATAATCTAACACTTAGTAATAACTATACTTATATAAGTATGATTTTAGCCTCTTTTATTATTAAAAGAGATAAGTACTACTACTCATAATTCTATGTTCAAGTACCATAGGTTAAAATAATTTCGTGACATATGAGTAAGATAAAAAATTAAACTAAGAAATAAGTTTTACTAACATTTTGTATATAATTTTGCTTAAACTTAATTACCTTTGAGTGTTGGGCTTTTTCCAACTATAAAATTCTATAGTTAACACTACAATTAACGTACTTGATGACACAGGATAGGTTGATTCATCAAATCTTGATTATCTTTATATATATAATTCTTCTGTGAGTGTGTATGTCACTGAACTCCTCCTAAACGGCTGGACCGATTTGAATGAATTTTTTTGTGTGTGTTCAAGGGGATGTGAGAATGGTTTAGATTCACAAATCAGTCCGGCAGATGGCACTGCAGTCGGCACAGCAACGCGTGGCCGGGACAGCTAGTTATTTATAATTTCCGATATTATTATATATGTGGAGATTTAGCTTTACTAATATAAATTAATTAATATGAATTGAAACTACGTGGATATAAGTCAATCGACATTGTAATGATTTAATTGTAACCCGCAACTATATAATAAAAATATTAACGAACAGCAGTGTAAGGCTACTGCATAACTGCAAGCAAAAATCCGGTAGGCGTTTGAACAATAACGAAAAATAAAAAACCTAAGAAAAATAATATCATCAATTTTATCTTCAACATTTACTTTGTTATCGATCTTTACAAATTTCCACGCAGAAGTATTCAGCTTCCGAATTAAATTAAATTGTGTTAATTTTGTTCATTCGATAGGCGTAAATAAACTTTGGCTATTAACACGTTAGAACTGTTGTTCAACAAGAAGGGAAGCATTGAATGGAGATTAAACAAGACGATACGAGTCGTGGTACGTATTCGGCGATTTTATGGAATTAGTTAAGGGAAAATATTTGATATTCAAGCAAATAATTGTAAACAGAACTGAATGTTAGTTAGACTAAAGCCATTACTTTAAAATTATTTTTTAATACCTTTGAAATATTTACATCGCACAAATGTAGAATTACTTTGTTTTATCTCTTAAAAAGTTGAATATAGTACGCACATATTAAACTTTTATTATTTTACTGCTGTCAACCTCTTATTTGACCGGAAATTTACTAAGTCACGTGATATTTTTTATATATGACATGCGTTCTACTCTACTTTTTAGCTTGCAAATTTTAATAATTTTGTTGTACTAACATAGTAAAACTCATCGGATAGGCATTTATCCAGGCAAATCTTTGCGAAATTATAGCTAGCTTTCTGCACCGCCCATCTTTTATAAAGGTCAGATAAATGCAATCATTTTTCACAAAGGCTTTCAACTTACACAAGTAATATTTCATAAAATATTTTAAAGTAGAAAATAAGGTATAAAGAAGTTAATTATATAAGAGTCTGTGACGTCGCTCATTTCTTATGCATTCCTTCGCCTTAATGCCTTCATTACCAGTTTAAAGTATTAAGCAAACTCCGTTCTGACTAAGATAAACGGACGACTGCAACATATAAATCTATAGATGTATGGGATAAAAAATAATTCCCCTTTGCCCGCAATTCGCGGCCTGCATATTTCGTGACGAATTTCTCCGCCCTTACAATATCTTATGTAGTGATATGAGTTACGCGAAGCCGGGTGAATATAATTAGACTTCTTTAGCCATGCTGGGACTTAGGGCTTTTATTATATTCAAATGGCTTATAATTTAGTTATTAATGTGAATTAATAATTGTCATTTATATAATGTCATTTTTTGGATTGAAGCATTAAAAGCATGTGAGTTTTAACACTATCGATCAGTATATCTTAGTAAACTTAGTCAGGTATATATATGTTTTTCTGGCTTTAACAAGAATTTGGCAAATGATATTGAGAGTTACTTAAGATTGTCACGTGTGTTATAAAAAGTAATCGTAATCGTACACTGTGACTTTTAACTCAAAAAACAAAAGTTATTGTTAATTATGAAAATTTAAAAATCTTTATTCTCAACGGTGATTGTTATCAAGAACATTTGTTTTAAATTAGTTGTAAAATCAGTGAACTCAAAGGTATTTTCATAAGTGTTACAACGAAAATTGTATCGCAGTAGTCGCAATAGAGTACAGTGTATAAAAATGTGCATCTGTACAAAGAAAACAACTCAACTCAACTCAACACAAAAGATAATAAGTACATCAGAAAGAGGATTTAACCATCCACAAGAAATTCAGAAATATTTAATCAATATTTAAGAATCAATTCCCTTGTTTAAAGAATTTGGACTTAAAGTTTGAAATTTGACGCGACGTTAACAGTCTTAATCATTAATTGTGACCAATGCGTTTGAATACAGCCTGTGTAAAAGCCGAAAATGTTGTCTGCAAGTTTCGATAAAAACTAAATATATTTAAATTATTTTAATTGCAAAAAATGCCAACCCCTTCGGTAATAATACATGTAAATGTATGTTTTTATTTTTTTATTTTTTTATATATTTGGCACGGTAACAAAATACAAATCATAACATTCAATTACTTATTTAAACTTATTATTATATTGCTGAATTTGTTCTTCAGTAACAACCGAGCACAACATTCAAATATTTTAGTATAACAAATTAGGTACTTTTAATATAATATTATTGTTTTATTTTACAGAAACAAGCAAACCATTGTCTGAACACTTGACACTGTTTAAAAATGTTTTCAAGTTCTGATGGAATATGTCAAGGTCTTTACATAAAACATTAAATTTTCTACACATTCGTATCAATGGACTATTGTGTGATACATTGTTTCGGGTAAAAGGAATATAAAAAACTATGTAAAACGCTGTTTAAAATTTTAATTAATTTAGAATAAATATTTCAAAATACTAGCGGACCAGTCAGAATTCGTCCTGATGGCAGCGCCACCATCAGTTTTGTTGTATAAATATTTATATTCGTATTTACTTTTTCATTTGTAAATACGTGACAATACATATTGTGGTTTAATTAATTTGCCTCAAAATAAATCAAACCACAATAATCATATAAATTGTAATCAATACCAATAACAAGAACTGACAAGTGAAAACCACATACTAGTACTAAGGAAAATGACGAAGAGCTACAATATTAAAATAACGATTAAAATTTTGTACTAATATAGTTCGTTAGCATATTGATACTAAAAATATGGACATGATTTCTGAAATAAATTATTGAATTGAATTAAAAGACTCCCAAACAAAATCCCGTAATCAGATATTCGCATCAGAAACACTGTCATATAAAATTGGTAACTAGTTTTTTGATATATAAGAATAGACATGTTACAGGTTGTTTAGGACTATTTATAACTAAATAAATGTTAAAATAATTATTTCCTACCGAAAATTACACACGTAAATAATAATAGCGATTTATGATTTATAACCATATTATTGTTAATATTTGAAGAATAAATTAAGATAATTGTTAAGTAGTAAGAAAGTCTATGATTTTTTTTTATTTTCAACCATCTTTATTTGTATTTTTGAATATTTTTAGTATCAAGAGTTTCATATTTTTCTTTTTATATTGAACATTAATATTAAACTATGACTAAGAAGACTAATTCGTAACTAAAAAATGTTGATCTATTTTCACAAATTAATAACTTGCTTCTATAAATAATAAATGTATTCCTCGTCAGAGTTCATTTTCAAAACTCAGTTTTGTATAAATCAGGCTTTATTTATTCGAGATCACAAGTACCGAGCGCACGCTTCGAAACACCGAAAAAATAATGTCTAAATGACACTTTTACAATCTATTTATAGAATAAAAGTCAAGTACATTTCTTCTAGACTCTTGATAATAAATATAATTACAATAAATCAACTTATTGTTTAAGATGCAAAGAAACTTAATTTCAACCACATTTACAACCCATATTTTAAATTTTTATAACTCAAACACATGAACGGAAACTAGTTACAAGCGCCAAAAGCGTTAATATTGAATGCGGCTCAATAAAATGCAACAATTAAACTAAACGTAATTAATTATTTGTAAGATCATCTCGAGACTGAACAAAGAGATTATTAACATTCTTTTATTTTATTAGGACTCTGCATTATTGATTAATATCAAATTAAAGTAAAAAAGATAAATCTGTATAATCGATATGTTAATTTTAGCTTATAATTATTCTTTTAATTAATGACATTTTATAGTAACAAAAATTCGTAATATAAATAATGTTATTTTTTAATAACATTTATATTAACATTGTAGTTAGTAGTTAAATCAACCACTACAAGATGGCGCTCTCAGTGAAGAATAGAGCTTTGAATAAAATATTATGCTTATTTTACGATTAGTAATTAACTTAGCCTATATTTAAAGGAGTTAAAACCAACAGCGTTATTAAAAATGACATTACAGCGGGTTAACATTCAGAAGTATGGCCAATAACAGGTTTTCTTTATAATTAATGATAAGAGGTGACGCTTAACATAATTAAGAGGATAACATTAACATAATGATAAGCAATCGCTGTTGTGTGAATAGGTTGACATATCCCTTTTATGATATTTCTTTTTCCATTACTTTAATGAAAATCCCTTAGTAAAAACAGCAAAATAATAATTTCATTTAGGTAAATAACAACATCCCGATATATACATATATACTTTTTGACGTAACAATGGGTATATACTTATTATAAAAATAAAATATTTAATACTTTAACAAAATCAAAATCAAATTAAAAGACTGCTCCCATATATACTAAATTGTTTAATTTAAGAATTGGTTATTAATTAGAGTTATTCCACTTCTTATGAACTCATCAAGCTATAACGCAATTATAGAAAATATAACTGAAAGTTAGTTAATGCATACCAGGTTAAAATTAGAAAAATATAAAAAAGGAAAAACACCAAAGCAAGATTAATTTTATGACAAAAATGTATATTATATTTCGATGGCACTGAGGTTGCAGATATTAACTCGCAGGATCGGCTTTCGGATGTTTGATTGAGTTTTCTGCTCCAAAAGCGCATGAAAGCCCACATTTACGTTACTATCCACTAATGTGCATTGAGTTTGCATAGTGGGTTATGGCTTGTTCAACGTATAATGTCTTTATTCATTCGATTTTTTATCCAAGGACATTTATACAGTATGAATAGGAACGCAAAGGTCCGGCAAAAAGTTCATGAATCCCACCAGCGAGCGTTGCAGCGGAGTTTTTATTTAAAACAAGTTTTTTGTCACCCATCCAATGACCAGCCTATTTGAAAGTTGCTTATTTTTGTAATACATAGATACATACATACCATCACGCCTTTTCCCATGACAGAGATCACAGATTTCCACTTTCTTGGATCCTAACATACATCTCTCACTTCTTTAATTATCATCAGACCTTTCATACAAGATCGTCGGTGATGGGTGCTTTTGACGTGGCCTTTTTTCAGGACATCTTCTATTTGATCCTTAAAAGTCTCTATAATCATTGATCGAAAGCGTTAACCACAACATAACAGCATTGAACTATACATGGAAATACCATAAAATTAAAAATAATAACAATTGTAGCCATTCTCTAAGGTGTTCAAACCAAAGAATTTCAAAGAATTCCAAAAATATATATTTCTTTAATTTTGTCCACGAGAGTAGTTATCACTATTTTTCACTTTATTAGTTTACTTTTACTGAAAAGATCCTGTTAAGACACTCTTTAAATAAGCATTTAGTTTTTAGTATCTCTTTGTGAGTTCAGTATATTCCTTTGTAGACGTTTTCTTACTCTTTTGAGTCGCGAAAATGCTCTCAAGATTTCAACTAATTAAATTCTAGGCACAGAAACGTCTATCTGCAATAAAGATAGGTTACGTATTCTACAAATAATTGCTTTACCTAACAAGTCATTATTGCTTCGCGTTCCGTGCGGTTGTGTTTAGGTTAATTTGTGTGTTAAGTTTAATAGAAGGTTACGGCGGGGTGCTGTGAATAAAAGGGGAGTTTTTCTTTCCTCTGCAATTGGGAGCTGGTGTTAGATCCATGCTTATGAGTTTCATTAGTACTGAAGCCGCAAACCATCCACGTAAGGACGTGCCTTTATTAAGAGCGACGTGATTGCTTTGAAAATGACTCGATAAACGCGGTGAACGACCATTAACTTTAATTTGCCGCTCTATTCCTTGTGATTCCTCATAATAGTTACAAAAGTTATTATTATAACAAGTCTTAACTAAAGTCACAGCTAAGAGCATAGATATAGTGATAAAATTTTACTACGAGAAGCCGTTGTTCTTCATATTATTTACATTTTTCATCAAGAAAAAAACGTTTTTTTTTTTATAAAATATTTTCATATTATCATTTTTTCCTTATAAAATTTCAACTGCTTAGCAACTTTTGTCACCTGTGCGTCAATAGAATGTCTATCATGTATAGTTGGCAGGTGGATAAAAGGTTTATTAGAAAAGGTTTATATTCTGATCAAAAAGTTCTTAGAAAATTAAATATACCATGTCTCTTTATTGCTATCAATTGAACTTCATAATTATCATTCGGAAGCAGTAGATGTGATGAATACGAGACTTAATTATGTAATATATGGTTTGAATATAAGAAAAAATTTAAAGATTTTATTTACATCTTCAATACTGCTAATAGTCCTGTACAATTCAAATAATATTGGGAATCAGTAACATTACATCACATAATTAACATTTTATCAAATAACTCCCAACCCTCGATTACAAAGTATAGAACTTTATGGACATATTCATGTTTAATTCATATTTCAAGGTGACCTTCTGAATCCCAAGAGAGACATATTCCTAATGAGATATTTGAAGAGTTTTGTTTGTTATTCACATAGTTATTTCATTTATAAATCGAAAATAATACCTTTTGCAACACGTAACATTTTATTATTTTAATTACGCCTGTGGATGCGACGCCGATTTTTATGGCGATAGATTGAACGGAATTAATAAATTTCAGACTATTCACGACAATTCTTAGTTCCCAAACTACGCAAAGCTTGTAGTTTACCAGGTTTCGAACCCGGGACCTGTGACTTGATATTCTGCATCGCCATCTGGTGGCAAGACGCCACAAAGCTGTTTTTTTTTAACCGTGAATAGATAAGCGCTTGACCACTATCTCGCCTGATGGTAAGCGACGATATGATCTAGGATGTGACGCGCCTAGAAGACCCCTTAGTTGAGACTTACAGACTCAGGCAAAGAGTCTTTAGCGGTACGGATCACAAAGTTCCAAACCAAAACTCAAGCTGGTATTATTATTTTATTTTCATAGGAAAACATACAGTGACAATGTTACATTTTACCACCATATACATGTTTTCGCATATAACAACTAAAGCTACGCTACGCAGGAGAAAAAAGGAATCAAAGAAAACATGCATGTATATGCATGTATATGCATGCAGACCTTAACTTCGGCGCCAACATCGAATCCAAAGCTCAAATTGCAGCCAGAATGCTGGGCGTCCTAAATAAGGTCAACCGATATTTCATGCCAGGACAGCTTTTAACACTCTATAAAGCTCAAGTCCGATCTTGCATGGAATATTGCTGCCACCTTTGGGATGGCTCAGCAAAATACCAACTTGCTGCACTGGACACGATTCAGCGCAGAGCTGAGAGGCTCATCGGGGACAACAAATTGGTGAAGAGCAAGCTTCACACCTTAGCTCATCGCCGCAAAGTTGCCTGTCTGGCGGTCTTCTACAGACTATACTTTAGAGTGCGCTCAAGAGCTGCATCTGCTCATACCGCCATCTTCTTTTTTCCATCGGACATCCAGACGCACTGCAGGCTACCACCCTTTCTTGGTTGATATTCCTACCTGTCGCGCCAAGCACTTTTCAACATCCTTCATAACGCGCACAGCAAAGGAGTGGAACTCCCTCCCTGCGTCTGTATTTCCGAGAACTTATAACCCGTCTATTTTCAAAGCCAGGGTGAATAGGCACCTTCTGGGTTAGCTCGTTCCATCGTGGATTCTGTCATGGCCCCCGGGCTTGATTGGGATCAAGAGCAAACCCATCCTAAATAAAAAAAAAATACGAATAATGAAATATAAATAAGTTAAATAAGCAAATATCTAAATACAATTAACAATCCGAAAGGACAGTTTTTTGCACATTTCGAGGGTTATAATTAATTAGGTATCTTATCGTCTTAATGTAGTTCTCGGGTACCTGAAGCTTAATATTCGAGAGAAGCTCTGAGGAGTCTAAATTATTTTGAGTAATATTCATTAGGGTTTTTAAATCTGCAACATTATGCCTGATTTTCAAAGGTACGATATGATGCCTACTACATCCATCTTCGTAGCTTGGATCAAATCTTCCGCATTTATATTGCAGAAACTTAAAGAAACTGCACTGAATTGATTTAAGTCTAATGATTGCATAATCATACCGTGGGTTCCAGACTTGCAAACAGTACTCGAGGACGCTGCGGACAAATAAACAGTAGAGTACCTTAATCACTTTAATTTTATACAACTTCGAGCTAGCCCTGAGGACAAATCCTAGGGCCTTATTAGCCTTTTTGACAACACTATCAACGTGCGTCTCATAAGTAAGTTTCTCATGAATAACACCTAGGTCCCGAATTTCTTCAACCTGTTTTAACTGTGTACTATTAAGCTGATATTTGGTCAAAATGTTTTTCGGCTAGCGACTAAAAATTATGAAGTAGCATTTATTAATATTGAGGTCCCATTTATTACGTTTACAATACCGCTCTAAATAGTAAATTTTCCTCTAAAAGAATGATGGTCATCATGAATGTTCTTAATTTTTAAAAACTCATGTCATCGGGCATCAAGCATTGGGCGGTATCATTCCAAAGATGAGAACAGTACTTCATACATGATCGAACTTGCGCTTGGTACAGATTGAGCAACTGTTTTGGCGTAAAGTATCTTCTCACCTTCGCCAGAATACCAAGGTTTTTTGAAGCTAGTTGAGCCTATATATAGCCGAACTCTCAATGAAAGCGCCAAAATTGAGAGTTGGTGACAATGAGAAGTTCAAGTTGGTCAGTAGTCAGCACGGATACATCTCGGACAGTAGGAGTCAAGGTGAGATTGGTATTCATTATCATCACAACCTAAAGACAACCGTAGGACCACCCGTAGCTGTTGGATGTCTTGCCCAAAAAATGGGGAGATTTCGACATAATCTTCACGCATTACAGTCGGGTTAAAGTTCGCAGGAAAAGGCCATAATTTGGAAAACACTGCTGCCCATTTTGTGATCTAGTGGGTGGTTTTTGGTGATTATCTCCAGAATCAATGATCGCCTTTGAAGTATCAAAGGTTAGTGCTATTTCACTCTAACGAACATCACTTCCAACCGTTGCCTTACGGCTTCCGACGACGACGTCAGAAATTAAATAAAAGTTTCATAACAAAACGTTTCGCTTTCGCTTTCTATCCCACAAAACGGCAATATATGTTTAATTAGCTAATACATGGGGACTATAGTTGACTATATTTACTAATTATAGTTGTTTAATAAGTTTTAAAAAATATGTTTAATGAAGTATCGATGTAATCAAATTATTTAAGTTGGTACTTATTGGGTGCTTATATTGATTCCCAGTGATTAAATTGTAATCTTTTGCCTAAATACACAATTAATTGGTCTAAGTTTATAGTATAACATTCTTATTGAGTTTAGCTTTTATAAATGTTGTTTTTGTAATCTAAATAAGCTTTTCCCACGGGCAACTCTATGTAACTTTTCGCGCGTAAACACCCAGTATTTTTCTTACTTAATAAATGTTTCCACAACTAATACTCATCATTAAAATAAAATTTTAGGACACTAAGAAAGTGTTCAGAAATCTAAAAAAAACAACTTAAAGAGTATTTTTAAAATCTTTTCAAAGAACTCTCCACCATCCACACAGATTCATATGAATCAATTTTCGAATTACTTTTTCTAGTCCGCTGCAGACATTTGTGCTACGGCCTCCTGGAAAGCTGTTCACGCATCTTCCAGCGATGAAAACTGTATCATTTTCAGTTGATTTGTATTATTGGGGAATAAAAGAGGTCACGATGTGCCAGATCAGGGTTGTAAGCAGGGATCCAAGACTTTTATCGGTGAGGTACTTGCGTTTTGAGCGCAGAATGCGCTCAAATATATTTCTCACGCGAAGAACTCTTGTAAACGCTTCTCGATCCAATCTGCAATATATATTGTAATATACTTCGTAAGTAATTTGATTATTATCTTAAATTATTATTTTTACCGCTAGCACGTTTTTTCAACTTAACAGTTGTCGAAGGACGAACACTCTTTTGTTGACTACAGTGCTTATGTTTGCTACGCAGACGGTCGATGGTTACTTTAGAAAGGTCTTCAATCATAAATGCCATTTGAAATCAATCAAACAACTCGTCCGGCTTTAGGCCACATTTGAAAATAAAAAAATCATCGCATGAAAAAGTTCCCGAAGCAGATTCATTTTTCAATGAGACACGATAATTCAATTTAGCTCTCAAAAAAATATGGAAGAAATAAAATTTGCAATTCGAAGGATGGTACTTTAACTTGTAAATAATCAATTTGTTTTAAATACTTATAAAATCGAGCGGAGCCTGATGCATAGAAACTTTTTTTTCTAAACTTTCTGAGTGGCCTGGTGAGATTTTGTCGAAAAGAAATATTTGAAATTGATGTTACGGATTTGCGAGAAGTATTCCCAAATATTCAATTCAATTTCGTGGGTTTAATTATGTTTAATAAGAGTTTATTTAAAACAATCAATTTCAAATATTATTTATATGTATTTTAGTTATAATAAGAGTCAATTTGTGATATATACGTATATTTGTGACATAACGTGTTTATAGTAATATAGTAAATAGAGTTTAAATAGTAAGTAATAGTTTAATTCTTTTTTTTATTTCCTGTATTTTTTCCTGTATTCTATGTAAAGAAGCGCCTTCTTTACATAACCCGACCTTGTATACAAGCAGAGGCTAAATCCATAATTTTGGGATTTTAGTTGCTGAAACGTAAGTACCTATATTTTTTAAGCTTTAATCTTGAAGTTATTATTTTCCAATAGAAAAATTTTTCTATTGGAGGGGTTTCACAGCCACGCTGTACAAAGCAACTCTATATAATAATGACGTTACGTGAAGAAAATAATCTGTTTAAGTTATTACAAATAAACCTGAAAAACACTACAAAAATAAATACGATTTTTTTTTACGTGGTCGATAACTTCCAATTAAAGCGTTTTATTAATTGTTGTTCATAGGTTACGGTATTTATTTACGCATACTACTATCATAGGATAAAATTATTGTAGTAGGTAAATCACAACTGACGATGACCAATTAGGAATGGGTCCTTGGAGACGGCTGCGTGATTATATCAGGCTTTCACTGACTAAACATACCTCAATTGTGCCTTGCTAACAACTAGCGGAACCAGGACGACGCGGAAAACAAAGAACTGGTCATTTTGTACGCTCAGGAAAACCTGGGGATCGTCCAGAAGTAGAGATTGGAGGTGGCAAATACTCATGGATACTACAGAGCCGGCTGTGTAGTTATGTTATACTCTTACTACCTAAACACCACCTACGGTTGCCTTTAATCCGGGAACGGAACGGGTAGCCGAGTGGGCTATCAGTTTGATGGCTGCGAGGACGATTCTTCCACGGAACTAAACAGCCGGGAATTGAGTGCCGAAGAGGCATGGTTAGGGGACAGTGAGCTAAGCGCTGGAGAGATGTCCCTAGAGAAGGTCGACAAAAGCCGGAAGCG
Source organism: Calamotropha paludella (assembly GCA_927399485.1). NCBI lineage: Eukaryota > Metazoa > Arthropoda > Insecta > Lepidoptera > Crambidae > Calamotropha > Calamotropha paludella. The sequence continues at coordinate 14,703,343 of OV656815.1, read as the reverse complement.
TCCGAGCGAGGTGGTGGATCGCTCGGATTCAGAAGACGTAGATCCGGCGTGTGCGAAACCCCCGCCTAAAATAAACACGGCAGGGAGAGGTAGGGCCCGCAGTCTCGGCAGGAATGCGGACTATCTGACTGAGAAGGCCCTGCTGTACAGCAAACGGCAGCTTGAAGCTGTGGGGCTGCATGAACAGGCGGAAAACCTGTACAAAAGTGTGTACGGGCCACTGGAGAGCATAGCCGGTGAGTCGGAGCAAGGCCTTGCGTCCAATCTTGCGGGGGTGGCAGGGGCGTCGTTGTCGGAAGGGCCTTGTTAAAAGATGGTGAAACCTAAGTGCCAAAGGGAGGCGGAACCAGCGAAGAAAAAAGGGGTCGGCAAGAAGACAAAGGCTTCGATGGAGTCCATTCCACCGAGGGAGGCAGTCTCGGGGCTTTCATCTCAGTCCCTCCGCGACAAGGCTATCGAGCACGTCAGGGCCATTCAGGAGGTAGTGACCGGGTCCCGCAATCTGAAAGGGGCCTATAAAAAGACACTCATCTCGGCGGTTGCTGGGCTCGAAGACGTGGCACAAGAATTTGCCTCGCTTAATGCCACGGAGGAGGTGGCGTGTCTCCGTGAGGAGTTAAGGAGACAAAAGGAGGAGATGGCAACTCTGCGCAGTCAGGTCAAGGACCTTCAGGAGGCGCTGCGAACAGGTGTCGTTGCTTAATGCGTTGGGGTACAGACTAGCCCAACCAAGTTCACGGCAGGCGGGGGGAGCGCAGAGATCCTTCCTAGAGAACTTCAAGAGCTGCTGGAGCTGATCAAAGCGGAGGTTCTCAGGTCTGCTGGAGCAATGATCAGTGCCAGAATCGAGGGGCTCCAGATCCCAAGCACCAGGCCACCGCTAGCGGCTGACTTAAGGAGAGCGGCGGCGACCGCAGAGAAGAGAGGAGGTGGGGGCCCGCCAAAGGCAGGACCCTCTGGGACCTAGGCTGAGCAGAGTGCCCCGGAGACGGGAGGGGACGATGGTTCCTGGAAGGAGGTAAGGCCAGGAGGCAGGAAAAAGAAGGTGAGTCGGCCGGTAACTGCCCCCGCAGCTTCAGTTACTGCCAACTGTGGTGGTGCGAAGCCGTCGACGAGGAAGCCCCATCCGGCTTCAAAAAATAAAAAGAAAAAGCCGAAACTGACCCCCACGAAGGCGGCCGCGGTGGTCGTCTCCATCCCGCCGGAGGCTGCCCAAAGGGGTTTAACGTACGCTCAGGCTATAGGGCAGGCCAGAAAGGCATTTAACCTGAGCGATGTAGGCATCGCCGCTGCCGATATCAAAATGAAGACGGCTATGAACGGGGCCAAAATATTTGAAATCCCGGGGCCCACGGGAGCTGAAAAAGCGGACGCCTTTGCGGCGAAACTGCGGGAAGTACTGGAAGACGGAATAGCTGTCTCCAGACCCGTAAAAACCGCGGGCTTGCGGCTCTCCGGGATGGATGAGTCGGTGGGGGCGGAGGAGTTGGCACAGGCGGTGGCTGAGAAAGGGGGCTGCCCCCTAGTTCAGATCAAGGTGGGGCCCATCCGGGGAGGTCCGGGAGGCCTGAGCTCCACCCTGGTGAGATGACCTGTTGCGGCGGCGAAAGTTTTGGCGGACGCTGGCCGTTTACTGGTAGGGTGGAGCTCGGCGAAGATTAAGGCACTGGAGCCGCTACCGCTCCGGTGCTTTAAGTGCATGGGCATTGGTCATACCAGATCGATGTGCCCGAGTAAGGAGGACAGGTCTGCCGTCTGTTTCCGCTGCGGCCAGGAGGGTCACATAGCAGCCGACTGCTCCACGGACCCAAATTGTGCGGTGTGTCTAGCGGCAAAACTGCCTGCAGGACACACAATGGGGGGTCGGAATTGTCGGCCGCCGAAAACCAGAGGTACGCCAGTGACCAGGCGGGTCCAAGCGGCGCAGGCGGCCGAAGATGACATGACAGGGGGGCGAATGTCACCTTAGGAGCAACAGACGTACGCTTGCTCATCCACCCCACCCCCCCGCATTAGCTGCTGCACCCCTCCTCTCTCAACAGAGAGCAGAACGGGTAGTGACGGCCCGGGGTCCGGGGTCAAGCGGGGAGGAACACGGGTCACTGGACCAGTAGACGCGGGCGAAGGGGATGGGGGCGGCGCCGCGTAAGCGAGAGTAGCCTCCTGCCCCGGGCGACGGAGGATGGGAGTCCGACCGTCGGCATTGCACAGCCTTGCCAGCCGAATCCCGGAATATACCACGGGGTCCCCCAATCGTGAGGAGGCCGCTGGGCCAACCCGTTGCTCTCCATGGTGGTGATTGCCAAAATCGGTCCCACCGGATTGCGACGGAGTAGAGCGGGTCCGTCGTGGGGTTTTTAGTGGGTAGGCCCCTGCACACCAATCTGACGAGCTTTATCGTCAGATTGGTCTGCAGGGGAGAGTCCCACATAACTCCCGTCCCACTCCCAGCGGCGGGAGTATGCGAAAAGCATTTTCCCCAAGTGAAAAAAAAAAAAAAAAAGGACGTACTGACTTAAATGCCTACGGTTACCTTGAACCCGACGTTAGAGAAAGGGTGCATATCGACGCGAGTACCACGAGTACTAGTTCATGAGTACATTAATAATAGTAATCTCGTATGAGAGTAAAAAATGGAGTTACAAAATGAAAAAGCAAATCTACCCTACTTGACTCTTTCTTATGGAAATGTACAAAGCTTAAGGAAAAGGATATTCATTCTTAAAATATAACACTTAAAAATTTAACAATGCTTAGTGTATTTAAATAACAAAGTTCCCATAATGTCGATTGAAGCGTCGTCTTGTAACTGACAAGGTCGAGTTACATAAATAGACGCCAGATCATGGAAGACTTAGATGGGACATTGAAAAAAAACAAAACTTATTTGCTCGTTAATCAGCACGTATTGAGTCAACATATATAATGACTTTTTAAAATACAAACAAATAGTTTGCACAAATCTTTCTTTTCAAAAATGTATAGTACCTATATTATGGTATACGAGTAATAGCATTAACTCAGGCGAGCTGATTGAGTGTTCTATTGAATTGACCAAAACTTTCTCTAAGTACAAAAACTTAACAAAATGTTTATTTTACCACGAAGTCTTTACAGTTATTTCCAACTCCTACTTTTAATTAAAGCTATTTTTATCTTTTCTTGACTTTCACCTAAACCACGTGTAACACATTGGTATATTCTGACATTCAAGCGAACGAAGTCATGAGTTTTAGTTTTGAGATTTTAAAGCGAAGAAATGTTAGTTGTTTTATCTAATTTTTTAACGATAATATACAGCAGGCAGTACAGATAGTACAGCTTATACTTAAGGCATAAAAATAACAGATCAGTGATTCATAAACCACTTAAGGTTTAACCGAACACAGCCTCTCGCTTTCGAATGCTCAAGTTGGTTGTAAACACATTGTGTACTCGTTTTGACTAATACTTTTCCCAAAATTTTATCGGAAAAATCTGAAACTCTAATTAATCTATCACGAAAACTATTTAAAGTAATGTGTCAGCACGCAATTTGGGCGCTCGCTTGTGTCTCCTCTTCAAAGTGTAAAACCAAACCTTAAAAAGTTCTATTAATAATGCATGATGTAGCGTGATTATCACTAATAATGGCAGTCAAGCCTCAACTGTGTACCCAAACTGCAGTAAATATGATTTAAATACACATAACCAACTTTGTCAGTTTTCATGATCGTATAATAACATAAAGGTACTTTATGAAGTGGTTTTTATTGATCGTCGACAACTTTAAGGAAATTACATAAATCATTATTTATTCGATTCTCATTTTAATGACAATTCCTATTATGTACACAAATAAGTACCAACAAAAATATCAAGAAAATTTTTGCTCAGTTGATCGACATCGTAAAAGTTATAGCCAAATTATAATTATCATTAATCAAGCACGAATTTATAACAGATAAAATAATCTTACATTTAAAAACGATTACCTGTATTTAAATTTGCTTATTGAATTATAAATAACCAACAACAGTTTTAAGAATATATATTATTACCTACGTTATATATGTATTTGCTTAATTTATTGACATAACAGTGATTAGAGATGCTGATATTTTGCTTTTGTGGTCACGAACTGTTTCATTTTTTTTATATACAACTATAGTCTCATGTCAAAATCTATTACTTAATGATAATAAATATTATCAATACCTAAAATCAAAACAAATTTGACTCTTATAAATTAAAAGAATATTATGTAATCAGAATATATTCATGTTGGACAGATGTCAAAGGCAAAAGCCCCATTTTATTAACATGATTTCTTTCTTTCACGCACGTATAAATACATATTATGAGTATTACAGACAAAGTGAAATGTAGTTGTATCAAGGCCAAAATACTTAGATTTTTCCCCAAGTCATCGGACAAATGGTGCTACGAAATGTATCATTTCGTAATATCAAAACGTACAAAAAGTGACTACGAAGGAACTTGGTTTTCAGTGCGCTCTCGTAATTTATGTATGACGGCGTAAATGCCAATTTATTGCTGAGTAATGGCACCGTTTGCAGATCTGCAAATGGGCTAGTCGAACACGAAGAGAAATGGCCCAAGACGTGCTCGCTAAATGTATTTATAATTTATTTATCGGCCGCGTTACAAATCCAAATTGTTATCGCAAGGATAGCTTTCCACGAGGAACGCTTGCATTTGAATTATGATCCCGTAGAAAATCTAACGCCCTTTGTTTGATCCCTTCCGACCTTTTTAATTTGAGTGCGAGGTTCGCGGTTTATCGATGGAAAAACAGTTGTATTTTTATAATAACTGAAGAAAGTATGCGAATTTCCTCATGTAAAATAGACCACAGGGTAATCACGCGTCATTTGACGCATTCTTGTCCGATTCTTTTATTTAAGCTAACTAAAGCAGCAATAACCGTTATTGAAGGAAGTGACTCAAGGCAATAATAATAATAATAATAATGGCAGATTTTCACGTATTATAGAATAAAAAACAAAAATGATATTTTATATATGTAAGACCTTATGACTTCAGCATATTTAAATTCGGCAACTAAAAGCAAATAAAATGTGTTAAAAAATTAGTCAAGATAAAATCCGCTAAAATAACTAAAAAGTATTCTTATGCTTGTTTTAGGATAAAGACAAACAAACGAACGAAGCAAAGATTACCTCGCAAAATTTGTTTACCGACTGGTCCCAGATTGCGGACTATATTTATCTTGAAAATAGCCGAAGTCAAGGAGCAATTTATCCGACAAAACGAAGTTTCAAATCTTAATAGGGGATCCTAGCAGTTCGCCAATTTCGGCCCTTTGAACCGGTGGTGGTCGATTATAAATTACTTTTTCGAAAATTTCTCATTGCTCTCAAATGTCATGAGATTAACCTTCCGAGAAACACAAATAACGAGCTTCCAACGAATACAATTATGTTTAAGATTCGTTTTGCTGCTTTAATAAAATTCTTGTTATTTATCTATTGGATAAGGGTTGTGACTTAACTTGACCCAGATGTACCAATTATGCTTTAAAATTCTATTTTTTTCAACAAAGATAAACACTAAAGTTTGATTGAAATTAAAGGCCAACTGTTCTAACTTTGGTGAAAAATTATATGGTGATATTTGTGGGCTAGAAGCTCTTAATCCGCTTGGTCTCGAATTTTTGCTGCGGTTGTATGTATAGCCCTCTATATTTGATTCTTATTTAGCTATATAAACAAAGGCTTTGTTTTATACCCTATCAATCAATGTTGTCTAAAGAAACCTTTATGTATAGTCAATACTCAGTACTTCATTGCTTTTCCACGTATTCTAAACAGTAATTTATATATCTTAGTACATTATGAACCCTGTGGGGCACAGCAAATTAAGACCGAAGAGGTCCCTTATTTTATAATTAGTAAATAAATACGTAATTTAATAATAATAGTATGTCTTACAACCACACCAATTAATCTTGCCCAAAATCAGCACTGTAAAGCTTGTGCTATGCGATACTGGGGTAACGGATAGACATACATTTATCTTACATTAATAAGTAATATTAATGGAAATATATATATATATATATATATATATATATATATATATATATATATATATATAAATGCCCATGACTCGAGTACAAATGCTCGTATTCATCACACAAACATCTGCCCCTTCTGGGACTCGAACCCAGGACCGTCGGTGCGAAAGGCAGGATCGCTACCATTACAAAAACCGGTCTTCAAAATTGAAAATAAATGGTTATTAGTAAATTAAAAGAATTAATTTAATTAATAAACATTGTTAATATAAATATTATTCATTATCTCTCAAACTTCAAACTTCTTAGCGTAGGATAAATTTTAATAGTAAGTCTAGTCTACTTTTATAATATTCAGGATATTTTTTCAATTCTTTTTTTTTATTTCAAATATATTTGTGCATGGGATGTTCAGGATTTATTTAATTGAAAAATGGGCTTGCAACTTTCAATTTGGAATATGTTTACATACTCCTTTCTGTTTTATGAAAAGTCGCTGTACGTCTGTGCTGTTTCCCCATAAAATTGTCTCGTAATTAAGCCAAGCAAGTGCATATGCATAATAAATAGCTTTAGCAGTTTTGTCATCATTACGAAAGCTTTAATTGATTTAATAATGTTAATTTTTCAATTGTGTTTGTTTAGCCGAAATTTTTGCCAGAATTAATTTTAGATTACATTTATTTCAGTATCTTTTATTTTGGCACGTCAGTCGTCGGCAATAAGGACACTGTTCGTTAATTACTTTAGGCGATTCGTTTATCTAAGCTAAAAACAATGATTGAAAGGTACATTTCTTTAGTAGTCTAATTATACCCTAATAGGAATCCTCCTATATCTCTTTCTGCTACGGTCAATTTAGCCAAAAAGTACTTACGTTTATTGATGATACGTTCATGTTATTTCGCCAGAGCAAACTATTTCTGTTACGGTAGCACAGATATTATCAAACTTATTTCTTTACCGCCCTCTTTGAAAATCAATTATTTTTCAGCGCCCCCGGTTTTTTATACACTCCTAAAACCTCAAAACCACAATTTCATTACTTTTATTGAGTTAGTTATAGCTATATTAGTCAGTTCTGGTGTTTAAACTTACATTCTAAACTAGAAATTTTTACCAGTGAGAGCAATTAAACCGCAACTTTATAATATTACGAATATATTTCAATCAAGTTAAACGAAACAATATACATAGGTAATCAATTTTAGTTTTAAAACAAATCAAATGAGATGGATGAATTTGATGATTTTTAACAAGTTTATTGACATCAGGTTCGACTTTACTCAAAACAGTCGTAAGTCGCCGCGTTTGGTAACTTGCAAACGATTTCTCTTTTTAGTAAGCAGCGTTGTCACAGCACAAATCCACGTTCACACTAAAGCTTCGTACAACGATTTTTGAATGCTTTCAAAAATCGTTGTGATGAATGATTAAAATAGTCGTTCACTTAAATTTTGTCGATATATAACGAAATGTACAACAAGCACATCTGGAATTTTATTTTTTAAGTTCGCTCTGAAGCCTTTTTGACACCCAGTCATAGCTGGAGCACCATCTGTAGCAGCTGATATAATATGCTTTTTCATCATAAAACTTTTCCAGTGTTTTAAATACGGTTTCTCCTTTTGTTTCTGTCTCTAAATTTCTAGCAAATAAATAGTTCTTGACATATTTTTTCATCTTTAATAAACCTCACGTAAGACAGCAACAATGCTTCATTAGTTGGTAAAGTGGACTCATCCAACTGAATGGAAAATTGACTAGTCTTTAGATGATTGCACAATGACTCTTCAATGTTTTCACCCATATCATCGATTCGTCTTTCTGTGATGGTGTGATGTTTACCTGTTTGAGCAATTCACAAAGAGATATTATATGAAGCTTGAAGTCCGTCATCTTACTTAGCAGCCACCGAAAAAAGTTTCGGTACACTAGGCTGAGCATTATGCTTCTTCACAAGATGTTGAAAATAGGCTAAAAGTTTGTCCTTCTTATCTGTATGCATTTTATTCAAGTGATCTTCAAGTCTTGAAGGCTTCATCGCTTCGTTTAATATATTCTGCACTGTATTATCGTTTCTTCTTCTTTGCTTCCGAAATGGCTTTGTTTTCACAAATATGTAAATAAAGTGTTGAACTTAAATGCTTGTTTAATGAAATGAAAATTAAACTACTAATGAAAATAGAAGAAATATTACGGGCTTTTATATAGGATTTACATACAGCACGCACCGACAGGAATAAGACAAACACGCACAAACTCGTTTATCTCTTTTGACGCTCAATCGTACTGAGCAAGTAAGGATAAGTATCCATAAACCAGCCGATTGCTACCGGATTGTACCAATAGCGTTATTTAACAGAAACTTGTTACAACGTGATTGCGTACGGCGTGCGGGCTTTCTTACGAAATCTATGTTAAGTATTTTAATTTTTTTGTGAAATTTAAAATATAAAGTAAATAAAATTACAAATCAACCATCGCCCTCCTATACCACGTCAACGCATATTTTTCTGGGCCCCTTAACGTCCCGCTCTAGGTCTCCAACGCCCACAATGGGGCGTTCTCGCCCACTTTGAGAAAGACTGCGGTAGTGGGTGATCTAATTACTGATCTTATGTTTAAAGCTCCGGAACAAAGCAATGGTTCTATCGCTGTTATGGTGACGTTTTACATTAATGTCTTTTGGCAATTCTGAGAAGCAAATTGGTCACAAGAGTGCCTCTCTTATAAGAATGAGCACCAATAAATCACGGAGACGTTTCATAGTACTAAAGATCAAAAGAAATTAAATTCTGCTTTAGGTACCTACGTACATTATTACAGAGTAAAATTTAATTTCTTCAAAATTGGTGAAAATAACTGACTCAAGCAAGCTGAGTGTTATTTTCGCATTTCATAGAGGCGAAATTACGCAATTACGAAAAATTGGTGCACTTTTATATACCTACAATATGCTACTTATCTCTTTCTAATTTTGGTGAAATTTTCATTTGAAAAACGGGTTGCACTCCGGGAGTGCCGGCGAAAGTGAAAACATGAACATTAACGTTGTGCATTTTTGATATTTTGGATTGGTTAGGGAATAATTTCGCACGAATTACTTTAATAATCAGTATAAAAGTACTACCATTTATGTGGTAAAATACAATATTCATTTATTGCGCTATCGTACATAAACATGACAACAAACACACACGCACACTCGCACACAAGCGTCCTACGCCGCTTAAACGAAACAGCAGGAGCAGGCACACATTTTCACCGCGCGGTCGAAAGAGAGGGTGATATTACCTCCTACGCCGCGCCGGGGGTCTACTCTCCCTCCGTCTTACAAATTTTTGAACAGGTCACATGTCCTGACGCAAGTTTAACATTTATTACCATCCCAAAAAGTTCACAACGTGGTGGTGCTTCCATGATGTTTCAAAGTAAAACACTTATTTCTTAAGATTGTTTAGTTTAAACTCTTAATAAAGAAACGTGCTTTGTAAAATAAGAAAATTAATTAAGAAATTGTTATCAAAAACTAAATTGTGACTTTACGGATAATTTTTATTAAGAGGATAGTTTTATTTAACAAAAATCACTATGGTGTTTTGACAAGTAAGTCACTTATTTCTATTTATTGCTTATTTGGCTTTTGTTTATTAGCAAACTAGCATTGTAAATCATGAAACGAATTAAGAAATTGCACGATAAAGATTAATACCGAGTTTTCTCAAAGTTGTTATTTTAAGAAAGTAAACTGGGGCATTTGCAGCGCCACCTTTGCTCGCTAATGTGTAAACTAAGGCGTTTGCAGCGCCACTTTTGCCCTCTAACCTGATAATTGTGTTGGCGGGAAAGATGGCGATGCATAATGCTAGATGTACGAATTTTTGAGTCATTCTTATTGGGAATTTCGAGCGGTTAACACGTGTAAGTAAGACCTTTGTGATTTGAAATAAAATTAGCACAGTCTAGTCAGACTAGCTATAATTTCTCTCTGAAAATTTGTTTTACTGTGTTTTCTTATAACTGAATATTATCAAATAAACAGTGCTTGGTACTTTTTAATAGTGTTTTGATATTCTATAGCTCCCTTGCTTATTATAACGATTTTACAACAACTTTGTGATGTTGGATAAACTTAGCTTAGGCTATTTAGACTGGCTTTTATTTCTATTTGAATTTTGTGATTCTTAAAACTCATCATTATAAAATAAACAGTGCTTGGACCTTTTAAATTGTGTTTTTGGTATTCGATAGATGCCCCTTACTTATTATCACTATTCTACCAATAGAATAAATAACTTTAGATCCATTTGGATATACTTTTCGAACTGAATAGAATTAATGAATAATGCTGCAATAAGATAACGCTTAGTTTAGGCAGTTGCTAGGTTAGCTTTGTAACTGTAGTGGTAGAACCGGTGGTATAGTGATATGCCAGCGGTTCTGCTTATTTTAAAAAAGTGGGGTTCCCCCATTTATTCGACATATATAATACATGTACGATATTTAAGATCCTCCGCAGTTTACTTTTTATACGATCGTTTATATGAGTCATTATAATTTTTAGTCAAAATTGTAACACAACCTATTATTACTGCAATCACCGACCGATACTACTTTTTTTAATTATTAAAGAACAAATATATGAGATTATGTTGCTCACAAAATTCTTAAAATGCTAGAATTAACAACTTTTTTTCCGCAATTGTTGTTGTAATAAACAATTAAAACCACATGAACTTTTCACTTCACTTTTTTAACAGTTGACAAAACAGTTCACGTATAGGTTATGTGCTGCCGCTGTCTCTCTTCTACTCGGACGCATCGGCCAATGGAGGGGAAGAGAGATAGATGCATCGCAAGCCGAACGCTTAGGCCTATTGTGCCTCTCTATCGCTTGTGACAATGACGGAACGTGACAATGAGTCACGCTTTTTCGTGCATGCAGTCGTCGTTCATCGATGTATAAGACGTTATCACGTCAAAATAAATCTCAATCATAATCGCCGGCGTCTTTGTCAATTACAGCCGTGATAATCAAATTGTAATGCTCATTGCTGACTGAAGTACTACAGCATTACAATAGAAGGACAATGACTCTCGTTTTAATCTAACTTTCTTTCCCTTGGCGAACAGAAATAATGGCCACACCCACACAAGAAAACACGACTGCTCTGCTTTAATTAATTAACGGACGTTTCTTCATTTGATTGTTCGGATATTCGCGTAAAATGAGTCGCTTAGGAACACTACCTATATGCTGGCAAAGGGATTCTTATCAATATACGAAAATATTACCAAACTTCCATTTGCTACATTAAAATATATTATATAGAAAATTGTATTAATTTTACAAACTTTACTTAGGCATATAGTTTCCAAGAGACCTGTCATCATATTTTTATGTGAAGTACCTACCTACTTAAAAAAATAGTCTCTTGTATTTTTCTATTTAAATTATGTTTATAGACCAGATAACTTATACGAAATGATAGATTCGTTAATTTAGTTTTTTTTTTTATTTTGCATGTGTTCGCTTCTGATCCCAATCAAGCCCGGGGGCCAAGATAGGATCTACGATGGAACGAGCTTACCCAGAAGGTGCCTATTCACCCTGGCTTTGAAAACGGACGGGTTCCACTCCTTTACTGTGCGCATAATAAAAGATGTCGAGAAAAAAAATAAAAAGCGCTTGGTGCTACATGTAGTAATAGCAACTAAGAAAGGGTAGCCCACAGTACGTCTGGATGTCCGATGGAAAAAGGGAGATGGCGGTTTGAGCGCATGCAGCTCGTAAGCACACTGTTCCAAAGTACATTCTATAGAAGACCGACAGGCAGGCAACTTTACGGCGGTGAGTTAAGGTGTGAAGCTTACTCTTTACCAATTGGCTGTCATTAATGACCCTCTCAGATCTGCACTGAATCGTGTCCATTGCAGCAAGTTTGTATTTTGCTAAGCCATCCCAGAGGTGACTGCCAATATTCCATGCAAGATCGGACTTGAGCTTTATAGATAGTTAAAAACGTTTCTGACGTAAAATATCTCTTGACCTTATTTAGGATGCCCAGCTTTTCAGCTGCAATTTTAGCCTTGGACTCGATGGTGGTGCTGAAGTTGAGGTCTGAAGACAACTCCATACCAAGCTCAAGGCTGTCAGTAACAGGTACAGATGTACCCCGGAGAGTAGGAGTCAAATTGAAGGAACTCCTTTTTGCCGTAAGGTGATTGCTTATTTGTTTTAGATATGAGAAAAATTATATAAAAAAATAATTCCAAACATTTTATAACTGCGTCAAATTTCTAAATAAACTCTAATGATTACAAATATAAGTTGGGATCATCCATCCGGCTTCAAAAAAACTTATCATCTTATACTTCAGTGAAATACCTAGTCAAGAACAATGTCTCTTTTGTTTCCCATATAAATAATGTATTTACACTGATAATTTATATGGAATGATCGTTTCGTAACTACTTCTTAATTTTCAAAATTCGGTCTATACATTTATTATTATTTATTTCAGATGCACAAATCTAAGAATCTTTCATCGCCAACAAGTTCTTTACCTTTTAATGAAGTGTGTTACAAACAAAGAAATCAGAGAAAATAGCTCAAGCTTGTAAGATAAAAGACAAATACAAGCTACTGTGGTCGGCGCAAATCCGCAAATATTTGTTTCTTTGAGAGCCCTCGCTCTTTGCTCAAAAATAGGGTCGGTATTCGGGATTTTCCTCTACAACATAACAATATTAACCTCGATAACCCAGCTTTTGTTCTTATTCTTGGAGCACGTTTCTTTAATTAATGTCGTGCAAAAAATAAACAGGAAGTATATTGAGATTAAATGTAAATATTTGCAATCACGGAAAAACATTTATATAATCAATTAAATAATTCAATATGAAATAATGACAAAAAAATCAATGGGTTTAATGCCTACAAATTTTACTTATATAGTCATATTTATTTTAACGAATGTCTTATAAATTTCCTGTCAATAAATATCTGCAAATAATCAATCCCAAATAAAGATATCAATAAATAAAAAATAAACTATCAATATAAATAAAGATAAAGTTTGAATAACTTGTTGTATTTTGAGGTTGCTGTTACTTACTTTAATACAAAAGTGAAAGTTTTTATTAGTTACCCAAGTTAAAGTTACTTAGGTAAAGTACACTTTTAAAAAAGTAGATAAGTATATACGTTATAAAGGAAAAAACAAAAAGTTTGGTAATGGTAGGATCCTGTAAATAAACACTAGTATTGTGATTATTTTTGATCGTTGACTTTTTTGTTTCAAACCAAGAAGCTGAAAACAACATTTTCAGTGGTTTCCTGTTTGATTTTCCTTAATTGTAGAACATAAAAAGGTGAATTTTTTAAGTTTTTAGCATTGAAAATTAATTTAAGTAACACACATTGTTACCTTGATACCTTGTAAAATAATCAGAATAAAACACTTTTTTACGGATTATTGCGCATGTTTTATTTTATTTTATATTTAATCCTGACTGTCTGTCATTAGTCATCCTGTGATCACGGCTCCTGTAAAGGAGTCGAAACGTCAGGATTACATATAAAATAAAATAAAACATGCGCAATAATCCGTAAAAAAGTGTTTTATTCTGATGTGTAATGTGCGCGGAAGTGTAAGAACTAAATATTGTAAAATAATGTTTATTTTACGTTGTAAGACGTTTTTGTTTATAACCACAGCTTTAATTGACTCATATTAGTTACTCTTATTCACACTTGTTATACTTACGTACCTGGTCAAATATGTATCTGGCGTATGTGGTTTTATGCGTCACAAGAAAAACTATTTAAAACATGATCTTAAAAGTATTTGCTCGCGTTCTACGTAAATAAATATACTCTCAACTTTTGTTTATTCTTCAATCCAAAATGACTATATTTTGTGACCTTACATAAGTAAGTATAATTTTAATTACTCGCTTTTATTCAATAAATCGGATTTTGAAATTTATCCTTTCGTCATAAGAAACAAACATTTTTATCTCCAAAAATACCTACTGACTTAGAATATATATTTTATTACGATAACTGTGTTATTATTTGTTATTTAAGCATTTAACTGCTAGATTATCATATCTAAAGAAAATTCAGTATATAAATTCAAGAGTATTTTAATTCTAATTAAACTTGAATTCCAATTCTTTAAAAAATATTACATGCTGCATGTGCAGCATATTAAATTAACGTGTTATTCGAAGCACTGAGATTCCATTTAACCAATAAAATACCCTTATGCAGTTTCCAAGTTCAAACCGAGCTATTGAGATCCTCAATTACAATATTAATACGATAATCATGAAAGAGTAATAATAAATATATGCTATATAAAATACTAATAGGTTCATATCCATTTACCATGCTTCTAAATTAAATTCCTAAGCTCACAACGTTGTTTATTTATTTGAATAAAGATTTGATTCCAAGAATTCAGAGATCAATACTAGGTTTTTAATTCGCTACAAATATAGGTAACATACGGGATTCACAATTCTTTCAAATTTTATTACATATTAGATTTTAAGCAATTATCTGTTATTTTTATTATTATTATTTATTTATTCAAAATACTTATTGGCTGACAGAATGTTCCAAAACGCCAGTAAGCTTAATCTAACAATAATAAAAATTAATTAATCAAATGTTATCAAATTTACGAATAAAGAACAATGAAACAAAATATTATACATACACAAGATTTAGATAAATGTCAACATTACAATATATACAGTTATTATATGTCAGTCAACATGCACGTCATTGAGAAAAAAATGGAATTTATTCGTGATATATCCTAATTTGTCAAAGAAAATGTCAATATCATTGTGCTGGGCGAGCAAATCTCCTATACAGCGCAATGCGCGTGTGGTGGGCGCGTACTCGGCGCGCTTCGGGCGCGTCGTCGCTCGGGCCAGCAGTCGCGGCGTGCGGCGCGGCGCAATTAGACCATCAGCATCCCGAGGAAAATTTCTGGGAACTATTAGCCGTATTTGTACCAATATTACCGGACTATCTACTCTGTAGTGTATGATAGACAGATAGTGTTTCAAGAGCAGCATTAGTCTTCTGAATTTCAGGGTCTCCATATCCACCATACCCGAAACAAACCATTTTGTATAGTTTTGGTTAAACGGTGTAAGCAATGTTATTATATTGTTCTGTATTGTATTTGTAGGAGCTTAATTAAAAATGCTAATCGACCTAAGTATGCACCTTTTACAAAAAACTTAATTACGAATAACAAAAACATTTCTTCCTTTACGAAATAACCGCATTTTTTAAAACGAGGTACACCACAATAAGTATTTTAATTTTTCATTCGCCAAAATTCAACCTCATTCACCCATCTCTTGCAGCCTTTCACTAATTTCCCTTTTCAAAGCATCGCTTTAGAATTTTCTATTTTCCGAGTTCAAAGGTGCAAAAACTTTTGTTTTTACATCTAAAGTGGCCATATTCATCTACGTAAGTTACACTATTCTTTTACAGCTAATTTTATAATTCATGTTATATAAAATAATCCATTCCACAACACAACAACTTTTCTGGTAAATAGGTATATATACCTAGCTACTTTTTATCGAATTGAGTTAAAGCCCTCCTGTTGAAGACTCAATATTTGGACTGATAAAAAGATTGCTTGATAATAAAAAATGTAGGTATTCACTTTTTCGTGTTTTTTTTTTGTTGATGACATAACAACTTATTACTCAGAAATAGATTACAATTTATTAGCAGTTAACAAATAGTAGAGATATCTTTTAAACTATGGGTACCTACATAAAGAAGAAATAATTTTGGACTACAAATAACGATGTGTCTATAATTTATATTACAAGTTATACATCATTTAGCCATGAAAATAAGAGCAATTTAAAAGGCACAATAGAAGCAAATAAAAGAGATGTTAGTCAATTTAGTAATTTTAGCAACGTTTTGTACTAAATGATTGATGTGGAAATTCCTTCATCAGTCGGATACTTTTTCATACATAAATTAGCAGGAAAAGACAAGAAAAGTACTTGTTAAGAAATACTTATAGATAAGTGGTACTATTTTCTGTAAAAAGACTTGTATATCGTCAATAGAAACTCAGATATACCACGCGTCAATTTTGATTTGTTTCTCCATTTCAGGGAGTCTCCAAAGTGCGCGACAATGTATCGACCAAAATCTTATCAGGCTTAATTTCCTTACATTCCATTTACATTTCTCAAATAAGAGAAAATAAATTTTCAGCATTGTCGAGTTTGATTATTATCACAAAACTGAAAGATTATTATATGGAAGTTTCAACTTAATACAATATTTAAAAATATTTTTGGTAAAAATTTATGTACAAAGTAATAACAGCAAATACCTGCAGTTACTTTGCAAGCGATAACAAGTCAATGCCTGCAACATCATCATCAGCCATTGTAAGCCTAATGATGAATATAGGTCTCTTTTTAAAAGCGCCAATAGTGGTTGATAACAATTACAAAGCAACCATCGGCTGCTCACAACCTTTACAAACTCATCAGTTCACCTAGTGGGGGCCTCCCCACGCTAAGTATCCCAACTATCATTAATTCTTCGAGCGATGTATTTTGCCCACTGCCACTTCGACTCCAAGAGCCAATTTTGGTTCTACGGGGAATGGCCTCATTTCGAATTTTATCACGCAAAAAATACCGTCGATAGCTCTTGCCACAGCACGCTAGCTGACTTTGAGCTTATTTTAGGGAAAGCAGTTAAAACTACGTCTCAGTGCCGTATGTAATTACAGGCAAGTCTTTAGATTTGGGGTGATTAAGTACGAGAAATAATCGTTCATCTTCCTAAAATTCATTAAAAATATAGCCGATTACTTCGAGGTTATCATTCCCAACAGTCACCGCTATGATCTTCATGAATGTGAAAAAAAACACTTTTATTTTTAGAACCACTTATTGGGAAACTCTACAAAACAGCGTCCCCTGTGCTGAGTATAGTGGCCAGACCCGGCTTGGACTTTGCCAAAATAACTAAATCATTAATACAAAAGTGAGCATGTATTCACTATTTATGTTAATACCCATCCAAGAGATTGAAGACATCTTCCAAAACACGATTGAATTATAACGGAGAAAATACGTCTTTCTACAGCCTCCCTGCAACATAAAAAAGTATCATTAACAAACAGGAACAATTCATATTAGTTAGCAGGCAAAGTACTTAATAGTTAGTTCAGGTAGTAAATACTCACTTTTTCTTATCCCCTTTTACATTAATCCAAAAAATATATAAACGAATCGTATAGATTTTTGTTATTTTCCAAACTTGTCTCTCAACCAAAGAAATTATTACAAGAAAATATTCAACTTGTCTCAGGTGTCAGGTGAGACTCGAATCTCCCTCGCTTTCCGGGCGAGTGCTCTTCCAATCGAGATCTTCACAGAACTTGATTTTGACCTTAGCAAATACTTGAAAACTCCAACGTGTCGACTTGATCGACGACCTTCTTGTGCAATTGATGTAGTTATGTTACTGAATGCCAACAATTTCAGTAATATCTTCGTCGGTACTAATGCGAACGATTATTTTATTGATATTTTAATATTTTATTGTTTCTTTTTTACTCTCAGTCTATGAATTAAAATATGAAAATAAATGTGCTTTGGTATTGTAAAATGTTTTATTTCAATTACATTTAATAACTTATACGCTAACTTTTTCAAAAGTGTTTTTTTTTTTGAGTTTTAGAATAAAATTCCCCTATCACTTCCACAATTTACTCTTTTACATATTGCATACACATATTACAATTACCAGTTATTATTAATGTTGAAAATTTTATTGTGTTTTTGTTATTTTGTCAGATGAAAAGTTAGAAAAAATTGTATGAAGCAAACAATGTGGTACGAACAACAGCAATTTCCATTGATATTGAACTTAAACTTTCATGGTCACTAACATTATAGGATTGCAACAGTGCCGAAATATCGGAAACCCAATAACAAGGTACATGGTAACAATCCCGTAAATAACTTATATTACTATAATGATATTGAACTTCATGAGTTGGAATATATGTAATTTTGTATAAGTTGATCTGCTGTTGACTGTACCTTGAAGCAGTTCACATTTAGTGAATAATAAAACTGCTAGGTGCCCGTGTGTGTCACTGACGGATGTGGCACAGTGATCGTTACGGTACGGATCCGACGGTCCATCAATAGCGTTGTGATTTTAACGAACACGGAGGCTTGATTTTACCTAACAGCCAAAATAAGGTAGTATAGTAAAATAGAGGAAATCATTGAAGCAGTGGTTAGTAAATCCGCCTTAGGTCTATGATTGCCTAGTTTAAGCAACTCTCGCTAGATTTAGCATATTCAAATAAAACTTCTTTAGCGGATAAACAACGCATTTATTCTTCTTTATTAAAATTTAATCCTGGCGTGTCGACTCCTTTATAGGAGCCCTGATAACATTATAACTAAGGACTTCATCCCATTTTGCGAGACCTAGTGATGTAGTGTTTTTTGTAAATAATTAATGTGAATTAATGTCCCTCTGTCCAAGTTTCTTTCAACAGTTCTTCTCGGATGGACCTCTCGAGTTCCGAACTAATAGAAGAATCAGTAGTTAACAGTTAAATAAATTAAATAAATAAAATGCAAAACACTCTAGTTTATTTGTATAAATTTAATAATTGAGAACGTTAACTTAGTCCTATTATCACGATTTCTGTTAAGGAGTCTTCATCATTATCTCAGCCGTAAGACACCCCCCACTGCTGGACGAAATCCTCCACCTAAAAAGGGGAGAGTTTGCCATAATCTTTACTCTTGGCAGACGGTTAAAAGACCGTGATTGGTAATATGCTGCAGTCCATTTTGTAGCATGAGGTATCATTCATCGCCTTTTACGACAGTCTCCAACACAGGGTCTACTAACAGCACTGTTATATCAGTAACACATCAATAAATCACTTAAATAGTAAATGACTAGCCTAGGGAGTAAATATTGATCCTTCAATAAAAATAATATTTTAAAATATTTAACTTGTTTGCTGAGTTCCGCCCCTGTAGAGCGACTCTTATTATTTTTTTAATGAACCCTTAAAAAATATTTTGTCACATTTAGGCGATTAACATGATCACTGATCGTAGTTAATTTCAAAATAATTAAACCATTAATTACTATTTAAAATGTATAAAGTAAGTACCTGTTGAGTATTTTATTTAAAAAAGTAATTAGAAAATATATGTTTTGTATTTAGATACAAAAACTAAGATACTTGTATTTGAAATACTATTTTCAAAAATCTCAAATACTTTTATTTAAGTAAAATATGTTGTAATTTATATCTATACTATTTTTATGAAGAATCTTGTGTCTCTGTTAAAAACTCACTTGCACCATTTTTTTCGACTACTAGCATCAGCAGTGCCAACTTGCCTAAAGGACAAGGAGATCTCTTGTAAAATAGCATCAGTTTTTTACATTACTCTATTCTATTCCAATATCGTATTGCTTTAGCTCAAGATTTGAAATTCAGTGTTTTGTTTATAATAATAGGGGTTAAAGTATGAAATTGCCGTTTTATTGCAATAGGTTCTTTGAATTGACATAGAATCTTCATGGTTTGAGGTTTTCGAATGAAACTTTTTTTAAATGGTTTCTATGATGTTCTTTTTTTAAAAAATGTAAAACATTTGAATATCGACTTTCAATTGTTTTTGTTATTCAATTTAGACAAGAAAGATGGATACTGCGAAAATTCGAGTTATTTTTGAATACGAGTTCCGACGCGGAACTAACGCGGCAGAAACAGCCCGCAATATCAATGCTGCGTTTGGAGAGGGGTCTACTAATGAACGCACCGTGCGATTTTGGTTTAAACGCTTTCGTGATGGAAATTTCGACTTAAAGAACGAGCCACGAGGAAGACCGCCCACACAGGTAAATAACGATGAATTAAGAGAGATAGTGGAAGCCGATCCTAGTCAAAGTACCCAGGAATTAGCGGCATGGTTTAACGTTACCTTACCCACAATATTGACTCACTTGCGTCAAATCAATAAAATAAAAAAATACGAAAAATGGGTGCCTCATGATTTGACTGATCTGCAGAAAGAAACGCGTGTTGAAACTTGTGTTGCCTTGTTGAACCGGTACAGAAATGAAGGAATATTGGATCGAATTGTAACATGTGATGAAAAGTGGATTCTTTATGATAACCGGAAAAGAAAAATGCAATGGCTGACCCCAGGTCAAATGCCACAACAGTGTCCTAAAGCAAAACTTACCAATAAAAAGGTAATGGTAACTGTTTGGTGGTCTCAGCATGGTGTTATTCACTATAGTTTTCTCCGATCTGGTCAAGCAATAACGGCAGATGTCTATTGTGCCGAACTCCGAACCATGTTGACAAAACTAGCAGTAAAACAGCCCCGACTCATGAATCGATCTTCACCATTATTGCTCCACGACAACGCGAGACCTCACACAGCACGAGAAACCATTTTGACCCTTCAGGAACTGCAGTTAGAAACCATTCGTCATCCTCCGTATTCACCAGACCTTGCTCCAACGGACTACCATTTTTTTCGTGATTTGGACAATTATCTACGTGACAAGAAGTTTTCTTCCCAGGAGGCAGTACAAAATGCTTTCACACAGTTTGTGCAGTCTAGATCGTCGGAATTCTATCGCAAAGGCATTAATGACCTTCCCATTAGATGGCAGCAATGTATAGATAATAATGGCAACTATTTTGATTAAATAAATTTGTTAAAAATTTAAAAAATAAACATTATAGATTTTCAGTACAAATCGGCAATTTCATACTTTAACCCCTAATATAATAATAACAGAAGGATCTAATTGGCTATCTCAGATAAAATTAAAACAAAATTAAACCAACTGCGAGTTTATAGTATAAGTTTATGTAATCTAGAAAACTATTAAAAACACTAATCAGAAAACAATGCGAGAGAATGAGGTACTTTATCGGCATACATAACAAGTACCATACATATGTACATAAGTTAAAAAAACATGACTAAATGCTTAGAAACTAGATCTTTACCCAAAAAGTGTTCACATAGCATGGTTATGCTATTGCAATAATAAAAGTTTAAATGTGTTTATCTAATTAGAGTGCTTTAAATGAGAGTTACAAAAACAGTCTAAGTAATTATAAAGATAGATACATATTTATATAATTTGACATTAAAAGGAAAATCGCAGTTAAGGAATTGTTTGACATTGTGACGGAATCGAACGTGCTTGACCTTCAAAATATCGAGATCAACGTTGTTATCATTCTGAAGTAGATCATTGTAAAGCTGGCACATTAAATCAATTGTATTTTTGTACTACAAATGTCCTTTTGCGGTTACGAGAAAGATTTCTGGCGATAACATTAAGCAGGGAATAAAAACTAGACTTTGACTTTGACTCTTCAAAGATATAATGTAAAATTTTATGTCGGTGAAAAAGATCGTGTTGTTTACGGCGTGTAACTAATGGCGTCAAATTGAAATGGCGAAGCCCGTCTGGGTTGGACATTTTATTTTAATGCTTTGTTATACTGTCTTTATTTATATTTCTGGTGTACAATAAAGTATATTTATATTAAAATAATGTATAAGACAATAATAATAATAATAACATTTTATATACACACCAAACACAACACACATAAAGAAAAGTTCGTTTCAACATTGACCCGGCCGAATTCGGGACCTCGGAATGACTTTACCATGACAATTGCGGTATATTTGAATTAAATCTCATATAGAAATAAAATAACATTAGATGATAAATTTATTAAATGATGCTTGTGTAAAACGAAATTTAATAAAATTGCTTTTATACTTTACGAGTATGTATTTTATACGTAATGATTTTGTAGTTACGGAATATTTAGCTAAATGATATGATAGAAAAGTAATATTATCGTTATGGTAAAAGAAATTATAACAACTGATGTTATGTATAATGTTAATTGTGTAATTATAACGTTACTGAATTGAACTTATACCAAATGTAGTTATGATGAATATGTGCATTAGTTTCGCAAAATCCCAAAAAATTGTCTATGGATTGCGACGGAGGTAAGTTGTTGTATGCACGCCAGAAAAAGTTTGTGAACGGTCAGCATGAAAGAGAATTGCATGCTAGGGACGGCTAGTACGATATAAAACGTAAAACACATTTTTTTGTCTTACAAATTATTACCTACTACCGGATGTTATTACAGATTGACCCGCAGTTGACAGTGGTATTAGTGCATCCCTCAAGGACGTCGACCTAGTTAGAAATGACAAACACTAATGGTAGCACTGCTGGGGCACTGGCCTTTCCCAAAAGCGGATCTAGGACTTTGGTTTGTGGGCTTAATCGAGATTAACGGAATCTCGGAGATTAACCTCGCTCGTTGAGATGTAAGAAGTTTTATCGGGCTATGAATAGTTTTTTCTCTAAACCTAATCTCAAGTTAATCTTCATATAGAACTAATTAAAAATTATAATTAGTTAAATATTAAATTAATTGAGATTTGGATAGATTGTTGGAAGAAATTACATTTCGGTGAGGTGATACAAAATACCCAGATAATATTTTTGGTCATCCATCCTAAGATTGGCCCTTATGAAATTTCTACAAACTTGCCTCAGCAAATAATTCTGACGATTCAACGTCACCGATGAAAATCGCATGAGGAAATTAACTCATCACAGCGGCATCAACAATATAAGGATGATAGTGGCCCAAACTATAGGGACAAGACCGATCTTAACAGAAAGGTCCTTTTGGTTGAATTATATTAACCATGATTCAGAAACTTACGACGTGCACGATGTAGGCAATACAAGGTACCTATAATTTGGATACCAAACGGTAGTTTTTATTAATATTTTACTTTTTCTATATAAATAAATATTATACAACATACAGGTGGCTGAGCATAGGGCAGAAAAGCGCAATCTCGTATCGGAGGTCATGATCGTAAGTTAAGCCAACTCAATAACTATTACACAACATCCCGTACATTGTCCTGAACCCAAATTAAATAGCTTAAGCACTTGTGTTATGAAATTCAGAAACAACGACGGTACAACACCACTAAATATCGAGCCAATATAGAAAATTTCATTTTCTACATAGATACGGATCCAACCCGGGACCCCAGAGTGGCGTTACTATGAAAACCGGTAAGTGAGCCATTTGACCACGAAGATCGTCAAATACTCAACTATGTTGTCAACATACTCCTCGAGTACGGACATGACTAGATATTGGAATTTTATAATTAATGTTAAGTTTTGATTGCGTGATATCAAAGTAGAATCAAAGAGAATCAAAGTATCAAAGAGAATTGAAAATTATGACAGTAACCTGTATTTATTTATATGACGTGTGTATATTTGTAGAGTCTAACTTACATTTATTTAAAAAATTGTTATCATCAAGATGTAAAGATAAGCTGTGTCAGATTCCACACAAAACTGCTTTATTTGGAAATAATTTGTATGGTATTGCTCCGAGTATTTACAACAAGCTACCGAAAATCATAAAAGAAATTAATAATATCATGGGATATAAATTGACTCTCAAGGTTTTTTTAATAAATCAAGCATTTTATACTTGAAAGAGTACTTAAATGATCCTGACGTTTGACATTAAGAGTGTATTAGTAATGAGATTTTGATTTTTCATTAATACTATTGTTGTGACTTTTAGTTAGATTTTTTAAATATTTTTATCACTCAAATATTTGCATGCTATGTAGAGTAGCTAATTAGTTTAACTAAGACCCTTTAATTTATAACTCCAAACTGTAACTGTACCCTATTATTGCAAATAAACATATTGTATTTTATTGCATTTTAATTTATTTTATTGCATTCACAATGCAATATTTTTATAAGATATAAAATACGTGTGTGGAGGCGTAGTTGTTTTTTACACACGTATTTTATATCTTATGTTATTTTTATGTATTATACAAAACTGGGTGGTAATCAAAATTTTCTTTTTATTTTGAGGCTCCAATATTTTGATGAAATTGCGTGGAAAAACTTCGGTAATTTTAGCGCCGTACCATGAAAGCGAGCGCCACACCATAATAAAGTGAAAATATAAAACAATATACCTACAATGTTTTTTTATCTCATATTTGAAATTTACAAGTTCTTTAGCTCATAATTTTAAATCAGTTCTTATATTCGATTTAAAATACGCCTTTCGGCCTACCTAAGGGCTCGAAGACGTGATTGTTTTTTACAGACGTATTTTAAACCTTTTAAAAAAAGTGCATTGTGAATACAAAGAAATAAAATAAATACATCAGTTATTATATGTCTAATTTACCGAACATATTGAGGCAGAATGGCAATTTTCTTACGCCATCTGACATTAACAGCTCACAAACTATTACAGATTACATTTATTACTTTTTAATGGAGAAAGGCTATGATAGCCTTTTATACAATCGATTATCAAGCTACGCTACATGACAATAGTGTTTATTAGATAACACCAACAAACCGAGTACAGTGACCAAATAACTTTAACAAATCTAACATCCCATAGCAAATTCACTTAAATAGTTAATAAACTAGTACCTAAAGTGAAAATGTTTTCTACTAAGACAAATAAATCTAAAAGGTTAGTAGAAAACATTTTAAATAAGATAGAGAAATCATTTCGAAATATTTTATTTCGAAAATTAAATATTTTACTTAAATATATTTAAATTGAATAAAATATGAGCCTCTCACTTTTTACTATGTTTGCCTTTTAGTACAACAATAAATGGTATGGCTATAGTTGTAACTTGAAAAAAGCGTCACGAACTTACGATATTATGCATAATAATCATAATATCGTGACTCATCCACCTTTCACAATACCGAATTAAATTATTAAATGCATCCTTTGGATGCAAATGTGTCATTAAAATGCCAAGCTTGCAAGTCTTTTGTAAAAAAGTACCTAGTATTTATTACTGTTGACATGTAGCATTAACTCATATTTTTAAGTTTCATTTATAAAACTGCAGAATGTCTTACTATTTTACCGTCTGACCGCATGTTCACATGACATTATTACACATTATAAGTTATTAAAAAAACTAAATGAATAAAAGGTCTTTAAGAAGGTACCAATACAATCGATTCAGGGATCCATCAAAAATATTTAATGGATCTTATTAATCTTTTAAAATAGCCATTTTTATAAATTTTATAAAAAAATTTAACGAAAACTTTTATTTAGTTTTTAAAAATTGCTTTAGCGGTTTACGTGTAAATGAAATTCAAAATTTCTTGTTAGAATTTTACTTATTCGAAATTGTTTTGCCATTTGAGGTTTTCCATAATTTATCATAATAAACCGTAAACACAATTGATGACTTTTAGAATTCTGATTTTTAAATGTACTTTTTTCATTTATATATATTATTTAAATCCTAATTCACGTTTAGTCAGTGACATTAATGTTAAAGTATTTAGTTTCCACAAACATGTTACCAACAACAGCTGATAACTGAGATCCAATTGAAATCTTCAACTTTATTCCATTCACAAAATCTGCTTGCAGGCACAATGCAAGCATGCAGCGTGCAAGCAAGCATCCATTGTAAAATATTAGGTGCATCTTTAGCAGCACTAGAAAAGTTTCATCAAATCAGAAATTCTGGAAAAGATAATTGAAGGAAGATAAAAATTCCTTGGTGTCCTGTCGTCTTACGCTTATGAAGCCATGACATACTTAGTTGCTGTTGTACATATTTTTCAATGAATGTGTTGTATACGCTCATTTATTAAAAGGCATATTATCTTTTATGTTACATTGAAATGATGACAATGCCAAAAGTGACCAAAATTAATATACAACTTACTTATTTACGAAACGCTATGTGAGTTAAAATAAAAAAAAATACTTCAATCTTTAGTGCTTCTTAAAATTAAAATTATTGTATACAAAACATCTGTCAAAAGGATAAAAGTGTTTTTGAAAATATGTTATTTTTTAAAAATAATCATAAAGTGGACTAACAAAATGATGTAAAAAAAAATCAATTTATATTTGCAACTACGACTTACTGTTTTCTAACAATTAAAATTCGTATAAAAAAAATCATTAATAGAAAGTTACCGCGAAGTAGGTATGGCAAGCGCTTACAAATGAGTAGGTAGTCTATTTACCTCATCTATTTCATTATGTTAGGAGTGCAATCCGGGTTTTAATCCCCATATTGTGAGGGACAACTCCCCACCTTTTTACTTAATGCGGTCGAGGTATACTTTTATGTCTCTGGCACGTTCGAGTCTTGCCATAGATTCCTACATTTATAAATACTTAAATTCTGTTCTACCCATTAGTATTCATAGTATTACCACCTCTGCTTAATTAGAAACCAAATAACGGCTACGAGTTGTTTAGAACTTATTTATTTGTTTCATATTCAACAGCTTAAATATTCAAATCAAGATATAAATAAAAAAAAAACCTTGCCTCTTCTAGTTGGGTTTATGCCGTTGCAATAACTATAGTCTGCGTAATCTCCACTCACTATTCAACAACTACAATATTGTCACTTCAAAACAAGGAATCGTTCTTCTTTTAGCAGTTATGAATATGATGCACTTAGACGCTAGCATATGTTCCGACATTAAATGAGATATATTAAAAAACTCTAAATATTATAGTCGTTGAGTAGAACTATACTTTTTATAAATTCTTATACGAGCAAAGATCACGCATATGTTTCATAATGTTAATAAGGTGGGTGGACCATGAAAGGAAACTCTAACGAGTAAACACTTTTTATTCGTTTATTTACTAGATCAATGAAGAAAAGAAATGATTAAGTAATACTTTGTTTTATTGTGTACCATACAAATCATTTTTAACCTAACTTTAATCACTATTTATTAAACTTAAGTTTCATTAAGCTCTTCCAAATGACCTTCCAATGAACGGGGCACCAAACAAGGCCAATATTATAAAATCAGTCGTTCAACTTAAACATAGAGTTGTAACAACTAAATATCCACTTTTACTAAAACTACGTAATAAGCTCTTTCATTTATGCGAAACATTCATTGCGCAATAGATATATTTTTATCATCTATAAAAATCTCAACGAACATTACTTGAACACCATCAATAACTAAGAATAACTTATTGGAAAGTATTTAAAAATAGTAGTAATGAGTATTATATTCATATCAAATAACTAGCCAACGCATTTTCTAATGAAATTAAAAACTTTTTTAGCTAAAATGGCCTTCTTTTAGGTTCGTTCTTTGTAAGGCCACAAACTGGAAATTAAATAATTTTGAAAAAAAAAAAATCAATATGAGTTGAAAAGTTTAGTTTAAAACCCTTATAAATAAAAATACTAGGCGATGCAGTCGCTAAGCATAAAGCTACGCTAGCACCATATATTGGAGCGGAGCGTATACCTAAAAAAAGAAAAAAATTTTTTTTTCGATGGCAATTTTTGCGAATTTCAAAATTCGGGTCACTATCTCCGTCACTATCTGGTCCTAAACCTGTAGATTCGATTCCACACAAAAAATATTAAAATCGGTAAAGAACTCGGGGAGTTATGGCGTAACAGACATTGCGCCATTGAAGCTGATCCATGGGAGCTTCGCTTTACTCCGCTCCAATTATAAAATAGTATTTAAAACAAAAAAGTAAGTGTTCATAATGTTCATGGTTTGTAGATGTTCCTTGTAAGGCCCATGTACCCTAGCAAGGCCAACATTCAAATTTTCGATTGGCCTTATAAAGAACCACCGGCTTTCCTAGGAACACTACCAATATTTTAGCGTATATCGAGACAATGTTATTTCTTTTTCTTTTAGTATCATAAAAATATTCTTATACGACAATTCACAATAAAAAATATGAGGATATAATAGGTTATTTAACTAAAAATTAACATTTTGCTGTGCGCGCGAATAACAATTGTAACGTCGACGACCGGAGTCTACGAAGCATGAGATCGCACCGCCACAATAGCGGCGCGAGCGACTCGCCGCCGCATCTGTGGACTTGAGTTTGATGGATCTAAGTATGAAGTAGAAGGAATATGTCTTTACATGCAATAACTACGACTTTTTAATAGTTGGCCTTCAAAGGAGCGAGCGTGGCCTTCCATGGTCCACTCACCTTAGGTATGTTGTTTATAAACTTCACCAATTATAGTTATAACTTTTTGGTCTTAAGTCTCAACAATTAAGTCCTTAAATTAAGCAAAGCCTGAAAGTGAAAACTGATATATATGTATATTACACGTTATATATATAAAAAAACTGAAAACATCTAGCCAGTAAAATCTTAATTCGTTTTGTTAGAAGCAACCGATAGCGATACCCATCTAATTCCAAGATATCTGTTACATAGTAATAATAATACAAATATTAATTCAAACGCGATAATAAAATTCTTACAGTAGGTACATTACGCTGAGGTGATCTGAATCTGAAGGTGAAATGATCTGAATCTGAAGGTGAAATGATCTGAATCTGAAGGTGAATTGATGTCTTATTATAACAAATCTGATGAGCTCAATCTCGATGGGTTATTAGTAAATCTCCCATGGTTCTATCTCCCCCTTTCGAGCTCCATCATCGGACCACGTCGTCGGTAGAACCAAATTATTATATTGTCACCTAAACTACATTTTCATGCAAATATCATCGCTACATAGTTTTTGTTGATGGTCGATCTACAAAAAGTCTGTTAAAAATAGTAAGGGGCAGCGTGACCTTTTAGCGCCGCGAGGTTTGTTGTAGAAGTTGACTGTGTTTTTGGGCGACAGAAGCGCTTTACGTAAGAAATGTTTTAAGTGCTTTTAAAGTATGAACCCAACAGAATCTAATGGACTATTGTTGTATACAATTCTGCAACATAAGTAATTATAAGTGTTATTAAATGAGTAACAATAAGTTAATAAAGTAAAGATGTTCAATAATATTATAGGATTGTTGTTCTAAACTAACTTACCTATAAGGTACCTATAGATAATTTAAATGACGTCACTAGTTTATAGTTTTATTTATATTCAGAAGTTTAAGTAAGTAATTAACTTACGCTTAAAAATTAATTAAATTAATTAATTATTAATTAACCAATAGAAGTATAAGTATTTTTTAAAACATATAATTATTACAAAATCGACACAAATTTTGTATAACCAGACTTATTCGTTGTATTAAAAGAAATTCACCTCTCTTTGCGAAGTTCTAAAAGTAGAACTTCAGTTCATTAGGAAGTTTTTTTTCTAAAATCGATCATTAATTTAATTACCTTCACATTTATATATAGAAATGGAGGTATTTACTTGACTTTGTAACGAGGCGCCATAGCTATATTGGCGACTCGTTGCTTTCATTGCGCTCTTCTCTGGCCATTTTTCATATTTTCTTTTCTCTTCGTTTCCTATTTTAAATTAACTGTCTGTCTCTGTTTCCTATTTTAAATTTACTGTCTGTCTCTGTTTATTTGTTTTGTTCGAAGTTTATTCTTACGAGAGTCAGCGCGTAGAGCGGTTGACTCACCGAAAATAAATTATTTAAATATATTTATAGTGCTGAGCAGTTATAATAAGCTCACAAGTATATAATAAGCTCATAAGCATAATTCACAAGTTTCCTGTATATATGTATATTCTGTACCACCAGTTCCTGTTTATAAGTCTATAAGTTTCTTTAAGGCACTATTTTGTGCCTTAATTCCTTAAATATAAATACAAGTGACCTTTTTGTGTGAGCTTTTATTTCTCCGGCTGCACCCGTCACAACTTTAATCAAGGAAAGTCGAATAAACTTTCTTAATATAGCATTAACCGGTTTTTTATTATAATGACAATTTTATGTATAAGTACTTAAATTGAAAACTCGTTAAATTTCGTAAGCCAGTAAAGAGTTACTTATAGATGTAAAAAAATCTAAGTAAACAAGAGATGAAAAATTTAACGAGCACTCATAAATTTTCATCAAATATTTGAGTCTCCAAAATTCATGATTTTACATATTTAGAATTAGTTTCAAAGTGTAACTATTATATAAATTAATTTTTACATCATAATGATTTAAAAATAATAATTTGACTCGTAAATAGTAATTAAATTTCCTTCTCCGACTGGTGTCGCGATTGGTTTGGGTTGATGGAATGACTAATTGCTTACAAAATAGTTTTTTCGTTTTTAAAGGCATTGTTAAAGGCGTATTTTATATATGATAGAAAATAGTACTATTATATAAAACAGCTGGACGATGTCTAGCTAGATTGCCACTACGCTATATTGAAACAAACTTACAACAAACGTAGGTAATGCAGAATAGCTAACCTGCAGTCATAATAGGCTGTTACGTAAGTAAGCATGTTATCAATAAAACAATACAGAAAACAGTAATATTAATAATAATGATATTTCTAACATTCACACCAATTAGCCTAGCCCAAAGTAACATATAAGGCTTGAGTTATGGATACTAGGGGAACTAGGGGAAATATATATAAATATCCATGTCTCAGGATTCTAACCCAGGAGCGTCAGCGTCGGTGCGAATGGCAGGATCGCTACCGTTGCACCAAACAGTCGTCAATCTGTATTTTTAGGAAAAAAAAACCAAAATATTTGGAATTAGAATAACCCAAAATGTTAATGCAACTCTGTATGATAAATTCATTAATTATGAAAAACCTTTAATCGTTGTTCTGCGGTTTTACAAAGCAGTTCCGGTACTCAGTTAATTATGCAATCCATCTACGTCATATGTATTAACTAAGTCGCTAATTTTGTAGTGAATTAAATGTTATGTAGTGTAATTCTGTGTCTTTTATAAACTTGTACTAGATATACTAATACAATAGTACCGGAGGGTAATTAGCAATGCATTGACCAGAAATGGTCAATACAATTTTGAATAATTATATTTTCTGGGCTAAAGACGATTTGCCCGATGAAGCATTTGGTATTACAGGAACGTTAGCAATATATGTATGTATAATCAGATCGGCAATCCCATGACGATAATAAAATCTTATTTTAATTAGAAATCAATCGTAAAATTATGTTCTTATTTCATCTTTTATTTGACGGTTTTCAGTGACAAAAAAAATATATATTCTTGGCTGATTTGGACGAAAAATACCAGGTTACCAGGTTAGCGGAATTTTTATATTATTGCTGGCAACACTCGTAAAGTATATCTAGTTGAATGTATGTATATTATATACTTAAGTAGTTAATTATATTAAATACGTCATTTTATGTATGTAAATGTATGTTAATGTAATACACAGTTCTCATTTCCTATTTTCCCTTTTTTTTAACTCTCCCGTTGACTGATAAAGAATGCCTATTGCCATCAAGTTTTCACATGTTTATGTGTGAAACAAAGTTTAAATAAATAAATAATTCAAGAGCGAACCCATATTAATAAATAAAATCTTGCTCCCGTAATACCTCGTCATAAGAAGACAGCGACACATCTTGCACTATGGTGCCGCGTTGCATCTTGCTTGTTTTTGCAGAAGGTAATTAGATATATTTGTTTTTGAAGATGGACGTTCGGCTAAGTGACACCTGATTTTATCAAATACTTCTTTATTTGGGTTAACTTCGTGGTCAGTATACGGCGTTACTGACACAATGACATACAAGACCGTATATTCTTTGAGAACGTTTAAAAATTTAAAGTGACGTTCTCGGCGACATAAATTGCGAGCCTCCGTGATAAAGATCCCCGGGCGTCAGGCGCTTTGTTTACCGGCGGACTGCGTGATATACTAGACTTGTGGAAAACTGTAGAGTATATAAGTTTTATTCACATTGGAAGCTTTTTTTACATTTAACCAATATATTAATCTTGTTATATCTGACTTTTACCTTAGGCACCATTCAGTAGATGGGACTAAGTTATATGTTTCATCACGTCTTTTAAATCGTGCCTCTCTTATCCTCCAATTTCGGGGCGCATTGACCTATTCTGCCCACGGTCATTCTATTCATAAGGAAAGCTTATTCCGCAGCAATAGGCACAGAAATGCTAGTAATTATAATTTTGGAAATCTAACTATACCCTCGGGTGAAAAGTACAAACTTACGGAGAGTATCCTAGCATATAGCCAAATAAAAAGTGTAATGTGAGCGTCGAACTATTAGCTTTTGTATCGTTTCGCATCAGTTTGATAACCAACTTCACACAGCCAAAAAAAATTATCTAAATTTGAAACAAAATGAAGGGGCTTCAAAATTGCCAGCCATTTGATATCTGAATGACTGGAAAAAATATTGAAAAGAAAAACAATTTATTTTAACAGTATTTAATTAGAATTAAATATTATTGCAGCGGAGCGAGCGAAGCTCCCATGGATCAGCTTCAATGGCACAATGTCTGTTACGCCATAACTTCCCGAGTTCTTGACCGATTTTAATATTTTTTATATGAATCGAATCAACAGTTTTAGGACCAGATTGTGACGGAGCCCGAATTTAGAAATTCGCAAGAATTCCCATTGAAACAAAAAAGAAAATTATGTTTTTAGTTATTACGCTCCGCTCTAATATATGGTGCTAACGTGGCTTTATGCTTAGCGTCTGCATCGCCTAGTAAATAATTGAAATTGAACTCTATTTATGTGGCAAATGAAAGAAATTTTTAATTAAAACTCCTTTTATATTTCGCATTATACAATGCAGAAAATTGCGACTCTATGGAAAATCGCGTATTTTCCTTAATAAAGATAACATACATAAGTAATTTTTAAACAGACATTTTTAATTAATGTTGATCAAAGCATGGCAGAGGCGAAGAGCGTCTGGTTCTAACAGAATATTAATATAAGCTGAGGATCTTGAAGTAAATATCTAATCAGAAAATATTATATTCAGACGTATATATCATTCAATAACAAGTACGAAATTAATTTAAACAGATATTTCTATCTTCATCATACTTTCTTCCACATAAGCAAAGATGATCAATGAAAAAAGACTATCTAAAGCACTTGGGCTATGGAATTCAGAAACAAAGACCACTGGGTACCACAACACCCAGACTCGAGCCAAAAAAGAAGTTCGTTTTCGACATTGACCCAGCCGGGGATCGAACTCGGATTTACCAAAAACTGGTATACGAACTCGACCACGGAAGTCGTTAATTATATTCTTAATTTGGTATTCATCAATCATTTTCTGGAAAGTGAAGTAGTGATCAATGAAGTTAATTACCATTTAAGCCATTTAAAAAGATATTCAACACGATTTAAAATCCGTTTCTCATATCATTTCTAACAGCGTAACAAAGAGATCCGCATGGTTCTCTGGTACAGGTGTTGTATTTAAACACGAATTTGGCATATTGGATGAGGGCGATTCTAAAAATTATGAGAACGCTGTCCAAGCTCTCTATAATAATGAGAAAAGGTTAGCGACTTCACTAACAAAAAGCATTATGGTCTCCGAATCCGCTATTTCTAATATTAACAACTCTTTACACGAACTAAACATCAATCTTACGAAATTAACGTCGACGTCATCGATTATTTATCTTTATCTCTTAGTAATGTAACACATATTGTTAAAGGTAATAGTTTTAAGAATGAATGAGATGATATTTTGAATATTTTACAATCAGATTTGCTTACTATTTACTTTAAAATGAAAGATATACTAAACTCTATTTTATTTGTTAAAAGTAATACTCTACATCCATCAATAATGACACCAATTGTATAATAATATTGTAAATAATCTTAAAATAATTCCTGAAATTAAACCCTAAATATTAAAACTTTTCCGTAAGCTTAGACATAAGTAATATACATACTCTCATAAATATAGCCGATCTAACGTGTTACTATATGAACGACAAATTAATTGATAAATTAATTTCCTTTAGTAGATTACCAGCAATTCAATATATATAAGAATATACCTTTGCTAACCCCGCACGCCAACAGGAATTTAAACTCCGTTGCTATTATCCCTCCTTCCGAACAATTTCTGGCCTTAAGTATTGATGAAATATCTTATTTACCTTAAAGATCTCAATAAATGATAAAAAATACTAACCGAAACCTACCTCTGTAAAATAACAGACGCTACGCTACGCAGTCCTCAGCAATCCTTCCTGTGAAATAGAAATAATTACCAAAGCCTTGACCTTCCTCCCTGAAAACTGCCCTTACAAAACAATCTTTGGCGACAAGCTTTAGATATTTGACATAGGCTCTACAATAGTAAATGGGTATTTAATCAGACAAAACGCAACAATATTAATAGCCGGTACAAGTGTACTTAGCATCCCATCTAATGTGCAGCTTTTTATAAAAAACCTAAAATTAACCACGAACGTGTACACTCGTATAAGACTGCCTGCTGTATCCTCTGAATTTAACATTAGTAATGATCATTGTTGTAAATACAGTAAAAGTAGGAGATTAAATGATAGCATTTCTTTCCCTAAGATAAAGGTGTAAATTTGGATGATTTGAAAACTTTTAAAGTCGCTTCTGACCAGATAATAAGAAATTTCGAAGATATTGAAAATCCAACAAGCTTTAATAATCATATCAATTTTTAATTTATGTTTTTTGAATTCACAATGCCATATTCTTATAAGATATAAAATACGCATGTAAAAAAACGACCACCCCTCCGAGCCCTCAGGTAGGATTCCAACCCAAGACCTTTCGCTATCCGAGCGAAGCGAGTGTTTTGACCACTGAACTATCTATATATTTATGTCTTAATCATATCAGTTTTCCAATTTTAAGTATATTATCTATAAATGTAGGAATAAGTTTCATTGTAATTTACTTTTATAAAAAGGGCAAGTGTTCTAGAAAATTTAACGTTAAGAATTCTAATGGGCCAATCTAATATAGTAGACTAGAGCGCTCAAACAATATATCATTAGCGCTCAGATTACGATTTGACTAATTTGAAAGAAAACTTACTTTTCCGTAAGTTTTCTCTTAAAGGGAGGGTTGTTATGAACCCTGTATTGGGAATTGCAGACCTTTCTGCTGACCATGCATTTGCGTATATGACGATGGTTTCACACACAGGGCATTGAGGCAGTCTAATTCCAGCCGTCCTCTGTACCACTTCCCCACCAATTCTAATAGATTTACTATGTTTTATAAATGACAATTACTAAGTTCTTTAATCATAAAATTGTTTATAAAAGGGTAATTAATAAAAAATATTAAAAAAAACCCATCTCGACTCGTTGTATAACAGATCGCACTACACGCTAGCCCGAAGCTATACCTATCAAAGAAACAATGAATGAAATCGTCGCCAACAACGTCTACAAATCATGGATATCGAGATTTGGTTGCCCCAAAACTATAACAACCGACCAAGGCCGCCAATTTGAATGTCAGCTATTACGCGCGTTAACATACCAACTGGGCGCGGAGAAAACAAGAACGACCACGTACCAGCCGCAGAGCAACGGCATCGTCGAACGCTGGCATCGATCTCTAATAGCCGCACTGATGTCTCGACTACAATCTTACACCAAATACTTAGATTGGCTGCCGATTGTACTTATGGGATGTTGATGATGACTTCATGTTGCAATCCGTACAGATACCAACACCAACGCAGCGCATTTGACATATGGTCAAGCTCTCCGACTATCTGGCGATTTCATCACACCATCTTCAACTATCAACATGGATCAAGACTTTGTTCAACGACTTCATAGGTCAATAACCCCACTCACGCCGACATACCTACCGCATAGCAACAAGCTAAATATGTATGCCAACTAATTCACCTGTGACTCTGTGTTTCTACGAGTGGACACAGTACAAAAACCTCTACAACCACTATGCGAAGGCCCTTATCCTGTATTTAAACGAAACAGTAAGTTTTTTGAAATCCAGCTGCCCGGAAGTAATGCTACAGTATCATTCGACAGATTGAAAAAGGCGTACGTCAATAGCACCGCGCCATTTATAACACCGCTGCGGATTCAAGTACGCCGAATCTTGTTTCACCAACGTCTACTAAGCACAAAATCCAAGAGCACCGGAACGAAAAACTCGTTGTGGAAGGAAAGTGAATCTTCCTGTGCACTTCGCTTGAGGGGGAGTCCTGTAGCTGCAATACATCAACAATAAGCCGCACGCCGATCGCCGTATTTCTATCGATGCATATCTTCCGCGATCCGCCGCCAACTGATTTCGCGCTCTTTTTTTTTTGATGTGTGATTGTTGTTAGTCGCAGATAACCGCAACAATGAAACTGGACTTTGGGACGGCGAGATCCTTAATTGGACCTCAAGCCAAGAGTAACGGCATCTCCCATGAGGGAGTCTCCGAACTAGCCGATAGATTCACTACAGCGGCGCCGGCGGCGCTCTAGCCGGAAAGGGAGCACAGGGTGCCATAGGGCGTCTCTAAGGGCGTCTCTAAGGCACCTAGGGTATGGTCCGCCCCGTTTCGTGGGAGAGAGAAGCGCTTAGGTACAGGTCTATTCAATTCGCGAATTGAATAGACCGGGTCTTCCCACTCTGGACATACGGGTGCGGTGTACAGACGCTACGTGTGTATGTGGTGAGTAACTGGACTCTTTCTGTTCTGTGTGGGAGGAATTGGAGGGGCATTGACCCAAGTCATCGAGTCATCGGGGTTGTCGAGGACATGGCATGGCCGAAGCCGTCGGAGGCTGTGAAGGTCTGAGATGGGGGTTGATAGTTGCACGCCTTGACAACAAGGGGGTTCGGGTGGTAGAGGGCTTTCTCGAAGTATCGCATGGAAGCATCTTTCATAAAATTAACTATCGAGTCGAGTTTGAAGTCGCGATGGAGATGTACATTGCGAATGTACCATGTGCAACCCGTGGCATCGCAAAGAAGATAAATCAGTTTTGGAGGGTCTGTAAGCGATGGATATAAGAGGCTTGAGCTAGTGCAAAGCACACGCTGGCGTATGTCATGATAGGGCAGATACACGCTATGTAAATGGTCAACTTATGTCTAAGCGACATTTTACTACGTTTACCTATGAGATAATAAAGCCTACCACGTACAAACGCGGCACGGTTTCGAACGACTTTGCGATGAGGTACAAACGATAACTTGTTGTCCAGAATGACTCCTAAGTATTTGACTTGTGCCTTCCAAGGGCTGAATTGGTCGAAAAGATAGATTTTGGCTTTGATGATCTGGATGGGGCGGAACGACGCGAGTGCGAGGCGCGGAACAAGAGCGCAGATGCGCCCTCTAACGATTTGTATATAGAAAATAGATTTTAGTATTAAGTTAATTAGCAGTTATAATCAGCTCGACGAACCTTGATCCCTATGACACTGACAGTTATTCCCACGACACAACCTTGTAGTAGCGTCACCGTTACATTATAATCGAATTGACGGTGTCTAAAAATGATATTTATTAATTTTAGGCAGATATATGCCATAACAATAATATTCCGTTGGAATTATAATAATTATTAACATTTAAAAAGAAATTATCCCAATCAGACTTTACGTTGACGTCCTGCAAAAGTTACTTCGTTTGGAAGATATCGACTAGTGGGGAAAAGTATCGATAAACTAATTATTTTGACGTGATAACGTCTTATAAATTGGTTGCGGCTGGGAGTCACTTATGAAAAAGTGTAACGCTCGGTAACGTTACGATGAGTCACCGAACGAGAGAGAGGCCCGCCGAATGCCTTGCGTCTCTCTCCCACTCAACTATGATCGGTCTGCCGCGCGCATTGTGCAATTTAATTATATTCATATCAATAAATATTCTACCGAGAAAAAGACGTTGTCACGTAACTCTGAATCGGAATTTTGGCAACCCCACATACAAATCCACGGATATTCGTATATAAAACAAGCTTTAGAAATGATATAAGGAGGAGGAGGAGGCGCGGGGCGATTCTAAACCGTACTGACGTGTTTCATTAACGCTCCGTATATAAATACAAAAAATAATTGATAAAAGTCAGTGTTTATCATTGAAAGTTATATCAATTTATTTAGCTCGAAACAATCTTTAATTTGATATATGGTACCTTATTGAGTGTATAGTGACTGTGGTGTGAATAGTGAATTTATTTTGCCCATTGACGGTTAGCAGTGAATTAATCAGCTGTGTTTTGACCTTGAGCGGCCGTTGACCTTTCATTTTACTGTTTGCACATATTTGCTGTTGAATAGTGTATCTTCAATTTGTCAGCTAAACTAAGACGCGAGTGGTGTCACACTGCCGCGCCGCCTTTGTAGACTCTATTTGTAGTAATTCACAAGATCGATCCTGAGGGGCGACATACTTTTTTTTTTCTTCTACTTATTTTTTTATTTATTAGTTTTGTTCATTTTTAATTTTTTTGTTATTTATTTGATTTTTCCACCGACAATATATAAAAAATGGCCCCTGGAAAAATTAAGTGTGCTGGATGTCTACAAATTATTAAGGACAGGCAATACTTACGATGCTCTATTTGCTCAGATTATTTTGATCTGATCTGTAATACTCTGACCGGTGAACATCGACTCAACTGGAAGTGTGAGGCTTGCAAGAATAAGGAGCCAAAAGGAGACAATAGTAACACACCAGTACGTAGTTGTGACGATAAAGTTATGCGTCACCGTGGAGCTTCGGTGAAGAGCCCGCCTGAGGAGCGGAGACCGGTATCAGCTTTGGATGAAGTACAGGGAAATAGAATCGATTTGCAAACTCTCATCGAAGAAATGCACTTGTTTCGTGGAGAAATGTGTGATACGCGTCTGCAGGTGAAAAGTTTTAATGACACGCTGAATGCTCTTCTATCTCGTGTCACTGCTTGCGAAAACAAATT
Organism: Calamotropha paludella; assembly: GCA_927399485.1. Classification (NCBI taxonomy): domain Eukaryota; kingdom Metazoa; phylum Arthropoda; class Insecta; order Lepidoptera; family Crambidae; genus Calamotropha; species Calamotropha paludella. The sequence goes on along the minus strand of OV656815.1, from coordinate 14,664,433 downwards.
GGACTCGCTGTCTACACGGTTGGAGGAGCTGGAGGGACGTGGTACGAACCTCGACGCCGCCAGTGGTGACTCAGCTCTAATTAGCAAGATCGACGCCTTGAAAACTGAATTAGATGAGCGTGATCAGGAGTTACTCATGAATGATGTGGAAGTCACATGCATCCCAGAGCAGAAAGGGGAGGGTCTTATCCATATTGTGATGACCCTGGCCAACAAGCTAGGCGTTCGTTTGGAGCAGCAGGATGTGGTATGTGCCTCTCGTGTCGGCCGGTTACCCGATGCTATTGGCGGTAGTGCAGTACGATCGCGGCCCATTGTGGTCCGGCTGGTGCGACGTGCAGCGCGTGATGAACTGCTGCGTGCTGCCCGGGTACGCCGTGGAGCCACCACTGATGGCCTCGATCTTTCTGGAGATCCGCGGCGCTTTTATATCAACGAGCGCTTGACGCGTGCTAATCGTCTTTTGTTTCGTCGCGCTCGTGATGCTGGAATGCTGCAGGGCTGGCGCTTCATTTGGACAAAGGGCGGGAAGATATTCGCCCGAAAACATGCAGCTCAGGGCGCTCCCCGGCATCGTCTTCGTACTCAAGCTGATCTTGTCAGGGTTTTTGGTTTGGGTGCCGTTAGCACTAATGAGGTCTAATATGTTAAGGATTTTGTTGATTATTGTTTTAGAATTCATTGTCTGTTTTAAATATGAACATTATTTAAAATCGTATAATTTAAATGTAATGTCGAGTCTGTTTGCCCTTGTAATAATATCATATATTAAAAACATTCATTTTTCTGACTTTTTAAAAATTGTAACCAAATTAATAATAGTTAGTTATTACTTTTTATGGCTTGAAATGGGTTACTTGCAGATATCGTTTCGATTTCCCTTTGCTTTAGTAATATACTTATTGCTGTTTGTTTGTACCATTTATTGTTATAGTATGTTTGACTTCTTAAAATTTGTGTACTTTAAATGTGTCGGCTTGATCCTGTGTGCAGCAGAAGTGCAAATATTAATTTTGGTTTGTGGTCATCAGAGAAGAAAATACATTAATATAATTAACCTATCTAATTCAATCATATCAGCTCATAAATATTTTAATAAGTTAGACTATAATTGTTATTATTTGCGTAATATTCCACTAAAATATTTATTATTACTATATTTTTGCATTAATTTTTTTTCATTGATTATCATTCTGACATACTCAATTAAATGTGTAATGTATCTTTTTTATACTATTTTCCACTATCTTCATTTGCCATCTAACTTATTCATATTATTACTATTACTCATGTTGACATTATTATTCAATTTAATCTATAACATTATATTTGATTATATTTCCATATCGATTATACATAGTATAGTTCTTATTATATTAAGTTCCATGCCTATTATATGCGTGCTCATTAATATTATGCAGGACCTCACGCTTCAGAAGCGAATAATGATACTGGTAGTATTAATGAATAGTACTGTCTTAAACATATTTTACTGTGTTTACCTGCTTTTCACTCTTTCTTATTGCAACTGCTTTGCTTTTGATTCCAAATGCAAATGCCTCCAATAAATAATTTTAAATTGGGTCTTTTTAATGCAGGTTCATTAAATACTGGTCATGACGATTTCGTAGCATCAATGATTCAGACAGATGCAGACATTGTCGCTATAAATGAAACGTGGCTACCGGCGGGACAGCAAGCGCGCGCGCCATCCTTGCCTGGTTAGCGACTGCGTCATACTCCGCGACCGCTGCATATGCGCGGCGGCAGGGGAGGGGGTGTCGGTTTTTACATCAAGCGTCATGTTCGTGTTCGTTATAGTAAGCATCCGGAGGCCGACGTTGAGCAGATGTGGCTTACTACCAAAATAAATGGGTCCACTTTTGCAATAGGGACTGCATACAGACCTCACTGGGTCAGCGTTGATGTGTTTCTGGAGGCGTTGACTGAATCTGTTACCTTTTTTGGTCGAAATGATTTTATCGTCTTATTAGGGGATTTTAATATAAATCTACTTAATCAAAATTCTATGAGAGACACGGAAACTTATACAGTTTTTAAATTATATAGATCTGGAGCAGGTGGTGACCGAACCGACTCATTTTACGACTGAGACGGAGACACTCATTGACTTGATCTGTACAAACTGTCGCACACTGGATGTAGGAGTTTCGTATATCGCTGGTGCTCTCGGTCACAGTATGATTAATGTTACCCTTGCAGTGAGAAAACCTAAGGTTCCAAGTCGATTCATGTCCTTCAGACCAATTAAGAAAATTAACGTCGACCATTTTAATACGCATTTAAATGCAATGGATTGGGCGTCGATAGCACGTTTGAAGACAGTAAACGAGATGGTGGACCGGTTCCAGCGTATATTGATTTACTTGTTTGATGTTCATGCCCCTCTTAAGACGATAAGGATAGGATCAAATCAATCCTTTCCTTGGATCACTGACACATTAAGGTGTATGATGGAAATGCGCAACCACGCTCTTAAAAAATATCGTGCTAGTAGATTAGATGAGGACAAAGCATCATGGAAAGATCTGAAAAGGATGGTAGAGGTCGGCTTGGAATCAGAGAAGCGTGCCTACTTTAATCATTTTGTAAACTCACATGCGAGAAACGGAAAGTCGTTTTGGAAGAGCATTAAAAATACGGTTGTTACCGATCCATGTCGGGACGATGGTCTGCCTCACACTTTCAACGATCCCAATGCCATTAACTCTCATTTTCTGGATTTCCATGGTGGTGATGATGTGTCATCTCGGTTAGTCGAATCATTTGAGTCACATCGCCATGGTGGATCAGTATTTAGCCTGAGGCCTGTCACGGAAACTGAAGTTGCTAGGTTTATCATTTCTATTAAATCAAATGCTTTAGGGTGCGATGGACTGAACAGAGATATGATACTCTTAACCCTTCCATGTACGTTGAGTACCATTACCGCTATTATCAACCTGTCCCTAACATCTGGCATTTTCCCTGCCAATTGGAAGCATGCTCTCGTAACGCCGCTTCCCAAAGTTACTCATCCATCTGAACTAAAGGACCTCAGACCTATTAGCATATTACCGTTCCTTTCCAAACTTTTGGAAAGGGCTGTTTGCATGCAGTTAATTGAATACTTCGAATGTAACAACGTGTTTCCTGTCCTGCAGTCGGGCTTTCGAAAAAAACATGGAACATCTACGGCTCTACTCGATATTGTTGACAATATTTTGTCAGAACAGGACATTGGTCACGGTACTATCCTCGCTTTGCTGGATTATTCCCGTGCCTTTGATAGCATAAACATTTCTCTTCTTTTGGCCAAGCTTCAGTTTTATGGACTGGATGACTTGGCCATGAAATGGTTTGCCAGTTACCTATCAAATCGGTACCAGTCGGTAAAATTGGTGGACAATGGGAGTGGTTTTGTCAATAATTTATCTGCTCCCAGAAGGGTTGGGCGCGGTGTACCTCAGGGTTCTATTCTCGGACCATTACTGTTCGTTGTTTTTACTGCCGATCTCACCAAAGTGATAAAAAATTGCAGATATCACTGCTATGCGGATGACCTGCAACTTTAAGTCTCTGAAAAGCCGTCATTTATTCATGATGTCTCGGAGGAATTGAATGACGATTTGAAACGCGTTGCAGACTGGTCGCGGGAGAATGGGCTTTTGCTTAATCCTTCTAAATCCAAATTCATGCTGTTGGGTACCAAAGCGCAAATTAGCAAAATGATAAATTGTGGGCCCACTGTGACTATTGGTGACCAGGCCGTAGAGAGGGTACAGGAGGCGCGTAATCTCGGAGTTGTCTTCGACGGCTTTCTGCGATTTGAGACCCATGTTTTGAATGTGGTCAGGAACTGCATGTATCGCTTGAAAATTCTTTATCAGATTCGGAATTTTCTCACTGAGAGTGTTCGTGTCATGCTATGTGAGTCTCTAATACTCTCAAAACTCAATTACGGCGATGTTGTGATCGGTCCTCGCTTATTGGCTAGAACGCGGCATTTGATTCAGCGCGTGCAGAATGCATGTTGCAGGTTCTGTTTTTGCGTGCCGCCTCGAACTCACATTACACCTTTTCTGAATTCGGCAGGTATGCTCAGGATGGAATTGCGAAGGCGTCTGCACCTGACATGCCTTGTATTTAACGTGTTGAGGCATCGCAAGCCGGAATATTTATTTAAGAAATTAAAATTCTCCGAGAGGTTAGGTAGGTACGAGACGCGTTCTGTTCGGGTTCTACTCTCATATTACCGTCACCGGACCGTAGCATTCAGGGGTAGTTTTCGCTTCCAGGCCACCAAGTGCTGGAATGATTTGCCGCCTCCGCTGAGAGATTTGTCTAGCGTATTCATCCTCAGAAAAAATCTCAAGTGCCACCTATTACGACTACAGCAACTTGGTGTCGCCTAATGGAGCCGCGGTGTTTTCTCTCCATAATATAACTACCATATCATAACTTAAACTACCCACTCTAAATTAAGTCTTATTATATTGTCTTATTTGCATTTATATTATTTCTTACTGATTTTACTATTTTTTACTGTTTTACATTTTGTACCCATTAATTGAATTATAATTATTATCTAATTATCTCGACCAAATTATAGTATATTTATTATTACTATTTTATTTCCTTCTTTTTTTTTTCCTAACTCCACTCTCTTTGACAATTTAATTGTACACATAATATGACACTGACTTTCATTGTTTCATCACATTTGCGCCCCATCAGCCAGGGTGATGGCTGAAAATCGGTGCTTCACCTAATTCCAGGTGAATTTGTTTTTTGCATCGAGCCTTGACCCTATTCCTGCTGCTGCACACAGGTACCTGCCAATTTTGGTTGTTATTTATTTTATTTTGTTATTTTCTTAGACTATATAATGGTAATGTATTATGTGTGTACAACTGGAATAAACGTATTATCTATCTATCTATCTATCTATATAACAAGCTTTAATATGATAATCTATGATAAATAAATGCATTCCGTTTTCTCCTGTCAAGGAAAGGCTGGTGACCTGTTGACCACCTTATAGAATGTATCAACAGTGTCGTCAATAAAGACAGAACAGCTCGTTCTACACAACATCTGAAAGTGCCCGATTAATTTATCATAACTATATCACCAATAATCCTACGAGACTGGAAACTAACTTATCAGGAAAGAGAACGATCTTCATTAGCAACGGCCACAGAGTTGCGTTCAACTATGAGACTTAGGTTAGAAAAGGCAAGGCCTAATGTATTGACCGAATATTTTTAATGAATTTAATTGATTATATCCATTAGCATTAGCGCTTAAATAACTTATTAGCCTACGGCCCACATTTTGTACCGCAGCAGCTCCATGTCTAAGAAAAGTTAGTTTGTTCTCATCCCAGCAGATATACGCAGAATTAGCCTTCAACAATTAAGTGATTATTTTTTGGGTTAACATTGAAAATTTTGTTAATTGTGTGCAGAAAAACAAATGGTTGTTTTTCTGCACACAATTAACAAAATTTTCAATAGAAGAAATAGCTCGTATTTCGATAGACATGGGTCTATCGAAATACGAGCGTACCAGTATAAACTCCACTGATGTGGAAATCCGTCATTGCGGAGAAAGCTTGGGCCAATATTGTAAGAGTGGTCAATTCCAATGACGCGCTCAGACAAGATTTATAACACCGCGCATTAAGTTTAGACGTTGTTAAAATCATTCACCGCCGGCAGTAGACTTGCCGCTAACACTCAAGTTGTTTTGGTTCTCTTGTTAAAATTTTTGATTTGACGGATATTAGTATGTAATAATGGGGGATTGTTTAACATTTCAACTCTTTCAAAAGGTATAGGGACGATTTATTAAATCCTCATGCTTTTAGGGAAACTAAGATATATCAGTATTCATTTATTTTCTATACATTGATCTTCTATCATTCCTAAAGCAGCTCCTATTATCATCTAAATAAAAAATAAAAATACGATAGACCAGACTGTAGGGGCTTTGTACTGTTGCATTCCCTTATTGGAAAGCCTACACTAAAAAAATCTAAGATATTTTGGCGGAATCGTAAAGCATCGCAACTATTTATTTTCTCGTCACAAATTGTGTTGGGGTCGGTTATTAGTGTATAATAATGGTGAACTTTTGACCATTAAGTATTCGTAAACATAGACGAATGTTGAAAAGTGACATGAAACAGCGGACGGTGTCTTTTTCCGCCTTTTTAATAACTTCATGGAGAATTCAGCAATCCTTTAAGGGATAAGGAAATAATGAGATATGTTATTATTCATTCATAAATCAGTTCTCATAATTATCTATTTAAAAAAACTAAATCTCGAGGGCGAGGTTGTATTTGCTTTGTATCCTTTGCCTTCATAAATGGGCGAACAATACAAATAAATATAATAAAAACCTCAGATAAAAACCTAGACTTTTGATCTTCTAATCAAATTCGATCCTAAGTCATCTTTTGGATTTTTATTTTTTTACAGATTTAAAGAGACATTGAGAAAATTCCTCGCAATTTTATTTATTTTCATCATTTAATTCACACTAGGGAAAGGGAAATTTCACTATTCAATTATCATTCCTTGATCACCTTTATTCTTAGATCGGCTCTCATCTAATGAAGGAAAAAATAACTAAAGACTAGGCTGTATGGGCTTTGTACACTTTGCCTGCCCTAATAAGAAAACTAAACAAAAAAAAATACCAAAAGTAAATAAATAGATATATAGGTACATTAATTTAAACAACAAACGAGCCATTCATAGGAATAGTATAATAATAAATATCTTTGCTAAAAAATGGAAGACGAATATGCTTGTTTTAGTAAAAACTGTAAGTATTGTAGTTGGTATGCAATGTGGAAACTAATATTTTTGTTATGGCGGTTCTATTATATCTGTTTTTACAGTTTATGTTTGAATGCTACAACTCCGAACCCTTTATATTAATAAAGCTGCATCAAAAAAATAGTCTATATTATTCCTATTGTAGTATATAAATAAAAAACAATACCTTATATGTGTTTGTAGGTTAGTGTAAACTGGCATTCTTTGAATAATTAAATAGGTAATAAAAAGGCTAATAAGTATTTATAATTACTTGTTATAAAGCACTACTGATTTTTAGTTTAAGATTGCCCGCCAGTTTCACAATTCGCCAAAATGTCCAAACTTCTTTCAATATTCTCTTATACAAGCGCCATACATGGTGACTTTAACACTTTTCAAACAGCTAGGCTTACGCACCACATTACTTACATACTTTACATATCTTATACTGTATACATCACAAATCTATATTTTAAGTTGCTTTATCTTTTTGTATCATTAATATACAGTATATTTTTTTCTCTTCTCAGCAGTGGATAACAAAGGAACTATAGAGGGATTTGCACCTCAAGCTATTTCCGTTGTAAGAACCGTGCTTGACAGATGTAAGAAAGAGTGTGAACAAAATGCATTACAGGTACCTTTAAATCAATTAGAAGCGAGGGTTGCCTACTATACAAGCTACCCACCAGCAATTATATCGCAGTTGAAAGACCATACTGATAAAGGTGATCAAGACTCAATGAAAGAATTCAATGTCGCACAAAGAATCATATTCATAAAAATATTACAAAATTTCTATCTCACTGAAAAGGCTCCAACTTATGCGGATGTATATCAAATGACTGAAAAGTCAATGGAAATATCTAGTTTTTATCAATTTTGTAAAGATTTGTACAAATTTGGATTTTCTTATAAACCAACAATAAATGGGTATATATTAACTGAAGATCCAAAAATAAGATTTGAAAGATTTCTATTTTTGAACAAAATAAAAAAAATTAGAAGTGAAGGTACGCCTATTTGTTACATTGATGAAAGAATAATAGGTCTAAAACAAATGTTTCAAAGGCCAGAAGATAATGTGGGTAATAGAGAATTAATCACCTCTGATGGACATTATATCCTCCTCCATGCTATTTGTGATAAAGAAATAAAAAATTCTTTATTTAGCAATGTGATTTCTAAAGAACTTTTCACAAAATGGATTTTTGATGTAGTTCTAAAAGCTATAACTCCAGGTTGTGTAATTGTTATGGATAATCACCCACTCCATGGTCAGCTCATTAACAATGAGATTACAAGCTACAACACAAAACAAGAAATGCTGAAATATTTGCAGCTAAATAATGTTCCATGTAATGAAGATATGCATAAAGCTGAACTATATGAGCTTGCTCAAAAAGTAACTAGGAAAGAGAAATTTTATGATATTGACAGATTACTCAAAGCTTTCGGCCATGAAGTTTTAAGATTGCCTTTTGGCTGTAAAAATTTATCAATTACAGAACTTGTGTGGAACCATCTTAGTACTAATTTTGATATAATGATTGAAAAACATCAATCTCCTTTATCAATAAAATTTCAAGTAATGGAGAGTCTTCTTGCAATACTTGCTTCAAATGGTAATGAATTTGAAAACCTAATTATAAGTTGGGAAAATGAATTGTTAAGCTTGGATATAATGACTGAAAAAATTTTAGATAAGTCATTTCAATTTGATGTAAGTAAAATACTTGCCAATTCTGAAAGCTAAGATATATGGTATTTTGATAGATATATGTTAATAATAATGTAATTAAGCACCCTTAAGTTTTTTTATTCAAGAGTCATCATCTTAACCAAAAAATGTTGACTGCTTAACTTCAGTTGCCGCTGAAAATGGTGTTGTGCCATACTCCCATGCTTAGCAGACAGGTTGGACATCACAGTAAAAGACCATAATTTGGAGAAGGCTGGTGCCCATTTTGTGAGAAGTGTATGTTGATTATGTCAATTATCTTTAGTCGCCATTGACAACACCCTTAACAGTGAATGGTGGGTGTATTAATGTAATTAACATATAACAACAAGATAAAGTAAAAGGAGCTCCCACAGTCCTAAGCTGGCTAAAAGTTGTAACACTGTCTCAAAAATCGTAATTTATTGTGAAAAAGAAGATTCCCTTTATGCTACATCAATTGCTCCTTGTATTAGCAACTGCTCACGTCACTTTAATGGTGGCTGAGTACAGTGTGTTTTGCTAGGATTCAATAGGTTCTACTAGGAGGTATTGAGACACGTTGTCTAACTCTGAAATATATTATTTAACATTTCTAGCATCTAGTGCCATTGTTTCATTGATTTCTTAATTAAACAATTACATATTGTTGGTTTTTGTCTCGTCTAGTAATAAAACTTGACATCTTTGCAACCATTTAATATTATTTGAATGTAAACATAACTTGATATCTTATTTACCTAACATATTCATAAAAAAAAATTGATACCTTTTACCGGATTTCACATAAATGTACCTATACTAGGCGATGCAGTCGCTAAGCATAAATCTACGCTGGCACCATATATTACAGTGGAGCATAAAACCTAAAAATATTTTTTTTTTGTTTCGATGGGATTTTTTGCGAATTTCAAAATTCGGGCTCCGTCACAATCTGGTCCTAAACCTACTGATTCGATTCCACACAAAAATATTAAAATTGGTTAAGAACTCGGGAAGTTGTGGCGTAACAGACATTTCGCCATTGATGAGCTGATCCATGGGAACTTTGCTCGCTTTGCTCGCTCCGCTCCAACTAGACGATGCAGTCGCTAAGCATAAAGCTACGCTAGCACCATATATTGGAGCGGAGCATAACACCTAAAAAAAGAAAAAAATTTTTTTTTCAATGAGAATTTTTGCGAATTTCAAAATTCGGGTACCGTCACAATCTGGTCCTAAACCCGTTGATTCGATTTCACACAACAATTTTAAAATCGGTTAAGAACTCGGGAAGTTATGGCGTAACAGACATTGTGCCATTGAAGCTGATCCATCTCCAATAATACACTCATTTGCAAAAAAAAACGGGCGGTTTTGATTTTCATTCATCTTTAAAAAGATACAATACAGAAAAGGTTTCAATCGTTTGTACACGTTACTGGCCGGTTTTAAAAATGCCGCCGTATTTAAAAAAGTACGTTCTAAATTCAAATTTTCATTTGATGCTCATTTTTACAGAAAACCCCTTTTTATCCTACATTTTTGGCGCCAAGTTCCAGAAGTTAACATCTACTTTCATAACTTTTATTCAATTTTCATCGATTAATTTCATATCCTTGACTGTCAAAGCTTTATTTATTGCTGTTTGGCTGTATCAAAAATGGTAGATAAAGTGGTAAAAGCTACCAAAATTATCGCGCTGCTTGAAGAGGGTTGCAGCGAATGCTTCGTGGCTAGGAGGCTAAATGTTAGTCGCTCGACGGTCCAAAGGACCTGGCAGCGATATCAGGGGACTGGTTCCGTCGAGAGAAGGCCTGGTTCTGGAAGAAAACCATGTACCCAACCACGGGATGATCGTTTTCTTGTGAGTCACGCATTGAGAAATCGCAAATCTTCGTATGTGGATCTTAAGAACAGCCTCCAAGAAGTAAGAAATGTGCATATTAGTCTATGGACGGTCAGGAGGAGAGGCTTCTCGCTGCCAATATACGCAGTCACCGCCCGGCCCGCGGCCCCAAATTACTCCATGAGCACCGAGTTCACAGGCTTAGGTTCGCTAGAATTTGGAATCATGGACTCAAGAAGAATGGAATAGGGTTTTGTTCTCTGATGAAGCCAGGATATCTCTGTTCGGTGAAGATCGACGTGGGCGAGTGCTAAGAAGACAAGGAGAACGCTTTGCAGAGGCATGTTTCGAAGAAATTACACCTTATGGTGGTGGCTCTGTTATGTTTTGGGCAGGAATAAATTCAATGGATCGTACAGAGTTAGTCTTCATTGAAAACGGCTCACTGACTGGGCATCGATACATAACGGAAGTTCTAATTCCTCATGCACAACCCGCATTGGCCGCTCTAGGTGAAGACTCGATTTTTATGGACGACAATGCTCGCGCCCACCGATCTCGCGATGTTAAAGCGTATGTGCAAGAGATCGGCATTCGTCGTTTGGATTGGCCAGCTCGAAGTCCCGACCTCAATCCCATAGAGCATGTGTGGGACGTTCTGAAACGGCGTGTGAGATCAGTACAACCGGCTCCGCAGACCAACAGAGAGCTGAAGAATGTGATTACTGCGGAATGGAAACATATTCCGCAAGCAAGTACCCGGGATGTACTCGCTAGCATGCCCAAACGAATTCAAGCTGTCATTTTAGCTAGAGGGGGTCACACTCGATACTAAACATTTATCTGCTTTTACTTTATTAAATAAAAACAATCAAAAAAACTTTTTTATTTTTACTTCATGAACATATGCACTACTAGCGAACATACACTACTAGTGAGGTTTAGCATTATTTCCCATAAATTGTATCAAAATTTTATGAAATACTGATGAAAACGATTATTTTCTTATTAATTTACCAAATTGTGAGAATAAAAGTACTTATAATTATCAAACAAAGCAATATTAACATTTAAAATGGTTCATTGCTTAGGTGCCCGTTTTTTTTTGCAAATGAGTTTATATACAATGGCATAGAGCTGATAAGTGAGCAGGTAAGAACTTTTCTTATTAAATAAAAGGGATCGTTAATAACCCCAAAACGAAAAAGGGAATCCTAATAACATAAATGCATAAAGCATCTTCGTTACTTATTTGTCAATATGTTCATTTGTCTAAAATCGATAAATCTTTTGTTTGTCATACAATCACGTCAAAACTACTGAACCTATCGGTCTGAAACCATGACCAATCGACGCGGTAAAATCTGTAGATGGTTTTAGGCCACTTATTTTTAGGATTCGATGGATCCTTAGTTTTTTTTCTCGGTTTACTTTTATAAACTTTTTCCGAATTTATTTGTTGCTATGGTAACGGTTTCAGTCATTATTTTTCTGTGTAACACCTAAATAACTTATTCCTTGACATCAAAATAAGAACGTGACAAGTTCAATAAGGTAACTGAAGATGTCAGTCCCAACAGAACTAGCCGTCATCGTCACCCGCCCGCTTCGCCAGGCGTAAATTTTTGCAAAAAAAATCTGAAAAAACAGATTGATTAATAACAATCAAATCAATTATTCAACAAAACGTACACCATTGAATAGAGAAAAATATTAGCCCAGCGCAGCGTGCGGGTGACGGGTACTTAAATTTAAATCAAATTTTAAAGTCGTACCTCGTGAAGAATTAAAGCGTAAATCGTCTAATGTCGAAATCTTGATTTTTCAACATCGAAAAGAAAAACAGCTTACATGAGTTGAATTTTTTTCTCATACATATCGAGGTAGTAGTGTATTAAAATTTGTAGACTGGATTTTTCCTTAGACAAAAACATATTAATGAAAAAAACTGCTTTTTCATGTTGTGGATAACACGGAAAGAAAGTAAAAATCTAAATGTAAAAAGCTTTATATTTTTTTAAATCTGGAGAAATAATATGTTTATTAAATTCAGTAAACTTTTGAAAGTCTTTTTTGTCGCAAAAATTAAGACGTTTATAATTTAGCAAACATTTTAACTTAATTTTTCTAAATTTTAAATTATTAGTCCCCTCGTATACCATCATCGTCTTTAATAGATGATGACGCAAACATCGATCTTATGGATGGCCTTTTGTCTAGTTTTTCTTTAAGTGCTTGAAAAAATGAAAAAAGTCGAAAAAATGAAAAAAAGACCCTTGAGTCTATTGAGACGAGGGCCAATAAGCTCATCTTTCTAATAATAAGCAGAAAAGCTGTGAACATAGAGTGAAGGGAGCACATTTCGGAGAGTGTGCAGCAGAATCGCATAGCCTTATTCCGCCGTCTCCATTTTTTCATCGGACAATCAGACTGACAAATAGGCTCCACCAGTATATGGTTGATATACCAAAGAGAGACTAAGCGATTACAAAATTGGAACCAAAAGTGCCAATTTTGTAATCCGTACCGCTAAAGAGTAGAACTCCTTGCCTAAGTAGGTGTCTTCTAGGCAAGAACTTCACATCATACCACAGCTTCACAGCTTACCATTACGCGAGATAGAGGTCAAGCGCTAGCAATTAACAAAAAAGTAAAATAAATCTTATGCACTTCCACCGTGCTTTTGAAAAATGAAATTACGACAGTATATTTTTGACTTTTTCTAGCAAAAAGGTAATGAAAAGCAGTGGTATTTATTTAAATTATACTTTATTATCTAACTCTAACCCAAGGAGCAAATTGCTTGTTTCACTTCATAGTGAAAAAGCCAAACGAGGTATAAAATTAGAGAAAGAATAGTGATTTTTTCTCTACCGATAATTGTTTATGGCAAAACCGTTATAGATTTCTTAGAAAAATAAAACAGTAATTGTACACAGGTTTTTATAAACAGGTACAAACATACACAAAATGAAGGGTATATTGTGCAATTTCTATATAAACGCAAGTTTGTGCAAGAAAATTACTAAGTACTGAACACTTGTAATCGTTCCTTGTCGCGGATGCGTAGATGGAATGGAATAATGGCACACTGTGCTAAAACCTGCATACGATGGTCCGTTACGTCAAAAGCTGAACTCAAATATTTAAGTAATTTGTGTGAATTGAAAGATATTTCGACTCATAAACTGCAAGGCATGTCTGATGAGGAATAAAGTTTTTTTTAGTTTTATTAGTATAGTAACAAGTGTACGTTTTTATATTTGTTTTAGTTGTTTTCATGACCGCTGGTAAATTATTAGCCTTCCCATTAATTTATTAATTTCATAGATTTTAACTTTGTTGCACATATTAGATGCTTCTTAGTTTTTTTGTGTCATATTATTAAGTATTATAAGTTAATTTCCTATCTTTACAATGAAGTATAAGTATTAAATATTGTAAAACCCTGATCTTACTCATACAGTAAAAGTTATAATTTGATTTTAAGTGCATAATTTTTTTTATTTACTGTTTTAGTAACATTATGACTCTGCCTATGTAACCACTTAAAAATTGCGGCAATATCTGGTTTTTATGGAATAAAAGTTATGTGAAAACTTTATATTGTTCCATTAAATTATTAAAGAATTTTCCCCTAACAACTTACTCTCGTCTTAAGTAAATAATAATCTAGAGAGAAATGACGTTAATATTTTAAAGAACGTACATTTCTAGTATTTTTCACTAACAATAAAGATGTAATGAGTGCTTAATTCTAATATTAAACAATAAAATTCAATGGGAAAAAAGTATAACTTTGATTATGTTTCCGTCTGGTTCCATTGCATTGTGAAGTATTCACAATTCTTTTTTTATAAACTTTAAATTTTCAAATGAACTTTGGTGTAAGTATTTATACACACCTCCTTTTTAAAAAATAGACAATAAACGGTGACGTAATTCAAACAAAAGCAAATAATTAATATAGTATCAACTTCTCAGAACAATAAGTTATTGTTCTGAGATCAACTTCGAACTTTAGCTTGTATTATTTATATTTTTTACGTAATTTTTCATAGATAAGGCCTTTTCACTAAAAAATTATTCAGGTTTTAGTAGTTTTTTCGCTCTCCATTACGTACATTTTACACTTAGCTTTTATTCTTCGCGAGGTACAAAATGCTTACACAATTTTATTCGAAACGTTCAACTTATGTCGTATGGGACTCAAACCCGAAAGTTATCCCTATTTTAACTAGATTTTAATATAAAACAATTTGAACTAGAAAAATTCTATCATTAATACGTTTGCGCAAAGAAACCCTGTTCCAAGATTATTACCATTTTGTGTATATAGTCTGGTGCATGGTTGAATAGAAAATACACATTTGTGCAACACTAGGTTCTCCGATGCTTGCAACTGGCGTCATTTTTTGATTCCTAAACACCTTACTATTGGCTCTTCGGCACACCTTCGGAAAATTGACTGCGCGAATATTCGTCGATATTGGCGTTTTTATTGTGAAAGCTTTGCCCGGATTTATAGCCTTTATGCAGCTTTTAGCACTATGAAATCCTTCTTGGAACTGCATTGGGAAGATAACGCATTCCCCTCTTTAGTCAAGTTAAAGCAATTTTCATTTAATTTTAAAATTTGTTTAGTGTTTTAGAATTAGAACTTTTACAGATAACAAACGAAAATGTACATGTGTAATTAAATTCTAAACCTTAATTTAGGTCTATTAAATTATCAGTTAACTGTTCTTATAAATATTTAAAAATCAACAAAATACGGATATAATCATTAAGTTATAATTCATTTTAATTCATTATGTAATAAAAAAAAATGTATAATAAGTTCTAAAAATTTTATTCCTACATCCCTACATTTTTACGAAATCACCCAACTGGATCGTGGGTGTAAATTACCTACCCAATCACAAAATTTGCAATTACTAGGTTTATTAGCCGTACATTATCTAGACTAAAATTCTTACCTCTATAAATGGTTAATATGTTAAATACTTTGCTTTTTGTTCATTCCAACTACGATTGTAACCCGACTCCTACAAATAAAACACAAACTGAACAAAAATAAGAATGTTTTAGAAACATAAATTGTATGAAGTAATCTAGAATATTATTTAAAATTTTCAATTTAATAATCGAGAAATACATACTAAGAATATGTTTATATCTTTTAAAGCGACATCTCCTATTTATTACTCTTTAAAAATGCCTTTCCTTTTACGTCATCATAAGCTAGTTCTATAAAATCAGTACATTTTAAATGAAACCATCTATTGTAGAAGTCGCAACTAATATTTTTACATCTGTCACCTCAGTATCACTGTTTAATATAATCCTTGCAGTAAATACAATATTGTTCATAGTTTTGATTTGCCTTTTGTTGAGCTTTTTTCTTTACCTACAATTTTATCTTTAGGTAGCAGCGCGGGTGCCGCCAGTGAATGAATGATGAGTTGAATCATAGAATTCATTGTTGTTTGTACTAAGTTTTGGTATGAACAACATATAAATATATTTACAAGTTGATATAATTACAATAGTCTCTTGCAGGATTGCCTTTACAAAGAATCTCTTTAATTAACTTTGTTGAAAAGGTAAGTAGCTGAATGCTATACAGTCGAGTTTGTTCTGCCCTCGAATCAAATTTAAAAAAATATTCTTCCTTCTCCAGGTTACCTTTATCTTTCTCAATTTCTTAAATTGTCTAATTAGTCTCAAATGTCATAGGTATATTACTTTCCGTGTATTTATATATGAAGTCCGCAGTAGTAGATACTAATTAAGTATACTGTACTTGAGTCTTCATCGCGTAGTTTATTGGGGTTTTCCATCGTGTCCAGTACATATTTATTTTAAGCTACTGATTTAGAAAACAAGCCTCATCTGGAACTTTATTATAATAGAAAAATACTAGAAAAAATCGACTCGGGTCACAAGTAAATTCTCAGGCGGGAATCGAACCCGCAACCTTTGGAAATCCGGTCCAATGCTCTCCCAATTGAGCTACCGAGCCTTGTGAACACTCATCCATATTTTCTAGTACCTTTCTTATTTTACGCTGTAGGCCAGCGTTGTTTCATCAATTAGAGGAACATCCTCTTTCTAGTATTTTTCTATTATAATTATTTATCTTATAAGATCGCATTGAAAATGCATAAAAAATATATAAAACTCATCTGGAACTTTTAACAATGTTTGATTCCCTTCCGGAATCTTTAATAATGTTTTAGTGAACAAAAAACGATCTATGTCACAGACTTGTTAAAATTTTCTGGTTTGGATAAATAGCTTCGTTTCTATTTTTCCAGTTAATAGATGAAGGCGGTTTAATGGAGATTTCATGCTGCTTTAGTTATGAGGCTAGTTTTAAGATATGGATTGTATTAAGAAGAACATACAATATTATGCTCAATCGTTGTATTTGCATGGAACAGTTGGTAAAGTATTCGAAGAAAACGACACCTCGCATCCAATCTGATTCGCTGTTTTAAAGGCACCATACTAGACCAGCATTTTACCCCCTAAAATTTCGTTCATTAATAAAAGACAACCTTACATATACCTATCTACTTGTGAAAATATAGGTTAGATAACTACAATAAATTCAAATAAAAAAAATACATTTTATCTCATTGTCACTGAATATGAATTGAGGTGTTCGTTGTTATCATACCTACACCAACCAACATTCAATTTGCGAACACCAAAAATCCTATAGATTCTAGAAATGTCCGTAAACTAAAAGTAGGTATTAATTTTGGTATCCGATTATCCGAACACGTCAAAATTTGACACTGAGTTTACCTTAGTCTTGTCTATATTTTGGTATCCGCAAACTTACCCCGTAATGTGAGTAAATAAATTAAATAACACATAACACAAATCTTAGTAGGTACTATATACATGAACAAACAAATAGGTAGAATAATGAATTTCCTCCAGATGTCTGTTCAGCAAATGCTAAACTAAAATTATTGTGCAGATTTTAGTATGTGAGCACCCAAATAGAAGTAGTAAAATAGGACTTCAGAAATTCATGAACTAATAAATGATATATTGTTTTAAACTTTCATGGTCACTAACATTATAGTAATATAAGTTATTTACGGGATGAAAAACAAGGTACATGGTATCAATCCCGTAAATAACTTATATTACTAATAAATGATGTTGTTTGGCGCCATATAAGTAGTAAGGAGAACCGTGCAGACCTAGCCTCTCGTAGTTCTAGTTTAGAGCAGCTTTCCTCTTCCACTTAATGGTGGGAGGATCCTGATTTTTTACGAAACTAGTTTTTCACTAGATAATTACACTGTTATAGAGTCAGAGGAGAATCTTCAAAATATTAGATCGATGATTTCTACACTCGTTGTTTATGTTATGATTCATCCGACGCAAAAATATTTTCATTTGACCGTTTTTCGCAGTTTAAGCGTAGGTATGATGCGTACTGTAGCACACGGGCGTAGCCAGGGGGAGGGTTTTGGAGGTTCAAACCCCCCCCGAAATGTTAAGATATCAACATCAATAATATCAAAATAAGGAGAGGCCAGCGGCATAACTTATTTTATTACTTATAATTACACTAATAGTATATTTTGGATTCGTTCTCTACCACCCGCCGCCGCCCGTCGTCATTTAGGGAGTACGCTAAACCTTGCGCGGGTACACACCGCAGGGATTGCTCCGGCGTCCACCGTGGGCCTGGAACATTATCTGGTGTATTACCTTTAAATTTTGCGGTCAGTTCTGTAATTGTAGACGCAATTAGTATGTATTCGGCAGTGCTACCCGAAAGAAGTACATTGAGTCAAAAAAGTATCGGGAATGGATGATTTGTTTATGGTACCGAATTCAAATTTTTGTATTTTTGTTGTTGTTAGATTGGCACAACTGTTTTCCATTTTGGCGCGAATTTTGAGTTGCATCTGTTATTAATATAAAATACAGTGCTGTTTTTAGTTATATCACATCTAGTGTATATTGATGTCGTGGAGTATCGAAGCGTGAATGGGCAGGACACATAGCAAGGAGAACTGATGGCCGTTGGGGCGGAAAGGTTCTCGAATGGCGACCGCGTGCCGGACGTCGCTCAGTGGGTAGGCCCGCTACGAGGTGGACTGACGATCTGGTTAAGATCGCGGGAAAACGCTGGATGCGGGCAGCACAGGACCGATCGTTGTGGAGATCCTTGGGGGAGGCCTATGTCCAGCAGTGGGCGTCGTACGGCTGATATGATGATGATGAGTTTATATTGCGAATTTCATAATGGACAAAAATAACGAACAAAGAGTGTGTCTGAAATTTTGCATCACCAATGGAATTTCGTCACTGAAAATGTTACAGAAAGCTTACGGTGAATCAACTTTATCAAAAGCACGTGCTTATGAGTGGAACAAAGTGTTCAAAAGCGGTCGAGATGTGATGGAAGATTTGCCTTGCTCTGGTAGGCCATCAACGTCTGCAACTGAAGTTAACATCGCAAAAGTGAAAGAAATAGTGACTGAAAACAATCATTTAACTTTAAGAGAGATAGCCGCCGAACTTTTTGTATCTCACGAGTCGATGCGTACCATTTTAAATAATCATTTGGGTATAAAACATGTTACCGCTCGGCTAGTCCCCAAGACCTGAATTTTCTCCAAAAACAATCGCATGAGAGTCGCTGAGGACATGCTAGAACGAGTTAATTCCAACCCAACATTAATGAAACGCATTGTTACTGGTGACGAGACGTGGATTTACGAGTCTGACATACAAACTAGTCAACAAACTTCGGAGTGGCGCCTTCCAACTGTACCGAAATCGAAAAAACCACGCCAAAGTCGATCAAAAGTCAAAGACGTGTTGATTGTTTTCTTTGACTATCGCGGTGTTGTGCACTCGGAATTCTTGCCAGAAGGTCAAATGGTAAATATTATTTGAATATTATTTGAAAAAGAATATTATTTGAGCGTTATGCGGCATTTAAGAAAGCAAATTCCACGAAAAAGGTCAGATTTGTGAAAAGAAAATTCTGGGATTTTGCACCACGATAATGCGCCTTCGCACTAGGCCATCATTGAGAACGAATTTTTGACCAAACGCTCAACAAATACCATCCAGCGACCACCATATTCACCAGATATGGCTCCAGCTGACTTCTTTCTTTTTTCTAACTTCAAATTACCACGTCGTGGCACCCGTTTTCAATCGGTAGAAGACATAAAGGAGAATTCGCGGCGAGAACTGAACTGAATTCCGGAAACAGCGTTTAAAAAATGTTTTGATAATTGAATTATTCGTTGGCGTAAGTGTATCGTTACTGAGGGAGCATACTTTGAAGGTGATAAAATAAATTTGGATGAATAACAAATATTGTGTATATTATTGATCTTTTCCCGGTACTTTCTTGACAGAGTAGTACATCTGTCGTCAAAGCAGATCTTGAAGTGTGTTAAGCAGCTAAGACTATCACCTACTCCAAAATCTGCTTTGGATGCGATCAAAAATTATATCCAAATATTAACACGTTGTTACAAATATTTGTTTCCACTGCTACACCAGAAAGGACTTTTTCAAGCCTACGAAGACTTAAAAACTACTTGCGGAACACAACGAGTGAAAACAGACTGAACGTCTTGGCTCTCATGAATATTCACTATGAGATAGAAATTGATGCGAATTAAGTAGTGGATATATTTAAAAAGAAAAACAGAAGATTATTTCTGTAGTACATATGTAATCAAATAAACCTTCTGTTTGTTTTTTTTACATATTTTTCATATACTATAAAGGTTGCATGCACTTTCAGTAGTTTTATTTTCTTGAACCCCCCCCGAAACTAAAACCTGGCTACGCCCGTGCTGTAGCATATACTATGTATTACGTTTCTTGCACAATGTTCGCAATAAAATTGGAAAACGGATGGATGTCATGGGTGTTGATGAGTTTTAAATGCATCTGAGAAAATTCTGAATAGATGGTCTCAGATCGAAAGTTTCCCAATTGAATATTCGTTACTTAAGAGTTAAAAAATGAAATGCAAAAGTAGCCTAAGTAAATCTTTTTATGGATGAAGATGAGATAATTCGTGTAGGTGGGCGATAAGAAAATTCAAATGAATTTTCTTATAAATCGTCTGCATAAAATATTATATGGATTTTTGTATGACGAAAATATGAATCTTCATATAAATCCGTAAAACACTCGATAACGAGTGTCGAATGCGTATACTAGCGCTAAGGCCTCTGGAATAACACCTACTTTTCCTAATTCGATGCGCAGTGGATTACTGTGGGCCTGTGTTTGTACTAAACCGTAAAGAAAAGGGGCTAAAACTTTTAAGGCGTATATTTGTGTGCTTGTGACGCGTGCGCTTTACCTAGAGTAGGCACGTGTCCACTGACAATAAATCGGATGGGTAACAGTTTCTAATTATGAATTATGATATAGAGATAACAAAAGAGATAAAACTATTTATCATAATAAGTTAAGATTATTATTTTGAGAAAATAAATTCGGAATAATTAAATTAGGCATTAGGTCACGTGACAGTAAACACCAATCAGAAAGAGTTACGTCACGCCATGCAAAACATTACTGTTGTGGTTTACGTTTTTGCAATTTAACAGTTTGGTCTTAATTAGACGACCGTTTGTGCAACGGCAGCGATCCTGCCAATTTTTTGTGGTATAAATACGCGTATTTCTATAAATGTTAAATATCTAGTACCTATGTATCATAATATGATACATATATTTTATATGTATGTCTATCGGTTACCCTAGTGTCTTAAACACAAACCTTACAGTGCTTACTTTAGGCTAAGCTGATTGGTGTGAATTTGGGAAATATTATTATTATGTTAAAACTTCAACGTAAAGTATACACAAGTATAAAATATTTATTAAAAACTTAGCAGTTTTTTTTAATTTAGTGGAATCATTTATTGTCTTGTACCTATATATTTTCATTGTTTTGACATATTTATAGGTGAAACACACAAAAAATACTTACATCAAACAATAAATGAAATTAAAACTCACTTGACTTTTAATTCGCATTAAATTAATAAAATAATCTGTTTTAGTAAAAATCTATTACTATTTTAAATAAATTATCAAAATCTTTTCAATGCTGCTTCGATTCAATTTGTGACGTCTACTGGAAAAGAACCATTTCAAATAAGAAAAAGATTTCTCTACTTAAACAAAAGTTATAGGCGAAAATGTTACTAATTTGTAATTTCGTAAAGTACTTATATTTATATTAGGAACAATACAGACTTCGTTGCTTTTTAAAACTTCGTTAATCGCTTTAATGGTAGCATAGCCTGGGTTTTAAGAGTGAGCTTCGGTGATTAGTTTGTTTAAATTTTTGTTATATTCTGAGTCCCAAAGATCTTGGAGTGTTTCATTTATAACTTTCCTTATCGTTGAATGGTTGGTTGTTTCCATTATCAGTCATTCAGTACACCTATCGATTACATTTTGCTACATTTTTTCCCGTCGCATCTGTTGTCTCGTCAACGCTCAGGTAAATAAACTCATTCTTTAGCTCTTGTCTCATTTTCTCCTTTTTATTTTCGTAGACTTGGGGAAGATAGGTCATTCTTATATTGAATTCACTTGGGAGTTAGATTTTATTTCGATAGTTATTGTGTAAACAGTTTTCTATGTATTTCCTAAACTTATTATTTATTTGAGCCCATGGAATATTGCAACTAACTAGGAATTCTACTAAATCTATATACATTTTTTTTGCAAATCTTTTTACTTTCATATGCATATAATTTTCTAAATGTCGGATAATATAATTTTTTTTATGGTCAATATAAGCTTCACATATGTTTTACTTTCTTTCAATTGCAGCAATGAATAAATAATCTTTAATCAGGAATTCTAAATGTGAATTTTAACCGCATGTTTTCTTTATATACCCTGGATCGAAGATGGCGCTGATGTTATAAATCTTCCTTTGCAAAGATCTATTACAAGTGTTGCAATGTATGCGATCACCATTATCCGAAAATGTTCACCACCACAGTAAACTGGATTCAAAATAACGTGTTTTGAGATTAATTTTATAAGTAACAAAATTTGTTAAATACTGTGAAGTTTTGTACTATTTGTACTATCTTTATGCAACGGTATTTATAAAAACGGCAGCGAGTCAACGCTAGGGTTCCTAGGTTCTCAAGAAGCTTGTTAAGTCAATGCACATGGTATATCGTAGAATCATTACTTCTATTTGTCGCATGTCGCATCAAGCTGATGCGATCATACGATAGACAAAACATGTAGGCATAGTTATGCTCTACAGCTCTACTACCCGTGCGAAGCCGGGGCAGGTCGTTAGTATAATATAAATTAAAATAAATCTAGCTATGTACAAATGATTTTAAACAGTCTAAAAACTAGTTCCAGAATTCTGTTATTTCGTACAAAAACGGGGTTCGCTGGCAGTCAAGTCAGTAAAGAAATCGTTAAAGTTTATTATTACCAGAATATATAAAAGAAAACAGAATAATTTGTGTCCCATCCTCCGAAACACCGTTTTATAATCTCTTTATCCAATAAGCCTCGAAGCCAATTTCAAATAAAGAGTGAGCAGTTAAAGCCAAGGTAAAAACACGTCCTCGATGGTAGCGCGCTAAGCCACGTACTTTTCATGTAAATTTTAAGCTGTCGGTTTTTGCAAGGATTCCGCCCAAATCCGATTGTTGAGACAATTTTCAGGCGAACTGCGGACAGTCACCCGTGTGGTGATTTCGGTAGGTGGGTGCTTGAAATGATTATCTAGAGGGCTGGTTTTAGTCTGGAAGCCTTAAATGGAAAAGGCAAAAATATTGAAAAATTAAATTATAGTTATTAAAAGTCACATATTTTAATTATTTTGCAAGTATTGCCTTCTATGGATATCATAGGTATAATATGTTTCATATGTATAATATGTTTGATATTTCGTGTTATTAGTAAATCTCTAACCCATTGGTTCCCAAAGTGGTGCAGGTGGATCGCCAAAAGT
This sequence comes from Calamotropha paludella, assembly GCA_927399485.1. Lineage (NCBI taxonomy): Eukaryota > Metazoa > Arthropoda > Insecta > Lepidoptera > Crambidae > Calamotropha > Calamotropha paludella. The sequence continues at coordinate 14,641,032 of OV656815.1, read as the reverse complement.
CCACGGGAAACACAGCGGGGGTCTATTAAAGCTATTAAGAAACTCAGCGACTGTTATTTGTAAAAACTTGCATACATATTCCATATTCAGTACAACGTGTCGAGACTTGCAAAGCGCCATCGCCGCTGTACTATGGTCCAGAAATGGGCTCGCTGTTTCAAAAATCTGTATCTCTTTTGTTTTTAGGGATAACGACTTTAAATTTTCAACATAGATCATTGAATATATGGACTTTATATTGAAATAAGTTTCAATAGAATAAAACAATACATTTTATTTAAAAATAGATAAATATATTATATTATACAAGTTGAACAAAATTGTGAAAAAGTTTGAACTACATATTATTATCAATACACTACTGGAAAAAATTAAGGGATCAAAAAAAGTAATCCAAATTTTTGGGTATTTTTCAACAGGCCGTAACTTCGAGAGAAATGGTCGTACAAGAAATCAAAAAAAAGGAAAATTGTAGCTCCATGTTTCTAGTTTCTGGATTAAAACTTTTATATTTTGTAGCCTCCGTGGTTTATGAGCAATCTTAGAAAAACCAGCAAGAAAAAAATTATCAATATTTTTATAGTTTTATTTTTTGTCTACGGGCGTGGAAATTTTTTTTTTCCTTAACCACTATAAGGATCGGATACTTTGTTCATTTAGCTTTAATTTATTTCTGTATAGACCTTGATACGTCCACTTCTCGCCGAGATATCGGTCTTCAAATGAAAAAGAATCCTTTTGTCATTGATTATCGATATCTCAGCAACCAATGATCGCACAGAAAGTTAAAGCTGAGTTTCAAGAACTTGAATGAATTTTCTTTAACGACTAGCCATTGCTTATCCGAATTTTTTTTTTCTTTTTGTCACATGAATTTGAAAATGCAACAAAAAAAGGGCTTGAAAAAAAATGCAAAAAAAAGTTCAACGAGGCAAAAAAAAGGCTAGTCGTTAAAGAAAATTCATTCAAGTTCTTGAAACCCACCTTTAACTTTCTGTGTGATCATTGGTTGCTGAAATATCGATAATCAAAGACAAAAGGATTCTTTTCCATTTGAAGACCGATATCTCGGCGAGAAGTGGACGTATCAAGGTCTATACAGAAATAAATTAAAGCTAAATGAACAAAGTATCCGATCCTTATAGTGGTTAATGAAAAAAAACATTTCACTCTTCATTCTACATGCTCCGTACTGCTGTTGTCACTCCCGTGTTCCTATTTTCTGTGTGTCCGACAATATGTTTCTGTAATAGCCAATATGTATAATAGGTATATAATCAGAATTTTATCTAATAATGTTGTATGATGGAAAGACGAATGCATTGTTTTTTTTATTAAGCGAGACCTCACTAACTTATATTGGGACTTAGACAAGTCTTAATCAACGTATAATGACAGTGCTTCATCCTCTGAATATGACGTAACTGACTGTTGATCATATGTTGTATTTTTAGGACTTCATTTTTATCTCTTCTGGTGAAACTCTGTGTAACACTTACAATAGAATCTTAATCTAATTCGCCTAAAGACCGTAAATGTTGGACAAAGACATTCCGTGTGTTTGGCAGAAAAAAGCGCTCGACAGCGCTTGTAAGAAAAATGGCGATCGCTAAGCGTTAATAAGCAAAATGGCGGATTGTGTCAGCGCAACTGAAGTTAACAACCGTGTCCTGACCGAAAATTGTATAGTTTGTTTTTCAGCGCTGGTAAGCGCTCGCAAGCGCTTTTCCCTGCCACGGATCATGTATGAATTCAAATCCATATTCTTGAACAATTCCATATTGTTCCGTATTTTCGTTTAATATTTTAATATTTTTCTATTTTCAAATTGATCTACTATTCTTCTGGCCTTTTCCCATCGATCGTTAAGTTTAGAGAATAAATTTTAACAACAATATCAGTTCTTTTTGCAATGCAAATGTATCCATTAGAATTTTTAGTGCTGTAGAGTTCGTACCTGAGTTTATAAAAAATTGCACAACACCCTACGAGTACAAACGAATTTATTAATTATGATAAGTACTCAAGACTATTTAAAAAAACAGTTTTCTTTATTACTCTTGAATAACGACGACATTATGCCTTAAATTTTTTTTTGAGGATTCAAGTCACATTCAATTTGAATCTGTCATCTATCTAAAAACTACAAACGTAAAACAAAAATTCGATCATAAAATTTTACTCTAAAATATAAAAACCAACGCAATTGCAATCGCAAACTTTCAACAATCACAACAACATCTTCAACAACAATATCTTCCAGTCTTCACCTCCATTCGCACCAAAAGTCTGCATTATAGGTGACCTAGGCACGTTTATTTTTGTTTTTTTAAGCCCCTAAATAACGGCCCTCCGGACACGGAAATTTCTCATGGATACAGCCGACTGTGCTATTGTCAGACTCACTATACACCACTGCGGTTGACTTGTACCCGAAAAGAGTCAGAAGCCTTCATCAGTTCCGACCGCCCCTCTGGAGAGGGGAGGCGCGTGTGCTACTCATCTAGACCAGGTTGCATATAAGAAGCATCGACCAGCGGTCAGAAGTAATATCAGTCGGGATGGAGAAAAGTCAGATCGCCTGATTCCCAGAAGGGGGAGTCCAAGACAATACGTATGGTTCTGTAACAGACATAGTAGTACAATTCCTTTCACAGTTAAGGGTCTCGTAAAACTCGATGATGCTGGAGATAAACATCATATACCTCCCACAGACCAAAAATGGGCAGCAGCATTTTCCATACTATGGCCTTTTACTGCTATCTTTAACCCGCCTGCCAAGCGTAGCCATTATGTTCAATACCCCCATTTTGAGGGTCATCAATCCGGCAGCGGGCTTTTCGGCTTATATTATATATTTTTGTAATGGATATAGTTTCTCTGTTTTTCTTTACATAGACTGTACATTACTACAAGAGAAATTTAGAAGATACGATTCTCTTTCATTCTTATGTATCGCGACATGCGTTTTGCAAAAAGGTTTCTATGATATTCTCTTAGTTATAAATCTCTACCTAATGGCGCTGTAAAATATCAAATACTCTTTATCTATATGCGAATACATGTTAATAGCTTTATACCTACATAGTTTTGATTTCATTAATTTTATGAGATACGCTGTTGGTATTCCGACTAAAAAAAATAAATAAATAAATATTATTTAAACGATGGAAACGATTAAAACATCAGATAAATGCTTAAATGACAATAGATACAATAATTATATCGAAAAATTAGAGAACAATCTTTTCGAACAACAAATTTTGTTACATATGGCCACCATATGGCACTGCAGAACATCAAGTTATGCACAAACCGTGTCAATTGTATGCATCGGTAATTGTGCAAGAATAATATTTTTTAATTATAAATATTAGCATTCACTATTTAACGGCTGTTTATGTTAAGGCAGAAGAGGAGAACGTCACCTGGGTTTCGCAAGTTTATTAATATAGATTTTTAACAACAGCTTACAATTTACAAATGGTAACGTTAAGTATTTATTATGATGCATAGCTCAGGCTTTATACGGTAATAGCTCAATACTTTATATACTTAACCACCAGTTACTAGCATAACAAATTTAAGTTGAACTTAAAACGTAGCTACCGGTACCAGGGCGTTGAGATTTATTCTTTTCATTTTTCACGGAAGTGTTAGAAATCCCTCTGCGCTCTATGCTCTTGTCTGCAGTCGTTATAACACACTTTTGGGAAGCTAAAGCATTCACAACGAGCTTTAGAAGATGCAGCAAATCCCCACTGAGGTATTCCTGTCGTCTAATTTAAAGAAGAAAATTATTCTTACTGACTTTTTTTCCTTTCCTGGATAACTTAATATTTAAAATATACTGTAAGTGCATAGCAGGCTCATGAAACTTAGGAATAATTATGACAACATTCTCATAAGCAGTGAACAAATGGTGGGTTGTTTACCGAACATAAATAAATCTACATTGCCAGACTGTCTGCTATTTATAGTTGAATTACTCGCTGATTGAATGGGTGTAGATACTGCATATCAATAGTATTATTATATAGAATGGGGTCCAGCCGCTAAAAAAGCCTTGGTTTATTTTTTGGTCCATGTGCTAACCTGACTTAACCTTTGTAAAACGAATAAGACCTTATCAGATCTTTATATTTTAATTTATTCATAAACAGTTAATATTGAAAAAACTTTAAAATTAATAATATTTTTTTGTTAATTTAAAATAATCATATAATTTCCTACTTCATGTTATTTTTTAAAAATTCATACTAAAATACAAACCTGACCATTTTTATTCCAGCTTTATCACATGCGAGTAAATTGTATATCTTTTGAGATTTCTCTGTACTAATATGTAATTTACGCTTTGTGCTCCTAAAAGACAATAGATGTCTAAAATGGTTCAATACGGACTTTAGGTGTCTATAGTGGTATGCAGTTTAGCAATACATATATATATATATATATATATATATATATATATATATATATATATATATATATATATATATATATATATATATCTAAAACTACTGTACTGAGGTTTCAATTTAATTTACAACACAGCAAGGCGTGGCCGGGTCAGCTAGTACGAGTGTATCGTATGTATATATATTTTTTGATAACACCTATGGTATTTTGAATAAATACCATCTCAAAACAATATTTTACCAATACCGATAAACTAGTTCTTTATATTACTTAGTTTGTTCTTGGCTTGATTATGGATAAACATCTTTGTTACAATGTCAACAACAACCATTTTACAACAATGTCAACATAGCTGTAAAATGGTGTAATCAGTAAGGTTTCAATCCTACATTTTCACTTAGGTACTTAAGTATTTAATAAAAAAATACAACCTACTTGAGTAAACTGTAAGTCCTTTTCTTGCTACTTGGTCGTAAAATGTAAATCTTAACAGTAAAATAAATTAAAATCAAAGCGAAACGCAACATTGTTTTTTCATATTGCATTATATTGCTAACTGCTTTGCAACATCCATTATGAAAATGTATTTTCCTGCTAAAGTCACTCCGAAGACACTGCTTTTCTTCACGGTAAAGTAACTTATCACTTATATGGCAAGTTTATTACTTATAAGAATTATAGTGTTTAAATAAACATTGACAAGAAGACATTTGAACAATAAAGAATCAAACAGGTACCTCGAACCTTGAAATTTCTTAGATTGTCTTAGTGGAAGTCAATTTATAAATAAGTAAAGATTAAATACATTATATTCTATATGATCCGAGCTGAAGTAGTTGTAAGTAGTACTATGTGTTGAAGTATAAGTACTGAAAATTTTCTAATGTCCATATTCGAGACAGATTCTAGTCGGAGGTGATGATCGAAATTCGGAATCAAAAAATCTTGCTCTAAATAATATACTTTTAGATGATGTTGTAAGTATTGTATATATGTATTTGTCCCGCTTGTTTCATTTTTTCTAAACGCAAAACGTTAGTACGTTATGCGATTAGCCTAGTCACATACTTAATGAACTAATAAATAAATCGTGTGTAATAAGCATGAGTAGTAGTAAAATATATTTACTTATGCATAACATTTATACTCGTGTGGCTACAGAACGCAATCTTTACGTTGTTGGTATTTTTTTTTTTATATCTTATTTATTAATAATAGTGTGACTGATTAAAATTTTGTTATAAAGTTTTTGTCGTGGGGGATTTGTTAGTGTGCGTACTTGCACCCAAGGGTTGAGGCTAAGGATACCTCTCGCCTAGAGTGCAAGTACAGGAAAAGAGAGAGAGTTTGTAGACAGAGAGAGTCTACAAGCTGAAAATATAGAAAGAGAACAGAAATAGGAAAAATTGTCGCTTCTATTGAAGCTTATGTTGTTAAGTAAAATTAGTGTTTATTATGTAAATTATATTTACTTATAATTATAGTGTGACAAGTGTGAAATTTAGGGTTTTGTGGTTATTTAGTTATTATTGTCGATACCGTAGTTAATACGTTCTTCTTATTTGTGGAGGTAATTTAGGCGAATTGTGCATTGGTTTGAAGTAGAAGAGTGGTTGGAGTTTAAATTTAGATTGGGGTTTTTGACGTTTGTATTGGTGCAGTTAACGCATTTAGCTGCGGAAGCGGAAGTTTTATTGTGGCAAGATTGGAATTGGTGATCGCTAGCTGAGCAGTAGCTGCAGTGATGTTGGTCGGAGTTACAGTGTTTACCGGTGTGCCCAAATCTTTGACATTTAAAGCACTGAAGTAGTGGAGCATGCTCCTCTACATGTATCCTTCTGTGATCAATATTAAGTCGTTCGAGTGATATGACATTACGCCATACATCAGGTGTTGCTCGGAAGATTACATTATAGAGTTTTTCGTTACGGTTTCTTTTTGCTAAACATGTAGTGAGTTGTGCTCCTTGTTTATCTAGGGCGTTTTTTATAGGGGTGTTTTGTGCTATAATGTATTCCTTTATCTGGTCGTACTTGATTTCCTTCGGGACACCCTTTAAGATGAACATGGGCTGTAGTAAATGTGCCATTTCGGCCTTGATGTTGGTGTTGTTTTTTAATTTAGTTAGCGTTTCGGAGCATTGCGAGTTAGTTTCGAATTGTACCTAGATCTTATTATTAGAAATTGCGTGATATTTAGTAGGTGCATAAGGCACGTTTTTAAAAGAATAGCTTTCGTGCCATTTAGATGTGGCATCTTGTCGATTAGTAGCGGACGGAATGGTGACTATTAAGGCTGGTTTAGTTGTTTTTTGGGTGGGTTTTATTGTGTTTTCGGGAGTTGAATTATTAGACCTAGTAACTGTAGCATAGGACTTAGTGTTAGGGCTTTTTGGAGTTGTTTTAGGGTTTAATTCGTCGTGGATTATTTCTTGAATTATTGTTTTAAGATTATTTATATCTATGTTACAATTATGTTGGGGTACCGATTCCTTTATTAATTTTGTGAGGTCTTCCTTATTAAGATCACAGTTGTGTTTAGGGGGTGCTGGTAGATGAAATTTAGTGAGGCAATCTTCTATTGTTTTGGTTTTTTTGACAAAATGACGTTAGCTAACTTGGTGAATTGGTCTTTGGTGGTAGTGAGTGCTTCTAAAAGTGTTAGAATGACGTTTGCAGCTTTATGTAGTGATTTAGTTTGGGCCAATATAACATCAGTTATATTTATTGTGGGGGGTTCAGGATAGGCCTGCGGAATGTAGTCGTCCTCGATATATTGGATTTCAGAGACATCCTGTAAGGTCGAGGTAGATAGAGATGAGTTACGTGAGGGTCTAGATTCGGTGAGGGTGATTTGACTACTAGTTTGGGGTTTGAAGATGTTCGGAGGCTCTGTTGGGTTTATTGTTGGTGTCGATAATGGGTGAGTTGAAGTGGATGGCGATGGTGGATTAGTATTGTTCTCTTGTTTTGCCGCGCGAGAGCGCGTATTGATACGATGCATGGTTGGTGAAGACATAGGCGGGAATGGTAATTTTATAGATTTTCCCTTTTGCATAAAATTAACTTAAGACTAATTAAAAGGAATAGAATTTGTCAAATGTTGGAGAAATAATGGTATTCTATTCAAATATATAGCAATTAAAGATTAAGGACGTATAACACGCCAAGAACTAAGTACAAAAAAGCAAAATTAATCCTAAGAAAACAATTAAATTAATAAAAATTATTTAAAGAAATTGAAATTTTTTAAACTAATTTATCTTAAAAACTATGAAATTTACAGCAAAAATGTAATAAACTTAAATATTAAGCAGCCTAAAAACTATCTTAAACAATATAAATGAAAGTAAATTAACTTATATTTAAGGTTTTATATGATTTTTAAACTTTGAGATTTTTAAGTAATAAAAACGAAAATATGATGGTCAATAAAAAATTAATTTATAGGTGGATTTGTTTGGTGCAACAATATGTTGTAGTATTTGGGTAGTTTAAGGATTATATACAAGCAGAATTACAATATCTCTTTTAGTTTGGAGAATATAAGGTTTTTATTATTGTGAAAACAGATGTGTTATTTTGGTAATATTTGAGATTAATTTTCTTAAAAAGTATAGAAGATATGGCAAAAAATTATCTACATAAAAGATTAAGATTAACAAGATCTATAAAACTAGGCTTCTAAAAAGAAATAATAATGTTAAATTTATAATTTTATGAAAGTTTGAAACTTAAGAAATTTTTGGGTGAAAAAATGAAAATTAAACTGATGGTAGAAAAAAATTCTGTCGATGAATTTTGCTGTTGCAACAATATATTGTAGATCTAACCGGGTACTACAATAATGTTTAAACAGAACTAAAATATCTCTTACGGAACAGGAAATATAAGGTTTTCTGTTATGTGCAGAAATGGGTGTTTTTTTGGTATATTTTAGGAATTTTTATCTCGAAATGTATAAGAGATATAAAGAAAAGTTATCTAAATAAAAGTTAGGAATTGACGAGATCTACAATAAAACACAATCAAATTGAAAATCGGTTAAAATGGAAAAAAGTTGTACGTGAAAAAGTGGTGAAATTAAGACAGTTTTTGAGGAAAATTTGGGAAAATGCTTATTTTTCGGAATATTGTGGATGGATTTTCAATTAAAAATATGGAAAAGATGCATTAGGGGCCCTGCTAGCTATAATCGAAAACGAGGTCAAAATCGGACAAGAAATGAATTTTTGGCGAATTTTCTAAAAATTTGGGGTCGGCTGGCTCCGTTGTTGGTATTAATATAATTTAGAAGACTATGTAGCTAATGCTACCTTAGTGGTTTCGGCAGTCCAACCATTTCAGGAGTCAGACCAAAAGTCCGACTTTATATCAAGTTTTGTCATAAATCCAGGCGTAGCGTTAGGTAACCTGAATTTATGGATGTTAAGCTTGCTTTTTGTTGACGTGCTCAGGTATAATAAAATGAACACGATTTTATTTTTTAATGGAAAACCTATAAAAAAAAACAATTTTGTTGGTAACGCATGAACGTTGGTATTTGAGGCAAATAATGTATAGGGAATGGGACAATATCTTTATTTTATCTCACAATCAGTTGTTTCTCAGCAACTCGATTGACTTTTAACTTTTTTTTAACTCCGTGAACAACGCAGTTCAATTTGTTCATTACTATTTCGTTGGACTGGTTTGATGGAGAATTTAGCAGTATAATGTAATAAAAATAAGCAACCAATTTAAAAAAAAAACTACTTTAGGTGATAAATTATAGTTTTTGCCATAACTTTAAAACAGATTGTACACTATGATAGGCTGTAGGGCGGTTAAATAATCAAAAATAAATGAAAAAGCTTATTATATATTATTAGCTTGGTACTAGGCGAACCTTATATTACTATATTCATTTTGTTATTCTGAGAGTTGAGTAAAGCGTTCGATGGGATAAAGAAGCTTTTTTTTCCTCTTACTTACTTATCAAAAGTTTTACTCTTCATGAAAAGTGATCAATTTTATTAACTTTTGTTTATCTTATCATCAGACATCTATCATAATATATTCATTTTCATTTAAACCGATTTCGATAATTCTTTCATAAATAATTTTAATAGACTAATAGATTGAACATCAAAATAAAATGTCTTTTCGTGGAAACTTTATTTAAAACATAAGTCGACTAAAAATTGGTCAAAAGATGCGTTTTTTACAAACGCTACCTTAACAGCATATTTCAACATATTACAATACTTTCAGCATATATTGATATGTTATTATTATACAAATTAATAAAATATCACTAAATGTCATATTTAATTATTTTAAATGTGTCGCAATTTCGGGAATTTCTCTAGGTAATCATCTTAAACAATCAAAAACAAGTTCATTGAAATCTTGTCTTTATTTCTTCTGTACTTACCTAAATCTAAGCGTGACAAGCTGTGCAAGTAAGCTACAATTAAAATATATCTTAACACTGGCAAAAATAATAAATAAATTTCAAAATTATAAACCCATTTTTATGTTCTTGCTATCTTTTAATTATTTAAGTTAATAACTAAAAACTAAACATTGTTTAACCCAAAAATGGTAAATGGCCACAAAAATTCTAATAATTTTTTAACGTAGGTATAATGTCGTTCAAATATTTAACATCCTGTCATCGAAAATAAGTAAATCAATCAATAAATAAATAAATAATTCTTTATCCAAATAAAGTAAATTATCTACTATATTTTTATCTTATACTAATTGTTGAAAAAAAATATAAATAATTAATACTAAGTGTTGAAAAAATCGACTCGGGTCACAAGATCGCATTGAAAATGCATAAAATATAAAAATTATAAATTTATACTAATTGAGCAAAAATTATATTATTTTTCTAAAGCGTTCATTTAATCCGTTCATTCTAAAACAAGAGTCTTAATTTGGCACCAATTTTTAGTACACGTTACACAGTAAACATTTGACACTGTAAGTGTTGCAATAAATTTGTGCTCGTTAAGATTTGGTGATCATTTTACTCACTATACACATTATAATATAAGTATTACTATTTTGGTACAGGTTTCATTACTATTGAGTATATAGATACGCGAGCTTAGAGTCTCAAAGTCTATTTTTGATGTTCATTATATATTTTTTTTAATATAACTCGGCGGATGAAGTAGATATGTCAGTGGAGATCCGCAGACTATAATGTATATTAATGACTGAGTTTTTACAAAAACATTCTAGATTCGTTTGGTGAATACCTGTTATTAATATTTATGCCATCCTTTAATCCTTTTTATAGGTTTTTACACCATGGGCCATCAGCTTTGTCGGCGCTGCCGGAGGAAGAACCCGTGCGTAATTTATAGCTTTTTAAATAGTAAACGTTACATTCACGTATGGTATTTTTGTAATGTAAAAATATCTTTATAAAATAATATTTAAAAAATTATGTTATATAAATCTAAAGAAATATAATTATATCTGTGATTGGGAATAATGTTTCCTCTTTATAAAACAAATTATGACATGACAAATGCATCGGTATATTCATACGCAATTAACCACTCCTTAAAAAGGAAAGTAAACATAATCAATATTTCTAAAACTAGCTAGTTAGACAGCGCCATTTAGATTTGCAGTACTGCTTTGTACTTAAGGTAAAACCACCTTATTCTTCGTTCTTACAACCGCCATTCTTACGGTGTTAGCTACCGGATATTGTTACTACCTTCAAAATTTATTTTTTTCTTAAAACTTAAGTTTTATCACATCTGAAACACAATTTTAGTACTACACCCACATGTTTTATCTTTTCAGTTAATGTAAGAATAGGATTTGATTTGATGCAAGGTAAAAATGGAGCGCCATCACTAAGGATACGAGACTTCCAAGGTATCGTCAGTTATTTTAATAGCATCATCCATATCGTAAGCTATTTCCCACATAATTCTAAAGCTATTCACTGCAGTATTACCCTCGCTTAGCTTTTCCTCAAATAAAAAAAGTTCATAGAGTGTGTCTTAGGTCATTTCGTTTCTTGACACTTTGATGCTCCAAACCACCGCAACAAAGCACACCTGTTCTTATTTTTACACCTCGACAAAAAACTGTGTTATCAGTATAATCCCTTCATGTCTATTTGTGTATTCAGTCGTTGTTCCCAAACGCAATTGGACAAATTTGAACGCGGATTTGTTTATTGATTTCTTGATGAATTTCCTGGAATCGTTCTATCTAAGATTTTTTAACTTCCCGCTAAGAAAGTCGAAGATTTTCGAAAAATCGGGAATTTATTGTTTTTACCCCGTTTTGCAAAAATCGATGTTCTCAACAGATCTCGACGTTTTGAGGCCTTAGGAATCTTCCCTGACGCTTCCCGCGACGGTGTCTGTATGTATGTATGTATGTTTGTGTGTGTGTGTGTATTTGTGTGTGTGTGTATGTAAACCTCATAACTTTTGAACGGTTTGAACGAATCGAACCAAAGCAAATGCGTTCCAAAGAGTTTCATCAAACTTAGATTTCCTGAAAATTTGAACCGATTCGGACCGGATTTTTTTACATTTGGAAAAATGTAAAAAAAAAATGAAAAGAAACTTTTTTAAATGTGGTTATCTTGAAATAACTTTTGAATGGCTTTACCGATCGATTCCAAATACTAATCTGCTCTTAACCTCAAAAAACCACGTCGTTCGCACCCAAGTGCGTCAAAATCGGTTGATTCGTTCGTGAGATATCGTTGACGAATAAAATCGAAAAAAGTATTTTTTTGTAATAACTCCGAAATTTTTCATCTGATAATTTTTCTTTGTTCCAATTTTTTTCTGAAGTTTGAAAATCTACATAATCTACATCAATTGCCGCCAACCGCGTAAAAATCGGTTCATTCACTCAAAAGTTATGGCAGTTTGAAAATTTTAAAAATCTAGTTTCACCAAACTTTTATTGGCCTTTTGAGCTCGTAGAGCTCAAAATCATAGAATAGCTACTTCTTGAGCTCGGAGAGCTCATAATAACACATAAATTATATTTTTAGCTCGAAGAGCTCAGAAACATTGTATTGAGTGGAATTTTGAGCGCAAAAGCATAGAATTAGCGGGAAGTTACAGGGATGACCGTCAACCGTTTTCCAGATTTTTTTTATATGAGTAGATTTCTGCCACCTTCATACGTAAGAATTATTAAAGATATATAAGTATTTTTTAATATACTTTGCCTCAATACTTACCGACCGAGTAGAATACTGGAGGTAATCAGCACACACCTATTATACCGCAAGACGGGCAGCAGGGTTTCCGAATTATTATCTTTTACTGCAATCTCGAACCCGCCTGCCAAGCGGCAGGATATGGCAAAATCCTCTCATATTTGGAGGAAGCTTACGTTAAGCAGCGGACCTCTTGCGGATAAGATCATGACGATGTTTTGAAAACTAATGTGTAGTAGTAAAAATCTCCAGCAAGGAGTAAGATCTACAGGCTTTAGCAAAAATGTCTTAATTATATTCTCTTAATTATTAAGAGTTCTATTTAATCATGTAACTGTTAACTTTATTTCGATTACCACACAAATCTTGTTCCGATGGCATAGGTGTTTCTTGACTTGACAAGACTGCTAATGAATCATCTTGAAAAGTTAAGTCAAAAACTTATAGAAGATGTGATGTCAAGTTAACTTAACAGAGGCATCATAGTGTATTGATGGTCCAGGTAGGAAAACCAGTCTAGTGCACTAATCAACTTGTGATAGACATTGGTTTTATTTTAATGGTCTCCCGATCTAGGACATAAAACTATTTTTTAATTATGATTAAAATTTATTTTATTATTATTATTAAAGCTTATTTTTTAATCATTATTTCAACATATTTTTTATTTATTATGAGTAAGGGTCTGCCGTAGGAGGTTATTAACATTTTTAAGTTCACATTTATCCATATGAATATCGCGGTATTGCTAAGTGAACTTACTAGGTACTCGTGTAGATGCAGGCAGGCAAATAGAACTGTAATTAACTGAGTACCCAGATTTTTAATTACATTTTTAAAAGTAGGAATTAAAAATCTTTTATAAGTGAGTATTCAGAAGGGACATTTTTCAATAGTTAAATGAATAGTTATCAAAAAGTTACATCTGTTGTTTGCGATTTTATAGGGTCTCTTTATGGAAAGATATAATGCTAACGAGTGAACATTACATTAAAAAGGTTTAAAAAAAGTGCCGCTAAGGTGTGGATGATGATAGTAAGGCAGCCATTCGTATTTTTAAACATTATTTTAAATAACTTGCCTCACCCTTCAGGGCCGTCAGATTTAAACCCCAGAGCAGCAGAAAACGAAGATCCAATAGAATCACCGACTGTTATAAGAGCCGATTCGTTCAGCGATAGTAAGGAGAAACAAGAGAAACAAGACGATTCCAGCAAAGCAGAGTCACAGTCTAACAGTGATGATGACGACGATGATGGATCTGGTAAATAGTTTAACAGTAAAAACATTAATAGTGCAATTGTGACATTGAGTTATGCACGATCAGCTACCAAATACCATACGAAATAAAATACATAGTTAAAATATAAGCTATTTAACTATCAGTTGCCATAGTTAAAATACTTTTGTGACAAGACAAGTGCAAGAGTAATAAATAGAACGACTTTTTACAGCCTATCATTTATTTCGCTCTAGCAGGAAAAGATGCCTTCAATATTAGAAGTACAAGGGGATTAAGGCCTGGCGAATATGAACCTGAAGGTAATTTTATAGCAATAGTCATCGTAATAAATCACTATTTTAAATAATTGTACTATGCAAAAAAAATATTTAAAGCCGTTTAACTACGCGGATGCTGCAAATAACAGGATAGCCAGCAGCGCATACAGCGAACGATGCAACTCTCGGAAGAACGACATAACGCGTTGAATTTGCTTTAGATTTATTCACTTCTATAACTTTGAAATATTTTTATATCTTAACTTATGAGGAAAATTGTTAAATATTAACAACATATTCTTAGAAATTTTTTAAAAAGGAGTGTAAATGTTCTTTTTGAAAGTGACAAAACTGGTTCGTAATTTGTTTAAAATTAAGCTGCAACATTCCTGATATGTATTTTTACTTTTGTACCTGAATGGTGATTGTTAACACACCAACAGTGACCTATAGATAGTGTCTAGTATCTGTGAGACCGGGGTTATACGAAAACAGAAATATTTCTCTTTTTTTAAGTGATTTGTGCTATGATTCCTTGACAATTAGTCGTATGAAAATGTGGCGGCTTATATTCCGGAGTTCCAGTGATACTCGTTCTTCGATGACCGTGCGTCACCGATTATGGATTTTATAATTTTCCGTTGTTAATAATGTGTATAATTATTGCAGAAAATGCCAGAGTGCATGGTAGGTATGAAGAAGATGAAAACGAATCCGATGGCGGCAAGTACTTTCTTTTCTTTTATTTTCCCATTACTTTTACATTTTACGATAATTTTATCGTCACGAAAGTTATTATTGTCGATTCATATTATTTGTCTATGATTATTTGTAAGTTTTTCGAAGTTGGCAATGTCGTTGTTGTAATATACAAAGCTGTTGTTCATGTTTATTGTACCAAGTAAAAAATACTACTAACAACCGAATTCAGGCTAATTTATTTATCCATACATATAGTTAATATTATAATTATTCAACAAACTGTTTACATCCCTACTAGCTACACGTGCTACAAACCGAATCACCGTTGTCTATGACTGATTTCATGACAATATAAAATATTATCTGCGAAACTTAATCACAGAATTAATAAATTATATAAAATTAATTATAAGAAATTAAAATAGTTAAATAATTCCAGCCAGGCGTAGGCGACAAAAAAGAGCAGCGGATAGCTACGGGCCAAGTAAACGAAAAGGTTTGATTTCTATTTATACACATAGCAAATATACAATCAATCAAATATCGACCAACCCTAAAAGTACTTTTTTCTTAATAAATTTTCAACTTTAGACACAATACAGATACATATTAAGTGACAAGTTTTGACATTTTGTGATAGTTAGGTAAATTGAGCGAAGCTCTCTTTTAGGCAACTCACAAATTTCGCTTGTCTCCCTCCTGCTACTTAACGGTTCAACCGATTCGAACGAATTTTGACATAAACATACATGATTATAACCTGACCAAAAAATACCTGAAAAAAAACCTGAAGACCTGAAAAAAAATATAGACTCTACCATGGAAGAATTATCACCGAAAGAAAATTCAAAAGCTGATCACAGCCAAACCGCTGAGACTACATTGATGAAATTTCGCACCAAAACTCACATCGTGGTCATGACTAATGTGCAAAAAAAAGTTTTGAAATCGGACATACCATCGAGGAATTCAAAAATCTCATTGCTTCGCTCAGTATTTGCAAACTGCAGCATGTATTGCAGACCTAGTTATCTCGACATAGGCAAACTGTCGAATAAACATTTTCCCATGAATATGAAAAAAACATTTTTCCGTTTTCCCTTCCCAACCAGCAAAATAATTATATTACACAAAAAATACTAAAAGATTTTATTTTCAAAAACATATAATAGTAATGTTATGAATTGGTCCTTTTAAGCTCAAAGGCCTCTGTCAGGAGACTCCACTCTTCCATAAAAGCGAGTATTTTATACTTATTTAGGTTGGTAATTATTTTTAAACATTTTTTATAATAACATATTTTAGTTTTAGTTATTTAGGTATGGGTGTGTGCGCGCGTGCCTGCTTGCACGTGTTTATGCGCCTAGTTGTGTGTACGTTTATGTGTTTGGGGTTTGTTTATGTTTATTTTTGTAATAACCAAATATATGTTATTATATTAAGCAAGGCCTCAGTTTGATTATAATCTTTAGTTTTAAGCCAGTTACTTATTATTAATTTGCAATTAATATGTGATTTATTACAAATATTAAGTTCTTTATTTATTATATTATATAAAAATTAAGATCTAACATAGTATTGTCTTTGTGCGAAAACAAGTTTTAGTTCTTGGTACATATGCTAGTTTATCTTTTCTTCTGCGTGTTTGAGCTAAAGGATTATATTCTATGGATTTATGTCGTTTTAGTGCACAATTTAGTATATATAATTGTCTTATCAAGAGAAGATCGCATTATCTAAATAATGATACCGTTGAAGACATTTTTTTTTTAAACACATTATCTTTAATATTTGTGCGCTTTCTAGATCGAGAAGATACGTCTTGACGGCACTTCCCCATACCGAAATGCAATATATTAAAACAAATTGTACAAGAGATATGTAGATAGTCTTAAAATATTGTTTGAGGAGTTCTTACTTTGTGTATTCGTGTTTCTGGCTTTAACATGTCGTAAGGACTTAGTGATCCATGTTCTTACTCCTTTTATAACACTTTCGAAATGAGAAAGCCATGATAATCTCTGTTCCATAATGACACCTAAGTATTTAAACTCCGTAACCCTTTCAATTACTAGGCAGTCACATTTAGCTTATCACATTTTGATCACAAGAGTGTATCCTTATTGTAAAGTCTTCTTTCGGTTGATTACGCGAGTCGATACCAAAACAGATGTAATGTGTTTTCGAAGTGTTCAAAGTTAATAAATTGCCTCTCAGCCAACAAGCTACATGCTTTAGACCACTCTCTGCATTATATTTAACTTCATGGCACGAACAACCAGTGAAGACAATTACAGTACTATCAACATAAGAATATATGCTTGAATTTTTTAACTTCAAATTGTAGAGATCATTGATATATGTAAAGAACAATGTAGGGCCTAAGACGTTACCCTGGAGTACACCATACGTGACTTTCTCTTGGTCACAAAAGTTTTTTAAAATTTTCACTGATTGTAGTCTATAACTAAGGTTTAGCCTTGAATAAGTCAAATTCTAATGTCTCTAACACCGCTTCTCGCTAGTCTACGAATAAGAAAGGCGATGGAGACGGTGTCAAAAGCATTTTTAAAATCAAGGAAAACAGACATACATCTGACACCATTGTCCGATGACTGAGCCATCAAAATACTTAAGCGAACCACTGCGTCCTCAGTAGATTTTTCCCTTCGAAGCCCAAATTGAGCAGGAGAGAGAATATAATACTTGGTCATATAATTGAATCTATAATTAATTAGCTTCGCTACTACCTTGGATATTGCGGGCAGAACCGAGATGGGGCCAACTTGTATTTTGACAGATATTTTAGTACCAGAGGGAAAATACCTTTCGAGAAACATAGATTAATAAGATGGGTTAAGATCAGGATCATTTCATATTTAGCATTTTTTAGGAAAAAATATTAAGACAATTAGTAATTCGTTGACTTTAGTGATTTCAGGATAAGTAGATGTAAAAAAAAAACAATTTAGACGATAAAACAAATTGAACGTCATCCCTCGAGAATTCCTCATTTTCGAGGTTCATTTTCGTATCATTTAGCTTCAAAATTAACATGTTCATATTCGTTTGCAACATATAAGTAGATGTAAAAAAACAGTTTAGACGATAAAACAAATTGTACGTCATCCCTCGGGAATTTCTCATTTTCGGGGATTAATTATCGTATCATTTAGCTTCTAAATTTACATGTTTATATTCGTATGCAATATTTTACGTTGTTTTAAACGACACACAGCGCTTTCTACAATCCATCCATCAAGCAAACAATATTTTTGTTTTTCCTCGGGAATATCAATTTTTTTCTAGGATAAAAAGTACCCTATTATTTAATCCGGACTTTTATCTTTACGTCTGCAAAATTTCAAAGCAATCGGTTCAGTAGTTACGGCGTGAAAGCGGAACAAACAAACAAACAAACTCACTTTCCGATTTATAATATTAGTAAGGATTAATTCTTCATTTTGACTAATTATTTTGATAGTATATGTTATATTTGTAACTAATTTCCAAAGCATTTTATTGTTAAGTAATCATTTTTCAATAAGTTATTTTTCATATATTGAAATAGTTTCTATACTTAATATAAGTTATTCCATTAATATCATTTTGGGGGTCATTGTTAAATAGTTTTTGTAGTTCATTTCAGTGTTTTTATGCATTTTAATACACCAGGGGTGATCCAAGGCTTTATAATTCTTTTAGATATAGGTATAGTACCTGTAGTTGAGTTAGTTTAAGGTTATTTGTTATTTTTTTTAAATTAAACCTTCGATATTAATGTCGGGATTGTCACTGTATAATAATTCTTCAATATTGCTACTTTTGAGACATGTTAAAGCTCATTCAAAGTCAGTTTTAGTCTTAGTTGTGGTCTGAGGAGAATGATGCTTTATCTTAGTAGTACAGCTACGGAAGTATCTAGATTTGTTTACTTTAAGCATCATGTGGTCCAAACAGTTTTTATCACTCGTTATAAAGGTGTGTTCTGCTAGCATTCTATGGCTTGATAGCATGTTTCGGTTTAAGATTCTGTTTTTTGTTCAAATGCTTTTACGAGAAGTTACAAATGTATGTCTGCATTGAATGTATAATTGGTTCTGCGTTCTTGTTAGACGGAAATCTATTTAATACCCATTATCGTATTTTTAATACTTCATTTCTAATACTCTACTTTATCGTATGTTTATAATCGAAATAATATAACTAACAAATACATAAGAATTTTATAACACATTGGTATCAATCAAAAAGTTTTGAAGTTGTCAGTTCAATGCTTTTATTGTATAAAATTTTAGTTTTATAAATAAAATATATAAATAACTAGTCTGGTTCACAAGTTCCATTTCGTCCAAAACCTAGTCTGGGCCACATTATGATTTTGGTCTCATTTGATTTGGAATAGCATCTAAAACAGACTATAAAAATTACAAAAGGGGCTAACAAAAAAAAACAAAATTTATAAACTATGGCGTACAAAAATATTTAAAAAAATATTACTTAGGTTTAATTTACATTTGAAAATAGATCCTTAAATGCAGAAAAAATCCTTCCTCCCGGAACTGTACCGATAATATTTATAATTTTAATTTATACTCGCGCCTATCAGTCGAATCAGACACAAACAAAAAAACATAGACATGTCAATAAAATCTATTTTTTTAAATTAACTATGCTTTTGTTAATTAGTTGATTTTGATCAGTTGAAAATTAACATAAAAACGTTGATTATTTCAAAATTAGACACCTAGATTTGTTTTTAATTTTTAGGAGCTATTAAACAAACCTTCGTAGTGTACTACATTCGACTAAGACAATGCATAAAAATGTTTTTATTAAAGCATTACCCTTTTGTATTTTATAAATATTAATACAATGTTTAAGATTTTAAATAACTTTTCTACAAACTAATAAATACCATATAAATTATATTGAAAACATCCATATCATTATTATGTAACATTATTGACGTTGATACGGCCATAAGACATCCCTTTTCAACATTTCAACAACTTTTTAATGTTAATGTGAAAGTTAAATTCAAAATGTTTTCCTACTACTTGTATGACATTATTTTGTTGGTTGGGTTGATAGGTACAAATATGGGCTACCGCAAAACGATTTAGATATTTCTTTATCTCGTTCTTGCTGGGGGAAAAAAAAATATTTCGCTAACCGCTAAGCGATCCCGCACACGACCTACCATCGGAAACATTTTTTCACCGACTATTAATTTTGTGACCGACTCAATGTACGAAACTTTGTTGGTAGTTTCTGAGGGAAGTATTACCTACAAATCATGACTTCACAAATGATGACGAATGCTTTGAGTTGGTAACAAAATCAGTAATAATAGTCGGCGACAAAACGATATTGTAATAACATAACTTAAGAAATCCGTTACACAAAACAATTAGTCTCTTAATGAATAACTAGCGACCCGCCCCGGCTTCGCACGGATGCAATGCTCTACTATATTATGCATGTATTATACATATAAACCTCCCTCTTGAATTACTCTATCTATTAAAAAAAACCGCATCAAAATCTGTTGCGTAGTTTTAAAGATTTAAGCATACATAGGGATATAGGGACAGAGAAAGCGACTTTGTTTTATACTATGTAGTGATAAAGGACCTTATTTGGCTACAACATCGGTATGGCCATAAGAGCCCTACATTTCGTTACTTAATAAGAATAAAATGTTATTTTTAACTATATTTCCTTTATCTTTATTAAATATCTCATTAAAAGTTAATGTTCCAGGAAAAAAAGTACGTGGCATTCGAAAGCAAGTTTCAACTGGCATGGAGCAATCAGCTTGAGTAGTTATAAGATAAACTGAAAATCAAATTAGAAAACTTATAACAAGTTGTTTTATTTATCGTCAAATATTCTTTGTTTAGCGGAGTGCCGAATTGAAATAGAAAGACTTTTTGTAAGTTATAATTTCCATTAAATAGACCTGCGAGTGCGGAGGTTAGGCAACTTCCTAAATTCACTACAGGTGATAATAAAAATTATCATGTCGAGCTCCATAACTCTTCCGTGCTTCAGAAGGCACATTTATAGCTAGGGAGCTGATAGCAGTAATTTTAATATTATTTCACTGTCTGACAGAGGTTGATAATATTAGAGTACTAAGTAAAATAATAATTTTAAATGATTTCTGCCATTCATTAATTGCTGCAATATGAAATAGGAGCTCGCAAAAATATGTTAATAACAATAAAATGTCTTAAAGGATATTATCGTTTCTGTAGATAGTCTTAATAAATTGTATTTAATATACATATTTTCTATACATACGGCAACTAGCATAATTATTTTAATAAAAATATTAATGCTAGTAGCCGAAGTTTTTCGTGCTGTGTAAAACATAAAAGAACACGTAGCCGACATAAAACGCGATAATAGCCACAAATTCTCGCTACAGAACAAAGATTTGTTCCTAGGATGCTACGCGAGACTATTGAAATCAGGAAACATCCTAATTCCAATAGAGACGAAGGTTGGAGCGTTCCACCTGTTTGGGACCCAATAATTAATAAATTAATACCTACAAAAACACACATTGCCAGACCTGATAATGTAGTTAGCTCTTTTTGCAAATAATAACAGTAAGGTGGAGGTCGGTCCCCCTGCCCGAGTTTCTTTCGCCAGTTCTTCTCGGAAGGGCCTCGCAATTTCCGAACTGGTAGTAGACTCAGTAGTATACAATGTAATCGTAGTGAGAATTTAATAACTAAATAAAATGTAAAAATAACACAATTTCATTTATATACAATAATTTAAATAATTAGGAACGTGCCCGATTAAAATATTGTGAAGGTAGTAGAAAATACGTGACAACCGTAATCTTAGTTATCCTGTGATCACGGCTCCTGTAAAGGAGACGAAACGTCAAGAATAAATATAAAATAAAATATGGGCAAAAATCCGTAAAAAAGTGTTTTATTCTAATGTGTAATGTGCGCGGAAGTGTAAGAACTAAATTTTTTTTTCTGATTATTATGATATATAAAAAAATAAATTACTTTATCAGCAGGCAGATTAGAATAATTATTGAAATTATGTTATAAAAGATAAAAAAATTACTTCTGCCACATTGATTATGTTGCAATAATAATCTGTATGGCTGAAAAAATATAAAAAAAAACAAAAAATTATAACATCGTTTCTACCTATAATTCTAATATTTTTATTAATAAGGAGAGGCATAAAATGAAAAAGGCAGAAAAAATCGATATTGTAGATAGATGATAGAGAAGTATTTTACTATAGTAAAATACTTTAACTAATCTCAGGTATACCTGAGGACAGCTGCAAGGGCGTACACACTCACTGATATTATATTTTATTTATTCGCATGGAAAAGAAAGTTAGAAAGAATAAGTAGTTTAAAACCGGGAATGAAGGTCACAGAAATAAAGAAACAAAAAAAACATGTGCAAAAAGGAAGGTCATTAATTTGAAATATAGTTTATTACTAAGCATGAACATACTACATATTTTGATACTAGGCATCATAAATGCAATGAATTGGAGCGCCCTATATACGGCACAGCGCACGCCTATATATGTCATATTTGTTTTTTATATTACTTACATCTAAAATCAGAGTTGTAGATGTCTGCCACCTTTTCTAATATTTACAAAACATAAAAATATTTTTTGAAAAGTCTAATATTTTTTTTTCAGTTTAATAATTATTTTTATCAAAACTCTCACCATCAGGGATTCAAAAACACCTTTATAAGGATACACTTTTATAAGGGTTACACATTGAATCTGTTACAGAATTATTCCTGTATCACTTATTTGGGTGTTTTGAACCTGTTTTGCGTCGAACACTTTTAAAAGTGTAACAGATATAATGTTTTCTGTTACCAATCTGTTAGAAACTGTTTTACGTTAAACTATCTATGTGTACACACACAGTACACCAACATAGGCATTTCAAAGTACCCAAATCATTAATGAGCTGTTGCATAGTTGTGCCAATGTGAACCTTATTGACTGTAACGGATATTAACACTTATGAACCGGTATTTTCTAAAACAGATTCAAAGTGTTACAGTTTCTTTCTGTTTGACTTTTAAAACCGAAATGAAAAACAGTGTTCAGAACACTCTATTCGGATACCGCTAAAATCCCTGCTCACCATCCTGACTTCTGCCAACTTTAATTTCACTATCTATAAAATGTATTTAACGGATATAATTGATGACAGAAAAGATAATATAATTTAAGATTTTTTTCCAATTTTGAAATTATTTATAATAAATAAAATCAGAGCTACCTGAGCTCGCCACTTATTTTTTCGAGTTATCATAGGTCCAAACTACATTACGTGTTAGTAATAACGACGATGGAATCATATAGCTAAATTGCCACCAGCTCCCTAGGTATAAGGTGTTGTTCCCGGTTGCATTTCTCATCATATGCCTCCACCAATACGCACTAGTTTCAAATGGGCTTTGATCCTTTGTCTTTGCGTTTGCGTTGCGTTTTAGGAAGAACTCATTAGTGGATCTGTTATAGGCCGAGCCGATGATAATATGTTGTGCCATCTATTTGTAGTAAATAACATAATTTTATTAGAAATTATTGATTTTATTAACTAATTTCATCCTCATTGGCTCATTTAGAGCTCTGAGGATGAAATTAGTTAATTAAATAATTTCATCCTCAGAGCTATTTTTTTTTTTTTTTTTGTAAAAAAAAAAAAAAAGAACTTAATAACTTGCGTTATGAAGATGACAGCGCCTGTTTCAGTCATCACAAATATTCCTTCAGAGAGTTACAAGTTCCCGTCTGTCAGAGGTCGGTGGCGGCGGAGCTTCTCACCGCAAGATATTGCCCGGGGCAACAGAATTACACTATTAAGCCGAATATATTGCCGCCCACAATGGCTGCCGGCGATTCCAAAAGTTTGTAATCGATTTATTATTGTAATGGTCTTAGTAACGATGTTTAAACTCGTACATTGCATTGGTAGCATATTAATTCGCTAAATAAGTATCCACCAAGATGTTTCATTATCTTATTTGTTTCAAACTAAATAATAATATTACCCAGATAAGGTAAAATAAATGGGCTTTGGCTAGAGGGTAATAAATAAATTATCAGTGATCAGTTGAATAACAATTTATTTTAATCTTAATATCGAACCGTTAGGGTTTCATATCAATTGAACGAGTTTCGGACTGAACCCCCAATTATGTGATATTGAATTTGCTCATTTAATTCTACAGGCGTTTCAAAGCTTCGAAATAGTAAATTGATAATAACTTTCATCCTTAGAAGCTATTTGTTTGTAAATCTTCACTCATATATATATATATGAGTGAAGCAGTTTAGTATCAATTATTGGTTAAGAATATCGATGCTTTAGCGCAGTTTTTATCTACTCCTCAGATATGTAAACATCTACCCTAGCTTCGAAATGATTTCTAGTACGTGATGAGACAAGCTGTTCTTGTTATCGGCTATCGTATCACTAACTATCGCTCCATTACTTTCACTCACAGAGACTGTGAGTAGTATTTCCGATAGTTTCCGACGACGAAAATTGTTTGCATAAAGTCGTAATATCTCTCGTAATAACTTAAAAGGAATTTAACTTACAAGAAAACGACGATACCTAAGATACCTAACGACATTTAAGGTATCTAACGATTGATGGCAAGACGTAGCAAATTTCCGGAACTATTTCGCTATTTTGAGTATTGACCGACCATAGACGGGATAATTGTCGAGTCAACAAGCTTTATCTTTTACTAGCCTTACATTACATGGGATTTTACATATATTAAATTATAATATGCACTTATCTTACCACAATATGGATAATAATAATAATAATATAGCCATTTATTCAGATCTTACACCAAAACACTATTACACTAATATTAATCTTATTCTACTATTTGAGATTTCTTTATCTTCTCCAGCCTTTTCCATTCTGACCTTTCTTCGGCTTCTCTGTTCCACATCACTCCAGCAACCCCTCTGATGTCATCGTCCCACCTTTTTTGTAGTCTACCTTTCTTCCTTTTGCCTTTTCTGGGGTACCATCTTGTGACTTTCTTACTCCATTTATCGTGACCTCTGATCATATGCCCTGCCCATCTCCATTTTAGTCTTCTTATTTTCGTTGCGACGCTTATAGTTTTTGTTTTATTTCTAATTATACAATTTTTAATTCTGTCCGATTTCCTGATATGCAACGTACTCCTTTCCATTGCATACTGGCATGTGGCAAGTTTATTTGCCATTTCCTGAGTTGGCAAATAAACTCGCCATATGCCCGTACGCACAATATGGATAGATCAACCCAAATCAAAATTAAATAGACGTTGGAGAATTTGAAACTTTGTAGTAGCGTGGTGGACGACCGTGTTGTAAGACCGTGTTGGACGACCGTGTTGAACGACCGTGTCGGATGACCGTGTTGGACGACCGTGGTGGACGACGGTGGTGGATGACCGTGGCGAAAATTAACTAATAAGACACCGTAGGTACAACTACGATGCGTTAAACGAAATTACTAAATTGAAAATATATAGATAGATCATCCATAAAATCAGTTTAGAGATATAACAATCTAATCTACCTTACGACAAGGTTTTAGATTGTTATAAAAAATAAATGGCTAGTAGTTACATGTCAGCGTTGCTATAGAGCAGCTAAAAATCAGTTAAATGATAAACTTTGTGACACAGTTTCCGATCACATAAAAGTAGTATCAGTAACTTTCTCAGATCAGAGCAAAGAACTTTTTTATTTATTTCATAAATAAATTAATTAAAAATGTTACAATTTAGTCCCACAAAACCGACTAGTCGATTTGACTGAGGAATTTTCAGTCTGTTTAGCTGTTTGTATTACAGCGTGTTTCTTTTAAGGTGTCAAGCCGGCGGTGATAGTGCAGTACCATACCTATCGATTTAATTTAGATAATTAAGGTTTTTTGGTCACTTTTTCTTAATTAGGTTTACAAGGATAATCAGCTACCCCTTTGATCTCATCCTGCTATCGCATTAACTTGAATCTTTACATTTTTGGGCAGTAGCCCGAAATAAATGTTAGTATACTTTAACACATACTCTGCCATAATTGCTTTGTCCGTTATTGAAGATTAAGCGGGTTTTCTCGTAACCTTTTTCTTTTGATGCAGCTGATTTATTTCTTTTTCACACAGTAGAAGAGTAAACCGTGGCAAAACTGAAATTCTTTTACTACATCTCTATAATTTCTATTTTTTCCATCACTTTTCTCGCAGATGACTCGAAAACCTTTAATAAATTGGTTCCTCGAGTAGTTTTTCCTTTATAGGTAATTATTGTTTAAATGTATTGCGTCATAAAAAGTAACATGAAACGAGTTGTTAATACGAGCCCCTATATCTGGGGTAAGTTAATACTATCTCCACCGATTTGTTAATATTAGCCCAAAAGGTACATTTTTCATTTTAAATAACATAAAAAATAATAATTTGGAAGTTAGTCAATACAGCTACATAGCATTATTAAGTATGAAATATGCTTTATAACAAAAAACAAAAAAAAAATATCGAAACGCTGTTTATTGTGAGCATAAATCAAAAAAATATAAAGTTAAAAATATGTGTTATTTGCGTAATAAGTGGTCCGGTACACAGCTCAGTCGCACAATGAGCGGTACATAACTGACCAATCTCGAATCATGTGGCGTGATTGAGACTGCCTTCTAAAGTACTCGCTGTAAATTTAGTATGTATAGTTTTTGAGAAATTCACTTGTTAATACTTACCTCTGGTAATTGTAGCCCAGTCTCCCCTAATAATTTTTAGGAATCAAATAAGATGTTACTTAAAATCATAATTCGTCAAATTGAATAGTATTGTTTGAACGAGTCTCAGAAAAATCTTTTAATTAAAAATTTACGGTAAGTGTTATCGTTGTAGAAATGTGGGAACTCGTCTGATGACTAAAAAACTAAGTGGACTCTTTTGAAATAAGGTTTCCTAAATTATTCTAACTGTATAATAGAATATTGTTCTATGATGTCTGTAGAGTTAATTAGCATCTTTTGCCTGTACGGCCGCACTGAGGAAGCAAAATGCTGTTTTCCGGTCCGCCGCTCGCCGCAAAGTCGGCATCTACCTATTCGCTTTGCTCAGATTAAAAGGTGCAATTTAAACAGATTCCTTTCGCCAACCGGGGAAATCCAGATTGCGGGTAATCGTCCCCCCCGGAGTCGTCTTAGACAAAGGAGGCCAAATTTAAGAATAATTAGCTGCTTTTCTAATAAATGGCTACCTTGTTTGTTTATCTTTTTGTGATATGATCAGCATTCATATTCATATTAAGGTATTGAATCGAGCAAGTATCTAGACATAATTTGTCGTAATCTGGTAGATGTAATGCTATATGTATGATGTATGTCTTTGCCTTTATGTCTCTTTATCTAGATCTGTGATCTTTAGGCATATGTTCTTGAATTGTCTAACGGGCATTCCCAAGGCGAGTGGAAATAATAGATACGATTTGTTACTTTCCGTTTTCTTTTAATTTGTTAAAAACGGCATAAGAACAGATATAAGACAAAAAACAAATTTATAAGTACATACAAATGAACTTACTTTAATTGCTGTGTCCAATCACAATACAATAGTGCGCATCATTTGCATGGATACACTATCGACTAAACTATAATAACTAGCAAATACTACGAATACATTATATATAGTTTTATATAGAATCCTTTATGTAACTATTCAGCTTCAGAAAAAACAACTGACTTTTACTAAATGTTAAGTAGGTAGTTTAAAGTTGTTACTAAAAACAAGTGCGAAGAAGCTGATTTCAAATAACAAATCCTACAACGGGACAGATGATACAACATAACTAATTACAAAGTACTTCCAAGGATATTGATGCGTTAGGATAAAAATTGTGTAAACTACTCAAAACAATTTGAAGAATATAACGCCTCATCGAGGGAAGACTGGTTTCTCTAAGACTCTTATCTAGG
Source organism: Calamotropha paludella (assembly GCA_927399485.1). Classification (NCBI taxonomy): domain Eukaryota; kingdom Metazoa; phylum Arthropoda; class Insecta; order Lepidoptera; family Crambidae; genus Calamotropha; species Calamotropha paludella. The sequence goes on along the minus strand of OV656815.1, from coordinate 14,613,186 downwards.
AGTCAATTAAAAAGTCTTTGATTTGACCATCATCAACATATTGTTTTAAACTTTGATAGCCACTCACATTATAATAGTATTAAATGAAACGGGATCATTACCATGTCTTTATTTTATTTTTAAACTCCTTAATCGACCAGCCTTCAAAACTATACGACCTGCCTAAAGTCTCAGATTATAAAACAAAAGGCAGATAGACCGTGCGGAACACCGAAAGTGAAGCCAACAAAGCAAATACAAATTCAAAAGCGAATACAATCTCGAGTCAGTACGTCACGAAGCGTTGCATCGTTAGTACGTCACAGATAATATTCATATTTTTGAGAATAATGCCGTCTTATGTTTTCAAACATTGCAAAAATTGTTCCCAAAAACAAAAGTAAGAAGATGGAGTACCTTTTCATATGTAAATGTTAATTATTTGTCTATTTGGATATTATTTTACGTGATTATTTTTAGTGAAATCTTGGAACACAAAACCTTAACAAAAATCTGCCGGTGTTGCTAGTTTATTTTGAAACATTTGCCCTTAAGTTGGGAAATATGTATTGGAAACAGGATTATCGATTTATACAAATATTTTTTTCGATAATAGTGTTTTGTTCGTCTCGCTTGTTGGTTGGTATGTTTGTATGTATGTGTGTCCGTTTCTATGTGACTTCGTTACTAAAACTACTGAATATTTTGTCTCTAATAATAATGATGTACATCCGTCGATTCGCCAACATAAAGTAAATATATATATAGCCAAAAACAATACAGACTCATCACGACTTTACTAACGGCTGCTATAAATCCACAAAATATTTCTTTTCATACAGATTCCCAACTGATCCTGTTCTACGTAACGATTGGATTTCTATCGTACGTGATAGCAGACAAGATAACGGTTGGCTACCATCAAAATTTTGTGTTGTCTGTTCAAGGCATTTCAAAGAAGATGATGTTTACTTCATCGAAAAAGGTCGTCGGTTAGTTAAAAAAAAAATCAAAACCAACTCTGTAACTGTAACCAAGTAATTTTGTTGTTATCCTGGCAACCGTAACGCACACCGAGGCTACGTGTTTTTATAGTGCTGTCACGCACACATGTCTACAAGAGTGGCTTCACATTATTGTTCCGTGCGGTCTATCTGCCTTTTGTTTTATAATCTGAGCCTAAAGTATATAAGCAGAACATACAATTACTTCTGATTGTGAGTCAAATAACTTCACCTATGTACGAATTGGAGAAACATCTAGCAAAGGCATTACAGCCGTTAACAGGACAAACATCGTCATAGCGAAGGTGGAAAGGTAAAAACGCTGAAGCGCCATTTTAGGCGAAAATGAGTTATATATACCATTTCATATTACATGTCAAATATATCACGTTTAAAACTATTTTCCGCATTGAAAAGAAAAGTATTGACAATGTGCCCCCGGAGCGAAATGTAATGAATATCATATTGTTAAGTACGTTATTCATTGACATTAATATTTATGTAGTTTTTAGCTGCCTATCTCTTGCTTTCATTAAGTGACCTTGAAAAATGACTTCATAAAAGCAAATTTTTTTTAACTTTTCTTTCTTTATAAAAAATCGAAAATCGGTTCTGTCATTTTATACAACTTTCTATTTATAGTAGGTATAGTTTATTGTAGGTGTAGTATTAATAGTGCAATTGAAGTATCTGTTACGAAAACGCCCTAAAAAGGTTATTATGATTTATACTCGACTTTTTGTTTATTTTAACTTATGTTAATTTTCAGAATGAAGTCACTGCATCTTCAGAAGATCTTTGGTCCAATAATAGCAATAAAATTAATTACTTAATCAACCAAGGATAGCATTTCATTCAGCATAGAAAAATTAATTTTGTCTGCAGGGCATTAGAAATGATCATGAAATTATAGCAATAACAATAATAGTGAAGTGAAAATAGTAATAGAACAATTCAACGGAGAAAAAGAATAAAATACTGATACAATAGGTGGTTTAAACATCAAAATTAAAGAAACAAAATTAATGATTTCTTATCTACCTATAGTCTTTGTTGTTAGTTAGGTTTTGTTGTTAATAAAGGAAGTTGATTTAGGAGTTACATTTCTTATTGCTAAGCGTCCCTTGACGTGAAGATTAAAATACGTGACAATAATATACCTCAACTACCCTGGTTACACGCTTGAGCATAAGTTCAAGATGTGTACAGGGGTCTGTGTTCGTCCGTGATGACATTTGCTGTAGGAGTCTCCGATGCTTTGTTTTGCTGTGTTTACCGATCGCACAGCGATGACCGGGAGACGACTCGGCTCATAGATTACCTCACAGAGACGGCAGACTTGGCAACCCAGCTATATCCAGCGGCGGAGCTTGTTTTTCTGAGGGACTTCAACGCTCACCACAAAGAGTGGCTGTTCCTATACCAGAAAACTGACCATGCTGGGAGAGAAGCGCGAAGATTTGCCCTAGCACTAAATTTTATTCAGCTGGTGGTTCAAGCGACGCGAATTTTAGATATTGCAGGCCACACACCCAATTGTCTTGACTTACTGCTGACAACTGATCCACACACACATTCGGTATCGGTGTCAGCTCCACTGCGATTGACTACCCGAATGGAAGTAAACAGTTCTGGTCCCTTTCGAAGTCAGTCGAATTCGAAGTCTGCCGTCCTATGTTACCACCTTTCCTGAAACCTGACGGGTCTCTGGCTCATTCTGCAACTGAGAAAGCAAGTTTATTTGCCTCTCTGTTTGCAAGCAGTTCCCATCCAGACACCGGCTTTCAACAACCACCTAACATACCTCGCTGTGATTCTTCAATGTCGGAGATCACAAATCACAGTAAGCAGGTCCGTAGAGGCTTACTTAGTCTACCAGGAAGGGTACCGAGTCTAAGTCTCCTGTACGCTTGTATCGCCTCTATCTCAAAACAAAAACCGTACCAAAATCCTGGAAGCTTGCTAATGTGCAGCCCGTACCCAAAAAGGGCAGTCGTACGAACCCATGCAATTACCGACCGATAGCCATCACTTCCATACTATGTAAAGTTATGGAAAGAGTGCTGAACAGTAAGTTGCTCTCGTACGTGGAAGACAATGACCTTCTCAGTGACGGTCAATATGGCTTTTGCCGTGGACGTTCAACTGGGGATCTTCTTGTTTATGTGACGCACTGCTGGGACGAGGCCCTTAAGATGCATGGCGAAGCACTTGCCATGTCACTTGACATTTCGAAGGCTTTTGACAGGGTTTGGCACGCTAGTCTGCTGCGCAAGTTTCCTGCGTATGCTATTCCCGCTGGCTTTTGTAATTGGATAGCTGATTTCCTAACAGAACGGTCGATCAGAGTGGTTATTGATGGCTGCTCCTCTGACTCAGTGGCTATTGATGTCGGCGTTCCTCAGGGGTCTGTTCTCTCTGCTACACTTTTCCTGCTGCGCATCAATTGTTGGGTATGCAGACGACAGTACTGTCGCAGAGAGATACCTGTCTAATTCAAAAGCCAGCGGTGACGACGTGATATTGATGAGAGAGGCCATGGTTGAGCGAACGAACCAGAGATTGAGCCACGTTTCCCAGTGGGGTGACAGAAAACGCAAGCGTGTCTTTTCACTGCAAAAAGGAGTTCCATCAAACTCACTCCTACTTTCCGAGTTACATCTGTACCTGTGACCGACAACCTCGAGCTTCTTGGCATAGAGTTGTCATCAGACCTCAACTTCGGCGCCAACATTGAATCCAAGGCTTAAACTGCAGCTAAAAAGTTGGGCGTCCTAAGGTCAAGCGATATTTCACGCCGGGACAGCTTTCAACTCTCTATAAAGCTCAAGTCCGATCTTACATTTTATATTGCAGCCACCTCTGGGATGGCTCATTAAAATACCAACTTGCTGCACTGGACATAATTCAGCGCAGAGCTGAGAGGTTCATTAGTGACAGCAAATTGGTAAAGAACAAGTTTCACACCTTAGCTCACCGCCGCAAAGCCTGTCTGTCGGTCATCTACAGATTGTATTTTGGAGAGTGTACTCAGTACCTACATATGTTCATACCCCCATCACCTTTCTTCCATCGGACATCCAGACGCACTGCGGGTTACCACCCTTTCTTCGTTGTTATTCCTACCTGTCGCATCAAGCGCTTCTCAACATCTTTCATAATGCGCACAGCAAAGGAGTGGAACTCCCTCCCTGCGTCTGTACTTCCGAGTACTTATAACTTGTCTGTTTTTAAAACCACGGTGAATAGGCACCTTTTGGGTTAGCTCGTTCCATCGTGGAATCTGTCTTTGCCCCCGGGCTTGATTGGGATCAAGAGCGAACCCATTCTGAATTAAAAAAAAACACTCGGTCATCTTAAAACTTCTCCGCATCATAATCGTAGACATTTGAATTCTATAGTAACATCACGTACAAACCTTGCATATTATCTTTGTGATGATGAATATCTACACAGAGAGTTACATCATGTAGGTACGGCATTGCCTGCAGAGGAAGGATACACAGAAAAGCTTTCTCTGAAATAGTGTTGCTAAACTATCGATAGTATTTCTATCGATTTTTTCATCTGAAATATAACGTGCTATCGATAGGCCTATCGATAGAATCGATACTATCGATAGCTCAAAACATGTCAATACTATTGAAAGAGTGCAATACTATTGATACTATCGATAGTATTGTTGTCCGTTAATAAGAAAAAATTGGTAGTATCGATACTATCTATGTTCTTGGTAACAATACTATTTATAGTATCGATAGTATCGAGTCTATCGATTGTTTTAGATTATCGATAGTCTTCAATTTTGCAATAGTATTGGGTATGTTTTTACAGCAATCTAATAAAATTCAAATCCTTTTGCATTATTACCGATATGTGCTAGACACGTAAATTTGAACGTATCATTTGAAATTATTTGTTCTAATGTTGATTTATTGTTGACTGTTATGCCTTAAAATTTTAAACGATACTATTGTAAATTGACAAACTATCGATAGTTCAAAACAATTGATAATGTAATACTGTCGATACTATCGATAGTATTGTTACCAAGAACAAAGATAGTATCGATACTATCGAAACTATTAATAATTTGTTATTTGCGGGCTACAATACTATCGATAGTATTGCACTCCTTCAATAGTATTTCCCCGTTTGGAGCTATCGATAATATCAATAGAATCGATATTACGATCGATAGTCCTACTATCTATCCCCTATCGATAGACTATCGATTAATTATCGATAGACCACTATCGATCGGCAACACTACTCTGAAACACACAGTAAAGCGTCAGATCCAGAAACGTGAGGTGTATAGACAACCAGTATTTTAGCCTTATGTAAAAAGTGTTACAGATAAGGTCTGAAACATTAAAAAATCTAAGCCATTCAACTATATTTACTACTTTAAAAAGGCATCGCAGTGTCTGCGGTTTGAATAAATCGGGCGTTTATAAGATCGATTGCAATTGTGGTAGTTCATACATCGGCCAAACAAAGCGAACAATAGCATGCCGAATGAAGGAGTACAAAAAAGCGGTCAATAACAACGATAAGCAAAAGTCGGCACAATTAATCCAATCGGACTTAAATCACTGTAATGAGTTACACAACCCTCAGGTTATCTCAATAGAACATCACTATTTACCAAGAATGGTAAGGAAAGCGATTGAAATTACCTACCAAACACAATCAATCGTGAAGACAGGTCTTAATTGTGCTGTTTGACGATTGAATTCTGAGAGCAGTTTGGTGTGAATAGTGAGTTTACAGACAGTATTACCGTTATCGAGTGTAATAAAAAGGCGGAGGGTAGACCGATACGTCTGCCAATAACATTCAATTCTTACGTGACGATGGCATTTGTACCTAAATATCAAGTCTCAATAATAAAAAACATGGTACCTGATGATCTCGTTTTAATAATATTTTTATATAAAATTGACAATTAGCTACCTATGATTGGATTCCTATAGGATGCTTCACTTTTGGAACAATTAGTGAGAAAATTAATTATAAAGTTGTATTAAAATATCTTCGATAATTCCACCATCGTTTTATAGTTGTGAGTACTAACATAAGTTATTTATAAAAAAGAGAGAGAATATAACATTATATTTAAAGCTTACTGTAGCACCGGTTTTCGCAAAAATGCTTTCTGACTTGATCGTGGCTGCTACCACACCATTACCCTAATTCGGAACATTCCATTCTAAAATGTCAACTGTCATTATCTGTCAAACTTGAAGCCCTCTGTCAAAGTTTAGTTTATAGTTGAATGAAGGAGCAATTAAATTAGAGAGAAAATTATTTTATTGCTTTGTAATATTTTTCTACGTTAAATACTATTTCAATAACCAAACAGTGATATCGTTTCTATTCTTGTGTAATTTGTATTACTGATGGTATTTGTACAAAATATCTCATTGACATGACATCTGTTTGTTTTGATTCAAGTTGTATTAATTTGGTACCATAAAAGTTAATTCAAATCAAAATGGAACCTGGCGATTGGAGAAAAAGTATTGTTAACCAGTTACAAGTGAGGAATAAGTACGAAACAGCCGCCTTTCAGGATATTATTGCTTTTCGTAAGTAACATAACCTATTTTTTTATTATCTTTGTCTACTTGTTGACATTGAAAACTATTTTGAATATACTTAGCAAATTTATCAAGAAACCATTGTTTACTATGTTGGACTAGTTGGAGTAACGCTGTAATGATACTACTTATCTCAAGACCAATAAAATAAAACAACTTGTTATAAGTGTCTGTCATAAATTAAAACCAACATTGAACTGGCTTTAATATTTTAGCTTACGGTTCTTTACAGGACTGTTGCAGCGATATCTCTATGTTCTTCATATCCTTCCATAATAAATAATATATAAATTGTTTTCTTTTCCAGAAAGTAGACTATTTGACAATGTTAATACTTTGAAAAATGAAAACCTGCAATTAACTTTGGTTAATGAGAGAATAAGATATACAAATACAGAAAGTACATTATCAGGTGGTGGTAAGTATTTAAAGATAATAACAACAACTGCATAATAACTAATATTTGTATGGTGAAAAATATGTGAAAATTATTTTAAAATACTTGCATATTTGGAATATTGTTGCATACATTATATTATTTAAAATGTAATATTTCCTATAATGTTGGAGTAAAATTCATTAATATGCTGTTAAAAGATATCAAATATCTTTTTCTAACGTTTTTCTATGATAAATTTAATTGAAAGAGCATGATCTAAAAACATCTTATGAGCAGAGTCGATTTTCTGTAGTATAGTTTTTTATTAATATTTATCATGTAAGAGCATTAAAAGAAATATATACACATCAAAAAATAACTGTTGTCTATTAACATAAGATCTAAACCGTAGAATAAGATATATCACATTAGAAAATGTTGTATTTAGTGATAAGTTTATGTGCTTATCAGAGGAGGTACACTAACATTTTATCAACTAATCATTTACAAATTTTCACTTGACAACCATCAATTGAAAAACATGACTTATGAAATCATCATGCACCAACAGGTTTGCTAAATAATTCATTTAATAAAATAATACTAATATTTCTCACATTTACACCAATTAGCCTAGCCCAAAGTAAGAACTGTAAGACTTGTGTTACAGATACTAGGGTAATGGATAGACATATAAAAATGATACATAGATATGTAATATTCATAAAAACAGATACATATACCCATGACACAGGTACGAATAATCATATTTATCACATAAACATCTGATTGTTTTTTTTTAATATTTGACAATTGAATATCCAAACATTCCATTTGTTCATTTATATTTTATATTATCTTGTAAAGCAAAGTTTTTAATAAAACAGTTTACTAATTTATTATTGTGTTATTGTTTAATGTGTAAAAAAATATGTTAAAACAAAATAGTAATTGAATGAATTTTTTCTTCCTTAAGAATAAAATTATATGCTAGAAAAGACCTGTCCTTGAAAGAACAAGGATTGTTTGGTAGGCTACCCGTAACTTGTTAGATTAGGTAAAATATCATTTTAAGCAAGGGGTATTTAAGAACACAATAACTAGGATTTATAGCAAAAAGAGTTTGTATTTCTCGCATTCCCACCATGAGTGTGAGTATCATTTAGTAAAAAATGATATATAGTCATTACAATTTCTTTGCAAATAAATCTAAATAATAAATGAAAAATGTGTAAAAGATTAAACAAAAACAAAACCATATGTGAAGATAAACTTTTCGAAAATAAACGTTTTTCAACATTTATATATATAAAATAACACATTAGCAGAAAAAGCTATTTTTTAAGGAAAATTTATATGAAACAGTGGTTGTAAAGTAAAAATTTGCCAACAACGATTTGGTAAAATACTAGTCAACCATCAGTTGAAGTTTCAAATATTTCTGAAATTATGTAAATCATGAAACTGCAAATCAATATAATTTTTTTTCTAAGAATAAAGTTCTTTGATGTATTTAATAGTTTATTCTTTGTAGGGACTGGAGTCAATGAAAAAATACAAGCATTGGAACAGAAAATTCTAGTCCAACAAGAAGAATTAACATCTTTACATAGACGAAGAGGTGAAAGTGCACAGCAAATAATAAATCTTAATGCCCAAGTGCATGACTTAGAAAAGCAGTTGCAAGCTAAAGATATTGTGTAAGTTTATCAATAAGACAAATATAAATAGAAAATAGTTTTGAGAGGCAATCATTTTACATGAAATAAGAAGGAAAACAAAGAAATTGAAGTAGTTCTGTATGCATATAATTTTTTACAACATAATACAAGACACTTTATTGATAATATCACATTGAGGAAATAAGAAAACAAAAGAAAACTTAACACGTTATAAGTCTAGTGTTCCGCCTAGTTCGTGTACCCTATGTGTTACATGAGGCCTCTGACGTTATAGGCTATATTTTCATGGACTTACCAAAGTGGCTAATGATCTTTTCTGGACTTGTGGCCAAGCCTATAATAAATAAAAAAATAAAAAGCAACTATTTTTTTGAAGTGTTGCAAAATCCGATACCCAATGTAATGATTTTACGTTTTTAGGAATGAATTATTACAGCTGAGGGTATGATGATATTTTTTTGTTTGAAGCAAACATTCATGAGGCTTAATTTTGAAACACGCTATACACGCTAAGGGTACACATTGTTTTTCCTTCATAAGTCGGTGTACTTCCGGGAGTACACGGACATACCCGGGTTCCAGTTTATATTTAAGTATTTTTTATTCATCATTGATGAAAACTACCCCCAAATAATGAATGAAAAATACTGCAAAATGCATGTGAACATTATGGCGCATCCGAAACTTTTCTATGGGGACTGTTGACGTGTTAAAATAGTGTTTCAACGGACGGTATTATCACTCATAGAGATCTCTGCCATACCAATTTTGGATGAATAGGACTGGAAGGAAGTGAAAGAGATGGTAGTGTAAACTAGAAAAATGAATATTAATAATACCACATTTACTGCATCAATAACGCATTTATTCTTGTTCCTAGAAAGTTAAGCAAGGCTATTGAGATCAATTAACATCCTTATTTCAATAGGCATGAAGGTTGGAGCATTCCACCTGCTTGGGATCTCATAATGAATAAAATAATATCTCCACAGACACACTGCAAGACCTAGAGATGTATTGAGATCTTTTTTGAAACTAATAAATGTAAGATGGATGTTGGTTACCCTGTCCGAGTTTCTTTCACCACTTCATTTCAGAAAATTTCTGAACTGGTGGTAAACTCAGTAGTTTTAGTTTACATGAATATTAGATGAGCATATTCTGTAATGTATTCTAATTCTTTATTTAAAGGTCGAATTTTTTTAATGTTTCATACTTGCGTTGGTCCTAATATATATTTACTTATTGTTCATTTTATGTGTAAGAATTTCACCTTAATTATTGTTGTATACTAGTTAGACGCAAAGATAATTGTTTAAATATTATATTACAGAATTTCAGAGAACACGGCCCTTATAGCATCACTAAGAGCTGAGATTCAAATGTATGAAACAAACATGACAGAATTACAGGGTCTGAATCAAGTGTTGAGAGATGAGCATCAAGCATTACAAATTGCATTTGCTGCTATAGAAGAAAAATTGAGAAAAGCACAGGTATGCTTTAAAACTAAGATATTCACCAACGGGATTTAAGCACTTGTGTAGTCTAAATAAGAAGTAGGTAAGACTAAATATTGTCTTTCTGACTTTGTATCTTTACCCCCTCTAAAGTAACATATATTATAGATAGGCATCATATATTCTGTTGGTTACTGTTTTTATTATTGTTTACTAACAACACTGAACATAATGAATTCAATTTTAACCAACACTTCTTTCCTTGCGTTGGTACAGTGCCCTAATAATAACACTCCCGTGGCTCTCATTTGCGAATTTTATATGAGTGATCACTATTTCATTATTTTGATGCTGTATTGCTAATGCCTTACATTAAATGCAAGAGATTTACTTACCTCTCCATAACAAAAGAGAGGATTGTTCATACTAAACCAGCAGCAATGTTGCTTAGTTCAATGATACTGTTTTGGCAATATTATGTGTTCGCTAAGAAGTTTTATTATAATATGCCGTTACCAACATTAATACTACGAACATCACTCGTCTGATCGCCAGGATTAAATAACTTTAATTTTATCATTCACAGTTCATTACATGTTATTTGTTCTGGCGCTCTTTTTTAAATTATCCTTATTTTTGAAAATCTCTTGCAAACCAAATCCCTTGCCGCGATTCGCAGTTGCATTTGCAACTGATATCATATTACATGCTAATGGTTCTAAGACGTGTCTTGTGAGCCCTACGATTGGTTCTGGCGTATCACCGCATCATAGTTTTACTCAAATGGTGTGTCACCTTATAATAACTTCGCGGAACTTACGCTTATATATACATAAGATATATAAATAGTGGATCTCCTGAAAATAATATTTTTGATTCGCAGATTTAAGTAAAATAAAGTAATATTTTACTAGTTGGTTATATTGCTGAAGTTTTATTAAGCCGAATGTGAAAGGAAATTATTCATATGAGACTATATGCAACATCATATACGTAACTGCCATTCAAATTGCCACTACGACAAATTTATTAATAACACTCGTGTATTGTGTAATTGTTTACAATACATAGTATTTTCGGAAAATTAATGTTAGTTTTAACAATAAAGAAATTTATAATTTCTCGAATATGTTAGATTTTTATAGCATCGTCAAAAAACTGGACCTTTGCCAAAATTGTTACGGTTTTTCCTTTACAGGATGTTTCATTGTTCTGAATAAAATTATGTTATCGAATAACTGTAGTCTTAGTACCTAATGCTGCTTAAGGTAAATGTTGTTTGTAATATGTAATAATATTTAATTAGCAATCTATTATACTTATATAATAGAATTACATTTCCTTGAAAAGTAATTAATATCGTTCAATTCTCAGTGTAGTGTCAGTTCCAGTTCAATAAAAGCGAACACACCTACGGCTACTACTTAAATTATTTAAAAATAATATTACAGTTACGCGATAAAGTGGAACAGGCTGTATATTTTACGATGCTCAAATGTTTGTCGTAGTGCCTAGACCCGAAATTTGTCTTCATTTCGTATAACGTCGTTTTCGTAGTCGATCTAATCAAGTGCTTTAGAGTTACTTCACAATGAAGAAAATGTTTAAAAAAGTAACTTTATTTTAAGTTATAATAGATAGACTAATCTTATTTGAATTTGAAACAGGAAATTTTTGTTTTGTGATTTCAGGATGAAAATCGAACTTTGGTAGATCGACTGATAAAATACAAAGCTAAAGACGCCGACAAAATGAATGAAGAAAATGAACATTTTCTAAAGTAAGTACATATATTTCTCTTGCCATCATAGTGATTAACTGCAAAGCATGTTTTGTAATAATCATGAAATTGTTTCCTCGTGGTTCGAGATGAAAAATTCACGATAACTCGAATTACGCAAAACACAACTATGCTGCGTTAGGTGTAGATATTATCTTTGAAAAATTGCATTAAATGGGGCATTTGGTTAGTAATTTATCGAAAAAGAAACAAAAGTAGTAAGTAAATCTATATAAATGTAATGTCTTAGTGAATGTCGCTGCTATTTTACAATATACTACACAAATGTGCACAGCATATCCAAAATGTTTGTCATGTTTCAATCAATAACAGCTTATAAGTTTAATATAATGATTAATACATAGTTATAAAATGATTAATTTTACAAAGGTTTTATAGACATGACAAATATTTAAAAGCCACATAATATTTTGTGATTTAGTTTTTGTGTAAAACCACATTGACGATTGTTGTGATCAGAGTGGGTACGTTTGTGCGAGGCGGCTTAAGGCTTGCATTATGTATCAATTTTTTTTTTGTTTTTGCTTCTTTTTGTTTAATTTCTTCAACAGGTCAAGCAACCCTACCGCGTTTTTCATCAACACGTTTGGTAGAGTTAGTTTCGGGTGAGTTTGACATAATGTGAATGAGAATGTGGTGGTTTGAAGGCATTGTGACGTTCATAATTGAACATGTACCTCTTCATAAAATACCCATTTATGTCTTAACTGCACTCTGAAACTGACTCATATTCGATTTCTATACTGTCTCATACTCGTGAATGGTACATTACCTGGTCGACGTTAATTTCCATTGTCGTTACCGTTATTTATTGTTATACCTTACACATTGTATGAAACCTATCTCATTACTTCTGTTTTCATTATTTTTAACATTTTTATTACAATGTACCATTTTATTCATCATATTTTATACGCACAAAAATATTTTTTATTTACAAATTATTATCGTACCCATAACTTTCACAAGAGTGTGCATGTTATTATTAATATTAAGATGTTTGTTTCAAAGTTCACTGTATTAAATTTTGTTTGGTATGGTGATATCAGATGTAAATTTTCTGTCTAAAAATATAATCTGGTTGAAGTATGATTTCTTTGATGTGAATTTGTTCTTAAGTTTAACAAATAAATTTCAAAGTAGAAAAATATGTTTATATTAACCTACAGTTCACAAATTAGTGTATATTTTTACCTGCGGAATTTAATGTAAGATTAAAAAGATCTTGACGTCGATTTGCCTGTATTAATATAATAAAATACATTATAAACCACAAAACTAAGGCGGATATATGATCTTATGTAAACTAAATATGAAGGACATAGTCAAAACATGACATATTAAAAAAATAATCGCATTAGTTCGTGGTTAAAATTAAAAGTGTTTCATTTTAATGAAGAAAGATTATGTTAAGAAGAAGATTGATATTTTTGTTGCAACTTATTTGTAAATAGCTTTTTTAACGAAATTAATTTATTTTTAGAATGTTTTGGTGTGATGTTTGCATGACCACTGCACGTTTATGGTTTCAGATTTTTCACACATATACGGTAGGAGTTTGGCCTGATCAATAACCGTTGCAATTATAAGTATCCTGATGATATAATGATTAAGAAAAAAAAACTTAGAATAAATTTTGTTCTTTTCATATCTTTGGAATTTGGTCAGATTCACTGTACCTTATGCAATACATTTTTTTATTAAAATACTATGAATTTTCAACGCCTTAAAATTACTTCTTTTACTGTATTAATATTATGTATTTTTATTATTTCTTTATTAACGACTAAGTAATAAGTTTAAGATTGTTTATTAATTCAGGCAATTGAAAATATGGACTAATACACTTTATCCGTAGTATTTGTTATAGCGGTTGATGTAAATCTTTATTACAACGCGACGAGCTATGGTAAAATAAAGATTTTTTTAATTGTCTTATAAGTCTTCTTAATCAGTTTAAGCTTGCTTCAAATTCCATAAGAATGTATTTCAAAGCATAGAAAGAAGTTTATTTGACAATTTACTCTTATTTATTTTCACACAGACATGTTTGTGATACCTATATTATTATATATATATATATATATATATATATATATATATATTTCTTTTCAAAATAGAGCGGCAACATTTTTAGACTGCATATTTATTTGTAAAATCATCTAAACTGTAATATGTTAGCTGTAAATTGTTTTCTTTTATTTACAGAAAGAAGAGCGACAAACTTCGTAAAGAATTAGAAGAGGCCGCTAGAGAAGGTGGAAGCAGAACTAGTGGTGGATCACCCGGCGCTTCTACAGAGGACAAGATTCTAGATTCAATGCCATACTATGCCACTGCTTTGCCCAGCAAAGTAGCTTTGAGATTCGTAAGTAGTCGATCTGTATGATCTTTTCGCTAATGAGAAGATGTTGTCAAATAGGTTATGGTGAGTGCTGGAGATTGAAATAATCGAAGTTTTCAATAAATAGAACAGGTTTCTCGAAATTACGCTGCATATATACCTACAACGCTTATATTTTATGAAAGTGTGCTCGTGTGCAAATTACTGATTTGCAAATAAAATGATCACAAGTCTTGCGGTGGGTAGCCCTATTTCTAAATATCACTTATTAAGTACTTTGTCGTAGAGTAGCTGAAGTCATTTTTGTAAAATGGAATTAGAACTTCAGCGTTAGGAATTAAACTCGTCTTTCTTGCTTTGCCTGAGGTGTGTGTTTTAGGCTGGCTTGATAAAAAATAAATACATGTTTTTTTGTATCAAAACCCACAATACTTTATTTTATGGTTTTCATTTTAAAACTGACGGAATGTTCATACAATATTTCAATCCCTTTTTAACCTCCGTCTCAGTCTCCGTTATCGGACTACCCAATGTTCTTTGTCACCTAAAATTATCTTATCAAGGAATACATTAATATAAATTTGTTGCTCATAAAGCAGTTTTTGTAACTATTAACTATTGGTATAGTTCAAATCTGTTTATCATCAATAAAATTGTTAATGAATGCCATCTTCAAAATATCACTTCATTGATATAACGAGTATTCTAATATTTTCGAAATTATTTTAAATGTGCACTATCACATTAATTAATTATGATAATATTATATACTCGTAATTTATGAACCAGAACACATCGGTAGTTTACTCCATATCATATACAATATAACCGATCTATTTTGAATGTCAATTCCAATACACGTGTTCTATAAGTATAAAAGCGAAGGTCAGATGACCTCATAGAATTGAGACGAGATGCCTTTGTCCAAATACGCCGCTCAGTGACTGTATAAAATTAGGAATTTTTCAAATATCACTGATACCTGATTATACTTATTCGGATTTTGGTCTTCCATTATTAAAATTATATAAACAAGAAGCAACTTGGAAAGAAATATTTTAACCCAGAACGTTTGGTGGATGACAGTAGGTAAACTAATATCAGTAGTTTCATCATATTTATATATTTATTCCGAAAACAATGTGAAAAAAGGATAATACAAATCTTTTAAATGCAATAATAGTTGCATAAGCTGCTATTTTTTTGTTAGATAATTCCATTATTGATAACAGTTAACTGCCAAAAACAAGTGGTTACGAATATTAAGTGGTGTCAATTGAATTTGACAACATATAATAGAATCAGGCGTTACTTGTCGGAAGTTCATATCCATTAATAAAACAAAAATAATTAGTTTACTTTCTCACAAAACAAGCAAAATGATTCGCCCGCTCGTCCCCAAATAAATTCAGATACTGTAGACACGGACACAAATCACAGAGTCTTAGGGTAAGCGAGCAGTACCCATTATCATGCTTGATATGCGAAGCTTTGTGAAGGTTTTGAAAAGTTATTTCAATGTAAATAGCGCGAAGCTATTGTTTTAGCGATCCTTTAACGAAATATATGATTATTGAGCTTATGAGGAGTGTGAAGGAAGAGTCCAAAATAGGCCTGATTTTGGCCATTTTTTCCACGCTTTTCATGCGGGTTAAAAACCGTAGTTCATAATTTGACAAAGGTGTTGCTATATTGTGCTCTTAAATGCGAAGGGTATTGATTTTATTTTACTCTGCCGGATACATCACTGCAACCCAGCCCAAAACACTCTAAATATAAAATGCGGATGTCTCTTATGTCCACTTGGTTTAGTTCATCTTTTCGGTAGATCGTCAGAATTTTTGGATTTGATGAGTTAGTGTATAGTAAAAGTACGGTGTAGTCGATAGTAAAAGTACGGTGTAGTCGATAGTAAAAGGTGACAAACATTTTTAACTTGACATTGTAAGTACTTTAGGAACATAAAAACAGTTATTTGTTTTCTTTTTGCAAAGGATGCTCACGATGGCGAAGTTAACGCTGTGAAATGGTGTCCTACAGATCGCATGGTAGCAACTGGCGGTGCAGACAGAAAAGTGAAGCTCTGGGACGTTTCAAAATGTACGTAAAGAGTATATTTCATTACGAGTGCGGAAAGCCTGTCATTGCAAAGAGTTCCGACAAATGTCTACCCGAGCCGAGGCGAAGGTGAGGGTTGACAGTCGGAACAAGTTGCAATGACGGTTCCGCACGTGTACTGAACAACTATTTTTAATACAGTTGCGAAAAAATTAAGCAAATTAATAAAATAATAAAAACACAATAAACTCAACTGTAGTGCGCGCAGAACTAGTTGGCCGTGCCCTAGGTATGTGAGCGGTGGGACGGAGAGGCGGGGGCGCTTGCTGTCATTACTTAGTTTGGCGCCGTACTTCACGTCGGCAACACGCATTGAAAGTTCCAGCTACTTCAAACAAAACACACATGAGATTGCAATAGCGAGATGAGTCCGCCGATAAAAAGACAATCTAATGAAATAATATAAAAGTGCATACGTTTTTTAAAAAACGGAAAACCGATGTCAATAGTTTAGAATATAAAACTGATGCAAATTTAAATAAATTAGTAGCAGAAGCAACAGGGATGTCCGAAAGAAGTGTAAGGAAAGTAATTGCTGAAAGTAAAACTTCCTTGCAAAATACAGGGGAAGCAAAATTTTGCTCTCCGCGGCGACCAAAATAAATAAAAGAGGGGGTGTGGCTGTGTTATGTACACGGCCGTTTGTTGTACGTTAATACGTCTCGTAACGGGTAATAGTTTCTATATAAAATATTATTATTTATGTATGTCATAATCATAGGGAAACAAATTCCAAGTCTACGAAAACTAAATGCTGTGTTGAAAGAGGATAATATTTTATATTGCGGATTAACTTTTTTAAGAGAGCTTTTGCACAAACTGGGATATTCATTTAAAAAATGTAAATCGAAAAGATCCCTTTTAATCGAGAGACCAAATATTGTCGAATAATGAGTGAAATATTTGAGGCCCATAAAAAAAATCAGAGAAAACAAACGAAATATATTCTTTTTGGACGAAACTTACGCTAACCAAAGTCACAATGTCCAAAAATGTTGGCAATCTTTGTCGGAGCCTGGACTTTATACAGCTAGAGGCAAAGGGAGACGTTTAATAATAGTTAACGCTGGTAGCCGGAACGGGTTAGTTGACGATGCTTTGCTTATTTTTAAATCAAATTCAAAAACGGGGGATTATCATGGAGACATGAACTCTACAAATTTTTGCAACTGATTTGATCGAAAATTAATACCTAAACTTCCACTTAACTCAGTCATAGTTATGGATAATGCTGTCTATCATTGTGTGCAAGTTGAGGAGAAACCGACTATGTCCAGTTTGAAAATTAATATGCAGAGCTGGTTGCAAACTCATATCGTGCTATTTTCTCCCACGATGATCAAAGCCGAACTCTTGAGGTTGATTAATACGACCCAATCAGAAAAAATATACACGATTGATGAACTTATGAAAGCTGCAGGTCATACTGTTCTAAGACTACCTCCATATCACCCAGACCTCAACCCGATCGAGCTTGTGTGGGCAAATATTAAAAATTGTCTGGCCAGAGATCATATTAATGCTACATTGGACTGGAAAATTACAATACTAACAAGACTATTTTCCGAATTCTCTGCCGAACAATGGAAAAAATGCGATGACCACGTATAAAAAACGAACAAGAATACTGGAACCATAATTTGAGATATGATAGTATGATGGACGAAATCATTATAAACTTACAAGATGATTCTGAATCAAGTTCAGAATCAAGTGATTTAGAGGATATGTCAGAGTAATTTCATATATATTAATTAATTAATTTCATATCTCGTTAAAACATGTCAGACTAATTTCATAAAGGTACTTAATTTGTTTTTGGTTTATTTTACTATTAATTACAATATAATTAGATAGGTCCAATATAAACTTCTAAAGGTTAAATTGGTTTTTATTTATTCTTGTCAATAATTGAACAGTTATTGTTCATGATATCTCGAGATTGATTACCATTGTCTAATCTCATGTGCGTTGCGAGCGGTAGGCAACCCACCCCCTCACCCCTGTCGCACCTAAGGCGCGGCCAACGAGTTCCGCGCGCACTATAAATAATTATGTACAAGATGAAATATAAAAATTATAGTAAATAACTAACAGTTTGTTATAGTACCTGTACCTATCTCTTTTAGATAATTTCCTCCTAATTCTGTTTTTTTAAATATTTTTCCAATGCGCAAATGTGAAAACAGGAAATATTGACAACGTTGACAAGCACCTTACGATGACTGGTGGGGCGCGACGTGTTATCAAACGCTTGACAGCGTTCTAGTTTTCACATAAATATGAATTTGATAAATTTTGGGTTTCAATTAATGAAAATATATATATATAGTGAATATATTTTTGAAGTCTGCATAATGGACTAACGTTTTAAAAAAAACAACGGGTTGCACTCCGAGACTGCCGGCAGAAGTGAAAACATGAACTTTAACGTTGTGCATTTTTGATATTTTGTAATGATTAGGGAATAATTTCGCACGAATTGCTTCAGTTATCAGTATAAAAGTATCTACTTTTATTTATATGGTTAAATACAATATTCATTTATTGCGCTATCGTACACAAACATGACAACAAGCACACACGCACACTCGCGCAAGCGACCTGCCCTCCGTCTTACGAATTTTCGATCAGGTCACGTGACCTGACGCGAGTTTAACATTATTTACCCATCCCAAAAAGTGCACAACGCCGCTAAAGAAGTTTTCACTTCAAAAAATAATTGTAAAGATATTAATATAATAATTATAATTGTATCGGTAATTGTGATCGATAACGAACTAAAGTGTTGTGTTTGTTTTATTAGGTGTTGTAGAAAGTAAAGGCACACTTGTTGGCTCGAATGCGGGTGTGATGTCAGTGGATTTCGACTCTACGGGTACGTACATCGTGGGTGCGTCCTATGACTTTGCCTGCCGGGTGTGGAAGGTCTGCGACCAGAGAGAAAGGGTGAGTAACTTTTTATTCAGATAAACAATAGATAGAATATATACTACTTTTCTCTTTTGTTTAAGAATAGATTACTTATTACGTTTTGTTGCTAGTCATTACTAAGTGCCTTTAATTCTGATTTTTATTTTTATTTTGGAATCGAAGTCTAAACTTTATTTTTAGGTCTTATTATCTATTAAACTCTGCAATTACTCAGATACAATACTTAAATAATATCGATTCAATTGGTATTGTAAATTCGACGAATATAACTGGGTATCGTCGGATATTTGGATAGCAGAATGTATAGTTATAGCGAGTAAAATAAAACAGTTAGTGCTTAAATGGTATTTATTGTTAATATTTACCTATTTTTATACATACTTACATATTTAATATAAAAAACCAACAATGCTAGCAACTAAAATAAATGATTATCAGAAAAGAAGTAGATATTTAGTTAGCTTAATATTATGTGTGTTATATAAATGTTCCAAATACAGAATAGGTACAAAATTTTATATATTTTGTGCATTTTTTCAATGCTATTTTAAAAGATATTTTAATAGAAAAGTACTGGAAAAAATCGACTCGCCTCACAAGTGAATTCTCCGGGAATCGAACCCGCAACTTTTGGAAGTCCGGTCCAATGCTCTCCCAATTGAGCTTCCGAGCCTTGTAAACACCCGTCGAAATTTTCCAATACCTTTCTAATTTGACGCTGTAGGCCGGCGTAGTCTCATCTATGAGAGGAACATCCACTCATATTCGTAAGAAACATTTTTACATACATATGTTTGGGCAAATACAAATGGCTGTTTCATCTTAATCGATTGTCCATTGTTTAGATGTTTGACAATTAACTTTTCCATAATATTGATAATATTGTGTAACTTACTAGTTAAACTATTGATTAATTTAATAAATGATTTTGTAATACAATGCAACTAAAAATTGTTCACTTTTCTTGTTATAGAAATAAAAGTTATTTGATTTTGAGAAACTGTAAAATTAATTTTGATATAAGATTAATTTTAAAGCTTGCCATAATCTGTTTAAAACCAAATCACGATATGATGCTCCATTACCAATATTACTACAGATACATTTAATTTCCTATGACATTAATATTAAGGCTGTCCAATATTCGTTGTCGAACATTTTAGTTTTTTTTTTGCCGACCATTAGAAGCGGCTGAATTGACTTTGTTTGCTTAAAAACACAATTTGTAGGTGACATACAAATAATCCGCGTGTTTGTCCATTGAATAAATTAGTCAATATAAGGATTGTGGTCGATAAAAAAAGCAATAAAACACAAGCATTTTAAAATTTGTTTTTTTCTGTTTGTTTCTATGTACTCGTATATGCTTATCTCCGTAACTACTGAACAAAATTCCTACGGTATTCGCAGATAGATTAACTTCAATTTACAACAACATATAGGTTCTGTTTGATTAAACTCGAATGGCAGTGGACAATAAATCATCAACATCTTCAGAATAGCCTTATGACGTCTACTGCTGGGCATAGGCGTCTCCCAAGGATCTTCAAAAGGATTGGTCTTGCGCTGCACGCCTCCAACGGTTTCTCGCGACTCTGACCAGAACGTAGATCTGCCCACAGAACGTCGTCCAATTCGCGGTCGCCATTCGAAAATCCGTCTCAACGGCCATCAGTTCTTTTTGCTATGTATCCCGCCCACTGCCAGTTCAGTTGAGCAATCCTTCGAGCAATGTCGTTTATTTTAGTGATCTTGCGGATCTCCTCATTTTTTATTCTATTCCTCAGGGAAACTCTATTCACGCTCTCTTCATTGCCCACTGGGTAACTATGTTGTGGGCGACACATACATATTTAGCAACTACTTCTCGCTCCCGTGCGTATCAGGTTTTTTAAGGTCTCAGGTAACAGAATTTAAAACACTATTCATTAATATTGATGCATATTTTAGTCGGACCGATAAAGTGGCGTGTGGCGATGAATGTACCTGTAGTCTACTTGGCTCCATTGGAAAGACTGCAGCTGCAGCACTGCCCATGTTTCGATCGAATCAAATTTCTTCTAATAGTAAACGAAAGCAACTAATGGAACTAAAACCTTTTTAGAAAATGTCATGGTCAGGAGATTGGAAATCCTCAAACCTGTGAGCAAAATTATTAATAATAATAATTCAAAAACAATTGACGGTCATTTGGCGTAACGATAGCGATCTTGCCTTTCGCACCAACGGTCCTGGGTTCGAGTTCCGGAAGGGGCAGATGTTTGAGTCATGAATACGAGAATTTGTACCCAAGTCACGGGTATTTATTTATTTATATATTATATGAACATTGCATATCTATTAGAGATGTGCCGATTATGACTTTGGCCGACTAGCCGACTACCCGATTAGTCGGTTGTAAAGTCGGCTTGGCCGACTAGTCGGCCGATTAGTCGGCCAAGCTGATTACGGTTTCGGGGGATTCCGTGACGCTTCATTTACAGTTGTTTAGTTTACTTCACATTGTTTCTTGATTTTTGATTTTGTACGGGTCAGAGCGGTGCTTTTGTATAAATAAATATTTTTGAGTGAAAGAGCTCAATTAAAATTTGATAATGTCAAAAATATAGTCTCGAGTAGATTCTTTTTTTTAACAATTGGACAATGATTCCTGTAAAGTTAAGTGTAACCAATGAAAAATGATAATTTCTTGTGGTGGGCAGGGAAAAAAGGCAAATACTACAAGTATGAACCACCATATTAAATACCGACATTCAACCCTGATACCTCAGTTTGGTTCTGCGATAAAATGTTCTACCACAGAATTTCTCCCAGTCGCAAATCCAAGCAGGACTTTTATTTTATTTACGGTTTTTATTTAATGTAATTTGCCTCTACATACATTTTATTAATAAATATATACAAAGTAAAAAGCCGAATAGTCGGCGTTCTTTGCCGAATAGTCGCCAATCAGTCGCCGACTACAATAGTGGCAGGATAGTCGGCTTTACCGACTAGTCGCCGACTAGTCGGCATATCTCTAGTATCTATGTACACTACCGTCCAAAAGTTTGGAAGCAACAAGGTAAAATTAAATAAAACAAAATTAAGCCCTCGTCAGTTACTTTTATTGATATAAAATTAAAAATAAACGAAAAGTTACTTAGGTTTAACTGAAATTTAACATATAATGTGGAAGATAATCAAATTTTGGCTTCGTTGAAGTGTCTACCTTTTGCTTTAATGATTTCCACGCATATTTTAGGCATTCTGTTTATAAATTTCTTAAAATAATTTTCGCCTAACTTGTTCCACTCACTTTGTAATATGTTCTGAGCTCGTAGGAGAACGGTTTTTCACCCTCCTGTCGAGTTCATCCCAGACAAGTTGAAGAAAGATCAGGTGACTGCGATGGCCTTTGCATGATATTTAAAACCTCATCTCTTTTTTTCTTTAAAAAGTTCAAGCACAGTTTAGACGAATGTTTGGGGTCAAAGGATTTGGTCCACAGGATACGACTGAGTTCTGAAAATTTTTCAAATAACCTTCTTTGGTCAATATTCCGGTTATCCTCACAAGATTTCCGGGTTTATTGTTTCCAAAACACCTCCAAACTGATCTGTTTGTCAAATCTGAAACTTAGATTCATCACTCCAAAGACCATTTTCCCATTTATCTGTAGTCCAGTTTTTATGTGTCTTTGCCCATTCTAGTCTACTTTTCTTGTGTCGAATTGTTAGTTTTGGTTTCTTAGCAGCAACACATCCTCTTAGACTCATAGACAGAAGGCGTCGTTTAACAGTTGTTACTGAGATGGGCGTTTCTCGCGTACTATTCACAGTTGCGGTAATTCGTGATGCTGTTAAACGTCGATTTCGATTGTCTAACGATCTCTGATGAAGTTATCCTCGTGATTAGTTGTGGTCTTAGGCCTGCCTGATCTTTCACTGTCTGCGTTTGTTCCAGTTTCTTGTTAACCAGCAAGAGTGTAGTGAACACCTTTACAAGAAATTCCGAGCCTTGCAGCGATTTGACGATCACTGTTCAAGCGTGATTTGCTTGCGTGTTGCCATTTTCAGAAGAAAAATTATTGGAAAAGCCTTAGTCAACAATTTTCGTATACTAATAATGTGTGTTTAATATCACAACTTGTGCGCGTCAATTCTCAAGTATGACTGAATATGACGTAAAAAATTTAAAAACAACAAATACTGCCGATATAAACGCGTCAGAGTCAAAGAAAGCAAACGCAGGATTAAGTCATAAATTACATATCTCGTCATAATTTAGGAACTTGTTAAAACTTATTTAATGAGAGCTAACGATCCTTTTGTTATTATTTAAACAATAGTAAAAAGGCAAAATGATGACATTTATTACAAATTCTTACGCATATGTAAATGTTATATTTCGTTTTGGTCAGAAACAGGTATGCTTCCAAACTATTGGTATTTTTTGTATTTGGATAGTAGTGTATATGTATCCGTTACCCTAGTATCATATACCGGCATATGTAAATGTAATATTTCGTTTTGGTCAGAAACAGGTATGCTTCCAAACTATTGGTATTTTTTGTATTTGGATAGTAGTGTATATGTATCCGTTACCCTAGTATCATATACCGGCATATGTAAATGTAATATTTCGTTTTGGTCAGAAACAGGTATGCTTCCAAACTATTGGTATTTTTTGTATTTGGATAGTAGTGTATATGTATCCGTTACCCTAGTATCCATAACACAAACCTTAGAGTGCTTACTTTGGGCTATGCAATTGTTATGAATGTAAGAAATAATATTATTAGTATTTATAGACATGGCTCAGAAGTGAGATGGGTCTGAAGTTCTTAAAGAGTGTTTGCCACTCTTTTTGAAAAACTGAATGACCTCAATTTGTTCCATGCATTCAGCGTTCTGACCTCAAGAACAACTGAATTGAAAAATTTCTGCGACGAAAATGAAAAGTTTCTGCGACAAAATTGAATAGTTTCTGGATTAAACGCACGCCATAAAAATGAATTCCTACGATAATTTGAGGATGCAGGGGGAACGCACAGCAGATTATTAAATCTATTAGATTTAGTGGGTGTTTTAGAAAGAACTTCTGGATAGTTTACATTACGTGAAGCGATTTTCGAAAGAAATACCAAATCTGCAATATCTTGTCTCTCCAACTATCGGTCTGTACTACCGGTATCGGTACTACCTGCGGTCTCGTAATGTACATTTAGAGTTTTAGTAGTTTTTTTTTCATCTTCTTACAATTAAATAACTAATGCTGATATTCTTTTAATTTTTTTTATATATTTTGTTTATATGTTTCCTCCCTTTCAAAGGATGGGCTTTGAACAAATGCACCACACAAAATGATTTGATAGAAAAATTTCAATTATTGAACATATCTTACTTTAAAATAGTTGTTAAACTGAAGTAGAAATCATGTTCACTCTTTACATGAAATGTTCCTTGAATAACTAACTCTATTAAGATATCTACTAACGGATATTATTGACGCCCAACTGTATTCGCAATCAGTATTTAGTACAACAAACATTTTCAATATAAAAGTGAATTATCACTTCCGCCAAAAATTAACAGTTGACCATTTCCGAAATCGTCTCTCCCTTATATGCGCAATTGAGTGAGTTGAAAATCCCTCGTCTAGAAAGAGTGGTCACAACGATTCGTCTTATAGGCCATCATCAATAATCATATAATTTAGAAAGTGTATTGTTTTTTAAAATTTAGCTGTGCAAGTTCTGCCAAATAATGTAATAATAACACCTCTGCTAGAATTGACCAATATTCCAATTTGAGTTACTTTTAAGTTTTATAAAATCTACGAAGCATGTTTACAAGTCACCGTTTTTTTACAATTATAACTAGGATTTTAAGCTCTGGATTGAACCTATTTAATAAGAAACACGTTTCTATATAGCAATGAATAAAAAAACAAAGTAATAAAATATTTCATTCCTTATCTAGAAGCAGGATACATAAAAACTACCAAATAACTGCTATTTGAATTTTTATAAGGATGTAAGTTCCACGAGCGTGAGAATCAACATCAAAGTAATAATATGAGCTCACAGCATCGGAACATAATTGGATAAAGGAAGAACAATAATAGTGTCCGTCAGTTCGGACATTATCATCGGACGGAAGGGGTCACGAACACGATCCTCTATTAGCGGATAGTTAGCGCGCGTCTGCACTTCGTGATCCCGCTCTGATCACTTCCGACCGGGGATGTTTCATCTCTTCCCACTGAATGTCTCGGTACGCCAAATTCGTGACTGAAAAAATATACTGCGCCTCGATTCCCATTGTATTATTCGAGTGTATGCTAAACACAAACAAAGGAATGGATTTGCATTAAATTTTGCCCTGCGTTCGATTTGCAAACGGCGAATTGTACTAGGATTGCCTTTTATGATGTTTCGTGAGTTAAATAAACACATCCCCAAGATATTCTGTTTGAAAACTTTACTTTCACAGTTTAAATTATTATTTTATATTTTTTATTAATTATATTATAGTGGGAAATAATGTTACCTAGACTACAACTTAATTTGCATAGATTTAAACAGTATCTAAATGCTATTTCTCTCTATACGCGTCCTTTAGTGTTTAATATGCACCATATAGTGTTGGTTCTTAAGTTTATAACTTCGGAGCACTTTATAAAGTTGACAAGATATGCCTTTAGGAATAAGGGAATCATATCGTTAACTTATAAATGTCATTGATGCCACCCACTTAGAGTTCTGAGGCCAAAGCGAAGACCTGTGTAAACATACAACCAGGATCTGAAGTTTTACAAATTGGAGGATCCGCCCACTCTTATACCGAATCGTGTTAGGATTTCCTGGAAGAGACTTTTTCCTTTGCTTTAAGTCGGTATTTGTTTTATTATTTATAACGGAAAATAATGTTGTTGTTCGAATGAGATCTGATGTTTTTAATGACCATTTCTGGAGAAAGTTATGTCACGGAACTTACTTTTTAAAATATACCAATTTATACATAAATACCGCTATTTCCCTGCATTTTAAATCTGTAATATCTTCGAAAATATTCATTTAAATTAAATGCTGTAAAGGGCCATCTTGATCTATATTAAATGCGCAATGTATTTAAGGTACTTAATTGGATAAGGCTGAATGCTGTATTGCTTACAATCGCTTCGTAAATAAGCCACTATTTCTCGTAAAAAGTAAAGGATAAAAAATTATTATTGTGGGTTATTCTTAAGAGATAGACATATACCACCGCGGACATTTTTGTAGACCTTTTTAAGGTGCACAATATTGTAGTATATTATTTTGATCTATTTCGTAGAGTTCAGCTAGCGTTTGCGCAAAAGAATGTGTTTATTTACGACATTGCATTAAATACCTCAGTGTTTATTTGCTATATTATGCATCTATTGTACATATAAACCTTCCTTTTGTGTACTCTATCTATAAAAAAAACCGCATCAAAATCCGTTGTGTATTTTTAAAGATCTAAGGACAGACAGAAGGAAGCGACTTTGTTTTATACTACGTAGTGATTTATAAGAAAATTATTTTTAAATCGATTTTAATCGGATGTAATTGCACAATTATCCAATGGCAATCCCAGTATTGAAATGGAGACCAGTGACGTGAGGAAGTAGGTATATTTCCCTTAAGACTTTTTTTATGATAAGCGTAATAAAATACATCTATGAGGTAACTAAAATTCGTCTAAAACTTTCTAAGCTTTATAGTGAAATTGTTTTATGCCTAGAATTGTCCAATAGTAAAGTTAGGCTAATAGCAATTAGAGTATGTTATACTACCGCTTGTCGGAAGATAATTGTATCAGGAAGTACCTATTCTGTTTTGGATGACTGACGAAATAGATCATAATGGGAAACCAATTTATAACGATCTCATCTTCACGTTTGACCGATGACTATTCCAGTAACCTATTAGCTGTGATCAGTTTATCTGTTTATTTTCGCATCGGAGTGAGCTGCGTGATCTCAGTCGAAGGACTAACTTGATGCAAATGGGTACACAAATTACACCACGAATCAGTAACTGGCGCCGAGAAATCGCAATATAATAGGTCAAAATCGATTGCACTTCGTGAACTAGATAAGCAGTTATTCTCTGACAGATTTACGAACTGCTAAAAGATTTCTTCATTCCTCGAAATAATTGGTACTTTTTATTCTGCGATTGCTGTCAGTCACTTTTTTGGTTTGTGTATTTTCAAAACCTTGGAATAAAAGCATAACATAACTGAGAAAAAATTTTAAAAATTGGGTAATGTTATGATAGAATCGAATATTTGTTTTTACGTTTACGCTTTTTATTTAGAACATGAAAAAAGTTCTGATACCCTAAAATATCATTTTTGATAATTACAGTAATAATAATTTCAGCTGAATTCATTTTGCGTACGTACTTTTCGCAGCATAGATCACTAACCTTTATATATATACTACTATATAAATATATTATATAGTATATAAATCTATTATATACACGTGTGCATGTGAGGCGTGGACGCTGACTGGATACTCCACCGCCTGAAAGTAGCGCAAAGGGCAATGGAACGTACAATGCTAGACGTCTCTCTGAGGGAGAGTTACTGACATAGGTACCCGGGTTGCTCGACTGAAATGGCAATGGGTCGGACATGTATCCCGAAGAGACGACAACAGATGGTCGCACAGAACCCTTCTTTAGAGACCTCGTACAGGAAGCAGAAGTGCCCGCAGACTACCTGCCTGATGGTCGGACGATATCAAAAAGACGACAGGGTCGACCTGGACCAGAATCGCCGCTTCAAGAGCATCTTGGAGAGCCATGCGGCAAGAGGCATATGTTCAGCAGTGGACTTAAATATGCTGAGAAGAAGTAGAAGATATAAATCTGTAGGTTCTGTCTCTACTTCTCTCTTTTAAAAATGTATGGTAATGTTATGGTATGGTAAGAATACGTGATTGCGCAATTGATAGGCTATATATCTAATGATATAAATCTCATTAAAGGTTTCTGGTGGTAATCCACCAGAAACCTTTAATGAGATTTATATCATAACTAATATTATTTAACCTCCTAACTAATATTATAAATACGAAAGTGATTTTGTTTGTTACACTTTCACGCCTGAACTACTTAATCTAGCATCATGAAATTTTGCATACACTTTGCTTTATATACTACTCAGTATATAAAAGTCAAATTTTTAATAAAATTAAAACAAAATAAATTCCATGTACATAATATTTTACTTAAGCTGTAAGAAGTAAAATATAACAATACCTTTTAACATTTTGCTTATATTTGAATCTATTGCTAATCATCATTGTAAACAAGTGTGAACTCGCGCACCGAAGGCTCCGTACAAACTTTTAGTTAAGTAAATAGTTTGTTCATCACAAGTATCATAATAAACGGATTAAGGGGCAAACTTAACTTTGCCGCTAAAAAACTGTTGTACCCATTCGTTTAAGTAAGTTTATGTTCGTAAAAAAGATAGTGGAGTTTTTGGATTTTTTCCCTTACTTATGCTACATGACGTTGCTTCATGGCAAATTTCATGATTCTAGATCAACAGAAATTACCCTATAAATTTTGTTCCCTTAAGAATGTCGAATTATACGTTTTTTACGGCATAAACGGCCGTATATCTTTTTTTCGCGTGTACTTAGAAGTTTTGATTTATTCACATCTTCAAGGGACTGTCGATCTGAGTATATGGTTTTAATTTTAACTCGACACCTCCACGCGTTTCCGAGATAAAAGGTCAAGGACAAACAGACGGACGGAGAACAGAGTGATCCTATAAGGGTTCCGTTTTTTGCTGTTTGAGGTACGGAACCTTAAAAAGACATCATTAAACTAAAAAAAAATTAACATTGCATTTTTAAATCTGTAATGTTAACATTTACTTCTTACACTTTCGCTATTTCTTTTAACGCGTTTATGCTTGTTTTTTTATCTTTAAGTCAAACGTACGTAAACGTATAATGAATGTTAGATGGGGGTCGGTCCGCCTGTTCGAGTATCTTTCGCCAGTTCTTCTCGGAAAGGCGTCTGGATTTTCGAACTGGTGACTAGGGTTTCAATTCGGACGGCTCTGGATCCTGCCGGATCGATAAAAAGATGATTTTCGCTTTTCAATCCGAACTAAACTCTTAGTAAGTTATCCAAGTATAATTGTACTAAGGTTATAAAAGAACATATATATTGACATATGTCGTATGGATCCGGTATATTGATACCAAATCCGATAAACGTTTAATGATGCCGTATCCGCTGTATTGCCGGTTCCGGTTTTCGGGATTTCAAAAGACGAATATCATCCCTACTGGTAACAAACTCAGTAGATTTAGTAACGTAATTATAATAAAATAACCAAATGAATTGCAAAATAAAGCAATATGTTAAATAAATAAATAGAATAGTTTGGAATGTGCCCGATAAAAATGGAGATTCACAAATATGATGAATGGAGTCCAAACGTCAGGAACCCGTTGTAAATCTTATTAATGTTGTTTAAAACCGACTTTTTTATTTGTTATGAAGAGATATAATTGGAAAGAAGTTTTTTGATTATTACACGAATATACGAAAGAGTAATTAATGTGTTATTCACATCCATAAAACAATGGTAACTGTTCGGGCTGATTGTATAACAAGTAAAAGGATGGATAATTTTAAGTTATAACGTTTACAGACACATGGAATACTTAAATTTAGATGGAATTAATAAAGATGTACGAGTCATGGTGTGAATGTGGACTAATTCATCTCGTGCTCTGGATTTACCTAACTAGTGTAAAAGTACTTACATGGTTCTTATAAGTTTTATTAAGATCTCTATTGTACCGAATGGTAAGGAACATCGGATAGGACCCAAAACGCATTCTGAAATAATTTATCTGCGAAGTGTAAACAAAACAAATGTAATTTTAATATCGTGGTTCACTGCACATGTACCTTGCTCATGAGCATTGTTTTGAAAAATACTCATTAAAAGTAAATTTGTGTTGAGAATTATTTTTAAATTGACCGACAAGTTGAATGTGTTTATATCATCATTGTTATACGAGTGGTTATTGTTATGTATATCTTAATTTATCATCGTAAGAAGACCAGAGATGAGATCTAAATACATCAGGGTTTATAAAATCGATGAAATTTTTTGACCATCAGTTATTGATTGAGTTGTTTCCCTTTTTCAATAACTTTTATCTCTGATCCTTATTTGTTATTTTATAGATATATCTAAATCTCTTATCACTTCATTTACTTCAATATTTAATTTGTTACTAAGCTTTTAAAAGAGAGCATAAATCGCAGTTTCATAACCCAGTAGGTTTTGTTATGGGGAGTGACAAAGTAAGTGTTAGGGGGCTAATAACTTCTCTTGTCTTTTACTTTCGTTTTTACAGCGAAAGTGTGTCCTAGATAGTTATCAAAAGCTCTCTCATAGCACTCTTACTACGACAATGAAGCTGTGTTCGGCTTAAGGTTGTACACGGTTATCAGTAAGAACTTTTGAAGACTAACTGAGTATCCGATGTTATCTTTTGTTAAAAGTGAGCGAGGAAAAATAAATCTTATCTAAAGGCATCTTTAACTGCACAACAAAGCGTCCTCCAAAAATGAACCGTTTCTTACTTCAAAATCACCTATGACTAATCCAACCGGTTTCCATTGTTTGCAAATTACTAAGTTTTTGGAATAAAGAGGGTGTACTTAATTTTATTGCGGACTGTTTCTTTTATTCACACCCATGTTTAATGTATGTGTGGGAACAAAACATGAATAAGTATATTCTTATCTTTTAAAAAACTGTAGAAACAACGGAGTAAAAATAATTGTATTTTTTTTTTACCTAACTTACAGATGACAATAAAAACACTAATATTGGTTGATGGCATGGTTTGATTTGCTTTTATTGCTCCTATGAAGATCATTAAGATCTATGGATTCCTCATTTATATTGTAACATTTAATTAGATTAAATATTTCTAGTGGACGAAAGCGGCCCAACGATATTTCATTCGTGTGGTGTTTCTAAACGTGAGATTAAATCTACAACTACTCGTTCAAAAGTGGATTAATTATATTTGTCCTGTGAGATATCCCCGTGTTGCGTGTTTCCCAAGTCGGCGTTTGTTATAAAGGCAACAGAGCAACTTGCAACAATTTACCGACGCCTGTCAATCTTCTTGTACGCATTCAATTTTAGTTTTTCTTCTTTTTGATTCCCTGTGAGTTCTAGCTGCAATCCCCGGTGGTCGTCTTCACTCTATCTGTTCTTTCTATTTCATGAATATTTCATATTTATTGTAAACAACTTTATCTTGGAGACATTGTTGCATTCAACGCTGCGGTTTTATGACACTAGAGATGCTTTAGCGCCGAACATAATATTGTTGTCTAGAAATTTCCAATGTAATTTCCTCTACCTTGAGAAGTAATGTAAAGATGTAGCTTATTTGGTTATTTGATTTATTTTATATTATAAATAACGCCATTTTATTGCATGTTAATATATTATTTAGATATAAAAATCTAGCAGTTAAATGCCTAAATAACAAAAACTATAAATTATATTGGATAGAATTACACTGGATGTTGTAGAATATTAAGAGATGGCTCTACTGTCAGATTTAGAAAAAAAATCGACGGATGAGTGAATGTCACAGTAGTTCAATAATAGAGCCCGCATATTGAGGGGAAGTGGAGTCGAGTCCTGCCTGACTTCTGAGACAAGTTGAATTTTTTTTCAGTAATTATTTCTTTAAACTTAGATATGTTGTTTCTTTAAACAGTAGGTACCGGTGACAGAAGTAAATCCAAACAAAAAAGCACCTTAATGGTACATTTATTACATTTACCTTAAAATATGTTACAAATAAATTTCTCTATTCTGATGAACTTAAAATTGCAAAACCAATTTATTCTACTGCTGATCCCGTTCTTCTTCAAGAAGACCTATCACGTCTGGTCGACTGGTGTACTCTCAAAAGAATGTCGCGGAATATCGAAATCCTAGTATAAGCAAATATGAGAGAACAGTGAACATTATAAAAGATTTGGGCGTGACTTTCGATAGCGAATATAAGTTTGATAAGCACATTGTTAAAATTGCTGGTAAAGGTTATGGTATCTTTTGTTTTTCCAAGAAATTGCATGGAATTTAAAAACCCCACAACAAAAATTAATGTTTATAATATTGTCTTGTTAGCTCTGGATTAAAGTATTGTAGTGTTCACCTTTTTATGAAGTTCATTGAAATACGCTCGAACGCATTCAAAACACTTTATGTATCATGTGGCATATCAGTCTAATAAAACAAAGCAGTTACGCTCATATGAACAACGTTAACAACATTTCAAAATGCATAGTTTAAAACAGCGTCGACAGATAGCTGATCAGATCTTCCTCTTTAAAATTGCTAATGGCGTAATTAACTGTCCACAGTTAATATCTATTTTGAAATTTAATATCCCTATCAAACATCCACGTAAAAGTGGGTATTCTCTCTTCTCCTTGGGGTTATCGCAAAGTAACTTAGGCCTTAACTTCCCTTTTGCTAGATTACAAAAGGTGTATAACTCATTATCAAAACATCTACATTTATTGTATATTTACAGTTCTCTTTTCTATATCGTATTTTTACAGTTCTTTTTTCTCTGAATTCATTGATTAATTGTATTGTTCACAGCACTGATGAATCGCACATGATTATTGTTAATTAACTTTTCCTTTGCCAAATTCATGTCGTGGCAGCTTGTAATAAAAACAGCACTTATGCATGTATCAAAATTCGCAATGTTTTTATAATGTATGTTTTGTGTTGTCCTCAATAAATAAAATAAAATTTCATAGACTTGAGACGCTTCAAAATTTCAGTGAGTACCCATAACAAATAATTATTTTTGCTATCCAAGCACTTGACAAGATTTTGTTAGTTTTTTTTGTTAAAAGTATTTAATAGCAATCTTATCGGGGCGACACGTGGTGAGTGTCGCGTGCCGCCGCCGCGTCGGCGTCGCCCGCGCACGCGATTCAATCTCAGACACGAAGGCGAATGCTACGTGAGGCATGCCCTTTCACACGTGAAGGTTTGCCTGACGACGTGCAGATTTCATCTCCTTGATATACTAGTAGCTATTATTCTGTTGGCCATCTACTTTAAAAAAGACCGTTGGACTACATGAGTATTTTTGACATTTCAAATGCTTCTTGCATTGGGTGAAGTCACTCTTATTTGAACCTTCTATAAATAAAATCGACAAAAAATTGTTCTAGATTCTAGTTTCAACAAAACTACCGTTAGTGAACATACACGACGTGTTTTAATATTTGCTTAATAGATGCAAAGGAGACCTTTCTTTTCGGGCCAAAAATGTACCTTGGTACAAGTCATTTGCAAATATTCATAAACTTGTACAAACACTTATTTAATATATAATATAATTTTAAATTAGATTTTTAGAAAGATAATGAAACACAAACATTATACATTAAATCACAACTGCGTAGAACGGAACGCTGTCAGTGCGGCGTTGACGGGATGGACTGAAATAAATAAATAAACAGTAACAGTTGTCACGCCGATTGCCGTTTTGCTGTTAGATTTGTTTATTATCAAGAATCAGAAATGATATTTTAGAAATCGGGAGTACTTGGCTATAAAGTTGACATTTACTTTTATTATTATTTGCTAATTTTCATAGCAAATTAATTTTTTTTTTTAATTATTTTTTTTTTGGGCATTTTTGATATTGGTAATGTATCTATTAATTATTTAGAGAGTGATAATTCTGAACCATAATAGATAGCATCAATATCTATAAGTACATAGTCTAAAAGGTAATTGCTATTCTTAGCTACACTTACATAGGTTTATTTAAAAACTATCTTATGGGTCTTGCACAATTCTAATAAAATAAGCCTTTTGAATAAGAATACAGGCACAGGTTGTTGAGAATCCAAGATATTAGCAGCAGCCAAATCACGAAAGTGTCAGTCCAAGTTAATACACCCAGTTTATTAGAGTAAGTGAAACGAAAATCCAGAAACAATAGCCGATTTAAAATTAAATAAACTTACGAACAAATAGCACTCCCAGAGACAGAAATATACCGAAAATTATTTACTTACTATACGGAATGTATAAATAAATAAAAGGCTTAATTTTTCAATGTGACAGTCAGATTTTAACATGTTTTTGACGCTCTGGGACACGATATATTAATAATAATAATATTTCTAACATTCACACCTCTTTTAATTAAATTAATTCTTTTATTGGCATACGCACTTCGGTCTTCCGTCCGATAAAGTTTAAAGTTATAATAAAAGTGTCTTACATCTCCTAGTAAAACATTGTTATCATAATTATTAATATTATCAAGAGATCAAAGTTTTTTGTAAGAAGTGATATCTGAAACTCCTCTTCCAATTCCAAATTCTTTTTAATTACTTAATCAAAAAGAATATAACTTATATAAGTTAGTATAAAACTAGTATAATCTACAGACATTTGGTACCTTAATCTTATCGTGGAAGAGCTTAATAAACTTGAGCGACTTCAAAACTATTGTTATCTATTCATATTCATTCATAATCAGTATCACATATCTCAGTTTCGTATACAACTCACGTGGAATCCTATTCGTCTTTGCCGGAATGTTCGCATACTTACTTTGATACAACATACTGTTGTATCCTTCACCCCATTGCTATCTTAAGGAACATTTCGCAAACATTTCGCATAAAACGCATTTTCTTGAGGTGATCAATAATATTGCTCTTAAAATTCCTACATACTGATCCGCATTTTGAGTTTTCCCATTACTTTTAAGGCTACCCGTTTTCGGAACTCCCTCTTAGTCTCAATCAGGCGTGCACAATCTATTAGCGTTTATAGCAATCAAGATGATTAATATTATCTGTCAAATGACCTACGTTTATTTAATGTATCTTACTAGCTAGACAATTTTTGGTTGTAAATATATGTGTTTATGTATGTATTTATTTTGTACTAGCTGATCCGGCCACGCGTTGCTGTGTAATACATTAAAATGAAACCTATACTATGTCCTAAGTTGGCACAATCCAGCAATATGATAAAAAATCATCTAAATCGTTTGAGTAGATTCAGAGTTCATCGTGATCAAACACTGTGACAGGGAATATTCATTTATATAGATTGATGTGTATCTATGTATGTTAATATCATTAATATTACCTTTTCAATTACACTGGCATCTTATGCTTGCTTTCAGTCCTATCCAAATGAAGGTTTTTTTTGTTCTGTTATTTCCTCAATGGGGTGTTATCAGTAAGTGGTTTGTATTGTATTGATCATTATTCCTTAATATTTACTAAGATATAATCCTGGTGGAATGTCGAGAATTAGTAGCGTTGGTACACGCTACTGTACCGTAGTACTGTCTAATTTATCTCCTAATAAAATACTTAGAAAATGTTTGAATAAGACATTTAAACGGGCTATTTGAAGCTGTAAAACATGTACTTATTAATGGTATACTACCATATAATATTAAACATGAATACAATTTACATAAATCTAAAACTGGACAAGTATTAGTTACTCGCGCACCAAGTATTCCGTACAAACTTAGATGTAGGAAGTTTACCCATTACGGAAATTATATGGTAATGAGAATTTTTACTTGTTTTGTCAAGTATGTCCGAAATTTGCTTTGAAAACCAGGCTCCGAAATATATAAACTACTATATTATTTTGTTAAGTCAAGAAGAATAAAGAAGGCATTTACTAAGTTACCTACTTATGTAGTATGGTTACAGGGTTAACGTTAATAAAACTCATAATAAAGTATACCTAAGAGCGTAAACTCTATAGAAATTATACTAGATTTAAAAAATCTAAAAATCCCACGTTTTTCAATGTCCTAAAAAGAATAAAATAACCCTGCGGGGCAAAGCGAGGGGCCACTCAAAACGTGGGGGCGCATATTACTAAGAGGAGATTTTAAAGAGATGAATGACATGCATTGATGCCGATTATTGTAAAGATGCGCCCCCACGTTTTGAGTGGCCCCTCGCTTTGCCCCGCAGGGTTATTTTATTCTTTTTAGGACATTGAAAAACGTGGGATTTTTAGATTTTTTAAATCTAGTATAATTATTTTATTCTTTTTAATTATTAACTCAACGAAGTAACCATGTGTTACGCAACAATCGGATAAGCCCCATACAAAAGTGAAAGTTGCCGAAAGTGGACCTGAAAGTGCATCTGGAAAGTTGAAAGTTGCTTTAGAGTGCATTGTCATCGGGTTCTGAACTATCCTGAAAGTTTCAGCTTTCTAGCTTATCGGAAAGTGCCTCAAATTTAAGTTGCAAGATTTTGCCCGGACAGACAAACAAATAAGAAAAGTGAGATAAGAAAAACGTGGTAAAATCTTTAAGTATGCCTTATAGAAAAACTTTGTAGTTAAAACAATATTCTGCCTTTAATCGATATATTTACGTTACGGTCAATTCTCCAACTATTAACGAACTGCTTTTTAATGTTTTAACTACAAATAAACGATTTCTAGATTTTTCTTTACTTGTGTTATAAAACCTAGGTCCTTGTCTTTGACGATCCTATACCTAGTGATCGTATTAGGTCTTATAGTTTTCATTTAAGGATTTTTTTATCTATAGTTTCATTTCATTAATGTCATATTGATGTGTATTTAAGAAATTGTTTTCTCAAGAAAATACAAGTAATAGAAAAAAGTTGATGGACCAACGAATTTCCGTACGTAAAATTATTAAATTAGTAAATTTTCGAACAACTGTATCTGTATTTATCTAATGATGTTCAGAGACGTTTTTTGTGTAATTAGGTAAGCGCTTGACCACTATCTCGCCTGATGGTAAGCGATGATATAAAAAATGAAATAGTGAATGAGGTATTAATAAAACAATCAATATATTGAGAAATTTTATTTTAGATGATGACAAATGGACGATTGAAAGTTGAAATATTATGTATTTTATTACAACGATCTGTTATATTAATATTTCAATTGTAAGGCACTAGCATCATAATAAAATACTTTCAGTTTAAATTGTACACAATAGTACAAGTTTAAGTCGTTACCTACACATTTCGTTTAGGTATTCATTTATATTACGATTTTTTATTAAATAGATATAATTCGATCCTCAAACATAAATTATGTTAAAAGAAACTAACCTAATTTAAATAAATTACGATGTCGGGACGGCCGTCAATCCATCGTCTCATGACTTAGGTCGCACGTTCGGTTATCTACTTAAAAGGTACTGAAATATTACTTTTACTTATCACTATTATTAAAATCAGGCTTACTCTACTTTAAAAAATATGGTACAATACGTAATCGGACTTCCGAATGGAACTCCGAGCGTAAAGTGAACGAATGAGCGACGTGATCTTGATAACTTATGCATGTATCAAAATTCGCAATGTTTTTATAATGTATGTTTTGTGTTGTCCTCAATAAATAAAATAAAATTTCATAGACTTGAGACGCTTCAAAATTTCAGTGAGTACCCATAACAAATAATTATTTTTGCTATCCAAGCACTTGACAAGATTTTGTTAGTTTTTTTTGTTAAAAGTATTTAATAGCAATCTTATCGGGGCGACACGTGGTGAGTGTCGCGTGCCGCCGCCGCGTCGGCGTCGCCCGCGCACGCGATTCAATCTCAGACACGAAGGCGAATGCTACGTGAGGCATGCCCTTTCACACGTGAAGGTTTGCCTGACGACGTGCAGATTTCATCTCCTTGATATACTAGTAGCTATTATTCTGTTGGCCATCTACTTTAAAAAAGACCGTTGGACTACATGAGTATTTTTGACATTTCAAATGCTTCTTGCATTGGGTGAAGTCACTCTTATTTGAACCTTCTATAAATAAAATCGACAAAAAATTGTTCTAGATTCTAGTTTCAACAAAACTACCGTTAGTGAACATACACGACGTGTTTTAATATTTGCTTAATAGATGCAAAGGAGACCTTTCTTTTCGGGCCAAAAATGTACCTTGGTACAAGTCATTTGCAAATATTCATAAACTTGTACAAACACTTATTTAATATATAATATAATTTTAAATTAGATTTTTAGAAAGATAATGAAACACAAACATTATACATTAAATCACAACTGCGTAGAACGGAACGCTGTCAGTGCGGCGTTGACGGGATGGACTGAAATAAATAAATAAACAGTAACAGTTGTCACGCCGATTGCCGTTTTGCTGTTAGATTTGTTTATTATCAAGAATCAGAAATGATATTTTAGAAATCGGGAGTACTTGGCTATAAAGTTGACATTTACTTTTATTATTATTTGCTAATTTTCATAGCAAATTAATTTTTTTTTTTAATTATTTTTTTTTTGGGCATTTTTGATATTGGTAATGTATCTATTAATTATTTAGAGAGTGATAATTCTGAACCATAATAGATAGCATCAATATCTATAAGTACATAGTCTAAAAGGTAATTGCTATTCTTAGCTACACTTACATAGGTTTATTTAAAAACTATCTTATGGGTCTTGCACAATTCTAATAAAATAAGCCTTTTGAATAAGAATACAGGCACAGGTTGTTGAGAATCCAAGATATTAGCAGCAGCCAAATCACGAAAGTGTCAGTCCAAGTTAATACACCCAGTTTATTAGAGTAAGTGAAACGAAAATCCAGAAACAATAGCCGATTTAAAATTAAATAAACTTACGAACAAATAGCACTCCCAGAGACAGAAATATACCGAAAATTATTTACTTACTATACGGAATGTATAAATAAATAAAAGGCTTAATTTTTCAATGTGACAGTCAGATTTTAACATGTTTTTGACGCTCTGGGACACGATATATTAATAATAATAATATTTCTAACATTCACACCTCTTTTAATTAAATTAATTCTTTTATTGGCATACGCACTTCGGTCTTCCGTCCGATAAAGTTTAAAGTTATAATAAAAGTGTCTTACATCTCCTAGTAAAACATTGTTATCATAATTATTAATATTATCAAGAGATCAAAGTTTTTTGTAAGAAGTGATATCTGAAACTCCTCTTCCAATTCCAAATTCTTTTTAATTACTTAATCAAAAAGAATATAACTTATATAAGTTAGTATAAAACTAGTATAATCTACAGACATTTGGTACCTTAATCTTATCGTGGAAGAGCTTAATAAACTTGAGCGACTTCAAAACTATTGTTATCTATTCATATTCATTCATAATCAGTATCACATATCTCAGTTTCGTATACAACTCACGTGGAATCCTATTCGTCTTTGCCGAAATGTTCGCATACTTACTTTGATACAACATACTGTTGTATCCTTCACCCCATTGCTATCTTAAGGAACATTTCGCAAACATTTCGCATAAAACGCATTTTCTTGAGGTGATCAATAATATTGCTCTTAAAATTCCTACATACTGATCCGCATTTTGAGTTTTCCCATTACTTTTAAGGCTACCCGTTTTCGGAACTCCCTCTTAGTCTCAATCAGGCGTGCACAATCTATTAGCGTTTATAGCAATCAAGATGATTAATATTATCTGTCAAATGACCTACGTTTATTTAATGTATCTTACTAGCTAGACAATTTTTGGTTGTAAATATATGTGTTTATGTATGTATTTATTTTGTACTAGCTGATCCGGCCACGCGTTGCTGTGTAATACATTAAAATGAAACCTATACTATGTCCTAAGTTGGCACAATCCAGCAATATGATAAAAAATCATCTAAATCGTTTGAGTAGATTCAGAGTTCATCGTGATCAAACACTGTGACAGGGAATATTCATTTATATAGATTGATGTGTATCTATGTATGTTAATATCATTAATATTACCTTTTCAATTACACTGGCATCTTATGCTTGCTTTCAGTCCTATCCAAATGAAGGTTTTTTTTGTTCTGTTATTTCCTCAATGGGGTGTTATCAGTAAGTGGTTTGTATTGTATTGATCATTATTCCTTAATATTTACTAAGATATAATCCTGGTGGAATGTCGAGAATTAGTAGCGTTGGTACACGCTACTGTACCGTAGTACTGTCTAATTTATCTCCTAATAAAATACTTAGAAAATGTTTGAATAAGACATTTAAACGGGCTATTTGAAGCTGTAAAACATGTACTTATTAATGGTATACTACCATATAATATTAAACATGAATACAATTTACATAAATCTAAAACTGGACAAGTATTAGTTACTCGCGCACCAAGTATTCCGTACAAACTTAGATGTAGGAAGTTTACCCATTACGGAAATTATATGGTAATGAGAATTTTTACTTGTTTTGTCAAGTATGTCCGAAATTTGCTTTGAAAACCAGGCTCCGAAATATATAAACTACTATATTATTTTGTTAAGTCAAGAAGAATAAAGAAGGCATTTACTAAGTTACCTACTTATGTAGTATGGTTACAGGGTTAACGTTAATAAAACTCATAATAAAGTATACCTAAGAGCGTAAACTCTATAGAAATTATACTAGATTTAAAAAATCTAAAAATCCCACGTTTTTCAATGTCCTAAAAAGAATAAAATAACCCTGCGGGGCAAAGCGAGGGGCCACTCAAAACGTGGGGGCGCATATTACTAAGAGGAGATTTTAAAGAGATGAATGACATGCATTGATGCCGATTATTGTAAAGATGCGCCCCCACGTTTTGAGTGGCCCCTCGCTTTGCCCCGCAGGGTTATTTTATTCTTTTTAGGACATTGAAAAACGTGGGATTTTTAGATTTTTTAAATCTAGTATAATTATTTTATTCTTTTTAATTATTAACTCAACGAAGTAACCATGTGTTACGCAACAATCGGATAAGCCCCATACAAAAGTGAAAGTTGCCGAAAGTGGACCTGAAAGTGCATCTGGAAAGTTGAAAGTTGCTTTAGAGTGCATTGTCATCGGGTTCTGAACTATCCTGAAAGTTTCAGCTTTCTAGCTTATCGGAAAGTGCCTCAAATTTAAGTTGCAAGATTTTGCCCGGACAGACAAACAAATAAGAAAAGTGAGATAAGAAAAACGTGGTAAAATCTTTAAGTATGCCTTATAGAAAAACTTTGTAGTTAAAACAATATTCTGCCTTTAATCGATATATTTACGTTACGGTCAATTCTCCAACTATTAACGAACTGCTTTTTAATGTTTTAACTACAAATAAACGATTTCTAGATTTTTCTTTACTTGTGTTATAAAACCTAGGTCCTTGTCTTTGACGATCCTATACCTAGTGATCGTATTAGGTCTTATAGTTTTCATTTAGGGATTTTTTTATCTATAGTTTCATTTCATTAATGTCATATTGTTGTGTATTTAATGTTTTCTCAAGAAAATACAAGTAATAGAAAAAAGTTGATGGACCAACGAATTTCCGTACGTAAAATTATTAAATTAGTAAATTTTCGAACAACTGTATCTGTATTTATCTAATGATGTTCAGAGACGTTTTTTGTGTAATTAGGTAAGCGCTTGACCACTATCTCGCCTGATGGTAAGCGATGATATAAAAAATGAAATAGTGAATGAGGTATTAATAAAACAATCAATATATTGAGAAATTTTATTTTAGATGATGACAAATGGACGATTGAAAGTTGAAATATTATGTATTTTATTACAACGATCTGTTATATTAATATTTCAATTGTAAGGCACTAGCATCATAATAAAATACTTTCAGTTTAAATTGTACACAATAGTACAAGTTTAAGTCGTTACCTACACATTTCGTTTAGGTATTCATTTATATTACGATTTTTTATTAAATAGATATAATTCGATCCTCAAACATAAATTATGTTAAAAGAAACTAACCTAATTTAAATAAATTACGATGTCGGGACGGCCGTCAATCCATCGTCTCATGACTTAGGTCGCACGTTCGGTTATCTACTTAAAAGGTACTGAAATATTACTTTTACTTATCACTATTATTAAAATCAGGCTTACTCTACTTTAAAAAATATGGTACAATACGTAATCGGACTTCCGAATGGAACTCCGAGCGTAAAGTGAACGAATGAGCGACGTGATCTTGATAACGACACACGGCCAAGGTCCCGCCGACGACAGCGGAGATGGGGACAAGCGAGCGTCATCACACACTTAACACAGCCACCATGCGATTATGTACGCACCGAACCACTTCTTGCATTCATCCGCAAACACACACGCACTTTTGGTCGTCCCCGTCTCCTTGACGTTCTCTCCCGCGCCCGCCCGTACGAAGCATAGCACAGAAGATTTCAGATAATATCATTAATAACCGCTATCGTTCCCCTACGCTTCGAAAAGGTAGACGTGTCTCTCCGGCGAAACGTCGGCCTCACGAGCCGGGACACGACGGGGGTTTTTAAACTAACGAAATATACTATTATTGCGGACGTTGATCACGTCGACATGTTTACAATTACTCAAAAATGCCTCTGGTGCGCACGAGAGAAACTAGCGTCATAAACTTTGCACAAAGTAGATGGGGCATTGGGTCCTGGGAGCAATTCAGCCGCTTTCGCCGCCGCACGTCTTCGTTGCCAACTGCAAGTCCAGGCTGCAAGTACGACTAGTTGAGCTGCCAAGAAAGCAGCCGCTGCGAGCATTGCACCTGCCGCATTCACGCAAGTCACATCAGTTTCTCTGATGTACACTGAGTCTTCACTGACATTCTTAGCACGTTGTTTATCAAATCCGAATTTGTCAGTGATTTGTATGGTTTGCACCAAAAGCATATTTTCAGTAGGTGCCGCAGGAGTTGAACGTCTCTTCCTACGCCCGTAAGATGACACAGTGCGTAATTCGTTCGGGCCTCCATCGCATTGTACTGGTTCGCAAGTAGGCATACACGGTGTGACCAATGCTCGGAATTGGACCACTTCAGATGATGGGAATTTAAAAGCGTCGAAGTGAGATAGCAG
The DNA here is from genome assembly GCA_927399485.1 of Calamotropha paludella. Classification (NCBI taxonomy): domain Eukaryota; kingdom Metazoa; phylum Arthropoda; class Insecta; order Lepidoptera; family Crambidae; genus Calamotropha; species Calamotropha paludella. The sequence goes on along the minus strand of OV656815.1, from coordinate 14,569,915 downwards.
CATCTGCGAATGAAAATGTTTGGTTAATAATCATATAATTTTTATCGTACCGTGATAATAAAATAATGTCGTGCACCCACTAGTGACAAGCGTTTAGCGTATTAATAATGTGTTTAGCTCATTGTTAATATTCTTTAAGAAATATGTTCGCATTGCATTAAGTAATATCAATAATATTTACTGAAACATCGTAGCAATAATATTTACTGAAAGTGTAGCTAACTAGCTAAGTGAACTTTTTGGCGGGAACGTGAAGCGTCACCATAGTAGTAACGTTTCATTCATCATCCATCGATTGGTAAGTTCATAATAAAATACTATATACAGGAACAAATAGACTTTAGTAAAAGAGCATTTCACTTAACTCTATCTGCCCGGTAATCACTAAGCTGCGAAGGCCAAAATCAAGAGGTTTTTAATCTAATATTTACCTTTCCACTCATCGATGATTTGAAGAGAGGCCCCATAATGAAATGGTCAGTTGGACAACCGCGGCTATCAATCAGGGTGATTTCACTTGAGTCTACTCCATCCATAGCGACAAGCTCTCGTACAAAAATTTCGAAGGGAGAGTTCGGGTCCAAAATTTCGAAACGTAGGGCCTGTAACAATCAATTCAACCATCAGTCAAAGTCCCATTAAAAAAAGCAAGCAATTTAATAACATTGCTATAATGATCATTAAAAATATACCAAGGGATCTCCAACTTCAGCAGATGCAATGGTGTCGTCACCGCTCCTATCCGTAATTCTCATGGCTACGTTAGGAGAGTCAACGATCACTTCTTCCGAGAGGCCAGTCTTGATGTCACCATGAATACCGAGATCGACTTCATTAGCTACTGTCTTATTGGTCAGGTCGTATTGGCAAGCTACAGCAAGGCCGAGATCGGATGATGTAACAATAGTATCATGGTGTTGTATCACTACATCATTCAAATATCTGTAAGAAATATCTCAATTACTTTTATGTTCAATCAAATGGATAAAAATCATCAGCGAATTATATCATTACCTTCCAAGTCCATTTTGCTTTACATTGCATTCAATATTGGTATATTCCATGTGCAATTCGAATTCGAGACTTTGTTCCACATCGACTGAGCATGAGTTAGGACTGCCTTTGGCGTAAATCTTGCCATCGAATAATTTAGAGGTTTGGATTCGTGCTACCATGTCACCGGCGCGGCAGTCGATAGAAACATTGTAGCAAGATGATAATTCATACGTTGCCGCTTCAGGTACTTCCAGATAAGGGTCCTATAAAACATTTTTGTCAGTATCCTAAAACATACCTACTTATTGCATTAAAATGATCTTGAATCTAAGTTACCTGGATGTCAGCAAGCGTAGCTCTTGAGTGATGAGAGAGTCGACAAACATGATCGCCAGTGTCGCCATGATCGTATGAATGACAACGGAAAGGTGAATTTAAGCAAAGTTCACGACATTCCTCAACAGTTTGAACATCTTGATAGACAGAGTCTACTGTCTTGAGTATACGGCCACTCATTTTTTTGAATTCACAAAGTTTTGTAGGTTCTTCGACGCAGTTGTTCTCTAAATAATCGGTGTCTGTAAAAATATGATAACTATTATCTTCTGTTACATTACAATTCATAGATCGCATTTTACGTATCGAAATATTGTAATTCACTACCTTCGTTAGGTTGAAAAGCTGTAGTTCCAGCTAAAGTGATGCGGTCCATGTTAGATAGCACACACTCTCCGGTCTTGTTATTGTAGTTCGCCGATCTGCAACAAGATTACGCGCATTTTAAAGCTGTGCAGTTTTCATTGTGTGAACTTTCCCAGGAGTTATCTAACCATAATATAATGGTGTTATTTTTATCATTACTCCCTTTTGTATTATTAGCTATGCAATAGGCGTTGCTTTGTCTGGTATTGTGGTTTTAAGTATGTTCAGATATTATATATTCTTAAACAAATTTTACTAAATACAAAGTACATGTACAACTCGACAGACATTGAGATTATCATAGTAACTCTCCTGTCCAAATTTCAACAAAGAAATGTATTTTCGGTTATTTTCATTTTTCCGCCTCTAATGGGTTATTTTTATTATTCAAGCTATTGCAAACATAACAAAAAGTAGTTTATTCGGAACAGTGTTCCCAAGGTGTGATGTACCAACCAAAAAACAGCATCACACATTTTTTAATATAGATTTGGACATGATTGATAAATCATTGCTTTAGTCAAAAACCTCCATTGGTGTACGCAAGCTCGCACAATATTTCCAAAAATTGAGGGATTTTGCTATAATTTTCACGCTTGGCACGCGGATTGGAGATCGCAGTAAAAGAACGTTATTCGGAAAACGCCGGGGCCTAGTTTGTGGTTTATGGGAATAATCTTAATAAAAAAAAAATAGATATGCATGCACCCCAATTTCTACTATCAGACTGTACTATTGTTATGTGTAATAAACCTCAATACGCAAAATGAGAATAAACAACGTATGTATACGATTAAATATTACTGTTAGATATAAACTTTCTTTTTTAACAATAAATAATAAATATAAAATGAAAATTAAATTATCATCAAAATAAATGAAGTATTTCTCAGACAAAGCTTAATTCATCGTTATCGTCTTTTCTTGTCTCTCGATGTTCAATCGATTGTGATCAGATGACCTTTTATATGGGAGCGTAACTCAAAGATACCTCGAAGTTTCTTATATGTTTTAATGGCATAAAAATTAAGCATGAGACGTCTATGAATAAAGCCATTATTATTTGCAATGCTACATCATATTTCATTGATCTTTCGTAGAATATATATATTTTAAACAAAATTCATGTATGATAGGTATCTTGCGTTAACTGGTATGTTACATTGGATATATACTTATAATCTTTATATAACGGCGCAAAAGTTATTACAAGAAACTTTTAATATAAATAAGCTTAGTTTATGATTGCAAGATTGTCCCGCTATCAGTAGCCGTTGTATTCATTAAAGTCTGCATCGACTTGCTCGAGTGAATGCGTCGCGTTCATTGCATAATAATTACGTCTGACAACAATCTATTTTGTTTTTCTTCGTCATACGTCTTCCGCGTTTACAGTGTATACAGATACAATAATGCCTAAAGGGTGAATTATTTTTTCAAAAAAATTATATTAATAGGAAGTGATTATTATTAAACAGCAGCTTACGTCGCCCGTACTTAATGAAAAGGTAGTATGTAATATCTTTGCTGGTGTATGCGTAAGTATAATGTTTTTCTGGGTGCATCCTGTGATATTATTGTATTGTTATTAGTATATATATTAAACATCGTTGTATGATACAACTTAGATTTTCAGTTTCTCAATATAAGTGCAAAATTTTATTTCCGTGTGGTTGTTTCAACTAACTTACGTTAAATCGTGCAGCATGAGCTCGGTTCGCCGATTGGCAAAGAAGGAATATATTTTCAAAGGGTTCGGAGCGAACAATATGTGTTTTATCGGTTATTGTATCGTGAAAGTAGGAAGTGATAGGGCAAACCGCTCCCACACCGCACCCTCTACGTCCCGCTGAATATTTGCCAAATGTCGTGACTGTCTTAGATCGCGATGTGCGCCGCCCGGGGTGCGCCCGCTTCGCTCGCCGCTGCCCGCTACTCTCAATGCAGATACGACGATTTGCACCCAACGGTACATGTGTCGAACTACCTACGGCCATGCTAAATCGAGCATTTCATTCTTATTGGTAGTGTCGAAATAGAGTCTATTCGTTCGCTGGCCGCAGTGAAGCCGCGCCATGCTTGTTTACATGATCGAATTTGATAAAATGGTTGTTCGAAAGGAAAACCTTTGTCATAACTAGCGAAAATTCAAATATTTACTGTACATGACAACTTCGTAAGTATTATATAGTAAAATTGTGAAGTAATAATAATATAAGGGCGTAAATGTAAAAATACAACTTGTTATGGCAACTGAACGTGGGTATACATACAACTGAAAGACCTACGTGTACCGAATGTGAGCGTCAATGTCAGTACACTATTTATGTTAATGATATCAAAAACCTTACAAGGAAATAAACACAATACGACAGTCATGTCTTGCTACATTAGACGCCTGCGACGCAGCCAGCGCAATTGGCTTCCCTGTTTTGTATATAATGCTGGTTTGTTGAATTCAGAAACGAAACAGTTACTAGGAAGAGGCCGTGACTTATTCTCGTTTAAGATAAACTGCGACACACCATCTAAGTGAACCCTGATTGGCTTTTGCATATTAAATGTGCTACTCACTTTTATCGTGAACTTTATGTTTGTGAATATTTTTAAAGTGATCATGATCAGTAACAGGATTAATTTTATGAAGGGTACAAAATTCAAATGATCACAAATTGTCTTCGTCTTAAACGTGAATGTAACAACTGAAATGAATGAAGTCTTAACTTGCCGGCGCGGCGTGTCCGCATTATTAGAGCTATTGTTGTCGCTTTCGCTTCTTATTGATACAGACACAAACCCTTATCCTTGTAAATGACTTGACGTTCTTCGACGTACATCTTTATGGTTTTGGTTTAGAACAACTTGCAAGAGAAAACACATATGTTATCTACATACGTGTAAAGGTGAGCTTAATAACAAACTAAAATCTACCTCACTAACAAACTACCTTCAAACAAGTAGCAAGGGTCATTGATCGATAAATAATTAAGAATATCATTGACTTTATTCAACGAAACTCATAGTAACTGGGTTTTAAATTACTTGAAGTAGGAAGTTTGATTTTTGACCTTTCTGATTTTGAGTTATATGTAAAATTTGGAGCAGATGGCAATAGGAATATTAATGAATGTGTATCATGTTTGAAGGAAATTTCTCATCTAATGAAATATTCCCAGTCTTCTTTGATTTTGTTTCTTTCGTAAAAAATAACGACGATTTTTTGCCAAATCAACACATTATTTTACATATACATAACCGATGGCTATATTTTACCTTCAGACTTTTGGATTTCTTTTAATTACACTGTAATTTTAACGTAAAAAAGTATTTTTTATAAATGTGTTTAATCTTATTTGTTGAATATTATTTTGGGCACTATATCATTTAACATCGCACATTAGAAAATATGATAAGATGATTACTAGTTTTGTAATGCCTATTATTAATTAGCTATTTAGGAAAGTACCTCTTTTTAGGCTAGAATTTAATTGATATTTATAACTTTGGACAAACTCTATTAATAAACGATTAGATTGTCTCCATTTTTCGAAATTTTTGGTTTATACAATTATATTATAATGATAAAACACTCAAAACGCATATATTTTCATGTTTTTAATCCTCACTTTACGACTCCTTTAAAGAGTCGTTTTCACAGACTGACTGATGCAGCATATTCCCGCAGTGCTAAAAAGACTATAAATTTAAGTATTCAATTAAAGTAAACGTTTAATTTAGGTATCGACGTTAATATACGTCTCAAGTTTTACTCAATTTCTGTTGTAGAAACTTTAATAGACAAAGCGACTTAGCTCATAAGTTTATCTCATAACATTGAAAATGCAAAAATATAAAATTCATTAATATATTGCATAAAGTTTGTATAAGGTTATGAAGAATTTATGTACTTAATGACAACATTAATTACAGTGTACACTTGTGCATATTTACATAATTTATTTAAATTAAAAAATAAACTTCTGGCTACATCAGTATCTGTTGTTTAGTATTCGTTTTCGATAATGCATAAATACTGTTAGATCTCTAATGAATCCCAGACCAATTTCAATTATGTCTTTTAAATTACGAAGAAATTAAACACTGGGATCGTTAATTAACTACAAAGTTCTAAATGTTGTATGCTACAATCGTCATAACAGTCTTACGGTCATTTTCTTAGAAGAGTTTGTCGTTGGCTTTAAAAAAGACCAAAAAAATTAAATTATTAACAAAGTAATGTAAGACTCTAAAGTAAGGAAACAAATAATTAACATGAATCATAAAATTCTTAGGTTGTTACTGTTTATTTTATATATATATGTGGGTGAAAGCATCTAATTTGTTTTTATATATTGATATGGCCATCGTGTGTTGGATTGTACAATCGGAATCTAGAAACTCATTAATATTCACAGTGATACTTATTTGCACTAATGGCTAGTGTTTTGAATGTCTGGTTTCCCGTACTCAGGTCGTGTTGGGGCTTACAGGTCATTCATGTCTCACTCCGCCCATAGAAAGCTCTACTTCGTACATTTCTTTGTAATGTTTTAATATATCTAGCGGACTGTGGTATTCTGCTTTAAAACCTAATAAAATAAAGTTATTAACTTGATCGGTTATGTCGCTGTATTAGGCAGTTTGTCACTTAAGTAAATCAAGCAGGTTATGATAATTTTGTCATCAAATAGATTAGGAAGATATTATTTTTGCTTATTTTGAAATAGGTTTTTTTATTAAACATTTCTTACCGTATCACTATTTTATATTATTATTTTATCCCGATGTTTCGCATCCTTTTTAAAAGCCGTAATCACAGAATAACAGGTGTCCGGTAATACATTAAATAGCGTCGCATTTTAATTAAGAAGTATCCACAACGGGCACTGAGATTTTTATATTTTCCGTTATTAAAGCATTTAACTGCAAGATTTTCATATTTAACGAAATGTTTTTAAGATCTCATAAAAAATTAAATTACTAGAAATTATTTTTTACAGTGAAAGAACTGCTTGCCACGTAAATTATCATAAGACGTAAGATTTTTCTGAATAAAACAAAACGGAATAATGCAGATCTTAATTACTTTTTTATGTAGCTAAACCAACTGAACGTATAAAACGTTGACTGTAGGTTAGATTATGATCAGACGAATTTAACTAAAATTATTCAAATGGAATATATAAATAAGAAAATTGTCTTTGGTGACAAGGATTCGTAACCTCTTACTGAGGTGATAACAATAAATTCTAGCCACTTCCTTCTTTTGTGGTCTTGCTTTGTTTCATAAATTTTATTACTCACATATAGTAATCTAGTAATATTGTTTATTCAATTTTGAGTTTAAATACCAGTTGCTTACTGATGTAGTCTGCTCGGATTTTTCACAAGTTTATAAAATTTTCACGCGTGAATTAAAATTAAGTAAAGTAAATTTTACTTTACGCGTTAGAAATCATTCTAATACTAAAATATGATATAAGATCCATGAAACTAGCGCTAAAATCATACCTATTCTGGTAACGTGTTAGGCGGATATGATAACTCACCTGCATACGAATTCGTTTTCACCGAGACAGAGATCGAGGCACATCTGCCGTGAGCTCACAGTGTGGGTCCTCTTGCCTCGTCCTTTAAGGCTGTATCCTCTAACACGATCGAAACACCAAGCTCTCTCACAAGGGCGAACACCCAGGCACGATTTTTGGGCGTAAATCGTGAAGACAGGAAACTGGGACTTGGTTAAAGCACCTGCAATAAAAAATTGGGTTCAAGATTTTTTTTTTAATTTTACGCTATATCATTGTTACGAATGGTGGTGGTCATTTATTTTAAACAAATTATGATTTGATTCTTATAAAAAATAAAACTTAAATATAGATGAAAAGCAAATTTATCCGTCATTTAAAACTTCATGTAACTACGACGTGGAAAATCCTATCAGAAAAATAAAATAAATAAAATCATCAGCTTGCACTTTAGAATGTCAATAAAAAGATACCAAAAATTCGCTATAAACTTAAAGCTGATGAATTGTTGGAAGATTACAATAATAGTGCTAGAATTATCTTAATGTGAGAATAAGGACGTTTTCTATTAAACACGCATATCATCATTAAATTCTTCATGCTCCGACGTAAGTGTTCTGAGTAAAGAGGCGTTCAACCTTAGCGAATTCAGTCCACGTCTAGACATGGGCGATGCATGGCGATGTAATTGGATCCCTACGCTTATTTCTCTCGACTGTTAAATAATATTTTCAGTTCTAAATCAAATCTCTGTTGATATTTTATGCTTAATTATAACCTCTTTCTTGATTATTATTACGTTGAACGTATTACGTTGATATAATATTTAGGTATTAACTTTATTGTCTTTCGGTCAGTTTTATGTGAATCTACATTATTTTTAAATGACACAGTTGATATTTTTTGAAATGAAAATAAAAAGTTGCGTCATGAGAGCGCACGGTTGTTTTTGCCGTAATTTTCTCTGCTTACTGTTTTGACACTGCGACTCCCATTGCGGTTTGACTATGAAATGAAGCATTCCAGGATGTGGCTTCTAACAGTTCTATTGTATTGCTACTCTATTATTGAAGTTTTGGTCGAAACCATTTGGTTTTGGTTTAAAGATAGTTCTCATTTAGCTAGTTTATTCGTTTCTATTTAAATTAAATATTGAAACTGTACTCGTAATATACAGTTGCATGATTTAAAAAAATAAGTTTCTTGGTCATTAATTTTATTGCTAAATGAAGCGGCAAGCGTTAATTTTTAAGCAATCAATCACTCGATGTGGTGGGAAAATTATACTCTGATAGTAAATTTTAATATAACGTTTATTACTTTTTAAACTGTAAACATCATCTTAGATTGAGCGGATATTTTGATGTCTTATAAAAAATATATATTTGATTATACTACATATATACACTTAAATGAACAGTTAACACCCAGTTCAAGTTAAATTATTATCAATGTAGAAAACGTCAAGAAATAATTAACTATTCGAACACAGTGACTGAAAGCGGATGCTTATATTTTACACGGTCAAAGTGTCCCTTAAATATTGCTAATGAACTAAGGCACAGCGACTGATATGGTAACCTTTACAATTAACATAATCATATTGCATATAATTTTTTGTTGTTCTTAAAACTTTAAAAGTAAAAAATAGGTTCAACAAATAAAGCTCGGTCATTCTTTATAATTCAGCCATTGTTTGCTCTAGAGGTCAAGGCATGTCCCACTTGCCAGTGTTAATAGACGGTCAAGTTTTCCTTTTCGCGGTGAGAGTATTTTTTTCACCAATAAGGCATGATGAGCAAGCACTATGCCGTTATTGGCATTCAAATGATGCGTTGAAGCAAAAAATCGGAACGCTTCGCTTGTTTGTGAGCTCACACGTTTATATCGAACAAACGAGAGTATATTTGCGTCTTTACTATGCCACCTGCTATGTCCCGGTTATAGTAATCGCCGCGCGTGATTATGCCGTTATTGTTCGTCTATTCACATGCTTAATAACTTAATCTTCGTGCATGTTTTGATAAAAGCATAGCGCCATGTTAGCAATTAGAACTGTTTTTAACTTGCTGCTGTACTAGAAATGTATCAATAGCAAATTTTGAAAGCAATTGTTGCATTTAAAATTTGCAAATGTTATGATAAGATTCAATATGAAGAACTCGCGTTTTTTTGTAAACTAAATTTTAATAGATGTTTATTACAGATATGTTTTATTGATATGTTAAAATTGTATTGATTTCGAAATATCTTATTTCGCGTTCACGTACTTAAAGTTGACGACAACAATTGATAAACTTTGATATAACAAAATCATATTCAAATAATTCCACTGATTTCAGTTTCAGTGAAAATATATATATTTATATATTTTTTTTAATTATATCTGAATGTTTCATAAATACCTTTGTTTAACATGAAATTACTATTTACTTTTAAATAGTAATTGTTTGATAGTTAGCGAATATGATGATGTAATTTAGAGACCATGCAGAGATTTGATCTCGTAATATTTTGACGTTGCTTTTCCCCTGTTAACTATTTGGTATTGTGGGTTGGTCTAAGATGTATTAGTTATATGTATATGTATTATTAATGCCGCATCGTTTTAAATACAAGCATTTTTACAGGCATATTTATAATAGAATGATGTAATATTTTTCGACAAAAAAAGTATATACTTAAATCGTGGTAATACACAAACAAGAATACATAACAATACAATATGACTCACCCGGCAACTGGTCGGCATCGGAGCTGAAGAGCACACAGAGACCTGTCTCGTAGTTGACGGCGCGACAGGTGTCGTTGGCCTGACACTGCTCCAGGCAGTCGGTCAACATCAGAGTGCCGGGGATGTCGTCGAGAATGTGCGACGGCGCCGAGAACACATACCTGTCGTACCGATGTACATGTTAAGACAAGCTTGACTTTAACTTGAATATATCAAGGTCTAATTACTAATTTTATAGTCTAATATTACTACTGAGATAATGAAATTAGTTACTAAACTTTTATTGGTACTAATAAAATTCTAAGATAAACCTCGATTTAAATTGAATTTAACAAATAGATTAATTTTATTTATTCCCCTACTAAACTTCATGTCATTGCATAGAAGTTAAAGTCAGATTTTGATAACTAAGCTTCTTATGTCGTTGTGTAGTCTTAATTAAACTCACTACAAACAGTCATCACTCCGTCTTCAGCAAAAGTATACAATTCAGAAATGCAATCTTACCCAGTTACGAGTTCGAATCCAATCATCTCAGGATCACATTCTTCTAGTGAATTGGCTGGCGCAGACGGAGCTGATATTCCACTCGGCGCTGAAGGCGGAACCCCACCCGAAGCTGTTTCGGGGACTGACTGTAGATCTTCTGAATTTTCGGGTGAAGTTTTCGGAGGAGGCGGAGGTGCACCTGGGTTTTTATAATCTTGTGGAGCGGAAACAACCGCTGGTTCTGGCGAGCCAGATTCCACTGCGAGATTGTCCTGCGGTGGAGCATCAGCTGCTGATCTTAGAGTGCCCTCGAATTTTTTAGCGGCTTCGACGGCATACGCCACTAACACTAAGCCGATTATAAGTCGCATTGTTTTCTTGGTGAGAGGCCGTGGCAATATACGTTATCTGTAACAAAAGATATGTTGATTAAACATCTTTTATAAAGCTCAACTACTTCCATCGTAATTACGTGAGAAGCTAAGTGTTGCCTTGTTAAAAACCATTTTTGTATGTTAAATTTGAGGTAAAAAGAATGATAGTTTCATATGAAAATAGTTATTTTGCAATTTAGAATGCGACCTTATAGAATGGCGCATATTTTTATATGATGTGTATCTTGATTTTTTAAATTTTAATATTTCTTTCATAAGAATCGTAGCTTTGAATACGTATATAATAAATAACCAATAACAACCACTCTTAAAATGAGGAAGTAGCTTTACTATCCTTTGTATTCAATTTCTCAAATTACTGAGTAAAACTATGCATCATGTGAATGTGAAAATAAAAAGTGCAATGATTATAATTGCTTGAGCATTAACCGCATAATTGCCATAAATTATTATTAACTTCCAACTTTGCTGTAATATATCACCCGTATTTCACAGAGCACACATTAAAAGTGTATCATTACATAATAAATAATAGACGTGGTATAATTTTTTTTCTGTTCATGGTTCGTATAAGTTGTGAGAATATTTATCCTTGAAATGCATGCAATACATGTCTTACTTACTTTTTAATGCCATTCTTCTCGAATATTACAACGTACATAGATTAGTTTACAATGTTTTGAAGGTATTGGAAACAACATGCGAATTAATGAAATGCCGATTTCGTTACGCTCACGTTTTATATACAATGTACGTAACGGTCTATCTCTTTGGTCTCCATGTAGTCACCGTGGTCAACGGTACTACTTATTCCTATTTTATTGTAAAAATGTTGGCTACGCCTGACGCTAAAAATTAAATTATATATTGTTATCGCTGAACGACATCACGCCGACGATTATTGTGTGCTTTTTGCCTTTTTCATGACATAACCACATTATTATAATGTGATTTATAAGCTATTACGGAGTTTCAATATAGCCAGCTTTCAATTAATTCTTTGAAAATATTGTATGGCTAGAAAGCAAATTAACGATTACAGTTATATAGATTCATTATTATGGCATCATCTACATCGAATTATATTATGAGTATATTAGATGTTTATGTGATCGCTACATAACATATGTAGCTTAAAATGTTCTTAGTTCCTATTTTTTTTTAAAAAACTATTGTATTAGCATCATCCAATATTATTAATCTGGCAACACCAACAACTGCTGCACGCTTCATTCAACTTTTGCGTTTCGTGTCATTACAGAATGTGATGCAAATATCTCATAATAATTTATTATGCGGGCATAAATGTCTGTCTAGTGAGTGGTCTCTTTTGATTTTTATTCGCAATGTTATATTCATTAGTTACATTATAAATTATAAGGAGGTGAGATATAAAATGCCTTTTATTTACTATGAGCATTTCCAATGCATTCAACCCGACAAGAACTTTTTAGTTTTCTTATTTTTAATAATGGGTTATTTCTTTTTTTAGATAAAGTGTAGTTATAAATATATTTACATAATATAGAAAGTATATCAATTTTCTTTAATAGTATTCGAAGGAAACCACTAGTCCATGAGTGACAAATAGCGCACACGGCTCTTTTTTAAAAATAATTAAATTATTAATATTTCCGCTGGCTCTCACAATAAGTAATAATACACAGGACTTTATACTGTGAATGTAACTGAAGTAAATCGTTGTGCATATGCTATTTCTTTAAGGAGCTCTTTCTCATTCTAAATATTTAGCAATAAACATTTGAAAGTAGTAACTTTTGCAAGGCGTTGGCTCGAGTAGTACGACATCTCTATGAAATTAGTTACAAAATTGTCCAAATAACCTCACGATCAGATGTAACCGCTTTATAAATGATCTCGTGCAGGGCGTCTAACAGTTTTACAGAATAAACATTGCAACGGAACGTAGGCAAGACAGTGTTATTTGTCAGGGTCGTAGCAGGCAAAGTTCAGACAGCAAAGTATTAATAAATAAGGGCTGACTTCGTCTTCAATGGCGTGAAATAACAGGAGTGCCGATCATTTTTGCGGTGCCCTACGGCCGGTAGTTACCTACACCCGGATTGATGTAAACATGGTTACAGCTCATGTGGTGTAATCTAAAGGGCACATGTATATCGTGTTATACTACACTCGCTATCAATTCGTGTGTCTTTCATCATTTAAAATCAAAGATTTAAGTATATAGCCCTCCATTAGATAATCGAAATGATCTAGCGCTAAAACTATAACCCTTGCTGCCAAAACTATTTATTGCTGGGGCTTTGAGTTACGTTAAGTGCGTTTATGGCTTATTACAAGCAAAAGTATTTATTTTTTGTCATAAAATTATAGAAAGGTAATTTTTTTTCGTAATTATTATTTTTAAAACCATTGCGCATTAATATTAGCCTTAAAGGAAAGGAAGAAACCCCAGGGGCACTTTGATGCTAAAAACTTGTCTTAATCTTACATCTTGTTAATATTAATATTACTTCTATTTATGGAGGCTGTAAAGACTCGCTTGCATTCCAGAATTTGTCATTTTCACTTGACGTCAAAAATATTTTTAATTTGTACGTCAAGCGGCTACGATGAATGTTTTGTTTTGTAAAAAAGTTTATTTCGAAATACCAGCAGGACTCCGGCTTTTCAAGTTTTACAGTAGGTTTACAACGATAAATTCTTTCTTACGGTGTGACTTTTATTGGACATTTTTAGTTAAAAGTTATCGAGGACTGGCCTGGGAATAAAATAGAGAGCTTACTTACATTAGTTGCGTCATTTGGAGCCGTAGAATAATGCAGTCAGAATAAAATACAAGCAATATTGGATATGAATTTACTCATATACCAAAAGAAACTTTTCCTTTCTGTGCTCAGTCTAAATTAAGTTAGTTAAATACATATAAAACTTAGACAATAGAAGAAGGTATATGAGCTTGTTCAAAGTTTTATAAGCGTGCATAAGCTCTGCGCCAGCGCAAGCTCGATCAGATGGGGTCAGCGCATTCAATGAGCCGGATACCTCCAACCTGCTATTTACGTTCTCCATACTTGTACCAGTTGGCACACTATGGCTACCTTTTCTCGTGGCACTCGCTTATTAGCCACAAAAATTTCACGTTTACCCTATTTAATCTCCATATTCGACGCACAATGATCTTCATTGTTTACCTGCAGGTGATAGATAGCATCTATAAATCAATTGTAAGATCGGTTGGCTAGCCGCTTAGCCGTAATAATTTTTAATTTACCGGAGTGTAGGTAGCTTAGCGGTTTGGACACTTCTAGTCTGATCTACCCAGAGAAAGCGAATACGAATCTTGTCAGAGTTGAAAATTTAAACACATTTTTTGTAAATTTATAACAGTAATTTAATAACAAAAATAAAACTAAAATGTTGCAATTTGTTGAATATTTTTGCCTTAAATTCTTTAAAATAAAAAAAAATATCATATGACTTCTTTCTATAAAAAAAAATAAACATTAAATGAACCACACTTTTTATAAAGAAACTGGCTAACCCGGTTTCCCGTTTGTGTCGCTCTGATTTTGTCATAAATTAAAATGAAACCTATCCTATGTCCTATGTTGCAACCAATACAGTAAAATGAAAAAAAAAAGAAATGTCGAAATCAGTTAAGTAGTGACAGGGAATATATATGTGTGAGTGTTTTTTTTTTTGCTTTCTGAAATACTGTCTCGCAGTCAACTTCTACTACGCGCTGTTTGAAATACAGTCTAGAAAAAACTAACAATGTAATAATAACACATTTATGCTAATCTTGACCCGATGATAACTTTAATACCTATATTTTACAATGGTTTCCCATGTTTTTGTTTCCACTTGCCAAGCTTAAAACAGGAATAACAAAGCGTCTAAGATTAGCCAATTCTTGCTTGGCTAACCTTCATAATTGGCTTCTTACTTACAGCCTAAGTTTATAGTCAGTTGAGTTATTCTTATTATCATAATTAAGTCTTCTGCGAAATGTTTGTTACTGTAGCCAGTATAATAGTGGATGAAATTGTTACTACCTCGCAATTTCCACCTAGTAAAGAAAACAATGATGAGATGTGGTGAGATCTCACAAGTGTTTTGCTAAGCCGCACCGCACCTTTGCTGTTGGGCATAACTGAAGCGCCCAAACTAGGCTTTGTGAGAATATTATTAGACTCTCATTTCAACAGTACAAAAGTTTTTTTTTTTAAATATCCGTTGAACGTTATTGCCATATTTGTACAAGTGACGTTTTAGATGACATTCTTTTACATATTGCAGTCCGTTTATGTACAAAGACGTATCTATATATTTTATGTAAAGTTATTTATTTTGTCAAGTTAAATATGAAGACGTTTTATAATTAACCCTATCTTCTGATCACTACGCAGTAAATAGTAAAAACGGTAATTTCATATAGACTATAACTTTAGTGGCTGAAACGGCCGAACGTTCTGAAACTCCTTATCGAAAGGTGATTTTAGCATAATCTGCTTATTACATTCATTTAGAGTTATTTCCTTTGATATTTTGCTCTTTAAAAGGTCAGCAGCTATCCGTGCAGGCTATGCTCATATGAGGCATGTTTCTATAGCTGCCACATGTGCGCTCAAGCTTGAGGTTAGTGGGTTGGTGCGCCAGTAGCAAGTTAGCCTCGCGATTTACATTAACGAGAAGATCTCGATTTCTCTGGTCTTGATCGACGCGAATCCACCAGCGCAGCCGCCTACATGGCTAACTAGTTCGGGGATTAATTCTATTCGTTCGGGGTTTAATTAAGAAACGAGAAACCAAATCGCGTATCATCAATCTGAAATTTATGCTTTTAGTTCAACTTAATTTCAGCATAGAAAACTTGTTAGCATATCGCATATTATCTTCGTTGTTACTTTCCTTTTCTGTAATTTATTGATGTCTGCGTTATAATCTTAATTCTTAGTAATTATGTCAGGGCTAAGGCTATGAAATATAGTGTGCGTTATGCAAAGTGTAAAATTACTTGTTACTCTTAACGCAGTTAAAATAAATGCCGACACTGCTATGCGAACCGAACCCTTCAGAAAGCAGTTTGAAAAATTGAACCACTTTCCATGATAGTGCTCAAGGCATCACATACCATTGGGCAGGTGGAAATTGCATCGCTTTAATATTTGCTTCATTTGTTTTTATCCGCGGTCTGTGAAAACGGCTATAAAAGCTATTTAAATAAAGCGAGACAATTACTCGAGATAAATCTAAAAGTAAGCTGCGAGTATTCTATTGCGTACATTTGTGGTTGTTTTATATGACTTATCCATTATAGTCAATGACCTGATCTGGAGTAAAAGAAGCTCGTAATTTCACGAGTATTACTATCATATCGAGTAATAAAAAAGTATCTGATCGGTAACAATGTTGCTTTGCTGATAAACAATACGCGCAGACGTGCAATACGAATATCAATTCATAGGAATCAAAAGAGTAATATGTGTAATTTGGGCGCATTAAGTGTCTATGAAATTTTCTAGCTTAAATTCGTTCGAAAAAATCGTCTGATCGTGTTCAAAATGACTCGTACTAATGACTGGGATGGTGTAAAACGTGCAGCTTCAAATTACGAACGTATAATTCCGTCTAGTTTTCTCTGCGATTAATCATGCTAACTCAATGAGGTACTAGTTTTCTAAATCCTATAATTTTATCGCATTGTTGTACGGCAACCTGAGCTTGGAAGTAGGTTTTCGGTGCACTCGCTGTACCAATTCCAATTTTTCAAGGTACTTACTTTTAAAAGAGTCCTCCGTGCTTGCTTTATCTACTATTCTATAGTAGAAACTTCGGTAGCCACTGAAGTTCTTAAGTGTTATGAATTAAACATCTATATGCTAAGCTAATTTGATAATTTTACAAGAATAGTAGCAGTGAAAAGAGTTAAGTTAAAAAAAGCGTTTGTCGACTTGAGTGTTGTGGTTAAGGTATTATCGATTGTGATTGAATGTAATTTGTATTTTGAGCTCATGACATATTTTGTGGTATTCTACAATTTTATATTCCTTCTTCATCAACTTGTGAATAAACTTTTTTATCACAATTATCGAACGAACTGGCATGTGGGTTTTTATTACGAGCAATTTTGGACTTTTAAATTTAAAGACTCGAATGATTTTTTAGCTTTAAGCTTTTGTTATAGGTATTATTAGACAAGTGTGTTTATTCATACAAGCTTTTATTATTTTTTATTTTATTTTATTTTATTGTTAAAGGTACAATAACAGAATACAAATTATTACATTGCAGGTATAAATAACATAACACTTTTTAAATTTATATTCCAATAATAATTGTACACAGCATTGTCACAAAATAACAGTAAACAAATATTTAATTTATTTTATTTAAAAAGTTAACAAGCTTTGTTGGATCATTGTTAATAAGAAAACAAAAATTAAATCAAAAATTATGTTTCATCTGTCTCGTTGTCAATCTGTAATCCAATCTTGCGAATATATTTTACTTACTTGGCGGTTTTCGATTGGGCATAAATTTGCATGGGTATGTAAATCGGATGCAAATGCCAATATTGTTATGACATTAAACTGATCTGATAATAGAGCCAGAAGGTGGTCATGAGAGCTCTGTAATAAAACGACGCAACCCCATTGAGTTTGGACTCAACGTCGTCGTATGAGGGAATATTTCGAAAGTAAATTATAGGAAGTTGAATATATACGAGTATACTTTAAACATTAGAATTTTTATTCTATAGCTATTATATTTTTTATATTGGATGAATTACATGACCGAGCTATTGACATCAAAAATTATACTATCCGAATGTAACTTATTTTAATGTTTATTTAATCACTGTTTAAACTAGAATACTTTTTTATAATAAAAAAATCACAGTGCCCTGAACATTTAAATATATAAGTACTATTGTTACAAGTTTGAAGTGATTAAATGAATATGAAGTTAATCTATATCCTTAAGTTTGTATTTGAGAAGTATTTGAGTAACTATACTGTATCCTGGGAACTGTTTTCTGCATAAAGATTCGAAACTATCTGTATGCCAAGTTACAACCAAATCCGTTCAGCTGTTTTTGCGTGATTGAATAACAAACATACAAACTTTCACATTTATAATATTATTATTATTTTGGTAGAATATAATTCCCAAGTAAACGTAGTTACTTACTGTAGTTTATAAATTGTGTTCTACTACCGTTCCTTTTATAAATACCATCTCATCTCATATTTTTCAATGATGTCAGCACATCTAATAGAAACTTGATTATTGAGCAATCATACTTAGGCTCTTATAATGCAATAATTCGTTTAAAAAATAAAAGTTGGTCAAAAAAAGTTTGGAGTGAGAAGGCCTATGATACAAAAAGAGATCGATAGCGCAGTGACAAGCTTTAATGTTGCCGCTGTTTATATATAATGTCAAAATAAATGAGTATTAGACAAGATCACATACTTTTTTCGGAACCCAAGTAACTAAAGCGCTTGTGTTATGAAATTCAAAAACAGCGACGGTATCACAACACCCAGACCCGAGTCAATATAGAAAGGTACATCTTCACATTCGTTATGTACATTGACCCAGCTTGAGATAGAACCTTACTACTATTCTATAGTAAACCTTGGAGTGACATTACTATGAAAACCAGGATACGAGCCATTCGAACACGGAGATCGACATTGATGGTAGTATAATTCATTATCAATGAAATAGTAAGTTGCAACACTTGAAATTGCAGGGGATCAATATAACTAATTAACAGTAATAAAAGTACAAATTTATAACTCGACAACAACGAGAAAGCGCACATACGTATGGGTCTGGTAGCTCTGCTGATGCTCTAACTTTGGACTTCCGTTTGATTCTAATAATGGTGTAATATTTGTCCTGACTCTACTTCTTATTTAACTATAGTGCACACTACAGTATTGCCCTCCGACAATAATTCTTTTACTCTTGCAGAAATTAATAAACATTTCGATCCTGCGCTCCAGTCCGGGTATAATATACGGTATCCCAACTAATCCGCATTGGGCCCACGCGGCTAAAGGCCTGAGTGCCCAGTGACACTTGTTTGATATGACACGATAAGAAATTTGAATTTTTGAAGTAATAGATAATTTTCTTGATATCCACCCAGTATTATATTCGACGCAAAGCTCTAGGAGTCGTATATTATTAATATAGTCAATCATCAATTTATGCTGTCAAAAGTTATTTTATTTTCGTCGTAACAGGGAGGTTCCATAAATTTTGCCTAATACTGGTTTGTGGGTTGTCAACTTCAAATAGGACCGTGACCGCATTTGCACCTGTTCTACCAACATTACCGGTTACCCTTATCTCCTTTAGCCATTACCTATACCAATAATCCACGGACAACACTAACTTTCTGCTGAATACGTATTACATTACACTATAATGTTAATCGTTCTTTAGCTGTATACTTTAAAATAGTATTGGAACGTTGTGTGATGACCGTTAGGTGCAACAGTAGCGATCCTGCCTTTCGCATCAACGGTCCAATCCGAATTCCGAAGGGGCAGATGTTTGTATGATGAATACGAGCATTTGTACCTGAGTCATGGGTATTTTTATATATTTCTATGAAATTTACATATCTATGTAAATATCCCTATCCGTTACCCAAGTATCCATAACACAAGCTTTACATTGCTTATTTGAGCTAGGCTAAATGGTGTGAATGTAAGAAATATTATTCATTTATTTATTTTTAATAAGCTGTAAAACTGAAAATCATCCTGCTATCTATTTGTTTATTCCTTTTACTTTATCATTCAACGCTATGTGAGTGTGACGAGTAGTTATCGTTTGCCTCGCTTTTGAAATTTATAATTATGTAAGTCGAAATTGTATGAATTTTCGGTTTGATTTAATTCCAGTGATTGATAAATTTTCTACATCAAAGTTTGTTCGCGGTCCTTGCTGCGCGATTGATCGTTGTTGGTAGACAAATTTCGCTGTAAAGCATTACATTTTTGCGTGAGAAGAGAAAGCCGGCGCATGTTGTGCGTAAATAAAATAAATCGCATTACTTTGTAATTGAGTAAATAAACTTTCTATAGCTATTCAATTGATTAAAAAATAGGAAAAAATTAACTCCCTTAATTTTTTAATCTATGTAAAATAATAATTAATTCATGTGTCAAACCAGGCAAATCAAGTAATGGTCACGCCAATTTAATTTTGTGCAGCGGAAAGGTAGTGGGCCGCATGTTAATGATAGAGCGTACTAACACAATGTTACCTACAATGAATATTTGAAATAGTGTATAATCTCGCATATTCCAAAAAATGCATTTATTCGTTTATTAGATTACCAATACACACTGAAGAGACAGTCTGATATTCCTATTTAGTTTATGTTATTTGTTTCTTTTAGTGATCGATAAATCATAACATGAAATCAGATAAAATACGGTCCTTCAAGTAACTCGCCTACGCTTATTGCATTAGTAGTTTCATACGATTTAAGACAAAATTACAGAGGTACCTCTGCAATGCGCCGTACGTAATCAAAGATTGATTTCAATCACACTCCCGGATGGAGAAAAGAATAACTGTATTATTGACGGCATAAAATATATATTTTTATAAACATCTGATTTTTATCAAGTAACTAATGATTTAAGACGCTTTTTTTGTTACTGATATCTATATAGGTGGAAGTATTTAGATTACTACATCATGATTTTATTATATGGTTTCCAGCTTTCCAACTTAAATACGTTAGTCCTATTTTATCAAAAACTGTACCTATACAATAAGTTAGTCCAGTAGTTTCGGGTTTTTATAAATTATATGACGTAAATGACACGATTCGCTGGGCGTCACTGCGGCTTCAGTCGTGCTGTAACGGCATCCTCAATCATCTGTAATTTGATTTCTATGCTCAATTATTGCGTTCGCGGAGGTCGAGGCGGCCCTACTCTTTCTACTTCCCCATTTCCACCGGGCCTACTGCATTATAATACACAACAAATTACACAAACGTACGCATCGAAGAAAATTTTCTTACGGTATCACTATCCTCCGTGGCTGCATAATTCAATTGTCATTAATATTGCCGAACCAATACAGTCAACAATAGTGCCGATTTGATGGATGTCATGCGGAGCGAAATAGGCGTGTGCTTGAAATCGGTAGCTGTGTCACGTGACTTCTATCACGAATTCTATTGATCAGACGCCGCACGATCGTTTCGTGGTCGTGCGCCGTGAAACTTGAAAGGAACGTAAAATTTCAATTCAGATTAAACGCAGTGACTCTACAAATCGTATTCCGCGGACTTATTATATTATACGTATAAGTAATAAAAATGGAGATGCAATTACACCTTGGTGAAGAGTAATTTAATCGAGCTTTTCTTGCCGTGCTGTGTGGACGTGCCATTGTGGTGAAGGCTAATGAAGTTAATGCGTTTGTGAACTCGTGAACGGCGTCTTGAAAGCGGACATCGATGGTACTGTTTTTCCTAACAGTGTGCCAAAGGGTGTGCCTACATTCTGTGTTCAATGGAGCGTGAAAACTAGTTCCGCTTTCGTGAAATAGCGAAATACCGTCATGTCCTGTGTTGGTTAAAGAAGTTTTAAAGACGTTTTCTTTGTCGACAAAACTACAAATTTATTTGGTCTTATTTTTATTTATCGCGTTTTCTGTGTAAATGGATTTTTCAGAAATGTCATATGTTTTGAGTTGCTTTCAGTTTCGTGTATAAAAAAGTTAATTTATTGCAATGATCATGAAAATTCTCCCTTGACTCCAGTAGCGTCTTTAATGTCACAATAGGGTACCGTGACGATGGCGCTTGTAATGATAATCGCTGGTAGCGCATGATAGAACTCTGCACGCGCGCCGGTCACGACGCAGCCCCGGGTGACACCTAGGAAACACTGACTGGCTTCAGTCATAAACCAAACCACGTGATCTCTAGACAAGGAATAAACAACAATCTTTTTAACTCAAAACTAGAAAATAGCATAGGCTCGTTCTCCATCTATCACGTTGAAAGATGCCGACGCTAAACTTGTTTCTTAACGACATGCAGACAACGCTAACGATTCAGTTGGTGACCTGGTCAAACGTTACATTTTTGTATTTACCCGGTTAAAGAAAATTTACAAGTATCAGTCGTGATTTACGATGTTTTAACGCACGCAATGCACGTTTGTACATGGGGTGCGGATGATGGTCATAACGCGTTCGTGTGGCTAACAGTCCAGCGAAGTGGTGCAGTAACGGTAGGCGCGTGGTTTCGCATGAGCACACGAGCTTCGGATCCGCTCCGCTTAGATGGCAGCTCACCAAAATTGTAGGCGATAAATACGCGGCTAATTCTGATTTTACACCAATATCTTCTTTCATAGCACGGACGGACCTTATGTTATAATAAAGTCACGACGTCAGACGGCGCCCTACATTTGCTTGCTTTTACAAGTAACTGTTAAAAACAAGTTATAAACTTATTGAAATGGCGAAGTCCTAATATTACAAATATTACATTATCGACATACGAATTGAGTTATAATAAGGCCGGTATCTAACAAAATTTTTTGAACTAATTTAGTGTAAGTATTCGTTGATTAACAGTACTTACTACGTTACCACTTGTCGTAGGTCGGACGACGATGGATTACGCTATGGTATTGCACTAACGGCAACACGATCAACTCTTATAATCTACGTACATCAGCTCGACACCGACGTGGCCTGCACTCGTAAATAGAATCAGCTATCGACTCGGTGATACATCCGTTGATACCGAATGAAATATGAGTAACTGTCTAGACACGCGAAAGTTATGAACTGTGATAATGAGGTATTGATGGTGGATATTTGAATAGCAATTTAGTTAGATTAGCATCTACCACCTACAATAAACGAGACACGGGCGAAGGGATTTCAAAACAAATAGCTGATTAAACTTAGCCACGCGGGTGAAGTTGCTGATCGCAGGAACTAGACTTCTGTAATAACATCGGCTATATTTTGTGGGCCATGATCAATTTGATTGTACAAGTATTAGATATATAAATGTCTATTGCAAATTGCGTTGTGGCTTCACGGGTGGCATTAAAATCAAATTCAAGATACTGATCGTGCTCACACAAATATCAGAATCAAGTAAGAAGTCAAGTTTTCATTGATAAAGCTTGTTGGCGGCCAATATTAGTTAACACCTCAATACCAGAACGGAAATGAGATCGTGTTGGACGCTCGCCAATAAATAGAAAACCTCCATTGTGTTATTGCACGTCATTTGTAAAAGACCGAGGCTTGGGGGACATCAAATTCACTTGTTTTCTTTCATCGACTCTAAAATGTATCTAGTCACGAAGAATTGTTTCTTTTTAAAAAAGTTAATCGGTTCTTTATTATACCGGGTTAATGTTTGGTTTTTAACCGAAAGTGAAATTGATGATTTTATGTGGAATGAAAGTAACCTTTATTATCTTTTTGTTCTGTTGGTTCAAACTTTAACGCAGCGTGATATACTTTTACTTGTTTTTATAATTCCCCAATTCGCTCCCCTTAGCCACATATATAAATGCAGATTGAAGAATATCCATCGCTTACGTTTTGCAATCCAATAAATTTTGTTATTGCGTGGTTACCCGTTACTCTACATGAGATTGAAATTGGGAAACGTGTGAGCATGTACGCATAAGTAGATTCGATCGATTTCCTGAGCCGATACCCATATTCCATGCAAAGAACTTTGAACGTATGTTAGTAATCACTAATTGTACGTTACCTACACGGTACATATATAAACTTGTTTCATAAAAAATTACAATTGATTACAAGTGCTAGCGGTATCATATTTTGCGTGGGAATTATTTTTATTCCACATTCATCATCGTTTTCTGTAAAACTATACATTGAATTTTCGAAAACCCTCATACAAAATCTTTATAATCTAACATTATCATAAATAGTACTGGAAAAGAAAAAAAGAATTTCAGATTGAACAAAGGAAAAATATAAATGAAATAAGTCGATGAAACTTTAATATTTCGAAAACGCAGCGCGGGATGTTCCGTCATTAGGTATGGTTTGTCGCACGTATCGATTGTACGAATTTTTCTACGTTTTATGCTGCTTGATTAATGTTCACTTTCTTAGATTATTTATTTCTGTGCATTTAAACATTTAGACTAGATTTTTTTGTTAGAAATTCTGACACCAAATAAATATCAAAATATCTATTTAATCATTTAGATACTTTTCAAATTTATTTCGAAGTTTCATTTTAATTACTTAGTTTTATTTTTGTTTAAATTTCCGTTTGTTTGAACAGTCTTTGTAAGTTATAGCAGTCGTCGTCGAAGGATTACATAACAGGGCACTTTTGAATAGGCCTTTTTTCAGGACGTCTTCTATTTAGTCACTGAAAGTTCGCCTTGGTCTGCCTTTACCGACCTCTCCATGTTCATTTGCCTCATATACTTGTCTTGTCAGTCTTATTCTTTTATTATTAACGAAAAAATAAACTTTCGATGTCTTGGGTATTTATAAGTCTGAATCGCTTAGTTATCAGTTCACTAGTTGCTCCAACAAAGACAGTTATGCACACAATTGAAGCGTATTTATATGACTTGTATACTGATTCTAATAATAAATGCGCAGCTTTTTACTTCTTGTGAGAAGAGCTCGCGCCTCTGTTGGCATGTTTATTACCGAGTGTGCGCTCTTTATGCATTGGTTGTACTCTCACCTCGATCCTGTCTCCTTTTATTATTTCCTTTTATTAAATTCAAACTTTAGTTGCCGTTGTACCTATTTATTTGACAAATTTATATACACAATATTTCCAGATCCCTGTTATATAATTGTAAAAATATTTTCAAAAGAGATCAATAAACTATATATTTAGCCATTTTACTATGGACCAATAATTTCAGATAGGTACTTCTTTTGCGAATTTCTTTGCTTTAGATTCATCATAATGTAAAAATATAATCATACGTACAATTAATTGAGCTACATAAATATCTCAGCAATAACTTTTTACTGTACATTTTCGCACCAGCTATCAAAGTTTCGTTTCGTCTTGGATTATTAAAACAATGTGTTTTTATAAACTAAGAAATTTGGTAGTGTAGAAGGCGGGTGGGTAGGTGGTTTCATAGTCAAGCAAAAGTCGGGAAGAGCAGGCGGCACTACAGCCCCCGGCAACCACGACCGCCCGCCTCCGCCTACCGCGCACGCCGCCATTGTTCCACCTCGCCCTATCGTACCCGCGCCAGATATCCCGGCCCTTACAATTAAAACCTACTTTATGAGCTCGCTCTAACTCCCATCTAATGAAAAGAATTTCATGCTACATAAATCCTATTCGAATGCACACTGAGTTCGTGCAGCATGCCTCCACCAGCAGCCGGAAAGCAATTTTTTTAGCGTTATGTTATTTGTTATGAAATTCTTCATCGACATTTTAAACTAATAAATTCATAGAATTTTACGTGTTTGCTTCAGAGTCGCTTTACTAATGAATATTCGGCCACTCTGAAGTGGTTATAAACAACAATCAGGATTGGATTGTCTCGGCATGATCATTTTCCACGCACCATGAACGTCAGTGGTTTCGAACCAAGACCAACTACGTAACGTTAAGTTAATATGTAATTGATTGACTTCCCGGAGTAAGGGAGCGGCGACGTAATCCTGTCCCACTGATGTCGGATGCAAAAACACTAATGCTATAACGGTTAGTTGACTCTTCCGGCACGCAATATGCTGCTAACGCTTGCTTTTGACTGTTGATAAATTGAACGGTCGCTTTCAATCCCACTCGACGGCCATGCGCCCCACATGCTTTCAGAAATGCACCATGATATTAATGCAACACGAAGTTATAATCGTATTTGATATTTATCAATATTCCATCTAATGCACTTAATAGAAGATAAAATCCATAATATCAAGTTAAAAAAGTGGGTCAAGATTGAGAGATAGTATGATCACGATGCGTAAACATTATTACGTTAACCGTTATGTTATCGGTGTTTATTGATGACTTACATTACCATTTTAAATGTAATGGTTTTAGTAATTAAATTCACATCTGTTTGTTTAAAACTGTCAATCATTCTGTTTGAATTTTGACTGTGTACTAATGACGCCTTCCGGCGAAAATAGAATACGATGTCGACTGCGAAACAATTACTTGCCTAAACTTTTAGATAGCATCAATTTTGTGTTTATGGCCATGAATGATTAATGTTACAAATAAATAGTAATCAGTGGTTACTAGCAAAACCGAATACATCATTCATCAGCTTAGACAAGAGCTGTAACGGTATGCATTGTGTCATAATGGTATTTTTACTTGCTTTTATTTGCGCTCATTAGTTTGGGTGCCCCACTATATAAACTGCGGAAGAGGTTCTATTGATCGTGGAAGGCTTTCATTGTGGACTATCATTGTAGTCGTAATTCACAAAATTTATCGCTTAAAATCAGCACATAAAACGGTACATTTGGAATACTCATTTCCTCACTCATTTCATTGTATGTGCTAATTTTTAGCATGTGTATTTTACAAGCTTTTATTTACTTTCACCTGTCCCGGTGTCTGTAATGAGATCTTGCAAGTTAAATTTGACCCACTTCCCGGTTTCCGATTGAGCTGAAATTTTAATGCATATGTATATCGCGTGACAATGCAATATTATGATGACATGTAGCTGATCTGATGCTGAAACTGGAAGATGGCCATAGGCACTCCGCAATAAAACGACACAACCTTTAAACATATAAACAAACTTTAAACATATAACTTGTTAATATACATTATACAGAGTACTAAGCTCTCGTAGTAATCTAGACGAGTATATTGTTAGTTCTTGAATATTGAATACAGGGTCAATACACTTATTCAAGCGTCACGTCATCTCGTACCTACCGTTACCAGGCGATTGATCGGCCGTTTACGAGGCTCGTTTGAGCACATTGCTATTCATCTTGATACTGTGCTATTAGGAAACAACTATTTTTTGTCTAAAATTGTTGCTATTTTGTTGCTCTTGTATTGATTCTCGCGCAGCTTGTAACTTTTAGTACTTTGGATCTTAGGCTTGTACCAGCTTGCTGGCAGCTCAATCATCCGAGAATACGCTTTAATCAGGCGCTTCGAATGAGCAATAGAGAGTTTTTATGGTGTCGCTATCGCGATAGTTTACCGGAACAAGCTCGCACGTAATTTATGTGGAGCGATGTATTGCGGCCACATGATGAGACGCGAAACCATGTCGGCGCGCGAATCCCGTTGGGGCGGACGCCATTACCGCCCACCGCACCGCGCACGCGTTGAAAAACCGACTTCTACACAAAGATGTCGTACACAGATAACTTTCGACGGACACTTGACGACAGACACATCTCCGCTCCCGCGACTTGTTTATCTTCCTAATCGGAAGCTCACGCTGAATATCTAAATATGTTTGCAGACCATACTATATAGACAGTGGTTCTATATATATGCTTACGACACCATTTCCCGCACATCTATATGCAAGGTGGCTATCGTAAGACCCTGCAGATTTCTAAACAGCACTCGTAAAACAAACAATATCTTCATGGAATGCGAAGCGGCCGCTTTACCACCTTTTTTTCGTTATGTACATATTAATGTTGCATTACGACTACTGCTAGCGAGCTTGCTCGGCTTTCTTTGAAGAAAGATACCAAACGTAGAACTTGTGTAAACTCTTATATCACCTACTTATTTGACAAACTGCCGACAAAAGTACTTATGCATGTGGTTTTTAAAGGCACTGATTTAAAGAGGCAGTTGTAAATAGCAGTTTTGGTAAGTTAAAAATTATAAATGGCACTTTTGATAACTAGTTTAGTAGTTAAAACAAAGGAGTAAAGTAAACAAAAATGAGAAATAAAAAATAATGAAATGGATCAGTGAATATATAATTGAGCAGGAAAATAATTAAATGGGCGGTAAAAATTATTGAACGAGCGGTTACGTGTGGGCAGTAATAAATCGGAATTTGTCGGTAGGATATCTCATTCTAAGCAATTCTATAACCTAACCTAACCTAACCTAACCAACCCTGTGATTCCTCGCTACCGCCACCCGCGCTAATAAGCTCCGCCCAACTAACGAACATTTACCTGTCTTTTCAATGAATTAAGTAAAGGGTTCACCCGAACTCATGGGTGTCACCGCTCGCTATGATCTGCCGAAATATTTATCGAACCGCTCAGTCCATCATTTTTACTGCTCATTCAGTTATTGTACTGCTCAATTGTTTTTAGAATTGACATTGTATGATAAAATAACCGACTAATTGATTTTTATTACTGTCCATGTTTTACTGACGCAATAATTAATCAACCGCCATTAAATTAAATAACTGCTCAATATGTCTTCCAACTGATCATAATAACATATCGAATATTTAAACAACAGCTCAAAAAATTAGTTCCCGTTTTAAATATCTAAACTTACCTTTTTACCATAGACACAAACAAGATACAAACTTATTGGTAATTAAGTAGCTTTTCAAAATGTAAAATAATGATGTTATCCTTATATCTCATTTCGGACTTGATGTGGCCAACCGCAATTTACTTATTTAGAAACTAGAACACGCTGGTATTTTTTGATCTATTCTGCGAGTTGTTTAAAATGTTCTCAACTTGAAATTGATCGTGGTTTTTATTCAACAGTGAAACCATCTTGCCCTCAAAATGAACTCCGATGACGATATTGTCATTCTACAAATTACACTTTCGGACTCTGGTGACACGAAAATAACAATTCTTTAAAATGTTTTCATATCTCATTAACTCGGAAAATCTTTGGCATACAAAATAAACGATATTTCAAAGAGGATAAAAAAGAGTTAATGGCTGAGATATACTTCTACAGTGATCTAAATTTCTTTTAACTGTATGACAGTAACACTTCTTGCTCATCAACTAAGTCGAAAACTCTTTCTGTAATAACCGGGACCTTTAATCGGCTTTATAAATTCCATGTATGAAATATTAATATGTTTAATGCTCTTGGTTTATTGTTATGGTATATATTTTCAATAAAATAAATAATTGCAACGGCATTCTTTATACACTACAATGATAGACGTTAAAAGTTATAGTCCAGACATTTAATAACACTGGAAATATAACTCTAATGCGAGCAATTACGTTGAACATGTAAAGATAATTGTTAAACTGATGATGAAACGACGACGATGGTCACGTAAAAGCTTGTCTAATAGCAGCCACTAATGTTACTCGAGCTTTTCACCTGACATTAAATCTACTTTATTGAAATATATGCATTCAACGAAACTATAATTTTAACTGTCAAGTTACTACAACATTGATTAGTTACGAACATTTATCATAGTTTGCAATTATGCATTTACAAATAATGAACTCCATAACTCTATGTTACCTTTTAGAGCGCGCTTCGTAAAGCGGCATCATAAAGCGACAGCTAATCGTTCAGATTGCCGACGATATAATAAATAAACATACTACCCGAGTTGCGTTAGCCAAAGAACGAACACTGATCACCGAACCACGTAAGCACTAAGTATAATGAGAGGGTCAAAGGTAAGATGTTATCGGTCGGCCGATCTGTTCAGGTCGTCTACTATCCATTGTCAATTAAAAGCCGCTGGCTAACATTGCGACCGCCTTTTGCTTGTTCTATAGTCTCTACAAGGAATGCTTCCCGATGCATAGGTACCCGGCGCCTCGGGGTGGATATTGCTCGGACATTTCCTGTATTACTACTAGGCATATTCGCATTGAACTAATCTTTATTCCCAGTGTTTGCTAAATTAACATAAAATCTATTATGATTTGAATCGAAATTGAAACCATTGTTAAGTGGTTGATGGACTTCAATATAAGGAAAGCGGTTCAAAAATGTCTATTTAAAACTTTGTTCCTATGTGCATATCAACTAAAGCTGTTCGTAAATATCGAATTTTGATTATTAATGTTTACCGTTTTTAACACCATATTGACATCAAGCAAGTCAGAAAAGATTCTTCGATATATCAATAATTAAGTTGCCTAAAACTACAATTACAACATTTATTTAAAATACCTACATTATAATGCTCACTGTAGGATAAAGTGCTTTCAAAGATATCTTAAAAGATAAAACAACCTTTTGAATGTGGAGAAAATTATTAAGTTGGCTTTAAAATAATATAGGAACATTAATCCTTGCAAGCTACAATCAATCACGTACATAGTGTTAATTTTATAACATTTCTGCTCAATTGCCCTTATAAATGTGGTGTTATTCTCCTCATCTATTACCGTAACGCATTTGGTGAACACCGGCTTTCTTCATAATCGCATCATTGCAGGTCGTAACCCGAACTATGTGGTAAACGTTTTAAGCTATCCCGTAGAAGAGCGAAAATAATTCGAGCTATTCCTCTTGCCTAACGAGCCCTCGGGAACTTTCAATATTTGCTAGTGCATTGATAGTGGGCTACGTGGTTAATTAAAAATATATGTCAAGTTCGATATTAGTTATTAATATTTAACTCCATATAAGTATTTAAATAAAATTTGCCTTGATGAGATATTATTTTTGTAATGCTAGTTCTTAGTACTAGTTTGTTAATTTTTGGATAAATCTATAAAAATTCCTTTACTCAATGATGATTATTATGACAAAATTTCGATACCTTGTGTATGAATAACTTCGAAAAGATATTTGGCAATAAGGTGGAAAACGGTAAAAATAACAGGATGATGACCGAAAAAACCGGTCGACTGCATTTTTACGTTGAGGAATACAAAATTGTATATTGCAGCAGCAAAAAATTACACTGGATCGAGCATGCGGTGCCTACATTGTATTCGTTACTGATTTTTTATTGCGGTGATAAATTCAAACTAGTTGCTAATTTTACATTCTGTTACTTTTTATAATAACAGGCTTACCACATAATAAGTAATACGGGGGTAATGATTTTAAATATTTTATCTTACGTTCTTAAGTAAACAAGACAGAAATTAATACTTGCTAGCTATGGTGACAATCAATTCCATGACATCAGTCAAATTTGATAATTAACGTTGATTTAAAGATAAGTGCACATATCTAATTATTTTACGCGTCACTACTTAAATGTCAGGTTGATACAAAAGAAGCTAACTGTATCTATTCGCACTTCGTTGGGTTTGAGGTCGTTATTTCCCCGAAATATTCTTAGATAATTTGACATCATTGTAATGTTGTATTGGAATATCAACCGTTTCCATTGTGCCCTGCTTTTCACGTAACGTCTATACGTAAAGAGATCTATTAGTATAATTGCAAAGAGTATTGTATTTGAGTGGCATTATTATATGTATTAATTTAGTTAAATTATTAGCTCTATATTTTATAATATGAGCAATAATGGGTCCTGAACATTCCTTTACGAGAGGCGAGCGTGTTATTTTCTGTACATTTGCTGTAAGTGCTTCCTCAATGTCTAATAAGACATAATGACGTGTTATTTCTGAAGATTCACGAATTCCGATCGCAGGAAAGTAAGGTGCGTCTTCGGGTCACTGACCTGTGGGTTCCAGAAACCGCTAACTGCTACCGCCGTCGTTCTGCAATCAAAAGAAAAAAATACAATTGTTAATTACACAGTTTACACGTAAGCGTATCTCAATTATGACATGATGGATGAATTATAGGCAGGTGACTCGTAATGACATGGCTGATGCAGAATTCTACAGGGGTAAACTCACGCTCGTGATTCCTATACAGGAACTGAGCAACTTCCCTGTATCGGTTTATAATTACGATTGTTTCAACCTTTAAACTTTTCATGAAAGTACACAAGTGCTCCGTTATCTATTTGCATAAAATTAGTTATTTGTTTTGAAGTTTCTTTTGTCATGTGTATTTTTTATGCTGAGAATGATTATTAAAACAACACCCTAGTTTTATTTCTTAAAAATAATACATATGTGGTATTTTTGCGGTATCTGGGAATAGCAATGACTGATTGCGTATATAAAATACGCTTGGGTGCATAAGTATACTGACACTACGTATTCTTGTCTAAACAATTACTAAGTATATATCTAGATTAAGTGTTCTTTAGTATTTATAATACCAACACGTACCTTTATCATAAACTGTTAAAAGTCATTGTTTCAATGAGCGGAATCAAAAATGTTTAGAAATAAAATCTAATAAAGTTGTTTTTTTAATTATTATGTGAAACCTTCGGTCAACTGTATAAAAATGAATCGTTAAATTCAATCTACCTTTCGTAATTTTTAAACTTTCCGGTTTCTCTAAGATTTAAAATACGCCTGTAAAACAAAACAAAGAAGTCTCTCCAAGCCCTCAGGTATTTAATAAAATAAATACATTTATCTACTCTGATACTATAATACAAAGATTCTAAAACTGAAAACAAAATGCTTATGACAAACATTACGTACAGGCCAAAAATAATAAAAAAAAAAGTTTAATTACGATACAGGTCTTGTATGGACACCTGTATCATAATATAACTTTATCTACTCTAATACTATAATACAAAGATTCTAAAACTGAAAACAAAATGCTTATGACAAACATTACGTACAGGCCAAAAATAATAAAAAAAAAGTTTCATTACGATACAGGTCTTGTATGGACACCTGTAACATAATATAACTTTTTTATCATAACGATACACCTATACAACCTCCAGCTGGACCAAGGAGGTTGAACCTCTACTTTAAAAAGGTTTCAATGAACGAGTCCTCGACGACCGACGCAACACGCATGCGCAATTGATGTTTGCACCTTGGCGCCAACATTTGACATTTAAATAAATTTGTTGTTATATTCAGCGTTTTATTTGCAATATTGTTTTACATATTATAGTATGAGAGTAGATAAAGTAGTGTATGACACTGTACATAACTTGGTCTTATAACACTCGTGTGATGCTATAAAAAAACTCGCCTACGGCTCGTTTTTTTAAAACACACTCATGTTATAAGAACCCTTATTATGCAACAGTATCATAAACTACTATTTTAATCATAACGATACACCTATACAACCTCCAGCTGGACCAAGGAGGTTGAACCTCTACTTTAAAAAGGTTTCAATGAACGAGTCCGCGACGACGCAACACGCATTCACAATCGATGTTTGCACCTTGGCGCCAACATTTGACATTTAAAAAATCTTTTCAATATTTAAACAAAGTTTGGTTTTGTTTGCAACATTGATTTAAGTAATATAGTATGAGAGTAGATAAAGTAGTGTATGACACTGTACATAACTTGGTCTTATAACACTCGTGTGATACTATAAAAAAACTCGCCTACGGCTCGTTTTTTTAAAACACACTCATGTTATAAGAACCCTTATTATGCAACAGTATCATAAACTACTATTACGATTTCTGTTCGTACTCGGTTTGACGAGGTTGCATATGCTAACTTGCGCAGAGGCAATATCGTAACCGATGAGGTTAATCCGAGGTGCAATTATTGCTAGTTGAAAGGTTGTATATGCAAGATTATTATTTTTATATAATTTTGGTAGTCCATAAACTAATTTAACAAATGTTTCTTTGCTAGAGCAAAAGTTACCAGATTACCAAAACAGTTTGTTTTCTTTTCATTCATTTTTTTTTCAAACTTAATTTTGGATATATTTAGTTCTTACATTCTGCGCACATTACACATAATTTCTATTAAAATATTGTGACGTAGAACATATATAACGACCATTACGTTAGTCATGTTGTGATCACGCCTCCTTTAAAGGAGTCGAAACGTTATGATTAAATATAAATTATGCGCAAAACCGTGAAAAACTTGTTTTATTTAAATAAATTTTGGACATTTAAAAGGTAACGTTTGTCTGATGCGTATTTCTGTGTAGACCTAGTTGTGTTAAAAATAAATTATATTACAACGCGAAGAAGGACAGAATTTTATATAAGTGAAATAATTTACACTTACTGTTAATTTAAATTAAATGTACACAAGGATTCAAGCAAATCAAATGAAACCATTAGCTTTTCGACTCTTTCTATTGAATTAGCAACAATCTCCGTATTATCATGTAAAGTTTTCTACAAGCCCGTTTTCTTGATATTTTAGTTTCTCGTTCTTTTGTATTCTAAACAGGTATGTCAAAAAGAAGATGGCAATATTTGCATATTAACAGTATCTTTATTGCCACCGTCATGTAAACGCTACATAAGAATTAAGATATTTCGAAAGTTTGCTAATTTATTAATTAGTATTTATTTCTTTGTTTCAGGTAATTGCTGTATTTTCTTTACGCTGATAATAATTATAAATTTAGTGTTAGTTTTTGGTCAAAGGGGTTTAGTAATTGTTACGTAAAGGTTGTAAGGTAAGGTGGTCCTAAAACTATTGTAATTGCATCAATGGTAAACATTTTCTAAAATGTTTACCTTCTCTCTAAAATAACCTACATTAGGACAATTTTTTCGTGACTTAAAAAGGTTTAAAAACTTTTTTTCCATTTATTTCTTTTCAAATGAAGGGTCAGTTTTTAAGATTTCTTGGTTACTTGACAAAAGTTTAAGCAAAAGAAAAGACTACTTAACCTTTTGAACGTTTGTTTTCTATTGAAATGTACTGTATATATTTTATGGTAAAATGGAAATGCTTTTAAGGCTTCTAAAATTAAATGTTATTTTTTCTAATTTTCATTTTAGGTCTAATTACTGAGCAAGCAAGGTACCCACAGAATGATTAAAAAATAGTATCGAACGCACGTCACACTAGTTACACATATCTAATTCTTCTCTCAAATTTCTTTTTACGAGTCAAACCAACTATAACGTCACTTTAACCAATCCATCATAAACATCACTTATGTAGTTCATGTGATCATTGAACCTTAAACTCGAATAACCATAGTTACTCTTAAAGATGTGCGCTCGATTGCCTACATTTTAACATCTGACTAATTAAAACCGACAACAATATAATGGTGAATATCAAATAAGCTGTGTCTCAGAATTTAAATAAGTTTTTTACTATATTCATATTTATAGTAACGTTTCTCAACTAAAAATATTATTATATTGTTAAATAAGGTAAGTATTAACATGTTCCTGATGATTATTTTATTATATTAACAAGAATTTTGATACGAACAATATTAAATAAACCTGAATAATACTTAGTCAAGGTTGCAATAGGCAGCCACTGCAGTCTAGGATCAAAAATTGGCAACAGAGTGTAAAATTCAAAATTAGATTTTTCCGTTTATTCAGTTAGTGCTTATTGCAATTTCTGCCAGATCTTAAAACACTATAGTGAGCACTAAAAACAATAAGTTCAAATACCATATCTATGAAAGAGATTGACTATTTTACAAAACCCGTCCGTTTTCAACCCCTTAAAACCCGGGAGCATTATATCATGCGCGCGACAACGATACCTAAAATCCGCGAGCATTATATAATGCTCTATAGCGCGCAGTCTGATTTAATCGTTATTACGGCTTTGGTAATGTTTCCTTTTGATTTAATAATATTTATTCCCCGATAGAGAGAGAAATAACGCATTTAACACGAAGCTGGGCTTCAAGGGGTTAAGCTAGGGTGAATAGGCACCTTCTGGATTAGCTCGTTACATCATGGATCCTGTCTTGGCCCCCGGGCTTGATTGGTATCAAAAGTGAATCAATTCAAAATAAAATAATATCCATTAAAACATTAGATCTCCTATAAACAGTATCTTTACGGTCTATCAAATAAACTTTTGCCATAATTATTTTATTCTCAATTTACTCTTAAAAAAGTCGTTATTTATATTATAGTTATGCAAACATGCGCGGTATATTTTTAATTGTAAAATATCCTGAGCTATCGTAACCCTTTCATGCTATAAACTTATTTTATGTGTTTAACTAAATGCCAATATTGATTGTGGAGATTTCTTCACTGATCTTCTTTGATGAACTATATATCTATATTGATTACGTAAAATTAACAGATTACGACAAGCATTAAGTTTATCTCACCCCTCATTGTCACCTTTACGATAAATTGTATACAAATATCAAAGGCAGTCAAATTTCACCTGTCATTAATTGTGATCTCTTTAAATATTTTACATACGGTTTAGCGGGTTAGCCGTTCTTTGCTTATTTTAGAATTCGAAAGCGTTAACAGGGCGCATTATACAACCGTTACAGCGTTCGTGATACTGGTTCATGGATTTAGCGAGACCTAATATTGTAGTGTTTTGTCTCGATTAGGTTGACGCGTAAATTACAGCATTTGCGCTTCAGAGGTGCGAGGTGATGCGGGCGCGTCAGCGCAGCCGCCGCTCCGCCCGTTACGTCCTGTCGCGCACTGTCACGATCGGAACCAGCGCCCGCGCACATCCGTCACTGTCACGCCGGCCAGTGTTCTCATGTGATCACGACACCTAAAGGAAGCGTTTTTATCACCATTACGTAAAGAAGCCATTACCGCCCTACCTCGGCCCTTCCGATACACTGTTTTAAAGGTAGTTTAATCTCAAGCAGTAAATTCACATCAGATAACGGCAGCTGAATCACGTACATGAATGGACGGTTTTGAATTCGTGCCTTCGTATCTTGGCATGATCGAGTACATTCCGTTTCAACCTATTACTTAGTTAGGTATTGAAATATAGGTAATTTAAGTCATACCAATTTTTTTTATTGATAGCAGATCAAATTATCTCCTATTTCTTTTCCGAACTAACATTACCGTCAAATACTATAATCCTTTCATTTTAAGACCTGTTTGAGTAGGAAGTCGGGTCAAGCACCTGTAAATATTGATTTATCTCGCTAAGGCATGTGCCTATGCATACAATGCTTGCTTGTGTCACAGCCGCGAACTTCTTTTTTATTAGAACTTAAAAGTAATGCACTGACAATAAACGCGCTTGTATACTTGCATATATAAATTCTATTTAT
Source organism: Calamotropha paludella (assembly GCA_927399485.1). Lineage (NCBI taxonomy): Eukaryota > Metazoa > Arthropoda > Insecta > Lepidoptera > Crambidae > Calamotropha > Calamotropha paludella. The sequence continues at coordinate 14,533,099 of OV656815.1, read as the reverse complement.
GTATTAGAATAAAACACTTTTTTACGGATTTTTGCGCGTGTCATCCTGTGATGACGGCTCTTGTAAAGGAGTCGAAACGTCAGGATTAAATATAAAATAAAACATGCGCAAAAATCCGTAAAAAAGTGTTTTATTCTAATGTGTAATGTGCGCGGAAGTATAAGACCTAAATTCTATTTATGAGTTTTATTTTATAAACTGGTAGATATAAATTCGAGCATTGCGTGTAACTTATTTATATACTTATATATTACATTTATGTTTATTCCTTCCATATATATGGAAACTATTTAAAAAACGGTTCAAGAATAACCTCTATAATAATCGTAATAAGTTGTATAACTTACATGCAAGATAATTGACCACCATTTACGTAACCCTAGTCGAGACTTCGTCGAACAAATCCGCTGCACTGTAGGTTCATGTTTGTAAGTCGATAAAAAGAGCCGCTTTGTTAGACAGCCCGTCTCCTCAACATATGCTCCCAGTGCCCACGCACTGCTACTACCTTTCCATTCTCACAATTTGCAAAAAACTTGATGTCACTGAGCCACCCAGACCTTTTAAAACCACATAACCAGAAACAGCTATATAAATATCCTTCCAACAATGGAGGAATAAACTAAATTACATTAGCCACCACACGGTTGGTCTATAATATGCTCGCTCCTATAGAAGCGAGCTGTATCGACAACAGCAAAAGCGAAATTATAAATCACATTGATCAAATGGGTTGATTTTATTGGTCTGGTTATGTTTAATGCAATTACATTTCGGCAGCCGGGCATCAACCCACGAAAGCAGAAGCCTCAACTATATTTTCGGAACTGAATCTACGTGATGCCACGCTCACTTCAAAGTCGCCGTTCCACAAAATTGCAGAGCTATTGGAAGATTTCACAATGGAAAACGTGATTTTGTCTCGAGCCACAAGGTTTCCGAATTTTGTGGAACGGTTTTGCTTTAACAATAATGACAATCCGTAACAATTTAGATTCTCCGCCAAATATTTTCATCATTAAGATTATTATAAATTTTATCTTTCAAATGATACATATAAATTTAGAACTCTTCAAATTTATTAACAAGTCATTATATAACCTTATGAGATTACTTCGTATTTTAATTACTAATTCCGAAATTTAGTTTACAATTTTCAGTTTTAGGCGTTCCATATATAAACAAAACTATTCGAAAGTTCGGGGTTTAACGTGTTCAGAATGGTATTTAGGTAGCTTTTTCAGTTACAAGCACACTATGTTTTGTGTAGTATATTTGCGTAATATATTTCGATAGCCATCGTATAGATAATAGTTTGATTCCGTTGATGTAGAAATTTAGGAATTGTTGAATAACATTGAAGAGACCGAATCAGGTCTCATGAAACTTTTTAAGTATATGAATGAAAGACAATATTCACTTTATCATGTTTTTTTTTTAATTTATTGCTTTAGTTTTATTAGCTGTTGGTAATTGATATCCCAATCAATGATGCAGTCTGGGCGACAGTAATTCATTTTTGTACATTCACAGCAATTAACCTAGCCCAAATTAATCACTGTAAGGTTGGTGTTAAGTATGATAGGGTAACGAATAGACATACATAGATATGTAATATTCAGGTATATAAATACCCATGACTAATGTTCAAATGCTCGTATTCATCTTACAAACATCTGCCACTATCGGGCTACAACCCAGGACCGTCGTTGTTCGACCGTGATCTTTTCCGCACGTTCTTATCATGATTTACCTACTTCTCATCACCAAATTATATGTTTTTGTAATGGTTAATAGTTCTGGTAATGATAATGGTTCTGTTCGTATTGTTTCAATAAAGATTGCGTGTACTCGTTTGCCAGACGAGAATATTAAAGTAAATGCTAAGTTTTTTAGAAATATATTGATTTACTGGTTAATTCAAATTTTTAATGACATCGCCGTCCTCCGTCATCCATAATAGGGCGAGCGTCTTTAGTTTGGAAATTTGAATGTGAAAATGCCATGTTAAAATTATCGAATTTCTTAGTTAATTATTTTTAGGAAAGAAAGAAAAGTTTTTTACCACTTTAATATAACTAGCCAATTAAATAGTTCAACATAAAAGATTGGATTACAACTTCATACATGATACGAAAAGACTTTCTCTCTGACTTATTTAAGTCATTATCAAAATCAAAATTTCAAATTTTGGAAGGATTCAGACTTGCGTTTCTAGATTGTTCTCAGACGTTTGTCGTGAATTAAATCTATGCATAAAAAAGTACCTTCCTGGCTTTATCTACAATCCACGATCAGCAGTATTTTGTGTTTCTACAACTTTAATATTTTGTACTATTAGCAAAATATAATTAGATTATGTTTTTACATCGTTCGTTAATACCTGTATTCTAAATGCGCCATATTTCTGTTGAACTATAATGGACCTTTTTATTACTATGGTCACTTTCTTATTTTTGACCTTGCTCTTGATTGATCGCAAGTTTAGTTTCATTGGTTAACTGTGTTTGTGCGTATTCATTATTAGAAAAAACGGTTATTGTCATTGCGCAGAATGAAGTGTTGCGTACAAGGTTATAGGGTTCTGATTGACAAATCATAGTAGCAGTCCGGACCGCGGACACCGTAACCGCCTTTATTGAGGCTAACTGTACCGCTACCGTGCAACACAGGCCGCCTGCCATTGCGCTTCGTATCCACGACCGCAACGGGAAATGCCCGGTGTCGCCGACTCACATCTACAGACTCAATTACCCTGATTCGACGTTTTCAGACTAATCGACAAAAATCAACATATTGGTGGATCGAGTTTCTCATGAAAGTAAATCTGCACTGTAATGTCACCTTCACTCGTCTAGCCTTTTCACTACGTATTCTTGTGGTAAAACCCTTTCTATTATCTCTATTCGACTTATTCGCCGTGTCGGTTGCCAAGTGAAACCGTCTCGAGAATCTTTTCTATCCTTAATGCGAGCCGTTTCGGCTCTTGTTCGGGGTCCTACTGTGACAGCCATTATAATTCTGAATGAATGTGGAAGTATACAAAGACGTCTGCTTTGTGCTCGCCATAAATATTTATGAGTAAGTGCCTATTTTCTACACGTGGGCTGGTGGATACGCACGATACTACGGTCTAATTGGACGTCTGTAGGCGCGAATTTGTTTCACTCTGACAGGAATCCCTTATTTATATTTCCAAGCTGCATTCTAGAACGGCACTTCCTTAACAGTATGTACGTCGTATACGACGACGATAAAAAATTATATTATTTTTACAACTCAATTTTGTCATAAATCGTCCTTTCGATCATGTTATATAACGATAAATACGCTATTAGACATACTAATCCTACTTTCTCTTAACTAGTTTCTTGAGGCCACCACAAGAAAGTAAAACCCCGATACGCTAGCGCTCGCCCCGTGTCCTGATGGCATACAAATTGCTATGGTAAGTTATTCTAAGATGAGCACTGATTTCTAATGACTATGCCTTAAATGTTATCAATTCTTATTTTGGATATTATATAAAAGATATGAGCACATACATTTTTGGCTTAATATTTATCTCAAATTTACACAAAAGCAAACTTAGGTATCTTTCTCTGAGAACATGTTCTATTTGGAATACATTTATTCAAAGTCATTTTTATATCAATACATTCAAGCAAAATTTGAGTAGGCACTCCTACCACCCGCATTTGACAAATGGTTTGAAGTATATTTGCGTTAAAAAAATTATAATTTTTCTGTTTGAGTGCTTTTTTAGTTTTAAGTATGATTGACACAAACGGTTTTCCTAAGCGTTTACAATGAAATGTATCCATTTAAGTAGAACACATGCGACAAGGAAGCATCGGCGGCGACCCCATTGATATGTACCTGTACCCGGTCACATAAATGCTGCGGCGTATGTGGAACGCGGGAACGGGTAGTACAACTGCGGTCAGACGTATTGCCCTGTCCCGCCTTAACTCTTTGACCTTTTCGTGCTTGCCTTCGTAATTCAACGCTTTATACTCTCCCAGTATGTAACTATAATCAATCACTACAATTTGGAAGCTGTTTTAAAGCAGTTCTCGAAAGATTACTTTACCTTCTTTTAAGTACAGCAACTTTATACCTATTTGGTAAATATAAATTATATGAAAACCAATCAAAGACTTTTTGTTGATTACAGCAATAAAATAATTTTACTTTAAAATAAAACTTTAAAAACGGAAAAGTTAGATACGCGATCACGACATTTCACCGAGTTAGTAACATGGTTGACACACTTTCAGGGGGTCCCGCTTTAACCGGTGACGATGTCACGTTTCCCATGTTAAGGATTGTTTATTGAAGTCATGATGTGACCTTAACATTGTATTTTACGATTGTCTCGTCACTGGTCCGCACACTGACATTTCAATAGAGAAGGTGAGCGAGGGTCGCGGCGTGAGACGCGGCACGAGCGTCCTACCTGCACTGCATTGCTAAAGTTACGGACCTCTGTCTCTACCTGTACAAGAAACGATGCGACCTCTCATCTGCACCGCCAAATGTTATGTTCGTGGATGACTAGCAACGTCATTTAACCCGCTATTCACGAACTATAATCTAACATACCCTATATATCTGAACTGTCTCACTATCAACGTCTTATTTATTATTGATCTTCCGATATTTATTTATGACTCCTTCAGCACCCCAGACATTACATAAATTATTTACTATCTATTCGTATGACCCGTACAAGTGAAGAGAATACTTCATATTTTGATAAAGCTATGAAATATGAGCACTATTTTCTGCATCGACACTCCAGACGCTATTTTACTTCAAAACGGGATTCCCTTTTGCTTGAGCTCGGACATGCCCTCTGATTGCCTCCGGAGGCTTATCTACGTTTAGTGTTGACTTAAATTAGTTTCAAGTATATTTTCGTCGCCGCGTAGATTGTGGTTGCTCACGATTTAACGCTGGTATTAATGCATTATTCAGAGGGGTTTTCATTAAACTGTCGATATCAGTGAGGCTGATCGCACTCTCGTTAAAATGTACGGATGGCATGACGAGTGCTCGTATTGAGCGGGTCAGCTCTTTTCAGGCACGCAATCGCCTAGCGACCATGCTATCTGACTCAAATCGCAAAACTCATTTAGAATACACTCTCAATGACAGGTTCGTCAAAATATATTTTCTGATACGTGGGCTGTACCTATGACGCCCTTTACATACTTTACCTTTTCCTTCATAGGCGTACTTTTAGAGTCCACCTATAAAATATTTAATGCTACTCATAACATGCTTCTAACGTTTCGTTCAATAGTGCTAGATAATCATAAAACATTAGGAAGCTGCAATGGGCGTGATTCCCAGGTTCTGTGTCACTTTGTCGTCTGTTTGTGGGGATAAATTTTGCACGATATTACGATGACATTCGATGAAATCTTTTAAAGATATAAAGAGATCATTATTTTTTCACTTTTCCGGTTTTGCTTATTCATTTCGGAAATCCATACGAGTACAATACTTATGGCGGAATGAAAGGAAACAATGTAATTATTTTCGCTAACAATGTCTAAAATACAAGTTCTGGTAGAGACAATTAAAAACTGTCTCTAGAATGTGGGGTTTGAATACACGTTACACATTCCAATGGTTTAACGTTTGCAAAAGAGATGCAGTTATGAAGTGACTAATTAAAAGCCTCGTTAGTCGTTCAGGTACCAGTTTCAAAACTGGCGCGTCGCACCAACAGGTTTGTCAGCTCTATCCACATATGATACGCATTTGCGGATGTGGTATACTTTCGTTATGAACGAGCACACATCCCATACAAGCGAAACGTCCTATATTGACACTTACAAAACACGTAATAAATTTTCTGAAAGTTTACCTACTTAAATTAATACATGCCTTGATAATCTACACTTAGTAATTAAAAGCTTTGATTTGAGTGACTGATTGAATAGCTGACAGACAAGACATAGCCTAAACCGCTAAATTTAGAATTTAGAGCGTGAGTTCATAAAACCTTGCTAAGAAAGGGCTTTGGAAAATTCTACCCCTAAATGATGTAAGGGATGAACTGAACCTCATGCTCCTGATAAAAATAAATTCACATGAGCATCAGCGTTTTAGAGAACTGTAACCTTAAAGGGATGAAAAGGAGTTGAAATATTGTATTTAAAGTCCACCAGTTTTAAAAGTGGGGCTGCGATCGCCTCCAGGTATTTTAACGAAAATATAAAATAACGTTCGGGTAGGACATCGTCTGCCGAGTCCGTTAGTTTAACTACAAAGTAAATACGAGAGAGTCGGTTACACTTATCTGAACAAATAATACCGTAACTGAATTAATTATTGGATTTTGTGTTTAAATAATTTTAAGCTTAAATTTTCAAAAATTGATTACATCCTAGTTCTATAGTAATGGAAGCTGGCGACGGATTAACCTTTGTCTTGATCATTCAACAAGACACAGTTTGTCTATCACGGGTCTAGAGTTGATTTGTTAATTAAGAACCAATGGCCACCTTGGCAGTATAATTAAAAACTATTTGGTCGAGGCTTACCAAATTTCACCGAACTGAGTATTGATTATAATATCGGATTCATTTAATATTATCGAAGTGTTAGACAAATTATGTTCACGTCCACAAGCATGCATTTGTATAACTGTTATTCAGTGTAACGTTCAATCTTAATGCCGCTACGTTATAATTACCTTGTCGACGCTTTGGCTGACTGATACGGTCACCTGCGACAAAACAAAGCCAGTTTATTATACTACTTCATCAGCATACTGATGAGATGATTATTATATATTATAATCTTGGTAAGGAATACGTTATTTAATTTATATCAAGTATAAATAGTGATAAAGCCGTGACATGATAATGCATAATACAAGTTTTTCACAAAGTGTCTTACTGTAACTAGACCTAATATCACAATGAATGAATATTTCTCTTAGCGTATACTTTCATTACCTTAAAAGATTAAATTCTAAATAGACAATATTTAATCGTTTTTAGTCAAGTTAAAGTTATGCACAACTAAATATAGATAATGAAAAGCTTAGTCGAAGAGATAAATGGCCAATGGGAGCGTATAAACATTTTGTATTACTACATTGATATATTTTCTAAGTTAATTCAAAGCACGTGTGCGCGACAAATGGTTTATTATCTCATTATAAAGCACGCTCGCGAAGTAAGAACTATCTCGATTGACCCTATAACTAGTTAACTGACAGGTTTTAAATCGAACCTCTTAGAGACGCAGCCGCGTAGGCTTTACCCCGATTGGACTTTTCAATTAATGGAGGTTGTTTGTTTATTGACGTAATAGTTTAGCCTCGCCTATAGGCCATCGGCAGTGTTATTGAGCTTAGGCACGCATACGCTATCTAGATCCAGAGGCACTGGGCGCTTATAATGTCCACGCCCCGTCGAAGGATTAGATGTCGGGCTGAAGTTTATTCACAGTCAAACACCCCCGTCAGTCGTAATTCTTATATCAAAATGTTCCTATATGTTAAATTGTTCAATATAGTGATGTACATCTTGGTACAGAAGTGTGTATGGCAGAAAATATTACCAGAAGCAATAAATTAAAATAGGCGGCATACTTTTATCTTACTTAGTAGTTCTAGTTACTATAATGATATCTCGAAAGGGAACATCTAATCCACACTATCGACTTCGTCATTTCATATAGCCTACGTATAGATTTAATAAATGTTACTTCAAAATATCTCATCTTCACGTCAATTAACCAGTTGTAATATATTAATGACTGCAATACCCCAAGTACATGTGCTATTATTGCAAAAAGTAGTAGGTCTACTAGCAAGTAAATAAGGAAAAGAAAATCGGTTGTTGCCAGGTGGCAACTGTTTTACACACAGTGATCGTGTAAACAAAGTGCCACTTTGACCGGGTTAACCTTGAATGGTAAATGTGCGCGGAGTTTCGCCGAGGAAAAATATGCCATTGATGCAGGCGGCGTGCGTGCGCGGATAACGGTCACAACGCGCCGAATAAGCGGTTTAGCATCGTACGTGGAATGATAATGTTCACGGTGAGACTTGACACGCAATCGCTGCCGTGTCATTACCGGACACCTTTCATAGACCCACTTTCTAACATTATGTCCTTGAACTCGGTGTATTCACAAGGCCGCGTTTCCCGAGTGCGTACTTGAGCAATAAATTTGATTTTACCACCTATCCTGTTTCACTTCCAATGTTGACGTATTTGTAACTATTTTGACATTATTGTTACACTTAACTGTGATGCGGCGACGTCAATGTAGGAGTCGGCATTCTCGTGAACAATGAGCCGCTAACGATTCTTGTCGGCGGTCAGCGGTCCCTCAGCCGCTTCGCGGAACACCGCGATCCTCTTTGTTTACGTTAGAATCGAACTCGCCTGTTTGACCCGATCGCATCCCGAACGCAATAAACCTCGAAGCCAGCTCACGACTCCGCAATGTCTACTCTTTATCGCTCCCACCGAATGCGGTACGATCTTAAACGTATTTTAATAACTTCCACCCGCGCCGGTCCCCGTAATGGGCTGACCATGCAAATACTTGTGCGCACGGAGCACCGTTACACTCCGATACCGATGGTAACAAACCGCCCCGCGAAATAAAGAAAGGCAATAATTGCAAACGGGAAATCCGATCAAGCCGCGGGCGCCAAGTGGCACACAGGTACGGCTGAGACCCACCGTGCCCATTGTAACCACCACTATGTTAAAGCGACTTGCAGGAACCGATTACTAATCACAGCCCTCGCTCCATCCTTACTCAGCCGTGAAAAACTTGCACTATATCGTGAAGAAAGTGCCCTTACTAGTTCCTTTTTACGATCCTACCTTAGAATGAGGCGTGCGCGATGAAGTCGATAGTGTGGATTAGATGTTCCCTTTCGAGATACAGCACGTCGCTTTCCCTGTTACAGCATTGCACCCTGACATCTGCACTCTTGCTTTCTACATCGCAAACGTGACAACTAACACAACTCCCGCTGACACTCAACCTATGTTTAACATAACTTTTATATCATTTCATTTTCACTTAATTATGTGGGTGTTTGTGATAATAGCTTTATCGCACGATACACGTGTTTTGAAAAAACTGTTATGTTACTATTTTTAGAAACATATTAGCAATATACTGCCTTAATTTTACCGTGTCCAAATATTTCTAAATATAAAAGGAATTGAACAATCAAATTTGAATAGGTTTTTATTTAAGAAGTAGCTTTATCATTTCACCTAGCAAACTGCCAATTTAAAATAAGATTAACAATTTTCTCACGTCCGCATCGAGATCGAGTTAGGCGACGACAACCTCTGCAAAAAGTAAGTTGGAAATCTAATAGAGTTTGTGGCAAGCCGGTTATTTGTGTTATTTTTTAGTTTCGCTGACGCTCTGGTGAAATGCTATGTAACGCTTGCGAACGAAGCCGAAGCAACCTGACATTACTGTAATAACTCCGAACCGCCCTACTGTCATTAGTTTGTACACTTTCCTCGGGTAACTAAAGATAGAATGCATTTATTTTTTCACTGACGTATTTTTTACAATTACTTTTAGGTGCTTATACCGCCTCGGGATTTCTGGTTCCCCGCTACTAACTAAGTTTTGATTGAAGACCTCAGTGCGGCGTAGTCTTTTTGTTTACATTAGTAATTTGCATTTAACTGTATTGCGTTATTAAAGGATTATACGACGTTGACTAAGTGAAATTATGTCTATTTAAAATTATAATAGCTTGGTGTGGATTTTAATCTTACAGACATAAAACGGGTGTTACGACCAGTCCTTACGTATGTAGATATTGTTCATAATAATATACAACACTAAGCCATAACCTATTATTTCCAGCTAATAGAGCTAAATCAATTTAAATTATGACTTTATCCTATAGAACAACTAAGAGACTCATCAAAATAAATGTAAATACCGGTAATTACATACTTGCACAACTTCATAATTTTCCCTGAATGAATAATGATAAAAGATATAAATAGTCACAACCGCTTTAGTTTTATTGTTTGATGACGTAGATAATGAATACACACCGCAACAAAATATTTACTACTGATGCAAATAATGGTTTAGGAGGCAAAAGATTTGATTTGTTGTTAAGTCAGCAAGAAATTTGAAGACGAGCCAAATTCACAAATTTTTGAAGCACAACTGTAGATTCGCTTTAAAAATTTATAACTATTCATCTTATGATCTTGTGTAAAATTATTTTTTCTTATCAATCTCATCTCAAGCTTTATATGATTGCGAGTTGTTATAATAAAAGTTTTATTGATCAATTACATCTTATGTAAATACAGACGCTAGTTCACTTAATGCCAGTTCATAGTAAAATAACGGTAGAAAAAACCCATAACAGCCATGTCACATGATAAGCCTTTATACTGTTAAAACAAGACTAAAAGTGAAAACAAGAGATGGATATCTGTATTTTATGACAAGAAGTTGTGTGTAATCTGATATGAGTGTGGCAATTAAATGTAAACTGGTATATACGACAGATATTGATCTGTAACCAGTAAAAGTATTTTCGAGCTTATGATTTCATATTTATTGAGCTAGCTTATGTACCTCAATGCGTACATGTTTAGTATTTACAACAATACGACGTACTGCTTAATAAAGCAGTAATAACATAATACAAGGGCGATCTTTTTCCTGTATTTATCTACGAGCTAACCATTAAATAAATAAATGAAATGCCTATTTGTTGAACATGTAGATTAAAAGCTACCTAATTAGTAAACCAAAAAAAATATTGGACATGTTATCATTTGAATACAATTAATATTTTTAAATATATTTAAAACATAGTTTTTTTTTTGTTTTTTCTGCTTTTAACTATACAATTTTTGATTTTCTATTACGACAGTGATAGATTGACTAGCAAGCTTTTGTTTGCGCCTTTTAAGAATCATGACAGATCTAAACAGCGAAAACTTCTGCGTTGTATCTCATTTGACACAGTGATAAGCGTGTCATTCTATGTGCTTGTGTTAGTAGTATAAAAGAAGCCGATATACTCCACAGAAAAGGAGGACCGAATAATAATATGAACCTCAAAATGACACCATAAAACAAACACGCTGTCAGACCAATAATCGTGTAAAACATAAAAGAAATATCACAACATCAAAGTCATTGCACGATATAATGCCATTTCAAGCTTGAAATAAAACATTCTTTCAACATGTCCGTTTTTGTAAGAATAATGATAGGCTCTCAGATCCGATCAAAGTAGCAGGATGAGACCAACAAAAACGTCGCAAAACAATTGATTTTCTGTAACGGTCCACTAGCTTTTTCCGTTTTTTTTTTCAAGCGTGCCATTTAAATAAGCTATCAGGCGAAGTGTTACGTAATTGCAAGAATGCGGTGGCGTGCACCTCGTTGCAGACGCGGTTCCTGTTCGCATGTGAACCGTATTTATTATAATTATGCTTGGTCGGCCGCTGACTCCCATCGATGCGACGGGAGTGCGCTCGATGAGACGGGAGCGCACTCGATGAGCCTTCGTCGATACCATCGCGCGCTTCAATTATGTACCCACTTACACTTTTGAAAGGGCTACACTTTGTCTATTGAGTTTGTAGTCACGCCTGCGTCATTTAAGTTTATGATTACTTAAGTTATTGTATGGTATTTACCCTGGTACTTAGTTAAGTAAGTAAAAAAAATAAAGTTTCGAATTAATCCTTACCAAATATAAAAACATAGAAACGACAATATGTTTTGTAATATCACTAGCTGAACCTGTCATGCGTTGCTGTGTTATAAATGAAATCTATCCTTTGTCCTAAGAAGGAACAAATCCAGCAAAATGAAAAGAAAAATCATCAAAATCATTTGAGTAGTTTCAGAATTAATCGCGGTGAAACACTGTGACAGGGAATTTTTATATATAGATTAAAATTAACTTCAACAGGAAAAACATTAAAGAGTAAACGTTTACACTAATAATGGTAATCAACGGCCTCTCTGTAGGATTAAAAAATAATTGGGAACTTCGACATTTCATGTTAATTTGGTGAGTGTTATTAATTATTAAGTTTATTTTGAAAGAGATAGATAATTATCTTTTTTTAATTATATTATCAGCAATAGCTAAAACGGATTTAGCCAAGAATGTAGGGTCGGTAAATTTTATATCGTATTCAAAACACAAACACTGATCCCGTAAAAGGTACGCGGGGCTCGTGATGTGCATCTAAATTATAGTGAACAATTAGAATATCAGTGAGTGTACGTAGTCATTAATTGGAGCTGCGTTGGCAATGTCCTAACAGATAAATGCGGCCGAGCGTCTGTATGGGTCCGTTTGCGTTAGATATCGTGGAAGTGATCGTAACCTCTTCCCACATAATTGGCGTGTGGGCGCGGCGGGCTGGTACCCCCATAGCCGCCCACCGGCGAAGGCGACGCCCGATTAGATAGCTCGGCCCCCGACACACGACCCGGCGACACCTCCTGGCTCCCATGAAACCTAACGCTGCTTATACAATAATCGAGGAAAAATAATTAAGAATATGATTACCCTTTCCTAGTAAAAAATGCGTCACTGAACTCAAAATCTCAAACATTAACCGTTCAAACTTTCATTAAAAACTCTAAGCATCGTATTTTAAAAATCATCATTTTTTTCTTCAAATGAAACATGTTTATTCAACTTCAACATTTCTTAGTTAACAAACAAACCCTTTAGATAAATTGGTTCCTTTCTTGGGCTGAATCTAGATATTTTCGAAACCAATAAATAGAACACAAAAGACACCCAACGCGTAAGACGGTAGAATAGAACTAACTGCAGACAGTGTCTGACGCTATCACGAATCATAAATCGCGTTAAGGAGACATTTCAGTAAATATTTTTAAGATGCTATTGCCGATGAGCTTCTTTATTTTAATGGATACGGAAGATGTACAAACTATTGTTTGTCTTAGTGGTCGTGTAAACAATGCTGCTAGTCGATTGTAATAACTTTTAACAAGTAATGGGTCGCCACTGAATGGTACGTAAAGATCAAAGGAAATAAAATTACTGGTAAAGCTTCTTGAGATAGAGCTCGATAGCTATGATAGAGAAAATATATTTAGTTCCAAAAAATATGTTAGAGCATAAATTAAATAGAAACAGCATACAGAAACTGATCAGTTAATCAGTTCAATTGATGAACCTGAAAAGTTTTCCGTTGAGAACGCACATTTTGTCCGCGACAATACTCGACTAGCTGAGCTCTCATTAAGCGATAAGAAGTGACACTCGCCAGCTCGTTACGCAAGACGAGATGCTACGGACGCTTCATTAATTGAGTATTGTCGATGCTCTCGCGACCGCCGATCACATCTGCGAGATCGTTGAGTCGATCTCACGACGTTCGTATTTCCGCCCGTGGTATGGCCTGCCGGCCTCTCTTATATGGCTTTGTATAATAATAAAGTACTGTGAAAATTAATCGGAAGCATCTGTGATAAGCGAGCACGCTCTCACTAATAAACAGGATAAACGGATAGTCGGTAAGACCGCTATGTTGATTTAGGACATTGGTTCCGCCCAATTGCAGTGCGCTTATAATTATAGTTCAGAATACTTAAACGTCATCATCCCAAGCTTAAGCTCGTTCAATTGCAACGATAAATAGCTGCATCCTGGACACAAACTGGTACAAGAAATTATTCTTTATTATTTATGAAAATAATAATGATAATTTTAGTCACCACTTCGTATATGTACCTAAGTACGTGTTTCAAAGAACTTCCCTATAATTTTATCCTGCTCGACTGTTTAAAACGCACCGGATAAATTATTCTAGCGTTCACTTTCTAGTTAACGCGATTGCCCCACGGGATTTCTTCGAGTTGAGTTTCATTCTTAAGACTTTTGCTTACTTTATTATATTGTAACACTATATGGTCAAGTGACGCATTCTTCAATCGCGCACAATATGTTCTACGTTAATTGACGAAATGCTGAATGCACTGCTGACGGCACTCAATTTGCATTGGATCTATGTAAAGCGTCCACTCGACTCGTTACCGCTCTCTTGACCGTCCTTTGCCGGTGTACCAGCCCATCGTCACGACTCCATCGGAATATACTGATATTATTTATATGGCATACTTCCCTAAATTAGGATTATTTAAAAGCGTTCGGATGAAAGTAAACGTCTCAAATGGTAAAGCAATCAATGCAATAATCAAATCTGAGGGCGTTTATCACGTAATTTCATCTATGACTAATAATTAAAATAAACGTAACTTATATTCGCCATTATTAAGACATAGCCAGCTTGTAGAGTTTGTATTAATATACGTGAGTGCAGTTTATTAAGAGAACGCGAGAAACAGAAAGATCCAGTAAAAGCGCGTATAAGGTAATTTCTAAATGCAACTAATCTGAATGTTTAGTAATAAATAAGATAGATAAACGTTGAATCTATTGGAAATACAACATTTGTCAAGGAGCACCAGTTAAGTACAAACATAAGTTCTCAGCTAGTGATTTAATGCTGATAGTAGTCACTTAGACGCTTTTCAGTTATTGGTTAGTAATGGTAAATTGGTAAGTAATTTTTTTACCGAAAAAGATAACTACGTTCTTAGTGTACCTCATATAAGGTGATAGTAATGTCCACATTCCGAGACCGCTAAGAGAACAAAGTTAAGTCGTCTTGCGTGTCATTAATTTTTTTTTAAATTTTGTAATAGTTGAAAATATTAGATAGAAGCTAACGAAAACAGAGCTGTAAACGACCACATATGGACGAATGCCCATTGCGGTGTAAAATAGCGGCACGCTCTGATATGGCGTGCTTCATTCATGCTACGCCAAATAGTTGCGGAACTCGGGTTGTATTTGGGTCACATACAGATTCTCGGTAATAGAAGTGCGGGTGTTAAGCTGCGGGGTTCCACCGCAAGCAATTTCAGAAGCGCATTTTAAGTTCCTGTGTAATTTGTGGATCGTGCGTTTCGGGCTGCGGTCACGCGCGTGCTTCAGCCGAATCCGACTGGTGAGACGTGCAGCATCAGACATCAACTTCTTCCTTCTGTGAAGTAATCCAAAAACCTTACAAGTTCACTGATCGTTAATAGACGTGCTGTTTTGTGGTATAACCGATATAGAGAACCGCTATAAACCATCATTTTTTTATATCTTACGAAGTCGAATATTTCTGGCATGGCTAATTATAATTAATTTCATATATGTTTCATTATTTAAGCATTTGACTGCTGCAATTTTTATATCTTAAGATGTTTTACTAGAAATAATATTCTTTATTTCTTTAGTTGCATTTTTTGAGCAATTGAAATGAAGTAGACATATTTTTATGTAATACTATATATAAGCAAAAATTTTCCATAAGCTTCAGTAACGAATATGCGGAAAAGCTCCAGTTATAGTATAACGTTTATAAATTATATCATAAATGGAATTTGTATTAAATTTTCATTCACTAATACTAATAGTTAATGGAGACAGCTTTTTATTTCAAGGATAATGGTTTATATAGTAATAATACTGCATAACTTTATAATTGAAAAAGTATGCTTCTGCATCATAATTAAAGAAAAAATGCTTCAAATGTTATTAAAAATACTTGCAATATTATGTTTTAGCTCTCATCTTGACATAAATACTGTTAAAAATAATTGAACAAATTATTTTAACTAATAAAATGGCGAGTAAAGAAGGAATGGTTAAAACTTAAGTATCAAATATTTCTCATTAGTATTCTCATGGCTACATAACAATTAATCTGACCCTACTGTCCGTTCAAGGCCCATTGATTCCACGAACAGATATTTTTTCTGCACTTTGACTAATAGCAACAAATAAACGCAAATCATTTTATTAACCTTTGATGAAATTGGCATGTAAACCTCTCGTTCCGGGTTATTAATCGACAAAATCGGTGCTAATTGCATGGCAAAGTCACGTGAAGTGCTATCTTACCAGACAGTTAATGAGTTGATCTTGTCTTTGTCAAAACCCGGCAACGTTTTATATAAATTAATTTGGAACAAATATATTTTTCGAATATTTAATTATTTTAATAGCTTTTACCTTCCTATAGATCGTCTTATAAGCCATCGGCTGGCGGTCCGCAACACGCATTTTACAGCTTTATAATTTGATTAAACTAAAACGGCATTACGACGTTACGCAAAATGTAAGTAGTCGGACATAACAGCTTCATTGCGGCTCAAAATTAAATAAAGCCTTCAATTTTATTAACACTATTGAAAAATCTTCTGCTACTTACGGTTGATTTTTCGAGATCGCGACCGCGATTGGTACGTCGAGCTCACATTGTACCATCGCAGGTTGCATAATGCGTCAGCCGTGGGAGCGGGCTGCGCCGACGCCGTTATGCGACGCACGCCATCGGTACCGTTCCATTAGCGATTTTATTAGACGATTCACGTGTATCGTTCGCAATCAATTTGAGCACGTTGCAAGCGTTGTAACTCACTCGCTCCACTTGCGACGTATTATACAGCATAAACTCAAAGCCACGCTTCTAAACTTGCGATGTTCGATCTAACCTTAAGTGAAGCTCTCCTAACATAATTCTGTTCGTTGCCGTTATAACACCTTAAATTACACGCTTTATTAACATCTTAGTGCGTTTAACATATTCTTCAGATGAAATTTATAATCTGCTGAGAATAATTCCCTGAAGTATTTAATTGTTACGGCAATGAGTTATTAAACAAAGTGCGACATATGCGAATTATTACAAACACTAAGTAACTACTAGTTATATTCTGTGTTCAGGTTTTCTTGATTTTATTTGTCACGCTGACTGACCGCGAAACGAGTAACGGTTACTTCTGTTTTCAGTACTCTTGTTCTCAACTTTTTTCTTTTTGCTTTCAGCTTCTAAATAAATTGTTTCATTCTAAACAGTTTTCTTTATTAATAAAACTTATCTGAAAAACTGAAACTTAACCGTGTACGCAGTATGAGAATAGGTTTTATAAAAAGCTAAATGCGGTTTCTTGTTATTATATTTAAGCTTTTGCAACTTAGCTTTTACTAGCGTAGCTAAACAATCGTTCACGCATGATTGGGAATTTTTTATTATATTTTGCATATTTCTCATATCTTTTTAAGGTTTCTTATAACCATTACCTACTATTCTGTTCCATCAACCTACTTCAGGTGACTAGCAAACATTCAAAACAAGCTTACTCATTTGTTAATTAGGTTAGGTTAGTAAAAAAATATTTTATTACTGCATAGATGAATTCATCATATTATACCATATGTGGCGGCACATCTTGTAGAACATTAATGATTATAGTAAATGAGTCGCAAGAGTTCAAACTTCTCTAATTGTTTTCTGAGTGGAAGCGACAACTTAACGTTTTCTTCTGCTTCTTTCTACGAGTCGCAAACTATTAAAATGGTTTACACAGCGAAACTTTATTATGATGATTATGATGAACAACTATAGCCGCTTGCAATCTTTTTAGTAGTAATCATATTTAATTTAAAATACTAAAAAAGAAGCAATATTTTTTTAATTATGTATTAATAACGTATTATTTGGTCTTCAAATCCAAATATCCAGAAATGGTGTAAATAAAATAAATTACGATATATGTACCAATAATAATTGTTTTAAGTTGTCCAGTAAGCTAAATGATTTCATATTCAAATGTATGTGTCATAACTGAATTGATGTTGCACGCATTCACAACAGTAAGATCATCGAAACTGGTATTAATTATAAACAAAAAAAATCGCGATAAGTCATTCAAATTGAAAGTTCTTTATGTTGATGTTTCTTTTGAAAACTTTATTTTCGGATTTGGGTTAATACAAACGGTGCGATCGCCGAACCACTTTTAATGTCGTCTCATTTGTGAATCCGTCAATATTTGGGCATGTTAGCGATGACTCAGCAACCCATTTTACTCCCACTGTTGTCTCCATAACAGAAATATTTGCATACTCACCCAACCATTTTGTTCGTAAACCTTTTTTGTTGTAATATTTATAGTCGCACTATAAAAACGCACAAATAAGTATTATGTTATCATCGACCACTTAAGAACAGCTAAATAACCAACTTTCTCATTAAAAAATACAGGATCTTAAAGTACCGTTGCTTCGAAATCTAATTTAAATGTCCGTTGTTGTGTCCGTTGTAATCGAAATGAAGTCGAAAACGTGAATGAGTATATCATTTAAGTGTAAGCTTTTTTTTTATCTAACACACATCGATAATAACCTACAAAAGGAGGTATCGATTACGTCACAAACATTTAGAAAAAGAACAATGACTAGGACACCTGTTAACGGAAGGTTGTCGAAAGGCGCTCGCGCACACCTCGTCGGTCGTTCACCCGCGCCCGTAATTAAAATCCTTCATGGAAAGCCTGATGGAATCCGTCGTGACCCAACGCGCTGCTTACTCGCCCTTTGCGTTACTTTATAAATAGGAGCAGATAAGTATAACGGCGGTTGTGCCCTTCTAGAATTGTAACACTGATGAATTCGTTTCTATGAGAAATATTGTCGCTTGTAACATTTTAACCGCATTGTCTTGACTATATTTGCTATTTATTTTGAAATATGATTGTAGTGATATTATATATATTTATATTTAATATGGTGTTATTATATCTATGTTGTTATTTTTGTCCTTTATTTTACTAGATATATCAGTGCCATTATAAAAACCTGTTTTTAAAGATCGTTCCTGGGCCATCTAGAACTCTACTACTATCCAGGCACAAGTACTAACACATGTAAAGTTCGTTATAAATGGACCATTTGATACATTTCTTGTTCCTGCACCTAATAGTTCGCTTTGAATATTGCAATGTTTGGCTCTACAAAAGATGTAATACACTACTTCAGTAATTTTGATATTTACGGTACCGAAAAAATGTTAATGCTTATAAAGTACATTTTTATTACATTTTTATACCAATGAATCAATCAAATACAAGAAAGTCTATATTATCAGTTGATAAAAAAGATAACCCATTCCTTGCAGACACTCGTCACGCAGAGCAAAAATATCTTTCACGATTAATGGTTGGTAGAATCACTTGACATCAATCAAATCGCCAATATATCAGTACCATCAGACTTTTTCCATTTGTCTAATCAGGAAATCGGAACGCAGTCTTGCCTTGTGCCTGATAGTTCCGAGTGGCGTGTCGCCTGCGCGCGCGCAGTCACGAACGATTCGCTGTTCTCACGTGACCCTCTTAATTATAATCTCGAGGCGCCAGCATTGGGGTCAAATTTACTCGTCTCTGATAACTCGAATACTAATTCTGATTTGAAAATTTTATGAAACATGAAATAAAAGTCGTTTATTGCTCTACTACTGAAAGTTTAAAATATGAAAAAAATTAACACTTCCAATAATTTATTAGTGATATTTTTATATTATTATCATTATGAAATAATTTCTGTGTCAGAGTTAATACATCGAGGATATTCGAGCGGACGCCGTCAAACGGTTATTGTGTTTGACTCGATTTGACAGAAGTCATTTTTTTTCAACACTTAGAAAAGTGTATTATCTTAGTAAGTGATTTATCAATTCTCGAAAACTAGGCGTTTGCATACAGGGATTTAAACAAACAAACAGATATTCCGTTAGTTTGGTGATGCGGAATCAGTGTCACGTAAAGATTCGCAAAACGGTGTTCCGATTAATTGAAATCGAGAAAGATTTCACGCTCTGGTGCGGGATAGATACATTATAAAAGTACGGCAGATACAATGTCTGCGGACTAAGTGATTTGAAAAGATACCCATCAGTAATTCAGTTTTTTGTTGTTTTTTTCGCCACTTGTTCAATTTCAACCGGCCATATAATAAAATTAATGGTATAATTGTTATTTTAGCTTATTGTGATCTTTAATCAAAAAAAGGTCGCAAGTTATATTGATGGTGGCTCAATAACAATTTATTAAAAGCTTGTTTAGAATATAAAGCAGTTAAAATATGTATTTTAGTCTAAAAAAATATGTATTTTTTTATATAAAACTATCTACAAAGTACTACAATATTCACAAATAAAAGTATGTAAGTTAGTATTTAACATCGGACAATTCGCCAGAAGCATACCAAAATTAAGGAAGTATCAATATTATACTAGTAATGTATTTCTTGTGTACACCTTGAAAGATTTCTCAAACTCCGCCTGATTATGCCCTATACAAGTGTATTAAAACATTCCTACTAACAAGACAACGCGTTCGCAACGGTGCGGCCGCAGCGAGGACCCGTACTAATGTCGACCTCTGACCCCGATCGTGCACACGAAATCGTTCGTTATACTTTACTGGGCTGCGAAAGCTACCAGTTGTTTCGTTCGCAATCGCCAGCCGAGATGCTCTGACAATGCGCCGCGTACCTAAATACATAAGCAGAAATCGCGTGAGAAATACTTTGCATTTTTCTCATTCATTCAACATACAAATACTCTATTCTTTGTCCTTTTTCTTAATTAAGTTTAACGAGCACGATGGCATTGATTAATTCCCTTTATCTCACCTAGCAAATGCGTTTTGCATGCCGATCCTTTCGAAATAAATAGTTATCTTATGAGATAATGTAGCTTTTTTATACTACTCAATATAAACAGTGGCATCACTTAATATTTTTATTAAATGTAATTGAAATGTAGAAGTTTATTTTAGCATCAAATATAAATAACAACTATTAGTAACTATTAATTAGCAAATATTAGTTTAACACTATAGACTTACGTCTTTTTTTCTTACTCATTTTTTGCTTAATCCTTTTTTTTCGCTCTTGATCCCAATCAAGCCCGGGGGCCAAGACAGAATTCGCGATGGGACGAGGTAACTCAGAAGGTGGTTATCCTTTATTTAGGCGGCCAGAGCCCATCGGTTGAGACGTCAGCTTAAACAAAGCAGACCGAGTTCAATCCTCGCCGATGTAAGAGGCGTGGACCATCTCGTAACACAAGCGATAAGCTTACCACTAGGCGTAAGCGAAAATATAAAAAATGTGACTGACGAATTATCAATATTATTTTATTCTTTAAAATATAAGTTTATATCAAATTCTTCCATATTTCCTAGTGCAAGACATTCCTTTACAGTTTTTGGTATAGTTTCCTTTGTAGATTATTATTACTATAACATAAAGTTACTTACAAAATTGTGCAAGTTACCAATAGAACCCCATTCCAGTTATGTTAGTAATTTATTTAACAAGTGGTATACTATTTAATTATAAAGAAAATCTCATTAGCTTTATGACGTTTATCCCTCGCTTAAAAGACGCTTCTTAACTTTGCATTAAGTTATTTCTTATTTCAGACCTGTAGACCACACCATTTAACTTAAATATAAACTAAAGGAGGCATCACTCATGTCAATTAATTTTCCTGAATATAGTTGGAAATAAGCTTTGCGTGAAAAGCATAAAGTCTATCTTAAAATTGTATATATTTAGTTGCGACATCACAATTATTATTTAAATGCTAATATTACGCTAGTGAAAACTATAAGGTTCGCATCTTTTTTGACACCCGCCGCGATGAAACGACACAAAGTGAAAATAAATTAAATTTATATCTGCATGTCACGCAATGAGAAAAATAAAACTAATAACAGTATGAGCATATTTTTGCATTAAATGTGAACTCTTTCATATTGAATGGCCACAACTCTTCCGAAAATGCAGAATTAAACTTTTAATAATACATTGTGCAGGGTCTCCTTAAGTTTATTTATGTACTTATATTTATTTGTAAACTTATTTTTGTATTTAATAATTTTGTATGTAAATCATCTCCGTCGTACAAATTTTACTTGGTTTTGTGTGTTTAGTCATTTATCCGTAATTACTATGATTTGCAGAAAATATAAGTCATTTTTTTTTACTTCAATGAATCGTCGCCGTGAGCTATCTTTTGATCTTTATACTGATTATTAGCGGACCTAGCAGACGTTGTCCTGGCTGGTGCATCCTGCCGGTTCCAATTGTAAATCCAATCCAATTGCCCAATCAAATACACACGAATAATTTCTTTAAAATCATTCCACCTCTTTAGGAAGATTTCAGTGCCATGTCACCGTCTATATTAATATGTAAAAAACTAAAGCAATGCATTTATTTCTTTCCAGGTTATTTTATTTGCTAAAAATGACAGTAGTGCTTAAACTATACCAAAAAAATTTTATATTATCGATATTATAAGCTATACTAAATACGGCTCTCCTGGGCGTAGTTTAATGGGCTTTCTTTCTTTTTTAGGCGGTTTCTTTTTCTTTATGGTTATCATGTGGTGCGCTTGAAATGGAAATACGTGTTTTGGTATGTCTCGCGTTGATGTCTTTTATATTGCGGTTCTACACATCGATTCTTCAAACAATTTATCTACACCTTGATACACGCATATCCATCCATTTTTTAATTACTTTTATAATTGTTATTTCCGTGATCCATGGGTGTTTGATTTACTAACGTTATCTTTACTATTTTAACATACATTCCTTTATATATCCCATGGTATTAATATTTGAGTTATGTTGTTTTTATTACAATTTATGAAATCAAAAAATATTTCCATAAAATATTATGCTTCTGAACTTTTATATAAAAATATCGTCCAATAGAGATGTGCAATCAGCCTCGCCAGCCAGCGGCCATTTCTAACGTTTCTTTATCTCGAATCCTTTTTGTGTGCCGCGTTTCGTTTCGGTCTGGGCAGTTTTATTGGCTGGGAGTTCGTCGTATTTTTATTGGGATACTCTATAGTTTTATTGGAAGAATTTATAGTTTTACTAGACAAGCAAAGTTTTATTGAGTTTTACGCCGTAGATAAACCGCAATTATTCTTTGTCAGACAAGATATTAAGGAAAAAGATCAAACTATATTCAATGATTAATATATTAACGTAAGATTTTTTTCTGTGTATAATATTATTTATTCTTTGGTGGTTTATAACATTTGCAGAGCCATCCCACATAGTACTGACGATAGAATGAAATGATAAATCCTCCATGGAGCGCCAAACGAAGCGAACGGCTCTAAATATAGAGTCCGCGCCGGCTATTGCTATACGCGCATCGAAGCTTATCGCTTCGGGGACCACGCGGTCACCGCTACAACTGTTTATAATTAATTGTAATTAACTCTATTCTAGTCTACTTCTGTATGAAGCACTTTTATTCGGTATTGTTTCAACTTAAGAGTTCTGTCGTCACAATTTTTTTGTTTACAACATATGTTTCACTAGTTTTTATTTACATGTTTTACTAGTTACTATTCTTTAAAGATAATTAAAATTATTAATAATAGCGACATGAAAGTGCGGAAAAATGTAGCCCGCATGTCAATTTTACCAAAGAATAGGTTTGCTAGATCGGTTTTTGCGTTAGCGTTGTAAGTATCACGTTTGCAAAAACATCTACTTCTATATAACGGTATCGATGTTTTCTTATTTGAGTGATTCATTTTTTTATATATGACGGCATATTGTTAAACATAGTTTTTTTTCTTGGAAGTATTGAGCTTTTATGGTTCGTATATAATTTACACAAGTTGATTTTATAAACTAAAATAAATAAATATTTTAAGATATCAGCAAGTATATATTTTTCTTTGTTGGTGAATTTAAATACGTCCTAATAGCTATGAATTGTTTTATCGGTCAGTTTTATATAGTACTATTTAGGTCGTTTTATATAGTACTATAGGTCAGTTTTATTTAGTACGTTTATATTAAACTGCTGCTTTATATATTATATATTATAAAAGAAAAGAGCGTGAATGCTAATTATTTCTATTATACATATAAAAGACCTTATTTCATGTACGTAAACTAACTTTGAGCTTTCAACTTACAAACCATTTCGAAAGAGTTTATTTTTAATTATCTTGTGTATATTAGTTACCGCGTCCTTGATTGCTGCAAACATCCAACCACCATAAAATATTTAATAAACCAGTTTATTGAACGAGATGTACTCGAGTGCCCTCAACTCGATCTTTGCTTTCGCATGAAAAATTTATTTCTTGAACAATCATCCTAGTATTTTAAAAATAAATTGTAGATGCCGCAGAAGTTGGCATTATTTACATACCTCCAAAGGGTCTTGGCAAAAGGTTTCAGAGGAGTGCGTCAAATGATGCAGTTCAAACAAATTCAACACCCAAGTTCATGAACTTTTCACTGTTCGTATATCACAGGCTAGCACAGTCCTCGTCTAGTGACGCGCGCGCAGTGATAGTCGCGAACCTTGTGTCGCGGCCACTCTCGACGAGACACTGAACTTGGCGGTGTGCGCCCCAACGGTTATAACATAACACGTCTGACGTAACCTTAACCTTGCAAGAAGAAGAGGAACGAGCCACCGAAGGACGGAGAGAGAGCGCGATACGCTTGAGAGAAAGGGAGAGATAGTACGGCCGGAACGGCTGCGCGCCCGCCGCCGGACGCCCGCCGCAAGCCGTGGTGCGGCATTCGTCGCGCCGCCCGCCCGATCCTCCGATATGCAGTTTCCCATATACATATACCTATACACATTTTTTTATTCTCATTGTGTGTAATTAATGCATCGCCACCACTGTTCTCTTTCTTTTCCGCGAAAATCGTTAATACGATTGAATGTATTGGTCATCTATCCCACGAAATGTTATCCACATCATGGATCTGATGAATAGGCAATAGAAATGGGCCCTTTCTGCTCATAACAAAGTTTTAATATAATAACAAGTTTTATTAGAATTATTATTAATATCATTTTTCCTTCTGGCTTATTTTTTAATAAATATAATAATAAAGGCTATACCTTAAATACTAACAAAGTACATGTGCGCTGTTACCTGCGCTAAACCGATTTTGCTTCTCTCACGTATTAGTTCAAATAAAATTGATATCTAAAAATAATTTATATTTCAGATTGAACAAAGTTCATAAGTTTCAGAAATATTCTTATTTGTATATAGGATTACAGAATCCTAAATAAATAAACGAAGAGACAAATTTAACTTTTTACAGGTCAAAGTCTTTTTTCTTTAAATAAATTATTTATATAAAATAGTGCTTTCACGCATAACTTAATATACTTACGCGTGTTCTGTGTTTAACATAGCGTTGTCGTTACGTTAATCGATCCGTCAGTTCTCATCAATTCACTATGCTTCTTTAATGCTTATTGGTTGCATTACAAAAGAATGTTCCCAAGATCATCTAAGCGCTGCTGAATTGGTTGAATGTTTCCCATCGAGCAACGCGGACCGCTTATTATGTTGGAGGTTATTATGAAGCTGTTTATTCATTTATTGGCTACTGAGATACATCTTATTGTTTGTAATCAACGACAATTACAAGCTCTGGATTCTGCAATTAGTTCCATTATATTAGATTACGTTATATACAGCAACGCTATGTTATCATATTAAAGACAAGCGGATTGTTGGCATTATAACGAGCATTTCAAGTAATGACAATAAAAATATGTCATTATATTACAAATAACTTCATTGAATTTGAAATTATGTTTAGTTAGTCATTAACAATTTTGTTTAAATATATTTTTGGATTTATTAGTACACAGTATAGCTACTAATTAAAAATATAGAAAAATATTAGCTTTCCATGTATTTGTTTTCAATTTTGTTAAACTTTTGCCTGTTTATGGTTATATTTAATTGTTTAAAAGATCAATTTCAAATACACCAATAAGCTTAGCCCATAGTTAGCACTGAAAGGCTTAAATATAACTAGTTGACCCGGCCACGCGTTGCTGTGCCGACTGCAGCGTCATCTGCCGGACTGATTTGTGAATCTAAACCATTCTCAGATCCCCTTGAACATACACAAAAAAATGCATTCAAATCGGTCCAGCCGTTTAGGAGGAGTTCAGTGACATACACACTCACAGAAGAATTATATATATAACTAGCTGAACCGGCCACGCGTTGCTGTGCCGACTGCAGCGCCATCTGCCGGACTGATTTGTGAATCTAAACCATTCTCAGATCCCCTTGAACACACACAAAAAATTTCATCAAAATCGGTCCAGCCGTTTAGGAGGAGTTCAGTGACATACACACTCACAGAAGAATTATATATATAAAGACTAGTGGACCCGACAGACGTTGTCCTGCCTGTTATTTTTGCAGTATAGATAAATAACCTAGATACCGTCTGCAGCGCCATCTGCCGAGCTGATTTGTGAATCTAAACCATTCTCAGATCCCCTTGAACACACACAAAAAAAATCATTCAAATCGGTCCAGCCGTTTAGGAGGAGTTCAGTGACATACACACTCACAGAAGAATTATATATATAAAGACTAGCTGACCCGGCGAACTTCGTACCGCCTTAGCATAGCTTTGAATTGAATGACGTTGACATTTGTCAGCGCGGTTATCGATGTGGTGTCACAGATTACCACAGATTTTTTGTTTTAAATTGAATGACGTTGACATTCGTTACGTTATATTTTTCAATCTTTCTGAGAGATTTTCTTTATATTTTTTCCGTAAGAACCTTGTACAGAGTATTAGAAAACTACAAAAAAAAAATCAGCCAAATCGGTCAAGCCGTTTTCATGTTATGTCGTGACAACGGAAAACGGGTTTCATTTTTATATATATAGAAGATAGGTCAAAGGTTAGATATACATATATTTCATGAATAATTGATATATATATATATATATATATGTATATATATATATATGTACATATATGTGTATATATATATATATGTGTATAATCGCTATAGTTATGCTATAATGCTATACAGTCGCTAAGCACAAAGCTTCGCTAGCACCATATATTGGAGCGGTGTAATACTAAAGAAAAGATTTAAAAATAATTCAATTATGTTTAGTAAATTTAAAATAAATTACATAAGAAAGAAAACTTTCAAACAGCGCGCGCTTTTTGTTTCAATGGCAAATCCCATAGAGCCACTGTAAAAGGTCATAACTTTTTTATTTTTGCGATTTTCTTAATTCCATCACGATCTAGTCCGAAATGTGTTGATTCGATTCCAAACAAAAATTAAAAAATCGGTTAAGAACTCGGGAAGTTATGGCGTAACAGACATTGCGGCATTGAAGCTGATCCATGGGAGCTCCGCTCGCTTCGCTCGCTCCGATCCAAAAATGAAACCCGTGTCCCAAGTTCCGATTTATTGTGTGATTGTTTTTCTTATTGTCGAAAAAAATCCAGCGAAATGATAAAAAAAAACATCTAAATCACTTTAGCACTTACGGAGTTCATCGCGATCAAATACTGTGACAGGGAATTTATATATATTAATTGTTCATATTCATCAATAAGCATAGTTCGTAAACATCTGCTCCTCCGGGGACTCGAATCCAGTACTGCTTGGCTAAGTGGGTAGGGTAAGTGAGGTAACTCGACCAAACTGGTCGCGTCAGTCAATAAATAAAAACAAAAGCTTATTGGTCATCATGGTCATGATATTTTCAAATCAATCAATAAAAAATAGTATCAATTCAAGATTCAGATCATATTTTAATTATTAAATCTGAAAATTCATATTTGGAATTAATTCGTCGTCCCGTTTTCTTCGTAACAGTTCAAAAATCCGTACAGAGCTCGTGTTGCTTTTAGAAATTAAAATGTCCTCCTCAAAGTGTTATTTCCATTATGTTCACAGCGAAATTTAATACCATCCCAGTGCTTCCGTGCTTTATATTAAGTCTTATTTCACGTCGGACACGGCTGTTGAATCATTGCCGCGTTAATTCTTCGCACTCAGCGTACCTTTATTGTGTTAATATTTCTTCGCGTGCTGGAGTTAAATGCTTGCACTTGTAATAGAGTCGCGTCTTTAATAACCTATACTCTTTGAAGCTGTCAGTTATTTGCAGTTAATGTTTAAGTTACCTATAAGAGTTTAGTGTTATAAATGACTTTGAAACTACAATTTTGTGACCTTATGTAACAATGATAGAAGTTTGTTTTATCTCCTATAAAAAAATGCTGTATTAATACATAAGCCGCAATAGTTTCTGTGTATCTTCTGAATCTCATCTCTCTTGATCAGTTGATATATTAAATCGCCTTTGAAAAAATCACTTATCCTAAAAGTTTTACGATCTTTAACTTCGGTTACCTATAGGTAACGGTCATGATATAAATTTATAAAATTTTATTAATATGTTTCCATCTATTTTCTAAATAACTGTAGTTAAAGATAAAAATATGACATTTTGTTGTATATGAAGTACGATGCTTTCGCAAATTAATGAGTTTACCGCCTTCATGAACGCCTGGCTTCGTATTATTTTTATATCTTGCTGTCTTATCTTAAGAAGATTAATAAAATGGCAAAGGCGCTACGTAGTTTAGTATAATGTGTAGTTAATTGAAAAACATTTATTAAATGTGGTTTTAAAATATTTATTTTTTTTGTATGATGTGATTGATTTGTTTGCTTTTTTTAATTCTTACGAGTTCTGAGGTTATTTAAATAATATAAATAAATAATGTAAAAAATAATAGATAATGAAATAATATCGTTATTGTAGTTATTGTAGTTTACTCACTTAAGTATTGATTTTCATACAAGGCGCTCGGTACGATCTTTGAACAGGCACAGAAAATAAAAAAACAAAACATCAAAATAAGAGTGAAAGGTGCGCATGATAGGTTCCGCACAAAAAACGTATCTCTGTCATACGATCACTAAATTTTACTCTTAATTTTTTTTTCATACCGGGCGCTTTATATGAAAATCAGTTCTTAAGGAATAATCTCCAAAAACAAATATTTAAAGAGAACGGTTAAGCAGTATATCCGCCAAAAGCTTATTGATAGATACAGAAGCCACTTTCGCTTTGTGATACCTATTATACATATAAAACAAGGACCTGAGTAAGAAAACAGTAAATGCGTCGTAAAAGATTATGCAGCTTTGACCCCTATAATCTTAGAGTCTTCTTTCGCCGATAAACAATCGTTGGATAGTGATGTCTTAGTTTATCGCTTGTTTAGGTTTACAAGAGTTGGGTAAGACAAAGGGACGCGGCAAACAGGCGCAAATGAAAAGCCCAGCGTCGTCTTTTCAAAAGATGCACCAGGCATATTTGTTACTAACAGTGATATTGTTATTAATATAAAACAACTCATTTATCAGTTTAAAGAAGTCTCTTGAAAATAACATGTTTGTCTATAAAAGGCACGATTTTTTAAAAAGCGGTTTTTGCAACGATAGCGGACCTGAGTTCCAATCCCGGCTAAAGGCATATCTTTGTGTGAACAGCCACTATTTCATTCAGCAGTCATTTTTATAAAATAAAATCATAAGCTTTTGATCGCAAGGTTTTATCTATCTTCACAGAAGTCTTATTACAAATTTTAAGAGGTAATCAATAATTAAGAACATTTTATGGGTCTGTTTTCTGGGTCAACCACGTTACCCGACATTCTTATGTAGGTGTGTTGTCGCTGTTTTATTTACTATACAATGACTTGTACACGTGCACTACAAGCAGATGCTATACAATTGATTGATAGTTAAAAAAAGAAAATATCTTAAGTCTAACAGTAAAAAAGCAAAATGGTAAAAGCGCAAAACGGTAAAATAAATTAGGTACCGTAACTTATCGCTTGAATTGTAAGCTTTTAATCAAACACACCGAGTTCGAACCTAACCTATGTACTACACACGTGCACACACTCTTAACATAGACATTCAGGTTACCACGAGTGGTTAACTGATGGTGGTGATATGCATGGTGCATTGTTAAAATCTATTTTAGGTTTTCCTACCAGAAGGGTCTAAACAGAACCTTAACGTTACTTACGTGTCCGTCGGTTCATCGTCTGTCACACAGGTATTACAACCAAACTGTTGCAGCTACAGTTTTTTTTAATTTTTACAGTATAAGCATCTTGTTAAACCGAAGCCAAATAAATATTTAAAGGTTTAAAAAATAATTAGGCTAAAATGGGTGTGCAAGGAAAGTTTGACGTACTCCATTAAGTTGGGTATCGTTTTTAAAGCTCGTTAAATAGATAAATGTAGTTTTTTTTTATTTGAAAAATAGTAAGCAAAAGAATGAGAAACCACTAATATCATTTTATTATATAAAATTTTGTTTTAAAGAAGTTTTTTACTTCCTATTGACCGATGAACTTGAAATTTGATGATAATGTTTATTATTACGTATTTTTACTAACAAGTAACCAATTATAAGTACAAATTATTGGAAAATAAAGTTTTTCCCTGGAAAATTTGATACGAAACCCTAAATGTGGGAGGCCAGACACGTCCCTGACCGTTTTTAAAATAGCATTTGTTTTTTTTTTAGTTTTTTTACCTGATTTATTATCAATATTTGTGTGTTGTGTGTAACTTCTTCTTGCTAAACTATTGAATACATGTATATCATTCCAATCTTGTTTTGCCATAGTCTAGTGATAAAAGCATTTAAGTTAAATAAATTATGTGTATAATTTATCTATTCGGCGTGGTATCTTACCTGATAAACTTCAGTTAACAATGTTAAATCATTGTTTCCGATACGTAACATGGGGTTATCATGATTTACGAAGAACCTGCTTGTACAATGAATTTCGCTGTGTCTGTTTGAATTATGTTCTGATTTCTGATACATATAACTCCTTTAATGTTGCTCTGTAAACAGGGTGGATATGTCAACATAAATCAGTAAGCTCACTTTAGGAAAAATATGCTGAAAATTACCTCAGGTGGGAATGGAAGCAGCGTTAATCAAGGAAACTAGTTAGACGAGATACTTGACATGGTTGTCGTACCAATTAGTAAGCCAAAAAAAAATCCAATAATTATTATTTATATCCAATATCTTTTATTTGTATAGTTATTTATTAATTATAAAGTACTTCGGAAAACTTACAATAGTTAAAAGAATACAAGATCAAGCAAACTAGTCACTTTTATTTTTATTCGTCAGTATATAATAAATCATGTGTCAGGAACAAATACTTCTATTCATAGCACAAACTTGGTATACTTCTACCGGGATTCGAACCTATATATCGCGCAGGCAAAATTATGACGTTTGTTTGTCACCCATTATTTTATTTAGGCTTGAAAACTCCGGAAGAGTTTAGATAAAATACTAATCATTTATAATATTTTTCGTATGCTTCGATGCACACTTTCATACGCTGATTTATAATATTTTTCGTATGCTTCGATGCACACTTTCATACGAATGAAACTATTTTTAAAAATATTCACGCCACTTCTCGATGGTGACCTCGGAAACATGTTCTATACTCTTAGACAGCCTCTTACGGTAATGTAAATTATAGACCGCGTTATTGGTTCTTAATTTTTAGGAACAGAAAAAGTCACAAGTCTTATGGTTTGGACTATGCAGGATAGCTCATAAGTTTTACATTTTTCACTTTCAAAAATTTGTTGGTCTGGCCATGTTGCAAATGAAATTGTTGTGGTGCAAGGTGTATTACTTATTGCACTTGAGTTTAAAGAAAGACCCAGACACTCGATTAATTCAAAAGAATATATAATTTGGATATTATGTAAGTATTTATTGTTTTTATTTTTAAAAATTATTATCAATAAATATAATAGGGGTGTGTCTGTGACTTCAAAATAAATGGCTTAAATAGATTTGAAAACTGCTATTTATACGACGCTTTTTCAACTATCTTTTTTATATTATTACGAATGTAATAATAAATTACGTATGTGCCTAATTTTTTGAATATGTTCCAATTTGATAACTTGATTTCATAAAAATAAATATTAATATCAATTACTGCCTATTGCCACGACCAACGTGCCGTACCAAAACCAACTAATAAATAACAAGCAAGAAATCAAACTATAGAGCACAAAAGATGTATGACGCTTATAACAGTCCTAAACATCATAATACATCAAATAAGATTAAGTTGTCAATCCCATTGAATTCTCTTCCCAAGCCGGCTTTGGGGCAGCATGTTGGTCATGAAGACCCGGTAGATATTATTAATAGACTTTATATTAATATGAATAGGTTTTAGACAGATAATAACGCATTATGGTATTAAGGTTCGTATTAAGGCTGTAATTTCTTTGTAATTAGATAACATTTTTAGTTTAGCCGTCCTCTTTGTCCGGTAGTATCTTGTATGGGATAAGATTACTAATTCACATATCTGCTTGATCGTCGATAATGTCCTAAATTTGATATAATAATGTTATGACATCGGTTTGGTACCTGAATATTTAAATGAATAAATATACAGATAGTAAAGTTGTATGGAAATCCACTTACGTGCTGTGTTTTTTAATTGTTGACCTTATATATAAAATATATAAGCCAAAACTAAAAGTTATTATTTTGAGAACAGAATAAGATATTATATTTTGTTCTAAATTTAAAAAAATGATAATGTGCAGTAATAGTTTATTAGCTAAATAAATGATCTTATTAATGTCTTATGACTAATAATTTATATAAACCACTTTTCCCGAATGCATTTAATTTTGTTTTTTTTTTTTAATATTTAAACCTGCCGTTTCGACTTCTTTACAGGAGCTGTGATCATCCTGTATTCACGGTAAATGTATGCTAAGCACGAAGTAAAGAAATAATAGTTTGCTAATATTTGACTTTCATTTTCCTCATAAGTAAGTATTGATACAGTCTTTGTGTAGTATATACTACGAGAGAAAGTTCAATTATCGTGCCGGATGCTTTGAAGCACCCTCGCCTATGGTTCGGCATCCTGGTCGGTAATCGGTCTCTTTCTCCCCTCGGTGAACAATGTACTATTTTTTGCTTGGATAACAATAACTCCGCGTCCGCGCAAGCTTTCATTTAGAGGCTAGTCGACCGTGAGACATTATTTTGCCGATTGCACCGACAGTTTCACCTTTATGTTGTTGTCCTTAATCTGTGCTGATTACAGTGATGTTTAATCTTACGTATTATTTCATCTTTTCTTACTTAATTTAAGGTAAATAATAATAAATAAATATTTCTTACATTCACACCAATTAGCCTAGCTCAAAGTAAGCACTGTAAGGCTTGTGTTGTGGATACTAGGTTAACGGATAGACATACATATATGATACATAGATATGTAATATTCATAGAAATATATAAAAACACCCATGACTCAAGTACAAATGCTCGTATTCATCATACAAACATTTGCCCCTTCCGGGATTTGAACCCGGGACCGTCGGTGCGAAAGGCAGGATTACTACCGTTGCACCAAACGGTCGTCGAGCTGTAACACTTTAAGATTTTGGATTACTATAAGATGGATGTTAAAGCAACTATCTTAAATAAAACTAAGTTCCTCGTATCGACCATTTTTGTATATACCCTATTAATAATACCTCAGTGATATCTTATCTGTTTTTAAAAAGAAATATCAGCTACATTTTGATACATTTCACAAAAATTTGCATGATATTTTCTTGTAATTTGTCTATCTTTACTTTTTCTGCTACTTTTTCTTATTCCGTCCAAAGGCATTTTTTTCCATTTATTTTTTCCACTCTACAGAAGTCCTTCGCTCGCCACGTGTTTTACATTCTGATGTAAAATCCATATTCTGTATTTTTTTTGTAAAGCTCCCTATGTATTTTATTTTTATCTTGTGCAACCTCAAATTATTCAATAGTTAATGAAATAAAGCAATATCAAAAATGTCATAGCCCTCTAGTGATTATTTTTACCATTATATTCTTTTGGTCACCACAAATTCAAGCTATAATAACAAATTATATTGTATATAGTTATCCCAAAATGCAAGTGAATGTTTAGTTATAAATCGGTACAAGTATAAAATTCAAGTAGAATTAACGCTTTTAATTTATTTACGTTTCACGCATGATTTCAGGTTTGTAGCTGTAACGCTTAGACGGCGTGCATTTTATTGCAGTTGCATAAATTTCAGTTTACCTTTGACAAACGAGCATCACAAATCACGTCTGCTTCCTCCATTGGACTTTTATGTTAACAGAAGAATTATTTACGAGAGTGATTCCGTATTTCCGTCGTTTACAATAATAGGTAGTCATTTAGCGAGCTCTTAATTAGTAACTTAATGTGACTGAAACCATGTTTGAAATTATGCTTATTGAGGTTCTCAAGTTATTAGAAATGCCAGAGAAAGATTGAGGTCTAACTGTACAGTCGCCGTCAGATATTTCGTAGCAGACAAGGTGACCAAATATTTCTGAACAATTTAAAATGTCAATATGTTCTATACGCTACAAGTGACCATAAATATCTGAACATTTATTACTGCAATAATATCTCAGCAGATGCTAGTCATTAACTTCTAAACACACAACCTTCCAATAATATCTGAACACTCATCACATCAAATGTATCTAAGCAGATAAACACTGGGCTTAACTATTATTTTTTTAAGAGCTATAATTTAAGCTGCACTCTCTTGTTTTATTTAATTTATTTATTTATTTTATTATACGACACTAGCTCATAGTAGAAGTTGAAATACGTTTGTAAAATTCGACACGTTTGCCAGCGTCTCGGTAGCTCAGCGGTCAGAGCAGTCGCCCGGATAGCGAAAGGTCGTGGTTTCGAATCCCACCTGAGGGCTCGGAGGCGTAGTTGTTTTTTACACAAGTATTTTATATCTGCACTCTCTTATTAGTGCGATATCTTATGCTTAAATGTAAGTCTTATGACATGAAATAGATATTGGATTTTAATGAAATTAATAATTCTTAATATATTTTTATTAATAACAATTAATAATTAATAACCATCACGGGGTATAAACTTTATCGATTTTTTTTGTTTTTTTTTTAAATAAATGACATATTATATTTTCCTGATAACTTATCTGAGTTAGTCTATCACCCGCTTTCGGCTTGACGTCAGCTTCTAGGCCACCTTATATAAATTATAAAACGAATTCGTATCAAAATGGTAATTACAGTAAAGTTAGAAGGACTCAACTGCAATATTTCCTCAACTGCTCAGATTATTCAGACTACACTGTGTGCATAGATACATTTGATGTGATGAGTGTTCAGATATTATTGGAAAGTTTTGTGCTTAGAAGTTAATGACTAGCATCTGCTGAGATATTAATGCAGTAATAAATGTTCAGATATTTATGGTCACTTGTAGCGTTAAGAACTTATTGACATTTTAAATTGTTCAGAAGTATTTGGTCACCTTGTCTGCTACGAAATATCTGACGGCGACTGTACCACGTATGCTTAAAGCGAATTAGTTGTAGAAGATAAATATATCAACCGCAGTAATATAAGTGTCCTCGTGTAAAATCAGGGACAATACTTAAGCTGGTGTATATTGTGTCTTATGGGAATAAAATTACAAATCTGTGTATTATAAATTTTAAGAGTAAGAAGCGAGCGAACAATAGGTGAGTTGACGAAAAAAAAGCGAAGCGCAGATCAGATAGTGTTGATGGGATTGTGACTTTGAAGGGTATCTACTTACACCACTGCGTTCTCACTATGGTTATTGCTATGGTTATGAACTAAACGAGAGTCTCATCGTGTTTTGAACGTTAAGGGTGCATTGCTGAACAAGTTTCTTTCGTTGATAACTTTTGGTGCTGCGACAAACTGGTAAAGAGAGATTTCTCTTAGGCAGAGTAAACAGCGATGTACTATTAATTTATCTATATCTTTTACCACCACGGGAACTACGTCTGTTATACATTTATTTAGCGAGATAACAGTTGATAGCTACCCGCTTTCTAGGCGGCGCGGCGCGGCGATTGGACAGGTACCTTATATATACATATATTAATTTTAGACCCTAAAAGTGAAAAACATGAACTACGTTTGTGAACTTACGTGAACGTGATTTATTAAAATAAAATTTAGTGGCAGGTTTCACACTTTCGCGTCTATTTATTGTAATAAAGCAGACATCCTTCATAAAAATTGTACGTAAATGGTAGTCATTAGTGTCATATCATATAATAAAGTGATATCGCTTTAAAATTGTATTTTACTTATATAAAGATAATTAATGAGTCACTGGCAAAAGTGTAACACTTTATGTTCAAAGCATTCATCACGTTCTCGTCGCAATAAGCACCATGACATGTCACTCGTGTAGCGAGTTACACAGCTTTTGGATCTGTTCTACAAAGCGGATAATCCACTTTTCCTTAACGTTTCGCACTGATTTACGTGCTCACAATATTAATGATGAAATTTTGCATGAGAATATATAAAGCATTAACTAATTACTTAATATAAAATTTTTAATATTAAATAAAAAAGAAGTAAATTTTCATTAAGTTCATCAGGGCCAGTAAGAGCATTGCTTACGCGGCTAAATTAAAGTTACAGCTAGAGTGAAATTAAACCACGTTAAACATTACTTTGTCAACTCGAATTGATTTACAAAATAGTGTCATATTTTTATTAAGAAATATATTAGGTGAATATGTAATACAAAGTTATTAAAACCTTACTTCTTCTTAAATATTTTAGAAAAAATAGAGAGGTTTTATCATACATTTTAAGCTCAATTATTACGCAACTTCGTACACGTGTCATTTAGAAATAGGTTACTAGTATTATTAAAGCTAGGCAGCTGGTGACAATTTAGCTCTATGTTTCCATCGTCGTTGATACCAACACGTTATGTACTCGGGACCTATGTTAATTCGAAAAAATAAGTGGCGAGCTCCGGTAGCTCTGATTTTTTTTTTAAAAGTTATTTCAAAATGGTAAAAACAACTGTCAAAATTTATATTATCGTTTCTGACATCAATTATATCCATTAAAAACATTTGATAGATAGTACCTTTTAGTACCATTTTATAGATAGCACCACGAGATTCGAACGCAACCTGGCAACCTAAGGCCCCTAGCACACGGCGTATTTTAAACGCACAGACGACGCGCAGGTGACGCGCGTATATGCGCTTCAAGCGAGTTTCGAACGCAACCTTGTAACCTAAGCACATGGAGCGATTGTGAACCGCGCGTCTACTGCGCGTATAAGCGCAGATACAGCGATACAGACGCGCCGTAGCCGCTCGTACTTCCGCGTTTTATTATTGCAACTGCGGCGCGGGCGGTGAGGTGGCGTGAGCGCACGCCCACGTACTGTACTTTGTACGCGTTTCAAACGAGTTTCGAACGCGCTTCACACGCGCGTTTGTAACGCATTGAAAGCGCGTTTTTATCGCGATTTAAGCTCGTTTGAATAATACAAACGCAAATCGGGGCACCTACGGCGCAGAAAACGGGCGTTCCTGAAACCCGCGTCGTGTGCTAGGGCTCTTAGCACTGGAAGCGATCGTGAACCACGCGTCTACTGCGCGTATACGTGCAGATACAACGATACAGACGCGCTCTAACCGCTGGGCTCTAAGATGTAAGGCACCGGTAGCGGGCGAATGAGCGGCTTATATGGATGGTGCGTGTCAGAAGCTTCCGGAGGCAGATGCCATAGTTTCCTTCATTTCATCGACTCTGATACCTATTGGATTTCCTATTTCTCACTTTAAAACGTTGAATTTTCACAAAAATTTATAATCCCATTTTCACCTTTTTATGGTTAGAATTTTAATGCTGAAACGCGAATCCATTTATTTGTGCCTATGAACATAATATAATATTTTAAATTAAATGTTGTTCAATTTTTTCTTCCTATACTGTGTATATTGTGTGCTACTGTAAGTAGTCACGCGTTACTTGAGGATTTATTGTTATTTGTTTTTATATATCATTATTTTACTCACTATTGGAGAGCTTATTAA
This sequence comes from Calamotropha paludella, assembly GCA_927399485.1. NCBI lineage: Eukaryota > Metazoa > Arthropoda > Insecta > Lepidoptera > Crambidae > Calamotropha > Calamotropha paludella. Next base: position 14,495,314 of record OV656815.1, on the reverse strand, counting down.
ATCTGTTATAGACTTCCAATCAACAGTTTATCACATATTGCATCACTTTGAGGGTACAATTTTATAAAACGATGAAGCATTTGTCTACTTATCTCTTACTAGGAGTCTACATATCGAATTTCATACTTCTTACTTTAAAAAAAAATCCTCTTCCTAATTAAGATAGCACTTCCAGAAAAGGCTGATGTACATGTAAGTTAGCTTTTATCAAATATTTTAAAATTAAGTTTCACGATTTTACATCTAAAAAAATTATGGAGTTGTCTTACAAAATTTCGATCCCTTTTCTACCCCTATTCGGCCAGAATTTTCTGAAACGATGGTGCCCTTGTATATTTATTTGTACCAAGAGCGAAGCGACCCCTTAATTAAAAATAACACATTTTCATACAACAATTTCATGTCATATTTCATTTTATTAAAAAATGATTTTTTTTAAAACCGCTAACCGGGTTTACGACTCATATACTTTCATCATCTGTTTCAATTAATGAATTAATTGAGGTTTTATATTTATTTAATTTATTAAAACAATACAGGAACAATAAAAGTTTCTGGCAAATAATGAAGTTGGGCCAAAAAACAATTTATTCTGGTATTTATTCCATAATTATTAATATGATAAATTTCTAATAATACAAAATTGCTGTTAGTAACGTTGGTGTGGCTATTTAAAACTGTTTTGACATAAGCATATCTGAATTTTATGATATCATTTGATTCACCTAATTAACGTATGATCATTTACTTGCTGACATCTTATTTGCCGCAATTAAGCTGTAGTAATAATAAACACTTAAGCTTTTACAACACTGTAAACAAGGATATTTTATTCGGGTTAAATTATAGTTTACTGGAAATATAATGAATGGTGTACTATACCTACTTTCCAAAAATAAAATAAATTATACTTATTTTAAATGAACCGAAACGCCATTATTTGCATATTTGGAAGGTAGGAATACATTTTCACATCTGACGCATATTCCCGTTGTATAATTTTATAAATCTGAATAACAGATAAAAACAATTTAAAATCCAACTTATCTCTTTTGTTGGTTCATTCTAAAATATGCACTAGTGTTTGTATGCCTTTTATTATAAACAAATAAATATTTATTTTCATATTAAATATAGTAAAGATAATTGTTGGCCATCATTAGCAACCTAATTTATAGGCTCGATTCCTTTTTCAGAATTCGCTAATTAGTCCATTGAAAAGTTACATTGGACCTTGCGTTTTTAAGAGGATGCAATTTTATTGTTCTAATCAACTTTCTCACTGAGGAATAGCGCTATACCGCTAGCTAAGTCAGGATGTTTCTCCATAATTTTAATAAATTTTAGTTTACCCATGTTGTAGGCTGCTAATGTATATCACATCCTGAGATAGCACGGAGAAACAGCAAATGCTTAGCCAAAACGTCTGCATATATAAAACTTGAAGGGCTATATAACTGGTCAGATAACATAAATATTTTAAGTTGTATAGTAAGAAAAAAAGTCAGTTATAGCTTAATAATAATATGGGAATGATACCAAAAAAAGAACCATATATCAAATTAAAAAAATAATGCAAAATAAGGTTAACGTTTTGTTGTCACCGGATTCTTGCGAGTAGTAAAAACCTGGTCGACTTTAGAGCGTTCTAAAACCCCCATAAATTATTTAAATCTGAATAAAATATCCCATTAAAAACAATACTTGTCAAAAAAACCAAGTCTCGCAACTCAGTTGTTCTACGGTAAAAAGTTGTGAGATCCATGTAATACCAAGTCGGTTATTAATTTATTCAGTCCCTACTTAAGCGAATTTCTGTCTTAATACGTCCAGTCCCTAAGACCACGATCGTGGTCCATAACAATTGAAAATCAATTGTGTCTGGAATCTCCGCACTCGAAGCATTAAGTTGTTACGTAATAATTAACAGCATCTTATATTGACGCACATCAATATTAAAAATCTTTATTGTTTTATATAAATATATTGACTCGGCCATCGTGAACACGTGTAAATTAAATTATTTAGTGCGATGGCCGAGTCAATATATTTATATTAAACAAATAAAGATTTTTAATATTGATATGCGTCACTATAAGATGCTGTTAATTATTACGTAACAACTAAATGCTTCGAATACGGAGATTCCAGACACAATTGATTTTCAATTGTTATGGACCACGATCGTGGTCTTAGGGACTGGACGTATTAAGACAGAAATTCGCTTAAGTAGGGACTGAATAAATTAATAACCGACTTGGTATTACATGGATCTCACAACTTTTTACCGTAGAACAACTGAGTTGCGAGACTTGGTTTTTTTGACAAGTATTGTTTTTAATGGGATCTCATTGCTTTTTGTATTTTGTAGACAGTCTACTTTTTTCCTTTTCGGTACCTTCTACTTATTGTATATATGTATGTTTATCTACCAGCAACGAATTTTCTTAAAGCCCTCTCTCTGACTTATGAACTTTTCTTATTTTTGTAGGTTTTTTTAGTTTTTCCTTGATTCATACACCAAACACTATTTATATTCTAAATTTGAAGCTTCTAGGTCTGCTAGAAGTGTCTTAGAATTTTGATGATCGGTGAGTCAGTGAGTGACAAAATTAAGAAATTTGACCCGTTATAATTCTTAAACTATACTAGTTCGAATTGAATGAAATTGGAAATATACCGTGTCTTTACAATGCCTGCATGGTTACTGAAAATTCAGTCTTCTAGTTTTATACACAACGAAGTTACAGGGGGTCGAAAATGGCCTGAATTGCTTCGAGAAAAGGATGGTACGTCCGTGCCGCTTTTTTGCTTGACTTGGCGGGGGCACTGCCGTGCCCCCAGATAGGTTAAAATTTTCTTTGAGAGATCCTCTATAATATTGGGCTGAGCATATTTTGTCCCGAAATTAAAAATAAAGAAGTAATATAACAAAAAAGAAAATTTGTTGCGAAATGTTCTGATATTTTTGTTAATAACTTCTTTATTTTTAATTGTATTGAAAAAAGTTACGTAAACAAAATTGTAGACAAAGTTATTTGCTACAAATTATGTTTGAACAATTTTTTTGTGGGATGTAGAAAAGGCGGTTGCACCTTTTTTTCAATATGACGGCCGCAGGACAAGGGTTGCAACCCCACAAACTTGGAGTTAAGCTCCTAGTGATTCTATATTTTTAATATATTTGACTTAGCTGTTTTTTAAAAGACAGTCACGAGTATTGTTTGTCAAAACTCGAGTCTATATAAAACTATAACTCAAACTTGAGCCCCATACTATATGGTATTAACTTGAATACTATACATAACTCGAGTCTTATTTGATATTATTTTAGTGAGCTGAGGACTCACGTATACTAGTAATAATTGTTCCTTACGATAACATGTTATTTATATTGTCAGTTTGAAAAATCAAGCTAGAATATACAACTGCGTACATGCCTAAATGGAAATGATGTGGTGAAAAACTATTAGTGCCGTAATTTTTTCTAAGTAGCAACCCATGTCATTGATGTCCGATTGGGGTTTGATAATATAGCGTAGTTTATATTGAGTGATTACAATGAACGAGCAAAAACAAAAGCGTGGGCACTGACAGTGTAATGGCATAAGACGATAGATGATATCAATTCAATTGCGATCATTGAAAATGTATGTACACAAACAATTTTTTTTCTCATTAGACGCTCAAATGAATGTCATATTAATTCATAGAATCATCAATCTTACGATGTTCTGATAATAAATGCTTATTTGTTTTTGACGTGCTATAATAAATTAAATATTATTATCATCGACATTTTAATGTTTAGTATTCATTACGGTTCGGTAGCATAAATTACCAACTCAATACATACATATTATTACAATTAAAATATTGACTTCTGAAATAAAAATATTATCTTAATCATCAGGACTTCATATTACGCTTTGTTTCACTTAAAACAAAAATAGTCTATCAATAAATTACTCATTAGTACAGATGATATTTTATGAAACGTAAAAGAATAAATATATTTATTTTTGCTTAAAACATTTCAAGAGTATTAGCGCGTGAATTCAATGGCGTCATTCTATTTGTTATCATTTTGTGGCAGTCTACCGATGGATGCAGTCGAGGTTTTCTAAATTCAAGTCATCGCAACAGATACGTATTCGATAACAGCAAATACAAAATAAAATTCTGTATCGATACGGAGTACGTTTAATTTAGATACGATAAATATATGTGAATTACACTGTAACACAGAGTTTAAGGCAAAGTATTTTATGGCCTACATGCTTGCCCTAATGAATACCTCACCTTCATTCTGAATCACTTTTTTCTCTCTTACTTCAGACTCGAGACACAGATCGTGCAGAATATTTTTTTTACTGTATCGTTGTGTAATTATAAATAAATAAAAAGTGACGTTTCGTCAACTTAAACAGGAAAAAAAACTACAACTTCTTCTTCAGCCCTTTTTTCTTTTCTAATACAGTCAGCACTAGTGAGCTTTTCTTTAGCGGTCTAAAGCTTTAACCCAGATACTCAATTCTTTTCAATACCCTCTTGCTAGTATCAGCTGAAACGTCTTAATGTCTCTCCGTTGTACAATGAGTTTTCCAACTCGAGCACATCTATTTTTTCTTGATTACGTTTTTGAGGATTCTGTATTCTGCTGTGATTGTGTTAAGCGGTCGGCCAGTTTTCTTCAAACACGAAGTTGTTCCATTCTTTTTACAGCACTAGATGGTAGATTGCACTTCTGTGCTTCTGCCATTTACTATTACGGGATCTACTGATCTGGGTAGCATCGTTTTTAATCAGTTGGTATTTTGATTTTCCCCCGTCGACTTCAGATGTCATTATTTTTTGGATTTCTTCACTTAATTTTCCGAATAAGTCAACTTATTTATTCAGCAGTGTAATAAACTTGCTGTAGTCGTTAGAAATTAACTTCTTGAATCGACACGACGACAAAACAACTTTTTTACGGACGTTCGTTAGGAACGTGCCCGATTAAAATATTGTGAAGGTAATAGAAAATATATGACGACCATTGCCTTAGTCATCCTGTGATCACAGCTCCTGTAAAGGAGTCGGAACGTCACGCAAAATCCGTAAAAAAGTTATTTTATTCAAACAAATTGTTATAATAATCCTCTACATTTTTGAATAATCATAATAAAATTAAAATAACAAAACTGATAAATTTCAAAATAATTGAAACTTCTCAGTAAGTATACACTTTTGGTTCTACTGGTATGTTTAGTCTGTGCCAATGCCAACATAAATGACTAGTCGATATTAAATAATTTCAAATCGAAATATAAAATTTACAGTAAATCGGTTGCTGTTTATTATAATTCTCTTTTCTGTCTTACTCTTAAATAGTTAACATAGATTTCCTATTATAATTCTCTTTTCTGTCTTACTCTTAAATAGTTAACATAGATTTCCTATTATAATTCTCTTTTCTGTCTTACTCTTAAATAGTTAACATAGATTTCCTATTCATTTTATATAAGTAATTTTTAAAGGATTGTGATAAATATGAATTCAATAACACAAACTTTGAACAAAATTTAAATTTATCACGTTTCCTCTAGTACTTAAGGAGGAACATAGGTATATAACAATTATTATGAAAATTGTGTATTTAATCGCAAATTTTATTATTGGATAATTAGATTTATAATTCCTTTGGGATTTTATGTGACATTTTTATGAGATCGTTTTTTAAAAGCAAATACCACGTGTTAAAAATCACTTTGCACCTTTTATAAGATGGTGACTCGCCTTAATCAGTAGTAAGTTAAACTTATTACGTGGGGAACTTAACATTTGCTAGGTCAATTTTATAACATTACAACATTACATAATATACTACATTTAATATAGAAAATTCAGTAAAAAAATGTTTTAAATTACCATGCTAGTAGCACTAAGGGATTTATTATATTCGTAGCCATCTCAAGAATGCAAACAACGTATAAGCTCGCTGAAAGCTTTACTTAACGCAAAGAGCTAAGAACACTCGTACGGCTAGCCTTGTGGTTAGTAGCAATTAAGCTTGAAATAATTTTCTCGTACATAAGACCATGATACGCAAAGAGCTGCAGCGTTCATTACACCTAATTGCGATGTAATTATCGGCTATTGAAAGTGGCATGCGGTGGCGCTGCTGGTGCCCCGTGCCTACACGGTAGACTTTGTTTTATGGTGTAAGCATTGATAAATATTGCGGTATCCTTCAGACGAACATAGCTGAAATAATTTAAATGCTGCACTATAAACATGGTGTGGGTGTTTTCATTGGATCGAGATTTTACTTGTTATGGAATATACAGTTTGTAGCTTGGTAGGTACTGTTTTTTTTTGCATTTGTCTGTCCCCTTTTAACACAGAAACTATCGCCAAATTCGCATCACGCAGGAATATCACCCATCCCTAGATGACACCCCAATGGTGTTAGGGGTACCCATTTTTCCTGGGTGACTTGTACCTTTTCGCAACACACAAAGCAAGTGTTTTTTTTTTGACGACCGTTTGGTGCAACGGTAGCGATCCTGCCTTTCGCACCGACGGTCCTGGGTTCGAATCCCGGTAGGGGCAGATGTTTGTATGATGAATACGAGCATTTGTGCCTGAGTCATGGGTGTTTATATATATTTCTATGAATATTACATATCTATGTATCATATATGTATGTCTATCCGTTACCCTAGTATCTATAACACAAGCCTTACAGTGCTTACTTTGGGCTAGGCTAATTGGTGTGAATGTGAGAAATATTTATTATTTATTATTATTATTATTTCACGGCTCACTCCATTGCACCGTCCCCCACGAAGCATAGGCGACGTCCACCCAAGGGGCGAACCCACGCTGGTCAGGGTCGCGGCTGCATCCTAACCTCACCAATGTGTTGTGGGACGTCCCAGGTTTTAGTGGGTAGGCCTCAAAGCCTTTACCGAGCATAAGTCGGGTGGGGGCATGAAGGAAAGTCCCATATATCGTCTCGTGTAGTCCTTGCACGAGCGAATGCGCAAAGCATTTCCTGCGAAAATAAAAAAAATAACAAAAAAAAAGTGCGCATCACGCACACGAAAAAACTAAAAAATGTCGTGGACAAAAAATTATTCACCACCTCATTTAAAATAATTTATACAATTCTGATACCTTTACGTTAACAAATGATAAGAAAATAACAAAACAAGTCAATTGTCTAATTAAAAACTGCAAACAAAGTTTCCTCAAAGCCATTGTAATGAATACAGCAAATATGTTTACAGTTTACTACCATATATTTAACTGCATAACTTTAACGATGAAAGCTTATTTACAGATAAGACACGTATGAATACTAGATAACCCGTTTCATTGTTTCAGGCTGCAATGAAATTAAAAATCTTAACGCTTAAATTAATTAATTAATCCAGTAATGTGCGGATTACCTCAAGATCTCTAACAAAATTTTTGAACCAGTTTTTTTATTATGGTAGTCGAGAGCAGAGGTTGTTATCTCGAAGTCATAAATGTTGTTAAGCTTCTGTTACAAAGCTATAAAATGTATTGGTAATTTGGTTCATATGTAAAACTTAGATGAGAATATGTTTACATTTTAATGAATTCCTTATGAATTTATGTGACCGAAATAACTGGCAACAAGATGTAAAAATAAAATTCAATATAATAATCAATTAAAATTGTGGGTTGCACGATATCGATTGTTGTATTTTATTTATTACAAGCTTTTATTTCTTACGCCTGTCCCGGTGTCTGTAATGAAATTTTATAAGTTAAATTTGACCCATTTCCCGGTTTTCGATTAAGCTTAAATTTTGCATACTTATGTATATTTCGTGACAATGCAATATTATGATCACATGGAGCTGGTTCGATGCTGGAGCTGCAAGTTGGCCCTAGGAACTCCGCAATAAAAGGACACAACTCCATTAAGTTTAGCTCGTCTGATTAATATGTACTTTGATCCTATATGATAACCAGGGCTGATGCTGGAGCTGGGAAGTGGATATAGGTGGAATTCGAAGCCACAACCTTACGCTATTCGGGCGAGTGTTCTGACCGCTAAGCTACCGAGACGCTGGCAGACTCGTCGAAATTTACAATCGTATTTCAACTTCTACTATGAGCTAGTATCGTTCCACCAATATTAAATGCTAACTACCTTCAACATCGAAAGTCATATTTTTATAAATATTAAACATTCGATTAAGATGGAACCAGCTATAATAATGTATTTAATTTATTTTTTGCATTCACAATGCCATATGTCTATAAAATACGCATGTAAAAAACAACCACGCGTTTTTATATCTTATAGAAATATTTCATTGTGAATGCAAACAAATTTTTTTAAACTTATATCTTGCTACCAATATACCTTATAATTTTTATCTTGAAATGCAGAGTTAGTGTAAGAAGAAAGTCGTACAAAGCGCTCCACATTTTTCTTACAATGACATGACCTTTCTCGTTAATTACTGACTTATTATAACAAAATTATTTTTTTACTTTGTAGTTGTAGTTTATCATAAAAGCATGATTTTTTCAAAACTATAATTATTTTTTCCTTTTTTTGTTCGATCTACTATAAAAGCGTGCTATAAAAATTTATAATTCATGTCATTTATTATAATTAGTCAGTCCTTCGTATTTTGAAATAGTTTTTCAAACCTTCTCCGATGAAATTATAAAAACCTTTTATCAAATAGTTTTGTAAATTATTATATTGTCATCTCTTATATATGTATGTGCAAAATTTCACGTTGATCTGATTTTTCGAAGTAGGTAGGTAAATATCGCGTTAGAAGAATCCGTTACAAATAAATATACAAGCAAATATACAGATGAAGTTAATAAAGACGTGTTAAAAAGTTGTATTTGGCAATATCATCGTCAATTTAAAGAAACAAAATAATGATTTAAGGTTAAAAGATATATTTTTATCGATATCAGTATTTACTGATTTGTTTAACTTAAATTAAGTAGTAGGAGTGTTTCATTTAACAGAGAGCTGACGCGTGGAAAAATAATTGTTTTGGTCTATAAAGTTTGTGTGTCAGGAAGTTTTTGGATCGCAGGGCTCAACTTGAAGCAGCGACTCTCGGTATAAAATGATTATGAAACTCGACGAGACGAGTCGAGTACTGCTGTTTATTTGTAATCTAAAGGAGGGGTAAGGTGATTTTTTTGTCCGTTTAGGTTACGGATAAAACACCCTGCTAGTGGTATACAGGCGAGCTCCTCCGTTTAATTTTTTATGGTTGTTGCTATACCAACATGCTGCACTACTCATTAGTGACAGCAAATTGGTGAAGAGCAAGCTTCACACCTTAGCTCACCGCCGCAAAGTAGCCTGTCTGTCAGTCTTCTACAAAATGTATTTTGGAGAGTGTGCTCAGGCCTGTTCATATGCTCATACCGTCATCTCCCTTTTTCCACTGGGCATCCAGACGCTACCACCCTTTCTTGGTTGCTATTCCTACCTGTCGCACCAAGCGCTTTTCAACATCTTTTATAATGCGCCCAGCAAAGAAGTGGAACTCCCTTCCTGCGTCTGATTTACGAATACTTATAACCAGTTTTAAAGCCAGGGTGAATAGGCACATTCTGGTGAGCTCGTTCCATCGTAGATCCTATCTTGGCCTCCGAGCTTGATTGGGATCAAAAACGAACCCATTCAAAATAAATAAAATTATTAATTTGTTGATTTGGCATATTTTATTATGCGTTTGTTTGTGTCGGATTATTAAATTTTAGTTCATTTCATGTTATTTATTTAATTTGAGTGTACTCGTGTTGTTTGATCTTTGTTTAGTTGTGGGTTATTGTGTGTATAGACGTGGTAATCTATTCCATCTCCTAATTTTAATAGATAGCCGTTTCTAATAGGGCACAGTTTTGAGGTGGAGGAGTATTTTGTTTTTAATTGGTTTTCATATCACAATTCTTTTCAATAAGATACTATAAGGACGAGATGCCTAAAAACTGGGGAGAATCTCAAATAATTTTGTTATACAAAAAGGAAGTTCTTCAGATATCAATAAATATAGACCGATTAGCTTATTACCGTCCATGAACAAATTGTTCACCACGTGCTTAAAAAACGAATAGCGCCAAACATAGAGGCAAACCAACCAGTGGAACAAGCCGGGATCCACCCGGGATACTCAAATATGGACAATATCCACGCACTATAACTAAGTAGTGGAAAAACACCTGGAATTTAATTGGAATCGCTCTACCTCGCATATATCGATTACGCGAAAGCGTTCCATCAATTTCCCACGCAAGCATCTGGCAAGCACTGATACAGCAAGTTATGCCAACTGTGTATAAATACTATATATATAAAGATATATACGAAAAAAGTATAAGTAGAGTAAAACTAGACAGACTCGGACCAACAATATACACGAAGAGGAATAAAGCAAGGGGATCCGGTGTCGCCCAAATTATTCATAGCTGTACTCCAAAACGTGAACGATTTAGATAAGAACAAAAAAGGGATACTAATTGGTTCAGAGTTCCTAAGTAACGTGCTATTCGAGGCTGACATCAAACTTTTCGCAAAGACTTGAAAATAGCTGGAAAAGATGCTCGAAGAGTTAAACGGAGCCAGCCAAAATGTTGGATTACAAGTAAATACCTCAAAAACGAAAGTTGCCACAAATAGCTATCAAAGACCTATAACGGTAAACGAAGCACACATAGAGTACGTGGAGGACTACATTTACAAAAAAACAAGAGACGAAAATGAAACAGAACGTAGAATCAGCATTACCTGGATGAAATGTTGGAGCTTCAAAGAAATATTAAAGTCAAAATGTGTTCTGATTTCGATTTTATTATCTTCGTTGTCAAGGTCCACGATGGACTTAATGGTGTCTAACACACAGATCGGAGTATTCGGATTCTTCTTCTAAAATTAGGTTAGCTGATAGGTACTCGTCGACGAGTGTTTTGACGGAGGTTACGGAGTGAGATGGGGTTGAGGCTAAAGAAGATCCTGAGTTTGATGCAGATGTATGTAGTTTTGGTTTTTTGTGGTTGGAGTTTTGGGTGGATAGGATTTGGGTGTTTTGATGTGGTGGATTTTGGAGAATCTGGTTTCGACTTACTTTTGGTTGGGGCATGTTTGTGTGATGAACATGAGCATTTTCAGAACAAGTCGTTTATATACTTATTTAAGTATTTTATACATTATTTAGTACCCATAGTACAAGCTGAGCTTAGTTTAGTACCAAATAATAGTAAGTTATCTGGAATTTATTATTATTACTATATTAGATAAAATACTTATTTAAAGACATGTAGTAAATTGCACTACTATTTTTTATATATCTATTACTAAAGCTCTATTTTTTATATTATTGAATTGGTTTATCAAAAAAATTACATTAAACATTATAAAATTATTAACACCTGAAAAAGAACGAAATGTCAAACGGATCCCGACCCAAGTACCCGCGCCAACAATAATTAAAAAGGGAGGCATTTATTATACTATGATTTGTCTTCGATCTCAATTCATTGGAAAACCGTGATAACAAGTGACCTTGTAATAACAAGTGATGAATTGTTTTTTTTTTTTTTTATAAGGTAGGTAATATTTTAGTATTGTTATAAATTGAACTGCTTCAGGTTTTGGCCATAACTCTGCCAAAAGCAGCAAAATTTTTGTGACTTATATTCTTGTACTTCTTGTAGTTAAGTTCAAAATATCTTGTAACGTTTTAAGTGAGTGAAATGTAACATAACGGTATAGGTATTTTTTGTGATGTTATCATGTATGATAAAATAATAAAAAAAATCACTAATAAATGCTCCAGTAATGTGCTTGGCCGTTAGAAAATTCTTTTAACATCTCGATCTTAATGTAACCAATATTTTTTCCAAAAAAATATTTGTCATTTTATACGTAAAACTTTAAAATCATAAACAACGTGCAGTCAATTATTTATTTACCGCCTACATTAATATTATTATTGAACGCATATTACGTCAAACGAATTGTAAGAGTCTGCGCTTAACTATATTTCCTTTATAACTATTTTGCAGTAAATACTGTATAATGTTATACTCTGCTAGCGCTGTAGCAGTTTACGTTAAATATCAAAGTAGTTTATTCCAAAGCTTTTGTATGTTTTGTTGCAATTTGAATGCACCGGCAATATTATTGTATTCGTTCTAATTTTACGACTGTCACTAAGTGTCCAGATGTGTACCAGATGGTATATGTAAATTTATTTTTGTATCTTTTATCTACATACAATACCAGTTTTAGAACCAATTTTCACGGAGCATTTCTGTGGCACGAGTTGAAAGACTTTTCTTTACCGTTCCTGAATTAAATATCTTTGGCGTCCGGCATTTTTCATGTCTTACGACCACTAGCTTTAACTAGCTATATTTGGCTTTCGTGTTATAGATAATTCGCCCAATTGTTTGGTCAAATTCTCATAATCATTTTAATTCGATCTCAATTTCGCATACCGTTATCATATCCAAGATTGTATACATTTGGACAATCGTAGGAAGTTGTTAGTGTCACTAAATCCAATTTATGTAAATGGGCAATCACAACCTTGTTTTTAAAATATCGGTGATTCAGAAGTTTCTCTGTGAATCCTGTTGAAAGTTTGTTGTTAGTTTGTTGTGGATGCGTTTGAAGACGGCCATATCAAATTCACTTTTCCCTCATCTGTAATAGTGACATTTGTATCACGATCGAGGCCGTGCGTGCTGTCTCTGCTGACATGATCCGTATACATAAAATCCTTAACAGATTGTGTGATTTCATTTTTTCTAATTCGAAATGCTTAGTTGTAAATCTTGAGCTAACTATACTTAAACATGATTTTAGAAGATCGGCCTTGTGTCACAGATATTCAACACTGTTTTTTGTATCTGTTACCAATAAAACCTCGTGAGATCTAAGAGCCATTGCACACCACGTTTTTTAAACGCGCCGTCGACGCGCTCTTGTATAAACATAAACGCGATACTCACGCGAGTCAAACACGGCTTGACTATCAATTTATGTGGGTGTTCTGAGTTCTACTTTTAAATACCTGCATAAATTCAGTTTCGCACTTGAACTGGTACAGACGTGATGATAACGTATGTTTGTATCGATACAAACGCATTAGCCATTCAAAAAACTGCTCTGTGAAATAAAAAAATACGCGCTGCCGATTACGACTGCAGTGTGTATAGGCCCTAAGGAATTAATTAAAAAAAAAACTATTTTGTGTTTTTATTCAATATTTACATGTATTCTTGCTTGAATCAAAAACTGAAACAAATCATTTCAACGTAAATATAACTAATTAGTTGTTTACAGACGACTATTAAAACGAAAAGCTTATTCGCAAAAATGAGTCAAGACATAATTGGTATAATATTTAATCTCAATTATACAGTGGTTGTTTCCCCTTGAAATAATACTAAATATTTTAAAATGTTATAAAATTAAATTAAATGTCATAAACTATAGTATTCAGCTTTACTTTAAGGCAATATGATCCTAGCAATAAACGACAGGAAATCAAACTGCTTCTTACGACTTAACATGTAGGTATGATGCTTTAAATTGGCACTCAAGCATTGAAACAACATATTGCTTTGGGTTTTAATATTACGGACTTTGCCACTTGCAAAGCTTTAATAACTTGCGTTTTAGAGCTAAGTGAAAATTGGTAAGTATTAACACGTTTTGCATCTGGTGAGCAAAGCGTACATAGGGTGCAAGTCGCGAGCCTTGTAACGTGATACATCAACTGTAGTTTTATTGATATTTGGTAATTGTCCGGCTTTACAGCCCACGATTGATTGGTGGGTGCCGACGCAAACCCACGGGTTAATGTAACGACTGCTAATAAGTCCTTGCGGGGTTTTATGACACACTTACGCAGTTACGCTAGAGAACGCTTATTAAACAATATATAATTTTAAGAGCACTGATTTCGAGCAATAATGACATAAGCTTCGCTCCTCAAACATTCAGTTTAATGGCATAAAATGTTTATTTTTCTTTTTTTTTCAGGTAAGAATGGAGAAAAGCTTACAACTTAAACGGACTCAACAATTGCGAATAAAGTAATGTTACTTCAAATTGTAAGTTCAAAAATTTCGTATAATAAGTTTAGAATAATTGCTATTAATTGCTAAAGTATAAATGCCGTCTATCGGTTCTAATTGTTAATCTAAACAAAACAAACCCACCCAAACACACAAAAAATACTTCATAATTAGTCCTACAAAATATATATATATATATATATACATATATATATATATATATATATTGACCCCCAAATAAAACAATTCTGTCATGAATAAAACCGTGTAACAGGTGATTTAAATGAATACTCAACTATACAGTAAAATGTTTATAGAACCACGATGAGGGTGATATTATCCGGTGGGCATGAGTAACGGACAGTCGCTTTTCGCAAGCGGCACGTCTACACCGCCTGCCGATACCGTCCCGCACAATGTGCAAAGTCATCTCTCCATCAGTGAGGCCAGACCTTTATTCCTCTGACATTTTCTCAACACCGTTACCCCTTGGGCACAAACACACTGCTCTAGACAAATTCACTCCACTTTCCATTTTTCACAGGCCATTTTCTTGGATTGACAGACGTGATAAGTATACGGGTGATTCGCGGAACGAAACGTGGACGGCAAAGGCTACCCACACGACACACTTTTATCGCGATATAAATTGTTCTCGCACGATTGTGACCACCATTTGACATCGGTGAAACAAAACATTTCTGATGACTTACCTAATTTGTAACAACGCATTTGTATAATGGATACATAATAAGTACATCCGCGTGAGTATTACCGTTAAAAGGTCGAAAATGAAAAGATGTGTCCTGACACATTTTATTTAGTGGTCTTCAGTTCACGAGTGAATAGGTGTCTTCTAGGCAAGCGCGTTACATTCTAGATCGCATCGTCGCTTACCAACAGGCTATATAGCGGTCAAGCTCTTACCTATACACGATAATAAAATTCAATTAAAGAAGTCACCTTACAGAAGGAAATGTGATGAACAGCTTAGAAAACGAACAAAAGAAAAAAGTAGGTCTATCCCCGTAGTAAAAAACCATAAAAATGTTGGAAGATGTGGATAGGAATTTAAGTAGCACTATTTCAATTTTATGATATATGAAGTGTTAAATCTATTGATTGTCGTTAGTAATAGGAGATACTTGCATGCAACAATAGTTTATTGATGGATTAATCCATTGTAAAGAGATGTTAAATCTGCCTCAGTTCACACATTCCCTCTATTTTGCGCATGCAGTAGTAGGTTTACATAGTGAGAATGCGGTCGCACGGCACGACAAAAGACGTTGTGTTGACACTTGACACTAATCATTACTGACATACCAGTACTCGGACATGACACGGAAATACACAACATTGTGAATTTTGTCATATCATATGATGATTCTCATCAGTTAGTTACAGCAGCTTTCATAAGTCCTTGTGAATTTAATCAACAGCTAGTCTACTTTATTTGCTTTCTCAAAGTCAGCCTCCTTCTGAAACTCCGTCTCAGGTCACTAATTCGAAAACCAAAAAGATGTTAAAATGGATAAGGTGTTTTTAAAGACTATGAAAGTGTTTTTATTTGGTTGGGACTTGGTTGCGATGTCAGATTTGAACCAATTATACAGAGTTAAAATTTCGCCGATGTACTACATAACATAATACTACATACATTAAGCTTAGTGCTATGTGCAGGGGAATATCAATAATGCGTTTTATTAACTTTCATTTTATTTTTAAATAGGTGCAACGCGAGGTTGGTTAACACACCTCTACAATTGCAGGCTTCTTCTGTTAATAAATAAACAAAAAGCTCTTCTATATACTCCTTATAACACAAACTTATATTTTCTTGCATTTCGCGTCGTCACATAAACAACAATACCATAATCATTACATATGTGTTGAAACGTGAGAAATTATTTTATTTTTCTTTTAGATTTAATCAATCCGTTAAAAATAAAGCCACTAATTTCAATATTGGATATCACCCGCGTGAATCAATAAAAATCCGACTAAGCAACAAATTAATTTTTATTTTTTTACTAGCCCCACGCGCGCCCCGAGCTCCGTAATGCGATATGGAGCATCAACCGATGCTAATTTGCCACTCACATGAGTATAACAGATTGTTTTTCTATACCTAGCTTGTATGAAATATTGCAAGATTATTGAGAAATTTCCTATTGAACACTCAGTTAATTATTCTTCTTTTATGACATTTATATATTTTATGCATTTTTCAATGCAATAAGATAAATTATTATAATAGCAAAATACTAGAAAAAGCGGTTAAGGTAAATATCTCTCAATTTGAAAAACTAAAGAAAGTAAACAGTGTTGATTTAAGAGAGTCCGGAATGTTAACAGGTGAATTTGGTTATAATTGCAGTATAAATTATTTGATTATTAAGGTTGAGTTTAATGTAGTAGTAAACAAAACAAATACATAAAACTCCATCAATGGAAGCGTATAAAAATGTGCTTAATAAAATTAAATAATGGTGAAGTTTATTTAGTCTAGAAACAGTTAATATTGCTTATGTTTTTGGACTTGCGACTACAATGGCGCATAACAATCATGCAAAATTTATTTATTTATCCTACTCGCAGTACCAGAATTCATATACATTGCAGCTGACACCAGAATAATTTATCACGTGTTACAAATAATATACTTTTACTGTCTCGCCAGTCCCACAATCGCCAGTATCCGTTACTCGTAAAATAGAAAACATACTCAAATAGCAGCGTTAATCGTATTTGGACAGCAACAGTTTGTAATGTAAAAGATTCTTATCCGTTATACCAATGAGGGACTTAGCTAAGTCATTATTTACATTTTAATTTAAACTTGGACAAGGTGCCATGGTTAGAGTCACGTAAAATACCCGCCTCACTAACACGAATCGTAAATATAACACAATATTTGCACATGTACCTAGTAATTCGATTTTTTATATCTTATATTATTATATTGTACCTACGTATATTTTTTATTAGTATCAGTAAAGATAGCCGATATTTAAAAAAATATATGATTGTTACTTGTTAATCTATAGCGTTATTTTAAAAAAACCATCGTCTCGAGTATTTTAAAACATTGAGTTTATAGCTAATTCATTTAATTGCGGACATGGAGAAAATGATTTTTCCGCAATATATTTATATTATAACCATTAAAATAACTCAGTTTTCACTGCTTTTCCTTTAGTCACTTTGAGAAGTGATTAACTGAAGCATCCTGGTACATCCGGTTATAATAAATCGTAAAATATTTCTTGCGTGTACTAATTAAATTTGAGTGCTACAATAAAAAAGGTGAACTTTGATAAGTGGCATAATTTTAGGAAGTCACTTTAACAACAGTAATAATCTATGAATAATCTCAAAGTTGTTATTATTATTTGGTGATATACATCTGTATATGTATTTTCTTGCCCACTTCAAACAAAACCATCGTAATAGTATTATCGTAATAGATTAAACTTGAGATTGCGATCTGCCCACTATTTATTAGCGAAGTTTATTACATATTTAAATGAAAACGATAGGCAAAAATAAGTTAACGATTTTAGAAAACTTACGTTAATTTCAATCAGGGGGTCATTTTAATCTTTTTTTAAGTTTTTCTGACTGACTTTCGGAACATACTTCTAGCCAACCTAATATTTATGAGTTATTATAACACGAATCACATTCGTTTCAAACAATTGACTAGGCAGAAGAGTAAATTTACCAAATTTGTCTTTAGTTATTAAAATTATTATTAGGCTTTATTCTAGTCTTAGTATAAAATAAAAGATAATTTGTATGTCCTGGTTTTTCCCTCCCGTTTCATGGTAAGTATCTTAAGCGAACTTCATAATGTGCCAAAACATTGAAAATAATTTTGAAATTATTTATTATAATAAACAATAATTTTAGAATAATCGTTTATTATGCTTCTTATAAGTCTGTATTTTTAAACTATATCATTTAATTGATATGTTTGATCATTATAGTATGTGTTAGTGTATTATAAATTACACACCCGAGTACTATGGTGTAATCGTTAGCGCGTTTGGCTTATGATTGTCGAGGTTAAACAACTTTCGCAATTGTCAGTCATCAGATGGGTGATCAAAAAATATTTAACACTACGAGAGGCATTAAGCCGCTGTTCCCAGCTTCACCCGCTGTCGTTACACAGAATTCACAGGTCTGTTAGCACGGCCTTGATTCTACTAATTATATAAATGTAAAAGTTTGATAATATCAAACATTATTTATTTTCATCATGTGATTGTCAAACGTCATTTCTCTCTGTACCAAATTCAAAAGCTAACGAGGAGGAAGTAGCAGGCAGAATTTAGAATACACACTATATTTTATTTAATAATACTCAGCCATACCATAACATATATTTACCAGCCCTTGTGACACGAATAATGTTATAATTACGTCACAGCCTTAATGAGACGCGTGTATTGAAAATGTGTTAATCCTGACTATAAAATACTGATTTTAATTGTTTCGTACGATAAAGCAGTGAATTATAACGGCTCCCGTTTTGTGTTTTACAGCCTTAGTTATTGCGACTCCGGAAAAGAATTTACTGTTGTAAATGTTTTTTACAATAAAACTAAATAAAAAATGTAAAAGTACGTAAAAGAGGTATTGTTTAGATCACATTCACACAGTGGCTTCATTTAATAAGAGCATATTTCAATTATTGACTATATTTCATTGTGAAAATTTGTTAAAATTGCTAAGTTTTATATACCTTTTCGAGTATGTCTAATTAGATTGTAAC
This sequence comes from Calamotropha paludella, assembly GCA_927399485.1. Taxonomy (NCBI): domain Eukaryota; kingdom Metazoa; phylum Arthropoda; class Insecta; order Lepidoptera; family Crambidae; genus Calamotropha; species Calamotropha paludella. The sequence goes on along the minus strand of OV656815.1, from coordinate 14,476,440 downwards.
GTAAAATATTTGCGACGTTTAGATTTTTAGAGGGACTTTACCTTATATAAATTAAGAAAATAACTTGTATAACGTGTGTAAAGTTAATAGGCCGAATTACCTATTTCGTTATTTTAAATGCTTTGGTTCATAATCGTTATAAGCTGCTTTTATAAAGTTTAAAATATACGACCAATTTGCCCTTTTTACTTAAACTTATCAGTAAATATCTAAAGAGTAATAAATAACATTAAAATTTTAGGTTGCATATGACATGATCTTTTGTCAGGCTGCTTATGACAGTCACCATTTAGCATTATGTGTTCAAAATTTGAGCATTTTACTTTTGATTAAGAAAAAGAAATTTGATTTTCTTATATTTCAGTATAATTTAATAGATATAGAAAATGGTATTCGCGCCAACAAAACTCGCAGACAGTATTTTTTGTGACAATTTTAACCGTAACTCGATAATTATTAAGAATCGTTAGCGTAGAATGGCTACCGTTGCACCAAGCGGCCGTCATGAGTATATCTGGGAATGAGTTATTGAAATCGGCCATCTTCTTTTCAAGAAATTACGTTTACAATGTTATTTATTACTGAACATTTCCATTAGTAAACATACACGTATACTCTTCTATGCACACATTGTCCGCTTTGACGTACCCAGTTATATAACGTGTCATTTATGATACTGTTTTTATTTCATACAAATAGAATCTGGTACACTTTAAATATCTATATATAATAATCTAAATATAATATTTTGATAATCTTATTTAGTTTCATTTATCAATCTATGCATTTACGAAAAATGTTGTTGCTTCGCTGAGGACTTTTTATTATGCAGTACCTATAAACTACATATAACTTTTACATTAACTATTAGGGTTTTCAGGCGGTTTAATGTTTCATATTTACCAAAACATTGTCATAAGTAAGGACGCCTATAAAGGCGTGTAAATATTGTCAATCAAGTTTTTAGTTGGTACCTCAAGTAGTTTCAGTGAAGTTTTATTGAATTAGACAATGTCAACTATGCTAACTAATAGAGTTTACTTCATATTTAGAGTGTATAAGCTTGATCTGCTATTGACCGTACCTCGTAAAAGATTATACTTCGAAAAATATAACTATCATCCGTTTACTATTATTGTTGTTACCAATTATTTTAATAGCTATCTTCTAAACAATGATATAAAATTCGAAGGGTCTTATTCCGTCGGGTATCTGGAGGTTATAATTTTTTATAAGTCACTCTGACTTTAATAACAGTGCAAGCACGGTCCTTGTAATTATTGAAATCCTGATCAAGATACTAAAAGTTTAGCTTTTTAGTTTACTCATCATTCTTACAAAATGATGTTGCGATAATATCTGTTATAATTATACCAATTCGAGAGAAAGTTAGCATGTGATGTGTTATTGATGTATCTAGACTGTCTGTAGGTGCCAATTACTCAATTTCGATAGTGTTCACAGTCCAATAGCGGGTAATAATAGAAATCAATAAGGAGAGCAGTGGGAAAAAAACCGCTAACCGAACTTTGTGGTGGAACGTTGAGTCATTCATTACGGCGAGTCGTGCGGTTTGGTTATTTAATGAAACGTTACAGCGGCACAGCAGACCACATCAGGGGCGGAGCGACCGCATTGTCTTTCGGCGACGTCGAGGCTGGTAGCTTACAAACTGAGTCGACAAATTATGAAGTAACAGTTTGATTTCTGACGTCACGCGCCATCGTCACGCTGGCGAGCCTTCGTAAAGCCACATTAAGTGTCATACTGAGGAATTGAATGTTTCCAATCCAAGCCAATAATCATTACTAGCGATCAACTTGGTCTTGTTACCACAAGAATTGCTATGATATACCCAGAGCATCAGTTCGTCAGGAGACCCTGACGGTTAGTTCATCAGGGGAACACTGGATTACAACTTGAGAGTTTTCTGGAATCACAATTTCAAATAGCTAACTAACTATGAATTCTGTACTTTGTATTATGGACTAAAAATCATAGTGAACTGTGGACCATGACAGGAAAAAATCATCTTTATTAAGGCAAAGAGAAGTGCTTCTTATAACAGGATTTGTATCTTTTGTTATCCAATTTTTTTTTTTACAGAATTTGAAATTAACCAGATGAAATAAAATAATTTATTTCTTAATTGCTTTTCTTAATAAATACAAACTCAATTTTAAATAAAATATAAAATACGCATGTAAAAAACGACCACGCCTCCGATGCATTTTCCGATGAATGCAAAAAAGTAAAATTAAATACATAAATTTCAAATGTTTTTGTCTATACACTCATTGTTACTTAAAAACATAATATGTATATTTATATTTTCATTAAATGTACCTATCTGTAATTTTTTTTCTACATAAAGGATTATTTGAGATTATTAGCAGTGATATTTTTGTAATTATTGAAATTGGTTTTTAATTCTATTAGTAACAGGATCAAAGCAGTTCACCAGATCGGCAGAGTATTCAAGGTGTTGTTAAAGACTCATGTTTTTTTTATATAATCACAATTAGCTATTAGACGGTTACTCTACTATGCCGGGCTTAAACAATAATTACGAAAGACTGATCGAAATCGATTAATAATCAGAGCAGTGACTGGATAACAAAAAAAAACCCCAACAAACCAATCTCCTTTTTAGGACATGTTTTTATCTTTCCAGATAATATTATCCAAAAAAAAAATTAATTTCATGTTTGACATTTTAAACAAATTGTAATGGACTTCGCACTATGTAAGAACTGGTATTATATTATTATAAACAAAGTTTCTAATTATAACATAATAAAACGTTCATAGAGCGTACGTGATAAGAATCGTGAATTTTCTTATGTAATATCACCTATTTTAGGGCATTGACGTGTGTATTATGACTTTAAAAATGCTTAAGTAGGTAACAAAGTGGACTAGGGCAAAGCTTAATTGATAATTTAATCCTGTTAGCTTATTTGACCCGCACAGTCTTAGACTAATAAGACTTCCCAGAAGCTCCGACCTGGTTTTCTACCTCATCGTTGTGGGTTAATCAGGGAAATGCAATAATAAAATAGACTCATTTCGTTGGAACCACAGCCTATGCGTTACATAGCCTGTGGTCGGTGCGTTCGCTGGGACGGTGCAAGCGGCCCCTGACGAATGTCAATGGCACGCGGAACCGTTAGTCGATCTCGCGTCTGCCGAATTAATTCGCCAATGGAAATTCGCACATCTATCGATTCCAACATTGATCGCCTTAATGAGAACCTTGTTGTTCAGGCGCCGCAGTCCGTTATCGGACATCTCACCCCACGCCCTCTATACCCTGACAAGTATTAAAAATGCAAATAAGCTTGTCATTCATCACATAGTATTTCATTACATCTATTATATACACGGCATCCGAGATCATCACGGTCAAAGACACGAAAAATATATTGGATGAAAACAACACCGACTTCACGCGCGGCCGAGGACATCGAGGGCATCGCCTTAATATCCTATTGATGGCAACATTGCTGACAAGTAGAGCTGAAATCTGCCTGTAATGAGAGTGTGCTACATTCCTTTAAAGCTGTTGTTATTTTTATTGGTAAGAACTCGTTAATCCGAGTGCCTGTCTGAGACCTCACGCTGTTGCGTTAACTGCCATTTGCATGGTTCACTAGGGCGCGCATAGAAAAAGCTCCCGTCTCTCCTAGTCGGCACTCGTCATTGAAAAGAATAAATAGAATGGCAGCTGCCTGTCGATCGGGCGCCACACTTTTACTTGCATCAATCTTGATATCTTGTCTTCGTTCTGATTAATATCTTGCGCCTTTGGTCTGTGAAAATTTTGCTCGTTTTTTGTCATGATATGCCTGTTGGTTTAATGGTGCGTTCTTTATATTGTTCATGTTGTAATAGGTATGTGATGTGAGTGATGCACTCAACTTTAGCTGTTTTTGTGGCTGTAATTCAAATGCAAAGACTAATAATAGTCAATGTGTACTAGCAACATTGTTTCATAGAGGTAATTGTAAATTTTTATACGAAAGCGAGCTCTTAGTCAGCATTGCGCTTTTAAGCGGTGGAATTAGTGAAACTTAAGTGAAGCTCGTCTCATTATTGACGCTCTAAATTCCAGTCACGAGCACTACTAACAGCCGGATACTTGTCGAAGCGCCACATAACATATCAATTAAGCTTCTTTAATTCTACCATCGATCATCTGCCGTCCACCTCGGCTTGGGGTCAATATCTTTTCGTAAACTCGATCGCACCACATCTTTATATTAGCTGTTGAATTATAATCGAACTGGTTTTATAAATAATTTTGCATCTATTTCTTACTGTCGATTATTATTATTTGTTGCAATAGCATCGTAATAAATTCCGGAGAATGAATGTTCTTTTTATGTTAACAGTTCAGCCCTAGTTATTAAAACAAAGGGCAGGTTGATGATAGCTTGTCCAAGGCTAATATGTAGGTCTGAATAAGGCGTCCAATTATTGCTAAACGATATGAATTTATAAATCAAGATGGATGATAAAAAGCGAGTGCATTGCGCTAGTGCTATGAGTCATCGCGTCTGTCATCATGTTCCTTTTGTCTGTGTCGGATATCGGACTGGAGCGCTGAAGGCTCCCCCGCGCAATGGCAAACGCACGCAGGTGCTATTTGGAAATCTGTTTTGACATTGAAGCTAGCTGATGTCGATATGTTAGATATTATAATTGTTATTATAATTCAAGGATATATGTGTGATATTATAAAGAAGAATAGCACAATGTGATCGATTAATCATATACGCATGGATACATTTTCAAAAAAATTTTCGATGGTTTTAAGAAACAAACGTTTAATTGCCAGATATTACAATCAGTCGGGGAAAGTCAAAACATAAAAGTCCTTACTACATCATTTTTTTTATGTTAGCTGATATTTAGATAGCAGTATACCTACGTTTTACCATTAACTTTTGATTTTTCCTATAGCTAAATAGTTTTTACTATCATGTGTTATCCTACCCCGCTTACATTTATAAAGTGCTGTCTTACTTCAGGTTGGCGTAAGCTGATATCTTTAAACGTTACAGTGGCTATATTACTAAACGACGACAGTTTACTTATCTTCGAAATACGAAAAGTTCCTCATGAACGCTTTTACCTTTTACGCCAGTAAACGCTGCATAATCGCTGTTGGACGTGAAGCAAATCTCGCGTAGATGCGTCGCCGCAACCGGTAGTGCATGTAATCTTGTCACTATGTAATCGAACCAATTTATATTAGGCGCTAAAAGCAACATCTCACCATTCGCAAGTTATGGCAGCCAGGAACTAAAAAGCAACACATACAGCTATGTTTTATTGTCAACCAGACATTCACATCGCAAATGCTTACTTTATTTTGAATAGAAATGGAATGTCGTCTCTCTTTGTCTACTTTTATTTACACTTTGACCCCTTTGTCACTTCGTGACGACGCAAGACACTGTCGAATTAAACATTGATGATGTAAAAGATTATAGTGTAAGTTTTACGTCCAACCTTCACACCGTGTGATTAAAACCGATACTCTCTTCTACATGCCGCATCCGGTGTAAACAGGTTTCACGTCAGTTACACTCGATTCAATTTTACTACTCAAAAATACGAGCCATTAATTAATAAAAAAAACATCATCCACATTGCTGGACCGACGACCTTCTACTGTAAAAACCGTTCAGATATCTTTACTTAATTGTTATTTGCGTTAATCGGTCAATATTCGATTAATGGTTTTACTCAGGTATTTTGCTACGAGGATCTTGGACCAATTTAATTCTTTAGGATTCACTAAAGCTAAATTCAATTTCAAAATTATAATTTTTTTTAATTATGGATTATATGTAGGTATACCAGCATAATTACATTTATAATTTATTGGATAATAAATAGTAAGGCGAAGGTAGTGAGGAAACGCTTTCAAAAAACAACTTTATGCAAGGGGTTTCCACATAAGAACTTGTTTGTTTGTTTGTTTGTTTACAACAAACGGGGTAGCAAGAGTCCTGATTGGTGAGAATAAATTTCGGATTAGGGTAGTGACGTCGAGGGCAAACGACTCTACCCGAATGGCCTTGCACGTCGTCCTTGCCGACATGCAGAAACGTCATTAATCGTTCTCTTTCATACTTATATAAAAATTGTCGTCTATCCTGCTCTAACGGCGACCACAACCGCCCCAAACCCGACGCTCGTGATAAATCGCACTCAACGATAGCCCCTTGCATCGTTATCGAGCAGACGAGTTTACTCACACTAGTTCCCTTTTTATTTACGACTGAATGAAAATACCTTCGTGCGACGCCGTATTAAGTGTATTAATAACCGAACCTTTTTTAGAAACCGATGTATTTTTGCACCGCACTAAACGGAGAGTGTTACATTTTTTTTGCATATGCAGTTAGACGGGCAAGGTCGACCGGATCGCTTTAATTACAATGTTACAGTGTACATCCGATAAATTTTAATGGTGTTCCATATTTAAATTTACTTTAAAGGGGATTGTTATTTACAATTTTCCAAGTGATGAATATTTAATAGAGTGCGCTTGCTGAGCCAGCCACGATCGTGTAGCCGCCTAATGAGGAGGGTCCTTATGGCGACCGCATCGTGTTAGAAAATATCTAAGTATATTATGTTCGTTGCTGTAACATAATATGTAAATTTATTTTCAATTAAATTCACACTAGGTCTTTGATTTCAGTTGTTTAGATATTAATCCGGATTGGATACCACTGTTTTTTTCTTTCATAGCTTAAATTAATAAAAATATAAAATAGTGTTACTGAGATGTCATTTATAAAAATTTACCAAAAGGTGTATGAATGATTAAATAGCGATTTTGCTTATTATCTTTACATATCGGCTTAATTGAACTGTCCGTTATCTTAAACAGCTGTCTTTTTCAGTAACCAATTTAGGTTTAATATTAATTTTTAATAATAAATTGTTAAGGCAAATAAATACATATCTAATTTCTTATTTAGTTTTTATTGTGTTCGATGTATTTATTTTTAAAATATTTTAATTTAAATTATGAGCGACTAGAGATGGGTAATAGGTTATTACCCATTCCACCCATTTGGGTTATATCTGGGTGATTTGGGTTTTAACCCGGTTTAAACCCATTATCACCCATTTTAGTGGGTGAAAATGAACATTTTAAATATTTGTAAATATTTTAAGGTAGCAAACAACATAAAATGAAAATACTAATACAAATCAAGTCATTTATTTCGTATTTACAAAATTATACGAGTAAACATACAAATTAACATCTTGGTAGTTTAATTATCATAATCACTTGTTCACAATCTACAAATTCTAAATTATTTGTGTTTGATGTTGACGGTTCGGGACTGACACTATGTAATGGCATGGTATTTTCCGATATTTCATGTAGTGGTGATGAATCACAATCCACAGAAATGTCACACGTCTGATTCCTACTCTTATTTAATAAATTCCAGTTATAAGTAATAAATGTCAGTTTAAATGCCCTTTCTGTAGTGAGCTTTCTTTTTTTGCTGCGGACATTGCTATGAGCACTTAAAAAATGCTCTACAGCAGCAGAAGTGCAAGGTGCGGTCAAAATTCGGACCTCGACTTTGCTTAATGCAGTGGAACCACAATTACCTTCCACCATGTTGTTGCACTTACATCGCTTATATTTGCCCACTGAAATCTACGACTCCGAAAACCTCTTGCCCGATAACTTGCTAAGTAGGTCATAACATTTATTCCTATTCGATTTTTTTTTTTAATTACAAATATATATTTTCAAATATGTACATTACAATATAAACACAACAATATCAAACTAAAAACTTATCATTAAAATTAACCCTAAAATATTTATATACATATTCACAAAAAGAATATGTCATCCAAAATTCCAATTTGGGGCATATTATATATTTATTCCTATACTTTCGCCTACTTTATATATGTATTCCATGTTTTCAAGTCTTCGTCAATCGTCAAGTTCACTTCCTTGAACTGTAGGGTCTAATAAATACGCGGCAAAGTGGATGGTTTTTAAACACATTTTAATTCTCTCTTCAACAGTGATCATAAATTGTTCTTTTTATCATTTTCTAATATAGTTAAATCTGGTAAAATAAACAGCCATCCGGATTTCATGTTTTTTATTGTCATGAATACTTTGTGAATACTATTTTCATTTGTTTCTAACTTAAATATTGCGTCAGATATAGGTTTAAGAATTGATTTGCATTGTCGCACTATCTCCTAAAATTGTCATGTAGAAGCGCCGATTTCTCCTCTGAAGGTAATAATGTGGCATTTTCATGCACCGCCAAAGTCTGTAGGGCAACCTTTATGTTCTCTACGCTTTTGAAACTTGCATAACTACTGCCCCATCGCGTATCGCACGGTAACTTCAAACTTTCATCTGAGTTTTTTCCTTGACAATTTTCGCAAGCAAACTTGTTAAAATTTGACTTCTTTTAATGGTTTTAATCAAATTTGTGTTCATTTCCTTACAAGCACATATTACATCTATTTTGATTGGCTTTGCATAGCAAATGGAGAGTATGTGCTGCACAATTAAGGCATGTTATATTTGGAAATACCTTATTTACGAGTCGAAAAGCTCTTTACACGCTACTTGCATTGACTGCAATAATGGTCGTAAACTTATTTGATCCATACTTCGACAAAACATTGGAATTTAAATCGAGTTAAAATAGCTGTTAGAATAGTTATAATTTATCAAAATAAATCAGTGAAATGAGCTCAAATATAAGAATGTACTTACTTGTAGAGTTTTCTCGAATCGATAAATCCAGTTCCCATGCAAATCGTGGTCAATACATTCAAGCCAAGGTCATTCAGGTAAAAGCAGGATCAAACCACAATGGAAAAGTGCCGGGTCGTAAATTAAAAAAAAATATCACATAAAACACGTGCACTCTAACCGATATGTTGAGGACGAGTGAGGTTCGAGGGGATAGAAGACGCGGGGTATTTGCGCATACGTGTTATAATACGTGTAACCCTGTCCCGCGCATCCCTGTCCCTCCCTTTGCTAGCCATACGTCAACATGTAACAGAATTAGTTTTCACCCACTTAAATGGGTTATAACTGGGTGAAAATGGGTGATAACTGGGTTTTAACCTACCCGAGGGTTATTACCCGGGTGAATACCCATCTCTATGAGCGACTCTAACACAGTCTATGAAATTTTTAATCTTATAATACATCACACTTTAAATAAATCCCAGGGGTTGCGTTGCTATATTCATATTTTAAAAATCTGGTTGTCGCCCAGTGATCAAAATTTAAACTTTATTAAAAATATAAAATATAAAAGCTTGTCGCAAGATTTAAATACTCTATTTACTTAGTTTAAAAAGATTTTAAAGTTAAAATCAATCACACCAAGTTATTTAATTTACTTGTTTATCTACATAAGTCAATCTCGTGACAAGCTTTTAAATCATATAGTTTGTGTAATGACGTTATAAGTTGATAGTAAAAGTTTTAAAGTATTTATTTCCAGCCCATTTAAATTATATTGTATGTATGTATATAACCTACATTGTAGGCAAGCATTAAATCCGCCATATTGGATTTCGAGTGACGTCACTTTATTTTTTGACTTATTCTTAGCAAGCCCTTTCATTTGTTACCCATATTGAAGGAATGCTTTAAAAATAACTAGTCCGCCATCTTGGGCGTGCCGCCATGTTGTATTTAGAATGACTTCACACAGTTAATCATGCATTGTCATCCAAACTGAAAGTATATACAAAATTTCAGCTCAATCGGTTGCAGATATCTCCTTCAAAATTGAGTTGCAAGATTTCACCCAAACAAACACATTCCAAGTTAAAATAAAATCTTGTAAAAAAATAAATATCTGCGTGATTTTATCACCATTAATATATCAGATTGTCAATGGATAGTCTTACTTTCTTACAACTTGCAAAAGTATTATATAATATGGTAAGATTTTAGTAAAATTATGGACCATTTGCATATAACAGGCTACAAATATTTCTTACGGAAAGAAAAATTGGTATGCATGTAATACTTTCGTTTTAAATTTGACAAAATTGTCGTTTTTATTAAATACTTGCCAAGCTTGCGTAGTACATTTTTTACTCAACCAAAAGTTAATAAGATTGCGATTTTTTTCTCCAATATCACATATTTTTTATTACAAATCCGTTTGGTGTTACACACATTATATATATATATATATATATTTAATATCTAAATATCGTATATGTATGTTTATCCGTTACCCTAGTATCCATAATACATGTCTTACATTGCTTACTTTAGACTAGGCTAATTGGTGTGAGTGTGAGAAATATTATTGGTTGGAGCAAAGCTCCCTTGCTTCAATGACGAAATTTATGTGACACCATAACTCTATGAGTTCGTAGTCGATTTTCGTATTTTCGTATCGATCCAGCAGGTTTAGGACTGGATCATGGCGGAGTACGAATTTTTAAATTCGCAAAAATAAAAAAGTTATGACCAAAAAACATTGGCTCTCTGGGATTTCTCATTGAAACAAAAAGCGCGCGCTCAAAAGTTTCATTCTTATGGATCTTAAACGAATTATGCAACTGTCTTCTCATGCTTAATTTATCTATAAACTTTAATTAATAATTTCTATTTAATATATTTTTTTTTTGAGTATTACCTGTTGAGTAAATATTGTTAACATTTACTGATTTATCTTATCTTCGACGCTAGGATTACGCTCCGCTCCAATATATGTTTCAAGCGATGATTTATGCTTAGCGACTGCATCGACCAACCAACATAACATAACTACATTAATCGAAAATGAATTACAAGTAAATACAATTACTCTAAAATTTACTATTACTATACTAATACTAATTACTATAGATTTTTTTTTTTTTCCCTGTACCACCTGTACCGTGTCTTTCTTTATATAGATTTCTTTATTTCTTTTTTCATGATACATCTGTATACATGTGATCAATTATCCTAAGGATAATGGCCATTTTAAATACAATATATTATTACATCATTAAAATATGAAAAATAAAGTTATTGTAAAAATAGAATACAAACTGAATAAATTATAGTAGATATATATATATATATATATATATATATATATATATATATATATATATAAATAGTAGTAGATATATTCGCCATTTTTTTTGTTTATGAGGTGACGATATTTTAACTCAGTTGCCCGCGGGATTGATTACTGAAGAACTGAACTTTTTTGCCAGTGGATATTTTGCACTCACGTATCGGTCTACCCTCCGTCGCAGACTTTTATTACAGTCGATACAGGTACCACTGCCTGCAAACGCGCTATTCATTCGAATCTGTTCTCGACACATATCATTCACAATATCTGATCGAAGGACGCCACTTTTTTGTATTTTGTTGTTTTTATACAAAGGACCCGTTTTCACGATTGAAATTTTGGTGTTTGGTAATTTCTATCTTTACCCTAATCATTCTTGTTCTTTTTTGAGATAATCTGAGAAACTTATTCAGTGATTTCGCTCCGATTGAATTAACTGTTTAAACAGATAGGGTTGCAATAGACAGTGCAGTAGCTCCAGATAACCTTTAGGTGGAGCAATGGATATTGGAGCTTATCATCCTCGTACTCTTTTCATAGCTTGGTCCGGTAGGTACAGTCCCTAGGGCTTGTACTTCAAAATGCTCCATCCTAATACAAACATAAAAAGTTGTTGTTTCAGTGAGTTACGTGTGTCTTGAACAGTTTTGAGTAAATAGTAAGTTAGCAGAGAGTGGTACCGGTAAGGAATGGAATAAAAGAAAGCGTCTATTAGTCTATACCATAGCGTCTCCGCATAACATAAGTGCCATAACGCCGAAATATCGGATATATCAAGTTTAAAAAAAATATTGTATAAGTCCCCTTTTTTATCATACCTATATTAATGACCATGAATGCAAAAACATATTATATAAGCTATATAAAATTTAAAAGCTTAGAATGGATTAAAAATCATGATGAGATTTAAATTATTAAAAAATTAAAAAGCGGCCGTGGGATAATTTAATAGTGCTGATTAAGTAGTTTATTTGACAGTAACGAGTATATTTAACATCGTTCCGTGTATTTTAGGTCAGTAGCGCTCAATAGATGTAAATTTAACTATTTTTGTGCGTAGACTGCAACGTAACAGCACCCATTCATGCGCATTAGCATACCATTATCCGCAAAGCCGTGTAAAGTGTTCTATGCCTTGGAATGTCCAGTAATATATTATGCATAATGAAATTGGACAGGTACTGTACAAAATTAGATAGCGTTTATTTTCAAAGACTACATATATGAGTGAAAGGGTTTTGAATTATCTTTCAGTAGTAGTGGCGTAACAAAAAATAGAAGTTAAAACTAGCCATTTTTAATATAAAATTAACCTATAAAACTTCTTATAGTAGAAGTGTTAATATTGGATAGGTAATGTGCCCATTGGACCCTCGTTTTTTAAATTTTATATGTTAGCCTCGTAAAAACATGTCAAATAAATCCAGAATAGAATATTTTACTAATAGCTTTAGGGAGTCCTTTACCCTTACCTTTTTGCTTCATCTTGAGAACAGCTCATTTTTCATCAAATTATTTTATTTTCATCACTAAAAATAATAATAGATTTAAAAATCTTAAAATCCCACGTTTTTCAGTGACCAAAAAAGAATAAAATAACCCCGCGGGGCCAAGCGAGGGGCCACTCAAAACGTGGGGGCGCATGTTACTTATGGAGATGTAATGAGATGTATGATATGCATAGATGTTGAGAGTATTTGTAAAGATGCGCCCCACGTTTTGAGTGGCCCCTCGCTTGGCCCCGCCGGGTTATTTTATTCTTTTTTGGTCACTGAAAAACGTGGGATTTTAAGATTTTTAAATCTATTATTATTATTTTATTCTTTTTAATTATTAACTCAACGAAGTAACCACCAGCAACAATCGGATAAGCCCCATACAAAAGTGAAAGTTGCCGAAAGTTGACCTGAAAGTGCACCTAGAAAGTTGAACGTTGTTTTAGGATGCATTGTCATCGGGTTCTGACTTGCTCCAAAAATTTCAGCTCGCTAGGTGGCCGGGAAGTGCCTCAAAATTGAGTTGCAAGAATCCAACTGCACAGACAGACAGACAAACAAGAAAGCGACCTGAGAAAAACGTGGGAAAATATCGAAAATAATACTACAGTTCAAAGCCTTTATTTAATAAAAGCAAAGGTAAAAAGCGTAGGTAAAAAGCACTTTATATTGACGTGAATGTGGAATTATGTTGCTAAATTATGATTTTTACCATGTATGATATAGATCCAATGATCAATAAGTTATCACAAATTACGATTAGCTTTGACAGGTGTATTTTAATTATAATCGTGACGCCTGAAAAAAATTAAAGATTTAACTGATTTAAATTTTAAAGAAATAACGTATGGTACATACATCAAATATTTCAGAAACCTTCGCTATATAATAGTTCATAGTCTGTCGAAGCCATTCGTATATTTAGAACTACTCATACAAATTTTGTTACAAAAAGTAAGAAGACAGTATACAACTATACTGTAGTTCTGTGCATGCAATACTTTCAATAACCAGCACCCATCGCCATGAGAAAAATTAAATTATCATTGCAGATTGATTTAAAAGTTGCCATATCAAAGATACCATATAGGAATACTGTACGCATAACGATTAGAGCAAAAATAAAATTAATCGCTTTAAAAATTCTACGCGTATTCCTCGGCTTGCTTTACGAAATGACGATAGAGTTTACATGATTTTTTATGTAAGTATGTATATTTACAAAGATACCCCGAGGTATTGTAGGTTACTTGGTAAGTGTGCATCGAACGCTACTTAAGGCGCAGTTTTTACGTTTTTATATGTAAATTTAATATTTATATATGGTACACGTAAAAGCTCTTTTACTGTTGTTTTAGCATTAAAAATACATAAACCTATAATACTTTTTAGATATTACCAATATCATATTGTACCATGAATCCTTTATTAAGGAATCGGTCCGATTGTTTATATCTACGTGATTGCCATTTTGTGTGGCTCATTAATTTTTCAAATATTATAATTTGTTTTGTTTTGGTGTTAATATTTCGATGAACAATTATATAAGTAAATAAACATTAAGTTAATATTGTTTATATCATAGACGTGAGTTAGGTACTCTCTCACGTTTTTAATATTTATAATCTTGATAATACTTAGCCTTAAAACAGCACAGAGCTATGTTCCACAAGCCTTGTGCACTTATTACTGGCGCCTCATTGAATAATGAAACGCGATCTAGGCTAATCAATGCGTGGCTATGTCGATCACAACACTTTGTGGTTCTTTTACGTTTATGGACTGGAGTTGACGCCACTTACGTACCCTAAGTTTCATTGTGATCATTTTCTATCCGTTTTTCAATGTACCTCTTAGATGTTATTTAGTAATTAGGTTCTTAAGTTAGAAACTGTAATAGTTTAATCTACAATTTAATAAAATTATACGAGTTACTACATATATTTTCTATGATTTTATAAAAAAAATGTTATCGAAATACCACAAAAAAGTATATGATCCGTACACATTGTAATAAAATGTGACAAAATATGAGATGGTATCTATGTCTACCTTGTATTTGAGGCAATAATTGCTTGGTATGTGAAGCTAGATGCTGTAAAACAGATCAATCATGATTAATTTGCAGCCGGTGGAGTATGAGCAGTTGGAAGCTGCTACCAACACCTCACCTTCAAAGAGATTACATCTCTTTGCTAGCGAGAACTTCTGAGTAAACGTTCAATGTTAATTGCTATGCTATAGGATCGTATAATATTAAGACCTGATGAATAATGTGTGTACTAAATGCTTCTTAGAAACTTTGATTCTAACAATCTAGTTTGTTGTTCGAATGATATTAAATAATTTTATATTGTTAAGAAACACTTATCCAGAAGTAAATTTAGATGGGTTAACCCCATTTTTATACGACACTTACATTAACATATAGCCATCTCTCAATCGCAACTTGAATTTTATTGACCAAACTGTGATTTAAATCTAAGTATTCATCAACTGTATGGGTTCTATATTTCAAAATTGTTTGTAGTCGTTGTAATGCTCGTAGAGTCTTTGAACTACGAAAGCGGTACCACCATTACTTGGTGATACGTACTGCTGTATAACAGCAAAAAGTATCTTTTTCGAGGCTGTTAAAAAACTTGTATAATTCTAACAGTTTTTGATAGTTTCACATTTACAATGCTCATTATATAAAAATAAAATTAAAGATGAAATATTTATAGAAATCAGAAAGTCCCTATCTGAGAGTTTTCTCGATGTTTTGATTGACATCAAAACCTAACCTAATTTTTATACACATACTTGCTCCCATTCAGGCTTGAGCAAATTTTTATAGTTTTTTTATAGAACCAATATTAGAACCCAATATGCACTTCGGGAAAGTTCTTCGCTGTTAAAAGGCACTGGCAAATTGCCAGTTGGATATTTAAATCAGTATAAGCACTAATAACACATTTACGCTTAAGTCATTTTTTATTCAATACGTAATGAGGCTTACTTCGTGTAATGACTAGAAAATGAAAAGTTGGAAGAAACTTAATAATGCCATAAAAATCTAACTATGCATAAAACCTTTAATATTCCGGGAAATTGCATTTTGCGAAATAACAGGATCCCACATACAATTTTTAAAACATTTTGATCAGTTAAAGATTAAATACTGAAACTAGTTTGCTCATTACTTTATCACTTTCAAATTTTAAATGCGACATAATATATCTAACTTAAAGCTATTTCTCTTATATAAAATAGGTGCGAATCCTATATTTTTGATCTAGAAAAGGATTTAGGTTTTTGATAGACTTGATTGTCTGATGATAATACACTATAATGATATTATATTGCAGACGACCTGTTAAACCATGCGTGGTAACTAAAAAATATCCCAGATGACACTTGATCGACGTCGCGATAATTGGATACGCTCGTCGAAGCCATATATAATATAAAAAAAAGAAACAGCTTAGTTAGGCGTGTACAGGGGTCCGTCCTACAAAAGTGTTAAACAGTAACAGAACAGATTATTTGAATAAACTTCCTCAATTTATATAATTAATTTCTTATTCGACAAAAATCTACTTTATCGTTTATTCAATGCCATGTTTAGAGGGAAAGATGTACAGTAAACAAGCACATTTAGTTTTTTTTTGTGTAATAACAATGTTAGTCATGATAAAATTCAATCACAAGTAATTGAAACCAATATTGCGGTCGGAATGTCTGTCATTAATTAACCTTATTTTTTCAGAACGCCGCGAAACTAAATGGTATCCCCATACTGATGCCTTATCAGGTAGATAAGACTCCCAAAAAGGGACCCACAAAGCCACAAGTGGAGTGTAGCACAGCGGGTGGTTTTAGTGGGTATGCCCGTCAGCCTGCGTGGCGGGTGAGTCCCACATAACCCCTACGGTGGGGTACGCATAAAGCATTTCCCCCTCGATAAAAAAAAGAAAGGTAGATAAGGCATCAGTATGGGGATACCCAAAAGCTGTGTGAATTTTACTAGTTCGACAACGCATAGTTTAGCTATAAGAATTTGATAATAATCAGTTCGACCGCAAACGTATAAAATAGTATTGATACTATTAACATTCAATGTACGATATTAAATTCTTCAAAACATGTGGAATAACGAAATGGTAATGGCCCGTGTTATATATTATGCTTAAATATATATTTCAGCATTATCAAAACTTTACAGTCATGATTTAAAGAATTTTCATTTCATGAATACTTATTACAATATTTCATGATTTTGTTCTAATTTAAATTTGAATATTATCTATTAAGCTCAGTTTTATTACGCCGATTATCTTAGCGAGGTATGTGGTATACAAATTTTGTGGGTACTTTATCGTTGATATCCCATGTTCCATATTAGCACGAATTATGCGTATATTTTGTTATAATTTAATTAATTATTCACCGACGGACGACTGTAACTTTCGCCATTACTTTTAATACTTAATATTACTGAATGGCTCAATGATTAGTGGGTTCGGCCTATTAAGATTTAGCAAGGGTCACTCTTAGTATCCTTGTCCTTGGTTGCAAGACTGGAAGCTTACAATAATGGATTCTTACAATAATGGATTCCGGATTTAAACGTGTCAATAAATCTTTTGTGACTATCGCCGTAGAAACGACGCGGATCTAGCAAGGACTTTGACGGAAAACTTTCTGTGAGATCTCGAAAAATTCTATGCCTTGCAACTCCTTACACCTACCCTCTAAGTGAATATAAAAAAATATTGGTAGGTAGGTAGGTACATATAATAAATTAGTAGTACGCTTTGGTCGTGTCGTCCAGCCGGATCAATGTAGAAAACGTACTATTCTATAATGACTGGATCTGGGTTTTGTAGTACCGATTTTGTTTCGGATTTCCATAGTAAACGAAGTTTTAGCAATGTATGTGATGTCTAAAGTTTTATTATTTGCTTATTTATTTATTACAACATGCCCTTCCAATAGAATGCGAAAGGTACAAACACCCGTAAATCATCCGTGAGATTGTAAAAGCAGTCACTACAATACCATTTGTAACTGCTTAGTCCCAATAAAATAAATTATAGTAATAGCGTGTGCGGTCCGCCTAATGTAGCAGTAATGTGTAGTTGGCTCACAACTAAAAAAAGTTGATTAAGGCTCATCTAATGTAATATGCAACTTTTTTTACTCAAATTATAACACAATGTTCAAATTATACCAAAAATCAGCGCAAGCGCACAAACTTACTCATAATTTAATTCAGTGTTACCGACTCGCTGCTTGCCATATGACTTCTATGAAAGTTTACCTTATTTATGTGCATTTTAAAAGTCGACTACACTATATTGATTCCTTGCTGCTTGTATTTAAAGTAGAGCAGTTTATAAGAGCAATAGGGAAAAATTATCATAAGAGATCCTTTTAACTTCTTTATATAGACTACCATTGTAAATATTTGTCATATCTCCAAAAACAAGGGATTAGCTAGTCAGAAGGAGGAAAGGGTGACGCTAATAACCAATAACACTTCAAAGCTTACCATTTGGTTTGACGGCCGACAGATCCATAAATAAAAAAAGGTTTATCAAATAACCCCTATAATTTTGAAAGGCCTATTCAACAACATCCTTACAATTCAATAGATGAGTGATAAAACTAGCCCCGCTAACTTATTTCACAAGTTTATCAGCATAATCATACGTATAGGCATGCTAAATAACAGCTTTTTAATATCAAAAAAATTCCAGATCTAAACCGCAGACTGTCGATCAAATGGATAAACATATGGACTTGGTAAAACTGTAAGGATTTTATGGTTTTTATATACTTTTTCTAGTATTTTTCTATTAAAATACTAGAATGGCATTTTTAATGCTATCTTAGCATATATTATGATAATTTATCATAGCATTAAAAATGCCATAAATAAAAAAAATATATAAAAAATACTGTTTCATCTCAATATAATGTCCCAAAAATCGTAAAATGTTTCTTTCCAAAACTAGAGGACGTTCTTCTCATTGATTAGACAACGCTGGCCTACAGCTTAAAAAGTAAAAAGGTGCTAAAAATTTGGACGAGTGTTTACAAGGCCCGGTAGCTCAATTGGGAGAACATTGGATCGGACATCCATAGGTTGCGAGTTCGTTTCCTGCATGAGGATTTACTTGTGAGCGGATACGATTTTTTTTGTATTTTTCTATTAAAATAATTTATACTATAAAGATTTCTTGTTGTATGACTACGAAATCCTAAAAAAACATTTTTTTTACTACTTCTTAATCTAAAATAAATCATATTCAAGGATAACTATAAGTAATTTCGACCCATGGATATCATAAGACTCCGATAAGCAATCGGCATTATATTTTATCAAAATTTTTGTCATGCGATTGCCATTACTAAGATAGCAATAATTACAGGTGCTGCTGCTAGAATTAGCTTAAAACATCTTAATTAATGGGAAGAAAGCTAATAAAATTGCAGACTTTCCACTATGAACTTGACCGTCAATTCGAGGATGGTTGTGCCTTGAAACACTGACGCCACCGAAATATGTCCTCAGAATAACGCGCTGCCTACAGTGCCACTGACCTGTAATGTCTTCGTTATCATTCTTACGATCGCTGATATAATGCTCGGTTCGCTCCGCTCATCAACGTAGCTCAAGTGGATCGAGCTCAGTGGCGCCTTGTGATTTAGAATTACTCCATAATCACATTCTTTAACATGAACTCAACCCATTTCAGTGTACTAACATATTACAGCGCTGTGGACGAAGAGAAATATTGAAATAGTTCTCATTAATTTTAATTTAATATGAGTATTTACAATGCATTCATTGAAAGTCAACAGAACAAATTTACTTTAGTATATTTTAATTCTAGTATTGAACAAATGATGAACAGTCTTTATATAATAAGTGTTGAAATACTTTTTACTTAAACTAATATTGGGAAAATATCAATCAATAAAATAGCGTGTACTGATCTTTTTGGAGGATTAAAATATTATCACTTTTAGCCGCTGATCCCCCAAACATTAAACCGTAGGATATTACACTAAGCTGTTAAAAAAAGGAAAGACCCATTCAGAAGAAAACCATTCTAGCTGTTTTAACATCAGTCATGAATCTTATTTTCTTAATTTTGTTAAGATATAGTACGTTAGAAACACCTACTTGACAAGGAATCACTATGGCGAGCCTACTGTACTCTGGAGTTTACCTAAATACAAGGTGATGCCTACAAATGTGCGATTTCTACTGATTATTACCGATATTCGAGTGCTTAGCAATTCATGTTTTGGCGTATTCACCTGTCTCGCGTTTGGTAGTATTTAAAAAATTTTCACATTTAGTTTTATTCTAGTTAAGTTTTATATTATTACTAGTAAACCAATAAAATAGAATATCGGTAATAATCAGTAGAAATCGCACATTTGTGGGCATCACCATATATTCATTCCTTGTTAAAAAGGGTTTTTATAGTACTATATCTTAACAAAATTAAGAAATTAAGATTCATGAGTGATGTTGAAACAGCCAGAATGGTTTTCTTCTGAATGGTTCCCTCCCTTTTTTTAACAGCTATTAAACTTAACTACAATAAAACTTTGAAGAGAGCATCGTTTAAATTGTCAGAGAAAATATTGCTTTTGTTTTAAAAATTTTTAAAAGCCAAAGCAGTGGCACCTGCAAACAAAGTCTATATTTATAGGTCTGACACACGTTTTTGTAAAATAAGCTAGATTATTAATGTATATTCGAAAAATTAAAGGACTTAATATCGACCCTTGGGGAAGCTCTTTGGTTATACTTGCTCCAGAAGACTGAACATTATCAACAACATTTTTTTTTAAACTCTCCTTGCTACATATATGTATCTGCATAGGGCTTATTGAATTTTTCAAGACATCATAATTTTCCACCTTATTTGACGATGTTTCGTGATTGACACAATCGAATGCCTCCGAGGGGTCGCTAATAATACCAATTGCATGCTGCTTTCTTTCCCAGGCATCAAAAATATGTCTCAGAAGTACCATTCCAGTGTCCGTGCCGTGGTGCATCTGCCTCTTGTAAAACTGAATTGTCATGAACAAATTTGATTATACAGAAATAAGCTTACAAATGACTAATGTAATTTCAAATGTTTTGCTTAAAGATGCAATACAGAAATTGATCCAGAACGGAAATTATTAAGACCACAGGAGGCCATATGCCGAAACGTCGCACTAACAAACAAATATATAACCTCAAAATCGTTTGCCCTAAACATTAAAGGAATCATTTAATGGCCGACATACAAATATTCGGGCAAGTGCCCGGATAGCGAACGGTCGTAGGTTCGTTTTATTTTTCAGGTGTATTTACATTTTAGTGACATAAGTTGAAATACCCCAAAAGTCTTCTATCTTTTTTATATTTATCGATTTAAATTTTTGTAGTGATGTTGCTTTCAATATGTCGAAAGTCAAAGGTTTCACTTTTTAACAGTTGACTCCAGGAGGGAAAAAGCATTGATAGCAAACATGTTCTTTGTGCTCTCAATTGGTATTAATGAGAGAAATTCTTGAATTTGCTGGCGATTTCTTAATTAGATTTAATAATTTTATTATAAGCTTTCTATCTGTATATACTATTGCTATGTTTAACTTTACCGGTTCCTTAATAAATAATACTCAAAATAATTCTTTTTTTAATTTCTGATTGTTTTATTATTTTGGAAATATGCTTTTGCTAAAGCTCAGACCTTTTTAAAACCTTGATATAATTTTTAACATATTTCATAAAATTTGTACAAGTAGTAGTAGTTTATTGACTATATAGTTCATATAGTGTACGTCTGCTCTTATAAACGCCAGGGATAGTCTATTAACAAATTTACCTTTTACATACAGTATTTTGCCAAAATTTTTGCTCAAATTTAAATTGTTCATATTTCAGAAATCATCTTTTTGTTCATAAGGTTCGTTACTACTAACCTAAAAAGCAAAAATATTCATTATACATAATGGGTCATATCTTATGCACCATTAATCATAAACTTTCCTCTATAAAAAAACAGAATTCAAAAATTGCAGCCCTGGTAATAAATCAAAGGTTCGTTAAATCTCTACTGGCACATCAAATAATATCCATTACTATAACAAGGGATGTAAAATATTACAGCTGTACAAAAGTACTAAGACCATGGGAGGCCATATGCTGATACGTCACACCAACAAACAAATATAAAACCTCAAGATTGTTTGTCCTGCGCCTAGAAGAAATCATTTAATGGCTGACATACAAATCATAATTCTACGTCGAAGTGACAGCAATCCGCTTAATTATGTAATAAAGACAATGATTGAGTATGACAGGTGATCCTTAGACGGTGCCATGTATTATTTACATTACGAGTATTAATTTAGAATTAAAAATAAATTAATGATTGGCGTCGAGCTTGTTTGATTTTTTTATTATTTTTACTTGTCCATAAAGTGTATTGTATTAATTATTTTTTTCTTTCGAGGCGGTAACAATCGGCTAAAGTGTTGCATCGGAGCTCTCATTATTTTAGTTTATTATACGACTAGCTGTCGAGTAGCTTGTTCGAAAATTATATACATTTAACGGCCATCGAATTGGATAATTACTACTAGTTTAATGATACCACACTAGACATCCCGCAATTTGAGGATCAGCGTTTCTTTTTCTTCTTTTAAAAACTGTCCACACAGAATGGATAATCTTAGCAGTGATAAATTGCTTGGGATTTGAAGTAACTGTTTTAAATTGATATTGATTGATAATTTAAATAATAATTAAAAAAGTGAATACATTTTACGAGTCTTACTGTTTTAAGTACATAATTTTTGGTCGTATAAAGTATTCGAAGTTTTATTTTACTCTGAGTTACTGTGTATGGATAGATTTGGTAATCGGTATTATATGTAATTGCTACTCATAAGAATTCATATAACAACTAATATTACTTTTATTTTTTCCATACAACTTAAATGCTAAGTTATACGCACGATGGATGTTTACGTTAAATTAGGTAGTAATTAATTAGAATTATTTTTCAGTACATCGACATGACTCATTACTGTTAGGCAATTCGCCTCTATCAGTGTCATTTACCTGGCAACCGTTATAATGTATTTGACGTTAGACACCTCGGTCAGAGATGTTTGCCTCGTGGTTATAAACAGTTAAAAAAATCACAAAAGTATAAGACTACATACAAGTATTCGCTCGCGGTATGGAATATGGCGCTTTAGTAAACGATCTCTCTGTGATCGAATAAAAACGTCCTAGTGAATAATTCACATTAGTGATGTAACGAATGTCATTTTTTGAACATTCGCGAATGCAGAAGCGAATGCGAATATCTGGTACCGATATTCGCGAATGCGAATGCGAATATTTAGTTTTTGTTCAAAATTGGCGCCAATTGTCTATGGCATGGCGGCTGTCTCGTTCGGATTGCCGAGTTGATATGAATGAACTCATCCGACTGAAGTATCATTCCGCTCGCGCCGGTCTTTTCGTAAACAAAACAAGTGAATTTTGAGATTAGAGTTTCAATAGTTATTTATTAACATGAGTAAATCAAATCCTAGTGAAATATGGACTTTTTTCACACTTTGCGATGCTGAACGAGCTAGATGCAAAGTTAAGACTAATAATGTATTTACGGGGGTAAGTACATTTTTCTTGCATTAAAAAACATGAGAAATTAATGGATTTTGATTTTATGAACATACTATTATCTTCGAATTGTTTTTTCTAATATTCATATTCGCAAAACATTCGCAGAGATTTTGCGAATGCGAATGTGAATGCGAATATGCAAAACTATGCGAATATTCGCGAATGCGAATGCGAATGCGAATATTCGTTACATCACTAAATTTCACATATGTAAGCATGACGCAAAGATATACGATAACTTCACTGCGTGAGCTTATGAGATGCGTTTTTTATTAGTTTCATTTTGGTCAGCAAAATACGCTATAGGAATAGCCTGCGGGTGCAGTTTGCACCCTGGACGCCCGGTCCGCTCGCATCGCTCCGGGGTGGCGCTGAGTCTGCTCGGTCCTCGCTCATTACCGAGACGGCGGAGCCATATGTGCACCGCTGGGAGGACCCGGCCTGTCATTAACCCTCCTAGCCAACGATCACTCCGATATAAATCATGGTAATGGCAGATTATTCTAGATACATCGGCGAAACACCCGGGAAATGCGCTCAGAGCTCCGATTACATAGAGCCCACTGACGTAATTGCCCCACTCATTGATACCTCACGAAATGTAATTAGGCTTTGTTCCAGCTAAGTGCTGCACGAGGATTCGCTCTCATTGTGCAATTTCGTTATGGTATTAAGTAAATGATGAGTTGCGGACGGCGTATCTTCGATTTAATTTCTCGATACGCGAATCCGAATTGACCATAGAAAAAGTTTAAGTACAATGCCTTGGGATAAAAAATAAACCAACACGGTTAACATGTGCCTGAAAGATTTTTTTCTGTACAAATAACATAAGCTGACTGCACGTTTGCCTACTTTTTTTCACTTTGGTATGAAATAAATTACTAATAGTCAAGTATGAAAAATCATATTCACTCTGCCCTTAAAGCACTATTACTTTTCTTTTCGTTAGTAATAATTATAATGCAAATATATTATTATGTGTATCATCTCGGCCGAAAGACGTCCACAGCAAGACGGAGATGTCCCCCAAAAATAGCTCCACATTTAGCAGCCGAGGTGTGATTACCTCCAGTATCATAGTCGCCTTTTTCGACAGCCTTTAGTGTGAAGGGTTTCTTCCTTTCTTTCAAAATAAATTACCCTTACGGAAGCTGCTTAACTTGGGCATAGGGCATATGTGCGAACCGCTGCGCCTTTTATCTATATTTTAAATGTTACAAACTGAAAATATATATTTTTAATAATATGTAATGGAGATAACTCATAAAAGCCAAGCAGAACCACAACTAAAACAATCACTGTATATTCCTTCGCAAGCAGATAAAACATACTCACCATAGTCTTCTTGTTTAAGTATAATATTATATATCCGTATCTTAAATCCGCAGCTACTTTTATCCATAAAGAACAACTTATTACAGTCACTAAACAATGTATTGCTTTACATCAGATTGTGCAGTACTCGGTTTCAAGAGATTTATATCTTTAAAAAATATGTGTCGTGCCGTTAGCCAATATAAGAAGATATAGTACATTCTTAGTTATGATGTTCGGAAAGACGATAACCTATCGGCCCAGGTCGGTCGTCCGGCGGTGATGCGACAGTCTATCGTGTCTAATCAGGTTCGCACGCGGCGCAGTGGCTAAATCATCCGATTATTGATTTCCGACGCTGCGGTCGTGATCGGGCACGGGATCCGACATTCGCCGTGACAGCACGGCTATTGTCGCTCGCCGGCGGCTCAACGACGCGCTTATTCTACCTGATTAAACGTTTGTAATTCCAACAATATCATCTCGGCCAACTGTCGTATTCAATCTGCAACGCATCGCTCAAGTGTCATACACTCTGCTAGATTGAGATCTACTTCGAAAATGCTTCAAACACCGTGTGCTAACAAGTCTGGACTTGTGTAGTTGAGCACCTTTGATTCTTATCTTTTGAATAATGATACAATCTGTGGTAATAAAACAAAATAATTAGCGATAATTTGAATAAAATTTCAGGCCACTTACCAGCCACTGGAATGCTTTTCACGCCGACAGCTTTCATTATATACATAATATATTATATTACGTTGGTCCGCAGTAAAAAGCCTGTTCGCAAATTTTTGCTCTTATTGCGCACTTACCCGCATTGGACAATAATAAGGAGGCGATTTCTCGCAACATGAGATCGGCGGATGGTAACGAGCAGTCGGTTGTCGTTATTAAACCCCATTGTTGTGATGCGCGGTAAAAAGCTTCAGTCGGAACAGTCCCTTTCTAATGTCGCCAATAATGCATTGAAAGTGCATTTGCGGTGCGATTAGATTTCTTATAGGGGATTTACAACGATAGTGAGCTCTATTATCGCAAGTTAACGAAAGTGGGTGTTGTGAGATACCCATACCGGCGGCCGGTGGATGCGCGTTAGCGATATGCATTTGCATAGGGAATTGGGGCCGCACGTTCTGGCGGCGTATTTCTCACGCTTCCTCTTCCTGCTGCAGCATGCTCCCGCCTTTTATTTTCGTGTAATGGCTGATCTTTCAGAGGGCCTATAGTCAAACTTTTATTCCTAAAACTTGTTTCCCTAATATCCTAACATACTGCCAGAGGCTGGATAGATAAAGTTTATTTAAAAAGTTTGGTTTATTTTAACTCCAATAAGTACCCATTAAAATAAACAAAGTAGTTATGTAAGTTTCATAGGCACAAAGTATTTGCATTTAAAATTTTTAAAAATCTGGAAATAATATGCAATAAAAATCTTGCTATATGTGATCATCTGTCGCACCGTTTGGTACCTATAGAAAAATCTTTTTATGAGTCTGGTGTAATCTTTATCATAAATATCAGAATAAATTTAAGTTACGCACCCATACTACTGTCATTCAATGGAAATAATTTGCTTTTGGCTACGCATTTTTAATAAAATGAAATAAATAAGTCTGAAAGAACTTGGAAGAAGCAATGAAATGTTAGATTAATAAAATATTTATGTTTCAAGTCTATTACATTCATTTGCTACCGTCTCATTTTCAAGCTTTTATTCTACTTTTATAAATACAGTAAATTGGAATAGGAAAGATACTATGTACAATTTTTTTATCTTTCATTTGTCCATACCCAAAAAATGCACCGCCCTCACGCCTGCAAATAAATGGAGAAACCGCAGACACCGACACGCCTTGCACCTTCTCTGTTTCACCCCCACACAGAGCATCATCAGAAGCTGAATACTCAAAGTCTGGCGGAGGCTGATTTAGAAGATAAAACGAAAAAAATACTGTAGGGTCTCAATATTTAGCACTTTCATATTTTTAAAATTATACCTCTTTATGCCCGATAAGGTGTAAGTAAAATTGAAAACTGCACGCGCACACGATTACGGCAATTCGACTGTATAAAGTTGGCCAGCAATTATAATTTAAAGTCTATTTTTATTTTACTGACTTAGTTAATTCATATGCAATATTATTTTTAATATTTTTTTTACCCATTTTATCAGTTTTCCTACTGTAATTTTTTTTCTTAGCTACGCCAAAGAAGTATAACTCCTAACGCTCCTACATAAATACACGCACCATTTCTTTTTTTATCGTAAATAGGTAAAGCTGGACCGCTATCTCAACTGATGGAAAGCGACGATGCGATATAGGATGTGATGCGCTTACTTAAAAAATATTCACTCGTGACTCGAAGACCCCTAAATTATATACGTTAGGTAACACAGACTCACGCAAAGAGTTCCATTCTTTAGCGTTGCGTATCACAAAATTGGAACCAAAACGCTATATGCGGCTCTTTGGTATATCAACCTTATAACGGCGCCTATTTGTAAGTCTGGTTGTTCGCTGAAAAAATGGGGACGGCAGAACAAGGCTATACAATTCTGCCATACACTTATCGAAATGTATCCTATAAAAAATAGATACGCTAGCTACCTTCCGTCTATGCCCAAGGCTTTTGAGCTTTTTATAAAAATATCTGATCTTCTTAGCCCTCATTTCAATGGACTCGCTATAATAGCTTCTAAAGCTGGTATTAGGAGGTACCGTCCCAATGATTATGACAGTACTCTATACACGATCGAATTTGCGCTTGGTAATGATTGAGCAACTGTTCCGGCGTGAAGTATCCTCTCACTTTCACCTTTTATATATACATCGTGTTATTAAAACGATAAGATATTTAATAATTTATATTACTTCCCTGGTATAGTTGCAAATCACATATTTTGAAAATTATAGGAGACTAGGATAGTTATGTCTAATTTTAGCATAACTAAGACTTATTTTAAAATTTAACAACGAAGAGACAAAATTTATTGATTATTCAATGACTAATCAACTAATTTAATGACTACTAAATTAATGATAAAACGTCCGTGGCCCAGCAGTTAAAAAATCAGCTTTAACCCAAGTAGACCGAGATCAATTGAATAGTGAACGGGAATATTGATAATGTATTTAACACGTTGTTAACATTATTTAAAATCAACCTTATAACACAATATAATTAACTGGCATTAATTGAGTTGAGTTCCGTAGATTTGTACGCCAAACAGTTATTGGTACACAAAGCTAGAGCACATAAACGGGAAATACTTCCAAGTACGCAGTTTCAGTCCTTAAAATGGTCGCACGCACATTTTGTTCTATTTGCCCGGCCTATTTTAAGTTTTACTGCAATGGTGCTTGCACACTAACGGCGGTTGTAGGCGTAGAATATTGAGCAAAAGTTCTTGCTCGAGACTGCAATCGGTAAAATAATATAATATTACATTTAGAAATTCTCGAATAAATTAAGTATTAGCTTATAACATGCATCTAATACAATTACACGTTTTATCTTATATTATGCATAAATAATTATGTGATTGCATTGTAATTATTGACCTTGAACCTGTTCGAAATATTGTTAATCAGCTAGCTAAAGTGGATATAATTTTGTCACTAAAATGAAATAGTTTAAAAAATACAAGTTATTGGTTTTAATAAAAAAGTCTTATAATAAACAAGAGAGGAGAGTTAGGTTTTTCTTAATTACTCGTTATATTTAAATATTTATCATGGTAAAACCGTATGTGAACTATAGCGTCCCAAAAATATTTGTTAAAACATAATTACTTTACTGACACTCGCCATCGTCACTCGGAAATTATATTTCAAAAGTGACAAAAATCTGAATATGGCGCCAGACGGCTCACGTGTTACAACCATCTTATATCACTCTTAAAAATATATTGTTATCATCAGCAACGGTTTATTTGTGATTCTGTTCATTAAAAAACAAAGAAAGTTTGGGTTAAAAAGAAGCCGAGTACTTAATGATAATTCAAGCAAAAGATAAGTAATAAATTAAAATAATTACGAGATTAATAAATAATATAATCCACATCGAGAACGCTCACACAACAAATAATAGGTATATAGGGTGGACCCTTGGACGAATTAACCACTGGACACGAAACCCAAGAAGAATGTTTGGAATCACAATCGCGTGTAAAATGCCTCGGGGACGAGGGAATAATAGCCATACCCCTGTTAAGGAGGATCTAACTGTTATCGACGAACACCTTCACTTAAATTAATCCCGGAGCTTGTAAAAACTATTAAATTCCTGCCTAGTAGGTATGATGAGGTGAACGCTGAACCATTAACATTGACGACAGCTTCGGTACTTTGCGAAGATAATACATAGGAATCATCACTCACGCGGATAAATTCTCAAATTACATCATAAGTGTCATATCGTTCATTATACAGAATATACACGAACACTTTTGGAGCGCATAATATTTTAGGTTGGTAACTTTGTGTTTTGGTGTAAATTTGAGTTTTATAATTAGAAAATAAATAATAATCAAAAATATGTATAAGATAGTAAGATATACCTAACTGAACTCTTGATGTTAGTTTTAGACATAGTTAATAATCTTTATAAACCTTTTTTTGTTATGGGGGGCGGTGCCCCCTAATACAGACATTGTTAGTCTTATTAGGGGTTAGAGTATGTACGCGCGACAGAAGTTATTAATTTTTAATGAGATATCTTGAAGTTAGCCTATTCACTTTAACAGCTAACATCATGGTGTCGTATTTTCATTGCATGCTGCGTGCTCAACTTCCGTTACATGAAAAATTTCACCCTCAATGCGCCAAAAGAAGTATAACTTCAAAAATAAAAAGATTTGTGATATTATCTATGGATATATATTGGCAACAATAATGGACTTCATTGTTACTTTTACTTTACTAGTAAGAATTATTAAAAAATAAAATAATAAGCTACACAAACTTTGTTTCGAAGACAAAAAATATGTATTTGATTTGATTTGAATACTAAACTAACTGAAAATGTTAAAAAACTATTTTAAAATGAATAACTTAACTATGATTGAACAACAGGCGCGGGAAAATAACCTCGAAATTCTATGCCTACCTGAGTATCCTCGCCAAAATATCGTGAACACTGTTATACACCTTGGGAGGGTGATAGACAAGCTATCACCTTTTAGAAGCAAAAATATACTTTCTTGCACAAGAGTCGCTAAACCCAACCCCAAATCAACAGGCCCAACACTATAATTATGAAACTGGCTTCCCCTCGTATGCACGACAGCATGGTGGTTTCCTGTGTGAAATTTAACAAAGCTCTCCCTAAGGATAAATTGAACAGATCCCTCCTTGGTTTAGCTGGCGATAAGGTGCAGATATTTGAGTGTTTCATTTGGTTTATAGAAATTATATAGAAACCAATATTTTAATTTTGCGACATATAATTTAAATAAAAAAATATTCCTATAGAAATAGCACATCAAACCCAAGAGTCTGTAATATACTCCTCCTCGCTATCAGCTAATCGTCACGGGGTGGCAGACTTATTAGAATAACCAACCCATTTACCGGCCTACGTAATACAACGCTTGCAATGCGCGTGGCTACCTCTGCAATGCGCACTCGCCCATCACGACCAGTAGTGACCACTACCATTCTACCTCTTGCCCAAACATTTCTAGGAGAAGCTGGATCGGCAATAACAACCTAGTCCCCTATTTTAACTTGACTTCATGCGTCTGACGTCCAACGGTGACGGACTCGAAGGTTAGGCAGATACTCGCGTACCCAACGACACCAAAATTTATCAGCTAAACGTTGAGCAAATCACCACTGCTTTCTTAATTGTAGGTCATCATCTGAAAATAATCTGGGAAACGATAAGGGATTGGAAGAACCCAACAAAAAATTATTGGAGTTCAAAGGCTCTTCGGCATTAATATCTAAAGATATATGAGTTAATGGTCGGCTATCCACAATGTTTCCCGCTTCAACTAGCAATGTCAGAAGAACTTCCTTCTGTGGAGACAAAGTATGCAAAGTAGCAGAGAGAGCCGTTTTGATTGACCTTATTAATCTCTACCAAATTCCACCCATATGTGCTGCATCAAAGTGATTGAAGGTCCATTTGACTCCAAGATTATTGACTTTCTCTTAAATATCATTGCCGCGCAGTAGATCTTGAAATTGTGCCATTGTCTGAATGAATTTGATAAGGAAATCCACGGCAAGCTGCCATTCGACGAATAGCTAGTATCGTAGGGTCAGTTAAGACGAGAGAGAAGAGACGAAGAGACCAGCTCCTAATGCACTGCCCTAGCGTTGAAACATGTGAATATAATACTCCAGCGCTTCTCATGTCGGCGGCCTATAGTAACTGTCATTGGACCAAAAAGATCTATACCACAAAAGTGAAATGGTCTACAATGATATTGCAGCCTGTTCTCAGGTAAAGCAGCCATCATAGGTTGCGTGGGCCGACCTCTCAAATATTTGCACGTGACACAGTCTCGTGTCAATTTTTACGATTAAAATAGGCTTTATGATATACGCGGCTCCTGTACATTTACTTAGTTCGTGCCTAAAAAAACTTGACCTTTCCTCTTTTTAATTTGCCATAAAAATCTAGACATGATTTAAGCACATAGATTATAAGAATGTTTTCATATAAAAATTTAGAGACACAGAAATTTAAAGAGTTATTGGATTTTCAAATTTAATTTTAACTTTAGCTATAAGATTTGACTTTTGACGTATCTATATTAATACAAGCACTGGCGAACGAGGTTCCATCGTGACATGTAAGGTAAAACAAAAATAGATTATTTAAAGCTGTTCTGTTTTAAAAAAATCTTCATATCAAAATTTATTTATTTCAAGTAGGTAGGTCAGTACCTACGAGGTTTTTTAAATGTGCCAGCAAAGCAAATACACTCAAACTTTTTTTAGATAAATTCTTAAAATTCTAATAGCTACTTTGAGAATTGTTTAAGAAACGTTAAATTACGGCAATGTACGTAACTCCGCTAACGAAACATTTTGAAAAAATTGTTTATATTCTTATATTTTAACCCAGCTGAGGTTATTGTGGTTTTAACTTAAAAGCAATGTATAGGGATGCTACATGTCACGTGCGCTAGGTGTCTCTCTAGATTATTTTATTTGTCGCGAAACATCTCGTAGGAGTTGTTTTATTTAGCCGCGGATTTTTGTCTACAAACTCTAACCGTAACCGATATTTTCGACATATTTCTCGTCCATGCGTTAGTACGTAGAGAAGGAGACGACAAGTGGTTTGTGTGATATTTTTATTGAAGCGATGATGATGTGTGTGTATGTAAATTATAGTGTAATATAAATATATTGCAATTATGTACTCATAGTATATAAGCGAACGACACGTAAATATATGTTTTATACTAATATTAATATTTTTTACTACTTATATAAATATATTCGTAGGAGTATATGTCTATAACAATAAATACAATAATTATTATGTAGTTATATGTATAGGTATCGGTATACGTATAGGTATATTTACAAATCTTAGTGGTTTAATATAATGCACTGGCTAAATGTACTCGTTTGTTTTTTTAACATTTACTATAAATAAATTGGTCCCATTCCCGGTTGTTTTTTACGATATACTTGCTCAAACATGTAATTTGTACCTTATTACTTCGAATCCTGAAACAGATGTAATGAAATACATATATATTTACTGTGACATTCGTTATTTCGTTTTTATCCGTTTGGTTTCATTACATTTCCAAAAAGTAATTAAAAACACACAATACTAATTAAATAAACGATAACGGTGTGGCTATGTAAGATAATAAAGTAGTTTATAAACATATATCAAAGGGCAAAAAATAGTTTTCCTTTATGTTAGAGAAAACGAGACATAATCGCTATCGACAAACTTCTCTTCAATCGTGCACAAGATATTTGTGATATGTAAGTCGTCAGTCAACCTCAAAATTGTTGTAATCCACATTTCCGAAAAGTAAATAAAAGGGTAAAACACACAACATTAATTAAATGAACTATATCGATATAGCTATGTTAGATATTAAAGGAGTTTACAATCATATATCAAGTATGTTCACATATAACATGTTGAGGACAACGAGATATAATTGTCGATATCGACTTCTTTTCAATCGTGCGCGAGATAGCTCAAGTAGCGCATGCTAGGCCGGCTGAAGTGTGAAGGGTTGGTACTATTCTACTCTGCCGGACACCGCACAGCGGATAAAAATGACATATAGCTTGTCGTAAACTCTAATGTTGTGAATTTCAACAAAATATTTCGATTAGTTTTATATTCATAGGTCTTTTTCAACGTATAAATAATAAAATAGAAATGTTGTTCATTTAAAAGTATAGAATTCGTGGTCAGGTCTACTAAATCGCCATTATTCGAAAGAGCCGTTATAGAAGCAACCCGCGTGAAGCAAGCATAAGCGGACAACGTAGCGGGCGCGACTTGGATTAGCGGTCCGCGCAGCAGCGATGGCATCGCGCTCGTGCGCCACCGCTCACGCCGGCCGCCGGCGCTCGCGTCGCCGTGACTTATGGCCCCCGCGCGAACTTCGATCGTCCGATTGAATAATAATATCCGATTCCCGTACACCGAATTTATGTTAGGAAGTGAGCAGTGTCCCGTATCGATGCGCATCAGCCGCGCCTTGCGCCTCGCCCGCCCGCAATTTCCCACTCTGTCCCAAGGCGCTGATGTACGGTACGATACCTGATAAATAAATTTTCGTGAAGGCACTGTTCCGGCTGGACGTCGGCACTCGTTCCTGGCGAGGCCGGAACGCCCCGTTCCCACTACTCATTGCGGCTAACTGTTGGCGACGTCACGTTTCGTTGCTATGATTATATTAAATTTCAATATTCCCATAGCCTTTTATTTACAGTAAGGCTATTTTTAGTGATTTCTGCACTTTAAATAAATATTTGATATCTGGCACCGTCTAATGCGTTATATAATTATTCAATTGTTTATTTTATTCAAATGCTTAGTTTGAAATCACAATTTATTTTTTATTTAAAATTGAATTAAAACTTCGTCTTCTTTTAAATGCATTTAAGTGTAAAGAAGAC
Source organism: Calamotropha paludella (assembly GCA_927399485.1). Classification (NCBI taxonomy): domain Eukaryota; kingdom Metazoa; phylum Arthropoda; class Insecta; order Lepidoptera; family Crambidae; genus Calamotropha; species Calamotropha paludella. Next base: position 14,442,677 of record OV656815.1, on the reverse strand, counting down.
AAGATGCCATTTGATGAAAACAAATTGGGCTGTTTAACGGCCAGTTATATCAGAAATGAAACACCATGGGCTTTCCCGCGCCATTTACTAAATTACATTAAGTTCAATGTTCTAAAAACCTTGTAGTAAATAATAGGTTTACTCGTCTAATTTTTCCACGAGAGGATGTGATCGTGACCCATGTAACCGGCAGTTTACAAGTCGATGCATGGAGGAATTTTGTAGATTGTAACCGTTATCATTCGGCGTCTCTACACCAGCCTATCATTAAGACTTTTTATTCAACTTTTCACTTTACAAGAGTCACGCATCTCGCTAGCATACGTTTGTCTGCAAGAAATCATCAAAATTTTTCATTTCATAATCATAGTTTCTCTTATATAAATCACGAGCAATAGAAATTTTGATATAAAAACCTAGCGAAAAAATCTTGCACAGTGTGATAATAAACCCGAAGTATACTAATTTGATCAAATAACCAGTTTCGTATATGTAATGCGCCTTTAGAGACCAACGGAAAATCAAATTATATTAGTCATATTTTGTGGCACTGTTCTCCGAACTGCAACTAAGTCAAATGCCTCAAGTAGGGGTTTCTTCAAAATCCATCACCTTACGGTACACCAACCTGCCTAAACATCCAACTCACGCTATACCCACTTTAAATATGAACGAATTATTTTCACAATGCATTATCATTACGTTCTAACGGTTATACCAATTAAATGTGATTAAATAGAGTAGCTTTCATGATCGATCACGTACGACGAACCTAGCTATTGTGTATTTTGATTCAATCTCTGATGTGTCGTCTCGATACTACCAAACCGCCTCTACTTCCAGAATGTTTGGTAGCGTATAATGCAAATATTCGCAACTTGTAGACAAAAATTAGTTTAATAAACATCAATAGACATGAATATACGAGATTATTCTTAGCAGTAGCGACTGTCACAGGATAAGCCTCCGCTTAATTTTACGAATAGAGTTCTAATCTTAGTGTTCAAGATAAATTTGCAGCGTATATCGTATTCGTTGCTTTTAAACGCCAACGTTTGTATTGATGTTACTTAAAGTGGGCACGGTCGGGATTTGCGACCGCCCCGGGCTTGCACAGCACAGTAATTACCGACTTTCGGTTCATTTCACTAATACTCGGCCCCAGTGAATGGAACTTCCGACACAACATGCTAGCACATCTCCTATTCGCAAAGTTTAATATCCATGAAGAGGCAGTGTTGTCATTTCACAAACAATTGTAATTCTACGCCTGCTCCGATAATTATGACGACCCTACCATTGAATAGTGCTAGAGCCACTCACCCCAGGCTCATTGTTTATTGTTAATTCTTGTTATTTATATCTTTGCATCGAATGAGTCACATTAACACTATTGAATGCTTGGATGTAATCTCCACATTTGCTTATCGAAAAGGAGTGTTATTGAAGAATCTAACCCTTACTATCTTTATCTACGTCTCCTCTATCGGTGCGTATTTCGCTTCGGAATCCTTAGCTGCTATGTGATGCCCATTTAGCGGGGTATTGTATGTGATTGCAGTATCGAACTACGTCTTGGCTATCTTGAACATTAACATTATCAAAGGACCGCTAGCGTCTTGCTCATATCGCGGGGACGTAACCGTCGCGGAAGTGCACGAAGCAAAGGCCCCGACGAGCGACGGCGATAACTCAACTCAACATACCTCAAATACAATCGTGTGGCTCCTGAAGTCGCGGCGCCATTGCCCTTCTGCGTATCGTACTGGACAACGAGTAGATAATGTTGTAATTTCTAATTAAAGAGTTTTCCTCTTTTTGAAAACAAAATGGCAATCTGCGATAGAAATTGCAATTTGTAGACAGTATCCGAAGGGTTGTAACTACAGTAATAATAGAACTTGTACAGCTAGTTACATTACATATACATATATGAATACTTTATAAATAACACAAATATTGTATCCAGATTAAGATTCAGATATAGATTTGGTATTTATAAAACAATACATTCATCATACTATCCACTTACCTGAGCCTCATAAACAATGAACTTATTTAGAAAGAGTTTCAAAGCAACAAAAATAGATCAATTGTACAACACTATTTATAACTTTAACCACAAAGCAAAGTTATACGACATTGAGGACATTTAAATACAATCTGCTATCCAGTTCGCGTTTGATCGCTACCTCCACTAAGATGTCTTCATATTGTATCAGTGATGTTATACAAAGAGAAAAGAATGATTGCACATAAATATTTAAATCGCATTTGCAATACACCCGTGCGCAAGACCTCGTCAGTTATTTTTCAATGTCAGTCACATTTTATACGTTTTGTCCTAGAGCTTGGCGGTGGTCTATTTGTTAAGATTAAAAAAACCTTTTAATTATATCATTAATATTTACATTTTTTGCTGTAATTAATAAATACAATAAAAACAGTAAAAAGAGATAGAAATCGTGTATATAACGGGCGATTTTAGTTACTATTACTGGAGTAAAATCTTCATTTTACAAGGTAACGGCTGTCTATAATTAATATAAACAGGTTGTTAGGCAGACAAGGAATCAAAATTTTTAGGCAAAAGGCGAACCGTTTCTTTTATACAAGACATATAAAGAAGCATCACAAAAATTAAAGACAAGTAATCCTCCATTAACGTAACAGATCATATCCTAAAATAAGATTATTATAAAATTTTAATGAAAATAAACTTAATTTCAAATTCACCTAAGATATGTATATTTAAATCGTTCAACATTTTGAACCACAACGATCAATACATCATTATTAATGAATGTTCCAACTAATAAATATACCGGTTACTTTACCATTAGTTTTCCATCATTTTATTTTTGTCAATCTTAATTAATTTTAGGAACAGTGTACAAATATAGTTGTTATGTTAGAGTTCTTATTAAATCCTGTATATACTGTGATCAAAGATGATAAAGATGTTTTACAAATTATAGGCTTGGTTTTATCTAAAAACTATGAAATAGTATGTAGTTAATACAAATAAATAAGTAAAAAATATATTGTAATGTCTTTCGCCGATAAATTCCTGTCAAAAATTATACTTTCCGTACAATTTATGAGTTTTCTTTGAAAAAAAGGATTAAAAGTAAGTACCGTTTTGGAAATATCAACTCTCGCAGACTTTTAACAGCCTTGTTGCTGGGATAAATTCTGTAAATCGTGACTTTTAGATGGTTGGTGTCTACGATTTTATCCATACCTTGAGAAAGTTCACAACAGGTATGCAGTTTAAAATTAGTAGGTCCTTATTCATGATTGAATGATACAAGTGGTAATGGCACACGACTGAGAGAAAGTACCGAAAGAGAGACCTATGGGAATACATGGCATTCCGCTGTGTTGGGTCCCTTTGTTTCATCGTTTATAGATATTTGCTTTCGTTCGGTCAATTGGCAACTAAACGGTTAAACGAGGACTGCAAACAAGGTTAATGTTTATTTAGCTTAAAATAATGGTTAAAACGCAAGTAGCCAATGGTAAAATTGTGATCCACAATATGCTTGGGTTGTGATCTGTACTCAGATACATTAAAGACTATTAATACACGTAAATAAAATTAGAATATTTTTTTTTTTTTTTAATCACCAATATAGAGTCAATCCAGACCGGATCATAATTTATGTTAACTATCATTTAGTACCTACGTCCGACCAGTTAATTTCGGAATTTCGACATGTTCTTTCTGCTATGGGTTTTGCCTGCCTTTTGAGAATTAAAAATGTAGATACCGTGTTTAGATTGTATTGGCAGATGTATCGCGTCTCATTCGAGTTGGCAGCGGGTGGTGATTATCGATGACGCGTATCGCTTGTCAATGGGCGTAGCGCGGAAGCGGCCCGCAGCGGCGCGGCACACGCGCCGTTAGCGTCAACGGCTATTACGCGACCACTCTTAATTATCAACAGTTACCGCGGATTGCGTCGCCAAACGACTTGCCAATCTACGCAGTCTTACTACAAGCGGTTGACGTTTAAACAGATTTAAAGTAGACTTATGTTTCGTTGTTTAAAATAGTTGTCTTACGTCATACAGACGTCATACGGATGACATCTTTCATCCCTCTGTCTATTTATTTTTTTAGGATTTCGATTTTCTTTCCATTATTCATTTTATCTTTAGCTCATTTCTCATTCGTTATTATAATAATAGTGTAATCTGCCATATTTAAAGATAAACGATTTCTGATACTGGAGACAAACACCGTACACCCTCCCATAGACTACAGAATGAGCGACAAAGTTTTCCGAATTATGATCTCTTTAATCTCCAGCCAACGGCAACGTGCCGAGCGTGCGGATTGTGGCAAAACGCCTTATTTTCAAAGAAATGCTTCCGTCTAGCTGTGGACGTCTTTCAGCTGAGCTAGTGATGTTTCAGGAGCGGCATAGTCTTTACCTTAAACGGTGAGCATATCGACAAAGAAACCTCTAAACTGCGATTCATTGTTTAGATACGACATTCTAGCCGAAGAATAAAGAAAGAACATTGTTTTTTTTTTCAATGGTTATAATGCAGTAACTCTATCTCGTACCCTACTCTTAATATTGGAAAGAATGAATGAATCTTTAAAATACAAAAATGCATCTGGTTTTATCGCTCGTCGCTCACACTGCGACCGTTATCCCATGTTTTAACCTAGGGCAACTTTTCAATCGTAGATATCCTTGCCAAGTAGTAACTTTGAAACAAATTAAGGTAACGTTAGAAATAATAATACAACAAAAATTATGTTAGTAGTTAACCAACACGCTTAATAATGCAGTTGATATAGGTAAACAAAATAGATAATTAATTATAGCACTTTCCATTCAGGACTTAATAGAAACCCAATGTTACTGGTGAATCAGATATTAATTTTCTTTTTGCATTGTCTCTCGATAATTAGCCTAATCCAAAGTAAGCACTGCATTTATAAGCATTATGTTAAGCACTTTAGTTATGAATACTAGGGTCACGGATAAACATTCATAATTATATGTTACTTGAAGAAGTAATATCCATAGGAATACAAGTATATATAAATACTCATGACTCAGGTACAAATGTTAATATTGATCACACAAATATGTCCCCTTCAGGGATTTAATCCCAGAACTGTTTGACTTGCTCAGTATATGTTGTAGGTAGACAATTTCTCAGGCAGATGATTTCGCCGTGTCCATTGTTATTTAACAAAGTTTGTTTTTTTATTTTTTATTTGACTTCAGTATACATTAATCGGGAATGTATTTCTTACATGTGAAACGAGAAAACAAAAAGCCATTTGCATTCTGTGAGCTTTCATACAAATGTTTAATAAGTATTTGTTAATCGCGGTAGTATAAATCGCGTAGCGCAGATTGTTAATCGGTTTAGTACAAACGGTGCGCACAAGCGATCTCTCACACGATAAAGAGGCGCCGGATACCGAGATAGCGTCGCTGCTCGTCCTCTAATTACATCTGGGGTACCGCGGATGTGTACACACCTAATAATGCATTGTCTCAAAATTCGCGATTTTAATTGAGCTCCCACTGATAAGTTCCTATACACTCTTTAGCAAAATCATTTGATTAAGATAACTAACTAACAAAGTAGAATTCATACATTTAAAACCAAAACCTTTTACAGTAGTACTACAAATGAATCTGTTTAAATCTATTTTTAATATAAAGATAAATTGTTATTTTGGGCATATATTTATTTTTTTGTTAAGAATATGAAACAGATTATTTTGCCTCCTCTCCCATAAAAGTTCCATTTGACGGTTGTTTGTACCGTTTGGTACAACGGTAGCAATCCTGCCTTTCGCACCAACGGTCTTGGGTTCGAGTCCAAGGAGGGGTAGATGTTTGTGATGTATGATATATGTAAGTCTATCCGTTACTCTACTATCCATAACACAAGCCTTACACGGTGCTTACATTGGGCTAGGCTAATTGATGTGATTGTAAGGAATATTATTATTATTATATTAATTGGAATTGTAATGAAAGGCCTATTTCACAGTTGCCATGTGAAATCAAAAAACATTAACTCTTCGTATATTATTAGATAACAACATTATTATTATAAATCCCTACAGTTGAGATAGTTGATATCATCAGCTTTTGATGAAATTGTACCCAATGACTTCATCTAAAACGATTAAAAACATCAAATTTAATAACATTATTTTTTTAAAGCTGGTCGTATTCATTAACGATAAAAATTTCAATTCCAAGCAGTTTCCGAATAATTTGATGAAACAGCTTAATGACGGCTCCCATTGCATCGATCATACTTTCTTATACGGATTGCTCAATAAGTATTAGATACCTGTTATTTTAATTAAGATTTTGAGTTCGTTCAACCAGGTGATCAAATGTAAAGCTTTAGCTCGCCGGTGTATTTGAAATGCATTTAACATAAAAAATCTTGAGTAGCAGATTTATTGACATTGGAATGCAATTCATAATTAATAATCTTTTCCTCTTTCAATCCGTGACTTGACGTTCGGTTCTTGTGTAGTGTGAGCAAACTCAACAGGTTGCTTTTGTAATGAGGTATTTTATTTAATTATACTATTATTGAATTCATTTTTAACATATTTAGTTTTTACACTTCCTCGCACATTACACATTTGAATAAAACGTCAGGATTAAATATCAAATAAATTATGAGCAAAACCCGTAAAAAAGTGTTTTATTCATATTTTAATTTTATTTTGTTTCGACGGAAATCATGGTTGTAAAATATTAATGGTTTTACATAATCACATCTTTTCAATACAAAAAAGTTTCGACCTTCATAAAAAAGTTTAAGCATTTAATTTTTAGCCACATTTGTAGTTTGCTTTTAAATATGGGTAAACTAAACTCCTTTACTGAGTGTGGTGACTTATTATAGATTTTATTGCAATTTGGGTAACAGTTCTTTTGGTAATATTGTGTATGCATCCTGGCCAACATCAACGTGCTGTGGTGTTTTACTAATCTGGAGGTATTTGCGTTTTTAAATTTGAATATATGAGGATGTATCATAACAAATATGCAACATTTTAATATGCACATAGAGAGCAGAGTAAACAAATTTTGTTCAGGGAATAACTGCCTGCATGATGTAAGCGGCCGAACGTTGCAAACCTATTAATGTTATTAATATTTTCTTTATGTTATTTTTCCATAAGCACTGATTGTCTTGACATTATAAAAGTTCATATATATATAGTCTTACTTACTGAAATGTTATTGAGCGAAGCTCTCTTTTAGGCAACTCACAAATTTCGCTTGTGTCCCTCCTACTACTTAACGGTTCAACCGATTCGAACGAATTTTGGCATGAACATACAAGATTATAACGGACATAGGCAATAAAAAAAAATATAGACTTTACCTTGGAGGAATAATCACCGAAAGAAAAATTCAAAAGCTGATCACAGCCAAACCGCTGATACTACATTGATGAAATTTGGCGCCAAAACTCACATCGTGATTGTGACTAATGTGCAAAAAAAAAGTTTTGAAATCGGACATACATGGAGGAATAATCACCGAAAGTAAAAAATTCAAAAGCTGATCACAGCCAAACCGTTGAGACTACATTGATGAAATTTGGCGCCAAAACTCACATCGTGGTCGTGACTAATGTGCAAAAAAAAGTTTTGAAATTGGACATACTATCGAGGAATAATCACCCTTCAAAAATCTAATTGCTTCGCTCAGTATTTGCAAACAGCTGCATGTATTGCAGACCTAGTTTATAGTTATATTAATTTCATCATTATAATTTAAGTCAAGTTTTTTAGTAATAACTACTGAAATATCGTCAACAAACAAGTGACATTGGTAAGGGGTAATATTGGGTAAGTTTTTGATATAAATTATAAAGAGTAATGGCCCCAGGATCGTACCTTGCGGGACACCTACATAACAAGCAAGTAAATAGCAAGTGCCGAACTTTAATGATATTTCCTCTTTAGTTTGATTAACATTTTTAATTTTACGTATTGACTCCGATTTCAAAGATAGGATTCTAACCATTTTAGTACTACTCCTCTCAAACCATATTTTTTCATGTGTATAGAAAAGTATCATGCGAAACAAAGTTAAAAGCTTTCCTCCTGTCAAAGAAAACTACTGTTGTATCTATGTTCCTATCATTGTTTTCAGTCACAGTCTATATTAGGTTAAATAGTGCAAGCGCAGTGGACTTGTCTTTGCGGAAGCCATTTTGTTCGTGCTTTAGAACATTGTTATTGTGTATTACTATCGCTTTGCTAACAAATAAAAGAAAGAAGTGTAATGATTATGATTATGAAAAGAGGTGTAATGATGATGTTCTGAAATGAAACTCAAAATAACTATCAAAATTAATTTAGGTAAATTCTCTCATCCAAAGTGCAACAGGAAAAAGTTTAATAATTGGGAATGCTATGTCCGAGTTTTTTGATTATAAATCCTTATAAAATCATTTCAATATTTTACAAATATAAATATTACTTTAATCTAAACTTGCCAAACCGTCGCACACCTGTACTATAGATAATTTATTCTCACACCATGTTTATTTTAAATATTTAAAGATTTTAAATGTAGTAGATGTAGCAAGCATTGGTAGAAATAAATAACTATGACAAATTACCATCATAAGTCTGAAAAATCATTTGATATACGAAGCGCGCATTAGCATTGCCTGCGTGCATAAATAACGCTATCACTCCGCCTATCGTAAGATCAGAGTAACAAAAGGACATTTGTGGTAATCATCTATTTAAAATATTCTTTGTAGATTATCGAATATGGGTGGATAAACACAACATTTATATATCCAGTTATGATATCATCATCAGCATATTATTGTTTCTACTTCTAGGGCACAGTTTGATCCATAGGGAATCAAACCGTGCCGATTTATAGCTTTAGAGTCTATCTATTGCTTTAGAGTTATTAACATTAGATTATAGACTGTCTTATTAAACCTTTTTTATATCAAATTATCTACTTATCAAGCAAACCTAGACTATTTTTACTATCTAACGTATGTAAAAGGCATACCGCCTGCACAAAACATCGTAGGGAAAATGAGTCATAACCCACAATATGCAGGTGAAGATGCGGCCAGGACCAATTGATTAACCTAAATTCTGAAATACGAAGGAGTACCAGATAATATATTTTTAGTCACCTCCACTAACCTCTCTTCTTGGCTCTTGGTTGCGGTTAAACTCCCCTATCATAGACCTATATACGAATTTACGCCCGTCCGCACTGCCAGAGTTGCAAGGCGTGCCCTCGCCGACACAGGATTTGAAAAATTAAACCACCCACCCTACAGTCCAGACCTGGCCCCTAGCGATTATTTCTTTTTTTCCAATTTGAAAAAGGACCTCCATTTTTACATGACATTTTTAAGTGACGAGTAAATGAAGGCGGCAGTAAATGAACATTTTGAAGGCAAAGACGGCGAATATTTTTTTACCGGTTTAAAAGCTCTTTTTAATAAATGTAGGAACTGCATTGAATTAGAGGGAGATTATATTGAATAATATTGTTTATACATTTCTATCAGCATTTTTACTACCTTAGGCTCAAAACTTTTCAGAGCCCCTCGTATGTGTATAGTTTCATTTTAATTTATAAAAAAAATGCTAATTGGAATAACTGAGCCACATCAACGCGTGGCTATGTTAACTGTGCTGTGTATTTTAATAATAAGTGCATCCTTTTACTGAACAACAAGTTTACCTCATAAAAACTTATTGTAACTTTAATAAGCTAGTTATGTAATTTATGAGATACTTACTTTAGTTATTATTTACATATATTTTAAATTATAATTCGTATCACAATAACAAAAAAATAAACATGTGTTAAGAAAACATAGTAAGTTAAAAATAATCCACACCTAGCTGCATCTAAAATTAAAAACTTAATCATATAGAACCCCACGCGAAACCGCAGACTCAAAGGTACCCATCATACCGGCGGCTTAACCACGTTGTTGCACTATGGACAGTCTCTGAACCGACCCGCATCGACGAACGTAGTCAACTAAAAAATTACCAAAAGCTTTGACTTAATTTTAAACTTAAAAAAAAATCCTCTTCGTAGGATCTCAGGGGCATCCCAATAGGTTTTTGAATATGTAGAAAGTCATAAGCTCATGAAACTACAAAAAATAAACGAAAGAACTAGTTGCTCTCACATTACAAGTTAATTAAAGCAAATTTTATTTGGCACACAGTTTATGAATACAAATCTTTTTATTTCAGAAACCTTACACATTCAATATAGCGAGATTTATTTATTTATATTAAATATTATATTTTGCTTATATTTTATCAAATCGCACCTACATGTATGTATAGTCTTAATATTTTTTGTTATCTGTCAAATCATATTATAAACATTTATGATGATTGGTGATGAGAGCAAACAATCCGAAATCTATTCCCTAAAATCGATGTTTTATCAATATGAATCATGTTATGAACACTTAAAACAACACAATATGGAATATGTAGTCAAAGACCCCATTGTGGTTTCAACACCTGCCGAATCTTGCAATTAGAAGAATCTCACAACATAATTACACAATAACAACCGTAATCTTACCACATCACAACATTATATACTTGGTTTTTAATGGTTCTTGTTGGAAGCTGACATAAAATTAACGAGGATAATAAAAAAATGGGCTTGTTAATCCTTTGTGTTCTCTCCCATAAACAAAATAAATCTTTTCTAGAAACAGTTATATGTATAAAAAGTTATTGACCTAGGACAAAAAATCTCAAATAAGTTACTTGTCTTCCTAGGTAATATTTCACTTCATCGATAAATGACGGCAATTTTTTAAGCGTCAAGAGCTTCTAAACCATTGATTTTTTCGTATTTATTATCTGTAGCATCCCACAATTAATCGCAACAAAGCCAATATCAACAATCATTTAGGATTTTTTGTTTGGTTTAGCACCATGTCTAATCGCGCGGCGTGGTCAAACAATCCTCGATTACGTTCAGTTTCACGCTCCTAGTCTCTTACTAATCATCGTTTATATAACACTGTCAACGCATTTTATTATGAATATTTTAATGATAATGTTACTTTGAAATTAGCACTAATTGTGACACAAATTTTCCCCTCATCCGCTGCCATGGTAGGCTACTTTCGCATAGTTGGCGTTTTAACGCGCCGTTCATTCGCTGACTATTCATGTTTTCAAACAATTATGTAGCAGTTTAACATCTCTCTTCCCACGATTGTATCGTCACAGTGAACCAACTTTATTATTCTCAGATTTATGTTTATCTACTTGACGTCGCACAAGCTTTACGCGGCAATTCATTGCTTACCCCAGAACACAAGAGAAATATAGGCGATTCTTCTCGCGCATTATTTTATTCGTGTCCACTCAAGTAATTACTAATTAACGTAAGCTTCCGTGATATTCTATTCTCATCGTAATAAAAACTAGAATGAGCACTTTTTAGTTGAATTCCATATGGGTTTGAGCATATATCGTTTTGGTTGGGTGATTAGCTGAAGTGACGGTTGGTTGATACGTATTGCTAGCATATAGGTGCGAATTTCGGTGCGTTTCTGCTGGCCCCGTTTCCTTGTTCCACGCCGTTAATCTGACGTTGCAAAGGCAGATGCCCTCGTGGCGATAGCGCTATCTGCTTCTACACTTTACTATAAATCTTAACACTTTATAAAGCAAAAGTACTTAACACTAAACACTGAAAAGCAGATAAGATTTTCTAAAACGAAATCTTTTTAATGATTTTATGAAAGTGATATAAGTGTTGAACTGCAATAATGTTGGATTCGTCTATCTTTACATTTCGGAGGTAATGTTAGTAAGTTTGGGTGAAAGTATTGTACAACAAAAGTCGAAAACATATTTATCGAAATAAATTTATTCATATTATAATATCTGTCATAAACATGAACACAGGTAGAAACAAAGAACTGTCTAATAAAATGAGCTAACAAAATTGTTTGAACCTTGCATCCCGTGTGGTATCGAGTATAGGGTAGAATATCCCCTACCCTCCACACTTAAAAGATGATTAATGATATTGAAGGTAATCAGCACACAACTCCTGTACACCACAAATGGGCAGCAGTGTTTTCCAAATCATGTCCTTTTACTGATAGATGTAAGTGTGGAGATTATGTAAAATCATGTGAAGGCTTCATTCAGCATTGGACGTCTTTCGGCTACGATGATGATTATTAAGCCGACAAGAGTTTAATTTCCTGGGAAAAGATGGTGAAAGTGTCTCATACAAAAAATCTAAGTGGGCCGTGCCGCTGCGGGTAAATTAGTATTTTATAAAATGATAAATCCCGCCTGCCACCTAAGACTAGTTTAATTTTTTTCTAGTAATAATTCTAAGCGATGAGAGATTACACTTGAGATAGATAATATATCATTAAGATGTGTCTTTTATTTTATTTTTTTATTTAAATATAGTAAAGTTAGACATTATTTATGAGTACAGATAAAGATCTATCTTTTCCTAGATTTAATTCCATAAGATTTATAAATTCCACTGGAGCGTCGATACAAGAGAATTTAAAAATACGAGAGATTGTGAATATAAAAATTTTATCTACTTCGTTTCAAAAACTTGCAAAAGTCGGCAGAGAGCTTTACAGTTGATTAACATTTTGATCCAGTTACGGGATGCGAGATAACACTTAATGGTCAACATCTCTCGACAGATCATAACTATCTCGCAGTATCGTTTATCTGGACGCGTTTGCACACTTTTAAAGCTTGATATGATTTATGTTGTCGAATAAAAGAAACGTTAAATTGACCTACTAAGTAAAGAATATACGAAAACGACGTCTTTATAATCTTAAATACAAATTTGTTATAAGTCGGCGTATTCGACATTGTTCATGCTCCAAGTAAATATTAAATGGTATATTCAAGTTCAGGAAACAGTCAATCAGTATTCTGTTATTCACAGAACAAGAAGTCAAAGACCGTTCGCATATTTGTGACGGGTCTCGTTCACAGCAGACCGCCCGCCGACGACGTAAGTCAACATTAGACACGGTACGACGGTGATGATACTTGTTCAAAAATTTGGTTCAGTATTTGAAACAAGCTTATGTCGCATCCGTATATTTCTCGAAGTATAAAAAGCCTCTTACAACATGTTAAAACCGATAGATGGAAAAAGTGTTTTGCCATTTAAAATAAAAATCTGGTAGTATACAGGGCGTCCCAAACTTATGGGACATGAAGGGGAAGTACCTTAAATATCGTAGATAGTGAAATTTGCTCAAAGAAGACTTTATGTTATTTTTAAAAGTTAGTAATTCTGCATTTATAGATTTTCTAAAAATTACTTGCTTCGTCTAGGAATCGAACCAACTTAAATGTCAAAAAAAATCACCCTACTTTTATGATGCCAATCGAAAGAATAGCTAAAAAATAATAACTATGCTTAAGTTACATGGTTTTTTAAAAGAAAGGAACAACGTGAAATTAATATTTTAATCAAATTAAAAACATACATGAAACTGCCGTAGTCAATTAAGTAGGTATTTTTTTGTAAATTAATTAATTAAATGCTCAAAATGTGATCCCTCTTGTCTTACGCAAATCTCCAATCTTTTAATGAGTCCGCTGCCTGTTGATTTTCTTATCATTTTATGGTGAACACTCGATGTGATATGGCACAATTCTGTTTGCAACTCGCCCACGTTCTCGTATCGCTTTTTGTATAGCATATCTTTCACGTATCCCCAAAAGAAGAAATCTAATGGTGTAAGGTCCGGGGATCTGGCCGGCCATCTAATCGGTCCATTTGTACCAATCCATGTAGGAAAACATTCATTTAGAAAATCTGCTGCTCTCCGACTATTATGAGCCGGAGCTCCATCTTGTTGGAAAATTAAGTTTTCTTGCTCCGCCGCGGAAAGATTTCTTATCTTATCCCTTAAAATTTGAAGTATTCCTAAATACTTTTCCGTGTTCAAGGTTCCTTGGTAAAAATGGATTAAGAAAACCCGGTTTTTTAAAAGTCCGCACCAACAGTTGAGTGAAAAACGCACTTGGTTATTCGTTTCAGTGACTCGTAGGGGATTTTCTTTAGACCAAATACGATTATTGTTGCGGTTATACATACCGTTATTGCTAAAGTTAGATTCGTCTGTCCAAATAATATTATCCAAAAAATTTGGATTTTCGAGCAAGCGTGCCTGGATATCAAGACAGAAATTTCTTCTCCTTTCTGTATCGCCCGGAAGTAACTTTTGAACCAATCGTCCTTCAACATAACTCTTAAAACCGTGTTTTTTTAATACACGGTGTATTTTGCTTTTCGAAACTCCAATTTCATGTTCTCCTTCTCTCACCGATGCTTTCGGAAAAGCCGAAAAGTAAATTAAAATACCAAGTTCTTCGTCGTTGATCGTACGGTTTTCTTGCTGTGGTTTCGCTTGGGCGTTTATCGAAACGTCCCAGAGTTTTCAAATTGTTCACAAGCCTTTTCAAAACTTTACGAGACGGTAATTGTCAATCAGGATATTTTACGCTATACCACCGCAAACTTCTAGAGATATCTTTATCATTCAAAAAATATGCTTCCATTAGATCAAAACTTACTTGATATGCCATGTTCGCAATAAATTAACACAATAACACTTGTGTAAGTGAATTAAGACTAAACAGATCAATATCCGAAAAATAAACGCTCGCACAGACTGTTCCATTTTCAAATTTAAGAACAACATTATTTTCGTTTTAAATTTGCCTTCAACGCTCGCACAGACTGTTCCATTTTCAAATTTTATAACTACATTAATTTATTATTTTTAGCTATTCTTTCGATTGGCATCATAAAAGTAGGGTGATTTTTTTTTTTTGACATTTAAGTTGGTTCGATTCCCAGACGAAGCAAGTAATTTTTAGAAAATCTATGAATGCAGAATTACTAACTTTTAAAAATAACAAAGTCTTCTTTGAGCAAAATTCACTATCTACGATATTTAAGGTACTTCCCCTTCATGTCCCATAAGTTTGGGACGCCCTGTATATAATGCATAGAACAGCTTATTCAGAATGTTACAGAGCAAACATTGATACAAGTTAATCAGTGATAGTTAGACTTTTTGACAATATAATATTTCCTATCGATTTAATTATTACTTAGTATAAGTTCATGAATTTGTTTACCATTTCTGAACTTATGATTACATTTACGATGTACCAAATTAATTTAATAAAGATTTTATTGACACACGAAAAGGTGGGTAATTCAGTGATATTCAGGTTAATATGAGACATGTTCTTGGTAATTCTGTGATAAAATTTAAAACTATAAAGAAAAGACAATTTAATTATCAACATTAGTAATATTTTTATATTTATTAAAAGTTTACCATCTGTATTGGCACAAACATCTTAGGGTAAATTATCAATTACATTAGGAACTTTTTAAATACACTCGAGAGCAATGAATCCGGGTCACTTAAAAAATGTTAAAAATCTCGGAAACTAAAAATGATAGGTTAATGCAATAAATTGTATTTGATAGACAATGTAATACTCCTTAAATGAAAGTAAAAAAAATATGAGCCACCATACATTTTATTAACACAAAATTACATAAAGAAAAAAACTGCTGATCTCTCCTTAAAACAAAAATAGGAAACATGAAATGTTTGAACTTTATTACGATTTTCTTGAATTTTAATACTTCGTATTGCCTCCTCGTGCTTCCATTACTGCGTTTACGCGGTTTGGCATGCTGTACACCAAGTTCCTTATAGGATTTTACCACGTTTTTCTTATCTCACTTTTCTTATTTGTTTGTTTGTCTGTCCGGGCAAAATCTTGCAACTTAAATTTGAGGCACTTTCCGATAAGCTAGAAAGCTGAAACTTTCAGGATAGTTCAGAACCCGATGACAATGCACTCTAAAGCAACTTTCAACTTTCCAAATGCACTTTCAGGTCCACTTTCGGCAACTTTCACTTTTGTATGGGGCTTATCCGATTGTTGCGTAACACATGGTTACTTCGTTGAGTTAATAATTAAAAAGAATAAAATAATTATACTAGATTTAAAAAATCTAAAAATCCCACGTGTTTCAATGTCCTAAAAAGAATAAAATAACCCTGCGGGGCAAAGCGAGGGGCCACTCAAAACGTGGGGGCGCATCTTTACAATAATCGGCATCAATGCATGTCATTCATCTCTTTAAAATCTCCTCTTAGTAATATGCGCCCCCACGTTTTGAGTGGCCCCTCGCTTTGCCCCGCAGGGTTATTTTATTCTTTTTAGGACATTGAAAAACGTGGGATTTTTAGATTTTTTAAATCTAGTATTTGGGGAATATTCTCCCATTCCTCTGTGAGAGCAATTTTGAGCTCACGAAGCGTGATTGGGGGAGGGTTTCGTTGTTTTACGCATCTGCCTAGCTCGTCCCAAGCATGCTCGATCGGGTTGATATCCGGGCTGCGCGCTGGCCACTCCATACGAGTAATGTTCATCTCTTGAAGGTAGTCATTCACAATCCTACCTGTATGAGGTCGGGCATTGTCATGCATAAATATAGCATCCTCACCTAAATTGACCATAAATGGACCAACGTGATCATTGAGGATTTCTTTCACATATCTTACGCTAGTTAAAGAGCCGTTTTCTATGATCACCAGCTCTGTGCGACTTTCAGAAGAAATTCCGGCCCACACAAGTACAGACCCACCACCGTAGGCTACTTTTTCTTCGATGCATGCTTGCTTGAATCTTTCCCCTGGTCTTCGATACACTCTGTGTCTTCCATCGTGCTTGTAGAGCATAAATTTTGATTCGTCGGAGAACATAACTTTTGACCAATCTTCAATACTCCAATTTACGTGGCTCTGGGCATATCGTAGTCTTGAAATACGATGCCCACGCTCCAGTTTAGGGCCGTTTGCAGGTCTAAGAGGTTTTAAGTTAGATTCAGCAAGCCGACGTCTTACTGTCCATGCACTTGGGTTACTTCCTCCGAGGCGTCGAAACTGATTGGTGAGTTCAGTTCCTGTGAGAAAGCGATTTCGAAGCATGGTGTTCACCAAGTATCGGTCTTCTCGTGCTGTGGTACACCTGGTTCTGCCCGTTCCTGGTCTGCGTAGGTTAGAACCAGTTTCTTCGTAACGTCGGAGTACTCTTTGTACTGTTGACAGCGACACACCGACAGTCCTGGCTGTATCGCGCTGACTCCGGCCGGTTTCCAGCATTGTAAGTATTCTGGTGCATTCTTCAGGCGTAAGCGACATAATTTCAGCTTGAATAATGAATATAGAGCACTATCAACATGGTTTATGTACCCACATAAATGACAGATTACAAACAAAAGCAAAACCAAATGCTGTAATTTCGTAGTTCCATCTTCGAAAGTGGCCCTTTTTCAAATTTGATTTTTTTATGATATAACTTTACAATAACTAAGAAGTTTTAATACCTTCATTTAAGGAGTATTACATTGTCTATTAAATACAATTTATTGCATTAACCTAGCATTTTTAGTTTCCGAGATTTTTAGGATTCTTTAAGTGACCCGGACTAATGGCTCTCGAGTGTACATGACTTACTTAAGAATCTAAATTCGCTTAATTAAAAAAACAGACTTGTCAGACAGCTGACTTTCAAAACAAAGAAAAATGCTGGATCTAGGATAGCTAGACACTTCATATGATACCAAGTCTTGCAGGCGTTCATAAACTTTGCCCTTTGTTCCCTTTTTTTGGTTTGTTTTCTTTTTGGTAGTGTTTTCTTCATTGTGGCTATCTTCAGGATTTCTTGTACTGCAGAGCCTCCCTCTTGTGGTTTTTCAGGATGCCAAAATAAATTGAGAAGACTTCATAGTTGGACATAGTTTAAACATTAATTGCATTGTAATTAAGTACTCCACTTGGTTATTTTGTGATATGAAACAATACACATCGGAAAAATTTAAGAAATCAACCGCCGAAACCAAGGATTAAAATATAGAAAATGGTTACAGCTTAAAATCATTGATGCGTTTAAAAACTCTTATCCTAACGGGTTTTTTTTTAGTTTTTGATATATTTTCATTTGTCTTTCTTCAATATAACCTTTTTTCACCTTGCACCGATCACTAAACATTAGATGTTACACTTGTTGATATGACTATAAGTTTCATTTTCTTAATTTTGACGGATGCGTTCGGATACTTGCGGCACGTTAGCCTGTTGAATGACAATGCCGCCACCTGCTGGAAATTATTACAAGCCGTAAAGATATCGAGTAATTCCGTTATTAGACCATAAGTAACTATCCTCGATTAGCCAAGGTTTGCCATAACTTTTGAAATTCTCTATCAATCAACCAAGTTGAGACGACACAACAAAGCAAGCTCATTAGGATAAAATATGAAAAAATGTGATAAAAATACTTACGTATTAACGTACGTACGTACGTACGTTGCATAATTAATATGTTTTGTTTTTTTAAGTTAATTTGTAAATAACAAGAATCATTCATATTATATTCTATAATATAATCTTATTCCGCTACGAAGCTATAAAACATGTTTTACAAATATTTCAGACTAACATACCTAAGTGTTATTTGAATAGAAGGTGAAGGATCTCGTGTTCAAAGAAAAGCTCGTAAAAGGAAAACAGTAAACTTCTCTAGCAGGTAATATTAAAGATAAGAAAATATTGAAACTGCACTAGCACAGTTTGCAGTGAGCTGCGGTAACGCGGACGTTTGTGAACTGATTTAGGATTCGTTCACCCTACGTTACGCTAGCTGGGTGCCTGGACTGCGCATTGTCTCACAGTGCGCGCAAAACTTGAACGATCCTTTGTTTGCTACACTTTGCCTACACTGTAACCAAAACCACAAGCTTAACACTTATCGCCCACTTCTAAACATAACGTTCACGCATCTCGCTTGTGGCTGAATTCCAGTCCTGATTTAACGATATTTACTCTAAAATAACAAGACGTGTTCTTCCCTGACATTGATAGCTCTCAAACAGACCATTCCATGCCCCTTCTAACCATTTCGAAGAAAATAGAACGACCGTGTATATTGTTATCTGAAGCTGCTACAGCAATGGCAGGCTGTCTGTATTTCCCATACTGCTTATAATGCTTTCTAGAACAAACGCTGAAAAAGCGTAGCATACAGTAAATTCAACTTGATAAAGGTTTTTTTTTATAATTTGTTTTAGAGAATAAAATCAAAACTATGGCATGGTCCCATTAAAGATTTGACCTGACTCTTATTTGTAGTCTTAAAATGAAAACATATTCAAAATTTAGGAGTGTCAATCAAAAACATTATCATAAAGATTTATCGAAATAAAGAGTCAAAGTTAGTAATTTCTGTTTTTTAGGTTTTGTTAAATAGTTTAAATAAATTAAGAATACCAATTTTTGAAGTAATGAAGTGTCATGTACTTTTGTTTCTTTACAAAATCTAACAAAATGCTAATTTTGATTAACGATCGAAGCGATTTGGGTGTATTCTTCGAAGACCGATAGTGCGCCGGAAGACCACAATGTTACAAAACTATTCTACTTTACTCGATCTGCTGCTTTGATTTGTTTTCAATCAATATGTATATTGCATTTTTGAAATATGCCTCGATTTTATTTTTCCTTTAATTATAATACTCTTTCTCCACTGCCTGTAAAATTATTTTAAATTAATATTTTGATATCGAATATCAAATCTGTTAGTTTCAATTGGGAAAAAAATCAGCAGTTGGCGGATCGTAGATTCACATTTAGTTTGTAAATTCACTATTTCGTAGACAAGCACCAAACTTATATCAGAGCCGATGTTATTTGGTAATTCTCCATCATCTGTGTAAATATTTCTATTATGAAATCGTACAACCTCTAGCACAAAGTCTAAAGTAGCGGCTACAATTAACTTTTCTCGTAGTCAGTTGGTACGCCTTTTAAAAGGGAATCTGGCATAGTCACACTATAACCACAGTTTTCCATTAATCCGATGTTGTAAGCCTCTATCTAATATAAAATATTTAATTTAACATTCGACTAGAATATACTGGAGCACACCTATCTACATTGAACTTAAAAAAACAATAAATATATAGTAGTAATAATAAATACATACATTTCATTGTTTCAATCCCCTGTTGTTATAGATTCGTATAAAAATATAATAAAGTTTTAGTTGGCTAATTTTTCGTTTTAGTTTTTGTTCTAATTTTGCGTGGTTATTTTTTTACTTGTGATGATGATAACTATTCTGAACGACGTTTTACAGAGACAGAGACCAAAATAATACTGACAAATATCTTCAATAGTTTCAAACAAATAAAAAATAAAATAAGAACAAAAACAAAAATATTATATTCAAATGTATCGTTACAAAAAGAGGGTTAGAAAAAGTATATTTAGTAAATTTACGTTACATAAAATATCAATGATATATAAAAATACATCAATAAATTATAAATATTAAAATCATATCATCACGACCATTTGGTACAACGGTTGCGATCCTGCTGCAGCTACGGTCCTGGGTCGAGCTCCGGAAAGAGCAGGAAGTGTGATGTTTACGAGCATTTGTATCTGAGTCTTGGGTATTTATATATATTTCTATAAAATTAAATCTCTATGTATTATATATTATATCCTTAACCCTAGTATCCATAACAAAGGCCTTATAGTGCTTACATTGGGCCAGGCTAATTGGTGTGTGTTAGAAATTATTATTTTATTAATTATATAATTTGGTGTGTGGTTCGTATGATAAACAATAAGCACAATTGAGAGATGTAAAAAGAAACATGGAACTTTTTCGCCTAAGTGATTTATTATTTAATCAATTATTGGGGAGATAATTGTTAATTTACAAAGAAGTTTTAAGAGTTCGATTAGCGGCTAATGCAATTTAATACCGGCTATGAATGCAGTATAAATAAATTTGATACAAATGTTTACATTTTCAAAAAATAAAGGAGTTTCCTTTGAGAAAAATTGAATATTTCAAGTGCATTCTCCATTGGTACGGTCTATTTATTGCAGCTTGTCTTTATTTAATAATTACGCTTTCTGTTGTCTTGTCTATTCAACCAATAAATTAAAATATACCAAATGTGCTGAACAAAACCATAATGATCGGCTTCCTGCGCGCTCTAATCAAATAAGCAACTTTTCCAGCACAAAGCTCGACCACCTACCTACTTTCGTTTGTAAAAATATCACAACGGGTATTTGAATCACAATTATTACTTTCTCATGTTGCAAACGTATAATTTAGTGAATGGTCGTTTATACTACAAATATGCACTGAACAATCGAAGCTCATCGTTTTGTTAGTCTCTACGTCCACTCTCTCCCTCTTTGAAAATTGGGACAATAGCGATTTCTAGTTACGTATCGGGGCATTGTATTTACAAATTTAAAAAAAACCGGCAAAGTGCGAGTCGGACTCGCGCACCGAGGGTTCCGTAAAATATTTTTATTATATGATGTTACAAAAAATTTACGGTTTTCGCAATTTTTCCTTTATCTGTGCTATAAGACGTTGCTTCGTACAATTTCCGTGTAGGTTTTGATTCCCTTGCGAGTGTCGAAATTTTGGGGAATTTTGCGGCATAAACGGCTGTATCTTTTGATAGCGTTGGCTTAGAAGTTTTTCACAGCTCCAAGTGACAGTAGACAGTATTTGATATAAATTTCAGCTTGATACGTCCACGTGTTCCTGAGAAAAAGGGTCTTGACAGACGGACGGACAACAAAGTGATCTTATAAGGATTCCTTTCGAGGAACGGAACCCTAAAAAAACCTCACTTATAAATTTCGTGTTTAGTTCAAATGATAGTAGCATTACCCGTGATTCCGTTCACTGGTTATAAAAACTAAAGTTTGATATGTCAAAACTTTTTAAAATATTAGTCTAAAAATCAACCTCAATGGGAGCAAATTAATATATTCTTGATAAATTAAATACCCATTAACGGTTCATATAAATATTTATTTTGATAAGTTTAGGTTGTTTAAGATATGGAATCGGAAGCATTGTAAATAAACCGATTTACGTTACAACTATTTGGTCACTGATCTGAATGACTTAATGATGACGTTTCTTTATATGGATATGAAAGGTACATATGACAAGGTTGATACTTGAAAGATAAGATAACAGAAGCAGCGATTGTATTATTGTGTTAAATAACTGGCAGTCTGATGGCAAGCTTTCGTCGGTTTCCAACGTTAACAAAAACCATCTTAAATGTACAGAATCTTGTGATAAGTATTAAGATGAGAATAAAATGTTGAGTTTATTATTTTGCATCAGTGCCGTGCTTACTAATCAAAAGCGTTCTATTATACAAGTATAAGTATTATACGTAGAGATTTTGCAAATTCGGGCACATTTATGATATAGAAAGTATTAATATATAAAAAAATATTAATATGTATTTTTTATTGCTAACTGTAATTTTTTTTCAATGGGTAGTTAAATGATCGTTTTAATTAGAACTGCATGATATTATATTTTCTAAAGACCGCTGAAGCCAAGACGCCTAAGCACAATCCTATACCATATTATCAAAACATTGAACTTGCTGTAACACGATCTTATTCACTTCTTGCTTTATGATAATGTGTCTTAGCAAAATCTGTGTATTGTTAACTACAACTGGTCTCATTTAATTCAATGATTGTGTCATGTTCCAACTAAGTGCATTTAAAACGACATAAAATATACAAATATAGATTCACAACAGCTAACAATTGCAACAATGTGCATATAACAAAAACTAAATGTTCCGTGTTCAACAATACAACAACTTACCTAAAAACGTAATATTTTCTCTATTGAACTATGTTTGTTGGAAATTAAGTTGGAAATCATTTGAAGATATTTGACATTTAGTGTTATAGTGATTGTGACTTATTAAACCGTCGCCCCGGAATCCATATGCAGTCTTAAGCACCCAGCAGGCCGCACTCGACCCGTGTGGTTGTGGTCTGTTCTCCCTAAATGTTTATGTATAGGAAAATCCTAACACTGTAATAATAATGGAGCTGAGGACTATGACTATAATTTTAATTGCAACAATTTCGTTCCAAAAAGGTTAATGACTTACGTATTACCGATAAACTATTAATTCGCAATATGCCTTATAATATTTACACTTCCTCGCATTTGTCTTTATACATACAAATAAACTAAAACCAAGACATGTATATTAATTTGATTCGGTATGCGATTCTCTCATATCATTGCAAAATTAAAATACACTCTGCCATTTAAATTCCGGCTGTTATTAATACCTTTATCTACTCTAATACTATAATACAAAGATTCTAAAACTGAAAACAAAATGCTTATGACAAACATTACGTACAGGCCAAAAATAATAAAAAAAAAGTTTCATTACGATACAGGTCTTGTATGGACACCTGTAACATAATATAACTTTTTTATCATAACGATACACCTATACAACCTCCAGCTGGACCAAGGAGGTTGAACCTCTACTTTAAAAAGGTTTCAATGAACGAGTCCTCGACGACCGACGCAACACGCATGCGCAATTGATGTTTGCACCTTGGCGCCAACATTTGACATTTAAATAAATTTGTTGTTATATTCAGCGTTTTATTTGCAATATTGTTTTACATATTATAGTATGAGAGTAGATAAAGTAGTGTATGACACTGTACATAACTTGGTCTTATAACACTCGTGTGATGCTATAAAAAAACTCGCCTACGGCTCGTTTTTTTAAAACACACTCATGTTATAAGAACCCTTATTATGCAACAGTATCATAAACTACTATAACAATTCCTTCATTACGGAATAACTAGTTAATTGGACGTCTGACAGTGCTTTAATTTCACGCTTTTAAAGTAGTA
Organism: Calamotropha paludella; assembly: GCA_927399485.1. Lineage (NCBI taxonomy): Eukaryota > Metazoa > Arthropoda > Insecta > Lepidoptera > Crambidae > Calamotropha > Calamotropha paludella. The sequence continues at coordinate 14,418,773 of OV656815.1, read as the reverse complement.
GAAATTCAAATTATAACAATTTTGTTTACGAATGAATGTTAATAACCACATCCATCGCATTAGCATTGGTCACCGTGAACGAACTGGTAATGTCTCTATTAAAAGAGGAGCAAAAAAGAAATATTACTTAATGTATAAAAAAGTAAATGCTTGTACTCAAGTCCGGGATAAAGTAAAAAAACGTGTTAAGAATGATTAGTAAAAAAACAATATAAATGCCTTCCGCTTAATGTTCGGAGTTCACACCTCTTTACGGTGACCGGCGTTTGAGATTACTTCTAATTACTTAACCACGTTAAACAACTGCAAAACAGACATTTTAAAGATCTGCTTTATACCTACTTAAATGGTTATTTGAAATTAGTCTGCCAGCGAATGGGTTTTTTCAACGCTATGAAAGTGTAAAGAGATCTATTCCTTATATTTAATTATGTATTTTAAATTTCACTAAGTATATTAAAAACTATACAGCACTAATGTTAATCTAACGTGCAAGTTTATTTCTTATTGAATAAAAAGTTCATTGGCCCTAATTCACTGTTAATATTATTTACCGGTGATATTAACTTCTAATAGAGAAGACAACAGTGGGTTGCTATCAATTACTTAGCACTTGCTCGCTGCCCGATATTGCCATTATAAGCGCATTAGAGATGGTGCGAGCACGCCATAGAGACATTACCAGCACCCGTAACACGGTCACATCGATTCTCGACCGCCCAATTTTGATTTTTACCGCATACTTGACAGAGCAATTTTACATGAGCGTGCGAAAAGTGTTTTATATTTTAACACGTATAGATTTTGTATCAAACTGCATTATCGATTGGCTTTACCGTTTTCAATTTCAAAAATTCGTTTGACCTGTTTTATGCACTGTGAAATAGTAAGACACTTTTATAACCTACATGTTAACTTGCCAGTAATTATTAGTAGTATATTTTTAGTCTTACACAAACGATTAAAACTTTTTTTATTGCTAAATGTATAATTCAATTTTCAAAAATAAATTTAGGGAAATATTATACGCAAAATAAAGTTATATTATCGATACCTCGAAAATATTTAGAATTTTTAAAAGTACAGATATTGTAGGAGACCACACATCTTCCATATAGTGGCAAAATAGCGAATTCGCGGTGGAAATTAATAATTTCATGTTTGGAGTTCACGACCTGGCGCTCCCACACATAAATCGACAGTCGATGTCGCGTCGTGCACGTCCGCCTTGCGCCCGCGCCCGCGCCGCTACCGGCCGCTTGTTCCGTGTTACCACAGTAATTAATAATGGGAAACTCTCTGCATGAAGTCACTCCACCAAGCATGCCACACCAAAATCAGCTCCAACATAAATATCAACTACAACATTGTAACAACCAATCCTTTTAAATGCTTCCTATTAGCTTTAAAGTGGAGTCATTTTGAACATTTCTTACATTTCTCCTTTGCAAAACTGATTTTGTTACTTACTAAAATGTAAAAATAAACACTTAGCATTTAATGAGACTAATTAAACAAAAAGCTCAGTTTATTATCTCCGCATAAGCATCAAGCGCATTACTTTGATGGCTTTGATAAAATGTATTTGCGCGTGCGCAAAACATGAAACAGGACTTAGCGCGACAAACATGCGCTCATATCGGACGACTACACCAATATTTTTTAATTGAATAACTGTACCTCATTTTACCGTAAACGCCCTAATTAGACACGTACCTACCTTTTTTACTGGATAATGAAATGACACTTATTATGTTGAAATCAATAAGTAATTAGTGCCATAATATAATAAATTCCACATACAATCAGCGGTATATCTATAGTATAGAGCCATTACGTTTCGAATGATTTACTAATTTACGAACCTTACAATCTTTGTTGATTCCGTATTCATAATCATACAGAATTTATATAAGTTATTATCGATATGATAAACTCGGATGATTTCTGTTCTGAACAGAATCCGTAAGATTTGTCTGTTCGTATCACTTTTGGGAACCCTAAAGTATAAACAACCATATTTATTTTTAATTAGTTTGATTTCAAAATTAACGTTACTGGAGAGAGGGCACGGTGAACATAACGCGCAATGGGAACCTTTCCCATATTTTTTTCTATTAGTTCAAGAGATAAACACCATTAATGCCAATGAACACATTATCAGGTTGATTAGGGACTCTCAAGCACACGTCTACTGGTCGCATTAGTCGCATTCATGTAGCGATGGTATAGGAAATTAATGAGCAAGTTTTGTGTTACTTGCTAATTTTATTACGCCCGTGGCGAAACTCCATTACCTGTAGGGCAAGTGGGTTGGCAAATTATTATGATGTTTCCGAGTTCAATATTATTTGATGATCATGAGCTAGTTACCATAGCCAATAGGATGGCTATGGATATATCGTTTGCAATCAAGTTTGGAATACATTCCGAAGGCGTGTAATACAACTGTAAATATGCAATACGTCGAATTATAAAAATAGTTAATTTTGTTAAGAATGAAGCCGCATATAAAAATCATCAATAGCTATATTTTAATTTAAGTAGCCACTTATCTACACATAAATATTCATAGTAACTGTAATCAGCATACTAATTTGATTTTTAACTCAATTTGTATTAAAATCAAAATTACACCTCGCAATTTATATTTCTTGAGTGAAACTGATCATTATAACGGTACAAGCGCACAAGTAAATCAGTTCGAATTGAAATAACTTTCCATCCGAATAAAATTATCAATAAATGATAAAAATTTGTCATTATAAAAATGAAATCGGTTTAAGGTCGTATTGGCGTTCGTAATAGCACAATTTTAGTGTTCCATAAACATTAAAAAACTTATTATCCTGTGAAATTGTCTTAAAAGCAATTAGTTTCTCAATAAAAAATGTACACACACAAATGTCTTCAGATTCGAATATTTAATATTCTCAATTACCTTCCCATTTATTTTGTACATTTTGAAGATTCGTATGTGACGTCTTTATTATACTTCTGATACGAAGAGTCAAAAATGTGTAATTAATAGGTTTCTTGCATGTGCATGATTTAAAAAAAGTCTCTTTTTTTTTTTAATATTCTTCAAATATGTTATAAACTGACGGCATTCGTTAAAATCGATAATTTGTATTATTTTTTAAGAAATTTTTTATTTTGGTCAAAAATTATGCATAAACGAAAAATTTCAAAACAAACTGAGCGCCTTCCCATTGATTGTGACGTCACATGACATAAAGCCATGCGTTTGCGGGCAACATATATCATTACAATGTATGTAGATTCACCCATAGTAACGTGACGAGTCGTGTCATGTGATGTCAATCAAAGCGCGTGAAAATGGCGGCTGTTTAAATTACGACTAATGCACTGAAAATAATTTTTTTAACAAAAAATAATTCAACAAAAAAAATTAAAGTATTTTTCTATTAATAGCAACTTGATTTAAAGATTTATACAATAAAAAAAATCATGCAAGAAACCTATTGTATAAATACACCACACGGGATTACAGTTAATTGCAGGCAACTTAATGTGCGAAAATATACTTTAACAATAATATGAAACACACTGTGTGGTTCAAGTCGATTATGTGGAGAATACGAACAACCACAACGTAAGCAACACCTTTCCACGCCAGCAACTGGACTTATCTATAGATGTAAAAAGACCCTTAACGGAAACTAAATCCACGAATTGTTCCTTTATAGTAATAGATTTTTTTTTGTTTTGAGATCATATTTAGGAAATTTATTTTAATAGACTTATTGAAGATGGTAGCGAGTTACATTTCATTATTGAACCTGATAAATAAAGGTCATGATTACTTTACGATGCAAATAAAGGCTGTTACTACGAGCGTTACATTGCGTGTTATATTTACATCGTACTGTATTTTTAATATATGAAAATGAAAGTAGTTTCCCTATTATTAAAAAAAAAATGGTAATCTTTTGGATTTCATCTACAGTCACATAAAGCTACTTAACAAAGTTTAGTATTATGTAGCGGGATTATTACAATGTTTTAATTTTATTTTTGAGGCTCCAACATTTCGCAGTTGTATGCGCCATCGTCACGGAAGAACTATGAAAGTTTTAAACACTACATTCTTAACACAGACTTCATTCACAAGTTAATATTCTATACCCATTTATTGTCGCTGTGATAATTGTGGTGGTTTGTCACGTGTTAATTAAATGCTCAGTCATAAGTTTTGGTTATAGATTAAGGCTATAAATTCAGAGATTTTATTTTTGTTCCCGATTTTTAAAAAGAAGGTAGCCTTTATAGTTACCAAAACCAATAAATATAGTGAAGTTAAGTAAAGTACGAAAATACTTTATAAGCTATTGGATTATTTCCCATATATCGAAGGGCAAATTATTATTTCTAAGTTATTATTTCTTTATTATTACTTTCGCCAAGTTATTATTTCTTCTATAACATGTGACTTTTCCTGTTTATTGACTTAAAATTTTCATGACTAAGCTCATAAATTCAAACATAACTTTTACACAAAATTTAATATGAAGAGCTTTTTTGTACTGTTAAGAGTTTGGGTTCTGAACTGTCAACGAGTTCGCTTTCTAGCGTTTCACCATTAATCACGAAATGTGTGCAATACGTATCGGAGACGCAGTGATACTTAATGCGACACAATCACGCAGCTAATTTACTAATAATGTGAGAATGCACTGATAATGCTCTGAGCGTTGCTCGCTTAGTGGGTTAACTTAACAATTAATTATAGACATAAATACTAGTACTATTGTTTATAATCTACTGAACTCCGTGTGCTGGAAAACAAATGAGAGAATGCAATACTCATTAGGAAAAAATGAATACTTCGAGTTAGTTAAGGAAACCCTTTAATAATACGAGATAGACAGTTACAAGTGTATTAAAAGAGTAGATCTCTTAGGGTATTCAGTCCATAAGCGCCAAGATGTAAAATGATGTTTCAAACATATTTCGTTATAATAGATAAAACTTTGACTATTTATTAATCGTAACGTGTCCTTATAAAGATACCATATGGCAAATAATATGAATGACAATTTGTAAATTTATGATTATCATAAACCGCGGTATTAATGAAAGAGGCCTTGAGATTAAGCCACCTATGTCAGCAGGGTTACAGTAACTTTTTTTTTCGACAAGAAATGCGCCTTATACATACTCCGTTGCTTGGGTAGACAGCAGAGTTATGTGGGGCTCCCCTTCGGTCACCAACCCGACAACGACAACGACGAAGCCCAGTGGGTGATCGAAGGTATACCCACTAAAACTCGTCGTTATGCCTTCATACTGTTCTGCAGCCTTGTGGGTCCCTTTATTGGAAGCACCACTTGTCTTGGCCCTGGGGCTTAAATGGGATTAAAAGCAACCCCATTCAAAATATTAAAAAAACCATCGAGTCCAATGCTCAAAATGCACCTAAAAAGCAGGATGTCTTAAATAAGCAAGCGTCAAGCGACATTTCACACCGTGACAGATTTTAACTCTCTATAAAGCTCAAGTCCGATCTTGGATGGATTATTGCAGCCACCTCTGGGACGCCTCAGCAAGATACCAACTTGCTGCACTGGACAAGATTTAGCGCAGAGCTTTGACGCTCATTAGTGACACCAAATCGGTGAAGAGCAAGCTTTTCATCTTCAAGGCTCATCGCCGTAAAGTTGCTGTTGTTGTCGCTCTTTACAGACTATACTTCGAAGAGTGTGCTCAGGAGCTGCACATGCTTATACTCCCATCCCTATTCTTCCATCGCACATCCAGAGGCACTACAGTTGATAGGCACACTCTTGGTTACTATTCCTGTCGAGACAAAAGAGTTAAATTCTCTCTCTGCTTCTTTATTTCCGAGTACTTATAACCGATCCGTTTTCAAAACCAGGGTGAATAGGCACCTTCTGCGTTAGCTCGCTCCACCTTGAATCCTGTCTTCGCTCTGGTGCTTTATTGGGATCGAGAGTGAACTCATCCAAAATAAATAAAAAATACCTATTAAAAACCCGAGTGATGCCATAATGATATCAAAATTTATTAATTTGACTTATACCTTTACTTATTACCTTTGTATATGCACTGGGCATATAGAGATGCAATTTGCTTTCCTATTTGACCACTCATTGTTACAATTAACCTCGTAACCACATTATTGATAAGAATATATAACTTTTTCAAAACAGGCAAGTAGTATCTAAAATTTATTATCAATATCAATTACTCTATCTATATAGACACGTCAAATGCTTATTTGTAGAAAAGTAATTATCTAAATAATGATATTGCATTCTCTGTTTCTGAAATTAGATAGCAAAAGCTTCAATGAGGAACTACCCAGTAAATATTAATATTTTGTTTAAATATTAAAGGTGACAAAAGGAATGCCAATTGGTAATTTTGAAAGTTTATTACTCTTCAATATTCTGTAAGCGAACAATGGGGTTTTTATTAACATAACAGAATCTAAACTTCACGCTAAATCGCTTCCGTCATAAAATCGTCTAGTACATATTTAGTTTACTGCCAAATAACGGTATGCGTGACAATAAAACCTTATGAAATATATGGCTTTCTATTAAATGTTTCTCATACTTTATCAAAAGATGTTAACAACTTAGTTCAAATTAATTTTAAACTAAAACAACAAAACTTATCAAAAAATCAAAAAGAAACTCTTCTACCCGAAAATAACTTTTATCATAAATCATTCATATTCATATCGGAAGCGATATAAATTCAAAATTCTCACGGAGTACGATGACCGCGAATTTTCTGTTATATCATTTAAAAAAGATCATCTATCTCTGCCGCATGAAAATTAATATCCATTATTACATACCTCGAATTACCATATTAATAATCAATTTGGCAATTAAGTTGAGCTAGCAAATTGTATGAAGCCGCAATAATCTACTAATAAGCCTCATCAAATTCGCAACTTGTTTTCATAATATGTGATTATTAGATATAAAACTACTAATAAAAGTTTGCATACATTTTATCTTGTTATTGTTTGTTCTTTTATTGGTTGATATAAAATTTAATACAATGAAACCTCATCCAATTAACTTCCAAAATATTTTTACATTATAACCGTTTATATTTTATTCTTACTATTACCATTCAAATTTTGTTCTTCTTTTTAGTGATACATACAAATCAGTATTACTTATAAATGAAATATTCAAATAGATAATTGTTAATAAAAGTTTTGCATTTTCAGACATGATCTGACTTGCTTGACTACGGAATGCAGCATACTGAAATAAAATATGGAGACATGATACTGATGTACATTAATGGCTTTATAAAATAGATTACACTGCTTAGGCATAATTTTACTCCTTAACAACAGTCTAGATTGGACGTCCTTATTGTGCTGATACTGTAGAGCGTACTGTGTAGCGCCATTCGTCTTTTCCGACCTCTGACTTCGACTTCGTCCCGCCATAAAACGCGAACTTTTATGGTTTGTTCTGATTGGCCCGCGCCAATCTCAGTGCTGCCATTAGAATAAATTCCAATTCCCTTATAACATAATTAATATTTCGAAACAATTAAAATCACCACCATACCATGTTGTGTAAATATAGACTGAGTAACGTAGGCATCTACATAAAACTAACAAGATAGAAAATAACTAAATGTACCGTAATGAAGAATGATGCTATATTAAGAAAAAACCTATTATAAAAAGCATCTATATAATGTTTTAACTGGTGCCAGTGCTGCAAATCAATTTCCGTTAGGATAAGACTTGAAGATGCCTCTATTGTAACGCTACTTACAATTCTGAGCAACTGCAAATTAGATATATAGCCCTCGAGGCATATTGTCATCAAATGCTATTGTGCCGTGCTTGAGTGCATTTTGCATCTAGACCTCTAAGAGCGGACAGCTAAGAGATAATTCGTTTTACAAGCTTGTTGGTACCGACAAAGCTTCATTGAACTTAACTTTTGCAATCAAGAAATTGTAAACGTATTTGCTGTGTAAAACTAATTTCAATTTACGTTGAAGATATGGACAAGATTTTTTTTTGTTTGTTTTATTGTTTGGTTTTTTACTATTTCTTTAGACTTACAAACAGTGGTATAAATACAAAGGTGAAACTGAAGATGATTTGAGTAAGCATAAACATTTAACTTAGGTTCCACTCATATTGATCAGATACTAGACAACTCGTTGAAACTATACCGGAAACCATAAAATTTAACTAACAATATAACAAATATAAAACAATGCTTTTAATATAAAACTGTCTTAGATTCTTCGATGCCATTGCATTTATTCTCTCATATAAAACTATATTAAATTTTTGCCACTTGTATGTTATGTCTTGAAGTTCTTAACACCTTAGTAAAATCACTTCTCAATTGAGTATGCCTAAATCTACTTGCTAAATTAAGGAACAAGTTATCTCAATAATAACTAAGATTATATAGGTTTATATGTTTGATAGAAGTGATTGTGTACATCAATTAGTAAATACGGTAATATTTCATTGTCGTACCTGAAATAACCGTTGTGAGCATGATAGCATGTGCGTATAATTGTCAGTCCACAGTGCGCGGTAATACACTGCGCCCCCGCGGCGACGACGCTCGCCGATTGCATCGGGCGCATGTCGCTGTCAATATGATGTACCCAGTACCTACGCCAATTTTTGTCTTTTTATAGTAACTAATTCTATGTTTTTCCATATTTTATAAAAATATTATTGACATTTATAACGACATTTATGAAATGACATTTATAAATGCATGATTTAGATGCAAGCGCCCATACTGTAACCATGCTTACCCAGAAACAATATTATGACTTGTGACTCTTTACTTCGTGACCTAAATGTCACAAATATGGAAAAAGGAATATGTCAATAAGACTATGAGATCGGTTCAAGTCTTAAGGTGATCTTTTACACCACGTTTTCTTTTTCTTTTAAAAAAAACTATTTAATAATAAATGTAGTAAGACAATTAAAATAACTGCTGTAGCATTCCCGAATCATTTTTTCGTATCTCAAAAAGAGAAAATAATCCTCATTTACTAGCCAGCAAATCTGAATACCTATTTGCCCTTATCTAATAAAGCAACAGCTCCTAAAACTTTGATAGGTGGAAGTCTAATAAATAAGCTGCGAATGTGAGGTACTGCTCAGATACTCTTTTATAGTGCTGTCGCTTTTCATATCGCATCCGTGCGTGATTTACCCGCCACCTGTCTTTGTTTATGTACCCTCGATAAACGCACTAGGAAGTAACGAGAACCAAGATAGCGCTCATACCGCATTCTGTCGTCGGGCCACAACTAGTCCGGACGATTATGCGCTTAATTGGAAAAACAATACCAGTCGTGGGACCAGGCGCTTCCTATTTTATATGCGTGACTGAGCTTTCAACGTGTTTGCTTGCTGACTTGCTTGCTGCTTGAATATGATATGGTTTTACTTATAATACGGAACGCGTATTTTCTCCGACAGACAATGCCTGTTTTGTCTTTGCTTCATGGTTCCTTTATTACTCCTAGTATTCTTGGATAGTGCTTTAAAAAAAACTTTTATTTTCTTATGAGGTAAACCAGTTTATAATTTTTTATATTTAAATATAAAAAAAATATTCTTTCCAGTGGTGTCAATTTATTACTTTTAAATACGAATAAAGAGGTAGGTATAATATTAGGAACTTTTACTGATGAATATCTTTTTCGTTATGAAATTGTTTGCAAGAACATACTGAAACGGCGATTAAAGATAAAAAACAATTAACTGGATGATCATGATGAGTTAACTTCAGCATGGGAATCCTGCAACTCGAAATAGCGGGTTAAAAGTTTATTCAAAGTATTTTATCATTCAAAGAAATCTCTGCAGTTCCGTACTAATTACTCAGCATCTCAGAAACAGGATTTTATCATCTAATTTAAACAAAAGTGGAACATAAAATATCCTCTAATTGAAGTAGTTCCCAAAATAAATTCCAGTAATATTTTTTTATATTCTTTCCATGTATTTACGTAAGAAACTTCTTCGGTAAAATTATAAAAGGAACATAATTTTAAATAATCGGCTTCCATTTCCCAATAAATATCCGATTACAAACTGTGTGTGTATGTGAGCACACGTTCGTAGTACATCCGTAAGAATCCGTAAGAATCCGATCCCGGTTCGTTTCGGTCAAATTTGATATCTCAAAGTTAAAAATGATAATAAACTATGGCATACTGTTAAATCTAGCATAATTAATGATAGTTAGGGGCAATCAGTCATCAACTTAATCATAGTGTTTATTACAAGTTATAAAATATGCCAACCATCATTTAACTTTGAACAGTTGATTGATGACACACCAAGTGTCAAAAATACTTACAAATGGAATATTATTTAAGTAAACAAAAGTATAAATATTAGATTAACGTTAAAAACTTCAACATTATTTTAAATGGTGCATGGGATTTTGAATTATCATGAACTATTTTACGACTGAGAGTGAGTACATGCAAATTTTAAATTATATGCAATGCCGTTGTTGTTTTTTATATATTCATTTTAATTCGTCACATAGTTTGATTACGTCACGATTTATAATTTGTGACGATTGATCACACCTCCCCTGGTGAACGTATTATTAAGCTCTCAAAATTTTTAGCTTATTTTTTGTGTTTCTGATGCTCAATTAAAAAGAGCATAATTTATTATCTTACTGTCTTACCGAGTAGTGGTGTAGACTTCTATGCCCACAAGACATTGTTTAGCTACATTTTCAACTGGATGTACTTGTTTGCATTGTCTTATCAAACAATTACAAGTTTGCACTTCTAGTTTGTTCATTCATATTGGTCAAATTGTTTATAACTATTTGATTTTGGGGAGTTGTTTAAATGTAATCCTGTTACATTAAATATGCAACTTAGTTATACAATCGACGGCGTACTTAAGTTAACTCTGGTATCTATTTATTGATTAGTTATTTATGAGTTAACTTATTTATGTTATGGTATATAACGGATAGATACAGAGTTAGCTTAAGTACTTTTTTTCGAATATACATATGAAAATTATTACCAACTCAACAACTACAGAACTGTTGTTAAATGCTGGGATACCAAACTTCGAAGCCAAACTGGGATTGTTTGGCTTTGAAGGTAGGGTCACTCGCGATCAAACCGGTTGTCTATAATTTATAGACGATAAGTGAAAATCTGCAAATTCATCAAAAGATATGCATTAAAATTCTATTTGTATTGAATATAAATATTTCTACTATATATTTACATTTAATACAAGGCTAACTAGGGGTTTAGTTGAAAACAAAATGTTTGCTGCTGCTACATGTAAAAATATAATATTTACCAACCTAAATAAGACGATACAGCTATACCATACTTTGAAACATTAAAACAATTATAGAATTAAATGTATTTATGTAGATATTTTCGTCTTTAACGCTACGCCGTGCATAAGACATCAACGCGCTCGATGTTGCTAAATATTCAAATTTTACCTAGGATTAGGTTCTTTGCTGCTTTTTACTACTTTCTTAATTGACTCTTTTATTCATGTTTACCTTTTTTGTCACTTACCCGAAGATTTATTGCTGATTTAACTGATGGCTGGCGACTATTTTAAGTAATACCCCGCTCGTGAAGTAGGACAATATAAAAATGTACGGGGATTTTTTACACTTGGCCGTCAATATATCTAACTGCAACTGACTTTTTGTGATTAATAATCATAAATATATACGCATATTTAAGATTTTCTCTTAGTCCAAAGCGACACAACCCTCACGTAATTGTTAAGAGTTATTACAGGAGGCATTACATTCAATAAATGTATAAACTATTACCTTAGGCATCTCCCGCAAGTTATATATAATTCAATTGAACGTATTGTATAAAATCAACTATGAATGCAAAATTATTTAACCGTTATGAGTAACCCAATATTTCTGGTGCCTTTTTGTTTTTGCTTACGCTAAAAATAAAGTAATATTTATTATAATGGAAAAAGGTCCTCAAAGCGTAGCTGTCGACTGTACATAGCACATATACACATAGCATAGCATATACATATTCTTAATATTTTAGCTGTACGGAGTCAATGAATGTGGCACAAACACCAATTTAAGCATATATAAACTTGTTTAGCATAAAATATTATATTAAAGTGTTTCTCTCACATCCTTTCCAAGAAGAAGTGTTGACTAATATTTATCTTGAAGGTTTCACCAAGTCTTGATTAGTAAAGCACAAATGGTTTTCTTTATACTATAACTATAAAACTAGGACTTGGCATTCCTATTTACATGTTAAGTTCATAGCTATGTAAGTCGCTTTAATTTCAAAAGTATTTGCGATGCAATTCTCTTTCTGTTAGAACAACGTTAAGCTTGATACGCTTCTACAATTTTCGTGTAGTGATTACTACAATTTATCTTACCTCTAGCGTACTTTGTTGAGCAAATCAAATCCAGCGAAATGAGAAATGTTGCTGTGGTAAACTCCGTTAATAAAATCGTTTGGTAATCTACGAGCGATAAGCCGGTATGCAGATGGTTAGATCTGAACCTATATTTTGTATACAATGTTCAGTTTTGTAGGCAAAGTAATAAGTTGTGTATTTCTCCAGAAGGCTTCGCTGTTTGAATCGCTAATGAGAGAGCGCAATTCAAATCGACTGATTTATAAGGAGTGAGCCATTTTGCTCGACTCACGTACGATATTTATACATTAACTAACTGAAAGCCATTCAGATATTCTAATTTGTGTAGCAGGTAATTAACGAATAACTGATAGAATGGGACGCAATATAAATATCTAAATGCAGCATAAGGGCTGATTTTACGAGCTCAAGAGCAGCTTTACCAGAATGTTACTTTTTCATTTTGATGTTGCGTTTACATAACTTTTAAAAAGTATTAAAAAAATATGCAAATATTTTCTAGCAAACAAAAATTCGTCATTTTGGCGAACCTGCTTTGAAGCCATCGTCTGATAACTTTAACTTCATGAATTGTTGCCGTTGTAGCGCTACCCGCGCTTGTGACAACGCGGGTCTCAGTTGTCAATACACTTCGGCGCTGTTGTTGCCGCCAATTCAAATAAGCGGTCGCAGAAACCTGTCATTACCGACAAAAGACAGCGGCTCTATTAGTGTCATTTTAACGAGTCGCAGCAAATAAAATTTTCTCATAAATTGGAACAAAATGCGATATCGACAGAAGGCATGTCCAATATCGTCGTGGCACTGCACCTGCACGGCCCAATATCCTGCTGCGAGCTGTCATACTGGCCGATTACCTGTATAATTAGCACTGCATTGTTTAAATACGACAGAGTACATCAAGAAGACTAGGTTTTGCATGAGAGTTTATCTTCTGGTTACCAAGTTCATGAAAGAAAATTTTGGCGAAATTGTCCAGTGTATGGATAATAATGATAATTACTAACGCAACACAACAAACAGACTAACATAATAACAAATTCTGTATATTTATTCCGCTACATACTCGTTAATCATTTATTTCCCAAGAATGAATTCGGAACATTTGAAATACAGTAATACATGCAAATACAAAGTTTTTTGTTCTGCTGTAAACATAAGAAAAAATTGTCATTATCTTAATCAATGGTAAATTCATCAAAATAATAAATATAATTATAAAATAAATAGAATAATGTAATTTTTAGAAACCGCTAACTTTTATAAAAGTAAATTATATAATATTTAAGCATCTCTTTTGATTACAGTAGCAAAGTTTTTCTTTTTTAAAAGAGGTAGGTAGGTTAAATGTTATAAATCGAAACCATTTGACGAAATGGTGGGATTTTAGTTATATTTTTTTTATAAAAGCTTTTTTTTAGGCATTTATTAACGAGCATTTCATTAAGCCGTGACGTAGATTACAATGGCACATTTGACATAGAAAAATACATAATTTAAACCTTGAAAAAAATCACGGACTTTTTTTGTTCATGTGTGGTAAGTTCATCAGCAAGAAAATTGATGAAAGCAAAAATTTAATTATTTGTATTTTTCATAGATTATCCTATTTTACCTTGGTAATAAAGCACATCATATATTAAATTTAAGAGCCAAGAACAACAAGGCTAAGAAGTACAAAGTCACCGGTGTTCTGCCCAATAAAACTAGTTTAATCCATGTCATCTAATTAAAATACCACTTAAATGGGCTACTTATTTGAATAATTTATAGGGTTTTTTATTCCGAACACAATGGTTATTTCTCATTTTTCACACTTCAGCCATTGGATTACGTTTAAGAGAGGGACCTGAGCTTGTATTAGCTCGTTAGAGCCGGCGGGCCTTGTCCGGATGATATCGGGTAACCCCCTCAATTAGTGTGCCCCGACTATCGCGCCGCAATAACCTTACCGAAGATATGTTCACATGGAACTACTTTTATCGCGTATACATGGAGATATATATTTTTTTTGTAGTTATCAACACCATTTTAGCAGAATGTAGAGTTGTAGTACTTTTTCAACAATAAGGTTGGCAACAATAAACTTACGTTGTCGCAGTAAATTTTCATTACCGTCGATTTATAATGACAGGTTGAAGAAGTTTCTTATGTTAATATACCAATCATTGTATCTTATTAAGTAAGTGGTTTTATTACCTACGGATAAAACCTCTTAATAGGTAACAGATGTATAATCATAAGTATATTAATTTCTTGGGAACAAATGCATACGCTCTCACACTAACCTTTGCCCCTTTCTGGACAAATAGGATGGCCCGATATTATAGATGACTGTACCAACAAAGTGCACTTGAAAATTACTATCCGTTTTGCGATCGTTAGGGGTGTTCTTTTGAGAGAAAAACTTTTATATTGAACTTTAAGTTTTCGGCAAACGCATCTCTACAAATGAAGTATTAAAATGAAGTTTAATACTTCATTTGTAGAGATGCGCGTGAAGTCTGATATGACCTACATTCAAACACATGCCGATGGATGTTAAGAGCGTTCATGTAGACACGTTGTCACGCAGATTTTTTTGATATTTAAAAGCACGCGGCATTTATCATGACAGCGTGCTGTTCCCTATGCATCGCACATCGCCTAATGCTACATCCCGCGTTTTTATAAAGAATACATTACTCATTAACATACGGTTGGTCCAATTTGGCGGTTGCTTTATGGCTGGGACTGAATTTCGATGTGTCGAAAACTATTGTAACAATATTGTTGCTACTATTTCACGCAGACAAATGTAATTAAACCCCAATAAAACTTTTTAATTGGTTAAGAATTGAAAAACACTGACAAAGCAAATAAATAGGCATTTCTTTATTCTTTCTTGTATTCTGTTTGGTAAACGGTATCCATCGTTAAAAAATCAGTGCTTCATAATTACATTAACTAAGTTTCTTTTATATATACTCGTAGCAAACTTTCATCAATATGGTTATTTTATGCAAGTAAATAAATAAAAATTATCGTTATAGTTTTTAAGAATAAATAATAATAATTTTTAAGAATTTTAATTCAAAATAATTTCTCCGTTACTTTAAGAATAAGGACCTTATTAAATGCACCATACATAAGTCTATATCTTGTAACAACCCAAAAGCAATATATTAGTGCAATGTTCGAATGGTAAACTGCAACAGTAACAACAACAAAAATATAATTTTTTAAAGGTGTACTAGGCAAATGGATAGGTTATATGGCCCACCGACCAACAGCGTCGCGGTCACCAACCCGGCTGCCCAGCATGGTGATTTTAGGCATAACCCTTCAATACAGCATTTAAGGAGAAAATGGTCCTTATTTCCTGGTAACTGAAATATTCAGTTACCAGGAAATAGGGACCATACAGGGCCGCTACCGTGGCCAGGAATGATCCTGGCCACGGTAGCGGCCATGGTAATAATAGGCCGGGGGTGTGGAGAATCCCCTGGTGGCGGACAGCGGCTATCATAAACCACTGACTTTAGCTACGTACAACGAACGCACCCTTAGGCTTTTCCAAAAACTGGAAGTAAAGCTCGGTAAGATTAAATGACACATTCTGAAGTTTTCAGAGTTCTGAAGACAGGGGGAGGACACGATAACTTTAGGGTCTGGCAATCTTCTCTCCATTAAGTGGCAAAATTTACTTTCTCGGTAACAAATGTCTCTCCATCAATTTGTTGGAATCATTTGTGTGTTATCTCCGTATGTCAAAGTAAGCTCATAGATAAAAGCAATAATTACAAGTAGGCGAATAAATAATTATAAAAATATTAACTACGTACGAAATGGAAGAACTTTTTAATACATTTTTCAGTTAATATGACAATATAGGTATAAATAAGTAGTGATACGGAATTACATAAGAATAATATGTTATTAGCACTCGTTAAAAATGATTTGTTAAATGATGCCAATGAAATTGAAAAAGCAGCTTTTTTATTAAGTCATGCCACCGTAAGGTTTTGTTAAAAGATAATAATCATTTGTGTAGATAAATAAAAATTAATGTGAATTACTGAGACATTTTACAGAACTTCCATTATCTCGTAAACTAAATGCTGTCATGCCCATTTAGTTTAGAAGACCACAATTGTGGACGAGCCCCAAAGCATGCGCATATCCGCCCGCGCGTGGACTCGTGACGCGAAGAGCCAACCAAATGAGTTACGTACTCTTAATTAGCCGTTATACTTACTATAAATTTTAGAACCAATGAAACAGTCCCGTTGGTTACAAGGAACACCGTTCGCGAGCTAATAATGTACCGCGAATTAAATTTAATTAATTCCTCCACCGCTTGTACAGAAATGTTCAAGCCGCTGCTAGTATAGTAAATATATGGACACTCAAATTAAGTTGAAAAAACTATATTATTCTTAACGACGATATAACATTCTTCTTAACTCGTGCCACTATGCAAAGCCCGCTCACGAGGAGGAATGAAATTTTTCAGATCCATAAAATTCGAGTACCGTTTTACAAAATTACAAACAGAAATCTGTGACGCGTGGTGGCATTTATACGGTCGTGTTGAATGTAACTATAATTACGTTAATAGCCACCGTTTCGTACTTCCTGCGAATTTAAAGTTTACTTCAGAACAGTTCGCTAGATTGCGACAGTTGTAGTTAGGCGGTCGAAAAAACGTGGCTGTGCAACGCGTGCAAATACATTACGAATCGGCGCGGCGCCAGAAAGTTGCTAGTGCAGAGCGTTGTTGGCCTCCGTCCCTGGCCTTTGTTTATGTTACTGTTTACACTACATAAATGGAATGAAACTTGTCGACCCAGCCGCCCGCTAACGGGGCGTTTTGTCTGTAATTAAGAGCAGCGAGAGCGGGTCTGATGTCTGCACGAATTACCACCAAGTTATGGAGACATTTTGACCGTGCCCAGATTGTTTAACTATAAGCCTGTCATGTTATGCATAAACTCGCGTTATAAATCTGCTAGGGCGACGACGTGGACTCGGTGAAGAATGTTTGTTAATTATAACTAATAGATTGCCTGTGCCGAACGAGATTCATGCTTTTGCTCGATATATATATTGGAGTATAATTATAAAGATTGGCCGTGATTTGTAGACCTCGCGGTTGATATTTATTGTAGCGTCACAATGATCGTAAGTTTAAAAAAAACTAATTGAATTGATTTTACAATTTAAAGCATTCTTTTTGAAATCATCCGTTTTATAGCAACAATGTAGTTATACCACTTCACTTATTATACTCTTCTGCTCCTTACTTTAGACGCATAAAAACCAAAACATCGTCGAATGATCCCATTGAATGTCTTATATGTTTATATTATAACACTTTCTTCAATTAACTTTGAGCATAGGCGGCTTCAAAAGATAGCGATTCCAAAACGTGGTATGCCTTATACGACTCAAAAGAGTCAAAGAATAATTTAATTTCCTTATAAGTCTAATTCATTAATTGCCCTGCTAGTTCTTTGAATGTATTAAATATGTGACAGAATTCATTATAACTATGCGTTAAGTCCTGTCTTCCTATTTTTGTTAAAAAACATTCAAAATATATATTTATCTATATGGAACGTTTCTGATATAAATATTTATAATTGGAATTGATTAATATTATATACAGGGAGCGGCAAAATGATCTGACGGTTTTCACTGCCGCGCTGTCGACCGAGCGAGTGGTGGGGGGTGGTGGGGGTAGGGGCGTTCCAGAGACTACGTGCGGACATTGTTAGTAGCCATGGAGCGGTGGACGGCTGAGCATCGTGCGTTCGTTGTGGAAGCATTTTTTAAAAGTGGCGAATCCTGTGTTTCTGTTCAGCGGCAGTTTCGGAGACATTTCAATGTGAGGCCTAGAGGCAAAGTCCCGACTAGAAACACCATTTTGCTTTGGGTGGGTAACTTCAGAGCTACCGGTTCAGCTTTGATGGAAAGGAAAAGTGATGGAAAGGAAAGGAATGTTAGGAAAAG
Organism: Calamotropha paludella; assembly: GCA_927399485.1. Lineage (NCBI taxonomy): Eukaryota > Metazoa > Arthropoda > Insecta > Lepidoptera > Crambidae > Calamotropha > Calamotropha paludella. Next base: position 14,400,325 of record OV656815.1, on the reverse strand, counting down.
TGTTTGAAAATTTCAGCGCAAGATTGGAAGAATGCATGGCCCAAGATGGATATCATTTGAAAGACGTCATCTTCAAATCTTAAATGGATCAAATCAACATTTTTGTTGTTATTTTTATAAATGTTCATAAATACCAATCTGTAATATGCAATAAAACATTTTGTATCACTTAAAACGGCTGAGTTATTTACATTTTAAAACCGTCAGATCTTTTTGCCGCTCCCTGTATATGAAATTTAAATTATATTTTATAGGATACGTTACATATCATAGCAAAGGCAGCACATAAAAAATTGTCCTTTTCCTAAAGCCAGTACCTTTTTATAGAAAGTTTTCATATATTTCTCGAAGCACATGAATAACTAAACTGTGGAGCTACTAAACGAAAATAAGTCAGTAAGACTCTCTATGATTTCTAATTAATCGATGCTTTTTATGTAAATCAAGAGTGGCGCATCGGTTCGCTTTGTTTCGTGAGCGTTTACTTCTATAGTGGCGCCGTCGGGATCACGAGCCTATAAAGTGAAGACAATAATCGTTGCTGCCTCCGGCGACTAGTAGCTGCGTGTAAATGGCCCTCGAACTTTAGCTTCTGAAACGGGAGCTTAATGCTCGTTTTATTATCTTTCTCCCACACTTGACTACAGTAACCCCTTTCTTATTACTCTATAAATCGGTAGGATGCCAATATATTTAAATATAAACGTCTTCGACGGCAAGAACCTCTATTATCGGAGACCATATACATAAAACAAGTTAGAAATAAACTCGTATATAAAATAAAGTTGTCAAAAAATATCATTATAATAATTGACTCCATAACACAATACATTCCCTAAACTCATGAATTTATATCTCATTTCATTGGAAATCCCATTGGGATCGAATTATTACTAGCTTCTTGCATAGCTTAAGAACCACTATAATTACTTTTTAATTCAAACTTTCCATAGTCATTAAGAAAATTTTATACTTTGTGATAGTTAACACGCTGTTGGTCGTCCTTACGGCAGATGCCGAGAAATTTAATCAACCTGGCGCAATGAAAAAGAAATCTAATGTATTCATGGCTTTGTGATTTTTTGTAATGGTCGTATATCGGAAAGGTGATATTAAATAAAATTTATATAATATTTTACATTACTATTACCTCAAACCCCGCCGTGCTTACAAAGGAGCAAACCTTTTGTACCGCTGCCTAAGCAGTCGTTAACGCCCGCCTACTAAACCACATCATGGATCAATGCATAAGCACCCAAGCAGTCGGAATACTAATAGGCTGATGAAAATGATTCAATTATACCCTATAAATGGGTAATCTGTAACTTTACTTTTTACATCCTTCAAAATGATTAACTGTAAAATCATACCATTATCCTTATTATCTTTACAACATTACTTAAACTGATTTTAAATATATTGACAAAACATCAGCAAATCATAAAAACTACTTGATACAATTTCTTTATCTAAATATTTAATTATTGTAATCGTTACAGCACACGTTGACGGGTCACAGTGGAAAAGTGATGGCGGCGAAGTTTCTCGGAGAGCCCACAAAAGTTATCACGGGAAGCCATGACCGAACACTCAAAATATGGGATCTCAGGAGTAAATTTTGTAAGTTGCTACATTCCTAAACCATAGCTTTATTGCTACATTCCGAGTATTGTAATTAAATAACAATTACAGTAAAATATCCTAGCTGCACTGTAATCCGAACTGATACTACATTAAGGTTAGATCACATTATAACTCCAAAGAAATGTATACAAAAAAAAATATTCCTCTCATTAAAATATCTTCTATGGACTTGACACAGCATTCTCTAAAGATACAGAACCCCTTTTTATAGTACAATTCTTGCTTTAGAAAACAACATTTTTATACTACGAAATTAATATAGCACCGGAAAATGCGTTCGCGTGCGTGTAAGTGAGTTCCAATCTTTACCCAGATTTCAAAGTTGGTTAGAAAGTCTACCACGAGGACACGCGTATAAATATACCTTATTAACGAGTAGTTAAGACTAGTTTTACATTCCAATAATTCACCTACATTATCTGTGTAACCACTAAGGTACCAGTATAACCAAGTCATGTTTCTTATCTTACAATAATAAAACCGCATAAACACGTTCGAAATTGCTGGTAATCGAATTAGTAATATACTGTTAAAAGTGCTCCTACAATACTGTTGACCAATATTCTAAGCTGCGTGTATTTTATTACATTTACAATGTCGTTCTTGACAACATTTATAAAATAATAACAGTTTTGCCAGACTATTTCCCCTTAAATTGTCAACATTCTTGCTACTTACACAATAATTAAAAGTTTTATAAAAGGCTAAATTAAATGCTCTTTACCAATAAATCGTTTTAATATAAAACACGGTATGTGACGCATTGTATGTGTTGTGGTCCCTTGAGACATACTATACTTTTAAAATCAACATATTTAAGTTTAAGATATAAAATACGTGTGTAAAAAACAACCACGCCTCCGAGCCCTCAGATGGGATTCGAACCCACGACCTTTCGCAATCCGGGCGACTGCTCTGACCGCTGAGCTATATTACTGTAAAAATATTACTTTCAATGTTGAAGGTAGTTAGCGTTCAACATTGGTGGAACGATACTAGCTCATAGTAGAAGTTGGAATACGTTTGTAAAATTCGACACGTTTGCCAGCGTCTCGGTAGCTCAGCGGTCAGAGCAGTCGCCCGGATTGCGAAAGGTCGTGGGTTCGAATCCCATCTGAGGGCTCGGAGGCGTGGTTGTTTTTTACACACGAATTTATATCTTATAGAAATATTGCATTGTGAATGCAAAAAATTAAATAAAAACATAATTATAGCTGGTTCCATCTTAATTGATTGTTTAATATTTGTAAAAATATTACTTTCAATGTTGAAGGTAGTTAGCGTTCAACATTGGTGGAACGATACTAGCTCATAGTAGAAGTTGGAATACGTTTGTAAAATTCGACACGTTTGCCAGCGTCTCGGTAGCTCAGCGGTCAGAGCAGTCGCCCGGATTGCGAAAGGTCGTGGGTTCGAATCCCATCTGAGGGCTCGGAGGCGTGGTTGTTTTTTACACACGTATTTTATATCTTATAGAAATATTGCATTGTGAATGCAAAAAATTAAATAAAAACATAATTATAGCTGGTTCCATCTTAATTGATTGTTTAATATTTGTAAAAATATTACTTTCAATGTTGAAGGTAGTTAGCGTTCAACATTGGTGGAACGATACTAGCTCATAGTAGAAGTTGGAATACGTTTGTAAAATTCGACACGTTTGCCAGCGTCTCGGTAGCTCAGCGGTCAGAGCAGTCGCCCGGATTGCGAAAGGTCGTGGGTTCGAATCCCATCTGAGGGCTCGGAGGCGTGGTTGTTTTTTACACACGTATTTTATATCTTATAGAAATATTGCATTGTGAATGCAAAAAATTAAATAAAAAAATATTTAAGTTTGTTTCATACATGCATGTTTTTATTTAAAAAGCTTTATTGACCGTAAATACAAAATGGTACAAAAGGCGGACTCAATGCTAATTGCACTCTCTCCCAGTTTTTATCTTCGAATTAAAGGTTGCATTGTGCTTTTATTATCTTTTATCATTAAGTTTTCCATTTCTACTTTTAGTCGATAGATTTGAAGACATTCTGACAATATTTTTTGCAGGCACAGAAACAAAATTCGCTGGATCATCATGTAACGACTTGGTGACGTCAGACGGCGCCGGCTCCACCATTATATCGGGCCACTTCGACAAGAAGATCCGATTCTGGGACATCCGCTCGGAGATGTCGGCCAACGACATCATGCTCCAGGGCAAGGTCACATCACTTGACCTCAGCAGAGGTAATTATTTCACAAATTTATTAGCCCCCTTTATTATGCGCAAACGTTTTCAATGGTTACGCTTTCACTACAAATTGATGTTTGATTTAATGCTTCTGCGGCTTAGAATTAAAATAAAGCCACCGGCTCAAACGGGTTTGGTAACTTTAATCACTCAGTGATTATGTATTAAATTCATCATAGCCGATGATTGGATAATTGCAAATATAGCCGACTATAAAATTCCTCATACATTTTAATAGAAAATAGCAAACGAAGGTATTTAAAAAGTCTTCCTCCTTACATATAAAATCAATGTCTTAAAAATGTTATAGTTTATGAGATAATATTATATTCAAATTGTATTCTTTTTTATTTCCTGGAATAGAATGGCGTATTATTTATGTTAATTTACTTAATGAAAAGCAACTAATATTATGGTTGGCTACTTGCTACTGAATACCAACGTTATGACATCCTATTAAAACACAATTGTTGAGCTGTAAACCTTCTGCTACTGTAAACACTGCCTATCCACAATAATGTATGCACAGGTCATGTCATCTAACTTTAAAAAAAATACTTTTTATGGTATGAAAAATTTTATCTTGTTTTATTGTTTTCCTACGTAAATACATAATTCATAAATAAGAACTAGTAATGTTTATAACTGTCGGTCTAACTATCCTCTGGATTCAGCCGAAATTCATTTATATTTACTATATTCTATTAAACAAGATATTAAAATTTTAAAACTCCTATAAAATAAAATAAACTTATTGAAATGGAGCTAGTTTTAAATTTGTAATTGTTATTAGTAATTGATATTCATTAAAACTGTTATACCTTATGTAAGGCGAAGTTCCGTAAAATCTCAACCTCACAAAAATTTCTGTAAACACGAGAACTAATGAAAGCATTCGTGATATCCATTTCGTGTTTCCTTTGTACTTCGTAAATTATGTACTTCGGCAATACCTACAGAATAGCCCTACAGTTGTGATGTTTCCGTATTTATTTAATCTATATTCTATCTTGTTTATCATTTTCTTTAAGTGATTTTCCTCATGGGCACTTAAGTTCTGAAAATATGTTGTTGTTACTCTTTTCAACAAAGTAATTTCTAATAAACTTCACATTTTCAACTTTATAGCCATTCCGGCAATGGCAGTCAACTATTAGATAATGTTGTTAAGTAATGGCTTCAGTGTATTAAAATAAGGAAATCAGTGAACCAATTTTCATTAAAGTTGAGAGCAATATTAACTGATAATTGAATGCACAGTGTATTAGTATCGGTATTTGTGTCAGCCGATACAACGTGACGAGTTGGCTGCCCATTTCCGTTAGCGCGTCTCGATCGATCCCTTTTTTGTCGGTAACGGTCCGTATGGCTCACGAAACGTTGAGATTGATACCTTCAATCATTCGGAGTGTCGGGACGTCGAATCGTCGGAAACTGATTAAATCACGTCGATTTCGTCGCCGGCGATCGACTGACAAATGAATAGGGAGAAGGCTCGCAGTTAGCGATCACGGTCGCTCCAGATATATCAACACTATCGCAATTGTGAATCAGTGACGTATAATACTTGGGCAGACCGATGCTACTCCCAAATTCTTACATCTCCATTTTGTGCTTGTGATTTTTTGGGGTGGTAGAAATTTATTACTTGTTTGATAACTACTTGTATAGATCATATTGTAACTAAAACATACCAGTGATCACAACTTTACTGTTTTAATTTTATAATTTTGATTAAATTAATTACCAAGAAGGCCACTATCAATCGATGCCCTGTTCATAAAATCCAAGATTTAGAAGTTATTCCCTGTCGATATACGAATATTTTGCAATGATTCGTTGATGTGGAGTGCTTTATAACTGTCATTCAATGGCAAAATTTTACGTCATTTATCAAAACTACGCCTGCAATCTTTCCGCTAATTAAATCAATTAACAGTAACAAGTATGGAGAATACCTGTTACTAAACTGTACTAAGAAATACAAATCCCCAACGGTCTCTTAGGTCATCCAATCCATAAATTCAACGTTTAATGAAATAAAATACCCTATTTTGATTTTCCAGATCATCAGAATAAAACACTTTTTTACGGATTTTTGCGCATGTTTTATTTTATTTTATATTTAATCCTGACGTTTCGACTCCTTTACAGGAGTCGTGATCACAGGATGATTAAATATAAAATAAAATAAAACATGCGCAAAAATCCGTAAAAAAAGTGTTTTATTCTGATGTGTATTGTGCGCGGAAGTGTAAGAACTAAATTTCCAGATCATGTTAACTTGAACATTTTATATGTGTTGTTTGAATTTAAAAGGTGAAATTTTAACTTTATATACCGATCATAAAAAAGTTAAGTAGTAAATGGAAATAACGGATCACAGGGTGGAATACCAAGTATCTGAATCAAGCCCAAAGCACCATCGTATAATTTTGTAATCTTATATCATCAACGATACTGCCGTTTAAATTTCTATTAAGGCATTATTGACAGTGACATGCCATTCTGTTAAGGTAAAGTATGCTTCCTAATCTTCAATAGCGGGGCTTAATAGAAAATATATAAAATTCTTGTCGTTTGACCTCAGCTTCTTCGAATATTATAAATATATTTTATTTGTGTTGTTGCAGACAGTAACTATTTACTGGCATGTGTGCGGGACGATACAATACAACTAATAGATCTACGAAGAAACACAATTGTGCGCTCTTTCAGGTAAAATTGCATTTATTTTATATATTATACTTTAAGGTTATCGGCTTATTATTTAAAACGTTTCAGATAAGTTTAACGATGTCATCCGTTATGGCGTACTAACCATTCTTGTGTCTTGATACTGAAAGAACAATAGACGTACTAGCCTCCTGGATAAGGGTTTATTGTCATCATATCTGTTATCATAAGGGTTATCAAGGTAGCAGTTGCTGCTATCATAATCGTATACCATTACACCCTTCACAGAAGCTCGTAATTGGGTGTCGCTAATATTTGACTAAAACCTATGGTAATATTATATAGATAAGTAAAATACGAAGAGATAACTTTCTTAAAACGAACACCGTAGATTGTAATGTTATATAATTTGTTCCAAATACAGGACCAGTTTCAATCATAAAAAATGTAAACATTTTCAATTATATCGCGGGCACTGCATGTTACCCATCGGGATTGAATGCACGAATAATTAAAGGGTCGGTAACTTATTTTTTATTTCATTTCAAAACTGCGATAAATTTATTTCATCCGTCTCCCATTTCCACAGGAGTTTATAAAATTTCCTATTGAATATAGAGTTCTGCTATCTTTTTTATCTGTACTAGTAATACTTTCATAAAAAATTGTTTAACTTTGAATCTATTGGACCTTATACAAAATGAACATTTTGGGGCTTTAACATTCTTGGTCGTTCTGCGACTACGTTTCTGTGCAAATCCATTAAGCACAGATGGCTGTGAGCTAGTAGAATAAAAAAAATAATAAATTTGACAGCTAATTTAATCGCAGCGGTAACTAGGGCGACACGACATGGCAAAATATTGTCATAGTAATGTGTTAACCGGGCGTACGGGCGTACTTACATAGCGCGTACTTTATACCGTTTGAAGTTAAGTTGGTGTACATTCCATTATTTATTTTTAATTTTATTTAGAGTATTTTACTGAGAGTTATATTTGTTTGAAATAATATAAAAAAAACTAATTCTTAAAAAAAAATGCTTCTGGAAACCAAGAGACTAACGCATCCAAGATATAAAATTGTTTTATTTAGCTTTACAACGGCCGATTTTATTTACATATACTTAAATCAATGTTTTCCTTTAATTGTATAATTAAATTAAGAAAAATTACATCCACTCTGTATGAAATAGTTTGTAGGAAGGTACATTATATATGTCTAATGATTCTTTTAGAGAAATAATTTTTCAAACAGTTAAAATCCAAACCTGTGGTTACATTCTTTGGACTGATGCTTCATTATCAAATGTCAATTAAAGATTAATTCATTTATAAATTTATCATTGCCTCTCTTGATAAAGCAAAAAATCTAGCAAACTAGTAACGAAAATATCTCATATCTTCTTTTTCTACTACTTACTTTTCATGCCATTGAATCTCGTTGCAAAGTTAGATTGCTTTAAAACTTACGATGTGTAGACAACGATTCAAAACCAACGACGACAGTATGCAGAGATAAATCTCTAGGGCCGGTATCTCAGATTACCATAGACTAATCATTCTATTGCACACTGAGCGTAAAGTTGTAGATTGAATGGACACCTATCTCTGTACGAGTTACAAATAGACCTGCCACCCATTTACATTCACCTTTGACGTAATCTACAACATTGTCGACTACTAAAATGGTGTAAGTACTCTGATAAAGAATACGAAATAAGAATAAGAAGGTGAATAAGAAGTACACACATTTTATATATATAAATAAATTATTAAACCTCGTGGTTTGATTCATATCAAACCTACCTGGATATAGGTTTTTGTTTTTAAATATTACACATTATTTATTTCTTGTTCAAAACCAAGAGCAATATAAATACAAACAATTAAATGTGTGTATTTATGGAAAGCGATTTAAATTAAACTTGACAACTCTTCTTAAAATCGTTAAGTGGTTTAGATAAATTTAAATAATTGTTAAGTTAAAAAAAATCTTGTTTTTGATTTAATACAATAAAAAATAGAGACTAACCTATTTCGAACAATAAGCAATATTGCATAATTATTGTAACAGCAACAGCAATAGCGATGCAACATGGGAATGCTGATAGAGCTGGGGAATATACAATCTTACAGTTTAAAACATTATTTAAAACTAATTATTTCGCCGTGCATTTTGACCAATGATGCTGTTGTTTGCATTCAACTATTCTTAATTTCCTGTACCCGCTAATTTCACTTACGTTCCGTTATACCACTAATAATACCAGATTAAACTCTATGACTCGAATAATATTATTTTTAGTCAAAGGATCATGTAAATGTTTGTATATACACACCATTTAAGTTTAGATTTGCATAATAAAATTAATGAGGAATAAAGTCAAATGAAACGGTTGACTTAACTGTTCTCACATTGTAGACACCGTCAAACAGCCGTGTTTTTAATTTGTTTGAATAGCTCTTCTGTGTGCGACAGCTTTTAGAATATAAAGTCAAACCCGTGTGCGATCGAAACTGCTCTCATAGTAGAATCGTTTGACTAAATGTGATATAATAATATCAGCTAAATATTTGTATAATTAAATATACAAATATTTAGCTGATATCTAAAGAATTATTTAGTAGAAAACGTCAGGTGGGACTTGAACTTACATCCTTGCGCTATCCGGGCGAATAGTCTTTCGAAAGAAAAAATTGTATTTTTTTTATTAATAGGAACATTATTGAAATATTAGTTTTATAATTAGAGAAAATTTGGCAAAGAAGAATTTATTTAAAGTTATTATAATGTTGAAGCAGCTATTAAAAAAACCCAAAGTTTTGGCTTACTAGTCTGTAGAAAAAAATATGTTCATAGGCAAAAGTGCAATAGTTTAAAACGCCCTTATAAAAAAAATCTTCGGAAATTCCTAAAGAGTGTCTAAACAATTTCAGTCACGAGAATTTCAAGGTGGGGTGCGATTGGTCGCGGGCGGCGTTCGGGCCGGGCGGGCGGTTACTGTCGGTGGGAGGGGCGGACGGAGCCGTCTACGTGTGGAACACATACTCGGGGAAACTAGAGACGATACTCAAGGATCACACGTGAGTACAAGCATAATAAGTCACTGACAATAAATACTCAAAGACCACACAATCGACGCGATGTTTAAATACCGCATTCGTTTGACTTGTGGAGATAACCGAGCACTTGTCAATGTCGACACCTATTGCAATCTTACATGCCTTTTTGATATTATTATGAATGAATAAATTATACTCACTAAACAGAGCTTGTAATATAAATAATTCCACAAATAATAAATAATAATAAATTATATATACTAAACAAAGCTTATAATATAAATAATACCACAAATAAATATGTAAACGACCATGACGCAGAAATAAATGCTTATGCTTATGCTCATCACATAACGATATATACCTGGAATTAAACCCAAGATCTTTGGCGCATAAGCAGGTTTGCTATCGTTGCAACAACTATGGATCAGCTTCAATGATGAAACTAATGTCATGCGATTTTATGAGTTAGTTCTTAGCCAATTTTCGTATTTTTTGGTTTAGAACGAGATCGTGACGGAGCCCGAATTTTAATATTTGAAAAACTAAAAATAGATAACCAAAAAACATTAGCTCTGTGGAATTTCCCATTGAAACATTAAAGCGCGCTCTTTGAAAGTTTTCATTCTTATGGAATTTTAAAATTTACTAAACATTATTGATGTGTTTTATTACGCTCCGCTCCAATATATGGTGCTAACAAAGCTTTATGCTTAGCGACTGCATCGAACTAGTATAAAATAAAAAGCACTCAAGAAGTTGGATTACAACCTAAAGACGATGCAATAAGAGCTACTTTACATGTGTTAAGTATGTTGAAAAATAAAAGAATCGTATAGAATTTAACTGTCCTGAATAATCAGGACGTACTGGCCATCGGTCTCCACGAAAACGTTTCAAGAGAACTTGTATGCTGCATATCCCAGCAGCTAAGACAAATTTTAAGTATAGTTTTGATTATTTTATCACTCAATCTCAGAAAAGATAGGCAACACTTTAATTTCGCATATGAGCCGGTCACGAACATTTAAAAAATAGAGCCTCAAAACTCAAACATATCGAATGCGGTAAGGTTATTAAATGATATATTTCAGCATAGCGTCAATTTTATGTATGCATACTTCAAATAATATGCATACCCAAAACTTAAAAGGTTCTGTTTGAATGGTGAATACTTCGGAAGTAACGCAATCAACCTTTGAGTTATTTTAATCACTAAACAAAACGACCCTTCATCAAGTTGTAAAGCTCTCTACAGCTAGTTTCCTGTGGAGGAAAAAGCACGCTAATCGCAACCAACTATTGCGTAATAAACGGAGAAATTGCTGCTTACTTTTAATTAATCACTGAACCGATGCTTTGTAGACCTTAAACTAGCTCGATGCACGCGAGACCATGGCAACACCGCTTTACATGGGCAATGAAAACGGGTTATTTAGACCGCAAGTGTATCAACTCTGTTTCAGAAATCCTTCGTCGTTAAGACACGTAAACGATTAATAAGCATAATTTAATAACCATTATTCAGTTTATAGTGCTGCTTACATTGCTATTTTAGACTAGAGATTCCTTTCCAAGATTATCAGTTTCCCATCGCTTCCTGCGCTTGGATAATTCAACGAGTGTTCTCAATGTTTTATTACGTCGTTTATAATAAAACAGTAACCTACCAAGACAGGAGTGTATGCGTCGTCCCATTATCGTGCTAAATTGACTATATGTCTTAAGCATTGTTGGAAAGACTATCGAGTCTAAAGCAATAAGGCCGCGTTTACACCAAACCTATCATCAGCCACTAATATAGAGCAGATTCGTTGTGAATCTGAATTGTGAAGTCATTGTGGGTTTTATAAATGATGTTATGCATACATATAATATAAAAGTAAGTCAAAAATATGTTACCCTTTTGATATCTTTAACGCTGTATTTCAAGAAGGAATTGACATTGATAACAATATTAGTAACAATAGAGATGTTAGAACTATAAACTAAAAGTTTAATATCTAAGGAAAAAACAATAAATTGCGTAAGCTTTACGCACCTTTGATGTGTGGCTGATTCTCCGTTTACTATGTTCGGGACCTAAATGTCTTATTTCTATATGGGCCGCCAACAGCCCTATGACCCTTTCGCGCCGTATAAAGTGTCGGCAGACACATATTTGACCTTGAATATGAAACTGGAATTGTCTCGATCGTGACATTGTTTAGTTCCCTCGTAACATTTCGCGTGGACAATTGAAATCGTGAGGTCAACATTGGTTGGACTGTCTTGCAAATTTCTCTTTCCCATACATCCGTTCATTTTATTTCCTTTATTTTATTAGTGTCATTAGGGGCTTTCGTGGTCATAAACTCACATCGTTATTCCAGGTTTTGCATAGTTGATATTAGCTTTTGGCTTTGTTACGCCTAGTTTATCTTATAACTAAAAAATGGACGCAAGAATTATAGAATGTGTGTTATTTTGATAACTGAAAAAACAAATTTGATTGTCGACGAAACCAAAAGGAATAATAATACTAGATTTAAAAATCTAAAAATCCCACGTTTTTCAGTAACAAAAAAAGAATAAAATAACCCGGCGGGGCCAAGCGAGGGGCGCATCAAAAGTGGGGGCGCATATTACTTATGGAGATGTAATGAGATGTACGTTATGCATAGATGTTGAGAGTATTTGTAAAGATGCGCCCCCACGTTTTGAGTGGCCCCTCGCTTGGCCCCGCCGGGTTATTTTATTCTTTTTTGGTTACTGAAAAACGTGTGATTTTTAGATTTTTAAATCTAGTATTATTATTTTATTCTTTTGAATTTTCTTGTGTTATTGTTATTTTATTCTTTTTAATTTATTAATTAATCGCAGCAAACCATGAGTCGCTATGATTTAAAATTTCAGCTCGCTAGGTGGCCGGGAAGTGCCTCAAAATTGAGTTGCAAGAATCCAACTGCACAGACAGACAGACAGACAAACAAGAAAGCGACCTGAGAAAAAAGTGGGAAAATGATAGAATTATTGTATTAAAAACAAAACAATTGCAATGAAGTTGAAAGTAATACATATTACTTTTTATATGTAAATTTAATCTGTATCTTCATAGGTAAAAATAAACAAATTACCTCGGCAATATATTTCGATTTGGTCCTTGATAAAATAATTGCTTCAGTCAATTTCACATTTTTGCGTGGGTCGACTTTTCCCTCGTACTTGCTTAAAATATTTTGAATCACCGAAAGGTTAATCAAATTTTATCATATATTTTTTATTTAATTTCTTTCGCGTCGTATTAAATTAGGTCTTTGACTGTATATGTTCAGGCTCGTGCTGCAATACAGTTACGACCTTTGACAATGCACCCTAGTCTATGCATTCGGTACAGCTGCAACCATTGTTCTGACGCATGCTTGTGCGGTCCGCGCCGCTACGCTGCTGGCTCGTGACGTCCCGACATGCCGTGATGCAATCGCGCTCAATACATGCTACGCTTTACACTAAAATAAGCCGTGCAAGGACAAAAGACACTCGCCACGTAACCATATTTCCGCAAGGAACATCCTCCATCTATCCACTGCAAAGCTTGCGGGTACTCTGTACGGATATTCGGTCAACCATTGTACTCTAATTCAATATTGAAATAAACATTGCTACGGTTTTCTCGCATTCCCGTCCGAATGTACCGTTACAGCATAAAACTCTTATCTTATTCGGTCGAAATCAATTTGAAGAGTAATACAATATCGAAGTAAAGTCAGATGAGCAATAAAGATTGTACACCTTTTGCTTCAGCCATTGTTTTGCAATTCATAAACGCGTTTAACCGCGAGCGCATATTATTATATTCATTTCGCTTTAAACCAAGGCATACAATTCAGAAAGACTCATTACCCACGATTGTTTAGAACATTCCATGACATCTCATCGCAATAGTAGCAAACTACATGAAAATAATAGGTCTTTAACTACGAAATTGCCATACCTACATTTCCTTCACATTGTTATGTGCATAACTCGTGTAATTTAATAGTTGTTTCAATCCGTTATTTTTTTTGGACAATTACTGTTTCATTTATAAAGTTTGTTCTAAAATACAAATCCCACAGTCGCAACGGCATTCTGCAGACGGTGGCCGATGAGTTCACCTCACCCTTGTGGTGCTTTTAAGGGTGTTTTTAATATCTCTCATTAACTATATTAATTAGGCCTTGTAAAATATTGCATGGGCCTTGTAGTTCAAAATAAAAACTTTTTTATGTAATAGATTACTAAATTTATTATTTTACTAAATACGAAAAAATACCAGACTTATGACAACGTAGCGTCAAACAGCACAAAAATATACGTTTGTGGGTACTAAAAAAATGATAACAATATTACAAAAAAAATGTCAAAACTAATCCCTACAGTATGGCAATTTCATAGTTAAAGACCTAGATATTCAAATGAGAATAGATTACGTTTCCTTTAGCCTACGTTTATCCGAACATTTGTGCCCAATTACTTTAATCTAATGTGATCGCGGTGGTTTGTGTCGAGTATGGTTGCTATAACGAGTAAGGACGACGTTTCCGCGTGTGTACAAAAGCGCACAACGACGGCCGACGTCAGGCACCCAGCACCGATCCCAACGCAGCGTGTGGCGCGACGAGGCGCAGTGGCGAGGCCTATTTACAAAATGTACCTTGTGAAGCCTTCACAAAAGGGTTTCGATCTTGTAATAATTTAACATACCAAATACTTCTTTCTTATTCTTGTAATAATTTAACATACCAAATTCTTCTTTGAAAACTTTGCCACCGCAGAGCAACAATTCTTTCAAAAATATCTTTTAATTATTTCCTAAAGAAGAAGTATGCTGAAATGTTGTCAAAGTTGAGCATGTTGTATATAATTTTTTTATTTTATACACTTACTCGATGAAAACTTGAAAAAGCTGTGTCATGATTACTATTTAATGTAGCTACAGAAAGCGTTGTCAATTTTTTATTTTGATCTCATAACCCGACGTCGACCAAACACATTTCTCTTTCGCTGACGTACTCATAATATACTGTAATTCCATCTACATGAAAAAAATTGCTATTTCGTGCATTTTTGCAATCTGCTATTGCTTTATATAGAATCACATAAAATATATATTTCTAGTTATTCTCTACGTCTGGTAACCATCAAAAATTTGTGTTTGCCAAATATGCTCTTTTATTATAATGCACCATAATTCCGAAGAGGTTTATTAGGTAAGAGTATGCATACAACAAATTTACGATGTAGTACATATTATAAACACGATGTGTCGCATACATCGTCTACCTTATAGTGTTATGAGTTATCTTTTTGTGTGTTTTTCTACATAGTTCACACAGATAAATTTATCGAGATTCCATTTAACTTATGATTGCCTTGGTCGTGTAAGGAATGGTTTCACAAACGTTTCCGCCCTTGTTCCACTACACTCGTCGCCACTCTGAACACAGCATGCGGTGACAAGGCAACAAGTGACCCACACAGCCACCACGCATACTAAACCATCAAATATTGTCAAATTTATTTATATTAATTAACCATTTTATAAATCATCGTCCTTCTATTAAAGTTAAGTAATGACAGCTAATTTATTTTTCCCATAAATGACTATCGTTAAGGTAACCAACCTAGAGAACATGCCGGCGGAAACGTTATTAACGACTACTTCTTTGTTGCACATAAATGCGACGTATAAATGCAATGTATGTACCAAGAGGCCACTATTAAAATATATAGCCGCCTGGTTCTTCGTTACATGTATTTGTAATAGTTTTTTCTAAGACCAGCATGTGCTGCATACTCAACTTGTGGCTGCATAGATACCGGCAGAAGTCTGCATAGACTCGTGCTTCTTAAATAATCAAGACGAGTGCAAATTACAGCTAAACGTTAATAATCATTTCAATTTAGCATAAATGACCATATAATTATAAACAAGGGTATCCATAATTTGTAACATCATATTTTCTCACATCCATACATGGTCATTAAATATATAATTTTAAAATCCATATTTGGTACCTAGAAATATAACCTGTCTAAACCATTTCTAATTTTATTATCTCATTAATTCTGCAAATAACGCTATAGATTCAACTTTAAATTTCTTCTTAAAATTTTAGGAAGTTTTGTGCTAAATTCGTTTGGCTCTAACTCGAAGCATTTGTCTTCATCATTTTTATCAGCTAATTAATGTCCCCACTGCTTCCCCTTGGACGGAAAAACCATAGCTAGAATGGCTCATGATCTACTACGTAGACGTACGGATTGGTGGCTTAACACGTTACGCCGCGGTAACGGCATATAAAGTAAAGGTGGAATTCATATTATGACAGTACGGATATCGCCGTTTTCACGAAAATTAATCTAAAAATTACTACGGCAACAACCGTCGATTTTACATTAGAGTGTCATAGAGAGCAGTCTTACTGTCATTCGGTAAAGGAGGCTTGTGTTCCTAGTGTCAAAAACACGTGTACACTAAAATACTGTGAAAAACAGTACGGGTATAGGTGTACGAAACATTTGTATGAAGATTGTTAGTGTCATAGTGGACTGGAGTACCGCGTCGTAACGTGTTAAGACTACCTACGTATGCAGCTGGGACTAATAGTTGATCATGTTTTGCGACAAAACTCGATTAAATAAAGTTTGTGGTCACGCATCCAATGACTAATCCCGGTGAAAGGTGCTTATCTTCCGCAACCTATGGAGACTGAACGCGTCCATCTACCATTTTTTAATATTTTTTTCAAACAGAATAAGATAATTTTTTGCTTAATCTATCAATAAAAGAAAAACGTGATATAATTATGGCCAAAATATGCAAACAATTAAAAGAAGTTAAAAAGTTACTTTATAAGCGCTGATGCCAGTTCATAGATAGATCATTTTGTTAATAACATTATATTTAATATTTGCGATTCAGTGTGCGCAGACGTTTATTATTGTCATCGATATTATGATTTACGTTCTTGTTCATCGATTAACCATATCACTATTTATCAAGCTAAATCAAAGAGAGTCGCGTTCTCATAATAAACTGGACGGATGTTCAACTTTATGTAAAGCACTCGGTAATAACACATCCGACCACTAACGGTGTAACTACGAAGTTGCGTGACATACAAACTAGTAATTTCCGCACTCAATTACAATTCATTCAGTCGTTTACGAAATAATTCTCAGATGGTCGTGATTTAGAAATATATGATAGGTACTCTAGTCAGAGTTACGGTCGCCTACTTGCCATAAATGGGCCCACACACGGAGAACATATTTTTGTGTGTGCGTCTAAGTACTCTTTAATTTCCTCATTGTAATACCACTCTACTGGAGTATGCTTTTAACGTGCATGGCGAAGTGAATGTAGAAAAAAAAATAACCGTCTTAATTATGTCAAATTATTGTAATGCTTCTTCTTTGTCCGCAATTCGAAATAATAACCACAGGCTTACACTATGAGTCTGTGTGCTAAAGAAAAATGATCCTTCACAACCTGGGCTAGTTTGAAAGTATTATCCGAGATTGGTTTTTATTCTGGTTATTGATTATTTTATATGTAGGATTTATTCATATCATAAAAAAACATTTTGATTGTGTTGCAAATAACGAAAACAAAATAATGACGATTCAAACAATACATTTTACCCAATAAAAATCTTTTCGTTATCAAATTATTGAAATTAATCAACGCCTTAACATTAATAACAGTCAATGTCTATATTTTTTTTAATTTTATCACAAATAATGCTTTTTTATGCTGAACTAACAATGAGCAATAAGAAACTAAGAACATATGTATAGGTATAGTAAATGTTTATACCTACCATAACACAAATTTAAACACAATTAATTATCAACTAAAAGCATTTAACAAAGTCATTATATTGTTATTCGAATTAAATAAAATCATTTGAAATGTTATATTGATTATAATCAATATAATTATAGTAATAACGAGATATAAGTAAATTTATGGGGATGACTACTGCCATTATGATTCATCAGTCACTAATGGTAACCAATGTCATGGAAATTAATTTAATTACCGTACATCACATGCAATATACAGTTTTACATAAAAATACACTAACTATTCTATGTTTAAGGGTCAGAGGTCCTACAACGATACTTTAGCAAAGTTTTATTTTAAAACCGTCGATTTTAAAGAAAAAAGCCGTTAATAAAGAACTCGATTCTTTTTTTTTTCTTTTGTACAGATTAAAAATTATCGAGAGTAGTAGCGTTGAATCGTTGATCTAGTTTAGAAGGCATGTCAAATTTGTTCGTTTCGGCTTCCATTATCAGAAGTTACGTTACCAACAATTAGATACCCACTTAATTGGAGAGAAATCTCCTATCCAGATTTAATCCTTTTTGTTAATTGGTGATGAACCGTTATCGAATCAGTCAGTGAGGTAGATATTTTTAAGCTTTGAGAGACATATGAGATCGTTTCATAAGAAATGAAACCTAAATTTACCACGTGGCAAGTTGATCATTACACAGACAATATTTTAAATTAGGCACGTCTTAAGTGCTTGAAATGTTACTTTAACTTTAAATGAAAATGACTGGAAACGAAATAATTATTTATACCACCACCTACATCTTCAATCCTGCGTATAGCTACGGTTATACCACTTAGCTCTGTGGTGTGAGAATGCTTCCACATTATATGACAGTTTTCCTCTCCTGCTCATTGTAAAATCATTTGCCTTGCCTTATTTCTTACTTTAACTATATCATAAATTTATTTATAACATAGTTTTTTGTTGACAGTTGTATTTTATAATTCATTGGATTAACTGAACAACCACGCCAACGATAATTTTCTGCTTTCACGAAACAGTTATGAAATATACCAGCTACAAATCTTATTTTACTTTGTATTTAAAAGAATAGGTTATAAATAAACCCACATCAGTAACAAATTAGAAATGCAATTATGTGTACTGCTAAAATGATGGATGATGGATGGAATCCATTAAGGCTACCGTTTCTCTTACTGTAGATCTAAAAAAATAAATCGTTAAAATGAAATATTTAAATTATTTGGTATCTTTATACGTTTTGTTCTATACTTTTTGCAACGGCAGCGATTGCACCTTCTGTGCCAAAGGGGCAAATGTTTGTGTGATGCGCACAAGATTTGCTACTGAGTCATGGCCGTATTTATATTTATTTATTTATTTATTATATGCGTTGTTCAGCACAAATATTACAAGTTCTGCCTATAACTATTTGTTGTGAGTTATCCAAAATTTATAAAATTGTATTTTTTAAACCCTCAATTTCTTACGAAGAAAAATCACTTAAATAACTTATTCATTTATAAGCCTTATTAACACGCATATCCCATTGTTGACCTCAAACACACTTTATAAGCTTTTTTATATAATTTTTTTGTCTATGGTATTTGTTATACCTAATGTTAATTTTAACTAAAATTCATATTTATTTTCGGCTTATTTGTTTATTATATATTTTTTTTTATTTTGTAAAGAAAACTTTGTGTTGCTAATAAAAACAAAATCTGTAAAACTCAATTAAAATTTTATATGGCACCGTAACGATAAAATTATATATGAAATTCGAAAGTATGGCGGCATTCTGAGTGGCGTAAAAAGGCTACCTGAACTGTGAATGCTTACATTAAATAATTTTAAAGAAAAAAACTATAAAACTTACCTTTTACTGAACTACTCTCTACGTCCCGAACAGAATATTTCCAAAAATGGATCACAATGACTGTTTGATATTTTAAAATAATACTGCGTGCTTTTTGCATTATAGGGGCATACCGGTATGGATAGGTTATCGAAATTGCTTTATTGGGTAACCTGTCTTCGGAATCCACATACACAGAAGGTAGGCGTATAATGCGGTTATGAATCAAGCCAAGACTCAAATAATATAAACTTTGTTTACGAACATCCGTCTATGGATAAATCCGTAAATAACCTACCGTAATCCTTCGTATTAATGCCTAAAATCGAGGAAATCAACTCTCCTAAAGGACCGTTCATACCTCTAATTATATTTCATACACGAGAAATCGATTTACCGAATGCCAAGATTCCGGTTCGCAGATTTTTTGCATCATTTTTTCCTCTATAATTACTGCTTACAATAATAGCTTAATTTATGCCCTATGGGCTTCTTTATAAAACTATACGTTAATTAACAATATACGCATTCCAATTAATAAACATCAAAAAGTAACGGTATATTTTATTCGAAATAGAGTTCGTCCACAACGAGATAATAGATAAATAGGAAAGGAGATCACGTCTACTTTTACTTCGAGAAGAAAACAATCGCCAATGGGAACTCAGATTTGTTCATTGTTTACGGCACTTCCTAGTCGCCATATGGGTTATTCCTCGGGAAGCTTATAATAGGGGACCGGGAGCGGTATGTGTAAACGAGCCGAACAGACGCGACGCCTATTCTTGTTTATGACATTTGCTCTGAATAGATAAAAGCCAAGCATTGACAAACAAACGACAATCAAACCGAGATAAAAAAAAAAGTAATTCGCTTCGACATTTGACGTGTACTGGTTGTGATCCTTTCGTGAGCAATTTATTAATATTAGCACGTTATTATTTCAATACTTGACCGCCTTTCGTCGCTCATCTTCAATGGTCCGTCATGTCAGACACTTTCATTTTGATTTGTTTTTTCGATTTATTAACGCTGTGCATTAGTAAAGCGATGAGTACCTTTAAGTGCTAGTGACACAGATTTGGAACAACATAATATTCGTAACGTTCGGACACACGACCAGGGATACCGTTCATAGTTTCCTCTTATATTCCGAGAAGCATAACGGTGCACACGGCTCGAACACAAAACGATCCAGTTTCATAATAAACTTTAGTAGTGTCTGGCGTTGCTTTATGACCCTGGCGAACTTAGATTTTGTCAGAATTCCTAAGCGGGATTTTTTTTACTGCGCAGTTATGGTCTATGAGGCGTTTTAATATTTATCTCGCGATATATTATAACGATAGTTTATCTTACTGTCGTCGCTTACACCGCCTAAATTTCTGTCATCATAAGTATAGCTGTCACCCGGTTTATAAAAGGAATACAGTTAAAGACACCGAACGCATAGGTAGTGTCATTTGAAATCATAGAGAGTTAATCATATTTTTGTGACAAACCCAACCGTCAGTATTGTAGTAAATCATGTTGATTTTTAGTTATATTAAAGTAAGTAGATTTAATATATTATATAATACTGTACAATACTTAACATGTTCAATCATGTAACTTATGATACAGATTCTCTCTACACCATAACGACCGCAGCAGTAAAAGTAGTTGTTTTAAAATGAATAACACCTTCGTGTATATGTAAATATCAAGCTTTCTTGCATTTCTAATTAAACAAGATATATATAATACAATAATTCCAAAATTGTTTTTATTTGGCGGCAGTTACGGAAAATTTTAGATTTTACAATATTCTTTCCTTAATAATGTCTTTAATCATGTAACTGTTATAGCACATCTAAAACACAACAGCAGTAGAAGTAAATGTTATAAGACAAAAGATAACTAATACGTTTTGATTTAATCTCTCAATGAATTCACAAAGGAAGTGAGTTACAAATTCGATAAATCAACAAGCGGTCCAGTGTCGGGAGCAAAATGCTGCGGACTACGACTTGGCGACATTTCAAAGCCTATTTTGCACAGTGAACCTATTTATTCGCAGAATAAAACCAGTGCAAAATGTCTGACTAACTATAGAGCATTATAAATATTTATGCCAGTGTACACTGCTCGGATTGGGTTGAGTAATCATTAAGAGCTTTTTCTCTCTTAATTTTATTTTTAAGTGTAATAAAAGAAAAAAAACTGCGAAATGTTTTTGTTCTTCTTATACTAAAATTGAATTGTGAACCACTAGATATGAAATTGAAAGTTAATAATGTTTATAAGATGATTGCTACTGAATGTTGAAGTAACCACTGTTATTTCTTTTTTGGTAACCAGGTTAAGAGTTTCAATAAAGTGTGTTTGATGGCTGACATTGAGAGCGGTTATTTTATTCTCAACCAAGTAGATGCGAAAAAAAACATATTTTCTATTTTCAGAATTATTGAAACTACTATATCAGCTGCCTGTAGGATCTATATTTTGAAGTTGGATTAAAGGAGTTCAAATAAATAAATAATTTAGTTTACGTGATCAAATCGATAGCACAGCGCGTTCGACCTAAGATAACGATTGTTAACAATCTTTCTCAAGGACTGGTGATTGGATCGGTCGCCAAATAAATTATAGTGTCGATATATTTCATGTTAAGTCGGCAGTTTTAGCGCTCGTCAATCCGCGCTGAGCGTAAGCGTAGGGTAAATGTCTCCCAAATCATAATTGCTGGTTATTTAGATTTACTGTCAGTAGTTATAGTTCTAACATTACCACTTCTCTCTCTCTCTCTCTCTCTCTCTCTCTCTTCTCTTCTAAAGATACGCCTGTAAAACAACTACAACTCCGAGACCTCAGGTCAGAATTTTAAATGAATTTTATCATTGAATCTTATTATAATTGTATAGTAATTGTGTATTTTAGAACATTTGTTTTAATAAAGTGTTACAAATGACTAACTTGTTATAAATATACTTTTATATTTCAAACAAAATTATTTCTTTATGAAATAAAAATCAAAAATAATTTAATAAAATTTATCATTTTTCATATTACTGAAAATAACCGTAATAGCACGTCATTTTTGCAATTTAGCATAGCAATTTGCCTAACCGTTTTTTAATTTAAAATATAGTTCAACATCAATTAAAAAAACATTTTGTTGTACGTTTTGGTGCTATTGTCCGTTGTTATTATGCTCAACAGCGCCATGTTCCAAGCATTGTAATACTGTTAATATTTACGTTCTTACCGTCGACCTTTTCAACCAGTTCGAAAATTCAGCTAACTGAGAATAACTTTCTCGTACAACATTGTATTTCTTTCCTAGTTCTTTTTGTGGCTGCGATGGCTGTCTCTGAAGTAATATTGGAGTCATAAGTAAAATGTTATATTATTATAATTTTCTAACTTAAATTCTAACGTACGTATTTTAGCTAAACCTTATACGTCAGTATCTCCGGTATTTAAGACTTCGCCTATTTAGATGTGATTTTAAAAGATAATAGATCTATTCTTACCAAAGTATTTTATGTATGTAAAGTTAAATTAGTTAACGATTGAGAGCTTTAAAAGTAAAATAAATCATGAGACGAGTTATCGCTTAAACGCAAATATCAACGTTTTGTTCACGTTAATGTTTATTTTATCTCACGAGATATTAACCTGTGCCCATTCCCCATTATGTGAAAAGTACAGTAATGTTATTTTTAGTGCACCTAACTTGTCTATAGCAGATGATAATACTTTAAACAATTTTAATCAAAACGTTATTATCAATAAACTGCTAATCATTGAGTCTAGCGATATAATGTTCTATTAGGGTTTATTTAAACGTTGATATTGTTTGCAGATCGGCGGTAACGGCAGTGTCGTGGCATCCCCAGTCCGGGCTGCTCGCATCTGTGGACCGGAGTAAGAGAGCCATTATCTGGGGGGATTTGTGACAGGCTTGGGACACATCTCCCGCACCTCCTGTACAGGTAGGTTATCACTTAATGATTATGCTAATCATTTCGAATGCGAATACTTTCGCACGAATTGCTTTAATTATCGGTATAAAAATACTATCATTTATGTGGTAAAATACAATATTCATTTATTGCGCTATCGTACACAAACATAATAACAAACACAAACTCGCGCAAGCGCCCTGCTCTCCGTCTTACGAATTTTCGATATGGTCACGTGTCCTGACGCGAGTTTAACATTTTTACCCATCCCAAAAAGTGCACAAGCCGCTAAAGAAGTTTTTACTTCAAACAAATTTCCAAGTAAAACACGGATACAGATAATACTCGTATTGAACAATTGTATAAAGATCCACAATATCGATCGACCACTGTAAGAACCTCTGCAGGAAGACTAGTTCATCCAGGCCGAGTGTCGTATTCTAGAGAATGCGGGCAACAATTTTTATATGTTCCTGTCACATGAATATTATTTTTTTGAGACAAACACCTAAATAGATCTCAATCCTTTCAATAGCAAGCCTCTGTAGGATTTTTCTAGACAGAAGGCGCTCCTCAAAAAATCTTCAAACTATTGTGCAATCACTACTCTGTGCCGAAGAAATTTTGAAGGAGCCTGGACTCATGTGATCCTTCTATCCTTTGGTAACTGAGTTTCGTGACCAGTTGTGAAAAAGGATATTTTATTCTTTCTAGATAGTTATTTGGGATAGAAGTTTATTTTCTTAATACGTAACCAGTTTCCAACAAAGAATACTCCGATCCTGGCCGCCTTTCTCTGTAGAAATCGCAACGGATATGCTGAGAACGGGGAAATCGAAGATTTTTTTTTAGCTATGGTTGTTACCCTTGTATTAAAAATAAAATATGTCAAATTTCCTATAATATTTTTCAAGTGATTTGTTATCATTAGTAGAATATTTTGTATTCTGTGATACTTTGATTTTAAATACCGAGAAAAAAATACCCGATCTAGTGGTAACTAGTCTGGCCATAAATACTGTTACATAAAACCTTTTCTTTTTTTCAACTTTTAAACTATTTTGAATTTTAAACGCGTTTATTATTTTAAAAACTTCTTTCGATTTCGCGGCATTTCACATATTTTTCGTGTTCATTATCAAATTATAATATGGAATGGGGTGTTAAAGAAAATAGGATTGCAGTGATTGCCTTGCACAAAGTGGGTATGGAGCCGTCGGTCATATTCCAGGCACTTCAAAAGCTTAGTATCAGCAGTGTTCTTATATTGTACTATCACCAGATACAACAACACTTCCTCTGTCGAAGACCATAAAAGATCGGGGCGGCCACGTGCTGTTAGAACTACAAAGGCTGTTAATACTGTTAAAGCCACGATCCGTCGAAACCCCATTAGGAAGCAAAAAATCTTATCGCGAGAAATGAAGATTTCCGCTAGGACTCTGTCGCGTATTATAAAACAAGATCTGAAGCTCGGTGCTTATCGTCGATATACAGGACATGTCCTAAATCAATCTTTACAATTAAAGAGAGTGGATCGATCAAAATGCCTTCTGTCACGATACGCAGGTGAAAGCCGCAGAAATATCCTCTTTACCGATGAAAAATATTTCACGTTTGAAGATCACTACAATAAGCAAAATGATAAAATGTACGCTCACAGTTCTAAAGACGCTGCTCAAGTGGTCGGAAAGGTACAACATGATCATCATCCTGCGTCAGTGATGGTTTGGGGGGGGGCGTGTTTTATCGAGGCGTCAGAAAAGCTACATTTTTGTGAAAAAGGAGTTAAAACTTCAGCCAAAGTGTGTCAAAAGACAGTATTGCATCGTGATGTGGAACCTCTCAGCAATACTCTTTTTAAAAATGTACCGTGGACTTTCCAGCACGAACGGCACGAACTACCCAAGCCTGGCTTGGAAACAACGTTCCGGACTTCATAAGAGCTGAAGACTGACCCTCATCTAGCCCAGACCTCAAGCCTTTAGACTACAAATTATTTTACACTTTACACAATTTTTTACAGTTTTAGAGGGCAAGGCCTGCTTTAAACGAAACAGCGACATCGAGTCTCTTAAAAAATCTCTGGAGCAAGCAGAGGCGAGATTTCCCATGGAAAGAGTGCGTAAATTCATAGATTCGTGGCCAGACAGATTAAAGGCCTGTATAAAAGCCAAATGTGGCCATTTCGAATAGATTTTTTTATTTTTTGCTGAGACTTTAATAAATATGTACATACTAGTTTTAGTAATATTACATTACTTCATAAAAAATGCATTTTCATTTGTAACAGAACTTACGGCTGGACTAGGTATATAAACACTCATATAAAAATGCAACTTACCTACTATAAAAAAAAATTCTATACATTTTTTGTATCAATAATACAAGTTCTCCATGATGTGTGATATTCAAAAATTATTTTAACATTAATTTAAATTCAAAAGAATTGAAAATATTAATTAGGGGCACCAAAATACAAGTGCAGCGATCAAAATATTAACTTAGTTACAGTTAAGTATTTAATTTTGTAGTTTGCATACACAATGCCATATTTCTGATATAAAATACGCATGTAAAAAAACAACCCCTCCTCCGAGCCCTCTGAGGGCTCGAGAGCTCGAGGAGGGTAGTTTTAGATGCGTATTTTATATCTTTTAGTTACAGTGAAGATCAGACAACTGCCTTTCAAAATGACAATGGAGAAAATGTTTCATTACAGTGATATTTTCATCTTAAACAAAATTTACGCATTATTAAAACAAACCGTCATAGAAAAGTTGACACGAGAGTTGCCACGGTCATCGTCGTTAATGCCGTAACACTCCACAGCGTGCGGACGTGCAGGTCGCGGGTTCAATGCCGGCGTATGCCCGCCGCAATGCCTTAATAACATGCCATTTGACAATTTTATACGTTATGCAAGACTTTGTAGAGACAAGATTTTAATGCTATGATTACCCATTTCACTGCGAAAGCAAACGCCAGTTTATAACTGCTTCAAAATTATGTTTGTACAATGTCTTTAGAAATTAAGAATTTTATATGAGAACCGTAACATTCTATGCGTCTTTTACTGAAACAGTTACAAGTGAAAACGCAATTTAGTTTTAAGCCTTCAGGCCATTATAATTGTATGTAACAACGATGGGTCAATGAAGATGGGCCAGCGATGATTTGTGTGCAATCAGCTATCAAGGGCCGACCCGTTGTCTGTATACCATAAATCATTATTACGGAAACTCTATTGAGATAAGCATTTCTGCGGCATTCTAACAAATAGATATATATACTTTTACGAGGTACTAAACTCCCATAATAAAGGTAATTTAAAGACGCCGACAGCATAAATCTTAATAGATTAAAAAGTTCTCAAACTTATAATTTAAGTAATAATAGGGTTTTCAAGCAAACAAATTTTATAGAATAGGAAGAAAAGTTTTGTTATCTAAGGTACTAATGTCTTAAGCAACATGTTTATAATGTAAAGAATTTCTTCTCTTTATTTATTTACAGTAAATCAACGTCATAAATATTTTATGTTTTTGCAAGCTTTTATTTACTTTGACCCACTTCCCGGTTCCAATTGAGCTGTAATTTAGCATGCATATGTATATTGCGTGACAATGCAATATTATTATGACGAGAAGCTGATCTGATGCTGGACCTGGAAGGTGGCCATAAGTAGTCCGCAATAAAACAATAGAACCCCATCGAGATTGGGCTCATTTGATTCGAATTGTCGAGTACTTTGATCCTATATGGTAATCAGGGTTTGATGCTGGAGTTCGATTAGTTCTGTGGAATAATATAATCAAATATAATTACCTTAGTCATAACAAACAATTATTTTAAAATGAAAAATGAATGAAAAATATAATAGAATATATTTAATGAAAAAAGATCTGGAGACTCATCACTCATCCCAAATTTTAATAAAACCAATTTTTTATCGGATAGGTACTTGCGCATAATAATAAATATTGTTTTATATTGCATGTTGCATTTCATTATATTATTTTATTATATATTATACAAATCAAAATTCTAGTGACAACAAAACTTGTAAATATTAAAATAGATAGAAAACATGTCGGTCGGTACATCACAATTAATACAGTAGGTAATAAACATAGTAATGACGGTTTCTATCACAATCAATTATGTGGATATATGGCTGTTTTTATTGGAAATATGGCAGAGTGAGTGCTAAAAATAAAATTAATTCATTATCTTAGTCTCGTCATGAAATAGAACACTCTTCCATTGTAGAATTGTCCGAATATCTTATCTAGTGGATATACCAGGCAACCCTGCTGAACAGTTTTGCTACGACTGAACTGAACGTCCTTACTAGTTTTGCTGCTACGTTTCGAAACTCAATGAAAACTTCTTGGATTTTCATCAAGCTGATACAAGGCTTCCCTTGTATCGGCCTGGACTGCCTACTTTCTTTTTCAAAGCGCCAGTTCCTCCCGTGCGAGTCATAAAGTTTAACACAGCACTATATCATCATCTTCACTTAAAATACCAAGTGACTTCCATTCCAATTCACGATTACTCTTCTAGTTAAAACTATTTGTTACCCATTGTCTAAAAATTAGCATATGATAAAAAAATATTTTACTTTCTTTAAAAAATCAATCATAGAAAGTTAACAAAGCTCTGTGGTTGGGCGTGTAGTATAAAATAAATCAACGACAATATTGATTACTTTTATAAATTACATTGAAATGTCTAGACTTCGTCTTTTATAAAAAATAATTTAATATTATTAACCAAAATATGTTATCCTTTGTATAGAAATTTATACTTGTACGTAAATAGTTAACCACGACCGTATAAAATTATTTTTAACTGAATTTTTAGTTTTCAGTTCCAGTTCGATTGTTTCATATTAGCCACATAGTCGCGGTGCTTAGTATGACATTATTACTTTTTTGCACGTTTGGTACGTAATTATCATCATAATATGATCATAACTGCTAAAATACGATACCTTACAGTCGCAACGACTAAATTGTTGTTGCTTCAATGTAAAGTATAAAAAACTACTTTCTACACAGCCAGCATTTGCGCATTTGATAAACAAAAAACAACATTTCAACTGTTAGTATTGAAATGAATATAAGCATACAAAAACTACAATGTCAAAATATAATAACATTAGCAACCATAGACTCTCTACTGAGATCAAATCAAGCGTCCGTTGCTTCGCCACCCTTATTGTTAATGAAACAAAACGCAAATGCAAGCATTGTACTGTACATAAGATAGTTCACAATGCCGCCGACAAGTGAAAGTGTTACTTTCGACTTTCATTAGGTTTTTGTAAGTGTATGTATGGGTCTCCGGCGGCCGAGCCATATTGTCTCGCGACATGATTCTGGTCAGCTTTTCTAGTAAAAGGTGTCTACGCATCATTGCTTTTTCTGTACACTTTTTATTCATTCCTATTTTAATGTCTCGGTTGTTTTGTCATTAGGGTATCTTAGACTTAATATGAAAGTTGTTTTTAGCTGCTTATGAACATTTTTTTTATAATTCCATTATATTACTAAGTTGTTTTAGGATTAGTTAATTACTATCCTATAGCTGTTTTGTATGCGATGAAAAGTGATAATTTATTTTTTTTTAAACATAGTCCAATATTGTTTTATTTTACAAATGCTGTAACATTTATTAAAAAATCCGTTAATAAATAATGAATAGCATTTTCAAACAATAATATTGTTTAACGGCAATATTTGTTTTAAATGTGTGTAGGCTTTTATTGCTTGCGTAGGGGCACCTTTACTGGTTGGAATGATATTATTAAGACTGGACCTACTTAGCATTAATGATAAATTTTATTATTTCCTTTACGTCGCATATTAACAGTTAATAGTAACAGCAACAATAATAGCTACATATAACAAACAAAATAAAAAAACTAGTGAGACAGTGACTGACCAGTGAGGCAATGGCCTTATATTTTTTACTGTTTCTCAATTCTGATTTAAAGGATATTCAATCATCCGGAAAGTTAGAACATTTGACATGCGGAATCCTGGCAGCTTATTAATTTACTTGAATGGCAGTCTGATGTGAAATTGATTCCCATTCCTTACACGCAGCGTTATTTCCTCAAAGAGGATGCCAGAGATCAATTACTAATCATTACTTGATGACAGTACCAGTATTCGTTCTTCGGCTTCTTAGAGCAGCACACTATTATTTCAATGTTCCTATAGGGTTCGAATTTTATCTGAGTATTTGAAAGAGAGTTTCAATACTTAATAACTTCTTGGAATTCTCGGAATCCTGTAAAAGGATCAGTTAAACACTAATGTCTACGATAACTCGAAATAGTTAAAAAACGAGCTTTTAAGGCGATTAAAAAATAAGTCCATGTATGATGCATATATATGCGAATGTCATCCGCAAGTAAATCAAAATTTGGAAAACATAAGGTTGAAACCGTTACTTATAACCGAAAATTGTCATTGATTGCCGACTTAAGCCATCATTTTCAGTAATCAATGAAATATTGTCTACATTCCTTGATTTAAGGCTAACCAACAGACCATTCAAACTGAGATGATGATGAGAGTGGATAAACATTTGCTCACGATGTAAAAGCACCTCTCAGTAGTTCTCCAATTCTCAATAGTTTATTTTTCGGCATATATATAAAAGAAACAAATACACATGTAATAAGAACACCGTAATATGTTTTGTTTATTTTCATTTAAATTCAGAAATTTAAAAAACAATGCTGAATAAATGTTATAACTTCTTTGTAACAAATACAGTAACAGTTTTCTTGTAAAGTATTTGCTTTTGGTTCGCTTAAAATCAAAATAAATTTTTGGTGCGATATTTTTTCCTTTTTTATTTCTCTTTATGTTTCTCTAAAGAACGGCAGAAATCTTCTTGTTCCATTTGATTTATGAAACTGACATCTAGACATCTAGATACACGTAGTTAGCTAGGCTTTTGTAACTTGGAAATACATATAACCTTATGTGCTTCAAGAAACATCAATAGAAAAATTTAATTGCTCTCAATTGTGAATTATCCCCGATGCTTTTGAATGGGTATCGGACTCAACTATAACCGCTCTACCGTGCACTGACCGTTTGTTGCTAAAATTAAGCGGAAAATTTAATAGTACAACCACTTGCTACGTGATCGCTATCTTACTCTTTTGATGCTGACACACTTTCCTCTTTCATCTGGAAAGACGCATTGACCCATGTTTCTTTTTTCAGTGTATTTCAATTAAATGTACATCGTTCTGTTATGTACCTATCACTCCAACTTGACATCGATACAATTGGTAAAAAATATATAAACGGTTATTGAGGTACTTAGGACTTACTCCGTTGTTACCATTTAAAAAGTGAACTTTTTGTTACACCTTATTTAAAACTTCGTATGTTGCCTAGTTCCCTATATAGTAAGCTTTTCATTTGTCTTAAAAAACAGTTTTAGCAGAGTTTCAGGTAACCATTACTATCATTATTACAATTTTTGAACAGTTCGCCTCCATTGTCTAAAGTATCCTTTCGTCCCCTAACCCCTTGACATGGGGCAAAAATAATTTGAGTATTTGTGAAGCACCCGTACAGTACGCCAGCTTGGGTATGTTCTTTGATAGATGATTGTTTTGAAATGAAAACAGTTTTATACACTGTCATTACATCTATTCGTAAATGTGGAATGTGGTTAACCGTATCCTAATCTTCGCGCGGTCACAATCACAACGGTATCGGTTGCGTTGCGTCGCGTCGAGGAGCGTCAAAGTTTCGGCGTAATGACCTGCGCCGGCAGCGGCAGTCCCCGCGCGCCACCGTCGATTGGGCACGCTTCGTAGCTACATTCCACGACAACTCGTCGTCCTGTCAACTGCTGTCAGTATTGCCTTACTGCCCATCATTTTCACCTCCTTCAATGTCACTGAACTTTCTTAAGACAAATGACTACTGCTTAACGAAACTTCAAAAATTTCATCATTCCAGTTTGCAAAATTCCAGCAATTAGCAGTATATGTCTGAATAAGCCACCTTATGCTGATTATATACTCATTTCCATATGGAGACTTTTAACAGTGACAGTTGGACAAATCGCAGCTCAGAGGTCACGGCGACCGACACCTGCACTTGACATACACTTTATGTGACATCAATTTTACCGTAAGGCCGTTTTCATGTCAGAGAACCGATCATCGATTTAAGAACGTTTTTTTTTGTGCTGTCCAAACCAAGAAGTTGGAACACGACATCAAAATACTGACGGGAGGCGGGTTAATAACAGCTATTAGTAAATCGCTCTGAGAAATCTCCAACAATGAACTGGAAATATGCTCATTGCTCATGTCTCATTCATTAAAGTTTTTACGATCCGACTTTTGTCTTAAATCTATGTCAGACTTTTTTTTTCATCTCTAAATAAACTAAGCAATTTGCCCCAGAGCGGCTATAATATCGTGATTAAATTATTATCTCCGCACATCTATGATTTGCGTGTTGCTTTCCAATTATTGTCTGTTGTATTCATTTTTGCATGCACTAATAAAGATTAAGCTAAATTTAAATTACAATGTCCATTACTAGTAGTATTACAAAGCATTTTCCAAAAATTATTTAGCGGTAAAGTTTAATCAAACACTATTCGAGTGTGAGAGTAAAATAGTTTTTATATGCTTACTATCTTATTCTTATTTATCTTTTTTCTTTTCGTTTAACAACATCAACAACCTTAAACATTGATTGACTTCAATTATAACAACCCTGTTATTAATAAAACTACGAGTAAGTTAATATTCAATACGCCGAAATAAATTACTTAGCCGACTTTAAACACAAATCATAATTTTCTATTAAAAACAAATTTCTTATTGAGAACTTCCTTGTGACCTAAAAAGTAGTGAACTCGGGAAAGTACAAATCTAGCCCACTTTATCCTTTAAGTTTTATCGGCACTTAAAGGTTTAAAGTTTGAAAACTGCAAGTTACTGGAACCGCTTTAAGTTAATGATCAATGTTATATTTCTTTGCCAGGAAAATTACCTGCACTCTCATACTCCCAACGACACTGAGATTATGTTTTCTAATACTATTGCCTTATTTATTTGCTAAATAACTGTTTGATATTCTTAGTAAATAATTTATTTTATGATGTTTTTTAAGGTTGTTAATAACAATCTACTAGTTAAATTATTGAATAGCAAAATAGTTTTTATTCGTGTTGGCATATGTTTATATCGATTTTTCACAGTATATGTAGAAATTATGTACTGTAGTTAAAGCTAATATAGACATCCTCTGTTACCCAAATTCAAGTTTCTTCTTTTTATAAGAAATTAAAAGATCAGTTATTAAAAGAATGCGCGGTAAAGTTATCGATAGTCTCGCAAAAAGTCAGAAAGTAGTTTATGAATTGCGATTAAACTTTGGTGCATGCCAGAGAAGGTTAGCAAAAGCGTAACAAAGTAAGCCGGGCACTCCTGGGAAGATTTAAAACAAATCAATACCTAAATAAAACTATTATTTTCTGAGAGATTATCAATTTTACTAGCAACTAATAAGATTTCAGTTCCATGCACATGAATACTGATGTTACAGACATTAATAAAAATAATACTAAGCCTAATCTGTTTTTATAACAAAGGGCCAGGCCCCGAGACTTGTCTACTTATTCTACTTAATTTTGCTATAAAAACGTTAGTGGTAGGTTTTGATTCCTATTAGACTGGTGGTTTTTTTAGTAGGATTGGTTCACTGATCTTTATTTGTTTATAGTATCTTCATATCCATGATACAAATAGGCATTGCCCCGCTCAACGATTTATGGCCCGTTGTCCTGGTGATATTTCTATCCCAGCAGTGTTAACAGGTTGATGGTGATATTTGTTTCCACCATTTGAGATAAATAATAGGAAATAAACGTGTGTGTATATATTTTAACTTATCTTCTTGTACATTCTACAAAGCTGAAATATTCAACTCCGGTATTTGCTTGCCTTAAAATGTTAATATGAATATTTTTAATTCTTATACTGTTAGCAAATATGATGAAATGAAGCCGTAGTGTAGTAAAGTAGTGTCATCTAGTAACAATCTGTTCTCTCTATTTTTATTCTAATTATATGGTTTATTTATGAATTAAGTAGAAAAATGTGTAAAAACTACGCACGATTTATAGTATCTATGTAGAGTATACGGTGCTTAATGTATATATATACACAATGTGGA
Organism: Calamotropha paludella; assembly: GCA_927399485.1. Taxonomy (NCBI): domain Eukaryota; kingdom Metazoa; phylum Arthropoda; class Insecta; order Lepidoptera; family Crambidae; genus Calamotropha; species Calamotropha paludella. The sequence goes on along the minus strand of OV656815.1, from coordinate 14,366,834 downwards.
AACCGTTTAAATTTTCAATTGGATTCGGCACAATTGCATTAAACTTTATTTTCTCCAGCGAAAAAATCAAATTTAACCCTTACATCTGGTAAAAACTCGATAGTACCGCAATCTCTGAACAGTTGTTTTTATTATCAGATTGATTGATAAATATATGCCTTGTTCTTTTTACAGGTTGTCAAAAAGGATGAAGCCGACAAGGGTGAGAAGGAAACAGGAGAAGTTTTGGATTTCTTCAAGGGTATCACCACTGATATATTTCATCGTTTCTCCTAATCCTTTCTTGACTCTCTAGAACTACATCAATGCCTGTTGTCTAGTCTTTAATCCAAACTTCTAGGGTATCAAGAAAAGAAAGTCATTTGTAAAATCAGTGGTACCTCAAACTCATTACAATTAACCTTGCTAAAAATGTTGTTCCTGTTGACTCTCGGTATGAATATTTTACCGGTTGTTTAGAAATGTCAGACATAACTTTGTCTGAAAGAATTGATTAGAAACATGTATTTAGTAACAATAATTGAAATATTAGTGGCTTCCGTTAAATAAATGTCTGCATAACTCATTGCCCTTAAGATAAATAAGTAGGTAGATTAATAATTGTATATAAATCTTACTTTTACTGGTGGTAGAATCTTAAAGCTTTTTTCTTTACATGCAGAGACACATTTATTATTGGTGTTTTCCGAATTGAAGTATGAGAATACAACACGATAATAGACTCGGGATTCAACATCTTAGTTCTCATCTTATCTCGTCGATAACGTCCATACTAGGATGATAATTTTCTAGTATGGCATATGGCAATAATTTTATATGATAAGAGTGAGTTGCCAAAAACACCGACAACAAACAGAATACCAATACATTCGAATTTTAGTGATTTCTTTAGTGTAATATAAGCTTGTATTCTTGAACAAAAATTGTATGCATTCGATGTATTTTTGTACGTTTATAGCGAGGGTGCTATTTGGTCACAGCTTTGTAACTAGTAAATGAAGTGACGTGTTTTATAATTGATGCTGGGATGTTTTAGGGTTATTACCTGTTACGGTACCAAATTTTTAAATTCATGAATGTTATGGTTTATGTTGGTGCTCGGCCAAATTAGACTTAAAGCCGTCTTCCTTAATGTAAGTAATTCAATTACGTTCACTTTATTTCATTCCTTAGTTTGAATTTAGTGTTTCTACTGTCAGCGTTGTGAGTGGCAAGATATTAGTCTTATTTCCTAGTATTGTTCAAGGATATGCTTATTATTTGTGACTGCAATATTTCATTGTAGAGTATATGTCCAGTGATTTTTGATTACGTTGTTTTATGACCATGAATTGACGAGAATTATTAATATTAAGTTGAGTATAATAGTTTCTGTAGAATCAAAAATCGCTTGAATCAAAAAAGCCTGCTTATTTGAACTAAGGTATAAGCTCATTGTTATTATGAAATAAGCTTAGTCGGTTGTCGTTGTTTATTTAGTTTGTTTTATGTGGATGCTTGAACTCTGTCTCGAAATACAATTTCAGATTATGTTATGTTAATGTTATTTTAACACGAAATGTATTTAACGGATTACCAAATTTTGGTTGTCAAATAATTAACATGGTATGTATAATTGGTACATATACGAAATCACGTAAATTACATATTAATCAATAATTAATTTAATATCCGAACAATTTTCAGAACACTATGTTAAATCGTATCGACATAGTTTATGCGTATGCGCAAATTCATGCTCTTGAACTATGTATACATGATACTGTTATTTGGTTCTTTTGTCACATAAGCAATAACGTACAAATACGGAAATGCGGTTAATCCGTCGATGATTTACGGCGCAGCTGTATTATCGGCTCGACATCATATTTGTTTTACTTAACAGATCTAGTGACCACCTGCGCTTCCAGAACTCTCTCATTAGCAAACAATGATCTTGCGTCGGCGCACCGCACTTAGTTCCGGAGCTAGCAACTATTAGTACAATAGCATGTTTTAATAATTCAATTCAAACTTTGATAAATTATTCGGTGCCCCTTGACTTTAATTATAATCCAATAGAGTTTATTGGAATGAAAAGAAATTTACTTTCGTTACGTTACTAGATTTTTTTTATTTGCCACTTTAAACTGTTTTGACTTATATATTTGCCTATTCCCATAATCGTCTTTCTTCATTCATCCATACCATTATCTTCAAAACAATAATCAAAAGTAATTTATATATACTAGATACACCAAATTTCACCAATCGATTTTCAATTTAAATTTCAATTATAAACTGGGTTCAAATTCTATTAAGAAATATTAGTAGGTTGATAAGTTGTGCCGTTGTTCATACACCATAAGCTTTTGAAATGGGCATCAATGACTCAATTTTTATTGAAGTTTAAATTAAAATTATTTCGGTTCAATTCAAATAAGCGCAAAAATATATTAATTGTGGATAGAAGTACCGACATTTATATGTCGTTGCAATCCACAATGCACATGAAAGTGTCATCTTTTTACAATAATTTCAATGATCGACTTCTAATACGTCGTTTAGTTAACGTACAAGTTACAAATGACTTTTCAAAAATCTTAGTAAATAAAGTAACTTTTTATATTTTTCAGCAGCAGCAGGAAAGTAAACTACCGTCGACAGCGTTGCCTATCTTGCTATCTCCAACACTATAGAGCGATCAATAAACTGTAGATAAGCGCGGGTAGGTCGCGCGCCGCGGGCGACACATCTATAATCCCGTGACGTGTGTTTTGACAGCTAAACGTGGCCGCTTATTCAATGTCACTTTTTACCAGCGTTTCTGCGCTACAGTTCAACGGCCCCGTAACTTCAAAACTATTTTTACCGTGTAATTGCATGCATACCGACCGCTTAATTACCCGAAACTGCTGTCAAGACACAGTACGCGATGTAAAAAAAACAACATGGCGCCGCTCCTAAATTATATTTCGTTAACCTTCACCTCAGTAGACGTCGTCTTGAATTAATCTAGTTTAGAATTAAGGCGGTGGGCACGGCGTCCAGTCTCTCTACGCTGATATTTCTTGCCAAACACGTTCATACTCAAAATAGAGATATTACCATTTTTGATACACCTATGTTTTTATTCTTCTTTCGGCGATTGTTAATAATTCGCTTGCCATTTATGAAACTAGTCACTTTCCGTCAACTTTAACATTATTCTCATTAATAATAAAGGAGAATGTACGTTTTACGTTAATTTTTCATCTATTAGGAAATTAACTCCTCATAAGTGTTATTTCTACCAATGTATTGCCGGAAATAAAATTACAGATGAGTGATGAGAACTGTTTTATTAATGATGAATGAAAAATATTATTTCACCCTTTCTCCGGAACTAATAAAAAGTATGGGTACCTGCTATACCTCCGAGAAGTTCTTGAGAGAACGCTTAAAAGACATCTCCCTCTGTTTTGTTTCACTTGCGAACACTCTTGCATTTTGACAAACACTTCTCGTTCCGGCCACAACAAATGTATTAATGTCAACATTTTTTTACGTATTCATGTAAATACCAGTCATGTTTGGCATTATTTCACAGTGACTGGATCGTAAGTTGGTAATTTTTATTCAAAAAGAAAATAATTTTAAATAGTTTTTACCATAGCAAACTGTATAATAATTCAGTAATCATCTACCAAGATGTTGCATTAATTATTAGAATATCACGCCCATTACGAGTTAAGCATTTTCTGTAGGAATTTCTCTTTTATTCAATAAATAATGTTTAATTTTTAATCCCTTAGGCTACTTACCAAATAATGTTTTCTAAGCACACTTTATCAATTTCACAATTTAGGTTACAACGTATTTCTGCAGAGACTGTTTATGCACAAAATATATAAATCCGATTACTTTTTATATATGACAGTGTATTATACTTATGTATAATGTATTGTATATGCTACTAAGTAACTTTAAATAAACTATACAAAAATTATCAAAAAGTATCACAAATTTTTCAATAAAACTTTAATTTTATGATGATAATCCAAGTGAGAATCATCACGAATGCAAAATCCATGTGTAGTATTTTTATTTCAATTATACGTTTTTGATTTATTAAAGATCGATTGATAATTCTTGTATGAAAAATCAATATACATTAAAATACTTTGGATTTGTAAATGGAATAGCTTTATTTTCTTACGTGCCAAGTCCATGGAACTCTTCCGTAAGTACTTTTATAAAAACTCAAATGTCCATGTTTTTAATGTAATATTAATCGTGGTTTGGATATTGGAAATGTGTGCCTTTTCCTAGTTTCTAAGAGTTTAAAAGTACTTATGTGTAAATATAGAATTTTCCAATTATCTTTTAGTTATATTTCTCTATTGCCAGTAAGTGAATTTGTTGTACCTAAGCTTTACAAAGACTGTTGTCGATATGTACATCACACAAAGCGAACTACTCAGTCCATTTTGTTATACTTATCAGTGAGTTCTTAATTAGCTCTATCTCGAAAAAATAACTTTTGAAAAATGTTGTTTGTAAATATTTAGACCATAATAAATTATATAAGAGCTTTGATTAGAACTTTTGCTAGATCGCTAGTGTATTGTTGTACTGGCTTTGATACATGTACACTTTAAATATTTTTGTATGAAATGTATTATAAATATTGTAAAGTTGATCGATCGCCAACGGTACTGTAGTTCGGTCTATAACTGTATATATTAAGATTGTAACTTTATTCATCACTTATTCTAGTACGTGTATATTCAATATGGAATAAATATGTGTTATTATTGCTAATTGTCTTATATTATTTCGCTTTCGGATCTAATTATTTTTTTGCTTATCACAGTTCATTGTTCCATGGCAATGTATGATTAAGTTCGCACATTCATTCAAGGCTTGTCAAATTAAGATTCATTTGGTTAGGCACCGTTATGCGTGGTTTATTCAGGTGAAGTTATTAACTCGAACTATTGCCTATTGCCGGTGACCTAGTAGTTTAGTAGAAGTTTAGTTTAGAGATTTCTCCAATTATACTGTCACCGCAGGGAACTACAGTTCAAACTAATAATTACGAGGAAGTCTAAAAGATCGTTAATTATTTTATTATGTAAAAATAAAAATGTGCGAGTTATATACCAACTTGGAAACTTGATCGCGTCATATTTCAAAATCCATCCAGGACGGTTATCTATTGTCGAATGTGCTGCATCAGTAGTCTTTATTGTTATTGTCGTAGTAAAATAGATCCGTTCCATCGCCACAAATATTCTTTTGACAAATCTTTATTATTTCAGAAAATAAATCTCTTATTGTCCTCAAGAACATACAACTTCAGAACACAGAATAAAAAATAGAAAACTTATATGTTACAGTTTATGTACCAGGACTTCTTGAACTTCTGGAATTATAATATAAGCCTTAACGGACCTTGAATATGCCATTTCAGACAATGGACGCGTTTTTAATAACCTCCAATATGCCGATGATACTGTTCTAATGGCGTCTACAGATTCAGACCTTAAGAAAATAGTTGTGAGTTTAAACGAGTGTAGCGTAAAGGCGGGACTCAGAATTAATGCGAAAAAGATAAAAGTTATGGTCCTTTCCAAGCACTCAAATTTGAGTCCGGCAATTAGTGTGTCCGGTGTGAGTTAGATGTTGTGCGCAAATATAAATACCTGGGCACTTGGTTAAATGAAGACTGGGAAAGTGATATGGAGATAAAGACTCGCATAGTAATGTTTCGCAGAGCCTTCCACAAAACGAGATCGATACTTTCCGGTCGTAACATCAGTATTCCCTTGCGCACCCTTCAATGCTACATTTGGCTCATAGTTTCATATGGTTGTGAATCTTGAACCATTAAGGTAGTTCTCCGAAAACGGATAGATGCTTTTGAAATGTGGACTTATCGACGCATGCTCTCTATAATCTGGACTCAAAAAATCTCCAATAACGAAGTTTTGAGACGACGCGTCGGCCAGAACCGCAAATCAATGCAAACCATCAAAAGAAAAGTGGCATAGCTCGTTCACGTCTTTGGCCATGAGAGATACGATCTGCTGCTATTAATAACTAAGGGAAAAATCGCGGGAAAAGTGGAGTTGGCCGCCCTAAAAATCTTGGTTGCGTAACGTTCGGAATGAACTAGAGTCACGAGCGCAGCAGAATAGATTCACCTCGCACGGGACAAGGAAGGGTTTTCCAAGCTGATGTCCAACCTTCAGTGTTTGGAGAGGAACATAAAGAAGACACTGGACAAATTTTTCCAAAGGACCAATGTGAGTGACCCAAGTTGATCTTTTGCGGCGTATAGACGTCAAAACTAATCAGTCAAAACTATTATTTAAAACATTCGGCAGTTAGAGAAAATATTCATCGAATAAATTTAATAAGCAGATATGGTTTGAGTACCTACCATTTATTAGCTCATGCAAATGCTTGGAATTCCTCATTTCGGTTTTATTTTACTCTTTATTGCACCAATTTTTCTCTATGTGACAAAAAAAATGTCTAAATTGCTTTTTTTTGTGTTTGATGGACTTATTTTAAGAGAGATCTCTTCCAGCCAAAGTAAGCAGGTGATATAGAGTGTGGAGATGTGCAGGTAATAATGAAGTATTGGCAGTGAGTTAATTGTTGCTTATCGATCATATTTATTATCTTTTGATGTTGTTTATACCTAGTAGTTGTGATGTGAACTTAATTTTATCAAACCCGTCTACGAACAAAAAGCTATAATACATTTGTTTAATTAATAATGCATTAGGGTATGTAGTGTTTTGTGATCTAAATACAAGCGATAAAGAAACTCTTCAAATATAATCCTTTTAATGCAGTACATTAACCTATGAATATGAAGTCCGCGGTGGGTTTTTATTGATCTCATATCAGTCATTGACGACATAATCTAGATTGTACGTCAGTATAAAAGCAAAAAAATGATGAATCAGCGACTATACTTTTTATATGAATTCTCTCCAACAAATGATGAAAGAGATATATCGAAATGTTTGTATGTAAATATGTAAAGTTAAGAACCGGAAATTATATAAAAATATAACTGAACCCGACAAGACATTACCTGTGTATGCAGTTGTTCTACCAAAATATTGTCAAGATTGCAATAAAGCCCACTCAAAATCAGGTAAACTCTAAAAATATTTCTGATTGGCTATATAAGAAATATTGAATACATCAATTAAGTTGGGAAATAATATGAAATAAACTTTTTTTTCACATTTTTTCCACATAACAACAGAAATACTGTTAACTTCTTATATTAACTTTTAGTAACTGCTAAGGGTGGTGTGTGTCTGTTGACATGCCTTGCGGTGTCCAGCAGACTAGAAAGCACTGATCCTCCATCTTCCCCGTCTCCTGACAACCCGTTCAAGGTCCTGTCTAATTAAACTACTCTCTCTTAAACTGTTACCAATGCTAGTATTGTTTAGCAACAATTTTGCTTTGCTCTGTCAAAAGTAGTCTTTGGTTAGTATTAAACTGCTTTCTTGCAACTTTCGTAAGAGTTGGTCATTTCACAGATAACCATAAATTTATTATCACAAGCTCCTCAGTGCTTCTGCACATTAGCACTCATCAAATCCACTGGCCTCGACCCATGTTCCCTACCGTGTCTTCATTTATAGGGATGTCCTGCAGCTATATTTATTGGCTGAAAGAAAATCATGGATATTTTACCAACGATAGCATTCAAAAACTTTCTAGATAGGAACAACATGGGTAATATTATAGTTGTTAGCGTTGCATACGAATTTTCAGTAAACATCACATCCTGTACTTAATCCGCATTGGTTGCAACTTGACTACGCTTTCCTCTCAGTTCGTGAGCTAACGTGTCATCGCTCTTGCCGAAGCTCGTGCTATCTTAATGGCCTCACTTATTACGTCGCACAATATGGCCAATTAGTCCAACCAGCGGAGATTTGCCACTGCGGGAACAAACCGCATCGGTCGCAGTAACCACAATGCGTGCAATTACCTCTACTCCTGACAACTCCATCACTCTGCGAAGGTACAACCAATGTAATTGCTCGTGTCTTGTTAAAAGTTTTCTGTGACGTAAATCACCCTAATTTATGAGTCGAACCAAGAATATATTTCGCGCAAACGTCAAATCGCTAGAAGCTATCTGAAAGGTCATTATAGATTCCTCGTCGTCGGACCATTACACACCTCCACGCTACAGGTGTGTTTTAGTCATTAGTTTATTTTATCGTGATAGCATCTTGACGGATGTAGACACCGAACATCATTACAATGGACGGGATGTTTTCCTCTAATGGACAAAATGACGTGGACTACAGCGTGGTCGACGCCTATTGATGCTCTAACGAAACCGATATGCAAAACAAAAATAACAGTATTCGCACATCGTTTGTATTAGTTTTTTATTTGGCACCGATAAAAACTACATAGCGCGAACTTATTACGATGAACAAATTGAACGTGGCGTCGTAATTATGGTGCGGTGTAAATTATTTAAGTAGTAATTACAGAGGTCGAGATGCTGGTAATTGACAGGTGGGGACGATGTGACCCAGTAACGGCCCAGACGGTAGGACCCTCGACCGCGGCATGGTCAAAGAAATAACAGCGATCAACCACAACCCACATCAATCGTCAACACTTCGTTACGATAACAAATGGAAAAAGCCTTCGTGCCTAGATGTTCGGCAGCTGTTACCCACTTACTAGACTAGGTGAACTAAAAATACCTACTAGTAGAAAGTCATGTTAGAAAGGCAATCAATCAATCAATCAAGGATCGATGAACTTATCATGTTTTGGTAACTTCGACCTATATTTTTAAATATCAGTCAATGGTTATTAATTACTACTGCCCACACAATATTTCAGCGGGCGTGGACATTCACAAATTCCGAATTTGGCCTTTTACCTTTAAACAAAGCTAATAATCGACGGCTAGGAGTTACTGGATCTTTTGCGTTGCGGGACGTAGGTCAAACACAACGAGCACATACCCCAATAGAGTAGAAATGTCAATTATTTTGTTTGAAAACAATTCCGCTAATTCGCCGCCACTCACACTGCGCTCCGATTGGCTATCCTAAGGTCAACTATCGCTCTAGAGATGTGGTAGTGTCCAAGTATCTAAGGTTCATCGATATCGATAGCCAATACATCTGTAATTATAGCAAAAGTAAATAATACAAACGTGTACTCTTATGGAAATAAATGCCTGTAAATGCTGCTAGTGATCAAATAAGAAGATATTAACCGCTGAATTGCACCTCAACAAGAACCAAACCAATAGGCTTGTATCCACTAACAATATATCGGATGTGTTACAGTTTCTAATTATCAGTTATGATATAGACAACAAAAACTAAAACTATTTATCCTAATACTTTAAGATTATTTTTATTATCAGAAAATAAATTCGGAAGAAATAGGCATTAGGTCACGTGACGGTAAACACCAACCAGAAAGAGTTACGACACGCCCTGCAAAACATTACTGTTGTGGTTGACGTTTTCATACATTTTTCATACTATTACTATTTCTATTTCACTGCATTTTAACAGTTTGTTCTTATTTAGTTTTTACACTTTCGCTCACATTACACATTTGAATAAAACACTTTTTTACGGATTTTGCGCATATTTATATTATATTAATCCTGAAAATACATGACAACCATTATCTTAGTCATCCTGTGATCACTACTCCTGTAAAGGAGTCGAAAGTCAGGATTAAATATAAAATAAAATCTGCGCAAAATTCGTAAAAAAGTGTTTTATTCAAGTTTGTTCTTATTTAGTTAGACTACCGTTTGGTGCAACGGCAGCGATCCTGGCAAATGTTTGTGTGATGAATACGATCATTTCTATAAATGTTAAATGTCTACGTATCATATATGTATGTCTATCCGTTATCTTAAACACAAGCCTTACAATGCTTACTTTGGGCTAGGCTAATCAGGATGAATGTAGGAAATATTGTTATTATTATAGTTATTCAATATTATTGCCATGGAATCGGAATTTACCACAGCAAATAGTAATTATTTAGCCAAAATTTATGCCGTTATTGTTGGTAGATATTTCTTGCAAACAGCGACTTTTACTCATCAGAATTCCGCAATGTTAAAACTTCGACGTAAGTATACAAAAGTATAAAATATTTATTATAAACTTAGCAGTTTTTCAGTTTAGCGGAATCACTTATTGCTTTGTACCTAGATATTTTTATTGTTTTGACTTATTTATAGGTTAAACACACAAAAACTACTTACATCAAAATGATCTTTACAAAAAGACATTCCTGTATTTGTTGATAAACAATAAATACCATCTCTCCTTGCGAGTTTTTCTTTTTTTCCGCAACTGTGTGTTGTTTGTACATACTTAACATATATAAATAATTTGTCTGGCATTTTAAAGTTCGGCTTTACCACTGGGGCACTATACAGTACTTGTAATACGAGGGATTCATTGTTAATTAAATAATTCTGACAATCGTCGTACAGAGTATTGTTTGTTTTGCACGGCGTGACGTCATTCAAGACACCATGACAGTTTTAAGCGTATTCAAGAGAAATTTAAATTGGTTTTTTAAAATGCAAAATACATATTGTTAATGTTCGATTTTTAAAATGAATTAGCTTCGTATAAATTCTTCTGACTGATTGTTTCTCATCATATGTCTTTTTAATGCTAAAAGAAGCTAACACAAAAAAACAATTTCTTTGTTACAAACCAAACAAGTATAAAAACCGTTCAACTGTTTATTCCAACTACACTAGATACCTAATATATCGGTATAATCGATCAAGATTTACATAATCAATAATGCACAACACTATCAATTAGATCATTAATGCAAATATTATAATTTAAAAATTACTTTTACGTTTGAATAAAATATGTAAAAAGCTACAATAATGTTATTTATCGATTCACCCTTTGATCCTTTGAATGCAACACTAGTGTTGAGAACGTGGACTAGAAAGAGATGGCGTAATGAGAAATTACGTTATGTGGAAGCAGGACGTATAGACACCTGAACACGTGCGTCAACCATTTCACTTTGATTGTCCAGTTTAACTTGAGCCCTGACAAATTTTTATAAAAAGTAATTTTTAACTATAACTTTCCGATGAAATGTTATTCCGTCAGTTTTATAATTTGAAGTTCTGCTGTTTTTGCCACACCACCGAATAGAACGGCACGCCATTATGAAACTATTTAATTGAAATTAAATTTCGGAATAAGCAGACACGTACGCACAGATCCAATACTGGTTTTGTACTGTTTTAGTGGGAGCGAGCGTTAATATTTATAAGTGACAAATCACTAATCAGTTGCGGAGGCGGACAGCCCAATATTACCACTCTATTGGGATATGTGCTCGATGGTCAAACATCACGCGTTACTCTATTTTTTATTATCTTCTTTCCTTTCATACAAAGTCTACATAACTGTACTAATTAAATAGGCACTTCACTACTATCATAAGCTAAGTAACGCGGTAGTAGATAACTAGTTAAGTACCGTGTTTTATTCCACACTTTTTTGTCCGAGTCATTATACTTATCAAGTAGTACCTTATTATTTGAGTAGATATATTTTTTAACTCGAGGCGACTGTCTAATTAGAATTTTTGCGTGTGGCGCGTGGGCTCAGGATAACGGTCACTTATTAAATACACTTGCTTCTCAATCGATTGGTTCATTTATTTATCATATAAATATATACTCGCAAAAAACATAATTATCCGAATACAAGACAAATACGAAGCTTTTTTTATTGAGTCATCCGACTGGGGCGTCTTTTTATTATAACTGTATCGAAAGTACAGATACATAACACAGATAATATATTCATAATAAGCGTTCTGTTCATGCCTATTGTTGGATTTCATTATATAACTTATCACTAAGGCGTATGTACGGCTGTAAAAATTAAATAGGCTTATATTATATGATTTTTTATTTAGTCCTGAATATAAATCCCAAAACAATTACAAAATGTGTAATGTGCGCGGAAGTGTTAGAACTAAATGTGATCCATATTATTAAAGAAGGATCTCTTCTTTTTTACAACATGGATAATAGCGGTGCAAAATATAATTGTTATCAAAATCCATATACAGCTGAAATTAGCATCGAAGAGAACTTTTAAGTCTTAACGCTAAAGACTAGACTTATTTTGGAAGATCTAGCAAGACTGTCTGAAATATGTCTTGTAATAAGAATTCTTTCGACAAGCCCTAAAGTGGGAAAAACTGAGTTTTATAATAAGAGAATGTAATAAGAGAACTCATGTCCAAAAAAGAAGCTCAAGAGCTTTTAATGTTTTTTGCTCAATTTTGTAAAATAAAAACAGATTACATATAATATTTATTTATTAACATTCACATAACAATGATGACGACCGTTTGGACCGTTCGGTGGGAAAGGGGGAGAAATATTTATTTATTTACTCTTCGGACGACCAACAGCTATAATAAAGAAATAATTTACATACATAGCAGCACAAAGCCAATTACAGGTCATCACAAATAATAACATTATACATATAACGAGCACTATTATAAATAATAACTGAGTATAGGTACACTTATAATTTTAGGAGTCATCAAAGAATATTGAACTCATAATTCGCTTTATCGAAGCATCACTTGTGCAAACTGCAAACAATAACAATATTATAGATAGCAGCACCGCAGAAACTTTGCTTATTGCTCCTGGAACAACTGCAAGTTGACGACAAGTTGTAGAATAAAATAATCTTTATTAACAATGGTCATTTCTTTGAAGTTTTTTTTTCTAGGATTCTTTTAAAGTAGAAAATACATGCCGAAATCTTTTAATCACTTCCTGCAAACTTTACTGTAAATATTTGGCCTATTTCTCACTTCCATAGTGACAATGATGATTATAAATATTTCCATAGAGTTGGCAAGTACTGGAGTCTTGAGTATACATAACCATAAAAAGGAATAATAATCATAGAAGTACTATGGTTGGAATTGAAATCTTTATAGATATTGATATGTTCTCTTAAATCATTCCACATAATTTTATTTTATCATCAATAGTTTTAGCAGCGCACGCAATTTTAAAGGTATTTTTAACACCTTGGATTATATTACCTTATTACTTTTTAATAAATATAAATTCGCAGTACCTAATTATCAAACAAAACTTGCACAAAATTCAAGATTTTGCTGAGACATCCTTTGATTTTATGTATAGTTAACAAATGATCACTGGATTTGACTTTGCCGACTTACGTTCATTATTCCTAAGCTCCAAAATTTCTTCTGTAATGAGACATAACATCAAAATTTATGAAAAATTAGGACTACAATAAAAATACTTAATTAGAATCATGGACGATGTCTTAGTTATACATTATTTAGTTCTTACACTTCCGCGCCCATTACACCTTAGAATAAAACACTTATTTACGGAATTTTGCGCAAACAAACTCTGGAGTTTCTTTCGCCAGTTCTTCTCGGAAGGGCCTCCCAATTTCCGTACTGGTAGAAGACTCAGTAGTATATAGTGTAATCGTAATGAGAATTTAATAACTAAATAAAATGTAAAAATAAAACAATTTGATTTATATAAAATAATTTTAACAATTAGGAACGTGTCCGATTAAAATATTGTGAAGGTAGTAGAAAATACATCCTGTGATTACGACTCCTGTAAAGGAGTCGAAACATCAGGATTAAATATAAAATAAAATATGCACAAAATTCCGTAAATAAAGTGTTTTATTCTAATATTACATTACTTTAAACACTTTAACCTTCAGCTCATGAAGTGTCTCAGCATTATTATAGAGAAGAAACTACCTATGAAACTGTTTTATCTTGCGCTGTTTTTCCTAAACGAGATGGCTTAGATTTAAGGTTAGCTTATTATAAATTAAACGATGATTTCTATCGTGACCTGCACAAGAATTAAGGGCGCCTTACTTATGATACATTATTTTTAATAATGCAAGTAAACTGAACACATCATTCAGCCAGTCAGCAACCTGACGAATGCTCAACTTCTCAAGACAAAAGCGCGACGGATTTGAGGTAAATCGACGAGTCGTGACCGAGTCGTTTAATCATAAGCATCGAACCTAATTAGAGTAAGTCGCGAACCCTTGAGACCGGTAATGAAAATTACAATTGAACCTAGTTGTGGAGGAAAATTGCACTTGGCATGGCATTCCTCAGCATTATCAACATCTTACGATTCAGTGGTTGTCAACAAGCCACGAAACGCCAGTTATGCCAAGTTTTATTGTGATTTTATGAGAAAAACGCGTTTTTGTGAAAGCAGTAGTAGAAAACTTGTAAAGGTTAAAAACCTGGGAAAACTATAACCCACTTAAGAAGAAAGTCTGAAGCCGAAAAGTCGTGATTATCCTTATTTGCTATGTAGATGGTACATATTTAAAGCTAAAATTTATCATTATATCGGACTTAAAAATGCAGATAATAAAGCAAACGGAAGCTATGCTATTGTTCACTAAGAGCACTGTAACGACTTTCATATACAGACAATATTGTCAACTGTCGGTCGGAGATCGGTTTGTGTCGCCGAGGCAGTTTATAATAATAATAATAATATTTCTTACATTAAACTATTACCACACCAATTAACCTAGCCCAAAGTAAGCACTATAAGACTTGTGTTATGGATACTAGGATAACGGATAGACATATATCATACATAAATAACTAATATTAATAGATATATATATAAATATCCATGACTCAGGTACAAATGCTCGTATTCATCACACAAACACCTGCCCCTTCCGGGATTCGAACCCAGGACCGTCGGTGCGAAAGGCAGGATCGCTACCATTGCACCAAACGGTTGTCATAAAAAGTTTATGATATTAATTATACAATAAACTGTCTGGAAAAGAAAATTGCTTAGTACTTAGATATTTTATATCTATATCTCTACAAGTACTAAAGTGGCGAAACTTGAAATCCTCTTGGCAAAATAATTAGCTCACTACCAATACAATTGTAAGAACCTATGTTACGATCGTAACACACGTTCTATCTTCACATCAGAAGACTAGTACGAGCATTGAAATAAAATAAATGACGGTTAAGAATTTTAAGTAGTCTATTGCTGACTACATTTCCTTTAGCCTTGAACAATTCTATACGTGTTACGCAATGTATGTTTTATCGTGCTTCCTCGATGAAAGCGCAGGAAGTGGAACCGGAATATCGAGTTAACTATGCCAACTTTTTCTTGCAGTCTTGTTTACATAAAACATGCAAGTTAAACCTGAACTCATACGGTCATGTCCACTTGAGATTATTTTTATTTTTAAACCTTGAGGTTTTTTTACAAGGACACAGCTGGAGGTAATACCATAGCAAATACATAGTTAATGAGCCTGGTGGATGATTACAGAGGTTATATAAGCAACTTTCGGAAAGACCATTCATCAGATGGGAGATGGACTTTTGCATACTTAGGAAGATACAATTAAAAGTTGGCCTCATCTGGATTACCAGTCGTTGGCCACCGACTGCTAATGCAGGCTGGATGCAGCAAAATGCAAGGCTTATGGTTATTGGCAATGACTAAACCCGTATTTTTTTCAACACTTTTGTTGTATAGGATATCCAGTTTTCGATAACGAGAACCTAAAATTGTTCACTTTTATAAACCAAATCTCTTGATATAAAAGTGCAGTAGATAACTCCATATCGAAAAATTCGAAGGAATGCGAGTCTGATTAGCTCGTACAATAATAGTTCCGTACGAACTTGTTATAATTTGCTAATCACAGGAATCTACCCTCACAGATTTTGCTTTATTTAAGCTTCAAGAAAAAGATACTGCGAAGTGAAGACAAGTCAGGGTCAATTCCCCAACGAAAATTTGCACTAAAAAGAAAAGTTACAAAATGATCTTTGCAAATTCATTATAAGGTACTAAATCCTAAATAACAAATGAGCGAAATAATTAAAAATTAATTTCCTTATTATATAATTAAGATCAGCTTAACCATGACATCCCTAGACCAAACCAATTTATTATTAGTATCTTTGGATTAGATTTCTTTAATGAAAGAACCTTGATTTTTTATGAACTTATTTAGCTTATTTGTAGGTCTGGCTCTATCTAAACCCCATATTGTGTAAATGCAAATAATATCTATTCACCGGATAACGAAAAAGTGTTCACCAATGTTATAATAAACCGTTAGAGTTCAGCAACACGTAAAAAATTAGGTTTCTAGGTGGTCAGGCCTAGGTACTTATTGTAACTTGTTAACTAAAAGAGTCCAAAATAACTCGTGACTCAAATTCCGTTTGTGACTTTAAAACGATTCCTTAAAATAATTCATCTCAAGTAATAAAATATAAACTAAGTTGACTTACATAGCTGCAATTAAAAACAACCTCTCAAATAATCTCCTTCCTTATATCAAGAAGATAAGTAATATAATTATTTAAGAAAAACTGCCCTTGCCGAATTTCTTGCGATTTCTTCTCAATACAAGGTCTCCCGTCGTAGGACTAGCAAATAAATATATATGGCATAGTTGTTGACTTTCAAGCGTTTTATCTTATCTTTATCTTCCTTTTGCAATAAGCAAACTTGAGATGTATTCCAAAAGCCGTAAATCTCAAATTGCGTTGGCACCAATATAAGCATAATTTGCGTAAAGTAAAAATCAGATAGCTGTGTCTGCTTACTTACCAGTTTAGATATTTTCCTAAAAAGCTATATTTTGAAATATGCACATGCCTCGATTGTTTGCTCGCAAGTTTATAATGATACCTACTTTTTGTATAAGTTACCTGTTTACAGTCGAAAACTCGTGCCGCAATAGAGTGGTAATGTTATTATGATAGCAAAACTCCTCTCTTACTAAGGGACAATCGGTCTTATCTACATGGATATCTCGTGTAGTTATCACTCTATATGGCAGCCGTTCTATTATCACATCAGGTTGTTCAAAGCATGGTCGCACGGTAAGGGCTGCATTAGCATACAAGTAATATCGCGATATGCAGCGCGCTCAGATTAGAGTCGCAGGCGCAACACTTCCGCAATGTATTGAATTCGGTGGCTGGAAACAACGGACCTATTTGCCGGGTTTACATGTTACAACTCTATTCCCAAATTATTACAATCGACTTTTCCTTTGGTAAGGATGAAATCACATCTTTCTTTTAACAGCATCAACAACATAATTATACGCATCGTTAGCCAAAGGATATCCTTTCGGAATTTGGTTATTGCATGCTTTTAGATTTGATATAACGCTGTTTTGTCGATTCAAATTCTGTTAAGGCCATAGTTTTGTGAGATGAGTACATGCATTCTATCCCAAGTCATAGTTCTTCTTATGTATATATATATATATATATATATATATATATATAAATAAAACCCTGTCGCAGTGTTTACCCGCTATGAACTCCGAAACTAATCAACAGATTTGATGATTTTATTTCATTTTGTATAATTTTTTTGTATAAAAGTTTTGTTCGGAGATGAGTAAAGATGCTATAAAAGTTCATATTCAGTCGTGAATGACGTTTGACTCTCTGCCAGTGATTATTAACATGTCTATATTCACATAGCCGACTTGGGAACTTATGGTAACGTTGGCATCGTAATGAAGTATGTAGTCAACAGGGGATTTATATGACGTGTCCATTTTAGCTATCCTGACCACAAGTAGCGAGTTTGGCTGTTTAACATTTTAGTTCTTAAATGCTTTTGAAATGTCTTTTGTGCACTTAGCACAAATTTTAACTCTTGTCCAGCAAGAAAAACTACTGCTATCGTGAGTTTTGCTTCCACTAAAATAGCATTTTGTTGATGATTTATATTGGCAGCTGTCCTGTTCATTTTAATATTAATTTTATTAACACTGGTACTTGATTTATCGTGAAACTCGTATAGTTGTATTATGTATGACACATTCAAGCGCATTGGCAGTGCTATTTATTATTATAATAGTGGCTATGATCTAGAATCTATGTTTTCATTCTCAGTTCGATACTTTTATGTTTGTCTACTATTTGATTAATTATCATCCTGGTTATTAAATTGCAGCTTGCACTTTGTAGGCGTATTCTTAATAAAAACTTTACTTAATTAAGACTTTGGTATCGCTTTGAATGATTTTGTACCATGATCATTTTTACCATATTTTTAGGTTGCTAGGTGTACTGGATTTAATTATTAAAAACAGTTTTTCGTACTCCGACGAAAAAAAATATAACAAAAGTCATCGAATTAACATTTTTCCCCTTCTTCATTTGTGTTTTTATTTACATTTGAAGTTTTATCTATCAACACAATGGTTGAATGTGAGCTGGATGTGAGTATTTTAATGGTTTAGTTTGAATATGTAAGATTATTAAGGTTTTCATCACAACACTCAATCTGTATCAATTTGACGATTCCATCCCGGCCGATTGTCCCATTCTTGCCAGTCTTCTAAATTATTAACATAATTGTTAGCATCGATTATGATTGCCTAATAAAAGTTTATATGAATAACTTGAATACCTATGAGTTGACATTATGTATTATTAAATATATTCGTTTACAGGGCATTAAAATAACAATATCTTTATAAGAACCTAGCATATAACTATAATTATAGAAGAATCACATTGCTCGTATAATAATATATATTCATATACAGATTTTTGTTATATACAAGATTATCGTATTTTTTAATGATTTTTCCCGGCACAAGGTATCGTGTGATGTAACTCAACATTTTATCACAGATTAGACACATGTTTAACAATGGTTCGTTTACTGTAATAGCTTTTTTTTGCGCATTCTAATTCTGTAATTTGATATTGTAGAGGCACTTGCATTGCTAGCCATTTTATCTGTTTTATTTTGTATTTTTTATTGTAAACTAGCTTAAGGCAACTTGGACGTGTGGCCGTGTGCGAAATCTTAATATTATATATCTTCTTGGCATTCTGTTGAAGTTGAGAAGGAACTTTACACCGCAACAGTTGCTCAATCTTTACCAAGCCCAAGTTCGATCGTGTATGGAGTTTGTCTTCGTACGGTTCCGCCCAATACCAACTCCAAATGTTTGAGTCCATTGAGAGGAGCGCCAAGAAGCTCATGGGCAATGACGATCTTTTAAATAACAAGCTAAAGAGCCTTCAACATAGACGGAAGGTAGCCTAACCGTTTTTTATAGGATACATTTCGGAGAATGTGCAGCAGAATTGCATAGCCCTGTTTCGCCGTTCCCTTTTTTTCATTGGACAGCTAGACTTACAAATAGGCGCCACCGTTATATGGTTGATATACCAAAGAGTCGCACTAAGTGTTTTGGTTCCAGTTTTGCTATACGTACCGCTAAAGAGTGAAACTCTTTGCCTAAATATGTGTTTGCTAAAAATACAATGTCGGGGTCTTCAAGTCACGAGTGAATAGGTATCTTCTAGGCAAGCGCGTCACATATTAGTTCACGTCATCGCTTACCATCAGACGAGATAGCGGTCAAGAGCTTACCTATTTACAATAAGAAAATAAAAATGTACTGATTAGAGTATATGATGTGCATACTCCGATTCGTCCGTTGCTTATGAAACATACTCCTGCGCCTTAATTGACTCCGGCAATAAAGGCTATGGCCAAACGTGATAAGGCTAAAGAACAGCACAAATCTTCTAAATCTGTAGCCACACTATCTGTATGTAAAAATCTGCGCAACATTTGCAACCGGATGTGTAGGGATGCCAAACGCAAATATATTCACTCTAAATCGAAAGCATTGCTCATGAAGTTTGCCATAGCTTCATAGACCTTAACTCACTTAACCAACGCTTCTCCTCTCCACCAGTGATCATGGACACTTTCTCAAAATCTAGACTACTAGCTTTTTTGTCAAGGCTTAATACACCTGATTGCTCTGTTTTCAATTTCGAAACGGTCACTGAAGCTGATGTTATAAAATGCATCAAATCAATATCTTCTAATTTGGCAGCTATGTACTCAGTCTTGAAAATGATTCTTCCCATTTTGGATAACATTGTACGTGTGATCACTCACATTTTAAATTATTCACTGGCTCGTAATATCTTTCCTGATGCGTGGAAAAATACTAATATCATTCCTCTTCCCAAAACCTTCAACCCAAACTCCTTCTTACAATGCCGTCTTATATCCCAGTCTTATCTAAAATACTAAAATCTCTCGTGCATATACAACTTTATTCCTTCCTAGTCTCCAATTCATTGTTGTGTCCCTGTTGTGTGTATCAATATGGTTTCCGTCCATCCCACAGTACTGTTAGTGCACTGCTTAACGTTAAAGAAAATATTCGCTGTGCGATAGATAACACCAACCTAACTGCGATTATATTATTGGTTTTTAACAGTGCAAACGCACACAATTGAACAATTGTGTTGACTTTGACCTCCTTCTCGCCACCCTTCGCTCTATAAATGTCTCTGCTTCAGCTACTGACTGGTTTCATTTATCAATCGTCAACAGCGTGTAATAAGTCAAGATAACTCCTCCGATTGGTCTCCCTTGGCGGCTGGGGTACCACAAGGTAGTGTTAACTCTCCTCTACTCATCTATATATATACTAACCAAATCGCCAGTGTTATATCTTCTTGTTTTACCTTTACGCCGATGACTTATAAGTCTATTGACAATTCAACATTTCTGAAGTAGCAGGTACGGTATACCTATTTGGATACAAATTCTAAATCGCAATCTCAGGGCTGTGCAAGAATGGACTAAATCATTTGACCTTAATGTAAACCCCTAAAAAATCGCAAGCTATTGTGGTTGTTAGCAACAGATTGTTGAGTAGATTAGTATATGGATAGTTGCAAGCACAGAACATATATACTCTCTACGTTGCAAGTGACGCGTTTAATAAACAAAAAAATTAAATATCGCTAAACTTAATTAACCAACTAACTTACCTACTACCTACCTACTTACCAACTGCTAACTTAACAACTTGTATGAAATTAACTGAATGTCAAATGTTATTTAGTGCGTAGAAGGAATACGGATAAGTGTTAATCTATCGGCTAGAAATTTAATCTTTTAGACTTAATTGAAATGAATGTTTAATGAAATAGGACCTGTTTCTAAAATTTTCACGTCACTTTTAAGCATTACAATAAATCTTGAGTGATGTCATCTTATCTTTCATTTGGATATCAATACTTGTATGTTAAGCTTGTTTGCAAATGTCAGTCAACGTAAAAAACTGAGTTACCTACTTTTGCCTTTTTAGAAAAGCTATTTTTAATGCCGTTAAACATTTAAAATTAATAGTCACTCATACTTCGCACTTGATTGATTATTCTAACATTCGAATAATTGCATGGTTCGGCGCAATTTCCGAGAGTAGTATTTAGCAACTGTAAAATTTGATTACTACGCTCCCGCTCTCGACTACGTTATTAAGCACTAGCACTACCTACTATACTTTATGGTGTAATTTATAGAGCAAAGTTTCCTGACAATTTAAAAGTGTCGTAAGAAAGTATTTACTTCATTGCCCATTAAAAAGTAATGGGCAAGAAATTGTTAACATAAAACATGACAAAAATATGTAACTACTAGCTCGCTTTACAATTTTAGCCCTGATGCAGACTCTTGCCAAATTATTGATTTTGTCATTAAATAAAATTGCAATGTCCTCGCATTGTACCTTCAGCAGATAAATATTTTTTTGGAAAATTTGAATTCGGTTAGTTTTTGGCCGTTACTTTATTTTCTTATTAGCTATCCCGGCAACTTTGTTCGCGTTGATATCGGAAAATAACAATCTGTCGCATAGGCCTGGTTATATTGCTGCGCTGCGAGAAGCGCAGCTTTGCGGATATTGCTAATATCCGCAAGTGATCTCCGCTTTTAAAATAAGTTCTTCTTTGTAGCCGAAATTGGTTGTTTAGCTAATAGGAGCGTACACAAAAAGGTTGCTGGGGTTGCTTACATGCGAAAGAACTACATAGAGACGACCACGGCTTTTGCGGTTGCTTTTGCAACCAATCCCAAAAGTAAACCTCCTAAACAAAATAATGTCTGATCCTTAGCTTTCTTAATGACCATGGCATAAAATAGGCTAACAGGGAAAATTATTTGAAAATTAAAGTTATTGGGAATGAGAGGGATTCTGGAAATACCAACAACATCATAAGATTAGTGATTTTAAGTAGTGCCGTTAAAAAGTTAAAAGCTATTTTGTGGGCTGAAATTTCAGTTTTTTTATAATGGATATAATTATTTTTATTATATTTTTTATGTTATGATATGATAACTTACTTCTTTAAATATTTTAAGTTCAGATGTTTTACATTTAATTTACTTGTAGAAATAAAACAGCAGTTTAATGTTATACATTTTAATTACTAATCTGTTAATCCTAATAAATAAATCATAATTCTTTTTTTATTTATATTAATTAATTAAAAGAATGAAATAAAGAACAATAAAATCTATCTTTTACCAAACTGCATATAACAGTTTGTCGGTGAAATAAAAATCAGAATCAAAAATCAAGAAGGTATATTTTTAGTTATTTAATATTATAATAATAATAGTTGTTTTAATAATGACAATACACAACATAAAAAGTGAAACCTAATCTTTTATGCCTACCCAACAAAATCTTAGGCTCAACTATTGAGTAAATAATGAGTGCACACAACAAGCAAGAGAGAGCTATATCGTCCGCGTTGATTTCACCTCCTCCACAAAAGCACACTTATAACGTTTGATTCTTTTAACTGCAATTGTCTTTAAAAATTAATGGACTTATACATTCTCTATGCATTCCCGATTTAAATCTATTTATTTAAGTGAATCGAGCGAGTCAATAGAAAGTAAAAAATCAAAAGCTAGGGTTTCAAACTGTACAAATCCAGTAGTCCCCGTACAAATGACATCAACGCGTTGCTGCCTTTACATGAGGATCCGGTTATTTGCTCAGAATTTTAAATTTTACCTAACCTAGTTTTGCTTTTTTATGAAACTACGTACATTAGAGTTCTTTCCTCAAGGCGTTTTAGTATGAATACCGACTCTGGCACAGTATAGCGTTTTAAATAGCTCGCCGCTTTAAATTACTATATTATAAATCTATTCAGTAAGGAAATCCCACCGATTCCAGTACTTTTAGATTAAAAGTAAGCGTATCATCGGCTTTTTAAGTTTTTTGTCAACATTAACTTTTCTAACTTGACATTATGATGAGCATGATCACTACTAAAATTAAGTTTTTATTTAAGAAAAACTTAATTACTATTTTTGATTTATAGTTGTATTAGTAGATTAGTTTCATAAAAGTAACAATTAAACTAATACATTGTCGGTTTCACAATACGCTAAACAAAATAAAATAAAAATAATATTGTCATCTTCCCCCGTGAAATCTTGTTTTTTTTTAATTATGAGATTGTGTGCTTTTACGGTCGATTTTCCTCCTAGAATGTTACCCCCTAGAGGCAATAAAGAACTGTCAGTGGCTCAAGAAGAAGATGAAATCGACCAGATAGATTTCATTTCGTTTTGTAAAAAAAAATTCCGATCATTTCATTAATATGTGTTCCTGACTTACACAACCTAACCATAGCGCTCACAGAACTAATGTTAGAGAAGAAATATTCTGGAGTACCAACCATGAACTGGACTACGCAGCGTGAGAAGGCCAACTACTAGGTGGACTGATGATCTGGTGAAGGTTGTAGGAAGCCAATGGATGCAAATTAAACGGCTGTTGTGAGCGTCTGCTCCACTCGTAATGACTGATAATGATGAGATGGCATAAGTTTCCTATTTGTCGCAACCTTGTTAAATAATTTAAATAATAAATTCTTTTTGTGTTGTTTAATATGATGTATGTTGTTTATTTTTTGCTTTGTTCTATTATCTAACTTGCTGGTGTATTGGATGTTATAGACTGTAAGCCTGCATGTATTGCTTTGAAATAAATAAATAAGTAGATAATACGATCTATAATTGAACACAAGACATTAACAGAACTAAATTTATACTTTAATGTTCAGTTTTATTCGTGGAACTTCTTATTATGATAATAGAATTGTAGATTCTATGTAAACGCCTAGTAATAGAGTGTCAGCAAATTTTTAAATATACCAAAAATTATTAGGCTTCGGCGTCGCTAGATGTTTATCTCAAGTTAGCACGCAATAATAGAAGAGTTCTTTAGAGTTTATATACTTTGCTTCGATAAATATTCATGATCTTACATATAAAATAGTCTTGTGAATAACCACAATATAAAACCACATTGTGAAATGCAAATGTCATCATGCACGTAATAGGTGTAGCAGAATTTATAACTAGCGGGCAAATTGAATATTTTACAAATACATTTTAATGTTATGAATAAAAAAATCATAAAATTAAAGTCTGTCTTTCATATGATTTATAAGAGACATTTTTGAGACGACGACGATGGTGAAAATTGAAGGCCCCCAAAACAGCGAAAATTGCGGTTTGTTAGTGACTTTAGGCATAATCTTGTAAATATTTAGTTGGGTTTTTAACTAAGTTATTCCCGACATTTCAGCTTTTTTTCATGGGCCATAATTACTTTTAGACTTTTCTTCTGTTACTTATTCTATTCTATTTAAGTTATTTTTGTTATAAATAACAATAACATAAATATATGACAAATAAAAAGTCTAAAAGTAATTATGGCCGATGAAAGAAAGTTGAAATGTCGGGAATAACTAAGTTTAAAACATCTATCAATTTCTTGCTACTGTTATTTATGATATGTTAGGTCCAATATGGTACTAAATGTTGTACCTACTCGCCACTTAGTATACCCATCACTGTTATTACATAATATTCTAGTCACTGCTAATGTTGAAGGGCTAATTATATTTGTGCATACGGTGTTTACATGTATTTGTTTGTTGCACTTAGTTATTTTTGTATTTTTTGTTTTTTTATTTTATTTGTATGTTAAGGTGTAAATGAGTTATGGTAAACCAAATAAACAAATAAATCTCGCTTGTGATAACAGTAGCGAGCTGTTTCTATACATTTTTCCTATACCCATTAGGTATAGGTTGCTTCAATTGATCCAAAATAACCAACACTAGAACTGCTATAGGTAATGTAAATACGGAACGCGATTTGTTCGGATAATCCGTAGCTCCCACTCGCGGGTCGTCAGATAACGGGGACATAAGCGACCACCTTGTTCGAGTTGGTTGGATACATTGGTTTGTACCCGTACCCGGCCGGGTCAACTACGTGGGAAGATGCCAACACGGGCAAAACTAGGGGAAGCTAATGACATTGGTACACTCGGCCAATTAAATTTCTTACCTCGATTGATTCGATAGTCAAAAATATTTTTGCACTATTGCACACCAGATTGAAAATGCGTGTAGTTAAAAATTTATTTGTTTGTAATTTTAGTATTTAGGCATTTTATCAATTAATTACACAATATTAAAATAAAGAACAGTATAAACGTTTTCTTTTAAATAATACCACTTTTACCGGATAAACAAAGCGTTTATTCTTGATTTTTACATTTAATCCTGACGTTTCAATTCCGTGGTCACAGCATGACTAAGGTAATAGTCGTCTTACATGTGCCAATAATTTTTCAGTTTTTTACCAATAACATTCCGATTTCCGAACTACAAAATTGACCAGATTTTCTTTTCTATTTTCCACCGCTTTTTACGAACACGTTTTAAACTTCATATGCAGCTCTCAAGGGAAATGGACAACCTAAATTCATAGGGTGATGGATAGGCGCCTTAAATAGATCACATAGTCTATGATAGAAGTCGACGAAAAATACATACGTTTCAAAAGTCAAACATGTGAGCGAACCTTAACAAGATTGAATGTGTACATTTTTAAAGCACGTCGAGTCGTATTCAGAAGATTGTCACTTAGTAGAAGTTAATTAGTATCGGCATATCTATTTATTGATTGTTTAAATTTGAGTAGCAATAAAAAAGCATTAAGACAACAACATTTTTTTACAGGTTTGCCTTTTACTTACTGATGTGCTAAACTACTGAACGGAATTTCATGCAGAATCCTCATAAAAATGAGATTAGCTTGGAATAAATTGCTTCATCAAAATCAACTGGGAGCATAGGAAGGTTTTGATCATTTTTTATGAAATAAATTTTCAAACGAAATTTCATATTTTAAAGGTTAGTTATTCCAAAATCCGTAAGTCAGACATTAAATTAAATGATAGCACTTAGTCAGCCTAATAATACAATGATTCTAATAACTTGGGTTGTATATAAAGATTTACATGTTTACAGTCGTTTATGAGCAATAACTAGCAATGTACTGTCTACTGTCTGTGTAAAATAGCTTATAACGCTGTGGCGAAGGCAAACCATTCCCAAAGTCAATTCCCTAATAACCTACCATAAATGTCTTTTTCTCGAACCAATAAATATTATGGGCAGTTTCGTCTATCATTTTTTTTATTTTTATGCAGGTCAATCTACACAATGCCAAATTTCCGAAACAATTTCTAAGTCAAAAGTTCAACACCCAAAGTTTAATACAATCGAAGACAATAAAATCGCTGTATTTACCCGTTTGTTTTTTACCTATAGAATACAAATCTAAATACAAAAAAGTTTTTATTTATATTAATTTATTTACTAATCAACCAATATCGTTATCATATAATCGTATAATTATCGTTTCCAAACTTTTCGCCAAAAAATCAATATTGTGCGTATGTAAAAAAAAAATCATACTTGAACAGTTTATGAAGTTACGAGCAATTAAATACCTCATAAACTAAGCTAAGAGCATTGTTATTTTTAAACAAAGTACCTAATAAAGTAGAAAGCTTATAGGACAAAAATATTAAGGTAGACAATATTTTCGGAGTTAAAGCCGAAATTTCTTAAAAACCTTAAAAAATGCTTAACTATCCAAGAAATATATATAAAAAAAATACCAGCAAATAATCAACTTGTCTTATGTATCAGGCATGACCAGAACCCACATACCGTGGCTATCCGGGTGAGAACTCTTCTAATTGAGCTACCTTGAGAGACCCGTCCAATTTTTCCAAATATTTTTTAAGCTGACTACACGGCCATCACTTCGTGTTCTAGGTAATACTACCTACAAAATCCAATGTAATACATTTAAAAATATCTAACAATCTATAAACAAGGAACTGTACATAAGTGATCTAAACAAAGAAGATCTTTTACGTAAATTGGCTCCAGACTTTGTACCTCTATGCCCATTTTTATTTCGTCTAACAATACCTTAGAAATTCCCATTTCTTTTAATGAACTTGCAATTGTGCTTAATAAAAAGACTCAGCTCCCGCAATGGACAACATAACTTACTGAATGATTTCAGATTTACCCCTGGCGGCTAAATTAATTTTGTTAGAGATTTATAACGGCATATTGAATACAGGTAATGTTCCTACACAATGGCGCATCATTAAAATTATACCCATACCTAAAGCAGGGAACACACCCAGGTCAGTAGTGAAGCTTAGGCCCATATCGTTAATATAGTGCCTCTGTAAAGTTATATGATATACTTGGAAAAAGACTAGCATGGTATGTGGAAAATAATAATATTTTACCGCCTGAATCGACTGGATTTCGGAAAGAGCAATCATGTGTAG
Organism: Calamotropha paludella; assembly: GCA_927399485.1. Classification (NCBI taxonomy): domain Eukaryota; kingdom Metazoa; phylum Arthropoda; class Insecta; order Lepidoptera; family Crambidae; genus Calamotropha; species Calamotropha paludella. Next base: position 14,339,172 of record OV656815.1, on the reverse strand, counting down.
ACAGTTTAGCGAGATTAATAACTACCATTCAAATCGGCTTAATAATAAATGTATGGGTATCACCAAAGCAGCACAGGCGGTTGCAGCCAGAGATGTCAGAGACCATAACATCAAAATCGTCTCCGAAAGTGCATCCGTTCTTCAAGCTCTGCAAGTCAACACCCTAACATCTGTCCTAAATAGTACTGGAATGTCATAACACACTCCATTACATTGCAAACACAAACAGTGTAACTTTGCAATGGATCAAAGGACATAGCAACTCACTAGGCAACGACGCGGCAGATGAAATAGCCAAAAGGGGTTCGAATAGAACGGTGTATGGACCGGAACCATTACTGCCTATACCCATGGCACAAGTTAGAATATGGCTGCGTAAAAAAAACAGAGGAAAACCACCAAACAGAATGGAACAATAGTGTAGGCTGTAGGCAAACAAAGAATGCCATTCCGGTAGCTTCGAAAAAGCTTGCCCGCAACCTCACCAGATTAAACAGGGACGCAATCCGTAAAGTACTAGGTACTATAACCGGACACAGTCCTCTGAATAAACATCTATTTACCAAAGGTGTGAGAGACAGCCCTCTATGCAGAGGCTGCATGGAGGCGGAAGAAACGCCACATCACGTGCTCATGGAGTGCAGGAGCGTGGCTGATCAACGGGCACGCTTTCTCCAGTCTCCAAAATCACTACCGGAAGCTTGTAGTAACCTGAAAAGGCTACTCGCCTTCTGGGATGGACTAGGATGGCTGGAGTAAAAGAAGAATACTCAATCACGTACAATGATCCAATCAGGAGGCTAAGTGCGGAAACGCCCCGTAAAACTAACTAACTAATAAATGTTCCAGTTGTAGCTTGTTTTCTTGACATTGAAAATGCATACGTTAATATAGCAAAAGCAGCCAATATTCTTGATGAATTTCATATTGGAAAAAAGTTAAGTAGATATTTATGGGAAATTCTAAGAGAAAGACATTAAACGATATTTGACGTTTTAGACGAAATAAAACTATCTCTAGATGGACTCATACTGGTTGAGCCCAAGGGGATCCTATCTCGCCCTTACTATTTAATGTAATAACTTTTAGTTGGACAATAAGACAGGTTTCTATATCTCAATATGCTGATGATTTTGTTTTATATGTAGAATGTAATAATCTATGCGACAGTTTTTCATTGCTGCAGAATGCTATAGATCTTATTATTAGATTACTAGATTAGTTAGGTTTACATTTGTCTACTTCTAAATCTAAATAGGGGTAGCTCACAAAAACATACTCTTGAAATTAATAATGGTCGAGTTGAACATGTGCAGAATATTAAGTATTTAGGCGTGTAGCTAGATTGTCGTGAAGGGACAAAATATAAAGACGGAAGATCAGGGTAAAGTTACAGTATATATATTTACAAAAGCAATTTAAAGAACAAAAAGATTGGAGGTAAGAAGAGTGAGGGCGAGTATGTGTAGAGTTCAGTGAAAATGTGAGTAGGTGGTTGTGGGTCGTCGGCGATCTTCTATATCGGTGGCTAGAGGCCCGGGGCTTTAGGGCCCAGATGCGGTGACACCGTCGGATGAAGGGTGGCGCTGCCGGTAGACAGGAGGCGGGGCAGACGTCGGCCGGAGCTGCTGGTAGACGGGCAGCGCTGCTGGTAGGTCGGGAGGCGTGACAGGTAGGTAGGGCGGCGCTGCTGGTGGACGGCCTGCACCGATTTACTGCCGGCGCTGCTGGTAGACGTGCGGCGTGACAGGTAGATAGGGCGGCGCTGCTGGTGGACGGCCCGCACCGATTTACTGCCGGCGCTGCTGGTAGGGGTGCGGCGCTGCTGGTAGGTCGGGCGGCGTAGCAGGTAGGGTGTGGCTAAGTTTAGTGTAGGTTCTTGAGCCAAAAGTTTGCCTTACGGCGTTGAGGACTTTTCTTGAGTCCCGGGGCAGCCGGCCCCGGGATAAGGCCTTTAAGAATTTTGGAGAGCTCGGTAGCGAGCTATAGATGTTAACGTGGCAACTTTTGCCGAAGAACTGAATGACTTGGCAGGTCAGCTCGGTCTTTTATAGGCCCAGAGCCATTTAAATTTAGATTGTCTTCGAGAAGACATAAAAAGAATAAAATCTGGTTTTCTTTGGAGGTTGAATACCATAAATGAAAGATCGTGTCATGGGTAGCCATGGCAACGGAGAAAAACTTATATGTCAATAAATTAAATAAATACATTTTTAGTAATAAAATGAAGAAATAATAACGAAATAGATTAAACAAAAAGACAGGTTAAAATAACAAGCAATGCCGGTAAGTGTGTAGCATTCTGTATAGAAGTTTTGAGTGGTTGCGAAGCTCTATATGAAAATCTAGTGTATCTTTTCAGCAATTGAGTAAAATATTATTGTGTATATATATATATATATATATATATATATATATATATATATATATTTACAGAGATTAATACGTTTACAAATGATGATGCAAAATGGAATGATAAAATATACAATTTAACGAATGTTATGAATGAAAATCGGAGACTATAAAGGTACATATTAGTATACATTACAAGATTCCGCTTTACGTTGGAGGAAACATATAAATGAAATATACGAAAAAGCTCTAAAAGTATTGAATGTCCTTAAGATTTTAGCTGGCTCGGGATGGGGTGTGCACCCAAAACATCTCCGCCGTTTATATATTTCACTTTTGCGCAGCTGACTTGATTATGGATGTTTTTCTATGACAACAGTGCAAACAGTAACTTAAATAAATTAGATAAAATCCAAAAAAAAGATTTGCGTGTTGTCGGTGGATTTATAAGAACCACGCCTATGCACGTCATGGAAAGTAAGCTTTAGTATCCCCCCATTTCATTTAAGAAGAAAACTTTTAGGCTACAAATACTATTTAAGAGCCTTTTCTTGGTCAAATAATGAAACTAGTTCTCTTTTAGAGAAACTCAGTGCTCTTAGTGCCAATAATTATTGGAACAGAAAGAAAAAACCTTTATTGAAATTAGTATTTGATGAAATCAAATTTTAAAATATTAATAATAATACATCACGTCTTGAGATATTCAATTTACGTACCTGGAGTTCACGAATAGAAATAAAGCATATAGCAATTAATTTAGACTTTTTAGATGTGTCAAAATCAAAATTAAATAACCATGTATTAAAAACAGAGACAATGAAAGAAATTAATAAGAAATACAACGGGTGGTGTAATTATACACAGTTACGGCTCTTAGGCTGCGATCTGGTCACATTCCATTAAATAAAATAAAATTTTTACTGAAAATTGCTGTGTCCAAATTGTTCAAATACACAACAGTTTTTTTTATACTGAATGGCAAACAAAGAGTACTCGATACCTGAATATCTCGATACTTTTGATGCAAGTACGATACCGGTATCGATTACTTTTCTTGCTATTCTACTCATGAGTATAGTATCGATACTTTGGTTTCGATAACATATACCTATGTATATCTAGGCTGCAAATGGGCACATAAACAAAAGAGTAATGACACGTAAACAAGCGCGGAAGTGGGGATACGCAACAAAGACAGTGCCACAAATTACTTAATTAACAGTGCGCCCGACCGCCCACCATTGTCGGTCGCCGCGCCTGGCATAGAAAAGAGTATGTAATCACTACGTTTTAGGTACAGACCATATCGAATACACACATCGAATAAATTATTTATTCACGAACTATTATGAATATTTCTAACTATTCATTGGTTATGGTTTTTAAATTTGCGCTTTTTGCGGGTTGTATTAATGTTCACGAATCACATGGGAATTATTTATTTTCTTATGCTGATCTGCTATAAATATTTCTTCAAATTCTTACTTACTGCGAGTGTCGGCTAAACTGGTGCACGGTTGTGTTTTCACCGAGCATTGCTTTTTGTGTAATAGTAATAAATAAATAAATCTTACTGCCATGTATTAAAGAAGGATTGAAAATTATCCCTAAATCGATTGTTATTTACAAACCTTTTATTGTGTATCAACACAGAACAGAGATGTTGTATCAAGTGTTACCAGAGCGCTGTTAAAATAATTTATCCTTCTTTAATAGAATATAAAGAGGGGCCATGTGCCATCATGTACTCTAGAAGAATTCGATCCTGAATACTGTTGAAACGCAAATGATTCCTTTTTCTGCTATAAGTAATGATATATATGTTCCTAAATTTAAATGTAACTTGTTTACTCAACACTATTATGACAAACGATTTAAATCAGTTGTAAAAGTTGATAGTCGGATAAAAATTTCATTCCATATAATATTTTTAAGTCATCAGAATATAGGAAAGGTTGTGAATTTTAAAAAATCTAAACATATAATTAATAAAAAACAAAAAGTTAAGGGCTGCGATCAAATCCGTGGGATATGCCAGAATTTATCGGCACAAAAGTTGAAGTAAATCCCTTTACAGCAACTGCTTCTATCCTGTTACGAAGGCATGACGCTAATCACACACCACCACCACATCAAGATATGACTGCGTATACTTATAGCTTCGACCTTAAAATTAAAATGTCGTGTGAATTTTATCCAATACCATTGGATATTCAGTATACACGGCCTCCGCCTAACCCATATTCTCTTGTTAATAAATGGTGAAACGCACTTGAGGTATTTTTTACCCTCTTGAGATACTCTTGTACCTCATTCAAAAGAAAATTTGTCTTTGTTGAAAACATTTTTTTACAAAATCGTGCTGCTGTAACACCTAAAAGATTTAATTGATTTTTTTAGAAAAGCTTTAGGTTACTTAATCTATAATTGTGTTATTTTTCTATATAAATTTGATAGTGGTAATTTAAAATTATTAGGTGATAAAATCTGGTCCCACTGTGTTTTGAATAGCTCAGAATTTATTTTGCTATAGTCATCATCGATATTTAACTATGAATGTTGTGAAGTCTCGAGCAAAGATAGTAGAGCTGTCCTAGTTATAGTACAATAGTAGTGGTACTACTCCTGTGGTTATAATTACGTATACCGTTAAATTGAGGCCAACCAGTTAAACAAAAGAAATATAATTAAAAAGTTTTGAAGTGATTATATTCACTATTGCATAACATAAATTGTATATGCGGGATTCATTATACTTGACAAAACATTCAGCCTCGCCAATAGTAAAATCTCCGACCACTATAAAACCATATGTGGAATATTCCAAACTAAGAACCGCTAACGAATTAATAAAAAAGCACTACAATGACAATATCCCTTTCGCTTTGTGTGTATCACAGATGGACTGTATAATTAGTTATTGACGTGATAACGTCTTATAAATTGGTTGCGGCTGGGAGTCACTTATGAAAAAGTGTAACGTCTTATAAATTGGTTGCGGCTGGGAGTCACTTATGAAAAAGTGTAACGCTCGGTAACGTTACGATGAGTCACCGAACGAGAGAGAGGCCCGCCGAATGCCTTGCGTCTCTCTCCCACTCAACTATGATCGGTCTGCCGCGCGCATTGTGCAATTTAATTATATTCATATCAATAAATATTCTACCGAGAAAAAGACGTTGTCACGTAAAATCTTCGCCCGTAAAACCGACTTTACAGGCAAAAAAAAAAAAAAAAAAAAAACCGACTTTTTTTACGTAATCGCTAGAACGAATATTGTTGGTTTCCCATAGGGGGTAATTACTGAACTTTAACACGCAGAAATACATAAAAAGCAACACGCAAAAATTCGGGGATTATCAATGCAGTTATTAGAGGTAGTAGAGTAGATTAGAGGTATGATGCCTATATGCGTAAAATGAAAGGTTTGATTCAGATTGTAGTATATTTTTGTATCTCATGTAAGTTAAAACAATAATATCGTGACTTCTCATTATAATTCTAATCGTTTTGGTTGTATACTCAAAAATAACTGTTTTCTGCTTAGCAATTTTATAATACACAGCACAAAGAGATCTATTTTGTAAAACAACTAACGGTTTTGTAAAACTACGGGTCGTCAAGTCCTCTGCGACATATATACAGATTAACTAAAATAGCTAGTTTTTTACTTATTATTTCATTTTTGGCAAGGCAGTCGTGTTTTTCTATTAATTTTTTTTAATAAATCAATATATTGATAAATTATAACAATTTTGTTTATTTTTCCATTCTTATTTTCAACAAACTTCCTGGGTCAATTATATTACATCAATATTTTCCATGGTATTCTGCAGCTAGCATTCTGTACACTTTCTACGCCTTTTTACTGTTATCAGAACGACGTGGATTTGAATCCCATCTGAGAAGAAATTGTGAACATAACGTGTCTGTTAAATTAAGTATTAGAACGTGCCCACGAGGTAACTTTTCTTATCATAAAATCGTTTTCATTTCACGCTTTCAACATTATACAGTTAAACAATACTGAAAACTCTGGAATAAAATCATACCATATTCTGCATTATATCTATTCAAATTGAACAAATAACTTACACTTTATGTGAAATTCAGTAATAGATAATAAATTACTAGAATTTACCTAAAACTACAACAGTGAAACCTTAAATAAAACTACAATATTATGATATAATTTATGTCACCTAAGCAACAAGCCCAGGCTTCTCTTTCACTCTGGGCAAATGCCCAATGCCTCGCGATCGATAGGGGCCCCTAGTTAATGCCAGATCACAAAACCAATACCGACATTTATTACTGAAAAACTTATTTAATTAGAGTAATTCGAACCTCAATTAGGGACTGTATTATCGACTTGCTTATTATCTTTTGCATGCACGAAGTTACTCTACTCTCGCCCAAAATAAGGCTATCGAATTTCAGCATGCTTAGATAATTTTAAATATGTGAGAATCGCCCCATTTAAATTAAAGATTATCTATTTATCTATTGACTCAATAAAAAAATCTGAAACCGTGTTTATCTACTTTCATTGTCTATTCTTAGAGAAAAAAAGTGTTCTCTAAGTCATAGGGGCCCCATTATTCTTATATGCCCAGGACCTCCAATAGGTTAAAGACGGCCCCGACCAAGTCTAAGTGTCAATAATCATGAATCTACACAGTATACACGAAAAACCATGCCGAAGGTGAAAGGGCGAAGTGATAAGTGATGTCGCAAAACTAGAATTACAGGGATAGTGCGGTGTTGTTGGCAAACAAAGCGAGGGTATAAGGAGGCTGTCGTTGACAGGGGTCACGCGGGCCGAGTGTGGGCCCGAGGCGAAGATGCCTGCTAACCCACATAGACTGGCTGCGTAAATTGCTATCGATGAGTAGGAAATATGCAAATATTATGGTATTTCAGTGAATACAGACTTGTCATTATAAAGACTAGTGGAACTGAATAAAACTTTAATCTCTATCTGATGACTGCGTGTTTTTTAAATATGCATGCAATGTATCATATATTAAAGAAGCGATGGTGAATGCTATATAGGTATAGCGCAGAAAGTGCCAGGGTACCTACCAGACGGACAATATAAAATCGTAATCAAAAAGTCAATATATAATCTTTCCAGTCCGTGGACCACGGATATACATACACGGTGGACACATATGCGATAACCGACCTCGTAGTCGAGTGGCTTGCATACCAGTTTACATGGTAATGCCACTCCGAAGTCCGGGGTTCAATCCCCGGCCGAGAAAATGTAGAAAAAATAACCTTTTCCATATTGGCTCGGGTCTCGGTGTTGTGATACTGTCTTTGTTTCTGAATTCCATAACACAAGTGTTTTAGCTACTTAACTTGGGTTCAGATGATATATGATGTTATCTTGTTTTTATTATATATTAATTACTATTTAAGATCGTAACTGGAGCGCAAATTGAACATTGTTCTTTATAAGTATAGATGTCAGTGAACTGAACAATTCCGTTTGACTTATTATATTTGAGCATCACTAAGCCTAGTGATGCTCAAATATAATAAGGAACACAACATGAGGGCGATTCGGGTAGCCACCCGAATCGCCCTCATGTTGTGTTCCGCGATTTTTCATAGTTTTTGAGATAGGTATACCTACTTTTATTTATTTTTTGACAAACCTTTTAACCATGTGATTAACATTATCTTGTGGCGTGGAGATAAAGATAAAATACTTTTGTATTTGTAAGTTGCGACCTCAGAACAATAACTAAAGCTATATGTAGAAGCCGTGCTAAAATAACAACACAATACGTTAGTTCGTACTATTTTGACTTATACAGTTGTAAATGTGTAAGAAAGAAATAAGTATAAGGATTTTGTTTCGTAATTTATAAGGTTGTCTACGTCAGTGATGTAACGGCATCGATATTACTTTCGATAAAAATAAAATCAAAAACATTTAACTTTTTATGCTGTTGGTATGTCAATGACACTAGAACCTCAGAGTAAACAGGACTGGAGTAGCCTTTGCCTAACATTACCCCTCTGCCAAATGCACAAGCGTCGGAATCCTGTGCGTTATATAAAACTAGTTGAGCCGCCATTTTAAAACCACAATAATCAGAACGTCTTACCGTGCAGAGCTCCCACGAAAATGCCTGCCTGTGCTGTTTTCTACTGTAAAAAAAATTCGAAAATATCTAGTATGCAAAAAGATGGTGTCACCTTTCATTTGTAAGCATAATTTTTAGGTTTTGATTATTATTTAATTCATAATTTCATGTTTTAGCAGACTACAATTTCAAATTTCGCGCTCAAAGTTCGTTTGATGACGTCACGGCTGCACTCCCCACGAGACTACCTAGGGTTGACCATTATCGCATTTCAATTAATTAAGACAAAAATTAGAAAAAGTTTGTTGGTAATAAATAACTGTAATTTTGTATTAATTAATTACCAATTATAATTTCGTTTTAACAATGTACGTTGCGTGTTTATTTTTAGTTTAGTATTAAGTACATACCTACACTTTTGCGGCTGCTTGAAGCCTATTCTTTGCCACACAACATGGAAATATAAAATAATAAATAAAATAATTAATTAAAATAATAATCAAACTATTTGTCCTTTTATTCATGCTGGGCGGCGCTCATAAACATTAAGAGTACTAATGCTGTATATACTTCCAGTGTCCCTGACTTCATAAAAAAGACACGGTTAAAAGGGTACCATCGTCTAACCAGCACACCCGATCATTTCCGAGAAACCAAAATTTTTTTTCGAGCCACAGGACAAATTGTTTTTATTTTGTAATCAGCAACCCTTATTAATTTGTACAATATTAATTTGCACAATAGTGATGTCAACTTCATCGATATTGTGATTTTACGAGTGAGTAATGAATGAATGAATGCAAGTATCATACTTAAATTGGAAATATGTATTTTTAATTTAAATCTGTATGTCGCAGGGAAATTGTATAATTCCGCAGTTTACATTCGGCGTCATCAGTTTAAAAAACACATACCCTTTTCTTAGTTCTTTTTCTTAACGATAATAAAACACAGCTTAGATAAATTACAGTTTGTTTCAGTAATTATTACCAGGTATTAATGATGATTTCAAATAAGAATAAGGTATGTGATTTTAAACTGATGACGCCGTATGTAAAGTGTGGAATTATACTATTTACCTGCGATATTATACATACGAGAATAAAACTGTAAAGATATAGAATAAAACAGGTCAAGTCCACCTTAAACCAAATGGCTAGTAATGAGAGTAGAGGAAGCGAAATCACTAATTTTTGAACATTTTGTCTGTCTGTATGTATGTTTGAGCACGCATCACCCAAAAACTACGCGACGGATTTTGATGACATTTTAGTATGGTAATAGCTAAATGTCATCGTCAACATTTAAGTTAAGTTTTTAATTAATATTGTAGCATTTATAGCTCCTTTTAAAAACCGGCTTGTCCAACTGCAATTCTTCAAGATACTAGGAGTAAGGTATGTGGTACCAAAAGTCATTTGTACATAAATGAAAGCTATTGGACGATAGTATTGCAGTATTAAAATTAGAAATGATCGGTATGTGTAGTTCAGGCAAATATACTCTGCCCCTAGGCGGTATACTAATTGTTGGTATTTATACTTTAAGCTTTGATATGCCCGGAAACATCTAATTTTTCATATTCAGTTTTCCTAAAGAATACAGCATACGAAAAAAATGGATTCATGCTTGTAATAGGTAATAGGGCATCTTGGGCATCTTCAAGAACAAGTACTATATGTTCCATACATATTGAGCCGTCTCAGTTTCAAAAATTATCTAACAATAGAAGAAGATTAGTTGCCCATGCTGTGCCAACGTTATCCTTGAATGATCCTCTTAGTTTATTATATAACTAGTTATGCTTCAAATAGATATTAACATGTAATATTATAACAGTTTTAGTTTATTACATTTAAATGTATTAATTTTAGGTTAAAAAATAAGTTGAAAAGGAAATACCTGCAAAAAGTGATGTAAGCAAATCGCAAAAAAATACAAATAATCAATCGGTCAAAGTAAAAATCTGAGAAATATAACTATATTCACCGTTCCTCCTTTCCATTATGGGTATACGCAAAAGGGTCCACAGTGAATTCTATATATATAATAACACCTATTGTAAATATCTTTTAAATGCAATAAACTATCAAGTTTCAATTTGTATTTGTAGGAATACTAACGCAAAGTTAATAAATTCATTCATTGAACGAAACTGATTTATCGATATCGATATTCTCGTGCTATGTCATGTCACTTCTCACACAATGACATTCGTGTGTTTGAATAGAACGTTAACACACTATTTTAAGCACGTGTGCGTGTATTTTAAATATGTTTGTCGTATTATGCATGTGTGCGTTTGTAAACACGCAAAGAGTTTTTGTTCCTGTGTGCTGGCATTGAATGTAGTAGTAACCTCACCCCCCGCAAAAAATGGCAGAAAAATATGTACGAGATATTGACTAATGGCTACTCCAGTCCTGTTTACTCTGAGCACTAGAACAGACGGTAATGTGTCATAATAAACACGTGTAGAATCTGCAATATGAACATTTTATAATGCAGTATTCATGGGAAGAATTTTGGACCCGAACCTATTTATTTAATAGATTTGCTGTCTTCAGTATCTAGAGAAACCAGGTAGGTACGGTTAAAAATTGCACCTTGTATAGGCATATCATATTAGGCTACATGTTTCTATTTTAAGTTAGACCTCTAGCAGTACATTGGTGAACTCTGCATTCAACATTATATTTTTTTATAGGTATAGATTAAAAAAGAGGAAAAATTTTAAAAGAAAATTAATCGATTATATAAATTAAATTAACCAACTATTATTTTATACATATTTACTTATTATTAACATATTTTTATATACTACTCTGTCAAGAAAGTACCGGGAAAAGATCAATAATATACAAAATGTTTGTTATTCATCCAAATTTATTTTATCACCTTCAAAGTATGCTCCTTCAGAAACGATACACTTACGCCAACGAATAATCCAATCATCAAAACATTTTTTAAACGCTGTTTCCGGCATTGAGTTCAGTTCTCGCCGCGACTTCTTGTCATTTTTGTTTACACACTCTAAAAGTGCTAGGTGTTCGGCTTGAACATATTCTTGTTTCAATTTCCTTTCAATATGTTATAGAGTTGAAATTTCTTCGCGTTGCTCCTTAATATTCTCTTTGTTAAAGTGTTTATTTTGCGAAGGCGTCACTTGCTGGTCTTTTTAACCCTCTCTTTCTCTTTTTTTATTATTCTAATTTGGTTTTTATAATCTGCTACAATTTTCTGTTAATTAGATATCAGTTCAGAGATATCGGAATCAATATTTGTTTCAACTATGGTCATAGATTTGGGGCGTTTACTTGGTGGTTCATAATTCCTTCTGAATCCGATAGTGGTTTCTGAAACACAAAAATATTCTTGTAAATAACCTTTTATTTGGGATACACGATGCCAAAATGTTAATTAAAAATCTGAATATTTATTCGTAGGATCTAAAAAATATATGACAAAGCAAGACTAAGATAATGTTTGGAATAAAAAAGGAGCAATTTCATGTTCTGTAAATGTAATATGGGTATAGTATTTGCTTTCAGCCGCCGAAATTTAATATTTCATGTGGGTCAAATGTGACTGTTCGCTTTCGGTGTCCAATTGATCCTTGATATACGGTGTATCCATTGATTTTTAATAGTTTCATCTTTGGGAAATCTAAAGCAAAAATTAAAAACCAAAAACATCGATAAAAAAACACATCGCTATCATATACAAAAAAGAGGGCATGAAAATAAGACAATTTGAAATAATACTTACGACAATTTTCTGAAAATACTGTTGTTATATTGTCATAAATATGAGAATTTTGAAACAAAACTCACCGATGAAATGATAACAACCCATCCGTATTTTCTTTTCGTGATATATTATACTTGCAGTCTGGAACAACACAAGCCGTCCTGGACGCGGACTCCAAAATGTCTAAAGCGTCTGTATGCACACTTTCCTGTTGTTTTATCACCAAATTCCTTGTAAAATAATATAATTTCACGCTAGCCGCTAACAAAGCTGTTCGGCCACTATAATACGACCGCATTGAATTTGGTCTTACTTCAGAAACATCGTTCATCAAACACGTATTTTTAATTTGGTAGTATTAAACTATAACCAAATTAAAACCATTTGACATTTGTACTTTGAGAGTTTGTGACAATGACGAGAAAATAAAACCTTGCAATTGTTGTCTATTTCACTCTTACCCATGTATGTTAAATTACTTTAAGTGAATACGAGAGCTGTTATAATGTTTTTATTTTAGCACGCCTACTATAGCTTTAGTTATTGTTCTGAGGTTACGACAATAAATTGAAATTAAGAAATAGTAAAGCAGATGACGTTTATGCAAAAATGATAAAGAGTGCGTTTTAAATATCAGGATATAATAGTAAGGTATAATTAAACCGGCTGTTTTATGTCGTGTAAATTAACTTAAATAGTGAAAAGTAAATCAGATTAATTTGGCCGTGCGTAAGAAGATATAATGGTGTAGGCACCTGAAATCCTAATCGTAATTACATGTACGCTTCTACCCGCTGAGTGGGCTAGTTTACAGTCCATCAAATCTAAGAAGTACCGTTTGACGTTTCATGTTTTTCAAACAGATATAACTTTGTTTAAGCGTAACTTATTCAAATTCGATAACCTTTTTCGTAAAACCATGGATTTATAAAGGTTTTATTATTGGATCTAAAAATGTACAATTCTTAATATCTAAATGTAATTGAAAACTTTCAAACAAAGCAAAATAAATAATATTTACACAATAAATAAGTTCTAATAGTTCTATTCTTGACCTCATTGCAAAGTCACATAGTTAGGGCACTGCTCCTAGTGTTGCGACTCTTCGGAATCAATTGTGTACGAAAAAATCGTGTACATTATTCGGAAAATCGAATTTATTACTTTCAAATTATCAATTAACGACTTTGTAAAAATACATGACAGATGACAAAATGGTCAAATTTGATGCCTCGTTCCATAATCTACTCAGATTACGATGTTATAAGCGCTAGAAGCGCTTATGGCCAATGTCAGACCACGGCCAGAACGCGAATTTTCGACGTAATGTTTAGGGGTAGAGCGCAATTTAATTTTTGTATAATTTCACGTTACTGCTCGTTCGCATAATGCATTTAATACATAGGTACCCTAAAATAAATTAATTTAATTATTTTCAAATAAATCTATATAGGCGAAATAGCTCCAGAAAAAAGATTTTTTTTATCAGACAACACTGCCGACCACAAGTGCACGCGGTCCCCCTCGCCCGCGTCAGCAGTCTCTCGCCATCTTGGAAGCTGACTGTGCGCGTACCTACTTTCTCGTTTGTTTTTTACAATTTGTGACTTGGCTATTACTTTTCTGGACTCTGAACTAAGCAAGTGTTTATTAATCATGTCGAAAAGAGGACGTACTTTGAACAGCCAGGCTCGTGAATTGGTGGTGAAATTACACGAGTATTTTGAGCGTGAATGTCAAAATGGTGGAGCTCTACTGCCAGTTACACAAGTTCGGGATCGCGTCGGTGAAGCTCTCGGTATTGGTAGCCGCACCGTCGGCAAAATATTAAGTGAAAAATATGGGCCTTCGGGGAGTGACAGTAACGTACTTCACACGCCGAAAAAAAGGAAAAGAACTAAACCTGTGACAGGTATCGATGACTTCGATAGCCATGCTATTAGAAACCATATCTATGGTTATTATACAAGAGGCGAATTTCCAACATTGGCAAAGTTATGTGCAACTTTAGAAGATGCCGGGCTGTACAGGGGAAGCATAGAGTCGTTGAGAACGATAATAACAGGAATTGGCTTCAGATACAAAAAAGTTGACAAACGAAAAATTGTTATGGAGCGACATGACATAATTATGCAGCGACTAACATTCCTGCGCGAAGTAAAACAAATTATAAACTGGGATAATGTAATATTTTTGGACGAAACATGGCTAAATTCCAACCACTCTGTGCCGAAAACATGGACAGATGATTCTGAAGCTTCGTGCTCGAAAGTGCCGATAGGGAAAGGTGGACGCCTCATTATATGCCATGCTGGATCAGCGTCTGCAGGTTTCGTGGAAAATTCATTATTAGCTTTCCAATCTAAAAGCACAAAAGAGTATCATGAAGAAATGGACGCGGAAAGGTTCCAAGAGTGGTTCTTAAATTTACTAACGAATATCCCTCCTAACAGCACAATTATAATGGATAATGCCCCATACCACTCTGTGCAAATTGATAAAGCACCAACATCAGCCAATAAGAAAGCAGATTTGGTGGCATGGCTGCAAAGAAAAGGAGTGGAAGCCGACATGTCACTATTAAAAGCTGAATTGTTACATTTAGTGAAATTGCATAAACCACCAAGACCGACTTATGCTATTGACCAATTAGCCGAAGAACACGGGCACAAAGTCATACGACTTCCTCCGTATCATTGCCAATATAATGCCATTGAACTGATTTGGGCCCAAGTTAAAGGTAATACTTTATAATATAATAATATTTTTTAGTAGTTGATTATATTAAACAAGAACTTGTTCTTAATAAGCTGAAATATTATATTGTGAATTGAGATTTTCCGTTAAGTACAGTAATACTATAAAACATTACCCTTCTTCTTCGCAGTTGTGTAAAATTGTACATTTTAAAAAATAGTCTAAGTCTCCCACCTGAAAATTATATAATTGTTTTACAGGTTATGCAGCAAGACACAACACAAAACCACCCTTCAGTGTCAAGAAAATGGAAGGCTTATTAAAGGAAGCATGTGCGCAAGTTACACAAGAAGATTGGTCAAAAGTAGTAGAAAAAACAAAGAAAATAATAATGGACGACTTCGACAGAGACGTAAAATTCGATGATTTCATGGATAATCAACTAGTCATTAATTTAAATGACTATGATGACGAGGACGACAATGATTCCAGTATTAGTAGTGAATAAAAAAATATCCTAAACATTACTTTTATTTAAATGCTTCGACTTCGACCTTTAGAACCTTAAGATTTTTTCGGTATTATATCCTCAGATTACTAGTAAAACCTAAATTTACCAATAAACAACCTTTTACAATAACTTATTTAAAAAATATAGGAAAAGAGTACAGAGAAATAATATCTTAAATTTCGGATATTATGGTCATTGATCTCTTAAAATTCGGATATTATAGTAATCGATCTCTTAAAATTCAGATATCATAGTAATCGATTTTTTTAAACCCATCCCTATTATTCTATTTGTCAGAACTGTCAAACGGTACTTCTTAGATTTGATGGACTGTAGTTATAATAATTCAAATTGATTCAATGTATTGCCTTGTTGGCATGTTAATTAATTCAAAGTTTTATTGTTTTTATTGTGGATTTATCTCATAACATCGACTTATTTGTAAAATTCATCACTGCATTTAAATTATATATGCATGCTATGTATATATTTAGCAAAACATGTGAACTGTAAAGATTTGTTCACCAACTTAATACCATGTTTTATGCATATAAAAAACTGGTTGGTTGCCTGTAAAGTCGGTATACGGGCGAAAGTTTTACGTGACAACGACTTTGAGTGGTAAAATAATTTTAATGTGAATATTCATTCGTATAGTAGGAAGAAGGATGAAATAATAGTAACAATTTAAAACATTTATTTATACAAAGAATTATATTTAAAACATTAATTTATAGGCACGCGTCCCTTCCACTTTTTATGTCTGTCTCTCTCGCTCTTAGGCAGGCTAACCATGCCCGAGTGGAAGGGACGCGTGCCTCTCACTCGCTCTCATTGTAAGCGCATAACGTGAGCGGAGCGTAACGCAGTTTCTTGAAGTGTCACCCGGCAAACCAATTTATAAGACGTTGTCACGTCAACATTAATTTATAGGCACGCGTCCCTTCCACTTTTTATGTCTGTCTCTCTCGCTCTTAGGCGGGCTAACCATGCCCGAGTGGAAGGGATGCGTGCCTCTCACTCGCTCTCATTGTAAGCGCATAACGTGAGCGGAGCGTAACGCAGTTTCTTGAAGTGTCACCCGGCAAACCAATTTATAAGACGTTGTCACGTCAAAAGTTATTCTATTCTCATTCTTGAGAATATACGTGAGCTCTTAAGAAACCTTTAGAGGTGTCAGTGAATACCAACAGCTTTACTTAAAGCTAGTGGAACCTTTTTATTTGTCACAAATCATCTTAGTGATCATAAATTGTTCAAAAATCGTCTCTTTTCTTCATCAAATTAAGAAAAGAAATTTCTGAATATGAATCTCTATGAACTTTGTACCGTTTGCCTTAGAGGCGAAATATATATGTCGCAGCCAACTGGTTAAAAATGCCGTTTAATCAAACAGCTAGCCCTTTGACTGAACAACGCCATTCAACCACACGTCTAACTTTTTAATTGAATATTTGAGTCGCTCAAAACGTTCAACACTACAGCTGATTGAAAACCCGCCGTCTAATTAAATTAGTTCAGCGCTCACCACCGCGGCGCTAGGTGCGTTTTGTTTTCAATATGCCGTCAACTAGCCGGTGTTTGTGATTGTTTCAAGTTTTTTTTTCGAAAAGAAAGTAGTAAATATACGTTACTAGTATTATTAAAGAGAGTAATTATGGGGGCACTTGCGAGTGATACAAGTAAAGTTGATTAGGTAAGGTTAAAACCTTTAAAAAAAAGGTTAGGTTAAACTTAATCCAAGAATAATCTCCCAAGAAATTACAAAAAGTTTTCCTCTTCTCTCAAATTACTTACTGAACTAATGGTCGCCTTAGTTAATTTGCCATTTATCCAGTTGGCTAAGCGTCGTCTAGCTGTAGTGTTGAACGTTGCAGTCAACAAGTTGGTCGTTCATTTCTAAAAACCTTTGCAGTAGATAGTTCTTTACACAAACTTGGTTTCTTTTTTAGTTTTTTTTATGTGATTCATAATAAATATTATATGGAAATATGTTAGTTAGTTAAATTATTCTCTTAATACTTATCTTTTGTGTTTGATTAGATCTAAATCACTGAGGAAACTATACGTTTGGTTTAAACTATAGTAGTTTCGAATAAGTAATTTCTATTTCGAATAAGTAAATTCTTTAAAACAATTTCAAATAAATATTCTCGAAATACACAAATATGGAAATAGCGCTTTAGCCGCTTAGCGGTGCAACGGCGTTCTATTTTTAAACGCGGGGCGTTGGCAACAGCGCTCTGCCAAAATAGGGCATGTCATCGAGATAATTTAAAAAGTTGCGCTACTTTTTTAAATGATGGCGTCGTTGGGTCAAAGAGTTTCCGTGCTTAATGGCTGACGCAGTAAAAAGATTTCAAATATCGAATCGACTTGCGACGGGGTGACGTTAGCGATGACGTCACGCGATATTGTGACGTCATAAATCGTTAGCAGACTGGATTTGTTTACGTTTCGATTCTTTAATTAGCTGTTATCGTTAACACAATAATGTTATTATTTGACTTTTAATTACGAAAATAGGCACAGACTGATATGTATTGTTAACGTAAAAACACATTAAACAAAGCTATCAATGTGCAAACAAAAATTGACATCAGTGCTAGTGTCAGTTTTGTTAAATAACGTACTTTCAATGGCGTTTTAGTAGTTTTGATTGTGTCTTTTTGTTTTGGCCGTAGACAAAACAATGTGAGGCGTATTTGTTTTCTCTGAAACAATCTGGGGTATCTACATTATTTTAAATTAAATTACAACGACGTATAGCCGTATGATTGAATGCCGTTGTTCAGTCAAAGGGCTAGCTGTTTGATTGAACGGCTATTTTAACCAGTTGGCTGCGACATATATATGTATAACTGTTAACTTTTTGGCAGGAGCGGGAATCATCACTTTAACGTTTTTAGTTTTTTGTTACATTTGTTTTATGGCGGATATTAGTATGTTATTGCAAAATGTACCTTGGTGCAAGTTATTTGAAAATAGCCATAAAGCTGTACAAACACTTATATAATATCACTTAGATTTGTGGAAAGATATTAAAACACTCAAAATTATGCACTAAATCACAACTGCGTAGAACGAAACGCTGTCAGTGCAGCTTTGACGGGACGGACTGACATAAATAAACAGTGACAGTCTGACAGTTGTCACGCCGAATGACGTTTGTTGTTAGATGTTGAGAATCAGAAATGATAATTTACAAATCTGGATGTTAAAGTACTCGGCCATGACCTTGACATTTACTTTAATTATTATTTGCAATTTTTTATTGCAACGATCACTTAATTTACCATTTACGTTCAAGTAATTTCCGTTGACATCAATGTACCTATTAATTATTTAGAGAGTTATATTATTCTGAACCGATTACATAATACTTAGCTACACTTTTATAGGTTTATTGAATAACTATAAAGATCTTGTAATAATACCATACATATTTATACATTTTTATTCAATTACTTCGTTTTCTACATCTTGTGGGTCTTACACAATTCTTAGAAAATAAGCCCTTTTCATCCCTATTTATTTGTCGAGTTGCATGAACCATCCTTAAACAATTACTACGCAGTCAATAGACTGCTCAACTGGGGAAGCTGTGGGTTCGTTAAATACTGAAATAATAAGTTATATAATAATCAGCCAAATTATACCTTCAACTGTTACTTTTTCTGGCTTAAACTGTGTTGAAAGTATCGCCACGGCAAACTGCAACTGCAGCGAATTCGTAGCGTAGTAAGGGATAGCAAAAATTTGGTGACCTCCTCAAAAAAATGAAGCTTTCAAAAATTACTTTAACTTACTTAACAAATTCGGCTTTCTGGGCAGCGGTATCCGGATCCTCGTAGCTGACCCAAAGGCCGGCTTCTCCATTGTCATCAGGAAGGCGGAACGCATAAGTACCTGTTAATCATTTGTGATGTTAGCATAGATACATCCTACAAAACATTTTCTTGGATTCGTGGGTACCGCTGTCTTCTGTAAGCGGTAAGCACAGGTTGTCGAGAATCCAAGAATTATAAACAGCAGCTAAATCACGACAGTGTCAGTCAGTAAGTGAAACGAAAATCCAGAAAGAATAACCGATTTAAAATTAAATAAACACCACGAACAAATAACAATCCCAGAGACAGCATACCGAAAAGTGGTTACATACTCTTTGAATGGAATGTATAAATACCTCAGAACAATAACTAAAGCTTTAGTTATTGTTCTGAGACAAAACCTTATTTTTAATGTGACAGACAGTCAGTTTTTTATGGCTCTGGTACTTGGTATTTTATTAAAGTCCGTACGTTGATGAAATAACTAAACTCTTAGCTTAGAATAATTCGCAATAGCAAGAAATATTTATTTCTGCTCTTGATCCTACTGTATTTATTAAAAAGAGAAGAAATCATAAAGCAGTATGTTGCTGATCAACTTGTATATGTCACCGGAAAATAACAAGATCCGCAAGTTTATAAATTTCCTAGGAAAATTATAAACTTTCGTAGGATTCTAAACGAGAGATAAATTGTATTATTTTACGCCCATATTTTCGCAAATTTGTCAATTTGCGACGTCTCGTGGTAAATTTATAAACTAACAGATATCCACTTGTAAGATTCTAAACGGTTCGACCAATCACAGAAGAGCTTTTAATTTTACGCTTTTTTTTAAATATAGCAAATAACACACTGCTCTCTGATTGATCGATGTTGACAGTGGCAATGCTTGTGTCCATAGACTTAGGTACAATCAAACTTGCCAAACTATAAATTTATCAGTTTCGATTACCTACCTAACTGTATTTTTACTTTAAAACTAGTTATAACTAGTTATAGGTACCTATAATAGAGGATTACTTTTTTACATAATATGATAATGACCTCTACTTCACTCTTCCAAAATAAAACAACAGAAATCGTATTTTACGATATTAAAGAGGTTTATTAAAAAAGAAAAACAATCATAAAACAGGCCTTCTACCAAAAAAAGGTTAGGTTAGGTTATATTGACTGCTTGGAACTATTTATACCATGCTGAGATCTTGCTGAGATTTATATCTTGCTGAGATTTCCTTTTCACTATCAAGACTTTTTCGTCACTAATTATACTTTTTGGCGTGATATTATTCTTTGTGTGTGGGCCGACGTCCCAAAACTTAAGTTTTCTTAAAATCTAATATCATTTTAAAGACATTTTTAACTGTTTCCTCTTTCCATTCCGACTTCGTAGTATTTTGGTCATGGCCACTATAAAACTTTCGTAGCCCTGTGGTAAATTTGCTTATTTAATATTTTACGCCTGAGTTCGGTAAGTTTATCAATTTGCGAAAATATGTGCGTAAAATAATACAATTTATCTCTCGTTTCCTACGAAAGAATCCTAGGAAAGTTAATAATTTTCCTATAGCGGTTCTTGTTATTTTCCGGTGACATATACATTTTATATTTCAGACTAGATATAAAAAATGTTAATATACAAAACGCTTCAAAATCAAAAAATGTACTTGCCAGCTAAAAAACATTTGTTTCAAGTAATGTTTATTTTGGGATTATTGTTTTTATTGGTACAAATGTATCTAAAAATAAATAAGTGATTTTTTCGGAATCTACAATGTTTAGCCTTAGTTGTATGGAAGAAAGAAAAGCTCTTTTGATTCTTCCTGTAAATTCACTTTTCCATACATATATAAAAACCTGTCCAACATTGATCAATTTAAGATTTCTTTTACATTTTTACCACGCGCTTACCCTTTTTTTTATTTTTAAATGTTAAGATCGTTGTTTTTGCATGCGTTTATTTGCACACGAACAGTTAATACGTCGCTAGTATCAATATTTATCTTACTTCAAAACAGATTTATTTTTATATAAGAGTATTTTTTTACTCTATGCTATTATTAGTAATGTGTTTAAGACTCAGAGTAAACAGGACTGGAGTAGCCTTTGCCTAACATTACCCCTCTGCCAAATGCACAAGCATCGGAATCCTGTGCGTTATATAAAACTAGTTGAGCCGCCATTTTAAAACCACAATAATCAGAACGTCTTACCGTGCAGAGCTCCCACGAAAATGCCTGCCTGTGCTGTTTTCTACTGTAAAAAAAATTCGAAAATATCTAGTATGCAAAAAGATGGTGTCACCTTTCATTTGTAAGCATAATTTTTAGGTTTTGATTATTATTTAATTCATAATTTCATGTTTTAGCAGACTACAATTTCAAATTTCGCGCTCAAAGTTCGTTTGATGACGTCACGGCTGCACTCCCCACGAGACTACCTAGGGTTGACCATTATCGCATTTCAATTAATTAAGACAAAAATTAGAAAAAGTTTGTTGGTAATAAATAACTGTAATTTTGTATTAATTAATTACCAATTATAATTTCGTTTTAACAATGTACGTTGCGTGTTTATTTTGAGTTTAGTATTAAGTACATACCTACACTTTTGCGGCTGCTTGAAGCCTATTCTTTGCCACACAACATGGAAATATAAAATAATAAATAAAATAATTAATTAAAATAATAATCAAACTATTTGTCCTTTTATTCATGCTGGGCGGCGCTCATAAACATTAAGAGTACTAATGCTGTATATACTTCCAGTGTCCCTGACTTCATAAAAAAGACACGGTTAAAAGGGTACCATCGTCTAACCAGCACACCCGATCATTTCCGAGAAATCAAAATTTTTTTTCGAGCCACAGGACAAATTGTTTTTATTTTGTAATCAGCAACCCTTATTAATTTGTACAATATTAATTTGCACAATAGTGATGTCAACTTCATCGATATTGTGATTTTACGAGTGAGTAATGAATGAATGAATGCAAGTAACATACTTAAATTGGAAATATGTATTTTTAATTTAAATCTGTATGTCGCAGGGAAATTGTATAATTCCGCAGTTTACATTCGGCGTCATCAGTTTAAAAAACACATACCCTTTTCTTAGTTCTTTTTCTTAACGATAATAAAACACAGCTTAGATAAATTACAGTTTGTTTCAGTAATGATTACCAGGTATTAATGATGATTTCAAATAAGAATAAGGTATGTGATTTTGAACTGATGACGCCGTATGTAAAGTGCGCAATTATACTATTTACCTGCGATATTATACATACGAGAATAAAACTGTAAAGATATAGAATAAAACAGGTCAAGTCCACCTTAAACCAAATGGCTAGTAATGAGAGTAGAGGAAGCGAAATCACTAATTTTTGAACATTTTGTCTGTCTGTATGTATGTTTGAGCACGTGTCATCAAACGGAAAAGAGGAAATATTATATTTTCTTTTGATCAAATGAAATATCAAAAAGAGGGTAGATAATAAAGTATTTATTAAGTGGCCAAAATCAGATTTGCCATCAAAATGGAAAACTAAATATTCAAATGCTCTAAATTTATATTGTATGATGATTCAACAATTAATATTCGCACTTTACCAATATATACTTATCTTTGGCACAACGATTAGTGCTGAATATAATCCGATAAGGACTACCGGCCGTCCGCCGGCTCTGAGCGTCAAGCAAAGAAAGAGGCCGTCTGACTCAGTGCGAGGCATTATAAAGGCACCGCGTCACTCCACCGCCTGGCGGGGAGGTGACGTGGACCGATTGTGTTGTCTATGCTATGACAGGTAACACGTTAGATCAAAGACAATGATGAAAAATATTGTACTATAAAGTGTACATAGTTAAATCAATCAATAAATCAATTTAGTAAATCAATAAATAATCATCTAAATATAAATAATGATAATGAATATGATTAAGTAACAATTAATACACTCCGAATTATTCCTAATTCTAACACGGCCATACTGACAGTACTTCGTCCCCGAAGTACTTTTTAGATTATATATAATCAGATATCGTTTCACAAAATCAAGTTATTGTTTCTTAATTTTATAAACCTCTATGCCTAGACATGTACAGTTCCATCACTTGCTGGTTAGTGAAGACCAAACTGACACCAAGCACATGGTTATTCAGCATATCTTTTTTTTATAAACCTCTATGCCTAGACATGTACAGTTCCATCACTTGCTGGTTAGTGAAGACCAAACTGACACCAAGCACATGGTTATCCAGCATATCTTTTTTTTATAAACCTCTATGCCTAGACATGTACAGTTCCATCACTTGCTGGTTAGTGAAGACCAAACTGACACCAAGCACATGGTTATCCAGCATATCTTTTTTTTTATAAACCTCTATGCCTAGACATGTACAGTTCCATCACTTGCTGGTTAGTGAAGACCAAACTGACACCAAGCACATGGTTATCCAGCATATCTTTTTTTTTATAAACCTCTATGCCTAGACATGTACAGTTCCATCACTTGCTGGTTAGTGAAGACCAAACTGACACCAAGCACAGCGGTATCCAGCAACTGATTTATTTATTCTTAATCATTGTTTTTATGAAACGATTCTGTAACACTATTACTCAATTAATAATTTTCATTATCACCAATTACAAGTTCATTTTCATTATCATCATTTATAAGTTCATTTTCATTATCACTATTTTCCAGTTTCATTTTCATGATCACTTTTTACAAGTTCATTTTCATTATCACTATTTACAAGTTCATTTTCTATAGAAGCATTTGTCTATGAAGTTATGTTCATTATCTTTCGTAACCTCATTAAATCGAGCCTGTAAGGTAAGTTTGCAGTACGACCTGTTAATAATCGAAGAGAATATAATCCGGTTGATTTTAAGACAGTTGTAATCAAAATTTGAACTTTCCAAAGCCTGTTCGGCCAGCCTGATGAATCAGAACATGTAGTAACAGGCACTAAAATTTTTCGAAAAGACGTGTAGATAACATGCCTTTCCTATTCTATCGAAATATAAGTAACATGATGAGAAGTGATATTTAAGACGCTTTGCTAGACATTCCCTTATCAGACTACAATTTACACCAATACCTAATATGAAATTTAGTTATTTCTCATTTAGTTCTTACACCTCCGCACACACTACACATTTGAATAAAACACTTTAATTTTACGGATTTTGCGCACTTTTTATTTTATATTTAATCCCGATATTTCAATGGTTGTCATGTATTTTCTACTTCCTCCACAATATTTTGATCGGGCACGTTCCAAATTGTTAAAATTAAATTGTTTTATTTTTAAATTTTATTTCGTTATTACATTCTTACTACGATTACATTGTATACTACTGAGTCTACCACCAGTTCGGAAACTGGGAGGCCCTTCCGAGAAGAACTGGCGAAAGAAACTCGGGCAGGGGGACCGACCTCCATCTTACTGTTATTATTTGCATAAAGAGCTAACCACATCATCAGATCTTGCAATGTGTGTTTTTGTAGGTATTCATTAATTTTTATTTATATTTTTTTTGTTACTTTTTCTCAGCCATGAATAAATATTTTAGTAGTTTTTAGTCACGATTCATTAAATTTACTCGTTTGCTGAACACGTGGTTTCAAATTACAGTTTTTAGTATTATAACGAGGTAGAGCATTACGTATTGCCAACAACAATCCCTTCAGCATCGTAGGGTCTATATCGAACTATTTAACCGACCTTGGTCACATGCTGAAAGAAAGAAAAAAAAATTTAGTACAGGGCGTGAGGATCCCACTTCTGATGTCATCAAACGGAAAAGAGGAAATATTATATTTTCTTTTGATCAAATGAAATATCAAAAAGAGGGTAGATAATAAAGTATTTATTAAGTGGCCAAAATCAGTTTATTCATCTAGGTCATGTATTTGCCATCAAAATGGAAAACTAAATATTCAAATGCTCTAAATTTATATTGTATGATGATTCAACAATTAATATTCGCACTTTACCAATATATACTTATCTTTGGCACAACGATTAGTGCTGAATATAATCCGATAAGGACTACCGGCCGTCCGCCGGCTCTGAGCGTCAAGCAAAGAAAGAGGCCGTCTGACTCAGTGCGAGGCATTATAAAGGCACCGCGTCACTCCACCGCCTGGCGGGGAGGTGACGTGGACCGATTGTGTTGTCTATGCTATGACAGGTAACACGTTAGATCAAAGACAATGATGAAAAATATTGTACTATAAAGTGTACATAGTTAAATCAATCAATAAATCAATTTAGTAAATCGATAAATAATCATTTAAATATAAATAATGATAATGAATATGATTAAGTAACAATTAATACACTCCGAATTATTCCTAATTCTAACACACGCATCACCCAAAAACTACGCGACGGATTTTGATGACATTTTAGTATGGTAATAGCTAAATGTCATCGTCAACATTTAAGTTAAGTTTTTTATTAATATTGTAGCATTTATAGCTCCTTTTAAAAACCGGCTTGTCCAACTGCAATACTTCAAGATACTAGGAGTAAGGTATGTGGTACCAAAAGTCATTTGTACATAAATGAAAGCTATTGGAAGATAGTATTGCAGTATTAAAATTAGAAATGATCGGTATGTGTAGTTCAGGCAAATATACTCTGCCCCTAGGCGGTATACTAATTGTTGGTATTTATACTTTAAGCTTTGACATGCCCGGAAACATCTAATTTTTCATATTCAGTTTTCCTAAAGAATACAGCATACGAAAAAAATGGATTCATGCTTGTAATTGGGCATCTTCAAGAACAAGTATTATATGTTCCATACATTTTGAGCCGTCTCAGTTTCAAAAATTATCTAACAATAGAAGAAGATTAGTTGCCCATGCTGTGCCAACGTTATTCTTTAATGATCCTCATAGTTTATTATATAACTATATATGTTTCAAATAGATATTAACATGTAATATTATAACACTTTTAGTTTATTACATTTAAATGTATTAATTTTAGGTTAAAAAATAAGTTGAAAAGGAAATACCTGCAAAAAGTGATGTAAGCAAATCGCAAAAAAATACAAATAATCAATCGGTCAAAGTAAAAATCTGAGAAATATAACTATATTCACTATCGCTTTGTTAAAAATAATGTTTCAGAGTTCCTCCTTTCCATTATGGGTATACGCAAAAGGGTCCACAGTGAATTCTATATATATAATAACACCTATTGTAAATATCTTTTAAATGCAATAAACTATCAAGTTTCAATTTGTATTTGTAGGAATACTAACGCAAAGTTAATAAATTCATTCATTGAACGAAACTGATTTATCGATATCGATATTCTCGTGCTATGTCATGTCACTTCTCACACAATGACATTCGTGTGTTTGAATAGAACGTTAACACACTATTTTAAGCACGTGTGCGTGTATTTTAAATATGTTTGTCGTATTATGCATGTGTGCGTTTGTAAACACGCAAAGAGTTTTTGTTCCTGTGTGCTGGCATTGAATGTAGTAGTAACCTCACCCCCCGCAAAAAATGGCAGAAAAATATGTACGAGATATTGACTAATGGCTACTCCAGTCCTGTTTACTCTGAGGTTTAAGATTCTTTAGAAGCCTTAATGGCAACTCGTACCTAAAAAGTCTTTATCGAGCAATGCTAACATTTTAAGTCCAAACTAATCAATATATCCGAACGAATTTTGTGACGTTCACGCAAAATAGGACGTCACTGACATGTGTATGTGTATGACAAAAATGGTGCCCGTTTACCAGCTGGCATTCATTTTTTAGCAGAGAAAATTACATATTGTGCTATACATTTTAGTATGGCGACTGTTCTTGATTTAGTGAAGCATTATCAACATGCAATTGAAAAATATCCCAACGATGAACATAAAGTAAGTACAACAAGAAAATTGATATTATGGGCGATTAAGTGACTTTTTCCTTAAAGATTTTCCACTTTAAATGTGGTCCATTTACGATAAATATCAAAATATCATTCTCTATTTCACATGCCTTTTTATTTTAAAGTAACAAATATGTACTTACTAAAGCACCGAACCAAATCAATACAACCACCTGCTTTCTTTTGAAAGTTGATTTTAAAGATGGGCCCTGCAAGGATATCATTCACCACCTTGCAGGGCTTAGACATGAGTCCATAAATTGATTTAACGTCTGAAAATTCAACTTTACACAGCACTGAACAAAATTTCATGAACTTTTGTCAGAACTATATATGTATTGTTCATATGTATTTTCCCTGTGATATACTTATACGAGATATCGGAATTCGTATGCATTCTGCTTATCTATTTTAATACATAAATATTATTGAATCCTTTAGAGAAAAAAAATAAATTGTTTCAGCAATACTTATTTGTAGGAAATCAAAAATTCATTTATTCTGAGTTGATTAGTGGTATTAGAGAGATTAAATTTTCTTGGTCAAATGTCTATTTACAAAGGAGCATGTTTGCAAAAAAAATATCTTAACATGTTAAGTAAAATAAATTTAAACTATTGCTTTGTATAACTGATCTAAATATTATGGATATTATCTCATTGGTATATTAAAAGAGAAAGTTCTAAAGAAGGGTTCAGATATCACTATTGAGATTTTAATTTGGAATTATTGTAAGACTAAGAGAACAGAGGCCATAATAAACTTAATAATAATTAAATTAATAAAAAATCAACACTTGAAATGTATAATACAAGCCAATTATAGGAACCGACTTCAGTTCAGTGTTTCATAAACAATAGTATTACAATTAAACTGTAATAAATAAGTACTGCTCACATTACCATTTGAACTAATAATGTTTACTTTCCTATCAGCCTAGCTTCAATAATTTTTTAAAGCCATGATTACTGAAAATTTATTTTGTCCAAATGTGTACAATCTAATGCTTCATGTTTACATAATTTCAGATTTTAAAGAGCATAGACAAGCTATTTAATCTTGATGTTACTGTACAACACCTACAAGACACTGGAGTGGGAAGAACTGTTAATGCATTGCGTAAGGAACCAGGAAATGTGGGCCAGGCTGCTCGAGCACTTGTGAGCAAATGGAAACTTATGGTAGCATCAGAGGAAAGTGATCAAGAAGGAGATCATAGCACTGACAGTGAGAAAATTAACACTTAAGTTTTATTGGTCAAAGTAAAATGTGTCACTTCAACAGTCAGACTAGAGTTTAATCAAGTCAAGATAATGCACAAACATGCATGTCTATTGATTTGTTTGTTAGTCATTTATATACTTTATACAACATTCATAATAACATATTTATTATCAGTTTTTTGTTTATTGTAAATAATATATTGTCTATAACATTGTCACTGTCATTTCAAAACTCATTATAAATTTCATTAAAATCTGTTATATTGTATCAGGATATTATATTGTATCTCACTTTTTAACCAACTCCAAAAAAGGAGGAGGTTCTCAATATGGCTGTATTTTTTTTTATTGTAAAATAAAAACGAACTGTAACTCTTAAATTTAAGTCCAACTTTTTGAAATGACAGTCATAATAAATATAATTAATCTTTACTATATATAGCATGCATGATCATATTTATTTCATATTCTTTTTATATAAATGTTATTTTTATTTATCAATGTTTTATTGTTATTGATAAGGTCATATAAATATTAACCGTGCAAAGATCCAGTAAATTCTATATCAATTATAGAATTAGAATTTATTTTGCTAACTATAAATATACCCCTGTTAGAAGTGGACTCCTAGTAAGGAGCCAAAAAAAATTAATAGCCATTCAAACTAATCTGGATTTCGAATTTGATATTTTTTATGACATCATAAATTGATAGATACATAACAATGATAACTCTGCATGAGCAAATGTGAGTAGTATATACCAGGTTTTAGAACTACCATAAGGTGGGTTTCTATTATTAAAAAAAATGTATTTAATAATATTGTTACTAGAAATAATGTGCTATTTTATCTGATTGTCTGTTTAATCAGCTAAAAATTACAATGGAAATGACAATGGAAGGGATTCCGATGACAGTGTTAAAAAACAGACAAAAAATAGAGAAGACCACCATGAAAATATTAATTCCAGAGTGAAAATGGAACATAAACAAGAGAATGGGCATTACAGTGGAAGTAAAAGAAAATACTACAGTAGTGAGGTTTGTCGACCATTTTAATATATTAAAATTCTTTAAATCATATGAAATTTTATACTATAAATCCTTAATATAAACTTATAATAGATCTAAATAATATGTAAATTATTTACTAGTCTAACAAGCTAATCACATAATAAAAACAGTTACTGAATTAGCTTACCAAAATATTTACCAGTTATATAATACAAATATATAACAACTCATATACTTGAGCATTTAACGGTCAAACCCATAAAACGACGCTGAATGCTTGATGCATATAAGATTTGTATGTGTAGAAATTATGTCCATTTCAAGATGCTAGTATGCAAAGTTTACATAACTAAGATTTTTTGCTGTGTAGTAGAAGTAGCTAATATAGCTAATACATCTTAATACAAAAAACTCAGTTAAAAAAGGAAAATTAAAAAAAGTTAAAAAAAGAATATTAGTTTAACCATGGCTCGAGTCTGGCATTTCGTCCTCGGCTCACAATGAGCATTTTGGTAAGGCTTTCGGCAACTGTTCAATGCTCAATTGTGTTGAAGCCAACTTGAGCATTTATAAATAACTCAAGTGCTGATTGAAACATTTAAGCACTGACTCAACCCTTTTTTTACGTCAAAGTATATTACACAATATTCCCCTTCTTTAAAGATAGTGGTAAGAGCAAAGAATGTCTCATAATTTTTGGGATACTCAATTACAGGATGAAGAACCAGATACTAAAAAAAGGAAAAGCTCAAATAACTATAACAACTATCAAGACAAATCAAACATTCAAATTAAAAAGGAACCTTCTGAATCGGAATCTGATGAATCTGACCACTCGCACAGTAAAGAAAGTGATTCGGAAATGTCGGATTTATCTGAGGAAGAACAAAAACCGAAATATAAAGTCAAACAGGAACCTTCTGAACACAACAAATTTAAACACATTACATCACAAAAAAATCACATTGACAACAAAAAAGATTCCTCTAGTTCAAAAAGAAATATCGAGTCCGAAAAACATTCTAAAACCAAACACAAATATGAAACCATAGAAAAAACACCTTCCGAAAGATCATCAAAAGAAAAAACGCATAGCTCACATAAACATAAGAGTTCTAAGGAGAAAGATAAAAGTGTTGAAAAACATGTTAAATCAAACCACAGTTCAGCAGAAAAAAGTAAGCGAAAGGAAGAATCTAGCTCTTCTAAACACAGAGATAGTTCTGATAAACATAAATCATCCAAGGCTGATAGTAATAGTGAAAAATGTAATAGTAATACTGATAAACACTCCAACAAATCTGATAAAAGTTCCAGTCGCTCTCACAAACCTGATAAAGATAAGAAAAATTTTTCAGGTTCTGTAACAAAAGAAATGCCTGTTGAGAAACAAAAGGTGAAAGAAGGTGACAATCGTAGTTCTAAGGAAAAACACAGTTCCTCTAGTAAGGAAAAATCAAAAGATAGGAGTAGTTCTTCTAAAGAGAAGTCAAGTCATAGTCATAAAAGTGATAAAAAACATTCATCTAGTGATAAAAAAACAAAACATAGTGAGAACAAACACAAGTCTGAAAGAAAAGATGAAGATAATAGTGAATCGAAATCAAAACATAAGTCCTGTTCTTCATCATCACATACTAACAAAATTAGCAGTAGTAAGTCAAAAGAGGAAATACCAAAGAAAAAAAATAATGAGACTAGTGCTGACAGCGATGATGGCATCAACTGTGAGTCAGGTGAGAAATTCCCTGTTTATTTGAACATTCCTTTGCCATACATATATATATTTCTTGTTATTATAAATAGTTATTTATAACATACAAAGAACTTATGATTACTAAATCTGCTTTATATCAGGTGCCAGTTTTGCTGAAGCTTTGGGAATGATAAGTCCTGTAAAGCCGAAAAAGAAAGTAAAAGGTTCATTAAAAGATGTAGTTTCGCCGAACTTATCAAACAGTGAAGACGTAAGTATTGAATTTTCCAATATTATTGTTTGACTTACTCTCCGTGATTTCGGTTTAAATACATTGCACTTTTTTAAATATTGTTTATTTACTATGGCTAATACTAAAAGTATATTCTTTAGTAACAATATTTTCCGTCATTTCTGTTGCCCTGGTTAGTACTTATACAAAAAAGCTTAACAGGTGATCTTAAGTCACCGTAAGTGACTTTTCTCTTTGGGTCTAATGTACGTGCATGGTTGTGCGCGCACATTGCAACATGATACTTGGTGACTTTATATACATTTCCGTAGATTAAATATATGTGACTAACACATGCTCTTAGATTAACTATTTCGTCACAAATGTCGTCAAGATAGATCTACAAATGGTTTAATGCAACATAAAAATTAATTTTCGTCTAAATAACACTTATTTAGTAAAGTTGTGCTGTTCTATTCCATTAGTTACAGATGTAGAGATTGTTAACGCGTGACTATCAATCTAGTCGTTCACTTGTTTTCCACGTTTATATAAAAAGTTGTATATTAGTCGCCACCTACATATGTGTAGTATACTGGTGAGATCAATACTCAGTCGAGATCGCAAACTCTACGCGAAACAATATATCAAAAAAATGGAAAAATGCCATTTTATGCAGTTGTGGGGTGTGTCTAATGACAGTCTATGGACTTATTTATCCAAATGAGTTATAACGTACCATCGGTATTAATATTTTCTGCTATTTTCATTAAAATTGTAAATTGATTATATTGAGTTCTTGGAAATGAAGAAAAAAATAAATCGACCTTATTTTTGAGATCTTAAAGTATAGATTTCAATGTGCAGTTTTGTTTTTCTAGAAGTTTTTAAAACACCTACAAATTAATGATAGCATGCTTTTCGTCATTGCCGCTCTCAATTAATATTACGTTAAATATTAGATATCGATAAGTAGTATATTTAAGAGATACACATTGCAATCAATATACCTAGTATATTGTTAGCAACTAATTTGATGGAATTGTCATTTTTATTTAACTAAATTTATTGATTTTTTAAAAGTTAATTATTTTTGTACACAAATAAGTTCGTAGTAAGGTTGTAAATTTGAAAAAGATGTTTTAATGGATATGATTTTGAAAACTATTTTGGAAAGCAAAATCATATTGACAGTAATAAAATTGTAACGAAAACCATAAATATATCAAAGGTTTAGAAGGCGCCTTTTTTTACAATATAACATTAAAACCAGTTGTGTACGAAGATAGGTTTCGAAGCATGATATACACATAGCAAAATATTGTAATTACTACAGTTTTTGTAAAGATCCGTATATAAAAAAAGCCATAGCGTAGCCTTGACGTACAATACATGCATTGTCAATGTTCATATTGAAGAAAAATCATTTTATCTTTATCTTGTTACGAAAAGGGTAGAATATGATATAATTCATTTTGTGATATATAATAATAATAATAATAAATCTTTATTAGTCATAGATGATACATTTTAGTGCGTGCCCTGTCTCCTGAACTAGGCATAGCCCGTATGTCAGGAGACAGTTGCTCCCCAAAGTGAGATACCAATAAATTTTCGCCTGAGCAGACTGACAATACAAATTAATTGCACAAGTAATAAGTAATAAAAAAAAATGAGAACCAGTAAGCTTGCAGGGTTGTGTTAGTGTGTCTAGTGTGCCTGTGTATGTATGTACACACGAGTGTGTGTGTGTGTGTGTGTATGCATGCTAGAGCTAGTGTGTGTATAAAAGTGTGTATCAGTGTCCTATGATAAAGTATGTGTGTGATTGGGTATAGTGTCTATGTAAGTAAATGAAATGAACCTATGGTCAACACTACAAATAAAGTTAGACCAATAACATTTCACACTCTTCATATTCTTTATCTTTTAGCCACTCTAATATTACTTTCTTAGCGTGTAAGTCATTAGTTCCATGGATTTTGATTATTCTGTTGATCTTGTTGTAAATTCGGGGACCTTCCACTTCATGATTTCGTCTGGATAAGGCACTCTTTACCCTAAGTACCCGGCAAAGATTAATCCTTTTATTGTTTATCAAGGGTCCTGTTGTCTTATGGTAACGTCTTAAACATTGAAAAATGTATGTTTTTCGAGCACTAAGGACCTCCGCTCTCCTATACAGGATACTCCTCAGAAGTGGGGTATCTATAAGGTAAGGACGGCATTACTTTGTCAAGGCTCTCTGAGCACGTTCTGCTTCGATAAGGTATGATTTTGCGGCACCTCCCCATGAACAAATGCAGTATTTGATGAGACAGTGGTATAGAGCATTGTATACGCGCAGGAGAAGTTCATTGTCAAGTACTGTTCTTAAGTTTTTGAACACATATATAAACCTTCTTAGTCGACCAGCCAGGACAGATATATGCTTGTTCCAATTCAACTTGCTATCAATGTGAACTCCAAGATACTTAATGCAAAATGCTCTAACGTTTTCAGTTTTTCTAACCAAATAAATGGTTTTACAGTATATCTGTCATCGCCTGGAATTGGAAAACTGCAAAATTTCTACAACTACAGTTCGGTGATCAAATTACCTAGTACATTGAATTCATTTAGAACATTGTATTACAGTTAAGCCCGGCAGCACTTCTGGCACCTACTGCTAAACTGGCTCCGTTGCCAGCTTTAGAAATATCGGCGTTGCCAGAGATATCACCCAACTATAAGCCGCGCCCTCCACCCAAGTTACTACCACACTTCACCGACGAAGAAGCTATGAGCGCTGTGATATCTTCAAAGAATCAGAGGTTTGTATTTTATATATATATTGTGTGTTGTGCATTGACTTGCTACAACGATTCCGTTGAATCTCCGCAGAAAAAGGGTATGTCCCAGAACTTATAGTCCAACTATACCTAGCTCACTCTCCGTGTACGACGGCTACGTGTTTCACAGTTCCCGCCGTCTACCTGCAACAGGTAGCAGGTCAAATTTGCAAAAAAAATCTCTGTGTATAATTAAAACTATTTTCGGATTACGTAAGTCTATCCACGTTTCTTATATCTCAAAACTCGAGTACTTCCTGCCCGTAAGCGCAGGCTCGAGTATGCTCCATTTTTTCAATATTCTTTTTGCTCCCGTAATCAAGATTATTTGGGTTAATCAATCCAGCAGCAATATCTTTGCAAAGTTGACGTTCTGGAAATAAGCCTTCTTTCTTAGAGCCCGCTCATCGAACTAGATTTGTCAATTCAAAACGTTCCAAATATAGTGCAATTCATAATACTGGTGCATAAGCCTCATTTGGATCTCATTTGAATTTTAAGTTCTATTTCCGTCCATCGCAACAGATACTTCTTTTATGGGGTTCTCTTTTTATTTTCTCAGGAACATTTAAGTTACAAGCTTGATGCAGGAAAAAAAAATGTGTTTAGAAATCAACACAAAATAAAACGAACATTTATATCTTTGCACTCGCTCTTTACTCATTACTTGACACTCGTAAGAAAATTAAAACCTAATCGATTTCTTCTTGTTAAGTTAAAAATAATTTCTGAAAAATCTGTATGGGGCAAGGTGTTTGCACATAAATAAAGGAGTAAATTTAAATATACTCGAAATAGCAAAAATATTGCTATTACCTTTACTGTCTATATTTGTGTTTCTAAAGAACATTGATATGTATAGCATGGTATTGGCTCTAAGAACCAGATTTACACTAGTCCGGTTTTTTTTTTAAATTAAAATCCTTTTATTTGTGAAAATATACATTCATATAATTAGTATTTACTATGACAAGGTAAATTATTTTTATTGAAAAAACAAAAATGTTTGTTTATTTCAGAACCAAGGTGTACTCTGGTAATAAAGTTATTGGAAAAATCCCAACCTTATATGAAATGTGTGTGCAAGTTCTTCAGGAACACATTGATGGTAAGTGTATATTTTTACTTTAAGTTTTTAATTGTAGGAGAGGTGTATACAAGAATAAGAGAAACGAACACTTATTTGAAATAATTTTTAACAAATTTAATTAAAACAAACAATGTAAGCAGCCTTCTCTTTTATCTCTTTTTGAAAATCACGACTACCCCGATGCCAGTGAGTGACGGTGCTATGTGGGAACCTTTCCGATTTTTAAATTGTTTATTTAGCCAGGCGACAGTACTCAACGTGGATGTAATTGGACAATCATATGTCGGTATGATAAGACTACACATCAAAATTTTGAACTATTACTTTTTATACTTACATTTTGTAGGCAGTATAAGACAAGTTTCTAATAGTTTTTTTTCATAGATTCTATCACGAACCAATCCCAACTCAACCAACCTCAAATAACTGAATTGCTATATGTAGATGCATTCCTATGCAACCTTTCGTAATTTTTATATTATTTATACAGCTGATCACAAACGACCAGGCAGAAAAACGATTGTTAAATATGTAATGGATAGTGCTTTACCAATGAGCATCGCCATACAATTTAACATGTGGATGCTGTCTGTCATGATAATAATAATATTTATTACATTCACATTTCAACACATTAATTTTTTTGTTTTAAATAGTAGGGTAACGGATTGATATATACGAGGGTGGGTCAAAAAGTTCGCGGAATGGACGGTAAAAAGTAAGAAATAAATCACAAAATTATTTTTCCTTCTTAATGTATTCCCCCTTAACTCTAATACATTTATTAGACCTATCAATTAATTTATTAATATCTTCGAAAAAAATGATTTCTCTTTGTCGTCAAAATAGGCAGAAATAGCGCTCTTCACTTCTTCATCGCTGGAAAATTTTAAGCCAATATGAGTCTGACATAACCTCTCGGCCGGCCGATGTATCCATATAGGATTCACCACCTGCCTCCCCCGAGTACGGAAGGGAAAAAAAGCTACAAACGCTTGTAATTATCACACAAACATCTGCCCCTTCCGGGATTCACACCCAGGACCGTCGATGCAAATAACAGGATCGCTGTCATTGCACTAAACGGTCGTAATGATGAAGTTGATATCGTTACGGTTGCCGGCGGTACACATTATTTACACGATGCATGATGTAGTACGATGCCTATTATCGGGCTTCCTAGTTTCTGGTCAAATGTCCTACTGTCAAAATGGACCTACGATTCTATCTCCTGTATCTAAACATCCTTACTCTAGGCTCATCGTTGTTTTTGAAATCCACATATATTCCAAAAAAGATGCGGTTTATTCCTACTCACGTAAAAAAAAACAATGTATTCGAGATTAGTTATACATCTTCAATATGTTTTCCCTCAGCCCTTGAATACACGGGTGGCGTGCCATATGATATCCTAAAGCCCGTGGTGGATAAAGCGACCCCCCAACAACTATTCATGTTGGAACACTACAACCCGTACCTAATGGAGGACACCGATCATTTGTGGCAGAAGTTCTGTGAAAAACACTTCAGGAATAAACAAAGGCAAGAAATGGAGACTTGGAGAGAGATGTATATGGTGAGAAAAGTATTCATAAGCTAGTACTCAATTATTTATTTATTTATTTATTAGATTAGGTTAGATAAGATTTAGATATTTAAATATTCATTCTCTTTAATTTTGGAATTCGTAATCATGTAAAGTAAATGTTTTCATATCTCTTCATTAATTTAAATTTTCTATTTCAGAGATGTCAAGAAGAACAGGAGCATAGGTTAAAATCCCTCACCGAAAACATAAAAATAGCCCAAGAAAAGGCTAAAGCCCCCATCAAACAGACAAAGATGGCTTACGTCGACACTGTCGTCAAACCGCCGCGAAATATTGCACGAAAACAGGTGAGTCGATGTTACTCGTAGTAAATTCCATCAAAAAAATAAATGTGAAATCAGAGCCAAGTTGAATATCACGAATGTGCGACCATGTTGATTTCGCCATCGATTCCATTGAGAGGAGGGCCAAGAGGCTCATCGACAATGACGATCTATTTTATAAATAGCTCAAAAGGCTTGAGCATAGACGGAAGGTAGCTAGCCTATCCGTTTTTAATAGGATACATTTCTGAAAGTGTGCAGTAGAATTGCACAACTTTGTTTCGCCGTCCCCATTTTTTCATCGGACAACCAGACTTACAAATAGGCGACACCATTATATGGTAGATATACCGAAGTCGCACTAAACATTTTAGTTCCAATTTTGTGGTACGTACAACTAAGGAGTGGAACTCTTTGCCTGAATCTGTGTTTCCTGACAAATGCAATTAAGGGGTCTTCAAGTCGCAAGTGAATACGTATCTTCTAGGTAAGCGCGTCACATCCTAGATTGCACCGTCGTTCACCATCAGGCGAGATAGTGGTCAAGCGCATATCTATTTCTTATAAAAAAAAAATCAAAATCGGTTGAGTAGTTTCGGCGTTCATCACGATCAAACACAGTGACAGTAAATTTATATATATATATATATATATATATATATATATATATATATATATATATATATATATAATATAGTATATGATAACCTATTATATTATAATAACGTATATAGTTTATAAGAAAATCCTATTTATCGTAATCCTGTGATTATTTTCCTAAATTTTTATTTACTTTTTACTCCGTCCTGGCTAATGCACAAACCGTGCGAGCCAAAAAATTAATTAAACAGGAAATACAATGTCTGGTGATATTATTAGGCACTGCACGGCACGGCGCACGCGGCGGCAGCGAGTCCCGCGGCGCGCGTGGCGTCCCTAGCGGCGGCGCCCAACGTGCTGCGCGGCTCCGCCCGCCCATCGCCCGCAGCCCCCACCGTCTTCGCCCCTCACAAACCGAAGAAGGCCCCCCTCATGCAGAAAGCTCTTCAATTCATGCGTGGACGCAAACGATGATAGCGCACCTCTCTTCATTCAGTCTTCTTACTCGCATTCAGTAGGTGACAAATGTAAGGATAAACCTAATTAATTAACAAAATACGTTGCTAGGGATAAATATATAGATTGATAGTAGAAAAGCACCTATACATACCACGCCACAACGCAGCCTTTTGGCTAAAAGGATCTGATGGAAATTTAATATCATTTGCAATATGAAATTGTAGCAGAAATATTTCTGCAGGCTAGTAGTACTATGAATTGCCCTTACATCACCTAAAACCTACACAGTTTTATAAATGAGTCAAAAGTTAAATATCAGTAATTTGTGGTAGTTCAAATACTCGTACAACGTTCGAGTATTATGGATTAGGCTGAATGCCTAATCGATTCGAAAATACATAAACTGGTCCAAAAACCCTCCTTTTCAAAATTAAATAAAGTTAGTCTGAAAATATTGTATACTAGCTGGTGCCCGCGACTTCGTCTGCGCAGGATTAGTATTTCGAACAATATGTTTATAAATTGTAGCCTATGTGTTATTCTGATGTATAAGCTATATTGTGGTAAAGTTTCATTCAAATCCATTCACTAGTTTTTACGTGAAAGAGTAACAAACATCCATACATCCATACTTACAAACTTTCGCCTTTATAATAGTAGTAGGATTTGTTAACTAACTATACACTGTGCTGATACGAAGTTTACATGAGATAAAATTTTATTTTCAATCAATCAGCCACTTATTTTACTACTTTGTTATACTACTTATTTTAATAGATGACAAATATCCGCTCAGAAATGTTATTTCTGCCAGTGTCAGCAGAGTTATTGATAATAAAGTAATGATGAATAAATTTAATATATATTCTCCTTACTCCTTGTGGTCACAGAAAGGGCGAAGGATGTTCCAGTTTTATTTACCAACACTCTTGATCACAAACTCTTAATGGTTTATAACTCACCATTACAATACGTTAACATTATATAAAACAAATATCAAGAAACAAAACTACTAAGAAGAGGTCTTATGGTCCGCCAAAAACTCTTTTGATTGATTGATTGACATAGGACTTCATATAAGAGTTGATACACTTCTTACTAAATGTATCAGAAATCTTATTTTCTGTATGTAAATTGATTTAAAGATGTTTTTTTTTAATACTAGCGCTTGCTTTGATAATTAATCCTTAAATAAAATGTCAATAGAATTATAAGTCTTTGGTCCTTTGATATATATTGTGGATTAAGTGATAACAGAAACGAAAGAATATCTTAAAATTAGTGTATGTATATTGGTATCATCACATGATACTTATCAACATGAAAATGTTATTAACCGATTCGTTGCTACATACAATTACAGAAACGAAGGCTACGAGCTTGATTTACGTGAAAAAATGAAGATAGTTTTATTCTGGGTTGATTTCCCTAAAACTTGATTTGAAGGAGTTATAATTTATTTAAAAATGACACGGTTTCAGTGGCTAACGCCACACGCAAAAAAAAGCATCAGCAACGAATCGGTTAAGTATAAATTTAAAGATTCACTTTTTAGTATCTTCGCCCAGTACGTCTATTTGTTACCTAGTGAATACGAGACAACATTCGAGTTTTTAATTATTTTCATGCATTTACACGACGACGTTCCATTTAACGATTATTTTAAATGTGATTTATCAATGTTATTCAGATAAATTTGCTTTGCTTTACCTTGAGCATAAGGTGTGATCGCTCTCATCGACGCGACTTCTACTAAAGCTTACTTATTGCCACATTTGTCAAATGCGATCTGTTCGTCGTACGAGATCTGTTGTACAACAACCGTACAAAAGTAACCAGAACTGTTCATTGAGAGCGTTAGTCATTCACCGTCATTAATATGCGACCACAAAATCAGTTTGATGCGTATTACGTTACGGGCGGAATGTCGTGCATCGTGCGAAGAAATTTTATTACATGTGCATAAAGCTCTTATCTGATCAGCTTATGGGAGCTCTCGTCGATAAAGGTGGACACCCCAGTGGTGTATTGGGAGGGGAACGCGGTGAAACGACGTTCCCTTACCTTTTTTCAGAACCGGAACGCATTCAAGTACTTTTTTAGTAGATTTTTTTTTTATTACAATAGAAAATTATATTTTAAATTAGCGAATTTGAAAAACATTTCAAAAAATATGTTAACTAACAGAGTATTTATCTTTGTATAGTAAGAATAAGAGAAAATAAAAACTTACATAGAAAAAAATAGTTTGCTCGAAATAGGACTTTTTTTGCTCCCACTATGCGTTCCCTTACTTCTAATTTTACCACTACATCACTGGACACTCCCTAATAAAATTAAAAACTCGAAAATTACTTTTAATTTTTTATATAACAAGAGATCATGATTTGTCGCTATTGATTTTGAGAGTGCAGTAGTTAAATGAACATAAATTTAATAAGCAATTAATAACATGAGATAAATATACTATTTTATTAGATTGAGTACATAAAAAGATGAGGGGTTTTAAATGATATTTCTAGCATTATTTTCGACTTTTTAGTAACAAATCTTTGTTATCAATATACGCGACATGAAAGATTAAGCTTATGTCAAACAGACATTGAACCGAATCCATGGTATAATGTTTTAATTTGGTACGAGTCTGTGCGGTGTCGTTAAAACTTAATTACTAAAATGCGTAAACGGATTGATGCCGTGGCAATTTAACAATTATATGAAGCCATGATAAACCAAAGGCCTGTACGCAAAGTGAGGCGTAAGCGAAAATAGTATTAAAAGACTTCGTATGAACGACATCAGGCAGAAGAAGTTTACTTACTTATCATCCAAAATTTTGATATGGATTAATCGGATGCTTTAGTATGAGTTCTTCTGCTTTGTGACGCACTGTCTCGGATTGCTTTGTACATGTTCGGTTCGCCGCGTCTATTTTCAGCTCTCCGGTTGAATTAGTTTTCGCCACTATTTCGCTGTCTATTTGTTAAACCTTAAATAATATCATAATTTCTTGTCATAGATCCATTTCAACATGTTCCATATTTTGACATGTTAAAATTTGCAAAAAATTTCAGGCACTGTCGTCAAGGTGTAAATACATTTTACATTATAACTGTGCTTTTTGTAAAAGGCTGCTACTTGCCTTTTAATAGACTAACATGATATGAGTAGTGGGTTAGTATATTTGTCATTTAGCGGATGATATCTGGGATTGGAGAAATACCAGGTGTCATTAAGCAGAGAAAAGGATGCATGGCGCATGTAAAGGTACAATTCAGTAATGCATACTACACATTTTGCTATAATCTTCATGATTCTCAGTCTGCTGTATTAAGAATCTAGAAATCGATTTATGTACAATCAATGGGTTTGCTTCTCGGAAAATATTTTTAATTCAGAAAAATATGGCAAGTAATGGAACTAAAATGGCCTTTTCAATAGGATCAACAGTGCACCAAATTGCACATTCCCAAAAGTTAAATAATCTATTTAATCCCCTTAAGTAAACTTGACGTGTAGCGATTCTTGCACAAATTTGAAGTCTGAGTAAATGTTTTTAAATATGCAAACGTTAACATCGCGTTTTAATTATTATTTTAGACCTTAATGCTACCAAAATAGTGACGTTTGCACATAAAATAATTACAAGTTCTAATCAGCTCTTTTTTCGTTATCGTCTGAGTAAAAGTGAGCGTCAAATATAACAGATGCCTTAGTGCGAGTTTACGCATTCGACACTCGCTATCGAGCGCGTTACAGATTTTTATGAAAATTTGTAGTTTCTAATGGTTACCGCTAGAGGCGCTCATATGAAAATCCATAGTAATATTTTACGCGGACGATATCGAGTATCGAAGCATAAACTCGCACTAAGGCCTCAGGTCTCGTATAAGTAGTGCAACGGAACGGGACTGACAAGTACAGAAAGCGCATTAGGGAATTGTTATTATAGACCATAAAGAGTGGAACTCTTTGCCTGAGTCTGTTTCTTGATAAATACAATTTAGGCGTCACATCCTAGATCGCATTATCGCTTACCATCAGGCGAGATAGCGGTCAAGCGCTTACCTATTTACAATAAAAAACACCATACAATGTCTATTCTCGCAAACGTGAATTAAACATCACACCTCTAACGTTAAAGCTGTCTCAACTATTACAGTCCATCAAATCTAAGAAGTACCGTTTGACAGTTCTGACAAATAGAATAATAGGGATGGGTTTAAAAAAATCGATTACTATGATATCTGAATTTTAAGAGATCGATTACTATAATATCCGAATTTTAAGAGATCAATGACCATAATATCCGAAATTTAAGATATTATTTCTCTGTACTCTTTTCCTATATTTTTTAAATAAGTTATTGTAAAAGGTTGTTTATTGGTAAATTTAGGTTTTACTAGTAATCTGAGGATTTCATTTTGTCATCTGTCATGTATTTTTACAAAGTCGTTAATTGATAATTTGAAAGTAATAAATTCGATTTTCCGAATAATGTACACGATTTTTTCGTACACAATTGATTCCGAAGAGTCGCAACACTAGGAGCAGTGCCCTAACTATGTGACTTTGCAATGAGGTCAAGAATAGAACTATTAGAACTTATTTATTGTGTAAATATTATTTATTTTGCTTTGTTT
Organism: Calamotropha paludella; assembly: GCA_927399485.1. Taxonomy (NCBI): domain Eukaryota; kingdom Metazoa; phylum Arthropoda; class Insecta; order Lepidoptera; family Crambidae; genus Calamotropha; species Calamotropha paludella. Next base: position 14,296,350 of record OV656815.1, on the reverse strand, counting down.
GAAAGTTTTCAATTACATTTAGATATTAAGAATTGTACATTTTTAGATCCAATAATAAAACCTTTATAAATCCATGGTTTTACGAAAAAGGTTATCGAATTTGAATAAGTTACGCTTAAACAAAGTTATATCTGTTTGAAAAACATGAAACGTCAAACGGTACTTCTTAGATTTGATGGACTGTAAACATGTCGTTCGCCATTTTTCCATAACTTCATCTCTTTGCCCTATATCCTAATTGGTCTGATCAGAGCGGGGACTTGACGAGGATGTGACTGATATGTAAACCTCAAAGCAAACTTAGCAGTTAAGAAGAAAATAAATTAATCAGCCGTTACCCGTGAACGGAAATTACAGTTGCAGCTAATTTTATTTGGAGCATTTACTTGTGGTTCCGTTGCATTAAATATGTGACAAGTCGATGTTTTATTTGAAAGAGAAACTCAAGTTGTAGATAGGTGCTAAGCGATAGTAAGATACACAACGATCGAATAAGGAGCTCGATGGCGGAATGGTTAGCGTGTTTAGCCTATGATCACCGATGTTAACCAACACTTGCAAAGGCCGCTCATTGGATAGGTGACCAAATAAATATCTCGAGCTCCAAGCTACGGAAGGCACCTTTAGCTGTTGGTCCTGACTATATCTGCAGTCATCAGCACCCACCAACCTGACCCGCGTGGTGGTTTAAGGGTAATTTTTTCCTACGGCGTTTTCAACCGTAGGAAAGGCCGGTGCCTCATAAGTTAATAGTGAACAACGACCATATCATATTATATTTAGCAGGTACCCACTTCCGATTAGACAATATAATAATAACATATTAAATAATATAATTTTGCTTCTTTGATGGATACTAAAGTTAATTTAAATTATACTTCACTAATGAGACATCAGTCTCCACGGTCTAGGTAGCAGGACCACAGGCTACTACTGAATTGAAATATCCCTTATCTATATCTAATTCAAGTTATTTTTATCATTATTAAACCCTTTTCGTCTTTGTAGGTACTTTTTCATTTTATGATATTTTCTAGTTAGATAGTAGTGGAGATTCTCTGAATCTCAATAAAATTTTTGTATGACAGCCTACAATATAGATTTAATTTTATTGCATTGTTGTAGATCTCTACTACTATGTATTACATATATTGGTACGCTTTTGTGATCTCAAATCTATTTACCGTAGTCGCTATGATATGTATATATTATACAAATAGTGTTCAGTCTTTATTTTACGATATGTAGAAATACATAACTATTTATTTATATGCAAAAGATGTTTTGAATTCTCTTTCGTCGTAATGTTGCAACGTTATTTTGAGAGTAGTGAAAATTGAAAATAGCTGCCAAAAGCGAAGTATGCTGTTTATAAAGGACACGAGTTTCCTATAAAAAGAACGACTGTGCGCAATATAAAAGATCGATCGCACTATCTCAACATAACGGGCCGTTGCCAATTGCACCAATTTTGTTCAACTATTTCTCGCACGCTCTTATTGAATCGCGTGTATAAAATGGATTTGATAAATAAATAACTTGACACATCGGATTACAATAGTAATGTATGTCTTAAATGTAACGCTGTGGAATACTTTCATTAAAAATATTTGTTCCTGTTGTTAAACCAAAAAAAGACAGTATACGGTTAAAAGGTGTGTAAAGTAGAACAAATTTGAACTTACCAAATTAGTAATATTATAGATACGATGTAATTAATAGTACTAAATGCACGTTGCCGTATGTTTGTAAATATAACAATTCAAATTATTGAAACATATTGTCATCACTTCTGCTTAGCTGGGATTCCCGTCATAGTTAAGTGTAACTGTTATCTTTTTATAAATGGGCTTGTTAATATGCGGGTTGCTGTGATATATTTGAACTATGACAATTACCATTATGAATATGTTTTGAATAACTTTGGGCTATTGAAATTACTTCCAAGAAGTTAAAGATTCATAACAAAGTCTAAAATATTGTACAAATATAATTATTTTACCATTGAATGTTTACTAATAGATCTCTATCGCTCAAAATCATTTATTACTCTAAATAGTCGATTCTTATAACGCATAAAGCATGCATGTTGTGATCGTGACCGACAAGATAAATTCAGAAAATACTGAGGTTATTTTAGACTTACCTTTTTAAGGGAATATGACGCATCTTTGTGTTTGTATTCACAGATCTAAAGTAAATGTTGATAATTTTTAGATAGATACTTTATGTATATAATTTAAACTGGCTATTTTTATGCTATATGAATTTAATAGAAACAAAAATTATTTTCTGCTTTAGAAAACAAAAATTAGTTAGCCCAAGCTTATTTTAATATATATTGATACACTAACAGGACTGATGGAGGATAGAATAAATTGAATTGTACATATTGTAAGTCTTTGGGACGCCTTAGAACCAATGGCGATTTGATGGTATCTATACCTTTCTAAATATCAACTGTATACCAAGCAAACTATGCCTAGAATATTTTAAGGTCAAAGTATGTTTCTATTATGATATGACCGATTTTAATATCATAGACATCCTATGGACGTTTCTATTGTATAATTGTTTTAAATACTATTGTAATTACTGATTTGTGATTATAAAATTACCTTAGGAAATATTATTTGTAGAATTAATGTGGAAATATCGACGGTATATTAATTGTTATCCTTAATTTTTTTAGTAACACATACACGTCTTTAGTACTTTATATCTAAGCATTTTGTAAGAACATAAATTCGCATTAAAAGCGTTTCATACGAGTCAGACCCGAAGACCTAACCAGATCGCGGTTTAAGACTTAAAAGACGAAATTCTGTGCATATTTGTTCCGAATTTATTGCTATTTTGTTTCAGAATACATTTCTCATTCACTAATGTATATACTTATTTGTGATAATAATTTTAGCCTCGGAAACTTTCTTTATATAAATATTGTGGAAATCCTAACATTTTATGGATCACACACAAACATTTTATAAAAGCACAAATTCCCATTAAAAGACAAAGCGTTTAATATGAGCCAGACTGAACTTCGAAGACAAAATCCTATGTACATTTGTTCTGAACTTAACACTGTGCTGTTTTCAGGTCAGGGTCTGATTAAACCTGTAAAACTGAGTTTCGAAATAATCACGGTATTTTCTTGCCAACCTTTATTGAACCAGCAATCAACAAACCGTCACAGGCATAAAAAAAGTGTACTATGTCGTTTCGATGCTCACTTCAACAATGCTTAGAAACATATGGACTGTAAAATCAAAGTAGTTTATGTTTAAATAATAAGAGCTAATATGGTCATTTAAATATTTGCGTGTGATAGTTTTTACGGTCCTTTTATGAATGAAATGACAGTGCGCCATACATTAGGTTACGTGATTAATTTCCTCAATTTTGTTTAGCGTTTAATTAATTGTAATTTCTTTGAGCATGCAAACATGAAAGAGGGAAATTTTTGAATTACTGTTTCAAATAAAACCAAACTCAAAATTATAACTTTTTATTTAAGGTTAAAATTTATAAGACTTTCTTTACACATTGTGTTCTGCCTCTCTGGTACCTATATCAGTTTTGGAAAAAATTATGTCGAGTTGCTATGACAATGTTGGTTGTTAGAAAGTGACTTAAGTTTAACTTAATATTAGTAATTATTATAGCTGTGTTATTAAAATAATTCAATTTAAATCAAGTCTCATAAACTTTACACCCAACAATAAATATTTTTAATATTAGTCCTATTAAAGACAACCAACCACATCAACATCTTATGTATTAACATGTAGCTATGTTTACTTAAGAGTAAAATTATTTGTCTGTCTGTCTCTGTTGTTTACTTAAAAATGTTTAAGCAGGCATTTTCTATACAGACCTTAGGCATTCCAAAGATAATAAACTAAAATTTTGTACATGGTTATAGTATGTATTAACTGTGCAAATCTGTCTTCAGTCGAGTATGTGGTGTCTTGGTACAGTCCAGACTTGAAATATCCACTAGTTACTTTTATAGTAATTCTTACTAAAATTATTACAATTAAAAGTAATAAATCTAACCATACATAAAAAATTGGACAGTTAAATATTTAACTGTTAAATTTTTTTTTAATTCAATATAATACAACATCAATATTCCTAAATTTAGATTTCAATTGTTTTTCGTAATCTGTGTTAATGATTCTGGGACATTGGTAAACTGCTAAAAATTTTAAATCCTTGTAATATTCTGATATCACATCCACAATTACAGGTGAGATATTACCAATTCTTGACAAGCTAAGGCTCTGTAACTTAACTAAATTGCCACTACCAAGAGTCCTTAGTAAATTAACTTCAGTAAAATGAACGTTATTCCATATCTGTAAATGTTCAATTTTTGTTAAGTTTGCAAGATTAACTAATCCTTTGTCTGTGAGATTTTCACACCTAATTATAGCTAAATCTTTCAATGATGCACATTTCGATAATAACTCCAAGCATTTATCGTTAACAGCATCTCCACCATAAATATGTAAAGTCTCTAAAATTTTCTGTTTAGTTAAAATAAGTTTAGTAATACATTCTATATTTAGATTCCTAATTTTTTCTATCAATATATGACACAAGTTACTACAGTTTAATAAACTATCACAGTTTACAGAAGACAGCCCAAAGTCTGAGAGTGCCAAGTAATTAAGCTCTTTAAACTGATCATACTGTAGTAACAAATCAATATTACTATCAAGAAGTAGAGAATTTTTTAAATTCAATTTTTTCAAATGTGGCCATCTTTTAACATGCTCTTCAAATTCTATTCCAATCCTGCACATGACCAGTTCGAGAGATACCAAGTTATCACATTTTTCTATCACAGATTTGATGAATGGGTAACTATATACATATTGTAGCTTTAAGAGAAATATGTTCTTGCAGTGTGTAGTGATAATTTCAAGGTTTTTTTCGCTTACGTCGCTTTGTCCTGGTTTCCCTGAGTACACGATAAGTATTCGCCGCCATATGGATGCATCTCGCACTAGCTTCCTCCAACGGTGGCACACATCTTCACACGCAAGGATGGACTCCAGAGGTAAATATTTGAAAATGTATATCAAAATCTCATCTGGTAAGCAATCAAGGCTGTTCAACTCATCTTCCTCTCCAAAAGCTGTCATTCTAAAACTAGAGTAATTTTATTTAATATTTAATTTATAAACATATTTATTTTGAAATAAAAACATACTTGTATCTGATATCATACCTGTTTAATTGAATTGTTATTCCAGATTAAAGTCTATGTCGTCGTAATCACGCACAAAATGCAAATCACTGAATTTCTAATTTTAGCTACAAATAAACCCAATCAATTAATATCTTAGACTACGGATTCGCTCAATAGCAATGTTTGTTTACTGAAATGAAGAAAGTGTAACCTCCCCGTCCCCTCCATTTACCATGACAGTTGAGTAGCGGGGATGATCATATGGTAACACTTATGTCGATCAATAATTATTATTGTTGAACAATTATATAAATAAGTAAAGCGTGTGATGTAACCTAAATTTTACAATTATCGAACTTATTTGATTTAGGTTTAATATTTAATATAAGGTTTAATACTATTTAAAATACATTTTAAACCTTATATTTTTACATGGGTATCACTGACATAAATAGTACTTGTTTGGATACATTAATGCTGTAATAATTGTTTTACTTGTTTATGAGCAAAACAAAAAATATTTTGACTAAATTGAAAAGAATATATAAAGCCAATCTTGCGTCAATAAATTTTACATTTTTATCTATTCCTCTAAATCTAAAATCTATCAAAACAACAATTACCATTTTACTTAACCTCAAAATCTAGTTGCCTATTTGTTAACTATACGAAAATTGTTACTTTTCCTCCTTATTTCTTACAGGAATTAATATGTAAACGGTAATCGTTGGACTTGTTTATGCCCAAAATCCGCCGCCACCTGTCGTCTAACTTCGCATCGATTGACTATCCTTGTTACTAACAATGGTTGCAAACGAGACAGAAACACCGCAGCGCGAGCTGCGGCCCTTTTATTTTTTGCCATTTGCCTCTTCATTCAGTGAGTCGGAATCCGTCGGGGCGGGTCGTCACTGCAATCTCTTATAGTACATCACATATTTTGTGTATTTTAACTTAAACGTGGGGCGACCCGATACCTAACCCGACTGCATTAGAGTACTTAATAAGACACAAAAATGTTGCACTTAAAGAACATCGCCAAGTCAGTAGTTCCGCCTTTGAAAAATTCAATCCAAAATGAAGCAGTCAATAATATGCTCAGAATCACGCCTGCTGCTGTTAACGTGTGTTGCCGTACCTACGCAAGTCATGAAATTCCAGACAGGCTTAAGGACATACCAACCAGCGCAAACCCAAGATTCTTCGACATGGTTGAATATTTCTTCCACAGAGCGTGTCAGGTGATCGAAGACAAACTGGTAGAAGATATGAAGTCGAGAGTCACTATTGAAGAAAAGAAAAAGAAGGTTGCCGGTATTCTAAACATGATGCAGCCTTGCGATCACATAATTGAAATCCAATTTCCGCTAAGGCGCGATTCTGGCGACTATGAAATGATCTTAGGATACAGGGCCCAGCATTCCTCACACAGAACCCCTACCAAAGGAGGTAACTAATTATTAATACTATTATTTTTTTCATACTTGATAATGAAACACTAATTAATTACAACAAAAAATCGGATAGAAACTTGTTAAATAGAATATTTTATTTATAGACTGGGACACGTGATTCGCCGTCCGTATTGTTACGTATGAATGTATGGTCTAACTAAAGCAAAGACTAATTTTTTCGCATTAAAAACTTAATTGACAATCAACTTGCCCCAGTTTCTACCTAGATTTTCTAAAATCTGTAAAGATATGTGGTATATAATAACATCCTTGCAAAAATAATACAAATTGAGAAATAAATCACATACCTACCAACGGCCCATTGGCGAATATATAGAGGTATGTAAATAAGGATACACTAATAAAATTGTCGTTATAACTCGAAAGAGGTTAAATATAATAGGTACATCTAAATTTATGCATTTAACGTTTTGTATGACATAATTTTAGCTAGGTAATAAATGTATACCTAATTAATGCCTGCTTTTAACCACGACTGAAACAGTTTTCCCGCGTGTTAAATCCTCGTTTTCCAATATTTCATTTCCATTATCACCAATATTATTGCTTAATTCACAGTAAAAATATGAATCGGTAAAAATATGAATCTTACAAAATTATATATTTTTTGGTTAATCATTTTGTATTATGGACGCTAATGAGGAATTCTGAAACGCTAACAACGTAATTGTAGTTTTTAGGTTATGTTACGTGTACATAATGTAATAAGTGATGCGGTGTAGGAATCCGTCTATTTTTTCAACTTCGTGTACTAGGTATATGATAAAGACAAAACACCAAAAGTCTTCATATCAAGCACATAACGATAAATTGCCGATAGATAGACTATAGGTACTAGATTTTGTATCTACATATAGAAGTATTTTATTCAATTTATTAATTTTTTCCGATTCTAAATATCTGAAACTAAAGAAATATAAAAATTTATACCAATCATTCACCTTAACAAATCACAACCTATAATTTAGTATTTTCTGCATTATATTCGTGTGACAAAAAATATTTGCCACACGAATTCATTTCAAAATTCCCGGCTCTTGCGAGTGCAACGCAGCACTTAGCATATTAAACTTAAATAAATACTTACATATTTTAAAATTGAAACTGTATTTATACTTAAAGTTATTTTAGGACGTGCGATTTAATCAGGTCTAGGTATATGAGCTGCTTCAGAAAGAGTATCTTTGTGTAGTACTTATGTTTAAGAGTAACCTTAATTTTTTTCGCTATTTATAAACTACAATACAACTTTTTTAGGTAAGTACCAACTGCTTATTTTTTAAGTGCACTAAGGTTTTCATTTTTTGAAGCCGTAAACGAAGCTTACAATAAGCTTGTAGTGAGATAGCATTTTACAACCTTTAGTATAGGTAGCTGCCAGTGTTGCCAGGTCCGATTTGATTGAAATCGGTACATGAGGTCAAAAAAATCGGGATTTAGGGTTGCAAATCGGGACAGTAAACAAAAAACAAGGTGTTTTTAAATCAAGGTGTTTTTAAATCAAGGCTTCATTTATTGCGTTTTAAACGTCTAGTGCAAGCATAGAATTATATTACCTAAATTAAATATATATTTAATCTTAAATAACAAGTAATCAGTCTTGCTGGACTAGTAGAAATTATAAAATAAAATCGTGCTTTAAGTGTAATTAACGTACTTTAAGTGATATTAAAGTTGGTTTTAATTAGAATTTCTGCTTTCACATGTTCGAGTGTCAAACGGTTTCGCCTCTCAAACCAAATAACTTAAGTTAGTTCTTTTGTTGCGTTTGATAGTGGAATTGAATCCTTAAAAGAAAATATTTTTGAAAATTTTCTGTCTTGGTTGTCTTTAAAAATGTTGTGCCATTTTTTTTTCATTTTTTGATTTATCGGGACATTTAGCGTCCGGATCAGGTACGAATCGGGACACGTCCCCAGACCCCTAAAAATCGGGACATCCCGCACCAATGCGGGACACCTGGCAACCCTAGTAGTTACCTTACCTAGTAAAATTAATAAAAAAAAAATACCTTTACCTAGTCGTACTAAACGTTGCGTTGTCGCGCTGCTAACTCTTATTTGTGGTGTTATGATTTTTCTTTATTTTTAAAAATATAAATTATAATTATGAGTTATTAATTACAAAAAGTCTCGATCTCTCATGTTTCACTAAAATCCAGAAGAAGTAAACATAGTCTTTTAAAAAGGACTTGAAAGATTGGAGTCTTTCCAATCACCATCCCATTTGTTAATTAAACTAAGGTGAATTTTCAAATTAACTAACAATTAAGCTTAACTGTACTTATTAAATTTATCATTATCTTATGTAGGTAATGAATGATAATGAAGAACTATATGAATATTTCTAACTAATAGCCAATTTAACTTTAAGGAACCAAAAAAAGTTTTACTGAACTTAAAATATATGAATTTATTAATATTAAGCATGTTGTCACGAAACGTACCTAATTAAGTCATTTTGAAATGTTACCTTTTGACTGCCTGATACCTATACCAGTTTTAACGTATGTAGGTCCCGTCAATTACGACGGATAACGATTATCCTGTTGCGAAACTCGTTTAAATTAAAAGTAATTAAAATGTTTGTTGTTTCCAAATGTACACAAAGTAGGTAACAAATTATTTAAGCACACCTTTTGCTACAGATACAAGTTAGCGTTCCCGCACATAACCGACTTTATGACCGTTTTTTTGCCAAACTTAATTACTGATTTTGTGACCGACTCAGCACACACGTCCTTCAAAAAATCGAATAAAAGATTCATGTTTTCTAGAAACCTTAAAAATTTAATTTAACAGTAATTTCATAAGAAATCAATCCTTAGCAAAGTTTGAAAGTTTGAAGAGATCATCATATCCCTCGTACAGTGACTGTAGCACGATTCCTAAGTTGAAGCTTTGTAGCTTAACCTGAATAATGTCCATCGTTAACACCCGCCTCATAAGCAACAATATCGTAATCTACCTATACCCAAAAACATAAATCGAAAATGGCAACATCGTTATATGTATTACTATCTGTTCTTTTGGTAGGTACCTATTTTGAAGTACCTACGCGATTAGTATCTACAAACAAGATAAAAAGTTCGCAAGTTGTAGAGCTGGCAACGGAGGCGTGGCTGTGATGTCAGACTTGCGTAACTACTTGATTCTTTTTATTTATATTACTGTGACAATCATGGATTACATAAGGTACCTACTCTATCTGTCACGATCAATTTGCACCTAATCTAAATAACTGTTGCACGACCGTTCGGGTACTTATATACTGAAAATTGTTATTGAAGCAACTAAGTACCTAACCAATATTAACAAAAGAACATCGCGTAATCACTAAGCATCATTCGATGATAAGTTCAAACAGATGAACAACGGAACATAATAGTGGCAGTGCTTTTACGAAAAGTTAACATTAAGGAATGGAAAATGCTTTGTCGAATATTTTTTGTTTCTGGTTTGGTAACAATCGTTCTTAATATAAAAAAAGAAATTTTTCAATCATTCATATGAAAAAACTTTTCGTGGACTAAATTTAATGTTTGTTGCTCGCGCGTGCTACGAGTCAGAGTCCCATAGTATCTACCTAAATAGGCATGTTGAACTCAGTCATTTCTTTTATTCAAGTGCGTTTGAGCTCTCCGATCTTACCCCTTATCTATGAATTTGGCGATTTCACGGTTCTCAAAGTTTGCCTTGGTCATGAGTAAGAATTACTCATTGGGTTAATACGGTTAAATTCAACCGAAGAGGTTCAAAAAAAGACGTAGTGTTTGCTTGAAAATCTCTCGTGATATATAACACAATATGTATGTCGGGATCGTGGTAATTCCACTTACCTCCGTGATCTCTGCCTACCCATGCGGAAGAAAAGCGTGATTTTATTTATGTATGTATGACTTAAAATGTAGGATACTAAGAAACTATCAAAAGGTGACATCCTGACGATTCAGATTGTTCGGGTATGTCATTCGAACTACATGACCGCGTAGGGAGTCGTCTAGTTACCTAATTCGAAAAAAATAAAAGTTTTATTACAACAGGAAATTGGATTGACTTACTTCCTTCAATTAAATAAAGAAAGCAAGCTTTTTAATTATAAAAGTGCACTTGCTGGGTATTTAAATACCTACAGATAAACCTGGCTTTTTTCTTTTTCTTGCTCTTTTGCACAGTTAAATGCAAATGAAAGGTAATAATCAGCTCGCAACATACTTATAAACTAAAATTATTATTCAGCAAGCATTATTTTAGTTATTTGGCGGTAAATTGCTCTAATGCGAAGTTCCGAACCACACATCAAAATAAAATGCGCAACGCTATAACAAATTATAAGTATTCTCAAATAAGAATAAGGGGAGTTAACCAGTCATATCATAAGACTTTAAAGTAACATCAGTTCAACCAAAATATATGCTTACCTAGGTAGCCAGTTAGATAATTAGTGTGCGTTACTACCTATTCGAAATATCTATGAATAATTTTAAATACGTCCCTATACTTTGAAACAAAAACTTTGCGACAAAAACAATTGTTATTTCTCATAGTGATTTGACAACCACTGCCGTTTTTGAAATGGGCAAAGACCGGATTATTTTTATCCGAACTTCACTAGCGAGGGGGATAAACGGATTTCAGTCTAGAGAAACCCTACAACTATTTTGATTAATTCCATCTGGCTATTAGCACCTAAAACTTTGTATTCAGGAAAAATAATAATAAAGTAAGCAATAGTTTCGACAAAATTTGCAAACGAAAATAAAAGGGAAAATCCGGATAGCCAAAGAAGAGATGCCATCTTACCTTTTTTTTAACTCACCTCACTCGTCCGACTTGCCGTAGCGATCAGCATCGACGGGCAATTGGAACTTATAGTGCAGTCATTGAAGCGAAAAATAGGGTCTAACCTCTGAATTTTTTTACTGTGAACCGATTTGCATCGAATTTTGGAATTATGCTTTTCTTACCATTAACTTCAAAAGTGAAAATGATCTGAGCTCCGCCTATTACTTTTAAGGGGTGTAAACAACCCCTTAATGGAAAAATTGACATTGATCCATTTTATCGCTAGAAAACATGTCTTATAGTAAGTGGTGAAATTGTAAAGTATTTTCTAACATAATTACCTCATATTAAAATAATTTTTAACCCCTTGAAAATCTTACAACCCTTGCAAACAACCCCTAAATTGAAAAAATCACAATAAATACGTATACGGTATGACATAAAAAGATGTAAGTATAGAGTAAGTAATATTTTATATTCTCTATAATAATTATCAAATTTTTAACCCCCTTTCAACCCTTGAAAACTACCCCTTGATAAAAAATTGTAAATTTTTTTTTTTTTATTAAATGAAAAAGATTTAAATATTATTCCACACTCTAGAAAATGATTATCATTTTCTTAAGCTTTTCTACCCTTAAAACTACCCCTACATATAAGAACGTTGGTATGTATTCACGCCTACGTTTCCAAAATATATGAGTCATATTATGTATATATATACACATTACAATAGTTGTGGGTCTCTATTATACTGCGTACTTTCACATTGCTCCAAATATTCACACTCCGAAATTTTCAGTTACTAAGTAGAAAAAAATATGATAAGTTTTTGGACCATAACTCCTTCAATTTTCATGCTATCACAATTTATAAAAAACATTGTAATGGTAATTAAGAGAGCTACAACATCCTTCATTGCAATATATAGTAAAAAACCTTTTTCTAAAACGGTGAAGGGTTAAAGGGCTTAAGAGAGGCTGTGATTGCGCTGCCACGCGCTCTTTAAACAATCATATCTCCGTCAATTTTTGTTTGACAGAAAAAAAAAACCAAATTGTTTGTCAGAAAAATACCTAAATTTTTAATCCGTACACTTTTATACGTATCGTCGTCATTTTTGAGATATTATGAAAAAAAAGTGGGTTTTTTAAAAATTTGAAATTTTGTTTTTTTCTTTAATCGTGACTTTTTTGAAAAATATGTGTCCTGAAGCAGCCAAACTGATACTATCTATCAAACTTTTCATAATAAAGTTAATTCTAGGCGGAATACGATTAATTTTAATTTTGGTGGAAATGGCACTTATGAAACCCATTGATTTAAAGAAAAAACATTAGATGCTCCCCTTATTTGCAATACAGCTCACTTATTATACGTGCAAAAGACTTTGAATAGTGCTCATTTTAAGGCGGTTCACACACTAGAGACGCGTCCCGCCGCGGTGCGCGTAGCGACAGAAAACGCGCCCCTGCGCGGAGGCGCAGATCTGCCTAACTTAGCGGTGTAATCTGCTTCCCCGCGCAGATTTTCAATACAAGTTGACCCTACTTCTTCACGCCCCGTGCTCCCGCGCAGAATCTGCGCGCGGGGCGCCTACCCGCGCGTTCTCGCGTCGGCAGTGTGATGTCATAGGCGTGTTTTCTATATTAATTGAGAGTCTTGCATACAATAATAAAATCTGCGGCCACGCGCTACGCGACGGGGCGCGGTGCAGTGTGTTAACCGCCTAAAGCTTATTTCAAGCACTACAAAACCCTTTTGTATTAGAATGCATAAAATGCATCTGCTCGCCGCTAGATAGCATTGACCACATCGATTAAATTTCAGACAAAATAAAAAACGGCTTTGATCTCTAATATCTAGCTTAATATTGCGCCTAGAATACTTTATAAAAAACCAAATTGTTCATTGTTTTACCTGCTACAATTTTGTTCTTTATAAAATTTTCGATAAAACGTATATTTTTGGAGATATTTGCAAAAAACTGATGAAAAACGTGAAAAATTTGCGAATTTTCAATTGCCAATAACTCGAAAACTATTGGATTTTTTGAAAAACTTTATAGATGATTTTTTGCTTAAAATTATTGAAAAAAAAATTCACCCCCGAGAAGGGGTGGCAACCACCCCCAGGGTGGTTGCGGAGTTCAAATCATTTTCACTTTTGAAGTTAAGGGTAAGATGAACCTAATTCCAAAATTGTATGCAATTCGGTTCACAGTAAAAAAATTCGGAGCAATAATGCTTCAATGACTGCACTATTAACAAGATGACGTTGTGCACAATGTGGCTTAAATTTAAAAAATATAGTTTTCTTAGTAAGATATTTAACTCGTACTGTCTTTCCTTAGTGCCGATCTTACCAAACGCATCTTAATGTTTTTACAAATATTTTAAGAAACGAATGTTCCACTCTTTATTTCTGTAATGGACTTTATGCAAACATTTTCCAATATAGGTCTTGACTTGAAGCATCGGCATAAAGTTCGATGAAATATCATCTAGGTAATCGAAAAGCTCGATGTGATACAGTGGTTAGCTTGCTCGACCAGAGGCCTAGGCTAGTGCGAGTTTACGTATTCTATACTCGCTATCGACCGCGTTAGAGATTTCTGTAAATATTCGTAGTTCTTGATGGTTCTAGGAGGTGCGCTCCTTGCAACTTCTCATATATAAAATCTATAGTAATATTTTACCCATACAAAAACGAGTATCGACACGTAAACTCGCAAGTAGGCCTCTGTGAAATTATTATTATCTGAATCTGCGACAGAAGACTAATATGTTGATCCCACCTGCATCTGCAGTTGTTATCCGATCTGCCTTAGGCCCCGCGAGCACCTTAACTCTGAAGATAATTATAATAGTGTCGTTAAACCTATATCTGCTCTTAAGTCTACAATGAATATTTCAGTATACACTCACGTAATTTTATAAGCATTTTATGATATACGATAAGAGCTATACGATTCATGAATGGATGCATGCCTGTCTCGAGTTTATTGATAAACTGCATAATAAGACAGCTTTTTATAATTTTCCTCACAACTTAAATTATAAGAACATCATATCGTCAACAGGTATACGTTTCTCAACGGATGTATCCAGGGATGAAGTGAAAGCTCTGTCTGCTCTGATGACATTCAAGTGCGCGTGCGTCGATGTGCCCTTCGGCGGAGCTAAGGCTGGTATCAAGATCAACCCCAAAGAATACTCCGAACATGAGCTTGAAAAGATCACCCGTCGGTTCACCCTCGAACTGGCCAAGAAAGGATTCATCGGTAAGCTACCACATTAAGTAGATATAATGTTATATTTATGGCTGTGCAGTACTTGAAAGTGCATGATAGATCTAAAACTTGTCGTAAACATGCGTTTACACGAGCTTTACTTTACTTTACTGTCCTTATACGAGCAACAGCTAGTATTTATAAATTAAAATTTCCCTCTGCTTATCTGTTCTATCTACGAATTCTCATTATGAATGTACGTATAGGTAGGGACATCCAGTGCGAAAAAATTCGTTAAAGAAGATAACCCAAATCTAGCCTCAGTCGTTTTTATGTTTGAACAGTGAAAAACAGAAAGGTGATTGATTATATTATTATAATATAATTACTTTTAAATTAAAAGGTGGAATCTAATCTCTGCTATGTAAATAAAGTTAAAGAAAAAGAAGAATTAACTTTTCCTTTTCGCCGGTGTGTTTTCCACGTAATTTTGTTTAAATTATAAATATACCGCTACTATTCCAAGGATTTGCGACAAACCTTAAACCAATCTATATTTCGATTGTGTATATTATACGGGCATAAAATGCGTTTACGGGCTTCGCAATATGAAACATGTTTTAAATGCTACAGTCAGTGTGATCCATGCACACTTTATCCCATTAATAGTAATCTTTACAACTTCTTCACCCACCACACAGATTAGATAGTTACTGCGTAACCCGAAATTCGATACGCTTATAAGGTGGGTGTTGATTTGCAATGTGGCACTGATGTCATGTGCATGTTTTTTTCCAAGAAGAACAATTGATGACATACTTAACTGCATATAGCAGTGCGATCTCTAGCGCTCCAAAGGTTTGCAAGTTACAAACATCCTGTTACCGCACATTAGCACCACTATTATTTCATTTTTTCAAATCTACCCTATTGTAGTGTTTTCTTTTATTTCTCAATTACATTCTTCTCAATAGTTATGTTATATAGTAACCTATTTATTACATAATAGACATGTAAATTTCGGTTCGCTTTTATTCTCATTCATCCAAAAGCTATTCCCAACTAATGAAATGCACAAATCATGCTAGCCATAAGGGAAACAAAACAAAATTCATCATCTTTGACTATGTACGGTCAACCAATTTAACTTCAGGGGCTACCATAGAATCCTTTCGCTTTAACTACTAAAGCACTACAGCGTTTAAATTGGTTTACAAACTAAATAACATAAATTAAATATTTATTATGATAAGGTTCTACAATAGCACTTAGCTAATGGTAATAGGGTTAAATAAAAAGTCTTAGGACATTTAAAAATAGAAACTCATGAATAAATTCACTCCGGCTAAAATTCATATCATTATGTAAGTACCACTCGTGTTCCTATCAAAACGAGTTGGGCCTCCTTGTAACTTTTAAAAACATGTTGGTAGTTAATAGCAATAAATAACTAAGTTTATAGAATCAATTACGGTGGTTAGTTCTGATTTCGATTCTCCAATCACCGTTAAGAAGTTTATTGAAAGACGTGAATTACTCTTAAACAAATAGATTGGAAAAATCTATAACATCTCGTTTTCATTACAGGTAATAAACAATCGCCATAAAATAGGTACTCGATTTCACTTTCAACTAATAGAATCCTTACATTCCATTAACTTCTGCTGCCTTCCAAGTACTTGTACATAAACTTAATTCTTCATTGTTCTTGTAATAACCATGAGTTTTACTATTACATAAAATAATACCTAATAAAAGTCATGTTTACAAATTCATCATAGAAAATCATTGTATCTTAATAACAGTGCAAAAACTAAGTGAGGTTGAAGTTCCAATTCCATAAAATTGTTCTCGCATCCTTAGAAAAAAATAGACTAGCTTAACTATTTCCTTCTTGCAAAAGAATTATGATTTGTATTTATGTATTAATTGTACAAAAAAATTGGCAAAACTTTCAAACTACCGTCAAAATCCTTTATGATATCGAAACAATTCGTATCTTATGTAAAAATGTTGAAGATAACATCGGATTCGTATTTATCACTAACAAACAAAATTCCACAATCAGCCGAGTTCCTTTTGATGAGTGATAAATAATACATACCGGTGTTTTAAAGATATTCTTTCACACACAATGACCGCGTATCAATAACTTAAACCCACTTTGGGAAATTTACAATTGTTCAATGGGTATGTTTTGCCGCGAGCATTTGTACCTAGCTACTTATTGGTTTGGCCTTCTGCGAAGTGCTCGGTCAACGACAGCAATTATTGGTCAATAACCCAGGAAATTGCATTTACATGCCATTCTAACTTTGATAAGGTATTTAAGCTACTTTTTTGTGCTTATTGTTATGAATTATAACTCTGGATAATCTTTTACCAGGATATAAGTGGAATATTTCAAGTCTCAAGACATTAAGAAACTGTTACCGTTTTAATGAGGCTGAAACTGGCAGCAAAAAAACAGCAGCAATAAAAAGAAAGCAGCAACAACCAAATTTTCTAGAACTTTTTGGAGAAATTTCAACATGTATAATTTAGCATTTTAGTAGCTATTCAAGCCCTCTTGAATACTACTGCGTAGGAAACGTACATTATTCTGGATGAAAGATGCATAAACCAGGAAACGAATACAATCTCATAGTGTTAACAATACGTTTACGTAACGAACATAACAATGTAAAAAACATAGTTAAGAGTAAAAGCTAGACGATTAATATAATGAAACGTTTTCGACTCTACACGATACGCGCTGATAAGCTATCTATCTCCTATTGGGTATTATAATATCATTGCCTTGAAGATAAGCCTAACATAATATATTTTTAGAAAAATCTGTAATTCACCACTTGTGTATAAACCGGCACCTCCTTACAAACCAGGATAGGTTACGGCCCCTCTGAAATTAACCAACACTTTTTTATTTTATTTCAAATTTACATACCTATAACTAGTAATTATAATCTGGTTGCTCTCTCGGGCTTTAAAATATGCATGCTCTATTAGATATTAAAATTGATACTATTATATTCGAATCGACACGATAGCTGCTGCTCCGAAAATATCCGATGAACGATGATCTAATAAATTATGATTAGAATCAGTATCGACTTTTAGAATACCCGTTTTATCAAGAGTGAGATGCGACATACGACTACGCCCTAGCTAGAATAATCTCTTTTGACTAAATACTTATTGTACATACTATGACAATAAGTCTGAAAACTGCGCTCTATTGAGAATATTTAGTTATCTTTCGAATAACTACACATAAAAGCCGATTCTATATGAATATAAGTCAATAGTTAGCTATCATATATTAAGTACCTACCAACAGTGATTTAGTAAATACACTTCCGCGCACATTACACATTTGAATAAAACAACTTTATTTTAAATTATTGATTAAAATATTGTAAAGATAGTGTAGGTAACATATATGACGACCATTGCCTTAGTCACCCTGTGATCACGGCTCCTATAAAGGAGTCGAAACATCAGGATTTAATATAATTTTATACCCAAAAAACCGTGAAAAAGTTGTTTTTATTGAAATACCAACAGTGACCAATATGAGTTTGAATAAATATGTACAACCTGGTGAGCAATTCTGTTATCTAATTCAACTCATTTTAAATTATGTGATTATGTACCTAATCACAGGCACTTAAGCTATAATTCCGCTGTGAGATTCCGCAGATTTAAGTCTTCCCTTTAAAATTAAATAAAAAAATGAGGCTTAAATAAGCATAAACTCAATTCTTACCAGCCTATGTATTTTAAGAATATAAATCGGTACGGTAAAATTTAGTCACCGGTAGTCCCGACAGGCTGGCATAAGTCCAGCAACCACTAAAAGCTACATACACACCTCTATGTTTTACTGTTGATGGAAATGATCGTTACTGTTCATGGAATACTAAAACGAAATGTAAATACTACCTTTAAGTAATTTCATTACGGATCGTTATCTAAAATTCAATACTATCTGACAACATTGTTCTGAAAAAAGTATTTAACCGTCTCCATTTTGTGTCAAAACAAAATCGTAAGATTATTTTCGCGTCGGTGCGACTATAAAACGATTTAATTAGAAGTATATTTTTATATTTATGGATATAATCGTCACCATGGTACGTAGATACCATTAATGCTACAAACCAGAATAACTTAACGAAATGCATTAGTGCGGCAATTTTTTATTTAAATTAAATTTTGACAGCTTAGCGATGTTTCTGTATTAAAAGTAATATTATTTGTTCTTAGGCCCCGGCGTTGATGTACCTGCTCCAGACATGGGTACAGGCGAGCGTGAGATGTCTTGGATCGCAGACACATATGCCAAGACCGTCGGCTACCAGGATATTAATGCTCACGCCTGTGTTACAGGCAAACCCATCAACCAGGTAAAATACACCCACTATCAACGATTTTCATAATTAGTTGTATGTAGTTGTTTGGAAATTGAATACAGAAAAGTTATTTTCAGACTAACTGTAGCAAAAATAAGGGTTAATATTGCTCTATTTCAATTAAATTTAAATTTATTTTACTTTTTATAATTAGCACAGTATTATTAATTAATCTAAACTAGGACTAACAATGATTATCAGTATTATATTGTTGAGTTGAGATAAAAAATTTAAAGAAATAAAAATTCTTTAGTCTCTAGAAAGTTTGATACATTTAGTAATTCGAAATAATTGTTTTAGCCAATCAAAACATTTCTTAACTTATGGTTGACTCTGCTGCAGTCGATTGGCTAGAAGGCTGGGTGATAGATAATAGTACCGACGTTTGTCTGTCGTTAGTTTTCATATACTACAAAGAGACACTGTAGACGCATAATTCACAAAAATATCTCTTCGACGAATTATAGGTCGAAGGTCTATAATAATAGTATTGATTTATAATTTAAAATCTTGCTCTGAGTAATGTGTACAGTCACGAAATTTTGTTGCTCTACCATTTTGCAAACAAATTGCTTTTAATTAATTATTGGCTTCTATTACTAAACCCTGTCCCCAACAGGTCTGTTGAGTATCAAATGTTTTACGCAATCTGTTTTAACCTTACTTGTGACAGTCACGATTTCTGGGACTCGCAGATGATGCAGATGGTGGGATGACATGTCATATTATCCCATAATTATTAATTTGTTTTTCGTATAACAGGGAGGTATCCACGGCAGAGTGTCTGCTACCGGAAGAGGAGTTTTCCACGGCCTTGAGAACTTCATCAACGAGGCGAATTACATGAGCATGATCGGTGAGCTATTGTTTAAAAATGCCTATTGTATAAAATGTTATTATCTACTTTTTCCAATTGTACAGCTGTATTCAGTATCACGTACAAACGAAGATAACCTTGGTATTTGGTAGCTATCAATACTAACTATAATATTACGTACCTACGAACTATTGGGCAACTATAAAGTATATTGAAAGCCCTTAATAGTGAACAAATAATAATATATCTATGTAAAAAAAATGTTTTTTTTTATATGAGGAAATTGCATAAAATAGGCAGCAGTCTAGTAAGGTAGAGGTGACATTCCGCAGGGGAGAGTCCCACGTAACGTGTCCGCTGTTCTCCTAAACGGCGGCGTATGCGTAATGCATTCCCCGCGACAACAAAAAAAAAAGGTAGAGGTGCTTGCCTACTACTACACTACTTATATATAAATCTCCTAAACACATATAATAATTCGCATTTGCATTGTAAAATATCAAATGACTACTTCTCTCTCAGAATAGGTAATCTATTACGCCCTTGCGTAAGCATCGACAGAAAACATATTTTTCATATTATCACGAAGTTAACACAATTTTCATGATGGACAAGTTAAATAACACCTTCCCGATAAAATAAGTTAAACAAATATGGGCATTACGTTTTTACAATAACAACCATAACTTAATCTCTTTTACGTCTAGTTTTATATGAAAGAACATCCTAAATACATTTTTCTTCAAATTATATTCGTTAACCAAACATTACAATCAAATTATGACGGCCTTAACATGTCGTGTGCGTGCAAACAAAGCACGTGCATTGTAATGGCAAATTTGTATGTGTTAGTTATGTTATATAATTATAATTATATAATGCATAGAAGCTTACAACAGATTATATTTGTCCAGGCACTACTCCTGGATGGGGCGGCAAAACCTTTATAGTGCAAGGTTTCGGTAATGTGGGCCTACACACGTGCCGGTACCTGGTCCGTGCGGGAGCCACCTGCATCGGCGTCATCGAGCATGACGGCGCTATCCACAACCCTGACGGTATCGACCCTAAGGTAAGAAAATCTGCAACAAAATCGACGTAGTTAGAGGGGTCAGTGAACGCTTCATTAAAAATTTCACGGTTACGTGTATGTTATTATAAACCATAAAGCGTGTATAATATTTTATTGGTAACCATAATATTGTGGCTAACAGATCATCTCTCTTTAAAACTAAAGTGAAAATGAGTTTTTATTGCGTTTATGTTTCCTTTGTTATTCTTATTTAAATAAGACAATTATAGTTGTATCGCCATATCACAGTGTGGCATCGTAAAGATAAATCTTTATGACAAACAAAAAATCCTAACTGCGATAACAAAAGCGTGAAATTTATTAATTATGTTGTCAGAAATATATCTTACAAATAGAAGAAATTTATTTGCTAATATAAGTTGTTAAGTACCTACATACAAAAATAGTTTGGCAGGTCTTCAGTATTTGCCTTTATAATGTAGAATTACAAATATTAAATTTTATGTCAAAAAATTAAACCTAAAAATATAAATAACACAAACACACTTTTTCAAATTAACAATAGAAATGTTAATTTGAAAAAGTGTAATAGCTTAAAATATAAAAATAAAAAGTAGCGATTAAAATATAAAAATCACATTATTATTATGATAGTAGAATAACTATCAAATAGATATCTCAAATTTATTCGTAATAATTATATTATATATTTTTATATCCATAAAATAAGATTATTACTAAAGAGATATTGTTTCTTAGCAAACATGATTTGTTTTATCTACTTTTTGTGTATTTGCGTTTATTTCAAAGACGATACTCAGCTATATACAGCATCTTTGTATACTTTAGAGTGCTTTAATGTAACTCTTTTGGGCTTTGAGTGCCCTTTCAAAGTCAAAACTATTATCTCAAATAATAAAGACGTATCGGAGTACTGACTGAGGAGACGTACCTATATGTGATATGCTTCTGATGTACTTTCTATATATACTCTTTTGATACTATTCAAAGCGAAGACAAATATGTTTTTTACATACACTATCAACTAGATTTCATTTTTTTACATGCGATGAGTAGTTTATGTATGTTAAGAACAGTAGCGGACTTAATATTGACAAAAATGTCATTTTTGTATGCCGATATTCGTCATATTGCCCTTATCAAAGTTATCAATATTTAAATAGAAGCTTGACAGGTTGACCTCCTCTGGGTATCTAATAATGTCGTTATGCTACTTATATAATAATAAATTACGTCACAGTACCTGTGTGTTGACCAGTTTTTTTAATAAAATTAATGTTAAATAAGAAATTTAAATACTCATTATTTTTTATTATTCAAGGTTAATTGACCTAGTGCTTATTACTTTCGTATTAAGGACAAAATATATAAATCGTTGGTCGGATACACGGACTAGATATTAAGGAGTCTTGGTCACGAGACTTGTCCGTGCTATGAATTAATATATACATTAGGAAAGGACGTGATAATGGGCTTTTATCATTTGTACGTCTGCTGAACCTGTTCAGTATACAGCGACCTTGAATTATATTAAGTTTTTGCTGATATTTTAAATATAGGCGCATGGAAGTTTAATTGCTATCTAACATAACAACTCTATCTATAAATAATTTTATCTTGTATTTGGGAATTTTAAATACACTGGAATTTTTTCTTACTTAGATAGTTAGTTATAAAAAATACTTATACAGTATAATTGATAATGAAATAAGTAAATATCATGTCATCATAACTAGAACACTGAAAAATTACGTTGGCAATGCAAGTATGCTAAAACAATTATGTAGACACATAGGCATTGAACTCCTTAGCAACAGATATCGCATTAGTTCATGTCAGATACCATCTTACTAGATTGACTTAATCACATTATATTTTGTGTCGTATCGTATCTAAATGTCATACGCATAGATAGATAGACCAGTCGAAAATATCATATTACCACAAAACAATAACAGCTGAAATCATCCATCATATTAGAATGAATTCAATATTTTTTGACTTTTCAAATCTAATACAATACGTCGACTGACTATACCCACTTATTTATCCAATGACATCAAAGATATTCCAGGAGGCATTTACTGGGTCTTCTTACTTATAAGTTTTTTAACGTGAAGTGATGATATAACGTAAACGTATTTTTGCAGTGCGCGCTTTAAAGCTAATGAAATCCATAATTACAATTCAGGAGATTGGTGGATATGGGCGCTTCTTACTTGAACTAATTATATGTATATAGAATGTTCCGACGCTCTTATTGGCCTACAAATTATTAAAATAACTACAAAGGCAATAATTTCTATTTTTTATAGGAAATTTTTTACAATAAAAGCTTTTCTTTAAGTAATGTTATATTTTAATACGACAGTGTCAAAGACGTTAACTTGGAATATCCATATTTTAGAAAGTTGTGGACTGTTGAATATGCGATATAGGTACATCTTCTACTTATTTACTTTAACAAAAGCTTTTACTTTCGCTGGGGAAACGTGACAGACTGGAGGTGTTATAGATAGATATTGCTATTATCCTTTCAACGCCAACGTGTCATATATAAAAGACAAAATGTCGTTCGTGCCCTCAAGGACGACGTCTCATATAGCTGTTCCATATCAGGGATCATATTTGGAACGGTTATGTAAATTGTATCTTTAATGTAACAACATGAATGCAAAAAAATATTGTTTATTAGCCCAAAACTGAAGTGATTTTAACCTTGTTCTCCAAACTCATAGTCTGAATAATACAGGTAGTGATGGTACCAACACAAAAGGATCCTGCCATTTAGGTCCAATTTTCCTTAGAATTTTTAAGCATAAAAATCTTTTTCAACCACTTATTTTCGTGTATTTTCTTTTTAATTTGATTTATAATAAAACGCCAAATTCTGATTGATAAGACGGTAAGTGACGTCTAAGGCTATAGAAGTTTCAATTAGTTTGAAATATCTATAGACTTTAAACCTAGCTTCAAAAATTATAATATATTCAATCGTTATCTCAAACAAGACTACCGAAATTATTAATACTGATTTTAAAGAGAGATGACGAAAGTAAAGGAGAATGCCCATGGCCAGTACTTTTGTAAAATCATTTGTGTCACATACATTTTTGGACAAAAAATTAACGAAAATATTTTCAACACTGGCTTTTGATAAAAATTATTCCTTTTGGAATAATTATTCTCAAAATAATTAGTAATGCAAGTAGGTAAACGAACATCCGTTTAACTACTACTAATCAAAACATTTTGTCATATGTAAGAGTTGAGCCTAGGTGCAAAAATAAATCAAATCGATCGATTGAGAATTAATTATTATTGGTGTTCATATTTTTTATATTTTTGCAGTACTCTCGAACTCGAGTACCTAAAATAGACAATTAGTCTTGTACTAAAAATACGTATTATCCAATAATAAAACACAGAAATGTCCTCTTTTTAAATCATAATTATAGCGTTAATTACCTATCAATTAGGTTAGTGATTCACCGTTCGTATTGTTGTAGCTGTCACTCGACTGTCATCGGTATTTGTGTTATTTGTATGATACTTGTTGTTGTGTTATGTTTGAATTACTTAGTAATTGTACTTCCGTATTATAACTTAAACACATTGTCGCATTTAAGTTAGGATAAGGTTAAGCATATGGTCCTGAAATTGATTTATAATTGGTATTCTGATTGATCAGTAACTAATTAATAGCCAACTAGCAGGTTAAGCGTAAAAAGTAACTGATTTTGAAATTGGTGGGTTTTACTAGTATAATGCAGTCTGAAGTTAATAGTTAACGGCACTGTAAAGTGTCATTAATCATTTATTTAATGATTACACAACAGTAAACAAATCACGTTTCACGTATTCATTGCGGCTGCGATCTTGATGCAGTCTACCCGACATTAAATTGTTCCATTAAAATATATATGTTATATCAATTGTGTATTTTTGGCTTGATTCACCATTTTATACCCTATTTTCTTATAATTATTATGAGCTAGAAAAACTGTTATTTGTCAATTACATCCAAAATACGAATGCGAGTCTTAAATGTGGCTACTTAAAGTCCATATTATTTTAAGGTTGCTATAACCTAAAAACCTATCTCTTAACTCCAAAAATGAAAATTGACTAAAGTTGATACGTTGAATGTTTAGGATAGCTTTATCAAATAAAGCCATTTTCATCAAGACACGAAAATATTTAGTTCAGTACATTCATCCATACTATTTGGGCAACCTCCTTTGAAAGTGTAGAATTAAATACTCGAATATCATATCAGATCAAATAAGAACCCGTAAGTGTAAATGCAGAGGACTAAGCCATTATCAATTTAATACTAAAGCAAATACAGCGATTGCATTCAGCAGGCCTGTGAGCTGTGACCCAGTCCAGCAGTGTATTAGACCAAGTAGTGACGTTTCACGTCACTATAGACTTGTAAGAACTATCGACAGCCGCTTGGTTCAACGGTAGCGAAATTCTGCGCCAATGGTCGCGGATTCGAATCCTGGTTGGAGCACAAGTATTTGTTTCTCAGTCATGACCGTATATATATACTAATTTATGTATTCTATACTTTATTTATCACCCATAGTTCAACCCATAGTTTGGGACCAAATAATTAATGTGAATTATTATCCGAAATTTATTTATTAACTCACCATAAGCATACGCCAATCTTATACATGAGACTAAAAAGGGAATATTTTCTTGGCTACGGTAAAAATATTATTAATATATCTACACTAATATTATAAAGAGGAAAGATATATATTTTTGTATGTTTGCAATGAATAAACTCAAAAACTACAAAGCCGATTTCAAAAATTCTTTCACCATTGGAAAGCTATATTCACACTGAGTAACATAGGCGATATTTAATGCTAAAAAAATTTAAAGAATTTTGTCCACCCGTGCGAAGCCGGGAGGGGCAGCTAGTCTAATATATTTTTTTTTTACTTTTTATATTTTAATCCTGAATACGTAAAAATAGATTGGCATTTACCAACACATTTGACTTCGAAATACACCTAAAATTTATTTTTATACAATAACCGATATTGATAGTGTCGCTTCCCAAACATCACCTGCGTCTCAATTGGCCTTGGCGTCAGGTCGGATGTTCGACCTTCGGATAAACGACCTTCAGATAAATGTGTGCCGGTGAAAGGGTTAACCAAAATATATTGTTTTTCCAGGCCCTTGAAGATTACAGAATAGACAACGGCACCATCGTAGGATTCCCAGGGGCGAGGGCCTATGAAGGAGAAAGCATGCTTTACGAAAAATGTGACATCCTCGTACCAGCCGCCATCGAGCAGGTCATCCACAAGGAAAACGCGCACAAAATTCAGGCTAAGGTAATATTTAGTGTATTAAGGTTAAAGATACTGATTCTGAGATTGAATAATATTTACAGACCTACTCTACTTACTTACTTTTCAATGTTTGATCACTATTATCATAGTAAATTAACTCAGTAGCGCAACTTCGTTGAATTCTTATATAGTCGTTCGTTTGGATTTAAGGTAAACTATCAAGAGGAGTCCAGGTTAAGCAACATTTGTAAGGGCAGGTTAAAAGATGGGTGACCAAAATTAACTATCTCGAGCTACTCTATACTTAGAAGTAACGAAAGTACAAAAGTGTATACGTAAATTATAGTCACACGATTCGGATTTCAAAATCAATAAATCATTCAACATGATATGTTTTAAATACCAGGCGCAGACGATATTTCTTTGATTAAAATTACTACCTACTTGCGTAATTTTTTATACGCTTGCATCATTATCAAAATACCTACACGATTTGATATAATGTCTCTAGTGTTGCTTATCTCCTCGTGGGCTCATCTGAGCGATCGTTATAAATAATAATACCAAGTTCTGAATAAGACTACTATATACTTAGTCAAAAATTTAGTAGAGCTTGGGCTATGGATACCTACTAAAATCATCCACGACTCGAGTATAGAAGCATAATTTGCGGTCGTCCCGTCGTAAATGCCCCATGCGAGAATTGAACTCGCGACAAACCATTATCTATCATATTTACATGATATTTTATAGAAATGTGTGCGATCTTACGATATTTCAATGTTAGTCCAAAATTATCTGACAAAGTAACATTTAGAATGTTTTGAGAATAAACTTAAATTGCCATGACAATTAATATCTTTGAAACTGGAAAAAATAAACAGTGAGCGTTTTCTATTTAGAAAAAAAAGTCGATTGTGTGTGTGTGTATGTGTGCCAACTAAGTTGACATTAGGTTTTTGCTATAGTATGGTCGACACAATGAAACAGTGTCGACAATTTTGTCTAAATGAAAAACGTTCTATGTTTACATATTTAATTTATTATTTGCCTAACCTAAAAAATAATAGAAGCAATAAAATCATCATTTCGTTTTCAAGGTTCTTTTGTTAAATATTATACCTCTATAATCAAGGCTTCACGCTTATTATTCCTATCGTTTTCAAACAAATGAAATCGAAAAAAATGATAATTGAATTAAAGAATACCTTTTTTATACTCCATTCGGAAAAGCTGCTGACGTAACTAAAAAAGCAAATGTTGAACTGTATTTGCATATGTTTAAAAAATATTTTCTGACTTTCTTTATTTTAAAAGTTAGTTTGAAATCAGTCCATTTTTATCTTGACTGAAACTACGATAATTATAATAACACAAAGATTATGTTTGCATACTATAAAACCATATAAATTCCTCACTCTAACTTTACGGCGTATTTATTTTAATTAATTAAATGTACTTTTAATACATATTACATAAAAATATTAGCTTTCTGCACTCCTTCTCCATATAAATTTTAACTGTGCCAAATTTTACACTGCTCTTTCAGGTACCTACAACAGTTTTGTCTCGCGTATGGATAAACGTGATGCAATGCGATAATAATAATTAAAAGTGACGGATAAGCCATCAAGTGCACTTAGTTTTATTGTGTTGTAAATGTAACATTTTGTGCTATTTTAAAAACACACATTAACATTAACTATGTAAAAGTAACAAGAAAAACAATGTGAACACCAGTTGGTTAGCAAGCATCACGTATGTATTTAATGAAATATCGTTCATAAGTAGGGCGTTACTCGTTTATTACTGACTATCGTACTGTCCAAATAATTACATCTACCTACCTAACAACTTGGCTAACAATTATTTTAGCAGTTGTAGGATGTCAGCTTAACTTAACAATGTCTTACCACATTTGGGACGCTCGCTTACCGTAACTACGTCATTTAAACAATTGAGGAGGCGGACTAAGGCGGTTAACACACTGCACCGCGCCCCGTCGCGTAGCGCGTGGCCGCAGATTTTATTGTTGTATGCAAGTATCTCAATTAATATAGAAAACACGCCTATGACAACACACTGCCGACGCGGGAACGCGCTCCCGCGCAGATTCTGCGCGGGAGCGCGGGGCGTGAAGAAGTAGGGTCAACTTGTATTGAAAATCTGCGCGGGGAAGCAGATTAACCGCTAAGTTAGGCAGATCTGCGCCTCCGCGCGGGGGCGCGTTTTTCTGTCGCTACGCGCACCGCGGCGGGACGCAGTTCTAGTGTGTGAACCGCCTAACACAACAGGCTGTGCGTCATAAAATGTTTGAAAGTCAAACTTTTTTCTGGACGTTTCGGCCGGGGCACATTGCCCGCGTAATGAATTATAACCCACGGCTTGTTTAGTATCCATAACAGAAATCTTTCAGTGCTAATCATCTCAATAATCTTACCAGATTATCGCTGAGGCTGCGAACGGGCCGACGACTCCGGCAGCCGATAAGATCCTAATCGACCGCAACATTCTGGTCATCCCCGACCTTTATATCAACGCTGGTGGTGTTACCGTGTCCTTCTTCGAGTGGCTCAAGAATTTGAACCATGTTTCTTACGGACGTCTCACGTTCAAATACGAGCGCGAATCCAACCACCATTTGCTGGGTAAGTTTTCCCAACAAAAAAACTAATTTTTATGTAAGCCAGTTTTTTTTTCAGGGTAGTACAGTATTTTTAAATTTAATGTTTCATTCGGTCAGATTATGGTAAAGAACTTAATTGTTTAATACGATATTGACAGACTTAAAGTCTTATACATCATACACAAATTGTAAATAAAAATACTCATAAGAAGTTTTAAAGTGTTATGCTATCAAACCATTATCTGGATGCTATATTGATGTAACGTATTTCAAGAATTATGAAAAGTTAATAGAAAATTGCAGTTTTGTGCTAGGATACATCTTGGCGAGCACATTTATATTCGTTTCAAACGGAGCAAGTTTAGTGATATAAATCAATTGTTTCATAACACTCCTATTGGTGCGACGTACATACCTAACTAGACTACATTTACGAAAACAGCGTTGGTTTCCTTTCAAGTGCTTAAAGTTTGTAATATCAATGAAAAACGATATTTATTAAAGACTTATTTGACGTGTGATTGGTAAATGTCGCGATTAATTTGTAATAATATGCAAAATTGCAATATGGAAACACATTTAGAGATTTTCTTGAAATTCATCTCGCGTGGAATCTTGGTTGAATTCGCACTTCTAACACCAAGTTTTTTTTTAAATAAAGATAAACTTTTATATAGAAATATCTATTTATATAATCAAATTATATTTTTCGTTATTGAACTGCTAGGTTTTTGCATCTAAAGCAAAATAATAAAATATTTAGTTATTTGTTCTACCAAAACTTACTTCATATCTTATTATATTATATTATAAAATAAAAATGGGTACTTTTTAATTTTTATTAGAAAAAACTTATGATCTGTAAGCGATCACCCTATCCTATGCTATGAACACCTAGGACCCCGTAAGCTGACAACCAACAACATTAGCAATAGTTTCATTATAATATATTTACCTTACGAAATGACAACGCCAAAATTCAAGGGGGTATAAAGGCTATAAAGCTGATAAAGTGTGTTTGAAGAAATCATCATTTGTTACATTTAACAGTTCTCAATTGATTTGGTCCATACATTTATGGATGATATCCTTAGTAAATATTTAAATTATATATATTATAAGGATGTTGTTATTTTTATTATATTGTAATCAACTGTTCGATACCGGTTCTAAAAGTTATGATGCTCTTACATCTAACCTATGGCCCAATTGGGCTAATTTATGGCTCATTCATAGAACCATAAATAGAAGTGACACAACAATCAACTGTAGCGGTAGACTCCCAGGTTATTGAAAGGCAGAGACCACTGGCTATCAAAAACTGATGAAAACCATCTGGCAGGCGTAGTAAAAGTGTAGTTTATATTTCGAGCGGAATCAGCTATTCCTTTCTCTTATAATTAAACACGCATTTGTTTACAGAATCCGTGCAAGAATCGCTAGAAAGGCGTTTCGGCCGCGTCGGCGGTCGCATCCCCGTCACCCCCTCAGAATCCTTCCAGAAAAGGATCTCTGGTGCTTCAGAAAAAGACATTGTACACTCCGGTCTCGACTACACTATGGAGAGGTCTGCCAGGGTAAGCCGCATAATATTTATATTTATTTCATAGAAACTAAACAACATTGAAATAACAATAAACAGGTACTATGATACGAAAAGGTACTCCGCCTATTTAGTATTCGCATAAGTAATAAAGATAGTATATTTTTCAACTATCTATTAAATAATGTTTTTACAAAGTACCCATTATTATGTTTTCAATCCTTCTGATTCATGTTTATTCATCCATCAAAATATTTTTCACTTCAAGAAGCCGAGTTTTTAGCCTTCTTCCATAAAAAAACAATGAAATCAAAAAATTGGTAATAGTAAATCTACTATTTGATATTTTATTTAAATTGGAATAAAACAGTTTTTTACGAATTTTGCGCATAATTTATTATATATTTAGTCCTGATGTTTCGACTCCTTTACAGGAGCCGTAATCACAGGATGACTAAGATAATAGTTGTCATATATTTTCTACTACTTTCACAATATTTTAATCGGGCACATTCGTAATTGTTTAAATTTTTATATAAATATTTTTTTTTATTTTTACATTTTATTTAGTAATTAAATTCTCAC
This sequence comes from Calamotropha paludella, assembly GCA_927399485.1. Lineage (NCBI taxonomy): Eukaryota > Metazoa > Arthropoda > Insecta > Lepidoptera > Crambidae > Calamotropha > Calamotropha paludella. Next base: position 14,265,301 of record OV656815.1, on the reverse strand, counting down.
TACGATTATATTGTATACTACTGAGTCTACTACCAGTTCGGAAATTGGGAGGCCATTCCGGGAAGAAACTCAGGCAGGGGGACCAATCTTCATTTTACTGTAATTATTTGCAAACTAACTAGCCAACTTTATCACCAGGTCTTGCAATTTGTGTCTTTGGAGGTATTCATTTATTAATTATTGGATCCCAAGCAGGTGGCACGCTCCAACCTTCGTCTCTATTGAAATTAGGATGTTTCCTGATTTCAATAGCCTCGCTAGGAACAAATATTTGTTCACTAGCGAGAATTTAAGGTATATCGAACCGAATGTAGTGGTTTACCAACATCTGACTGCTGAGCTTCAGCATGTCAAGTGAATACTACAAGATACGAATACTACGTCACGGATTCGATAAACCTCAAATTCTCGCTAGAGAACAAAGATCTGCCTGCTTGGGATCTAATAATCAATAAATTAATACCTCCAAAGACACACATTGCAAGACCTGGTGATGTAGTTAGCTCTTTTTGCAAATCATGACAATAAACTGGAGGTCGCTCCCGCTGCCCGAGTTTCCTTTGCCAGTTCTTTTCGGAATGGCCTCCCAATTTTACGAACTGGTAGTAAGCTTAGTATTATATATTGTAATCATAGAGAGAATTTAATGACTAAATGTAATGTAAAAATAAAACAATTTGCTTTATTTAAAAATTTTAACAATTGGGAATGTGAAGTTAGTAGAGAATATATGACAACCATTATCTTAGTCATCCTCTGATCACGGCTCCTGTAAAGGAGTCGAAACGTCAGGATTAAATATAAAATAAATTATGCCTAAAATCCGTAAAAAACTGTTTTATTATAATGTATAATGTACGCGGAACTAAATACTATTTACAATTACTTTCATCATAAAAAACATGGAGTTACTTAGGTAAGTTATGAATCATTTTACAAAAATGTTTCTAAAATTGTATTTATCAACAGGCTATCATGAAGACTGCTATGAAGTTCAACTTGGGCTTAGATCTGAGAACAGCAGCATACGCCAATTCTATTGAGAAGATATTCACGACATACGCGGACGCCGGCCTCGCCTTCTAAACACTTATTAGATAAAAACAAAGTATTGTCTGCATTTTAAAGACATCATCTTAATCCCTCTGCACCTAAGCATACATTATTTTAAGACATAATTATTCACCGTATTTCTTTGTTGGAATAATGGCTTTTATACTTTACTGTTAAGCTATGCATTGTTAAACTTTTAAGTGAAATTATGACTATTTTCCAATTGTATGTATCATCTTGAATTTTGAATAAAATATTGTTTTACTGTTACTGTTTATTTCTTTTATTCAGGCAGACCAATGTTATAGTGATTTTTTATATATGAGTTTTGGGGATGAATTACTTCAATTTGACAGTTCTTTTGTCATTCTCCTAAGCGTTAACTCTGTCAGCTCAAAAGCCAAGAAGTTTTATCCTTTTAGCTTTCAGTGTTCACAAGGCTCGGTAGCTCAATTGGGAGAGCATTGGACCGGATTTCCAAAGGTTGCGGGTTCGATTCCCGCCTGAGAATTCACTTGTGACCCGAGTCGATTTTTTCTAGTATTTTTCTATTATAATAAAGTAAATTGAGCTGAGAAGTCAGAAGACTCAGGCTATCTCTATATTGGCTGGCAAATTAAAATACATAAGACTTCTCCTGCCAGTTGGCAGGCTGGAGAAATGATGAGGTGCGCGAGGGTAGTTATCCATAACCGGATAGCCGCCAACCAATCCCTTGGGCGAAATCCTCCTAAACTCTGCAGCCTGATGGACCTTCAAGAGCGAACCGGGATAACTCACCGTTACACCGTTAGGTATCCCCAGGCATAACCACCAATCAAGAGGGAAAAACCTTTGTTTTAGTACAAAGAACAGGTTTCGCACAACGAGTGGGAGATTCAGAAGATAGGATCGCATAGTTACTAGTTGCAATAGAGCTCGAAACTAGCGTCTTCCTAGAAGGAACAGAGGGTGTTGAGGATGTTCGTGGCCGCTTGGGGATGCGTTGGGAACTTGGGGACGCGACGAGCGAGCTAAATCGGGAAGTTGTGGACATTATTCTTGACATGTTATGTCATACACATTTCTTTGTCTCCAAAACTAACTTCTTTGGCAAAATGGCACTATTCTCGCACGGACTGATAAATTGTTGACAATATTGGTCAGTAATCTATTTTAAAATCCATCTTCCCTAAGAATCAATCCTTTGTGGACACACAGAAAATAGTACGAAGCGGCACCTACATTTTTAAGTTGGTAAGGTATGACGACTATTTCTGTCAGACACACCTTTTACAATCCTGATACCATTCTTCTGGCTTACTTTTAGGAATTCGCATTCATACGAAAGCCATAGCGGCTTTAGCTCTTGTGTGAATATGAATATTCATGTACCTATTTAACAACGCTAACCAATTAAGTACATTGCGTTGGTTATGAGAAAAACAGTTTTATGTTTTGCGGTAACGTTACATTTAGGTATGAAGTTCAAAATGGTTTTTATTTACGTTTTGGTAAAATGTTCTCATGCCTAGATTTGGTAGGTTTATTAATCCTTGTTGACCATGCCACAGTGTTTTACAAACCCCAATTTTGTCTCATGCCCTTTTTATTGTTAAAATCGTTGGTTTATATCATTTAAGCACTACAGTGAAAATCCGACATCGATACGACCTTTAGTTTCGACAAAAAAAATGCAAAGTTTCCTTATATCCGGGTCCGTTTATAACTTTTGAATAACGCGGAATTAGATTGTGGTTTTCAGAATATAAATAGAATAACGTATGAAGTATATACTGTATAAATATCTCGTTCGAATATGGCATTATACGTGAAATAATAAATATAACAGAAACACGACAAAATGATTATTATTTCATAATGTATTAACATTACAAACAAAAATGGACAGTGTTTGTTGTTTTGAGAGTAAACGATACGTTAAATTTTTTTTTTTAAATAATCGTTAATTTTATTTTTTATTTATATTTTTCAGATTTTTCGGACCTATTCGGATATAGGGAAACCTTGCATTTTTTTTTTGTTAAAACTAAAGGTCGTATCGATGCCGGATTTTCGCTAAAGTGCTTAGAATATTAACTTACGATTTTAACAATAAAAAGGGCATGAGTCAAAATCGGGGTTTGTAAAACACTGTGCGTGCCTACATACCTTTTTTTTAGTTCCCGAACGTGTTGTCAAATACGGATTAGGAACGCTACAATAAATCTCTCTTTTTAGTCTTGGAACGCAGCCAATTACGTGGTGTAAAATGTCAAGTTGTCAATCAATCGATGAGTATTTTGAAGAATAATTTTAGGTTTATTTCGGATTTATTAAGAATTGCTAAGGAAAATGTTTGTTACACCCATACTAACGACAATATTATTCTTATTAATCAATGGTATTTGTTCAAAAAGCGTGGAGCTAACATTCGAGCTCCCTGATAGCGCTGTAGAATGTTTTTATCAAGAAATAGAAAAGAATACGTCTGCGGCTTTAGAATACCAGGTAATTAACCAAAAAAACGTTAATAATTTACCAAATACAACGTTTGCAACGTATTTTTATGTAACTTTACGTTACGTACGAACATAACCTTTCGTCAGTCAATATTAATTTCTTTTTGCGTTGGTCTCACTAAGCTTATTATTGCAGGTAATAACAGGTGGGCAGTATGATGTAGACGTAAAAATTGAAGGACCAAATAGACAAATAATCTATCAACAACAAAAAATGCAATATGATTCACATCAGTTTACTGCACAATTAACAGGTAAACTTCTTCATAAATAGTGTAATCTAAACTCATGTGAAAAACGCACGGGCTCACGAGACTACTAGTTAACACATTTCAAAAACAAAACAAAAATTATGCACACAGGAGCCTGTGAATTTTCAATATTATAATACTTTCTAACATCAAATTATTATTACCAGGTGTCTACAAAGTTTGCTTTAGCAATGAATTTAGTACATTCTCACACAAACTGGTCTACATGGAGCTTAATGTGGGCCCTGAGGAATCTCTACCTGGTGTTGGAGATCATGCAACTGTTCTCACACAGGTAACCCAAATCCAAAAATGAAAATAAAGTAGTATATATGATTTGTTTCTTATATTATAATCAACATTAAATATTCCAGTTGGAAACATCAGCTGAAGAAATTCACTCAGCATTGAATAGAATCATAGATCATCAAACCCACCACAGATTGAGGGAAGCTCAGAGCCGTAAAAGAGCTGAGGATTTAAATGAAAGAGTGTTCTGGTGGTCAATGGGTGAAACACTGGCCATTATCTGTGTGACCTTTGCCCAAGTTATGATACTAAAAAACTTTTTTAGTGACAGGCCAACATATAACCGAATGTAATTTTAGTTAATTAAATAGAGTATTTATTAAAAATTGAGTTCTTACTTTTGATTTACATGTTTTATTTTATGCTATAATGTTAATAATTATAACTGCAAACATCAAGCAACTAAAACAACAATTATTTCATCTTTTCTAGTTATACAATTACTCATTCATTCATTGCCCTTGACTAGTCACAAGTTGAAGACAAGACTATTTACTTTATTTATTTACAATAGCATTGTATGCAATATAGATAGGTGTCTCATTAAATTTCTCAATATACTTATGGCACTTAATAATCACATGTACCTTGAAAGGCACAGCAACAAGAAAAAGGGGCAGGTATTTAATTAAAATTTATCTTGAAAATATTCTTTAATGGAATAGTAGCAACTTCAAATAAAGATTTTTTTACTTTATATTTATAATTCAGATTTTTCATTTATATACATATAAGAAATTGTCAGCAAACATGATACATGTGTATACAACTTTTGGAAGGTTGTTTCTGTAAATTAGGAACAGAGCACATCTAAGAACACTACCTTGAGATGAGATGCCGACCTTCACAACTTGACTTGCAACCTAATTGATTTGATTTCATGTGAATTTTCGTCAACGCTTTTGATTTGGACATTATTTTGACCGTTTCCTGAGGAACAAATGAACAACTTGTGTTTTGCCATGCACACCAATGTCATAAAGCTTTTGGTCAAATATTAAATAAAAAAAGAGTTCATTATGTACTGAAATATATTTTTTTTTCACAATATATATTTTTTAATTATTAAATTAAACATAGATATCTGTAATGAAAATAATTATGAAACACAGGTAAGATATATGTATTTTCTTTTCAGGTAAGTTAAGAAAATAGATAATAATTTAATTTACATTAAGACAATATAATTTTTTAAATCAGAACAGAACTAATAATGCAAATACACCATTAACTAATGCACATGGATATGCTATCAAAGGTCTCTGTTCAGAATCACCTGACATAGTAACAAACAGTCTGCTTGCTGATAATGCTGACCATATTACTGCTATTCCTGACAAAGATATACCAATTACTCCCTCAAGTGATACAAATATACCCAAACATGCCAGTACAACCATTGGTAACATACAGTAACCCAATACACTAGCTACACATAGTATTGTAAATACACCTTCAGTGCGACTCATAAGGGACAGCAAGAAATACATTAATATAACCGACATTACTGATAACCCATAAACATAACCAAAATGTGCTTTATTTCCTGACAAAAACAAACACACAGCCAGTGCTAGACAAAAAGCAATAGGGCCTGCAATATCTGTATCTCTAAGTAAGAAATTGGCATCATCTGCTTTAGATTGTCCATGAAACGGGTTTAATACAGCCAATGTTTTCTCCAGAATTCTGTCAGGATATATTTCTAATTCATCCAATAGTGGAGGTTCGTCAAACTCATTTGCCTCGACATTAGCTTCTCCTGGTACAGGCGCTGGTGTGAATAGATTGGGATTGTAATACTGATTGTTGTTAGCTGGCATAGACCCTTGTCCTTGGTCATAAGAAAAATTTTGGTCTGTGTTAAAAGTTTGAAAATCTGAAATGAGATATTAAGTGTTGTTTAGAGACAATGGTCAAACTTGTACATGTTAGCATGGTATTTACAAAGAAGCATAACTCTTGCTCTTTGTATGCAATTGATCTTTTGATTTCATATCAAGTATTCATTCTTGATACCAACATTATTTCCATTTTATAGATATTTAATGATAAATTTTAATTTAATGAAGAAACTTTTTACCTAAAACTTGAGCCGAGTCACCAAATGTGGATGTCTCGAAGGAATAATTTTGACTATTATTTTGATTTTGCCATGCAAAGTCGTTAGGATTGTAATTAGCCATTTCCTATAAATTTTGTAAGTATAATTTTATTACGTCAAACTAGTTTATTTATTTTATTCTTGCTTATATCGATATTTACTCCAACACTCCGCAACAACTTGACAGTGACAGTTTAATTGCCATTACACGTCACGCATCAGGGTTGCCAGTTGCCACACTTTTTTCTCGTACCACAGATGCCAAATATATCGTACTTTCGATACAAAAACTCGTACAAGTATAAATAAAAAACCTAAAATTCATAGTTCAGTCAACTTAAAGAATCAAATGGATTTATTTACTACTTATCTAAACTACTATATAAATGTGTAACTTCTGCCTGGACATTTATTTTTTTGAATAAAGGGGTTTGAAGGTTTTGGCTCTAACATCAGCCGCCATTTTGATTTTTTTTTCATAGTCGCGGTGCACAATAAATGTCATATATTTGAATAGGGGACACTTATACAAGCATTAAATGTTATATAACATAACATCATAAAGCATCACGTTTCTGAGTTATTCAAAGATAAATATAACAGTTGTTATAACGAATTTATTTATTTTTTTGGTAGTTATTCTGAATCAGACAAAGAAAGAAAACAAAAATTTTAATACTTATAATTGATTATATTCATTAAATAACTTTTTAATACAATTCAGTATGGCAATCGGATATAAATGTGTTTAATTATAATGATTTGTCATATGATCTTTACTTTAATTTTGGTGAATAACTCCGAAACGTGACGCTTTAGGATATCATGTTATGTAACATTTTTTGTTTGTATAAGTGTCCTCCGTTTAAATATATAACTTTCGTTGTGCACCGCAATTTCGAAAAAAAAAACAAAATGGCGGCCGACGTTAAGGCCACCCTCCATACAAAAATCTTCAAACCCCTTTATGATAAATATTCATAACATGACTCACTGATACCAATTCTACTATTTGTTTGTCTGTCTATCTGTATGTCCTTTTTTATAGAAGGGGTTAACCGATTTCGATGCAATTTGTTATATGGTGAGAACATATGATTGCGCAAATGATGGGCTATATATCATATCGCTAAGAACCTTTTAGTCCTTACTAATATTATAAATACGAAAGTGAGTTTGTTTGTTATATTTCAATAAAATTTTCGTTAAAAACCGTTATTATGCATGGCACGATTAAGGCAAGACTATGGTTCTTTTAGTGATGAGGTAGTGGATCTAGTGATGTGCTGAGTAGATCGTTTCTGGCGTGGACACATTATTATATTTTCAGCTAGGATACATGGCGCAGCCAGTGAACATGGATAAAATCTCGTACAAAAGTGAACAAGATTTTTGGAGCGGAGCGAACGAAGTGAGCGAAGCTCCCACGGATCAGCTTCAATGGCGAAATGTCTGTTACGCCGTAACTTCCAGAGTTATTAACCGATTTTAATATTTTTTGTGTGCAATCGAATCAACAGGCTTAGGACCAGATTGTGGCGGAGCCCGAATTTTGAAATTCGCAAAAATTCCCATCGAAAAATTTTTTTAGGTATTACGCTCCGCTCCAATATATGGTGCTAGCGTAGCTTTATGCTTAGCGACTGCATCGCCTAGTTATTCTTCTCGATCTCGTACGTCTGGCAACGAGATTTTACGAGATTTTTCGTACGTCTGGCAACGCTGTCAAGCATGCATTTTTATTTTTTTGCTTTCCTCTTTGTTATGTTATCCCATAAAAGCAGGCAAAGGGTACAAAGCCCATATAGTCTTCAGTTATTTTTTTTCTTCATTAGATGATGATTATGAGAGCCGATCTATGAATGAAAGATTATTAATGAATGAAGAATGAACAGTGAAATTTCCCTTTCCCTAGGTTTCGGTAAAGGTGTGGGGTTTTACTAAAACCTCCCCGTGGACTTATTGAGAGAACAGGAAAGACAACTTCCGCTGCTTTGTTTCACTTGCCAACACTCTTCGATGTTTACAATCACTTAGTGATTAATAATCCACCATTATAATGCATGAATATGTACAACAACACAAATTTAACAAGAAAAACGAAACTACCAAAGAGACCCTTCCCGCTCCCGCTAAAAAGTCCGCCTTTATTTGTTGTTTATTCCAATAAGGGAAGGCAAAAGGTGTTAAGCTGATACAGTCACATATTCACGAAATAACCATTTTCCCTGATTTCAGGTGTGGAGGTTTATTGACTATTTATTTTAAGGAAGAACAGACTCCTCTTGTTCGTCCTGCTTTTCTCTATGGTCCTGCTCCTCTGCTTTTTGACTTGCCAATACATGTTCGTGTTTAGGAACACTTAATAGTGTTACCTCCCTGAAGTTGCACATGGGTGGAAAAAGGTTTTCAACCAACGAGGAGGTAAAGGAGGAGGTGGAGAAGTGGATGAAGGGGTTGGCGGAAAACTACTTCGAGGAAGGCATCAAAAAGTTGATACCCCGCTTCACTACCTGCATTAAGAGGAAGGGTGACTATGTCAAAAAATAGCTTACATATGTACTACGGTAACCATGTAATTTTTTTGTTTCAATAAAAAATGTAACCTACAAACATTACTAGTAAACTTACTTTCTTGCTATGTCTCGTACTTAGTAAAATGGCGATGATGGCATCTGGCATATTATAGACATAGTTTTCGTGTTGTTTAAGAGCCTCGGCATTAATTATGAGTGTTCGTCATTCTGGCAGCGCCACTCTTAAAGTTCATTAAAAAGTGGCAACATTATATCATAGTAAGATTTGAGTATTTATTATTAGGTTGGTCAAGACTGATAAATAGGTGAGTAAATGACTGCCTAGACCAGGGATGGCGAACCAATGGCACATTTTGGGCACGTCATTGATAACAAAATTTATTAGGCACTTAGAAAAAAAAGTGTGAAGTAGGTTTTATATGACGACCGGGAGTGATACCTACATACCTACGCTTTTAACAATATTTTCATCTACCTATGCCTGCGAGTCATTATTTTCAGAGATGAATAATATTAAAGACTCAGTAAGAAACCGTTTGACAGATAACTCCAGTTCTGCATGCATTCTGCTAAAAGTAACATCTTACAACCCTCACATATGTTATTTATCATCTAATCTGCAACAACAGAAGTCATACTAATTTTATTAAAATTACGAGTACTATGTAATAATTACATTGTAAAATGTACCTATTTTTCATGGTAAATAAAAGGTTTTGAGTTGATTTTACTCATTATTATTGTTGCGTACTCTTTTGTACATATTGTATATTTGTCTATGTTTTTCTACTTCACTGAGAAAAAGCCCATAATGTCATCTTCTTGTCATTTGCCATCAATCACACTGCTTGTACATATTCTTATAGTTATTTCGCAATATACATATTTTCATCCACTTTCGGCCTCTTATTCAGTAACCTCCGCAAAAATTATTATTGTCCCAATAATCACAAAGTCAAAATTATTTAATGGCACGTCTATGATCTAATTAAACTTTTCTTTAGAAAAATGGCACGTTAATACGTAAAGGTTCGCCATCCCTGGCCTAGACAGTATTCATAAGATTACCCTAGCAGCTGGATTAACGGCAGCCCACTAGCGCCGGAAACTTTTGTATTTATCTCCGAAACTACCTATTACTGGCAAAACATCACTGTTTTATCTATATATGATAAATCATGTCCGTTTCAACCGCGCGGCCACCTCATAATATTTGATGAAACTTTGCCAGGAATTAGTGCTAATTTGTTACTTTACACACCTCTTTTCGTGAATTTGTTACAAAAAAAACTAAGACGCTATGACAAAAAATAGTTGGCCGCTAGAACCGCCACTTGCCGTAGTCATCGTCCGTGATTACACAGAAACTATATAATGCAGATAGACGAATGATGCATCAAAAGAAAGGTCTTAATTTGTTCAATTTGTTACAAAAATAAAAAACGTGAAAACGTAAATAAACAAAAAGTTATGCAATATTTAGTTTTCAGGTTAAGAGTAGGTAGGTATGTCACCATAAATATCAAATTAATAGAGGCTAATGTGTATGGATAATTAGTTACTAATTTGTTACAGCGAATAAACGTAAAAAAATACTAGAAAGTGGGTTCAATAATTTGTTAGAGTCGATTTTAGTTGGCCGCTCGGACGGCAATATGCCTAAAATACAATGGCATTTATCTCGTTATTAAAAGTAGGTTTAAGCTTAGTTAGAGTACTAGTCGACGGGTAACGTAACCTTAACGTTAACGAAAATATTTGCAAAAAACCGTATGAGAGTAGGGTGACTATGATTATTGGAATGTTCGATATTCATATCTTATTTTTTTAGGGTGAGTGCTTATATAAATACATTTTAAATTAAGGCATAGGGTCAAGGCGGCAACAGTGGGTCACTTTTTTTTTCCAGTGATGTAACTTGATGTGGGTGAGTGTTGGAAAGATGTAAAAGGATTAGTATTATAGCGTAACTAATGTATATTGATTATTCCAATCGATTTAGTTAAACAAGGTAATATTTTAGAAAATAAACAGTATTTAAAAAAAAATCTCATTTGAGTCACTGTGTACTGGGGGTGGGATACAGTGAATCGGTCCTCAGTTTACAGTGAATCAGGCAAGTTCACAGTGGATCATCTATAATATAATTCAAATAAAAAAGTTTTCTTTTTTGCTTTTTATCGATCTTTATTTTTTGTTTTAATCAAACAATAAGTTTTACATCGAAAAAGAGTTTTTTTTACTACTTCACTTCAAAGTGACTGTTCAGTCTTACACATTTAAAATTTACTAAATTATCTTATTTTTTTTTTGACTTAGTTAATCATCAACAGAAAACTTTTTCTGTATCTTGCATAAACTATCAAACAAAATGAATTTTTATCCTTAAAATGAATAATCAGGTAACTTTTTGACTACTTCAGTCTCAAAGTGACTTTTCATTCACACATAAGAAATATAATTTTCCTTTTTTTCATGTCAGCTATGTGTTTCCCTATTTTACGGGGCCTTGATGGTCAAGTCATCCTAAAAGGGAAAATTAAGAAAAAATATTACGTCTTGATTTTTGCTAAACGAATGTCCGGGTAGTTATTATCCAGTACCAGTAGTACACAGTGGATCCTGAACCACTGTGAACTCAAATGATTTGAGCCACTGTGTACAAAACTGCCATTTTGGATTTAACTCATTCCACGTGTGATGGTTTTACGTAAATCGAAGTGCAGTATACGCCAAAATGACCTCAACGAAGTTTGTTACTTAGCAAAAATATAAGTCCATTGGTGAAACAAAAGGTTTGTGAAAAAATACCAAGTATATCTCACCTGAAAATTCACTTTTTCTTTCGTCAAAACAAAGAAAACACTTAAACACGGGTTTGTTACATGGTTGACCCAGGGAAACTGGTTGTGACCAGTATCTATCAGGAGACCTTCCGAAGAGTGAGAGATAGAAAAAGATACCTATAATACTTTTGATACAACGATCAGTGCGCCACTGTTGCCGCTATAACCACTGTTGCCGCCTCGACCCTACTTTATATTACCATTTTTGATATTTGCTTTAAAATATGCTTATAGTATTTCTGTTAATAATGTTAGTGTGAGTGGAGTTTTGGTTTCTTGATAACCAAGATCTGGGCTCTCAAAATAATTCGACCACCACTACCCATGTAAATGTCCTATCAACATTAAAAAGGTGTAATTTGATAGCTCAACATGTAGACAACAGTTACACAGCCATCATGTTTCAATTGTCATGGAATAAAAAATAGAAAAAAATAATGAAAGAAAAACAAATATGTATATATATACAATATATATACAAGCAACATTTAAATAACGCGGGCGTTTACGGCCGGCTGGTATTGAAGGAGAAATATTACGATTAGTTGCATCCAAAGGAATAGAAATCCACACACAATCACAGTGAGCGCGTGGGGGCACGGGCCAGTCGCGGCGCAACGGCATCGGCTTGGATCACACGGCTACTGCCGCCCCCCCCCCCCCCCCCCCCCCCCACCTCGCTCGAAACTGCTATCCTCCTGAGATCTATCACAACGAAAAACATAGAAACTTACTACGAAATACTCACGGTCATAAAAATTATCATTCGTGGTCAAAGTCAAAGGTTCAAAGGTCGTAATTGGACAATGCTACTTGAGAAAAAAATTCTTGTGATTTAGTTCGAAGGCCCCTCACATTTTGGTAGTAAATATTAAAGTTTCTTGCAATCATGAATATGGTAACAGATATTTAAAAACTCCAGGGAAAGCACGCAAATGCAAGCTCAATGAATATATACGTATATTTCAGAATGTAATAACAAAAGTGTTTAGTCGAATGATTTTAAATTTAAAATTATCTTTTTTTAACACCAATATGTTAACAAGAACATATAATTGGACGTATTTACATGGTAAAGATCCAACCCACAACTTCACTTAAATTGACGTAAGTATATCAAAATGGCCTTAATGTCATATACTTTCACGTCACGAAAACAGCTGTAGCAATAAAGTAATAACTTTATTCAAGTCATCATAAAATTGTAAAAATTAAACTTACCGCAGTCAATTTGGATCCCTCTGCAATACACTTTTTGGTGGTGACTTCTATATTAACAAATCATATAAGTGGGCACAACTCATAGCTAAGCACTTTTAGACACTTCTGGATTTACTGCTAATTGTGTCAGTAACTTAGTAGTATGAAAATCACGGGAATTAAATACGTACGAGCACACACTTCAAAATCCAGCACAATAATGACAATATTCACAACGGACAATAATCGCTTTTTAAACCCCTTTCGACAAATATTTTTAACAATAATTTGGAAACAAAAGAGATCCTTTTTCGGGAATCGTGCCCATCATAAAACACCTGCGGAATGTCAATGAAACGAAAATCTTATCAGTAAATACTTTAAAGAATTAAGAACAATAGACATCAATATGGCAGCAAAACGAACTGCATATTCCTTCAAACAGAGTACAAATTAAAAACATGCCTTTGTACTAATGTATTCATAGTCACCCTACTCTCATACGGTTTCATATTACGGTTTTTTGCAAATATTTTCTAAAATATGAATGCTGCAGTGCTATTCGCCATATTTATCTAAACTAGGTCACGTTACCCGTCGACTAGTACTCTATCTAAGCTTAAACCTACTTTTAATAACGAGATAAATGCCACTGTATTTTAGGCATATTGCCGTCCGAGCGGCCAACTAAAATCGACTCTAACAAATTATTGAACCCACTTTCTAGTATTTTTTTACGTTTATTCGCTGTAACAAATTAGTAACTAATTATCCATACACATTAGCCTCTATTAATTTGATATTTATGGTGACATACCTACCTACCCATAACCTGAAAACTAAATATTGCATAACTTTTTGTTTATTTACGTTTTCACGTTTTTTATTTTTGTAACAAATTGAACAAATTAAGACCTTTCTTTTGATGCATCATTCGTCTATCTGCATTATACAGGGTGTAAATGAAAATAGAACACCTGCTTTAATGGGTTATCATGTATCGCAAATGTAACAGATTTGTTGTATCAATTTTTCAATTAACTAATAAATAACAGAGTTTTGAAAATAAGAAATAAAAAAGAACGGAGCGCATCGCCTTAAATTTAAACGCGTGGGTCACCGCTCACTGACCGCGTTCATTGACCGCGTCACACGCGTAGGTATTTAATATTTTGTTTATCAAAGATGCCTAATTTTTTGAAAATAATTTAATAAATTCTCGCTCAAGTGAGTGAGAATGGACCGTGTGTACGAGTACCATCATTAATCAGAGTTCCACAATGTACGGTCAATAGCACGTCACGGTGAATGAAAGCCGCTCGATATTAGCGCTTACGCCTACGAAATAAAGCCGGTGCAAAGTCCAAAGTGCTTCCTGCTCTTTGCATGATATGCTGTTGACTGTACTAAAAAAAATAATTAAAACCTACCTTTTTAATGTGCCGTTGTTATCACCTCCATTAGAGATCAATATGATTTCCACTTCAATCACCAGACAGCACTAAATACACTTACACTTTAAATTAAATGTTCAAAGTTCCTTTCCTGTACGGACACACACAGTCTTGCACGTGCATAGTCCATGCAGCGCTCGTAATCTTCCACCAATAATGCTTGCACCTTTGTAAACTTAAATGGATGTCGCGGCTGTTCATCCATCTTTAGGATTTTGTGTACGGTGGCATTGTAGACTTCAAAAAGTCGACCGGCACTTCTTGCACTGTCCTCAGGATGTACATCAAAATGAGCGAGAATTGAATCCCTAACGTCCACGTCACCTATAGCACCGGAATCCACGTTGCGATTGGAAAAACTGCCACGATCTCTTAAACGCTGAACTACGTTCACAATATTCTACCATGGGAGGGCACATAGTTATTATTGCGGTGTCCGAAATAGTCCAGATACAAACGCAATGCTTCACCAGAGTTCCCAACGCCCATTCCATAAGCCAAAACCATATCCGTGGATTGGATATTACTGTACTGATAAAATTAGGCATAATTATCCGTAAATCAACACCACACTAATCACAAAATAGGTAGTACTTATCCAGAAAAGTACACACGAAAAAACTAGCACATACGACACAATAAGCAAATCACGTCCGCGAATTGTGGTTAGTTTCCGTCAGTGTTACCAACTCTTGAAAATATTTAGCCTAAATTAAATTCAAATAACCCCTAAATTTGCCCTGATTACTTGGAAATCCCCCTAAAAATAAATTGTATGATATAATTTCGTTAATTTTTCATTTATAAAAATAAATTACATTTATTACGTCAAATATTATTTCATTTTCTTCTGGCGAATCAGATTTTATAAAGTCATACATGTTGACTTTGAATAAGCCTAATATTTTAGGAGATGGGTTGAATATTGTACAAGATCATTCATCCACCATTTCGTTTGAAAATTCCAAGTACTGTACTTGGATTTTAAGTACACTAGATTTCACTAAGTCCGAGGTCTAGGTAAAAAATTAATTTGATTAGCTAGGTAAGGCTGTCCCAGGGCCTATACTTTAAATCTTTAATTTTCTCGATAATTAAAATATTAAAAAATATGAAGGTTCACAAAAACCATAAAAATAACCCTAAACATATAACACCCCAAAAATCCCATCTCACTTATTTACACCCTAAATTTAGGGGGAAAACTTCTAAGTTGGGAACCCTGGTTTCTGTACACACACTAGCGTGAAATTTTAAACAAAGGTAGGGACTTTACCATCCTAAAGGTGTGCACACATTGGACAAATATTTAATAAAAGAAAATTAATAACGTTTACTACAAACATTAACAATAAATGACTTGTTCCATCAATGTTATAATAATGCAATATTGTTATTTGTAGAATGTAATACATGTTTTTATATTATTTTCTGAGAAAATAAATTTCAAAACAAAAATTAAAAGTATGACCCTTAGGTACCATCAACTTACATCTGTTCTGCTATACTCTCGTGTAGCAGAACATATTTTAGTAGTGGTTAATTTCAACAAAAATCCAGATATTTTCAGAAAAAGGATCTTGTTATCATAAGGGTCCGTTTGTTTTTACTTTTGATGTACGGAATTCTAATAAAAAGTAAAAACTCTTTAATTTCAGGCTCACTTCAACGCGAACTAATACCAGAAACGTTAAATAAATTGATTGAGTCGATTTATTAATAATAAGGACATACCTAGGCACCCAAGTAGCAAAATCAAAACTATGAATAGTAGTTACAAACAACGTCAAATGATATTATTTCTAATATCCGAATCCAAAAAAACACAAAATTACGTTAAAATCGCGCCTAGGTATCTAGGTATCTACTATCAACAAAATATTTTTCCGATAAAAAAATAATGTATCCACAGCCTAATTTTAACGACCACTGCAAGCTCGCCTTTCGGCAAGATAAAAGGTACCTACGACCGCCTTACACGTGCCACTCATTTCGCGGGCTGAACTTAGGAATTAATTTCAAAAGTATGATGTTTTAATTGGGGTAGATTGTTTAAATGTTTTTGTTTATTGCGTTGCTACTGTTTTTGAATTTATTATGTTACGTTAAATGTATTGTAAAGATTTGTGATTTAGAGTATTTTCTGTTGTTATTAGAAACTTATCTAGGAAATCTACTTTTTAAAAACGATAAAGATGAAGATGTGTACATGCTGGTCGTTATGGTAAATTGAATACCATCACGTGTATGAACAAAACAGTCAATAATATGGTCATAAGGATTTTAATGACATTTCAAAAGTATGTATTTAATAATATTCCAGTTAAGTTCGGCCCTGGATGGAGCTCGGTCCTGTGTAGAGTTGGGAAAAATTACTCGTAAAATGTGAATCAAATAACTAATTCAGACATTGGTATCAGAATCGACTTTTTGATTCGTATGAATATTAGAGCTGTAGCAAATCGTATGTATTCGGTACTGAGTAACGGGTGGGCCATTTAGTACCGAGTAACGAAACGTTACACACAAATGCATTTCGTTTTTCGCATTTTTCGTAGTATGGGTACCTACACTATTTCAGTTTACGCAACGTCCGTTGATGCGTGTATTTGTACGTTTGATGATCGTATATTTTACGCATGCGCGCGCTTATTCAGTGAATTTATAAACGTACGTTACAAAGAACGATGTTTGTTTATTAAGTAAAGTATAATTTGGAAATTCGTCGTCCAAGTTTTTTACTGTTTATAAAATTGTATTGTGTAAGTAGACAAAGTTTGAGATTGTAACAGAAACAAGGTAAGGAAGTATTTTTTACAAATAAGAAATATGTATGTTTTTTTTTTTATTATCGCGAATATCACGGTTTTTTATTGTTATCTTAAAAGAGATGTGTCTAAATGAGTCTAATGATATTAAATTGTTTCGTCGATAACAAAAGCTGTTTATCAAAAGTCTGGTTCAAAATACAGAAAACTGAAAAAAAATACCTGACTCAGCTTGGTATGTAACGTATAAGTATGTTTTCTATAAATTACGAATGTTGCGACGCCGCGACGTCATACTGCACTCGTACGCAATACGATTCGATTCGTTGCTCTAACTTACACATAACATAGCATGTTATAAGGTAACTGAAGTAACGATACGATAGTAATAATTGTTATAGTAACGAATACATACGGGTACACTTTTTTTCGTTACTTTTACAGCTCTAATGAATATCATTGTTGTCAGATCGATTTCGATTTAAGATCAAAATGTGATTCTGACCTTAGTATCTTTCGGACTGACTAAAATTATTAACTCTGCGGACTTGATAAAATTTGAAGGAGTCGATTAGAGAGTCAAGAAATCGAAACATTTCAATTGTTCACTATGCATTTACCCGTCACTAGTTCTTTTAGGTCAGCGATTGTGTGAGTGACACACACACTGAACATCTTGAGGTAGGTAAGTATAGGGTCAAGCTGAGGGGTCAAGCACCAGCTGATTTAAGGCGCAGTTTAATTCGGTTTGTCAATAACAAGGAATCGTTTTGGACGTTTATTTTCATAATTATACGAGCAATTAAAAAAATACCAATTACTGATTGTTAAATATCATTGATTCTATAGGATTTTAATAATTTTATTTTAATTACTGCAACTTAATTATGAAACTTTGAACTGCAATAACTCCGAAACGGAGAGTGATATCGCGAAAATTCTTTTTGTGTTTGAACACTGAAAGCCCATGGTTTTTACCATTTTAACAGGTGTTCTATTTTCATTGACTAGCGGTATAGTTTCTGTGTAATCACGGACGATGACTACGGCAAGTGGCGGTTCTAGCGGCCAACTATTTTTTGTCAAAGCGTCTTAGTTTTTTTTGTAACAAATTCACGAAAAGAGGTGTGTAAAGTAACAAATTAGCACTAATTCCTGGCAAAGTTTCATCAAATATTATGAGGTGGCCGCGCGGTTGAAACGGACATGATAAATCGATGTCAATCCGAGTCAATAAATCCATGCAAATTCCAAGAGAGGGCGCTGTCACAATTTCAAACACAAACCATGAGGTATTACAAGGGTAGTTCACGAGCATAGCACAGTTTTACAGACACTTAAATAAAACAAAATAATTATTATGGCATAGGTACTTTCATTTGTTTACATATTCAGCCATTGTAATTACTTAATATGGAATGGATTTGTGTAGATTTTTTAGTATACAATATAAAATTGGGGTAAATAATATATTTACATAAAAAGTTTATAATGCCTGTTCCTGGCGTAGGTATCCTATTATGTTTATACCAGTTTATTGTGCAAACATCTATTTTTGTCCAGATTTATTTTTACTTATAACTACAGTATATAATATATTAGTTAGATAGTTTATTTTAAATAGATAAACAAGCTACTTTCTATAATAAAAATGCAAGAAAACCCAAAGTGTTTGAACTTTGCAATAAAAATCAGTTATACAAAGTACTGGCAATAACATTCTTAGGAATCGGTAATAGAAGTAAGAATGTTTCTTTTAAACCTTTGGATAAACAGAGTGTATACCTATTACCATTACAATAATAGCAACTATTAAGTTTAGAGTGAAAAAAAATATCTCCTTTTACTGGTGTTAACTTCAGTAAAATATTCTTAGTATTATTACCGGCATAAATTGCCTCATATTGAATACCCAGGTTTAACGGTTTACCTCCTGCCTTACAACTTTTGCATTTAGCCGTTTACTACACCATGTATTTGTGGGGTCACAGCAAAGATGCAGAATAAAGATATCAGTAACAGGTATAGATGGCCTCAAATATGAAGTGATGGTTAAGATGATCATATTATAATAAAAATTTAAAGTTTTAATTTATTGGTATAGCCAAAATATTCATTTTGATGCAATCATTCTGTTCATTATATTAGAATTATATTTTTTATATCAAAAATTCCATCAAATTAGAAATAGCTGTTGTTAGATTTCCTGACCATGGCCAAGAATTGTAGAGTAACTGTACCAAATTAAAAGCATACTTTGATATAGACATAGAACCAATTTTTAAAAACGAAGAACATACCATTGTCATTAATCGATGGCATTATTATTGTTTGCCATTGTCTCTATTTTAGTTTACTATATATACAGGGTGCCCTAAAAACAATGGATAACCCTGTAACTATCGATAGGCTACACTATGGTCTCCCTAATATACATTTTTGATCTAAGTAAAAATATCACGGTTTTAAGATTTTGTTTTTTTTCGCATTTTTCGAAAATTGCTTCGAAAAATGCGACGCGCTCGTATTGCTTGTTTCTGTGCTGTGATTTTTAACGATTATTTGCTGTGTTTTTGGACTTCGATAACTCTACGATTTGGATATTGTTTGTGATAACTATTGACGACTTGCATTGCTACCCGGACTTTACATTGAACATGCCCAGATATCAATACACGCCACTTGAATATGCTAACATGCATTTCATTTATGGCAAATGTCTAGGCAATGCCAACGCTGCTGCTCGCCTGTAGCAATCAAGCGTCATACACACAACGGCTTATCGAAAAACCGAGACAAGTAATAAAATTTTATATTTTTGCTGGATTTTTTTTTTTGAAATATTTTCAAACTAGATTGCTAAATTTAATATTTTCTTTTGATAGTACTACTAACCCTTAAAAATTACAAAATACTAGATTGAAAAATATCCTCATTTGTAGAAATGGCATGAGTAATACTAAGGATGGGTAGCAATTTTCGACATATACGAAAAAAATCAAAATCTCCAAAAACCGTGATATTTTTACTATGATCAAAAATTGTTATTAGGGAGACCATTGTGCAGCCTATCGATAGTTACAGGGTTATCCATTGTTTTTGGGACACCCTATATACCGTGGACCAGAGACACATACCTATCAAACACGGTGTTTAAATGTAATAGCAATCTGCCACAATAACAGGCTATAAAAGAGGCCTAATTGCTTAGCTATTTGAAACATAAATAAGTGTAATATACATTAATTGAATTATATAAGTATATTTATTTTCCAATATTTAATTAATATAAAACACCGGAATTATGAATTGTTATAACATATACAAATGAAAATAATAATTAAATTCAGGTACTTATGAATTACATTTCTTAAACCTTTATATTTACTCCAGCTTACACTTTAATCATAATATAAACATAACAGTAGAAAAACAAATAATAATCACGATATCATTAACAAAGAAGCTATGACTATGCCAACGCTTGACCATAAGTTGCTTGTTTATGTCACTAGGGCATAGTTTTATGAGACACAACAGCCACTTCATCAGTTAAATAAATAACAAATTTTGAAAACAAAAGCCAAATCATCAAACTAAACTATGTTCTTCATTTGTTAATTGTTATCCACTTTACTAATCCTTAAATTACTGTGTTAAAACTACATTAATTTTATATAAACTGTAATATAACAAAATGAATATCGACAGTCACAGGAAAAAGTAATTACGGAGTAGAAGAACATATTTATTGTTACACGAGAAATTATTGATGTTAATTATACAATTTAATACCAATTTTGGAATTCCATTAGATATAGATTAAAAGGTTTACGTTTATTATCTATTACATTTACAGTGTTTTACCTGTCTACACAGTTCGCAAGTACTACGTCCACCATAAAATATTTCAACTATTTACATATTTTTTTCTATTAAAATCTTATTATTTGAACACATTAAAAAAATCTCATACATGGAACATTGACGAACTTTCGAATAATATCATAGTAAAGAATATAAAGTATACAAAACATATCTAGCACCGCCTGTGTTGTAAAAAAAAACTAAAAAACCTATGCAATATTAACAAGACCTACAGAAGTACTATAAATCGATAAGATGGAATAAAAAATATGTAAGTTGTTGGCCAAAACAATTACACATCTATTTAAAAAGTATAAAAAAAAAGTTAAACAAATTTCCACAAGTTTGCTGGCTGGTTTTTCGTTTTATTTGAACATAAAGTGCAAAATTATAAATTTTTTGAAATAACTATCGGTGCGATTGTTTTAAGAATATTCCATATTACATACACAATTTGAGGATAATTTACGTAAACTTCATGATTTGGTTTAAAATTTCCTAAAATCTTAATTAAAACACAGTACTGGTTTTTATTGATTCCTTATCTAAAATATGACTTTGGAATATTAACCAATGGAATCAAATATTGTTTACTGATTTGAGGAATGGCAGACTCTCGTAGAAAATAACAGATAACATCATTCTCAGCGCGCCTAGGCAGATTAAAACTTTAATATGAGGAAGTAGAGAAAACAAGTTCTGTTTTGAATATATTGACTGTTTAATTTTTATGGTAAAAAATGTTTAAAGGTTATTTCACCCCCTTAATAATTCAGGAATACTTTTTTACAGCCTATATATTATCTAAGATTTAAATAAATATTTTTTCTTAATTTTATCATTAAAATATATTTTAAATAATTAAACCGTGTGTTTTAGTAGATTCGGATTTCTTTTTATTGATCTAAATTTGTCAGTGTTTTGTAGTGACTATTGTGTTTATGTAGATAGAGCGAAATTCTAAACTAAAAAAAGCACACGCCGAAATGTATTAACTATTTTACTTTGTCATGCTAGCTATACTTTTCTCATGATAATCTGTGCGTTCTTTCGGTTTATTTTACTTTAAATGTTTTAACCACCAGACCGCAAATTAGTACGCGATTAGTATGGTATATATAGTATGAGTACTTTGAAATATACTAATTTTCACAATCTTTCATACCAGGTGATAGATATAAATGAAAGTTATTTCAGCACAAGCGGCCTTGGGTGTATACTTTATGGGAATTTGTCCTTTATATAATATTATATCTATTTATATTCGCGGTCATACGTAACGTGTTTTCTGTTTACACTAACATTCACACCAGGGTTACAGTACAGTGAGCTTACATAGTTTGTTAAATAGTCATATTGTCCAGTTATCATAATACTATTATTTCTTACATTCACACCAATTACCCTAGCTCAAAGTAAGCACTTGACTTAGCTTACTTTAAGCTAGGTTAGCTAGACCAGTATTCATAACACCCTATAGACATACATATACGTTACATAGATATGTAATATTTGTAAATATATATAAATACCCATAAAACAGGTACAAATGCTCGTATTCATCACACAAACATTTGTCCCTACCGAAATTCGAACCCAGGACTGTCGGTGCGAAAGGCAGGCTCGCTACCGTTACACCAGACGGTCGTCAATCAATAGAATATCTCAAGGTATTAAACTATCAAACTGGAAATGACGACTACGACATATATAAGTTAGATAAAAAGTAGTTCTTAGTCGTTATTTATAATCTTTAGCGCTAATAGATAACCACATTCGTTAATTACAAGTGGATTTGATTGACCTCCACCTATCACTGTTAAAGGATGAGGCCGAAAAGAACTAAGGACTTGACTCGGAATCCTCAATCAAACATGGTCAGCTACTCCATCTTTTATTTCATTATTGGTGACCTCTAACCGCGGGAAAGCATAATGATGCACATCAAACTTAACGTCATGCCAGATTTAGAGAAGATAGTAAACTTAGATAGCTAGTCAGGCAGAATAAGTTCTAGCCAGTGGCGGATTACCCACTAGGCACACTAGGCACGTGCCTAGGGGCCCCGGTGTAGAAGGGGCCCCAAAATGTAAAAATATAAAAAAATTGTAAATATTAAATTTTTATTTAAAAAATATTTTCTGATTTTGTATTTATTCACTCAAGAAATGAGTATTCAAACAAAATTTGAGGGACAATTTGTTGATAAAAATGCTATATTTCACACCATTAAAGGCTCCGACACTGGTGACGGGACACATTGTATAAGGGGGCCCCCAAACATAAAGTGCCTAGAGGCCCCAGACGACCTTAATCCGGCACTGGTTCTAGCAAACTAAAAAGAACCTAACACAATAATCAGAATGATTCTTTTTGTCACTTCACGGTGGAATTGTTAAGTACTCTAGTGAGAAAAAATTAAATTAGACAATAATAGTTAATTTTGCATTTCCCATCCCCCTGATTGTTGATGATTGCATATCTTAATAACTATCTACTACAAACTATTGGGCTCTATAGTCCGTGTTCATAGATGAATTTAACATTTATGATGGTGTGATCAAATTGCATCAAAATCTTAACTTCCCGGCTAGGTCAACCTTTTACATTTTTGATTCTTTTATTTATCCGCGTAATAATTTGTTCGACGAACAATACACAAAAAAATTTCACATGCAATGAAACAAACAACGTACTACATAATAAGCATACTTTGCTTCTTAATAACTTTTAATATTGCTATACGTGTTCAGAACATTGTTTAAATATAAAATACTTTCGTTGAAACATGCTTAGATGTAAACGATAAAAAAAAACAGTCTTAAGTAAATGCAATAGCCACGGTTTTCCTTTTACATAATTACATCATAGCATGCAAGTGGGGAATGCAGTAGTTTTAAATAAGTACAACAGAAAATTTCATTTTGTTTAGACATGACCCAAATAAATATCGGTTAACATTTTATCTAAAATATTATTTTTCATAATGTACTATAATATTAAACCTATTATAAATACCTACACAGTAAATTATGTACTATCTACATTTTGTACAAAATGTATGCAAAATTACATACTTCATTATTAGCAGCTACATAAAAAATATTCATGAACACACTTATCAATGGAGATTACCAATATAAACAGTATTTTATTCATAAAAATATACTTTGTCTTATTTGTTGCTACAAAGAATAAATCCAATATGGTACAAATAAGAATATTCAAAGTACACTCATAATATATATCACAGATGCCTAAGGAAGATGTTATTATAACGTCCTGTTTGTCGAGGTATTATTTTTATACACATATCAAATAAATAAAAGCAAAAATCTCATAAACGGATTTATAATACTTGTGTTCAAATCAATACCTCAGATTGCGACTTCTCCATTGATCTTAAAGAAATCGCACCTTCACACTTGAAAGTAATCACTAACGGTGTTGTCAGTACCGTTGCTAATACTGTTTTTTGTTTCTCTATTACCCGCCACGTTGATTTTCTCATACCCTGCCGAAGAATCGGATCTCTCAATCCCACTAGTACTGGATTCATTATGTACTTTCTCGTACGGCGGTTCTTTTTTAGACAATTCGAAATACTTAACGCTTTCGTAGTTAGGATCTTTCTTAGACCTTACAGAATCATATTTCGAGTCTTTTGACCGAACTGACTCGTATTTAGGGTCTTTACACCTCAGTGATTCGTAGTTAGGATCTTGCGTGGTCATACTTTCGTAATTGGGATCTTTAGGCCTCACCGATTCGTAATTAGGATCAGACTCGCTGCCCGTGTTATACAACGGATCGTGTGGCATAGACTCGTAGTTCGGTTCTATGGCAGGTTCTTCGTTATTGTTTGCAGGCCAGTTGTTGTATTTGTTCGCTCTTTTATTGACGGTTGAGTATGTCGGCTGCACTTTGTAGTTGGGCGCTATAGTGGCGTACGGCGGAGTCGGCGGTTGATTCCTCAACACTTCGTAATTAGGATCTGAGTCAGAAGCGTTGTTGTCAGTCTTTGAAATATGTTCGTAGCCAGCGTCGCTGCTAATTATACTGTTGGGGCCGCTATCTGTGTTGATGTGATTTAATTTGAGTAAATTATTATTTGCAAAATTAGTATTTGGTGCGGTTTTGTTGATATCTTTGACGGTTTCATATCCTGGGTCTTGGTTTTGTGAAGTTTTTCGTTCTTTGTGACTTATTGTTTCGTAACCGTGATTAATCGATTTCTTACGGTCGATAGTTTCGTAACCGGGATCGTCTCCGCGGAATTTCGATGTGTTGGGTTCCTTATCGTTCTTTGTGAAGTCCTTGGATCTCCGGACGCAGTCCTCGGCTTTGCCTTTCGCTTTCTTCATGACTTTAGCGTACATTTCTTCGACATTACGTGAAGGGCTTTCAGTGATGCGTTGTTCCGAGTTCATACTAATATTAGCATCCGCAGAAGAATAATCGCTGTAGCCGGGGCCGTCGATGGAATTGTACAGATTGTCAGCGGGTGCGTCTCTTTGATCGATATCAAAGTTCAGTTCCTTTGCGACCAGAGGCCGTATAAGTTCGCCTGAACTAAACCTGTGCTTCTCCACGGGATAGTTACACCCGTAGAAGTCTGATGAACTGACACAACTGTTGTTCCGTTGGTGTTTCTCGTTAAGACTGCGGCGTAATTTATCATGACTGAAGAGGTCACCTGCGAAATAAATGATTCTATTTATTTGTGTTATCTAGACAAGGTCGGTTTAAACAAGTTTATAATACGTCCTCCAATAGTGATGTCGAGAAAGCAAAGTAAACTTTCGGACATCCAAACCTAAAGACCTGTATGTTTATAACATAAGTACAGATATGACTGTATCCAATAAGTGTCTAAATCATTTTTTACCTTCTTATTTTAGAGTGTGATAGAGACAGACATGTCTTTTTTACGGGTTTCGTGAAGTCTCTCCATTATCAGCATTATAATGTTCCCACTACTGGGAACAGGATTTGCCTAAACGAAAAACAGTGTAGGAAGAATGGGTAATAACTAGTGATGTGCCGGATCGTCAAAAATCCACGGATACGGATCTAATTACGGATATTTGGTGTCAAGATCCGCAGATACGGATCTTAACTTTCTTGCACAATCGGTGTCGGTGCGCGCGATCTTGAGTTGAGAAATGTTACGACTTGCATTGCGTGGCGGGTCCTTCTTTTGTTTTGTTTTAGTTTAATGTGACACTGGGCAGCATTGTGTTTTATCTAACATTAACACTGTGTGTGTCATGCAGTATTAGTTTACGTAATTAGAGAATTATTTAATTCGAATTTGAAATATTAAGAAAATCTAAGTTTTGTTTTCTTGATAAAAAGTGATCTTATAAATTTTTATAATATTGATCTCATTAAAAAGCTAGTTGACTTAACACCTTGGCGTTATATACTATTGGTATGATCACTACGGCAAAGTTTGCAACATTAAGGAGCCAAATATTTGATTATAAGAAATAAAAAATATCTTTATTGAATTTAATAGTTTTTTATTGTTACCTAGTCACCTATTTAAGGCGAAGAGTAAGGCGCACTAGCGACGCCAATTGCTTTAAATTGTTAGCTACTAAACCGGATCTATTTTAAATAATTGTAGACCGTCAGAATCCCGGCAATTGGCGTCGCTAGTGCGCCTTGCCATTCTCCTTAAATAATTTTAACTAAATTTAAAATTAATAAGGTAAATAGATCCGTAAAAGATCCGCCAAAAAGTGACGGATACGGATCTTTCCTCTGCCTCGGATATCCGCGGATACGGATACGGATATCCGGCACATCACTAGTAATAACCCACAACACTGACCCAGTAAATTGAATGTTAAAACTACAGGCGTAGCCTAGAAAGACGAATGAAAGTGTCAAATAATAGTAGAAAAACAATAATCTTAGAGAAATAAATTTAAAGTACAACGCTAAACTCAAACATATTTTGCCTTCTAGGTTAGGTCAACTACTAATTTATTTGTTTTTAGTTATCTAACATAGAACCGGCACTTACAAAGGCGCTAATCACTACGCTACCGAGCTTCTGCTAGGACATGGGTCTCCCCCGAAGAACTTCTTAGAATCGATTCCGCGCTGCCCGCATTCAGCGGCTTCCTGCGACCTTGTTCAGATCCTCTGTACACCTTGTGGAGGACCTACCCACGGAATGTCATCCTATTCGCTATCGCAATTCGTGAATTTTTCCGCCCCAAACGGCCATCAGTTTTTATGGCTTCGTGTCTGCCACTTTAGCTGAGCTACTCCTACGGATCTCCTCATTTCTATTTCTCCCACGCAGGAAAAGGACTTCTTAAGAAAGTCAAAGACTTTCGTTTTGAGACACTGAAGTAATGTGGAGTGAATACTTTTTGTAACTCCCCGAATGTTAACCATCGAAGCTGGATCTCGTTTTCGAAGTTGCACTTACATAATTGGACGCTATGGGCGTTGCCCAATCTCGTAGGTCGACGGTCAAGAGTTGTCAAAGTATGTCATATATAGGATCCCAATATTAACAGGAGCGGGCACAACATGGCCAATGAACATGATTTTTGTTTTGTCCATTTTCTTCTTAAGCTCCGCTCTTTGAGAAACACTGCTAAGATCTTCGAACGTTCTTCCAAGGTCTCGGCCATAAAAACTACATCATCGGATGCCCGGATAACTGGATGACTAACGAGTGCACTAAAAGAAATGTCTAAAACGTGCTGGACCATTTTTTGAAAATCTGTCTTTTTTTTAAACTAGCTACGTAGATAAGTCGGACTTCGTAAAGGTCCAGTTTATCTAGCTGGTTAACAGACCAGCAAAGCATAGTTGAACACTACTACCGAGTTTTAAGACCTGGCAACCCTACCTGTACTGGACATGCGTTGGTGCCGTTGTTGCAAGTTTTCTTGTGGGCGCGTCGGTTGTGGCGGCGGCGGAAGGGGCGAGTTTGCCTGACGCTTTTCCGGTTTAGGGGAGCCCAAAGCGCCCGTCGAGTTTGAACAAGACGACGATGACGCTGCACAGGGATAGTCATCATCTACAAAGTGTAAAAGACCATTGACGAAATCAAAACTCTCGCATTTTTCTATCATTAGGATTTTACTTTCCATATCCGGGAAACCGATAGTTATGAAGTTATTGACATCAAATAGACAATTATAATATTTTCCATGAAAACATTAAAGTAACATTATCTATATCATAATTAAAATAATAAACGAACATAGGTTTTCTATGCCTTAAACGTAGTATATTGCTACGTATGTTTTGTCCTACTTAATAAATACATTTTAATATATAAAAACAAAAGTAATTTTACATAAATATTACATTTGGAATTTTCAAATTGGTATTGAACTAAGTATGTATACACGCATAATTATGTTGTGGCTTCATTAACAGTAATTTTATATATTACGCAGTATAATACTATTTTAATTTTAGTATTATTCAACGCTATATTAAAACAATATATTTTTAAGACATAATTCATGACATTGTTACTACGGGCAATTGGGGATACGACTGTTATGGTATGGTGTGTTATGGTAAATGTGATTTAATGAATGAGCAGCGAGTTTTCGGATAATTGTCACTATGATTTTAGCACGTAGTTGTGACATTTTATCATTGTTTTAGAAGTGGATTTTAAATAACAATAAATAAGTACTAAAAAATGTATGTCTATAAATTGTTTTTAATTAGTTAAACACCACTTTACTGTCGATAGCACAAGCTATAAGCTTTGAAGGATGGGCCTTATGTTTTTGCAATATAGGTGATTTGATTTAAAGAATTTGATGTGCTGCTGATTGCAAGTTTAGTTTTTATAGATCAAACAGATTATTCACCTTGTCTAGAATGCGTTGTATTTGATGTGGCCGCACCAATTTCAGGCGGGGCGCTTCTCCTGTATAAATTACATTGAACAAATTAGTGAAAATGTAAGTATGTTTGGAATAAGGTTTGGAATTATTAAACACAAACAACACGTCCCTTAATTAAATATACAAATTCCAGACCAATTAATATGAAATGATTAATTTAAAAACAACTGAATTAAAGAGAATACATTAAATTAAGAAGTTTTTTTAATAATATCATAATTTCTTAATATATATTTTAAATAAAATTTTACTTAGATTTATTCTTAAAATATTTAAAAAGTAAAAATAAGCTTAAACTTGACTCGTGTTTGGAATTAGTTATGTAATAGAGATTGCTTTTATAATAGATAAAACAATTTAATAATTGTAATAAATCAATAACTATCTAGATCCATGTTAAATCAATTTTTTATCATTTCATTTATATTGTTTCACATATCTAGAAACTTCATATACCAAACGTCACTGTAAATGGACTATAATAGATAAACAGCGATGTACCTAGCGTCAGACCGCGCTTCGCTTGTGTCGCGCCGTCGGGGCTCAGGCGCAATTTGTGCGTATGTATCGGATCCTTCCCCAACGCTCGCTTCCTCTATCGCCGCATACATCTCATCTGTGACATGTTAACATTTTATTTTCAAAGGGACAATAAGATTTGAACACCATTTTTTAGACAATTTAATATAAAACATATAAACAAAATTAAATTTTAAAGTTTTTTAAAAATAAAATATCAAGTATTATTGTTATTTTACGTTTTTGCATACAAGCTAGATAGATTAGCAAGTAATTTATGATCCTGTATCGATCTAATTATATTCATGTTAAGGCTATTTGAGATTATGATTTGTTTTGTGTACCTCCTAAATTAACGTGTATATAAAATAATAGGCTTTGGATCCTGCACAAATGACCTGCACGATTGACAGAGAAAGCATGGAGGATGTGTTTATCAAAAGATGAAAAAGCTCGCTAAGAGAAGATTTTATAACATTCAACCCCATCGAAATACTTGCTATTGGTTAAAAACAGACATAATAGTGAAAAAGAGGTTGAAAATTTGTATGAAATTTTGTCATTTTTTTAGTTAGAAGCGCGAAACAATGTATAACTTGAGGAAAAACTTTCTCTAATTAGGTTAAGAAATTAATTTATTAAGTCCGTCCTTTCCAAATTCGATACACAGATACCTGGTAACAAATAAGTGGAAATGTGCTTAAGCACTTTAGAAATTTGTACTTAAGGTTGAAAATGGATTGTATGAATAGTTCAGCACTTTTGAAGTGATTAGCGCGATATGAAGGATTGAGGCTTTTGATAAAAAATAAACAAATGCATAATTCGTCGTTTCTCTGCCTGCCTTTGAGACGATGAAATAGGTTAATATTTTTTGTAAAACTCTGCTTTTTGAAGTAAGCAGCATGAAATTCGAAAAACAGATTACTGTAAAAAAATTACTGGACACTTGTTTCACCATTTTAGAAAATTGTATTAAGCTTTAAATATTATATGAAAAGTCCATCAGTTTTGAAGAGATTAACATGAAATTAAGTGTTTAGCTTTTTTATAGAAAATAAACATACGCCCATGTCGTCATATCAGAAAATCAAAATCTAAAAATATTTTTAGTATACCCTGTCTTTCAGAAGTAAGAGGCATTAAATTACATATCAATAACATTAGCTGGGAGTACCCCACACGATGATGAAGAATTTTTGTGATAAAGCAAACACTACTCGTGTAATGGCGGGCTGTATAATTAGATAAATAATACACGCAGTCACCTTGACGTGTGTGGAGCGTGCTAAAAACAAAATACAAAGTCAGATCCATGACTGGCGAGTGGATAGTGGAAGTTATATGTACTAAGTTCGAAATTGTATAGAAGTGAATACTGTTTACACTCTAAGCTGGCTGACCGGCGGCATAGCTTAAGTGTAAAAAATTATTAAGTGTTTTTTTTACGATTTTTATATATTTTTTTGCATTTTGCAATGCTATCTTATATAATGAATTACTTTAAAAGTAGAAAAAATTGACTCGGCGGACAAGTTATTACGCCTAAGATTTTATCATACATTTAGTGTTTTAAATAAATAAATATAAAAATATTTCTTACATTCACATTAGCCTCACCCTATATAAGCACTATATAGCTTGTGTTTCAGATACTAGGGAAACGAGTATACATACACATATTATAGACAGATATTTAATATTTATAGATGTCCTAGGTGACCTACGCGTTACTATGTTATTAATTAAAATGAAACCTATCCTATGTCTTTAATCAGAACAAATCCAAAAAATAAAAAATAGTCATCAAAATCGGTTGAGTAGTGTTGGAGTTCATCGTGGTCAAACACTGTGAGAGGGAATTGATATAAGTATATATATACACAGTCGTCGATTATCCCTAAACCATATCCTTGAATGACATAATCGAATGTATAACGCAAATACTCCGCGTTTATAACCTCGTGTGTATTGAACATGCTGGTTCCGATTTGTGTGCTGATACAAACAAATGATAAAGATCACGAACACAATCAACATAATCGTAAACCGTTATAACCAACAAAACTGAAAACCGAGAGAAACATACCAGAGTCATCGGATACAGTGGCGTAGTGGGGCTGCGATGGCGCCTTTATACTTTGTGCTCGGATGTTGCTTAGCGGCTCTCTAACTGATATGCTGGTGTATCCCTCTGAAAAAACATTGCTATCTTTATAATAAGTTAAATACCACGGGTAAGCTAAAGGATAATCGGGAAAGGTCCTCAAAAGAAAAGATACACATTTATCTCTTCTCTTAATGCAACAGCATTGGACAGCAATATACTCATTAAACATAGTGTTAACTACTTATATAAAATAGAAACACCTATGCAGGAATTTTTGAGCTTAATAAGTTTTACAAAATTGGTTTACCCCTTTGCAAGGACATTATAATGATGAAACTTACTGATAGTTACTGATAACAATACTTTTGCCATCGTATAATAGAAAGAACAGGTTCTTTGATTTTATTTGTTGTTATTCAGAAAGCTAGCAGCGCCTGCACCATTTATACATATAGTATCTCCAATGACTGATCAAGAATTCTGACCGCCCTAGGCTAATTATCGCGTGCTTTTTAAAAATTCAAAATTTATTGTTAAATTCAAAGTGCATTTAGTTTTAGTGTTTTGTCTCGGTCTAGTTAAATTGTATGTAGGGTAGATGCAATGATGCTAGATTAGTGCATGCGAAGACACGATCTTAGCGCGCCCCCCCCCTCGATTCTCCCGCCCTAGGCTGCAGCCTAATTAGCCTAAGGTTAATAAAGTTAAACCTTTTTATTTGGGGAAATTGCCTACACGGAAGAACGGATCAAAAATACGTCGAGTATGAAAATCCGTTACTAGTGGCGGTGCAAAGTCGTACACAAACCTTTTTTTGTCTGTTATTATATTTATTTTTAACAGTAAAAAAATAATCCAAAATTGTTCTTTTGTAATTAAAATAAATTGGCACGACTTAAATGTATTAATTTAAGTCATGTCATAGAAAAAGTAAAAATATATAAACAAATATTATTGTTTACTTGGAAATCCTTGAGTATGAATGAGCAACCGATACATAGTTTTATCATTTACCTTCATTTCTGTTTAGCGTTGCATTTGCTTGTAAGCAACACGGAAGTCAAAAGTGTTTTTTACCAAGTCTTCTACCAAGTAAAATGTTTGTCTACGATTTTTTACGAACTCGAATTTGGCTAGAAACAGGTAAGGGGAGCGATAGTTAGTCAACTTACTGGCAGAGTCGGTGGAGTCGCCGCTGAAATGTTGCGGGGCGTCAGTATGAGGGCGCGGCGATGGCGGCGTGATGTACGGCAGCTCCTGGCTTGAAGGCAACTGCCCACTGATTGCCACCGACGCCGATATCACTACTGATTCTGGAAGCAGATGGGCACAGATTGACAGGACCTATACTTATTTTACATCACACAGGGCATCGTCCACAAGCCTCGGCGCTTTATACTTATACATATTGTTACGAGGAAGGCCGTGCGTGACGTATCGCGCACTATCGTTTGTTTGTAAAAATGATTAAAACTTTAAAAAAAGTAGCCGCGGTAAACGAACGCAGTGTGTAGGTATAATAAAAATAGGTATAAAGTAGAAGAAAGACAGTAAGCGCGCGGTGCTGCGCAGGCAAGTGAGCGTCACAGCTCGCTAAGGTTGTTCGAGATTTATGTAGACTCGACGTGGTGATTCTGAAAGACGGCCCCCGGCCGCATATAATGAGTAGTTCGATTTTGGAAACGATCAAAGCGATTTGGAAGCAATCTTTGCCGCGGATTGAGTAGTGATTTAATAAGCGTCATCAGCGAGTTACTTTACTATTGGGACCGTGGTACGCACGCGATTGGGATATTTTGCGGAAAGTTGGGGTTGATTCGCAAAGTTTGGTAACTTTGTTTGGTAGATTTTATACTGTGTGTAAGTTATTAAAGCCAGGTGTGGATAATGTCGCATCAGGCTGTCGGTATACAAATAAACGTGTGAAATTCCGGTGATAGATCGCGGGAGATAATACAAGAGAAATATCGTGAGAATATATTGTAATCAGGCTTTTAAAAATCGACAGTTTACGAAACTTAGGTAAGTTAATATGTATTACTAAACTAGAATATGTATTTAATTGAACAAAACCAAATTGATATATTTATTGCAGAGAACATTATTAGAAAAACCACTAATTTTGATCAGTTATAACGGAAACCTCTTGGAAAACATCATTCTACCAAAAAAATCTTATTGAAGAATTTGGTAGAGAATCTTTTGACAAAAATACAGTCGAACCTCTATAAGTCGAACCTCGATAAGTCAAAAACCTCCAAATCTCGAAAAAATGTTTTGTTCCCTTCCCTTCAAACACCAAAACCTCCATTACTTGAAATCTTGACCCTTTGTTAGTCGAAATAATCACCGAGTCCCTCCAAGCCATTTTGGTACATATTTTCACTCTATAACTCGAAAAATTTAATTTGACCTCTGTATCTCGAACATAGCAACGTTTTATTTTACAACCTTTACAACTTGATCATTTGGAATTTATTACCTCTATTGTTCGAACAAAAATAAGTTACCGACTTTAAGAACTTGCCGACAATGTGAGTGTACACTATTGTGTACACTTGAAAACATTTTAGGAGTATACGATAATAAATTTATGACTCACGCACACGTGTTTGCTTGCTTGGTGTCAGGTGTTCAATTTTGATTATCTCAATAAACTATTCTTAAAACAAAACAAAATCAAAACGCTCAGCAAACAAATATTACAATTTTGTCGCGAACCGTTTGTTTACATTATTCATTTAGTAGGTATGTACTTTTGCCAATGAAAGAAAGCAGTGTCAAAATGGCGTTAACAAATATGTATACCAAAATGTCTATTAATGCCTTGTCTTAAAGCTCAATTCCTTAATGCTTTCAATCTAAGTACGAGAAAGTCCGAGTAAAATAGATATGTAGATATACATCAAAGAGGCGCGAACTGCATTGAATACCTTACGTAATTTTATAGAGCAGACCAGTAACTCCGAAGAAGAAGAATTTTCTGCTCTTTATAGATTAGACAATGCTATAGATAGAGAACAACCAAATTATCTAAAGCAAAAAAAAATTACTGACTTTTTTTAATGCCATATTTTTTATTTTAAAATGATTTGAAATAATGTTGATTTATAATAAATAAAAATATGTATGTTTGTCACCTCTGCAAGTTGAATTTTTATTTATTTTACCTCTCTAACTCAAAATTTATAAGAATAAACCTCAAACTCTTTATGTCGAATCAAAATCCGCTTAAGTCGAAATCCTCCATAAGTTGAAAACTCTATAACTCGAAATTTTTGGCGTCTCCCTTGATGTTCGACTTATAGAGGTTCGACTGTATATGACAATAACAAAGGTTTTTAGTGGATTTTAAAAATTTATGTCTGCATTTATTTATTATTACTGTAAAGGATATTAATCACTCACCAGGACCCGAAGTCGCTACTTCTCGTTCATCTATCTGAATTTCGCTCTCTGTTGATCTTTGATCTGCTGGTGTGATTTCAACGGTGCTGAAATAAAAACGGTGATGTAGCGTTTTACACTTGTATCTATAATTGTAGGATATCTAAATAAATTAGAAACGAACAATACAAATTACTACTCACACATTATGAGCATCATTTTGTAACTTGGCGTAAGCTCGCTCGTAGGGATGATCTCTACTTGTTGACGCTGTTACGGCTGTTTTGTTACCTGTAGACAACCACGAATTAATTAAGATTGGGTGCAGGAGCACCGGGAGCACTTTTCCGGTTTAAAATATGTAATACCTTACCCAATACTTTAAAAGTACATAAGAGATTTTACATACAGGGTCATTTTATAAACACCATACAAATTTGCCTTTGCTAGGCATAAGATAACATTCACAAACTTCATTTTTGATAAAAAATAGGTAGGTCAAATTTTCGCAAAACAATATTTTATCTGAGCGAATTATGACTACAGCTAGTTACTGGTCAAATGTTACCTATAGGTCAAACATCGCCCGAAACGTTTTGACTGAAACAGCGCTTCACCCCGTGAATGGTGCGCGTGGAGTTGCGCAATGAAATCAGTCACCCGGGGACTTCTCGCATTTACGTCGCATAATTAGTACCCACCTAACGAAATGTATTCACACTTGCAATTGAAATCGAGGCAGACCCCTCTTTCCCACTGGGCACTCTGGGCAAATGCCCAGGGCCCCGCGATCGATAGGGGCCCCCTAATTCCTGCCAGATGACTAAACCAATACCGAAATTTATTACTGAAAAACTTATTTAATTAGAGTAAATCGAACCTCAACTATGTAGAACTATCAATCATCAATCAAGACTATATTATAGACTTGCTTATTAGCATTTGCATGCGCGAAGCTACTCTACCCTCTCCCGAACTGAGGCTATCGAATTTCAACATACTTAAATAATTCTAAATATATGAGAATTGCCCCATTTAAATTAAATACGTCAAAGTCGTAGGGGCCCTATTATTCTTATATGCCCAGGGCCTCCAATAGGTTAAAGACGGCCCTGAATCGAGGGCGAAATACACGGCGGGTTTATGTGAAGGAGGCCCAAAGCCTCGAGAACTTAAAAATAAACCGTGCATTTGACGAAGTGAAAAAAAAGTAATAAAATTCAAGACAATGTTCGTAAACGTGCAAGACTGCGTTTAAAGAGAAATCGGCTACACTTTGAAGTAAAGTGATTGCTTCAAACTCCATGTAAGTGTATTTTGATTTGATTTGTAATTAGTTATTGGGTTGGAGTATAGCAGTGTGTGCATGGCGTCTAGGACTTATAAAAATTTTCACAAAAATATGAAATTCTAATAGTTATACATGTTTTATCCTATCGTGTGAAATGGACAAAAATAACAGCTTTTTACTCTTATTATTTTTTTCCTCCGGCTTCGGGTTCTGCGGTAAATGAGTGGTAATAGTTTTTGGCACTTAAAAAAAAAATGATATAAATTTGGAATGTGTAAAGCTTGAATCTGTTAATGCTGAAGGATAAAATAGTAAAAAAAACGCTTTCACTCTTGTATTTTTTTTCCTCCGGCTTCAGTTTTAGCCGTAAATAAGCAAAAGGTATGGTTTAGTTTTACGTCCAAATTTCTTTATCTAAAAGTTATCGATTAAAAACGTTCTAGTCAAAGAAGAAAACAACGCATACCTTGTGCAATTTGAGGGGAAAAATATGAAGGGAGCAACTTAAGAAAATCATTGTTATATAAACATAAACACTTTTTTAATATAAAGTATCATTGGAATACGCGAGGAAAAGGCGGGGGTGGTCGTGTAATCATTTGATACAGCACCGTGCGTAGCGTGATTGTGATAACAAACGTAGTTTTATTTATAACTTTGTATAGCCTTAACTTAATATTTTAGTACTGGGTGATTCTTCAAAGAATATATTAATTTGGATGGTGTTTTCAAAATTTCCCAGTATGGCTGGGTATAAAATTGGTTTTCACTTTGTGGAGTTTTTTAATCATTTTAAATAATAAAAAGGTAGATGACGAAAACGTTAACAAGTTTTACTAAGTAGTATATGAAATAAAAAGAACGAGAAAAAATCCCAATCAATTCCTGTACATAACTAAGTACACGACATTAATAATTCGTATAATGTTAAAACAAAAATGAATCAGAAGGCATCAATAAAATAACACACGAAAGTATCAACGCAGAGCGCCAGCGTACGAATTTCTAATTGATTTACAATACTTAACGCAACAATTGTGTAGTAACAAGCATTGCCAGCCACTTCGTTCGGGTTCATTCCGCAATAAACTGAGCCAAACAGTTCAACAAAAAATGCACTTTTTTATTTTTATGATATTTCAAAATAAGTTGCTATGTGTCTTTGCTTCATTAAATTAAGTGTTTTTGCAAATATGCATCATCTAAGAGATTCCCTCATGACGATACACTTGCCATCGCGCGATAAAATATTTGTGCTAGGTAAATTACCAATGAGAAATAAAAAATACTCATTATCGGTTTTTATAGCTGTTTTAAAAATAAAGACACGAAACTATATTTCGATATTCAATATCAGATTATTCAAAGATGTAAGAATAAAATTTACTATGTTACAATTTTATCTCATGACTATGTCTTAATTTATTTTCTAATTTAGTTTCTCGCTACGACAATATTTGAAATTCAATTCTTGTGCCGACCTCCACTGATTTTGTGACAGACTCAACGCATACGTTCGATTATCCATTATCCTCTGTAAGTTCTGTTCAAGTTTCAGACGCGTGCGTAAGTCGGTGATAAAAGTCAGTGTTAAGTTCAGTCTGATAAAATTCTGTCAGTTTCGGCAGTGCGCTAGAAGGCTTATATCTATCAGAATTACTTTAGAAACAGAGGTGTCTTTACCTATGGTGCAAGGTCTGCGTTGCACACGGGCGCCGAGATCCTAGGGGGCGCCGAGCTCTTTTTCCATCACTTCAATGTCAATGTCAAATGGAAATCGTAAAAAATGAACTCTCCGTACAAAATGAACGATCACCTGATCGAATAAGAATGGAAAGTCGTTTTGTTTTCAATTTCCATTTTTCGACATTGATATATCCAACATCTACCTAGTCCGGCCATAAGTTCTGTTACAAATGAAAATGCATTTTTTTTATGAAGTAATGTAATATTACTAAAAATTATATGTACATATTTATTAAAGTCTCAGCAAAATTAAAAAATATTCTATTCGAAATGGCCACCTTTGGCTTTTATACAGGCCTTTAATCTGTCTGGCCACGAATCTATTGATTTACGTTCTGTTTCCATGGGATATTTCGCCACTGCTTGCTCCAGAGATTATTTAAGAGACTCGATGTTGCTGTGTCGTTTAGAGCAGGCCATGTCCTCTAAAACTGACTATAATTTGTAGTCTTAAAGGGTTGAGGTCCGGGCTAGATGAGGGCCAGTCTTCAGCTCTTATAAAGTCCGGAACGTTGGTTTCAAGCCAGGCTTGGGTAGTTCGTGCCTTATTACCAGGTGCAGAGCCCTGCTGGAAAGTCCATGGTACATTTTTAAAAAGTGTATTACTGAGAGGTTTCACAACACTATCCGAGACTGTCTCTTGATACAATTTGGCTGAAGTTTTCGCTGCTTATTACAAAAATGTAGCTTTGTGACACCTTCATAAGACACGCCCCAGCAAACCATCACTGACGCAGGATGATGATCACGTTGTATCTTTCCGACCACTTGAGAAGTTTCTTTATAAATGTGAGCGTACACTGTCATTTTGCTTATTGTAGTGCTCTTTAATCGTGAAATTTTTTTCATCGATAAAGAGGATATTTCTGTGCCTTTCACCTGTTTATCGTGACAGAAGGCATCATGATGGATCCACTCTCTTTAATTGTAAATAATGATTTAGAGCACGTCCTGTATATCGACGATAAGCACCGAGCTTCAGGTTTTATTTTATAATACGCGACAGAGTCCTAGCGGGAATCTTCATTTCTCGTGATAAGATTTTTGCTTTCTAATGGGGTTTCGACCGATTCTGGCTTTAATAGCATTAACAGCCTTTGTAGTTCTAACAGCACCCCGATCTTTTACGGTCTTCAACAGAGGAAGTGTTGCTGTATTTGTTGATAGTATGATATATGTACGTACATACGGCTGATATCAAGCTTTTTAAATATCTGGAACATGACCGACGGCTCCATTCCCACTTTGTGCAAGGCGATCACAGCAATCCTAATTTCTTTAACACCCCATTCCATATTGTAATTTGATAGTGAACACGAAAAAATATGTGAAATGGCGCGAAATCGAAAGAAGTTTTTCAAATAATAAACGCGTTCCAAATTTAAAATAATTAAAAAGTTGAAAAAACAGTATTTATGGCAAGATTAGTTATATACACATGTTAAAATGGGTAGGTTTTAGCATGTTAGGGTTGTTTATCTTGTATTATTCTAAATACAGTCAGTCAGCACATGATGACTTCAAAAATTGCAAATTGCTTTAATCGATTTTCAATTTAATCTTCAAAAACAGAGTTTATTATCCATTGGGGAGTTTTGACAGTTTGAGGTAATGTGCTGTTATTTGTACCCATTCGATTTTGACCACGCGCTTACTAGAAGGCGCTAGGGTAATGATTGCACACGGGCTCTATATGGCCTAGAGACACTTCTGTGTAGAAATAAGATTTAGTATTGTAATGCGTTATATCTTCTTTATTGGAGACGAATGAATATTACGGCGAAAATAACAAACAAAAAGTATTCAAATGGCAAATTAATTTGAAATTAAATAAAAAGGACTTAAGGACTTGAGTGCATTATTTCAGTTCTTCTGTAGCATTCTGCGTAATCTGCAAAAGCATAGCTGAAACAACTACTCATTGTCCTCGTTCTTATTGCCAACATGTTAATAATATTTTTGGCTTATTTTTATCTGTTACTATTATTTATTTTGTATTGTATTTTTTTTGTATTTTGTTGTGAAGGCAGTAAATGTTTCTTTCTTTCTTTCTATATGAGTGTGAAAAGTTCAAGAAAGTAATGTAAGTGAACATAAATATTAATTCAGTAATACGAAAAATAAATAGGAGTCAGTGTACAGAAATAACTTCTAATTTCAACGTAAATACATGTAGATTCATAGCCAGACTGCATGTCTTGAAAAGATGTAAGACAGAAAATTAAAGAAGTAGCAGGGAATTTCAAAAGCAAAACAAAAAAGAGCGCATAATTGTAAGATAAATTTCTTTTAATTTAATATGAACATTTACGATGCATTAATTAAAAGTCAATAGTTGTCGACTTTGTAAGTCTTTATAAGGGAAGGGGCAAATAATTTGAGGAATTCGATGAGAAAACTATGGCAGAAAGTCCGGAGCGCATGCGCTGCCGTCGCAACAGGATATATATATGAGCTTTTTTTTTTAAAATGCCATTTACAAAGACTTCAAGCAAGTAAGTTATCACTAGGAGTTTTTTTTTTCAATTCTCGTGGCAGTTATTCTTGCCAAACTTTTATATGTTCACCATGCAATCAAAAATCATTTTCAGAGCGAACGCGCATACAGATAATTGAAAATCTTATCACACTATTTTCAACTCTCGCCTTATTTCGTGATGGGAAAGCAGAATTAGTGTTTTCATGTTTAATACCTTCGTCCAAGTTTACGGTGGCATAGATTTCCGAGGTAGTGTCGCCGCTGTCGTGCCTTCCAACAGGATGAGGTATTTCTGGCAAACTTCTCTGACTGTTCTGCGTCGATGCTCTGTTTTAAGAATTACATACAAATACAACAAGAGACAAAATGAAAATTTCTTACATAACATTAATATAGACAGAAAGTGGTAAAATTATGCTACGTGTAATCAGTTTGATTATTATCAAACTACATATCAAGTCATGCTTTTTAATTAGATTAACTCATATCGCTCAAGCTATATGAATCTATATTATTTAGTTAGACTCAAATGAAAATCACTTAAGTTTTAATATTTATGGGTGAGCTGATAATTATATGTGCTGTTTAGTAAATTAAAAATGCATAGGATAATTATAATGTATTATGCAATAAATCTAATGGTTAACCACCTAATTATTTACCCCATTAAGCAATACGATACAATACAATATATTCACATATGCCAAATATTCACTAATACTCATAGACGGTTAATAAATTTATTAGTACATGAATAAACCAAAGAGACACTAAAGAAATCCGTGAATAAATTTGAACCAACCAATTGGTGGCACACGCCTAAACTCTTTTTGGATTTTGGACCTTTTTCCCATAGTTATAAATTCTGTATGCAATATGTCATGCCCATTGCAGCCTTAAAGCTACGTCAGCGAACGTGGTTATTTTGCAGATATCTTCGTAACGAATTTTAATACGCAAAGAAGTGCCAACTTTGAGGTATTTCGATAGGCCAACAGCCGTGAACCACCCTTAAGGAACTGTGAAGCTTCTGGATGGCTACAATCGGTTTACCACCGGCTTTCAGAAAGTCTAATCATTTCCACCTTATTTTGTGCTTCTTTGAGAAAAGAGAGAGAAAACGTCCGGCATATCCTCGATGGTGACGGGTGATCTAGGCTCTAGTGTCCTGAGCTACTCGACCAATGGATTTGGTCCATACCTAATATTTTGGCTAATTGTAGCGATATTGACGTTTGAGATGATAGCTCTTGGGTTCTAAATTTTAATAGACTTTGCCAGTAGATAGATTTCATTAACCATGACCTCTGTAACTAGGTGTTGATAATACTATTTTTGCTACTAGCATTCAAACTGTAGATCTCAGAAAAATATCTCTGACTGGCTATACAGAGAGTTTGGGGATACATGTATAATCCTGAATATGTTATGTAGGACCCCTCGGAAAATAATTATATAGCCTGAAAACCATCACTTGATAAAAAATAAATTGTATGTCTTTATAAAAACATAACTGTGGTAACCATAGACTGAGTTAGTGTAGGAATTGTGAATTGACCATTAATCAAATGGATTATCAAAAGCAACAGTTATTCTATATGTCAAGTTGTCACTTTGCCATTGTGCACATAAATAAAAACTTAAAAAAATTTAACAACGTGGTGGTTTTGTGGCTTTATTCATATCTACCATATTCGGGATTCCACAGATAATATCAAACCCTGTATATGTCGGCCTTCTGGTCATGATGAAGTCAATCTTGTTCCGTGTAGCACCATCTACGCTCTTCCACATCCACTTTCTGGAGAGGCGTTTTTTGTAAAAGATATTTTTCCCCTATGAAATTGACCAACCGTAAGGCCTAATGATGCGTTATCCAAAAAGCTTTTTGTGAAAGGATTTCTTTCTCCATGAAATTAAAGAACCGTTAACCAAATGAAGCGCTGAATGTACATAATCAAGAGGCCCTTTTCTCAACACATCGAATCTTTACTCATAGCTTAGGGTTGAAATTGTCTATAGAGTAAAGTAGCGAGTATAAAAGATGTATATAGCTTAGAGATATACCAATACATATCCTCAATCTCCTCGCCTAAAAAAGTAGAGGTCCGCATATTTAAGTGTATAACTCAATATAGTTTACTGTTTCTGTTTATAAGGTGAGCCACCCAGTTTGGACATTGTTGTTAATGAGGGGCTTTCAGAGGAAGTTTAAAACACCCTGTGATCATTTGTCTCATTTCCAATGGAAATTAGGTAGCTTGAATCGAGGATTTGCATGTTGTGCGTGACTTTTCATAACTCTACTTCGTCCCACTTAGTATCGTCCAACCCATTAATATTTTCGTTAATGCGGAGCATATGTGTCTTGAGTGTCGCTAAGTCTATTCATCAGCGTTGGTAATTGTATCTTTTCTAGCCTCGTAAGTCCCCGCGTACTATACAAGTACAAATTAATGATAGCAGACCTGACATTTTAACTACATAGAGAGAGTACTTTCTCAAGTACGAAATATTTTCAAAATTTTCCTTCTTATATATCACAAACATACCGTAAAAAATACAGACAACAGTAATTCACTTCCAAAATTGCCTAAAATCGACATCTCTTTGTCGCGGTCTGAAGCACTATTCTTAATTCGTACTTGGTATAGTACAGCCGGCAGATATGACTTGTGATGATAAAAAAACACAGGACTTACGATACTAGAGCTATTGTGCTAGTATGCTCTGCTTTTCCTCTACATAGTAAACTGCCAATACCAGGAAAAATGTCAATATAAACATTTCAGATGA
The DNA here is from genome assembly GCA_927399485.1 of Calamotropha paludella. Taxonomy (NCBI): domain Eukaryota; kingdom Metazoa; phylum Arthropoda; class Insecta; order Lepidoptera; family Crambidae; genus Calamotropha; species Calamotropha paludella. Next base: position 14,222,185 of record OV656815.1, on the reverse strand, counting down.
ATTCTCATAATATAGACCCATAAAATAAACTATAGTTTATGAATATTAATAAATAACAAGGACTACATGGAAATATAATCACTAAACTCTAAACGTAAGACTTTAATATCTAAGATATAAGACAAAAATATTGATAAATATAATAGTATCCATACCATATCAACACAAAGACACAGAAGTAAAATAATGCTCATTTCTAAAAATGTCCCCTAGTTCTCTAAAAAGTTCAAGCCTCTAAATGTGTCATTGCTAATAAAACCAACTCTGTCTACAGTTGCAAAGTAACATTCACAAGGTGTTAGCAATTAATGTATTGTTACTTTTTTATTTATTTATTAACAATGTTTCTACAGCTTTCATATACATATAAAATATATAAAATCGTAATTCAGTATCCCCGCTAATTAAAAAAAACTCATTATGTTTACAAGTAATTTTAACAAATTACACGGTAGTTTAACAATCATCTTAAAAAGTTTATTGAACAAACAAAATGTGAATGTGCATTTGTGGCTTGGTGTATGTAGGTATGTGTGTGTTAACGTGTGTGTATCTATTACAACTTAAGTTTACTTATTTTGTATATAATATTAATTCATATTGATTTATCATTATGCAGTGCAAACCAAATATATGTCGACTTATCCATAGAACAGAGTTTGATGTGATCATACCGCAAAAACTAGTTTTTTTATGAGATAAGGTCTCATTTAGCTAAAAAAGACTAGTTTTTGCGTCATGATCACATCAAACTCTGTTCTATGGATAAGACCATGTATGTTGTTTAGGCTGTAGACAAAAAATTATGGAGCAAACATTGGTATAGGACATATTAGTGTAAAAGGACATTAACCAAACAGTATTCTATGAACTTCAAGAATGATAAATGTTAGATTTAAAGTTAAATTATTGTTATTAAAAATATTTAGCATTTTAATATTAGTAGATTATGAGTTAAGAATGGTATGTTATACTTAGGGTTACCAAATAATTATTTCTGTGTTCTGATTCACTGATGACATTTTTAATATCATTGTTAATTCATTGCTCTCAGATTTTTTTTAAAGTAACAGGCTATTTGATCAATTTCTGGAAATATTCTTAAATAATAAAGTAGCATTTTAAGAAACCATAAAAAGTGATTACGTTTATATTATAAGTTAAGTATTGGTTATTTGGCATCATTAATAATATAAGATATCACATTTAAAAAAATAAAACTGAATAAAGCCTTGTTTCTGAACTTGTTTATTCCAATGTCAAACAGCCTATTATTTCATTTTTGGCATACAAGAGACATATTAAATGGTAACTCTAGTGATCATCAGACATGCCAGATCTATAGCCCATTGATTATTAATAGTACATTTAGTTAAGACACATGAAAAGCCCAAAGGTTAGGTATGTCTAAACATGCTTTGTCTAGAACAAACCGTTTGATAGAGGCTGGAGTGGTGGGCGTTGGAGATGGTACTTCCTCATCAAAACGTATTTTGACTACACCAGCAGTGCCCACCAACTCACTTCTGTTAAATATAACACATTTGATCAAACACATTGAAATTGTCAGGTATCTATTGAATGGCAATTTTAGACAGATTCTACATTCTAACACTTTTAACCTTAAACTAAAGAATGACTCTAATGACAGTTATTATTAAGTGGAAAATTCTTTAGGTAGTCATTTTTCTTACGTGAATTGATTACTAATTCATATATAATAAACATTAACAAGGCTATAAAAGACTCTAATAATAAAAAAATATACAGAAAAAGATATACCAATAGCGACTGAGTCTAGCAATTAGTTGACAACATAACTGTTTTCCTAGTAGCTAATTCTTTTCCCAAAGAAGTTAACAATAAAATAATTTTGTTTGAAATATATTGAAATACTTTGCTAGTTTGAACTAAAACTGCAGCAATTAGAATGCTGTGCTGAATTACTAAAAAAATTTAAATATTTTTTACAGGTTTGTCAATGAAGACAAGGCTTAAGCAGGTAAAGAAGAAGGTACTTACTTTTGATTAGAATTTTTACAGCCACATACACATAAGGAGAGTGCTGTAACAAGGGTTACAAGCACTCCCACACTGAAAACTATCTCTAGTACAGTAAACATTACAAGTCTCTCAAGCAATGATGAAGGGGAAGAACTTTGGAACATGTTCCATTACAATCAGTAAAATTAGGTCACTCCTATAAAAAGAAATGATTTCAGTTCACAACTTTCTTCCATTTGAATAAACTGTGTAAATATGTAGGACACTGTTTTAAGCAACCACATACGCAGCGCGACAGCTTTGTAGCTGAAAGGAGCATCAAAGAGATATCTCATTAATTAATAAACCTTCACGCGTATTCTCTTATATTTACATTTACTTTACATTTTAATTGCAAAATACTTTAAACATATATGGAGATATTTTTTAGTGTACTAAACCAAGATTGAGAAATTAATCATTACTTTTGACGTTTCTACGGATCGTTCGTAAACAGTTCGTAAAACAATAACAGTAAATAGGGTATTTCTAAGTCAAAACGTTTCTAAACAATCTGTGACGATTTGTACTCATTTTGTAGTATCTAGTATCTATCTAGCGTTGGGCGTTACGTCAACAAACGGTTTAAATCGATGGTCTACGTTCAATCGACGCTTCGACCGTCTACAGTTCATTCGTGAATTAGGCGAATTCAAAGACGGCTAAATTGACAACGCGACAATGACGCATTAACGTACCCGGTCAATTCAAATTCATGCGTCCGTTGAAATATTATCGTCGAGTTAACCAATTTGAACCTAAAGTATATTGCATACGAATTAATATTTGTTATTTTTTAAATAGACTTGTAGAGTGAAAAGTTAAGAGCATAAATTAACAAAAAAACCTAAAAAAAGCAAATAAAAATAGTTTAATAAGCCTGAAATACGACAATATTAAAACTTTTTGAAACGTATTCAGCCAGTCCTAAGTCTGGCAAAGTATGAAAGAATTGATTTTATTATGACAGGTGTACGAATTCCATCCAATTTCTTTGAATTTTTAATTGCTTTTACTTTGCTGTTTATTACACTGCCGAATCTAAGGTAGACACCGTGTTTAGACGATTGAACTTCTGTCGTTAATCGCGTTAACTAGTCGACGAATTCAAATAGTTTGGAAGTTGCCCGAACTGTCGACGGACGCTTTGTTCTGAATCGTATTCATAAATCCAAGATCACCTATCATAATGTCGTTAACATTATGACTATTTTAAATTTATTTATCATGTCATGGCCTTCACCACGAAACCTAGTGAACGCATCCCGAACCAATCTGCAATCTCTTTTGAGTATAAATTTTTAGTGCTATATCACTTTTTCTTCTGTACCAACCGACGACAGACGACCTTTCTTCGTCTTCCAAAATTAGACCGCGTTTGAATTCGTTATGTCAACAGAAGATGGATGCTTTAAAAGGACATTTGAAGTGTATTAAACAACTCCTGAAAAGGATGAATGTAAACCGCTATTAAACAAATCGTCCAGTTTTAGGCCACATATGAAATCATTAAAAAAAAATCCCGGCTCATTTTTCTAACTTCATTACATTTTTGGTAGTTCTGAAAATATGTGGTGAGAGTTTTTAAATTCAAATAATCGTACTTTTACTTGGAAAATATATATTTTTTATAATTATAATCAGCCATGGCTTTATAAGAAAAACTCGTTTTTGCAACGCTTTCTGTGTGGTCTAATGATCATTAATTATTAAATAAGATTATTATAATACAAAATTTTATTAGTTGTTTATTTCAGTTTCCGGTGTTGTTGTTATTGTTGCTGTGATTTAGAAGTCCAAGACTGTAATATAATGCTGATAACTTTAACATCTTAATCTTATTTACTCAACAAAAAAGTTGAAGTTACGATGTTTAACTAGAATTATTAGCATAACTTATTAAAGAAAAATCCTTGGAAAATTCGAATTTGTGTCAATAATTCCGTTAATTGTCAAAATATAAATTATCCCTTTAATGTTTGCTTGACATTAATTGATTAGATTTGTCAAATAGGGATATTTGATATTCATCGATGCATTGAAAACATCGATGTTTACAATGCGATACATCGTATCGATCCGATGTTTTCAAATGGTTTCGATATACTCGATGTATCGATGTTTTTTCAGTTTTTAGTAGAAAAACATCGAATCGATTATATCCAATGAATTTCATAAAAACTTAAGTCTAACCACTAAATTTTTTACTAAAATCCTTTTTCCTATTTGTTTATTTCAAAAAGAAAAGTTAAACATTCAATAGTGGATAGACATGAGATACAGGCTGGTGACAGTCGGACAGCGAAATTTTAGTAATAGGGTTCCATTTATCCACTTGTCAGTCCGCTCCCGCACGCCTCAACTCTCTCAACCTCAGAACAATAACTAAAGCTATAGAAGCCGTGCTAAAATAACAACACAATACGTTAGTTCGTACTATTTTGACTTATACAGTTGTAAATGTGTAAGAAAGAAATAAGTATACAGATTTTGTTTCGTAATTTATAAGGTAGTCACTATAATCAGCTCGACGAACCTTGATCCCTATGACACTGACAGTTATTCCCTCGACACAACCTTGTAGTAGCGTCACCGTTACATTATAATCGAATTGGCGGAGTCTAAAAATGATATTTATTAATTTTAGGCAGATATATGCCATTAAAATAATATTCCGTCGGAATAATAATAATTATTAACATTTACAAGAAATTATCTCAATCAGACTTTACGTTGACGTCCTGCAAAAGTTACTTCGTTTGGAAGATATCGACTAGCGCGGAAAGTATCGATAAACAAATATCGAAAATGGAAACGAGTGTACAAAATACATTAACATAGTACCTACGCTCTTAGTGTCAGATTTATAATCATTTAAGTTGTCTGCGATAATAAAATAAAGGAGATTTAATTAATTTATTATATATACCTACTATATGACAAAACCAAATAAAACAAAAGCGGTTCAGCAATGATTTTTAATATATATTAATCGGAATCTGACAATGACATCACGGCTTGCGTCTCAGACTCGGAATCTGAACTGCAGCTGCTTTCTCCTACGTTTATTAAAAACGGCTGGTCTACTACGTTGTCGTATCGCACGTCTCGATCCCAATCATCTAAGCACAGTTTTTTGGTCTTCTCAACCACTTTCCTCCAATTGTCCGGAGTCACTAGACTACATGCCTCTTCTAGTAACGTCAGCATTTTATTAGCTGTGAATGGCGGAGTGGTGTTCAGCCTGGCTGCACAACCTGAAACAATAATGGTTTAGATTGAATATGATGCAAAGTCAAAGAGCGAGATCGGAGTAAGTACATTATAAGTACATAATTAGGTATGTTAAAAGTGTGTAATTTATAGCAGAAATTACGTACATGGTTAAAAATAAAAATGCTATAGCTATTTAGTAAAATAAAATAGCTTTAAATAGTGCTAGCTCTCTAGTCACCAGTCACCTAAATAAAAACATGTTAAAATAAATACAAATCAACCCACCTTTGATCTGCGCCCATATCATCTCGATTGCATTATATTGGCAGTGGTAGGGCGGTAGCCGAATCACGGTGTGCCCTTTTGATTTTGCCATCTCATCCAAAACATACTTCTTCTTTGTTTGCAGTTTATGCAGGTTCATCAGTCTGACTAATTCCTTTTTCAGCATTTGACTATTAGCTGCCACACCATTGTGTTGCAGCCACTCTATGATTTCGCCTTTATTATTATTCGCGGTAGGTGCTTTATTAACTTGCACAGAGTGGTATGGGGCGTTGTCCATTAAAATATAGTGGGGCTCATTTAAATTGTCCAATAGTTTTGTGAACCATTTCTCGAAATTCTCAAAATTCATCTCTTCGTGATAATCTGATGTTTTCACGGATTTGAAGGCCCACAAGCAGTTAGGTACAAAACCTTTGGCTGTGCCAGCGTGGCAGATAATCAAACGCTGGCCCTTGCCTTCTGGAGCTTTGGTACAAGATTTCTCTGTGTCGTCTGTCCATGTTTTGGACACTGAGTGATTGGCGTTGAGCCACGTTTCGTCCAGATAAACCACCTTGTCCCAGTTCTCGATGTTTTCTATTTGTCTTAGAAAATCACACCTCATCAATCCAATGTCCTTCCGCTCCATTATTACTTTTCTTTTGTCACACTTCCCATAACGAAATCCACATTTTTTTATAACCACTCTGAGAGAAGTGAGCCCACCTTTAAATAAATCAGCCGATTTCAGCGACGCCAATAATTTTTTGCAAGTTGGCAGTTCACCTCGAAAATAGTAGCCGTAAATGTGGTTTCGTATTGCTGCCATGTCGAAATCATCGGGGTTAGTTACGGAATGTGCCCTATTATGTTTTTTCTTCTTTGGAGTTGATAGCTTGTTCTCCTCCATCGACGATTCACCGAACTTCTCCTTTGTAATTCGGGAAACGGTAGCTTTGCCAATTCCCAGAGCATCAGCAACACGGTCGCGTACGTTGTCAAGTGGCAACAAAGGTCCGCCATTTTGTTGTTCGCGAGCAAAATAATCACGCAAGCGTACAACAAACTCCCGCGTTTCACTGTTGAGTACAGTTTTTCTCAGTCTTTTCGGCATTTTGAAACACCAACAATAACAAAAACAGAAAACAACAATAACAAAAACAGAAAACAACAGTAGTAACAAACAAAGGACTCCGATGACACAAAAAACACGTGGCGCATACAAGGCGTTAGCACTCGTACTGGTGTAGCGAATAAGCGATCACGGCGTACCTAGTGACAGATCAGATAGTGTTACTATACTAAAAATTTAATTTACATGGATTTTCAAAACTGAAATTATAGAGTTCGACCATGTTAACTCTGCATCGGAATTTTGGCAACCCCGCATACAAATACACGGATATTCGTATATATAATAAGCATTAGAAATGTAGATTATATTTTTAAAAACATGTTTATTGATGTGGCTGAATGCAAGTCACGCCCTTGCCTATAAACGATATATCGACACGACCCGTCACCAACATGAGCTGTCATAGGGATCAAGGTTCGTCAAGCTGATTTCCCTTACGTCAGTGATGTAACGGCATCGATATGACTATCGATAAAAATAAAATTAAAAACGTAAAAAAAAAAATATGCTGTTGGTATGTCAATGACACTAGAACGGACGGTAATGTGTCATAATAAACACGTATAAAATCTGCAATATCAACATTTTATAATGCAGTATTCGTGGGTAGAATTTTGGACCCGAACCAATTTATTTATTAGAATTGCTGTCTTCAGTATCTAGAGAAACCAGGAAGGTACAGTTAAAAAAATGCACTTTGTATAGGTATATCATATTAGGCTACATGTTTCTATTTTAAGTTAGACCTCTAGCAGTACATTAGTGAACACTGCATTCAACATTATATTTTTTATAGGTATAGATTAAAAAAGAGGAAAAATTTTAAAAGAAAATTAATCGATTATTTAATTTAAATTAACCAATTATTATTTTATACATATTTACTTATTATTTTTATATACTACTCTGTCAAGAAAGTACCGGGAAAATATCAACAATATGCAAAATATTTGTTTTTCATCCAAATTTATTTTATCACCTACAAAATATGCTCCTTCAGAAACGATACACTTACGCCAACTTAATCCAATCATCAAAACATTTTTTAAACGCTGTTTCCGGGATTGAGTTCAGTTCTCGCCACGAATTTTTGTCATTTTTGTTTTCACACTCTAAAAGTGCTAGGTATTCGGCTTGAACATATTCTTGTTTCAATTTTTCTATCAATATGTTATAGAGTTGAGATTTCTTCACGTTGCTCCTTAATGTTCTCTTTGTTAGTGTTTATTTTGCGAAGACGTCACTTGCTGGTCTTTTTAACCCTTTCTTACTCTTTTTTTAATATTTCCAATTTGGTTTTTATAATCTGCTATAATTTTCTGTAAATTAGATATCAGTTCAGAGATATCGGAATCAGTATTTGTTTCAACTGTGGTCATAGATTTGGGGCGTTTACTTGGTGGTTCATAATTCCTTCTGAATGCGATAGTGGTTTCTGAAACACAAAAATATTATTGTAAATAAGCTATCATTATTATTTGGGATACACGGTGCCAAAATGTTAATTAAAAATCTGAATATTTATTGGTAGGATCGAAATAATTATATGACAAAGCAAGGGTAAGATAATGTTTGGAATAAAAAAGGAGCAATTTCATGTTCTGTCAATGTAATGTCGATATAGCATTTGCTTTCAGCCGCCGAAATAAAATGTTTTCATGTGGCTCAAATGACTGTAGTCTAAAATGTTTCGAACAAATGTGACTGTGCGCTTTCGGTGTCCAATTGATCCTTGATATTCGGTGTATCCATTCATTTTTAATGGTTTTGTCTTTGGGAAATCTAAAGCAAAAAGTAAAAATCAAAAATGTTGACATCGATAACAAAAAACACATCACTATCATACTATCATATACAAAACAGAAGGACTGAAAATAAGACAATTTAAACCAAAACTCATGGAGAAATCTATTTGTAATATTAATTTACTACAATTTTCTGAGTATACCGTTGTTATATTGTCAAAATATGAGAATTTAGAAACAAAACTCACCGATGAAATGATAACACCTCATCCGTATATTCTTTTCGTGATGTATGAGACTTACGGTCTGGAACAACACAAGCCATCCTGGACGCGGACTCTAAGATGTCTGAAGCGGTATATGCACACTTTCCTGTTATTTTATCACGAACTTCCTTGTAAAATAATATAATTTCACGCTAGCCGCTCACAAAGCTGTTCGGCTACTGTAATACGACCTCATTGAATTTGGTCTTACTTCAGAAACAACGTTCATTAAAAGACGTACTTTTAATTTGGTAGTATTAATTACAACCAAATTACAACCATTTGACATTTGTATTTTTAGAGTTTGTGACAATGACGTGAAAATAAAACCTTACAATTGTTGTCTATTTCGCTCTTACCCATGTATGTTAGATTACTTGAAGTGAATACGAGAGCTGTTTTACAGTTTTTATTTTAGCGCGGCTTCTATAGCTTTAGTTATTGTTCTGAGCTCCCAACAATCCCAATGCTGTGCGAATTATGAAAACAATGTCAGATTCTTAGGTAAAAATGCCTTTTTCTCGCTAAATAATGAAGCTAGGACCAAATAAAAATTACTACCTTTATGGTAAAGAAGCTAATTATATTAGTATATTTTGTTGCTGTAAGCTGATTAAATAAAGAATCCACCACAGAATATTTTGATCTATGTAACTTATAAATTAATCGTAATTTAAAAAAACAGCAGGCCACACGGAAATTTGTATATGGTAGCAAGTGCTACCGTGAACTGACAAGTGGGTACGGAACTACAAAAATACTAAAAAAAATACTCGATGCGTACACAATATCGATGTTTTCACCCGATACATCGAAAGGCATCGATGTACAGTTCTGATTTATCGAATCGAAAAAAACATCGATGTTTTTTCAAAGTGGACACCCCTACTGTCAAAAGCGCGTGAATATTTTTGAACATTGCTAAAAAGTAGTCCGAAGTTACAACATGGACAGATCAATATTACATACTCGATTACTATTATTTCTCGATACAATAGTTTAAAACAATCGGTCAACTTATTTTTAATTTCAACTTTGTTTTAATGATATTTACCTTATCTTGAGGGATCAATAAAACACCTAAAACTGATATTAGTGAATATCGATGTACAGCCTGTTTGGAAATATGTGTATTATCTCAAAAATGGCCGATAGTTGCTTACACAGAGCTCAAATTATCACATAGTCTGACAAACATTACATTGTAAAACAGCAGAGTGATAATAGTGGCTTGCATTACATTGTTTATTGAACTCATGTTCCAAGTAAGATGAAAAATAAAATGAAGTCTATTGCGACCTCTTTAGATTTTTTTAATTTTTAACAAAGAATTAATCAAATGTCAAATGTTTTATGCTATAACGATCTAATTAAGATATTTACGAAAACTTTCAAATACTCTATTACAATAATTTTTTTACTCCTAGTCGTTATAAAAGAATCGCGTGCTTTTATAGACATACCATGTATTCCCTGATAAATAACTCGTTTCCTGGTAACTAATACCTTTTTTATTTCGGCGAAATTTTAGATTCACGACCTAGACAATGTCAAAAGTTTATCTATTAAGTTTTAGTTTAAAGCAACTAATTTATTCTGATATGCGACATGGTACAAAAACTCTAAACCTGCTAGGTACATGGTAGATTTGTTCCGATAAAATAAACAAACTAAATAACAAAACAGTAATGCACAATAAACTCATTAGTTGTCTAGTTATGAGTTTTTTATTTATATTGATGAAATAAAAAATTATAACATCAAATATTCCTTCAGTAAGTTTCCAAAATAAACTTAACCTAAAATGCTCTAGTCAATACAACATATCTGTAACTAAAAATTAGTTTTCGTGAATAGACGGAGTCGCTTTTACTTTTCAAAATTTTTACGCAGTCCTTTCTTATTGACTGCAAAAATGATGAATTGAGAACCTTACCCTATCATTAGTAGCCTCCGCGGTCTCCAGTTTGGCGGTTCCGTGGTTTGGGGCTCCGACTCTTCGTCACCTTTCCTCATGATATAATGCTACGTAAGAATAGGAAACTGGTCAAACAGCGATCGCCCGGCCTCTCATTCCTAGTGCATGTCTCTAATAAAAATAAGAGAGGTTTGCACTCTAATCTCGACCCCGTCCTTTACCACATCAAGACATAAAAACCGCACCTATTCTTTCTCAGCGGAGACAAAGATATAATGTCAAATCGACGCAGCGTACTTTGCTTATCCAGGTTATGTCCTTGAACATTGTTTTACGGATCATGCGGGTATTTACATGTATGCTCGCGTTACATTTGTTATTAGTGTCTCCGTGATCTTGAAGGCGCCACCCTTTCTATCATCCGGGTTCTGGTGAATATTGGTTTAGAGAATGTGTCTTTTGTTTGCATAACGGAGACGGAGCACACGTTGCCCTACAGCGGTGCCCGCCCACTCAACTTGTGGTTCTTGGTGATTTTAATGCACACCAGGACTGGCTGTTACCTTACGAGAGAGAACTGGCTGTTCTCTCTGACCTACCACTGGCCGGCAAAGCTCGCCCTTGTGGTATTATGCCAAATGTCGTGGTGCGGTGGCGTCAAAACATGAGGCATATTACTCTGGGTTGAAGCTCGATCCCTCAAAGCTTGTAATACCGGCAAAAAAACCCTTTAACAAAGCTTCCAAGTCCTGCAAAAAGGTTATTGAAAGAGTTCGCTTTAAACACATAAGCTGAATAGGGAAAATGCTTGCTTCTTACCCGTCTTTAGAGCGTTTTGGTAACTTCTGTCGTAACTCGGTGCCTCCTGTGCTAAAATGTGACGGACATATAAAACAATATATTTGAATAAATAGCAAAAAATATTTTTGAAGAATTATAAAAGACAGGACAGGTCTTTTTCATGTATGAAGAGAAGAAATAAACTAGGCGATGCATTCGCTAAGCATAAAGCTACGCTAGCACCATATATTGGAGCGGAGCGTAATACCTAAAAAAAGAAAATAAAATTTTTTTCGATGGGATTTTTTGCGAATTTCAAAATTCGGGCTCCGTCACAATTTGGTCCTAAACCTGTTGATTCGATTCCGCAAAAAATATTAAAATCGGTTAAGAACTCGGGAAATTATGGCGTAACAGACATTTCGCCATTGAAGCTAATCCAAAAAAAAAGGAAATTATCGTAGCTTATAAATATGATTGGATATTTATTTATTACTTCAAAGTATTAAGAAGTGAAAGTAGAGCGACAAATGAGATTGTATTTTGGGTGGTAGATAGTATATTTCGACCCGGGAATAGCTGATGTGCAGTGATCGATCACATTGTTATTTTACTTAGTTATCTTCCTTTATAGCAAAATAAAAAAATTACACAAACTTAAAAGCAACCGTGCATAAATAACTAAAAGCGGGTGACAGCCATGGGTTTATTACCTTAAATAAAGTGTTAACAATACCATAAAACTTCTCCAATTGTTAAATTGTTACACTCCAATTGCAAAGCTATAATTTTAAATCGATTTTTGTTCATAATCGATAATTTTTCTCATCCCTTAAAACTTTCGCAATCCCTAGCGGGAGGTGAATCGAAACGAGTCTAGGGATGAGCGATTGTTACAAAAACCAACAATCGAATTATTCGAATGATTACCTAATCAGCAATCGTATGATCATTTATTTCGGTTTTCGAATGAATTTTTCTCTCGAATTGCATTCACTATCCGAACGATGAGAGAATTCATTCGAAAGAAAACAAGTCTACTTAACCTGTGTTATATAGTGTACTTTCTTTATAATTTGGCTAGTTTGTTTTCTATCAGCATTTGAATAATTTTCTGTTTTGTTTTATTATATTATAAAACTCAGCTATTTGTGTTGGAAAATTAGTGTTTTATTGTAGTATTACGAACGAATAATACGAAATAATAATAATGCGAACAAACAGTTCTAGTGTACAGTGTTGTGAAGTGACTGAGAGTTAGTGTTTGAACCGAAACAAGTGTATGGAAAAACTAAACTGCAGCAAAGATGTCGAGAAACAGTTCTGCCGTTTGGGAACATTTCATTAAATCAACTAGTCACAGTGACAAGTCAGTGACCTGTAACATATGTTCAAAAACTTTAAAATATTTTGGAAATACAACTAATCTGCGTGAAAAAAAACGAAAGCATTAGGATGGTTTAAACAATAGCAATGCAATTTCTTCGGCTGAAACATCAAGGAACACCTGCCTGAAGTTAAAATCAAGCGAATTAACAAAGATTTAAATAGAAGATTAAAAATGTATATGTTGATTTATTTTCATTTGAAAAATATATGTAATTAAAAATAAATACGTGTGGTTTTATATCATACCTGCCTAAATTTGTTAGTTAAAACTTTTTTTTCCTCCGAAAGCTTAAACCCGTATCATCCCAGTGATCCATTATTGGATCGGTTAGTTTAATATTTTTTTAATAAAATTTCGTGAACGCGGCCATTTTTTTTTGTCTATGGTGGCAGCACTGACAGTTCTTGCCGCCATAATCACTTGTCAGATCCTCGGTCGGCCGCGAAATTTGTGTTTTCTTACCTACTGCATTTTTTGGAAATTGTGAAAAAATGTCTCATCGGCGAATGTAAGTATTTCTTGTATTTTTTATAAATAATTAGTTATTATTGTACCGTATTTATATCGGCTAGGAGTTGAGTTATCATATTGCAAGACAGTGAAATGCACATTTAGCTTATTTACATTTATTTTTTACTTTTATACGTACCGATCCAATAATGGATCAGTAGGATAATATGGATATGGAACATTTTATGTAGTGACATAATTGCTATTTTTTATTTTGCGTTTCTTTTGTTTTAGATTGTCGGTAAATGAAATAATATCGCATCTTGAAGACAGAGATGACGTATTGTCAGCAGATATCTACATAACACCCCCAGATAACTACGACAAAAGTGATGAAGACAGTGGAGATGAGGAGTCTTCGAACATAAATCACCTGTCCAGGCAGCAGCTCTTACCACAGGCTGAGTTTAGGGCTACTTCATCTTCGCAGTCTCATTTAGATAGCATATCAAATGACGTTTCTATAGATAATAATACACACGGCGATATATCAGTACAACCACCGGCAAAGAAAAAAAAATGCCCAGCTACCCGAAAGTGGAGGAAAGTAGATATTCCAGTGAATACAGTGAAAACATCAGAGCCACCACATTTTTTAGAACACCTAGATACTCCTGTTCACTTTTTTGAACTTTTTTTTGACGAAGACGTTTTTGAATTGATTCGCTCTGAAACCGAAAAAAATGCTATTCGATAAGGTTACCATAATTTCAAAGTTACAACTGAGGAAATAATACGATTTATAGGGATTCTCTTATTGTCTGGTTACAACAGTGTTGCTAGATATCGTATGTACTGGGAGCAAAGTGTTGATTGTAATTTTCAAGGTGTGGTAGCCGCTATTTCTAGGAACAGATTTGAAGAACTGTTACGATTCTTTCACGTCGCCGATAATACTAACTTAGCTCCACAAGACAAGTTCGCGAAGGTTCGTCCTCTCTGGAATCTACTCAATAAGAGATGGGTAAAATATTATCCCGGTGATAGGAATCTAAGCATTGATGAATCCATGATTCCATATTTCGGGAAACATGGGACGAAACAACATATTCATGGTAAACCAATTCGGTTTGGTTATAAGAATTGGTCTATATGTACTCGTCTTGGATATTTGATATATGGAGAGCTTTATCAAGGAGCAAGCACAGGAAATACCCACCCTGAACTTGGTGTAGGTGCTTCTGTTGTTTTAGACCTCATATCGAAATTGCCGCCCGGTACTTACAGCTTTTATATGGATAATTATTTTACATCTTTACCCTTGTTGGATGAAATAAAAACATTAGGACACGATGCGACTGGAACGGTTAGAGCAAATAGAGTAGAAAAGGCACCCTTGAAAAAAGCGAAAGATATGAAGAAAATGAGCAGAGGGTCTTTTGACCAGTGTACAGACGAACATCACTCTCGTACGTTACAATGACAACAATATTGTTACCGTTGCCTCAACTGAATGTGGTGTGGCGCCTTTAGCTAAGGTAAAACGTTACTGTCACAAGCAGAAGAAAGACGTCGACCAACCTCGCTGTTTCGTCAACTATAACAAATATATGGGCGGTGTCGATCGTTTGGATCAAAATGTGGGATGCTATCTGTGCCATACTAGAATAAAGGAGGCGACTGTGAGCCGGCCGCTCGCCTCTCACTTCATATCGGTGAGCGGAGGTGAACGGTTGTATCGCGGGCGCAGGAATTAGAATTACTTACCTTTGTTTTATTTATACCTAAATTTAGTTTAAAATATCTGCCGAGTGTGAAGTGTGACAGCACAAGCTGGCGACGAGGATAAAGAACGTGAGTAAAATATGTAATAAACATTAAATATTACGTACCTACGACTACCTATATTTCAATCTGGAGTTATCAGACGGGAACTTTATTGATACGTGTAATATTTAGTTCATTTACTATTATATTTGCTTCGTTTTGCTAATTTATACATGAACAACTCAATTTTCACAAAGAGGAGGGACGCAGTTAAAGTTTATAACGTTAAGTACCCACGTATCGTGATATTCGAGATTGACCTTGTTCTCTCTCTCAATGGTAATTACTATTTAACAAAGTTATTATTTTGCTATATATTATTTTACCTACCTACATAATGTAATAACCCGTACTGATAACAAAGAATATGGATTCGAATAGTCGTAGTTATAACTAATATATACCAAATAAATAGTTCCATTGTTGTATAGTCAGTTATAAGCCAGTTCTTCGAGATATGTTTCAAATTCTACCCATGTCTTTCAATGCAAATAACTCAATAGATGACTGTACCTGGAAACACTTTTTAGCTAAGATGACCAGAGCAACGAAAATAATTCGTGGTCATTATTGATACACCTATCCTAATTGTATTTTTCTCTCTCTTCTTATGTTCCTACCTACCTCCTTTATATTCGTTTTAAATTTTGTTTAAGAGAATTAATATATAAAGTAGTGTAAGTGTAATTTTGTTAAGAAACTAAGTACGTATTTTTCAATGTTATCAATCACGAAATCCTGGCTGTACCTACCTAGCCTAGTCTATAGAATTATCAGAACATAAAAGTCCATTAAAATATCATAGAAACTAACGAGATATTATCCATATTTGGCAAATTTCTGACTATACATACAACAATATGTGCCTGTATATATTAGTCAAGTCGGAGTAATGACCCGACTAAGTACACCGTACAATAGTCAAATGAGTGAAAACTCACCAAGTACACAGATTGACATTTTGACATGCTAGTTAGTACACTGATATGTCTTGAATGTCAGTTTGTGCAATTGATAGGTAGTTCCGATTTTAATTTATAGTTTGCTTCCAAAGCAAACTCGATTGAAACTGTCGAAAGGCAACTGAAAGGATTTCAAGGAAAATCCAACCTTGACGTAAACAAAATCGGAACTAGACCAAACAACAGTATACGGTGTACTAGGTGTGGAAGTTCATACCACGACAGTGACTATGAGAAATGTCCTGCAAAAGACAAAATCTGCACAAAGTGTGGTTTCAAAGGCCCCTTTAGAAATCAATGTCGTACTAGGCAAGAAAAGCGGAAGTCAGTGCCAAGGTGCACAAAGGTGTGATTTTGCCAAGGTGCAACAATGGTGACAAGGTGCACAAAGGTGTGACTTTGCCAAGGGCCATCGATTTAGAAATAAATCGTTGTAAAGACATTCAAATATATAATTACCTACGATAACTATCTCATCGTGATATTAAAAGACATTAGTATTTTACACTTATGACTGAAATAAAGAAATAATATTTTCAGAATTATACGTAATGTTATTTCTGAATTTGATATTCATTGGATAATAGGTTAGGTTAGTAATATAATATATGTCGAAGCATTTGATTATTTCAATTAGATTAAATTAAACTCTAGAGGTTAAGCTTAAAATAATGCATGTCAATCAAGGTGATGAAATCGTGCCTTGTAAACAAATCCTTACGATTTGTTTGCAAGGAACGATTTTATCAAATGGAAAACGTCAGATTAGTACCTGGGTGAAATCCTAGATGGCGTGACCTTAAAGAGGCGTTGCAAGTTGGCAACACTAAACGTTTCTGAGATGACTTGAGAAGCACAGACTGTCAACGTGCTATAAGTGTAAACGTTTAGTTAGCATGCAATAAGCGTGAACGGTTAGTTTATAGTGACCGTTAGCACGCTATAAGGGTATAACTTTTACTTCATAGCTTACACCGAGCGGGAACGTTATTTTTAGTTGGACCGCCACGCAGGGAGGTTGTCACGCCGTCTCGGGGATCACCATGTTTTTCATCCAATGAAATCTCGCGCATCATTTGCGATTTTAGACTGCAAGTGGTTTAAAATAATAAAGAAGTCTATCCTTCATCCATACACGTTATTATTTTGAAGATCGCTGCAACTCTTTTTTGGATAATAAAGAGCATTCTGATGACCGGCGTGAGGCCTCGCCGTCATATATGTAAAAATAATCTTGTATACAAGTTAATAGTTATCGAATTACAGTCAATCTAGATGATTTAATGTTATCGGCAAAGTATGTAATTTGGAAATGGTATAAAATGAATATTCGCTGGTTAATTTATTTCTGAATACACTCTTAACCGGAAAAGAAAAAGATCGGAGATATCCTATATTCTTCCTAAAAAGATATAGATCCAGTTAGTATATCCATATCCACCAAATATATCCGGACTAGTAGTTTAATTCTTTTAAACCATATCAAATCATACCATATATCCAACTAGCGTGTTATTATATATTTATCAATACCCGCATCTGTTAATTAAATCCGGACTCATAAGATTTCGCAAAATAAGAGCACATGAAGCGCTTCAAATTTGCTACCGTTTTATAGGAACAAAACTTTATGCAGCGCTTGTTTCGCTAATAATGACGCTTGCCACCTCAGTCAGAGCGAACGCAGCATCAGCAGTATTGCGTTTTTAAGAATTGTGCCGTTCATCAGAAAACACAAAAAGCGTTTCTGGCGCTTTAACTCTTTCGATCGACGCTTTCGCTATCGATATCTGTTATGTAGTTAGCCAGACGGTATTTGTCCAAATGATTTGGAATTGATCCATGTGATTGGATTGGATATACTGGATATGCTAAGAATTTTGAACGGAATGATTAGATATACATCCGGAGTGACATATAGCTCCAGGATATAACTGAGTAACACAAGTCTATAAGAGACAATAAATCAACAAAAATACCAATACATTTTATTTCTTAGCATCAGACATCATTATTAATAAAATAATTTCCAATAGGAAAACACATATAAAATAAAGGCAACTTTTACCAAATATTGTTATTATGTGGCTCCAAAAATATGTTAATTTATTGAAAAAATTACATAACAGGTGTATTTATACACTATACAAATTTTGGAATTTATAAGAAGTAGGTACAAGAAGGAAAAAGAGTTAATGGTGTTAGATGACATTTATTATAGTAAAATAGGTCTCTTGTTGTGAAACACAAAACCAAACAATAAATAATACAATACCAGTATGCATAGGAGTCAAGTTGCAAGTACAGACTGTTGATAACATGTTAAAAAGTAACTTGGGCACGTTACCGTTAAATTTGTTATAATGCATAGGTATAAATGTGACACACCATATTCAATGGCGCCAAGGGCGCAAAATAAAGGCGTACAAACATTGTTCTGGGTCGCCTAAAACGTTCAGCCTGCCATCGTAGAACCATTGCAATGCGATGACAATTCGATGTCACTGGTGTTACGCTGGGACAAATGGATGACGACCCTGGGAAAATATCTTTTGACAACGGGGGTAGATACAACAGTCAAGACAAGAGCTACTCTTCTCTTCATGGGATGATAATGAGTAACAAGTACTTTTGATGTTTATAAAATAGTAAGCAATAAGCTTGACGAGTTTCTGTTATCAAAACAAAGTAAGGCACCATACCTACCATTTTGTTAGTGAGATACAACACCAATCTCAGTGATGATGAAACTATGGTTAGCTTCGACGTTCAATCTCTATTCACAAGCTTACCTGTACAAGATTGCATTGATGTCGCTATGGAATTAATGACAGACAGTAAAATAGCCTTCCTAAATGTTTAAATCAGCAGCAATCTAAATCAAACCCTTAGTGATACAGTGTATAGAAAGGCAACTCATACAGATAGATATTTAAATGGTGACTCTCACCACCATCCTATACAGTTGGCTACCGTAGGGAAATCTTTGTTTCAGAGAACTCGCGGCATCGCTGCCTAACAATATCTGACTGCTGAGCTTCAGCATGACAAGCGAGTACTACAAGATAAAAAGTTGCGAGTACCAAAACTACGACACAGAAGCCGCACCAACCAGCCACAGTAGAACGTCAACCTGCTCTCCTTCCTTACATGAAGGGGGTCACTGACAAGATTGGGAACATTCTGAAGCGGGTTTTCATTAATACTTACTTTAAACCAGCCACGAAGATTAACCAATTCTTACGACCGGTTAAATGCAATATACCCCTCCAGGCAGCAGGTGTCTACAAAATCGATTGTGACTGTGTTCTCCCATACTTCGGACAAACAAAGAGGGACGCGCATTATAGAACACGTAGCTGACATGAAACATAGGCGCGATAATAGGTCTGCAGTGTGTGAGTGTGAGCATGCTTTTGAGGGGTCAAACTACTACATTCGTATCGATAAACCTTATATGTTAGAATGTTAATTTATTTCCAATGTTATTATATGAAGCTTAAGATTAAATTTACAGTAGAATAAGCTGTGTATCGTGATAATCAGTATTAATAAAAAATTAATCATTACTTGAAACGTAGAAATTTATTATTTTGAAACTAATTGGAAAGGAGAGATGTGCCATACTAGAATAAAGGAGGCGACTGTGAGCCGGCCGCTCGCCTCTCACTTCATATCGGTGAGCGGAGGTGAACGGTTGTATCGCGGGCGCAGGAATTAGAATTACTTACCTTTGTTTTATTTATACCTAAATTTAGTTTAAAATATCTGCCGAGTGTGAAGTGTGACAGCACACTATCGTATTTCTATACGCCTGAAGAGGTGGTACTGGCTGCTACTTATGTTTCCTATAAATGTATGTATGAATAATGCTTTTCAGTTATATAAATTATCACCAGCTTAACAAAACAATCAGCATGACTATTGACTATCCCATCTGAGGGCTCGGAGACGTGGTTGTTTTTTACACACGTATTTTATATCTTATAGAAATATTGCATTGTGAATGCAAAAAAATTAAATAAAAACATAGCATGACTATTTGTCATTTACAAGACATGTTGTTATGAGAACTATAAGTTAATGAATAAAAGACTCATTGAATGAAATATAGTTTAGTTTATTAATATATAGAAAACCTACGCTCGATCTACATACACCATTTCCGATAGCCATTGCACAAGAGAGGGAAAACCACAGAGTAGTTATATACTTGACAGCTCAGTGTCACAGAGTATATAATAATTTAACACTCCCTCTCAATTTTAGTTTATATTAGTTTTAAATTAAATTAAAATTGGTACATATTTTTAAAGTTTGGTTATTTTAGAAACATTATGGCAACACTGGTAAGTAACATTTGACATTAGACATATGTGACATTTGACAGTCTGTAATTACATTGTAAACAAAATTAATTAAACAAATTTGCACGAAAATAACAATGTTTAGAAGTACACAAAGATTTCGTCATCACGTCCGATATATTTTCACTTGACATAACATAGTTTACGGTAATTATGTTGCGAGAAACAATGTCTTTGATAAAGTGAAACTTAATGTCAATATGTTTTGAATATTTAGTGTTCTCACTGTTCATTATCATTTTTATAGCACTTTGATTGTCCACTTTTAGTTCAACACGGCACTGATCACTAAAGTCTTTTGTCAATCCATGAATAAACATGAGTTCACTGACACACATGGCTGCAGAAACATACTCGGCTTCGGCTGTGCTCAACGCTACAGACTGCTGCTTCTTAGAAGACCAAGAGATCAGGTTGCCTTGGTGATAAATAACCATACCACTGACACTCTTTCTGTCTGTTTTATCACTGGCCCAGTCTGCATCTGAAAAGGCTGTAATAAGAGATAGTTTATTATCTTCTTTCTTCTTATGGTAAGTCAGTTCCATATGCTTAGTTGCATTTAAATAGTGCAATATTCTCTTTGCTGCGGTCCACAAGCTTCTTGTTGGCTTGTCTAGGTATCTGCTGAGAAAAGAAGTAGCAAAGGTAATATCCGGTCTGCTGATTGTCGCCAGATAGTTTAGGCATCCTATAAGCTCTCTATATGGTACATTATTAATCTGTTCTTCTGTTTCAGGAACTTGAAAGCCGCTCTCCATTGGGGTCTTCGCTTCTCTGCAGTTCACCATATTAAACTTCACCATTATGTTTTCAATAAAACGCCTTTGTGATAACTTTACTGTGTTGTTATTTCTTTGTATTTCAATTCCTAAAAAGTTACAAATGCTTCCCAAGTTTTTAGCTTTGAATTCTTCTTGCAATTTTCCGATCACACTATTTATTTCTTTTTCACATCCCATCAACATAATATCATCTACAAATAGTATAAGCCATATATTCTTGCCTGTATATAAACATATATCATTTTTGGATCTTGTCATATTTATTTTCTTGCAAAATGTATCAAAAGTTTTATTCCAACATTTAGGCGATTCTTTTAGACCATATAGTGCTTTATTGAGTCTTAAGACTACGTCTTCCTTGTTATCTTTCACTGTTACTCCCTCTGGAACTTTAATATATACTTCTGTTTCCAGATTTCCATTCAGAAACGCGGTAGGTATATCCAGATGATTTATTTTCCAGTCATTGTTTACAGCCTGAGATAATCCCATGCGTATAGTAGTCATCTTAGCTACTGGGGCATAAACATATTCTTCAGTTGCTTGTTGGAATCCTCGGGCAACTAACCTCGCTTTTCGAGTTCCGTCCGCTTTGGTCTTAAAAATCCATTTTGTGTCTATTGTTTTGCATCCCTTTGGCAGGTTTGCTTCTGACCAGGTATTTTGTTGCTCCAATGATTTAATTTCACTCTCTACTGCAGTTTTCCACTCTACACTTTGTTCCATAGCTTCTGTATATGTTGCTGGGTTGCTCTCGCTGGATAGTAAGCAAAATGCTTCATACAACTCACAATCATTGAAATGTTGGGGCCTTTTCACTTCTCTACCAGACTTTGTATGTACTTTTTTGTTGCCTGCTTCTTCTCTGTTTTCAATCTGGTGTTTATCTTGCCCTATATCTTCACTATTTGGTTTTTCATGTCTTGTGTTTACAATAGGTGTATCTTTCTGCTCATTAAGTTCTTCTTCAATTGTATCACCAACTACTTCTTTGTTTTCATACTGAGGTTTCTTTTCATATGTGTACCTGATATTGGTTTCATCAAAACGAACATCTCTAGATACTGTTATGGTGTTTGTACTTGGATCCCAAAGTTTATAGCCATTTGTGGCATACCCTACCATTCTAGCTGCAGTTGCTCTGCTGGACAGCTTGTCTTGCTTAGGCATTATATGCACCCAAGCTTTACTACCGAATATCTTTATTTTTTGTAGATCAAATTCTTTTTTCATTTCCACAGCTGGTATTTTGTCTTTAATTGATGAACAAGGTGAGCGATTTACTAAGAATGTAGCTGTTAATACAGCATGTCCCCAGAGATGTCTTGGCAGATTGGACTCATCCAGCATTGTTCTAGCTTTGTCATAAATTGTTCTGTTCATTCGTTCTGCCTTGCCGTTTTGCTGCGGGCTAAATTTTTGGGTGTATTCTATCTTAATTCCTTGGTGAGCACAAAAATCTTTTAATGTCTTTGCAATAAATTCCCCACCATTGTCACACCTTACCCTTTTGACTTTTATTTCCATTTGTCTTTCTAATTCCTTTATGTATGTTATCAAATTAGATGTTGCTTCCGATTTATACTTCAGCAGGTAAGTATGTGTGAAGTGGCTGTAGTCATCAATAATGGTTTGGAAATATCTATATCCTTCTGCAGTTGGCACTCTGGTTGGCCCGGCAATATCAGTGTGAATAAGTTCACCAATTTTACTTGACCTTGGTCTCTGAAGTCGCTTAAAAGGTAATCGGGTTGCCTTATTTTTCATACATGCATCACAGGTTTCTTTACTAAATGGCAATCCCAATATGGCCAAGTTCTTCCTGCACATATGACCAAATCTTTGATGCCACATATTGATGTCTTCTTTTGTCAACTGACATGAATCTTCATCTGTCTTTACATTTATTTTAACATCAAATATGTACAGCTGTCCCTTTTTCACTCCATAATATGTTTCATTTATATGCTTTATTATTACACTTCTTTGTCTAAAAATTATTTCAATTTTCCTTTCTGTCAATTTGCTAACCGACATTAGGTTGGTGTTCAGTCCAGGTAATATAACAGCTTCGATTTTAATCATTTTGTTGTTGTGACTGGCCACTAAAATTCCCTTCTTTGTAGCTGTTAATGTCTGTCCATTTGCTATTTTTATATTTAACTTTTGAGGCAAATCTTCTATGTCCATCATATATTTCATGTACTTTTCTTGTATGAAATGCTGAGTGGCTCCGGAGTCTACTATAAATGAAATTGTATTAGCCATGTCTTTGGCAGCGAATGCTTGTTCCGATGCTATAAATAAAGGCATATCCCCCTCTTGTGCAGGATGTGCTGCACCGCCTCTACTTCTAGGACTTCTGTAGCCCCGTCCTCGTCCTCTACTGACCATCCTGCACTCATAGGACTTATGACCTCGTCTTCGGCACTTGTAGCAAGTAACTGTACTCATAAATGAAGTATCTTCATTGGTTACTTTCACTTCCTCAGATTTTCTTATTTCATGATCCAATAGTTTAGATCGCACAAAATCTAAAGACAAATCTGTATTGACTGTTTCAATAGCTGTGATCACATGATTGTACTCGTCTCGGTTAAAATTTCCAATATGGACCGTCGATATATGATGTTTGGGGGGGAAGGGGGGGGAGGGGGGGGGAGGGGGGGGGACGGTTACCCCCCCGTGCATCCCCACCCTGCGGAGCCCCATGGTTATGGAGATATTCATGATTAAAGTTTTAAGGTTAGAATAGCGCTATTTAGTTTTAACCGTACCTAAACCAATAACTATAAGACCGATTCGGTTCTGGCACTTCGCCGGCCGCTGCCGCGGCACGCTCGCTTCGCTCGCTCGGCTCGTGCGTTGTGGTCACAGTTCTAACCTAACCTAACCAAACCAAAGTTAATGTATATAATACTGATTATTATGAATAAAAAGAATCGATTTAAGAGTTTTAAAGTTGGGAGGGGGGATGGGAAGAGCTACCTCTACTAATACTAATTAGGAAATACTAACAAGTTGCAAACAATGAAATACAAGTACTAAGGTGGAACAAAAATGTACTTTATTCAATTTTATAAACATATTTAATTGCATTAATTAGTTCTTCATAGGCATCTAAATGGTTTATCATGATTTTTCTTCTCCATGAATATTCACACAACCAATCAGTAAAATTATGTTTATTTTGTTGTTGTCTAAACTGTTTTTTTAAACCTCTCCACTGGCTTTCAATGCGCTGAGTGTGTGTCCCATCTGGTGCCACAAATTTCTCTGTTGGGTCACTATGATTAACTCTTTTATGAATATATCCATGCTCAGGAAGGCTCAGATATGCTCTCCAATAATCTGTGTGAATGATGGAGCCTTCCTGAACATGTTTTTTTATGAGTGGCACCAATATGTCCGCTGACCTTTCATTATCAGGACACACCTCAAGCCGCAGATCATCATTGCCATCTTCGATCATGCCAATCACCCAATGTCCTTCAATATATCTCCCACGGTTATATTTTCTTTTACCAAATTTTGATTCGTCTATTTGCACCACTTTATTAGGGCCCCCTATCTTCCCTTGGGCCCTTTGATTTTCAAGTTCATAAATAGTAATAGTTTCTCGGCAATAACTGAACCAGTCAGCCACAGTCCTGGCAGAAATTACTGGGCCGTCATCACAGGCTAGCTCCTTCCTTGTTTGGTTGTAAGAGAGTCCCTCACTAAATGCATACATTATTTGAAATATTAAAGTGAGAGACAAGTGTGCGTTTTCGAACCAGGTCCCAATAGCACGAGAGACTGTTTTGGTGCGGCATCCGCTTTTCCGGCATCTAAATTTTCCGACTTGCCCTGAACCTCTTGTCAAGACCATTAGCTTCCGGTGGTAGGCGCAGAATTTTTGTACTGGGATGAGTCCTCTCTCCTCCGCAAACTGTAGACACTGTTCGTGTGTACCCAATTTGGAGAAGATTTTTCTCCAGTTCCACATGGATCTGAATAGAAAAAAAAAGATATTATTAGATAGATAGATTATAATTGCTGCTTTTTGGGGGCTGGTTCTCCACAAATAAAAATATATACAAATTGCATTGTGACGTCAAAACAGAACAAATTTTTCTCCATTTTTCGGCTATAAATTTCATTTTAAAATCCACTGCAACCCTTATGCTATCAAACTTTATTAAAATTCCATTAAGCAAATTAAAAATTTAACTAATTATATGCCCTTTTATAACCTGACCTGACCTGAAATGTCAATGATATTGTACAGTAGTCATAACATAAATCAAAATTACCTTAACTCATCAGAGTAAGGATTAATCCTTCTGCCAGATGACCCAGTAAGTCTGGGCATCGCAGCAGCAATTTCTTCGCCCTCGTCCTCAGAAGAACTAGCTGCTCCACTGGGACCAGTCATCCCACTAGGACCAGCAACCGGTTCGTCAAGGTCTGAGGATCGCACACACGGGAGCACAAGTGGCTCATTTGAGTCCAACACTTGCACTTGCGTAGTAGTAGGCACAAGCGGCTCTATTGAGTCCAACACTCGCGCACTACTTGAAGACGGCGCAGAAGAGGAGGCCGTGACAAGCGGCTCATTTGAGTCCAACACTTGCACTTCACTCAACTCTTCAGACACAGAAGCATGGGGTTTTGGAGACGCCATGGTAGTCAAACGTAAGCTTACAGGAGTACGTAAAACGATCTCAACTGCAAGGGGAACGAACGATGACTGGACGCTAGACTAGGCTAGAGCTGTAACAAACCGTATGTATTCGTTACTGAGTAACAGGTGTATCATCTAGTACCGAGTAACGAAACGTTACACACGAATGCATTTCGTTACTCGCATTTTTCGTATTATGAGTACTTACACTATTTCAGTTTACGCAAGTACCGTTGATGCGTATAGTTAAACTTTACTGATCGTATGTTTTACGTAAGTGCGCGCTTATTCAGTGAGTTTATAAACGTACATTACAAAGAACGATGTTTATTTATTAAGTCAAGTATAATTTGGTCCAAGTTTTTTACTGTTTATTAAAGGCATTGTAACAGAAACAAGGTAATAAAGTATTTTTTACAAATTAGAAATGTTTTTTTTTATTATCGCGAATTTTCACGGTTTTTTTGTAATTATTTTAAAAGAGATGTGTCTAAATGAGCTCTTATGAGATTTAATTATTTCTTGGTTAACAAAAGCTGTTAGTTATTAAAAGTCTGGTTCAAAATAAAGAAAAGAGAAAAAAAATATCTGACGCATACGCATACGTATGTAATGTATAAGTATGTGTTATGTATAAGTATGAATGTTGGAACGCCGCGACGACATACTGTACGCGTACGCAGCACGTTGTTCTAATATACATAACGTAGCATGTTATAAGTTACTCAGTAACTGAAGTAACGAGTAACGATACAATAGTAACGAGTACTAATTGTCATAGTAACGAATACATACTAGTACGTGAAGTGATTGACGTTTGACATCTATCATTTGTCAAATTTATTCTGTAATTGCGTGTTATTTGCCAATTTGTACGAAAAGTTTAAAAAAATATATCTCATGAACCGTAAGTTTTCACAATCTAATACTTTGCAAAACGCTTTCATTTGGTGAGTACTATCTACAAAAAAAATATGGGCATTGAAATCGACGGTCCATATTGGAAATTTTAGCCCTCGTCTCCTAGACCTGTTAGGAGATAACAAACTTTATCACATTCCGCGATTTTCTCATCGGAAACTTCGAGTTCGCGAATGATATTTTCGAATTTGGCAAAATATTCCTCTAGGCTTCCATTTTGATGTTTTAGGGTTAATAGTTTTCTACGCAAAGTTATTTTGGAAATAACACTTTTCCTTTGGAATGTGTTTTTTAATATGTCCAACATTCCTTTTGCTGTCGTACAATCTTTTACAAGATTTAAATGCCTATCGGTCAGGCATTGTATTATGAGACTTCTAGCCCTTGCATCCAGATTCTTATTTCCGGCTTCCACGTTTTCTGCTTCAGTTATTTCCTTTAACCCTCTTTCTTCAAGCAGTGATTGGACTCTAAAGAGCCAATTTCCAAATGCTTCGGCTTTTAATTGAGGATAATTATTTCCCGGCGTGGTTGCCATCTTGTTTGGTGAAAACGCGCACGGTGAAAAAAAATTCCTAACACTGCCCTAGCTATATCCCTAATCAGGCGTCAATGGCCCATAACCTATGAGAACTATAAGTTAATGAATAAAAGACTCATTGAATGAAATATAGTTTAGTTTATTAATATATAGAAAACCTACGCTCGATCTACATACACCATTTCCGATAGCCATTGCACAAGAGAGGGAAAACCACAGAGTAGTTATATACTTGACAGCTCAGTGTCACAGAGTATATAATAATTTAACAGTTGTAACAACATATCTTCAGACTTTTCCTGAAAATTCTTCTTCAGTAAAGAAGCCTATTCCAAGATCATCTCTTGCAGTCATAAAACGAGTTCCAGTTGATATTAGGTTAGAGGGAAAGGCACACCACATTATCAAAAGTGATAAACAAAACCGTTGTGGTTTGTGTCAAAAAAACACGACGATGAAATGTGGCAAATGCAACGTCGCCCTACACCAAAAATGTTCCCCTACTTTTCATACGAAATAAAATTATAATACTAAATACTTCTAATTTATAATAAAACATGTTTTATTATACACATTAAATAAGATTATTCATAAATGTCTTTCATTATTTACAACAATCTTAATAGAGAGCACACAATACCAACAGACAAATACAGTGGCATATTCTCCTACTGTTCCATTTTTGGATCGGTACTGTAACTGAAATACAGGAAATCGAAAATTTTTTTATGTTTCATATTATCGATAATTAGGCTACTAACAAATGGTTCTGAAAGTTTCGCTTCAATCAGATAAGTTTTGAGGACTTGGGAAGATACGGGTTAATTTAATTCTAATAATATTATTCATTCGAATGGTTTTATTCATAGGGGTGTAGACTATTTTTTGGAATTCTTTTTTTTTTACAGAAGTACATTTATTACACCTAAAAAAAATATATAAAAAATAATACATACTTACTTAAATTAAAAAACTACTTATTAAATTTCGTTTTAAAATTTCCCGGTAAAACGCTAAAATTCTGTCATGGCGTCGCTATGACGTCACGATCCTCTAAACAACAACATTGCTTCATAGTAAGTGGATGCAGTTCATTGTATATTTTATGCGTATACTAATAAAAACTGTATAGAAATGGATTCCAAGTTCTACAAGTATTGTGCAGTGCCTTTGTGTCAAAATACTACAATCAAAACACCACAAAAACTGTTTGTGCACGTGCCAAAACAAAAAGCAATACGAAAACAGTGGTTTCAACTTGCTAGGAGAGATAAACCACTAACAGCGCAAAATGTTTATTATTGCGAAGATCATTTTGATGTGAGTAATATTTTGTTACAATTCTATTACATAATGTCTTGCAGTTCCGTACAAAAATACTGATAACTTGGTGAACAAGACACAGTCATAGGTTATTTTCCTTTATAGGTCTAAAAATCTGGTTATGAACAATGTACTTTGTTATTTCAGATGCCAAATGATATGGAAAACTTTATGGAATATCGCATAATGGGTACAACGTCTCAAATACGGATGAAACCAGGTTGCTTTCCAACTAAATTCAACTGTCAACCAGATAGAAAACGTGTATCTGTTTTAAGTAGACCTACAACTGCTAAAAGGCAAAGAAAATATTTGATTGAAGAATGTATAAAAAAGGAAGAAGAACATTTAGTAGTACTTCAAAGAAGTGATGAAAGCAGTGAAGTGCCCAGCGGGAGTTCAGGTACCTACTAAGGCGTTACCTACTTTTTGTTTCTCACTTTTTTATACTTGTTGGTTCATTGTGATCATACATATTCTGTTCCTGAGCAAGAATCACAGCTAAAGAAAGAGTTTAATTGAGCCTTAGTCCCCAACTCTGGTCTGTCTAATGGAGTTTATTTTTTTCCAGAAGTTCAACAACAACCTACTGGAGAAAAAAAAAACAACATAGGAGTTCAGTTTAACTTCAGATCTAAATATAGAAGCAAATACATGCAGACAGAATTCAATTTACGTACTAAGCAGACTTCACCAATCAAGATATCCAGCTCATCTGTGTCTACATCTCCATTCAAAGTTTACCCATTAAAACCAAATGTAAAACCAAAACCATCACTTTTTGATGCACAAAAGTTATTTAGAGAATGTGACGAATCTGACAGTGATCTCTCTTTGTACACTCCATCTTTATCGCATTCTACCTCATCACCATCATTACATTCCATTCAACTTCCATCAGACAATAGCAGCTATTGTCAGGATAGTAAACAAAAAAATGAGAAAGACTCTTGTTTATCTTTAAAAGTTATTGTTAATAAAATTGAGAAAAACCCACTCTTTTATATTGGTATTCCAAAAAAATGTTATTTCTTGATAAAACTTATAAATGAATCTACTGGAATTCCTGAGCAGCGCATATTGTTGTGTTTAAAAAAGATTCGTTTAAACAATACCTTTTTAGAACTTGGTGATGATTTTGCAATAACAAAGTCATATGCAGGTAGAATTTTCATGGAAAATATACCAATAATTGCAAATTTCATGAGGCATTTTCTTGTGAAACTAGAAGAATTTGCTATCAAAAAAACATTACCTATATCTTTTAGACATAATTATTACAATGTAAGCTGCATAATTGATTGTCTAGAAATTGAGATTGAGAAACCATCAAAAGCCATCCACCAATCATTGACGTGGTCAGAATATAAGAATGCCAATACATTAAAGTACCTTATATCAAGCACTCCTAATGGCTTGGTACATTATATTTCCCCTGGTTATGGAGGAAGAATCAGCGATGCATGCTTGGTGGAGAACTGCAACTTTTTAAATTGCTTGCCATGTGGTTCAACAGTAATGGCTGATCGGGGATTCAAGCATATAGAAGCTTTATTAAATCAAGTAGGGTGTCGATTGGTGAGACCCCCAAGTGTTGGAAGTGGTACCAAATTATCGAAAGCAGAAGTCAAGCTGACCAAACAAATAGCAAGCTTACGTATCCACATTGAGAGAGTCATACGTCGGTTAAGAGAATTTGGGATGTTAAAGCTACATTCTTGTATAAACAGTCAATTAAATGACAGACTTGACGATGTGATAGTTATAGCATGTGGCCTAATAAATTTACAAAATTCTCTAATTAGGAAATAAAAGTTATATTAAAAGACTGTGTTTTATTATACTGTTTAATGAAGTGTTGTAGTCATAATATAATATCTACCTTCATAGTACAAACTTATTAACTAGATTTGTATCCTTGTGCAACTCTAATTAGCAATGGATAAATATTAGTTTTCCAAAAACTTATTAAAGTACTGATTAGACTTTTAACATAATCATGGTCAAAACTTACATTAATAATTTCAATTATATTATTTTTTTCAAAATCCCAGTGTGCTACACAAAAATAACATTTTTTTATTCCTGTTACATACATTTGTACTTGTACTTGAGCATAACACTTTTTAGATAGTAAACCATTTCTTACATAGTTTTTGTAAGTTTCTTCACTTATGGGACATTTAATTTCAATTATAAATTCTTGTTGATAAATACCATCTGGAGAACCAGCAATTATAGGTTCATCTTTGGAAATGAAAAGGCCGCATTTACTTAATTTTTTCCCAAATTTTTTCTGCATTATTTGAAAAATTTTTTCTTCCAAACTACAACCTCTTTTCATGGCAGCTGTCTCAGGCACTCTACCACCCATTATTGTAGCAACCAATGAACCTTCAGCTGTCTTGCATCTACTTGCTTCATATGCTTTTGAGGCTGTTATACGGGCGTATCTTAGGTCATACCACAATCTGTTCTTATTTTGGTTTCTTGTGTTTAATTCAATTTTTTTTATAAGGTCATCAGAGAGAAATTGAATCTTTTTTATAAAAGTTTCACTGCATGGCTCTCTATACTTTAAAACAAGTTGATGCAAGGAAAAATTTTCAACATCATTGTCACAGTAGTCAGTTTGGTACTTTACAACCTCACAGTCTGTTAATTTTCTTTTTCTTGCTTCTTGTACAAATTTCAGTAACACATTACAGTCAAATGTTGGCACATTACTAGAACGTTTTTCTTTGGCTAACTCAGATGCTAAAATATATTTTAATGAAGTGCCAACTTTCGATAGCTTTGACTTTTGCCAATAGCAAGCAACTTGTGTACAAGATGGTTCCTCGCTCCTCCTATGTAACCACATCAAAAATGCGACTGCATGTTTACACCCACCCGCTGATGCAGCACAATCATGACACTGCGCACTTTGTACTACATTATAACGTTCTTCGATGACCACAGTTACTGCATATGGCTTCGCGTGAACTTTGTGTTCAGGACAGACACGGCATTTTACAGTGCACAAAGTGCCTTCCCGTTTCAGTTGCACGTAACCAACGGCGTCATCTCCATAAGACTCCCTGGAGGAACTGAAAGTGAATAAAATGTACACATTAGTCGTGATGAGCTTACACTTAGGTAGTTTATGTACTTAACCTAAAACAAGGGTGATAGATATTGAATCATCGTTAAATAAATGAACGTGAATAAAATATTTGTTTTTATTATTCCCAGATATATTATATTGTTTACATAGAAATAGTTTACTTACTGAGACGTTTTCACATTCCTAAACTCCGATGCAACGAAATTGCTATCACTCGCAAAGTAACTTCCCACCATCAGTATATCTACTTTTGGTAAATTGGAGCTATTTGCTTTTACGTATTCCGACTCCATAATGAATTACACCCTGTGTTTATGGGACAAATGTTCACTTAATTTCTTCTTTTTATCAAATTAAAAGTAAAATGTTCAAGCTAATCTTTATGTTTACATCAAAATGTCACTGTCATACACAATGTTTAGGAGATTGTGACGTCACACGCTGTAATTGGTGTTTGCAATCACGTGATAATATGGATTAAATATTTACTTTTTATTATTTAAAATAAAATAGATAATAAACTTAATGAGTAAAAATATGTAATTTTCGGTAATTCTATAATATAAACGCTCAGAAAAACATTAATTTGTATTATATTTCGTTTACTGTCTACACCCCTAATCAAATATTTCGAACAGCTAGTTATTCAAATGATCATCCGAATGAATCATTCGCATTCGCTCATCTCTAAACGAGTCGTTTGTTATCCTTTAAATTTAAAACTGAAGACGTTTTGTAAATGAAAAAACTATGAGTAGACAAACCAATATAAGACATTTTTAAAGAAGTGTTAATGAGTTGTCAAGTGTTAATAAGTACTAGCAACTTATTTTCGTAATTTTATTGTAATTGAAATAAGGTACAAAATTAACCTATTCGATGCCGCCGGCCGATATGGAGCAAAAAAGTGAAATCTTTTCACAGAGACTGATTATTGCAGTTCTATGGAACATTTGTCTTCAAACTCTTCTTGCAATAACTTTAGTGTTTATTATCCAAGTTAATGTACTTCATCCTTTGTCATGGATATCTTCAACCATTCAAGATATTTTTGGGTGGAAAATGGTGCTTAATGTAATTCTTCTAGCATTGGTATCATTCTTTCAAGCATATGTATACGGAAATTATTACATGATGCCTTTGCCGAAGTATTTTACACGATTTTCAATGTTTATCAATATGTTTTCCGTGCAGAATATTATTTTCAGTGTACTGTATGCCTTAAGCGGCTACTATACTATGAGCTTATATTCATCATTAGCTAAAAGCAATTACAACATTCTGAAGAAACAATGTGAACACTATGAGGGACAATGTTTGGTGGAGCAGAGTTTATTTCTGCAATTTGGTGGAATGTGGATGGGTTTATATTACTTTTTAAATGTTCACATATTTGGTACAACTATCCTAATGTTCCCACACATATATCAAAATAAATTCCAGCAAATTAAGTTAGCTATCAGCAATATACTGTCAATTGGATTTCAAAATTCAATAGTACCAGTAGCATATTTCAGTATATTTTATTACTTTTGGGGTGGTAAACCAAGGAGTGTAGTTTCTGATGTGTATAGCTTGTATTTAGAAGATCCTCCCCTTGATAATATAATAAATCTCATTCGATCTGGTATTTGGGTTGGACTGTGGTTTTATACAAGCTTGTTTTTTGTATCTGTTTATAGTATGAGAACCATATTTAATATAGTTTTAACAGAACCAATGAAGTTTCCTATAGAGTCAGATTCAAGTCTTACACTCCATAGTGCTTTGGCGCAAAGATCTCAATTCAATGGCTACTTAGGCGCTCAAGACTTAAGAATTATGGCTATGACAGATCCACAACGAAGGCAATACATTTTTACACTCTCCCAACCTGGTGGTCATCCAAGAAACTGGAATAATTTGCTGGAAAAATGTATTACAATGTTGAATGACTTCATAAAGGAATTAGATAATATACATGGAGAAGGAAAAATTGTTGAAAATGATGTAAAAAAGAATGTAAACATAATTAATGCCACACCATATATTGGGATGTACTCTAGTAATCTGCGCAACATGGCACAATCTCCTGAGTTACTTGAATTAAAAGATCACAACAGAAATAAAATTGATGATACATTTGCCGATGTTGCAAAAGAAGAATTTAATGTTTTCCTAAATAAGTTGTGTCAGAAACCTGGTATAAACTACTTTTTCGGAGAGATGGCAGATACACGATTGAAATATTTATTGATGCAAGCTCAACCTGTTATGTGGACTTGCGAGGGCCTGGCCTTCATTGCTGCTGCATCTCTACAGGAAGATAAATATGGAATAGTACAGAGTGATTTACCTGTTATTATATCTACACTAGTGAATCTTAAACAAAGTATAGACAAATTGACAAAACCTGGTCTTGTACACAGGAAGCATATTTTGAATGATATGGTAGTAATTAAAATAAAATCCGCTCTTATCTCAGCAGTCAAAAGAAGTATTTATAAGATTGTAATAACTTTTTCAAAATATATTCATGAAATTCCTTTGGATTCTGATCTTCAAATTGCCATACAACCATTTTTGTTATGTAAAGAAGCTTAAGTTAAAATAAATCTTGTTCTTTTAAGATTCTTTTACTTTGATTTATCTATGCATAAAATACAATAAAACAAAAGACTTTATAAAACTTTTGGTTTCAAAGATATTAAAATAGTAACAAACTTTCACAATGAAGGGTGTTATAAAAGGCAAATAATTATACTGACGGTAATCACCTCACACTTCCAATAAACCACAAAAGCAGCAGCATTTTCAAATTTGTGTTCTTTTACTGAGATTTCAAACCCGCCTGCCAACCATGGAGATTATCGCCCTACCCGCTTTTCTTGGAGATTGGAGCTGCATGCCTTGTACACGCGGTGCGCGCTGCGATAAGCGACGCCAATCAGCCATACAGATAGATATAGTTAACCGACAGTCGCTATTTCGTGATGTTTTTATAATATTTATCAACTCCAGGCAAAAAGATTCTATCAAATATATGGAGCGAAGTTTTTGTTGAGGAATAGTAAAAAAAAACACTTTAAATATAAACATTTATTATATATTTATTTTTGAAATAATGATAACATACCAAATTCTATTTCTAAGTTTTGAATTATGGTTAACATTTAATCGGTTTTTTTTCGCAAGATGGCTACCTATCCTTTTCACGAGTTTATTTAGTGAAAATCGCTAACGTCAAAAGTTAGGATGGAACGACGAGTGCTCGTTTTAGACAGTTCTCACCACCGTTGTCCAGTACTCTTATATGGTACAGTTTTGTACAAAGTATTATTATTTCGGTATCCGCTTTGCTACTTATTTTGATGGCTCAAAATTACGACTATGGCTTAACCTCTAAAGCCCAAATATTTTGTTAAATTGACAACTTCGATTCTGTAATTACTAAACATCAACTTACTTACTTAGCATTTTTATTTTTAGAAAGTAAATTAATAATACGACTTAATTCGTCATTGTAACTATAACAGCACATATAAAATAAACTTAACCTCTGTCATTTAAGTTGAAAATAAGATTGTTAAACTTTCTGAGCTTTGGGTAAATTTATGTGTTGTTAACTGTACATATGGATTTATAATATAATTCAGACTTAGAAAACTAATGAAGAACTACAAATATCGAGTTTCATTAGTTATAAAAAGTAACTATTTAGAGTAGGGTGTCTTCGTCCCTTAAATCACTGCTGAGTAAGAGAGAACGTTGACTGGCGGCGCCTAGAAGAGCGGTCCTCTCAGCAGAAGACGTGCCCGACTCGTAGCTTAATGATGCTATAGAGTAAGAAAAAGGACATGTAAAATTAAAAGTTTTACAATAAGCCAGGCTGACTTGTAAATATAAAATATGAAATTGTATAAAATTCCAAGACATTTTTACATGGCGGTATTAATTATCATTAGCCTGCTGGGGCATTGCACAGGTAGTCCTTACGTATGTATGGAATAGCCATATGGTGATTATTATGATTAGAACTACCAATGTACCCATGCAAGCCGCAGATATAGCGCAATGTTTACTGTCCCGTTCAGTTCTTTAGTACGGATATTCAACGTATATAACGTTAGCCGATAATGCTATATTATAAAATTAAAAAATGAACAGAGCAGAATCTTATAAAAAAATGAAACGAATAAACCAGTATTCGCCCAAATCAAACTAATAAATCAGGATAGGTCCTGCCCCTTCGAACTAAAAGACATGTAGATACCATGAGTTCACACAAAAATTGTTTTTGAGGCGGTTTCATAATATTTATTCAAATACTTATTTGGATACAAAAATGCATTGCAAAGATATCGCCTGGCGAATGCTTTATGAAACCGCCTCAAAAACAATTTTTGTGTGAACTCATGGTATGTACATATGTCTTAATAGATATAGCAGAAGCATAAATAATGTGAAAAATGACATCTTCTGTATTTATTATTATATTAAGATGTTGTTGCAACGTTTATTACTACTTAAAAAGAAATAAATAACACTCTTGATATTTGAATTATTCTTTTTAATTTATACTGATTTCCAATGCTGTCAAAAAATATTATTTTTTTTATTTTACAACAAAAATCAACTTAGGCTATTCGGCAATATAGATATATTAAAAATTGTGGTTATCCCATCAGCTAATTGCCTAAAAATCATATTTCACTTTATATATACCAAAATATGTATTTTTTTTTCCAAAATATTCGAAATAAAATGTTTGAAAAAATATATATTTATAACGGGAACGTCCTGTGATTGGTGGCAACTCTGGTGACGTCACATCACATGCGAATATGCGATGCGAGTAAATATTGATTCTTTCGACTGTTTGTTGGTTGTACGCGTTCTAAATATCCTGTGTGATAATTACGTCTGTGGGTGTTTCTGAAGCTATTTTTTGTTAATCTTTAATTGGAGATTAAAGTGATCTTCACATATAAAAACATTTGTATGCATTAAAATGTTGTTTGGGTCTCTTTTAGCTATTTGTAACCACATCTTTCTTTTTTGGGATTCATTGGAACACAATCAAATACTTTGTTTGAATTCTTTATAGACGTGTTTGTACATTGCGTCACTACACTCAATTCAAACCAATAAATTTTGAAGGAAAATCATAAAATTCTCTTCAGCTGTGCTGTTCTATTTCTATTTTATTGAGGTTAGGAATTTGTTGACTTTCCTGTGACGTTACACGAGTCACATGGCCGACTCCATTACAGAAATATCGTTTTTTGCGCGGTGTTGAGAATTTAAACTTTAACTTTGTTTTTTACTAACAATACAGTAGATCTGCCAGAAATACCAATGCAGTGTGCTTATGGTGTATCAAGTTTGTTAGCCAAATTGTTTAAGTAAGCGATTATTTATCTTTAGTAAATTATTAGAGATCTTCATCTTTTCCCAGCAATTAACAGTAACGTGTGTCCATTAGTTTAAAAATGACGAATATAGGGGACAAAATTGGAAGTAACCCGTACTAAATTGCATTACAATAAGACTGTAAGATTTATTGTACTATAAATGGTTATAAAAAGTAAAATACAAAAATAATATTGTAAGTAAATTAATCTCTTGTGGTTCCAATATATAGCTACTATCATAATCTCATTAAAAATCTCGTTAATATCGAGTATTGCCATTGTTTCATCAGTATTTGGTTAAAATTTTATGGAAAAATGGCATTGTGAATGCAAGAAATAAAAATAAATACATGTGTGCATATTTTTTATTATGCCAACCTCTGGTATATACTTAGTATATAGGTGTCAGAAGAGATAGAGAAGAAATGATAGGTAGTAAAGTTAGCGGCTGTGTTATAAGCGTGCGGTACATACGAAGGCGTGATTACCGTCGGGGCTGGCGCGCGGCGTGGCGCTCTGGTCGCCGCCATCGGGCGATGCTAGCGCCGCGCGCAGCGATCCGCCCGGGGACTCAGTCATAGAAGCTTGGAGGCTGTAGCTTTCCCTGCATAATGCCAGGTTTATATAAGACTACTGAGTGGGCAGTCCTATGAAACAGCGAAGACACAATCAGTAGCGGATCAGTATCTTAGTCCACCAGCGATAAATCTTAAATTTGATATTAATATAATGAAACTGTTATATGTATTTATTTTAAGATTATATTAATTAAAACTAGGTGTTATCAGTTTAGAACAAAAAAAGGTACACAAATCGATATGTAATTTGATAAAGCTTTCAAACACTGATATCAAACCCCCAGTAAACAAAAATCCTCGATCCACTACTGGGTATAATAATCCCATTTGGCCCATATCGTGGGACTGGTGGGATAGACAGGGCGTTAGTATCACTAAGGAATCTGCATTGTGTTTTCTATGAATAATTAATGTAATGCTGTTTATTTTGTTTGTTAAAACTGCGTACTCAGGTTTTAAAAATTTCAACATGCATAACATTTTAGCTTCCTCATAGCAAATAAAATGTTTTAAAAGAAACATTATCCCGATGACTTAACTTTGTAATTCTCAAAAACCCTGTATCACCAGATGAAACCAAGTGACAAGTTGACGGTCACTCACTATCATCATACTTTAAGCGCCTCATTAATTGAATAATTAAAATTTCATGTTCGTTCACGTGATTGAAAGTGCACGGATTGACTGAATCTGGAGTAACGTCACTGCTTGTTTAAGTTTTTACACGATGCATCGTATTGCAATCGATTAACAGATAAAAGTTTGCTTACAAGCAAGTGACGTCATGACATGAAGTAACTTGCATAAAGGTTGACTTAGCGTTTTGGCGGGTTTTTATATCCATTTTAAATTTGATGGTAATTTTTAAAGTAAAAAGAGAAATTTAAAAGGAATTCATCAAATGGAAAATATATTATGCTTCAACGAACAATTTGAGATATTTTCGTAAAACCTGTCAAATACCCTTTTCGCTATGAGTGTCACGTTCGGGTGTCTAGGGCTTCTTCATATCCGTCATCTGATGATATACAATAAATAATAAATATGTTGTACAAAAAGCACAAGACCAAGATAAATGGCTTAGTAGTAGGG
Organism: Calamotropha paludella; assembly: GCA_927399485.1. Classification (NCBI taxonomy): domain Eukaryota; kingdom Metazoa; phylum Arthropoda; class Insecta; order Lepidoptera; family Crambidae; genus Calamotropha; species Calamotropha paludella. The sequence continues at coordinate 14,183,414 of OV656815.1, read as the reverse complement.
AAGCCTTTGACCAACAGTGGGATTATACTACAGGCTACTATATAAGAACAATAACCTACAAACAATGGTTTTTGTATTTTTATTTTTTCATTATGTATCTTTCGGGAAAACGACCAATTCTCGGCGAACAGACTAAGTCTCTAAAAGGTTTGGCTTTTCTACATTGGACGATGAAATGAGGCGGTTTTAAAAAAAAAGTAAGACTGCATTACTAAAGCTGAACAACATAAATGGGTCTATTGACATACAAAGTCAATTACCAAACAATATGTCCCTACCTGCAATAGGAAGGAAGTGCGATATTTTAACGCGTCGTCATATAATCACCAATTTGAAAGACAATTATTTCAATAACACTCAATAGAATGATGTATCAACACTACAAAACACACGGTACAATCACATCCACATAAACAATATTTCATGCATCAGGAAGCATCCATAATTTAATAAATTTTTATACATATTTATTTACTAGTATTTGCAACATTAAATAAACTCTTTTCAAGTTTAAGAAGGCATTATTTCGCTTAAAATTTTATGGATTTGTAGGTACATTGATACCCAACTAAATGGTATAGAAAACTGGTTTGCGTGTTAAATAACCAGTGATTTCAGAATTCTACGGTTTCATTACCCCATGAGTGGAAAGCCAGCGATACTTTTAGTGGGTGTGTTGACAGGTTACGTTCAGTCGGACCAGGTATTAAAAATACATTGTACCCCGTAATATCACGAACGGATCATGCGTGCACTCCATAATGCGAGTAGTACTATTTACTGATGCAGTAATGCTAGCCTGTATCCCGATGTAGAAGATGTTTGCGATATTTCGCTGTCGTACGAAGTGTCGGTGTGGATGTTGCTTGGTAGGAGGAGCGGAGTTTGCGGCCACGGGCGTCGTAGCGGAGTACTGTCGGCGCCAGGGGATGAACACTCGTCCGATTCTAAACGAACATGCGACACCTGGTGGATACAAAAAAATTGCATGAAATGATGGGTATGTGTAAAATTTGGTATCAAGGAACACTCGAGTCAGCTGTACGATCCTAACTTATAAACAAAATTACAAACACGTATTAATATTGGGAGTTTTTATGTGGGTCAAACTATAGAGATGATATAGAGACAATAACTTGGCAATTTAGAGCGTATACAAAGCTAAAGAGCTAATAAAAGCAAAGAATAATGATCAACCTCAGGTTTAGTGTTCCTGCTTCGTCGAAACTTGAAGGTTTTCTTCGACGGACCGTGTGCTCGTTGCAACCTTGGGCGTTCGTTGTTGTCGGTTCTATCAGGTTCAGTGTCACAACGTACTAAGGCGGCACCCTCTCCCTCCACACACGACTCAGAGTCTTTGGTGTCACGCGGAGAGAGGGGGGATAACGGTGACATTGAAGTTTCACCTGTTCAAATTGGAAAAACGAAGAAAACAAAAAAAAAATGTTTTACTTTCAGTAGATATAAAAAGATATAGTTTTATTTATTGATTAAAGCAAGATATTTAACCTTTACCTGAGTTCAGTTTGAACTCGACCGATGGAACGAAGCGCAACTTAGTCTGTGTACTGCCATACGATGGCGTACTAGCTGTCGGTTTGGTATCACTGCCACAGTTGTTGGAACCTATAGAGATATCGTACATATATTTTATTAGCTTGGTCAGTTACGCAATCACAAAGGAATATATTACTTATAGTGGAATCATGATGTAGAAACCAATCCGGGATTTGATAAATCGCTAAGAGTTATACAGTATCATAAGAGATGGCAATAATAATAATGCGGATTATTGGTTAAACTAGCGTAATTTTTAGTTTCCTAAATTTTATTTTTCTCTTGTGTTGAAGGCGTATAATACAAGAAGTTCATAATATCGATGTAGTGCGATTTAGACAGTATTTTCCGAATAGCGCACTCTGTCCAATTGTTTATTTTATATTAAATCCATAGATGTACCCATGGGGGCTATAAAGTATCTATATCATGATTTCGGGTTTTCAACTTTAATTAAAGGAATTACGTCTTCGTTATTCCTTATATTTGTAGTATAAAGTACTATGTATCATTCGAGAGAAAGTGCGATAATCGATCGATTTTCGATCGATTACTTTTGAAGGTTTGGTGCTAAGAATAGCAGAAATAGAATAGAGTAGAAACTCTGCCGGAAAACAGATGGAAAATTAAACATTAATACCCTATTGTTATATTATAATAATATTAATATTTTGTAACGTCACATGTACCCATATTGGAAGTGTTGCTGCCGTGATTATTGCTGTTATCGCTCAGCCTACCGCTGCCCGCTGCATCAAAAGTTTGCATGTGTTGGCTTGTTGTAGAACCACTTGATACCGATTCTGTAATAGCAACAAGTATGATACACACTGAGTGTGTAATTAAATTAACGGCGAACCTCAAAAAACCCAAATGTTTTTTTAACATACGATATTTTTTAATTACATAGAGAGAGATTATAGATCTCCACGTTTGGCATTCGGGTTGGAGGTTAGGTTAGGTTAGGTAAGAAAATGCCGCTGTGCATTTTTGCCCCTTACGATATCCCTAATTATAATAAAAATACCTCTTTGTGCTGATAACGGTGCTGAGGGATGATCAGGCGTCCTGGGTAAAGCACCGGCTCGTCCCACTAGCATCGATATGAGCGAAGGCCGATGTTGTTGATGCTTTTCTGGTGCTTGTGCCGTCCGCGGGAACACTTCCGATGCCCGTTTGCCACCACCCTGGCCGAGATTCTCTGCTATTTGCTCTGTATTGAAGAAAACGTAACTAAAAATGAGACTTACCTACATTTTACTTATATTTTAGGTATTTTTAACAATAATCAATCAATAATTAACTATTATTAACAATAATCATCAATTAATTATCATATCATATACCGATTTATAAAAATTGTTAACAAGTCTAGTGCTTATAAAAAAAACAATAGAATTATAGGTACAATAGAATAGGTCAATTTTGCAAAAATACTTTGAATAGAAAAAACGATAAGTTTATAGTAACTGATGATGAACGGACAAATTGCATCGCACAACGATATCGTTATGAATTCAGTTTAGTGATAATTGTAAAAGCATTACATTCGATGTTGTATGTAGTTATCTAGTACATGAAAGAGTAACGACCGATTAAACTTTGGAAACACTTGGAAAAATTCAACGGGTCTATCAAGGCCCAAGCAGCTTAAATGGTAGAGCAATCGCCCGGATAACAAGATGCTGTGGGCGCGAGTAATCAAGTCCCACCTGACGCATGAGACGAGTTCAATTTTTTTTGTAAACATTGCATTCCATATGAAAATCTAGCAGCTCAATGCGTAAATAAGAAAAACATAATTATGATGAATGCTATTAAATAACTTGCGATTTAATGTCAATTCACCGAATTTATACTGATCGTGAGTGTCCCTCATAGTACGCAGTTCTCTGGCCAGTTCGGCTAGAAGTGCCCCTCGTGCACGCGCCGCCGGTAACTTTAGTCCGCGTACGCGTTCCCGTACCACGAACTGCATATGTCGCTCGTTGTCGCCGATCGGAGGTTGCGACAACTAAAAAGAATTTGCCAAAGTTAACGGTGGTTCAGAATACAGCTCGGAAATTTTATTTGCATTTAGTAGCGATGTGCCGAGTACGGCTTGACTCGAGTCAGACTCGATTCCTGCTTTGGACTCGCCTACTCGAATACCAATTTATTTTGATTCGAGTACGCCGGACTCGATTCCGGTACTCGAGTCAGGAAGAATCGATCTTGTACTCGCTGTCTCGAAACTATTATGCGAGTCCAATTGACTCGAGTCTACTTTTCGAGTTAGCTCGACTCACTCGTACTCGATTTCTGTTTACTTAAGCAATGAAGTGACACCTAAAATATAAGTACATTAATAAAACAAATAGAACTTGATCTCATTAACAGAAATTTTCTGGTTCCTAGATATCTCCTTAGTTTTCTGTTTATTTGTTATGTTTAATGTTTAAAAATATTTTTCATTAAAATGTTAGTAGTGTTATTATGGTAAACCTCTAGGTTTAGCATAACAGTATCTATACTGTTTGAAGTTTACTTCTTTTTAATTTTTCCTTTTGTACTTAAATCGGTAACAGACTCGAGTTCTGGACTCGATTTCCCAGACTAAGGTTCTAGACTCGAGTCCAGGACTCGAAGAGAAGATTCGAATACCGAACATAGAACTCGAGTACTGGACTCGAATCGCGGAATCGAGTCATGATTCGAATACCGTACAAACTGACTCGAGTCGACTCGATCCTAAAAAACAACGACTCGGCACATCACTAGCATTTAGCACAGCGGTGACTCTTTCAATGTGTAAGCTGAAATTTTGGTGACATTCAGTTGGAACTATTTGGGGTGGCCATCAACGGACCGGGTAATTCGTGGGTAGCATAGCATTCGCCCCACTGTCTGTGGAGATATCTGATTGTACTCAGGCATCACCGATCCACGGAGGCGCCGAAGGCTAGCCAACCACCGCCCCCACCCTACAGAGCCACACTGTGGAGTTCGGCAGAGGGTTTTAGTGGGTATGCCCATCAGCCTAAGTGACGGGTGAGTCCCACATAACCCACCGTCCACCCAACGGTGGGGTATGCGTCAGGCATTTCCCCTCGAGAATAAAAAGGGTTGGTACGATGACGCGAGACAAATAAACTATATTACCGATTTGTTATCATGAACAGTGACCTACGAGTTGAGAAGAAATACAAACTGAAGGAGTTAAGTCAAGGCTAAATCAAAACATGGCTTAGGTACAACAACTTAACAACTATTGCTTCTTTGCACGTAGTTAATTTTTTGTTTTATTAAGTAATAAACATTGCCTGTATCGTTCATCATTAAGATCGTATAAAACATTTATTTTCTATTTGATATTTCTTGCACAACCTAACAATAGCAATTCCATAACGCCAGCAAATATATCTCTATCGGTTAATAGTATCGGTATTAATCTGGTATGATGGAAAATACTTACCTTGTGCACTATGAATGGTTGCAGCAGTATATATAGCGGTGTGCGGTACGTGACGCAATGTTCTAGGAAGTCCCACAAGTGGTGTGCGGCTTCATTGCGACGACCCAAATCCCGCATAGTTCTGGCAATCCGCCCCCATTCGCAGCATAGCTCGCTTGTGAAGCAGGCGCACATCACTTTTAAAGCTGATAGAAATACAAACAAGGAGAATATGAAAAGACATGATTAAATCGCTATTTATTAACATAGAAAAGTTCAACCTTGCTCTCTTTTAGGTATCCCAAGAAAATTTTTCTCAGTAAAAGATATAACTACCAGGGCTCAGTTATTTGGCAGTTACTGGAATTTTCTGTCATTTCGATTGGACCGCATATAAAGTTTTTGAATCTTTGGAGATTCTTAACATTATCGATATCTTTTAACACCCATAAAATTTACTATTTTATGACAACTAATTATTGCACATTGTGTATTGTCTTCATACCTAGAAAAGCTATCCGGTAGAGTTGATTCGAAAGTCTTGTTGTGTTCCTCGTGTCTCTACTTCCAGTGAAAGTCAGGGAATTGGCTCTGGCGTCAGCTGCGTTTAACTTAGCATTTACGGCGGCTAGTTGCCCAGGTGGTGCTGGAGGGCATAGAGCGTTGAGAACTACTGACACTAAATAACTCACATCGGATTGTCTAAGAGGTGGTACATCTGCGAAGGAAATATACATTTTCAATGCAAACATTTTTAACTATAAAATTTTAAGTGATTTTTTACTACTTCGGGAACACTTTCACAACTTACCTTTTCTGCCACTTCCAACGCGTAAACAAAGAGGCATAAACAAATTCATCAGCATGTTTTCAGTTTTTTCGGCCGACTGAAATATTGCACTGCCACCACACATTTGTTCCAGCGAATAACTATCCTGTTAAACAAGTTTTTCGTCAAAAATTTAGGCTTTGTAGAAATAAAGTAAAAATTACTTTTATGAAGGAGCCTCCTAAAAGAAACAGATCCATATTTAGCATATGAAGTCTCGTTGTGGGTTACAAAAAGAAAATCCGAAAGATAACTTTATTTATATATGTAAAAAACAATTCTTATTTTTTTTTATCTGAAATAAAAAAAATATATTTACGCTTTGCTACATCCGGAGCTGTCTGATGCAAATTCCATCTCAATTGCGTAGCAAAGAGTGCACCATAACCGGCCGCTATATTGGTCAGCTCGCTCGGCTTGCACTTTTTTGTCACACTTCTAACTTAAAATAACCTTACCTAAATTAATAAAATCATAACATGTGTTTCCTTTTCACATGGTTGATAGTTCAGTATTCTCTTTGCTATATCCTAACTGTACCCTTTTTTTTTTTTTTTTTTTTTTTTTTTTGTTTTCGCAGTAAATGCGTTACGCATTCGCTCGTGCCGGGAGAGCACGACGATATGTGGGACTCTCCTCCATGCCCCTACCCGGTCTAGTGCCCGGTAAAGGCTTGGAGGCCTACCCACTAAAACCCTGCGGCGTCCCGCAACACAGTGGTGGGGGTCGCGTGGCCCCTTACGGCTTCTTCCGCGACCCGAACCAGTGTGGGTCCGCGCTCGTGGGCGGACCTCGCCTATGCTCCGTGAGGGACGGAGCAACGGGGTGAACCGTGACGCCCTGAACACCCCGCACGCCTAAGGGCCAAGTGCAATGCAGCTGCCGGTCTCCCGCTCCGGCAACCGCTGGCCCTCTTTTGGTGGGGAGAAGAACTGGCGCACCACTCGACCGACCCTAGTGGCGGCCGAGGTGTGCATTCAATTCCCCTCCCCACCTCAATCGGGACGTGCGTCCTCGGAAGTCCTCCGGGAACAATAGTTCCCGGGGGGCTTCCGCGGCCGCCGTCCCGCCGAGCACCCCTCTCGACCCCCCCCACGCGGCCTCGGAGAAAAGCTCCGATGCCACCTGGGGGCGCCGAGAGGGGGCTCTACCCTCGGGAGATGGTACCGAGGGTCCTCCTCAAGCGCTCCGCGTGCGACCCCCGCTCGCGCCCGCGCTTCCGGCATCTTCACGCCCCTCCCGCGAGGGAGGGGTGGAAGAGGCTCTCTCCCCCCCGAGCGTTTTTACGGGGGGGGTTGGGCACCCGACGGGCTGGGTGCCCCTTCCTCCATGGGGTCCACCGGTGGTGGAGGGGACCTCCCCTTCACCACCGGTGGGTCGCACCTGCGACTGCCCATCACATGGTCGGCCGGTCGCCCGAAGGCGGCGCACACCGAGCATGCTGGCTCCCTCTTACAGGAGGCGGCCATGTGACCAGGCGCCCCGCACCTGAAACATAGGCCACTCCTGTCCGTCGCCTCAGGGCACTTGGGTTTCGTGTGCCCGAGGGATAGACACTTGAAGCATCGCAGAGGGAGGGCGGTTAACACCTTCACCTCTGCCGTGCTCCAGCCAACGCGGAGTCTTCCGTCTGCGCTGATCGCTTTGGCGGCTGCGATTGGTAAGTTCGCGATCAACCATCCGAGACCGTCGGATCCAGGTCTCATCCCCTTCGTTTTTATTGCCGATCTTTGGCATCCTGCCTTCGTCAGTATGGCCTCGACCACGTCCGCCTCTTCGACCGAGTCATCCAGGCCGGAGATCCGCAGGTTTGCGGTCCTCTCCGGCCTGGTTACCACTGCCACGTCCCCGACAGCTTTGCGCAGCTGTTCTGCCAGTCGATCTGCTTGTGCGCCGCTCCCATCCAACACCTCAATGATGCGCGCACCCGTCTGGGTTTCCCTTGTCCTGACTTCGGCTGTGATGCCTATGTCAGGAAGGGAAACTGCTGTTCTGGCCCGTCTTAGCATGTGGGAGTATGTCTCACCACACGCTAGCGCCTCCGGCTTCAGTGTCAGCGTTACTGCTGCCGACTTCGGTGGGCTTAGATCGACCCTCCGTTTGGACCTCTTCTTTGTAGCCGCCACCTTTGGTTCCGCGTTCTGAGTAGCCTCTGCCGCCACGCGCTTTACCTCCTTCCTTCGTCGTTTGCGGCCAACCGCCTCTGACCAAAGTTCTCCCTGTTTAGGCAGTGGAGATTCCACCACCACCTCCTTGTGCGCTGGTCCCGTCACTCTGGCCTCCGACACCGGTTGCCCAGTTACTGGCTTCGGTTGGGAAGCGGTTCCTAACTGTACCCTAACACTACTTGATTTCAAATTAAAATATATTTCAATACTAAGACGAGCAATCATTAAATGTATTAGAAACTTACTCCAGTGTTTATAACTTGCAACGCGATCAATCGTACCACAGTGCTACAAAAATGTGGAGGTGGTGGTTGCGACATAAGCGCTGCCGTCGCTGAAGAAAGATTCTCGCCCGAATTATTCTCTGATACAATAAGGGCCTGCGGAATCAAGCGCATAAGGTTATTTCTTAGTTTGTAATAGAACTAATAAATAATCATATTGGTTGTCAAGTACGAGATTTAAGAGATCAAAGCATGTGTAATAGGACTAAAATCATGCAAGTGACTTTTATACTACAGTATAGTAAATATTTAAATGGTTGCAATCACGCACTCCAACATCACAGCTTAAAACAAATGAAAGTTTTACCTTAATACGCTGGCAATTAAGACCATCATTTTTTTAAATACTTTGAAAGTTTTTATGCGAGAGTACGTTATATGAAGAAAACGAAGGCATGTAAATCGAATATATTATAGGGTAAAATAAGAAAGCATGTGTGCGTCTTCTACACGTTTTCTACAGTCTTCTTAAAAATCTACAACTTAAAATATACAACTTAAAATATTCCAGTCCTCAGAAGCTGTTTTGAAGACCCAAGAACAAAACCAACAGACTAACCTGCACTGTGTTGAGAAGTGTCTTCACCTGCTGCCAGTGCATTATGTATGGACATCTTATCATAGTTTCGTAAACACCTTTCAATAATACGGCAGCAGAGTCCCAATCCGTGTTTCTCTATAAAAAAAATGTTTTATATTGTGTACAGACCTGATCTTATTGATAGAAAATTTGCTAATGATAAGTACAATCAATGAATTTATGATAGCAATATATATCTCACCCGTATGCTTGGCTTCTTTGCGATTTTTAAGAAGACTTTGTCAAGTCTCCTTAATATCATGATAAGGGCTGGCCTCAAAGCATCGTCGGCCCAATCAGCCGCCGGCAACACTTGGGTCATATATCGCTGTAAACCTCGACAGCCCATTGACTCAGGATCGTATGGAGACACTTTTAGGAGAGAATGTGCTATTTCCGCGAGACGCTGTATGACAAATTAAAATTGAATAAAGATTGTTTTATATGTATATACTGTAATCTGAAAATAAGAAACTAAAACATTTGTTTTGTGGAAACTAAAAAAAGTGTCTGTTTAGTAATAATAATAATAATTTATTTATGTATAATAATGGTTTACAACACAAAATAACGTTAACAACTACATTAGTCAAAGACTGTGTCGCAGTTGTTAGTGTTCATATTAAGATAGTTGGATTAGAATTGACAAATACATAAGTCGAATTTCCTCAATAGGTGTTCAACACATAGAGGCAAATATTAATGAAACATTTCAGAGCCAATAATGATGACACTATTAGTCATCTTGTATCAATAAAAAAAAATGAATGAAAACAGCGATCTGTTTTACTTACTCTATCTTTATTGGTTTAAGTTAGAAAGGGTTTTCTATATTTTGTATGTTAAATTTGAAATATCAAAATAGTCGAATAATGTTTTTGTTCACTAACGAATATGTTTACTTACTGCGTGTGACTTAGAATCTAGGAGCTCGACAGGTTTGCCTTCGCTGCCGCCACTGCCCTTAGAGCCGTTGAGGTCTAGGAGCCGGGTTGTAGCTCGACCAATGAACTCTCCGACTAGAGACAGCAGTACGTCACGCGGACGTCTGTATTCAGCGCGCACCAACTGTTGAAGTTTTTATTGAAACATTTTTTATTCCAATTTCTCTGAATACAGTAAAAAAATAAACTGTTGGATTTATTATTAATGTATGTAAGTTTCGACTTTTTATAAATATCTTTTCTGATAACCAACATGTAATATAATATATTTTAGCAAACAACTTTATAAAGACCCAACAACGTTTATAATCTATGTTAATGTAGCGACCGAGTCATAAGCAGTTGTAAATATGGAAAAAAGAGGATCAACGAAAAGTACAAGCAAATGCAAACAAACGTCGATTCGGGAAGTTAGATAGCACAGTAGTTATCAAATTCGTACTATGATTGCGGAGGTTAAACTTGTAATGTGTAATTCTGTAAGGGACTGTCATGGGAAGGCCTGTGTCACAAGCAAAGGTGACAATAATAGTCTAATGGTGAAACTATATATCTGCATACAATATAGATGTGGCGTAAAGGCGATAATTAAAATTAGAGACATGATCGCAAATTTATTACGTTTACTGAGTATTTAAACAAGTGTCAATGCCGAAAATTTGGACAAATTTTTTGCCGTAAACACCTATCTTAGCGGAAGCCCTTCCCTCTTTGATAAATGAATGGTGACAACAATCTATTATTTATTTTTTAATAAATTCCGGAGAACTCACAACAATTATCTCTTCATCATTCTATCATGACTCTGGAACAAATGCTTATGGTGATCACACAAACATATGCCCCTACCGGAATTTGAACCTTTGGCTCAGAAGGTAGGATCGCTACCGTTACACCAAGCGGTCATCAAATTCTCAAATTTATACTCTTACGTTTAAGCTTATATCATTATCGTTTCGAATTTATGTAAACTTCCAATTTAAAATAAATAATGTTGTGTAACATTTTAGCCAAATAAATGTTAAATTAAAATTCGAGACTGGCAGCACAATAGCTTCAAAGAAATTGCTTCTTTGGAAGTGAAGGTTACAATATAATCAACTTTTTTGCTAAATGTTTGATAATATAAAAACAGCTACATAAAAAATTGGCATCACATTAAAAGAGTACAAAAAAGTTAGTAACCTCAGAGTCTTCAGCCCCCGTGAACTCTGGCACCTGTATCTTAGAGTTGTCAAATTTGGAGTGCGACTCATCGAAGATGATGTTGGTGGCCGCTGATCGCGGGACCGCTCGTTGCGACGATCCTTTGTGTTCCGGTGAAGTTCTGTAGGGGCCGTTGTACGATCTGATATGAGTACAGACGACGTATTTAAGGATACGGAAAAAAGTACTTAAAGGTTCATACGCCTTAAAAATGTATATTATATATGATTACAGAATATTATTGATCAAGTTGGTGGTATATTGACGATTGTGCAATGAGTGATTGAATAAGAGACAGAGTTACTGTCGAGCTATCTATCATAAGGTGCTTAGAAATATGAAATGTTATTAGTTAAGTTTTAATAGCTTCCAAGCGTCACCTATAGATGTCAGTCAAAACCATTCATAAGGCGTAATAGTTAGTGTTGATATATTATAAGACATACGCAGATGCGTGTATCTAAACGCATTACAACTATAACTGAGTTAACTTTTAATTTAAAGATAAGACCAACAATATAGTTTAAAACAAATAGAAATAATCATCATTTTCAGATTCTTGCATATAAACAACAGGCTGATAGTACGAAAAAACAGTAGTAGCTCTTGTTAACACTATGAACTTACTTAGACAGCCCTTCGCAGTTATTAACAAGAGTTTTGATAGCAATAGCTAACTGTTGAATAATTTCTTTCTCCGTTTTTCCTTCTCTGTTATATGTGGGTAACTGAATTTGTTTAACATAGCATGGTAGTATTGCTTCTAGAATAATCTGTAAATAGTAGTAAGTAGTTTCAATTATTCCAAGCAAATGCTAAACGTGACAATGACATTGTTAATGATTAAGAGAGGTTGTTTGATCGATTGACTACTTACTAGCATTTGGTATCCCCTCATACTCTCAGCAGAATACGAAACTACCATGACGCAAAGGCTAATACAGTCCAACACATTAACCATCTCCTCCTCGTCTCGGTAACAAAAATCTATTGGCTTTAATGGCTTTTCCTCTTTAATTAACTCTGCTATGTGCAGAGGATCTGGCGATGGTGTTTCTAAGCTTAGTAGCAGATTGAATAAGCAGCTCGATTGGACCTTAAAGAATTCAAGTTATATGTTAACTTTCCGGCATAAACGTAATACTTCCTTCCTTTCACGATTTCATGGAACCTCGAACTTTTCTATATTGGCTTGGTCTAGATGTTGTGATACAGTCGTTGTTTCTGAATTCCATAACACAAGTGCTTTAGTTACTTGTGTTCAAAACAATTTATGTTGTCGTCTAATATTTGACTATTATTTTTTACTTCAAATATGGGTGAATTGCCTATGTTGAGTCTTATGATTATGACGATTTGATCATGTTTTGATAGAGTTTCTAAAAGAAGTTCTAACAGACAGACTGAAGTAAAATTAGCCGTTGGTAGTTATCGACTGGTTTATATTAGTTGGCTGAAAAAAGTTTGTCAGTAATAAGGAGTGATCTTAATTAAATTATTAAAACTCGAGAACTTTGTTTAACAAACTTTATTAACTCAGACATAGTTACTGAAACTATGTCTAAGTTAATAAAGGAATAAACAGACCTTAAAATAACAACATCACGTAATGCTGTGGCTATTATTTGCTCACTATATGTAACCATTGGTGTAGAGACTGACATAAATAATACATTACTCACTTTACTAGCATCGCCATAAGTGGATTCCTCGTCCGTGTCCAATATAGCGGAAACAGACCCAAACATTTGTAATATAAACGGCTTTCTATTCAAAAGATAGAATTGTTTCACAGCATACTCTATGGTTGTAGTGACTAATTTATTCGTTTGAAAGTTAGAATATATTTGCAGTAAAGTAGGCATTATAAGAAGGTAGCTGCAAGAAAAATTAAACAGCCAATAACGTTTTCTGAGAAAATAAGAGCGATAAAATTATATTTAATTTAGATTTAAAATTGTACGACATTTAAGCTTTTTTAGTAATGTGAATTTAAATTTAAAAAAATGTGCGCGTAAACCATCTATGATAAACAGGCGATCAAAATTATTAAGGCAACGTAAAAGTAAAAAACATTTAGTAGATATTTGTTGATCGGTTCTGGTTGACAAATACAAACCCATTAGTAGAGAAGATGCTTTTGAAGTTGAACGCTGCATTTACGTAAGTAGCAATAACGTATCTGAGTATCAGCGAATCTTCACTGTGTAACATAAGAGCGCCGTTGAGTACGTTTAAGAAAAGATGAATGTCTCTAGATGAAGTAAAGTTGCCGGCCATAGCCTCAAACATACGTGCTATGAGGCGGACCCACCTGAAAAATTAACATAACTTTCTGTTAAATTTCATCGATATATGTAGAACATTTTAATGAGTCTTCGCACGCCCGTGCGTGTTTTGTACCGTTACAAAGGCGCGAGAATACGGCGAGATCCATGCGATATAACGCGACGTAGCGTGATGCTTTCTCTATAAGTTAAGAGACTCGGTAGACACCAAGAGGAAAAGTGCAAATGTTTTAAAAATGGGAAAATAGTGTTCCAAATGTTTGTGCAAGAATAAAGGAGTGATTGGAGAAAAAAGAACAGGGAGGAGAACTCTCCGCCCATATCCATAGTAACACAATTGTCCGTTTTCACTGCAACCTTACTGGTGGTATTGTAATAGTTGTTGTGATAGCTTATATGTAGTATCAGAAGAGTCACCAAAATCTTGTCCAGAGGGAGCTTTGTACATACATACCCCACCGTCATAGCATTAAGGTGGTTTTTTTAAGAAAATTCATGGGAACAATTTAAATGACTACTGCTTACGAAATAATTACTGGTAACAAAATAAAATATTGAGAAACAAGTATTTTTCTATTGCATAAATAAACTACATTCTTTAAATTTTCTTATGCATTGCCTAGAAGAGAAAAATGATTTTAAGTGCTAAAGCTGTTTCAAAAAACATTTCACAATGTATAGTATTTTTCAAAATAGATTTATCTAAAACAAGGATTTTATTGCAATGTCATAGCAAAATGAGTTGTATTGTATAGAGGTAAACTATGACATGTTAGAAGCGCTATTAAATTGTTATTTAGGGTGTTTGATCAATAACTTACATGAAGAAATTTATTAGAAAAAAATCAAGAACTAAAATTTTTGACATGTAAAAATCTGACGAACAAAAAATATTAACTTACATGAACTTATGCAAAACGTCTAATCCTAAAAGCGTGGAACCCAAAGGTCCTCGGCTGTAAAGGGTCAAATCAGCTTCGAGTGCTTTCCTTGGGAACGACGGTAATTTCATCAGTTCGTCATGTAAAAATACCACGCGCTGCACTACCTGCGTAGACGAAAACAATACCAGTTGATTATGTAAGATTATGTTAAAGAAATGTGCATAGAAAATAAATTTTCATATTGTAAACAAATATTACGTCAACGTCACAAAGCATTAAGTTTTAATAAAAAAATGACAATAAATGCGTTTTTGGTATTCGTGAATTTCCTTTTAAATGGATGCGAAAGTATAGAAGAAGTAATGATATAGAAGCTAATATGAAATCAAACATCCTGTAGGTATCTGCTATTATTAGAAATATTATTTATTTTGATAAACTTAAGCAATTATTTCTGAATTTGTAACTTGTAGAAAATAATTCTAATCTTTGAATGGAACAATGGTCACTTTTAAAAAGGATGGTGAATGCCTATTGCCATAGTAATGAAAGCAACTGCCTTAACTTAGAAGGAATTTCGACGTATCTATTTATTTTGACAAAGATTTTTCAGGCCTCCGTGTATGTTATAATTTATAGATGTGGTTAGTTATACTACTAATTTATAAGATAATTATTACCATGTCAACGTTCTTGAGGATGGCCCATGTTAGTAGAACCTTCCCGATTTCTACAAACTTTTGTAATAGTTCTTGCTTCTGCAGTTTATGGAATGCTTCCTCTGGTTCCATATGCACTAATCCCAGCTGAGGGTACTGAGATCGTTTGAAGAAATAGTGATCACGAACATAGTTTTGCGGATTGTGGATTTGACCTGTGTGTAGGATATAAATTTTATCAATTTATGTTAATAATTTTATCAATTATTTTGTAGATAGGCAAATTTATGTATTTATTATTTTACCATAACAATACTATATTTCTATAAGATTTAAAATACGCCTATAATCCCACCCGAGGGAGATGTGGTTGCCAGGCGTATTCCTAATCTTATAAGAAAATTTATTACACATAAATAAATAAATTAAAATCATGAAATCGTATTACAATATTTTACGTTGAGAATTCCCAGAAAGTGATCAGAGATACTTATTATAAGAATAAGTTGTACCTTTCCAAAATGCTTAGCATTTCTTATGTATAGAACAATATAAAAACACACTTATAAATATCAATAATTAACTATGTTGTTGGATGACTCGGTTGTATCCTGTCTACAACCTAGCAATGATCCGCACATGATGGAACCTCTAAGATGCAATAATGTCACAAAGATAACGTTGTGATATTAAAAATACAAGAAGCGCATGCAATTCTGATTTGTTATGTTCAAGGACCACAACAAATTTTGAAATAAATATGTACCATATATGTTTTTAGTTTTAAGAAAATTATAAAGAGAGAGATAGAATAGAAATATACCAGACGACAGTCACCACCGTTCTGGGTATTATTTCAATCAGTCACCATCACTGGCGACACCGCACAAAATAATGAACTTATTCCCAACAAAGCTTTGTTAATTTTATTACATTATTTCTGAAGTTTGTCATAAGAATAATTTATATTGCAGATATTTTACAATGACTAATGAACTTAAATAATTGCTTGATAAGTCAACACCAAGCTTTATATCGAATAGACCTTTCTATAAAAAATATATTGCAAATTCATTTATCGCAAAGACTGCATCCTAGTCTTAATTAATGACTTGTAGTAGCATCATAAATATTTTAGCAGCTAGTGATGAAATTAGTGACGGTAGTTGACCAATTAACATTTTAAAGGACATCACCCATTTTGGGCTATTTTTTTTTTAGCCGGCCAACAAAAAATAACTAAATTTTATCATAGGCATAATTATAATGAACGTTTTGTATTATGACAGTAAAGCTCGAAACCTATTGGTTAAGATGATAATCAGTCTCAAAGTATTTATTTTATTACCTACGGTTTGCGGGGTGAGCTCGTGATTTCCAGGTAAACAGTTATTGTTAATGGTGTGCGAGCGAGAGGACGTTGCAAGAACATTTACCTGCCGAGTTACAAGTGTTAACAAGAGGCAAAATACACCCACTTAATCCTTTTCGTAGGTACTTTCGTTCGTTAGTTCTCCATGCAGGCGTTTATGTACAGGTTTTTTATTAATTATAATGCATATTATTTTCATTTCATATATTTTTATTCAATATTTACAACTCTCCTGGCCTTACAATAATATCTTCTAAACCTTCGGCGGGAATGTGTATCGTTGGCTCGTGCCTGGCAAACCCCATGTACCACACAATGCACATGACGTGTGAGCAGCAGCCAATGGTTCTTCGGCCAATGTTACATGTACAGTAATAGTGTTTTATAGCCTGTCGCCCTTCGAGAGCCCTATCTATGCCAATATAAACGTTATACGAACGTGAACGGACATGTCGGGGCTGGATTCTACCGCGCAATACGTAAAGGTCTGTTCCTTCTAGCTCTCGTATGTGTTCTGTGGGTAATTGGTCGCCAAGTTCAACGATGAACATACCATTTGGCTGCAAATGCTCCGCATAGTAACTCCTAGCTTGCTTTATTTGGTATACACCAAGTGCAAAAAGGATAAGATCTTCTTGTGTCAATGTGGGGAATTGAACCTCAAGCGCATCAACGTTAATTGAACGAAACGTAGCACGTCTTCGGTTATAATTGTATCTGTTCACCAGATCCGCCAATGTATTCGGTACATTAACCCTTTCCCGTATTATTTCTAAATACATTGGAGCCCTTACATTGTCCACAATCAACACATGATAGGCATTTAATAAAGCTGCACTGATTTTAAAATATTCCATCATATGATGCAAGGCGCGATTGCTGTGTACAATTCTTAACAAGCGAAAATCTCTTTTGAATCGTCCATTGATTATTTCTACTACCCAGCGGCATATAGTCACAAGTCTGGATTTATTCGCTTGTTCCGTCGTAAGTTGCGTTTCGTTTGCATTTTTCGTTTCTGGCATATGTACTGTATATCCATGTGATTGTAAAGGATAGGCCGCGACTCTAAAGTCACGATCTAAGATAAATACGTCACCCGGTCTGAAAAACCAATGAAATATGCTCTCCTCATTTTCAATAATTGCATTCATTATTGTTGCATCGGAAGTTGAAGCGGCGTGCGGGCCCGTTACGTCAATTATATGACCGTCACAGCAAACAAACAAGAACGGCTTGGTCAGATTTCGATATTTGTGAAGACTATATGTTTGTCGTTGAAAAAAATAGTTCGAGCTCTTTTGGTTGTATATATATGTACCATCGACTATTATTATAGCATTTCTTTGTGGCAAAGGGCTTTCTGGATTGCCAAATAGAGTTTCAGGTACTAATAAATTCCTTTGAGCCACTTGTTCCCTGTTTATGTGGTCAAACCCAACATGCAAGGGAACAAAATCACGCAACAATGCATCACGACCTAGAGCTAACATTCGTTGAAAACGGGATTCGCTCGTTCTAAACACTAAAGCAAGTCTGGCATTAGAGTCTCCTGTTCTTAGTTTTGCCAATACAGCGGCCAGTATTGTCTTCTTTTGACGATTATTATTTAGGCTGGATGTGTTTACGAGTAGATCGGAAAACTGTTCGTGAGTAAGTCCCGTCCAAGTATGAAACTCGTTTGTATTAATGACTTCGTATGTCTCGAAGTTTAACACTTCTGTTGTAATATGATTTCTCATAATCGTCAGAGCATTCACTATTTCAGATGCAGTAAAATCTTCTATGAGATTGTCTTGTAAAGGTAGAGTATACCAAAGGTTCTGGGCTAAGTGTTCTTCGCAAACGCGAGCATTTTCTGGTATTAGTAGATTGTACCGCCCAATCATACGAATTATGATATCGTTAGGTATTCTAAGCCTGGTAATATTTTGACAATGCTCAAAAATGCAGTGCACTGTTGAGTTTGGAGTACGTACAAATCCTGCTAAGGTCATTGTTGGATGATTACGGCTTTGTTGCTGAATAGGCTCATCGTGCAACACGTCATCATCTTGACGCGCCTCGCGTATACGCCGATGAAACGTCCTCTCAGCTCTTTGCCAGCAAGGTCGGCAAATGACGTCGGTAGGTTCGTTCTGAAAAAAAAAAAAAACAATTTTTGTAAACCCACCTTCTACAAGTTAAATACAAACGAATCTTTCCCAAAGGACTTCTTAACAAAAATAATAACATGTTCGTGCCCGTACTCACACAAAACTAACTATTTCAAAACTTTTGAAATAGTTTTGAGTGTAGGCAAGAGCCAATGCCTACATTTAAACCGGCTATAACTTAGACGGGCACTATACCATATTGAAGTGATACTTAAGATCTGTACAGAGCGCCGATAAAAATACTAACAAATAAATAAGAACAACAAATAGTTAATTCGTGGCAGTAACAGAGAGTCGATGAAATACTAATAAACACTCGTAAGTAGAAATCTTACTTAAAAATAATAATAATAATAAACTAACTAAAGAACTTAAGTATACATTTTACTTTATTGAAGGAAGTTAGGTACTTCAGCAAAATAATTCAACGCGACACCTAGTCCTGATCATGATGTCATATCGACGATCTGTTATTATCACAGAGTAGGTACCTAGTTATGACTTAAATGTAAAAAAGGTTGCATTACATACCTGTCTCGCGATTAGCTCCTCCATAATAATCTGAGCTATGTCGATGTGCTGTTCTTCCCGAGAAATCCACGTGTAAGTCCTTCGACCTTCACATGGTTCACGACAGTTAATACACAACATATGTGCCATGATTAACAAAAACAGTATAACAAAAACAAAAACTCAACGATAATTAAAACAACAAACAAAACAAAATCAATGTTAAAAACAACGAAAACAGTGAAAGTAGCCGTCCGATGTAACGAGAGTTGCATGGGAAAACTAACGAACGAAAGTACGAAAAGGACTAAGTAGGTGTATTTTGCCTCTTGCTCACACTTGCAGCTCGGCAGGTAAATGTAGGTACTTGTAACGTCTTCTCGCTCGCATACCTATTATGCCTCTTGCTCACACTTCTCGGCAGGTAAATGTACTTGTAACGTATTCTCGCTCGCACACCATTAACAATAACTGATTACCTGGAAATCACGAGCTCACCCCGCAAGCCGAGTGCAAGCCGTAGGTAATAAAATAAATACTTTGAGACCGATTATCATCTCAACCAATAGGTTTCGAGCTTTACTGTCATAATACGAAATGTTTATTATAATTATGCCTATGATAAAATTTAATTATTTTTTGTTGGCCGGCTAAAAAAAAATTAGCCCAAATTTGTATGAAGCCTGATTGATGTCCTTTAGGACTTATTCTCATAGTATTAAAGGCTGTCTTATAAATATTAACAATAACGCAATACTAACGTTTGTACATTTAAAAATTTACAGCCATGCGTCAGGTTTCCTTGGAATTAATAGTGTTAAAATAACGTCAATGTAAATAAAAATATAAAATATATTTACGTGTTTTGAAATCGACCAGAAAATGTTCCCGGTGTAAATGCTCAGGGATTCCGAAGAAATCGAGTGACTCCTTTAGTATTTGCGAGAAAACAGTGTCCTCTTGTACAGGGAACTGGGATGGGATGCTGCCTTCGTTATCCGCTATATGGAAAAGATAAGCAAATTTTATAAAAAAACAGAAATATTTTCTATGTACAAAATAAAATAAAAGGAGTATGCCTATTGTTGTACTTACACGGCCCATGAACAATTATTTTTTTAGCAGCTGGTACGTTTGCAGTAAGTAATATCGAAGCGTCGCACTGTTCTTTACGCAAAATCTGTTTCAAATCTTTGAACATGATACCATGGACACTATGAACGACCTGTAAGAGTATTTTTGGTTTAATCAACAATATCCTTAAAATAAGATTTTGTGATAAGGGTCGAGTGGATATGTAAGTGTGAATAACGTAGGAGATAGGGACAGCTAGCATGCGTAGTGGAATGTCACTTACACACACACACACACATGCACACATGAATGTTCAAGAGGTGTGTTGCAAGCAGGATCTTAGGAGGCGTAAGTTGATCGTCTTCTACATACATTTATCCAACAATTTTGAAAATTACTTAACAAACTTTCATTATACCTATAATACACTAAACTTGCGATGTGCATGCCAATTTTAACTACAGAAACAAATATTATGTTCCAATAAACACACTTTGACACTCGCCACCCGATTTTCAACATATCCCCGCACGATGCGTGTCGCGTGTCAATACAAACTGGTATTTATTGTAATAATTTCTTTAAATTCAAATAAAAAACTGCTATTAAATTTGCGATAACTATGGTAACTGGCTGTACGTATCATTTGGCATATCTACTTCCTATTTTTTTGGGCAAAATCTAATTGATTTAAAGATCAATCAAGTTTCCGATTAACCGCTAATTGAGCAAGAAATTTGCGTAAAAATTTTTTCTTTAGGAATTAATACAAAGTAACCAAGGTAAGTCTTTTCTATGTTTCAGATTTTAATGATACTAATAATGATATGACTTCATTTGACTTATCATGTTTATTTCAATATTTTAATGTCCGTGTTTCCTAATTCATTAATCTAGTTAAGTATACAATTATTTAGTTATTTTATTCTTAATAACACATAAAAGTACAAATGGCAGACTTATTGCCAAAAGACATTTTCAGCCAGTCAACCAGTGATTATGAAATGGCGGACATAAAGATAATACAACAAAGGATACAAAATTTTATCGTACATACAAAGTTAGGAACATTATTTATCTAGGCTTAACAATTAAATATTTTACAAAAAATAAAAGTAAAATTACGGATATAGCCATAAAAAGTACCGTATATAATAAAAAGTATTTAGTCTAAAATTAGATTTCAAAACAGAGGATATTATCAAAAAGTTTGTCAACTTCAAACCCAGAAAAATGGAACATAATCTTTGAAAATGAACCAATGGTTATTGTAGAGTAACAATTTAATAATGATGGAACCCCAAATTCAGTTCTATGGGTTTTATTGAGTAGGGGGCCGCAGACTGGTATTGGCATACCGGTGTCCAATATAAAAATATAAATTTATATTGAGTCTCCTGATGGCATAAAATCTTACCATCCATAAAATAGAGAGCGCTGCACCAATCAACCTTTGTCCATCTTCATGTGGCGATCTGACGTAAAACATGACGTATCCGATGATGTAATTATATAAGGCGAATGCAGCTTGTTGCGGCAGTCGCGGGATGAAGCGGATCAAGTGGCGCAACAATTTGAACATTTCGTCTTGGTGATCGCGCGTGAGTCGCTCTAGTACATGTCGCAGGAATAGCGCCGAGTCTTCTACTAAACAACCCCATATAACCTATTAGATAAAAAGAACGAATGAAGCTGAATTATTGTGTTAAGTACTATGAGTATTGTGTTACTTTATAATCTTATTTTTGAGGGGGTTGTATTTTAAAAATCAAACTCATGAAAATATCGTGTATCTGAAAACCGTTTCTTAAGGACCGACTAGCTGGAAATATTATGTATTGTTTACAAAACATTGTTTTTGTGTATCAATTTTCTATTTCTCAAGTCGTATCGTATACAATTTTGCGTGAACTAAATTGTATTCAATACTTGTTCATGCTTTGTATTCACAAGGCAACAATCGCAGTGCAATTGCTCAGTTTGTAGAATAAAATATACAGATGACATTAAAGCTACTTGATTCGTGACTTTTGTTGTGAATGTAGTTGTCCAGTCTTTATGCGTTATGTGTCAAATTCGTGTTTTGTTATGCACTTAATATAAATAAGAGACTGTACACGGAATCATGCTCACCTGGTACGCGACTTCATAAACAGAACATCCATCATGAGAAACAGCCGCGTCGTCCAAGAGAGATATAATTTCAGCAACCGCAGAACATAATACAGAGGGAAACAAAGCAGACGCGACCTGAGTGTGGTGGGAGCCACGAACGCCTTCCACCATCTCCTCGTCCGCTGGAGCTGGAACACATAAATCATAATTATGAAAATATTTAAGGAAACGACATTGGCTTGACAATATGGATTGTTTTGTCATAACTACGTAAAAAAAAACAAAATAATATAATGAATAAAAGCTAACTCTTGTTAACAATGTATATCAGTGAACTCTTATAATGTACAAAAGTAGCGTGTGTTTCGGCCCTTTTTATTAACAAGAAACAGCGTTCAATAGCGAAATACTGCAGTCAAGAATGAAAGAAATATTGTTAATAAGTGGACATTTGGTGTATTATTAACGGATTCAGCTAGCGAGGTACCGTGAGGGAGTAACATAAGATTCTGTATCTTATACTCACGTTCAATATGATCGTCCGCAGCGTGATCGAGGGCAGGTTCCCTCGCAGCTTGTCTCGTAATCGGTATAGTTGTAATAAGGAAACTTTCCCGTTCCGCGCGTTTTTTATCGTTGCGTTGTTGCAGCGCTCTTTTTATAGCTTCTGTTTGTTGCTTCTTTCGAGTTTTCGTGGCTGTTACTAAAGACCGCTATAAAAGAGAAATACCATTTTGCACCTCACACTCTCGGATAAGTTTGATTTGTTTGTTTTTTTGCGTGTAAAATTGCATTTTATCCGCTAGCGTGGAAAAGTGTTATAAAACTAGAAACTTTCTATTCAAAGAAAAATACACATGGTAGATTCCGAATCGTCATTATAGTCTTTATAAGTTATTATTTAAATTAATACTATAATACTCCGGTTTGATTTTATTAAATTATTTTAGTTCCTTATATAATAAAAAATAGGAATAAATAATATTTAAAATATAAGTAAAAGAATTTTAAATGTATGGTGGGTGAAATTTCATAACATATGTATGATTTTAGGTGTGGTCCGAACCGCACCTAAAAAAGCTGTGTGGTATTCCTCGCTGTCGTGAGGTGAATAATTGTGTGTTTCGCTTGGTAGCAAAGTCTCTAGCGTCTCGTACCTTTGAAATCCTTCGCTTGCTCAGGTACTAACTAATATTACTACATATATAAAATGTTAGCTAGCGTGTATGGAGCCTAATATTGCTTTTCTGCTTAGCTACCTCAAACATCTGTAATAAAAAAGCCGGCTTACGCTGGAAGCAGCTTTCTCATGCATATTATTTTTATTTTTTTGTTTCGAACTAACGATAGTTTAAATTGGGTCAATAGATAAGACAAGACAATACGTGTGCCATTGTTTTCTAATCAACATCCATAATTTAAAGACAACATCCATTTTAAATATTATCAAAACAAACTACTACAAAATGGTCGTCTTTTTTTTGAGTGATATTCTTTAAACTGTATGTTGATTGATTTTTTTTCCAGAAACATATTTTGCTATATGTTCCGTATAACATAGCTGTTGCTTCTTACATGTCTTTCTTGATTCAAAGTCATCTCCATATCCTTATCTTTGACTTGAGGGCTCCACGGCGGATCAACTACGGCCAATGACTCAATTCCTATCTTCGGCGATGGAAGTGTGAATTCGATGCCGGGTGGAGGTACTTTGAACGTCATAGAAGCGCCTTCTTCCATACGTGGCCATACTTGATAGCGAAGCTTCCACATCACTTGGAACCGCAGTATTGCATTGATCCTGAAACCATATATTGTCATGTTTGGCGCAGTACAATAGGCACTTATATACACACAAATTGTATGCTAATCTAAAAAGTAACATTTCATTTTTTGTGTTTGTAGCATGTTGCGACTTTGTTATTTTTGAATATTTACATAATTTCTTATAATTATTGTAAAAATGCTGTATCATCAAAGTTGATGATAAAAATCACTAATATAATCAAAATGTGCGGTATAAGCTTACGATACTGTTCTTGTATTAAGAACAAGAGCCGAAATAATATTGTTTTACTCATTTAGAGATAGTCGTGTGTGTGGGTGTTTGTGTACGAGGGAGAGTTGTAATCAACCTAGAATATACGATTTATTTTAAAACTGTTTCAAAATAATTTACCTTACTCCAGGATCAGGATGTTTCAAGTCCTGATGCATAATATCTGTAGCAGTATTGGGTGTTTTGACAGCGGCTAATATGAACAGTGCAGCGGCACAAGAGCTCAATTCCCGATCAGGCTCCAACAGTAATTGCCAAGCGACGGGGGCGGATTCCGCAAATAGCTCTTCATTCATTGTTGTCGCACCTTTGATGAGGGTCGCTAAAGGAGTGTAATGAGCGTCGCGAACCTACAATGAATCACCGTGAATAGAAGTGAGTAATCTATAGAGATTTTTTAATTTCGATAAACAATAAAGTATATATGAAATGAATTATGTGCTGTAGGAGCGCAATTATCAATTTACATATTACGCGGTCATAACTACTTTGTGGTGTGAGAGGGAAATCTGTATTTTTAAATTTAAAATATGTCATTAATTATTGTTTAGTTCTCTTTTTATACCGTCTTAAATTAAAACTAATCAGCAGGCATGTAGGTGAAGGATGCCCGCTCTAGCAGAGCACCGAATTTATTTAACTCTATGCATTTATTTGTTATAAAGCCTCAGGTGCATAATAGGAACGGCATGTTATGATTGAACTTAAATTTATTTTCGTTGTGTACCTGTGTGTTCAAATATTTAAGTATTGGCGGCGGGTCTGCGGGAGGATAGGGCATGGCTCCAGGTTTGGTGACCGACGGTGCTTCATTATGAGGCAGTGTGTGTTCAACTCCCGCTGCACGATAGGCCAATCCGGCTGACTCAATCACAGAACGGTCGATCCTAGGAAACAATTATTATTTTAAGTTTTTTTTATTCAACTGTTGGTCCATTTTATCAACAAAAAATATATCAGGCAAGCGCGTTGACTTTAAGGGTCTAACTATTAAGTGGACGTACTAAGAAAATCCAGAGGTAGAGCATGATTAGGGCTACCCGATTTAATTCCACGTATGTTCTGCGATTTTTCGTAGTTTTTGAGGTATGAAAGTTCATACTTATGGAAGTCGCTTTAAGTATGATATTCAATATTTTCTTGTTGCGTTATGTTATCCCACTTAACTATAATTATTTTTTGTTTATGCAAGGTATGTTAATTACCTAATTTAGAAGCTCTTATTTTAATAACTGACGTTATTGTAAAAAATATAATTACAAAACTATATACATGGGCGTGATTCGGGTAGCCCTAGTGATGCTCTACACGCTAGGGTAAATAGGCACCTTCTGGATTATCTCGCTCCGTCTTAGATCTTGTCCTGGCCCCCTGGATCCCCAATCGAGGATCAGAGCTAACCCATTCTAAATAAAAAAAATCTCGGAACTTCCGGTTTACCCTATTTTTTAGGACATCGTGTATTATATGTGTAAAAAAGGCATTCACTGAAGTGTTTTTGTGTTTGATTCGTCCTTTGTAATAATATCCTAAATTATTACATTAAATCCTTCTGGATACTTATTTCGTCG
The DNA here is from genome assembly GCA_927399485.1 of Calamotropha paludella. NCBI lineage: Eukaryota > Metazoa > Arthropoda > Insecta > Lepidoptera > Crambidae > Calamotropha > Calamotropha paludella. The sequence continues at coordinate 14,157,725 of OV656815.1, read as the reverse complement.
GTAATGGATATGAACAAGGTGACTTCGGAAATCTTTTTCCGAAAGGAATGACTTATTTAATATCGTTCCGTGAAAGGTTTATATCCAGTTAGTATATCTGAACTAGTCTAATTAATTCAATCCGTATCAAGTCATAAGATAAATCCAGAAGTATATACATATATCCATATCCTCTGGACTAAATCTGGACTAATAAGATTAATTTCACGCGCTTAGAGTGGCTAGCGTTTTATAAGAATATTTTTTTATGTAGCTAATAATGACGTATATCACCTCTGTCAGCGTTACTGCTCTTTACCGTTCAACAGAACACACTTTATCTAGCGCGTCAGCTATCGCTTTCGCTCACTCACTTAATGTCTGTTCTGCAGCTAGTCTGCCGGTGGTTGGTGAAGTGACTGGCCAAATGTATAAATGATTTAGAGTTGATTAATATGATCGGATTGGGTATATTGGATATGCTACAAAATTTTTAAAGGTATGATTGGATATATATTCGGTATGGTATATTATAGCTCCAGGGTATAACTGAGTCCGTAGTTACACAAATCTAGTCGGTAAATAAAGTTTGTCTTTGTTTATATTATTTCTTCTGTACATTTGTTTGACACTAAAATCCCCCTTAACGGCGGGATTAATTATAATTACGTCAATTTTAATTATTTTTGTGAGTATTTTAAGGGGGTTCTTGGGTGGTTTAAATTCACTATCTGCCCCGTAGGTAGCGCTGCAATCGGACAGGGCGTATGCTAGGTCTGCTCGTTTATAACTATATTTAAATATCTAAGAATAAAGTACGAGTTCTACACGAAATACGATTCGATATAGTCATATCATAACTGACCTATCAGCGGAATGTTCAGAAGGTTTGCGGGTCCGCCGGCCCCGTCTGGCGCCTCCAGCCGCATCATCAGAATTCGCAGTATTCACTTCTGGCCCAAATTTTTCGCCGTAAATCTAAAGAACACAGAGAAAGAAACAATATATTGTATATTTTTTATATTACAAAAATGAATACAATTAAGGAAGTAAACTGAATATTTCGAAAAAAATATATATTTTATTAATTGAGAAAACTAATAGAGATATGAACATATATACAGACATATATATATATATAATATATATATATATATATATAATATTTTAAGACAGTACATGAATAAAACTAATGCATATCTCACGTACGTTTGTTTCTTTCTACACAGCTGTCAAATTATTTGGCATCTCATGCGCAATTAAACTCACTTTTCGAACGGATTTCATCAATCTGATGCAAGATCGCATGTTGCGTCGGAAGCAATAAGGGTGACAGAAGTTTTGGTGACAGCATACGAAGTTGAACGAATTCAGGAATTTCACCATCACCTGTGTTCAATAATGCATATTGAATAGTATTAAACAATAAACAACAAAAAGCCTATTACTCAACTATGATCTGGTATAATTTAAACCAAAGATTATAAAATTTAAACGGTCCCATATACGAGTATATATTGACGCCGCATGAAGCCACCACGTTATAGATTGTTGAAAATATTGTTCCCCGTGCACTTCGCGTTTTAAACTGACCACTATATATATTTGACTGCTTATAAATTAAAATGTTTTTTATTTATTTTTACAAATCGATATTAACAAGTTGTCTGTACAAGCAAGTGGTGTTTTCATTTTCATATTCTCAGATTCTATACGAGTTGGAGAACCAGTTACTTAACCAGCACCTTAATCGTATAGTTTATACAATTGAAGTTTAACTAAAAAGCGAATGTGAATAAACTTATTGGTTGTTAGTAAGTGATAATAATGCTGCCATAACGTAAGGGTATTTAAGTATTCAATTATTATAGCTAATCACTTTCATAGATTATCAGTCATATATCAATATTTATATTATGATTCTTTATGATATTCAATATTGCGTAAAGCTGATTGAAAATGCTTAAATTTTAAACTATTCTGTATGTTTTCCCACTTATTTAAGACTTTTCTAAAATAATTAGAGATCAAGATGTGAAAGCATTTTCTAATTTTGATTGCAAGATCGACTGAATATTTTATATTCTATAAATACAATAAGATGCACAAATGACGGCCTTCACGACAAGGATTCTAATTTAACTGTTGTTCTGTGAACGTAATACCACACGTAATAAGGTACATCCATAATCTGATAAGATACCTTTAGCCATGGGAATCCTTTGCTGTTATCTGGGGGATCAGTAGAGTTGCTGTCGGGACTATCTGGAGGGTGATCATGATCATCAGACAGAACACCCGGACTCTCTTCCCCACCGCTGTCTACTTCACTTGGCATTATAACTGTTCCCCCTGTGAATAACATATGTTTGGGAGCCCCTCTCCAAGAGTTAATAGCAATGCAACAAAACAACCACTACCAACTGAACGAAGCAGAGGACAAGCATCATTACGTAAAGTTGTTTGATCAATTTGTGTATTTACATGATCAAATAAACCTTATGGATAACTGAGCAATATTATTACCTGTCCCGGGATAAATTTCAGAAGTATCGCTTCTATCTGATAGCGAAGAAACTTTTCTTCTGCTTTGTATTGAATCTGACCTTCGATTCAAAACTGGAACAACACACATTTTTAAACAAATTCAGGTTATTTATACATGTTTTCCTTTTAACATATTCAAATAATAACTCTTTACGAATACTTTACGAAGTCATAATCGGAAATCAGAATCGCTACGATTTTATTCTTTAGACTAATATATATAATATATGTATGTTCTTTGTATGTCTTGAGCTCGTCTCCGGCTCACATTCCATAAAATTAATTTTAAATATAGCATTAATGATTCCAAATTTTACCGGATTACGAAATGCGTTTATTTTTGTCTTTTTATTTAATCCTAAACTTTTGACTCTTTTTCAACATTTGTTCGCTTGATTATTTTACTCTTGTTTGTACTAATATATATACATATATGTACTAGTAAGCAGGTAACCGGGAAAACCTAAGAGTGTTAATCATTCGATATTTATAAAATAAAATACTCATAATTTCCATAAAAATTCTGCAAAAGCTATTATATACTATGTCAATATACTACATAAATAAAATAAATTAATAAACTTATTTATTGAGTAAAATGGAAAAATTGATAACTAAATGTTGTTAGCAAGTTGATTATGTTCAGACCATGATAACTCTGCTAGAAAGTGATCTTTAAGTTTGGTCTTAAAGGAAGTGATAGATGGACAATCTTCGATGCCCAAAGGAAGTTGGTTCCAGAGTTGTGCCGCTCGGAAAGATTAGTTGTGGAAAAATTTATGTATGGTATTGTTTTTTTTTAACTGAATGCTTAATATTGTGTCAAAATTTCAAGTCAATTGCAGCAAAATTGACGAAGTAATGAGTATTTTTATACCTGTCAGATTTTTAAACCTACCCGATCCGAGCGCGATATTGTTACCTTGCAGATGTTTCACAAAAAAGTTATTTAGACATCATGGATGATAGCAAAATCCTTTATGGACCTGGCATTCATAATTTAGTGTAAGGTAAGCCAATAAAATTCGCTTATGAACGTTTTAAATCAGACTTTTTAGTGTTCAAAACTTCAGAACGTTTTCTCCACAACTCACGTTTTCAAAGTCGGTGTCCCTCATAACTTCAATACAACTGCACCAATCATTTTGATATTTTGAACACCATTTCTGTACATATTTACGAGGTTATGCTGGTGAGTTTTTTAAATTTGTTAATATATATATTTTTTAATAACAAATCAGCCGATTTTTCGCAAAAAATCGCGTTTTTCCTTTCAAAGTGTTCCAAAAAGGTGAAAAATTGAACCTCTTCCCTCCCGCCTCTCCTAGCGTTAGCTGGGGAAAACTATTATTTAACGAATTGAAAATGGAAAAGGGCGAAACTGAGAAAGGAAGATTTAGATGGGGTATGACGAGTTATTTCCATGAAGCCGGAAACACATTGTGTTGCAGGGAGAAATTAATGATGTGAGTAATAACAGACACAATGTCTTCAAGTACGGGAAGAATTATGTCAAGACTGAGGTTATAGCATCGGTAGCTATAACCTCAGTCTTGACATAATTCTTTTGTGGAAGAAAAAAGCAGCTGATTTAGAAACCGCGTCTATAACAAGTGGAGGTGAGGTGAATAAGCTATTTAAGGCATTGATGTCCACGGAAGTCTGAAGCATCTCCTTAGGCTTACCCACCCCGAGAGTTCTTAAAAAAATCCAAATTTGTTTTTAAATCCGTATTAAAAATACACACACATCTTGTGTGTGTATTTTTAATACGCATCTTGTTACAAAGATTACGGAGGTTTTTGTACGTTCCAGGCTCTCAACCTATGGAAACGTTTTATTATGACTCTTTTCCCTGTCACGATTTGCCATTGTCTTTCGGATTGCAGTAGTAAGCCATGGTGCAGGCATATGCTTCATACGTACATGTCTTACCATAGCATGTACATCATAAGTCCTTATCAATTAGGAAGTTAAGTAACTAACCTTAGCGTCAATATTGACAGCTGAGAACACCAAAGACCAGTTCGCATTTCTCTTGTCCTCAGGCAATACAAGTTCATATGCCGATATTTCCGAATAAAACGAATATTACGCTTAAGTTTTCGAAGACGCGCTTTGTAGCTTAAGTAAATTAGATCGTGATGAGAGAAGGGGGCTGACATCTGCCCATGAGACCCAACGATGTTAGGATCAGAGACAATGACTAGGTCTAGAAGAGGAGATCTACAATTAGGAAAATAGTTGGTTGGAGACTTCATTGGCAGTATATGAAGAAAGACAGAATCAAAATTTGGAACAAGACTAGGGTATTCTTCAGATAATTAAAATAATCAATCTGGTCAGTAGCGTTATAAATGCGCCCAGAAGTTTTTTTTTGTAGTGAATTACTATTTCTAGAAAAAGGTATTAAATGAAGCCAGTATAGACATATGAGGAGCAAGTTATGACCCTAGCATCAAGACAGCGCAGGTATATGCCCACACCACCGCCCCCAGCGCCAGTTCTATTGTTACGAAACAGACGGTATCCAGGAAAAGAGCAACACGTAGAGGGAAAAGATTTTAACCAGGTTTCAGAGACCAATACGGCATCGACCACGTCGTTGCCAAAGGAAGTGAGAAGATCAATGTGATGAGTACGCATTAATATGCACCACGGAGAGAGAATTCTTTTTATTTTCGTATACTTCTGACAGTTTAGCTGCTAGAGATTTAGAGTCAGATACAAAGGAATTTTCACTTTCAGCACTATCATGATCCTCAGAAGAACAAGAGAAATATATGTTATCTCATATTGAAAATAAACATTAATTATATGATATATATAATAAAGTATCAAATAAATATGATTATATAAAACACTTATTATAATTTTATTAAATTCACTCCACATTCCCAAGTTGATGTAAAAGCGAGCCCCTTAACATCTTCCTATGCAAGAGAAAAATCAGTGGCAATAAAAATTATCCTTAGATCAGATTTGCGTTAGGAAAAAAGTAACGTTTTATGTGTAGAACTATTAATTATAGAAACTTTTTTATTTGACAATTACTAATAAAGCGTGCTATTAAGATTGTTTATCTTCTGATTTATGTAAATAGACTTTAGAATTGATTTTTAGTCCATTGACGTTCTAACATGACTGATAACGTTTCGATCATCCTCATTTTCAAACTGCTTACATATAATTTTAATTTAAACTTTAAACTTAAGGTCTTAAGAATTGACATTTCACGCTTTTGGACTCGAGTACATACCCTGTCATGTAAAAAGATAATAAATTTTGTTTTATAATTCAATAATGAAGATATGCTCTATTGAATATAATAAGGATAATATCAAACTCATGAATTGTTAAAAATTCAGTTTGTTATGACCTACCATTGTATCATCATTCGAAAAGTATAACAAGTGCTATATTTAAATTTAATTTCAGTGAGTGTTGTCAGGCTTGTGTATGATATCTTACATTCGTCGACTTCTCTGGTGTCCTTTTGGCGAAGCTTAATGGAGCGCCGTTTGATGGATCCGTATGCTGAGTGGGTTTGTTGAGTATTGCGTCGGTGCATGCATGCTTTTCCTCGAGAGCCCAGTCGACCTTTCTTTTCGTCTGGAACGGGTGGTATGGCATCTGCCAACTGTGATAAATGAGATAATATTTAGGGTATTGATTCGTTTTCCATATTATTGTTTACAATAATATCATTTGCCAAAATGATTCTCGGTCAAAATATTAGTTTGTACTACTGTCATTTATACTAACAACACATAACATAATGATTTATTAGTCATAACACACATTTGTCATATAATTAGGTGCCATGATAGCAAGTGTTAAAAGTTATTTGTATTCATAAATGTTAAATGTTATATGTTACAAATTATATTATATATGTTATAAAATATTTGTTACCTAAAAGAAATAACACGGAGATTAATTAATCAAAAGGTCAAAAGTACCCTTAACCGACCAGCTTGTATGAAAGGTCTGATGAGAGTTAAAGAAGCGAGAGATATATGTAAAGATCGTGGAAAGTGGAAATCTGTAATCTCTGCCTATCACTGCGGGAAAGAGGTGTGATTATTAATTTAATTTTGCAAATCCGTCTATATATGACGAAGTTATGTCCACACGTACATATAAAAATAAACATCCGAAATGATAACCGTCTCCTTTTTGAAGTCGGTTAATAATTAACTTCAATTAAATCTCTTTAAATTTTGAGTATTTTATAATAGTTTGGAAACCTTAATATTAAAACTATAGAAGTTTCATACAAACTTTGCCACCAATTTTTACCTCCTTAGGGGTCGAATTTCGCAAAATTCCATTTTAGAGAGCACCACGACCTAAAAGGAACTCCCATGCAAAACATGAGCTCCTCCTAGCTCCTAACTCCTAGCATTTGTAGTTTCGAAAATTTCGTGTTGAGTGAGTGAGTGATTAAGTTTTTGCGGCGCGCATCCCGGTTTGAGGGAGGATTTCCCTTCCTTGAACGAGCCTAGGGCGGACAGGGGTGACCAAAAGCTGGGATACCCAACTCCTGAAGTCAGGAGCAGGCCGTCTCCACCCCTCCTTAGCTGAGGAAGGTGCTGGGAGATGGCGGAAGCTGTGGTTGCGAGAGTCCCGCGGGGGAACCTTAGGGACTCTCACTGCCGCAGGCGGAGAAGGGGGACGGAGGTAGCGATGCCTTCCTTCCTCCTAGCAAGACCAGCTGGCGAAGGATGGGCGGTCCTGAGCCTGCATTGCACGGTCTTGCCCGTCTGGGGGGATGCCCACATGCACCCGGGTATCCTCCATAGTGGTGGGGCCTTCCGGGCCAGTCTGTCAGGCACCCCGTGGTGAAAATCACCAACGACCCCATGGGACCAACGACAGTGCGGGGGTGCATACTTAGGTTTTTAGTGGGTAGGCCTCCAATCCTCCATCGGGCACTAAGCCGGATGAAGGAATAGAGGAAAGTCCCACATAACTGCGCCGCGCAGTATGCGTAACGCATTTTCCTAAGTTTAATAAAAAAAAAAAAGTGAGTGATTAAGTAAAACCATAAAGAAAATGACATAAAATCTACTTACAGTAACATTACTCCCTCCAGAAACATTTTCTGGTTCGTGGAGTACGAATGATATTTTCCTTTCAGTTTCAGCGCCAGCTATAGACTGCAAACTTTGTGCTGATGCTTGGGAATGTCCCATACTCGATAAAGCCATACTCCAGCGACGATTCGCTTCCCTGTATCGCATACAACAACAATTTGACATTCATGACAGTTAAAAATCGCCCATCCTGCTTTAGCTATAGAAGTTGTAATAGCTCTATTCTTCAATCTATTTACGTCACTTTCAGATCGTTGTGCATGCCAATGTAGCAAAGCAATTTATTATTTGTATACTAAGATAATCTAAACTATTGCAGTTAATATAACTATTAAAAATTTAGTATCGTATACAAAAGGGTGTTTTATTAAAAAAATAAAATTTAGTTTTTGTGTCAATTATCGTCAAGTTCTTTAGTCGTGGTTTAGTTCAATTATGTGGGTATTTTACAACATACCATGCAGTTTAGTTAGCCGTTAGCTCAATTTATGAATTTGGTAAGTTATTTTTTACAATACTGTGAATAATAACGGCGCTTGCAGAGCCAATTTTAGGTGTCGCTAGTATCAGGGGAATAGCTATTTGCAGTAAAAATTGCTCAATATAATTAAGGAACTGGGAATATTATCAAAAAAGGTTTAACTTTAAATTAAAAAATTTAAATAAAACATGCAGCTTCACATTGCAAATAACTATTTTTGTATAGGCCCCTAAAGTGCCAAACTTTTCGATAGGTGAAAAAATTACTAAATAATTTCGATCTTCCAAGTGACATTTGCACGTAGATTTTAAAGTGTACATTACCCAACTGTATGTACATTCTATTTTACGCATGCACGCATAGTGCTGTATGCAAGGAAACATGCATTATCTTTTTAGATCACATACTCGACTGGCATTAATGTGTGTTGACTGCTAAGAGCCCTGTTAAAATAAAAGTTTTGTCAAATGTATGCACTCTTTTAACACATCATTTCAAACGAACTGAACATAAGGAACTCACTTAGTCTTACACAAAATACGTCGTTTTTCCATCCATCTTCGCATAACATAATAACAAAACAAAATCAATTTACACTGTTTATATTAGACTACTTACCAAACAAATCTTCAAGTAATTCAAAGTAATTTTTTACCTGTATACACGGTCCCAAGGTCCTCTTTCCTTTAACGATGACCGGCAGGATTTTGGTAAATTCTGGTAGGTTTCACGTAGAAAAGCGGTGATTTCGAATAGTAGCACGCAGGCAACTAATCGAAGAGCTCGCGGGCACTCGGCCCCGATCGGTTTGCCAGGCAAGCGAATGCTGGCTGAAATTGACAATAGAATAGCTTTATTTATATAAAAAATTAAAGACTAAATTCACATGGATAGTAGCAACAACTGGTAAAACTAATGTAATAACTAATAAGTAATTAAAATTTTTGTTAAACAAAACAAAATCGTTTGATATATCTTACTGAGCAGTGTAGATACTTCTAACAAACAAACCTTTTGTTTTACTAGGACAGGGGTAAATTCAAGAGGGAAAGTTAATCACACCATTGGCCATCTGTGGCCACTTTTTGAGTGTGTATTTTAACATGTATCTCAGTACCTTCATCAAGAAAATCTTCTTCTTCATCTTGCTGCAATAGCTCTCGTTGTCCATCCGGGTCTGTTACTAAGCTAGCAACATTTTCTAGATGCTTTTTGTCTTCAATAAGCATTTCCTCTAAACGATTGCCAATAGCCTGAAAATAAGTTATTCATTTGGTAAAATGGGTAATAGTAATTGGTTAAAGCGAAGTAGTAATTGCCTTACTTCAGCCCATTGATAAAAAAGTTTCCCTGCGAGACGCCTTCTTAGCTGCGGGCTTGAAGATACTGAAGAATAAAAATTTTAATTTGTAAAGTGTGCGATTTCAAACAATACATAGATTTTATTATTTTTAATTAAAAAGGCTCTTACCAGAAGTTTTAGCAATATTCGTTTTAAGCCAATAGGGCCACTGGCCTTTATTGCAGTTATGTACCAAATGAGCACACTCCAATATGATAGAGGCTCTTCCAACGACGACTGTGTGTGGCTAAAAATAAAACAGCAAAAGTATTTATGAACTATCGATGGATGCGATGCACGGAGGGACACGCTCCATACAAGGGCGGTCATAAATAGTTAAAGTCCTGTTACTATCAATACATTGTATTATTTTAGTGACTTATAGTTGTAAAAGTGTTTTAGGAACATTAAAATGAAAGATGTACATGTATTTACGGAATAAAAAACGTTTACTTCAGTAAAAAAACAAATATAAACAATAACATACTTTTACCTAAATTTATCATGAACAAACACTTAAAAATTGGAATGTAAAACATATATTTTAAATAAAATAAGAGTCAAAACATTAATAACATTATTTAATTATCATAAAATAATAGAAATAAATAAATTAAAATTAATTAAATACAAAAAAAAACAAAACAACTAACAAAATACAAATAAATTATTCTTATTCTAACAATATTAAACATGTAACAATTCTATTACACTTTGTGACAGAGTATTTTTCTTTTTAGGGGGAAGTTTCCGAAGACTTGTAATATAAGGATCTGAATGTAATAATAGTCGTTGTATTAAATCTTGATTGGTAACTTCACGTGACATTTTTCGAGTGTGACTTCGTCTATAAATTTTGATATACTTATTTGTCGCTTCAGCAGCTTCTTCGGAAAGTTCTCCTATAGATAACAATGCATAACTTATAATATCTGATCCATGTACGAGTACCTTGTGGACAGAAGCAGGAAGACTATACCACGGATATTCCTCGACCAGGCTGTATGCTGTTTGTAATGCATAGTCTTTAAACTTGCATTCATTAATTTTATGTCCAGAAGATAACGTTTGTAATATTACACAACAACGATCTATGAGATCCTTATTCAAACCTGTAATTTCAGCAGATACAGCTGATTACAAAAAAAACTTCCTGGCCGTGTTTCCGTCGTTAGACGTCCAGCTTCCACCACTACGCGGCTTGTCAACTATTAAACCTAATCGTTCCCTAAACTGGGACTGTACATATTGTTTTTTATTTGATAACAATTGTTTATCACTATTTAGCCTAACTTGCCATTTTTTTATGTCTAATCTATATGAAAGATGAATAAAATATTCGAAGAAACGTATCCAAGAATGTAGTGGTGATAATCCAAATTGGTATCTACTCTCTATTACAGGTTTTTGTAAACATTCGTCTATTTTATTCATCTCTTTAGGGGTAGCATTACATATATAACATCTACTTGTAGATGTTTCACTTAAAGCACTACAAATTTTACCATCTACCATTGAAAGCTGCAACTTATGAGAAACGACCAATTCACGATTGTCGATCTGAATAAAAGTAGGTTGCAAACTTTCAATTTTATCCTTAAAATAAGCTTCCTCTTGCAAAGACACTGCTGTGCTTTCTTTCAAAAATTGAAATCGAATAGGACGGCAGTACCTAGTGGAAGGGGGTCGAGGATTTTTCCATAAAATTTTACAATTATCTTCAGCTAATTTTACAATAATTTGAAGGGGTACATAAGATGTCACAAACAAACTACTATCTTCTAAAGTTGAATCTGAAAAAATTGTTTGTATTCACTATATCCAGTGCTGCCATCGAATCCCCATTTCCCAAGTAAAGAGATATTAGACAAACAATCATCAGGAATCTGATCTAAGACCTCTTTTTGAGATTCAAGGATTCGAGAAGCTGTGTGATCAAAAAGACTTTGTAATTCAACTTCAGCTGAAGACTCGGAAACAGTTATATTAGAAGGGTAACATCTCTGTTTCGCTTTGGTAATTTGTTGGTAACATGGTAATACATTAGGAGAAATCTTACTATTAACAAAGTTTTTAATTAATAAATACTGATGTTTTGTCAACTGAGCATCAGTCACAAGTGACAAGACATCATCAGTGCTAACTCTAGATATACACGAATCGAATGAACAGTCTGAAACATCAAGCAATGCACTCACAGTAGAATCATAAGACTTTGACAAATCAGCTACTCTCCGACGTTTAGTCCTTTTACTACATTGCGTAAAAGGTTTTCGAGGACGACCACGTGAATGACACGGCGACGTTTCAGACGGAGTACATTGCTTATTGTTTTTCACAAGTTGAATTTTTTCAATAACATTAAACCAATCGGAATTCTTATATAAAAGCTTGGTTTTATCCCTATTACATTTTTTCCAGAATCGAGCAATAGCTTTACATAAATTATTAACAATTTTCTCTAAATAATGAATATCAATGTTCTGAGCATCGTTCAGAGTAGTCAACAAACTTTGTAGGACTTGACGACACTTTTCCGAGTCATTATCGGTATTGACAGTTAGCCATATTTCAAGAAACTGCATTCTTGAAAACGAGCATATATATAAATTACCTAAAACAAATAAAAAACGGTTAAAATTCAGTCACAAAACCTACACAAAGCACTAAGACTAAATAAACTAATTTCGTAGCAAATGCTATACGAGATAATCTGGCAACCGTAGCACCCTTGTCATCGCCAAAAGGGCAGATAAGGGCAGCCAAGTTTTAATTTTCCTAAGATAAGAAAGTCTAAAGATTATGGTGCAATATACCTCCATAGTCGGAGCGAGTGGGAACATATTTAAAAGTTTATTCAAACTTTGAATATTAAAATATAATACTCCAAGAAAAGTCGCCTCGTAGCAATGACATACTAAAGAAAATATATACTAAGATACAATTAAAATAAAAATATTAATTATTACATACCCTGTTCTTGGATATCCATTTCAGAAAAAACACACACAGCACTCACAGGTCCCGCAATGACAACAAATGACGTCACGCTTTTTAATGACTCACTGATAACAGTATTTACGATTGGCGATGCGCTCTCTTTGAATGCACAATAGATAATGAAGGCGCACTCTAATTACTGACCTATTTATAGTTTCAAAAGGTACCGCAACTATCCAATGTAACGACAAGGAATAAAATGTAAAACTAGAAAGCAGGTTTTTAAGATTTATGACCTATGGATGTCCCACAGTGCGATGTATCCATCAATATATATTGTTATCAATTTATTTAGATATTACACTTCCGCGCACATTACACGTTTAAATAAAACAACTTATTTACGATTTCTGGCGCATAATTGCTATTTAATCCTTAAGTTTCGACACCTTTATTTTTGTATTTTATTTAGTCATTAAATTTTCATTACGATTACAGTGTACACTATTGAGTCTACCACTAGTTCAGAACTTGGGAGGCCCTTAGAGAAAACTGCTGAAAGAAACTCGGACAGGGGACCGACCTCCATCTTACTTTTTTATTATTTGCAAAAAGAGCTAACTACATCACTAGGTTTTGGAGTGTGTCTTTGAAGATTTTTTTTAAATTATGGGATCCCAAGCAGGTGAAACGCTCCAACTTTTGTCTCTATTGAAATTAGGATGTTTCCTGATTTCAGTAGCCTTTGTAACGTAATGCGTTACATATTATATATAAGTTAAGCAAACACAAGTAAATATAACAAATATTTAATTAAAAATTGAATATTAAAATAAATAAATTTATTTAATTAAAGATATATATATCTTAACACAAATTTCATAAGTCGGCATTCTTAATGGTTCGTATAATTTTCGCGCGGTACCCTATATAAATTTGATTATCATTCATTTCTTTGTGCGCTTTGTCCGATGTTATCGGTGATCTCCGCGGGGGGAACCTAAACCCGCTCCTGACCGGTGCACCGAACGGGCGACCGTCGTTCTCCTCACAGACACGATCGGACCATATCGCAGGAATAGCGTTAGCTTAAATAAATTTCCGCAGTGTCATATTTTAAAAAGAAAACTTATTATATTTAAAATTACAGTGATTGTATTATATACTCAATACCAATATAATTGTTAGTGCCGTGATTCATTCCCCGACAGGGGAACAGAGTTCGGGCCGAAGTATCTATTTTATATTTTGGGAAGGCCGTTCCTCCTGTCCAGTTTCCACTCGTCTGGCTACACCGGCTCCTTCTAGCATCACGCACGCATCGAACACCACCACTGCCAGGGAAGTTCGGGACACGGAGGCAAACTATCGGTCGGGCAATGACTACCCGCCCTACTTATTTATATATATACTAGCTGTCCCGGCCACGCGTTGCTGTGCCGACTGCAGTGCCATCTGCCGGACTGATTTGTGAATCTAAACCATTCTCAGATCCCCTTGAACACACACAAAAAAAATCATTCAAATCGGTCCAGCCGTTTAGGAGGAGTTCAGTGACATACACACTCACAGAAGAATTATATATATAAAGATTTTGATAAAAATGATTTTAAGTGGTACGTAGTGTTACTCATTTACCTGCTAATTAGTAACCGCGACACCTTGTGTTGCATCCTAGAAACAAATCTTTGTTCTAGATTTGATATACTTCATATTCTCATGTGGTGGTAATCGACTCCGTAATGTACACTGTTATTGTAGTGAAACTATAATAACTAAATAAAATGCAAAACAAAATACATAATATTGATTAATATAAAGGAGATTGCCCAAATAGTATGGATGAAAGTACAGAACTAAATATTTTGCTGTGTTTGTTGTAAATGGGTTTCATTGATAATGATAATGCTATCTTACAAAATTCAACGTACCAACTGTAGTCAATTTTCATTATTTAAGAGATATTGATAGAAACAAATGGGTTTTTTCTAGGTTATAGCAACCTCAAAGTAATATGGATTTTATGTAATGTTTTAAGACTCGTGTTCGTGTTTTGAATGTATTTAACAAATTGCAGTTCTGCTAGGTCATAATTATTACGAAAATAGTGCCAAACAATGGTATACCAAGATAAAAATAGACAATTGATATTATACGTATGTAGGTTTATACTTGGATGGAACCAATTGTAAAAAACAATCAGATGAGATGATTGATTATTGACATTGACAGACTGTGACAGCCAGGGCTGTAACGTATATAATCAGTAACGTAATCGATGACCATTACCATGATAAATAACGATCTATTTTAATTTTTAAGGTATGAATAATCCATAATTAATTAAACAATGAAGTCAAGCTTAACATATTTTAACAGGTACAAATATTGAAATACGAATTGGTAAGTATTTTATTTGAATATGAAATCTCAGAATTAACGCTTTTTAGGAATTTAAAGTCATTACACAAAACGTACCAAATCTAAGAGTGCGGCCATGAAAAGCGCATCAGGAGTGGCTCCAGGTTGAGTTGCGTCCAACAAAAAGTTGAAACGAGCTAAGCCAGCGTACAGAGGCGCTGCAGCAACTAGCCGCCGTCGTTTGAGTACCACCACTTCTGACTCCCCCCCACCTGACCCCCCTTCTGCTGACCCACGACGTGACATATCTGGAATACGATTACCATTTACAACTGAAAGTGAAAAGTAAAAATATCGTTAAAGAAATAGTTCATGTTTAGAATCATATCATCCCAAGTATATCAATTAATATGAACTTTATAATAAATCATAATAATAATAATATAATATATAATAATATAATAATAAATAATAAATAAATATTTCTTACATTCACACCAATTAGCCTAGCCCAAAGTAAGCACTGTAAGCTTGTGTTATGGATACTAGGTTAACGGCTAGACATACATATAAGATACGTAGATATGTAAAATTCATAGAAATATATATAAAACACCCATGACTTAGGTACAAATACTCGTATTCATCATACAAACATTTGCCCGTTCTGGGATTTGAACCCGGGACCGTCGGTGCGAAAGGCAGGATCACTACCGTTGCACCAAATGGTCGTCAAAAAAATAAAAAATAGAAAAGTTATTTGCAGTTTATTGTAAAATATCAATAAATTGCATATTTCATATTAGTTTCATATCGTGATACGTAAATCAGAAAAAAATCATATGAATTCAAATTCGCATACGTGTTTCATTAACATTATGTATTTACTAATTTAGGAAATCAAAAAAAGAAGTTTGACTGAGCATGTCCTCGAATGTGATTGGCACACTTGGTGGCGGGGCTTTTACAAAGAGGTTGAGCAACGAATTCTGCTATAGTACTTACAGCCACCGCTTGTCTCTTCTATGCTACCATCTCGTTTTTTACCCATTTTTCTTAGACCGAATCTGTTCAATCTGTCTTCGACGCGTTTTCTGGCTCTGTAATGGTTAGAAATATTGTGAAGTTTCAGAATATTGTAAGTAGTACTATATAATATATTACATACAAAGACGTTTACAGTGAGGACTAATGATATATAAATATTATAGAACCATGTCTTATTGAATTGACAGTAAACAAACAGCGGTAAGAAAGTAAGCAAATAATTTAATGTTCTATGATGTACTATCGAGGTCTCTCGTGCCTTACCACTTTGTAGAAATATTCGTTTGAACTGATCGCATCGGACACGCCCACACGACCCCTCATTGGCTTCGTATTTTACTACGATTTATACTACGGCCAAAAATAAACAACCAATTTTAAAATCGCCATTGATGTCAGTACTGTCAACTGTCAATTTGCTCTCACTTGCTTGTTTGCGCACGCGCGCCATTGTTCAATGAATGGAGTGGAGCGTGGCCTGAAGCGATAGGCATCGTGCAGTGTGCTAGCGACTTACGACTTAGGACTGATAAGGCGCCAGAGGCTTTGATAGTACTTATATTATTGGGCCTGACTGAACCGATAGGATTTTATTTGTTACTTTAAGATATTGAATCACTTAAAGGTAAATTATATATTCGATTAGATAGTGTTACTATTTATTTACCTATTCAAAGTGTATCCGACCCGTCGTTTAACGTGTACCGGTCGACTTGAAAGAGGTGGAGGGGCGTGTGGAGGCCTGGCCAATGAGATCATGCTGCCTGATATAGGAAGAGACTCGCCTGATCCGCCGCCGTTGCGGATCAGAGATTGCGACTGAGGTTTTTGCCGGAACCAGTTTACTGTAAAAAATATTATGATATTGCTTTGCTGTGCTAATATTTTGTAACTTATAACTGAGAGAAAACAGTGATATAGATACGGTACCCTTGTTGATGATGGCGATGTTAAATTTCATATAAGAATGATAAAAAATTGCATAGAAAGAACACATAATTTTTATAGTTATAAAAATGATGAAGTGTCTTTCAGTTATGTTTCGCCAACTGTGACTATCTAGGACAAGTACAAAGCGCCTTTTATTTAAAATAAAACCGGAATAAAATAAATTAAGACTTACCAATGCCACTGATATGGAATTTCGACGGTATAGACTTTGAGTGAGATATTTTATGGTGTGGGGTGATATCCGCTGAGGACGCAGAAGGAATGGTTCTTTCTGATTGTCGAGGTGTCAGTTGATAGCGTCTTGTACGAACTGAAAGAGGCGACTGACTAACTGACTCTTCTCCGCCCTCTGTTTCCAATAAGCTCTGTAAGATAAATAACTTAAGTAACCTAAGTTTTTGCAAGTTGATCCAAGTTAAGGATTCATTTTACGCCTGATCTTATTTGAATATACAGTTATCACATACGTCTATTTTCTTAATGTCAAAATAAAAAATTCTATGCCATTAGTTTACTTTTATACAAAAGAGTGGTGAACAAATATTTAGCCCACTTGATAATAAGCTGTCACTTGCAAGCTGAGGCACTGCTTGCAACACTTGCAACTAGCGCGACGGTAAGCATGACCCCGTACTCTTGTAAGTCAACTTACATCTAAGAACTCGGGTACTCTACCTACTGATGGGATTTTTCGTAAAGTGCACATATCAGACGGGGAAGTGCTTATTTCGAAGGAACTATAACCCATGTTCCCTGCTTCCCTATGCGTTGAGCGAATCACAAACATAGGTTGAACATATTTGTTTATATTCAGGATTATCATTTTGGGGAATATGGGAAATCCTTCTCCCGAGAAGCGGAGAAATACAGATCGATGTGTATTGACATCTTTTAAGTTTTTAGGCTCTTCGGAGCTTCTTATTTTTGAATAGGAACATTAGTTGATTAAAATTAATATACTTCAGCGATTACTTTGGCTGTCTATTCATTTTACTTAAGTCCCCGTGCGTAAGGGTGGCTCTAATAGAGTTTCCAAATACCGCCTACGTGATCGAGATCAAAAAAATATACATCTATTCCATTTTTGGGACAATATACGTCTATAAAAGCCAAAAGTGATTTGAATCCCTCATATGTTTACGCGACAACTTCTCACATAGTCATTTTAATCAAAATATCCCTTCATAATTATTATAGCAATGTGAGAAGGCGCTACTTGGCTTACAAATAAAAATTGTTCGAAATTAACGAAATATTAACTGAAATATAATCTGGTGTCAAATTCATAATCAGTTGTTTTTTTATCATGTGACTTATATTCATATATCAAATTAGCTTGTAGATTTGTCGTTTTATTTTAAGGCGATCTTCGTTTTTTTGTTTATTATTTATCTATGCTAGGGATTATTGACAGAAAAATATAAATCTAGTTAGTAAAACCTTTGTAATCTACAAGAGATTCTAACAGTCTACCTTTATACTCACATGTGCTCCAGTTGATGACGTACTCCTCTTTTTGAAAGTAAACTTCTTATGGCTTCGGTCATCCGCGGCGCATCCGGAGTCCGCTCCAGTATCGGAACCACGCTCATCATCCGCTGTACGAGGGACATGCCTGCGTCATAATTAAAATACATATTCAATTATGGTCTTCAAGATTAACTTACGATCTAAAATACAACTATAGCTCTTTGCAGTAAAAATAAATTTCTAGAAGGGCTATATACACTCATAGTTACGGTCCAGTATTTCTATTCTAAAAAATGCATTTATTTAAATTATACAATGTATTTTTATTTTTTTTGAAAAAACAAGCTTGTATTAAACTGTGTACTTTATCCCAATCTAATACAATTCTACTACTAAATACAGATGTATTACATTTTTTCCGGGGACTGTCCAAATGTACTGCTGTGTCCAGAAGACTGTCGGACGTATATCTTGTCGTGCACATCTTTGACACTATTTATAGACAAATTATATCCATTAAATAATAATTCAGCATTAATTATAACAACTTAATCATGAAATATACAAACCTGATGACTCTAGTGGTTTGCATATTGGATTCTTTCTGCTGACTGTCAGGTCTTTCGGCAGTATCTAAAAGACCACTGAAGGCAACCACTCGAAATATACCCCCGTGTGCTTCCCGAACGTAGCATAATAGAAGACGAACTTCCATGTATAGTTTCTAAATAAAAACAAATTTACGATCAAATTGATTTTGTCATAAACTTCTATAACAAAGATATTCCCTTGTTATTTTAAATGCAAGTTTTATTTAAGCTATATTCTGCGTTCTACGTATTTCGCAATTTATGGAAAGAATGAATGTCATTGATTAGTCATTCACTATTAATAAGTTGTACAAACGTGGTGCATGTGAAATCCAATGCATTGATAACAGGAAGCCTATGTGCATTTCACACTTTATTATAAATAAATAAATATTGGCTTAACTTACAGTATTATCTAACATTTTTAGTTCTTTGTGCATAAGAGCGAATCTAGTGACAAGTACTCTAAACGTGGACTCAATGAAGAATGTTTCTATTGCTCTGTTTGCATTGGCTCCTTGTCCAGCTCCAAAGTTGGTTGCGTAACCGTTTTGCAAATGGCTTATATCTGGAGATTTGTTACTGCGTTTTTGTTGGCCTGAAAATTTTATAAACATTTTGTATTTTAAACAGTCGTTAATGACTAGGAGCCGCTTGTTTCCAAACTAAAAGGGCAAAGCACCCAAAAATAAACGCTTGCTGCATTTAGTTCTTTCGCATATTGTTTTTTGTACATTCACAACAAATCTCAACTAAATAGTATTACTTACTCATAGGTGAAACCAAAGTCGCTGGTTCCACGCAATATCCAACTGTAGCATGCAAGTTGTCAAGCACCTCCCTAATAGGTGCATATTTGGTCATTTCCTTTAATCGTAAAGTGAACTTGGGTATTGAGGCGGAACGTAGTAGTTTAAGGGAGTTTCTGGCTTGAACTCGAAGACATTCAGCTTGAGGGCCGCGTAAGGCAGTCATGCAGCCGTGGGAACACCCTAGCTGACGAAGAACTCTGGAAATATATTACGAAGATGTGACAACATGGTTGCTATTTTTCTAGACTAGTAAAGAATAATAAATAATAATCTTTATTTGCATAGTTTTTTGTATAAATTCAAAATAATTTTACTCGTAAAACTAAATAACAATATTGGCACGGAAAAAAGTGTTAATTTTTAAATATATGTACGTGTATGTGATATTTTATTGAAATACGTCTTGTCTTTTGTTTGACCTTAACAGAATAACAGCGCCTCTTAGTCTATTCTGTCCAGCTGTGAATGACACAGAAGCAAAATGATGAGGCAGGGTATTTGTTGACCCCACATAGTAGTTTTTAAGTTCTTACTACTCTTTGTGTTTTTCACATTGTTACGTCCCTTATTTTCTCCTCCTATTTGTGTTTTCTGTCTGTCTGTCTGTCTGTCTCTCTCTCTCTCTGTGTGTGTGTGTTTGTGTGAGTCAATAAATGTTTGTTCAAAAATAAAAGTGGTTCTAAAATGCTCCTTGCGGTACGCCACCTTTTATGATATGTTATTTACTAATTACTTTTTCAATAAATTCATTTGGGCATATTTTGCATAACAATATATAATTTGTTTGCAGTCAATTAAATAACTTTTTGAAAAGTTTAACGCATTACCCCTAATGTACCCGAACTATAATATACAAACCTTACACGTGGTACACTACATACATATATATGTACATCGATATATCATCATGCCAATAAATACTATATAAAAGCTACCGAAAAAAATATTTATGTTAATAGATTTTATTATTTTAAGATAATATGACTTAATGTAATTACTTTATTGGTGTGAAACTGTTTTAAAAAAAATAAGATACATAATATCCAGCGGTTGTGGAATAGGTTAATGAGAAAAGTAAAACTTCTTAAATTACCTGAGTGTTATATGCATAACCATAAAATATGGACAATCTAAGTTATCTTCATCCTTGGATTTGTCCTTAATACTGTCTCCCCCTTCTATATTTGTTGAGTCTTGACTTTGAGCACATGGTATACCGGAATCCCTTTCCTAGAAACATAACAGTAATTTACATCCAAAATTTATTTTAATACTCTATGTTCTGTATTTTTTACCTTATTATCTTTATCCTTAAAATCAATTAAAGGATCTACAGTGCCCGTAGGTGGATCTTCTACTTCGTCATTTTGCCAATTTTTGTGAACTCCTATCTCCATTAGCGTGTCCACTAAATTAAGCATCACTTCCATAACTCGAAGAGTGATATAAAAACTATCCATTGTTGATACCGAATACACAGCCTAGAATAAATAACAACATTATTTCACTTTAAAATCACCTAGTTACATATATTAATATAAAAAATTAGTTAATATTGCAACCAAAAGCTTTTGTACCTTTAGAACGACTTGAAAATCGATATCGCCGTCTTTGGTAATATAATGCACTGATCCAGGAGCTTCTTGTATCTCTTCAACTACGTATGTGATGTTAGAGTCTGTTTGTGATCGAGTAAGGCTGGGTTTACGTTCTGGAGTCGGTATATGTTGGGAACCTTGCATACTCACTGAATCAATCTGGGACTCCATCGAACCCTGTGATTTAAATTTAAATGATTTTAAATTTGTTGAAATTTTTCGTGTTTGTTTAAGAAACCTTGGTCCAAAGATTGTAATATTATGATACAAATAACAATTGTATAAAATTAGCGAACACTTATATGACTCATTTTCAATAATTGTAATTATAATAAATAATAACGATAAATAATGTATAAATAAATAACTTAAGTATTATGATTTTTATATATTTTTGCATTTTTCAATCTTATCTTACACGATAAACTATTTTAATAGAAAAAACTGGTTGGTTGCCTGTAAAGTCGGTATACGGGCGAAAGTTTTACGTGACAACGACTTTGAGTGGTAAAATAATTTTAATGTGAATATTCATTCGTATAGTAGGAAGAAGGATGAAATAATAGTAACAATTTAAAACATTTATTTATACAAAGAATTATATTTAAAACATTAATTTATAGGCACGCGTCCCTTCCACTTTTTATGTCTGTCTCTCTCGCTCTTAGGCGGGCTAACCATGCCCGAGTGGAAGGGACGCGTGCCTCTCACTCGCTCTCATTGTAAGCGCATAACGTGAGCGGAGCGTAACGCAGTTTCTTGAAGTGTCACCCGGCAAACCAATTTATAAGACGTTGTCACGTCAAAATTCTAGAAAAAATCGACTCGGCTCACAAGTTATTCTCAGGCGGGAATCAAACCCGCAACCTTTGGATGTCCGATAAATGCTCTCTCAATCTCGTTAGTATAAAACTACCTTGATAATTATCATAAAACTCAATGGCTATTTCATCTTAATCGATTGTCCAAACTTTTGTAAAAATGTTTCTTTCGAATACGTTGTTTCATGTTTCATTCATTGATGAGACAACGCTGGACCACAGCGTTAAAAGTAGCAACGTACTAAATAATTAAGACAGGTATTCACTAGGCTCGGTAGATCAATTGGGAGAGCATTGGATCGGGTATACAAAGGTTGCGGATTCGATTCCCGCCTGCGAATAACTAGTGAGCAGAGTCGATTTTTAAATATTTTTCCAATAATAAAATTTATCATAACGATAGCGATATTTATCATAACAAATACAATATTTACTATATATATATTTACTTTATATACAATATATACTATATATACAATAATTACTTTAAAAAGAAGATAAAATTAATAGCTACTTCAGGAACGCGTAATAAGTTTTTAAAGCATAGTGAGTTTAAAGGAGCCTTTCTTTCTTCCATATAACTAAGGCTAAACATGTACCTAAGATTCAAAGATACCAAAAAGTAGCAAAAAATTGTATCTTCCGAATAAATACTTATTTATTTTTAAATACATTTGTACCACTAAAAAAAATCATTATAAAATATACATTACTTGCAACAAATGTTTTTTTTTAGCTGGCAAGCACAATTGTTTTGACATTTTTCGATATTCAGTCTTAAACATAAAATGTATACAAGTTTATCAGCAACATACTGCTTTATGAATTCTTCTGTTTTTGATATACACCGTAAGATCAAGAGCAAAAACAGATATTTATTGCTATTGCGAATCATTCTAAGCGTTTAGTTATGTTATCAGCCTACGGACTTTACTAAAATACCGTGTTCCAGAGCCGCGAAAAACTTGTTAAAATCTAACCGACTGTCACACACAAGTGCCACATTAGCGTTTCTTTCTACACAGTTGTGATTTAGTGTATAATTTATTGTGTTTTATTATCTTCGTAAAAATCGAATTTATGGGTATATTATATATGAAATAAGTGTTTGTATATTATTATGAATATTTTCAAATAACTTGTACCAAGGTACATTTTTGGCCCAAAAAGAAAGGTCTCCTTTGAAGGAAAAAAAACAATAGAAGGGCGAGCTCTTATTGTACCATGTCTATATTAAAGTGATCTTGCTTTTATTTCGTCTGTCTACCTTTCGTGTGTATTATTGACGTGCCTTGGCAAAAATTTGAAAAATCTTTCTGGATTACCTGTCGTGTCTTGGACAAGTAATCTGGCGATGGTGTTGGAGTGTGCTCTGTTACTGTAATGATAGGGTTGTTTTTCTTGTGGGTGTAAGCCGGCATTGTGTGCGAAGGTCCATGTGCACGCTCTGTCCTCGCTTCTCCAATGTATCTGAAATAAGGAGTAGTAACGATAATTAATCACTTTACGGACGCGATTTATTTTGTAACATCTGTTTTTCATAAATATTTCTATGATGAAACAGAAAAATGTGTAATAAGACAAAATAAAAAACACGATTAAATTTCCGATGAAATAAAACTCATTGATATTTTAATATATGGTCTCAGGTTATAGGAGTGTCCCTGAAACCTGACACAAATTGGATTTTTTCTAGTAATGTTTTTATATGTGTAATAATTTACAGAAATGATTAAATAACAGAAATAAAATAACATTATTATTTTTCAAGTTTTAAATTATTTAATATAATTAATAATGCTATGTGAAAATGATTATTTAAGAAAATAATTGTTTTAGTTAACTTCTTCTTTAGTTTTTATCGGATTAAATTGCAGACATGCAATATCAGACTTTTAATCTGTATACTTAATTTCCTTTTAATTAACACTCTTAACTGATATAAATTATTATTTCTATAGGAAATTTATCAATAAAAATAGTTATGTTCGAAGTCTGGTGTCTACACTGGTAGTATGATCAACAAAATGCTTTGTTAACTAAATCGTCAATGGAATAGTAAAGCTCTCAGATGGACATAATTTCAGACGTTATTTAATTAATTTAAGTCGAATAATACTATCAAGTTAGTATATCCGTTTAAAGTACCTATATATTTACTAGTTTTTATGTATCCGCTATTCACGTAGACGTTATTTGCGTAGTAGTCTTCTCCGTAAAAAATATAATAATTTCCATATGTGCAGAATAGTGCAGATAGTCATAAGACCAGAGATCAAAATAGGTAGATTGATTTCCTTCTTAGATCATGACATAAATAACATGGACCTGCATTTTAAATTGCGGATTGGACCGAGTGATGAAATTTTATACAAGGCTAGTGATTAAGTAACTACTGTTAATTCTTAGTATAATAAAAAATAGTAATTTCATATCTCTAAAAGTAAAATAATATATTTTACTAGTCGTAGTAGACATACTGTCAAGAAACAATCTATAAAAGGAAATGTTCAATTGAATGAATACCGTTCCGTAAAAATATTAAAGGCAAGAAATACGAAATCTTTAAATATACAAAGTACATTCAAATTATTTTTTTAAGTTAAAATGTCTGCCATTTGTACATAGTGTTAAACATTTTTAGAACAAAACTTGCTCGTGTTTTCCGAAAAGCATGTCCATATTACCATATACTGAGATCCTACTGATTCCCATACTAAACGATGCCTGTCCTATGGGAGAAAGTGATTTTCATACATTAGCAGACAGCAAATGAATATTGTAAAAATTTAAATACACAAAATTAGGAAACGACTGAGTGCATATGCTTTGTGTAAATGTCATTGCATTGTATTTTATTACGGACATTTATAATGTGTAGGTCATCAACCTATACAAAACAGTCAAATATTCTAAGCCCTATTAGTAACAATTAAAGTTGAAAATCAGTTTGGGAGATTTTAAAGTTTTTAGATTAACCTGCTGTTCACTATAAATTTCATACTATATTTAAAAATATTCTCCACTAATAAACATTATAAAAACATCTCACATATGTTCATCTGAAAGCATGGCGGTGCGGTTTACAAAGCGATTTGTTTACCATGCCCCTGATCCAATTTGTAGGTATTTTTAATGCTATGTTATTTAAATACAGTAAAGAAAAAAGTAGCAACAGGCAAAATATTCGTATTATAAGTTAATTATCAGTGAACAGTGTTATTTTTTTGATAGTTCTAAGTCATGCTCATCATACAGTGACATTAAGCCACGTTTTATTTTGTACACATTGGTATTACAGAACCAATATACAATACAACACTATTAAAGTATTTTGCTTAAGCGTTGCACTGAAAACACTGTAGGCTCTGTGTTCAGGCTTTTATTTGCGATGTTCTAATCGATGTAAATACAAGTGTAGGGTGGTGTGCGTTAGTTTACGTGCATAGAATACATCACATCGATGATTGTTACAGTGTTCCGCAAGCATGTGTGTAGTGCTCTAGGTTTTATCAAAATAAATGTGTGTAACTTTTGTAGCAAGCTTTATATGCTCGAATGCGATTTCGAAATTCCAATTGTTGCTAGTGATAAACAAAATGAAGTAAAACTAGCCGGAAATAAACACGATGCTTATGCATTACCGCTTAGCATATCTGTGGAGCGATACTTGCATCTAAGGTACGAAGCGTCTAATTTCTTTGGTATATTAATGCGCACTTACCCATTAGAGGCTAGCTCATCAATCAAACAGCTAGCGATCGTTTTGTTCGTCCATTACAAATTGTACGGGTTTAAGCGTTATAAACACGGGAGAAAGAGAAAGATTACATTTTTTAAAATAGGATTTATCACTCAATGTGTAAAGAAATCAACCATGCTGTGCTCTTATCAAGAAAATATTGTGTAAAAGAAATATAAGTGTGGTCTCAAAATCACCTGATAGCCAATTTCGCATAATCATGGAGAAAATCAACTAAATCGGCTACGAAGTTTCAACGACTAGGTCGAAAACAGGTTAACTAATTGCTAAGTCTGCCTAAAAAATATAACGATATAATGGTAATAAATTCAAAAAGATTGTTATGTATTTCAAATAAAGAACTAAATAAGTCAAGGACGTAAAATTGGAAAAGACTATGATATAGTAAAAAATATATAAATATAAATTTAATATGTACTCACCTTAAACTTGGCATACTCTTCCCTTTGATAAGATTGCACTGAAACAAATCGCCTGTTAGTCTGGGGGCAAATGTAGGGAAATTGTTTCCCAATGCAGAGTTTGGTCTATCGTCTGCATGGTCTAGACTTCTATGGTATTCCTAAAACAAGGTATTTCAAATAGAACATGCACAATGAGATGAAAGAATAAGAAGAGATAGGAAAAAAAAAATAACTACAGATATCATTCTTACTGCAGTGTAAAATGAAAACTTGTGGTCTTCTTGTCCGATCTTTTCCAAAGCTTTGTCGGATTTTGATAAGAGTTTCGTCTCAACAAAAGCCTTAAGGTCAGCCATTTTCATTTTACGTTTTATTTTTTCGCTAGAACGTCTTGTCATTACGGATTCTTCATCGATTTTCGGGCTAACAGGAAATGGTATTTCTGCCAAAGGAGACATGTCCTTTAGCTCAGGAACTTCCATAAAATTCTTTAACGAATCTCGCTCTTTCATATCTGGACTCTGATATACTGATACTTCAATTTTAGGTATGGGTAAAGAGTTGCTTCTCTTCCTTGGTTGCGTTTGTTTGGACATTTCATCACAGATGTCTCGTAATCTAAAATAATGAAAAATAATTCATATTTATTCCAATTTGTTTGCATTTTACGAACAGTGACTGGGGTCACCTTTATGGCAAAAGAGGCCTGTGGCAGCTGATTTCGCATACCTACTGAGGAATCAATATTTAGACTTAAGAATGATGAAAAATTATGATATATTATTATGATGTATTTTAAACGCAATTTCTCTATGAGCTAACAGAGACAAGTTCAATATGTGAACGCCAGGAAAGGGGCTGATGTCCCATAACTGCCAGATGCATTGTTCTATCAATTTTATTAATAAAAGATCAGTGAAAGTTATTAGATATATGTAATGATCGCAAGAGTGAATTATTAGTTTAAAATCTGTATTCGGTTGTGTGCGGTTTTGGATAACATAACAGGTGTAGTTGGTTTCTGCAGTGTTCAAAGTCAGTAAATTATTCTTCAACCTGTTGCTAATTTAATAGAATAGAATAAAATACTATTTATTGGCTAAAATTAAAGTTCATACATGTATTTTTAAGTAACACATGTTTTGCCAAATTTTGCGGCATTCAAATTAATTACACCCATATCAAAGACTTTAATTGATGTTGCACATAATTATTAAAAAGCTCTCTTTTATCGTAGAAAACTTTACTACAGAGCCAGTCATACAGTTTTCTTTGAAATCGAAGGCTACTTAATTTTTTAAATTCAGACGGAATTTTATTATAAATGCTCATACACAGTCAACTTTTATTGTATTTGGTCGATTTCGGTATATTCTCTAGAACAAGTTTGTCAGGGTCCCTTTTAAGTTTGGAGTTTATGTCACTAGCTTTTACAAACAAGTCTTTTTGTTTGTTTACAAAATAGCAAATCTCATAAATATACAGAGGCATCATGTTAAGGCAGGCCGTAGGCTGTATTCTGCAGTTCTCATTACAGTAGCACAGTATTTCTCAGCGAAGACATGAGCAATATCATCGGCATAAAAAAGTCGAGAACTATGTCAATTTTTATGTTACAGAGCTCATTAATGATAACTAGAAAAACGTGGGTTCTATCAAATGGTTATTCTCCGATTAAGCAAGTGAGAGCTGGATAACTTCAACGGAAGGTCATTATGTATAGGAATGAGATTCACGAATTCATCGAGTATTTTGTTAAACATGCATTTCAATGATCAACTTTTTTATAAACACTGTATTTTTACCTGTTGTATAAATAATGTAATGCCCAATATACACCTTCTTCTTGCCACTGAGAAGTAAAAAGACAACGCAGTGTTGCGACGTCTAAAAAAGTTGCAGCAGATACCTGCAAAGAAAGAAATTGAAACTGTTGATCGAACGGTAATCGTGAATTATTGAATTAGTTTTGTTTTAGAAATAAGTCAGGTAATATATTTAAAAAAAATTCCATAAAGGGAAAGCTCTTACCTATTACAATAAAAAAAAAAACGGTTCTAGCTGCTCAATGTGTTCAACTGTTCATTTTAGTTTTCCACATTGTTATGTAATATTATAATTATTTTACTCTTATTACATTAGTACTTACGTGCACTTGTTTAGAACATGAAGGTTTCTCTGCTGATGTAGGAGAACTCTTTTGCCCTTGCCCACCGACACCACCACTATCAGACAGGGACTCTTTATCTAAAGAGCTGTGGAATTAAACATAACACGCATCTACAAATTTCCTTCGATCATGTGATATTATTGGTATGTCCATATAATTCAATAACCGACAATAGGTTTTATTCACATTCCCGTTACTGATTGAAAGTATAGACATCCATAAACTATATAACCATTATTTAATGATAAAATGAATCTTCGCTTTAGTAGCGTAATGTCCACTATATCAAAAAGACTACTATACCAAAATATGACTAATTCTAATAATCATGTCCACTCCTCACTTATTTTCCATTAATTTTAACCACAGAAAGACGGCTAAAGACATCTGTGGTTGAGACGAGAAGCGGTTAATGTGGCTAATAAAATGTTGCGGACAGACAGAAGGACAGACACGAACGAAAGCAAGTTAATTAAAACGTGTACTAAATACTAAATAGGACATAACCCACCTCATTTTAGTGACTGGAGGTAAGGGTTTGATTCCTGCAAGTGTTTTATTGGCAGGGTCAGTCTTGCGAAGCTGGAAGATACTAGGATCAGCAGAATACACTGTATAAGTTTCTTTCACAGTTCCACCGAAATTTTGTTCTGATGGTAAGCGGTAAATGAACTGAAAATAAATAACATTAAAGTATTAATAAGTTATTTTCTGCAATCACTGCATGTATCCACTATAATAAGTATTACAACTACTATTTTAAAATTTCTCAAATTACATTTGGCAATACCAAAAATGACAAATAAAATGTAAATACTTGGGTTTGATGATATTTCATATAATTAAAATTTCAATTAACAAACGATTTAAGTTCGTCAACCTATTATAAACTGATAAGAATTATTGCCTAAAAAATACCAAGGCCCGGCGTAAAAGTTTCGTATCCTAGATTAACATAATAAATAAAATTAAAATTGTTAACTATCACTACCACTCTATATGGTGGCTTATATTCTTTGTCTTTGCTTAGGAAATTTTGTTGGCCTATGTGTCTGCAGGACACGCTGAATTATAAGTAAAAATGTTATTGATGTGTTTTATGTAATTATCAGCAATAAAGGCTTTTGTATTTTGTAGGAAATTTTGTAGAGGTATCAAATTATTGATAGCTTGTGTGTTGATATTGATAGGCTGATGTTACCCAGATTTGTAAGTATTTTATTAACTGTAGTCTACAATTATATATTTTATAATATGTCCTACATATATATTACAACTTAACTTAACTTAACTTAACATGTTATGTAATTGACAAAAAGTGTATTAAGTTAAATAGAAACTTAATATGTCTTACAACATGTTCTTCCTCAGTGCTGGAGCTCTCTTCAGGTATAGTTTCAGGAAAGATTGTATCCTTAGGAGAAGATAACCAGGGTTCCTCTTCTGTGCTTGCCTGCTTAGACGGAGCTTCAGATTGTGACACAGAGACATTTTGGCTTGGTGGGCTACCATTTACTGGACCTTCTTCTTTGGAGAATTTACCTTTCACAAATATACAGAATTTGTTTTTGTGCTTGATTCTAGGTGTTATTAAACCTTTACTGTTTTAATAAACACCCTGAATCAAGCCCAGTATATTACATGTTTACTCAACATGTAATTTTGCATAGTGCAATAAATTTTAAGGAAGACCATTATGTAAAGATATAATGCAACAATGTATGATCTAAATTGTAATCAATATTTAAAAAAATATACTTACGCCCCAAAAATATTTCTCCATGTTGAGGCCTTTTTGAGAATTTGCCACCAAGAGGTTTTGGTTTTGGCTTTACCAGAGTTGTGAAGCATGCGGCATTAGGATGACGAAACTCCCACATGCCTTGCCACAATTTAAGACCATTTTCTAAACGATAATTATTAGTAAAGTCAGATTCCTTCAGATGTTGAGATATTGGGGCAAATAGGAATACAAAAAGCTGAAATTATAAATATAAATAAGAAGTGTTGTGAAGTGCAGAAACTTGGTATAAAATCATAACCAGAAGAAAAAGAACTATTTTTTCTACTAATTCTCTTCTGTCATTATTATTAAAAAAATTATTTTGGGAATCATTTTGCATACTCACAGTTATTGATGGAATAGAAAACAGATAATGGAACGGATTTGTATAAAATACACTATTCTCATAATCATTCTCTGCACATTCATCAGAAGCATCAAGTAGTAGCCAGTGAAGTGTGTAGAGGAGTGTCGTTTCTACATTGCCTAGTGACTGCATATTGTCTTTTACTCTGTAATAAAAGTATTAAGCATTTAAACTTATACAAAGATACAGTCATATTTAAACTATTGAAACATAAAAAACATAATAATAATAACAACATAATAACATTTATTTATTTCTCCTCACAAAGAAGCTACAATCAATATCAGATTTACACTTAATATAGGTTGGTATGTGAGGAGCTGGTGTTTGATATGGGAATAACCTGTATTACAAATCACCAGGTCCCCGCCCCACGGATTAGTTTGGACAACAATAACAATAACCATATTTTTATTGAGCTTTTTTAAAACTTGTTTGTGTGCTTATTTAAAACTTGTTTAAAACATGTATTTGTGTGTGTGTGAGTGCGCGCGTGCATGCGTACTATGCAACAGAATACTAATTCTTAATGTCTGTTTGACTTCTGTTAAATAATTTCCGGACAACTCTTATCTATTTAGTTCGATGCTTAGTAGATGTTGTATGATGATGTTTTGGGCGGGGGTATGGTCAACCAATACGTGAATGACATACAATTGGTTGTTGATGCTTCTACTCCCAACATCTGTCCGCTGCAGGTCGTGATGATCCCCAAAACAAGATCAGCGGACTGTCCTTCTCGAGGTTGCCACCTATTTCTTGGCCAACTACCCTATGTAGTTAGTACTCCCAAAAAACTAATGGCCGACTCTCCTAAATAATCCCTATACCTGATCCTATCCTTGCTCCCTTTAATAATCCTGCAGAGCCGAACCGTGGCAACGCAAAACCACACCGGGTTCACATAGCCCTGGGGGCTAAATACTCCCAGAAATACCGTACCACACTCATCAAGGGCAGGTAGTGTGAGTCATCTTGGGCGCCTTTCCAGGCCCATGTCCGCAAGCGGAAATCAGCATGAACGCACTAGGAAAAATAAATTTATTACTCCGGGAGGGCACCACGTATAGTGGGGAGTCCCTCACCGAGCTAATAAATAATAATAAATTCAATTAAACTGGTCTTGACTTACGCTCTGTTCCACCTCATGTGGTGAATTTGGGTTTAAATATAGATGGGGCGTTGAACTGGAGGGTTCAGGTGGACTCCTTAAGTCGCAAAATGATCGGTCAGAATCACACTAAGAGCGTTTTATCAGCTGAAGAACTTCCTTCCTTTTTCTAGTAAAATCCTTCTAGTCCAATCAACCATATTTCCTAACCTTGATTATACTGATGTGTGTTATGCTGACATTTCTCAGAAACTTCTAAATAAATTACATCGACTTCTCAATAATTGTATGTTTTATCTTCTGTCTCCGGAAATATGACTACATTTCTTCATATCGAAAGAAATAAAAATGGCTTACTATTCGGCAGAGTCGAGACCTGCGAATTCTCTCCACTCTTTATTCTATACTTAAAGATCCATTCACTCCGCAGTACTTGAAATGTAATTTTCAATATATGAGAGCTTCTCATAACCGCAATCTTCGTTAAGACAGTAAAGAAACTCTTGCTATTCCTTCTTAAAGTACTGGTTTTGTTTCAAACTCTTTTTACTTCAGCCCCTCGCGCTCTTCAGGCGCATTACCTCTCCATATTCAAAAAGTGCCCAACAAACTTGATTTTAAACGACTGGTTCGCGATCTCCTTTTGCATTCTCCGACCCTAATACCCTATCCACTTAATCTCACTTTTATAGTGAGATCTAGTTTAGTGTATCTATATTGGTTTAGTGTAACGATATTTGAGTAGTTTATTATTTTATATATGTCATTATATGTATGTAAATGTATGTTTATGTAGTCTCTAGCTCTCATTTTCTATTTTGCCTATTAAATGCACTACAATTTGTAACTCTCCGGTTGATTGGTAGAGAATGCCTAATGGCATTAAGTCCGCAATTTGTACATATTTTTGTGTGCAACAAGGTATAAATAAATAAATAACAGAAAGGGCAGATCAACAGAGTCGGCACTGTATAAGGTGGTACACAAGATAGAATCGGCTATCGCTATCAAAATCTCAACACTAGCTGCTTTTATAAACATAACAGCTTTTGATAAAACCATGCACAACAGCATCAACTACGCCCTACGAAAATCTAAAGTTGAACCCATCATCAGGGACTGGATCAGCGAGCTGGTGAGTAAAAAGGGGGTTCAAATTGTAGTCAACACCACTAAAATTGCAAAAGTTATAAGAGGAGGAGGTGATGATAGGACCCCTCAAGGAGGGATCCTGTCATCACCTCTTTGGAACACCAGTAGAAAGCCTCACAATAAAGTTAAATGAATGAGGATACACTACTTTAAGATATGCAGATCACCATGCAATACTGATAAGAGGGAATGCTGAAAATGTTCTATGTACTTGTAAAGTAATGCGTTCAGCTCTTTAGATTGTAGAAGAATGGTGTGACGAACATCAACTGTTAGTAAATCCTATAAAAAACGGAACTTATCCTTTTCACTTACAAATGGAAACTACCAGAACTATAATTACCAAAAATATTTTCTATACCGAACTCTCCCTATCCACACAAGTAATATATCTGGTCGTCATCCTTGACAATAAATTAAATTGGGCGAGTCATACCGAACTGGCAATGCAAGAGACTAGTTTTTTAAGAGATGGGGTCTCAATCTAAAAATTACTTTAGGCTATAACTAGTCCGACCATAAATAATGTTACATAAAACCCTTTCTTCTTCTCAACTTTTAAATTATTTTGAATTTGGAATGCAATTATTATTTAAAAAACTCACAATTTCACATATTTTTTCGTGTTAATTATCAAATTACAATATGGAATGGGGTGTTAAAGAAATTGGGATTGCAGTGATCGCCTTGCACTAAGTGGGTATGGAGCCGTTGGTCATATTCTAGACACTTCAAAATCTTAGTATTAGCCGTATAAGTTTTAGTAATATTACATTACTTCATAAAAAAAAATGCATTTTCGTTTGCAACAGAACTTATGGCCAGATTAAGGTACACATCAGTTATTTGAACCTCTCCAACCTAAGGATCGGTTGTATGGTTGCCCAGAATGCAACTGTCCACAGTGAAAACAAAATTGCAGTCTGCAGCGCTAAGCAAGCATAGCAGCAACTGGATGCATGAGAACCACTCCATCAAGCGCACTTAAATATCTCCTGAACCTGATACCTTTGAACCTGACTAACTATTCAGGAAGATGCAAAAGTAGCTGCCCTGAGACTGGGAGCAAATGGTTTATGGAAATGAAACATGGAAAGAACACACTCGGTAGTTCTTCAGGGAATTCTAAAGGAAATACCTCTTCTTGAAACACTCATAGAAAGAATGCTGTGCCACCATGTGTCTTTGATGGAAGATACAATATTCAACTCACTGCAGTTCATCCAATAGATGATAGCTCTAGCATCAATGAAGTCAGGATATACACAGTTCAGTTCAGTATATCATTTCATACAATATCAAAATATCATCATCCCTTGGTGAACTAAAAATTATTTTTCAAACCAAATACATAGGTATTACCAAAGCGGCACAAGCCGTTGCAGCCAGAGACGTCAGACAATATGATATCAAAATCATCTGAGACAGTGCATCCCTTGTATTGGAATGCCATAATACACTCCAATACATTGTAGCTCAAATATAACAGTATATGATCGGGACCACTGCTGCCCATGATCAAAATTTGGCTACATCGTTGTAAGGTATTTGTATAATTGTTATTATGTGGGTAGTAGTGGTAGTTATTCCACCGGAAGCTTGTAGTAACCTGAAAAGGCTACTCGCTTTCTGGGATGGACTAGGATGGCTGGAGTAAAAGAAGAATACTCAATCACGTACAATGGCCCAATCAGGAGGCTAAGTGCGGAAAATGCCCCGTAAAACTAACTAACTAACTAACTATGTGGGTAGGAAGGCATGATGAATAAAACCAGTCTATACTCGATCCCGTGGTTTGATTGACGTCCTTACATGGCGCAGTCGGTAATAATTTAAACTCAAGATGGAGTCGATTCTTCAGCCGCCACGACCGTTTAATTTTGATTTAATTAAACTTATTTTAATTTTGAACATAGAAGAAAAACAAGCATCTGTTTACAATAAGTGTGACTGACAGCCCTCTGTGCAGAGGCTGCATGGAAGCAGAGGAAACTTCACAGCACGTGCTTATAGAATGCAGGAGCGTGGAATATCAATGGGTACAGCTTTTCCAATCCCCAACATCACTCCTGGAAACCTACAGCAGCCTGAAAAGGCTGCTCACCTTCTGCGATGAATTGGGATGGCTGGAGTAGAGAGACAACCCAAGATACGGACAATATCCCAGTCAAGAGGCTAAGTGCAGAAAAAGCCCCACTAAACTAACTATGATGTAGTAATATATTGTTTTAATGATGTAGTATTATATTACATAGCAGATGAAGTTAATAAATAAGTAATATAAAATCATTATTTGAGTAGGCTTATGATCACCACACAAATATTTAGCACATTCCAATCTAGAGTCATTACATAGACCAAGATTTTGTAGTTAATGTCACCAACCACTCCGATCAATAAGTCATCCTACAAAACTTGTTTCTTATAAAGCCTAAAGTTTAAAGGTTTAAAGTATAGTTTATAACTTTATATTCTCATGTTTTTTTGTGGGTAAGGGCATTCTCAAACTAAATATGCCTTACAAAAATTTACTTAGAGACTTAGTACAACTATTGAGTAAAATAAAATAAAACGTACCTGTTGTGCAGCAAAGCTGCTAAAGAGTGCATCACATGAGGAAATGCAGCTTGTATCAGACGCCATCGTGGGATTGTTTCGATTGCTTCAGACTCAGTTGGGCTGATAGAAAGGCCCAAGCGGAGATTCTGCACTAGCGCTTTTTCAAATGACTGAAAAAACCATGGATTTTTATTTATAGGTTCTTGGTATTTTAAACGAAATAAATGTCTTTTATAATATCCTCACCTTAGCAGCTTTTTTTATTTCCTGCGGGTTTTCAAAATAAGTTTTTATTAATGTATTCTTTCTTAAGGCATATATATAAAATTACAACAGCTGATTTTAGAACTTAAGTAAACAAAACAATTTTGGCATTTTTCAATATGACAACCAATTTTTAAAAGGTTTTCACGGCTCTGGGAACTTGTCCTGTTATGTCGAACTTTATGTTGTTTTCTGATTGATTGTTATTCTGTATTCCAAAATATACATCAGTATAATGGCCGGTCATGATGACGTTTTGAATGCGTTGCTATTTTTTAAAGGTCAGCAAAGTGTGAAGTATCTTGCCGGGCTATTTTTCTCTCTCTCGCTTTTTGGCACTATTTTAAATATTGCGTCGATTTGTGAGGTTCGATGCGTTAGCCAGTATATTGCGGAAAAATCATCAGCTACGAGTCGATTCATGACGTCATTACCATCGACCAGTATACTGATGTGTATTTCGGAACACAACCTTCGTGTTGTTCATGTTTTATTTAGTAATAAATAAATTTCTTATAATAAGCTGTTAACTATGTTGTTGACGAGTTTGCAAATCGTTCTGTAGTATTTATTTTTTATTTATTCAGTGTCTCCATATTGTAAACGTAAATATTCAAATCTGAAATATTTTATTCACAAGATATACCATTTCGTTATAATTTTTCTCCAAATCAAAGTTCAACGTACGTATAACGCAGGTTGGGTTATTGAAACCATGCGTCCTATGTTCCTTTTTTGTATTGAATAAGATAGTATTTAGTATGTTAAAATCACACACTACAAGCTGTCAAATTTTCTCCAATGTTATTTTATTCTATGAGTTTAATTTTATACTGAAAAACGTGCTATTAACTGTAGGTACATAATTTAGTTTTTTTAAATGGGGAGAAGTCCTGATCTGGATATACTGTTCATTTATATTATTTTTTTATTGTGCACAAGTGTTTTATCAGTTTGGAATAAATTGGCGACGGACTTATATTTGCTTTCAAACAATAGAATCAACAATCGTATTTATAATCTAATTAAATAATGGCCAACTATAATCTGTAAGAACAACATTACAAAGCTTTTTAAAACAAAATAACTTGTACAAATAAAGTTCAATGACAAAACTAATTTTCTACAAATAAGGCTAGCATTTCGACAATAATACGAACTAATACTGTAATGTATACATCATATATTTGTTTAGCTCTTGTGATTAAAAGAAGCAGCCGTGAGCTTGATAACAACTTACTTCATGACGATGCAAAAAAATTAAGCCATTAATAGAAAACTGTAAAGTTAACCGGATGCTAAACAATTTAACTTATTAAAGACTTTATAAATTAAATACAAAAGGTGTTGATACCATGCTTTTGTTAGACAAACTAGTGCACCTATAAAAACTTATAAGGTATAAATACAAAATAAAATGAATTCAATCTTCAACGAATAAAAGAGTGCGTGCCTATACTTTGAGATTACTTACATGGTGGCCCGGAGCTCTCTGACAGAACTGCGATCAACAATATTTTATTTATGCATTGTTATAAAATTATGCATAATATTTTTCTCGTACTGGATTTGATACCCGCTCTTTTTAGGTAGACAAGTATCATAGACATTAACCCATACGGGAGTAATTAAATGTGCTAAATATAATTTCATTTTTTACAATCGTTATGAATGTTTGTAATGATTTAAAAAATGAAACTGTTATTATTTGTAGTTATTATTATTTACAACAGGCTGTAATTGAATGCAATTTGCTTTACTCTGAACAATCATGGTTTTGAACGAAAACCTGTATTTTGTATGACGTACCTGAGTTAAGGCATTAAATAGATATATTTTTTAAGAGGAATAATACTTTACCGATATAAAGATATACTAGATGTTTGGAACTACCGGTGTATTCCAAATATAGAACATAGGTATCGTGCATACAATCCCTGAAAATTACTGTAAAGATAAAGAAGGCTTATAAAAAAGGTGTTTCTCATAATGACAAACTGCATAGTGGCAACCCTTGTCTGAGATGGTGTATTGTGATTGACCACTAATGATATTTTATTCCAAATTTTATCGATCAATCCATGAGAACTACTTGTTATATAAATCCTAAAAATGAGTGAGGTAATTATTTATATAACAGTGACACTGACAAGTTAATGTTCCTCTAATTATGCAAGTTATTTTTCTTCTTTGATACATAATTAAAAAGCACTTGGTGGTTATAAGTAGCTTACTATTTGCTTATACTATAACTATATTAATTTTGCTTCTTGAAGCGCCTGATACTTTATAACAGCAGTATTTGAAAGATCTTATTTATGTACTGTTTTTTCAGTAAGAAAGGAAATAAAGGGACATTTCGATGTGTCTGCCAGCAAGATAATAATATGCTGATGTAAGTCTGAAAATAGGCAATGACTTATAATAAGTAGGTTATAAACCACATATGTGGTCTTAAGAAATACATACATACATATTTTGATGGTAAAATTATGGTAAGGCGTTAGATACTATCAATGTTATCAAATCTTATCGTAATTAAGTATTTTGCGTAACCCGTATTTACACAATACAGTATACTATTTTATGTGTGTGGTGCTAATACCGTCACTGATAAGAAAACGTGTGAAAATAAATGAATCTACTGACCATGCAATCATCGTCATGGACTCTTCCTAGCCTCGGCCGCACGAAGGGTGCCGTCTGACGCCACAGGAATATTTGTACTGGAATTGGAACAACATCTTCAACGATGCCGTCGTCTTCAGCAGGTTCTTTTGTTTTCATTTTTTTCGGTTGGAATATATCTGGATATCAGATACGTTAAAGCATTTAAATATTTACTTGGATGACTTTATAAAAAGTAATCAATAGCAATTTGGTAGTCTAGGTCAGTTGAGATTTGATTAAAGAAATTATTAAAGGAGATTGCTCATCTTCCATACATGTTTGGCCTAAAGACCAATAATTATGAAAACTTATTTCCTAGAATCGAAATTATGTATAAATGACTGTAGAAACAAATATTATTGACGGACACCCCTGAGAACTTCTATAAACCATATACACTGAATGATTTTGAGGTTATGTTTGCAAACCTAAAAAGGTACCTCACCTGCATAGGTATCAAAATAATAAAAAAACAAATAAGTAAACTAGGGAAATCAAGCCAAAGGTACCGTAATTACGTGGGTGGGTATTAGATTATATTTAGAGCATGTAGATTAACAGATAGTTGCCTGTTTTTGAAATTAATGCACAAGGGTAACATTTAAAATCAGGTAAGTATGTCATGTGATTGCGACTTCCAGAAGCAATCTTGCTTGTTTCATTTAGAAATTGTGATTAGATTAGATTAGATAGAGCAAATTGTATAGAAGTGTCTAACAAAAAATGCATGTCAAGGAACTAGTAGGTACCTACCTATGAAATGTGAAACTGGAACTGTTGTCATAATTTTATAAAAAAACAATAGTAATAATTCGGTTTATAATGGTAAAAGGTAATTCTAATGCTTTGTTCTAATGTGAAATATATTCCTGATATAGGTACTTTAAATATTCTGATAAGGTAGATTAATGAAATAAAACAACTTAAGTACTATTATGTTGTGTTTAATATTACATATCATCTACATCTACAGATTTTTTAATAAACTCTCGTTAACCAAAGAAAGCTAAGAGATTTAGGCTATACAGCCATATCTACAGTAGCTTAATTATTTTTGTTATGTTTCTATTAGAACTATATTTTACATTTTTAGTGTATTATACCTTATAATGTGTTTATGAAGGTGTTTGGCGAACAATGTATGGCAATAGACTTTATGATGTCGCCTACCATCTATAATAATTGTCTTAGCACATTTGCATGTAGTGAAAATGATAATATAGTTGAGTATATTAATACCACAGTGTAATATTAAAAAATATTTTATCTTACTGATCTGTACAAAATAGATTTGTTTTTATTTTATATAAACAACTTCGATCAGTCTTTGGCTGTATGTTACTACACCCATAGCCATCAAAAATGATTCGTTCGTATGTTTTCCAAACCGGTAAAGTGAAATTCCTTTTTAAAATGAATATATTATACAGAAGTGTCCGTTAAAATCTAATGACTGGATAATAAAATATAAATTACGCCAAGAATTACCGTATAAGTCAATATTTTTTTTTCATTTGGGCCAATTTGAGCAATCTCCTTTATAAGAATTTTCTAAAATAAAAGTAGCCTAAGTTACTCCTTATTACATCAGCTACCTGCCTATAAAAGTCCCGTCAAAATCGGTCCAACCATTTCAGAGATTAGCGGGAACAAACAGACAGACAGACAGACAAAAATTGTAAAAAATGTTATTTTGGTGTATGTGCCGTATATATATTCATATGCATGTAGTAAAAAACGGTTATTTTAATATTACAAACAGACACTCCAATTTTATTTATATGTATGGATAATTTATTTTATTTATAGTTCAGGAAACAAAGGTGACGATAGTTTTATTGACAGGGGAAATGTTTAAGAGTAGGTTGTAGGTAAGAGACAATTTTACCAATAGAACTGGAGCCTTCTGAACAGGGATCATTTTTCCACCCAAGACTGACTACGATTTAGCAGTGTAATGATTCCGAGAGTTATTTATCAGAGGCTTAATTAATGTTAACCTGAATTATTTGTGAAAAAAGTGCGTCAAACAGTAACAAAAAGTAAAAAAATAGTTACATTTAATTCAAAGTGCTTAGACATTAAGTTGTATATTAATTGGAGAGGTATTTGTTTTTGGTACGTTGATGTGTTGCTGACAGTCGGCAAGACACAATCACATATACTAAGCTTATGCTTTTATGCGACCATTCAAACCTAACTATCTACTTCTTCACTACATAGTATAAAACAAAGTCGCTTTCTCTGTCCCTATATTCCGATGTGTGCTTAAATCTTTAAAACTTCGCAACGGATTTTGATGCGGTTTTTTTAATATATAGTAATTCAAGAGAAAGGTTTATACGTATAATATATGCATAATATAGTAGAGCATTGCATCCGTGCGAAGCTATGGTGGGTCGCTAGTTTATTATAATCTTTAATAGTGGTAAATTTAAATCAGGAATTTACTTTCTTAAAAAGTTATAGGCTTACATGGAATAAATAATATTTGTTGTGTGTAAATTTACGTTACAACAGAAACAGCTGACGACTGAACTATAGCTTTTAAATGATACTATGTACCTTGTTGGTTCATCTTTCATACATTTTTACGCTGTAATTAAATGCTCATTAGGAATATCTATTACGTTACATTTTCTGAAAAGGTATATTATTTAACTTATAAAATAATTGAAATGGTGAAGCCGGTGCTGTGTAAACTTAACTAAAATAATTTTAGAGGCATTGTAGCAACGTTTATGTATTACTATGAGCATGATGAAAAGACTCTCAACTATACATACCAAGTAGTATAGCGAAGATACGTCACATTATTCCTTAAATGCAGGGGTTATTAACTGGCACTATGGACTACCGCGACACGCATTTACCCCGGGAAAGCGTAACCCAGAGTGAGTTGTGCGCAGTTGGTTCGAGACGAGAGCGTAGGGTTGTCACTGGGAAGACGAACGAATTAGGAACGTATGGACACTTATGCTTCTGTGAATAGGAATTTAAAGATTGCCGTTATTATTAAGTGCAGAATGTAAGCGATAATGTTTTTTTAGTACTGTCAAAGGTGTAATCTCGCCTAAGTGCGCATGTAGACACGTATTGGTTTATTGCGAATGTTATACAACATAAAGGAGTTAAGAGCGGACTGTTAAGAGAAAATCTGACAACAAAAAAAAAAGATAATTATGAAAATCCACTTTAAAATAATGATTGCAAAAGTGACACCCTTAAAGTACTTTCATTGATCTGTGCGCGCAGCCTCCCGTTACGTTGTTGTGGAAACTACATGGTGCCTGTCTGGAGAAACGTCTAGAATTTAGGTCAAAAATTTAATTAAGGAGATTGATATAAAAATACTAAGTAATAGTTTTTTATGGCAATAAAAATAAAACATGTATTTTAAAAATGCAAATTTTCTAGAGGTTTAGGTAATTAGATAGATTACTAAAAATGGATGAAAGTTCTTAATTTTGGGCAAGGCCTATTACAGTCCTGCTTTCCCTGACATATAAAGTATATCATCATAAATGTGTCAACAATTTATATTTGCAAAGACCACCCTGCTTGGGTGCTCTTTGTATGATTTCGATCACTTGCTTGGAAGGAGGACTCTTCCATAGGATTTGCCGTAGTTTAAATAGATCATGAAGAAAAAACACTAACGTCATTTTGATAAATCTAAACAAAATATCAGAAAAGTATGTTCGACAAAAGTTGAAGCTTATTTATGCTCAATGAAATGAAATGCCTCATAAAATTTACGCTTAACAATGTTATACTTAATAATTTAAAAGCACCTATGCCATTAAAGTTTAGAACAAAAATGCTTTTCAACAGGTGACAGTTACATTAATGATAGTGTAAGTATACATCACGATTTAAATTACCAAGATTCACGTCGATATCAATATTCACTTAGTGCTGGCAATTTATAAATAGGACTAGGCTATAGGGAGCGGTCGCAATAAACGGTTCCCACTTTGTAGATTGTTTCTATTATTAAGTGTATACATTGTCTCTTTTTATACTGGCAAAGGTTCGATTTTCGCTAAATTCACATGACAAAATATCGCTTTTATTTATTTTTAATAAGTTATATTAAAAGTATCAAAACAGCTTTTATTACCAATATCTAAAAAAATGACGACACAAAAATTAATATTAAATATTGACTTTAAAAATATCAATCAAATTGTTATTAAAATCGAATGTAGTATTAAAGCGTATCGAAAAAGTAATCACATCGAATAGAACAGAATCGAAATACCGATACTACGCTAGTAAGCATGTAGTAGCATGCTAATGCTATACAAATGCATGCAGTTGCCCCTCCCTGGAAAGTGTATGCTCAAAAATATGTACTTGGCCTTAATTTTTGAAAAACACGTTATTGTTTTGATTATTAAAAATTACACCATGAAAAACAAAAAAAACATGCTTTTATGGTAAACCGAACTAAAGAGTAAAAAAACTGGTTGGTTGCCTGTAAAGTCGGTATACGGGCGAAAGTTTTACGTGACAACGACTTTGAGTGGTAAAATAATTTTAATGTGAATATTCATTCGTATAGTAGGAAGAAGGATGAAATAATAGTAACAATTTAAAACATTTATTTATACAAAGAATTATATTTAAAACATTAATTTATAGGCACGCGTCCCTTCCACTTTTTATGTCTGTCTCTCTCGCTCTTAGGCGGGCTAACCATGCCCGAGTGGAAGGGACGCGTGCCTCTCACTCGCTCTCATTGTAAGCGCATAACGTGAGCGGAGCGTAACGCAGTTTCTTGAAGTGTCACCCGGCAAACCAATTTATAAGACGTTGTCACGTCAAAATAAATTTCAATATAACAATTAAGTAATTAACGAGAAAATTAATGTCATTTAAGAAAAGCGTGAGGTGCTCGATATCGATTGTTGTATTTTTTTATTTAATCGTTTATTATTAATGCTCGAGAAAGTACAGAAGGCATTCCTCAGGTATTTATACAA
Source organism: Calamotropha paludella (assembly GCA_927399485.1). Classification (NCBI taxonomy): domain Eukaryota; kingdom Metazoa; phylum Arthropoda; class Insecta; order Lepidoptera; family Crambidae; genus Calamotropha; species Calamotropha paludella. The sequence goes on along the minus strand of OV656815.1, from coordinate 14,114,456 downwards.
GCGCTATCACACGTATTATCCTCATTTATATCCGACCTTATTTCTTCTAGGTACTCTTGGCTTTAATTCCCTTAGGACGCGTAGGGCAGCAAACCAAATATTAACCGGTTTGAAGGTTTTACGTGGCAGTATTGACAACCTTGAGATACACAACCAGTTGTGTAGACTATATGTTCCTGAACGGTATACACGACGACGCGCTGGGCGGCCCCGGCACTTGTTCGTGACGCCGCGCACCCGCACAGCGGCGCGTGCGCAGTCTCCTCTTTGCCGCATACTGATAGAAATTAATTCTTTCCTTGCTGACCAACCCGAGTGTGATGTGTTTGTGGATGATTGGCAGGTTATTTTAAAACGTTGTCTTTCCTATTGTGAAGACTTTGAACCAGAGTCAACCTGTTTATGACTGCTTTTATATATTTGCTTATTTTATTTTATAATACCCTTTTTTTTACTATTGTTAATTACTGTAAGTGGTGTTGCCGTTGTAGTTAATTAAATAAATAAATAAAAATAAATAAAAATATTAAGACACTACTATTTTAATTTTCGAAATGCAGCTTTAGTTTATGAAGAATGTCGTGCAAAGCATCACATGCTTTTCTTACAATGACATTAATTTTGTCGTTAATTATCTACTTAATTGTTATATTGAAATTTCATTTTAAACTTTTTAGTTTGGTTTACCATTAAAGAGTGTCTTTTTAATTACATATAATTTATTTTAATTTTTAGTTCGTTCTCCTTAAATACTATTCAACAAAAAATCAGACCAATAAATACAGATATCGTAAGTATTCTTATATTCTCAAAAAATGAATCAATAGATCAATAAAAATTAACAATGAAGCACGCTTACTAGAAGTAAAAATGTTTGGAAAACAACATGGAAGCTAATAAAATAATGCTTGAAAATTACACTATTACAGATCCTATTGACATTTGCAATAATTTTGATATTTATTTTTCTAATGTTACAAATCAATCAACTAACTTGACATCTCAAAATGCTCAGATTCAATCTTAGAACGCAAGTATTTTTTTATATACAAATGATGAAATATATAATAAGATCACTCAATAACATAACATCGGTGGGATATGACGAACTACATACAACTACATTAAAGTATGGCGTATTAATTCTATCTGATATTCTAAGTTACTTTATAAAGCTCTCGATGGCTGAAGCACAAAGTAGATAATATACAGAGACACCACTTAGTACAAGAAAATGGTATCACCCTAAAACTGGTTATTCAACTGGCTATATTGCTTTCCTTCTATTTTACGATAGATGACACTAGTGAGAACACAAATAACACGATAAGTATTGCCGTCTAGTGAGACACTAAGAATACGGTTATCGCTTGTTGTTGTTAGATGGCGCTTCGTTATAGCCTACTCACGGACGTTGGTGGAAGCGTAATCAATCGAAGTTTCGTATGTCAGTAACTGTAGGCACATTAAAATCTCTTTATTCACGATCGCGGGGTTTAACGTTCCAAAAATATGCCGCGAATATAGAAACCGTGAATATGGAATGGTAATTAGTATGGAATCATAGGGAATGCGTTACAAGTTACAAAATTAAACGAATATTTATAAAAATAAAATCAATTTGAGCTGTTGCATTATAAATTTGGCTTTTAAGAGTAAGGCTGCTTTCCATAGATCGATCAGCTTTCATGATCACAAAGTTAATTTGCGTATAAACCTTCACTGAGACTTTTTAAATTTAATGTATTCCTTACCAAGCGGACCTATGAGTAGTTCGATCCTCGTCGATGTACTACGAACGTAGAACTACTCTATTACCACGAGGGGTAATATTCTTTTTTTAACTTGCTTTTGTATAGTGACGGTAAGGTTTGTTTTAATTGACATTAGTCCACTTGGTCAAATCTTTCATGAAAGCCGCCTGGGCATATACCAGAAATCAAATAATGCCGCTACTTTAATAAAAGACAAAACATTTGTCACTATCACATGTACGTACCTACTTTTCAGTGACTGAGAGTTATTTTATTCGTCGATAAAATGTCGACCATCTTAAAGGGTTTTAGGATTTCATGATTGGGCCTACTAATGTACTTCCGATTGGTCTAACATAGCACAGTATTTTATGGAACCAAAAAAATTTACACAATACAAATTGAGGTTTTTACTTAAATATATTATTTATACCCTAATAAAGCATGAGTTCAATGCCCAGAAGTCTAACTCCAATACTTTTTGAGAAAAAAAATCATGAACTTGTCGTGACCTATGAAATCTAAAATATTTTTTATAAAATGAATAGAAAGTGAATAGAATAGTAGTTTATGAAACTGTTACATAATGAGGGGTGTAAAACCTAGTTATGTGCAGATTCATACACTACTTTATCTAATCTCATACATTGAATATATCAAATAAAAGATAGAGATTGATACAGTTTATTTATTGGTTATTGTAAGTGTTAACATTTTGTATATTACAATGACTTTACTGGTAGTAGATTAAGAGTGACTGCTGCCGCACTCTAAAATGTTGGGCGGCGTTAAATATTCTTCACTTTCAGTATCAGATATTTTAATAAACAATAATAATTATCCAGCGAAACACAACAAAGAATTGCAAGAAAACGTATCATGGCGCCAAAATTTCCGGTATCACCGCGCATGCGCCAAAGCGCGCTCAGCCACAGATAAAAAATGAAAAAAATGAAATAGTGCTATACGAATTGGCGCAGTATTATATTAATGGTCTGTAATCGAAACGTAATGAAAAAATAGTAATTTATGATACTGTTGCATAATAAGGGTTCTTATAACATGTTATAAGACGAGTGTTATAAGACCAATGTACAGTGTCATACACTACTTTATCTACTCTCATACTATAATACGTAAAACAATATTGCAAACAAAACCAAACTTTGTTTAAATATTGAAAAGATTTTTTAAATGTCAAATGTTGGCGCCAAGGTGCAAGCATCGATTGCGCATGCGTGTTGCGTCGTCGCAGACTCGTTCATTGAAACCCTTTTTAGAAAGAAAGTAGAGGTTCACCTCCTTGGTCCAGCTGGAGGTTGAATAGGTGTATCGTTATGATTAAAAAGTTATATTATGTTACAGGTGTCCATACAAGACCTGTATCGTAATTAAACTTTATCTACTCTGATACTATAATACAAAGATTCTAAAACTGAAAACAAAATGCTTATGACAAACATTACGTACAGGCCAAAAAATATAAAAAAAAAGTTTAATTACGATACAGGTCTTGTATGGACACCTGTATCATAATATAACTTTTTAATCATAACGATACACCTATACAACCTCCAGCTGGACCAAGGAGGTTGAACCTCTACTTTAAAAAGGTTTCAATGAACGAGTCCGCGACGACGCAACACGCATTCACAATCGATGTTTGCACCTTGGCGCCAACATTTGACATTTAAAAAATCTTTTCAATATTTAAACAAAGTTTGGTTTTGTTTGCAACATTGTTTTACGTAATATAGTATGAGAGTAGATAAAGTAGTGTATGACACTGTACATAACTTGGTCTTATAACACTCGTGTGATACTATAAAAAAACTCGCCTACGGCTCGTTTTTTTAAAACACACTCATGTTATAAGAACCCTTATTATGCAACAGTATCATAAACTACTATTTTTTTTTTTTTTGTAATATATTTTTTTCATTACGATATACTATTTGTAAAGTTCGTCAATATAAACTCGTTTTGAGTTTAATATTTTGAATTTTACGATGTGAGAGTAGATAAAAGAATATATATTTTAATAAATATGAGTGAATCGGACATAATCACACGCATATAAACGCGTTTCTTTAGCTTAAAAATCCATTGGTTTGGGAGCAGCATTTTTTTTATTTCGTATTTATTATTTTTTCTCCCTAGAAACGAAAAAGTGGAACCTACAACTTAAATAGAAATATACATAAATGAGCCACGTCCCACTATTGCGGCGATTAGAAGATATTCATTTTTAAATTTTTATGCCAGGGCTGTCACCGAACTTGATCTCGACGAAAAATTTTAAAATATTAATATGTGTATTATTTTTAAACGAGAACATCGATTTTCGTTTTCGGGTCTGGGTGTTAACTGTTAATTGTTTGCTTTGTTTGTTTCGGAGACCCAATTAGACACAAGTTCATGCCTGCTTACTTCTAAGTTTTTTTGTTACAAAAATAGGTACATACCTGTTAACCGATTTATGCCCACGACTTTGTACTATGCTTTTATTTTCTGATCGAATGCAATTTTTTTTAAAGATGCGATCAACTGATTAGATTGTTTTGTATGAAAGTTACTTTTTCGCGGGGTTACAGACCCATGGCACCGTATTGCCTCAGCAGGGGCTTACCCAACCTACTGAGAGCCATAGCCAAAGACTATACCTCACCGGGCCCATCTCAGCCACTGGTAAAATTATTAAAGCCTTCGCCACTAGTATTTTTCGAGCGATGTAGAAAGGCACAATAAGCCTACTTCTAAAGCGGCAAAGCCACAACCTTATACGCCTAAAGAAGCTCTTAATATGATAATAGATAGACAGTTAAGTGACATGTAAACAAATAAGGGCAGATCTTAATAGGATAGGATACCCAGCCTATCCACCTCATTACAAGGCGACTGAGTCCTGAAATAAATTCTGGCGTCAAGTTAAAGTAGACGTGGTGCACAAAAAAGGTGCCGGCAGGTGATGAGATTTACCTAGATTGATTTTAAATGTGAATGAATTTCTAAATCTAAAATTTCATCACAATCGTTAGACCCGTTTCCGAGAAACCAATTACATACCAACATATTTATATAGGTACATGCAAGAATTGCATTAAATTATAGGATGTGTGTATATGTGTTAAATTATTTCAATCAACATAGTTTATTTTTTCGACCATTTGGCGTGTAAGGTACAAAATTAAAGATGTGATCGAACATACATAAAGTATTCCTACATTATCACATCTACATTAGGTAGGTAGTATATGTAAGTATATTGTATTCGTCTATAAGTGTTGTTAATTTATTCAATTCATTGACGGTATCAATTAACAAACAAAAAATGAAACATTTTCATTTAACACATAGTTGATCTTTGTGACAACCCCAGATCATGAAAGTTGACCTTTATGTAAATTCCATCATAACTTCTTAAAACCGCAAAAGTGGGATTTGGTTTATAGAACCTTTCTATACTAAATCCAGGTTCCACCATTGCCGATTTTTGGAGAAAAAAAATAAAATCAAAATTTAAAAAAATACGTATTACTCAGAAAGTAGGACATTTATGAATAAAATAAAATTGCGACATTTTGCCTTCAATAATTCATTATTAAGTGGCAAATATCTCATGGACAGATATGGAACCTTTTTGGATAGAAGAGAGATGGGAGTCTTTTGAAGAAATTAAATTGTTATTTTTTTATATGCGCAAATTTTAAAAACTTTACTAATTCATATAGTTTTTTACTGAAAAAAGGGATTTGGAAATTAAACTCTTGCCTTTATTATTAGGGTATAAATAATCGATTTATGCAAAAACTGGTTGGTTGCCTGTAAAGTCGGTATACGGGCGAAAGTTTTACGTGACAACGACTTTGAGTGGTAAAATAATTTTAATGTGAATATTCATTCGTATAGTAGGAAGAAGGATGAAATAATAGTAACAATTTAAAACATTTATTTATACAAAGAATTATATTTAAAACATTAATTTATAGGCACGCGTCCCTTCCACTTTTTATGTCTGTCTCTCTCGCTCTTAGGCGGGCTAACCATGCCCGAGTGGAAGGGACGCGTGCCTCTCACTCCCTCTCATTGTAAGCGCATAACGTGAGCGGAGCGTAACGCAGTTTCTTGAAGTGTCACCCGGCAAACCAATTTATAAGACGTCGTCACGTCAAAACCTTAAGGTGTAAATCATTTTGTTTCCATAAAACACGCCATCTAGCGTTACAATTGCAAAACACTTCGTAAGCCTCGTAGCTGAAAAGTAGTCACATGTAGCCTATACTTTCGTATTCTCAATTGATTATTTATGGTGTTTTTTATCTTCAAATTTAGGAGTCGAATTAAGGTTGATGTGAAGTTGTATATATAAAATATGCTAGTCTTTATTTTAATCTCAATATTTCTACTTAATTCGTCTTATTTCTAAACATGTGAAATGCTATAATTTACAAATGTTAATGGTAGTGACATCTATTGCGGTTTTTTAGAATTAAAAATCTCTTGTATGAAATGGTACCCCATGGCTGAAGGTACATTCCCTGAAATCCATAAAACATAGATTATTAAAGTATTAAATCCATACACAAAAAAGGTAAATCAGATTTAATGGATAATTACAGACCTATTGCTTTAACACTAGTACTCGCTAAATATAGATAATATTGAGGAATATTGATAAGAATTTAGATACTGTAACCATGTTCTTTGATATGAGCCAAGCTTTTGACTTTGTCTCACATAACATCTTGTTATCAAAATGTGAAAATTACGGATTAAGAGGCTACAAAGTTATCTTCAAAATAGATCACAATATGTTGAAATTCAATCGGTAAACGAAGATAAAGAAGAAATTTCAATAAAATCTTGAGTTCTCAAAAATAATGTAAGAACCATTTTAAGCCCACTACTGTTCATTATTTACATTAACGTCCTAACAAATGTGGCTCCATATTCGTGCAATTTATTAACGATATATCTTCATTTGAAGATTGTTTGCGAGCGATAAAGCTCTTTCATTAGCGAAGACTTTTATTTGTCGTAGGCCAACCGATCAGTTCTATGTACATGCTCAAGTTCTCGGTTCCGATTTCGACCCGGGGGTGAAACTTACTTCAAGTCATATCGTACAATTCAAGTATGAAGGTATAGTCAAATCTAAATAGCAACCATGCGGAGCATTACAGCTAAGTAACGGGAAATCACAAAACATTTTCAGTTCCATTACTTATTTATTCTACACTATTTTTTCTTTCTTCGGTATTTTTATTCACTCCTTGTTCGGTTCACAATGCACTTTCATCAAAAAAAGTTTTGTTAAAAATTTTGATAGACTGGCTGATCCCTCAGAGTAAACAGGACACTCTGAGGCTGATCCAAATATTTATATAAAAAGTTTGCGACGTTTTATAATCTCTTAATTTATCATTTTACCTAAGGTTGGGTCGTCAAAGCCTCACAAAGAGATTATATTAGCTATAATCAGAAATTATCGATCAATGTATTATGGTATTTTTATAAAGTGAAATTTCAAATTCAAAAATGACTAACAAAGAAGGTGTGTATTTGGATGTCGATTTATTTTTTATGTTTCTTGACATTTATTTTTAGTTACGTGAAAATATTTCATAAAGTGAGAAGGTTGTACATATCTGGTTTGTTATCCTTAGACGAGGGTGATGCATATGAGTCCCGTTTAGCTGCTTTGCTCGCTGTTCATCTCGTGAGTCAAGTTCTAGATGAAGCTTATGTGATTGTCAACGCTGCTACTGAGTCAGGTAATTCGAATTTTATTACGATTTCACTGAATGTCTAATAAGAAGAATGGAACAACAATAGCCAACAAATCAAAATAATTTTACTTGATTTATTCACTTAATATTATATTTTAAATTATTTTAATAGAAAAATACTGGAAAAAGTCGACTCGGCTCACAAGTGAATTCTGTGGCAGGAATCGAACCCGCAATGTTCTCCCAATTGAGCTACCGAGCCTTGTCAACATCCGTCGAAATTTTCCAGTACCTTACTAACTTTACGCTGTAGGCCAGCGTTGTCTCATCAATGAGAGGAACATCCTCTCATATTTGAAAGAAACATTTTTACACACGTTGGGGCAATCGATTAAGATGAAAAAGCCATGTAGTTTTTATAATATTATATATTTGTGCATTTTTTCGTGTAAGTCATGTAGTTTTTTATAATTAGGTATATATATTTTGATGCGGTTTCGATTCCTGCCTAAAAATTCACTTGTGAGCTTAGTCGATTTTTTCCAGTATTTCTCTATTAAAATAATTTATCATAGAATATCTTCTATGATAAATTTTATATATTTTATGCATTGAAAAAATGCACAAAATATATAAAATTATAAAAAACTTAATATTTTATTTGTTAAAAAATCTGCCTATTTCGTAGTTCTATACATTTCCGAAGTTACATAATCTTTTGATGTGCCTTTTGTCTATTGATCTTTGTGGAAATATTAACGTAATAAACGCACTCTAGATGGCAGTTGGTAATAACATGAAAATAAAAACAATAACGACTGATATTATTGAGCACATATTTAATACGTAGGTATATATAGATAAAGCATAATAACCATAGAGTCAATCGTATTGCAAAAATATACAAACGTCATTAAAACTGTAGGTAAGTCATAAAAAGTGAAAAAAATATAAAATTTTAATTAAAAGCATCTTTTATAGCTCACTCTATGTACCTAAAGGGTTACTTTTACCTTGTTATACGTTAAAGTTTGTTATTTCTCATCCGATTAATCAGCTAATTTAAACATACATACATATACAAAGCAGTGGAAAAGTGAGTGTTTGTGTGTGCGTGTCTTTATATCAAGTAAATTAAGAAGAAAAAGGAGTGTATGCTATAAAACTAGGTCAACAAAAAATAATTTTCACAGCTTCAAGGGACTGTAAACCTGAATATATGGTTTTAAATTCAACTCGATACCTCCACTCGTTTCCGAGATAAAGGACTGGCAGACAGACGGACGGACGAACAACAAAGTGATCCTATAAGGGTTCCGTTTTTTCTATTTGAGGTACGGGACCCTAAAAAGAGTAGCAGAACTGATAAAAAACATTTATTATGGTTTTAGGCTGACTATCTAAATGTACACATTATCACCGAACGTACAAAACGGATTTTCTAGTGACACATAAATCAAACTTATTGCTACATTTAGGCTTTGTTTTATTGAAATCAAATGACATAATATAAATCAATGGGGTACCAGAAAAACTGTGTTCCTATGGCGAATACCACTGATCCCATCCTAGTTAGACTGAACACCAGCTTGCATTAAGTTGACCATAAATAAGTCTCAGAGGCAGATTCTCGGTCATTGGATGTGACCTCGGTCAATCATGTTAATCTAGGCAGCTAGGCTAGAAATCGTCAATACACAAATAAACAATAAATAATAAAAAATGTTTTGCATTAGAATTAATCGCAAAGCAAAGCTGACAAAATTCTTTCAACCATACGAGTTTTACGCCGAGGATATCGTGGACAGTGATTAATAGGATGAAACATTTTTGAATAGGTTGGTGTTATTGGATGAAAATAACTGTGTCAATGAACATAGAGTAATGTTTTTATTTACACCCAATATAGGACAGCCATGGCGTTATTTGGAAATGTTGAAGGGTTTAAGAAGCGGTAAGCTTGGAAATATTGAAGAAGAGAAGTTAAGTTGCGTTTCCAAAGGGGACGCTATTGAAGAGATCAACAGTAAAATAAACGAAGCCACACCTGATATAGTTGCTACATCTACCCCGCAGAAAATGACTGGTTTGTATAAAAGTAGTACCAGTATATGTAGAGTCGGATAAGAAAACGTGTTAACACACACACATATATAATCAGCTGAATTATTTTCTTTTATTAGAAGAGCCAAAATGTCAATAGCAGAGTGCTTTTTAATCTGATTGGACGTAACGTAGTTTATTCTGTTTCAATACACTTACTTAGTTTCCTTTATTTCGTCTTTCACTAAAATGAAAGCAGATATTTTTTTATTAACCAAATCAAAAGTTATATAATATATAGTTTATATTTTATTTAAAGTATTAAAAATATAAATTATCTGTTAATGCTCGGTAGTATATTTGTAAATTAATATTGTTTCTATTTCCAGACGAAATTGGAAAATTAATGAATAACACCAATTTTATTGGCCAAGGTGATGAGGAATTGATGTCTGATATGGTAAATATAATATAAATAACTAAGTCGCTTATAATATTTAACTTTATTAAATAATGTGTCCTTTTTAGCGACAAGCTGAGCTAAATAGTCCGACGTCCATGTTTATAAACCATCTATTTGATATGAGTGAAGTAGAAGGTTTGGTTATCTGTGATGATACCGAAGTAATAAAAAGTAACCAGGAGCCTAACGATCTATTAACTGAAGCTATGACAAAAATAATGGAGTCATATGTAAATACTGCTCTTGGTATAGCGTTTGGTCAAGATATTGATTGTGCTGACTCTACTACACCCCCCGTTAGAGAAAGATCACCCAGTACTGAATATTCATTTTTGACTGACGCCTTAAATACAGAAGTAGGAGCTATTATTGGTGATATTGCATTTTGTGTCGACAAAGAAATTATTGAACGTGATAAAAGTATTACTGAATCTTCGGTAATAATCACAGAAGTGACAGAGGTAATATATATTTTTTAATAACCGACTATATCTTTAGTTTTTTAATCTTATCTTATGCACACTTTTGTCCAGCATACCAATAAAGAAGTGGAAAGAGAACACAATGAAAACGACGTGTCACGTTACGAAAATGCTTTCCTAACGTTAAACCGTAAGTTGATTGACAAAACAGCAAACTTTTTAAGTTCTGTCGATCTTACATAAAAGTTCTCTTAATTACAGGCGATTATGACCAATGTTCCGAGGAAAACAGTGAACCTATTTTAGAAGACACAAAAGGAATGTTGATGCAAGAGATAGAATTGAAAGTCACACAGGCGCCAGATAGTGAGTTGGTGATAAATGAAATTGAGCAGGTATACTCAGATTTATAATCACATCGTACACCTTAATTGTCGAGGATTACAGTTTTAATACTTGTTCCATTAAACAATAAACCTTTGCAGTCTAAGGAACAGGAGTTAAGGGCAACATCAGCAGTTTCGGCAACGGCTAGTTCTCGCAAAAGCAGTTTGGTGCAAAGATGCAGGACACATGGTGCGAGATTGTTGGCTTGCCTACGCGGCTGGTGGAGGCGCAAGACACCAGGAAAGCGCAAGGTTTTATCTTAACTCTTCTTTTATACAATTAGAGAACCGTTATCTTAATATAGATTTATTTGTTGATGTACATCTATTTGTAAAAAAAAGTATTGTTGAGATGATAAGTTAATATTCTTACATAAGCCACGCGCGTTTTGGATTAATTTAATGTATTACGAAAAATTACTACTCAAAATATAATTTGAGAACCGACGTTAATAAGTTAATACCATTGTGTTATTATTTGCCAAATAGCAGCTAGCTTTTGTATTTCTTTTAACCACTGATCCTCGAAGGTTTACAGAGGCTGACTCTGTATTGTCACGTCAGATATAAAGTCCCATCGACTGCATTAATTTTAAAACTTATGCAAAATTAAATGGATATATGTAAATTAATGATCGATCTTAATATTTCGCATTGAAATTTAATTAGATTTAGTTTTATTTTCGCATCCACCTAATAAACTGAAACACTTTTTGTCATATACGAAAATCAATTTCTTACCCAAATTTTATATTTAATCCTGACGTTTTGAAAGGTTACTAAGAACGAAGTATTTAAACATAATTATTGAAAGTTAAAAAATATTCCATACCATAAAAGTCCTTGAAAGATAAAAAAATATCCTGATAAAATATTAAATGTTGCGTTCTACGTCTACAAAAACCTTTATTAGGTCTTTACATGAGTGGTTTGACTTTTAAAGAGAGATTAAAAAAAATTAAAAAACTAGTCATAAATCAATCAACTCGATCGAGAAACTACTACTGATATATGTCACCTTTATGTACTGACATGTAAAAGTGGTTTCTGTAGCCAACATTTCATAATCAGTTAATAATAGCTACGTAAAATTAGATAAAAACACCTAAATGACAAATGTGTTTACGCGTATGAGATAACATTGCAGGAAATCCGGGTCCCCGGGTCAGTGCGTGGAATGTGCCCATTGTCTCCAGATGCGAGACGCCGCGCTGCCAGCCTTCTGGATCAAAGCCATCTGGGCTCCTCTCCCTATCCTTCTCGACATGTGGTTTGGAAGTTCAACACTGTCAGTGAGGCCTTAGTAAACTCTTCACGCTGGAAGAATTACACTTTTGACGTTAATCCCGGTGAATGTGGAGAATACTTGTAAACATATTCTTTTTTTCTTAGTCCTTAGTTTGATTGAATTCGAATTTAATGCTAATGTTCCGAATGGCATTTGTTTCTTCAATAAAGCATTTATAAAGAACTTTTCTTTTATTTTGTTAAAGTTCTAAAGGTTTAGCATAGGTAGCAGGGATGTCACGCCATCACTTGCCAATTTGAATATTGATTAGACACCTTGGTCACAAGAGCGAGCATAACACCTATATCACACAGATCGATCAAAATAGTTTTCGTAAATGTAGATATACCATTGGAATCGGAGTCAGCGTGATAGTATGGAAGGGTGAGAACGTCTTTTGTCCCACTCACTCTTATGATAGTTTTACGCGTCTGAAGTTGTAGTGGAGAGGGACTTACGTTGCCGAAAATAGAATGGTCGCGGATTCCTGGGCTAAATCTCAAATATCCAGACGGGTGCGCCATCTAAGCCAGTTAAAACAGTCCCGCGAAAAGTTACCCAGCTCCACTTCTTGTCTGAACGTCTGCCAGTGAAGACCGGGAGGGAACCAACCACCACCACACAAAATGGTGAGTCATCACGGCAGTGAAATTGTGAAAAGGTGCACAGTGAAAAATGGACTGTTAGCTTCAAGTGCATAGGAAGCGTGAAGCGTGTTGTCAACTCCTGAAACTTTTCCGCAGACCGGAAGCTAGCGAGCAACTTGGACTCTAAAACCTAAATCATAATCGAAAAGTGTTGTGCCTCAAAAGTGTAAAACGTGGTATTGTATACCTTCGTTGCTCATACACAAGTACCTGCATTAGCAGCTTTATCAACAATTCACCAATAACCCCACAAATAACATGATAGGTAGTTAAACATCAAAATAACGAAATATTTTTGGTAATTTTCAGAGCGACCTCAGCAAGAACGACGTTGAAAGTAAGTATAGCTTGATTTTAATTAATTTCGAATTAACCAAATTAACAGCGTTGTAACTAAAATAATTTTGATGAAACATGAACATATTATGTTTGCTTGATTTTAACATCTTATTAGTTTATGTAATTACAGATAAATGTTGTATTGATGTCAGAGCGATCATATTGTTTGCTGAAGTGTTATTGTTACATTACATAAATGAAATGAAAGTGAGCATCGCAGCTGCTATGTTTAGCACGTTTCTCATAAAAGGCGTGCGTTGCTATGAGATACCGGGCGGCGCCAGTGGCAGGGCCACGTTGCCCGTGCGCTGGGTTCCAAAATTAAACTATCGTGTCACGTGATCCGTTTCGCCGCCCGCCCAAACAGAGAAACTCCGCTCGGATTTCACTGCAGTCGATCATCCATATTTTGGCGTTAGATGTAATACCAAATGCATCGCGGCGCTGTTACTCCAACGGTCGTTGGAGCTGAATGTTACCGATGATTTAAAGGTGCTATTGCAAATTTGTTGATATGGTAAATCAACTGTCATTATCAAGGTCGACATGTGGTCTTAATCAGCTGATCTGCTAACACATAGAGCTTAGATGTGGCGCATGTTTTTGAAAAAAGACTGACAATAGCATTTATATTTATAATTATCTTCAATTAACTAATAAATGATTTTGAATACCACATTATTATAAAATCTGATTAGATTGGACAGGACTTAGGATAATATTTAAAAAACTTTTGAGATTAAACCAGAAACCCATTTGGAATAAATTTGAAATTAGGGCAGAGTTACAATCGGGATATAATTAGAATGTGACTCATGAGTTCGCACTGAATATATCGAAACTGGTGGAGTATTATTCTGGGCGAAGAATGCCCCCGCCCACGATTAGCCTACGCACTACCTGGACTTACCGACTTAGATATTTTGGGACAATTTCTGGAATCCATTGATTGAAAGTCAGATGCGAATATAGTACAAAAAATCTGCATGTTAGTTTCTTACATTCAAGGTTTGCCTTTGTCTTTCATATTTAAAGACTTAACTTTCTTTTTCTTTTATCAGACTTTCATATTTGATCTTTTTAAAGAATTAGCACTCAATAATTTTGAACGAACTTAGTTATCCTTTTTTGCATATAATGCAAAAAAACGAAAGACACCATTAAAGATGACTTGATTGTATTTACTCATATTTATTAAACAACTTAAGAATAAAAAAAATGACTTGAGATAGCGATGGTAGATGATAGGGCACAGTTGGTAAAATACTATTGAGTAAATAGATACCAGTTTACGCCATTTAACAAAATTAAGGTACTTGCGCCTAATATGGCCCTGTTCATAAGATGGCCCACTTTCAAAATTTCATACTTTTATAAATGCGAATAAGTTTAAATTTTATTCACAAACATTTTAGTATATCTTTAGAAAAACAAATATATCCGTGTTTGTTTTGTAATACACACAAAACTTCGATTTATTGGTACTCCTGAGAAGGTAAAGACTGTTTCTATTCTTTTAATTTTCACTTAAAATAAGTACTTCTTATTACCGGGGTAAATCCCCTATAATGGCCCACCACATGGGATCCGAATATGGCCCGGGTATTAAAGCTCGGAAATATTAGAGAAATGAGTCATTTTGATTATTTTTCAGATAAAGGTACTAGTATTAGAACATTGGAACTTATTTTGAACTTAAGCAGATACAGGCAAGTATCTACAAGTTTGAAATTAAAAGCTTATACACGTATTTCAATTTCTAATCTTCTTTGATTACTTTACTACTTAAAATATTATTGTAATGGACTGATTTTATCTAAGGATCTCAAATGTTGAGGTTTTGCATAATACGTATTTTTTGTTATGATAGCGTTTATAATTACCGTAATTAATATTGGACCATGATAAGTACTTATGTTCCTAAACAGGGCCACATTAATGGTTTTTAAAACAATTGTTTTGTTTAAGTAATTTTGTCAAATGCGTTGGGTTGTTCGTTATTTTTATTCACAAATGAATAAGTGTTATTGCTATAAAGTATGTATTCTTATTTTTTTTATTCAATTATTTTAATATTGCAAAAAACGGGCCTTGCAAGGCACGAGTATCTTAGTGTCTGTCTGTGACTCCGGCACCGAAACAACACAACGGTTTTCATTGAAGGTTTGAACTTCCAATTCAATTAACTTTAACTTTATCGTTCATTTGGATATCTCGTAAGGTCAGATAATGATGATATACATTTTTTATGTCTATGTAGATTTTGCAGTCTATTTATCTCATGATAGTTCTAAGCTGAATGAACTAGATTGATAGCTTAGTTCAGTAGTCCTTTTTTGAGCTGCTCCCGTTTGACACTGTTTTGATCTTTATGGTGTGGTTCGAATTGATTTGCCCATGGATTGGCCTATAAAATTCTACTCCAGGAATTAGATGCAGAGATTAAGATTGTGGTTTTTATAGTTAGATAAAATTTATATAATAATCATCAGAAATACGCAATAAGATATTTTCATACATTAAATATAAGTTTAATGGAACCACTAATTCCATTAAACCATTATTATAAATTAATAACAAAAACTCAGAATGATTCACAAGTAATAAATGACAAATTGAGAGAGATTCTATTCAATATTAGAGCTATTATTCAAAAGAAAGAATCAATCCCTTCCTGATGATTGCGAAAAGGAATTGAAAAATTAGTAAATAGCTATAGAAATAAGTATGCAAAACACTAACACCAAATGCAACTAATTGAATAATTTGGGCTGAGTGTCTAAAACTATTTTATTTTATTCCTGTTTCGTAAGGCTTATCATCGTGTGGCTGTAGTTGAGTAATAGGTGCATTGAATGTGAATTGAAAAAAAAAGGAAAGATTTGATTAATATATTTTGTTAATCCAGGGGCATCCTTCGCCTTCTCAATCTACGACTTCGATGGATCCGGCAAAATCGACGCTTACAACCTTGGCGACCTTCTGAGGGCGCTCAACTCCAACCCCACTTTGGCGACAATTGAGAAGCTTGGAGGCACCAAGAAGAAGGGCGAGAAGATGCTCACGGTGAGATATTATTTATTTTAAAAAATCGACCAGTGTACCATTACTAACTGCATTTCAGCAGATATTGCAAGTAGTAGTTAGCTCAGTATATTTTAGCCTTATTGCCGTTTTTTGACCGCTAGATTTATTATACGTATTGTACGTAAATCAAAGTAAAAAAAGTGATAAAATCATAAGAAAAACAACATCTGGCTATCTTAAATTTAATACATAGTTTTTTTATAATATGTGCTTATGCTCATACCGCCGCGCCGGCGCTGTCTCTTTCTTTCCATCGGACATCCAGACGCACTGCGGGCTACCACCCTCTCTTGGTTGCTATTCCAACCTGACACACCAAGCGGTTCTCAACATTATTTATTGTGCACAGCAAAGGAGTGGACCTTCCTCCTTGCGTCTGTATTTCCGAGTACTTATAACCCGTCCGTTTTTAAAGCGACGGTGAATAGGCACCTTCTGGGTTAGCTCGTTATAGATAAACCTAAACAACTGAACATATAAAACTAAAACATAATTATGTTTTAGTTCTATATGTTCAGTTGTTTTGGGACATAACAAATAGTAATCAGTGGATACAAAAACATTATCTTAATAATTTGGTTTCCATAAATAATGGCAGATTTTTTTCTTTACTATCCCAGTCTGGTTAAGTATGAAGGCATTACTTTTAGCAAATAAGGTTAAATAGTAGGTATAGGTAATAAGGCTTATAGTTTCCATTAGGGAAATGACAGAATTATCTTTATTATAATTTAATCTACGGAAGCATACATTCAGTACTCTTTTCTATTTTCTAAATTTTAATCAATAAAAAGGAAGGTATGTTATCAAAATAAGAACAAACCTCAGAACATATGGAAAAATTACTTGTTTTAGATAAAAAAATTATGTCCATGCAAAACTTTCATACTAAAACCAGTTTCAATGCTTACTCATACCCAACATGTTACGGTATCTTGTAAACAAAAAAATGTAAAAACTGTACGATTAAATAATCTAACAGGAGCCGAAAGTTGCAAAATATTAGATTTTTCTCAAATTTACTTTTAATGTTGCCAGCCACGATGTCAAGATATAGAGTGACAATTAATAATATCACGATAGTTTAATAAGGTCTTCAATAGATTTAGTTTTTATTTACACTACGGATGTGAGTAAGACCCAATATGAATACTTTTTTTTCCCATTGAAGGAGCCAAACGATCAGTAATTTTTCTGCTTAAGATTTTTTATTAGGTAATTACAATAATATTATACTATTACAATAATATTTTAATTAGTATATACAATTAGAAAATAAGTAATCCGTATTATTTTAGGTCGAAGAGTTCCTTCCCATCTACAGCCAAGCAAAGAAAGACAAAGACCAGGGTTGCTATGAAGATTTCTTGGAATGTTTGAAGCTGTACGACAAGAACGAAAATGGTCTTATGTTGGGCGCTGAGCTAACACACACGCTCCTGGCTTTGGGTTCGTAACAAAACTGTTCTCTTCAAGTTTCGGTACAACGTCATTACTAAGCGTAATCAAAATTAACTTATGTATGCGAGTATAATTAGAAACTTGATAAAACGTCAATTGTTTTTCATAGTATATGGACCATATAACTACAACGACTTTAAGAATTTTGGGAAATAACGATCTCTGTAATATTGGGATATTAGGATGGTTTAAACTGTTGACTCTATTTGGAGTCCTAGTAAGACATTCTTCTTTTTTATAGTACATATTAGGAATTAAGGGTGAGAATTTGAATCACATCAGGCACTAAGCAGTACCAAAATAACTTTAAATTTTTGGTAAGTTTTCTATTATTAAAAACGTTTATAGATTTAAAAAAAATGAACTGCCTTAGACTGGAAATAAAGAAGACTTTAGGTTGACAATCTTCTTTTGTAAATTTCAATTTGACAGAGTTTGGTATAAAAACAAAATAAAGAACGTATACAAATAAGATAAAGAACGTATATTTATGTAATAGCATAATTTTCTATATACTTTGTTAAAACAAATTGTGATTTGTTAAGCCTTATTGTCAACCGTAACAGCGTTTAAAGTGTTAGTTTTAATTAAAATTCTAATTTGTACAATTTTAGTGAACTTATGTAAAAGCCAAAACTTTGTATCCAAGTATGAGCAAAAAGAATTCATTAATATTATGTTAGGAACTACACTCCAATAAATTCTCCTATTTATTATGCTTAATATTAATATTTTGACAACAGAAAATTATAGGAAATATTAAATGTGAGTAAAAGTGATAGAACAAAGTGCCTTGCCAAAAGTAAGCACTAAAAAGCTTGTGTTATGTATGTACTCATTTTATATGTTGATATCTTCCACTTTCATTTTTATTCGAGTAACGTTTGTTTATTTCAAAACAGTTATTTATCGTTCAAAATCGACTTTATATTATGATATTTGTGTAATTTTAAGTTTATTATTAATATTTTCAACGGCGTCAGGTTGTTCAGAAGGTCAAAGTTCAAATCGTAGAAGACAATGGCTAACTTGAAGTTATTCTTGTTTTGTAGAACTTGTTGTTTCAAACTTAATTTCTCCAGTCATGCAAAATATTTTGGAATTCCAACGACAGAAGTTCCATAATAAATTGTGCTTTTACGTCATAAAATAGCGGTTAGTTTGAAATGTAAAATGTTTAAATGAAGTTTGTAAGTACATAATTGACAATGGTCTTCAGTATTATATCTCTTTGTTTGAAATTGAGTATGTATTTTTATGGTCTCACATATAAAAAAAATACTATAACTAAGTTTTTATTAATACGAGTAACATTGATTGTAAGTGTAAGTACAATATAGAAACATATTCTCACTACCAGGATTTGAAATCGGCACCATGAGCTAAGTCATTATTACTGTTCCACCAGTCAACCTTATGTGAGTGGTTAGTCTTAGATTATATTTTTAATTTTAGATTTATTTTTCAGGCGAAAAGCTAAGTGACGGAGAAGTCGATGAGGTAGTTAAGGATTGCATGGACCCTGAAGATGACGACGGCATGATCCCCTACGCACGTAAGTTTAATCTTTTTTCGCCAGTGTAGTACCGATATAATGATATAGCAATCAAAAATCACAATCAATACTCAATTGTTTAACAGTAGTGTAATGTAATGAAAACCTAATGAATTCCAATTATATGGTCATTGCATGACAAAGACAACCCTTTGCCTGCTTTAAAATATGAGACCGATTATAGAAACGAGGTGGGATCCAATTACCTAATTAACTTTATAATTTTGGGTTCAATAAATCGTAGCAAGTTACCCTGCATGAGGGCATAATATCACCACTCTGCACGTGTTCCTGTTCTTACCCAATATACCTTTCCAGCATTCCTGAAGAAGGTGATGGCGTAGAAGACCACATCTCGTCAAATCTTTAGCTATAAGATCGTAAGTGAATCAAAAGGTTGCCGCAAATCTTTCTCGCTTCGCCGGTGCTTACTTTTTATTCTGTCGTAATCTACTTTTACTTCTGCCGCTTCTTTCGTTGTGTTGTTCTAAACTATTCTATATTAACTATGTTACACTTGTTCTTCACATGAATCTGAATTTTCGACATGAAGACTTAGTATAATTCAATACCATTAAAAGTACGAACTACGGATTTATTATATAGCTACATATTTGATAACATTTAAAGTTTAAGAGTTCAACTTTTCAGATAATATTATTATTACATATATATAAACACTTATATCGTGTAAAGATTTATAAAATTATTCATTCCAAATATTATTGAATACAATTGAATGAAAACTGTTAAGTAGATACTAAAATAACTCCGTAGTGAAAACAAAAACATTAATTTTTCTGTTATTAACAGACAGATTTTTCGAATATGCCATTGTTAATAATTTTCTTATGATGGCAGCTTTCCTACGGAAAATGTGCGATGGTTGGGGCGCAAAGACGGAGGAAGAGGCAGCGCCTGCGGAGGGCTAACCAACGTGGCAGTGTCCAAGTCGGATCCCGGACGCCGGTCGCCGGACGGCGCCCGCGTTGCCGCCCCGCCCGCCCGCCGGCTGACGTCCGCCTTCGCCCCACCTCGCCGCACATCCCGTATATGCCACCTTAGATACGGGCTCAACCCCTTTTTATACTATGCAACAGCAATATTGTACAATTTACTACCGATGACTGTACATACTAAAGTAAGATTAAATTAAACTACTGTAAACACACGTTGTACGTGTCTTTTTACATTTTATTATTTATTTATTAAGTACATTATAATGACAAAAATACATAAAAACCGTAAATTATTTTATAATAAATTGTTAAAAGTTCAGTCTTGTCTCAATTGATTTGGTAAAAATGTCTTGATCTGTTTTTCATTTCCCTGAAATATAAAGGTAAATGAATATTACTAAAATTATATGTTAAATATGCTCAGATCAGGGTGCGTGCAGATCTGGCGAATTTACCACGAAAACGGTGCTGTGCGCCCGCTTCACGCTTTTAGTCGATTATTGCGCATAATTCTACACGCCAGATCTGGGTTCACTCATAGAGACAAGATGTAGAGTAAATTAAAATAAGTAGAGAAAATACAGATAGATCATCCTCAAATTAATAAAATGGACTACAGTATAACGTACGTTGGCGTTATTATGAAATTTAAAACACCTTGCAACCTGTTAATGCGTAGACAGTTAGTTTTTTGCTTTAACTGCAGCAATCTGTCTCCCGGTCTCTCACTGAATGATAGCAAAAAAGCGATGAAATGACTAAATTGTTACAACAGTTACATATAAATAAAAATGTTAGGGTAAAATAAGGGCCTGCTGAGGTGTAGGTATCGCCCAAGCTGAATATAAGACTCACTTTGACTAAAAAGAAGTTAACAACACTATTTCTACTCGGTAGCGGTTAGGAATACCCGATATGAAAGGATATACAGATTTTAGTCCTTATTTTATGGCTACTACTTATAGAACACGAAGAAGTTATGATGACTAGAAAATGATGATGGCTATTTGTCATCCTAAAAAATATTTAGCAGAAACTAACCATTTTATTAGTTCAAGGGGTCTGCTGACAAGCAAAACTATCATCATATATCGCACCACAGTCCTAACTCCTATCTACCTCCTCACAACAGTTAAATTCAATATGGTGAAATCCCCAGGTGAACAGAGTCTACTGAATATTACAATAATGTAATAAAATTAGAGTTTGTTTTATCGCGCTATTCTCTGGAACTGTCACACGAATTTGAAAAAATCTTTTTACATTTTAATGCTCAATTTTCGATGAAGGAACGAAATTTATGAATATATACTTTATATTGTAAAGGAGCTCGATAGCGGCCCATAATTATGGAATTTATGGAAAAAGCAATTTATATTACCCGTGTGGGTCTACCAGAGAAGCACTACCTAGAGAAGCACCAACCCTTCACAATTAAGAGTGTCGTAAAAGGTGATAAATTTTATTGGAGGTAATCACCATGCATCTCTTGGAGACCATAAAGTGGGCAGCAGCGTTTTGCGAATATATGGTCTCTTATTGCAATTTCCAATCCGCCTGCCAATCATGGATATATATTTGCCATAATCACCATGACTGGCAGGTGTTTTTGGGGGAGCTTCCGTTTAGCAGTAGACGTATTTCGACTTAGACGATGAAGCAATGGCAAGGGCTGGTCATCAATTCGTAGAGTGGGTAATGTACAGTACATTCTACCACTTTGAACCATTTATAAAGTCTTTGCCCCCGAAGAGGCTGATGATATCTTCAATTATTCAAATTAAATTGATCTAAAGAAAAAATATTAAATATTAAAAGGCATATTATTGTTTCTTTTTTATAATTTTACTAGCTGTCCCGGACACGCAATGATGTGGCTCAGTTATTTCTTTATTATATTTTCTTTATTATAGTACAATTCTCCATTGAAAAATACATATACATGCCAATTTTGAGATTAATCGGATGAACGACGTAAAAGTTTCTGTGCTGCAGCCACCACCTGGAGAGGAGATACAACAAAGAGGGTAGTTTTAAATAAAATCTGCACGAAAAAATACATATACCTGCCAATTTTCATGATGGTCGGTTGAACAGTGTTGGAGAGAACCTATTACATATATATTTCATTTCATACGCCGATGACACTGCTCTTATATTTCGGGGGGAGACTTGGGCCGAAGCACGCTCGAGTGCGGAAAAGGGATTGCTGCAAACCTCAGCCTGGTTAAATAAAAATTTACTTACACTAAATATAAATAAATCTAAATACATCACATTTTCTATTAATAAATCTACCCAACCTAAACCAAACCAATTTCATCTTAAACTACACCCATGCACCAGATCAAACTTATCAACATGTTCATGCACTCCTCTTCAAAACGTCAAAGTGATTACCTATCTGGGTGTCCAACTGGATGATACTTTGTCATGGAACACCCATGTTGATCTTCTTTCTACTCGCATCAGGAAACTGGTATGGTTGTTCAGGAAACTTAGACACATTCTTAAAGCCTCTTTACTTAAAACTATATATTACGCTCTTGCCCAATCAGTCATATCCTATTGCATATCAGTTTGGGGAGGAGCATGCAAGACAAACATCATCAAACTTGAACGGGCCCAACGCTCATTACTTAAGGTTATGTACAAAAAACCTTTCCTATATCCCACACAGAGGCTTTACAAAGACGCAGAGGTTATGACAGTAAGACAAATGTTCATTATGCAAGTCACGACACGACAACACAAACTCCTCAGCTACAATCCCCTAACATATCAGACAAATAGTCGTAGACCACCGAAGGTATGCCAAACTAGCATGCACGGCACCACATTCTTCCGACGCCATTCAGTTTTTCTTGCAAAGCACCTGTACAATAAGTTAAACCGGTCACTCAATATTTATCCCAAAACCTTGTACGAATGTAAAAGGATCCTCAAAAGTTACCTAATGAAACTAAACTACGGTGAAACGGAAACACTTTTATTATAGATATTCATATTATTACAAAAACTCACACACATACCGACACACGCACATACATAATAGATGCGCTTTCACACATACATACAATCAACAAACATACCCTCACACAGGACTACAATCACTCCCACACATACTTACACACATCCTCTTTAACACACTTCTGCACAGTACCTGTCCGGGAGGAGGTCCTGGAGTCCCGAAATACGGGGTGATCCTATATTGGGCTCCAGTCCTCCCAAATACCATGCGTATTTAGTTAAATATGTTACATCTAGTGTTAGTTTATATATTTTTAACTGTATTTTAGTATGTAAGTATAAAATTAAAATTGTTTATAATGCATGTATTTTGGTGGAAAATAAAAATTAATTTATTTATTATTTATTATTATATATACAAACATCCATTTTTAAAAGGAATAAAAAAAGATATCCATTTTACATATATATATATATATATAATGAGTTAATTAAAAAATGTGGGCTATCATATAACCTTTAGGTGTTGTGAAAAAGAAAAGAGCTACCTGAACAGCAAGTGAAACCGTAGAGCATATCTATTAACTATTACAATGACCAAATATTTCCTGATGGAATTTTGTGTCAACGTAGGTATCTAAAGAAGCGAGTAGTCTATATTCATATCTAAATAATAGAAAAAAGAACAAAAATATAATCTATGACTAAGCTGAAAATTTATATCAGCGTTATTATATATACAGCAATTTTACCTCAATCAAATGTGTTAGATATAAGATAGAAACAAAAGATTGGCCAAAACTAATTTACTCCAACGAAGGAAGAAATTTTATCCCGCCGGAAAATTAGGTCAGGTTTTAATCATACAACATACATACTACAAACATACAACGGTAATTTGTTTTTTCTAAAATTTTAAGGCATAATATACATAAAGAGTCTCAGTAAACTGATATGTTTTGTATTTTTAAATTTAGTTTTTATTTTATTTGTCTATACCACCATGAATTGTTTTGTCTGAGTCTCTCTCATAAATTAAACCTATATTTATAGGTTCCATAGTAAAATTTTGGCCCCTAAATGCCTCTAACTTACAAAAAAAGAGATAGGTATCTAAGTTGACACAATGTTTATTTTAGCTACAACAACATTTCGGTTTTGGCAATGAAGGTTTTATTGGGTAGTATACAGAAATTATTGATATGAAACTTTAAAGAGAAATCCATTTTTAAGGTAGAAGAATAGGAAAAAAGAGTTCAGACTCTGAATTTTTATTTGTTTAAATGTATGAAAATAATCAAGAAACTTCTCCGTACTGATTTATTATTCATATATGTATGACCAATCACACCTCTATCCCGCAGGGTTAGGGAGAGGTCATAGATTTCCACTTACCACAATCCTTACATTCGTTTCTCGCTTCTTCATCTCTCATCAGCCTTTTCATAGAAACTCAGGTTAAGTTTTGATCTGGCCCTTCTAAGGACTTGCTCATGCACATTTGCCTCATATATTTGTGTTGTTAATCTTCTTTCGCCCATACTCTCTACATGTCCAAACCATTAGATGACATCCTTTTTTCTATCTTTGTCATTTCTTCCAGGCCACACGACTCTCTTATCACATCATTTCTTATTTTATCCATTAAATTCATTCCAGATATACTTTTGAAAACTCTAATATCTACTACAATGCAATATACTGTCACCCCCAGGAGTCACTTCCATACACTATAGTCGGTACCAACACGCCTTTATGTACCGCCGGTCGGGCTTTTTTTGACACCTTCTCGCTGCTCATAAAAACGTGCAAAGCCCCATTCACTCGATTTCCTGCAATCACTCTTCTTTTAATATGACTTTCACTTATTCCCATGCAATAAAACTGATAATTTTATTCTATGCACTGGTACTAACCACCATTTTAGCTATTTGTTCCAAATTTTTTCCGGAAAAGTTTCCCTTAATCTCTGATTATTTTTTGTTTTATAATATACTGTGTGAAAGATATTAACTATCAATAAGTCGATTAGTGTCCATGTCTAGATTCTTTCTTCATACTGGCATATAATTAGATATGTATAGGAGAGGCAACAAAAATATTGGTACAAACAAAAAAAAGGTTTTGAATCTCCCACAAAATATTGGTTCGCTACATAATGTCTCATATACGTGTAAATTTAAGATATAATTACAAAGCGACGACAGATAAACTCAGATTACTGAAGGAGATGAAATCGTTGATATAAAAGTAATACGTCATGAATAAGTGAATAAAATGAATGATAATTCTTCATTGTTTCACACAGATTATGAGCTTAAAGAACATAGAAAGATCTCACATAGAAAAATCAACTATTGGGTGGCGAAAAATAACGTGATAAAGAATGGGTTTGATTAAAGAAAACGATGTTATTTTAGGGCAAATAAAAGTTTAGTCATTAAACTTGCAGCGCAAGAGTAAACCACTGCACAGGATAATATCTTCATTGAATTCAATCAAGTTAAATAAAAGATGTGCTGTGTGAAAGATAACTATGTGACCAGATTGTCTATTGGAGCTCTTCACTAGCCTATTAATGTTTCTACTGTTTGTTTTATTAATTTTTATTTTATTTTGTTAAGTACAAAATCAGGAAACAGATTCTTACATTAAATTACAAATTAAACTAACATGCTAAATTTTAAAATAAATCCATTTTCTAAATACATTTCTATTCAGTATTTACAAAATATTATAAATATATATATAATATAATACATTGATATTATATAATTTTTATGTCAGATATGGACAATGATGAGTCTGAAATAAAAGATGATTATTATTGAAAGTGTGAAAGCAGGTAAAATCGGATACTAGATTTTTCTCACCATCTTTAATTAAAATTATGAAACTGAAAAAATTAAAACACAGTGAATGGACAAATCCCTTCACGAATCCAGTGCGGATTGGTGAGTATAATGTAGCAATCGTAATAGTTAGATATTTTTTTTTAATATCATCTGGTAGACCGTATTACTTATGTCTGTTGTCATACATTATATATTTTTTGTATTATAAATGAAATTACATTTCCGTGTAATATTATAACTTGTTGTTAGGTTTTCTACAGGATTTGCGCCTGTTGATTTGAGTTTATACGTGATAAACAGGAACAAACCGTCCTTTACGCATTAACTAAAGAGATGATACATCATTTGTTCTTGAATATATACATATAACTATAGGGTTCTTAGCTGGTCAATGGCCGTTTCAAAATAGGGTCATCGAGGGGTGCCGTATGCCAAATTCACCCTTGCGCGAGCCAAGAAAAATGGCGCGTAAAGAAAGAGTTTTCCCGGCATCAATACGGGGCTTCGGCTTTAGTCGGAGACCGTTCGGCTATTTCCGCCGTTTGCTGTTCGTGAAGCTGGGAAAATGTTGCTAGAGATGGAATGCTGCCTTGTAAAAGGGAGCTTACTTTAGAGGACAATTATCAAATTTTGGTAAGACTTGTTATAAGTTAGATACGGCGTTATTTATATCTCATCAAAACTTAATTTTATAAATGTAACTAAGTAAATATGTTTTCAAAGCGTCATCATCGAATTCAAAATTATTTATAGTTTATTTAAAACATCACTGGCTCACCAATGCGAATTTAGAAAAGTTTTCGTAACGGAACATATAGGTACAATTACGTAAGATTAACTGTTTTTTCCTATTTAGCTTTGCACTTGTTCCATATTACGTAAATTGTTATTTAAAAGACAAACGAATATAAACCGATTCGGATAAATAACTAAACTTATTTAAGTTTTTTTAAATGATAGAGGTCTTAATTTTTGCCGATTTGCTTGTAAATTTACATTAAAACTAAGGGAATTTATCATGTCAGTTTGGCAACACTCATAGGCGCGGTTGCCTCGGCTCTTCGTAGAGCGGTGGATCCGCGCGGCATAGTGTTTATCTCGCTGATCGCGACATCGCAACGCGAGCGTTACGCCCGGGCTCGCAGTGTTTACGCTGTGCTATCAGTGATAAGGTGCGGTGTTGCCGGCGTCACCCGCCATCATATACAAGTATGAAACAAATATTACATATCCGTAGTAGAAACTTGAACTAGCTATAGTGTCTAAAGGTCAAGGAATTTTATAATAGTAAATAGTGCCAAAATGTGTATACAATGTTTTAGGAGAACAAAGACCGAAAAGACATGTAGGACAGGTCAATAATAACATAAGAGGAATGTGGTCTGAAAGAGCTTAGTGTATAAAAATTAATGAAATCATAAAAACAATATTTTAAATCCAATTCTAGCTTTCCTTTGCTTTTTCGTATTTTTTTGGATTGTTAAATAGTTCCAGATGTAACGACGAATGGTTTATTATAAATTCAGTTCAGTTACTTTGACTCTAATTTAACAAGTGCTGCCAATGCAATGACATCATTCTCTTTTCAACTCTCAAGTCTCTACATAAAATTACATATACCTAAACATTGCACTGACTAGTAATCAACTTATATCCTGATTGAAAATAAATATCGATGTTATCATATCTATTCTATTTTTGAATTAACCGAAAAGCTTATGACTCACAGCTCTACATAAACAATATGAACATTGAAAACAAAATAAAAACGGTTAAATTTAAATGTAGATATACGTTAGTGTTTGTAAACAATAACTTTACAAAAATATTTTTGACTTTCATGTTTATGAATACAAAGAAATAAATAGTTTTGCCTTTTACAAGAAGGCAATAAGAACTCTTATGACATGTTATTTTGTGTAATTAATAGATTTTTCTGGTAGTACTTGTACGTGCATTTTGTAGTATGCTCTATCTCACAAATTCCGGTGAACTTAATACCAATAAATTCTTTGAAAGTCGACTTCGGACTTTGTGTCATAAAAATCAGATGAACTATTCTATAGTATAAGTAAATATAGTCTTGCCTAGTGACAGATTTAAAAGCATACTTACACTTGTTTTTTTTTATATTAACGTTGTTTTCGTGAAAGCGAGATAATTTAGAGATTATTAACATTAAACATACTGATTAAAAAAACTAGTTAGTTAGTACATTTTGTTTTGTTATGAGATAAGGTTCTCGACCTGTATAAAGTGGCGTATAATATTCATTAGTATATAACGTGGTAAAACATATAGTCGAAATCTTATCTTGAAAAGCAATTAGGTGATGTGACCACTTTGTTAGTTTGTTTTGATAATTACATTGCATCGTGAAGGCACAATAACTGTCTCAGTTAAAAAGAAATCGAAATCCTTATTTATATTTATTCACACCAAGACGGAAAACCGGAATTTACCGGAATTTTATTTTAGATGGAGTATCGCAGCTTACATTTTAATAATAAAAATAAATCAGAATCGATGCGTATCTCAAATGCTATGACAGCAAAGTCACTGCTGTAATGTTATCATTGAGAATAGTGGATTCGACCTTAAAAATCCTAAGTTTATTTCACACTTTTGCCCAACCGGTCCTTATTCATACCAAATCCCCACATCCCAGTATGACAGTGCTTCTTGATTGATATTTTAATATAATTAAATTACTTATATGTTACGCGTTAATTAGAAATGTATCATGTTTTTCTAATATTCTTCTTCTTCTTCTTGCGGTGCCTCTCCACTACTGGAGGTTGGCCGTCAACTCCGCATATCTCTTCTTATATTACTCCATTCTAATATTTCTAATATTACTCCATATAAAATGTAATACTTAGTAAAAAATAACCTTGCTAAGTTTGTTACCGGTTTTTCTTAGTACAAATGGTCTCCCAGAGTTGACAACATACGGTTTATCTTCTTGAACTACATAAAGTGCTTGTTATCGACCTTAAATTAATAAACATTTATTTTGGTCAAGTGTGACCTAATGTGACCCTAAATCCCGGACTCTGGCAACTCTCTTTCCCTAAACCCTAAACTAATTTATGTTTTACGTGTATTGCTTTACATATAAGAATTTATGGCGTAGCCTTTAGACGTTTAATACATTTACCTGTCTATAGACCTACGAAAGTGTTTCTCTCTCTCACACACACACACACACACACATTATATTATTTATACTATATATAATATTTCCATTAAATGTATATTTGCTGTTTATGATTAAGTACTTACATTTAATCGAGTTGTTATTATTTTGTGTTTAGTATTTAGAGTTTACAACGTAAACACTAATTTTAACATCGAAGTCACTAAGGACGGGCGTGGAGTTATGTGAGTTTTTCCGAAAGGCGCCATTCATTTATTACGTAAGACCATTTTCGCTAGTTTTTGACCCCCTCCCCCCCCTATTGTAAGTAAAAATAAGAAAAGGCCGACCCCCTCCCCCCTATTTTATATTTATTACGTAAGAATCTAAAGGCAAAAATGAATGGTATACGTTTGGTTTATTTAAAGTTTATTTTTCAAAGTAAAAGTAGTTTTTTGTGAAGTTGCGATGCCTTTTTCGACGCAAATTATTTAGAGCATACCTACTAAACAAATTCTTTCTATGAGCGCATCTTGTATTGATGGGCAGTAAAAATGGTAAGGACCGAACAAGTGACGACTAGTCCACAAGCGGGGAGTTCCTGGGAGGCGTAGTGCGGGTGGCGCAGGTCCGTTGCCATGGAAATGGAACTCGAGCGATTACTCGCGCTTTTTCAAAGTATAATTTTAACTTTGCGCATTTTTGTGATCTTACGTAAGAATTATCGAGACTCCCTCCCACCCCCCTGTAAGAAAACATAAGACATGGTCGACCCCCCACCCCCCCTAAATCGTCTTACGTAATAAATGAATTGTTGAGACTAACAGACAGTGACTAATGTAATGACTTGTGTCAAAAAGACAAAATGTTCCATACTGGCCTGACTTAACTGGCGAATGTGCTAAGGCATATTGATAATTTTAGCTCTTTCTTTTTTACACAAGTTCGTTTTTACACAATTCATAATAATAGTTTTTAACAATATATTAATATTCCTTGACTTTTAGAAAAAAAATAAATACAACTAAACTCAATTAATTAAAGCTGCTTTTTGTCTTTTATAAAGCATATAAAATGAATAAATAAACTAGGTCGATGCAGTCGCTAAGCATAAAGCTTCGCTAGAACCATATATTGGAGCGGAGCGTAATAAAAAAAAAATAATGTTAAGTAAATTTTAAAATTCCATAAGAATAAAAAACTTTTAAAAACGCGCGGTTTTTGTTTCAATGGGAAATCCCATAGAGTCAATGTCATAATTTTTTATTTTTGCAAATTTCAAAATTTGTCCTAAACCGGTTGGTTCGATTCATTACAAAAATACGAAAATCGGCTAAGAATTCATAAAGTTATGTCGTCACATACATTTCGTCATTGAAGCTGAACTATGGGAGCTTCCCTTGCTCCGCTCCAATAAAAACAAATGAATATAGGTATTTGTAACAAAATTTATATGTTTAAAATGTTTTAATGAATCTAAGTTTAACATTATTTTGATTAACTCGCTTACAGGTGTGCCAGGATATAACTCCCTAGCAACAACATGGCTGACGTGAAGGAAGGACCGATTACTTCGAACAAGACCAGTGACAAACATAACACAGGTAAATTAGGATTAATTTGACAATATATCCCAATTCATATTGACCTCTATGGAATGGATTTGAAGTTGAAAGTCTATAGAATTAATATGACATTTTTGGGTAGATTGATGTACTGTTCACATAAGACAAGTGTTAGTAGGTATAATGCTTACTTTGGCCTCAGCTTATTGATGTAAATGTAATAATAATAATAATTCTTATTGAAAACTATCGATCCATCACAGTCATTCGTATTGATTATTACTTATAGTATAGTATTTATGTTAAAATAAAATACTTTGCATTAATTCATACGTACTATGACTATACAGAGACCCAAGTTGAATTAATATGTGTATGATAGCTCTTAACGTTAAGGAAATAAAATCCTTACTCTGACGCGAGAGTAAATTAGCATATTAAAAAACGAACACTCTAGTTTCAGGTTTGTAGTTCTGGCTTATATTGGCAAAAAGTTTATTATCAACTTAACTGGTATACACCGTGCCAAAAAAGTTTATTTCTTGACTATTTAATGTTTGCGTACAAATTGAGTAAAATACTAACGACATAAATACTGTTCGTTGATAAGCTGACTGGACTGGTATGTTCTACGAACTTTTTAAATGTTCCTTATCTTACGAATTAAGTTTCGTTGGAAAAAATATTGAAAATTGCCTTTGAGCAGAAATTCTGTATGAGAACTCATGACCAAAACTTTCGAATGAAAGTCTTTCGCTCTCAAAATCATCAAGACAGTTGCAATAGTACGACGGACATAATAAAAAAAAAAATGGTTCCTTTGCTTCTGTAGACACGTACGCTGTCTTGATCATTAAATCATTATAACAAATGAACGATATATTTGGCAGAGTTTCTTTGGCCAAATTAAAACAAAAATTCATCTGTTTTTATTTGTGTTTCTCGAGATGACTCCGAAATACGATATTTTATTCTCTTTTTTTTTGCTTACCTATATGTATATTATTTAAATGAGTTCTACACAATCGCCTGTAATCAAATTGTTTTGTTTTTCTGTTTATCCGATACAAAAACATTATAATTATCAATTTATCCATGCCAACGTTACACTAACACTATACTCTGGTTTCTGTTTCTTTTAAACTGTTATAATAAGTAATTACTACTAATTAGTAAGCCAATGCGTGAAAGCACAGACGTGTTTTAAGCTACAAATGTGGTATAACGAAGGGAATGGGAAGGGCCACACAAGATAAAACGATTCCCACCATTGACGGTGAGTAGTGTTATGTTTGAGTAAAAACTGCATTCTCAGACTATATTGCCTGTACCGGTACATTTGAGATTGGTTATACAGTATACATTTATGATGCGTTTTGTAGGAGTATTTGTATTACACATGCACGCTTATTCTGTTACAGAAAGTAATTGAAGTTCGATAAATAATAGTTGAAAAAATACTTCCCATATCTTTTTATTATACAAATCTTTCTATTTAAATACTGATAAAGTAAATTTACATTTATATATTAAAGGGACTTTTTTGTGTTCTTCGGGTGGTACTTCGAGAATAAACTCCATTTCTAGATTTTATATTTTTTATATATTTTATGCATTTTCAATGCGATCTTATAAGATAAATTATTATAATAGAAAAATACTAGAAAAAATCGACTCGGGTTACAGGTTTCCCGCCTGAGAATTCACTTGTGACCCGAGTCGATTTTTTCTAGTATTTTTCTATTATAATAATTTATCCATTTCTAGATTTTGAACCTTTAATTTGTTTCATAAGCATAAGTGATAAAACTATTAAAGGCAATCCAATTATCAAGTTAAAATATTTTAACATTATTATTTAATGCTTAGCCTCAGAACCCTTCATGTATAGTTGTTCCCTTCCTACAGAATAACCACTTCTCACTGCCTACCCCACTTTCGATTTGCCTTTTGCGCACGTGTGACTTAACTATTTTTTTAAAATATAATTCCTGGTGAATCATATGCGATAATTTTTTAGTTTGATTGTGCTAAAAAAGTAAACATTGAATTAAATAAAGTCTTTAGATTCGTATCGTAGGTACCAGCAATTTTTCTTTGTGTTATACGTAAGTAATTCTAACGCCATAAAAGCATTATTATCGTAATTAATTCCTTCTGGTATCCGGAATATATTTTTTTAATATACAATATTTTATAATTTAGTGTAAGTAATGAAGAATTCTTTTTTTTTATATCAGTCTTTTTACAAACTATTATAGGCGTGTAATAGACAATTAAAGGTATTAATAAAAAAGTTTCTAAATAATACTAGAAAATATACACTTGAAAAATAAAAAGGTAATTGGTATATTGTTATATTACAATAAGATATTTCAACACTTATACCGACTCCCGTATGGTCTAGTGGCTAGGATACCTGGCTTTCACCCAGGAGGCTCGGGTTCGATTCCCGGTACGGGAATATTTTTTATATATATTTTTTTATAATTGTGTTTATTGAGTTCAGTGCATCTTGGTATTTATTTGACAAAATCTTCTCCAAAATTTCTAATTTATTATTTTGTTTTGACTTTGTATGCATTTTATTGTTAGTGTGAATTTATAAGAAGTAGAGATTTAATGAAAATCATATGTTTTCTCTTCCATTATCGTTTCTTAGCATTACGACGACGCCACACGCACATTAACCTGTCATTGGTCGTGGGTGTTCTCGGCACCAATTCTTCAGTCAATTCGTTAAGAATACAAACGTTAACATTCTTGATAATTTACCCAAAATAGGATACGTTAACTGAATCAGTCCACTTTACTACAATATGTTCCGAAAATCAATTTTAGCAACGAAGTCACAGAACATTTTAAGACTCGAGTATGGTATGGTGTATTTAGACAATTTAAATTGAAGTACCTACCTACCTACAAAATTTTTGACACTACTATTAATCACAGTATTGATAAACTCTGTCAGGAGGGAATCAACAACAATATTTTTAATAATGAAAATAAAAAATTAACTCGTGTGTGGACTTTCAGCAGTTCCTATAATTAGAAGTGACGTAAGGTATGATGTTGATATTATAAACGGAACATAGTAGGACCCTAAGATACGAAAGAAACACACGATGTGACCGATTTTCCGGCAGATTTTGTGCCCGACTAACCGTCCGCGTCCGATTGCCTAATCTTCACTGCAAATTCATAACGTACACTTATCTTAAGAATGACACACAAGTGCGCGTTGAGTCATTTACAAAATTAGGTAATAAGTGAAAAAGGAGGAAATATTGATCAAAAAGTCGATCCGTATGTGCGAACCCTAAAATAGTTTTATTAATATTATTAAAAGTATCCTTGTAATGCTATTATATTTAAAAACACAATTAAAAGCATAGTGTATATTTCATGTAACTAACAGCCTTTTATCTGTACTTATTATGTAGTTACCTAAGTACAGATATAAGCATGATATTGAATGTACACTTTTATGTTTTTATTTGCTTTATATTTCAAAATTAAATTTTGAATTAAGGACACCTTAATTCAGATCGCACATTCATCTTAATTAATAATGATTGTTCTGACATAGTCGCCAATTGGTTTACAGTGTTTAATGGAGTAGAATATTAGTTTTTAGTATCTTTTATTTTGACTCGTCAATATATGCACCGTCTTGTCCCAGTAGTGATGCTATTGAGATACATTTAAGTAAGTATACGCGCTAAGTACGTTTATAACAATAACAAATGAACGCTGTAGAACAGAATTAGTATCAACTGCGGTATTTATTCAAGTATACCTACTAGTCTTAAAGTCTATTGTTAGATTTATATATACCGATAAGATATTAAACTTTATCAACATTGATATAGCTTATGACTTTGTAAACGATCTCACTCTTATTAGAATAATTGTAAAGATCACATTCGTTCGATCAATCAGTTCACTCGCCGAATTGTTTTGTTGATTCTTGATTGTTCTTATTGAATGTTCTGGGCTTTTGTCTACAGGGAATAGAAATCTTGATGTTTGTTTAGTGACACTATATTTTCGTATGTGATTATAGTTATATTAGTAGAAAGTGTATTGACCGAACGCCAAACACAAATAGATCTGTTGTAGGTGGTGTTTTAAAAGTAAGTGTGAAAATAAGCAGGTCAAATAATATATTTTCTTTAGATGTGATCATTCGAAGAAAGACTATAGTATATTTATTTATTTATCAAACAAACGAAGTGCATGCAAAATTTAGACTTAATGCTACAAGGCATTCCCAATTAGTCAAAGACGAAGGATTTTTAGAAATACGTTGACAGTAAAACAAATGAAAGAGTAAAATAAAAGTATAGCTAAATATTGTAAAATTATTAACAAATATAAATACAAGTTCTTGTTATACTTTCCTCTTCGATCTTTTAATAGAATCTACATAAGTGTTATAAACTACTTATTGTATATTTTAAACCATTATTCTGTAAAATAGTTTTATCAACATCGTTCACGTTTAAGCTAAAGCAAGATACAATGGACTTTAGTTTGAGAAATGTTTTAATTAATTTGAAATATATAAAGTTTAATAAGCGTGCAAAAGGAGATTGTTCTACGCCCATACATTGTTCGCCCTGGAGCCAACAGCATAGAAAAAATCATTTTCTATTTGTAAATTACCCTTAGTAATCCATAAGAACAAAGTTTCTTGACGGACACTTTAGAGAACAGATTTATTTTAAAAAAAGGAAGAGATTTTGAGGTTATTTTTAGTAAAAGAAAACTTAAGCAATTCCTTCTAAAATCGTTATTTCTGGTTTCTACAAAGCAATAAACTTCAAATACAGTAAAATATTACCGTAACTACAGTTTTATTACGCTTTTTAGGTACAGTTATTATTTTTGTTGGTTGAAGTTTACATAATAAGCTAGGGTGATTAATTATACTTACTTCAATAAACCAAGTCAGCCATACAAGAAGCATTGTTTAGGTATAGGTTCTTACATACCTATTTCCCACTCTATGCAAACCATCAGTTGAGAAAAAGTAAACATTTGAATATCTGTATAAATCCCTTTTCATTTTATGTATAGATTGGTACCTAACAGATTTTAGAATATGATTTGAAGCACTTTAATTATGCAGTTGATATGAATCCTGTCGTTAGTCGCATACTCCGACCAGACCAACATCAGGTTTTGTAAGTAGCCATATACATATTAAGTATGACATTCTCATAGTTAAGAACAGAATTAAAACACTTATTTCTTATTATTTCAGTTTTATTCATTTTCATTATTTTCTATTAAAATATTGTCTAAGAATTGTGCAGGTGGAGCGATGTTGCCTTCATACCGGGCATAACTTAAGTACCATATAATGGTCATGATATGAGCGCAGCATCCTATGGTCCTGCGCCCAACAATGCAGTTGCAACAATATTGCATTATGGATTGTCTTCCAACTTGACTCCTGTCTAGCAAAATATAAACAAAATATGTCTTACTGCTTATATGTCGGCTTTGTATTCTGCCACGTACAAGCAATATATTGCTACTGGAAGTGACTGACTCTAAGTTAGTAATCAGGTCTTGGTCGACCTCCCTACACACTTCAATAATATAGGAACCGTTTTGTCGCACATGTTCACCGTAGTATGATCGGGCCTGTTTAATTTGGTATATACCTAAAGGGATAAGAATTAAATCATTTAAATTAATTTGTGGAAATTCTTGTAGATTTTCGCTATCTACAGAAATATTTTCAAAATGAGCCCTTCTCCTATTTAAATTATTTTCTTCCACAAAATCTGCTAAAACATTAGACATAAACATTCTTTCTTGAATTATAGAAATAATTTCTCTGGCATCTTCCCTATCTGTTAGAACCGGGTGAAACTTATTTATTAAAGCTGCTGCGACCTTAAAATCTTTCATTAAATTCTTTGATGCTCTGTTGAAATAATCCTGTCGCAGCAGCTTAAAATCTCTTTTGAACCGCCCGTTGACCACCTCCACCACCCAGCGACATAACGTCACTTTTCTTGATTCATTTGCACTTTGTGTGCTCAGCTGATGTTCACCTGACTCTAACGATAAAGGATAGTGCACAGAATAATTTAATGATTGTAAAAGTGAAATACTATCACGGAAGCCACGGTCAAGTATCATTACATCACCATTTCTAAAATATTGTCTCATGGGTTTTGATGGGTTCTCAAATTCATCTTTTACTATATCGGAATCAGATTTTGTGGCAGCATATGGGCCTAGAACATCAATTATGTACCCATCGCAGCATACTACAATGAATGGCTTAACAAGATTCCTATATTTATGAAGTGAATATGTCTTTTTTTGATAGGCATAATTACTGCTCTTTTGAACGTATATATAAGTTCCATCCATTATTACAATAGCTTTTCTATTTTCTAAGTCACTTCCAGGGTTGCCAAACAGAGATTCCGGTATATACAAGTTTCTTGCTGCAACATCGACTCTGGATATGTGCGGTAGCCCCAAATGCATTGGCACAAAATGTTCAGTCATTACTTCTCTTGCTTTTGTTACAAGTTTTGAAAGGGTGCTTCGAGGTATGTCTAATAAAGTAGAGATTCTCTCATCAGAATCGCCAGTCCGAATTTTCATCAAATATGCACCAAGAGATGTAGCCCGCTGGTTAAAATCTGGCAGTTCTGTGAGCAATTCCATAAATTGTTGTTTGGTACGTCCAATCCAGTACCACACCAAATTGTCGTCCATTGAATCAATATTTTCAAAATCTATTACACACTTTTCATTCTTTAGTAACTCGACAAAATCTTCAATATGTGAAGCCTTAAATCGATGGTTGACGTTTTCCACTCCTAGTAACTCTGACCAGGGCTGCCGTGCCAGATGCTGTTCGCATATGCGACACTCTGGTGGTATGTAGTAATTGTGGTCTCTAAAAAGTCTCACTCTTAACACAAATGGCACTAATTTTTGTGAAGTGATGTGACATCCAATAAATATGCATCGATTATGTGTATCTGATGCTCTTGAGAAATTGGGCAAGGTTACTGCTTCATCTTCC
Organism: Calamotropha paludella; assembly: GCA_927399485.1. NCBI lineage: Eukaryota > Metazoa > Arthropoda > Insecta > Lepidoptera > Crambidae > Calamotropha > Calamotropha paludella. The sequence goes on along the minus strand of OV656815.1, from coordinate 14,076,731 downwards.
GGTGGAATCACATTGTTTACAGGTGGTAAAATAGCATTGACTGCTGCTGTATCTGCTCTTTGATAGCACCTATGGCAAAGTATATCTGATGCTTCAATCTAAAAAGAAAAATATGTTAATGATTACTAGATTCATCTAAAAATAAAACGTCTAAATATAAGGATGTGAGAAAGAATTTTCATATATTATTATCTATAATGAAAATAACATGAAAGTGACAACATAATTATACCAACGTACATAAAAATTATAGCTTAGGAATTCAGATGACAGGGTAAACACTTTAATATAAAAATATTTAATTAACTGCATGCGATAATCAGTAACATCATCTGTCAATGTTACTGGTTGATACAGAACGGATTCTTGCCTGGCTGCTCTGAGGTGTGTGGTTACACCGTAATTAAAAAATGTTTGTGTAATGATTTAATGAAAATATACTAACCTCACGAGGTTGTATCCAACTGCGTACAATATCAACAATATGATGATTAATCTCTGCATTTATATAGTGTCTTCGACTTTGAGTTAGTGACACTCCACATGTTAAACAAATGTGCTGATGACCAATGTTTTCAGAGTCATGTGCATCTTGCGAGGCTCCCATTGAACTATGAAGTAAATTATGACAGGAATCACAAATGTAATCAGTTGCAGTCACCTGTAAAGCAAAATATGTTTAATTTTTTGAAATGTAGTAACAATATTCAGTTTCCACATATCCATAATTAATAGGAATGATAGTATAAATTACTCAGTGAATTTATTATTATGTATGGTCCTAAGATGCGTTGACTAAGTATGTACTACTTAAACTGACAGGGACTAACAGCATGATATGTTTATTAGCATGCATATTTGACATTAAAATAGGAAAAAAACTGACCACTTGCGGTGCAACATGTTGCTGTATTTGCAGAAGAATGGCATCGTCATTTAGTATGTGCCTTCTCAATCTTATTAAATTGATCCCACAATTGGCACATCGCAAGGGATTGCTTCTTGTTGGAGTATGTGTAGATGACGACGGTTCTGAATAATGCCTGGCAGCACGATCTGCTCTCTGCCAGCAAGGATGGCAAATATGGTGAGAAGCACGTATCTAAAATAAAAAGTACATTTTGAGCTGGTATATCAATAAGATATTTCTAAGTAGCTTATCAGAATTAGACAATAAAATACCTCCAGTGGCATTAATCTTTCTGTGATAATATTCTTGATATTAATATGGTGCTGTGTGTCAGTTCTCAGAGCAATAACTTGATGAGAACGAGTTCGAGGTCCCAGTGTTCTATGGCATAGTGCACAATTTCTACCAATGTATTCTGATGTTGTTTGTATGCTTTGTTGTGCCGAAATCCAGCATATTGTGCATATAATATCACTTGCTTGAATCTGAAAGAACGTATACTTAAAATGTTGGTATATATGTATGATTGCACTAAAAGCATAAACAAAAATAAATAAGTAACAATTATTTAGAAAAATATTACACGTTATGTCTTCTACAAAATGTCGTTATGTTAAGTACACGTTAACAGTTATTTACCGAAAGTGATGGAGCCCTTTCCTGAATATATCGACGAATCTGTTCATCTTCCAACAACATAGAACCACCAGCAGAGCCACAGCTGATACAAAATCCACTTTCCATTTCGTATGCGAAGTCCGTTAGCCGTTGTCAAAATGCCAAGGTGTCGTTTAAGCAGATCACAGAATCAGTTATTCGAAGCCAGGTCACGTTGAAAGCAATCCAAATCGTAGTCCGTTAAACAGAAACAAAATCAAAAACGCCAAAAGAAATCTCCAAATAGGTAGGTAGGTAGTCACAACAACATAACACAACCACAGCCAGCGCGTGAGACGAACCGACTGACGTAGTGACGTAGAGATGCTCTCTCGAAGATCGATCATTGTATATCGATTATCAATGACCACTAAATTAAAACAATTTAGTAGACCAAAATGACAGTAAAATAAAATATTTTGTTCCCAACGAACAATGTGAAACGTTTTAGTTTGCGACATTTAAAAACAGAGTTTAAGTAAGTACTTAAAAAGTAAAAATATGGCTATTGAAGTCGTGGAATCGTTATGAGAACAATTCACTAGAGTTGCGTCGTAAATGACATTTCAATCGTTCAATAAGAGATTTTCTGACAAATAGATGGCGTGGGTAAAAAATACGTCTTTGTTTTACTGGCTACTGATAACAAAAATAAGATCCGTTACTATGAAAGCTTATATTTTGTTGTCAAAAACCAGAGACAGTGATGTATTTTTTACCAACGCCTCTTTTGAACTAATATTTTCTCACTTGTCAGAAAATCCCTCATTCGACTAGTAAGTACATTTTGTGAGTTTGTTTTGTTCATTATATTTTCATCATAATCGTGCTAGGTCATATTCATCATAAGTTCCATTAAAATGTTCATGGAATTTTAAAAAACTTTTATGTTGCACATTTTCAATGTTTTGGAAGTGATAAATATCGAACATCCATTATTAATTTCATCTGCCTAGCCTTTTCCCAACTACGTTGGGGTCGGCTTCCAGTCTAACCGGATGCAGCTGAATACCAGTATTTTACATGGAGCGACTGCCTATCTGACCTCCACAACCCAGTTACTGGGTAATACGATACCGTTTGGTAAGACTGGTTGTCAGATTTTCTGGCTTCTGACGAGCCGTAACGACTGTCAAAGATCCACGAATGACAGCCGGGACCAACGGCTTAACGTGCTTTCCGAGGCACGGAGGGGTCTTGGTATGTAAAGATGGTCACCCATCCACGAACCAACCGCGGCAAGCGTAGCTTAACCTGATCGATCGACCCGTGCGGCTGTTATTTCTTAGCCATAAGCCCCTCTATCCATTTTTAATTTATCACTAGATATTAATATTATGGACATCGTCGTCGATATCGATATTTATGTAATATGAGCGAGAGCGACACTATCAAATCTTTTTTGACATTTACATTGACAATTCCATGAAAGATGGCGGGTTTGGTTGGTAATAAAATCAATGAGGTCACTTTTAAAAACCTATTAAGAATTAAACAGTGTCCGCTTGAATTTATTATTTTTAAAAAGTATATTAAAATATAATTAAAATTAATGTACACGTCAAATGTTTGTTGGTTGTAGGGCGGTCTAGAACAATCTCCTTTTCATTGTCATTGTTGAAAAGACAAAAAATCGATTTCATTATACTCATTCGTCAAATTTAAAACGCGGATTGTAAAGAAAAGAAAAAATGTCAGGGTAACATTACCCAGTAATTTTAAGAGAAATTATTTCCCAAATTATTGCAATTAAATGTCTAAAATCCATATTTGCGTCAAAAAATCAATGTTGGCTGAAAGTTCAGATATCTTTTCCGCCATAATTCGCCAATAAATATTAAATATTAACATATTTTGCTACACCAATATATGCAAGTGGTATAAAAGTTGCAGGTGACAAAAGAAATTACTTAAGTCACCGAAGAAATATTTTATAAAAAAATCAATTATTTAAAAAACAGTGGGCAAATTTTTTACTTTATTGGAAGTTTCATTTTGATTTCTTTTAACAAGCTTTTTAAAATTTGACTGACACCGGAACAGGTGTCAGTCAAATTTGACCTACGTACCATTTTCAATTGAAATGAAATTTTATATGCGTAGGTAAATGGAATAATAATGTCATTATTACAATGTTGATCTGAAGATGATATCAAATGTTGGCCATGGGACATGGGAGCTTTGTAATAAAACGACACAAGCCCATTTAATTCTGTTTAGTTTAAATAGTATTGACCCAGAGTATCCTAGATAATATGACATCCAAGGTCTAGTGATGGATCTGGATGGTAACTAAGGGATCTTTGTGATAAAACTTTTACAATTCTATTTAAATAAATTCTAGATCACGCGTTGAACTTTTTAGTTCTTTTTTATTTACAGCAAATAAAATTATGATTTATTTTTTGTGAATTCTTGTTGTCTCTTTCTTTTTTCTATTCTTAAATGCTCTGAATTATTAAAGTAAACTGTTCCCGTTATTTCTTTTATACTATCAAAAGTTGTCGTATATAATCGTTATCTGTATATTTTGTTGTATATAACAAACAATTACTTCATCAAAAGCAATAAAGATAATCTTTATTATTCGTTTTACTAAATTCGAAAATCTAATACAACGACGCAAACAAAACAAAGAGTTAATTACTTGATATAAACCAATAAACGTAGGGATCGTGCTACGAAGACACTTCCTAGTACTCCGTGCCTGATACCGGCCGCGCCATACCTAGGTCTTGGATTCCTAACCTTGCAATTTATTAATCGTAATTAGCGAGGAATTGTCACACATTTTTGGTGCCAGAACTTATAAGCCTTGAGTGAAAACTCTTCATGTTTAGTAAAAAATAGGTCACGTTATAATCAAAGGTATAAATCGTTTATCTAGTAATAGCCCAATGGTAATAGTTATCACTATCCAATGAAATAGCTGCAACAAAAAACATAAAAGCAGAGTCATCTAATGTAATTTTTCTTTGATAAATTTGGTGCCATTCCAGAACTGGCACCCTAATACGAGATTGTTTATTATGACTCACTACAATGGAAGGGTGAATCGAAATTTAATCATAAGATTTATAGACCAATAGTCGTAAGTTAATTCCATTACTTATTAAAAGTTTTAGCTCGTTTAGTTCGGATCGGCTCGATGGTAGTTGTACTGCTAGTATTGTTTCTTTTGTTAGAGATATTACTGTTTCTCCTGTTATGAGTGAGCAGATTTGGGGATTAGGTGTCTGAAAGGTACATAATCACTTTTCTTAAGTTCATAAAAGTTCGAATGCACTTTCCCATCTATGTAAACAATGAAAACGTTTTGAAATGTATAGTAAGTCATTCCCACTAACATGCTCTTGAACTGTTGATAAAAACCATAATTACAGCAATCTCACACTGCATATCGTGCATAACGTTGCATTTTTTTGTGATCACAATCATGTTCATGTGGATTTCTGCATAATGGAAAGTCTTCAGAGCACTTTACGTGTTTACAAAATGTAATGTGTTATTAAAATCTAGTTTTCTCCATGATAACAAACTTTAATTGCATTTATTAATAAGTAAAATTAAAAACTAAAAAATTGTAACTATGTCCAATGTAAGTAGAGTGGTCAGTATAGGTTCTAAGAGTAATTAAGAGATTATTATAATACGTATCAGCTAGAATTATATTTGTTTCATTAGCATCGACTGCAAAAGTACAGTATCTGTGGTAGGGTGACGGCACCAACCACCAGTTATGGACATGTTTTTCTGTTGGTTAAAATATTTCATTTTTTAACGAGCACCACTGAATCATAATCCATACCTTGAGCTGTCATATTGACAACGTCGCATGAATGGGCTTGACTTAGGTTCTTGACATAAGTACCTATGTCAAGAATATACACATTAGGTGCCTACATAATGCGCAAATCGCCTTAAAATACTTAAGTTTAATTAATAATAATTTGTAACTGCCCATGAAATAGTACAGTGAAACAATCATATCGCTCAGATCATAAAATAATCTAGTTTTATCATCGTTAAAATGTAATTTATTCTTTTATTTTAAGACATTAGAAATTCTCAGAATTGTTTGTTATACATAGTGTACACTTAATAGTCAAGAGAAATAAGGTTTCTCTTGTTGTAGACCTTTATCTATAAATGTAAATTTGTTAATTGAAATTATATATGTTTCTGCATTTTTAATTAAATTAGCCTTATCTAAAGTAAGCACTGTGAAGCTTCTGTTATGAATATAAAGGAATAAACAGTACACAAATGATACATAGATAATTGATATTAATTGAAATATATATAAGTACTCATGACTGAGATGCAAATGCTTGAACTGCTCCTGCCCGGAATAGAACCTGTTAATCCCGCCCGACCAAGCTGGTTGTCAAATATAAATGATTTGCATTGATATGCACGTAGAGTTTACAATGCCTTTTTATGTACAAAGCTTGACATATATAGTTTGATTTTGAATGAAAATAATCTATTTGATTACATTAAAGAAAGCCGCGCGTATCACGTTTAACTTTGTTATTATTATCGTTTGTTTGGAACTTAACTGTTACTGGGAAAAGTAAGTTTGTCAGACAGTATTTCAAAGCAAAGCCATTTCAAAACACCAAATTTTAATTTCCCTAATGTTTGACCCAGTACGAACAATGGAGGAGGCGAGACGGCACATCTATTGTGTAATGTTAATGCTATAAACACAATTAAAGTCACTTACTCTCGTTAGAGTGGAGTCTTTGCCCTCAGCTCGTACATGGTATTGTCTCGACTGCTGAGTTTGCAGAAATTGTTTGGAAACATATTATTTTTTTGCGTAAGCTGCAAAATAAAAAAAACTGGATTAAAGAGACACTGAGATGCGCATCGAGGGCTCCGTATAAAACTGGAATGTAGTTAGTTTATTCACGGGTCATATCATATTAAAGATTTGCAATTTTATAAGTATGGTTAGGTTGCTCCCAAAATTAATATATACCTCAAATGATGGCGAAAGCGAGTAGTCCTTTATCATCAGGATCAGTGTGTTAATATTATATAAAAGCTGCCACAATAGCTCTTATCAAAAACTAAGACGGAATAGAAAACAAATTTACCTTTGTAGATGAGAAAGTGATGTCAAGTACATTGATATTCGACACGGTCGTTTCTTCAACTGTAAGTTTGTAATTTAAAAAAAATATTTTCTAAGCTTCCAATTACCGAACTGGTGGTGGCTTCATTAGTTTACAGTAATGTAGATATAATAAAATAACTAAATGAAAGATAAAAAAAATGTAGTTAGCCCGATAAAAATGTTACCATCAATCATCTTTGCCATCCAGTGGTTAATAGACTACAGGCCCGTGTCAAAAATTGATAAGTCATTTGAACCACCAGAAGACCTATTTAGAAAAACAGAAGGACATTAAATAATAAGATTCAGCACTATGCCGTCACTTGTATGCTGTCCAACTGAGTGCAGGTGAGAATTCAAAAGTACAGATAGAGGGAGTACATTTTGGTCATATATTTTTGTACGGCATTCTTACCATCGATAGATCCATGAAAAATAATAAGAAAACGCGTAGTGCCGTACAAGAATAGAGCACCACAAAGTCGTGAAAATATTTGATTTTCCCATGATTTTCAGGGTAAATTTTGTCATTTGATTCTGTACGGCATCGGTTCCGTACAATTTCAATACCTCTTTTTATTCATTGTTTCGCAATGCCGTACAAAAATCATCCAACAACTGGGAAAAATTGAGGGTTGCAACTCCCTCCCCTTCCATGGTCCGGGGGGTGATTTGACACAACATAAAATTTAATGACTTGGAAAGTATTTTATGCATAGATAACAGTTTTTCACATGCCGTACATTTTTGTTGGTCCAAAAGTCTGTAGGAGGGAAAGAACTCTCGAAAAATCCACGTAACTAAATGTACTTCAGGGTGATATTCAGTACGATATTTTTTTGTACGGCAATTAGATAGTTCATTTGTATTTAATGGAATCAGATGACCATACAGTACCCCTGAAATGGCAGTGTCATTTTCGTCAGGAAAAAAATATGGTCTGCATTAAAATGTACGGCATCATTTTTTCCTTACTTATTTACCTGAATTATATTTGAAACAACTGTGATATGTAAAAAATTGTTATATTTCATTAAACTATGATCATTGAAACATTTTTACAATTATTTGAAAAATTGCATGTCTTTAAAAAGTCAATGCCGTACAAATTTGAAAGTTCATATTGATATAAAAGTAATAAAAATAATGAATACACAGTATTATTCATTAAAATACTTCTGTCTTTTAATGTTAATGTTTAGTGTGTACATATATTGCTTACTTAACTGGCGAGTGACCTGATAATGGTTACTGTCAAACATACGTCTTCTGGCGAGTAAAAGCGAAATTGGTTAATTAAGGTACCTAACTCTGTGAGGTTAATTGCGTGGCGTATTACAAGGCAAATTTAAAAGAAGCTGATGACGTTATGGGTGAAAAAATGTTTACTTACATTTTCAATTTGATTATGAAAACACATATTCATGTTTCAGAAAATGATAGAAAAGAGAGTGCTGAACTCGATGATTCCGATGACGACTCAGTGGCTGATTCAGATAATGAATAATAATTTCAAAAAGAAACCTTATTCTTTCAATTTTGTAAAAATCATTAAATATACTTGAAATTTCGATAAGATTGTAGCAATTTTTATATAAACGATTAAACAAATTATATCAATGTTTGAATTATATTACATCAAAAAGTATACGAAACTGTTGATACTGAGATTGATAGTTTTCTATTTTTGGATATAATATACACACTGTTTCACTTTAAATAGACGGCTAAATGGTTTACACATATTATCAATTGTTCTCTTCAAAAATATGTTAATGTCATACAGTATCAGATGACCATAAAGTACCCCTGAAATGGCAGTGTCATTTTCGTCAGGAAAAAAATATGGTCTGCATTAAAATGTACGGCATCATTTTTTCCTTACTTATTTACCTGAATTATATTTGAAACAACTGTGATATGTAAAAAATTGTTATATTTCATTAAACTATGATCATCGAAACATTTTTACAATTATTTGAAAAATTGCATGTTTTGCTTTTCTTTATAATTTTTTTCAGAACAGTTTTTTTTAACGGCATTATTATATAAAAATTATATTTAGCAATATCATGTTAAAAAAAAAGTTGCCGTACATGATCAAATTATTTTACAGCTTTAAAAATGAAGTATATGATAAAATAAAAATAATTATTGCTTTACATTCAAACGAACAATATTTTTTTGAAGGCTTTATTTTAACAGTACTTTTGAGTGCCACATAATGTTTTGGAACCGGTGCCGTATTTTTCAAATCACCCCCCGGACTATGGCAGGAGAGGGAGTTGCAACCGTCGATTTTTCCCAGTTGTCGCATGATTTTCGTACGGCATTGCGAAATAATGAATTAGAAGAGGTATTGAAACTGTATGGAACCGATGCCGTACAGAATCAAATGACAAAATTTAACCCTGAAAATCATGGGATCAAATCAAATATATTCACGACTTTGTGGTGCACTATTTTTGTACGGCACTACGTGTTTTCTTATTATTTTTCATGGATCTATCGATGGTAAGAATGCCGTACAAAAATATATGACCAAAATGTACTCCCTCTATCTGTACTTTTGAATTCTCACCTGCACTCAGTTGGACAGCATACAAGTGACGGCATAGTGCTGAATCTTATTATTTAATGTCCTTCTATCTTTCAAAATAGGTCTTCTGGTGGTTCAAATGATCCATCAATTTTTGACACGGGCCTGTAGTCTATAAGGCCCCTGTTAAGGAGTCAAAACGTCAGGTTAGGTTTAAATTTAAATCCGGCTAAAGTGGTTTTATTTAAGTAAGTAACATCCTATAAAGCAGTTAGGTAACTATTCGTAATGATCACAAATATTTTCCAAGGAATGTCGATTATATCTTGATCGCTCTAATTGCCTAAGTCGAATGAGATTATGTCATTATTTCATAGACACCTCGTTTATTCGTCCATCGTCTAGTGTTCTACTTATTAAGGACTATTACAAACTATAAACATTATTAACCATCTATTAGTTGAGCTCATTGGAAGCCTTGTATCCATTCGCTACGACTGCTACTAATTCGTTTCTTCTTTGATGTTGAATTAATGAGTTATTGCTCATTCTAAATTCCTTATCCAGTACGTTGGTTATTGAGCGCTTTTAGTTTAAAGCAGGTTGTTTTATTGGAAGGGGAGATTTACTCCATTTAATATGTTAACAAGCTAGAAACAGAAATGCATTAACTTTGTTTTACGCAAGATTTCGGCTTAAGCACCTACCAAGAATCCAAAGACGAACGCGTCAATATTTGGTTGTAGATTTTTTTGGGTTAATGAGAAAATGTCACACTGTAGTTTTAAAAAATCACACTTTAGTATACGAATACGTATTTAGTCACAAGACTAAATACAAAAACGTTAGTAAGAATAAAAGTGTATCTAAACTTTGTGGTCCCAAAACCTATCTGGGAAACTAAAATTAAAGTTAATTAATTATTTTGTAATTTTCTAAAAAAATATTTATTTTAATTTGAGTTTTGATTAAAGATTGTTAGAATTGCCTTGCGTATAATATTCAATTATTTTTTGCCACTTGGTGAGAAATGGTTGATTTAGGATCTTTAATAAGGACGGAGGTGGGGTTAGGATCCCAAGGGTGTGGCGGGTGCTCGTACTGAACTTACAATACAGTGATTAATGAACTGTGAATCGAACAATGGTGTCCTCGAGATTTTATAATAAACGGCTCCCGTTACCCATAAAAAGTAGCGAAGATCGTCTTTGTAGTTTTTTTACACATTAGATTTTTTTGGAACACTTTTAATCAATTTAATCACTTTTGCTATTTGTGGCTTTTGTAGTAGGTGGGATCAGTTTCGCATCATTAGTCTATACGGTCTATATATACAAAGTTGATTTAGTTTGACGAGTTTCAAATTAATAAAAGCAAAAGATTTATATCCAAATTTTTAATAGCGGTAACTAATATACATTTAGATGTAAAGCTTACGAGGAGAATAATTGTTTTCCTATCAATATGCTATGAGATAGATGGCTTATTGTCCCTGCGATGTTTTCATTCATAAAAAAGATTTATGCTTTAGTAGGGTATAATAATAAGCTGGAGTAAGATTAAAATAAAGAAAATATTGGTAAAAAACCACGTCACATATACATTGTTTAATTTTATACTAGAATATCCCATAGCAAATTTAGAGATTGCAAGCAAAAGTTAATGTCAGTTATTCAGCCGGGATAGCCAGGATTGGCAATGTTTAAAACATTAGTTTAAATCAAGTGTTTAAAACATTGATGATTTCTTTCTTATTTTTATTGTTAGATTATTTGGTAGTTATAGTGAAAGTCATAGTGAGTGATAGATAATTTGATTGAGTTTCGTTCGTTTAGCATTAATTTTTTCGATCAATAATCACTCTGCAATACACTGGATCTGCATTCTGCCTGCCCTTCCAAAAGAAAGAATGTCTACATGACGAACAAAAGATTCGCTTTGGCAGTTCTTCACAGAACTGCCTGCATCTACAACAGGGGGTGGTGGAAAAAACCACTAAAAGAGTTTTAATTTCTACCTTCCCCTTAGGTACATATCCTAATCACAAAAGAATTCAATTTTTCACTGTATGTAAAACAAAAAACACTTTTTAACATGTTTCAAACATTTCAATTGCAACATTTATGAAAAGTTGATTTTATTTTTTAATTTTCTTGTTTTTAATTTTAACATGATGTTTTGATAACATTCACCGAGATTTTGTCAAGTGGCCCCTTATAGGAGTTTCGGTTAAATTCATGGTAGACACAACAGTTTATAGAACGTGTTTCTAATGCATCTGTCAGTTGGGTACACCAGTGGCATCTGTCAGTGATTGCTAAATTACCGGACGCCTGTTCGGCGCTCGCGTCGCCCACCTACGATCCTGTAGGAAGTCGCTGACATTGTTTTTATGCTCCGTTAGTTTGAGCGTTTTCCTGGATCTATTAAAGATCAAGTTGGTGGGTGCTAACAAATACACATGCAGTCGGTACCAACGGCGTAATAGAAGCACAGAGGAGCTTTGAGATAGATAATTTTTGGTTACCCATTAGATGGCTGGTCCTTGCTTAACCCCCAAAATAACAGGCCGAATGCGCTAGTTACTGCGTCGTCGAACAGTTTTGTTACTAAGTAAATATTAATATTTTTAGCAAAACATATTTTATAATTTACCTAAATTAACCTATACATTAACTAGGCGATGCAGTCGCTAAGCATAAAGCTACGCTAGCACCATATGTAGGTGCGGAGCGTAATACCTAAAAAAAGAAAAAAAAAGATTTTTTTTGTGTCGATGGGAATTTTTGCGATCTTCAAAATTCGGGCTCCGTCACAATCTGGTCCTAAACCTGTTGATTCGAATTCACACAAAAAATATTTAAATCGGTCAAGAACTCGGGAAGTTATGGCGTAACAGACATTGCACCATTGAAGCTGATCCATAGGAACTTCGCTCGCTCCGATCCAATAAAATAGCCAATTTAAGGTAAATCCATAAAAAGAGAGCTATCTAGAAGTGCTGGAAGGAAGACTCCAATGGACCTTTGAGCCTGCCTGAGGAAAGGTTTAGGACGCATTGAAACTCGCACTCGATTCAGCAACGAGGCAAATCGCTTTCCAATGACGGCGGCGCGGCATGAAGGGCTGCATTATTCTATATGAAGGAAACAACAAGTTATTGCGATATTTTTAAACATGCTACTCGTATTTAGGTACACAGGCAAGTGGAAATAAAGTGCGTGATTTCGTGAATAAAAAGTCAACAATTAATTAGTCAATTTGATTTGTAACCATGGCTTTAATTTTTGTTAATACATAGTTTTTTTTTTTTTTCAATTTTTAAACAGAAATCATATGTGAGTCTCAAAATATATTTTGCTTGGAAATAAACTTAATTACATTGATTTTCGAATCGTTGTCAATTATTACGGCACGAGTTTCTTTCATTGTCTCCGTAATCGGTATTAAATTAAGGCAATAAACTCGCCCACTGCGGGTATTGTAACGATTACGCCGATATCAATCGTAGCGATTAGTATCTACAGTCGCTGCTCAGTAGAGCAAGATAACTTCGATGTTAATTCTTGATTTAGATATTGATCAGATTCAAAACCTCAGGATGTCTAATTATCGAAAGAATTGAAAGACGTGGGCTATCTTTATTCGATTACAGGGATGGAGGGGTAGTGTCATAAACTTTGTATGCAATTCCGTAATTAATTAGAAATTTCAGACACGATACGTATGTACAAACATAATTTATGTATAGTACAACTAGTTTTAGTCTAAAATAAGTATTATGCTCACTGTTGCACGTGTACGCAATTAAAATTAATACGTGTGAAAATACTAGCTTCATCTGCTTCTTGGAAATTAATCCTATATCCTCTTATAAAAACTACTAAGCCTAAATTAAACTGGAAATGAAAATTGTGGTTATATTGTAAAATAAAAAGGAAATAAAAATGTTTGAAATTGTATATTTTTAATAATAACTCATTTACCTGTATGCTCACTGACGTGTCTTGAAATTATTGATTTATTGTTTATTGTATGTATTACTCTAAAAGCTTTCTTTCTCTTCTCTTTTTTGTTCTTTAAATTATACTGCATAAATAAATCGAGGCATCGCGTGAGTTTGACCAATTAGTCGATAGCAATTAAAGCTTGTTCATAAAACAAATGAAGCTGATAAAAAATGTCGCCAATTCTCCGAAATTAGACCCGGTTATATGGGTGGATAATTGGGTCATTCGTTAAACTTCCATATAAAAAAATCTTCGACTAGACTTTTAAATTTAATCAGTGTTAGCAGATGGCAGTCCGTAATAGCGTTTCATAAATGTGTTGGGTCATAGGACACTGTGTTTTACAGATCGTTTGTAGCGTATTTAAAAGTATGTTAGTAAGACATGCAAGGGTTAAAACTTATGTAAGCACGTAAAGTTAACATTTTGGAACACACGCCGTTGTAGTTTCTTGTTTTTACTTCTCCTGCCACCACATCAGCCGTTTACAATATCTTGGGTGAAAATGTATTCGATCCAAAATTTCATGTATCTTATTGCTAGGGCGTAGGTACAACTATGAGAGGTATTATGTTAATTGTACGGGGAACAGCACATCAACCGACGACCAAAGTAACATATCTTACTTGATATCGAACTTGTTAGACTTACAGCTGAAAACCGAATGAAGAACTTTGACAGTTTTGTATAGGACGATGTACTGTTGACTGTACAGGTGTGTGTATCAAAGGCGTTTCAAACTGAGAGTCAGCTTTATATGAGTAACCTTTACAATGACACTATAGCTCATGCACTTAAGAAACGTTTCGTTTCCTCACGTAATACTAAAGTATAGAGTATGCAGGCAAAATTTCAAAAATTTCAAAAGAAAACATTTTTTCTGCCAAATTCATAGATAAAAAAATATGAGATAGAGAAATTAGAGGTAAATAAATAGATAAGATATATGGATCAAGTGAAAAGCGTTCCCCGCGCCGTCCGGCTCGGTCTGTCCCAGTGGGGTCGGCGCGTGATGTCGCATACGAATTAGCGCGACGCTCGCGCACATTACGTATTGAACAACAGTAGCGACTACAAATATTAAAATGTATTTATGCATAGATTGCGTGTTCTGTATGCAGTACTTTAAAATAATCTACAACTCGCTCACCTTTAAATGATAGCAAACGTTAGTAAACATTTTTCTCAAAATTTCTGCGTAGACTAACTAGTATTACCGAGTTTATTCTATTTGTATACAAATAGAATGTTGCGTCAACACCGGACCAGCAAGGACGCAAAGAATAATCTCGAAAATAGTATACATTTCAAATATATTGTCCTTAAGTGTGGTCTCCAAAATGAGAATTGTGCGAAGGTCATGCCGTCATAGATGTTGTTGAGGTCATATCGCTGGTAGAATGAATGATTCAATACATTTTTATTATATAGTTACACAGACTGGTACATAATTAAATCGTACTTTGAATCTTATAATATAAAATTAATAAATCAAAATTTTATTGACAAATACTTGCATTATTTTTATGTACACATTTATCGAAAGGCATTGGATAGTTTTCAAATCCAAACTCATATTTATAGATATTTAGAACGTTCTCGCATAATACTCGTGTATTATGTGAAATCGTGTATGCAACTGTATTGATAAATTTAATAAATTTGTGAAATATAAGTGTCACATTATTTGTTTAAATTTTTGTTTCATATTTAGAAAAAGCATTGAAAGTCTTAATCAAAATCCCTTTTTTTTCTTTGTTTCCATAAAATCTGTCATTGTTGTCATGTCACTTTGACACCACAGTGGCAGTTAACTGAACTTATTTCCTTTTGTGACAAGGCAAGAGAATAAGTGATTCTTTCTACAGATCATCACAAATTTAATAAATGCTAAAAATACAATAAAACAAACCAAATAAGACACACAACTTTTTATTCTATAAAATTTTAAAAAATATTTTAAATAAAGTAATATTCAACTATTATTTTAGGGATTTATCAGAAAAAAATATTTTTTGAGAAATATATTGGATAGCCAGGATTTAATTTTACAATGGGGAAACCAAATTTATTTTTAAGATGTATTTTAAATTTTTATACTGACACGCCACAATTTTATGGGTTCGTCACTGGTTGAGCTACACCCTACCTATTCTGTAAGCAATTAAGTTGTCACTGTTGAAAAGAACTGATATTATTTACAAAATGCAGTTGTAGAAAGTCAACTTATGTTTTCGATGGAGATGGTGCCAGCGGTTTATTGCAAGTCGCCTATCACTTTGAAAATGCGAGTATGTGTTCTACAGAGAATACTTACGCACACATGGTTGCGCAACCAGCGTGGCAACCGCCAATGTGGACATGTAGATGCTGGGTGTGCGACCAAAATTACGCAACTAGGTGATGGACTGCTGTTTTTCTGAGGAGGTCGATCACTGTCCGTTAGTCGGATCGGCTGCATTTAAAGTCGTTAACAGCAAATAATCCTTACTAGACCCATTTGTGTTATGATTATAGGATAAAAAGAATCTTACCACATATTACAGATAAGGTATTTCATCCACTAATCTGTTCTCTTGCAGTCGTTGGTCAATATTTACCAACCTAAATATGTAATGCCCTCCAATAAAACATGTAGTATGAATGGAAAACTTATCTTATCTCAAAAACGCAGGAAGGTGTTAACCTGTTGACCCTATAATGTGGGCGTTACATGGAAACTAAAAAAAACTGTGTTTTAGCGATGATGTAATTCTTTCAATGTGGTCTTGTTATGATTGTAGACAGGCTGCATCTTGTTCCATTGAACTTGAATTAGATATTGGAATGGATAACAAGGTAATATATAATAAACTATATTTATTAATACCATAATATAATAATAAACGATATTTATTAAGAGTTAATTTCTTGATATTAGTGTCGTACAATGCTAATGATTATCACAATATAAATAAAATACCTCTAAAAGTATCTTTAGTACATATATTCAGTGTTATAAACGACAAGCAACATTAAAGCTTCTGACTCGAGTAGACGAGTCTGGAAGCATAATTTGATAGCCGGTTGGTGCAATGGTAGCCATTCTGTCTTTGCGTCAAAGGTCCCGGGTTCGTAATCTGGTAGGGGCTTAATATGTTTGTGTGATGAGTATTCGTATTCATTACTTGTTTATTACTTTAAATTTATTCGGAAATTATTATTATAATTATTATAGTAGTATGAGAGGCGTTTACCCTATATTTGGATGTTTGATGAATAACAAGCTTAAGTAGATGCGTTATTATCAATAAACGACTCGACAATAGACGACTCATAAACGAGTTGAAATATTTAATATTTAATTTAAATAGATTAGGCTAGGAGTAAATTATTTATTACTTTATTTTCACCACAATAATAATCGATTTTATGACCTTTACGTTAAGGTGAGTTTATCATCGTTGCCAGTAGGTATAACACTGACACTTAAAGAATAAACTGAGTTACCTAATACAAAACAATATATTCCTTTTGTCAACCTAGAAACCGTTACATTCATTGATCGATAAAACCTAATCTATCGATGCATTTAGATAAAATAATATAGAGCTTACGTAATGTGAGCGATAATTCAGGTGACCATACCTTCTGCATATACAACCTTTGATTGTTGTATGTTGATTACTGCATAACTAGACTATTTGAATAGTTGATAATATTTTTATTTTGTTTAGCATCACAAAGGGCGAAAAAAGCATAGCAGTTACAATGTCTGGACTGGTTAGCCAAAAGGCTTGAAGATGAAGACACATTGGTCTTTTCACACCTTTATCTTCTATCTTATATCTAGAAATGTGTAACATCTAATACTAACGCAAATCAGTGTGTTTTTTTTTTAAATAAATACTTTAAACGCACCAAAATAATTTTAACCCTAAACCCTAAACAAAAAAATATATATTATATCTTAGTTGGATATTAAAATAATTATCAAAGTTAAGTTTATAAATTATATGATGATGAATTCGCAATAAATTAATTTGATAAAGAACCTATTTAAGATGTATTGCACTGTGAATTTCGAAATACGAAATTATATATTATTTAGAGTAAAAAGCACAGTTATTGTTGCGAATATAAAAAAAGAAATTAAAGTTTTTTTTTAGATAAAAATTTTGAAAGATGGAATACATTATCTATTAATACGGCATGTGATTGTCATAAAATATACGTCCTGACTGCCTTTTTTCTTTAAACTATCTTATGTTGCGGGCTTGCTAGCAGAAACGATCTCTAATAAAAAAAGTAGTCTTCTGTAGTAATTCTTTCTATTGTGTACCTGTGTTAATAAAAATAATATACATTGCAATAAGGAATAAATAAATAACTGGTTTTACTGAAAATATAAGAAGGTACCATTAAGAAGTATTTAAAAGCATATAAAATGGTTATATTTACCGATCTCATTGTAATCAAAGTAGATAAGATTTGATGAATTAATTAATGATGATAAAAATAAATGATTTTATTACACCAAATTATTTGTGTTTGTAATCGTAATAAATCTTGTGTGAAAAGGAACTAAATGTACAATGACTGTATAAATATTGTACTTTTAACGTCAAACTATTGATGCACCTACCTACGGTTTGTGTTGTAAGTCCGTTGAAAGGGTAAAACAATGCATATATTCTCTCAAATTATTTACTTTTATTGATTGGGGCAATGTGTTTTTAAACTAAATCAGACTTGCCGGATAAAAAAGAAGTAGTTCTTAAACAATTTTATACATATTTGAATAAAGTCGTGTTATAGGTTTCAATCAAGTCGTGTGGTGTTCGGTAAATGAGAATAGCACCAATTTTACACACATAAGATGTCGTAAAAGACGACTTATGTTACTAGAGGCAATCACGTGAGTAAAGCGTCAAATCTCGAAGGGTTTAATGAAACAGGGCGACTGTATTATAAGTATTAAGCCGATACACCTCCAGTATACTATGGGCAGAACTGGAAAAACGTTTCAAGAATTATATTATTTTACTCTCTCTAACCGCCTGGCAAGCGATCAGATTATGAAAAAACACTCCATTTTTGGGGAGGGGATTCGGTCTAGCAGTGAAACTCATTGAGCTGAAATATACGCTTTTCGTGTGAACTAAGTACATGGTTATTATGATGTATTTAACTTATTTTCTAAATAATTGTTAAAGGTAAAAGACTGATTGGTAATATTTTGATTACCTACAAAATATTTGTTTGGTTAAATGAACAATATACCGCAAAAGGTAATCGAAAAATTGGTACCAAGAGTCCATTTAAATGCATGTCTTTCATATCACAGTTTAATTTATGCTCTTATTTGTTGTATATCTATGTTTACCTACATAAGATATACTATATTAAGTTATGCCTTAATATTATATTAAGACCACCGTGTATCCAATATTAGGGATCACAATATTTCATTGTTATTTTTTGATATCTAAACAGTTGAATAAAGGGTTAAATTTTAGTAACCAGTTTTTGGTATTTGTCCCCTACATAAAAATAGAAACCGACTGGTTGTCTCATTGTTTAACGCGACGTACGGTCACAACCGCTGGTTATAAAAGCGTGAAGCTTTGCACAAAGGTTCCCGAAATGATGTAAAGGGCACAAAAAAGGATTCATGGAAACACATCCGATGAATGGACCTTCATTCAACTTTTTTAAATGTTGTAATGAAATTGGTATTTACATCGAATGGGTATTTAAGATCGTTTAAAACAAAACATTACACAGTACTTTGATATTTTATTTTATTTGAAACACTGTTATATAGAAATAAGGAGTTACAATGACACAATTTCGAAATTCACATGAACGACCTCACGGGCGAATGTTTATTGAAATTCTGTCTCTAATAATGTAATCAGAAATTAAATCTTTTCAAATATTAACCGCCCAATGCACTTTTAATAAATGTTAGTACCCATAATACTTTTAACCGAATCCTAAAATAAACGAAAAGGTAAAAAAAGTAAATGATTTTTTTCAATATGAGCAATTAGGATTTTTTACTCAAAAGATGGTTTAAAAGGAATTTGTCAATAACATCACAGACTCAGTTTCCCGTAAACAAAATCCTTAATCTGACTGGACAGCTATGTTTTTTTTTGGGGACGAAATAGCATCGCTTTTCCCCTGGTCCCGAATACTAGCGCTTGCAGTCTCATTTAAATAATGCGAATAATTACCAAATTGCAAGATATTTGCGAAGCATCCCTCGGGTGCAGCAGGTATCATTATCCAGTCTGTTTTAACCATAGACCTAAATTCGCTATAAAATTGACTTGTAATAACGTCATATCTTTAGCTGAGTTCGATATAAGTAGTTCGTTATCAACATTATAAGAGCATAAGTATGGTATAATATGAATATACAGAATGGAAAACGTGGTTTAAGTATCTAACCCACCAACCAACGTTATGGTATAATAGGATTCTAAAGATAATCAGCGCCTTTGGAAACTTTAATTTCTAGATACATTTAATTCGACAACCATAACAGTAATCTATAATCTAAGAACACAAATTTGTTGTTTGTGTGTTTGTCTGTAAGCTCTTTTTCCCGCTCTTTTTCCACTGTATACGCGTTACCATAGCAACGCGTTACCATAGCAATGCGTAACCGGGTCAGCGGCGAGTTTGCATGTTTTTTCGGTGATATATTAACTTTCGTAGCGAATTTACAAAAAAAAAAACAATAGAGACACTATTCAGATAGTCATGTTTTTAAAAGCTTTTATTTTTCAAATTGACACAGTATTCGTTGACAAAAAAATCAAGCAAAAGTCTTGCTAAATTGCTACCAATTATTTCTGTATTAGCTATTTTGTTTATTTTTTAAAATTTAAAACGGTTTTCCTCACTACCTGCACCTACACATAACATTCTGTAATTAAGTATTAAAAAACTAACATCAAAACATATTCAATATGAAATTATTACAATAGAAAAATACTCGAAAATATCGACTCGGGTCACAAGTGAATTCTCAGGTGGAAATTCACTTGTGACCCGAGTCGATTTTTTCTAGTATTTTTCTATTATAATAATTTATCTTATAAGATAGCATTGAAAAATGCATAAAAATATTTAATTCAATTCGTTTAATGTGTTACGTCTTTTATATGTCTATGGTCAAATGAGGCAGGGAAGCAGTGGGGTGGCTTACCCCCATGGGTAAACCGCCGACTGAGAGTTCCATTGTTCAACTCACTTCTGGGTCATTAAAGGATGATGCTTGCCGCTGAGGTTCAGCTATACACTTAAGTAACAGCAAATACCGAACGGACAGACTTTTCTGTTTTATTTTATGCAACAATTGATATTTAAGAGCTCTACAATTTTCTAAAATGCCGATTACTACCGATATCAAAGCAGCAGCTTAATAGGAGTTATTATATAAATACTCTTAAAACTACTGGAAAAATTAAATATTCTTTTGCCGCTAAATAAAATGACAATTTTAGTACTAAAATAAGATATTATTACTTTAAGATTGATATTATTATTTAAAGTATTAGAACTAGTTACAAAGACTCTTTATATATAAAAAATATCTTGATATAATTACTGGTGTATAATTCTAATATTATCATGATAAAGTTATATTTATTTAAAGGAGAAATTATTTACAAAAGAATCATTAATATTTATAAAATACAAGCTGACCCAGCCACGCGTTGCTGAGTTATAAATGAAACCTACCCTATTTCCTAAATCGGAACAAATCCAGCAAAATGAAAAAAAAATAATCAAACTGGGTTGAGTGGTTTCGGAGTTCATCGCGGTCAAACACTGTGACAGGGAATTTTTATATATATGTATGTGGTAAATAGATATTCAAAGGAAACAACAAAAAAAGTGCGATAGCGCCATCTACCGATACATTTGAACAACATCGAATGAAAACGTAGCGCTACGTAAACATCTTGTAGGCGTGCTTACAATCAGCATGCTTTCAATGTGGGCGTTTACAACATCGACAGTAGCTGGCGCTAGAGGTCTTTGTAAAGCTTTGAAATAAACGTCTTTCAAGAGTTTGTAGGTGTTGTAGAATCATGCACATTTTTATTAGAAAATATGGAACCATGACTTAGTTTAACGCATAATCATATGCACGTTCTATTTCTTACTTGAAATTATCTCTGAAAATCTGAAAATTGACTTCATATTATGATAATGTGTATCATCTGTCATTGATTCTAGTTTTTATTTTTATTTACGATTTTTTTGTTTAAGTAAATAAATTTAATTATAATTACGATAAAAAACAACACAATAGTAAATACAGTTGTTTTTTATTTTATTTACTTACTTAAGTGCCAGATTTTGAATGGGATCGAACATTTTAAAGGGCTTGGTAGGATAGAAACTTCTATAGGATTGTCATTGGTTTATTTTACTTGGATGTGATATGTAATGTGTGTGAAACCAGAACTTTAATTACCGCCAGAAGTCTGCCTGTCTTTCGATATTTTACAGGACATGACTGTATTAAATGATTTATTTTCACCTTACGTACCTAGATACCTTAAAAATGGTGGGGTCTTCTATTGATCAATATGGCTCATGTCATATGAAAGTAAAAGTAGTCATCTAAATAAGGCATTTGTTTTAATAGTTTCATTGATCAACGTGAACAAATATATTGGAAAATCTTTATGATTCTGGTTTTTATTTTTACTATGCTAGTTTGCTAGTAAGGTAGGTAGTCCCCCCATGTTACGAGTGACGTGCAAACAAAAAGACGTTTTTCACATTATGGAACTTTAAACAAATTTGTTTATTATAAGTGTTGCCACCGACACTTCTTTATGTCTAAGGAATGACACACAAGAACGTCAAGAAAGGAGACCTTTCTTTTCGGGCCAAAAATGTACCTTGGTACAAGTTATTTGAAAATATTCATAATAATGTACAAACACTTATTTCATATATAATATACCCATAAATTAGATTTTTATAAAGTTAATAAAGCACAATAAATTATACACTAAATCACAACTGCGTAGAACGAAACGCTAATGTGGCACGTGTGTGTGACAGTCGGTTTGATTTTTACAAGTTTTTCGCGGCTCTGGAACACGGTATTTTAGTAAAGTCCGTAGGCTGATAAAATAACTAAACGCGTAGAATGATTCACAATAGCAAGAAATATCTATTTTTGCTCTTGATCCTACTGTATATATTAAACAGAAGAATTCATAAAGCAGTATGTTGCTGATAAACTTGTATACATTTTATGTTTAAGACTGAATATCGAAAAATGTTTATATAACTTTAAGCTACAAAACGCTTCAAAATCAAAACAATTGTACTTGCCAGCTAAAAAAAAAACATTTGTTGCAAGTAATGTATATTTTCGAATGATTTTTTTAGTGGTACAAATGTATTAAAAAATAAATAAGCATTTTCTACGGAATATACATTTTTTTTGCTATTTTTTGGTATCTTTGAATCTTAGGTACATGTTTAGCCTTAGTTATATGGAAGAAAGAAAGGCTCCTTTAACTAAGTTAAAAAAGACCCTTGATGATATGATGTATTTAATTAATCTTATTTAACAGAACATTTTTTTTAAGTTAAAATTGGACTGACGATTTATTTCGTATCAAAACTCTAAGTACAAACGATACAATATCTTTCGTACTTTCACAAAATAATATTCTGCTTTAGTAAATGTCTCAATCCTTATAGTATAGAAAAAAGCGCCTTTTCTATTTTATAGATTGGCTGATAAAAAGACAGTACAACTACGCATTTTGAATCGAACGCCTGCCGATGACACGCACCCAATATCTAATGAAGAGAAGCACGCGATCTCTGGTGCGTTTCCTGGTTGGGCCAAGGGGTCGTAACCTTCAAGGACTTCGGTAACGATCGACAACTCGCTGTTGACGAAATTTATGTGCAAAGTTGAAACTGCGAATGCGAATTTTTTTATATATTTTCAAGGAAATCATTATACAAAGACATAACATTGTGCCATAACCATAACAAGCACACCTGAACTAATATACAAAAATATTAGAAAAAAAAGAAGTTATAAAGGTTTTTAGAACAAGCAAATACCTCAAAGCATCGTCGGTGTTGGGCATAATTAATTACTTTTGTAATTTAATTACTAATTCAATGAAAAGTAATTGAATTACTTTAATTGAAATTACATGTATTTGAAATTACTGTAATTCAATTACATAAGTCCCAAGTAATTTAAATTACATTAGTTTGTAATTCAAATTACTCAATTACTTTTTAAGGGTAACATAATAAACTATCAAAACTAAGCGGTTATTCGCTTGATGCCCGTACGCAGCACAACAAGCACAACACAACAAAGTTTTTAGTGCATAAATTAGCCATGAATTTATGAGTGTGTAAGTGCGTGCTTCGTTACCTGTACACAGCTACCTATCCCTTATCTAATCTCCCGGCGTCGAACACAGAGTCATCTTAAAGTCAAATTTAAAATAAATGAAACATTTCTTGTCTTAATTTAAAGGGGTGATTTTAAATTACACAATTTCTGATCTATTTCGTAAATAAACATTTGATAAATCATAATATAATATACTGGCCTGCAAAACTAAGTATCACAATTTTTAAAATTGCAATAACTTTTCGAGTAGGGGAGGCCGGTGCCACAATTAACAACAATTGCATTTTTAGTTGTACCTCCGAAATGATTAAACATTTAGACATATTTTTTCGTCACATGATGCTGTAACTATTTAGGTATCATATTTTAACTTAAATCGTAAATAAATGATGTCTGAAAAAGCTTTCTTTCTCGCGTCAAAGTAGTTTGTTAATTTTTACCCCGTGTTTGGGGCTAGAATTAACAACTCTTGGGGTAAGTATTAACATTCTGTTACATCAACTAATATAATACATGTTTCACATTACTTTCCATCAATGAAAATGCAATTAATACGGATGTGTATGCAGCACATTTTCTTATATAGTATTACAAATATATCTAACAAAAACTAATAATCCCTTAACTGTTATATTATAAACCTTAATCAGGGTTACAAGGGTAATCAGCTATCGCTTTGATCTCTTCCTGCCATCGCATTAACTTAACTCTTTGCATCTTTGCGCAGTAACCCGAAATAAATTTTAGTATACTTTAATACAAACTTTGCCATAATTGCTTTGTTCGTTAGTAAAGATTAAGCGGGTTTTCTCGTAAACTTGGTCTTGATGTACCCGCTTTATTTATTTTTTTCACACACAAGGATAAACCGTAGCACAACTTAAATTCGTTTGCTACATCTCTATAATCTCTATTTTTTCCATTACTGCTCTCGCAGTTGACTCGAAAACCTCTAAGGAATTGGGTACTCGAGTAATCTTTCGTTTATACGTAATTATTGTTTATATGTATTACGTCACAAAATGTGACAAGAAACTAGTTGTTAATACGAGCGCCCATATCTGGCGAAGATTCTAACATGTTAATACTAACCCCGCCGATTTATTAATTTTAGCTCCAAAGGTACATTTTTTATATTAAAGAACATAAAAAATATAATTTGGAAGTTAGTTAATACAGCTACGTAGCATTATTATGTCCGTTTCAACCGCGCGGCCACCTCATAAAATTTGATGAAACTTTGCCAGGAATTAGTGCTAATTTGTTACTTTACACACCTCTTTTCGTGAATTTGTTACAAAAAAAACTAAGACGCTATGACAAAAAATAGGTGGCCGCTAGAACCGCCACTTGCCGTAGTCATCGTCCGTGATTACACAGAAACTATATAATGCAGATAGACGAATGATGCATCAAAAGAAAGGTCTTAATTTGTTCAATTTGTTACAAAAATAAAAAACGTGAAAACGTAAATAAACAAAAAGTTATGCAATATTTAGTTTTCAGGTTATGAGTAGGTAGGTATGTCACCATAAATATCAAATTATTAGAGGCTAATGTGTATGGATAATTAGTTACTAATTTGTTACAGCGAATAAACGTAAAAAAATACTAGAAAGTGGGTTCAATAATTTGTTAGAGTCGATTTTAGTTGGCCGCTCGGACGGCAATATGCCTAAAATACAATGGCATTTATCTCGTTATTAAAAGTAGGTTTAAGCTTAGTTAGAGTTCTAGTCGACGGGTAACGTAACCTAGTTTAGATAAATATGGCGAATATAACTGCAGCATTCATATTTTAGAAAATATTTGCAAAAAACCGTAATATGAAACCGTATGAGAGTAGGGTGACTATGAATACATTAGTACACAGGCATGTTTTTAATGTTGTACTCTGTTTGAAGGAATATGCAGTTCGTTTTGCAGCCATATTGATGTCTATTGTTCTTAATTCTTTAAAGTATTTACTGATAAGATTTTCGTTTCATTGACATTGCGCAGGTGTTTTATGATGGGCACGATTCCCGAAAAAGGATCTCTTTTGTTTCCAAATTATTGTTAAAAATATTTGTCGGAAGGGGTTTAAAAAGCGATTATTGTCCGTTGTGAATATTGTTTTTATTGTGCTGGATTTTGAAGTGTATACTACTAAGTTACTGAGACGATTATCAGTAAATCCAGAAGTGTCTAAAAGTGCTTAGCTATGAGTTGTGCCCACTTATATGATTTGTTAATATAGAAGTCACCACCAAAAAGTGTATTGCAGAGGGATCCAAATTAACTACGGTAAGTTTAATTTTTACAATTTAATGATGACTTCAATAAAGTTATTACTTTATTCGTGACGTGAAAGTATATGACATTAAGGCTATTTTGATATACTTACGTCAATTTAAGTGAAGTTGTGGGTTGGATCTTTACCATGTAAATACGTCCAATTATATGTTCTTGTTAACATATTGGTGCCTTAATAAAAGAGAATTTTAAATTTAAAATAATCCCACTAAACACTTTTGTTATTACATTCTTAAATATACGTATATATTCATTGAGCTTGCATTTGAGTGCTTTCTCTGGAGTTTTTAAATACATAAATATCTGTTACCATATTCATGATTGTAAGAAACTTTAATATTTACTATCAAAATGTGAGGGGCCTTCGAACTAAGTCGTAAGAACTTTTTTCTCAAGTAGCATTGTCCAATTACGACCTTATTTGCTTAACTAAGACTTGGCTAAATGATAATTTTTATGACCGTGAGTATTTCGACGTAAGTTTCCATGTTTTTCGTTGTGATAGATCTCATGAGGATAGCAGTTTCGAGCGAGGTGGGGGGGGGCGGCAGTAGCCGTGCGATCCAAGCCGATGCCGTTGCGCCGCGACTGGCCCGTGCCCCCACGCGCTCACTGTGATTGTGTGTGGATTTCTATTCCTTTGGATGCAACTAATCGTAATATTTCTTCTTCAATACCAGCCGGCCGTAAACGCCCGCGTTATTTAAATGTTGCTTGCATATACATATTTGTTTTTCTTTCATTTCTTTTTCTATTTTTTATTCCATGAAAATTGAAACATGATGGCTGTGTAACTGTTGTTGTAAGAGCCAAAAATGCCATATTTCACACCATTAAAGGCTCCGACACTGGTGACGGGACACATTGTATACATAGGATAGATAGATAATAGCTTAATTTCTTACTCCACTCACACTAACATTATTAACAGAAATACTATAAGCATATTTTAAAGCAAATATCAAATATGGTAATATAAAGTATGCCTCAACATAAAATGTATTTATATAAGCACTCTCCCTAAAAAAAAAGATATGAATATTGAACATTCCAATAATCATAGTCACCCTACTCTCATACGGTTTCATATTACGGTTTTTTGCAAATATTTTCTAAAATATGAATGCTGCAGTTATATTCGCCATATTTATCTAAACTAGGTTACGTTACCCGTCGACTAGTACTCTAACTAAGCTTAAACCTACTTTTAATAACGAGATAAATGCCATTGTATTTTAGGCATATTGCCGTCCGAGCGGCCAACTAAAATCGACTCTAACAAATTATTGAACCCACTTTCTAGTATTTTTTTACGTTTATTCGCTGTAACAAATTAGTAACTAATTATCCATACACATTAGCCTCTAATAATTTGATATTTATGGTGACATACCTACCTACTCATAACCTGAAAACTAAATATTGCATAACTTTTTGTTTATTTACGTTTTCACGTTTTTTATTTTTGTAACAAATTGAACAAATTAAGACCTTTCTTTTGATGCATCATTCGTCTATCTGCATTATATAGTTTCTGAGTAATCACGGACGATGACTACGGCAAGTGGCGGTTCTAGCGGCCACCTATTTTTTGTCATAGCGTCTTAGTTTTTTTTGTAACAAATTCACGAAAAGAGGTGTGTAAAGTAACAAAATAGCACTAATTCCTGGCAAAGTTTCATCAAATTTTATGAGGTGGCCGCGCGGTTGAAACGGACATGCATTATTAAGTATGAAATATGCTTCTGCGAAAACAAAATTAAAACGCCGTATACTTTAAGCATGAATCAAAAATTTGTAAAGTTAAAAATGATCGTTATTTGCGTAATAAAGTGGTCGGGTACACAGTTCAGTCGCACTATATGCGGTGCATAACTGACCAATCTCGAATCATGTGGCGTGATCTAGGCTGCCTTCAAAAGCTCTCTCTGTAGGTTTAGTTTGCATAGTTTTTGAGAAATTCACTTGTTAATACTTACCTCCGTTAATTGTAGCCCTATCTCCCCTACACAAGATATACTTTCGAAGTAAAAAGGACTCGAAAAAGAGTTTAATTTTGTATTACAGTTTCAAAGAAAGCTGATAAAATATGCTATAAAACGTTATTTATTTTAAATCTGTAACTTCTATAGTTAAAAAAAATATGAAATTTTAAAAATGTGATACTTAGTTTTGCAGGCCAGTGTAGTTTTTTTCAAATACTACCTCATCTTTAAAAGAGATTATGTATAAGTAATTGAGTAATTGCAATTAACAATTACAATTACTAATTGTAATTGTTAATTGAATTACTTTTCAATAATTTCAAGTAATTTGTAATTGAAGTCACCAATTACAATTTGTAATTGTAATTGTTAATTTGTAGTTAATTACATTTTGCCCAACACTGAGCATCGTTAGATATAAATATATTTCTTTTTTCTGTTTTCTGAAAATCTAAAGTAGTATACATAATTCAATTAAAGCAGAATAATCCAATTGATATGAAATAATTTAACTTATATATAATTATTCAATTTAAATAGAGTATTTAATAACTGATAGGGTTCGTTCGACAGCAGCGCTTAAACAAGTCAAGACAAAGTAAGTTGTCCCTGAGTGGTTTTCAATTTCAGCTCTGGTGCATAATGTGGTTATAAATTATGTATCGTATTGATACGCATTAGACGGCAGTGAAAAACTTTACTAATATTTATATTCATATCTTCTAAAGATATTTCAGTTAAGCTGGAGTTTAATTACTCTTTAATTTAAAATGAGATCGGTTCGTTTCGAGTCAAATTTTCAGACATAGAGACAGCCAGACTATAAAATAGTAATCTGTGATACGGTATTCTAATTTTGGCTAATATTTTTAAACCATATACTGACAGACACTTTAATTTTATTTATTGTCTTAATTCAACTATGTACATAGCAGGTATTCTACTTCTTTACGTGTGATTGTGTTTTGCTCGACGACAAACGGTCGAACTAATTTAATTATTCGGTTGAGTAGCACACGCGTTTGTTTTCTTAATAATTTCTTGTAACAACTGAGGCTAAGAGTGATTGATTGTGGCATAGCCATGAAAATTTATATTCTGGAGCAGCCCTATACAAGCTTCTACTTGTAATAACAAATTATATAAATAGCGTAGTTACATAAAGTTGGAAACGTACTGAAAAGGTCACCAGTTGGGATTAAAACCTGGATCTTCAGCACGCAGTGACTGCTAGACGGTCGAGACTTACCAAGTTTTGTGTATATTATCAACTCTTCCTGCTTTCTACGTCTTGTGAAAATTAATATCTACTATTCTGATTTATTCATATAAATAGGAAAATATGAATAAATTACTATATAATAATGATATTATTATATTTGTTAAATAATGTTATTTTTATACATGTAGCTAATAATCGAGAGTCTAAAAGTCTAAATACTTTTCTTTGAAACGTAGAAATACTTAACTTTTATCCCCAATGGGAATCGAACCCAAGGCTTCTGTTATGCGGGGGACTGTTCAGAGCTCTACAATACCGAGACAAAGCATCCTTTGTCTATATGAAACTATCGATAAAGTCTGTTAATGTTGAGTAATTTATAACACTATTGCCTCATCAAGTAGTTTTAAGAATTAATCAAATAATAATATCCAGACGATACACAACTTATTGTTTATGCTAATATAACTATTACATTATCAAAAAGAACCTTTTTTTTTTCTATTATGATTGTGTCGTTTTTTATTATGTTTACGAATAAGGTGTATTATCATAATGATGAATGCGTTCAAGAAAGTATTACAAGAATCCATTAAGGTGTCTTTAAAATAGTCCGAGAACGTAGGTGGACAGCTCAATTAATAAGCACCATGAGTGCATTAGGTTATTAATGCAAATAATTTGGGGAAATAAACTTTCTATTCAAATTATTAAAGTTCCAAATAGAAACTTTCATCAGGATGATATGAAAACTTTTAGTGTATTCATCCACTTAAAAAGATAATGGATTGAAAATTCCTATAAAAACGATGTGACACGTCGAAAAAAAAAACTAAATGTGACTCGAACTTACATTTTTAACAAAGGAATATAGATTTAAAAAAAAGACTGAGAACTTTGGGTTTGAAATATGAAATTATATATTTGTGTTTACTTAAAGCGTTATTATTAGTTATAAAAAATTAAACGATTAATAAACCTATTTTAGTTAAAAGTGTTTTGTCAATTTCATCCCAATTTTGACTTGAATATGAAAGAAAAGGACAAACATCCTATAACTAAAATGCGTTTATTAAGGGTTTGAGTTTTTTATGAATAACATCGAAAGTTTATATATCTTTAATAGATTAAGTACATGATAGGTTTTGATGTAATAATGACTTGTTTTATGTTGAATAAAATATATATTCTGCCGACGGTAAAGTTTGTATTCTGGAAAAAAATCAATATAGGAACCACACTGTGATAGTAAGTTCAGTTACTGACACTTCTTAAAATTAATTATTGTTTAAAAATGGGCTTAATTTAATTAGAGTTTCCAACTTGTAGGGCAGTGGTCGATCGCATCATGCATTCCAAATTCTGACGATATTGGTATGTTTTGTAATCCAACATGTTTGTCACTGCTGGAGAATTCGTCGTGTTTAAATAAATCTATTGCATGGGCTACGAGCCATTTTTGTGTGCCTCTATCCAGTGACCTAATGAGGTAATTTGCTATTGTCGGTTATTTAATTTATATTGTATACACGACAGCTCTATTCTTTATACCGTAATAAAAAAAAACTGTGAGGGTGAGGGTTTTTTTTTTAGATTCAGTCACCTCAGATTTAAAGCCTAACCCTGATATATTAGCCCCACATTGATAAATTGATATACTATTGTGTGCTGTGATTATACATGCACATCGATTTTATAATTTCCATTATTTTCCATGTAATAGGCTTCATTTTTAGGGTTCCGTACCTCAAAAAGAACAAAACGGAACCCTTATAGGATCACTTTGTTGTCCGTCCGTCCGTCCGTCCGTCTTTCAAGACTGTTTTTCTCAGGAACGCGTGGAGGTATCAAACTAAAATTTATATCCAATACTCAGGCCTACTGTCCCTTGAAGCTGTGAAAAATTCAAATTCCTAAGCCAAAGCAATCAAAAGATGTTTATGCCGCAAATTTCCGCAAATTTTCGAAACTCGCACGGGAATCAAAACCTACTTAGGGTACTTCTCGTAGACTTAGAACCTTGAAATTTGGTACGAAGTAACGTCTTCTAGTACAGATAAAGGAAAAATTGCAAAAACCGTAAATTTTTAGTTACATCATATAATAAAAAATTCAAATTTACTACCATAAATTATTGAAATTCATATCAAATACTCAGGTCTGTAATACCTTTGAGCTGTAACAAAATCAAACTTTTATGTCAACGCAATCAAAAGAAATAGCAATTTAAGCCGCATATTCCGAAAACCTTAAATTTTTTGTTATATCTTCATTTTGCTTCATTCATAAAAATACCATAACTATGACTCGATTGTCGTGATGGGTGAACTTTTACTTATATATTGTCCCCAGCAAATAAATTGAACATGATTTTGAAATCACGTGACATGCGCAGTAGTGAATAATGTACCTAAACTTGTTACTGCGCATGTCACGTGATTTCAAAATCATGTTCAACTTATTTGCCGGAGACTATACCTACAGGTTATTACGGGACCCTCGGTGCGCGAGTCCGACTCGCACTTGGCCGGTTTTTTATCATTTTTCGTTCGTTTACGGATGGCGGTATTGTTTGATTATTTCGTTTGTCTACTTTGACGAACACTGTGGTTTTTTAAAGCTGGTTTTCTGACAACCGTCTTCTCCAATTACGGTATCCAGAGCTCGAATTTTCACTAAATCATTTAGAGGTACAATGAATTTCTTACGTTACGTTACGTTATCACTTCGTCTCTATTTTTTTATGTCTATTTCAGGTTAAAAAAAAAATGCTGATTTACAAAATAAAAAATCCTAAGTTACTAAAATGAGAAATAAACACAATGAATCCCAAAAATAGGGTAACGCGGAAGTCTAGAGGTAGAACATCACTAATACCACCCCAATCATCCTCATGTATCACGACTATTTCGTAGTTTTGAAAAAAAAGAAAAAAAAAGATTTTGAGTTAGGTATTTTTTGATCTACTTCAAATTCGCTTATAAATCATTTATGTAATATTGTTAGAATATCTACTATATCTATATCAGCTTCTAAACTTGTGTGCCAAAATTCAGAATTGTATGTATATTTAGTGTATGTATCTTTACATGTTGGCATATTTATAAGTATGTTTGTCCCCGCATATATTAAACAGTATAAGTCAGACTGAAAAACATCTGTTTTAGTTGGGCTAGGTATATTCCACCTCCATGTAGTGACTGTAACAACGGACCCACGTAACACCGGCGGTTAGTGAGTAGGGCCGTCATATTTTACACTGGTGGAAGAGAGTCACATAACGCCACTTCCCACCCAGTAGTGGTGAATGTGTAAAGCCTTTCCCCCTCGTTAGGAAAAAAGGCTGAGTCCACTAGTTAGGAACTTAAAATCGGCTCAGTAGTTATTGAGATAGTTATGTGTGTATCAGTCACTAATAAAACGCGTTTTTATAAAGGGCCATTATGCTAAACAATCCTGATGAAATTTTAATAAGTGATTTAGTTTCAATTATAAATAAAACTGGAAAATACAAAACTATAATTCATTTAATTAATATTTAAAAAGGGAAAAATCAAAGTTTTACTATAAACTTGATCTAAAGGTAAATATACCAACAGTTTTTGAGCTCGATACCAGTATTTATATTTGGAATAAACGTTGTCACATGGTACTTGGTAGGCCGGCACGGACCTCAAAAAAATAGTTGGCAATTGTACTTTTAGATTTTAAATTTTGGTTAAAAAGTTAGAGAGTAGAGTCTTAGGTAACGGTGTAGCAATGGGGACTCCAAAACTAACGTGCCATATGTTTAAACACAAGTGCTTAATTTGTGCTAACTTTCCAAAAGTATTGTTTTACATACTTTCAATGGTTATGAAATGCATCTCCCTTTACGGTTACCGCAAACGCTTTTATTTTCACAATTTATTTATCTGTCACAATAAATAATTTCTTATTTAGGCCAACTCCAATTTTGCTCAGTACAGTTACAGTTTACTTTCCATCAGGCAATGAATGCATGAGTATTTTGAATGAAAAAAAGGCACCTGATGTCGAAACATTCGAGTTAAATGTAATATTCAAGAGTTTCATTTTAATATGTAGACACGGACATGTTAAAACGGCACCCTCGGACCAAGGAATGATATTTTATCCTTATCTTCACACTGGGCAAACTGGTCAGATAGTAATTGCAGTAAAATATCATAATTCGTAAACGCTATTGTCTATATTGTGTTCTAGGGAAGTTGTATTGGTGATTACCTCCAGTATCATTAGTCGCCTTTTACGACACCGTTGAGTGTGAAGCTATTCTACTCTGTTAAACACCACAGGTTACACCAAATAAGTAATTTTTTGTTGTATTTTGTAAAAGTTATTGAAGTGAAAACTTCTTTAGCATCGTTGGGATTTGAAAGTCGATGAAACGAAAAAGCGACAGTAAAAAGAGACAGACACATAAATTCATAATATTTAACGTAGGAAAAAATGAGATAGAAAGCATTATACTTTAGTACTACTGTCTCTTATGTTCGTGGTATGTACTTTAGTTACCATAAGCCTCTTGTATCATTTATCGAAAATGTAAGCTCTGAGTCTGAATAAATCTATGTAATATATACGAATAAAATGTAAAATAATTATCTAACTTTGTATCACTATAATCATTACTAAAACCTACAATTATCCTGTTCCCGAAATTTTGCACTCGTCTCATTATATTGAAACCAAAATGTTTGAAGGTTTCCCTTCTACCACGTGTGAATTGCACACATTTCTTTTTTTTTTATTTTACAAGTTATATTAAGGCAATGATTTTCCATTACTTCAGAAACTGGAAAAACCCTTATTAACGTTGTGTTTTCTTATTGTTACAGGTAGTTCCTGTTTGAATTCTGACACAACTATTGGGTTTGGCTCAAATTATAAGCTGTGTAAATATACCTTTTTCATTATATTAATTACAAACAATGACTCAGTTTAAATTGGTTTCAGGCAATCGCTCTCTGAATAATGTTAGTTGAGAATTTTCAAACATTCCATGTCGAAATGCAAGGTCTTTTTCATTCAAGTTTTGTGTGAAAAGGACGGAACGTGTTTTCGTTTTCAATGGATTTAGAAGTGTGTGTGTTAATAGCATCCCTTCTAGGGATTGTCCGCTGGGTGATGCGCGCGCATCATTTTCAGGGCGCAGGACACTCTTTCTGCCAGAACTAAGAAAATGTAGAAAGGGTCAAAAAATATACTTACCGATTCTTGCTTACACACAAGAAAACAGTATTAATTGATATTATCTCATAATTAAGAACCAATTTATCTAAGCTAGTTTAAATTTCTTTTTTGTAAAATAAAACTGGATATTTTGGATTAAAATTCACTTAGCATTGTATTTATTTTGTCTTGAATAAAAAGCTACCATTTTTTATAATTCCTTGAGAAAAATAAAACAATTTGGCTGACGAGAAAATAAATGCCGTATCTGTTTGTTCCGTGGTCTTCACGTGCTTCAGTCGCCAATAAAGGCCGACATACCACATCAGGTTCTACCGGCAACTGCGAAGGGTGCCATTGGGTATATTGAAATACCTACTATACAATTGATAACTTATTTGCCTACAATTAACGACACAGTGTGCCTCTCCTAAGGTAAGTCCTATCTCTTCTACATTTATCGCACTGCCAAAGCTTATAAGTATCCAGTCGCACTTGGAAAATTCTAGTCGTAATCATAATCACTTATCGATGCGTAGGCAATTGTAGCCATACGATACTAATGTGTATATCGATTGAAATTTTAATTATTTAATAGACAAACTACTATGCTTTCACCTCTTTTGTTATAACTATGAATTATAGACCACAGCGAGCAATGAAACCGGATACACAAAAGGGAGGTTTCCTTTGCGTTTGTAGATATGTCTTAGATATTATTCGTGGATGTTTTCCTTAGGCATATTTAGTGTACTTTCATAACTGCGTAATTGCGGAGAAGCCAAATAACGTAGAAACAGGTTCATAATAATAGGTTAAGGTTGTATATGTGATATTATAATGATAAGATTCATCGATGAAAAATTATGTTGGAGCAAAAGAACCTACACTTGAGATGAGATAAATAGATATGTTGTCATTGTTGTTTTAGTTGTTTTCTTATGCTGACATCATCTTAATATTCATATAAAAGTCCCCATGGCTAGGGCATAAACATTTTTATGGATGATAGATAACACCGTAGGGAGAGTTGGTCATGTAACCCATCACGTAGACCCAGTGCATTTTGGTAGGTGGTTTAGGTATTATATTTACTCATTGAGTGAAATATTATGTTATCCATTAGTTATAAGCTAGGTTATATTGTATTATGACACAATTAGTAAACGGGATTCATCCAGTACAACGCCTTCGTGCTTTTCAAGGCACGAAGAAGATCGAGATAATAAATTATTTGGTAATCCATCCGTTGACTAGGCTTTGCTAAAGTTATTTAACCTCCGCAATCACAGACCTATCTAAGACAATATCTTCAGAAGGTAGATATGCTTATATAGCTAATACAAGTTCTAAACAATAATAAAATAGCTCAGTACGATAGCAGTTGCCTTTTGGGTAGGAAATTTTCCTATTATAAGTACTTTATTAGCGATAAAATTATCATTTTTTGTCGTGTAAAACAATTCGATTATGTGAAGATAACTTATCTCTTGAAACAAGAATATTAAATGCAAGATAAAAATTGAATTTTCTGAATTTATTGACATCACTGTTCATAATGACATGTCGGGTAATGTAACCTTTCACCGGTTGTGGTGATAATATCATCACAAATAAAATCTGTGTATTTTTTTTTCACATCGTTTAAAATAAAAATAACTATTTATTTAATCTCCATTGCATACTAAACGATACAAATGGTTGACTTTATGCCATTATGGTTTCTCTACCAATTAACCGGGAGAGCTGAGTACAGGAATAGAAATAGTAAAAGTATTTATTAACAAAATGGAATACAACGCACTATACCAGTCAATGGATAAAATTAATCATTAAATTTAAAGTTTTCGTATTACTTTGGATAAAATAGTTAAGATTTCTTTTATATCTTCATGATTAAAATTAGATTTATTACTTATGTATCAGTGGCATTTTGACGTGGTAGAGTCATGCTCGGCGACTTCTTTGTCTGAAAATATAGGAATCCATATTGTCAAAGTGTTCAACGAGAATGTAAAAAAAACATGTTTTATTTCAGAATTAGTGAAACGTTATTACACAAAATCAATAAGGTTGTAAACAAGTCATACATAAGCCTTTTTATAGATCTATGTTATCATTATCAACTACGTTATCACTTTAATCCCCAAATACTTAATTTAATTTGTTTTATTCCACACGATCAATCATATAGTATTCTTCAGTAAAACTATAAACCAAATATCTTAATTCTTTTATAAGTATCAAATGTTATCTAACGATGATTCAAACGTGTGGATAAAGGCGTTATCTTTTTTTAACCTTGTATAAAATTTGCCTACAAATAATAAAATATTCTGAGTGAAAAAAGTTTGTTGTGTATCATCTAAATTTAGTTATATTATTATGTTTTCGAATGCATATATATACGCATAAGAATGATATAAATGTTTAATTCAAAATCTATAATCTAAGATCACAGTGGTTTGTGTGTTTTTCTTGTCCGCTCTTTTTTCATTGTATCAATAACGTTACCATAGCAACGCGTTAACCGCAAGTAGTTTGTCTACCGGACGCTAGATGGCGCTAACGGAAAAATATTTAATAATAGAAAAAAATTAAAGAATTTTGTCCACCCGTGCGAAGCCGGGACAGGCCGCTAGTCTATAATCTAAGAACACAAATTTGTTGTTTGAGTGTTTGTCTGTCCGCTCGTTTTCCATTATATACGCGTTACCATAGTAACGCGTTACCGGGTCAGCTAGTTAATATAATAATAATAATATTTCTTACATTCACATCAATTAGCCTAGCCTAAAGTATGCACTATAAGGCTTGTATTGTGGAACTAGGGCAACGGATAGATAAATATATGATACATAGATATGTATTATTTATAGAAATATATATAAATATCCATGACTCACGTTCAAATGCTCGTATTCATCACACAAACATCTACCCTTTCCGTGACTCAAACCCAGAACCGTCGGTGCGAAAGGCAGGATCGCTACCGTTGCACCAAACGGTCGTAAATAAATATAAATAATGCACAAGCGAATTTGTTTATTTGTTACGCTTTAACAATTTTACGGATCATTATGAAATTTTAGAAAACATGTCAGGGGTACAGAAAAGGGCGTAAGGAAACTGTCATCCGGATTATTTAACGTGAGCGTTGCCGCGGGCAAAAGCTGATCCTTTATAAAAACAACATTGTCCAGTAGAGTATAGGCACATGAGCAAAGAATGAACAGAGACAAAGCCAGATACGAATGCGCTGTGGTAGGTACATCACTACAAGTGCAACGCGTGTCTGTGCGTGACCACTGGCCGCTTGTCACGTATAAGCCGAAACCGCTTCAAACTAGATCAGCCAGTGGACAATCTTAGGGCGTGCAGGCGTGACGCGACGCTCGAACGTTGTGCGTGTTTTGTTTTTGTTTTCGAGTTTCTCACATAATACGTAGTAATATTTTAGTTTTATTATTTAAAAAGTGTTGTGAATATGGTTGTTCATTGTACTGTGTGCATGAATAATAATAGAAAGACTAAAAATATTTCTTATTTTAACTATCCCAAGGAGTCTACTAGGTAAGTTTGTACTTGAAACTTAATTTATATTTATAATGTGTTATGTAGATTGAAAGGTATTGTCATAACAAAATAATGTTGTTTTTTTTTTTGTAAATTATGTATGGTGACGACGTATTATGTTGTAAATGTCGTTACTTCTGTTAAAGCTGACGAGTTTCTTGCGCCCATTCTTCTTGACAGTTAAAAGACGTCCTGAATGGGTGATAGGTAAAAATGTTGGACGATTCAAAACAACTTATTTTTAAGTGCACTTGAATAAAGTTATTTTCATTTCATTTTCATTATAAATATGAAGAGGTCGACGACGCAACGGTTAGCACGTACGTCATAGGTCGGTCATGGGATAGGTGAGCAAAATATTAATACCAAGAATTACTTTAATCCATCGAAGGCACGTTAATCCATTGGTTTAAAGTGTATCTGCAGTCGTTAGTACCCACCAGACCGCATCAGTCCCGCATGGTGGTGGGTGGTCTGTTCTGCCTGCGGTGTTTTCATTCATATGTAAGATCATCGTATTGCAGTGGGGTCATTAACGTTAATGTACTTATTAGAACGTACTAATGGCGATTAATATCTTGCATTGATGGCGATAATTATCTTTAAATTTGATGTTTTTGTTGCTAACATATATGTATGGGTATTTTCATACGAGTTATAATTACTAAATACGAATTTTATTTTTGCTTACATAAAAAGTCGAAACTACAGATTCTTTCACACACATACAGTACAGAATACAGAAAAAAGAAATAGTCGCATCTTGAGCGTTCCTCGGGTTAAGAAAAGTTATAGAATCGTTGAAACAAAAATAAATGTAAGTCGAAAATTTTTGAGTTCGATTGCTACAAACTTAATTTGTTTAAGTCATATGTGTAGTCTAGGGTAATTATCTTGGTAGCGGGACAGAAATCGATCCGATTTTGGTACGAGGTACATTCGAATCGTCGGAATCGGTAGAGTAAAACATTGACTTCTATTTGGTTGTTCCAATTAGACTCATTGACACTTAGAACACATTCTGTAGGATGTCGTTGTACCTAATAGGGGGCAGGAAGTGTTATTTGGCAGTGAGTCAAGTTGATGAAGAGACCACTCCGGTAATTGTGTCAGTTGACGACCGTCATTGACACCCACGTCCGATTGCTTTTTGGATCGCTGAAGAATCAAATGCCTTGTTGGTTTAATCATTATTTTACTTTAGACAGATAGATATACCTTTTGTTGCTCATATACAAGAAAAAAACCGACCAAGTGCGAGTCGGACTCGCGCACCGAAGGTTCCGTAAAATATTTTTATTATATGACGTAACTAAAAATTTACGGTTTTCGCAATTTTTCCTTTATCTGTGCTATAAGACGTTGCTTCGTACCAAATTTCAAGATTCTGAGTCCACGGGAAGTATCCTGTAGGTATGATTTCCTTGCGAGTGTCGAAATTTTGCGGCATAAACGGCTGTATCTTTTGATTGCGTTGGCTTAGAAGTTTGAGTTTTTCACAGCTCCAAGGGATAGTAGATCTGAGTATTTGATATAAATTTCAGCTTGATACATCCACGTGTTCCTGAGGAAAAGGGTCTTGACAGACGGACGGACGGACAACAAAGTGATCCTATAAGGGTTCCGTTTTTTCCTTTCGAGGAACGGAACCCTAAAAACAGCATATAAAACAGACAGCATTTAATTAATAAAGGCAAAGATGGCGTTATCACTAGGACCTTACTTCAATTGTAGTTAGTACTAAACATCTTGTTCGATGGTGTAGTTACTTTTACAATAACTTATGACGGTTGCAATTACTTTAGGTTGGTATATTCACGTCGAATAAACATTAAAGGTTATTGGGTCTTATAACGAGCATAAATAAGAAAACAGTGGTGGTAATTTAGAATCCTTACAATATTTGATGTGAATTAAAGTTGAAATCGTTAAAGTAACTGATTGGAAGAACTTTTGGAAAGTTATTAAATTATTAAAAACAAATTTATAAACATGGTTTGC
The DNA here is from genome assembly GCA_927399485.1 of Calamotropha paludella. NCBI lineage: Eukaryota > Metazoa > Arthropoda > Insecta > Lepidoptera > Crambidae > Calamotropha > Calamotropha paludella. Next base: position 14,036,807 of record OV656815.1, on the reverse strand, counting down.
CCGTTAAAACTTAGAATAATAACACCTCTAAGCGGTAAACGTATGTCGTTTAATTTTTGATTGATGATAATTTCTTTATATAAATACAGACAATTTATTGCCGAGTCTCTACCAGGGATTTCTTGTAAATTTTTAATAAATGTTTATGGCATTTGTAAATTCTACTGGCTAGATATTTTTGAGCATATAATACAATTCATTTCAACAACTTCGCATTTCAGCTATTGTTGTATTTCTATCTTCAAGGGCTGGATAATGACCTCTTCAAGCGTGTTCAGGCGTGTCAGAACAACTCAGTAAAACTCGATAGTGAAGTTATCACTAAGTTAGTTTAATTCGGAAATTAAAGTTGTTGAATATTTGTCAAGTACTTGACATACTTGCTCGCAACGGACAGTCAATGTTAAGCAATCTTAATTAAAATAATTGTTAAAACCGATTTTAGACTTAAAATCTAACTGATAGGGTTCTAGATGAGTCAATAATTAGTGTCAATGAGATTTTGGCTGGTCCTTCAATTATGATGTCATATTTAATCATCATCAGTCTACCAATGAATTAACTGCATGAGTATAGGCCTTTAACCCTTAATGCGACGGATTTTTTTTTTATTTGTAAAATTGTTACTAATTTTCGTTCTTAGCTTTTACGGGACCCTAGAAAAAATATATTAAAAATCTACCTATTTCAATTTCCTGTTACAATTACAGCACCCAGAACTCTAGATATATGGACTAGTTTTCGACGGAGATTTTTTTTCATTCAACGGGAAGTATACTGCACGACGTCGAATTAAGGGTTAACACAGTCATTCGTTCGGTTTCGTTTTCATGAGTGATCGTATTACACCTTGTATATTTGAGTGAAAATGCCCATTGTTAAATACAAAATCCAGCATTTCTTTAAAATACGATATCACAAATGGGTTTTACAAAAATCCCTAAGCTATCCTATCTACCTATCCCCATGTTGTGGCAAAAACGAAACTACCGACCCTCGTAACGAATTTCGTGTCGTGTCTTTCGTGATATTCCACCCAACAGGGTTGTGAGGCGGTGAAGAGAAGCCGTGATATAATAAAATAGTATTATGGCCAGTAGATGTAATGGTATGGATGCGATAGACATTTTTATGAGATGGGGTTTTTAGGTTCTAAAACTATTTAATCGTATTTTATCGTAAGGCTGACGGTGTATTTTTGTCCTATTTCATCGATGATGACTTCTTTAATAATAATTATATAAGTGGTAAAAAGGAAGCATGAGCGATTATTAGTCACATTAATTAAGAAGGTCAGAGTGCATTGTAGAAGTACATAAGTCGTAATAACTTTGGATATTTGAAGTGCTGATTGCATAGAATTTTAGAACTACTACGTCATATGATATATGATGGTGAATATCGACATTTTAAACGTCTTCTGCAAGTCGCCTCTATTGTATTTAGATCTCTTGTAAATGTACTATACCTGAATTTGAAAGAGTAAATTTTAACCCGATTAAAATTACAATACAAAACTTAATGTTTCGTTGAATTAACCCGTCGATGTATTCGTATTTTAATCAATGACTTGCTATTTTGGAGAAATTAAAAGGTTTTATTTAAACCACGTGAGTTACGTTATTGTCCTTCGTTAAAAATAACAAAGTTGGTTTTAGTATTTTTTGTATTCCTTTTCGTTAAGGTACGCTTCGCTTCCTTAATACGTGACTGTGATTAAGGTCTTTTAATTAAATTTACTAATATTTTGAGTTTTTTTAGATGATTGACCATTTGGAAAGAAATCCCGTTCATAAATCACTTATCTTTTCATAAGTTTTTAACTATTATAATATCTTAATCAGAGCCTTGAAATAATAGATGTTTTTTTTTAATAAAACTCATAATGGGTTAAACACATTGTTCATAATTATTAGGCTTTAATATTTCTGTTAAATTGTGTCACGGGCGAAAACACGGATTTCACCGGTTTTCAACCGGTGGGTTATGGTCAATCTGAATGAATGTGACAGAATAAATCGCTAACATAACGCTTTTTACTGCAAATTTTGGAATGGCTTAACATAATATAAATTTTAAATTTTACTACCAAATTGTATTTTTGTACCTACAATTGGAGATTGTGCAATTAAAGAATATTGTATGCGATTAAGTATTGTATCTACATTAAAAAAATTACTTGGTTTGTGTACTTTTGTCAAACATTGCAGCTTAAAGCCATAATAATGATTTTCTGCACTCTTCAGGTCTACATATGAAGTCTAGGTATCGAACTGAGCATTTGATAGGTTTCATTGTATGAGGGGTAAAACATAAGTACTGGCAACAGGTAAACAATAATAGTATAATTAACGATTTAATTTATTATGTCCTGACGTCAAGTAGGACTGTATAATACAAAATATGATTAAATGCATTAATTATCTTACCAATTTTTAACTAAGAGGAAAATCACATTTAAATATTGCTGCTGTTTTAGAAGTCGAACACAAAGAATATATCATTTTATTTAGTTACAACAGCTACATCTTATACCATGTTAACAAAGTACACTAAATTCACTCACTTTTATTTATTACTTTTAATTGACTAACAGCAAATATCATTTGAATATCACCACAGCCAATAAGGATAACTGATTGCATTAAGACCGTAAACATTATAGCTTCCACCAAAATAGCTCATTACCGTTCACGGTTAATTCATTTCATTGTCTCCGCACTATCTAACAAAAGGCGAGCAAAAAATAGCCGGCAAACCGCGAAATTACTGATGACGCATTTCAGCGCATAAATTGGCTAAAGCTTCCCTTGTCTCGCCATTTACGTATCAGAAGCATATTTTTATACGACTTGTTTAGCCGGTGTTCCAACAAATGGCAAGATGCCATGAAAGTTTTTTCGATGTTCCTTGAGCTTAAAGCTACCCTATTCTTTGAGGGAAGAACTCGACGGGTTGTGGGTTTGTTTGCGGTGGTGGTGTCGCTGGAATGTCATGGTGAGGCTTTAGCAGGCAGGAGTTTTCCGTGTCGTGGTTGGGTCGGCTGTCACCTTTCTTCTGTGCGTTACTAGACGGTGTTATGTGGAGCTGGGGTAAACTATTCTTTGGACACACTGGTGGCCTTTCTGATTTCGGCTGCATTTTGTCTGGAAAAATAAATTTCAACATTGACCGTGACGTTGTGTAAATAATATTACGATTGGGTAATTTAAGTATGTGATGTTTATGCTATAACCCAAAAAAAAACTTATTATTATTTTTATTTGTAAAACGTAAATTTTAACTAACTAGTAATAAAAATCAAAAATTTTAGTGTAAATACGAACACTGTCTCCAATAATAAAATATTTTTGGCATAATTTCTTTAAAAGGAAATCAAAAGAACCCACCCATAATAACTATAAATTAATAACAACATTCCACTATAAAGAAATGAAACTCACTTTGTATATCCAAACTAATGTGTTCCAATCTAGTGCTGATAACTTCAACACCGTTTATAAACATTTATAAATTATTGAAAATATACTATAAATGCTCGCAGTGCAATGGTCCGATACGGAATGCGGCCTGTAAAGTTAACACAGCGGTTTTATACGACAGCTGAGTCACATTTGGCATAAGAAACTCTCTATCGCAGTCCACGTCACGAGAGCCTACTGACGCGAGATCGAATGACGCCAGTCCTCTTACCGCACTACGTACATACAATATCACATAGCCGAGCAAGAAAATCGAGGTTGTTAATCTTAATCATTTAAATATATCTTCAAGCACTTAACGAGACAGTCAGACGATGATTCAGTTTGAGTAGATTTCTAAAATGTATGAGATTATAGTAGGTACTCCGCGTGGCCAATAGATGCGACAGTGGACTATGATTTATCAATTTGTTAAAGTAGTATACTGAGTCATATTGAGGACACTAATTCACGTTTTCTAGTGACGTTTATTAAAAAAAAATACATTTATATCTGCTTCTATTCTAAATATATTCATGTTGTGATATCATGAATTTTTTTACACTAGTAAAACTGAGGTTTATATTTCAGTACATTAGTGTAACAAAATAACTCTTTGATTTGCTTACGATTACTTTACATCTGAAGATTTTGTTGGAGCTCCCATGGATCAGCTTCAATGGCGCAATGTCTGTTACGCTATAACTTCCCGAGTTCTTAACCGATTTTAATATTTTTTGTGTGAAATCGAATCAACAACAATCAGATGGTGACGGAGTCCGAATTGAGGTGACGTGTTTTGAATATTTTACCTGGGCATTATATATATATATATAAACTTAATTTTTATAAATTTTTAGTCTATCTCTTAATAATGTTAATAGTTGACATTACAAAAATTACGTTACAATAACAATATTTCAGCATTAGCTATTAAACACTACAAGTGTCCGTATTAGATGCTACATAGTTTTCATCTTCAGCTAAACTTATTGTCAAACAAACAGATAAAGTCGATAGCTCAGTTCAAGGCGCTATATTTCAACAAATATCTTTGAAATTCCTGAACAGGTCTTACAAATATAATTCGGGACAGAAAACATATAAAATGAACACAATATAAAACATATTTCATATTTTAAATACTCTATTGAGTAAAAATATAAGTATTCAAAAAATGTTGCCATGCTATGTGGTGTCCGGCAGAGTAGAGTAGCACCAACCCTTCAAGGCAACTTATGATACTTCAGAAGACCATTAAAACCATTTTGCTTACCAAAGTAGAGTTATTGATATTACGCTCTTTTAATACTTTCTCTATCTCGCCTGCTTAGAATGGAGATTATGACAAAATCCCCATTTTCAGGGGAAAGCTTTTGTCCAGCAGTAAATAAATAAATAATAATATAATTTTGTTACAATCACACCAATTAGCCTAGCCCAAAGCGTGTTATGGATACTAGGGTAACGGATATACATACATATATCATACATAATAAGTAAAATAATATAAATATATATAAATACCCATGACTTAGGTACAAATGGTCACACAAACATCTGCCCCTTCTGGGACTCGAACCCAGAACCGTCGGTGCGAAAGACAGAATGGTTGCCGTTGCACCAAACGGTCGAAATGTCTTTCGGCTGAGCTGATGCTTCCAAAAAGGTTGATAGAGCCAACAAGTCAACAAAGTGTTTGACTCATTGCTTTATATTGTTTTACCTGGTGTTTGTTCGTTTAGGAAAGTTGTCTTAGTAAGCTTTGAAATTCAATCTATTTATTTTGATTGAGTGCTCCTAAAAGTTAGTTATTACTGATTCATACATTCTTTACTTAGAGCAAATTCATACGTTGTTTATTATATCTAATTTCTAGCCAAGATCATATTTGAACTTTACTGAAATAGATATCTCAAAGAAGACCAAGAACGACAATAACACACCCCGCATTCACGTGACAAGAGGCTTAACAATATGAGAAAGAGAATGTCTTAACATTATTCTCGGCTTTCCTCAGAGATTAATAGAAACAATCTCAACAAGATTTTGAATATATATATATATATATATATATATATATATATATATATATATATATATATATATCTTAATATAAGACTTTCAGAAATGTTCACCTTTGACTCTAAGAAATGAAAGTGAGTGCCGCGATTTTGGGGGTGTCAGTGTTTTGCTGTTTGGGGACCTGAAACAGTTTTTACTAATAGCTTGGCCCGCAGGGGGAACAATATGTTCCATTTCGTATGTTGAAATATTTCAATTCAAGTGACCGTCGTATCAAGATGCTGAAATGGACTTCTTGGCGGTGTTTGTCTTTTGTGAACTATGAGACAAGCAGATGGCACTATATTTGTGGATATTTGAAATAATTTGGTCTTGATTTAAACAATTTTTTGGAGTTGATCAATTTACTAAGCAGCAATTCCAACTACTGGATCGTCGACGTCGTCGAGTACCACAGAATAGGCCATTCGTCGTTGAGTATCACAGACTGGGTCATTTATGAGAGGCAAGTGTGTAGATCTCTTAAATTAAAAAATGTTTTCCTACTGCAATGAAAAAGTATTTATTTCTTTAGTCGGCGAGTAAATTTTCTTTTACTTTATATATACAGATTAGGTAATCCAATTCTTTTTTAACTTTGCTTTTGGCAAGGCAGTAGTGTTTTTTGTTAAAAAACAAACTTTTAAACAAAACTCGTGGATATGAATATAACAATAAGACGCTAGAAGATATTCCACTTGCCCACAGAACACATTGGACTTATCAGCCCGCTAGGTGCCTCTGTGTGTTCTACCAATCAAATTTTCGAATATAAAAACGAAACTTATAAGAATGTACCTAAAACATAGTAATTTCACAGCGTTTGACATTTCCTTGCCAAGTACTTTTATGACACTTAGTTCTTGCGTCAAACATGCAGGATGTGAAACTCGGTCACCCGTTCCATTTAACAATGAACAATAATAAGTGCCCCTTTTCAACAATAGAGAAAATAATCACAGATATTGTTTTTACTACGACATGGGTTTATTTGCAATTCTTATCTTGTAACACTGATCATAAAGGCACACCCATGACTCGATAAAATATATGAAGGAAACGCGTTGCGATTAGAGACATACATGTGTGTGTGCTGCGTGTATAGATCGCCTATGTGGACTGTAATGAGTATGACTGTGCGGTTTCAATCTCATATGATGTAAAAGGTATTAAATCTTATAGTTTTTGTTCGCATTTGCATTGCAAAAACTTTATACCTATTTAGTTACAACAATGAAGAAAACATAGCCACACTTATCAATCGCAGCGAATAAATAACAGACAGAAATGTTGCTTCTTAGTTTTGCTTCTAAGTTCAGTTTTTAGTCCTGTTGATTCCTATTTTGAAAGGCTTATGAGGTGCGTGAGAGGATAACAAAACCAGTAGGTGAGGATAGTGTCAAAACTCTATGTAGTACAACAGTATTGTGAAGTATCTATAAAAAAGACAGTTCTATGTAGGGAAATAGTGTATCGAAGCAAGAGTGCATCGCCGTAGTCAGGAATAACACATCCCATGTATTATTTCGCTTCACTTTGCTTGAGCCGATAGTGAGATAATGTTAGAAAATACACGTCACTTTAACAGGGACCGGGAATACAATCTCCTTACAGAAAATCACGATCCATGATATTAATAACAATTTTCTTGATTCGTTCGAAATTCGAATGTGGTATCAAAATTATAATATAGGAGATACCCACATGTAGATTAATCAGATTCAACAGCAAACCCGAGCAGGTAAAATAGTGCCGATCGTCGGTTAAGTAGCATGTGTGTAGATGTGTTAGTTACTGTTAAGTATCATAGATTTAATTTTAGATGCTCACGTCATAGATATTGATGATAAATAGTATGGGCGGATTATATAACATCTAGCGTTTTAATAAGATTAAGTTTGAGCTAACCTAGTTCTCGAAATCGATATCACAGTTAGAAGGGGTTCAAATCTTCCAGGCACTCAAAAGGCCATTTTATATTGAAGATAAATAGTGTGCCTATCGTTCCGTCGGACTTCACTGTCTGTGTCAAGTGTAATCTTTTTAAATAAAATCTTTTAAATTAATGTAATGAGACTGCGGATTTTTTTTTATATTTTTTATATTGTAGAACGTAATCTCTGGTATAAATGAATATATTTATAAGTTCCCTCAACATTTTGAAACTAAATTTATTCAGATGGCCATTTATATTATGTATACATTTAGTTTAGTCCAAACGAAGTCAGGGTTAGGAGCTATCTTTAATATAAGAGATTGCTATACTAAATGACGTTGTTCTACGTAAACTATGTTATGATTCCAGTAGTAATTGGATATTTTTCTGTTGTAATAATTACTTAAATAAATCTTGTTGAACGTATTTCTTAGTAAAACAAAACTGGTTGGAAAGTTTTATTTTATGAGTGAGCTGCGTTTACGTCATACATTAATTAGACACGCGCGGTTGTATGTGTATCCATGTTGTATATGTATATCCATGAACAAACATATGCAGTCTCTAAGCTATGTGCCTCTTCAGTTAGAAACCAACTTGTGGCAGTCGTGAAATAAAACGTTTAGGCCTTACTTAAACTTAACACGTGTTATTGGACCGTGATTGATTAAACAGACTGATTTATTTTTGTTTCTGTATTGGGTGATGGCTGTAATGATACACCTACTTTCAAGCGAAAGACTACTGCTGGATGGAACCTTCCCCTTAAAATTGTGGATTTTGCCTTCCATATCCTCCTTTTTATTTCAGTTGAAATTAATTTAATAGAGACTATGAAAATATCTGAATGTTAAACAGATTTAAGTATCAAATGCCAATAAAATCGTCAGAAACAAATTAATGATTTGCCTTGGTATAGTCTCAATACATAGCCTAAGTCACGCAACGGATGTCCTTCATCCTTTTATTCGCATGGCAGATACATGAAATAAGATACTAAAATTCTCCTTCATTATTAAGAATAGCTTAGACTTTTTATTCAGTCGAGCTTGATCATTAAAGTATTAAAAATATAGTATTTAATTCTTAAGTGAATCGAGAGTAAAAAGAAAAATATATTTAAATCGTAAGAAATTTATATGTTGCTTTAAATTCTAAAATTTCTAAAGTTTAGAAATATGGCATTATGATACCGAATTCCAACTTTCTGACCAAAATTTTACAATTTTTAAATCTAATTTGAGAAAGGCTCACGAAATTGAATTAATCTGTAGCTTCATTTTATTTGACATAGGTATCAAATAAATTATGTTGATTGTTATGAAGTAAAATCTGAAATCTTCCATATTATTTCTGCTCTTGTTAGCACTGACGCCACCAGTGAATTTTCTTTGACGTAGTTAATGCATTTCACACTCATATTTCAATCGTAAGTAGGTAATGTGATTTTTATCGATCTTTTGTAACTATACATTACATTGGTTCGATGTAATGTTTTAGTCAAAGAATAAAATTTTCAATATCGAATGTATATTTGGTTGACCTACATACATTATTAATGAAGTTATCGAGCTATTACCTACTTTGACAGCAAACAGAAAATTTTAGTACAAACGAGTACAATAGATTCACAATTACATTGCGATCGTCATATTGAGACCTTGTCAGGTAGACTCAGTGCTAAATATGCGACGTTAAAAATAAGTCTGCTTACTAGATATAGATACTAAAACAGTAAGGTTAATTAATTTTAGTTATTTTAATAGTGGAGCTGCTTATATTTAAAGTAGTTACGTGATACATAAAACAGTTGGTCGCTGCATAAAAAACCTTTGATCTCAAGACATTCTCAGTTTTTTTTATAACAATATGCTTTATCAAAGGCTTTTGCCCATCGGTTGAGATGTTAGCTTAAAAGTGGGCATTGACGATCAGTGTTTCGCGTCAGTCCAGACGTAAAACTGTGGCGTTACTCCAAATGGTTTTAGGCCAACTCGATTTCCGCATTCACTGGCGTCACTCCGGCTCTTCAATTTTCTATCGGCCGGGCTGTTAGGAAGTGTACTACCTGTTTGTGTTGGATTGACGATCACATACTCACGATCAGTTTGGTGCGACGCGCCGAATTGGATTTATGGTAGTCTCGGAAATACGTGGCGCGTCGTCAGTTAAAACTCTGGAGTGATGATTCGACACTCACGATCAAATTTTGGATAGACGTCAGTTCAACTGATGCGAAAAACTGATCGTCAATTCGCAGCTTTACTCCAATCGATCCTAGCTGATGTACTACGGACGTGTACCCACTCGTACGTAACAGAAGCGTTTGCTTACCACAAGGGTTTAAATGGGACATAAATAATGTGTATAACGTAGGTATTGTTATTATTACTAAAAAATAAGTGTCCAACTGTGGCGGAGTAATACACTCATGAAAATAAGGTCTAGACAGACGTATCAAAATACATTCGTCGCACAACACTACGTCCACTTTTAAATATTGCTAACAAAAATTTACTGCTTTAAAATCTTAGACCAGCAAATTCTGAATCCAGAATTCAAAAATAGAATAGTTTTTTACTAACGTTCTAAATTAAATGAACGCTGAAGTGTAAATGCGAAGATATTCACGTACTATTTATTTACTCTATCAAATTAACTACTAAGTCAACCGGTAGTTCTTTTATCTGAGCATATTACTGTTATTTTTTAATATTATATTATAAGCCGTAATAAAACACAGCTAATAATTATCCTAGCGCAAGAACATCTACTATAGGACGAAAGACCATGCCACATGAGTAAAGAAACTGAACAGAGACAAAGCTACATACGAATGCGCTGTGAAAGGTACATCACTACAAGTGCAACGCGTGTGTGTGCGTGACCACTGGCCGCTTGTCACGTATAAGCCGAAACCGCTTCAAACTAGATCAGCCAGTGGTCAATCTCAGGGCGTGCAGGCGTGACGCGACGCTCGAACGTTGTGCGTGTTTTGTTTTTGTTTTCGAGTTTCTCACATAATATGTAGTAATATTTTAGTTTTAGTATTTAAAAAGTGTTGTGAATATGGTTGTACATTGTACTGTGTGCATGAATAATAATAGAAAGACTATAAATATTTCTTATTTTAACTATCCCAAGGAGTCTACTAGGTAAGTTTTTACTTGAAACTTAATTTATATTTAAAATGTGTTGTGTAGATTGAAAGGTATACAACTCTATAATCAAAACTACTCAATACTCATTATTATATATTTTACGGAAAATTATACCAGATATTTCGGTAAAATTGTGTAAGTAATTCTGAATAGATACCTACAATAACTTTTTTGAGAAATATATTGAATCGGAGCGCAGGATTTCGCAAGTGGGAGAGGGGGCTTCCCTCTGGTATCATTCCCAAAGCGAATATTTTGATCTTCATGTACAAATTGTTAATATTGGTAATGACATATTAGAACGTTTGCAAGATTGTACATTTCATATGCTCAGATTTAGAATTTATCATTCGATTAAAAGACACAACAAATTATTAAAAACCAAAAGTAATAAAAAAAATATTTAAGAGTATGTAATTTGTAAAAATAAAAAAATAAAAAATGTGAAAAAAAAAGAACATTTATATTTTTAATTTATTCAATTGTGCCAACCCTACCAAAATAGGTATAAATTTTGCTAGCTCTTTAGAAGCTTTGTCTCTGTTCCGTTTCTTTACTCATGTGACCATGCTGCCCATTCTATCGTCTATTACAGATGTATGGTGTTTACCTTCAGTATCATAAGTCACTCTTTACGACACCCTTAAGTGTAAAGGGGTGGTGCTGTTCTACTACCATTTGAGTAGCTTTACTTATAACGCCACCTTCTTATGGGTTTTGGTTTCTATTTACCTGCCTCTGTATATCACAGCCATTGAGATATTATTACAAGTATAGCTCAATGATCACAGCAATATTTTTTGAAATGTATTTTAAACAATTTGAAATGATGTTATTATTCAATACTGTAAAAGACTGATGAATTTCTTTCTTTAGAATACGCCTTGGACGAGTACTTAGGTAAAAATCATAACGTTTCATTAAGGTATATTAAAGTTTATTTACGTTTTCTTATATGCATACATACAATCAAGCCTTTTCCCGCAGGGTTAGGTAGGGATCACAGATTTCCACTTACATCTTTGGCCGAGTGGTTAAGGAGTTGGACTTGAAATCCAACCCAATCCAAATCTACCCGCGCTGATTCGAAACTTGAAATGCGACGCAGTTTGTTTGCATATTTTTCCGCCACTTCAACATACTTTACAATGTTTCGAAGATAACTTTTTTAATGTCGAGAAATTGTGTAAATGTGTGTAGTTTAGAGAATGTTAGCAAAATATTTGACAGCGAACCAACTATTGTTGTGTCGCAAACACGAATAAAAGTGAATTATAGTGTCATCGCACAACTGTTTAAAAATATCTCATGCAGTTAATTATTATTTGTTACTCCATAGTGTTCGAAGCTCAGGTGGACGAGTGGTTAAGGGTTAAGGAGTAATCCAACCCAATCGAAATCTGTAAACATACATATCTCGCTTCTTCAACTCTGATTAGACCTTTCAAACATGCTCGTCTGTTAGGGGTACTATTGACCTAACCTTTTTTCAGGACATCTTCTATTTCGTCCCTAAAAGCTACCCTTGGTCTGCCTTTACCGATTTGCCAATGCACATTTGCCTCATAGATTTGTTTTAGGAATCTTCTTTCGTCCATCCTCTCTATATGTTCAAACTATCTAAGCATCTCTTTTTCTATCTTTGTCACTATATCTTCTTTCACACTTCTTCCTTTCTTAGCTCGTAAAATAACTTCATTTGTTATATTTTGGACTATAATCGGGTTTTTTGGTAACCGAACGGTGTTAGGTTTGATAACCTGGAACGAAACGTTAATTTGGAATGGCATTGAAGCAATAAAAAATAAACATCATATTATAAGAAAAGATAGATTTTGTATATTTTTCCTGTTTTAGTTATTTATTATAGTTATCATCTTCTGATTATAAAATAGAAAGATTCCAGTTATAACTTGTCAAATTTTTGTTTCTGGAACTGGAAAATACAAGGTATTCTTATCTTCATGACTTATTTTTCTGCACGTATAGTACTGGAAAATAAACAATTCTTGAGTAATTGACGATCAAATCACCCGCTATTTCGTAGCATCACGTTTAAAATGTAATAACTGGACATTCTGATTAATAAACACGTGGGTAGTTGCACTATATTTGTGCAGATTGTTGCTATTTATGCGTTTCACGCGTGTCATATGATAGTATCTAATGTTTTGGTAAATACACTTGTATGACTGGTATTATTAAAATTTTCTCGATTTAGATTTTCTCTAAGAAAATTGATGGGGCGCAGTGCTTATTGCCTTGGTCTTTTATTGCGGCAGTTAAATAATATTCTGCAAGGTCCGTTCATTTTATGTGAGATCAAAAAATGTATAACCTCGATCTCCTTCGTGCTTAGAAAGCAGTCGTTAGTGGCTAACTATCAGCACCCATTTCCTATGGATCATCCTCACACTGTTTTCATCCGTAGGCAAAACCTGTGCCCCAAATGGGTTTAACAGGACATTAATAGGGTAATAATGGTTAATTTATTCAAGTAACCTGACCCATTTTCCTGTAAAAAAAGTTCTGAAAATATATCACAATGTTTGATGCTTCAATCTCAATAAAACTGTCAGTTCAAGGTGCAAGTAGTAAATTACTAGCGAAAGTGTAAAATTACAAGGTCAGGCAGTGCAAAAAGGGCAAGCCTCGTGGGAGCGCCTGATGAAAAAAATATGTTATAGATAGTGATTTTCATTGTCTCTTTCTCTATCTTCTGGTTTAAATAGTGGCTACATTTTTGCAACTATTTTAAGGTTATTATAGTTTTAATGTCATCAGTATTCCCATAGTTCCACGAATAAATTTGACTTTTCTTCGTAATCGAAAATATCATCGTTTGGCAAGTATGTTCATTTAAGTACTACATATCTAAGTATTACGGCCTATGAAACTAGAAATACTTTCCCATGAACTGGCGCAATTAGTCGTCATATCATAATGTTTTATATACATTCCTCTATGCCTCCACGTGCTCAAGGCGTGTAGGTATAAGATATGAACTTGGCAATCATCCGAACTTTCATGATTTGTTTTTGTTAGAAACCGTTGATCTATTAACGTCATACGAACAATGTTTAGTTTTAAATAAGCATTAGGTTAATATTTATCATCAATGCGATGTTTATAAAATATATTTAGGAAAAAGTTTTTTTCGTTTATAAGCTTAAATGTATTTAAAATATGATTTTTACAACTTTTTTTTATTAAGTGACTGTTAAAATTTAAGAATATTTTTGCGCACTTCAATCAACTGTTGATTGAAGTTTGCTGAAAATGATATGAGTAAGCGAAATTTCACACTGCTCAGTCGTAAAAACGAAAAACATAAATTATAAACACCCACCTATCGACTATCTGCTAAAAATCATTAAAACGCACATCTATAAAATCAATTTGCGTACAAGAAGTTTATGTCTAACGATGTTTTTAAATATTGCATGAAACGTATTTTAGTCATAGTAATTTTTCTAAAATCTCTCTCTTGGAATTGAAATATGTTTTAGTGACATTTCCATGTGTTAGAGTGTTGTGTGCATAAATAATGCTACATTCGTATATAAGTATTGCATTCATATCAATTCTCCTGACCGGTCACGATATCTTCATTTACCTATAAGTTTTTGTTTGCTAAGATTGTTGAAGTATGCCGTGCCCATAAAAATCTGCTAGATATCAGTGTATTAGTATGCCTGTCCTTCCGGACAGGTTTTATGTTTCTAATACGCCATGCACTCGTGTATTTTTTGTAAATAAACTAGCTGCCCCGGTAACGCGTTGCTACGGTAATGTTTAAAGGGTGGGAAAAAGAGCGGACAGACAAACACACAAACAACAAATTTGTGTTCTTAGATTATAGACTAGCTGACCCGATTACGCGTTGCTATGGTAACGCGTTGCTATGGTAACGCGTATACAATGGAAAAAGAGCAGGAAAAAGAGCGGACAGACAAAAACACAAACAACAAATTTGTGTTCTTAGATTATAGATTTAGCTTATAAAATGTCTCAGTTAGCTCTCTTAAAGACTTGCGACAACGTTGCCGCTCTGGAAGACCAAACCAATTGCTGATAAAGAAAGCTTATGCCCCATGGAAGCCAGCAGTCAAATCTCTTAAAAATAACCTGGCTTCAGGTCCTCAAGATATCTTTCCAATTACAACAAGCACAATATTCAAAAGGTGTTTCCACATTTTTTTATTACGTTTAAAGTACCGTCATCCTCCCTAATTGGTAAGAAAAGTTGATATTTTTCTGGTAATATTCTTTTTATAACAAACTTAGCAGTAATATTGACGCCGAGGTGTTAAAGACCTCCGTGGACGAATAGCTTGCATATCTGTTTTCATGCTAATGTTACTCCTAGGTCCTGGGTTCGATCCCCGGTCTGATCAAAGAATTTTTCTGTATTGGTTCAGGCCATGGTGTCGTGGTACCGTCGTTGTTTCTGAATTCCGTAACACAAGTGCTTTAGCTACTTAAATTGAGTTTAGAAGAATGTACCTATGTAATCTTATCTATTATGTATTTATTTGTTTGCTTAAAAAAAAATATAATAATACCGTCACTGTCAAACTTAAACACGTTTCGTCAGCAAACTATTAGTAAATTTTAAGTTTGCAGTGTTTCGGAAGTGATCATCCCTCTTATCTATACACTGATTTTTCGACGTGACAGTACTGAACCTGTTTAGTATCTCTTATAAGAATTTTAGGAAACTTAAATAATGGATAGTTGAACCAGCCACTATGCCATCAAAATTTTAATATTTATGTCAGTAAACATAAAATTATGTATGTACCACTTAAACTTGAATTTGGTTGTCAAAACATGTAGCATAACATGTTATATAATTATATCTTTTGACATGTAATATAACATGTTAAATATTTGGTTGTCATAACATGAATTGCTGTCATGGTTTTTCCAAGTATTTGTAGTAATAATGAAGTTTATTATTATTTAAGTCAAAACGGATGTGCCTTTTGATAGATTTGTTTTTAAGAAGAAACAGAAAACAAAAAAAATAGTTATTTAAATTTTTATATTCTCGTATTCCAACTTTTATAGTTGAGTCACGGTGTAGGGTTAGTTATTTAACAATAGGAGAGTTAAAACCCACTAGCACCGTGGATGAGTCATAAGCCTAAACTCAGAAAAATCGTTAAATTTATCTTTTACAACACACAGTGTGCGTGAATTCCCATACTTAAACTGGAAGTTGTAGTCAGAATAAACTGATATGAATTAGAGACTTAGACCTGACAATTTTTTAACAGGAAACAAGTCATTCTTTTTTAATAAGATTTAGTGATATTTTTTTTTAAACTACAAAGAGCCTTCTCTTAATCAATATATTGATTAACTTTGCGTCACAGTTGTGGTAGTCGTAAATTATTTATAAACTTAGCCCCTCTGTGCCTATACGAGTATATTAGAAATAAAGATCCAAATCGAATAGGTAGTTTTGAGAAAATTGCGGAAGTACATACATGCATGCGTATGCATAGGTATGTAACCGTAGGGTTCAAATAGAGAACTACTTTTTATGAAGTCGGTTAGTAATTTCACTAAACGGTGACAGAGCTATGGTAAATAGCCATATTGTACCACTAGGAGGGGGGGTTGGGTAAGTGCGTTTAGCATGCGACTGCTGAGGTTAAGCAAATTCGGCAAGGGATAATTTAAGAATGGTTGACCAAAAAAAATATTATTCTGAGCTCCTTCGTGTTTAGGAAGTTGGTTGTTGGTTTCGGCTGCTTGTTGTATATAAGTGAAAACAAAGCTAGGGAAAGGAAGGCGGGTTGAAAAGAATCAATCTTATTATTTTATATATTTTTTGCATTTTTTCATTGGATTAATTATTTTAATAGAAAAATACTAGAAAAAATCGTGTCGGTACACAAGTGAATTATCAGGCGGGAATCGAACCCGCAACCTTTGGATAAGACTGGTCCAATGTTTCTTTCGTTCATGATACAACGCTGGCCTACAGGTAGGTACTAGAAAATTTCGACGGGAGTTCACAAGGCTCGGTAATATAATGCACGTAGCAACACACTGCTTTTGTATTGAAGTATATATTTAGTTGTATTGTTTAGTAAAAATGTTTTATCTTAATGTGGCTTGATGAGAAACATAATAAAAATGGTCAGTTACACTTAAATTAATTTCTTAACAAAAATCAGTTATATTTTTGGCTTATTATTTTCATATCTTTTATTATTTACTTTTATGAAGTTATTAACTATGAAATCCTACACACTATAATGTTTTTAATTCCTGTAAGGCAACAATAAAAACAGTTTGCGTAATTAATTTGAAATCTGGACCTTTTAAAGGTATATCTACAAACAAAATTAGTTTAAAATACATATAAATGGCTTCTTCTTGATCTTTGAATTGAAGCTTTTTATGCTTTGTAACTTCTTAAATATACGGTTTTTCCTTCTGCTTTATGATTGTTACCAATAATCACACACTTATGTACCGAAATATTTTTTTACTTAGTGATAACTTTTTTTAACAATTTCAGTAAGAAAAATAAATCTTCTCCATATCCATACAAATCTGCATCGTCATATGTAAGCTCCTATTTTTTCATTACCATTTTTTTAAATAAATTATGCTTATTTCATTATTGTCCATATACAATTTCGTCAGATGCGATGTCACATTTTTCTGGTAACGCGATTAACTACGTAAAATGTATATTTATAAATTTCAATGGAAACTTAATGTTCAAGTGCGCGGTGAATCACATATCAACAAAGTATGCATACATAACAGAATGCAGTATATAACAGCATGAATTACGTGATGAGACTTCAAACTAATATTACGACTGTTGACAACTCATATCCGTCGTACTGTAACATAACTATTATATACGTACAGTAGATAGTAAGTGATTAATTATACATTTTTTTATTTACGCGAGGGTAAATAAATAGATAATTTTAATTTCTCTTTACAATTTTTGTTTCATTATCCACAAAGTTCGTTAGCCATGCCTTAATGATCTATTTGAATAAGCGAGTGTTTACTTATTCCAAAATAAGTAATACGTTTATGAACAAAATCATAATCTGGGCGGTTAAACTGAATTCACAATTCTGAATTCGTTGACGATTTTTTATTATTTGTACTTATGTGCACCATTTAGTGTGTTGATATAAGTAAGTAAACATTTTCAGAAATTCTTTCAAAGTCAGTTGATTTTTCGACAAGTTCAACCTGAAATATGCACATGCACGATTTAACTTTACAGTTTTTAATGTGTATAATAAAAACATAGCATAATTTTTTTTCAATGTTATTAATTAATTACTTTGTTTTGTTTAAACTAATCTATCGAATAAAATATTGACTATATTAGTTTGAAATTTTGCTCCATGTGGATACCTGTTCTTATATTAATAAGTTTTCAAGTAATTTATTTAAAGGCATTTTTCATTATTGCGAAAATGTATTTTCTTTTTTTTAACCTAGTTTTCGGTAATACCTAACTGAATAATACTGAACAAAGTAGAGTAAATTCAATAAAGGCAGCATACTTAGTATCTTGCACGATATCATATCTTATCAAGTTTACTAACAAAACATGGTCTTGTTTTAATTTATAACTACTTAGCTTTATTGAGGACATCCATACCATTACAATACTCAAGAATTCATTTATAGTTGTATCGTAATTTCAATATATAGAGGTACAGCCAATGGATTTTCATGAAACGAAGCACTTTTTGTAAGACTCTAATTACTAGCAAGGTAATGAGGCGTAACCTTTCATTTACAAGCGTATAAGGTTATATTCTAGTTTTTTAAGGATAAAAGTAAAATAATCTTTGTTACTTGTAGTCAATACAATTCGTTAATATTGAGGCCCTATTGTAAGTTTACGCTTCGATACTCGATATCGTCTGCGTAAAATATTACTATGGATTTTGTATTAGCGCCTCTAGCGGTAACCATCCGAAATTACGAATCTTCATAGAAATCTGTAAAGCGCTCAATAACGAGTATCGAATGCGTAAACTCGCACTAACACCCCTGTAGTCAAGTAGATGTTTAGTAGTTCAATAATTAAGTTTGCAAATAATTATATTTTACTTCTCTGTGTGTAACATAGAAACACATTACAAACAGCTATTAGTTAAAACATTTTTGGGGTTCTCTTGTTTTTGATCTCCTACAAAATAAAGTTATAATTTCCCAAATCTGATTGATTATAAAAAACACAAAATCTCATCACACATTTTTTAAAGACTTCATTTTCATTTCTTCTTGATAAAATTATAAACCTATAGCAACCTGGAATCCGGCTATTTCTTTGCAACTTATTTACTAGTAAATTAAAATTGTTCTTCCACTTATTTTATGGTTTTATGTATTTGTCCCAGAATTGATGTTCGAAGGCTTTTTTTATCTAGTGAATAATTTTAATTATTTAAATGTTTTTTCTGTATTTAGTGTATTCTTAGATAACCACTTATACACCTGTATTAAAAATACAAAAACTTAGGCGTCAGCAAGGCACTACACAAACCGATAGCTTTTACTAGACCTGTTGTGGCTATTAAAACTTTTCATTATTTTTATAGTTTCAAGGAAACATCGCAATAAGCGATCGCCTCGTCGGGTGAAGAATTATGACAAAAAATCTTCTATTTACAGTCTGAAGATACAGGTTTACTCAGAATATGGAGTCAAACAATGCCAATCGGGTAAGCCTCGTTGTTCACGAGAACACGAGCTGCACTTAGCACTTTGCAGTCTTCTAGCTGGAGATTTAAAAGCTTTAAAAAATCATAAAACCTTTTTGAAAGGTTCAAGAAAATCACATAACGGATTCATTTAGTTAACTTAACTTTAAAAGCTCTTTCATAGTAAGTTGAGTATGTATGTAGCAAATTTTAATTAAAAGCCGTTCGAAATAGCTCAATAATTGTTGGCTTTCGTTTATAACTAAAAAGACCTTTTGCCAAATTCTTAACATTGTGGCTAAGATAATACAGAAATACAAACACTTTGCCCTAAAATAATCAGTTTGAACACTTGCTCCTCGCGATAAGTTTAATGGTGCAGCCATTAGAAGTTAAAAATTACTTTCTGCAATGAAGTTTGAGTAAGAGCTGTAACAGCTACTTTCTGCGATGAAGTTTGAGTAAGAGCTGTAACAGCAAGTCGTTGCCTGCAATCAATCTAATAAATAAACTAAATTAGTTTTTCCGCAACTCCACTAAATTGCTTACTATGTTTCATTGTCTTCTTTTGTTTTTCCAAGATATCTTTAGGAGTATTTTTATTACAAATGTAACTTCATTAATTGTTGTGTCATGGCATGTCAATTATTCAGTAAGTTTTATCATGCATTTACTCATTTATTAGTACACTCAATATACATATTCATACACTCCTTTACCATTAGAGATACTACATAATATAGCGGAATTTCATATCATGGAATTGGTATAATTCCATCACCTCTACCACTTGCACCCTAATCAGCGTCTATGTGTAATCTTTTCACTGAAACCATTCCTATGAGACCAAGTAGGTACGATAATTAGTGAGGAGTAAGGAATACTGCGAATTCTGGGTTAAGTTAAATTTATCATTTTTGCACTATTTATGGAGTTGGTAAGTTGGGTATCTTGCTGTTCTCAAGTGATGATGCAGCGTACCATGTTCTGGCAACATTTTTTAAGTACTTATCTGGAAACAGACTCTGATTCGATTAGACTCGTAAAAGTTTGTTAAGTCCCTTTTCTAACTAAAAAAGAGCTGATGATTTTCTCAAACGGCTGACCCGTTCCGTTCAAATCACCTTTTCTAACAAAAAACGAAAAATCGAGTTCTCCGTGTGGGTACTATGATGCCGCAGAATGTTAACCCACGTTAAAGTTATAACATTCCTCGGTTTATGTCTGGTGTTAGATTAAAAATAATAATACATATTATTTTAAGACGCTTATAAGCTAAGTGATATTATAATTCCTAAGTGACATTCGTTTATCTAACTTCTCAATTTAACTCAAAAATATATAAAATATATTTTGAGATTGATTTACTCAACTGTCCAGTTATTTTTCCTTTACATGAATTCAAGCTATAGCTTGCCTTCTTTTTAATTTTACAGTGCTTCAATACCCAACTGGGTACCTATCAGATGACAAGGCCACAAGTATGAGATAGCGATCACGCGACGACGGGACAGCTACCTTTTGATTTGCTATAACTCAGATTAGGGAGTTTTATACTTAATGTTTCTTCATATCACGAATATATCGACATGGTATACGGCATATAATGACAACTCTGATAACTTTACTTTTATTTATGAACAAGTATATCATCTTTATTTAATTGATAGCTGACTCGTTTTTCAGTCAAATTGATTTGAGATGAAGAGCAATTTCAGGTTTCCAGAACTCAAATCAAATAAATATCGTTCTTGAGTCGTGTGAGAAACGAAAATATTTATTTATTATATACTTAGATAAAGTTATGCAAATATTGTCCCAATAGGTACATATTTTTGTGGTTCTTCCTTTTTGGGGACTAAAAACTAATCAGCCTATTAACTCGGGCCATTTTTTAAATTCCATCAAGTATTTGTTATTCTTAGTTGTTTTAGGGATAGAAATGTAATGAAAAATTATCATAAATACTAGAGAGGGTTTACTCTGAATGTGTTTAAATGGTTTCTCTCGAATCTAGGTTTTAATGTGCAGATCTTTAAATATGATTCATTATAGAGTCACATCTGCCACACTACTTAAAAAATCTATATTTTTTATCTGGCAATAGCCTTTTGACCCAGTGGCCGAGTTCGTGACAACTCGTGTCTGCGGGCAATGCGCTCCAATAAGGGGGACACGGAAGTTATTTGCTATTTTTTGGATAATCGTAGGTAGTTCGTGTTAATGTTGTTAATTTTCAATACTTACAGTTTGAGAGTAGAATAGATTTAATATAAAATAAAAATATATATCACTCTTATCATCTTAAAATGCTTTCATTAGAATTCCATTTCAAATTAAAATTAACATCGCACTTGTAAATACGGATAGGCAAGCACGGCAGATATCTAAAGCAATCGTAATTTTAGGCTTTAAAAAACGATTGACGACATGTGTACATACACGTTATTCTGATATTGTTTTCTTTGGAAAGATGTGATGCGGGTTTGTTTGGGTCGAGTGCGGGGGCGGAGACAGCGCCGTCGTCGCCGCCCCATGCTGCTATGTCGTGTTCAATCACTCCTATTTTGTGTATTTGCTAAACTTACTAAATATTTGAATTCCGAATACGTATTGGCAAAGTGTTCCAAATATACTCGATATCTACAAAATCTTGAACACTTATTTAAGTTCTATTTATAATAAGATTAAAAAGTACTTAGCTTATATTTTAAACAAACTTATGAATAAATAATGAACTATAGAAATATAATCATATGCCGTTAAAATTATGCCTGTGTCATAAGCATGTAAGCAGCCTTTATTAAATAAATAACAATATGTTTGAGTGGATAATAAGAACGAATATAAAGTTGCTCGCTGATATGAAGTACCTACCGGTTAAAGTTCTTATAGGTAACTCCTATACGAATTTATTTACTATGTAACTAGAATAAAAACAATACTATAACATAGGTCATTAATGTTTTTTTTTTATAATATTATATTTACTGATTAAGGCACCGGCTGAGGCTCGACCCCCGAGCGCAAACCTACTCGGACCAGAGGCAGCCGGGCCTACACAGGTGCCTCCACGGCCGCCACTGAATAGAGTTGATTCACGGTCATCTTTCCCATTACCGCCTCGACCAACTGGCCCTCCTCAAGGACAACCACGACCACAGTTTCAACCAGGAGGTCCAGTATCAATACCGCCTCAGTTTGGCCCTCGCCCCGGTACACCGGTTCCGCGAGGTCCATTACCCTCAGGTCCACCCGGCGCGCAACAAACAAGACCACCACCATTACGCCCGTTTGCCCCACATTCTATTTCACCACAAGGACCAAGGCCTTTACAGTCGCCAACATCGGGTCAACCTCCGCAAAGAATAGCGCCACCGAATAATTTACAGTTTGGTCCAAGGCAACCTCCTCAGCTTGGTTCTGCAACGACACCTGACGCTGGTCGGCAACCAATAGTGCAGCAAGGGAACGGAGCTCCCAGAAACGGGGCTATCAATATAGGTCCACCTAACGTCCAAGTACTTAGACAACCGTCACAAGGCTCTTTAAGGGGCCTTGATCAAACTAATACGTATCAAAACAAACCAGTCACCCTGGATACCCAAAATATTTCTAATGACAACCAAAATGTCAATAAATCAGAAAATGGCATCGATATGCCAGGCATGGCTAAAGGAAGAAGTTTTAGCATTGCAGCAGCGCCTGGAGCACCTAGTCCTCTTAAGATGGAAGATGATAGAAGAAAGTCTGTAAGTGCTATTGGTGGAAAAATTGAGGAATTTACTAGTAAAAGTCCTGCTCTTGGGTTAATTCAGGAATCAAAAATAGAGAGCAAAGAAAATGTACGGGAATCACAAGAAAGTATTAAAGCATTGGAGAGTAAGGAGTTTCCAGATCGACCAGCGTCACGCTTATCAGGGCCTAAAATGTCAGACTCTATTATAGGCTCTCTCACACCACCAAAAAAGTTGGACGATAACGATGACGTTATTTCACAAAATTCGTCATTGCTGACTAAAAATAGTAACCAACTGGCTCAAAATCAAAATAAAATTGATTTGTCCGACCGTTCTCCATCACTTACCCGAAGTGAAGAATCTCCCGAACCGAAGACGTCACAAAGTCCGGCATTGTCTCAGAAATCTCATACTCCCGAACCACAACGTCCGAAAACACCAAAAATTGAAAGCAAAGAAACAAGACCCAACTCAGCAGTAAAAGAAATGATACCGAACAAAGTGATTTCTAAATCGCCTGTTGCAGAAGCTAAACCTCCACTGCCTGTACAAAAGAAGCCTAATGAGCTAAATACATCTATCACTCCTTCTGATTCTAAGAAATCTACTCCTCGAAAAGCAGCATCAGCACCTAAAACTCGAGTCAAAGGTAACCTATGTTATGTCCAAAAATAACTATAAAACTATATATGTCTAGTCTTTCATATAGTTTCATAATTGTTATTGTTTGTTTTTGCCATGAAACAAATTAAAAAAATGAGTATTTAGTAGTCGAAATACACAGTATAAAATTACATAATTATAAAATTTGGCAATGCAACGCCGAATTTGATTATTTCTGTACAAAATAAAAGCAGTGTTTAATATGAGCCAAACCTATATGTAATGTATTCTCCATTTCAAAATTATTTATCATGTTTTTATGGTTTATATGCAGATGGGGACAACGACAGTGGCGTTGACGAATCTACGCAAGGAAATGTAAGCAATTTTAATATAGTTAAATATCTGATAAAATATTAATTTATTATGAAAATAATAGTGCGTAAATAAATGTCTAAGACAATGACATTGCCCATTTTTATGTCAGGATGTTAATGGTTCGCCTGGTTCGCCAAATAAGAAACTACCGAGCAAATTGCCAACAAAAGAGAAGTCTAGCAGTAGTCTCAAGCAAAGCCTTTCAAGATCATCGAGCAAAAGCGCTACTGTGAAAACTCCAGAAAATCCAACCCCAACTGATAAAAAGAGTAATTATCTTTTATTTTTTTTTGCATTCAACTTTAATCTATGTAATCTATACCATGGTTATTATTTCATTATTTCTAATTTTATTCCATTAGAGGGATTTTACGGCAATAAAATAAAAAGAATCAAAACATAGTAGCGTTTGTAGTATTCGTATTTCAGTTCACCCTGAATAATATATGACCATTGTAATTTTTGGGACAGAAACATTATCGGTCGATAGTTGCTTGTTTTAGTTTTCGTATGTTTGTATTGATTTTTATATGTTTTTTAAATGATAAAGCAGTTGAATGTCAAAGGAGTATGAAAAATTTGGTTAAATTGTAAGAAAAAGGAAAGCTTCTTTAACAACCTAAGAAAAGCTTCCTTTAATTAATAAACTCTGTAACACATTTTAGGGCCCTATTTATGTAATCACAGATTTTTTTCTACACACTTTTACAACCGGTTTGGTTGAGCGGGAGTGAATTACGAAGCCAAACAGTCCCCGGGTTAGAGTCCCGGAGCAGAAATGTTTGTTTGCTGTATATTAACCTGAGTCGAGGGTATTTATATACAAGGTGGTAGGGCCATGGAAGGCCACGCTTCTTTGAAGGCCAACTATTAAAAAGTCATAGTTATTGACATGTAAAGACATATTCCTTCTACTACACACTTAGATCCATCAAACTCAAGTCCACAGACGCACTCGCACTTCGTAGACTTCGGTCGTCAATGTTAAAATTGTTATTCGCGCGCACAGCAAAATGTTAATTTTTAGTTAACTCAAATTTTTTACTGTGAATTGTCGTATAAGAATATTTTTATGGTACTAAAGAAAAAATATTCATTTGGCCTCGATTTCAGTTAAAACATTGGTAGTGTTTCTAGGAAAGCCGGTGATTCCTTATAAGGCCAATCAAAAATTTGACGGTTGGCCTTGCTAGTTACATGGGCCTCACAAGGAACATCTCAATAAAACCATGAACACTTTCTTTTTAGTTATAAATACGTACTATTAAAATTAATACAATATTTTATGTTTATATTAATTTTATTTATAAGGGTTATTAAGCTTTTGAACTCAGATTGAATAGATATTTTTCAAAATTATTTAATTTCCAGTTTATATTTAAATTTCTTATATGGAAAGGTTGTCTCAAATTAAACTGAAATAATGTCATATATTTTATCATAATTAATATAAAAAAGTCATAGATAATTGTTGTACAAAGAACGGACCCATAAAAAGGCCACTTAAGGTAAAAAAAAGTTTTTAATTTCATTATAAATGCGTTGGCAAATTATTTGATATCAATATAATACTCATTACTACTATTTTTTAAAATAATTTTCACTAAGTTATTCTTAGTTATACGATGGTGTACAAGTAATGTTCGTTGAGTTTTTAAAGATGATAAAAATATATTGATCATTTGGACGCTGTTAAGCATTGGTGTGTTAACCCACAGAAAATCGGGTATTGAGTTATGAATGCAGTTTTATTCTTTAGATCATAAGGTTTACGATAGTGCAATCCATTTTATTGAAAAAAATCGCAGAATATTCTAGAGTACAAAAATCGTTATTGCTTAATTTCTTAATTAAGATTTGTATTTAGCGTTTATGTCATAAGTGACTTACATTATTAATGCCAAAATCTAATAAGACCACAACAAAAAGCAATAATGTGTTATACTGCAACACACATAGGTAAATGCAAAATAGGGCGAGCGCGGGTAGCTGAGGGCGGTAAGGATTGCGCGGACTTGTTGACCACACTAATACATAAGTTTTTTATTAAAATTTTGACATAAATCTAATTAGATGTGTTCAGAAATTCATTAAATTCTTATTATAATGACGAAACGATG
The DNA here is from genome assembly GCA_927399485.1 of Calamotropha paludella. Classification (NCBI taxonomy): domain Eukaryota; kingdom Metazoa; phylum Arthropoda; class Insecta; order Lepidoptera; family Crambidae; genus Calamotropha; species Calamotropha paludella. Next base: position 14,010,636 of record OV656815.1, on the reverse strand, counting down.
TAGTGGAAAGAAAAGTTTTGATCAGTTCAGCTCTAAATTAAACGTAGAAGAGTTTCGGCTAAACTCACCTGAAAACATATTAATTTCTAAGTGTTTTTTTTAAAGTAGGCAATTTCAATTCGTTAGTGCTTGGATACTTTCATTTAAAACCATTTTATCCAGCTACGACAAAGATAAAAAGGAGTTATAATTCTAGAAGTGTATGTACGTTTGTACATTTGCTTTTAGTTGGTGGACGGCAATGTCGGAGGTTATGGGTTCGACTCCCACACGACAAATATGAATTATATGAACGTATTAAATATTTAAAATTTAACCTATTAAATATTTAAATTTTAAATTTAAATTTCTCCATTTCTTTTCGTCATTATACCTATGCAAATAAGAAAAGAAATGAAAAAGTTTTATTTTGTTTTTTTTTAAGGGGCTGTCCATTAATCACGTGAGGTTCGAAAGGGGGGGGAGGGGTCCATAAAAAATCACGAAATATCACAAGGGGGGCGGGGGGGTTTAGTAATATATCACGTGTATTTATTTTTTACGCAAATGCGCGATACTGAACCGAAATGCGGCGTTACGTGTATTAATTTTTTCCTCAAACGCGTACAAAACGAAAGCTACGAAAACTACTTCTGTACAAAGAGAAAAGCAAAGAGCATGTGAATTCTTGTCACAAGCAACTAAATCCGAATAATAAAAGTCTAGATATGCACAATGTTCGTCCTTCCCGCATCCTCACGGGACGATCGAACGGTAGATCGAGAGAGATTCTCTAAGTAGTGCGCGAAAAAAATTTTTTTTTATTCAGAATGGGTTCGCTCTTGATCCCAATCAAGCCCGGGGGCAAAGACAGAATCCATGAAACGAGCTACCCCAAAAGGTGCCTATTCACCCTGGCTTTTAAACAGACGGGTTATAAGTACTCGGAAATACAGGCGCAGGGAGGGAGTTCCACTTCTTTGCTGTGCGCATTATAAAAGAAGTCGAGAAGCGCTTGGTGCAACAGGCAGGAATAGCGACCAAGAAAGGGTGGTAGCCCGCAATGCGTCTGGATGTCCGATGGAAGAAAGGTGATGGCGGTATGAGCATATGTAGCTCCTAAGCACACCCTCCAAAATAAAATCTGTAGAAGACCGACAGACAGGCAACTTTGCGGCGGTGAGCTAAGGTGTGAAGCTTGCTCTTCGTCAATTTGTTGTCACTAATGAGCCTCTCAGCTCTGCGCTGAATCGTGTCCAGTGTAGCAAGTTGGTATTTTGCTGAGCCATCCCAGAGGTGGCTGCAATATTCCATGCAAGATCGGACTTGAGCTTTATAGAGAGTTGAAAGCTGTCCCGGCATGAAATATCGCTTGACCTTATTTAGGACGCCCAGCTTTTTAGATGCAGTCTGAGTCTTGGACTCGATGTTGGCGCCGAAGTTGAGATCTGACGACAACTCCATGCCAAGAAGCTAGAGGCTGTCGGTCACAGGTACAGATGTACCTCGGGAAGTAGGAGTGAGGTTGAAGGAACTGTGCCAAACCCTGTCAAAAGCCTTCGAGATGTCTACTGACACAGCAAGTGCTTCGCCGTGCATCTCGAGGGCCTCGCCCCAGCAGTGCGTCACATAAACTAGAAGATCCCAAGTTGAACGTCCACGGCGAAAGCCATATGACCATCACTGAGATGATTGTGGCGGATGTATTACTACTCTGTGAGATGATTATTAATCTGTGGATGTTGGCTACAAACTCTGTGTAATCAAAAAAAGACGTAATTGACTTTTTCGGACAGCAAAGATTTTTCTGATACGAAGAACTTTTAATGAATGGTATTGTAATATTTGCAAGTTTGTTAAGACAGATTCAGTGATCTATACAGGACTTTCATTTATCAATTTCGTCGCTTCTTTAACCAAACTGTAAATAGTGGATTACATCTAATTCGCTATAGTGGTGATCCCGACGTGATTTAAACACCCAACATTCTGATTGTCTTCTAAGTACGAGAGCAACTTACTGTTCAGCACTTTTTCCATAACTTTTCATAGTATGGAAGTGATGGCGATCGGTCGGAAATTGCATGGGTCGGTACGACTACCCTTTTTGGGTACTGGCTGCACACTGGCAAGCTTCTAGGATTTTGGTATGGTTTATGTTTTGAGAGAGAGGCTATACAGGCGTGTTAGCACAGGAGAGAACTCGGGCGCACAATACCTCAGTACTCTTGCTGGTATACCATTAGGACCACTGGCCTTATTCACGTCCAGACTAAGTAAGACTCTACAGACCTGCTTATTCTGAATTGTGATCGCCGACATTGAAGAATCACAGCGAAGTATGTTTGGTGGTTGTTGAGAGCTGGTGTCTAGACGGGAACTGCTTGCAAACAGAGAGGCTAATAAGCTTGCTTTTTAGTTACAGAATGAGCCAGTGACCTGTCAGGTTTCAGTAAAGGTGGTAACATAGGACGGCAGAAACTCGCTTCGACTGACGTCGAAAGGGACCAGAACTGTTTACTTCCATTCGGCTAGAATGACAGTTTCGTGCCTATTCGGCTGATGTGGTCGAATCTCGCCTTGAGAATGACCGTTTTGCATGACTTGGCGGCCGAATTATAGGCTCTCTTCTTCCCTGCCGAATTACTTCTGCAATCGCATCAGCGGTGCACGAAGGGTCTTTCGAAGAGAAGCAAGTTTGCCACCAGGAATAAGATGCAAAGAACATACGCATCTCGTCCCAATTTGCTGACTCGTAACGCCATACCCACCTCATGCCCCTGGGGCTATCATCCGGAGGAGAGCAGATCGATACGGATTTCACCACACAATGGTCGGACGTTCCCAGTGGAGCTGAGCCCGAATGTTTGTGTGGATCAATTGTCAGCAGTAAGTCAAGACAATTGGGTGTATGACCAGCAATATCTGGAATTCGCGTCGCTTGGTCCACCAGCTGAGTAAGATTTAGCGCTAGGCAAATCGTCGCGCTTCTCTCCCAGCATGGTCAGTTTTCTGGTATGGGAACAGCCACTCTTTATGGTAAGCGTTGAAGTCTCCCAGAAAAACAAGCTCCGCCGCTGGATATCGCTGAGTTGCCAAGTCTGCCGTCTCTGTGAGGTAATCTATGAGCCGAGTCGTCTCCCGGTCACCGCTGTGCGATCGGTAAACACAGATGTAGAGCTTCTTCTCTACCCCTGTCTCCACCAGAAGCCAAATAACGGAAAACCCGGTCTTTTCAAAGCATCGGAGAAGACTAAAGCAAATGTCATTACGGATGAGCACACATCTTGAACTTATGCTCGAGCGTGTAACCAGGCTAGTTGAGGTACGCCTCATCCGACGGGGTTGCTATCTCAGTCTCCGTCAAGAAGAGTAGGTGCGGCTTCTCAGTCTCCAGATGGTGATGGACCGGATCGAGATTTGAGTGCAGTCCTCTGATGTTCGCGAGGTGCACTTTTAATGGGAGGAAGTGCAGCCGTTGTTTAAGATTCTTCCTATTCCTTCTTTTCATGATGGTGAATGTTGGGGGGGTAGTTGAGACGCTACTCAGTCGACCATCAAATTACTCTTAGGCTAAGCTAACCACCGAGGGGAACTCACCTGGAGACTGCGGGGACGCCCGAAAACCCCCGAAATGGCCACCGTGTCCTCCCATCCACAGTCGCCAACTGGCACGGTGGAGCAATTCGGGATTTTTCGCGAGTTGGCGGAGCAGCCTTTCACGTGTGGCTGGCGCGCTAGTGGGGCCCCCTACTAACTGCGGTCGGCCAATGGTTAAAACCGTGCTTCGGATCCCGCTGCCCTCCAGAATAAGTTACCTGGTACAGCATTGCCAAGATACCAAGACCGGTTCTAAGCTGCGCAACTGACTTATTACCAACCTCCATTGGCACTAGTACTCCCGCTCCCCGACCGAACGCAAAGGAGCTGCTTGACGACGGATTTTGGCAGGATGGTGGTCGCTAGCTAGGCGACCCCTTACGGAGCCTACCACCGCTGCTGGGATCATCAGCCATCACCACGGGTCGAGTTGGTCCGTGATGCCGTTGCCCGGGGTGGACCGCTAGGAGGTAGATCCCAACCACCCCAAATGATGATGATGACGCCGAGTGGCTTGATGAAACCGATGTTGATCTTCAACAAAGCACTGTGCCAACAACTGACTTGCAAGATGCTTATCCAGTTATTGGTGTTGAAGAATGTCTTGCTAATCCGTGGTCCGAGGATACTGTACATTAAATTATGTTCATGTATTAGTACAAAAAATTTATTCGCATTTCTTTCATTATTTTTATCAAGTCAAAAACATCCTGCAACCTTTCTGTCTACCTCTAAACGTTATTATTGTAGTCTTTAATTTTCTATAATAAAATTATATGATACTTATACCTGTATTAACGTAATGTTCTAAGATAGTCCGTAATGTTCTAAGATAGTCCGTAATGTTCTAAGAAGAAGTTTTAAGTTATAAAAGTAAGCAGTAGAGCAAAGCAAGGGAATAAGACTCACAGTTACTTAGTATAATAGATTTGTACCGTCTGGTGGATACAAAAAAATATAATTATATTGATTTTATTTAATATAGTAGAAATAATAATAAAAAATAGGATAAAAATATTTGTTTAAATTTTTAAATAATTGAAATAATGAAAGTGTTAACTTGTTGGATTTCTCATTTTAAGCAGAACTTGTAATATAAATCCAAGCATATTATAGCAATGAAACTTTAAATAAAAAAGAAAATAAAATTTTTAAAATGTTAGAAGTTTATTTTATTACATTTTCTAAAAATGAATACACTCATTCATTTTAAAACAACAAATCAGAATTTTGCATTAATGTGTTAAGGTGCATAACACATGAATGCTAATTATAATAAACCCTTCAGCAATTTAAGCATCAACCATTTTTAAGCTCTTTTTATTCAATAATGAATTTATTTTAATATATAAATTTATTTTATTAATCTATGCATTTCAACAAAAAAATGATACCGCATAAAAATTTTTTTTTGCTTAACAAGCGAAAAAAAGAAGATTGTTCTCAAAAAAATTTAACAGCTGATTACTCAAAACTAGCTCGGTGTGGGTTAACACACGAATGCTTAACAGCGTCTATTTAATGTTTCGCTTAAATGAAAGAGCTTATTATTTAGTTTAACTAAAAGCGGATATATTATTTGTTACAACTCAATGTTTAAGTTGAACGACTGATCTTATAATATTGGCCATTTAGAAGAACCTAATAAAACTTTAACTTTAATAAATAGTGATTAAAGTTAATTATAAAAAAAGTAATTTGTATGGTACACAATAAAACTATGTATTTATACTAAGTATTACTTAATAATTTCTTTCCTTCATTTATCCAGTACATAAACGTATAAAAAGTGTTTACTCTTTAGAGTGCCCTTCCATGGTCCACCCACCTTATATTTCTATGAAAATTTATTAGTTAGGTAACATGTATGTATGTCTTACCGTTACACTAGCATCCATAACACTAGCTTTACCTTGGGCTAGGATAATTAGAGTGAATGTAAGAATTATTATCATTATTATATTATTTTTACAGAAGTACCAATGAATAAGGTGCAAGTGGGCAATGCACCCTCACCAAATATTAAAGCTGTTAAATCCAAGATTGGTTCCCTGGAAAATGCCACCTATAAACCAGGTGGCGGCAAAGTAAGGATCGAAAACAGAAAAATCGATTTCAACAATGTCACGCCGAAGATAGCTGCGAAAAATGAAACCTACGCTCCGAGCGGTGGTTCTAAGAAGGTAGTTTGGTTTACTTCTATTTAAACGGTATATTAATTAGTTAATGGACGTTATATATTTCATGATGGTAATCGAAGGGTAATAATAAATAACAGTTAGATAGTATCATAATATATTTTCAGATAACTACAACGAAGCTAGAATGGAATGCAAAGTCGAAGATTGGTTCCTTGCAAAATGCATCGTACAAGCCAGGAGGAGGAGACAAGAAGATCGAAACAGTCAAACTAGACTTCAAAGAAAAAGCGAAGCCTAAAGTGGCGTCAACAGTTAACATCACTCATAAACCAGGCGGAGGAGCTGTTAAGGTAAATTACATTCTTTTGTCGTTACGAATAATTAATAAATTAACTTTCCAGTGAGAAATGCTAGTATAGAAAACAAGCAGTGAGTATTCCTATGTGTAGAATACGTTAGTGGAAGCTTCAGTATATAGTGACCAAAACGAAAAATCTACCGTAAATATGCATAAGTTGAAGGCATTCATATGAACATAATGACATATTGCGCACACTGCAAAAATATGCTTTGTAGATTATGTAGGTAGTTACTATTATAGTAAAGACATCATACATTCTTTATAAATAACACATGATTGTTCTTCAGTCTACAGTTGCAAATAATGGGACGAGAGCAGTGAGTAACAAATATTTAATAATGCCACTTTGTTCGTGTTGTATCACTTGCACTATACGTTAATTTGTTTAATTCCAGAAGGACACGATTGTGTCTGTCGTTATTAAGACGTCGAAATTATGTTCGGTTTAAAATACCATTGTTGTTTTTTAGTTTATAAAATGGGCGTTACCAAGGTGGAGGGCATCACATAAACCTTTTGCTTTCCATTCTTTATGGAGGAAGGTCAGTTAGTTAGATTTTTTAACGGAGGACGATGACATAAATATTCCACATCGATAAGTGGTTGAATTCTTTGCTGAGGCTGATAATGACACGCTGTACGGCTTTCTTGACAATGTTTCACGAGAATGTTTCAATACACGATAAATGTTAGGGAATGTTACGCCACTACAAGTAATCTTTATTAGAAGAAAAATGAATCAAACGTGGGTTCATATATTTATATTAGTCTAATTGAAGTTCTGTTAGATGTCGGTTTGGAAATGCGAAGGGCTTACAGAAGTAGACTTATACAAGCGTCTTGATATGTAACAATACACACGACTCACCTCAATATGGTCGACATGCACGATATGAAAATCAATATTGATTATGTATGCATAACCTTTTGATGAAACAAGCACATACCAGATATTATGAAACATCTGGCACTCATATACACCATAAATTTATTTGTGTGCGTGGCATTTTTATTAAAATATTTATTTTATAAACAGCTATTATATTTACAATTATATTTATCGTTTTCGACACTGGATTTAGCATGCCTTAAGTGTATGCTATTAAACAAAAAAGTTCTACAGATATTATTGTTTATACATATAATTTTCAAAGCAGTTCCATAACAACCCAATGCCACACAATGCAAGTTTTTCCTTTTCATTACATGTCTGAAGAACTTTTTAAAGATATATCTGTATTTTTATAATATGTATTTTATTATATTTGCACATTGGCTCTCCCGGACAGATCGAAAACCAAAAATTGGAATTCAAAGCACAAAGTAAAGTGGGATCCCTTGACAACGTAAAACACAAACCAGGCGGCGGGGACATCAAAATATTTGACGACAAAGACTACATCAAGCAGGTTGGCCAGTCGCCGGTGCCGGATGGCCGCTCTCACTCGCGGCAAGAGGTGAGGCCTACGACGGTCGCTGTTGGGCCTTGTCATTTCTTTTTGTTGGATTTCTTTTTTGGTGATGGTTTTCATTCATTTGTTTTATTTCTTAACAATTACATTTTTGTTTCAGACTGATTATTTATACACTTTTTACTGAATAGGTAATGAAGGGTGTGGTTTCTCGCAATTTCATTTCGTTTCGGACTAACATTTTATTTCTGCGAATGATTTTGTTACGTTTTTGTTTTAACTTTGTTTTTGTTTTAACTGTTGATAAAACTGTTGTACAACTAAATTGACTAATTCATATTTATTCTGCCGTAGAGTCCGCTGCCACCAGTGTCGCAACTACCTAAATCAGATGAGAATTTAAATCAACAACCATGTTAAGAAGACATGCTAGGAGACTACAGGTTTTTACTTCATGGATCAATATAAACATTTTATAATCAAGAGTCCCATATTTGTATGTTATTTTTATATGGGTTATCGTTATATTTAATGTGCAACGGGAAGAAAACGCCAACCTTTTTAGACAGTCTTGTTAAGATGAAAAAATGAATTTCGATTAGTGATTAGATCCTGCACAGCACTTGCAGAACTATAAATCTCTTAAATAACTAAAAAGTAAGTCGTTTTCTTTTTTCATATTGTACCTACCCAGACGGAGTGATTTTTTGTGAGATGTATTTGAACATTATATTTTATATTTGTTTTTACTATAATCAATGTCAATGATTTTGCATATCCCAAGACAATATGCTATGGTACTATATGTTTACGACTTCAATTATTCCTTTGATATTTAAATCTTATACTGAATTTGATGTTATCTTAGTGTAGATACCTATTAAGTTTTGATGTATGTACGTTGATTTTGACACCGTCATGAACTTGTTTAGTTAAGTGTATCATGAGTGCCAATACATTATATCTAGCAAAGTGTAATTATCACGGCTTAATTTGAACAGGATTGCTGTAATAGTATCGCGTAGACATAAATCCATGCAGTTAAAAAGTTAAAAATTATTTTGGCATCTCGTTTATTGTATAATATGCACTTATAGCACTATTGTGATTAAATTTTTCATGTTTATCTATTGATATTTAAAAATGATATTCATATAATGTCTTTATAAGCCGACGTAATTTTAAATTAACCGATGTGCATTGTTATCACTTTTTTTGTTTAATCTCATGTATATTTCATTCAATAACCTATTACTTTGTAGTTGTGGGGAGTGGTTTAAGCTTCTGTAAAGATTGGAGTGTTCTTGGCGCAGCAAAGTAGTAAAATAAGAACAGAAGTACACACACAAATAATTTTAAAATCATGTGTGTCAGTCAATATGATTTTTATCGCAATGACGCAATTTTATTATTCTATGCAATTTATGCCTTTGTATTTTTATATGTTTGCTGTGACTAGAACGGTTTGAGATCGCGACGACTGACCAGATTAAAGTTAATTAGAATACTAAATGTTTTATATTAAACTACATTTTATTATACGTAAAATTACCTAGATTTAGATAGCGCGTATCAATTTAATGTTTAATGCTTTGAGTCACAAAAATTGCTTTCGATCAAAAATGTTTTGCTATTTGTTTCAACTAATAAAGGATTTTAATTTATGTGCAGGAAGATTTTTTATTGTATAAAAAAATATATACTTATTCTTTTTATAAACAAACTGTATTTTATACCGCTTTTGATTAATGTCGTACTGGTCTACTGGTAGACTTTCTTTTGTTTTGTTAGAACTACTAGAATAATTTGTGAATGCAAACAATTGACGTATTATGGAATTAGTAAACGTTAATATAACTTAACACTATTGACTTGTTTTATTTACTTATATGTAAGTGTAAATATTTGAACTTGTTTAGAATTCACTGTAATATCACAAGAGAGATTTGATATAGACAAGTGCATACAGCTTCGATACAATAATCCTGCTAATAAAAATACTCGTTTTATTATAGCTATATGCTCTTGTCAGATGTTATTGTATCTGCATATCGAGTGTAGCAAAATATTACATAATGACAGTCACCTTGCACTCACACGCACCTAGAGACCAGAACCGGTAAGTGTTGGCTTATTATTTATTAATATAAAATTATTAGGTTATATAATAAATTTCTTTTGGACTTTACATTTATCGTAAGTTTAAAAGTCAAATTAAGTTTTCAAACAAACCTTTTAAGGTAGAGTTGCTTAGACTAAACGTACGTTTTAGCCTTGGTCTTGTAATTAAAGTGTTTTTCGATTTTAAAAAAAGTAGATTTACTAACTAAATCGATAAGATATCATTACACGCTATCGTTTTGTACGGAGCGATGACGCGTTTTTACATAAAATATCAGAAATCATTCGCTTAATTTACGTTAGTAATGCGACTAAAAAAAGCGCGACCGAAGTGAAGCTATGAACGTCTTCTATGTTAATTATAAAAAAATACATCAGTTATGGAAAATGTAGGCATACAAATTTGATTATTATATTAAAGAATACTGTAAAATGCATTGAAAGAGCAAAACACAAGTTTAATATTATATGACAATCCAAACAGGAACATTACTACGTGGCAGAAGAATGGTATGAAGAAGAGCGCCCGTTGACGCGCTGCCGCTCCGCTCGCTCTCCAGTTACGCCACGTGCTCAGTCTCCTCGCCGCAGATACGGCGTTACGGATGGCGACGACATTGTTCGACGCAACAACGAGCGCAATCGTCGAGCGTCAATGGCTCGCCCGGCTAGTGCTCGCGAGGCACCTCGTTCCGCATGCTCCAGACGCACTTCAATCACACAACGACCGGCTTTTACTATTTACTAAGATACATACCCACTGAAATGATTTTTGTAAACAAAAATAGAGTACTAAGATACCTCTTGAATTTTTCCCAAGTCATGGTATGCACGATAAATTGGTTTACACCATTTTTTTAAACTTCTAGTCTGTCATGGGCCATTCATAATTTGCCTCGTGGTTCGTACGAGCTGGCTAAGTCTGATTACTTCAGACATACATTATCCATGCTGTGATTGGTTTTTTGTTTTTTTATTTTTTTTATAAAGTAATATTGTGCTCAATAAAAACGTTTAAGGCATACACTTTGTGCCTTTAAATAGCACAAATAATAAAGCTACTTAGTAAGGCCACTTATTAGATATTATTTTGTTAGGCACTGAGATAATCACACCAATATTAATGTGAATAAAAATATTTAAAAAAGAACCATGAAAAAATATTGTCTTTTTGTTTTAATATTGGGGCATAATTGTTTTTAATCAAACAAGAAAAGTAGTTTAACTGATTTTAAATATATATAAATAACGTCTAAAACTACATTACAAAGCCAAAAAAGGTTTTTCTACGTCAGTCAATTTTCGCTTGAGTGCTTCAGTTATGTATGATTTACTCAGACGATCGATTTTTTTGCCAGATATAGTAAATCTAGCCTGCTCGTGTAGATGCGACATGATATTTATCACGAGTATAATCGCTATGAAAAATTTAGACCATAATTTAATCAATACTTATTAAGTAAGAAAGATATTCATCGTTTTATATTGCGAAAATGCAGACGCATTCACTTATACGGCAGGGCTCATTACATCCCTGCGCCTGCTCAACATGATCTCACCTCGTAAGTCATTCGTACATTTGAGCATATTATTAAAATTAATTGACTGGACACCAAAAATATGCTCTTTTACTTTTGATGGTATGTCCTTAAATGTAAGTATTAAAATACTTTGTAACCAATAGAAGCATTTACAATGCAATTATATAGTATTAACAACTTGGTACATAAAACTAAATCCTACGTATAACATCCTCTTTATACTTGGTCGCTTACTTTAAGTTTGTCAGAAAATTCTCAAACATTTTGGCAATTGTACGTTTGTATTAACATACGCATACGTAGGTTGATATATCAACCTACGTAGGTATGCGTTAAGTCTTGTGTAGGTATTTTGCCTTTGAAATCCGCATAAGAAAAACGTGTCGACAAACCACAGTGAGTGAATCGGTGGTAAGTTATAAGGAAACTGTTCTTGACGTTCGATGAAAAACCTTTTATGCTTTTTAGAAGGAAATTATTTACGTTGTAGCTGCTTACAAAACGTATTTACCGGGTATTTAAGTATAAAACGGGTTTCCTAAAATCGTTTAAAAGGTTGAATTTTATTTGTTAATATAGAATTGGAGCTTTTTATTATTTACCTATACCTACTTAAATACTATTAGATTTTAATATGTTTTGTTACGAATTTTTACTATTAATTATTTAAAAAATAATCAGCTACAATTTTTAGCTAGCTATGATGACTTACGTGGTAGAGTGGTATACCTGTTTGCATACCACGGTGACGCTACTCTAAAGGCACTGGGTTTGATTCCCGATCGGGTTAATGTAGGCAACGAAATTTTCTATTCAAGTTGTTGTCGTACCGTCATAGTTTTTGAGTTGCATAAAACAAGTGTTTAAGGTATGGTCTCCGGCAAATAAGTTGAACATGATTTTGAAATCACGTGACATGCGCACTAGCACGTTTAGGTACATTATTCACTACTGCGCATGTCACGTGATTTCAAAATCATGTTCAACTTATTTGCCGGGGACAATACTTAGCTTGGATTCAAAACAATATATTATTATGTGATGATGATGTTGTCTAATATTAGGTATGTTTGATTTTTTAAACCTTAATTGTAAATTATGTCTTACAACTGATGTGTGTAGTTTTTTGTTCACATACCTATTACTTTGTTGAGGCCTAGTCCAAATCCTCGTATTATATTTTAATTTCATTTCAACATTCAATATAAGAACCTCATGCTTATTAAATCACCCAAATTAATGTACCTTAGCCATCCTGTAAACATAGCTTGTTCGAATTTTCAGAGAAATAAAACAAACGCGCAGATTGTCTGGTTAAAGGAAGTTTTATTTAAATGTGTTAAAGTGTTAGAACTGAAAACCAGATATCTATTTTCATGTATTATATTACTAGCTTTCCGCCCGCGGCTTCGCCTGCGTGGAATTCGGTTATATTGCGGTATAAAGCACAACTATAAGAAAACTTCTCATTCCCACGGAAAAATCTAAGAAGCGCGATGTAACGCTGTATACAAAATTCATATAATTCTTACGTATCTTAAAAAACCACTTCGTTACCGCGTTTTAAAAAACACCCAGCGCCATCTTTCGCATACCTCTAGAACTAAATAGCGTAAGCTATCATTCCACTTCTTACGCATTTTAAAAAACACATCGTTACCATGTTTTAAAAAAACACCCAGCTCCATCTATCGCATACCTCAAGAACTAAAAAAGCGTAAGCTATCATTCCACTTCTTATGTATTTTAAAAAACACATCGTTACCATGTTTTAAAAAACACCCAGCGCCATCTATCGCATACCTCAAGAACTAAATAACGTAACTAATACTTATACCAATTAGTAATTCGTTGACTTTAGTGATTTCAGGATAAGTAGATGTAAAAAAAACAATTTAGACGATAAAATTAATTGTACGTCATCCCTCGGGAATTCCTCATTTTCGGGGATTCATTATCGTATCATTTCGCTTCAAAATTTACATGTTCATATTCGTTTGCAACATATAAGTAGATGTAAAAAAAACAGTTTAAACGATAAAATTAATTGTACGTCATCCCTCGGGAATTCCTCATTTTCGGGGATTCGTTATCGTATCATTTAGCTTCTAAATTTACATGTTTATATTCGTTTGCAATATTTTACGTTGTTTTAAACGACACACAGCGCCATCTACAATCCATCCATCAAGCAAACAATATTTTTGTTTTTCCTCGGGAATATCATTTTTTCCAGGATAAAAAGTACCCTATTATTTAATCCGGACTTTTATCTTTACGTCTGCAAAATTTCAAAGCAATCGGTTCAGTAGTTACGGCGTGAAAGCGGAACAAACAAACAAACAAACAAACAAACAAACTCACTTTCCGATTTATAATATTAGTAAGGATATTTATTTTAAAGTTTGTAGGTATTAACCGATTCATACCGATTCATTGCGGATGCGTATGACGCTAGCCACTGAAGCCGTGTCATTTTTAAATCGATGTTAACTCCTTTAAATTAAAAGATTTAGGGAAATTTACCCAGAATAAAACTATCTTAACTTTTCACGTAAATCAAGCTCTTAGCCTTCGTTTCTGGTAATTGTATGTTTCGAATATGCAGCGAATCGGTTAAAGAGCCGGTACAGGTATTGTTCCGGGAGAAGCAAAAAGGCATTTAAAAGTCATAGATTTATAAATTTTACTAGAACAAAATATAAAATATATATAAATAAAATCATCTTAGATGACTAGAGCCTTTTGCACTAGCACTATTTTCTTATAGATATTATTTATTTAATAAAAAATATTTTAAATATATATTATATTTATATAGAAACTACACAGAGACATCCTATTTAAAATATTTACATTTTTACTATTGTTGCACTTAAATGTAATAGTTTGTACTTAAGTCAGAATGAAAATGATCTATGTGTAGAATTTATAAAGATATATCTAAACAAGAGCACTGAAAAAGTGAGTTAAAGAGAATTATTATTATGCGTCCATACATCGTTTGGCCCAGAACTAACATCAGAGAAAAATAACTCTGCGTGTTCTAAATTATAAGAATCAATTGATAGTTTATTCACGCGCACCCAAGAAAACAGTTAAAAGGTACGTTTTAAATTAATCTTTTAATATCACGATATAAGAACGACATTTATCCTGCCGTAGAACGATTCCGTAGAGTACTTTATAACACGATTCGTTTTGTATGTCGTAGAATAGATGCTATAAAACTGTTTCTGTTTTTGCCTCTTTCACTTTGATCTTCTACTTTATTTTTATTTATTAAATCAAATCAATCCACAAGCTGATTGAAGCCTTTATTTATGATTGTCCGTTTGATACAGATATACGCAACTCATATGTTATTTTAATAATTACAATGAATGTCAATTAGTTGTTGTTTCTAGGGCAATTTTCGACGATATCTTTTACAATGAAACTAAAATAATTATTAAATGTGTAGCAGTAGCGATACGCACCACGGTAATTAAAGTGCTCAGTGTTTAAACCATAGTTTTATAGCTTCAATAGTGTGATGTAAAATGAATGTACGTAAATAAAAAAAATAAAAACAAATTCGTTTACCTTTATTTAATAAATACCTTTTTGTCATATTTTTTGTCTATTTTACCTTTTAAAAATGGCCATGTAATCATAAAACAAAAGAAACAACAATATTCTTTTATATATTTTTAATTGGTGTACATGGTTATGCATTACAATAATATTTTATCAATTGTTAATTCATTAAATTATGGCACTTAACAAAAATAATAAAATAAAAACATCTTTAAACAATACATAACTACGCTGAATTACTAAATGTCCAAATATAATCAATATCATACATAATGTTCGAGGTTAACTTAATTATAAAATATTCGGAATTATTTCTCAGTCGTTCGTTGACGTTTCGTGTTTAACGAAAGCCTCTTTTTGTATTTTTAATATTTTTTTCTTAAGAAAATAAAGTATTTAACTCAAAAATCAACCTATTGATCCCGATCGAAGTTATAAATAAGAAGCTTATACATAATGATGGTGAAATAACTTAACCGCTTGTACCAATAAGGACAACAGCTGACCTTACCACATTTTATCCAACAATTTACCTTAAAACGAACGCGCAGGAGTGAATGTCATTATATAAAAAACCTTTTCAACATCATCCGACAATATAAATTGTTGATAAAAACTTACGACTAAAAAACTCCTAATAGCGATAGATACGAGCTAGCTGCCAAAGCGAATACGTGGGAAACTGATGCGAAGCATTTACTTCTGTTTCTCCTCCGCTAAAAGGCTTGCTTTAACTAATACTTCAATGGCCATCGAGAGCTCTGATTATTAATATTACATAAATAATTTGTGGAAGCATACCCATGTTATTCGTATGCTAAACAGACGATACAATGAATACTCCGACTGATGCAACAAGCGCACACTCACAACACAGTTCCTAACACTAGTATAACTTTAATACATACAAAAGGCCACATCACATCATTCAGTCACAAAGCGGGTTTAATTTTATATGGATTATGGAACGACTATATTACAAAAGAAAAATGTTACAATACGCAGTTAACGATTAAAGATTATCTAATAATATTTCACTAAATTTTAATGTAACTTTGTTAATATGCTAGTTATTGTAGTAGTATTTGCTATTGTACAATCCTAACTTTGTCAACTTACGTCCATCCTCGTTTATAAAGTCAATTAGCCTCTCGTTATTTTGACCACTGAACGTAGTTGGCAAGAACTTTAATATATCAACATGCGTTGAGAAAGACACCGCTATAACGCATACGCCAATTTTTGATCCTAAAGTACACGTATACCGACTACTTCACCAATGTGACTCGATAGCACGACCAACTACAAGAGGAACTGTATCGTGCATTTCAAAGGTTTGTTACAAAATTTTGATTTCTAATTTCACTACTAAGGATAATTTTCATTATACACTTATATACAAATACGTTACATCGATAAATACTGATATTTCAGAGTACTTTTAGACTATAAGAGTATTACAATGCCAATATCATTTCAAATGCCGTCATCCCATCTTGAGCAATACAAATCCGTACCAAAAATATCATTTCTCTTTGCAATCCGCAAGCAGTGATATGATTATTTATTATTTACTATAAATACATAAGTAGTTGCTTGATATATAACAATAATTAAGTTTTAACTTCGAATAAAATTGTCAGATTTTTCAACCTTGAGGGTTTGATTAGTGCAGTAAGTGGTATGATAAAATTCAACGCAGTGCTGGGTTAAGGGAATGTGAGTTGGATGGGCACATGCTGTTAGTGATAATAGTTTGTTAAATTCCAACACCGCTTCTATAGTAAATTAAGTGTACAACTGCAGGCTAGCATTCAGGGAGGGCTTAGAGGTAAGGGCCATGCTGTTAATACCGTACACCGGTTATACTTTCCCACAGTTTCATGTTTGGATCAATTTGTCACGAATCGTGGAAGGAAGGCAGTTTGGTAAGGCGCCATGCTGTTAGTATGAGCAAAGGAGTTAACCACAATCCGTGGAAACCAGATGTAATTATGTTCGATGAGTAAGATTTTATCTCTACCGCACCATGATCTTTTGAATACAAGTAACAAACAAAAAAAAAGCAATTTTGAGTTGCTTTAAAGTACACGCTAAATACCTAATTTACTTTTATAGTCTATATTACATTGATAACATTAGACATCGATTTCATATTGAAATAATTTACCTAAATATCGAATTGTTTGGTGTCTTTCTCATAGCAGTACATACTAACAATTTAGTTTTATTCAGTTTATTAAAATGAGTTTTCCCTTTAGTGTATGTGAGATTTCGCCCTTAAGATAAAACGTAAATAATTTATTTATATATCACATTCCACGAAAGAAATATTTACCATTGATGTCTTAATACTTAATGGTGAAAGCCTACGCATCAGCAGTAAATACTCCACAGTTTATAATGACTCTTACAAATAATATAATATTTTTATACAGTCAAGACTTTCCGGAACCTTAAAACGTAGGACTAGATTTAACCACTACTGATTGAAAATGTCATAGTATGATTAGTGATGTCATAATAGGAAAAAGATTTATAGTATGAGGAAACAAGATAACAGAATAAATCAATAATAATGAAGAAAATTCTTAAAGACGAAGGACTCCTCTTGACCTAACTAGTTTTATTTATACAGAGTTCGAGAACAGCAGAGTCTATCATATCGTCACTTTAACACTTCAATCTGATCTCAAGTAGATTCGCGTCCCAATAAGTCCATAAAAGTTCCATATTTCACAACACCATCCAACACAGTTTTGCGCAGTGAGCTCCATGCTTAATTTTACAATACAATTGCTTTGTACACTGTAATAGAATTTAAAAGAACTAAATCTACAGCGAAAAGCTACATCAAATGAAAAGGGATAATAAAAAGTAGTCAAAAAGTTAAGACCAACCGTAAAAGTAAGCATGGAGTACCTAATTCTTTTACTTCTTTCCAAAGTTGCCGTTCAGCCTTAAAGGGCGCCAACATGGCTGCCAATCGTGCTATGGTTGCCAATATCAGAAGTCCTCCAACAAGACTGCGTCGCGGGGAACTAGACCTTTATGGTCTCCCCTACAACACAGCAAATACTGGTCGTCGACCTCGAGTACCAGTCGAAGTCGCTCTCCCTCATTGAAAGCGAGATGCCCCGAATCTGACGGCAGTCGATGCCACAACGTTCTCACGTACCTGAAAATGTTAAACACAAACCATGTAATCATCCGAGCTCATTAATTGAACCATTTCTATTTTCTTAATTATGTTTAAGCTATATTATTAATATTTAAACCTAACTAATCGGAAGGCCTATCACATGATGTTTAAGATAATGGTTGTCAAAAATGTAAAGTCACAACTCTAGTATTTTTTCGGGTATGTTCCTAATTACTAAGTTTATTTAATTGTATTTTTTTACCTAATTTGGTAAACAATAGACGAGCCGAATAAAGTGTAATATCGAAATAAAACACGAATATGAATCGTCAGGATGGAATAATAATACTATCTTTACTGTTTTAGCTTCGTATGAAGCTAACCCCGTTTCGTAATGCGACAAAAAAGGTGTTTAATTTTAATAAGTAAACACAAATACATTCTAACATAAGAACAAGATGTAACTGCTAACATCCACATATGAACAATATCTTTTATGTTTCATATCAAAATTAATAGAATGCTATTACAACCTATAGCTATATAGGTATAGCAACCCATAAATCTATAGCTTCTTTCCTATCTGAATGTGTTAATTAAATGGATATCTCCTTGACAGCCCATTTCAAATCAATCAACGTAGTTTATTCCTTCATTAAATTAATGTCATATATTTACCTCGGAGATATGTGACAGCTGAATTCTAAACAATATTAATGGAATAATATCACAAAATACCGTACCTATGCTTTTGCTGACTGGTGGCGTGATGAGGTCTCGATGCTGAAGACGAGGCCGCTCTTCTCGGTGCAGTCGCTGGAGGTGCTCTTCCGTAAGGTAAGGATGATGGTCTTGGAGCAGTTCCTGCCTGCCACGTTTGATCCACACGGGAAGTTCTGTACAACACATACGAAAAATATTGACGAATCATTAAATACCATAAGATTTTTTTTCCAATTAGCCAAAGGTCCTTAGCAGGAAAATTTTTTTCTACGTATACATTTTCGTACAAGATTAAAATATGTATATCGTTACTCATACCAATAAGTGATAAAACTTTACATTTTACAGTAAGCATCGCTCTTATTTTAACTTTTACGCTTATTTTTCTTTAAATATGTGATTTCGAAACTTGAAACTAATTAAAATATGAATGACTTACATTCTGGTCGAGCGAAACGCATGCACTTAAGCTAAACACAATCCATTCGTTACCCATAGTTAATATTGTAAGGAAAAATAGTTAGAATTAAATACATAACTAAGACAGATGCAAGATCATGCTGTTATTATATTAGTTCTGCCAAAATATCGCTGTTTGTTATGTAATTTTGCGATATATATTTTACATACGAGGATTTCTTAGCATTTGCGGTGGCTTTAATAACAGCTTCGTTTGATAGTCGAGGTTTAGTCACTGGTTTCTTCGTTGTCATCTCGGGTGTTCTAATAAACGATTTATAAAGCTATGAAATTTGCACAAGTGAATATATAATGTTTTCTGAAAAAGTGCTACCAATAGTAACTAAGAGAAGAGAGAGATAAAGTACCGTCACCCAAAGCTATAGCAAAAAATATCCTTCTCGCATTGAATTTATAATTAATCGAAACAAATTCATGTCCGATGCGCTTACGGTCTAATCCAATAAAATAGTTTCACTGAGACAAGATTTTTATAGTTTTCTTCTATACTTAGTCATTATTTCGTGAACTTATCTCTAATAGTTCGAATCATTGAAAAACAATGGTAACATATATAAATTACCTGTTAGCAGGTTGAGGTGGTTTTTTGCTAGTAATTATTGTTCTCGCTGATGTGCTACGAGGGGTGCTCGTTGTCGGTGAATTCCCTTTTCTTACGGGCACTGGTATGCCGCTGAAAGATTGCGATTAATACATTTATTGATAACACATCATCTATAATATATCATTTCATAAAATATATGAAACCGTATAAGATCTTTAATGTTATACTAAAATTTTCATAACTAATCGAGTTTTTCAAACCAATTGTTATCTATCGTTTTGCTTTGGTTAGGTTGGTATATGAAAAGCTCATACATAAAACAGTTTTGGTCTAATTTAACTAAATAACTCTTTTCCAAATTTCCTTCCT
Source organism: Calamotropha paludella (assembly GCA_927399485.1). Taxonomy (NCBI): domain Eukaryota; kingdom Metazoa; phylum Arthropoda; class Insecta; order Lepidoptera; family Crambidae; genus Calamotropha; species Calamotropha paludella. Next base: position 13,990,644 of record OV656815.1, on the reverse strand, counting down.
AAAGACCCATGAAATCCTCTTTATATAAACAAACGATTTACACTAATTTTTTGTGCCTGTATCCGGCGTTCCGTAGCCTAGAAACTTTATTAAAGCTTTGGATCACCATCAACAATCAAATACTGTCAATGTGGAAATATTTTTTAGAATACGAAATCACAAAGATTGATCTCTCTATATCATATGAAAACCACGAAATAATGTAGCACTGGTAACAGAATAAAAAGAATAGAAATTTCTACCGATGCTGGTTCTTAGCTGGAGACTGAAGTGTAGGAGCTTGAGGTCGCACGGGCGATGATACTGGCCGTGGAATTTTGGAGCCACGATTCGCTGCTGGCGAAGTTTCGCCTGGGAAAACACATTTTTTATAACAATGAAAAAACAATAAAATCATTTTTACTGCCTTATATACAAGTCAACACAATTAAATAGGCATTTTAATGGATTCCTGTTTCGACGTAGGTATAGGTTTAACATAGAGTAAATAAATATTACATATTCAAAGTTACACTAGATACTAGTTTTAAAAGATAGTGATTTTTAAAGAGATTTAGTAGAGTCTTTTTTAAAGAGATTTGTACATCAGTCGTGTGTGAATCGCAAGCAGTTTATTGTTTGAGAAATAAACAGACCTGTGGGCGTTACTGGGCTCTCCGCGTTACTTAGAAGTTCCCATTTCAGCTGTAGCCGACGGAACTTGCCCCCGGAGTTGTTGCTGCCATTGCAAGTGTTGGCACTGGCACAGCTACCTGCCGACCCTGGCCTGAATTGCTCCTCACCACTCGTGTCCAACTGAAAAGTAATATTATTCCCAATATGTAGAGAAGAAAGTCGCTAACTTTGCTAACTCATGTTTCTGAGATCAAGATAAAGATATTTTTTTAAGAATCAAGAGAGGATAATGTTAATCCAGAATCTACGGTAAGTAAAAAATATATATTTGGTTATGAAATTATTTTAAGCAATTATATTCGTGTTTTAGGGATATATTAAGTTCTACTTGGGCCGTCAATAATAATTTTCATTATCTTATACCAGTATACCACCATTACAAATTCCTTTGAATATTTGGTTTTATGATATAGATAGCTAGAAACTTAAATTTGGAATACTTTTTTAAATAATATTCTTACACACCTATTAGCCTAGCCCAAAGTAAGCACTATCTTGTGTTATGGAGTACTTGTATTTTTGTTTTGAGCTAATCTGTGAGGTAATTATTTTTTTTTTTATAAAATACGAATACGAACGAGAATGATGGGAGTTTAATGCAAATGCAATAGAAATAACCAAAATCAAGCGGAATTCTGCAAAAAAATGTAATAAGCTGCAAGCAATCGAAAGTGTCAAACAAAGGACCTGCGAATGGGATCACAAAAACAAAATCATTGACTACAAAACGATGCACACTTGAAACACAAACTCGGCCAAGCCAAGTTTACCTTTGCGTCATTGCTAGTAGTTTTGCAGGTTGGTTTGTTGTTCTCTAGGCTATCTGTGTAATCATCGCTGTCATCGAAAACGAGCCTATCAAAAGCTTGCATCAATTTCGAGCCTAATTGAACTCCTGACCATCTTCGATTATTCTCCATCTCTATTCTGCTATTATTCGGACAAAGGTCATATCCAACTGGAGATGGATTAACACATGATCGTGGTCTATTTTTCTCTACTGTTGTTTTTAAATTTGCAGAATCATTTAATAGATCAGGAGTTGAAGGTTCTTTGCTTTTTGGCTCTTTGTGTCTCATTATTACACTAGTTTGGCAATCATCACTTGATAGGCCGCTTGACTGCATTGACCGGACCAATTTCAGCAAATTCCGCTGATTCAGTGTTAATGGTGGAGTGTTAATCGAAGTGGGCTGTTAAATACATGAAAGTCGTTTTAGCGTCATGCGTCATGCCGTTATTTGTTAAATCGGAAAAATCGGACAAGGTCAGGACACTATCGATTGTGAGACGAAGCCTTTATTTGCATTTTATGGAAGCTGTGCACGAAAACAACTGCTTAAATTTGTTTCACTGTGAACTGTCACTGTAGCCGTGATTTGGAAGCACATGCAGTAAACAATAAAATGCAAATAAAGCAATGTCTGCGCGGAAAGGCGGTCGTTCAGTATGTACTAGGTGATTTTCATATTTCCGTGGTACGTTATTGAAGTTACTTACCAAAGGAATATTAAAAATAGGTTTGTCTATTATTAGTGAGTTATTAAATAGCTTGTTTTGCACATTTATATAAAAAATAAAATAGTAATAATTACCCGACTAGCAGCACGCATCTCGCTTTCTATCCTCTTGAAACTTCTGTGTAGTTCACGCATTTCAAACATCAGATCTAGTGAGAAGGGTAGAAGCTTCAAAGGCTCAAGACTTGTCAACAAGGAGTCCAATAGCACTCGGCAGCGAGGTTCTCCAATGCAACCGGCAAGAATAAGCGAATCAGGGCCATAATGTTTGGCAAGAATGGATTCCCTCGTTCTTACGTACGATACCCATGCGTCGATGGATTGTGAACTGTAAGAAAATATAGAAATTATAATAAACATTCATTTAAAACAGTTCATAAGACGACTACATATTATTATAAAGTTAAACAAGCTTACTTTAATAGCCCGAGGATAAACGCATTGAATTTGACGAGACCTTCTGTTACTGCATCCTCGCTATTGATTCTTAATACCAGCTCGTTCAAAGACTTCGTTATTGGGCCTTAAATAAAAAACAATCGCAGTTAAATAAGTTAGAATAAGATTATTTATCACTAAAAAACTTCCAGCTTATATTATATACCTTGTCTAGCTGTTGCTTCAACCATTTGCCATACAGAGTTATTAACGGCTCCAAATGAAGTTTCAATATTCTCTTTTAGGCCATCTCTAAATATTGCATACAAAGCAGGGCATAAAGCATTCAGGGCTATTTTAGCACATGCTGGTGATTGTTTAGAATCTCCTAAGAACGCTAGTTCGGTCTGATCCGTTGCAGGGGAAAAATGTTGAATTAACATTTCAACAGCATCCGTCACATTTGAGACTAATGCTGTAAAAAAATATTTCATAAATAGACGATAGAATGATATTTTTTTTTTTAATAAAACATTAATTAAGTCTTTGTCGTTGTTGTCAAACCACATTGTGGTTTGCAAATTCAAATGGTAGAATCAAATACATAACGAAGTTATATTTTTATTATACTAGAGGTTGGTAGACGTCTTACCTCTTTTTTGTGACACATCAATAAGGTCGTATTTTCCCCTTCCATCATGATGAATGGGACTGGCAAATTCTTCGGGACTTACTTCACCTTCTTCACAAATTGGTATTTCAGCCAAGTTTTTTCCCTGATAAATATTTTTTTGTTTCAGAGAAGTAATAATAACAAAAAAAATTAATGTCTCTAATAAAAAAAGCACAAATGTGATAATTAAAATACTATTAAATAAAAAATAATGAAGACTGAACAATAGCATGACAAATGTAATAAAAATACAACAAAATAAAATTAAGAAAATATGTCGAAAAAAATTAAAAAAGAGTAATAAATTAAACAAACCAAATATACTCACATAAATCAATTGTCAATGGCAGGAGCAATGTTCGAAAATATAGAAAACAATGTTACCTGATAATGTCTTTGCGTAGCTACCGCAGAAATGTTCGGTGAGTTAGGAGGAGTTGTAAGAGTTTCAACTTTTAACTCATCCACAGGTTTCAATTGAATTTGATGCCCTTCGATCTTTGCATCAGATTTCTGGGCAAAGCTTACTGACTTTTTGCTATTGCAACTACTACCGCTTGATTCCGTGGACCTCTGATTCTCCTCCTGAGATCTTTTCATTTGTAGGAATTTAGAAATCTGATTCCTTACCTTTTGAACTTGATTTTGGTCCCATTCATCCATGTTTTGACAGTTAAATCCACTTAATTTCAAGAACTCTTCCAGTTGCTGTAAGTCTGCACTACTAATTAATGCCCCTGGGGGCGGAAACTCTGTATATTCAATCTTTTTACTTCTTGGCTTGGGTAATGGTGGAGTATGAGGCCTATGAAATTTAAGTTCATTAGATTTTCCAGATTCTAGACTACTTTCAGTTCCGACTCCTTCATCTTGATAATATTCATTATAATCGGCGTCCTTGTCTGCTGCGTCAAGAAATTGTTGAGATAGCCTTTTCGCTGCTAAATCATTATTTTTTCTGTAATCCAGATTTTGATTTTGAAGATAGTATGGTTCTTGCAGTGATCTTCTCTTTGTTTTATGTTCAGTGGCAGCTGTCATGCATACTACTGGGTCTTGCATAAAATCATCCACATCAAACATACTATAACGCTTTGTATGAGGTGATTTACGAGTTTTGTCCAAAGATTTACGCAATATACTTTTTGGTAATGGTGGTCTAGGAGGGGCTAATTCACCTTGTTTTGGAACTCGGGTTTGATCCGCTAAAGAAAGTGATCTTTTAGGGACAACAGGATTAACTCTCTGCCCTTCATTGTTCATGGTACTAGCTTCTGAACTTGTAGCGCTTTCGTATCGGTAAACAAATAAGGGGTTAAAATTACCAGCGGGTGCTGGGCTGTTTTGGGCAGAAGAATCGGTCAACATTGTAGATGAACCTCGATAGCCAGAAGATGGTTGTGTTGCAGTACTAGAACTGGAAGACACTGCATTGGTGTTTCCTGCAATATTGTTACAGTCACAACTTGTTGGTCTGTTTTTATTTGATTTAGATGATGGTGTTGCATTGTAATACTTCTCAGTGCACTTTGTGTTTTGAGTTAATTCAGGTAATTCCGATAAAAGTTGTCTACATTCTACGGGCAATAAAAAGTTGAGAGAGTCCCAATCTCTAATATGACCAACACCTTTTTTCTTTAACATTTCCAAATCATTGCATGAAAATGGTCGTTTACCTTTAACTTGCAATCGGTTTCTTTTATGTTCACTTGTTTTAGGCGAAACATTTACTTTTATTGGATTAAGGTATATATTAGGTCTACCATTCAAAAAACTTATATCTGGTAATGTGTAGTTAGGATATAATACGAAAACAGGTTTCTCGCAATCACCCTCTTTCAATTTCTCAAGAAACGATGGCTCAACCAATTTTAGTAATTCACGCTCATGAGACAAGCTTGATAGTGGCATACTTGATGTTTGCATGCTCTTATCTAGTGTATTGGCTTCTATGTGTGTTGATGTTGCTTTGGTGTCGCTGGTTTCTCTGTGGATGATTTTATTCATTCTTGTAATCTGAGTACCATCTGATTCAGAACAGCTTGATATGCTCACACTAGTAGCTGACGATTGTGAAGAGTATGACTTTCTATTACTTCTCAGTTTTGATGGACTGTTAACAGTATTTAAATTAGTTCTTTTAATATGAGGCTTATTGATTGTGGCATATAAATTAGTTTCACTTTCATTAAGTTTAGAATCATCAACAGTTTCTTCTTCTTCAATCAAAACTTCATCATACACTCTATTGTTATAAAGATTTGACGATGGAATTTCTTCGTAGATGGCTGAGGTTTCTTCAATATTGCTTGGTAATTCAGCTTGTGGACGTTCAGATAATTTCATTTCCATCTTTTGTTCACCTATGGAATCACCACTTTCGCCTCCAGAGCTGGAAGGCCAGCATTCTGACCGATCTAATTGATCCATACAGACAATTCCATCGTTACTCATACTTTTTTGCTTCATAAACAGCTTTACTAAATTGAACTGTTGTTTTGATTGACTTTTGTCAGAAGAAGTTTGGTTTTCAGTCGATGATGTACTCATAGGCTCAGAATGTTGACTACCGTGTGACGAACGATTTTGTGATACATCATATACTTTCATACATGTGGGAGTACCAATTAGTCTTTGGTTGGTTGAAAACGAGTCCACCTAAAAAATCAAACAATTAAAACATATATGAATACAATTGGTCTGTGCTTATTTTGATAATACTCAAATACGCTACAATAAATTGTAGTTTTACTTACAGTCGAAGTACTTAGTACATTAGAATTAATAGAGCTATTGATGAGCTTTCGCCTATAGAGATTAGGTAAACTTTGGCTTTTGATAACTGAATTGTTCATTTCGCTTGTCATATCAGTGGCATCGTTAGAATCTTCATTATTATTTCCTGATGGATGCCTAAAATAAATAAAGGACAGTGAGCAAAAATAACATAAGGTCAAGACATTATTTTTTAACGACAAAAAAGTAATTTTTTACCTTCTCAACGGGGATTGACTGTTTTGCTTCTTTAGTTTACTCCAAGTAGTTAATCCTAGATCACTTCTTGCCATAGAAGTAGCTAATTTATTTGTTAATTTCTTACATCTTTCTAATAATTCTAAATTCCTGCGCGTTCTTTCGTCGTTATCTAAAACTATGTTTGCATCTTCTTTACCCAATTTGTCTGAAAAAGAATAAATAAGTAAACCTTTTCTGAATATTAATAATACAACGAAATTCAGTACCGTACTCATGTTTGATTTAGTGTGATAATTTACTGTTCTAATTTTATAACCAAAAGCGGTACACGGTTTTTTCTAAAAGGTTGTCTATACATGCCTAAAATATGTTATTTAGATCCTCGTCTAGTATAGTATATGTTAGACCAATTGCATAAAACCTATTAAAAATTGTAAGGCGACTCAGGCAAAAATGCGCGTATTCATCACACAAACATCTGCCCCTTCCGGGACTCGAACCCAGGACCGTCGGTGCAAAAGGCAGGATCTCTAGCGTTACACCAAACGTTATTTATTTTTTCAGTGATAAAATGTGTGGAATAAAGTTGATATTGAATTTTTACCGGAGTTATAAATAACAAACATAAAACAAGTACATAAGCACGGCTACACATCCCCAGGAATTTGTAAAGTAGACTTCGGCCCAAGCTAGAGGGTATGCATACTATATACTTACAGTACATAGTCACATTACGTCATGGTACATTTTATATCTGACAAAATAAGAAACGTCTGTGAGTCCTGATATCTTGGACTATAATATTTATTGAGAATATTTGACATTGTGTGAAACCCACCAATGAGTTGGTGGCCGAAAACAAATTAGTGTGATACAGAGTTGCAAGAAATAAACACGTACCATGTTTATGATTGACGGCAAGCTCGACACACTCACTGTCCTCTGAATAAGTGGTGAGGCTGCCTTCGAAAGCTATAGTGTAGTTGTCCTTATTGGCCTGGCAGGTAAGGATGAGATCCTGCTCAGTGGGCAGCTCGCAGTCCAAGCTATCCACGCTAAAATGGACGCCATGACCAGCCTCTTTCACTGGGGAGAAGAGGAGCTCGGACTTGCATATCGACATCGTATTGATCGAGCCGACTGATTCTTCGCCCTGAATAAACATAAACCGTTGCTTTACTACCCCCAAAGAAAAACAGTTCTTGTTTTAAGCTTTGCGTTAAGTTTTCTTAACAACCTCCTTGTTTTTATACGTTTACTTGTGGCGTCCTTAAGATATACCCATAGAAGCGCCTAAAATTGTTCTAGGAAATTTCGAAACACCCGCACCGAGCATAAACATTTACGTTAAGCTATAATTCTGAACACGGATGTAAGGCGCGTCTAAATAAAGAAAGTGCACTGTTCGCTTGCAACCGAAGCTACGAAATGATTTTATCTATAGACTAATTTAAATAGGCTGTATTTAATTACATCAAAGTAACTATAATTCTTAAAAAATCTAAGTTTATGCTCATCATTATTATGATTAACAGCATTAAAATGGAAACATTCATACATTTTTAAAACTTTATTCGATTTATTTTTAAGCATTGTGGATTGGTTTTATGTTGAATGTAGAAATAACAGGACGTTATAAAGTTCATAACAACGAGGCAGACCAATGCTGGTGTTATCAATGTAATTCCCTTTCCTGCTATGAATGAGGTCACAAATCAAACAGCGAGTCATCATACCAACGCACTGTGCACCATTATAGCCAGTTAGAGGCCGCAAAAATATATTAAAACTTAGACGAAACATTATATAATTAAATTAGTACCTATTCAATGACAAAAATAATTGGTTATTTACATAAAATACAATCATAAGCGATAGAGATAATGAAGGTGATTGATTAATGTATAGCTGAAACGTAAACAGAAATTACATATAAATAAGAATAAGTAATTAGTGTAATTGCAGAGATTTATTTATTTATTTAACAATCATTTAATTATTCAATGATCAAACGGAGCTTTCGTTTCTTATTAATCATAAAGGAACTACGGTGAATATTTTCAAAACAAAAAGATTATTTTATTATAATTTTTAAACAATAACACATTGAGTATTTTTTATCTATAGGGTATTCACATAACTTACTGAGTAATAACCATTGTAAGAATCCCAGTCGTATTCGGTCACACCCATTTTTAAACCAATAGTTTATTTCACACAGTCTCCTAGAACTACTAAATCATTCACCAACTACTTGTTACTTAATGTCTTTGGCATCGAGCCGTTTTACTGCACAAATAGTGTCAATAAATTTCACTGTATCCAAAGAGTCCTTATCTTACGCAAACACCACTATCTATTAGGTCCGTCGAATAAAAACTTTTATTGGAAATGATACTCGTGATTGCCTGCATTGCAAGAAAGTACCGTACTCAGCCCTCTCGGGAGATCTGGACGCGACTGGGGAAGCGGGCGCATTAATTTTATTATTAGCCACTGCCTGTCCTTCTCAAACTTTATCGCAAGCACAGTCACTAATGATTCACGGTACGGGCGGTTATAGCTATTCCTACCCAGTTATACCTAGTTATGAGAATGTAATTAACAAATAGCGTTTACTTGATTAGTCAAAATGATAAGGGTATAATTATCAGCCAAGGTTGGCCGAGTTTTTGTAAAAATAAAACTGGTCTCTATTTCGCAGAACCTTGTTAATAAAGAATTTGTGTACCTACCCATGTAGGTTAACATTAACATTACACTACAACTTCTGACTGTTAAGTTTGAGAACTAGTGTCCGGCAGGATAGACTTCATTGGTAACGCACACATGGTGGCAATATGTGCTCGAACTCACATACAGACAATTAAATATAGCACACTCACACTTTGATAGGAGGGAATGAGTATGACTGGGAGAGTAACAAACCAGGCAATGGTGATTGACGCAACTCGATGTGGGTACACACACATATAAATTGGATTCTATTTTATATTTACTACCGTAGGCTACGTCCCGCGGGAGCGAAGAACGATACTTATAATCTGTATGTTTAAAGAGTTATGAATGCTTAGAAGTGTTTTCTAGATCTCGATGTGTGGGTGTCTCCTCATGGGACAAAATAACAGTTATAAATTAACGACGCATGAAGTAATCAAAATGTACGTAAGCGAAACGCCTTTTACATGTTTTATCGATATAAATACTTTAATACAGACAAGTACACTTGAATAAAATAATAACTGACAATCATTCCCACACACAGAACTTTGCAGTGAAGATTATATACATAAAAATGTATGTTTAATCATCAGGATGCAAGTTTAAACGTCCAGATGCTTAAATTTTTGTTTCGTTCGGCTTCCAGACTAAATTCCTTAAGTAGAATAGGATGTTAACTGAGAAAAATTTTAGGCGTCTTTTCATGACATACAGACTATAAGATTTTATACTATTATGAATACTTAAGAATATTTTTAATATGACATCTAAAACTAACTTATCAAAAAAACATGTTTAAAGAAAATGATACTGTCATGAAAATGTTATCTGGGTCGTTCTTTTTTTTTACCGATAGTGAAACGACGTTTTTTTGTGTTTTTGGTTTTTGAACTATCCATAATTGTGGTTTCTGTGTGGAATATAACAGAAATTGCATCAGTGTTGTCATTAAGACTAATAAAAGTTTCCTTTGCGGCAAATATTAATTCTTTTTTAATGTTGGTTTTTTTTTAAAATATGTGACAGAGTGGCCTTTTTCTGTGGAGACCACATTTTGGTTTAACACTCTGTCACGGCATTCTACGGAAAACAAACGAAAAAATATGTTGGTTGGAGAAAATGAAAAATTTCATAATATTAATAGATAGGAAAAATATGGAAGTTTATTCGAACCGAATTAAAAAACCGTAAATATCAATACTCCAACGAGATGCCACAATAAGACGAAGGACAGACCATTGTTAAAAAAGTTGAACGACCAATCTACCTAGGTTTTATTTTCATGTAGTTTTTTTTTATGTTTTCACGTTCATAGCATCAAAACTGTCATCTCTGAGCTATTATTTGGTTATATTGATCATCATCAATCATCATATATTTAATAATAATTTTGAATGATAATGATAATTTTGAATTATCTGTAATATGTGATCGATCAGTGTTCTTTACTTTTTTTTACAAGTTTTTATTTAGATTTATAAATTTTATATATTTTATGCATTTTCAATGCGATCTTATAAGATAAATTATTATAATAGAAAAATACTAGAAAAAATCGACTCGGGTCACAAGTGAATCTCAGGCGGGATTCACGCCATTAGTATTTTATAAGATCGCATTGAAAATGCATAAAATATATAAAATTTATAAATCTAACCTGGCTGTTTCATCTTAATCGATTGACCAAACATTTGTAAAAATGTTTCTTTCGAATACGAGAGGATGTTCCTCTCATTGATGAAACAACGCTGGCCTACAGCGTAAAATCAGGAATGTACTAGAAAATTTCGACAAGTGTTCGCAAGGCTCGGTAGCTCAATTGGGAGAGCATTGGACCGGATTTCCAAAGGTTGCGGGTTCGTTTCCCGCCTGAGATTCACTTGTGACCCGAGTCGATTTTTTCTAGTATTTTTCTATTATAATAATTTATCTTATAAGTTTTTATTTAGTTTTCTCTGTATATTAGTAATAAAGTTTTAGAAGTTGCATTTGAGTCACTTCCTGAGCTGATGCATGCATATGTTAATCGGATGATAAATTATAACACGGACTCAGAAGGTGGAGCTCTTTAATATAATGATGCAAAATCATTGAGTTTGAGCTCGTGTGATTCGTCTTGACTACTAACTCTGGTCAGTACACTGGGTATCAGTGTCTGAATTTTTTGTTTTTTTTTATTAACCACTTATAAAAGCATGTATTAAAAATGTATTTTATGTCCCCTTTTGTTTCATACTTGACAAAATTAATTATTCACGACATAGATATACAGTAAAAAACGCTAAGTATACTTTTTAACAATGGTGTAAAGATTTTAGATAAGAAAAAAGCGTATTTTTATTGATAATTACTGTTTTATTGATAAATGCACAATTTTAGTAACATTTACAGTTACAATGACTTTTTTTGGAAAACGTTGGAAAACAATAAATTAGGTACATGTGAGTTCTGGCGGGAACTATTAATCTGCTTGAAAATAGGTCTTTCATTTAGAAAAAAATTTGGAGAGTAAATTAACAATAATAACTACATTAAAAATATATAGGACGTGGGTATCTGTAGGGGCAGAATACAATCGCCCAGGGTGCCCAGGTACTAATTACGTTATACAAATACGTAAATAGATATTAAACATTAATATAAATGACTCTTTAACGTATTTGCAAAATGTATTTTATTTCATATTTTCTATGTTTCAAAGAACACTGTCTTTGCCTTAAATGACCTTACTAACGTTACTACCTAAATGTTTATTTGAAACATTTTCGGATAATAATAGAAATGACGTTTAGTACCTAGCTACTGCATAAAAATATTATAAAGAACAAACCACGGGCGTAGCCAGGTTTTAGTTTCGGGGGGGGGGTTCAAAAAAATAAAACTACTGAAAGTGCATGCAATAACCTTTATATTATATGAAAAATATAAAATATGTAAAAAAAGAAACAGAAGGTTCATTATAAGTGTAATAATTAGTAATAAAATAAGTATGCCGCTGGCTTTTGATATTATTGATGTTGATATCTAAACATGTCGGGGGGGGTTTGAACCCCCAAAACCCTCCCCCTGGCTACGCCCGTGGAACAAACAGTTGTTTATGTATGAACCTAAAGTAAGGCATCCTGTACCATCTACCGATAAAGTACGTAAGAATGTTCAGTCAGTTCTTTGTGTTGGCTCGCCTACAAACTAGATGGCGGTACTAATTTTATAGGATTGGAATGACGAACTATGCGCAAGTAATATTTCGATTTCATTGTGATTATCGTGCTCAAAACTTTGCAATAGCGGTGAAATTCTTTTTCATATGAAGTGGAATGTAACATTGAACAGTAATTTAGAGCGAACCTGGAAACTACTGTCGATACTGAGACTGACACTGCTGTCGAACCGAAATCTTTCCATGAGAGAACTTGAGATGCTGGCGAACATCTCGCCCCGTGGGTTACTCTGCAATACACCACAAAATATGACCCAACAAGGTTAGAGATACATAACTGAAAAATAAACATACATAAAATAATAACAGTAGGAAAGGGGTAAAATAAAATATACTTAAATAACTTAGATTATTTTGTTAAAATCCAACACCACAATTAAATAATGAAAAAAAACTGAATTTTGAAACTTGGTACATCCAAGTTAATAAGTTTTTGTAGCAGAGAAGTGTATCTCAATAATTATGACATCTCTTTAGGAAGACCGGAGTCTATGAAGAGGACGGACGAGGAAGCAACCCGTCAGTACAAATAAGTTCCTCTGACGTTCAAAAGTATAACCTAAGGATGGGCCTATATTTTTTTTTAAGTAAGTAGAAAAAACAATACGCTGTTTTCTATTAAGGAAGTTTATGAGAGCTATCGGTCTTAATCAATAAATTGAAACTCTTCAAGCCAGGAAAAATATTTATAAAAAAACTTAAAACGTAAAAATAATGTATCGATATTTAGCATGCCTACAGAATAAATTAAATAGGAACGAATTTATTAAGTTAACATATAACCTATTATTTAAAAATGTAAAGTTACCTATTTATAAAGTGCACTAGTTTTCAGTGAAAAGAAATATTAATAATGAAATCTTTTATCCTTCAGTAGCATATACCATAACAAGTATAAAATTAATTTCTTTGCAAATTGAAAACTGTCGTCCCGCAAGACTGCTAATTAAAATTTGACTCTTAGTAGTTGAATTAACATAACAAGTGAAATTATTTACTTAATACAAGCCGTGAAAGTATAGGTATAAATAAAAAATGAATTCAAGAAACATGCCTTAATATAGTATTGTAATTGCAATACGCATAATGGTTCCTCTACCTTCGATTTTAGTGTCAAAGCAGTTGACATTCGTAAACGCTTATAACTTTTTATTGACTTTAAGATTGTTATCAATCCTTAATCTGAGAATTTCACTAGCTATATAACGTACTTATAAATTAATGTATTAAAAAACTTTTTACTTGACTCGAGATTATTTTGTTTATGTGTTATATATGTTACAGTCAAAACTCATAACCAGTCAAAACCACTTTTGATTGCAAAAATTAGGCAAAAGTACTTTTGACCAAAGACCTTAGTTAAATCCACTTTTGACTGATTTTCGCAGTCATAAGTGGTTTTAACTGAGGACGTTGGTCAAAAGTACTTTTAACTGCAAAATATTGGGTAATAGTGTTTGTGACCAAATCGTTTTAGTTAAAAGTGGTTTTGAATAAGAATGTTAGTCAAAACTTCTTGGAGTGGGAATTTTTATTTTTTTCTTTTTTTCCGCAAGTTTTGCGTCTTCCACCTCAATTACAAATTTTTCAAATTCTTCCTTTGCATTACATTATAATGACTATTCTTCATTTCTTCTAACGTTTGAAACCTGAATAAGGAGCGTTCATTCTTTTCATATTCAATCATTTTCTTTGAATTCCAATTTCTACTACAATTTTTTAGGTTACAGTGTAACGCATTAGTCACTTTTGTACGTGTTGCAAAATTCATGCATCAACCATTAAGGGGTTGTATTTTATGTGTTTAATAACTTTTTCAAGGACTAGCATCAATATTCCCAAATAATTTTTTTTCATTAAATTGAGATTTTGATTTAGATCAATAATAAAAAGAGAATAACCTTACCTAACCTAACCACCTCAACTATGTATGAGTTTTGATTGACAATCTAAATTTTAAATCAGGCAAAACCACTTTTGACTGTTTATTGCAGTTAAAAGTACCTTTGACCGATGGTCTTAGTTAAAACCACTCTTGACTGCGAAAATCAGTCAAAAATGTTTTTAAGTAAGGTCGTTGGTCAAAAGTACTTTTGCCTAATTTTTGCAGTCCAAAGTGGTTTTGACTGGTTATGAGTTTTGACTGTAACATATACACTTATGAAACTTACCGCCTACATTTTCAGAACATAAATCGGTATTCAGTTATTGCTAGCAATATATAAAATTATGTGTGTACGATCGTATGTAATCTTTTAGCATTTATAATCGTTATTTAAATAAACCGTTTGATTGCCTAGAGCTAAGCCGTTTGATGTTTATAGGGATTTTTGTAGTTTTTTTATAAACAAGCTTTAATAAAATAATATGAAAATTCAACTCACGTGACCACTCACATCGTGCGTCCTATCTTCGATAATGGCGTCATGAGGCAGATTGGCGGTCATCAGCAGTGCGTGTATGTCTTCGGTTTTAAAGCTTTCCATATCGGCTTCTGCTAGGTTTGCATCGAGATCCCTTGCCAGATCGTTATAGCGGGATGTGAACTCGAAGCGAGAGGCAAGATCGCTAATTCCCTTATAGGAGGCCGATACAGAGGAGAGGACTGAGGTGTGATGGCACGAACCGTCTCGGAATATTGGGCTGGAAGTGAGAAAGTGATATATCAAAATTTTATTTCTTTTAATTATTTATTATCTTGTATTTTTGTCCCGTAAAATAATCTGCAGTTTGATTTTTTATTATCGTAAAACTTTACTTAACTAATAACGTATATTTTATTTGCGGATATGAAATCGAACATGTCATTCGTGGAAGCCCGGTTGAATCAAATCAATCAGTAGAGAGTAATTTATTATCTTTGTATTTCATGCACCAATGCAAAATGCAAATGAAACAAGCAAACAATTGAAAGTAGGGTATAAACAATAATTGCTTTAAAATACATGTAGGTAGCTATTTAGTTAACAAAGGTTACTCCGATATCACATCGCTGATTAACTGTTTGTATAAGGTTTACAGAAGGAAGAAATATCAAAAATTATCTTCAGGGAAATTAGAATTTTCTAACCTAAATTAGCAATACAATTAATATTTGTTATACAACAAAGTATATTTAGAAAATAAAAACGCATAAATGTTTTGAAGTTTGAAGAAGAAGAAAGAATTAATGAAATGAATGAATTATGATTGGCATTATTTCACGAAGTGTTAGCGAATTTATTTTAGGAAGTATTGAATTATGGCCATTATGACTTCTACTTTCGACTCGACTTTAACTTCTGTTAGTTCTGGTGTATCGAGTTGAGTATTGTAATATGACTAGCAAGTTCTAATAAAAATACTCAAAGGACTCGACTCCTTTACAACATAATCATGAGTCATTATTCAAAACCCCCAGAGTCAAATGATTTAATAATGTTTTTATCTGCAGTAACTTACTTATAGTCTAAGAACCAGAGGTAGCCGGAATTATCGCAATGTGCGTCGAGGTCATCGTGCGCCGAATGTTGACTGCCGGTGAGGCTGGTGTTGCTGTTGCAGTCCTCGTCCGCAGCGACCCCGGGGCTCGCCGCCTTCAGCCCCAGCCGTGGCGGTGGCCCTGGAATTTTAAGATTAAATATCACCACTCTATTCTAACTATTTTTTTCGACAAATTCTCGCATCTTATCTTTTTACCATCGATCCCGATAAGAATTATTATTTTTACTCATTATTACTAATTAGTTGATTTACCATTGTTCTGAGCTGTTAAATACTGTTTGTTGTTCGTAAAGTTATTTTAAACTACTTACTTAACTCAGGTAATGACTTCATCGTTAACTCATGATTCCAAATAACTTTTATCGATAATAAGTCACCTGAGCGATAAAATTAACAGTATATCATGTAAATTTATTACTAAACAATAGCTCTAATATATTTAAATGCACTCTTAGGCGCCACATTGTACCTTCAATACCATGGTCTAAAAATGGTATTGAAATACTAAAACGCATTGAGAGTTATTTATTCTACAGAGTGGCTTGTGGGCGGGCCGGCTCCAGTGGCGTGCCTTGTAGGGAATGTTGTTGTGCATCCAGAAACAGAAAACCAAGAAAATACAACAGAATTAGCCGAGCTGTCAAAAACGCTCAGAAGTAAATTATTTATTAGGTTACTTAACCTGTAGCTACTTAGCTACATTATTAAAGACGATCTTAGAAGTAATAGACGAATTAGAATATATTAGAATTAGATAGACGTAGACAAAAAATATCATGATAAAGAAATGATTCCTCCTCTCTAATGAAAAAACAAGAGACATATTAATGTTAATGTCATGTCAAATAAGGTTATGTTTAACACGATATATACCTACTTACGATCTCCATACATAATAAGAAACTCAATGAGGTTAACAATCGTCACACTTGCGATATACGAACAGTTTTGACGTAGACAGAGGTTAGAACGGTCGAGGCCGACTTGGAACGAACATCACCTATCATGGCGTAAATGAAGTTGACTCATCCTTCCCGAAGAAGCTTTGGTCGACCAATTGTTTTTGTTACAGTTACATTGATTCAAAACCAGTCTCGTGAATCACCAATTTTCCTGTAGACTTGTTTAAACAATCAAAATTAATGCGGTTATCGTATCTGATTATATATTGTTATATATCGGATAGTTATCTTGTATGCAAACGTGAAACAAAACATTTGGCGTCAAAACGAACTGGAAGAATGTGGACTTGTGGGTGTTGTATGGGCGGACCCAGTATGGCTATTAAAAATGATGTGGTCAGGCTTATCGTAGTAACGAAGATTATTTCGCGTTTATAATCTTTGAGGTATTTTACTCATCGATTTAAGAAGGTTTTACATCTATGTCTATATGAATGCACACGTATATAAATGAAATATTATTACATGTTAAGTCTTACCTAGCTAGTGCATTTTGTACAATAAAAACAGTGTAGATTTAAGTTGAAAAATAAATGTAGAAAAAAGTAATGGCAATAGAGAAAATCTCTTATGTATAGAAGCCAAACAGCTAATGTTTTACTATTGGATATATGAACTCATAGCTGGAGAATCTAGAATATGGCGAAGCATCGGAATTTAAACGAGATTACTCTTCAACATTATAATGCTATCAGTGTCATGACATGCATTCGTTGTACGTTTTACACTTGTGGGCATGCAGTCGGATTGTTAACCGATGTTAAAATAAGGCTCCTAGTTACGGTTGCTATTTCATACCGTTTAAAGTGATAAATTCAAAAAAATCATTTTAGTAAGCTCTCATTCTTAAGAATTAAATTTAAAGAATATTATTTTTCTGTGTATTTAAAGTGATGACTATTTCGAAATAACATTTCGGGGAAAAGATTAAGCCATGCTCAATAAAGAAAGCTTGAGATAATTAATAAAATGTTTTCATATACTTCACAGTTCGTATATAATAGCAGCTTAAAATGTTATTTAACTAAAGTAGACAGACAATCACAGATCATGGCTATATTTTTGATAGACATTATGTTAAAATTTACTTCAATAAACTATTCTACTCTGTAATTTTTGAATATTTTTATGGTAGTTGAACAACTGATGTTTTTATAAATTGGAAATAGTATCTGAATCGTACTATCTTTTAAAAACAGACATATTATCAATTGGATAATCAACTTCAAACTACCACAAAATTTTAAACTTTCGTAAATATTTGACATTTAGTTGAAATACTGGCACTTTTAGGGAAGCATACCTGCTATTGCGTAATTCTATATGAATTATTTGTTTCCAAATTAAAGTTGATGTGATTTAAAGTCAAATAGCATCATGAATTTTACTTAAACACTTTCGGAACTTGCATTTTCAAATGGTATAAAGTTTCCAAATTTCGTGGAATGCTAACCGTTAGAAAACGTTCCATTAGGTATGCGGTTGTTTTGATAATTCCCCGATCACTGGCCCAGTGCCAGCCTTTCGGAAATTCATGTCGCCCGTTTTATTAACCAAATCTTCGAGTGTTTTATTTTGTAACGAGAAATGCGCTAATGTGATCAAAACCGTGTTAGCTATTTTTAAACGCTACTTTAGGTCTTTTTCTGCCTTGCTTTAGTTTATCACGGAATATCGTTTTTATTGGATTTTAAAATAATAGTTATATAAATTAAATTTTGAGTTCGATAGTGCAAGATTTAACAAAATACTTAACAATAAAAACAGCTATTGCAATACGCTGTTTTCTATTTAAATAGCAATACAAAAGTCAATTAACGTTTCAACAGAAATTCGTAATTAGTAAATGGGTTTTAAAAAGTGTTTACAACATCCAAGACAATGCAAAACATTCGTGAGATCAGCAGCTAACTTAATTAGTAGCAGATACCTAACAATTGAAGGTCATGCTGGTCTGTTACTATGACTATACTAATACAATGGACTTTAATTGTCAAAAACAATAACAAAAAGAGGAAGTTTTATAAAAAGTTTGGTCAATCTCTAGAGGTTATTTAGGTTGACGACTCTTTTTCCAAATGTACTTATGCAGAATTTTCCAATCAAACAAAATAACAACACTAATTCTTCATTAAAATTTCAAGTAATCAGGTGTAATTACTCTAGGTACGCTTATGTATGCAAGTGGTTTTTACATTAAATGATATTCGCCAATCTGCGTACCTATAAATTTATTGACGAGATGCATTCTTTATTTACGTCTTTATAATTGATATGTATTTTTACCAATAAAGTACCAATAGTATTAGATTCCTTTAGTATGTTCCTACAATTTTTAAGTTTCAACCAAATCATGCAATTTCAAGCAAGAAATCATATTGAATTGACATACCTAGTTTGTGACAATATGTTTAAAAATTGTTTCAAAATAAGTTGACCTCGTTATTTAAGACACAGGTTCAAGTTCTTCAAGTCAAGAACAATTTAAGGAAATGACATTTGCCACTCATTCTACTTTAAATATTAAAGTACGAGTGACCTAGAGGACTATAAATTATAATAACTGAAATGTAAACCTTTCCTGAACCTGATGGCGCAGTCAACCTAGGATTGCGGAATTTAAACAACTTTTGCAAAGTTTGGTCATCACATCAGATTGGTTTCTAAAAATTTATCATCACTAACTCTTTCGTGTTTTGGAAGGCACGTTAAGCCGATCTAGCGATTGAATCTACGGTCGCTAGCACCCACCAAACCAATGGGCCAGTTTGGTGGATTATGGCTCAACTCGCTTTCCCACTGTGTTTGCATCCATGGTGATGATTTAACAACACTCGCGAGCAAAACTATGGAATTACTTACTTGAAATTGGTTTTGCGCAATCTTAAACTACTAGCGCAGTAGGTACTAAATAATTAGTTAATAATAATAAAAATGGTACCATATTAAAGGTTTAACTGTTTACTTTAAATTAACACCAAATTCATTAAAATCACGCCAGTATATAAGATTTAAGTGTCAACCTCTTTTCGAAATCGTCATTTGACGGGTGTCGATGTCCAGCAGGAGCTCAGAAATGTTCGTGGGGTAGCTACCAGCGAGTTGTCAGTTCGTTGAAGACTCCAGCAAGCGAATTTTTACTCCAAAAAGGCCTTCCACAGGCCCTAAACTGACGGCAGGTCACCAACAGGCACGCCTTCATTTTTATCGCACCCATCTTGATTGGAAAGTCGAGCAATGGAGATGACTCCTGTTCTCCGACGACTGCAGAATGTGTTTGCACGGCAGCGATCGAAGAAGCCGGGTCTCCAGGCGGCATGTGGAGCATTTTGCGCAGTGCTGTTTCGCCGAGACAGTGGCTTATGGAAGCGGTTCTTGTATGATGTGGGCCGGTATTTTTGTCGAAGGTAAAACGGAACTTGTTTTCGTGCCTGGCGGGGGACGTGTAGGCGGTCTAAATTTCCGATACTCTACTGGAACATGTCATTCCCTATATGGGATATTTCAGTGATGACTTGCTCCTTATACACGATAAAGCTCGTTGTCACACTGAGTGTGCCACAACTGAATGCCTCGAAGAAGTCGGTGTCGCCACATTGGACTGGCCAGCATTCAGCTCGGACTTGAATCCTATTGAGCACGTGTGGGATGAACTGAAGAGGAGGCTTCGTTCCAGAAAACCTGCTCCTTCAAGTGTGAATGAGTTGAAATCGGCTTTGATAGAGGAGTGGGAAGGTATCCCTCAAGAATCAATTCAGAAGCTGATTAGGTCAATGAAAGATCGTCATCAAGCAGCAGCAGGGCTACGGAAGGGAATACAAAATATTGAAATTTTATTTTAAAGCTAAATATTTTTTTCTAAATTATTTTTTGTTGTTTTCTTCATTCATTATTTTTCCATATTTCCTTGTTTTTCTAACTCCTTCACTTAATCCGGGATACTTCCTTAAATACTGTTGTGATTAAAATGAATTTGGTATCAATTTAAAGTTAACAGTTTAACCTTTAAAATGGTGCCATTTTTATTATTCGTAACTAGTAATATAGTACTCAAGATCGCGCGGAATTAATTCAAATATGTAATCGAAAAATCTAAAAGCAAGTAGCATCATCGTCAGGTGTCTCCTAACCTATATGGATTAAAATGGTTAGGTGTTAGTTAAGATCAAAGTGACCTTAAATTATTATTCTTTATTCAACCATTAAAAATGTAGATTAGAAAGGTAACATGGCGGAGATTTTGCCATTCATATAATTCCTATATGCTTTTTACATTCTACCAATTAAAACACTAAAAATGTTGACATTTAAAATGATAAAATGTTAAATATATAACCTTTTTTACAGATTAAACTTACTAAAGGAACGTTGTCTTGGTTAGCGGCAATGGTAAAAATTTGAAACACTGACATATTAATTCGAAAGTTAAATACAACGTTCAAGTCAATGTTGTCATAATATAAAACAAACTATAAACGTGAGAATGGTAACAAGATACAGAAACGGTATGCGAGCAACCTTTCACCTCCCCCGCAGTTCTGCCTAATAAAGCTTCGTGGGACCACCATGGAGATCTTTATAGAAACCGCTTATAAATCATAACATTAAATTGTAAACGTTTGAGATAGGGCAATAGTATCAAACGCAGCATTAATGGAACTCCTAATGTAGCGAACTGGCAGTTGGGCCGGAGTGTTGGTATATAAGTATATATAAATTAGATGAATAGTCACAAAAACACACACACATACACATATCTATATAGGTAGATACATTTAACTAAATAGGGAATGCAACCGAGTCACTGAGAGTTAGAACATCCGCCACTAATTTCAGTTTTTAAATTCTGAAGATCATTTTAATATACTTACCAACAAATTTAAGCTGCAGAATGAGTACTATTTTAATAGAACGTCCATTCTAAATCAGAATTTCTAATTCAAATATAAAGAGTGGGTGGAAAAGTGAAGTCTCAGGGTCTGGTCAGGGTGAAATCTCAATCGTCTAGTGTAGCTCTCTAAAGCTTTTATTCAGATGCTTTAAACATATTTTTGCGTATGCAAGCTAATAAATTTTAACATTATTTTAAATTTACTTAACAGTTAGGATATTTTTTGTTATTTGTTAAAAAAAATTGAAATTATGTTTATTTTTGGACATTAGAAATTGTTTCTTCATTTTTCTAATACATTACCGCAAGTTGCAAAGTTCAAATCGAAAATAGGGATCTCGTTATTTTAAAACTTGTAACAAAAATTAATAACGACAAAATCTTGTCAATGTAGGTACATTGACAAGATTTTGTCAGTCTTATGAAAGTAGGAAAAAATCTCTTAACCCCGAAAAACTTTAAAACTGAAGGATTTAATGCGATCTACTCATAGGGATGATTCGAATACCTCTCTAATCTCCAAGTGAGGCACATTTTTAAGCGAAGTTTCTAAACGGACGTTCGGGTCGCTCGCATAATATAGGCGCTCGGCGCGCGGCCACTCTATCTATATTAAGCGTCAGATTTTACCGTTACACGAGATTGTCAGATTTTGTAACGTTACCAAAGAGTTTTATAGAACATAAAGAATTCTTTGACTGTGACACGATATATATAGGAGCCAGCTGACTCCCCACCTCAATGTGCGTGGCGTTCTGTTTCGCTTTCACTCATATCAGTGTGCGTGACTGGCGTGACTTTCTATCTCTTTTTTTACTCTATTTTTAACACTTAGTTCCCACGCTTTATATTTTAAAGCTTTACTTCGTTCGGGCGTTCCTAGACGGAATTTTTATTTGGAATTGGATGTCTCTTCACCGACCACCCTGTATAAAATCCTTTTTCACTCTTAAATGTCATATAAGGCCAGAACCCTTTTAAGCTCGATCATCGGATTAGGGAAACTACTCAGCTCTTATTGTTTGGCTGCGTGACAAAGGTCGTATAATTCCGATCACAATGGAGTTTTTTGTAACGGACTGTATCGGTACCTACTTTACCTAGAAGAATTAAAATCTCACTAGATATCTACAGTTCAGTTGAAAATATAAATTTAACGTCTTAGTGACAAAAAGTGAAGTCATTATTTTATAATTTACTGCCGTCGTCTGCCCTAAACCTCCGATCACTAAGGAACGAGAATAGGGCTAATAAGGAGTCGTTGGTGTCAGTTTTAAACTCTGTGAGTCACAGGAAAGTAAAGAGCAAAACTAAGCGGACGACAATAAAAGAAAAGTTCAGGCGCCAGATAATTTTGCCGCGACTCTTAAACGTGGCTCAGTGCTTAGAAAAAAAAGAGTACAATATAAATAGTTGCACTCCACGACCGTACGCATGACCAATTCTCTAATTTTATAACCAGTTAGGTACCCTCTTACACACGAATATAGTTTTAGAAGTACGAAATTGTTAGATGGCAATGCGCCTAATATTAGTATTTTTACTCAAAGAAAACAACGTACGAGTATGTATGTTTAGTTAGATTAAAATTATACAATCCTATTATTAAGTCTCGAAGCGTGGGATAATGACTCGTCTTACAACAGTGATTATGAGTTGTGAAAATTTTACTTTATTGCACGTCTTGAATATTGGCTGCAAGCTATTAAGAGTACAGCTCATTTATTTTATTACCAGTTTTTGAATACTCAGACTTTTATATTTAACATCATTCCTAACGGAGGTCTATGTCAAAGATACCACAAACAAACTCATAAAATTATCAGTAATAGTGATGATCATACGTAAATATGTTCCCTCATATTACAGAAAAAAAGCAGCATTACTTTGGTTTGCTTCATTTATAACACTTTTGATTTTATAATCCTTTTGACAAACTTGAGCGCGCAATTACTACTATATACTTAAGTTATATTTTATCTATAAAACTAGCTTTTACAAGCGACTTTATCCACGTTGTTTTCAGGAATCAAAAGTATTGTGTGCCAATTTCTTCTTAATCCTTTGAGCCGCTTAATGTGATTAAACAACACACAAATATCTAAACATAGAACTTTCTAATTAGTAGGATTGGCCGAGTTTCGTACTCATTATCGAAAGATTATTTCAGCTTCTGGGAATTGACTTACATTTTAATCACAATTCTAATTTTATAGGTAACCAAATAATTTAATCAAATAACAACAATCACATAACAATTATATAAGGGGTACATATTTTATAAGGTCATTGGATGGGTGCTCAAAAATTTATTGAATAAAGTTCATCTATGCTTCGATAGGGACAATCATTAGCATCCACTTATCCACACTGGGCCCACGTGGTGAGTTTTATATTGGCACGTTCTTCCTGCGATGTTTACATCCATAGAGAAGGCCTGCGCTCCAGCAGTGGGAATTTTATAGGCTAATATAGTTCACTATATAATGTATTTTCTTAATGAATTAATTTAGAAATTATATAAAAGAAATGACTTCTTTTTCTAATATTTTAATAATAACAATTACTCAATTATTACGTTGGTGTAGATAAAAAAATAATTTGAATGAAAAAGGTATCATTTAAGTCACTTCCTACGCAAAAGCAGCACAAAATTGCTTAAGGCTACAGTAACCTCGTAGGTACGCTTTTATAAGTCAACAGGTGTTAATTTTTACCTTGGATATTAATCTCAATAATTAATTAAACCAAGACAAGAAAAAACTGAACAATATAAAAAAAATCTAATTATGCGCAATTTATCAACGAAGAATATCTCTTACAGCTTTGGTAACGTTAAATATTTGAAATTATGTATTTTAAGGTATATCGGTATATATACTTTAAGGCCAAAAGTATATTCAATTACTGTAATCAATTTTGAATTCAGACTTTGTTCATAAGATATTTCAGTAAAATAATTCCAGTTATTTCAAAAATTTTAATGCTTTTATTCTTTTAAAATACACAATTTTCTTATTATAATAGAAAAATACTAGAAAAAAAGTCGGTTTTTTTTTTTTTTTTTTTTTTTTTTTTGCCTGTAAAGTCGGTTTTACGGGCGAAGATTTTACGTGACAACGTCTTTTTCTCGGTAGAATATTTATTGATATGAATATAATTAAATTGCACAATGCGCGCGGCAGACCGATCATAGTTGAGTGGGAGAGAGACGCAAGGCATTCGGCGGGCCTCTCTCTCGTTCGGTGACTCATCGTAACGTTACCGAGCGTTACACTTTTTCATAAGTGACTCCCAGCCGCAACCAATTTATAAGACGTTATCACGTCAAAATCGACTCGGGTCACAAGTAAATTCTCAGGCGGGACCTGTGACCCGAGTCGATTTTTTCTAGTATTTTTCTATTATAATAATTTATCTAATAAGATCGCATTAAAAATGCATAAAAAAAATTTATAAAACTCAATTTTCTGTCTATTTGCTTTCAGAAATCCAATCAAATTTTGTAACGAAGGATTATGTTGTGTTTCCTAAGTAAATTAAAAAAATAGAAAAATACAACTTATTAGAAAATATGCACATAAATGAGAAATGTTCAGACTCAAATAATGTCGTCAACAAGAGATGCAATACAATTGAGAAAAATGTAATATTTAACCAATTAGGAACTTCAAACATACCAATGTTTAATTATTAACTTGTTTTAGACAAAGCTGTAGTATTATTTGTATTAGGAAAAAAACACTAAAATTAAATGATAAATTTTGGGCAAAACACATCAACTAATAATAGTTTGTAGTGGATAGTGAAAATTCGTGAAGGACATAAATAAATTTAAAAAATGTGTGATTAATGGTGGCCTTCATGTCTCGGGAACAAGTACTCATACTTATCATTATCACGCAAACAAAAGCCCCTACCACTACTTAAAGCTTGGAGTTTTAGTATATTGATTGGCACAAATCGGTCGAATCTATCAAATACTAAATTTGTTAGATTAGACTTTTTTTAAGTATCAACTGCTACTGTGATTAATTTTCTAATTCTTAAATTACAAATGGCGTACGATTGCGATCAAAACGATTGCTTCAAAATAATCCGAATTGGTAACACAAGGTTTGAGTGTCAAAAAGTCTATGGACTGATTTTAGCTGCCTCACGGCCGCTTGCGTCAAACAATCGCCAACGTTGCGACTCAGCGACAAGCACGAGAGCCAATTTAGATGTTGTAAATGACTACTTCCTCTGTTGGGCGAATTGAACGATCTTTATGCAGTTCCTCTGAATACTTCTGGATTTCGCTAAAAATATACTTTTTATTAAAGAAATTTTTTACTTGTTCATTTGTTTCGTGTATTTCTTTGTTAAGACAGAGGTCATTTTTGACAGCTGCAACTTCAATTCAATGCGCTCAAAGTAGTTACTATTATTTACCGCTAGCTCTTTTGCATTTTAAAACAAATCAGTGTCTTTCTTTACAGAATATAAAAATAAGATGGAAATTTTAAAATATTGTAATGGAAAATATTGGACCAGCTCTAAAATGTAAATACACCATTTACATCAATGTATATTTTTATGTTCTACATGGCCCGTCTAGCGACTGGAAACGTTTTTTTTTCTCTTTCATTGTGTTTAATACATTTATGCACGAGTGGGCACATGACATTCTCTGAATAAACAATCATAGAAATAGCACTCGGTGTTTTAGAAAGTATAGAGAAAAACAATTTCTCTTTTGTGACATACACTCATTTGCAAAAATAACGGGCGGTTTTGATTTTCATTCATCTTTAAAAAGATACAATACAAAAAAGGTTTCAAACGTTTGTACACGTTACTGGCCGGTTTT
The DNA here is from genome assembly GCA_927399485.1 of Calamotropha paludella. NCBI lineage: Eukaryota > Metazoa > Arthropoda > Insecta > Lepidoptera > Crambidae > Calamotropha > Calamotropha paludella. Next base: position 13,964,293 of record OV656815.1, on the reverse strand, counting down.
AAAAATGCCGTGGTGTTTAAAAAAGTACGTTCTAAATTCAAATTTTCATTTGATGCTCATTTTTACAGAAAACCCCTTTTTATCCTACATTTTTGGCGCGAAGTTCCAGAAGTTAACATCGACTTTTATAACTTTTATTCAATTTTCATCGATTAATTTCATATCCTTGACTGTCAAAGCTTTATTTATTGCTGTTTGGCTGTATCAAAAATGGTAGATAAAGTGGTAAAAGCTACCAAAATTATCGCGCTGCTTGAAGAGGGTTTCAGCCAATGCTTCGTGGCTAGGAGGCTAAATGTTAGTCGCTCGACGGTCCAAAGGACCTGGCAGCGATATCAGGAGACTGGTTCCGCTGAGAGAAGGCCTGTTTCTGGAGGAAAACCATGTACCCAACCACTGGATGATCGTTTTCTTGTGAGTCGCGCATTGAGAAATCGCGGATCCTCAAATGTGGATCTTAAGAACAACCTCCAAGAAGTAAGAACTGTGCATATTAGTCTATGGACGGTCAGGAAGAGGCTTCTCGCTGCCAATATACGCAGTCACCGCCCGGCCCACGGCCCAAAATTACTCCGTGAGCACCGAGTTCGCAGGCTTAGGTTCGCTAGAAAATGTGAATCATGGACTCAAGAAGATTGGAATAGGGTTTTGTTCTCTGATGAAGTCAGGATATCTCTGTTCGGTGAAGATCGACGTCGGCGAGTGCTAAGAAGACAAGGAGAACGCTTTGCAGAGGCATGTTTCGAAGAAATCAAACCTTATGGTGGGGGCTCTGTTATGTTTTGGGCAGGAATAAATTCAATGGATCGTACAGAGTTAGTCTTCATTGAAAACGGCTCACTGACTGGGCATCGATACATAACGGAAGTTCTAATTCCTCATGCACAACCCGCATTATCCGCTCTAGGTGAAGACTCGATTTTTATGGACAACAATGCTCGCGCCCACCGATCTCGCGATGTTAAAGTGTATGTGCAAGAGGTCGGCATTCGTCGTTTGGATTGGCCAGCTCGAAGTCCCGACCTCAATCCCATAGAGCATGTCTGGGACGTTCTGAAACGGCGTGTGAGATCAGTACAACCGGCTCCGCAGACCATCAGAGAGCTTAAGAATGTGATTACTGCGGAGTAGGAACGTATTCCGCAAGCAAGTATCCGGGATATACTCGCTAGCATGTCCAGAAGAATTCAAGCTGTGATTTTAGCTAGAGGGGGTCACACTCGATACTGAACATTTATCTGCTTTTACTTTATTAAAGAAAAACAAACAAAAAAAACTTTTTTATTTTTACTTCATGAGCATATGCACTACTAGCGATAATACACTACTAGTGAGGTTTAGCATTATTTCCCATAAATTGTATCAAAATTTTATAAAATACCGATGAAAACGATTATTTTCTTATTAATTTACCAAATTGTGAGGATAAAACTACTTATAATTATCAAACAAAGCAATATTAACATTTAATATGGTTCATTGCTTAGGTGCCCGTTTTTATTGCAAATGAGTTTATAATTATACCAAAAAAAAAAAATTTAATTGAAAATGTTGCGAGTTCAGATAAAACATATAAAATATTATAATGTCATTGTTGCAATGTCCAAAAAAATAGTGAGGTAAGTAAAAGTTACACTTATACTAATTGATATTCAGATTGAATTACGCTACGACAAAGAAAATATATTTCTCATAGCGTTATTGTGTGACTGAGCCTGTATTCTTGGCGTTCAATAATGCATCAGTTATTCGTCCTAATGCATACAACACCTTTGAATACAAAGGGGTTATTGGATTGATTCCATTGTCTCTAAAATGAACTTCTCGACTCCACCTATACAATTAAATTTAAAATTTTGTTACCATTATTCTAATACATTCTTTACACAACTGTTTCGATATTTTATCCAATAGAATTTAATTGGAAATTGCACTTTAAATGGCATTTTAAAAGAAATTTATAATAATTGTATTTAGCCGTTAGCAATATAATTTTATACTCTTCCCATTGTAGTGAGTTTGAATGCTATTTTTAACTTTCATCTCCTTTCCTCGCTTCTCAGGCGCTTTTATCTCTCTATTCTTTTATATTCTAGAAAAATCTTCATTAGAGCTTTCATATCGTTATCTTTGTCAATATTTTCACAGATAATATTTTGCATAGCAAATGACTAATGCAGACAATAACACAATGAAGCAGAATGTTGAGAATGGAATGGTTAAATTACTGCTTTGTTATGATTTTTTTTAAATTCATGTTAATTATTAAAACCAAATTTCATTTGGAGGATCGTTTGTGCAAGAGTAGCCATCCTGAATTTCGCATTGACGATCCTGGGTCCGAGCCCCCGAAGGTCTTTAAAGTTTGTGTGATGAATACGAGCATTTGTAGCTCTCATGGCTATTCATACATATATATTTCTATGAATATTACCAACTTATTTATGTATCATATATGTTTTTTCTATCCATTATCCTATTAAACATAACAGAAACTATACAGTAATTTGTATGAATGAAAGAAATATTATTGTTATTATTCATTTTATTATTTAATTAATGGTTCAAGTACAAAGTCGTAATCACATTGGCAGTTTTCCTTTTTGACAACGCTACGTGTGATAAATTAGGAACTCGATTTTACTACACCAACGTTAAGTTAAAATAAAAATGTTAAAGTAATAACCTGAGCAATAATATTGCCTATTAGATAACTAAAATTAAAACTGGTCTCCTTCCGCAGTCTGTTTACCAGACCTTTAGTTGTTTCGGGTCTGTGTACACAAGAGCAAGTTTGTGCAAACAATGAAAACAACTGCGCACAAATAACGAATACCTGTTCCATTTCGATTCAGACGAATATACATAAATTTGTTCTGCTACAACGATTTTCGCTCCACCCAATCCGCCTGAGTCAGTGTTCCCTAGCCACGTTGGCGATGTGCCGCGACTATTAGATCTAAATAAATCGAATATTTATTTTTGAAACGCTTATTGCAATAATTACCATTTTACATTTATTTTAGTTTTAAGTAAATGTATAAAATAAATGAAATAACTTCCTGTAATAGTTTATATGATCTGTTACACATAACCTGTGTTACTCTTCCTTATAAATTGAAAATGAGCATCAATACAGGTCTAATTCAGCTAACAAATAATCTAGTGGCTTTTAGTCGTACTGTGAAATCGGTTCAACCATCTAGCACGACAGTCTTCGAATAATGCGGTGCCGGTTGTCCTTGACTCGCTGTGGCGCCAATGCGCTCGCCTTACCGGATCGACCCGGTATATTTAGCACTGTACCAGCAAACTATACTCCGCGAATGGCTGTGAAAAGGCTCCTAGATATTGATCGATCATCATTTGAATTGAGAAGCAGGATGCATCTTGAACCAAGACGATTTACGTTGTAAAATTAACGTAGAGACGTGTCTATTAACACATTTTATCATTTCTCGAAACAAAGCGTATTTTATAAGAGATATATATATAAGTTATAACAAAAATGCAAAACAGTATTTTCTATCATTTGTTAAATGGGGTAAAAAAACAATGAATCACTGAGTTGACATAAAATTATAAATCAACAGGATTAATATCTCTAACTAAATAATAATAATAATAAAGCCTTTTTGTTTCCAATAAATCTTGAAAGTATATAAGTTACATTTTGTTTTTCGTTCTAAATGCATTAATTTTTATTTTTTATAGTTAATTAAGTTCTTATTTTTATACTTATAATTATTTTAAGTTATCGGAACCCCTTGATAGGGTATAGGCCTCCTCCATTTCCTTCCATTTTTGTCTGTCTTGTGCTATTTTTGTCCATTTTTCCCCGCTATTATAACTATATCGACGACATAGTAATATCTCTAACTATACATGTTTAAAATAAACTGTAAGTTATTCAATCTGAGGCAAGCGGCAAAGCAGAAGTTACTAATGGTACGATGATTCTTTGTATTCCTTAAGTCTGTTTACAAAAGAGCATTTCTGGGTACAGAACAATGGGTCAGAACCTATAATTAATATTTATTGATCAAATATGTCAATAACTACACGCGTGACAGTATAAATTTTGACTTTTTTTTGCATTTTGACTTTCATGAAGTATTATTTTCGAAAAATAAGTAGAACTTTCTGTTGAAGTTGATATTAAGGCCATTCATATTTTACTTGCGTTAATAATATTTAATAATGTAACTTTCAACAACTTTTTAACTTAATGTTACCATTTACTATTACATAGCAGCTCGAAATCTAGTAAACTTTGTAGCAATTTGTTGTATTATATTGTTTCCTGGGTGTCAAGGATAATTCCTCGTTTTGCAAGTTCGCTGTTTGGCTATTAAGATTGAATCACTTAATTGCGTGTGAAAATTTAGTACTTATTGCAGAGTTGAGAGGTTCATGTCGAGCCGCAATTAGTCCCGATAGGGGGCAACTTTGGCTGTATATTTAACAGGCTGTCAACTGGTCCAAAGTACACTGAAAGCCACGTCAGTGTATCGATAAGAGGGGCAGTAGTTCAACTTTGGTGACCATATATTTTTTTATCTTGACTTTAATATCTATAGCCGTGTACTATTAATGAAAAAGTTAACATCTTTTATTAGTATCGTAATGGGCAACAATACCACCATTTTATTCGCTTTGCCATAGCCAAAGGAAACAACTGTCACTATAAAGTAATTAGAACTATATTTTATACTTTATGCTTATTTTATTAATTGATATTTCTAATTCAGAATCTTATTTTACTTTTTTATTTATAATTCTGGGATATATTAATCAGTTGGGGCGTTATTAAATTAAATAAGTGAATGAAACGTATTTTGCTAGCTTTTATGAGTAATTTTGATAGGAAAATTAAAGGTAATAAGAAATAGATAATATAACCTTTTTGGTATTTGACGCTTAAATATACTTAAGTAAACGAAACATAAATGATGAAAAACTGCGCAGCCGCTCGGATAGCAAAAGGTATCGCTTCGACTTCCACACGACAGTCGAATTTTAACTTTTCTTTAATCTAGAACTAGCGTTTAGACTGGCGCCCTTTTTCTCATAAATAGTAATAATGGAATAATAATACTTATAATAATAAATAATGACGTTAATAATGGAATATTACTACTTATTTTCCTTTATCTAGTCATTTTCAAACACAAGCTAATATTTTCATGTAACTATCTTAGAAACATATTACCGTTAATCAAGGTCAAAAATGACAATTTGTTTTCGCAATAGTAAACTTAAAAGTTCCACACTTAAAATCTATCAATTCCATGATTACGTTGAGGAGTTGTCGACTGTATTTTGTGTTACTTTAGAGAAGTACTACTGAGTCATGTGGTTTACCAGTAAATTTATATACGTAAGCTTATAGAATAAATGAATCATCGACTGTAAAGGGGAAATTAAAAATTTAACAGTGTAAAACGGTATGAATTGAAATATCTTTTATGTCTCCTTGTCTATTGTAGATATAAAATTCAAAGTACAATATCCAGTCGTTACTATTCAATACGATTGCATATAATTTGAATAAACTATTCCTTTAAAATTTGTAAACAATGAGTAAACATTTACGTACTTCTATTGTTGGATACCCCAATGAATATAATGTTGATAATATATAAAATTTAGGTACTTAATGGAACTTATTAAACCTCTGTATTTAACTGCATAAATTGTTGATAAACATGCGTGTTTCATATTTTAGTCTAGACTATTATGTAACCAACTGTAGGCAAAGGACTTTGAATATAGGCTTCTCGATGTGGCGGTAGATTGTGGGATATTTATAGAGAGTGGCGGCGGCGTGCCGGCAACGTGTGGACAATGGATTCCAGCGGCGTTCCGTGTTTCATATGGATGAACTGCTAAAGGGCATCACGAAATGCTAAACGAGTGGAAAATGTGTGTGCAATTTGTTATATTGTTTTAAACTAATAGCTGAGTTAAAATGCTATTTACATTGACAATATTGAACGTGGAACAAAAAAAATGCAATATTTCAGCTAGACTAGTTGGGTTTACGTGCGAATCGTTTCCTAAACGAACCTCAATGCTTGACATAAATAACAGTCGGCTCAAAGAATCCATTTTTAGCGTAGGTTTTTTCAAAGATTATTTCACTTTGGCTTCAACAATAAATAAAATGATTTGGATTAGTAAAAACAATCTTGCTACCGTTGAAATTGAGCCAGATAACTGTTTTAGCCAACTAAACCGGCATTGGCTTAATATGCAAAGGTCGAAGTTATTTTAGGCTCTAATCACTGTCTTTTTTTGCTGCTTATAAAACTGGTAGAAAACATAATATATCTAACCTTAATTTGTCTATCCACTATTGTAGATAGATTAATGAATGCAAGATATTAACGATATCAATAAATAAATAAATAAAATGTTTACAACCTTATTATAAACATAAACTATAAGAATATACTATTAATTCCTTCACTTCCTAACGTTCAAAGATACTTTAATAAATATAAATAAAGCATTTATAAAAAAAAATGCACAGCCGCCGCTCGGTTAGAAAATAGTGCAAATGTTCGACTTCCGCCTTAACGATAGATTTTTCATTTATTTATAACTATCGTTTCTGTGGGACATTGTCGTTTTGTCACAAATAATTATGGAAAATTATTTCTTTTTAAAGTAAATCTAAAACGGTATCGTTGAAGGTCTACAGATCAACCTATTTTCAAGTATGTTTTCTTACCTATTGATTACTCTGCCATAGTTTAACGGCAGCCAGTCAAAGTTTTATTTAATTTCACTGCCGAGATAGAACATTGTCTAATAATTAATACTGATATCCTATTTCTCTGCTACCAAATTTTTCTGGGATAGATTTCAAGTTACTATAAATTTAAGAAATATCAGTATAATTTGTAGTTTTGATAACTAATTATAAGCATGCGTTTTACGCACTTTTGTGTTTATTGGTCTTTGTTTAGCACTTTCTTCAGGTTGTTTTTCAAAAATTATTATAAGTAAGCCTTTTCTCATAAAAAATTAGGTGTGCACGTTAATTATATGAGCAAATATATCCAATGCTAGCGTATATAATGAAAGAAAATGAGAACCGAATTGTCTTAGCTTTCTTTACTTTATCTAGGATTATTTAGTTGAAAGTTTCAATATTATGTAGTTTGACTGCAACTTTATATAAAGTCCATGTGTATTTTTTTCTGTATTGGTTAATTGGGTTATTGCTAGTTTGGAAATTTCTATTAAATTATGAAAAAGTTTTATAAGACAACGTTTCTTATGGATATAGTAAAAAAAATCCGACCACAATAGTTAGGCAGTCCAAAAATAATAATTTTAGAAGCTTTATAACAATGAAAGATACCGTTGTAGCTTTCGAATGGAGAAATAATCAATTAAGTATAGCTTGTTATAAACAAGCTTGAAATTAAACTATACCAGAGTGGCAAGAGATACGTGTTAACCAATTATTCTAAAGAGTGATAGCGTATCAAGAAACGTATTTTATTGTTATTGGTCGATTACTTAAACTCTATCATGAAAAAGAGATTTGAGACGCGAAAAATTTAAAATCAATCAGTTACGAAATACCTCACTCGCCTTGAGTACATACGAAAACAAACTACCATAAGGCTCATTTAGTATAGAATTATTATATTTAGTTATTTCGTTTGTGTAGAAACTATCTTCATATTAAAATGTTTATTATATCATACAGAATTTATCGTTGCCATCTCCGAGGTTTATCTTATGGACAGGAAAATGTAAAGATTAATAGTTACGCCGTGCCTTCGTATATGTAGGAAGTACTTGTTCCGCGAAATTGTCTGTGCCATTTATACAAACGAATTCAGCATGGGGAATTTACTTATATTAAGAACTGTTTAATTGACGGTAGTGCCATAAACAGTTTCAGATTTTCATTACACCATTCCTTTAGCTATTTTGAATTACTTTGGAATTTCACTAGTTTCCAATAACGGTATCCATTATTCTTTAATTATTTTTATGAAATACAAATCCACGGAGAGTAATTTTATCTTGATTGCTCCGGATATAAAAAGCTTCAGTCTTCATCTTTTTTCTTAATCTGCTTGATGTAAAAGATAAACAAAATTATCTTTCTCAATACTCGTGTTATCTCTTTAATTACTGTTATCTTGGTTACAGTGTTAGCAAATTTCTCAGGCGTATATAGCTCAGAAACGAGCTAAGATATGCTAAATAGGCGGACAACGAGACATCAGTGCCTGTCTTATCGCGCCAGAGGCGACGCCAGGCGTCATTATGTACCAACGTTTCGGTATCTAATAATACGTGACCATTTTAGCATTTGAATAAAAAATCCCTTATTTGTATTAATTTTCATTAAAATCAACATTTAAGTCCATTTAAGTCTCTAGTTAATGTTGTCGCTCTTGTTTCTTTCGAATTGCTTGAGTAAGGTGAAAATTTCTTAAATTTTAACAATTTAAGAAAGTTATTTATATTATATTTAATTCTTACACTTCCGCGCACATTACACATTAGAATAAAACACTCTTTTACGGATTTTTGCGCATGTTTTATTTTATATTAATCCTGACGTTTCGACTCCTTTACAGGAGCCGTGATCACAGGATGACTAATGATTTTGTGAGATTAAATATAAAATAAAAAACTGGTTGGTTGCCTGTAAAGTCGGTATACGGGCGAAAGTTTTACGTGACAACGACTTTGACTGGTAAAATAATTTTAATGTGAATATTCATTCGTATAGTAGGAAGAAGGATGAAATAATAGTAACAATTTAAAACATTTATTTATACAAAGAATTATATTTAAAACATTAATTTATAGGCACGCGTCCCTTCCACTTTTTATGTCTGTCTCTCTCGCTCTTAGGCGGGCTAACCATGCCCGAGTGGAAGGGACGCGTGCCTCTCACTCGCTCTCATTGTAAGCGCATAACGTGAGCGGAGCGTAACGCAGTTTCTTGAAGTGTCACCCGGCAAACCAATTTATAAGACGTTGTCACGTCAAAACATGCGCAAAATCCGTAAAAAAGTCTTATATTTATATTAGTTGAAATAAAACATAGTCAAACTTCAAAAGAGGCAAAAGAATAAGTAGAGATATTAAGTTTAGGTCCTTTTGTATATACATTTCGTATTCATTCGAGAACCATAAAAGGAGCTAAGTTCAATTCAGAGACCGTCTCTTACGAAAGTATCAGAGAAACGGTATATATAAGAAACATGCCACGACAGCATAGAGGATAACAATTTTATCTCAGGAGGAATTATTATGTTATCAAATATCTTGAATGGAAAGAAGAATTTCAAATGAAAGTAGTGAACCAAAATGAATCTATCTCTTGGTTTGCAAAACTATATCAAATCTTCTTTGACAAGTAATGGATATAAGTTGTTATTATACAAATTAACAGATATAATAAGAACATATAAAAATAAAGAGACAATACTAAAATTACTTTTAATTTACAAACTTTCAAAAAAAAATAAGTTTTGGATCACTAAAAAGAATACTCCAATTATGGTATTATATTTGTATTAACATATTTGGTTATTTTTTAATAAGATTATGACCAATGCATTATACACGTTATTAATATTCTAGGTAACCCCTCGTGGTAAGGTAAATACTTGTGTCACGAGTGGATGATCCACGTCCGTTGTACATCGGCGTAGATCGAACGAATCGACGATCGATCGATCGAAAAAAATGTGTCCCGGTTAGCCACAAACAAGTGATCTATTTTATAGATTTTGTTTACACTGCGATTGAATTATATTAATGGAGTATGATTTTCCAATCATAGAATTTACAGAACATTGAAAAGAATTCAATAATTATATAAAAATAATATTTCTTACACTTACATCAATTAGCCCAGCCCAAAGTGAGCACTGTATGGTAATGTATAATATTCATATAAATATATATCAAATACCCATGACTAAGGTACAAATGCTCGTATACATCACCCAAACATCTGCCCCTTCCGGGATTCGAACCTAGGACCGTCGCTGCGAGAGGCAGGATCACTACGGTTGCACCAAACGGTCGTCAAATTTAAATTTAATTAAATGCACAAAAGGCCGCAAATTAATGTTAACCACAATATAATAGATGAATCTTAAGTAGTTCGTGGTCTTCCATCACGATTATAATAAGTTTCGACACTCTTAATTAGGAATACGAGGTTGACAAGAAAGTTTTGGTACTGCTTGACATACTAAGAAGGACCTTATGTTTGATTCCGAATTGAAATTGAAGTCAATATCACATAATAATCTCTGTAAAAAATATTTAAATAAATCTGTTAGATTTTTACCGATTATCGTATAACCAAGGCATTAACAATCTGCAGATTTTATCCTGTCTAAATTGTGTTATGGCCTTGCTTGGCTGATGAATTGTCTATTTTATTATGTTTAGAGGAAATCCTAAATAGAGCTTGTCTACATTTTTTATGATTTACCTAATCACTGATTAAAAACAATACATTAAGTTGGTCTACAGCTCAACCTTTTCTCTAGAAAATACAAAGGAAATATCACAACAAAGAAGTGATTTTCAAACTGTAAGAAAATTTTCGAGGTTATAACCACTGTACTCAATCTACCATATTCGCGATACACAAGTATTTTATGGCAAATAAATTATTATTACTTAATAATTATACGGTCATTTGGAGAACTTGACCACATTTTGAATAAATCTTGAAATTAATTTAAACACCCCAGTTCTTAATTAAAATATTTATTTCTCGTGAACACCAAAAAGGATAAAATGTTACTTAACTGTCCGTAACTGTATGTAAAACGAAAGTCATGAAATGTCTTAATTAGTAAGTATCGCCCATTTTCATGTATTCGGATCAAGGTGTATCTTAATTACTGACTTGTTTATGTTTAAGAGGCTGCTTATAAATCTTTGTTGACTTCTGAGAAACTGACGCAGTGTTTTGCCCTAAGATAATTAGCGAACTAAACAAGATCTTTGAGAATCCATTTTAATAAAGAATAAATGTATCTTCTGATTGATAGTAGTTGGTTTTATATTTGTATGTCCGCCTGTTCTGTTTCTGTCACTGGCTAGTGAGGTACTTATCAGGTTGATTTTTTCATTACGCCTACGACTATGATGATACCAGCGTGTTTATTTAGTTTTCTAAGAAAATGTCTTCGCTCGATAACTGCGAGCAGGCCCCGTGCATTAGAGAGGGGTCAAGGGGAATGAGGCGGAGGAGGAGATGACTAAAAGACTGATGATGCTGATCCTTACCTTTGCACCAACTAGGCATTAATACATATCAGAGCAATATTTGTCACGGGTCAAATAGAAAGAATGCAGTGCGACTCACCAGCGGAAACACTGGCGTCAAACTCGACATTTTTTTGTCAAAATGTAAAATTTTTAGTTCCGGCTCATGCCGTAGATACTAGTCTCCGAAGCGCTAGTTATGTTTATAAAAGTATACCAAAATTTATCATAGCGCTGCTGTGTCGCGTCACTGCTGGCGCCGGCGTCGGATTCCAAGTTGATAATTAAAAGAATAGAATAGCATTTGCAGGATGTTTATATAGAGATAAAAACCGGTCAAGTGCTAGTCGGACTCGTACACGAGGGGTTCCGTACCATTTACTAGGTAAACAGCAGAAGGTACACATTTCATATTATTTATTATTAAGGTAAAAATACAACTGAGGATTTTGTGAATATTTCAAGTTTCTAGCCAACCTGTTTCCATTATTGATATCGAGCAAAAAAGGGTAAAAAAACGCGTTTGTTGTATGGGAGCCCCCTTTAATATTTATTTTATTTTGTTTTTAGTATTTGTTGTCATAGCGACAACAGAACTACATAATTTGTGAAAATTTTAACTGTCTAGCTATCGCGGTTCTTGAGATACAGCCTAAAGACAGACAGACGGACCGACAGACGAACGGACAGACAGCGAAGTCTTAGTAATAGGATAGTTTTACCCTTTGGGTACGGAACTCTAAAAATGACGTCAAAGAACTGATGTTGAATTTGTCATAGAACTTATAGTAAGTAGATTTGTAATAATATACAAGTAACATTGTATACATATTTATGAATAGGTGCGTCCGGTAGGCTCTGCAACGCCGATTTTTGATGTATATAAAAAAACCTTTTCTTGTATATGTAAAACAACTTACCAAAGTTAAGTACCAAACTTTCGTAATCCATTGACTGCTTTAGCACCTATTGTCATGCGTTAGTCTCGCAAACACATTTTTATGTAATAAATGTGAAAAAGTACCTCATTATACTTCAAATATACTCTCAGAATTTTACCAACTTCTAATTATATTGATATGAAACTATTTATATTTTCTATTAATGAAATGTTTTACATATTCCACAAATATGATATTGAATGCATTCCTGTTCCCATATTGCATACCTTTTTATTTCTTCTTTATTCGAAAGGATTTAAAACAACAAATATAGTTCACCAAGATTAGGGTTATCAATCCTAGGGTTAGGATCCTCAAAACGCTTTTGTGATTAGTGAATCCATTACTGATCAAACGATCAATAACAATAAGCTTATTTCTTAAATATATATATATATATATATATATATATATATATATATATATATATATATATATATATATATATATATATAGAAATATCTAAATGATTCTTAATGTTCCTAAACTTATTGAAAATAGATAAATTTTCATAAATTAAAGGACAACTGTTATCTCTTTAAAAAAGGAGAGACTTACTGACTTTATTGTGATAGATAATAGAATAATATTATTTATTATTGATAATGTTTGGTAACTATATATAATATTGTTAATATCCTTATAGGCTGTGCCACATAACTTGAGCTAAACCATAAACAATAAACTCTTTCGCTCTCTCTTCTTCTTGCGCTCTTCTTGACACTAAAAAAACGTCCTTAATGGGCGGTAGGCAAAAAAATGTTCGAAGACTAAATAAAACTAATTATAATAAAGTTATTATCATTTAAATTCATATGAATTTATAACCTTTTTCAAAATGTTACTTTCATTTTATAATATTTACCTTGTACTATGTGCGGGGCTGTGTTTGGACTAAAATTAGTATTTAAGCTGACCTTAGGCTTAACAATATGTAAGCGCCCCTCGCCGAGGTCATAATTGATTTTACGTCACCCCTTGACCAGCGATTTCTTAAATTATAAAATGTATAAACTAAAGCTTGATTAATGGGGTCAAAGGGGGTGTCTCTTACCTTGCGCCATAAGTTTCAGCCACCTAATAAGCTTATTGGTAAATAGCTTGGTAGAAAGGCTATCTCCATGTACCTACCGAATCAGTAATGTAACTACGACACTAGACTTCATACACATGGCGCTCGTTGGCGTACTTTAATGTCAAGTTGAACGTGTAATCTTCTATACGAGCTAACCATACTTCGAAAAAACTTTTTTATTTGTATTTGATTGCTGTACTAACGATGTCATAAAGTGAATGACTCAATTACCTATCAGTAAAAGAAGAGGAAAAAAATAAATAACATTTATTGTTTAACTATATTACTTAATGGCTTTAGAGTAGCTCTCAACGTTGCATTGACAGTCACGAACCGTAAGAAACCGTCAATATTATAATCTGACTACAAAGCTTAACTGAAAGAAACTACAACGGTAGAGATTCGACAAAAATCACATTTAATTAGATGGAAACATCAGTTTCCGACATACGCCATCGGGTTTTCACATGTTATTTTCCTTAGAAACGCCAATTTGTTTCTCTTATTTCATTCATTATTCTAATAAAACTGTCTCCGATATTCTATTTTCTTCAACTAATCTCTGGGTATATTATATTTCAACGCATAGCTTACAAAACATCAAACTAATTATGTACTATTTGTCTCGATGTAGAATAAGAATTTAGAGCATCAGTAGGAGACAATGTTGCAATATGATAACAACTCATTTCATCATTTAGCCTCATTTATAGTACAAACAGTAAGACATGATTTGTTTGTAAACTTTTTAAGTTTAAGTCGAGGTGCAGAGTAACGATAATAGCGAAATATATAATCAAAACGAGAAAGAACTTTGTTATATTAAAAATATTACTTCCTCATTCAAACCAATTAAAACTGTGTTATGGATGCTAAGGTAACGAATAGACATACTTATGATACATAAATAAGTTTAATTATAAAAATATATAAATACCCATTACTTAGGTAAAAATCCTCGTATTCATCACACATACAATGCCTCTGCCGAGACTCGAAGTCGAGATCACATAGTTACGAAATTAGGGTCGTTCCCCCTCGGCCAAACCGGTCATCAATCGTCGAAATTAGGATCGTAGGAGTCTGTAGTTTCGTTTATATCAATAATGAGTAGTTTTTGCTGTCTGTCCTGTTTTTATAAGATTGAATAGTATCTACTGGATTTACTAAGGTAAGAAAACCTACTAAAGATACCTATAAGAAACCACATTTACGTAAATTTTGGAGGTAATTTAATAGCAATTAATTAGTGCCTAATATACATTAATATGTTTACTCGAGTATTCATATTCATAAGTAGCTAGTACTCACATAACGAGTTACTCAGAGCTTGGAAATAAATATTTGAACCAACATATATAAACTAACAATTATCGAAGTAAGTGTCAAATCTAAAGAAACTATTACTAAATAAATCATTTTGTGTGAGGTGGAACATACTAATAATTTCTTTACATACAAACATCTATCATTTATATGCTTAAATTACAAAATTACAATAAGTGTTATAAAGTCAATTATCCAGTGCAGGAATCCAACGAGAGAGACCTAAAGTCCTGAAGTACAGGGTCTTCCCTAGTTTAGGGTCCTGATCACACCATGGAACTTTAAGTTAAATGCTATGCACCTACTTGTTGAGATAAATAAAAGTTTATTATTTACTATTAACTTTTTTTTCTCTATTCATTGATTCTACTTGGGAAAGGAAAAAAACTGCGATCACACAGGAGGAGCATAGAAAGTAGAGATCCGTACTGAATCCACATGGCAGGTTATGGGAGAATTGTTCCTACAGTGTATTTATCCATACGGAAGTTCTTAGCTGTGTTAATGAGGATATGATATCACTATGTTATCTGTAGTTATACTGAGTTATACACACATTCGAGTGACTTAATTTTTTTCTTCGTGGAAAACAATGCGCCATAATTAGAAAAGTGCCTATAAATAAATGATTATATGTACTTCTATAAACCTGAGATGACTAGATGTTATCACATTACAATTCGATTTTTGAAAGGAAGGAATCACACAGCGTATTCATTTCACAATCTATTATAAAACAAATAATAATTATATTTCATTTGTTTTTTATAGAAAGTTGCTCATCTCAAACCATTACGCATAGTGAACAAGATTCCTATTAATTTAGTTGTCACGAATATGCTCAGATTACATATTTCAATGAACCTGTAGTTTAGAAATGTTGAGCAATTGTTATGAAATTATTTTTCAAAAAGTAATTTCAGTTGGAATTTTACTGGATATAAGATAACCTGATAATTCATTATTCATTTCTAATGTTGCAGTTGTCTTCTAAGTTGAAACATAATTAATCATCAGTTACAAAATTATTTGATTATGACTTATCAAATTTAAAAGTAAACTTTATCTGTATGAGAATGAACAGTCACCCACTACCTAACCAATAAACACCCACTATTGGTTTCACAAACTGATACAAAAAAACTGACGTAGGCAGTTATTATTTATGTGTACAACAGTATTCATTATCTCATGCCATAATCTCCACGCGTGGCTGGCGCGTTGTAGCCCGAAATAAAAGACCTTAATTCGAAAACGTTGATACCTCTTTTGTGGTCGTAAGGGTGGTGAATTGGTGCTGTTCTTCTATGCCAAACATCATTGGACTAGCAAAAAAAATTTGGCGGATCTTACATAAAAAAATCAATTGTCGCTATTAAGCATCGCAAAAACTCGAAAAGTAGCCGATGAGTTTCGACTAAACTTCTATCAGTTGTTGTACGCATGCCAGAGAAGGTTTATTTTTTGTCACCAAATAAAGTCTTGCAAAGCACACCGGACACAGCGAGTACAGATATAAACTTGTTATTAAAGAAAAACTTATCAAGACCAACGCGCCAACAAATTTATTTTAGGCCATACAGGCCATTTCGCCACATCTACTTGTACTGCTGGAATTTCGTTGCCGGCTTTAATTTTTTGTAGGTACCCTACGAATTTCCGGCTCGGGTGTAAGGTGACTAGGTAATGACAAATATTAACTAATGTATTAATTAATCACAAAATTGTACAGTTATAAATTAGTATGTACTTGTTGCTTTACGCTATTATTAATTTGAAATAAAACAATTGTTAACTTTAAACACAGCTTCTGAAAAGGTGACGTCAGGATTAAATTTATTATTTGTTTTTTTTTTTGTAATTCAAGCATTTGATTGCTAGATTGTCCCGGTTTATCCGCCTGACGTCAAGTTTAATAAAAACCAGATTAAATACAAAAAAAATATGAGTAATCCGTAAAAAAATGTTTCATTTCTATGAAATGAATAGCGTGAAAGTATAAGAACCATTATTAACTATCTGTATTTTATGTTTTATCACAACACATTAAATTTTATTTTATTTTCACTAGTTATCTATAGATTTATGTTAAGATTTTTTTTTTCCTACTTAAATTAAATTAAAACTTAGATTAAAACTTATTTAAACTTACCTATAGATTTTGCTTGTTTTTTTTATTACTATTCCTTTTTAAAAATAACGCTTTTCTATAAAAACTCCTACTTACCTGTAAAGAGAAAAATATTAATTAGTATATTAGAGTATAAAAACATTATTGTAAATATATTAAACATTGTGCCAGTAAAATAAAATTTAAGTGGCATATTTGTATATACGTCTGCTCAATTGGACATTTATAAAAGTTATAAGTGTGATAACATAAGTCACTGAATAGAAAGCGTTTATTATATAACCACAAGGATCGTTAATCCGACTGCATTTGGATCTGATAATGTCAAATCGATTGTTCATGAGCGCATGAGTTTACATATTTGATTAGCGTTAGCTTATGTATGGTTTGAGCGGAAGTATCGCCAGCTCATTATCGCATTGATACAATTACACTTGTAGGAATACGGATAATTTCTTTGCAATAATTTCTTTGACATAAAAGGTAACTTATCATACTAAAAGTAAAGTTAATACTATTGCCAATCTTTCATATATCGTGCAGTTAGATAAATAATGTTTTTAAAAATGAGCTTACAAGATTATTTTAATAGAATCTCAACTTTTCCCGCTTTCCCTATATAGTCTGTCTATTTGCGAGGACTGCGAGGATTATTTTTGAAGTGAAAACTTCTTTAGCGGCGCTATTTACTTTTTTTGGAATGGGTAAAAATTGCTAAACTCGCGTCAGTACACGTGACCTGATCGAAAATTCGTAAGACGGCGTAGGGCGCTTGCGCGATGTGCGTATAGTCGTGTTATTTTTAAACTTCATAGTGACAGTTACATTATTTTTTTTTTAAACTGTCATTATGAAATTTTAATATGGCAGGTAATGTCATAAGAACGCATGCGTTCAACTGATTTTATTCATTGCGCATGTGCAAAATCCTGCACATGCCCACAAAAAAATGCAATGAACACGACTTGGTGTGTTTGTTGACTATTGTATTTTACCACATAAATGATAGCACTTTTATACTGATCATTAAAGCAAATCGTGCGAAATTATTCCTTAACCATTTCAAAATATCAAAAATGCACAACGTTAATGTTCATGTTGTCACTTCTGCCGGCACTCCCGGAGTGCAACCCGTTGTTTTTTTTAATAACGACCAAATGTTTTGAAGAGAAGCTTCATTACGGACGTTCGGGCCGCACGCATATAAGCGCTCAAAGCGTAGCCAGTCTATCCGTGCTAACCGTCAGATTTTACCATTACACAAGAGCGTCAGATTTAGTACCGTTACACAATATATATATATATATAGGTGCCAGCTACCTCCCCACGTTAATGTGCGTGGCTTTCTGTCTCACTTTCACTTATGTTAGCGTGCGTGGCTGGCATGGCTTTCTATCTCTTTTTGTACTCTGCATCCACGCTAGTCACTTTTGAATATCCGTTGCGATCAGCTGTATCGTTTATACTTTCTGTCGATTATAAATAAATCGTGTAAATCATAATTTTTTGACGCTTAGTTCCTACGCTTTATACTTTGCTTGTTTCGGGTGTGCCTAGACGGCATTGTTTTTTATTACCTTCCGTCCTCTTATTTTTTTTGATAGTGAATAAAATATGTCTTTCATTAAATTTACTCTTTTTTGTGCAAATATATGTAACTATAATCCATACTTCCATGAAACCTCTCAAGCTCTCGCCTTAATAGGAAGAGTATCAGTAAAAATAAATATTCATATTAAGATATACCACGCTCTCAAATAAGTAATAAGCAATTCATAGGCACTTATATAGTTATTTTTTATATACGGATATACGAAAATCCATTTTGATGTTTTTTTTGTATTTCTGTGACTATAAGAATATCAATAATAATTCCAAAATATAACTAGGCATATTCAATAAAAATCACATAATTGATAAATCAAGCTAACTCGACTGTTCCGCGGCCATGAAACTGAAGCATTTTTTTTTTTAAACGATCGCAGCTCTTAACTAACTGATTGTCCAAAGAATGATGTGTAAAGGTCAATTATTAGGCATTTACATAAAATATTCTTAATGATAAGCAAATATTTATTAATAATAATTAAACTTACCTACTTAAATTCACTATGATAGATAAAAATAATTTGGAAACGAGTCTACTGCCATCGATTTCGATTTTAAAACATCGCGTGCGTGCTCGACGCATACTGTGAAAACGACCAAGGCTTGGCTTAATTTTAAACGATTTTTTTATAATGGAGTGGCGGTCGAAGAGTCATCCTTTTTACCTATTAAGATCCTGTTGTAAAAAATAAAAAAAATATATCCATCAAGTGTAAAAATTACGTAAAGGAGAAACTTAAGACTTTCTGGGATTAAACAGAAATTACAAACTCCAGAAATATAAAAAGTTACTAGCGACGAGATGACTATTAAGGATTGAGGTCGTTTTAAGAGTAATTAAGACACAACCAAGTGATAGATCAACTGTTTTGCGGTGTCAACTACGATAGCCAAACTTATATGGGTCAGCGTTCGTGAAAGAATCCATCCAGTTTTTATTTTAATTACAAAATTATACAGAACTAAAATAACTAATCTAGATTTCACTTAAAATATTAAATATTCCTTAGTAGACGAACTCTATATATTTTACTATCAATCTACTTTTCTCCTGTGTAAGGTGGGACTTGAATCAACTCAAATCCGAATCCGAGCACTTTTCTAAGTATTTCTTAAGCTTATACCAATGCCATCAAATCATGTATTCTTTAGCAGCAAATTGTACATTGTACTTTTTAAAGAAGTTTTTACCGATTCTCTACAGAAATTAAACATATCTTACCATTAAGGCAGCGTACAATCATCGCCTTGCGTTGTAAAAAAGATCATAACAAAGACCTTTTTATTTTTAACGAGACGATATATGTCTCCCTATAGATACTACACAGATTAATAGGTCAAATTTAAACACACTAAAACTTCCACTTGAGGGCTCGGAGGTGTAGTTGCTTTTTACACGCGTATATTATATCTTATAGAAATATTGCATTGTGAAAGCAAAAAATTAAATAAAAACATAAATAAAACACACTAAAACTTACAAAATCTCATAAAAATATTTCTACCCTCTATTTCATCCTCTTTTGAGTCAATGTTCCAAAAATGTCGAATGTCGAAATCGAATGCGTTTTTTCAAGTCTGTAGCTCGTAAAGTACCATATTTTTATATTAAAGATGTTTGCTGTGTTCAGTCTCTTAGTAGAGCATCACAAAATAAATCTCTCAGCAAATACATTTTTAATTTTATAGATATCTTTTAATTATAATATTAGATTTGAATGATTTTAAAAGAAGTTAACTAATACTTAAACAACCTTGAATATGAAATGATTTATTTGGATAAATATCAAGGCAGAAATAACCTGATCTAGTTTCTACCGGTGGTTCTATTCACTTGTAAAACATAAAAATGACCATTTTCAAAATTATATGGGTACATTTGACGAATATTTGGTGCAACGGTAGCGATCCTGCCTGTCGCACTGCCTTTTTTTTTTTTTTTTTTTTTTAGCGAGGGGAAATGCCTTACGCATACCCCACCGCTGGGTGGACGGTGGGGTTATGTGGGACTCGCCCGTCAGTAAAAGGCTGACGGGCATACCCACTAAAACCCCTCGGTGCACCCTCTCTGCAGCCGTTGAGTTCCGTGGGTCCGTGTTGGCAATCACCACGTGCCTGTCGCACTGCCTGTATTTAAGTCCCAGAAGGAGCAGATGTTTGTGTGATGAATACAAACATTTGTACCTGATTCATGGGTATTCATATATATTTTTATAAATATTAAATATCTAAGTATAGTATATGTATGTTTATCCGTTACCTTAGTATCCATAACAAAAACCTTACAGTGCATACTTTGGACTAGGCTAGAAGGTGTTAATGTGAGAAATATTATATTATATTTTATTTACAAAAAAATAAAAAATACCCAAGTCGTGGGTTACATTAATGAAAATTTTCATTTCTTTCGGATTTCTATAAAATTAAGTCTAAGTACGCCCTAAAAGTTCATTAAAAATATTGGTAAAAGATTTTGAATTCAGACGAGTTGTTTCGTAGTTTACCTTTTACATAACTTACAAATTTACTAACATAACCTTTTTAATATAAGTAAAGATTCGTGGTCTTGACCATATTAGTTTCGTGGAATAATATAAAACACACTCTATTTCCTATTTAGAAAGCTGACGAACACATTTGGACGACCACTATTTGCCCATTAGTCATTAGTCAACCGATTATCTAATTAAGATGCAAGTTTAATCGATTACACAATTCATGATGTCTATAGAGGCGATCAGTTACACAATCGTATATGAAATTTGCATATGTGATGACTGATGAATTAATGAAAGCTTAGTAAAAGTTACCAGTTCTGAAGTTGGCGTGTGATAAATTAGATTATAGATATAAAAATCGCGTGACTAGTTTGTAATAAAACGTATTAACTGTAAATGTGATTAAAGTTGTTAAACCACGAATATAATTATGTAATAGATTTTTAGTAGGATTACTAGGTACGTAATTTCCACATGATTCTTATTTACGTTGGTAACGTAAATTAGGACCGAAATAGGTATATATTTTTTTAATTGCGTTTCACAAATAAATTTTATAGTGCAGTGAACAGTTCTTTACTTTTGAGAGTATAAATAATTATCCTCTTTTTTATTTATATTAACTGTTGTTGGTTTTTTAAACTGTACAAAATCTACCAGTAGGTAGGCGTTAATTTACTTGAGACATAGGTATATTTTTTGATTATAAGTTAGAAACGGAGTGATATTTTGCATAACATCGTAACATGTTAATCTTTGAAAGTATATTTAGCAGTTATATAATTTGTAAATATAGGAAGTACCATGAACGAATACAATTAAAGTACAAAAAAGTTTTTGGAAACGGAACTATATGTTAATACAAAACTCACCTAAAGATCGTATCAAGGAAACGCAGTTAAAAAACCTCTTTTTATATCAAAATAAACCTTATTAGCACACAAATTAACACACGATCCCAGCGTCAGGGATACAACTAAATTGAAAACTGCGCGTATGTCCTTCCGTGGAAGTACCTCCTGAAGGACACTCTCCTTTATGTCCTACTTGCTCACCTCGCGGGCACCTAGGCTAACAAAACATTATAACATCAGCTACTACAGAATTAAGGAAGAATTTTCCGTGAGCAACCGCTATGACGCAAGAAAAACTGAATGTGCTGCAGCGAAGCATGAACCATGAAGAGACACAAACAGAAGAAGTTGTACCGTGTTCAAGTCAACAAGTACTTCCCATCAATTACTGGCAATAGTAGTTACAAAATTAAATTTTAGCAACTTCTACACAGTTATACAATTTGGAGTAAAAATTATATAAGTAAACGGTCTTATAACAAAATGTGATAAAATATTCTTCTAAACACAGCTAGTGTATTAATATATTCCAGTCTTAAAGCAAAACGGTATATATATTCCATTAAAATGTAAAACTGACTCACAGGTTAACGAATTTACTTCACCTTCGGTATATTTACATAACATTATGCGAGCATTTAACCTGAGTCTGTCTGTATGTATTTTGTAAAGGAAAATAATGAGGATAATCCTAAAATATTATTAAATTATAAAACAGTAATATTACGTAAATTAGCATCTAATAAAAATATTGCAATAAATGTGTTTACAAAAAGTGTTTACAGAAACCGGTTAAAGCCATTAAAGATTTACTACATCGAACTGCATTTAATAGTGCATTATCGATTAATGGGAGCATGGACACCGAATGTTGATATGAATGGGGCGTATTGATGCGCACTCGTCGCTTCGACGTACATGACCGTACAAAAACGCCCCACAGTTTATTGGGCATTGTTTATATTGAACACATATGCGGGAAGTATTCAATTAGAAGGGGCTTTGTTTACTCGTTTAGTAAGATTTTGTGGATATTGTTACTGCTTATTTATATTTACGTTTCATTTCATACAAACCCCCTTTAACTTAGATATTTATTGTTACATTATTTCAATATTATAATATTTCAGTCGACTTGCATGCATGTGATATGCTGTATAAGGGCATTGCAGGTCTTGAAAGGAATAAATGAAAATTTTACTTCAAATTTTTCATTTATTTGTTCCTTAAAGTAAGGTTTATACTGAAAAAAACATAGTGTTCATCACACGTTCGAGGATTACCAGTCTACATAATGTATCACGTAAAGTCAACAGCTCTTTAACCTTTGACTCTAGGACCTATCTCATGCTAGTGTAATACAAAATAATTTTTAGAGTGAATATGTAGTTTATCGTCAACCTTATTAGATGTGTATCGATTAGCTTATCGTTTGGAAGTGCATACAAGCAAAACTATCTAGGTAAGATTTTAATCCGTTTACCAGTGTTAAAGTCACTTTGATCCAAAGATAACAATGACCCTTTTTCTTTTTTAACCAAGTCAAATTGTAGTTCCGCCTGTTTGAATAAACATATCACATTCTAGATATAAATATATATAAAATATAAAAAAATATAGAGATGAAATTTATCACTCAAGTTTTACCTGAAATTGACATATATACTTGGCAGCCTTAAAAAGAAGGTCTACTTAAAACACAAACTTAACTTGAAGCGAATATACGTCATTAATTAGGTTGATATACATCATTGCATTGCTTCAGTCGTAACTAAAGTAAGCTAAAAATAGTAAACTGACTTCTTGATCCAGAAAATAAAAGACGTATAAAATCAGAAATTTGAATACTAAATCCATTACTTAAACCCTTCCACCTGGTTTGATGTTATAGCCGACGAAACCTGTCTCAAAAATGAGAGGTTTTTCCAGAATATCCACGATTTTCAGATGGATTAAAAATCGCTGTAAAAGATCATAATATAAAAGACTCTGATGCTTTCTTGAAGCCGCAATATAGACCGCAAATTACATAAAATAATAAATAAACACGGAATATGAATCCCTTCGTGAGATCTTCTAACTTTATCATAATAATACTATTATTATGATACTATTTAGTGATTTTATTGTTATCCTTAACACACAAAAACTATACGTTTGTTACTGTAATTAGATTAATTGTCATAATCACTTTTACTCTTGTAAAATGCACAGAAATAGACTGTATTTACAAACGTAATGATAAAAAACTCGTTAGAGTTAATTATTTTGCTGTTATGTATTTTTTTGCTGCCATAAATAATTACTCTGGCGTATATTAACTAAAAACAAAGACATCGAGCTTTGTGTTTCATTTATCGAATTCTAACGCACAAGGCTGCCCACAACGAATATTTATTAATCGACAGCTCAAGTCGTATTGTACAACCCACATAGAGTAAGTTCTTGACAATGGGCAGACCAATGTTGCTGTTGTGCAACATTCTGCGTGCGAATAAGTACGGCACAACTTATTTAGTAATTTCATTTAGAGCCTTGTGTCACGTAATTTACTTGTCGTTTATTCTTCTGCTATTAAAGAGGCCTCTTACAGTGAGTCAGTGATGCGAAACCAGATGATGTTTAGTGAAATCCGTCACGTGACACTAACTTTTCTTAAAAAACTAAATATAATGAGCACTTTTATATCATACATTCAAAATATACCAGAGACAACCATGTGCTTTGAGTGTGGACCTGTATGCGAACTCCTACTTATGGAACCTACAAAATTTTTTGTGTAGTAGTTCGCGAAAATTGGACAAACAAAAGTTTTACTTTCGCTAATGTCACCGTTAAAAATGTGAATAGTGAAGCATCACTTTCCACGGTGGGTGTCAGTTCGTTCATTGTGTCAGTGAAAGCTGAATAACAACAAAGGGAATTACATATGCCACATAAAAAGAATTACTTAAGAGGACTAACGAAACTTATTGCTAAATAAAGTACAATAAAGTGCTCTTTATGACAGAAAGACAAGCAGGTAACAGTTGATTGCAATGAATTTAATCATTATGAACACATTAAAAAGTTAGTAAAGGTACATTATTTCAAGACGCTGACATAGTCTCTGAAATACGGTCTCCTTTAAAGTCATAAGCGCGCTGTAAAAACAGTTATTTTTGTATTTATTGCTCAAACAGACGTCCAACAGTAAACATACTTTTGCACAGTCCATTTGCACAATGAAAATACAAAAAATATTTTTACGTGGAACAGTGGTTACGTATTTGGCCTGAGAATACGGAAATTGAGCAATTTGCTAACGTCCCGGCTGTATTTTCAGTTATTAGCACCACCAATCCGCGCTGGGCCCGCCTGCTGGTGATAGTTTGTACAGTGTTTTAATTCTTAAGTAAGGCGTGAGCTCCTGCAATGAGGACATTATTAAAGTGATGAAGATGAACGTTTGGATTTATTACCATTTGTTGCAAGAATCAAATCCACTGGATTATGGTACCTGCTGAATTTGCTACCATACATATTACTATTCGTTTGACTTTTAACACGTGTTGCCTGCGTAAAACCTACTCACACTAAATAGTTGTTTTAATACATAACAAACATTGTGTTTGCCTCATAATATTTCCCGATGAATATTTAAGATTTGTCGTTTTGAATATTCATGGAAGGAAGTTTCGTCATGTCATTAATGCTCACGCGTTGGTGACAAAAAGGAAATAATATACAATAAAATATGAATAGATTCCGCTTTCTCCACAGGCACAGATTGAGGGCATCGTCAAGGTACAGTTAGTTACGTCAGCTGTTGGACAAAACTTCTTGATTTTGTTTTTAGGGAACTTGTTTTTTTGCATGCGCTAACACTTTCAAATTAAATGTTTGTGTAGCCTAATTCTTAAAGTAGTTATAGTAATTTAAAAATGTAGATAAATCGCCAGTTTGCATATATTGCAATAAACTTCTTTATATTATAATTTTTATATATTTTATGCATTTTCAATGCGATCTTATAAGATAAATTATTATAATAGAAAAATACTAGAAAAAATCGACTCGGGTCACAAGTTTTTTCCCGCCTGAGAATTCACTTGTGACCCGAGTCGATCTTTTCTAGTATTTCTCTATTATAATAATTTAACTTCTTTTGAGTTTATGTATTGATAATCTCATGTTAAGAATATACTTTCGATATAACATTGTGGATCATGTCAGGTCGCGGTTCAATTAATGTTGGATAAACTTTGCAAAGATGTTAGTTAGCCTAACAAATGGTGTATGTCTGATATGTTTCAATACTAATTCTATCTTTTATATTCACGATGTGGAGATATAGGTTAAGCGCTTAAATGAGTCCTCGGCGACGCAGTACATGGGGAAGGGGCGCACAATGCGCGTCTGCCGCCCGCTCATCACTCTTTCTCCTTTGTTGTCGTACCCCCGCGCCCCTGTACCGCGCAGGCGAAGACTCACTTAAGCAGTGGACATAAAACGAAATGTCAATCTTGAAATTATATGCGAAGATGTGTGGATATCGAGGTTATAACAAAACAAATATAAAAACTTGAAGAATGATCACAATATAACGAGGTAATATCTGTTTCCCAAAGGTAAGCATACCATGAATGAAAACAACATTATCAAATATATTTTTCGAGATAAATGTAGCTATTTTGTAACTGAACTGGAATCAATTTCTTTTTTAAATCGATTATTTTACGTTGTCTAGACCTGTATATAACACTAATTGCATTAATTACGATACTTTATGATCCAGTTCGAATGAAGAAAAAACGTACAATATAGAAACATGGACTTTATTACTGCTATGAAGCTAGAAAGTTGTTCGGTTTACTTTTTATCTATGCCCGTGTCTTGTCATGGAAGGCTCTCTATACTAACTTATCACCTGTCTCCCCATATTATTCTTTAATATATGTCAACCAGCTCTCTCCGCGTAATCGGTACCGAGAAACACGGCCAACGCGTAATGGAAAAAACGTGGTCTAAGCTTCTCTACTTAATTGATCCGTCGTATACTTCAACGAAAAGCGAAACTAAGAGCTTCCTATAATTATCAGTAAGAAGTTAATAGGTATGTTAAATATATCGAGTATTACCATCAACAAACAAGTACTCAACCAGTGATTTTCTTGCAACAAAAATATGTGTCACCGAATTCTGCCCACACATGTTATAATGGTAAACAGCAAATTTCGTATGACTAATACTATATTATCTCATCTTTTTGCATAAAAAAATAATGATTTACAATTAGCGTTTGCAGTAATCAGCGTTTCGAACAACGACCCTCAAACACAAATCTATTCTCCTCTCTCTGAAGGCATTGGTCACGCTATTTCCAATTAATATTTGCAATTGACACTTAGATGACCTTAAATAATACTCGCTACAATTTGTTGTCTAACTGTTATTAATACAGGAGCTCTCTCAACCTTGGCACTGCTTGACGCTCTAATAATACTTCATGTAGGGGCACGACGCCAACCAGTAGGTTTGAAAAACATTTTGAAATAAAAAAATGTATCAACAACAGAATTGAGCTTGAGTAGGTATAACGATTAAAATAAAGAAATTTTATACATTTTTATTCTTGTCACGGCATTGGAAAAAAATAATTTATGCTCAAACGTTATTATTATTAGTGCCTAAAAATCATACATAAATATTAATATCATATCTATGATTTCCCTGGTTTTTCTTACTTAATTAATCTTAATAAGTGAAGTAACATGTTTTTGTGATTTTGAGTGCTGTTTTAGTGATCGTGACTAGCCGTAGTAGCCTCGAGCAGAAAACATTTAGCTGCATAAAGCCATCCGGAACGGTATTCAGGGCCAGAAAGGTTTTTTTAGCACACCATTATAGTTACAAGCGTTTCGGTTGCTTAAAGTATCAAAATAATAAATAAAAGGTTTTAATACGAACTTCACTCTTTTCAAATTAAACTAGATGTGTTCAAAGTGTATAGCACAAAAATTTATTGTGGAACTGTGAATTCTTTAATTACGAAACTCTTTGTGTTTGTAGGACATACAAAACGTAAGTTTAATACCGAATTGTAGTCAAGTTCTTTTGGTAAATAAGTTAGTTATTTTAATGGCATAAATCTTGGAGTTCAATGGGGCTATTTTATCAGAATATTTGATTACAAATTTTTACAATTTCCTAATACTCCATTATTAATTGATAAATCTAAGTATTAGAGTTCAATAATTATTTACCGTTTTTCAACATAATTGTATCTGCTTACAATACGATACCAATGTGGTACTTAGTATGAAGTCTGATTTAGGATTCGCCGGAATGCTGTGACCTATCCCTACGTCATTGATCTTCAAACGTAGCTCATTAAACAATAATTCCCTTTCTTGATTGACTCTTGCTACAATCAAACAGCATACGTTGTACACTTCTTGTAAGGGCGATTAACAGATGCCGTATGTGTTGTATATATTGCAGTGTGCATACCCCATCAGCTAGAGCTAACATTTTTAATATATTCAAGAATTGGTATGTCTTTTCCATAGGAGGCTCCTATCTATCCCACAAACCTAGGTATTTGACACATTCTTTTGAAGATAACTGCTGTCCACAAACTTTACTATTGAGCTAAATGTTTCTCATCCTATACTGAAATCACAAAAGTTAGTTTTAGCTACACATAGTGACAATCCAAGACAATCGCTCAACGAGTTTCGTTTTTAACGACTCTTGAATATACCGTTCACAAATGTTAATGGCTTTGTTACTTACAACTAACGTGAAGTCATCTGCGTATTGTGACACCTGTTATGTAGATGTTGACAATGTTTTTGACTAATTGTGTTATAAATGAGTGGAGAGAATTAAGATTATCACATTTATTTAAATTTATTTTCAAATGTATTTCGATGAGAAACGACCAAAAATAAGTACATAATCGATAATTTTTATAGTTTGCATTTTCAATGTTATCTTAGAAACTAGTCACCTGCGAATAACTTGTGAGCCGAATCGATTTTTTCTAGTATTTTTCTATTTGGAGTGGTGGACATAATTTGGAGTGGATATTGAATTCGTCGTCTATTTTAAAAGCAACAACATGAAAAACTAAACCGCTTAATAACCGGTAAACTTAACCAACAGTTGGTTAGTAACTGAAGTCTATAAAAACATTGTGTGAATGACTACTTGACTAAGTAGTAAGAAAGGCTAACTTCCGCTATTGAGTAACTATGTAGCTTTCGCTTCTAAAACATCTAATTTGATATAGGTAAAAGTAAATACATTTATCAATTTCTATGATTTACGAAAGTGCTATTTAAGCCCACAGTTGTTTGAAACTAAGTTGTCTAGACTTTATATAATGTGTCACTCATTAATTTTTATTTTTATTTTTAATTCGCTGACCAGCCAGACGATTCGCTTGTCTAAACTGAGTTATCCAATAGAAAACAATCAGTCAGTATTTCCCAAACTAGCAACTTCTTATAAGCTTACTTTCCTTATAAACTTTATTCTGTTTATCCAGGCTCTTCTCCAAAAATTCGCTAAAAAGGTTAACCTGTTTATAAATAACATAGCAAGTGATATTTCCATAGAAAGAAATACGATGGAAAATTTATCCGAATTGAGCATTGACAAAAGTAATGAGTAAAGTAATAGACCTAAGTTATCAAAGTTAGGAATGATGTAGTAAAAAAATAGCATAGTACTAAAAAAGTTTTATACGACAGCACTGCTAAAACAGGTAAAATAAAAGTGCATATTAATTTACTGTTCTAGTTGGCTTTGGCAAGGTATATCGAATATCGATCATGTGTCAGATGGCAATAATAGTGTTAACAAATATTTATATTCATATTTTTTAAACATATATCGAAATACATCATAGACCTAAATTTAACCTTAAATGCCTTTTTTAATCAGTATTTGGTCCGCTTGATGCAATTTTACCTTCTTTATCAAAGGTTCTAATCCCGGTAGGCACACATCTTTGTACACGCACAAGCATTTAGTCATATACTTATTTATGTATTTTATACGTTATTCTTAGTACAAGCGCTGCTTAGTTTGAAAATAAATGACTGTCGTGGGATGCCTATTTTTTTTTTATTTATTATTTTCAAACTAACGAGTGAGAGGGGGGGACAATTGACTCTAATAAAAAATAATACTTTCAGCAAACGGATTCCTGAATCGCAAAATGATCTTCACAAATTCACAACATTTTTGAACGGCCTATTCAACGACACCCTCTGTCATGAGATAGACGAGAGAAAAAATCATTTTTCGCTCTACCATCTAGAGGAAGCTATCTACCCTAAAATATTTTTTAAGATTTATTCTACCGTTTTACCGGTGTGACCAAAATTTTGATCTCATTTTGATGCCTAAATACAGCATCGTAATACCTATAACCTCTGATCTAAGCCACGGACAGACAGACAGAAGAGCAGACATAGCGAAATAATAAGGGTTCCTTGTTAACTTCGGAACCTCAGTAATAGCTAGAGACAGGTATTCTTTATGGTTGGAAATAAATCAAGGCTTTTCATGAATCTAGCTCAGTTCATTATTGATTCATCACTCTTACTACCGTCTGCTAATAAACGGTACCACAACCATTCAAAAACCTGGCGAGCCGCTTGAACTCAATAAATAAACTAGCCACTAGACTATAGTTATCTTCAAATTAATAAATTTATATCTTGTACCTTTCCTATGTATTTATTGTGATTGTTTTTTAAAATGACCCTTATGCTGTATGCAATAGTGAAACTATAAAATAAGTCGGATTTCAAAAGTGTATTGCAGTTCGCGTGGCGGCCATCGCGTGTGACGTCATTAATTAGCCCCGATTGCCCTGACGCTGCAACGCGATGCAACTGCGTGCGGTTAGCCAAACACCCACCAGTATTGCCTGTAGCTGTTAATTGGAAACCTAATGAGTACGGTAACTAAAATATATAACATTTAGTTTTAATTCAATTTAAATCGGAAGAGCACTCGCCAAAGACAAATTCAATCCATGAGAAACAGAAACAACACCTGAGAAAAGTTGAATAATTTCCAGTAATAAATTCTTAACATATAAAATACTAGCAGTGAAATGCTTAAATAACAAAACATAATAATTCCACAGCTGTTTGTTTTCAACAATGGCTCGACTATTATAAAAGTATTATATTCCATTTTGTAAGCAGTAGCACCTAAAACATGAACAGATGACACTGGCGGCAGCATTAACACAAGGAAAAATTCAACATGTCGATAGCTCAATATAAGAACATTCGCGAGAGGCTACTACGAGTTCCGCATGATACCTGAGATAAATCGATTTTTTTCTAGTAAAATTTAGTTAGTATGTACATATTACACAAAACTGTACGATCTAGCATCACGCACACAAATGTAAACAAGGTCATTGATTCTGAGCTGCCAAGCACTAAATAAGGAATGTATTAAAAAGTTACAAGTTCCAAGAGAGGATTAATTACATGTCCAATGAATATTTAATTAATATATGAACCAAACTTTCACCAGACATCCTTCAAAAATGGTCCTCGTAATAGAAATGACATTGATTAATAAATTTAAATAAAATTTTGGTCATGCTTATTACGTTTTTTATCGCACGTCACTAAGACCTGGTTTATATAATAAAGATAACTGATAAAGATGTGTCGATTGAAACGCAGCAAGACGTTGTTGCGCAAACTTTCAAGCCTCGAATATAAACAATTTTGCATCACCATAATTATAGACTTGAAGTTTATTTATTTTTTAGAAAGTACGCTTTATAGTATTACGATATTTTATGGAAAGTTTATCTAGAAAAATAAAATCAATGGCAAAAAATCTAAGGCAGCTAATTTTGGGCACGAAGTGGCAGCATTAAGTGTTATATAAGCCCTTATTATAAAATAGAGAGGAGAGTTACTATTTAGAAAATAAACCTGAACACCGCGGAATTACTCTTGGTATCCCGTACCTAAATTATGGAAAAAAATACAATTTATATGTTTATCAAATACACTTCCAAAGTATTTGTCTTTTGTTTAAAAGGTGTGTTGGTGTTGTTTTAAATATGGAGAAACAAGAGACACCAATTAGTATTGATTTTAATCATTGACTTATATATTACAACGCAAAATCAATAGATTTGAAAATTTGATTTTTTGTTAATTTCTTATTTATTGAAATTCTTATATTATATATATTTTTTTATTCTCATGCCAAAAATTCAAGCTTTGAAAAAGCCTGTTATTGTGTTATTATATTATTAAGCAATGCATTATAAGAATTTCATGTACTTATTAGAATCAGGCGTTACTTGGTGGAAGTCTATATCTTATTTATTTATTTTTAAGCTAGTTATTTATGTTATATAAATCAGAATTTCGAGTCTACTTGCTCACTAGGCGACGATATCGAATATTCTAAATATAATATAGAGGAAGTCATAGGATAAACTCAAAATACATTATTTTTTTAAATATGATCTATTATTTCTAATTAAATGGATTCAAATATATACGTGTACTTATTTAGAAAAGAAACACCCTTATATTCGTCCTGGTATAACATTGATGAATATTTTTAAATTGTAAACACAATCTCAATATGATTGTTGACCCTTTGCAACAAGCAGCTGTTACGTGGGGTGCATTAAATCATGCGGGTTACATTGAACCCTAACAAAAAGTTAGAAGATATTATCACATGTCTCTGTTAAATCTATGATAAGAGGTGTTTTTAATAATTTTAATGTGTTCCGATAAATATATACATACTTCAATAACAACAATTGATGATGACTAATAAAATTCAAAGCAAGGTCAATCATATTTAAAATAAAACGAAAAATAAATAACGTGGCATGCCACGCCTTGTTAAACGCTATCCAACGTTAATATCAAGTAAACATTTAAAATATAACAACATCATTATCTGTCTCTTTTTA
Organism: Calamotropha paludella; assembly: GCA_927399485.1. Taxonomy (NCBI): domain Eukaryota; kingdom Metazoa; phylum Arthropoda; class Insecta; order Lepidoptera; family Crambidae; genus Calamotropha; species Calamotropha paludella. Next base: position 13,931,614 of record OV656815.1, on the reverse strand, counting down.
CATGATTATCAGTTAGTAACGACATCAATCACATATTCGGCAAAGCTGTCAATCGTCATATTAATCTTCTCCGAGCAGCCTGATCTCATTTCGGGTGATTCACTTCCCCTTTTATGGCACGGATGTGTCAGGAATGTGTTACGTGACGCCTCGCCATAGATTGTTAAAATTATTAATAAAGAGTCAAAAATAGCATGACTAACCTTAAGGTGGATTGATATGGAAATGGTATCTAAATAACTAACAGAAAAAAACGAATACTAAACTTTGTAGTGCAGTTGGATACACTCCATTACAGAGACAAACTAATTCGCTTAGTTTTTACACTAATATTAAATACAGTTTAGTGTTTCTTACTTATAAAAGCGTTTCATTATTAATTTTAAGATCTAGCGTTTAATTGAAAAGTAATTGTAATTTTAAACAATTTTAATTTTAAACTTCGAAAGGATAATACTTACGAAATTTATTTTTATATTTACAATCTTTTACATCCGGTTACAATCGCAATTACTATCATTAAGATAAAATTCTATATCTTTAGACAGAACTGTTAAAAAAGTTTGACCTATTTGGCTCCCGTCACCTTTTTTTACAGAGTACAATAATAACACTTAATGTTGTATTAATAGAAATAAGTTTTCAAAATCATAATATTTAGCCCACTGTTAGTCTATTATATGAGTTTTACTCCATCACAGAAAAAAATTGGATATAAAAATTTAAGTAATCTAAATTCTTTACTTAAAATTTCTGTGCAACATGCTATATCATATTAGCAATAGTAATTATAATTAGAAAAAATATGATTAATCGTGGTTAGCTAACAACGCTACGATTGTCGCCATACGTATTCAGTAAATAAATGAGAATGTTCTCACGAATCTTAGGTTGTGTTCAGCTATTAACAGATATCGTCATGCCATTATGACACTCTATCTTGCATAGTGTTCTCTGATATCGTAAAAAAAAATGATAGCAACCATTTTTTACGTTGGAAAAAAAACAGAGACAATTACATATACTCCACAGTTTGAGTTTGAATATTATTTCACTAATTAGTCATGGTTATTTTTACGAACATATTTTATTTTTACTAAACACAAGTTTAGTATCTTTAAATAAACGCATGTCATCCGCAAGCCAAACGATTTCATAATAGCATTGGCACTCCATAGTATTTGACACCTGCTACGACACTACACTGCAGGTGATGATGCGACCAAGATGCAGCTTTACTGTACTGATATCTTCTGCCATTATCATGAATATTCTAGTTATTAGCCATATGTTTCTGTGTAATAAGGTTAATTAACCACACATGCTATGGTATTAAGGTTAAATAAATATTGTTTAAAAAAGACCTATTTAGTATATATTCTGCGGTGTAAATATTGTCCGCTAACAGAATAATCGTTTTATGCCACTTATTTCCTCTCCATTATCATATCTTTCGAATGACGTCGACTGCCTATTTCGTCTCTGGAAGGTATGGTGAAGGTAAGAGGTGATTACCTCTAGTATCATTAGTTGCCTTTTCAACAATCTTAAATGAAGGGTTGGTGATATTGTACTCTACCGACTCAGACAGACGCATCTTAAGTATGTGAAATAAGGGCATTAATTATAACAACGTGTTGTAATATTTACTCGATAAATAACCCATTAACTGACTGACTTGTTTAAGATATTTTAAAAGGTTGACTCTGTATAGGTGTTTCAGACAATATTAGTAAAGCTTTACTTTGAGAAATTGAAGAAACATTAAATTTACGAAGACTGATAAAATCTTTGGTAGTGGTTAGGGCCAAGTAAATTAAAAGTGTTCAGAGATTGAACCTCTTATTTTTCGACAATCTTAATAGGTTACACCCTTATTCAATACGGAAAACAAACTATAAAAAATATATGTAAATAGTCTATCTACAAAACGTAACTGGATGCTGCTATATATGTAATGTAAAAACAAGTATTCAACATTTTTTATTCCTTACGAGCTGCTAATATTTTTGATAATACATCAACTCGTTTGCAACTCTACACCTAATAAGAGCTGTCAGATAGAACTAGACGTCTGTTTTCTATCGTCACTGAGATCCGGCATCACATTCTTTGCGATATTTTTAGGCAAGTTTGTAGATGCGATAAGTACGTACTTATAGGCGAATTATTTTTATAGTATATACTAAATGAAACGTTTCTGGGAGTACAACTCATAGTTTTCACTGTTTATGAGATAATTATAAAAATAGTTAGGTAATTAAGATTGTTACTGTATTCATGTGACCTTAATTCTAATAAGCAGTTTAAACAACACAATATCTCGATCCATAAGTTTATCAAAATAACCTCCACTTTCTTAACAAATTTTCACAGGTTCAACATTACTTCGTGGAAACTTGTCCCCTGACAATAGGTATGTGCATTAATTAAACCTTGTTCTAAATTACACCATATTTAACTGCTTTCACGGCCATAAACTAGATCGCTCGTGATATTAAGAGTTTCTATAAACCTCTGTTATAGGTGCTTCATTATAAACAAAGTCACTGTTTGAATACAAATGAGATCTTATATATATATCTACAAAATTATACCAAAGATAAACCTTAAAAATTAAAACTTTTGAAAATGGAATGCACATAACAATAATAATTAATGGCAAGTCCGACAACATCAAAGATTAAGTAAAATGAGATCTTTGGAGGGTAGTAAAACTAATAGGTTATTGCCGTTTTCGTCTAGAATGTCGGCTGCATAACGTTGGTGTATCGACTGATGCTAAGGAGAAATTTGGCGGATTGCCAGGCCCACTACCAATAGCTAGATTTATTGTTTGCCAGTGGAAACTTATTCCTTATTTATGTGGACACAACACTCGAGCGAAAGTGGGACCGTGTATCGCTTTGATATACATATATTTACAAAGTGGACTTAGTTGCGCTTCTATAGTTTCAGTCGTCTAGTGAATGTGTTTCCCGTGCAATGAACTATGTCATTAGAAACAACACGGAAATCATTTTTAGTTTGTATTAAATTTAAAAATCGTACCCTGCTAAATGACTATTACTCTCCTTAGTCAGCCGACCAAGAGGTGAAGATATGAATCACTAGCACAGCACTTTTATTAGATCTCATATTAATTTAATATTAGTTGCAATTTTGCTTTTGTTCCTTCTTTCGATATTTTTTTAACCTTTTTTTCGTTTTTATTTTTTGTTATATATGTCAGTAATAATTTAAGAAAATATAACTATTAAAGTTTATATTATGTATTTGAAATTCGTTAGGTAGTTAAGTTAGTTCTAGTGCATGATGTGACTGCCTGTAATTGATAAGGCACTTAATTGTGAATCCTGTTTTTATTAGTTTTAATTATTGTCTTATTTTAGTGTACTTATTGTTGGCTGTCCAAATAAAATAAAATTACGAGTCAAGATTTCATTAAATACTTACAGTTTATACTCAAACAACAAAAAGCATGATCACCAAAAAACTAATTACAATTTTTGTGGTATGTATGGTAATCATCGCGTCATAGCTTAGACATTTTAATATTAGGGTGGCAGTAATTCAAAAGGGAGCCGTCTCATATCCCTGCGGTTCATCATTTTCATGCGTCACGCTATCGTAAATAAGCTTTAACTTCATACAGTCTGGGAATTTGTAATCAGTCAAAGCGTTAAGTATGTTAAAAAGCTGCTATCGGTTGAGATGTCAGCTTGAGTTCAGCTTGTCAAACGGACCGAGTTCAATCATCATCATTCATCGAAATCTTGCCTATATGCTAAGGACGTGGGCTGTAACACAAAAGTTGAGCTTACCACAAGGGCTTAGCGGGAATTTTTATAGTGTCAATTTCTTTTATACAAACTTCTGAGAACGTCGTCAATACAGTGTCTGAATGATGTTGAATGTCTTTGAAGTCAGTCTTATACATAACCTAAACACATTCCTAACCTTCTTACATTGTTTGCACGAGGATCTCTATGAAATATAACTTTATTTTTCATTCAAATATACAAAAATATTACATTTTCATCAAAATTTCATATACCGAACATCTTTTTATTCAATATTAGACTAATATAAGCAGTAAAGAGAATTATTTCTCTTTATATTTTACTATCAAATACCAGCTTATGCCTACTGAAGTGTACAGAAAAGTATATTTGTATTAGGACACAAGCTTAAGGAAATGTTTATTTCTTTCCTTCCACCTTTAGATATTCCAATTCCAATATAGATCGGGAAAACGCTATGCCATTCGGAAATGAACCTTAAATCTTATTGTTTCAAGAATCATATACCACACGGGTAATACGTTTGTGTACAGGTTCATAGGTATAGATTAAGAATCGATGCAGACAAGCGAGGGTAAGGGGCGTCTGACCCTCCCCTAGTCAACCTTGAGGGGTTCCAGGAAAATTGCTTCGTTCAAAACAAAAATCGAGCCTTATCCGCGAAAATCGCTAAGTGTGTCCTTCGCTCCTAAAAGAAAATTATATTTAACAAAGTTGTTACTTGGACACTTTTTTAATACTTTTCCCACAGTGTATTTAATATCGGGTTAGTAGAGCGGGAGTGATCCTACCTACGAGAAATTATATACCAGTATAATATAAATACGCAAATCTAGGACGGATTTGAGTCCCGATAGGGATAGACGGGTTATACCTATATACTAGCTGTTGCCGGCGACTTCGTAGTGGATTGGAAAGCCACCCTTGTCACCTAGAGGTATAAAAATCGCCTAAGACTTATTTTCAGACCTAACATATGGGTATATACAAATAAATAAAATCATAAAAATCGGTTAAGCCGTTTTGGCGGAGTTCGATAACAAACGCTGTACCACGAGATTTTTATATATTAGATATTACTATAAATATGACTTGTTTATGTACTATAATGAACGTGTATCCGTTAATTTAGTACCATTCACACAAGTCCACAATATGAACATTGGGCTAGACTAATTCGTGTGAAATTAAATAAACATTATTTTTTATATTATAGTGGTACAGGCGGTTTTCTCAATTCATGTCAAACGGTATGCACCAACGTATACAATGTCAATTAAGAATAGAAAAACTTTATATGACCTCAAATTTATAAAATAAACTACGTAAATAAAAGTAAAATAAATAAACTTTGTAAATTTAAAAATGTAGGGGTTAAATACACAAATTATAAAAAAAAACTAACTTAAAAGAATTTCTTTGACCACAGCTCTTGAAAAGAAACAAAAACCACGGGAAATATTTAAATACACGACTACAAGAAATTATTAAAAAAATGAGATTATCATCTCCTTATAAATGTAGGGGTAAAAGGGTTAAGAACTATAATGTGTTCAACTTAGCCTTGAACTAGCTTTGAAATGTATGACATTTCAAGAAAATTATTCTCACGCAACGTGTGACATACCAATGTGAAATATCAAATTCTTTTGAACCTAATATTAAAAAAAGAATATTGTAAGAAGAAGTTTATAAAACATATGTTTTCAGGATTAAATGAATTACAATTACCTAATATAATTCATTAAATACACAGAAACTGTCCTTCAATATGAAAAGTTATGCCACCAATTTCCGTATCTTCTGGGAAGAATTAGTACGACTGTCTAGACAAAAAATAGGTAAATCTACACTAATATTATAAAGAGGAAAGATTTGTATTTTTGTGTTTTTGTATGTTTGCAATGAATAAACTCAAAAACTACTTAGCCGATTTCAAAAATTCTTTCACCATTGGAAAGCTACATTCACGCTGAGTAACATTAGGCTATATTTAATGCTAGAAAAAATTTAAAGAATTTTGTCCACCTGTGCGAAGCCAGGGCAGGCCGCTAGTAATTGGTAAATTTAATTAATCGTTGAGGATTTCAGAACTTTACATTCTAAAATTTAAAAGACTATACCGGAAAAAGACATTAAAATAACTTATATATTTTTTTTAAATGTACTATATATAAAATCTTACTATAAAAAGTGTTATCGACATAGATCTTATCCAGCAGTAGGTGCTTAAAACTCGTGGAAATAAAAATATTGAAAGAATATTAGATTTTAATTTTTATTATTTGTTCTTCAATATGAACTTTCAATTTACTAGCAAAATTTTCATAAATTTCTAATGAAACTTCAAAATAAATGTTAGAATTTATTTTGTTTACCATTTAAAAAAAAGTAACAGTCATTCTAATCTTATTAGGTGACACTTTATCGGACTAGCACGGAGTGGTCACCGGGCATCTCAGTCCCCTAAGCCGTTAATCTCGAGCAGTCCCGGGAGTTTATACCGGGAAACACGCACAGGGTGATTCACCGCTGTGGGCGTGAGTAAGGAGGCTTGTCCAGTAAGATACTTATTGCTTATACAAAAAAAACTCTATACGGAACTACTACAAGCAGCACAGATTTGATGTGATTGGATTTTTAATTATGACTTCATTTCTCTATTGCATTGTTTATCCATAATCTGCTTAGGTCCTGCCAATGTAATACGAAGGAATGAATTTTACTTCAAACTGGTAATACGAATCTGTCATATTCAACGTTGACCGCCTTCAAGACGAACGATAGAGACTACTCGTTGAAAATGAGTGATTAATAAATATGAAATTTTCGATATAGAATGCATACTGGAAGCGAGTCTAATGATTTAAATATAGGGCCAACCGTATAAATTAACAACACTTTACTACAGTCGATGACTGAAGTAGTACCAGGTAACTTTTTGATCCACAAAAACATGTTTATAAAGATTGCTGTTATAAAAAATGAATGACGTAAACCCATCGAAAATTCGAAAGCGGCTCACACTATGTTTTTCCGACAGAAAGGAGTGACCTGTTTTCAGCCTATGTAGCGATCAGTGCTACTGACTATAAACGAAGCTAGCTCGTAGATAATGGGCTACTTCCTGATACACTTGATAGAGATCCGATACTTAACAGTAATCTAACGGTTACGCTTGCGTTTACATGCGGCTTAGGAAGTAAAGGTAAATGTATAGAAATCGGCACGTCTAACTTCTACATTACTTTGTACCAAATGATTTTGATCTTTATGTTATTGACGCTTAAGTTGACAAATTGATGCGTCTTCGTGTTCGTATATATCGTACCATTCAGTAGAATCGACAGTGGCTGAACCGCTAACACGTTGCACAGTTATTACGGGGCCATACCATTCATTTTGGAACTTTTCAATGTACATTTTGTTATATTTTTCACGATTAGAAACATACAAAATAATATAGACGTGTTTCGCATAAGGTAAAAAATTTTCATAAAACAAAAAAGAATTTCCTAGTAGTTAGTACTTTTAGTGATAATTGATATTAAATAAATTATATTTCACATAAGAATTACATTTTAGTAGTCGTACTGTTATAACTGTCATGATTTTATTCACCTTAGTAGTTGACTACTCCAGAAGCGAATATATAATTTTATATCTTTTTAAAGTAACGCTTCGATTTAATATTTTAAACAATTGTTGCTGATTGATGTAGATATCAGAACAAAATGTCATTCGATATCCGTTTTTTTCGTTCTAGTAATAAGGGTTTTTATTTCCGTTTCCCGTAACACCATTGTATTTATAGTATTATATTATTGGTATATAACCTTTTATTTATTAATTTATCGAAACGTATTTAAACGTTTCGATAATTTACAATGTGTTCGATTTCCCTTTTTTAATAGTACAGTCAAAGCACATTTGTATACACGTTGACGTTTGGATCTATCTCAATGTCATTGTAAGTAAGAGAGATCATTTTATCTATCGACCGTACATTTCAAGGTTAGCAGGAAAAGTATTCATTCTTTTTTTCTTACTACACTTTTGAATTGATTCGACTAAGTCACTTTAAGTTTGAAGTATGTCATGTAATAGAAGTTTGAACAAGTTGGAAATGGAAGCAAAAATGCGGTTAAGAGGAGTGTTTGCCTGAATGTTGCAATTTCACTGAGGCTCAAGTAGCGCAATACAGAGATAACTTTAATAAGCCACCAGTGAAAACGTTTCTTTTAAGTATACTGCATTTAAAAATGAAAAAGTTAGATTATGCATTTATCGCTAACCGTACTGATTTGAAACCTGGTAAGGGGGATATGTTTGTGTGTACACATAAGCATAAGCGAATCATGTTCATATTTACTTAGTTATGTAACTCAATAACTGGATTATGGAACTCAATAATTGGTGTGCACCAAAAGTTATAATTATTAACAGATGGTTGAACTCAAGTGTAGCCCATTGTACTTATTGTATGTAAGACTAGACTAAATATATATTGTATTGTGTTATTTATGTAATAAAAGTCAACAATTTGCTTCTAGTAATTTTCTTATCATTTTATAGTAATAGAAAAGTAAAAGGCAGCTTGAGTGGAATCCATACTGGCGCCATCTAGAATACTGGGCCAGTCATCATGGACAAAGGCTTATTACAAATGTACATGCCTTAACTTATGATATACATTTATTGTTTGTTGTTGTATAAATAACATTATGACAATAAAATAGTATGGCAGATGTATATATAATGGTTCATTTTCACGTGCACCTTGTGCTTGTTACCAATTTAGGAGTTCAATATTTTCTCATTCGCCATATTTGTTCGGTGGCATTTAGGTGATGGAGTGCCTCTTATATTAATAGAGTTTAGCAAGAATTCTGCGTATCACTATTTTAGGACATAGTGTCTTTGGTTATGTCAGAATGAGATCACTAGATAATTATTATATTGATTGAGAATATTAGTTATAACACAAAATTCTTTTATACTGTTTTGAGCAGGTCACATATTTTGCGGACCAACTAAACTACATTTTTCAGATTTCTAATGATTTTTATTATTTTCTTAAAAAATTGATTTTTCCTTAATATAAAATAAGCAAACTTCACACTGTGCTCGGTTAATGATATGGCTCCTAGTATCTCCTCGGATTATGCGCCCAATATACGAGTATAATTAAATTTGTATAGAAATTAACACATTAATAATAAATTATATTTTTTCATAATCACACCAATCAACCGAAGTAAGCCTTACAACTCCATAAAAGGGATACTAGAGTAACCGATACTTAGATATGTAAACCATAAATATAATATATATAATATAATCAGATATATATTGATACTTATTTTCTTGGGTACTCGTATTTAGCACACAAATACAGAGGATTCGACTTCCGGAAGGGGCGGCCCGGTCAAATCCTACTCGACCACACCGGTCTTCAAAAGAACTAATGTTACAAAACATTGCAACAAGAAAACCTATATTTTGCTCTGATTCAAAATAACTACGAAAATAACTGATGATCATTAACAACTAATGTCTATTTCAAACAACCATATTTTTATAGTAATTAAAGCAATTTCTTCATTGATCAGCCCGTGAAGCAAACTAAAGAACAAAGAGATTGCGACACCCGAACAGGCGTACTACCACCCACACTACCATGGAGATTGTTTACAACGTTTACTGTTGGTGTTCTTTATAGCACAAATACATCAAATTAAATCATTTAAATACTATTTTTTACCTATCAGATTTTAGGCTTGAATAAAATAAATATAACGAATAATTAACCAACCAACATGAAACACTTTAAAATTAATAATTATCCCAAACATACCTAGATTTTGTAACTCTGAATAGCATCACATTACATTTATGATTGATTGCCAGTAATTGATCAACCATGACACAACCATTGACGCCACTTTCGCTCAGTCTCGGCAAGAATGTGACGTGCAAACTAATGGGTGAAGCATCGACTCGTGAAATGAGTGATAGGATAATTTTGAAATAGTTACAGCGCATTGTCTTCGACAAATCGTGATATAATAACATAATTACTTACTTAAGACAGAAGTTCTCTAACTATTGTCACTTTGTTATAAACGAAAATCTAAATAGCAGTTGTAAAGTATCTTTGTTTTTCATGTCGACACTCGACATAGCGTCATTATGACACATATTCTTATAATTCCTTGTAACTCCTGTCACAGTGTTTGAGCGCAATGAACTCCGAAACTACTTCACCGATTTTTACTCTTTCTCTTAATTTTGCTGGATTTGTTCCGACTAAAGAAATAGGATAGGTTATTCAAATTCAAATTAAGTTTTCATTTATTACTAATAAACCAGTGTATTTTGGAGAGAGCATTGTTTACATTGTCAGAGCACATACTGCCTCTACCAGTATTCAAAAGTAAAGAGATTTCATCTGCAAACAATATCCGTTCAAGATTGGGTATATTAAAATGGAAATTAACTAATTTAGTGAGCGTAGCAATTCATTTATTTACTTATCCGACAGCGCCACAAGGAGGGTTATGTTTTTCGAGAGTACCTATGTATGTATGTATGTATAATTGTTTGGCTCTGCGGCCAGAACGGTTCGATGGATTTTAGTTTAAGAGGTGTCGTTAGATTCGTATTTACTGTGAGAGTGACACTGGGTATATCAAAATAATAAAAAAATAAAATGGCGGATTTTTGGCGCCAAATTCAAATGTTTTGATGGATATTAGCTTCAAAGGTGTCGTTATACAAACTCATTCAATAATAAGACAAAAAACTAAATACCCGACTGCTTTTCCGTATAATTTGGAAATATAAAACCCTAAAACAATTAAATTGTCATACCCGATTGCATACCCGGGACCCATTCTAGAAATGGAGGCTTAATGAATTAAGAGCACATACCTATATTACATTGCAGATAATTCCAATCTACTGACTAGACGGCTGACTTTCTAGAATGGATCCCGACTGCTATAACTTTGGCGATTCTTAAGTTAAGTGCAATCGGGTATGATGACTTTCTTGTTAGGGTTTTTTCATTTCGAAATTACACAGGAAAGCAGTCTGGTTTTTTATTTTTTTAAATTACCGTTTTTCACTAATCAAGAAATATCATTCAATTGGTAGATCTTTCAATTTTCTGTTATGTCTTGAACAGCTTCCTAAACTACAAGATAAAACAAAGATTTTGGAAACATTTTTAGAATTTTTGTTACTAAATATGTTACTTCGCCGTCACCTGAGTCAACGTATATTTACGCACTAGCGAGGGTGTCATCGATTGAAGACTGGAGGGGCGTATTCTTGAGGGGTACTAACCTTAGCAATATTTTTTGTAGGTACCTCATTCTACTCAGTTACATTTTATGTGTGAACTTTGAAAAAATGTGGCTAAATCTGTTGCGCACTTGAGGCATGTTCATCAGCTTACTCTTATTTGATCCCCTCTTTTACTAGGGGTAGTGTGAACAATAAAGTATTGGTAATTTTTGTTTTTACTAGACGAATTTTGCCCATACAAATAAACTATCTGCAACAAAACAATTTCAAATCATTTTGCTGGATCTTACTGCTTATTCGTGTTATTTTTGGAGCGAAGCAAGCGAAGCTCCCGTGGGTCAGCTTCAATGGCGCAATGTCTGTTACGCCATAACTTCCCGAGTTCTTAACCAATTTTAATATTTTTTTGTGTGGAATCGAATCAACAGGTTCAGGACCAGATTGTGACGGAGACGGACCGAATTTTTAAATTCGCAAAAAGCTGATAGAAACAAAAAAAAATCTTTTTAGGTATTACGCTTCGCTCCAATATATGGTGCTAGCGTAGCTTTATGCTTAGCGACTGCATCGTCTAGTTATTCATACACACACTTTTATTTTATATTCAAATGAAACCAACTTGTAAATTTCGAGAAAAATCAATTGTTTTATACTTATTTTTAAATCCAAACACTTTATGTATTCTTTCTTCTAGTTTTTTATCATTACGAAATTAGGTATGCATACATATGCATAACTACATAGTTTAGATGACAATATAGGGACAATAGTATAGTTCAATTGAGCCTGTCTAATGTGGGACACTTATTAGGAAATCCATCGAATTGGCAAATCCATAGACTTGTGACAACGAAGACCTGATAATGGAAATAGGAGGTGGCTGGTGTTAACTTTCCTTTACGAACTGTTAATATCCTAATTTGGGTTTTATAAAATATAAAGGTTTACTTTAAATATTACGACATGATACTGATCCTTCTCTATGGTAGATGGCTTCGTAACAAAACATAATACAGTGATAAATTCAAAACCCTGCCTTAACATATGTTAAGGCACATAATTATGTTTCCATATGGAAACGATAAACGATATTGCAGACTATATCAAACCATATATATAGGTACTGTCAGGTCGTAGGAAGTTAGCGCCAACTCACAGAGTAATTTAGTACCTGGACAGAGTTGGATTTAACCAAGGGAAATCGTACAAATGTCTACAAATGTACCCGCCTGAGTACATAAAGTTTAATGAGTCGAGGGCCTTTATATGAGCTATTAAAGCTGTATTGCAGTTGTGAAAGTGAGATGCCATACGTAGCGCATATAACAATAATACCTACTCCCAAGGCGGTTATGGCTTTTACCATAAAATAATACGCGTAAAATGTTTGTTTATGATATGTTCACTTTTATATCGACAAAATTGTTTAATAAAATTGCTAATGAGTTACAAAACATCATTATTTCTAAACATACTCTAACCACTTATCATTTTTTTATATAAAACATTTACGTATACTTTGTCCAATGTACGATGATACTTTTGACAGTTGACACCTATATAGAGGTTATAAAGTTGCTATTGCAATGTCAAGTCAAACATAAGGAAACAAACGCAACCTTAGTACGTAGCAATAAGGAAGTGGCACCTGTCAAAAGTATCATCCTACATTGGACAAAGTATAGTAAAGATTTATGTTATGCTTTGTTTAATTGGAAATAATGAGTCAGTGCGAACCAAGCGATACCTTAGATTTAAACAATGTTTTAAAAAGCGCGTTATCAAACAAAACACAAACGAAGAACAATAACCCATAAAGGCAACCTCCACGATTTAAAAACATAATTGCAGTTACGAGTGTTACGTGAACAATAGAGGCTGTTGAATAAACTATTGAAGCCTCCGCCTTATCAATATGCTCTACTCAAATGACTTCCTATCCCATCTATTGTTGACTGACTCATTCATGAATGTGATTTTACCAATTATTTTAGCTTAGGGTTAGAGTACATTAAAGGAATGTGACTTCTCAATAACACACCAAAAGAATAACGGCTATCCGTTATTTATCTACATGATGACTTATTTTAAGGTAAATTATTCTTAACCCAGATAAAAGAACATCAGTCTGATTATTTATCGTCGGATATTGAATATGTTGAACAATTAAAAGTGTGTTAAATGTCGTGAGTTTTTCTTGTCATAGGTATTATTCATATACCTATATTGCTAAGAATATTTATATGTATATCCGTTAACCGAATATCCATAACACCATAAGCCTTACAATGCTTACATTGAACTAAGGCTAATTGGTGTGATATGAATATAAGAAATCCTTAATATATTATTTTTTTTAATTTATTTGACAATTCAATTCTAATACATGTATAAGAACAGTACATTCATATTTATAATAATGAAACATTTACTGTGTATGTTAGAAACAATTATACGACTGCCTCACTCGGACTCGCTATGATGTATCTTGAGATAATATCGGTAAAATCTCCGCAACACAATACCAAGTGAGGCTCCAATCTACGAAGATGAATTCTTTGTCCCTGAGTATCGGCAGGTTGGGAGAAAGTAGTACACTAAAGTCAAATACATGTTTACATTTTTCAAGTCAAGTGACTTCTTTTCACAAAGTTCTTTTCTAACTTTTAATGGGAAATTTTTCTAAGTTTTAAATTTTAGTAAAGTTTTTTCTGAAAAATATGTATAAATAAAATAAAAAAATTATTAGTTTTCATACCAATTTACGACGGATCATTTTATTTTAAAATGCAGCAATAAGGGAAAATAGGGTGATATAATAATTATAAGTTATATGGTTTGTAATGATGCAATTATCCGGCACATTAACCTACCAGAAACTATTTTTTTTTCAATCGATATTACACTACTACACGTATTTGATTTTAAGTTAAAAATTTAATGAAATTTTTTGTTGAGGTCGATGTGCTGTTGGTTGTAAACCGAAAAGCTTGGTAGATTATAAATGCTATAAGCTTTATTCATTCACGTCGTGGTCTTATGTTATAACTTTATTGTAATCTTAAAATTGCGGGATTTTGCCTTAATATCCGCGCTTGTGGCAGGTTAGCGTTCTTCAGGCATTCAGAAAACGTTGCTGCCCATTTTGTGGTCTACGAGAAGTGTAAGGTAATACCTAGAGAGTTAGTCGACGTTTACGAAATTCTTATTTATAAAGGGTTGATGCTATTATACCCTGCCGGACAACACTCGGTAAAAATAAGTTACGGTGATATAAAACTTTAGTTTTAATAATTAGTATATCTATTAAGGGCATATACTTTTCATTGCAGTAAATGCCCAATATACTCTCCTTAATGTTGAAATAACCCCAAAACGACCGCAATTGAATGGCAGCATTAATTGTAAAGGTTCGTACTGTGTTTTTATAGCGGTTCTAACCTAATTACTTTTTCTGATGAGACCTACAGTAAATATATATAAAAAATCATATAAAATAAATAAAGATAAAAGAGTTTAGTTTTAGATTTCTATCAAGTTTCAATATTTGATAATTTTAAAGTATTCGGGAAAGCTTTCGCATTATGAAAATTAAAATACACTCGGCGTCACAAAAATCGCACCTTTAATCATTAATAGCTCTTGGTATATAAAAGAAATGTAATACAATTTGATACATAGTGGAAATACATATAATTACCTTTAATTTAACAGTCATTAGATTAAATTAATAAATGAGGACTCTTGAATACGGGACGGGGAAAGTGATTACTGGCTCAGCACTCTGCTAATAGCGCTACCTTGAAAGGCTGTCAAATATGGGTCCAAAATTTTTCTAAAATGTAAATCAACTAAAAACCTTTAGTAACAAAATACCAGCTACCAATGGGGCATAAAGTTATAGTTTAACCTGAAGGCTCTGAGAGTCAAGTACGGATAGCTGAAGCATGGGCTGCATTCGGTTGAACAGATCCTGCGTAGCAAAAGAAGGTTATTGCCACTTTTATATAATTTAATTGACTTACTGATGTGAAAGAGTAATCACGCGTATTATATTGAAATTACAGGCTTGTTGAAATTAAAAAAAAATATGTAGGAAAAAATACTGTGGGTTCCACAACTAACTTTTATACAGAATTGTTTTGTAATTTGAATTGATACAGAACTAAATTTGGTTTTGAAAAAAAATTACAATAAAGTTCTTTTAACCCTGCTGTGCTTAATGCTTTTTATAAGTTTCTCGGCGAACACTTATGTCTAATTTCGTCGTATTATGTGTTTGAGGATTTTGACTTCCGTGCATAACTGAAATAACTGTGAGTGGAATTCGTGGATCAATCCACGAATTCCATTTAAAGCGAGTGGTCTTATATTTAGCAGCAGTTTTATTATTGTTATTGATCTATGATACAGCACATATGGCGGTCCATTTGGAGGATAACCCAAGTTGATTGTGTTTATGAGAGTGATGAAACTCGCCCGGCCTCGAGATTCTCAGTTCCACCAATGAGAGGCCGCCTGGACAAGTCATCGCAATTTAAATCATTAAAGAAAAGAGAAATAAAGCCGAGTCCACATTGTGCGGGTTGGGTCCTTTATATTAAATTGTAACATTATTTTTGGGTAATCGACTGTCAAAAAAGAAAACTCATTTCTTCGGGTTAGTATCTCAATTTGTTTTTAAAAATTGTAAACTTATCCCCTCATGCGATTTACAAAGAAACAAAAACGAGTCATTCGTGTGTAAAAATGTACTCATACGTACTTTGCGTGCACATTAATATTCTCATCCAATGTAATGTTGTATACAGGTTTTCACAACTTATACGCTTTAAGTTTATGACCATTACAGCAACAGTCATCAAGTAAAACTCTCCGTTTACAGTTAAGCACGTATAGTTTATAAAATCTATCGGTGCGATGTAGCTATCAAACTAGCGTTAAACAGCCGATTTTATACAAGAAGCCTTGTAAGTGGAGTGTAAACTAAGGATACCTAGTAATTCAGTACACCTTTTCATGGAATTAAAAATTACTTTAGGGTAAAATGAGCAAAACACTACTTATTCTAAGCTTCCCTCTTTATTTGTTAAGGGGATATTCATTATTGATATACGTATTAATATGGAAGATTAATAAAAAACATTTAATGAGAAAAGAGGGGTTAATTAAGGAATTCGTGTGACAATTTCTACCGCACATTGATGAGGGTAGTTACATGAGTATCGAATTCAGCCTCTATTCGTGTAATTGTATCAGCTACTACTTTAAAAATACTACCACAAACCTGCAACTAAACGAATTTGGTTAGAAATGGGACTTGTAAAAAATGTAAACATGTATTTGTATCCCACTGTCTTTCGTAGACATGTGAGTTGTTTGCAGAGAATATAAGTCGCGCGCGAGAAATCTTTATGAAATTCATCCTGCTACGAGTGTAGGGTAGGACACAACTCTGCGGGAAGGAAAATTATTTAAGTTATTGTCCTGTTATAATGTTAATTTCAATATATTTATGCAAAACGTTACTGCTTGTAAATACTTTTTCTAATACGGCAGTCGAGAGAATGCAAGATTGACAGCTCATGTCTTAAATCCCTTCACTTAGAAATATATATTTTTTTTAATATGACAGCTATCAATATTGCATTCTCTTGGTGTTTGCACTCCAATCACTGTTAACTTAAAAATGAATTACTTTTATTTTTATATTAACAACTTTAGTTAAGAATTGAGCATATGAAATCTGTATGTATCGAATCCAATCCAATTAAGCTTTTGCATTTTAAATAAGTGCATTTATAGTTTGTCTCCTTGACAATTCATAGAAGCCGTATTGCTTCCAACAGACGATGTTAAGTCATGAACCAAAGATGCACCAGTTTAATATTATATACTTAGGTACTGCGACACATAATAACTAATGGAATAATTTGGTGTCCGTAAAGAATAAATTTAAAAAATAATATAATTGTTATGTCTTTTATTTGATAAAGCAATAGCGTGTGTACAGCCCAACACTATGCAAGCGAGATTGGCATAAAATTATACGTCTGGTAGTTACTTCACTTAATGTAGGTACTATGAAATATTTGTTTGACTCACGCGAATAGATCATCAGTAACTCTAGTCTCTGTTTTAGGGAAATACATAATATTAATAAAAGTTACTTAAATAAGATGTTAGATCATATGAATTGAATTAAAAATGATAATAATTTTAGTTAATTATTTGATTAATACGCAGTAAGGTCAATTAAACAATTGAGTACAAATAAATTTGATCTATTTACCATTCGGGCGATATTCGTTGAAGCTCTTGATCCGCATTTTCTTTTCTCAATGTATCCTTTTCGAGGTTTCGAGTTAAAGGTCCACTATCACAAATTCGGGCGCCTTCATCACTTTTCACTTTGACACATTGAAGGTAAACACCTCACATTTTGCGTCTACAATCGATTTTGTGTAATCAAAAAGGATACAAGTTACTCAGAAAATTACATTAACAACCACTTTTTACATTGTTTTTCCATAACAAAACACAAGTAAAGACACTGTAACAGGGAGAATTATTTTATTAAATTATTAGTCAAAAGAGCTTTATGGATTTTAGTTGCGTATCGCTTAATTTGACAGCTGCGAGCGCGCTATCCCGAATTCCCGATACAAATATTAGCCTCCCCGCGTGAATGAACAGTCGCGTGCGAGAGGGACACCCTACGCCCTGAACACAGTTGCAAGTGGAGGGGAACGAGTCTGGATCAAAACGGGACATAAATAGAACGG
Source organism: Calamotropha paludella (assembly GCA_927399485.1). Lineage (NCBI taxonomy): Eukaryota > Metazoa > Arthropoda > Insecta > Lepidoptera > Crambidae > Calamotropha > Calamotropha paludella. Next base: position 13,913,715 of record OV656815.1, on the reverse strand, counting down.
GATTAATTGAATTATACTGCGAGTGAATCGAGTTGAGTTTTGATAATTATAAAAAGTATATGAAGTGTACGCTACTGAATGTTGCAATGACTAGTTCTTTCCGTATTCGTATTACAATGTACAGTGCTGCATTAGCCACTTTTGTGAATTTCCCTTTTTTCTAATCATCGGTAGTAGAATAAATTGGATAAGCATTGTGTCAAATCATGCGATACGATTCACTATGCAATAACAAGTGTAAAAATGCATTTCTTTAAAAAAATAAGTGCAACAATATAACTGACGCTGTTAATCGGATCACGACTACGGCACCGCCGTATAAACCGTCAAACGCGCAGGCGCAGCGCGCGTAACTGACGTACGCATGCGCGCCAACTTCAGAGCTGTCGCTACGTCACAAGTGAGTAAAAGGCGGGAGGCTGAACGGTTTTCTTATTGGAAAAATAAAACATAATTATTTGTACAGTTGATATAAGAGCCAATAAATAAATCGTTTTTTGTAATTTTCATTCTATGTCTATTACGCAGTATTTTACTACTCTATAGTAGTAAATTTATCTGTAATTTGATAAGTAAGTATCACATTAAACCCGAAACATATACCTATCCAAAATATGTACGTATTCAATGAAACCCCACTTTACTTAAACTAAATTACAAAAGAATTGTATTAATTTAAAAATAGCGAGTTTAAAGTAACGCTAAAGTAAAGCTAAATTAATATAACCTAAGTAGGTGGGTTAAAATGTATTGCCTGATTAAGAAATTCACACGGTGAATTTTCGTTGAGATATTTAGTTGAAATAAATCCATGGAAATTAATATTAAAATTATAACTATTTCTCAACTACTATTTTAATCACACTTACGGTAAAGAATGCATTATTAAACTGTATTATTTTACAGGGAAAAAGAGAAGTATGTATGACACATATTTACATACGTAAAGAATTATATTCGCCGGCCAATAGCTTTGCGATAGAATTTATTGTAACATGTGAAGGCAAATGGTTTCTACTGCTACCATTTTATTTAACTATTTTAAAGGAAAAATACGATAGTCGCACTCAATAACTCTGATAAAGCATTAAAAAATATTATCTGAAAATTAAAATTAGGACATTGCATTTTAAGCAAAGCAATAAATAACAATTTATAGGTATGGTATTTATGAGTATCTAGAAGATAAATAAATATGCTATCTTCAGATTGGTCATAGAGATAAAAGAAATCATAGAATTCTCTGCCAAATTAAGCATGATAAGATCAGGTTAACATTCTGGGCCTAATTTTAACAACATACCATAACGTCGTTACGAATAACTTTTTACTCGAAATAAAATAAAGGCAGTTTTTTAATTTCCAAAACATTTTTATCACCCAAACATTATTACTTTTTGTTATTATTGAAGTTTACCATGGTTTTTTGTTACTTTTAGGAGTTTAAGATGAGTAAAATGTTTGTATCCTTTAAAAACATATATTTATAAGTAAGTAGTTGCTAAGGGTTTGTTGTTACGAATAAATATGTGTAAGCTGGTGAAGGGGTACTTGTCTTGTTTAGTTATAGGTCTCAATACTTATAACCATGTACTACTAATAGCCACATTTGAACAGCCCAAAATATTTTTTTAATTTGATGATGTATCCGGTATAAAAAGTTAAAGTTACTGTTCATAATTTGGTAAAGATAGGTATCTATACCAATATGCAAAAATTCAATATTACACTAACAATCTATCGTTATATCGAACAAAAAATTGTGGTATAAAAAAAAAATGATGGTACATCGTTCAGAGACCGAAATTCTAAGTACGCAACAACTAAAAATGTAACGGTATGTTTGCCAAATCAGTCATATTGTGTTTGCGCTAAGTGAATGACCCCCAATGCGAGACATCAAAAAAGGCTACGAACGACGGGATAAACATTGTTACGTTTTTAGCACCTTACCCTTTTAATTATTTTGCGTATTCATATTATAAAAACTCAAGCTTAGAGTTAATACACAACCTGTAGTGTATTCTTCAATAATTTAAATAATCATACAAAAGACTTTCTATCTTACTTGTTACTTCATGCCCTAAATCGGCGATCCTAAACAGTGCGATCATATCAAATACCTACGATCTACGAAATATCAATCAGGCGTTACTTGAACCCGTGACTTTTTACAGACCTGTCTAGTGTCTGTCTTAAAAAAAAAATATTTCACTATTTAAAAAAAGGGAATAGTCGAAATACCCAGAAAAATATTTGAAAGCTAGTATGGGTATTAAAAACTTGAATTTGTAGCCTTATTTATTACTAGAGGTATCCAATGTATACTCACTATGTAATAAGTAATGTAGTTAGGTAGTTAAATAGTTAGCATGTACGATTACAAAATATGGGTTTGTGATCATACACTTAACAAAGAGAAAGAGCGAAAGCACCTATCCTTTATTTTATTTACCACACTTAATTAAAAAATTACTATGATCGTTAAGCACTTTGACATATGGATCTACTTTATGGCATTTATGAGATTTAATGCGCTGTTACATTCACTTTTGGGAAAACAGCATATTATATAAAATCTCTATGAAATTAGTTAGCTCGTATCGTATCTGACACAGCCTATGCCATCTAGTTGAGATAGTCAGCGATTAAGCAAGGTATTCTAGTAACATACCATCGATCTACAAAAAGTATGAACAACATTACGAAGTAGTAACTACGCTCCTCAAAAGATGTCGCTGTAGTCCATTTGTTTTTTTTTCTTATTATAATACGACATCTGTGACCTTGGTAAGTGTATACATATATTTATAATTAAAACACTTCAATGCAAGAAAATTTCAAGGCAATAAATATTAATATTTATTATAAGTTCTATTTCGTCTAAACAACTTGATAATACACCGCCGTATAGCTTAAACATTTAAGTATTTGATTAAAATGTAATTACTATTTTGTTTTCCTCACCAATTTGTTTTATATTCCGCCGCCGTTGCGTCTTTTGATGGATTTCATTTTCAACACCACTAACATCACTACCTTCTAAATCATCACCTTTATAAATAGTTGTAGCTATTTCAAATATTTCAGCTACAATATACAATATTATACCAATCATGTTTTAAACTACTTGTATTGAACACTACACTATCATTTTCACTTATTATTGTCTCCTTTTTTTCCTTTTAGTTTGTATATAATCCACTAATTTATTGAAAAAGAATATATATTTTTTTAGGTGTTTTATATTTAGACTTAAACTTGAACAGTGTTGCAAATGAGAAAAAACTTTTAAAACCTTCATAACCACAGTACTAATTGGAACTATCTCTCCCACAGTCTACTGAACTTACGATAGTGTCTAAATAGTTTATCTTTTGGGTTATCAGTAAGAGTCCGTCGGATCTAAGAAGGTAAGTAAATGACTGATGAACAAACACAATACATGACACTCTGGGAATCTCTTCGTGATTTCTAAAATTATGGTTATAAATTTACACTGCACACTTAATGAGTAAAACAGGTTGACTAGAAGTAGAATATTATTCGTTGTTTTGAACAACCGACTGTTCTATATAAAACGAAATTATTGGAATTTGATATTGTACTTAAAATATGTACATATACGCAAAAGGTAGAGCTCATCAAGCTTTTTTAAATAAGTTTTCTTTGATCTAGGTAGGTACTGGTTGAAAGTACAATTGTAATAAAAATAAACGTATGTTACCTGATCTAATAGATTTTATCTTGTTACATTATATAATTTCAATTATCACTTGTCTTTACTAAGGAGCCGTTAATAAATGATTATATTAAAGATTGACACTTTCATGAATAAACATGAGATGTTGCAGTCTAAATGTAATAAGTAAGAAAGTTAAGATAGATTCTATAGCCAACATATCTTAAAAATTAGTCTTGTTGAGTTAACCTAAATATATGTTATTGATTAACAACTACGAGTTAAGATGTTCCTCGTAACAATTACAGAGTAAATTAGGTAATTCTCTCAAAATACACTTACCCAACATTCTGTTGATTTCCCCTTTTTCAGTCATTATCGTCATCCATGTTTTTCATGGCTTCTCACTGAAAAACAATTATAAATTTGAAATATTGCTGGCATTATAACTAAATTTAATGATAAATTTTGAAAGTAATGCAAAATTACGTCATTAATCGAGTCTTTATCTCATCCAAATTCAAATATATTTAACTATTAAAAAATATTTAATCATATAAACCATTTACTTTTACATAATTATCTATATTATATTTATCACGTTTGCTGAACATTGGTCAATGGACTTATTTTATTACGGAAGTTTGTTAGATGCCTTACCATTAACAGAAATATTCGTACCTTAGTATCACTGCCTTCAGGTCAAACACAATATATATGCACAACAGTTAACGATCACCAACACTTAACAAAACTAATACAACCAACAATATAACTTTACAGCTATCTTAAAAACAGAATAATCACATGGTTTTCACTAACAAAAGGATTATTATTCGGAAATTAAAGGGAAATATTGTAAAGATTTTCCCAGCCGTAGCAGAGACATCTCGCCGAGGGTTGGTAAGCGAGCCTCACGGAAATACACGAACTTTCCCGATAGTGCCCGAATGCAAATATTATACAGAGAGGGACTTGAAGCAGTGACCCCTTTAGAAAGAATAAAAACAAAAACTTTTGCTTTTAATAACTGTGACTGAAACCAAAGAAAACTATTCGTTTTAGTCATTAGTAATTTATGCTATATCATTAGATAAAACTCTAGGCTTCTGGAAGGTTCTACCACCCAACCTATGTGAAAACATGATATTGTTTCAACGCCTAAACTTAACCAGAAAGTAAAACTTTTTAAAGTGGCATAATCAAACACCCTGTGACTGAACGAAAAATATAGAAATAGCTTTCCGTCAAAGTAAGAAGACCGTCAGACATAAAAAGACCTTGTAAACCATAACATTTATACCTTGCGCTTCTAATTAAAAATGTACCTATTGTTAGTTTACAAACAATACGATCGAAAACTTTCACATTCATATCAAAATAACTACCAAATGACACTACTATAGCTTAAAAAATCGTGCAGAAAATACCCAAATGCCGCCCTGTTCAACCACTACCACCCTGCAGTAAAGGTCGTCACCATGTTTTTGGCGCATGCGTCCTAATTCCATACGAGGCAATCGCTACCTATAGAGCCTATAGACAGTTTGAATGTGTTACCAGCTTAAATTACTATGACTTTCGTTTTGAGTGAATCCCTGAAATCTGAACATACAATAAAAGTAAAAATTGCTACAAGTTTAAAAAAATTAAAACTTTCGAACATTCATTTGATATATTACATAGAATGTATTTGAACACTGCGTGCGCAACCTGTGACGTTGTTGAGCGCATTGACAGTAAAACTAAGATCAATATAATGACGTCATCCATTGAGCACGCTGAAGTGCACTTCCTGATTCTGTTATAGTTGTATCAGCTAAAAATAGACTACCTATGTATACCACTTGTCACCTAGCAAAAGTCTGTGCTAGTACTGAGTTTTATTTACGCAAAATGAATGACGATAATGAGAAACTCGACGAATTCAGTTTTATTTTTTTGTTTTATGTAGCCAATCAGAAATTCCTCATTAATGAGCGTTACCATGACATATTATCGTTTTATTCATTTGATATAAATTAAGAGATTTTAAATCCGAGAAACTCAAATTCAAAGTTGATTAGTCATTGTTTTTCATGTGATAATTTCGCTTTTTCACCTTTTTCATTTAATAATTGCAAACTCGCTTTTAAAAATTAATCAAAGTTACGAATTTTCTTTGACAATTTTTCACTTATTGTAATGTTTTTATTACCTGGTCTAAATCCGGGTTAAAAGTGGCCAGTAAGATAGAATGATATGACCCAAACAAATCTATTTACTCGGACTTTAAAGGCGTTTAGGTTGTATGTCCTCCCAAATATAGATGCAAGCAGAAAATCCCGCTCCTTCTTTACCAAAACGCATCACAAAAACTCGGACTATTGTGAATGTGACTCACATACCAAGGGTTCTGTACAGACTGTTCGGAATTCTTATGTCATTCGACTGGTTTCGTTTAAATAAAATAATTTAAAATGTTCCGCTAAAATATTTCGATTTTGGCCATCTTTTCCACTTAGAAAAGATACTTACTTAAGTTATTAGTTTCCTTTAAAATCAATTCTCGAAACCAAAACTGCGACAGTAAAAGTCGACATTTTTCCGAATCATTTTCTTTACTTGTGCTATGAGACTTCATGTCTGACAGAATGTGTCCTACGTACCCTATCTCCAATATCATATATTGTGGACAAAAATTTCCCTATATTTGCACAAAGAAAGAGTCCAACTACGAGATTTAATTTTAGTCCACGTTTTAAAACAAGGAAGCTTAAGGAAGATTTACCTGCAAGGTATTATATTTTTATACTGTTCTATAGACTTAATAATCATAACGATAATCATTTAACTCTTTATGTTTTCTTTATATCTTTCTTTTTAATAATTATAACCAAAAAAAATTATACTAATTATGGTGGAGTGATCTCAGCTAGGTGTCTGTTCTCCTCGAATAACTTAATTGGAGCGGAGCGAAGCGAAGCTCCCATGGATCAGCTTCAATGACGCAATGTCTGTTACACCATAACTTCCAGAGTTCTTAACCGATTTTAATATTTTTTTATGGTGAATCAAATCAACAGGTTTAGGACCAGATGGTGACGGAGCCCGAATTTGGAAATTCGCAACAATTTTTTTTTCTTTTTTAGGTATTACGTTCCGCTCCAATATATGGTGCTAGCGTAGCTTTATGCTTAGCGACTGCATCACCTAGTACTTACTTAAATTAGGAACAAAATTATAGTTTAACTTTAGTGCTACATACATTTAAATTTATTAAAAATATAATTAAATGAAGGTAGGTGATAATGCATATCAATGAAAAAAAAATTCAATTGTTTCAAACTTTCCCGCGTCTATTCCAAAATATCAGAATGACGTTTAGTTTGTCTAATGTCGGACAAGACAATTTTACTTGATAAGCTTTACTTTTTGACTTCGAGGTTTGAAAACTATAGAAGATATAACTTTAGTTATTTTGTTTTCTGAACTTACCTATATAGGTAATAGTTAGTCTTAGAAGCAGTTACTAACAAAAATATCGTACTTTAGAAATATGTGATCCATTTGAAATAGCTATTCTAAATGTTCTGTCTCTTTTCTTTGAACTTAAAATCACGATTCAATGACATGCAACTACAAAGACATAACGGTTCATTACTTGAGTTTATAATATGATGCAGTCTACTAGGAAGAGATATTCTGCAACGTTTCAGTAAACAGCATGATTTGATGTGAAATGAATAAAGTTATATTTGGAGATCTGAAAGCTAAGTGCAAATTTCAAGTATCCCAACTTTACGATTGCGTTTAGGATTTTAAAGTAAGAACTTTTTTCCGTACATAGTATTAAGGTATTTTAAAGAAAATACTAACTGAAACGCAATAGTAACGTTGGCACTTTTAAAAACTTCCTCGCAGGCCTCTGTTGTTAGTCAGCATTCAATTAACGTAGGTGTTATGAGTCGTCCGCAGTACAATGTGTCTATGTATTAAATATCTCAAGGTCGATTTCTGACAGTTACACGCTAAATTCAACCCTATCCCCAAGAAAATAAAACCTTAGAATTTCTGCCCACCAAGAAACGCATATGCCGTCATTTGAAGATAACGACGGGTATATCGAAGCTTTTTGTTTTCTGTTTCTAGTTACAATTAGCCTCTTTGAAATATTAATTATGCGTATATTAAGAACATTCCATTAATTCTTCTTGCGAAGGTTGGAAATCCTATTTGTAAAGTAATGCAAAAAGGGTTTGTAAAGTAAAAATTTTGTAATTGTGATATTACGATGATACGTTATCGTTAATTTCGGCTAACAAATATACTAGATTTAAAAAATCTAAAAATCCCACGTTTTTCAATGTCCTAAAAAGAATAAAATAACCCTGCGGGGCAAAGCGAGGGGCCACTCAAATCGTGGGGGCGCATATTACTAAGAGGAGATTTTAAAGAGATGAATGACATGCATTGATGCCGATTATTGTAAAGATGCGCCCCCACGTTTTGAGTGGCCCCTCGCTTTGCCCCGCAGGGTTATTTTATTCTTTTTAGGACATTGAAAAACGTGGGATTTTTAGATTTTTTAAATCTAGTATAATTATTTTATTCTTTTTAATTATTAACTCAACGAAGTAACCATGTGTTACGCAACAATCGGATAAGCCCCATACAAAAGTGAAAGTTGCCGAAAGTGGACCTGAAAGTGCATCTGGAAAGTTGAAAGTTGCTTTAGAGTGCATTGTCATCGGGTTCTGAACTATCCTGAAAGTTTCAGCTTTCTAGCTTATCGGAAAGTGCCTCAAATTTAAGTTGCAAGATTTTGCCCGGACAGACAAACAAATAAGAAAAGTGAGATAAGAAAAACGTGGTAAAATCTATATAAATATTAATTATTTAGGTTTTAAATGTTGTGGTTGTCGTTTTTGTAATGTGCCATGAACTCGGGAGCTATAGGTGTGGGTTAAACAAAAGTGATTTAATATGCTTCCAAGCTCAAGTTAACGAACCTCCCTTATTAATTTAGCTATTTGATCATTTGGAGTTATGAACAAGTTATTAAGTTCTTATTTATTTTGAATGGGTTCGGTCTTGATCCCAATCAAGCCCGAGGGTCAAAATAGGATCCACGATGGAATGAGCAAACCCAGTATACCAGTATACTATTCACCCTGGCTTTGAAAATTGATTTGTTATAAGTTTTCGGAAATAAAGACGTAGGGAGTGAGTACGATTCCTTTGCTGTGCGCATTATGAAGGATGTTTAAAAGTTTTCTATTTCCGCCGTTTTATTACTATTCTCTATATAAAAAGTACTTACGTCAAGCAAGTATACAGTATATACGCTACTTTATATTTAGTTTTAGAATATAGTGAATAATTAAGTACTACGTAAAACTTTTAGGTTTAAATGTACAGTCAACCACAAATATAATAAAAATAACCCATCATACTTTCAAAGTTTACTGTTGGGATTTCATTTATTCGAAAAAGGCATGCTAAAGTTTCAAATACCACAATTAATTCTTTACATATTTCAGTCTTTATATTTATTGCACGAATTATTAACCATAAAATTTAAAATTTATTGACAATATTAATTACGTGATTGTTTTATAATCTCTTAACATATTATACGAGAAAAACTTTATCTATTCCTTTACTATAGCAACATATTGACTAAGATATTATTATATATAGTTCCTTCAAGGTCAGCGACTCTAACATATAAGGATGGATAGCTAGCTATTCAATGATAATCATGATTGCAGACACACCTTACGCCTGGGGACAGAGGGAGTCATAGCAATAAAAACATCATACAAATTATTCCATTTAAACATATATGAATGGTGTTCTACTAAGTTGTGAAATACGTATTTATATTGTGCAAAGAAATTTTTATTTAATTCTCTATAGAAAATAAAAATATCGATACATACACTTGGTAATAAATACTTTAGTAGCTCAATGATAGAGCACTTGCCTGGATACCGAGACTGTAGATTTGAGACCCGCCTTACACCTGAGAGAAGTGAAATGTTTTCTACTTATTATTTCTTTAGATATTAAAATGTAGCAATTAAATGCATCTTCATGTTTTATAACGCAAAATTACGCACATAACTAGATAGGTAATGGATGTGTATCATAGAATAACTTAATATATTTACTAAGGAAATTTTATACGTGATTTCTTTAAACATGGTCCGTTAAATTTTCAATAACTCCTTAACCATCTATTTATTTTCCAAGTACATGGCGATGGTAGCACAAATATTATATGATTCTAGTTTTGTGTTCACGATCGTTTTAAACCTTCTTATCTTTTTTCGTTTTTTGTATATGTGTTATCGGAATTTCCAAATATCGCAATTGTATATTTTGCATCAAAATTGTATTGAAAATCATTAAATAAAAAACCCAACTAAACCCAAATTAAGTAGCTTAAACAATTTTGCTAAAGAAATCAGAGGCAACGACGGTATCACAACACCCAGACCCCAGCCAAGGTAGAAAATTCATTTTCGACGTTCATTTCATTTTTTATTCATCATCATTCATCAAACCTGGGGCCTCGAAGTGGGATCACCATGAAAACCGGTATACAAGCCACTCGGCTACGGGGGTCGTCAATGATATATCGAATAATTGGTACACGTTGATGCGTTTGACACATTCCCTTTTGTATTATAATAATGCCACTTATTTTAGAGCGCCATAACAGTTTACTGACATATTTAACTTAATATGGTACTAGAGGGGATAAGTAAAAGGCCATTTGATCAGAAAGCTTGCTATGTAGGTCAAGAGACTGAGATTGAGTAGGGTCTGACAGAATGTGTCGTACCCGATGTTTCTGCCTGATATTGTAGCTACTTTAAAATTCGCTATTTTTGAGTATATTTACTTACACAGCGATTGTGTTTCAAAACAAGTTAGTTCATTTGTAGAATAGAGACTTGAGAACGAAACTGCCTACATAAAGCATAGCTGGTGCTAGTGGAAAATAAATTCACATTTCGTTGCAATTGCTAAATGGTATGACACAGCTCTATATACGAGCGTTTAATAGCATTTATGCGTATCGGACCAAATCGGATACCAATATCAACAAAAATCGAATTCTATACTAGATATTAACTAATCTTATAAGATAAATTATTGTAATAGAAAAATACTACAAAAAATCGACTCGACTCACAAGTGAATTCTCAGGCGGGAGAGAATTCATAAAATATATAAAAATTATGAAAATAACTAATCTTTTAAATTATTTTCAGATACACCTTTGGGAACAACTTGTCCCACCTGAGAAAAACTCGTGAGCCCCGGGTAAATATTTAGCATTTTTCCATTTAAATTTATCATATAAGATAGCACCGAAAAGTCAAAATATAAATATAATATTTTTTTCTTATTTAGGAAAATTTTAATTTCGAACTACCCTCTAATACAATTTTCTAATGCACTGGTATTTTCAGATGAACATTAAAAAATAAATTGAGTAGTCGATACCATTTCTAAACCATTTTAAGAGCGGTAATTAAAAGGAGGCTTTTAAAAGCCCACTATTGTTTTTCACCACTCGAATATGTTTTTCTTCTACTTTGAGAGATTGCCTTTATTAAGAAGTTCAGTCAAAGATTTTATTCACATGAAAATCATTACCTAACACACATTTTACTCTATGAATATTCTATAATGGACTTTTCCCCCTAATCATTTACTTTGATTGATATATCAAACGTTTAGACGCATGCCATAAACCTGCCTATTGCATAAGTGTTTTACTATGAAAAAGTATTACATCCTAGAGATTCACGTTACTAAAACAATAAGCCACACAATAGATTTTCCAGACAAACACTATTTCACTTCCAAACTTTTTTGAACGATGTACCGACTGTAGCCGATTAGGTACTTCGTGCCGACTGAACGATTAAGGTCGTTTTGCAAGACTGAATTAGTATCAACATTAAATAAAATTATTTCTTAAAACTCGTTGCTTTAGAACTCATTTTCCTTTATCAAAACACTTCCGCCTGAAACTCGTTTTGCAGAAACAGATATCGTCGTCTAATTAAAACGAATGAGGAATCACTAATACGCTTCATTGTTAACTGAAACACGAAACAGTTGTATAGTGATAACTATTTTAAATCTTATTTGTATACTCGTTATTTTATTACAACTTGAGTTAAGAGTTTCAGAGCTAATCATGCTTAACTGGTAAGCATGATAAATTCGCTAGCTATAGCTCTTTACTTCTGCTTCAGTCAAATTAACTTCATAGCCGCTAATGCTCTATGTATTTAAAGTTATTTTATTACTTATGATTAACCAAAAGAAGAAGAAAAGTAAACTTTTTCACATATTTGAATATGAAAATATCTGTATAAAATTATATTACAAAGCAACTTTCTTTAAATAAAAGTTCTTTAACTTGTTTTTGGCTCTAGCTTTTGCTAAGAATCCAACTCTCCCTGTAATTATTATATTCGTACACACTATATAGTAAGAGAATCGATTCATAACGATTTGAATAAGTATTTCAAGAAGAATAGGCTAGGAGCAACATCCGGTAATCCCTATTGTTTTTTCCCTCCCTTAGTCAACATAAAATATGACCCTTTATTCCACTCAATCTCTGAAGGGTGTTATATCTTTTCTAAAGCTACACTTTGATGTTTCAAATAATATTAATAAGTATGTAGGTATCAAAATGCGTTGATTTTTTGTGATAACAGTGGTTACTGCAGGATTAACTAAAATATCTTTCATTTTGAGATTATAATTTATTCGAAACGTATATTTAGACATGTTGTTTGTATAAGTTAATTATTTTTAAATATTTTTTTTTATTAAAACAAAAATATCTGCAAAAACCTCTTCCGCAAAAGTTTTTGCATAAGTAAGCTAGATGTTTTTCGTTTTGCAAATATGGACTTCCGCCAAATGATGCCTGATTCTATCAAATACCTTCATGAACTTACAGAGACATTATATGTACAGTAAGCCGCTTTGACATAGGTGTGTAAATGATAGATACATAAACACTATTTATGTTTGATTAAACGAAGTCAGTAGTTTTTTTTTTTAATTGAAAATGGCACTTTAATAATATTAAATAGAAACAATACTGCCTATACTTTAACTATAAACAAACAAACTTATAACAGTTGAACTATCAATTACCCAATCTTAGCCTTTATTATCTACATCATCCCAAATGCTTAAAAGTATCAAAAATAACCAGACATGGAACATCGTAATAACGACACCTGTTGTTAAGAAAAGTGATCATAATTCTCACTGTATGCACTACACACTTGTAAAAACTTTTTTCCATTTGAACACAAAACAGCTAAAAACTATTCTCCTAACAACGACGCCAAAACAAATACCCACACAATTTTATTCAAGACTATTGGGAGGAAAAAGATTATCGGATATCAAATATCGGCTTTGTTACCTAATACACGTAGTTATTATGTATAAACGCGTAACGAATATACACGTACCGCCAGCCAAACGCGAGTAGCTCAACTGTTTTATTTTAGTGCTAAGGCCGTGAATACTGCAAAGGTACGCCTATACAAATCTGATGAGCGATATGCAATGTCGTTCATTGACTGTGACTTGTAAAATTAATTGCCGTTCCGATTCGGTTTAACTGAGACAAAGGTGTGTGGAATTGATTTTTTACGCTCATTCTGATTTAAACAAAAGGTAAAGAATATTCATATTTTTCGTTATACAATATTAATGAGTGCACTTTCGTCATTAAAATTGCATGTCTTCATATTTTGTTTAAAATTCTTACTAACTATATAGCTAAAGTTTCATAAAATGTGTATTAGAAAATGGAAATTAATGGAAAAGGGCGATGAGAGGTGTTTTATTCGTCACCTTCGGTTAATCACGTTTAGCTATAGGTAAATAATTTAAGTTGGAGATAGAAGACATAAAATATATCTTTAAGATTTCTCAGATTAAGTGATACAAATATACAATAAAATTAAGTGGAAAAGTGGTGAGACAGGATTTTTTTATACATGAAGATTAACTTAAGATTAATTTAAAGTAAGAATCAAAATCCAGTATTAAAGTTCCCCGGAAGAAATAAATGAATACATGCTTCAATGTTTTAGGAAGTTGTATCCGTATAGCAATTGCTTGTGTCTAAGAGAGTAAAAAAGAAAGTGTCTATCAAAAGTCCAGTTCTGAAAAAGAATCGTTAATTTCACTATTAAACCTTTTTTTATAAAATAGTAGATAAATATATATTGTTTGTTGTAAAGTCCATTTTAAGTACAAACTGTATAGTTCAATGCACAGACACTCGAATAGAAAGAATGAAATGCGAATGCGTAAAGTGCGAAACATGAAATCCAAAACGTATTTGGATGGTTAAAAAAATACCAACTACCTCGGTGACCTAGTGGGCTAACTATACAACTGCTAACTCTTAAGTCACGGTATCAATTTTTGGGGTGAGGCAGTGTATTCATATACACTAAAATAATTATACTAGATTCTGACTTCCAAAATACATACGTACGAAGTTGCGGGCAAAAGGTAGCATTACAAGCTGCAAGAATATGGAGAATTTCTGTATGGAATCACAGGGTTCGCTGGCGATTGGTGGGTGGTATGTCGTGGGCATTGTATAAGGGGCCTTCGGGCCGCTCCATTGTAAGGTTTCAAATAAGCCAAAAGTTAATATCGCGTATACAAATATGATCTTTACATATATTATAGTTCGTTACAATTACACCTCTCTAGCGGTGAAAGAAAGCCACGAGGGTTTCAAGAGACCAAGCAACGGTAGCATTTGAAGGTAAATGCTTAGATTTTAGTGGGTACGAGTATGCCTCCAAACCCTTCATCGGCCATTTAACCGGGTCATGGGGTGGAGAAGAATCCCATATAACTTTGCCGTTCACCCGGAGGCGAAGTATGCGTAACGAATTTACCTAAATATAATTATATAAAAGGTTTCCTTGGCATATGATTTATCTTTATAACACTGATATCACACCTGAACTTTTATATGTTAATAACTTAACCATTAAATCGGACGTAATAAATTGTCCAAATAAAACATATTCGATTATTTAATCGCCGCCGTAAGGACATACACTACATTAGTCAATACTTGTACTGCTTACTTCTCGATATTACTTAATTTTGTGTTTTTAGAGCGAATGCATGCTCTAACATCAAAGCTAATCTAAAACGAAGAGAAAAATACCACGCTTTTTTTATAACTCCCTCTTCTTTTCCTTCTGTAGATGTTGTATATTTCAAAAAACCCATTGAAAAAAATTGTCAATTTTTTGGGTCATGTGGCGCTCAATTTAGAAATTATTTGAGTCATTCTGTATTTGTGTGTACCACAAAATATGGTCCTACCTTTTATCTTTTTGTTCCGCTTCCCTACTTGATTTTTCTTAATTTTTTAAAGAATTTATTGTAGAAATTAAACGATTATTTTATTTGTAAAGTTTACTTTATTATTATAAAATAATACATTATAACATATTCTTATTAAAATATATTTCTTGTCTAGGAGAGTTATCGTTTCATTAAGGGGAATGCCCACGCTCCATAGTGTATTGGGCCCATGATGGACAGCAAAAATTTTAGAAAGAGTAGAAACTTAAACATTTTTATGTAGAAAATATATCCTACTGTGAGGCAAATTAAGAATTTCTCTAGGTTCAACGCTCGGGATGGTATGTAAAATATAACGAGAAACATGTTCTCATTATGTTTTATTGAATTGTAGTCATTGGGGTATATATAAAAATAACTTTTTATACATTAAGTATCTTTATTTAATTCATTATCATCTATCACCACCTACCTATCATCTATCACCTACCTATCATCTAAAAACGGTGCAGTAGGTTATCTAGCCTCATACCTAGCCCAACCAATATACCAAAGTACTGTCATGCAGCAGTAATCCTTGATTCCACAAAATCGTCGTTAATAATGAGCACAGCGTCCATAAAACAAAGTTAAAGTTGTCGTTGATAGTCACGGAACGGTTGAACCACGGAGTGCGTAAAACAAAACCCAGGCCGTCGGTAAAGATCAGCCGGCTTAGCGTGCGCTAAGTTAAGCTAAGTTAGTAAGTTTGTCGATAGCGACAAATATCTCGTTGTCCTTAACATGTAGACAAACAGATGTTGCCTCTTCATATATGAATGTAAACTACTTTATTATTTTACATAGCCACATCGGTATAGTTCATTCAATTAATGCTGTGTGTTTTCCTTTTCGGATACGTGGATAACAACAATTTTAACGTTATTACGTTCAGACCTAGCATGCGCTACTTGAGATATCTCGCGCACGATTAAAGAGAAGTCTGTCGATAGCGATATATGTCTCGTTTTCTCAAACATGTAGAAAAACTATTTTTCCCTTTTATAAATATCACACAAACCACTTGTCGTCTCCTTCTCTATGTACTAACGCATGGACGAGAAATATGTCGAAATTATCGGTTAAAATGTCGACAAAACGCTATTGCTATGTTAGAGTTTGTAGACAAAAATCCGCGGCTAAATAAAACTACTCTCTTGACATAAGAAATCAACTTCTAAGCGCAACCATGTTAGAGACGATTGACGACAAATTACTAAAACAAGAGAAAACGGGTCGACAAAATTTTGTCGTGTTGCGTATGCTAGGCGGGCAGAATTATGTCTTTAACAGCCAAGTGGCAGTTAAAGATATCGAAATTGCAATCAAAACATATCAGCTTGAGCGAAGCAACAAGTGACATGACAGCTGACAATTATTTTGAATTAAAGCTGAACAAGTGTTGCCATTAAAGAAAACCAAACGTAAAAACACGAAATCGATTAATCGACTTATTTTATTACTTTCTTTGTTTTATGGAATATAAACTTTACTTAAAACTAACTTTGCTTTATTTTCATTTATATTTTCTTATTATTATTCATTTATGATTTGATTTATGGACTACGTTGTTTATGCAAAATCTAAAGTTATTTATTCAGTTGAATGTATTTTTGTCACAATCGATTTGAATCGATATTTAATATGAAATAATATCTAAAATGAAATTACGGGGTGGCAAAATTTTGCTACATATGATGTTATAGACACAAACACTTTTATGTCAATGTCAGGGGCGCCTATTTAAACATATGTAAAATTCATAACTTTAAATGACAAAATTTATGTAAAAAATCATTTCCTTGTCTGATAATGTCCACGGTGAGCCCAACATGGGCGTTCCCCTTTACTACCACGCTTAATGCCTAAAACTACCACTCTAAGAAAAAAATGCATGCAAAACTAAAATACAAGTAAACATATCTTATAAAAAAAAATCTGTTTCAAGATTACCGCCATTGATTCTTTATATCATTAATAGAATAAAATACTTAGCGTCCCTAAAACAACAGTCTTTGTAATAAAATTTGACTCCAGCTCGTGGAAAAATAGAGCTATGTAATCTATTCTCTTAGTTATTCGTTCTCCATTAATGCATATTTTTATCGAGTTATGTCAATTCACTTCAAAACTCACCAGTTGTATGTGATGTCCATCACGTAGCGTAGTAACTCGAGGATATTATAAGATTAAATTCGCGTTTTGATATGTTTATGCAAATGAAAATTAACAGCGGATTCTAAATTGAATTTAATCTTATATAGCAATTGAGTCAATTAAATTTCAAAAATCAATTTACACAGAAAATAACTGACTTGATTATATCAATAGGTAACTTAAGCCGTGTAATCAGTTTTATTAATTATCAATACATTATTTCAACCATCGACTGTCAATCTTTAATGGAAAATCGAAAACCTTTAGTTATCTTTTAAAAAAGGGAAATACTACGACAAAATCCATTATTGTACAGTGTTTGATATATATCATTCGCCCTTTCTACACTGATAACATTATCTTGTCGGCCAATTGATACAATCAAATCAATTGACCGTAGCGAACTTTAACTCTCTCAGTTTGTATTAATCCATCTATAAGCCCAAGTCGTCTGTATCTCTAACAGTACATCTTTGGTCAATAAAGAGATATTGTGTCAACTAAAGATAATGTTTTATTCGCAAACAGTGTATTATCTTATCATGCATTAGTAAAAGTGTCTCGTTACTAGATACGCGTGTCAGTAGTTCGGTATATTTCTGTATTGTGATTTAAATGTTGTAAACTCTATATTGTTGAAAAATGGGGGAAGGTTCGGATATCAATGAATTAGAACGATTGAGGTGAGATTTTACTGCCATCTATGAGCGTAAAGATAAACTTTGTGGTATTTTTTAAATATTTACTTCTGATAGGTAAGCCAGCATTACTTAGTTAAAACTGTTTAGTATTAGAATTCCACGTATCTTTTATATATCGCAAATAAGACATTATCTCTGTAAACAATCGATTTCTATAATGAAATATAAATAACAATTATATAATAATTATTTTAATTGCTTGGAGATCGTGTCGATTGCTTTCAATTTAGTACAGTTGCCTGAACGTATGGTATTAACTTGTCTTCCAAAGCATGACGAAGCTCGAGATAAATACATTTTGGCTACCATTCAGCTGAGCAGTTTTAGCGAAATAAAGTATACTAACAACATTAAAATAAAAAATGTGAAAGCATATCATCGTTAAATCTAGTATATCCATTTGGATAAAATTTACTTCTTACACCAGTGCTGTAAATTAATGAAAATGATGTCAGATTTTCATGGCAAGAAATATGAAAAAAAATGACCTGGTACTTTCTGACCATCAATCAATTTTTAAAACGACAACCTACTAAACGACAAAGAAGACATATTTAATTATTTTAAAAAATAAATAAAAGTAAACATGAAGGCTAAATAATTTACTTTGATAATCAAATAAATGGGTGATTCTAGCAATTAGAGTCCTAAGGCTCACTATAAATAAAAATCCCCGACAAACTATCTTCTTTAATTACAGAGGCATATATAAAATGTATGTCGATAATAACTTTAAGCCCCTTATTAATTAAAAACTTTTGGACTTATTTTAGAATTCTAATAACTTATTATATTTTTTTGATTTTTTATTATTTGCAAATATGTACTGTTAACTTATTGATTATATTCTTTGCAAATATGTACTGTTAACTTATTGATTATATAGAACGACTAGCTTACGACTTTTGGATATTGTCTCGCGTCTGGGATTACTTTCGATACTTGACATCGACACGGAGCAATATTTACTTGGTGTTGTTTAGTGTAGATTATTAACATGTCAACGATACAATTATTTTATATAGTTCACCATTAAATACTTTTTATTATTAACAATTTCAGACCCAGTCAAGAAACAGTTGACAGGCTGGCAGAAAAACCAAACAATATAGACAACAAAAAATGGCGAATATTTTTAGAGCCTGCATTAGTGGGTGCGATGATGGCAATCAACTTAGGACAGACATCTCTCCAAAATTTATATTTAAGAACTGCTTGCACAGTAGACTTGGGCAAGGATATCAGTATCTGTTACAGAGGAGTTGGAGAGGACTTCCGTGCCGCTGAGGTAAGAGAGAACAAAATTTCATAAGTTCAGAAGAGGTATTCAGCCTTGTAGCTTCAAAGATAGTATTTATTTCCTCACAACAAAAAAGACTTTCAAGCTCATCTTATAAATATTCTTACTATCATGTGGCCATCTTTGACTTAACAACAAAGATTTAAAGATTTGGTTCTACTTCGTTCTTTAGTATATATTCAATCACAAACATTATTGGAAATCATCTTAAGATATAATTAATTAGTTACTTTATAAAATTGAAGGTAACCATATTATTACCATCATAACAAAATGGTCAGATCATTTATTTATTTTACTTATAAAATATATCCGAAATTTTACTCCAGCTTCGTTTTTTATAATTTCATAAGCTCAATCAAAGGACAAAATTATTTTGTTTTCATATCGTCCAAAATTGAGCTATGCATTGAAATGGTGCATAACTAAAATTTGACATAATTTAACTATCAACTATCAAACTTTTGTTAGTTAATCGCTTTATCTGATAGAAAGCAAAAAAACTATTTTATATGATAAAAAACCAAAAAAACTTATACAACAACAACTTGATTCAGGCTTACAAAATGTAAGGTGCACCTTTTGCGTTATAACGTCAGAATAATAAAGTTATTGTGAGTAAATATTTAGTTACCTATTCATTTACTACACACAAGGCGATATGCTTATCTTTTTACATTTCAGGGCGATGAATAGACGAACCTTATAGTCAATACAACAGTATTGTGTTGTACTGTCACTAAAATATATCAAAAGAATGACTTTTGATAAATTGTGGAGGTAGCACAGCTCTACATATTCCTAAATCAAGATGTCAAGTGACACGGCAAGTGCTTCGCCATTCATCTCGACGGCCTCGCCCCAGCAATACGTCACATAAACTAGAAGATCCCCAGATGAATGTCCTCGGTGAAAGCTATATTGACAGTCGTATAAGAGCAACTTTCTGTTCAAGACTCTTTCCTTAACCTTACAGAGTATGGAAATAATGGCGATCGCTTTGCAATGGCATGGGTCGGCACGACTACTGCTATCCTGCCGAAATCTGTCGCCAAGCAGGTCTGCTGCGTTCCGTCGGAGGGCGGGAGTGCCAGTGACGGGAGCCGAAGCACAGTTTTAGCCGTTGGTCGACCGCAGTTAGTGGAGGGCCCAGCTTCCTGCGTATGGTCACCCCGCTGACTTTTGTAGATGGACAGCCGATTTCCTGACAGAACAGTCGATCAGAGTAGTTATTGATGGCGGCTCCTCTGACTCAGTGGCTGTTGATGCCGGAGTTCCTCAGGGGTTTGGTCTCTCTGCGATACTTTTCCTGTTGCCTATCAATGACCTATTGATACCAGGAATTGTTGGGTATGCAGACGACAGTACTGTTGTAGAGATATACCTGTAAAACGTAAAAGCCAGCGTTGACGGCGTGATGTTGATGTGAGAGGCCATGTTTGAGCAAACGAACCAGAGGTTAAGCCACGTTTCCCAGTGGGGTGACAGTAACCTCGTTCATTTCAACGCCTCCAAAACGCAAGCGTGTCTTTTCACAGCAAAAGGAGTTTCTTCAACCTCACTCCTACTTTCCGATGTACACCTGTACCTGTTACCGACAGCCTCGAGCTTCTTGGCATGGAGTTGTCTTGAGACCTCAACTTCGGCGCCAACACTAAGTCCAAGGCTCAAACTGCAGCTGAAAAGCTGGGCGTCCTAAATAAGGTCAAGCGATATATCACGCCGGGACAGCTATTAACGCTCTATAAAGCTCAAGTCCGATCTTGCATGGACTATTGCAGCCACCTCTGGGACGGCTCAGCAAAATACCAACTTTCTGCACTGGACACGAATCAGCGCAGAGCTGAGAGGCTTATTGGTGAAGAGCAAGCTTCATATCTAGCTAACTGCCGCAAAGTTGCCTGTCTGTCGATCTTCTACAGACTGTATTTTGGTGAGTGTGCTCAGAAGCTGCATATGCTCTTACCGCCATCTTCTTTTTTCCATCGGACATCCAGACGCTATTGCTATTCCTAACTGTCGCACCAAGGGCTTCTCAACATCATTCATAATGCGCACAGCAAAGAAGTGGAATTCCATCTCTGCGTCTGTTTTTACGAGTACTTATAACCCGTCCTTTTTTAAAGCCAGGGCAAATAGGCACCTTCTTGGTAAGCTCAATCCATCATGGATCCTGTCTTGGCCCCCGGGCTTCATTTGGATCAAGAGCGAACCCATCAAAAAAGAGTACATAAATTTGTACATTATATGTAGGTACACAATGAACATACAGAAATATGACACAATAAATGTCAGATTAATATTGACTTAACATGTGTTCACGCACCAGTCTTGGAAAAGTAAATTCGCATCACTTAATGAAAGTCTGCTTTTTCTTTTGTTTCAGGCTGAAAGTCAAATCGTCGTATCTAGCATAAATGTTAGTCGTAGTTTCATTGGATCGCTGATATCTACTGTGGTGCTCCTATTTGTGGGGCCCTGGAGTGACTGCAGCGGTCGCAGGAAGCCCCTACTGATCATGCCCCTAGTCGGCATGAGTGTAATGACGACTGGAGTACTTCTGATGCTCATATTCCCTGGAGCAAATACAACACAGGTTTTATATATGGTGCAAATACCAATATCACTTGGTGGAAACTTCGGACTTTTGCTGGCTGCAGCTTTTAGTCACATTGGCGATGTGAGTAATATATAGCCCGTTTCCAGTAACAAACCTCTTTATCATGTCAAACACTTGACGAACGTCTGCGTGAGTAAAAAGACTACGTAAATCCAAAACCTTAATACCAAGTCTCGCTTATTTTATTTTAGCAGACTAGCGACCCGTCCCGGCTTCGCACGGGTGGACAAAATTCTTTAATTTTTTCTATTATTAAATATTTTTCCTTAACGCCATCTAGCGTCCGGTAGACTAACTACTTGCGGTTAACGCGATGCTATGGTAACGCATATACAGTGGAAAAAGAGCGGACAGACAAACACACAAACAACAAATTTGTGTTCTTAGATTATAGATTAACACAAAAATATCAAACTAAAAAGTCTCTCTTACTATTTACTCATTTACTCAATGTTTAATCTTTAGGAAGTTCCTGGGTAAGCCTTTAAAGGCCTTTAAAGCCCTTGGCTAGTTTTCCTAGTTAAAGTTGCAATTCCAAAAAACTTACACAAGTTATTAAGTAACAAACTAAGCAAAGGTTTTATATGATACATATACACATATTATTATAACAACTAAGTGTATATTATATTAATTAAACTCTATGACTGGGTTCGTCATGCAAAACGTCAAATAATCATCAACAAACCCCTGTAGTTCTTTTTGGATCTCTGTCCCACAGGTGTCATTACTGGAGTGTAAGTCTTAACTGCCAACGAAATTGCCAATGATACAGAACCAAACTGTGACTTTACATAATTATGATAAAACTGAATTGTGAAAGCACTAGTGCGCTAGTAAGAACTGCGACAGTGCCTAACTGTGACAAGACTAAACTACGAAAGACACTATTACTTATACGACACTATTAGTCTAACTGGAACTGCAAAAGGGACAAACCAAGACAACTGGTGCGAAATATGCGTGTTTTGTTTTACTAGCTTAAATAAAAGAAAAGGAATATTAATTCCAATCCTTACAAGTTTATATATTTTTTGGCTTGTATACATGTAAAGTCAACCAACCTGATTCCTAGATGACTCTAGAACTTTGCAATTTGTACGTTGAAGTTAAACATTAATCTCGATTAACTGTGATTGTATTCTATAAAAATAAGGGAAAATACAGCGTTAAAGAGCCACAAAATTTGTTTATTCGACATTCCTAATATAAAAACGCAGAACCCGTGCTTGAAGATGACAGGATAAACACTGAACGGGTCATTGTTGTATTGTAAAATAAAGTTCAAGATAAAATTATTACTAATGCTATGTGGAAAACAACATGACGATCAAGCCTCATGTTATTACATGACGAAAGCTAAGAGTAGTTCTCCCACACGCCGAGATATCGGCTATCATGCGGAGGCGAATTGTATTTACTTCATTTTAGATCATCAATCATTTCAACCTTTCATCGCTAAGACACATTCTCTCAAGAATACCCCTACAATCCGAGACTTAGGGTTTACTAATGTCGTTGGTAATTTTCAGGTATGCCACGCAACAGGTCGCGACGTGACCCGCACTATGGGTACCCACCGAGCTGCGATACAAGTTGCCCATGTGCTAGGCGCTGTAGGTGGGCCGCTGCTCTACCGACACCTCGGATTCTACGGTGTGTTTCCTCTTGTTTTATTACTACAGGTACTAGCTCTGATTACTCTTTATTAGACTTCTTCGATGTTCACATATTTCCATTTAAATTACTGACCTAATTTTTGTTATCAATAGGTATCAGATAGTGACTATTGAATAAATATGGACAACACAATTGTGTGTGGTTGTATTACAAACAAAGTGTTCAGTAACTATTGAGTCAATTTATGCAGCAGGAATATAAATTTCAATTTTCTACGATCTATCTACGGAGACTAATATCTCCAATGGATCTACAATGAATTTGAGTCTGATTGGAAGTCTGTTGGAAACCTATGCACAACAAGGAAATGTAGATGTTGCTCTTGTGTCAATGCCGTTGATTGTTGAAGTTTTGGTTGATGATTTAAGGTATTCCGCCGAAATAAAAAAATATATAAAACGAATGCTATAAAAAAGTAAAGAGATAATTAAACCAGGTTTTAGGATAATTAAACCATCTTGATCCAAATGAATTTCTACTACCATACATGTTTAATGCGTTGCCTTTGCAAATATCCAATTGTTTAAGAACATACGCTGAACACCGTTGAAATGATATTTTTACAACAATTATCTATGCAACTATGAATTACGAAATATAACAAGTTATCAAACAATGACAATATTTTATATAATTAAAATTTTATATACGTGGTAGTTGTCTGAACCAATAGAAAATTATTATCAAACTTCGCATAATTTAGTAGAAATGGACTCATAATTCGGTGGTCAGGATAGTGATTTGCTGACCGAGGAAAAGATGTCATCAGTTTAGCTTTACTGATTTTGTTTATAATCACATGCTATTTCCCCTTAATTATTCTACGGTTGATCTCTAATCGCAATCGATGTCAAAGAGCCGGAAATGCTCTTTACATTTTAGCCTTAACAATTTTTTGGCAACAGACCCATGGCTAGGACCTTTTGAACAAGTCCCGTCATGAATCAATCGAACTTATTAGATTAGGTCCACAATGCCAAGGACTTAAGCGAACTCTGCTTTTCTTTGTGAGATAGAGAAATTAGTATCGAAAGAAGTCTAATTCAACTCGGCTTCTGCCTAAAAGCTTTGCTTTTCTGATTCTGATACTGAAATATATTCTAATAATGAAATTATATTTTTAGTTGTCATCGCTGGTGTACGTGATCTGGTTTGTGAAGGACGTGAATGTGAATAAAGAGAACACCGTGTCTGCGTTCCACTGGCGCCTACCGATTAATGCAGTGAATTGTTTGGTACGAAGGCGGGACGGTCATAAGCGAACTATTATATTTCTGATGCTAGTCGTCGCCCTTGCTGACAGAATGTTTTTATCGGGTGAGTTGTAGATCAAAGTTTTTAAGGCCTATGCGTGTGTTTGTCACCATCGGAATCCGTTGACTTGGAGTCACCTACTAGTCGTTGGTTCCCACCACAGATCTTCTTCATTATAGAGAAAGCAGTCATTACTGCCATTTAGCCGTTTAAATTCATTCGGCCTCTATAATATTGATCATATCCACGGCCTCTCTAGCGGGTTGGAAATTTCAAGAAATGATAATATTAAACATTTTATATCCTCGGTCACTAGCTTTCATTTGTACTTCTAGAAAACAATTATTCGTTTTGGACTTTGCTTTTACTCCAACCTGCCACAATCTCTCATTGGTATTACATAAATACAATATATTAACTCTACTTACATTTTAAGCAAGAAAATTTATTGGAGAGAATGTATAACATGATGTCTATGAAAATTTAAATCTTGATTATTTCACAACTTGTTCATTTAGCGAAAATATACTTTATATATTATTAATGTCTTTTTATAGCGGAGGTGCTTTTGGCGTACATGTACTACAGATACAAGTTTCACTGGGACGATGTGATGTTTGGGAGTTTTCTAGCCTACAGAAACATAATTAGTTTTCTAGGTAAGAGAGAAAATAAAATAGTGTGATTAGGCCCAGATTTATAAAAGCTTCACACGCTGAGTCCGATAGCAAAACCCTATGTATTATTTATGGAAGTTAGATCTGATTGCCAATAAGGTTTCACAAAACCGGAGGTAGATATTAGAAAATCGGTTTTTCAGCTTTGATTTATTCTGACGGAAACCGGTTGTATCGGAGATTGTATTTTTATATTTTTTCGAAGTAAAACTAGACTTTTACCTTATTCAGTCTTTATGATAAAAAAAAATAAAATAGCTATACGTTATAATTATAATTTCTCTATTGAGTCATAAAATTTATAATTTATAAGAGTAATAATGCAAATGACCCGTTATGTATATATTTTTTTATTGTAATAGCTTTGAACTGAAGCTCCAGAACCCTCGCGAAAGCCCTCGAAAACAGCAAAGATATAGACTATGTAAGCAATATGGTGGTGGATATTGCCCTTACAGTAGAGTCTGAGTATTTCAAATCTTGCTTTCCCAAATCAAAGAACTCCCCAATCACACACTTCAATTCATACAAGAGAGACATAAAAATTACCACAGAACTCAATGGATGCTTATCGTCATTAGCAGTTAAATAGATAATTATCTAAGTCTCTAACGCGACGTCGAGCCTCACCGAATAAATAAAGCTTTTATTAAAGCGGCCTCTAAAGTGTTTGCAAGAGATGTATCTATTGGGCAGACCCAATTGATAAAGTTAAGGACTGACGATGCTTCTATTTTAACATCGAAATTTTATATCATGTAGCTCTCGATCTCCCGAGAGTTTCAGCTTATCCGTTTTTTAAAGGATACATTTCGGAGAGTGCGCAGCAGAATTGCACAGCCTTGTTTCGCCGTCCCCATTTTTTCATAACCAGACTTACAAATAGGCATCACCGTTATATGGTTGATATACCACAGAGTCGCACAAAGCGTTTTGGTTCCAACTTTGTGATCCATACCGTTAAAGAGTTCCGTTAAAGAGTTAAAGAGACTCTGACAGAGTTTGTGTTTCCTGATAAATTCAAGTTAGGGGTCTTTAAGTCACGAGTGAATAGGTATCTTCTAGGCAGGCACATCACATCCTAGACCGCATTGTCTCTTACCATCAGGCGATATAGTGATCAAGCGCTTTCCTTTTCGCGGTAAACAAAAAATACATTTTATCTAAAAAGTGGGTAAAGTAGAATTTAAGGAGTTAAAACTCTAAATTTTATTTTATTTTTGTCCAGTGCTTTCAATCCAACCTTCTTACCATGAGATTTCAGTTGAGACTAAATTAACATACCCAATGCAATATTAGTTACCTACTATTTTTTTTTAATATAGGGATGTTAGGTTTGTAACAAAATATAACAGACATTTTTACTGTACATCTCCAAATCAGTTTCGAATTCTATAAAATAAAATTAATTCCATTTAATAGTTAAGTTTTTCTACATTAAATTTTACTTTAAGTTCATAAATTCTACCTATTTGCCTATTCAGATCATTTATCTCTGTTGTCTTTTAAAAAAATAAGTAATAAAAATAATTTATTTTTAGAGACATAGTCCATAGATGTTAGTCACAATTTAATTTCATTCAATATGTTATATTTAATTTTAATATCTTTGATGTTAGTATTGTTTTATACAAGTATGCTAATACTCGATTAATTTCTTTCTAGGTACACTCCTCATTTTAATGGTACTTAAACGCAGACTAAAGCTGTCCGATGAGATCGTAGGGGCACTAAGCTGCTTCTCCTATATGTTAGCCCAGTCTGGACTGGCCATCGCCACCACTACGTTGTGCGTTTTCTTTAGTATGTATAGATACTCATTTCACATGAATATATAAGTACCCATTAAAAGATGTTAATTTGATGAAAACAAAGACAAATATTGCTTACCTTAGAAAGGTTATAAGGTACTTTACCATTTAGAGTTAAATATAGTCTTAATGGCAGATAATAGACGATCTAATAAACCCTGGAAATAAAATACGAAACTTTAACATCTAATTTACGAAATTAAATAAATTTACTTCTTTTCAGTTCCTTTGATTGGAATCATTTCTCAAGGTTCCCAAGTGGTACAACGGCCCTTACTTAATAAGCAGATACTTCCAACTGAACAAGGTAAAGTATTTAATCCATGGAAGAGTATTAGATTCTCGAAAGTTCAGGTTCAATTCCCGGTAGGAACAAATTTTACTATTTGTCTCGGGTGTCATCGTTGTCGTTCCTGTTTTCTATGACACAAACAACATAGCTTAGGACCGGAACAATAATTATATGGTGCTGTATACTTTATAATATTAGACTTAGAGTAGAGTAAGAAAATAATATAATTATTATCATTACATTAAACGGTATGCAAGGAGCTTACAGCCAGTTCTAGCTTAAAGCTAAGAGCGACTTTTTTCTTTTCTTAATCCGTATGGGAACATAATAACAGGCTGTAATGGAACCGCGTGTATTACGTGACACTAATAAATAATAATACGTATTTGATAAACAAATGTACAGAGCCTAAACTACCATGCCTGATAAAGAGATTTGATCCTTATGATCGATTCTAACTTTTGAAGTCATAAATAGTACAAGATGTTATCGATTCGGATTAGGCGGTTCGATTCTCGGGTATAGAAAGCTCAAAGTATGTAAATGCAGTTATTATCCTTTTTTTTTAATAATGGAATGTTTCCCTTAACTAACATTGTCTATTGACAGTATTTAGAGTTTCCTTCTTTCTAGATGCGGTTAAAAAGTTCCACAATAAAGGTTATAATAATTTATTTATATGCATATGATAAAATATTTTCCTGTTGGTACCTATCGAGAGTTACTTTAGAGAACATGGGATGCATTATTATTTTTGCGTGTGACACATCTAATACAGATGTTTTAGGTTCTCTCAAGTTTATTTATCTTAAGTAAGGTCGTGGCAAATATTAGCTTAGTAAAGTATAGGAAACAAGAAAAAATTTGCTAGAGCAATTTCTGTGGTAAAAGGAATAAAATTTCATATGCCGCCAAAACTTACAGTCCACTCAAAGATTACATTTAAGATACTTCAGAGCTATATTCAACATTACCCACAGGTTTTTCAGGAAATAGTATTATATACCACTATTTTCATGTCCAGGTGATAACACCTGCTTCTATTTTCGGTTCAGCTTGAGTCTAAGTGAAATCTGGTGTAAGTCAACAGTGACCGATAAAAAGATAAAAAGCATTAGCTAATTCTACACTAGAGTCCTGGTTATATTTTGCCAATAATCTGTGCATATGGGAAAGGAAGAAGATAGATTACGTTTTAAAATTTTAATAAGGCCATATAATTTGAGGCTTACGCCAACAAAACTCGCACATTATCGCGTCTTCTGTTACCAAATAATCTGCTGTTAAACTATTGTTGATTTATAGTGAAAAAAAACAACAAAAAACACGCTTTTAAGGTAAACCGAACTAAAAAGTAAAATATAACAATACAATAATTAATGAGAAAATCGTTATCGAAATCATTAATTACTTAATTGTTATATATTTATTATATTTTAGTTCAGTTTACCATAAGATTTTTTTTTTTTTTTCAAAACTACATTTTATTTTTTAGGTCGATCTATTCTTTCGATTTATTTTTTAGGTCGATAACGACCGTTTGATGTATAGGTAGCGATCCTGGCGCACTGACGGTCCTGGGTTCGAATCCCGGAAGGGGCAGATGCTTATGTGATGAATTTGTGCGCACCTGAGTCATAGGTATATTATATATATTTCTATAAATATTAAATATCTATGTATCATATATGAATGTCTATCCGTTGCCCTAGTTTCCATGATACAAGCGTTATAGCGCTTACTTTGGGCCAGGTTAAGTGGTATGAATGTAAGAAATATTATTATAACTAAAGGAGCGTGAATTTTCTCATAATTCATGTAATATATTACACAACACTGCGTGGCTGGGTCAACTAGTGTATACTCGTATAATATCAATTCCTTGCCACAGTATTTGATCGCGATGAACTTCAAAACTACTCAACTGATTTTGAGGTATTTTATGAAAATTGCTGGATTTGTTGAGACTTATGACAAAGGATAGGCTTCATTTAAATTTATAACACAGTAACGCGTGTCCGGGTCAACTAGTGTATTACTTCTACTTTGATTTTTTTTGATGAATTGAGAAATTTCTCTGATGAAATATATATTGCCATCGGTCTCGCAAAATTTCAAATTACTCTGACGTTTTGAGGAGGGTAAAAATCGCGTTAGAAGACTCACTTACAAACAAACTTACAAACATCCAGGTGCAGTTAATAAAAGAGTGTTAAAATGCGTTTTTTGCGTTAATTTAAAGTATTTAAGGTATTCTAAAGACTAACAGTGGGTTCATTAGGTAGAATAGAATGTAGAATCTCATCAGTAATTTTAACATGTGTTATAATTGTAGTCTTAACGAAGGCTGTATTAAAGGAGATTAAGGATAATGTCAGTAAGGTTAAGGAATTAACTATTGTGGAAGCAGAATTATACGGTAGACGTTTTAACATGCGCGAGAAAAGCTCTCTTTTATTGCTAAGCGGTTAAAGAGGTGGGCAGTCTTTCATTATCCTAATTAAAGTTTGTTAAATACCTTGTATCATCAATACATCTTACCTTAACTGCTATTCTCTCAGCGAATATAAAGGGGTTGGTATATACTATTAATTCTGAGTGATAATATTAACTTGATCACTTGTGTTATGCAGAATTTTATATGTTCTTTTATTTTTAACCCAATTTAATTATTTAAAAGTGCTAGGTGTAGAACCTAGTACTTTTAAATAAATAATTTGGGTTTTGTGTAATCATCTCATTAAAGTTTGTTTCAATTTGCAATATATCGCCAAAGTACAGATCTCGAAAAGCCACAAGAAAATGCACCCCAAGGTTCTGAAAGATACAGCTGCTTGTATTTTACCGAAATAACATAACAATCAACTGAAATGATAAAACAATCTACACAAATATAAAGATTAAACACCGAATTTCGCAGTACTCATAAAAGATAACTTTAATCTTTTTTCCGCTTTCAATAGCGCCGCGCGTCAATTTTGCTGTTTTAAAATTCACTTTACAATATTTTCTTCAAAAATACGTAAATTTATTTTTATTTTATTTATATTACAGCATCTCATCTATTAGAATTTTTACTTTTTATTATGTTACTACCACGGATCTTTAACTATAATGTAATAAAAGAATTGAATCATTTTGTTCTACAATCGAAAATTATTTTATGGTAGCAAGAAGCGATTTAAAGAGATCAACTAAAAGCTAATGCTCAAAATAAATTGAAATTCGTTTTTAACAACAATTTTTTTTTTCAGGAAAAATATATAGCGTATTGGGAGCCTTAGAATCGGCCACGCAAACCATGTCTGCTCCCCTTTATTCCCTTTTATATAGCAAAACCGTCAACAGATATCCTGACGCATGGTTGATGCCAGGAATATTTTTAGCTGTTTTACAAAGTTTAGCATATCTAAGAACAAGACAATTAGGTAAGACAACTCAACCAATAGAAGAATTACCTGTTAAAAGAAATATCCCTATGGAAACATTGCATAATTCCGAATCTGAAAAACCTATTCTTAATAGTTCAAAAGATAAATCACAGAAACATGTACAAGGAAGTAAAACATAAATTAATATTCAGCGAATAATAGCTTTGAATATTTAGATTACTTTTAATTTAATAAGGTTTAATGTGAAACAGGGTTATTAATTCTTGGTCTCGTTGAAGATAAATGAAGGAGAGATTATGTGTTTATATACTGTACCATTTTTGTGTACTGTGTCTGTATATTATACATTTACAATATAATTTTATTTGTATTTTTTTTATCCTAGTCCGAAAACAATAATGTTTTACATTTATGTCTTTATTTGTTGTAATCATGTATCACTCAAGCTCATGGGTGTACCCAGCTTCTGACCCCGGGGGGGTAATGACATTTTTTTAAGTCAGATCGCCCGCTCGTACAGGGATGATATGGATGTGTAGGGGAAACAATCGCAAGAGAGCCGCCTTTATAGGTAGTCAAATAAATAAACAAATTTAAATATGCATTTTTATTTTCTTTCAATTATTTAATTCGACTTTATTTTAAAATTAACTTTTTAGGATTTTCAGCTAAACGGTTGATATCGTCTCCCTTGTCAAAATCTCCCATACTATTTACAAGTTTTTTATGTACATTCAGTATACGAAGTCTATTTAATCGATCTTCAATCATTGTTGATCTCAACTACTTTTGTTTTGTTTTTAAATCGTGAATGGGAAAGCGTTTGACCGCTATCTCACCTTATGGTAAGCAACCTAAATTGTATTTACCAGGAAACACAGACTCAGGCAGAGTTCCACTCTTTAGCGGTACGGAATACAAAATTAGAAAACGCTTAGTGCGACTCTTTGGAATATAAACCATATAACGGTGGCGTCTATTCGTAAGTCTGATTGTCCGATGAAAAACTGGGGACGGTGAAACAAGGCTGTGCAATTCAGCTGCACATTCTCCGAAATGTATCCTATAAAAACGGATAGGCTAGCTACTTTGCGTCTATGTTCAAAGCTCTTCAACTTATTATTAAAAAGATCGTCATTGTCGATGAGCTTCTCGGCCCTCCTCTCAATTATCTCGAAACGTCTGGAGTTGATATTGGGCGGAACCGTCCCAAAGATGAGAACAGTACTCCATACACGATCAAACTTGCGCTTGGTAAAGATTGAGCAACTGCTCCGGCATCAAGTACCTTCGCCCGAATGCCAAGTTTTTTTGAAGCTTAAAGAGCCAAAATTGAGTGTTGGTAACAATGACATGCCGAGAAACTCAAGATGGTTTGTGATCGGCACGAATGCACCTCGGAAAGTAGGAGTCAAGTCGAAAGGTCTCCTTTTAACGGAGAAAAGACACGCCTGGGTCTTTGTTGGATTAAACCTTACCAGATTGGCATTGCCCCATTCGGAGGCTGCCTACAGATATAGGTTGATGCGGCTGACCATCGCTTCGCAAAAAAATAAATAAACAGCATACAATCAAATCAAAACCAAACGCAACAAAATCTTTCTTAAAGTTGTCGTTTATTCCCTATATGTAATTTATTTATTTATTTAAAAATCTTTATTGACCATAAATATAAAATGGTACAAAAGGCGGACTTAATGCTAATTGCATTCTCTCCCAGTCAACCTTTGGGAAAAAAGAAACATAAATGCGGATACAATAGAGATATATACTTAAACTTATCAGTTTAACATACATATTACATTATATACAATACATACATTACGTATATAACTATATTACACTACATATATAAACCAAATATATATATATATATATACAAACATACAACTAAATACATTAAATAAGTCACAAAAATATGATGATTCCATCACTCACTCAAGGTTTATAGCAATTATACTATTACTATAAACCTTCAGTGAGGAAAACATGAACTTTCTTTTTAAACGTAATCCTACTGGGAGAGCTACGAATAGAGTCTGGGAGGCCATTCCAGAGACGTATATCTTGGAGTGTGAAAGAATTTGACATAAAATCAGAACGGTAGAGAGGAATAGACAGAGCAAGAGAATCAGCAGAGCGAAGTTGGCGCTTATGAGAATCACACAAATAATTAAATTTGCATTTCAAGTATTCTGGGTAGTGGGGATTGTTAACTATAGAGTACAGTGAACAAAGTAGTCTCGACTGCCTGCGCTGACGAATGGGTAGCCAATTGAGTTGCGATCGGTAAGCAGTAATATGATCATATTTCCGCAGGCAGAAAATAAAACGGATAGCATTGTTGATAAGGCGGTCCAGTTTATTAAGAAGCTCTTCATTTAAGTCAGGATAACAGACAGCAGCATAATCAATGAGTGGGAAAATGAGGGAAATAACTAGTGCAGTCTTAGTTTTGATGGGTAGAAAATTTTTGAAACGGTTTAAGAAACGCAAAGAAGATGTAACTAAACGGCTCACCTCAGCGACTTGAGTAGTCCAGCTAAGGGAGCAGTCGATGTGTAAGCCGAGATTTTTGACACTAAGATTGACAGGGATGGCAGAGTTTTCGTACATGATAGGGCGAAGGGAACTGTTGTCAATCTTAGCAAGTTGTTTCGAGCCGCCCACAACAATAGCCTGACATTTTGCCGGATTGACCACAACACCGAAGTCTGCTGACCACTTAGTGATGCTATCAAGGTCTGCATTTAACTTTAAGATAGCGGAATTTACCTCCTCTGCACTTGATTGAGCATAAATCTGTAGATCGTCAGCGTACAAATGGTAAGAGCAGCCAAGCGACAAGGTAAGGAAATTAATAAAAATGGAAAATAAGAGAGGAGAAAGTATACCTCCTTGAGGAACACCAATAGATAAATCCCTCCAAAGTGATACCTCGCGGCCAACACGCACCGCCTGTTGACGGCCGTTAAGATAATTAAAGAGCCAGTCCAATACCAGTGGGGAGAAATTAAGATACTTTAGAGTAGCAAGTAAGATATCGTGGTCTACCATGTTAAAAGCGTTGGAGAAGTCGATGAGAACGATGATAGTGACCAACTGATTCTCCATGCCCAATCTTATATCTTCAGTAACCTTAAGAAGAGCAGTTGTTGTACTGTGTCCAGGGCGAAAACCAGATTGAAAAGGAGTTAAAAGATGTTTGGAGTAAATGAAAGACGATATTTGCTTGTGAGCCACTGCTTCCAAAATTTTGGAAAGGAAAGGGAGGATAGATATCGGTCTAAAGTCATTTAAATGTTGAGGAGAAGAGTTTTTTGGTAAAGGACTGACATATGCTCTACGCCAGGTGTTGGGAAAGACACCTTTCTCAAAAGAGAAATTAATAATGTGCACTAAGACGGGAAGGATTTGATCTAAAATAGTGACAATCATGACCCTACTCACATTATCACAACCAACTGCTTTGGAATTTATTGTAATTGCAATGTTCAGGGATACTTGGTTAAAGTAGATACTTGTTGACTTTGTTGTAATCAACGAAATAATGATATCATAACACTACTATTATTGTAATAACAGAATAATTTTGTTTTTTTTTATTTCGCGGATTATGTATGGTGACGACGTATTATATTGTAAATGTCGTTACTTCTGTTAAATCTGACGAGTTTCTTTCGCCCATTATAATTGTCAGTTAAAAGACGTCCTGAATGGGTGGTAGGTAAAAATGATGGACGATTCAAAAAAACATATTTTAAGTGCATTTGAATAAAGTTATTTTCATTGTCATTTTATTTCTATAACACGGATTTTAAAAAACCATAAAAACTCGGAGAGTGTAACAAAAAACAAACAAACAAAAACAACGGATCACATCTGCTCGTATTCAGATAGCGAGAGAAAATCTGTAAACAATTACGGAGGGAAAAAAAAGACTGTCGCTTCCCTATGACGCTGGATCTGTTCAGCACTGGCTCGTGCATCAGTCATTTAACTCTCTACAACCGTACTGTCATCTGCGTACTCCAAAATACGGGGCATAGACGTGAAAAAGTGTTGCAGAGAGTACGGAACCCTAAGAGACGCCGGCATTGATAGCCAAATGGTCCGACGAGCTACCGTCTTCCTAGATTCGTATTGACCGATCCCCCAGGAAGAGCAATACCTCAGGAATTCAGAGAATGATGACAATATAACAAAAATAATATTGAGGAAAATTAAAAAAGACAATCACAATACGAAGAACTAAATAAATATAATAAATGCCATGAATTATGAAAAAAATCACTGTTATATAGGTAGTAGATCGAACTAAAAAATGAAAAAAATTAAATGTGGTACAAACACACTTTTATGGTAAACCGAACTAAAGAGTAATAAATAAATTTCAATATTAAGTAATTAATAAGAAAATCAAAGTCATTGTAAGAAAAGCGTGGGATGCTTTGTACAACATTCTTCTTAAACTAACGAGTATAGGTACGCTAAAGCGCTCCGAGTATAGGTAGGAACGATCGGCGTGATTCGGTAAGCTGAGATTACTAATATTCGTCCGCCCTTGCCCAAGCTGCTAAAGTCTGTTCATTCTAACTTGTCCTGTTTTGTAAACAATCTTGGCCCAACTTTTTAACAATATCACCCATTTATTTTTTTTAATTTTTAAATAAAAAGGAGTGCTAAGATTGTTTACCAAATAGGACAAGTTAGGATGAATAGACTGTAGATAGATCTTTAAAATTATTTTATAGTTTTCATTTGTTTAGGCAATCTATGTGGTATAGCATAGTACAGTCCTTATTCAATGAGTACTAAATTAATATTAGGTCCTTACGTATGAAATTGGCGTTATGTATAGGAGCAATATAAAGTCGATTTTGTTTTTCGTAAATTTCATTAATCATTCATTAATCAAAGTATGCACCATTGTTATCTATGTACTTTTGCCTTCTCATATGTAGTTTATTAATCCCTTTACTATATCCACGGGGGCGGGAATAAATAAATTCTCTGAAGGCGGATTAAAACATCGGACTTGAATTTTTTTCCTTCCTTGAATTGTTTTTTAATTTAGAATGTTATCTAAATTCCGAAAAAATGGTAATCTGTTGGAGCAAGGACCGGGGAGTACGGTGGATGTCGCAGACATTCCAATCCTCTATTATATCTCTATATTTCATATTTTCATTGTGCGATATGAGCGACGCCAATGAACGAACTAACCAGGAAATAAACAAATGAATGTACCAGCTAAATGGATTAATAAATTTGAAGTCCTAATAATTCTTAACGAAAGATGAGATATGAGATAAGATTACCGAATATATAGTCGAAAGCTAATTAAAATGAAATGTTTTTATTGATTATTAAAAGCGATATATAGACAATTTCATATTTCCAGGTACACAATAATCAGACTATAATTTTCGGTGACCAAATTTTTTACTAATTTAGAAATTACGAGAATGTGTTAAGACTATGCGTATATTACGGAGTTTGATTTTTTTTTACACATTTCATTATTCAATGGAGCTCAATATAGATTTTTGCTCAAGCGATTTTTTTCATATTCTTATATTATTTTTGAATGAAAGCCGTCTATGAAACTGGATTGGAGAGATAATTGGTATTTGTTAAATAGCTTGCTCAAAGTATTTTGACCTTATTAGTATCAGACCGACAATCTCCTCGACTCTAGCTCATTATACTTGTAGAATTGAGGAAGGAAAAGTACTACGAATGTGATGGTACCAGCAAAAATAAAACAAAATAATACAATTTACTATTGAATTAAAGCAGGAACTATCATCCAATCATATCGCAATACGAAGGTCAAATATTGTAATATCACGTGAACAAGACGTTTTTATTTTTATCATTAATATCTCAATCTCCATCATCGATAATGTGCTTTATATATTTCACTTATTTATTGCATGATGAAAATTACTTTACAACAAAACAAATAGGCAATGTATGACTAACATTGACCAATTACTTTAATTTTAAAATAAATAATTTCAATAATTGGGAAATATCCCGACATATGTTTGTGTGAGGGTAGAGACCGGATAATATATACAACATATCATGCTCAAATACGCATTCAAAAAGGCATGGTTACTGCTTAAAATATGCTTATCATTTGTCAATATATGCAATACAAAACAAAAGCTATTTTATTTCTTAGTCAACAGTAACAATCAGTATTTTTTTTATAATTTTATATATTTTGTGCATTTTTTCAATGCTATCTTATAAGATAAATTATTTTTCTACTAAAATAATTAATCAAATTTTTATTAATTAGTTATAAATATTATCACACAAAAGAATTGTTTTCAAATTAATAGAATCTACATTTTGCCTTTGCTACTCTTTTGGACAAAAACGGTCAGGTATTGTTACATATATTATTTTAAAAGGTAATATTTTTATAAGGAGATAAGATCCGCACGCATAAGGTCGCGGTCATTTTAATGCGATGAATATATTAATGACTCTTTCCCTATTTTTCCCGAGTCTATGTAGTCTCGTAGAAGAAATTAAACTATCTTTGCTTTTATATAAAAGTTCAAGTTTACACGCTTTCGTGGGATTTAACCCTCCCACTCGTGGTTCCTGAGTGGTGCTAAAGAAGTAAACCCTAGCTTCGGCCGCGGCGTGTTACCACCCACCACACAAAGACAACACTGCTTAATGGTCCCAATCGATCGCGTTTCAGTACTGAAGTAGGTGAAGCCACATTGGAGAACGGGTCAGAACAGTTGTGTTGGTTGCAACGGCTGGTTTTTTTTGAGATGCGTACGGACAATGCATCCGATATCCAAATTCGGCGAGCAGCGGGATCCGATTTTATTTTAAAGTATTATCTAAGTGTTCTGTAGATTTTTCTCGAAAGAGTACAACAAAAAAAACAATATACAAAATTATATCACTGTCTTCAAATAAGTCATTTAGTAAAAATCCTACCTAACCGAGTCTGGAAAGTAAAATTGCATTGAAATGAATGTGCTGTACAGAATTGATCTAAAAAAAAGCCATATAATGGTTGATGTGACTGTCAATACCTACATTACGCAATCAATCTAAATAGCAAATTATCGGATCTGAGATATCGGTGTGAGATCAAACAAACATTTTTATCTGATATTTTCCTCGAACCGAACACGTGTTAGTTACTGCATCGTCCTCTCACAATCTGCCAAACTTTTTCGGTTATTATTGAACTATATGAGTTAGATTTAAAGTTGAAAATCAATTAAAGGAATTGGTTATGTATATAAAAGGATAATGCACTGTTGACTGTACATACTTATTAAGATTTTACTTATCATGTCACAAAATTACTACAAATTAATTACTCATATATTATAGAAGACCTCGATGGCGCAGCGGTTAGCGCATTAAGGATCGATTTACAGATAGATGGTCAAAAGTCACCTCAAAGGATTGGTTTGCATTTACATCTGCAGTACATAACACGCACGATTTTGCACTGGGCCTGCATTGGATTTAATGTTTTCAACTCTGGAGAAAGTCTATAACCAGTATCACAGTGGGGACATTAGTGTGCTGATGATGAATTACTCATATACTTATAATAAATAAGTATAGATCGTGTGTCTCTATATTGACAAAAAATATCTAAAATGTAATGTAATGTAAGCCGTCAAAGTAGAATAGTCTTCACAGTTAAGAGTGTCTTTAAAGGCGACTAAATAGAGTAGAGCACGAAATGGGCAGTAGCATTTTCCGGACTTACGGTCTAACCCACTTGCCAAGCGTGAATATTATGGCAAACTCTCCCTTTTATTTCTTTGACAAGGATTTCGTCAACAATGTGCGTACATCGGCTTAGATGATGATCAAAATATCATTATCTAAGCTGTACCATTTCCTTGTCCTAGTTATATTGTCATAAACAAGCTATCATAGTTAAGAAGCCATGAAGCATTTTTTGACGAAAGTATACTCTCATAAGTACAGTAGGACTCATAAGTACAGTACATCAAATATAATATTATACCAATTTAGTTGCCTAAAACGGGAAAAACATGACTAACTTTTATTGAGTTTCAACATTTAGATGACAGTAGTTTATTGACTTAATAATTAATAATGAATAATTTCTTCGCAGACTATATCAGTGACAGTAAACAATGGATTAGTCTTTTACAAAGGTGTATTACTTGATAACACCGTTTTATCCGATGCGCCGCGTAACCACTTACCAACACACAGTCTTACATGAAAGATTACAATATTATGAATGCTGTGATAAATTAAACAATACGTACGAACTGTAGTTTGAATCCGAATGCTGCAATTCGTGATATATTAGACTGAGGATCTCGATGGATGGCATAATGATTACCGTGTTCAGCTTGTGATTGCGGGTATTAAGCTACTTTTCCAAGGTTACACATCGGATGGGTGACCAAGAGTTTATTATACCAAGTTCCTTCCTTCTTTGGACGACACGTTAAGCAATCAATACCATCGTTAACATCCTCCAATTGGGGAGCGTAGCAAGTTACTACTGTTCTGAGCGGTTTTGTTTGACAATTTAAATAATAAATAATTCATTTAAAAGATATTATATTATACTGAATATAAAAATATTTCCGTGTGAACGGTCGCGTTGGTTTAAAGGAGCATTAATATTTTACCTAACAAGGGGAGTACCAAACTTGGGAATCACAGATTTCGGTGATTTTTATATATGTTGTAGAGTAGTATCCCCTCAATAACTAGGTAAAATGGTAAGACGCACTTCACTTTCATTTCAAGAAAAATGAATTTAAAATTTAAGTCCACTCGACTTATTTTTTTCCAAATTTATTTATTTATTTTTATTAAGTATTTGTTATTTATCAAATGATAAAGTTATTTAATATTGAATTTATTATATATCTGATATGTTTATATATATTTTTTGTCAATTTCTTCTGAAGTGGTTTCTGAAGAACAGAACTACTGGTGTGCTCATTAGCGGCAGATATGAACTAACATATAAATAAGACAATTTATTAAGATA
This sequence comes from Calamotropha paludella, assembly GCA_927399485.1. Classification (NCBI taxonomy): domain Eukaryota; kingdom Metazoa; phylum Arthropoda; class Insecta; order Lepidoptera; family Crambidae; genus Calamotropha; species Calamotropha paludella. The sequence continues at coordinate 13,873,685 of OV656815.1, read as the reverse complement.
CGTTTCCTTTTTCCATTTATAAGTAGAACTTACCCTCTCTACTCTGACAAAATCACTATGACCACCGACCAATATAATACACTGTTTAATGTTGATTAATGTTTTTTATTTTTATTTCATGTACACAATAGCCACTTTAGCTAACCCAGTTTGTTAAAGTTGACATGGCGATATTGATAAACTGCAGGGAAAACAGTTCTTGAGTGCTTTGTATTAACCACGATCTGGAAAACAGACGCAAGCATGCCTTCCACCAAGAGTTATGAGATTTTATAGCGGAGATCTAGATATATCCAGTAATGGACTCCTACTAAGCTCATGATGACATCTATTAATACACATAGAGACAAATAATAGCGGTTTGTGCAACGGTAGCGATGTACCCATCTATAAATGTCCAAGGTTTGACTTTAATTAATGTGAGGGATATTATGTTAATGTACAAACTGTCTTTTCGAAAGCTAGTGCGTGGAAACAAATATTTTTATTTTATGTTATCTGTATAATGTTTCAAAGCAACACGCGCAGGAGAATATTATCATTTTTTTTCGAGTTTTGGTTGTTTATTATATTTTTTTTAAGTATTACCGACACTTTTTCCTTATGGTTGGTGAAATACAAGGAAAAGATACTTTTATTTTTATTTACCGATAGGGATTTACTAATTGCAAAAGAATCTATTCCCGGGTCTTATATATATATACGGCAAACGTTGTTTTGCCATGTATATTATTTCTAGAAAAAGTTTTTAATTAATTAATAAAAAATATTGATGGTAGAGGGATGAAAATTTAGAGTTGTATGTATTTTTGTATGTTGTATCATAAAAAAATATAAACTAAAAATTTTGTCTAAAAAATAAAAAAAATATTAGGGGTGGACTACCTAACAATTAGGGGGTTAACATTTAGGGGGATGAAAAATAGATGTTGGCCGATTCTAAGACCTACTCAATACGCTCACAAAATTTCATGAGAATCGGTAAAGCCGTTTCGGAGGATTATGGGAACGAAAACTGTGACACGAGAATTTTATATATAAGATATATAGTTAAGCAGATAAAGCAGAGCTTGTGCTCTGCTTTATTTGGGACTAAATAATTGTTTTTTTTTCAAACACTTGTGTATCAATAATGTAAACGTAATGTGTAATGAAACCTAGCTACGATCTCGCTGTAAGTTTTCCAAATAAATAAAATAAAAACAGTTGTCTGGAATACTGAGAAAAAAAAACTGAACTCGCACCAAACTGTACACAATAATGACGTATTTTTTCCTACATTTTATCGGCTCGAACTTCGAAAATTTTAAGATATGGCAATCATACAGATTCGTTGGTAATGTTTAAGACAAACATACATTATTTATTGACGTGATAACGTCTTATAAATCGATCAACACCGGCTGCATGCACGAAAACGTATAACGTTCTGCCTGAGCTGAGTGTGCAAGCGAGCTATTACACCTATTACACCCAATAGTATAAGGAGTAAAAGCATAGACAAGTTTACCGCCGGTTCTGATAATTATGTATTTTGTGAAAGTAACTCGTTACCCAATAGAATTAGTCAATACCTTTTAAATAATTGTATTTTACCCCTAAAACGATCGAAATTTATTTAAACTTTACCAATATTATGTCCACGTAATATTGAGTAGTCAGTTCCGCTTTTGCTATTTTGCTGTAAGTTTAAGATCAAGTGAGTGTTTTTTAACGTATTTTCAAGGTCAAGTCGAAGAGATCTCAGGACTTGGGTCTGCAATGAGCATTTCAATTATCAGAAAATCAGGATGCAAAATCGCACTAAGGAATCCAAACAACATCAACGTTTCCGATGCGCCGCCTTTTCGAGCAGTGTTTGTGCATTCCAGTTGCTGCCAGCCAATTACTTCCTATGGGGAAGAGGCCGATCGCTAATTCTAATAAAGCTTCTTGAGCCCATTAGAATTCTCCTCTGTAACAACTAGACCATGAAGAGATGACACTGGTATGCAGATAAGAAGTAGTCGGTACTCGGTAGCCCAAATGGAAGACTACTCGCCCGGATAGTGATAGGTTGTGTTCGAGTCCCGCCTGACTCCTGAGAACAGAAAATTCTTCAGATTTAAAAAACTAGGAGTAAATTACGTTAATATAGAAAGAAAGAAAAACATTTATTTGAAACTCAAACACACAACAACAAAAGATGTAGGTATATAAATAAAAAGAATAACAGTATAAAAAAAAAGAAAGATACATATAAAAAAGGAAAAAATACAAATATGGTGTGTCCGAGGCCAAAAGGACTCTGTCTCAGCATAAAAGCCTCTGCGTCGTTAGGAGATGGAACGAACGAACACAGAGGCGCTGTTATTCTGACAGGGCCCCTTGAATAGACGCCACCATTAAGAAATACAAAAAATAAAAGTTAACTTTTACATACAAAACAAATTACATGCACAACAACTGCCACACAAAATAAAAAAAAATGAAAAATATAAATACTTAAAAATTAACAAAAAAATAAAACAACAGAATTAACATACCGTAACCATAGACAAAACGTGAAAAATGTTGACCTACTCTGTGAAGTGACGGGAAAATAGACGCACCATCTAATGATTCCCCACTCGTAAAATATAGATATGATTATTTTAATATCAGACTTCTATCTTCTTGGAAGCATGTGGCATAACTGGTGTGAACCAGTAGCTAGTAGTGATAGTGACATGGTTGAAATCATATTTAGTTAACCGTAGTTACTATGTTTTTATTTACGGGTTCAACTAATTTCACGTGAATTGATGATTAGAAGTTGGTTTGGATCTCAGAAACTCCCGATGATATAAAAAATGGTGATGATGAAGAATACTCTTCCAGAATAGAACCATAAAAAATACTACCATATAAAACTAAGTAGAAAACTTGACTAACACAATAGAAGTATTTACGGTATCTCTATTAAGAAAACGAAGGAAATTAGAGACCTGGCCGTAATATTTGATAAAAATTTACTTCTGTCCTTTATATTAAGAATGAAGAAAGTATGAATGCGAAGAAAGCATACATAATACTAGGTATCTTCAAAAAATCAGGTTAATGATTGATTAGGTTCGTATATTGTAGTGTTATATGGAGACCTCATAACGCGACACACTCGTTAAGGTTGGAAGGGCTACGAAAAAGGCTATTTTATTTTATTTTCATAAGAAAATATACAGTAATAATGTTACATTTTAGATAATAGGTGTAAAAAGACTATGCACCATTTACAAGTTTTCGTATATAACAACTAATGCTTCACAACATAAGAAATAATAAACAAGAAATCAAGGAAACCATGCATGTACACGATAAGCAAAAATAAAGCACCAAACCCTAATAATAATAATATGTAAGTTAAATATAAGTGAAATAAAAAATTGTAACTTACATAAGCCAAACCATTTCTGCACCACAAGTTTTTACACATTTCATAGGTGCATAGTTTAGAAATTGGTCTATAATTGGTGACAACATATTTATCGCTATTCTTATGGATGTAATGAAGACTGATTACCATACTCTAGGGACTATTCCTTCAAAAATGCACCGTTTAAACAAGATGGTAGTGGTATAGCTAGCGAATCCGAGAATTTTACTATAAATGAAGGATTTGATCGGACCCTGCACCCTTTGAAAGGTTAACGCTTTTAGGTAAATCTGACACTGTCTCTAAATCAATCTCTACTTCGCTAATGTTATTCATGGAGCTGCAGTCAGAAGCACCTGAATAACGCTACGTCATCAGTCACCTGGAGGAACGTGAATTGAAAATAGTGGGAAAATATGTTACATATATCTATACCGTTATCGGGAGACATTCCTTTGTGGATGGAAGAACCTTTTTTGTTTGATTGAATAAAGGACCAAAATGCAAAGGGTTAGCAATGATCGATTTTTCGAGTCGCTTAATAAACTCATCGGAACACTCTTGTTCTACACGTTTGGCTTTTTACAAAGACAAGAGAATGATTGGTAATCGGAAGTGCAGCCATATAAGTGTATAACTTACTAATATTTACAATAAAATTTGTTTTTTTCTTTTAAAAATTTCTTCAGCGAAGTTGATTACGAAGGTGGATAAGAACTAGTATTGACTAAACGACGAGGGCTATATTTATTTCTGATGTATTTAAATGTTATTAAAAATCCTCTACGAAAAGTTGGCTTTGTCTAATTTAGTCTACAGAAAGTGGATCCCTCAAAAATTGATCAATTACAATATTCGCCGAATTTTTAAAGTGAATTGAATTAAACTAACAACATTACATATGTAAAAATATAGACGTGGAAATTTTATAAACGTAATGTCAATAATAGTTTGATATTTCGTCATATTTTAAATTGTTAAACATGTTTATAGGATCATGAGTCCAACGCTTAGTTCGCTGTACATGATATCTAGTAAATGTATACTATATATCCTACATATTATATTAGAAATAAGCCGTGTGGTATCCAACAGACTAAAAAAGGCACCAACTCTTTACACTTAAATGTGTCGTAAGAGACGTTTAAAATGATACTGGAGAGAAACACTATGAGTCAAAATGGGCAGCAGCATTTTCCAAATTATTTTCTTTTGTTGGGATCTCCAATCCGCCTATTAAGCTTGGAGAATATGGTGAAATCTCCCTTTAGGAACCCAGCAATAAATGTCTTTCGGTTAAAATGATGTTATATCGTCCTTCGTGCATATTTTACAACTTACACTCATTCTCATTTTTTATTTATGATTGTATTATTAAGGAATAAAACCATATGACGTATAAAATGTTATAAATTAATAATTTATAACGAAGATAACAGTTTGTGCAATGTAACAACAGTTATAAAATCGTCGATTGGATTCTATTTATACAATGAGTAACATATATAAAATTATGTAAATCAACCAATGCTGTTGCCAATAATCATGATTAAGGATAGGAACACAATTTGGCTTAGATTTATGTGACATATTTATATCTAAACTAGCTGTTGCCCGCGACTTCGTCCGCGTGTATTTGATTTTATCACGCGGTTAACTGATATACAGCAAAAAATAAATAAAACAAAAATACAAAGTTTGGATTAATGCGTAAATTGTAGATAAAAAGGAAATGTGAACAATTGGATACAGATTATTATTTTCCAACTTAACCTGGCCGGTGATTGAATCCGGATCCCTGCAGGCCAAAGGCACTTGCGGTACCGTAAATGACCACTGTGCCACAGAGGTCGTTTGATCGAGACAATCAGCAAAAATAAAAGCGGCCAAGTGCGCGTTGGACTCGCGCACATAAGGTTCCGTACCATATGAGCTAGTACCTTATAATGCCTCTTAATAGACAACGTTCGATGTGGTTTGGTTCGGAACATAGCCAAACAGTTTGTTTGGTTGACTTACACTGGAGAAAGCGACATAGAGCTGACCGTGTGAGAAACAGCCGACGTTGAGGTCCGTGCCGGCAACACGTAGCGTCTGCCCTTGGGCTTTGTTTATAGCCATTGCATAACACAAACTCTCATGGAATGGGTAGTTATTGGGAATCAGTGGAATTCGTGGTTATACCAAACTCTTTCACTGACGCCACATCCTGCCAAAATCTACGCTTTTATTATGTTACGCTGCAGAGAAGTAACTTTCAGTCTTGCCCCGTTGCATAATTTTAGAGGACTTCAATTTCTCAACAAAATAAATGGGACGCCCGTTTTTAAATTAATCTAGTGTGCTGGAAGTCCAGGAGCGCTCAAAGAATTAAGAAATTCAACGGGATAATTGGTAGCGCCATCTTGCTCCATTACACCGTTCATAGAAGAATACTCAACTACTTCTCCTTCAACATTGTTGAGTATATCCAAGTTGATTCTTGCGGCTTGGTCATTTCGCGGAGTCAAAATTGCTCTTTCGCAAGCCATGAGTTCTCATTATTTTTTATTTGATTTTGTGTACCATACACGGAAGAGATAAGTTCTTTAATGAATTGAATCAACAGTGTGGCAGAGATTTTCAGATAAAACAATTTGCCCTTCTTCTTCCGGATGTGTCCCTTTAGCAATAAATCAGAAAATTCCTGTGCATTTGTGTTGCCTCTTGTTCGCGCCCTCATGTTCACTGTTAAGTGCATTCTTGTGACGTGTCGCCAAAGGCTTGAGCTCTTTAAGCATGCTCTTATCTCGTCGGTTTTTGTTCCCCGTGGCACTACTGGCAACGTTTGTCTAAAATCCCCACAAAAAAGCATCGTTTCGCCACCCCCTATGGTGGGTTTTTCGGACGTTATTTTGACGGATACCTTTGAGAGTTCTATTAACTGCTTCTACTGCTTTTCTGTGTGCCATAGTGCACTCGTCCCAGATAATTAAACAGCAATCGCATAAAACCTTCACTTTATCACTGCTTCTAGAGAAACCACATACAGAATGTTCACTTATGTCTAAATCTATGGGGATTTTAAACGTCGTATGAGCAATTTTACAGCCGAGTTACAAAGTGGCTGCTATCCGAGACGACGCCACGGCAAGAGCTATTTTGGTTTAAGCTCGTAATTGTGCCAGGATTATTTTAATGAGAAAGGTTTTTCCCGTCCCACCGGGTGCATCTAGACATATAATTTCTCCTATAGCATTGTCAATACTGAAACATACACGGTCAACAGTGCGCTGTAATACAGTAAGACTGTGGACTCCGGTTCGTAAAGTTTCAGCTAGTTCAGCTGGATCATAATTTATTTCCGCAGCGTATTCTCTATTAATACGTTCCCCTTCTATGGTCAGCGCTGGCAAACCATACTGAGGGAGAGAATCACCACCCATAGATGTAACTAAATCTTGTAAAGCTACTAAGCATTGATTGAAAGCAATATCTCGTAACCTGTGGTTAAGGTCACCGTAATATTTTGTCTTATATTCCTGAAAAAATCTTCCGCTAATCTTTCTTGATATTTTAGCCACTATTGCTCAGCATTCGAAAGACCACAAAATACCAGTAATACAGCAAATGAATGACGCAAGCGGTGTGGACTATCACTGACGCATTCATCGGCTTAGGCGCTGAATCCCGTCACTTTTATAGGATTTTAGTTAATTCGAGTGGTAATATAAAGTATCAGCATAAGGTAAGTACATAAGTTGTGTGTATTAAGATGTCCAAGGTTTGTTTAATATCCCACGGGAACCCTTTCATTTTCCGGGATAAAAAGTATCTAAGATGTTGACCAGGGATATATGGTATCACCATGCAAAATTTCATTGAAATCGGTCTAGCCATTTCGGAGATTAGCCCGTACAAACAGATAAACAGACAAACAGACATACAGACTAACAGACAGAGAAACAAAAAATTTAAAAAAAAACATTTTTTGGTATTTTCCCTCTTTTTACATATCCCTGACTTGGTTTTAAGCATTTTTTTTCTATGTACAGAAATTCGACCTCTACAGTTTTATTATAAGTATATAGATTACATTCTTTACTTAGTATTTATAGAACAAGTTATTTTTAGTTATAAAGAGTTGGAGTAAGAAAAGAACTATTGAATTATTTATTGCAAGAAGTAGGATTAACTATGTTCAGTAGTAATTATTAATTGAAAGTTTGACGACCATTTGGTGCAATGGTAGTGATGCTGTTTTACGCACCAACGGTATTTGTTTCATATCCAAACATTTGTAACTATTAAATTATTTATATCTATTTCTTGAATATTACGTAACGAATATGTAAACCTCGTATATATGTTTACCAATCCGTTACCGTAGTACCTGTAACAAAAGCCGTATAGTGTTTACTTTTGACTTTGTTGAGTGGTGTTAAAGTAAGAAATATTATAATAAAGTCGTCTACTCATAAATACTGTTAAAAGTATTCTAGAAGGTATGTAAAATAAATGTAACACAAAATATGAATCATGTTTTCGACTTTTATTTTGTGGTAGCAAAATTGTTTTTTTCTAGATCACTGAAATATTTGAACGCTAAAATTGTTTTAAATGAAGCTGATTTGATTGCAAAAAAGGAGCCCATCAACTAAGGTCATCCGAGTTTCATTCGCAGTCAGAACACAATGTTCTCTGCCGTATTTTCTACCCCATAAAAATAGTATACATTTATGCGCAAACAATAAATTCACTATCTATTATCTTTAATCACGGTCTATTTTTATGTTCTTATACTTAAATGTCTATCTATATTTAGATTTTACGGACAATTCTCTGCGGATATGTATTGTGATATACCATCTCTTCGATAGTTCATAATCCGATAAGACATTGTATAAATTATGGCGACACAGCGGTTCGAGTATCACAATCTCGTGTGTCAACAGAATAAAATTCACTGCGAAAGCTGTACTGCGGAGCGGCATCAGGAAAATATTATAAATTAATAACACATATCAGGTAAGATATACGATTTACTCTAAAGTTTGTCACATTCTAGAATTTTCATTCATTGATTTTGTTAAGGTTCAATATGTGTTGTTAGGGATTGACAAGGGTTCTTAAGAACCCTAACGTTTCCTAAGAAAACTATCATTAATTCGTTGTTGTATTAGGTATATATAATTAGTGGGGACTTATCCAGCCTTAGAGTCTAACTCTTTAAGTTTGAGTGTATTTGAACTACACAATGCTTTAATTTTTAATTTTATACTGATCTATTTTCAGTAATAAAGCGCTGTTTTATATACGTATTAAACTAGGAGTAAACTTGGAGTAGGAGAAACTGTAACGAAATCAAACTCTCAAAGATGTCTTCCATCTTTTCAGAATGCAACGTCCAGGATACAACCCAAGCATGCCCGGTATGCCCATGCACAATGGTTTTGCCGCAGGACCACCTGCTGGATTTGGGGGTCCCAACCCGGGCATCAGACCTGGACCACCTCCTCCAGGACCATGTTTCGGGGGGCCGGTTCCATCTCAACAGCAACCAGGTCCAGGTTGCTTTATGCCAGCAGCTACGATTCGTAAAATAAGCAATACGACACCTCCAGCGCAGTTCTTCAATCCACAGTAAAATTGCACTTTAATCAACGTTATGGAATCTCGAGCAATTTTGGTGTTGGGAATATGTTATTTTAATTTTAGTTTCTAATTTACACTAAATAAAATAATTGTGATAAACGTTATATGTGACTATTATTTTTAACAAGAGACTACAGATTCATAGTTTTTTTCTAAAACCTATTAGAAAAAACCAATCAAGAGTTTTTTACTGAAATTTATTAATTTTCTGGTCAATTTTTTCTTTTCCTAAGAATAAGAATATGTAAGAAATCTATGACATTTATATTTTACTTTACAAATAAGTCTTTTCTCTGAAATTGCTGATATTTTAATTCTTGTTATCAATAGTAACTTCAGTTTGTGTAATTTGATAACTAGGCCATATTATAAAGGCATTTCTGAGAACAAAATTAATAATTATTGATATTGAGAAATACATATGTATGGCTTCTTTGGTTCATAATTGATATATTGGATTGTTAACTCTTTTAAACACTCTGTGATCTCACTCACACACAATTATAGTGCACTGCATGCACTATAATTTTGTAATCGGCAATAATTAGTTATTTATTTTTATTTGACTTATCTAACAACCAACCAACACACAAAATGTAACGAAGAATTGGGTAGTTCAACAAAAAAAAATTCAAAAAATATTTATATTAAACAAAGCAATAGAGATAACAGATCGGTTACTTCAAAGAAGTACCTTATATTTAGTTCTTACACTTTTGTTTTTATCACATACTTAAATATAACCACTTACAAGATCCACGACGCGTTTACTGTAACGTAATTTTCTCTCCTGTGAAGGAGTCAAAGCGTCAGTATTGAACATAAAAAAAAAATAATCTTGTAGCTTATTGAAACGTTTATTGGTTTTTTGGAACGCTTGGAAAAAGAGTCGTTATGAAAATAGGTATGAAGATGTAGAATATACTTCTTAGAAAGCGCCAGTTTCTGTCTTACAGCTTACATGTTTACGTGCTGGAGAATACATGGTTAGTTATTTTGTTTACACAAAAAACAAATGAACTTAATAAAATTCCAGAACATACAAACATAAACATATAGAAACTAAGAAATAAATAAAACAAAAACATTTTAAATTCAACTTGCAATTGGGAATATCTAACACAAAATCCGTCAGATAATATAAGGCGTTGTAAGTATTGTAATCAGTTACCGCACTAAATCAACTAATATCGGTATATGAGGAGCTTAAAGAAGATTTAATGTTTTGCACACAATTAATTTTTTCAACGAATTTTTCTTTTTTTTGGAAAATTTTATGAGTTGAATTGGTTAGGTACTATGAAACGCAGAGTTATATTGAAAGTTTTCATTTCATTCGAAAATATTCCATGGTAAGTTCAATATGAGACATTGCCTACGCCTTACTTAGTTCTGAATGAAATGAAAAATTTAACACATAAAATAATTAAAATAAAACAATAAACTATAAAATTAATGGACATGCGGTTTTTGTTTGTTTTTAAATAAAACATAAAGAAAACAAATTAAGAAAGAGTTTAATTATACCTTCTACGACTTGATAATACAAAACAGAAAGGTGGAAAATGTCTATTATCCAATGCTAAAACCAAACCGTTTTATCTTTTAAGAGGTATAATAATGTTTTTTTTTTATATTCAACGAAGTGTACCTTGCCCTATTATCGGTGTGTCTCTTTAGGGAAAGAAATGTCTTAGGCGGGTTATTCGCGGATAATACAGGGTGGGCCATGAATTAGTTAACAATTTAAAAAATCATATAAAAAAAACCATTTGACATATTTTTTAAATTGTTTATTGATAAGAAAGTTAATGATTTGGAATTTATTTTTTAAAAATAACATTATCTAAATGACCACCGTTTCGATTTTTGCACTCTTCTAAGCGAGCACCGAAGTTTTCGAATACTCGCCGACAAAGAGACCGCGTGATTGCCGACATTTCCTCGCTAATTTTTTCCTTTAATTCACCTAGTGTTTTTGGTTTATGGATGTAAACACGACTCTTCAAATAACCCCATAAAAAGAAGTCTGCTGGGGTTAAATCCGGACTCCTGGGTGGCCATGGGATGTCGCCTCGTCTGGAAATCAGCTTTTCCGGAAACATTTCTTTGACCACCGGCAGGGACTCGTTAGATGTGTGACAAGTGGCTCCATCTTGCTGAAACCATGTGTTACTATTGTAGCCAGCAAATTCCAGTAGCTTCGGTGCCAAGAACTCCAGATTTCCAGACGAGGCGACATCCCATGGCCACCCAGGAGTCCGGATTTAACCCCAGCAGACTTCTTTTTATGGGGTTATTTGAAGAGTCGTGTTTACATCCATAAACCAAAAACACTAGGTGAATTAAAGGAAAAAATTAGCAAGGAAATGTCGGCAATCACGCGGTCTCTTTGTCGGCGAGTATTCGAAAACTTCGGTGCTCGCTTAGAAGAGTGCAAAAATCGAAACGGTGGTCATTTAGATAATGTTATTTTTAAAAAATAAATTCCAAATCATTAACTTTCTTATCAATAAACAATTTAAAAAATATGTCAAATGGTTTTTTTTATATGATTTTTTAAATTGTTAACTAATTCATGGCCCACCCTGTAGATAAATAACGATTTATGTAGGGTTGCATGCACAATGAATCCCCCAAGGGTCGTCATCGTAATACTGTACTTAGGTTAAGTTTTTCTTTGCGATTTATTACGGTATTTTAATTTCTTTTTTCAATAAATTGAACTATTAGCCCTCGTCCACAATGGAATTAATAATTTTATAATAAATACCTTAATACAGCAAGATTTATTTTATAACAATTGATAAAAGTTGACACTTCGTACGGACGTTGTAATATTTTTTCTTTTTATGGCTCGCACGGCCTGTGCATTTGTCAATGTGCCAATGTCAAAGGTTGGGAAAACTTTGGTATATTTACATTTCAATTGCATAATTTGACAGATAATCCAGGCTGTCAAATGTTATTTTGCTCTTTAGAATACTTTATAGTAATACGCTGTCCCAAACAGTTACCGAGCAGATGACACATAATGGCTTAAGTCACGTGACCATTGCGCCGTGAATTCCGTTGCAAAACAAGTTGATGCAGGGTCCTGGTTGACCAATATCATATTTTTTTAGCTTTATTTAGCTGTATATGTTTTTATTTATCTCTCTCTACCTCTCGCCCTCACTGGCTGGCTACCAAGTAACTCCATTCCAGTAAGCCCAAATGGCTAGCAGTAAATGTGACCGACGAGTAAAAACTAAATTACTCGCAATGCTCTACTCTCTACTCTACACTTAATCCATCATAATCGATTAACAGTGCTGGTCTGGCAGACATTTGGGATCATTATGCTCTGGAAAGCTAAAAATTCGATCGAGGTTTTATAAAATATAAAATATTGTTATATATTTTAGTAACGTACCTACCGATGGCGTCTTCAGTTAGAGCACAGGCTTATTTTAAAGCACGAGTTGTTACTAAAAGACATAACAAACACAGATGTTTGACTTTATTAGGGACTGATAGTTCTTACTATCATAATAACTAATAATAATAATATTTCCCACAATCACACCAATTAGTCTAGCCTAAAGTAAGCACCGTAAGGCTTGTGTTATGGATACTAGGGTAACGGATAGACATACCTATATGATACATAGATATCTAATATTCATAGAAATATAATATAATAGAAATCCATGACTCAGGTACAAATGCTCGTATTCATCATACAAACATCTGCCCCTTCCGGGATTCGAACCCAGGACCGTCGGCGCGAAAGGTAGGAACGCTACCGTTGCACCAAACGTTGCACCAAACTATTCTTTTAACGAATAACATACAAACTGTATTCATCTATACTCTGGGAAATATTTCTAAGATATGAGCCCGCCGCCGCCAACAAATATACATATTTGTGTATAATAATTAATAACTTGGAACAACCTGATGAGTAGTAAAGATAACATATGGGTCTCCGAGATGTTATGGGAGAGTTACCAAACCTTTACTTTATATGTCACCTGATGTTAAATAATGGTAACGCGGAAAGATGGCAACGCGAAATCCTCAATCATAAATAAAACTCTTTATCTCACCTCTAACTGTCGAAACACAAGATTGTATAAAACCGTTGTTACGGGGCTGCACACTGTGACAAAATGGTAGTAGCGACCCAAGTAGATTCAAAAAAATATACTTTATGCAAGCCTTTAAGGTAATCCGAACTAAAAAGAAAAAAATAATTTCAATATAACAATAAGTAATTAAGGAGAAAATTAAAGTATATAATAATATTTTTTTATATTCACACCATTTAGCCTAGTAATCACTATAAGGCTTGTGTTATAGAATACTAGGGAAACGAATAAACATACATATATCATTTATAGATATTTAATATTTCTAGAAATATATGTAAATACCCATGACTCGTATTCATTACACAAACATCTGCCCCTTCCGGGATTCGAATCCAGGATCGTTCGGTGCGAAAGGCAGGATCGCTACCGTTCTACCAAACGGTCGTCAATTTATGTCATTGTAAGAAAAGGGCGGGGCGCATGATATTGATGGTTGTATTTTTTTTATTTATGTATTAATACCACGACACTTTACTATTTTTATTTCGAAATGCAGAGTTAGTGTAAGAAGAATAATTTATTGTTTATTTTTTAGTGCTATCTACTATAGCAGCATGAATTTTTCATAATTCATGTCATTCATTGAAATATTTCAGTGCTTCTTCTTCCGAAAGCCAATAATATTCATCTTTCTATGATGGGTAAATATCGCACAATTTAAAATCTTCCAATAGTTTAATATTTTGTTGGTAAAGTTTTAACTAACGCAACCTTACCAATTTATGAATGTTTATATATTGCATTTTCAATGCTATCTTGTATGATATTTTTTTATAGAAAAATTAAGAAAAATTGATTTGAGTCGAGTTGAACAAAAAATACATGCCACTTACACGTCTGGGGCCATTCAAGTATTACGTAAGCAGATTTATTATAATTATTTACCCTCACCCCCATGCTTAAGTAAGCATTGGTATATGCATTTTTCTTTTAATATATTCAGTTTTTTATTGATTCAGTTATTTCTAGAAATAAGCAAATAGGCTTAGCATGGAGGACTTTAACGCACATTATATTCATTTAAACAAACTTTATTGACACGGTATTCAACATAGAGTAAGGTGCAAATATTTTAATATTATTAAGTAATATTACGAACAAAATAAACTTCTTTTAAATTTTTTGTATACATGTTAATTCCAAATAACATTCTTCAGTCCATGACACCCGAATCCATGATGCTACGTTTTCGATGACATTGGATGTTTTCTGCTCAATGTTGTGTGTCTTCTCACTTTCATCCGATTTTGGAATGTCTACGTCGTTCTCATCGAGCCATTCCACATCTTGGTGCTCTTAATTTTGAATAATGCACATCAGTTCATTAGCACGACGAGCAGCCACTCTTATAGGCCTTACTTTCATATTAGTGTGCGTGTTTACTTTTTTATGGATCTTCTACAATTTAATAGCTTGTATTTGGATGTGGATATCTTCAATTTTACCGTTGGACAAAAATAATCGTAGGGCATTAGCAGGAAATCTTTGGGTAAAGAATTAGAGCATAGAACTAAATTGACTGGAAGATTGAGAAATTGCCTTCCATCATCCAAAACAAGGTCATCAACTGTTTGTTTTACTTTCATTGGTGGTGGAAGAAACGTGTTGTATATGCCACTTCTTGGACAAGAGCATTCTATTTCTACATTTTACAATTTGAAGCAAGTATTGGCTTTCACGCACATGTTCTGAATACTATTTAATGTCTGGAAAATCAGGAAGATCTTGTTCGCCCGGCCCAATATGTTTTGCAGTAACACGATAGCCCTCAATTTCCATTATACTCCATATCTCAGCTAACACATTTCCTGCAAACTCGAAATTGGATCTTTCTAAATGTTCATTAATTGTAACACCACGTTCATCCAAATGAGACCCAAAATGGTCATGAGGCAATATTAAACCGGCCAGTTCCCACTCAGAGGAGCCATTATGCGCTCTTCTCTGTTATACTCACTTCTGCCAGGAGCATCGGTAGCTAAAAACAATGCAAAGAGATCATGTCGCTTATAGTGATACCAATTCCACTATTTTTATTTTTTTTGTGTCTGTCTATCTGTATGTTCTTCTTTAGCTCAAGAACGGGTAGACCCATTTCGATGAATTTTGGTATATGTTAAGAACATGTGATTGCGTAAATGATAAGCTATATATCATATCCTTTACAAACCTTTTAGTCCTCACTTGTTAGTTTGTTACAGTTTGATTTTATCAAACGACGCACTTATGCCTGGCACGACTGAGGCAAGACGATAGTTCTTTTAGTGACGTGGTAATGAATCTAGTGACGTGCTAAGTCGATCGTTTCTGGCGTGGACACGTTATTATATTTTTCGTTAGTGACGTAATCACCATTTCGACTTTAATATACAATTACGATTTTTATATTGTCATCAAAATAAGCAAAACAAAGACCCCCCCTCCCCTATAGTGCTTACGTAATACTTGAACTGTCCCTCTCCACGAATAGAAATTGTATGCCTTTATATGTGTAATATAACATCGTAAACCTCAAGTGTCTCAAATTAAAGTATTAAAGGAGTCAATGTAACAAGAAAAAAAAGTTAAGTAATCGCTTAAGCCGACGAGAAGAAGTATTGAAGAAGTCGTTGCTGTACTTTGCTAATTAAAGTACTATTCTATTGAAATTTATCATGAAACCTTGCCAAATTATATTTTGTCATTAAAGTAACAAAATAGCATTAAAACAATGATCTGCAAAAATTGGCTAAAATAAAATTTTTAGCCAATTTTGATTTGTGCAATATCGACCCTAATATACCTACTACCTATTTGTTATATTTGTCTGTTTAGTAACATTCACAGAAAAGCTTTGCTTACTTTTAAAATCAGCAAATGGTGTACACATAAGTGATAATACTGATAATAATTAACTTTTTTACTTTGATAATGTAGTTGATCGTTATATATGTTATTTTTCTGTAAATGTGTATATCACTCCTCCTAAACGGCTGAACGGATTTTCATGAGTGCTTGTGTGGGTCCTGGATGGATTAGATTCGCAATAACAATCGGTAGGCAACGCTTCTTCATACATTAACTGTACCTATAAATAATAGTATATATAATAGTTTCTTATAAATAAACAGACAATAGGTATGTTTCATTTAGTCTCAAACAGCGTAAATGTCAATCAGATAACTTTTAGGTTTTTCTAAATATTACATCAAGATACTAACATTATGCGTTTCTATATAATCTGTCCAATCACAAAACAGCAATTGAGGGAATTCCGAACTGAAGACGATTCCTAAAATTAATCTTTTTAGATAAACAGAAGACATCTGTCATTCGAAGCTCATATAAATACGCCCCAAAGGGTATATCAATCATTGTAACAGAGCAAACAATTGAAATCCGTTGATTCGTCTCCTATATATTTCATCCAGCATAACAGGTAATCTCTTTGTTGTTATTATTAAGTACCGATTTCTTTTTATTTTGTTCACATTATTTCGCTTCAAGTCTATGTTTACTATAAATTAAAGGTAGGTAATAAGTAGGTAAACGTAAAATTAAACTCCTTATGTCGGCTGGTATAAGCGTTTTCCTATCCCTATGTAACTCTTTTGGCCATTACCTACAAATATTATAGCAAATAAATAACATAAGTCAAATATCAAAAAAATCTTTTTCTAGTAAAAAAGTCAACGTGTCTCAGGAGTCAAACGGGACTTGCACCCACAATCTCGCTATCTAGGCGAGTGTTCTTTGATTGAAGATACTAAACTTATTTAATATACTAAACTTCATTAAAATCAATTACCTAAGTAATTTTTAACTGTCTGTATCAGTAGTGTTAATTATTAATGCTATTTATGTCTCGTTGCTAGAGGTTAGGTTTTCTAGGTTTCTTAAATTAGAATTTAAAGAGAAAATAATATATTCGTTATTTTTGTATTTTTTTATTTACCAAGATATCTAAAAATTCAAGTATAAAGTGTAAATTTGGTTTTCAGCTGCAAAAAGATTATTAAGTGTATTATTGTTTACACATGAGACACAAAATGTGTATTATAAATTTATAATTAATAATATCAATTTCAAACCAAGAAATCCTTGTAAAATAATTTTCTCGCATCTGTTGACTAACTCAGATAATATCTAACTATTTAAATCTTCCTTTTTCAGAAATGTCAGGACCAGGTGAAAAGAAAGACCAAAAACCATTCCGTCCTCCACCATACGAAATGCCGTACGTGTCTCCTGACCAAACTAAAGATCGTCCTAGATATAAAATTGAACCGGCAGAACTTGAATAAAAGGACGGATAGGGAAGATAACGATGATTTTTAGATCAAAAGCAAAGAAGAGCGAAGGCGTAACAAAAATTGTGAGTGGATTTAGAGCAAAATGCCTTTTTATCACACTAGATATCAATATTTACAAGTGTTACGTTGTTGACTATCTCTTCCAGTCAATATCTTTCGCTTCGCTACACTGGGTTTTTGCTGTTTAAACCAATACTAGCAAAGTCTACAAGTGATTATGCCCCTTTTCAGTGGTAAGAAAAATATGTTTGCAGTTGTTCCTCAAATCATCTCAAAAAATGAGGACGAATCGGTAAACAAAGAAGTATGCGACGGTTTCTATGAAAATTTCAGATGCAGCCTTAATAGTAATATTAGGTATATGAGAATGTGATACTTCGGGAATCAAAAATATTTTGTGACTAAATCGTTAGACTGATTCTGTAAGTTATTGTTTTAGTTACGCTAGAAATAAGAGTAGTTTAATTTTATTAGTGATTGATAATTAGATATTTATTGTGGAATCTTAATCTAAATAAATATAAGAAGATTGTATATTAGCAATGGCGTGGTTTATTATTTATATCGAAATCACTTTAGGCCTCACACAAATATAGCATTGCACGTGCATACATATGGTTGTACATCTTATTTTTCCTTATCTGAATAAAATGTTTTCGCAAAAAGCTATTTTAAGGACACGTGTAATAATAATGTGATGACATCTTAGTATCATTATAAGTTATGAAGCTAAAATTTAGTAGCATTGTAATGATTTATCCCGAGAAAATTTGCAACTTTGAACGGTCATGTCTGTCTCTGTTGGACTCACGTACAGCTATAACAAAATTACGCAGTATTTCCAGTAAAATAAAAAAAGTGAGATATTAAAGGGGAAGTTTCGGTCTGCATGTGAAGCAGCTGGCGCGCCATCAAATCTGAACCCCATTCTCGACTGTCCAACGAGATAGAAATCCAGACATGATATGATTGACATATTGTACACTTCTGTCACCGAATTGAATGATTTTTAAATCACAGATAGTGAATGGCAAATATTCGAAAAAATACATAAGTTTCTAATAAACTTTAAACTTTTATCAACGAAAGTTGTCGGAGAAAAAAATGTTACATTACCGCTAGTCATTGTATCGTTCAATCGCTTGCTCGATAAAATTAAATCCATGGTAAAACAATTAGATGAGAAACCTAATCGATCCGAAGTGGATGAAATGCTCATTCTGGGTTTCGAAGCAGCTTGAGAAAAATGCTTGAACATTATAAGAAGCGCATCTGAATTTATTGTACCTCGTTAATTTTAGACCCAAGGTATAAGGCTCAGAATTTTGACATGACATTATGGGGGAAGCAAATAAAAACAAAAAGCCTGCGCAAATTTAATCTACACTCAGTGAATAAATCTCTAGAATCACCAAGAAATGAAAAGAAAGTATGCGAATATGATGGAGATGAAGACGTAATAGACTTTGAGAAACTGTATGCATGTACACCTACCTAAGTAAACCCACAGCCAGCTTGAAAGACATTTTAGAGTTGTGGAGGACGCATGAGACAGAGTATCCGACTTTATCGAAGACGGCCCATGATTTCTTTCAATACCTGCAACTTCAGTACCTGCTGAGAGATTATTTTCTAAAGCATCATTAGTAATTAGAAAACACAGGAATAGGTTAAGTGATAAGTCACCCAGATGGTTACTTTGTATTAATTCTTGGTCAAAAGAATTAATATAATGTAACAGTAATGTCAAAGTTATTGTGCAATGTTCAGTAATTTAATTTGTATTGTATTTAATTTTTAATTCAAATAAATGATAAATTGTATAACTGTTTTATTCTATTTAATACTAGCTGATCCGGCCACGCGTTGCTATGTTATGAATTTAAAAAAAAACTATCCTATCTCTTCAGTTGGACCAAATTACACATAAATACCAACTTTCATCAATATCGGTTGAGTTGGTGGAGAGTTCACTGGGAACATACATTGTGACACTGGATTTTTATACATTATGATAGCTGATCCGGCCACGCGTTGCTGTGTTATGAATTAAACAAAAAAAAACTATCCTATCTCTTCAGTTGGACCAAATTACACATAAATACCAACTTTCATCAATATCGGTTGAGTTGGTGAAGAGTTCACTGGGAACATACATTGAGACACTGGATTTTTATATATTAAAATGAAGCTCGCTCTCGGACCTCCCGCCTTATCCTTATCCTTATAGCATGATTCAGTATTCACGTGCGACGGCGCGATAGCTTTTTTCATGTATAAGTTTGGTGTTTCTATGCCGATTTCCATGATTCTTTTTTTATTGAATAGGTACTTAGTAATGTTAACTTTTTAAAATTAGGGATGAGTGAGAGTATTATAAGCGTAAGAGCAAACAAATATAATCCGAATGCTCCGATCTGCTAAGCTATCAGCAGTTACACGTGTTATTTTGAGTCAACCATAAAAGATAGACATATGCTGTTGCGGGATATTTTTTAGACAATTTTATGTAGAATATTTCCGTCATACATGATTTCTATGTAACTTTAACCATTAAGGCTGCACACGCGACGGAAGCTTAAAAAATGGAGTAACTTCTCCCGTTTTCCCAAAATTTCCCTTCACTACTCAGCTCCTATTGATTGTAGCATGATGAAAAGTATACTACAACCTGCCCAGGAGTATGAAGAATAATTGTACCAAGTTACGTTAAAATCCGTCGAGTAGTTTTTGTTTCTATAAGGAACATACAGACAGACAGACAAAAATTTTACTGATTGCATTTTAAGCATCAGTATCGATCACTAATCACCCCCTGATAGTTATTTTGAAAATATATTTCATGTACAGAATTGACCTCTCTACAGATTTATTATAAGTATAGATAAGGTGAGTCTACAATCCTTTCTAGACAGATAATGTTTTTTAAAATACAGTCAAGGTCATGTCATTAATATGTTCCTTATGTGTTTTGACCATGTTTTACCACATGTAAGCTTAATAAATGTTAACGTTTATTAAGAAACAGACTGACTCTCGTGGGACACGGTAGATAGCTCAGTTGGTTAGAGCATCGGCACATATCGCTTAGATCGTGGGTTAAAAGCCCATCCGGTGTCAGTTGTTTTTTTTTAAATTTGTCATTATATGTTTAGACATTTATTAATTTGGTTGGTCTTTGGGGCTATGTTAATTCAAGCTCAAAATGTACCTACTCTGTTACGTTGTTCTAAGATCTAAAGTAATGTTTAATAAAAAGCAATAGGCTAGTAGGTAATTGTGAGATTTGCGAGACTCTTGCTGCAAGACCAAGACCAAGACTGGGAGCTCAATGTCAAGACCAAGACCAGGTGTATTGGCACAAGACCATGACTGGCTAAGTCTCGTTTTGTTCTTGCATTTGTTCAACACTAATGCTGACAATCTACTTATTTATATTAATATCGTTTTTAAAGCAGGAAAATCCGCTTCTCTCTTGAAAATATTGTTCTAATGTTTCACATTAGAATCAGTCGCAATGAAATGGTTTCGCTTTTTAAAGTAATGAAATTTGGACTGTAAATTTATACAAAGTTGATTTCGTCGATGACTCAAACAGGGGTGACGTAACCCAATTTCATGCGTAGGAAGACGTAGATATCAGCTTGTTTTAATATATGTAAACATATATAAAATTGATACATTTATGGAGTCCACTAAACAGTTTTTCTTTTCACGTTTAAGTGATTATTAAGGTAACATTTCAGTTTTACATAGGTAAGTATTTTGACCTATTTATAGCTAAGGTCAAACAGTATTTACTATAAGTTTTGTAGCATTTTGTACACTCCTTTGTTTTGTATATACTACAACTAAATACTTTTCTTATTCATTTATTTATTAAGGTACACCAACAGCAAACATGTATACACATTCTTACATTAAAATACTGACTAAATTTACAATTCCTAGACGAGTGTCCATAAATACCTGTATATATATACAGGTATTTATGGACTATACACTACATTCACCAAAGCACTATTTATGGTAGAAAAAAAAATATACATTATCTCAACTAGGTGAAGAAAGAACAACAGAAAAATATTTTAACATGCAATAATAACATTTTTTACATAAAATATAAAATAAACTTTGCATAAATACAATATTATTTTAATATTCTTTACGAAAACGTTTTCACAACTGAAAAAGGTTGTCATTTCACTAAGCTAAATTATCCATTGGATACATTTTGTTCCCTCGTAAATACTCTATAATGTTTATTTAGCATTCAATTTTTTAATTTTATATAAGAAATCTCGGCCAAAAACTTATGCACTGACAAACAATTGAATAAGAATTATACTATACGTAATGATATTGACAATAGTGCCGAGAAGCATTGAGTAATTCAATTTAAACAGGTTACAAGCCGTAAAACTCAACCGTTCGGTGCACACAAGTTGCTTGAAATTTTGAAGTACACTCCTTTCAGTACGATCTGTAACAATATTTAACAAGAAAACGTACTTTTTATAAAGTTCACCATTTTATACTTGACAGTATGTTAGCTCTAGCAAACATGCTATATTCTGGTTTAGTAAATGATATAATAAAAACTGGTTGGTTGCCTGTAAAGTCGGTATACGGGCGAAAGTTTTACGTGACAACGACTTTGAGTGGTAAAATAATTTTAATGTGAATATTCATTCGTATAGTAGGAAGAAGGATGAAATAATAGTAACAATTTAAAACATTTATTTATACAAAGAATTATATTTAAAACATTAATTTATAGGCACGCGTCCCTTCCACTTTTTATGTCTGTCTCTCTCGCTCTTAGGCGGGCTAACCATGCCCGAGTGGAAGGGACGCGTGCCTCTCACTCGCTCTCATTGTAAGCGCATAACGTGAGCGGAGCTTAACGCAGTTTCTTGAAGTGTCACCCGGCAAACCAATTTATAAGACGTTGTCACGTCAATATATTACATTGTTTTTTTAATAAAACAACTTTGACGGCATTAATGGATGATCATCATTTATCCTGTGATCATGGCTCTTGTAAAGATGTCGAAACGTCAGGATAAAATATAAAAAAGCAAGAATAAAGACGTGGTCCGTCTAGGACCATCGGACTATTTTTGCCGGATCCATTCGGCATTTATTTAACAGTACGATAGGCACGAAAGTGTTAGAATCAAATATACTGCTCCTTATTCACGCTTAATATATAAAGCAGCTTTATTTGATTTATTACAATCATTTAAAAGAATGATCTGTCAAGCTTTTCTTAAGTGATACTCTTACCGAAGAACAGCATTTTTTATTAATATGAAAACTTACCGCATCTGTGATCAATAATATGTTTCACTATGACAGTTTCGATGACTTCAACCTCTTTTTGTAACAAGTCGTCAACGTAGCAACACATAAAGCACCAGGTGAATGGCAGAATGCATTTTATGAGCACCAGGCTTGGGTCATTAACCTGTATAAAATGGTTTATTAAACATTCTGTTATTTTGCGAAGAATAAGGTACAGAAAAGAAACTAATATTAAAAATATTCTTTTCATAACATCTGGAGCACTAAAAATAACAGTATACTGCATACTGTGACTAGTATTATTAGTAGTGGGTAAATTTGACGATAGTCAGTGGAGAACGCATTTAACCCAAAATATTCATCTCTATCGGAGGTGCAACACGACAATCATCCTTAACAACTTTCTATGCCGGATTTTATAAGACCTTTTTACATTAGGTTTTCGAATGAAATCCTAACGTGTTAAAATATCCCCTAGAACTTTTGACTTTAGATTTAATTTTTTTTAGTTCATAAGTTTGTAAAGTTTATAAATTTCGATTATTAATGATAAATTCATTAAAATCAGTAAAGACTTATTCAATATTTTATATATGAATGTGTCCAATTAAATTTTTTGTGATCTGTATTTAATTATCTTCTTTTAGATTGTATACCACAAAGGAACAAGACGTATGTCGTGATAAATTAAAAAAAAACAAAAGTGTTTATAGTATGTGCGTAAATTAACATAAAGCAAGAAACAATTTTCTTACCAGTTTACAGGCAATTAGTGTCACTCCAATAACAGTACTAGAAAATATTGACCATATTATAAATAAAACCTGAAAAGATAAAGAAAAGATTAGAATAGAAAGAACAATGCCGTTATATTTTGAGGGTAAATAGGACATTCACACTGAGGATAGAGTGTGACCGACTGTCGACGAGGGTGCTGTTCGAGCTGTAGATGAAATCTTTTAAAGCATCCGAGATCGGAAATCGCACTTTCTCTCAAGTTATACTTAGTACATTCTAATACACATACGAGATTAGATTATTTATTCCTAGACTTCGGACTACAGTTACATAAACGAAAATTTAACCAACAAATGATCACGCTATTCTGCGTTAAGTTTTGATATAACATTTATTTTACAGTGTAGTATAAAAGATATTAAAAAGTTCTTTTTTATAAATATATTATGCTGACCTGAAGACCATGGAACTTTTCTAACAATTTCATGCATATATTTATATCGTCATAGATTTTGCATAGTTCCTTTAAATCGTAGCGCTGTTTTAGATGGTTGTGGTCTATGAAACCTTTATCAAAAAGTAGTAGATATTTCAAAACATTTGCTTTAAGTATCTTCTCATCGGTAGCATTGAATCTTATGAATACTACTACCAAGACATTCGATAAACAAATACTTACTATCTTCAAGAAAGAAAAAACCAAATAAAGATGAGCAAATAAATGAATCATAGTAAAAAATATTGGAATTTTCATAACCAGCATTAAAGGAAAATCGTTTTTCACTATCTCAATAATTATTGCTGCGACAAAAACAACAGCAAGTATGCCAAACAAGATATACAGTTTTATCGCAATCCATTTCAAATTCATATTATTTATTTTAAGACTTCTGTTAATACCATTAATTGTTTCATAAAGTTCAATAAGCAAATCATTAGAGTGTGTTAAATCTATGACAGATATAGCAAAATGTGTAATAATATCATTATAATCTGAAATCTGATGAAGATACTGTTTGATATTAAAATTAAAGCTGTCGATAGTCATCATATATTGCATGATATAACTAATTACAACAATAAATGACCATATTTTAAACCAATGACTTAACACATTGAAGTTTCCAGTAATATCGCTGTAAGGCTTCATGAAACCAAATGCAACACATATCCAGTTAAAAAATCTGAAGTAATAGTAAAACATGGTTTTCCACCGAATTCACGATTGAAATTAAAAGCATTTTATTTGAAAATCCATTAAATATATTGTCTTTGTCCAATGTTCTACGTAACTATAATTATAAGCCAATTTCTAGCAGAGAATTCATAAAAAAGTTAATTTGATTTACTTAAATTGAAGAATAATAACACATATCTTGGTAACTATTAACTTTTACTTAGAACCCGTAATTTTGTTAAAGTACCTATAAGTCAATTTAAATTACGAATCAATTTCCAGATATGTTGAAACTCCAGAAATCAATCAAGTTCGAATTTTGGCCTTTGAAATTTTCTAAAATTACAAATATAAACATTGGTAAATGAGCATATAATCTCTTCAATCATAATATTAAAAACAAGTATATTTTTGAAAATTATTCCTTAAGTTAAAAATACCGAAGCTTCATACAAACTTTCATTCTCTTTTTATCCCTTAGAGTATTAATTATAAAATGTAAAACGATAAACTTATATTGAAAACCGTGAACAACATATACCAAGTTTCACATTTCTACTTTCATAACACTTGTCAACAAAAAAACACTTTTTGTGTGTAACATGAAAACTTTTGTCTTGTTATTTTTAGGACAATGATAAGAATAATAGAAATAAAATAAGAATGCTTCAAATACAAATAGATTTTATTAAATTTTAGAAATTTTATGATTTTCGTTTCTAATTTGCTTTGGGGACTAGAGCAAAAAATCTTTTAGATCTTCATCTCAATTGCGAAAGTAACATACCTACTTTCGTTTTTGTTTGTAATAAATTCTATCCTTTTAGTTAGTTAGATAGTTTGATAGGGCATTTTCCGCACTTAGCCTCTCGATTGGGCCATTGTACGTGATTGAGTTTTCTTCTTTTACTCCAGCCATACTAGTCCATCCCAGAAGGCGAGTAGCCTTTTCAGGTTACTACAAGCTTCCGGTAGTGATTTTGGAGACTGATTCTATCCTTTAATAGAGAACTCAAAGATTCTGCCTGATGTTTGAAAAAATTTAAGTTACATATCAAATCATTAAGATCGCCTTGAGATAGTAGATGTGGATCATTAGATTAGGAAGCTTCTTGAAAGTATAGGATCTAATGTGTCGTTTTTGATTGATTTTGGCGTAGCAGCCAGAACGGAACTTTGAGGGATCGGTATTTTAGCCGATGACAGGTGAGGATACTTAATCTTACTTTTTGTTTTAATTTTAATACTTTTTGTATTAGTAAAGCAAAAATAACAATCCGATGAGTGGTTACAAACGAACCTCGCCTAAATTTTAGGGATTGCAAAAGGCATAGATCGTGATCTTCCCGCCCATCTCGCCCATTAAGAAGACACACATGTAACGCAACAGATGTGTGGATACCACGCTTTGTCTTGTTGTCCGATGGCAAAGCCAAAATACTGTCCATATAACTTAGTTACTAATGGTGTCAAATTCCTTCGCTGAGTTTTGTAAGTAATGTCGCGACAAATGCAACAAAACTTGTCAGGATTATTTCTACACTTTGTTGACGTTATGTAAGAATCATTGAACTCAGAAAACAGAAAAAAATGCTACGCTCTTTCTGAATGCAAAAGCGAAACAAAAACGGTTAATATTCAATTTTGTGGGTAGTAGCTGTAATACGAAAATGAGACCTGATGGAATCAAAATAAATATGGTGATAAAATGAGGGTAGGTAGGTTATTAAAAATTAGTAAGCACCGTTCTTGTTAGAAAACTTTGTTCATTGATTGTCGAAGTTTTATTACAAACTTTGATCTCCTATTTTTTCTGTTAGGGGCTGAATTTCTTATTGTTAGTTACGTAATTAAAGGAACATTTGTAAAAAATCATACTTCTAGACCATTTAGCTCTGCATTGATCAGTGAGTCAGTTACTTTATTATTTTATATATATTTATTGATAGCAACATTAATTTACATTGATTTGATTATATACTTTTTCTAGAAACCAACACTACAGGTATCATCATAATTCTTTCTTCAATTTTAGTTAACACTTTACGTCATGACAAATGAATTGCTAATTTGAAACTTATTATAATCAAAATACGAGCTCTGAAAATAATAATGTCGTTTATTTCTTGATGTGGCTAGTCATATTTACCGAGAATTCCTTAACCGAAAGGTCTATTATCTTATCTTAAAATAGATATGATATTGCTAATCAGCTATCTATACAAATACGTAAAGTGTAAACGATTTTGCCTTCAGTGAAGTGTTGTCTCTAGGTTCAGTTGCTTTATTTTTCTTAGAGTTAGAACATTTATCGATATGGCAAACCGTAAGTCCTTATCATAGCTAACCACAGATTTTATCTATATTTTCTTTTATTATAATAATCAATCATCTAACAAATACATAAACTCCTATTTGCTTTTCAAAATATCTTTAAAATAATTTGGTATCTTTCGAATTTATAATAAAGGATCATTCATAATATATCATAGCATTATTATAGATTTTCTTACTTTACCAAAGGTTTTAAATAGTAATTATCGCCAGGTTATAAAAATATATCTATATATATATATATATATAAATTCCAAGTCAGCTTTATCTACAAGACTTATCACAATCATCCATTTCTCATTTATTTTCAGCAAACAAAGTTTAAACCTTTTTTTTTATAGAAATTTTTCCAAGTAAAATTTTCTATAAATTACATTAAAGTCCTTAGCCGTTAAGATAATAGATTTTCTTTGTTTGATAAACCCAGTTTTAGCACTTGTGATGTCATCATAACATGTATCGACACGCATAGAGACACGCAACGTACACACAAAGCCCATGAACACGATCATCTGTTTTATTGTCTTACGGTCTCTTCTTGTATTTTAGGCATACAGAGAATATACACCCAGGTGTATAAGCGCGTATACTCGTAGTACACGAACTTTATAGATGATTAGATTGGAGGAGTGTCATAATGCAATCTTTTTAATACTCGTAGTTAAATAAATGATTTATTAGTGACCAAGACGATCACTACGGTCCTCCATTTACTTCCCACCTCACATTCGATTTAGACAAGCTTTTAATATTTAGTTAACGTCACGTTAACTTATCAATGTAATACTGATGACGCATATTTTCGAATATGCTATGTTTCAAATACATATTAATCTAAGCAGTTTTTTTTTCATTTATGAGAGACTAGCTTTCTGCCCGCGGCTTCGCCCGCGTGGAATTCGGTTATATTGCGGTATAAAGCACAACTAAAAGAAAACTTCTCAATCCCACGGAAAAATCTAAGAAGCGCGATGTAACGCTTGATACAATTAGTTGTTAAACCAAAACTGAATGGTACACTATATTATAATGTTTTCCCTTGTGGAGCAAAACATGCAGATTTTGGACACCCAGCGCCATCTATCGCATACCTCAAGAACTAAATAGCGTAAGCTATCATTCCACTTCTTATGTAGGTATTTTAAAAAACACATCGTTACCATGTTTTAAAAACACCCAGCGCCATCTATCGCATACCTCAAGAACTAAATAACGTAACTAATACTTATACCAATTAGTAATTCGTTGACTTTAGTGATTTCAGGATAAGTAGATGTAAAAAAAAACAATTTAGACGATAAAACAAATTGTACGTCATCCCTCGAGAATTCCTCATTTTCGAGGATTCATTTTCGTATCATTTAGCTTCAAAATTTACATGTTCATATTCGTTTGCAACATATAAGTAGATGTAAAAAAAACAGTTTAGACGATAAAAAAAATTGTACGTCATCCCTCGGGAATTCCTCATTTTCGGGGATTCATTATCGTATCGTTTGCAATATTTTACCTTGTTTTAAACGACACACAGCGCCATCTACAATCCATCCATCAAGGAAACAATATTTTTGTTTTTTCTCGGGAACATAAGTTTTTTCCAGGATAAAAAGTATCCTATTATTTAATCCGGTCTTTTATCTTTACGTCTGCAAAATTTCAAAGCAATCGGTTCAGTAGTTACGGCGTGAAAGCGGAACAAACAAACAAACAAACAAACAAACAAACTCACTTTCCCATTTATAATATTAGTAAGGATAATACAGGCCTTATTATAATAATTACAGTAACTATGTTATGTTTTTGTAATTAATGCGCAAGTGATGCACCTGGTAACCACTACTATGGCCGCTTACCATCAGCCGAGTCTTCAACAGGGCTCTTTTTAAAACATATTTATAAAGCTTTTGACATTATTAATTCCTAGATTAACACTTGATTACAGACCCACCTCATGGTCCTCCTCCTTACCATGGCTACCCACCGACGCCATCCGTGAGCAACGTCGCTTTCGTACCAGCTCCCGTAATGATGCCTATGTACCCCCCACCGCCGATGCAAGAATCTAACCCCACTTACGTCACCAACTATTACTACCCGCCAACTAATCAACAGCTAGAGCAACCTCACGTCGTACAACCGGTTGATGGTATGTATTAGGTATACAAGGGACCAACATTATGCTTACGCATTCTCTTCTAAGTCTGATCACAAAGGTAGCCGAGAAGAGAACATCTTTGCCCAACACCTGAGCCAGGTTGAATTTTTCTAGAAATATTTTTCTTAGATATAAAAAAGATACTAGCACTTCAATGATGAAACAACAAAAAATATAATAATTACGCGTGGTTGTTTTTTACAATCATATTTTATATCTTTTAGAAATATGTCATTGTGAATGCAAAAAAAATTAAATCCATTATTATAGCTGGTTCCATCTTAATCGAATGTTTAATATTTGTGAAAATATTACTTTCGATGTTGAAGGTAATTAATTTTAAACATTGGTGAAATGATACTAGCTCATAGTAGAAGTTGAAACACGTTTCTAAATTGCGACGCGTCTGCGTCTCGCGTCTCGTTAGCTCAGCGGTTAGTGCACTCGCCCGGATAGCGAAAGGTCGTTGGTTCAAATCCCACCTGAGGGCTCGGAGACGTGGTTGTTTTCTTATAGGCGTATTTTATATTTAATCCACACATCCACATTGTTCATAATTAGTACCTAAAACATAAAGATAGTCATAAGTAGATATGTTGAATGTTTACTAATAATAATTTCTTTAATTATAAAAAAATTGCAGTTACATGCTTTTATAATAAACAAAAATATTAATCTTGCAATACTTATAACGTTTGGGAAGGTGAAAAGAAAATTAATTAGAGGTCGATGTTCCAGACCGAATGAAGTATAGGAAAGTCAGCAAATCACCCAATCGAATATTTCCAGGAGAACTCACTTTCTCAGTTTAACTATATGTTGATTTTTTAGTTTAGTTATAATAACCCAAATAATTATTTTCCAGAGCCCATCGATTGGGTATCCGCGACAACATCAACTGCGGTAAACTACGCCCACCGAGCTTTCGTAGGAGGTAAAGAAGGTTGGGATGGCAGTCCTCTATGGGTCATCAGGGCACATCACAACGGCGAACTCATCCCAGGCAAGCTGGCAATAAAACACCGAGCTGCTTTTGTTCCTTATAGCGGGAAGGAAGTACCTGTTCACAACTTCGACGTAAGTTCATCAAATATAAATAAAGCATAATTTTATTATTTACAATACTTAGTTTGATCGATATCTAGATTTCTCTTCCAGTTAAGGGAAACGAAAAAATAAACAGGAATAATGTGCATATACAGGAAAGTTTTAACAAAGATGGTTATAATCCACCGTGGTGATAAAAAATATAAAACATCTTTATTATAGAAGTTTCAGATTTTAACAAAAAAAATAACTATTTTATAATACGGCATAATTAAATTGACCTAGCACGGATTGGTACTATGGCCAACGACTCTACAGCTATCAATACAGCCGGGATCTACAGCAAAGGGTGCCTTCCGAAATTCGGTGGACTCGAGATATTAGATTAGTAATCACCAATCCGAAGACCGGCCCCTGGGAAATTTGCTTAACCTCTACTATTATACGCTGAACGCGCTTAACACTGCTTCATCGTGTTCACAATAATATGCCACCTTCAAAAAACTGTTTCTTCTCCACAGCTCCTGCTTGCGCAACCATCAGCTGTACGTTGGTTACCAAGCAGTCACGGTCAAGTGCCTGTAGGAGCGATTCCTGCAGGTAACACGCATGCAGGGGAACCTCTCTACATAGCCAGGGTCTCTCACCAAGGTTCCATTACTCCCGGAAAGGTGACTTTTTTATATGCTTACTAATTATACAAACTTTCCTAATGAATAAGTACAAGCAGAATGCCAGTGTAGAGCATCATTAGGGATACATGAATGACCCCCATCTTTGTTCCGCAATATTTGTAGATTTCGTAATGTTCAAGTCGTAAACTTCATGTTTAATAAAGTATAAATTTTTGTAATGAGTAGGTAAGCACAAAGTCACAGAGGTTTTAAAAAGTCCCAATTGAAATAAAACTATCCTATAATTAAAAAAGGATCTTTTAGTATTTCTTGAATTTAGCGATTATACTTTAACTTCAAACTCTATTCTTACCATTCCTTAAAAATACCAAACATTTATATTCAATGTTTATCATAAATCATTTTGTTTATCACGAATTATTTGAACTATTTCAACTTCCTTACTTAACGTTTAGCTGTAATGGTGGCAGAAATGAAATTGAATATAAAAGAAAAGTAAGACTTTTTTAGTTGTAGGCTTTTTTTTTCTTTTCAATTGAATAATTCTGTACTTGCAACTATTTGCTTTGTATGTATTATAAATACAAAATTTCGTAACATTGAGTATAGTAGTTATTAAGAAAACGAAAAATATTGCATCTTTAAAAAAACATTATACAAAATTCAGGATAAAAATGATAATTTCAAAAGTAAGGGCCTAAATTTACTATATATTACCTTTATTTTGACACTTTTAAATGTATATCACTCTATAATTAGATAGTATAAATCAGAAAGTATTTAAAACCTCTTGGAAAGGAGCTTAAAAATAAAGATTTATTTATTTTTCCAGGTACACCCAAGCCAC
Organism: Calamotropha paludella; assembly: GCA_927399485.1. NCBI lineage: Eukaryota > Metazoa > Arthropoda > Insecta > Lepidoptera > Crambidae > Calamotropha > Calamotropha paludella. Next base: position 13,841,992 of record OV656815.1, on the reverse strand, counting down.
CAGTGTGCTTACATCTCTTTTGGGGGAAACGAAGCATCATTCAGACAGTACGAAGTACTATGCAAAGTTGTTGGTTAAGAATAAAGTCCGTAAAGCATTATGGAATAACGTTTTATATTATATTTGCCGTTAATTTAAATCGCTATGATTATTTTTAAACGAACTGATTTTTTAAATATTATACACTTATTTAGTATACAATATGATTATGTTTTGACAACGGCATATTTTTTTTATTAATAAACCAATATTTTTTGATATACTTATGATTACGCTTGCGTCCATTGAGAGGAGGGCCAAAAAGCTCATCGGCAATTACGATCTTTTTTATAATAAGCCTTAAGCAAAAATGGAACGTAACTAACCTATCCGTTTTTTATAACATACATTTCGGTGAGTGTGCAGCAGAATTGCACAGCCCTATTCCGCCGTCCCCATTTTTTCATCGAACAACCAGACTTACCAGTAGACGCCACCGTTATATGGTTGATATACCAAAGAGTCGCACTAAGCCCTTTGGTTCTAATTTTGTGATCGGTACCGCTAAATAGTGGAGCTCTTTACCTGAATCTGCGTTTCCTGATAAATACAATTTAGGAGTCTTTAAGCCACTATAAATAGGTATCTTCTAGGCTGGCGCGTCACATCCTAGATCACGACGTTGTTACCATCAGGCGACATAGCGGACAAGCGCTTACCTATTTACGGTAAAAAAAAAATCTCATGTCTCAATATCGTCTAGGAGAAAATGCTTTGTCAAAGTGAAGTAGGGCAAATTTAACTTGCAAGCTTTGATTATTACAAACAGTCACACCGAGACAGATGACTTTGTCATTTCAATTAATTTAGATTTGATGAATTCATTACAATTCGGATGCATTTGGGCATTTATTTGCCTAAATACGGAAAAAGTCGATCATTTTTTTTGTAAATTTTCCGACTACAAGGTAAGTCTAAAAAACTAAAATGATAAGATTGTGTTGTAATTAATTTAATTTTTGACAGTGCTTGTGGCTTAACTGTCAAACAATGAATAACGATCACTGAATTATCGCATAAATCACAGCACGTCTCATTAAATTTACTGATAATAGCAGTATGAGACAAAGTACAAAGTAGAGTCTCAATAAAATTGCTTTAGATTACCCATTTTAGTATTTCGTGTTGTAAATCTGTGAAACTTAAACAGTACGCCCACAAAAAATCCAAACTTCTTTAAGGTCAGAGCCTTAATCTTCAATTATACGACAGCGAAATCGTTCTAAAAAGAAATACTCTAAATTGTTAATTTCATGAAATCATCAGTCTTCACTACTGAAACACTGACATTGGGTATTTATGTATGAAAATACCATAGGGAGATCGTATCTCCATCTTACCCAACAATCCGTATTCCTTATGATCACCATCTGTAGACAGGCCCTTCCAAATATTGCACAAAATCCACAACCGAAGGACAAATAGCTTCTTAACATATCCGTTTGATAAAAAAAAACAATAATCTTAACCTACGTCAAGACTATTTAGATACTAATTGCCTAATAACATACCGTTAAAGTTATAGAACTTTGCGGTAAGTCATAATTAATCTCATAAGTAGCAGTGAATACAGGCGGTCAAAATCATAGATTACTATCTCGTTAATGAATATGACACAAAGAAAGTTTATTACAAAACGTATTTAATTACAAAAAATATTAATGATCATATCATTACGCATACATAATAAATTAATACAGAAACAACAAGGGAAAGTCTTTCACGAGTAGGATCGGAATTGGAATCGGGAAACTTTCGTAGTCACTCTTGTTATCTGCCTTGGAAGCCGGGCTGTTCCATAACCATTCCATCATTGCCGTAGCCTTCTCCGTCCCTGGCCACTGGGTTTGAGTTGTCTACAAAGTTCACACTTCTGTTCGGATCATCACAACACCCGCTGCAGCAGTTCCCCATAATATCTAAAATAAAATAAATTTGTAGAAATGAATTATAATTATGTGAACATGTTCTCATCTAACAAAAGTTAAAATTACGTAACTATTACTCGCAGATAGATTTAGCTAATCAGTAGTTTGTTATTGATACCAACAGTCAAGCGATAGGTATAAATTAATGCCTTCTACAGATATACCTATAGAAAAAATATGTGATAAAACGTATCACAATTCTATTGCCGACTTCATAATCCAAAAACTATATCTTTAACTACATAGTTTATGATACGAATTTCTGCGATAATTACACGGATCTATAAGAATTTTTATATTAAATACTATGTAGCTATGTCCTTTTAATTTATTTATACGCAAATAGATACAAAAGTGTCAATTATATAAGCATGCAAAAATAATATAAATAAAAGTTATATAAGAAAATTCCACGCAGGGATGGAGTCACTGATTAACATGACTTATCGTAAGAAGCAAGTTTGTACATTGCAATGACGTTCTAAAATGATTGAACACAAAACATAGTCACTTTTGAAACCTCTGTGAAAGATAGAATCGTCGCAAACAAGGTCACGGACAAAAATCTAATCATTTATAATATATTAGCTAAAAAAATCATCAAAATAGAGTAGTTTCGGAGCTCATCTTTCTCAAAACTCAAAATTATCACAAAAATATAACAACTGAGCCAATAGGTCGTTGGCCATGGTCGGATCAGCTAGTAATTTATAAATCTCTCAGTTGTAGTAAATTGGTATCCTCAAAGAAATATCATAATATGTACTAAAAACGGATAGCTAATAAAAATTTGAACACAAATTCCTCATTTTTTACTCGTAGAAGGTTCAACGAATGAGTAATTACTCGATTAGCAGATTCAGTGATAAATAATGAAATTTCCTCAAAATTAAACTTAAGTTAGCATAGCATTAATCATTATCGTACCTCTTTAACTATAATAATTATTATATTAGTGCATTTAACACTTACCCTAACTTTAAAGACGCTGATTCAACGACTGACTGATGTGATTTAGGTATTAAAATCGATATCCGTATATGTGTTGCCGATTAGATAAGATATCAGCTGTATCTTTTACGAGTATAGGCTCACTTGATACTGTTCGAAATACTAAACCATTACTCAAGCTAATTATTTATTTCTGTATACAAATATAGGTATGAGTCGATTTCCATCACAACCATTACTAAAATGTAATCGCAAATCACAAATATATTTTTCACCTCACACGCTCGGAAAAGTTTGATTTGTCAATTAATTTCTGCATGGAGAATTGCGTTTTATCCGCTAGCGTGGAAAAGTGTTTTAAAATTAGAACCTTTCTATTCAAATAAAAACAGACACGTTCCGAATATTCATTACATTTTATTCTAATTTAAATTAACACTGTAATACTCCGTTGTGGTTTTATTAAATTATTTTAATTCCTTAAATCATAAAAACAACAAAAATAAATAATATTTAGAAATTAATGACCTATGTAACTTATAAAGACTATAATGACGATTCGGAACGTACCATGTGCGTACCGTACATATAAGCGGGTTCCGGGGTTCACAAAATACCTCTATCGTGTTCCCCGTTAGATGAAAATAATGGACTTTACATTATATATTTAACTACAAATGTTCTCAGTAAATATCCGAAGAATATACACATCAGTTTACATTAAAACACCGTTTCAATTTCAAATGATTTTATTGAAACTAGCTGATTTGTTTTAACCAACCGAACAACCTTAATTTACATATTAGAATTTTCTTAATTTTTGTAATTTATTTTGATAAAGTCATAGATAAATTATATCATGTAAATTAATTTCTAAATGATTTTATAGAGACATAGACATTTCTTTTTTGTGATAGAAATCTATTATTGACTTGCTTTTAAACCAATTACATTTCCTAATAAATTTGAAAAAAAAAATGTAATATAAGGTGGGTGGACCATTGAAGGCCACTCTAACGAGTAAACACTTTTTATTCGTTTATTTTCTGGATAAATGAAGGAAAGAAATTATTAAGTAATACTTTGTTTTATTGTGTACCATGCAAATCACTTTTTTTACCAAACTTTTACAAAATCGCTGTTTATTAAACTTAAGTTTCATTAATTATAATAAAATAATAGACACTACTTTAGTTTAATTTCAGACATAACCTTTCCACAAAAAAAAAATTGAAAAAAGAATCTATTCAACCTGAGTTAAATAGTTTAATAATACTGATAAATAAAAATATTATAAACGTAAAATATTGTTTTAACTTAAACAGTACGTATTCAAAAAAGTAAATATTCATATATATTCATGGTTTGTAGATGTTCCTTGTAAGGCCCATGTACCCTAAAAAGGCCAAATGTCAAATTTAAGATTGGCCTTATAAGGAACCACCGGCTTTCCTAGAAACATTACCAATATTTTAACTTAAATCAAAGCATTTTTTTGTTAAGTACCATAAAAATATTCTTATACGAAAAATATGAGGAAATAAAAGGTAATTTAACTAAAAATCAACATTTTGCTGTGGGCGCGAATAACAATTGTATCGTCGACGACCGAAGTCTACGAAGCGTGAGATCGCACCGCCACAAAAGCGTCTGTGGGCCTGAGTTTGATGGATCTAAGTGAGTTGTAGAAGAAATATTTCTTTACATATCAATAACTACAACTTTTTAATAGTTGGCCTTCAGAGGAGCGTGGCCTGCCATGGTCCACCCACCTTACATATATGTATTAGTGTTATGAAATAAGCAAGTGGAATGCGCCAACCCTTGCACACTTAACTGAACGCGAACGCAAGTAACATGAGAAAAGCAGCAAATGCTAAAACTAATCATTTTAATATTTTATTTATTTCACTATCAGCCTAATAATATCTCCACGACTGTCCCTATAAATTTAAATTCATAGGGATGGATGTTAACAGCTGCAGCTGGGATCTTCGACTTAACGTGTCTTCCGGGGCACAGAACAAGTCAAAATTATATATTTTTCGTCACACATCCGATGACCAACCATTAAAAAAGTTGCTGAACATTACATTTGTAATATATATGAATCGCTAACTGCAGAAAGGCAACATGTCCACTTTTCCATTTTTACAGCAGAGACAAAAAAGTCAATAAAACCAAAATTTAAGTTCCCTGTCTGCAGTAAACGGCTATTTCAAGACGTTGCCATGCCAATGCTATTTAGTGGGACATGATTCCTTTCTACAGTATACGTTGCGTCCCGCATATATCAGCTGTTTTAGTGAAAAAATCAATTTTCGAAGAAGTTGGACATGATTCCTTTCTGCAGTTAGCGATTCATATATTAACTACTGCACCAATGAGCTCTTTCGTCACAACTAACTACACTTCACTTCTTACTCGTTAGAATCTAACTTCATTTTATATTAAGACAATTAAGCTAAGAATATGTACAAAAAGCTTCTGAACACATCGATAATAAAAGGCAAAATAAAAATCTAAACAAAATTTATTTTTATGTATGCTCTACTTTCCCGTTTTTCCTTCTTTTGCAAGGGGCACATTGTACGCCACCAAAAGACTTTGTCTTCGCTGTGAATTTTCTTATTCGCTTGACGTTGTTCTAAAAAGACTGGTACGTTGAAAACCGTATCTAAAATATTAGGCTCACTTTATATTCATCCAACTACACATAGTTCCCCAATGTTATAAGCTAACAAAGCTTTCCAAAGTGCCTGTATTCCAATTCACAAGTCGCGAATTATTGCTTTGGCTGTTCTTTTTGTTTGGGTATAGTTCAGTCAGTCTAATTACGATAATCCAATTACACGATGTTTTCCTTATAGTAGTTAAGTAGTAATTCAAGAAATTGCCCCATTTAAGTAGGTACTAATAATAACTGCAAGTACTTTAGGAACAAAAATTTTCAATTGCTAACTAAAAATAATCTCCCTTAAAACCTAACTCAACAATGTTATGTTTTTACACTCTGTTTACGCTCTTTAATGCAAAGAACAATATATATTGAACCAATTTTAAATTATAATTTTTATCTCCATCCAGGGCCATGATGCGGTGGTCCATGGTGGTGTGGTCCATGGTGAGGGGGTCCATGATGAGGGGGTCCATGATGAGGTGGCCCGTGATGATGGGGCCCGTAATAAGGCCCTTGATAATGCGGTTGAAAATGATGTGGCCCGTGAAATGGTCCACAACAAGAAAATAATAAACCCATTCTGAAAATAACAATAGTTTACATTAAGCTTTCTCGTTGTTCAGGGCAACGGTCTGTAAGATTGTTGTATTATGTTAATTACTTGAGTGACTTTGATTATACAGCAAATTCAGTTGAGAATTCTGATCCTGCGTTTATTGTCGGATAACTTAGCCAAACAAAAATCTTTAAGTATATGAAACGTACAAAGTAACAACAATTAGGTACCTATGTTTTCTAATAAATATACAGATAGTATTTTGCCTATCATAAACCTGAATTTTTTTATTGATTGTGAACAACATTAGAACTTCTCTATGTTGTCTGTGTGACATAAGGTAAACTATACTTTGGAAAAAAGGAATTGGAGACAAACAGTCTTTACTTATTTAATAAAGCTTATTTATGCACTAAACCTGTGATACCAAATTGATCTTACTCTAAATTTATGATAAACAATTGTTAATGTAAATATATTTTACATACCCGTATTATTGTCTACTGGAAATTAAAGTAGAATAAACCACAAATATCAACTTGCGAATACAATAACAGTGAAAAGAAAACAACAGAGTGACTATACAATCAATGTAGATAAACCTTAAGTACGCTTAGTACTTATAGAGATAGTGCCTATACTTATTTGCCCGTTTGATAAAGCACCGATAAACGTGACTCAGAGTCACAACCAAAAAACAATTATTTAAAAGAAAATTATCATGTTGATGACGGGACGATATGACTATACCGGATTCTTGAAATGACACAATGACACTTAGCATAAAGTGCAAATAATTCTTATATATGAATATATATAAGAATTATTTGCACTTTATGTGTTTATTTTTAAATTTATATATAATTTATTAGCTAAATAGTTTTAGTATCACAAAAAAGTGCTTTATTATCTTAGAGCTTCTTTTATGGACAATCTTTCCCGACATAGGACTTACGAAGCTTTAGCTTGCCTTAAATAAATAACTAAATAAATCAAAAAATTATATATTTTATATTCATAAAATCAATTCTTAAGGAGTAAACTCTGAAAATATGAAGAGTAAAATTTAATGATAGAATGACAGCGTAACGGTTTTTGTGCGCAACCTATCGTGCGCACCTTTGATTTTTATGCAAAGTTTTGTTTATTTTTTCTGTGCCTGTTCAAAGACAATCGTTTTTAAGGAATAAACTTCTAAGGAAGAGCGACTTATATGAAATCATTAATAAGTAAAATCCAATAAAATAAGAAATGTGAAAGATACATATCTGAACAAATCCAGTAAAAAGATGATAGCCTCCCTTCGTGATTTTAAGTCGGCTTGGCAAAAGGTTTTAGTAGTTAAAATAATATCAATATAATTCTAAAAATATTTCACTAGTAAACTTAGTATCATTTTCCGCTCTGAGCTCCACCGTTTACAGTAGTTGTAGTACCTATTTATTTGCTCAATGACAATAGATAATTTCCCTTTTGAATAATAAACACCAAAATATTAAAATAAGGTTTATTTGTTTTTCTTAAATTTCCAGCAATTTGCAAAGTATGTAAGATGAATTTAACGATAGAAATTTATCATTCCGTTAAAACTAACTTCGTTGTCTTACTCAATAAGTAAATCATCATAGCTGGCACAGCCAAAGATGCAGAAAGTAACACTTTTTTTAAATATGTTTATGCACCTCACATAAACCTTTTTTGAAACATAAGAATCTTACCATATTTAACTAGTGATATTTCTTTTTACTTGTACACTTTGTATCACTTATTTTCATGTTCCTGATATGGTGGCGGTTTCTCTGAAGTTGTGGGGCTTGTGTACTCCGGAGGAGGATCAAACAGTGCATCCCTCTTGCTGCTGAAGGTAGGCTGCTCCTCATGGATAATTTGTACAGGATCAGCTCTTTGTTCAATACTGCATTCACAGCAAAGACACGGTATGCAGCAGCAGCAGAATGGTTTGACAATTACGTTAAGGCTCATTCTAAAAAGATTTACAAAAGCATTTTAAGATTTCTAGTGAATTCGAGTTTCGATTTGTTTAAAAATTATCGCAGAATCTTCTTATAAATAGATATGATTATTTATTGAACAAACTATGACAGATTAAATCGATAATTAACGATTACTAGCAAGCTGATTCAAATGTGCGCGTTTATTCAACCTTTTTACTTTTACAACAAGTACCTATGGTCGTTTATATATTTTTTTTTTCTATAAGGGGAAAGATAAAATAAAGGGTTAAGATATATAAAACAACAAGGCTTAAATTGGAAAGGTTACCAAGACTCCTTAATCTCATAGGAATCAGGTATCCTACCTTTGATTATTGCAAGAATGCCATAGTAACATCGTTGTTTACGATGATCATAAATAATGACTGTAGCTTTTCTAGTGGATGTAAATAACCATATTCGAGACCACACCTTACTCAAATCCAGTGGTGACAAAACTTAATAATAAAAAAATCACTTTTGGTAATTAAAACACCTTTCGTACTAAGATAGTGCACTTCACGTTACAGTTACCGCATAACTGAACAGTTTACATGTCGAGTTACGTGCACTGAAACCTGCGACCGCGCACGCGACTATGCTTCCGACGAAATCAGTTCAATGAAAAACGTATATAGATTGAGGAAATGTCTAATTACATGAAAAATTTTACACTTGATTACAAACCGATTACGATGTTTGATCTGATCTCATTATACAGTCCACAGCACAGCTACATATACAATTTGACGTTTAAACCTACTTTATGATATTGTGATAAAGATCATGTGCTGTCGACCACCAAGGCCTGTTGGGATCAAATTTATTAAATGTCTTTATTTTGTGTTTTATTTATTACTAGCTGACCCAGCCACGCGTTGCTGTGGCACAGTAATTTTAAAGATTTTTTAAAAATAAAAATAGCCTAAGTTACTCCTTATTACATCAGCTACCTGCCAATAAAAGTCCCGTCAAAATCGGTCCAGCCATTTCAGACATTAGCCGGAACAAACAGACAGACAGACACAGACAAAAATTGTAAAAAATGTTATTTTGGTGTATGTATCGTATATATATTCATATGCATGTAGTAAAAAACGGTTGTTTCAATATTAAAAACAGACACTCCAATTTTATTTATATGTATAGATTGTCAGTCTTTAAAAGTAAATGTCAGTGTTTTATATGTGTATGATAATATCTAAAAAAAATCTAGTCACAAATTGAAAAGTGCATTATTTCGGATACAGATAGATTAATATTACTAACACTTTCTATTTAACCCAGGCGAAGTCGAAGCGATTCGCTAGTATGAGTAGGTATAATAAGACTTGTGACCAATTACATTTCATGCATCTTTTATTTTATTTACCATATTCAATACGACGTCTAATGTTGGTTGTTACCGCAAACAATAAAATAGATGTACACACAAACGATAAAACTGCTAGCTGTGCTATTTTTATTTTCAGTTTACACTGATTTTATCTATTTTCAGTAATTGTTACGCTTCATTTAGAAGCTTAACTGGTTATAACTTGCGTCAAAGAAATATGTAGCGTGCTATACGTAACGTGCTCATCATTATGTTCATATTTTAAGCGAAGTACAAATATATTGGTTTTATGATGCTCGCATCTGCTCATCAATTTTACACTTGGATTTTTTTATTAGAGGTCTGGTTGTAGAAACTTACTTACTTGTTTTACAATGACTTCAAAAATATTAAGAATCGAAGTGGTTGATCAAAAATAGTAAGTTATATTCACTTGGTTCAATTTACACACCTTTTTTAGATATGATACAATAAATATTATTTCCCGCACAATATGCAAACGCTGTCTTGTAATTCACAACAGTTAAGCAAACAACGAGGACAGTAAGCAACATCACCTTGATTTTTTTAAATGGCTTTGAATGAGATTGTTATGCTTCATTTACGATATCGACTACTTTGTACATTTTACTGTTTAGAGTACTATTTTTTCAGTTAATTTTCTACAAAACCTATAAAACAATATAATCTGTATGTATATAGATACATCCATACATATTATATTGCATTTTATTTTCTATCAGAGTTTAAAGATTTTGTAGATAATTTACCGAAAAATGGTACTACACATAAAGATGTGATTTAAGTTTAAAACGGAATATTTCTCTATAAAAAAACTATGTCGACATTAAATAAAAGTTCTTGTCTTTGGATATAACACCACATCACGCGCAGTCAATGCATGAGCAAGATTGCAATTACGAAAAAAAAAATTATGTACAACTACTATGTAATGATTCTTGGATTTTTTTCTTTTCATTGTGCTGTGAAACTTTAGAAGAAACATAATAAAAGTAGAGAGAATTATTTAAAAGACAGTTCGACAGTAAATAATTCTTGAACACTAGAATAATTTTGGCAATCTCAGTACTGAAAGATAAAATATTATAAAAAAGTGAATCAACTTGCGCTACCGTTATCGTCACGGGTCAGCGTGCCGAGGCTGCAGCAAGCTGATTTTTCTCTTTGCGTTAGACAATTAAACAACTAAATGATGCTGCGGTTTTATTGAAAACACGTATAATTCTAAATAACTTAAATAACGTATAGATGAGGACATCTTACATTCTCTATATTGTTTTAAACTTTCATGGTCACTAACATTATAGTAATATAAGTTATTTACGGGATTGCTACCATGTACCTTGTTTTTGAGTTTCCGATATTTCGGCACTGTTGCAAGTGCCATGATCACGGAGCGACGTTCGATCGAGCGACGATCGCTCCGTGATCATGGCACTTGCAACAGTGCCGAAATATCGGAAACTCAAAAACAAGGTACATGGTAGCAATCCCGTAAATAACTTATATTACTATAATCTTACATTCTCATCCCAAATACTCTAAGATATGTATCACTAAACCTTTGTACATTTATATGTGCATAATTTATAAGAAATATAGTTACAGTAAAATACCACATTTAGTGCTTAATAATAGTCAAGTGCTCATCTCAAATTTTCTTATAATAATAATATTTCTTACTTTCGTAAGCACAATAAGGCTTGTGTTATTGATACTAAGGCAACGGATAGACGATTTATGAGGAAAAAATAAGTAATATTCCTAGAAACATATATAAATACTCATGACTCGGGTACATTACTGTTCATTACAGAAACATTGCCTTTTTCGGGGTTCAAACCCGGGACAGGTCGGCTTTTAAGGTAGAGTCAGTCTTAACCAGTTGCCATATAATACTAAACTTTATATACAAGCGTTTAGAATGAATAAACTCATCAACTCTGAAACGAAATGCTTTTTAAATAGGAAGAACACTTACAGAAAATGTTATAATTTAATGATAAATAAAATTAAGAATAATTTGTTATTCAGTTCTATCAAGCAGGCCTTATAAATAATATAATTACAAACTTGGTCTTTTCTGCTGTTTATAAAATACAATATAAATATAGTACAATAATTTTGTTTCTAACTAGTTTTATAATTATTATCCTTGTGCTCATATTACACATTGAAGGTCTACGCAGACAATAGACTTATTGCCGAATCTAGTCTTTATTACTAGTTGTGTAAAGTTGAACTTGAACTCGTGAAATAACGAAAAGCGTTCAAATTTATTCCCTCAATAATAAAGATAAAATCGAGGACTAGATCGGGCAAAAAATTTACAGCGCCTGCGTGGGTCTAGTGATACTTAGTGAACAAAATTGAGAAGCTTTGTTCAGTAATTAACTAATATTACTTAATGTTACGTATAAATGAACATAACAATATTTTGATAAAAACAATAGTGTACTATTTTCGTCAATAGCTTCACTTATTATAAAACATTACTTTCCAAAACAATATTTTTATCGACAAATCCGAGACAGTTATGTTGTTGAGCCACCACTTTTAAAAACAAAAATAGCATTACAAAGTTATTGGTAATAAATATTTTAAAATCTTAATTAAGTTTTACATATTGAAATAGAACATCACTTTAAGATCAAGTAGATTATCTTTATACAAAGTTAATATGCATAAATCATAAATTTCATTACACCATATATGGCTGGTACAATATGTTTATATGATTTACTATATATTAATTCGACTTTTTTACAAATCATAATTAGCATACAAAAAAATATATGTCATCATAAGTTTGCATTTTTTGAAACCATTTTTTGTATCAACGTTAGGAATGCTCAGAATTTAGGAACTAAAAGTAATAAACACTATAGACTATTCACTTTTTATTTTAAAGTGATCGACTGCTGTTATATTTCGTTATTTTATGATTTATTTCTCCTTCAAATTATAAAAACCTCTTTAAATTACTTTAGATAGAGATCAACTTTTTTTCAAAAAGATGACCCCTAATTTATGGTGTATTTTAAATTCGTTATTATATCACTTTACTTATCTATCGGGACCTAAAACAGCCCTTATCAAGATTAAATTGTTATCAGAAAGCTGATACAACAGAGATGAAGCCCGAACAGAGTTTTTTTACTAAGAGCATTGAACGTTGATGTTCAACGTTCAATGAACGTTTAACATCACAGGCTATAAATATTCACAGGCTATTATTGAAATTTAGTTCTTCCACTTTCGCGTATCTCACACATCCAAATAAAACCACTTTCGCCAGATTCTGTGTGCGTTTAAACATGTTTTTTGTAGATAAAGTCCTGACATTTCTACTGCCTTACAGGGGTCGTGCTCACAATATGATTAAGGTAAAGCATTTGCGGTATTTAAAAAGATAAGGTAAATGTAATTAAAAATAAAAAAAACAAGGTTAAACGCATACTTAATCCGGTTCAAAGAGTTGAATAGGAACATTTTAACTAATATAGTTCAGAAATTTACAAGCTTTTTGGTAATACTACACATCGTAGCTCCTGTGGCCACGATACCAACCGTTTCAAGCAGAGAATGAAATAGGACAGTAATGGTGGTAAGCTATAATTAAATATGTAAAAAAGTATGATATTCGAAATAAAGTATAGGTTTAAATTTCAAAACTGCAATAAACGCACAGCTGTGAAGGTCCCGTCTCAAAATTTATTCACTTTATCTGTAGGGTGGTGGTGGCTGGTTTACGATCACGGTCGGAGGGCCAGCTGTGGTGACGTGGTGATGATGCACCACCCTTGTGCGAGGAGGAGGGTTGGCGCAGCAGTCGCAGCAAAGACAAGGAATACAGCAGCAGCAGCAAGGCCGTAGAGATATGTTACACCCCATCCTGAAATGTGCAAATTACATTTGTTAAAATTTACAAATAAATAGTCTGGTCATAAATACTGTTACATAAAACTTTTCTTTTTCTTTACTTTTTAATTATTTTAAATTTGGAAGGCTTTTATTATTGAAAAAACTTCTTTCGATTTCACGCCATTTAATATATTTTTTCGTGTTTATTATCAAATTATAATATGGAATGAAGTGTTAAAGAAAATAGGATTGCAGTAATCGCCTTGCACAAAGTGGGTCCCATACCCACGGTCGTATTCCAGACACTTCAAAAGCTGATACCAATCTTTTATATATCGTATGTTCGTATATCGTACTATCAACAAACACAACAACAATTCCTTTGTCGAAGACCATGAAAGGCCGTAGCGGCAGCATGCTGTTAGAACTACGAAGGCTGTATATGCTGTTGAAGCCAGAATTCGTCGAAACCCCATTAGTAAGCAAAAAATCTTATCGCGGCAAATGAATATTCCCGCTAGGACTCTGTCGCGTATTATAAAACAAGACCTGAAGCTCGGTGCTTATCGTCGATATACAGAACATGGCTTAAATCAATATTTACAGTTAAAGAGAGTGGATCGATCAAAATGCCTTCTGTCACGATATGCACAAAAATATACCTACTCTTTATCGATGAAAAAATGTTCACGATTGAAGAGCACTACAATAAGCAAAACGATAAAGTGTACGCTCACAGCTCTAAAAAAGCTGAACTAAGGAGAGGTACAACGTGGTCATCATCCTACGTCAGTGATGGTTTGGTGGGGCGTGCCTTATCAAGGTGTCACAAAGCTACATTTTCGTGAAAAAGGAGTGAGTACTTCAGCCAAAGTGTACGAAAAAACAGTCTTGGAACGTGTTGCGAAACCTATCAGCAATACACTTTTAAAAATGTAACGTTTACTTTCCAACAGGACTCTGCACCTGGCAAAAGACACGAGCCACCCAAGCCTGGCTTAAAACCAACATTCCGGACTTTATAAGAGCTGAAATCTGGCCCTCATCTAGCCCAGACCTCAACCCTTTAGACTACAAATTATGGTCAGTTTGAAAGGATATGGCCTGCTCTACGTTTAGAGCAGGCAATGTCACCGTGTCGTTACACGGCAACATCGAGTCTCTTAAGAAATCTCTGGAGCATGCAAATTTCGAAATTTCCCATGGAAACAGTGCGTAAATCCATAGATTCATGGTCAGACAAATTAGAGGCCTATATAAAAACCGAAAGTGGCCAATTCGAATAGAATATTTTTATATTTTGCTGAGACTTTGATAAATATGTACATACAAGTTTTAGTAATATTACATTACTTCATAGAGAAAAAATGTATTTTCATTTGTAACAGAACTTATGGCCGGACTAGGTTTAGTAGGTCTTCATCCTTATTTTCTAAAGCGCAGATTATATTATCTTCAGAAAACTCTTAATTTCGTAATTTAAAGTAAAACAGATATCTAGTGATATAGCTCGTATCATGGAGCGAGTTCATGCTTCGCTAGCTCTTACTAAGTACACTGGTTACTAGGGTGTAATGTTATCTAGCAAAATTCTGTCTAACACTACGCCTGATCGTATGATTTTTATAAAACACAAAGTTCTATTATTTGCATTCGAGTGCAGGAGACATGGATACTCATTAATTAAATCCTGATTTTCAATTAATGTAACAAATAGCATTCTTATAAGTCATAATGTTATGGAACAGATTATGTATAAGCTGATTGGAAGTTTGACAAATGAAGACATTATCTTGTTAAGCTGATTATTGTGTGCCAAAAATAGCAGTAGGTAGCATCGAAAATACGGCCTAAACCTGCAGTTAATGTCTCTTCTTGTTCTTTATAAATAATTGAAATTAGTACCAGTGCACAATTGCAATTTTGTTACGATGTGATTGTGCTAAGTGAAAGATAATGTTTGCTTCTTATTGTGTATATTATTTTTAGTTAAGACCGAGTTATCACGTGTTAGTTTTTATCACTAGTACAATGTGGTTCGCTATTTATAAGATTAAGATATCAGAAACTGAACTGAAAAATCAGAATCAGTTTTAAATATCAAAAGATATTCGTAAAACGTTACATATTAATATGAAGGTTAGAAACCAAGGGAGGTAATATTGATTTTTGGGGAACTCTTACTGTTATGATGATCATGATAAATGAAATGAAGAAATTAACTAAATTTTGACAAACAACTATTGCAGTACTCCCGATACAGAGGTCTAGGTGGCCATCATCTCAAATTATCAAATATGCAAACAATCTCCACATTTTTTTTTATAATAGAGTCGTTGAAGCTTGTAACACGTTTCCAGAAGAATAACAGAATACAAATAAATTTAAGAATAAATTGGACAAATGTTTACAACCAAAAAAATATAAAGTCAAGCCTTATCTGAATACCTGCTGCTATCAGTTATCTCAACTACTTGCCGGCCAAATTATATAATAAAACTAGCTGTCCCGGCCACGCGTTGCTGTGCCGACTGCAGCGTCATCTGCCGGACTGATTTGTGAATCTAAACCATTCTCAGATCCCCTTGAACACACACAAAAAAATTCATTCAAATCGGTCCAGCCGTTTAGGAGGAGTTCAGTGACATACACACTCACAGAAGAATTATATATATAAAGATATATCAAGGTTAAAAGGAAACTATTTACTGATACACACAGACCATATATCCAACAATATAGTACTTAATCCACTCAAAATACCATAACAGGGTCAATGAGGTTTGCAAATGTTGACCATGGATGCTTTCCGCAGAGTAGAGGAAGTTAAACAATGACCAACGTTTTACCTCAATTTTGTTAAGAAACGCGTACTTATTTTAGAAATTAGTACAAAACCAATTTCAGTCTACCACAAAGTAGAGAAAGGCATTACGAAATTAATTTATTAATCAAGCGGTCTATCTCTTCCAGGGCTAGGTCGAGAGCACGAGTAATTATGGGTTACAATTGGATAAAAGTGAGGTGGATAGTACATATATTATGCTATACAGTTTAAAAACCGAATTATCTTTATTACAATGACATAAGCTAGCCAAAAACTTCAATTCGTGCAGCCTAATCTGCTATAAATTTTCACTTGAACTGCTGTAAAAAAAAGAAATATTCCTTTAATGTTATACGAGTATATTATTCAAGAAAACATTGTATCATCATATACGTATTATATTGATAATACCTACCTACTTTGGCACATTGAAGGTAAGACATTTGTGTTTTTCAAATAACTGTAAACATGTCACTTGTATAAATGGTGTTTTTCTGCTACGTAATAAACATTTAACAAGTGTCATAGCCTTGATGGCATTACGACTGATGATGGTAATTTCCGAGAAAACAAAAAAAAAGTTAATTTTCCGGTATTGTCAGCCCAAATCATTAATTCATCAATGAATAAGCCATATCAGTTTACCCATATTTAAGCACGCTGTGTTCCCTCTTCTGTTATATTAGTGCTACACGAAAATTTAATGCATGTATCCTATGTTGAATTAATTAAATGTACGTACGTAGCTTTATTTATACAATAGGACACCAACTTTCAGAAAATGTCAACATAAAAACAAATAATATTGAACTCTACACGTCGGATTTTAAGTCACATGTAAAGTGAAAGTGAGACGGCTTGGTATGCTGGAGTGTTGTCGTACATTTCTATGAGTAAGCATTTCACTAAGTTATTTAACTTAACTAAACAAAGCAACTGAATAAATTAGTTTGAATTATTCAATTCAAGTGATGTTGTAAGCAGGTAAGTTAATTAGTTAAGACGGCAAGGTAGGAAAACTAACAGTTCTCGATAGGTGAAAATACACGTGACACACAGTAAAACAAAATTAAATTGTTTTGATTTTATCAAATCTTCTTCTTGATGATAAAGTAGAAAGAACTCTGTAATACGTTCATATTTAAACAACAGTATCATAACTATTATGTACACCTACATATCTCAAGTATGGATTTGTTTACAACCACAAGGACAACAGACATTGTCAGCGACTAATGAGTACGCTTAGAGTTTTACACCTCGTGATCCACCTCGTGAATCATTGTCTTTTACCGGAAACTTCTTATTGGGTGTTCCCAAAACCCAACGTCTAGAGTTTGTAACGCATTACGTGTTAAAAGTGCGTCACAATTCCTAGCAGTTGGCATTATGTAAACCGCAAAGAAAAATAATATTAGTTAATATGAAATTTATAATAGAATAAAGCCACTTTTTCCGGAATAAATTCGCGTTTTATATTTAAAACTGACGTTTTGACACCTTTACAGGGGCCGTTATCACAAGATAACTCATCCTATCTGTTATTCTGAGTCTGGATATATCGACGTTCTTAACCCAGTAAAATTTAATTTAAATGTGCAGTAGGCGCAGCAGGTTTAAAACAGACTAATAATAATCATCAGTATATTCCACTAATGTTCGCACTACTGGGGCACAAGCTTTTCCTATAGATGAAAACATCAAAGGGAACAGTATTTTACGGTTCTGTGGTGGGTACCAGTATTTGGTTAGATACCTCAAGTGACTATTATGGGCTTAGCATATAACATTCTTCTTTTTTTTATTAAGAATGGGTTTGCTCTTGATCCTAATCAAGCCCGGGGGCCAAGACAGAATCCACGATGGAACGAGCTAACCCAGAACGTGCCTATTCACTCTGGCTTTGAAAATGGACGGGTTATACGTTCTCGGAAATACAGACGCAGGGAGGGAGTTCCACTCCTTTGCTGTGCTCATTATGAAGGATGTTGAAAAGCGCTTGGTGCGACAGGTAGGAATAGCAACCAAAAAAGGGTGGTAGCCTGCAGTGCGTCTGGATGTCCGATGGAAAAAAGGAGATGGCGGTATGAGCAAATGCAGCCCTTGAGCACACTCTCCAAAGTACAGTCTGTAGAAGACCGACAGACAGGCAACTTCTCAAGTTTTATAAAACGCGAATTAGTTATAGACAAAACAATACTTGAGCTTGGGTGAATCATATGAAATAATATAAAAATGAGAAATCTCCCACTTCGAAAAGCAAATTTCTTAAGATGATTACAATAAACGGCCTTGTAAGGTCATTTAAAATTCTCAACTTACTTTATGGTAGGAAATATGTTATATTAGTGGAAACCACACGGTAAAGAATAGAAAAGCACCAACTCTTCACCGAGGGTGACGTAAAAGGCGACTATTGATACTGGATACACGATATACCTCCCGTAGACCGTAAAATTTTCTTTGGGTGTTTTAATTATTGAGATACTGAATGATATAAAAATATAGGTATGTATTAAACTTTTACTACTATTGTCAAACACGGTATGGAGTGTATCAAATAATATACAGCGGAGTGCAGTGGGGATTACACAAAGCGATCAATAACGATTATTCAAATCGAAGTTATTACTAATGTCGTGATAAAAATAAACCTATAAGCATTATGAACATCACGTAAGTGGGCACTTAAATTAAACCAACAACACCATTGTCTGTCCAACAAATGTATGAAAATTAGAAAGAAGAAGACATGCAATGAGTGTGCAAATAGTCGTCCACGTTGTGAGTGGTTGATGACTCACCTTTAAAATTATTTGCAATTGGTCACTATCTTGCTTGAGGATATCCGTGGTATGGCGGATATTGTTGAGGATACTGTTGTTGTGGGTACGGTTGTGGATATGGCTGTGGATACTGATATCCAGGTGGTGGCGGAGGACCTTGATCCACAACCATCGGTGGTTGCTGTACAATTATAGTCTGTGGCGGTGGCTGTTGCTGCTGTTGTCCACAAGCGTTCGGGCACAAGCAAGGGATCAAACAACAGGCGCCCAATGCCAGACAACAAGGGGTACAACAGTCTCCGCAATCTCCACAATCTCCGCAATCAAAAGAAAAACAGATTCCCATTTTCTCACCACGTCGAGTTTTGAACTTAAAACTGATGTAGCAGCTCACGTGCCACACTGAAATAAGTCAGTTACTTAAGGATTTTAAAATAAATACTGTAGCAGCCCGGCTTATTAGTACGAATAAACAAAATGGCGGTTGTTATCACGAAATGCGCGTTATCGGTAAGCGAAGTATGCTATCTATTGATAAAAAGATAAGACACCGTCGACATCTAATTTTGCCGCATATTGCTCATGCCTGTATCCTATATTCCTATATAATGTCTATTATATTATGTGTATGTACTCGATTCTCTTTAAAGCTTAAATAATATAGAGAGTCTAATTCAGAAATTATCACACTGTGGAAAGTTGAGGTATGATTGCAGAACATACTTTATATTATAATTATGTATACTGTAATATTTTTTGTAAATATACTTTTATATAATTATAATGTATGCGAAAATACATTATTACGAATCTTTATAAAATGAAACACTTGTGTGATTTCCAGAAAATTTTTCGATACTTATTATTCATCTTTGTAGCCTCAACCTTATCTTATTTACTTAGTTACAACCTTAATTACTTATTTAACTTAACAAAAAACTATTTTCTAGAATTAAAGGGAAACAAAAACGTAAACATACATTGTTTACGTTTAGTTTAGTTAGTTGATGTGTAATGAAAAGTCATAAAATTAAATAATTTAAACGAAAAGCGTGATATTTTTATGAATACTTTCATTTTCATGATTTTTACATAAAAATTACATATATAATAAGTATATGTTTAGGTTATCAAATTAGTTATTTTTTCTAAAAATATTTGGCAGCCCACTAATAACACACTGTTATCCGTACCGAAATATTTAAGTTATGTAACTTCTATTTAAAAGATAGTAGAGAACTGAGAGCTAATTAGTTCTCAGTCGAAAGAGTTAAAATGCCTATTGTTGAAACAACAACCTCAGTTAAGTTTGCTTGGTTTTTCTTTAATCCCAAGGTTTTTTAATAGTTTAAAATATTATCAAAAATTAAGATTATATTTTAGGTTTAGATTATTTAGGTTTAGATTCTAAACCTAACGATTGGGTTTTTTGTTATAATTCCTCGAGTTTAAGGTTTGTATCGTTTCCTATTGCACGTTTTTTGTAGAATTGACCTTCAAGTACTGTAACAATAAACAAAAGTCTAGATTTTACTAAATAATAAATACATTATTTAAATAAGTATCATTTAGTAAATAACAAGTTTGTTTTAGTAACATACATTTACGAATGTAATACTTAGTTCATTTAATAACACATAAGAGAAATGGACTACCTACATATAATTATTAAAACAGTTGTAATAACAGTAATATGTACTGAAATGGATAAGTAATGAAACGGATTATGAGAAAGAATTTTGTTTTAATTCTAACATATCATAATTGAATACTAAGTAGTACTTAGTAGATATTATAAAAAGTAATTCAGATTATGGAAGTTGAAATATTCTATAAATACGTAAAAGTTAAAGCGTGAAAATAATTAACCCGTAACAGCAAAAAAATTTTCAAGTATACGCAGATATTAACACGGACTCACAATAACACTAATACATCATTTACATTCCCAACACCAAACACAAAAACACATTAATATACACCAATTCCCATGTTTTGTGGACGACCAGCGTGTTTATAAAAGCGAAAGAAATAAGTAAAATATTATTTACCTTGTAACTGGAAACACAACAAATATCAACGACGACTAGAGTGATAATACACATGAGATTAATAGTTTAATTAAAGAATCAAGTTTTAGCTGTGCGTCATTCAACAGCAGAGGAAAAATTGAAATGACGTGAACGCCTGCGCAAGCCGTTTCATTGCTATATACTCCAAGAGCTAAGAGTTCTTTAGTACAGATATTCTGTTGATACAGAAGTTTTAATAGTTCTTTTTCATTAATACCAACAATCATGTTAAATAAAAGGTAACATCAAAAATACCTGCAGGACTGCATGAGATGATTGGGTTTAGTGAATAGACTATGCCTTAAAAGGAAGTTTTATTTTTTTCTGAACTCTTATTTATGAGTTTCACTGTCTTTCTTATAAGTAAATCCTTTTAAGAGCACCTTTTTACCAAGAAAATAACCGAACTACGTTTAAAGTAGGCAAATTACGTTTAATTACAAGCGTCTGAGGTGTCTCGTTTTATCTTCTATAACTAGGTACTAGGTACCTACACAAGTTGTTTTTTTATAATAAATAAGGAAGCTCGTCACCGCTATCTCGCCTAATGGTAAGCGACGATGCGATATAGAATGTGATGCGCTTGCCTAGAAGGTATACCTATTCACTCTTACCTGACACCTGATTACCTAGGTAGCAAATGGTTCAACTGTAAAGGTGACTTCAACGACCCTTGGACAATATCATCGTAACTCCTACATAAGCATAGAAACAAATAATTAAAACACTAAGTACTACATTTATCGACACTGGGTGGAAATTAAACAGTTAAGAATGTCTGATATAAGCATAGTAGACAGTTCGGGGCTTCGGGGTCTCCGTTATAGGTCTATCTACTTAGCCGATAGTAGGTGTGCTTAAAACTAATAACTATAGAAATGCCCATAAAACTCATAAATAATAGTTTAGACAAAATCAGAAAATATCATATTTTTTTTCTTCCTTTTTACAGCCCTTTGTAAACATAGTCTATACACTTGATCCAATCAACCAACGCAGTTCTGACAAGTAATTTGATGTCATATATAACAAAAAACATGAGTAGTAATTAACCTTCCTATACCCGCGTATTGGTCTACTAGACCGACAAAACATTTATTTTAATTTCTTTAATTTTTCTGAAATGCTGGCGAGTTGAGGTTTTTGCTAGCTGCCGGATTTGTTACTAACTTCAATTTAGTGCACAGCATGCGTTTATGCTCAACGTACGTGTACGTAACGCGCGGGTATAGGCGCAACTTTTGGTGGAATAATAAAATTACTACATTATTGCTTGTTCACTGTTACCTATTTCTGCCGCAAAGCAGCAGTGCTTGCATTGCTGTGTTCCGGTTTGAAGGGTAAGATATGGCAGTGAAATTACTGGGTACAGTGACTTTACATCTTATGTCACAAGTTGGCAACGTACACTGTGGTTCTTGTGGGGGTTGCAGTTTTGCTGCGAATCTCACAAGAGCCACATGTATTATAGGTGACTGTTACCACTTACCATCAGGTGGGCAGTTTGCTTGTTTGCCAACTTTCTGCAATAAAAAAAAAAAAAAAAAAAAAAAGATGACCCATGGTGATGGTATAGCCTGATGAACATAGCAGGTATTAACACCTACGTAATATACTTGTAAAACAACCTCAGCAACAAAATTAGTCAAAGCGTTTTTAGTGCTGTGTCCTACGATCTCCTCAACTTGCAACTGCAAAAATGAGCTCTCAGCACATCCTTGCCTTGAACCATCAAGTTGAGACTCCCCGAAATACGTCGATTGGATGGTCTCGAGTCTGTAGTAACATCTAACAGAAATAAAATTGGTCACTGTGGATATTAAAACGCGCTACAACTGCAAAATACACTTTTGTATGGAACATGCTATTATGGTATGCTCTGATTGTTATGGTATGGCTGATAACTAAGTCAACCAATGATTTATATGTCGTATGATAAGAGATTTTTAATATGTAGAAGTTATTTTTTTTTATTTAGGAGAAAAAAATGTTTAAGTTCTGTTTTTGAAGTACCTAAGCAAAAACTTGCAATTTTGAAGGCTGTTTTGTGATAGACTCATAGATAGTTAAATAATTAAAAATAAAGTTCTTGCGAAGCACAATCTTTTTCATTATATCCTCTAATTTAAAAATAAAATAATATCAAAGTAGGTTTTCTTAGAAAAAATAAATAAAAGAGGACTCTAAATATTCGGTCTGTGGCACCACGGGCGGGTATAGGTGTTACAAAAATTGGCGCGGGTATACGAAGGTTAACTTTGTGAACATGTAATAAGGAAATTAACTTAATAATGATTTAATTTCGTTACCTCCAATAATTAAATATTTTATTTGGCATTGAAATTTTAATATGCTTATGAAAGATCATAAGCACTGGGCTTTTCTATTAAAATGCTATCTATAATACATAGGTAGTAGGATAGAAAATTTCTATAATAATTGTTTAGATATATACGAATTCGTTAATTACGTTAAGGTATGCCTTAAGAGGGTTAATTCTGTTTTTCTAAGTTTATACACATCAACTTGTGAAGATTTCTAGGACAATATTTGGAAAATATGCAAATGTTGTCCTAGGTCGATATTTTTTTAAAGTATGCATTAACACGAGTATAACCTGTCTTGACTCAGACGAATTGTAACATTATACGATTATATCATACTTATAGAAAGGACATTGTCTCCGTGACTATTTTCTTACAAAGCGTTAGAAAGGAACAGGAATATTGCATTACTATTACTATCGGACCATGTCTACGTCACGTTGAAAATGAGAACGAAGTCGCCTAACCTTAACGTCGCCACGAACTGGTTAGCTGCTCCTTTTAAAGAAAAACTAAGGCCGTTTGTCGCTACGTATTAATTGGCAAGACTCACAAACGTGCAATAAAATTGACGAGGTATGACTTTTGCAGTAAAAATATTGGGTAGGTAAAATATACTCGAAATAATGAAATATACGTAGTTTCCAAGCTTCAAATTCTTAATCTAATTAGGTAGTGTCGTTCCTGCCCATGTATTTATTAATAGGTATATGGTACCAATGTTTATCTTGATATTTCGTCGTACATAACTAACAAATGAGTATTATCAGTGATTATCATACAGCTCTAATTTATTTATTATTAATCTAACATTGTATTTTCCCGCATTGGATTACAGAGATATTCTGCAAAAAGTATTAATATAAGTATATGCTGATACTGAAATTTACTTCAGTGTTTTTCTTTCCATCTCTAGGCCTCTTCATATATGTCAACAAATTATTGACAATTTATTTAAAAGTTGGTATTTATAATCCTTAATGTTAAAAAAGTCTATTAGAGTTAATAACTCAGAAACCTATTTTGATTTATATTATACATACGTGTTAATTACACTAAACAATTAGTTAAAAAATTTAAAAACAACAACTCGGAAGCTTACTAACATTTTTATTAAGTATGTTTATATACCTACTTACGTTCTTTACAACCACACCAAAATATTTATTTTCAACTTCTTTCTACTACTGTCATGTCTGCAGAACACCTTCCCTCTCTCTTTCTTTTAGTTTCAGTGCGTGTCTGTTTGTGTGTGTGCTTCGTAAAAAAATGCCCAATAGCTGTTACCCCGGGGATTATTAATAATATACTACCTAATTGACAACATTTTATTTTTCTGTAACCCTGTTTTTATGGATATTATAAAATATAGATAGATAGATAGTAAACACTGAGTGCAACTTTTTTTGGTATAACTTTAAGTAGTGTTTAAAAAATTTTCATTTTTAATGTCTTTAGGCATAATAGTCAGAACGACATATTGACATGACAATAGCAATGCTGCTCATTTTAAACTATCCAACAAAAATATTTCCCTTAAAAGATGTATAATTTAACATCCTACTTACAGAGTTTAATAGCAATTGTGAAAATACAGCATTAAAAAAGTTAAATTTCAACGGAAGTCATCTAACTTGACCTCAAGGTTTGTACACACAAGGTTGATAAAAAACTTTGGTTACAGTGTTTTTGCTGTCAAATCTTAATATACTATATACCTATATAATTGTGCATTCGGAAGTTTAAAAGGAATACTTACATAATACATTATTAAAATTTCGATTGTCAGACGAACCCAAAATATTTATGGGGATATTCAAATATGATACCTATTAAATACTAGTTAAAGTCATAATTTTTTATATTTTTTCCTTTAATCTATTAAGTCTAGCTAAATCACGAAGATAAATATAATCACAGTAGCATTTATCTTATCAAAACATACGTCACCACTCAATCAATGCCAAAGCCAGAGCTAGCTTCATTGTGAATAACACGCGCCTTTTTTATAACGAAAATGTGAAAAAGTAAAGAATGAGTCAAGAGGAATACCCATTGCTTGCTCTCGAAGAGAAAACAAAGCCTTTTGTAAAAAAGAAACAGGAAACTAGTTCTCAAAGGCATAAGTTCAAGAAGAAAGATGTGCAGGAAAAAACAAGCCCACCATTACAACGATCCACGAGTTTTCAAACACACTTGAGGCCGAACTTTGACAAACTACGCAGCAGATTTCAGAAACTTAATTGTTTTAGAAGTGAAGAAGAGGATTTACCGCTCATGGATATCCCAAGACATAAAAGCATTGATATCGGTGTGGGTATGGCCCGACGCATGTCCCACTTTATATTTACGAGGAAAACGGTATGTGTCCATCCCTATCATCCCTATACACCGAGTCAGACCACAAGGAAAATTTACGTGTTCACAGACGACAAAGATTAAGAAATAACGTTAGTTTAAACAAATTAGTTCCTGCACCTCATTGAATTGTTAGATACGAACAAAATGGGAAATGTCCAGTTGGATTGAAACAGAAAGTGTTACAAGTTTTAGTTCATGAGATTTAGGAAGTTTTTAATCAAAGGCGTGGGAATTTTTGAATTTTGTATTGCGTTTTATTGCTGTATTTGTTTTATATTTTTGCGTTTGTGACACGTTCTAAAGTCGAACTGACAAAAAAGTCGGTCTTATTTTGTTTAAATATTGTGTGTTCTACCAGTTGTTTCACGAATGTACACAAACGCATTATAAAATCGTACTGTTCACCATCGACATAGCAAAATTAAATGATTGCGTTTTTTTTACCTAGAATGTATATAAAGGAGTATTATTATTTATAAGATATTACTAAATAAAGTGTTTCATGACTGAGTTAGTTTTTTTTAGACTATATTTTTATGTGTTTTTATTCATGAGCATTAAAAATGAGACTTCCTTTATGTAAAGAAATGTTCGAGTTCCGACTTACTCCTGAGACAAACGTTGTAGCAAAAACGTCTTCAGGTATATTTAGTTTTGTTCCTAAAATACAAGGGCCTTTGAAATAATTGATTTATCTAGTGAAAGAAATATTTTTTTATATTTTTTTAGTTACATGTTTCTTTATTGATTTAATTTGAATATCATCATCAAACTGCTGGGGCAACCCTTTGCTATTATTCGCAGATGACAACGTTTCTTTCGAAATTGTCAGAAACAAAACGTGGCAAATTCTAACAGAGCTCAAAACTACCAGCACATGAATTATTCCTTTTTTGTGACTTTTCGAATGCATTTCGTGGTGTCTCTAAAAATTCTTCACGCCTTCATATTTATTTATATTAAATTACCATGCTAGTTTACAGAGAAGCCTCCAACACACAAGCAAGTCATAAAATTTACTTATAAATAAAAAAAATGTCAAAGATTATAAAAAAATAAATGTGGACAAAGAAATGTCAAAAATATAAAGAAATAGTCAAGTAATAATGTAAAAAAGTCAAGTAATAATCTAAACACACAAAAACGGATACACTTTTTTACAAATATTGACTAAAATATTTGCAAACAAGTCAACATCATCATGCTGAGAGAACACGTGTACCTCAACAACTGTATGGCACGCACCGTAGGGGCGTTTGCGCCGCGGCGTGTGCGCGTCACAGGCCGGCGTACAAGGCGCGGGCGCCGTCGCGGCGCCCCACCTCTCCCAGTGCGTCCCGTGGTACACGTGTAGGAACTAATAGACTCGACTGCTCCAGTAATGCTGGATTTTCAATTTTACTATGCAATATACGGAGATAGTGCACCACAAGTAAGAGCTTTCTCCTATAGCTGAGTGCTTCTAACTCCACCATTCCATAAACAAACAAAGAAGGATACAGAAAAGGATAATACCCACAACTTCGTTTAAATAGCCATCGCGCAACTTATCACTGTACTCTCTCAACCATAAGGGAATATTTTTCTTCATAGGGATCCCAAATGGGGTACCCATCACTATGGGGTGCCCCAGGGGTCGATATGTGGTCCATTACTCTTTCTTATATTCACGAACGAGCTTCAGAACGGCGATCGCAAAACTTTCTCTAGTTTTGCAGACTGACAGAGGCAATTTGTGCACTGACAGTGTAAACAATGCTCTCTCTCTCTAGTTCACGGATTTTCTAGTAATAAAGTTTAAACAAAATATTTAAACCTATCTCTACCAATTGTAGAGAAAAGAATACACAAATAAAAATGATGATAACGAAGTCGCTGAAATGGTAAAATTCACGAAATTTTTGAGTTGGGCTTTTTAGAGTTTATTCATGTTAGACTTAAGTTCCGCCGAGTATGCTATTAAGATAATTAGAATCATAACTGATATTATAAACCGCATGAATGGTTTATTTCAACTACTTTCACAGTGTAATGTCCTATAGACTAATGTTGTGAAGGTACGCGGTTAATATTAAAAACATATTTAACACTACTGTTTGGTGCAACGGTAGCGATCCTGCTTTTAGCACCGACGATCCTGTGTTCAAATCCCAGAATGGGGCAGATGTTTGTGTGATGAATATGAGCATTTGTACCTGAGTCATGGGTATTTATATATATTACTTCTATTCGTTACCCTAGTATTCTCTAATACTTAGTTTTATAATATGTAGTGATTATAATCGGCCAGGGCCTCATACATAAAAACTTTTATTCGCATAACTTACTGAGTGCCCTGGCTGGGTGTGTATATAACAACCGTGACTCGGGGACAAATGCTTTACTCATCATTCAAACAAATATAAATCGAAAGTAGATTTCGAAACGGAGGATATCAACAAAAAGGTGCCAACTTAAAAGCCAGAACAAATTAATTTGATGTTTGAAAATGCATCAAATGTTATTATAAATAGTAAATAAAAAATGGACAACAAAAATCAGTTCTTTTGTTTTTTATTAAATTTATTTAGTTCTCACACTTCCGCGCACATTACACATTACAATAAAACACTTTTTTACGGATTTTTGCGCATGTTTTTATTTTATATTTAATCCCGACGTTTCGACTCCTTTACAGGAGCCGTGATCCTGTGATTACGGCTCCTGTAAATAATTTTAATTTTATTTAATTTTTCGCATTCACAATGCAATATTTCTTAAGATTTAGAATACGCGTGTACCAGCGTCTCGAGGTAGAGGTCTAGAGGTAGCTCAGCGGTCAGAGCACTCGCCCGGATAGTGAAAAGTCGTGGGTTCGAATCCCACCTGAGGGCTCGGAGGCGTAATTGTTTTTTACACGCGTATTTTATATCTCAATCAGTTCTTTTTTTGTTGAATAAGGGAACGCAGGCAGATTTTCGCAAACGACCATACTTCTGCGCCTCTCACACATCGAAACAAAAATGCGCGTTTAACAATTGTATGATAATGTCTTCAATAATCAAATAGTCACATATACGGACAGACACGATGCATCCACCATATACGTAGCGTAGATGGCCCTTGACACTAAAACAACTTTAAGGCATTTTTTCGCTTCAGTCAAAATAACTTTGCCGGTGCGATGGCTCGTTTCATTTTATTTGTCATAAGTAAACTCTACATGATTTTGCAAATTCAAAATATAACGTTCAGTAAATGCCAACTGGCTAAAGAATTAATTTTACATGGATTTCCTCGACATCAATTGGAAGATTGTAAGTCGTTACCGTTTATTCACCTACCGCACTTAATTATACAGTTACTAAAATAAATCATACTCTTATTTCAATAATAAGATAATCACTCAAGTCACGAATTGTTTATTAAATCCTGCTAATTTCTCAAGTCTACTCAAATTTCTTATTATTTTCTAACTTAAAGGGGTCTGCCTCATTGAAGGAGAAAGTTCAGGAAGCACTGACGTGATTGGAGGGCCCGATTCTGATGGCTCCTACGACCACGGCCTCTTCCAAATTAACGACCGTTACTGGTGTAGTCATGATCATCCTGGGAAAGGGTGCAACGTGCGATGCAGTGGTACGTTTTGTTACTTCTAAGGATAAAAGGTTATGTAGCACATCAATCCGTTATAAAAAAATATATGCTATTCTATTCTAAAACTCGGCATTATAATGGCCAAGATGATCTATGTCGTTGACTGAGTTCAGACATTGGCATTCAAAGCTGCCGTATACCGCTTTGAATGCCTGCTATATAAATATAAATA
Organism: Calamotropha paludella; assembly: GCA_927399485.1. Classification (NCBI taxonomy): domain Eukaryota; kingdom Metazoa; phylum Arthropoda; class Insecta; order Lepidoptera; family Crambidae; genus Calamotropha; species Calamotropha paludella. The sequence continues at coordinate 13,812,445 of OV656815.1, read as the reverse complement.
GGTACGCTGCTAGCTTCGAAGCAGAGCTCACAGATTTCGCTGTGAGCTCTGCTTTGTGCAACATACAAAATTATGTTTGCTATAGATATTTATAAATTATGTGTTATCAAAATTTAGCAACAAAAACAGATGGAAAAAGTAGTTTCCGAAATCTGTACAATTCTCTGGAGATTTTTATGCAAATAAAACATTTGAAAACTGCTCAGAATTTAATGCCGAAATAACCATCAAAAGCGCATAGGCCGCTGCAAATACCACAGAAACAGTTCTATCGATTTGGATGATATTAGTGTTTGATAATGTTTTACTATTTAAGTTTATCTAGGTATAAGTAGTTGATTTTCTTGTAAATTTTTTTTTGGCCTTTGTTGACGTCTTTCAAACCTTAACTTTCTTAGAATTACAATCTCAAAAGACAATGAAGCACATGCCCACTTATATCACAACAGGATCCAGTGTTCGGAATTTTATGCTTCTTATTTATTTCAAAAGTTGGACTTACTGAAAAATACCTCCTATTTTACCCTTCATAACAAATATTTTTGGAAATAACAAAATGCATTTACGTTTATTTTTTATCAAAACTAGTAGTTTCACGTTTAACTATTCCTAGTTTCACTTTTCTGACTTCATAAATTGTGGTCAAACAAAGTTTTCACCCGTCTGTTACCCCTAAGGATAGAATTTTCTAAATTGCTGATGTTCATGTACCTACCTACATTATTTTTTTACCAGGAGAATCTGTATTAAATTTTGTGCCTCTTACTACAGATTTCCATGCATTAACTTAAGCCGGGTAAGTCTTCGCAACTTAGGTTGCAATAAGCAAATGTAAAGTCGAAGTAACAATTTTCGCAGAAGTGTTTCAAAGACAAATAGGACTCGAAACTTATATTTCGTCTCCTCAGTGAGTTTTCGAAAATTCTTTCATAGCGAGCGTTTTCACCCCATTATAATCACCTCTCCACATGCCAAGTCCGTAGGTTCGGTGGTTAAGTCTGTGTGTTATAGGTCAGTCAGTCAGTCAGTCAATTATTAAGGACAAAGCCTTTATATATTTAGATTAAAATATTCTTAACCTTCTTTGATTTCACCTTCATAATTCGTATTTTAAGAAAGTATTTGTCACGGAACCATATTCTTTGGTTAACTATGATTAGGGCCACTTACCGTCACAAAATAATTAAAAATAACTCAATACTGACAGAGTAAAACTTGGACGTTTTAAATTTCAATTATTGTTAACCATGTAACCCATAGAATATAAATTCCAAGTGAGTTCTTGTTTTAATAAAGCGATTACTTAACTAAACATAAAATTTATACAATCCCTGTTTTTCATTAATGGTCTATAATCAACTCTGACCAAACAGTTTTGTAGCGAGATCTTATGTTTCTTCGCCAGATCTTCGATCAAACAATATATCAGAGGCATCAAGGTGTGCCAGAGAAATATTCAGGCAGCAAGGGTTCTACGCTTGGGTGGCATGGAAGAATGATTGCAGAGGAAATCTACCAAGTCTTCACCATTGCGGAATTTGAATACATATCAGCGTAGGAAGGTCCTCATAATGCTGTTTTTCTACCAGAAATGTGGAAGGAATCAGTGCGCCAAGTAAAATGAAACAATTATTATCGATTATTTCCTTGTGCATCGCTTAACTACCTCGCAAATCATCTCGGCTGAAAGAACCACGCCCACGGCTAGGTGGTCGCCTCCATCTTTACGCTAAGCAGGCAGATTGGAGATCATAGTTAAAGGCCATCATTTGAAAACGATGCTGCCCATTTTGCGGTGGTTAATTCGGCACCTTGCGTATCTCTGATAGAAAAACAGACAAACATTGCAAAAGATGTTGCATCTAACTTACTAAGTGTAATAGTGTTGCCGTTTAATAATTAGGTGAACATTCTATACATAGCATCAAAACTCTCGGTCTCTTAAAGCAGTGATGCAGTATTTCACTATTTAAAAGGAGAACTACTCTATTGGATACCTACTCTAATTATTGCTGCTGTTTTAAGTTAGCAATTGGCTTTTTAAAACGGTTATAGTAGGTATCGATTATATCGATACCTAAGCCTAATAATAGCATGCCTGATTTCGATTAAAGCTATCGATAATTAAAATGTAAGTAAAATACTTTTTCTTGCAGATATGGTACCTGGATACCTATTTGTGAAAACATGGCTACTTTGTCAAATCCTTTTTTTAAGTTCTTAAGGTTCAGTGAAAAAGAATTCATTCTGAAAGAATTGTGAAAACCGGGATTAGTCAGTTGTTACATAGAACATTGAGAAGATCTACCTCAATCTAATAATCTTGCCTAATTCGTGGAAATTGTGATTTCGAATTATAATTATTACACCAACAAAGGCCGTATTTTTACTTTTTTTATAATAATATTATTAGTAACCACTCTATTGTCTAATTTTAGCCAATAAAAATATTATACTCTCTCTACTATTATACTCTTAGTATAAATGTTTTACATTTTTTCACAAAAAAGGTATATCTCAGGTTTCTCATATTTTGCATACCTAATGCGTATTAAAGACAACAAAAAAACCAATAATTTGAGAGCTTAAAAATTATTAAGATTATAACTGTAAAACCAGGAGGAGTTGGTGCAAACTTTTGGTTTCACTCTATAAATAAGCCATTGGATAATGCCAGCATATGTGAACGAAATTTCTACGATTAGTCTAGAAATCATATTTTTATTACTTCTAGTTTTTGAAATAGTTCTAGCAAAATCATCAATTTTAAATATTTTGTGTCTTAGCGATGTTTTAACTAACGGACGACAGATAGCGCTACGTGAATATATCTTCTTTTTCAGAAATTTCAACATTTTGAGATAAAACTTTTTGTTTAATGTAGGTACCATGTGAGTATTAAATATAAAAATACTTCTCTCGTTATAAATAGGCCCTCATTTCTCAATATGACGACTGAGGACAACATTTCAGCTCATAACTCGCTTATTAGACTTTCTCAAAATCTATTTCCAATTTTAATTTTTTTTTTGGATTTTAACTAAATTATAAGTACAATTTACAAAAGGATTTGACAAAATGTCCCTCAGTTCTCATACAAACTTTGATTTTTAAGGATTATTCGTTTTGGCTGAAATAAATAAAGTATGAGAATACAATTTTTTATTTTGGTGTAAATGCTAACCTTGAGTACAATCACGAACTTTAAACGAACACCCATTAAAAAAACGATATAAATAGGTACTTGTACCAAGGGCAATAAAAATTTAAAAATTTAGTTTAGCGTCAAACGCCTTGATGGTATTTAATTGAAGTTCGTGATTTAACATCCAAGATAGACTCATGGATTTTACATAGTTATATATACCTAAGATCTTTAACTTAAAATCATGATCACAGAATACCAATAAATTTTATAATAATTTGAGTGTGTAATACTGTTAAAACTCTTAATAAAATATAAAAGGGGAGAGAACTTCATCATTTAAAACAAACAACACTTTGTAGGCATTGTACTAAAAGACTTCCTGCATTGTATGGGGAGTACAGCTATATCATAACTATTAAAATATTTTGACGATTCAAAAGAATTAATCTTTTTAAACATATTCAGTGCAACATAACACATATTAGAAAATAATTATTGAGCTTCAAAGGTCATAAAAAGGACAATACAACATTTATAATACTTGAGTAAATGTAAATTGACAAAATAATAAAAGGAACTATGCAAATAATATCACTATACTTTGTCGAATGTAGGATGATAGGTACTTTTGACAGTTGACACCTATATAGAGGGTATAAAGTTGCTATTGCAATGTCAAGCCAAACATAAGGAAACAAACGCAACCTTAGTACGTAGCAATAAGGAAGTGACACCTGTCAAAAGTATCATCCTACATTGGATAAAGTATAGTGTATATTGTCTCATTACCACAGATCAGGTATTTGCGAAAATATTTGCCCACAGCATATAAAGCGGGTGCTTATAGCTTAAGTTTCGTCAATGTTACTTAACTAGCTTAATTATGGTAATCTAACTTATGATCGATATAACATTATTTATTAACTAAAATTGTCACATAAATTCCGTTGTTCTAGGCTCTACCACGAGATTCAACATGTCCTGTATTATTACTCTACCTCCCACATATTGGTATGACAACAAAGACGTACTTTCTGTTTCGTTCTCACAAAATAGGGTAACAAGTAGCAACATACTTTCCTAGCAGATGTAGTATAAATAAAATTGTCCAATTACTACGGCATTCATTCACTACAAGTGCGTTTAATAATTATCCAACATTGAGATGTTGGATAAGGATAAACCTTTAAACTAGTAAGTTCAAGTTAAAATATAAAACCCGAATATCTCGTCAATATTATTATAAAGTACTTATATAAAACCTACTTACATAATTATTCCCTAATATGTCATTTACATAATTTGCCATACTAATATATTGTTAATATTATTTTGTAATACAGAGAATGACACATTAAGTTATAATATGATGTTCTACAAATGATCTCATATTTTAACCCAAATACAAAAGTTCATGTTTATCCTGATTCCTCTTTTTTAAACAAATTAAAAAAGAGATCAATGAGTTTATCATCTTGATACGACTTATACTGTCAAAGCTTAACACGTACCGTACATGTACATTAGTGTAAATAAAATAATTTCTATATTTGTAGAATGGTGAGTCGGTAAACTTATGAAAAACATACAAATTTCATAATTGTCATGATATGCATGTTTTAAATTGCAAAGGAAAGTTGTACTGCCATCTTAATAACAAGGATCTAAATAAAACAGAGGGCCTACCATGATCTCTTATCTTAATGCGAGTTCCATTGTCAAAGTGAGACACCACTATACGGGGTCTATAGCGGGGTCTCACTTTAACAGCTGAACTTGAATCGCGATAAGAGGTGATGGTAGGGCCTTAAGTCTAAAATCGATTCACAATTTTGTAGTATGGTATTTTAGTGAAATAAGTTTTAGCTGCAAATGAAATGAAATATTTCGTAAACATTTTCTACCAACTTTTTATACTTATGAATCTTCCTAAGATGTATAAAATTTGATAACAATTACATAGTTTTAGACTTTAAGATTGTTGTGTATGAATCAAAGGAACTTACCAAGCCTTGTTATAAAATAATGTTGGTTAAGTTGAGGGTACTCTGATATTGTCAGTTGTGATTTAGATCTTGTGTGCTACTTAGCTCAATATACGTATTTACCTAAATACATGGTTTTATTGGACATAATAAAGATTGAATGGACTTTAAGCCGGTATGATCACATGTGATGATAATGATACTGACAAATATAATCTACATAAAACTAATTACAATCAATATCATCAGTCCATTAATGTCAGCATTCCTGGAGACTATAAACACCATAAGGACAATGGGCCAAAACCTCACCACACAAGGATATTACTATATTAAGCATTATTTTGGTCTTTTGTCTCTGACAACAGTACCAGCAGAAGTGTTTAAAACACAAAGATTAAATACTAAAAAATAAATATTCATGTTTCCTTATAAAATAGAGAGGCTTACATAAATTATAAACAATTATTTACTCTGAGCCATCATATTTCTTCACAGCTGGTGCTTCTAAATTCTTTGTCTTATTTACAGATGCTTCTATTGCGTTAATGAATGTTGATCTGAAAAAAAAAAACCATTATTGTTAATATATTGTTATGATAAAAAACGTTAGTGAATTGAACCACAAAGTAGTGTTTTGATAGTTAAGCATGCAATAATACCAAAAAGCAGTTACAATCAATTTTATAGTTTTTATATATTTATTGCATTTTTTTATTGCTATCTCATAAGATAAATTATTTTAATAGAAAATTACTATTAAAAATTGACTTGGCTTAGAAGTGAACTCTCAGGCGGGAAACGAACCTTCAATGTTTGGAAGTCTGGTCCAATGCACTCCCAATTGAGCTACCGAGCCTTATGAACATCCGAAACTGATAAATTATTTTATTACATAATACAATAATAGATAATACTAGTGAATTTTCAGGCATTAATTTGTATTTCCTATTAAAATAATTTATCAGTTACAATCAATTTTATTGTATGTCCAACTACAATAATAATAACAGTAATTTTTTGAGAAAAGATAGGCATGTCACTAGGGAATGCAATACCGGGATAGTTGGTTAGTTATTTTACGGGGCATTTTCCGCACTTAGCCTCTTGATAGGGCCATTGTAAGTGATTTGGGTTTTTCTTCTTTTACTCCAGCCATCCCAGTCCATCCCAGAAGGCTAGTAGCCTTTTCAGGTTACTACATGCTTCTGGTAGTGAATTTGGAGACTGGAGAAATTGTGCCCTTTGGTATTTGCAATACCGGGATACAACGATCCCATAATACCAGGACCAGCCCCGCATATATCGAGCGGGATCCTGCGGGATTCATTCGGCTCGAGAAAGATTTCTTCTGTGGCTTTTTTTCACGCACGCGGCGTTTGTTTAGGTATTTTTCGTCATTTATAATTTGTAATTGTGACGTATACTAATAACATGCTTAGTTTTATTTGTTTTAGTGATTTAATCAGGACGATTTGACTTTTCTTGTACTATAAACAGTTAGAAAAGTGTTCAATTATGTCGAACATTGTTTCATAAAGACTTTATCAGTTCAGTTATTGTATGGAAATACTTTTTAAAGGCAGATGATTCACAGACAGCCAGTTGCAAGTTGTGTAAATCAATTATTTAAGTTGTACCTGCTGGAAGAAGTTCACAAGCCTGGAAGAAGAACGAGCGTTTTCTGCTGCTGGCTATCTGGCATGTAAAGTTAGGAGTTGTTTGGCAGACCAGACTATTCACATGCTATGTATTATGCGCAGTTACTTTCAAAATAATGCTTAAACTGCCTATTGTCTCTTTGTAATAATTTTTATTATATCTTTTTATTAATCTCTCAATACATAATGTTGAATAATATATTTTTTTCCATTTTTAGTTCTAGATGCATTTATAATACAGGTTTTTTTTTCTTTTCTCAATGATTTCGGAAACATGCGGAATTCCGCAAATAAATAGATTAAGGGTTTGTTGCAGGATTGCATTCCCTATATGTCACTAATTTGTCTATAAATAAAAAAAAAATTTTCAAGTATTACGACAGGGCAGGTCTGATGTTCTTAACTAAAAATACCAGTGTCACAAAACCTGGAGCACCAAAAATTTGAAAAATGAAAATGGGTTGTACAAATTTTGTCAGTTTTGGGTAGATTGATGTGATTTGATTATAAAAGTTACATTTTTTAAATTTTAAGATACAGTTCCGTAATAATTACCTACCTTACTTTTCCATCTTCAAGTACACTTATTCCACATATAGTGGTGCCACCTGGGGAACAAACTTCATCCTTCAACTGTCCAGGATGTTTCTTAGAATCCAGCACCAAATGGGCGCTGCCCATTACCATTTGGGCAGCAAATCGCAATGCCAAATCTCTTGGAACACCTTGCTTGACAGCACCATCAGCTAATGCTTCAATCACAATGAATATCTAAAATAATATTTACAAAGCATGTATATATGTATAAAATTACTATATAATAAGTGAATTTAATATGTTCATCTTGTCCCAAAGATACTTTACACTATAAAAAGCACAAATTCAGCATTATTCAGGGTTGATTATAAATGTATAGTGGATAAATTTGTAAAATGAAATCTCAAAGAAAACAAAGTTGTCTTAAAAGGCATGGATGTCCTTTTTTCTAATAATCCCTGTGCATTGTGTGGGGTATTAAGTTAAAGCCCTTTGCTAAATACCCATACAGAGAATGGCAATTATGAAAGATCTTCATATTGCTCTACACACACATGGAACCTTTTTTTTGTTGACAAATTTTCACAGTCAAGCTGTTTGCCAAGGTTGTTTTAATTATAATATAATTTCTAAATAGGTATTCTTTTCATTTGTAGGACAACTAATTCAGGAAATTTAAAGAAACCAGTGTTTAACTTACATAGGCAGGACCACAAGCTGTTAAAACACCCAGGTTATTCATTAATGACTCTGGGACTTCTTCACAGTGTCCACAGCATTTGAGTAACTTAATCACTTGCTGTTTCTGGTCATCACTTATACTGTCTTCACATGCAAGCAAGCATGCACCTGATCCTACTGCCATAGGGACATTGGGCATTATTCGAGCTGCTTTGGTGCCATTTGGAAATTTATACATTTTCATTACCTGTAAATTCCATTTAATCAAATTAAAAACTATTATAATGGTATAATAAAGATAGTAGAGCTGACTTATAAATCATTATCATAAATCGTTAATTTATACTGTAAATGAATTGTAACTGATATGCTAATAAACTTGAATAGACATTCTTATTTTTAATCTAAGTCTATTTTAACATTTATTTGCTAACCATGTTATGACTTTTCACCAACCTTTTGTACTTTTTCAAGGGAAACTCCAGCTAACATAGAAATGATAAGTGTATTTTTATTGTTAACAAGTTCAGGCATAGTCTCAATGGTTTCTTTCAAAGATTTTTCTAATAAGGATGGTTTCACACCAAGGAATACATAATCACATTTACTAAAAACGTCACCATTCTTATTGGTAATATTTGCCCCTTTTTCTAGCCAATTTTTGAGATTCTCAAGTCGAGGTCCTGCAACCCAAATATTTGAAACAGGATGTCCATCTGCAAAAAAATTATAGTTTTTATCATACTGCAAATTATTAACTCATTATAGTCTATACAAGTTGGATGTAGAAATGTGTGGCTTTAATGTAGGTAAATTGAAGGTTTGGGGTTCTTTTCTTAAGAAATTCTTAAGCAATGCATGAAACAAATTCACATAATTTCCCGACATTGAATCATTATTTAATATTGATTTAATATAAGGACAATAAATAATTGATACTAACCATTCTTTAAAATTCCATTTGCTATTGCTGTAGACATATTTCCACCACCAATAAATCCGATGTTAAAATTCATTTTGTTCGTTGCACGGCGTATATTATTTACTTACGTTATCTTGTGCTGAAAAAAAACATTGAAAATTTTAAATCACATCACAATATCACATCACATCACATGAAGTGAAGACATCACATTTTTTGTTTAGTTTTCCCAAAAGGGCAGGCAAAGGGCACAAAGCCCAGACAGCTTAGTCTTTAGTTATGTTATGCTTCATTAGATGATGTTGTGAGCCGATCTATGAATAACGAATGATCAATAAATTATGATTATTATGAATGAACAGTGAAATTTCCCTTTCCCTAGGTTTCAGTAAAGTTGTGAAGTTTTACTAAAACCTCCCCGTATACTTTTTGAGTCAAGTGCAAGCGCGGTGTAATTTTCACCACTTTTCTTTCATTGTCTTCGTTCCTAGATCTCACTATCCTCCGCTTTACGTCAATATTCTGATTGTATTATGGAACAGAATTTATAAGGTGACATATTTGGAATTATAAAATGAATATATTATTTTTTTTCTCCACTTCTTATTAATTATTTATAATTTGTTTAAAAATAAAAAACAAATCATCCATCGTTTAGAAGTTGTTAATCGTAATATAAAGTATCAGTAAATACATAGAAACGTTATTTCATCATATTCAGCCTATTTTTATAATTAACTACAATGATTATTGAAAAATAATTCATAATGATATTTATATTCGTGGCAGCCCCACTAAGTTTAAGTGGTTAAAGAAAAGCGGCCGTATCGTATATTACTTTTAATTAATATTTTACAATCTTAACTGTACCGTATAAAAGTCTTAAAACTCGTATCATAATTAATTATTTATTCAAATTGGAAAAACAAACAAATTTTTTATATCTTATCTTAATATATATAAATTACGTGTCGTTGTTTGTCCGCGATGGACTCCTAAACTACTTACCCGATTTTGATCAAACTTCGTAACTATCTGTTATTTGATCTAACTTAAAAGATAGGATAGGTTTTATTTTAATTTATAACACAGCAACACGTGGTTGGGTCAGCTAGTTGTTACATATATAGAAACAATAGCTTATACCTATATAAGTCAATAAAGTTTTCACCAACATCTAAACTATTTTGAGCGGTAATATGAATTTAAAAAAATATATACAACATCTATTGGAAAACTTTTTGATTACTTTAAAATTGGACTAAATCAAATTAATACTGGAACTCAGTTTTCTCGGTGACTATTTTTAATTTGCCGGTGACCTTAGTTCTAATTTATGGTCACCTTGATCTCAAAATTATTCGTACAATGATACAAATTTCGACATTATTAGGTAAAATAATCTACAATATAATTTATACAGTAATCTTTGGATTTTTCTTTAACTTCGATTTTACTCTATCAAACGTTTAACAGTTGTTTCTTAATCGTCCAGTATCTTATCGTACCCAGTGCTTTTATTTCTTCTTATTTATAAAGTACGTCCAAGTGCACCGTGATGGAAGACAATAATTTATAATTAAAAAATTAAGTTTCTTTTTTATGCTTAAGATTTTTTATCATATACGTCATATACTTTCAGTAATATAGTCCATTTTCTACTATTTTATATCATTCGTTGTTTAAACACTTTATTTCTGGAAGCTCTGAAGTATATAGTATGTGCTATAACTTCATAGTTTGTGCATGAAGATTCCAAAACCAACATTTTCCATATAATTTGTAAATAACTTTTCACAATCCGTTCTGATAGAAATTTGACATTTCGAATACGTATGTACCTGATATGGAAAGTTTGTGATTTTTTTAATTAGAGTGCAGCACAAGCCCCTAGCAGGCTATAAATAACTTTTCAAAAAATAGTAATTTGCATTTAACTTTAACACGTCATTATCAAAATAATTATAGTCTGTGTAGAAACCACATTTTATCGTTTAAATAACTCTGTGTAAAGTAAAATTTATTTATGGTAACACTGACAGTATGTGGCTTCTTTTTCTGGGGTGAGGTGCGGCTACACAATTTTTGGATTATTTTGAATAAAAAATACACTATAAAATGCTAATTTAGTGTTAATTCTTAGCAAGTGCTCAAATATGTGTCGTTATAGTGATTTGATAAATAATAGTTTGTTTGAAGTGTAGTGTCCAACATGTTTCGATGTATACCTTTGTTCAAATGTAATCGCCAAGTGGAATGTGTAGACAAGCGGCATTGCTCGTTGCCAAATGTACCTGAAGACATATTGCGATACTCCAGGAGTTTGGAAGAACTCTTTTTGGATGCTAATCATATACGAGATCTGCCGAAGGTAATGTTTGTTGTAACCTTGTGGTGATAGTATCGTAACTGTATCATATCGTGGGCGTTCACCTTATCACAGAAAGATGTAAATAATATCAGTGTGTACCAAAATCGACGACAAAACCACTTCTTATGATTAATTCTCATCTGTTTATGAGCTAACGACTTTTTGCGTGCAATGGATAAATAGATACGTATTGTTTACAAAATTTATATGCTACAGAAATGTTATCTGTCTGCAATTTTCTACATACCTGACTGATAAATATCTACTTGGTGGCAGTTTCATGTTATTTTGTGATCAATCACATGATAATTTGTATCTGGTCGACATTTAATGTGATATTAAACATTATCTTGAACTCCAGATATTCTTTAATAGTATATCAAACAGTTTTCCCAATATTTGGTACTTTCAACATATTTAAACCGTTATTATTATTCACTGGTGATCCTAAAGCTGAATATTGATTCACAAAAGCCATAAAAAACTATATTCTGAATAAGAACTAAATAATGGTTTATATTCACTACCCTTAAAACGCCACAGGCATTTATTTGATATATAAACTACAGCTATATTCAGTTATTGGTTATTTACAAGCCTATAAACTGAATAAGGCCAGATAAATAGAGGTGAATGTGCCATTTGCTCTATAATAAATGATCCTTCCAAAGAGAATACATGTGGACTCTAGTGTACTTTATATGTGGACTCGAGGAGAATACATGTGGTGGATAAAGGGAAAATTTACTTCTCTTCAGCAAATTTATCCAGTTAATGTCTTATACTACTATTGTTATGGTCTGAAAAATGGCTGTTTACAAGTTCACCTAAACATTCTTATTACTATTTGAGAGCATTATAATATAAAACATATTGTGTAATAGATATTCACATCACTTAATTTATTAAATTGATTACTGAATAAATATATCCTCGTGATCTTTCTCACAGATATTTTCAAGTTGTTTTTGATTTCTGGTCGGTTAAGTTTCGATTGTTTGTTGGATATAAAAGCAAGAACCGAATCAGATAGAACAAAAGTGTTAAAGAAATATGAAAAATATTAATTCTGAGAAAATGAAATATTCTATGAATCCAAGAAATATGCAAAGTGTGAATGGTAAATGTTCCGAGAGTTCCAAATTTTTCAATAAAAATGATATTTTAAGTTCTGTAAAAAATTTTACAAAAAATTAATTGTTTAATTAACTGTAAGCAAAGTGGTAAACATAACTCAGAAGAAAGCTCTTGCTCTGAAAATAGTTAAGATAAAATCCAACCAATAAAGAAAAACTTTATGTGTTTTGGGAATATATAAAAAGTTATTGAAAATAGAATTCACATACCATTTTCAGATAACAATTTCATGGGTATGGTACCCTATACATAACATTAATACACACATTGTCAAAAAAATAAAATAAACCATTATTACTGCTCATTTTTATATTTATACTAGCTGAACCGGCCACACGTTGCTGTGCCGACTGCAGCGTCATCTGCCGGACTGATTTGTGAATCTAAACCATTCTCAGATCCCCTTGAACACACACAAAAAAATTCATTCAAATCGGTCCAGCCGTTTAGGAGGAGTTCAGTGACATACACACTCACAGAAGAATTATATATATAAAGATAAAATGTTATAGTTATTTTTATTCAGGGCTATGACAGTTCAATTATTCATAATAACTTTTTCAAAAAATATGTAGCAATTGAATCAGTTATCACTTGTTACAATTAATACCGCCTCTATTTCACTACTACAACAATGTTATTCAGTAATGTGAACATTAGGCTGAATAATTTGTTCCTATTTAAGAAGTTTAGTGACTGAATAACTTGCTACTGGGCTTCTATTCAGTAAAATGAAGCTTTAAGTACACAAGAATATATTTTTCTATTATTCAGCTTTTATTCATTTTCATATCATTTTATTCAGTGTTTAATTACAATGTGCAAAATAAGCCATTAATAATTATTGCCCATTTAGATAGGTTGAATTGGTTACTGCTTTGGTCAATTGCAAGAATTGCAAGGAGAGATATAATATAAACAAAGTTTTCATGTTTATATCAAGTTTCTATATCAGCATCATAAATATTAAATAAAACAAAAAATAAAGAAATTTTAAATAAGAGATAGACTAAAAAGAATGCTAAAATTCAATTTTTTTCCTCTCCTTCATGCTGTGGTTTCAATGTTGACATGTAAACATAAATTGATTACCTGTTGCATCTGAAGGTTTCATTATAATACAAGTATCTATGTTACTATGGCTTATAAATTTTTTTTTTTTTTTTTTACATGAATATTGGTAATTTGTTATTACATTCTATGTAATGTTATTAAAAAGCTTATTTTATAATTTTCTCTCTAATAAAACAATTAACCAATCAAACCTTGGTTGTTGTGGTTGCTCTTTAAAATAACTTTTTTACTTACTAAAATAATTCACCTCTTTAATGTGGTTTTATTTCAATGTGTAAGAGAAGTAGAAGAATTAAGAACTAAAAGAATACTTTTTGACATGTTCAATGACTGAGACAATATAGAATTGTATTATTCATTATTACTATTTATAACAATCTGAATCAGATTTAAATACAACCATAAAATGTCTGCACAAATATGCTCAAATTGTAGTGTCAGAAATTAATAAGTATATATATCCTGGGCTTATTTCTAGATTTTGTCAGTTCTGTTCATCTAACTGTTGCTTAAAAAATTGTTAGTACAATCAATAAATAAATTACCAAATAATATGTGAAATACTTACTATTTGTAGAGCTTAATGGTGCAGTGCAGCTTAATCATATTAGGCATATGATTGTTGTGGTTAAACAACTATTACAAAAGTAGGTCATTACATTATATTTATGCCTGAAAATTATTATATAGAGTTCCCCATTGGCATGTCAAGCCATCTGCAGTTGTTAGCATACACTTATTTGCACTGGGCGTAGGCCTATCATGTCGAAAATGGGTTATGGACCATTCTCCATATGGTGTATTCATTCATTCGAAGAAACTGTGCCAAATTTCTGGGGAAATTATAAACATATTATTTCTTGTTGTACTTATGTAGTGTTGTGTATTGTAGTGGCTAGAAAAGTTTGTAGTCAATTATTGACCCCTCACCCTGTCCATTATTTATTGTTTATGTGTAGGAAAAATATTTTTAAACAAGAGTCAAATTGTCTGAACTTGCTGAAATAAGAAAAAATGAGCTAACTAGCTAGCTGATGAAGATGATGACTACCTGATCATATAAGATAACACTGTATGAATTGAAAACTGTTTATTGTATGTTTAATGAAAGGAAGAATTACAATTACTTGAAATATGCATTTATTGGTAAATATATTTGTATTTATAATGATAAAAATCTTTAAACAATAATTACTTACCTATTTAATTCTAATTACTATCTAATTCCTAGCCAACTAGCCTAAAGCATTATCACGTCAAAATAATATATAGTGGTCAAGTTGGTTGACAAGTTATATTGTCACAGCAATATAATATATCTATAACAATAAGATTTTTATATTGCCCTTAGACTCTGGTTGAGTGTACAGTCAAAAGCACATAAATCTAATGACAATTTTACTAACCAAAGGGGAATGCCCAAGTCTATAGAATCTTGAGACCTAGGATGGACAGCAAAAATTAGAATAATAATTGAGTGTTTTGATATCTTAAGGATATCAGATTTCATTACGATAATGAAATATTAAAAAGAACGCCATTGTTTTAGAAAGAGTAGAAACTGAAACATCTTTATATAGGAAATATGTCCTACTGTGAGGCAAATTAAGAATTTATCTAGGTTCTATGCTCGAGAAACCTGTTCTCATTATATTTTATAGAATTATGGTGATTGGGATATATAAAAAAATAACTTTTTATACTTTAAGGAGGTAATATATTCAACTCAAATCTAGCCCAACCAATATACCAAATTACTGTCATGCAGCAGTGATCCTTAATTCCACAGCCAATCGTGGTTAAAAGTGAGCACAGAGTCCTTAAAACTAAGGCCAAGTTGTCGGTAAAGATCAGAATTCTGTCTGTATAGGGAAGCCAGGTCATAGGTATCAAAACATATCAACTTGAGGGTAAGCAACAAGTGACATAACAGCTGACAATTATTTTGAACTATTCACATTTGATTGACAAACAAGTCCTGCCTTTAAAGGAAACCAAAAATATAAAAAAACGAGATCGATTTATCGAATTATTGTATTACTTTCTTTATTTATAGAATTAAAACCTTACATTTATTCTCATTTATATTTTCTATTATTTGGTTTATGAACTACGTTGTTTATGCAAAATCTTAAGTTATTTATTCAGTAATCAGTTGAATGTATTTTCGTCACAATCTAAATAGACAATGTGAAATAATATCTTAAATGTAATTTACGTGTTGGCAACATTTTGCTACATAATTTATGATGATGAAGGTAGTAGAAAATATATGACAACCATTATCTTAGTCGTCCTGTGATCACAACTTCTGTAAAGGATTTGAAACGTCAGGATTAAATATAAAATAAAATATGCGCAAAATCCGTAAAAACGTGTTTTACTCTAATGTAAATATTAAACTAAACATTCTGTGAATATTTCAAGTGTCTACCTGTTGCCGTTATCAATATGGAGCAAAACCGAGCAAAAAAATCACGTTTGTTGTATGGGAGCTTCTTAAATATTTATTTTATTCTGTTTCTTTTTTATTATTTGTTGTTATAGCGGCAATATAAATACATCATCTGTGAAAATTTCAACTGTCTAACTACCACGGTTTATGTGATACAGCCTGGTGACAAACGGACGACAGACGGACAGTGTGTACTGACCAAACCAAAAGTTTTTACCCAAGAAGAATTAAATGATTACATAAGGGATCTTGAACTACATAAAGAATCTGCAGACGTGTTGGCGTCTAGATTAAAAGAAAAAAAAACTCGTTGGCGTCAGGTACAAAAGTGACATTCTATCGTACAAGAGAACAAGACTTGCTACCATTTCTTTGTTCGGAAAATTATTCTTAAAATGGGTCTTTCAGAATATCACCCAAATGATTGGCGTTTCTTTATAGATAGCTCTAAACGAAGTCTTAAGTGTGTTCTTTTACACAAAATATGGTTCAATTCCCATGGCTCATTCAACGAAATTAAATGAATAATATCAAAATATTTTACTTGTGCTAGACAAAATTAAATATAACGAACACCAACGGAGCGTTTGTGTTGACCTGAAAATGGTTAACTTCTTGTTAGAGCAGCAAAGTTAATACACCAAATACCTAAGTTTTTATTGTTTGTGGGACAGTCGTGTTAAGCATCAATACAGGGAAAAAAGAAATTGGCCCATACGCGAGACGATAGAGGTAGGAAAGCAGAATATCATAAATCTACTTTTGATTTCAAGAGATAAAATTATATTTACAATTTGTTAAGGCGTTAGATAAAAATGTGCAATGTTTTTCTTATATAATTTCCTGGTTTAAGCATAGAAAAGATAAAATCGGGAATATTTGATGGCCCTCAAATAAGAACACTGATAAAAGATCTTAAGTTCGATTGACGATTTGGATCGACCTGCGTGGACTTTGTTTGTTGAAGTACCTAAAAATTTTCTAGGAAATCACAAGTCAAGTAACTACTGAAATTGTGAAAGACATGCTAGAAAATGTCCTAGAACTAGATGTCCATCAAAGTACACTACCTCCACAGTATTCTTGACCTATTCCCAGAGAATCTTGACCTATTCCCAGAGAATCTTGACCAATATAGCAAAGAACAAGGGGAACGATTCCATCAAGACCAAAAAAGGAAGAAAGGTACCAAAAAGCAGATTGGATCGGCATATGATGGCTGACTACTGCTGGGGGATGCAACTTGATTGTCCCACTACATTTTTTATTTACTTTACAATATAATAAACGCTATGTTTGATGATTTTTTGTGTTTTTTTTGTACACGTCAATATCTAGTAACCACACGTAGCTAAGTTTTTGCTATTAAAGCAATCAGTATAAGGTCCTCAATCAAAAAATATATACAGGTTCTTAGCTCCAACCGGTGTTGACCAGTGATCATTAAGTAAATGCGTAATAATGATCAAGCAATTGCTTAACGATTCTTTTCTTTTCGACGCAATATCACAAACGAAAAATACCAACTCCAAAATTTTGTCATTTCTACCTATCGCCCATTAGTCACGTAAATGCCATAAGCGTGCATTACCAACTCACTATTTTGGGCGTTAATCGAAATAATAGTTATTTGTTATGCAAAGTTAAGATTTGGCGCGAGTTACCTCTATTGAAACCTGAGCCAGCGAAGGTTTCTAGGATTGAACCACTAGCGTAGCAGAGAGTAGCGAGTGGTTCAAAGATAGAATTCTAAGCGTAGCGAGGGTTTCAAACGCTAAAACTTTGCTGCCGAGCGAAACACAAAATTTTTCACCTCACTACAGCGAGGAAAATTATTAGGTGCAAGAAAAACACCTTAAATAAAATGGTAAATTGGTTAATTTAAATTAAAAATAAAATTGCTGTAATTAGTAATATTAAATATCATTTTAATTGGTTTCTATTAAAGTGATTTGACTAAGAATACCATAATCACTATTCTTTTTCGGGTGCGGTCCGAAATCCAATCATATGTTATGAAATTTCACCCACCATACATATTAAATTCTTATAATAAAATATCATATTCTCAAAAATATTTATACTTGTTGATTTTATAATTTAATAAAACGAAAACGGAATATTATAGGTAGTTTTAATTTAAATAAGAATAAAATGTTACTTATAAAGACTATAATGACGATTACGAAGACTATAAAGACTATAAGGAACGTACTATGTATGTTGTTCTTCGAATAGAAAGGTTCTAATTTTAAAACACTTTTCCACGCTAGCGGATAAAACGCAATTTTTCACTCATGAATTTAATGACAAATCAAACCTTTCCGAGCATGTCAGGTGAAAAAAATATTTTTGCCGATATAATAATTATAATGCCAATTCATTTAAATCTTGCCATATTTGCAAATAATTTACCCAATATTTATCATAAATAAACAAACAGTTGGTTGTGGTGGTGTGTGGCTGTGGTGGTGATTTGCCTCGCAATCATAAGATTTCGCATTCCAACACCGGGCATGTACCAACGCTCTTTCAAAAATTTTCGATGTAGGAAATAATCATGAGGAACCTCGCCTACCAAAAGTTGTTTGTAGATTCATACCTACATATCTTTATATATTTTGTTTATGGTCACCCATTAAGCATCGATAGGCTTGCGTAGCAAATTTGGTATTGTGTTTGTTTTTTTGTATTTGGTATTGAGCGTTGAAAGTTTGAATAGTTGGTTTATTAAGTAAATTAATTCACGTGTTTTGCGAAGTGGGCATTTTACATAAATGATATCAGAGTTTGCCATTTTGCATTACGTTCAGTTAGTGTCCTCTGTTTGTTAATTCTCAGTCAAAAGAATTCTTCTACTCGTCTCTTTGGAGAGGTGTTATAAAAGTACTTAAAAAATTTAATTTTATTTCTTTGATGAAAAATCTTTTATCGCATCTGATTTTCCACAGTAAAATTTTAAAGGAGCTATAAAAATGTTTTATACGTTGATTTTACACTGTATGGATCCTCAACAATACTACAGGCAGCCAGACCGGGTCTCTGTTAATTGCAGTGCAAAGTTTGTATGTGATAATACATGACGAACCTGAAGATGATTGGAAACTTTTTTAAGAGTACCATAGCCAAATATAGTGTTATTTTGAATTTTACTTATAAGGTTATGATCCCTTTGAAGTATAATAGGCATATAATTATGGAAAAATAATATACCTAGATTGTTTTGAAAGGCTCTAAGTACTTAGTAGTTAGTTATTGGTAGATTAAAAAACTTGTATATTAGGTTGTATTAAAGAAAAGATATATAAAACTACGGCTTAATAGGTATATATTAATAAAGAAGATTGCCCGCTCTTGAATTACATTTCAATACCCTGAACATTTTTATAGTTGTATTTGTTATGTTACCAGATATGTAAAGGATCAGAGAGGCTCTGATCGACCACTTTGAGTTTATCATTTAAATTGTAATCTGTTTTGTTACAGAACTTCTTCAGACTTCATCGATTGAGAAGATTAGGACTTAGTGATAATGAAATTCACAAATTGCCACCTGATATACAAAACTTTGAGAATTTAGTCGAGCTAGATGTTTCTCGAAACGGTAAGTTTTTATTATTGATTTATGCTATTTGATCTCAGAGTAAACAGGACTGGAGTAGCCATTAGTCAATATCTCGTACATATTTTTCTGCCATTTTTTGCGGGGGGTGAGGTTACTACTACATTCAATGCCAGCACACAGGAACAAAAACTCTTTGCGTGTTTACAAACGCACACATGCATAATACGACAAACATATTTAAAATACACGCACACGTGCTTAAAATAGTGTGTTAACGTTCTATTCAAACACACGAATGTCATTGTGTGAGAAGTGACATGACATAGCACGAGAATATCGATATCGATAAATCAGTTTCGTTCAATGAATGAATTTATTAACTTTGCGTTAGTATTCCTACCAATACAAATTGAAACTTGATAGTTTATTGCATTTAAAAGATATTTACAATAGGTGTTATTATATATATAGAATTCACTGTGGACCCTTTTGCGTATACCCATAATGGAAAGGAGGAACTCTGAAACATTATTTTTAACAAAGCGATAGTGAATATAGTTATATTTCTCAGATTTTTACTTTGACCGATTGATTATTTGTATTTTTTTGCGATTTGCTTACATCACTTTTTGCAGGTATTTCCTTTTAAACTTATTTTTTAACCTAAAATTAATACATTTAAATGTAATAAACTAAAACTGTTATAATATTACATGTTAATATCTATTTGAAGCATAACTAGTTATATAATAAACTAAGAGGATCATTCAAGAATAACGTTGGCACAGCATGGGCAACTAATCTTCTTCTATTGTTAGATAATTTTTGAAACTGAGACGGCTCAATATGTATGGAACATATAGTACTTGTTCTTGAAGATGCCCAAGATGCCCTATTACCTATTACAAGCATGAATCCATTTTTTTTGTATGCTGTATTCTTTAGGAAAACTGAATATGAAAAATTAGATGTTTCCGGGCATATCAAAGCTTAAAGTATAAATACCAACAATTAGTATACCGCCTAGGGGCAGAGTATATTTGCCTGAACTACACATACCGATCATTTCTAATTTTAATACTGCAATACTATCTTCCAATAGCTTTCATTTATGTACAAATGACTTTTGGTACCACATACCTTACTCCTAGTATCTTGAAGTATTGCAGTTGGACAAGCCGGTTTTTAAAAGGAGCTATAAATGCTACATTATTAATAAAAAACTTAACTTAAATGTTGACGATGACATTTAGCTATTACCATACTAAAATGTCATCAAAATCCGTCGCGTAGTTTTTGGGTGATGCGTGCTCAAACATACATACAGACAGACAAAATGATCAAAAATTAGTGATTTCGCTTCCTCTACTCTCATTACTAGCCATTTGGTTTAAGGTGGACTTGACCTGTTTTATTCTATATCTTTACAGTTTTATTCTCGTATGTATAATATCGCAGGTAAATAGTATAATTCCGCACTTTACATACGGCGTCATCAGTTCAAAATCACATACCTTATTCTTATTTGAAATCATCATTAATACCTGGTAATAATTACTGAAACAAACTGTAATTTATCTAAGCTGTGTTTTATTATCGTTAAGAAAAAGAACTAAGAAAAGGGTATGTGTTTTTTAAACTGATGACGCCGAATGTAAACTGCGGAATTATACAATTTCCCTGCGACATACAGATTTAAATTAAAAATACATATTTCCAATTTAAGTATGTTACTTGCATTCATTCATTCATTACTCACTCGTAAAATCACAATATCGATGAAGTTGACATCACTATTGTGCAAATTAATATTGTACAAATTAATAAGGGTTGCTGATTACAAAATAAAAACAATTTGTCCTGTGGCTCGAAAAAAAATTTTGGTTTCTCGGGTGTGCTGGTTAGACGATGGTACCCTTTTAACCGTGTCTTTTTTATGAAGTCAGGGACACTGGAAGTATATACAGCATTAGTACTCTTAATGTTTATGAGCGCCGCCCATCATGAATAAAAGGGCAAATAGTTTGATTATTATTTTAATTAATTATTTTATTTATTATTTTATATTTCCATGTTGTGTGGCAAAGAATAGGCTTCAAGCAGCCGCAAAAGTGTAGGTATGTACTTAATACTAAACTAAAAATAAACACGCAACGTACATTGTTAAAACGAAATTATAATTGGTAATTAATTAATACAAAATTACAGTTATTTATTACCAACTAACTTTTTCTAATTTTTGTCTTAATTAATTGAAATGCGATAATGGTCAACCCTAGGTAGTCTCGTGGGGAGTGCAGCCGTGACGTCATCAAACGAACTTTGAGCGCGAAATTTGAAATTGTAGTCTGCTAAAACATGAAATTATGAATTAAATAATAATCAAAACCTAAAAATTATGCTTACAAATGAAAGGTGACACCATCTTTTTGCATACTAGATATTTTCGAATTTTTTTTACAGTAGAAAACAGCACAGGCAGGCATTTTCGTGGGAGCTCTGCACGGTAAGACGTTCTGATTATTGTGGTTTTAAAATGGCGGCTCAACTAGTTTTATATAACGCACAGGATTCCGATGCTTGTGCATTTGGCAGAGGGCTAATGTTAGGCAAAGGCTACTCCAGTCCTGTTTACTCTGAGTATTTGATTATAATTTTTATATTATTCTATTATACCTTATATTATGACCATTTTAGCCATAATTCAAAAGAAATAGAAATGGCCAACTTACTGCCTTTAATCAGGCCCTGACAATTATATTAAATCTACGACAGCGAGCTGTTTGAGTCATCATGTCTTAATTACTAGATAATTAGTTTCATCATTAAAGCTTAAGACATTTTTCAGAATTTCTATTACATTTTGCTAATAGATTCTAGTAGATTCTATACTAACTTGCATGTTCTATAAGAACCGGATGTCACATTCTTTAAAATTTTCCCAAAAAGGTAACTCAACCTTATAATCATGTATGATAAAAGTTTTGTATGCGTAGTGCGTATTAACTTGCTGATACATTAAGCACTGCATAGTTTCGCGTACAATGCAGGTGCGATTATAATGTTGATGTACGGAATAAAAAAATATTTGTGGCTCGCAAAGAAACGATCTGATTGTCACGTAGGTGTTTGCTGCATTGCTTTACTAACGACTGTCATTTATTAACAAATAAATCTAGAAGACAAATGTTTTGACAGATTTATCTGCCAATGATAAACTATATAACTTTGTATACATGTCGAGATTAGTAGAAAATTGTGAAGGAAACGCATCTGAAGCCTTATGTCAGGCGTATAATATGAAATCACGATTGTGAACGCTTGTGTGGAGGACAGCAATTTGCAGTGCAGAGCGCACGTGAGGTTTCCGTCGACCTCGCTTCGAACGCGAGTGTCGCATGCGGCCCTAAATCTCTGCTTACCTACCCTACCATCTCCTCGTAATGACTACTCGACAGATTTCTGTGTGACATCTGGCAAGTTTTTATTTATAAATATGTGCATCAACATCAAAAAAAGAACGTGTCTCTTGACTTCAGACTAACAAGTGAAGACAGTGCTTCTTAACGGGTTAAGTAGTTTTAACGGATATTTAATAAAACACTAATGTCATACTGTAAGCGGAATTACCAATATTTAATCAATAATTTATTTTACATGCCATTGCAATTATGCATGTTGCTGCTAGGTATTATGTTGATTTTTATTTATTCCTGTTTATTTGTGTAAAAAATTCTTACTTGTACACATGGCATATTTAAATTATCTAACCAATACGAGTTATGAAATTGATGCTACAGCTTCGTCATGGATAATAATTTGGAGCTCACAGGTGGTGAGGGAATACAGGAAGCTGTTGGGCGCAAACGACTCAGAATTGCTTACTTTGGCGTTTTATTGTGGCTTTTGTTAATTTTACTTATATATCAAATACACCTGTATCAATTGTATGAATTGTAACGCGACTATAACGAGCGTGACATGAACACAATAACTGATATAAACGTCTGTCCACCACAGTTGAACAGTTATTTAAGTCGTTATTATATTAATTAATATACTGACAGATTCAACATGGGACGTGTTGTAATCACAACCGCTTATTTAGGCGCTTATATTATTAAGTCGTAAAATTCCGCAATGTTTTGAAATACTCTTTTTTATTTGGCTCTTATTATAAAAGGAACAAGACTAAATATATAAACTGTTTATTATAATCATAACACATAATTAATAGATTTGATCTAGTGTTTTATGTAACATCGTAGAAGAAATAATAATATATTATTTTAGTCGCCATGATGACAACTGTTTTTATAAAAGCAGAAAGTAAAATAAACTGTATGCTTTTGCAGCGGTACGTGTTGGTACCGTTTAATGCCAACAGCGAGGTCTCAGTGTATAAACGCGATTCAAGTACATATTAACGTTGGCGTAGATGGCAGGATAAGAAGTATTTCATGACTAAGTTTCCCACACTATAAAGCAGACCTAACACTTACTGTTAGAGAGCGTGTAGCAGTGCGATAGGTTGGTACCATCGAATTGCGAATGAAATCTAACAGACGCCAAGTTTCAGGGCAGTTCCTTTAATAATATTAATGTACGTTTTTGAAGTCACTTAACTCACAATTTGGTCAATCGACATAGATTTCTCACTTTGCGAGTTAATTTAGATGGTTTAAATTGTTGACCTACATAAAATTTCCTCTAGTAACATTATTTATATTACAAGTTAGCTGACGGCCAGTTGACCCAGCGGTTTGTAATCCTGACTGCGAAAAATATGAGGGGTATTTTGGGTACTTCGGAAATCTCCGCAACCAGCGCAAGTTTATATCGTTATGTAAAATGTATCTAAACCACGAGCTCTGATTTATTTGGACTCGAACAATGAGTTGCCCCGATGTTTTTAAAACTCGCTCAACGCTCATATCTTGGGCCTAGATACTTAAACCGCTAGACCTGACGTCATCGTGTGTACATTGAGTACCATTATACAAGAATGTGTTCTCACATTAGTAGGCTATCTAGGAACGTGATTCATAAATTTTGCTAACTGTTGAAACGTGGTAAATTATCGAAGTTTAAACTCCATTGATAACATGATAGTTTTCTTCGTTACAAAGAATATGAAGTTATCTTCATAACATTAAACTGTGTTGACTTAGAATTCACCACCTACCGTTCAACATATTGTACGGTTGTGAATTGTGATCGATCAACAACAAAAATAGTTTATGATGTTTAATTAAATGACTGTTAAAGATATTGTTTATGAAAAAAAAACATAAAAAATACACATTTGCTATTTTATTTTATTAGGTACTCATACCACAGTAAGATACACTATCACCAAGGGACAAGATGGGGAAGTAACTGCAACTGAATATATTGACTCATTATCATTAACAATATTTAAGATTTAAATACACTAGGTCTTACATACCTCACAAACGAAAATGGTACGTAACGGCCCATTCTTCCTAGTGTATTAATCTATAGGATGGAAACGTGCTCCCTATAGTGGGGGTGCTAATAGTCTGACATACTAATTTAAAAAAAGTGATTATAATTTAATTTAGATATTACTGCCTAAATGGTTTTCTTTAAATTTTTATAGTTTCTTTGATCGCTATGACAGCATAGAATGCCTTCGTCTGTCTGCACCTTATCAACCAAGATACAGGGTTATTCCTAGTTCGGTGATGGGCAGCCTGATTTCAAAACTGTGTCAAACTTAATTTATTAAACTATGTTTTTCTTAGTTCATAAGTAAAGAAACGAGACATTATAGTTTATTTTATCTATGCGTCGTAAATGGCGATGTAACTTAAGCGTCTTGGGCTTATTGTTGGCACACTTTGTATCTGCCTATTAGTGGGGCGACTTTTCAATTTTTATAGTTCATCTGTTCTATGTCAACAAAATCTCAGTTAGTCGGACAGTCAGTCTGACTGAGTTTAGAGTAGGCAGTTTCGTCATTTCGGCAATGGATCGCTTTGTTTCCTGCATAACCACTATATTCTCGATGACTCTGATCTGAAGACATCAAAGTGCTACAAAGAATGGAAACTGGTGTCCTGACAGGTATTTTAATAATTTAACACACATTTGGAACTCTAGACATCAAATCCTAGGAATATTGTAAATGACAAAATGTGTATGTTTTGATATTTGTTGCTCAATCATACAAAAAACGGCTAAACGGATTCGGGTAAAATTTGGCTCACAAATATTAACACAAAGGCTTTAACTTTTTAATTCTGGGACAATGGTTAGGCTTCAGTGGGATTATCAAAAATAACCTACAGGACGAATCAATTTGAAATTGCGGGCAGAAGTTAGTACGATATAAAAATGATTTTTTAATTTACTGTTAGCAAAGTGCTATTCTAGAAACTACGATTCAAGTCCAGTAATTAGGAGAGGTCTAAGATGTTCTGTTCAGACCGCCTTTTTGTATTAATCTTTAAACTAAATTTTATACCTGGAAAAGCAATTTTAATAAGATCATATTAAGTATGCTAATAAAACTGGAGGTAAGGATTATATTCCTTTGTGAAAGTATCATGCAGACGATTAAACAATGACTGGTTAATAAAGCAGAAGTACTTTAAAATACCCATAAATATCCTTTTCTCCGAGTTATTCGTTATATTCTCGTTTATTTGTATAAAGAAAAGTTAATATACGTTATTTGGGTTTGCTATTGTTAGTAGATATTTCTCTGAACAAGGTTTAATTTATTTCATGGTTACTATACCGAGAAAGTCGTGACAGAAGCCCCGTTGACTTTTCACTTCATTAGGTTATTTGACGAGGGTACGCTTTTACTAAATTGTAACGCAATATCGTGGCACTCAAGGGCATCCTTTTATACAATAATTCGCTTGACAAATACCATACATCAAACGGCTTGCTGAGGATGAAGTGTGTCGGACGTCCGATGTTATTTCCTGAGCGGGAAAGCTATCATTTTATCACCGTTGGTGGAGGAGAATATTCTATATTAATCTGGCTCTAACGATTTTGATGATATTCATAATATACAGATTTACAGAGGTGAAACATCAATATTGTTAGGTGTCGTTTCTGGGAAAAATCCGTTTGTTTCGTTTGTTAACTTACCCTCACAAATAAATTGTTTCTCTTCAAAAATCCAATTCTCAACGGCTAGACAATACCTACGCATCCGCGACGAAGGATGCAATTTCGAATCTTACATGTAGTCAGATTTTTTAGTTTTATTTTGGGTCTTAGCGTTTGACTTGATCCCTTAAACCGCCCAACAGCTGAGAAAAAATATTTTATAGTTATATTCATTTTTATGGCGCTATGCGTACTTTTTGTCATGAGAAGAAATATAAGTATAAAACGATTCTTATTTTAACTAATAGCTACGTAAGTACCATATTTAATTTACGTCTTACATGAAGAACTTGGAAAATGCGTTATTGTTATCTTTCGCCGTGGAAATGTTTGTAAACGCTATTTGCGTGCTGCCATTGCCACTACGCTTATTAGAGTGGCAAAGGATTGAATTCCAGGCACAATTGTACTGAGGTTAACACCTCCAAACCAAAATAAAACGATATACCTGATATGATGATGAGCAGGTGAGTATAGTTCCACTATACTAAATTCATTATGATCTTCATTTGAAAAGTTTTAACAGACGTGATATGCCTGATCATTAATTTTTGTCTTGGTGAACAACGTGATCACGCGGGTGGAATATGGCAATAAGTAATATAATGTACTGTAAGGCATATCACGTACTAAATTACGAATGGCATTTTAATCGGATAACAGTGGCCATGCCATTTCATTTACGCTGGCAGTTCATCTAGTTGGAATAGCTGCATTGTTTCAAATTTAGAACGGACGGTTAACTGTTAATAATACAGAAGTTGGTACATATGCAATGGCTCGACCGATGTTGTGTTGGGCTCAACAGGAAATCTAGTTCATCTGCACGGGTCGCTGGAATCTCTCACTCAAACCAGACACCGTGAACGTCAAGTTTTTGAAACGTTGAATTGAAACAAATCACCTTTTTATATTTCACTGTTAAATAACGACTTTTCAAAAAATATAGTAGGTCACAGTTCTTTACGTAACTGATTATTTCTCCCGAAAAGTACAAAGCTTTGTTACACTGAATTTTGAACACACCTAATATTCTGCCTGACATATGAATAAGGTTATCTTTAATATTATGTAAGAGTAGTATTCTATTACCACGTTTTTCTTATCTCACTTTTCTTATTTGTTTGTCTGTCCGGGCAAAATCTTGCAACTTAAATTTGAGGCACTTTCCGATAAGCTAGAAAGCTGAAACTTTCAGGATAGTTCAGAACCCGATGACAATGCACTCTAAAGCAACTTTAAACTTTCCAGATGCACTTTCAGGTCCACTTTCGGCAACTTTCACTTTTGTATGGGGCTTATCCGATTGTTGCTTAACACATGGTTACTTCGTTGAGTTAATAATTAAAAAGAATAAAATAATTATACTAGATTTAAAAAATCTAAAAATCCCACGTTTTTCAATGTCCTAAAAAGAATAAAATAACCCTGCGGGGCAAAGCGAGGGGCCACTCAAAACGTGGGGGCGCATCTTTACAATAATCGGCATCAATGCATGTCATTCATCTCTTTAAAATCTCCTCTTAGTAATATGCGCCCCCACGTTTTGAGTGGCCCCTCGCTTTGCCCCGCAGGGTTATTTTATTCTTTTTAGGACATTGAAAAACGTGGGATTTTTAGATTTTTTAAATCTAGTATAATTTATTTAGCGAAACAAAAAGTTGTATGTTAATAAAGTTGTCTAAATACACTCGAGAGCAATGAATCCGGGTCACTTAAAGAATGTTAAAAATCTCGGAAACTAAAAATGATAGGTTAATGCAATAAATTGTATTTAATAGACAATGTAATACTCCTTAAATGAAAGTAAAAAAATATGAGTCACCATACATTTTAGTAACACAAAATTACATAAAGAAAAAAACTGCTGATCTCTCCTTAAAACAAAAATAGGAAACATGAAATGTTTGAACTTTATTACGATTTTCTTGAATTTTAATACTTCGTATTGCCTCCTCGTGCTTCCATTACTGCGTTTACGCGGTTTGGCATGCTGTACACCAAGTTCCTTATACGATTTTGGGGAATATTCTCCCATTCCTCTGTGAGAGCAATTTTGAGCTCACGAAGCGTGATTGGGGGAGGGTTTCGTTGTTTTACGCATCTGCCTAGCTCGTCCCAAGCATGCTCGATCGGGTTGATATCCGGGCTGCGCGCTGGCCACTCCATACGAGTAATGTTCATCTCTTGAAGGTAGTCATTCACAATCCTACCTGTATGAGGTCGGGCATTGTCATGCATAAATATAGCATCCTCACCTAAATTGACCATAAATGGACCAACGTGATCATTGAGGATTTCTTCCACATATCTTACGCTAGTTAAAGAGCCGTTTTCTATGATCACCAGCTCTGTGCGACTTTCAGAAGAAATTCCGGCCCACACAAGTACAGACCCACCACCGTAGGCTACTTTCCTTCGATGCATGCTTGCTTGAATCTTTCCCCTGGTCTTCGATACACTCTGTGTCTTCCATCGTGCTTGTAGAGCATAAATTTTGATTCGTTCGTTATCGGAGAACATAACTTTTGACCAATCTTCAATACTCCAATTTACGTGGCTCTGGGCATATCTTAGTCTTGAAATACGATGCCCACGCTCCAGTTTAGGGCCGTTTGCAGGTCTAAAGGGTTTTAAGTTAGATTCAGCAAGCCGATGTCTTACTGTCCATGCACTTGGGTTACTTCCTCCGAGGCGTCGAAACTGATTGGTGAGTTCAGTTCCTGTGAGAAAGCGATTTCGAAGCATGGTGTTCACCAAGTATCGGTCTTCTCGTGCTGTGGTACACCTGGTTCTGCCCGTTCCTGGTCTGCGTAGGTTAGTAGGAACCAGTTTCTTCGTAACGTCGGAGAACTCTTTGTACTGTTGACAGCGACACACCGACAGTCCTGGCTGTATCGCGCTGACTCCGGCCGGTTTCCAGCATTGTAAGTATTCTGGTGCATTCTTCAGGCGTAAGCGACATAATTTCAGCTTGAATAATGAATATAGAGCACTATCAACATGGTTTATGTACCCACATAAATGACAGATTACAAACAAAAGCAAAACCAAATGCTGTAATTTCGTAGTTCCATCTTCGAAAGTGGCCCTTTTTCAAATTTGATTTTTTTATGATATAACTTTACAATAACTAAGAAGTTTTAATACCTTCATTTAAGCAGTATTACATTGTCTATTAAATACAATTTATTGCATTAACCTAGCATTTTTAGTTTCCGAGATTTTTAGGATTCTTTAAGTGACCCGGATTCATTGCTCTCGAGTGTAATATATAAGCCATATATAACCGTTTGAAATGAAATATATATTTTATTATTCTTTTTTACAACAAATACAGCAATACACACACTTTACAACGAACATAGGATAGACACACTCATACCTACTTAAAATAGTGTTCAGAGTACACTCTTAAAGTAAATTTATTTGGAGCTTTATGTATATTCGAAAGAAAAAAGTTATAGAGTTTAAATGCATTGAGCGCGAATGGTTTGGAAATGAAATCGGTGTGAGCTGAAGTTTTAAGAAAAATCCAGCTAGTACCTATAGCGAATGTCAAGTTGGTGAAAGGCACCCAGAAACTGAAAAGATATATATGGTTATTACTGAAAGGATATATATGGTTATTTGAAATTATCATATATGAATAAATTTGAATATTTACGTGAATTGAAGATAAATGTATGCTAAGAAAGTGATCAAACTCATCTAGAAGTATTTAGCTTAAATCATCGTGACAAATAAACGCGTAGTCAATGAAACGGAAGAATTGTCAATAAGACAAACCTAAGACTCTAATCTATTACCAGACAGTCTTTGACACTGGGTTGATACTTTATGATCACAACGTTGTATGCTATGGAAACCATTTAAAAAAAATGGTTAAACACGAAAGTGTAAGACCTAAATATAAATATCAATTATCTGTTATAGTAGCAACATTTAATAATAATAATACTTAATTTTTTACATATTGCTATTCTTAGGGGGCATCCATTAATTACGTGAGCTATTTTTCGATCAGTTTAGACTCCTCCCCCTCTAGGTGAGATTTGCCTGGCCCCCCTCCCCTTACGTGAGATTGAAGCTAAAAATATTTTCAACAAAATTTAGGCAAAATGAACACTTAAAATATATATATTTTTTTATCTGTAGTATTTTATATTTTTTAAAGTTGACGTGAGTTTTTCGAGTATCCCCCCTCCGGTTTAAATGAGATTTGGTAAGATTTTACAGGACCCCTCCCCCCCATTCTGAGCTCACGTAATTAATGGATGCCCCCTTACTTAGAAATGTCTTTTGTTCATAAAGTTGATAAAACTTCCATTTCACTAATAGTGTAGCGAATAATGATAATACATTCTTATCGTCACTCCCGTCGATAATACTTTTATATCTTTCATGAGACCAGGCTGATGTAGGCTGAGATTTTATTTTGACAACCAACTAACTCGTTGTTTTAGAATATCATTCATAGTTCTACTAATATTAAGTAATTTGATACTTTGATTGATTTGTACATTAGTTTAATGATTTTGTTGTAAATTGAAACAATGTAGATAGCAGTTATCGAAGATGTCCGGCCTGTGCTGAAGAATATATTTTGAAGTCTTCCAAATTTTAATGAAATTCCGCTGCATAATAACAGCGACCTGTCGCGTCTAGGTTAGGCGCAGATCCCAAAGATTTCGGCGGTCGTCTGGGTTGGCGGCTTCGCTGATCAGTCTGATCACTCGGCTGTTGAACCGGTGAGCCAGCGGCCCATTGTACTCGCCGCTCCCACGCACCGCACAGCTCCGACCTGCTTACGATACAAGCCAGAGCACATCGCTCCCATGCATTCCACACTGTAATTGTTGCTGTTTACTGTAACATCGATTTCCATCAAAACTATAAACTTATTTTTGTAACGGAAAGCCGACGGTGTCCGTTGAACGTTTTATACAAGCAGGCTTGCTTCGGATCAACAGACAGTGAGGTCACTCTCCGAACCGGTTTTGTTACATTAAAGGTATTATGCGTGGATAATTTAAAAGTTGTTGTTGTTGTTTATAAGACGTAATAGCTTCAAACGAAAGTCGCTAAATTATTCAGTTAAAAAGTTAGTTTTTTTTTTTTTTTTTTTTTATTTAGGATGGGTTTGCTCTTGATCCCAATCAAGCCCGGGGGCCATGACAGAATCCACGATGGAACGAGCTAACCCAGAAGGTGCCTATTCACCCTGGCTTTGAAAATAGTTTAATACTGTTAGTTTAATACTGTTCAACTACTTACTTACTTTGATTTATACACGTTGACAAAAACCGCTTTTTTATTTTTATTAATGTCCTTAACGATTTTTAGAAAAAAAAAAACTAATGTCATATAAAACTCACTTTAACACAGTCCATATGTAGGAACAGGAGAGACAATGCAATTTTCACAAAAATCCTTTTTGTCGTACATATAAAAGTTAAAGAATTTGAGAAAATATATGGTTAGTATTAAAAGTTCAAAGCCGGCTAAGGAAATTAAAAAGTTTACTTTGTAATTAGAATTATTAAAAGACAATTTGTTCAACGGGTTGTAGTGAGGCCCTAAATGTAATGCCCAGAGCTTTGCGAACAATAAATCGTGGATTTGGTAATCCGCACACATCATCAAATTTTCAACTGGTCAGCCTTGTTTATCACGAACGATTTGCGCCCATTCTTTATGTAAATATAAAAGTTTCAAACGTTGATCCGTTAGATGTCAAAATAAAATATTTAAATACTAAAAAGATGCTTGAGGACAATGATAATAAAATTATAAACATTTAAGAGACAGACTGATTAGATGTATTATGTTTATGTTATAATATGTGTAAACAGAGATATAGCTTTGGATTGTTCTCTAAATATTTGGAATCGTATGTTTTTCAACAAGACGGTCTTAAAATAATAATGGAATCTTACAAATCGTTGAACGGAGATCACATCAAATTAGGCAACCGAACAATAAAAAACCATCTGTTGCACAAACACCGACACTGATCTTGTTTCACACTCTACTGAATCATGTTTGATATCGTTTTAGTGAGATTTAATTTCTTTACGTAATTATTAAAATCAAATAACAACTAATGCTACAACGATCATTCGATCATATCCGTTTACATATTTAAACCTGCCCGATTTTAGAGACATCTACCGGGTCTAATTGTAAATATAAACCGTCCAGAGACTCGCACAAACACACAAAAAATGTCATTAAACCATTCCAGGCGTTTAGTAGGAACTTAGTGACAGACAACAAGATTGATTACAACACAGAAAAAACCTATAGTGATTAAAGCCTTCAGAAATCCTTGTAAATTGTATGTACAAGGGGCATTCAATGTTTTTTTTTATTTAGGATGGGTTCGCTCTTGATCCCAATCAAGCCCGGGGGCCAAGACAGAATCCACGATGGAACGAGCTTGTGTTTTGGAGGCGTTGAAATTAACGAGGTTACTGTCACCCACTGGGATCCACAGCTTAACCTCTGGTTTGTTCGATAAACCACGACTTCTCACAGCAATATCACGTCGTCACCGCTGGCTTTTGCGCTAGACAGGTATCTCTCTACAACAGTACTGTCGTCTGCATACCCATCAATTCCTGGTATTAACAAGTCATTGATGTGCAGCAAGAAAAGCGTCGCAGAAAGAACAGACCTCTGAGGAACTCCGGCATCAATAGCCACTGAGTCAGAGGAGCAGCCATCGACAACTACTCTGATCGATCGTTCAGTCAGGAAATCGGCTATCCAACTACAAAAGTCAGCGGGGATACCATACGCAGGAAGCTTGCGCAGCAGACTTGTGTGCCAGACCCTGTCAAAATCCTTCGAGATGTCAAGTGACACGGCAAGTGCTTCGCCGTGCATCTCGAGGGCCTCGCCCCAGCAATGCGTCACATAAACTAGAAGATCCTCAATTGAGCGTCCTCGACAAATGCTATATTGACGGTCACTGAGGAGACTATTGTCTTCTAGTTATGAGAGCAACTTGTTGTTCAGCACTCTTTCCATAACCTTACAGAGTATGGAAGTGATGACGATCGGTCGGTAACTGCATGGGTCGGCACGACTACTACCCTTTTTGGGTATTGGCTGCACATTAGCAAGTCTCCAGAATTTTGTTACGGTTTATGTCTCGAGAGAAAGGCGAAACATGCGTGTTAGCACAGGAGACAACTCAGGCGCACAGTACATCAGTACTCTTGCTGGTATACCATCAGGACCACTGAGCTTACTCGCGTCCAGACTAAGTAAGACTCTTCAGACCTGCTTATTGTGAATTGTGATCTGCGACATCGAAGAATTACAGCGAGGTATGTATGGTGGTTGTTGAGAGCCGGTGTCTAGACGGGAATTGCTCGCAAACAGAGAGGGAAAATAAACTTGCTTTCTCAGCTGCAGAATGAGCCAGTGGCCCGTCAGAGTTCAGCAAAGGCGTTAGCATAGGACGACAGAAATTCGCTTCGACTGACTTCGAGAGGGACCAGAACTGTTTACTGCCATTCGAATAGGAAGACAGTTTCGTCTCTATTCGGCAAATGTATTCTTGGTATGAGTATGTTAGAAAAAAGATAAAACCTTAAAAAAAAATTAACATAGTCTCCCATGATATCAATTCATTTCTTTGATCGCGAAACAAGTTTTTCTATTCCCTTAAAAATATAATTTTCTTCTTGACCCGAAAAATGCTCACTGACAGCGGACGTGCGCTCATTATCGTCAGCAAATCGTTTTCCCGGAGGTCTTTTTTTTAAAGGGTCTGTCCGGAAAGGGGTCAAATCGCGCCCCCCCCCCCCCCTTCGATTTTCAATTCGGGTACCTCATTTTGTTCCCCTCCTCGAGAGGTGACTCGAGTGCAATTTTGAGCCCCCTACCCCTACACAGTAAGGAGAAAACCGCCCCAGACCGCAAAACTAGAATGGCGGATAACTCGAGAACCATTTGAGCTACAGAGTCGATAGACCCGGTTTTGGAAAGCTCTTGGCAAGCACTACCCGAGAAAAATAACAGATCGGACGATTTACGAAAATTCGACCCAAAAAAATGGAAAAGTAGTTTTTGGCGATTTTTTTTCCCCTTGATGCAGTTGAGACTCAATCACCACAAAGCACTCAGAATGTAGTCCCAACACCCCACTATGCACTCAAGAAGTTTCATCAAAATCGGTGCATGGCCCAATAGTTTAATTTTTTTTTCTGGAGCGGGCCAGGGTTTTTCCATCCAATGAGGCGTACTGAAAATGCTCATAACTCAGAAACGCTCTGAGTTACAGGGTCGAACGACACCTCTCAGGCCGGTCTGATCAATGACTTTGATTTGGCGTTCCTGGAAAATCAGAGTTCGTCATTTTTCCTCATACTCTGGACAAGCTTAACTACGACCCCTGTGCGACGTGACGATGAAGACATGGCTCTTTGTCTCCGGATATTCTATTGCTCGAGTACGATGTGTGTTCGCTTCTCCAGAGCGTCTCAGTGTTTGTTTCTCGAACGAACCAGGGGTTAAGATAAGCCGCGATCAGTGCAAGATGGGTGTTGCAGTGACTTTTGTAAGGTTGAGATAATTATGTAATATAGTGTGTATAGTACCAACGGATAGCTTAGTTATTTCTGCCAACATCTTGATTTTTACACGTGCATCTGCTAATACAAGTTTTTTCGATAATTTTCACATTTTCTTCGGGAGCTGCCGTGATTGGCCCACCTGGGCGGGGGTCATCTTCGACACTTTCCCCGTCTTTTTTTAATTCACTTGACCACTTTTGTACGGTCGATAATGAAGAAGCAGAGTCTTGATAAATGGCTACCATTTCTTCATGGATACTTTTTAAGATTTTCCTTGTTCAGTGAGGAATTTAATCACCGCATGATGCTCGATTTTCTTCAACATTATCGCGTCAGTCATTTTCGTCGTCTTTGACTGGAGGTCACAAACAAACTAATGAAGTTATCAACCTGCAATTTCATATGAACACCCTCAGATAATGTTGTTAGCTAATGATATATTTTAATTACCCACAATAATATCAAATCACCCCAATATCGAGAATACATTGAAGCCCCCTCGTAAAACAAATATTCAAAAATAAGTAATAACCTTGATGGAAAGTAAAGAATTTTTAAGTAAAACAGTGCTTAGAAAGTTTTCTCTTCGATATAGGTACCGATATAAATCTCAGTGAAGCGTGTTATTCTAATGGGATTTTCGCCAGAGAGTGGATGTCCATTGAGTCCATTTCATCACGATTGACTGCATTCCAATAAAACCTAGCTACTCCCTCTCGCAGCTCGCTATAAACAATGATCCTTGTATGAATATATGGCCTGCCATAAGTATACTCTACGTGAATTACGGAACATTGCGTACTTATAATGTACAGAAGAATATATATGCCGGATTCTCGTTTTAGATAGGAAATTATTTTTATCTCTTCATTTTGACTTGTCCGTTATTAATAATACAAAGTGAGAGAGCAGCCTCCTCAACCACTAATACTATTTGACAACTTCCTTCCTCCTTTGAAATAGTTCATTATTCCAGATCGAAATATAAAGTAAATATTATTAAAATTATTTTTAACATAAGTAAAGTCGAAACATGCCGCTAGTTTGGAATGTATTTAGAGTTTTATTTTTTTATAATCTTTGTATAGGTAAGTCAATCCAACTAAATGACATCTTCTGTTGTTGTTGGCTAAATTTTCTCACTCAGTTAATTATTTGGAGATTGTTTTACGCTGACTTTTACGTCTTTCATGATTATAAGATAGTAAACATTTCCGAATCAACTTAATTAGATCAAATGGAATGTAAAACAAAAACGTAAGTATATCGCATGAGTGTTAAAATACACCAGCCGAACCGACTTTGTCGCTTTGTGTTTCGTACAACTCAATAACGCCATAATGGGATTCCACTTGGTAGCAAGCCACGCGAGACCACAGTCAGCCGGCTAGCCGTCGACTATAACTTTTACTGCACCTCACATTAATAACCCTTATCGTCCATCCATTGTTCGGGCAGTATGCGACCTACTAAAAAAGTACTGTTAGAGCTTTTACGAGCGAATACCAATTTCATTTGATACAGTACCTTTAAGCTGTATATGTACTCACTCTCAATTCATCGCATTTAATTTCGTGACAATATTGTGAGTGTGAATTTTTAAGTTCACAATTCTGTTAATTTCTAATAAAAATTAATTTTTTTACTCCATAGTACAAATATATAATATGTAAAAAAAATAGTCTGAATATCTATTCTGCTTCCGCTGTTCAATTAAATCACTCATGAATACACGGACGACTGTCTGAAGATGCGCAATTCGTGCGCGGTGTGTGGCATCACGCTGGACGCCCGCCGCAGTTCGTAAATGCGAGTAGATGATAACCACGTTCATTTGCTTTCTATCGAATAGTAGGTACTACGCTAGACTGATCGCTTGGAGTAGCCTAAATAATTGCCGTTGATTCCATTGAGTAAATGGGAAAAGTCGTCAAAGATCAATGAAAATCAGTAAAAGTTAGGTCGCTTGTGCTTTTTTAACCGTTCAATAATTAGCATAAAAAATCGATATCCGGCTAAGCCACTACTGGTTTTTTCATCACAATTTACATTGTACCTATATTTTTAGTCACAATATACTGACACTTGTTAACTAAAGTTTCATTACTGATAATTTTTTTTCGAAGGTGAATGTAACGTGTTTAAAGAGAAAGATTTAATTTTATTCCAAGACCTTCTAGGTAACATTTCCTCTTTTACCAAGTCGTGTTTTTTGTCTTTACGGGGAAAATTAAATACGTATTGATTTGGAAATGGCATTCAAATGAGGTTGAATTACTTGTCATACATTTTATGTGAAACAGATGATCGAAGTAGCCCCACATCTTTGTTAATCGGCCAAATAATACATTTTATTATCATTTCTCTTGTTCGTATTTTCGATAAGTCCTTTTGATGTTTTTGAGGACTTTTATAATTTCGACTAAGGTTTGCCAGTTACATTTAAATATTTATGACTAGCTTTCCGCCCGCGGCTTCGCCCGCGTGGAATTCGGTTATATTGTGGTATAAAGCACAACTATAAGAAAACTTCTCATTCCCACGGAAAAATCTAAGAAGCGCGATGTAACGCTGGATTCCATATAATTCATTCCACTTCTTATGTATCTTAAAAAAACACTTCGTTACCACGTTTTAAAAAACACCCAGCGCCATCTTTCGCATACCTCTAGAACTAAATAGCGTAAGCTAACATTTCACTTCTTACGTATTTTAAAAAACACATCGTTACCATGTTTAAAAACA
Source organism: Calamotropha paludella (assembly GCA_927399485.1). Classification (NCBI taxonomy): domain Eukaryota; kingdom Metazoa; phylum Arthropoda; class Insecta; order Lepidoptera; family Crambidae; genus Calamotropha; species Calamotropha paludella. Next base: position 13,774,424 of record OV656815.1, on the reverse strand, counting down.
CCCAGCGCCATTTATCGCATACCTTAAGAACTAAATAGCGTAAGCTAACATTTCACTTCTTACGTATTTTAAAAAACACATCGTTACCATGTTTTAAAAAACACCCAGCGCCATCTATCGCATACCTCAAGAATTAAATAACGTAACTAATACTTATACCAATTAGTAATTCGTTTACTTTAGTGATTTCAGGATAAGTAGATGTAAAAAAAACAATTTAGACGATAAAACAAATTGTACGTCATCCCTCGAGAATTCCTCATTTTCGAGGATTCATTTTCGTATCATTTAGCTTCAAAATTTACATGTTCATATTCGTTTGTAACATATAAGTAGATGTAAAAAAAAACAGTTTAGACGATAAAACAAATTGTACGTCATCCCTCGGGTATTCCTCATTTTCGGGGATTCATTATCGTATCATTTAGCTTCTAAATTTACATGTTTATATTCGTTTGCAATATTTTACGTTGTTTTTAACGACACACAGCGCCATCTACAATCCATCCACCAAGCAAACAATATTTTTGTTTTTCCTCGGGAATATCAATTTTTTCCAGGATAAAAAGTATCCTATTATTTAATCCGGACTTTTATCTTTACGTCTGCAAAATTTCAAAGCAATCGGTTCAGTAGTTACGGCGTGAAAGCGGAACAAACAAACAAACAAACAAACTCACTTTCCGATTTATAATATTAGTAAGGATAAATAAACATTGATATAAAATGGTGAATTTGTGACCATAAAGTCCTGCAACAGATATTTTTTTATTTGAAGGTGATTCATGTAAATCCATGTTGTTAGTCATATACATATATTAATTTTTAAATTCAAGCTCATCAGAGCACGCGTGATGTTCTAAAGAAATATGATATAGATATATTTAACATTTTATACTTAGTGATCAGTTCTTTCTAGGTTCTATCTTAGTAGTGCATTCTGAAGATGTTGTTTAGTACAATATGTAAAAAACATTTAAATTGTTATATTTTCTCTGCAATCTTGTTATATACACTCGCGAGCAACCAAATCGACTCAAGCCCTCATTCTGCTTACAAACTTTGTTTTTACGTAAAGTATACAAGGTATTTATAAAAAAAGACTGTCATTAGAAAGCTCAATATACAAGCTTTCATAAAACACTAATATTGTTTTTTTTTTTTAAATCTAACGCATTCATTTTTACATCAATAGCACTATGAGTCGTTTTGCTCATTACGCTATCCGCGACTTGCGCTAACTGCCATCCCTATAAAAGCTCTCGCAACCGGCACACCTTATCAGTCGCTTATCACAAGTTGACATGTACACATCTCCGAGAATTGCAATCATTTTTTCCACGTTTGCATGGATACCACACCTGAAGAAGCCGCTCAAGTTGTTGCATTGTTGGAACAAGGACTTAGCCAGCGAGTAGTCGCTGCCCAGCTTCGCTTGAGCCAGTCTGCTGTGTCCCGGGTCTACAGACGATTTCGAGAGACCGGTGCCTTCAATCGAAGACCAAGAACCAGCCGCCACCGGTGTACTTCTGACAGAGACGACCGTTTCATTGTCTCAACATCGCTGCGCAATCGGCATCTGACGAGTGTTGATGTTCAACAAGAACTCAGGCACGTTCGTGGTGTAGCTGTAAGCGAGTGGACAATAAGAAGACGACTGAGAGCAGCCAATCTCACTCCAAAAAGGGCTGCGACGGGGCCCAAATTGACTGCAGCCCACCGACAAGCGCGTCTTCAGTTTGCTCGAGAGCATGTCAATTGGACCATTGCCCAATGGCAGTCGGTTCTCTTTACTGACGAGTGCAGAATGTGTCTGCATGGCAACGACAGAAGAGGCCGAGTCTACAGGCGTCCGGGCGAACGATTTGCCCAATGCTGTTTCGCTGAAACAGTAGCATATGGCGGTGGTTCCTGTATGATGTGGGCCGGCATCTCTTTAGAGGGAAAGACGGAGCTCGTTTTCGTGCCTGGTGGAGGCCGAGGAGGCGGGCTTACAGCTGATCGGTACATCACCGATATTCTCCTGGAACACGTTGTTCCCTATGAAGGATTTGTCGGCGAGGACTTCGTCTTAATGCACGACAATGCTCGTTGTCATACAGCGCGCATTACCCAGCAGTTTTTGGATGAAGTCCAGATGCGTACAATGGACTGGCCTGCGCTCAGTCCAGACTTGAATCCGATCGAGCATTTATGGGACCAGTTAAAACGAATAGTACGAGCCAGAAATCAAGCCCCTTCGACGGTGGAAGAGTTGAAGGCAGCATTGTTGGAAGAGTGGGTTAACATACCTCAAGAGGACGTCAAAAAGTTGATCAGATCAATGAAGAATCGACTTCAAGCGGTGATTAGGGCTAGGGGGGGGGAATACCAAGTATTGGTTTATTAAATTGTTATGTATTTTCTTAATCAATTTTCTTTTATTTCTAAAATACCCAACCACAACATCTTCTCACAAATTCCTGTTTTTCCTGTATTTATGTTTAGATATCATTAATTACAAAGATAATGAACGGATATTGATAATGGTGATATCTTATTAAAGCTGCAGTTTGGAGCTTTCAGATGATATATAGTTTTTAAAAATATCTCCTATAACTTTCTTGAAAACAGAGTCTATACTCAGAGTTAGGGCTTGAGTCGATTTGGTTGCTCGCGAGTGTAGTTGTTTTATTTTATTATGTATCGTAAACAAAAAAAAAGGAAACATTATTAACTATATATAGGTAAATAACAGTGGCACGGGACAAAATTAATGTGGAGTGCTATAGATCAAAATAGTCCAATTCCTTCTCTACAAATTGTTAGGCATCTTAAAAATGTTAGATTTTCTTCCGATAATGCTTCCGGTCTATTCGATTATTAACATACTAAGAAAGGTCACAGAAACTGATTTAATTGAAGTAATTCAAATGACAAATGGATCACTAAATAAATAGACATTTAAAAGTCTCTTCAAAACCTCAGCGGAAATTCTCTTCTTTAGTCCCAGGCTTACACTGAATTGCCGACCATGCACCCCTCCTATCAACAAAGCGGGGCACTTAGACATATTTTCCACGTACCTTTCCTAAAATAGATGCTCTCTCCGCATACCACTTAAACTCCACCTTCCCTTTGGATAAATTATTGACATAAGCCATGAATACTTCACGTCTCTTTCTCGCTCTATCTTTAATACAAATACAGCAAAATATCTGCGCCTATGACCGTGTTTAATATCATTTATAATAAGATTTAACCATATTGCGTAATAGAAAGTATACAAAAAAGTTCGCAATTTCCCACATCTTATCGGTCGGGTCGTCAAAACCGAAGAAAATAATGGTTACTTCATTCGTTTGACCTAGTTTCTCTACTATAAAACACGATCGATATTTTAATTAACTGATCATTGTTATTCTAAGTTTTGCTAAGCAATCTGTTTCTGAAACTTGACAAATAAAATTGATGACGACCACATCGCGCAATTTGGATTGTCCATTCGCGATCCGGAAACGGGGCCGCTCTACCGTTATCGCCATGAAATTAGAAAACTAGTTTAGTCACTACTGTCTTTTTAATGGTTCTGGCTATTCAGGCGTCTTAATTGACGCAATAACAGTTACAAACATCAATATTTTGTATAGTTTTTGTATAATTTTTAGGTGTATCAACATTCAATTTTATGTATAGTGTTCGTGAATTTCACGTTAAACCGTAAGCTTTCGGTTTGGGAACACGTAAATTTTAAATAGTAATTTAGTATATTTAATTTTGTTACAACTATCTGCAGTCGTCAGCATCTACCAATTCGCCCTGGACCCAGGCTTTGGCCCCAGTAATGGGGGTCATTAATATTCTGATGATGTTGATTTAGCTGAGTGAATCAATGACAATTTATTGTTACTAAATTTCTGATTAATAAATTTTACGTAAATAACAGAAATATCTATGGAATTGCTAGCCTTACCATTACCATACTTTGAATGACGTGAAAATATATTAAAAACTATAACTAGTGCCCTTATGAAACGAACGTAATAAAAAATAGTTTTGACGCATGGCCGCGTTTAATAGATTTATTTTTATCTTTCACATAGTGGTTTCAATTGAAACCAATATACGTAATCTGTTCGCCTCGTTTTTTATCAATGCTCTCAACTATACAAATCAAAGATGTTGAGTATAATTTTAAGGACTTGTATCTAACGAAATATGTTTGTAAGACAAAAAGTAAATGTAAACAAATGAGCCGCTGACGCGTGCATTGTTTTAATTTAAGATGTATGTGGTTACCTAGTTAGTTCGACCTTGTTCTAGAACATCGTCTACAATGTTTTGGTTATCGTCATGAAACATGGAACAATTGCGAATTATTTTCAGAGGACAGCAATGTTTATGCGTCCATGTGCCAATTATTCGCAATCGACCTTCGACGGTCCTTACTCAGCAAATAATACGCAACCGTAATCGGTCCTCGTCTGGGTTATTGTGTTGTTGTCAGAATCACGACTTGTCTACCTTCTTATTCAGCTGTGTAATCTCGATGTCGTTTAATGTCGAATTGACGTATAATGCAACCTCCAATGTTGAAATGACAGGGTTGACTTAAATAAGTATTAATGCACTCTAATTAATGAAATTAGGGGCTGTGTTTTTAAGAAATCTATCTCAAAGGAAATGAAACTTAACATTTTTTTTTATTGATCAAAAGTATGAAAATGTTTTACCTAAAGTAATTAGTGGAACAAATTCTTCACAGACATTCCTGACATCCCTGAGGATATCAAGAAGCTTCGCGCTCTCCAAATCGCAGACTTCAGCAGCAATCCTATTCCTCGCCTGCCAGCTGGATTCAGCCAGCTTAGAGCACTCACCGTCCTTGGTCTCAATGACATGTCTCTTACCAGTCTTCCCAGCGACTTTGGCAGGTGAGTCATGGCAGTCAATGGTTCTTCTGGTCAGATATTTATTATTTTATGACAACAACTTAAATGCCATGGTTTTACTCAGCTTAATCAATTAATAGCTTTCCTTTTCTTTCTTAAACTGAATTTTAATTGATTGCTTACTTGGTCAACACATTATGCGATTTTCCCGTAAACAAGGAAAATTGGTCTGTGGTGGCTTTTTGTATCCTTTTCGTATTAACCATAAATATCTACAAATGTGGACCTTAATGGCACATGGCTTTTACTTTGTTTTCATATTGACCATTGAAAATTTTATGTGCGGCAGAATTGTGTTTTTGTAGATAATAACAATCATAAATTATTTTAATACCAAATTAAACGCATCAAAACAAAAACTGTAAGAACAAATTGAGATAGAATCCATTTATAATCTGTAGGTGCGTGTTTGTTAATTATTATCAATCAGTCAGTCAACCATCAAGTCAATTACAGACTTTGATCACAGTTTGTGTAGAATATACACACAAACTCGTATCCAACTAATTGGATACAAAAACCATTTTATCTACTCTGATACTATAATACAAAGATTCTAAAACTGAAAACAAAATGCTTATGACAAACATTACGTACAGGCCAAAAATAATAAAAAAAAAGTTTAATTACGATACAGGTCTTGTATGGACACCTGTATCATAATATAACTTTTTAATCATAACGATACACCTATACAACCTCCAGCTGGACCAAGGAGGTTGAACCTCTACTTTAAAAAGGTTTCAATGAACGAGTCCGCGACGACGCAACACGCATTCACAATCGATGTTTGCACCTTGGCGCCAACATTTGACATTTAAAAAATCTTTTCAATATTTAAACAAAGTTTGGTTTTGTTTGCAACATTGTTTTACGTAATATAGTATGAGAGTAGATAAAGTAGTGTATGACACTGTACATAACTTGGTCTTATAACACTCGTGTGATACTATAAAAAAACTCGCCTACGGCTCGTTTTTTTAAAACACACTCATGTTATAAGAACCCTTATTATGCAACAGTATCATAAACTACTATAATTTCACCGATCCAACAAATAATTATATTTTTACTCAACTACGGCAAAGCCAGAAGAAGGTAATCTGTTTAATGGTCTATGTATGTTTATTTGTTTGATAGTACTGTCGCTTCGTCTGATTTTAGTAAACGGGTTGTCAACCGATTCGATTTTATAGCAATAATGTTGAAGTAATAATGTTAATATGAAAAAAAAACATTCATAGAGGTGTACAAATACCAATACAAATAATAGACAAAACTATACCACATCGCTACTTAAAACCTTTCTGAGATATGTAATCATTAGTTTTTGTTCATTATGGAGCTGTGTAAAGTCCCCGGCAAATAAGTTGAACATGATTTTGAAATCACGTGACATGCACATTAGCAAGTTTAGGTACATTATTCACTACTGCGCCTGTCACGTGATTTCAAAATCATGTTCTACTAATTTGCCGGGGACAATAGTAAGTGATACTGTAGCTTTATGGTTCTTATGTTTTTTACAGGTTTCTAAGGTTAATAGTGAGTTACATTTAAAACTAAAAAGTAAATATTAAAATAGGGTATGACAAACCAAAAGTCTAGCCAATTACATTCGAAATAAAGGTAACAAAAAAAAAACTTCACACCGCTGAAAATTAGTAAAAAACTATGTCTATGAAGTCTATGAAACGAAAGAGAAAAGGCATCGGATAAACACCATTCATGTGGCTTTTCTGATTTCTGAGGTTTATTTTGGTTTTTTAAGGTTTTTTGTATTAGGTTAGGTTTTGAAAGTTTTGAAATGTTTACACAAAAATGTTACGGGTTTACCTTACTTATTTATTACCTTCACCTATTCTCATTCTTTAATTTAAATTTTAAAAATAATAATTCTTACATTCACACCAGCCCAGAATAAGCACTGTAAGACTTGTATGATGGATATAAGGGTAACGGACAGACATACATATATGATACATAAATAAGTTATATTCATAGAAACATATATAAATACTCATGACTCAGGTACAAATGCTCGCATTCATCATACAAACATCTGCCCCTTTCGGAACTCGAACCCAGGACCCAACCCAAACGATTGTCAAATTTTGTCATATTGTGTATTATGATTGTTATTTCATAAACCTACTCGTTTTCCTTAAAACTGCAACGCTCTAAATCATACATATAAATACATAAACGCTTCTGAATATTGGTGCGGTACCTTTATCAGTTTAAATATTCAACACTCAAAGCCCCTCGTAAGATTTGAAAAATGTTCGTACAACAGCATATCAACCTAGTACAATTTCTCAATTCATATTGAACCTTATGTTTTGCAGAGCTATCTGTAAAATTAGGAGAATTTCTAAAAACAATATTTAGTAAGAGTTTAGTTTAGCTTATAACCGTAATCAAACGTTCCAATGCGGAAAAAACAATTGGAGTATTGATATTAAATTTAATTGACAATATGCTCATCAATTTGCTCTCATAACTCGACTAGTTCGACTATGATTACGTAATGTTTTGCTTATGTTCGACAAAATAGTAGGTTGGAGGTTCGTTTCACATTACTAATGGTGAGAGCTAAATAAGTACATGTCGTGTTCTATTCAAGAGAGGATTTATCCATTGATCAATGCTTTACTCAATGTAGTGTACAGCAAAAGCGAAAGTTCCGCCGGAAAGTTACAGTACATAAGGCGTGCCTTTTATAGACGATTCTACAAACATTTACCTCAACTCATATCGCATGTGTTTTTATTGTTTCACAAAGGGAATAATAGTGACGGTGATGAGATACAACTGCCTTTTAGGAATTTCTCTTTCTTTGTACTTTCAATTACTGAAATAAGATAAATAAAGAAAGCTAATAGATTTCAGCTACTATTTCTTTAATGTTCCGGCCCATAATGAGGTCGTTTAAGGTCGAGGCGAATTCGTGTACGTAATATAGTTATGTAGCAATTTTTTTAAATAAAAACCAAATCATTAGCTGTAATAAAATAAGTCTTGCTGAACTACTTGATGCTGGAATTTGTTGAAAATAGATTTATGAATAAAAAACGTTGCAACGATGCACGAAAGATTACTGTACTCCCACATAACATACTAGATATTGTAGTCTTTTAACAAAAATAATGTCGAAATGTCAAGTTAAATAATTAAAACTGACGTTTGGATGCGCCCTTTAAGGATTGTTTCATTTCTCAGAAAGGAGACGTAATTTTATTTTCTTAAAGAAGGGCGAGTATGTGATAAGCTGATAAATCTTTTATCTTTTTCCTTTCCATTTGGCATGATCGAATTTCGTTTAAAAACCTTGGAATAAAATTCGAACGATGTTTAGCGATTGAATAATGTAATTTTAGGTCACGTTAATCAGTGAAATAATATTTTTAATATAAGTAGGTAATTTATGTTTGCTCTCTCCTGGTAGTTTCAATTTATTTACACTGTTCAAACAAATTAATCAAGGTTTAGTGTAATAGATGTTAAACGATAAAACTGTCGGTTAAACTTTTTCATAATGACAATAAGAGGTGCATTTAGCAACAATTCTGCTATAGCTGTAGATAATATATATATATATATATATATATTTTTTTTTTATTGCTGAACGTTGGCAAACAAGCAAACTGCCCACCTAATGGTAATTCGCAGCAAAACTGCAACCCCCACAAGAACCACAGTGTACGTTGCCAACTTGTGACACAAGATGTAAAGTCGCTGTACCCAGTAATTTCACTGCCATATCTTACCCTTCAAACCGGAACACAGCAATTAGAAATTTGATTAGAAGCTATATTGATGTTTGTTTACTTTGATTTATGTCCTAGCCATAATAACCTACTGTTCTCGTAAATACCTGACGCACATACGTATATGCATACGTATGCATTAATGTTATTTTATTAAACAAGAGTGAGACACTCTACAGCCCTCGAGATGGTTAGCGGTTGTCTATGCATATTTAATTTGACACACTGGGAGTACCATTAACCTTGACTCCATTAAGAGCTTATTAATTGAATTTAACATTACATTGGTTACTGCTAAGTTTGTCGTCTTCTGTTAATTAACATAATTTGTATATAGGCAAGGTACCAGGGCAATATTTATAAGGGTTGAGTTCTTACATTTTGTCTTGTCACATGCCTTTTATCTGTTTTTCTTTCATATTTCTTAGAATTACTAACATTTTTATTCTATTAGTAGAAACTTATTAAGTTTATACTGAAAAAATCTACTTAAATTGGCTAGCTAAAAATTTGAATGAAACAATATCATAATTACCAAAGAGTATTATAACATTGTCCTTACCTCTTTTAATTTTTACATTTTTTTTTAATAAATAACAAAAGAAGTAAATAAAACCATATGAAAAGCGTTCCAGTGGCATTTTTTTATCGAATGCAGGGCATGATAAAGTTTGTGAAGTGTGTCCAACTGTCCTCTCTTATCTCACTACTAATAGAATAATCAATAAAATTCATGATTACTTGCCAAAATGATAACGAATTTGGTTTTTATTTTAAAGATCAAATTTATTAAGTTTTAAAACTATATGTTATGTGTTTATTTGCTGATCGATTTTTTTAAAATATATATATTAAATATAATTAATATATTCGTATATGTTGCTTTTCAAATTGTACCTATGTTGACACCGAGAAATTGTCAATAAGAAACGTTAGCAATTTTCTCGATTCAAATAATATGAATAGAGCCTTGTCACGCACAGCACATCTATTGCGATTTAGCAACACTAAATCGCATGGATATTATAAAACATTTGGTTAAATTGAAAAAACAAAGAAAGTTTGTTTGCGTTATAATTATTATTGCTGCTTTAATAAGATTATCAACATTGCAAGTTTTGAATTTATTTTGCTAGGCCAGAGCAATACTTTGGTTGTGGTTAATTGCTAAGTACGTAAACTGCCAGTATTTCTCTACTTTTTTTAGTAATCAGACCACCTAATATACGCAGCTATATAGAATTATGACGTTATGACGCTCGTAAGTACTCGAGCAGAGTGATTCATCAGTTATGTACAGAACCCGCGTTAAGTACTTTGACATCTGCTTAGGAATGCGGCCTCAAGGTTCTAAACGTGAGGCGCGTTCAGTGCGGGTTATCAGTAAACAATATTTTTCTCTTACGCAAGTATGTAAGTACTTACTCATGAAATATTCACTTTGAATACTTGTAAGTACAATATTTATGTACATTGTCTTTAAGCCTTGTACGATATAAACATGACACATATGTTGCTTTTATTAGTACGCATTTGCCCTGCTTGGTTTTGAAGTAACAATAACAAGGATGTCAACAGAACTGTGCATGAAACATCACATCCTCGCTGAGCATGTCTAGGAAACTGAAACAAAAATTACTGAAATCAAACAGTTATTGCTCATATCGGAGATATTCAAAAATCGAGCGATTCTAGTGCATGGTTGGCGTTAAGCTTTGTATATGATATAATGTATATCTACTCAAGGTTTGAGATGAAACATGGGTAGACCTCAAGGCTTAACCAAACAAGCCACTAATTAGGAGATGTACAAGAACGGTATACACAATATAATTTAACTTAATTAACACACATTGTATCATGCTTCCATAATATTTCAACAAGAACTTACAAAATCATTTTACGTAAGGACTCCAAAAATGGTCTATTGTTGTTGTTGTAACGTTTGTTTAGTAGATGCTATAATTCCATATATGGTTGTTTCCATAAGTAGTACCAAAAATGGGAAAATGTATTTCTTCAAGGTATAAATTTATACACTTCCATGATGCTCTTAAGGAAATGCAACATTTTTTTGTTTCCATTAGAAACATTTTTGCACATCTAAATAATAATTATTATTTATACGTACTTACTTAAAAATTAAAAAAAAATCTTTTTTGTTATATTATATAACAAAAGAAAGTTTAAAATTTGTAACACAATATAATACATTAGTATCTAGAGTATAACTCTAGCACTTACCTATAAAACCGGACTTTCTGCATGCAGTTTTGATGGCGAATTCCTAACAGGATAATTTTGCGTCGCCTGTCCGCTCGTGACGTGTAACTTGTTTTTAAATTATTATAAACCGGTATTTCGGTCGCACCCAAACCCGTCCCCGGTGCACTAAAATAACTTTGTTGTTGTCAAGTTACCTTATTACTCCGTTTAAACAATCTGAAATCAAATAAAAAAATATTGTAAAAAATCGTCTCATTGGGACATTGTTACCCGCGTTTACTATCAGAAAAAAAATGTCATATTAATAAAAACCTAAGATAGAGAGTGAAAACGTTTATGGCGAAGCCCAACTTATTTGAAGAGATAAAAGCTTAACATTTTGAGGGGTGATCCCAGTGGCCGACGACGGTCTTTCGGTCGGTCGGCTTAATATCGTTGCCGAGGGACAGAGGGAGGTGGCTGAGGAATTGAGTCATGAGATGAGGTCAAGGTTACCATGGCATGAAAATCCCACTGGACATGTAGAAGTTAGTAAGATCTTTTCTCAACTATGAAATAAGCTATCTTCATTCTACCAAACAGATCTTGCATCGAAGCTTACTTTAGAGATTATTCTAATCAGCCTAAATATTTCTGTTGTAATTTGTTGAAGGACTTGCGTATCCCGCAGTCTATCTGTTGCTGCAGCATTAGATTAAGGTTAAGGTGTTGATGATGTTGAGGCATTTGTAACTGCTAAGCCTTAAGATAAGCCTCCCAAAGGAACTCCATAACGATCGATCCTGCGATCATCCGTATCCAACGGATTTCCGCGACCTTCACCAGATAGTTTTTAAATTTTGTAGGGTCAACCGTTGTCCAGTTCGCTGTCGTCATTTTTTTACTTTTTCTTATCAACAATTCTCGCAATGTCTATTGCCCACTAGGTGCCCGCAAGCATTCCTAATAGATCCATAGTAAGCGTCCACGTCTTACTTCCGTATGTCATCACTGGCAACAAGCAACATGCACCATTAGATACTAAGGTAATTTGGATGCGGATATTTTTGGAGCTTCACAAATGCTGCCTGTTTGAGCGAGATTATTTCATGAAGTTGGAATTACCTAATTGTCTGTCCTAGGCATACTTAATTGTCAACAAAATCAATTGTAACGTTCCTAATACTAAATGAAGTGTGTGATAACGTACTTTGTCAATGTTCATATTAAGACCCGCTCTTTGCCACCTGGCAAAAATGACTCTGATCTCCATAAATTATACCTATAAACCATTTCGATCACATCAAATTTCAATCGAAAAACAATATCCAAATCGATTCAGGAGCTACGATTCCCCATACAAAAACATGGATACAAACGTCAAACTTCAAAACGTCAAACTTGGTATCAAGTATACCGCGCTGGACTTATTTGAGAAAAGCGATATATTTTATAACTGTGGCTAACAGTTAATTAATCATGGAGCTTGAAGAATGAGAGTCGTGCAAATATTCAACAGTTCTTCGATTTAACCTTTAACTTCAATTCGATAATAATTGAGAATGTTACAGTCTGTGGTGGGTAGACACGCTATTACTCGTACTTTACACACAAAGTTTTACCATTCGAAAATCACGAATAAGTAGTACGTACTTTTTTATATTAACATAAAGTATGAGTAAATAGTTGAGAAAGCGTGTAAATAATGTTACATAATTTAATTTCTTAGTATCTTAATTTTGATCACTTAAACGAGAATTGTGATTGACTTTAACAATCGTAATTCGAAACGATAACGATCCCCTGATTACATGGTCTATTTGTTACGATTTGCATTAAGCAAGCTAAAAGTGAACTTCCTTTGGGTAACAGTCTAGTCTTGTAGAAATAAAGTGTTCCAATTAATTGACAACAATAACTCTAAGATAACGATACGTTTATTTAGAAACAAAAAATTAAAAGTAATGTATGATTAAATATTTCATCCAAAAAAAGTTTATATCAAACAATTAACTGCAAATTTCAATGGTAGATAGAAAAAAGAAATAGAATTATCTAATTGAATAGTTATAATTAACGGTTAATCTTGTAAAACGAGAATTAATAATAACAATTAAAAAGTAACAATAATAAGTAGAAAATACACCTGAAAAATAACAAAACTAAAAATTGAAAATAAAGTGGTTGTAAATCACTGTTATGGCTTTTATTGACATTTCAGACCTCCTTTTTAGAAGTTTTCTATTTGAGTTTCTCAATAGTTAACAACTGGTTTGACCGAGTGGGAGTCACATCGAAGCCAAACTTTCCCAGGTTCGAGTCCCAGAAGGGGCAGCTGTTCGTGTAAAGAATACGAGCATTTGTACTTGAGTTATAGGTATTTATTATATGTACATTTATTTCCATAAATATAACTTATTTGTGTACGATATGTCTATTTGTTACCTTAGTATCCATAACAGAAGCATTATAGTGCTTACTTTGGGTTATGCTAATTGTCAATGTAACAAATATTATTATTATTAATTGGCTGCATCGTAAATTTCACAAATATGATATACTACGCTATCCGTGGCGTTACTATAGCACTTTTGCCTTTGTGTAAATCAATTATATAATAAGTAAATCGTGCGCTACGGTAAAACAAACATATTAAAAAATATAAATACATAAAAACAGTAAATTATTGCCGTAGTCAATTAAATACTACTTTATCTAATTCTACATACACTTGTCTATTCATTTTGAATAACAGAGCAGACTATGGAATTATATAGTGCCGCTTAACCTTAGGTAAATATGAAGTAATAACATTGTTGTCAATAATTCACCTTGCACAAATGCATTGAGTTGTAGCGAAAACTAGTTGTCTTCGCCATAATAATTCTATTGTTTCAGGCTCGTTGTCTCGTAAAATTAATAGTCTCTCAAAATGTCACTAGTGTAAAGTCAAATCAGCCAATAGACATGCCACACACGGAGGTCCCTTATGAAAGTCATATCTCTCGATATGAATCTTATAGCTAATCAATCCTAATATTATTTAGAGGTAATAATGTTCGTTGTAAGTTCTGAGGTAATATCGGAAACTACTCCTCTAATTTCATAATTATTTTACTAGTATTTAGACTTTCCGGGTGTATATAGGATATATATTATTTCATTTCGGGCTTTTGGTGGTGACCTATTTTACAATTAAAGTCGACGTCAAAAAGTCGGGCAATGTTAATGGTTACGATATAAGATATATAAATATTTATTATAAAGAAGTTGTAGAGCAAAAAAAATTTCATAAAAATGTCTACTATGACATAAATCTATATACATATGTTAGCAACTACACTGGAAGGGTTAATTCACAAATTAGTAAAATATGACTAAAACTTGTAAATAAATTTATTTTTAATCTTTAACAGAACATTTATGTGGGTAATCTTATCAATATTAATCTGCTTATCATCAGCAAATTTTATGTATATAAAATTTGCGTTTGCAGTCTTGTTTGAAGTAGTTTGTTTGTTGAAGTACCATTGAGTTTTGGTGGCAAGGTAGCCAAGGCGCTCTCTCAATATATATAGTTAACAAAATTATAAAAAATCATAAAAACGCGATCTCCATTTTAACTGTAAAAAAATCATAATTTAATATTATGTGATTTTTAGTAAAATTATTTACTGCAGGAGGGTGGTATATCTTTGTATGTTTGTATGTTTTTTCTGATAGTTACTCTTTTTACAAATAAACTCTACACAAAAACTAGATTAGGATAAAACTTTTTGGTTCTTAATATTTATTTATATATTTAATAACATAGAAGACTAACAACTTTTACTTAACAGATTGACGGACATCCATTAATGGCTTATTTAGGCTACATGGGGACAACGGGATGGTTAAGAACTATGTACTATCGCAAACATGTCAAAGTTTGACACTGTTAGGTAAATTTTGTTTTCTTAAAGCGCTAATAAGGACATTTGAATTTTTTTCTCGACCCCACCCATCACAAGACTTTAATTTTTTCTTCAAGTAGACACGGAAAAAAAGGAAAGCGTGAAAAACAAAAAATCTATGCGTGCGAAGACACGCTGCTAAACTATTACAACTTCTTTAAGTTGTACTAGTTCCGCGTGGATGAAGGTTTTAGAAAAATAGCCGAGAATATTAAATAGTATAAAAATTTCTGTATAAAGATACAATATGTATAAAGATACAAAATTTTTATACCAACATAGTGTCTTATAATTTTAGGACATTTTAACTACAGTCGACCCGGTAGAGACTTAATTCTTACAAGAAAGATTTGTTAAATAAATTCCTGGGGAATTTTCTAAAACCTTCATCCAAATACAGTATGAAAATAATCCAAAAGTTCTAAGAGCATTCGTTAGCCTGTTCAGCGAACGAAGTGCGCTAGGCGATTTCCAAAATTAGACTGTAAGATCTAAGTATTCGGCTTAAGCTGCTGAATTACGAAGGGTTGCTGTTGAGCGCTCTGCCGTCGTTCCTCATTGTATATCTTTGTATGACTGGTATTTACTTATATATTTCTTTTTTTTTCAGTTTGATATCGTTGCAGTCATTAGAGTTGAGAGAAAACCTGCTTAAATCATTACCCGAGTCACTGAAAAATCTCACCAAATTAGAGAGACTCGATTTGGGTGATAACGAGATTGAGGAATTGGTAAGATATTTGCATATTTGGGTGACTTCAAAACGCTGGAAATCTTTTAACAATTTTTTATTTGCTTTTTAAAATATTTAATGTTTTACAGCCAGGATTTATCGGTGAGCTTCCTGCGTTAGAAGAATTATGGTTGGATCACAATAAACTGCAGTATCTTCCCCCAGAAATAGGCAACCTTAAAGCCTTAACATGTCTGGATGTCAGCGAAAACAAACTAGAAAAACTTCCAGAAGAAATAGGGGGTCTTTGTTCATTGACCGATTTACACCTGTCACAAAATATGTTGGAAACTATACCTGATGGTACCGGGGAGTTATCCAAGTTAGCTATATTAAAGTTGGACCAAAATAGATTACATACGTTAAATGATAATGTAGGAAGGTTAGTGCACTATTAGTTTACCGTACATCTCCGCTTTGTTAGTTTATCTTTGGCTATTTACGACTCTAATGATCCCGTATTGGTTTTTCCAGGTGTACAAATCTACAAGAGCTTATATTAACAGAGAATTTTTTAATGGAGCTACCTAAGTCTATAGGAAATCTCAATGAGTTGACTGTACTGAACGTAGATAGAAACTCTTTGGGTGAAATACCAGTAGATATTGGTAATATGACATTATTGGGAGTGCTAAGTTTAAGGGACAACAAACTAACAAGACTGCCTAATGAACTGGGAAATTGTAAATCGCTGCACGTATTGGATGTTAGTGGAAACAGGTAAATACTTGTTCCTGCTTTTATTGCATAAGTGTAACGAGTAAAAAGTTAATTGACATAGATATAAAAAGTGCATTAACACATTCATTCATTCACCTTTTTATATATATGTCAATTAACTTGAAATTCTAAGATTAACTAGAAAGGTCAAATGTTTGTTTTAGGTTCAACTCATATACTCGAGCAGATTCGAAGCGTGTCAAAGCGTCAATCTGAAACTTAACATACCATATTCCCCTTATCTCTACAACATAATACACATATTTCTTCTAAGATGAAGGATTCGCACGCCGGAGTGCAACCAAAGCTGATTGGTACGCGTCGTCGGTCGGAATCGGAAACTGAACTGTGTCGGATTTGATCACTGAAGCAGTATATTATAATGGATACAGATCATAGCAAGATCAATGTCAACCATTATATACGAGTATCAACCGGCAACTGATTTCCATACTATAAATGTTAAATGTAAAAAATTTGACATTTCGATGCGCTTCGACTCTGCGTTAGTATGAACTGACCCTCAGGAGTTAGCTTCATATTTTTGAACGTATTCATAAGAATTAAAAATATATATCCAAGTATAATCATAACTGTTAGTTTATCACAAAGGATTCCTTGTAATATTATTCATGACTGTGTAAAGACTATTATTATCATCATAAATAAAAAGAAACGCGTCAAAACTTTTAACGAGCAATTCTGCAATCTACACTTTGTTGTTGTTTTTTCTATCACCTAGTTTTGATTGTATTAAGATGAAGCTAATTCCCAATATCCCGCTCATCTTGCAAAAGTTTACCCAATCAGCATTGTTTACGCCAAGTTGTAACATCAGTTTTATAGACTGGTTCAATGCTACTACGCGTTCTACTTCAATCTGCGTCTCCGTAGTACGGATTAATGTATACTTGATCAGGCACCATGTAATCCCGCTTAAATGAGTGTAAAGTGATTTTGGCGTTTTGCTATGAACAATAAACATGATGCAAAAGTAACATGTTTGAAAAGATCAACATAGTTTCAAGAATACTTGTGGGAGTACGTGTAGTATCAATAATTATGTGTGCGATAACTAAGTTTGTAATACTCTAGGGCTCAATCATTTATGTTCATACTTTGGTAGTAAGTAATGTTAAGTAATTTTATTTGCCGACTGTTTGATGGTTGCAGTTGCACCAACTGGTATCGTTGGGTAGCGATACTGACTATTCGCCTTTGTATTCGGGTGGTTAGAATATGTTGTGTTTGTGATGAACAGTCAGTTGATTTATATCTTAATTACCTACTATGTTATTAACTAACCATAGTACAAGCAAGCTGCTAAAATTACTAAATGATTGGCATGATCGGCCTAAAAATATTAATATTATACATTACATTTTTAAGTTCTGTCACCTATACTGTTCTAGTCCCTGTTCAATAGATTTTATTAATAAGATTTTAATATTTAAGTATAAAAGCTTGTGAAATATGTTATAAGATTATTTCTCACGTTTTCATCTGAATATCTTAGCTACCACACATTGTTTAATGACTCTAAACGATGCGCTCGTTGTTCGCAACACCCGTCATAACAACACATCGTATCAAACAAGCTTTCATAATTAAAATACCCTAAACTGGAGCCTAATAAAATCTTTTATTATTTCAGGTTACAGTACTTACCATATACTTTAGTGAACTTGGAGCTTAAAGCAGTTTGGTTATCAGAAAATCAAGCGCAACCTCTTCTTACCTTCCAAACTGATAGAGACGAAACAACAGGAGAAAACGTTCTCACTTGCTTCCTTCTGCCGCAACTTAGTTACACCCAGCAGCCAGGTATATCAATATATTGCATGATATTTTTTCCAGCTTTTAGTGTTCTGTTATGAATCCGTTGTAAAACCTTTCAAAACTGGTCAATTATGCGACTCATTTGTGGTGGATATGGTTATACAATAATTTCGATCAAACATTACAATAGGATGTTTCACGTTATATATTAATCAGTTAAGAATAATATGTAAAATTAAACTTCCGACTAAAAACGTACCGTTGAATGTCACTTAAGGTGAAGTTCCTAACAACGTATACTCGCCGGTATTCATGTAACAAAAGTGTTATTTAAAAAAATCATAAAAGTATCCATTATACGTCATCCTTAATTGAGAGAATATACAATACTGTAAAACTTGGGAATGGACAAACCATTCACAGTCTCACCAAGTACTTTTAATATTTAACTAAAATATTTTTTCACTAGCTACACCAATAAACACTCTAAAATTGAATTTTTGTCCCTTTTAGTCTTTTTATATTGTGCAGCAAGTAGACCAAAAATGTCTCGTCAAAATCGTAATTATTAAATATGAATAAAAAACATATTTCACCTTTATGGAATTTTAATAATCATAATTTATTTAAATTTAGAAATTATATTTAACTCGAATTACCTTTTGTAACTTTGATTAAATTTAACACAATTTAAAAGACACTTATGAATTGTCTACATATTTAGACGACACTTATGAATTGTCTACATATTTAGACGACAGTTTTGGAAATAAATTAAAAAGCATGAATCGTCTTAAGTTTGGACGGAACCTTCACTTAAGTCAGACTCGCACTTGTTCCGTTTTTTATTTATTCTAGCAACATTGTTTGAACACAAACAGTCTGCTT
This sequence comes from Calamotropha paludella, assembly GCA_927399485.1. NCBI lineage: Eukaryota > Metazoa > Arthropoda > Insecta > Lepidoptera > Crambidae > Calamotropha > Calamotropha paludella. The sequence continues at coordinate 13,755,445 of OV656815.1, read as the reverse complement.
TTTATATAGAAAAAATAGCATTTAGGTAATTAAGTTGTAACAGCGGACGACCTTTTGATGGTATTGTAAAGTATTAATTGATTCAAGTTAATAAGTTAATATGGGAAAAATCGCCACTGGAAAGAGCTGACCCTCTCCAGCCTATATGATCAATATCTGTGAAATTTCCTGTTGTAATTGTTTATCGCAGTTATAGATTTGCTTTGTCTTATTATAATTAAATAATTTTTGGACATACTTTTTACTTCTTTATATTTTTAAATATTTATCGATTTGCACATAAATTCAAATGAAAAATATGTAAAATAAATGTATTTCTAATACAATAAATGTCCTTTCTTGGACTTCATTGAGAATTATAACGCTAATAAATTACTTAAATCATAATAATATTGAATGTGTAATAAATCTTAAAATAAGAGTCGTAATAATATTTTTATTTTCGATGAATATAAAGAAAATAAAATTAACATTTTGTTTCCAAGCATCTTGTGCACAAATTGAACCAATTCCTTGAAAACGAATGGAGTAATCCTATATGGTTAATGTAGAATTAATACTATTTTAATGACTTTTATCAAACTATTTTCCGTATATATTGCCGGTAAAAACGTAAAAAGGCCATTACATGTATTGCGATTCTGTAGCACAAATAAAGGTTATATTGGAGAAACATAAGTTACTTTTTCCATTTTGGTAAAAGTCGTTAACATAAATGTCTGTTTACTTAAATATTGTAATGTGAGATCATGGTATGAGCGTCTTATGCTTTTTGTGCTTTTCTTTCATTCTGCTGTTTTCGATAGTTGTGACCATTTACAAATGCAGAGATTAAAGAATCGATTGCGGTAAGGTTATCGCGAAGAGATGGTCAGAGATTTCAACCATCTTTTATGTATTTCAACAGTAAACTTAAAGCCATACTTTGATTATCAGTGGTTAAGTGATTATGAACCATAAGACAGATTTATAATTATTTATTCAGCATAAATTCTAAAATGTTAAATGAAAACTTTCTTTCATATATGAACGGTAGCGTTTCACTTGTTTATGCGATTAATTTGTGAATGGTGACTTTGCTTTTTTGTTTTGTTTTTGCCGTGTATATACTAAATGCCACTTTTGACACTTATTACACACAAATAGAGCTGGAACACACGTCAGAGGTCGGCAGTGGCAACTGGTTGAGGGATCACAGATATCTTTCACAGTCGCAAGAGCTAGATAATGTAAGAGGTAAGGTTCACGGAAATGTACATTATAGTAAGAAAAGTGAAAGTTCTTAAAATATTATTTTGAAATTGAAATTTATGGTTTCAGTTCAGTTAATTTAAAGTTAGTTTAAAGTTATTTTAAAGCTGATAAATAAATTACATATTTTTGTATATTTTAATATCTTTTGATTGAACTATCAACTATCAAATGGAATATCGGTTGATCACATTCTCTCTTTGGAACTTGATTCCACATATCGTATCTAATCATCTCGAACACAAGTATCGCGATATTGTGAAATTGAATCTTCACTTTTCAATTGTAAATATTATTTAAATTTTTGTGAATATAAAAACGTTCTCGAATACGCAAATTCTCGAGACAAAACATTCTTGCCATTTACCAACAAACTGCCACATATAAGTTGATTGTTAAATAAGTTCCAAATCTTTATCCTGCTAAAAGGAATCATCTTCCTGTCGTTATTTTTGTTCGAACTTTATTTGAAATTAAGTTATTTGAAACTCGTTTTTTACTCATTTATGCGTCTTTGTGCAAATTAAGAACACGTAGCGATTAAGCATATCACCTGTCTGTGGAGTATTAAGTAAGGTTCATATTATGTTTGTGTTGTGTATGTTATGTCATTCTAGTCCTGTATTGTCTAATCTGCTTTTATGTCGTGGTCGTCCATGTACTTATTTTTGTTGCACATTTTACTATTAGAATAAAATTAGAAATTAAGAGTGATACAAATTATTGTTTAACTTTTAACTGTTTTTGAAAAAAATATCTAACGTTACAATTTTCACATCATATGATATATGCAGATTCCATATACGTTATATATTTTTCTTTGTTTTGAAACTTGAAATTTTTAAGTTTTTCAATCTTTCAGCCCCTTGGTTTTTCTAAATTTTACGGCTTATCTCTGCTACCAAAAGGTCAAGTAATCAAGTTATACAAAAACCAGATATTTATTTGATCAATGATGATTTTAGCTGTCTATTGATAGTAAAGCTAATATAAAACACTTTAACAGAATCCAGCGCATCACGCGACCGTGAATCTGATAACGAAGACTGGGAAGAGAAAGAAGCGTCACGAACGCATTCCGTTAAGTTCACAGAAGATGTCCCGGAAACGAGAGAGGTGAGCTTTTGGTGTTGTAGCATATTCCCTGATAAAACTCAGTACACATGGGTCATTAACGGTAGCTTTAGAAAACAAGCTCGCAAGCGCTTAAGATACACGACTCCTTTGTGCTTCCACAATTTTGGCAACACTATTGGGCGTGGGTGCAGAAATGCTAGAGCTTGGTTAAGGAACTTACGCTATAGGTGCTCGATGCACACAGCATATATAACTTTAAGTTCAGTACTTGTAGCATTGGAATAATCAACTGTCTGTTATCATATTTTTTATTATATTTTGGCATGCTTTTTTATTTATTTTCGCAATTTAAAAATGATCTGTGAGTTGAAGTGTAAAATTTTAAGGGTTGTGATAATGTACAAAATACATTTTAATCTTTAGTAGGTATAAAAAAATATTGAGTATTTTTAGAAATAAGATTGCTTGTGGTGGTATTATCTAATATTTATATGCAATAAATATGTTTGCTTTTATGGTTTATGTTTTATTTTGCTGCATGTTTTTTTTAAAGATATGTTCGTCACGCTAAAGACGAATGTGACCCAAGTGAGAAAGCTATTCAATAAAATAGTAATGTGACGTATATAATATAAAAAAAGATGTGATAAAAAAGATTTTACGTGACAACGTCTTTTTCTCGGTAGAATATTTATTGATATGAATATAATTAAATTGCACAATGCGCGCGGCAGACCGATCATAGTTGAGTGGGAGAGAGACGCAAGGCATTCGGCGGGCCTCTCTCTCGTTCGGTGACTCATCGTAACGTTACCGAGCGTTACACTTTTTCATAAGTGACTCCCAGCCGCAACCTAATTTAAGACGTTGTCACGTCAAAATTGAACCACATTGTTCTTATGCAAGGGATGGTTACGGTACAACTCCTATATACATATATATAACGTATAACACACCCGATGCTTCGATGTCAACATCATATACGTAAACGACGTAAAATTAGCATCTACATATGGGATTAAAATTTATATATATTTGGTACTCAACTAAGCAAAATTTCTACTACTGATACTTTACAGTACAAAAAGGTAAAATATATCAAGAACTAAAAAGGTAAAGCACAACTAGGATACTATGTAAACTTTTATGCTTATGCGAAAATATCTTTTTATGGAATGATTATAAACCACTCAGCTATTTGGACAAGTATTCTGTATTTAATCGAATAGGGCCAGCGAAAACATAGCATGCGTACCTAAGTGGCAAATAAATGTCAGTGTAAAGCATCTTGATACCTACTGTTAATTGAAATAACAGAAATTACATACACAATAATGTGTTGTCACTTGTTTTCTGTATCCTCTCTAATACTTGTCTATTAAGCAAATTTTATTTAAAACAAGTTGACCCGGCCACACGTTGCCGTGGCTCAGTATTAGCAAATTTTTCTAAAATAAAAGTAGCCTAAGTTACTCCTTATTACATCAGCTACCTGCCAATAAAAGTCCCGTCAAAATCGGTCCAGCCATTTCAGAGATTAGCCGTAACAAACAGACAGACAGACAAAAATTGTAAAAAAAAACTTATTTTGGTGTATGTACCGTATATATGTATCATCATATGCATGTCGTAAAAAACGGTTATTTCAATATTACAAACAGACACTCCAATTTTATTTATATGTATAGATGATTATGAATCTTTCTTCTTTTAAAAACAAGACATGAATTTAGAGCTGCGCTGCATAAATTAGAAAATAGTCAGAATTTTTTACATTCAACACGAAAAATGATTTTAATAAGACAGAACAAACTTCGAAGTGCCTCTAGAAGAATGTTGGATCCTGGAAAACGAATGTTTGATTTCAAGGTAACATCGATTCAGGAGGAAAATGAGGACGAGGCGTGCTCTGAGCCGTTCATCGTGGCACAATCGATGTTAGGGCTTCGGCGGCCTATTAACGTAGTCCGCAAGCTGGTCACCACCACACAACGCCGGACTTCTCTGCAGAGAATGTCCTCCTCTATAAATAATCTCGCGGAGGTACACGGCTAACTATTTGGAGTGCAATCACAGATATAAAGATATTTTGGGATATTTTGAAAAAATATTGTATAAATTATAGCTTGAGGAAAATAGTATGGTATAATAATTATGGTAAATTTCTTTTATTATCCTTATATTTTTCTACTTGAAAAAGTTGCAATAATTATATTTAAGTTACTTATTCTGCTGTGTCGGGATGTAATAAGTATTATTCATGCCCACGTTATAACCCAAACGTTCATTTGAGTGACTGGAAAGTAACTGCAATGCTAAATTAAAATACTTTTATCACAGATTGCGTAAAGCTACTGATAAAATCTTGTAACTTGTAGCACTCCCGTAACATCAGTGAAGTATCACTATAGTAATAAATATACCATTTAATTTGATATGTTCAATATATTCTATGTCTATACATTTCAACTGTGTATCAGTTAATAGCTTATTTATTTCTAAAACAATCTCATTTCCTCTATTGACAACTTTTACTTATTTTAAAATTATCACATAGGATCAATGTGTTAATTTTTAAGTTGATAATAGTTTAAAAGAATTTGACACTTTGTAAGTAGACCTGACATTGACTGGTTTACAAAGATTTTGCTTGTAGTTAATCTGAAAAAGAAAAAAGTATTGTGAATGCACTCCGAACAAGTGCCCGCCTATAACCTCTCTTCGCTCTTGTCAGATTATATTTAGATTTTTTTTTGCTGAATGTAGATTTAAGAGCATTAGAATAGATTTTTTTTTCAAATGAAGACTGCATTTTGTTACACACAACGTTTTAAGGCAAAATCCTGAACCCGATTAAATAACCTTTTGGATGAAAATCCCTTCATTACTCCATACACGATATATAATAAAAACTTTTTTACTAAACATATTCACATTAAGGAATATAACATATTTTTTTAAAACACCATATTTTTCTATGTCGCACGATATTTGAATGGCACTTAACAGATTAGCTTATATCGCAGACGTCTTTCTGTCATGGGCGAGAGGCTGCTAGTGATATCATATCTTGTGATTCATGTTCCTCGCTTCCTTTATTAAATGATGAGTATAGGTTAACTGGCAATTATCATATTTGCTGGCCTCACGGTCGCGACGAATTTCGTGTCAAATTTACGCACTTTATGCTTTACAACCCCATGGCTTTGCTTTCTGCGAACATTCTATTCCTTACAGCTGTAGAAACTACTCGGTATTAAAATTGCACTATTACTTGCTAATATGATGGTAGATATATTATTACTGTTTATACTATTACTATTTTGTACTATTAGTACTGTTTCTAGTCAGAGCATCTATAAAAACTCCTACTTTTCTCAGAATTCACATCCAGGATTGTGATTTGACTAGCATACCCATCTGTATGAGTTTTACTATAAGCTCTTTTTTTATCAATATTTAACTTTTGAAAATATTTTAGATTAACTTAGTTTTAATTCTTTCAATTGAGCTCTCTTCCAATGCATGATGTAATTCCATATTTTTTAATTACTATTCAGCAGTGGAACAATTCATAATTAACTCGCAGATGATAAACACTATCTATGTTTCAGACTCCGTTCGTGCGACAGAACACGCCACACCCGAAGGAATTGAAGGCGAAAGCTCACAAATTGCTCGGCCGCTCGCCAGAGGTAACCAATGTACAGCAAGAACCACTACCGACAACCAACGGACTGCCATTATCTCCACCAGAACCCTTAATCACAGCCGTAGAAACTATCGGGGTACGTATAAACACTTATTTTAAATGTTACTAGTAGACACAGACAGAAATTAATCCAGAAAAAAATATTAAATAGTATTAAGTTGTACACATTTTCAAAACTCCAATAAAATAGGCAAAAGATAATATTGTACCAAAATTAGGAAGTCAAGAGCCTAACATGCGCTACTTGAGATATCTCGAGCACGATTGAGGACAAGTTTGTAGATATCGACGTACAAACAGCAACACTCTTAACTGCCCCTTCAAGACCCAACAGACAGAAAGGTAGAAAGAGATGAAATTATTTTTCCCATGACAGCTTCATACAAAAACTAAAGTTTTTATGACATAATATCTTTGTGTGTGTGGTGTGTGTCTCTTGGCGCCAGAGAACTGTCACTGCTTGACGCAGAGTCTTGACATGCCTGATGACGTGCTTTCAGTTGTTGCCGCTCTTCCAAAACAAAGAGCAACGGCAACGTCGCATGCTTTTGGATGAAATAATGATAAAATTTAATTTTACTTATCGTGCATCCATAGACTTAGAAAGGTAAAGATGCAGCAAGCAAAAAATAATAATGATTTCTTACACTTGTATTATAAAAATTTATTATTAATATTATACTACTCAAATAAAACACGAACAAATCGAAATAGCGCATAATTATTGTGATTTTTTATTACGCAAACATTTGTCCTTACCGGGACTCTAACTCAAAATCTTTTCTGATTATAATTAGTAGGATCATTGCCAAACTCGACCTCATTATGTTTTTTGTCCTTAGCTCTTATTCCACCACGCATATGGTTTCCTCCGTTCCCAAAACTTTATCATTTCTGTTATTTAAAATATGAAGTAATAATTTTTCAGACATGCGGTAATTTATTCAATTCTACTCGAATTTTATATCTGTGACAGCGTGTCTTTTTCTGTTCAAAAACCACGGTGTTCGAAATGCAAAGATTAGAATGGTTTTAAGGTTCAAATGTGTCTTGCTTTTAAATTTCAGGTTAACAAAAACTGGTTGGTTGCCTGTAAAGTCGGTATACGGGCGAAAGTTTTACGTGACAACGACTTTGAGTGGTAAAATAATTTTAATGTGAATATTCATTCGTATAGTAGGAAGAAGGATGAAATAATAGTAACAATTTAAAACATTTATTTATACAAAGAATTATATTTAAAACATTAATTTATAGGCACGCGTCCCTTCCACTTTTTATGTCTGTCTCTCTCGCTCTTAGGCGGGCTAACCATGCCCGAGTGGAAGGGACGCGTGCCTCTCACTCGCTCTCATTGTAAGCGCATATATAGTTGAGTGGGAGAGAGACGCAAGGCATTCGGCGGGCCTCTCTCTCGTTCGGTGACTCATCGTAACGTTACCGAGCGTTACACTTTTTCATAAGTGACTCCCAGCCGCAACCTAATTTAAGACGTTGTCACGTCAAAAGTGAAGAAAGTAAAAATTGCAATTTTTGTAGTGCAATATGAAATAATATTTTATTAAATATACCAATTCTTTTGCTATAATATTAGAGCGCAAAGCGCGTAAATGATTTGTTCGCCGGTCTGTCTAAAAGTGAAATAAAAAACCAACACTTTTTTGTAGCAATATATAATTATAAACTTTAAAAACCTTACTTACACAAAAGCACAAAGAAGATAGAATCGCCTTTTGTCGTCAATATTATAATTTTGATTGGACGGATAATATCGTAGTCCTGGTAATTTTAAAAACCAATACGCTTTACAGTAAAAATATATTATTACCATTATTATGAAGAACCAACCGTTTGTGCGTTCTGCCTTTTAAAAATCGCTATCATACGAAGATAACTGGCACCAACAGTAATAAAAAACTGATGTTGTGTAAGTGACAATTTTCGGGCTGGTACGAGGGCGGCACTGAAAATTTTGGTAATCAAGGAAGTGACACAACTATTTAAAAATGTATTTATTGCTTTTCGAAGTATTCTCCTCGAAATTTGACACATTTTTCCATACGATGGAACCAATCATTGAAGCAACCATTCCATTCGGAAGTTGGAGTCTCCAAAATGGCTGTTTTGTAGGCGTCCACAGCTTCTTCAGGTGATGAAAATCTCTGACCACGCAATTTGTTCTTTATTTTAGGGTAAGTATAGTAATCATTACGGCTTAGGTCGAGGCTGTACGGCAGATGGTCTAATAATTCTATGTTTTCTTGCTCCAAAAACTCTTTTGTTCTGTGCGCGGTGCGAGAACTCGCATTGTCGTGATGGAGGATGATGCGGCGGTTGCAGTTCTCTTTACGGAGTTAAGAAAAGACCTGTGGCAAACAAATGCTAGCATACCATTCTGCATTAACCGTTCTTTGTCCCTCAAGAGGAATAGTCACAACATGGCCTGTTTTGGAGACAAACGTGATCACCATTTTTTTGGAACACTCCGTGAACGAACAATTTTTGATGGCTTTAACTCATTTTCGAACACCTAAACTCGTGACTGGTTTTTTGTTTCGGGTTCGTACGCGTATATCCAGTATTTGTCACCTGATACGATACCTGATATATACAGCATTTGAGGATCCTTCGTGGAATCTTTCGAGTGTTCTGACGCACCAAGTAACGCGAGCCACTTTTTGGTCTTCACAAAGCGAATGCGGTATCCATCGGGAAAACAACTTTTTTACACCTAATTGTTCATGCAAGATTATTTGTATTTGACTCATGCCAATGCCTAAAGTTGCCTGAATTTCGCGGTATGTCACATGTCGATCTTCCTCAATCAGCTTACGCACAGCATCAAGGTTTTCTTGGGTGACTGTAGTTTTTGGACAACCTTGACGGGGAACATCACTGAGCTTGACACGTCCACGTTAAAATTCAGCAAACCAGCGATAAATTGTAGTTTTGGATGGGGCTTCATCACCAAATGCAGAAAGCATCCGATCAACACACTGTTTTTGTGTTAAACCACGTCAAAAGTTATAATAAATCATCGCTCTTGATTTTTCTCGAGTCAATTCCATTTTCTCAACGACTATGTTTGACAAGACCTTGTGACAAGACCGAGAATCTTTTTTTTAAATAAAAAAATGGTATTTGATTTTTGAAACCAAGGAGTTTTCAATTAAAAAGATTTTAATATGACAAGAACAGTGGAAATATTCCATTCCCGATACTATTAGTGCCGCCCTCGTATGTGATGGTGTGGTCCACCTTCATTTAGCCTACGCCGCACTGTCTGCATTGATATCTAGCGACCGGAAAAATTTGACAATGATTGTTCTGACATTACATTACTACTTATTATTGAATTGAAACAATCCCACCTTTTTGATGCGAAACTCATTAGGGTCTTAGAAAAAAGTATTAGTTTCAGTTATTATGGTTCATTTCAAAACTTTGTAACGTTACACACACATCTACAATAAAAATGACATTTATGAAGACGTCATATATCTATTCTCACTTTCTTTCAAAAAGTTGGTAGTCACGTGACAGGGGCAGTTAAGGTTGTTGCTGTTTGTACATATTTCTCGTTTTTCCTAATATGTAGACAAACTGATGTTTCATTTTGATATATGATTATAAACTACTGTATTATCTATCTTAAACAGCCACATCATCAATTTGTGTTGTGTGTTTTACCCTTAATGTACTTTTTGGAAATGTGTATTACATTAATTGTGACGTTGACTGACGGCTTACATAATCTGTGGTTGATAGTTTCTCCTAAGACTAGCTTGTTTGTTTTTTTTTAAACCGCCGTTAAGTAATTCAAACCAAACAAAAAAATATATAATTAAATAGATTTATTGGAACGAAATAACGAATTTCACAGTAAATATACAGACCTTTTCCATCACATTTATTTTAGAATTCGAAGTAATAAGGTACAAATTAACTATTTAAGCCAATATATCGTAAAAAACCCGGGTTTTGCCGTCGGCGATTATCATTCATGTCCGTTTCAACCGCGCGGCCACCTCATAATATTTGATGAAACTTTGCCAGGAATTAGTGCTAATTTGTTACTTTACACACCTCTTTTCGTGAATTTGTTACAAAAAAAACTAAGACGCTATCACAAAAAATAGGTGGCCGCTAGAACCGCCACTTGCCGTAGTCATCGTCCGTGATTACACAGAAACTATATAATGCAGATAGACGAATGATGCATCAAAAGAAAGGTCTTAATTTGTTCAATTTGTTACAAAAATAAAAAACGTGAAAACGTACATAAACAAAAAGTTATGCAATATTTAGTTTTCAGGTTATGAGTAGGTAGGTATGTCACCATAAATATCAAATTAATAGAGGCTAATGTGTATGGATAATTAGTTACTAATTTGTTACAGCGAATAAACGTAAAAAAATACTAGAAAGTGGGTTCAATAATTTGTTAGAGTCGATTTTAGTTGGCCGCTCGGACGGCAATATGCCTAAAATACAATGGCATTTATCTCGTTATTAAAAGTAGGTTTAAGCTTAGTTAGAGTACTAGTCGACGGGTAACGTAACCTAGTTTAGATAAATATGGCGAATATAACTGCAGCATTCATATTTTAGAAAATATTTGCAAAAAACGGTAATATGAAACCGTATGAGAGTAGGGTGACTATGATTATTGGAATTTTCGATATTCATATCTTATTTTTTTAGGGAGAGTGCTTATATAAATACATTTTAAGTTAAGACATACTTTATATTACCATTTTTGATATTTGCTTTAAAATATGCTTATAGTATTTCTGTTAATAATGTTAGTGTGAGTGGAGTAAGAAATTAAGCTATTATCTATCTATCCTATGTATACAATGTGTCCCGTCACCAGTGTCGGAGCCTTTAATGATGTGAAATATTTGGCATTTTTGGCTCTGACGGCCGCCATTTTGTTTTCTTGATAACCAAGACCTGGGCTCTCAAAATAATTCGACCACCACTACCCATGTAAATAATCAGCATTAAAAAGGTGTCATTTGATAGCTCAACATGTAGACAACAGTTACACAGCCATCATGTTTCAATTGTCATGGAATAAAAAATAGAAAAAAATAATGAAAGAAAAACAAATATGTATATGCAACCAACGTTTAAATAACGCGGGCGTTTACGGCCGGCTGGTATTGAAGGAGAAATATTACGATTAGTTGCATCCAAAGGAATAGAACTCCACACACAATCACATAGAGCGCGTGGGGGCACGGGCCAGTTGCGGCGCAACGGCATCGGCTTGGATCGCATGGCTACTGTAAAATTTTCTTTTATTAAGGCACCAATATGTTAACAAGAACATATAATTGGACGTATTTACATGGTAAAGATCCAACCCACAACTTCACTTAAATTGACGTAAGTATGACAAAATGGCCTTAATGTCATATACTTACACGTCACGAAAACAGCTGTCGCAATAAAGTAATAACTTTATTCACGTCATCATAAAATTGTAAAAATCAAACTTACCGTAATCAATTTGGATCCCTCTGCAATACACTTTTTGGTGGTGACTTCTATATTAACAAATCATATAAGTGGGCACAACTCATAGCTAAGCACTTTTAGACACTTCTGGATTTACTGATAATTGTAACTTAGTAGTATGAAAATCACGGGAATTAAATACGTACGAGCACACACTTCAAAATCCAGCACAATAATGACAGACAATATTCACAACGGACAATAATCGCTTTTTAAACCCCTTCCGACAAATATTTTTAACAATAATTTGGAAACAAAAGAGATCCTTTTTCGGGAATCGTGGCCATCATAAAACACCTGCGGAATGTCAATGAAACGAAAATCTTATCAGTAAATACTTTAAAGAATTAAGAACAATAGACATCAATATGGCTGCAAAACTGCATATTCCTTCAAACAGAGTACAACATTAAAAACATGCCTTTGTACTAATATATCCATAGTCACCCTACTCTCATACGGTTTCATATTACGGTTTTTTGCAAATATTTTCTAAAATATGAATGCTGCAGTTATATTCGCCATATTTATCTAAACTAGGTTACGTTACCCGTCGACTAGTACTCTAACTAAGCTTAAACCTACTTTTAATAACGAGATAAATGCCATTGTATTTTAGGCATATTGCCGTCCGAGCGGCCAACTAAAATCGACTCTAACAAATTATTGAACCCACTTTCTAGTATTTTTTTACGTTTATTCGCTGTAACAAATTAGTAACTAATTATCCATACACATTAGCCTCTATTAATTTGATATTTATGGTGACATACCTACCTACTCATAACCTGAAAACTAAATATTGCATAACTTTTTGTTTATGTACGTTTTCACGTTTTTTATTTTTGTAACAAATTGAACAAATTAAGACCTTTCTTTTGATGCATCATTCGTCTATCTGCATTATATAGTTTCCGTGTAATCACGGACGATGACTACGGCAAGTGGCGGTTCTAGCGGCCACATATTTTTTGTGATAGCGTCTTAGTTTTTTTTGTAACAAATTCACGAAAAGAGGTGTGTAAAGTAACAAATTAGCACTAATTCCTGGCAAAGTTTCATCAAATATTATGAGGTGGCCGCGCGGTTGAAACGGACATTATCATTCCCCAACGGATCGGTAACAAAAACATCTGGGAATGAGTCTGATTTTCTTTATTTGTTTAAAATTTAAGTAAGAATAAACAATAACTGTTACTTAGCGCATTAGACTAAACCACTAAGATTTTTAAAGAATGCTTATGAGTCAGCTTCAATTAGATTGTATTAAACAATCTAATTGAAGTTCTGCCGTCAATAGCATAGTTACAGTAAGTACGCTCTCGAAGATTTCGAGAAAAACGTGCTAAAATCTTTGGTACGAAAATATATAGGTGCTAAGGTCCTCTTTCATTTAAAGCAACAGTCACCATGAACCGATTACAAACAAAGGATTTATAGAAGATTTTCGTACCAAAACTTTTAGCCCATTTTTCTTGAAACCGTTGAGAGCGTACTTACTGTAACTGTACTATTGACGGCAGTGTTACTACACGGAATAGAAAAAAAAATATTCTTACTATTACTAATCCGATTGTAATAGAAAATATTGTTACAGTTTTGATGTTATTGGGTTTAATTTTGACTTTTGATTCCGTAGGTAGATCGTTAATAAGTTGAGAAACTGGGTAGCCAGCGGTACCTATGCTCGCCATAGATAATGTAGGCACTGGCCAGACTTACCTGTATACTTATATCTACACCTATACCATTACTTATACTTATACTTATTCTGTACTTTATATTTTGTACTATTGTACTTTAAAAACGGGTCGACAAAGTTCTGTCGTTTTGCGTATACAAGGCGGGCAGGGGACTTATTATAATGAGTCAAAACTTAATAAATGTTCGCGTCTAATAAAAAAATATGATAGTTCTTTAATTTTAATAGGATTTAAAAAATAACTTTTATTACCCTATTTTTGGTAAGTGTTGTAAGAATATAATTTTATAAATGCAACGAAAAAATATACTCTACGTCCAACATGACAAAATTGCGCCACAGTCAAACACAGTAAGATAAAAAATGTGAACCTTTTAAAAACCTTCCTATCTCTTGATAAGAATTATCAAGTGGCCTGCTTTCTTTTTACTGATTCACAACGAGATCGAAATTATGAGGGAGTTAAAGACAGTTCTATGTAAGAACTGTTTTTTCGTTTGTTTCTTTTTTATATATATAAAAACGTGTCAGTTCGATAAATCCGAATATAATAATTATATATACACTATTATATTATTATAACTTTATTTTTAGTACGTAAAATCGAACTTTTTTAGACGAATGAAGTCTGTAATATGATTACAAGATGTTTTCTCTCTATAAGAGTACACTGCTGATAGAGTCAACCTATGATGAGTGACTACTTGCTATATTCATAAATAATTTCGTTACAGCTAGCAACGTCACTAGAGTATTTATTTTATTTTTTCTATTATAGCGAACAGCACCTTCACCAGATTTTAAACTGAAAATCCAAAACGTAGAGTTCAACATTCTTTAAAAAAAATGTCAGTTGTTACGCTGTTGTCTGTGCTATGCAGTATTATCTATGTGTGTTTCATATGTAAGATTTTTTGTTTGGACATCCCTAAGCTGTAGAATTTACGACCTTTATGCTGTAATGAAATTTCTATTCCTGAAGTCGTTTGCCAGGAGACATTTTTTAGTATTATTGTTACATTATTTCTGTTTTTTTTTCGTTAAGATTATCCAAGTTCCGCAACTACAACATGAAATAGTAAAAGAAGACGAAAGCGACACGCAAACGGTACCGGACAGGGAATCCTCTGAAGGTGATAATGAAGATAACGAAGATTCTGACGAGTTAGAGGTAAGACAGTGTACTGAAATATATAACTATACGTTATACTAATGTGGCGTTCTATTGCGAGTATGGTTTTAGTTTGGTTGGAGTACATGTGTAGTGTATACTTGAATTGTGTTATAAAAAGACTTGGTATGAACTGCAGCTTAACATACATACGTCATAAATAACTAACGCTTGATATTAATTATACTGGTAGTGGTTACACAAATTTAAGAAGGTATTCAATTGTACACCATCGATTTAATAATAATTGTAAAATATGTATTTGATTCAGAAGGTTGAATATTATTAGCTTCAATGGTGTTCAATCTTGAAAGCAAAAAAACATCCCTCTAACGACTTTTAATAACCCGAATGTTTTTAGTATTGTTTGTTGTTAATTGTTTTTATTAATTTGGGAAGCAGATAGTTGATTATTTCTCAAATAGACTAATTTCTCAATTTATGCTTCTAATATTTCAAAACTTGTACTTAAATGTAAAAAAGCAGATTCAAGTTAGAAAATTTACAATCACTCACAAATTTATGGCGACTTTAAATTGATCCTCTAATTTTTGCCTCTGTATTCCGTATTGTGTATAACATTAATGCAACTAGTAGAACATTATTTTACCGAAATTATTAAATATTTCTTTTAAACAAGTCTTATAAATCGTACCCCATAAAAAGTTACTAGGTTTTTTAATAATAGTTACGTAGACATGATTATATTTTCATTTAAAACAATCGGGATGGGTTTTTGTAATAAGTTCACAAAGTAATTATTTTCCTGTAATAAAACATGTATTTAAAATTATTACGTACGACTGTAAAAAAGTTGTTAAGGCCATCGTGAGATCCGTTGTGCTCGGTAAATTGGAACGAGCAACTGAGTAACGCGAAGATTACACATTTATTTTTCTTTAAATAGACTGCTAATGTAATTCAATGTCCTTACAATGCTAAATTTACTAAGCCGACGCAGTAAACAATACAAGACCAGAACAGTTCTGATTTAAAAATTAATGTAGTCATTTAAATAAATAATAAGCTTTTAGAACCAGTAAATATTATATTTTGAGACATTCAATGGTTATGCAACTGTTAAAAAAAATAACAAATCAATCAACTTGTTATTGTTTAATGATTATATTGAAAAGTCTATTATTTGTTAATTTATGATAGAGGATAAAACGAAAGTAAATTAATATAAACACAAGGGCTTGAATAAAAAACGTTCAACGATAAAAACTGAGTAGGTACTTGAGATATTTAAAATAAAGAATCTACAAAAGTTGTTTTAAATAATAAAGTAAACAATCCGACGTTAGTGATGACTAAACTTACTCGTAAATAGCGAGATAAATAGTTAATATGTGGGAAACTGACGCCTCTGGTCATGTTAATTTTTATCTAAACCGCACACATTAGCACTCCGTTTCCTACAGTTCAACTGAATAATTAAGCCCTTATGTACACAAGAGGACGATGTGATGTTGGATACTTGTCGCGACATAATCTATATTGTCGAACGTCTATCCGATATTGTATAGCCAGCAACCATTTGCTGGCTTGGCTGCTGGCTTAGTTATGACCAATCATAGTCCCAATGAAGTCTCACGACGGTAATCAGTAATATTATTTATTTGTTTAAACTTTATTGCACACCAAAACCATGTACCAATTACTTCATACTTATAAATTTTATATATATACTTATTGATAAAGATCGCGGCAATGATTCTGCTGTTTTAACGCGAACTTGGCAATTTATAAAGAAAATATACTGCGAACATCGCCGATCTCCTAAGTTTTCTGACATCCGCGTCCTTTTATGTACGAAAGAGTTAAAAAGCCTGTCCAGAAGTTTACATGTAAAACATCAAGATCATGAGTTGTATTTTAAATGTGTGAAATAATGTGCAGTGTAATAAAATCTCACATCTCGGAGTATGCTTCTGGTCGCTTCTGGACAAGGTCTTAAGTGTTCGTGAACTAGTAGCGCTACGAAATTGTTTCTTGTGACTTTATTGCGCTCCTCGCACGTCGACTAGGCCAATCTGAACATTTGTAGTTTATACGGGTCAAATAGTATCTCTTTTTGAGCGGAAATAAAGTCTCGGTGTGCGACTAGTTTCCGAGCAGATTAGATATTCAGCTTAAATGGTAATGGTGGCGGTAGCTGGGTTCCCGACGCGTGGCGTGGCGGAGTACGGTGGAAGAGCGTGGCGGTAGCGGAGGTGGACGACTGCATCGCCGCGACACGCCCCACCACCTCAAGAACAAACGCGTGAACCAGATCGACGCGGGCCGCGCGCGCGATCTCATTGCGCAGGTGCTGGCATGCGCAATTATACTGTTTTATGCAATAAACTTTTCTGACCAGATTTAAATTGTCAGCAGGAACGTAGTCTGCTCTTAACTATCCCTACAGACACATTTGTGCTTATTAATTCAATTTTGTTAAATGACGTTGACAAGTCAGATAAGTTTTCTGCATTGTACATTTTAAAACAATCACTTTTTGACAGCTTACTCCTGCATGTTATCGCTTTTATACACTTAACAGTTACTAATAAACAGTTATTTTCTTTCTTTACGGTATTACTTAATGCGATTACTTTTTTGAAACTCTATTTTTGACGTAATCTTTTTGGCAGGATATTATAACGCTAAAACGCTACTCGCCGGTGTTAGTTTTGACATAATCCTGTTTGGCACTTATAAACAGCATAATATTCGTAGTCATAATTGTCTTCTGCCATAAAGTATCTAAGATATGTGAAATATGGAAATCCCTAAAAAAGCGTTAACGCACTGCATATAAGACGACGTAGCATAAAACTAGACGTTGATGGACTTGAAAAAAAATTGCACAAAGAACCTTTCTATATTGGTTAGGTGATTTGGTACCGTCGATGTTTCGGAATTCCATGACACAAGTGTTTTAGCTACTTGAGTTCTGAACAATATATGTGATGTTGTCTAATATTAACATTTATCATACGGTACAAGAGAAAAAAGAATTGTTAAATCAAAGAATTATTTAAATATAACGAAGACAATAATACTAAAAATAATATATTTTACAGTCACACTAATTAAGCCTAGCCCAAGGTAAGCACTCTATGGCAACGAATATACACACATTCGATATGATACAAAAATTATTTAATATTCAAAGAAGCATTTGTACCTAAGTCATGGAAATACCCAGGACTTAGGTACAAAGTATGTTTAAAATGCCAATGTAGGCAACATAGATTATATTTTATATAGGTAAAATATTAATTAAAAACCTTTTCATAAAAAAAAATCTTCTACCTACGACATTTACGACATTGATTAATTATATAATATTAGACTAGATTAGTTATTTTAGAAGTCCTTTCGACTTGACTCCTACTTTCCGAGGTGTATCCGTGCCGATCACAGACCATCTTGAGCTTCTCGGCATGTCATTGTCATCAACTCTCAATTTTGGCTCTTACATTAAGAGTAAGGCTCAATTAGCTTCAAAAAATCCTGGCATTCTGGCAAAGGTGAGAAGGTACTTCACGCTGTACAGTTGCTCAATCTTTACCAAGCGCAAGTTCGATCGTGTATGGAGTACTGTTCTCATCTTTGGGACGGCTCCGCAGAATATCAACTCCAGACGCTTAAGTCCATTGAAAGGAGGGCCAAGAAATCGTTGGTAATGACGATCTTTTTAATAATTAGCTGAAAAGCCTTGAACATAGACGGAAGGTAGCCAGCCTATCCGTTTTTTATGGGATACGTTTCGGAGAGTGTGCAGCAGAATTGCACCTTGTTCCGCCGTCCCCAATAGCGACAACTAGACTTACGAATAGGCGCCACCGTTATATAGTTGATATACCAAGGAGTCGCACTAAGCGTTTTGGTTCCAATTTTGTAATCCGTACCGCTAAAGAATGGAACTCTTTGCCTGAGTCTGTGTTTCCTGATAAATATAATTAGGGGTCTTCAAGTCACGAGTGACTCTTCTAGGCAAGCGCGTTACATCCTAGATCGCATCGTCGCTTACCATCAGGCGATAGCGGTCAAGCGCTTTCAAATTCAGGAAAAAAAACAGATCTTTACCTTTGATTTTTTTCCTACGCTTAATTATTAATCCTATAAGGCAAACAAACAATCCTATAAGCAAATAAACAAACAAACAAAAACAAGTAATTTAAAATTAATGGATATAAAACCTTTGACTCACCTTTTGTTTCGCAGAGATGATGCTTTGATACACTGTATCTTTTGTATACCCAATTTATCTCTTTATTTCCTTTTGTTTTACATGCCTAGATAACGACCAGGCAGACACAAAATTTCGTAATATACGATCATGTTACATAAAAAATGAATACAATTTGGAAACCTCATAGGTGAACACGTAATATTAATGAATAGACAATAATAAAAGCACAAAACAAGAGCGTTTCGCTAAACAAATTGTGAAATTGAGTAGTATGCTAATAAAAAAACTCTATTCGGGTTTCTATTCGGTTAAATAAATGTGTACCAAATAACACTTGTTATAAATATTTGTGCGAAGTGGATATGGGAATAAACACTATTATACCATATAATATATGAGACATATGTTTAGCTTACTAGAAATTATTATCTAATATTATTATTATTCTTTAATAAATTAAGGTGGGCTTAGTCCATCAGTTGAGGTGTCAGCTTTAACCCAAGCAAAGAGAGTTTGATTCTGGCCGACCCCACTGGTACCCCGTTCTTCTACTTACACGAACCCACTGGTCACATTCAACATTTAGTATACCACGAGTGATTAACGGGAATATAAATAAGATGTTCCATGAACATTTCATTTAAAAAAATATATATCGTACCGAGCCTGCCTGCCACAGTCCACGACGGGAAATCAGAATTATCTCTCAAATATTTTTTCATTGTTTGTCATCTAAGTATTAAACACTTAAATCATTCTATGCAAAATTAATCGAGCCTTGTGCCGTTGATTAAAGTGATATTTTTTGTTATGGGAGTGAGCTATCAGAAATAAATCTTGTTGTGTCGTGATATTAATCGGAACTTGCAGAATTTAAAACCTAACAATTTTTCTATTAAAGACTGATTGCATTTCAGAATTTATTTAGTTTTATTATATATATTTGTGAAGCCATGATAACATGATTTACACATAAAAAAAAATGGATTTATCTTTACACGACATTTTACTGTCGAAGTATTGTTACTTTGAAATCGTTATTTAGTGCTTTATTAGTAAGTAAAGAAAATTAACTGTATTTATGTGCTGCAATTTTTCGCAAAGATTTATTCTGCATTTCCCGCTAACATTCAACGCTTGATCATTCCTTTTTATAAACATGCAAAATCGTTGTGAACTAAATTTAAGCAGCGGGCCTAAATAAGGTCTTTGTAATTTTTATGGTACTGCATTAGACATATTTACTAACATATTATTATATGTGTACGAATGAAGTGTTCCACAAGGTTTAGCGATAAAAAATGAAAACGTGAGTACAGCTCTGTATACTTTTTTTCAATGTGAGAAAACTAAACTTTTTTATAAGCGCGAATTAATTTACAGTCTGCTCAGAAATATCCCTTAAAATTTTAATAACAGCGACACTACAATAAATAAGACTATCTACACAATATTTGAAACCTGTTTTTAGTATCAGTAGACAATAATATTATACGAAGTACTGTACCATAAATGCAATTGTTCTTAAAATCAGATAAACGACGTCAAAGGTCAGTTAGAAAAAGAATTCTAGCTTTAAAGTGATTTTCATGTATTTGCAGTCACTAAATAGTCTTTATTTCTGCTTAGTCTGTTTTAGTTTATTATTTAGCTATTATATCATAAAATACTAATGCAGGACTTTGTCTTTCAAAAAGAAATATCTCTACTTATAAATTTTGCTATCAGTTGGGGTGATAATGCTCTCGTCTAGAAAGTATGATTGTAGTTACTTTCACGATTGAAAACAAAATTACTACCTTTAAAATGACCCTACAAGTCCTTGTAAATAAAACAAGCTTTCTCCCGCTTTCTCAGACCAATCTATCTTCATATCTTCGAACGTCAATTTGTTTCCGGGATTATATCCTATGACCGTTACCAGACTTATTCCATCTAACGATCAGGTATTTTGCAATAAATTTATCAGGATCCAATAAATAACTAAGCAGTATACGTTTTGTAGCTAGCTACGTGGAATCGTCATTAAGTATGCTGAGTGTCGATGGTATAAATCCTTGTATCTTGCCAAAAACAAAATGCTTAGGTGTTAATCTCATTAGTCCCTAGACGAGTAAATTTTTTGTGGTATTATAGCTAAGGCACATTTATATGGTTTCTTCAAAAGTACTTCTTTAACGAATTCCAGAACGAAACGAAAAGAAGTTTCAATACATTATTTATTTATTTCAAGAGAAAGGAAAGTGTGCAAATCAAAGACATTGTTATGTTTATACCGTTGATATCAGGGAAAGTTTTATTTTGCAAATTTAAAAAACTAGTACTGGTGCATTAAAATAGGCCTTTGCTAAGTTCAAGCACAATTATTTCACAATTTTCAATATATTATATAGACTTTTACTTAAGTGCATACCTCTATCCTTATACAGTGGTACCTCTTTAGCATATTAGCTGATCATTATAGATTGTTGTAGAAAAATAAATATAATAATTATAACAATCCGAATCAATTTCTAGACTTTCATTATGTATAAAATTTGATCATATTTTGCTATAATAATATTTTATAAGTATCTAGAGACAGATACGATCTGAACCATAAATATCAGTTTCGTTTGTTTTGATCTACCGATTCCAATTATTATACGGTGATTAAGACTCAGATTTTTCGTAAGTCAAATAAAAAGTGCGATTACGATCACGCACCATTCATCACAATGGCATCTAAATTGTTACTTTATTCAAGTACGAGGCTTTGTGCGAAAGGGTAAAAGCTGACGGTGAGCTGCGTCGAAATTTCTTGTGTGATTGAGAATACCAGAAACAATAGAGTCGTGAGACTGTTTCACATCGCACCTACAGCCTGCGACCATATTAACTTAAGCCGGTCGCCCGGGCGGATCTTTGCAACTGACGAAGTTATTTCTTTGAATAATATATTCCTTAATTGGAATTTATAAAATTCACGTTTGTACGTTTCTCGCTATCCATTCTGAGCAAGAAAAAAAGCGTGCAAATACGTAATAAATCCTCGAATCGCTCAATCTTTGCAACCACGGTCTGAGCGTGGTAATTGTCGGAATACAGTGGGTGTTACGGGCTGATGCACGCGGGCCCTCGACCACAACGTTCGCCGTAGACCCTCCGCGAAACTCGCAGAAATGAGTGCCTTACACCGCGCCGCTCTCAACAATGCCCCGTGTGCCGCGATTAATCGATAAGTGAAGTGCCACTTTCTCAATACCAGTGCAGTGTTAAATAAATCGCCAATAAACACCAACTCAGCTACCTATACACCTTATCGGTACTTATTAAAATGAGGTGCTTGAAAGCGGCAGGAGGATGGCTCGCCCGGGTGAGATGTGTATGCGAGATAAAAGAGACATTCAACGAAAGATTTCAATTTAGATCCGGCATTTAGTTTTGGCTTGCTTGAGTATTGTGGCTTGATCATATCATCACTTAAATGTAATGACGCGGATAAATATCAACTTCCTTACTCGCAAGATTTCGTAAAGATCGAGATAAACAAATTAAATAGTGGACACTTTTCGCCTGTTTGTTAAATTGCACGATGCCGACCACTTTGAGCACTACAATATAGAGCGGTATTTTGAATTTTATTTTCATTGCAGGCGATTAAAAAAAGAGAGCAACACGAAGAACAGAAGACTGATGACGATGAAACGGTGGAAGACGTTCCTGACGGTGAGTTGAACGCATTGATTTTAATTGTCATAAAAAGGTCATGATTTTACTAAATTAGAAAGCATTTAGCGATACGGTGAATAAACCCAGTTATAATACTGGGTGACATCGGTAGTGCACGCTCTGTCTATGAGATAGTTGCCGGTTGCGACATTATTTTACACGGTCGTGACCACACTCGGTCGTCTTGCGATCACGAGCATGAATCTACCGAAGCCCGTCTGTCGCTCTCGCGTCACAACACACAAAAGCGCCTTTGCATTTATATTTTTATGAGAGCAACGCTACGTGACTTTCGTGTATAATTTTGCCTGGTAAGTTTGCGGGAAACCTTTATTGTTCGTAAGCTCCATTAGTCTGCCAAAATATGGAATGAAAAAGTGAATGACAAAAAATGTGATCATCAATATTTACTTGTTATTGTAATTAACGAAATAATTAACTTGCATATAAAATTATTATAATTTCAAACCAGTTACAATAAATTTGATTATAGTCATATAATCACACATTGTAGTTTTGATTCCAGTATTTTAATTGTTTATGATTACTTCTACGACACAGTTAATTTTGACCTTATCGTCTTCTGATTTTTTTATTACTCCTTTAAAATATAACGTATTATACGTTACATTAATTTCTTGATTTATATTATAATTTATTTGAATATTTTTCGTAAAACGGTAAAATACCCATTTGAAAATGTTTCAAATATATTTGAGAGAATAATAAACGATACCGTAAGCCAACTGATGGTTGCTTCTAATGAGTATTGGAAGTAAGACGGAGACACGTGTTTGTGTCTTCATGAAGTGTAATATTTTTAGCAATAGCAAGGCTCATGACACACAATGTCCGCATCATATAATGTTGATATCGTAGCCTTATCAGCTTATCTCCCCGTGTTTGGCGTGGCATTTCGCTTCGTGAAGCGAAGCCCCGCAGTGTTACACCCACCTGTGCCGAGTTCGCTTATGATTCTATCACCCTGTTTTAGTGAAATTTAAAAATTGAGTGATCATGTTGCGTGACACACTACATACATACCAACAATACTACAACAGAATTCATGATCTGTGACCAAGTAGAAATATCTACGTGGACACTGAATCATAACCAATATGAACGCGTTTGTTTAGTAAGAAAACGTATTGCACAGACAGTATCCACGTTATGTGCTCATGCGGAGACGGCAAAATCTGTTCTAAGGTCCATTGTGTTGGTGACAAATTGAGTGTTGTGTTGTGAAGGAAGTGATAATGATGTGTTTATTAGTAAATGTTTTAGAAACATGTTACTGATTATAAAATTTGTCCAGAAATTTTTAATATACATAAATTAACTTGCTAGAAACGTCGTTCATGCTCAAGTAAATGAAGGTGTTATTGGTGTGGTGTCATGTTTTAGCATACTTACATACTTGCTTCGCTGAAGCGATTGTTTTCTAGTATTTACGGAAATTTGTTCTGTTTTCTTTAATTGCTAGGTATGTTACGTAGGTAACCTATACTTCGGTTTCAAGCTCAATCAATTTTATTTTCGACTCAACATTGAACGCTCTTCAAATACGCGATAAAATTCATATATGATGAGGCATCCATGTTATCATAAAATCATTCCTTCTGTACTATCAAGTGAAGCATTTACTGCATTAGTATTTTTATTTCAGTAAATAATTTATGAAACGGAATTTGTATACGATTATATACTGAAATTTAATAAATTGCTTACTGAAATTCGATAATTACGAGTATATGTACAATAAAACATGACGAATAGAAATTCCGTTTCATAAATTACACACTGAAATAAAAATACTAATAAATTAATACTATATCTATATTATGATGTTTATGAATAGATTAACAAATATTGTAATACCTAGATAAATCAATCGACTGAAATATTACTATTAATTTTATATATAACTAGTGATTGAAAAAAAAAAATGTTTTGGTAATTAATCAAAATATGTATACCTGTAGACCTTGACCAAGTTATCCTTGACAACACGTAGCTTTTAACCAAGGCAAATTTTCTTTAAGTACTGAAGCCGTGCAAGGAATACGAATTAAACAAAACAATTGCTGGTTATAAATAATATCACACTAGTCAATGCTGAATGCGTTCAACTATAGTCCTTAGGGAAACTACTTGCTTCTTATTTGTTAACTATAATGTTAATGAACTGCAAACGTTATCTTATCGTTCTTAATAATAATGATTCCACTGAGTCTGTTCTTTACTAATAGTTGGTGGTGAAGTGCAGTTGTTATTTCGTTGTGTGTTCCTTTTCTTTGAAATAATGTTGGTATTAACTGTTTTAAGTTTGTTATTTCTTGATTCTCTTTCTGCTTATCACCACAAGTTTTCAGAATCTCAATTATTTTATCCTCAAACCTCACGTACTTTCAAGTTATTTACTCCACAACTGGGTCGATAATTGCCGTTTTGGGATTTAATTTCCCTTATTCTTGAAATTTTGTATACCGTATCATATTCTTTAAAAATAACTAAAATTTTTCGAAAACGGTATACTGTCATTAATCTTTAGATGGACTGGGCCTTGTTAAAGTATCATAATATCTATAAAAGTAACTGTCTAAAGCTTATCAAATCCTCTTATTGAAAAGTTTTCTCTCGTCTTGTCTTTTTTTGTTCCCATTCATGTTGTCTTATGCGATAACGATTGACAGAACCTTTGTCTAAAAGTCGTGTCGAGTCGAAACTATTTATACCTCAATTAACTCGTACAGCGTCTTGTTCCCAAGCTTGTGGTCATTTACTTATACATCATCGTCCATTACTCAAACTACATGAAGTGCGTTGTAACAGTCACTTTCTTTCGTGATACATTACTTTGTTGAATAATAAGCGGTTTCAATTATAATTAATTTGTTATTATGCAGATAGAGTTTCTAATTTCTGCTGTTAAATGTCAAAGTGTTATATCCATAGTGAACGTTACCTATAATTAATAGTGTGCGTACTCTTAAAATAAACTTAGTGTCTATAAAATCAAAAGCTAAATAATTCACGTGTAATAATAATGAAAGATAAAAGACTGGAATTGAAGTTAAGTGTCCGGGGAGATGGTCCATTAACCCGAGACAGTACGAGAAGCAGTATCCGAAGCAACCGTAGTGTTGGTAGCAACGCTAGTTTAAATAGCTCTGGCTTGCCAGTAAGCGAAATATTCGCTTCAGATCGTTTTACTGCTGTACCTCACAATACGCCTTTTGATATTAATGATAAATATCGAAGGAGACCAATTCATTACGGATATCCGGCACAGAGTCTACCAACTTTAGACCATAATGACCAATCGCGATATCATCAGCCTAGAGATCGCGAAAGAAGCAACACATATTTTGATTATGGGGAACCTCCAAGATACATGTTACGCCAACAATATGTACCTGTCATTATGGAAGAGCCTCAATACAGACCAATTTACCAAGAACAACTGGGGTATACGTACGCAACTCTGCCACGTACACCTGTTAATTATGAAGCATATCAAAATTCTTCGAATATTGGTCATAACACTTTGCCATCGAGATCGAGTTTAAGACGTGTACGCATCAGCAACGAACGAATTGTGCACGGATACGGTACGTTATTATAATAATACCTTCTATTTCATTACTTCTTATGTCTAATAAAATATAAGTAATTCTATCAATTATCAATATATTTTGTAGGGCTGATAGTTGGACAGCTATAGCAGATATCAGTATATCTTAATTTGTTAAGAAACTGCTATTTTACAGCGGCATCGGCAGTCCCATATGTTAATTTGACCAAAATACTGTTAACAGCTAGCATATATGTATATGATATGTACACTTGTAATATGCATATTTTGTAGTAAGAAAATGAAAACGTGATCTTTTTAATAGATGTTTGTAACCATTAGCTCATCCTCATTATACATTTTAATTAAATAATGACTTTTGTGTTCAAAGACACTGTATTCTTATATATTATTTAAATGGTTCTGGTATTATAGATTGATAAGAATACAAAAGTTCACAAAGTCGTCATAACATTTTTGTTGTAAGTTAATAAAGAATGTTGCAAAAAGATCATTTGTTCGTCATGTTAAAATATTATTACATTGTCATCCGAATACGCAAGTTAATTTAAAAGCGCTCTCAAGCATGCTTTATGCAGTCATCGTCAGAAAATTATGTTGAAATTGACATGGGCTTTACTGAGTTATTATGTAATTTAAGTTTAGCTTGATTTAGTATAGTTCTGAAAGAAAACCGTAATTTTAATATTGCATTTAGATGGATTGTGGAAAGTATATCTATTTTCTTTGACACTCTACCATTAAGCCTCGCTTTCTATCACATGTGCAACACACGTATATATTATTGCGTGTGTGCGTAACTAGGCCGAGACAGCAACCCCAGGGGAGAGACAACAATAGCTGATGCAGGCACTGTCCCCGCGTTTACTGGTGCGCTCTAATGAACCTAGCCAATCTCACCTCTCCCATGGCCAGTTATTAGCGGACCTGTATCACATGATACACATACTTACTTGGATAAAAAAAAATCTTAATTTTTTTGCTAAAATGGCACTCACTAAATCCGCGGTGCGAGGTGTTATGTGCGCTATGATGGAGTTCACTTTCAAAGCAAGTAAGACCTTAGTGTTCGTCTGAATTCTTTTTGCGATTTTCCCCAAATTATAAATGTTTTATCTGTTTTATGAAATGAAAAAAAAAAAATAATTATTTAATGAAACCAAAAACATTTTTAAGTTTATAAGATCTATATACCTATACGAGATGTTCACGTATTTTAGCGTAAAAGACTTTCATAAGCAATACGTACGGATATGTTTCCTTAAAGTTTCTCTTAAACATATGTCTGAGTCATAGCTAAAATAAAATATCAATAACGCTTCATTTGATTTGCAAAATGTTCCGTTGTTTTGATCCACATTTTGTTGATCGAAACAACGGAACAATCAACATTTAGGAGTATGCATAAAATAAAGTCTGGTTTCTCTTTATTGTGGAGGTCGATACCAAAGTAGGACGTATTTTCTTTAAAGAAATGCAATGATACATACAAATTACCCCTGTTTTTGTGTCTAAAAACTGTTTACGAATTTGTATTATGTATTTCTATTACACTCGACAATTGTTTCTGTGCGTTTTTATTTATTTAATAGACGTATGTCGATGACATTTTTGAACTTTTAATCTTTAGTCAGGTCTATTTAAACTAGATAATTATTTATTTTTTATGCAAGCCGGTCTAGCCTATAAATTTCTTTGGACTTCAAATATAGCACAATAATGAACTACGGTTTTAGCGACTTAAGCCATTTATTGTGAATTTAATATAAATCTAATAAAAAGGTTGGTGCTCTTTAATGATGCCAATTTAATAAAGGTTCTGTCCTTAAAACTACCTATAAAATGAACTCGAGAACTTTAAAAAAGTCATTTGGATAGCTTATGTCAATAGAAGGTGTATTATGGTTCGAATATTAAAATAAGCAATCGCACTACTAAGTCTACTGTAGTAAGTAACATGTGTACCTACGGCATTTAAAAGTTCTCTCTCGACCTTTACGTTCTTTATTTGTAAGTTTATTTTGATACAGAGTTATATAAGTGGCCACAATAAAAGCTAAATGTAACAAAAGGCGGACAAATAATAATCTACTTCATTTACGTTGTATAATTCTCGCTATCAGATAGAAAGTCCAACGAGAGCAATATTCATGGAGGTTATTTAACCCGAACGGATAACAAATAACGGATGAGCTTTCGTTGCTAGGTGGAAGGTGCATGGAACACGGCAGGGATACGCGCGCGTGCGCCGGAGTTCGTGCATCGATGCCCGATAGAAAAGGAGACGAGCACGATTGACACTAGTGAACTTGGCTATGGTCAAAATAACGTCTCGGTCTGCCGATGGAATCAGCACGTTCATACCATATATTTAACAATGAAAATAATGAGACACTTTAAGAACACCTCGAATCATATAAGAAATTATAATTAAATTATGATTTTATAATGTAGAGTTATTTCTTTCATTCTCCAAAACTATCATTCAGTAATATAACTCAACCGCTTTTATAATTTCAGGGGTCTATCAGTCATAAACATAAGCGTAAATTACTAGGTTTTACTTTCGAAACACGATAAATTAATGTCATAGATTGTAATTTCGAAGATGTGATTACATACAATGTTACCAACAAAAACACCTTTCTCCATACTGTAATTATATTTGGTAGCGTACTCACGTTTTTGTTTTGTATTATCAATCACTATGGAATATTCTTGTTTTAATATTGTGAAAGTCCTTGTTATAGGCCTTCTATATATATTCTGGCCTTATGAACTTGCTGATTAAAACATTGTTCGAGCAATATCATTTCTCCAACATTCCTATTCAGACCTTCTTGGTCCAGATATTATCTCGTGTGCGTATTATATATCAGTTTCACTCTGGGCTTATCTCGGGCAAGCAATCTGAATGCATTCGCCATTAGGTCGCCTTTGTGTCGGTCTAGCCGCCCTTAATTTATTTCGTCTAGTCTCTCTGAATCAATCTTGGCGTAATAGTCCTAGGGTGTACAGCGAGTTTCTCTTATT
This sequence comes from Calamotropha paludella, assembly GCA_927399485.1. Classification (NCBI taxonomy): domain Eukaryota; kingdom Metazoa; phylum Arthropoda; class Insecta; order Lepidoptera; family Crambidae; genus Calamotropha; species Calamotropha paludella. Next base: position 13,726,484 of record OV656815.1, on the reverse strand, counting down.
CTGGCGTGAGAGCCGCCAGCTTGACCGCAGCCTCCATGTTAATAGACAATCAACCGAGCGCAGGAAGCTGTGATCTGCGGTTATATCCGTGCTGTGGGCGAGCTTCTCGAAAGTGAACCTGTGAAATGAGCTATTCAAGCGCGTCGACAACATGATACCTTGCGAACGAGATAGATAATATATAATAATTTACACCTTTCGTCTATTTGCTTCAACGCGAACTCTGTACATGTGGTAATGTTATTTCTTGGTCTTAAAAACAAAATCAAAGTTATAACTTTTTAATTCACGTAAGTGTATCGATATTTTGTTAACTAATATTATGCATTTGCTCGGAAATTATATTGGTAGTTGTGCAAGAACAAGTCAGAAAGAAGGTACGTCTTTGTTGTCATACATAATATGCGGGAGGTAAAGTTACATAAAAATCCATTACTCTCCCGTTAGCGCAAGCAGTAAAGATATAAAAAAGTCCATACTTTCCTGCTGATGTTTTTGCTTTTATCTTGAAAACTATGACAAAGAAAAACTTAAATACCGACCATTTATCAAAAAGTTCGTATTTCGAAATTAAAAGAAAAGATATTAGCTGCATTATTTTTTCTACAAGGTCATACTGGAATGTATGAAAAAAAAATAATTAGTTGATTCAATTTTTTTTAAGTACATACATGAATAGATATCCAAGTTTTTAAAAACTTACTCCTGTGAAAGGTGTAAAAGTAAATACGTTAAAAGATTACATGTAATGGAAAAAAAAATAACCTTCATTATCAAATAAAATTAATAAAATAATTTTTATTTGAATATTTTCCTCGTAGGTGTAGTATTAAGAATTATGTATCTCTGGAGACAACGTGCTACTCCAGATTTCGACTGCTTTTATATCCCTCGCCTACAGCTCGGGCTTCAAACAGCGCCCTCGTTGGCAATCGGTCACTTTCTCCCTTCGATAAACATTGTTCTATTGTTTATGCTACAATTTAAAGCTTTTCCCATCTTCGGAATATAAACTCCATTCAAATGATTTGAACTTAGAAATTTTCTATATACTATACCTATACCTAAGTTACCAGAACGTTCGTTTTTCTGGTTGCCTATTTCAAAACTCAAGAACCCCTTTAACAGTACTATTAATTTTTTAATCTGGCAACAGTTTAGCTTGGTTTTGAGTGCAAATCCTATTTTTGGTTTCAAAGTATAGACTGCAAAACTTCCATACGAGAGGATATAATGAGGCAATCCGGTCTTTTTCTTTTCTGACTGACCTTACATGGTTGTTTTGTTTGCTAATTTCTACAATTTAGTCAGACATCAATATATTTTATTACCTCTTACATTGTACCGTATGTTCCAAAGTTCGCACCGGCATACTGTTTTGTATAGATCTTTCCGATTATTGGGTTCCCTACAAAGATTAATCTTTTGTTTATCAATGACATAGTATGTGCAGCGCTGAAACTCAGTATACAGTAACTTGTATAATTCTATTTACGTCTCTATGTAAATTTTATATTTTGGAGATCGATTTAATGTGTTTGTAGGTCTCACGATCAAATCCACCTATTCACCGTTGCGTGCCGTATCTAATTGGCATCCTTGCATATTATTAACTGACACCCTGCACACTTTGCAAACATTCGTTGCAGTTATGTAGATCACAGTTGGACTGCAATTCGAAAGCTGAAATGCTGCAGGTCCAGCTTAATAATCCACTTAACACTGAAAGCCGTATCCAGATAGTTCCATGAGTTTCTAATTTTCACTGATTTAATGGATAGTACAGTAGTGCCTACGTCGTTAAGGTGTATTATTATTATATCGTAGTACACTCTATGAATTTAAATTAATTGTAATTATCATTAAATATATCTGAGCTACTTCGAAATGTTAATTGAATTTATTTACACGCTGCATATTAAATATAATTACACATAAGTACATCGTTAAAGTATATTATTATATCGAAGCGCATACTATGGATTAAATTATTATATCATAAAATGTTTTTTGCTACAAAAATACTTATTTTTGCTTATTGCACGATGTATATCGCTTCCTAATTGGAATTCCTCTTGATCTGACCGTTTTTAATGAATATTATCTTTTACATTTAATTCTTATCAAACAAGCGAAAGTCTTCTCGTAACGGTAAAATATGGTTTATATGCGATCTGTTGATGCAGATAATAGGTGTAACGCGAGGGTAAAAATAAAAGGAGTTGGTATGCGCCAGGTTGAGACTTTCTATTTTTATATGAGAGGAGAGGTTGCGGGTGCGGGCGGCGCCGGCGCCACAGCCTCCGAGACTTCGCATCTCGCGGGTTGCGCGCACATTCCGTCAGCGCATGTGCCCCGGGCAACGCGCACGCACGCGATACACAAAAGTGCTCACTTGTTTGTTTTGGTTCTACAACATAAATACACCGCTACGAAACCCCGTGGTTAAAAATATTATTCCTTTATACAATCTACGTTCATCTTCACGTTGAGAAATGACCTCTTCGGAATGCGTTAGGTTGAATCGCCCGATTGTGCTTTTTATTGATTGACGTTCGATATTGGCTACATCTGGCGTACGTACTTAATAGCCGGTAATAGACTTTACGTAAAAACCTGACCAGGGAGTAAAACAAGGAAATGGGTGTATTGAGAAGGAAAAAGCGTAAGTAACTTTCCTAGTTTAAGTGTAATTATTATATAGGCAGCTCCGTTTAAATGATTACTAGGCTAGACAGCTTGTATCGTATTTTTTATGTTTATTTTATGGCGTTCGATGTTAATTCTATTACTTTTGTCTTAATGGTCACTGGTCTTTAACTTATTAAATTTGTGAACATTCTGTACCTGTGGTGGGCCAATCAAATTGATGACATTTACGTATTGGAATTAATAAAGTAAGTATTAATTAATTAAAGTAATTATTTAAGTAATAATTTTGTTAATAACAAATTGAATATTCATGCAATAGGTAATCTAAACATTAACTAATAACGTAAATAAGAAAATAATATAGTAACTGCATCAAAGTCAATAAAAGTGGATCTTTCCACGTCGTTATGCTCGATGGCTGCACTGCATAAGTGAAATGATAAATGTTAGAGTACAATTAATAGGTTCTTAATATTGCAATCTATGAATATAATAAATGATTAAGCAGTTGATGATAATGATGATTTACCATTAAATAAAAGTGAATGAATTATCGTTCATGATAATCTAAGTCAGAATATAAATTATTACCAGTCAATTACTATAGGAAATTGTTAAGGAACGGATATCATGGCCTGCAATTTGTGACTTCTACCTGATCGAATCTTAAGGAAATTAGATTTATTACAAATATTGAATATATTGTATTTAATAAGTGTAATAACTCCGTTTCGTTGCATCGTTATACTTTCAACGGTAATTTCTTCTCGACCAAAATAAAAGCTTTTATTTTTTTCACCTTATATTAGCTAACTAAATTAAATAGTTATGGCTTTCACTTAATATTTAAAAGGATATCAAAGTTGTCATAACAGTCAACAATAAAATATTATTGTATAAATCCCATATCTCTTTCTAACAAAATAACGGAGCATTGTTAAACCGAAAAATCGAAGCATACTAGTAGTTCACAGCTATGCAAAAGTTCAATGTAAACTTTTGAGTTAGTTTAAGTCACCAGGGCACAACATCATATATTGATAACAGATTCGGTATTACGCCAATATTATTATATATCATCGTAATATCAATCTACACAGGTAGGTAGTTGGGAGCGTAGTCAGCCTTTACTATTTTTATATTTTTTCACATAAACTCATTGCTATACTAATATTCAATAAACATATGTAAAATTGTAACTATCTTTTCCGTGTTAAAATTATTAATTTCTATGTGTTCACATAAAATATATTGATTAAATAAATAAATAATAAATAAATATTTCCTACATTCACACCAATTAACCTAGCCCAACGTAAGCACTTTTAAAGCTTGTGTTACGGATACTAGGGTAACGGATAGCCATACATATATCATACATAAATAAGTAATATTTATAGAAATATATACAAACATCCATGACTCAGGTACAAATACTCGTATTCATCATACAAACATCTGCCCCTTCCGGGATTCGAACCCAGGACCGTCGGTGCGAAAGGCAGGATCGGTACCGTTGCACCAAACAGTCGTCATAAAAAAAATGATTAATTGTCAATATTGCATAGTGCCGTCCGATGTGTTAAACCTCTAATAAAATGGACATAAACTATAATCATTGTAGACAGTCGCTTCTGCTTAATAGATCGTACATAATACTTTTATGTGCTTGCCGGAGAGTGAACACTTATGGCGCAAGTAGTAGCAGTTACAGTTTGTAGTGAGTATGCGGTCATCGCTTACGTATTTGTTCGAAACACGTTAAGGTCATCGATACATGGTCGTCGTTAGTACTGTGTCAAAGACAATCCTTTATTTTTTTTCTCTGACGAGTACTAAAATAGCTAATTTAAATTAAATTTTTCAATTCCAGGATAAATTATGGTCGAATAATTTAGGTACCGACTTAAAACTACTAAACCATAACTTAACCTGGATTTAAGGGATAAAAAGAAAAGGTTTTTAAGCTCCCGTTCCTTTAATTCTTTTATCGTCACTAACTATTACTTGCTTGTATTTCTGTTATATTTTTTGTGACGGGAAAGCTACGAGTATACATATCGTAAATGGTATAATAAATCTAAAACACGAAATTTAATGAAGGATATATCAACAAAATAAACCAGACAATATAAGATACATAACTCTTATTCCGTTTTAATTGTACCTTAGGAACATAGCAATAGAGCATCAGAAAAAGGGGTGAAAACATCTTCCGCTATATTTACAGACATTTTTTCCTCGAAATTACTATACGAATTGAGTGGTAGTTGTTAGAAAACATGACAAAAGTACATTTTAATATTTGACAGTTTGTTGTTTTTATTAGAAAGGAATATAACGTCTTAAGTATTATTCTTTTCAAATGCAAGCTAACTATAATTCTAGAATTGGCATTGTATGATCAGTGTAGCCTTTGCTTAACGATACGTTTACTTATTTTTTCATCTGCGCAGTATCATTGATAAAAGGTGAGGCCTAAAACAACTGGAAGACACAGACCTACTTGTAGGGTCACCATATGTCAAATTTGAAATAACAATTATGTCATCATTTAGAAATAAATCACCTTGAATGTGTTTCGCCTTGCCTAAGAAAAACGTTATAACTTTGCTATTATTAATATTTATATGTAATTCTGTACTAAAACTAACTTTTTGTCTTATTAAACTTCCACTAGTAAAACGAAAATTCTAGTTATTGAAAAATTAGGGGTGTGCAAGTTGCTGTCGGTTCTTTATATGAATTGAATGTTATTGTGATTTAGTTTTACTGCTACTGCAGTTGTATTATGAGATAAAATGCCTACCTCGTCATGACCCATATGGCTGCCCACAAATTTTATCTTTGTTTACTTACAGTCTTACGCAAAGGCGATAATTTTAAGACGTATTTTGTGAATATCTCCAGTGATCCGATTTCACCTGTTTGTTACAATGGTAATGGAAGTACAATACTAACATTCCTTTAAAACAGCTTTTTACGATAAAATAAGACTACTATTAGAGTCACGATGCCCAGTGTAAGCCATCACGACTCTGTGAGCTACAATAGTTACGTTGTTATTCTATTAAGGTTACCCGGGGGTGAAAGTATCGCATCTGATTGCTCATTGTACATACTTACACACAGGACTAGCCGGCGCCGTTCTGGATCATGATTTCACAGCAGCGCATTCATCCGTCTTGACATGTTGATTGTCGTGCGAAAGCACCAAGCAGCCACACGATCATTTGTTATTCAATACTGCGTTGTTTGCTTTGTTGATTAGCGAAGAGAAACCCAATTGCATTCGAAATAGAAACGCGTCATTAATTAAAGTCGCCATGCTGATTGTTTATTATTTATCTGCTTTTGCCTGTTTCATTATCTAAGGTCCATCCATCGATGGCAGAGCGATAGTGCTTAGCCGCCATTTAACAATGTGTAAACAATTTCTTCATTCATTGTCGAAAAGATCACGAGCTATAAAGTTACGAAGCAAATAGATTGTGAAATTATCTATTACTTAGATACGTTACTTGTTCGAGAAAGTCAAAAGGTGTCTTTTATTTCACGAATGTTACTCTATCACGTTAGGTCGTGACAATGCTGTTTCGCATTCGTGATAGTTCGGTGCTAAAGCGTTGACCTTGTTAATGTTATGTGCATTACTGCATCCTAGCATCACATTATTCATATATAGTTCATTCATATATTGTTGCGAGGTCAGTAATTGGCGGCACTTTACGCCCACGTCAGCGCCACCGTTAGATAGGACCTTGTTTAATTTGATATTCAACTCAAGATGTTCGGTCTTTAAAATTGTCAGTTGCGGCGCTAATTACGGTCTCCTTGTCGGTCTGCATACCTTCAATAGATTGAATTTCATCATGGGAATAACTGCTTGCACCAATTACTGTAATCCTTCTTTTCCTGCGTTTGAATAACGACAATGATTAAATGTTTTCTACTACATTAATTTCCTTAACACGCCACAGTCATTTCACACCTATACACGTATTTTCTCAACCTCGATTGAGTACTTGTAAAGCTGCAAGGTTACACCTGGTTTGTAGCCTTAGACTTGGTTAGCGGTGACGTACGGTTGTTGCGCAAATGAGCGATGTTCCGAAACGATGTATTACATTCAATCAATCAATCACATACTAAAACAATAATGTGAGTAAATAATCTATTCGTATAGCTTTGTATACGTAACAATTAATTCCTAGCTGAAAATCTAAAATCTAGTCAGTCGCCTTAATATAACCTCCCCAATAATTTATATTTTTTTAAAGTTGTCACAGTTCTAACCTGATGTAACCAATTAATTTTATTTTTGTAGCGTTTTTTTTATATTTTCACGTATAGTATATTTGTTATATATTTTACGTGGCAATACTGAATCGTAAAAATATTCAGTTTTGATTAAAGTGACCTTAAAATTAAATAAGTATAAGTTGTAGGCGAGTTTGATTTCAGCGACTTTTCACCAACTAGAATCTATAACCCATACAACAAACGTGATTTTTTTACTTAACTAAAATTTTGTATGGAACTCTACGTGCGCGAGTCCGACTCGCACTTGGCCGGTTTTTAATAACAGTAATGTTGCAGGTCGGCTCGTAGTACTGCAAGCTGACAGGTTTACCACATGCTTTGCTTGGCATCCGCGTTTTTTGCGATTTATTAGTAATTCCTCATAGTTTCAAATCTTTGAATTGCATTGCTTAGTTTACCCATTTAAGTCTTATCTTAACATCAAAACAGTCACACTAACTCTGACGTACTAAAACTGACAAACCACCTACGTCACGGCATAGCGCTGACCGAGTGTGACACATCCACTCTCCCCAGCTGTATAGCAACGGCGACTAGGTATCTACGAAATAACGCGTTAAAATTCACGCACATAATGTTTCGATCGAGAATCCAATTGAATGATGTAACTCATAAGAACCTCAGTGGTTAAAGCCGTTCTGAATGTCTTAAAAAAGTAGGTAACAAAGTGTAAGATACAATTTCAAAATTTTCATCGTATAATCAATCAAATTGATAACTTATCTTAACAATGATATCTTCTATTTAGCCAATTGCTACAATGTTTCTACCACATTCGTAAAAAATGTTATAAAAATGTTGTTTACATAATTATGTAACTGATTAAAAAAATAACACCACATTATCATTGAATCTACGAGCACAACTCGTTTTCACATCATCATAATATCATCGGAAAATTAGTATAAAACCTACATCAATGGGTAATTTTATGTAGGAGAAAACAAAATAACTATTTATTACAGCAAATGTGTTTGCTAAATTCACTCTTTTTAAAAATATATTTTGTATTTTCACGTCCTTCAAATTAAAACATTGAATATCAATATAGGTCAATACTGGCTATCCTTGCGATAAGTGTTACTACCATTTGGCTATGCAGCAAGTAGGATCATTCGCGCTCGGCCAAGCTTGGCGTTGATAGGAATATTTATGTCTTTAATAGATAATAATATCAATTTATATACGTGTTTCATTGTAATTAAGACTTAACAGCGATATTATCGTTACTGACATAATAACATGCCTAATATAACAAAAATGAAAGTTTTCTTCGTACTTTATGCAAGTATTTTTTGTTTAGTTACATAGGTGCACTTCATTCAATGTAGTTATTATTTATTAAATACTAGCGGCCCGTCCAGGCTTCGCACGGGTGGACAAAATTCTTTAAATTTTTTCTAGCATTCATTATAGCCTATGACACTCAGCAATAATGTGCCTTTCTAATGGTGAAAGAATTTTTAAAATCGGTTCAGTAGATCCCGAGAATTCCCCTTACAATTTAACAAATATACAGGGAGCGGCAAAAAGATCTGACGGTTTTAAAATGTAAATAACTCAACCGTTTTAAGTGATACAAAATGTTTTATTGCATATTACAGATTGGTATTTATGAACATTTATAAAAATAACAACAAAAATGTTGATTTGATCCATTTAAGATATGAAGATGACGTCTTTCAAATGATATCCATCTTGGGCTATGCATTCTTCCAATCTTGCGCTGAAATTTTCAAACACTTTTCCTAACATTCCTTTCCTTTCCATCACTTTTCCTTTCCATCAAAGCTGAACCGGTAGCTCTGAAGTTACCCACCCAAAGCAAAATGGTGTTTCTAGTCGGGACTTTGCCTCTAGGCCTCACATTGAAATGTCTCCGAAACTGCCGCTGAACAGAAACACAGGATTCGCCAGTTTTAAAAAATGCTTCCACAACGAACGCACGATGCTCAGCCGTCCACCGCTCCATGGCTACTAACAATGTCCGCACGTAGTCTCTGGAACGCCCCTACCCCCACCACCCCCCACCACTCGCTCGGTCGACAGCGCGGCAGTGAAAACCGTCAGATCATTTTGCCGCTCCCTGTACAAACACACAAACTTTACTTCTTTATAATATTAGTATAGATAGTTTATTTTTTTTAAAGACAATTTTGTCGTTTTGTTTTAATGTTATATTATTTTATGATTCATTCTGGCTTGTTTAATTTGGTTTATCTATTGGTTTATCTGTCAATTAATACATGTTATTAATTGATAGATACCTTTACAATACAATCATTTTTGAAAGGAGAGATAAGGGCTTCCGCTTACTCCAAGTTTGTAGGATATGCACATAGGGTGTAACGAAATAATATTAAAATTGTTTAAACGGTAATGCGATTCTAAATTATTTCTAATTATATGATACTTATTTTAATTGAATAATAGTAGAAAAAATCAACTCGGCTCACAAGTAAATTATCAGGCGGTAATCAACCATATTCCTAATTACTTAAAAAAATAAAATTATATAAAAAGGTTAGGTTAACTTTTACTTTATTATATAATCACAAAAAAAACATAGTATTTGGCTTCCATTACATCATTCTTACAGATTCAACGTTTTAAATTATGTATTTTACAAAGCATCGAACCTCCGTACATGTTCCTTTATTTGTCTATGATTCACTTTTTTAGTCGTTAAATTTAGTTAAGATAGCCATCAATCCCTGTTCTATTATTTCTAATAAGACCGAGAGTGTTTGTGATTATATTTGCTTCTAGTGAACGTGGTTAGATGATTCCCGTTCACTTTTTTTTATATTTTCTCACTTCAGTATCCGATCTAGCGGGTCAGAAGTAGTTGTTAAGAATGTGACTATTTTCATTACGAAAAAATAATACTAGTCTCTGAGTCGTATTGTAAAAGATGACATCTATTAGTCTATTTTAACTTAATTGTAATGACAATAAATAGTCTAAATTATTTTATCTACTCTAATACTATAATACAAAGATTCTAAAACTGAAAACAAAATGCTTATGACAAACATTACGTACAGGCCAAAAATAATAAAAAAAAAGTTTCATTACGATACAGGTCTTGTATGGACACCTGTATCATAATATAACTTTTTAATCATAACGATACACCTATACAACCTCCATCTGGACCAAGGAGGTTGAACCTCTACTTTAAAGAGGTTTCAATGAACGAGTCCGTGACGACGCAACACGCAACATTTGACATTTAAAAATTTGTTGTTATATTCAGCGTTTTATTTGCAATATTGTTTTACGTATTATAGTATGAAAGTAGATAAAGTAGTGTATGACACTATACATAACTTGGTCTTATAACACGAGTGTGTTTTAAAAAAACGAGCCGTAGGCGAGTTTTTTTATAGTATCACACGAGTGTTATAAGACCAAGTTATGTACAGTGTCATACACTACTTTATCTACTCTCATACTATATTACGTAAAACAATGTTGCAAACAAAACCAAACTTTGTTTAAATATTGAAAAGATTTTTTAAATGTCAAATGTTGGCGCCAAGGTGCAAACATCGATTGTGAATGCGTGTTGCGTCGTCGCGGACTCGTTCATTGAAACCTTTTTAAAGTAGAGGTTCAACCTCCTTGGTCCAGCTGGAGGTTGTATAGGTGTATCGTTATGATTAAAAAGTTATATTATGATACAGGTGTCCATACAAGACCTGTATCGTAATTAAACTTTTTTTTTTATTATTTTTGGCCTGTACGTAATGTTTGTCATAAGCATTTTGTTTTCAGTTTTAGAATCTTTGTATTATAGTATCAGAGTAGATAATAGTAGTTTATCTACTCTGATACTATAATACAAAGGTATAATACAAAGATACTATAATACAACCTCCAGCTGGACCAAGGAGGTTGAACCTCTACTTTAAAAAGGTTTCAATGAACGAGTCCGCGACGACGCAACACGCATTCACAATCGATGTTTGCACCTTGGCGCCAACATTTGACATTTAAAAAATCTTTTCAATATTTAAACAAAGTTTGGTTTTGTTTGCAACATTGTTTTACGTAATATAGTATGAGAGTAGATAAAGTAGTGTATGACACTGTACATAACTTGGTCTTATAACACTCGTGTGATACTATAAAAAAACTCGCCTACGGCTCGTTTTTTTAAAACACACTCATGTTATAAGAACCCTTATTATGCAACAGTATCATAAACTACTATTATCTAAACTTAAGTACGATACTAAAGTGGCCAATAAACCGACATCCGTTCGAAGCGCGTCTCCAACATAAAGTAAACTGCAATTATGTAGAAAATTTTACCACATAGGAGGGTATTAAATGACCCAGTAACAAATACAGGTTACATTGTTTTGCAAAGGTGGACAAATCTCTCTACGAGGTCCTGTTTCCAGAATGTGTGTCTTTCGTTAAATACTTAAGTAGGTAAAATAAATCTCTATTACAAATTATTGTCATTTTAATAAAAAATATTCTGAGTTTTTAAACCTATTTGAATGCACTGAGATTTCTTATCACATGACAAGTTTATCCATCGGGTGACAGGTCATCAGAAAAAGCCTGATCGTGCTTTCTAATTTTTTGTTGTTTGGCGCACGATTTTTATGTAATTAGGTACTGATCTCTCTTTCATAGTTTACTCTTGTAACAATTTCGTACATAAGAATAGTGATTTACACTGACAACCTCTGTCATTACCTTTAATAAAAAAATATTTCTGTTTAATTTTTTTTATAATTTTTATATATTTTATGCATTTTCAATGCGATCTTATAAGATAAATTATTATAATAGAATCCCGCCTGAGATTCACTTGTGACCCGAGTCGATTTTTTCTAGTATTTTTCTATTATAATAATATTTCTGTTGTCAAACTACGTACAGAATTTTTGAATAAATCAATATGAACACTTTATATTCATATCAACATGCTTATGCATTATGCATATTTATATAAACTTAAATATATTTAAATTCTCAGGTGAATCTGTATCGGATCGTGCTGAGAGTGAAGCGCGGGTGGTGAATGATCAGCGATGCATAGAAGTACGAATTGCTCGAGCGGCCGGTGGTTTGGGATTAAGCATAGCTGGCGGTCGCGGCTCCACGCCGTATATCGGCGATGATGATGGCATCTTCATATCGAGGGTAACCCCCGGTGGGCCGGCATATAACGCGGGACTCAGGGTAAGTTTCTTAGCTAACCACAAGAACATGACTTCTAGAGCAAAGAAGGCATTATTATTTATTTATTTATTACTTGAATAAAATAAAACGTAGTACCACCTACATAATCATATCTGTAGTAGTCAATAGGCGGTAATTAAAACAAATTTAGAGTGTTGTATGGGAAATAAATCTTTTTTTTTTTTGCATTTATCTGTTATATGACATAAGTTATTTTAACGTTATTCGTAATTTTTCGTCAAAATATGTTAGACTAATATATCAAAATACATAAGTATAAGATTAAAGTAATTTTAACATTAATTTCAAATAATTATAACCAAATGGTTCCTACTTAAGATAAATATTTTGTTAATTACTATTCTAATTAATAAGTCTTTAATTGAAACACAATCAGCGATATCCATTTCAGCGCAAATCAAATAATACTATATTCATATATCATTATTACAAACATAGCACTGTCCACTTACGGAAACGAACATAGCAATCTCCAAATTTCTAACAATGTTTGTCCTTAAATCTCTGTGTCAATCTGGCTTAAACTTACTGTATGTTAGAATTTTTTTGTGTATCTTTAGAGAACAGAACCGCGGAAATTTGTAACTGATTTCTATTTCTAAATACCAGTTTCTCCATACCCTTGCGCTCATACGCATTTACCTTGCTTTAAATAATATCTGTCGATATTATTTACGGGTTTCTTATTCTATATCGAGTATAATAGACTCGAAAGCTTAAGCTCGATAGGTTATTACATAGATAAGTTATGAGCTGAACAGTTTAATTTACCGATAGTCACATTAATAACTTGAATAGTTCGAACAATGGACAGATCTTCTTGGAAATATTGTTATTACTGTTAAAATTATAAAACATTTCTTATGCCCATTCTCGTCATTAATTAGACGTCCTGATCGAGTTAAATAATATTACGGTTCCAAAGTACATTTCAGGTGTAAAAATGGAGGAAAAACTGTTAATTCGTTTATTTTTTCGTTAAAGAAAATCTACTGATCATTAGATTACAAATAATAGGAATTCTATTAAAATCTTAAACTTGATTATGAATTTGCTTTGTGTTTATATACTCACGTAACAATAATGGTGATTACCAATGAGCACTAGTACAGTTTTCAGATAAATATACAAACATATATATACTAACAATGAATGTTAGTATATGTATGGTTATATATTTATTTTCTGTAATTTACCTTAGAAAAAATTGACTTATGCAATCCATTTTATATTAAGACATTCAAAGTGCCATTCTTGCCGAGTTTAAAATATTTAGCGTAATAGGAAACGTGATTCTTAAGAAAACGTCAATTATATAATGATTTTATAGAATTATTTAAATTTAATTAATAAAAAAATGCTAATTGGCCTACCAAATCAACGGATTGATTTATAAACCATACTTAAATGAATCAACCTTTTGCGACTTTTACCGTAATGTCTCTAGCAGCGAAAGTGATTACCCCTTTTTATATTCCTTGTATCAAATTGGACATCCACCTGGAATCTAATTAGTTGACAGCAGCCGTACAGTTTTTTAGCTGTCCTCTACAAGATACTTAACTGTTTAATTAATTCTGGGTAAATTGATAAAATTTATTTTCTTTCCATCTAATGTAAACTTTCCTATTTTCAGGTGGGTGATAAAGTGCTCTCCGTGAATGGGACATCTGTTGTGGAAGTGGATCACTATTATGCAGTGGAAGTTTTGAAAGCTAGCGGTCCTACACTAACACTAGTTGTCACTAGGGATTCTCCTAATTCTACTAGGTATGTAGACTCGACTCAACCTCAGTAAATATTTAGTAATAAATAATTTAATTGCCATTAGGTTGAAACTAATAACGTAATAATATAACTTTTTTTATTTTGTTGTTATTCATTACATGTTAGTCCTTTGATAAAAAGTTATTAAAGACCAAATTATCTCAAATGAATAGGTAGCAAGTAAGGTAAGGTAAAATATTTTAATCCAGGTCATGTTTATCTTAACTATTTTATTATCCAAAAACTACTTACATAGTGTAATAAATACCCAACCAGATATAAAATAAACTTTACATTTAAGTTATTACATAGAATATAAATGGTAACCTCTTTTCAGAACTCATAGCAGAGCACCAAGTGGAGCGAGCCATCATTCTGTGTCAAGCACAACTGACACAATCTCTACGTTAGAAAATGGACAGGTATATGAAGCTAGTTTAAGATAATAACGCATATCTCAGATTTCATGCCATCCTTTATAAGATTTACCATTAGTTTAATTAACGTCGTTTTATTCTTAGTTTCCTACTTACTTATCTACTTCATATTAGATATAGTCAAACTAGGCAAGTATTTGTTATTCAGAAAGAGAACACAATTACATTATTCACATAAGTTATAAAAAATCAAAGTTTTTTTTAAATTACAATAACAATAGATTAACAGAGATTTATGACTTGTAACGAGGCGAAATTATTAGTGTTACGAAATAAACTAACTCTGCTGTGTGTTGTGTGGCAGTTTCTCCTCAACCCTTCACACTTACAGGTGTAGTAGAAGGTGACTAATAATACTGGAGGTAATTACCACACCACAAAATGGGTAGCATCGTTCATCATGGAGAAAACCCAATTATGATCTTTTGCTTTGATCTGCAACCTGTCAATCGTAGAAATTATAACAAATACGCTCATATTTGGGGGAGGCTTCCTTCCACCAATCGACGGCTTTTGGTCGAGATGATGAATTAGTAGTCAGTGTATTTGTATGTGTTTAGTGAAGTGGAATGAAGTTAGTGCCACAGCACAATCAATCACAGATCCTGTGCGTATTCTTCGTAAAGATTGGAACTTATACGATTAGGATTAAGAGTAACTAATAACACTTTAAGATCTTTATTCTAATATATTTTTCACAGATACCAACGGGTCGTGGCATACCCACTAAACCGCTGATTATCGGCAACCAATACGCGCAAGAATTCGAACCTGAATACAAAGAAAACTCGAAGCTTAGAAACAATCAGAGTACACCAACTCCCATCGCTAACTACAGCCCTTCTCCTACCGGCCAGGTCACAGACTACCAACGACTGCAAGCTTCTCCACCTCCCACAACAGCCCCTTATGTTCCACCAGGTAATTAAAAATAGTATATTTTATATATTTTTTCAAATATATAAAATTTAAATAGTATATATATATATATTTTTTTAATAAATTAAGATGTAAGAAAATGTCGTGGTTTTGGGGAACTTAAGAAACTGTTTCAAAGATACGATTATTTCACAATTAGAAGCAGTACAATAATGAATAAAATCGTACAAATATATCTGTACTGGGTGTTTTTTTATTATTAATTAGATATCTTTTATAGGTAATAATCGAATTACTAATATCGTAACAAACAATTAATCATTGGTATTGCCAGTGTAGGGAAAACGTATATCATCACATATATAAAACTATATAATGATAACAGTTTTTAATGAAGATTTTTTAACATACTGTGTACAGAACGATGTCCTCCACAACAAAGGCCGTAACTCTATAATAATATTATAATTATGTTATGGAGTTACGACCTTACTTGCGGAAGGTATCGACAACCAATTTATTAATAACATTAGATTCGATTTATAACAATAGTAGTAAAATGTGCCAAGATAATCAATTAATCGATACTTTGATAAGAATTCAGTTCTTCTGAAATAAAAGAATTAAGGTTTTAACTATTATTTTGTTTTTTTATTAAAATTTTCTATGTAGACCAACCCAAAATTAAAAGAAGCATCTTCATTTTGCATGGGTTGCGTGGCGGGTATAGTAGTACTGTGTACTACGTATGTTTATTTCCCTTTCACTTCGTATACCGATGACGTGCATCGATATATACTTTTATTTTGGTCTGAGTCTTAAAAAATAAAAAGTCAACAGAGGTCAAGCTTTAAACAATCTGTAACGTCACTTTGATAGTAATTTTTTTTACCTGTTTGCTACGAGATGAGTAAATCGAATTTAGAATCGAATTAATTTCCTGTTCTGATAAAATTAAATTTAAACCACAAATTCACACGATTCCTAAACCTAACCTTAAAATAGGGTTAGATTGAGAACATACGATATAGTTAGTCTTTCATTTCTTTTCAGTATATCAACAAAAAGTCCTCGTCCATACAACTCTTATCCGGGACGGGGCCGGTTTAGGGTTTAGTATAGCAGGCGGGAAAGGTTCACCTCCGTACAGAGACGACAGTGATGCGATATACATATCGCGCATATCACCTCAAGGTGCCGCCGCGAAGGATGGAAAAATGCAAGTCGGCGATAAAGTTGTCTCGGTAAGCGACAGCATCTTTTGTTTGTAGCATTGATTTGACTAAAAGTTGGTTTGGATTGATAAAAACATGATATGCCTAAAGTTGCGGCGGCTAATATTCAGAAAAGAGGGTCATCGTACCTAAAAATTATTATCACCATATCCCCTTGCTTTAATAGGCCTCTTGTCCCGACTGCATCAGTCTTTAGCGCATACTATCCCACACTGTAAACCTGGGGTGGGTGTTATGGATGATCCTGCCGATGGTATTCTCATCCGCAGGAAAGGGCTTGTGGCTCAGCTGTGGGCACGTTAATAGGCTGAGGCATAATGATGATAATGGGATAAACATATAGATTTTAGTCCAATTTCTTATTAATAGGGCTAGTTAGTCCCATTTTCATTGATATTTATTGTAGTTTATTAAATAAACACCAATCAATCTTTTGAATTGGAGAATGAATATTTATAGGTATAAAACAATTTTAAAATATTGTGAATTAAAATTTCTAAGTAACATCTTCTGCAGATCAACGGAGTAGATATGGAGAGCGCACGTCACGAAGCAGCCGTGGGTCTACTCACAGGACACGAAAGATTCGTGAGGCTTGTATTACAGAGGACCATCACTCCTGAACAAGGTATAAACTTTCATCAGCTAGATATAACATTTACCATACTTAACTATTTCGAAAGTATGTATTTTTCTTATTATTTGACATTCTGTCCTGTGATCATAGAGTGTACTACGTACAAATCCGCACGTCATATATCGATCGTATCACACCCTCCAAAAGAGCACGGTTTCAAGGCTGAATGATAATATTGCCTTTACAACAACATTTAATGTTACCCAGAGATCCTTTCGTTTGGAGATCCTTAGTTAATCAAATACAATGTGCAAGCTTTTACAAAATTTCTGGCTTGAGTATATCACTGTCTTATACCCTAGTACATTATCGCGGCTGACAATAATTACACAACCTTAAACATAATTCTCGACTTTGCGTTATACCTTTAATCTGCATTGAAAGCGCAAAATACAAATAAGCGCCACCATTATATTGTTGATATAACAAAGATTCGCACTAAGCATTTTGGTTCCAATTTTGTGATACGTACCGCTAAGGAGTGGAACTCTATGCTTGAGTCTGTGTTTCCTGACAAATACAATTTAGGGGTCTTCAAATCACGAGTGAATAAGTATCTTCTAGGCAAGCGTGTTAAATCCTAGATCGCATCGTCGCTTACCATCAGACGAGAGAGTGATCAAGCGCCTGCCTAGTTACAACTGTTTTTGATTAAAAGATCAATTATTATTGTAATAAACTTTTATTCGCTTAAGCCTATACCTGTCACAGTCCGAAAGAGAGATTTCTTCTTGTCTATTATTTATATTCTTAAATCAGTGATTCTAAGGGGTTTTGATGCATACAGCCACAGCATATATAACAAAAACTTTTGACTTCTTATTTCACAGTTGTAATTTTGTTGTTATTTATATGTTTTTACCTTTATCTTTCAGGCGAGACGCGGAAGTCTATATCCGATGAAGTGAGAGAACACAAAACCAGCTTGACGAATGTGAACATCATACCGTCACCGAAACCGAATCACATTAACACACCTCTGATTGGCAACCATACTAATAGCGCACCGAGAATGACTACGCACTTGACACAAGTTCCACCCCAAACTCCTCTACAAACACAGCCCCAAGCCACACAGTTTACACAGCAAGTCACTCAAATTTCACCAAAAGTAACTCCGGTATCGCCACAAGTCACTCAGCAACAAGTTACACAGCATCCACCACAATTGCAAAAAGTTCCCACTCAACCGTTGAAACAGACCACTTTTGCACAGGGAGTGGTTCCACCGCAACCCGCACCCCGACGACTAAGTCAACCGAACGGTCAGGTGAGGCTTGGTCATATGTTTCTATATATATTAAAACAAAAGTATTGTTTTAATATATTGTATCATTGCACAGAATCCAACTAGCGTCACGTATAGAATTAACTTCACCCAGCTTTGTTTATGACACATGTTTTATTATGAATGGGGTTTTATGGCTAAAGGGTTATGTAACTTAGTATAGCTGTACTTTACCTCTTATGGCCCAATTAAATTCTCTAGGTAATGACATTTCTATTACCTGTTTGCGTAGTGTCTCTAAATCTTATTGCGAAACCGCACAAATACTGAGACTCATAGTCGGATCCCATCGCAGCGACTGCAGTAGTAACAATTAAGAGTTTCTGTCAATAATAAATTACGGTCAATGAAAAGAAAGGAGTGAAAGTATACAAAACTTTTCTAATCGAAAACATTAAATAACCTAGATTGCAATGTTTAATATTACAAGCTTTGTAGTGGCTTGCAAAAGCAATTCTCAGGACCCTAATCATAGAACCGTTGACTGCAGGGCACGAAATCATCAACTAACAGCGCCAGCACGCCCCTAACTCCCGGTGCTAACACGCACGGCTCAACCGACGACGTCTTCGAAGACATCCAGGTAAGGAAGCCCCTAGACATGCCCAAACAGGTGATGGTACGATTTAACACGTTCACATCCGCGCTTTCAAGTTCTCGCATCATTCGTCGCTTCCACACTGTAGTTTTACCGAGTGGACGTGCCAGATGCCGAACCCCACGCGTCTCCAAATACGGAGCTCATATTTCGAGATCGCAGGGTCAGGTGTCAAACACGCCCATACGCAAACTCGCTTTCATACCTATTCTGCCTTTGCATACAGCACTATACTTTATTTTCAGAAAACCCTAAGTCGAGTCCAGACCCTCTTAACGATCATTTCTTAATAATAAAATCTAACCTAGTTGACTTTTGTTATTTCAGGATGTATAAGAGCAAATGCAATTTTCTCAACTGACTTTGTATAGAATATCTGTGATATATAGTTCATTTACAATTAGCAAAAGAAAAATTGCTAGGATCATAAGCTGTTAACTGAATAACGGTGTATGCATACACAATCGACAGCTAATCAAGATTTAATACAGTTTGAGTTTAGACCTACCTTATGCCGTTATAATGAATATAATTTCGTTTTGAATACCATATCTGAATATTTGATATTCCCTTAACGTACAGACTAACAAACAAGACATATCAAGTATAAAACCAGCGTCAGAACTGAACACAAACAACATTTATTGTCATTATAACACGAACAATAATGTCATTAATTACCTATATTTCTTATTTATACATTACTAGCTAACCCGGCCACGCGTTGCTATGGTAACGTTAATTGATTATAAAAACTATTCTTAGGCTTATGGTAACTATGGTAACTATTTATGGTAACAAACCCACAAAGCCCTTCTTTTATATAGTAGAGATCAGGAAACCATATATATAGCTTAAAAACTAAAATAAGACGCAATAAAGTTAGTAAATAAGGTAATAGTATATTGGTAAAGAAATTTTTGGGCTGACTCTGTGGTACATAGTACATCCCTCCAGAGCGCCTATATGCCATGTAGGCGTTTTGGCTAGAAGTGTTCCTTCATGAAATAGTTTAACCTGGCTGTAGGAATTCTTACCACAAAGGCCTTAAAGTTATGGCACGACTCAAGAAGTTTAACTCTCAAATTAAAGACTTCATCATTATACCACCGGTGGATAATGGTAGTGTGTTGTAGGAAAGACACGTACAGGGCTGTAGTCGGTATGGCACCATGCCTCTTGTTCCTAGCTTTGATGCAATTCTTCTCTCTTGATCTGATAAAATTACGTACTACAACACGTATTAGTAATCATAAGCGCGAATTAGATTTGACGGCCACAAACAATGACGGCGAAATAGTCTTCACTCGTGGCTGGCAGCAGAGGTGCTCAGTTTTGCTTGGGTCGCAGAGGAGACGGCGGCGAAATTACTGACTTGCAACTCAACGTCATTATATCGTGGCATACCCCCCACCGAATGTTGACATTTGAGACTGCAAGCGATCACCTACTTGTTGCGATTCGAGTAAATCGTCAATTTCCTTATGTAAATCAGATGATTGAAATTTCAGCATCACTTTCGCTTTAAAGGCTATGTTATCGTTCAGGAGGCAGGTAACATCGATATGGTTGAAGGTGGCGGGAGGCACCTTGTTCTCTCGCCACAAGCGTTGGCTTATCATCAGGATCTGTTTCCTGGAGAAAACTAATGATTTCCTGCTGGCTTTTCTGCGTCCCATTACGCCTTCGGGACACCATTTGGTCACTGTTGCCGAAAGATTTGTATAACAATTACTTAGCGGTGGCCACATCGCACTCGATGTATTTGGACTTGCAGATTTGGACTGCGCTAACCTTGTCGTCATGACGTCCTATTTTTACATGATGTCAGGATATCGTCTAACACAAGTTTTTCACTCGTGGCTCTAACAAGCAGCGCCTACGCCTCAATATGCGTTATTTTAAAAAAAAGGAACTAATTATTTGAGCTGTTGTTTAAATATTCGAGATGTTATTATGATCAGTTGGAAAACATATTGAGCAGTTATTTAATTTAATGGCGGTTGATTAATTATTGCGACAATAAAACATGGACAGTAATAAAAAATCAATTAGTCGGTTATTTTATCATACAATGTCAATTCTAAAAATAATTGAGCAGTCCAATAACTGAATGAGCGGTAAAAATGATGGAATGAGCGGTTCGATAAACACCCGAACTCAAATTCATTGAAAAGAGAGGTAAATGTTCGTTAGTTGGGCGGAGCTTATTAGCGCGGCTGGCGGAAGTGACCAATCACAGAGTTGCTTAGATTAGGTTAGGTCATAGAATTCCTTAGAATGAGATGTCTTACCGTCAAATTCCGATTTATTACTGCCCTCACGTAACCGCTCGTTCAATAATTTTTACCGCCCATTAATTTATTTTCCTGCTCAATTATATATTCACTGATCCATTTCAAAATTTTTTATTTCTCATTTTTGTTTACTTTATTAGTTTTAACTGCTGAACTAGTTATTAAACGTGCCATTTATAATTTTTAACTTACCAAAACTGCTATTTACAACTGCCTCTTTAAATCAGTGCCTAAAAAAATATATTTCATTCATGAGCCAACCCTATTACCATATAATTAAAGAGTAAATAACATATAATGTTTTTGTACATTTTTACCTAATATCCGCGGAACGACATAGAAGTGAATAACAAAATGTACAAGTCAAATAAAATGTTAAAAGACCTGATAAAGGTACTTTATGTTAGGTCTCTTTCAACCTAAACTAACACTTACTTACTCTATCATCAATAAATCGTTGCTGATACACGAGCACGATTTAAGTTGCCACCTTCATGGCCTACGCAAACATCATATCGTAATATTAAAACATAAACATTTTTTCACTGTGGTTGGTGTTGTGGTTAAAACACGAAATGATTGTAAGATATCGATTAGAAGATTTGAAATTGACAACAATACTTTTTTTTTCCACTTGAATTTTTTATGGGTTGTAGTTATCTTCACAAACAATAGATTATGTATTTTTTTATCTTTGCATTAATATAAAATACATCGTTTTTATTAACATTTATCATTGAAATGACTACTGTCTTATACACACTATTTACACATTATACTACTCGTGTCTTGGTTGTGCCTATTGCATATTAAATAGGACTATTTTTTTGAAAACGGGTAACCAATGTGCAAATCAAATAAAATATAGATTAATAATAATCCTACTTAATTATTCTAATAAAATATTTGTATTTATTTATTCATTAGGGAAACATACAGCATTAAATGGAACGTAAATTTAATTAAAAACAGAAATTTTGTTACAAAATCCGAAAGGGTTTCCACAACTGACTTATACATAATTTTGAACAGATATTCATAATGCAGATAAGATATTACTAAATCTTGCTCGTATAATAGTTATATTCTCAATAAATAATTTTCATACAATCATACTTTGTCATACAGCTATATTCTTAGGTATATAACTATTTTAGATAAACACAAAATAGTAGATACTTGTGAATTTAATACCCGATTAATTTAACCGAAATTTTGAATTAGTGACAAATCAATCAATGCGGTTAATTCACCACGTGGATTATTCACGTCAGTGTTCTTTACGCTCTCACGAAATGAGTGCGTTACGATTTTATTTTGACAGCTAATATAATCTATCAAGATTGTGTTACACTTACGCGCCTACCGCACGTTTTAATCAAATCACCTTTAGCGGATAAACGACGCGTTTATTCTTGATTTTGTTTTTTATAATTAATTCTAACTTTTCGACTCCTTTACAGGAGCCATGATTGCACGATGGCTCAGTAATCATGTGATCACGGCTCAATAAACGTGTCGTTTATCCGGTAAAAATGGTTATATTCAAATATTAAGATTTTCTTATCTATTGCCGCTTATTATATGTATGTAGCCCTTTTTAATATAATTCCTGTTTTGTAATCTTACTCTGGGGATCAATAATATCATTCAATACTTATTTCATTATTGAAAATGAAAACATATTTATCAGATGCACTAAAAAAAGTTTTGTTGAATTGTCTTACATTTTTTATTAATCATCCAACGGTTTTTAATTGGCGCTATTTAATTAGTATATAAATAATTAACTTCATTTTGGTGATTGAGACTGGGTCGAATTTATTAATTTCGATTTGGTATCCTTGCATCATTGTTTTTTAATTAACTTGATTAATTGTCAGATATCAACAATGTAATATGTTATTTTTTGTCAACGCTTGTCCCATTGCCTGCTTATTCACATTCGGTCGTTTATTTATTTCTGTTAAACGTCTTTGATAATGGTTGTTAGTATGCATTTTTGTGTAGGAAGAGAGACTTTAAAAAAAAAATAAGTTTGCTATTTTAAGATTTTTGGAGTGATTTGTTACTTTATTCATTTTATGTTGATACTAATATAATAATAATATTTCTCACATTCACACCAATTGCCTATTCCAAAGTAAGCATTTCAAGGCTTGTGTTATGGATACTAGGGTAATGGCTTGTGTTATGGATGGACATATATGATTCTTAGATATTAAATATTGATATAAATATATATAAATACCCATGACTCAGGTACTACAAATGCTCGTAATTATCTCATATACTCTGCCCCTTCCGGGACACGAACTCAGGACCTTCGGTGCGAAAGGCGCGATCGCTAATATGGGAAGAAAAAGATGCAATGGAAATATAATTTGGAAAATGTACTACATTCCGATCTCCGGTTGTAGCTTGTTGCCGTTTTGAGATTTCGTGGTTTTTAAATAAAGAAAGAAGATATTCAATCATTATATTGATTAGAAATTCGATTATTATTTTCTTCGAATAAAGTTGAAAAGGTCGATACAGGTCAAATATATACTAGTAGCTGCCGGCAAAGTAAGCATAAAACCCCAATCTGTTGTTTTTAGCGGCCGGCCAATTTTTAATGTTGGTATTGATTTGCAAATAGAAAGACGGGAAAAAATATTATTTATCATCGAAAGTTGCTTTTGGTATCTATTATATCACCAAAATGAGTTCAAACTAGTAATATGAGGAGAATGAGAGTTTATTTTACAACGTTGACATAAACGTTGACATAAACGTTGACTGCTATTGAGCATTGATGGACTTACGTATATCGGCTTTTCCTAAGCCCACACTGTCACGTTTGTCCATCAATGTCAATTGAACTATTACTTTTTATTATCACAAATAACAAAAATAAACAAATTTAAATGTGAATTGTTTTTTATGATTCCTTTATTTTACTTATAATTTGTCATGACTACCCAAACCCAATCTGGACACGACTTAGGCTCACTATCGTCTACCAACTCTGATACGATGTGAACGTGTTAAACGCGCAGCCGTCGCGGCCGATCACGAACGAGGAGTTCCAAGCGATGATACCGGCTCACTTCCTCGGCGGGCCGCGGCCTACCTCCGAGCCGCCTGAGAAGGGAGTGCGGGTGACCGTCGAGCGGCCAGGCGCTGGCATAATCATGCCGCCACCGCCCTCCGCTCTCGGTCGTGTTACCGAGACAATCACCAAGTCAACCTTCACGGAGACCACAGTTACCAGGATCACAGACAACCAGCTCGTCGCTCCGCTCATCATTGAAGTAAGCAATGCGAGATCACAGATTCGCGCTCAATATTATTTCCTTAATTGCAAACTAGCATTAACTCGTCCTGTTAACTAAAGACGGCACGTTCACATTGCTTGAACTAGTGCACTTTGAACATACATACAATTTGTTTTTCAAAATAAATGTAATCTATATCATGATACTCTACATGAAAAAAAGTTCCTCTGCACCCACCTCTTTGTTTAAAGACTTCATATTGAGCGTGAGTTCTGTTATTTTATTTTTTATTGTCGAGCAGGTACCAACACTCACCGTCGCAGCAATGGTATTGAAATATTGGTTAAGATTTAATATTTTAAAGCATCTTTATTATAGACGAATACAAAATTACACAATCGCTAATGAATTGCCCTATATCGAGTAAATCTGCTTTAGGTGCAGTGATAATATTTTTAATTTAAATCGCTAAACATTATAAGGCTTAATTTTTTGTGCACTAAATGCATAAGTGAATAGGTATGAATGAATAAATAAAAAACAGAAGACCAATAACCGAATAGAGAACAGAAATTCTCGGATATTGAGCTACTATCCGTGGAAGTTCTGGGACGTATTTTTTGCTAAAAGGCATAAATGTTACATTAACAAATGTTTATTTTGTTGTTGCAGGATGTGACGTTAGTCAAAGATGGAGGTTCCCTCGGGTTTAGCATCATCGGAGGAACTGATCATTCCTGCATTCCATTTGGAGGCAAAGAACCGGGGATATTTGTTTCACATGTAAGTGTATTCCAGAAGGAATAAGAATGATACGAGTAGAGTTATACAACAGTTTAACACACAGGCAGTTTATAGACAGGTAGCATCTCACCAAAGGTGTATGCGAACCGTCTCGTAAATACACTAAGACTTTACCCGTAAATATATCTAGGAATGCCATTTGCGTATGTACACGAAACACGGTATCCGCATATCTATAATTATAGCTACTACGACTGCAGATACTTCTCTGTAGTCTTTAAGAGTATCTTTAAATTTAAAATACGTATTAAAAATAGCTATGAATTATCTATCCAGGTGGTGCCAGGTGGCGTAGCTGCTCGTTCGGGCAAACTACGAATGGGCGACCGCATAATCAAAGTTAACGGCAATGAGCTTGTTGGAGTGACGCACCGAGAAGCAGTCCAGTTACTACTGCAGCCAGGGCCTACGCTCGCACTGACTGTACGACATGACCCCTTGCCTCAAGGTTACCAGGTCAGTGGGAGATGCTAAATTTATAAAAAAATAAATAAATTAAATTAAGTTATATTTGTGAGAACATTTTAAAGCGTTACATTCTCTTTCGCATTAAGAGTTTACGCTTTATTGTTACCTACACAGTTATATTATGGATATAAATTTCTTGAGCCTTCTATTTAAGAAGCTATGAATTATATACACTTGTATTGAGAATGAAGTAATGAGGTGTGAAAAATATTTAAATTTAATAGTATTAACTATTCTTTTGATTTTTTGAGTGGTTGGTTGCATTACAAAAAATATTGTCGCATAAGTATTCGTGACATACGCTCTAAATTTAGGTCACCAAGGAATGCAAACATTTCAATTAGGAGTGCTTTAATTTGTTTAAATAATTGCAAAGTTGGACTTATTTGTGATGATTTAAAACATGTTTTGTGGTTGGCACAACGGAAACGAACAGCGCTATTTTCTGCATGAGTGGAAGTTTTGGGGTTGTGACTTAATGTTAACATGAGTTCCAAGCCATTATGTGATATTCGGTAGTATGATATGACTAATCGCTTAAAGTAGTGTTTTGGCGGTACCGAAATTAATGAGATGTAACGCTTAATGCACATAACATTCAGCTGTAACCGATAAAGAGCTCTTAGTCTATCTGTGCTGCGGATTCTGTCGCTTTATTACAGTACGCGTTAGTTTATGACAGCACAACTGAACTTTGTCCAATATTCCAAAGAGTCTTTCCAAAAATTTACAATAACGCTATACACGAAACATTATTTTGTTCCACACGTGCGCACCACGGCCAACGCAACACACATTCAGGGTCTCATTCAAGTTGAGATTGTTGATGGAACTGTAAGTGTGAACGTCGCCGATCTCGAACCTATGTGTGTTACTTTACCAAATATATGTCAGAAACCCTCATCCAAACAATACGTGTGTTCCGCTATCGTCATATCCTGAATGGTTATTCCGTAAAGATGCTTTTTTTTATTCTGTAGAACGTCCAATAGGTCCCAAAGATGTTGCCTTTGTAGCTTAACTTGTACAGCTTCTGAGTATAAAGTACAGCATTTCTATAAAATTTAAATATGTGTATTTTTTAGTAACTTCCTCTTTTCTCGTGCTAAGATTATGAATAAGTGGTTGTGTATTGTTTAAACAAGGAAACATTTTTTTGAATGCATGGTTGGCTTTGCATGTACGTTGTTTAAGTAAAACTAGTGATTTGTTCGCCTCTAGTGATTTTGAAGTCTTTCTTATGTTCACTTAATGGAGTAACTTTGAAATAGAAAATATTTTTTATATTCATAATTCTGAAGTTTTGAAATTGTGGTATTTAACAGGAGCTAACGATCGTTAAACAAGAAGGTGAAAAACTGGGTATGCACATAAAAGGTGGCTTGAATGGCCAACGAGGCAACCCTAACGATCCTAACGACGAGGGAGTCTTCATATCGAAAATTAACAGTGGAGGTGCTGCCAGGAGGGATGGTAGACTAAAGGTAGAGTATTTAATAGTTAATAATTATAAACTTTCGTTTAGGAAACATGAAATATGTTTGCGAAATATGTATGACATGCAATCAACGCTATAAGGTGCAGCTATAAACTCTGACCGTCGGACTATAATTGGGTTATTTATTAAAGTAACTCCTCATACATACACTCATGTATAAAAAACGTAAGAATATTAACCGCACGTCTACAATCCTTAAAATTTTCACATACTCTGCTGGGATACTATGAACCCTTACTGTAAGCAAAACCACAACATTACAAGATAGCGTCCTTCTGTAAGGTCGTACCCAAGCTGCTTTATCAAATCGAGTAGAAAGAATAGTATTTTAAAAATATTTATCCATTATAGGTTGGCTTGCGTCTCCTAGAAGTGAACGGAGTTTCTCTACTAGGCGCGACGCACAATGAAGCTGTAAATGCGCTTCGACAAGCCACTAACGCCCCACTTCATCTCGTGGTTTGTCACGGATACATACGCCCCGAAAAATATACAGTAAGTAACTAGAACAAGCGCCTCTTAGCATGAGATCGTAATTTATTAAATAATCTTCATTTAATACTTCTTTTTGCAAGCAACTACCAATATTTGCAAATGTCGTTAAACCACTTTTTAAAAGTATGTACTTTTCAATGCCTGCCAATCTTCTTATAAGTTGTCAATATTAAGATAGAATTTGTTTACATTTTTTTTTAATTAGTAACAAATTAAGAATAAACTCAAAATTTATCATTTAGACTCAGTTTACTGTTTTTTTTATTTACTGCACAGTTTATATTTCACAAAAAATGCTTATACTTTTGATATCTAAACTGCTTTACTTATTATTATAATCTTTTGATATACACGAAATCACTGTAATCTGACACGCTTTCAAATGTACTTTGCACAAGGCGATGTGTATTTGAGTAGCGCTAGTTAGAAAAAACGAGACATAGCGAATGTTTGAACAGACCGGTAGTGAGAGCGGGACGGCGGACACCGGCGGCTCTCTGTCTCACTCAACGTCCAGCCTGGATCGAGACGAGCCGTTGCACCATCATCAACAAGTACGGTTTCTTTATTTTAAAGTAATATTTTTTCCTACCTCGGGATACTACCTATCCTAACGTTAAGGTCACAGCTATACTCGAAGTAGCCATTAACATAGGCGTGCATGTGTGCGTGCGTGCGTGCGTGTGTGCGTGTGTGTGTGTGTAATACATAATAAAGGTAGAAAAAGAGTCCTTGCCGCGTTTCTTGCGTCTTATTCTCCCGAAGTAGGCCTTACGTAAGCCATGACGTAGCTTTGACGTTCAATACATGCATTGGAAATGCTCACATTGAATAAAAATCAATTTATCTTTATACATACAAATTTGATTTTATGAAAAAATACTATCATAAATATATGTCATGCATCTGATAAAATGATTTATCTAAAATAAAATTAGTGTGATATGACAAATATACTGACTAATACGTTGCATCAACAATTAAAAATGGATTATCAAATTATAATTTCATGTCATCTGTGTGGTACATATCTTCTCGCGATGATGATTCACAAATCGGCGTCTCTCATTACATGTTATAAAATAATAAAGTTTTCCACGGAAAAATTAAGTAAATCAGTAGTTATATTTATTTCAGCAGTTATCATTAGTTATGATTTTACCTTTTCAATAGACCTACGAAACACATTACTAACTTTTACTTTTGATTATGTTGGCAACTAGCAGATATTAAATTTTATGTTTACAGGAGCAACAGTTTCAACAGGATTTGGTTGAGTTTGAACACGAGAAACAAGTCGCAGAAGTGAGGGAGAAGTCTACTCCTGAAAAGGTAAGACTATGTTCATCGTTCTATTAATTAAACCAGACAATTCAATATATATATTGCATACATATTTGAAAATTGAAACGTTGTGAACAGTATTGTCCCTATTCCTTTTTATTGTTACTATTAAACCCGTATCATAAGGGTTTCTATTTGCTAACGCTAAAGAATTAAAGTAATATGTCAAGCTTGTGCGACTAAAGCTGTTTAAAAACAGCTTTTAATTTTTAGATATTTATTAAACTTTAATGAATCGTTCTATAGAAACTTTTTTACTTACTAGTAATTATTTGCTACACTTACCAGTAATGATATTTGATCTTGAGCCGTTTTTTGGTTCAAGGAAATGTTCTAGAAATAAAATTCATAACCCATATAATAGTATAAATCTATACAAATTATTCTATAATTTTTAGAACGTTATAGGTAGATTTAATGGGTAGATTTCACTTTCAAAACAAATATATCACAGGTGTTAGACATAGTTCACGCAGTCGAAAGTATGGCTCTTGAACCGGCGCCTCCCACTTCGCCCGAACCACAACACAAGACAACTACCGTTGTCATGTCCAAACACACACTCCAACCTCAGGTAAATTCATGCATTCAAACAATCCTTACAACTAAGCCTAGTCTTTGCTAGATTTTATTGAAATCAAATTCCCATCAGAAATATAGAGATTAGTAATCATCTCATTTTAATATTAACATCTCAATTTCATTTTAGCTAAATACTTTCTTAGTTTTTTAGTAACCTATCGCTTTATACTGTTAAAAAATAGTTTGGGAAAGCTGCAAAAAGTGCCATTACAGATTATAACATTTAAGCCAATTAAAACTATTTATATTATTATTTTCGTGCTTTGATCTTCAATTATGTTGTTTATAATCAACTAGGCACAACTTAAAAGCAAGATTAGGCTTTTCTATTTGAAGTAAATTATTATAACTTCTTATTTTATGTGCATGTGGTATAAAAGTATTTTTATCGGAATTTTTAATTGTAATTATTGTCAACTTTAAAATTTGAAAGCTTTATATATACATTACAGTTATTATTACTCGATTTCAGCATGAAAGTTAGCTTTGTATTATTTATTAAATTGACTTACTTTATTATGAATTTGCAACTTTGACCTACTTTTTGCACGGATAATCTTACAATTGAACCGAACTTTGATAGCATGCACTTTGTATATTTGTATCGTAGAGTAAGAATATTATAGCTTGCATGAGAATATAACTAAAATGTTATTTATATTCAGTATTTTAAATATATTGTATTAACACCTTATCTTCCAAAATAAATGTTTAGTTTATTTTACATAATGCCTTAATTATTATTATGTAGAGGGTTTATATTATAATGGGAGGGTGGCACTGAAAAGACCTATTGCGGACAACCACTTAATTTCAATCTCTATCTAGGTTTATTTTCAACGGATGTTTAGTAACATGATCGAATTAAGTGAATTAAGAATAATTTGCATGTATCCTTTGTTATCTCTTCAAATGTTCCAATTGTAATAAATGTAATTGATTTGAGAATAGCTAAATTGTATCTTTATGTTATTTTAATTTATAGTAGCTTAGATCAATGTCGTCATGTGTTAGCTTACCGGTCATCATCGTATGTAATCTGATGTGCTGGTTGATTAGCAGATATATTGATTGAGCGTATTACCTCCATTGCAGAGTGCAAACGCGGAGGAAAAGGAGGGAAACACATAGTACTACAATTATGCGTTCTGTCCAAAATGTTAAATGTAAATATAGTTAATTTTTAATGGTATATGTGGAAAAAGATTTGCGTCTATATCTACGTGTATTTGATGTTTAGCATGAAGCTACAATAAATAGTTTTTTTTTAAATAAAAATTCATGAGAATTACGAAAAAGTTGCGAATTTATAAATTCGATAATGACAATAGCACTATTTCCAAATTTTATAAGTTCTTAGAGGACAAATCGTAGCTTCATGTATGTCAATATATAATGAGTTGAAGTCTTTGTACCTTAAATTCTTATGACGTGTATTAGTGTATATGTATAATATGACTAATTTACCGTACTGCCATACCTAAAACGGTTGCAATTTCCATGAATAATATTTATTAAATTCAAATCAAATTCGACATTAATCCTTTTTTGTGTTTTGTGTTTACCTTAATATTATATACCAATTAAATATCAACAGATTTTATAGGCGGCGTGTAATAACAAGTATAGAGAACGTAATAATGTGTATGGAAATGAAATATTTATATGGTACTATTTATGTAAATAGCCATTTTATTATGTCGTATCATAGGAAAAGATTTATATTGTATATCGAAGAGACTTTAGCTCTTTCTTACATGAATGATCGTTATTTAGGTACTTTCCTTTACTTTAAAGTCTATTATCAGCACCTTATTATTTGAATATAAAATCAATTCATGTATTTTATACAAAATTAAATGTAACATTCTACTAGCGTTTCTATTCGTTTTAGTTTTATTGTATACACGTATTTAACGTGTAATCTTTTAATATATATGTATCACTATTTTACATAAAATACACTTTCCTGTCTAAAGTGCATTGGTAACAGATTATACTTATCTCATAACTGATTTTTGTATTTTTTTTAGTAGATTGCAGCAGTTTTAATTTTATCAAACAGAATAAGTACTTAACCTGTCATGTATATAGTATTACTGATATTCCTCAATGACCAAGACAGAAATTTTTAACACTGCCTGCATACAGTTCTTATTCATATAAAGCCCAGGTATTCTGAATAATGTCTTTTTTAATGCAGTGTTTGTAATCTCTACTAAAAAGACCAATTTTTATAACAATTTTATCACGTTCTAAGCTCTCTATTTATATCTGTTTACAATATTATTAGTTCTGTTTAAGTAAATATTTTCATCTCAAACTATTTGCCGATTCATGACATTGTAATCATTATGGATTATTATATTATATTTATTGGTTTTATGATTTATTCAAATTAAGCTTTTGACATATCAAATTGTATTAGACTTTTTTAATCATGTACTTACACTTCAAGTGTATTTAGACTATTTAGTAAAATGTTTGTCTGTTAATATATTTGTTTAATTGTAATAGAAACTGTAATTTCTGATTTATGTAAGTTGTGAAATTTGGCCAAATCTATTAATAACTGCCAATTATTACAAAATTTTGATAAAATTATTGTCTGTAATCAATGATTATTAATTTTTAAGTAAAGTATTTTAATCGACGTTATGTTTTAGTGTTGCATTTAAATACAAGATGTTTCTGAAAAAATAGTTTCTTTTAATTTTATGCATTTTTAGTGACATTTATTTTGGAAGATTATTTTTCTTCGGCCTTAGAACTTCTCCATTATTTCGCGCCAAGAGTTCTTGTTGAATCATTTTAATAAGCTATGTTTTCGTGCAAGTAGCTTTATTCAAGCGCGAGATACTCTCAGGGAAATCACATCGTGTTTTATACATACACTGCAATTTCGCATTATATCGTCAATCATTAGCTAAAGTAAAACCTATATTGCGTAAGTATAGTATATATTGTGTTGGTTTCGTTAGTCGTCTAGTTCGCAAGCGGCTCCTCCCTCGCCGCTAGCGGTGTTCACGGAACAGAAGGTGAAGACGCCTCCGGCGACCCCCAGCGGCCGGCCCTCGCAACCCCCGCCGCCGCCACCCAAACAGAAACCTCAAGTGCCGCGAAAACCACAAACGAAGCGAGTTAGTTTCACAACGGAACCAGATTACGAAAATTTGTCGACGAACGATCGAACGACTCCCCCGCCCCTGCATGAACCGCATGACGATGCGAAGGGATATACCGTTGACACTAACGATGCATGCGAGGGAATTAGCTCTTTACTAATACGTAATCGCCCGCCAAAGGCGGAACTACAGATGTCGAAACCTGTTCCTAAAGCGAGCCTCGTCTTCCCCGATGATCTCATCATTCCCCCACCGCCTTCGTTCGATACGGACGTAAGTGATATTCCATTAAATAGGAAGTTGAGTATACCGCCGCCGATCACCATTATTCCTCAGAGAATTATTCTTCCCGAGCCGATTGTAGCCGATACTTCCATACAGTCCTCGAATACGACGAACAGCCCCGAAGCTGAGGTCGCCCCACCTGTCAATTATAATGCCTATCCAACAGTCTCGCAGTCGTGCAATATTGATCAATATCAATCTGCTATTATTTCAGAAGTGCCTTCTTACCAAATTGTCCGAACTTCAGAATATCCGTCTTTAAACAGTGATGATTATTATAATGAGCTCTCAGCCAGTCCTGGCGGAGAACTTGACCCCCCGGAACTTTTACATGTGCATTATAAAACTCTCCCTATAGTTGCTCACGTACCTCACTCCCCTTGTAATTTACACCCAGACAAAACTTATTACGATGATGCTTCTTTACATACGTCGTTGAGAGATTTAAGAGTAAAAAATATGTCACCGAGTATGGTTCATTCTACCACATATCCACCTATAAACCCATATCCATCTCTGACAACAGTTGCGGGAACTTTCAACCAGTATACATGCACAGTTCCAATCAATACCAATCAGAATAACAAACAATTTAAATCGCAAATGTCTACGTCTATAATCAGCGCAGGCAAGGATATAAACGCCAATGTCACTCAAACTATTCCTTCATATGGCGGTGATATGCTCAAAAGTGTACAGTCAGAGAGAAGAGTTCGGTTCAGCGATATGACGACTGGGTCCGAATATTTGTCGGACGGTTCGGAACTCGTGAGAGAAGGCAGTACCTCACCCGCATCCACCCTGAAACCCGCATGGAGCAGCAAAATCAAATCCTTCGCCATCGGCGAGGTAAACATCAATATAACGGCATAAACCTTACAAACACTCAGCTTCTTTTTTGATTGTGTTCGTCGACAACCCGATCCGATTACTGACAAAACACAATACGTCATGGTCATCCCTTCACACCCCTCATTTTGTTAATTATCTCTTATAATTTTTATTGTTATTAACTTGCAGTTATATTATATTTTGCATGATTAAACTACCTACATTTGCATTAACTTTATTTTCTATAGCTGATGAATTAACAACTTGGACTGCATGGTCGTTAAACCTGGAGAAGGGGTTACACGCTTGTAAATATCATGGGCTTTTTTAACTCATATTGTATCACACTGTACTTACAACACTTTATCGGTAAGATAAAATGTGTATAGTACTAATTTATTCTTGCGATTCCCAGGCTTCCCCACCTCATTCAGCTAATTTTGTGAAAGCGTCCGTCAGCGATAAAAAGAAATTCTTCGAAAATGCTATGGAAGAAAGTCACAAACCATCGCCTAAACCAGGTATCCATTTAAATTATGTTAACTTTTCAAATATTTTATAATTAAGTTACCATCACTTAGCAATCATTCTGAATATGTTTGATCTCAGGTTTTTATTACCATTACAAATTGTTGATTGTCAATTAAAATAAATTTAGTTTCTTAGATATCACAGTTTCTTATGATGAATATATTAACTTATTGTAGTTTCTGCGGCACGCTGAGTCAACACTCTTGTAATTTTAACAAATTTAACAGAACGCGTATTCACATTCTTGTCGGCGGATGAGGTGGAGAAATTGAAGCAAGAAGAGGAGAGGAAGATGGCCAGCATGTCACCGGCTGAGCTCCGCTCCTGGTCTCCTTGTGGGGACCACATCAGCGGCGATAGCTCGCATTCCGATGACGAACCTTACGAGAATGGCCACAGGTACAACTTTTTACTTTACGGAATGCTCTTAGTATGGCAGCAAGTTCTGAATTTTGCTTAGTTACGATATGCCATGTGGGTGGAAGTTTCTCTTACGTCCCGTGATGCCTTATTTTGAATTCTACAAAGAGGCTCTTTCTCTCTAATTACAACTGTGGTAGTTCTTATCAGGACGCTTTAGTTTACACGCTTATTATTAATGACTTGGAGAAACTAAATAACATTCTAATTGATAAAAACCATCGCAGATATGGTAAATTACTCTTTATTTTGAGTCACATCAAGAATTTTATCACACCAAAAAAATCGAGCTGGTTTAGAAAGCTAAAAGTCAATTGCCATCGAAAAAAGTTTAGAAACTTATCTAAGTACTCGAATCCACAACCTCTAGTTATCTGGTCGAGTGCTCTTCCAATTTAGCCAACGAGACCTCGACATATCCATTTAAAAAATATCTAGCTTACTTCCGCAAAAACCGTCCTGTTTAGTTTTTATAGAGGATATGTACTATTGCCAAGTGACGCCTGATTCTATGAATACTTTCAATCACCACGTTTTGCCATCGGAAATATTATTCAGGCTAAATGGCATGAAGACCACGGGGGCTATGCTGAGTGATCTCCCTCAATAACCAATATGTCTATATCCAGGCCCGGATTTGCAGGAGGCCAGAACTTTGAATATTGTTATAACCAATATTCGCAAAAAAAACAGTTTTGATTAAGAATTTTTATTCGAAAATAATTAAGGGCCTCCGTTGCCCTAGGGCGTCCAGACCTCCAAATCTGACCCTGTATATATCTTAGACAAACTGTCAAAATGTTATTAATATTTAGTGCTTGCTTTTTTGTCGCATATGCCATCCGTGACATTAAATGTCAATCTTGTTCCGTATAATGAGTTATGTGTGGTAACACCACACCACCACACTAACAGAAATATAAATTAATAATAATGTTATCATGTTGATTTCAGTGTGTCATTGGGCGGCGTAAGTCCGTCAGCGAAGTCACAGAGGCGGCGCGAAAGGCGCGAAGGTTCTGAAAGCGAAGACGCGGCCACTAGAGCAGCTCGTCGCGCCGCGTGGCGAGCCGCCAGACTACGATCCTTGGAACAGGTCAACTCCCCATACAAATATTATGAATACGAAAGTTACTCTGTATGTTTCGTTTTTACAACAAAACAATTGTACTGATGATGATGACATTTGGTTTGAATATTGCTCGGAACCCTAGCAAGTACCTATATGGCGTGAAATTTAAGTAAGCCAACTAATTCTACGCCAAAGAAGTCGCGGAATAACATTACTTATTTGTAATAATAAAAAAAAAGTTTATTTTTTGTAATAAGATAAGCTGGACAACTACCATTCGAATTTGGTAAATTGCATTTGACTGCTTAGTGTTTGAGGGAGAAATAAATGTACCGATGAGGCGATGGACAGCCGCATGAACCTATCTGTGCAGGCAGTCTCCGAATGGGGCGATGCCAATCTGGTAAGGTTCAATTCGCCAAAGTCCCAGACGTGTTATTCCTCCGCTAAAAGGAGTCCTTTCGACTTGACTCCTACTTTCCGAGTATCCGTGCCGATCACTGACCATCTTGAGCTTCTCGGTATGTCATTGTCACTAATTCTCAATGTTAGCTCTTTCATTGAGAGCAAGGCACAAGTAGGCTTTTTTTAAAACTTGGCATTCTGGCGAAGGTGAGAAGATAGTTCACGCCGGAACAGTTGCTCATCCTTTACCAAATACAACTTCGATCGTGCAGTTCTCATTTTTGAGACGGTTCCGCCCGATACCAGCTCCAGACGCTTGAGTCCATTGAGAGGAAGGCCAAGAGGCTCATCGGCAATGACGATCTTTTTTTTAAAAAGCCTTGAACTTAGGCGGAAGGTAGCTAGCCTACCCATTTTTTATAGGATGCATTTCGGGGAGTGTGCAGCCTTGTTCCGTTGTCCCTATTTTTTCATCGGACAACCAGACTTACAAAGAGGCGAAACCATTATATGGTAGATATACTAAGAGTTTTAATTCCAATTTTGTGTGTTTCCTGACAAATACAATTTAGGGATCTTCAAGTCACGAGTGAATAGGTTTTGCTAGGCCCTTACATAGGTATCTTCTATGTAAGGGCGTCACATCCTAGATCGCATCGTCGCTTACCATCAGACGAGATAGTGGTCAAGCGCCTACCTATTTCAATAAAAAAAAATAGTACAGCTATTAATAAACCTATTTTAACTGTTTATTTGGAAAAAAACAACAGCTATTTAGAAGTGACATGTAAAGTAATGACTTATCTGTCAGCTTTTTTTATTTTTTGTTTCTTTTCCATCAATTCAGTCATTCCAGTCCATTTAAAGACTTGATTCATTTGGAAAGTAAATTTTGTTATAATAAAGAAGATAACATTCAATCTTGGTTGTGATTTATAGCTAAGGTAATTGTGTATTTCATGCCAGTGTTCCATCTCAAATTACTTTTATTATATGATCACTAAATTAAATTATAATTACAGGAAGCAATAGAGTCACAGAAAGCTATAAAAAGCTTAGTGGGCCCAGCGAAAGAAATCATAGGCGAAACTCCACCAAGGGATAAATCTCCGTCTGAGGTAAGTAACAATTTTATGCATTTTTGAACCATGAATGTTGTATGATTAAAAATACTAAGATTCGATAATTTAAACGTTGAAATAAACGAAGAAAACAAGTCAATGGAATGTAACCTTATTTATTTTGGTGACTTCATCGACTGTATATATAAACTTCCCTGATGCTATATAAGCAACTTTATTACGTAACAGAATAATTAAACCAAAAATCATTTCATTTATTTCAACTTAATAGAATGTCCTCTCATACCCTAATAATATTTTGTCGTTTGTTTGTAACAGTTAACACCGAATGATCATTAACACTAATTAAAATTTGTTGGTGTTTCATCAATACTATTTTTCTATCATGAAAATACTATCTTCATAATTGTTTTCTACTCAAATGGTTTGTTCGTGAACTATTTACTCTAAATTCAATTCTTACCATACATTTATTACTTTATTCCATTTACTTTTACGCATTCCTGTTGACTAAATCCTAATGTGTTAATGGGTGGTGATCTATGTTGCTTGGCATTTTGTCCGTCCATAATGGGTTGTGAATGTCAAATTGGCTTTACAAATTATAGAAATGGCCTCTACCACGTATCGCGTTGCGTACAAAACCGGGGCCAATATTAGCGGTGAAGGAGAAGGAAAAATTGTTAGACGAGCGCATTACACTCCGCACCGAGGAATACGTGTGTCCGGCTACTGGCGAGACTAAAGTGCGGACTGTTGAATACATTGAGAAAGTCATTGAGAAAGAGGTACTCGTCAACGCACTGTACATTGAGCTATTAGTTTTATACGAGTCGCTGTACACAAGCAATGTCGTGTGGTTTTATTTATATTTAAAAAATTACGCTTAGCTTTATAAGTGCAAAAAAACGCGATTGACTGGAGACTTGACGAGGCTTTGACTTGACAAATTTGGACTTGAAAGACATACTATGATGAACTTATCAATAGACGTCGTGTATAAACACTGGAAATTAATATTGCGGGGCCTTTTCAGCGCACTATAATGATAAATGCACAAACGTGAAACACCACTTATGTTGTAGCGTAGTAAATGTAGAGATACTTGTTAATAGAACATCTTATACTGGTTTCAGGGCTTAATATATAAATATTTGTCACTACTGTCGTCTCTCATATTGGGCTCAATTTTTAATTTTTAACGTCGTTCTTAAGTGTGTGATTGAGAATTGATCCCAGTATAAAACATCTGTGTATATTAGTAAAATGTTCCGTATTTGTTGATATTTATACCTGCATTATAATAATATGTTACACGAGTGTTGCATGATTGTGGCATGGCATGCTAAAATAAATATTGTGTATCATTTGTCAGACGATACCGGGATTCTAGACACGGGAACCTTCACCGAAAACACGTAAATGGTTTGTTGCCTTTTATCTATTTATAGAATATAGCTTCAATTGCAGCTTCGCTAAAACAATAACGCATCTAGTTTAGCAAATTAACTTAATTCATAAAGCATGTTATTTTGTATGTTTTCTCTATCATCAACACCAAGTTTTTGTGGTTTTCGATTAAATCCATCTACCCATTTCATTTTGTTCTATGGCGCCGATATCTTTACGTCATACACTCGTTATTGTTAACAACATCACTAAAGGATCCGCCATCCGCCTCCCCAGGAGTGTAGTCAACGAAAAGCTATGGTATACAATATTAATCTACAGATTAAAGAGAAATAAATTAAATCATTTACTATAGTACCGCCCACACCATGTCTTCATTACATGTCTGTCAAATTTCAGAATCTATATAAAACACCCATGGGTTAATTACAAGTTAAAAATCGATAAAGAACTTGTGCTGTTGACTGAACATGTGTTCTGATTTCGACACTTCAAAAAAATTATTGTCGTATTAAAAAGTCCACCTCTTGAAAAACAGTAACAGTTGATAATGCGAAATAAAATAGCAAATTTTAATTAGATTGTTAGATATTTTTAAAGATGATCCCGAAGAAATTATTAATAATTTTTATCGCTACGTTGAATGCAAGACGTCTGGAGGGATGATTTGGTGTGTTGCTAATAACGAACGCTTTATCAATGCACCTAAACTTATCAAAACTAGAATACTTTATTGTAAAAGTCAATTCACAAAATCATAGAACTCATATATCTTATGTAGCATTGATGTGAATTATTAAGTAAAAATGTGAAATCTTTAAGTTCACAATGAATTTGTAGTTAACTCAAACACTAACACTAGTAAATCATCTTAAATCCAACGTCGGATGACACAATTCATACATTTTGCTAGTCATTACAACATTCCCTGACATACACAAAATTAGAATTTTGACTAAACCAATTTTACAGGTGGAGACCACGCAAGAGAAAATAATATCTCTAGAATTGACAACTAGTCCTAGTAGCGAGACCGCACCAGATCTTGAAGAGGCCGGCATTAGTTTAGGGGAAGGTGAGACCGAAGTAGGTGAGAATTCGCTTCAACCCGACATTGTCCAAGTTATAAACCCGTTGTTAGACGGCGGTGCTGGTCGAGTCACAGCCATCTCTGTGGGCCCCGCTGATAGGCTTACCGCCTACACTCAACCGCAGTAAAGTCCCGATCTATTTACTTGCTCATCTCCACCCTACAAACACCAGGTGTAATCCGCACTTGAATATAATAGTCGTAACGACCAATCGAATGCGGTTTCCTTAATTGATAATCTCCTACTACGAAACGAAATGTAAACTGAATGCTGGCTGCTACTGATTCTTTGTCCGCATATGTGGTCTGGTTTCAAATATAGTCCATGACAGCGCATTGGCTATAGTTTTTTATATACGAACGAACTCGATTGTAGATTTCTTCAACGAAACGAACAGCGATAAAGTATAAAATGAGTTTTCTATCAACTTTTTGTATTATTAACTGTGATAATAACTTTAGA
The DNA here is from genome assembly GCA_927399485.1 of Calamotropha paludella. Lineage (NCBI taxonomy): Eukaryota > Metazoa > Arthropoda > Insecta > Lepidoptera > Crambidae > Calamotropha > Calamotropha paludella. The sequence goes on along the minus strand of OV656815.1, from coordinate 13,685,980 downwards.
ATTCCACCGACTTCTTGTGTTACTTAGAAAGAAACTTGAAGAAATCAACCAGCGAGCTAACCTTGATGGCATTTTAATCTGATCACTTATTTTTTTATTTTACTTTTCGACGGAGATTTTAATTTTACTATAAGTAATAACTGTCTATTTTGATGTAGAACAATATTCTTCGAGTACTTTACGTATTTAATTTTAATTATTTCATTCCGTGCAAGTTTTAATGTTTGACTGTATTATGATGCTGTACCTGTTAAGGAAAAGTTTAGGGGATGTGATTGGATGATTAGTAGATATTGGACATGTCGAAAATATTAACGAGATATTATGATTCCATCGATAGATATAGTATTAAGGATGACGCTCATTCGTAAATGTACAAATGATGGCATCACAGGGCGTCGTCGGCCCGCACCCATTTCAAAATCATAGTTTGTACTATTGTTTTATCATAATATTTCTTGGTTAACTTGGAATATACATGTCATTTGTTAAAATTCGTACAGTATTCTTTGTGTTTACTGGTGTTCTAGTATTTTAATTTTTCGTTTTAGTAATTTTAGTTATTTTATGCATGTGGTGCCTTAATTCTTAAATGAATTTTATGCAATGTTCTTATATTTTAATTATTGTTGCAATTTATTTCCGGCACATTTTTTTTCATTATATATATATAATATAATGTATTTTTACAATAGTAAATTTATTTTAACCTTAGTGACCATAAATTATTTCATAAATTAAAACATTTGTATATCCTGTCTACCTTTTTTAATCTCAGGTAAATGTATATTTCCGCTGTGACTATGAAAATGTAATACTGTTTCGAATAATATTTAATTAATGTATCGTAAGAAAATAGATTTGGTGTATTTAAAGAAAGAATGTTTTTATGTGTGTCCTTTATACCTTTTTAAGGCTCTTAGCGATATGATTGTAAACTAATGAAAATATTGTATGTTTGTCCCAATTAAATGGTAATATATATATTTTAATAAAAGGATTGGATTGTTTTATTCAATCACACCACTAATATTTCGTTTTCATAAATATTTAATCAATAGTATAATATTTGAACACAATTTAAATTCTATTACATCTAATAAGGTCAACAAAAGTATCTTAAAAATAGCTAACGTTACTTGACTAATAGAATGGAACTATTTCTTTGGAGCTATGATGCCCTCCAGTTGCGCCTGAAACACAGGAAATATAATGATAATGATTTTTATATTTTGCGTTGTCAATGATATCTTATACGGCAAAAGTTAAGAGAAAAATAGTTAATAAAAAAACGACTCCTCACAAGTTGTTTTCAAGCGGAAGTATAATATATATATTTATAATCAGACAAATCTATTTAAGTATTATTTCTAAACAAAAAATCTGCATTATAATAGATGTCTCAAACAACCCACTTCCGATTTACGTATCTGAATTTCAGCGTGTAACAAACAGTGCGGTTTAACGTATGAATACAACGATTTATTGCGCATTAATATTTCGGGGCTTGTAGGGTCAAGATTCAAAGGAATGTACCATGTTAGACCAAAAATTGCTTCGCAAACATACTGAATGTACGAATTACTGAATGTAACATAGGATGGTATATCACTTATTCAATTTGTGATAAAAAATTTATACAATCTTATCCAAGTTCTAGTCCAAGTTCCGAACAACTGTACAGTTGATACAAGCACCATATTATTGATATCTCTCTGTAACAATAATTAAAGCAAACCAAGCAGTTTGTTGGTAATATACCGATAACATGATCAGTAGAACAACTCCAAAGGGTTCTAGAAACCATACAGCAGATCCTATTTCTTTGCGTTGTGTTTTAATTGAAAAAAAAATAAAAAAAAACCCACATATAGATTTTATTCATGCCTCGATTTCAACAGTCCGCTTTGTTGGGAACTATTGCTCTAAGTGTTATTATTCTTAGCCTAGTATCATGGTACATTAAAACCTAAAGTAAACCATTGAATGATCAAAGTAGAGGTTACCTTCAATTGAGCATTTGTTTTCTTTAACGCCAGTAACTCTTCCTGGTGCCGTTTCTCTTCAGCTGCCCGTAGCTCGGCGGCCCGGCGCTCTAGTTGTTCGGTCTTTTGTTTCAACTCCATGCATTGCTTTTCCAAAGCAGAACGCTCTGCCTCTAACTTGGCCACTTGGTCCATTAGGTCGGATTTTCCTTGCTCTGACTAAATAAACAATAAGATGTATTAACAAAATAATGGATAGCTATCCTAGTTACAGTACCTACTTTTAAGTTGGAAATAGAAAATTACTTTTAACTGCATTATTCAGTATCAGTCTTTGTCGTCTTAATTGAAATGAAAAAGTTTATTAATTCTGCTAGAGTTACTTACTTGCAATGCTTTTCTCATACCAAAAGCAATCGAACTACAATACAAAGTTTGATATGCCTCCATAGTTATCCTTGCTTCATCGCGTACCCTCAAAAGCAGCAGTCCTCTTTCGCCACAATTAATTGTTACCTGAAATAAGCTATCACATTTATAAAGTTAGAAACCGTACAATATACTATACAATACTCAGGTTTTATTCGAACCGTTTGCCTTGACTGTATAGCTCTTATACTGGCAGATAACTACGCGCCTCGAACGCGTAGCCGTTTGTAGTTAGTCACCTAGACACGAAAAGAGGGCGCTAACGATTCAGCTAAGAAAGACTAGAGGAAATTCAACGTATCCGTCAAAGTCTCTGTAGCTCATTTGATTAAGATTAAAGTCATCACAACTTGTTCCAGCACTCAATTGGAAAACCAACTCTATATCTCAAATATAACATTCTAGTCATTCTAACGGGGTAGTCGTTAACTAAAGAATGTTATTGAATGTAAATAAATCGTAATTGTTAGATTAGTTACCTGACGAATCAACTCGTCAAAACACTGCGTGTAAAGTTGTCTGCGCACCGGACAAATGCCCGTCTCCCTAGCTTGCCGCTGCTGCAGGCGAGTGTCGAGCATCTCTTGAAGATTTATCACATCCAGACGAGTGGCAGGAGTCGAAGATATCTAAAAATAAAACTGGAAATTTATAGACATAGTGAAGCACCCCTGTTCATTACAATTAACTGCATTCATCAACCGAAAGGTTACAGACTCTTGACGCCTCCCACCCAAAATAAAATCCCACGGATTTCTGTGGGTGGGTCCCGTTACCTACTGAGCGATCGTTCCCTCCGGCCCATCAACATTCCATTATATTCCTGAAGTGGCAGGTAAAAGGTAGGGTTATTTTGTTTACCATCATGTTTCAATGTTGAATTAAATACAACGAATGAAGATATAGATGAGACAACTACTACATTATCAGAACAACTTACAAATATTCAGCAAGAAGAAGAAGACATAACTATTGACGTAGAATTATTAGATGATTATTAATCAGATTAATCCATTTTTAAAATTACTAATAATTTATTCTACCCTTATCATTTTTAATCATAACTATTATTGAATAAGTAACATTTAATCACAATAGAACGTAGAATATGCCTACCGGGGAAACCACGTTAAAATTATACTAGATTTAAAAAATCTAAAAATCCCACGTTTTTCAATGTCCTAAAAAGAATAAAATAACCCTGCGGGGCAAAGCGAGGGGCCACTCAAAACGTGGGGGCGCATATTACTAAGAGGAGATTTTAAAGAGATGAATGACATGCATTGATGCCGATTATTGTAAAGATGCGCCCCCACGTTTTGATTTATCTATAAGTAATAATTTTAAGAATTTGACGACCTCCTTGGCCGCTTGGGTTTTTATGATAACGTTAGTGGCGAGGTCCCGGATTCAATCCCCGGCTCAATGTAGCAAACGAATTTTTCTATTTTGACTAGGGTCGTGTTGTGCTACCGTCGTTGTTTCTGAAGTCCATAACACCAGACCCCTCTTCCCTACTGAGCACTCTGGGCAAATGCATGTTAGCTAACTAAACCATTATCAACATTTATTACTGAAAAACTTATTTAATTAGAGTAAATCAAACCTCAATTAGGAACTATATTATCGACTTGCTTATTAGCTTTTGCATGTGCAAAGCTACTCTACTCTCGCCCAAAATAAGGCTATCGAATTTCAGCATGCTTAGATAATTTTAAATATGTGAGAATCGCCCCATTTAAATTAATTTTTTATCGATTCATCTATTGACTGTCACTAAAAAAAAACTGTAACCTTGTTTATCTACTTTCATTGTCTATTCTAGTAATAAAAAAGTGTTCTGTCAGAAGAATACCCCATTATTCTTATATGCTTAGGGCCTCCAATAGGTTAAAGACGGCCCTGTATAACACAAGTGCTTAAACTACTTAACTTGGGTTCAGAACAATGTATCTGATGTTGTCTTATATTATAATTATACGGAACGTGCATCTTTCTTAAAAAAACCATATATAATATATTGCAGTCACGATCTGACCCAAACCTTCCATACTCTGCAGTAGCGGATCCAAGATTGGTGGGTATAGTGGGCTCGAGGCTTTCGCAAAATGAACTAAGTCCACACATGACAAATCTCAAGTTATACTTAATACTGAACTAATTATTTTTTTATGACTATGGCAATTAAAAGTATCGGTATCAGTTTAGGACAAGTTATGGAAAACTATAGATATACTAACCGCCCTGTATAACATGGTAAGAGCACGCTACACTCATGTCAACAAGTGACTCCGTTTATTTTGCAATCAGAAAAATAACTAGTCACGCATAGTTATTTGTTTCGTAGGCATCTAAATAAACAAAAATATAGATGATATTACCTTCTGTGTCCAGATCTGTCCATCTTCTTCCCATTCTTTAGGGGGTAGAATAGCATTTAAGATTTCCTCTGTCTCTCGTTTAGCTTCTGTCGGAATGCACGGTTGAGCCGCAGCCACAGCACCGGGAGAAGACTAGATTTGAAATTGTATTTCGATGAATTATCGCATAATTTAAAAAAAGTAAAAAACGGTTATAATAAAAAGCTTAGTTCTAGTTTTAAAATTAATAAGCTTAAAATGGCTTATGAAAACAAGAAATCTGCCTTCTGTTAGTTTCATTACGTAACCTCAACCTTATCATAACAAAATTTAGTACGAAAAACACTTACTATTTTCTCTGGTTGTTTAGTTACTAAGACAGGGTTATCATAGCGAACTAATGTTTCTTCCGCAGACACAGGAGCTCTTTCACCCATTGTAGAATAGCCAGTAAATCTATATGTATTCAATTATGGTTATAACTATCTTCAATATAAGTTTTATTCAATACAAATAACTAAGATACACATAAATTGTAACCACTCCGTTTTAATACTGTACACAATAATATTTGAAACCATGGCAACAACGGATTGCTAAGCAACCACTTGTATTAAAATTACTCTGTGTAAACAGCTCTGCTTAGGGGCTGTCCATTAATCACGTGAGGCTCGAAAGGGGGGGAGGGGTCCATAAAAAAATCACGAAATATCACAAGGGGGGAGGGGGGATGTAGTAATATATCACGTGTATTTATTTTTTCAGCAAACGCGCGATACTGAACCGAAAAGTGGCGTGACGTGTATTTAATTTTTCGCCAAACGCGTACAAAACTAAAGCGGCTTACTACTTCTTTAGTTCGATGTTGGCGCCGAAGTTGAGATCTGATGACAACTCTATGCCATAAAGCTCAAGGCTGTCGGTATCAGGTACAGATGTACCTCGGTACGAAAGTAGGATTGAGGTTGAAGGAACTCCTTTTTGCAGTGAAAATACACGCTTGGGTTTTGGAGGTGTTGAAATGGACGAGGTTACTGTCACCCCACTGGGAAACGTGGCTCAACCTCTTATTCGTTCGCTCAACCATGGCCTCTCTCATCAATATCACGTCGTCACCGCTGGCTTTTGAATTAGATAGGTATCTCTCTACGACAGTACTGTCGTCTGCATACCCAACAATTCCAGGTAGCAACAGGTCGTTGATGTGCAGCAGGAGAAGTGTCGCAGAGAGAACAGACCTCTGAGGAACTCCGGCATCAATAGCCACTAAGTCAGAGGAGCAGCCATCGATAACTACTCTGATCGACCGTTCTGTCAGGAAATCGGCTATCCAATTACAAAAGTCAGCGGGGATACCATACGCAGGAAGTTTGCGCAGCAGACTAGCGTGTCAAACCCTGTCAAAAGCCTTCGAGATGTCAAGTGACTCGGCAAGTGCTTCGACGTGCATCTCGAGGGCCTCGCCCCAGCAGTGCGTCACATAAACTAGAAGATCCCCAGTTGAACGTCCACGGCGAAACCCATATTGACCGTCACTGAGAAGATCATTGTTTTCTAGGTACGAGAGCAACTTACTGTTCAGCAATTTTTCCATTACTTTACATAGTATGGAAGTGATGGCGATCGGTCGGTAATTGCATGGGTCGGCACGACAACCCTTTTTGGGTACTGGCTGCACATTGGCAAGCTTCCAGGATTTTGGTACGGTTCTTATTTTGAGAGAGAGGCGATACAAGCGTGTTAGCACAGGAGACAGCTCGGGTGCACAATACCTCAGCACTCTTGCTGGTATACAATCAGGACCACAGGCTTTATTCACGTCCAGACCAAGTAAGACTCTACGGACCTGCTTATTGTGAATTGTGATCTCCGATATTGAAGAATCACATCGAGGTATGTTTGGTGGGTGTTGAGAGCCTGTGTCTAGACGGGAACTGCTTGCAAACAGAGAGGCAAATAAATTTGCTTTTTCAGTTGCAGAATGAGCCAGTGACCCGTCAGGTTTCAGCAAAGGGTAAAGCAAAAGCAAATAAATAATTTGAATTTGAATAACATAGGACGGCAGAAATTTACTTCGACTGACTTCGGAAGGGACCAGAACTGTTTGCTTCCATTTGGGTAGGATGACAGTTTCGTCCCTATTCGGTTGATGTGGTTTAATCTTGCTTTAAGAATGGCCCTTTTGCATGACTTGGCGGCCGAATTATAGGCTCTCTTCTTCGATCGGATTCTCCGTGCGCGGACCTTGCGATCGCGGACTTGCACCCAAGCCTGGTAAGCAGACTGTTTTCGGGCCTCAGCACGAGCACAGGCCGCATTATACCAGGGCCGGGACTTGTAACCGAGCGGGATGTCGGAGAATGGAATAAAATACTCCATTCCCTGCCGAATTACATCTGCAATCGCATCAGCGGTACACGATGGGTCGCTCGAAGAGAAGCAAGTTTGCCGCCAGGGATAAGATGCAAATAAAATACGAATCTCGTCCCAATTTGCTGACTCGTAACGCCATACCCGCCTCATGCCCCTGGGTCTATCATGCGGAGGAGAGCAGATCGATACGGATTTTACCCCACAATGGTCGGACGACCCCAGTGGAGCTAAGACCGATACCGAATGTCTCAGGATCAGTTGTCAGCAGTAAGTCAAGACAATTGGGTGTGTGGCCAGCAATATCTGGAATTCGCGTCGCTTGGTCCACCATCTGAGTAAGATTTAGCGCTAGGGCACGCTTCTCTCCCAGCATGGTCAGTTTTCTGGTATGGGAACAGCCACTTTTTATGGTGAGCGTTGAAGTCCCCCAGAAAAACAAGCTCCGCCGCTGGATATCGCACAGTTGCCAAGTCTGCCGTGTCTGTGAGGTAATCTTTGAGCCGAGTCGTCTCCCGGTTATCGCTGTGCAATCGGTAAACACAGATTTAGAGCTTCTTCTCTACCCCGGTGTCCACCAGAAGCCAAATAACGGAAAACTCAGACTTTTTAAAGCATCAGAGACGCCTACAGCAAATGTATTACGGACGAACACACAGACCCCCCTACACTCATCTTGAACTTATGCCCAAGCGTGTAACCAGGGCAATTGAGGTACGCCTCATCCGACGGGGTTGCTATCTGAGTATCCGTTAAGAAGAGTAGGTGCGGCTTCTCGGTCTCCAGATGATGATGGACCGGATCGAGATTTGAGTGCAGTCCTCTGATGTTCGCGAAGTGCACTTTTTATTGGAGGAAGTGGAGCCGTTGTTTAACTTTCTTCTTGTGCTTCTGGATCATAGTGGTTAATGTTGGGGGGTTGGATTTTCAGTCGAGACGCTAATCAGTCGACCATTAAAGTACTCTTAAGCTAAGCTAACCACAGAATAGAACTTACCTGGAGACTGCGGGGACGCCCGAATCCTCCCATCGGGTCCTCCCATCCAATCGCCAACTGGCACGGTGGAGCATTTCGGGATTTTTCGCAAGTTGGCGAGGCAGCCTTTCACGCGTAGCTCGTTGGGCCCCCTACTAACTGCGGTCGGCCAATGGCTAAACCGTGATTCGGATCCCGCTACCCTCCAGAATGACTTACCTGGTACAGCATTGCCAAGATACCAATACCGGTCTTAAGTTGCGCAACTGACTTATTACCAACCCCGATAGGCACTGGTACTCCCGCCCTCCAACGGAACGCAGCAGAGCTGCTTGGCGACGGATTTCGGCAGGATGGTGGTCGCAAGCCAGGCGGCCCCTTACGGAGCCTACCACCGCTGCTGGGATCATCAGCCGTCACCATGGGCGGAGTTGGTCCGTAATGCCGTTGCCCGGCGTGGACCGCTAGGAGGTAGATCCCACCCACCCCAAAACCTGCAACCTCTCTATCTACCTCTAAACGTTATTATTGTAGTCTTTAATTTTATATAATGTAATAAGATGATACTTATACCTGTATTTAAAAAATATAAGATTCTTTGTAGGTACTAAAAAATACACGTGATATAGTGGGGGGGGGGGGGGGGGTTAGTCTGAAACCTCACCATGTATCACCAAGGGGGAGGGGGGGTTAAAAAATGCCAAAAAAAACATCACGTGATTAATGGACGGCCCCTTAGGTAACTCTAATTCTGTATTATATGTGGTCAGTAAGGTATAAAGTTCTTGTGGTTTGAAATCTCAGGGTTTATGAGGGTTCTGAGAACACGTCCCGATCTGCACCTAATTAGCATTATTATATTTAAAACCATTATTGTTAGCAAAAATGAAAAAGCCTTGGGTATCGTAATTTAATATTCCAGACGTTGCATTATGATGACAACTTTTTGCAGTGGGGCGTCCTGCTCACAACTTGCACTTTGCAATAGTCTAAAGTATGTTATCGGTAAAAATAAATAAGATTTAGAAAAATTTGTCCTGAAGCTGCATAAAAAATTTGCATACTAAATGCAAAACGAGTTCAGCCTATCATAGAAGAAATCAAAAGTCAAACCAATTTTAGCATGACTTGCAGTGAAATTTTTAATTAGGATGTTATAAAACCAAAGAAATCTTAGGTAGCTAATTGTAACGAATTTTGACCGCAGAAATTGTGTCGGCAGCAAATTTAAAAAAAATCATTTTACTTTCGATTTTATTTTAATATTTCGTATTTCTACTAGACCAGAAACTCGGACTATTTATGATTAAATTCAGATTTACTAATAATATAAGTAGTAAAACATAATAAATTGAACTTAGTTTTTTTCTTGTTTGTGTTTATTTCGATTTATATCTCGAAATACCGATTGGTAACAAATCGGACCTGGCAACAATAATTGGAGCGATATGTGCTATAAAGTTTCAAGATTTTCAAGTACCCATGTCTTTGGAGCCATATTGTAAGTAATTCAACTTATTTCAACTGAAATAATTTCTGAACGATTGATCATTCGTTACATTGTTTCACATCAAATTACAACTAATTAAAAAGAAGTAGTTTACAGATTTAAAAACGTGCGACAAATCGTTTCAAAATCCAGCAAACATATAAAGTTTATGCCAGCAGGATTTTGAATAAAGATTTTCAACCATTATAGATAAAAATAATCACGTCCATTTTTACACCACCCGTTCACACTTACGAGTATCATAAAAGGAGCCTGAGGCCTAAGTGCGAGTTTACGCTTCGATACTCGATATCGTCCGCGTAAAATATTCCTACGGATTTTTATATGAGCGCCCCTAGCGGTAACCATCAGTAACTACGAATCTTCATAGTAATCTGTAACCCGCGCTCGATAACGAGTGTCGAATGAGTAAACTCCCACTAAGCCCTCAGATACTGGAGATAATCACCAAACACCCCCCCATAGGCCACAAAATGGGCAGCATTTTTCCGAATTAAGGTTTGCTGCTATCTCCATCTCGCCTGCCAAGCATGGAGATTAGGCTCCCATTTATAAGAGAGGCTTCCGTCTAACAGTAGATGTCTTTCGGTTGAGATGATGATCATAAAAGCTATATTATATTTCGTATTAATACATTCGGTTTACTATAATATTATGAGTCTGTAGTATTACAGTGTATTCTATTACGAGATGAAAATAAAACAAGGTATTCCCAAATGTTTTTTATTTTTAACAGTTAACATCTACATTAATGCGACAGTCTTGATATTTAGTTGTTAATTCTTATTAGTTCTTGAGTATAGTAAATAACATAAATAATGCCTGTAATATTCTGAGTGGCTTTAGAAAGAGCAGCTTTAAAATAATATTATATCGCGCTCGAAATAAATAACTTTTAAGGAATCATCCACATATCTTTATCAATCACACTATACTTACATCACTGATTCAATGAAACACAACAATAATAATATTTTTTTACACAGAAATATCTATCAGTCCCCAGTACAGCTATTGTTTATTTTTTTTTTACACAATCTATGTGGTTAACAAATATTTGGCCCACCTTATAATCAGTCATTATAGGGGATTGAAATAACACTCCCTGACTTAACTGACTGTGTGGGGATGACCATATCGGATATTGATTTGTAGCTATATGACTTTGCATTGTCCAAAGAAACACTTCAAAAATGCATCCTTATTTATTGAGAATCACTACTGGAACTCGAACTGGAGTCTGTGGACATAACTTCAACATCTTCCTGGGTGTGAGCATCTTTGCTGCGTCCATCGATTGCCACAGAATTGCCTCCACCCACTGACATGTGCAATTCACCTGATGGATGCCATGTAAACTGGTTGGTAGAAGGTGCTGGTACTGGAACAATTCATTGTTATAGATTAGATTATCAATTAACATTGCAACAAAAACTATCTTTAAAAAGTATATGTCCAGGGCTTGAAACCAGTTCAAAATTAATTAAGTGGTATTCTTGACGTAAAACCAGCACAGTTCTGTTCCGGTACGAAATTAAGAGGTGCGATATGTGGAACCTAAATATACTGGTTTATGCGTAGCAACTGTTGGGACAGTGAGACCCATTGCAATTTTTTGTAACCTATTGAAGTACCCGCATGACACGCGCCTGTGTTACCGAGAAAAATGCGAGAAGACAAACGCCAGACGCTTACGTCGCTCGCGAAACACAATGAAGTAACATTGAGTGTAAAAAATTGGTTAATCAGAAATACCCAGTTTGTCAAAAACTGGTTCAAAAGAACCAATTTTTTTAAAGTTCTATGTGTGATTTAATCAAACCTGTTCAAAAAAACAACCAGTTTTTAAATCCTGCACATGTCACAATAGTCTGATTACCAGAGACTGGGATAGTCTTATTCCGGAACCTTACAGAACTTACGGCTGGACTAGGTATATAGATACCTAGTCCAGCCAAAAGTTCTGTTACAAATTAATGTACATTTTTTTTATGAAATAATGTAATATTACTAAAACTTATATGTACATATTTATTAGTCTCAGCAAAAATAAATAAATTCTATTTGAAATGGCCACTTTTGGCTTTTATAGAGCCCTCTAACGTGTCTGGTCACGAATCTATGGATTTACGCTCTGTTTCCATGGGAAATTTCGCCACTGCTTGCTTCAGAGATTTTTTAAGAGACTCGATGTCGCCCTGTAGTTTAGAGCAGGCCATGTTCTCTAAAACTGACCATAATTTGTAGTCTAAAGGGTTGGGGACTGGGATAGATGAGGACCAATCTTCAGCTCTTATAAAGTCGGGAACGTTGGTTTCAAGCCAGGCTTGGGTAGTTTGTGACTTGTGATCGGTGCAGAGTCCTGCTGGAAAGTGCACAGTACATTTTCAAAAACTGTATTACTGAGAGATTTCTCAACACAATCAAGGACAGTCTCTTGATATACTTTGGCTGAAGTTTTCACTCCTTTTTTACAAAGATGTAGCTTTGTGACGCATTGATAAGACATTCCCCACCAAACCATCACTGACTCAGGATGATGACCAAGTTGTAGCTTTCCGACCACTTGAGCAGCTTCTTTAGAACTGTGAGTGTACACCTTATCATATTGCTTATTGTTGTGCTCTTCAATCGTGAAAATGTTTTCATTGGTAAAGAGAATATTTCTGTGCCTTTCACATGCAACACACATTGTGACAGAAGGCATTCTGATCGATCCACTCTCTTTAATTGTAATGATTGATTTAGTACCAACTTTGTGCAAGGCAATCACTGCAATCCTATTTTCTTGAACACCCCATTCCATATTATACTTTGATAATAATGTACACGAAAAAATATGTGAAATGACGCGAAAGCAAAAAGAAGTTTTTAAAATAATAAATGCATTCCAAATTCAAAATAATTAAAAAGTTGAAAAGAAGAAAAGGTGGTTTTATGTAACAGTATTTATGGCCAGACTAGTTATATTTTATTCTTTATTGAAAACTAGCAACTACCAAACATTATACCAATAGTGAATAAATATTTTCCAGTCAAAGTATGAAGTTGCTTTAAGGAATTATATAACTCAGTAAATTATTAGAAACTCAACTCAAAAATAAATCATAATTAACATTTATGACTTCATTATAGGTAACTATAGATTGAGAAAAATTAATAAGAAAAATCATTATGTATGGATAACAGCTAATGAACCACAAACTGTATAATTTTTTTGATTGAAATTGGACTCTATGGGAGGGACTAAGCTAAAAATTGAATGGATAAATTTAAGTTTTGAATAGGTTTATGTCATGTTGATTGTACTAAATAATACTAAGAATCTTAATAAATGGGAATAGCAAACTATAGTATGAGTAATAATAAACTACATAATAAGGAAGTTTACCTCCACCCGTAGTTATTCTGTGTAGTTCATTCAATGTTGATGGAGTGTGGCCATTGTTGACAGGCAAGTCACTAGGACGGCCAATCATCCCCAATCTCATTTCAAGGTCTGTAGGGTACGGTCTTCGAGGATCACCAGGTTGCCATGATAGAGGTGCACTGACTGCGTTTGATGCACTTATTCTGAGTAAAACCAAAAAGGTGAGTAACCTAATATTTTACCCACTTCATTATCTTAACAAAAAGTTAACATATTCTAGAAGATACTGTAATCTTTTCTTTTTGGTAATATTTTCAAAACAGATGTAGCCTTAAAGAACTAATTCTTAAAAGATAAAATAATTATTAACTGCGGCAATCAAATGAGCAATTGAAAATTATTATATTTTTTTTAAAACTTGATGCACACACATATTTTTTCATGAATAATGTTACCAGTGTTAGAGTAATTTATGTTTAGATGTTTAGTTTAGAGATTATTTATCATTAGTATATAAGTAGTTTCTTTATAAGTAAGTAAAAAGAACAAGATCTAATAAAAAAGTATACCTGTGGGCAAACTTGATCAACTCCTCTGAAGAAACTGGTCTCTTTCTAGATTTAACAATAGATGCAAGTTTCTGTCTAGCTTGATACAATGACGTTGCCAGAATTTGTTCTGCATCTTTTAATTGCCGTTGTAAATGATGAATATCTTGATCCTTAAAGATTATAGGAACAATTAAGCTTTAAAACATTGTTGTATCACAGACAACACTAAATGTTTGAATATGAAACATTGGAGTTTCATGGGAAATTTTCTCATAAACTACCAGTGTAACATGCAGTGCATTAGCATTTCTATACACTACTCCATGATGTAATAAAACTTTTAAGTCCTGTGATGGAACCATTTTATCTGCCATGCCTAACTCAAAACTATAGTGAATACCTTAGCATTGTGTAAACATTGCTATTACTATGAGTTACGATTAAACATTCTCCTAAGTAGCTTATTGCAGTAGCTTAATGCAGTAGCTCATTGAAGGTTCATGACATGACATGAATGCATCACTGTTATTAGTTTAGCAACTTGCATTAATATTAATAAAATAAATAAAATAAGCAAGAGTGGCCACCTTGTTATCAACTTCAGCTTTTAGCTCGTTCATCTTCTGTTGGATCTTAGCTTGTTCTTCCGCTAACTCTAAAGTTTTCTTAAGTTCCACATCTTTGGCTAATAGCAAATCTGTCAGTTGAGCATGATCTGCAGCTGATAACTTTTGAGACTTGGGTGCTATCGATACTTCTATGATTTCTCTGAAATATAAAAAGAGACAATAATAAATATAATAAAAATATTGTATGCTCTGATTCTTTGGCAAAAGAATCTTACTTTGCTATTAGCTCTATGTCGTCAATAAGAGAAAGTAGCCGATCTTTGGTACTCAAATGAGAGGCCATAGTAATGATAAGTAAACAATAATATGCAACGTATAAAAGTAATTGAGACAAAATCTTGGACTTTCGAATTTCAAGCGAACGAAATACATACAATACAATCTGCTTTTTATTGTTACTTTTTATTAAGTTTTCCTATAATGCAAGGCAAAGGGTTAAATGCTCATGCAGCCGAGTCTAAGTAATTTCTTTCCCTATTTAGATAAAGTAGAACAATGATTATTAATTATGCTTGATCAATGAATAACGAATGAATAATATAACAAACTTTAACTTTATGTGTCAGTAAAGGTGTAGGGCTTTACTGACCTCTCCATGTAGTTCTTAAGAGAGCGTGAAAAGACACCTGCCTCAGTTTTGTTTCATCGTTACTATTCCACAACACAATTATCATACACTAATCGCCACATAATTGTTTTCCATAAAATCAAAATTACTTATCTAAGTGACAAGCAGTGGGTAACTCGAGAAACCTCCCCTAAGAAATGGGGTATTGTGCCATAGTCTTCACGCTTCTCTCGGAACGAATTTAGAAAAAAATGCTGCCCATTTCATGGTCTACCGAAGGTGTATAAGGAACGAAACCTTAAGTACCTATCAGTGTTAGTTTTATTTTACTCTACCGAACACTACCCTACATGAGGTGTTCAACTTATCAACGACGTATGTATTTAAACAGCGTCTGAACAGCTATACAATACAAAAATATATCCTAATAACTAATATTTAATATCGATAGTTACCCTCAGGGCCGGATTTGGAGGTTTGGAGGCTGCGGGGCAGTAGGGGTTCCTACCTAATTATTTTCTAAAAAAAGATCAAAATCGTTGAATCAAAATATGGTTTCAAAGCTCATCTATATTCTTCCATATAGAAAATAAAAAAAACTATTTGAAAAAAAACGTGATCGTTGCTGACCACTTTAAATTAGGGTAGAGTGGGAATTGCGACATGAGGTAAATGTCGAACATAAAATGCCAAAAGCTATTCGAAAAAAAAACGATGATAAAATACCAACCAAAATAGAAATCAATACCGCGATACGAAATGTCGTAAAAGTTGAAGTTCAGCAGTAGTCCAATTCCAACCCAACTCAACTGCATATTATTATGGCGATTGCCCCCCAGTTCAACTGCGCCATTTGTTACGCGTACACTTGAATGCGTTTGTTTCATAAGATTCCTTTAGTACATAGTTTGATTGGAGATCGATCACAGTACTATATGTCTTTTTTTCCCTCCTAATTTAAATTTAAAGATATCATCTATCGGTTTTCAGTCGGTTTTATGTTATGCATATCTTTAAGTAGACGCCATTTTAAAAATCATTATATAGAAAAAAACAAAAATTATGTGTGTAGAAAAGGATAGAAAATAAAAAAATACATGAAAACAGACAAGAAATCACGTGATTGATAGGAATCATTGGTTTTAGGAAAAGAGCAGTTGTTAAAAGAAACCTATAGCACTCGAATTTTCTAAGAAAATAGTAAGGCTTAGAAGGCCTGCTACTAAATATATCTTGGTCTGTTTTTTAATATATGATTAAATTAAAGTTCCATGGAAATATTTAATCAAAGTATTGAAGCCTAGTTATTGATTTTTAAGCACTTAAACTTTTAAACAATTTCATTTGAAAAAAAGTTTAATTCTAATAGATATTTGCTTTTTGCATTTTAAGTAGGTATTTTAACGATTACGTGTTAACGTTATTTATAACTATTTAAGACTTTTTTTTAAGAAAATCTCATTAAAAGTATAATAAAAATTTTCCTCGTATTAAGTAATTTACTGCAGTATGTGTGAGTAAATCTCATAAAATTTATAGTGATGCTACTTATATCCAAATCAGATAACAATGTTATCTAATTACTTATTTTGATAGAGTTGATAAAATGTCACTTACTTATGGCATAGATAAATTATAGTTCATAGTTTCTGCATAAAGTTTTAACGCCATGGCAGGTGTTAATTCAATTATAATATAGATATGCTTAATGGTGAAAAACTATACTAGTGTCTATTATTAGTAGTCTCATTAAAAAAAAAGAGTAAGGTAATGAGCGGACGTAACTAATTAACGTTCTTCAAGTACCGAGTTAACATTCTTGTTTCATCACAAGGTAAATAAACGGCGACCGGCTCTATATTACGGCCGTATTAACAGAAAACATTCAACTATATGCGTTGTGTATGTCTGCAAACCGGTATGACTGAGCATGCTGCCGCTGCGTGATCAGCTGTAGGGGCGAGGGGCGAGGAGATTGCAGGGAAAGAGGACGAGCACGCACTGAGCATGCGCTTACCACGTGTTCACGGGTGTCACAGTCTGGGAAACTCTCAGTTGATTCATTCACACCTAGTGAAAACTATAAGTATAGCGCTGCTATACGGAACACTTACCGAACAGGTGATATGAGTAAAGTATTTGTTATTTATTACCAGTGTCGCAAAATTCGTTGTAGATACATGGATATACTAAACAAGTACAGATTCGTTGGTTCAAATAAGTATTAATGTAGTAGCTTATCTATAAATTTCAGCGCACATTCCTAAGCATATTGTCGCCAGCCTAATAAAGTCCCCATTGATGGGGTTCAGACCTAACTCATAAATAAAAACACCATAAGGAGAATGGATCATGATTCATGAACCACCACACGGTCGTGGATCCAGTACGGATTGCTGTGTTCCAACGACTTTAGATGACCAGCAGCTTAACGTATCTTTCGAAGCAGGGAACAGCTCGAGCTAATAAATTTGTGATCACTCATGAATTCATGTTCCAATCTAGCAAAAGATGCTGAATCTCCACAATCATAGACAGAATGTGGTACTTAAAAAATTTGCTGCAGAACTCTTTTAAAAATCTGACATGCTATTATTTTATTACATTATGTAATTTAAGTTTTGCTTAGGTATTGTATACTTAATATTTTTTAGGCTGTGGTATAGATTTTTTTTACATAGCGGCGCTAGTAGAGGGGACGTTGCGGTGGGCGGGGGAACGTGGCTTGTTGTTCGTTTCGACCGTACCCTGCTGACTCCGTCGTGTTTTCAATTCAACAACCAGTAAGCATTTGGCAGTCGAGGTGTTACTGGCTCCTCTGCCAATCTAATGGAACAGCGTTCCTTCGAGCAAGTGTCGTCTGCAATTGTGTTCAACAAATCAAACATTCGTCACAAACGCGACAACTGTCGTAAACAGCAAATCCTGCTCCTGCTATTATGTTGTTTAAACGGATCATTGAAGGAAAGTCCATGTTGAATGCCGATGTGAAAAACAAAGCGCCGGAGAAATGTTCTAGAAGGAAGTCGGAATGCGAGGGTTGTGGCGAACATTCGACGTAAGTTGATTGTTATTGTTTTGGCAACACGACCCGAACTAGTGCTTATCATAAAAAGAAAACCGGTCAGGTGTCTAGAAGGCCATGTACCTGGGTTTTTATTGATTAATGATTACATTAGCTACTCCTTCACAAAACCTATTCTTGTCAATTATTATATTTTATTTATACATATTAAGCAGATGATTTAAAAGCATCCTCTTATGTATGTCTACGAGTCTTTTGGGATAGTAGCTATAATTAGATAATTGATAATCTCCTTCACTATCGTTTTGATAATTATAAGTAGTCCTATAATTAACTCATTAGACCACAACAATCTAAAACAGTTTAACAAGCTGTTTTGTAGGAGATCAAATAACATTTAGACAAGATGAGTAATGTGGCAAAATTTTGTAAACATTGTTATAGTCAAATGATTTGTTATTATTATTGTTGTAAATTATAAGTACATATATGTTTTCTTGTTAACTGTCAATCAGCACCGGCGAATGACTATAAAGGGTTTTATTAATAGAATAATATTTTAAAAATAGGCACTTACCTCCTATAAAGTAATTAATAAACATAGACGTAATAAAGACTCTTTGCCTAATACACAAAGTAGGCGTTTTCGTGACTTCGGAATTAGTCAATATTTCTTCATTATTTGATAATTCTTACCAAGAATAATTGAAAGTTACATATACAGTTTTAAGTTATACAAAAGTGCAACACATGACATTGCTAACACATACAATTTAGCGATTATATCTTTAATCCTTATTAGGATACATATATTAGGATCTATACCTTCTTAACCGATTCGTTGCTACATACAATTACCAGAAACGAAGGCTACGAGCTTGATTTACTTAAAAAATTAAGATAGTTTTATTCTGGGTAGATTTCCCTATAAGTTAATTTAAAGGAGTTATCGTCGTTTAAAAAACGACACGGCTCCAGTGGCTAGCGCCACACGCAAAGGAATGTGCAAGCAAAGAATCAGTTAACAAAATCATGTTCCCTCTTAAAGGGGCTACAAGTTGAGCAACAAACTGCTTCAAAAACGTGTTGTTTGTTATAGCGGAAAGCTACCTCGGATTCCATTAAATACAACGATCCTCTTACATAATAATGTAAAATGATGACCGTCCACGTGTCGCATAAGAGCCACAACATAATATGCTCTCGTAATCTGTAAACATGTTAGTAGCTGTGTTTGTTGACCTAAATAAAGCTCTTGTTGAAAAAAACAAAAACAGTTTTTTAATTTTGTCAACATAATAACATTTTAGACCTTGCAAACACACACTTAAATCCAAATCATGTGATTTTTGGACCCCAAGCACTTCGATGGTCATAGGAGCTATAACTGGTATTATGTCATTGTCATTAAGGCCATGTTCGTATACGCTTGTTTAAAAAGTAACTGTTTTACTTTCAAGTTCTGTGGGCAAACTTTCTAAAGTACAAATTTTGTGTTGAGAAAATAAGAAGATAGATTTCTCTCTTATATCAGTGTCACACAGTAGAAATTATACATTCCGAGTGGTTAACTGAACTTTCTGGAATTTTGAGAATTACAAGGAAAAAGGGTTCAGGTAAGAAAGGCTGCTCAGTTTTAAGTGTCTTTTATTTTACTCTTTTACCTGTTGACTCAACCGATGCACTACAGACACGATAATGTATCGATATTCAGACTGCGTATGAAAAGCCTGATCGTTCATCTGTAGAATAATGATCCTATTACGAATTCGAACCCGCAATCTCTTGTTATCCGGGCGATTGCGTTTTCAATTAAAGTTTCAATTTTAAGAGCAATCTGGACGATTGAGAGAGTGAGAGATCATGTACCTTTTTACCCGACTGCGCCAGAAGGAGGGTTATGTTTTTCGACAGTATGTATGTATAATCGTCTGGTACGCTCTGCGGCCTGAACGGTCCGATAGATTTTAGCTTGAGAGTTGTCGTTAGATTCGTCTTTACTGGAAGAGTGACACTGAGTATATCAAAATAAAAAAAAAACAAAATGGCGGATTTTTGGCGCCAAACTCATGAAGATCGTCATACGCGGTTGCACTTAAGAATCGCGAAAGTTGTAGCAGTCTGGACCCATTCTAGAAATGGAGACATGTGAACCCAAATCCAATCTATTGTCTAGACGGCTGTCTTTCTACTTTCTTGTTTAAGGGCATTTTCATTTCCAAATTACACAGACGCAGTCGGGTTTTCAGTTTTTTAATTTACCGTTTTTTTCGATCGTAGCTCGAAATTAGTACATTGTTGTGCTGAAATATTACTTGACTGTATTACCTGACAAATAACATTAAACTCACCATTCAACACTATGTCCACAATTTGATTGAGCACACAAAAGACAAAAGTACTTCGTAGGATGACGAAAGAGATGACCTGGGTAGTTAACGAGAACTTTGTGGTGGTGGAAATGAATTTGTGCAAGTATGATTGTCATAAACTTAAGAGAAAATGGAAATTATAAAAATTGAGGATTGAGAAAAGAAGGAATTTGGTTACAATTTATATTAACATGAGGCTGCTTATTTGATGATCGTTTGGTGCAACATTAGCAATCCTGCCTTTCGCACCGACGGTACTGGGTTCAAATCCCGGAAGGGGCAGATGTTTCTGTGATGAATACGAGAATTTGTACTAGAATCATGGGTAAAAAAATTTGTTTTCATATTTATAGTTAAGCATTTCCGCATAGGATCAATTGTCGGGGCCCCTTTTTCACCAAATTTTATCAGCAATTTTTGAACGACTTAACGCACACGTTTAACGCTTTGTTGGTAGCTCTCGAAGGAAATGCACGTCATGAATTTACAGAGGACGATGAACAGTCAGTCGGGCACAAAATCTATATTAAAAATCGGCAAAAAAAAAATGCCCGTTTTCTCGGTAGTTTGCTGGGACTGGTTATCCAGATAAACTGTTTTAGTAGGAGAGCTGGCACCTTTTTTTGGGTAGGTATTTGAGGCAAGCTGAGAATTTGTCCTATACCTCTCCTATCATACCCCAACACGGAACTGCAGACCTGGCTGAGGGGTAGCGGGTCTAACGCAACCCCTAAATTTTTGAAAATTATTTTTTTTTTTCTCAAAAAATATATTTGAGGCAATCTGAAATTTATATATGTTATAGTTTAATGTTTATAGAATACGAAAAAAAAAGCCAGGCGATTTGGTCGGGTCTTTAACACTGCCTGTATTTGCGGCATCAAATACCTACCCAAAAAAAGGTGCCAGCTCTCCTACTAAAACAGTTTATCTGGATAACCAGTCCCAGCTCTTGGACTATTTCTTACGTCGTCTCGATGAGGGCTCCCAGTTTATGTACAAAGTTGCTTTTACTAAAAGTAGTATTAAATACAAGTATAGTAAATAGACTCAGTTGGTACTAGGTAGTCTTCATTACACGTTGGTCTTGTAGGAGGTTATTTTTAGAAATAAACCTGTTAAAAGATAATAAAAATAAACTAGAAGACAACGTTGACGAGAATAAGGCATAATATTCTGTGTGAGAGAATTATAAGAATAAATTATTATTTATAAAAAATCAAACAACCCAGCTGAGGAATATTGTAAAAGCCATGGACATAGGCTGTGACAGCAGTTAACAGTGCATTGGAATTCTATAATCAGTTTTCCTACGCAGGTGGCTGCTATTTCAAATGTTTACAAGAATGGCTAGAGGATACTATTATTCGACTGCAATTTTTTCAATGACAAAATAATGTGGCACCATTATTTAAGTACATATTTATATTATTATGATATTGACTTCATTTTCTCAATGACGCGACCGACAAAGAACATGATATTAAAATTTATTTTTAGACTTAACATCAGTCGATATAAAAGATATCTAAATATGTATGAAAAAGCTAATAGCAAAAATATTAACAAGCACTTACGTAAGTATGTTATGTCAATTTTATTTCTGGCCGCATTTTACATAATTAATCCACAGATGACCAATATGTTCAGCTAGAAAAATCCTATTCGATTTTTAAGTTGCATTAGTTTTGTAAGTTGCAAATAATTTTTAGGATTCTGTACCTCAAAAGGAAAAAACGGAACTCTTATACTATAGGATCACTTTGTTGTCGGTCTGTTTGTCAAGACCTTTTATCTCGGGAACGCGTGGAGGTATCGAGTTGAAATTATGAAATGTATATAATGTAATAAAACCGTATAGTCAGGTCTTCAGTCTCTTGAAGCTGAGAAAAAATCGAACTTCTAAGTTAACT
This sequence comes from Calamotropha paludella, assembly GCA_927399485.1. Classification (NCBI taxonomy): domain Eukaryota; kingdom Metazoa; phylum Arthropoda; class Insecta; order Lepidoptera; family Crambidae; genus Calamotropha; species Calamotropha paludella. The sequence continues at coordinate 13,663,922 of OV656815.1, read as the reverse complement.
TAAAAAAGTTACGGCCGATTCTGCCGCAAAAAACTTTATTTCGATACCTACTCTTAAGGCATATGGTATTGGCAAATAATATTGTCTTATAATAAAAATCAAGGAAAAATCTGAAAGCTTTACATTTGTAATTAAATCATAAAAAATATAGTCTTTATTTAAAATACGCAAGGAACTGAATTTCAGGAAAATCTTGAAAAAATACTGCGACACTCCGGGACTATTTATAATATTCACCTAAAAATTTGTACGGAACCCTCGGTGGACGAGTGCGACTTCCACTTGTTATTAGGTTTTTTAATTATTATACCAAAATAAGGTATTGGTCATGTTGACGAGTAATATTATAATATTAGTTATAAATCACTTTAGCATCCAGAGGACATCTATAGGTCGAACAACAAGTTTTTCTTATTTTTTGTACTTTACACGGGTCAGTGAACCATAGAACAAACAACATTTGAGCACAAACGCTGGTATTTAGCAAGATGTATTAAAATATGTCTCCTTGTAAATTAAAGAATTGGTTAAGTCGTTTTGTTATTTAAATTGTACCATCTGTAAGTTGCCTTATGCAACAAGATAAATAAATACGTAATATGATTTTATTATTACAAAATTCTATAATTCGCAATAACTGGTATAATTAAGATTTCACTCTTAATACTTAAAGCAAATATTAGATAGATACCTAGGTACTATATATTGTTTCAAACTTTCATGGTCCCTAACACATTATAATAATATAAGTTATATACGGGATTGTTACCATGTACCTTATTTTTATTGAGTTTCCGATATTTCGGCACTGTTGCAAGCGCCATGATCACTTATAGACACTTAGGTACTATTTCTATAAATCCAATCGTAAGTAGTATAGCTACTAATTCACTGTCACATCATACAAATGATAATAATTTACTTGACAGTTTCGACGGCTTATTAAAAGTTGTAAGTAATAATAGTTTTAAGCGGTACCTACTTAACAAAAAAATGTAAACCCAATTTTAAACACAAAAACTAGATAAACTATTACAGATAAGTAAAACTACGAATTTGGTAAAATCGCTCCTTGAATTTACAATCGTCTTAAATTATCAACCTTAGGATCAAACCAAGCCAAAAAATGGTCCTAGAGAAGCTGTTTCAAACCAAGTTTGTGTTAGTTGTATTGGCTCTAACTTTATACTCTTATTATTATATTTAACTTGTGGTTGCAAAACAATGTTAGAAAACGTGACAAAAATGTATTAACGTAGAAATATTAAAAAAAAGCCAACTTATATGACCATATTATCAAATTATCATGCGTTGGGATAAAACTTTTTAAACTACATAGTACTTATATATATCTAAAATGGCTTAATTAAAAGTAAATAACACTTTTGTTATAATTATAATGAACTAACTTATCACTGTATTATAAAAATACCTACATAATTAACGCGTCAATACAAGTATATCCATTCATTCAATGGTATTTAAAATGTTTTTATTTCATCTTAAGTGATTCTTTTTACTATGTTTAGTTTACTTAAATTGTAACAACATGTACTATATACTTAATTACTTACCTACGCAAAATTTCATGTAACTATGCTATAATGTATGCATTATGAGTTTAATGCTCAGAGTTATTAGCATGTATAATTTATCTATTTTAATGTGAACGTAAATGCACAAAGCATAAGAAACGAATAAGCAATAAAAATATTATAGGTTCCCGTAAGGGTTGCCACCATTTTGGGAACAAATAAGTATTTTTTCATTTAGGTAGTAAAAAATAAAGTACACCGCATGAAAAAGAGGACTTTATCTTTATGGACATATCTTTTTGCAAACTATACTTAATGCAATTATACTCATTACCAGTAAAAGTCAGCAATAATCAAATTTACACCCTTTATTGAATATTAAAGCTAATTATTGTCTTATATTATATAGTACACCTATACGAAAATAAGGATGATACTCTATTTTATAGTGTGAGTGGCAACCCTTGTTCTTCTGTCGGGACAAATTGATTAAATAGTTGTTAAATTTTACGCTCATTACAACTACAAACAATTGCAATTAGTAAGAACTCAAACATAACTTCAGTATTGTTAAAATAAACGACATGCAATGTACGTCCACTTTTCTTTTTCTTGAGAACGCTACGTTTTCATAGGGACTCCGTTATTTATTTACGGCGGTTAGTAGACGCGTGTAAGTTACAGTTGTTTACCTTTATGTTATGTCTTTGAACAGTATAACATGTGCAAAACTAGAAGATTAATTGCCCATTAATAACATGGTCTTTATCGTGAATCCGGGGGCTCGTCTCATTTATTCTCAACGGACAGTGACGAAAACATTATTATTTACTTGACAAGCACAAAGATAAAGTTATCGGAGGTCAAGACTGATACCCTTTTTGTATAGCCCTCCTCAATAAAACCATTTATCGAGTCTCTTGAGGACCAGTCTTAATTAGAACTTCACAAATAAAATTACTGTATGTTTTATTCAACTCTTTGCCGACGGTGGGTGTAAAGATTAGAATTTAAATGTTTAAATTATTCAAATGAAGTTGGAACAACATATAAACAGATGGACTTATATGTGAATTTATCAAATTGTTGCAGCATTCTCGAGGAAATGATGAAGATGGTTATGCTTGGTGTGATGTTATGGGCGGGCGTGACTTTTGGCAGTACCATCGCACCCTATCCACTTAATTTGATTTTCAACAGTGGTATGTTATAATAATTCTACGCTCAACTTTTGGAACTTGACTGCAAGTTAAGAATATTAATTTTTTTTCTTTTGTAGATAACATTCATCCGCCACCAATGTACGATTTCCCGTTTCCAAGTGCCGAGATGTTGAGAAGGTTACCACCAGTGACAACGGCGCATACTAATAAATCTATACATATTAGTAAACTTGGAGTGTCTATGCTTGCACGATTAGAATCAAATCTTCAGTCAGCTGGTATCAAACCAGAGACAGGATCTGCTGCGCAGGGACTAGCCATTTATGGATATCCATCTGATGATGCTATGCACTATGAAGAATCGTCTATGATCGTGACTAAGGCTTCGCAAAATTTGGTGCACACTCGTTGTGGAAGGTAAGACTTTAATGGTATTTTCTTCTCTTTAATTTCTTCTTCAGATAAATGAAGATTATTACGTAATCCTAATCATAAAATGTCCTGAAGAAGAAACATCTAATGCATAAGCACATGAATTTGAAGGTAAGTTGTTAAGCACTAGCCTTAAAAGAAACTGGTTTGTTTATTCAGATATGGTTTGGCGAATGATGAGTGTGCGAGTTTCATCAGCACTTTGAATTTGCGAGAGAGTGAGTATGGAGGCGAGTGTGCGGCTTTAGAGCGGTTCACTTGTCGCGGCAACAAAATGTCGTCACGGTACCGGACTTTTGATGGATCATGTAACAATCCTGTGCGGTCTTCTTGGGGCCAAGCTCTTACCGGCTACAAAAGACTGCTTCACCCGAGATACGCTGATGGCATCGAAGAGGTTGGTAATGTCGTATTATTAATGTTTTTGACAATGAAATATGTTTACTCCTATTTACACATTGATTATATTTGGCTGTACTTTATTACTATAGACAATAAGATAATGCCCATACGTTCTCAATTACACTTTCAATTAATATTGCATTGGGTATGTTTGACTTAGTTTTTTTCAAAATATGTTAATATTCAATAATTTTGCAGCCGAGACGAGCTTTAAGCCACAAGGCCCTTCCATCTCCGAGGCTAGTCAGCACTAAAATAACAAACAATTTGGATCAAGTTAATGACAAAAAGACTATCGCGCTAGCAGTATGGGGTCAGTTCATTCATCATGACTTGGTTCACACGCCTATTCGGAAGACCAGTAAGTTATTATGCATATTTTAAAAACAATACCTCAGGTTAAATAGTGTTATTGCAGTTCTAATACAGAAGTTATTTTTACTCATAGCAGTGTCACTTAAAGATGTTCTAGTTCAAAGAGCTCTTTTTCTACTAAAATACTTATTCGTAGAAGAATCGAAACAGTTTTTCATAACACGTTCCTAAATGTGTGGATCTTTTCGCATTAAGATAAGCCATTATCATGTTGTTTCTGTAAACTGGTCGCAAATATTATTATTACAAATATTTTTAAGTTTTTATGGCATGTTATACTTTTTTGTGTATCTAGAGAATACATCCTATTGTTCCTTTTCAAAAAGTTTGATATTATAATAGTATAGTTTATTTAGATCACATTGGTTGACGTGGCTACAAAATCTGTTAGGGTCTACGTATTCATAGCTTAAAAATACCTATGTGATGGGCTAGTGATTTACATTGCAATTTTAAACGTAATTTATCTTTCCACCAGTTCATACGAACCAAGCGATCCGATGCTGCGATAGCTCTGGGTTCCCAGTGTCCCCTCGCTACCTGCACCCGAGTTGCATGCCGATTTCCGTGCCTCACGACGATCCGTTCTATAAGGGCAAATTCTTCTCCTGCATGGAGTACACTCGGTCGGTCACAACTTATAGAGGAGACTGCACATTTGGAGCTTCTGAACAGGTACGTTTTACCTACTATCTTAGTCAGAAGTTATTTTGTTGTAAATAAATGACGTCGCCCTCGTTCCTAAATATGAAAGTGTACTGTGTGTTCACGATATTTCTATAGTAGAAGCATCGGACATTGACGCCCTATGGCTTGACACGAAGTGGACATCATTGAGACCGCCATTAAATTGCAAACTGGATGCGAAATGAATATATGTAAAATCAACTTATCTTAGACTAACTTAATTAATTGTATATTTTTTTACGTATAAATTTAAAAAACGGCTTATAATGACGACGTTCTTAGACAATTGTTGATGCAAAATTTAATTGGAACGAATAAGCCGAGAAGCTATGTAATAAATAAGTTAAATACTTTTTTGCTTTATATACATATATAAAGTTATTATAGTAGAGAGTATATAAAAGTATTAGTCAGTAGAAACAGCACTAACGACATATTTCGCCAACATTGAACCGGTTCTAAGATGCGGCCTTCTTATCTGTTGTAACGGAACGAATAATAATAAAACAATAGATGTTTTTGCTCAAAAGTTTGCGTGCGTGAAATATATCACATAGCTCCACACGAATTGTATTAACTCTATTTTAAACTTTTGGAAATACTTCTTTTACTATGTATTTTATACCATGGTGTTTTTGGGCACTAATACTTAAATGAATTTGTAAAATCTAAAAAGATTTTACAAATTTTTTTAAGTATTAGGAGTAATAGATATCCCAATGGATAAGTACTAGACACAGTTTCTAAAAAAAGGTTCTTTTTAAAAACAGTTTTATTATTAACATTACCTACTATTTACAACAATATACCAGAAAAAACAATATACCAGAAAGAATATACCAGAAAACCCGCGATTGGTTACTCAAAAACGCATTTTATTCGATGGATAATTAAAAAAAAAGCAGTTCATAGCTAAATAGGTTTTTTAGTGACTTTTATTTAAATATTATTCTCCTGCTCAGCCCTGTAACTAATATATGTATCCTATCTGCCTGAACGTATAAAAATAGAACCTATCTGAAAAGGAACAGAAATATTTAAGTAACACATTTTTAGTGAAAGTAACAATTTTAAAACAGAAAAGTTCCTTGGAAATTTCCATTTTGCGTTTCCATTGTTCAATGTTTGGTTTAAATAAGGCATTGAATACTTGATAGAATATAATAACATTGATTCAATGTGTTTAAACAAGGTATGTTTGGTTTATAAATAAAATTCAATACAATCTCATTATTTTTTATTCAATGCGATTAATATTTATTAAAATATGAGTATTTAGTATCATAGTTATGTAAGGTGAAGGTTTATCAAATTTTTCAATTTCCATACATCGCGTTTACATACTCCACCACGTTTATGCCCCATTCAACTGCGTTGATTATTCACTTCCTTGATTACCAATACGTCAATACGCTTTAAAGAACTCAAGAATCTGATTCGTTGTAAGAAAAATGTTCAAGGCGATTAAATCACGATGTTGTTTCGTGATCGGTATGTTCAATGTTGATCGTTGAAACAACGCGCTCTGTTGTTTATTCTAAACTTATGTATGAGTAACAGCTATTTATTTATTATAATTATAATTTTTGGTTATTGTCACCGTTTTGTTTATGTTTCTTAGTAATCCAACGTAATTTATCTGACTCACTGGTTATGATGCTGCTGCAAAATCATACTTTTTAATTACCACTATCTGGAAACCTTCATACCCAGTTATTGTGACCCCGTTTTAAATCGACAACATTTTAATAGATGATCACGGGTTTTTTTATGAATAACAAATTTGTTTACACCTAGCTAGTATGTTTACTTAGGTACACATTAAGCAAATATGAATGTTTAATGTTCAGATTAGGGATCATTTCAGTTTTAAATATAATTCGATGCTAGGCCTTACATCAACGTTAATAGTTATTTATTATACAAGAGTGGAAAGTTCCTTTTTAACCGCGTGCTCGATTTGGATGACCGAGCAAGCGAAGGATTCTAAAGTTGAATCACGAGCGCAGCGAGTGATTCTAAATTAGAATCCTGAGCGTCAGCGAGGGAAACAAACGAGCACAAGGTGAAAAATCTTTCCACTCGAGTGCAATACGTAACTTTTCATCCCACCTCAGCGAGGAAATGACAAAATGAAAAAGAAAACAATTTATAATGACAAAATATTTTTATTTCAATTAAAACACATTAAGATAATCTATAAATTGAAGAAAATAATAAGAAGTAGAAAATAATTAGGAAATATTAAATGTAACGTTGCTACAGTTACTTATGTTAAGTTTAATATTTTTGTTAGGTAATGTTATGTTGGTGTTTGTGAATTGTGCGCTGTTTTGTGGTAAACTATCAGTAATTTTAAATAGTTGTGCCGATTCATTGGATTCTATTGGCGTAAATGTTGGCGAGAGAGGGCTATTGTTTCCAATCTTATGGGGGCTCATTTTAGATGTAGAAGGGCGAGACCAAGAATCTGACAGAGGTTCTTTCAGCGTTATGGCCTCCACGATACTATTACAAATTTTTGATTTACTTTGGATTGAATCCTCTATGTATCCCTCTACAACCGAATTAGACTTCCAGCCTCCATGGCGCTTAAGCGATAGAAGATCAGCCCCTGATTCGGCCAAAAGTGTGGCTGAGGTTCTTCTAAAACAGTGACCGGTGTATAACGGGGGTTCTAAAAGTCCGAGAAAAGTTGCTATTTCTCGTGGAATACTGCCAATTTTATTCTGACCCATAGGTTGTCGGATACACTTTCCGTTGCGATATTGTAGAAAAAATCGTTCAATTGGGGTGTTAGAAGGACGTAAAGCTTGATATTTCTGAACAATGTTTACATATTCCTTGCGAATAACGAAGTTGCGGTCTTTTTTTGTCTTGGTATTTAGTACATTAATTAATAGCAATTCATCAGAATTATGAGAATATTTTGATACGTTATTGACATTAAGTAGTGTAAGTTCATTTGTTCGACATGCTCCGGTTATACCAATAATAAGAACAACCTGTAACAAAAGAAGTATTTATAATCGTAAATAAATTAATCAAATTAAAAATATTGTAAGTACTATGTACAATTTTATCAACAACAAAAAATTACACGTATTGACTTACTTTTGCCGCTAAATATACGGAATCAGGTGCTTTATTAATAAACTTTGCAATTTCAGATGCTGTGAAAACCTTCGATTTTTTTGGCTTATAACCAGATGAGGCTCTTTTTAAAAATGCCACTAATTTATGATAGGTGTCGATATGAACGTCTTTCTTCATCTTAATTGTTAATTTTAGCATTGAATACGTACTCCATAGCGTGCTTGCTTTCTTGGTCTCAGATAATTCTATAAAATATGCCAGCAAAACGTTTTCGGAGAAAGTTTTTGCTCCTTTAGCTAGTCGCCACATGTTAAATATATCGTACTGTTTCAAATACTTCTCTCGTGATTGCTGAGGGAGAAGGCTCATTTGCGCATTATTAACTGTTTCAGTTAACTCAGTTGGCGTTAGATAAACTTCATCGTCGCTAATGTCACTCATTTTAGTTGATTTTTTTGTACAGTTTTTAGGTTATGTTAATTATATTAAGCAATAAAACGTGAAAAACTAGAATGGCGCGAAGCACGCAAATAAAACAAAGAAACCAAGAAGGTTCCAAATTTAAATTTTTTCACAATTTAAAAAGTTCTTATCATAAATTTGGCACCATAGAGGTTACATTAAATAGGTTTAATGACGTTTTGAATTTACAATTATATTGAGTACTCATTATATGTGATGTTCTAAATTCAAATCTACTTTGCCGCTCAAGCGAATAAAATAGAATTTTCCAGCCAGATTTCGAAGCGCAAAATTACACTTTCCGAGGTGGTGGGATGAAAAAATAATTCTTATGTCATAATTTACTTAAACAAATATTTATGTCATTTAAGTTTAATTTATTAAACGCTGAATTGTTTAAGTGGTTGGAGTTAAATAAAACATCAACACTGTAAAATATTTTATTTGAAGTCACTCTTATTAATATTGAATAAATAATCTTGACAGATTACGATAAGAGGAAGGAAAAGGCCAGTCTAGTACTAGGTATTTTGATTTTTTCTTCTTCTAATTCCTACTATTATCAGTTTTAACTTGGTCTTCTTAATACTGCACTTGTAAATTGTTAGCAGGATACTAGAAAGTTACCCGATCATTCCCCGCCGTTTCTCAGAACCTACATTATTTTCAATCTATCCCTTGTCTACATTTGTTGGCAATAAATAAATGATTCTACCAAATATTAGTTCAATGAAATTGAGAAACATTTGAATTGAACTAAGAATCAATCAAATTCGATTCGTTCCCGTCTTCTTAACAAGTTTTTATTAAAATCCATTATATTATTTTTCGAAGGAGTGAATACATAGCAACCTTAAATGTCTTTATTGTCTCGGGCAGTGCAAATGTCAAACTGATCGAAGATCAAAATGATTTTATCATCCGTCTTGAGTTCGAATGTTAACTAACATTGATTGATTTTAATGGATTGTGGTTGTGATGTGCGCTTAGATTTTTAGTGTCACTGTACTTGTCTGGCGTTAGGCATAATTACATAATTTATAGTAGTAATCGATTTTGTTTTAAGTGGCGAGTAGATAATGGTCCGCTCTCTACACTATGGTGTTTCTATCCATTACGTCACTAAGCTAATGATGAATAGTACGAACCTATTAATCATAAATGTATGCATTGCATGTAGGTATGCATTCAATGTCCACTAAAATAAAAAATAAAAATCAGTATAAGGAATACCACTTTATTCACACTCTTTGAACTGAATGCATATATTTTTGGAGCTCCCATGGATCAGCTTCAATGGCGAAATGTCTGTTACGCCATAACTTCCCGAGTTCTTAACCGATATTAATATTTTTTGTGCGGAATCGAATCAACAGCCTTAGGACCAATTTGTAACGAAGCCCGAATTTTGAAATTTGCAAAAATTTTTTTTTCTTTTTTTAGGTATTACGCTCCGCTCCAATGTATGGTGCTAGCGTAGCTTTATGCTTAGCGAATGCATCGCCTTGTTTATTACACTTAATATCTTGCAGTTATGAAAGAGTTAGCTCTACTTTCCGGTTCGATATGTTTGCATTTGCACTGGAGAGGGGAACAGTGTAAATATATAGCTTGTTGTGAACGACTGTGCAATGGTCTTTGCACTGCGCAGTTGCATAACATGAGTCACATAATTTATGCAAGGTCAATCAACATAATTTTAATAAACGGTGCAAGGAAAGACTGAACTTAAAAGTTTGTATACCTACTTAAAAAATTTAAAGGAACCAGTGATTTTGATTATTTCGGTAGGAGCTTTTTATATATTTTTTTAAAGAAAATTAACGATGGGGTAGATTTACGCCCATAGTATTATATTGACGATGTTTAAACTCTATCCACTTTGTTAAATGCTAACATTCCAAGTGATTTTCTACGGATACCCTGGGTGAAATATATTAAATTGTAAATTTTGAATAGACTTTAAACTTCAATTGTTACATTTCTCAAATACCACATTATTAGTTAGAAATTTTTTTTTCTTAATTATGAAATTAAAACAAAGAAATATTTTTAGCATGATAATTTTGATATCCAATAAGTAACTACGAACTGAAGAGCAATATCGCGATATGTTACATAGGTAGATATAAAGCTAAGGTTATAGAGCTCTACAAGCTTTGTTTACTAACCTTGACAGCTTGCAAATTACTTGTACCGACTTGCCTTCCTCATGTGAATTTGCTTTGTATTCTATGTATTCAATGAAGTTTTACATGTGAATTTGAATGTTCAAATGTTTTTAAGGTATAATAACACTTTATGATACATGTGACATACATCAGAATTTTTAACTGTAGTTAAAATCAACCTATTATGCAACTGCTAATGTAAGCTATGTGGTAATACTTAATAACTAAATAAACATCAGCATTTTTCAACCTTAGTTAAAATCTATGCAATCAATAAATAAATAAATGATAAGCATAAAAATTCATCACATATCATCAATTATTGTTATTGCATAAGATGCAAAATAGGACAAATCATAGATCAGGTAGACATAATTCTATATTTTTAAGTTTGGCAACACTCCACAACAAATTTAACAATACTAAGATATTCCCAGTAGAAACTGATCTACCTACATATCCAAAGGAAACTAAAGGGATTCTAACTTTTTCCAAGAGCAGACTGTTGCAATATTTTCTTTATGATTACTAAATGCCTAGATGAATGTCCTATCACATATATTTAATGAAACTGTCGTGTGTACGTGACTGTTATATTGTAAACATTTTTAATGGAAAATTCTGTCGTTATGTTAGCAAAAGATAGAAAACTATGGACAAATAACACTTGGTTGGTGTAAATGGATGTTACATTTAATTCTTCGGTTCTAAAACATAACTTACAGTATTTGTTAGGCGGATTGTTCAAAACCATATTCTTTTCGATCTTTGTCCATTGATATATAGGTCTTCGACGATATAGTAATCGAGTTCTTTAGTTAATTGAAATAAGTTAAAGTAATTTACTCAATTAGTTCAGGCAACAGAGTGCAAGGTCTATTGAAACACAATGTAAGAAAATCTTGAGACAATTATTTTTTCAATTTTCTAATTAAAATATACACCAATCAGTTGTTGAAGGACTTAAGGCAGCTGTAGCCTATGTATATTTCTCCTTAATATATGATGATATACAACTTAGTATTTATTTATGCTATATTATGACAATTTTTTCTTGCAGATGAACCAAGCTACTCATTTCCTCGATGGATCCCACATCTACGGCTCGAACAGCCGAGATGCTGCATTACTGCGAGAGAAGACAGGTGGCCTATTGAAAACATCTATTGTAGAAGATGAGGAGTTGATGCCTTTATCCACGAATCCCACTGAGAAGTGCTTAGTCAGAAGCAGTTCAGAAACATGCTTTAATGCTGGTGAGTTAATCTGATTTAATAGGCATATTTTTAAAGTTTTTGATGGCAAATGATGATTGTAGACTTCGATGCTGGGGTAAGTCAAAGGTAGTTCCACGCTTGTTCTGTCTTGTGAAGTTTAAACATTTTTAGTTTATTACCTAGTTTCCAAATCGACAGTGATACTTATGCAATAATTTTTAACATGAATTTGACATACATAAAATACCTATTCGGGTGAAGCATACCTACCTAGATACATCTATTAGTATTACACATACTTACGGAAACAGTAGCTAATTAGTAACTATATTAGGTAGGAGCAACTTTAGACTAAAAATTAATTTCCTAATTAAGTAATTCTTTTTGTTTACTGTATGCACCTATAAAAGGAAATCGCTGCAAAGGTGAAAAATGAATTTCTAGTCGATAATAATACACATTGGCAGAGATTGCATCAAGCGTAAAGATCGCCCATTGTAACACTATTTTAAGTTTAATTTTGTTTTATTATTTCCTCACACATGGAGGAATTTTCAATAGTGTTTTCAAAAAAGTGTTTTATATTGTATTTTTTACATTATGGATGGTTACAAATGTTACAATGAACACAACTATCAAAAAGAATTAATAGTTGTATTGAATTTTGTATAAAGTATTCTTGATTTGTTATTGCTGAAGTATTTTGAATACATTTTCCATTGTGGATTCCTAGATATGCCGAGATACGCCTATCATATTACTACATATACTAAACTTTCAAATTTCACACATGACAGTTTTATAGATTTTTAATTCCTTATGCTACAATATCTTATTTTTCTTTTAGTTTATTTTGCAAATTATTATTGACCTTTCGTAGTCACTAGATTAACTAGTAATTGAACTTATTCAATGATGATGATCATGATTATCGAACTGAGCAATCAAATCATTACTTTTGAGACAGTGTTCAGTAACTCATAGGATATCAACATTAATATTATTTAAAAATAAACTCAAGTCTACATCTTTGCTAGATAAGTAGCGTCAAGGCCTTGTATAATTTGGTAAACAATAGTGAAATATAATTAATAATACTTAATAAAATGTATCAACTAAAGAAATTACATTTTGTAAACAGTGTGCTTTTTAAGCGATTTTACAGATCATATTTTGAAGCCAAGATTGGACTGGTATACTATCTATTTACTCAACAAAAATCATCCATGTATTACGTAAACAGATAATTGTTATGCTGATAAAGTCCCTGATAATACATGATAAGCAATGAAATAGGATTCAATTTGCCTATGTCATCTAGATATTTTTACGATAAGATAACTATAGTCACATACTTATAACACTTGTAGAGTTGAGTAAACACTTTAATATTCTATATAAATTTTGTAATCCAATTGACTAAATTCCTTAGCTTCATAGGAACATTTAAAGAGTCGCACTAAGCGTTTTGCTTCGAATCTTATGATCCGTACCGCTAAAGAATGTTCCATTTCAAATAATTTATATATTATTTCAGACTCTGCTTGAGTCTGTGTTTCCTGACAAATACAATTTAGGGGTATTCAAGTCACGATGGTATCCTCTAGACAAGGGCGTCACATCCCAGATCACATCGTCGCTTACCATCAGGCGAGATAGCGGTCAAGCGCTAACCTATGTAGATACTATAAAAAAAAAACATCTTTTTGGTGTTTTCCTTATTTTTTTTTCACGTGGTCAAATATTTTGTTTTCTATTTTGATAATATATTAATGTTAATAAGTCTTTCAAAAATGCGCGATTTCTTTAAAATTAGCACACTTAGGGTACTGTTGTCTCAGCTGTTGATGTTACTATGAATAATATGGATGATGACGTCAGGTAGCCGTCATACAAATCGTAAACAACTTTCTATTCTTATTTTATAAGAGATAAGATAGAGACTCTCGAAAACTTACTATCTTTATCTCTTGATCTTTCAGTGTAGGTTTAAAAGCCCATTTTTGCGAAATTAACTTAAGAAAAAAAACAAAGATAAAAAGGGGTTTGAAGATTTTTGTATGGCGGGTAGACTAACGTCGGCCACCATTTTGATTTTTTTTTCAAAATCGCGGTGCACAACGAAAATTATATATTTAGATAGAGGACACTTATACAAACAAAAAATGTTATGTAATATGATATCCTAAAGCGTCACGTTTCGGAGTAATTCACCAAAATAAAAGTATAGGTAATATGTATAACAAATCATTATAATTAACGACATTTATATCTGATTCCTATACGTAAAGTTATTAATGAACAAAATCAATTATTAGTAAAATATTTGTTTTCTTTCTTTGTCTGATTCAGATTAAAAGTAAAAACTTAAACAACATGAAATAACTACAAAATAAATAAATAAATTCGTTATAACAACTGTTATTTTTATCTTTGAATAACTCATAAACGTGACGCTTTATGATGTAATGTTATAAAACATTTTATGCTTGTATAAGCGTCCCCTATCCAAATATATGACATATGTGGTGCACCGCGATTTTGAAAAAAAATCAAAATGGTGGCTGATGTTAGGGCCAAAACCTTCGAACCCCTTTTGCACATGTGTAGTGGCAACCGTATACGGTGCAGGAGTTGTGACAAATTAGGTAGCAGAAGGAATAGGTTACACTACCTACGTATATTCAGGTTAGATGTATGGCAGAAGTCATTCTAAGTCTTAATATGCGGAAAAAACATCTATCTTAGGGTTTAAAGTCGTATATTGTACTTATATTACAAAAATATCAAACGAGAAAATTTTTGGCCATTTCCTATTTTCAGTAGGTATGAGTTAGTTTTAGTTTAAGTAAAAACAAAAGTTATTGGTTAAAAGGTAATAAATAAATAGCAAAAACCTGTTTTGTTTAACAGGCGATGTACGCGCCAACATGCATCCGTGGTTGACCGGTCTCCATTCGTTGTGGGTCCGTGAGCACAACCGCATTGCTAAACAGCTAGCGTTCCTCAATCCTGGGTGGAATTCTGACAAGCTGTACCAAGAGGCAAGGAGGATCGTTGTGGCTGAGCTGCAACACATCACCTACAAGCAATGGTTGCCGGCGCTTACAGGTGCATACAATTTTCTATTTACTTATAAGTTAAGTACCTTGAAATGACAAATAAATTGTCTCATAATCATCTAATATAATACCTATACTATAAATAAATTTAAAATATCTGTTTCTTATTTCAAAATATGTGATAAAAAAGTATAAATACAATGTCTTATCGTGACCATAACACAAAACTCACAACCATAATAACCTAATAGTCTAATCTTAATATTTTTTGTCCAAGTATAAAGGTTTGTTTCGAATAGGATCCGAAACGGCTCGGAAATATCAATGAAAACTTTATGGTTTAAAGCCGAAATTATTTTAACCTAAATTTTTGTGTATGTGCCATTTCGATATTTAGTAGTGTTAGTAACACATGGGCCGGTAATTAATCGGCCTTATGTCCTAAAGGTTTATTTTTCACGCTTCTGAAAGTTTATTTTGAATAGGATCCGAAACGGCTCAATGGACAATGAAAATTTTATGATTTAAATAACAAATTCTAAACTAAATATTTGTGTATGTGCGTTATTTTGTAGTATTTAATTTTGTAATGGCTGGTAATCAGACAGATGTCCCAGAAGTTAATTGATCTTTTTCATGCTTAGGACGGCACTTTGAGCTGTTAGTCTCGGATGCATTTCCAATTGTTAGCACCCTGCAATGAAATAGTTGTTTATTATGGTTCATTCTTCTTATGGTGTTTTTATACGGGAACAGCTGTGCTGCAACAGTAGGGATATTATGATTACATTGATAATTAAAAAAAAAACTAAAAATATATCCTTTCCAGGATACCTTTTTTTATAAGATAACTTTATTGTTTTAACCATAATCACAGTTTCATCACCTACAAAATTACGTTTTTACTTTTTCAGGAAAAGGCTTTGACGAAATGTACGAATCCTATGATGCCGGTTACAACTCCGATATCGATCCAACCATCACCAACTCGTTCGCTACAGCAGCTTTCCACTTTATCAACAGTCTTCTAGACCAAGACATCGAACTCGGGGACCGCACTGCAAGGCTTATGGATAATTATTTCAAGCCAGAGATCCTTGCAAAGAAGGATGCTTTACTTAAACTTATGATTGGAATGGTCACACAGAAGAGTCAAGGAATGGATTTGAATTATGATGATGACGTGAGTAACCATTTTTTTTACATCATTATTAAATACCTGAGTTGGAATTAAATAGAAAGAAGAACGAGATTAATGCGTTTTCAGTATTCATAAAACATATTTTTTTTATGAAGTGCTTAGGTACCTTCACTGTATTTAGGGTTTTAGTCTTTAGCGATGCATTTAAGGTTATTGTCAAGGTTTAAATTCTAAATGACCCCGTAATATGTAAATATCTCCATAGATATAAATGAGTATCGATATTTTAAATTTTATTTATTTTTATTAAATCACACTTATTGATAATTATTTGAATGTGGGAAACGTCCTAATCAGCGTCAATAGTTTGTTACTTCTAGTTTGTTGAACTCAGTTTTAATAAATTTTGTTAAAACATTTATTTTGTACGCACTTATACTCAATAGTTCAATTTATTAGCTGATTTGAATCAAAATTTGTAATTTTTGTGTTGACATTCATAACGTGTAAAAAGTTTGATTTAAGGAAGGTTACTAAATGTGTATGATGAATAGTTCAGATATATCATTAAGTTGGATTTGATTTATAATATTAAGCTACACCTTAAAGTTGGTTATATTTTGTATAGGAAAAATTTATTGCTTGCACCTTCATCGTTTTACTAAGACTGTTAAACTGTTGTAAATTAAATATTTTTATAATTCTTGTACAGCTACGTCATCATTGGTTGGGCAGTTTGGATGTGTTGGCTGTTGACATTCAACGCGGCCGCGACCATGGTTTGCCTGGTTATGCACAATATCGAGTCTTGTGTGGACTGCCCAAGGCTTCTACCTTCCAGCAATACGCTGACGTCATGCCTCACGAGGTACCTTTACAAGATATGAAAATTATAATTATAATTTGAATTTTTGCAAGAAAAATATAGTAATAATTTTTTTGTGAAGTATAGGGGATAGGATTTTTATTTTGATTATTAGGACATTAATTTTGTTAAGAAAAATAACATCAAATAGTGTAGGTCTTTAGTTGTAAACCATCATATGTTGTTAATGGTTGTTAATATTTGTGCAGTTGGTGGACAAGTTGGCCGCATTGTATGAACAACCCGCGGACGTGGATCTGGTTGTTGGCTTGATGGCGGAGAAGCCTCTCCAAGGTTCGCTTTTGGGACCAACCGCTACTTGCTTCCTAAGTAAGTGTTTATCAGTATTGTCGTAATGGAAATTTTTAATAACCAGTTGTTGTCGTTGCTTACGACGAAACATTGGTAAGTTGTATGCATGTCAGAGTAAGTTTATATGTGTTCAGTAAAATAGGTCGGCAAAATGCTATCCTTTGATAAAAATATTGAAAATTATATTTTTATTGATAATACTAAATAACTGCTTTGTTTTTACTTATTTTTATATAAAATATAAATAATTTTTCGTGTGTATTTGTCTGTGATTGATTGATGATTTCTAAAACAAATTCTTTATTAAAAAAAAAAAATTCTTGCAGAGGAACAGCTGTGGCGTACAAAAGCCGGCGATAGATATTTCTACAGCCATACTGACGAATCTGGGAGTTTCACTAAACGCCAACTGGCAGAGATAAGGCGCGCGACACTGTCACGATTGATTTGCGACAATACTGGAGCTACTACTATTCAAAAAGATGTTTTCCAACCACCTTCAGAAAGGTATGTTTTTCTTTTAACATTCGTAAATAGCATTCAGCAATGTGTCCTACTAATATTGTAAATGTCAAAAATTGTTATGTGTGTTACTCAATGACACAAAAATGTCTGAGCAGATTTGGATGTTATTTGGCATACAGGTAGTTTATTACCTTAATTAACTCATATGAGACATTTTATCCCGCAAAATGTTAGGTTCATCTTTAATTATCAAAAAATGACCTTCACTTGAAGTTTTCTAAAGGCAACTACGCGAACTAAATTATTATTAGACTACTTGTCTGCAATATTAAAATATTATTATATATTTATTTTGTACTAGCTTTTGCCCGTGGCTTCGCCTGCATTTTTTATTTTTTACTACTAATACCTCCAAGAATATATGTACGAAGTTTCATGATGATTGGTTTAGTAGTTTTTGCGTGAAAGCATAACAAACAAACTTACATTCACATTTATAATATTAGTAGGATAGTGCAAAAATATATATTTAATTTTAAATATGTGCAAATGACACTGACATTATGTCAAAAAATAGGTAATACGTGGTCAGACAAGATACAGTTTTCAAATATTTTTTTATTGATTATGATTTATTATTTATGATTTAATGAACTCTTTAGAATAAAATAATTAAAATTATTATATGAGTCGTGTGTTTAAAGAAAAATTCAGCATCATTGAATTCAATAAAGCAGTGAAATTTCACAAAGATGAAATGTAAAGACCTTTCACTATTACCTTCTAGTATTTTGATTGATCATATTGGTCTTAACTGTTGCAGCAACCCAGCCGTGCCTTGCGAAGAAATTAAAAAAGTCAACTTAGAAGCTTGGCTAGACCCATCGCATCAACCCGACATTCTAACTCGCACCAACAAATGGATCAAAACTAAAGTCGCCAATACAGATAATTCCACTAAGTAGTCTTATATAGTCTCTCAGTGTGAAGGGAGCTTTATAGCTATAAAAAAAGTCTTTAGATATTTATTTTATGTGAATTTGTATGAAATCTACAATGCAAGTTTTGTTTTGTAGATATTCATTATGTCTGTCCCATTTTGTTTGCTATCAATTTGAAATTTGCGTTGTAGATAATAAGTCGAGTGGTTCAGTATTGAGGTACGATTGTGTTTAGTTAAGGTAACCTTAAATTAAGAAGAAACTAGGTAGGCGGTTAATTTATTTGTTCACAAACATTTTCTTGGGAATTTGCAGAACACGTGGCATTGAGAATTAGTTTAGTGTTATAAATACTTAATCATCCAATAGAAAATACTTTTCGATTGATTGACTGTACTTACTTTGAATCATTAATATTGGCTTTATTACTTTTTAGTTTTGGTATTTTATTACATTACCAAACACACAACTTGTTTTAAGAAAATAATTATACATAAGACCTTAATTAAAAAGTCGTAAGTTACTTAAGAGTTTGTATAAGTACCTAATTATTTCACTAATTCTTTTGACATAGAAATTATGTTTGTGGGCAAATGTCATAATTATAAGCAAGTACGATGTCGTACAACGGCTGTGATAGTGTGGGTTATGCCCACTTGCCCAAAGTCTCGAGTTAGAGGCACAAAGGCTCCGATCCATATGTTAAAAGATCGTGAGTCCATAAAAAAATAATCATAATTACATCATTATCATATAGAGGACGAAACAAAACATAAGCTTTAAAAACATCGATGGTGGATAGATAGCAGTTTAATTTGAAATTATAAGTGGACCATAGCATTTTTGAAGATTATAAAGTTTTATTTCTAGCTGTTGCAATTATCAGTTTTTTTATTTATTTAAGAAATAGATCGTTTAAAATGTGTATTTCCGACAAAATAAAAAAATTGTTTATTAATTTATTAAAATCTGTAATTATCATGTTTATGTAAAATTTGTTACTTAACTTTAAGAAATCGACAATACTTAAATTGGTTGTGTTAATTCAACGGGAAATAAATTTTATCAACAACATTTTATTGCTAGGTGTTAATTTTAATCTTAAATTTTTATAATTTTAATCAGTTGAATCGCTTGTAACATTATTCATTGTATCTGTATTGCTTATTTAGTTCAAAACAGTTTAAATTTGTTTTTATTTTAAGTTATTTAACTTGTATTGAAAATCCACTTTATTAAAGGTGTTCGATAAAATAACAACGACATAATTGGCAGACGTGTCTATGTGACAAAGCATTCTCGTAACCTTAATTTTATCGGTGATCGGCGTGTTTTCAGGCATCCATCGTTGTTGGATAAAGTTTTGGTAACTTTTGGGCTTCTATGATTGTGTATTTGCCCCCGATTCGGTTTAATTTGTCCATGCGTGTGTTCTGGTTACACCCATTCACAATTTTGTGCTTTTACCCACGTTTATGGTATAGTATAGATTGACTACTGACTTTCAAAAAGTAGCGCGTGTGCTTTGTCAATGAATGTTTGCCATAATGCCAAAGACTGGAATGCAAATGATAGCTGCTAATTATGATTACTTTGGTTACTTCTAATTTTACGAGATATTGTGTATTAAAATTTTAAGATACAATAACGAAGATGTTCTAATAGTCCACATCGAAATTAATTTAATGGGCATTATTATATACTTTCTTTTATACTAATTGTTAATATGTCAATGTTTTCGTAATGAAGAAGCTAGACTAATACTAATTCAATACTATTCAAGAAGACTTATTTCTTAAATGTTATATTCAAATAAAGTGTGTTAAAAAAGACTTTTTGGTCTTTCAGAAATCATTGTAGCATTACTAAAGAAGAAACTGTTATATACAATTTCGTAGTCAATAAAATATTATTTTAAACCAACGGCTTTTATTTTTGAAACCAAAAAAATATATTTAAGAATACAAAATAACTGTCTCAAATTTTTATTTCACTATTTCATTTGGTATGAAGGCTTCATTTGCGAGACATTCGAGTAAAACCTACTAAAATAATCAAGGCAGTCGCAACCAAGAACCAGAAGAACCGAGTTTAAACTCTGCTTAAAGCTTACCATGAAGGGCTAAAGGAAATGTTATTAATTTCAAATTGCGTTGAAATAAAACAAAGGGTAAAAATAAATAACTAGGTACCTATAACTAAACTATTTTTTTGATTAACATTTACTCAATTTACTTTTTACGGGGTTTTTAAATGTTGTAAATTTCTGTACATTTCCTGCATAAGTAAAAAATTTCATTATTTATTTAAATGTAAACATTGTATATAAATAACACATAGGTACATATGATTTTTCAGTAAAATGAAAACATTCAAATCTTACATTTTCGGGGTGTTCACTAATTAAAATTATTTTTTAAAGGGATCACTAATTCCGTTTATTTTCATTTTAATCCTTCATGAACTTTTTTACAGGTTATTTAAAAAAACATTTTAAACCTACAGGTCATTTATAAAATAAAGCGTTTGTGTGAAATACTATAAGTGTACATAAAAAAAATGCGTTAAACACTATCTTTAGAATAAGTTTCTTATTTAATTAAAACTAGTATGAATGAATTGATGAATATGGTTATTAGCATATATTTTTATTAGTTGATGACGTATGCATTACAAAATATTTCGCCATTTTTTTAAAGAAAATATTTCACACATTAGGTCGGCCGAGTTTTTAATATAGACTGGATCTATAAAAAAATAATTAGGTATCTAGCCTTAATCGTTATTTGTTATTAGTCTTGTACACAGTGAAAGCATTTTTCGATGAAATAATCATACAGTTTCCTTTTGTACATAATTTGTTCATCACACTGTTTAAGCTGGTTAAGCAGAGCATATTTAATGTTCTAGCTTTAGTTTTATTAAATATTATTTTTTGCTTGTGGGCGAAGATTATATAAAATATATACTGAAATTGCAGGATATATTTCTTGATTGAGACGTTACATAAGCCAATGTAATAATATATTGGTTCCATAAATCCTTGATGAATAAAAATGAAAGAAATTGTTATTGTTAAGAGCGTTAACACTTCATACAAAAATTTTCAGGTTCAAATACTTTTAAAAAAGGTATTTGGTGGTATGAAATTTTACATTAAATATTTAGATATAAGTTTAAAACTATGTAGAAAACATTTGCGAAATATTTTTTTCTAACATAAATATTTTTTTTATTACTACGGAGATCTTTAAATTGCTTTATTTTATGTCTAGCCTTTAAATTAAAACAATTTAAATATTGTTGTATATATATTCACAGATTAACTAACAGTAGTAGTCTACATAGTAGTGTGGTAATCCAAAAATGTTTTTTGTTTTCTAGGCATCGACGCTTCTAAATTATCAATTTGAACTCAATAAATAGATAAAAGTACTATCATCGTCATGTCCTCACAGCTGGGCAACAGGTTTTTGTATATGGATATAACACCGTAGATCAAACACTTGCCTATATTGAGTTTTATTTACTAATAAGACCTGAAGGCTATTAATTTATATTCTACAGAAATAAATTTTAATATTTTATATGCCTTCATCGTAACATCAAAAAGAAAAGACGTTATATAGCGTGTTTCGTGTTTTTGTTATATTTTTCTTAAATATTTTATTTTGTAATTTTTCTTTCATGAAATTTTAACAAACAATTCGATGAATTTTTAGCTTCTTTTCCTAATTTTACATTTAAAGTTATAATTTTTACTGTATTTTGCAAATAAATGGTGAGTTACTTGCAAGAGTCTGTTTCATTTTGGAATAACTAGTTTTTTCTTGCAATAAAAATTTCAGATTTGTTATAAAATTGACAGTCTAAAACACAAATGGCAACTCGGCCTATTCAGGCGGCTCAAACGGAGCCAGGATCAAATAGAAGTATGAAAATAAACGCGTTTTTGGTGTCCGTATTACTACTTATTAATATAAAACGTTATTATGTTTCATATTAATAAGTAGATACGAACTATTTTATGCGATTTGGCGAGTTTAACTGAAATCATTTATTTGATATGTTTTGTTAAAGTACCATATAATATTGCTAATGAACTATGGCACGTCAGTGAATTGGCAAGGGAACGATAACAGCATATCAATGCAAATCAATAAGAAAATTACGAAAATTATATTGAACTCTATTGTTGAAATACTAAGTTAAGTCGTGGAAATCCAAGCCCAAAATATGTCTGTCTAATGTAAACTGAAATATGTCGAGTCCTGCGATTCCCGAATATTCCCAACACGATTTATCTTAAAAAGTTGAACCACAATAAAACACCACAAAATTATTTAGGAGTGATTCCTATAATTCTTATTTATTTTTATTTATTTGAAAAAATTATATAAATGTAAGTATTTAGGATCCCCGAGGATGTATAGGGCTGGGTGGAATCGAACATATCCAAATAGTTTTCGGCATTCATGATGGCGTCATGGATGAATGGCGCGCGAAACAAAACAATTCACAATACGACGACGTCAGGGAAGGTAAAGGTTTCTGCATCGTGACGTGTTTTTTTCTCGTGCCATCCAATGACACCATCGTGAATGCCGAAAACGTAATTGAATTTGTTCGATTGCATTCAGTCCTATACAACCTCGGGGATCCTAAATACTTACATTTAGTATACTAGATAGAGATAGAAGATAATAGAGGACTCTTTCCTCAGTTTGATCACATACTTTAGCCATAAGCATATAAATATCACACAGGAGTACGTGTTTTTCATTCACGCGGTAGCGGGTGTTATACTTATTTTGATTAATTTAATCTATTTCTAATGCATATTATAAAAAGGATGCATTCTGCACTCCTTCTTCTTGTAAACTTTGTGCGAAATTTCACATTATTCCGTCCGCGTAATTTTATTTAAAGAGGTACAAAGTTTTTGCTTCACGTATTCATATACAGGGTTGGCCAAAAAAACCGGCACACCTAAATAACTCTTGAACCGTAAACATTTTCAAACAAAATTAAAACAATAATTGAAAGATGTAACGAGCTATCGTTTAAAAATATTTTGAAGATACAGGTGCTCATTTTAAGGGTAAACAGTATTTTTTTTAAATACAACATCCTGTATATTATTACATCGACTCTTTGATTAATTTTAAATACTTTTTGTCTAAATTTTTTTTTTATAAAACGCACCATTTTTGAGTTATAAGAAATTATCAAACTCCTGAACTTCATACATACTCGTATATCGTATTTTTATCCGTTTTTTCTAAAACAAATGTCTATTCATTCATAGACATTATAGTTAAGGTTGGAAGTTTGATGTAATTGCTGTGAAAATGTTTACGGTTCAAGAGTTATTTAGGTGTTCCGGTATTTTTGGCTAACCCTGTACAGATAATAATAATAATAAATAAAGATTTGTGATTTTACATATTTTAGCATTTTTTCAATGCTACATTATAAGATAATTTTTTTAATAAAAAAAATACTAGAAAAAATAATTTATGGTATTATTCATAAGAATTCTTATATATATTTATTGAAATGTGACTTGTAACATTTACGGGTATTAAATACGCGAAAAATAGTTGTTAAGTCCAAACGTTTTTAGTATGTCTGACTCATTATATAATATCGATAAAGCATCGAGCCATTTCTGTAGCTTCGACGTTCTTTTTTTATTTTTTATAGTTTTCAATTTTGAAAAAGATCGTTCCGCTGTGCAGTTTGATATCATGAGGCATAAATATATAATTTTAATCTTTATATATATAATTCTTCTGTGAGTGTGTATGTCACTGAACTCCTCCTAAACGGCTGGACCGATTTGAATGAATTTTTTTGTGTGTATTCAAGGGGATCTGAGAATGGTTTAGATTCACAAATCAGTCCGGCAGATGGCACTGCAGTCGGCACAGCAACGCGTGGCCGGGACAGCTAGTATACATATACTTTTTTAAACGGCCTTTTATGTGCTAGCAATTTTTTTCTTGCTGTTTATGGTGCCCCCCAAGACGTGATGCCTTAAGCAATTGATTAATTTGTTTATGAGCATTAGCCGGCACTGGTCAGGAACGTGAAAAGTGAAAATCTGTGACAACTGCAGGAAAGAGGCGTGATATATGAATGTATGTATATTTCTAGAAATATTAACTGGTATTAACCGTACTGGTTTTGTTTAAACTCTTTTTCATTTCAGGCTATACGACTGGAATTCATTTCCACCCCATATTCAAAAAGCTCCCAACAAACTTGATTTCAAACGACTGGTTCGCGATCTCCTTTTAAATACTCCGAACCTATCCAATTAATCTCACTTTTATATATCTAGTAAGGTGTATTAATATTGGTTTAGTGTATCGATATTTAAGTAGTTTATTATTTTATATATGTTTATTATACAATGTCAGTAGGTATGTATGTTTATGTAGTCTATAGCATTTTCTATTTACCTTTTCAATGCACCTCCAATACGCTATCTCCGGTTGACTGGTTGAGAATGCCTTATTGCATTAAGTCCGCCATTTGTACATATTTTTCGTGTGCAACAAAGTTTAAATAAATAAAATTAATTATTTATGTAATATGTATGTAGGTACTGTTATACGACGTGTCGAGGTTAAGGTTTTAAAAAAAACTTTCCACTAGTTTCACTTTTATAATCAATTATTTTGAATTAGAAGGGCAAGTGGTACAGAGGACGGCTCGAGCTAGACTGACTCAATACCTTGTGTGTGGAACCATCGTCACATACCGAAATGCATGGTCAGCAGAAAGGTCTGCAATTCCCGATACATGGTTCATATATAACAACCCCCTCCTTAAGAGGAAACTTACGGAAAAGTAAGTTTTCGTTAAAATTAATCAATGCGTAGTCTGGGTGCTAATGAAATATTGTTTGAGTCCTCAAGACTACTATCTTGGACTGGGATACTATCAGAGTTCTTAATGTCAAATTTTCTGGAACACTTGCCCTTTTTGTATAAGTAAATTACAATAAAACTTATTCCTACAACTAAAGATAATATACTTAAAATTGGAAAACTAATATGATTACTAAAGCTAGTTGGATTTTCAATATCTTGTAAACTTTTTATTATTTGGTCGGAAGCGACCTTGAACGTTTTCAAATCATCTAAATTTACACTTTTTATCTTAGGGATAGGAATGTTATCAATTAATTTCTTACTTTGACTGTATTTACAACAATTATCGTTTATAATGTTGAATTCAGAGGATACAGCAGGCACTCTTATACGAGGGTACACTTTAGTGGTTAGTTTCAAATTTCTATGAAAAGCTACACATTCAGACGGGATGTTTAATACACCGGTACCGGCTATTATAATTTCTGTTACATTTTGTTCACATTCTACAGACAATTTAGTGGGTTTCGACTGAACAAATACCCACTTGTTATTGTAGAGCCTATGCCAAATATCTAAATCGCCAAAGATTGTTTTGTAGGGACAGTTTTCAGGGAGGAAGGTCAGGGCTTTGGTAATTATTTCTATCTCACAGGAAGGATTGCTAAGGACTGTATAGACATCTGTTATTTCACAGAGGTAAGTTGCGGTAGGTATTTTTTTACATTTATCTAGGTCTTTGAGGTAAGTATAGGATATTTTGTCAGTGCTTAAGGCCAAAAAGTGTTTGGAAGGAGGGATCATAGCAAAGGAGTTTAAATTCCCTTCAGCGTGTGGAGTTGGCAAAGGTATATTTTTATAGACATTGAATTGCTGTAAATCTATTAAAGGCAGTTTTACAATAAACATTAATTTGTCGCTTATATAGTAAGATGTTAGATCGGCTATATTTATGAGAGTATGTATATTACTTATATCTAAGCTTACGGGAAAATCTTTATATTTAGGAATTATCTTAAGATTATTTACAATATCATTATACATTTGGTTTGGTGTCATTATTGACGGATGCAGAGTGTTACTTTTAACAAATAAAATTGAGTTTAGTAGATCTTCTACTTTAAAGGAAAGAGTTAATAAATTTGATTGTAAAATATTCAAAATATCATCTAATCTATTCTTAAAATTAATACCATTAACAATATGTGTTACATTACTAAGAGATAAAGATAGTTGATCGACGACGTCATTTAATTTCGCTTGATTTATGTTAAGTTCGTGTAAAGAGTTGTTAATATTAGAAATAGCGGATTCGGAGACCATAATGCTTTTTGTTAGTGAATTCGCTAACCTTTTCTCATTACTATAAAGGGCTTGGACAGCGTTGTCATAGTTTTTGGCATCATCCTCATCCAATGTGCCAAATACATGTTTAAATACAACACCTATACCAGAAAACCACGCGGATCTTTTTGTTACGCTGTTAGAAATAATATGAGAAACGGATCGAAAATCGCGCTGAATATCTTTGTAAATGGCTTCTATAGGTTGTAACATATTTTGACATTGTGACGTATTTATTTCGTCACTTTCTCTACAATGAAAGCGAACAATGTTCATAACTTCATGGACATTTTCAAGATGATTCTGTATAGGGATCACTTCAGAAGGAATAACGATATGAAATTGATCATTAAGGATCCTTAGTGTGCCGACCGGATCGAAGAGAATACCAGGGCTTTTGATGATATTTTCGATATAACGACTTTCATGTTCTGCCAGGGTGACATTACAATAAACTGCGATCATTCTGGATAATAGTTAAGTAATAATAATAAAATATATATATATATATATATGTATTCATATGTGTAAAGTAAAAAGTTCTTAAATTCTAATTATAAGTTGATGTTATACTGAATCCTAATCATCGTGAGCTGGTTTGATTTCGTCGTAATGATGTTTGACGTGACGTCGGTTAATCAGATTTTCACAACTTTGTAAGGGCCTTTCCAGATTGGTGAAAGGGCTTTACGCAATCTGACATGATTTTTTAGGTAAACGTAGTCACCTACTTTGTACCGTATGGGACGGGAATGTTTGTCATAATAAGACTTCGACCTTTCCTTCGAAGCGGTTATATTTTCTATGGCTTTTTCGCGAGACACCTTTAGACGGTGGTGGAGCATTTTTATGTATTCGGGATAAGTCACATCAGGACGCGAGTCGAATACCGAATCTGGAATATACGGCTTATGGCCAAAAAGGAGTTCGTAGGGAGTGAATCTCGTTGTTGTGTGGACGCTGCTGTTGTAAGTTAGCATGGCAGTGTAAACGAATTTATGCCAGTCTGTTTGGTTTTCATTTACGTATGATTTTAGATACTCTTTTAGGGTGGAATGGCTCCTTTCGAGAGCACCCTGAGTTTGCGGGTGATACGGTGAAGACCAAATTTGTTTGATTTTGAGAAACTCACAGGTGCGCTTAAATAGCTCAGCTGTGAAGTTGGTTCCTTGGTCGGTCAATATAGATTTAGGGATTCCAAACAAGGAGATGAAGTGGACTAAGCACTCACACGTTTCTTCTGCTGTGGCGTTCGAGATAGGATATGCAATAGAGAATTTTGTCAGATCATCTTGTAGGGTAAGTATGAATCTGAGCTTTTGGAGTCCGGCTTCGGGTAAAGGGCCTACTATGTCGAGACTAATTCTCTCGAATGGGCGTGTAGAAGTTGTCGTAATTTGCATTGGAGACTGATTAATTTTTCGCAAAGCTTTATTTGACTGACATAATTTACAATTTTGAACATAGTTTTCGATGTCTGTTCTCATATTCTTCCAATAGTAGCGTTCTTTTATTCTATTATACATTCTGTTAGAGCCTAAGTGTCCTGCAATTGGGATGTCATGATTTTCTCTCAGGATTTTTGCAACTTCGGTCGGGACAGGGTAGATAATAGTATTGTGATGTATATTAATTGTTATATTAGTGTTATTAAATAGATACATAAGCATACCGTATATTTTTACGAAAGAATGTTGTTCGAAGAGGTTTCTGAAATCTGATATTGCTATTTCGCCAATATTAGCAGAAAGCAGAATATCGTCGCGAGCGGATTTTATAGCTTTAAGTATATCTGGGTACGTGCAGGCATCAAAATGATAAACCTTTGTAAAGAGAAGGTAATAAATTTTCCCTTTTAATTCGATTCTTTTAAATGAATGTAATTCTCTTTAAGATCCTCGATATCCTCTTGTAAGGATTTGAGTCGTAGAGGTCAATAGACACTGGAATCAGGATGGCTTTGGAATTGCTTTTAAGAAGACTTTCGTTGTGCTCTTTAATATATGTGTTGAAGGTTTCATTTTTATTAGAAAACGTTTTTAGGAAGTCATTATAGTCATTATTGGGATTCGGAGAGGTTCTGTCAGAAGTTTGAATCGTGGGCGGAGAGCATTCAGGTAAGTGATCTTGCTTTTCAGGAATTTGAGGAACAGAGGGAGGATGCAGAGGATCTTGTACAGGTGAGTTGTTTTGATTTTCAGGGCTATAGTCAGCAAGGGGCAGATCATCATTTTCTAATAGGTCAAAGGAAGGTAAGTTGCTAGTACTATTATCACCGTCAGAAATAGTAGGGAGCTGTATGTCTAGGTCACCCAAGGTAAGTGGGCTAAATGGAGATGTCGGGTTACTATCGTTTGATACTACCGGTGGAGGTTCTTGATTTGGTCGTTGGTCAAGAGCGATTTGGTCTTCGTCAGGTTGGTTTTCAATAACTGGGTTAACTGGGAACCGGGACAGAGCGTCAGCGTTACTATTTATTTTGCCTTTTTTATACTCGATTTTATAATCAAATTCTTCTAATTTTAGACGCCACCTAACGAGCTTAGAACCTGGGTCTTTGCAATTGAACAACCATTTTAAAGGTTTGTGATCAGTTAGGATAGTAAATTGATTTCCGTATAGATATGGCCTAAATGTTTTTGTTCCCCATATGATTGCTAAGCATTCCTTTTCGGTAACGCTATAGTTACTTTCAGCTTTATTCAGGGTTCTGGAAGCGTAAGCGATGGGGCGATCTTTCCCTATGGGACCTTGTGATAGTATTGCGGAAATTGCGTAATTTGACGCGTCGCACGTGAGGTTGAATGGCTGGGAAAAGTCAGGATAAGCTAATAAAGGAGCAGTTATTAGGCTGTTCTTTAGAGTTTCAAAGGCTAGCTGTTGCTCATTTCTCCATTCGAATGGGATGTCTTTCTTCAGGAGATTAGTTAGAGGTTTAGCAATTTGAGATATATTTGGTATGAAGCGGCGATAATAGGATACTAATCCCATAAAGGATTTTATATCTTTGGGACATTTAGGTTGGGGAAAATCACGAACAGCCTTGATCTTTTCGGGATTCGGTTTTACACCTTTGTCAGTTATAATGTGACCCAGGTAGGAAACTTCCTTACGAAGAAACTCACACTTATCGGGCTGAAGTTTGAGGTTAAAATGCCTGAGTCTGTCAAATATATTAGACAGGTTTTTCATGTGGATTTCAAGGTCGTAGGAATATATAACGATATCGTCAAGATATACGAAGCATTGGATGCCCTGTAAGCCCGATAGAGCTGAATTCATCAATCTTTGAAACGTAGAAGGGGCATTCTTAAGCCCAAATGGCATTCGTGTGAATTCAAAGTGTCCTTGTGGGACGGAAAAAGCGGTTTTAGGAGCGTCGGCTTCGGACATTTGAATTTGGTGAAATCCAGATGCAAGGTCAAGTGTGCTGAAATATTTGGATTTGCCTAGTTGGTCAAGGATCTCGGAAATATTCGGAATGGGGTAAGAGTCGCCAATGGTGATGTCATTTAAGCGGCGGTAATCAATGACTACACGCCATTTACGTTGGCCAGATGCATCAATCTTTTTGGGAACCACCCATATCGGGGACGACCATGGAGATGTCGAAGGTTTAATAATCCCTTCGTCGAGCATTTTATTTATTTGGGAATGTACTTCCTGTTTGTGCACATCGGGAAATCTGTATGATTTCGTACTTATAGGTATAGATGAATTAGTAGGTATTTCGTGTTTGAGAGCGTTAGTGCAAGTCAGTTTGTCACCAGGGATATGAAATATGTCAGAGAAGTTAGCACAAAGGTCATATAAGGAGTTTCGTTCTTCACTATTTAAGTGGGACACTCTTAAGAGGTCTAGAACTCGATCGGTTCGGTTTACAGTATTGGTTTGATTATCGACTGCTTGGGATGAGTAGAAGATCTGGTGACTATTCTCAGTTTCTAAAGGTAATAGAGTTAATTTGAGATCTGAGTTCAGGGTTATTGGAAATTCGGAAACGTTAACGACGGAAATATTTATTCTACAGTTGGTCTTTACTTTGACAATGGAGTTAGCGATAAGGATTGAGTCAACGGGATTCTGGTCTATAACAAGCCCTTCTCGTAGCTCTGGGTTAAGCACAGAACATTCTATAATTGTCTCCGTTCGAGGAGCAATCAAATAAACCGGTTCGTTAAATTTTAAGTGAAATAATACATTGTTTACTGTTAGTGTGTCCTTATCGAAATCGATTTTCGAATGATTCTCTGATAAAATATCGTTTCCAATAATACCATCGTAAGGGAAATCTAGGTTATCTACTACGTGAAATTCACACTTTAGCGAATTGAACTCTATGAGTATGTGACCTAATGAACGCATGGGATTCGTTGTCCTATCTATTCCGGTAAAAGTTATAATGTGGGTTTTTATTTCAGGCATATTTTCCACTGACGATTTTTTTATGAGACTTATAGATGCACCACTATCGACGAGTAGCATTAATGGTTTGGTTGACACCGATGTTTGGACTTCGACAAAAGGTAAGTATTTTCTAGAGGGATTCGATGTTATGTTATGTATTTTATATTTATTATTTACAGGTGTTGTACCTAGAATACGGGGTGCACAGTGGTTAAAAGCAGCAAGATCTATGGGCTTGGAAGTAGCAGTTATAGTAGTGGATGTGTCAGGAGCTTCGGGGCGAGATGCATGAGACTTTTGTAAATCAGATTTGGGAGTGAGGTCTCCGTCTTGGGGCTGGTTACCCTTCTTTTTTTTTTTTTTTTTTTTTTTTTTTTTTTTTGACGCGGGGAATGCTTTACGCATACGCCGCCGTTTGGGAGAACAGCGGACACGTTATGTGGGACTCTCCCTTGCAGACCTACCCGACGATAAAAGCTCGTCAGGTTGGTGTGCAGGGGCCTACCCACTAAACCACCGCGGTGTCCCTCTAACACCTTGGTGGGGATCATGTGATCGTGTTAGGATTCTTTCCACGATCCCCACCAGTGTGCCTCCGCCCTAGGCGGACCCTCCTCCGCTCCGTGGGGGACACGGAGCTGCGGAGCACCCTGTGACACCCTGAGTGCCCCGCATCGCCTGGAGACCGGTGCAATGCAGGTGCTGGTCTCCCAAACCCAGCACCCGCTGGCCTCCACGGGTGGAGATGGGGGAAAACTTCCCCCACGTCCATCCGTCTTGGGACCTTTGCGCCTGCGGAAGTCCTCCGGGACCGAAATTCCCGGGGGGCTCCCGCAGCCGCACTCCCGAATCTGGGCGCATCCCGTCTCCCTCTCAGCTGAGAGGGGAAAGGGAGCGCCCCCTACCCTTGGGGATGCCGATTACTCGGACATCCCCTCCCCCTCTGGCGCCCGGACTCGCGCCTCCTGCGCTCGCGCCCGCGCCTTTCCGTCACTTGTACAACCCGCCGGCTCAGGGGACCTTCCCTTCATTACCGGTGGGTTGCACCTGCGACCTCCCATGATATGGTCGGCCGGCCGCCCATTGGCGGCGCACACCGAGCATGTGGGCTCCTTTCGGCACTGGGCTGCCTTATGCCCCGATGCGCCACACCGGAAGCAGAGGCCGCTACGGTCCTCTTTTGCTGGGCACCTGAGCTTGATGTGCCCGATACCGAGGCATCTATAGCAACGCAGAGGACGGGGGCACAAGAGCTTCACTTCTGCTATGCTCCATCCAACCCGAATCTTTGCCTCGTCCTTCATTGCAGCCTGTGCCGCTGCCACTGGGACTCTCATTAAAAGATGGCCAGTTCCATCTCGTCCCTCTCTTATCGTCTGCGCTTTTACGGCGGTCCTGGCACATCCGGTTTTAGCGACAAACGCGTCTACGATGTCGGACTCCTCCACTGATTCGTCCAGGCCCGTAACCCGAAGATCCGCCGTTCTTTCGGGCCTGGTGACGACTGCTACCTCTCCAAGCGCGTCTCGTAGCCGGGCGGCTAGTTGGTCTGCCTTTGCCCCTGTCGTGTCCTTGATCTCCAGGACCCGGGCTCCTGTCTGTGCGATCCTCATTTTGATCCCTTCCTCCAGTCCCATCTCGGGGAGGGATATGGCCGCCTTAGCCCTCTTTATGACGTGGGCGTACGTCTCCCCGCAGTCTTCCGCCTCCGGTCTGATTGTAATGGACAAAGCCGTGGTCTGCGGGACGGTGAGTCTCATCCTCCGCCTCTTTGACGCTGGCACTTCCCTAACGCCGGCCGTCTGCTCCGCCATGCTCTTCTTCGCCTTCCTCCTTGCTTTCCTTCCCTGAGCCTCGATCCAATCGTCGCTTGGGTGGAAAGAAGGGGATTCTGCCGTGCACCTAACGGCCCTCCTTGGCGCAGCCCATACCTTCGGTGCTTGCCCTTGAGGCGGGACACCTCCTGTCTTCTGGGGTTGGGACGAAAGCTTCGCCCACTCCGTCAACCTCTCATCAACCACCCTCTTAACCTCCTCCAAAAGGTTTCCGTCGATCGGCTTCGGCTGAGGATGTGTACTAGCCGACGACTTCCGCAACTCCGTCATGTCGCTCTTCAGCTTTTCCACGTCCTCACGCAGTCTGCGGTTTTCCTCCTCTTGTTCGCGCACTCGTGAGACTGAATCGGTGATGAACTCCGTCCCCCATTCCCTCAGCTCCTCCATATGCCGGATCATTTCTCTGAGGGGTTTCAGGATCCAGGACCTCTCTTCGGATGCCAGACCGTTCTTCTTGCTTTTGATCCTCGCAAAGGCCTCCTCCAGCGTGTCCCTCACACCACAGTGAAGGTCGTCCCACTTCCTCATCTCCTCGAACTCAAGTACGTCCGGCTCATCTACAGTCATCTCTGATGACTCATCCGGCTTACCCGTGGGGGTATCCTCTTTGATGATCGTGGCTTCTACGGGAAACCTGAGCTTCACTGCCACCTTCTTTTCCCGGACAGTTACAACTGGCGACCGATCCCTACTATCACCCTCCTGCTGGGGTATGTTCGACTTTGTGGCACTGTTTTTCTTCGGACGCTGTGCTCTGTCCTTGCTCCCTCTTTCGCCAGAATCTGGCTCCAGACTACTACCTCCTAAGTTTTTATTATAAGTACTTGAACAATCCATCTTGAACCCACGAGAATGGGAGAAAATAACGTCCATCCGGGCAGAGATCCCTGTACCCGGGTAACCCTACTTACGCCTGGGGGGTCGGGAGGTACCCCAGGGCGACCGCTAAGGGGCCGACTGCGCTCCGCCGGCCACCTCCAAGAGGCGCCCCGACACCACGTATCCCAGTGCCGGGACTTTGACGATTTTTATAGTGGTTTTCTCCACGCGGCCCCCACCGAAGTGGCGGCCCCCGCTCCCGCACCACGTACGAGGTTACGGTTGGGCCGGAACCGATCCTCATATCAGAACACGCCCCGACTTTGCCCGCTGACGCGAGCTGGGCCCGAAGGCCCCTCCGGGTGATTTTTTAGAGGGGTTGTCTTCCCCGCGGCCCCCACCAGATGGTAGCGGCCCTCGACCCTGCACTACGTACAGGGTTACGAGCTCCTTCGGCGACATCAGGTCTGGCATCGCCTAAAACTCCCCTAGCTCGGCTACCGCTGCCCGGGATACCCAGGACGCCAGCCGAGCTCCCCCCCTGCTGGTTTTGGTCCGCGCCGGCTAAGCCGGTGGCCCCCATATCTGGAGGCCGTCCCCAATCCGCCACCCGGGGACGCGCCCGATGGCAGTTCCAGCAACTGCACACGGGTGGGGCTGGTTACCCTGTTGTGTGACCTTTGAATTGGAATTGGTAATGAGGTCTCCGTTTTGGGACTGATTACCCTGTTGTGTGACCTTTGAATTGGAATTGGTAATGAAGTCTCCGTTTTAGGACTGGTTACCCTGTTGTGTGACCTTTGAATTGGAATTGATAGTGAGGTTTCCGTTTTGGGACTGGTTACCCTGTCGTGTGACCTTTGAATTGGAATTGGTAATGAGATCTCCGTTTTGGGACTGGTTACCCTGTTGTGTGACCTTTGAATTGGAATTGATAGTGAGGTCTCCGTTTTGGGACTGGTTACCCTGTTGTGTGACCTTTGAATTGGAATTAGAGGTGCCGTTTAGAATTAGGGTTTGTGGAGGTCGAACTCTTGGACTCGGGAGACACCGTCAGGAGCCCTTTACTCGTTTAAAGGACTATGATCAGTTTCATCAATTCCATATTGTTCTTGCGAAGCTACAGCATGAATTGGTTTGTTGCGACTTTGGAAGGAAGTAGAGGGTGTTGGTCGATTATTATATCCGTGCTGAGAATTTCCAAGTCTCCTATTGTTAGTATACTCGCGTTTGCGGCACGTTTCGATGGTGTGCCCTGGGTTTTTGCAATATCGGCACACTAAGGGATCTGATCTAAACGCGGGAGGTACATTATGATTATTGGTGTTATTCATTCCATGTTGTGGGACTGGTCGATTTTGAAATTGGAATTGACGGAACCGTCCTTGATTTTGGGAATTAGAATTGTTAGGTAGACTCGTACTTTGTCGCGATGAGATCTGGAAGATTTTTTCTTCTTTCGACGAAATTAATGGCGTCGTTCAAAGTTTTAGGGTCGCAACATCTGACCACGGTGGACAATCTTTGGTTTAAACCTATAACAAAAGTATGTAATGCTAGATCTTGCATTGCCGCGACACGGCCTGCCAGTTCACCTTTCTTACTGGTTGGAATCGATATATTTATTTCAGACAATAATTTTGATAAGCAGGATTCGATCCGAAGTGCGAACTGATTGACTGTTTCGCTGTTCGATTGACGACATTCTTGCAAATCAGAAAGCAGTGCAGCATAATGTTTTTTATCACCAAATTGCGACTTTAAGAATTCTTCAAGTTGTTGCCAGTTTTCAAATTCTTTAATAGCGCATGCGACTTCGGCGCGCCCTTCTAGTTGACTCAAAATATATTTTAATAATGTATCTTGTTGGGTTAGTGATGCTAAATTAATTGCATTTCGGCAATTGTTCAAAAATGAGTTTAACTTTTCGCGGTTGCCATCAAATTTATTAATAAATTTAATCAATATATTTAAATCTATATCAGACATGTTGACTGAACTTGGTTTAGTACCGGGCTCGTCTTTGCCCATTTATTTGTTGCAACGGATGCGGGCGAGACTTAGTCTAAACAAAGATAAGAAATGGCTTGGCGTTAATACGCAACGCGGAGCGATAAGACGCTGCACTGGTCTCCGATTAAAATGAACAATGAATTATGTTTTAAATTATTTACGAAGTTAGTCTATTTATAGCACCTTAAGATTCACTTTTATTCACTGAGGTAAGAAAATGTTCAAACTTACAGGAGCACGGCAGTTTTGGTATAAATCATCTTCAGGTAAATGTGGATGTTAGTTTTCTTACAGGTACTGGGTCTAGCTGGTAGATTTCTTTTCAGAGCTTCGTCAGGATGCACGGCTGGTAGTG
Organism: Calamotropha paludella; assembly: GCA_927399485.1. Taxonomy (NCBI): domain Eukaryota; kingdom Metazoa; phylum Arthropoda; class Insecta; order Lepidoptera; family Crambidae; genus Calamotropha; species Calamotropha paludella. Next base: position 13,627,942 of record OV656815.1, on the reverse strand, counting down.
GTACTGGATCTAGCAGGTCTTCGACTTAGTTCACGATAGTGAGGCAAACTCTTCGACAGGATAGATGTAGCGAGGTAGTTTCGGACGGGACACAGTGGTTACACAGGATATAGAAAGAATAATAATTTTCCGCACTGAACTACACACACACAACTTAAAACTTCTCGCGAGACGTACCGAGGATCACTTTTGATCCCTTCAGCACTGCCACCAATGTTATACGACGTGTCGAGGTTAAGGTTTTAAAAAAAACTTTCCACTAGTTTCACTTTTATAATCAATTATTTTGAATTAGAAGGGCAAGTGGTACAGAGGACGGCTCGAGCTAGACTGACTCAATACCTTGTGTGTGGAACCATCGTCACATACCGAAATGCATGGTCAGCAGAAAGGTCTGCAATTCCCGATACATGGTTCATATATAACAGTACGTATGTCCATTTTGCATAACACAAGCTTTTCAGTACTTATCTTAATTTCGAATAATCGTTATTATTTTTGTCTATGGAGAACATTATTACGTACGCAGCAGTAGGCACATTATTACGCCGATGACGATGATGTTATGAACAGTCTAGGTTTCTTGCAACTGGCAAAATCATGGATATAAATTCTCCTTTATATTTTACTAGCTTTCCGCCCGCGGCTTCGCCCGCGTGGAATTCGTTTATATTGCGGTATAGAGCACAACTATAAGAAAACTTCTCATTTTCACGGAAAAATCTAAGAAGCGCGATGTAACGCTGGATACAAAATTCATATAATTCAGTCCACTTCTTACGTATTTTAAAAAAACACTTCATTACCACGTTTTAAAATACACCCAGCGCCATCTTTCGCATACCTCAAGAACTAAATAACGTAACTCATACTTATACCAATTAGTAATTCGTTGACTTTGGTGATTTCAGGATAAGATCTTAAATAAATAAATAAATAAGTTATGTAAAAAAACAATTTAGACGATAAAACAAATTGTACGTCATCCCTCGAGAATTCCTCATTTTCGAGGATTCATTTTCGTATCATTTAGCTTCAAAATTTACATGTTCATATTCGTTTGCAACATATAAGTAGATGTAAAAAAAAACAGTTTAGACGATAAAACAAATTGTACGTCATCCCTCGGGAATTCCTCATTTTCGAGGATTCATTATCGTATCATTTAGCTTCTAAATTTACATGTTTATATTCGTTTGCAATACTTTACGTTGTTTTAAACGACACACAGCGCCATCTACAATCCATCCATCAAGCAAACAATATTTTTGTTTTTCCTCGGGAATATCTATATTTTCCAGGATAAAAAGTACCCTATTATTTAATCCGGACTTTTATCTTTACGTCTGCAAAATTTTAAAGTAATCGGTTCAGTAGTTACGGCGTGAAAGCGGAACAAACAAACAAACTCACTTTCCGATTTATAATATTAGTAAGGATTTCCTCTAAGTCATTGCTTTACAACTCAATCGGATAAAATAGCTAGTAGCACAACATGAATAAACTACATTCATTCATCTAAACGAAATTGATGTAACGTTAGGGCTGGTATCTTCACCGGCCTACAATAGATTGGAATTGCACAATTTATTAATATCAGAGGCGATATAGGCACGAGCCCAACAAAATTCTCAAGGGTAATGAATAGTGATTGTAAGTTGAAACAAATGTAGGTACATAATTAATGCTTTTATCTTCGGTATTGGTCGTTTAGTTCGAAAGCTACGAGCACAAGCGCTACGCAATTATGGTAATGGAATCTTAAACATGTTTGAAAATACTTAATTGAAATGGGAAAGTATGAGAATATGTAGTTGTTTTATATTAGTACAATAAAAAAAAACTGAATCCATGAATAAAAAAGAAAAAGTACACGCATTTTTAGTGTACTAAAATTAAAAAGAGGAAATCTTTATTTATAAAACTAAACTATTGCTTTAATTAGTCTATAATATTAAAAAAAACGCTACTTGATTCAATCAAATTTGAGGTAAAACATCACTCTATATTATTTAAACAAGCCCTTTAATTCAACAGTATTCAGAGAATAACTAGGCCGAAGGCGGTATGTTGCGCGGATAGCTCTTTTCTGTAACACAAAAATGCTTTCAATATTAGCAGTTGAGCCCCACAACAACAACCCATAAGACATTACACTATGAAAATAACTAAAATAAATAAACATTGCCGTTTCAGTATTAGATTTAAAGTCTTATTTTTTTACAGCAGAACTAAGTCTACTTGACAAGGCCTCAATGTCAGGGTCCCATTGCTGTCGTGATTCTAATGTAATACCCAAAATTTTTTACGTAAACGATATTTCTAGAACTCCTATCTAATAGTCTTACTTGTCTTCTTCACGGATGATGGTTAAAGTTTAAAGTTAGGTTTCTACTCTATTTTTATAGTACATAGGTCTACGATAAATTCTAATCAGCGGCTACAACCCTCGCCGAATGGGAGTTGATTGTCTTACAATCCTCGTTATCGACAATCTATTATCTTTTGGATTCACCTCAAAGTTGATCGTAAATGCTCTATCAACACTTATTAATTAAATATTACCCAAGACTTGAGTTACAATTTACCGTGATTGGTTTTCATTAAAACAAATCTTTGAAAACTGTTTAGTTGGTTATAGGTGGATTTTTCTACTAAAATATTTCAATGTTTAAACTTTCACATGCAGGGACAAGCGACTTCATGTAGTTATGTACAGATTTTACAACAATTTAGCCTCGTCTATGATATAATATTTAATTAGCGGTTATGTTATTATTTTATTAAAAGTTATCGACTCAACTAAATAGGTGACTAAGGTACAAAACGTCCTTCATATGGACTATAATAGCTGGTAATGAACAGTGATCATTAACGATCTAAAACATAAAGCAAAGCATTAATTGAGAAGATCATAAATCAAATCGTTAACAAAGAACTTTAGTACTTACATTACGCAGAGAAGTGACTCTTTATTTTCTTCCGGTCACCTCAGTAAAAGCGCGATATAAATTTTTAATTTGTACGAGTGACAGAACATTAATTAGCAATTAAATATCAATTTTCTCAAACTTTTTTGAAGTTTTAGATTAAAATCTTCTTCACTTAAAGATATTTTAGTGAAGACTTACTATAGAAATCTAGACCGTCTCTTTATTTTATTTTAGATATGTCGATACGTACTGTCAATATAATCTTCTTTATTTTATAAGATAGCCAGTCCATATGTGGTGTAATAACTGCTTACCACCAGGGAGGTAGTAAAATACCTATGCATAATGTTAAACACATTTCGCTGGTTTGCGAGAATAGCTACGGAACTAAGAACTTTTGATTTTATAGAATAAGGTTTTCCTTATTAAACCTTTTATCGCATACCAAAAAATGTATTTGTATCTCTTTCTCGTTCGTTGTGTCTCTGTTCAGTCAAAGATTTAAGATCGTTTGGCATATTTAGTTCAATTTGACAGCTTTTTGAGTTGCGTCGATATTCTCGCAAACCGGCGATTTGTTCTCTATTTAATCTAGGTAGATATTTAATAATTTAGCTTTGACTATATTGCGAGGTGCAGTTAAGAACCGGTTCATAAAGCTTTTACCGTAAACTGTACTGATACTAGTGTTTTAAATGTATATAATGACGAAATATATGGTGAAATAAAGTTACAGATTAAAAATTTTAACGCTCGTTTTTCGCAGTCATCAGCACATCAAGCTTTAAACTTTGACGTTTATACCTTTGTTATGATAATATTATGAATAGAGACGATTTAGAGTATGCTTGCGTGCTTGCGTGTTGCCAGCTTTGCTAACAAAAATGCTAACTTCAAATATTTACCTATACACCCTTATTTGACTTAAGTATCCATTACAGTCCAGAGGCCCTACCATCACCTCTTATCGCGATTTAAGTTCGGCTGTTAAAAAGAGATGCAACTATAGACCGCGTATAGCGGTGTCTCGCTTTGATAAATCGAACTTGCATCGCTCTATGACATGATGGTAGGCCCGCTGGTATTAGTTTCGTTTTACATATCTACTTACCACTAGCTTTGCTTGGTAGATCACTAATATTATATATCGGATCAGCTAATATTTGGATGTTATTTAAGGGAAAAGTGAAAGCATAGCATGTGCCTTCAGAAATTTAGATGATTGGGAGATTTGAATAATTTGAATGATACACTATGCAACATCGCATTTTAACCGTCCTGCATGATTGTAACGAGACGGCGCGGCGTGATTACATGTTGCTGTACGTAAATTGAAGGTATACGCATAGTCCTTGCTACCTTAATTCAAACCTTAATACAATTGCTGCTCTCAGAATTTACTGAACCGTGTATATTGCTAGATGAGATTTAGCTTAGGAGAATAGCCTTACGCGAAAATCATGTTTGACATATATTCGAATTTAACCCTGAACCGGTGCGATTTTGTGTGTGAGTTAAATTGATTTCTTGTTGTTTTTGCCAAAACTAGATTTGATGTTTTCCTTATAAAATCATTATTAAAATTTCAAGTAACTAAGTAAGTTTTCTGAAGTTCTAGAGGTCAATTTAATATGTATATCTTATGAGTTAAATCTTACGTACACGTTAGTTACTAATTAGAACTAAAACTACTACTATTTAACAGGTTTTTCAAAAATATATATAGTAGTTCGTTATAGAATAAAACATTTGCCATTTGATTAATTAGGTCTTTGTTGATTTCTGTATTTTCTATTGTATTTAGCTGTCAAATCGTAATACGTAAAATTTAGACTGACATTTACTGTAAACAAGCAAGTGACGTCACTCCGGGCAAACATGAAATTTTAATTATGTTATTAATGATTTCTTAGAATAATATAAATCTTTTAAATTAAATGTGTTATATGGGTTATAAAAATGTATACTATATTAAGTTAACAAGTTACACTTTTTTTATTAGGCTCACAAAACTGGTTTACAATGATCACAATAAACAACTAAAAATACATTTATAACTAATCAAACTACATTGAAACCTACTCGATGTAAGCACAACGTGCGTCAGTAAACTATACTCATAAGCACCGTACTAATTTCTGGCCTAGGAAGCACTTTAACATTAATTATTAACAATCAAATAACAAGAAATTGTGATTAATTTATGAAATAAAAACATTAACAAAAGTTTTGTAAAATGATATTTAGAATATAATATTTAAAATAATGACTTTAAGGCCTTCTTTGCTGAAGCCACAGAACCATTAAAAATATCAAAATCGGATCTAATAAAGTTCAACATATGACACATGCGATACAGTGGTGAGTGATGACCGAGTCTTGTCCTACACAAGGGGATTTATATTGTCATTGTAGTAAAATGCCCCATAATACAATGTTTAGGTATTTTATACAGTTATATTACAATTTATTTTGTTCTTGTTATATTTAACATTAAGTCTATAGTTATATACTAACTGTTGCCGGGACGATTTGAAAGACAGGTGTCTAAAGTAAGCGATAGCCTGTATGTGAACCAGTATACTGTTCCGGTGACCAGTAAAATGATGTTGTGTCTTCTAAATGAAATCAAACAATAAAGCACCTAATATGTTCGATATCAAGATCAAGTTCATACACTCTTATGCGTGTATGCATTCTGAGTGTACCTACCTGCCACCGTAAAATTGTAAATACCGTTCGATTATATATAATCTATCTCGTAAAATATTGTGAACCGTAACATATTGCTTAACATAATAATTTAACGCATTTGTTTTCGATGGTTATTAAAATATCGAATATCTTACGTTAGTTAACAATCTCGGGAGATAAATTATATTGGATAGATTTATTAAAATTTTACGCTACCATTGATATACGGACGCAATTTTGTTCAATGGTCCCTCTACTTTATGTCACCCTTGCGCTCAAGGTGTGCATTCTATGTGAGGCAACAGTAACATTTACCTACGTAGGTGACTGAGACAAGCATTGTCGTAATACGTTAATGCAAATAAAAGGGCGAGCATGGAATCATACACTGACTCGACAAGTCAGGAAGACAGGCACACACATTAAGATTTAAAGTATTTTTTTTTTCTGTTAAACAAAATTTCGGTATTGCCGACACTGTACTTAATTTGTGTGTGTGTTAACCGATTCGTTGCTGATGGCATGTTTGGCGTGCCATCACTTACTTTTGCGTGTGGCGCTAGCCACTGAAGCCGTGTCATTTTTAAATCGATGATAACTCCTTCTCATTAAGTTTTAGGGAAATGTACTCAGAATAAAACTATCTTCATTTTTCACGTAAATTAAGTTCGTAGCCTTCGTTTCTGGTAATTGTATGTAGCAAGGAATCGATTAATGTGCTAGTGACACCGACATAATATTTCACATAAAAACTTTTTCTGTACATATTTTAATCTTCATATAATATTAAATTAAACAATTTGTAGGCCCTTAAAATTGAATCGACCATGCGATACACTCATATAACAAGCCCCAAACACATATTGTTATTTAAAAACGCCTAAGTTACGCTCTACGTTCTAAAAGGTGTCGTTACTAATATGTCAGGCTTTTATTTATTACACAGTTTTCACATCTTGCCTTAATCTATTTTATTGTGTACTTAGATAACGAGTTGAAGTTGGGAAACTATGCGTTTAATGACATCCTCCCGTCTACATTCTTGAGCATTATTATATACGCAGAACAGTTACCGTTCTTTGTGTAAGAAGGAATCGAAATAAGTATCCTCAATAATTTAAAAAATCAAGGTAATATAGGTATCTATAAATATGTACCATTTAGTATGTTTTAAATTGAATTAAATATTAATATGCATTTGATTTATATAGTTTATAATTGCCTAAAATATTTGTTTTTTTAGTCCTGTTTGTTTAATAACTTTATTTGCATGCAATATTTACCTGTAAGTGTTTGTTACATTTGGTTTAATTTAATGTTAAGAAAAATTTGTTTCCTTTAAGTATTAATGTAAATCGTTGGTAAATCAATAACATAAAAAATAAATAAATAACCTTCATATAAATTTACAATTTGTTCATTACTCTTACTTGTGATTAAATGACCTAGAGGTCTCATTACTTCGGAAGGCTCGTCATAGCTGTGGTCCCGGCGGTTAACGCGGTCATTAACTCTCAACAATTGGTTTTCGGCCTGTATAGTGGGTTACAGCTTATTTTCCCCACGGCGTTTTCAACAATAGGTTTCAGTAGTGGGACCTTAAAAGCTGGTGATGATAAATTAGCGTATATAAAATCTATCAATTTATATACTTTTTTTATAATATACTTTATAAAACTGTAAAAAGCTGTGTTTTTAAATGGAAGATATACCAGAAAAATCAGTTGGGACAGAGTACTGGGACGTTGACATGCCAAGAAATGTTATTATTATTATCTATTTGTCTGTACGAATTTGATGTGGTTTTCACCGTTTAGTAGCTTGGTTTCCAACATAAAATCTAAGCCTCGACATGGTGAAGGCGGTAACAGTTTAAACTAGCTAAAACTCCAGTGTGCCCTGGAGAAGTGCTATAAAGACTTTTTGTTGCAAACCGAACATCACCACGGGGGAAGCCCGGGGGATAATATTTCATACATTCACACGCCCAAAGTAAGCCCTATCCTATATATAATGATATCCTTATGAACCCTAATATTAGGGTTACGAACAGACAAACTTATATGATATATAGATATTTAATATTTGTATATATGTACATGTGCATATATACAAATATTAAATATCATCATATACATCTGAACTGATTGTGATAAAATTTTTCGTGCCCGTCCAGGGAACCCACTAAAACAGGGTTCCCTGGACGGTTTAAATTCACTATTGGATCCGGTTGGGGGAGCTGGAAAAGGGCAGGACTACGTCTGCTAAGTCTGCTAGTATAAATGTAAACATAGTACAGAAGAGCGTAGCTCGTCCTTTAAGATGTTTGATTTGAACCGAACGGCCCTAGTTAGAACCATATTGATAAATGGACCTACACATAACGACAAGGGATTACCGGAAATATTATAAAAGCGTTACCAATATTCTTTCTTATTGATTGCTTGAAGCATTGTTAATCTATATTTTTTAAAACCACAACAAGGAACTGCTATAGAAGTTATTAAAAACTGCACAAATACGTGTAGGACCACGCAATGGGGAGCGTTCCGTTCGTAATTCTCCGTACTCATCATAGGTCACTTCATAGGAAAATTCCAATTTAAAAAAATGGAATGGAAGTGTACAACAGTAATAGATGTTGTGTTAAGGAAGTGAAACAAGTTTTATATGTGTTGTTTTAATGCTGTAGAAGTTTTATGTAGAAAATTTACCTCATATAAGTATATACTAAAAAGTATATTTAATAGACACACTGGTGAGACTTTGGTTGATCTAATCCGACATAACACAGACAAACAAATAAACTATTATCATAAAATAAAAAATATTACCCCTTTAATTGATCATCTTTTGTTTTAACTTGTTTGTTCCGTTCGTCGAGGGAGTGTTGAGGGTAAAATTTTTCATGTAACGGAAGTTGCTCACGCAGCATGCAACGTAAAAGCGGCACCATGAAGTTAGCTGTTAAACGCTAACTTCAAGATATATAATTAAAAAATAATAATAAAGAAGTATAACTTCTGCCACGCGTACATAAGTAAGAAACGAGTACGATTTTTTTGTGTTAATGTGACTACAGGTAAATAATATTAGCAATAGTCACACTTGCGCGGCACTTTGTTGTGACTACAAAGAGTAAGGGGGGGAATATTAAGGTGTTACAGATGTCTTATAGCTACAAGTTATATTTAAAGTATACATGAATATAAGTTAGATGAGGTTCTTTATGTAATTAAAATAACAGTATAATACTGTATAATAAATAAACTGAATACATGTAGCAACAGACTGTGAAAGTGAGTATGGTAGAGTACTCAAGTGTGTATAATCTGTATAATGGAATGTACGGACAAAAAAAGCTTAAATTAAACAGATATATTAGATCATCGATTTGATCTTCACTAACTCCATAACTATCAATATACGTGTATGGAATATTTTATGAGAATCAATTGAAAGGTTAATGTGTGAACTTGTTACAAAAAAACTCACTGTCGCATTTAAAATGTAGATTAGGTTTAACATAAGTGATCATACCAAAGTAACATTGTTAATACGGAAAGTATCAGAGTAAAAGTGTTAATGCAACGGACAGATAGATAGGCTTGGCTCAATAAGGGTTTCGTGTTATAATATGGGCCCCAAAATATATGTAGAGCAAAGTGAAAGGTATCCGTTGTGCAATTTGGAGGCCCGCAGTCCCTTTTATCACCATTAATCATGTCATGTTTATTTGACCGAAAGGCTTAAGTTTAAAGTACTTTATGATTGTGGCACATTGTTAACATGTTATAATCGAAAAGTCTCAATGCATGTTTTCAAACTTTTCCGCTAATATTCGTTCGACAGTACCTACATACGTTGAGGTTTACATTTTAATGATCTCTGTTACCGTACACCTGTAGGTAGGCGTACATGCTCTCTAACCTGAAGATAAGAATTTTTAGGCAAAATTAAGATAATGTCAAAATTAAATATTCATTTGGGTAGTAGAAAAATATTCTGCTGCAATGCAACCAGTGGTAAATGCTCTCAGTCGGAAAATATAGACTTGCTTCAGTGTGCATACCATATCATAAAAATGACTGATACCTTGAAAAAACACCGTGAAAACGCCGCAGCTCAAAGCGAAAGCTTAATATCCGAAGCAAAGTCAATCAACGACGAGTAACTCTATCTTGATATAGCTTTGAGAATGTCACGGATTGAAAATAGGCAGACAAATCGTGCTAATCCTCGGGCATAGACTCCTAACATATTTTGGAAGAGATCATTGATGGTTCCGTTCCGATTCTTTGATTATGTCTCTAGAGCAGTGTTTTTTTTAAAAAGCAATTTAATCAGCGTATTCACTACTTACATTACACCCGCACCTAATGCTTTTATAATATTGTGAAGTTTTTCGAAAAAAAGATTGGTTGTCTGTAAAGTCAGTTTACGGACGATAATTTTACGTGATAACGTCATAAGAAAACATTTATTAAAATTGCATACTTTTATGAATTCAATTGAACGATTATCACTGAATTATCATTATTTTGTATAATACGATGAAACAGTTAATTGAAAATTACAACTTTTTCGCTAAATTAACATCTATGTGCACTCGTTAATTCAAATATTTTTATTATTTAAATTATATAGATTAATTACATGTAATAATAAATAAATAAATAAATATTTCTTACATTCACACCAATTAGCCTAGCCCCTAGCTAGATACTAGGGTAACGGATAGACATACATATATGATACATAGATATGTAATATTCATAGAAATATATAAAAACACCCATGACTTAGGTACAAATGTTTGTATTCATCATACAAACATCTGCCCCTTCCGGGATTTGAACCCAGGACCGTTGGTGCGAAAGGCAGGATCACTACCGTTGCACCAAACGGTCGTCAAATAATGTCCTGTTAACAATTTATTTACAACTAATATACATGTGTGATATTTAAGATCCTCCGCAGTTGACTTTTTATACGATCGCTTATATGAGCCATAATATTTTTTTAGTCAAAATTTTAACATAACCTAGGTATTATGCTGCACTCGCTGACCGATGCTACTTTTTTTAATAAGCAAAGAACAAATATATTTGATTATATCTCTAATAAAATTCTTAAATTGCAAAAAATAATTACCTTTTTGCTGCAATTGTTGTAATAATAAACAATGGAAACCACATTAACTCTTCACTTCACTTTATAAACAGTTGACAAAACAGTTCACGTGTAGGTTGTGTGCTGCCGCTGTCTCTCTTTGCTTATTCTGCGCTCTCGCTTGCACGATTGGCTCAGCGGAACGTGACAATGAGTGAGAATGACAATTGCTTTTTCGTGCGTGCAGCCGGCGTTCATCGATTTATAAGACATCATCACTTTAAAAATTAAAGGTGCTTGTAATTAATTAATACAATTTAAGTGGTTTTATTGGTAAAGCTGAACTGTGGTATGACACGTGGAAACAAAAAAAAGTGGAACAGAGTAAACTGAAGGATATGGATTTAAATGTGCTAGTTGAAGAGATCGCTGTTCTTTCCCTTCATATGACAAGCGCTTATTACTCGTATATCACTTGTCCAGTCCTGCACTATAGAAAGTTCATTTAGTACTTAATGAAGATTAAAACTTGTTTAAGGTCAACAATGACAGAAAACCGTCTTGTCAGCCTCTGTATGATGAGAAGAACAAAATAAATTTGTAAACGAAATTTCAGCTAGATTTATCCAGGTTTTCCTTTACAGGTTAGTATTCAAATAAGGCGTCGTTCAGTAAATAAAATGTTACAGTCAGTAAATAAAAAGCATTTTTAATTGCCTACTACCTTTATTTACTTCTGCTCCACCCCTTATATGCTGGGTACGCCTATAAAGCTAGGTTTCGTCCTAAGTTTATAGATTGGTGTTCTGTCGACTGAACATTATTTATTGAGTTATTAAGGTTACCCTTAATACGTATTTATCAAGGCGAATTAAAAAAAAATCAAAGAAATCTAAATTAAGAAATATAATTTTTGAATATGATCGTAACGTAAGTAAATCATTGCGAGTTTCATACTCATAACATAATATAATCATATATGCAGTGGTAAATTATAATAAGCCAACTATTTTAAGAAATTAATGAAATTAAAATATTCCTACTATGCTTCAAGCTCCATTTTAATAAAAAATAAGAGAATATTTAATTTTTACACAGATTGCCTAAGGGTGTTTGTATAAAGCACCGAGGCATAAGAATTGTGGAAAAAGTGGAGCGTTAATTAATAGAGAGTAAAGTATTAAAGTTATGTAATTAAAATGTTCTAGATATTTCTTGGTTTCCAATCAAAATTCTCAAGCTCTTAACTGGTGGAGTGTAATAATACGTAACATTCTATTATTGTTTATTTCTTACGTGACATCAGACTACACCTTTCCTTATGTAAAATATTGTGCTTTAAAATAATATAAAAACAATACAAAATATATTAGAAATAAAACAATGAACAATTTTATTAACGTGCTTGTGATGATCTATGACGAGTTAAGCGAGCCCCAAAGTGTTCAACACACACTGTTTACTAATACAATATTTCAGCCAATAAATAATTATGTGTAATAGAAAGAAAACCTTTTTTGACCGACTTCAAAAAAAGGAGTGTTCTCAATTCGACCGTATATTTTTTTTTTATGTTTGTTCGCCGATTACTTCGCTACTAACTTTTTAGTTAGAAAGAAGATACTCCCGGAATGGTACCATGATGAGGATATCAGGGTCTGATCATGGGATCCTGGAGAAATCGAGGGGAACCGTCAAATTTTATAGGCACATGTACCGCATTTTACATATTTTCTAAAGTTATATTGGCATTTGCTTCTGGCAATCATAATGTTATGCAGCTGAGCTGATGATGGAAGGTGTAAGTCCTCAATTACTAGGAGTTAGGAAATAGTTCTTTCAACATTAATGCCCTAAATGATTCAACTCCCAATATATGATTATTTCTTAAGCGACATGATACTAGTCTTAGAACGTTCAATCGTTCAGCTCTCTCTTCTGCAGTTTCATTAAGCACTCTCTGCCTGGAATGATTACGTGCATAACTTAATCGTTGAGATCGCTGTGTATCAGATTCATTAGACAATTGATTATGAATCAAACTGAGCCGATGAGCGCGAGCTTCTTCGGATTCATTTGATAAGCGCTCACGAATCACACTAAGCCGATGAGAACGGTGTTCATCAGATTCATTTCTCAGGTTATTGCGTATCAAAGAAAGGCGTTGTTACGACCATATAGTTTAAGATTTAGGTATGAACCTACCTAAATATTAAACTATAAACAATATTTACATGATATTTTTGTACAATGAAAATTTAAACCAAAATTATTCATTTCAATATTTACAATAATCTGAAACAATTAGGTACTAACAAAATTTAGCAATATACAATTATTTTAACAGTATTACCATGGGGTACCATTTCATACAAGAGTTTTTTAATTCTAAAAAACCGCAATAGATGTCAGTACCATTAACATTTATAAATTATAACATTTCACATGTTTAGAAATAAGACGAATTAAGTAGAAATATTGAGATTAAAATTAAGACTAGCATATTTTATATATACAACTTCACATCAACCTTAATTCGACTCCTAAATTTGAAGATAAGAAACACCATAAATAATCAATTGAGAATACGAAAGTATAGGCTACATGTGACTGCTTTTCAGCTATGAGGCTTACGAAGTGTTTTGCAATTGTAACGCTTGATGGCGTGTTTTATGGAAACAAAATAATTTACACCTTAAGGTTTTTGCATAAATCGATTATTTATAACCTAATAAAGGCAAGAGTTCAATTTCCAAATCACTTTTTTCAGTAAAAAACTATATGAAGAAGTAAAGTATTTAAAATTTGCGCATATAAAAAAATAAGAATTTAATTTCTTCAAAAGACTTCCATCTCTCTTCTATCCAAAAAGGTTCCATATCTGTCCATGAGATATTTGCCACTTGATAATGAATTATTGAAGGCAAAATGTCGCAATTTTATTTTATTCATAAGTGTCCTACTTTCTGAGTAATACGTATTTTTTAAATTTTGATTTTATTTTTTTTCTCCAAATATCGGCAAAAGTGGAACCTGAATTTAGTATAGAAAGGTTCTATAAACCAAATCCCACTTTTGCGGTTTTAAGAAGTTATGATAGAATTAACATAAAGGTCAACTTTCATGATCTGGGGTTGTCATAAAGATCAACTATGTGTTAAATGAAAATGTTTCATTTTTTGTTTGTTAATTGATACCGTCAATGAATTGAATAAATTAACAACACTTATAGACGAATACAATATACTTACATATACTACCTACCTAATGTAGATGTGATAATGTAGGAATACTTTATGTATGTTCGACCACATCTTTAATTTTGTACCTTACACGCCAAATGGTCGAAAAAATAAACTATGTTGATTGAAATAATTTAACACATGTACACACATCCTATACTTTAAACGAGCAATTCTTGCATGTACCTATATAAATATGTTGGTATGTAATTGGTTTCTCGGAAACGGGTCTAACGATTGTGATGAAATTTTAGATTTAGAAATTCATTCACATTTAAAATCGATCTAGGTAAATCTCGTAACCTGCCGGCACCTTTTTTGTGCACCACGTCTACTTTAACTTGACGCCAGAATTTATTTCAGGACTCAGTCGCCTTGTAATGAGGTGGATAGGCTGGGTATCCTCTCCTATTAAGATCTGCCCTTATTTGTTTACATGTCACTTAACTGTCGATCTATTATTATCATATTAAGAGCTTCTTTAGGCGTATAAGGTTGTGGCTTTGCCGCTTTAGAAGTAGGCTTATTGTGCCTTTCTACATCGTCGAAGGCTTTAATAATTTTACCAGTGGCTGAGATGGGCCCGGTGAGGTATAGTCTTTGGCTATGGCTCTCAGTAGGTTGGGTAAGCCCCTGCTGAGGCAATACGGTGCCATGGGTCTGTGACCCCGCGAAAAAGTAACTTCTCATACAAATCAATCTAATCAGTTGATCGCATCTTTAAAAAAAATTGCATTCGATCAGAAAATAAAAGAATAGTACAAAGTCGTGGGCATAAATCGGTTAACAGGTATGTACCTATTTTTGTAACAAAACAACTTAGAAGTAAGCAGGCATGAACTTGTGTCTAATTGGGTCTCTGAAACACACAAAACAAACAATTAACAGTTAACACCCAGACCCGAAAACGAAAATCGATGTTCTCGTTCAAAAATAATACACATATTTTAAAAATTTTCGTCGAGATCAAGTTCGGTGACAACCCTAGCATAAAAATTTAAAAATGAATAATTTCTAATCGCCGCAATAGTGGGACGTGGCTCATTTATGTATATTTCTATTTAAGTTGTAGGTTCCACTTTTTCGTTTTTAGGGAGAAAAAATAATAAATACGAAATAAAAAAAATGCTGCTCCCAAACCAATGGATTTTTAAGCTAAAGAAACGCGTTTATATGCATGTGATTATGTCCGATTCACGCATATTTATTAAAATATATATTCTTTTATCTACTCTCACATCGTAAAATTCAAAATATTAAACTCAAAACGAGTTTATATTGACGAACTTTACAAATAGTATATCGTAATGAAATTAAAAAAAAATTATTACAACACTATTTGTCCAACACAATAATGTTATAATAATTTTTTTTCATTACGTTTCGATTACAGGCCATTGATATAATACTGCGCCAATGCGTATAGCAAGCACTATTTCATTTTTTTTCATTTTTTATCTGTGGCTGAGCGCGCTTTGGCGCATGCGCGGTGATACCGGAAATTTTGGCGCCATAATACGTTTTCTTGCAATTCTTTGTTGTGTTTCGCTGGATAATTATTATTGTTTATTAAAATATCTCATACTGAAAGTGAAGAAAATTTAACGCCGCCCGACATTTTAGAGACTGCGGCAGCAGTCACTCTTAATCTACTACCAGTAAAGTCATTGTATATACAAAATGTTAACACTTACAATAACCAATAAATAAACTGTATCAATCTCTATCTTTTATTTGATATATTCAATGTATGAGATTAGATAAAGTAGTGTATGAAACTGCACATAACTAGGTTTTACACTATTCTATTCACTTTCTATTCATTTTATAAAAAATATTTTAGATATCATAGGTCAAAGGTCACGATAAGTTCATGATTTTTTTTCTCAAAAAGTATTGGAGTTAGACTTCTGGGAATTGAACTCGTGCTTTTTTAGGGTATAAATAATATATTTATGTAAAAACCTCAATTTGTATTGTGTAATTTTTTTTTGGTTCCATAAAACACTGTGCTATGTTAGACCAATCGGAAGTACATTAGTAGGCCCAATCATGAAATCCTGAAACCCTTTAAGATGGTCGACATTTTATCGACGAATAAAATAACTCTCAGTCACTGAAAAGTAGGTACGTACATGTGATAGTGACAAATGTTTTGTCCATCAATAAAATGCAACCATACCTATTACGGCCACGGGTGTTTTCAGTAACAACTGCACCAGTTACTATTTAAAATACCTAAATCTCGATAGGTGTCAATCCCTCAATTTCTCCAGGATCACGTCACCTGGCCCTGACCTGATAACAAAGGAATAAACTAGAATGTGTTTTTTTTCGTTTCATTTGAAACAAAAAAACAATTTTCCAAATAGGTATAATACGCGACACGTTCGTAAACCTGAGCCAAACATGAGTAAAAATACATAGTTAGAATAGCTAAGAAAGTGGTGTCCTAAAATCGTTCGCAATGTTCCGTCAATACAGTAAAAGTTCCCCATTCACGGTTTCCTTATCCGAGGGAGAAAAAATTGCAACACAGTTCGTATTCGCGGCTAAAAATTTCATTATTCGAGGATGAAAACAGTAAATAGAAAGAGATTCAGTCTTTTATTAAAGTAGCGGCATTATTTGAGTTCTGGTACATGCCCAGGCGGCTTTCATGAAAGATTTGACCAAGTGGACTAATGTCAATTAAAACAAACCTTACCGTCACAATCACAATACAAAAGCAAGTTAAAAAAAGAATAAATTACCCCTCGTGGTAATAGAGTAGTTCTACGTTCGTAGTACATCGGCGAGGATCGAACTACTCATAGGTCCGCTTGGCAAGGAATACATTAAATTTAAAAAGTCTGAGTGAAGGTTTATACGCAAATTAACTTTGTGAACATGAAAGCTGATCGATCTATGGAAAGGAGCCTTACTCTCAAAAGGCAAATTTATAATGCTACAGCTCAAATTGATTTTATTTTTATAAATATTCGTTTTATTTTTAACTTGTAACGCATCCCCTATGATTCCATACTAATTACCATTCCATATTCACGGTTTCTATATTCGCGGAATATTTTTGGAACGTTAAACCCCGCGACCGTGAATAAAGAGATTTTAATGTACTGTTACTGACATACGAAACTTCGATTGATTACGCATCCACCAACGTCCGTGAGTAGACTATATAACGAAGCGCCATCTAACAACAACAAGCGATAACCGTATTCTTAGTGTCTCACTAGATGGCAATACGTATCGTGTTATTTGTGTTCTCACTAGTGTCATCTATCGTAAAATAGAAGGAAAGCAATATAGCCAGTTCAATAACCAGTTTTAGGGTGATACCATTTTCTTTTACTAAGTGGTGTCTCTGTATATTATCTACTTTGTGGTATTACTATAATAAATTAATTTTGGAGTAAATTAAATATTGAAATAAATAATTTTGGTTTGACTTTTAATGGTACAAAATTATCATGTAAATATTGTTTATAGATTAAGATTTAGGTAGGTTGAACAGACGCGTGTGTAAATAAAGATAATTCTTAAGCTGTTAATCACAGTACTCATATTTAATTAAAAAACTTATTTCTTACTTTTTAGTACTTGATTGTTTATTTTCCATGTAAATCATAATTCGAATTACTTTGTGCTAAGTTAACCATTTTTTAGTTTTTGATTTTTCAATTTTGAAGTCGGTTTTTTTTGTTATTTTGGCATCATTTTAAAGATTTTATCTACTCTAATACTATAATACAAAGATTCTAAAACTGAAAACAAAATGCTTATGACAAACATTACGTACAGGCCAAAAATAATAAAAAAAAAGTTTCATTACGATACAGGTCTTGTATGGACACCTGTAACATAATATAACTTTTTTATCATAACGATACACCTATACAACCTCCAGCTGGACCAAGGAGGTTGAACCTCTACTTTAAAAAGGTTTCAATGAACGAGTCCTCGACGACCGACGCAACACGCATGCGCAATTGATGTTTGCACCTTGGCGCCAACATTTGACATTTAAATAAATTTGTTGTTATATTCAGCGTTTTATTTGCAATATTGTTTTACATATTATAGTATGAGAGTAGATAAAGTAGTGTATGACACTGTACATAACTTGGTCTTATAACACTCGTGTGATGCTATAAAAAAACTCGCCTACGGCTCGTTTTTTTAAAACACACTCATGTTATAAGAACCCTTATTATGCAACAGTATCATAAACTACTATTTTTAAGATATATAAATTTTTTCCATGATCATATAGAAAATTAAGGTTATAAAAAATATTTTGCTTGGTCGTGTCCTATGCACATTCAATCACAGCCTTAATGTGAAGTGGTATATTTGTAACAAAATCTGCACATTCTATAGGCATGCACCCATTCAGGTCGCTCTTCGACTTTGATGGATTTTTAGCCAGTACATTCTTTATATCCCACTATAGGATCTCGATGGGCGACAAACCTGTCGCCAAAAATTATAAAAATTAAATAAGAATGTTTTTAATAAGATATAAAATACGTATATAAAAAACAACTACGCCTCCGAGCCCTCAGATGGGATTCGAACCCACGACCTTTCGCTATCCGGGCGACTGCTCTGACCCCTGAGCTACCGAGACGCTGGCAAACGTGTATATCTTATTTATATATATTATGGAGTAGTATAGTATTTTTATGTTTATATCTTATTAAATAAGAAGTTTTTAATTTGTCATTTAAAATTCCTTTAATTTATTAAAGTATGATTATTTTTTATTACGAACTTCTAAAGCTGGTTCAGGACTAAAAGAAAAGCTATTGGCTCACAAAAATGGCGGCAAATAATGGGCTCAAATGACTCCGAAACTACTGGTTAAAATACACTTTGTTTTAAGTTGAGTAAATTTGCTTATAATATGGGTATTTTAATTAAATATTTAATTTTTTTTTTTCGTGAAAAGAACGCGTTTGTAAACTTTTAAATAATAATTTAAAAAGAAATAAATTAACGTAAGTAGACTTTATAGAAAAGACACATTGATAAGACCTTCTAATTGCAGATCCCGAATACTTCCACTTAGTATTAATCTACTCAGTAGTCTAATAAAGCCACAGTCATTAGAAATTAACTTTTTAAATAGTCGCATGCTATCATGATCACATTAGAGGCAGTTTAAATAGAGTCAATGGCAGATTTGCCTTATCATAAACAATGTTTTGTCGATGTGTTGTAGAGAAGTTGAAGTAAATTTTGAATTTTAATTTTACAATAAAGCCGTTAGGTTTTCATCTTTCTTTTAGATATTTACACCGCTTGTTTTCTTTTTTATTTTTATATTAGTGATATTTTCTGTTTTCCGTTGTGGGAATGTAACAATGGGCAGAGAAATTTTGACACAAATCCGACGTTGACTAGCACCCAAAGGCGAATGGCTGGGTAGCGAAGTGGGCAGTGCGGCGAGTTTTCCAACGCTTGAACTTTAGGGATAAATATAAATTTAATAAATACCAGGAC
The DNA here is from genome assembly GCA_927399485.1 of Calamotropha paludella. Lineage (NCBI taxonomy): Eukaryota > Metazoa > Arthropoda > Insecta > Lepidoptera > Crambidae > Calamotropha > Calamotropha paludella. The sequence goes on along the minus strand of OV656815.1, from coordinate 13,608,456 downwards.
TTAAATTAATAACCACAATTTGGCAAATTCTCTGCAACAGTGAAGGAGAAATATCTCATATATAAAATGATGTTTTAGATTTATTTTTACCCTCTTAGATTAGGATTGACAGAAAGTGATGGAGTAAAGTTAATCCAACCTTGTAATTAATAAGCACAATCCTTTTTAAGTTTATTCTCAATTTTCATGAGGTTGATATTCAATAATAAAGACATAGCCATTTATAAAAAAATAGTTTTCACCGCTTACCATCTCGTGATTAGCCTTAATGCGTTAAAATAAAAGAGCGAAATTATTTTTTCATGTTCTTACCAAAATTAATTAATGGGTAAAAACTTTTATTTCAATCTATTAAAAATATAGTGTGATATGCACTCAATTTAACGTACGTTACAATGACTTGCATGTGTATATCCCCGTGTGTTTAATAATTGAAAAGTTACATAATCAATAAAGATAATTTGAACATGTTTTTAATATAAAAAAAGTTTAAAAAAATGCTTCAAATTGACCATCAATTTTCCTCTATAACAATTAGTTTTTCAGCTTTGGGGTCATATTAAAATGATCATCATAAAGATGTAAACAATTCGTGGTGGTTAGGTAAAAAACACTGCAGGTAGATTTAATGTATCTCATTATTCTAATATTTTTAGGAAGCGGTTCTTTTTAAAAGTAAGACATGATTCTTTTAATTGCATTATTGTTTGATTTTGAATACTTATTTTTTTTCTGATGACCATTTCACGTTGTACTTACTGACATGAAGAACAGGAGTAAAAAACTTAACCAGCTTCAACAGAATAATCGATATAAAATAACATTAGTTTAAAATGTTTTACTTTTTAAATAAATTTATCAAATGTTGGTTTTGAGTGATAAATTAGAAATAAAGTCAAAAACGTAAAGTAAGTAATACTATAGTTTAGAGTAGACTACATGTAGACAACATGTAGTATTCGTTCATGAGCTGGCCATCGCTTATTTTTAACCATACTAAAGGAAAAGCAGCCTGCACTATCAAGCCCACATCACTAGTTTGCTAAGTGAGTTTTGAAAGAGACGACAAGTTTATTTGTTTTTTGAATTCTACTAGCGGCCGTCCCGACTTCGCACGGGTGGACAAAATTCTTTAATTTTTTTATTATCAAATATGTTTCCGTTAGCGCCATCTAGCGTCAGGTAGACAAACTACTTGCGGTTAACGCGTTGCTATGGTAACGCGTATACAATGGAAAAAGAGCGGGAAAAAGAGCAGACAAACAACAAATTTATGATCATAGATTATAGACTAGCCGCCCGTCCCGGCTTCGCACGGGTGGACAAAATTCTTTAATTTTTTTTTATTATTAATAAATATTTTTCCGTTAGCGCCATCTAGCGTCCGGTAGACGAACTACTTGCGGCTACGGCGTTGCTATAGTGTCGCGTATACAATGGAAAAAGAGCGGGCAAAAGAGCGGACAGACAAACAACAAATTTGTGATCTTAGATTATAGACTACCTGACCCGGTAACGCATTGCTATAGTAACGTTAATTGATACAATGGAAAAAGAGCGGACAGATAAACACACAACCTATGTATATTAAAACTTTATTGGAAATTAATTCTTTTTTGACAGACATGACTTCTTTTTTGTTTTCTTTATATTTTATTATCCTGCCTCTCTCTCTCTCTTTCTCTCTCGTTGCTATGGTAACTTGTCTGTCCGCTCTTTTTCCTTGTATACGACGAGAAAAAAGAGCGGACAGACAAACACACAAACAACAAATTTGTGTTCTTAGAGTATATATTAATGCCTAATGTAAAGAAACGTCAGGATTAAATTTAAAAAAAACGAGAACAAACGTGCGATAGGCGCGAAAGTTTAAGAAGTAAATTAGATAAAGTCTAATTAGAAGTCAAAGTTTATTGGTTTAAATATGGTCTAACTATACCGATTAACGCGATGGTAGTTCTCCAACTGAAAATGTAAGTTTGTTATATCAAAAAAAATCTCATTAACAATTTTGAATTTTGCCCTTTACTTGACCTTGCTTCTTGCGACATTTCATGATACTGGGTCAAAAAGGAGGTTTTGATTTACTTCTGAGTGTCTATATATGTGTTGTCAGGGGTCGTTTTTGTTTTTTTTAACTCAAGAATAATGTTTAATAGTATCAAGTACTTTTACGCGTTACTAAAAAAATGGATACGTCTGACAGCTGAAAAAAGCAGACCAGAAAGGTACCATATAATTGAATAAACATTGAGCGTGAAGGTTTATAATTAATTAATTAATTATAATTTAAACTGCCAGACTTCATAAAGACATTGTCGCAAATTAAAAATCATCTAGAAATTGTTCGATGAATATAACTATAACTTTAACGATGAAATAATGATATTTTAACTATGAAATAACTGTTGTTAAGAAATACAATTATGCATTGTTATGCTTGTTTCAATATTTATATTTTGATTTACTTTGATATTCAGTTATACTAACAGAATTGCTTTTGTTATCAGATCCATTAACCGGAAAATTGAATATTATTCTTTGTTTATTTAGCAATGAAAATTCTGATTTTACCGTTGGTGGCTATTACTTTCCTAATATTAAAAAGGCTTGTAGCATAACTTTAATACGCATCTACGTGAGTTAAGAAAAATACTTTATTAGCAAGTTATCATGCTAAAGTTTTACGTTGGTAAAACCAAAGAAGTTGACAGTTTTAACGCTTTAATTGGTTAGGTTGGGCTTCTAAATTTGTGGTAGTAAATTTTGTAATATATTTAATTAATACTTCTTTTATGGGTGTGGTCACAAACACATGAATTTTGGAGAATTTGATCTTTTTACCTTTCCACTTCAACTGATAAAATTTTCTGTCCATTCCTCAGCTCTAGCTCAGCAAATTGAAGATCTAGTTGCATAATTATTTTGAATACTTATTGTGTTCAAATATGATGACCTCGAGTTTTAATAGTAACGCTACTCCGACGTCAAGGATTCGATTCCCGGCCGGGTCATTATATAATGTCTATATTGACTCCATTGACTCGGGTTTGTGTCTTGTACCACAAACCGTAGTTTTTTTCTGAATTACTTTAGCAATATGGGTATAGCAATGTATGTGATGTTGCCTTATATTTATATTAAAACTAGCCGTTGCCCGCGACTTCGTCCGCGTGTATTTGATTTTATCACTCGGTTAACTGATATACAGCAAAAAATAAATAAAACAAAAATACAAAGTTTGGATTAATGCGTAAATTGTAGATAAAAAAGAAATGTGAACAATTGGATACAGATTATTATTTTCCAACTTAACCTGGCCGGTGATTGAATCCGGATCCCTGCAGGCCAAAGGCACTTGCGGTACCATAAATGACCACTGTGCCACAGAGGTCGTTTGATCGAGACAATCAGCAAAAATAAAAGGGGCCAAGTGCGCGTTGGACCTTAGTAGTAGTACGTAGTACCTTATAATGCCTCTTAATAGACAACGTTCGATGTGATTTGGTTCGGAACATAACCAAACAGTTTGTTTGGTTGACTTACACTGGAGAAAGCGACATAGAGCTGACCGTGTGAGAAACAGCCGACGCTGAGGTCCGTGCCGGCAACACGTAGCGTCTGCCCTTGGGCTTTGTTTATAGCCATTGCATAACACAAACTCACCGGGAACTGCACACGTTTGAAATGGAATGGGTAATTATTGGGAATCAGTGGAATTCGTGGTTATACCAAACTCTTTCACTGACGCCACATCCCGCCAAAATCTCCGCTTTTATTATGTTACGCTGCAGAGAAGTAACTTTCAGTCTTGCCCCGTTGCATAATTTTAGAGGACTTCAATTTCTCAACAAAATAATTGGGACGCCCGTTTTTAAATTAATCTAGTGTGCTGGAAGTCCAGGAGCGCTCAAAGAATTAAGAAATTCAACGGGATAATTGGTAGCGCCATCTTGCTCCATTACACCGTTAATAGAAGTATACTCAACTACTTCTCCTTCAACATTGTTGAGTATATCCAAGTTGATTCTTGCGGCTTGGTCATTTCGCGGAGTCAAAATTGCTCTTTCGCAAGCCATGAGTTCTTATTATTTTTTATTTGATTTTGTTTACCATACACGAAAGAGATAAGTTCTTTAATTGAATCAACAGTGTGGCAGAGATTTTCAGATAAAAAAATTTGCCCTTCTTCTTCCGGATGTGTCCCTTTAGCAATAAATCAGAAAATTCCTGTGCATTTGTGTTGTCTCTTGTTCGCGCCCTCATGTTCACTGTTAAGTGCATTCTTGTGACGTGTCGCCAAAGGCTTGAGCTCTTTAAGCATGCTCTTATCTCGTCGGTTTTTGTTCCCCGTGGCACTACTGGCAACGTTTGTCTAAAATCCCCACAAAAAAGCATCGTTTCGCCACCCATAGGTTCGGACGTCATTTTGACGGATACCTTTGAGAGTTCTATAACCTGCTTCTACTGCTTTTCGGTGTGCCATAGTGCACTCGTCCCAGATAATTAAACAGCAATCGCATAAAACCTTCACTTTATAACTGCTTCTAGAGAAACCACATACAGGATGTTCACTTATGTCTAAATCTATGGGGATTTTAAACGTCGTATGAGCAATTTTACAGCCGAGTTACAAAGTGGCTGCTATTCGAGACGACGCCACGGCAAGAGCTATTTTGGCTTAAGCTCGTAATTGTGCCAAGATTATTTTAATGAGAAAGGTTTTTTCCGTCCCACCGGGTGCATCTAGACATATAATTTCTCATATAGCATTGTCAATACTGTATATACTGTGTATACATACACGGTCGACAGTGCGCTGTTCTACAGTAAGACTGTGGACTCCGGTTCGTAAAGTTTCAGCTAGTTCAGCTGGATCATAATTTATTTCCGCAGCGTATTCTCTATTAATACGTTCCCCTTCTATGGTCAGCGCTGGCAAACCATACTGAGGGAGAGAATCACCACCCATAGATGTAACTAAATCTTGTAAAGCTACTAAGCATTGATTGAAAGCAATATCTCGTAACCTGTGGTTAAGGTCACCGTCAATATTTTGTCTTATATTCCTGAAAAAGTCTTCCGCTAATCTTTCTTGATATTTTAGCCACTATTGCTCAGCATTCGAAAGACCACAAAATACCAGTAATACAGCAAATGAATGACGCAAGCGGTGTGGACTATCACTGACGCATTCATCGGCTTAGGCGCTGAATCCCGTCACTTTTATAGGATTTTAGTTAATTCGAGTGGTAATATAAAGTATCAGCATAAGGTAAGTACATAAGTTGTGTGTATTAAGATGTCCAAGGTTTGTTTACTATCCCACGGGAACCCTTTAATTTTCCGGGATAAAAAGTATCTAAGATGTTGACCAGGGATATAAGGTATCACCATGCAAAATTTCATTGAAATCGGTCTAGCCATTTCGGAGATTAGCCCGTACAAAAAGATAAACAGACTAACAGACAGAGAAACAAAAAATTTGAAAAAAGCATTTTTTGGTATTTTCCCTCTTTTTACATCCCCCTGACTTGGTTTTAAGCATTTTTTTTTCTATGTACAGAAATTCGACCTCTACAGTTTTATTATAAGTATAGATGGATCATGTGTTCAGTGATGTTATTAATACCATGATAGCAGTCTAATCGGATGATATGAGTATAATTCGATTGAATCGATTGTTGATATCGAATATTTTTCCCCTTTGAAATACATAGGTACGTCCAAAATGTAATTAGAGGTAATGATTGTGTGTCAAGTCAGTATAATGCAGCTAGAACTTGGACGTAATTTGTTCTGCTGGGCATGACCAAATAATTATTCTTTTTTACTTCTTTTTACTTTTTGTTGATCGATGTAACGCTATCATTGAAATGAAATGAAATTTATTTCAGTCCAATACACACAGCACATAATTAGGTTACTGTTACAATCATAGGGTCTTAATTATTATCGTAGATAGAAATATTCAATTGCCAATAGTATCACGGGACTCTGCACTAGGATTCCCTTTGTTGTGAAGAGCAGTCTTTCTATTTAAACTAAGCATGTATTTATGGGCTTGTGAATTGATGTGTGTGTGTGGGCACGCTTGTGCGTGCGTGCGTGCGTGCATGCCAGTAATAGGATATATAGATATCTTAATTATCAATATATTTATGTACATACATGTGTTTATGTATATATAGGGGACTATATATAAATATACTTACACAATCCAATATATTTAAGAATATGCATCTACAGCATATTATTATTTGTTTCATCAATATTGCCCGTTGTATTACTACGTCATAATTTGTTTTCAATAGGTTGAAGAGCAAATTATTCAAATTGTGATAAGTATACAAGTACCTGATGCGACATGCTCCTGGATAGGTGCTGCCTATAAATGTATGATTTATTTTCTGTTATTTTTTAATCCATGGTATAACACAGCAATGCAATGTACTAAAAGCACATTTAATTGAGATTTAACTGAAACATTTTAATAAGTTTATGCGAAAATGTAATAATTAAATATAAGAAATACATATGACACTTTATAATTATCACTGTAATGCTTAACCAATATTTTTTATGTACCTGTTTGACAACTTTCAAAAAATAGAACATCTAACGTTTCTAGCTTTCGCTTTCGACAATAGATTTAGCGACAAATAAGCGAATAAATATAGCAGCTGTGATTTTTGATTAGCATGTTAAAACAAGACTCATTCAATAAACTAGACTCTAAGACCAGTTCAACATATTTAAAATATCATTAATTTGGGGTTTTGAATTCAAATAAAGAATCCACGTAGGTATTAATTATGTGAAGGTGTAGAATGCGGTTATTATAAGGAAAACGATTTGTTTAGAAATACCCAGAGAATGGTAAGGTACACATCTATTAAGAAGATCGATCTACTTAGATGTATAAGATGAATTACTTATTAGAGACAAATAGAGAATTAATTTTAAGGTGTATTATTGGGGTATTAGCATTGCTATTTCAGCAGAAAATGCTGTCATATGTAAAAAGCAAAAGCAGCGGGAAAGATGTTGGTGACGTGATTTTGGTTTTTATTGCCTTGCTATGAAAAAACTATATGTTATAATAATAGGTTTTTAAATGAAAAGTTTAGCTCACGTATTAAAGAGTATGTGACAATTAAGCAATATATTAAATGTAATGCAAGTTTGTTATCTTCTGTTAAACTATCAAAATATTTTGATTCTGTTATTATTAAACAATTGCGTGACATCAGAAGTCAGAAGGTTATTATATATTGAATACCAGTTTTTGAATGTTAAAATAATAACAGTTTTCCTGGTAAAAATTGACTATTTCTATGTCTAGGTTAGTATTTTTTTTGGTGTCTTTTTAAAACAAGTTAAGCATTTTATTAATCTATAAAAAAATGAAGTTGTTATTTTACATAATACGACTCTGTAATAATATTGTTGACAAAAGACACCGTTGCCGAGTGCATGGTTGTGGTGCGGTGTGTTGTAAGAATTAGATTTCTTTTATTTCAAAGGGAGGAAAAAGAATAAAACTGGAAGTACCGTGATATTATTATTTTTCTTTACGTCCATTTTGTTTCCATGAAAATGGAATCTGTAGAAAAGAATAACAAAGTTAAAAATTCATGGTTTAAAATGAATAATGGAAATTAAACAAATTAACTTTCGTAAGCATTTTAACATGTATATTTACTTAGTTAATAGGTAGATTGGAAAAAAAAATTATAGCAGATTTTCAATAAATTCCCTTACGAAAATGCAAAAGAGCATTAATATCTTTGAAAGAAAATATTTTTTCACTTAAAATTACAACAACTTGGATTATGTATACAATCTATCAAAATCATTATGATAAATTTGTAATATTTAAAACAGTATTTTTACCTTTTTTTACTGCGCATTAAGTTTTTAACGGCAAATGTTATAGACAGATCGGTTATATTTCATCCCTCTGTCGCAATTTTTTATTTCACTCGATTCCGGTACCACTGCCTCTTAACTCACTATTCACTGAAAACTTTTCACTACACACGACATTCCCAGCTCCAGATCGCAAAACTTTTTCGTATTGTGTGATATTAACCCAAACACTCGACAAATTTAAACCTTTGAAATTTTTGTGTTTGGTAATTTAATAATTATTGCTTCCCTAAGCATTCTTGGTATGTATTGGCGTCCTGTTGAGATAATCTGAGGCTTATGAAACTCGATCCAGTAATTAGAGCCTGATTGGATTCAATGTTCAGCGATGAACGACTTTTGAGTATAGTTGTTTTTTACCGCAGTTATGTGCTCCTTTTTTCGACATTCGCTTTTTTATTGCGTACATTTTCAAGTTTTTTAGACCTTATTCAATATAATGATAAGTTATGAGTTTAATAACTGTTTTTTTTTACTTGAGATTCGAACCCACGTCTTTCTGGCTAACCGAGCCTGACGCTACTACTGAGCTATTGATCTACTGAGACTCTTACCCAATCTGGCAAATTTCATCAACATTTATTTACTTTTTGTTTTGTCGTAGTGCCTTATACACCACTAATGTGTTACGTGACAGCAGTCAATTTGACTATCTTAACAGGTATTCTGAAAAACAAAACAAAGAATTTGATATATTATATATTTTTGTAACATCTATGTTTTTACCAATATAAAGAACATTGTATTCTTGTATTAAAAAATCATTTCAGGTGAGATTCAAACCCACGCCTTACAAGCTGATCAGGCTACACACCATGACCATTAGGCTCTATGATGCTAATTCAGTATCTTATATTTTAGCTACATTGACACAAGTTACATTAAGATTTTTCCAGAAGGCGATCAATTTGTCATGGAATATGATTCACGAGTTCGTGTCCTAAAACCTTTTTAGAGTCAACCAATTTCACATAATTAATGAAGGTAAAATTACCACCAATTATTAGGTATAATTATTATTACAGTCGTATATTTTCTTGATGGAAAGTTCTTTTATTTTCTTTTGTGATGTGCGAATAACAGAGTAAGCCACACTCATCAATATATTAGTACAGCTATGCATACTCTACTGAAGAAAACAGTGCACGTACTTTATAATAAGATATACTTGATGTAAATAAAAATATGCATGTATTGACGTCATAATACAACTGCAATACCAGACTACGATAGTAGATAACATTGATTTTTGCGATGTAATTTATATGTAAGAACCACGGTAGCCATTATGCTATTAACCATTAGTTTATCATGATATGGCCAAATCGGCTTGTCAGAAATGGCATGTTTGTATGCCGCCTGGAGTAGATTTAAATTATCATCATCAACGGTAGCGATCCTGCCTTTCGCACTGACAATCCTGGGTTCGAATCCCGTAAGGGCAGATGTTTGTATGATGAATACGAGCATTTTTACCTGAGTCATGGGTGTTTATATATAATAGGGGTTAAAGTATGAAATTGCCGTTTTATTGCAATAGGTTCTTTGAATTGACATAGAATCTTCATGGTTTGAGGTTTTCGAATGAAACTTTTTTTAAATGGTTTCTATGATGTTCTTTTTTTAAAAAATGTAAAACATTTGAATATCGACTTTCAATTGTTTTTGTTATTCAATTTAGACAAGAAAGATGGATACTGCGAAAATTCGAGTTATTTTTGAATACGAGTTCCGACGCGGAACTAACGCGGCAGAAACAGCCCGCAATATCAATGCTGCGTTTGGAGAGGGGTCTACTAATGAACGCACCGTGCGATTTTGGTTTAAACGCTTTCGTGATGGAAATTTCGACTTAAAGAACGAGCCACGAGGAAGACCGCCCACACAGGTAAATAACGATGAATTAAGAGAGATAGTGGAAGCCGATCCTAGTCAAAGTACCCAGGAATTAGCGGCATGGTTTAACGTTACCTTACCCACAATATTGACTCACTTGCGTCAAATCAATAAAATAAAAAAATACGAAAAATGGGTGCCTCATGATTTGACTGATCTGCAGAAAGAAACGCGTGTTGAAACTTGTGTTGCCTTGTTGAACCGGTACAGAAATGAAGGAATATTGGATCGAATTGTAACATGTGATGAAAAGTGGATTCTTTATGATAACCGGAAAAGAAAAATGCAATGGCTGACCCCAGGTCAAATGCCACAACAGTGTCCTAAAGCAAAACTTACCAATAAAAAGGTAATGGTAACTGTTTGGTGGTCTCAGCATGGTGTTATTCACTATAGTTTTCTCCGATCTGGTCAAGCAATAACGGCAGATGTCTATTGTGCCGAACTCCGAACCATGTTGACAAAACTAGCAGTAAAACAGCCCCGACTCATGAATCGATCTTCACCATTATTGCTCCACGACAACGCGAGACCTCACACAGCACGAGAAACCATTTTGACCCTTCAGGAACTGCAGTTAGAAACCATTCGTCATCCTCCGTATTCACCAGACCTTGCTCCAACGGACTACCATTTTTTTCGTGATTTGGACAATTATCTACGTGACAAGAAGTTTTCTTCCCAGGAGGCAGTACAAAATGCTTTCACACAGTTTGTGCAGTCTAGATCGTCGGAATTCTATCGCAAAGGCATTAATGACCTTCCCATTAGATGGCAGCAATGTATAGATAATAATGGCAACTATTTTGATTAAATAAATTTGTTAAAAATTTAAAAAATAAACAATATAGATTTTCAGTACAAATCGGCAATTTCATACTTTAACCCCTAATATTTCTATGAATATAACATATCTGTGTATCATATATGTATGGCTATCCCTTAGTTTAGTATCCATAACACAAGCCTTACAGAGCTTACTTTGGGCTAGGCTAATTGGTGTGAATGTAAGAAATATTTATTTATTTATCTTAGCCGAAAAGTATCCACTGTTTGACGGAGACCTCAAAAATAGGGGGTTTTGCCATAATTTCAACGCTTGGCAGGCGGGTTAGAGTTCGCAATAAGATACCATAGTTTGATTAGTCTGCTGCCTGTTTTGTGGTTTATGAGCGGTGTTTGGTGATTACCGCCAGTCACCTTTACCGATATCCTTAAGTTAAGTCGTTGGTGCCAAACACCACACCGCGCCTTTTTTAAAACGTTAATTTTTATAAAAGCTAATGTATTTAAGCTAATGATATAATAATATTAAAATGAATTCAAGTAAATTACTTATGCTTTCTAGAATCGTGAACTGTGTTGTGGTGGTGAAATCTTGATTCTGCAAAGGACTGTGACTTTCGCACTTACCTTTTTACACGAAGACGTGACATAGAAGAAAATGGATGCATCACTCAAAGCAATTATTCAATTCATCCTCATGACAATTCATTTTATTTTATTACCACGTTTTTCTTATCTCACTTTTCTTATTTGTTTGTCTGTCCGGGCAAAATCTTGCAACTTAAATTTGAGGCACTTTCCGATAAGCTAGAAAGCTGAAACTTTCAGGATAGTTCAGAACCCGATGACAATGCACTCTAAAGCAACTTTCAACTTTCCAGATGCACTTTCAGGTCCACTTTCGGCAACTTTCACTTTTGTATGGGGCTTATCCGATTGTTGCGTAACACATGGTTACTTCGTTGAGTTAATAATTAAAAAGAATAAAATAATTATACTAGATTTAAAAAATCTAAAAATCCCACGTTTTTCAATGTCCTAAAAAGAATAAAATAACCCTGCGGGGCAAAGCGAGGGGCCACTCAAAACGTGGGGGCGCATCTTTACAATAATCGGCATCAATGCATGTCATTCATCTCTTTAAAATCTCCTCTTAGTAATATGCGCCCCCACGTTTTGAGTGGCCCCTCGCTTTGCCCCGCAGGGTTATTTTATTCTTTTTAGGACATTGAAAAACGTGGGATTTTTAGATTTTTTAAATCTAGTATAATTCTCAATACAAAGCTATAAAAATAGAAAAGAATTTATCATTTGAATAAATATTGATGCGTTATCTTATCATTAATAGAAATAAATAACGTCAGCGATAGCAGCTTTAATATTTAAACAATCGTTTAACCTCTAAGTATCTGAAAGACAAACTATTGTCATTTAGAATGACGTCACAAACTAGGAATGCGCGGCGCTTTGTGTTTGATTTCAATATGTAGCTGTTGTGACACGTGCTGTAGCCGATGTTGCCGGTGTGGCTTGATATGACTTTTACGTGTGTCGGCCTATAGGTTGAATGAAATTCCCAGTAAGAGGACTTCGTATTTGTTGCTTACATATTTCGCGGAAAAGTATATATTTATTTTACATTAAAGTCTCATCATCATCAGTCTATTAGTGTCCCTGCAAGGACACGGGCTTTCTATATGATTGATAATATTGCATGGGAATGGATAACCCATCACTTGGGTTCAGTGCGGATTGATGGGTACCTACTGACTACTGCCATCCGTTAGCTAAAACGTCGTTAAGTCACAAAATATTTTTTTTTGATATAAGTGAAAATCTAGGAAATAATTCATAAAATCTAATAAGTGTTTTTGCTACAACTATTTCGGAAACTATAAGTAAAAGAATTGTGATTCCTGGATAGATCGGAACTTAACGTCGAGCTTATCAGGCTAAGCGACCTTTTAATTAACGGACGGCATTGCAGATGTATATGACGAATGGCTTAATTTCCCTTCCAAAAAAGGGAGCTCGAGATAGTAAATTATAGGTTACCCTTCGGATGACTGATTTTTGCGAATGTCCGCAATCGTAGGGCAAACGCGGTTTCAGGCGTCGGTATACTGGTTGCCTGGTTACTAATTTTTTTTATACTAGGGATGGATTATTGATAATCAAGCAGTAGATACAGAAATCAAGTTACGGGGTGCTCGCTTTATACATTAAGTTTACTGCGTGTGCGGCGCGTTTCATTGGAAAAAATCCGTTGTGGGTATTTTGAACTACATTTTGTAGACAGTATCCCATATTCTGTTAACTTTTATTATACGAAATATATGATTCAAAACGTTTATCAGAATGCTGACGTGTCTATTTCAACAGAAACGTCACTACAATATTACGTAGATACTATAAAATTTAATAAATATTTCACAATTTAATTTTATCAAATTTATTCATATATTATGTGTCTTGTACACTTATACAGGTGTAATAGTATTATACATTATCGGACACGTACTACCACATTAAAGCCGATTTTACATTGCGAAAATATGTAATGCATTATGTTAAATTAATTAATGATTGTATAGCCTTCGATATTTCATTGTTATAAGTATTAGGGAGTGTTCGTATTTTGCCAACTACGTGTTTAATACTTTGAATTTGTATGACTTGCATAATTCCTTTGAAGGCTGTTTCTCGAGCATCTCGATTTCTGCATTGAGGATGTTTTGTATTCCAAAAAGACTCGTTAAGCTGATTATTCATTTATAAATTGTATATTTCTCTCGGTTATCAATCGTTGGGTTTCCATCTCAAATAGCCTGACAGCCACATGTTCACTCCGCAAGGGCGCTTTCGTGATATTTATTTAGCTTCTCGTATAAGTTGTAAAACGTTAGTTCTACAAAAACATTTCGCATAGCACGAAACTAAATAAAAATAAAAAAAATGCGCAGAACACGACAATGTCTGTCAAGGTCGTAAAATTTATGCGTGCAATGTAAAACTGCATGTTTACACGTAAAATAATTGATAAAATTAATCTTTATAGAATTTGTCCTCATAAAGGCATGCATGACATTTACTTGAAAGCATTAGTTTTTAAAATAAATATATAGTCATACATCGTGAACAGATGCCTAAAGGTGACCTCTAATAAAAATAATCAATCCACATCTAATCACTTCTAATGATCCACATTGCAATTTATTAGTAATGTAGTTAGTAGTTAACCTACGTTATTTACCTATAAAATGTTATATGTAATTAATTGAAATAAGAAAATAAGTTTTAGTTTAGTTAGTCCATGAATAGAATTTACAGCACTCTAGACAAAATTAATCTTCTTGATTAATTTAGACTACATGTTTAAATAATTTAATTTTTTTAACTAATCTGCTTTTCTTAGCTACTAACATACCATAGTTAACAGTCTTGCTTTAAACAAATCGAGAATGTCCACATTCTTTATAGTAGATGAAGACATATTAAAAAACTGCGCCCTCTATAAGTGATAGACCGTTTTCCATAAAATGTTTGTATTTTGGGTAGAACTAGATTCTAGTATCCAGTATATATCCCTGGTTCTAGATTCTAGAACCATGGATGGCGAACCAAGGGCACGCGTGCCATTAATGGCCCGCGACACAATATTTTGGGCACGTCATTGATAACAAAATTCATTAGGCACTTTGAAAAAATAGTGTGAAGTAGGTTTTATATGACGAGCGACCGCGAGTGATACCTACGCTTTTAACAATATTTTCATCTATCTATGCCTGCGAGTCATTATTTTCAGAGATGTATAACATTAAAGACTCAGTTAAAAACCGTTTGACAGATGACTACAGTTCAGCATGTATTCTCTTAAACATAACATTATTCAAAAGTAACATCTTACAACCCTGACATATGTTATTTATATCTAATCTGCAACAACAGAAGTCACACAAATTTTATTAAAATTACTGTGATTACATTGCAAAATGTACCTATTTTTTATAGTAAATAAAGAGTTTTGAGTTGATTGTATTTATTATTATTATTGTTGTCCTAATAATCACAACGACAAAATTATTTGATGGCACGTCTATGACCTAATTAAACTATTTAGTTTATTAATTTAATTATTTCGAAAATTGGCACGTTGATACGTAAAGGTTCGCCATCCCTGAACTAGATGAAGTCTGCTTGTTTTTTTTTTAAGGATTTTGTGGATAATTTTATACACTAAAATATAAGAACAGCAAACAAAAAAACAATATTTTATCCCATAAACGGTTTCTTAAAATTTTTATAAAGTTGTAAATAAAAAGTTTGAAAAAATAATTCAAAATTTAGTTTATTTACAGAAAATAAACAAATATTGGAATCTTATTTTCCAAAGACTGGTCAATTGAATTAACGTTTTCGGCATTTGTAAGAAAGTCTTCCCAATATCCAAGTATGATCCTGAAAGTTTCAGCTTTCTAGCTTATCGGAAAGTGCCTCAAATTTAAGTTGCAAGATTTTGCCCGGACAGACAAACAAATAAGAAAAGTGAGATAAGAAAAACGTGGTAATAACTTAAACGCATTTGTTAAAACATTAAAAACAAATATAAAAATAAGGTAAAATTCGTTTCCACATTTTTTTTACTTTCCCTTGGAACACGATCTGTCTTTAATGAATAGACAGGAAAATGCATTTATCAAGTTGATTTTCAATGTTTTTATTATTGAGGCCACAGTTGACTCTGACGGATACTTATTATGTATTAATTTAGAGATTTGGTTGCAATTACAATACAAAATTTCAAATAATAATTTTCTTTTTAACCTATAAGGTCAAAATTGGAAATTTTTAACTCATATTTTATTTATTTATTTAATTTTTTGTTTTTTAAGCATTTAAATGATTTATTGCATTTAAATTTTAATTTTATTTGCACCTGAGACAAAATTATTGTTTTTCCAGGAAATATGTTTTTTGTTAACAACATTTAATTAACAATTATAACTAAATCAATACATGACGTACATAGTATGAGACTTAGAAGTTGTAAAACTGACCTAACTAAATGAATACTCACATTAGATTATAAAGATATGGAAGCTCTCTTGAATACTAGAAATTAACCGATATACATATTGAAATACATCACCTTGTGGCAATATACATATGTACTTATAAATACTACTATTATACAGTAGCACACTCGCACACACATACACTAACTTGCACATGCAAACTTAAGCACAGAGAGACACATTATTAGACGAAAGATCGGTTACGGTTATAATGAAATAATTAAAATACTGTGTTTTGGAAGGGCGGCGGGGCTACCCGACACAGGCATTCTAGAATGCCTACTGGGCTGGTTTCAGTTATTGTTTATAGTGTTACTTTGATAGACTGTAACAAATTTTTGATTTTATTTTTGATGAGATATAAAAATGTATTTATAAAATACTATATCAATTATAAAGTTATCCCTTTTTTATCAATTGTTCGATACTTGTAAAAGTATTACTTTCGATGTTTTAGGTAATAGACCAGGGAGCTTTCACGCATTCTTGAGATTACCTACCTAGATCATTAAGAATTGGAGCTGGCGATAGATTAAGAAATACTTGTCTACACTAATATTATGAAGAGGAAAGATTTGTATTTTTGTATGTTTGCAATGAATAAACTCAAAAACAAACTAAGCCGATTTCAAAAATTCTTTCACCATTGGAAAGCTACATTCACGCTGAGTAACATAGGCTATATTTAATGCTAGAAAAATTTAAAGAATTTTGTCCACCCGTGCGAAGCCGGGACGAGCCGCTAGTTATTTTATTAGTCTAGTCAAAAAATAAAAAAGAAGATATTTTCCAATGTAAACCTTTTTGTTGTGTGAAGTTTGGATCGTGGTCCATTTGTGTAAATACTATTGAACTTTGAACAGTGACTTTATAAATAAAATAGAATTAATAAAACACATAACCACTAACAAACTTTTCCATCCACCCACTGTCATATTACGTAGTTAAATTACGGGTTTCAATAAGCATGTGTTTGTAACATACATTTATTTCCCTACCAAACTTTCGCGTAAACCCGTCTTAGTACGAATAATATTGACGTGGTATTCATTCTATTTATGGTATAAATAACATATAAAGTTTTGTTGCCAACTTTATATCATTATAATAATTATATTATTATAATAAAGAATCGGATACGTGACAAAAAACAAAGAAACATTTTAAAGTATCAGTGCAAATTGATCATTACGTTGAAAACAACATAATGGACTCCTATTCTTCACAGTTGTTAACTTATCTTGTTTTTTTATTATTTTGTTGAGCAATGCCTTTTTATATCAAAACACATCTATCAATCATTCTCCTCTTTGTAGGTGTCGCTGGCTAAAGTCATAAGTTTGTGGAAAAGTATACTTTGTCTTTTATTTAATTTAAACTGATCCA
This sequence comes from Calamotropha paludella, assembly GCA_927399485.1. Classification (NCBI taxonomy): domain Eukaryota; kingdom Metazoa; phylum Arthropoda; class Insecta; order Lepidoptera; family Crambidae; genus Calamotropha; species Calamotropha paludella. The sequence goes on along the minus strand of OV656815.1, from coordinate 13,591,381 downwards.
AATAATAAAAATGGATTAAAAAACGGACTTTCTATAAATAACATTTACTTTTTTCTACATCACACCCACCTACGCTTAGTCAGACAGTTTTTAAACGTTTTGTTTACCCTCAGAATATATTGAAAGTTTGTAACGTTTTTGTCAATTGAATTGTTCTTAAATTTAATTACTACGGTGTCAACTGCCTTTCTTTAATACGGTAGAAAGTTACATAGTTAATGGCATCTAGCGTAACGTACAGTAGTAAAGTCATTCGACAGTTCATACACATTCATATTAATTTAAGATATCTTGCTATAGGTTCATTATTAACTAACGAATACATGTGCAGGCTTAGTCATCGAGTTACGACAATATCTCACAGAATGCCCCGGTGCGGCGCGGCGGCGGAAACCATCGCCGAGTCTGCACTTTGACGAACTCGTTATTGGGTCCACCAGGGCCTGATTTGGAGATCTGAGGGCCCTGAGGCAATGGCGGCCCCTAATTATTTATTAATAAAATTTCAATTTTTAAATCTTTCTCCTACCAAATAATAATAATATTTCGCCAAAGCTCATCTATATTCTTCCATTTAAGCAATCTAAACAAATCGATTTGGAAAAGAAACGTAAACGTTGCTGATCCGTCGATTCATTTTATCAATTTTGGGAGCTCCTCTCTTGTGAAGGCCTCAGGGCAGTAGCCTCGCCTGCCCTCCCTCAAAACCAGTCTTGTCTACCAGTCTGCCTTTCAAATGCAAATTTTCGATATTGTCCCGGGTTTGAGTTGGTCATCATTGTTTTTCTATTACTATACCTATTTGGTGTTAGAGTTACTAGATGCTTCGGAAGAAACTTTAGGTTCAATTTTCCTTAATAAGTTACCTGCATTAGCCCAGATGGTGGGTGGGTCTAATCCGTTTGTGGTATTTGAATTTGTAAGAAAGTCTTCCCAATATCCAAGTATGATTAAATTTGAGGCACTTTCCGATAAGCTAGAAAGCTGAAACTTTCAGGATAGTTCAGAACCCGATGACAATGCACTCTAAAGCAACTTTCAACTTTCCAGATGCACTTTCAGGTCCACTTTCGGCAACTTTCACTTTTGTATGGGGCTTATCCGATTGTTGCGTAACACATGGTTACTTCGTTGAGTTAATAATTAAAAAGAATAAAATAATTATACTAGATTTAAAAAATCTAAAAATCCCACGTTTTTCAATGTCCTAAAAAGAATAAAATAACCCTGCGGGGCAAAGCGAGGGGCCACTCAAAACGTGGGGGCGCATCTTTACAATAATCGGCATCAATGCATGTCATTCATCTCTTTAAAATCTCCTCTTAGTAATATGCGCCCCCACGTTTTGAGTGGCCCCTCGCTTTGCCCCGCAGGGTTATTTTATTCTTTTTAGGACATTGAAAAACGTGGGATTTTTAGATTTTTTAAATCTAGTATAATTATTTTTTTATATATATGAAATTATGTTGATATACTATGATGTAGTTCAAAATCGAGTCTCCTTACGGGATATTCCTTGAAATTTCGTGGTTATTATAACGTGGATCTTACCAAGCTTCCCCATTTACCTAACATAATAGACGTGGTACAAACTTGTACAAATTTGTACTAAAACAATAAGCTGGTCTGCTTTGACGTTTAGCCGGCATGTTGATGTCATTACATAATATATTTGGTGTACATTAGAATGGTTTATGTGAGTTTAATACTTTACCGTCCAACCAGATCGACTGAGTGGTATATGGGTTGGTTATAGAGGTCTTAAAGTATGTTTTTTTAATTATACTTGGGCTTACTTTTGGCTACACTCCGAGGGTATCCATCCTACTCACTCGAGCTTTAATGCTACCGGAGACATACAAGCAGGCTGGGAATTCCATTTGTGAGCTGTGCGTAGAATAAAAAACAATGAAAAACGCTGTTACGCCTGATCAACCGACAATAACACAGTTAAATATAATATTATTATAAGGAATTTAAATTCCAAATTATATTAGTAAAAAACCTAATAAACTAACTTTACTTTTAAAGACGTCACAGTTTTAAATGCCTTCAACTGTTATTTTTACTATTAAGGAAAATCTTATATATATCGAAATACCGTCTCTTAAACAATAAGGAGCTGGTTTCGTGAGAAACACATATTGGGTAGGTAAGTGAAACAAAAGTCGATCGTATCCCCGCTTTGCGTATATAATTCTGCAGCCTCCTTTGGCGGGGCTTAGTGCAATAGCGTTGTCGCATTGATTGCGGGTGTTTGGTGCGCGAGCGCAACGCTCAGCTGTTTAGCAGATACGAGAGACATTGTTGTGGTTTGTGTTCAAGTGTTATCGGTGGATTTAACTGGTGAGTTATTGAATGGCTCTGATTATAAATTGTGTTTTATGTGTAACTTATATGACAAAGAAAAATGTTATAAGCTTGCATTAAATAGAATTTTTATAATATCAAACAAAACGTCATTGTTTGAAACAGTAGTTATTGGGGTAATTTTAGTTACATATAAAATAGGATTAATTTAATATTGTATTTCTTTAAAAAGATTTTTTTGTTTATATTGAATGTGTTGATACTTTATACATTGAAGTTCCTTATGGCGCGTTGTGGAGGGGTACCCTAGCCGGGAAAAACGTCCGTAGCGTTAAACAAAAAGCGTAAGATTTTAATGTATAGTCTATGTATGATGGCTATACAATGTCTAATGTATAGTCTACGTGATGACTGTTATTATATTTTTTTATAAATCATTGTAAATAAAATAAAAGCGTTAAGATAATTTTGTAAAGTAGTTTCTTTGCTTTGTATCGATTAAAAAAAATATAATAAAAATGTATACCCGAATAATTATTTTCTTTATTTTTATAAATCATTGTAAATAAAAAAAGGTGTTAAGATAATTTTGTAAAGTAGTTTCTTTGCTTTTTATCGATAAAAAAAATCATAACAAAATGCATATTTATATTTTTACATATATTCTTTATACATCGAATAGAACTTTAAATCAATATTTTTATAATAAGGAACTTCGTTCTTATCCGATGACTCACAACACCATACGACTTTATATATTTATATGATAAAAGAGGGAAATATGGAACCTAACAGAAATTTAAATGACAAAACTTAAAAATATAACAGACGCTTTGAATTCCAAATATGTTAATGAGTTAGCTGGTTTGTCAGTTATGCACTAGTGATCAACATCGTAGTACTTAATTAGTTATTTAATTTTTGTAATTGATTTTTATTAACAATTTATTAAATGCAAAGCAAGTCATTTAAAAATTATTATAGACATGATATATAATATGTTTAAGTGTGACTTATTGTTAAAAGAAAGCAGCAATAATGAATTCCGATTAGTATTTTTTTTCAATAGTAATAAACATTTGATAAAAAAAACATTAATCGGCAATAAACACACTTCAGTGGAAACTGATTTGTCATGAATATAAAAATGGAATTTACAAGTTTCGATAATAAGCATTATAATTCAAAAGTTGTAAAAGAAAATTATTTAATAAAAATACATTTAGAAAAAAGCCTGACTAATTTTTATACTGTTCCAGCGTTTGTTGTTGCGTCGTTCGCAAAAAAAGCAGCCACCACACAATTCTGTTCTCAATAGGCTTTGGGAGCTGCAAATTTGAAATAATAATAATAATAATTTATTGAAATATAACAATAACATTACAAAACATTAAAAATACACATAATGGGAAGGTTTACAATGTCTTCAAATCAGGTCTCCAACTCCCAAACTAGGACGTGTCCTGTATCTTAGGAGTAAGGGATTCCTCTAATACGTAATAATAACTCAAAAGAGTAGTAAATGAGCCTGGTTAGTACGTATGTAAAGGTTGATTGCTTTTATGAATTTCAGTATATGAGTGTGTGTGTGTGTGTGTGTGTGACTGTTTAGTCCGTACGTCTATTAAATAAATAATAATGTTTGTATGTTTGTTCCTTACGCGATTGGAAACCTTGCATGAATGCAAGGCAAGGTTCTTATGTATATTCAGCAAAAAATATATATTGGTAAAAAAAATTGCAAGGAATGCCGGGTGCAGCTAGTCTACACTAATTGATTTGTATTTTTGTATGTTTGCAATGAATAAACTCAAAAACTACTGAGCCGATTTCAAAAATTCTTTCACCATTAAAAAGCTACATTCACGTTGAGTAACATAGGCTATATTTAATGGTAGAAAAAATTTAACGAATTTTGTTCACTAGTAAATAAATATAAAAGTTAAATATTACAAAAAAAGGAGATCATGGAAGAAATGATATAACCTAATTTATATTATGAAAACAAAAATGATTTTATTGAATATAGACGCTTTAATAGCTTAATGGAACGTTATAACATTTTTATAGTCATTATCAGGGGTACAAAAAAGGTTATCCTTTTATCTACGTTCATTTTTAAGTATTGTCCTAGGGGAAAACGATTTACAACTATAGCCGAATATCATGCGGACGGAGCCAGGGGCGAAGCCTAGTCAACAATGATATGCGGAACAACTCACACAAATTATTTCGTCCCAAACCAAGCAGTGTTTGTACTAATGACATTAAATAAGGGATATATTTCATCCTACTAATATTATAAACGTGAATGTGAGTTTGTTTGTTATGCTTTCACGCAAAAACTACTAAACCGATCATCATGAAACTTCGTACATATATTCTTGGAGGTATTAGAAGTACTAACATACGCTACTTTTTATTGAAAAAAAAATTGCGGGCGAAGCCGCGGGTAAAAGCTAGTACTTAATATAAGGAACCATTTCTCGGAAACGATTATACTCATCACACAGACAGCCCCTACAAAGATTTGAATTGAGCAGCATTAGTGCAGTAAACAGGTTCGATACCTAGTGTAGCAGCAGCTGGTCGTCAACAATATAACAGTGGTAGTGCTACTGCGAGTTACTGCAAAGCATACAAATCTTATGATGATGTTCTTTTATTATGATAATATGATATATTTATCTTTAACATGAGCGTTGGTTTTCTTTGTGAGGAAAACAAAAGAGCCGTTTTTCTTTTATATTTTTATTCATTACGAAATTTACTTATACAATGATTTTTTAAATAAATAATAATCTAGGTAATATAATAAGCAAGTAGTGAAGTTTATAAATAAATGGTTCCTCTGTCATAACTTGGTAAATAGGTAAACTTTCTACTTACAATCAGGTTGATTTGCATTAACTTTAATAATAATTTCTGCCTCAAATGGTTTCTTTTTAATTTTAATTATTTTTGTATATATATGAAAATATAATTATTTAAAAAAAAGAGAACAATACAATACAAACCTTTGTAGACTATACTTCATAAACTACATATTACTACATGCCTACTAACTACTAAGCCTTTTCTCTTGGTTTTACCGGATGGGATAAGTGTTAGATTAAAAAAAAAAGAATCTTAATTTACCGCCATAAGTGACGTTTTTATTTGAAAATTTGTATCTTTATTACAATTCATTTTTTTTGTACTTTTTTGCTTGTAATGAAACAAAAATTCTTTCATCCCGTCCATCCAGTCTTCGGGAAATGTATGGTAATTACCTTCAGTTTAATTAAACATAAAGGGTTTGTGCTACTCTACCTGACACCTCATATCAAACAACACTCAATATTACTTTAGTTCTGCCTAAATACGATCGCTGACTGAGAAAACTTGCACTTGCAGTAATGAGTTTGACTTAAGAAATTTGCAGAGTTATGCGACAGTGACCTCACTCATACCTATAAAGTGATTTTCTCAAATAGGAGATATTGACACTTCATCGTCGATTTGTTGGTTTGTCTCTCTAGTTTTAACAAAGAGATCAGCTCACGGATTAGAAAGAACGGGTCCCACAAAATACACTGTGTTCCAGGGTTAGACCTGAAAAATAATTCTAAAAACATTGAAAAATACTTCATAGTATAAAGGTGACGGCTTTGATTAAAACATAGGCTACTTTTATACCGATTAAAGACTTCTTACGGGCCCTAAATTACGGACCCTCTTATCGTTAAAAGCGTAACAGCCTTTGCACATGAAGAGGACCATAACACAGGTCGAGAGAGATTTTAATTAGTAAAAATGGCAATTTAATGATGGTTCTACCATTATCAAACTGATCATACCTATATGTGTAGGGAAAACCTGACGTTTTCCGTAGTAAATACCGATGTTGTCCATCAATTAATTAAATGCCATTATTTTACGTAATTAAGATCGTACTTACATCGATAAATTTGAAACGATTCTGCTTTAAATTTATCAGTATACTTAAGTTTAATAACAGATTATTAATATTTATTTATTTAAAATTGATTTTGATCTCAATCAAGCCCAGGGACTAAGACAGGGTCCACGATGGAACGAGCTAACCCAGAAGGTGCCTATTCAACCTGGCTTTGAAAATGGACAGGTTATAAGTTGTCGGAAATACAGACGCAGGGAGGGAGTTAATTCGGTCATCTTACAGCTAATAAAATCGACGTAACTTAAATTGGGGTTACGTATGACATAACAAAGTCATCGATAATACATCATAAATTGATTTTAAGAGAATGGCTTACGAATATCCGCATATAGTAGATATCCGTTACAGGCTAATAAAACCTCGTAAGTAACTAAATGCTTTCGGATCAGTCAAGAACATTTAAATTTTTTTAATGTCTCTTTAGGGAAAACAACAGTTAATTATGGTCTTGATAGTCACGGCAGTTGCAAAACACGTCTTACCAATCAACAGACACCTGCTAAAATTAATAATCAGTATTAAGATAATTATAGAGAACTTTTCTTACACTGTTTTATCATACCGATATAAGACCACGTTAAATAATTACTATTAATATTTTTTTAAGCTAATAATTGCAAACAATCATGTATCGTGATAGTCGTGTCGTATGAGTACGAATCTGCTTCATACAACAATTTACTAGTTTTTTTTCTTGTTTTACACAAAAATTTAATATATAAATAATATTAAAAATAAACAAACAATCCAAAATTGTTTATTTAATTTCAAAATAAAATCAATTAATTTAATATTCACAGGAATAAATCTTACACAAAAAACGAATTAATAAATAAGTGATAATACATAGCGGTAATATATAGCAAGCATAAACTATCGATGTGTTGCAGTGGTGTACCTATGTATAGTACGAGTATATCATTGACGGTGTCACGATTATTATTATAGAACATCAAAAAAAAAAGTACAATGGCTAAAAGAATCCAAACAACAAGTTAATTGCTTTGCCCCAAACGAATTCCTTTAAATATTTATAAAGTGTTTTGAGGTGAGGCTTTAAAATCAACTTATTTTGCTCAACTTATAAGTGCTAGGATAGCATTACCTATTCTAAGCCATTAAGGGGTTCTGAAATTACATAGGTTTGTGGCATTTTCCTTTGCTTGGCATTAAGGTAGTGCTAGGGAGTGTTTGCAGTTAGTTACAATGTTACCCTCAAAAATGTATAGTAGTGGTAATGATAAGTGGACTAGTTATTAGTGGAATAGTTATTTTATATATTTATGTATATTTAAAATAATGTATGTTAGAGTAAAAATGTAATTAATATTGTATCGTTGGGAAAATAGAGACGGTGAATGGCATTGTCTAGTAACATTGAATTTGATTTTTGTAAAACTATTCAGTCTAACTTGCCTTTGTTCTGTACCCTTGCATATTGTAAATAAATAAATAAAAACAAACTTGAGAAAAACAAAGACAAAAATGCCAGCGCTGAATATTGTTTTTGTGTTCTACCAGCAAGTGTTTAAAGTATCAAAATTATGTGTCATTGTGGCAACGCTTTCATTGTTCTTTTGTAACTTGGTGATAAGGTTTTTGGTAAATCGGCTCAAATTAAATTTAAAATTTCTGCTACGCATGCATAGTATTGTGCAAATTCTTAAAATAGAGCTTTAGGGACATAATAATTCGATCAAAATTTAAAAGACATGCGTTTGTTTTTATAGTTATAATCATTTTGTTCACATATACTGTTTAACATATATTATCATTTACAATACTTGGAGATGTTAGAAAACCAAGGTGTACTTCCGACACAATGCGACTTGAAATATCGTGCAATGATTAAGAGCAATTATTTTTGTTGCTACGACTTAAACAATGTCAGCGGCGTTTCCTTCACTTAAGTATTTGGCACAATGACTATTATTTTTCAATCTCGCACGTTTTTCCTCGACATGGTTACGGCTGGTTAGAAGTCTATTGTGAAAGAGTTCTTTAACTTGATGCAGTGACGGCATGTTAAACCATATTCATGCTCATTATTTTAATTAAATTATAAAAACTATAGTGTCTCACAATTCAATTTGTAAAGATTTTAAGGTTTTTCTTAATGTCCGTTAAATTGAAATAAAATAAACCTTGATAAGAACACTTTATTATATTCCTAGAGTAGACTAAATTAACACGATTTTAATGATAGTTCAGTCAGTCACTGAGATTAAATATTTTTCAAATGAAGTACGAAAAATCTTAATTTATTATTATTGTTTTTTTGACGGTAGCGATCCTGCCTTTCGCACCGACGATCCGGGTTCGAATCCCGGTAGGGGCAGATGTTTGTATGATGAATACGAGCATTTGTACCTGAGTCATGGATATTAATATATATTTATATGAATATTACATATCTATGTATTATATATGTATGTTTATCCTTTACCCTAGCATCCATAACACAAGCCTTACAGTGCTTACTTTGGGCTAGGCTAATTGGTGTGAATGTAAAAAATATTTATTATTATTATTATTTATTTATTGATTTACCAACATTTAAGTACATAATTACATTTATAAACAACTAATTCTAAAATTTAACACTAAATGCATCAAACAATTATAGGTAAATACAACATGCTCAAGTAGAAATTTAACAATTCATTTAATTTAAAATAAATAATTATCAATATTAGAAATGTCAAATAATTGTATTGTTAATAATTGAAATAATTGAATTGTAACTTTTTTAAATATATTTAGTCATTAATTTAACAACAAAAGTGTTGATTGGTGGCAAGTTAATAAAAGTAAAGAAAATAATGAGAACGGTCGATCTTCCATTTTTCTAAATTAGTGTTGCCCAAATGCAAGAACAAGACGAGACTTAGCCAGTCTTGGTCTTGGTCTTGCGCCAATACACCTGGTCTTGGTCTTGGTCTTGGTCTTGCGCTTGCAGTCTTGGTCTTGGTCTTGGTCTTGCAGCAAGAGTCTTGCAAGTCTTGCAATTACCTATTAGTCTATTGCTATTTATTAAAGTTTACTTTAAATCTTAGAAAAACGTATTAGAATTGGAACATTGTGAGCTTGAATTAACATAGCCATAGTAAAGATCAATCAGATTAATAAATAACTGAAGATTTGATAAGAAAGTCGAAAAATCAACTGACCTATATGTCGTTTTCCATGGAAGTAACTGTTTCTTAATAAACATTTATGATTTATAAGCTTACATTTGCTAAAACATGTAAAAAAACAAATTAATTACAATAACTTGACTGTATTTTAAATAACAATGTCTGTCTAGAAAGAGATTGAACCCTCAACTTGCATGAAATTTAATAAAAGAGTTTTATGATTTATCATTTATTTCAATCAAAAATAAAATACAACACAAATCAAACATAACAGTACACAACAGCTTTATCATTAGGTTATGTTACTTTATATCAATTCTTTTGACCAAGAATTAATACAAAGTAACCATCTGGCTGACTCATCACTTAACCTATTTCTATGTTTTCTAATTACTAATGATGCTTTAGAAAATAATCTCTCAGCAGGTACTGAAGTTGCAGGTATTGAGAGAAAATCACGGGCCATCTTCGATAAAGTCGGATACTCTGTCTCATGCGTCCTCCACCAATCTAAAATGTCTTCCGAGCTGGCAGTTCTTGGTTTTCTCAGGTACTCCTCCAACTCGTCTATCACTAAGCCTTGAAGACAAGATCCAGATGACGTCGAGGGACATTCATAGAGTTTATCAAAGTCTATAATGTCTTCATCTTCATCACATACTTTATTTTCTTTTCTTGGCAATTCCAGAGATTTGTTCAGTGAGTGTAGACTTTTATATTCTTCATAAAGTTCATTGAACTTGCGCAGACTTTCTGTTTTAAGTTGCTTCCCCCACATTGTCAGGTCAAAAGTCTGAGCCTTATGCCTTGGGTCTAAAATTAAAGAAGTACAATAAATCCAGTTGCTCTTCTTATAATGTTTAAGCATTTTGTCTCGAGCTGCTTGGAAAGCTAGAATGAGCCTTTCATCCACTTCAGATCGATTAGGTTTCTCATCTAACTGTTTTACCATGGATTCAATTTTATCTAGCAAGAGATTGAATGATACAATGACTAGCGGTAATGTAACATATTTGTCTCCACCAAGTTTTGTACTTAAAAGTTTAAAGTTTATTAGAAATTTATGTTATTTTTCGAGTACCTGCCATTCACTAGCTGTGATTTGAAAATCATTCAATTCGGTGACAGAACTGCACAATATGTTAATGCCCGCTCTCACTTTTAAACCAAATCCAATCATATCATGTGTGGAATTCCATCTTGTTGGACAGTCAAGAATGGCATTTAGATTTGATGGCACGCCAGCTGCTTCACAAGCAGACTGAAACTTCTTCTTCACTATCTCACTTCTTTTTATTTTACTGGAAATACTGCGTAACTTTGTTACAGATGTACGCGAGTCAGCAATATTTGGTGCATATTCTTCATCTTCCTCAGTTTCGTCTGCATAGTCTTCATACTGCTGATCTTGCGCGTTAGTGTCAGACTCACAGTGTAATGCTAAGGTCTCTAATAAATCTTGTACACCAAGGTTTAAAATGTGAGCAAAGCACCGGAAATGTTGATTGTCTGAATCAAAGTGTGGCAACTGTTTGCCCAGTTCATACATAAATTTGGTATTTGCAGTTGCGTTGTCGACCGTGATACCTTGTATTTTATCAATTATGCCATATTCCAATAAACATTCATGGAAAATCGTTGCAATATCTTCCCCAGTATGTCGACCGCGTGATGGTATAAAATCAAGAACTACAGATCGATACTTCCATTCGTTGTCTATATAATGCATAGTAACCCCGTAGTAACTCCTACCAGCAATTGACGTCCACCCATCAATGGTAAATGACATTTTAGATGATAATTGTTGAAGTCGTTCCTTGAGATTAAATTGGAGCTCTTCAAATCGCTCTTTGACTTTCCTTCTAAGTGTAGACCTTTTAGGAAACTCCATATTAGGGCAAATACGTCGAAAATATACTTGTGTAGCTTCGTCATCGAAAAATGAGAAGGGAAGATATTTTTTCACTACCCAATCAACTGTAGCTGTCGTGATGTTGTCACTGCTGTTTTCCGACTGAAATAAAACAATAAATCTTGTGTTATTATTTAAAACATACTAGGTTTGAGCGTTTAGGAGGAGGAGGTTTGTTGTTGTTAAATCGAGAAAATCGTTAAATTGACATTTGTTATATTAAGGTTGCACTGTACTGTAATTTACCAAAATAAAGTACTTAGTTGTTACTGGCCGATTATGAAAACAAATGAAAATATAGGTGTTTATAAAAATATTTAAGACGATAATTACATACTTAATATGTCGCACCCCTAGATGAAAACACCACTAACTCAAAAATACTTACGTAAGTTAATGGCGTTTTTGAAAGTATCGCATGAACAGCTACGCGGAGTTAAAATTCCCGTAGCGACAATTTCGACCATTGTTAAAAATGACGCGAAATATGTACCTATGTATTACTATTTTATCAATATCTATAAAATATTCCGAAGTCAGTTTAAAGTCATTTGTTCAAAAAAGACTTTTTTGAGTTCCTGGAGTTTTCATATAAAAAAAATATATTCTTACCTGTCCACTTCTTCCAGCGGTTACTAAAAAGCTTGTGATATCTCCACTTAATTTTGGTTTAACAGGAAGAAATATTTGTGATTCCTTTTTGTGGAAAGATATTAGATGTTTCCTTAAGCCTGAAGTGTTTCTGTTTTTCATTTTTATTTCAGTCTTTTTATGTTGGCACAATTTACACAAGGCAGTTTGGGATGCATGAATTATTTCGAAAAACTCCTCAAATTTGCTTTTGGGTCTTTTAGATCTGTGACTCAAACTCTCGTTACTCGGACTAGAATAATTTGAATCTTCGTCACTCATATTAAATTGTACACGTGATACGTTTTTAGAAAACAACAAGAATTAGTAAAAACAATTATTAAGTTAGACTCGAAGCACAGCTCAATTGGAAATGACTGGAATTAAAATAATTCCTTTGTTTATAGTACGTTTCCTTGCTTTCTACCGCGCCGCCTCGCCACGTGCCGGCTCTATTAAAAGGATGCCGCCGCAAATCAAACGATGCCGCGTGCGGCGTACAAACACAGATTATTACCTACTTGTACAGACGCGACGCGTGAATAAAATATATGTAAAGAATTAGTGCCAATCACTATTCTTTACATATAAGTGAATGTTTTGGCGTACATCTATACTAATCTATACTAATATTATAAAGCTGAAGAGTTTGTTTGTATGTTTGATGACAGAAGTTTTAAAATAAATAAATAAATCCTGAACGTCACTATACCTCCAAAGTTACTATTCTTCGTGGGCGAAGTCGCGGGCACTGCTTGTAAATACTTTTTTTTTTTTTTTATTTTTTTTTTTTATTTATTTATTTCATATACAAGAAAAAAAAATACAAAGATACAATTTAGTCCCACAAAACCGACTTGTCGGTTTGACTGAGGGATCTTTAGTCTCTTAGCTTATAATTATAATTATGTAGGTATATAATACAACTATAACTGTATCAGGTAAAGTTAAGTGCACAATAATTGGATTTAGACTGAATTACAACAAACTGAAGGAAAATTTAGCGGTGATAATAATAAGATACAATTGTTGTAAGATATAAAATACGTGTGTAAAAAACAACCACGCCTCCGAGCCCTCAGATGGGCTCGGAGGCGTGGTTGTTTTTTACACACGTATTTTATATCTTATAGAAATATTGCATTGTGAATGCAAAAAAATAAATAAAAACATACAATTGTTGTGTTAAATAGTAGTCATCAGATAATCTTTTAATATTTTTTTAAATTTATTTTTATCCGTTTCACATCTAATAGTTTCGGGCAACGAATTAAGAAGATATGGTATACGCTTCTGTAAAGTTCTGTCACCAAAATAATTTTGAACCCTAGGAATTACAAATTTCTTTTTTGAAGTGGCTCTAGTGATCTGGTTATGATTTATGTATTCAAAAGTGGAGACACACTCTCGGCTGCCGTGATTATTTACTAATAATAAATCGCAGGCTTTTTATTTTATTAGTAGGTAAGTACCTACGCTTTTTATATTATTTTATTAATTATGTAGAATTTTTTTACACGTTTCAAGTATATTTAAAAGTGGCTACAATATTTATCAAACGGGTGATATTTGAACACTTTTTTGCTATTTTTTCTTGTAAAAACTTAAGAAATATAATGACTAAATGTACAATAATAGTACCTAAGTAATTAGTTTAAAACCATATAATCAATATTATAATATATACTTACTAGAATAAATTATTATGACATCTACTACCTATCCTTACCATTTTATTCTAATCATAATACTACTTGCGTGATCAGTATAATGTATTCATTTTCATTATAAGCACTCTGAAACTTATTTATTCTTTGGAACACCTGTAGGTACTCTTAAAATTCGAAATTATTTTGCATGAGTATACCTACGCCTACGCCCTGTGGCGGCAATCAAATAGTGTCAAATGTTGTGATTTCGGCGCGGCGGCAACGATTGTTGTATATGATTTCAAAAGAAGCCGCCGGCGCGTGTATTATAACCAGTGGTCGGAGTAGGTATATTGATTTTAGATACTTGCGTCATGATATCATAACATGGACATGCATTTCTTCCGGAATGTACCGGAGTTTCCAAAAATTTGGTAAATAGAGTAATAAAATAAAAAACCATATGTAAGCAAACAAAATTGTTTATTGTGAATACAAATAATCATTATTACAGTTTTATTAAAAACAATTATTTTTAATCCTCATCGGTTACAATTTCTACATTTTGATTTTCTGTCTCTATACAATTAAAATAAATAACTATAATTTTTTCAATATTTTCGATTTTTAAGCTATTTCTTTTAACATCTAAGATCCATTTGTAAGTGGAAAATGATCGTTCAACATCTGTAGATGTCAATGGAGCGAATTTGAAATAAAGTTTCTGATTATTTGCTACGCTTTTTTCAATACTCTCGCTGTATTCTCTAATTGTATCTAAATCTGGATTTCGTTCCATAACTGATTCTATTTTATTTTTTATATTCTCATTATTGCACTCGTTAAGCGTAGCCCTTACTTGATCAAATACTAAAAGTGAATCAGCTAGAGATAAATTTTGTTTTTGTAACTCTTTTAGGGCTAGTAGTATAATAGAGTAATTTTCTTCGATATATTTTAAATCATTTTCTAAATTTTGTTTTTCCAAAATGTTTTTTGCGTTTCGTATGGCTATAGCATCAGAACTGCTCAAGCAGGATAAAACTTCTTTTATTTTATCTAAATGTTGAGCGTAGTAAGATGTTGCCTGTAACCAAGTACCCCATCTGGTAATGACTGGTTGCGGAGGCAACGGTAAGTCAGGATATTTTTCTTTTAAAATGTTTACCCTACTAGGAGCCTTTAAAAATACTTTTTTAACATTTGATATAAGAATATCAATATCGTTGTATTCTGACCTTATCTGCTCACTTACACGATGAAGAGCGTGCGCCAAACATGTCACATGCTTCATTTCAGGTAAGTAATGTTTTAAATTTCGCCCTGCAGATAGCATGTACGCGACACTGTCAGTGCAAAGCATTAAAATATTGTCAACTTTCGCTTCAAAAGTGTTTTGCCATAAATTTTCTAGACATTGCAGTACAAATTGTGTTATTGTTTGTCCATTTACTGCTGTTAGCATTTTACAAGCAATCAAATAAGGCCGGCCTGCACTATTACTAGGATGCAATGGTTTTATTAGGAAATTGACTATGTATCGACCAAAAATGTCTGTTGTCTCATCCAGCGATATCCATAGTTTCTCATTTTTATTAATTTCATAAATCGAATTGATTTTATTCCTATAAAACTTCTCCAAATAAACTTTTCGTAACTGTGATTCGTCAACCACTTTACGATTGGTACAAACGCAACAACAAGTACTGCACATATATTTCTGAAAAAACTCTTTGAACGCTGGATTTTTCATTTGCGACCAAGGAATATTGCATAGAATCAGGAACTTAATGAGGTCGAAGTAAAATTCCTCTTGCGGTCTCTTAAATTTTCCTTGATGTACAGCGCCTTCAATGTGTTTGGTAATGTTGCCTCTATTCACAGCTTTCAAATGACTTTCACACTTTGTACAGTATATAGTGCCACTAGCGTTATCGTAAAGTAGCTCAGGATAGTGCAATAACCACTTTAGCACTGTTTCAGCCTTGACCTTTGCCATATTTATTTATATGTCACCTAAAACAATGATTTAAATTTACAATATATACATACACAACTGTAAAGTCGATAATGAAATTCTGTTTCATATAAAGTGATTTTTTTAACTGAAGCGGTGATAGCCCTGCGGTGTGCGTACCGGACTCTCATGCGCTATGATGATTGCTATAAAGTGATATTTTAACTGTTTCCAAGTTCTAAAACCTTCTTAAATAGTGAAAATAATTAAAACTTACCCGTACAAAAACAACTTCAAATGGGCCCAATCCAAGAGTAATAAATCGATGTCCGTAGTTATAAGCCAAATTCGTCGTTTTAAGTAGATTTCAGAAGACAGTACACAAGCCAGGGTCAAGTCAAGATATTCACAACACATAAAATAAGCGCACTCCACGAACCGAAATAAGTGAGTGAGCCACTTGGTCTGGATGTCGGTGCGAGCATTGTTTTCGAACAAACAGTCAATGAGTCATCCAGGATACTTGATTCTAATTGGTCAGATGCGTTGAGCATAGACATAAGAGGACAAAAGACCCTGTTTGCCGGATGTCGTGTGTTGAAATGAATATTATTATTATATCATTTTATAAATGAGAGCGAGTGAGAGGCACGCGTCCCTTCCACTCGGGCATGGTTAGCCCGCCTAAGAGCGAGAGAGACAGAGCGAGAGAGAGAGTGAGAGAGATAGGCATACACACCGGTTCATGTCTTGCGCTTCTATTTCGCTTAGGCGGTGATATATGAAATTCAGTGCGAGATTCTTTGTATAAATTAATGTTTTAAATATAATTCTTTGTATAAATAAATGTTTTAAATTGTTACTATTATTTCATCCTTCTTCCTACTATACGAATGAATATTCACATTAAAATTATTTTACCACTCAAAGTCGTTGTCACGTAAAACTTTCGCCCGTATATCGACTTTACAGGCAACCAATTTTTTTTACTATTAAATTCTGGCCATCTACGCCACTAGCAGCATAGCGTTGAGAGTATTGATACATTTTTAACTAGTTTCATGTAATAATTTCGATGTTTCGGTATTTTTATCATAATAATCCGGAAACTCGGAGGCGTATCCATATTAACATATACGTTTGATGTCAGTGACCTTAATTCAATATACCTACTCCGACCACTGATTATAACCATGTGCTTCCGAAAAGCAGCAAATTTCTTTGAGAAGTAAGTACAAAACCTTTGATGCCGCATTATCAAAGTGCCGATGGTTAAAAACATAACTATGCATGCACTCAGTTTGATTTTAATGGATATTTTTTTATTCGCTATGTAGGTATGTTTATGGTATTAGTCGTAATGCGCATAGATCCAGTTTTTCATATTCTTTGATACAGTTTTTTGCGTCTCATAGAATTCCTAAGCGTACCTATACACCGAACTGTTACACCTAACTACTCCGTGAAATAGCGCTAAGTCCTAGCTGCAAGACGCAAGAGTCTTGCAGGCTTAGTCTTGTTCTTGCTCAAGTCTTGCACGGTCAGTCTTGGTCTTGGTCTTGCTAAAAATACGCGGTCTTGTTCTTGGTCTTGGTCTTGCAAAAACGCAAGAACAAGACCAAGACTGCAAGACCAAGACTGAATTTGGGCAACACTATTCTAAATAGATAGGGGTCATGAGGAAAACGGCGGACGCGCTTGATCAAAAGATAGTCACAAGGCGGACTGACTATCTGGCCTTGCTCGCAGGATACCGTTGGATGCAGGGTAGCGTAGGACCGATCGTTACGGAGATTTTTAGAGGAAGCCTATGGCCAGCAGTGGACGTCGTGAGGCTGTTAAGATGATGATGATAACATAATTAAACAAAGTCTATTACAAAAAGCTTCAAACGTTTTTTATTTACACTTTTTTTTTCTGAATTTCTTCACGACTTTCAACAAAAAGCATTCCGAATGTTATACTCGTAGGTAAAACAATATTTTGAGAAGGGAACGAAATTGAATTTGAAAACAGTATCATACGTTTGATGCATATTTAGTTTATTTTTATACTATCTACATTTTAATACATCAGATCCCATTACTTGTCATCCGGAGAAATGAAATACGTGACATCGCATAAATATTACGTACCTAAGTGGAACTTTATTCGATTCGAAATAAGGTAGAGTTATGTACATGAACTTTATACTGGTACTTCAAAATTAAGTCTTTACGTATTCTATTTTAATGTTTTAATACTAAAAGGATTAAAGAACATCAAAACAAATTAATTTATTAGTAAATAAATAACAGACAGATATAAACAAAACTATTATATTTTTGTATAAATAGATGTCATTTAAATGTCGAAAAGTCCATGTTTTTTTTTTATTTAATTATAAACATAACGGCAACAGTTTTTATCTTAGTGATTCGTATCGATAACATGAACGAGGCGAATAGTTTACTATTACTTTTATATCTTTATCTATACTTATAATAAAACTGTAAAGGTCGAATTTCTGTACATAGAAAAAAAATGCTTAAAACCAAGTCAGGGGGATGTAAAAAGAGGGAAAATACCAAAAAATATATTTTTTTAATTTTTTGTTTCTCTGTCTGTTTGTCTGTTTATCTGTTTGTACGGGCTAATCTCCGAAATGGCTAAACCGATTTCAATGAAATTTTGCATGGTGATATCTTACATCCCTGGTCAACATCTTAGATACTTTTTATCCCGGAAAATTAAAGGGTTCCCTTGGGATAGTAAAAAAACCTTGGACATCTTAATACACACAACCTATGTACTTACCTTATGCTGATACTTTATATTACTGCTTGAATTAAGTATAAATCCTATAAAAGTGACGGGATTCAGCGCCTTAGCCGATGAATGCGTCAGTGATAGTCCACACCGCTTTCGTCATTTATTTGTTGTATTATTGGTATTATGTGGTCTTTCGAATGCTGAGCAATATTGGCTAAAATATCAAGAAAGATCAGCGGAAGACTTTTTTAGGAATATAAGACAAAATATTGACGGTGACTTAAACCGTAGATTACGAGATATTGCTTTCAATCAATTCTTAGTAGCTTTACAAGATTTAGTTACATCTAGGGGTGGTGATTTTCTCCTTCAGTATGGTTTGCCAGCGCCAACCATAGAGGGGAACGTAATAATAGAAAATGAAACTAAGCTGAAACTTTACGAACCGGAGTCCACAGTCTTACTGTAGAACAGCGCACTGTCGACCGTGTATGTCACAGTATTGACAATTCTATAGGAGAAATGATATGACTAGATGCACCTAGAAGGACGGGAAAAACCTTTCTCACTAAAATAATCTTGACACAATTACGAGCTTAAGCCAAAATAGCTCTTTCTGTGGCGTCGTCTGGAATAGCAGCCACTTTGTTACCTGGCGGTAAAATTGCTCATACGATGTCTAAAATCCCCATACATTTGGACATAAGTGAACATCCTGTATGTGGTTTCTCTAGAAACAGTAATAAAGCGAAGGTTTTACGCGGTTGCTGTTTAATTATCTAGGACGAGTGCACTATGGCACACCGAAAAGCAGTAGAAGCAGTTAATAGAACTCTCAGAGGTATCCGTCAAAATGACGTCAGAACCTATGGGTGGCGTAACAATGCTGTTTTGTAGGGATTTTAGACAAACTTTGCCAGTAGTACCACGGGGAACAAAAACCGATGAGATAAGAGCATGCTTAAAGAGCTCAAGCCTTTGGCGACACGTCACAAGGATGCACTTAACAGTGAACATGAGGGCGCGAACAGGAGGCAATACAAATGCGCAGGAATTTTCTGATTTATTGCTAAAAATTGGCGAAGGGACATATCCGGAAAAAGAAGGGCAAATTGTTTTATCTGAAAATCTCTGCCACACTGTTGATTCAATTGAAGAACTTATATCTTCCGTGTATGGTGAACAAAATCAAATAACAAATAATAAGAACTCAAAATCAAATAACAAATAATAAGGCTTGCGAAAGAGCAATTTTGACTCCGCGAAATGACCAAGCTGCAAGAATCAACTTGGATATACTCAACAATGTTGAAGGAGAAGTAGTTGAGTATACTTCTATTAACGAAGTTATGGAGCAAGATGGCGCTACAAATTATCCCGTTGAATTTCTTAACTCTCTGAGAGCTCCTGGACTTCCAGCACACAAGATTAATTAAAAACTGGCGTCCCAATTATTTTGTTGAGAAATTTAGGTCACCTAAAATTATGCAACGGGACCAGACTGAAAGTTACTTCTCTGCAGCGTAACACAATAGAAGCGGAGATTTTCGCGGGATGTGGCATCGGTGAAAGAGTTTTTATACCACGAATTCCTCTTAATCCCAATTCCCAATAATTACCCATTCCATTTTAAACGTGTACAGTTCCCGATGAGTATATTATGCAATGACTATAAACCCAAGGGCAGACGCTACGTGTTGCCGGCGTGGACCTCAGCGTCGGCTGTTTCTCACACGGTCAGCTCTATGTCCCTTTCTCCAGCGTAAGTCAACCAAACAAACTGTTTGTTTATGTTCCGGACCAAATCACATCGAACGTTGTCTATAAAGAGGCATTATAATGTACTAGCTACATATGGTACGGAACCCTTCGTGCGCCAGTCCGACTCGCACTTGGCCGCTTTTAGTTTTGCTGATCGTGTCGATCAAACGACCTCCGTGGCACAGTGGTCATTTATGGTACCGCAAGTGCCTTTGACCTGCAGGGATCCGGGTTCCATCACCGGCCAGGTTAAGTTGGAAAATAATCTGTGCCTAATTGTTCACATTTTCTTTTTATCTTCAATTTACGCATAAATCCAAACTTTGTATTTTTGTTTTATTTATTTTTTGCTGTATATCAGTTAACCGCGTGATAAAATCAAATACACGCGGACGAAGTCGCGGGCAACAGCTAGTCAATAAATAATAATGTTAAATCATAGAAAATTTTGAAACAATCGTTATTACGACGGAATGTTTCCTATACTCTATCTGATGTTAATTTGACAAATAAAAGCCATGAATGGAGACAAAAAATGTATCAGAAGTGCTGCTCGTATCCATTTTGCTGGTGTTAGGGTATTAAAAACAAATCTAAGTAATAGTACTATGCCTAAAACATCGCGCAAGTGCAAACAATCGGATGAATGGTACGGCAGCCCAGAAAATACGAACAAACTAACATCAACATTTATATAAAAGACAGATTCTAAATTAAAATCTTGAGTGGTTAAGTTTGCAGATTTCACAAATATACACCACATACTGATTACCAGTAAGGTTAGGTTTATTTTATAACGTCACTTGCAGCCCACCCTGACGCCGGCTGAATTGAACATAGTCAATCAGTTTTTGATAAACTAATTGGAATAATTTTCAAATTCACCATTTGAAAAAAATACTGGTGATTAAGACAATCAAATAGATAAACTTAAAATTACAAGTAGTATTGCAAGTAGCATTCATCTCCACTATGAGTTCGGTGAAGGGAGTAGGACTAATTCTTCGTTACTACTGAGGTACTGGATACTAGTAATAGAAATAAGCAATCTGCCTAATCATAGGGTCTCACATACTGATATGAAGCCCACTAGTATTAGTGGTTTACAACCGGAAATAATTATCGGGCCCTCATAAAGATTGCAGTAAAACGGATATTAGTTTTTGCCACGAAGAATAATATCAATATTTACCTTTTTCTGGTGAAAGTTTCTATAGTTTTTCATCAGTTTCAATTTCAAAGCCATATCTTAATGGAGGATGTTTTAAAAGAAAAGGGGACAGAAAGTTAATTAGTAATAAAATAGAAAGGAAAACGGAAAATGCTGGTGATATGTTTACGCAATCAGCAATGATAGATTTAATGTGTTAATTACATAATTCAAACGAGTATTTATATGTCTAACAAATCGGTAAAACGCAAAACTGAAAATACATCTTCCCTAGAATTCGAACTTGCGCATTTTGGGAATCTCTGCCTTTTTCAGTTTGCACATCATACTATATTACATAGCTTGATTTTCACAAGCTTAATACTGTTCCCCTTAATATACAAACTTTATTTTTGTTTCCTTAAAGAATATGATAATATAATATATTACAAATATGAAAAAAAAGTGCTTAACAACTTACCTTAGGTTCAAATCTAAACTGAGGTTGTTTTCAGTTTTTTTCATCGAGAAAAACGAAAAATCTCCTATGCTATTAAGTAACCACTACCATGGTATTAAATTAATAGCTCGTTCATCAAACAATACTTCAGTTAAGAGGTTTATATCTTAATCTTAAGGAAACCGACTCGGCAGACATTGTTCTGCCTAATTTGAACACCCCTACTAAGTCCAATTGTGAATCTATACCACCCCAACTATTTCCGGAATAGACACGTAAAATTTCATCAACATCAGTCCAGTCGTATAGAATCACCTCAGTGACATACACACGTACAGAATAATTATATATTATCAAGATAAGATAAAGTAACAAGAAAAAAAACTTATGAATGTGGTTACTTGCGTAATGAGCTTTCGCTCTGCTCTCTAGAGCAAGTTATTCCTTTCTTTAAATTGTGTCAACTTGTTTGTGCTCTGGGTGAACGACTTGCGTATGTTTTTTCGGTTAATTTACCAATCACTTTTTGTGAAATATAAATTATTGAGACTACAACTGAAATTATTTATGCAAGAGCGTATTCAATATTTGTAATAGTTATGCAACCAAATCATACATAAAGAATAAATTAACATAACAGTATAGTAGTTGGTAATGAGGTTTTTATCTTAGATAGTATTTTATATGACGTTTTCATGTTTACTATAATCATTGGGTATTGGGGTGGAGAAGTTACTTCTTTAAGTACCTACCTTAGTAGTATTTGAGGCTGACTATGAGGCTTCTTTTTGCCTTTTATTCGAGATAATTATTTTTTTAATAAATTAAATAAAAGTGTTAAAAATATAAATATCTCAAATGAATTCGTCTTTCGGTATTGGTTAAGTAGGGCACTTTTGTAACAGCCTAATTCCACGTCCCGACTACAGAATACGATGCTTTGGTAGGTGTAACTCAAGTCATTGAGTAAATATCTTAGAAATGTAATATTTGATTTTTAGTTGCTTTCATAGATGTGTTTGCCCGATTATGCGATAACTTATTTTCCATCAAAATCACACGTCTGTGGTTTTGTATTATAGGTAACGTCTAAATACCTAAGTCATCCTGTGGAAACGACAACAGTAAAGGAGTAGAAACGTCAGTATTAAATATAAAAAACGAGTTTAAATGCATCGTTTATCCGCGAAATTACGTTTTATTTAAATTTTATTTTTATTTCTATGTGATGTCTTATAAAAAGATTTCATTTGAAATATCAGGTCATATTTGAAATAAAATGAAATCTTTTTATAGGATATATCATAATATATCATAAAAGCAATTCCGAATGTAAATTGTTTTTACGTTGTTTTTATAACGAAAGAGTGTATTCAAGTGTATTTCAAAAGTATTTATTTGAGTATTTTTTTCACACACGAACATATATTTTAGGTATACAATAGATGTCCAATATATCTTGGAAATAGCTTTCTGTTGATTAATGCTCAATAAAGATGACGTTCTACAAAAAAATAAAGAAAACGAACAATAGATATTTTCATTCTCTTATGTTATAATAATAATATCTAATGTGAATATATTCATACTTCATTTTTCGCCACAACTATATACATATTCTTTCTTTTATTGAGCGAAGCTCTCTTTTAGGCAACTCACGAATTTGCTTGTGTCCCTCCTGCTACTTAACGGTTCAACCGATTCGAACGAATTTTGGCATGAACATCCATGATTATAACCTGACGGACATAGGCTATGTAAAAAAAATAGACTTTACCATGGAGGAATAATCACCGAAAGAAAAATTCAAATGCTGATCACAGCCAAACCGCTGATACTACATTGATGAAATTTGGCGCCAAAACTCACACACGAAGGTAAGGTAGTGCTTCGCTCAGTATTTGCAAACAGAAGCATGCATTGCAGACCTAGTTTATTTATATACTAGGCCACTCAGATAGACATGTGAAAAAAAGTTTTTATGTATGAGGCCCTGGTCAATATATTGGGTTGGGGAATAAGTTCGTTCGGTTTTTTCAAAGTGCTTTCTTTCAACAAAAACCAATAATTATAACAATAAATTGATCAATAATGTATTCGCCGTTACTGTTTACAACCTCCTCCCACCTCTCGACTAATTTGTTGATGCCGTTCCGCCAAAAATCGTCCGGTCTGGTGTCGAAGAAGTTGATGAGCCAGTTTTTGAGGTCCTCTTCGCCGTCGAAGATAACACCCCTCATTTGATTCGACAAGGAATGGAAAAGCTGATAATCTGTTGGCGCAAGGTTCGGAAAGTACGGTGGATGCTGAAGAACCTCCCATTCGAGTTCTTGGAGTGCGGTTTTGACGACTTGTGCAACATGGGGTCTGGCGTTGTCGTGGAGCAAGATGACTTGGCCTTGTCGGTCAGGTCTTTTCAGTCGCATAGCCTCATTTACACGGCGTAGAGCTCCTTGTTGACTGTTGCGTTCCGTTCAAGCATTTCCCCGTGTATCGCACCTCAAGGCGATGAAGACATCGAATTCTGCAGGTCGTCCACTGCGAGGCATGTCTTCGAGATCAAAGTCACCATTTTTGAACTTTGCAAATCATTTCTGTGCTGCGCGCTCACCTATGACACCTTCTCCATACACGTTGCATATGTCACGAGCGGCTTCAGCTGCTTTTTGACCCCGATGAAAAGCGAAGAAACGTAGATGTCGAAAATGCTGATTTTTGTCACCTGGGTATTCCATTTCGAAGCCCAGAAAATAGGAAAAACTAAAAATATTCGAAAAACAAATAACACAGTTCTGTAGAGCAGAAAAGGCACTGTCTAATGAATACAAACACTTTGCTCAACAACAAACAAATACTTTAAATAATCCTCTTCGAAAAAAACCGAACGAACTTATTCCCCAACCTAATATAATTGTTAAAAAAAATATATAAATAGTAAAAGTACCAGCGTTTTTTCGAATTATAGTGTCGAAAATAGGCGAATTATGTATGAACGGATTCGGTATATATTGCAGATTAAATCGGGAAACGTACCTTTACAAGATTGTAAAATAGTAATTAGTTGCGCGCTGGGTGCCCCACAACCTTATCAAAAATCAGAAGCCGGCCCGTGTGGAATCGTGCCGTGATATGATTAATTTTGGATCAGGCTCGTCTTGGTGTGGTTAAGACATTGAGACAGGTGTCTTATCTTGGATTTATAAATCGATCCAGAAAGAATGTGTCAGATGATAGTTTAATTGTTTCAAAACGAACCAACGGTTATCAAAGCGATCGAGAAGCGCAGGTAAAATTTGAACCGCTAGTTACTTTACTTAGATGGGGTATCTGGTGTCGTTTCGATGGCCAAATATTTTATCCATATAAGTTGATTTTTGAGTTTCCAAAAACTTTCTGACTGTCAAACGTATAAACAATTATACCAGTGATCCATCTGTAATCCTTAAACTGCACTTAATTCCACCGTTTGTCCTTTTTCTCTATTATTTTTTTTTATTGAAGGAAGAGATTGTCGAGGCTGTCTCTGTGCTCATTGGCATAGCAGTTTGCAAGCAAATGACTATTTAAAACAAATTAAAGTTCAGAACGTTATCAAATAGTCATCTTCGCCTTAAAAATTAAGTTATCATGTTTTGTAAAATAATCATAATTTTTCTTAATTATGATTGAGGTGAAATATAAGAAAGTATTAACAATGTCATGACAACAGCACATTAAATAACTTTGTTAAATTTTCTTAATTGACTATAGCGCAAGCAGGCCTCATTTATGCACAAAATGGACAAATAAATTAGGTCGTTAATTTTAGGTAGATGTGCTGTGTGATTGTCAAGTCATTATTGTAACTAAAGATACGGTCGCTATCAATATTGGTAGGTAACTAATTAGCAAACAATTTGTGAGAAAGTTGTTAAAGAGATACTTGCTTAGATACTAACTACAATAGTTGACTTGATTTAATACGAGAGCTCACTTTCATTCTAATGATTTTACCTTGTTTAAACATTTTGTTTCTAATACATCATACATAGGTATGTAATATAACACTTAGTAAGATTAATTGATAAGTAGCTGCCTCAATAGAGGAAGTTTGATCGTAATATCTATTTAGAGCACAAATCGTTGTTAACAATCACGTAATCGCAAATTACGTGAATATAATTAGTAGACTCGGTAAACCGTGCATTGCAGTGTCCGGACTTTTTTAGTTCTAGAAACAGGACGTGTTCCTCTTTCTACATCCGCACTATCCACACTAATAATGTTTATTTTTAAAAAATATAAAAATAGTATACGTACAGAAAAATATTACAGATATTGTAAATGACCCCTTCATAATTATGAAATAACCGTGTCGTAGTCACTAATGCCTCTTTTTAATTAAATATTTAGTTAACTTTATCTCAAATTTGGTTTTTTAAACAGATAAATTTGTGGTTGAGTATGTACATAAGGTATAAAATACGTGTGTAAAAAACAACTACGCCTCCGAGCCCTCAGGTGGGATTCGAACCCACTACCTTTCGCTATCTAGGCGAGTGCTCTGACCGCTGAGCTACCGAGACGCTGGCAAACGTGTTGAAATTTACAAACGTATTTCAAATTCTACTATGAGCAAGTATCGTTCCACCAATGTTGAACACTAGCTACCTTCAACATCGAAAGTAATATTTTTACAAATATTAAACAATCGATTAAGGTGGAACCAGCTGTAATTATGTTTTTATTAAGTTTTAGTAGTTTAAGTTTCGTTTCTTAAAGTTTAATTATTTTATTGTGTAAGTTACGAAACGCCTAAAAACAATCGTATTGAAATTTTACAGTCCACATTTAAAAGTCACGCATGCCATTGAAATAATATCATAAAAGCAAGTTAATTCTTTTAAACGCTAGTACATGAGTTGCCTTATTTTAATAAAGTCAGATGATTCAACAACTTCAAATATATTGTAACATTTATTGTTTTTAATATTAAGAATGATAAATTGATAATACTTATAAAAATACACATAGCTCATACATACACATATTCATACTCGTGGTAAGCTAAATGCGAGTGTAACAAGTGTCCACGTAGTATATACATCAACCTGAATCGAATTCTGTTAACTAGTTAACCTAGCTGACATCTCAACCGACGGGCTATGGCCGCTTTGAATAACTTTAGGTTAGTTAACTAATTAACTGGAGGTAATCTGCATACAACTCGCATAGACGATAATATTTTATCGTCACAGCAACGTCTTCTGAATTATCGTCTATTGCGATCTTCATCCCGTTCGTTAAGCGTGGATAATGAAGACCCCAAAAACAGGGCGGTTTCGCCATAATCTACTTCATAATCGACTTCCGTCAAATAGTGGTCTTCTTTTAGCTTAGATGATGATGAATATTTTACTTTAATAAATTATTTATTAATCGATGATAGTATGAATAATTTTGTAGTTATGTTGTAGCATTATTGGTACAAAATATTGTTTTCAGTGTTACAGAGTCAGTTTTTGCTGACATGAAAAATTTTGATAGCCGTGACTGTGTCACCAAGGGTACTGATGCGTTCTTGGCTAACCATGACCTAGTGTTAAATGATATCTTTCTAATATTTATCCAAAATAACTAGAAATCGTCGTGGTTCGTGGTTTTCGTATTCAAGTGCTCATATAGTTGTATCTCGTATAATAAAGAAATGGTGAATAAAATTTCAGTAATGACCCATCAATATTTTTCGTATTTTAGTATTCTAATAAAATTATTTACCTTTTCTATTTAACTTGGCGAAAATATACTTTCTAATAAATGTATTTATATTAATTTATTTATTCATTATTTATTGAGCTTATGAAAATATGAAAAAAGAATAACATTGTAAAATCCAGATAAAACTTATACATAATCGTAACTATCTGTTATTTGATCTAACTTAAAAGATTTGATTGTAATTTATAACACAGCAACGCGTGGCCGGGGCACCTAGTTGTATTTATATTATTATTGAAAATTAATATTGGTGATAAATAAAAATGCTTGTATTTTATGTGAGCTTCCAATATTGTTGCTTTAGAATTATAAACTGTATGAAAAGAAACATTTATCTTTATTTGATTTTGTTGACAGAGTAGGTAGTGTGTATTTATAGCGAAACCTGGTAATCTCTATGTACAGGAAAAATATCTTCAAGTATTATTCGTCTGTAAATAAATAAAATAAATTCTTTCTTTTATTGAATTATTTTCTATCTTTCTGATGGCCTTCGTTTCACTGTAGGATCATTAGCTCCCTTTAGATATAATTCACTTTGAAGAGATTTAGTTACAAAAAATATAGATTTTAAAAATTATTATGGATACTATTGCGGTGTATTAACATTTTGATAGTAAAATTATAACTCCGAGTTGGAGCGAACTTACCATCGTTAATTCTTTTTTGTTCTAATTTTATTTTTCCATTACAGTGTTGCCATATTTGTTTTTGATATTTCTTAATATTTACCGAAAACACAACTGAGATTTCAAATTCCATGTTTAAAACTTATTTTTAATTTTATATGTTTTGAAATGCGCTGAATGCGCCCTCTTCCCCCTTCCATTCTTACCTAATCTTATAAAACCATAACCTACGTAGGTACGCTATACTAGGTAATTTGTAATAGGGAAAATTATATCAAACTTCTAGCAGTTCCAGAATTGACAAAAATGTTAATGAAACATCTGCTAAAATAAAAAAAAAAGTGTGTGAGTCAGCTTCGACGCACAATTAAAACTTACTCTTTAGGAAAGATTGTCTTTTAACAAGCATAGAAAATTATTATCAAACAATAAAGTAAAGGGCGCGCATGATAGGTTGCGCACAAAAAACGTACCGCTGCCATTCGATCATAGAATTTTACTCTTCATTTTTTTTCGTTCCGGACGTCTTAGGCGGCTAACACACTGCATCGCGCCCCGTCGCGTAGCGCGTGGCCGCAGATTTTATCATTGTATGCAAGAATCTCAATTAATATAGAAAACACGCCTATGACAACACACTGCCGACGCGGGAACGCGCGGGTAGGCGCCCCGCGCGCAGATTCTGCGCGGGAGCGCGGGGCGTGAAGAAGTAGGGTCAACTTGTATTGCTACTCCGCGCGGGGAAGCAGATTACACCGCTAAGTTAGGTGGATCTGCGCCTCCGCGTGGGGGCGCGTTTTCTGTCGCTACGCGCACCGCGGCGGGACGCATCTCTAGTGTGTGAACCGCCTTATATGAAAATCAATTCTTAAGGAATAAATTTCAAACCTAGATTAAAAGGTTACGTTCAACATGTTAAAAACTAATAATATTACATAGGTTATTATTATTATCAACTTGGAATTTCAAATTTCGACATACTGTTTGCGAACAATTGAAACTCGATCATAAAATTTACGAAAGAATTTATTTCATCCTTTTTACTTTTTCTTATGATTCGACCCGCATTACAATACTACCAATTTTCGACTTTATCTAAACAAGAATGCTTAAAAAAGTCTCTGCAGGTAACGAGTAGAACCCAAAAAAGGGTATATAGAAGAGCCAGTAAGAGTTTAGTTAGAACGGTAAAAGAAGAGTAAGTTATTCATTAGTTTATTACAAAGGTTTTTAGCCCATTAAGGTGAAGGTTAAAGTTTCAATAACTTTCAATAATTTGACGTCAAAATGAGCAAACGATAAGAACGGCCAAATAACATAAAAAGAATAAATGAATATGTGTATTTTTATAAGTATTATCAATTTATCATTCTTAATATTAAACACAATTAATGTTACAATATATTTGAAGTTGTTGAATCATCTGACTTTATTAAAATAAGGCAACTCATTTACTAGCGTTTAAAATAATTAATTTGCTTTTATTATATTATATCAGTGGCATACGTGATTTTTAATTGTGGACTGTAAAATTTTAATCCGATTGTTTTTAGGCGATTCGTAACTTACACAATAAAATAATTAAACTTTATGAAACGAAACTTGTTATTAACTTCGCTGTTTTAATGGATATGCTATTTTTAAACAGGAATACCCCTCAGTTTCTTAAATTAGTTACATATTTTTTTATATCTGATGTTTATGAATGAACTTTCACAGTATGATGTTTACAAAATTTAAATTAAAACGAAGTAAAAAATGAAAACTTCCATAAAGTATTTCACTTATATAAAGAACTTTCTTTAATAACAGCCAAGAAAAATGAAATACACAAACTTTTATCTAAAGAGTCTGGACGAATAAGAAAGGTCAAAGTGAAAAGAATGAAAAAGATCAAGATAAACAGGCTGTTATATAATATTCTCTGAAATAATTTGCATAACCTATCTGGACCAAAATTGAATGGTTGCTCAGTTATTGAAATTAAGTTTAAATATAATCAAGTTATTTTAAGCAATTAATTAAAATTCTTAACTTTGTAAAAAAGTATTCCTAGTCAATTCAGAGGCAAAAAACTTCTAAAATTTCAATACCTTGATATATTGCTGTCACTACAGACCTCCAGCTGAATTTCCGTAAAAAGATTACGACGGTTTAAAACCTTTTATCTCAACCTTATTTAGCCCGATGCCCACTGTGAACATATGTTTTTTCTAGAGAATTTGAATTTTATTTAACATTTGTCTTGAATTCAGAACAGCTTTTGCCATTATATTAATTGAAACGTGTTATATTATATGATCGTAAGATATGACCCCTTTCGTATTTCTGAGTTTAAAATTAAGAATGAAATATGAATGTATAAATCGTAGCAATTTAAAGGCGTACTTAGTTATACTTAGGAGTATTTTATATGGCATTCAAAAAACATAATTTTTTGACAATACCAATAAGCCTATTTATGAAATAGGATTCTGCAGCCAAAATGATTGGTAGCCATTCTTGAATTTAACTTCTATTAATTCTTCATCCAACTAAGATAATCCTACTGCAATTACATTTGTCCGGTTTAAAAATGTCCTCGAATTGTTCTTTGAAAAGTCTGTGGAGTTTTTCCAAGTGTTGACAGTGAACAAATAAGTCGTCGCAATTAAATGATTCTCCTGATAAATTCGGGAAGTTATTAAGTTACCTTCTCCTGATATTGCTTTTTTTTAGTGAGCGAAACCTTGAAGTTGGAGACTGACATCATTTAATCATTTATAAAGCTTTGTCTAGTATGCAATATTACTCTTTATTAAGATGAGTTTGTCGTGAAATTCTGAATTTTTGTTTTTTAGAAACTCTATTATAAATCCAAATAGATTGTAAAATCGAGACTTCCAATATTGATATCGAGAGCACCTGTGTGTGAAGCACTAATAGGTCGAAATCTTCATCATTAGTATTGCAAAGCTCACTTAATAATTTGTCATTTCAACGAGTTACTTCTGATTTTATTAAGTGATGTTAAATTCACAGCAAGTATGTCAGAATCTTTATTTCTTAAACATGAAGCATTTGTGACGCCTCGAAATGGCCGGTCTACCACCCGTAGCAATTGACAAAATATTATTTAAAGGATTATTATTATTTCTTTTTCGGCACAAAACTTTTCAAGACCATTAAATATTGTTTTTCATTTTGCATACGTTTCCAAATGTACAGTAAACATAAGTTCTTCACATATTTTATCATTCCTGGTGAACCTCACGTATGTAAATAACAATGCTTCATTAGTTGGTAAAGTGGACTCATCCAGCCGAATTGAAAATTTACAAGTCTGCAAATAATTGTACTCATTTTTTAATATCATCATATAAATTCGCGTTTGCACAGGACTATTGCTTAAAAGATTTTTTTCACATAATATATGGTATATTGCGGGACCTGTCGACACATGTATGTCGCTTGCTAACTATCGATTTGTCCCGAAGAAACTGACATTCAAAATATAAATATAATTTAAAACATTTCTAATGGGTTTTAATTTTTCATGATTTCTAAATATAAATAACAAAAACCATTTGGAAGAAGCCATTATATTGAAAATGTGAATATTTATGGTGCGTTTTAACCGCAGACAAAAACTGGTTCACTTGCCAGTTTAGAGTAACATTAATAATTATTAATCCATGTTTTCTGTGTAATAATTATTTTAATTTCAACAAATATTAGGTATCTTTTAGAAATTTATATTTATACAATCTTAATGTCTGTACTTTAAACTTGGATGTAGTGTTATTTTTCATTTCAATTTATTTGTTATAGTTTTTTTGTTATGACCTATGGATAAATGTAAACTTTTGCACACGTGATATAGGGAAAGACCATCCACCTTAAAACTACGAACAGTTTAAGTCCGTTGTTTTATGTTTGAGTAAAGGCCCTTGCAGTATGTCAGCAATATTGCGTGATTTCATTGACTCTGACTTGTAGAGAAATACAACAATAATCAACATGCAGTATGCGGGTAATTAGCTGCAATCCATTACTGGCGACGGGCGGTTATCAGCCCACAATGAATTGAGCTACCAAAACTTATAGCATTACTGATGAAGGCTGCAGTTCTCGGTGTCGCTTACATCTTAGTACAGCTATTATCTGCAAATCACGGTTACTTGTTATTGTTATTTCGATTATTTATAAATAGTCACAGCGAATCAGTCTAAGTCTTAGGACATTTGTTGTACAGACTATTAACTCCAGAGAATAAGTAAACAATTGCCGTGCTATATGAAACTACGGTTTAACTTTATCGAATTAAATCAAAGAGTTTGATGCACAATCATCCCCATCATCAACATGGTCATGGAGAAGGTCTTCCTGATGAATAAAAAGATTATAGCGGATTGGTGGATGCTATCAGTAGTAGATACAACCGTCAGCAACGACTGACTTAACGTGCGTAGGATTTCGAGAATTTTTTGTTCGGTCACCCATGACCTAACACCGGGTCTTGTCAAAGTTATTTAACCTCTGCATTCATTGGTCGAACATGCTTACAGTTTCGTCGAGTAGCTCTGCATATAATGACAAGGTTACCAACACGATGAAGTCTTGTTAACGCGCACTGATTTATGTAGTGCTGTAAGGAGGGCGCCAAAATGTTATTGTTTCGTTAGATGTTGGGCAGATTACTTTGTTGAATAGTAAATAGACTGAAAGCATTAAAACAAACGCAGATATGTGCCATAATCTTTACAAACAAATAATTTACGATGAGTAGGTATGAAAAGGATACCTACCTGGAAAAGCTCGTGTCGTACAAGAAATGGTTATTCACTATCCGTTTTCCCAGATTCTACTGCCAAATTATCAGGCATCTGACCTCTATATGAAAAACAATAAAAATTTCATACAAAGGAGCCCAGGGCGCATTATCCCAATTTGTTCACCGTTCCCACCGGAGGTAAGAGGTGAATGAACTAGGCACACAAGAAGGATATCTGACTGTTAGGTCCCCCTGATGTTGTCCTGCCCGAACTGCTTTATATTATCGTCAAATAAGGAATAACGTTGCAGTTTGACTACCGAGTAGCATTTCCAGAAACGACGAAATACACGACGAAATAAATAAATCCGACAAGAGTATAGAAATAAATAATTTATATTTACGTTTTATTGCTCGTCCCGGCTTCGCACGGGTGGACAAAATTCTTTAATTTTTTCTAGCATTAAATAAAGCCTATGCTCAGCGTGAATGTAGCTTTCCAATGGCGAAAGAATTTTTGAAATCGGCTTAATAGTTTTTGAATTTATTCATTGCAAACATACAAAAATACAAATCTTTCCTCTTTATAATACTAGTGTAGATTTGTAAAAAGGAAACCTTTGTGACAAACTTCATCCTTCTTATTTTAAAAATGATGGAAATTTCGATTTACCCACGAGTAGTATTTCCAGAAAGGACGAAATACATTTATATATTTTTTTAGTTTCAATACTTGGTTTTACAACTACTTGAAAAGTGGTGCTATTTTTCACCATTTTAAGTACCATTTGAATTTTCATCAGGGTTTTAGTAACATTTTTACTATTATTTGTAGTAATTTGTTTTAACTCATTGATTTTCATATCTACTACTTAAAATAACAAATAACCATAACAAAGTTTATCCCCTATCTTACTTGCTTATTGGAATCTTTCAAACTCCGATCTTAGTAAGCGTTTGACCATTTTATAACTTCCCCTACAACTTCATAAATAAAACTTTGAAGTCTATGAGTTCAGCGGTTTAGAGTGTGCTTTGTCTGTCAGTCAGTCCATTACTCAGGAAACCCAAATGCCTTTGACGAAGCTTATTAGATTTGCTACAGCGAGAGCAATATTAAGTCTTTGAAACTTTGGCCAAAATTAGCATCATGATAAACTTGTAGTTTATCATGATGCCAGTTAGGGGAGGTGAACCAATTACGTGCGCAATACAGGATACGTCAATTTATAAAAAAGAGAAATTTCATCTTTCTTTGCCAAAATGAAACTACTATCTGACATTCAAGTATCAAATAGTTTCGCCGATAACAATGCCACGTTTAGCACCTAATAGCGGTCTGTCAAAAACAAAATGCGATTTTTCGCTCGTCGAAATCAAATTTATTTGTTGTTTACAAAAGCCTTTTCAAACACGGCAAATGTATTTATTCTTGTTACAGAAACGTGTGTTTTGTAAACACTTTGTATTTTTGTGTATTTAAAGCTTTTTTTATAATAATTGTAATAGGTAAAAGTTGTATGAACACTTTTTGTAGAAGTAGGTATATCAGATAAACCAGATACCGTCCTACCTCAAATACCGGTTATTTGATATTGGGATACACGTCGATTAGTTCCGTTTCCTTTACCTACAAAATATATTTTTTGATTCTCTAATCTTAGAGAAAGTTTATCATAACTTCAAAAGGCATAATTTGAGGCAGCTTGATTGGGGGTAGGTAATGCATAAAAATATCTAACCTTACCTATCCAGCAATGTATTAGATTTTGTGATTAATATGCTAAGTGACTTTATGGCAATAGCAACACATTGCGAAAGCATATATATTGCGGTTGCCTTCATTATCCCGAAGTTAAAAATAAGCAACAAAATATATGTATTGGTTTTGTTACTTATGTAGATATATCTATATCTTTATATGTAAAAAATCCCTGTCACAGTGTTTGACCGTGATGAACTCCGAAACTACTCACCCGGTTTTGATGATAGTGTAAATACATTAATAATCATATTTATACATAGTGTAAAATTTAAATAAAAAAGTTATCTCAATATATATTGTTTATATATTTGTTTCGGTTAGAATAATTTATACTTGAATTTTCATACATAAATATTTATAACAACTTATATCTACAATTAACTTACAACTAAAAGTAAAAGTAAAATTAGTATTTTATCAACTTAATTTGTAAATATTGTTCTACGAACAAACAAACATGCGCATCCGCTTTACTAATAGCTAAAATGTTGCATTCTCTGCGACCGGCCGGCTGGCCGTTCTCGTTCGGGAGCCGGCAGTCTGTCAATATATATAATGATTAATATTGTATATAGGCCTCAAAACATCGAAC
Organism: Calamotropha paludella; assembly: GCA_927399485.1. Classification (NCBI taxonomy): domain Eukaryota; kingdom Metazoa; phylum Arthropoda; class Insecta; order Lepidoptera; family Crambidae; genus Calamotropha; species Calamotropha paludella. The sequence goes on along the minus strand of OV656815.1, from coordinate 13,556,207 downwards.
CGCTTCGAACGTATGTCCGTCCGTATGCGCATCGCTAACTTTAGTTAGCCGCTAAACGCATATCGTATATCTGTTTAGCGTTTAGTCCTTTGTCAAGTGTACCTAATATTACTGTGTGTTCCTTCATCTATTGTAACTTTCTCTTTCTGTCTATATATTGTTTTATGTGTATGGCATAAACTGTGAATTTATTCACCGGCTTTTATTTTCTATCGCCATAATATTTTCATTTTACTGGATTTGTTCAGATTTAGGACATAGGATAGGTTTCATTATATTCATAATAAAATATTGCAAATTAAAATAATTGAGCCATAACAGCCGGGCTAGAAAATTATAAATTGAAATATAATTATAAGACAAATGACGGCTACAAAAGGATTATTTTTAAGTCTTTTATATGTTAAAACAGCGTAAAAGTATTCCTGTCGCCAACGGCCCTCAGAGACAATCGCCGACCTTTTGTTTTCGTCGACACGTGTAATGACAATCGTTGATTGGATATCCAATAATAAGAATACAGATTATTCCAATATTGGGGTACATTACTTTGTTATATTTTGCTGTATTAACGAAGAAATGTTATAATTAATTATGAATGAAGCTAAAAGTATAATTCTTTTTCTAATTAATTATCTCTCTCAGTGTAATGAATTTAATGTAACTTTTATTAGTTATTAAAAAGTATCTAGTATTTCTTCTCCCTATTTAAGTTTTATTTAACCGACATACAACAATAGATTGAATAACAATAATCAAGTTTTAAGATTAATAGAAGTATGAAAGTCAAATTATAAATGACATAGCGTTAGGTTTTAATACCAAAAAGCGACCATAAATATGGTAATAACTCCGATTTATTTTTACAGTAAAATTTTATATCGAACAGCTAGAACTGGGATAAATGCATACAAAATTAGTGTCGCTTTTGACTTGATTTCTAAGCTAGTTAAATTAGATACGAGTTCTTTCCTAAGACACAAGACTTATACAAAAATGTAAAAGACCTCAAGTCGCTTTGAGTTTTGAGTCTTTCGGTACAAACTCGAGTAGGGGAGAGCGGGGCTGAAAGTGCCGGGGGTAAATTGTGCCGACGCGAATATCTCAAAAACAGAAAGAGATAGATATACGATCGTATTGTGTCGCGTAAGGCCTAACAGTCGCGCACACGCGGCTGCCATTTTAGTTGCGTCAGCGACGCGGACCGAGTCGCACTGCATGTGAGGGTCCTCCAGCGCCACGTAAGTAAATATTTTCGTTTCAATACTTTTTGGTCTCAAGCTAGCATTTTTCGTGCTTTTAATATGTGAGTTTTTGTAAAATGTTTGTTATTTATCCTAGTTTGTTATGCAGTGTAATTTTAATGCTTTGTGTACAGTGATTTTTATATGTGAGACAAAATATCACACTATCATAAACGGGGTAAAATGTGCCGTTCATGTGGGGCTGCTTGTGCCGCGGCACAACCAACCCCTAACCAACCTATATTGTTTCAGTATTGTTTATATTTACGCGAGCAATTATGAAAGAAAGAAAATACTTTTGGACATGATACTTTATACTGCATTTATTTTCTTTGACAGAATGAGGACATACAAGCGAAAAACTGAAAGGGGAACTACATCTCAGGATCTTTTACAAAGGGCTGCTGATGCAATCATCAAGGATGGACGTAAATTAAAAACTGTTGCACGTGAATTACAAATTTGTCACACAACATTACAACGCTATGTCAAAAAAATTAAAAGTGGACTTACTCCTGCGGTTGGATACAAACCAAGACTAGTGTTCAATGAGGAACAAGAGGCACTACTGTCGAAGTACATCTTAAAAAGCGCTTCTATTTACTTCGGTCTTCTACCGGAAGAAGTACGACAACTTGCATACCAGTGTGCCGTGAAGTTTAAAGTACAAAACATCCCACCATCTTGGCATACAAATGGTGAGGCTGGGAAGGATTGGTTGACAAACTTTCTGAAGAGGAACCCTACACTTTCTATCAGAACACCCGAAGCTACCAGTGCAGGACGCGCGAGCTCATTCAACCGACATAACGTAAATCAATTTTTCGAGAAACTTGGTGATTTAATTACGAAGCATAATCTTACACCTTCACGTATCTGGAATTTGGACGAGACTGGTGTTCAAACTGTGCTCAAACCGAAGAAAATTTTGGCTGAAAAAGCAAGTAGGAGCAATTGTTTCAGCAGAGCGTGGAACTTTAGTCACAGTTGAGCTAGCGGTAAGTGCTCTGGGAAACTCGATTCCACCGATGTTTGTATTTCCCCGTTTGAAATATAAAGACCTGTTTATCCGCGACGGTCCCCCTGAGTGTATTGGGGCTGGTAATAAATCCGGTTGGATGACGAGCATAGAGTTCTTAGTGTTTATGGATCATTTCATAAAACACACTAAGCCTAGTCCTGAAGAGCCAGTGCTATTACTCCTAGACAATCATTCATCTCACATTGATATTGATGTGATTGAAAAGGCCAAGAGAAATTCTGTTATATTACTATCATTCCCACCACACTGCACCCACCGTCTGCAACCCCTGGACGTTGGTGTTAATGGCCCTTTTAAAACATACTGCTCTAAAGCTCAAAATAACTGGCTGAGAACTAATCCCGGGAAGATTATGAGCATTTACGAAATACCAGGTATAGTGAAATATGCTTTCCCATTGGCAGCAACACCTATCAATATATGCAACGCATTTAAAAAGACTGGCATTTGGCCCTATGATTCAAACGTATTTACAGACGAAGATTATGCACCGTCTTTTGTCACTGATCGCCCGATGCCAGAAAACCGACTCTCACAAAGTACAGACAACTTGCCTGTCCCTCAAAACAATCAAGAAAGGACTCCTGAATATCTTGATGAGTCAAATTATGTGGGCAGCAATGTTGAGATTGAGACTAGTCCATCAATACTACAGCATGTTCCTGGGCCAAGCGACTGCAGCGTTGAGTGTACAAGAGCACCATCAGGTAATCAAGAGCAAGAGACACGTCAGTGCTCTCCGGAACCTATCCCTTGCTGCAGTTTCCAGCCTCCTCAATCAGTTGATAATAACACAGGATATAAAAATGCAGCAGTTTTCTCACCAGAGCTAATAAGACCACTGCCTAAAGCACCTCCCCGACTAATTGGACATACTAAAGCACGTAAAAGAAAGACAGCTGTTCTTACGGACACTCCAGAGAAAAATGCTTTAGCAGAAGAACAGGCTAGTAAAAAGAAGAAAAAAGAAAGCGAAACTAAAAAGAAGGTTAAGGGAAAAGGGACGGGAAGATGCAAGGGAAAGGGTAAACAAACAAAAAAGCCGACTAAAAACCCCGCTAAGAGAAGAGTATTGCAAGATGACGACAGTTCTGATGACGAACAAGAATGGTTCTGTATCATTTGTTGTGATGCCTATTCTAACTCTGCCCCTGGAGAACAATGGATTGAATGCAGAGAATGTAAGAATTGGGCCCATTTGCAATGTATTGAAGATGAAGAAAACCAAGCATTTGTATGTCCTAATTGTTATTCTGATCAATCACCTGGAGAGTAACTAGTTTTGGTATATTTTTTATTTCTTAAAAAGACTTGAGACTGATTAAAAAGTTAATAATTTTGGAACATAGTAATGAAAGAGAAATCTTTTGCTGTTTATAGCAGGTAGTTTACTAGTCCGTATAGACTGATATTTTTAATAATTGATCTCATTTGCATAAAAATAAGTACAAACTATTGATTAAAAATACGTTTTTATGTTTGAATAATTACATAAGAAGGTTCCTTGTTTTTTTTTATTATAATACTTAGTATTATACAATTAAACTTTAAAAACTGTTGATTTATATTAAAAAATATAACGAATAAATATATTATTATAAAACTGATATGTTTTAATTTCCTAATTAATTTTCATTCATATAAAACTCCCAGCATTATCAACGGCACAACCGACCTCAGCTACGGCACAACTTGCCCCAGATTGGGGTTGGTAGTGCCTTGCCGCCTCTGTATAAAAAAATCGCATTTTCATAAAAACTATTAAAAATGTGCAAAATCTGAAGTTAAATTCGTAAAATAGATTAAATTTGGCTTAGGATGAACCACTACTTTCAGACATAGTACTTGTTTTATCCGAATCTTAAAAGGATTTGTCAAAATCGGCACTTTCAGCCCCGCTCTCCCCTATTAGTAACAAAAACTTTAGACTGACTCTTTTAAAAAGAATTCTTGTCTTGCTTATTTAACTAAAATTGATTCGTTTATAAAATATAAAGCAAATGACTGAAATATAACCCCCGCTTACCTGTTCAAGGCCTGCCCGATCCTAGACTTATTGAGAGCTTTTGATTACAATACAGTCTCCTGTTTTGAAGATCAGAACTTAATTTGCCTTCAAAGAACTTAAGAATGAATAATAAATACAAAACTTGCATAAACCGAAAACAATAGAAAAGTTATAAAGTGAAATAATTATGGAATGGGGACTACACTTCGCCCACGTAGAATTCGGTTGTAGTGTTCAATAATTGTTCCCTCGGAAACAGACTTTTTCTGAATGAAAGATTATTTGATGAATGTCAACCCAACACGCACGCGTGAGTGTAGCTTAGCACAAGGGGTTAGTGGTAATATTAATATCTTTCATTGTTAATTTTATAAAAAGATATTGTTGAAATATTGTCCATCCTACGGTTAACTAGTAAAAAAAATTTGAATCTGTAAATACTGGTTTTCAGTCGGGGTCATTGTTATTCGACTTATTCAGTACGCATTACACATGTTTTTTGTTAATTGATGTTTTGTTTGCTGGCCGGGTTTGAAGATTTTATTGATAATATTTGTTTTGTTTTGATACCATACGTGATTTTCTTTTGTCAACATACCTACTCCGATATCGCTTTTTAAGGACATAACGGATATGAGAAGTACAGGTGGGAGCAGGAGGAACAGTCTCTTTATTAATTGAATATTTTTTAATTGTAGAAAACATTAGCTATTCTCGTGATGGAAATATAAAATAGTTTAATCATTAATTGTAAACTTATTTGATGTACGTATGCGGATGTGAATACTGTCGCTAAGTGTATTTCTTATAACTCATGGCGAATCATAATCGTTGGATAATTGAAATTTGAGTAGATTCTAGGAAATCTATAAATAAACAGTTTAGAAGTTCTGGGTCAAATTGTAAATAAGTATAGCAATTATGTCTAGTTAATCTCAACATCTTAGGGAGGACATTACTGAGGGTCGATAATAGGAAGGAAAAAAAATAATTAAATTATTAATGAACAACTCATACCAAGCCATTTAAAGGTTTTTCTTTTGATCTTTTAAAAATACTATGTTGTTGTTAAACACAAACTTTGTTGTTTATATTATGAATGTAAATTCAAGCTCTAAATTAAATAAAGCATGTCTAATAACAAATTTGTCTAAAAATCGGATTCAACATTTCATGTATTTTCTACCATATTATTATATTCGTTCTTAGTGTATTACGTATATAAAGAACTGATTATATTTGAGGTAAAACAAGTCAAAAAGTGTAAGGAACATCTAATTCAGGTGTCTGGCTTTTAGTGTCATATTAAATCAGTCAATACACCTGGCGACATTTCAGTATGTTAAAGCTTATTTTGTATAATACTATAAAATTTAATACAGGTGTTATGTTTGTTAATTTTTACTAAGTATTATAAGTTTAGTGGATTATGTAAAGTTTCTTACACGACTATAAGTATTTGTTAGAACGGCCTAAAACCACGATGAATAGAGTACACGATATTATCCGATAAGCCAGATACATATTTACCATTATACTGAATGATTCTGCAATTCAACTATTTTGAAATAAAACTAGGAGTTAAAATTAGCGTATAGTATTTTTATTAAAATGTAGTCCCAAAAATAATTATCAAATGGTTTAATCAATCGATGATATCAGAATCTCGATAAATAGGGTCTGATAATTTTATTTATTGGCATGCATTCCGCCATTGGAATTGGGCATTTCAAGCCTTGTAGGCCAGCGAGGAAGGCCAGTAAGTAGTTTATATGTTTATATTTGAACAATGTACTAAAGTATTTAGCAGACCACGGAAAAGGTTATAAGTTACGAGTCAGTTACCAAAGTTTATCCATAAAAGAACAAACGATATGATTGGTATTACAGTTCTGAGTTGTTTCGAACTGTAATGGTGTGAAAGCTGTTGTAAGACATTATTTAGATCGGAGAATTTATTACAAACAGAAATTTACTATGTTGTTGACGGTTGAACACACTTTCACACTTTTTGAACAACTAGGACTTTATATTAGACTTTAGTCAAAAAGCTCTTCTATTCTTGAGATTTAATTAAACCCTTATTAACATACAAACATGTTGTTTGTTATATTTTTTAAGCTTATTTCTTTATTTCCTTTTATCGCCAAGTTTAAGTAGGTAACTTATGAAGCGTTGTCTAATATTATTTTAGTGCTTTACTTTAAGAAACTTTATTTAAAAAGTTATTACTATTTATAAGAGTAATTAATAATTTGATTCAACAATTTTATTCAAATAGAACAAGTAACATGAAACAAAACATAGTGCTATTTACAAAATAGGCACATACACTACCGTCCAAAAGTTTGGTAGCACCGAGGTAAAATCAAATAAAACAAAATTAAGCTCTCTTCAATTACTTTTATTGAAATAAAATTAAAAAAAAATAAACAAAATATAACTTAGTCCAAACAGAAAATCCTTACTAATATTATAAATCGGAAAGTGAGTTTGTTTGTTTGTTTGTTTGTTCCGCTTTCACGCCGTAACCACTGAACCGATTGCTTTGAAATTTTGCAGACGTAAAGATAAAAGTCCGGATTAAATAATAGGGTACTTTTTATCCTGGAAAAATTGATATTCCCGACGAAAAACAAAAATATTGTTTGCTTGATGGATGGATTGTAGATGGCGCTGTGTGTCGTTTAAAACAAGGTAAAATATTGCAAACGAATATAAACATGTAAATTTAGAAGCTAAATGATACGATAATGAATCCCCAAAAATGAGGAATTCCCGAGGGATGACGTACAATTTGTTTTATCGTCTAAACTGTTTTTTTTACATCTACTTATATGTTGCAAACGAATATGAACATGTAAACTTTGAAGCTAAATGATTCACTAAATGACTCATTTATAATTTTTATAAATTTTATGCATTTTCAATGCGATCTTATAAGATAAATTATTATAATAGAAAAATACTAGAAAAAATCGACTCGGGTCACAAGTGAATCTCAGGCGGGAACACTTCAGGCGGGTTCACTTGTGACCCGAGTCGATTTTTTCTAGTATTTTTCTATTATAATAATTTATCTTATAAGATCGCATTGAAAATGCATAAAATTTATAAAAATTATAAATCTAACATGGCTGTTTCATCTTAATCGATTGACCAAACATTTGTAAAAATGTTTCTTTCGAATACGAGAGGATGTTCCTCTCATTGATGAAACAACGCTGGCCTACAGCGTAAAATCAGGAATGTACTAGAAAATTTCGACGAGTGATCGCAAGGCTGGGTAGCTCAATTGGGAGAGCATTGGACCGGATTTCCAAAGGTTGCGGGTTCGTTTCCCGCCTGAGATTCACTTGTGACCCGAGTCGATTTTTTCTAGTATTTTTCTATTATAATAATTTATCTTAAATGACTCATTCCTCGGATTCCGATTATTCCAACAGACCTCCTATTTCAATTTAAAAGACTACAATTTCCTATAAGGGTTTCATTTGCAATGACCATTAATAAAGCACAAGGCCAAACTCTAAGGGTTGCTGGAGTACACTTGGTAAAACATTGTTTTTCGCATGGTCAGCTCTATGTAGCGTGTTCCCGGGTTTCCAGTGCCCAAAATCTGCATGTTTTTGCTCTACAAGGGAAAACATATAATATAGTGTACCATTCAGTTTTGGTTTAACAACTAATTGTATCCAGCGTTACATCGCGCTTCTTAGATTTTTCCGTGGGAATGAGAAGTTTTCTTATAGTTGTGCTTTATACCGCAATATAACCGCATTCCACGCGGGTGAAGCCGCGGGCGGAAAGCTAGTTAACATATAAAGTGAAAGATAATCAAATTTGAGCTACGTCGAAGTGTCCACCTTTTGCTTTCCGCGCATGAGTGAGGCATTCTATTGATTATTTTTTTTAAATAATTTTCGCCTAACTTGTTCCATTTATAATTGCCATATATGTTCTGAGCTCGGAGGAAAAGATTTTTCACCCTCTTGTCGAGTTCATCCCAGACAAGTTCTATTGGAGAAAGATCAGGTAACTGCGATTGCTATTGAATGATTTCTTTTTTCTTCAAAAAGTTGTGGTACAGTTTCGACGAATGTTTGGGGTCATTATCTTGTTGAAATGTGAATTCAGGACCAATAAGATTTAGTCCACAGAGTACGACCGAGTCTTGAAGAATTTTCAAATAACTTTCTCTGTTCAGTTTCCCGGTTATCCTCACAAGATTTCCGGGTTTATTGTTTCCAATATACCCACAAACCATCTCATTACCACCATCATGTTTAACAGTTGGCACTGTACATGTTTCGGAAACCCTTTCTTCTTTTGAACGGCGCATCACTTCAAATTCTTCGATTCATCACTCCAAAGAACATTTTCCCATTGTTCTGTAGCTCAGTTTTTATATCATTGCTCATTCTAGTCTACTTTTCTTGTGTCGAATTTTTAGTTTGGGTTTCTTAGCAGCAATACATCCTCTTAGACCCACAGACAGAAGTCGTCGTTTAACAGTTATTACTGAGATGATCGTTTCTCGTGTCCTATTAATAGTTCCGGTAATTTGTGGTCTATTCCGTGAGTCTATTCCGTGAGTCTATTCCGTTTAGACAGAATGATGAAGTTATCCTCTTGATTAGTTGTGGTCTTAGGCCTGCCTGTACTTTTTCTGTCTGCGTTTGTTCCAGTTTCTAGTTTTCTAGCAAGAGTTTAGTTACACCTTTACAAGGAATTCCGAGCCTTACTTCGATTTGACGTTCACTCACGAAGAGTACAAATAGCACTTCCGTGTTCAAGCGTGATTTGCTTGGGTTTTGCCATTTGCAGAAGAAAGATTATGGGAAAAGCCGAAGGCAAAAATTTTCGTACACTGATTATGTTAATATCATAACTTGCGCGTGTCAATGTTCAAGTGTGACTAAATAGGACCCAACAAAGTTAAAAACAACAAATACTATCGATAGTAACTAGGGAATGCAAATCTCGCGAGATTGGGGCTCAAGCAGATCCCGCGAGATTATGAATAACAATACTGCGAGATCTCGGCAATTTCGAGATCTCGCGAGATTAGCAGTTTGGTGTTTTTTTGCAAATAATCACAATATTTAAATAAATTTGGAAAAAATAATAAATATTATAATTATTATAAGATAAACATTTATTTTCACGATTTTTTTCAATAGACCTTTATGCATCAATCAAACATTGTTTGACGTATCTGTCTTTAATCTTTTAATAAACTTCTAAGTAGTAAGTAAACTTTGACATACGTATCTATCAAATAACAAATGAAAGCAACAACCAGTCTTCTCTTCTAATATCAAACAAAAACTTTTAGTAATGAAACAGTTCTTTTATACCAAACAAAACGAGAAGTCAAAAAAAAAATAAACTTATCATCTATGTTGAGTTATTAAATTGAGACTATTAAACTGAGATATTATTACCAATTAAATGAAACTATATCTACTTTTAATTAGATATTACAGATTAATTAACAACATATACCAATTAGTCAGACTATTAGAAATTACAGATTAATTAACAAAATATACTAATCAAATGAAAGAAAAACGAAACCGACACATCGCAACTCCGTCCGTGTCAGTCCGAGCTTGAAATAAGACGTTTTTATGCTCAAGTGCAATCTCGTTGAACTCGCGAGATCTCGCCTTTTGTTTTGTCCGAGATCAATCTCGTTATAAAAGGCCGATATTTCGCGAGAACGAGATTGCATTCCCTAATAGTAACACGTCAAAGTATTAAAGAAATCAACCGCAGGATTAAATCTAAAATAACATGTCTCGTCATAATTTAGGAACTTGTTAAAACTTATTAAATGAAATTCGACGATAAATTAATTGTTGTTTAAAGAATAGTAAAAAGCCATATAACATTTATAAGATTACATTTATTACAATTTTTTTACCGCATATAGTAGGTAATGTTTTGTTTTGGTCAAAAATACTTCCAAACTTTCGGACGGTAGTGTAGCTATTGATTTTCAGCAAGAAGGCCGTTGATTTCATAATATTTATTATATTGTTCTTTTTATGTTTATTGCAATGTCCATACATCACAACAAATTATTCAATGTCTTAATAATATTAGATTGTAAGAAACTTACTTCATTTAAATTTCAATATTTTTAACAACTTTAACAATTAAGATAACAGAATTTACTTTAGAAGTTAATATGTTTGTCTTATGCAAATCAGCTGAAACTTAATGTTATTTTCATTTATATCCAATTGAACCTTTTTTCTCTTTATTTAAGAGGACGTCACCGTCTTAACACAGTGATTGCATTTTCATCAAAACAAAGGGATTACGTACATATCTGTCTGTCAATTAACCATGACATCATTTAAGCAATTGGCTTTGCTATTTTTTCGGCGTCGCTATCGACCGATCAAGGGTATTGCCTTTAGGATTTTTTTTTTAACTGAGGAGCTTACTTATGAGGTTACTAAAAATATTTTCTGCGAAGGCTTTCTGTTTATGTGTGAAAATCTTAAGATAAAAGTTATAGAGCTTTGTGGTTTTCTATTATATATTCTACTAGCGGCCCGTCCCGTCTTCGCACGGGTGGACAAAATTCTTTAAATTTTTTCTCGCATTAAATATAGCCTATATTACTCAGCGTGAATGTAGTTTTTCAATGGTAAAAGAATTTTTGAAATCGGCTTAGTAGTTTTTGAGTTTATTCATTGCAAACATACAAAAATATAAACATACAATAATACAAATCTTTCCTCTTTATAATATTAGTGTAGACTAGTATACTCGTATATATTAATTTAAAAACCACCTCGGTAGACCAAATTTTGACAAAATCTACATGTAAAGAAAAAAATTAGTTCTTAAGCATACCATCAAAATAAGTCATAAAAATTTAAAGAAAGAAAGATTCAATGCTGAAAAATATATGATGATAAAAAAAATATTAATGGAATTTATATAAATGTTTTTTTTTTACTTCAACAAACATATCTATATAGTATTAAAAAGTTTAAATAAGACGCGATAAAAAGATTTAATTGACAAAGCAATTATTGATCGTCTTCTGCCGTCTTCAAAATACAATAACTCAAAAAGTATCGTCTCCGTGGTAGAGTTTAAATCTCCCAGGAGGCCGCTCGAATCTTAGCGGTAAAATTCGCTCCGCCGCCATTTTCTTTAGTCCCATGTGCCTTACCCATGCTGGTAACTTGGCAACTTGGGAATACATTGATGATTATCTAAATTACATCATCTATGAAATTGGCGTTTTTATCCTACACTACACATACACTTTGGCTACCACGAATTTGATATACAGCTCGTTTTAAGGTTAAAGCGTTTAAAGGTTTTTTGCAGATTCGTTATCCCAGTAACTATTGCAAGAAGCGATGTTCAAAATTTTATTTTATTAAGAATTTGTGTTTGACACGTAGCCTTGCAACAAGTATTGAAATGTGTTCATTATTTCATAAAATAATTTTAATGGTTTGTTTCTTACTCCACGTTACTAGTAGTTTTCCTTTCGAGAACTTTTAAAATATACAGGGTGTCCCAAAAAATAGTGTCAAGCGTAAGTCCAGAGTTAGAGCACCTCTTGGAGTACCCGAATCACCCCTATGTATGTTCCGCGATTATTCGTAGTTTTCGAGTAATAATTTTTTTTCTGACTTTTTGAAAATTTTGATCCAAAGAACTTAAAAATTTTAAATAAAAAAAAGTAGAACACATTTTAATGTTTTTCTTTTTGCCACTGAATCATCTTTAGTGCTTCTTTTATGTCTAAAATAATCAGCTGCGTAACTTTAGTGGAAATTTAGAAAACAGTAGTGTAAAGTCAAAATTTGAATGTTAGTGAATAATTACTTAAAAATTTATCTTTAAATTAACAATCTAAACAGGCGAATTCATGGTTTCTAAGTATGTGTAAAAACTTCTCTAGACTCTCTGCTTTCATAATCATTTAAAAAAAGAAGTACTTAATACTTTGGCTTAAATCGGCCATCAAAGACAGCGAGGTGAAAATTTCATAAAATTTACCAAATTCCTATCAGATGATAAAAAAAATATCTGGTCTTTTTATAATTTCTAAGGTTCAGATTAATTACAATTTGGCAAAAATTAACTACATGAAACCCATATTTAAATATTTTTCTCGCGGATCACATCGGTTGTAGTGTTGGATGTAACGCAGTACTTACCTGCTAAAAAATTGCCCGAGTGAGAGGATATGAAAGAGACCGCATTATTGCTATCTCTTTCACTCTCATTGGCGAAATGGATAACTGTAACTGAGGAATGCTATTCTTTGGGACAAGGGGATGAGGCGGGGGGTGTAGTCCGAGCGCCTATTGTGTTCTGGCGCCAGTCGTTTGCCTGCTTTTGTTTGCGCCTTACGTACGATACGCTCATTTGTGATTATTTGACGAACTTTGCTTTCTTTACGGACCTTGAGTGCGATTACGATTTGGTTTTGTGTGAATACGGGATTTTGACAAATTTGGCATTCTTAACGGACTTTTCAAGCTCTTCATTTTGTGATGTCTTTTTCATCGCAAGAATATGCTCTTATGCATTACTTTTATGGATATGCAAGAGGAAATGCTTCTGAAGCAGCCAGGTTGTTCCGGCAGCAAGTACAAAATGGAGGTGGACCTCAGCCTGAAACTTGGCCTGATCATCGCATGATTTTAAGAGCACATAACTCTTACATGGAAGGACGCCTACCAGGTAGAAGATCGGGGCGCCCATCTGAAATGAGTGACCCAGATACTGTCCAATCAGTGGTCGAAGAAGTGGTGGGAGATCCATCAGTTAGTGTAAGAACAATAGAACGTCGAATCGGAATGCCGAAATCACAAGCACATCGAATACTACATCAAGAGCGTTTTCACCCATATCCAGAAAGTTCAGCAGCTCAAGCCCGCAGACTACCCGAGAAGGGTGGCATTTTGTCAGGAAATGTTACGGAGACAAGCTGAAAACGAAAATTTCTTTAAAAATATTCTATGGACCGATGAATCACATTTTAAGCGATGTGGGGTGTTTAATGCGCATAACTACCATTCGTGGAGTATTGAAAATCCACACCTCACAAGGGAATCTAATTTCCAAGAACAATTTAGTATCAATTTGTGGTCAGGCATCCTAAACGGACAGCTGATTGGTCCGTTCGAACTACCGGACCGACTGAACAGCGAGGCCTACTTGCAATTTCTACGACGGGATCTCGACGTCTTATTAGAAGATGTAGACCTATTAACACGGAGAAATATGATTTTTCAAAACGACGGCGCTCCATGCCATTTTGCTAGAAATGTTAGACATTTGTCTGAAACATTTCCAGGCAGATGGATCGGTCGTGGAAGGCCCATTGTGTGGCCACGGTCCACGGTCCCCCGACTTGAACCCCATAGATTTTTTCGTCTGGGGATACTACAAGGAATTAGTATACGCCAAGGACATTACAAACGTCACAGTGTTAAGAACAAAATTAAGACAAGCGGAAGAAACAATAAAAAACAACAGAATTGCATTTATAAATTTAAAAGAAAACTTTTATAGACGATGTAGAATATGTATTGAGCACGAAGGTCGTCATTTTGAAAACTTTCTTTAAGCGATCGAATAATAAATACTTTGAAAATAATGTTTTGTTGCATTTATTAAGTTATAATAAACCTTCAAAGGTTATTAAAGATGGCAGCAGGAACAGTTATTTTAGCTTAAAGCTTTATAATATTTTTTTAGCTTTTCTACAATCATTTTTGGTTTATTAATAAATAATTGGAATTAAAAAATAAAAAAATATTCAGAAGTCGAGTTTTATGAAATTTTCACCTTGCTGTCTTTGATGGCCGATTTAAGCCAAAGTAGCCCTATTAAGTACTTTTTTTTTAATTATTATGAAAGCAGAGAGTCTAGAGAAGTTTTTACACATACTTAGAAACCATGAATTCGCCTGTTTAGATTGTTAATTTAAAGATGAATTTTTAAGTAATTATTCACTAACATTCAAATTTTGACTTTACACTACTGTTTTCTAAATTTCCACTAAAGTTACGCAGCTGATTATTTTAGACATAAAAGAAGCACTAAAGATGATTCAGTGGCAAAAAGAAAAACATTAAAATGTGTTCTACTTTTTTTTATTTAAAATTTTTAAGTTCTTTGGATCAAAATTTTCAAAAAGTCAGAAAAAAAATTATTACTCGAAAACTACGAATAATCGCGGAACATACATAGGGGTGATTCGGGTACTCCAAGAGGTGCTCTAACTCTGGACTTTCGCTTGACACTATTTTTTGGGACACCCTGTATAGTGTCTTTCGAATTAAATGCTGCTATCATTATTAATAAAAATGTATAAACATTAAACAAATAAAAAACCTATAAACGTTAAACGCATTAATATTCTCTGTAGGTAACATAAAACATTTCTTACCCTAAAATAAACATTTTCATAATTTCAAATTTTCAACCTACAGAAAAGCATTAACTTACGCCGTAAACGATAAAATTAAAAAAATCACTAAATTACAATGTTGTTTGTAATAGACCCATATTTGGGAAATGGACAGTTATGGAGCTGTCAAAAAATGAAATCCAACCTTTTATCCGGAAACAATACAGAGATGCGACGCACACGGGGACTTTTAACGTTCTTCACATACATCATAGTAACTTCCATACATTTTGCCTAAAAATTTTGGTAATCTTTCTTGTTGTCATGTACATTATATAAGTTGTGGCTTGGTGAATAAATTTAATATCCCCAGAATAGACTTGTGTTGGTGAAAACATTAAAGTTAAATAGTGCCGTAAATAGCTGTAATTAATATTTGAGACATAATTTTTTCTATATTCCATTTCAATCAAAAACGTTAAAAGGTAAATAATCTTCGTAGTCATCTTAAATTAAATGAAAAAGTTCTTCACGTTAAGCCACTTTGAAAACACTA
Source organism: Calamotropha paludella (assembly GCA_927399485.1). Classification (NCBI taxonomy): domain Eukaryota; kingdom Metazoa; phylum Arthropoda; class Insecta; order Lepidoptera; family Crambidae; genus Calamotropha; species Calamotropha paludella. Next base: position 13,540,952 of record OV656815.1, on the reverse strand, counting down.
ATTATTAAGTGGTTACTTTTTTTGTACAACTTATTAAACTTTATTCGTTAAGAAGACAAAAATAGTTTGTTTATACTTTTGATCATTTTTGATTGAAATGGAATTAATTGTATATTCAATTAGAAAGTTACAAGTTTTCCACAAGTTCAACTGTAGTGTGAATTTTATTTGATTTTCAAATGAAATTCAAAAATTTGATCAAATACAAACTAGTTAGCCACTTTATTGTAAAGCGAAAGGCATGTGCACGAATTACGAGCACGTTAAATTTGATTGGGAATCCAATTATACAAAATATCATTGATTTCTTCAGTATATCAGTGATTTGATTTAAAAAAAGACTAATAGATACTAAAGTCTTAAGCAACATCTCCATATGATGGATGACTTAAAATATATCATGCAGCTACTGCGAAAGGCAATTCAGAAGAAGCTGTTATGAGTAGCCACAAATGCAATATTATTGTTGTGGCAATCCATGCCATCCAGGCCATCCAATCCAAATAAAATATTTTAACTATAAGGGTAAAAACACGGCTCCATTCCTGCTTCTACTGAGTAGAAAATAAGTAGTCAGACTTTGAAATATGTTTCATATAACAACAATAAATATATATCTCTTTAAAACAGTAGAAAAAGACAATTAATTAAAATGGCTGTTTCATATTAATCGATTGTCTTATATTTGTAAAATATGTTTCTTTTGAATGCGAACATATTCTACTCAAATAAAAAAGCAACGCTGGCCTTCACCGTAAAAAAGTAAAAAGGAATAGATATATTTCGACGGTCGCTCACAAAGCTCCATTGAGATAGCAGTAGACCGGACATCCTAAGTTTGCAGGTTCGAATCCCGCCTGAGAACAATTTGTAAGAAGAGTCTATTTTTTCTACTATTTTTATAAATTTTAGCATTGAAAATGCAAAATATAATAATAAAAAAACAATTTAGATAAAATAGTAGTAATTTAAAGTATCATAATGGTTGAAGTTAAAAAATACAAAAATTACCATACTCTAAATTTTTTTTTAAACATTTTCAGACTTGAATTTCATAAGAATGACTTTATTTGTTTTTTAAGTATTTGAATTTGAAAGATTTTTTTAAAATGGCGTGCGCGTTAACACTATTAAATTATATATTTTTTAAAAGTTTTTGAATAATCAGAATCGCTATTTTCCACAAATTGCTTTGAAAGTACTGCAGATCTTTTTGAAATAAAAAGGATATTTAACTTTTACTATTCTGTTTGAGAATTTGTAAGTAATGAGATTATTTCAATGAATTTGTTGATGTTCAGCATTTATTATTCAATCCTAATTTTCTAACGGCTATGTTGATAATTTTAAATTAAACCTAAAAGCGGCAATAAAGTTATAAACAGCAGCGCTGCGGTCACTTAGTACGCTTTGCAGACCACCATAAGTCTCTTCGTCGAGCTAAAGTTTTAATGAAATTATTGAACTTCTGAGTTTCAAGTCCTGTTAATGAATGCCTAGCTTAAAAGACTGTCTCTTATTTGCTATTTTGTGAAATATTATTCTCTATATTTTCGTCTTTCTATTAAAATCTTTGTCGCTATTTACACTAACTCAATTAGTTATATTTCAATAAGGCAAACTAAACGAAGGGCAAGACAGCTGTTATATAATATATAAAATGGTGAGCAGGGGTGTATCGTCTGATCTATATTGTTGTTAAAATAGACAATATAAAATACTTTATAATACTCATAACTTGATATTTACCTCTTTAAAAATACAGCCGTTAATTTAAAATAAATTTATTTGAGTGTAACCTTGACTATTAAATGAATGCAGATGGTAATATAATATTTATTTCAGTAAAGTGCATATATCTTTTATGTAAGACAATTTTCAATAACCCTAGTGTTCATTTCCCAAATGTAATTATTTGTATTTTATTTACAGATTTGGTTGCATTTTCGAGGGCTGCTGTCAAATCCGGTACGTGCACTGAATTATGCATCGTTTCTTCTTTAACAGATTTTGGGTTGCTTTTACATTAATACGTCTATTATTAACAACGCCGATACAGAGCTGCGTTGGTGTTTATGAACAAGCCATTTTGTTCAATTTCTTGCATGCGTTATGGTTGATGCGGTTCAGCTAGTTTAAAGACACAAAATAAATAAATAAATAATTATTTCTTACAATCACACCAATTAGCCTAACCCAAAGTAAGCACTGTAAGGCTTGTGTTATGGATACTAGGGTAACGGATAGACATACATAAATGGTACATCAATATGTAATATTCATAGAAATATTTATAAAACATCCACGACTCGCGTACAAATGCTCGTATTCAATATACAACGTCTGCCCCCTCAGGGATTCGAACCGAGGACCGCCGGTGCGAAAGGCAGGATCGCTAGCGTTACACCAAACGGTCGTCAAAAAGTACATACCATAACGTACTCTGGTATTTACCTCCATTCTTTCATCATTCGTGAGCATTTAAAGTAAGGTGTATATTATATGTAACTAACTGCCAAACAAACTTTAATTACCTAAACGTATTGTAGAACGTAAAATGGCGCTGAATATTAATATTGTTATCGCCGAACTCGAACTAAACCTTTTAGGAGTAATTATTGTAAAACAATAAAACTTTCTGTCAACTGTAACAAGATGAATTACATGCGTTCATTGGGTTTTTCATTTTATATGATCCTCTATACATACATAAAACTGTACAAAATAGCGATTTTTTCAATTGTCTTACTGACATTGTATTTTGTCGATGAAGAGTAAAATCAGATGTATTTTCAAAATACTAGTTATGAAGCACTGTATGTTAACTATATCACTTTATAGTAAGAATTGAATACTCTGTTAGTCTCTTTACTTTTATATGTATTTCGTATGTAGCAAATACTCGAAGCATTTGATTGTATTCGGGAACATTTAGTTTACATTAAAGTATGTAAACACTGTCATTCATTTGTAACTCACAGTGTTACAGAAGAAATTGCTTTTCTGTATTACCCCGCCAAATAAATACAATTTTGTATTATCTTTACAGTTTATTGTTACTATTATGAATTAAATTAAATTATTTTATGAATAATCAAATAATATTTCCTATTAAAGTCTTGCCGTGATATTGTGAAAAATAATATTCGACTGTTTATGATTTATAGCTAATACAGCTGTGTTACGTATTAAAGCGTAATTTGAGAAAATGGATCTCTTTCCACAAATTCCGCTCCCCAATCTAAGCGATGCTTATCTCATGACACTTATTTTACTACGAGTTTGCCAAAATTGAGAAATACCGGGGCAATGCAAGTTTAGGGAAACGATTCTATTAAATCTCGAGCTCTCAGAATTTAAGCGATTAATCTGAAAGTCTTCTTCCCAGATTTAATTAAATGGTATTCATTATTATTATTTCAAATAAACTTCTGAATTCTTTGTTATTTTAAAATACATTTTTATTTAACGACAACTGATACGCGCATCTGATTTATGGAAGCAGATACAATTTAAACTTGAAATAGAGCTAGCATCGCTTTCTTGTTGCTGATTGCGAAGCAAAAAGTAACTAGTTTCAAAATTGATATCAAAACATTCTAACATTTTGCTACCAAAACAAACATATAAGTGTTGTATCCATCCTGATCGATCATTAGGTATTTGTAAAAATATTATTTTCGATGTTGAAAGTATTAACCTTCACTATTAATGAAACGAAGCTCATTTGTCTTTTTAGCTGTGTACTGTTACAATGACAAATTATTACATAAGCGGTTTTTTTGTATATTTTTCGTAGCGATAGATGGTCAGACAAGTGAAAAACTGCGTTGTGTAGCCTATATGTCGAACTACAGAGATTCGACTATCAAACCACGGGATTGCAGTGTTGAATATCCTTTTAAAATGTCAGCGATTTTAAGGTTTCTCTTTTATGAACTGAAATTTTCTGGGTGTCATATTACTGTTTTCGCTTTAAATTGGATTTCTTTTATAAATTAACGTAGCATACCGTACCCTCAAGATCTAATTAATGCTTTTGATCTTCATTTCACTTGATTCTGTGTGATGACAAGATTAGTGTCTCCACATAACACGCATTTGAAATACAGTGGCGACGGACCCTATAACCCTAACTTTCAATAACAGGGGAACCGGTATATCTTAATGAAGGAATAGAATAATTTAATAGCGACAGGCTTAATGTAAATTAGTAAGATTTAGTGAGGCAGATTGACCAAACCATAAATCTAACTTCTCAGAATCCAAGAACTCTTTGTCGAACCGGCACTAGTAATCGAGTCGCTGGACTGTTATTGTGATTAAATTAACTTCTGTTGGTGAAAGGCAAAATTTCAGAATATATAAAGTAATGGCAATAGTTTCGTAGTTAATGAATGTGATATTTACAAAACAAAACGACAAAGTACCTTACTTTAGAATCTAACTATTTATTTTAAATGGAATGATTGTAAGATTTGCCCGTTGCGAAGTGGCGATGTAAAGAATCATTTTAACGGTCAAGTTGTAATTAACTTCCACTCAAGGATACTCATGGAACTGCATGCTGCGCGCATGGTTTAATTGCGACACATTTGCTTAATACTGTTTGCCGAGTATTCTAGCTGTGATGAAATGGGGCGGCAGCGCTAAGCGATTTGTTGCAACGCAATGATTTCAGTTCAGGATGAGGTTAATTGAGGTTGATAAAATTTAATTTTGAGTCATTTACACGCCTGCTGTTAAATTTAATTTGAAACCACTGTTTGCCGGAAGTTAATTTACTAAAATCGAATAAGGATCTACAAAAAGATACAAAATATGAATTATAATAAGTGTTTTATATTGTTTTAAATATTTATGGTCCCTGGGATTAGTAGGTATTGTATTAGACCTTTCTTCAATCACGATAGAGTATGCAACTTGAACAATAGTGAAAAAAGTGGTAAAAAGTCCATTTTAAAAACTAGTACTACTATACTAATACTACTAATAAATGAGTCCATTTCATGAAGTAATAATATATTGTTCTGAGGATGACGACATTGATGGATGATACACAATGCTACGCTACTCAAGTAATATCAATTTATGGCACATGTGAGTTAAAAGCTTAGCTTTTAACGATTCATATTAGTTTGTGGTCACATTTTACGAGCTCTGAATATCTTTTATGAAATTTATTACCTATGTAAGTATATATATATATATATATAAATATATACTTACATATATATATATATATATATATATATATATATATATATATAGGCATTAATTGAGAATATACCTTAGGAATCATTCATTTTTTATTTTTTGGTGTACGTCCTTATTCCGAGGATACTAATTTAAAAAAGATTTCATTCCATCCATTTGTGCAATGTAGTAAATAAATCTGAAAGTTTGGGAATGAGGGAATTAAGAAAAAATAAGCATTACCGATGTAGATCTGTCAGTCCTAAACTAAAGGAAAACGATTTTATCTTTTCTTATGTCTGTTTATCAACATCGATACAAAACTTTAATTTGCAATAAATTATAGTTTTATAACGATGCTAATATATTAACAAATCTCAGACAAATATCATGTCTAATATAAATTTCAGCGTGAAAGAACCCCTTTGCTAGGTACTTCTATTTTGATGAAACGATGTTCCAAAGAATGAATACGCCTATATTACTTTATTATTTCCGGATAACGAAAGGTCGAGGGTTCGAATTTCGCCTGCGGGTTTCTAGGCGTAATTGTTATTTACAGGCATATTTTATAGAAATATGGCATTGAAAATGCAATAAATAAAATTAAAATACGATGTTCCACATAAAACATCTCACTTTATACCGTTCCAGATGCAAATATTTCAATCTCTTTATGGATACATTTTTGCCACGACTACCCGCAATACCCGTGTAGTGGCTTTCATTTACAGAGAAGACTATGAGCAATTGATAGAAAGCCCCACTCAGCATTGGTGATGATGATCTGAGACCAGAGAATGTTATGATTTTCTTTTATTGCCTAAACCCATTTAAATGATGCCGTGCGTGCAAATTGCCTTGAAATTTCTAATTATGCAGCGTAAAACAACATGAAGTGTAATATTAATATGACGATCCCGACTTCACTTTGTTTATAATTGCCTTATTCCCACGACGAAGCTTCTATACATACGTCATATTCGAGAAGCTCTTAATGACTAAATTTTGGTGGCGTGACATGGTTAACAGCTTTATAAATAGAAGCATAAATAAATCTATATCTGCGGAAGTTGTTCCTTACTATATTTCTAAACAACAATTTTTAATAGCGGTAGAGGCAAGGTCCTTCTATAAATTATCTCCGTACATCGTATTATGTCCAGCAGCGGGGACTTTAAACTTTTCTCTTCGGAGGAAAATACTAAAAGGGGCTGTTACCAATCAGGTAAATAGTATACATATGCCTAGATGTGTAGTTAATAAACACAGTACCATGTAGATAAAAAAATTAAAAATATATTTGGGGAATTACTGTTATTTTCATGTTAATAAACAGTGTTATGGTGTGATGGAATATAGATAGCCTTAGAAAATATTAGAATTTTGAATTGTGAAATCACGAATTTGCTTAAAAAATATCGATTTGATCAGAAATAATTCCAAAATAGACATAAAAGTCCTTTTTAGGTTAAACCTTTGGGATGGCGTGAATGATGAGATAAGTGAAAAAATTATAACTGAAAAAATCCAACCTGTATCAGGTGAGACAATAAAAAATAGCGGAGTTGGGTTGGTTGGAGATGACGCACTTAAAATCAAATCATCACATCCAAAATTGCTGTCACTTTTCAATTTATCAGTCCAATATTGACAAAAGTCGACTGACACTTTTATTAATATTTTTATTTGAATATTTTTTGTCAACATCTGTTCGTTATGTATTCAAACACGGCTGCTCTAATACTAGCCCCCGCTAGCGTTCTAATTGTGAAGTCTGATTTTCAAAATGTATTTCAATTTAAAACACTGTGCACCTTTTTTTAAGTATGCATAAGGTTCTAGTTTGTTTGAAAAGCGAGACAGCTGAATTATTAATCATTGATTTATTACTCTTAGTTTTTAATTTAGTATTTTGGTTAAATTGTTGTTAGATACTGTCTCATACAGGGGTGGTAGTTTTAAGGTATAATAAAAAAATGTTTTACATATTTGATTATTTGAACAGATTTCTTCTTGTATATAAATTTATTTCGCATATCTCGGAAACGGCTCTAAAGCTTTCGATGAACTTTCGTATTCAGATAAGATTTTGAGTAAAAATTCAAAGCTTATATTATACTTTATACGCCTACTTTATTTCATTTGCTGGGTAATTTTGTTATTTCACCAATTTTAACAACATTATCTTACAAAAAACATAAGACCTACTCTGTATTTACAAGTTTTTATTTAGTTTCACCGGTTCGGGTGTCTGTCTGTAATCAAATCTTGCATGTTGCGTGCATATGTCTTTATAAGTTCTTTGGTCCAAGATGATATCCATGGTCTGATGAGTAAGCTGGATGATGGTCGTGGGAGCGCTGTTATAAAACGATGTAAAGCCAAGAAGTTTGGGCTATTGTGGTGCGTGTATCTTAAATCTCATACATGGATTGAACTTTCTAGTTATTATTTTTATTAACAACTAAAAAAACCTTTTGTCTTATTTTTTTTGCGTTGAATCTCTTCATCGATTTCTATGTAGGTGAAATAGTAATGGAAGGAATGTTAGAAAGAACTGAAGATGACTTACTTACTATTCCCTCCCTTATCTATAAAATTATGAAAGAAGAAAACAATATTCAAGTGTTTTTTTATTTGGGAGCTCGATGGTGCAGTGGTGGTGGTGTTAGACCGATGATGACGGTGGTTGCCTAAACTCACTAAAGGCTTGAATGGGTGACTAAAAGATATTATTACTTATAATAGAAAAACAACAAACAAAGTAGGTGAAGTTCAGTTTAATTTTAATTAAGCATTAAAACTCGTATTATCATGTGTCAGTCATTTGAACTATGAATGAATTAACTACTCATTAATTGGTTTCGAAGTAAGTGAAGCGAATAATTAACGTGTTACTTAACACCGGATGTTTGTAAATTCTTACGATAACAACTCTGTGATGTGTAGGTATTGATAACTTTATTCGTAAGAGGAAATATTGCGAGTATGTAAACTTTCTCCTTAACAAGAGATATTTTTCCTCATAAATAAACGTACAGGCGTCTGATATTACTCTTTTGTATTTTTTAAGCTTTCTTCAAAAATGAGACGGGGTTCAAACAGTGAGTATACAAAAATATTTCCTCAAAATATAAATTACTCACTTATGTTCGAATTTTTTATGGTTTAATCGACCAACGGAGAAGTATTGCGACAATTTACTGTTTATTATAACTGATATTAAACTATAGAAACTTCATTCTACCGATAATAGCACTTAAAGCTACCACTAACTTTCACATTTTCTCAATCAGGACATTAAGGATGAGAACCGATTGGAGAAATTAGTAATTTTTGTGTAGTTTAATGTACCCTTGACTGTGAAGTAATAATTCTTTTATATTTTAAGAATCAATTGTACCAAAACCAATTTTTGTGTAAGCTACAGAAGGACTTTTACTCCTCTTTGTTGTAAAATTACTCCCTTTGAAGTCAATGGAGACTGTTCGCTACTTCTAATATATCAAACGCCAGTGCTGACATTGCAGAAACAATCGTAGTAGCGATGGTGAAATACTGGAACTACTCAGTAAGATTTCAGATCTTACAAAGTGATTTAATTATGTTTGTTACTTACATGTAATGTTTTCCAATATTTATTAATTTCAATATTAAAGTTCATTATAGATATATATAGCAAATTGTCGTTTATGACAAAGTTTTTGGAAAAGAAGAAAAAGTGCTGTTTCCGACATAAGATTCAGCTTAAAGTAGTGAAAGTAATGTTCTGACAAACATTTGTCAACATGATTTTAAATAATATGTTGCTCGCAATGTCATTTAAACTGACATTGAATAGAATGCCTTGTTGTCATTTTATGCAACACCAAACTTTTAACTAACCAAACTACGAAGCAAATTTTGTATATTGAAAAACATTAATACTAAGAGCGGTAGACAGGGTAAAATTACAGACAAAGATACAATAATAATATTTCAGATTAACATCAAGGTCGTAGGTCGACTTATAAAATCAAATGGAATCAAATCAAATAGGCGTATCAAATGTAGAATTTATTAATAGTAATAAATGCTAGAACCAATACTTTTTAAATACTAAGATAATTTATTCTATAACTTGCTTGGAAAACGACAATTATGTATATACCCTTTATAAGTAGAAACCCTTCGTACAGTTAAAACAATACATTCGCATAATAATGCTTGCTAAGCATTTTATACGTCGTACACTTGCACTTTCAAATTCCATATACAAAGATTTATTTACACGAAACCACCTTTATGAGATAAACGATAAAAAAGGATGACAGCATCATTATTATTCATGATCACGACTGCTCTAAAGGAGTCAAAATGTGAGGATTAAATATAAAAAAGAATAAACGATTTTCAAATAATTAATATTTTTTATGATAAAGCTTAAATAAAAAAACAAAATGGAGTAAGTTATTCGCAGATACAACGCTTTGATTGTCTGCGTCTGATGTTGACCTTATCTTTTTTAAATATGTCAAAATTATCTGATCGAGTTGAAACGCTGCAAAATATTCTTAAATGTTTTCATAATTAAAAAGTTGGTCGTTGCCCTGATAGCGTATTTTACTTCTTCGATACCCATTTGAAATGAACGATATTTTTCAACGTTTAATTTTTCCTTATTTATGTTGAATTTATGTATAGTAAACGTGGCATATTTGAAATATTATATTTCGTATAATTGCATTTTGTATATCAGATTTTATCATCTGTAATTTATTAAATTCTAACGTAATATTTACAGTAAACTAATAAAAAATGAAATATGCCGTTTATGTATTTTATGAAAAGACAGTAAAAATATGAATGGTATCAAGCGCAGATTTATGAAAATGTCGGTCTCAAACAAATTGTAAATTATCTTGAAAAGTTGTCATCAAGAAAAGTATGAATGCAATAAACTGAGGATTTTCAAATCATGAAACACGTGCCTCTAGACACTTTTCCAATACTTAATCAGACTGAAAGTGTACAGGGAAACGATTTCAAAGAACCTTTTTAACTTTTTATATATAATGACTACGGTTCGTTTATTTTACATTGTTCCATAAGCAAAGGAATGTAGAGTTTGTACGCGACAATTTAAACATTATGTTTTAAAAATTTTACACTTTGTGTAAAAACCACCACGTGCTATAGGTGGCTTCAAACTGAAGTCCATTTTAAGTTGTCCTCAGAAGCTTCTCAAAAGATATGTTTATTTTGGTTCAGTGTCCAGACATCATTTGCCATCATTTAACGGAAATATATTGGCAGTCTAGTGGCCCTATGTGTTACTCGGGATAGGTTATTGATTTAAACCGTGAAGGGCGGTTATTATTTTCTTATTTTAAAATCGGTGGCATAAATATGTTATTTCTATATTGGCATTATATTTTTTTCAGTTATGTTATATTAACTAGTAAAACTGGAAATAAATAAACTTATAAGTATCGTTTTGGTTAGTTTTGAGGAGTAAGGAACATTATGAAATTCATAAAAACCATTATATTTAAACTTACCAATGTATATTTAGTTCTTACACTTCCGCGCACATTACACATCAGAATAAAACACTTTTTTACGGATTTTTGCGCATGTTTTACAGTCAGGATTAAATATAAAATAAAATAAAACATGCGCAAAAATCCGTAAAAAAGTGTTTTATTCTTAACAATGTATTTTAACTCTCAGCCCACCTCAATACAGAATTGATTTAGGTTTGCATCACGAATTTGTTTAATTTAAAATGAACGAAAACTTACTAAATATTGTCGTCTTTAATGATTCTTGCACACAGTTCAAGCGCAAAGTACTGAATATCAACTATCGAAGATTAAGAAGTTTTGTTATTTTTACATTTAAGTTTATCCTTAACTTCTGTCCCTTTTGTTAGTAAGTTTGTAGATTGTTATTGTTGTTTTGAAATTACGGATGCTTAAAACAAGTTTCTATACATGTTTTGTTTAATCCTGCGACTTCATAAGGTAAGGGTTTCTTTTGTTAGGATAATACTTATTTAACGTTGTAAGTGTACTTATCTAAATAATTAATTGAATATTTCAGGGAACTCCGCAAATATCTGCCAATTGTAACTAAAATTGCACTCGCACAATTTCTTTTTCTCCCAATGCTTAATTAGCTAACATCAGCATATCTTAACCTGAAAGAAGAGTAATTAAATGAACTTGGGTGATTTCAAAACTTCTGCATAAGATTCATATTTAGTTAACGCACGCAACAGCTGTTAAGTCTCTCATATTCAAAAACTTGTAGAAGAACATTACTTGACATTAAGGTTAACGAAATTATGTTTTTCAATGCAATTTGATTATTTGATACATTTTTTATTTTATTAGAATATATAAGTATAGTATTTATTTAAATTCGTCTTTTTCTGTATCTCATATACACGTGTACAACGCTAACTGCTCTGTCATAATTTTATAATCTTTTCTGTCCATCCCGAGGTTGATGAGAAAAAAGTCTTCTAGTGATATGATATTGCTGCACGTAAGTAAGTTGATAAGTTTGACAGAGGAGTAAAACTGCTTTATTTATCTTGTTAATAGTGATTTGGTTAGGTAAGTCTGCAATTTTAGTCTTGGATATAGTCCCTGGTTTTGTTTTTGGCTCTTTCAACGAAGATGATACTGTTTTAATATTTAGTCGGTCAGGTCAATTGTGCTGCGGTAATTGTTTTTACAACCGCTCACCTTGTGATGAAATAAATGCGGGTTAAGTAATATGTCTCCAATTTAGTTTATGATCAAATTATTATAACTAACTATAATACGTGACTTCGAACGTAATAATGTTCAAATTAACCTTCGCACCTGCCTTTCTGCCCGGAAATATTTGGTACGGTCGCCTTTGTATCAACACTGTACAGAAAGACCAAATTTCACGCTTTTTTTCCTTACTCAAGGGTTGGCTGTTGTTATTTTATTTAACAACTTTCTATTTATACTCATCAAATAAAAAAATAATAGGCACGGTGTTAATGGAAATCTTGCTGAGGTCGTCAGCCTATCTGATAAAAGATACGCCCAAAGTCGCACAGTGGATAGTTCCCATAAAAACAAACGAACCTCAGCGGAACCTCGCTTAAAATTTGTTTTTTTTTCTTTAAGTATAAATAATAAGTTAATTAACTAAATATGTTAATTAAATTAGTTGGTGGTTAAGTTTTCAGTTTTGGTTGTGCCAAAATTTATTGCTATAGTTGCTATAGTGGGTATAGTTCCTTCAGTAAAAAAACCGTCATTACCAATAGCATTATGCTTATATATAAACAATCTATTATGAATCGTGGCTACTAGTTCATTAGAATTTAGTTACCTATTAGAAGTTATAATGGGATACAATTAATTTGTAACGTAATCCGGTAATCTGAAATATATATCTACATTTATAGATTTAATTTAAAAAAAGTATTAGTACTTGAAGAGAAAGAATATAACCATTTTTTACTAGTGTTTACGCAAAAGGGAGAGAGATTTGGTCCAGTTTAAGTTTATATAGAGGATTGTAGAAAACTAAAATGTGTATATTATGTGTATAAATAAATTAATATGTAAATTAAACAGACATTATTTACGTTCATAATAACTATCGCACACAGTAGAGTTTGCCGCCAAGGGATCAAAATACGATAACTAATTATTAGTTACTGACAGTTTGTTTTAATGAGAGTAACTGTAATTATTTTTTTTTAGATATCGCAGGTATTTGTGGTTTACAATACACCTTAATGACGTATTTATTTCGCTTACTACTAACATAACAAAATAGAAAAAAACAACATTGAGAGACGAGTAAAGGTTCTTCGATAAAAATCCCTTTTTTTCTTTGACATCAAAGCTCGTCAGTTTCCCACTTAAAGATAGTGTCTGATTTGATTGTCAGCATCATATTCACAACCCTACAGCCGACTGTGATCATGAACGGGAAACAGATTTGATTTTCTCATAGGGCACTTGTATAATCGGCTTTTGGAATTTCGTAATGGACTGTATAACATGACCATTACGCCTGACTAGCGCTATGGGGGGTTCTGTATAAACTAAGAGTGGATAGTTCGGCCATTGTGGGAAATAAGTATAAACGGTTTTTGAGTTTTTTGCGAGTATGATTTAAGTCTGCCGTAAAAATCGGCATCCTAAAAATTTGCCAAATTTAGTCGCATACTTAGAGCAAGAGATTCGAAATTGTCTTACAGAATTTGTACTAAATACACAAACGTACATGTGAAATTACATAAAAACTTATTAAATAGTTAAAAATATTGAATATAATAGGGCTGTCATTTAATAAAATGACAGCCCTGGCTAGTGATTGTTTTACCTACGCGGCGCAATACTTTGTCTATTTCAAGGCTTTAGCTCGGCTTGATACCAGCTGACCTAATTTTTCTTCATAATTAATCATGTCATTTTTTCCTTGTGCGTCACTTTTTGTATCCGTGTAAAAGAAATAACTTATGTTTGTTGACAAAGAATAAGAGAACAATGTATTTGATAGACATAATAAATATGACAATAAAAGTGTTATTTTTTATATTGTGTTGGTATATTGTTTACAAGATATAAGATATTTGAACAGTTGAATGAGGTATAATGTGAGTATAAACGTATAGAAATGGTTTATCAAACAATATGAAAGTGTAAACACAATTGTGGTACAAAGAAAAACGTCCTGAACAATAAGGGATTCCCAAATATAATTAATATTATTGTTGGATGTTAAATGATTTTTTTTTAATTTTGAAAGCATTAAAAATAGGCAAGTTGTAGTTGCTTAGTTTCTAAAGGCTAGAAATTCGGAAGTTTTGTAGAAAACACTGGCTACTGTTAAATTGTTACAAACTGATAATTATTATTAGAATTTTAACTAATTTATTTTGATGCTGTCTGCGCCTAAATCAAATCGAATAATCGAATGATGTCGAATCTGTCTTTCTTTCGTTCAAGTTTTTTGTTTCGGTTCCTGGTGAGCACTGTGAAAAAAATCTACTTCTGTGCGGTTTAAGTTTAGGACGTTTGTTAAAGCATCGGCTGTTGTTTTTATTATTAAATTAAAGGAACAATATGATCTATATATTTAATGTTATCCAGTAATATACCAACCATTTTGTGTTGGTTAAGACTTAACCAAAATGGTTAAGTTTAGTCTATTGCACTGGTTGAATACTTATTAGGATATTATATGTTTGTGGGATGGTTATAGCAGTTAAGTAAGTTAATAGATTCAATATTTTATAACTTTGAGACAGTTTCTTGTTGATTGACTTGTTAAAAAGTAATAAAAAGTCTTTAAAACTTATTTTATTTAAACAATAACTAACAAAGGAGATATAAAATATGTCAACTATTTTTCTAGGTCGATGGCAGCCCTATATTTGGAACATAAATTGTCGCTTACTACGACTACCAAGTACCACGTGTAGTGTGTATAAGTAATTCATGTTTTAGGAATAAATAAAATATTATCAAAATGATTGCAACAGATTTTTTATTAAATTGAAAAAGATATAATCATTACAGTTAACACATAATTAACTCGAAATCCTGTTCACTTTAATTTCATATTTAAATAGTTGATAAAACTTAAAGAATCTTAGAGTGAGCAATTCCGTGATTAATTTTTGTTTTGTAAGTCCGCATAGTTTTGCAACAATAACCCTGTCATAAAAATTAAATTCATCATCATATCAGCCGTACGACGCCCACTGCTGGACATAGGCCTCCCCCAAGGATCTCCACAACGATCGGTCCTGTGCTGCCCGCATCCAGCGTTTTCCCGCGACCTTAACCAGATCGTCGGTCCACCTCGTAGCGGGCCTACCCACTGAGCAAATAATTAAATTAAAAATTAAAATACTAACACCGAAATTACTATCATCAAGATTTAAGCATATAACCTGAGATGTGCCTTCCAAGTAAAAATAATAATAATACGAGTGACAATAATTGGTAAAATTATTACTATAAATAAATTTAAAAGTAAATAACAACCAATGTTTAACTTACTAAGAAAAACACATAACAATAAAAAAAAAAACCATTTTTTTTTTTTTTTTTTTTTTGCCTGTAAAGTCGGCTTTACGGGCGAAGATTTTACGTGACAACGTCTTTTTCTCGGTAGAATATTTATTGATATGAATATAATTAAATTGCACAATGCGCGCGGCAGACCGATCATAGTTGAGTGGGAGAGAGACGCAAGGCATTCGGCGGGCCTCTCTCTCGTTCGGTGACTCATCGTAACGTTACCGAGCGTTACACTTTTTCATAAGTGACTCCCAGCCGCAACCTAATTTAAGACGTTGTCACGTCAAAAAAATTGCAACATGTTTTTTTCTAATCGTTGCGAACTATTCGACCCCAATGACGCAACGTATTTGTGCGCTGTTGTATTTTGGGTTACAGACCAAAGAGAACTATAATTCATTTATTATTTAATTACTAACTAGTCATTCATAAAATGTATTATGTAATATAATTGTCCTTATTGTATATGAAGGTTATTACTGATTTTATAAATGGATAAAGAAACAATTTCTGGGAATAAATGAAGTGAAAGATACAGAACAGCTATAATATGAAATGACAGGCTGAACCGGTCTGTAAGGTAAAACGACTTCTCACGCATATTTGAAAGCCGCAAAACTTTCGCGCACGTCGAACTTTTGGCAGCCAGTTCCTTCTACAGGCAAATTAGAACGATCTTATTACCGATTCTCTTATGAAATTATTACATATACTAGCGGCCCGTTCCGGCTTCGCATGGGTGGACAAAATTCTTTAATTTTTTTCCATTATTATTTATTTTTCCGTTAGCGCCATCTAGCGTCCGGTAGACGAACTATTTGCGGTTAACGCGTTGCTATGGTAACGTTATGATACAATGGAAAAAGAGCGGGAAAAAGAGCGGACAGACAAACACACAAACCACTGTGATCTTAGATTAAAGATTTATCTTGATTCTGTCTCTTATAAAAGATATTTATAACGGCGTTTATTGCATTCTCAAAAAACGAAAATAAATAAATCTAGCTAGATGAATTCAAACAATTTCTCCGCAACACAAGGCAATTTTGCAATTTCTTGGAAACGTTTGAAATCAAAACGATTCATTTGGATTTTTATATTTTATGAATATTAATGAATATTTACAACTATGCAGTCGAGGTGTGAAGCGACAATGAAACAAGATTCCAATATTGTCTTTAATGTTTATTCGTGCGTTACATTTAAAAAGCCCTATCTTGGAAGCTTTGATGACCGTCGGAAAATAAATTGCGATCATCAATTGCCCACGTTCTTCGTTCGTGCCACTTCGTCTGCCGTGTCCGTGTTTAATAATATTTCATTAAAAAGTATCATGTTGAAATCTCATGAAAAAATCGGAAAATATTTTGGATTTTTTTTTTGTTATTTAAGCTACTAACTGCCATAGTTAAGCTAGATTCTTAATATGTGCAAAGAAATGTAAAGAAAGAGATTTTATGATATTTTAACAAGGTCTTGCTTATAATAATCAAGGACGTTGATTGTGGATTAGTGTGATTTCTAATCTAAAAGCGTTATCAAAGAATAAAACATCGTCAAAGAGATTAGCTTGTTCGGCCTTTAATTGCGGAGGTTGAGCAATTTGGCAAAGACTAATCACAGGTTGGGTGACCAAAATATCATCACGAGTTTCATGTGCTGTTTAATCTTTTTAGATAAATATAAATCAAGTTTGTTTGTGCCTTATGCGTTCTTAATCCAGTATTTGATGAAACTTTGTTCAGTTGTTTTATGCATATAAGGGAAGGTTTATATGTAGGCATAGTTAGCAAAAATAAGATAAGCAAAAAGACTATTGCAAAGCATGCCGGGTGCAGTTTGTTATTCATATTTTCGTTAACCCTTCGCGGTAAGCCAGTTGCTTACACAAATGTGTTACGACTACTACTTTGGCAGGGATTCAACCCGGTTCGCTTAGGTTTAATCTGACATGTTACGGCTTGGGAGCCAAAAATGACTAAAGTGCTTTATGTGGCGAAAGTGCCAAGGTGTAACAGTAGTAGTGTTTGATTGCCCACCAGACCTCTTTTTATAATCATTTAGATTCTCACAATATGATTTGTTCAACGAATTCAGTGTTCAACAGAGTAGAAAAGCACTTAAGCTTGTAAGGACTGAAGTTGGCGCAAAAGGCGGCTTATGATATTTATAGACTGGATCATACCTCACGTACACTACAAAATGTACAGTGGCGTCCTTTGGCTGAGAAGATGATTTTTAAAGAATTTTAAACTTTTCTTACCAATATAATAAAACCTACGATTAAGAGATTAACAAAATATAACAAAACTAGATAAATCAAGTGCCAAAGATAAAGATTGAATTATAAAATAAGACCAATAAATAATAATGAAACCTTAAAATCGAAGCCACAATTTGTTGATGTGGCCTGTGCGGCCACTCGTATAAAATGTGAAGTGTGTATGTATATATGGGTGGGTGTATTGTTATTTTATTTATATTTTATTGTTATTGTGCTTGTTTGTGAAGTGTTAGCTGAAGATGTAGCTTCGTTTAGCCGAGAAAAATAATTAATTTCAATTTACAAAAAAAAAGACAAAATAGGTAAAAATAGTGTTAAATTGTTGTCACTCGGCGAATATATTAAGCAGAGGTTATTAAGCTTTTACTTCATCTTTCTTCAGTCTTGATAAACATGAGAAAACGTTTTCAGAGATAGCGATTTACTGAAAGGGACCGTTTCCTTACTTAAACAGTTATCTGTGCACAAAACATTATAAATCTCTTTGGTTTTTTTTGCTACGCATTCCAACCGGTATGACGAAAGCCTCTTTTCACAATAAATTTTAAGGTTAATTTAATGGTACATTGTTATAGATAACGGATCAAAATTCTCAATAAAAGAAAATTATTATTACTATCGAAGCCGGTTTTCGCATATCGTAGCGACTCGCGGTAGTGAAAATCTAGTGACTATGTGTCAAAGAAAAAAACTTTCTTTTGTAACATGATTAGTTGCGTTTCGCTTTTTATTTAGGGTCTCTTTTTCACAAAAGAATAAGGTATGATCAGAATTTTTGGATTAAGTTAGGTTATAGCGGTGACCAACCGTGAACCACAGTAAATACAGAACAGTAGGTTATCTAAGGCCGCCCGCCGAGTTATTAGCCTACTCTTGCGTTGATCCCCAGGGTTTTCACTTTTACTTTTAGTTAATATTTTCGAACAAGCAGCACTTGATCTAAATTTATGTAATAAAAAGCATATTATGATTGAATATTTGTTTGCGAATGAGTTTGCGAAATCGTTATTGAGGCACCCGAAAACACTTAAATATTTGTTTCCCCTTTTTGAAGTCATGATACTCGTTATAATTAATATTATGGTAAGTGGCCGGCGAGAGTTGACGATCGCGAGCGGTCATGTGACGTACGCGCATGCTCACAGTCGCGCGGCACAGCCCGTACTGCCGCCACCTTATTCCCCCATATATTATGCTAGCGTGTGCGTGAAATCGCGTGCCGACACGGCGCGCGGCGCGCACGCACACATTCAAACCGAGAGCGGCACGTTTGTATGAAGATATTTTACTGTTCTTTACTGTGCGTGAACCGAGCGACCGAAACGAGCGTGCCATAGCAACGGCCGGTGAAGCGCAAATGACTGTTACTTCATTTCAATTATATGTTTGGTGAGTGGTGAAGTAAAACTATAATTTAAGCTACATATTAAGTCATTATTAATTTGTTCAAATGTGAAATACAGCGTATAAAGTTATGTAAGCGTTTATTATGTCAAGTGATTCGTTGAAAAGAAATTAGGTTAAATGATATCGTTTCAACTTTGAACAATAACATTTTAGTCACAGGTGGTATATGACACACCTATGTATTTACTTATTTTTGGCAGAGCCACTCTTTCGTGAATTGAGGTTGGTATGTTTATAAGTATAAATTTATTGAATACTTCATTGTCCGGGTAATAAATAGAATCACTAAAAATTAATATCAAAAACAAAGGATTTTAACGTTCAATGGCTTTTGAAATTTCTTAATCAAAACTATTGCCTTCGATTAAAAAAGGAATGAGTATTGGTCGATAATTGTTGTTCAGTTTTCAGAGCAGATTCCGTAGTTAATGTCAAAGTTAAGTATTTTAAAAAGTGGAAGACGGTTGCGACACCGCTCTCATTATGATTATGAAAATCATGGTTAATATAAGTTTGAACTATTTTTTTTGGTCACGTAATTTCTTTGTTTATAATCAATTAATGTTTCTAAGAGAAACCCATGAACCATTGAAGAAAAAAGACTCTTTTTTAAGTTTCTACTGAAAATCAAAATAAATAAGTATTTCTTTTTCTAAATTTCCTTTATTCTCAATACCTACAAAGTGTAATTATATAATTTTCTACTCTGTTAAAGCCTCAAATGATAGTTATATTAGAATTGTGTTACACTGTTATTCATGTTGATTTGCCAGATTACATTAATCAGCGCCTACCAATAATTATTTAATAGACAATTGTTTTTTCTGTCTCTTAAAAACAAATACTAATTAGATAGATTATTTATATCTACTCTTTTTTAATCTTGTTAATGATAAGTTTTGAATGTGTCGGTACTATAAAGCTATTCGATATTGATAGTATAAATCAATATGATAGTAAGTCTGCAAGGTTACGTTATCACAGGGAAAGAGCAAACCCGATTTTGATTAAGTTTTGGTAAGAAGATTGCTTGAACCACGAGGACGTGAAGAACGTAGGCCACTTTAACCGCGCGAAGAATTGTATATAAATTCCCTCCGTTATTTAAGTAGGCGCGATATTACCAATTAAAGTCGCGGGAAACCACTAGCATCTAACATTTCAATACTATAAATATATAACTTTTATAGTTATTGTTTTCAAGTTTTTAGTTTAATACTTACACTCGGTTTAGAAATAAAGGCTTAGATTTTTAAATTTATATTTAATTATGGTATAAAAAAATGTATGTACATGTCAAATTACAGCTACTGAACCCAAAACTATTGAAAATTATAGTACTAGCTCTTTGTTAGTGAATTAGCAAAAGGTGAGCGGTTTTTGACTTAGTAATTTAATTAATACGTGTATGTGAACCAGAAAGAACGAAAGTACATTGATTTGACACATACACGAGACAGCGGAATGCTATATTCATTGGAGACAACGAGGAATACAGACAAGACAATAAACAAACCAATAGTTGAAAATGTCTCACGGCTGCAATAAAAAGTGACCATGACGCCAAGTTGAAAGACCTCTTATGCATTCTCCAAGAACATAAAGTAGCAACTGCAAATAATAAGAACTTATGAAATGATCACAGCTCTTCCTTACAAAACTAAACAAAATCATTGTAGGACGTAAAAATCGAAAGTATTTTAAAGGCAAGGATAAAGAAAGTCGCCATGCACCTCATTTAAGTTTATTTTAAGCTACGCATGAAACAGCCTAATATTAAAATTACTATAAGCAGTATACTTATATTTGTATTTACAAACAAACACTGACATTATTTTTAGAAACAAAGTAAAAAAATCTAATATAATCTTTTAAATATGATTCAGTCTATTTATCGACAAATATTTAATTCCGTTTATAAACATAGCTATCTACAAAGTTAATAGTGATATGTAAATATGAACACATATGCGTGTTTAAAGACGGCTTTATAAATGACTATTAGTTTGTAATATGAAATACTACAAGGGGGAAAAAGAAAAGTAAATCCTTGCATATAAAGCACCAAACTATTTAAGTAATCATAAATATTGTGTACTGTCTATAAAGTAATAAAAAGGAATATAAATAAAGCAGCACATGCATTTATTGTTTTCGTATAAATGTATTAAATAAACGTACAATAGTAAGTATGGTATAATATAATGACATAATTTAAATAAGTTACAGTCAGTTTACCTCTATTTATTATCATGATATATTAAAATTACATGTACCTAGAACACGCAGAAAGTTTCGAGAAACTGAAACACAAACTAAAACCTTTCAAAAAAATTCCACCAGTCTTTATACAAAGTTTTATGAGTTTCAGCCAATTTTCGAACCACCTCGTATACATAAAAACTTTTTTTGCAGAACTTTCTAAATGACCAAGTACAAATATATACGCATTTTAAGTGACCAACAACCCTTCCTTGCGCCCTCTAGTAAGTCAAAATGGAATGAGTACAAATAACAGCATATTACCACAAACTGTCAAAATTCTTCAGTGGGTAATAAACTCTATTGTGTGAAGATTAAAATGAAAACCGATTTAAGCAATTTTCCAGTTTTAGGTGTTATTATGTGCTTATTTGACTCTTTAAAATTATACACGGTAATCAACCCTAACCCGTACCCATGGTAGCATGTCTTTATTGATGTTGGGTATAACAATGTAAAAAATTAAAATTATATACAAAACAACTTTCCATTCTCACTCGATCAGCTGATCGGTCGTTTTGTATGGAGAGTCCTTTTTTTTTCATTTATTGACATTGAAGTCATTGAAAATGCTCGGCGCCTACCAGGTTCGCGGAGCCCGTGTGCAACGCACACCCTGCACCATAAGTAAAGACGCCTCTGTAAGGTTGTCCTAAATGGTGCCTTGCGTATACTGGAGGCAAAAACCATACTTCTCCCGCAGTACACAAGATGGGTAACAGCTTTTTCTGAATTTTGGTCTTTTACTGCGATCTTTTATGGCAAAATTCCTCATTATTGGAGAAGGCAGTGGACATGTTACGGCTGAGTTGATGATAACTTACGGTACCTCGCTTTCGTTAGTTATTAAATTCTAGTTTAAAACAGCTTTTCTTACTACGAGCATTGTTGTTTGCAAATTGTCAGTGGCATATAAGCGAGTGGTGACCTTTATTTGTCACGATTTTGGAATGGCACATTTGACCCTGTAAAGGTTTATACACAAAATATGGCCTCTATAAATTGTCGATAGAGATCATTAGGCTATTAGATAATGAATGAGGTGTGGTTGAACATTCGTTTGTTTACGAAGTGCTCCAAAGTAAATTGGGCAATTTGCAATACTTTTGATTGTTTTTCAATAACCACAGAATTAAGTGATTGAGATAGCGGTAATGCAATTATACTTTACAATAAAAATATAATACAAACATATAAATAATAATTAATCTGGCAAAATATGACAATTATGACTTAAAAATATGCCAATAGAACTAATCCTGTAATTCATCTGCAAACAAACTTAAGAAAATTTAACCTAAAGATTATAATAAAAAATAAATTAATGGCGTAAGGAATGGTTGTTGGGTACCATTTCAATCTCGAATTCAAAATAAAAAAAATGTGGGAAAGTGTTATGTTTTCTGTGAATAAGATGAAGGTAGGGTTAGTCTTACTATTGGTCACTTGGGAAGGGCTCGAGTCTATCGAGTCCTTTTTGAAAATACTTTATATTTATGGGGTTGACTTGAAAATGAGAGCTCGTCTTTTGATAACTCTCATGAGTCACTACACTTTGATTTTAAAACTCTTTTCTTAGTCTTTCTAACTAAACTAATACGATTAAAGCTCTTAGTTTAATGTGAAGTTTTTTGGAAATCTGTTTGATCTGGTCCAAAGAGCATCTCATAAGAACTTCAGTTCTTTTATGAAACTCAATTCTTCCCATTTAATTACTTGTTAAGATGGCTCGATACTCTTAACTCAAGACTTGTGAAAGTCAGATAATTCGTCTCCATCCATCTTACATCGAGCTCCATCAAATATCTCTAGATGTATTTAATAAGAGATTAAAGAACTCGACTCCTGACCTACATTATTGGTCACTCACGCGGTTGCAAAATAGTGTGATGAGTGATTATTTTTTACGAAAAATTGCTGCTTTTTTATTTACGTAGATACCACATTAATTATTACATACGTATTGGAATAAATGACCGGTTATTCATTCATCGCTAGTTGATTAACAAGATAATTGGGTGTTGTAATGTCTCACTTTGTAAACCTCGGAACTGCTATCTCTTTCCATTACTAGATTTTGGGACAGAAAGCTGGTGATTTTATCCTTCGAGTTGTGTAAGCTGTTTAGTGTATTTAAATGTAAAAAAAATTACAAGTTCAAAGCAAACCTCTCCATAGCAAGTAGGCTATCAAAATAATTGGCTGAATATATGTAATGGATTTGCTCTTTAATGTTACATCACAAAATCAATTTTACTCCGGGTAGTTCTCACTCGTCTTTGATATAGAATTTTCAAACGTTGTGGGAATTATTTACTTGGAAAAGAAGAAGTATTTTATAAGTAAAATAAAATGAATAGTTGAGGGGTTACAATTTCGAATTTGGTATTACTTTAGGAATATATATATTTTTTTTATATTATTTCGTGTGTAGTTATGGTAGTCGTGGCTTTTG
The DNA here is from genome assembly GCA_927399485.1 of Calamotropha paludella. Classification (NCBI taxonomy): domain Eukaryota; kingdom Metazoa; phylum Arthropoda; class Insecta; order Lepidoptera; family Crambidae; genus Calamotropha; species Calamotropha paludella. Next base: position 13,517,275 of record OV656815.1, on the reverse strand, counting down.
ATCGATCTTTTATACGTACTTTAGCTGAAGTGACATGACAAGTTATTATAAAAAATATTTAATCCAAAAAAAATGTGTTTGAAACTTATAACTATATCAGATAATTGTTATCAGTCGTTTAATTATTTTTGTTGCAACACAATACGTTGAAGCAAATTTGTTAGATATTCTTGCTAAGTAAATTGCGGATATGACTGGCCAAAGTTAAAAACAAGTTGTTGTTTCCTAATGTCATTTGGCGCCGTAAACAATACCGTGTCATGATAAAGCGGCACGCTTGATTAGAAACAAAACCTTAATAAACAATCTTGTCAAGAAAACGCCTGGAGATGTTGTAAATATTAATCATAAATATTGTCAAAGTCGCGTGTATATGTAATTAATAATACCTACCTCATGTCTCATTTTACAGTTTAAAAGAAGTTAGCGCATACAGCTTTCTTTTTCAGCAATTTTTTTTCTGCGAATGGATGGAACAAGCAATTTATGAGTCAACAGCAGGTCAACTTATATTATTTAATGGTAAACGTTAAAAAAAAAGATTAGACAAAAAATTTACATTTTGATTTAGAGTGTTGTGTTCTTTGCTGATGATGCATTTGCAGTTGTTTCTATTAGTTTAACATATAGATAACTGCTGCTGCTTGGGAACTTTTAGCAAATAAGAGTTAGTTGCCCGCTGGACTCCTCAGCTCCAAGATCTAAGTACTTAATGTACAGGATTCACTTTGGGAAGTGTCAAAAGCAATCAACCAAGTGATTTAGTTCTACCAGCCCCTTTGCACTATCCTAGTTTTACTAAAAAAAAAGTGTGCACTTCCTTCGTACGTTAAGGTCTTTGTTTCCAAGTTCTCCTTTAATTAAGGAATTCGTTAAATTAACGGAAATTTAGTGAATGGCTATCAGCTATCAAATTTAACAGATACTTCCATTAAACAAATTAATAAGACAAGAGATTGACTACTTTATTGCCAGGAATTGTTATCTGTGTAATAATAACACTTATTTTAGAAACTTTGACGTGTAATTAGAAATTGAAATTATAATACGGTAAGAGATTATTTTATATCTATACATATAAATAAAATTGGAGTGTCTGTTTGTAATATTGAAATAACCGTTTTTTACTACATACATATGAATATATATATACGGTACATACACCAAAAAAAATATTTGGTACAATTTTTGTCTGTCTGTCTGTTTGTTCCGGCTAATCTCTGAAATGGCTGAACCGATTTTGACGAGACTTTTATTTGGCAGGTAGCTGATGTACTCTCACCACTTCTCCCACCAACGAATCAATATCACAAAAGCTGCCTATCGTGCGGGCTCAGAACGCGCGAGCGGGCTCTTGCTGATTTTTAATAAAAAAATATATTGAAATTTATAATAACTGAGCCACGGCAAGGTGTGGCCGGGTCAGCTAGTTATTATATAAAGCTTTGTCAATATTTACTACAAAAAACTGGCATTAATTTTTCTGACCTTATCGCCAGACCTCCCAATATGTTCTTCAGTCTATTTATATGTTTTTATGTATGTATGTACGATCAAACTTTTTCGTTAAACAGGCTTTATGTCGAAAACCGTAGTAAAATTGTTATAGAAGTTGCTGGGTTTATCATTTAGCGACATGACGGTGATAAACGCGACGAGGATTTTAATTTAGAAAATATAATAATGGCAAAAGTTGTTTATGCTTACGGTCGTAAAACTGCTAACTTTAAGTAATAATTACTACAAGATAAGTTACTACTCAAAGATAATGGTTTATCATATTCTAGATCTGCTTCGCGTACTTTGCAACACTTTTTTGTTGTTGAACATTCAGCAAAAGTAACTTTAGTTACTCCTAATAGCTACCAGTAAAAGTCCCGTCAAAATCATTTCGGAGATAAATCATAACAAACAGTCGGAGAGAAAGAAAAAATTTTAAATTTGTTCCTTGTTGTAAGTATCGTATATACTTTGGTATGTATTTAGTAATAAGCTGTTATTTTTAAATTACAAACAGATACGTCAACTTTATCAACTTTATTTATTTGTATAGAAAAGACAAACCAACCAAGAGGCGAATAACAGTAACTGGTATTCAAGGCTTTGCTTCAATTGGTAAGGAGAAAACGTTTTCCTCTCATTCTATTTCTATTAATTAATTGCACTATTTATGAAGTGAAAGAAACTTATGTCTCAACATATAGTAGGTACCTAAATAAATTATGGTAACATAAATAACTTTCATCCGATCAGTAAGAAAACATCAATTTTCCTTAGAGAAACGTATATAAATACATTTGTTATAACTTGCATGAATATAAACATATTTTTCTTTATAAAATCATTGTTTATCTAACGCTTCAACAAATAAGTTAATACATCCAAATCTAAGTTTTATTTAACTTATTTTCTATATTTATAGCAAATAGATGATTATGTGGTGTTAAGGCAATTAGCTTGCACGCTGGCGATGTAATTAAATTTTATTTATTTATTTATACCAACGCTTGTTTACATTGCATAACTTAGAAATAATACTATTACAAACTATAATTAAATGCAACAAACACTTACAGGTAAATTAACAACTAAATGTCCTTTTACGCAAGCTTGAATGTTTGGGGATACGTGGTTTGGTTTTTAACTTTCTTAAAAGTTACCTAAGCAGCAGAACTCAAAGAGTTACAATAAATGGTACTAAAACTGATGAGAGGGCTGTCACTTCAGGGGTTCCCCAGGGTAGTGTGCTCGGACCAACTCTATTTTTTATTTTTATTAACAGACATGTGAGTTGTCCTTACCTAATTGTAAAATTGTTACGTATGCCGATGATACAGCACTTCTTGTCCATGGGCAGGATTGGATGAAGACTTGTTTACATGCTAAACATGTTTTGGAAACATTCAATGCCTGGCTCTCAAATAATCATATAGTACTTAACCTTAATAAAACTTGCTTTACATTTGCTCCTAGACCTAAATCACAACCTGACACTATGTTCAATATATCTGCTCATGAAACTGCTTGTCCTACCGTAGGCAATCTCTCGAGTACTAATTGCAATTATTATAAATCCAACGTTTAAATCGTGTGTAATATATGGGTGTTGTTATCGACAGTGTTATGTCCTGGAATGAGCATGTCCAATCAGTATTATTAGGTATCAGAAAACTGATTTTTATTTTTTGGAAACTGCGAGGTTGCGTTGATGAAAGTACATTGAAGATTTCTACATTACTTAAGCTCAATTAATACTAAGTCATTGTATCTCTGTTTGGGGCTCCTACACAATGACTAATTTCATCCCGCTGGAATGGGCTCAGCGAGAGGTGCTGAATGTTATGGCATTCAAACCCATATGATATCCAACCGCACAACTTTATTAACTAAAGCAGGTTCCTTCCGTGCGTAAGCTTTTCGTTTTATCTGTTATTCTACGAAAAAACAGGTTTTGTGATTTCGATCCTGAGTTAGCTTTGAATAATAGAGTGTCAAATACAATCTTCAAAGTCGAGAAATGTTCTACCAGGCTGGCCAATCGACATTATTTGTTGGACATTATAATTTCAGATACAAATGAGAATAAAATAAAAGTTAAAGAAGTAGTCTATAGAATGGTCTTTCCGTAAATCATAAGTAAAAATATAGGATCATTTTGGTATCTGTTGTCAAACATTTCTTTCTCAGGACTTCAGGGAGGTGACTTAAAATTAATATCAATTAGGCTACGGTTCTTTGGGAAGAACGGGAAAAAAACCTTAGGTACTATGTGATACCCGTAAATGACGAACGATATTTATATTGCACAGATTTGTAAGAAGCCCTTTGTAAGAAAATGGTAAAAAACTGAAGAAAGTTTAAGTACTTAAAAAAATTCTAAATCACTTTTATATCCAATCTTTGAATGGAGGAACAAATATTTGGTAAAAAATAATAGTCAACAGTAATTTATCTATGTGATTTATAGGCCATGCAGTCATAGTATCGAAGATTTCGTTAACTTATCAATTCTTTGATGAGAATCGTACATTAATATATATTTGTATAATCATCACGAATAAAAAGCTTATGATGTTATTATTAAGAGATATGTGCAATTAACTTCAAATAATCACAGGTATACTTGACCTGATCGCGTGAGTCGACCTAGATCATGTGACTCAATTCCATAACAGCAAATAATAAGGTATTGCGACAGTACAAGTATGCGTATGGAAATAGAAAGTGTGCAGTAATACTTAGACAAATTTCTATTAAATCGTTGCAAGACGCGTGTTTTAAAGGTACATACTTATATGTGCTTGTTATCTCATCCGTCTTAAGTAAGACGTTGTGTAGTAATTATTCCTAATAAATTAGGTAATTAAACGCATGTATTAATTACTATTTATCTTTGGAGTTTATTGCTAAATTACAAGAGTTTATTACGACAGTATTATGTAGAACTATGGTAGCCATCTGTAAAATAGAACAAGGAGTTTTAAAATTCCGGATAAATGTGTTCTTTTTTTATTAGTAAAATTGTAGTAAGTCTCTTACTACAATTTTCCTTAAACCCTGCCCCAGCCCTTACTTAATCATATGACGGGCTATCATAAAAAAGTCGTAAAAAGGCGGTAAACTTTTTAGGTAAAGTAAATATAGAGGCTATAGATAAAACTCTCAGGCCATAGAAAAAAAATCTTTAATTTGCTTATCATGTCAGACGACTACTTTCTTAATACTAATGCAACTTTAACATAACTTTTGTTTCTTTTACCACCTTGTTATGGTTTATGTACACACCTTGTTATGGTTTATATACGCACCTTATTTAAACTTTTTAAAATACCTATTGTATCATAAATTTTAACATGACCCAGAGAGATTCTCTTTATTATCTTGGTTATTTAGTCTTAGCTACCTATCACGTAATAACGGAATTTTGATTTTTATTTATCATGTTTGTGTAAAGCTTTCTCATAGAGTATGCTTGAATCACTTGCATATTTAATAAAGTGTGTTAGGACTCGACCGCACGCTTCTGCCTAACTGAGCCAGACACTGTAACCGCTGGGTTACTGGGGCTTTATCCATTGTATAACTTTTTGTGTTGAAAAACGGAGAAGAACACGCTTTTCCATCTTATCTATGAAAAGCGAATTAACGGCACACATTCTATTGTGAGAAAACTTCCAAAACTTACCGAATAGTGTAAGGAAATAAGGAAACCATTGACAATGCGGAAGCAATAAAAGTGAGCGATTGGCAGATTAAATCGAATATTTTTATTCGAGTACTTTAAAATAAAGTACTTATCAGGTTTTTCGCATGTGTATACGGTATTTTTTTCGGCAAGAATCGATTGTTTTGCATCACTTTTTTTTAAGAAATGTTGTTTAAGTTTCGTGGAAAGTGAAGCAATAATAATTAAAATTTGATTGATTTCGACGACCGGTTTGGCCAAGGAGTGACTCTACGTTAAAAGCCATCCCATCCCGACTTTGAGTTGGGGAAAGGGCAGATGTTTGTATGAGGAAAACAAGCGCTTGTACCTGGGGTGCTTAGTCATATTATTTAAAAATATTGCTTATTTATGTATGCCTATCCATTACCCTAGTATCCATAACACAAGACTAACGATGCTTACTTTTGGGATTTATGTGAATATAAGGAATATTGTTATTATTATCATTATTAAAAAATAATTATTATGCTTGCGTTCTTTGGAGAAAAATGAGATGTTTTTATTATTTTAAGACAGTAATCACCACATCACCATATCGACAATCAACTATCGAATATGGGTAGATTGAATTCCCTTAATAAATTTTATTTTAAAATTTTGTCGAACTGTGTCGTTGAGCTGAAGATTTTATATCAAGGAAGCGATACAGTTGTGGTTGCTTCGTTTGGATACATTCCTGAACTTTATACATGTTTACTTAATAAAATCAAAAGGTATCAAACAAACTGCATAACTAAAATTAAATATCTCATTACCCTGAACTTTAAAAAGAGGAAAATAATATGATTTATGAGATACTTTTAGTGCGATGTTTGTGAAATTATTAAGTCCAACTTTTGATAAAAATAATATACTATTCAAGCGTAATTAACAAAATCTGTCCCGACAACTTGAAGCCTGTGCCTTTTTTTAAATAATAAATTGCAGGAGACTCGTGATTTTTATGTTATTTTGAAACCAGTAGTTTTTAAAATATCAACAAAATACAATCTCTTCCGTTACGCAGTTAAATATAATTCGAATAACAAATAATAATAAGGTATTGCAAGATTTTTGACATTTGTAAGATCAATATGATGATAGCATTAACTCGATTAAGTAAGAAAAACATATTAAAGACTAGTTAGTCATTGGACTTTTGATATTGCAGCTTACATAACAACTCATTCATGAGTAAGAATTGCACACTCATTCATAAATATGAAATGCGCTCTTAGTGCGACGAAATTTTTGTAACATTATCATCTCAAAATATCACTTAATAGTTTATTAAAGTAAAGATTTCACTACGAAATTAACATCAATATCAAAGATGATGTGATCTACTTTTCGAATATTGACTTTGAAATATTATTTTTGAAATTAAGTAACATTTCTTATTAATTTTCACATTCTTAATACAAACAAAAATATATAATTCATGTTAAATATCTTGAAAAAAATAATAACAAAATGATGTCATGATCAGCTGTTTATTACCAGAGTGGTGTCGTGGTTGTTTTCGCTATCCTTTTGTCTTCTTCTCATCTCTTACATCTGAACAAATAGTTCAACGATAATATTATTGTTACCTGGCATGTGTCAGCATTGACATATTCTGACAATCCTAAGTTTCTTACAAAATCATTAAATCCAAATTTTAATCCTGACATCATACAAATCCAGGAGGAGTCAGATGTACGAAATACCTAGTTACTAAACTGATATTGAGGAAACTATGGCTTTGCCGTAACTATATTTTTTATTGTCCTTTGTGTTATGATACACATATTTAAGTAGTGACGAATAAAGATAACTGTGTAGCAGTGCACAAGTATCCTGTGGGATATTTAAATATAATTGATTTAATATAAAAGTCAAAATCAAAGTATAGTGACAGTGGAATACTTTTATTTACAATGATGCATAGATGTTGAGAGCATTACAAATGCTCTCAATATCTATGCAGATCATACATCTCATTACATCTCCATAAGTAACATGCGCCCCCACGTTTTGAGTGGCCCCTCGCTTGGCCCCGCCGGGTTATTTTATTCTTTTTTGGTCACTGAAAAACGTGGGATTTTTAGGTTTTTTAATCTGGTATTATTATTTTATTCTTTTTAATTATTAACTCAACGAAGTAACCATGTGTTACGCAACAATCGGATAAGCCCCATACAAAAGTGAAAGTTGCCGAAAGTTGACCTGAAAGTGCACCTAGAAAGTTGAAAGTTGTTTAAGCGTGCATTGTCATCGGGTTCTGAGCTACCCTGAAAGTTTCAACTCGCTAGGTGGTCGGGAAGTGCTTCAAAATTGAGATACAAGATTCCAACCGTACCGACAAGACGACAGACAAGTAAACAGACAAGAAAGCGACCTAAGAAAAACGTGGGAAAAGTTGAAATTAGTGAAAATTATTCTTAATAATCTAATCCAGACGTAATAATAACGCAAGCAAATAAGATGTCTGGATTTATTTTTTTTATTCAATCAACACGACACGAAGTATTGTGTCTTTTCTCATATGAGCGAGCAAGGAAAATACAAAATTACACAAGTCTTTTTGTTATATTTACAGTTAGAACAATGTGAATATTGGTACAATTTCACAAAGGAATTGGGAATAAATTTGGCATAGCAACACACGTTATTCTTGATTAGAATAAACATATTCTTACTGTTGAAAAAGGGAATACCTAGGGGATCAAACTTTATGTAACCCCGTAATTCTAATATCAGACTGACGTCGACCCAAGAAAAAGGTTAATTGCGAAACCTCAATTTACTTTGCCATAAACTTTACTTTTAATACTACAGATCCCAAAATAATTATGCGTTAAATAAAATACGATTGCGTTGTAGAAAACTGAGGCCGTAATTAATAATTGCACAGCATGATGTCAATGGTCGACATCGTTAGCTAAGGGTTTTTTCCTATAACTTACATCGTAACTTTTGTAATAGAACTGTTGCGGCAACCGATTGTCAAAAATAATATGTATTTGAAATAAAATCACCTTGTAATATTTTAATATAGACAGTATTTATTATTTGGGTAGTCCAATTATAACCAAAGTTTTCTTTTATTATATAGTACACGACCTTACATTACCTACTTACTTCCACGTATTTGTCCAGTTTGATTGATGGCGTTTCGCCTTTATGTCGTGATTACTCCTTACTAACAGCATAATTCTAGGTTGAGAATGACGCTGATCCGAATGGACCTGTCTTTTGGATCTGCTTCATAAACAGTTTTCAAATATGTTAAAAGCCTAAACTTTTTTGGATATGTAGTGTAGCACTTTTTTAAGGCTAACCTTGCCTGTACTCTCATAATACTCCTTGAAGATGATTGGTTCGCGAGACTTCAGCTTATTATGTGATTTTTCTTAAAATGATTGAAGTTTTTAACACGTTTTGAACAAGTTAAGCACTGTAAGTATTTAGATCTTATGATTAAAAGATATTAAACATTTAAAGGCTTCTAAGCCTTAAACAAGAATTACAACTTAAAAATAACATTATTTTTTATAAAGACTGGAGAGTCCTCAATTTAGTGCTAAAAGCTTATCTTCGTTATAGAATGGGCCTCACCCACGACGCGACCTTGTGCGGATTGTGGGTATTAATGACTGAAGATGCAGACTAATCATAATCATTTATTTATATTTTTACAAACACTGTAATTAAGATGGTATGTAAAATTAAATTTTATAGATATCATGTTTCACCAATTACTAAGCATTCGTTATAGTCTTGTTAATATTTTAACGTCAATCAAGATTATTAATTGAATGATTAAGGTGTGTAAAATAAATATTCAATTATATTTGCAGTGTTGGATTGAAATCAAAATCAAAATAACTTTATTTCATAGGCCCTTGCGGGCACTTAAAATCGTCAATTTTACAAAATCAAGAAAATATTCTTCTATAATAAAGATAGCCCGTGCGCTAGCGGCAAGTGTATTCGCGGAGTTGATGCCGCGCATGTAATCGCCACGAGCGACCCAATTCCGAACGTAGGGGTTAACATGAGAAGAATCGGGCAAGAAAGTCATTTTTTGAATTTTAAATAATCGTGGTAATGGGTGTTCTCATATTTATAATTACAATTTTATTATTTTATATCTAATAGTCAAAAATTCCTTAATAAGTTTTGCGTCAATAGCCATATATACAAACAATTTTTAAAATTAATAATTTAATATGATACGGGGTATATTAATAAACAATTTTAACCTGCCCTCCCTAAACGAAGGAGCTCGATATTTTCAGTTACCCATCTACTGACATGCCCTTTGAAATTCGCCAGGGGCATGTCGGATATTAAACGACTTTTTAACTGCATAGCAAATCCCCAATGTCAATAATGTTGTCTTTAGTCGTATTAATTAACACAGCTAAAATATCAGCAGATTGTTTAGCTAAGCCAACACATATATAAAAGATAGGTATAGTTTGTTGACTGTGTTTTGATTTTGGCCTTTACGTTATAGTAAAGCTATAAAACAAACCGGATTTTCGATCTACATAAACGATAAAGACTAAAACCATAATGCAAAACGAGTATTTAAATCTGAATCAGATAATAAATCCCGTGTCATGGCGAAATGTTTTACGTCCGTGTCTTAGTCAGTCCGAACAAACTTATACTTGTATACCTTATATTTAATTCATTCATAATTCTCGCATGATTGTACGGTGCACGACTGTTCATTGATAATATTTACGATCACGATTTTGTAATCTTTCCTAACTAGATCAGTATTAATATCAAATTAAACTATTAAAGGCCATAGGACGATAAGAATACCGAATCGGCCCCAGAGAGGTATCTGGCTCATAATTTTAGGAAATGTTGGTACTCATAAGATACGTCGATGCTGAAAGTTTCAGCTTTTTATCTATTACCGTTTCTGAATAAATCTAAAAATACTGAATTTCAGTAAAAAAAATCATTCTCAGCACCATGTGAATCGATTGATCTAAATACAGGATATGTTTTGGGGCATGGTGGTAGCTTCTAAGAAAAAAAATATAAGCAATATCTGTTCATAAGAACCTATAAAAAAACGAGGTTATTTTCTTGATTTTAATTTTTAATCATGTTACGGGAACGCTAAAAATATGAATCTATTTTTTTTGAATTCCTCATTCAATTTTCGATGAAATTGTGATCCTGGGATTTTTTTTAAAACGTTACGCCATATTGAAAAAAAATAAAAACCGATTAGCTGCTCAAAAATTGATTTCTTATTATGATTTAACTCTTGCAATGATAAAATACAGAACGTTTGCAATTATTGTACTAGTGAAAACAACAGAATAAATTATGAACACTCATATAAAAATAATTGTTCTTCATATCATCATATCAGCCGTACGACGCCCACTGCTGGACATAGGCCTCCCCCAAGGATCTCCACAACGATCGCTCCTGTGCTGCCCGCATCCAGCGTTTTCCCGCGACCTTAACCAGATCGTCGGTCTACCTCGTAGCGGGCCTACCCACTGAGCGTCGTCCGGCACGCGGTCGCCATTCGAGAACCTTTCCGCCCCAACCGGCATCAGTTCTCCTTCCTATGTGTCCTGCCCATTGCCATTTCAGCTTCGCAATTCTTTGAGCTATGTCGGCTGTTTTTGTTCTCCTACGGATCTCCTCATTTCTGATTCGATCGCGTAGGGAAACACCAAGCATAGCTCTCTCCATTGCCCGCTGGGCGACCTTGAGCCTTCTTACAAGACCCATAGTGAACGACCACGTTTCACTGCCATAAGTCATCACTGGCAACACACACTGGTTAAAGACTTTCGTCGTAAGGCACTGAGGTATTTTGGACGCGAAAATGTATCGCAGCTTCCCGAACGCTGCCCACCCGAGTTGGATTCGACTAGAGATCTCTTTCTCGAAGTTGGACTTACCTTACTGTATTGTATGTCCTAGGTAAACATAGTGGTCAACAACTTCGAGTGTAACGTTCCCAACATTTACTGGAGCGGGTGTAACATGGGCGTTGAACATAATTTTCGTCTTGTCCATCTTCATCTTAAGACCCACTCGTTGGGATGCGTTACTGAGATCTTCGAGCATGGTGCTCAGGTCTTCCAAGGTCTCAGCCATTAGGACCACATCATCGGCAAACCGAAGATGTGTCAGGTACTCGCCGTTGATGTTGATGCCAAGTCCATTCCAGTCCAGAAGCTTAAAAATATCCTCCAACGCAGCAGTGAACAGTTTCGGAGAGAAAACGTCTCCCTGTCTCACTCCTTGCTGTAGTTGGATAGGATTAGAGCTCTGGCTCTGTACTCGGACCGACATAGTGGCGTTTTGGTATAGGCACCTTAACACTTCGATAAACCTGCAGTCCACTTGGCACCTCTGGAGAGACTGCAGCACCGCCCAAGTCTCGATCGAATCAAAGGCATAGTCCACAAACGCCAAGCAGAGTGGCCGATTATACTCTTCAGTCTTCGGTATAACCTGCCGCAGCGTATGAATGTGGTCTATGGTGCTAAAGCCTTTTCGGAAACCGGCTTGTTCGGGAGGTTGGAAGTCGTCAAACCTGCGAGCAAGACGATTCGTAATGACCCTCGAAAATAGCTTGTAGACATGGCTCAGAAGCGATATGGGTCTGTAGTTCTTCAGTAGGGTATTATCGCCCTTTTTGAAGAACAAAATCACCTCGCTTCTGCTCCTTGCCTTCTGCGTTTTGCCCTGGACTATAACAGAATTGAAGAGCTTCTGGAGGACTTTAAGTACCGCGTGCCGCCCGCTCTCAGAAGCTCTGTTGTAATTCCGTCATCTCCCGCCGCCTCGTTGTTCTTTAGCTGTTTGAGGGCCATTCTAATATCGTACAGGCTGACGTCCGGGATATCTTCGGTATAGTGTCGGGTAAGCTTGGCTCTAGGATCTCGAGCTTTGCTTTGGCCTGGTGTAATACTGGAATACAGCTGCCTATAGAAACCTCAATCTCTCTCAGGATTTCAGGAGTCGATGATATGATACTGCCGTTCTCAGTTTTCAGCCTCGTCAGTTGACTTTGCCCAATAGACAGATCGCTAGCGAACACTTTGGAGCCTTTGTTCCGCTCTATGGCCTCTTTAATACGCTCGGTATTAAATTGGCGAAGGTCGCTCGTCAGCGACTTCGAGATCTGTCTATTAAGCTGTCTATAACGTAGGGCATCCGCTGAGTCTTGCAATCTCATTTCATGTCTCTTATCCATGAGTTCGAGTGTATGTGCGGAGAGTTTCTTCAATTTGGGACGGTGGGTTTTGAAGTATTTTGACCCTCCCGTACGGACAGCATCCACCACCAGGTCGTTCAGATCGTTCTTCATATAATGAACTCTAATCATTATTATAAACTTTATTTATCACTATAATTATTAAATCAGTACAAAACAATATTGTTTATATAATTCAACTACGTTTTAGGGAATTTAAACTTTCCCGCTCAATTATTAGTTAATTCAGCACCCATAAGATGGCACTGTAATTCAAAACTGGTGACACTGTTTTCTATTTTCATGAAAACCCGCCAGATTTGTAGATAACCTTAAAATTATTTGTTGATATTCTATACAAGTATTGGTCGTACTTTTTCTGTTTTTAATAATTAATTTTATCTAATTATATAATTATATAAGTGAAAATATGTCGTCATCTAAAACATATAATCCAAAGTGCTGTATTTGTTCAAAATTCATTAAACAAACGCGAGGTACTCCAAAATATATATAATCTGATGAAGATGCTGAAGACTTTTCAACGATCTTTGATCATCCAATTGTAGTTGGTGATGTTTTGTGGAATAATTGTCGATCAAAAAATATAAGAAAACGAAACTTGACGACGAGGATCAGGATACATCGTTGGAGAATGAATTACCTTCAGATACAAGTGAATTGTTGAATCTCAATCAAGTACTGATTATTCATCATTTAATTTAGAGGTTGTATGTGATTATGATACAGAAGAATGTATTGAAGTTCAAATTAAAAGAACTGTTGCAACTCACAAATACTGTTGTGGATTAAGGACAATTGGTTGTTGTTCACACTAAGCTGCAATAATTTTTTACCTGGCGCATGGACGATATTTGGCTAAAATCCCCAAACCAGCAGCAATACTTAATACTTTATTCAATTAAGACAATATCCCCACTGTGATTGATGAAGATAGCGACGAGGACTAGTCACAAATTCATAAGAAGATTTTATTATTAACACATTAATATAATTGATACATTTGAATAGTTTATAATTAAATATTAATATTAAAGTTATTGAAAAGAGAAAAAATATTTTTATATGAGTGTTCATAATTTATTCTGTTGTTTTCACTAGTACAATAATTGCAAATGTTCTGTATTTTATCATTGCAAGAGTTAAATCATAATAAGAAATCAATTTTTGAGCAGCTAATCGGTTTTTATTTTTTTTCAATATGGCGTAACGTTTTAAAAAAAATCCCAAGATCACAATTTCATCGAAAATTGAATGAGGAATTAAAAAAAAATAGATTCATATTTTTAGCGTTCCCGTAACATGATTAAAAATTAAAATCAAGAAAATAACCTCGTTTTTTTATAGGTTCTTATGAACAGATATTGCTTATATTTTTTTTCTTAGAAGCTACCACCATGCCCCAAAACATATCCTGTATTTAGATCAATCGATTCACATGGTGCTGAGAATGATTTTTTTTACTGAAATTCAGTATTTTTAGATTTATTCAGAAACGGTAATAGATAAAAAGCTGAAACTTTCAGCATCGACGTATCTTATGAGTACCAACATTTCCTAAAATTATGAGCCAGATACCTCTCTGGGGCCGATTCGGTATTCTTATCGTCCTATGGCCTTTGTAACACAAATGAGTATATAAAACAAAAAAGTGTATATATATACATATATATATATATATATATATATATATATATATATATATAATATAAGTTAGTTTCTTCCTGCTTTCGTAGGTTCATTAACGTTGATCCTCACAGCATTTTCATTCACAGCGAACCGCGAAATAAAGCAGTAATGACAAAAAAAGGTAACCCAAATAAACATATATGAATATTTTTTGTCAAAAGATAAATCTTTTTTATAAAAAAAATCTCAGAAAATCTCGAAAATAGCTAACAGATTGTGTCGAGGTTGAAACAACTTACCAAAGTTGCCCGAGTAGGTTTATATATTTTTGTAGTAGTTATATATTTTAAGAGTAAATTTACCTAAAAAAAAAACTGCAAAGCACGTCATGCAAAGTTAGTAATGAATATAAACTGTTATGCATCTTAGTAACTAGTCATCCTTTTTAGATTACCATAATCTCTTAGCGCGATGTAAGTTCGATTGTCAAAGGCACCATACTCGGTCGTTAATGGCGTCTCTTTTCAACATCTTAATTTGAATCGCGATAAGAGGTGATGGTAGGTCCTCAGGCCTTAGGCATGAATTGGTGAAGAGTTTACTATTACCGATAAAGCTTTTCTCCCAGTTTTATCGTCAATGTTTAACTTAGCATGTCCTCCTAATCACGAATTAGTTGCAAAAAGAAATTGATAGTCACCCATCCAATTACACGTGATAATAATAATTATTAATAATAATATTTGTTACAATCACACCAATTAGCCTAGCCCAAAGTAAGCACAGTAAGGCTTGTGTTATGGATACTAGGATAACGGATAGACATACTGGTAGAAATATATATAAATACCCATGACTCAGGTACAAATGATCGTATTTATCACACAAACATCTGCTCTTTCTGAGACTCGGACCCTGGACCGTCGGTACGAAAGGCAGGATCACTACCGTTGCACCAAACGGTCGTCTATAGCACTTATCAAATTGCTTAACTTCATCAACTGTGGACCGTACGCTTCTAACCAATGCCCCCTCAAAATCGTTTTAATTCATAGATCTTAAAACATGAGTAAGCTACTTACGAAATATGAATCAAATCGCAAACGCAAAAGCATCAAGTTTTGATATTGTAAAAGTTTAGTTAGTTGGTTAGTTGCTGATAAGCAAAGTTCATCGACATATAAAGTTTCTTTATCTAGCTGAAATTAAATATGTGACATTTCTAATACATAAAATGTGCATATCCCACACACATGTGTTGGAATTACGTTTGTTGATTTTTGTCACCAGTTTTTCCGTCTAATTTAAAAAAAGCAAAATATATTGTAGAAAACATAACTATGTGAAAATTATGATAACATTGATGGTAGACCCATACCAAGCTGCATACATCCATACTCAACAAGAAAATTGGTATGGTATGAGTTTTAAGTAAATTACAATTTCAATTTAATTCAAATATTTTGGACATAGATTACCTAGGATGTTACACGAGGCTATTGAAATCAGGAAGCATCCTAATTTCAATAGAGACGAAGGTTGGAATGTTCCACCTGCTTGGGATCCAATAATCAAAAAAATGTATACCTCCAAAGACACACTTTGCAAGACTTGGTGATGTAGTTACCGCTTTTTACAAATAATACAGTAAGATGGAGGTCGGTCCTCTTGTCCGAGTTTCTTTTGTCAGTCCTTCTCAGAAGGGCCTTCCAATTTCTGAACTGACATAGACTCAAAATGTTGTCAAGTTACAAAATTGACACTGTATACACACTTGCGTAACTACTAATTAATTGATAACTTATCATAAAAACTCATATAGTATCTAGACATTACAGTTATAATTTTATTTTTATGATGACAGGTAGTTCCGAATTTTTTTGCTTTAAATATAAGTTCCAGATAATAAAATCAAGTCTTTCCACTTTTTTGTGCATTAATGAACACATTTCTCTCGAATTATGCAAGTAGCTCACATGTAACTTGAAAGGAAAATTGTAAAAATTTCAACTTTCCATTATTATACGCCTTTAAAATCCGGTACACCATCTGACAGTTGTATAACAGTGCCATCAACATGTTCATAACTGTAAAATTGAATAAAAAATACAATGATACATTTCTTCACATGGTTTTACCATATAAGTAGATATAGAAAAACAAATTTTATTATTGTATTTTAAGATATTAAGACATTTAACTAAGAGATCTTCTAGCTAAAGAAGTTTTTACTAGGAAGAATTTGAAATGTCCTTGTTAGGGCGATTCTTTAGCTATTTTGATGGAATATGTTTATGTTTCTTAATTTTCTGGTATTTTTATCTGTTTTCTTACGTCATGTTATTGGGAAATTCCATAGGGAATTTCCATATGATTCTATAATTAAATAATTGCTCATAAATTACAATATATCCTATTCAATGTGCAGGTGTGTTTAAAGTTATAAATTTTAATGATATGTTTAATGTTGGTATGTTTAATCGTAGTATATATAATGATAATAATAATTGTTATTTAGTTAATAATTAAAAATATTTAAATAATTGATATTTAACACACACTTTATATTTGCCATAGTGATCACTATGATCACAGCTCTTATAAAGGTATCGAAATATCACAATTAAATATAAAGTATGCGCGAGTATCCGTTGAAAAGTTGTTTGTATTTTGTTATATAAATGTTTACTAAAATACAAAAATATTATAACTAATTAAAGAACTTTATACTTCTTTACTTCTGTCATTCCAAGAGATTTCTCTCAACTTGTAGAAAGCGCAATACACGCATCAAGCCAGTAATGGGACACATAATCCCCAAAGTTAGGTCTATCCTAAAAAAAGTTAAAAGTAAATAGTGTTTTTCAGGTTTTCTTGAAAAAGAAATAGAATAACCTTATATAATCTTATGATAATGAAAACTTGAAAACTTTAATTTATATTATTATTTTAACTTTTATTTATAAATTTGTTTCCTCAGCAATACTCATGAGAATATGAATCTCATGTTTAAAAATGATATACTTCAATAAATAATAATTTAATTTGCATGAATCCTTATAGTATATCTTTAAAAACCTGATTTCGTATACTAATCATCGCAGACATTTTATTTCAATTACGACATTTTAATCAAATTCTCATTACCTACTGAAATGGTGACCTAATGCCAAACTCATTATATTTCTCTTGCACTGCTGTTTGCTTCACGATATGCGAATAACAAGCTAGTATATAGCTTCAATATATGAATTAGGTTAAACAATCAGTTGCCTATCACTTTGTAATTTCGAGAGGTCTCTACCAGAAGTTTCAAGAATAACTATCAATTTAAAGCAAGTTTAGTATATTATGAATAGCAAGACTTTAAATCGTGATTGATTAGTTCAAGCTTAACTCAGTGCTGGATTTACCATAGAAGCTGAAAAAGCAGAAGCTTAGGGCGGCAAAATTGGCTCAAAAAAATAGGTACAGAAAAAAAATAAGGCTGCGGACACGAGGTGGGGCTGGGTAGGTAGTGCAGTAAAAAGCTTTGCTTTTCTTAGCTTAAAAATATACCCAAAAAGTTGTAAAAATAATCTTGAAACTAGATTATTCCCTAAAAAAAGGAATTTACGTTATTGTGAATAGTGCATCTAATTTTAGAGGTCAGTAGGGGCGGCAAAAATTTTATAGCTTTGGGGCGGCAAATGTGTAAAGTCAGCGCTGGCTTAACCTCAGATGTCTTATGGGTTATTCAAGTGTCAGCACAAAGTTGTATACCTTAACGATTAAGATATCATGTTCGATGCCCATTATAAAGAATTGACTCACTAACTCCGTTTAATATTACAGTTTCAAAATAGAAGTATTTAAAAAAGTTTATTTGATACCTTTTATAATAAAGATTTAGCGGAATCGTTTATGCTAAATTTTGGGTTCACGCTAAGTGGCGGAAATGGAGTCCTTGTTTGGGATTATACAATTTCAATCTATAATTGTAATCGCTTTTTTATAAATAGGAGCCATAAAATCAGTGCCGAGTACAGTCATCATCTACACACATCAAGCTACATATTTTGACGTTTGGATATACTTTTTGCCATTGTAGTAAACATAAATTGATTTTAAAGTGTATACCTTGACGTCTTTGCGACCATACATTTTCCTTTTAAACATGCTTTAATGAAACTCAAAATATCAAAGCATATTACTATTTTTCTTTAGGGCAATTATATCAAATTACTTTATAAAGTTTTGGACCCATCAATTTACATTTAAAAAACAGATAATTGTACATTAATTCGGTAAACGTTTTATTACTTCGTAAGTGTTAAATTTGCTGTTGGCTTCAGTTTATTTGAAATTAAATATCAAATTGAAAAGGGAACCACGTGTTACATTTTAGTAACAAAATCAATTGATATAGGTGAAAGGTGTTCTACTTTAAAGTCAACATTTGCCATGCTTTTCTGGATAATCGGTTTTTAACAAAAGATTACACGATTTTTTTGTGTAAGCAAGAAATCGATTAATTTACGTGTTTATACTATTCTTATAAATCAGAGAGTGTAACCATTTGCTACCTACAAACGTCAGACCTATTCAAACAAATTTAACTTTGACTTAAAAATAGGTTCCGTAAAAAAACACGCTGTATTTTTTATAATGGTGCTGACATAAATTTATAATATAATAGGTTAAACATGTGGAACTCGAATAATTTTATATTAAATATTAAAAGATACAGAACTTAAACTTTCATATTTTCAAAAGATATATGAAAACAAGTAATTTACTTGTTTTTAATATCTCTTGCAATTTTATTTTTATCTTCTGTATAGTCAGATACAACATAAGCTGTTTGTTTATTTCTAAGTAAATATATGTGTCAGAAATTTTCTTTAATGTTACATTACAAAAGAAGGAATTAAAGAATAGCGTGGCGATTTCATATATAAGTAGAGAACATGATTTTATTAATGTTTCTTTTTCAAAATATAATATGATTATACTTATTACGACAAACTCAAACAAGATTAATGAATGTCAAAATATTATAGAAAGTTCTCAGTAAATCCAAAGTAATGACTCGATATGTATTCAGGCAAGCCGGTAATCAAGTTATCAATGAAATGGAAAGTCAGTGTTAACGGTCATTGTGTCGCGGCGTGCGTTCTCAAGGCCGATCACGCAGTTTCATGCTCCGTTTACTTCGTCGCCATAGAGGAGCGACATGAGTACGGTACAAAAATAGATAAATTAAAATAATAAAACATTATTATAACTCGGAAACGAAGGATCGCAGCTAATAAAACAAACGTTTCTTCTTATTAGTAATAGGACTACGGACAGACAGATGAATCTGTGATGAATATATGTATGTGTACTGTTGCACCAAACGATCGGTCGACTTCGGTCGAGGTAGATCACCTTAATATCGCAATTTTCAGATTTTAAATAAGATTTTTTATTTGACTAGAAAAGACTTAAAAAGACGAGCAGTCCGGATCTTGTAAATTAGTAACTAACGCTAAAACCGTAACGACGACGCCTTCAATTTAATATCATTAAGTATAGTTTAATGATAGTTCGTCCATACTATAAGCTTAAAGAAAATTGTCTTTTCTTAAATTGTCTATTATTAAAGTTTATAATTTTATTATATTTATAAAGTGGTTTGTTTAAATATAAATGGGAGTTTAACATTGTTATGATGTGAAAGTGAAATCGCTAATAATCGTTTAATAAACAATATTATTTTAAGGTCTAAATATATAGCTAGTCCGGCCATAAGTTCTGTTACAAATGTAAATGCTTTTTTTTATGAAATAATGTAATATTACTAAAACTTATATGTACCCTCTTATAAAAGTCTCAGCAAGAAATAAAAAATAATAATATTCGAAATAGCCACCTTTGGCTTTTATACAGGCCTTTAATCTGTCTGGCCACGAATCTTTGCATTTAAGCACTTTTTTCATGGGAAATTTCGCCACTGCTTACTTCAGAGATTTTTTAAGAGACGCCGTGTCGTTTAGAGCAGGCTATATTCTCTAAAACTGACCATAATTTGAGGTCTAAAGGGTTGAGGTCTGGGCTAGATGAGGGCCAGTCTTCAGCTCTTATAAGAACGTTGGTTTCAAGAAGGGCTTGGGTATTTCGTACATTTTTAAAAAGTGAATTGTTGAGAGGTTTCACAACACGATCCAAAACTGTCTCTTGATACACTTTGGCTGAAGTTTTCACTCTTTTTTCACAAAAATGTAGCTTTATGACGCCTTGATAAGACACGCCCGACCAAACCATCACTATCGCAGGATGATGACCACATTGTACCTTTCCGATCACTTGAGCAGCTTCTTTAGAACTGTGAGCGTACACTTTATCATTGTGCTCTTCAAATTGTTCATCGGTAAAGAGGATATCGTGACAGAAGGCATTTTGATCGATTCACTCTCTTTAATTGTAAAGATTGATTTAGGGCATGTCCTGTATATCAACGATAAGCAACGAGCTTCAGGTCTTGTTTTGTAATACGCTACAGAGTCCTTCTTCAATAGAAAATCTTCCAGAGAAAATCTTCAATTCCCGTGATAAGGTTTTTTGCTAACTAATGGAGTTTCGACGAATTCTGGATTAAACAGCATTAACAGCCTTTGTAGTTCTAACAGCACCGACCGCCCCGGTTTTATATGGTCTTCGACAGAGGAAGTGTTGTTGTATCTGTTGATAGTACGGTATACGAATATACGGCTGATACCAACCTTTCGAAATATAACCGACGATTCCATACCTAATTTGTGCAAGATGATCGCTGCAATCCTATTTTCTTTAACACCTCATTGCATATATTATAATAAAACATGAAAAAATATGTGAAATGGCATGAAATCGAACGAAATTTTTAAAATAATAAACGCGTTCCAAATTAAAAATAATGAAATAATTGAAAAAAAGAAAAGGTTTCATTTAACAGTACGAGTATTTATGGCCAGACTAGATATAGATCACTGTGAAATCGCTGTTAAAATCGAGGTCGTTTTGAAGCAAATTCTTTTCGGCCTTTAACCACGCTTAATAAAAATAGTAGTTGATTGTAAAGTGGACTATAGTGAACAATGACCTTTTATTGATTGTAACTCGTGGTACTAATAGTAGGTAGTTGTAGTAGTGGAGCCGTAAAAATCAATGAATATTAACGCAACTGTATGGGAAAGACAGTAGTAATACGTAAATATTATAGCAGTAATTGAACATGTCGGTCATGATGCAGTACGTTCATGTCAACATTTGGAACTAAATAGCCCGTGTTAGTGGTTTGTTAATGACCTTTTATGGCATGTGTGCAATGTGTTACTCGTAAACAAGTAATTTAACTGGACATAAATCTTGTTAACGCGCTCCTGCTTATAGATGTTTATATAAAGTCATTAACCAGGGGCTAATCTCTATGGCGCTATATAAGACATATAACAATCTGTAATGATTAGATGATATTGCGTATTGGAGTTGAACAAACTCTACGAGGAAAAATACACACTTGTTTTTCTTAAGGTGTTCCCATATGAGTATTTGTTTAAAATCGATTTTCACAATGTGACAAAATAAAAGAAAATATTTCAAAACTTTTAAAAATTTCCATAAGTAAACAACAAGTTGTATTTCAGATACAATATTAAGTGACTTAAAGAAATTTGGATATTTTCAATCGTTCCTAAAGTTCAAAATAAGTTTAAGATATCTTTCTAAACCAAAAAAGCTTTTATCGTACTTCCAACATTTATATAAATTATTGAATAAATGCAGCCGATTTTGTAACTTAATATCAGTAAACATCTTAATTGGAATACATTGTACCTACTGAAACTATGTAGAACATTGCAGTTTCAAATACACTAAACTATCTCAACAGTGGTTGAATGTTGTAAACTCATTGAAATGCTTTTAACTTTTAATTAATATATGTGAATCTTCCTTTATATATATAATTTTGTGACCTTTTGCTAATAAAGAAAACGAAGTGTTTCTAAATAGTGACAAACGTTTCTGAATATTAGTGTATACCAAAAAATACTCTAAATGGAAGTCATATAAAGGGTATCTGACATTACATTTGACGACAAATTTATATTTTATTATGGCCTCTATGGTGTACGAGAATCGAGTATGATGTGGGTCCTGATGGAATGTAAATGCATAAAGATTCGGAGATACGTTGACGCTTAGGGTACAATGATCCGATGTAAAAATGCCAAAGTATCATCTCATTTCTACACTTCAATCTTTGATTTACTAAAACATATTTAGGGGTACTATGAAACCGACATATATGTCTTTTTCAAAATTTAATATGCAATTATTAAGTTGTACTTAAGAATAAATTAGGTATATACATATATACATACTAGCTGACCCAACCACGCGTTGCTGTATTAAAAATTAAAATAAAACCTATCCTATCTTTTAAGTTAGATCAAATAACAGATAATTACGAAGTTTGATCAAAAAAGGTTAAGTAGTTTAGGAGTCCATCGCGGACAAACAACGTGACACGTAATTTATATATATACACTAGCTGCCTCGGCCACGCGTTGCTGTGTTATAAATTAAAATAAAACCTATCCTATCTTTTAAGTTAGATCAAATAACAGATAGTTACGAAGTTTGAACAAAATCGGTTAAGTAGTTTAGGAGTCCATTGAGGACAAACATTGTGACACGAGATTTATATATATTAAGATATGGATCATGTGATTGATTTAGGTATGGAAACAAAAGACAATAGTTGATCAAAAAGATGATGGGCAGCAAAACCTATTAACATAATCGTTTCTGAAAAAATAACAGTAAAATGCCTAAAAAAGTTGATTTGAATTGCATTTATGCTTACACGCACATACGGTGCTATAACGTCACTTATGAAAATGGTGTAATATTTCAGGGGGAACATTTGAAAATTGAACATCCTTACAACGTATAGTTCTTCTCGGCTAAACAAATAAAATAATTAAGCTCCAACTTTGAACTTCATTTTAAAGTAAAAACAAACAAAGTAAAGTAACGTAGAGCAGAGATAGGAGTATTTTCTCATACTCAGTTCAGTTTTGTCAAAAATTACATAAGTGACGTTATAGCACCGTATGTGTGATATATGCCGTATGCTTATTTGCGAACTGCTTACCATGCCTTCTTGAATTTTGCAGTCTTAATTGTATTTCAGCGAGTACAGACATATGAAATCTGTATTTAAGTTGGTTAGGTAATGCAAGTGATTTTATATGAATAATTAGTTTCATGCTTTAAACTTATTAGTCTTTATATGAATCGTTGATTATACTGTATGATTGTTATGTTTAACATAAGCATAAAAATTATTATGTTTTAAATATTGTGAGGTTAGTGGTGATATTAGAATACTCACATGTAGCTGAGATGCAACTGCATTAAGTGTAATTTAATACAAACGTGTTCGATTAATTACTATTTCGTGTTCATGTGCGACATTATTACATTATTTTTATGGATTTGTCTTTAAATCTTTGGAAAGACCTTATTGAGGCGTATATGTACATATGCATTTAAAAAGTTTTTAGCCACTTACAGCAGTCGGACCGAAGTTTGGAATGTAGGTCACGATTGTTTGCTCTAATTATTTACTGAGGGCCTACCATGATCTCTTAGCGCGATGCAAGTTCGATTGTCAAAGTGAGACACCGCTATACGCGGTCTATAGTGGCGTCTCTTTTCAACAGCTAAACTCGAATCGCTATAAGACGTGATGGTAGAGCCTCTGGTATATACGAACATAGTGAGGTTGTCGACATTATCAAGTGCCATTTGTGGGCGATGATTGTCGAAATCGATGGCTACTGAGATTGAATGGTCATTATAACTGTAATTATAGAATTTTAACTTACATTTCCCTTGTTTAGGTAGTGTATAGAGTATCTATATAGTACATATTTCATGTATCATTTTATTTAAATACTAGCTTACCGGGCTACGCGTTTTTGTGGCTCAGGAATAATATGTTAAATGATATATATAGCCTATAGCCTTTCTCGATAAATGGGCTATATAACACTGAAAGAGTTTTTCAAATCGGACCAGTAGTTTCTGAGATTAGCGCGTTCAAGCAAACAAACTCTTCAGCTTTATAATATTAGTATAGATAACAGTCAGCTGAATTATAGTTTAAATAAAGTGTACTGGTGTATGAATATTATTATTATTATTATTATGTATTTATTAGTACAATAAAATACGACATAAATTACATAAAAAGTTTTACGTAAAGTAATAAATATCATAAACTTTAAGTTGTTTGGTAACAATTACCGTTAAAGTCTAGACATCATTTTTAGTACTTTTGTTAATAACTACATGTTATCGAAACGAAAGATAGTTACCAAGTTGAAAAACTATACAAATCAAATTTCGATTGGATTTTGTTTTTTTGCTAGTAATGCACTTTATAGTAATATACTAAGTTATATACGGAATTGTTACCATGTACCTTCTTTTTATTGAGTTGGCATTGATCATGGCATTTTCAACAGTGCCGAAATATCGGAAACTCAATAAAAAGAAGGTACATGGTAACAATCCCATATATAACTTATATTACTATTATGTTAGTGACCATGAAAGTTTAAACAATATATTAGTAATGAACTTAATTATTTTACAAAAAAATATCACAATAATTTATGACCGCATTAAAAGTCAAGGTTTTTAATTTGCCGCTACATTTGACAGATAAGTAATGTTTCGTAAATTTACGCTGGAATTTAATTAAATATTGAGAAACGTCACAATATAATAATAATATAAAACAACATTACATACATTGTTCTGAACCCAAATTAAGTAGCTAAACTCTTGTCATATGGAATTCAGAAACAATGACGGTACCACAACACTCAGATCCGAGCCATTATAATAAACTTCGTCTTCTATATTGACCCGACCGGGGATCAAATTCGGGACCAAGGAGTGTCGTTACCATAAAAATCGCTATGCGAGCCGCTAGACCACCGAGGTCGTAATATATCTACACTAACATTATAAAGAGGAAAAATTGGTACTTTTGTATGCAATGAATAAACTCAAAAACTACTAAGCCGATTTCAAAAATTCTTTCACCATTGGAAAGCTACACATAGACTATATTTAATGCTAGAAAAAATTGAAAGAATTTTGTCCACCCGTGCGAAGCCGGGACGGGCCGCTAGTCATAAATAGTATTGTAATTAACAATTTTCAACTATTAAACGAACGAAACTATGGTTTTAATGTATCATGGTCGGCCTTATGATGCTGTCCCTAAGGGATGTTGCGTTCAGTAATGTAAAATGGTGTCGCTACAGGGGAAATAATACCCGTATACGATGTATGCTTATGTGCAAATTAAGGAATGCAAAACAAGATAAAAGTTTAAAAAAACTTTTTAAAAAATTAGCTTTTATTATTACTAGTTAATAAAACTAATTAAAAAAGTTAAAAAACCCACCTCAATGGGGTTCTATCGTTTTATTGCGGAGTTCCTATGGCCACCTTCCAGCTACATCATCAGACCTTGGTTACCATATAGTATCAAAGTACTCATCAATACGAACCAAACGAGCTCAAACTCGATGGGGTTGTGTCGTTGTATTACAGAGTTTGTGTGGCAACATTCAGCTCCAGCATCAGCTCCATGTCGTCATAATATTGCACTCTCACGCGATATACATACGCATGCAAAATTTCAGCTTAATTCTGTTCGGGAAGTGGGTCAAATTTAACTTTTTTTACCATTGTATCGTTGCAGAGTTTAAGCACCTTTTGTACTTGGCGATCGTAGGATGAATGAACTCCTTTACGGTTCCTAAGGTCAGTTAAGTCATTGATCTCGGCTACATTAGCAGTCTTACAGCCATCAATCAACACTGAGCCGCACTTAGAAGGCACCATGGGGTGGATCATTATAAGTCACGATAAATGACAAAAAAAGATGATTTTTATATAAAGTTTTAACCTCCATAGGAAAGAAACTTTTTTCGTGTTAGCATTAAGTAAGAATACTGGGTCAATGCTTTCAACCTAAGCCTACATTACGAGGCACCCATTTCGTTACTATACGCCATAATTTATATAAGGTCAGGTGGTTGTAAATCTTCATTAATAATGCTTAAAGATTTTTTTTTCTTGTTTTATTTTCTTTACATATAAAAATTTAGCAATTAATTTCATAATTAGCAATAGTTATTTATTAAGCAAGGCTAGAAAGTTAAGTTTTGGCCGCGAGTTACCTCTATTGAAACCAGGGCGAGTCAAGGATTCTAGGATTGAATTACTAGCGTAGCGAATGGTTCAGAAATAGAATCCTAAGCGAAGAGAGGGTTACAAAGCTACGAGACGCTAAAAACTTTGCTGCCGAGCGAAACACACCATTTTTCGCCTCACTACAGCGAGAAAAATTTTTAGATGCAAGAAAAACAGTTTCAATAATATGGTAAGTTGGTTAATTTAAATCATTAATTAAAAGTGAAATTGCTACAATTAATATTGAATGTAATTTTCTTTAATTAGTTTTTTTATAAATGTGAGTTGACTAAGAACACACTTTGACAGTTCTTTTTCGGATGAGGTCTGAAATCTAATCACAATTATATGAAATCTCACCCACCATACGTTTAGAATTCTTATACTTAACGAATAGTATATTCTAAATATCGTTTATATTTATTATTTTTATGATTGAAGAAACTAAAATAATTTTATAAAATCAAAACGGATTATTATAGTATTAATTTAAATTAGAATAAAATGTACCCTATAAAGACTGGCACTTTGCCACGCTAGCGGATAAAACGCAATTTTCCACGAAGAAATTGAATGATAAAACAAACATTTCCGAGCGTATGCGGTGAAAAAGAAAATTATATATAATTTTTTAAAAGATAAACGTTTTAGACATTACCTAAAAACAATCTTTTAAAAAATATCAGATGTTAAATTCATTATTTTTAGAATAATAACAATAATAAGTAAATATTAAATATTGCACAGTAAGGCTTATTAGAGTATATGTCTTAGCATGCTACCAATTTAAACATTAACAAATGCAACATAATATTATTATACATAACATCGTTCGTGTTAAGTAACTTATGCGTTTCATAAAAAATATATGATAAATTCGTCTTGAATTAATTATTTGATAAGTAAATAAAGGAAAGAATGTCCTTATTATAAAAATATTAATTTTAAGTTCTATTCGAGGTAAAATGAAAATAATTATTCGGCTATACATTTTTTATTATGACTTTTATCGATAAAAAGCAAAGAAACTCTTACAAAATTATCTTAACACTTTTATTTTATTTACAATGATTTATAAAAATATAATATATAATAATAATAATCAAAGATAACTTAAAATTTTATTCGAGGTATAAAGAAAATAATTATTCGGGTATACATTTTTTATTATGAATTTTTAACGATAAAAAGCACAGAAACTACTTTACAAAATTATCTTAACACCTTTATTTTATTTATAATGATTTACATACAAAGAAACAGCTGTTTATATGAATAATAATAATAACAGTCATCACGTAGACTATACATTGGACTGTATAGCCATTTCACATACTATACATAAAAATCATACGCTTTTTGTTTAACGCTACGGACGTTTTTTCCCTGCTAGGGTACCCCTCCGCAACGCCCCATAAGGAACTTCATTCCAAAAATATTTTTATATAAGTAACTTGTTAGCTAATTAGATTGATGCCACTTGAATAATATGATTGCAAAAATATTTGGCTATATTATGATTTTATCTTGATATTGTACAACTGTAGTCTAAAGAGGCATGTATAGTTTTCAAGTGTTAATGTTTTTCTGGATATTCATCACATTTATCTTATCAGTGACAACGATTAAAATTAGATTTGGAGATTAAATTTCTCGGCCACACCAATGGTACTAAAAAGTCTTCCGCAAGTGCTATGAACTCATTAGAGCTTGAGTTATGGATAGCAATTTGATGATTTTTAAAGACGAGTGACTAACGCTCAGAAAAATCTAATTATTATTTTTTGCTAGGGCGGGTTTTTTCTTACCAGATGCCGGGAAAACTTTGAAGGTTTATTGCTTATCGCGGACTAAACTTGATAACATAATTTTCATACCGTTGTCGATCAGAAAAATAGATTGTTCTCTGAATATTATTATTCGTATTGCGTCTCTAGTTCAAAAACTAGGATAGAGTTTTCAAAAATTTCATATGCATGAGAAAAATGCGTAGTTATTTTTTTTTACTATTTAGCCCTACGGTGATTTCGTCTACAGGGAAGTACTGTGCCCCTGCGGTATGTAATGATGAATGCTGATAATGGGAAAACACATGTTTCGCATTCTTCAGATCCACATTTACAAACATATTTAAAAGTTCAATTATTTAAAGTGAGAAAAATATAAAAAAATATTTCGTATCAAACATAATAGTCTTAATACTATTATGTTTTACGGTACATTGGTACATTGGTACAAAACTGTACCAATGTACCGCTACATCCTGAAGTGGTTTTGAATAAATTTCCTCTTTGCGAACTTACGTATCTTCGAAGTTCATGTTGTTATGCAAAGATAACAACAACAATGTTCCGTTTGAAACGGAAGTGTTTGTTGTGATACTTGTAACCTTAGATGATTAGATGAAAATTTGCTTTTCCATTTTAAACTCTACAATCTATTTTAAACTATACTAATACTAGAGGGCATAATTGTGAATATAAACTATCCAAGGACTTAAAAACACACGAAAAACTTCATCTAGCCGTTTAGGAGGAGTTTACTGACATACACACGGACAAGAAATATGGATGCCGAGAAAGAGAAGGTGAATATTGTTTCTCTGTATATTTTTGAGGGTACTTTCCGGAGCTTCTAAATTTTGAATAAGAATTATTATATCGTTATTAACCACGAGGCTTGTAAGCTCAAATTTATCGATGCATAAGAGTTTCTTACGAATTAGTTTTCTTGTCTGACAAAATATAAAATAAAAAGCGTTGATACTTCGTTTATCAAAATTTGAATAATATAACCATATTATTCATAAAAATGATGAAAACGATTTCGTAATTTCATTCAAATTATGACTGAGTTAGAAAGAAAAATACAAAACACTCTATAAATAAAATGAATTTATTTTGCGTTTGAGTTTTTTATTAATGATACTGGTATGAATCAAATGGATCTCATTCCTCTGTAAGAAATATGTCTCAAAATAGTTTTTTTTATTTATCAACTTACTCTCACTTGATCGACGACAATATTTCTGTAAATTAGATATTATGATGGGACAAATTAGTTGTAGGACCATGTGAAGTGGTCTCTAAAGAAACATAACAACCCAAGTTAATTGGCTGTATCGAAGAAAACAACATTAGGGATATTTTGTGCCTAATCGGTGTAACTGGCTGTAGATTCGTGTTTTGATTGACGAAATGTACAGAGAAGTTGCATAGATATCACAATAATATTCTTTTTAAAATTTAATCATTAGCTAGTTTCTCTATATTATATTTTAAAAGTTAGTATAACATTAGTAATACAATAATATAATAATTTTGTTAAAAGATATAATGTATAATAATCGTTACCAATATATCAGTAGAAGAGTAATAACAACTTAAAAAAATATATACTGACTGTAATAAACAAGTACCAAATTAATAATAAAAAAATCAATCTACAAATATATTTTGAAACAAAACTATTAAAACAAATACCTAGCAAAGTTTTCAGCAACATTTAAAAGAATTACAATATTTCTTACATTAACACCGATTAGCAAAGCGTACAGTAAGTACTGTAAGGCTTGTGTTATGGATCCCTAGTATCCAATAAATGATAAACATAAATATAGATAAATAAGTGACATTAGAAATATATATGAATACCGGGCCAAAGGCTCCCTTAACCGACAAGCTTGTATGAAATGTCTGATTAGAGTTGAAGAAGCGAGATTAGTATGACAGGATCGTAGAAAGTGGAGATCAATTTGCTTTCGTTATGAAGATTAATAAATACAAAATCATCCTACTCACCTTTTATGATCAAAAAACCAATATTTGAATCAAATAATTCAAAATATTTTTGTTTCCGTCGTGAAATAGCAACTTTTAAAGATTGCTAAAATTGACACAAAAACAATATTGCTAACTGTCAAAAGACACGTCGTAGCACGAATTGAGTGAACGATTTAGCAATGACGTCACAAAACTTCTAACAGAAACAATATTATAATAAGCTTACTTTAAGAA
Organism: Calamotropha paludella; assembly: GCA_927399485.1. Lineage (NCBI taxonomy): Eukaryota > Metazoa > Arthropoda > Insecta > Lepidoptera > Crambidae > Calamotropha > Calamotropha paludella. Next base: position 13,486,881 of record OV656815.1, on the reverse strand, counting down.
GGTCATAGTACGAAATTGTATGGTAATATTGAAACAATACTGCGCTAAGAGATGATAGTAGGCCCCCTGTAATCTCTACCTACCGCTATGGAAAAAAGACGTGATTTTATGATATATAAACACCCATTGCTCAGTTACAAATGCTCGTATTCATCACACAAACAGCTGCTCTATCTCAAAGGACTATGGGTCCCCGCTTGGCTAAACCAGTCGTTGTATATTCTAATATATCTTGCCGTTAATTGTTTGTTCAACATTATAATTTAATAATAAAGTCAATTGCAAAAAGTGTTTGAATATTTATTGCTGACTAATATTTCAAAAATATCCGGCATATTAAATTGTCCAATCAGAAAAATAAGAATAGTTGTTATTTTAATCGTCGGTTGGTACAATAATAGCGCACCTGCTTCTGGGTTTAAAATATGATATTAATGTATGTTGAGCGTAATTATTAATTCGCGTTATATGATCGTGTAGTAATTAGTGTATTTTATCAGTAAATGTCAAAAAAGCTAAGTTTGAAATCGTATTTTTATGATCAGTGACCAAACCCTCACACAAACTTATTTAAGCTTTGTAATAATTATTATTACTTATTATTTATTTCAAAAAACGTTGTAAATGTTAGTAACAATAAACACATATAAATGGTATGTTTATATATCAAGAATAATATTAATACCAAAGCATAATGAATATGCTTATTTACTCCCATATGTACACCATATCGTCAGACGGAAACGGTAGTTTAATATCTCATTATCATTCATTAATATCTCAAAGTCGGATTTTATCAGTATCAGAACAAATCAAACTCCGTATAGAAGTAAGTTAAATACACAAATTTCACCTTTGTTCTGTGCACATAATATACTGTTCAGTATAGAGAATTATCTCATTATATCAAAACAACTTATTTTAAAATGTGCCATTACTGTTTTCAACCGACGATATATACACTTATACTACGAGAGTGCGAGAGATTGAGAGAGCGTGAAAGCGAATATTGTCAGTTTGTTTATTTTTCTCTATCTACATTATTCCAGATGGTCATAAGCTATAATATTTATTAGATATGTAAACAAGAAGTAAATCCTCATTTACGTTTTGGGCAGTACATCATAGAGTAATTTTATTAAGAAATATATGAAGATTACTGTCTCACGATAAATCATCAGGAGCTGGCTGTTAGACCGTGCAATAACGAGCACTAAGTCTTAGCCGGGTGGATGGTGCATTTTGTGTTTTTTGCGGAAGTAGGCTACATATTTTATTGATTGACTTACTTTATGTTTATTTTAATTTCTTTGTTGCAGATAAAATGAGCAAGGCGTGTGTGTTCCTCGCCGTATGCAGCCTCGCCCGGGGGCTGACTCTGAACAATTACCAGTCGCCAGTGAACTCCTTTCTGAGTAGCATTGGCAATCCTTTGCAGATTTCTAGTCCAGGAGCGGAATTTGCAAGAATCATTGCTTCTGGACCGCCTACTCAACGATTACCCGTCGGTGGATTTGGGTGAGAAAAGCTAAGGAGATTGGTGTATGTTTTTATGTTTGTTATTCACTTGGAAAGGACTTAAATGAGAAAGGCTAAGACACTGCTTTTTGGGAACTGATAATATTTGGTACATGTTAATACACTCTCTTCGATTCGTTTTCAGTGAAAACAAATTAAAACCCATGTGATTTTTTTATATTAAGATTGTTTTTTGTATTTTAAACACAGAAAGAAACTGGTAACTGTTAATAAAAGGGAATTTTTTTAGTTGGTAAACATTTACAGCTATAAGTATGTTAATTTTTGCCATCGCAATTGTGTATTTTAAATATAATAAATGTTAATGACAATTATAATTTTAAAATATAAAATAAATAATTTATAACATTTAAGTATCTAAAAGTAAAATTTTTAAATCTAAAATTTAACGTTTTCAATCCTACGTAGACGAGTTTTAAAGCATATAATACAGTTATTTTTTACAATATATCAGCGTAAATATATCAATTGGCGGTATTAAGTAAGTATGCCCTTGCAATGGAGTGCAATAAAAATAATGTTTCAGATAAATAAATATTTTACTGCACGCCAAAAGTAAAAAATAACCGTTAACCTACACTACACTTTGTAAAATAAAGATCACTAGAGAACAATTATTGGTATGTGTATATAACTTGTGTATCTAATTACCATTTTCTTTCAGGGATTTATTCTAGTACGTACGTGTTAATCAACTTAAGTACACATCCATTTGACATGCATAAATAAGTTTTTAATAAAACCATTTGGGAAAAATAAATAGTTTAATTATGAACTATTTATTCACTTGATAAAATTAAAACGATTTTTGAATGTTGAAATAACCAAAGGTTTACAAAATACAACATCAAATTGCGTGTCCATTATCGTCGTCCCTTCGCTTAAAACTACCTTTGAACTTCAATAGGTTTTCTTAAGATCAAACTTATTTTCATGGAATGAAAAAATCTGTATTTAGAAGGTTAGAGATCATCTTTTATATTCTGATTTTTACTCTACAATACTTGCCCTACTAGCATTAAAGGGAATTATAACAAGGTGGAACATAAACTTTCCCAGAAAAAGTTGTAACAAAAAATATATTTCATAGCGGGCCTAAAAAGTTAGGTTACACATTGTAAATAATTCTGTAACAAAAAGCACTCTATCCTTTCCCTATAAGAATGAATATTGCACTCCCTTGTAATATAGCACTTGTGATATTATGTCCCCAGCAGCCCGTCACAACAGTACCAGGATCAAGGCGACGGAGACATCCCAAGGTACATCTATATACATACATAGATACATCTACTTTTATACCCTTTACTAATAACCAGAACTCGGGCTTTGAAATCTAGGTTTATGATAACACTTACATAACAGCTTACGTTAATTCCTGGAATGACGAAAAATATTATTGGATTTAATTTAAATTTCACAAGCCTGTGTTCCAAGAACAAGTCACAATTACTCCTATACCTTACATTAATTGCTCTACCTACAGTAAGCTTTACTAATGATGTTTATCCGACTAAATTTACTAAATGATACTGTCCGTTATGCACAGAGGCGTAGCTAGGTAACCAAAGGCTCTGGTCCTGTTTTAGTTTACTAGCGTAATACTTAATATAGGGTAAATCGAGTTGGAGGGAGAACAGAGACTATTATTGCCAGTTATTTACCAAATACACATGCTCTGAAGCAGTAATTGTGTGTCTAAGATGTTCATTGTATTATTTTCTCTTATTGAGAGAATAATTGAGAAAATTTTGAATGCGAACTAAAATGTACTTATTAGAAATTTAAATATTGTTAAATGCAAAAAAATTATCTCTGTAGTTTTTCAAAAATTAACGAGATTATTATGTTATTATAATCTACTAATATTTTTATAATTGTATATATACATTTTTTGCATTTTTTCAATGCTATCTTATAAGATAAATTATTTTAATAGAAAAATACTGGAAAATATCGACTCGGCTCACGAGTGAATTCTCAGGTGGAAAACGAACTTGCAACCTTTGGAAGTCCGGTCCAATGCTCTCCCGCCTCAAAGTCCAGTCGTTTAATATGCCAATAAAAAAAGCTCTAGCTCTTCTATAGCTACGCCATTGGTTATGCATATTTTATTTATACTGTGTGTAAAATGAACTGTAACGAAGTCTGAACAGTTTAGATTACCAAAACCCATTGATCGGAATCCACTTTGGAATTAGGCGTGATGTCATGCACGAAAAGAAAGTAACAAAAATAGTCGTTTTTATCTTTATTTAGATATACTCATATCCCAGATACGGTGTCTTATAAAAAAGAATCATTATGATCTTATGAATTAGCAAGTTTTCGGTGAGGGATTTTCTACATCTTGTAGATCTAGAATTATCTTTTTTATAATTTAATTAATTTAAACTAGAACTTATTTAAATCGTAACATGTAAGTTAGGTTAGTGCATTCGACTTGTGATTGAGAGGGTTAACAGCTTTCGCCAAGGTCGGTCATAGAATGAAATAGGCAAAAATATTGCTTCGAGTTCGTCACATTGGTTAAAGCTGTATTTGCACTCACAAATTGGCACTGATGCTTGTATGTATTAGTCAACAGTACATTAAGTTACCCAAAAATAGATCACCATCAATTATCACCTTTAAGTCCAAGATTAAAACAAATTTATTAATATTATTCTCTATGTACCAAACTTTAAGCAAAAATTAGACAAGGAAATATGCTACCCTAAGGACTGGTATGTTTATGTTTAGTAGCAGCTATTATCGGAATTAATCAACTTAAAAATATTTGCATCATATCTTTTTTATTCAGTTTCAGTAATCCACCCCCTGCATTGGGGTCGGGGCAGGACCCAGGCACACAAAGATGTGGTCTTGCTCCTCCTGTATGTACGAAGTCAAGATACAGGTCCATTGACGGGTCTTGCAACAACTTGGTCAGACCAGCATGGGGTACTCCTCAAACACCGTACGGGAGATTGGTTGCTTATAACTATGGAGATGGTAAGTTTATTTTTTATTCAGATACATTTTAAAGATACTTTGTACCAATATTCAATTTCGACTGATAAATATGGGTAATTTTAATTATTGATCATTTAAAGAATGATAAATAAACAAATAAATAAAAAAATAACCACTACCAATATCTACACATTTGATTAAAGCCACATCAGGAAATCGGACAATCGTAGCCTGTCAGTTGATAAGTCCTTATCTAATAAATCAATCACCAATGTTAATTAAAGACCTATTATGAAAAAACCGAGTCAGATTCATGTACTACATATAATTACCTTTCGAAAAACTACTTTAGTGTAAGTGGTAACTTACACAAGATTATTAATAATATGTTTATTTTTAGTAAAGGTAACAACTAAGTACAGTTCATAGTTGAACTGATTTTAATCTGAAAATGCTTGTATAATGTTGATGGAGAAAATTTGTTTTTTTTGAGCTGTGGGACTGTCCCTTAAAATGTTTGAAATCTACCAAAATAAGATTCAATGATTTGATTTAGTAAAATTAGACCTAAATTAGACACTTATCATAAAATACAACGACAACGTGAGACATAGAATCATATAAAGAATGGAAAATACTTAAAATACCAAAGATATTTAATATAAACAGTTATCTATTCGAACGCATAACTTTTTTGGCTTAAACTAAAATCTATCACTAAATTAAGACTAAAGTTAAAACTGTAAAGGAAACCTAGTTTAAAGCAGAATTTTTATTAACTAAAATCGGGGAAAGCATCCATTTAAACCGTCTAACCTGCGTGTTAGAATGAATGACATAAGCATTATTTGATATACATTGTATAATATTATCATATAGTATAAGGTAAATTAATAAATAATAATAAAAAAAATACCTACTCGTAATAATAAAAATACTACCTCGTTATCGTAGCAATTTGATATTTTCTTTACCTTTTGTATCACAAAAATTCAAGAGGATATCTGAGTATCGTGAACATAATAAGAATATTTTCCACAATTACGTAATAAAATATCAATGCGTATTTAAATTTATGCTATGATTTCATGCTTAATACTGAAAACTTTAGAGTTAAGCTCAATATTTACTAGCAAATATCAGAAATACTTGCATTTGATAGAATCGTTCCTACAAATAATACTTATTGAGGTCCCGGCATTATAGAGTAGAGAGTTAGGCTTGTATGTTTGTAGAATGAACGAATGTACACTGAAGAACTAACAGAGAATGGATTTTGAATAATGTAACTCATAAATCATTTGGGTATTACCTTGTCCAAAAATGTTTACGTTTATTATGTCTCCGTACAAATCCGTTCAATTATTGATTTTTAATCAATCATTTCTTTATTCGATTTCCCCTTTTGATTTAGATAAATTGATTCATACTAATAGTTTTTCCAAATATATAGGTATTCATTATAAATGCGTTTATACATTTATTGATCACGCACTTTAATATCTTATTTCTTGGTAATAAGGTATTAAAATGCGTGATCAAATAAGTTAAATATCTGACCATTATATGAGAATACGATAGTAAATCAGATGTTTGTTTCTTTGATAATGATAAAAATAACGGTATTATATTTGGTTTTAATATTATTAAGAAAAAAATCATAATGATATAACAATCAAACAATTAAGGATTTTTCTTCCTACAATTTTGACTAAAACTATAATATATAATAAGTAAATTTTGCGGCAACAGGATAAGCACAAAGTGTGTATCAAGCAATATCCATTTCAATGAGGGAAAGAAGGTTGTTTACGAAACTAAAAAAATTCTAAGGAAATTTGTTTTTTCCTATTGTGAATAGGTTTGGCGCTAATATTTATAATTTAATTAAAATTTTACTAGGAAAAAATCAACTTGTCACAGGTTTTATACGGGAATCGAACCCCTCGTCGCCGCTCGCGACTTCAAGGAATCAAATTCTTCAACTTCAGACAACTTGATTTTTTATACTAAAAATTATCCAGCAGGTAAATGCTAAAATGATAATTTATTTTTATTTTAAAAATCTTTATTGACCATAAATATAAAATGGTACAAAAGGCGGACTTAATGCTAATTGCATTCTCTCCCAGTCAACCTTTGGGAAAAAAGAAACTTAAAGCGGATATAATGGAGATATATACTTATACATACAATACGTATATAACTATATTACACTACATATATAAACCAAATATATATATATATATATATATATTTACATCCTTAAACTTTTTGTGCGTCCACTATAGCTAATATTGCATATAATGTGGCGTCCACCTGCTTACGACGTCCGGTATACGGGCGTCAGATAGGAGGATGTTTGGAATGATCGCGGAATGTCTTAGTGTTATCAGAAATGTAAGAATAAAAAAATAAAATTTGGACGTTATTTCACTGGTAGTCTGGCTTTTCTGCATATATTTGTAATTCTGCTTGTTTCCGTTACAAGAAACAGTGGCGCTATCGGAATTATTCTATATTTTTATTGCTAGCCGTATGTGACGTCCGACGACTATTCAAAATACGACGTTGCCGAACCGTGCAAATAGCCAATACACTTGTTAGATATTTTAACGTAATAGTTTACATTTATATTCGCTACTCGAGAGAAGTCGCACGCATTCAAATGACAATAGAAGCGGCGTCCGCGGTTTAAAAAATAATGTCTTTTAGAAGCAATCGAAGTGCAAATTTGCTTAAATTAGTTCCAGGACTTGAAGGTAAGATCACATTTACATTTTATTAATGGTTTTAGTCGGCCTGTATCTCCTTTTATAATAACATAAACAGATAACGAAAAATTAAGTGTAGGTAGGTAAGTAAGTACGTAACACATACAAGATTTTTATTATGAATGAGTAATTGCTATATTTATTGCAATATGTAAAACCTTACACTGCTGTACCTACTCTGAGCTGCGTCACGAAAACCGCTCTTATTTCATAAAACATAAGGGCGGCAGCGGAGTGTCCTGATTATCTAGTCACACATGAACTTCATGGTAAAAAGGTACCTAAATATATGAACTATAATTTACTGTAATTTACTTTACTATAATATATGAACCACATAAAATTTATAAAAATAAAATCAAAACATTGCCAATAATAATAATTAATAAATGAATAAAATGTTTAATGCTCGAATATCGCATTGGAGTACGTTACTGGGCCCGTGGCCTGTGCTCATAAGCACGAAGGTCTAGTTTAGCGGTAGGTACTCATACTTTTTTTTACTCGGGTCATACATCGCATCTATCCACAATAGCGATCCACAATTTAGCGATTGTGGATCGCTGAGATGTCCCAACTACGGAATTTTTGATGTAGTCTTTTATGTTTGAGAGCAAGCTATTTTATAAGGAAAGCCTATTGTAACACCATCTAATATTATAAACAGTACTATAATAACATACTTGTAAAACACTTGCTATTGACCATACGATAAATCTGCAAAATCTATCTATCTATCTTCTAAATCTATTAATCTGCATTCTCAACTGAAAACGTTATTAGAATTATTATAAGTTTACCTAGGAAACATCCCTATTAGGCAGGCAGTGACGGTGTTTGTATAAAACTTAGGGCAGATGACGTCTTCGTGGTGGTGTTTTGAGATTGCATATTTAAAATTACATTGTTTGGAGTTTTTATAATAGATTTATTTTTCTGAAAATAATTATTTCAGACTCGAAAAACATCCTTATGCTTAACTCTAGAAGAAAATGTAAAGATACAAATGATCCATCTTACACAAAACGTACATTGGTAAGTAGTTTTTCAATTCAGTATACTTTTAATTCACTCAACTGAGACTTTTTTTTATAATTGGACAATTTGGATATACCTTAGTACTTAAATTATAAAGTTGGAAAAGTAGGTTATCCGATAATATGTTTTTCGATATATTTATTTGCTTGTAAAGTGGGGTCTTAGAGCACTGTACATATTTTATGTTCAATATAAAGAGTTATTTTTTCTGTCCTTTTTTTAATGTTAGCAAAGGGTTAGTGATATAGTTATTTTAAAGAAAATAATTGTATCATACATTAAATTTTGAAATAATAATAATAATATTGGATAACATCACATACATTGTTCCTATTCCAAATTAGTTAAGCAGAGCTTTTGTATCTTGAAAATCAGAACCAACGACGGTATTATATAAATTTTATAAATATTACAAAAGTTTGTTTTCTACATTGACCCAACCGGAATCGAACCCGAGATCTCACGAGTTGGCGACTCTTGAAACCGAAGTACTAGCCACTCGACCACGTAGGTCGTCCATGGCAATATGAAAGGCCTTAAATCATTTATTTACAGCAGATACGTTGCCACTACTGGGACAGGGCCTCCTCTCAGAGACAGGGTTTAGGTTTAATTTAAATTTTCACAAAAACGTTTTTTATTATTGAATATTCTAAGGAGATATAAACAATGACGTCATAGTTCACAATTACCAGTTTATGTTGAAGTACTAATTAATTTTAGGGATTTAATTAAAACTCTAGTTCAATATTTTATTCGGACCTAATATTATGAAATCGAAAACTAGGTCTGTCTGTCTGTTAAACCACTGAAACATTTAAAATGTATTATGGTACAAAAATAAATGGGACCTGGGAAAAGGACATGGCCTATTATTTGTTTTTTTTATTTAATCTACGCAGATGAAGTTAATACATCAGCTAGTCATTCATATTCGCCTTGCGCTAGTAAGAGATAAAAAGTTCAAGTCGGACCAAGGAATAAAGGGTCACCATATAATTATTGAAAGAAAAGAATTAGAGTGGATAAGTCTGACTCACCCTTGGGTAATTAGGGTTCTGTACCTCAACGCTTATACCTGACTCTTGTATGTTACCCTTCACAGAGACCTAGATGTAATAAGCCACCATACGCATCAGTACTACCAAACACTAGTACTGACGACTCATTTATGGATGTTAGTACTGACAATAAGAAGGATAGAGATGAAACTTATGTACCGGTTACGGACGACGGCGATACTGCAAATAGTTCGTATCTATCCCAAGGTCTGTCGATTACTTTGGAGGATGTATCGAATTGCACTGAAGACTTGACTCATGGAGGTATTTATTCGGATTTGCACAGCAACGAAACTCATCTGATAGACCAAGTTACTAGTAATATCACCGTTGGAGAAACTGATCATATTCTTGCTGACGACAGTGATAATTCTATAATCGAAAATTCAGATACTTCAAAAAAATTGGAGCTATCTCAGTATCAAGATAACACGTATATTTCGAAGAGTGAAAGTGAAGAATCATATCTCAAGGAAAATCTAAGTGTGCCTAACCATTCATTGACACCAATTCAGACTACTGTTCCTTCAAATATGTTGAAGCTATTTCAATGCGATGATTATATGCATATTCTACCAAATGAAAGAGAAGAATCATTCCTCACACAAAATCATACGGTAAATAGTCAAGAATTGTCAGCAAGTCAAACCACTGGTCCTTCAAATATGTTGGAGCTATCTCAATGCTATGATTTTATGCATATTCCACTAAATGAAAGGGACGAATCATATCTTACACAAAATCATACAGTAACTAGCCAATCATTGTCATCAAGTCATACAACTGTTACTTCAGTTACGTCTAAGCTAAGTCAGTACCACGATAAAATATTAGTTCCACCAATTGAAAATGTAGAATCATATCTTACCAAAAATTGTACTGTTACTAGCCAGGGATTATCACCAAATCCGACCACTGTTCCTGCGACACGAGACACAGTACCTACTAACTCAACTTGTATTGCTGATAATTATAATCCTAATTCTTATATAGACCACAGTTCGGGAAACTCTGCATTTGATGATAGTGACAGAGACGAAATATACAATCCTGCATCTGCTGACTCCTCCAGCGACACAAGCTATACAGAAGAAACTGAAGATACCTTGACAAGCACTAAGTGTGAAACACGACCACGTCGGCATTGTTACTTAGACGAATCCCAAGTGAGTTCTTCTCTGCACTGACTCTGATCTCTACTGTAGTTTACTCTAATCGGTTCTACTCTTGTTTATAATTCTGCTCTACTTTAGTCAACGTTAGTCAGTCTACTTTCATCTCTACTCTAATGAATATTATTTTGTTTTCCGAGTATTCAATTTAATTTAATTTAATACTTATCCTATAAAATATGCTTTACATACAGTAGAAATAATTTCGTGATTTTATTATTAATTTATATTATTATTTTGATAGGAAATGACAAATGATACTGAAGAAATTATTACCAATGCATCCGGAAAGAAACTGAAAAGAATAAGAGCAAGAGATTATTGTTTTTTTTGTGAAACTGATGTTTTGAATTTTGCGCGGCACGTTATACGAAATCATACATTAGAATGCGAGGTACAAAAAATCATTTCATATCCCAAAAAAAGTTGTACTCGAAAAAATCTTTTAACAAACTTGCGCAAAAAAGGTAACTATATCAAAAATGTGACGAAATGCTATAAACCTATGAAAAAAAGCAATATTTACCCGGATATAGAATACTTGCCATGTGAAAAATGTTTAGGATTTTACTCCAGGAAACAACTATGGAAACACAAAAAGAGATGTCAACCTTTATCTGGAACTGCGAATACCCAAGTTGAGGCCCAAAATTTTATGTTACGTAATCTGAAAGTAGATAAAAAACTTAAAGATGAAGTGTTTCCCAAAATGAGACCAGATAAGATATCTCTAGAAGCAAAAAAAGATGCATTGATCTGTGCATTCGGTGCTCAATATCTGCGGATCCACCGCGAAAAGCATTTCATTAATGTAACGTCGCGGAAAATGAGAGAATTGGCTAAATTGTTAATAGAATTGAAGAGACTCAAACCGTCTATAAAGGAGTTGATGGATTCCTTGAAACCTCAACACTATGATTTGATAGTCACTGCGACCAAAAAAGTATCTAGTTACGATGATAAAAACGGTAGCTATGGTGCCCCTACGTATGCAATGAATATTAGCACTAGCATAAAACAGTGCTGCAATATTGCGATAATGGCAACTTTAAAAACTGACAGCAGTGTGAAAACTGCTTCCAAAGAAGCTGATCTTAAGACACTTATTCATATAATAGAGTCGAATTGGAAGTTTGACGTGTCCAGTCAAGCAAATAGTGACTTAAACATGAAAAAATGGAATAAAATTACTATTGTTCCACTCGCGAGCGACTTAAAGCTCCTAAAAAATTATCTTTGTGAAAAAGCTAAATTAGCAGCCTCCAAGTTAGCAGAGTCTGAAAACAGTAATACGGAAGCATATAACATTCTAATGGAGACAATTTACTGTCGCATTATTTTACTAAATAGGCGACGACCTGGAGAACTGCAACGGCTTCTACTTCGCACATACCAAGAGTGTCATCATGAAAATAACGCCTATGAAGAATTTGACAGAGCCATTTCAAGTGCCGAAAAAATATTGCTACAAAGTTTTAAGCGTGTAGTGATAAGAGGTAAGAGAGGGCGAGGTGTGCCGGTACTGTTGACTGATGAAGTTCAAAGTGATATAGATTTGCTTATATCAGTGAGGAGTAAATATGTAAGTGACAAAAACCATTTCTTATTTGCTAAACTTGGTTCGGAAAATTCATTATGTGGATATAAAGTATTGGAGAAGTACGCCAATGCCTGTGGGGCTAAGAATCCTAAAGCCATAACTACGACAAAGCTACGAAAACATTTAGCCACACTGACCCAAATGTTTAACCTTAAAGAAACAGAAATTGAACAATTGGCTAATTTTATGGGTCACACTCAGACCGTACACAGGCAAAACTATAGATTGCCTGATGATGTATATCAGACGGCGAAACTCTCTAAACTCTTACTGTTAATGGAAAGTGGTGCTGCCGATTGTTATAAAGGCAAATCTTTGGATGACATCGATTTAGATTTAGAACAAGATTTATTACAAGATGCAAGAGAAGAGAATGACCAAAATTATGACATAGCTGAGTACGAAGCTATAATGCCTACTGAAGAGCCAAATGAAACGAACATTTCTGACAATGTACCTGTCGATACACCAAATACAACTCAACTTTGTGATGTTACGAATACTACAGTAAATGGAACAAAGAAAAAACGAAACCTTGTTCCATGGACATCACAACAGAAAAATATAGTTTTAAAGTTTTTTAGCAAACACATAAAAGATAAACAACCGCCAAAACGCCATGAGTGTGACGCACTTCGCGATCTGCACCCAGACATTCTACATAACAAGGATTGGCTAAAAATTAAGGTTTATGTCCAAAATATATACACAAAGCGGAACAAATAAACTAGACATGTTTAATATAATAATATCTTGAACTGACCTACATTTATTTTTTATTGCAGTGTAGAAGGTAATGATTTATACATATAAGGGCCCAATTTATTAGTGTTAATCCTTTAAAAGGTGATTCTTCTGCTCGAATACAATAATCTTTCTATGGGAACCACGTCTAAATCTCAACAAAAAATATCGCCTCCCATACTATTTGTCTGACAGAAAATTGACTTTTGTAGTTTGAAGTTGTTGTATTTAAGCAATAGACTCACGCCTCATATTAAAACTAGCGACCCGCCCCGGCTTCGCACGGGTGCAATGCTGATACTAAATATACAACAGAATGTCTTATGCACTAATCTAAACTCTAGATTTTAGGTGATATAATCTTTTCTTATGTAAAAAAATATATATTTTACCAAGCTATTTAAACAATACATATTATTTCTACGTATAACGTAACAATACGTATTATTTCTTTTAAATACATTAGATACGTTGTGCATTTCACGTAGATCACAATTGTCATTAATAGCATATCATTAAAATGGATATCTTCGCAGATATCAGAAATTTAAAAAGAGGAGGCAGAGCGGTTGGCGGGCCGTACGTCCGTCCGGTGCCGGTAGGCAGCGGTCGGCGGCGCAGGTTGTGCCAATCACTCCCACTGCCACTGCCCCACATTAGTATCTACATTGCACCCGCGCGTAGCCGGTGCGGGTCGTATATATATATTGGAAAATACTGCTCGTCTCAGATATGCTTAGACGGGACATGAACCCGCACCTTCGAGTAACCGGCTTGATGCTCTGCCCAACTAAACTACTAAGACTCCAATAAAACGCGTCGAATTTCTTTAATAACTTACGTTGCATGCCAAAAATATCGCATTATAGATGCAAAAATAGCAACTTAATCTTTATCGGTAGACAAACATTTGTAATAATGTTTCTATCTGATGTGTAGAGGTATTCTCTCACATTGATGAAATACGTCGGCATGTAACGTAAGTTAAATATATATTAGAGAAATTCGACGCGATTCAGTAGAGTCTAGTAGCTTAGTTGGACAGAGCATCGAGCTGATGACTGGTAAGGACGGGTTCAAGTCCCGTCTAAGCATATACAGCACGAGTCGTTATTTTTTATAATATACTCCTTGAATTTTGAGTTACCTGAGAAACTCAAAATGTCGTGTAAATAGGAATAGTAAGAACAGTTAACAAACCGTAAACGTACTACACCCCAATACAAAAATAAAGATTTGTTTCTTTGAAAAAATAATAATAGAATTTTTTTTTCTTGCGGATTTGTAACCTAAATCGTTGTCTGAATTAGCTAGTATTGTCCCCGGCAAATAAGTTGAACATGATTTTGAAATCACGTGACATGCTCAGTGGTGAATAAAGTACCTAAACTTGCTACTGCGCATGTCACGTGATTTCAAAATCATGTTCAACTTATTTGCCGGAGACTATAAAGTTTGTTAGGTAACTCAAAATTCATGGTGTATATAATTATAATAATCAATATCGCATTGCGAATGCAAAAATAGTAAAATAAAAAATAATAATTCTAGATTTTAAGTTAATAGAAAAAATAGCCTGAGTTGTATTTCACAAATAATATGCAAATTGAACAAAGATAAATGAATCATCTGTTAGGATTAGGATTTAAGATTTTTTTACAAAACAAACTTATTTAGGGTAACTTGCGGTCAAACACTGGTTAAAAATTATTTAGGCTGGCAATACGCTTTTTAATGTTTTCAATCAAATCGGCCTACATCTGACATGGCGTGTCGTGCTTATAAGTTTATAACATTTTGATTAGGTGTAGCTTAACGGCCTGAAAGAACGTTGTTCGAACCTATTAGTGACATTCAACTGTGAAATTCTGATTTGCTTCAGAAAATGGAGGTCGTTGATGTTGACATGTTTTTGAACAAAAGTTTTTTTTATTATGTTTTAGCAAACAACCTTGTATGGCCTTGGGATGAAACCCACTTTAATTTAAGGCTTAATTGCTTCAATTGTAAAAGAGTTGTTGATTTCCACGATCGGCTGTGGCATATTGTTGCTGATATGAATGATCCTGAACATTTCATTTATTTTCTTGAACTTCCTGAGTTTTGGTGCTTTAATTGCGAATATACTGTGTATGACCATTGCCCCAAAGATGAGTGCGATTATTGTTCCTAAATAATATGTAAGTCATTTATGCGAGCTTTAAATTAATTACCAAAAGATATTTATATTACCAGCTATTTTGCATGCCACGTTTTAATTTGTGTAACTAGCTTACTTTAAGTTTTATGAATAATTAACATTTTGGGTAGATTGTGGTTTTATAATTTTGTGTACTTACATTAATAGGATGTTAGATAAAATAATTAGAATATATTTCAATCACGGATATTTGACGTCCGTATATAATTTTTTAACATTTTTTTTATATTAATCATTTTTTCAGTAATTTTGTCTATTTTTAATAGAATTAGCAGTAGCCTATACCGTCTGTAGGGTTATCTTAAACAAATCTTTATAAGTATTTAGACTTGTATGTATATGAACGTTACAATATCGGAAATTTTTTACATTGTTTGTTATTTGGCATCCATAATCATTTATTTTAGGTTAATAGTTCAATCATTCCTTCATTTCGTCGTCTCGACAAATAATTCAATCTTTACACTAGCTTTATTACAATGTACCTATTAATTATGATTATGTATGGGTATATATGTGTACGGATGTCAGATCATTGAATTATATTTAAATCGTGGGATATTCGGCGTTTGAACGTTTGAACTTTGTTTTTTGTTAAGTGCACGGAGAACTTTGTAACTTTTATTAAGCTTTTAGTGTAAGAACCTAAAGACTAGTCTTGACATTGATTGTAAGCGTATATCTACTGTACATAAACACGGACGACGCCAGATTATTTGTCATATCGGCAATCTGTTCAATATTTGACGTCTGTATATTGAAAAATTTTAGTTTGATAATTTAGTGCAACCGATACATCTTTTTTATTAATTTTCTTTTAAGTACGTACTATTTACATTAGTACTTTTGATTTTACTTTTGTGATGGCGTTTTCTTGATCTAATAGTTACTCTTAAGACATACATACTTTTGACTTTCTGACGTCCATATATCTCACTTAGCCATTACAGTTGGTAAAATAGTAGTTAACATTTTGCATTGCATCGGACGTCCGCATGCTGTATTATTACTATTATCTACTTTCGTGTAAAGCGCACATTTTGATTCCATTTATCTACATTGCTTCGGATTTTATTTTTGTGATTTCGTTTCATAATAGTTTCTTAGATATTTCGGACGTCGAAAAATTTTAAAATATACATACTTTTGGCTATCTAACGTCCATATATCTAGTACGTACGTAAGTATACATAAAAATTAACTAAAATATGCCCTTCGCACTGAAGATCATTTCAACATACGGGTAGGTATACGGAAGTCAAAATATTGCAAAAGGTTCATTCTGCATAGGTATAACTATTTGACGTCCCTTTTTATAGCGTGGGTGCATTGCGTGCGATTTTAGTTTAATTTGAAATACAAATATGTTATTGCCTCAGGCAACTAAGTTATTAGGTAATATAGTAACTGTAATATCTACCTCATCAAATATGTTCCTATTAACTCGCACCTATTTGTTAATTAGAAGTCAGTATTTTTAACTTAAAACTATTAATAAATAACATTAGATCGCTACATTGTATTTTATTTCCATACCTACGGTAGCATATCTGCCGTATAAAATGATACCTCCTATTTATTATAGTACCTACTTTATTATATTAAAAAAATCTCCTTACATCTCATTGCAAAGAGCGGCAACGTCGCACTATTTCTAGGAGTTGCGATAGATAAGGAAATGTAAATATAATTATGTATATTATGGGATGCCTGATGATTGATAATATGGAATGGATTCCTAATTGATTTCACTATGCTTGTTAATATACGAATATTTATATATCATTATTTGTAAAAATTAGAGAAAAATAAGATGTATACTTATTTTGATATTGCTTAAGCAATGAATATTCATAGTAATATTTGTTCCAATGCAAGTGGAACCGGTAGACGTCACAATTATGCAAAATAAAAGGACGTTAAATAAGTAACGTGATGTAAATATATATATATATATATATATATACATACAACTAAATACATTAAATAAGTTACAACAATACTTATTTAATGTATTTAGTTAATAAAGACTTTATTTTATTCAAATGCAAAATATAATTCCACAAATATAATAATATTTTCTTTATGGTTTTTATTTTGTGTGATGAAATTTTGTGTGTTGTTGCCTTACCCAATCTAGCAAATGGCAAAAGTTTACAGGAGAAGAGAGAAGTTATTTCTTTGTATTTAAGATATAAAGTTGTTATTAGTTTATGATAATTTTAAATATCTATTAAGAAGTCAAAGTTATTAGAAGAGACTAGCTATTGGACAAATACGAACGTTCTTGTCAAGTGTTATTAAAGAGACTTGGAATGGATATGTGTTTATAGAAATTGCCATTTAAATTATTTGAAACATTTATTTATATTTAACTTTTCGTTTTATTGGTCCTTTTAGCAAGCAATGTGACAAGTGTTGACGATAATCCCACAAATGTTAAATTACTAAAATAAAAAAGGTTCTTTAGTTATGAGGATTAGTTTAATCCAAATTGTTTGATTATGTGATTTATTTAAATTTTTATTTTATTTTTCTGCCTCAACTTGACAATGTAATATTCCGTATTATTAATGTCTATACTAACTGTAGCCTCTAAATTCAATTTCATTCATTCAGAACTTCAGTATGGTTATGGCTCTGAGGAATAAATGTAGAATTTAGAAGTGGCCGAACAGTAAGTAATAATGAAGTAGATAAATAGTTACTTTTTTTATT
The DNA here is from genome assembly GCA_927399485.1 of Calamotropha paludella. Taxonomy (NCBI): domain Eukaryota; kingdom Metazoa; phylum Arthropoda; class Insecta; order Lepidoptera; family Crambidae; genus Calamotropha; species Calamotropha paludella. The sequence continues at coordinate 13,469,080 of OV656815.1, read as the reverse complement.
ACAGGTATTAGTTCTTTCCCTGTTTCTACGTCTGGCGCACCTCTTCCTAACGTCAGAGATGTGAGTCTAAGACTATTCCCAGACCGACAGTTGATTGACCCATTGAGGACCCTAGTCACCCAGCAATGGGGTCAGATCATAACTCACGATATGTCTCTGACTGCTGGTGTGGCGCAAACACGTAAGTAATTGCTCATCTTTGTGGTCACTTTGCTATATTAATAGTCCATTTTAAATACTTCGTGGAGTGAATGCTAATTAAGATTTTTTATTCAGTTTTTTCTAATACAGAAAAGAAAAAATAATCCTGAAAGAAAAATATCATAGAAACCATTTTTACGATTGAATTAATAGATTTCTGTGGATTTCTTTTTTTAAAAGGAGTCGAAAAGTTTGGATTACTTAAAAAAAAATTAATAAAACTGCTTATTGGAAATCCATCTTGCGGACACGGCTTCAGAAAGAGAGACAAAATGTCATGATTAAGTTAAAACATGAAAATCTGCATTATATGTTTCCATGTTATGTTAACCTGTTAGCTACTTTAAACGAGTGCAAATTATGTCTATAGAACTACATAGCCTCTATAAACTGTCAGCAGCAATATGTCGTCGAATTTTAAAATCTAGTAGTCTGTTAGTGCAAACATTTTCTTCTCCACGACAATGCAACGTAATAAAATAGAGGTTGAAGTCACATAAGACGCTCTATTCTACCCCGAGAATATTCCAACTGGTGTGCTGTAATGAATAAACTAGGTATACAATCTAGGAAACCACGGATCGGTGTTCTTGTTTTGATGCTTTTATTTAGATGATCCAATTTGAGAAAGATCATATAAACGGTTCCTGACCGATATTTCTGATCTATGTTGAAATTTGTCCTCTGAAACCTGTTTCCGTAATGAAGAAAATTTAATGATGTTACCTACATATAATTTAAACAAAGAAACAAAGTTGGATTTTACAAGCTCGGTTCGGCTCTTAATATAAGAAAACACGAACATTCCTCAAATAAAAAGCTAGCGGGTTTATTTTGTAGTTAAAAAAAATGTTCTCCCATTTACCGATACACATCACGATCATTTCTGCAAATGTAATTTTATTATATCAATAAATTAAAGGTTCCAATTTTTATCTGTCTATTTTTATTAATTATTTAGATCTTCTGCCCACTTTTGTGATTCTTTGTTGAACCAGAAGTATATTTTAGATCATAATTTACTTATCTATGTCAAATTATACTGTATTTTTCACCGTATTTTTAATTGCGTTAATTTATAAGGCTGATATTTTTTTGCACTAAAGGCTCATAATAACAATAATATTTATTACATTCACAAAAATCAATTCCGCCCGAAATAAGTACTGTAGGGATACTAGGATAATAGTTAGACATACATCTATGATGCATAGCTATGTCAATTTCGTAAATATATATAAAAATACATATGACTCGGATACAATTATTCATCACACAAACATCTGCTCCTTTTGCGACTTAAACCCAGGAGCGTCGGAGTGAAAGGCAGGATCCGTATGGATGTGCTAAATGGTCGCCCAAAGGTCTTAATTTGTATGATATTTTATTCAAAAAGAACTCTTCACGTGTAACTGTTCTGAAAAGAAAATGTTTTACACAAAGGCAGACTATTGCATTTAATTATCCATTATTCATATATGGCACATACATAACCTTAAATAAAAACAAAAGTAGAAAAAACTAAAACCTCTATGGCAAAATCAAGCAAAATAAACATAAAAAGTTATGGTATAATAAAAAAAAAACTTATATAAAATCGTTTCTGAATGAGGTGAGCCATGATATTTTTATTTTGAGTGGAACATTTATGTAGGCACTTTTGTTGTGAAGGTGTAATATACTTACTTATTTATTACTTTTTCTTTACGCTTTGTGATGACGGGACCCTGTAATCCGTCATAACAGCTGTAGTTTCGTTGAAATAATAGGGTATAAAAAGCTGCTCAAGGGATAAAACACAATAAGTCTTTTCAATAGATAAAAATTAAACAACGTAATGAGTCTATAAAAGTGTTCTATCGTGAAGTTATTCATTTTATAAGCGTATCTGTCCCTTAGGATTTAAATAGCCCAATTTCACGCTAATAAAAATTACATGTTTGTGTAACTTGGATGACTTATATGTATTCAAAGAATTTCTTATCTCTTCAACCAGCATCCGCTATAAATTGAACACATATTCTTCAATCTCACGGTAGAGTAAACGCACGAGTATTGTATTGTTCGAGTTGCGTCATGCTTGTATCTTTATTAAACAATGACGGTGTTAAGTAAGCTAATGTAATAAAAAGAATACTGTGAGTACTAATAAGCCAGTCAATTTGCATTCAGAATATGTAAAATATCAAGACGATATGATATTTTTAAAACAAACTGCCAGAAACTTTCTTTGAACACATGTGTGTTTTTATATCCTGCAAAATAACAGTGTTACTAATGCAAGGGATTTCAATTAAATACAAAATAGTTATTTGGATAAAAACATACTAGTTGCAAACAAAAATATAAACTGTGGATTATTCTCATTTTTACGATGATTTTTTGAATAGGCAAAGCAAAGTCAGAAAATTATTTTTTCTTTTTTCATGTAACCGCATTCAAAATAAGATTATTACACATCCTAAATTATATGATACCTTTAGATATACAACGAATGTTATTATAATGTGCACTATATTTCGTATCATACATAATATTGTCTTCTTAATACATAAAAATAAAATTCATCTCCCACAACTTGTTTTTAGTATTCTTACCTGGTTTCATGTATACTATGCATATGTGGTGTATGTATAAACAGCTTTTACACGTAATCTTTGGAACAAACATCGTAAGTTTGATGCCAATGTGAGTTGAGTTACCTTTTTGATGTTATATGTTTCTATGTTAAATTTATAAATAAAAATAACTGTCGATCTTTACTTTTTCCGTCGGATAGGATGTTTAATTTTGATTTCTACATTCGAACATTTATTATAAGTGCTTGCACCATTTTAAATTAAACCAACAAAATGAAACCATAATATTTACAAAATCTCAAATTAAAGGAATATATTAAATTATAAGTATATTTATTAGACAATAATGAATGGCAATTTGTTGTCTATCTGTAGGTCTGATAAAGAAACTTTATTAAAAACTACAAATAAATACGATATGTCTTGTATTTCGTATTATGTACACCATTCAATACACCATTCAACTTTAATTTTAAACCATGTAATTTTTCCGGTTTGTCAGATTACGTGCATCACTCCGAAGAATTTTTAATAGGTATTTTACCGGGGAAGAAGAACCCGAGGTCGGGAATCGCACTTTCTCTCGAGTGATACCTAATACTTAATATTGCTCGTACGAGAAAAATAAAAGACGTAATTCCGTATTTAAAACAAAGCCTGAAATCATGTTATAAGTAATTCCAGATTTTAGGAAGTAAGTTATAAAACCGTTATTGAATATTTATCTCAATATGTACTGTAGTTACATAGACGAAATTAAATGAAAATATCAACCAACAAATTACAGTCCATGGAAATCTCAATTTTTAAATTTGGGAAAGAATCGATGCAGAAAAAACAAACGGCCAAATCATTTTTTTTTTTGAACTTCCAAAATAAGATTCTTTTGAATAAAATCTTCATTTTTTAAATTTATACGTCCAAAATGAAATAACAGGCGATGAAAGAATTTTTTTATTACTTTACCGCCCGCGCCGCGCTAGTAGGGCAAGATAATGGGTGTTAATACATTTTTATATCCAGCATATTTGTCTACTAATGCTATAATGAGGCAATCTTTGTAAGTTTGAATGTAAGAGGTAAAATCAAGACCCACTCATCGGATTGGAAAAAATATTAAGAACAAACTTTAAGGGTGGACACAGATTATTTATTACTTTTAAAAATTAGGGACCCCTACGAAAATTTCAATACTGTAACTCAAAGTGTAAAATAATGACCTATTTACTTCTTTATATTGCGTGTTCTGCAAAAACTATTGATAGAAAGAAAAAAAATAAGAGTATTAAAGTTTTAGAGAACATATTTATATAAATAAAAAAAAATATATTATTATAGTTATATAATTTGAACTAATATTATATTTAAAGAGCAAATAAAATCTCTGGTAGAAATTAGAGAACATTATTCGTACCTTGGTACTTGATTTAAAACACATAAATGTACCAAGTGAACTGAATTTCCATTTAAGTTTAAATCCATTATTTCAAGCATTTTGAAGTCGATTTTCCAAAAATGTTGAATAAAGTTAAAATTTTAGGTTATTAGCCTCGTATTCAACGGTGTTTTAATAACTGTTGGTTGGTTTTAAATTATTCAAATCGGATATTTTATTCAAATGATATTATGGATTTAAACATCTATATATATAAAAAGAAATGTCCTGTCCCAGTGGGTCAACACTTTGTGCAGCCCAACAAAATCAAATCAAAACAGAAGGGCTAAAATTTTTTAGAGAGGTTTCTTTTGTGATATTTATAGGCAAGAGATTAGAAAGGATTTCAGGAAACTCGAGCTCCGAGAGGTTGAATAGGGCAATCTTTTGTATGGATTTACAGTATCTTAGCTGCAGCCTTAAAAACTTAACTTTTTATTCTAATAAACTAAAACGTATTTCAACATTTTTGATTAAAATGTAAATAAAAATTTACTACAAACTGGTTGAGTTAATGGGTTTTGTAAAATGTGAATGCGAATTCAGTGTGTTCACGTGTTTTAGATTTAATATATTATTCTGTGTAGTATCCGTCTTTCAATAGGGGGATATTACATATTTCAAACTGTTTAAAAAGAAAAGGCTTTTCGTGGTGACCTATTTTACAAGTTAAGTCGAGTAAAAAACCCTTCGTTATTTTTAAATATTTTTTGTAGGAATGTAACTAAAAAAGTTCTTTAAAAAGTCCGCGACGATATATATCTATTTATTAAGGTTACACACATATAAAAAAATATGACGCAAAGCACTATTTCAATTTATTTTTATCACGGGAAATCTTAAATCTGTTTATCCTGAAGGAAATTTTATGTAGAGAAAAATTGGCTTTTACACAATATTGTTTGGACAAGTACTTAAGACTGTACGATTGAGTTTTGGTAGCATGGAAGGCGAGGGGGCTATGCGTGATTTTTTACTAGACTGGTAGCTGCACAGCTTAGACGCATGGTGATATTTTTGATTTATTATTGATAGTTTTACAGTCAGAAAATACCATACTTCGCTTTCAACACAAAGATTCAGTGACTTGACTATAATTTCTTCTGCAAGTAAGCAGGAGGAACAATAAAAAACTGTCAAAAACTTAAATGTTATGCAACCGTGATTAAGTAAAGACGTCTTTTAGGACCCGTTCTTGCAAAAGTAAAAACTTATTTATCAAGTGGGATAATTCTAGACTTGTAGAAGTATAAACACTTTTTCTAAATCTATAACAGACAACATCGTATTGTTCAATTTTTGAAAACCTAAATATATATATTTTTTTTATTAAAGCATATTTCAAACTTAGCCCACTGAAATTTATCCAAGTATATGTTAAACTGACGCTTGGTAGCTGAAATTGAAGAGTATTCACCCGGATAGCGAGAGAATATGGGTTTGGGTTACATCTGAAATTTGTGACAAATTACGTTTTTAAGTAATAATTTTATTAGGTATATTAATATAACATGTCAACTTAGTCTTGTCTTTCGATTTTCAAAATATCTACACGACGGATAAATAGTCTGAACCAAAGTAAGCAGATAAGAACAACATTTGCTGAGGTGGTTGAGAACCTTGATAACCTGCCGGTTGAGGTGATAGCGGTCCACCGTTTGAAGTGTTTTTTTAAACTAATAAATAAATTACAGAGATCTTCATAAAACAGAATAGTTTTTGCCTTTTAATTTCAAAGATTTGTACGAGTATTTATAGAAATTTATACGAGTATAATGGTGAGGTAAGGTTAGGTTAGGTTACGATTTATCTCTTTGAATGATGTTGTTACAAGTTCTTGGTACATGGTCATCTTTGTGTTAGGTATCTGTCTCAATAAAATAATGTTATTTTTCAGAACCTAATGAAAAGGACGATGCATATTTGCACCAAGCTGGTACTGAATAACAATTATGATTTTTAATTTGGTTTGTTATGTGTGAGTGCGCCGTGTCTATGTATTTTGTGACTGTTCATCACATTCTCGCTTTTGAAATTTTATAAAACATATAAATCAACGATAAATATCACCTATAGTGAAATTAAAACTTCAATGTATTTATTAACATTTTACATAATTTACCAAAAGTGCCGACTAAAACATTGTTTTTGATCTTTGTTTCTTCCATGATCCTCTCGGTAATAAATTGGAAATCTAATTTTTAATTACATATAAACATACATACATACATAAACATATATAAATATAAAGGTTTGACGCAAATATAACAAAAGCTTAACCAATTCTTAAAATGTTTCGGTTGTTATTGAGACTTACAGAAATTAATTTGTTTCTTTGTCGCTTGTGTGTGACTTTTATTACTAATTCGCAAATAATATTATAGGTATTTATACGATGGGAACATTCTTGTGTAAAACAACATTTCATATTGTAACTAGTCAAGTCAATAAACTTTTTTAAATCAATAATGTAACAGAGCCGACTTTGAGCATTAATTTGCAATTTTGCAATCTCAACATATTTTGGCTATGTTACCTGTATCGGTCGCTTTGATATCCACTCAAAGCTTGATAGATTCAGTTACTTTGACAGACGAAACGGTCGTTTTATATAAATAGCATTACAATTCTTGGCTTCAGTATTCATAAACATAGTGTTTAAAGTTTTAGTATTTGAAAACTCAAACACTATAAACAAGACGCATAGTAATGTAACGCTTTACATTACTATGTACGTTTTGTGTTGCGCGTTTGAGCTTTACTGATCTAATATATAAATTCGAGTTGCATTACATGACTAAAACCCACCTTTACTTTTTGTGTGACAGCTGCTTTACAAATGTTAATTTAACCTTTAAGTGCTTATAAAGAATAGAGAAAATGTGTTGAAGAAAATTTAATTTTAATATTATACTATAATTTATTCTCTCATTACCTATAAGGTAAACCTATAAGATAATGAGAAAATAAATTATAGCACTTCAATATTACTCGGAATGTAATCGATTTAGTCTTATATTTCGATTTTCAGAATACTTGTAAATTGCTTATTTGTAATTGTATATGAGGCCCTTTGATAACACAAGGAAAGTGGATAGTGTTGATTAAATTTCTCGAAAAACTTTGAGTCTCGCTACCCTAGCGGTTATTGGGCGGCGGCACCTGGCCCGAGTTTATATGAGACGCAGGTTAAATCACGACTAAAGATACTTTTTCACTACATTTTTTCTAATTAAAATATTAACGCAATTCTAATGCTTAAAACAATATTATTGCAGTGCTTATAACATCACTAGTTACACGCCACATACGACAAAGTCGTTGCGACTAAGATTGAAATGGTGTATGAAATATACACTTTGTTTCTTTTAAAACAAGCATAAGTTAAATATAATGTTATTTCAAAAGAGCAATAAAACATTATTTAAATATATTACAAAAAAGTAATGAACGACCTAGCCTTTTAAATGTTTAGATCAAAATTATAATGTCGAGACGACTTTACAGAGATGTCTCCGTATTTGTAACTCGTGATTGTAATCGCTAGAGGCGCTGTACAAGTACAAGAATATCAAATATAGAGTTGGTAATCGAGTTTCAATGCGTAAACTTACATTAAAGTAACACTATCCAAGGTATAAATATTAGATCCTTACTGATGAAATTGTTTGTTTTTTTATCCTAACTTTTAAGGTTTTCAAATATTTATTGATATTGAAAAAATACATTTATTTGTTATTTCGTAACTTTACGTAAATAAACAGCTATTCTTTTATATTTTCTTTACAATACGTGCCTAAATAACGAAATTTTGTGTGAATCACAAAAGAAGTTACTGAGAATACTTAAAAAGGACAATTTTATGAATAAACAATTTCATAGGTAAGCACTTAATATTAATTTGTAAGTCATCGCTTTTTACTTAGAGCTGAGTGTGTGCTTTCAAATATGCAAACATTACTATCACGGTTGAGTTAATATTTAAATAAAAAACAGATCTCATTTTCTTACTACTAATGTCTGTCATATAAATATTAACAGAATAGCGAGGTAACGTTTGCACATTAAATAACTTACCCTAAGGCCTATGTTCTTTAATATTGTAGACAAAGATACGGTCACTTGTTGCGATGACAACGGCCAATTAGCTCGGGACGCAGCAACCAACCCCACATGCGCACCCATTCTGATCCCGCCAAACGACCCGATCCACTCACAGCAAGGAACACGGTGCATGAACTTTGTAAGGACTGGATCAACTCGGTCTAGAGGATGTTCACCACTGAACGCTCCCGCCCAACCGGTAAGTCTCATCAATGCTCTTTAGAACAGAATTATTATTATGAGAATAATAATCAAACATTATTTCATATTTTTATTTACATCATATCACTTAAGGTCTATACATGGTACCATACAAATAAAAATAAAACTGTTATTTAATTAAATACTTTTGTGATTCACTCACTTTAATGTTTTACTCTATTTACTTATGAAATTTAACTATCACATCTAGAAAAAGGGAGCAAATAAAACAAGTAAGTTGAATCATATATGAACGCCTATGTGTTGAATAAGGTAGACATAACTTAATATACACTGCACAAGTACCTATATGCTCTTTTTACATTTACGTCTACCAACAACACGAGGCAGTGCCTTGCAAATAGTATCTAACTAGAGTTTGACTGACAAGTAGAGGGCATAGACCTATTGTTTGCCCTCATATATTTAACTTTCCCTTCCTCCACCTATTTTAGTTCCAGGGCCTGGAGAATTCACCTTTCTCCAAGCACTAGCTGTAAAGGGCTCGGAAAATTTATTAATCCTATGTTAAAAGATCGATCATAACGACAAAATAAGAATTTCGTGTAGGTCGTAGTCACGAAAGGAGGTTTCCTTTGCAGCTTACAACTGTAACAGCTTACATGGACATGTCGCTCGTGTATGGCAGTAGTGCTGAACAAGCTGCACCGCTTCGAGCGTTCCAGGGTGGCCGGCTTCTGACCTTACTAAGAGGAGGGCGCGAGTGGCCCCCTCAGGACCCCAATGTCACACTCACTTGTGAATCTGCTCAGTCGCCTAATGAACCGTGTTATCTGGCAGGTAAGCTTAAAATTTGAGTATTTAAATATGTCAAATCAATTATTTGATGATGTTTAAGACGTTTATATAATAGTCAGAAACATTCAAAGTGATCAAAAGTAATGAAACAGTCAATTAGTATGGCTGAAATTATAGATCGATATCATCGATTTACTCTAGTTGTTTCGATATTTCTGTTCACTTCTGTTGCTTGGTTGATAGCATATCAATCTAAAGCCACTTAAAATAAAATTATCACTATTACAATCACTACTAAATTTAAAAAATGTGAATGTTACTTTGTTTGTAATGCTTTCGCGCAAAAACTACTAAACTAGGTTTGATTTTGTTACATTCCAAATCCAAGTGTATTCCATCATTGTCGTCAGGAACAATTACAACCCGGTTACAATATCTGTGGACCTGATGACGTCACGTCAGCGCTTAGGTACGGTGCACAAAACAAGCATCATGGGGATAGTATTGTAAACAATCATAATTATGAACTATTAATAAAATATATTATACTTTTATTCTTTTATTATTTTATTCTTTTTCAAGAGAACGGGGAGGGGGCTTGACATTCAAGCGAGGTCCACAGATATTGTAACCGAGTTGTACAAGCCTCAACTCAAAAGTATTACGTGGTCGGTGCCCTAACTTGCCCTCAATTCATGCGTTATTTTACTACCAAAACTGGCTATATGAGTCATTAAGGAGCGTGTCAACGCAATACTTAATATTGTAATTTGCAGCAGTTGTCATGGCCGTAAAATATCGAAGTTGGGGATCAGTTAAGAAAATGACTGATTACCTTGTATGTCTATGTTACCGTTAATGTTATAGAGTTACCTATTGATAGACATTATTTTCAAGAGCACAATTCTAAAACGCATACTAATCATAAGGCATAACCTAACCTAACCTAACCAATATAATGTATCAATTTATGCCTTCTAATAAGTAATCGTTTTTAAATTATGCCTAACGATCCCACGTGTTTAAGTGGTACTTAAGTTCTCTTTTTAAGTGGTTTGCTCTTGGTTTTGGTCAAAACTAAATATTAATAAGTTTTTGTTTTATTATGTAAGCATTTGATCTGACTGTAACGTCTACAGGAGATATTCGCGTTAATCAAAGTCCTCATCTTGCTTGTCTGCAAGTCATCTTGATGCGGGAGCACAATCGTATAGCAGACACTCTCGTAAGTCTGAATCCTCATTGGGATGATGAGATTATATATCAAGAAGCTCGGCGTATTCTCATTGCGGAGACACAATACATCAACTATTATGAATATTTGCCTCTTTTGTTAGGTAAGTAGTCTAACTGTACTGTACTCCATTTGATTTAATCTAATCTATTAAAGGAAAAATTAACCCAATTCTTATTCAATTAATTTGTTTTTATGTATGTATATAAAAACAAAACGTGTGTGTATATGTAAGATTGCGACAATTGCTAAGTTATAATTTAACTATTATTATGCTTATCCGCCGTGAAATATATAACTTAAATAAGTTGACAGATTTTTTTTAAATTTTCTACTTTTTCCATATGAAAAAGTAAATAAATAAGTGAAACACTCGATTGCAAAGTGAAATAAGTGAAAATAATAAGTGAAATAAGAACAAAAAGAAAAAAAGGTCCAGTAGTCTTAATTTGTCTTTGGTAATATTTAACAACTAAACCATTGAGTTAGTTACAAGATATCAATAAAAACACACATTAAACAAATAATAAATTTAATACGGAACATAGCGATTTTAATAGGCGGAAGCCATTACAATCTAGACCGGTTCATATCTTCCCAATAAAGGGTCCGGACGGAAAATATATTTCACGCAAATTAGCCTAGCCCAAAGAAGCACTATAAAACGTGTGTTAAGGATACTAGGGTAACGGATAGACATGCATACATGATACATAGATATGTAATATTTATAGAAATATAATACACACATAATGTTTCGCTTTAGAATTTACTATTTGTTTTATGTGTATCATTATTGTTATTATATCATATCCAAATACATGCGAAATATGCATAAAATATTTCTGCTTTAAAAGTTTCCAAAACAGATAAATAAATAAAGGACTTGGACAGTTCCACACTTCATTGCTTTTGTTACATGCACTCGTTGTTAACCCCATTGTATCCAGAGACCCACTATAGCCAACTTTAGTTGACTTTCAGTCCATTTCAAACATAAATTACAAATTGTCATTACAAGACCACGTCACAAAACTGAACTTTCGCTTCCAATTCCAATTTCCCATAACTTTGAAAATAACAGCTGAATGGCAATGGTGTTATTAAAATTTTATTGAAAGAGGGTTGCCCTTTTATTGCCCAAAAGTTGTAGTTAACTTTATAATCTGAAAACTGTTTATATAGAGAATTTCCTATCCGATGTGTTAAACATGTCCCTTTAAATTAGATCATAAATTTAAACGTAGCCTTAAATTTGATATAAACAACTTCACTGACGCAAATAAATGTATTTGGAAGGATATATTACGACATAAACCTTTGAGATAGTCAGTAGAGAACCAATAATATAATTTTAGTTCTGTAAATTTTGTGTGTAGGTATTGAAATTGTATAGTTTACAGTAAAAGTTACCGAAATTATAATTTCAAAATTTATTATACTATTTTTATGTAAGTTTATTGGTACTTGTTTATTATACTTTATTAATACTAAGTTACGAATTAAAATAAACCGTAACTTAGTAACATTGGGCAGTATTAAGAAAGTTAACTGTACATTAAAATTTATTGCGTTGTGTTGTAATGAACGTTCGTTGGAAAAAGGATACTTATTTGCTTCTTCTTTAGTTTCTTACTAATAATTTGTTCATAGGTTACGAAAATATGGTGAAGAATAAACTCATTTACCCAGGAGTTCAAGGTTACGTCAATGACTATAACCCAAATGTGGATCCTTCAGTATTGGACGAGCATGCGACGGCTGCATTCAGGCATTTCCATACTTTAATCAGAGGATATTTAAAGTAAGTTAACTTTGTGGTTTTGCACGAAAATGTTATCTTTTATGTCTACATACCATTGGATTCATGTAACTGATAGTCCAGACGGTATTTTTTTTAAAAGAAACCGTAAATCGTTTCGATATAAAGCTTGTGTAATTTCATTAAGTAAGATATTTAATTTATTCAAATGCAAATTATTAAAAATAACAATTACTAGAGACTTCTTACCAGTAAGCATAGAATCACTGTCATTTTGTACGATATAGTCTAAATTAAGCAGTTTTAACGATACCGAAACCTTTTTTATTCTCAATAAGCGAATTTGAAAGTGTAAAAAGAAGTTATTGAGGTTGCTTAATCTCTACGTAAAATTAAGACACAAGATTTAGAATATAATATTATTATTACTAAACTTCGTGACCCATAGCCACCCACGTCAAATAGTTTAATTAAAAAAATACTAGATATTTTTTATCATATAAAATAGCATTAAAAACGGAAAAAGAAATTAAAATCATATGACTCTAGGTCAATTTTATTATTGTAAACGTAAAACTATAGAGTTCTGATGTGTCAGAAAACTCTGTGCTTTGAATATTTTTCGCGTGGTAGTTTATGCAAAGCCTATTCTCCATACGCATACTTCGTAGAAAAATCTTGTATCCTAGCACTAAGGACATTTAATAGCTTGATAATTTTGATATTCTTTTATTACAGACTCTTCTCAGAAGCGAGGTCGTTGCTTGGTACAGTTCGTCTCAGCGACTGGTTTAACCGACCGCTTATTCTCGAGCTCAGCACGGCTTTCGATGATTTGGCTCGAGGACTCACTGTGCAATCACAAGACTTCAGCGATCAGTTCTGGGATAGTGAAATCACGCAGTTCCTCTTCAAGTAAGTATAAGTTCATAGTAATAGTGGTAGATAATTGAACCTGTCAAAGATTTATCAAAAATAGAGACTTTAAAAAACTTTACCAGAAAAATTCTAAAATATTAGAATATTTCGAATGAGCATTAGATATTATTTAATAGAGAAGCAAGTGCCTACTTATAATAGATTGATTTGTTGCTAGTGGGCACAATAGATATAATGAATAAAAGTATGCTATTAGTTGGAATATAGTTCAGCTTGCAATGAGTTTAAGAAACTAACAATTGTAAACTACAGTTTATGTATGCCTTGATTTAGTTACATACTGCATTTAGATTTGTACTCTTTATTTGAAAAGCTCTCCCTTCAAATGCCAGAACCCTCTTTAATGAAAGCGGAGTTTGTGCAGTAAATATATGTGGGTGTAGAGAATTAGAAAACGTTAACCCATGTGGGTCGGTGGTGTTTTGACTACGAATTGCTTAGGCGTAGATGTTACTTTTAATCCGGGTAACCAATCGCACTAAAATCTAACCCGACATATTTAAGGCAGTACATACCAGGGCTTTATTCAAAAAAACGTCTGAAAAACAAGTGTTGTAGAAAAAATCTGCTGATTTAACTTTGGACATGTTTAATTTACTAATAAGAGATCATGACAACTCCGAATCTATTAAACTTGCATACATCTATCATCGTGAAACAACATCGCATAGTTCAATAGAAGTTTTGCGAACAATAATTTATCGTCGCTATCGCATATTACGTCAGAAACTATGATGGAGTATTCTCCGAAGAGTAACTTAACTTTTTGAGTGGCAGAAAAAGTGTTAATATTTTTGGAAGTTGCTCTTAGAGGAACAATAAATATATTAAATTTGCGAAATAAAGCGAATCGCTGTCGTTAAAAATATGTTCTAATGGTGTGGAGTATTTTATTTCGCTTGTACGTAGTCAAATAAAAAGATGAATGCCGCGTTTATTGTATACATTTAGGTTTGGAGGATCAAGCGAATATGAACTGCTTTTCCGCTTTTTTATAGGTTTATTAACGCCGTCTTAATAAATTTTTCATTGTCCACATGAAAAAAATTAACTTATTACGGAAGTATAAAATTTTTTCATAAATTTCCAAGTGTTTTATAAACCGCTATTCTGTTACCGGCAATTACACGTGATACTTCTTTTAAAATATCTCTTGACTTCATAAATTATTTGCATTTGTAGCCAGGTCGACATAGTCGACATAGACATCACAACATTCAGAGTCACATAAAATCACGATATAGTTCCTTTATATATTCCCAAATAGCCACTACCAAGGATATTTATTTTTTAGTAGTCTTTCGTTGTAAGTTTCAGGATTCTTTTTATGGTTTTCGAAAATTATGCTCGCTACACGAAAACTGTATGATTTTGAAACTATCGAATGGGTCGCAAATTAATTTTATTTATTTATTATACACAATAACATGACATAAAAACACTTCTGAAACAGTATCAAAAATACCAATTCATGTATTACAATACACTGTCCGACATTCATCATCTTGTAGTTGTACAGTTAAATATACAAAAAGTACATTAAAAATACATCCGAAAGAAGGATTCTGTTCTTTTTCTAGTTAAAAGTTTACTTACAATAAGTTTAATACTAATAATAGCACTTACATATACACCAATAAGCCTAGGTAATAAGGTAACGGATAGACAAAAATATACGATACACAGATATATATATATATATATATATATATTAATCAAAGAAATATATATAATAACCCAATACTCAGGTCCTAATGCTCGTATTCATCACACAAATATCTGCCCCTTTTGGAACTGGTACCCAGGACCATCGGTGCGGAAGGCAGGATCGCTACCGTTGCACCAAACGGTCGTGATGATTCTTTATTTATCTATAGACTAGCGACCCGCCTCGGCTTCGCACGGATGCAATGCTCTACTATATTATGCATGTGTTACACTTATAAAACCTCCTCTTGAATTATTCTATCTATTAAAAAATAAACCGCATCAAAATCCATTACGTAGTTTTAAAGATTTAAGCATACATAGGGATATAGGGACAGAGAAAGTGACTTTGTTTTATACTATGTAGTGATACTAAAATTATTCAAATAATTGTTGGCGAATAAACAAATCTAATAAAGGTTTGAGTATATAAATCAAAATGAGTTACATTTCTCACCAATAAATTCTTATTATTCATCTAAAATTAATATTTATTGACTTAATATGGCGCCGGTTAAACTTTGTCGTTAAACTTGAAAGTTCATTGCCAGTAATTAACTGTATTGTTTAATATATTTTGACATTACTCCTACGAGTATATGAAAACGTAAGGTTTCTTTAGTTTCCTAGGTGGAAAATTCTGAGGAAAGGAGAATATATAAATAGCACACAAAATATAACTCATTCAAGGTATAAAATAGATCTTAAAATATTAAGATTAAAAATTCAGAAAACGAAAAAATAAACATTTAAATAAATCAACACCAATTATTCAGTTAGATAGTGAGCAGAGCAGCTTCTACTATAGATACTAAATAACCGATAGAATACATGTATAAGTATAATTATAACAAGTAATACAACCATTATACTATAATATATATTTAAATACTTATACACTCTAACGATTTCGATTCGATTTTGGTACCCACGATGCTTGGTGCACTAGGCTCCACTACCATTGCAGCCTTCGTCTCTGCGGTGGTCTTTTTTAACCGACTTCAAAAAAGGAGGTTATCAATTCGATCCGTATGTATGTAATATTTTTAGAATTGCACTATTTTTGTAGTAGTCTATATCAGCTTCTAAATAATGGGTGCCGAATTTCATAAGTGGATGTATGTTTTAATATTTGTTTGTTTGTCTGCGTATATCTCAAAAACTGTAAGTTGAATTGCAAAGCTTGTTTCGGACTAAGTATAAACCAACTTAGCAAACTATTCAAGTTTCATCGAAAACAGTTCAGTAGTTTGTGAAAAAGAGTCACTAAGAAAACGTGTCGTTTGTAAACAGCATAATTCTAAAACAACAAAGATATGGTTAAGTTATTAGTTTCAATTACAACTGACCTAAAAAACCAAGACATTAAAATGTAATTGTAATTTATTTAATTAAAAACTAAAAAGGAAGAAACAAATGATTTTTTTTATACACAAAAGTTCATTATTTTATGGGATTGTTCTGCAGATATTTTGTCATATCATTTGTACATCAATGATTTTTATTACATCTTGTTATTTGTATTCTAATTGATGTAACAGGAAAGCCCTGTTCAGCAATATGCAATACTTAGCAATGAAGCCTCAGAATTTAAGTATATTTATTTTGCTTTTCCATACTTGATAACAATATTTACTCAATTAAGGATATACAAAAAACCTACACCACAACCAATATAAGGCTTTGGATAGTAACATTTATTAATGACGCTGGTGTAATAACAGGTTGTCATGGCATATAAAAAACACACATTAAAAATCGTAAATACGTACTCAAATTATCTTTTTTCCCATAAACATCGTATGTTAAATCGTTGACTGTATAAACACGTTGTCGCTAGGTATTTCTATTAAAAAAAAATAATTCTACATTGAATTTATTATTAAGATTAGGTATTGTTTAGTCTTGAAAGTATTTAAATTCGGTACATGTTTAAATATATAATTTTGACATTTAAGTTATAACGTAATTTACTTTAAGCCCATTTTAACATTAAAACTTAATAAAAAAATATTCTTCATCGAAACGCAATGTTAATCAATTTAGGATTAATTATCTTTTACGCTCTCGACTTTGTAAAGTAAATTAATCCACCAGGAAATTGATCAAAAGGCTCTTAAGTTATCACGAAATAATATAATTAACTTATCCCTTGTAAATACCGACAGTGTTTGTGACGGCTGGCAGATAAAGATAAAATGATTTTTAATCAATATAACCATTTATTTTACGATGCATATATTAAACGTCAACAGCTACGCCATAGCTAAAAGATGGAACTGGATGTGCCATGACATTAGTGTATTTTGTATCACTTCAGGAAATGAAAACATACATCATAATAATTGTTTGGACTTGAACCTGAGTTTCTGTCTGAATAAGATTTTCAAATGGTACAAGGCGATGGAAAGGGATACAATAATATAAATTATGTGTTTATAACATTAGTATATAGGGCGACATGTATCCACCTAACTAAAATGAATTAATATGCAAATATATTCACTCCCCGAATGAAAACAACACGTACATAAATACACGTGTAGGTTATTATCCTCTTTTACTTCTTACATCGCTCCCTGATTACAAAACACAAACTTTGGTACGGGTTTCGTTATACATGTAAGCAAAATATTACTTGATGTTTAGCTCACGATGATCCTCAGGATCAACGTTGGGATATTGTCGTATTGCCACCGCATTTCATGTATATATTCAAATTATTTTGGGTCATCTGTCCCTATGTTTAGAGTGTAAAGACTCGGTCTGTACAATGAATCTTTGTTGGCGGTTTGGACCATAACCTACTCCTAAGGAACAGTAGCGATCCCTGTTCTATACTGGGCAGTTTTTATGTATTAAAAACTTTTGGTAATAAAGACCAATAAACCTTATTTATATTCGCGTAATATCTTGGCATGTGCGTGTTTTGATAATTCCTTGTACTTATTTGAGAGTTGACTTTGCGAAATCCGGAGATAACTTGTTGTTTGTTATTAAGGGGCTGGGAAAAGCTTCGTGAGAGAATACTGCGTACGTGTACGAGAATGAAGAGGGTTAAAAGCGTGACAGCAAGCATACAAAGACTTATTATCATAGGCTTCTAACTAACTAACTTTTGCAAGGACCAGTCATAGGATGAGTGATCAATGAAATTTTTTTACCTCTCGTTTCTTCGCGTTTACGGTGGCGCGTTAAGTCGTTCGGTCTGGAGGAGCCGTAGTGAATTTATGATGGTTTAGAAATTTCCTCAGGGACTCCCTCTCCATTTAGAAAACCACTACGGTAGCTTGGTCCGTTTAAGGGTTTCGTCGTCTCAAGGGGTGTGTAATATAAAATGTAACAAGTAATCTCATAATACTTACAACAAATCATTTCGATTTACATCATATTTTATATAATATAATAACCAACGATAGATATGAATTTCAAAATATCTTTAATACATAGAACGACTTTTTCATATAAAATCGTTAACCTTAAAAATCACATAACATATTATTATATACATATAATTCTCATTTAATCGAAACTTAGTACACATTGAGTATTACTATCAATTTAAATAATATTAATATGTTATGAAATTTAAAAAGCTTACAGTATGTAGACAAGCATGCAGCATGCAAGTAAGCATGTAAACGAACATACAGCAAGCATACAAACAAGCGTGCAACATACAGGTAAACCTGCAAGCAGAAACCTTTCTTCAAGCACAAATCTTTGATAGTTTTACTAATAAAAAATATTTTAAGTCATCTTTATATCAAATAATACTAGATTAAATAATGCTTATGTGGAATAAAATAAAATATAATAACCATTATGCCTTTTGTATTTTATAGGTAATAATTTAAAATAAATATTACAAGATATAATCCTGACAATAAAAGAAGTGACGTCAGTTTTTAAGTTTAATGTTCATTAAGAAATATGAACGTCCTTGAAATTCGTCCCAAACCTAGGTTATGAACGCAACAAAATATTATGTTTTAGTTATGTATGTATAATACAACGAAATACGATTCGAACTCTAATCTAGGAATACCTGTCGATTATCAAGTGTCATGCGATAAATAACATAAATAAATATAATAATACCATACGTTCTGTGTTGGATTTTATGGGCATTTGTCCGAAATGTTAAGGTTCGGTAAATACCATTGGCTCCGGACACATATAACATTTGCTGTGAGTTATCTAGCACACAACTATGACAATTATGTAGTCAGTTCACTCTCAGATTTTACAAGTAGTTCTACATGGTTGGTTTGAAAGTTAATTTTGATAATACTATTGAAAATACCAATCACAAATTACTCTTGCCCAATTTTTAGGGCGTTTTATTTCACGGGTTTTTGTTTGGACTCAATTGTGCAATGTAACAACAATGTAACATAATTTACAGAAACAAATGTGTATAGTAAAAAGAGAACTAATTTTTACAAATATCATATTAAAATAGCGATGTTATGCGATACCAAAAAGGTTAGCTATGGAGCGCGTAGCAGTTTATTTAATATGGAATCAACAAAAGTGCCTACAGATTTTATCATTAAAGTGAATGAGTACAAAATGAAAAAAATCTCTCCAGGGAACTTGCGGACCTTCTTTTGTTAAGTGATAACAGCGCCTTTATTTTTCTTCTATGCAATATATGTGATAAATATGCAAGCAATATGACGGGAAATGTTATTGTTCATTTGTATATGATCTATCATAACTATCATAAGCATTATAACTAAAAAACAATATATTTTTCTTGACGCTGAAAAGTAAAAAATCCTTGTCACAGTGTTTGACCGCGATGAACTCCGAAACAACTCAACCGGTTTTGACGGTTTTTTGCTGAATCTGTTCCAACTTAAGACATAGGACAGGCTTCATTTTAATTTATAACACATCAACGCGTGGTCGGGTCAGCTAATTGGTTGGTGGTTTTATTTCTCTTGTTGATATTTGTGTTGTGGTGGATATTAGTGTATAATAATGGTGGATTATTAACCACTAAGTGCTTGTGAACATATAAGAGTGTTGGCAAGTGTAACAAAGCAGCGGAAGTTGTTTTTTCCTGCTCTCTCAAGAAGTACACGGGGTGGTTTCAATAAAACCCCACACATTTACTGAAACCTAGCAAAAATATAAAAAAATATAACTGACAATTATACTTACTTGACACTGGCTAAATACACAAATCGTTCAAGCCATAAATAAATTGTGCCCTGTGTTATGTTATGATGCATGATAGAGTCAAATAGCACTCACCTTTCACATTTAAGGGTGTTGTATAAGGCGACTAGGGTACTAGAGGTGAACACCATACACCTTCCGTTGACCATATAATGGGTGACCATATAGTGTTTCCCAAATTATGGTCTATTACTGCGACCTTAAATCCTACGGAAATTACGTCATGACCCTCTATTTTCTGAGGAAGTCTCTCTAGCTGTGATCGTCTTTCGATTGTTATGACGATGATGGTTATATTTTGTATGATATTTTTGCTATAATATTTACATGAAGCACATGTTCTCAGGCGTAACAACACTTTTGGAGGAGATTTGCGTGCGACTGACATCCAGCGCGGTCGAGACCACGGTTTGGGCACTTACGTAGCGACTAGAGCTGCATGTGGTCTGCCAGTACCGAAATCTTTCCGCCAATTACAGGACTTCATATCAGCTGAGGTAAGTCAAGTTAATCATATGGTAAATTATTGAAATAAATTGTAGTTCTAAGAATTTTGAATATTGGTAACTTAGTTGATGAATATTGATAGATAATTTTTTTATGTAGTGTTAGGTAGTTTTTATTTTTTTATGTTGTCCAACCTGGTGAAACCTATATTAAAATAATAAGTCCCTATACAATTTTTTTGATTGTGTGCTGTTTTTTGTGAATATAAAGTTTAATATTAAGCTGTTATTATTAGCGGACACTGATGATGATACGTATATATTATATTTCAATCAACCTCTTTAAAATAAGCATGTTTGATTATATGATAATTTTAAATAAAAATTAAAAAATAATAAAGATTTGGCAACTGGATACATTTCTATATTCTGTTATGGCTAATTAAAATGTTACCTTGTTTATTAAATGCTACTCAATAATGGTAAAATTACGATAATACGACACGGCATAATATTGCTATTTTTAGTAATGAATTAGTAAAACTTTGATATCATTATATAATTATACTTTTATATGTATATTTTATGCATTTTTCGGTAGCTCAATTGGCAGAGCCTTGCACCGGATTTCCAAAGTTTGCGGGTTCGATTCCCGCCTGAGAATTCACTTGTGAGCCGAGTCGATTTTTTCTAGTATTTTTCTATTATAATAATTTATACCTATTATGATTATTTAAATTAAAACTTCAATTGAAACATTATTGTGCATTTATTTATACTAGTAGTCATTTAAAGTCTTAAATGGACCTTTGTCATTCCATTTTTTTGTCAAAGGTAACCAAATCTGTGACGGTCAAGTTCTATTATCGGTTCTGTGTGGGAACTTTAGAATATTAGAATTAAAGTAAGATATAATTATCACTTTGAAGAAATGTGATTCATATTTTTTCTGTTTAGAACGTGCAAGTTCTGGAGTCTATCTATCAGAGCGTCCTAGACATAGACTTAGTGGTAGGGGGTTCTCTAGAACGCAATGTACCGGGAGCGTTGGCAGGGCCCACCTTCCTGTGCATCCTTACCGAGCAGTTCTATAAGACAAGGGTTGGAGATAGATACTTCTTTGAGAATGGTGCTGATCAAGTCATCGCTTTTACACTAAGTGAGTATAAACGTTTTGATTTATTAACAACTTACTAATGATTGTATTTTTTGTCATTCAAGCATTCACTGGTTTATTTTTAGGTACCACTACTTTAAATGTATTCGACAATCGATGAAGAAAAAAAAGGTAGATTTGTTAGGTATAAAACTAAAGAAATTATTACTAAAATATTTCAATTTCTCTTACAGGTCAGTTAACTAAAGCTGGCACGTTCACAGTACTCACACTTATGCAATTTCACTATACAGTATGTTTAAAAATAAATGATTTTGATTCATAAATGTAGGTAAATTAGAGTTCGTTTTTTAGTAAAATGGGTGGGTTGTAAATAAATTAATACAAATATTCGTGTTACTTGTTTATATTATGATTATTACATTATTGCTTTTAATCAGAATCGTAAATTAAATCTTCTACCCCACTCAAACTGTCATCGCTCGAAGAACTTGATGTTTCGCCGTCGGAATTTCCTACTGTTATTATAAATGAGTCAGTGAAATTATCCACTTTTGGTTCCAGTTCAATATATCGTTCCTCATGTACTCGCGTCTTTCTCCAAATGTCACTAAACATATCCATAGTAATAGAATCGGCTTCTTTTCTAAACAATTCCTCCACAGTTGTCAAGTTAAACTTAACATTTTGTGATGCAACTTTCCCTTTAATAATACCCCACAGTAACTCTATGGGATTCAGTTCTGGGTGGTAGGGTGGTAGGCGTAATACACTGTGTCCGTGATCTTCGAGTATTTTATCAAGTACAAATTGTACATGGCTTGGCTTATTTCTTTTAATAATATCATATATTATAGGTTTTGTGTTTATTTCTGGGTATGATATGTTATATTTATCCAACCAAGCTAACATGTCACTTTTTTTTGAATTCGAGGTGGGCACTCGATCCGATACGACGTTGTGATACGATGCATTATCGACTACTAAAACTGACTGAGGCGGTAAATTTGGAAGAAGTTTTTCTGTAATCCATTTCTGATAGTTACCAGCATTCATATTACTGTGATAATCTCCCGTTTGCTTTTTTGCTGGATAGATAAGCAAAGCTCTTGGAACGAATCCATGTTCCGAGCAGGCATGAACTATCACTAGCATATCGCCTTTGGAAATAGGTACTTTACAACCTTTGCTCGTTTCGTCGGCCCATGCTCGTGGCAATGTATGCGAGCTGTGTATATAAGTTTCATCCGTATATATTACAGGTCGGCCTTGTGATCTATATTCTTGCAGTTTCGAAAGATATAATGTTCTTTTGAGTCTGATGTGACTTTTTTCAATGAGTATTTTTTTATTATTTTGTATCTTTCTCCATCTGAAACCTAGCCTCCGAACGATCTTCCTTAGTGAAGAAACACCACCCTCAAAGTTGATACTTTCTTTCAACACTTCTAATAATTTTTTCAATGTGGGAAATGTATGCTGAACCAGATGGAAGTTATAGATAGTTCGCCTTATGACTTCTTGATCAAAACTATCTACTGTAGATTTTTTTGCTAACCTTGGTCGCTTTTTACCCGGTGTTCTGAAAGTAACTTGATGCGCCAATCTTTTCGGTGCTTGCGGTTCTCCTTCTTTTGAGGTAGATGGTTGAGATGTTGCATCAGCTTTCACAGCCGCTGTTACTTGATTGCGTACTTCACAAACAATTCGTTGAACACTTCTCTGAGAAACACCAGTCGCCTCCGACGTCAAATCGTACAAAGTTTTCATTGGAAGATATCCACCATCACTGTTTTTATTGTGATGCATGAAATAGTTAAAAACATTGTACACGATTTCACGAGATTGTCCCTTCAGAGTTTTTCCGGAACCAATTCTTTCCGAAGACATTTTATTCTAACCTCTAAATAGGTAAATAAACACACGCGCCGCGCACCGATCACACGTGACTAACGCGCTAACATCACGCTGTATTTATAAACAGTAGAAAACCAAAAACAATAACTGTCCCCTTCACGCTCATAAGATAGACCGCGCGCGAAAGAGACGGGCATACTTTTCATGATGCCTATGCAGTACGACGTCACGCCGCACGCTTATTCACAGACGCTACACAAGCGCAATGTGTAAATGTGTTGATCGTGCCAGCTTTAATTAACTGACCTATAGGTATCGGTGTCGAGCTACATGTTTATCATGATATATATACCTTGTATTGTGGGTGTGTCCATACCGTGAACAAACGCCCGTCTTGTACCTACTTTTATATTCACAACTACGCCTACTCACGACCACCAATCTTCCGGCGGCTGTCGGCTCGGCGACGTCGTCGTCGTGAAATAAACACTTTAAACTCATTTTATAATCGGTAGATAATTCAAAATTCAAAATTTATTATATTACATATATTATTCTTACTCACAATGCTTACTCTCGCATTCTTTTGTGGGTGGGTATTTGTGGGTATTATTAAGATGGGGTTATGTTTGGCCTAGCTAAAAGTTTTAGATTTTTCTATATTAACTTTAGATAATATATCTTAAGATTATTTATTTGCATATTTATTTGCTAGCAAACCTTGTCTCAGAAATGAGGCGGTTTTTAAACCACATCCTCACGTTATCCCAGCGAGTGTACTTCTAATTGACAATTATTTCTTCATCTTTGACAATTATTTCTTTATTATGTAAAGAATATCTGTGGGTGGAAAGGGAATTTAATCCACGAGTGGGATAGCTTTGGGCCGTGAGGCGCCCGCTTTAACTTGATTCAAAGGAATTTAAATGTTGTTCCGAAGAGACAACTCCTTTGCGAGTTTATCACGAATTTGGCTACGCTGCGCCCTAAATATCTCACACGGCTTTTCATTATGTAGCGAAACGTGTCTCACTTGTGCGTTCTTCTGAATAAAGACTTAAGTAACTTGTTTCATTACGTATAATAATAATTAACATGAGAGTTAGGTGATCAAATTTCGCAACAAAATAGTTCGCGTCGTCAGGAGAAATGTCCAATACATATAACGTGTCACAATAAAAAAAGTTTGTCAATGTATTGTGTTGTATTACTACTTTGAGTAAAAATCTTTAGCAATGAATCTTTGTTCCTAGTGGAAAAATATGCATTTAAATCACAAATATTTTACCGTCTAAGTAAGTCAATCGCAATAAAACTATAATTAATTTCTCACACGGATAGTAAAGGTCTCAGTATACGTAACGGGTTAATTCCTCGGACGGAACGGAGATGTACCGTGTGTGGTTTTAAAACTTACGTACAGTGACGGTCTTAAACAATAGACGTGCTAGTGCCGGACTAAATTTTAGCCCAATTGTTTAATTTTTCTGCTGAAAATTAGCAATTATTGCCATAGCGTTAGATGAAGAATATGCTTTGCCAAAAAAAGAAGACGTTTACATCCTACATGACAAAAAAAGAGATGGAAGATGAATACCATACTCTTATGAGGAATTGGTAGACCCAATTTTATTCCTATTTTTCTTTTTAACTACTTAATTACAGATTAATTACAAATAACAATGTTCTATTAACAATTTATTTACAACTTATCGTCGCCGTATAGCGAAAAGTCACCAAGTCGCAATTTGGCCAAAAATGAGTTAGAAGTGTCATCAAAATCACCGATTCTTCAGATTTTATTCTGACTACCATATCCATAAGTATATGATATGGTTTTTATTTTAGGAAGTGCAAAACATCACTAATTATTCATGTCGTCTGCTACATTAAGCGAAAATTAAACAATTTACTTAAATACTTTTTCCCTAATCGGAAGAATTGCAAACCTGTATCTAAGTGCGGTTGGTTAGTTTCATCGTTTTGAATAATAACTCTAAGGTTGGGTCAAATCTATTCCAAAAACGAACTAAATAACTGGATTAGTTTTGGAATTACTGTTTCAATTCGAAACATGACAGTGACGAATAATTAAGTACACTAGTGACTATTCGATCGACATTTATGATAATTGACATTTTGTATGTAAGAACGAGAAATCATTAAAGTTATTTATTTAGTTCTATGCTATGGTCACAATGTTTACTAATTATTTTACTTAAAATCTCCATACATCTGTAATACTTGGGCGAATTTCGCGCGTAACTTGGTTTGTTAATTGCTTTTGAGTTTTGCCAACTCGGAAGTTAGTGATTTTTAATGTCGTCTTTTACTTCGACTGATCTGCATGTGTATTAATGCTATATATCATTAAATAAATATGAAATAACAATTTAACAAATATATGAACAATTAATTTAACTAATATGCTCTTGTATCGAACAGTTGGTACTTACTAATGCCGTCACCGATAGTGGTTTTATGTCAAATGCATATCCTAATGCAAACATTGCATAGTATATTCTAGCGTACAAAGTAAGAATAAAAAATATTAATTAATAGTTAATATCAACCAGGATATTTCCTATACTATAATAGTCTATACTACTTCTCTTCCGATGTCGGAAGCTAAGATAATGGTCTTATATATCTTATTGGTCTTTATCGCAAAAGTATTACTTCCCAAGAACTTGATTCATAGTATGAGTCTCTACTTACCCGCAAAGATATTGAAGACTAAGTGAGCCAGACGTTAACGAGCAAAGTAAAGACGAATTAAATTAAAATGTTATCATTAAACTTTTACTAGGATTCCGAATCTTTTAATTGTCAAATACAAACATTTTAGAAATTTATACTCAATAATTGTAGTTAATAATTACTTAACTGGAGTTATTCTCTTTGAAAATTCACTAACTTCATTCTAAAAATGAATACCTAAAATATCGACACAAGATTTCAAGTTAAAAATAACTAAGTTTGTTTTTTTATTTATAATCTCGGAATATAATGTAGTACCATTGATTACAGCAATTTTATATTATGCGTTTTTTTTTCTTTAATATGGGAACATAAAATAAAAAAAATGTCATACCAAATTAAATTTGTGATTTTATTTGATTTATAAAATTTTAAACCTTCATTACTCAAAACACCATCGGATTTATTTGGTGACTTCCCGCTTTACGGTGACGTTATATATATATATATATATATATGTGTGATATTTAAGATCCTCCGCAGTTGGCTTTTTATACGATCGTTTATATAAGTCAAAATAATTTTTTAGTCAAAATTGTAACATAACCTATTTTTACTGCACTCGCAGACCGATGCTATTTTTTTAATAATCAATAAACAAATATATGAGATTATATCGCTTATCATATACTTAAAATGCAAGAATTAATTACCCTTTTTTCCGTTATTCTTGTTGCAATAAACAATGGAAACTACATAACTTTTCACTTCACTTTATAAACAGTTGACAAAACAGTTCACGTGTAGGTTGTGTGCTGCCGCTGTCTCTCTTCTACTCGGACGCATCGGCCGATGGAGTGAAGAGTGCGTGCAGTCGGCGTTCATCTATAATCTAAAAATTTATAAGACGTTATCACGTCAATAAAAAATGTGATCCCGATCATAAATCATTAATTTCGAGGTCGTTTCGTCGGTTAGAAGCTTAGCTTTTTCCTGGACGGCTTATTTAGAATTATTCGTATATTCGTAGAGCCTCTAACTTAACCTTCTGTTTTGTATAAACAGAAGTTGGTATTAGATTTACCAATAATTAAGTCCTTTTGATAAAGTTTTTCTTAATATAACTGGACTTAAAAGATTGAATTTTAATAATCTATTGTCATGTAGGTTGTGACATTTGGAGATTTGGCTATTAATTTCGGCCGTTGGGAACTTGTGGTTACCTGTGGGTTTAGGTGACAGTAATCTTACGATAGTAATAAGAGTCGGTGGAGGTTATAACTCCCCGTTACACGTTGTGGTTCTCTTGGGTTTCAAAAATTATATAAAACTGGGAAACCGACTCTCAACTTATTTCAAACAATGAGCTCCGAATTGTTTATTGAAGCTTTCTTTGTTCGAAAAAACGTTTCACCGAATTATTATTTTTTATATATAAAGATATTTAATGATTGTAACTATATTCTTACCTATCAGTGGCGTGGGGTGAAAAAAAAGGAAGGTAAAGCCGGACCAAAAAACGGCTAATGCGTAATTAAACAAAATATCATATTATAAAAAAATATGCAATAAATTACATACCTGACCTGAGTGTGTTCATGTGTTGTGTTAGTTTACCTTTTCCATAACTACGACGAAATGTTAGGTTTGGTGATTTGCTTGCGTTGCGTGCGTTGTATGCAATTTATCAGTTGTTAGTGTTCACCACCTTCACCATACATGACATCACTGGTATTATATGAACAGTGCATGTCGAGTATGATAAAAGTGGCTTTGAAAAAAGCCGTTTTAAGCACACGTCACTCGCACAGGGGTTATAATATATAGAAAAACAAGAACCAAAAATAAGTGAAACTTCACTTGCTGAACATATTCTACTAACTATATTATTACAAATGGTGAATGTTTTTACTTAATTACGCGAAAATGGCTTCACGAATTTGGATGAAA
Organism: Calamotropha paludella; assembly: GCA_927399485.1. Lineage (NCBI taxonomy): Eukaryota > Metazoa > Arthropoda > Insecta > Lepidoptera > Crambidae > Calamotropha > Calamotropha paludella. The sequence goes on along the minus strand of OV656815.1, from coordinate 13,440,899 downwards.
TTTGGCATGCATGTAGCCTTGGACACGGAATAGAACAATCAACATGGCCTGAATTCCACACATACGAAATCGCAGGCATAAGCTAGCAAATAAATATCAGTAGAAATATTGGATGTTTTTATTTTGTTACTTGTCGTTTGTCGTCTGTCTTCGCCATATATATATTCTATAACCCGATAAATTTACGTAACATTTTTTTTGATAAATTATTTATTTATACATGATTTTAAATTATAAATTATTTTATTTGTATTCTAACATAATTCTACGGTTTTTCTTTACGAAATGAGCCAGAATCCTTTCATAAAAGTCGCTTTTTTGTTGCAATTTTAACAATAGATGTTTTTCAATTGATATTACTCCGAGATTTGATAATCTTGCCTCACTTTGGCTGTTTCGTGTATAAGTATGAATCCGCTTCAATGCCGAAAACGACCTTTCCGCGGAAGCCACCGATACGGGAAGAGTCAAAATAATTTGACATAAAATTAAAAGCTGAGGAAAAGCTTCATTCAACGTGGATTTAAAAAGATATAAATAAAGTTCGTAAACATCTAAATTACTAATTGATGAAGTACTGTATAAAACTTTTAATTCGTTTTTTAAGGCGTGAAAATCAAATATATTTGGAAATTCGGATATTAATTTAGACACGCTTTCCTCAGGAAAACTACTACGGTAAGTCGCGTATTTCGATTTGTTGACTAAATCAAGAAAAGTTAAGTTCTGAAAAGATGAATAACGGGAGTTTATTTGGCTTTTGATGTTATCTATTATTTCAACGAATAAACGCTTGTATTGTGTTTTTAAGTCAATTTCTGTATCCAGCCGCCGGCGTCGTCGTGGTGGTTCACAATATTCCTGAATACTACTGAAAATAAAATCAAATTGCTTTAAAAACTCTTCTGACATCCAAGATTGAAATGCATTTATTTCTCTAACTGAGGTTTCGATGTCGACTTGTTTGGTTTGAAGCAAAGCAAATAAAATGTCAGTTCTGGCAAAAAACTCCGAAAAAACATGTAAAAGGAAACAAAATTGCATATCTTCTAATTTACTTACAAACGACTCCGACATGGATACAGAATCAACATCCCACGATTGGGGATCATCTAATATATGATTAAACGTTTCAATCATATCTAACCTGCAATTAAATATAACATTAATAATGCGTGAATGATAATGCCATCGCGTTTCAGCTACTCCAGGCATACGACGGTCGGAAAACTGTTTTAAAAGATTTGACCGCTTCGACGATTTGTTGAAAAACCTGACAATTCCATTGATATGACCAAAAAATGATTTTAACTCCGAAATATTTTCCAAGGATTTGCTTAAAACCAAATTAAGTATATGAGCATAACACGGTACGAAACGTGCGAGAGGGCATTGACCCCGTACTAAAGACTGAACGCCTCCGCGTTCACCTGACATAACGGCCGCACCGTCGTATGTCTGACCGATCAATTTGTCTTTGCATCGATATTGTTCAAGAATATTAAGCAACTGAGTCGCTAATACAGCCGCTGTCCGGCTTTCACTAACGTCGTAAAAACCTACAAATCTTTCCTCCAGACCGTTTTCGGTTAAATAACGAAATATGACTGATAATTGTTCCCTATGACTAACATCTGGGGTTTCGTCTATCATGACTGAAATGAATTTAACTTGGCTAATCTCAGACCTAATCTCGTCTAAAATTACCGCCGCGATGCATTGTATAAGATCATTTTGAATGTCTCCCGAGAGACCGGTAAACACGGAGTGTGAATTAGATGAACATTGATCAAGATGAGAGTCTATAACGCTGTCGTACTTACTCAAATAAAACAATGTTTCTACATAATTGCCACGATTGTCTGAATTTAAGTTTTCACTATGGCCGCGGAAAGATAACTCCTGTTTTCCAAGAAGAACAACAGTGTCAATTAAACGTTTCATTAAGTTTCGATTACGCTCCACTTTTCGATTATGGGCTTCATAACTATTACCGAAAAATGTTTCTATTCTATTATTTCCAAAATCGTGTAATAATAAACAACTGCGTAAATGTTTTTCAGTTTGAGTATGTTTCCTAGCCGAATTTGTCAAATTATTAATGTCTGAAAAACCCGTTTTATTCCAAGCACTGTTTGTATCGGAAAACAACAAACATGGAAAACAAAATAATTTATTTAATTTGCAACTGCCCGTTAACCAATTGTATTTATCATACATAGAACTGTGAAAATGTTTGAAAAATCCGTCTTTACGCCTATAATCAATTTTTATATCGGGACAAGCCCGTCCATTTTTTATGATATATTTTTTATTTTCGAAAGATTGGAGAACGAAGTTAAGTCATTTAATAAGTAATCTGTAAGACAACAGTCAATTTGTATCAATGCCGCCATTTCTCGTCTAACCGCGTCACGACAAATAACAAAGTTAAATAAACTATAAAGACAAACCTTTACGAGGAAACGAAACAAACTATTTATTACAGACTAACACAACACTCGGCAAGTAAAATTTCACTTATTTTTCACATCTATTCATTCACATAAACAATAATTCACATAAATGCTAATTTATAGCATAAATTACCCGTGCTGACCGTGACCGCGTAATGAGTGATCTGTGATCAATCAAGCGAGTGTCAGCCTCAAGGTCGAGGTCGCGCGAAACTAGACGCTCAAGCGAAACGAAACCTTAACGTGAGACAAATAAAGATTGGTAGGCTATCCGAGATCGAGTTATCTATAAAAAATTATTACGAGGCTTTTGCATGTATTTGTTTATGTATGTGTGAGTGATTTGCATACATTTGGCATTTGTAAATTCCCAATATTTTGATCGGGTTGCCGGAGCGGAGGAGCGCGTCGCACTTGTCGCGTCATATGATTGTAAACTGTGTTTGTGTGCGTTTGCTATTTCAAATACATTGCGTATCTTGTATACGGGATATAGAAGAATATTTTTACAAAGCGCGCAATGTAATTATGGCGTTTGCAATCCGAAAGCCGTTGAACTTCGGCTTACATTACAAAGCGGGGTAAGCTATTATTGAAAATAATAAAAAAATTATTAGTGATCGCCAAGGCAACCCGATGGGAATCGTGTTATATGCACGCGTCGCCACTGTTACCTATGTTCTATTGTTTATGGATTGGAGTTGGATTGGATTAGCAGTGAGGATATGTAGATATACATTTACTTCCTTTGCTACAGCTCCGTACGTTACTGAAAATACATAACGGTATGCTCAAAAACTAAAACCTCTGGGCCGAATCCTCCATTCCACTGGGGTATCGCGGGACCGTTGTGGCTGTTTCTACTTTTTTTTAACGGGTGGAAAATACAGTATACTCGTACATACTGCTTCCCTAGAAAACGAAAAAGTTATGTAGATAAATCTTGAAAATAGAAAACAGAAATATTAAAAAACAAAACTAAATTATTAGGCGAAATGTGTTTTTGGTAAACAGAGCTTCGGTAAACAATTTCGTGCGAGTATATTCAATAAAGTATTATTGTATTTTATGGAATTGTTATTATTACGTGGATTTAAGCTTCTGAATAGATGTTATATTCAAAATGTAGGCAAGCCATACAGGATATTCGTTCAATAAATGTAGCATGAAATATAAAATAAAGTGTTCATATTTATAAAATAAATCGCCAACTAGAAATGATGACTTTTAATATTAATATTAAAATAAAGTGTTGTTTCTTTTCATGTTTTTGTCACACAATGTTAATCATAATATTGCATTCGAAACGTTAGAGTTGAAAGTAGCTGCTTATTGAATGAAGTATTTTTTTTTAATATAAAAAATGAGTTGAAAATATTGTTCATTGTTAAACATCTTTAAACTTACCAAGTCTGCTTGGTTGAAGCTGTCATCTGAATATTTTGCCGATTGTTATTATTTCATTCTTTTTATTTAGCCTTTCATTCTTGGGATGGCATAAGAAGCCGTCTCGGTTTCGGCTGTATTTAGTCAAGATGGTGGACTGTGTCTAGTTCCTCGTATAGAGATTATATATTTTTTTACAGTGGGGGTATGGATTTTATATCATTTCATATTAAGTAACGATAAAGTCGAAACGTCGATCATCGCGTTTCACCCAAAATTCTCGAACATGGGCAAATTAGCTAACTCAACTCTACCTTCCGAAACACTGTATGTTTTGAAGTAGTTGTTATCGAGGCAGATTTAAACAGATAAATTAAGCCCATCCACCAACAAAACCACAGCATAAATTATTTTATTTATTAATATCTGTCCCGGCACCATTAAGAGTAAAGCTGGTGGGCAAGTCACTACCAAATTGTGACGGTAGTTTTTTTTCATAATAAGGGCCTATTTCCATTGCAGTAAGTAAATGAATAGCTGATAATTACAATAATGATGATTCTCCTCTTCACAGGTCAACTCGACTCAGTCCGAAATGGTGCGTCCATGGCTCGATTAATCTGTGATAACAGTGACGGAGTTCAGGCTATGCAACCAAGAGCCTTCGAGTCAATAAGTAACAGGTATAAAAAGAAGATTGTTTTATTCAAAGCAGAGAATAGTTTGGCTTTTGTAATAAGATATCGACGCGATTCCTACACCACATCAAACACGAGTTAGTTTTGTCCATGTTTTAATGTAATATTAGACAACAACACAGCTACGATAAAGAAAACATTTACCCGGCTGGGGATAGACCCAGGACCTCGGAGTAGCATTCGACCACGGAGCTCGTCAAATATCGTCGCATTTTATTGTAATAAAGATCAAATAACGTGGACATTCTTATATTTTTTAAAGTATTTTTAGTAGTTCGACTTATGAATGCGAATATAATGCATAACACAAGGGCTGGTCATCGTATAGATGACTAAAAATGTATTTGATCTCTAGTTCGTCGAAAAAACATTTTATCCGATTGGCACCAACCACCATTAGATGTGCACTGTTGATTATAATTAATTTTCCCTAGGGCATTTTCATTGATAAGGAAGGCCCTAGTAACAGAATCTATAATCTAAGAACACAAATTTGTTGTTTGTGTGTTTGTCTGTCCGCTCTCATTCCCGCTCTTTTTCCATTATATACGCGTTACCATAGCAACGCGTTACCGGGTCAGCTAGTAAAAATAATGATACTAAACGAGTTGTTTGTTTTGCAGGAATCCACTGCTGCGCTGTGACCAGATACCATCCATAGATCTCTCATTGTGGCAAGATTCAAGTTATAAGAAATAATAAATATATAGTTTGTAATTATATATAGTCATAAGGTATTTTTAGGGGTTGATTGTAAAAAAACTACACCAAACAATTTGTGTGTTCGCAGAACTTTTCCTATATTCACCAATGAAGGAATAAATATTGAAGGTTAGTATCACAAATAACTTTTACTTTCAATAAAAATTAAAAAAAAATTTAGCCTCATTATTTGTAACCAATAAAATTCTGATTTCATTTGAAGGAAATTAACGAAAAATACGTTTGAATAAAATATAAAGAGTCTAAGTTATTTGTAATATTATGTCTTTGGAAGTACATAATGCATCACGTTTTAAAATGTAGAAAGCTTTTTTGGTTTGCCATGCCCATGGAACTGGAAATAAAGATTTAGGCAACCGGATTTCCATAGATCTGTGACGCCAATCGAATTAATAATAAATATTAACCCTTTTCTTCTTCTTTTTTACTCTCCTGCCTTAATCAAGTGAGTTTTGCCTATTGTAATGAAACAAAAGCGTTTACTTTGATATTTTTTTATAACATTGATGTATCAAATAGTTTCTGAAAAGAGTGAAAACAATACGTTTTATGCATCCGTACAGAGGCTTTTTCTTGCAATGTTTGCAACGTGAACCTATGAGAACTACGGAATTACCATCCGTTTGGCATATCATACAAATTTATTTACTCTCTGACATTGTAAAACTCCGTATAATACCGAGGTTTACACTCCAATCAATTTGCTTTATAATGCTGTATTTACAAATCCTTTGGTTGTCAGTTACTATTTTATATCATTGCTGAAGTGTATCTTGGTTTTATTTTATTAGTAACGATCTCCATTTACCTTGATTAAATGCCAAAGTCACTAGAAAGGAACTGTACGTAAACTATCTCTAAGAAATAAGAAAACCAAGTGGTTTTCCTTCATACTGATTTTTTGGCGAATGATAAAATGCATGTAAGCAAGTAATTTAATATCTTCAATATCTATAAAAAAATATATATTGCATTTCTTCCATTGATCGATAATTAAAAATATATAACAACATTCGAAAGTTACATTAAAGTTAACTAACTCCTTAAAAACAATAATAAATGAAATAACGAATTAATTAATAATAAAATTATAATAATGATTGACCTGGTTATAACTTTTCTAAAAATCTTTTTCTTTTAATATTTACTATAGTTGAATTAACTTCCGTCTTTGTTATGAGTTTAAATATTATTTACATAATGTTGTTATTGTAAGCATAAAGTTCAAAATGAAGATGAAAGATGTGATTTTATTTAAGAATACTATGTGAAAAGTGTAAATAAAGTTTATGTTTATAACAATTTTTTTTTATTTTTGTACTTTTAGTGGATTGAAAATTAATGCTAAAAATAATTAATTTTTGAAGTTCACCTGTAAATTTTAGTTGAGTTTATTGAGTTAATCAAAATAATTCTTTGAATATATATGAATTTATTCATTAATCTAAAGTTAGAATCGCCAGTTCAGCCAGCAAGAATTATAAACAATGATCTGAAAATAATTTAAACGATCCATATCTATTAAATATGTAATATTGGTGACAACATTGAAAATAAAATTTATTTTTTTATTTTATTTTATCATCGGACTCGAACTCACAACCTCTCGTTATCTAGGCAAGTGCTCTACTCTTCCGTTGATTGGAAGAGAAAAAGGGAATAGTTACGATCTTTTAACTTGGAAGTCTTCATATTTAAATCTAAGACTACATTCAAATCAAGATGGCCCTTAAGAAATATTTGAACATTTGATTGTTCTATGAAAAACGGGAAACATTTAATTCAAAGGGTTTGTTAGAAATGTACAAAAAGTTGATCTATGTTTTTGTTATTCTTTTCTCAGCTTCATGCCATTCATAATTAACAGAAATCTTTTGCAGATCAGCTGTCCATATGTTATCCTTGCGATAAATATATTAACAATTATTACTAATTAGCAATACCCTGCAAAAGTTATAGGTATTATACTTAATGTCAATTATTATAGCACTCTATAAAAGCGTTGGAATAGTGTGTAGTCATTATACAAGTAAAAGCATGCTTCCAGATAGGCTTAGCCTACCAATGTTGCAAGCTGTCCCTGAAAAACGACCGCTCGTCTGTTACCTCCCTAAGATTAAAATAGACACAGCGGTAGACATTTTTTTCATTGTAAGTGGATATGGTTCCCAAAGGATCGTGGACGTAAAATAAAAGAAAAGGTTAAATACTTTTTTAGTGTTGAAGTCTACAAGTAGTTCTTCAGATTGTTGCTTATAGCATAAGTTGGCCATTCTCGGGATTCATAATAGAACTTTAGCGTGGCTTCAGCGGCAAGGAAATAATTTCGCAAACGTCCGACCTTTGTTGTATGTTTCCTTTATCGTATTGTTCTTCTTATTAAAGTATTCCTCAAAGGAAAGGAATCATTGATAATTGTGATCTACTGTACTGAAATAAAAAAAGAAATATGAAATGGATAAAAGAAAGAAATGACAAAAGGCGCTGAATCATATTTCTATTCTCAATTTCCTTTTTGAAAGGTGACTGCAACATTTAATCTGTTATTATTTTTAGGACCAGACTGATTGTTTATCGTAATCATGAAACGTAATATTCAGATAAATTCAATAAATTGTTGATAAGTTGCAAAACCGCGCCAAATAGTATAGCTAAGGCTTAGAGTAGGGTTCATAATTTCTCGAGCTTATTAGTTTCTCGGATCTCGAGAATTCTCGAGGCTGATTTCTCGGGTCGTGGAGAAATTTACATTTACGTATGTTTTTGCACATCTATTCGGTTCAAATAATGAAATAAAAAGTCGTCACAAAATTAAAAACTTGTATGATAAAAAATATCTTTTTTGAATCAATAAATTAAGTGGTTTTTCTGTCTAATACATCAAAATAATCATAAAAGTTTCTACAAATTAAGGTTCTCTGAAACAAACTTTAAACATTAATAAAATGTTAACACTACGCTGACTTATAATTACAATCACAGCATCTATTTTGGCAGATTAATTGGGAAAAATAATCAACTGAAAACTGTATATCAATAAAACAACATCTGAACATTCATACAAAACAATTACCTCTGCTTATTCTGTCTGATAAAATATGCGTTTAGAATAACTGAAAAATTTATAGTTTTGTCAGACAGCCGGTTCCTTATTTTATTTACTACATTTCCTGAAATTGAAAACACTGTCTTTTTCAGTTAAAATAGGCTTAACTGAAAGCATTTGCTTTTTACATCGATCACAAATGTGGATTTCTCTTCCCAATCTGTTCAAAAAGTAAAAACTCTTTCTTTATTATAGATTTTGCGAGTGCCACTGCACTTGACTCGTCATTTATCGAAACGCCTTTTATAGTTAACTGAGTTTCAAAGCTGACGGGTTCAGGTTTTGATGGGTTTACTTCTTCCTCTTCCGACTCATTTTCAGTCGAAGCAGATGTAGAAGCGGGGTAAAGATACTTATATTTACTTTTAGTGTATGTGATTAAAAATGTTTTGTTATCAATGAAGTTATTACCTTTATTGTGCTTGAAATTGTCGGGGTTGTTCAAGTGTTTTAACAGCGATATTAAAGGCGTATTACGGCGCTCTGAAATTTAATTTAAATGAATCTACCAATTTAAGGGACCAAAGGATCATTGACACTTTCCAAATTTTAGCAACACGTCTATTATAACTTCTGCAGTCAATAAATTGGCATTTTGCCTACTCAACGCCTCTACTGCAAGCTTTGTTGGTATTAATATCATCTGCAGTTTTTAACACAGTAATATTATCTTCATTCCATTTGTATGAGCTATCTAAATCTGTCAATGCCCTTATGATAGCTTTTTTTTTAATTTAAAAAATCAAAAAGTGCCTCATCATCAGCATTAAATTCCATCTACTTCTGACATCGTGTAACAAAACTAGTTCTACTCCGATTTCGGCTACTACATGTTTTTGCAGTGCTTTTGTTTTTAAATTACTCTTTCTGAAAAATCTAATGATCGATCGGGTCTCAGTCATCACTTCGTTTATGTCGTCAATAGTTTGCTGTCTAGGTTTTTCATTAGATATATTAGATTAAAATTTTGGAGGTGTAATTGATGTTGGTCGCAGATGACCTTAACAACATACCGGGTTTTGGGATGGCGAAATCTTTAAATGAACCTCAAGCCGAGAGTAGCGAGCCACCATAGTGGTTTTCTAGCTGGACGGCATTTCCCATGAGGGAGTCCCCGAGCCAGCATAGAGTCACTACGGCGCTCAAGCCGGAAAGGGAGCACAGGGTGCCATAGGGTGCCTCTAAAGGCTCGGACCTCGGCTATGGTACGCCGTGCCTTGGGGGGCTGCTGTGTTCGTGCTTGCTATCCAAGGCATTCCTAGCAGCTGTAACTACTGAGTCTGACAGTTTTTTGCAAAACCTGTCAATAATAGCTAAATGGATGACATGATTTACACATAATACCATTTCACAGGCTCTTTTTCTGCCAATTTTTTATGACATTTGGCCCGTCGCTAGTTACGGCTACAACGTTACTCTCAAAATTTTACTCCAACATGTTTCAAGCGTCCCCCCCCCCCCCTGTCTCTCTAATCACTAAGTTTACGGGTATATAGACTAGCCCCAAACTAATGCGTTGTTTGTGTAGTATGACAAATAACACTAAAATAGCGTTTGTTACGTATGCTCGTCCACTCGTTAATACTTACACCTAGCCGGTTACCCGAGGAATAGATCTCAAAAAGTTATTTTATCATTTCTTTTTCTTTTTCTTCATAGTATTTTAGTATCAGATCATTAACACAGCTGGGCAGTTCATATCTGTTCGCAGAAAGTGAATTCACTTTTAGTGATACTATTTATTGTAAATCCATCTTTTGCAGCCAGGTTAGCTACTATTTCACCAAGGATTGATTAGGTTGGATTTCGAAGTTTAGTTTCTGTTGCGGCGTACTTTCAGAACTAGGCTTGATTAATCTATAACAAACAGATTTCCAAATTAATAATAAGCCCTAGTATTAATATATCATACACAAAACAATTAAGTGGCAAGATTCGACCCACACGTTCTAAATAACAATAATATGTTAGCATATTAAATTAATTTAATTTAATATGCTAACATATTATAAGAAAAATACATACAAATCAAGTTAGAAAACAAAAGCTTGAAAAATAATCAGTATATTTTTTACGCAACTAAGCTCGCGTGTTGTTCTATAAAAATAGGAAATATATTATCTGAGTGAGAGATATGTATCGTTAGTTGGGTATTTAAAGTGTTTAAATTTCAAGAAAATTGGAGAAAAGAACAGATAGTAAAATTGAAAAGATTTTGTCTCAATTTTGATAAAAATAAAATACAAAATACAACTAAACCAGTACACCCGTAACCTACCAAGTGCTATGCAAATAAAAGTTTGTGCATGTATCACGTAATTCACAAATATATAATTACACTCCGATCCGATCTCGACTAGAGTCCAAACACGAATGAACATGTACAAAACGAAGCCGGTAGTGTTTGCCGCGAGATCAATGGATACCGATTGATAAGCCAAACGGCAAAGGCAAATAGTTTTATTTTTAACTTTATAGGCTTATATATGATTTCTCGAGTTCTCGAGAGTGCTCTTTCCTCGAGCTTAAATACCCAGGAACAAACCCCAACTTTCTATTTCATTTTCGGCTCGAGAATTCCCTGGAATGAACCCTAGCTAAGAGCCTTATACTCTCGCCTAGCCATAACCTCTCGTTATCTGGATTAGTGCTCTTCCAATTGACAGACAGACCCGTTGAATTTTTCCAAGTGTTTTCTAAGCTGAATACCAGCGCCGTCATGTTCTAGGTATCTACCTACACCATCGAATGTAAAATCATTTTAAAATTATAAAACAAGTGATACAGAAAAAGCTGCTATGTAATTTTTAAATATTTTTTTAAATATTAAATACACCTATATTAAAATCTAACCTAATCACAACTACGAGCCCTCAGGTAGGTGGCTCAGATATTTGGTATTATTTAAATATTTGACTATTAGATAATTAAGAGATAGCAACGAAATCTAAAGAAATTTATAGCTTTCTTTAGATGTAAACAAATTAAATTGTCTCAGGCGTCAGATAGCACTCAACTCCACAACCTCTTGCGTAACTATATTTATTAAACTTTATACATATAAAGAGAGATTTGGTCTCGGGGTAGCCTTATTCCCTAGAGACTGCGTCCCCAGGTGGCGGATGGGGGAGAGCCCGGAGGTAGGGGAGCATTCGTAGTGAGTGCTCCTTGACCGATGGGTAGGAGGGAAATAAAATACCTCCCGCAGACCACAAGGCCGGAGAAGGAAACTTCGATAACAAACCCCACCGTTAGGCTTCTTTGGGATATTCAGAGTAAAGGCTGACGGTGTGCTGGGCGTTTAGGTCGGAGTGCTCAGTAGGGATGGCGGCGGAAGAGCCTGCAGAAGGCCAAAGGCGGCTCCTCGGCTAGTAATGGTCACAACCTTGGCGTCAGGTGGCAACCGGCCGGAAAACTAAATAGCCATAAAACAAATCCTCCTTACCATGAAAGCAAACGGAAAAGAAAAGGGCAATAAAGCTAGGGCGTACCCCAGAAGCGACGCAAATGCGACGTGTGCAAAACATGCTAGGGCGTTCCCCCAAAGCGACGGTATGGACAAGAATATTCATTCGCATCAAAATATTAGATTAGCGACGTGGAATGTAGGCTCCCTCACCGGGCGAAGCCAAGAACTAGCAGAGATCCTTAAAAGGAGGAACATAAATATTTGCTGCGTACAAGAAACGAGGTGGAAGGGATCCAAGTCCAGAGACCTGGGGTTAGGATACCAACTGGTCTACTACGGCAAGGACACCAGGCAAAATGGCGTTGGCATTGTTCTCGATAGCCTCTTCAAGAACAGGATTGCCAACATTGAGAGAAGATCGGACCGCATCATAGCGATTAAGCTGGCCATGGATAAGCAACCAGTACTTAATATTGTATGTACCTATGCACCTCAAGTAGGCTGTAGTGATCTGGAAAAAGCAGACTTCTGGGAAGATCTGGATGAGCTGATAGTGAATATACCCGACAGCGAAACCAGGATTCTTATGGGTGACCTAAATGGACACGTAGGAGTACATACATTGATTGTCATGGGGGATACGGATACGGCACGTTAAATAAAGAAGGCGAACAAATACTGGACTTTGCTTCAAGACACAATTTATCAATAGTTAACACATTATTCAAAAAGAAAGTCCCACATTTAATAACATACAATAGTGGAGGAAGATCTTCGCTGATAGATTTCGTACGGACAGATAGAAAAATTAAAGGCAGCTTCAGGGATTGTAAAGTGATACCAGGGGAGCCACTGACATCACAACACAGACTTTTAATAGCTGTGTTCAGATTGCCTATACCCATCAAGACGCTGACGGACAAAACACCTAGAATAAAATGGAAAGAACTCACTGGGGTTCTTTGCGATCCGCGCATGCCTATTCGCATTAAAGGGAAAGTGTACAAGGCAGCAGTAAGGCCAGCGATGCTATATGGGGCGGAATGTTGGACAGTGAAGGAAACACATGTTCAAAAGCTGCATGTGGCCGAAATGAAAATGCTCAGATGGTCGGGCGGAGTGACGAGACTAGACAAAATTCGAAATGAATATGTCCGAGGTAGTTTCAAAGTCACCCCAATCTCTGAAAAACTCACGAAACACGCCTACGGTGGTACGGCCACGTCATGCGTAGAGACAGCGAGCATGTCGTTCACAAAGCACTTTCAATCCCGGAAGGCAAGAAGAAAAGAGGACGGCCGCCCTTAACCTGGTGGACCAGTATGGCCAATCTTATAAAGAAATCCCAATTACCCGACCCGACAACTCAGGATAGATTATCCTGGCGCCGAAGGATAAGTAGGGCCGACCCCACCTAACGTGGGAAAGGGCAAAGAACAAGAAGATACATATAAAGGAAGAAATTTAAAGTTATTTTCTATGTACACTAATATTCGACCGCCATACTGTATCTCAAAGTTAAAAACGGCGACTTAGTCAAATTATAAAGTGTTTTATGCCGGTTCACGTAAACGAGAAAGCTTATCTGACGAATTTCTGAAAATTTAAATATGCCTAAATTCGAAGTTTCATTATATATCGAGATTGAAAACATTCATAATATATATACGATGTCGCTCACTTGCATATAAGACACTTTCAAGGTTGCGTACATCACAGCTTTGAACTTGGTGATTCAGTAGGTATGAGAGTCGTAATATTCGGTTGATACTGTAATCAAAGACGGCAACGAGAAAAATGGTAGGTAATAACGCAATTTCATATTGTGATATTATAGTGCGACGTGCCTCCAATGTGGATTACAAGAACCTATTCTATAAACGCTATCGACAGCTTTAGCGGGCATATAGGACGTAGAGATGTTTTGAATAGAAAAAATACCCTACATCGACAGAAATAAAACACAACATATTTCAAATACAGAGATATGACGCTATGAAAATGTTAAATATAAGTGTATTACAGTATGATCTTGATTATAATTACCCTTACTTTGTACGAAACATAAGTTATCATTTTGTTTTTGTTTTGGTACCGGGGTAACTCATATACTCCGCCGCAACTCTCAAGATCATTTGTTTGACTTCGAATGTCATAAGCTTGAATTTCATTAATATGTAGTTATTATTAGTTTGAACATCCGTGTTTACGACATTCCATATCATTGATAAAACCAAGCTCAAGCATGCGTTTTATCTTAAAACCATTGCATCCAATTAGGTTCAGTTAAAACACTAATCGAATAATACACGAACCGTGGGAGTGAAGCGAGCGTGCCGCGGTAGAGCGGCCCGAGACGCGACACAAGTCAAGCCTATCGAATGTAGCAATGACATTTTGGTAAATCGGACGCTAGAACATGTGGTACCTACATCGATGCTATGGAATACCGGCAATACGGTCGCTCGAGATAATCGGGGAATTAGGCATTGGGGACATGACCTTCGAAATCAATGATTCGTCTGCCCACTTAATCTCCCTTCTTCCCCCAGCTTCGTAGGCCCCTTGTTGGAATTAGTTGTTATGTGTTGTTGTGTAAGCACGGTCTGTGATAGTAGATAAAGAAATTAACGAAAATCCATAGCATCCATTTTAAAAGATTAAATTGATCAACTCATGGTATGAAAAGTAACTATGGTATCGTGTGCCTTTAAACAAATTTGGCAAGCTATTTGTTTAGCTATTTAGCTGTAGAATAGTTATTTTAGAACATTAAAACAGCAATAAAATTGACTTTGAAGATTGCATAGCACCATTGGATTTCCATCGCTAATTTAAATCGTCTGAGAAAAAAAGGAAAAGCGTATTATATTGATATTGTAATAAAACCAAAGAATATATGCAATATTTTATCATTTTAACATCAGTGAAATTAGAATATGGCAAAGAGAGTACAATAGAAACACAAATGGTCTATTTAATTAAAATGCTTTTAACTTCACCTGTATGTTTGTTTGTAACGGAATATTCCGTGGACGCAACCTGAGCTTAATTTGAAAATTTGCACACTTATTGGCGACCGATGACAATACAATAACTTAAAAGGTTTTTTTTTTAATTTCACCATTTAAAGTTCGAGAATATTTTGAAATACGAAAAACTGAAAAATTATAATAAATGACATGAATTATGAATAAAAACATGTTTTTAATTAAATCGAACTTAAAAATTAAAAATATATTAGGGGTTAAAGTATGAAATTGCCGATTTGTACTGAAAATCTATATTGTTTATTTTTTAAATTTTTAACAAATTTATTTAATCAAAATAGTTGCCATTATTATCTATACATTGCTGCCATCTAATGGGAAGGTCATTAATGCCTTTGCGATAGAATTCCGACGATCTAGACTGCACAAACTGTGTGAAAGCATTTTGTACTGCCTCCTGGGAAGAAAACTTCTTGTCACGTAGATAATTGTCCAAATCACGAAAAAAATGGTAGTCCGTTGGAGCAAGGTCTGGTGAATACGGAGGATGACGAATGGTTTCTAACTGCAGTTCCTGAAGGGTCAAAATGGTTTCTCGTGCTGTGTGAGGTCTCGCGTTGTCGTGGAGCAATAATGGTGAAGATCGATTCATGAGTCGGGGCTGTTTTACTGCTAGTTTTGTCAACATGGTTCGGAGTTCGGCACAATAGACATCTGCCGTTATTGCTTGACCAGATCGGAGAAAACTATAGTGAATAACACCATGCTGAGACCACCAAACAGTTACCATTACCTTTTTATTGGTAAGTTTTGCTTTAGGACACTGTTGTGGCATTTGACCTGGGGTCAGCCATTGCATTTTTCTTTTCCGGTTATCATAAAGAATCCACTTTTCATCACATGTTACAATTCGATCCAATATTCCTTCATTTCTGTACCGGTTCAACAAGGCAACACAAGTTTCAACACGCGTTTCTTTCTGCAGATCAGTCAAATCATGAGGCACCCATTTTTCGTATTTTTTTATTTTATTGATTTGACGCAAGTGAGTCAATATTGTGGGTAAGGTAACGTTAAACCATGCCGCTAATTCCTGGGTACTTTGACTAGGATCGGCTTCCACTATCTCTCTTAATTCATCGTTATTTACCTGTGTGGGCGGTCTTCCTCGTGGCTCGTTCTTTAAGTCGAAATTTCCATCACGAAAGCGTTTAAACCAAAATCGCACGGTGCGTTCATTAGTAGACCCCTCTCCAAACGCAGCATTGATATTGCGGGCTGTTTCTGCCGCGTTAGTTCCGCGTCGGAACTCGTATTCAAAAATAACTCGAATTTTCGCAGTATCCATCTTTCTTGTCTAAATTGAATAACAAAAACAATTGAAAGTCGATATTCAAATGTTTTACATTTTTTAAAAAAAGAACATCATAGAAACCATTTAAAAAAAGTTTCATTCGAAAACCTCAAACCATGAAGATTCTATGTCAATTCAAAGAACCTATTGCAATAAAACGGCAATTTCATACTTTAACCCCTATTATTATAGTAAAAACCCTAAAAACTCGCTTTTAATGTAAACGTAACTAAAAAGTAGATAATAAATTTGAGTATAAAAATTACTTATTGATAATTAACGGGAAAAGCGTGTGGTTCTTTGTACGACATTCTTCTTATACTAACTCTTCATTTCGAAATAAAATCAGTAAGGTATCTTGGTTTAAAAAAAAACAACTTTTTCACGGTGTTTTTGCACATACTTATATTTAATCCTGATGTTTCGACTCCTTTACAGGAGCCGTAATCACCTGACTAAGGCTCTTGGTTATAAATTAATAAAAAATAAAAAAAGTCGATATTGAGCACCCCACGCTTTTCTTATAATGACATTAATTTCCTTCTTTTATTACTTAATTGCTATATTGATTTTTTTTTAAGAGACCCTTCTGTTCTCTTTGTCTTCCTGTGATTAAGAGATTTATGGATCTGTCGCATCCAACTGGTTAAATTAGCCGTTCAATCAAACAGCTAGCCCGTTGACTGAACAACGCCATTCAACCACACGTCTAGCTTTTTAATTTAATATTTGGGTCGCTCAAAACTTTCAACACTACAGCTGATTCAAAAGCCGCCGTCTAATTGAATTAGTTCAGCGCTCACCACCGCGCCGCTAGGTGCGTTTTGTTTTCAATATGACGTCAACTAGCCGGTGTTTGTGATTGTTTCAAGATATTTTTGGAAAGAAAGTAGTAAATATACGTTACTAGCGTTATTAAAGAGACAGAAATTACGGGGGCACTTACGAGTGATACGAGTGAAGTTGATTAGGTTAGGTTAGGTTAAATTAAAAAAAAAAAAACAAGTTAGGTTAAACTTAATCCAAGAATAATATCCCAAGAAATTACAAAAAGTTTTCCAATTCTCTCAAATTACATATTAAACTAATGGTCACCTTAGTTAATTTGCCATTTAACCAGTTGGCTAAGCGTCGTCTAGTTGTAGTGTTGAACGTTGCAGTCAACAAGTCGGCTAAACGACGTATAGCCGTGTGATTGAATGGCAATGTTCAGTCAAAAGGCTATTTGTAATCAGTGATTGAACGGCTATTTTAATCACTCCAGCCCCACAAAATAAAGTAAGACAAGGTTACGATGTAGTTGCAATATGTGATCGTCACAATGTGGCCACAATGTAGCTACACAAAAGTAGTAAAGGAGATAGATGGTTACAGACAAAAGGGAATGGGACACTTGTTCCAGGAGCCGAGGTATATTTTTTTCATTTAGGATAAAACCTATGTCATGGCTCTGGCCCCATCGCATCGCTTCGTTGAAGGAAGCCGTAAAAGTTGGCTACCCTTTGCTAGCATTTATATATTTGTTATTTTCGGCGTGCAGACTTCATGGATTTCATAGAGCATCTAACTATTTAATTGATATGAAAAAAAAACGCGCACTTTATTTGAGTCAGAAGTCGCAATTGTAGAACTTCACATCCAAATGGAACTCTATCCCGAATCAAATCTGAAATTATCAGAAATAGCAAAAAATATAGAAAGACTTCTTAAAATTATAAATGTTTGATTTACAACTCCTCATAGTTTCGGATTTATTATGTAAATGAAATAACAAGCGTTCATTTGAATAAAACAACTTTTTACGGATTTTGCGCATAATTTATATAAAACAATTTGATTTATTACTTGATTGAAATATTGTGAAGGTGGTCGAAAATATATGACGATCGTTACCTTAGTCAAACTGTGATTAAGGCTTCTGTAACCGACTCGAAACGTCAGGATTCAATAGAAAATTATGCGCAAAATCCATAAAAAACTTGTTTAATTCAAATGTGTAATGTGCGTGAAATTGTTAGAACTAAATATCACATGCATTCATTTAGTATATAAACCGGAACACGTTTGCTAAGTGAAATAACGAATATTTAGAGTTAGTAATTGTACATAAGGAAAACAGAATGAATAAATTTGAAATTGAAACGAAATTTGAATGAAATTAAAGACAGATGTTGTGGAAAGTCTATATATTATTTTTCAAATTTAAGCAGATACATTCTTCCTGAATTGTTTGTAATATCGATGTTTAATGCAAACGTTAATCTGATTACAATATTATCCTAAACCAACTGAAAACCTTTGAGTTTACTCAATCAAATAAACTTCCAAATAGGTTTATTAATTTGTCTATAATATGATTTAGTCGGCCACTTTCACAGATAATGAAAGGGGTGGAATTATCCACATTGAATCGGTACAGTAATCACATCGCAATATGATACAATGTTTCAATTTCAGTTGAATTAATAATCAAACCTTGTTGCCAATGGGTATGTATAGAAAACCCGTACAATGCTATATAACATTTTGGGGAAATTCATACCTAAACTTCTAGTAAGGACTAATAATGTGGTTGGATAGAAATACACAGCACACAGAAAATACACTCACAGCTACCTTCCCTTAAAATATTCATTAAAGGGCAACCGCATTCAACCAACAAATAACCTTAATGCTTTTAGTAAAAAGGTAGTCTTTGTTATTCTAGCTGACGAGAATTGTATCACATTCGTTATACGAGGCTAAAATTCTACTTGCAAAGTAAAATTTTCCATGTCCATGCTACACAACCACAATTACTTGGCCTACGTTGTATTGTGGTTTTAATGACGAGGGTGAAAGTATCACTGAAAACAGTAAATGTTTCTCTGGTTATAACAATATAATTTCAATTTAAAATCTGGTGTTAATGTATGTGAAAGAAATAATGGAATTATTGTTTCGACTATGAATTGCTACTTAAACTGTTTCTTTAATATAGAAGAAACGGATATGGTTTCACGATCCAACATAATTTCAAGTTCGTCTGTTTCAGTGTTTTAAATATAAAGAGTGTTTACAGACTCATAGAAGGAAACATGAACAAGCAGTGGTACTAATGATAGCCTTATTGCCTAAAGCATTTGACATTGAAAAATGCAACTTTACAACAACAATAAAGCGTTTTTAACATAACTGGCGATATAGAAAAAAACAGCTATAAAACTCAAGTATCATTTATATTTATTTTTATCGGATTTTTCTATATCCACAGAAAACTTAAACTACTAGACAGTAATATCATATTCCACCATATTACACTTGCTGACTAATGAAAAATAATTTCTATTGCCCTAAAGTAATAAAAATCAACCAACCGACTGAAACTGGTTTGTTATATTTTCCACAAACAAAAGAATAAACCTAAAACTTTATCGAGTTAAAACTTTTAAGAAAGCAACGAAATCTGAAAGAACTTATCCCACTCTTTGAAATTTCAAAGTCTCACACTATTATAAACAAGAGAGTAATGATTGAATTTTGTTAGAAATCGATTAAAGTTCCTTTTTGGTAATAATATGGTACGTCATTGTCCCATGAATTTTAAGTAAATTAATCTCGACCTAAATACAGTTTACGTAATTGTGTACGAGCTGGTACGAGTATACTGTGTTAGACAATAAAATATTTTATAAGTTAATTAATCTTTAAAATTTTTTTGTTCACTATATACCCGTTGTTATTCAAAAATCGTGTGGGCACAAAAACAATATACAAATAAAAATATAACAAATAGAATGAATATACTTCTAATAACATATTGAGTTTGTTTAAGTAGGACATACATGTACAACATTAATTTACAGACACGATTACGATATCATATTTTGTACATCATTTTAAAAGTTATATTATAATAAAGTTATATTATATAATATTATTTAAAAGTCTATAAATAGTTATATAGAGCGCAGAAAAGACTTTTTACGAAATGTTCTTTGTAAGGAAGTATGGATATCCTTTTCCCTATACCAATATGTACCGGATTCAATGTCACGATATATTAGGGATCTGAATTATAAGGAAAAGGATTTGAGAAGGGACGCATTTCACGGAGAGTGATCCATTGGCGGACCACTTAAAGGAAGTCCTATAAGTTTTGTAAATGAGCGGCGAAAGAGAAATTACACTTCAAAGAGGATACATGGTATTTATTTATGTACCTGTGTTCATATGTATCTATTTATCCATATGACCAATGTGCTTCGTCAGGGTATGGAGTATTTTATTCCCTTCTCTGACATATCACTGGCCGGCAAAGCTCGCCCGTGGTATAATGCCAAATGTCGTGATGCGGTGGCATCAAAATACAAAGCATATTTGGCCTGGGTTGAAGCTCGATCCCGCAAAGCTAGTAATACGCGCGAAAAGAAGAAAGCCTTTAATAAAGCCGCCAAGTCCTGCAAGAAGGTTGTAAAGACAGCTCGCTTCGATCACATAGGCCGCATTGGGAAGAAGCTTGCCTCTTACCCCTCGGGTAGTAAAGCGTTTTGGTCCCTGGCTAAGTCGATCGAGGGCAACTTCTGCCGTACTTCAGTGCCTCCCTTGCTGAAACCTGACGGATCATTGGCACACACGGCCAAGGAAAAGGCCGATTTATTTGCCGAATTATTTGCCGAAAGTTCGCGTTTGGATCCTGGCAATGCTGTACCTTTCGGTTTGTCAAGTTGTGGGACTTTTATGTCTGAAATTCGTATAAGACAAACCGAAGTCAGAAAGGCATTGCGGGAACTGGACTTGAATAAGGCCAGTGGTCCGGATGGTATACCAGCCATAGTACTAAGGACTTGCGCTCCTGAGTTAGCTCCGGTATTGACACGCCTATATCGTTTATCTTTGGCTAAAGGACAAGTGCCAAAGTCCTGGAAGCTGGCCAACGTGCAACCTGTGCCTAAAAAGGGCAGTCGTGCTGATCCTATCAATTATAGGCCCATCTCGGTCACGTCCATTCTCTGCAAGATAATGGAACGTGTACTGAACCACAGGCTCCTGTCGTATCTAGAAGAAAATGACCTCCTTAGTGACCGGCAATATGGGTTTCGCAGGAACCGGTCTGCCGGAGATCTTCTAGCATACGCCACTTACAAATGGAGCGAAGCCATCGAGAGGCATGGTGAGGCGCTTGCCGTCTCTCTTGATATCTCGAAGGCTTTTGATAGGGTGTGGCATGAGGGCCTTATTAGCAAGCTTCCGTCATATGGTCTTCCCACTGGTTTGTGTGTCTGGATATCGGACTTCCTGAGGGATCGGTCAATACGAGTTGTCATTGACGGTAGCTCGTCTGACCATTTGGCTATCAATGCCGGCGTCCCTCAGGGTTCCGTTCTCTCTGCAACTCTTTTTCTGCTGCATATAAATGACCTGCTTTTGCCCGGTATTTTGGGGTACGCAGATGACAGCACTGTTGTAGAGACCTATATGTCTGATGCACGAGCCAGTGCTGAACAGATCCAGTGTCATAGAGAGGCGATGGTTAGCCGTATGAACCTATCTCTGCAGGCTGTCTCTGAATGGGGCGATGCCAATCTAGTGGGGTTCAATCCGTCAAAGACCCAGGCGTGTCTTTTCTCCGCTAAAAGGAGTCCTTTCAACTTGACTCCTACTTTCCGAGGTGTATCCTTGCCGATCACTGACCATCTTGAGCTTCTCGGTATGTCTTTGTCACCGACGCTCAATTTTGGCTCTTTCATTGAGAGCAAGGCTCAAGTGGCTTCAAAAAAACTTGGCATTCTGGCGAAGGTGAGAAAATACTTCACACCGGAACAGTTGCTCACCCTTTACCAAGCACAAGTTCGATCGTGTATGGAGTATTGTTCTCATCTTTGGGACGGTTCCGCCCGATACCAGCTCCAGACGCTTGAGTCCATCGAGAGGAGGGCCAAGAGGCTCATCGGCAATGAAGATCTTTTCTGTAAAAAGCTCAAAAGCCTTGAGCATAGGCGGAAAGTTGCAAGCCTATCAGTATTTTATAGGATACATTTCGGAGAGTGTGCAGCTGAATTGCACAACCTTGTTCCGCCATCCCCATTTTTTCATCGGACAACCAGACTAACAAATTGGCGACACCGTTATATGGTGGATACACCAAAGAGTCGCACTAAGCGTTTTGGTTTCAATTTTATGATGCGTACCGCTAAGGAGTGGAACTCTTTGCCTGAGTCTGTGTTTCCTGACAAATACAATTTGGGGGTCTTCAAGTCACGAGTAAATAGGTATCTTCTAGGCAGGCGCGTCACATCCTAGATCGCATCGACGCTTACCATCAGGCGAGAGAGTGGTCAAGCGCATGCCTATTTTCTATAAAAAAAAAAAAAAAAAAAAATATGAACTATCACAATAACTATTTATATATATTATATGTATTTGACGATAGGGTGTTTTTTGTTTGCTGTTAGGATGCAGTTTATATTGTTTAAGAGTTTACAGCAGTCGGTCTAATCGCCAGGGTAACTGGTGTAACTTTCATTGCATGATCTTAATACTGGTAAAAAACTTTCAACGAGTTAAAGAGAAATTTGTCATTTAAAACAAACATAATAACAATTTTTATAGCAATAATTTTATTTTATTCAGTTTATATTTAGTTTTTTAGTTAAGCGCTTAAGTTAAGAATACCGCAAGCGTTAAAAACTATATATTTATAAAAATAATCCAATAAGATTTAATTTTATCAACTTTTATAAAAATGGCGTTAAAACAAAGATGTATACCAGTGAACGTATATATTCAAATTAAGCTTTCAAAGGCTTAATGGGGTCTAATAAACAAAATTTTGCTTACTGAATATGAGTAATAATTAATCACCACATTTAGGAACGGAATTAGGCGATGTTTTTAGTCCACTTAAAACGTGATCTCCTGTAAATTAAGAAACTTGCCATCGTCATCTTGAAGAGACCTTGTTGGTACGTTTCGACTTAAAAAAACATACCAATATTATATCAGCTGCAACAGCCGAAGTGTATTTGCTGCACAAGTTTGCCTTCGTGATTACAGGGCTATCGCCACTTGCTACAGAGCAGAGCGAAGCCCGCTGAACTATGTAGTAGTAACATTTGTCTTTAAATTAGGTTGGTACCCTGTCTAACTAACCGGCTACCCCGTTCGTAACGCCGCGGTGACTCAAATTATAATTTGAAGCGAATAAAAGATGTTTATGTAGCATTAATAATGCTTAAATGATGTTATACTTATTTTGATCACTTGCAAACTTTTTCACTTAGAAAGCGAGAGTAAGGATAGTTAATTAGCAATACTGGCTGAATTATGTTTTTCATAAAAAAAACTTCTTTCTTCCTTAAAGTATTATATTTAGTTAATGAAAAGGAAAAACAATTATATATTAACAAACACACATTTCAATTAATAATAAAAACAAATAAAAATTAAAACCATGCTGACAAAACCTACCAACGTCTTCACGAGAATGTCCACCGTTAAAGAGGTCTTCTAGCTCAAAAAAATATCTACAAATTCCACATGGTCATAATATGCCCTTCATTAATCATCAAAAATATTTTTTGTTGCAAATGGGTACATAAAACAGTTAAAATTTGCTTTCACTTGTTCTATTTTAAATGATAGATAGTTCAACAGATCCGTAACTTCCACTCAGAGTTAACAATGTTATAAAGTACCGATAAAGCCCGGACAGAACGTCTCAACAGTAGTAGCCCTGTACTAAGATCAAAACTCGACCGACAGTAGTAGCCCTGTACTAAGATTAAAAATCAATTCGGTTTTTCTAAAGGTAAAAGTACTACTGATGCTGGAGTTGTACTTATTAAACACATACTTGATGCTTGGGGGGTAAGCAAGATGTAATTGGCATCTTTTGCGACCTTTCTTAGGCGTTCGATTGCGTTGATTACCGCACGCTATTAAAAAGTTGGAACATTATGGTGTCTCTGATATGTCAAAAAGCCTATTACAGTCGTATTTGTCAAATACAATTCATAAAGTTGTTATTAATAAGAGTGAGTCTGCTGGAGCCCCCATAACTATGGGCGTGCCCCAAGGATCAATATTAGGGCCCTTACTTTTTTTGATCTATATTAATGACCTTCCTTACTATATTAAAAATCTATGTGAGACAGTGCTATTTGCAGATGACACTTCCTTAGTTTTTAAAGTCTCTCGACACGATGATTGCTCTGACAATGTAAATAGTACGCTATCAAAAGTTTTAGAATGGTTCACCAGTAACAATTTATCACTAAATTCAAAGAAAACAAAGTGCATATACAATTTACGTTACCGAATGTAAGGAGGGTTGACCTAGATATAAAGTTGAATGATGAAGTAGTCGAATTTGTTGAAAAGACAAAATTTCTGGGTATTACATTAGATTCACGACTACAATGGGACCCTCACATTGAGGCCTTGTCAAGTAGACTTAGTTCTGCGGCATATGCTGTAAAAAAAATAAGGCTTTCAACTAATATTGAAACGGCAAGGTTAATTTATTTTAGTTATTTTCATAGTGTAATGTCTTATGGGTTGTTGTTGTGGGGCTCAGCTGCTAATATTGAAAGCATTTTTGTATTACAGAAAAGAGCTGTCCGCGCAATATACAGCCTTCGGCCTCGGTATTCTCTCAGAGACTTTTTTAAGGAAATTAATATTCTTACTGTGGCGGGACAGTACATTTATGAGAATATAATTTATGTACGAAAACACTACAATACTTTTGTCAAAAATAGCGACGTACATTGCTTTAACACCAAAAATAAGAATAGATTAGCCGTTCCAAGATTTAGACTTCAAAAGACAGGAGGCTCTTTCTTGGGGAAAGGTATAGCACTGTTTAATAAAGTTCCACAAAGTATAGTAGATTTGCCTTATCATAAATTTAAAATATATGTAAAAAATAAGCTCATGTCCAAAGGTTATTACAAGGTCAATGACTGTTTAATAGATCGCGATGCATGGAAGTAATATGTGTCATTTCAACATGACATTATTTATTACAGGTTGTATCATACAACATTAGCATTCGTTAATTTTTTAAAACTAATTTATTACTGGTAGTTAGAGTATGACATGCTCTCTTAATACATTTCTTGGGTGGTGGCATGTGTTGCGGATCGTTGCGTTCCCTAAGATATGGTTAAGCGAAGCGATGGCTGTATCATGCGTCATGCTCGTGAACGGGTGCTGCCTTGGGAAGTGGGTCTGGTTTAACCTTCAGTATTATTGACTAATACTAAACATAAATCTTGTTGCTTTCTTAAATTTGTCGTTTATTCCCTGTATGTTATTTGCAATGTTCAGGGATACTTACTTTAAGTAAGTACAGATACTTGTTGACTTTGTTGTAATCAACGAAATAATGATATCACAACACTATTAGTATTGTCATAACAAAATCATTTTGTTTTTCTTTTTGTGGATTGTGTATGGTGACGACGTATTATATTGTAAATGTCGTTACTTCTGTTAAAGCTGACGAGTTTCTTGCGCCCATTCTTCTTGTCAGTTAAAAGACGTCCTGAATGGTTGGTAGGTAAAAATATTGGACGATTCAAATCTACTTATTTTTAAGTGCATTTGAATAAAGTTATTTTCATTTTTATTTTCATTTGACCCTAGTCTCATATATGAAGACTTACGCCGCTTGGCAAGTTTGGAGCTTAAATATTATAAATACGAAAAATATGTCTCTGAGCTTTAATCCTACTGATGTAAGAGCCCTATATTGAGGTGATCGCATAACGCGGCATCATACTCCAAGACTTCTGATGAATGAAAAATATAATAACAAATCTGGGAACGAAAACTATAGTTTTTTTTTTTGTTTTTATATAAAATGGTATTAATGATTGACATATTATTATTTATTTAACTATTAATGTTCTCAACCTTTGATATTGTTGTCTTATAAAATGTTTATAAAACTAATGGCGTGAGTAACTTAACTTAGAGTCCAACCAAATACCTAAATCCTTGATATAGAGAACCAATTTTGGATTCAGGCTTTGTCTGCTATTTATTACCGTTATAACGTTCATCGTCTACGTGTAGTAAAAGTATATTGTTATAAGAGAAAACCTCAATAAGTTTATTTGTTTTCGCAGTAGGCGACCACTCGAGTTCGATCATCTGTCGAGATCTAGGCGAAAGGGCTTTTTCTATTTTTTATAATAGGTCTTCTGCTAGCAATTCAATAATCTTGGTCTGAACATCAGAAAGAAAATAAAATAAAAGAGATGTATTCTCTATTGACTAATGAAAAAAGAAAAATATATAAAACAATAAAAGACGAAGCAACAATTTTCAAATTGAGTTCGCAATAATAAATTTAAAATTGTATCCTTATTATAATTAATAAAGTTCACTTTAACATATGTATTAATTAATAATAAAATGGATAAATGCAAATTTTATGATTTGTAACAACATTAATAATCCAACATTATCTCTCGAGAGACATTGTACCCATATAAAAAGAAGCAAGCACAATAGCCCAAATAAATATTTAGATCAGTAGCAACAAAGTTTGTTACTTAATACACAATATAAAGTAGGTATTGTTTTTATTACGAGTTCAAGTGGTTAAAAGTGAAGTTAGTGACTAATTCGGTGCAACTGTTCTAATTTAAACGTAAAAATCTAAATTTTCTAGTTTAAATAGACTGTTATCTACCGGCATAATTTTTGCAAATAGCTATTGGTCTATGGTCTATGGCTATTGGTCGAAGATATAAATATTGATATAAAAGAAGGTAACTCAGACATAAGATCATCAAGCTATCTTGATCTCTTAGCTTCACACGGTATGTTACCTAGTCATGTTTATCCCACTCAAAAATTAACATGCCTCGATCACAGTTTTTTGAAAATCGGCAATAAAGCGACCACTTTAGTATACGATTCAACTATCACTGATCACTCATCTGTTATCATATCACTAAAAAATCATTACATTAAGTAAAATAAGTCTAAACAAATAAAAACAATAGATTATCCAAAGGCCATTGCAGACCTTCACAAAATTTGTTGGTCAGAAATTTATAGTTGTGTCGAACCTGATGTGGCAACCTGTAAATTCCTTAATATACTTGTAACAATAGTAAATAAACATACAATAACCCGAACAATGTCAAGTAGAAAAAATATTATTAAACCCTGGATACCACCAGGGCTAATGAGATGTATCAAATGGAGGGACAGTTTACATCGAAAGTTAAAAAAGGATCCTAGCAATTTGACATTACGTGTTACATACCGTAGGTATCGAAACCATTGTAATAATTTATTACATCAATTAAAATCTGAATACCAAAACTCGGAATTATTAAAAAATATAAATAATACAAAAGGTACGTGGAAAGTTATACGGCAGATTTGTCATATGGACACTCAAAATAAAACTGCCAAAGAACTACTTAATATTAAAAATTCTTCAGATGTGTCGGTCAACCATGTGAACGAATACTTCGCATATGTAGGTAAATCTCTAGCAGATAAAATTCTTTCTGACATAAATACTAATGAAAGAAACCTAGCTAATAAAATGAGGTCAAACTGCACCCCTTCGGGATCCTTAGCATTACTACCTACAGATGCCAAAGAAATAAAAAGTGTCATTATGAATCTGAAATCAACACCGTCTACTGGTTGGGACGGACTGTCATCCATGTTCTTTAAATTGGGTGTCGATCTACTATCTGATCCAATTTCACATATACATATGTAATTTATCATTTTCAACTGGAATATTTCCTAAGTCACTAAAAAAGTCAGCCAGTACTAGCGAAGATACTGGAAAAAGCTATAAATTATAGGTTGACTAGTTATCTTAAGCGGGACAATTTCTTTTCACCTAATCAATTCGGTTTTCGGGAAAAAATGTCTACTACAGATGCAGCAGAGACTTTGACCGAACACGTGATTAGTCAACTGGATAAAAACAGGAAGTGCCTAGCAATTTTCCTAGATCTGTGAAAAGCATTTGACACTGTTTCCGTCCCTATACTTTTACGTAGGTTGGAATTTGCAGGAATACGTGGAACCCCCCTTGAACTCTTTAAATCCTATTTAAGCAATAGAACTCAAGCGGTTTGTATCGATGGAACATACAGTGAATTTATTGACGTTAACTATGGGGTTCCTCAAGGATCCGTTTTGGGCCCAACGCTGTTCCTGGTGTATCTAAATGACTTGACAGAAATGAAACTGCGAAACGGCAAGATCATTTCTTTTGCTGATGATACGGTACTCATTTTTGATGCTCCAACTTGGACTGAATTAAAAGAATTCAGTGAGGCTGGACTTAAGCGTGTATCTAACTGGCTTAGCAATAACATTCTTACCCTCAATATGGAAAAAACACTTAAGTTCGTTAAATTGAAGATATCTGTCGGCTTCACATATACTGTCGTCTCAGGTCAGTAAGCGAACGACCATTTATTCTTGAACTGTCACCTATTCGTTTGTACTGCTGTTTGTATGCCAAGTTATAGTGGATAATGGGTCGCGGTGATACTGCGCTGCCGCAATACAGTTGTTATAACTAGTGCGGAGGGTAGTTGTCACAGCACACCTGTTACATACTACCACTAAACACTTGAAATTGTGATTTTTGTTTTTTAATTATGTAACAGTACCTTTATATTTTTGTCAGAAATAAAGTTATTATTATTATTATTAATTTTAAGGTTATCTACAGATATTCAAATAGTAAACAGTGTTACCAGTTTTGAATTACAGTGCCATCTTATGGGTGCTGAATTAACTAATAATTTAACGGGAAAGTTTAAAGTCCCTAAAAAGTAGTTTAATTATATAAACAATATTATTTTATACTGATTTAATCATTATAGTGATAAATTAAGTTTATAATTATGATTAGAGTTTATTATATGAAGAACAATTATTTTTATATGAGTGTTCCTAATTTATTCTGTTGTTTTCACTAGTACAGTAATTGCAAAAGTTCTGTATTTTATCATTTCAAGAGTTAAATTATAATAAGAAATCGAGTTTTAAAAACTTCCCCAAGATCATCAAAAATTGAATGAGGAATTAAAAAAATAGTTTCATATTTTTAGCGTTATCGTCACATGGTTAAAAATTAAAATTAATAAAATAACCTAATTTTTTTTAAAGGTTGTTATGAACAGATATTGCTTATATTTTTATTCTTAGAAGCTACCGCCATGCCCCAAAGCATTCCTGCATTTAGATCAATTGATTCATAAGGTGCTGAGAATGTCAATTTATACTGATTTTCAGTATTTTTCGGTAATAGATAAAATCTGAAACTTGCAGCATCGAAGTATCTTATGAGTACCAAAATTTCCTAAAATTATAAGCCCGATACCTTTCTGGGGCTGGTTCGGTATTTTTATCGTACTATGGCCTTTATCTTAAATCAACCTAAAACTAAAAACAAATAAGTAAAATATATCATTAAAAGGAGTCCCTTTAGGCAAGGTTCCGAAGATACTGGCAGCCTTTGAATAGCTAGACTAATCCTTTGTCCGAGGTAGCTGCCAGCTCTTCGGTCTCCTGTGATGTCGACTAACCTTTTTGCTATTTTTAGTTTTATAATTTTTTATATATTTTATGCATTTTCAATGCGATCTTATAAGATAAATTATTATAATAGAAAAATACTAGAAAAAATCGACTCGGGACACAAGTGAATTCTCAGGCGGGAATCGAACCTGCAACCTTTGGAAATCCGGTCCAATGCTCTCCCAATTGAGCTACCGAGCCTTGCGAACACTCGTCGAAATTTTCTAGTACCTTCCTGATTTTACGCTGTAGGCCAGCGTTGTTTCATCAATGAGAGGAACATCCTCTCGTATTCGAAAGAAACATTTTTACAAATGTTTGGTCAATCGATTAAGATGAAACAGCCATTTTAGTTTTATAATTTTTTATATATTTTATGCATTTTCAATGCGATCTTATAAGATAAATTATTATAATAGAAAAATACTAGAAAAAATCGACTCGGGACACAAGTGAATTCTCAGGCGGGAATCGAACCTGCAACCTTTGGAAATCCGGTCCAATGCTCTCCCAATTGAGCTACCGAGCCTTGCGAACACTCGTCGAAATTTTCTAGTACCTTCCTGATTTTACGCTGTAGGCCAGCGTTGTTTCATCAATGAGAGGAACATCCTCTCGTATTCGAAAGAAACATTTTTACAAATGTTTGGTCAATCGATTAAGATGAAACAGCCATTTTAGTTTTATAATTTTTTATATATTTTATGCATTTTCAATGCGATCTTATAAGATAAATTATTATAATAGAAAAATACTAGAAAAAATCGACTCGGGACACAAGTGAATTCTCAGGCGGGAATCGAACCTGCAACCTTTGGAAATCCGGTCCAATGCTCTCCCAATTGAGCTACCGAGCCTTGCGAACACTCGTCGAAATTTTCTAGTACCTTCCTGATTTTACGCTGTAGGCCAGCGTTGTTTCATCAATGAGAGGAACATCCTCTCGTATTCGAAAGAAACATTTTTACAAATGTTTGGTCAATCGATTAAGATGAAACAGCCATTTTAGTTTTATAATTTTTTATATATTTTATGCATTTTCAATGCGATCTTATAAGATAAATTATTATAATAGAAAAATACTAGAAAAAATCGACTCGGGACACAAGTGAATTCTCAGGCGGGAATCGAACCTGCAACCTTTGGAAATCCGGTCCAATGCTCTCCCAATTGAGCTACCGAGCCTTGCGAACACTCGTCGAAATTTTCTAGTACCTTCCTGATTTTACGCTGTAGGCCAGCGTTGTTTCATCAATGAGAGGAACATCCTCTCGTATTCGAAAGAAACATTTTTACAAATGTTTGGTCAATCGATTAAGATGAAACAGCCATTTTAGTTTTATAATTTTTTATATATTTTATGCATTTTCAATGCGATCTTATAAGATAAATTATTATAATAGAAAAATACTAGAAAAAATCGACTCGGGACACAAGTGAATTCTCAGGCGGGAATCGAACCTGCAACCTTTGGAAATCCGGTCCAATGCTCTCCCAATTGAGCTACCGAGCCTTGCGAACACTCGTCGAAATTTTCTAGTACCTTCCTGATTTTACGCTGTAGGCCAGCGTTGTTTCATCAATGAGAGGAACATCCTCTCGTATTCGAAAGAAACATTTTTACAAATGTTTGGTCAATCGATTAAGATGAAACAGCCATTTTAGTTTTATAATTTTTTATATATTTTATGCATTTTCAATGCGATCTTATAAGATAAATTATTATAATAGAAAAATACTAGAAAAAATCGACTCGGGACACAAGTGAATTCTCAGGCGGGAATCGAACCTGCAACCTTTGGAAATCCGGTCCAATGCTCTCCCAATTGAGCTACCGAGCCTTGCGAACACTCGTCGAAATTTTCTAGTACCTTCCTGATTTTACGCTGTAGGCCAGCGTTGTTTCATCAATGAGAGGAACATCCTCTCGTATTCGAAAGAAACATTTTTACAAATGTTTGGTCAATCGATTAAGATGAAACAGCCATTTTAGTTTTATAATTTTTTATATATTTTATGCATTTTCAATGCGATCTTATAAGATAAATTATTATAATAGAAAAATACTAGAAAAAATCGACTCGGGACACAAGTGAATTCTCAGGCGGGAATCGAACCTGCAACCTTTGGAAATCCGGTCCAATGCTCTCCCAATTGAGCTACCGAGCCTTGCGAACACTCGTCGAAATTTTCTAGTACCTTCCTGATTTTACGCTGT
The DNA here is from genome assembly GCA_927399485.1 of Calamotropha paludella. Taxonomy (NCBI): domain Eukaryota; kingdom Metazoa; phylum Arthropoda; class Insecta; order Lepidoptera; family Crambidae; genus Calamotropha; species Calamotropha paludella. The sequence continues at coordinate 13,408,999 of OV656815.1, read as the reverse complement.
AGGCCAGCGTTGTTTCATCAATGAGAGGAACATCCTCTCGTATTCGAAAGAAACATTTTTACAAATGTTTGGTCAATCGATTAAGATGAAACAGCCATTTTAGTTTTATAATTTTTTATATATTTTATGCATTTTCAATGCGATCTTATAAGATAAATTATTATAATAGAAAAATACTAGAAAAAATCGACTCGGGACACAAGTGAATTCTCAGGCGGGAATCGAACCTGCAACCTTTGGAAATCCGGTCCAATGCTCTCCCAATTGAGCTACCGAGCCTTGCGAACACTCGTCGAAATTTTCTAGTACCTTCCTGATTTTACGCTGTAGGCCAGCGTTGTTTCATCAATGAGAGGAACATCCTCTCGTATTCGAAAGAAACATTTTTACAAATGTTTGGTCAATCGATTAAGATGAAACAGCCATTTTAGTTTTATAATTTTTTATATATTTTATGCATTTTCAATGCGATCTTATAAGATAAATTATTATAATAGAAAAATACTAGAAAAAATCGACTCGGGACACAAGTGAATTCTCAGGCGGGAATCGAACCTGCAACCTTTGGAAATCCGGTCCAATGCTCTCCCAATTGAGCTACCGAGCCTTGCGAACACTCGTCGAAATTTTCTAGTACCTTCCTGATTTTACGCTGTAGGCCAGCGTTGTTTCATCAATGAGAGGAACATCCTCTCGTATTCGAAAGAAACATTTTTACAAATGTTTGGTCAATCGATTAAGATGAAACAGCCATTTTAGTTTTATAATTTTTTATATATTTTATGCATTTTCAATGCGATCTTATAAGATAAATTATTATAATAGAAAAATACTAGAAAAAATCGACTCGGGACACAAGTGAATTCTCAGGCGGGAATCGAACCTGCAACCTTTGGAAATCCGGTCCAATGCTCTCCCAATTGAGCTACCGAGCCTTGCGAACACTCGTCGAAATTTTCTAGTACCTTCCTGATTTTACGCTGTAGGCCAGCGTTGTTTCATCAATGAGAGGAACATCCTCTCGTATTCGAAAGAAACATTTTTACAAATGTTTGGTCAATCGATTAAGATGAAACAGCCATTTTAGTTTTATAATTTTTTATATATTTTATGCATTTTCAATGCGATCTTATAAGATAAATTATTATAATAGAAAAATACTAGAAAAAATCGACTCGGGACACAAGTGAATTCTCAGGCGGGAATCGAACCTGCAACCTTTGGAAATCCGGTCCAATGCTCTCCCAATTGAGCTACCGAGCCTTGCGAACACTCGTCGAAATTTTCTAGTACCTTCCTGATTTTACGCTGTAGGCCAGCGTTGTTTCATCAATGAGAGGAACATCCTCTCGTATTCGAAAGAAACATTTTTACAAATGTTTGGTCAATCGATTAAGATGAAACAGCCATTTTAGTTTTATAATTTTTTATATATTTTATGCATTTTCAATGCGATCTTATAAGATAAATTATTATAATAGAAAAATACTAGAAAAAATCGACTCGGGACACAAGTGAATTCTCAGGCGGGAATCGAACCTGCAACCTTTGGAAATCCGGTCCAATGCTCTCCCAATTGAGCTACCGAGCCTTGCGAACACTCGTCGAAATTTTCTAGTACCTTCCTGATTTTACGCTGTAGGCCAGCGTTGTTTCATCAATGAGAGGAACATCCTCTCGTATTCGAAAGAAACATTTTTACAAATGTTTGGTCAATCGATTAAGATGAAACAGCCATTTTAGTTTTATAATTTTTTATATATTTTATGCATTTTCAATGCGATCTTATAAGATAAATTATTATAATAGAAAAATACTAGAAAAAATCGACTCGGGACACAAGTGAATTCTCAGGCGGGAATCGAACCTGCAACCTTTGGAAATCCGGTCCAATGCTCTCCCAATTGAGCTACCGAGCCTTGCGAACACTCGTCGAAATTTTCTAGTACCTTCCTGATTTTACGCTGTAGGCCAGCGTTGTTTCATCAATGAGAGGAACATCCTCTCGTATTCGAAAGAAACATTTTTACAAATGTTTGGTCAATCGATTAAGATGAAACAGCCATTTTAGTTTTATAATTTTTTATATATTTTATGCATTTTCAATGCGATCTTATAAGATAAATTATTATAATAGAAAAATACTAGAAAAAATCGACTCGGGACACAAGTGAATTCTCAGGCGGGAATCGAACCTGCAACCTTTGGAAATCCGGTCCAATGCTCTCCCAATTGAGCTACCGAGCCTTGCGAACACTCGTCGAAATTTTCTAGTACCTTCCTGATTTTACGCTGTAGGCCAGCGTTGTTTCATCAATGAGAGGAACATCCTCTCGTATTCGAAAGAAACATTTTTACAAATGTTTGGTCAATCGATTAAGATGAAACAGCCATTTTAGTTTTATAATTTTTTATATATTTTATGCATTTTCAATGCGATCTTATAAGATAAATTATTATAATAGAAAAATACTAGAAAAAATCGACTCGGGACACAAGTGAATTCTCAGGCGGGAATCGAACCTGCAACCTTTGGAAATCCGGTCCAATGCTCTCCCAATTGAGCTACCGAGCCTTGCGAACACTCGTCGAAATTTTCTAGTACCTTCCTGATTTTACGCTGTAGGCCAGCGTTGTTTCATCAATGAGAGGAACATCCTCTCGTATTCGAAAGAAACATTTTTACAAATGTTTGGTCAATCGATTAAGATGAAACAGCCATTTTAGTTTTATAATTTTTTATATATTTTATGCATTTTCAATGCGATCTTATAAGATAAATTATTATAATAGAAAAATACTAGAAAAAATCGACTCGGGACACAAGTGAATTCTCAGGCGGGAATCGAACCTGCAACCTTTGGAAATCCGGTCCAATGCTCTCCCAATTGAGCTACCGAGCCTTGCGAACACTCGTCGAAATTTTCTAGTACCTTCCTGATTTTACGCTGTAGGCCAGCGTTGTTTCATCAATGAGAGGAACATCCTCTCGTATTCGAAAGAAACATTTTTACAAATGTTTGGTCAATCGATTAAGATGAAACAGCCATTTTAGTTTTATAATTTTTTATATATTTTATGCATTTTCAATGCGATCTTATAAGATAAATTATTATAATAGAAAAATACTAGAAAAAATCGACTCGGGACACAAGTGAATTCTCAGGCGGGAATCGAACCTGCAACCTTTGGAAATCCGGTCCAATGCTCTCCCAATTGAGTATTTTTCTATTATAATAATTTATCTTATAAGATCGCATTGAAAATGCATAAAATATATAAAAAATTATAAAACTAAAATGGCTGTTTCATCTTAATCGATTGACCAAACATTTGTAAAAATGTTTCTTTCGAATACGAGAGGATGTTCCTCTCATTGATGAAACAACGCTGGCCTACAGCGTAAAATCAGGAAGGTACTAGAAAATTTCGACGAGTGTTCGCAAGGCTCGGTAGCTCAATTGGGAGAGCATTGGACCGGATTTCCAAAGGTTGCAGGTTCGATTCCCGCCTGAGAATTCACTTGTGTCCCGAGTCGATTTTTTCTAGTATTTTTCTATTATAATAATTTATCTTATAAGATCGCATTGAAAATGCATAAAATATATAAAAAATTATAAAACTAAAATGGCTGTTTCATCTTAATCGATTGACCAAACATTTGTAAAAATGTTTCTTTCGAATACGAGAGGATGTTCCTCTCATTGATGAAACAACGCTGGCCTACAGCGTAAAATCAGGAAGGTACTAGAAAATTTCGACGAGTGTTCGCAAGGCTCGGTAGCTCAATTGGGAGAGCATTGGACCGGATTTCCAAAGGTTGCAGGTTCGATTCCCGCCTGAGAATTCACTTGTGTCCCGAGTCGATTTTTTCTAGTATTTTTCTATTATAATAATTTATCTTATAAGATCGCATTGAAAATGCATAAAATATATAAAAAATTATAAAACTAAAATGGCTGTTTCATCTTAATCGATTGACCAAACATTTGTAAAAATGTTTCTTTCGAATACGAGAGGATGTTCCTCTCATTGATGAAACAACGCTGGCCTACAGCGTAAAATCAGGAAGGTACTAGAAAATTTCGACGAGTGTTCGCAAGGCTCGGTAGCTCAATTGGGAGAGCATTGGACCGGATTTCCAAAGGTTGCAGGTTCGATTCCCGCCTGAGAATTCACTTGTGTCCCGAGTCGATTTTTTCTAGTATTTTTCTATTATAATAATTTATCTTATAAGATCGCATTGAAAATGCATAAAATATATAAAAAATTATAAAACTAAAATGGCTGTTTCATCTTAATCGATTGACCAAACATTTGTAAAAATGTTTCTTTCGAATACGAGAGGATGTTCCTCTCATTGATGAAACAACGCTGGCCTACAGCGTAAAATCAGGAAGGTACTAGAAAATTTCGACGAGTGTTCGCAAGGCTCGGTAGCTCAATTGGGAGAGCATTGGACCGGATTTCCAAAGGTTGCAGGTTCGATTCCCGCCTGAGAATTCACTTGTGTCCCGAGTCGATTTTTTCTAGTATTTTTCTATTATAATAATTTATCTTATAAGATCGCATTGAAAATGCATAAAATATATAAAAAATTATAAAACTAAAATGGCTGTTTCATCTTAATCGATTGACCAAACATTTGTAAAAATGTTTCTTTCGAATACGAGAGGATGTTCCTCTCATTGATGAAACAACGCTGGCCTACAGCGTAAAATCAGGAAGGTACTAGAAAATTTCGACGAGTGTTCGCAAGGCTCGGTAGCTCAATTGGGAGAGCATTGGACCGGATTTCCAAAGGTTGCAGGTTCGATTCCCGCCTGAGAATTCACTTGTGTCCCGAGTCGATTTTTTCTAGTATTTTTCTATTATAATAATTTATCTTATAAGATCGCATTGAAAATGCATAAAATATATAAAAAATTATAAAACTAAAATGGCTGTTTCATCTTAATCGATTGACCAAACATTTGTAAAAATGTTTCTTTCGAATACGAGAGGATGTTCCTCTCATTGATGAAACAACGCTGGCCTACAGCGTAAAATCAGGAAGGTACTAGAAAATTTCGACGAGTGTTCGCAAGGCTCGGTAGCTCAATTGGGAGAGCATTGGACCGGATTTCCAAAGGTTGCAGGTTCGATTCCCGCCTGAGAATTCACTTGTGTCCCGAGTCGATTTTTTCTAGTATTTTTCTATTATAATAATTTATCTTATAAGATCGCATTGAAAATGCATAAAATATATAAAAAATTATAAAACTAAAATGGCTGTTTCATCTTAATCGATTGACCAAACATTTGTAAAAATGTTTCTTTCGAATACGAGAGGATGTTCCTCTCATTGATGAAACAACGCTGGCCTACAGCGTAAAATCAGGAAGGTACTAGAAAATTTCGACGAGTGTTCGCAAGGCTCGGTAGCTCAATTGGGAGAGCATTGGACCGGATTTCCAAAGGTTGCAGGTTCGATTCCCGCCTGAGAATTCACTTGTGTCCCGAGTCGATTTTTTCTAGTATTTTTCTATTATAATAATTTATCTTATAAGATCGCATTGAAAATGCATAAAATATATAAAAAATTATAAAACTAAAATGGCTGTTTCATCTTAATCGATTGACCAAACATTTGTAAAAATGTTTCTTTCGAATACGAGAGGATGTTCCTCTCATTGATGAAACAACGCTGGCCTACAGCGTAAAATCAGGAAGGTACTAGAAAATTTCGACGAGTGTTCGCAAGGCTCGGTAGCTCAATTGGGAGAGCATTGGACCGGATTTCCAAAGGTTGCAGGTTCGATTCCCGCCTGAGAATTCACTTGTGTCCCGAGTCGATTTTTTCTAGTATTTTTCTATTATAATAATTTATCTTATAAGATCGCATTGAAAATGCATAAAATATATAAAAAATTATAAAACTAAAATGGCTGTTTCATCTTAATCGATTGACCAAACATTTGTAAAAATGTTTCTTTCGAATACGAGAGGATGTTCCTCTCATTGATGAAACAACGCTGGCCTACAGCGTAAAATCAGGAAGGTACTAGAAAATTTCGACGAGTGTTCGCAAGGCTCGGTAGCTCAATTGGGAGAGCATTGGACCGGATTTCCAAAGGTTGCAGGTTCGATTCCCGCCTGAGAATTCACTTGTGTCCCGAGTCGATTTTTTCTAGTATTTTTCTATTATAATAATTTATCTTATAAGATCGCATTGAAAATGCATAAAATATATAAAAAAATTATAAAACTAAAATGGCTGTTTCATCTTAATCGATTGACCAAACATTTGTAAAAATGTTTCTTTCGAATACGAGAGGATGTTCCTCTCATTGATGAAACAACGCTGGCCTACAGCGTAAAATCAGGAAGGTACTAGAAAATTTCGACGAGTGTTCGCAAGGCTCGGTAGCTCAATTGGGAGAGCATTGGACCGGATTTCCAAAGGTTGCAGGTTCGATTCCCGCCTGAGAATTCACTTGTGTCCCGAGTCGATTTTTTCTAGTATTTTTCTATTATAATAATTTATCTTATAAGATCGCATTGAAAATGCATAAAATATATAAAAAATTATAAAACTAAAATGGCTGTTTCATCTTAATCGATTGACCAAACATTTGTAAAAATGTTTCTTTCGAATACGAGAGGATGTTCCTCTCATTGATGAAACAACGCTGGCCTACAGCGTAAAATCAGGAAGGTACTAGAAAATTTCGACGAGTGTTCGCAAGGCTCGGTAGCTCAATTGGGAGAGCATTGGACCGGATTTCCAAAGGTTGCAGGTTCGATTCCCGCCTGAGAATTCACTTGTGTCCCGAGTCGATTTTTTCTAGTATTTTTCTATTATAATAATTTATCTTATAAGATCGCATTGAAAATGCATAAAATATATAAAAAATTATAAAACTAAAATGGCTGTTTCATCTTAATCGATTGACCAAACATTTGTAAAAATGTTTCTTTCGAATACGAGAGGATGTTCCTCTCATTGATGAAATAACGCTGGCCTACAGCGTAAAATCAGGAAGGTACTAGAAAATTTCGACGAGTGTTCGCAAGGCTCGGTAGCTCAATTGGGAGAGCATTGGACCGGATTTCCAAAGGTTGCAGGTTCGATTCCCGCCTGAGAATTCACTTGTGTCCCGAGTCGATTTTTTCTAGTATTTTTCTATTATAATAATTTATCTTATAAGATCGCATTGAAAATGCATAAAATATATAAAAAATTATAAAACTAAAATGGCTGTTTCATCTTAATCGATTGACCAAACATTTGTAAAAATGTTTCTTTCGAATACGAGAGGATGTTCCTCTCATTGATGAAACAACGCTGGCCTACAGCGTAAAATCAGGAAGGTACTAGAAAATTTCGACGAGTGTTCGCAAGGCTCGGTAGCTCAATTGGGAGAGCATTGGACCGGATTTCCAAAGGTTGCAGGTTCGATTCCCGCCTGAGAATTCACTTGTGTCCCGAGTCGATTTTTTCTAGTATTTTTCTATTATAATAATTTATCTTATAAGATCGCATTGAAAATGCATAAAATATATAAAAAATTATAAAACTAAAATGGCTGTTTCATCTTAATCGATTGACCAAACATTTGTAAAAATGTTTCTTTCGAATACGAGAGGATGTTCCTCTCATTGATGAAACAACGCTGGCCTACAGCGTAAAATCAGGAAGGTACTAGAAAATTTCGACGAGTGTTCGCAAGGCTCGGTAGCTCAATTGGGAGAGCATTGGACCGGATTTCCAAAGGTTGCAGGTTCGATTCCCGCCTGAGAATTCACTTGTGTCCCGAGTCGATTTTTTCTAGTATTTTTCTATTATAATAATTTATCTTATAAGATCGCATTGAAAATGCATAAAATATATAAAAAATTATAAAACTAAAATGGCTGTTTCATCTTAATCGATTGACCAAACATTTGTAAAAATGTTTCTTTCGAATACGAGAGGATGTTCCTCTCATTGATGAAACAACGCTGGCCTACAGCGTAAAATCAGGAAGGTACTAGAAAATTTCGACGAGTGTTCGCAAGGCTCGGTAGCTCAATTGGGAGAGCATTGGACCGGATTTCCAAAGGTTGCAGGTTCGATTCCCGCCTGAGAATTCACTTGTGTCCCGAGTCGATTTTTTCTAGTATTTTTCTATTATAATAATTTATCTTATAAGATCGCATTGAAAATGCATAAAATATATAAAAAATTATAAAACTAAAATGGCTGTTTCATCTTAATCGATTGACCAAACATTTGTAAAAATGTTTCTTTCGAATACGAGAGGATGTTCCTCTCATTGATGAAACAACGCTGGCCTACAGCGTAAAATCAGGAAGGTACTAGAAAATTTCGACGAGTGTTCGCAAGGCTCGGTAGCTCAATTGGGAGAGCATTGGACCGGATTTCCAAAGGTTGCAGGTTCGATTCCCGCCTGAGAATTCACTTGTGTCCCGAGTCGATTTTTTCTAGTATTTTTCTATTATAATAATTTATCTTATAAGATCGCATTGAAAATGCATAAAATATATAAAAAATTATAAAACTAAAATGGCTGTTTCATCTTAATCGATTGACCAAACATTTGTAAAAATGTTTCTTTCGAATACGAGAGGATGTTCCTCTCATTGATGAAACAACGCTGGCCTACAGCGTAAAATCAGGAAGGTACTAGAAAATTTCGACGAGTGTTCGCAAGGCTCGGTAGCTCAATTGGGAGAGCATTGGACCGGATTTCCAAAGGTTGCAGGTTCGATTCCCGCCTGAGAATTCACTTGTGTCCCGAGTCGATTTTTTCTAGTATTTTTCTATTATAATAATTTATCTTATAAGATCGCATTGAAAATGCATAAAATATATAAAAAATTATAAAACTAAAATGGCTGTTTCATCTTAATCGATTGACCAAACATTTGTAAAAATGTTTCTTTCGAATACGAGAGGATGTTCCTCTCATTGATGAAACAACGCTGGCCTACAGCGTAAAATCAGGAAGGTACTAGAAAATTTCGACGAGTGTTCGCAAGGCTCGGTAGCTCAATTGGGAGAGCATTGGACCGGATTTCCAAAGGTTGCAGGTTCGATTCCCGCCTGAGAATTCACTTGTGTCCCGAGTCGATTTTTTCTAGTATTTTTCTATTATAATAATTTATCTTTTTGCTATTTCCTTAAAAAGCCTTATAGCGCTAGGACCCCACGGACCAAGGTTCTCGACACCGAATGGGACAAAATCCTATTCGGAGCCTAGACCCCTGTATTTAAATGCTTTAGCTTTTTCAGCCGCTTCACCAGTCGCACCACCTCTGTTGATGGTTCCATCTAGATGGGAAGGGGCCAGCGTGTCTGATCAGGTTGCATCCCATACGAGCACCCGGTCCATCTTCCATAGAATCAAACTCATACCGTCTGGTCTCTTGCCATCGTCTCTTGCAATACCTGTACTACAGCTCAAAAGATTGTCAAAAGTCAATTTGCAGTTTATGTCGTCCCAGCTCCTCTGTGAATTGTTGTTAAAGATTCTGGAATATCTTCCCATTTATAAATGTTAGCTTTCAATATGGATAGATGGGCACAGAGGAATTGACCCTTTCGGCATCCAAGTCGTAGTCATCGTTCTGTAGTGTCCTAATTGTGGTCTTGTGTGACTTTTACGAGGGGAGGCTATTGAAGGAAATTAGTTTTATAACAACGTAAAAAATTATTGTATATTAATTATTGTATTCAATAATACAATTGAAATATAAGGTATTTGTATTTCAATTATATTATTATTAAATAAAAGAAGATTTTATCATTACAGTGATTCCAAAGGATGATCTTACAGTTTTATTTCTTGTGGCGGCGATACCTATATCACCTACAGCGGTGGGCAGCGATTCAAAAACACTTTTATGAGGGTTACACATTGAATCTGTTACAGAATTATTCCTGTATCACTTATTTGGGTGTTTGTGTCTGTGTCTGTTTGCGTCGAACACTTATAAAAGTGTAACAGATATAATGTTTTCTGTTACCAATCTGTTAGAAACTGTTTTACGTTAAACTATATATGTGTACACACAGTACACCAACATAGGCATTTCAAAGTACCCAAATCATTAATGAGCTGTTGCATAGTTATGCCAATGTGAACCTTATTGACTGTAACATATATTAACACTTATGAACCGGTATTTTCTAAAACAGATTCAAAATGTTACAGTTTCTTTCTGCTTGATTTTTAAAACCGAAATGAAAAACAGTGTTCAGAACACTCTATTCGGATACCGCTAAAATCCCTGGCGGTGGGTCTTTGGCCTTCCACAACTTGTTTCCTACGCTTTATAAGACATATTTGTGTAATACATTACTCATTGAAAATAAATGCTGTACGTACATTGAATATTTGAGTATGTTACATATTCACGCTCTTACGAGTTTAGGTAAGTTCAACTATTATTCCGTGAGAAAAAATATAAGTATGCTTGCAACTGATAAACATATGAGTTAAATAAATATTACATCTTATAGATATTTTGATTTAACAAAATTGTTATTTTGAACCACTTATTAAATATAAGAGTTTTGGATGGTACATGATTCCATAAGTGTGTCTGAAGAGACAGAAAATTTAATATCCGTCCTTGATAGCGGTTATGTAATTAGTGTTTTAATTATATGTTTAATAAGGGCTGGTCGTCAGATAGGTGAAGAAAAAAATATTTTCTCTAACTTTTCTGTGCTTCGGAAGCACTTTAAGTTTTTGGTCCTAATTTCATTGGTGGTTATTTCTCAATATTACTAATGTGATTTTATACATACAGAAGAACTGGGTCTCAGCAGTGGGTATTAGGATGATGATATTGATGTGAGGTACCGTCTAATGATGTTTGAAAAATTTTATGGAAGGTTACTAAAACCTGCTAGTAATAGACTTTTCAGAAATTGTTATCTTCAATTAGCATTTATTATCTACCTTATTTATAGACCGTGTAGAATTCGGGAGAGTAGAAGAGCACCAACCCTTCGCATTTAAGTGTAACACGCACGACATTTCATATAAACTCTCAAGGTAAATAATTTAAAACAAGGTTACTGATTGTTATCAAAATAGGTGATACTTGTGTAGGCACACACAAAAAGTTAGGATATAATATTTTTAAAATGTCAAAACAACTGTTTCCCTTTTTTTACTTTTGGCACATTTTAGATAACTAACTTTTTATACTTATGGTACCTTAAGTGGATAAAACTTCATAAAAATGAATTTCGTATTTCAATGTATTTGTATAAAACCTGACGAGGTGTTAACGCCCTTAAGGGTGTCATTAAAAGCGAATAATGATAGTAGAGGTAATCACCATATCTCTCACGGAGACCAAAAAATGGGCAGCGGTGTATTCCGTATATGGTTTTTTATAACGATCTCCAACCAGCCTGTCAGGGTAAAGACTCAAATAAATGCGAGTATATAGCTAAAGCAGTAAGGTGTGTTTGTTTCCATCAATTGTAAGGATTTAGTACAATTGAACGAAATGGATGTACTTATTCAGGCGCATGCATCTACAAGTCTCCTAAGCGAACGTCGCAGTGCTAACGTCGTGGGTGCCGCGTCGAAACGAGTAATCATGTATGTTTATCTTTGGCTTTTTATAAGAATTAGATTATACTTTTAAATTTGATAATAATGCATTCCATACGTGTAATAGCACATGAAAATATTTAACAATTACCAATTCTGAAGAAAAGTCTTAAAAAAAATGCGTGTTCTATTCGTAAACTAGTTAATAACTATTATATAAAAAAGAAAATGCTAACTAACTTAAAAATACTCTATGTTTACTAAACTTAAACCAAATAAAAAATATTCCGTAAATCTTTGCACGTCGGTATTGTGCTCAAAAGACTCATACCAATACTCTCAAACTATTTGGTTCTAGAGAGGCTGGTGCAGGCGCGGTTACAAGAGCTGTGCGGATGAAGTAATTCAGACTGCTGTGTTACGGTATACGACCCGCATTTCTGCTGCTGATAGGCCGCAATGACTAAGGGGGTCCACCATGACGCTGCACGGGCATTTTAAATTGGATGAGTAGATTGCCCCCAGACGTAAACAGGCTGCAAGATGGAAAGTGGTGTTATCAAAGAGTGTACCAATGGTTGGTGAGATTATAAATTGCAGCCAAAATCCCGACCCACATCTGGCTATAGCATTGAGGCGAGCACGCTCTGCAGTATTGGTAACCGTATCTTATAAATTATTAATCTATAGAGCGGCTCATCCCATTGTCCTTTTGCTTTTGAGATAAAGATGGCAAGTCAGTTGAGCTTGTCACCTCTCACAATTCAGTTAAATGGAAAATAGAGCAGTTCAAAATACAATGAATCATTTTTTTTAACTTAGTTCGAGAATGCAATGGACTGATGATAAAAACCTGGAAGGGCAACACTAGAAATGTTGTGTAATCCTAAATTACCAAAAGGAATAGGTAGAGAAGTCTGTGGTCAATTTCTTTGAGTTAAATTGATATTAAGAACACTAGAGTTAATCCCTTGCACCGCAACATATAATTTGGAAGTTTGGTAGGGATGTTTCTATAAAGGAGAAGCAAATATGTAAATTGAGGAACAAAGAGACAAAAGCGGACGATGATGAAAGTCATTTGAGAGTTAATTTTAAGTAGGTGGTACGAAAATTAGTTAAATATATCTAGCCTTTCCTTTACAAAATTATCAATGGACATCAAATTTTCTAATTTTACAAAAAATAAGAGTGCCAACATTAACGTTCTAATGGAACGTAGGCGTAGAACAAATAATTTCTGTACTACTTTACCGTGGTAGAGATGGCACCCCCCACCCTCCTTACCTGTTTTGGGGGAGGGTCCCAGCCCACAATCCAGCAGTCTTTCGGTTGCGATTACGATCTACTTAATATTTTAATTGTAATGTTTTTCGGGAAACTTTAAATGTAGTTGGTTTGTCGATCTGTTTTTTAGAATTTAAACAGTGGGAACTCATTGAGTTAAGCTAGAAAAACGATGTTGTTTCAGTTAGTAGAAAAAGGACTGTTGATAAGAGTCTAGATTCGACAGAGAAATGCGATAACGGATTTACGATCCCCTTACTTCGTTGAATTACATATTGTTATCAAATTTGATACATCCTTATAACCACGGCGTTACTGATCTGAATCATTTCAACGTTGACCCAATACTTTCTCAAACGTGCGAGATATAATTCCTAACATTAAAAAAAAGTTGGTAGCATCAAGTCTATGTTTTAATTAAAACAAAAAGTATAAATAAGTTTTTTTTTTGCAAAAATGTAGATAGTTCATTTTTGATATTTAAATTGTTTGATATGTAGGCTCTTTTCGTATAATAGTGAGCGTAAGTCGATGAGTGCCAGTGTGTGGTCAAATCAATACTGTTTTTGTGACACTGCATCTAGCTAATAATAATAATGTTCAGTTTCTTTGTATTTTTTAGTATATAAACACATGCTTTTGTAGCATTACGTTACATAAATATATTTGGAATAAAAAAGTGGGATATTATAATTTATTAAAAAGTATATGTCTTAAATATACCTAATAGCTTAATACGACTTTATTCAAATTCTCCATTAAACTATGCCACATTGTCATTGAACTGAGTGTAAAGACACCAGTCTATTGGACTGATATCATCTTTCACCCAATTCAATTACTTCCAAGAAGTATTAATTTTACACACACGCACAAATTTGCGCTATCGGAGTTGTGTAAATCCTTCAGTTGATGTATATGTTAGTGTAAACATACTCGAAAGAAAATTTTGATGTTTTTTTTATAAAACAGGTTGTATTAATTTATACTTAAGTATGTTCAAATTCTTTACCACCCTAAAAGCGAGGGCGGTAAAGTTATATAAAAATCCTTTTAATTTCTTCTCTGAAATTCAGTACTTACTTGAATATATATCCAAGATAAAATCACTTAGTGAAAGTGATGTTGTTATTAAGATGCTACAACAACTAGACAGAAAAGGTGCCGCCCGAGCAGTAATGGAAAACTTACTTATTAAAGTCTAGAAGTAAATAAATACGATTAAGAATTTATAACATGATTTTATGTTTGTAACTTTAGTATAAAGTGCTTTATATCACTCCAGTGCTATACTTGTTTAATAAAAAATAAATAATAAATAATGAGCTTCACATATTCCAATTTTTCCAAATTACATTTGAATGATCGTCAACAGCCTATAAATATCTCCTCTCCCTGGATAATTATCACAATCGTAATCTTTATTTTGCTAGAAACACGATACAATGGCGATTTTATAAAATACAAAATTCAACATGTTTCGCTGAATACAACATGCAAATGGGCAAAATACATTTTTGAAATCAATAAATTCATCATTACGTGAATAATTTAATCAATGCTACTAATGGCGATACGATTAAAATACTATAGTCAGAAATCCAGGGTATAGGGTGGAATCCACCACCCTGCCCTAGTGTGATGTGGTAAGTGCTAGAAACTGCAACTGTAGCCAAGATAACTACTTAACGTGCCTACCGAAACAAGGAGCACTTGAGGTATTAATTTTTTGGTCACTCATTATTTGACTGGTCAATAAGAATGTTGTTTTACCTCCGTATTCATAAGTCAAATGTGTGCTATTGGGCACTTCAATTTGTATGGGATATGATTTTTGTCGTATTCATATAATTCGGCGCTTTCGGCAACTACGTTGCACCATTTGTTGCCACGGCAGGCAACTAAGTTGCACCATTTGTTCCTGCATTTCGCATCGACGACAGTCCTGGGTTCGAGTCTCAGAAGGGGCAGATGTTTGTGTGATGATTACAAGCATTTCTACCTGTGTATTAATATTAATATTACATGTCTATGTATTATATGTATATCTATACGTTAACCTTATGAGCTAAGCTTTATAGTGCTTCTTTAGGCTAGGCTAATCGGTGTGAATGTAAGAAATAGTATTATTATATTTGCAAGCATTCGCTAATTATGTTTTTGTCTATACTAAGCTTAACAAGGTTGTGTGACTTAAATAATTTAATGAAACTCTCGTCTCATTGCTTTTAGTCAGCAAGAAACATTATTAATTCATAGTTTGTTTTTCATGCGATAAACTTTGAATAATTACTCATATCACTTAATTTGACTAGGACTAGGACCAATAAAAACCGGCTACACATGCTTAGTAAAAAGCAATTAAAAGTTTCCAAAATTTTAGGCCACTTTCTGGTCAGCATTTTCTTTTTCTTGATACCTTAATTAAAAAGTATAATAGCTATTGTTAGTATAATAGACCTAACTATTGTTAATTTCATGAGTGCTACTAGAAATAAAATTCGATGTGCTCCTGCAGTTATTTATTATATAGAGTATCGTAAATGCGTTGGAGGCGGCATCGAATATCAAGGACTTTTTAAAAACTGGCAACGATATTTTTGTTGCTTTACTTCAGTTACTTCAGTAAAAGCAAAGTAATTTATATCACTGAAAAAAACATTAAAACTATATTACTCTGTCACCTTCAGCTGTTATCAAACAATGCCCAGTAGATTTATACTAGATTAAGCTTTATACATAAAAAATATCTGAATAATCTAACCCTGAAGAATGTGTGCTGGTGATAGACGTTGAAACACTCGTCAGGAAAGGAGATCAAAAGTGATATAAAATAACTTCCTTTGAAAAACATTTCGAAGAAAACATTTTCGTGTTAGTGGTCTTAGTGTATGTTGTTACCCCTTTTTATTCAGAATTAAAGAATCTGAACAAGACCTTTTCTTCACCTTAAGAAACCTTTAAACCTTCTTCTCTTCACCTTAAAGTTGAAAATGATAAAGGTAATCTATGGCCTTAGTTTGAAAGTTGAGACTAGGAAGCACATAACTGGTGACAGCAGAATCAAGCAATAAAATACTAACGACTGTATTTTACACATCAGTTACGCGTAATGATACAAGCGAAGGCACTGGATGCAGTGTTAACAATATGCACATAATAATCTTCAAACATCCGATAGCTGATTCACAAAGAAACTCACCGAATATCAATGGTAATGCCTGTAGAAAACTGAAACCGAAAGGTTGGAATCCTAATAAAATTGTTCGAGAATATCAACTAATCTACAACAATATTAGACCTGAAAACATTAAAAAACAATTAGACTAAGCATAGTCCTTGATTAAAAACTTCAGTAATTTATAATTAAAAAGCTAGAGACAGATTTATGAGTGTAAAAAAAGGTCGTGATAACCACCTTGTGAATAATTTAACGGCCTACGCAACGTGAACCGATTGTAAACTCGAGGAAAAATCACCATAAGCATGATTGGAACCAAGAAAGATTATCAAAAATAGTTGGAACTAAGCTACTTTTAATTCTATGTATTTAAAACAGTATTTTATGTATGACGCTTGGCGTGTGGTGTCCAGCAGAGTAGAATATCACCCTAACTTTCACACTTAAGGGTGTAGTTCAAGGCGTCTAATGATACTAATATTGATAGGAGGTAATCACCGTGCACCAATTGTCACTAAAGTAGGTCCCATAATTTTTCATCTTAAGTCAGTTAAAATGACAAATTTTATAAATTCATATAGAATAAAGCTTGACTTCGCTAGGGGCCTTTTATAACTGATCAATGTGCCGGTGCATTTCGGTAAATTTTGAACATACCGTTTAAATATTTTTAATAAAAACCCAAGAAAATAAATATTCAAAAATAAAAAAGCAAGCAACTCTTTTTTTATTTTGATTGAGGAAAGATACCCAGAGTATCCTTTTACAATCCCCATAGATTATTTTTGGCTATGGCACAAAGAAAAATACCAGGTTTCATTTTAGCCAAAAATGACTCCGATTCTTACACATTGCTTTCCCTTAATAAATGAAAATTGATGCGTGGGTCCTTTCGGTAGTTTGTACGTGACCCTTTTCGTATATATAATCACCGTGTCTGTCCGTTGCACTTTGTTGATCATGCCTTGGACACAACGTAACCTTGCGTTAGTAGAGTCCTGGTCGCGAACTCGATTGGACGTATTTACGTATCCCCCGCGCCGTGAGAGTTGAAGTTTAATACCCTCAAAAAGTTTAAAAAGAGTTTCGTGCTAAATAATTTAGCAATGTAATTGTAATCTTTTGATGACTCAAAACTATAAAAATTGTTTCGGTAAAAGTTTTTATTCTGTGACAAAAGTTGTGTAACTGAAATAAGTTTAGGTCGAAAATTCGTGTTTCTGTGAAAAGTAATGTCTAAAAATACAATATCAATGAAACAAGAAATTCATTTAAAAAAATATATTTAAAGGTGAAGGTAAAATTGAAACAAATAACTATAAGATTTTTTAAACACTTTATTTTAATTATTTATTTTATGACAGAAATTAAGCTATGAAAATTAAAAAAATCCTGAAACTTATGTAATAATAGTCCCTATTAATATAAAAAAGGAAGGAATATTAAAGTGGGGATTAACTCACTTTCTAGAAATGCCAATACGTCTAGACTTATTTACGACTAGATTTTTTAAATTCATTATTAGTTAAGACCCACGTATTAGTTTCGTATCGTTTTCATTTTATTGGTTATTCATTTATCAAGTAAAGTGATACATTATATGTTAATTGTTGCTGAATATTAAAACGTAAGTATTAAATAAAATAAAACACTGATGTTTAAATAACTAAAAAGGATTATGTAGTCATTTTATTATTTTGCATTTACGATGCTATATTTCTATAAGATTTCGGAGATGTGGTTATCTTTATAGACGTTTTTTAAATCTTAAAATATTATATGATTTTTACGATTAAAAAAATAACTAAGAACTAATTCCCATACTTTATTTTAAGAACTAAACGCTGTTATATAAAATTATTCATTATTTGACTACCTCCGTAGTCGAGTGACTCGAATACCGGTTTTCATGGTAACGCCACTCCGAGGTCAGGGGTTCGATTCCCGGTCGAATCAATGTAAAAAATGAAATTTTCTATATTGGCTCGTATCTGGGTTTTATGCACAAGTGCTTTATCTACTTGGGTTCAGAACAAAGTATATAATGTTGTCTTGCATTTATTTATTATTGATAATGTATTTGTGTATATATATATTTAATAGCGCTGCTAATAAGTATACCATGTAGTTTGTAACAGAGCATTGAATTTTGGCCATCGTATGGTGAAAATTATATACATAATATACTAGCGGATCGGCAAACGCTGTGCTGCCCGTTTCCAACACCCAAACTTGGTCCTATAATTCATCTTAATTGGTCCAGCCGTTAATTAAGAGGAGTTCAGTAACATGTACAAGTAAAAGTACTTTATATGCATTTAAAGACCATCAACCGGCTAATGGAATGAATTTGTAATGTTGTAATTTTTTATTGCACTAATGGCAAAGCTTATTGTAATTGAAAATTAAATTATCTAACTAACCTAGATATTTTGGTGTCTAGTTTTAATCACAAAAATAGGAATATTCTAAATTTATAAAAAAAATGTGTTGAACTAACTGTCCTTAAGAGACACAAATCTACGTCTTTATTGCAAACACACCACCACCAATGAAGCCTACCACTTAACCACCTTGCAAAATTGTATCAATACTGCGTCGCCCCGTCACCCTGGTAGCGATCGCTCATACTAAGCCTGCATAGCCTTCCCAGGCCAAAGCATCTTCAGGTGGTGTTTTGTCAAAACGAGTCTGACATAACCTCTAGGTGTATGCATGTAGTTCAACACCTCCGAGTCCCAAGTCCGAAAGGGAAACAAATAAAAAAAATAAAAAAGTATCAATACTATTTACTTTGTTTTGTCAACCGAAACGATAGAGTAACTCCATATGCTTCATTGGTGTTCGTATAAAAATGCAAAAACTTTTGATGTAGAGATTTTTACTTTAATATTTTTTTTATTTGCCGGCCGCCTTTTTGCAATCAACCTTTAATCCTTGGTGATATAATGTTCATAAATTGTCCTTTTCACTCGATTCATAATATATAGATGGGAATTTTTCTATTCAACATTTATATTAGGATTCAGGTCGGTTACGTTAAAAGGCAGTTTCCTTTCACAAATGAATGGAATGAAAAACTAGGACAGTCGTCGTTTATATCATTACAGAGCGTTGAGATTGTAAGTGAGAAAAAAAGTCACAAAGGTGTAAACATACAAAAACTATCTCATAACTTATTTATAAATTAAACTAGATTACCATTGACTTTTTGATTAGTTACCTATTAATCTTTTTTTATTTATTTAATTTAAGTTTGTTAATCTTAACTGTCATTAATATAATGTTTTTTTAAATTGTAATGAAATATTTTAAATTAATAATGAAATAATAATTTGTTAAAGTCTATGATTAATGTATTCATATGGACCTTGTCTGCAATAAACATATTTTTTTATTTATTTTTATATAGCTACAACCGTACAAACTTAATAAGAATTTTGTTTATACCATTGTTTGCAAATATCGTCGGTTGTAAACAGAAGTCGAACATTTCAAAATGAGTTGTTCTGAGAATAATCTCATTAGAGATAATTTTCTTTACTGAACAAGAGTATGTGCAAAGAGCAGAAGTGGAACTTGCATTATTAACTAAGTTTTAAGCGGAAGTCCTGTTACTGAACTAAAAACGTCATCCAAATTGTTTTGTGCCACTCATATTTCATTCTTAATAAATAATAGCTTTTACCCACGGCTTCGCTCGCGACTACCGATAAAAATTATATATCTATCACCCTGGAACCGTACCTTGTTAAATAAATGGTACCTTATACTAGGCGATGCAGTCGCTAAGCATAAAGCTACGCTAGCATCATATATTGGAGCGGAGCGTAATACCCAAAAAAGATTTTTTTTTGGTTCTATGGGTATTTTGCGAATTTCAATATTCGGGCTCCGTCACCATCTGGTCCTAAACCTGTTGATTCGATTCCACACAAAAAATATTAAAATCGGTTAAGAACTCGGGAAGTTATGGCGTAACAGACATTGCGCCATTGAGGCTGATCCATGGGAGCTTCGCTCGCTCCTTATATTTATAATATTAGTTTGGACTGTAAGTTTCAGCGATATGATATATTCCTTTCCTTTGCACAATCAAGTGTTCTTATCATATATTAAATTTCATCACAATCGGTCAACCTGTTCTTGATTTATAGAAGAACATACAGATAGACAGACAGATACAAATTTAAAAAATAGTAGAATTGGTATCAATAAGTCATGAAACAAATATTTATAAAATTTGTCCAAAAAATAAATGTACAGACAGAACCTACAGATTTATATCGTTTTATAGCTTTTTAGATATTGAACAGTTTGAAAACTACAATCCATTTTCATTCACACCTTTCATGCTATATGTTTGATTTTAATAGTCTCCCCATGTTAGCTCATTTTCAAGAGCCGTAACCACTGAAAGGGTGTTTTAAAATTGTACTCATTGAAATAATATACTTTTACGGTGAGTGTGTCTTATTTCAACGAGTAGCATGTGTGGAAACATGAGAAATAAAAAAGTTATTATACTATATTTGCTCTATGGTTCTACCTATCTTTTTAATACCTTGTAAAGAACGCATTGTCTACATTGGATTTACAAAAAATATCGCGTTACCTACACCTACGAATGTGATGTACTAACTCTGCATGAAGTTAGAGGCTGTCTTGGTTTGTGTGGGAGGAAGAGCGTTAGTTCATGTAACTTAGTCATCAGGTACGTACGTATATGCTCCAGTCAGCCAATTAGTAGCCTTGTAGAAAAATTTTTGAGGAATTGAGGCTACAGTCGTTATAAAGACTGTCTTTATAAACATACCAGATAGATATAAAATACGCATGTAAAAAACAACCACGCCTAGGAGCCCTAAGGTAGGATTCGAAACCACGACCTTTCGCTATCCGGGCGAGTGCTTCGACCGCTGAGCTACCGACACGCTGGCAGACGCGTTGAAATTTACAAACGTATTTTAAATTCTACTATGAGCTAGTATCGTTCCACCAATGTTGAACGCCAACTACCTTCAACATCGGAAGTAATATTTTTACAAATATTAAATGCAAAAAATGAAATTAAAAACATTATTATAGCTGGTTCCATCTTATCGAATGATTCATATTTGTAAAAATATTACTTAAAAACGGAAGTCAGGAGTCAAAGACGATATTTAAGTATTTTATCTTCTTCTGAAGAATATATTTGTTGACAAGTCGAGCTTTGCAGAATAAATAAGGGTTTAAGCTGGCCAGTAAAAAAATTGCTGCCCTTTTATAGGGATTAGCGACTGATTGATGATGATTCGATCGAGAGATCGGATTAAAAGATTTATTCTTGAATTTTTCTTTAAGAAAGAAGATTATTTTTTTTGTAAGACGGATAAATAAAATAGAGTATAGGGAACACAACAAATATCGCAAGAAAATTATCTATGCTGTTTAGTCGTTTATATTATTTCTTTTCGTTTCTAGTTTTATTAAGATTCTCTTATAAAATTTAAAACTATATGATAAATGTCGGCCGTGATCAGTTTACGACATAGGTAACATAAAATCTGTTAAGACGACTTTGATTTGCCTTGATGAGTGTTTCAAACCTTATTTAAAATGGGATTTATTGATATCAAAAGCAGTTTGACAAAATCTGTGATTATGCATTTTGCAAATAAAAAATGTTATAGACAGTCCGTTAAGCAAATTATTTTGTATGAATATACAATTGACAAGCTTTCTTGCTGAAAAAAATCTTAAATCTACTTTGTATACTTGTCTTAAGTAATATATATCTCAATGAGCCGAAGTGTATCTTAGTTTCCGATCAGTAGTATTCCAGCTATCAAAATCCTGAGAGGTTTTTCCTAGTCACCCTTGCTAAGCTCCTAGAGAGCAGGCTCTATTACGACTTTTTCTAATGGAAATGAGTTTGAGCGATAGTTTGTCGCCTATCACTCATAAACATATATAAACTCTAAGTGCGGAGATTATGGCAAAACCCACCACAGTAATGAAGGTCACACAAATATAATATGGGAACCTTTCGCAACGCATAGATTCGATTGTCATGAAGTGTCACTTAACATACTGATAAAAATGCAGGTAATATTAGGTAATATATATTTTAACCATTATCAGAAAGCAAATTATATAAAATTATAGTAAAAATATGATATAGATTGAAAACCATATATTCTATAATATAATCAAAATAAATATGTAATAATGCCATCGCACCAAATAATTTAATTTACACGTGTTTTCATGCGATGGCCGAGTCAATATATTTATATAAAACAATAAAGAGTTTTAATATTGATATGCGTCACTATAAGATGCTGTTAATTATTACGTAACAACTTAACGCTTCGAGTACGGAGATTCCAGACACAATTGATTTCAATTGTTATGGACCACGATCGTGGTCTTAGGGACTGGACGTATTAAGACAGAAATTCGCTTAAGTTGGGGGGACTGAATAAATTAATAACCGACTTGGTATTACATGGATCTCACAACTTTTTACCGTAGAACAACTGAGTTGCGAGACTTGGTTTTTTTGACAAGTATTGTTTTTGATGGGATCTCATTGCTTTTTGTATTTTGTAGACAGTCTACTTTTTTCCTTTTCGGTACCTTCTACTTATTGTATATATGTATGTATGTCTACCAGCAACGAATTTTCTTAAAGCCCTCTCTCTGACTTATGAACTTTTCTTATTTTTGTAGGTTTTTTTAGTTTTTCCTTGATTCATACACCAAACACTATTTATATTCCAAATTTGAAGCTTCTAGGTCTGCTAGAAGTGTCTTAGAATTTTGATGATCGGTGAGTCAGTGAGTGACCAAAATTAAGAAATTTGACCCGTTATAATTCTTAAACTACTGGTTCAAATTGAATGAAATTTGAAACCGTTATACCGTGTCTTTACAATGCCTGCATGGTTACTGAAAATTCAGTCTTCTAGTTTTATCCACAACGAAGTTACAGGGGGTCGAAAATGGCCTGAATTGCTTCTAGAAAAGGATGGTACGTCCGTGCCGCTTTTTTGCTTGACTTGGCGGGGGCACTGCCGTGCCCCCAGATTAATATTTTAATTTAAGAATTAATATTTTGTTTATGACCTGCTTATGCCCGGTATTTTGGGGTAAGTTTGACAGCACGATTGTAGACAGCTATATTTTTGATACACAACGGCACAGGCGATGTCTTTTCTTCGCTAAAACTTTCGACTTGACTCCTACTTTTGAGCTTCTCGGCATGTCATTGTCACCAACTCTCAATTTTGATTCATTCATTGAGAATAAGGTTCAATAAGCTTTAAAAGAACTTGGCATTCTGTCGAAGATAAGAAGGTACTTCACGTAAGACTCTTCGATCGTGTATGGAGTACTGTTCTCATCTTTGGGACGGTTACGCCCAATACCAGCTCCAGATTTGAGTCCATTGACAGGAAATGAAATGAAAATGAAAAATGAAAAGGAGGGTCACGAAGCTCATCTTTTTATAAAAATATCGATAGCCTAGAACATAGACGGAAGGTAGCTAACCTATCTTTTTTTATCGGACAACCAAACCTCTAAATAGTTTTAAAGTATCTAGTATTATAGAAGTACTTACAGACACACGGGCAATTTTTTTTAAAATAGTAGTATTAGTGAATCATAAAATGAATATTTATCACAAAAATTTTCCCAGAAAAATAAATGTACGGATAGAGCCTACAGATTTATATAGTAGTATAGATAAGAAATAGTAATAGATTTTAACTATCAATCAAATAGGCAACAAGAGAATTTTCAAAATAACAACTATGCTTGTTAATAACTTTTCGAAACAAAATGTGATTAATTAATTGATTCGTAAATAAATTTCTAAACAATCACCTGGAGGGTAAAAGGTTGCGGGTATAAGCCCTACTTGACACCTAGTAAATATTGCTCAGATATAAAAAATCTAGCAGTTAATTGTTTAAATAACAAATAAATATCGTGCTGACTGAAGCATGCTTACTTGATTTACGCATAAAATTCACCATTAGCATATGACAAAGTTTACGTTTGTCAGTAAAGATGACTTGAATATTTGGATATATTGTAAAATTCTTGTAGTAGTTTGTTGTTTAACAAAGTGATAGACAACAGTCGTATTATGTTTCGTATTATTTAAAATGTAGTGTAAACTTACAGAGACACGTCTTCACAATAATATTTAATTTCAGTATTTGGGTTAAATAATAAACATATTTAGTATCAAGTAACAAAAAGTGATGAGACTTTGTTAAATAGGATTGTTGGATCAAAATTATGAGAACTGAAAACTCTGAAAAAAGAATTTCTTGATATAAACATTTAAAATACTTAATAAAAAAAAAAACTTTAAAAAAACCACGTTTTACTACGGGTTATAGATGTACTAAAAAGGAGAAAATATTTTTTTACAAATGGACTAAAAAGATAAAAATAAATTTTTAGTAATAATGAAAATTTACGATACAAATATTCTAAAATTTATTGAATATTATGTATTGTTCTGAACATTCATACGCAGAATTTGAAAAATTTCCAAAAAATTAAAACGTGGTGCGTAATTTAGATCAACAGCGTTATTGATATTATATTAATATTTTCATTATCTTTCCTAAATCCCTTCCTAACTAAACCAATGCAATAGTAATGCTGTGGATGGCATTGAATAGTTTTTCAAGTATAATGCGGCGGTAAAGGTGAAACAAGCCTGTATGCAAAATTTCAGCCAAATCGGATAAGAGGAAGAGGTCGAAATAAGGATCTCAAATTTTGACGACAAACCAACAGACAAACCAACAGACAGACAAGTGAAGTTAAGTAAAACGTGGTAATAAAATGCAGGGTAGCGATCATTTTTTTGTATGCTTCATCGATCATATCCTTAATGAATCTATAATATAAGATCACAGTGGTTTGTGTTATAGTATGTTTATGTGGTGAGGAATAAAAAGATAAAGTTCACTTACAGTGTATATAATATTTACTGTGGTCCACAAACAATTTTGAACAGAAGGCACAGAAGGAAACAAGCACAAGACACAGCACAGCACAAAAGAAAGTCAGTTAAGAAAGGTTGAAAGTAAAACAGTATGAAAGCACAAGTAAGAGCGGAAGAGAAAAGTATATAATGTAATGCGAAGCTAGGTAAATCGGCGTAAGCAAAACAGCGTGCGTTCCGCGTCGTAGTTAGCTCGCGACTGGTTTTTATGATTCAGCGCAAGCGCAGCGGCCAGGTAGATAAGGAGAACAAAAGGGTTATGTACATGGGCGCGCGACTAGTGCGAGGGTCATGCGTATCGATATGTTTCCGATATCGACAAACTGATACACTGATGTTGAATAAATAAAAATAAATAAATATTGTTATTAAGTGATATAAATGTAAATATTATTTTGTAATAACATATTAAATATAAGTTGAGGATTTAAGTTATAATTAAGATTGTAATATAAATATATATATTAGGTTTTATAAATAATATGATATTAATATGTTTTAATAATATGTGGTAATATATAACAAGGTAGCCTATACCAGAGACCGTCAAGGGCGATAAAAATCTGTAAATTTCACTCGTCGCCCAGAACGTGTGATATAGTCTTTCTGAAGGTCGGGTATTGGTTCAGTTCCAGTTTCGGTATGGTCTGACAGTATGAAGGCCGGCTTAACGCGGTCTATGGATACTGTTACCTCTTTTCCTTTTTGCAAGATTTTAAATATCTTGTTATCTCTAGACAAAACTTTGTATGGCCCCGAATAAGCAGGTTGGAGAGAGCCACGTGATGCGTCTTCACGGAGGAAAACGTGATCACTGGTTGCCAATTCCTTATAAATAAATACCTTAGGGTTGCCATGACGTGAAGCCGGAGTGGGTTGCAGTCTTGTAGCAATTTGCTTGAGGCGAGCGGAAAATTCTGACAGGTCCGTTGTACCACCGTCAGCAGGCTCGAAAAATTCACCCGGTAACCTTAACGGTTCACCATATACAAGCTCGGCAGATGAGCTTTGAAGGTCCTCTTTAAAAGCACTTCGAATGCCTAGTAGTACCCATGGCAAAGACTCTGTCCATCTGTCATTCGCGTGGCAGACTATCGCGGCTTTGAGTTGCCGGTGGAAGCGTTCCACCATGCCGTTGCATGCAGGATGGTATGCAGTGGTCCGCTTATGCTCGAAACCAGCAGTTTTTGAAAGGCATTGAAATAATGCCGATTCAAACTGTCGACCACGGTCGGTTGTTATTTGTGTTGGACAACCGAAACGAGCGATCCAGGATGACAGAAGTGCCTTAGCCACGGTCTCCGCAGTGATGTCTTCTATCGGTATTGCTTCCGGCCATCGAGTAAATCGATCTACGGCGGTCAGGTAATACCGATACCCTTGTGACACTGGTAATGGACCCACTAGGTCTATGTGGATCTGTTTAAAGCGTACGCGCGGTAAAGCAAAATTGCCTAATGGCGCAGTAACGTGGCGATTGACCTTAGCCTTTTGGCACGCTAAACAGGCACGAGCCCACTGCTTGCAGTCTTTTCGAATCCCAGGCCAGATGAACCGCTCTGCAACTAGTTTTGCAGATGCACTGGTACCAGGGTGACTAATGGAATGTAGGCTTTCGAAGATTTGTCTGCGAAAGAATTTCGGAACAAAAGGCCTGGGTGTCGGTGTACTGACGTCGCAGTACAGGGAAACACGACTTCCAGGTATGGTCCGCTTCTCTAAACGCAGAGATGTACCTCCAGACAGAGTTTCTTGGAGTTCAGGGTCAGTTGGTTGACCTTCGGCTAAGGACTCGAGACTAACCGGCGCTCCCAGTTCCTCAATCCTCGACAAGGTATCGGCAACTACGTTATCCTTGCCAGATATGTGTCGAATATCAGTGGTAAACTGGGAAATGAAGTCGAGATGTCTATACTGCCTAGGCGAACAGTTTTTCTTCCTTTCGTGGAATGCGAAACTGATCGTTTTATGGTCAGTATAGACGACAAAGTGCCAGGCCTCGAGCATATGCCGGAAATATTTGATTCCTTCGTAGATGGCAAGTAATTCCCGGTCGTAAGGCGAATACTTTACCTGGGATGGGCTCAATTTTCGCGAGAAGAAGGCTAATGGCTGCCATGCGCCGTCTTTAAGCTGCTGAAGGACTGCGCCGATTGCCTTATCGGAGGCATCTGTCACCAAGGCAAGTTTTGCAGCGCAGTCAGGGTGCGCTAGTAAAGCAGCATTTGCAAGGCTATCTTTGCATGCTCTAAAAGCTTCAAGAGAATCGCCTGTCAACGTGATTGGCTGTGAGCCTTTAACAGAGCCTATCAGTAGAGCATGTAAGGGGGCCTGGATTTCGGCGGCGTGGGGAAGAAATCTTCGGTAGAAGTTTAGCATGCCCAAGAATGCCTTGAGCTGACGCACAGTCGTAGGAGTCGGGAACTCTTTTATGGTCTGCACCTTGGAGTCCAGTGGTTTAGAGCCGCTTTCAGAGATGGAATAACCTAAGAAAGTTACCTCTTTGGCTCCGAAGACACACTTAGCCGTGTTCACCAGCATTCCGTAGTCCTTGAGCTTGGTGAAAATTTGGCGGAGGTGCTGATCATGCTGCTGCTCGTCCTTAGAGAATATCAGTAGGTCATCTAAGTAACAGTACGTAAAATCAAGCTCTCTGGTGACCTCGTCCATAAACCTTTGGAAGGTTTGGACCGCATTCCGAAGTCCGAAGGTCATGAAGGGAAATTCAAAGAGATCAAACGGTGTTGTGATCGCGGTCTACGGAATGTCGGCAGGACTGACAGGTATCTGATTATAAGCTTTCAGTAAGTCTAAGGTGCTGAAAACCTTACAGCCAACAAGATTATGAGCAAAGTCATGTATATGTTTAATCGGATATCTGTCAGGTACCGTACGTGCGTTGAGCATGCGGTAATCGCCGCAAGGACGCCAGCCGTTGTCTTTCTTCGGCGCTAGATGAAGAGGAGATGCCCAAGGGCTCTGCGAAGGTCGAGCTGTCCCATTGGCGAGCATCGACTGGAACTCCTGTTGTGCAATTTTTAATTTGTCTGGAGCTAACCTACGGGGAGTGCAAGAAACTGGAGGGCCCGGAGTCGTGCGTATATGATGGACGGTATTGTGTGTGATATTGCGGTGTGTACCAGTTGGTCGGGTAATCTCGGGAAATTCGTCAAGAATTTTGTGGTACCGAGTCTCACCAGTCACGATCTTTACAGAAGATATATCGCTACATCTAACTACTTTGGCTACGGATGATACAGAAGTTGAACTATCTAGTAAGCGTTTGTTACGGCAGTCTACAATTAAGTAATAGAAATTTAAAAAATCTACGCCTATTATAGGCTTAGTGACATCAGCCACTACAAAACGCCAATTAAACACTCTACGCAAACTAAAATTTAAATTTAAATGTACATAACCGTATGTGGCAATACTGGATCCGTTCGCAGCACACAAGTTGTAGTCCATCTTGGCACGACGATCACGAAGAAGGGACCGGGGGAAGACGCAGAGGTCGCTTCCAGTATCGACCAAGAACTGCACCTTCGAAGCTCGATCCATGACAAACAGGCGACCAGTAGTTAAGGTAGGGCTGTCAGCAGTCGCCATTATTGACCGCCCCTGGCGTTTCCCGTCTTGTAGTTGCAGGGGGTTACGCATTGGTTAGCCTTCTCACCAAACTTGTGATGGTACCAGCATACCGGGAACTTTCGGTAGTTTGACTGGGAGCGTCGCGACCTCGATGCCGATCTACGATGAGGTGATCTGGAAGATCTTGTGTGGGATCTTCTGCTCCTGTCCGAGGCTAGCTTCTGAAATTGCTTCCGGAGCTCAGCAACCTCTCTGGTTAACGCGTCGATCGCCGAACCAGGACTGGCATGGCTGGTGGACGCAACTGAAGGTGATGGACTGGCCAGCTCGTGGATACGATCGGCCAAGTCTGCCAGATCATCGACGGAAGATGAAGGTGGTTGGCCTGCGAGCACTGTCTGGATCCCATGCGAGAGGCGACTCACCCAGATGGTCCTTAAAAAATCGTCAGGAACGTTAATGCCGGCAAGGCTTTTAAGGTGACGCAGGAATTGCGAGGGCTTTCGATCTCCAAGCTCCTCATGCATCAAAAGTTGTTTCAACTTCTTCTCTTTCGACGCCGTAAGCCGTTTAATCAGCTCGGTTTTCAACTTTTGGTACTTATCAGTTGTTGGTGGGCTGATTATAAGGTCCTTGACTTCTCTCGAGAACTGGTTGTCCAACTGGCTTATAACATAGTGGAACTTAGTGGAGTCATTGGTAATTCCAGATATGGCGAACTGCCCCTCCACTTGCGCGAACCACATCTCAGGTTCTTCGGGCCAAAACGGCGGCAATCTTGTGCCGACTTTAAAAACATCGACATTGGGTATCGACTCATGCCCATCACTATTGTTTGACCGCGTGGATGAAATGGCGGTTCCTTGTGCGTCTTGAAATTCCTTTTCCATTGTCCAAAGGCGGGGTCACCAATATAGTATGTTTATGTGGTGAGGAATAAAAAGATAAAGTTCACTTACAGTGTATATAATATTTACTGTGGTCCACAATCAATTTTGAACAGAAGGCACAGAAGGAAACAAGCACAAGACACAGCACAGCACAAAAGAAAGTCAGTTAAGAAAGGTTGAAAGTAAAACAGTATGAAAGCACAAGTAAGAGCGGAAGAGAAAAGTATATAATGTAATGCGAAGCTAGGTAAATCGGCGTAAGCAAAACAGCGTGCGTTCCGCGTCGTAGTTAGCTCGCGACTGGTTTTTATGATTCAGCGCAAGCGCAGCGGCCAGGTAGATAAGGAGAACAAAAGGGTTATGTACAAGGGCGCGCGACTAGTGCGAGGGTCATGCGTATCGATATGTTTCCGATATCGACAAACTGATACACTGATGTTGAATAAATAAAGATAAATAAATATTGTTATTAAGTGATATAAATGTAAATATTATTTTGTAATAACATATTAAATATAAGTTTAAGATTTAAGTTATAATTAAGATTGTAATATAAATATATATATTAGGTTTTATAAATAATATGATATTAATATGTTTTAATAATATGTGGTAATATATAACAAGGTAGCCTACAGTGTGTTTGTCTGTGTGCTCTTTTTCCCGCTCTTTTAATGTTAACTTAGCAACGCGTATTTTCTATTGTTGGGCGAAAATGGGAAAAAGTCATTGTTTGCATACTGCCCAGTGCTGCCCCCGACATGTCTGTACTGCCCAGTGCCCCCCCCACATGTCTGTACTGCCCAGTATTGCCCCCGACATGTCTGTACTCCCCAGTGCTCTCCCCACATGTTTTTACTGCTCAGTGCTGCCCTCCACATGTCTGTTACCATAGCAACGCGTTACCGGGTCAGCTAGTATTAGTTAAATAAGATTAGTTATGTAAAAATTATAACTAAGATCATATAATATTTTTAATTTTAATTTCACGAATCATTTACACCTACTGGCTTTCTGTGCTCGTCAGTCATGAATACTACTGCCCCAAAGATCGACAGTGTGCGGCGGTGACAGGAGGCGGTGATCACGCATTACAGCAAAAAAAGGCGGATAAAAATTAGGGGAGCTATTTCTGGCTGCGTGATTCTGATTTTATCGAGGCGGACAGTCGAGAACCACATATCGATGCGTAAGTCATTTCTCGCAACATATTGGTCAAAGGCTTTAGTTTTTTTACATTTGCATATAGAATAAATTACATTATCCTTCCAACTCATTCATGAAGGGATAGATACAATTGGAATTGTTTAAACAGGATGAAACGTCGAACGCACAGACTGAATAAATATTTGATATAAAATATTATTTTTTTCTGTTATTTTCCATTTTTATTAATTTCCATTCCTTAACGCTTAGCTGCCCTTACCATTTTTACGCAGGCCATTTATAGATTTATGTCCAAACAAGTGCCAAGGAAGTAAATTCAGTTATATCACTGTTAAACGTGGATCTTGGTTATATCAGTAATTGGTCAGCAGGTTACGGTATTGTAGTCAATCCTTGTTACAATTATAGCCTAAACTTTGGCTATAATTGTTGACGGCTAGAAGAATCTTGCCAAGATTGTTGACAGCTTTCTTTGTTCCATAAGGTTTGAAGACTCATCGTCAGCCTATGCGTCAAAATCTCGGTTTACATATTGATCGTTTCTCTTAGCTGGACTACTTTCTGCTCATCAAAACCAAGGGGCTAATTTTATTTGCCTCATTTTCTTTTATTTTAATGTTAATAACAATTTCAACGATGCTTTACATTTAGTCCTCTGTCTGCATTATCATCAGGTTTATTCATAACAATTTCAACTCAAAATGATACCCCTTCTTCAGCGCAGGTAGTCGATTGCTTTGCACGGTCTACTCATTAAAACTCAGTCATTTTTAGGGTTCTGTTCCTCAAACGGTAAAAATGGAAACCTTATAGGATCACTTTGTTGTCTGCCGTCTGTCTGTCTGTCAAGACCTTTTATCTCGAACGAACTATTACTTAACCAAAAGTTTGTATGGAACCCTCGGTGCGCGAATCCGACTCTCACTTGGCCGGTTTTTGTAATTGTAAGAACTTTGTTAACTGTATTACATTTATTGCATAAATCGCCTGGTTGCTTAACTAAACAAGCTATACTTATTTTGTTTGTGGATAGATAAATGGGAATTTGTCTTTATAAATGTAACGGGCATTGTTTCAGACGTAGCGTTAACCAGCAGAAGTTAAAATATTTAATGTTTTACTTATGTTGAGTTTTAGAAACCTAAGAACTTGTTGAATATTACATAATAAGGCTCTATTAAGTATAATAAAACTAGCTTCCCACAACTAAGTCTCTTGCCACTTTACTCGTATATATGTAATTTTTTTTTAAATGAATAAGGTAATGTATTAATTTTAGTGAGCCGGTGATGTAATATTTATGTTTTTTAAGTGAAAAATAATTTCAAGTTATATAATTTTTGTTTTGAAATACAGTAATTCTTTCAAGCACGCTCGGTCATTTGTAGCACTGTGAGAGTGGAACCAGACTGATTTTCATACAAATTATAAGTATTTAGGTTCACAAGTTTTTTACGGGAAATTACTAAAACAGTAGTTGTAAGCGACCATCACAAATATGAAAGAATAATGATCTGATAAAGTTTTTTTTTCATTCTACACTTCTATAAGGAGAATTTGAGAGTATTTACATAGAACAATAGTTTTTGAGCTATAAAAAAGATCCTTTCCAATATCTTATTAAATAAGAGCTATTGAGATTTGAGGAAATTGTCTAACTCATTTGTGAGGCACCGTTTTTTGTATGCTAAAGTACTATCATTAATTCTATGCTAGCTTTGAAAATGTTTATAATTGGCAAACTAAATTTGAAAGCACTTGAGAAAATGTGTATTGTATAGGTACACATTTTATTTATTTATTAGGTACGCCTTAGTATTGTGAATTCCAAATAGTACTTACTGCAGGAAATCAAAACACATCTGAATCGTAATATAGAAAGAAAAACTCTAAGCATCAGATATCAGTAAAACCGCAGGTAAATCTAATAATGACAGTTTTGTATATCTTACTTTATATATTTGGAATGATTGTTAATTATTAGTTTTGAGTCCATAAACTCAATCAATCAAACTCAATTTATCAAACTCATCAATCACAGAGTCAACGTTGGACTCGTGTGAATCATGCTATCCTTTTGTCTTACGGAATTGTATAAGTCAGTCAATCTTTTGTTCTTAATCGACATTCAATTCAATTCAATCCAGTCATAGTTCAATTCAGTTACGGACTTATTTTAGTGGCGTAGTACAAAGTTCAGGCTGTAGTGAGTAAAATCGGTGTACCGGCTAACCTGCAGTCGACCCTTAGTAGTAATAAACTACATATCTATCAAATTATCTGTTCTTGTACGTTAATAAAATAAAATCAAATCAAAAAACCAAAAATAAAATGGTCATACACCGTGACTTGACGCGCTACAATTTTGTCGCCCAGAATTCGTCCAGTTTTATTTTCAAGTTTGTGGTTTAAACTGACATGCTGGAGTAGGAACTTTTTTATTAGTCTAGTTGTGGATGTTGTCATTTGTTATTAGAATACGGTAAATAAATATTTAGTCTCTACCTATAAATATTTTTAAAATTTAACAATAGCTATTAAGCTTAATCTTATAAACCTTAGTGAAATAAAGCATTAAATATTCGGAAGAAAAATTGTTTGAATAAAGTTATAACTTCAAAGGTAAACCGGGGTTTAATACCTCTAACAAAAAGGGAAGAACTTTTTATATTTTTTATTAGTAGATAAGAAACAATCGCCTTAGATAAGAAACACACCATTGCGTGCTTCTAAGACGAGCAAAGTCAGACAAAGAACAACAAAATTCAATTACTAGCACTTCTGACAAACATGAATTCTCTTAGCTTTGGGTTTCCTAAAAAGGAATGGATATAACTAAGATATCTCGAACACTTCTGTTTTCTTAATTTCAATTCTGATTTATTTGCGTTTAGTTGATTCACGTCTCTTTACAAATTCTATGACATATAATTTAATGAACTGCCTAAGTTACTTTGCTATCCCATTAACTTATGAAATAAATTTTATTAACAAATAACTGGTTATACTTTTCCACGTTGACTGAAACGGTAACAGAACAGCTCTAATCAAATTGTCTGTGATATGAATTGGCGGTTTTTATCATGTAGAAAAATATTTTTCATAAAGCCGAACAACGGGAGCGTAGTTTTCCTTTTGTGAGAATTTATCCAAATCATTTTACCTCTTTTCATGAAATCTCAGTTCTCTATTTGTTTCTGTAGATTTGCTCTGTTTGAAAATGTAAAATAAAAGTGTAAGCTGACTTACACTGCGGATCGTTTAAAGTTTGAAGACACAAAATGATTACATTCTTAATTTGGAAAAGGAATTTTATTAAGTACATATTACTATTTTTAAAATATTAACATCTGGACACTTTGATTGATTTTTAATTTAAGAAAAGTGATTATTTTTAATACCAACATTTTTATTTTCTTACGAACTAAGTGATCCTTCCTTGCGAAAATTATGTGTAAAAAAAACTGTGTTTTTTAAGTTATAAAATATCAATTTTGTGGTTACAAACAGAAGCAAATCATTTTGAATAGCAAAATTTTGTATGTTAAAAAAACTCTAAATTAAATCTGAATTCTAAATTAACACCAAAAACTGAAGTTATTATGGTCTTAAAGGAGTTTTGGATATAATAGTGTATAGGGAAATTGGCAATTGTTCGGTATAAATGTTCATATTTCTTTTATGTTGATTACGCTTTTTGTTTGCTTTCATTACCTGTATTTTAAATAGTTCAATTAAATTTCAACTCAACAAAATGACAAATACATGGACTGTGAAGTGTTCATTTTTCCTGTTAAGTACCCATGGAGTTCTAAAACTCAAGTGGTTCTTGTATAATAAATCATGGTGTCTTGGTTTAATTGACAAAACAAAATATCGCAAGCAGTAGGAAGTTGAATAACAACCCACAAATTAATTTCAACATCTACCTAAATCCGAGTAAATATTACAGGGGAAAGTAAAGTAGAACTATTGTGGAGTAAGATTGCATAAACTTGATTACTTTAAGGCATTAAGACTCTCCTTAATGCTTAAATCAATCTATAATCTAAGATCACGGTTGTTTCTGTGTTTGTCAGTCCGCTCTTTTTCCCGCTCTTTTTGTATTGTATCAATAACGTTACCATAGCAACGCGTTAACCGCAAGTAGATCGTCTACCGGACGCTAGATGGCGCTAACGGAAAAATATTTAATAATAGAAAAAAATTAAAGAACTTTGTCCACCCGTGCGAAGCCGGGACGGGCCGCTAGTTGAATTAAAAATAATTGACAGGAACGGATCTATCCTCAAATGACGAATAATAATTAGATTAATTTATATTAAATTAGGCTTTATATATTTATATTTACTAGCTTTAATCTGCAGCTTCGCTCGCGTTATTGTAGACTGCCGATAAAAGTAATAATTCTATCTCTCTGGAACAGTACTTTTTTTTGATAAAACGGTATTTTTTTATATCCTTGGCAAAGTGTATGGAAATTTCATGATGATCGATTGCGTAGTTAAGGCGTGAAAGTGTAACAAACAAACTTATTTTCGTATTTATAGTATACTAGCGTCCCGCCCCGGCTTCGCACGGATGCAATGCTCTACTATATTATGCATGTATTATACATATAAACCTTCCTCTTGAATTACTCTATCTATTAAAAAAAACCGCATCAAAATCCGTTGCGTGGTTTTAAAGATTTAAGCATACGTAGGGATATAGGGACAGAGAAAGCGACTTTGTTTTATACTATGTAGTGAAGTTAGGACTATAAGGTTTTTAGTGACATGATCTATATAGTCTGATAGGATATCATTTGCGCAATTAAGAAACCAAATTTCATAGCAATCGGTTCTTGACTTATAGAAGAACATAGGTACAGACAGACAAAAAAAAATTAAATTGTAGAATTGGTATCAGTTAGTCGTAAAACTAATATTTACCATAAAACTTGCCCAAAAAATAAATATACAGACAGATTTATTAAGTAGTTAAGCCTATCTATAGCCTATCATTTGCGCCATCACATGTTCTTACCATATATTAAATTTGATTAAAATTGGGTCATGCGTTCTTGACCTATAAAAGGACACACAGACAGACCAATTATTTAAAAATAGTAGAATCGTTATTAGTGAGTCATAAAACGAATATTTATCATAAAATTTGTCCAAAAAATAAATGTACAGACAGAGCCTACATATTAATATAATAGTAATATATTTATAATAATTTTAAGCTTTACATTTTTATACAAATACCTTTCTTAAAAACAACAATATTTAGTCCTATATTTTTCAGCATTATGCAAAAAATGCAACTCTATCTTTACATAAAAATAGAATTTTATTATTTAATTTCACTTGCATTTTTGCATTCTAAACAGCATTCCAGAGGCCGTGTTGAGGTTTAAGTTCGCTTATCAAACTTATTGCTCTTATCTACACTAATATTATAAAGAGGAAAGATTTGTATTTTTGTATGTTTGCAATGAGTAAACTCGAAAACTACTAAACCGATTTCAAAAATTCTTTCACTATTGGAAAGCTACATTCACGCTAAGTAACATAGGCTATATTTAATGCTAGAAAATTAAAGATAAAGAATTTTGTCCACCCGTGCAAAGCCGGGAAAGGGGCGCTAGTATTCAATAAAAGCAAACTGTGTCAAGCTTACAAGCACATGTGATATCTTTGTATGAATTGAAAAGTATATAAATAAAAAAATTGACGACACCAACGACATTTTTATGACACTCTTAAAATAGCTAAAGCACTTGTGTTATCCAACAACACGTAATAAACAACCATTGTACCAAAACAGAGACCCGAACAAATATAACGTTTATATCGTTATTCGTTCCTATATTGACTCGGTCGGGTATCAAAATCGGGACCTCGGAGTGGCGTCACTATAAAATCCGGTATGCATGCTACTCTACCACTCTATTTGTGCCATAATAGTATAACAGACTTTTGTGAATAACATTTCCATTATAACCCCACGGCATTTTATTATGCGCAAATTTAAAATGGCTTTCAGTTCAAATCTAATTGTAATACAAATTAAAAGTTCAGTTATTCTCAAGAACAGACAGATAAACTAGTTTTAATACAACAGACACAGAGCTTAACCGGCCATTTGTTTGTATCTGATTATTTCTTGATATCAAATAATTAAAGTAATGATTTGTTTGACAAGTATAAATAATATGGTCTTGTATATGTCTGAAGATGTCTATGAATTTTCCAAGAAACTGCTAGAGCCTTTCCTAGTCAATTTCTGAAATTTACAATTCGTAGAACAATTTTATGTCTTACTTTTTCTCACTGTATATTCAACGAGAGTTTTGTATTTGTAGATTTATTAATTAGTTGGTTTGATTGGTTATGTTGGGCCGAAAAAATATAGATATTGGTATACTTTGTGAATCACAGCCATTTTTGTTTCTGAGATGTACTCGCAAACCAAGCGTCGGTTGTTTTAGCAAATAAGTAACGAAAAGAGACTGAGGCTGAATTGCTGCAAAGAGCTTTGTTTAGCAATACATTATAATGCAAATTTAAAGCTGCTGCATGAAATTGTTATATTCTTAGGTCGCTTAACACCGACTCAATTTGAATATTTTATATTGGCAAATGACTAAGTTATTGGTTTCATCATTGCTTGTGTTTTCTATTTCATATATTTAGTCGTTTCTTTTAATTTCTATTAGTCAATAGTATTAGAAGGAAAAGCACAGTACTGAATTGAAAACTGTATCATTAAAAACATAATGATAAATTCTTCTTTATTCAGAAAAAAACATAAGTGTAAACTTATTAAAACGAATTAAAAATTATTGACAATAATTTATAAATGTGAAGCGAATAATAACATTTTATCATTAATAAACTATAATCAACAGTGACTTGTCAAAAAAGTGTCAAAAATGAACTTCGTGAGAGAATCTTAGTGACGATTGGGCCATGGACTCCGACTCAGATATTCAGAACTTTTTCAACTGCACCCAGAAGATTTTGGCCAAAGAGAAATGGGCGCACCTCAATATAACACAGCTGCTCGATCTGCTGCCTAGCCAGATCGTTGAAGATATTGACCTAAAGTAAGTACATAAAAGTTAAGTCTCTGCCAACGTAAATCATAAAGACTTTCCTGAAGCTAAACGGGCGTAATTAAATTCGCTGATAATTTATCGCGAAATTGTTTTTGAGACGAGTCGTCATTTTTCTCTGTATCCAAAGGCACCCAGTATTATGCGACTGACAACTGATATAATGTCGTTCATTATTCAGTTGTCAGTCTTTGTAGTGATAGTCCGTATTCTATATGTGGATAATTGTCCGAGAATTAGTGAACAGTTGGTGCTTTTTTTTTTACTGAATATCAAGTCGAACATTTTTACGCTGTTGTTATGAAAGCGTTTCAAAGATCATCTCCTAAAATTCCAATTAATTAATACACGTTAAGATACAATTATACAGAGTGATCGTGCGTGTGTTCCATTGTAGTAACTTTTAAATGTTTTGCCAACATTTAATTTTGGCAATTTTACAAAGTGGCCTTTAGGGGTTTTACACACAGTATGTTTAATGTACATAAACAGTTCTTGTTGTAGATAAACGATTCGATAATTATAACATAATTACGAGTTTCGTAATATGAACCTTAAAAAAATGATGATTTAAATCTTAAACTCGGTGTAATATGTGCATACAAATAAAAAACATGTCTTCAAGAACTATGTTTTCAGTACATAAAAAGTAACACAGGAAAGGAAATAAAATATTCCATCTGTGATCTGATCACATACAAGAATCAAAACACTGAGTTATTTATAAAATAACATATGAAAGTTTCGAATACCCATTTGCATCCGATCTCATTACTTTGGATTACTGTAAAAATCTCTTCTCTTAACACATCGTGGACAAATGTTGTAATAGGAGGGACGTATGTGTTTCAAATAAGAGCCAAATATATATTTATTAAGAAACTTCATTACTTCAGAATTGTACCTGCATAAATATTTTTTATTAAATTTTAATATTAAGCAAGAATTTATGTTATTAAAAGTGCTATATTGCCGAGGGGATTTCAAATATTTGTAACGTAGCGTGTAACTGAGTGCGTAGTATTTTTCAAACTAATCTTTCCACTTGTTTTTTGTCATTACTTATTGACTTTTTTGGTGATTTTGACTATGATGCGGTAGATTACACCCAAATATAGTATAAATATAGTAAGTTGTTCGGAATTGCTCGCAACGCACACACACACACACTCACTTTTTTTTTCTTGCGTTTCTTGTTCATTTAAGTTAAAATAATATGTATACAAAACATACAAAAATGTCAAATGTATGTATCTCACGGGAGAGACTGAATTCCATATTATAGGCATTTACCTATTTTGGAATACAGGGCAATCAAGCACAAATTGTATCGCTTTTCCATCATAAAGCATTATTATTATTATAAACCTTGATGTCACACTAAACACGCCTAAATGGCAGGCGTTTATAGTGTCCGGCTCGGTTGTTTATTTGTAATAAAAGTTTTTTTGACTATATATTACTATTTTGTCGTGGAATATTTTTATGATTTTTTTGCATTTATTAATGCTAAGTCTCTTAGAAAAATAGTAGAAAAGACAACCTGGTATTATTCTAATAATAATATATTATTAGAATAATGTATATAATTTTCTTGTTAAATAATTTATTAGTTGAATTTTTTTCCATTATATAGCGGTGTAAATAATCAAATAAAAATATATAAAAAAATCATGCATGTTTCCTATTGTGATGCCGGTAAAATATCTAGTATTAACAGATGATAATTATTTGAGAAAACGAAACAATGGCAAACGTGTGTTTTTGTTATGTTTACGATAAGTTGCCGTGATACTAGATCTATTATAAAAATTAAAACTCACTTTTCAAGTAAACAAAACGTCTCATTCTTTAATAGAAAACCACTCCCAAAATTCAAGATTGATCGTGACGCATTAACTTTGTATGTGTGGCAAATACTAGTAATGTATGGGGACCATTCCAAATTTTAACAAGTCATGAAATGTGCCCTTTACCTTATCTTAGCCCTTCTATCCAATTACAAACTTCGATTAGAGTTTAGCAAGAGTCCCTCTTGCCGACCTCAAAAGTATCAAGCCGAACTCAAAAAAGTATCAATTGATTTTGTGTTCAATACGCTATTCTGTTTAACCCTTAATTCGACGGTTTTTTTTTAAGTTGTAAAATTGTTACTAATTTTGGTTCTTAGCTTGTAGGAGACCCTAGAAAAAATTTATTAAAAATCTATCTATTTCAATTTCCTGTTACAATTACAGCACCCAGAACTCTAGAATATGGCCTAGTTTTCGACGGAGATTTTTTTTCATTCAACGGGTAGTATACTGCACGACGTCGAATTAAGGGTTAAATAGTAACTAGTGTGTAGCAGTGACTAAAATATTTTCTCAAATAATGGTGACAACAGTGTTTCGTGACATCGACCAACGTAACGACAGCAATCGTCTGTTTTTGGTGGACCCGATGTCTGTTTAATCACAAATTATCTAATTCATCAAGCGTCAAAATTATAAAACAATATTCCTTTAATTATTCACTCTAATCATAGAGTTATCAAATTATATTATTTCCAAACTCTTATTTATCAATTGAGACGTTTGATTAACTAGAGAATTGTTTGTGATTTAACAGACTTTGGGTCTAACAAAAATAGACGATTTCAGTTGCCTTGTTGGCCGATATGTTCTCATCACAGATTTATTGACCTAAAACAATTTTCTGGGCGTGGGGTATTATACAATTATCCAGACATCTAAATGTAATTTAGAATTGTGTTGCCTTTACTAACCCCAATTAATGATATTGTCTTTCGCAAAAGAGGGTCGGGTGAACAATTAACATATCAATCGAATTGTTTAACTGTGTGCCGAATGGATTATCCTTTTCAATGATTTTGGTTGGATCTGTGTAACCTATGTCAATGTAATGAATAATAATTATTGTCAGAAAGCAACGTGTGAACCTCATTTTAATATATGACTATCACCTTAGGAATATAAGTTTTACATACTAGAAGCTTTTTTAGATGTACAATAGTTTAACGTTATAGGGCATAAGGGTTCAAAATATTTTTAAAGACCTTATGAATAAATAAAAAATTGAAAACCCCCGACTCACGAAAAAAGAAAATAAAAGTCCGAATAAGTAAAAAGTAAGAAATCATATTAAAAAACTTTACAAAGTTATAAATAAAATGAATATTATAAATGTATTAATTATAAAAAAATAATCTATACTATAATATTATAAAGCTGCAGAGTTTGTTTGTTTGTTTGTTTCTTTGAACGTGCTAATCTCTGGAACTACTGGTCCGATTTGAATGATTCTTTCAGTGTTGGGTAGTCCCTTTATCGAGGAAGGCTATAGGCTATATTTTTTTTTTCAAAATTAGGGATCCGTAATAAAATTGCTATTTTGTTACACAAGGTGTAAAATCGAAAACCTATTCCTGCGTGCGCTACAAAAACTATTGACAATAGAACAAAATGATGTACTACGGGTTTTTAGATCCCATTAAGATCTACAAAAAAGTCCGCCAGAACATATATCTAGCTATCATGGTTTAATCACAATAACCGATTTTGTGTTCAAAATAATTATTAAATCGTCTGAAGAAAAAAAACTACGTTAAATATGTATCGTAATATTAATCTTTATAGAAATTAAGATTATGTTATCAAGAGTATTTATGTAGAAGTAAAATACTTTTTGTTTCATCTCAATCGGATATTTCGTTTAAAAGTTATCACGTGTGTAAGATGTAAAGAGTTGGTACCTATTAAGGAGTTACCTTTTTCGAAATATATTTGTTGATGATTATAAGTATAAGATCTTTGAAGAGTATAATAAATACATTTCTAAAATAACTCTGTTAAGGAAATCCACGCACGCTTGATGCAAGCAAGACAAGACGCATGCAAAAGTGTCGGGATCTCATTGTTATCTACACTAATATTGGAGGAAAGATTTGTATTTTTGTATGTTTGAAATAAA
Source organism: Calamotropha paludella (assembly GCA_927399485.1). NCBI lineage: Eukaryota > Metazoa > Arthropoda > Insecta > Lepidoptera > Crambidae > Calamotropha > Calamotropha paludella. The sequence continues at coordinate 13,367,232 of OV656815.1, read as the reverse complement.
CTCAAAAACTACTAAGCCGATTTTAAAAATTCTTTCACCATTGGAAAGCTACATTCACGCTGAGTAACATAGGCTATATTTAATGCTAAAAGAATTTAAAGAAATTTGTCCACCCGTGCGAAGCCGGGACGGGCCGCTAGTGTTTATATAAAAATCTCGACCGAATACTTTTTTTTTGAATTTATAATATAGGATAATAAAATTATTTAAATTAAAACCTTGTCGTGTCAGTACTTAACGTTTATTTTTTGTAGGTGGTTCATAATTTATTTTATTGATTAAATTTTTATTTTATTAAAGTAGATTATAATGGAGCGATTTTTTATTGCTTTTAAAGTCTTATTTTATGATTTTTTGCTTTTTACTTATTAAGACTTTTATTTTGTTATTTTATTGAGTCAAAGGGTTTTCTAATTTTAAGTTTAAATTTTATTTTATGCTTTTTAAACTAAGATTTAAATCAACTACTATTGATATTATTATTATTTTCTTATGTCAAAATGAAATATATGTACAAATTGTGTAGTCTGCTAACCGCTTAATTAACTCCCCTCCTCCCCCCTTTTTTGTAATACACAAATCAAATATTTCATTTGACACCCCACTCGGATTTATTCGCTTTCCATCTCTTCTTCATTCCCTCTTCCAGCCCCATAACTATTAAACGGCTGAATAAATTTTCTTCAGACAAAGCCTAAATCACTCTCGACGAAGGAATCTTTCAATCAAAAGTAACTAAATGAAAATCGATCCTTTTGAGAGCTACGATCTCATGTAGACAGACAAACAGACATACACGCCTAATTTATGACACTCCTCGTTTTTGGTTCGGTGGTTAAAAATGGAGGTATTTTGTGGTTATCATTTTATTTTGGGTTCCAACCATAAACAACGCAAAATTACGCAAATTCTCTAAATTTTTTCTTATTGTATCCCTCTTGTATCTTTATAAAAGTAAAAGGCTCATTATTACACACGACATAATAAAATAAAATAATCAATTTTTTTGAAAATAACACACAAATAAGTAGATTGCTGTGACATTTTTTTTTATTTATACACCATTCAGTTTTGTTCCTAAACCTTATTGATTCTACTCCTAAAAACAGCCATTTTCTACTCGTGTATTTCACTAGACAGAAGAACCAAATAAATTTTACGGTATAATAACCGGGTATAAGTAAAAGAGGAATTAGCATAAAACTGCTACATTATAAAAAAAAACTTGGTTGTCTCTTTAATAAGTAAACTTCATCCCATTTTATTAAAACTATGCCAGCGGCAAACATGCTGCCATTAATCACTGATTTCGTAAAATGTTTACGTGAAAACATACGAGTCAAAGTCAGTGGTGGCTGTAAGTTTAATTCTAGTGCCAACGCGACCACGCAGTGAACGTTGTAATTTATAAAACGATTTAAGATATGTTTAACTAGAAAGTTCAATTTAAGGTTCAATATTTTTAGGCCTTCTTTATATAGTTTAACATAATCATATGCCTCGCGATCTAAAGAAATTTATCAAATTTAGACCCAAGATTTAAAGACAGTTAAAGATCTGTTTAGCTATTTTTGTCTTCAAGAACACGGCAAACTTTACAAAAGGACTAAAGCTTTTCAGACGCTCGAAATACACTTATAATTTATATCAACAAAAGTTTAGATTAATTGACGATTTCAGTTTTATCCTTTTTGAGGAACCTGGTGATTAAATAATCATCTTTTGCAAGGATCGTTAGTAGATGGTTGTCAATCAGCTTAAGTTCCTCTGTGCTTCGGAAGGCATGTTTGTTTGGGGGTTAATTCAGAGTATATAACACCTGGACCCATGTAATTAAATAGATGGTAATGGTCTTTTTTCCCTACGGTGTCTGGTCCATAAGAAAATCTGTGCTTCAACCTTGGCGACATCCACAGGCTGGTGATAATGATGGTGACCATGGTGATGGTGATTTGACGTTAATGAATTTAACGTTGAGCTATAAATAGTACCTTGTACACCCGGTTGCTGTTTAAAGCTTTACTTAACCCGAGTTTGCAAATAACACTTTCTTTCGAGTCTCCAAGATGAACTTGGATATTTACTCAAGTATGTACTGCAGTTACATAGACAAAATGAAATGAAAAAAGTTAACCAAATCAATACTCACTTTTAAAATTAAGAATAGAATAGGAACAAAATCTTTGTGGAAAAAAGCGGTAAATAAAGTTTCCTTTACTTTTGGAATAAGAATTTTATCGCTTTCACTTGCAGGGCAGTATTGTATGACAATAAAGACGTATTTTCTGTAATAATAATAATATACTTTCCGAGCAGGTGTAATGAAAAATATATGAGTTCATGATTCATCTGGAATAACATTACTCTATAACTTGATAACTGTTAGGTAATCCTTTATGTTAACTTTATAGCACTTATTTTTAGTTAACTAAAGTGTTCGGCTAGTATGATATTTTCTACAGACATCATACCGATTATTTTAAAACATTAGAACCTTAATTATTTAATGCAAAACTTATTATCTTAAGTTATAAGTTAAATTATTTATAGAATTTTAATAAAATATATTATACATTATTAAGTATAATAACAAAAATGACTCGAGAACAAATGTTTATGCTGATCACGCAACATATTGTTACGAGATGTGGGGATTCGATAGTAAAATGATCCAATTAATTATTTCCGAGATTTTATTAATTAAATAATATACACAAAAGAAGTTAACGCTATTTTCCTTAAATTGTTCAATGAATCGCCGAAGAAATTGTCTGAAATTATCTCTTTAACTGCCGCTTCCAAGATTACTTTGAAGTAGCTTCGAGAACTACTCATTACGCTGCCGCGCTCGGCTTTAAATATACGACAAAGCAGTCGCGATCGTTTTATAATCATTGCGTCGAGTCGACATAACGCTCGAAGAATAATCACGAACCGTCTCGCTCACTCGTGGCACAGCGTGATTTCGCTATCTCTGTCGTCTAGTTGGTATACCTACTATTTATATCTACAATCTATCTTGCGTTTTCCGTTCAATTATGCGGCTCCTTTTTGGGGTTTTATTTACAAAACGACAGTGATAGCCCTCCCTCGTAACAATATGCTTTACGTTAATATGCTTTATTGGAAACTGAATTTGCCAGTGTTGCACCAAATGGCCGTAAATAATGAGTAGCAAATCAATCACAGCTGATGTGGAATACTATCGAGATTCCGCCTTTTTGGAGCATCCGGTTTCATAAAGCATAATAATTTATAACGCATAACGTGTAATGTTATCATTTCTTAGCAAGGTGGTACGACCATGAAAAAAGCCACTAAATAGTCTTATTGTGGTAAAATCTAGCAGCAGAAAGTCCGTAAGATTAAATTTTGGGCTTACGTAGTAATTACTCATGTGACTAGTTTAATGTCGAATTTGAAAATGTTCGTAACTTTAAGTAACGGAAATAATATTCATGATTAACAAAAACTGATATTTATATTAAGAGTTTAAAAAAAAATTGATAAACTATTTTTGGTAGATATGATAGATCCCCTATTTTCCGCTACTGAAGCCAAGATTGTAGTTATTTACGAATTCGATATATGGGAGGGAAAACAGGATGCTATCAGTATTATTTGTGACGATACAGAGGCACTTGAAAGTGTTTGCCATGAAAAATTATTAAAAAACTAGCTGACCTGGCGAACTTCGTACCGCCTAAGCGTAGCTTTGAATTGAATGACGTTGACATTTGTCAGCGCGGTTATCGATGTGGTGTCACAGATTACCACAGATTTTTTGTTTTAAATTGAATGACGTTGACATTCGTTACGTTATATTTTTCAATCTTTCTGAGAGATTTTCTTTATATTTTTTTCCGTAAGAACCTTGTACAGAGTATTAGAAAACTACAAAAAAAAAATCAGCCAAATCGGTCAAGCCGTTTTCATGTTATGTCGTGACAACGGAAAACGGGTTTCATTTTTATATATATAGATACGACATAGTTGTGTATCAAAATCATAATTAGACCTTTTTTATTATGTCTCTCGGCAATGTCAATGGCAATGTCAATTGTCAAGTACCGATCACTATGTGGGTGCCCCAGGGAACAATATAAGTCCAATTTCTAATTTTAATTTACATTAATGACCTCCCTTATTTCACAAAAAATTATAAGTATGTGAAAAGGTACTGCTTGAAGATGATGCCTTTTAAGTTTCCATAGTGAACAAAGGCAGTCTTTCGTGCGAACGATTTTAATAGTGCTGTCTCTAATAGTGCACTGGTACACTAATAACTTAAGGCTAAATTCAAATAAATAAGTATGAAAAATGTACCTTCAAAGTTAATTCTGATAAGTTAAGTTCTTATATCGATGTTTTATCATACTGTTTTAGTTTCGCGGCGTATGCTGCTAAACTATAAGGCTAATAACTGATGTAAAAACGACAAAATGATTATAATTTTAATTATTTATATGTTAATTATTTTTATAATTTATTTATTTGTAGAAAAAGAAAACTATTTAAGGAAATAAAAATATAATCAGTTGTTTCACAATACGTCTATGAATGAAAAAGTTATGTATTTTGAACACCATCCTTATTATAAGACTGATGATATTCATAAAATGAATACAAAAAAGAGGAATATATTTCATACTCCTATATTCAGGCTCCAAAAACAACTAGCTCATTTCAGATTACATAAATTGCTTTTGATGGCGCGTTTCTATACAGTGACCTTTACTGAAATATCCTTTGGAAAAAATTTAAATGTTCTTAAAAAACGTTCGTGATAAAAGACAATTACAAAATTAATAGTTATTAAAAAGACAAGATCGCGTGGATGTAATAGCCTTGTTTTTATATTTTTTAATTTCGTAAAGTGAAAGTATTGTATAAATATCTAGTTCATTATAATATTAATTTACTCTTATATGTCTTAGTAAAAAAAGAAAAAATCTTAACTTTCGAAGTCATATCGTAGCTATTTATGTTCAATACACATTCTAAATATTAAAAGCATATTATCTTTTAATAATTTTGTAATTTTTAATGGTACTTCTTAAAAGATTATAATATGAAGAAAGCTAATTTAAGTGACAAATGCTGAGTGGTAAATTACCTGCTATAAAACGCTATCTGAAATTTTATATTCCAGATGAAAGATGGATAAGAAGGATTCAACCCCAAGTCATTTTAGGTATGCATTTGTTAAGAAAAGAATAATTACTTGAAGATAATGCTCTGAGAAAGCGTTTAATGTTTTCTCTGCTTAATGCGGCTTAAACAGTCCCGGCCATTTTTTTATAAAATATATATTTAAAGCGCGTAGATAATATCATGAAGTTAGCGATAAAACTTTCCTCTTTTGATTGCAATACTGGATATACTGGGCATATAGTCCGCCCATTTGTACTAGCTCATAGCACTTATCTCTGAAATATTGGAATAAATATAAGTTCACTGAAACCAATCTTGCTATCAAAAATTATTTCTGCGTCACTTTCTTTCTTGACTATGAGCAGCAGTTCCGATAGCCTCGATAATGGAATCGATAATGGTCTCATATTTGTCTTCCTCCATAAAGACTATTTACAGACATTTTCATACTCTCGACGCACCCTAACAAAGCGACATTAGCGAAATTCTGTGAATCACGAAAAAAGTCACAAATCCACAAAAGAGAGAAAATGGCACGTACTTCTTGCATTAAACATTAGAAGTACTATTTCTGAAGACAGTACGGTTAGGAAATATAGTCCTGTTAGTTAAGAGTCCTGAGAGTTGTTGAAATAATTTTATACTTTAGCCCACGGCTTCTCTTCGATTATATTTAATTTTGAGTGAATGAATGAATGTCAAACACAGTAAATAAAAAAAATTCAAAACTTCTTTATAGACAATATTCTTCACTAATCCAGGTGCCAAAACCAAAACTATTGGGTGAGCATACTCGTAAGCAAGCTACGAAGAACTGGCCATGAGAAAAGCAGTTTTCAGCAGAAACACACGCCGTCACCTAAAATGGGGACGACAGTATGTTGTCTATGTTTCCTTTAATATTAACATTTTCTTAATGCATTTTTTTCAAGCTAAATCCAAATCAACAAAACCAAAATACGAAACGAACCAATTTCAAAGTGCGAAAGCCGAGTTTATTAAAGAAAAAATTAGTACTCAAATTTTAAGAAAGAATTATATTCGAAACAATCAGAGTAATGTTAATTGTATATGTATCAATCAGCATCGATTTGAACGAACATAAGGTGTACTGAAGAAGGTTGTAGCGCCATTAACCGCCGAATTTATATAGTTCCAAAAACAAACAACGTAAGCGCATTTTAAATAACTACCAGTACCATCTATCAATATGAATATGAACTTGAAGACCATATTCATATCCTCAATTTTATATTTCAAAATTTTGAAATATAAAATACAACTATTCAAATGTCAACTATGGTTTCTGTGCAATCAAATTTTATTTATTTCCCGTAATATATTTTAGTCAGCACTATGTACCTACCTCGCCTAACAAAGATCATAAAAGGGATTAACTTAACCCTTTTAGATCCTGTTATACGGGTTAAAGTAATATTTCACAGCAAATGATGGCGTTTCTGGTCCTCACCTGATATAGGTATTCATCACGATAATTGTTTCATAAAGTATAATATATCCAATTCAGTAATATGGGCATAGCATTATAAAGTATGTATTATTATTCTACAAATAGTTCGTCATCTATTTCCATGGCTTGGAAAAAGCATTTTTTTTTATAAAGCTTGAAAAGTAGATAATTATTTTGCCAATCTTCTTTGACATAAATCGCAGTTATTGCTGTACGAGCCGTAGACTGCTCACGTAGTATGAAAATCCAGATCTATGTGTTGAACGACCAACAATGTTATTATAAGAACTTGCTTTGAAGCGTATGATTCCCTTGGCAGTTTTTTAAGCATTTGGCAGGTTTATTTTGGTAAGCATTCCTGGTTTCCAATTACACATTGTCATGCCACTGTCTGCTCATCTGGGACCAAAAGAGGTGAAAAAGGAAATGTGCCTATTTTTGATTATTGTTTATACATACATATTATACATGTGTTATTGGTTCTTAAAGGATATTAAGTATTTAGTGTGATATAGTGATAACTAGAGACCGGATTATATGCATTTGCATATTTTAGCCGTTTTCAGCGGTAATAGCACTATCACTGATAACACTACAGGTGTTGTGTATTAATATGTCTCTGAGCCCAAAGGTTTCACCTGTTTTCCGAAACAAGAGTTGAGACTTAAATTTTTGTTGACCTATCCAATAAGATAAGCAACAAGATTATCCTCCGTAATCGAAATCGTAAACAGAGCGAGTTAATCACAATAAAATAGAGCACCTGTAAGTAATAATCGCACCATCATTATTTCTGGTTTCAATAACACAAGTGAAAGAACTTTTTATCTTGCGACTCTATTAATCAAAAGTAAATGACACACTGTGCTTTATGACAGGGAAAATACGCGTCGACTATAGACTAACGTCACACGTTGTTTACACTACATTAAATATGTTACAGATGACTTGTGTAACTACAGGTAACGATTGTGATATATCATGTTTGTCAATGTTCGGAACAAAACAAATGCGTACACCTATAACTATTATGATTTTATACGTATTCTGTGTAAGATTTATGAACGGTGAATGTTTGATGTAACTGTAAGTGGGTTATTCTCTATTTCTTTATAAAACAAGCTCGTTTGACATTGTGTAGTCGAGTATAATTATTATAGTGCGGTCAACGAAAGAATGCGATCCTTACGTCTGTCATGACCAGTAATAGAAATAATTAACGCTATTATTTACTTTTTCACTGATCCAATATAAAAGGAACCTTAGTTTTACTACCTCCTTGTTTGTCCGGATTCAAATTTCTAAGTAATAAAGAAAATTAAAATGCGACAATAATATTCAGAAATATTTACAAAAAAATTAAACAATATCTCGACAAAGAGTTGCGACTGGCAAACAAACCAATTTAATTCGATTCCGATTCGCCTGAGGGGATGCTGTCGTCGTCATCATCTTCACCTAAGTGTATAATGATAATATTGTCAATGATTGTATCAATTCTGATATCTCAGTCGAAGATTTCGAAAATAAGATTTATAAAACAAGACATTATACATATTAGACATATTTCTGATTTTACCGCAGGCTTCTTTTGAATCTTTCGTTGAATCTATATTCTGAGATCACAGTGGTTTGTTTGTTTGTCTGTCCGCTCTTTGTCCATTGTTGCGTAACCATAGCAACGCGTTAACCGCAAGTAGTTCATTTACCGGACGCTAGATGGTGCTAACGGAAAAATATTTACTAATAGAAAAAATTTAAAGAATTTTGTCCACCCGTGCGAAGCCGGGACGGGCCGCTAGTTCTATACAAAGGTCCGAAATTATATTTAAAAACTAATAGAAAATATGTCCTATCAACTTATTTTTGTCAAAAAAAAACAATTTTTGGATGCCAAAAAAACTATTTTTTTTTATTTAGCCCTTTATTTTCTTTAGCTTTTAACTACAGCACCAGTCCTCTGGTAAAGCTTAATCGTTTAGAATGTGGTTTCCCTGTCTTTCAATAATTTAAAACGCGTTGTTATGCCCAGGGATTCAAAAACACCTTTATAAGGATACACTTTAATAAGGGTTACACATTGAATCTGTTACAGAATTATTCCTGTATCACTTATTTGGGTGTTTTGAACCTGTTTTCCGTCGAACACTTATAAAAGTGTAACAGATATAATGTTTTCTGATACCAATTTGTTAGAAACTGTTTTACGTTTAACTATCTATGTGTATACACAGTACACTAACATAGCCACTTCAAAGTACCCAAATCATTAGTGAGCTGTCGCATAGTTATGCTAATGTGAACCTTATTGACTGTAAAAGATATTAACACTTATGAACCGGTATTTTCTAAAACAGATTCAAAGTGTTACAGTTTCTTTCTGTTTAACTTTTAAAACAGAAATGAAAAACAGTGTTCAGAACACTATTCGGATACCGCTAAAATCCCTGGTTATGCCATGTAATTATTATTAAATAGCGTAGCATTTTTTTTTAGATAATAATGAATGCAAACTTGTGTTATCCCTCTTGTAAAATTAGAGTATTCAAGTCATTGAAGTCTTCGATTGAAATCAATTTCTTTGAGCTTAATTTAGGTGTTGGTTTTATATTAAAATCGATACGTTTTGAGCCGTTTTTTTTAAAGAAAATTATTTTCTAATGCCATAATAACTTTTTGATTTATCTTACTTTGATAATATGAATAAGCAGAATCAATTATGGGTACTAGCTATATTATCAATACAAAAATACTAAGCACATTATTTTACTAATTAAAGCTAGTTAAAACGGAAAAAAAATGTTGAATTTAGCGGGCAATACATCGACTTTGGCTTAAATATCAGACAACATACATTGTTCTGAACCCAAGTTACGTAGCTAAAGTACTTGTGTTATGAGCTTGTATCTTCATTGAGCCTGCCGGGAATCGAAGGCAGTCACCGGGATCTTAGAGTGGCGTTACTTGGCCTTAAAATTGGTTTGCGAGGTTGAATATTTGTAGTTTTTAATAAATTAATCTTGTTCTTGCTACTACGACCAAATTTTTTAAAAGTGATATGATATTTTCTCTGATATTTATTTTTATTTATTATTACGAATTCACTAATTATATTTCTATTAATATCCCAATTAAATACCAATTTAATCGTCAATGTAATTTACAATATTCACGATTAAGTAATTCCTCCTTCCCTTTATTCCAATGTTTAATGTACGTACTAATTGTCACTGCTGTAGACTTTAATTAATTATGTGGTTTAACTTAAATTGTCTTGTGGTTGATAATACACGACAATTACACGTGTCGGTGGAGTTCCAGCCTACATTTGCCAAAAATATCTTTAAAAAGGTTATCTACTGTAATTTAGTTTTGTGAAATCTGTAAATAATAACATAAATAAAACGTCTGATACCTTATATTTTAGCTCTATACTTAAAACTTCTATAAATGTCTTGAAATTATAATAGTTTTCGAACAGTATTAGCTTTTGCATTGGTAGCGAGCATGGACCTATTGTTGAAACTTCGGTCATCTTTGATACACTTATATCGTCATATACTCGTATAGTCAATCTATACCAGTGTCAAATATATTACAGTGATAGCATCTAACGACTTGAGCTCAAATTAATTTTGGCGTTGTTTATATGATATATTCATAAAGACAAAAATAAGTAAGCTAGGCTTACTTCCATAAAAAATGATATTATGATAATATAGGCCGCCTTTTCGGACTCCAGTCTGTTCCGCAAAGGTTCTTATATTAATCCTGCGCTACTAAATAACTGTACACTTCGAACACTGGCTGGTGGCGCTGATAAGAATTTGCGTGCTATTTAAGATAACAGTTTGAACTCGCTTTGATTAACACTACACCATTTAAGAGGACTCTCATTTCCGTTCTTGTGGATTGCGTCAGGGTTGACAATTTTTGGTGATTCCTGACTCTCCTCATCGTCACTTGATGAATCGAACATCAATGCAAGATCACTAATTAAACAGAACTGACGTCCTTTACCTGAGGTCACTGATCGTTCCGTATCTGTTTCCATGGAATCGGTCATTCTCATTTTCTCCGCTCTTTCGGAACTTGGAGATATTGTTCGAGAAGCTAAGATGTCTTCGGTGTTACTGCTAATCTTCAATATATCATCTTTAATCTTTTCCTCGGTCGACACGCGTCACTCGCCGGCCCCTCCCCTTTCTGTCTTGTCGCGACCTGCTACACATCTGCATCCGCATCAGCTCCGCATCGATTTATAGGGATGCGGATGCAGATGCGGATGTCTAAATCGATGCGGATGTTCCGCATATGCGGATGCGGATGCGAATATTCGCAACATCCCTAGTTCTTACCTAACCGTATGAAATTATATTTAGTCTACTTTTATTTCAAGTCAAACTGCTAGGAATCAACTGTTCAATGCGCCTTCTGAAGCCTTTCAAAGACCTAGATAGTAAATTAATTAAAAATTATTAACAGTTAGAGTTTTCCGTTATTGTCGAATAGATTGTCTTCATGTGTTCTAGACCCAGTTCCCTGGATAAAATTCCATTTATCGTTTTTCTCACCAACAAAACTTTAAAAAAACTTTAGTAACTACAAGATCCTTCGTTACGATATTTTTATTTTATTGATCGTTATAAAGACATGTAATTACAAGTAAATAAAGCAAAAACCCTATATTTCTAAAGTTATTTATAAACTATCAAAGCATTTAAACAGCCACATAAAATAAAGTTTTTATCATTAAATAAAAGAGTTAGTGGATACATTTTGTACAAATATCTTAAGAATAAAGTCTGGACTCCAAATTTACTACACAAGGTGAGTAACTGAGACAATTTTGTCTTACAGGAGATATGCATGTGAGCTGTGTAGGAGTAAACAGTAATTTTATACAACAAATACACCGGGACCCTTTTTCATAGAACTAACAACTGTCAGTGACAGATGACAAGTTGACAATTGAATAATTGAACGTTTTTAAAACTAACCTGAGATATTTTCAATTGGTAAAGCCGATAAATTTGTCAAACTGTTACAATAAGTCGACGTTTTGCTTTTCATAAAATTAAGTAACGATGAAAATAGGACAAACTGTCGACTATTCTGACAGTCGTCGCTTATAAAACCCGGGATTGTCTGTTTATATCAAATTTGTTGACTGTGAAGAACATCTATGATTCTGAAATTTCTGGTCAGATATTAACATCTAGAAATGATAATCTTAGACAAACTGATAATTGTTATTCAGAAAAAATAAGTGAAAGAAGGAAATTGAAGATAATTTGAGGGATCCAAGTTTACTGGCGTCCGTGGGATTTAGCCCTCGTTGTCCCTCACGTGGCCCCTTGGTCGTGGTTTAGGAGTAAACCCCTTTCAGGAGGTAGGGTTTGGCCGCGGCGTGTTACCATCTGCCAGACAAAGACAACACTGCCAAACGGTCCCAACCGATCGTGTTCCAGTGCTGAGAGGGGGCTCGGGCGCCCCCGTGGTCTCCGGTTTGGCTATACCGTGGTGTTGAGCTCTGACTCTTTTCAAAACTGGTTAAACAGCGGTTGCACGTCCTCTCTTTCTTAGTGCACGTCTCTAATATAAGAGGTTTGCACTTTAATCTCGACCTCATCCATCACCACCTCGAGACTGGAAAACCGCACCTGTTCTTTCTCACGGAGATGCAGATAAAATGTCTTACTGACGCAGCGTACCTCGCTTATCCTAGTTACGTTCTAGAACATTGTTTTACGTGATGACGTTTGTTATATGCGTCTCCGTATTTTGTGTGGTGGACTCCGTGGCCCAAAAGGTTCCCGGTGGATATGGCGTTACAAGTCAGCAGATTGGGATGAGATGCGTTTTATTTTTATCTTATCCTTGGTGGCAGGTTTGCTTTTCTTCTAGCGACCCATCAGCTTCCAAGGATGCTATGACTAATGTGCTTCGTCAAGGTATGGAGTACTGCATCCCCTTCTCTGACGTTCCACTTGCTGGCAAAGCTCGCCCATGGTATAATGCCGAATGTCGTGATGTGGTGGCGTCAAAACATGAGGCATATTTGGCTTGGGCTGAAGCTCGATCCCGCCGAGCTTGTAATACACGAGAAAAGAGCGGCCTTTAACAAAGCCGCCAAGTCCTGCAAAAAGGTTATCAAAAGAGCTCACTTCGATCACATAAGTCGGGAAAAACTTACTTCTTACCCGTCTGGTAGTAAAGCGTTTTAGTTCCTGGCTAAATCAGTCGAGGGTAACTTCTGCCGTTATTGCCTCCTTTGCAGAAGCCTGACGGATCGTTGGCACACACCGCAAAAGAAAAGGCTGATTTTCTTTCCAAATTATTTGCCGAATATTCTCGTTTGGATTCTGGTAACGCTGTAGCTTCCGGTTTGTCAAGCTGTGGGACTTTTGTGTCTGAAATTCGTACTAAACAAATCGAAGTAAGAAAAGCTTCGCGTGAACTGGACGTGAATAAAGCCAGTGGTCCGGATGGTATATCTGCCATAGTTCTTAGGATTTACGGTCCTGAGTTGGCTCCGGTATTGACACGTCTACTTCGCTTGTCTATGGCTAAAGGATAAGTACCTAAGTCCTGAAAGCTGGCCAACGTGCAACCTGTGCATCAAAAGGGCAGTCATGCCGATCCTGCCAATTACAGGCCTATCTCGGTCACGTCCATTCTCTTTAAGATAATGGAATGTGTACTGAAATATAGGTTCCTGTCGAATCTAGAGGAAAATGACCTCCTTAGTGAGCGACAATATGGGTTTCACCGAAAACGATCTTCTTTAGACCTTCTAGCGTACGCCACTTACTTATGGAGCGAAGCCTCTATCCCGAATACTTTTGACAGGGATAGAGGCTTTTGACAGAGTAACGAAGGCCTTATTACTAAGCTTCCGCCATATGGACTTCCCACAGGTTTGTCTGACTGGATATCGGATTCCTGAGAGATCGATCGATGAGTTAGACGATAGCTCGTTGGACCAATTGACTATCAATGCCGACAGCCCTCAGGGTTACGTACTCTCTACAACACCTATTCTGCTTTATATTAATAACATGCTTATGCCCGGTGTTTTGGGGTACGCAGATGACAGTATGGTTGTAAAGAGCTATGTGTCTGATGCACGAGCCAGTGCTGAACAGATCCAGCATCATAGGGAGGCAATGGTCAGCTGCACGATACCTATATATATATATATATAGGTATCGTGCAGGCACCTTCCTTCCTTATATACCTTCAGGCAGTCTGCGAATGGGGCACTGTCACTCTGGTAAGGTTCAATCCATCAAAGACCCAGGCGTGTCTTTTCTCCGCTAAAAGAAATTCTTTCAACTTGACTCCTACTCTCCGAGGTGTATCCGTGCCGATCACTGACCATCTTGAGCTCCTTGGCATCTCACTGTCACAAAGGAGGCCAAAAAATTCATCAGCAATGACGATCTTTTTTATAATAGGCCAAAACCCTTGAACATAGACGGAAGGTAGCAGGCTTATCCGTTTTTTATAGAATACATTTCGGAGAGTGCACAACAGAATCGCATAGCCTTGTTCCGCAGTCCCCATTTTTTTGTCGGACAACCAGCCTTGCAAATAGGCACTACCGTTATATGGCTGATATACCAAAGAGTCGAACTAAGTGTTTTGGTTTCATCTTTGTGATATGTGAAAGAGTGGAACTCTTTGCTTGAGTCTGTGTTTCCTGATAAATTCGATTTAGGGGTCTTTAAGTCACGAGTGAAAAGGTATCTTCTAGGTAGGCGCGTCAATTCCTAGATCAAATCGTCTCTTACCATAAGACGAGATAGTGGTCAAGCGCTTGTAACGATCAAGCTTAGCTTATAACTATAGTTTAGAAAAAAAAAATATTTAACCGAGACAGATCGACAAAGAAACTTTTAATTTCTCAGCGTTAGGTTTACAAAGCTTATAAAAAAAAAAAATAGAGGCAGCGCAAGTCTCGACGTGCTAGTTTTATAGGTCAAGTAAAATGTGTCTTATTTCATTCTTCGTAGTGGTCAAAATCCTCGGTTTCGAATAATTGCTGAGTCTAATGCGTAAGAGTTCCAAATTTGCACCGTATTGACAAAATTTTAACAAGATTTTAGATAAATAATTGTTTGCCGCGTATTGATGGTCGTGGATGAGTACTTATGGTGACGAACCTATAAAAAAAGACCGGAAGACAGGGGAGCGGGGGTCAGTCGTGCAAAATCGTGGAGTGAAGCGGTAGTGAGAAAGTAGGCGGGCGGGCTGGCCGTTTCAGTATGTCTTAATTATTTATTTTCCATTTTTATAATTTTGTTTTTTTCCTGCACAGGGTTGTTAGGGATTGGTCTATTGTAAATTGGTTACGAATCTCAACTTAATTTGGAGTGGACGAATCCATAACAATATATTTAAATTTTTCTGTATTTCCAATTAAATTTGTTTGTTATGTTGTGTTATTCCAAAATAGTACTCATTTATCACACTGGGTAGACATAAGGGTGATGGGAAATCGGTTGGTCAGTAAAATTATTTTGCAAAATCTTTCAAACAACCTACGGTTCGATGCCCGTAGGAAAAGATGATTAAATAAAGTTGTAAACTTAGAATAAGTAAATTTAGTGTAAGAATAGTAGACCAACCTTTAGATGAATGCAAATAAAATTAATGGTTTATTACTCGAAAGAGGATAGAGTAAATCATTATATTATTATCAAAAGAGAGGCCATTAAATTTTAGAAAATAAGTTTTAATATATATATATATATATATATATATATATATATATATATATCGGGGTATTTTACACATACATGACACTAGATTTTGAAGCATTTGGATTTTTTCAATAGTTTCGAGATGAAATTGTAGAGTAATCTCAAGATTTTAGTTTTAAGTGTTAGGAGAATTTATCCAAATAGCTGAGGTTTTAACCTCTTAGTTTTTTTTTGCCGAAAACAAAACACACACATTTATGATAAATGAGATGAGTATTATTTTGGAAATAAGTGGGGTTTCTCAAATTTAGGTACTGTACTTGAAGAGTAGATTATTAAAATAATAAATAAAAAAAAACATTGCAAGTTACTAAAAGGTAACTATAGGCTAACAGGGACAGGATTATTAATTAATTTGATAATACTATCCTTGCAAGAAAGATGGCACTTGCTTCACAAGGTCATTTTTTGTGTGGAAGCCTATTTTAGTTTATTTTGTTTTGTTGGATCAGAAAGTACAGATCGCGAACTTCTTTGTACTTTATTTATTTGATATATAAAGCTTTGCTCGAAGCTACAAAAACACATGTAAAGGTGGCTGTTTTAGTTTAGCAAAAGGCAAAACTCGAGGGAAAATGAGGGATAGTTTATTATAAAATATATATGTATATACCGTCTTTAGCGGCTTAAACAGTCCTTTTAATTGTGTCTGAAAATGGTATGGACAAAAAAAGACAAATCAATCGTGGTTGGGATAGCGTGCTGGGGAGGTTGGTGTAGATATAAGCTAATTTTATTTTATTTCAGCTCTTCGTGTAGTTTTAAGTATCACATTAATTAGAATAAGATTTAAGATTTGTAGTTAGTAAGCACCAGCCACTAGTGATCCAGTGATCCTTAAACCACTCCACACCATTTCGCGATTAAATTTAGTTTATAAGTAAAATTATTCGATCATGTTTGGGAGGGAGATAGGAAATAATTATGCTTCTTACAGAACAAGGAAATGTACCTGTTGATCCTGAAAGGTCTGGGGTCTCTATGCTTACGTTTCGTTAGGTAGTTAAATTGGGGGTGCTTTTTAGTAGTTATTTCAGAAATAGCTAGAGACCCAAGATCGAGAAGACTGCGTTGGTAAGTGTCTTTTACTTAGACTGGCTTGGTCTGAATTGTAGACTTATTGTTAAATTGGTTATTAAATTAAAAATTTTGATTATTCGAAAATATTTAGAACCAAGCAAGTCAGGTCACTTCAACATTGGGTGATTTTGTTTTGAAACATTCAGTTTTGAAACATTTGTGAAATAATTGAATGATAAATCATCCAATGTGGAATGACATCGATAGTATTAAATTAAATTTTATTTTTATATTTAATTTTGTTGTCCCATGTATATCTGTGTTAATTCTTTTGATTTTATTTTCTGTGTTTCTGTGTATTTTTCGTTTTCTTGGTTCGTTATTTTTAATTATGTTGCGTTTTTACGAATTAATCCACAAATCATAACTAATTGAAGTTCTTTCGCACATAGATGTCGGTGCCATAAGAGTTTATATCAATAGAGTTCACAACTAGTTAGAACGGTGAGGTTGCAATTACGTGTATTTTTCGGATATTTAACTATAGTGTAGGATTCGGTTCATTAATTTGTACGTTCGTACTTTTAATTATAGTCTCTTAATAGTAGGAATAAAACTATAAAATTTAACAAAATAGAACAATAAAATATTGTAACATTTAAGAAAGATAAATAATCTTAATAATTTAACATTGAAACAAAGTGAAATTAAATTCGGTAAATTGATTTCTTACTATCTAAACATCTATAATTTAAACTCATACTTTTATTTGAACTTTACGGAACCTCACTTAATTCTACTTAAATTATAACGTACTTAACCTTCTCTTAATTATAAAAAAGGGAAACTAAATCCTATAACTATATAGACACTTCACTTATTCCTTTATGTTTATTTCCAATGAACTCATTTGTTATATTCTTTTATATTATGTATATCCTAAGGGTATGAATGTAGCTTGGGACGTTATGTCAGGAATGTACACTTGGGTTTAGTTCGGGCATAGGTTAAATAAGTCCAATAGTGACTTTTGTGAACCGAAATAAAACCAATACTCTACACGCAGCTGAGATTATTACTGCACACTAGGCCGCGTTCGGTTGGATGGGCTGTACGGTCCAAGCGGAGCGCGGTATTAACATGCTCCAAACCTGCGGGGGTGAGAATTGTATTGGGGCTTATTGGCGAGACAAAGACGTTGTTAGGATCATTATCGTCCAGACTAGGTCAGATGGTTTAGGATGGACGGGGATTTATTGTACTTCCAATCCAAGGCGCTGCTTTGTGTTGGAATGGACTCGGCCAGAAGTGGGTCGTAGTTCTACGCAATAAGTGCGACAGCGCAGGCTTGCCTCACAACCAAGTCTCCCAAGTGGATCCTAGGTTATCTTTTGGATTATACTGATTCTCTTCTGAATTGTTAGAAGTCAGTGAGCTTTAGTCGATTGTTATCTTCCGTAGTTTTGGTTTAAATTCACACCACATTCATAGTTCATGGCATGGCGTCGACAAGCTATAACTTCATATTCTTTCTTTAAGGAACTTCCGTTGGGTTTTTGGAAGAGGGGGGTGTAATCTAGCGGAAGACACTCACTGGGTTGGAGCGAGGAGGGAGCTCCATTCCTTCCTTAATTTTTATATTTATTTCCATCCAATAAAGCTTTAAATTCATTATTTTAGTCAGGAACAATTACTTTTAAACGATATTCTAATTCCGTTCTATAATTTCTCTTACGATGCTGTAATTTCACTCTTCTATTCTAAAAGGATCTGGGTTGCTGCTACACAACGTGGGTATTAGACGATATTGGCCTTAGGAATGTAATAACTTAGGGAAATCTTAACTATTTATACACTGGTTCAGAAAAGTTATCAAAATAGTCTGATTATCTTGGTAGGTCTAGTGGAGTTGTAGTGGGAGTTCAGTTACAATTTGGTGCCGTGACCAGGATTAAAAGAATTTTTTTTATTTAAAAAAAGTGGATAGAATAAAAAAAAAAAAAAATCTTCAAAGTGTCGTAGGCCCAGTTGGCCTACAATTTGATGTCCGTGAAATGGAGAGAATTTAGAAGAGTGGAGTTATTTACATGGCTAAGAGAAGCGGGGGGTGGAGTTTATGAAACTTAATTTTGTAGGAAAACCAAGAATATGAATTTTATTTCCTATGTAAAATGAATAAATTTACGTAATTCACTAACATATTATTTTGTTCTCTTTATTTAACCCACGCAGTGAATGCATATGAAAAATTTTATTTGGCTGAAATTTTGTTTCACCAAATAAAAGTTTTGGGGGTGATTGTAACGATCAAGCTTAGCTTATAACTATAGTTTAGAAAAAAAAAATATTTAACCGAGACAGATCGACAAAGAAACTTTTAATTTCTCAGCGTTAGGTTTACAAAGCTTATAAAAAAAAAAAATAGAGGCAGCGCAAGTCTCGACGTGCTAGTTTTATAGGTCAAGTAAAATGTGTCTTATTTCATTCTTCGTAGTGGTCAAAATCCTCGGTTTCGAATAATTGCTGAGTCTAATGCGTAAGAGTTCCAAATTTGCACCGTATTGACAAAATTTTAACAAGATTTTAGATAAATAATTGTTTGCCGCGTATTGATGGTCGTGGATGAGTACTTATGGTGACGAACCTATAAAAAAAGACCGGAAGACAGGGGAGCGGGGGTCAGTCGTGCAAAATCGTGGAGTGAAGCGGTAGTGAGAAAGTAGGCGGGCGGGCTGGCCGTTTCAGTATGTCTTAATTATTTATTTTCCATTTTTATAATTTTGTTTTTTTCCTGCACAGGGTTGTTAGGGATTGGTCTATTGTAAATTGGTTACGAATCTCAACTTAATTTGGAGTGGACGAATCCATAACAATATATTTAAATTTTTCTGTATTTCCAATTAAATTTGTTTGTTATGTTGTGTTATTCCAAAATAGTACTCATTTATCACACTGGGTAGACATAAGGGTGATGGGAAATCGGTTGGTCAGTAAAATTATTTTGCAAAATCTTTCAAACAACCTACGGTTCGATGCCCGTAGGAAAAGATGATTAAATAAAGTTGTAAACTTAGAATAAGTAAATTTAGTGTAAGAATAGTAGACCAACCTTTAGATGAATGCAAATAAAATTAATGGTTTATTACTCGAAAGAGGATAGAGTAAATCATTATATTATTATCAAAAGAGAGGCCATTAAATTTTAGAAAATAAGTTTTAATATATATATATATATATATATATATATATATATATATATATATATATATCGGGGTATTTTACACATACATGACACTAGATTTTGAAGCATTTGGATTTTTTCAATAGTTTCGAGATGAAATTGTAGAGTAATCTCAAGATTTTAGTTTTAAGTGTTAGGAGAATTTATCCAAATAGCTGAGGTTTTAACCTCTTAGTTTTTTTTTGCCGAAAACAAAACACACACATTTATGATAAATGAGATGAGTATTATTTTGGAAATAAGTGGGGTTTCTCAAATTTAGGTACTGTACTTGAAGAGTAGATTATTAAAATAATAAATAAAAAAAAACATTGCAAGTTACTAAAAGGTAACTATAGGCTAACAGGGACAGGATTATTAATTAATTTGATAATACTATCCTTGCAAGAAAGATGGCACTTGCTTCACAAGGTCATTTTTTGTGTGGAAGCCTATTTTAGTTTATTTTGTTTTGTTGGATCAGAAAGTACAGATCGCGAACTTCTTTGTACTTTATTTATTTGATATATAAAGCTTTGCTCGAAGCTACAAAAACACATGTAAAGGTGGCTGTTTTAGTTTAGCAAAAGGCAAAACTCGAGGGAAAATGAGGGATAGTTTATTATAAAATATATATGTATATACCGTCTTTAGCGGCTTAAACAGTCCTTTTAATTGTGTCTGAAAATGGTATGGACAAAAAAAGACAAATCAATCGTGGTTGGGATAGCGTGCTGGGGAGGTTGGTGTAGATATAAGCTAATTTTATTTTATTTCAGCTCTTCGTGTAGTTTTAAGTATCACATTAATTAGAATAAGATTTAAGATTTGTAGTTAGTAAGCACCAGCCACTAGTGATCCAGTGATCCTTAAACCACTCCACACCATTTCGCGATTAAATTTAGTTTATAAGTAAAATTATTCGATCATGTTTGGGAGGGAGATAGGAAATAATTATGCTTCTTACAGAACAAGGAAATGTACCTGTTGATCCTGAAAGGTCTGGGGTCTCTATGCTTACGTTTCGTTAGGTAGTTAAATTGGGGGTGCTTTTTAGTAGTTATTTCAGAAATAGCTAGAGACCCAAGATCGAGAAGACTGCGTTGGTAAGTGTCTTTTACTTAGACTGGCTTGGTCTGAATTGTAGACTTATTGTTAAATTGGTTATTAAATTAAAAATTTTGATTATTCGAAAATATTTAGAACCAAGCAAGTCAGGTCACTTCAACATTGGGTGATTTTGTTTTGAAACATTCAGTTTTGAAACATTTGTGAAATAATTGAATGATAAATCATCCAATGTGGAATGACATCGATAGTATTAAATTAAATTTTATTTTTATATTTAATTTTGTTGTCCCATGTATATCTGTGTTAATTCTTTTGATTTTATTTTCTGTGTTTCTGTGTATTTTTCGTTTTCTTGGTTCGTTATTTTTAATTATGTTGCGTTTTTACGAATTAATCCACAAATCATAACTAATTGAAGTTCTTTCGCACATAGATGTCGGTGCCATAAGAGTTTATATCAATAGAGTTCACAACTAGTTAGAACGGTGAGGTTGCAATTACGTGTATTTTTCGGATATTTAACTATAGTGTAGGATTCGGTTCATTAATTTGTACGTTCGTACTTTTAATTATAGTCTCTTAATAGTAGGAATAAAACTATAAAATTTAACAAAATAGAACAATAAAATATTGTAACATTTAAGAAAGATAAATAATCTTAATAATTTAACATTGAAACAAAGTGAAATTAAATTCGGTAAATTGATTTCTTACTATCTAAACATCTATAATTTAAACTCATACTTTTATTTGAACTTTACGGAACCTCACTTAATTCTACTTAAATTATAACGTACTTAACCTTCTCTTAATTATAAAAAAGGGAAACTAAATCCTATAACTATATAGACACTTCACTTATTCCTTTATGTTTATTTCCAATGAACTCATTTGTTATATTCTTTTATATTATGTATATCCTAAGGGTATGAATGTAGCTTGGGACGTTATGTCAGGAATGTACACTTGGGTTTAGTTCGGGCATAGGTTAAATAAGTCCAATAGTGACTTTTGTGAACCGAAATAAAACCAATACTCTACACGCAGCTGAGATTATTACTGCACACTAGGCCGCGTTCGGTTGGATGGGCTGTACGGTCCAAGCGGAGCGCGGTATTAACATGCTCCAAACCTGCGGGGGTGAGAATTGTATTGGGGCTTATTGGCGAGACAAAGACGTTGTTAGGATCATTATCGTCCAGACTAGGTCAGATGGTTTAGGATGGACGGGGATTTATTGTACTTCCAATCCAAGGCGCTGCTTTGTGTTGGAATGGACTCGGCCAGAAGTGGGTCGTAGTTCTACGCAATAAGTGCGACAGCGCAGGCTTGCCTCACAACCAAGTCTCCCAAGTGGATCCTAGGTTATCTTTTGGATTATACTGATTCTCTTCTGAATTGTTAGAAGTCAGTGAGCTTTAGTCGATTGTTATCTTCCGTAGTTTTGGTTTAAATTCACACCACATTCATAGTTCATGGCATGGCGTCGACAAGCTATAACTTCATATTCTTTCTTTAAGGAACTTCCGTTGGGTTTTTGGAAGAGGGGGGTGTAATCTAGCGGAAGACACTCACTGGGTTGGAGCGAGGAGGGAGCTCCATTCCTTCCTTAATTTTTATATTTATTTCCATCCAATAAAGCTTTAAATTCATTATTTTAGTCAGGAACAATTACTTTTAAACGATATTCTAATTCCGTTCTATAATTTCTCTTACGATGCTGTAATTTCACTCTTCTATTCTAAAAGGATCTGGGTTGCTGCTACACAACGTGGGTATTAGACGATATTGGCCTTAGGAATGTAATAACTTAGGGAAATCTTAACTATTTATACACTGGTTCAGAAAAGTTATCAAAATAGTCTGATTATCTTGGTAGGTCTAGTGGAGTTGTAGTGGGAGTTCAGTTACACGCTCACCTATTTACGGTAAAAAATTTCAATAAAATGTTTCCATTATATAGTTATACAATTACATCCGACTAAAATCGATTTATTAATAGTTTGTAAATTAATTTATATTAAATAGTTCTTGTGATCTATTTCCAAATAATTTCATTTCATAGGTTTGCTTTACGCGAATTTAAAAAAAATTAACAACTATTAATGCGCACAAAACCATTAGTTATAAAATAATGTATATTATCGATGTTTTATCGGTTGTTGACAAAAGCTCACTATAAATGGCACTCATATACTCTGTGTCGTTCTGCGTATAGATGCGTAGTGGTAGCTGTCAATAACATTAAACGTAAAGAACAGTTTAGAATTTTGTTTGTTTTAAGTTGAGCAAGTCAGGGTAATTTATTTCCACTTGCTCAGTTTTTAGATAAGAATTTGTTAATTACGTCTCGAATTTATAGAGATATGTAGGAAAATGGTTGTTTTATTGTATGTAATGTCACTCTCTTAAACAAGTCGAAAATATTTTTTTAGGAATATTGATATAAAACAAATACGATCAGTAGTTTCTTGGTGGTGTAAACTTATAAACCAATATAGTTATACTGTTTAAAATACATGTCCATGTTAAGCCAAACCGCCTAAAAAAGTGGACAATGTCCTTTTCTTACTTCATTCATCATCCAACAAACCGAATTTTTGACAAATTGTCGACTTGTTAGAGTTTGCGAAACAAGGTCCTGAGTACTTTACAACCCACACGCAGTTTATTACTACGCTTGTAACATTGCGTGTAATAAATAATAGTGTTCGTCGTATACATTAAAATTAGAGTCACTTTTCGTTATTTATCGTTGTTAATCTCTTGGTTTCTTATACAGTTTGGGTATGTTGTTTCGCTAACGAGTTTTATATTCGGTAGCGTAAAAATGCAGTACTGCAAAGAAAATTTAATTTCCAAATTTTTTTCTCCATAAGTTTTCAAAGTAAATATCAGTGATTACTTTGCATGGATATGTTAAAATTTTGGGGAGATACCAGTAGTCCCGTTTTTAATTAAAATTTTCGAAATAAATCATAAACTATGATTTAATATATAATACGTTTGACAAGGTGTAGAAGTGGGTATTGTGTACTAATAGGAATTTCACGTCAAGCACACTGGTACTTATACTCATAAAGACAAGGTGGCGGACAACATGTCTCAGGCATAATTACACTCATCCTTCTCTCACCTTTGAATTAATAATATATGACAAAGAAAATTTGCTAACATTTATTCTTATTTATGTTATGTTACTTAAAAATGATTCCAACGTTTCGTACAAAATTATACGACAATGATTAAAAGTTTTATGTGGGGTAAGCATGTCTAAGACATAACTATCCTAATTTTACTTTCGAATCAAAAATATATTTGGATTTTTTTTTCACAGGATAATCACTCTGTTCAGTCAATTAATAAAAATTCCAACGACAGGTTACATATTTCTACGAAATGGTTAGTCTTATCACACGCGCTGTTAGTGTGTTATGTACCCTAAACGTAGCTCGAAACGCAGTAGGCGGTGCGACACGGAGAGGTATAAATGTAGTTTGTACAGCAAAAAAATTGTGACCTTCCTATGCAGGTTCTTAAATTCTAGTACTGTTATAATTTTAAGGCACAGTCATGAATGAGTAATATCTATAAAATGTTCAGAAAACTTTATAAATCGCTTGTTCTTTGCGAAGTTCTTTTTGAATCGAAAAAGTAATACTCGCCAAAGTATTACATATTATTCGACGTCAAATGTACGAAGAAAATATCAGCATTCTTTTGTGAATACAACTTATTGTTATTCGATCTCATCTCCGAAAGCTAAAATATCTATCAGGTTTCCGCTATAAATTTTAGAAGCTGGTGGTGTAGACGTGATGTTTGTGAAAATCGCTTTAGGCAACTCAAAGTTTGAGTTAAAGCAATTAATTATGTCGCACCACCGTGGGAAAGTCACCGTTGTACTTAAACTTTATTATTATTTCTATTAAATAGCCTTTTCGTTAAATAATATTTTTTTGAAGTAATTATTTTGGTTAATATATTAATTATGATACTACATATTATGTTAAATGTTATATTCCAAGAGTTATGTTATAATTATTTTTTTTTTAAATTTCCGACAACTTTCCTGTAACACTGAAAGTGACGCATACATGTGAGAAATTTACGTGCGAATTAACTTAAAGATTTCGAATGTTCCAGAAATTTAAAGAAAATAGAAGTGAAGTTAGTGTTGAACTTTATGATTGGCCTTCTATCAAAGTTTAAAAACTTATTTAATATGTTCTTCTTTTAATTTAGCTTACAACTATTATTTTTTTTGTTTCTAGTTAAACATATTTCAATTATTTTGTTATTTAAATAATCAATAATTAACATTTGCGAATAAAAAGGCCTGATTTTATATGTTTTAGTTAACCCTCAACTAAACTCATTTGACATTCTTATTACTTTTATAATATTTTTTTAACTACGTTGCTTACGTATCTATATTAAATAAATTGCCAGACCAACACATCAAAGTTAACTTTTACTCATTAAAATAACCATTAGAAGAGCCCGTCTTTTTGAAACAGAAGTAAATAAGATTCAGAAATTGGCGAAAATCGAATGAATATAAATGATCGATCTGGAACTTAAGAAAACGCGATTAAATTTTACTAATAAATCTTTACTTCGCTTTTATTATTCAGTTCGATTTTCGCGTCACAAGATGAAGCGAGGTTAACATAAATATTTAGCAATATGATAAAGACCGTGCGGTGGTACAACTGCAAGAAAAGTGTTTACATCAACGTTGTTCCTTGCAGTAGAAGGGGTACCTTATCAGCGGCTTAGAGGCGCTTTAAGTATTCCGTTATCTCTTCAGCTAGCCAGAGTACTGTTGTAAATCTACGGGGATTTGGAGTTTCTTTTAGGGAAGTTGGCATTGCTATCCGTCTCGATATTGTTGGCTTGAGGTCCTGAAAAGGTTTTGCCCACTCAAAAATTCCAGTTGTGTTCAACCGGTCACTTGCGACTGATAGAATTTAGATATAAGTTTGTGCGTAATGCAAATACATAATAATAAACAAAAAAAAACAAGTGTTTGCTTTTGAAAGGCCCCGGCTATTCTTCAAAGTGATGAGTATACTTTTTTGTAAGACCATCAAAATATTGTATAAATTCATGTTAATTACAACTGAAAATTTTGTAACCTAATTCTAATTGAGGATCTCGATGTCTGTTGTATATTTTTATATTGTTCTTTGTTGTTTTTGTTTCGGATGTTCTAGTTTGTAAGCCTGCTATTAAATAAATATAAATCCTTCGTGCCTTGGAAGCCAATCCGCAATAAAATGGCGTGGTGGATTAAGATTCATTCTCCTTATTTTAACTAGGGAAGGCTTATGGCCCTGTAATGGAAAATTAAAAGGGTATGATTATGAATTCTTATTAGCTTCAAATTCTATTGAAATATTAAATCTCATACAAAACACATTTTCTTATTTATTGGATAATATTTTACCCACGTGGCTTCGCATGTGTAGTTTATGACACTTTCCCTATTTTTCCCATGTTTATTTGCAAAAGAAATTAAAATCATGTCCCTGGTGTTAAAAGCGATATACGTGTATGAGCAAAGTCGACAAAGCTTGTAGAGTTCAAATATTAGTGT
This sequence comes from Calamotropha paludella, assembly GCA_927399485.1. Lineage (NCBI taxonomy): Eukaryota > Metazoa > Arthropoda > Insecta > Lepidoptera > Crambidae > Calamotropha > Calamotropha paludella. The sequence continues at coordinate 13,340,926 of OV656815.1, read as the reverse complement.
TAACGCGTTTTACATTTACACGACAAAAGTATATTTCAAATATTTTGTATTTTTATGATACGTCCAAACTACTTGTACAAACATATTGTGTAAATGCAATAAAAATAAAATAATAATAATAATAATATTTTCATAAATTTTCTTGATGATAAATAAAATACTTATATTAATTTAACAAAACCTGTTTAAATTTCTGTTCCTCTTAGTTAACCACGTTGTGTATTAACTATATATTTAGTTACAGACAAGTTCTCTAAAACTGTAGTTCACTATTTTCTATCATCAATAGTTTTCTCCGTGGACGCTATCGAATTTTATAAATATTATTTACGCCTTGACTTACATTATTGGGATTTTTATGATATCCTTATTTTTTAAATATAAATAAAGCCAAGTTTACCCTTCTTGTCCATTCCAAATATTGCTGAAAGAATCTTTTAATATCGGATGAGTAATTTTGGATACGACCTTCTAAAATATAATGTAATTATTCATCAATACCAACAGTTTTGTTTCCTCATAATAAATTTTAATGTAGTAGACTTCTGATAGCACAGGGTTAAACCTTAGTGTTTTTTATTGCTATTAATGTATGTATAAAATGTAACTACGTATTTATAAAAATTATATATAAATAAAAAAATCCAATAATGCAAACAAACATATTTAAAAACTTTACTTCTTTATGATATTATTACAGAAGATAATACGAGTAGTAATTAGGCCTAATCTAAGATGAGTTTGGGAAGAAAAAAGTTTTTGTGGGGTTAGATAGCTCTTCCGTTTTACGTTTCTAGCAACACAAACAATGCTCTTATTATAAAACCAAAATCAAACAATAATAAATATCAAACAAGTCTTTTCACAGTGATTACAATCCTTCATCATAATTAGCATGGCTAATCCAGCAGTGCTTTTTTTAAATTTTACATTGACAGCTAAATAGAAATTAGAATTTAGTACAACATAATAAACAAGTTATTTTAATTAAAACTTTATTGTTATTAAAGTATTTGCAAAAGTCGGCTTAAAAGTTGTTGAATAAATCTAAATAATATTCAAGCCATTGTTTCATTCAAACAACAAAGGACTTAAATTTGTAAGCCTACATTAATTAGATCTTTTAGAGTTGCATATGCATACTATGAAATTTAGATTATCATAGGTTCATTATCCCGGGTCATTAGAACTAATCCCGTAGGAACATTATATCGTAGCTCGTATCCCAATTTTAATAGCATCATCCCAAACACTAGGCTTTTATTTGCTTTCACGACTAATGGAGTTATATATCCACAAGGAGCAATACCCCTATTAGAAAAAGTATTAACTATAGCAATGGAACCTTTATTAAGATATATTGAAGTTTGTTTATTTCGCGGAAAATCTATCGTATGATAAGAAAGTGTTTACCACTAGATAGTTTTTTTATCCCTATACATCTACGTCATCATATGCGATTTGAATAACTAACCGTAAGCGGTTCCTTTTTTACATATAAATCGATAAACACATACCAAATTTCAAAGATATTAATACTGTTAGGGTTCCTAGGGTTAGTCTAGTCTACGTCTGGACTTTTCTTTTTCTAAATACGACAAGCTTTAATTGATATACTTAGGCGTACGGTCTCTTGAAGCTTTCTTAGTAAACGTACTTATACATTATATTAAAGACCTGTGATGTACGTATATATAAACATTTTATTTAAAATCACGTCGACTTGATAAATAGACACATACATTATAAACCAAAAATACTCTAATAAATACAATTGTTTTTTACAAGGTAACAGTGAAACCTTTTATGATTCTCAAAGCTTTTGAGAATTCTTTACGAGACGGATTTTTGTGTACTGTATGTTTATATTTGCCTCGGTTTCAGGATAGCGGTAGCATTACTAAAGCAGTGTGTTGCACTCCAAAGCAAGTCCACCATGGGATGCAGAAACTACTTCTGCCAGCTCAAGGGATTTCCAACCTAGTCTCAAAACTCACTTGTGCGTTCTGCTCGAAAAGTTTCTGCTACCATATACACGTGTTCGCGTATTTCCCGTGAAGTCTTTACTTCAAGTGAGAGTCTAAGGAGATATCCACCACGAGGGTTCACAAGGATTTTAAAATCTTTAAGAATGGCTTCCCTATTGCTTACTCCCTGTGGGCAGGCATTCGCTGTCGTTCGATTGAGTTTGCAATGGAAATATACACCCTCTGCGCTTCCCGCTGCGGGTCCCTCGAGAGTAAGAATTGCAATTGATACAGTCGCTTTATCACTTCCGCTTCCGCATTCGATCAGTAGTTCCAATACGAGGGAAATGGAACTACTGATCTGTTCTTGCTAAGGGTCGACAATCGTTAGCGTGCGTATCGCCTGGAAATTTTCTGCCCCATGTAAACATGGTCGCGTAATCCATTTTAAGTGACTTACATTATCAACTAATTGAAAAAAATATAACTTCAAACAGGTAATTTGTTCTTATTTTATTTTTATAAAACTAAAAAAGTTTTAATGTGGGCCTAATAGTAATTGTAAGACCACTGAGGTGGCAAGGCCTGCACCAAAATTGGTATAAAAAAGTCAAAAAATCAACGATGGCGTCAGTTATATAATGTATATATAAAATGCAAATTAACAACTTTGGAAATCAACTACTTAAAAAAATATCAGCCTACATTTATTGAACTGCAATACCCGGGCAAAAATCATCTACTTTGGTAGAAGATCTAAAAAGAAGGGGGAACCTTTATAGTCTATACTAGCTTTCCGCCCGCGGCTTCGCCCGCGTGGAATTCGGTTATATTGCGGTATAAAGCACAACTATAAGAAAACTTCTCATTCCCACGGAAAAATCTAAGAAGCGCGATGTAACGCTGGATACAAAATTCATATAATTCATTCCACTTCTTACGTATCTTAAAAAAACACTTCGTTACCACGTTTTAAAAAACACCCAGCGCCATCTTTCGCATACCTCTAGAACTAAATTGCGTAAGCTATCATTCCACTTCTTACGTATTTTAAAAAACACATCGTTACCATGTTTTATAAAACACCCAGCGCCATCTATCGCATACCTCAAGAACTAAATAACGTAACTAATACTTTTACCAATTAGTAATTCGTTGACTTAAGTGATTTCAGGATAAGTAGATGTAAAAAAAACAATTTAGACGATAAAACAAATTGTACGTCATCCCTCGAGAATTCCTCATTTTCGAGGATTCATTTTCGTATCATTTAGCTTCAAAATTTACATGTTCATATTCGTTTGCAACATATAAGTAGATGTTAAAAAAAACAGTTTAGACGATAAAACAAATTGTACGTCATCCCTCGGGAATTCCTCATTTTCGGGGATTCATTATCGTATCATTTAGCTTCTAAATTTACATGTTTATATTCGTTTGCAATATTTTGCCTTGTTTTAAACGACACACAGCGCCATCTGCAATCCATCCATCAAGCAAACAATATTTTTGTTATTCCTCGGGAATATAATTTTTTTTTCAGGATAAAAGGTACCCTATTATTTAATCCGGACTTTTATCTTTACGTCTGCAAAATTTCAAAGCAATCGGTTCAGTAGTTACGGCGTGAAAGCGGAACAAACAAACAAACAAACAAACAAACTCACTTTCCGATTTATAATATTAGTAAGGAAGTAAGGATGTAAGAGCAAAAGACGCACGACTGACAGTTAAGATTCCGTTATTCTCACAACGGTCTTTATGTTACAGAATTCACCATACTTTAACCTAACTATATAAGTCGAACAATAATAAACTGAAGCATATTACAAAAAGGTCATTGCCCAATGTAAAGCAGGAATATGTCGAATTTATAAATACTTGAAGTTGCTTATGTTATATTCAATTTCATAGATCCTCAAGTTGAAGCCTTGTCAAGTAGAAGCAATTCTGCAGAGTACGCTGTTACTAAAAAAGGCTTGTTGTTAGAAGAAATGACAAATTTAACTTATTTTATCTATTTTTATAATGTGTTGTTGTGGGGGTCCTTTTAGAGTTGAAATCATTTAAGGGCAACGAGAAACGGATCCATGCACAAACTTCGACGTTTATGGAGTTAAATTTTTATAAAGTTTTGTTTAAAGATATTAGTAATTATTTTAATATATTTAGTTCTTACACTTCAAATTACACACACAATTATTTTAATGTTAATGTGATGGTGCACATAACAGTTATGAAAATATCATTGTGTTTATGAACCAATTTAAAAAAATGTGAAGCACGAAGTCGTCTAGCAATTTAATTCCAGGTAGATGTAATACAAAGGTAATTACATAGGTAGATGTTAACAGCTTGTGAATGAAAAAATAACAACAAAAGCTTTCGATGCCTTTCAAATCTCGGTAAAGCTCAAGGAAATAAATGATTACTCACTCATCTTATTAATGGCCTGCGCGACAGCTATTTTATCTTCGGAATCGCGGAACGTACCGGCTAGCCGTAGATTTTTTATTTTCCCCTAGCTGCTTTAAAAAGGTTTGTGTATTTATTACTAAACGTTATAACGTTAGTTTACTTGCGCTATTGAATAGGGTCATAGAAAAAACCATACGTTCAACGCTTACTTAAATTAAAACCTATCAGCATGCGCATCCTCCGCCATTTGTTGCATATGACTTTTGTTCATAAAATTGTAAAATTACTTGTTATTACGTATGTAATTGCCGGTGCCCTGGTTATTCTAGGCACAGGATATTTACAACGTACAAAACACCTAGAACTAATCTGGGCAGACAGTCTTCTTTGGTTTATTATTTATTTGATTTATTTAGAAAGGGTTCGTTCTTGATCTCAATCAAGCCCGGGGGCAAGATAGAATCCATATACGTAGTTATGACGAATATAATTTGTTGAATAAAAGAATTACGGATCTTGATATATTCGATGACCACTTGACCACGTAAAAGCACAAAATCAAGAACTTTTTCTAATATATACATTTTAATTTAATTTTAAAATATATCTCTCCAGCTAAATATAGTAAATTTAGAGAAGGATTCATTCAGTGGTCTTACATTTGTGCCCGCCAAATTTTAAAAATGAGATAGAATTATAAATACAGAAATAGCATTTACGGTTGTCAGAATTATTTATGATGCACACCTGTGCCCGCCCGAACGGTGCCTCAAACAAGTTGATTTTTTAGTAAAAATTTAGATATGAAAACCCGGTCAAAAAAAGGTCAAGTTTAGGAGGTTTATATAATTGTGTTATTCATAATTTTAATTATGAAATATAGGTTAACTTAATAATAACATTTTTCACACTGAACTGTCTTAGTATTATAAACTGTAATTTATAACCCATTTATTGTTTATAATTCACTAGACAGCCGTTATATAAGTACTGTCAAGTTATGAATAAAACAACCTACAACGAGTATGTAACGTTTACTTGACTAATTAATTATTCTTTTAATCCAATTAAACTTCTGAAATGTTAGGAAGTTGTTAACTTTGTGGCATTTTTATGGGCCGTGAGAAGGAAACCCAAACGTTATCGTTTCAAAGGCTGCAAAGGAATGCTTCAAGGGCAATCCTGTCATCTAGACAAGGGAACAATAAATTAATTTGAATCAGTTAGGAAAAAGGAATCTGTAATTTGAAATCCTGCGAACCATAATCTTAAATTATTAGATATCAGAATTGTTTTTACAACCAAGGGAATATTTCGACGGATGAAATTTGACCGATTTGCTATTTCCAACAGATTTCCAATATATCAATGCTCTATTATGGGATAAATTCAATTATGAGTCAAAATCAGATGGTCAAAAAGGTTTTTTTATTGTATTTTGTCTTTTGAATATAAAAATATTGAAGATTGTTCAAATGACCTTGTTTTTAGCTTTGTCTCTTTCAGTAAAGTAAAAAAAACCGGCCAAGTGCGAGATGGACTCGCGCACCGAGGGTTCCGTAAAATATTTTTATTATATGATCTAACAAAAAAATTACGGTTTTCGCAATTTTACCTTTATCTGTGCTATAATATGTTGCTTCGTACAAAATTTTAAGATTCTGAGTTCACGGGAAGTAGCGTGTAGGTCTTGATTCCCTTGCGAGTGTCGAAATTTTGCGGTATTTTGCATAACCGGCAACGGCTGTATCTTTTGATTGCGTTGGCTTAGAAGTTTGAGTTTGTGACAGCTCCAAGGGACAGTAGACCTGAGTATTTGATATAAATTTCAGCTTGATACGTCCGCGTGTTCCTGAGAAAAAGGGTCTTGTCAGACGGACGGACGGACGGACGGTCAACAAAGTGATCCTATAATTGTTCCGTTTTTTCCTTTCGTGGAACGGAACCCTAAAAATATCTCAATTGTCATTTGTAATGCCAAAATGACGTTCCTAAGTGGGACTAAGAAACGAGTGAGTCTGCTAGACTCTTTCAAATAAAAAAAATACATTTAAAAAGAGAACAAAAAATAAAAATATGTCACGAAAATTTTACATTTTTTAAAATTAAATAGTACAAAAAAGAACATCAGAAGTCAATTCTTAATTTGACTTTCCGATTGTTTCAACCTTGTCGACAGCATTTTGGTTGCAATAGTTAATAGTTGTGAGTGATGTCATCCTGATCTTACAGAAATTCAACCTCTTCGGTGTTCCCGTTTATCAATCCTATAAATGTTACGATTATGGGGACAATCTTCCCTAACCACATAGAAGATGAGACTATTATCTTATGTAACCATTCCTTGGCGAATATAAGTCATTGACAATCGCTTCCATAGTAAACTTGATCCAAGCCTTATGTAGGAATTTCATTATTATTCGGGATCGTAACCCGTTGTTTGGTTAGGATTTTATTTGAATCTGCTTTATATTCTTAGAGTGTTTCAATATATTCTATTTGGAATTAAATGTAAATGGGTTATATAATATGATGCAAGGTTATTTTGTACACTTAAATATTATATTTATAATTTGACAAACACTCAAACTTTAGCATATTATTTTTCACTTGTTTATTAAGTAATTTTTGTGGAGGGCCATAATAAATCAAGCAATCCTAATGGACAAAATTAAATTGCCTATTTCAAGCAGTTTTATGGTAAACAAAAAAAAGTTTAGTTCCAAATCTTAAGGAAAATATAAAAAAAGCAATGCTGATTTTTGGTAGAATTACTCGAGACTCTTGAAAATGGAATTCTGCAATATGCTTCTTCACCATTACGTAAAAGTAAAAAGATTATCGCAATAAAATTTGATATTCAATTGCAAATTTGTGATTTAAATTTCCTCAACTTTATACAGTTTAATACTTTACTGGCCAGTAACATTAGTATTTCTAAAAACGGGGTTGTCACCATATTTTTTTGGAGACTCCGACATTTCGGACTTAGTTGTAATAGCCGTTTTCACGAAAGAATTGAATTTTTTTGCGGTTATATGTTAGGGACAGTACGTAGGCGGTATAAGTTATGCGATTTCATTTGGGAGATTTTTGTGTTTGTATGTTATATTTGTCATGTTCCCAAAATAGAAACAACGTAAGGTGAACTAAACTTCTTTGCGACCCCCTACTGATTCCAACCTCTATTCTTTTATCGTTTTCTTATTTCTGCGAGCTTAAGTTCAATTGTGATTATATTTACAGCTTTCCAGCCTTTCAGTGGTGAACTGCCGTAAGAATTCACCTAGCATTTGAAATTTTTTAATCTTAAAGGTTTTTCGCAATTTGTTTTTCTAAATGAACAACTACAATGATTACACATAAACACGATATTTTCTCGGTTTTTTTATTTTAAAACATTTTTAACAACTTGACAAGAACATGATTGAACTTAAATTAACTTTTGTCGGGTGGGCAAGTATATAATAAAGACACCTTGTTTTTTGACACAGCGTAGAATAAAACCTAGAAACCAAAGGCACAGTCTAATTCAGTGTTCTGTCCGCTCGAGCATTCGAGAAATGCCAGGGCACAAAGTAGATAATATACAGAGACACCACTTAGTACAAGAAAATGGTATCACCCTAAAACTGGTTATTCAACTGGCTATATTGCTTTCCTTCTATTTTACGATAGATGACACTAGTGAGAACACAAATAACACGATACGTATTGCCGTCTAGTGAGACACTAAGAATACGGTTATCGCTTGTTGTTGTTAGATGGCGCTTCGTTATAGCCTACTCACGGACGTTGGTGGAAGCGTAATCAATCGAAGTTTCGTATGTCAGTAACAGTAGGTACATTAAAATCTCTTTATTCACGATCGCGGGGTTTAACGTTCCAAAAATATGCCGCGAATATAGAAACCGTGAATATGGAATGGTAATTAGTATGGAATCATAGGGAATGCGTTACAAGTTACAAAATTAAACGAATATTTATAAAAATAAAATCAATTTGAGCTGTTGCATTATAAATTTGGCTTTTAAGAGTAAGGCTGCTTTCCATAGATCGATCAGCTTTCATGATCACAAAGTTAATTTGCGTATAAACCTTCACTGAGACTTTTTAAATTTAATGTATTCCTTACCAAGCGGACCTATGAGTAGTTCGATCCTCGTCGATGTACTACGAACGTAGAACTACTCTATTACCACGAGGGGTAATATTCTTTTTTTAACTTGCTTTTGTATTGTGACGGTAAGGTTTGTTTTAATTGACATTAGTCCACTTGGTCAAATCTTTCATGAAAGCCGCCTGGGCATATACCAGAAATCAAATAATGCCGCTACTTTAATAAAAGACAAAACATTTGTCACTATCACATGTACGTACCTACTTTTCAGTGACTGAGAGTTATTTTATTCGTCGATAAAATGTCGACCATCTTAAAGGGTTTTAGGATTTCATGATTGGGCCTACTAATGTACTTCCGATTGGTCTAACATAGCACAGTATTTTATGGAACCAAAAAAATTTACACAATACAAATTGAGGTTTTTACTTAAATATATTATTTATACCCTAATAAAGCATGAGTTCAATGCCCAGAAGTCTAACTCCAATACTTTTTGAGAAAAAAAATCATGAACTTGTCGTGACCTATGAAATCTAAAATATTTTTTATAAAATGAATAGAAAGTGAATAGAATAGTAGTTTATGAAACTGTTACATAATGAGGGGTGTAAAACCTAGTTATGTGCAGATTCATACACTACTTTATCTAATCTCATACATTGAATATATCAAATAAAAGATAGAGATTGATACAGTTTATTTAATGGTTATTGTAAGTGTTAACATTTTGTATATTACAATGACTTTACTGGTAGTAGATTAAGAGTGACTGCTGCCGCACTCTAAAATGTTGGGCGGCGTTAAATATTCTTCACTTTCAGTATCAGATATTTTAATAAACAATAATAATTATCCAGCGAAACACAACAAAGAATTGCAAGAAAACGTATCATGGCGCCAAAATTTCCGGTATCACCGCGCATGCGCCAAAGCGCGCTCAGCCACAGATAAAAAATGAAAAAAAATGAAATAGTGCTATACGAATTGGCGCAGTATTATATTAATGGTCTGTAATCGAAACGTAATGAAAAAATAGTAATTTATGATACTGTTGCATAATAAGGGTTCTTATAACATGTTATAAGACGAGTGTTATAAGACCAATGTACAGTGTCATACACTACTTTATCTACTCTCATACTATAATACGTAAAACAATATTGCAAACAAAACCAAACTTTGTTTAAATATTGAAAAGATTTTTTAAATGTCAAATGTTGGCGCCAAGGTGCAAGCATCGATTGCGCATGCGTGTTGCGTCGTCGCAGACTCGTTCATTGAAACCCTTTTTAGAAAGAAAGTAGAGGTTCACCTCCTTGGTCCAGCTGGAGGTTGAATAGGTGTATCGTTATGATTAAAAAGTTATATTATGTTACAGGTGTCCATACAAGACCTGTATCGTAATTAAACTTTTTTTTTTTTTTTTTTTGTAATATATTTTTTTCATTACGATATAATTGTAAAGTTCGTCAATATAAACTCGTTTTGAGTTTAATATTTTGAATTTTACGATGTGAGAGTAGATAAAAGAATATATATTTTAATAAATATGAGTGAATCGGACATAATCACACGCATATAAACGCGTTTCTTTAGCTTAAAAATCCATTGGTTTGGGAGCAGCATTTTTTTTATTTCGTATTTATTATTTTTTCTCCCTAGAAACGAATAAGTGGAACCTACAACTTAAATAGAAATATACATAAATGAGCCACGTCCCACTATTGCGGCGATTAGAAGATATTCATTTTTAAATTTTTATGCCAGGGCTGTCACCGAACTTGATCTCGACGAAAAATTTTAAAATATTAATATGTGTATTATTTTTAAACGAGAACATCGATTTTCGTTTTCGAGTCTGGGTGTTAACTGTTAATTGTTTGTTTTGTTTGTTTCGGAGACCCAATAAGACACAAGTTCATGCCTGCTTACTTCTAAGTTTTTTTGTTACAAAAATAGGTACATACCTGTTAACCGATTTATGTCCACGACTTTGTACTATGCTTTTATTTTCTGATCGAATGCAATTTTTTTTAAAGATGCGATCAACTGATTAGATTGTTTTGTATGAAAGTTACTTTTTCGCGGGGTTACAGACCCATGGCACCGTATTGCCTCAGCAGGGGCTTACCCAACCTACTGAGAGCCATAGCCAAAGACTATACCTCACCGGGCCCATCTCAGCCACTGGTAAAATTATTAAAGCCTTCGCCACTAGTATTTTTCGAGCGATGTAGAAAGGCACATTAAGCCTACTTCTAAAGCGGCAAAGCCACAACCTTATACGCCTAAAGAAGCTCTTAATATGATAATAGATAGACAGTTAAGTGACATGTAAACAAATAAGGGCAGATCTTAATAGGATAGGATACCCAGCCTATCCACCTCATTACAAGGCGACTGAGTCCTGAAATAAATTCTGGCGTCAAGTTAAAGTAGACGGGGTGCACAAAAAAGGTGCCGGCAGGTGATGAGATTTACCTAGATTGATTTTAAATGTGAATGAATTTCTAAATCTAAAATTTTATCACAATCGTTAGACCCGTTTCCGAGAAACCAATTACATACATACCAACATATTTATATAGGTACATGCAAGAATTGCATTAAATTATAGGATGTGTGTATATGTGTTAAATTATTTCAATCAACATAGTTTATTTTTTCGACCATTTGGCGTGTAAGGTACAAAATTAAAGATGTGATCGAACATACATAAAGTATTCCTACATTATCACATCTACATTAGGTAGGTAGTATATGTAAGTATATTGTATTCGTCTATAAGTGTTGTTAATTTATTCAATTCATTGACGGTATCAATTAACAAACAAAAAATGAAACATTTTCATTTAACACATAGTTGATCTTTGTGACAACCCCAGATCATGAAAGTTGACCTTTATGTAAATTCTATCATAACTTCTTAAAACCGCAAAAGTGGGATTTGGTTTATAGAACCTTTCTATACTAAATCCAGGTTCCACCATTGCCGATTTTTGGAGAAAAAAAATAAAATCAAAATTTAAAAAAATACGTATTACTCAGAAAGTAGGACATTTATGAATAAAATAAAATTGCGACATTTTGCCTTCAATAATTCATTATTAAGTGGCAAATATCTCATGGACAGATATGGAACCTTTTTGGATAGAAGAGAGATGGGAGTCTTTTGAAGAAATTAAATTGTTATTTTTTTATATGCGCAAATTTTAAAAAACTTTACTAATTCATATAGTTTTTTACTGAAAAAAGGGATTTGGAAATTAAACTCTTGCCTTTATTATTAGGGTATAAATAATCGATTTATGCAAAAACCTTAAGGTGTAAATCATTTTGTTTCCATAAAACACGCCATCTAGCGTTACAATTGCAAAACACTTCGTAAGCCTCGTAGCTGAAAAGTAGTCACATGTAGCCTATACTTTCGTATTCTCAATTGATTATTTATGGTGTTTCTTATCTTCAAATTTAGGAGTCGAATTAAGGTTGATGTGAAGTTGTATATATAAAATATGCTAGTCTTTATTTTAATCTCAATATTTCTACTTAATTCGTCTTATTTCTAAACATGTGAAATGCTATAATTTACAAATGTTAATGGTAGTGACATCTATTGCGGTTTTTTAGAATTAAAAATCTCTTGTATGAAATGTTACCCCATGGCCAGGGTAACACGTGCGTGTAAGAGTTTTGAACAAGTTATACTTCTTAAAATGCCAATATAAATGAAATTCACTGGAAAGCTGGGAACAAGAGAATAGTCATAGCGTGTTTTATATGCTACAGAATTTATTGTAATAATTAATTATGACATGGACATTTCAACGAATTATTTTTTAATAATCTCACTTTGTTTCATATGTTGCACTTTACTATAGGGTTTTTTACACACAAATGCCTATTCATAAGCGTTCATCTTATTTGTGTGCAACATAAAGTATTTTGAAACATAGTTAAATAATAAAATGACACTTTAATTATGTATATGAAATTCCTTTTTAAAATTGAGTGAAGTTACATATATAAAATTATTTTCCATTTTGCTTTTGTAAATTTTATTTAATTTTTACTACCCCTTTTGTTTGTGTTTAGTGTAACTTACAAGTATCAATATTTTGGAGCTAACTGAACACACGCGTCAGTGCAAGTAACGGTATCGATTATAACATATAAATAACTTCCAATGTAACGTCATTTGTGTTTTCGCGACATTGGCGACATTCTTGTGGTCACACGGAACAAGCCATCTTATATAACTAAATAATTAGTCCTCACTAAACACCCATCATCAGATTTGTGCAAATGTCATTACTTTACCAAAACTCACTGGATCGTTAAGGTAATGACTCGTTCTACCTCATTTGTTTTAATTTGAAGGGGGAATCGACGCTGAAAAGTTATCTGCTCCAGCGTGTCTTTACTTAGTATTTGGACAATTTATAATATTCCCTGAAGAATTTTCATGATGATTTACTGTATTTTTTAGTTATGAAAAGTTGTTCAGCAAATTTTATAGCACCCAGTATTTTTTTTAAAACAAATTGATGCTCGTTAATTCCACAACAGTTATGAACATTCGTTTTAGTTTATAAATTAACAAAAAGTACGTAATAATCTAGTTGCTTAGCAAAACATTTAATTTAAGGACCGTTTACCTATATTATAGAACGAATACAATAACAACGTAATACTTTGGGTCGTTCTCTAGTTTCGTATTCTCTAAGTCACTTTCGTGGCGATTTTGATATTTAAATTATTTCATGATTTCATAGTTTTTTATGAAGAAGATCTGTATGATAATCAAATTTATATACCTCTTCCCCACACCGGTAATTTGCGTGACCACGAAAATGATATAGGAAAGTATATATTTAAGAAGATTATATATAAGTTTTTTAATAGTAAAAATTAAATTTTGTAACATCTTTACTTATTTTATGCAATATGGTCAAAGTCCTATACAGTTACTACGAAAACAGTAAGTTGCAGGTTTATGAGAACAAGACGATTGTAGTAATATAAGTTTTATTCGGGATTTTTACCATTTACCTTGTTTTTGTTTTTATTGAGTTTCCGATATTTCGGCACTGTTGCATCATAAAAATCCCGAATATAACTTATATTACTATAATGTCAGTGACCATGAAGGTTTAAAACAAGACGATTGTGTTGGGTATTTGCCAATAATTTTGATGCTATATCCATTCCAATCCAGAAGCTTAAAATTTTTCTATAGCGTGATGCTGCAGTTGTATGGGATTTGAACTCTGGTTCTATAGTCAGATCGACACAGTGGCGTTTTCGTATAGGTACCTCAACGCCTTGATATACCTATCTGTAGTTCACTTCAGAAGAAAGTACAACACCGCCCAAATATCGATCGAAACAGACAAACGAGTGGCAGATTATTTCTTATTCTATAAACTTTATATGTATATACTACGTTTGAATGCAGTCTATGTTTTATATATTTTATGTTATATCAGGAGCTTACAGCATTGTTTGCCATTAAAAGAATGGTAAATAATGAAATGATAACATATAAATTACTATTATTATAAGCTCTTACTGAACCTTCGTTGAACACCAGTTTCTGCGGGTAGTTAGAAGTCAGGTTTTACGCCTGTGAGCGATACAATTCCAGATATAGCTCAGATTAAATGGGTCCAAAAAAGAACTATCTTGTATAATGTCTTGTCACCTTTTTCAAAGAATAAAATGTCTTTACTTTATACATACTTTCAGAATTCTGCCATCAGTTAGAAAATAATTGAAAAACTTTAAAGTGTTTTTGAGTTTCCGCTTCACGCCCACTCTAAGAAGTTCTGTTTTCGTTATCACAGACTACCTCATTGTTCTCAGTTGCTTAAGAGCCATACTTGGATATCTTAGGTAAAGAAATGAGTTAGCTTGACTCTCGGTTTAAAGACCCTAGAACCAAAGTTTGCTTTCCACGGGTGTTTGCATTAAGTAAAACTGTCTCTCGGGATTCCTCATGATTTCAAATTTCGATAAAATGTTTTAGCCGTCCGTAGTTTCAGCTTCTTCAGTTGGCTCTGCCTAATAGGTCTCTTGCGACCACTTAAGAGCCCTTGTTCCACTCGATTGATATTTTTTAAAGATATATAGATATATAATTGTTACCTTGAAATCACATTAATTGTATTAAATCAACAAGAAAACCTTATTTGAACTATGATTCATTATTGACAGTCTTATTTTTCTTCTCATATATGTTATTATTCATAAGTATAACAACATATAAGGGAATACAAATAAAGAGAGTAAAAGAAAATTCATAAGTAACAAAAGCAAAAGAAAAGTTATTTGGATAAAATTAAAAGTATATATATAGTTTAAAGGTGAAATAAGTAAAACATGAATTTATATGTATAGTCCGGTCATCCTGGCTCAATAATGGCCATATTTCACTTTTTTGGCCAAAAGAAAAGCATTAAAAATGCCAGAATGGCTGGCCTAGTACCGTATTAGTCAAAGTTGAGATAGTGATTTGAAGTTGAGATGGTGACCGGCACCGTAACCCAATGACAACTGTGTTGAGAAAGATTTTAAATCAAATTAAAATTATTTTATCTAAGATTCTAAACAACTTTATGTAAAAGCTATTCACACAATCATAAACACAGGCAAAGTTATACCCAGAACCACTGGGAATGAATCATGTATGTACCTTCCATATTACTAACAGTATTACTACGCTATGGAATAATAAATACTCTTCTTTCTTAGACAGGTTACCATTGTAAAACCAAGTGATTATAAGCTAAAACTCTACAAAAAAACTTTATTACCACGTAATAGCTGCCACAATAAATGTTAAGGTAACTTGGCGTTATTGGCAAACTTAACAAAAATAACCACTAATGACTCTGTGAGCGGCATCCTTAATTAAATTTCACGAATGACTACTACAATGTTTACGAATAGTGGTTATTTTCCTTCGACCCAAATTACAAGTAATTTTGGAGTTATGTTTTCATTTTTTGCTAGCGTAAGTTCAGCTGTGAGTTAAATCATTATAGTTATCATATAAACACTGTACTTAAAATCTGTGATGTGAATAAAGTAATAATTATTTATAATATGATGGTTGTTTTGTGCTCGGCAACCTCAATACAAATACAAATAATTGATGTGTTAACATAGTAGGTATCGTGTTACAAGATGTTATTTTATAAATATGAATTTGTTGTTTTTTTCTCATCCTTTCGTGGCTGTGCTGCGCCATTTATATTAATAAACTTGCATGTTTTAGTTAACTAAGTCTCATTTTAAGTTTTATAAGTTCTTATGAGAATAAATTATTTAAACCGAATAATAATAAAAAACGGCAAGTTTAAAAACAGGAAATACTAGTATGGAGGCTATCACTGCATGTTCCACCGGACAAACAGTTTATGAGTACATAACAATAATAGGCGTGGACAAATTACTTACGCTAGTCACGTCACGGTGGTAATGGAAATTGACATTTAGTTGAATCGAGCAACAATATATACATAGAAATCAATCAAAACAACATAATAATTTCGAACATATCTGCTTTCAATATAATAAGTGAATTAATTTTCCGCCTAAATGAATCTCTGTATCTGGTGTATCTGCAGCTTTAAATCATCATGTCATTTTTTTTAAAGAATCACTTGCGCGTAAGCTTCACAGACAAACTTAATGGAAACTGCATTTCTTGTACTCAGGGTAAATAATCAAAAACATTTCAAAATTAAAAAGTAGGTTCAATTTCAAGGTATTTTGCTTACGTAAGTATTATGCTTACGGATTTAAGCGTCTCTAAATCTCATAATATAAGAAGGTACAGGGCTTCACCCCAGAACTGTGTACCTACACAATTCTGGGGCGGAGCCCTGCACCTTCTTATATTTACGGATAATTATAGTTAAATAAGAATCTAAAGAATTTTCTAAGTTCGTTGAATTTAAACATTTGTAGGTAGGTTTGGCAGTTGTGACTTTATTGTTAGCGACCCTATCTGATTACTCTTTGTTGGTTACAGCTAATGTTTGTAATTTCTGATGGGTATTTTTTGTCTTCATTGAACATAGTATTTCTTTACTTTATGCTACCAACTAAAGAACCCATTTTGTTTAATCTAAGATAATATTGACTACTACTGGAACACCATTACAGAGCCGTCGTTAAAGGTATTAACAGATTTGGGTCTCAGGCTCAGGTATATTTGTTTGACAGTGATTGTCTTGTTAATCCGCAATCTACTTACTCATGTCTGATCCTATTAAATGAAACCTAGAAATCTAATTATAAAAATATAATGATGGTTAAAAAAATTACGGATTGTGTATTTTCTATCCAATATTTATAATTTTATATCAGTCGTGTTTCATTTATTTAGCACTTTATAGTTTCATTGACCTATTTTAGGATCAATTAAACCTAATAAACATCAAATGAAAATAAAAGGTTCATAAACCTAGTTTAAATCTTTAAGAATAATAATCATCATTTTAAGTTGAAAAAAATATATCTTAAAGTAATTAGTTCATTAGTGATATTTCTAGTAATATCCATTAATCCATGCAGTTTCCTGATTACGACAGCAATGGATTGCCAATAAACTTAATAAGTAATCTACTTATACCTACTTCTACATCTTTATTATTAAACTAGCCGTCACCCGCCCATCGAAACGGGCGGGTTGGGCCTCAGATATTGTTCTGAGGAATAAACTGACCTCTGTCACTAGTTTCCCTTACGTCAGTGATGTAACGGCATCGATATTACTATCGATAAAAATAAAATGAAAAAATTTCACATTTTTTAATGCTGTTGGTATGTCAATAACACTAGAACGGACGGTAATGTGTCATAATTTTTGACCCAAACCAATTTATTTATTAGATTTGCTGTCTTCAGTATCTAGAGAAACCAGGTACGTACGGTTAAAAAATTGCACCGTATATAGATATATCATATTAGGCTACATGTTTCTATTTTAAGTTAGACCTCTAGCAGTACATTGGTGAACACTGCATTCAACATATTATTTTTAAGAGGCATAGATTAAAAAAGAGGAAAAATTTTAAAAGAAAATTAATCGATTATTTAATTTAAATTAACCAACTATTATTTGTATAGGGAAAAGATCAATAATATACGAAATGTTTTTTATTCATCCAAATTTATTTTATCACCTTTAAAGTATGCTCCTTCAGAAACGATACACTTACGCCAACGAATAATCCAATCATCAAAACGCTGTTTCCGGAATTGAGGTCAGTTTTCACCGCGAATTCTTGTCATTTTTGTTTACACATTCTAAAAGTGCTAGGTGTTCGGTTTGAACATACTCTTGTTTCAATTTTTCTATCAATATGTTATAGAGTTCAGATTTCTTCGCGTTGCTCCTTAATGTTCTCTTTGTTAAAGTGTTTATTTTGCGAAGACGTCACTTGCTGGTCTTTTTAACCCCTTCTAACTCTTTTTTCAATATTCCAATTTGTTTTTTATAATCTGCTACAATTTTCTGTAAATTAGATATCAGTTCAGAGATATCGGAATCAGTATTTGTTTCAACTGTGGTCATAGATTTGGGGCGTTTACTTGGTGGTTCATAATTCCTTCTGAATCCGATTGTGGTTTCTGAAACACAAAAATATTATTGTAAATAAACTACCATTATTATTTGGGATACACGGTGCCAAAATGTTAATTTAAAATCTGAATATTTATTGATTGGATCGAAAAAATTATATGACAAAGCAAAACTAAGATAATGCTTGGAATAAAAAGAGCAATTTCATGTTCTGTAAATGTAATGTGGGTATAGGATTTGCTTTCAGCCGCCGAAATTTAATGTTTTCGTGTGGCTCAAATGACTGTAGTCTAAAATGTTTCAAATGAATGTGACTGTGCGCTTTCGGTGTCCAATTGATCCTTTATATATAGATACGGTGTATCCATTCAGTTTTAATAGTTTCATCTTTGGAAAATCTAAAGCAAAAAGTAAAAACCAAAAATGTTGACATCGATAACAAAAAACACATCACTATCATATACAAAACAGAATGCATGAAAAAAAGACAATTTAAACCAAAACCCATGGAGAAATCTATTTGAAATAATAATTTACTACAATTTTCTGAAAATACCGTTGTTATATTGTCAAAAACATGAGAATTTTAAAACAAAACTCACCGATGAAATGATAACACCTCATCCGTATTTTCTTTCCGTGATATAGTAGACTTGCAGTCTGGAACAATACAAGCCATCATAGATGCGGACTCCAAAATGTCTCAAGCGTCTGTATGCACACTTTCCTGTTGTTTTATCACCAAATTGAAAAATAAAATATAATTTCACGCTAGCTGCTAACAAAGCTGTTCGGCAACCATAATTTTACCGCATTGAATTTGGTCTTACTTCAGAAACGTCGTTCACCAACACGTATTTTAATTTGGTAGCATTAAGTTACAACCAAATTAGAACCATTTGAAAATTGTACTTTGAGAGTTTGTGACAATGACGAGAAAATAAAACCTTGCAATTGTTGTCTATTTGGCTCTTACCCATTTATGTTAGATTACTTTAAGTGAATACGAGAGCTGTTATACAGTTTTTATTTTAGCACGGCTTCTATATCTTTAGTTATTGTTCAGAGAAACTGACAATATGGTAACAAACACACACACACAAAGTATTGTCATAATATAATTAGGATAAGCGTCAAAGGTCAAAGGCAAAGCAACTTGTCATGTAACGGAAGCCCGGCCAAAAATATTTAATCAAAGTTAAATTATAATCCCTTCACAGTTTCGATACATTAACAAATTCATTACATATGAATAAGGAACAGTGAACTATTTGACAATGATATTATATGATATTAAATTGTCGGAACGTTCACCTTCCATATTAGTTACGATCTATTGTTTCACACACTTATTTGTATTCAACACGCAAAGGTACATTTGAAAATACTGTTAATTAGTTTCCGGGAAGTAAGATTACAGATTAAATTAGGAACTTCCAATTCAGTGAACCTGAAGTAATTGTTTTAAAAACCTATCACGTGACGACATTATTTTGCTACTCATGAGTAGCCTGAGCCTGAAAATTAAAAAAATGGCGTGAGAATTTCTTTGCATTTACGCCATCTATATATCTTATCTCTTATATATAAGCCGTTCGCTTGATTGCAGTCTATAAAATTCAAAAAGGTAGATAAAATCTACAGATTTTTTTTTGTCTTCAGGTTAGCGCTCGGAAATTGCATGGGGCTCGGCGTAAGGCCATACAGCCCCCCTTGGTGGGGCCAGCTGGCTTGGTTCATCGTGTTTGCTCTCATGTTGCTTCTCGCAATCTTAGGAAACACCCTTGTCATATGGATAGTCCTTGGTAAGTGATATTATTTATTATAAACATGTCCTTTATACAAACACTTCACATGGCGTAAAGGTTGTAAAGAAGTGTGAGTTCTGGAAAAAATATCCCAGCACAGGTAATCCAAGAACTTTTATAACGATAATCTGACTTGTGCAGCATACGCAAATAATCCTTTCATTCTTGTAAAGACATACTTTCATCCTTTTCATTAAGTCCGATGAAATAGATATTACCGATCATTAGCGATCAGGAAGTTACAGTTTCAGCTCAACTAACAGCTGAAAACAAAATTAATTAATACTACCTGTAAAATTTCAACACTATGATTTATTATTTATTTCAGGCTTAAATAACCTTTTAAAGAAATAATTTGTGTTTTTAAAAAGCTTCTCAAGCCCTTCGAGCAAGTGACCTTGGTTATTAAATGAAATAGTGATGCAATTAGAGAACATACGCCTGGACCTGTCAGCGGAAAAATCGAGATACTCCATTTTTGGAAGAGGTTGAATTAAAAAAGAGCAAACTCTCAAAATTTAAGAAAATCAATTAACATCTGCGCATTGTATAAAATATTAAGGCATATGGCTTGATAGTTCTTTATGTTGGAGTAAACTTATTTAAGAAATAGCAGAAAAAGTGTCAAAATTTTTAAATATTTTGAAAATATTGGCTGGTTCAGGTTGGGGCGTTCATTCCAATCATTCGAGAAGACTTTATATTGCGCAGCTTAGAAGTAGATTTGATTATGGTAGCTACATGTACTACAGTAGCGCAAATATTCATGTATCTAAGCTAGATAGGATCCAAAACCAAGCTTTGCTTATAATTGGGGGATTTATCAAAAGGAGTCATTGAGTCCGAACTTTATATATCTCCACTCTACATAAGACGAAAATAAACAACTTCAACTGACTTTCTTGAGCAATTATCATCTGCTTGCCAGAATAGTTATTGGGAGAAAAAAATAAAACCCTTGCTTGATATTACTTATAACAAAAACAAAGACCATGAACTATGTGCAACATATCCTTTAGAAATGTTTTTCCTCGATACCTGGCTCACTAATATTGACACAATTGTAATCCCATATATGGATTACGTTAATGAAGCAAAACATTTGTTAGAACCTACTACGACACAATGTTTTTAACAAATTAGTGGTAAAATATGACGAGGGTTGGTGTAAAATCTTCACTGATGGTTCTTAAGATTGGGTGCAGCATAGTACAATGTTAATATGAAAAATAAAGATTCATCAAAAAAAAAAACGCTGAGGTTTCTATAATGACTCTAGAACTTGTTGCTATATAAAATGCACTCTTATAAGCTAAGTTGGTTGCAGCACACTGCTCGGTGCGCCTCTAGTAGTAGAGACACACCGATAGCATATAATGTGCTACAACTCATACATGAAAGTAACAAAAGGGGCCATCATATAAGGTTGCAGTGGGTTCTCTCCTACTTAGGCATTAAGAGTAACGAGGATGCTGACCGATACGCTAAACTTGGAATAACAAATAATAGCTCCTGGAGTGGGGCATTTTCTAGGCAAGCGCGTCACATCCTAGATCGCATCGTCGCTTACCATCAGGCGAGATAGCGGTCAAGCGCCTCTCTATTTAGTATAAAAAAATGGTGTAGATATTAAAGTTAAACCTTATCGTGCAGAAATTCTCTCAAAATTTACAAAACAATGTCATAATGTATACAAAGAATATTTTAACAAAATCTTTTTAGAAAAAGGAATTTGGTATGCAATGCAGAGTGAGTCTCCTCGATTACCTTGGTGTGCAAATATTAAGTTGTGTAGAAAATACGTCGTACTTTCGGACACTTTCCATGTAACAAGTTTGCGCGTTTAATGAGAAAAACTGAATCACCAAACTGTGACGCGTGTGGTAATATGGAGGATGTGCTACACCTGTTGATGGAATGTGTCAAAAACCAAAGCGAGAGGCAGCGACTTATTCATAATTTAGACTTGAAAGCATCTGATGTGGGAACTTTCCAAAGTATTTTGGCGGATTCCGCATCAGATTCAGCTATACTTATATGAGACCTTGTTCAATTACATTTATGATGTGCTGCTGAAAAGTTTAGGGTACAATGGGGCTGACGTACTCTGTGTAAACATCTCTAAATTAAATAAAGAAAAAAAGTGATCTTGGTTTACGCATCGATCCATAGGAAACCTACTTCAGATTCCTTTTATTATATTTTAAATTTAAATTGTCTTTTATATAAATCCAACACATATGCTTTGAAAAAACTCTAATTTATGACAGAGTTTGAACTAAAAAAAGACCAGTCTACCGCTTTGATAAAACCAAGATCATTAAGAACAAGCCACGCTTGGGTAATACGTGATTTAGAGTCAGTAGCACAAATTGGCTGGAAAGTTCGTAATGCGAGTATGCTTAGGAAAATTGTGTTATAATAGGTTCTTTACGGATTCCAATTGTACAAGTTGCCACGACTTTCTTGCAAAAGCTAAACTTTCTCGTCCCGTTTGAGGCCTGAAATCTAGACTCTACAACCGAATTCGCCTGATGATCTCTCTTAACATGACCAATTATTTTAAACGTGTTTTTAGACTGGGAATATTCTCAACTACACAGTTTTTTTTATCATTGAAAAGAGTGACCCTCAATGAACGGTTTCTTCAATCTGCATAAAGAACGAGCAACCGTTCGGCTCTTTCGATTTCTCTAAATTTAAGAGCTAGACCAAACATAATTGCGCGACAAACAAGCAAACAAACGGTGGGTTTAGTATGTGAACAAATATGAATAGATTTAATGGCTTGGATAATAAGTAAGTTTTATTTCGTATTGAACACAGTAACAAGTGACTGAAACTACGAGTATGTCATTTTCGTTAAAAATACTTGCATGGTATTTTGTTTCGACTAATGAAGTAGTGTAATTAATAGTACAAAATTTCATGGCATAGCAAATACGGTTGTTGTTAGGTCTATTATAAACACCAATTCATTTTTGAAATACTAAGTGTTATGTGGTTCGTCACAGTGAGTATATTTTTGTTTAAATAGCGTTTTGCCATCCTGGCCCTGAAAGAAATGTCCTCGAAAAACACAAATAAAATCAGCACTTCTTCATACACAACAAAAACAAGCTGAGATATAATATAATATACCGATAGTTTTTTCGATATGATTTTTATACGTCAAGTTCTTCGGGCGTAGTCAGGTACGTTATATTGAAAATGCTGGTTATAATTTTTTGTTTCGATTATAATTGTACTAGATACACGATCTGTTATATTGAGATAGGTTAACTATTTCTGAGAGAGAAGACTATTTTCAATTGAGGAAAATTTTTCTCTTAATAAATATACAAAGGCGGTATTATTAATTCGACAATTTATAACAAAGATTTAATCTGACATTGAAACTTGAAACAGTTAATTTAACATTGTTATGATACTATCGGCTGGACAAGAACTTACGCTTTGAAGGCCCTCTGACATCAATTGTAAATAGTTTATACTAGTTCTACAAAATGTCTAATTTGGACGTTCGAATCTGTAAATATCCTTGTATTGTTAATTTGAATAATAATATTTGAATTTAATAGCCGTTTTATCTTAGAATTTGGTTCGGGCTCATAAACGGCTGGATCGATTTTGATAAAAAAAATGTTTGTGTTTGAGTGAGTCCTCCGATGGTTAAGATTCACAATTAAAATACATTTATGAATAAATATTTTACAGGGCTCTAAAAACGCTCCAAATAAAATGAATACAATAGGATATAAATAATAATATGACCATCACATTCTGCCAAAACTGGATTTTTTTATGAATTAGATATTTTATAAAATTATTGACAACGGTAGCGATCCTGCCTTTCGCACCGACGGTCCTGAGTTTGAATCCCGACAGGGGCAGATGTTTTTATGATGAATACGAGCATTTGTACCTGAGTCATGGGTGTTTATATATATTTCTATGAATATTACATATCTATGTATCATATATGTATGTCTATCCGTTACCCTAGTATCCATAATACAAGCCTTACAGTGCTTACTTTGGGCTAGGCTAATTGGTGTGAATGTAGGAAATATTTATAATAATAATAATTATTGAATACATATTAAACAGTTTTTTTAGACGAATATCGTTAAAGATTTTAAATTATTAAAACATTATATTTTAGGTAAATTTCAAAAATTACGTATCTAAATATTCCTTCAACGTATCAAAAATGTTTTCAATTAACCTTTTAGTTAAATTAATGAAGTAACAAAGAGGAAAATTTAAAATTTATGGACTAACTTGATACTGTTTTAATATCATCGTTTATCTTTACGTTAAAAATATTATTTTCTTAGTTTTTTTTTTACTAGGATTTTTTTTATTTAACCTGGAATTGCTTTTGCTTTCGATTTGTACTTCGTGACTGAAAACGCAAAGTTATAATATTCAGATTCAGAAACTTTATTCTTAAAATATTGGTATATAAGTAATCACATTCTTAAGTTAATTTTAAGGTCTCACTATGTTTCACTCTTTGCAGGGCATATAAATATCATAAAAAAATTACAATAGATTAAATAATGTATAGAATAGGTACAAATAATTATTAAAATGGTTATTTCAATGTCACTAGCAACTCCAATAGCACATGTCAACTTAATTACGATAAAATTGTCAAATAAATAGTAATTAAATTGAAATAAAAATATACATTGGAATAACTCACAGCAATTTATTGTCACAGGCAAGTTCTAATTAAAATTTATTTAATGTTTTGTGTTAAAAATTTAATAATTCACTTTCGAAATGCAAGGTTTGAAGGCGACCTTGAAATAATATTAAAGTAGTAATAAATTTATAAAGGTATCTATTTCATAAATGTCTCTACATACCTAACACCGAATGAAAAAGTATAGGTATCAAATACGTGCGTAAAGAACGATCACTTGGGATCAAGACCGTCATTTGTTATTATGTCAAAATGAATAGAAGTCAGAGTCTGTGATTATATTTGTGAATGCACATCACGTCTGTGCTATGTCAGTTTATTCACTTTTGGCAACATTGCGTTCTATTCATCAATAAATCCGTAGATACCTAAACCGTAAGAACAATTATATATGTACCTATCTCCAAATTATGTTACGCTCCAAGTAACCTCCAAAAACAAAATAAAGACTACATGTTTTTACTCCGCATAAGCATCGCCGGTATTTTTGGTAAGTGAAACGTTAAAAATCAATTGTCCAGGGATTGTTCCCGGTGACAAATTAATTATGGATTACAAAGTTTTTTGATTGCTTTCATCACTAAAACCAATAATTGAAACAGTATATTACAGTATCTTAATTTTGCACTCATATTAGTCAGATAAAATGTTTAAAAATGTCTTTCAAAACCTTCATCACTATATACGTGTCACAAGAATCAGTATTAGGCGCTGTAGGTATTTATTTTCTGTCTCTGTGTACTATATGATGTATACTGTACCTTGCCAGTCATATTAAAATATACCTAATATGTAAGATAACGCTCATAACTCTTTAAAAAGAGAAAGAAGAAGAATAAGAGAAAACTAAAGGCAATAAAGTTTAATCAGGCAAAATGAATATACCAATATAAAAGATATATAGTCATCAACCCTGTTAAAGAAAAATTCAGTATTCTCTAGTCCGGTCATAAGTTCCATCACATTGTTATTTTACATAAACCTTATATCGACGGGGAAGTGTCAAGACCTCTTAACTGAAATTGGTCGAGAAATTCCCTTTTTGTAATTTGTTTTTTTGCATGTTTTAAAGAAATTTCCTAAGCGTATTTTCAATTGCAAGCGCATCAAGTTAAAAAATGTTTAACTGATTTTTAACTTGTCAAAAAATGAAACGTTTTTTCAGCTTGTGTATTATTTTGAATTTAGCACTGGCACTTCGCCGTCGATATACTACCGGCCATAAATCTTCGGATTGATTTAAAAAAAAGACCATCTTATATCTCAGTGACTGAGACATTTGAATCCTTGTTACTTTTAAAACTATTTTTCAGATTTATTTATTAGCCTTTTGAGTGGTTTATCGAGGATTCAAGCTTAAAGATTTATATAATATATTATATAAAATACTGTCCAAGGAGCCTCCTACCGTGTATACTTAGAACACTACCGATCAATAAAGTAGTGCGGACGTGATCCTCCAAAATCCTTCTGACAGCAAGCAATAAATAATAGTTCCTTAGTAGAGATTACGCAGTACTATGGATAAAAGAAAGTGAAATGCAAGCTGGTACCCCCAGCTTAGAGATGAAGATTTTTATGGATATGTAATATACTGGCCGTTAAATGTCAAAGCGGTTTTGTTAAAGTGGTACTCAAAAAATATACAGAGTAACCCCTAAAACTATAAAGTTATAACAAAGTTATAATGAAACAAATGATTTCATTATAACTTTGTTATAATGACAAAGTTATAATGAAATCATTTGTTTCATTAAACAACATTAAAACAACATTAAAACAACATTAAAGAAGCCAGTATATTTATCCTAAGAATTCGCCTTGTGGGCATTATTGTTCATCAACCATGGTTTGGGTCTACATATTTAGATTTAGGTCAGGTGTGAACTTTATAATCTTTAATGTAATTATAAGCTTTTGTGTATGCAATATGCATTGTCTTTATATAAGTCTTTCTGAAACAATATTCAAAAACTGACAACGAATATTCTAATAAAATTCAGTACCTGCTTGCGTCGTAACACTTGCGCAAAACTAGCTGATCCTTGAGGAATTTACTTCACTGGGCAAAACGAATTAGTTTTCCCCCACCCGAATTCAAACTCATTGAATAAGAAAATGTAGTAACATATATCTTATAATATCTATAATATCTATAATCTAAGATCACAGTGGTTTGTGTGTTTGTCTGTCCGCTGTTATTCCCGCTCTTTTTCCATTGTATACGCGTTACCATAATGCCTAAGAATAACATTCAAGAAGGCTAAGAACGGTTAGCTATATGTGTAGTCGTAGAATCGAGTTTTCGGTACACTTTATATTATACTATTACTGAACTGTTTATTTAGTTCACAAACAGGTTACAGTTGATTAATCCATTAAAATAATAATAAATTAAATTAGGTAAGTACTAGACTCTAACCCTTATCAGTGTACATAGCAGGCATAAACGGATGAGTTTCAAGTTGAATAACATAAACTTAAATAAGTACATTTAAAATTACGGAATAAAATTAAAATTACAATCGGGGTTAAAACAAAATATGAGCTAATTAATATTCAGGTATAATGGGCAAAATTGTTTTAAAATTAAATCAATGTTAATAAAATTAAAAATGATAGAATAAAACAAAATAATTAGAAAACAAATTGAATGTTGATCTGGGAATGTTGAAATACCGAAAAAATAAAATATTAAACATAAACTAAAATAGACAGTGTTTTATCTATACTACGACGAAAAGAGTACAAATTGCGCTGGAAAATGTCGATTATCAGGTTTTGCGCCGATAATTCATCATACAGGCGGCGCATTCTGACTAGAGGATTGTAAAGTGAGGTGCTATTTTTAAATACCTCCAATCTGAAGAGTTTAGGTCGACAAAATCTAAAATTAATGTTAAAGTTAATTTGGAACAACAAACTCGAGCAATCAATAATGGAGTGAATTATTTTATGCAACTGGAGGAGGTCATATCTGTTACGTCGAACTTTTAGTCTGTTCACATTGAATTTGGTTAAACGCTCGGCATAATTACTGAATCTGCGACCGAATCCGAGGCGATAGCACAATGATGTTAAGCACTTATTCTGGACGCGCTCGATGTACCGCTGTACGTATTGGGGAGACGAGATGGAACAGCAATATTCTAAAATACTCCTTACCAATGTTTTAAAAAGATATATTATACTTTCAGGTTTATTGACGTCCTTGGTATTTCTTAAAATAAAACCCAACACTTTATTGCAAGGAGTTGTAATATAGTCATAGTGTTGACGAAAGGTCAAACCTTAATTTAATTTGGTTGCTTTAGAGGTAACGTATAAAGCTATTAATTAAAATCCAACTATTGTGAGAATCGCTTATTGACCTTGGCTCATACTGTTGGTTATTTAATCAATAGATTAGCTTAGTATAAAGTATTAAGCTTTATTACGCCTCACAGGAAAAGTAAAGCGCAGAATTCAAAGAGAAGTCCATAAAAGGATAATATTGTTTGAGTCCGGTTTGCATTCATATAATGGACGGATAAAAACTTTTTTAGTCTGATATTGTAGTGTGATTTTTAGTCTAGTGAGTATTTTTGGCAATGTTCTTATTACTTTGTCTATTGGTCATTTTTATAATTTTTTCTATCTGTTAATAATTTGAGATAATAATTTTGTAAATCATGAAATACATTTTATTAATTTCATGCGCCATCGTCGTAAGCCTCTTAAGTAAAAAAGAACATGGTAATAACGGGATTAATGTTTATTTTATTTGTCAACTCTTATAAAATATAAAAGTTTTTAATATGTAACAAAGTAATTTTTAACGTATTAATCACTTCTTCTGTTTACAGCTCATCGAAGAATGCGGACTGTTACCAACTGCTTTCTGGTGAATTTGGCTGTGGCTGATCTTCTCATGGCTACATTGAACGGGGCTCCAAACTTCGTATTCCTCGTCACCGCGCACTGGCCTTTTGGAGCTGCTACTTGCACAGCCAGCAATTTCACTGCCAATTTGACAGTATCGGCTAGCGTCTTCACTTTAGTTGCTATCACGGTCGATAGGTAAGTTAACATTTTCTGAATGACAATGGATATCAAGTGCTATGTTTTTTAAGCACTCCACGTTTTCATGCACTGCTTCATCTACTGCGTCAAAAATTTATTTATCATTTATACGATTTGTAATGAACGGTTTTAATTACTTGTGAACTTACTAAGGGCTTCGTATGGTCAAACACTTAACGTTATGTGTCTGTCAAAAAATATGTGAAAATATCATCACAATGAACAGCATATTAATATTATTACTGCTGGGGCTCAGACCTTCCCTGTAGATGAGAATATCGTTGAAATAATGGTCTAGAACTCATGACACCATACAGTTCAAGTAGCTGGTAACGACTATAAATGCTACCGGAACTGCTAGAGTTAATTTATCATTTGAATCAAAAGTAGCTAGATATAATACGTTTTCCTTTTAAAAGTAGCTTAACAACTGTTATTGCCACAGTACCATCGTGCTCCTCGCTGACGAAAAATGTCGTTGAAAATGACGTTAACTTTTTTAAATTAGGTATTTTAATTTAAACTCCTATTGTAATAAAAATGTATAAAACACAATGATACGGTAAATATTTTTATGATTGAGTTTTAAACTATTACTAAATTTAATAAGGTGATTTTTCTATGACAATTAAGAAATTATTTCAAAAAGTTTTTTTTGAAAGACTTAATTGTTTAAATTATGGTAATAGACAAAGACGATTTGAATATCTATTAAAATCAGTTTGCATGGATTTTGAATGCAATTATTATTTACTATTTGCTTTCTTAAAAATATAAAAAAATATTTATAATGATTTTAGATGGTATAAAATCCTTTGTTCTTACAAAGTTATGAATACTTACGATAAGGAGAATGGGCCATGACTAACAAGGCAAGCTCAGTGATGGGTGGCATAATTTTCAACATAAAAAAATATTTTCTACTACATGAATCTAACAGTTAAATTCGAAGACCATTTTTATACATAATTCGTTCACGCATAAAATGGGACTAAGAGGCCAAAACATGGTCTGTAATGGATTTGAATGACTCACATCGCCTAATAAATTAACTATATCTAATATTTTCATAGTAACATAACACAATAAAAGTGTATTAAATCAGATTTCTAACATCTGTCTTACTTTTTGTTCACGAATGTTATCCTGTTATTACAAAAGTGACAAGAAAATAGGGGCCGCGTAGGCCTTTATTAAATCATCATAATTTCATACTACATAATGTCCAAGTTAGGCAAAAATCAACGACAATTAATTTTGTTTCTTCATAAATATTTAAGGCTTCCATTTTTGTTGCAATATTGTTTTACAATATTTAATACAATATCACTACAAGATACTTAAGAACTAATAACAAAAACTGAAATTCAACTATTTTGTAGAACTGTGTTGACAAACTACTTGTTCAACAAACCAAGTTGTCGCCTTCTTACTTTTAGTCTGAAATTCATAGAGCTTGTTTATTAAAGAACGATTTTTGGGTGTATGGAAAAATAAACTTGGGATTGTTTATTATATGACAAGTTTGTTCATGCGATAATTCATAGTTCATGCGACGCTGGAATGATAAGAGAGATTGTCCGTTAGTAGCGAAGGATAAGCAACTTTCGCAAAACCCTAACATGGTAGGGAATGATTTCATGCTAAGGAAAGCATATTAAGATGCCATTTGTCCTGGTAGCATCGTCAGTCGTTAGCACTCCCTAATCCGCACTCTGCTTGCGTTTCAGGTTACTGCCTATTCTACCTACAATGATTTTATCACCAATAGAAAAGAGTTGTGCCCTAAAAATTACGACATTAATACGCAGATGTTAAACACAACAAATAATGGAAATTGTAATCAATTACCAGACCATTGTAAAACATTGTAAACAACATAATATTTGAATTTTAATAATAAATTTTTGCTAAAATATAAATAGTGCCCTCTTTGTAATATTCACAAATATAGATCAAGAAAACAAACAACAAACTAGCCAAATTATGAGACAGCAATAACAAGAAATAAAACACATGATACACGTTACAACTTTGGTTATATTGAGGAAAAAGAGGGTCACTGCTATAGTCACATAATGATTACAATATGATTAGAGTTGAAATAAAATCTTACGTGCAGCATTTATCATACAGAAGTTGAAGTTGAGATGTTATTAGATATGAACGATCCTAATGAAACTAACATTGATTTAATAATTCTTAATTAACACATTTATCATTCTCCTGAATGGAATCGCAAACTTAAATTAAATGTCAACACATACAAATATAGTACCTTAATACAAAAGCGACGTTCGGGCAAGTCTGTAAAATAAAGGCGATGAGATCTAACGGGTGCCAAATTCCATAGCATTCCGTTTAATAAAAGTTGATAGGGATAAACAACGTTTTTTAATTAGTTTTACGAAATCATTATATTTATTGAAATTTTTACGTCGCATTCATATATTTGAATTTAATTTTGAAAAGAACTTTACATTAGTTAATTAAACTGCGTCTTGGCTACATTGCCAGTTCATTGTTATAACTTTGTCTCTTGAGCTCCCACGCGCTTCGCTTCTGCGCTACATGGCTACGAGTAAGCTGTGGCCGACCGAGATCTTTTCTCTTTCTGAGGCGTAGGCGAAAATTAGTGAATTAAAATGTTAGAAGGAGGAGAATTTATCGTGACTTAATAATTTTTATTTTTATACATAATTTTATTTGAATGGTTTCGGAAACGAGATGTCGAAGTTTTTTATTTATTAAGTGTCCGTAATTAGGTAGATATCATTGTTTATATGAATATCGGGAATTGATAGGTTCTTCAATAATTTTGCGGGATGGTTTATATTTTTTGCCAGTTTTTGTTTATTTTACTGTCTTTATCAAATATATTTCAATTTCAGTTCAAAATGGAAATTTGTTTATTTGTTTATTAAACTCTTTTTTTATCGTGAATAGGAAAGCACTTGAATTTATTTTATATCATATACCTTTAAGCGTATCTTGACGCTTGCATCGCGTGGTTTTTTTTTGGATCGACTTACCCTCACCTTGTTAAAACTCCACCACTCGCCAGTAGTATCTAGATATTATCGTATACGTGAGACACAGCTCTCAAGGCCGAATTGATTAAATTATACAGAAACAAACCTCAATTTTTAAGAGTTTCTCCATTTTACAGGTTTTGTTTTTAATTTTATTTATTTATATGTCTGCCGCAAATCACAACCTTGGCCGGCCTCGGCCGATGGCATGTGTGTCTGAGGACTGTGTATAAGCTTGTAAATGTGCAAACGCTACTTCTTCGTTGAGTTAATACTTGTATGATACTTACTTTGTAATTTTAACTTAAACGCGATAGTAATGTTGCATTGGGAAAGTTACATTTAGCCCTCTGAATAAATTATTTTTACTAACTGTTATACGCCAGCGATTAGTCTAAGGTTACTTTACTTTGCAACCTTATAATTACTGCTTGTCTTTTAGAAATACGGATATAACGTACTTTTTATTGTAACAGGAATATCTATAATAAAAATAGCTAATGTAATTATAATGTGTTTGTGGTTTACGAGTGAAAGGACATTTATCATAAGTATTTATTAAAAAGATAGAGCTTGGGCGGCCTTGGAAGATAAAAAGACCAATGAACTTCATATTTGTATTTCAAGTATGTAAACTTCAACTTTAAAAAAGAAACGTTTGAGACACAGATTTCAATTGTTTTCAGTAAAGAAATACCATAAGGGCTCAAAGTTAATTTATGGGTGTTTAAAATAACTTAAAAACTTAAGTATTTTATCCTGAATAAATATTTTTATTCTTAATAATATATTCTATTCATTATTTAGTATCCATAGTACAAGCTTTGTTTATTATTTTATCATTATTAATGTATAAATGAACTAACCAAATAAATGAAGTTACTTATCTTTTACCCAAACGCAGGATTAAATTAGGTATAAATCGTAGGTATAAAAAGAAGGTGTAATAAAAGAAGTTATACCTACTAGACGACAAAGAGCACCCGCGGTGCCGCAAATGAGCGAGACGGTTCGCAAACACTGTTTTTGAGTTAGGTTGATTCGACACCGACGCGATTCGCGATTGCTTCGTATATAATTCAAGCCGCGAAATGAGTAGTTCTCGAAGCGACTTCAAAGTAATCGTTGAAGCGAATTAAAGAGTGATTCAATAACCGACCTCAACGAGTTACTGCACTAATGTGAACGTGGTTTACGCACACGACTGGGATATTCTGCGACAGTATTAAAGAGATAATCTCTAATAACTTCGCGCGATTCATTATACAATTGGAGTTAATTAGAGGACTTGTTTTATAACTTTATTTGAAGGGTTATATACAGTATGTAAGTTATTTAAATAATTTAATTAATTAATTATTTTATTTGACTGTCCGATACCCGCAGCTCGTAACAATTAGATAGTGATCCTGCTAATGAGTCTTACGAAAACAGACTTCGTTTAAGACAACTTAGAACATTTCTAAATGGACTTGAAATCTATTTGACTAACAAGAAATGTTATTTGCAGGTCTCCTGACATTCGTCATCTGTTTTGGTAACTTAATCACCATAATAGAATATTGTTTTTGTAGTAACTTGCTTTCAACAACTATAGCAATTAGCAATCTGAGAAGGACTTTAATTATTTCGCAGTTGCAATTGTATTTTTTATCACTGTCATTTTCAGAAGATATAGTTTTGATTATTTAGTAGGAATAATATTTCTATTATTCTATTCCATCATTAGTCTGGAAATGGTAACTTTATTCTGCTTTTGACAGTTTAGAAACTCATTGAATGAGTGTATTAAAGACATAGTATGACATAATTATACGACCGAAGAAGGACTTCAATAGCTTCAAAGAGTTCAGATACCTATTTAAATAGGAATTTTCAACTTGAAGGAAAGCCTTATAAAAAAGTTGTATTCAATAACCTACTATCAATGTTTTTGAAATTCTTTTTTATATCCAAGGCTCGAACTCTAGTCCCTGTGCTCGGTCCCCGAAGAAACTCTGGTTAAGATCAGGCTACTATAAAAGACGACTCGACCTGGTAACCTACAACACGCGCAAATCAAGGACTGATCCGAACCTAACAGAGTTCTACGAATGACTGGTACAACGGTGGCGATGCCTTTTGCACCGATGGTTCTGGGTTCGAGTCCTGGAATGGGCAAATGTTTGTATGATAAATACGAGCATTTGTAGCATTTGTATTCAGCCTGAGTCATGGGTTTTATATATATTACTATAAATATTACATATCTAATTATCATATTTATGTTACCGTTACCCTAGTATCCCTAACACAAGCCTTACAGTTTTTACTTTAGGCTAGGCTAATTGGTGTATAAGTGTTTTTAAATTGCTGGATCATCTGGAAGGGGCTGCTGACTAATCCTCAATTCCGGTAACTTATTATACTACCGGAATTGAGGAAGGGGTTGCTGGCTAATCCTCAATTCCGGTAACTTATTATACTACCGAAAAGGCATAGCATAGGTACCTGATACTCAGAATTTCGAAATGATATACAGGTCTACAGTCCAACCTTGACACACATAGATGACGAAGTGGAAGCTATATATAAGGACATTTCCAAAGCAATACAAAAAGCATTCCGCGATTAAAATGGTGGATTACAGGGTAAAGAGAAGCGAGCGTTAACCCTCAATCATATTATATAATCTTAATTAGATTAATAATTTTGTAGGTATAGAGATTTATATCTAAAAGTTATTTCCATTTTAACATATTACATGGTAAATTTTGCTCTAAATGGTACACAGTGGAGGTTGGCCTGAATAATTATCTATTGAAAATTAGGCATCAAAAGTCATCTTAATATATTATTCTGTAACTGATCTAGAAAACCTTTTTGCTGTTAGTAAAATTTGAAAGTAAAATAGAAAATTACAAATAATATCGGTTTTCAATGACCTTTATAATAAAAAGTAAGAGAAAGCCACGGAGTCAAATAGGCAAAGATATTAACATTACAAAATGTTGCCATAATTATCTCAGAAAACTCTCATTTATCAAAAAAAAGTTCAGTGGAAATGGCGGTTTGATCAAATGTAATACTTAACTTGTGTATTCAAATGATATCTTATATGGAATGCGCTTTTATACTTATTGAAGTTACTTTGAGTTCGAGAAATAATTTTTAGTGATGAGTATCAAGAAATTTAATATACATGTCCCTATTCTAACAGTTCTCAATACTTCAGCTTTACCAGTAATGCTCCAGTGAATTGATTTGTCCATTGTTAGTTTCCACGCGGCATTTAAAAGCCTAGGCGGACTCGTTACACACGACATTTGTGTAGACTGTAATCGATAACTACATTAAAGAACATAAGTTAACTAATGTATTAGTATTATAGTTAAAACCAAGGTTAACCCATCACACGACAATACATGGCACGTTTTTGCATTATTCGATTTTAAACGAATTTATAGCGGCATAATCCCATGGTAGAAAACGCAAAACGCCAACAAAAAAATTATTGCACAACTCCTTAGAAGTATTTTGGGATATGGTAGTGTCGTATGACACCCACATTTCGCAATACATACTCTTCGCCTTGAAAGAATACATAAAAGATTTGTAATTTAGCTTATTCTAATTATCACATAAAAAATTGAAAGTTACGGAGCGAGATTAAAACATTTTTAAATGATGTCACTTGAAAATAGAAGGGATCAGTTGGACATAATATTTCTGAGTAATGTCTTAACAAGTAGAAACAACCCCGTCTAATATCACAATTTAAATTATGAGCCCCGCATAGGATACCTCGAAAGCCCATAACACCACTCTGTCCTCCACGCAGAGACACGGTCTTATTGTCCAATCCTGACATTTTTTGTCTAACCCGAGTTTGAAACAAATATTCTGACTTAATAAATGTCTTTCAGGTCTGTTCATTATGATACGCAAGGTTTTATTCAATAGTAGTATTATTAAAGCTAAACAGCCACTTTTGTCAAAGATTGGTTATCCCTCCTTTAGCTAAAAATTATGCAAATACATTAGATAATAATTGGTCACTAAGTTGAGTCAGTATTCTAACATTAGAAGCAAGAAGTGTCTTCTAGTGCACAAGCTTTAAGAAGACCTAAATAAATAAAAATAAACCAACAGTTCTATTTATATTATCTAGTACCAGTAGTTAGTTCTTTTGTCCGGTACCGAGTTATTAATTTTTAGTCTCATTAGTTTGTTTATAGCGTCAAACCGAATTGTTGATACTAAAAACAATTCAAAAAACGGTTAGGGATGTGTATAAAAAATATAGAGACTTATATAACGAGGTCTTATCAAGTTAAAAGGTCTCTGAATGGAGTCGGACCATCATCACTAGAACTTAAAATTTACCACCGTTAATTTTAAGTTCTAGTGATGATGGTCTGACTCCATCTTCAGATCCTCGTCATCATGCGCAATAGAAGGTACTCAAAACAACGACCCCAATATTGAATATCTTAGCGCTTTCCATGATGGAGTTCCAGGAATAATTCGGTTTGATCTTGAGATCTTCGTACTGGAATTCGAAGTAGGCACTCATTATAACAAAACGTACTAGCTCAAATTCGATGTTAGAACATTCTTTAACCTAAGATAAAATGGATAGCAATATATGATCGAAAAATAGTTGGCAAATTTTGAAGTAAACTACTTAAATACCAACATTTCAAGTTAAATAAAATCTTGTGAAAAATTTGTATTGTTTTGAAATAAAATTATATGAAAAAAGACCACATCTTTTTATGATAGTAAAAAAAATCTTTAACGCGTCATCCGGACACAAAACTTATTCGAACTAAACCTAGTCGCTTAAATGGCCAATTATTGGTGGTTTTACCCTCCAATTTGAAAATTATAGTGTCTCGCCTGAAATGAATATTTTCCGTAGTGTCTTGTTGTGATTCCTTATATTAGGTACATTATAGTTCGGCAACACACCACATCATTAATCTTATTACAGGTGGCTTTAACTTATAAAATATTAATGAGAATAAAAAAGAAATAAGTCCTGTAATGAGAAAACAATCGAACTACTAGGTAGTTCGATTGTTTTCCCGTCTAGTACTAGATCGTTTATATACAACACGGCCCGTCCCGGCTTCGCACGGGTGAATAAAATTCTTTAAATTTTCTCTATCTAGTATTAAGTTTAGCCTATGTTACTCAACGTGAATGTAGCTTTCCAATGGTGAAAGAATTTTTGAAATCGGCTTAGTAGTTTTTGAGTTTATCTATTGCAAACATACAAAAATACAAATCTTTCCTCTTTATAATATTAGTGTAGATTACTCTAAGTAGACATCCAAGAAACTTGACGGTTTGTTTCACTTTTATATAACTATCAACGACACAATTAGCTTCACCACCGTGAACTGTATCCAAAAGAAACTATGGATGTTTGTTTCATTTATTATTGTTTCGCGCCGTCTCAAACTTAAGATGTGCCCACCTACATCGTAATACTTACTATATGCAGTAGTGTGTACATGCATAGGTAGTTATGAAGATAACATAGTAGTCTTTTTGACATCTGTCCGTCACTTAATCTTTGTGACATGTGAAAGTCAAAGTAGGTCAGGTATAGAAAGAAGGTAGTTATCTACCTTCTAGCTTCTTGTAATATGCCTACAACAAGTAACTTGTAACAAGTATGGCTGCTTGTTCCCCATCCACTGTTTTATTTTTTATGTAATTTATGAAGTTAATCTATCAATGAAGATTTGATTATGTTACTTCATTCTAAGTAGATTATTAATATTCGTATGATAAATTTAGGAATACAACTTTATTGACGGCCCTACATCAATTACAACAGGGTGTAACAGGCTGCCATTAATTGCCTTTCCAAATTTAGTTACAAGCAGTAGTCTGCTAGCTAATAAATGTGAAATATAATCTCTATCTCTCTTGATTTCATTAAAATAACTAAATATTTCTTAATAACTTATATTTTATATATCGTCGGTCGGAAACCGACAACATCTCCGAATTTTACGTTTTTCTACTTTTTAGATGTGTTGCAATACAATTTCAACGCCGTTTTTAGTTCAGTTTTTAGTGTAGTAAGAACAAGTCGAATTCCGCATAGAAGCTAGTTAAAATACAAGTGTCACTTCGGCTCTGTGCACATATTGTTAGGTACAGAGAATTATCTCGTTATCTTAGAACAAGTTATTTTGAAATGTTCCTGTTGTAGAAACTCTTTGTTTATACATTATGGTTAATGAAAACTAAAGTACTTTTAAACCTTACTTCAAAATATACTGTCATACGTTCACAATCACGCTCTATTTTATTTATTACATACAACACGTTATCAGCACGAAGATAGAGTTTTAATGAGTGGAAAGTAATTTTGGGAGTCAGATTTACCGGATTGTTGTGAATTTACATAAATTTTCGACTTAAAAGTGAAAAATTTTCTGACATATAAAAACAAAAGATGTCAACGGGCGATCACAACAATATGGGTAAAAATGGATTGAATTCGAGTCTACGATCTCTTGCAGGGATATTTTTAAAAGGTAGACAAGATTATACTATTTGGAAATTCAAAATGAAAATGTACTTGGTACATGAAGGTTTGTGGAAATGTATAATAGGTTATCCTGATGGAGATTCTACTGCCTCTAATATTAAAGAAGGGAAGACGAAATTACCCTAGCCAAAATTTGCTTGACATTGGATGGACCAGCCATAACGCACGTAAGGAACTGTAAGAGCGCCAAGGAAGCCTGGAGCACTTTAGCTGCTGCTTACGAGGATAAGTCCATGGGTCGTCGTTTGGCGCTGGAACGTAAGCTGTATAGGTACAA
The DNA here is from genome assembly GCA_927399485.1 of Calamotropha paludella. NCBI lineage: Eukaryota > Metazoa > Arthropoda > Insecta > Lepidoptera > Crambidae > Calamotropha > Calamotropha paludella. Next base: position 13,302,377 of record OV656815.1, on the reverse strand, counting down.
TCTCAGTGAGTTTAGTAGTATGGAGATGTACATTGAAGCAGTGATGTCCACAGCTCAAGATTTGGGAGACATAGGGAAGGTAATAGAGGACGCCTCTCTAGCGGCTATATTACTAGGAGGACTGACGTCACGCTTTGATCCCTTAATAATGGCACTAGAAAATTCAACAGTGCAGATTTCTAGCGAGCTGGTGAAAAGCAAACTATTAACAGAATTTTCGCGATCTACTGATAATGAACCAATTAAATCGGATCTTGGTTTATGTGTTCAGGAAAAGAATCCTAAACGAAAACGGGAAATAGTCTGTTACCGCTGTAAGGAGCCTGGACATAAGAGACCGAACTGTCCCCTTAACAGAAAGTCCAAAAATGTTGGCCCGAAGAAAGAAAACACCCTATCTAGTCTGTTTGGCGCATTCAAAGTGGGTACCGAGGCGTTCAAAGATAAATGGTGGGTAGATTCTGGAGCAAGTGCTCATATGTCTGGAAGGTCAGATTGGATGGAGAATATACAAGAGTTCTCTACTGGGCAAGTCACAATTGCTAACGGAGATGTCTTGACAAGTGCTGGCATTGGCAGTGTTTCTATTAATAATAATTTTAAATCCGAATGTTCTAATAGTATCAAAAATATATCAAATGTAGTTTTTATACCAAATTTAAATACTAATTTGATTTCTATAAAGAAGGCTGTAGATAATGGATTTTGTGTTGTTTTTGATAAGAAAGGTTGTATATTTTATAATGATTTATTTCTTGTACAGGTGATGCAGTGCTACATGGTTCGTGTTGTGGTGGATTGTATAGTTTGGATTGTACGGTTAGTCTACCTAAAACCTTATCAGCGTTTAAAGTACATAGTGATGTATCGAGCTATCGACTATGGCATAAACGGCTTGGTCACTTGTGCCGTATAGGGTTACAAGAACTTAACAGAAGTAATCTAGGCGTTCAGTACACCGAAGTTGATAAAGAGCCCTGCATAGCTTGTGTAGAGGGTAAGCAGGCCAGAAAACCATTCAAGAAAATAACATATAAGAAAGCAACTTCTAAATTAGAACTAGTGTATTCGGATTTATGCGGACCAATGTCGGATAATTCTTTTCAAGGAAATAAATATGTTTTGACTTTTATTGATGATTTTAGCCGTTTTATTTTTATATATTTTATTTCTTCTAAAAATGACGTTAAGAATAAGTTTTGTGTTTTTAAGGCTATGGTTGAAAGAGAGACAGGCTTAAAGGTAAAAGCGTTGCGTACAGACAACGGAACAGAGTACGTTAACAAAGAATTTACTGATTACCTGGAGGAGGAAGGTATCCAACACCAGACAACCGTTCCTTTCAGTCCTCAACAAAACGGAGTTTCTGAGAGGACTAACAGGTCGGTAGTAGAGAAGGCGCGTTGTATGCTCTCTGATTGTTCTCTCTCAAAGGGTTATTGGCAAGACGCTGTGGAGACAGCGGTTTATTTAAAAAATCGATGTCCACATCGAGCTCTCAATGGTAAAACGCCCTTTGAAGCATGGCATGGCGAGAAACCAGACTTAAGTCATTTGAAAGTTTTTGGGTGTCGCGCCATGGTTCCAGATAACTACAGAAGGAAATTGGACATTAAGGCGACAGAACACATTTTCGTTGGATATTCAAAAAATCCACAGAGCTACTACTTTCGTGAAGCAGATTGTCCAAGGAGGTTGATAAAAGGAAGAGATGTGGTTTTCTTCGAAAATTCTTTTTCTAATTTGAAGGTTCAACAAAAGGAATCGATCCCTTCTACTTCTTGTGGAGATATTATTTTTGATTCAGTACCCAATCAAGTGTGCAGTTTATACAGGCGAAGTGAAAATACTGAGCAAGGCACTGACGCTGGTGCTAGTGAGCCGGAACTAGAAGCACAGCAAACTCACAGCGCAGACGGGACTTTTGATGTTGAAGATACGCGTACTCAAAGTACAGAAATTACAGAAGAAAGATATCCACTCAGAAATAGAATAACCAAACGTTTTGATACTAATCTTATTTGTAATGCAGTTACGTATGACTCCGACGAACCTGAAAGCTACGCAGTTGCTATGAAGTCGGAAGAGAGTGCAAACTGGCAGTTAGCGATGGATGACGAGTATAAATCGCTAATGAAAAATAAAACTTGGACGTTAGTTGATAAACAAGATAAGAAGATTATTCAATGCAAGTGGGTATACAAATTGAAAAAGGATGCTCAAGGTCATGTTGCCAAGTACAAGGCAAGGCTAGTTGCCAAAGGCTTCAGCCAGACGGCTGGCATTGACTACTATGAAACCTTCTCTCCGGTAGTGCGTAATTCGTCCTTGCGAACACTGATAGCTTTGGCGGCAGAAATGGAGTTGAATATACATCACTTAGATGTAGATACTGCGTTTTTCAATGGAGACTTATTGGAGGAAGTTTACATGCAGCAGCCTCCGGGTTTTGTTGAGACAGGTGCAGAAGATAAAGTCTGTTTATTAAAGAAATCACTCTACGGGTTAAAACAGGCTGCTCGTGCATGGAATATTAAATTAAATCAAACTTTATCAAATATTGGTTTTGTCAAAACCTCTGCAGAACCATGCATCTATACGAAAAAGTTTGGTGATGAAACTGTTATTATCAGTGTCTATGTTGATGACATTTTGGTATTATTTAAAAGTAAAAAGACTTTTGACACTGTCAAAAATTCTCTAAGTAAATTTTTCTCATTAAAAGATTTGGGAAAACTTGAATATTGTTTAGGTCTTAATGTAAAACGTTCGGAGGAAAAGATTTATGTTAGTCAAACGACATATATTAAATCAGTTTTAAAACGTTTTAACATGGAGAATTGCAAAGAAATGTCAACACCTTTAGAAAACAATAAGCTGGAAAAGGGTAAGGAAACATGCAATTATCCTTACCAGAATTTAATAGGCTGCCTTATGTATCTAGCTGTGAATACCAGGCCAGACGTCGCTTATGCCGTAAGCTATTTAAGTCAATTTAATACTTGTTTTGATAAAAGGCATTGGTTGGCCGCAAAAAGGGTATTACAATATTTAAAAGGAACTCAAAACTACTGTATTACTTACAGGAAGACGGGTGACTATTTGTGTGGTTATACGGATGCAGATTGGGCAAACTGTATTAGTGACAGGAGGTCGTACACTGGTTACTACTTTACTCTGGCAGGAGGGCCTATTAGTTGGGAATGCAAAAAACAACCAACAGTCGCGTTGTCTTCAACTGAGGCGGAGTATATGTCGCTTACTAGTGCGGCTAAAGAAGCAATTTTTCTTAGGAGGTTAGTGTTTGATTTCACTGGTAACGCTGATAAGGTTGTAGTGTATAACGACAGCCAAAGTGCGCAGAAAATTGCTCTCAATCCAATCCATCACAATAGGACGAAACATATAGATACGAAATTTCATTTCATTAGGGAAAAGATATCTGATGGCATTATAGATGTAAAATATATTATATGCGATCAGATCATATGTCGGCAGATGTCTTAACGAAGCCCTTAAGGCGCATAGCACATAATAGATGTGTAGTAGGCATGGGCATAACATAATTAATTAAGGTTATCTTTTTTTTTCATTAAGGGGAGGATGTTGTAGAAACTCTTTGTTTATACATTATGGTTAATGAAAACTAAAGTACTTTTAAACCTTACTTCAAAATATACTGTCATACGTTCACAATCTCGCTCTATTTTATTTATTACATACAACAGTTCCATTACTGTTTTCGACCGACGAGCCATACGCTGAATAACGTTTCAGTCAACACCAAAATGGCAAATATTAAAATTAAAAGATTTCACACACACGTACACGTGAAACCGTTGTAATTATTTTTTTAAGATATCCTTACGTTAGATACATATACATCCTTACGATACCTTGTCATATCATATTCTAGAAATACGACTTCATACTAAAAAGAAATCGAAAAGAAAAAAAAACATTTTTTTGTCAATAATATCTGAATTTGGAAAAAGCATTTAATTACAGAAGTGAATGCGAAAGTGAAAAAATTAAAATAAGAAATAAATTTAAATTGATAACGAAATTAATAACTTGGAACTGAAAATCCCTTGACGTAAAAACAGCAGTGGGTTTAGATGTTCAGTTCTATTTCTAAACAAGTCAGCTTTTAGTTTAATCACTCAATAACTTATATAAACTCATAGCTAATTCACTAAATACATCCAATGATGAAGCAGTGCCACTTTCTGTAACGATTTTAATAAACTTGCATCTTAAGATATTCCTTAACAAGCACTTTATAGTTCAGCAGAATTCTGGGCAAGTTTACAAAACTTTTACTCAAAGTTAGTCAACTAATTTCCAACTTTAACCGTCAATGAGCCAATTTGCTTGAATTCATGGCGACGGAAATGATTTATAGTTTGTAAAACATTTGAGAAAAATTGACACGATACAAACTTCAAAGAAGCAGTAAATTGTATTTTATGATAAACGAAAATAGCAATGGTCATGTAATTTAAAATATTGTTTAAGTTACATGGCAGTATTTAACACTTTACATGTTTGCTTGGATAGTCTGATGAATTTTGGCAAGAATAAGTTTATGTTCTATATATATATATAGCCCGAGTTTCCTCAGCCCGGGTCTTTTGTCAATTGTTCCCGCTTCAAATTAATCCTGCGGGATGAGTTGACTAAACATTTTATTTTGTTATTTTTGTTTAGTAGTGTATTGTGTTATTTGAAATACATGTACACGCGTGAACAAAAATCATTGGGGAAAAAATGACACGCTATGACTTGATTATAACGACGATGTATTAAAAATCACATTTGTTTGATAAGTAAACAGAAATCGCTTCAAATTTCAACCTAACCGTATCGGATTGACGTGAACCCAAACCTTAATACGATCATTTTATAATGTGAAAAAAAAAAATCAAGATCTAAGTTTTTCTAAACCATACCCTACCGTGATTTGGCCGCTGAGTGCTTGATTTTTTTGTAAAGTCAATTTTTTTTTAATCTCGATTGTTTCTGGTAACCTCTTTAAAATTTTGATCCCAGTGGGATTTTATAAGGCGGAAAAGTTGTGCAATATTTGGCCTATTTTTTATGTGTCCGTTCCACGATTCCACGACATTATTTGTTTAATGGATTTGTTGCAATATACACCAAGTGTTCGAATTTTCCAACCAGGTATTGACGAAGTAGTCATTGAATTCCGTGATACTTTTGTTATTGGGAGCTCCTTTCATCACATGGAGCCATTCTTCATCAATCAACTCTGAGGGAAGGGGAGAAAAGGCCGCGCAAGGATTTACATATTCGTCATACTCGCACAATCCAACGAGTTGGTCTTCAACTGCACTTTGACGTTATTTCGTAAAACACTTTTATTCGTGATTATACAAATCATAAAATATATCCATGGGATCAGTTGCCCGCTTCAAAACATTCAATAGGTGAACTGATCCCGAGGGATAAGTTCGAGCGGCCTCAGTTGACTAAAGACCCTCAGCGGCCTTGAGCAGGAGTGAATAAGCCAGCTTCGATTGGGTTAAATCAGTTACTAAAACAAAACGCGAGTGAAATGAAAATGTAGTGGTTTCTTTGTTTTTAAGAAAGAGAAATAAGTTTTCATTAAATACTTAATCCAGAACACGATTTATAAAACTGATTCGTATGTTAAAATGGTCAATTAAAGACCAAAGCATTTTTAATTTTATATTAATTAAAATAAAACTACAGCAGCACAAGTCTGCTTTATGTTTAAAAACACCATGTGAATAATCAAACTATTGAAGTGGTTAACATTATTCTTATAACTCGGGTACCTAACGATTGCTAATGCAACCAGGATCAAAGGATAATTGTGCCTTTCGGAGTACGAAACATTTCCAAATATATAACCTGTAGAGCATCAGCAAATGCCAAGCATGGCTCGTATAGTAATTTTCTTAAAGTCGAGCAATTCGCTGGGAAATTCTAATAGTAATCTTATTATTACTCTCATTTTCCTTGCTTGCCAATTATTTTGCCTAATTAATTAATTACTGATAACAATGCGTAATGACAGAGAACAATATTTTTAGATGTGTGGTATTTTTTATCGAAACAAATTCTAAAAACAGATTTATTTAAAATTATATGATAGATATTAGTTTTCATAATATAATAACTTTACTGGCCGCCATTTTCATACATTTGACCTATTACGGCTTTTCGTATTCAGCTCGCAGTTGATTGTCAAAATAATTAACCATCGAATTTCCAAGCATGTTTTAAAATAATAAGTTTTAGTCCTTCCCCCGATGATCAGCTTTTCCAAAAGATTCTTAACTTACGCAATTAAAGATCATGCGCGATAATCATTTCATTTACCGACAGCTATGATGTTTGTAATATTTCACATAGGAGTTTAATACTAAATGTTACAATTTGTTGAATTGTTAACAACTTAGTTATTTCAAAACTGTTTTTTACCTAAATAAATAAATAAAAGTACATACTCGTATATGTTGTTTGAAATAGGTATTGCGATATACAGAGTTTGTAAACGATTTCAGTCTAAATAAACAGTAATCATAAGAAATGAGCAATATATTTATTTTTATTACAGGATAAAAATGTCTCTAGACTTCATGTCCCTATCGAGGGAGAGGATTAATTCTGATTCAGAACTGTTACTAGTATTGATTATGAACAGTATGATATTTTGCCAATAGTTTTTAGCATTGCAAATAGTTTACTTATACAAGACCTACAAATCAATTCAATAATTTTATGTGTATGATGTTGGATATAATAGGCTTCTTGATATTTGATTTTCTCAAAAAGGAGTCAACGTCATTTCTCTATAAGCAAAACCATAATTTTCGCAGCCGATTAAATGAATTGAAGTCAAACCTATAATTAGACTCACTTGTGTATTTACGAGGGCTGTAATTTTGTTACGCCTAAAATTGTGATGATAGCATCTTATATTAATTGCTTAGAATTCATTTCAAAGAAGGATAATGACTTATTTTATATTCACAGTATAACGTCGAATATGTTATTCTGAAATCGTGGTATGAGATTCTAACGAGTTCACCAAACGTTTGTTGTTTTCAGTCAGCAATTTCGTATGACCGTTTCATTCACTTAATTGTATTATCGATATACTATCATAATGGAAGTTGTCACGCGATTCACCCTGAAATATGGTTGAGAATGATAACGAGGTACTCTATACAATTTTTTGGGTGTAGGTATTTTAACAAATTATTAGTGTGTGTTGTATTTGTGTTTCGATAAACAAAAGTATAGCCTAAAACAGCACACAAAAAGTAACGGCATTGTGTAAATGCATTGAGTTCAGCGTATGAAAACAAGGATATAATTTTTTTGTTACAAAAACTTACCGTAGAAGTCATGTAAATTCAAGGGATTTCGTTACTTGAAGTTTAATGTCATCCCACTTCTGATGTTATAATTTTTTTTTAGGTTACAAGTTGAGAAGCAATGTAAAGCTTGTTATAAAGCGGTTATAAAGAGGAGTTGCATCAAGTAAAACTTTATTTGTAGTTTAAAATTATATTTTTAATTTTACCAAGCAAAGCAACCCAAGTATATAAAATTTATATGAGGACACCTAAAGCACATAACTTATATTACTAAGTAGTACATACTGTAATTATTTCCATAAATAATAACTCTTATATACCCAACTTTTTTCAATTACCCACATAATTTTACATAGCAAAAATAACGTTGGTTAAACATAGAAACAAAGATAAGAACTCAACACCTGGGCCGATGTGTATAAAACAACTCCTTATATACTGGAAATGAACTGACAAACAACACGTGACGTCTTGACATAGCACCTGATGTACATACACCTGCCAGTGAACACGTGTTATTCACATTTAGTAGGATATTTGTTATAAGGTTGTTCTTATTTGTAATGTAAATTGTAAATTTTAATCATAATGTAGTACCTCTCACAGGCCTTGCCAGAATATCAGCGCCGTTGCACTGTGACATGTCACAGAGCAATGGCATTATGCTGAGGCAGGGTCCTGATTGGCCCCCATGTTTTTTTTTATTATTATTAATTTGTTTTTATTTTTATATTTTTACTTTTATTATTAATTAATGGGTCAATAAACTCTTTCTTACTTTCTTTCTTATTTATTTCTTTATTTAATTCCAATGCACTAAATATTTAATATGTTTAAAAACGTTCTGACAAACCGTTCGACTTGCCTGTTAGCGTGATGTATTTCTGGTGTTACACTGTGTGAATTGGGTGAATTTATTAGATTCGAACATACATCCATTGTCAGTCAGTTATCATCAATTTAGGCACCCTGAACAACGAAATAGCCTTTTTATAATTCGCTTGAGCCCTATAACATCTTGTCAACGCATAGGATCCTTGATCAATAGAACGAACTTGTGTCCTTCAGACATAGAGAAGGGTCCAAGAGCATCAACATGCACCGTATGAAATGGGACATCGGGCTTCCCCAAAAGCCCGTGGTACTCTATTTTGTGAGATACGTTTTTAAGATTGAGGGATGTACCTACAGACAAACTGCTTAAGCCCTGGGAACCAGAAGTGTCGCTAAATAAGGTCCAATGTCTTGTCAACGCTTATGTGCTCGTGCTTATCATAAAAAATCCTAAAAAGACTAAGGCGGTGACTCTTCGGAACATAACATAGGTTGTTCGCCAACTGGAGTATACTAACTAGTAAGGGTAGAAATTGGGTATATTTTGCGCTTATTATACGATTTTTATTAAACAGAACTTTAAATAGGTAGTTACACTATTCTTGAACATGCTTGATTTCGAATTTTACTTCTTAAACTTAATAACTTAAGATATTACTTTACAGCGGGTACTCGTGTTATATTAGTTACATTAATGGAATCTTATAAACGACCATGCGGATAAGAACTTGTTACGGCTGCTATATAGCAGTACCCTTATCTATTGATGAAATAAAGATTTCGAATTATATCGGCATTTGGTGGTTGAACTCTTATGAAACAACAAATAAAAACAAAATCACAATCGTAACATCGTCTTTCTTTAGAAGCAGTGGTGACTAAATCAACTTTATTTGACTCGTTTGTTTTATGAGGCTGGTACCAGTGATAATTAATTGATTATTTGTTCTATATTTTCCTCCATAATACAAATGTGATCCTATAAAGTCAGAATGCTGACTTATCAATACTTCCATAAAAGCTATCTGTCAAATAAACCATTATCCAATCTAATGAAAATGTCAGCTATAATACAAAAAAGGTACAAACGATGAAAATAGATATGCGGTTTACGAGTATAACAAACGCACGAGCGGGTGGTTTATTACTTTTATTTCATCCTTGGTTTAAACCTTTTTATTTTAACATTTTCCGAAAGTCTTCTCAAGGGACCACGAAGAAAAAAGACTGATTTAAGTTGGCTTTTAATAGAAGGATGTCAGTACAGGCAAAAAATTCCTAAAAAACAGTTTTTGTTAAGAAAAGGAATTACTTAGTGTTGATTTTTCAATCGGCCGATAAAAGTTATTGATCTGATTAATGTCAGACACAAAAAGACACAAATACCTACTACAATATTAGAAAGTCTAATAAGATTTGTCCCTTTTGTATGTACTTAATGAAAATTGAAAGTTTATTTCGATATTATCTTTTCTCAGGTACGTGGCCATCGTCAAACCTCTCCAACACAGGCTAAGCAGGAGAGTGGCGCGTGCAGCGTTGTTTACAGTGTGGTGTGCAAGCGCATTACTAGCTTTGCCCAGCCTGCTGTACTCGGACACATATAAAAAACAGTGAGTATAAATTTAATAAGAACGAGTCGTCATTTCTAAGACTGTTAAGCGTGGGTTTTTGCCTACATCTAAGATCAACTCAACTGAATTATTGGTTCCTTAGTTTAATAAACCTATAAATAATTGTAATAAAATTTTTAGATCTAGACTAGGGCATTAAATAACGTAAAAAATACATAAATAAGTATGTAGTTGATCATGATTCAAATACTTATGCTCATAGCCCATATTAACATATGCCTCTACCGGGATTCAAACCTGGGACCTACCAGAAAGTAGGATCGCTGCCGTTGAATCAATCACCATTGCATTGAATAAAATGAGAACTCGCACGGACTTGTATGAAGTCGATCCCCGCCAGCGTCGACCTGACAGTATACGGCTTTCCCCCATAGCTAGGAAAATCAAATTCACACAAATCGAACACCGCACCACGCGGCAAAAAGTTATTCACATATTCAAAAATCTCTATGTGTTGACCTGTTAAACAAGCAAATAGTAAGTCCCAATCTATCAAAGCGAATCTTTGCTTTATCGATTTTTTTGAACATCAAACGTAAATTAGTTTTTGGATTTTATCCGAGTACCACAACTGTGATTGCAAAATGCTAGCTTACAAGTTCAACCCTTCCGGGATCAGTAGCAATGGAAAAGCTAATACTAATAATATAATTAAAGGCGATCTTTTACAATTCAACAATAATCAAAACATGGCAATTCTAAAAGAAATTTGCCTTCATTAAACAATAATCACCATTATTATTAAATGTTTTTGTAAATACGATTGCTCGCCACAAAATTAAATTTGATGCAGCCTGTAATTAAAACAATACCATTTCTTTTACCTTCAAAATTTTGGAATTCTTAACATGTAAGGTTGGTTTTCCAAATTACCGAAAGCGTTTTACCCCGAAATAAAAAGCATATTAAAATACTTACCCCACTGAAAGATTTAATAACAGATCATTTCCATTTTCCATCAAGTTTTTGACGTTTTCCTACTTTTTAACCCACAGTACTCCCGGTTCGGTGGCGACACCTGGCGGACCATGCTAAAGTTTTGCTTTGATAAGTCATAGCGTACCATTGGTTGCTTATTGGCTCAATTACACATTCTTTTTCTGTCATTTGGTAAAAAATCTAAAATATAAATTGTAAATATATAAACTAAAAACGTCGGTAGGTACGAATAGAACAATTTCATTATATTTATTTATGATAAAAACGCCAACGATGTTAATTGTAATGATAAATAAGTGTTTGAAAAACCACCTGATTACTCTTTTTATAATTATCTAGATGTCGCTGTGCCGAAATGAATCACGCTAACGTTTCGGTTCTACAACTACACATATAGATAACCTTAACATAGATTCTTAGCCTTCTTGAATGTTAGTCTTAGGCTTTTACTGGCAATAACTAACAAACTAACAAACACGCACACACACAAAGTTGGTTAGTTGGTTTTTCAGTTTCTTTTTATATTTCAAAGTAATTCGGTTAACATGGATACCAACCTTGAAAAACATGAATACCATAAAAAACAAGTATCCTTATCAATTATATTGAACGAGCCACTTACATTTTTGGAGCCATTCTTCATTACTTCCCGTTGATAAAATTGCCAAAAGGTTTTTTCTGAACACCAATACCTACGACAAAAGATATCGTTTAGAGAGTGGTTATCGATCCAATTTTCTAACGCAACAGATGGACGGACACTTCCTGGAGGAGCTTCAACTTTTTTTGTCATAAAAAGAGCCTTTATCCAACTTGCAACTACTGTTTAAAAAATTGGTTAAGCCACATCTATTTGTAAAAAAATGAAACGTATTTCAGCTTTGTCTTTGTCATTAAACATAACCTTTGTATATTTTACAATTGGAATAAGTTTTAATTTTATATTATTCAATAGAGGTTTCTAACCGACAATAGTGTCGAATGATCTTTGATAAATATACCTCAAAAGGACGATCCAAACGAGTGATTCAAAGATTTTGGATTATAAATTTCAAAATATGATTCATGAGTTATGTACTCATTCAAGTGAATCTGAATGATTCGATATGTTAACATTAAATAATGTAGAAATAATCGATTTGCTTAACAGAATCGAACTAAACGCAATTTTATCGTTCTATATGTAAATAGCTCAAAGTAGCCAATGTTTCCATGAAACTTTATAGATTTTGTTCTAAAGTTAGCTTTCGTCCTGGGTAGCTGTTTACGGTTATTGGCTATGTGGCTTTTGACTACCTAGATATTTCTTCACTTTGAGTAATATTTTGGACTTGTGTTAGCGAAAGACCTGTCGATGAGTCATCTAGCAAGCGCTGGGGTTTTATCTGCTCCAAAGAACCTTCTCTCACCGATGGAGTCCTATAAAAATGTTACTGGTGATTGCATTGGTTGAGTCATCACTTATAATTTTGAAAACCATAACATATAAATAAATAATAATAAATAAAATCGTTATATTCTCACCACAAGCTCTTACTTTAAGCCTTATCGTTACTAATGTTAGCTAAGTTTGTGTTAGTCTGATGCCCGAAATAGGTAAAAAATTACCCGTTAGCACAGGTCATCAGGCTCCCACCATCTCGGAAATCTGAGACAATGAAGATCGAACTTAGATGTGATAAAACCAATAGAATTTAAATAAAAAATATCAGATGGTATAACAAGTTTAAATGAAAATTACGTGCAGTTACATATATTTTTATAATACCTTATGTTTTCGTGTGCTCGTGTGTGTGTGTGTGTGTGTGTGTGTGTGTGTGTGTAACTTAAATATGGTGAAAATATTCAAGTTAGATTACTAAGTAACGCGTAATGCATGGAGAAGTAGAGCTTGAGGATGTGTTAGATTTCGAGACATGTCGATTCGAACTGATCTATAAATTGAGAATCTTAAACTATTTTTAGACAAGTAGGTGATGTCATCCGGATGTCGACAATAACTGGATAAGTGATCGGCTATTTGTATTGCCTGGCAATTGTACATGCCAAGTCTTATTTGCTGTAGATTTATTGAACTCTAAAAATGCCATTTGTTGTTCCTCCGTAGATGTGCGATAGAAACTGTGGATAACTTGACCTGGACGCTCGTTGGCTACTGACAATTCTATGTTATTTGATAGGGTTTCCTATGCTCTATTATCAGATCTATCTGATGCATGCTTCACAAAAAAGTAGTCCGAGGATACTAATATAGCGTAAGTGACAAATTAGTATATTACTGGCCTGACTTTAGATGGTAGAATACTACCAACGATTATAAAAACGCAACAACGTTTACGAAGTTGCATTAATAATGAAATCATAAATCTAATCAGCTTAGTAACAATAGTGACAGAATTCAGTTAATCTATAGACTTTTAATTGTATAGATTTTTTCTTTTGTAGCGATTGGAGTGCCCTCATTTTTATACAGATTTCACATTATCCAAGGACTTGTTTTTATTCTTCATCTAGATAAATTGTCAATGAAGGGATTAATAACAATTTAATATTTGCACAAACGGTTTTTGATATTACATTTACGACTGTTTATAGGGATCTCCTTTTAAGTATTTATATACTTGTACCAGGAGACCTCGCTCCTCCTTATTCATTAATTCGAAAAATACTTGTAAGGCCCCCTTTTTGCAATATTGAAATAATTAAATAAAAAAAAATAGAAAACAAACTATATCGCAGTATTACTCATTAATTTGTGAATAAAAATAACTCAACGTATTGGGCAAAACTATTTGTACAAAACAATTGTTTTTAAAAACCCTTAAAGTGGGCCTGTTTAGGAACATAGGTACTTATCGTGGCCAAACATTCATAATTATAAACAACGTTAATTTATAAACGCTATAACGTAACGAAAAATATGTATTCTGCAAATCCTAACTTAACATTTGAGATCCTTAGATAAAATCAGTCTATTATGATATTTTTAGTCAAATTTGTACGGTGGGCCATCGTCCTAAGATGTAAAACTTAATCTTATTACAAAACAAAAATGTTTAAATAAAATCAATAAAGAACACTTTTGTGCCGTTATTCTAACAGTATCTTTTTCAAAAACAAGATATTTCAACATATTGAAAAAAAATCTTCACGATTTTGGGGGTCTTTTCAGAAGTATGAAATAAAACCAGAAAATCTAGTTATTAATAAATTCAATGTACTTTATAAACTGTATTTATTAAGTGAAAAAGAATCAATTTTGTTTATTCAGTACCCCGTTAATTAGCAAAGTTTATCAAAGAAGATTACTTAAGTTTATTAAGTAGATATTTGTCCGCATCTGTTTTATTTCAAAATAAGTTCCAATGATCTAATACTAGTAACTTTATCTGAAAAATAACCAATATTTCCGGGCTTTTATAGCTGGGCCATCTTCAGAGCCTAGGTGATGGGCCTTTATAGCGACTTTACCCCGATAATAAGAACTACTTATTTTAAGTAAAAATTAACGAAGAAAGTGCGCGCCTGCGTGCGTGCGTGCTAGCGTGTGTGCGTAAGTGTTTATGTGCGAGTTTGTGTGTACGTTTGTTCGTCTCTTGTTATTTTAATATTTTTTCTATTTCTTGATAATCTCCACTTTTAAGCCATTCAGTTAAGAGTAATTTGCATTCTCGACTATTTTTAGAGTAAATAGTTATTTTTTTATTTATGTAATAGTATAAATGCGAGGATTGCTTAGTCTACTGCCGCCTAGTACATGCTGTTTTTACAGTTACATTTCGAGCCACACTTATTTTTCTCCTTCTATTTTCAAGCTCTGAATTATATATTAGAGTCTTGTATACTTTAAGAATGAGTCTTAATATGTGTAACTTGCGAACTATAAGAAGTTCAGAAAGGTAGTATAAATTTGGCGTAAGAAATCTGTAGGGCTTAAAATATATAACTTTAAGTAATAATCTTTGTGCTCGTTCTAAGTAAAAAATATTGTCTTAGTAGCGCCTCCCCTTACATAAATACAATATATCAAAATTGACTGAACTAGATAGACGTATACCTCTTTTAGTAACTCTGGTGTTGAGAGATATCTTGACATTTTAAAGAACAAAAATTTTCTAACCCTTGTTATTAAGATTTCTATATGTGAGTAGCAGGATAAGCGCTGATCCAAGAGAATACCTAGATATTTTGTGCTGGACACTTTATTTATTTGAGAACACGAGCAATAAGATATATAGTAGCAATAGAATATGAGTTTGCTGCGACGAACACATTCCTAGCTTTTCCCATAAATAACCAAAGCAGTGTCATCTACGAAAGATAACATTTGCCCATTGTATAGTGTCATATTGCAAAAGGTTATTTTTATATATGTATAAAAAATAGAGTCGGCCCCATAACGCTTCCTTATGGAACTCCGTAAGTGATGGTATAGTCGCGACTAGAATGTTTTAAATTGTAACTGCGGTTTGATGAGATCATTAAAAAGTTATCAATCATGAATACATTCTTATATTCCACCTTTTACTTGCTTTTGCCTGCCTTATTATTAGATACCTACCGATAAGAAGAAATTTGGAAGCTAGACTCGGATTTAACGAAAGGCACGTTATTTCAAACAACTCTGGGGTCTAAATGATGATGACAGTAAGCCTGCAAAAAATTAAGCTTTTATCCAATCTTGTATTGCATTTTCTTTTCTCATTTTTTTTATTCCGCTCTTACTAAGGGCTTTTAAAAGTTTTAACAATCAAGATTTTTTATCGGGTAATAGTTATATCTACATATATTTACTATTTACTAGTAATATTTGTAAAAATATTACTTTCGATGTTGAAGGTAGTTAGCGTTCAACATTGGTGGAACGATACTAGCTCATAGTAGATGTTGAAATACGTTTGTAAATTTCGACATGTTTGCCAGCGTCTCGGTAGCTCAGCGGTCAGAGCACTCACCCTCATAGCGAAACATAAAAAAGCAAAATCTAGCAATTAATAATTAATTTATAGATTTTGCTTTATTCGTAAAATGTGGGATGTTAGTGACAAAAGCTATTGCTTTTTTCTTCAATTAATTATTACTTGCTAGATTTTGCTTTATTCGTAAAATGTGGGATGTTATTGACAAAAGCTATTGTTTTTCTCCACTGAGTGGATTGCTTAAATGTGAAGCATGATTTATTACGTTATGTTAATTATTTAATAGTAATGATATTATTGTAAATTATTAAGTTTCATATTCAACAGACTTCCTATAGCTTCAACAATCGAAAAAAGACTGCGTACTGTAGCGCCCTACGCGCGCTCCGGGATCTTTATCTCGTTAATTCAAACGGCTTATTTCACTTTATCATTTATTATTTTATTTATATAATACAACTCCGATTACACTCTCAGACACTACTGGTGATTCTCTTATTTTCTCTAGCCTTCAGGATTATTCTATATTTTAAAAGGGTGACATTCCTTGCCATAAAGCAAATATACGTAAAGAGGTGGAATGCGGTGTCAGATGCAAGGAGGTCACCACATTCCCCCCGTACCGTTAAAAAAATAATTAATCTAACAGATAAATATTTTTTCCAAATCACCAGAAGTTCACTAAACATTCTACTTCTTAACTACCTGCCTATCTGGGAAACTTTAACAATTGACATGACGGTCTTTGCTACTAGACTGGCTCTTACAACCTGATCAATGAAAAAGATTATGGTTGGAAAAACCCTATACTTTCAAAAACCCAGATAAAAAGAAAATACACGTCATGTATATATTTGCGAATTATTATATGCCCTTTAACATTATATTTAAAATTAATCATTTAAGACTCGGGCTATATAATACCTAACTCCTTTTCCTTTACTGGCCATAGAATTAAAAACATTTTATTTGTTCTCTAATTAGTCTGTGGTCCGAGATTTGTCAAATCTGACACAAGTCACTATATTGAAAATTATATTAAAATCTTTGTGAGAAGCACCAAAAATAGAAAAGTGAACTCAACAAGCAACAAATTACTTGATGAGCGGATCACCTCAGAGAAGACAAGTACGTAATTTTCATTACGTAGAATTAAAACGTACGATACCATTCATACTTTATATGCACAAATAAAAACTTACATTATTTGTTTGTGTTATAATGCATGTTATGGACACGAGAGCCATTAAATTCCACAAAGAAAACTGACAGTAAAACTGCGAAATATTTAAAACTTTACCATCAAGCTATCATTTAAATTATGCCTACCTCACCAAACCCAACTATATTCTTCCCAACTAAACCAGCATGATACCTGTCAGACACCAAAATCTGACATCCATTCCTTATGGGATAATTGGACCTGGTACCACTACTTAGTTTTCCTACGAAATGACCAACTCACAAGCCTATCTCCTATCTCCTATCATATTATAATAACATTTACTTTCATAACAAAGACCCTAGCTAAAACGTTTTTCTTTTTTCAGTGTTCATGATGATTTGTGCCAGTATGAATGGTCCATTTGTCTATTCTCTTCAGTGATCATCTCCAGTCTTAGTTGAATGAGTAATCAGCATCTCAGGAACCATGGAACAAGTTATAAAGCATCAATACAGAACAATTACAACTATAATACAAGTTTACAACAACAGGAATTCCCAACATTATCAAGATTATCAAATCTTATTGAGAGATTAACCATTAATTAAAATAACTGAGCAAAACATTGTTTTCCTTTTATAGACTAAGTGAGAAAATTCATATAAGTAATCTTAATAACATATATATTACAAAACAAAACTTTTCTTTATAACATCTAATTCTAATTTAAATCTAATCCTAACTTCTATAAATTTTAATTTTACGAATGGTCCATTCAATGTATATTTTAAAATATACTTATCTTAATCTAAACAGTTTTAATCTATTCACATGAACTAATAGTTTTTGAGAAGTACTCAGCTTTTTTATCATATAATTGTTATTATCAAAGCATCGCACAATTTTATAAGGACCTTTGTATTGGCAACTTAATTTATTGCTTACTCCAGTAACTCTTTTCGGACAATGTAATAAGACTAATTCTCCACGATTATAAATCACGGGACATGCCTTTAAATCATATATATGTTTTTGTTTTAAACGCGCTTTATATAAATTATGTCTCACTTTATCTATACAAATTCCATGCCTATATTGTCTTTGTACTAAATTTAATGTCTGCATATTGTGGTTTAAGTTCACATCAGAAGCCATTACTGGTTCCCTAGCAAAGACAAGAAAATATGGGGAATATTTTGTCGAAGCTTGCTTCGCACAATTATATGCAAATGTCACCATTGGTAATTGTGAACACCAATCACGTTGTCCAATATGTGTATATTTAGACAGCATATTGAGTAAAGTTTGATTAAATCTCTCTACCAAACCTACTGTTTGAGGCAATTATTGCCATGGCACCTTTACTGTTACCTTATTCTTGTCTGGACATTGAGGGCGCCTTTTAACTATTCTAATTTCTTCTAATTGTTCAGAAATTATTTTATATTGTTCACTGGACACTCTATATGGTGACCTATGAATCGGAACTTCATTAATAGTGTCTATTTTTTCTTCCATTAAATTACATTTGCCAAGCTCATTTTTATCAAATGCAAAACCTGACCGATAATTCATAACTAAATTATTCAATTCATCGCGCTCATTAAGAGGTAAGCCTTTAAATACATTGAATTCTGTTCCATTGTCTGCGACAGATGATTCAAATGTACATTTATCATTTTCCGGCACTAAATTACAAAAATACAAATAATCGCTTTGCGACCTCAGAGTAAACAGGACTGGAGTAGCCATTAGTCAATATCTCGTACATATTTTTCTGCCATTTTTTGCGGGGGGTGAGGTTACTACTACATTCAATGCCAGCACACAGGAACAAAAACTCTTTGCGTGTTTACAAACGCACACATGCATAATACGACAAACATATTTAAAATACACGCACACGTGCTTAAAATAGTGTGTTAACGTTCTATTCAAACACACGAATGTCATTGTGTGAGAAGTGACATGACATAGCACGAGAATATAGATATCGATAAATCAGTTTCGTTCAATGAATGAATTTATTAACTTTGCGTTAGTATTCCTACAAATACAAATTGAAACTTGATAGTTTATTGCATTTAAAAGATATTAACAATAGGTGTTATTATATATATAGAATTCACTGTGGACCCTTTTGCGTATACGCATAATGGAAAGGAGGAACTCTGAAACATTATTTTTAACAAAGCGATAGTGAATATAGTTATATTTCTCAGATTTTTACTTTGACCGATTGATTATTTGTATTTTTTTGCGATTTGCTTACATCACTTTTTGCAGGTATTTCCTTTTCAACTTATTTTTTAACCTAAAATTAATACATTTAAATGTAATAAACTAAAACTGTTATAATATTACATGTTAATATCTATTTGAAGCATAACTAGTTATATAATAAACTAAGAGGATCATTCAAGAATAACGTTGGCACAGCATGGGCAACTAATCTTCTTCTATTGTTAGATAATTTTTGAAACTGAGACGGCTCAATATGTATGGAACATATAGTACTTGTTCTTGAAGATGCCCAAGATGCCCTATTACCTATTACAAGCATGAATCCATTTTTTTCGTATGCTGTATTCTTTAGGAAAACTGAATATGAAAAATTAGATGTTTCCGGGCATATCAAAGCTTAAAGTATAAATACCAACAATTAGTATACCGCCTAGGGGCAGAGTATATTTGCCTGAACTACACATACCGATCATTTCTAATTTTAATACTGCAATACTATCTTCCAATAGCTTTCATTTATGTACAAATGACTTTTGGTACCACATACCTTACTCCTAGTATCTTGAAGTATTGCAGTTGGACAAGCCGGTTTTTAAAAGGAGCTATAAATGCTACAATATTAATAAAAAACTTAACTTAAATGTTGACGATGACATTTAGCTATTACCATACTAAAATGTCATCAAAATCCGTCGCGTAGTTTTTGGGTGATGCGTGCTCAAACATACATACAGACAGACAAAATGTTCAAAAATTAGTGATTTCGCTTCCTCTACTCTCATTACTAGCCATTTGGTTTAAGGTGGACTTGACCTGTTTTATTCTATATCTTTACAGTTTTATTCTCGTATGTATAATATCGCAGGTAAATAGTATAATTCCGCACTTTACATACGGCGTCATCAGTTCAAAATCACATACCTTATTCTTATTTGAAATCATCATTAATACCTGGTAATAATTACTGAAACAAACTGTAATTTATCTAAGCTGTGTTTTATTATCGTTAAGAAAAAGAACTAAGAAGAAGAAGAAGGGTATGTGTTTTTTAAACTGATGACGCCGAATGTAAACTGCGGAATTATACAATTTCCCTGCGACATACAGATTTAAATTAAAAATACATATTTCCAATTTAAGTATGATACTTGCATTCATTCATTCATTACTCACTCGTAAAATCACAATATCGATGAAGTTGACATCACTATTGTGCAAATTAATATTGTACAAATTAATAAGGGTTGCTGATTACAAAATAAAAACAATTTGTCCTGTGGCTCGAAAAAAAATTTTGGTTTCTCGGAAATGATCGGGTGTGCTGGTTAGACGATGGTACCCTTTTAACCGTGTCTTTTTTATGAAGTCAGGGACACTGGAAGTATATACAGCATTAGTACTCTTAATGTTTATGAGCGCCGCCCAGCATGAATAAAAGGACAAATAGTTTGATTATTATTTTAATTAATTATTTTATTTATTATTTTATATTTCCATGTTGTGTGGCAAAGAATAGGCTTCAAGCAGCCGCAAAAGTGTAGGTATGTACTTAATACTAAACTAAAAATAAACACGCAACGTACATTGTTAAAACGAAATTATAATTGGTAATTAATTAATACAAAATTACAGTTATTTATTACCAACAAACTTTTTCTAATTTTTGTCTTAATTAATTGAAATGCGATAATGGTCAACCCTAGGTAGTCTCGTGGGGAGTGCAGCCGTGACGTCATCAAACGAACTTTGAGCGCGAAATTTGAAATTGTAGTCTGCTAAAACATGAAATTATGAATTAAATAATAATCAAAACCTAAAAATTATGCTTACAAATGAAAGGTGACACCATCTTTTTGCATACTAGATATTTTCGATTTTTTTTTACAGTAGAAAACAGCACAGGCAGGCATTTTCGTGGGAGCTCTGCACGGTAAGACGTTCTGATTATTGTGGTTTTAAAATGGCGGCTCAACTAGTTTTATATAACGCACAGGATTCCGACGCTTGTGCATTTGGCAGAGGGGTAATGTTAGGCAAAGGCTACTCCAGTCCTGTTTACTCTGAGTTTGCGACAAAATTTTCGTCGCTGACTGTACGACCTCAATGGTGTTTTCAATTCTCAATACCTCCAACTTTAACATAAATTTACAAACCACATTATTTATCTGCACTTGACCATTCGTAAAATTTAACAATACATTATTTTGATACAAGAAATCTTGTCCCAAGATCATGTCTTGACTTATATTATTTACAACATAAAAACTATGAACAAATAAGACATTTTCTATTATAATATGCAATCTTATTTTACCTAGAACATTCAAGTTCACACCATTGATTGCCTTCAGATTCAGAACACCGGCGTCAATTATTTCTCCGAACATATCCGCCACGGACTTTGATATAACCGAGACTGATGCGCCCGTATCAATCAAAGAACAAATTTTTTATCCCGACACATTACACGTATAAATGGAACGAACTCACGTTTTTGAGGGGTTTCTTCTTGTTGTGATGGCGATTGATCATTCCCTTGAATAACATCAACCGTCTCCGCTCGTTTGGGTGCGTGCGTCCAGACACGTGCGTTTGTATGGTCCCCGGCTGCATTTCCCTTCGTAGATTGTGGTCTGGGTCTAAAATTGTAACGGGTCTGGGAGTAATTTGGTTGAGGGTGAGGAGGATTTGACACAGTCCCAGTAGGTCCGACAGTACGTCCATTTGGCTGTACTTGAAACCTGTCGTCGCCTGCTCCCCCTTGCATATGCATAGCTGGTGGTACAGTGGCCGCGTAACCACCAGGCCTCACGTTCCACGAGAGTTTCCCCTGTGTAGTGGAGTCAGCAATACCATGACTATACATATCTTTTAACTGTTTCAACACCTTTTTTAGGTCGGCCTTCGTTGCAAATAACTGTGGGGCTAATTTTTCTTTTAAATGAAATTTACAATTTTTTATAAAATGTTGGATGAAACACACTTCATCAATCGCAGATCCAGCTTTCGATGCGAGGCTCTCTAAAGAATAAAAGAATGTTAACGCATCTTCCTCGTGACCCTGTATACGTGCAAAAAAATTGCGATCGGGTTCGAAGTTGGAGCAAACTCATCACTGATTTTCTTTTGTAAATCTGAATACGTAATTGTTTCTGACAACGTCGATTTATAAAACAAAAACGCTGGACCCTCCAAATAAGCCCCCAAAACAAGCTTCTTCGCCTCCGCGTCGTATTTATTCACCGCAGCTACAACATTAAATTGATTAAAAAAATCGTGCACATCACCAGATAGTCCATCGAATCGCTCCATGATGACTTCTTTGCTTCTTTTCTTCAAAGTACGCCGTTCAATGTAGTATAAACGCTATACGCTATACTTTATACTTTATATACGTTAGGTATTCTATTTTATACGCTAATATACGCCGTATTATATACTTTATACGCATATATACTGATACCCGGCGCCTCCACCATGTAGCGCCCTACGCGCGCTCCGGGATCTTTATCTCGTTAATTCAAACGGCTTATTTCACTTTATCATTTATTATTTTATTAATATAATACAACTCCGATTACACTCTCAGACACTACTGGTGATTCTCTTATTTTCTCTAGCCTTCAGGAATATTCTATATATTAAAAGGGTGACATTCCTTGCCATAAAGCAAATATACGTAAAGAGGTGGAATGCGGTGTCAGATGCAAGGAGGTCACCACAGTACCTATATAAAAATTTGAGAAAATATAAATCTCACAGTAATTTAGACAAACCTCATCTCAACGGTAACGCCAATGCACCCCCAAAGGTCCATTATGACTTATCAAAGCAAAACTTTAGCACACTCCGCCAGGTGTCATCACTGAGCCGTAGGTAGTACAGGATAAAAATTTGAAAAAGATTAAAAAACTTCGACGGGACACGAAAATGCTCTCTTAATTAAGCGTTCAGTATCGGTCAAGTTGTTTAATAAATTACTTTTTAATTAGGAGGTTTAACACCTCTTAAAAATTCATTGTAACATAATAAAAGAAATCGATAGGTACTTATATTTTGCTCAAATGTTTCATTTAATTACCAAATCCCATAGTAAAATAGATTACGATTTGGTGTAATAAGGAAGTTAATAACCAATCAGAAAATATTTTAATAGCAAAAAATTGGTATTAGACAATTTTTATTAAAATTATATTAGATGAATCTACAGATCACGATATACTTTTGTTGTTCATTTAATATGGAATTTCTATTAATAAAGGTAGACCTACTTCACTTACTTAGTAATTATACTAAATACTCACAAATTAGGTCAATTGGTCGATGTTCGAATCATGTAATGTCATTATTTTTATATTATTTTTCATTTTCATGATTGGCATCCGGGGTTTCTTTGTAGAAAAATCTTTTTTTGTGTCTAAGTCATCTTGAATCTTTTGCTTAAATTTTTTTTTCGGAGTATAATAGGGTTGGTAAAGCTGAAATTGCTTTTGCTTTCTTCATTTATCACAACAGTTTTAAGCCATGATGCGCCGACAGTATTTTTATCATGATCGTTTACTCGGCTTTATTAAAATAGCGAGATTCTTGGGTCGTCTCGAGCAAAATTTTAATTTTTAACCTAATTAACATTAGCATTTTGTTTTTAATGTAAGGAAAAAGATGCCGACTTCCATTTAATGAAGTAGTCGTTAGTCCATGTTATTTAAAAATGTTTTTGAAATCAATTTTAAATTACACGTTGTTATGATCTAGGGTATTACCAAATAGAATTAATATTCTAAATTCACTATGTCTCTAAAAATTTATTTTTTTGAATTTGTTTAATAAGTGGTGAGTAACCATGTTATACATATTATACGTAGTTACTGTCATAAAAACACACACTTTTAATATTACTTGAAATATAAATCGCGGCACGAAACTCTAGCGCTGACCGTTATTGCGCAGAAGTAAAAATAAGATGTCTAGGGAGATACAGGGATACGCCCTGCCCCGCACACTTCCTAAACGCTCTACACGTTTCTACACGTTCTCTAACGTTCTAAATTGTTTAGTTGTTTTTTTGTTAAGTTTGTTTGTTGTGTTTGTTACTTAATTTACTGTTTTATTAAGTTTGAACAGTTTTTAAAAATTGAAAATGCCGAGAAGAATACTATTTTGAAAAGACAGGCACTGAAAATGGTGCATAATGTGCATTGTTTTTTGAAAACGTAATCATTTATTCCTTGAGACAAATCCAAAATAAAATTGTTGAAGCTACAAAAATTTTACTCGATCCGGACAGCAGCACTGTAGATTTAGGTCAAATAAAACAAACTACAGAAGTTTTTCAGGCGGGAAATATAAAATTAAATAGTATAATTAGTGTTCGATCAAAGAGTAATAAAAAAGTGTATACACAACTTTCATAGGACATATAAAGAACTTCTCACCGTCGGAAAGCTGAAGAAAAAGTTAGAGGAAGATACAAATTTCCGAGGCTCAGAACGAAGTCTTCTACGAATAATTAATAGTTTAGGGTTTCGGTGGAAAAATAATGAAAACTACCGAAAAGTTCTGTTTTAAACTTCAAATATACGTTTGCAACGTATCGAATACTTACGCAAAATAAAAAAATAGCCAAGAGGGAAGCCCATCCTTTCAAGCAGCAGATTTAGGTAGTGCCTAGTGTCGGTGGCTGATTAAGCAGACGCTGGATGAGAGATTGGAGAAACTGGTGGCACGAACTGCCCAGCCCCCAAAGCAGAATGAGAAGCCAACCGAGCGGGTAGTGGCCGCTACCCATAATGTTGAGAAGAGTGCAAAGGGAGCCCCCCTGCCGTTTCACAGGCCCCAGTCTGAGAGGAGGAGTGGAGGAGAAGCAAGTAGAGGAAGCGCGCGATGAGGAAGCGGGTTTCAGAAGAGTCAAAGAGTGCTGCACCTGAGAAGCTGGAGGGCAGCAACAGAGGGATAGCAGGGCCAAAACACTGCAAGACGAAACTTATCTCACCCAAGACGATCGCCGTCACCATCAAGATCTGGCCAGAGGCCGAGAAGTGCGGGGAAACCTACGCAGATATCATGAGGAGAGCGAGGGCCGCTGTCTCTCTTCATTATATGGGCATAGAGGCTGGCGTAGCATTGAGGAGCACGGCTACGGGCGCGCGCATCATTGCGGTGCCGGACGTCAGCGGAGTGAATCCGGATGCGTTTGCCTATGCGCTAAGAAGAACCCCAGGGGACGTGGAGGTAATTGGTAGGCCCAAGAGGACCATGGACGTGCGGATCTCGGGTCTAGATGACTCCCTGGATAAAGATAAGGTGCGCGAGGCGATAGTGGCCAAATCCGGCTGTACGAAGAGTACCATAAAGGCGCAGCCGATCAGGGCGGACCCAACCGGAATGGGGCATATCGCAGCTTTCATACTTTAGGGGCACAATTCGAAAAACATGATTGTTGGGAAAACGCGTTTAAAGATTTTTGAGCCCCTGTATTTTCACAAAATCGGTCATAAATAAATTAAACTATTAAAAGCAAAATCATAAAACATCATAAGAGTATGTCCATTAAGCATGAAATATTTATCGCATATTAAATTTATCCCAGCACTAGTTACTTGCTATTAATAGTTTAATTTATTTATGACCGATTTTGAGAAAATACGGGTGATCAAAATTCTTTAAACGCGTTTTCTCAGCAATCATGTTTTTCGACCCCTCTCGTCGCCCCTTTTCATCATCATCATCAAAGCATCGGAGCTTTTCTCTGAGGCCGCATGGGGGGGTCGAGAGGGGTGCTTGGCGTTACGGTGGCCACGGAAGCCCCTTGGGAACTATTGTTTCCAGAGGGCTTCCGCGGACGTATACGTCCCGATTGAGATGGAGAGGGGAAGTGCCTCGGTTGGGGGGTGTGGCGCTTCTTCTCCCCACCGAAAGGGGGCCAGTGGGTATCGGGTGGGAGACCGGCAGCTGCATTGCACTTGGCCCCCAGATGTGCGGGATGTTTGTGGAGGTCTCACCCCGTTGCTTCATCCCCCACGGAGCATAGGCGACGTCTGACGAAGGGGCGGATTCACACTGGTCCGGGTCGCGGAAAGATGCCGATAAGAGACCACGCGACCCTCACCAATGTGCTGTGGGACGCCGCGACCCTCACCAATGTGCTGTGGGACGCCGCAGGTTTTAGTGGGTTGGCCTCCAACCTTCATGGGAGCATGGAGGAGAGTCCCACATAACGTGTCCGCTATTCTCCCATACGTCGGTGTTTGCGTTTTCTGCGAAAAAAAGGTCTAGTGTAGGCTCCAGTCTCTAACAAGCACAATGACTGTTTGATTTTATGTTTTTACTTTTATATTTGACAACTGAACTGTCTAACTAACAGTCTGGCTAACTAATGTAATATTTATTAAAGTAATATTTGCGTGCGTGACAGTACAGTACTCAAATAGCAGCTAACCTCCACATTTTGTTCACCGCTAGACTTACTATTTGACATTACATTAAAATAATGTAATTTACATTATTTTGCTATAATTATTTAAGTACCTTTTTAAACTACTAATTTGTATTGAGTGTGCGATAGTATCCATTCGCAGCTATCCTCTCCACGTTTCGTTCAACGCTAGAGTTGCGTGCCGTTAATTATATCCGTTACATTAGAGTACAATGTGTGTCTACTACAGATATAAAATAATAAATGCCATGGATCTAATACGGATATATATATTACGGAATAATATGACATCTGTCTTATTTGGGGCTGTAATGACATATTTTAGGATTGAAGTTGATTGATACTCTTGGTAAGTACGAATTTTAACAAAGTATCTGTTAGGATAAAATAATGCATAATCGATAATGAAGATAAGTAGGAATCTTGTCATCAGATAATCTTCCTATTTACCGATGAATCAACTTAATTGAATGATGGATGAAAAAAAATGGTAGGCACTTTAATTACAATACAATAATAAATATTCAGAAATGCAGCTGCCACAAAATAACGTTTCACATATTGTTGCAATCCCTTCCCTATGGATATTCAATGAAAAACTTGAAAAGTAGAAACAGTCTTATTATAAAAATCCCGATTAACAAAAACATTTAAAACTTGAAAATTAAACTAATTAATAGTAGTTTATGATACTGTTGCATAATAAGGGTTCTTATAACATGAGTGTGTTTTAAAAAAACGAGCCGTAGGCGAGTTTTTTTATAGCATCACACGAGTGTTATAAGACCAAGTTATGTACAGTGTCATACACTACTTTATCTACTCTCATACTATAATATGTAAAACAATATTGCAAATAAAACGCTGAATATAACAACAAATCTTTTAAATGTCAAATGTTGGCGCCAAGGTGCAAACATCAATTGCGCATGCGTGTTGCGTCGGTCGTCGAGGACTCGTTCATTGAAACCTTTTTAAAGTAGAGGTTCAACCTCCTTGGTCCAGCTGGAGGTTGTATAGGTGTATCGTTATGATTAAAAAGTTATATTATGTTACAGGTGTCCATACAAGACCTGTATCGTAATTAAACTTTATTTTTATTATTTTTGGCCTGTACGTAATGTTTGTCATAAGCATTTTGTTTTCAGTTTTAGAATCTTTGTATTATAGTATCAGAGTAGATAAACATTTTAATGATGCACATAATGTAGTAAAAGCTAAAAAATTATAAGGTACCAGGTAATCATCAATATATCAATATATATATCAGAGTCAAATAAAATAGAGGGGCGCGTTGAATTTATATTATCTACAGTTAACCGTTTATATTATTAATGGTTTGGATGCATTTTCTCAATCGGCAACTTATGCAAAATGTGTGTAAAAGCAAATCCTGCTTTATCATCGTGCTACATCACAGATCGATCTTTTACTTTAAATAAATAAAAGTTCGATCTGTGATGTGGGTTTGCTCAGGTTGCATTACGCCTCCATGAATTTATTTCTGTCTTATAAATGCACTAGTTAGATTGGTAAGATATTGTGATGATTGGTACTTGGTACCTGCTTAACTATGTAAATTTTTACTTTTAGTACATTATCTGCATTACTATAAAGTTTCTTTATGATAAACCAATTAACTTAATTTTTGTTAAGTATTTGTGAATATCTACACAATTGATAAATTGTTATAGCCAAATATTTATAATATTTATAAATTTCTTTCTTTATATTGGAATATCTTGTATCGGAATGGCGTGATAAAAGGGAATATTTAAAAATACCAGCGTGTACTATTTTCACAGTTGAAAATATTTAAACAACAATAGCTGATTATGGTCCATTTTTAGATCAACTGATATGTGGTTTTCAAATAAGTAAGTAACTTGTTCATTATTCTTTACGGATTTACATAATTCCACGACTTAAAGTACCTTTTTTGCGTCTAAAGAATGTAAGGCTTGTCTTGGTTATTCCAGTCATCCCATCCAACTCTACCGAAGGGCCTCACTTCAGTGTCGACTTTTCAGAGGCTATCCGCAACCCGTGGTGTTTCGCCAGGTAGTAGGCCACTCCCGCGGTGATTGCAAAAAACGGCCCCGAGGGACCAATGGCAGTGTGAGGATGCATACTAGGGTTTTTAGTGGGTAGGCCTCCAATCCTCCATCGGGCATTAGGCCGGATAGGGGAATGGAGGAGAGCCCCACATAACAGTATGCGTAAGGCATTTTACGTAGTATAAAAAAAAAAGGTAGTAGGCCACTCCTCTGCATTCCAGCATAACGTGACTGTTTCTTCCGCTTTAATGTATCCTGTGCATAAAGGGCTGTTGGTGAAATCTAAGCAAAAATTAGCATGTTAAAATTGCCGTGACCAGTAATGGTGCTCGTGGACACGCGTAGTTCTGATATACTTAGCAGTAGTAGAGATCTAAAGATACGAGCGTCTAGCCGCTGCAGTGGGACTTACATTAAATAGTAACCTTTGTGTTGTATATAGATGAAGTAGCAAGATAATTATTCACCTTTAAATATTAACTTCCGTAAAATAATGACCCAATTCAATCAAATATTTGTAAGGTAATTAATCTTCATTAAGGTCCTTTATTTGTTTGAACAATCAATACCTACCTTGATGCAAACTACTCTATAGATAACATACATTGAAAAAGTTTTTTTAAGAATCAGCTCTATAGCTATTAATTCCTATCGCGTAACTTTAATCGCAAATTTTGTTTTTGTACATATTACTAGTCAATTGTTCTATGGTTCGAACCTTTATTTAGAAATTACAGTCAACGGAAAGTCTTCTAGACCAGGGTCGATAATTTTTGAGACCAACAAAAAAAATAAGGATGAAACCCATTGGAAAAGATAGAGAATATAACAAAAATTAAAGGAAAAATAATTTACGGGCAGGTCAGGAAGGGGAAGGGGGTAATTTTTAAGGGTAAAAAAAGTTTATTCCGATTTCCGGCGTAACTACAAGTCCTATGAAAAAATTTAATGTCAAAGTTGTAGGTACATAATAAAAATATCTACAACTTTTGTATTTATACTTTTTCCACATAACCTCAAAATTTATGTAAAAAATACAATTACCAAGTTTTTGTTTTTTATTTTTATCTTTTGCAAAAAAAAATTCACGAAATTAGGTAAAAACTTACCTTTCTTTGTCTCAAACACAGTTATTTTTTTTCACCTCATTTTGACTTAATATCGAAAAAGCACCTTAATTTTCAATTGAAAATCTCACGTCAAAATATCTGCTTTTTCGAAAAAATTGGTGCTTTTTTTGTTCGTTGAAATCTCTTCTTTCTGATGTTATAAAAATTCATTACTATGGTAGATGTTCTCAGAAAATGCAAACAATGATAATAACTATCTATAAAAAGGTAAGTTTTCACCAAATTTCGTGAAATATTTTTTTTTCGTAAAAGATAAATAAAAAAACCAAACTTGAATTTTTCACATAAATTTTGAAGTTGTGTGGAAAAAGTGTAAATGCAAAAGTTATAGATCTTTTTATTACCTACAACGTAGCCATCAAGTTTTTTCATAGAACTTGTTGTTTTGCCAGAAATCGAGATAAACCGTTTTTTACCCTTAAAAATACCTACCCTTGCCTACCTCAGATCGCCCGTAAATTATTTTTTCTTTCATTTTGTTATATTCTGTGCCTTTTCTTATAGGTTTTACCCTAGGATTTTCTTTTTACTTTTTACCATTTTTAAAATTATCGACCCTGGTTTATTTAGAATCAAAGGTTAAATCATTCTTATTAAAATCTAAAATTTAGGGATTTTAAATGGTTAAGAATCCCTGTAGTATTTTATATTTTTTTACAATAACGAATAATTTTTCACGTTACTTTTATAAAAAACCTTAAAGAACTTTCCATATTTGCCTTAATAAGTAAACACGTACCTAATTTATTTGTATTATGAATGTTTATATTAAAACCTAAAATTATCCTACCACATAAAAAAATAAACTTTCTTTTCTATAGGTTTTTCACCAGTCAGTTAAAGGACATTTTTAGTAAAGAAATAAGCTATTAATTTTTCATGAAAATGGGTAATAGTTGTAATATTTATAAGGATGTTTACTTTTAATAAGTAAGCAAACAATTACATAATATATTCGCATGCTAAAATTTAAAATAAGATCATTAGTTTTTACTACTTTGAGTTTATTGAAATACAGGAAAAATATTTTATGAAATAAATTACAAAAATACTATAGCAGGTATCTTTATTGTTTATTTGTAAACAAACAATTTTTATTCTGTTCGTTGACAGAATGAATTATGTGTCGTAATATCTGCGAAATAAAAAAAGCTCCTGATTTCCCCATAGAGGTTGATGCATTTGTTTTCTTCTGAATCACCAATCACCTATTTCATTATTCCCTATTGTTGTTACAGGTACATTAACGGAGAAAGAGAAATATGCTTCATTAAATGGCCTGATGGAAGTTATCCTACTTCTAAAACAGATTATTGGTAAGATAACACTCTTCGTTTTGGTTTGGTACTAAGTTTTGAACAATTAACCTTGCAAAAGTGTAAACTAAATTATGCTTATTCATTTGTTCGTGACATCTATATGTAAAACAAAATCGCCCAGTTAGTTCAAATTTAGTATTGTTTCACACAATAAAAAAAATTATCGTACAAAATTTAAGTTTATTTATGATTTTTATTGCTTTAATTTATTGATTTAATTTTTTAATTTGTTTGCGATAGCCTGGTTTGACCCAAATTTTATTTGAAATAGTAATTGGCACCACCAGTGGTAGGTATAAGTGAAGTTCGATGAAAATTAACCAAACAAATACGGAAACGAAAATGTTTGCATTGAATGTCAATTTTGAATTGAGTATATTGTTCAAGTTGTTTCTTTTTTTCCTAAATTGGCTTTCCGGAATTCAAACGATGCCTATCGCCGATTGGCAGTTTGGCTTAAGGACTCACCTTTAATGTAACGGTCTGTGCTATCAAAGTAACATCGTCGGATTTTTTTAGAACACAACTTCGCCTTTGGTAAGACTGCGACACATCAGCATCGGTATTTATTTATTTATATCTAATTTTATTGTTTTAAGTAATATCATTCGTTTTTAAATTCACGATAGGAAATAGTATGGCATTTATTTCACCTGTTGTTAAGTGACGACAAGGCCAAAATATGGCAAAATGCGTCAACAAGCATACTCAAAGAAGAAACTTGCTATCTCACCCCCATTGTCGGCAAACATGGCGTATGGAGATGATTTTTTCTTTAGTAAAAAGTTATATCTGACAAATCCTATTTTATTTTATACATTAACTTTAAGTTTTACATCTGGGTTTACTTTATTATAATTTGTTTCGACATCGTAGTTAGTACAGCGATTACCAAAGATTGAAACTTTATTAAACAATTCTGAAAATATTGTCGCTGAAGTTTGATTATTTTTGTTTTAAAAATTGTGTTTTTTATAATCAATTACGAGATCGAGCGAAGTATCAACACATTGACTGTTTCTATAAATAACGTGTTTCCATCTCATCGGTGTTCATAAATATGTGCATAAAAAGGGGCTTATTTAGTCCTAATTTGCAGGCGCGTCATCTGATTTACACAAACTCATTTCATGATTAATCTTTTTGATTTAAAGAAACTTTCTTATTGACGTTGTATTCTTATTGACAAAGAACATGATATATTCGAACATTTTTTTTTTAATTTGCTCATAAGAACACAACGAATAATAAGGACCAGTAGGAATTATTGTATGTTTAATATAAAATGTCAGAAACTTAAAACATAAAGATATTTAAGTATTCTTTACAGAATAAACTTAAGATAACAAGTCATGTAAAGATGATTTGAAAGTAATTGTTATAAATAAAATATTATAAGTAGACTGCGTCACTTACATATGGGCTTATTTCCTTCACATTCAATTTATATTTTCATAAACTTTTAATTAACATGCAATGTGTGTTTGTCCGGAGGAAATCTTGCTACTCAATTTTGAAGAATGAAGAATCTTTAACCGATTGAGTTGAAATTTTTATTGTTTTTTGTTTCATTAAAATCTTATTTTCCAGCTACAACATCGTGTTTCTGTCCGTGACCTATGTACTACCCATGTCGGTTATGGTATGGGCTTACGCGAGGATGAGCGCCGCGCTCCGAGGTCGAACTATTGGGGAGTGTACTCACCATCAGTTGCAGGTTGTTCGAGCTAAGAGAAAGGTTAGTGGCAATGGATTAACGTAGCTATATAAAAAACTATGAAGAACCTCTTAACTTCTCATCGATTTTTCTCTTCCTAGGATATAAACAATAAATATTCATGACGAGTTTCATAAGTAATTATTCGTATACCACAATGTAATAAAGCTGTACCAATTATAGAATAATCTTTACTACCAGTATCACATTTTACGTTTAACTTGTTTGTCTTAGATAACACAAAAATCCATCTGTTATTGTTTACTTTTTGCAAAATATTTAAATTACCTTATAGTATATAGTTTAGAGTAACATTCAGGTGGTACAGATAGTACGAATTCGGTTAATAACTTGGTATCACATGACATATTGGAATTAGTAGAATATACAGATGTCAATGGACATATCGAATAATCATTGCTTAAATTAGGACATTTATTTAGGTTTTAACTCTATCATCAGTTATAGCAAGATTTTTTAGATTGTAATAAAAGGTATTTTAATTACAAAAACAATACTTTTATTGTAATAGTAAGAAGTTAAATGAGATACATCTATCAAAGTATTTATATAGTCGATATTTAAAGGAACTGGGAAATCAAGCCTTTTGTTGATTATATTAAAATGTTTAAGCTCATTTAAGAGACTCGAAGGAGTGATAACGGCGGCTTGAAGCACGTTTGCCTTAGCAAGGAGTTAGAAACGGTTAAGAGTGAACTATATAAAATATTAACTACATTATTAATTCTAGGGATATATAAATATTCGTTATTATTTTTCGTTACTTGCGATAAAATAGTGATAATCTTATCTATTTGAGAGTTTAATCTTAATTCATTATTATGTATAGAAATAGTAGAATTAAACGGGTCAATTGTAGATTTAACTACATGTATATTATCTTTTATAAGATTAAAGAGTCATAATCAATGCTTGTGAGACTCACTGGTCTGACAAGCATTTATTGCAGCATTATATTTACGCGTATCTTCCGCGTCTAATGTTCTAAAGAAAAATTACAATATTTCTCTACCGAACTTTAAAAATCGTTTAAAACGGCTCGGGGTTCCGTTCCTAATAATATGAGATAGTGAATTAAGAGTTACAAAATTTGTTTGTCAAGTAGTGTAAAACGTCAAACATAAATCTAATGTTTTTATCATAGAATTTTGAATGTTATTTAAATGTAGATGTATGTATGTAAATTAAGATGTGAGTAATTACATTCTAATAATATCAAAATGATGAAGTGGTTATGTATATTAAAAGCTATTTGAAGTATACGGTAAAGGAAATTAAACTTATTCACCCGTCATGTTTACAGTTGGAAGTATTAGAAAATACTAATAATGGGTATATAGATCCCCGTCTAATAAGAAAGCAGAACTATTTATATATTCACTGCAGTCACATCTTGCTTCTCTAACTTCTCGTAAAAATACAATTGTAACAGGTGGCATAAACATTTATATACGACTAAGAGATAAGGAACCTGCATTTGAACGAAACAACGGAATTCTATATCAAACCATGGAATACTAGCTGAACACACCTTTATGTATAATACGACTGATAAAAACTAACTTTTGACCACATGATGCTTAAAATAAACAAATCTAGATACTTACCTACCTTCCGTAGCTGTACTTGAAACTTGTATTCCAGATCATAAAACTATTTTTCTTTCTATCTTTAACATGCCTAAAAAGTAGCAGCAAGTAGTTCAATAATATGCAGTGACAAGTCGGACAGTATTATCGAAAGTATTATTAAAAAAATAAAAAATAGTCTTAAACTAAACTCAACTGCTAGTTAGTATACCTAGATCTAAAAATATTTTTAATCTTTGGATCACCCCTGATATATTAAAATACATAAAAAACTATTTAAAAATGACCCCCAAAATGATATAAATAGATTAGGTATAGAAACTATTGCTATAACTTGATTGAAAAATTAAAACAAAGCTATGAAAAAGAGCTTATTGAAAAATCATTACATAACAAAAAAACGCTTTGGGAATCAATTAAAAGTTTAACATATACATACTAACGAAATATGTAGTCAAGATGAAGAATTGATACGTATAAAATCCTTCAGTACAGAATCTTTTTACTACATAAATAATTATTTTGCTAATATTGGTGAGCCGCTTGCTACGCGTATTCAGACAAACTCTAATACGGACTTAAATAAACTCCCGCTCCAAACTAATACTTTTGCCTTATTACCGACTGATTATTACGAAGTAAATAGTGTCTTAATGAGCCTTAAATTAGAGAATACAGCTGGTTGGGATAACATACCTACATTTTTCCTAAAAATTGCTAAAGATGAAATAATCTCCATCTCAATGCCAGAGGTAAAATAATCGCTTTTATGAAAGAATGGAGTTTCCTGACACAGGCCTATGAGCTTAAAAGGGGATTCACTACAGAATTCACAGCATTCTTGTAATTTGTTTTTTTGAAAATAAAATATTTTGTAGTTTTTTTGTAATAATCGTTATAAAAATTGATAGTGTTTACAGAATCGAATATATACCTGGACTGTGCGCAATAGGCAAAATAGAAGATGTTGCTAGGCTAAGATGCCAAAGCGTTCTGAAAAGATATTGATATAATAAAAATATATTAACAGTTGAGCTGGCTTTATCTCGTTAGTATGACATTTAATATTTTTTCTATTAATAGATAAGGTGACGTTGTGTTTGCCGCTCACCTTTATGATTTTGTATGGCCCTTTCCATATGGGATATAAGGCCTTTCGGAGATGGTGATGGTATAAACCATATTTAAATAAACCATATCGTCTGTTCTATAAGTAACATCACGAGATTTAGAATCTTAATATTGTTAAAAAATTTTTTTACTGTTTATAATATCTTGGATGGCTTTCTTTCTGCAAAGTTGCATCCGATATTTTAGTGCACGAATATATTCATTTTAAGTAGTAGTAGAATTAGTATCATATAAAGAACTAGGTATAGACAGTTTGTAACAGTATAGCAACTCATTAGGAGTAAATTCGGTAGTACCTACAGTGTGGCGTAGTGTTATAATTATAAGCTAACAATGTCAATCGTTATGATTTTTGTTTACGAAGGACTTTAAATATTCTTTCATTGTAGCGTGTGACCTTTCGAGGGCACCATTTGTTTGGGGGTGATATGGGGTGGTAAAAAGAGATTTTATCTTTAAAATTTCGGTAAGATCTGAAGTAAAAGATATGCCTAAATCGGTTAAAATAATTTTCGAGAACCCAAATTAAGAAATAAAATGGACAACATTTCGGGCTATCTGAAAGGGTAGGCACTTGAAAATTTCTCCAAATCATTTTGAAGAGTAAGAATAAACTTAAATAAACGGAAACCAGCTTCCGGTGAGGGGCCGGCGATATCGAGATCTAATCTATCAAAGGGTTTAGTAGAGGTAAAAGTTATCTCGATGGGTGCTTTATTTGATTTTCTTAAAAGCTCATTGATCTGGCATAACTTATAGTTTTTAACATATTGTTCAATATCAGAGCGCATTTTATTCCAATAATAGGTGGCTCTAATCCGATTATCCATGCGGCTTGATCTCGGATGACCTGCAATGGTCAAGTCATGATTTTCCTTCAATATTCTAGGGATTTCAACAGGAGTTGGATAAGTTGATTGATTTTTATAAATAAAGATTTTAATGTTAGAGTTATGAAAAATATAGGATATCATATTATATATTATAGTTTAGGTTTTCCTTGAGAAAGGATCAGAAAAATATGGCAAAGCAATATCGGTAACACTAAGATCTTCAGTTACGTATTTATTTCTAAGTTTAATTACTAACTTATAAACGTCCTTGAATTTTGTTTCTTCATAATGAACTTTAGTATATCTATAAAAATAGTAGTTTTTAAACATTCCAGTGAAATCTATAACAGTTTGAATAGTAAAAGGTTCGCGTTCGGAATTTAATATGTCTTCGGAATTGTCTACTTAAATGGATAATATTTCTTCGCAGTGAGGCATAGTATAATCGAAATCTAAAGAGACTGGACAAATGGTTGACTTTGACTTGTAAATGTAGTGCTTGAGTGTATTCTTCGATAATAGTGTTTGACGTAATAGATACATTTATAAAAAAATATTAAAATTTGAAGTAGTAAAATATTAGAATACTCACAGCATTACGATGTTCACTATCACTAACATGATTTGGCACGTGGTCGGAGACAAATTTGCGCTACTTAAAGCTCTGGCAGCAGCAGAGGAAACGTGGAGGGCGCTTGACGACAGCGGCGACGCGCGGCGTTTGCGATCACCACGACCACGTTGATGATGAAGTTGATGATCTTGGTGTCGAGGATGGATGTCGTGGCAATTTAGTCTGGCTGGGCTGTAGTTGCGGGCTTACTCTGACTATGAGACTGACCGACGACCTTGGAGTTGGTTATTGTGATGCAGGTGCGGGCTCCCGTTATTGAGCGGAGGCTGAACGTCGACCTAGGACGTATTTATGGCGGGTGATGCAGGCTCAAATTCAACCGAGACTTACTGTCGATCAATCAGGAGGGGCTCTGACCTCGGATTTGGATGATTTCTGTGTTTACTCTGTACGCTCTTCTGACATCATCCCACTTCTGACACCACTTTGTTGTGAGGTCGGCGCTGGTTGACTTTTTAAAAAACAACACACACCTTGAGACTCAAAATTTACTATGTAAATTTGGTACAGGAATTGACACTTCACCACTAACTACTTAAACTATCCGAATCCTTGATCCAGTGTGCGGGAGCGGGACTCGTTCCGATTTTCGCGAGCTCCAGGTCTATGGTTTAAAATGATAAAATAATATAATAGAAAAAACGCGATTCAGCGGAAAGTACAGTATGAAAAAATACAAGTACTTAAATAATAAAGTAAGCAATTTGAGGTAAGTAAACAGTGTTAAAATAGTTCGTTTAGAAAATTAACGAGACTAAAAAGTAGTAAATAGGCCGCTGTAAATAAACAGTTCAACTGTTTGTTTGTGTACTACTATTAGGTATAAAGTGAAATAAATGTCTGGAGCGTGGTTGAGTTGGTACCCGCACCCGAAGGTCGCGTTTATCATAGCAAATTATTATAATATCAAGGAAATTATAATTTGTGAAAGGCATTGATGTCAACTGATTCAATCTATAATAAATTACATTAAGTAACTATGGTAAAAGAAATCGGCGAATAGATAAGCATTTCTTAGGATGGTGAAATAAATAGCATTGATTGAAGAATATGTCTTATAATTAACCAACAGTAAAAGAAATATAAGAACTGTAAAAAGATATTCAAAAAATACTAGCAAAATATTTATGAAAAGCTAAAGTTCATTGTGAATTTAGTATGATAGCCATTACTGGGAAATAGTGAATTATTATGAAATAATCATAAATAAAACCTATAATTATAAACGCCTTTTTAATTTAATCACGTTCTAAATTTTATAATGAAATATTTACTCGTAGTGGGTATGATAATTTGATCTGTTTTACATTTTCGTGTCTTATATAACTGCACTGTTTGTAGTGCATTTAAAATAATCGTTTGCCGTTGCATGTATGTACACTTGACATATGATTTGGCTTCTAGGATTTTTTCACACCCAATATAAAACAAAATATTTTCAATAACTATACAATATCAATATTATTCTTATTTGTTTTCAATTACCCAAGTCAACATTTAATATGTAAATAAAATATAGAAGAACCCCTCTCTCGTTCGATCACATGCAAAATGTCTCCTGGTTTTGCTAGTAACTCATGCGGTACTCTGTCTCATTTTTGAATGGCGGTTTCTCTAATGTTTTAGTCTCAGAGAGAGGTATTCACTAGTTCAGCTCGATTTGCCAGCAAATTTTCACCGACAAACACGAAATCGGTTGGTTATAAGAAATATTTTCACCCATAAAAGGTGTCCGAGGTTCAATTATATTATTATTCCACTTAAAACGATATTGATTTTCCGCGTTGTTAAAAGGTTTTCTCCAGACGCTAGACCCGGATTAACTCATGAGTGCTAATCCGGGTTTCGTCAACAAAAGGCAATTTTCCCGCTTGTCTTCGATCTCCTCTTAATGACTTCGATGTTGTCTTTCCCTTAGTAATCTGCGTTGCGTTACGGCAGTCTGAGGTAATACTTTTGAGCAACAATAAGAACAGTTGGGCGGCATCTACGAGGTTACGAAGCAGGCTTTGATTTTGATTCTTTATTTCACTCGTAACGTAAACTTTTTCACTTAAATATATTATTACGTTCGCAAAAGCCCCGATAAACCTCGAGGCGTTTTCAAAATTACAAACAATAACAACCTTTCAGTTACATACGATGAAAGTATCTTGCGGGCACAAACTAAATAAGCGTCAAGTAGATATGACCTTATTTTGTATATATAAAAAAAACAAGAGAAGCTATAAGTTTGTTTTCTTTAATGACACAAAAAAATAAATGCTTCAAAATTTTTAATGTGTGCATGTATGTAAATTACACTCAAATTAAGAGGAGGTTTTCCCTTTGTTTTTCTGTGGTGGCACCTATCAATGTCAACATATTCAGACCCCGTCCGACTGCAACCATGACTGATTGCAAAAACTTAATCAAGCAAGATGCAGCAAAAAAATGACAATCATCACCTAGACCTTGAAGTAATAGACACAGAGAATCAGTTATCATCAATCAATCAGTTTAGATTATGATAAAAAAAAAAAAACAATTTTTGGGGAAGGCCTCCGACCCTTTCAGCAGAGATTATGATGTATATTTATAAATGTCAGCGCAAAAACCTTATCTTGTGTTTCTCATTTTTGACTTAAATATTTTGCCTCCATATTAAAATTAGGACAATTCAATATATTAAATAAAGCTATTGTGGTAAATGAAGAACACAACATTATTCAAATGGTTAAATTTAAAACAGTAGCAGGCATCGAATTATTCACTTAGTCTTTGAACAATAAAGTTACTTGGTTATAACTGAATTTATCGGTCTTAATTAAATCAGCCTTTTAAAGTGAAAAGGTCGTACCTTAGTTAACAAGTTTTGTCACAACTTAACAGAAACAAGTCTTTTTATTAAATAATAGTCACTTGATAAAAACAATTAAAATCCGTTAAGAGTATTTAAATTTGAAATCCGTTATGTGTTTTTATTTAATTTTTTGCATTCAC
This sequence comes from Calamotropha paludella, assembly GCA_927399485.1. Lineage (NCBI taxonomy): Eukaryota > Metazoa > Arthropoda > Insecta > Lepidoptera > Crambidae > Calamotropha > Calamotropha paludella. The sequence continues at coordinate 13,262,421 of OV656815.1, read as the reverse complement.
AATGCAATATTTCTTGCATGCAGGTGGTGGGAACCTGTGGGCTCGGAGGCGTATTTGTTTTTACACGCGTATTTTATATCTTACTGAAATCCTATTTCTAAATGAGTAGGAAAGTGTTACATAATTGCCATTGACTTGGTCATGCCTTATCTTATTATATTATAACATACAGGGCCAACAAGAAAGTTTTGCCAACAAATGTTGTTATTTATTTAAAATTTGATTATTAACAAGTAAAAGTATCATAGTTGGAATTTTTTTTCATATTTTTTGAGAGCTAAATTGAATCATCTTGAAAAATAGATCTACATCGGGAATATCGGGATAAAGGTCATTCTAAAGCAACCATCTACCGAAGAAAACATGGCAGCAGTGAAAAATTTTAGGCGAATTACACACGATTCAGCATATATTGCAATCGGACCGGGGATAGTTCGCAAGTTTCTTCATGAGTACCTCAGCGAAGCTCGAGTTTTGAAGCAGCTATAACAATGTATACGAAATTATGACTGGTGGAGAATTCTGGATTTACCAATGCGATCCAGAAACAAAACAACTTAGCGTCTGTTGTTAGTTAGGCTAGTTTCTTTTCTTTGACCGGGTATCATGTGTCGATTTTATTACAAAATCAAAGCAGAATTTACGCCGAATACTACGAAATACTTGTTAGAAGTTTTCACTGCAATGAGCTACAAACGAACGTAAACCGAGCGGTTTATTGCTTCAAAACGATAACGTAGCCGCGCACTCAGCGCCCCAAATGAGTGGTTTCCTGTCCAAGAAGCCGCCGCACGCAAAATTTTAGATTACCCTCCTAACAGTCCTGATATGGTATCGTGTAAGTAAAACGAAGCCTTTTTATTTCTTTAAATATATAATCAACTGAAAGTGTTATAATTGTAAATATTTATTAAAAATATGTTATCCTAATAAGGTGGTATTTAGTTTTCTCAAAACTCTCCGAGTGCCCCACGCACATAAATAAATAATATCTGAGTAAATATCTTGTACTTCTGAGATAAGTTTTGCAAGCTAATATGAATGCTGAGGATAATTAAGCTGTCAAAAACAGCGATAGGAAATTTATTTGTTATACCATAACAGGGCAAATATTTGCATGCGAAAAGATTTCATTCCTAATAACACAATTGATAAAAATCTTGAAATCAACAGAACACAATAATCATATTAAATATGTGAGAATTATACTAAAGGAAAATAACTTTAGATTACGTTATATAATTTTATATGTTTGTTGCAATTTTGAGGCGCGTCAATTTTTTCTAGTATTTTTCTATTAAAATTATGTATGTTACGTTACGTTTTAAATAAATAATATTTTATATTTTATGACATAAGTTTTATCAATCGTAAAATTATATCGTTACGCCCGCTTATTCACCCACGTTTCACTGTTTCACACAATACGTTGTGTTTGGTTTGTTAATAGAAAACCTTTATCTCGCTTTCCCAGGGAAGAGTTCAATTTTCCGGCTTAAGAAGCCATTTATGCGTGATTGTGTAACAAATATCCAGAAATAAAAAATACTTTCACAATAATAATAGGTATTTATAGGATATAATAGATCCTATAAATACGCATTGTGGCTATATAATATTCATAGATATTTCCCAACATTACTGATTTTTTTGCATTATTGAATATCAACTCCTAGTAACATCTTATACATATCAGTTCTCGATCAAACTCTTAAGATATATATAATAGGACTTGTGTACTTCTAATATTTTAATATTATTTTCAAATATTATGAGAACCGGCAGTTCCTCATTGAATTTCGAAATATTGCTATCTATAAAGTAAGACAGCATAGTACATTCTCAGACAAGTTCTACCTACCAGTTTTGGTGCATGCTTCTTTTGGAGTTCACTCCTTAAGAATTTACTTTCATATAAGACGCCCAGTATGAAAAAAATATGAAGAGTGTAATTTAGTGATCGTGCGCACCTTTCACTTTTCACTTTGAAGTTTTGTTTTATCGTTTTTTGTGCTAGTTCAAAACAATCGTTCTTAAGGAGTAAACTTCAGTCGAGCGTCAGAGTTGACACACACACTTTTTTATAGTAAATAGGTAAGCTCTTGATCGCTATCTCTCCTGATGGTAAGCGAGGATGCGATCTTAGGACGTGACTGGTATACTTCAAAACTATGAAATACTTAGTATTTTTTTTTTATAATCGATCACCGAAGACTTAAAACAATAGATTAATTTGGCTGATCTAATATGAGACAAGGCTGTATGACCTTTGTTTTTTACAAATAACGTAAATGAACAAAATAAGCGTCACAAATATCCTGCGCCGTGCGAGCCACAATAAAAATAAAATCCTGCGTGCGCTTTGTTGTCTTTTCGTATTGTTGTTACTCGATTTTCAATTATATTTTTCACTCTCGCTCATTACCGGACTCTGATTGTGCTTGCCTATCTACTAACCCGAACCTGACCATAAAATGCATAAACTGTGGTATAGCCACGCAGAGACTGCGGCGGCATATTCACACACAACTTATAAAAACACTATTAATAAACTTATTATTTTTGATAATATCAACTTTATATATGATAATATTACCTATGTAAGGTGTGGTGTTTGTTTTTTATTTAACCCATGTCTACATCTGTTTTTTCTATGTTGCGATGGACGCCAATATCAGTCACACATCCACCAACCAAAAATATTTATTATTCAAAAGAGATGTATTACAAATTCTTGCATATAGATTTAACTGACAGTTGTAGACCGCACTTTATAAATCTAAAAATATAGACTTTAACCTCGCTTTATAGATTGGAGCAAATTCGTAAGAAATAACATTCATTTATTTCCACAAGTGAAAGACAGCTACGCCAGAACAATTAATCTAAGACATAAAAACCGTTTAGCCTTAGGCCATTCTCATCTTAAACTCCATAGTTCAGGAACACAAGTAAACGCAATAAAAATTCATTCAAAGTTTTATAACAAAAAAATATTTATAAGAAAATTAAAGGAGTATTCGCGTATTGACGCAATATTTATTATATGAGTTGATAGTAAAAGTTATTTTTTTTCTTTTAACCGCATTTTAATAAAAGCTTTTTTGTTAAAAAGGTTTTTTACTTTAAATTTATTTCATATAAACTTATATGTTACAATATAAAAGATTACTACGGCACTTAATGCTACAATTTACAATATGTGCAATTTTTTGGTACATTTGAAAAATATCGTTTTATACAAAAAACCGTTGTAACTTATTGTGTATTTTGCCACAGTCCTGTGGATGTTGCCTAAATGTAACTTATCACAATTTAATCACAATTATATTGAGATTATATCTTTGACAACGAAATTAAGAGGTCAAAACTTTTTTCATAAGTAGGACTTTCTTGCAAAAGGATAATCTTTCATTTCTGATCTCAGCTTATCCATACGTCCGGATATGCTTGATATCCAGTTGAACCAACTATATGCCGCTTTAAGTGAACTTGCTTTCAGTTAAGGCTTTTTTTTGTGAAATTTCGTAAATCTTTTGTAATCTTTTCGTCAATCTGTTTTATTGAACCCATATGTTGGCTAGAACAGATTTTTGCATAAATAAGGCCACCTTTTGCACTATTTGTTCTCATTGCTAATTTCTATGTAATGTTTTATTTTGTGCAATAAAGAAGAATTATAAAAATTATTTTAATTTATATCTCATTCTAGAAAGCGTTGCACTCTAAATAACCTAACAGAGATCTAATAATTTCAATAATTATATCTCCAGACAAGAATCTTACTTAAGTGCTATTAGTATAATATAGATATTGAGATATTGTGTGAATGTATCATGATTTATTACGTGACGACAAAAACGCATGAAATCTTTAAATTTCGAAACTTTTACAATTGATGAATGTTCTTTTGTGCTTTATGGTCCATATTGTAGTCTCATTATGTTTATGATATATATTATGTTTATGCTCTGAAATCAAAATTTTATACATTTGCTACACTTAGAATAACTTTAAATAAATTTCCAAAACCCACTTTTCAGTTTCAACCTGCAAAAGTTTACAGGATTAATTCTATGCAATAATAGCTAATCTAGAAGAAAAATGTTGAAATCCGTTTATAAAGCAAAGTGTAAAACGAAGTTAAAGGGAACAACGCCATTGTGGTTATCGCGAGGTTGGCAGGTCATACTTATACGTCTAGACAATAAAGATTTTATAGGGCATATTTCCAGATGTATTTTTTATTAAAGGTGGTTTTACATAATGACTTGGTGGTCCCTAATCTTCTTATTTAGGTTAAGGATCCGTGTTAAGGAACAGAGAATGTTTTCGATACTAAAAAAGAATATCGTTTAAATTTTGTTTTGAACTTTTAGTCTAGCTGAAACGTGAAATTAGATCGTCGACTTTGTAGAACAATTCTCTTACTGAATATAGTGCCTAAGATTCCACATCTTAAGCAAACTTAAATTTATAACAAGTTTAATAATTTACAGGGTGTTTCGAAATGGACCTCCACTTTAAATGTACTTTGAATTTAGATTCCATTCATAAAGGCTGTCACATTCAAATTATTCAAGAGAGGACAAATAGTAAAACTTATATTATTTGTTGTTGCTCTTGAGGTTCATTCCGTTTTAGGTAAGAACGGACGTTGAATTTGCATACTTCCTAATTTATGAATGCAATAAGACGACCATAAATAAATAACTTGGGTTAATATCTCGTACTACCCCAAAGCGAGAAACTTTCCATAAAAAGTCACCAAGACAAAATTTTGACTAACTCTCTAGTAGGTAGAATATATTATACGCCATAATGATATGCCACGGAAGTTTCGCAAATACGCAAATATTAATTAACCTAAAATTGAAGAATATTTAAAAAAGATTAGGCAAATTAATTAAATATAATAACCAATAAAGCGTGTTGAGAATATAAATTGATGGGTGGGATTTGACCCACGGTCTTTCACCAGCCGTGGTATATGTAAACACTTTAACAAGTCTGTCGTATTTAGAAAAAGTTACAGTAATAAGTATTGATAAATTAATATTTTATTTATTCTGGGGTTAAGGTGGCCATACTCTATCGGTTGAGATTTTAGCTTTAATCTAAGTTAACCGAATGCGATCGTAACACAAGCTTTTAGCCATGAGGGGTTAGCGGGAATATAAATAACAGGTTTGTCACATTGTTAATATTCTTTAAAAAAAAAGTTACATACCTGTAATTAAAGGAATAGCAAATAAGAAATAACCATTGAAATGAAGCAGCATTCTACAAAGCATTTTGTGATCTATTGCACACAAAAGTAGTCCCCAAAAGTTATAAATTACAATATTGTTTACAATAAGGGAAGAGTGTGTTTGCCTTTACTTTATCGTATATGGACTTTTTTAAAGATCGAAGTCTATGAACAGAGAAATTAGCTCTTACAATACTTTGTAGTTGGCAAAATGTTATCGACATCTGCAATATACATTGATGCATATTACAGTAATTTCTCTAACTACAAATTTGTCTTTAGAATATATCTGTTATGGTAGGTCATACCTTAAAATTAACGAGTTTTGGAATTTTTACTACTTGCTTCTTACGAGGCAACTTTAGTTATTTGTAATGCAAGGCTGGAAAGGTGAGATTTGACCGCGGGATTTGGAGATTTTCAAACCTGAGCAAGCACATCCGCCGTACATTTAAAATTCTTATGTTTAACAAATATTATAATCTAAATATTATTTAGTTTTGCTGTTTTTATGATTTAAGGAACTAAAAGAATTAAATTAAACCGAAACGAAGTATTATGGTATTAATTTAAATAAGAATAAAATGTAACTTATAAAGACGATAATGACGACTTATCTATTTAAAGAAAACACACATATTAAGTTCTGAATCGTCATTATAGTAATTTAGTTCCTCAAATCATAAAAATAACAAGAATTGATAATATTTAATGTATACTATTTGTTAAGAATAAGAATTTTAATTGGTAGGTGAGATTTTATAACATATGATTAGATTTCGGACCTCACCCGAAAAAAAAAACTGTCAAAGTTATCTCAATTAGTCAATAAACATTGTATAGAAACCTATTTAAAAGTATTTTCAGATGCGTTCTGAAGTTTTGTAAAATCTGAAAGAATAAATATCAAAAATGAGCATCAGCGACGAAGATACCTATTTACCATTTTATTTAAGCTGTTTATCTTGCACCTAAAAATTTTCCTCGCTTAGAGAGGTTGAAAACTGTGTGTTTCGCTCGGCAGCAAATTTTTATTGAAACCCTCACTACGCTAAGGAATTTATCTTTGAACCAATCCTAGATTCCTTCACGTGCTCAGGTTTCAATAGAGGTAACTCGCGGCCAAATCACAACTTTCCAGCCTTGCGTAACCAATAACTATTGTTTTACTTGTATGCCAATATAAACGGCACGAATAGCATTATTGTTTGATTGAGCTGTCTTAGAAATCAATTGAGCGAACATTAATGGCAAATTATTTATTAAAGTTATTAAAATTTGGTCTGCTTATAGTCTATCGGTTTGAAAGTTTGTTTTGAATAATTAAGAAACACGGATATATCAACAAATTTCGTAATTTAAAATTAAAATTTCGTCATTGCTTCATGTCGATTTCCCGCAGAGTCGTTCAGAAGATATAATAAATATTTATAAAGCCTAACCAACAGGTATTTTGATACTATAAGGTTACTAATACTAAGGAATACTAATACCCAATATACCAGATATTAGTATTCAGGATGCAGCTCACTGTTTCATTTTATTGAAGGAAAAAATTCTACACTTTTAGCATTCACACCTTCACGCCTGTAACCTACAGGTATGTTTGTGGATTTTTAACATAACATATACATATGACATAACATATTGCATTAGCATTTTACTTTATATTTAATCCTGACGTTTCGACTCCTTTACAGGAGCAGTGATCACAGGTATATGCAAATATCCGTTAACAGTTGTTTTGTTTAAATGTGTAAAAAAAACTCAAATATTATGATATCATGAACAATATCAATTGATAAAACAAACTAATTCCTATTTACTTTAAAAAACATTTGGAACTTATTTTAAATAATCTACATATATATTTAAAAAAGTAAGATCCTTCCAGGCTTCCTTCGATATAGCGGCTATTTCTGATGGTGCCAGACTGTCGCTACCCGAGATATCAGACCTTGTTGCCAGAGGGCAATTGTCATGCTATCCGGTCCTGTTCTATCATCCCGAAAATACTGTTTGGTTCAAGGACAGCTGGTAATTTAAGTGACAAAAAGGCTCGACGGATTAAGTCTGCCTCCCAATCACAGACGGCTTGATATATCAAAAGTTGTTCTGTATAGGAGGGTTACAACGCTGACCGGTGAACAAGCAGCTAATAACTAGCCTCTTTCGGACGAATGGCAATGAGACGAACACGGTATTTATCCTTAGGTGCAGAATTTGAATTCTGATTCTAAATTATGAAATTTCATCATAAATTTCATGACTGATGGGTTGACGTTGAGATGATTTTATGAAAGAAACCGTCTTATTTTTAAATTTGCCGAAGCCCAAGTATCCTCAGCTTTAGGCAAGTACCAACACAATTTTGGCATCGTATAGCGACCATTTTTATTATATGAAAATAAAGATTGTGTGTAGTATGAACAGAACATTTAAAGGCTGGCATTAAAACGGATAGGGATTTACGAACATGATAGACCATTTAAATAGCAAATCAGGATTTCTAAAAGTGATAATTCAATTAAATCGAGTTATGTTAAAACTTCCCGAGAAGCGTACAGAGCATTATGTGAGCAAATTTTCGGACCAAAAAACAAAAAGTATGATAAAAGGAAAAGGACCACGTGATGATTGTTATAAAATAATAATAATAAGGGGATTGATTAATTAAATAATATTTAATAAATACTTTACATTAAAAAAGATTGAATTCTAGGCATTTCAAGAAAAAATAAGTTTATTGTTTTTTAATAATTTTTCACTGTTACATTACCAAAGATAATTATATAATTCCGGAACGTTATTTATTACCTGAGAAAGTAACATACCTCTGTCAGTCGAGTTCAAGGCATTTTTACCGTCCGTCTTTAACTAAACTTTCCCTCCATTGCGGTGTAAGCTGATGCGAGCGGCATGAACCTCCGCTTTGCAAACTCCTTTACGCCTAGAACCAAGTTGAATGGACTATAAAAGGACAGAAGTGGACAAAGACATAAGTTTACGGCAAAATTTTGGAACATAACTAACGGATTGTCAAACTACGACAATAGATCTGATGGCATCATCTTTTTTCTTTAGTGCAAATAAATTTTCTCCATTTAAGATGTCTATAATTTCAATGTTGATAACATTAGGTTGATAAGAGCTGTGACGTCGTTCAAAAGCATCTGAATCACCGTCAGCATCGCAGTAGCAGTGGTGTCCAGCACTTACTCGCCCGCCAAGAAAATATTTGGCTCGCGACTATAAAAATGGGCCCTTCGCCATATTAAAGTGATACACGCCTAAAGTGATAAAGTTAACAAAAATATTATTTATTTGTTGTCATAATACAAGATGTCATAACAGATGTTTATCTAAATACTCTTTATAATAATGTAAACGTCATCCTATCATGTATCTGCCGGCTAAGTGCAGTCAATGGTTGGGTTTGGGTTACCCGAGATATCACGATGATACCGCTGGTCGACCAAGCGGATACGAGTTTGATCAATAGAAAATAAGACTTTTTCGAGGTAAGGAACAATCGGCTGTGCCAATTTCCTGTAAACTGCCACCGAAACAAGTTATATCAATAGCTCCTACCAGAAACCTTCTGAAATCAACATAATACATTAGCTTATAGCATTCGTGAGCCCGAGCCTAATAGAGAAGTGGGTGGATATATATTGTGGAAATAATTTCGGAATCCAGTTTCACTTTCACATAACATATGTTACAAAGTGAGTGATGGACTGAATACAACCCTGATAGGATGTTGCAAATTTATACTTTAAAAATAGCAGGCTAATTATTAAAATAGAAAGGAAGCATTCCGAGAATTTTCTGTTTTAAGGTGTTTTTTTTTGTTATAGTTTTACTCAGTTATGATTTATTGAGGTAGTGTATTATATATTTGGTAAGGGCAGTTTTGTACATCTGAAGTTTAGGTTCAGATAGAACAGTATGTGTTGTCGTCGAGGGTTTTTAGGGGATTCAAAATTGCTTTGGCTATTTTATTACGAATAAGACCGAATCTACAATATATATGCAAGGGAAAGTTAATATATTTAGTGTCCTAAAATGTTATTTGCATGATGCCGTTTTTCGAATATTTAATAGTATTCGTAATCATTTTGTTCCGGGCACTACTCACTACAAATAGAAATAACACGCACTTTTGCAATGGACTGTATTTAATATGATTTAACACACAACTCAATGTTATTACTCGTATCTTACTCAAAGAAAACCAAATAAATCAAGTGGTCATAAGGACCCAGAAAAAAGAAACTAGTGCGCGAGTTAATCGACACTCAGCGCCATCTCTTATCGTCTGCGCGAACTAAACTCCGCAACATACTCCCCCCCAAAGGACGACGTCCTTTTAAATCTCTGGTAAAGGGCACAGCTTTGTGACAGTCCGCGTGTAAACTCCTGATTGGGTACGAACGTCATAAGTTCTGGTCAAATTATCTCTTCCAGGATGCTTCGCTACTATCCGTCCTAACATCCACTTGCTAGGTGGGTAACGAGAATCTTTCAATAAAATTAAGTCTCCAATCTCAAACTCCTTCTGAGGTGTACACCATTTCGGTCGTTGTTGCAGTCTTGTTAGGTATTCGGATTGCCATTTTCGCCAAAATGTCTGCGTCATTCTCTGAATCAGTTGCCATCTTGATAGGCCATGTAGTTTCAGGTCTGCAATGTCACGTTCCGGGTAAGACACTAAAGGTTCACCAACCAAGAAGTGTGCTGGTGTCAGTGGTTCTAAATCTCGTGGATCATCGCTGAGAGGTGAAAGAGGTCGAGAATTTAGGCACGCCTCAATTTGGGTAAGTAAAGTGCTCAACTCTTCGAATGTAAGTGTGCTGTCTCCAATGGTGCGTTTTAGGTGGAATTTAATGGACTTCACACCGGCCTCCCATAGTCCTCCAAAGTTAGGTGATCTAGGCGGGATATACTTCCATTTCGTGCCCTCCTTGTCCAACAAGATAGCCAGGTCCTCTGGTATGCAAGCTTTGCCCTGTTTCCACATCTCTATCAAATCTTTGCTTGCTGCGACAAAGGTAGTTCCGTGATCGCTCCACATCTCTTTGCAGATACCTCGTCTTGATATAAATCTTCGGTAAGCAGCCAAAAATGCATCTGTAGTCATGTCACTGACAAGCTCAATGTGCATCGCTTTTGTAACCATGCATATGAAGATTGCTATATATGATTTGTGCGATTTGTTGCCACGACCTTTACTCATTCTCGTGTTAATTGGACCAGCAAAGTCAACTCCAGTAATAGCAAAAGGTCTAGATGGTTTAACTCGGCATTCGGGTAAGTCTCCCATCAATTGCGTTCTATTGGCCGTTCTCTGTCTAATGCATCTCATGCAGTTTCTCGCAAATCGTTTTACAGTGTTACCAGCGTCAATTATCCAGTACCTCTGACGTAAGAATGTCAACATCATTTGTGGCCCACCATGCAGCGTTTTCTCGTGAGCTTCTAATAGTATGAGAGGTAACAGGATATTGTCCTTCGATATAATCATTGGATGTTTGCTCAAGTACTCGATATCCGCATGTTTTAATCGTCCTCCTACTCGTAACACGCCTTTATCATCGATAAAAGGGGTAAGTGAAGATAATCTACTTCCTTTTCTCAAAGGCTTCCCGTTGCTCAAATGACTCATCTCTTCCGGAAACTCCAATTTCTGGGTGATCTTCACGCATACGGTGAGTGCTTCCTCGCGTTCATTATGTGTGACAAATGCAGGTAAGTTAATTCTAATATCTCTTTTTTCTTTCAGGTGCAGCCATCTCCGGATCCAGGCGACAATTGCAAGCAGCTGCTTTAGTGACGAGTATTTCTTCATCAAGGTAAGTATAGGATTATCTACTTCGTCGTCGTTGGTAATGTCTATTGTCGTTGCAGCACAGATCTTCGTCTCTCGCATCTCAAGATCAGTGTCTGGAACTTTACAGGTAGGTAACTCTAGGTTTCTTTCTCGTAGAAATAATGGACCATTCCACCAAAGCGTATTATCTTTTAATGTTTCAGGTGCCACTCCTCGTGATGCAGGATCAGCGGGATTTTCTTTCGTTCCCACGTAAGACCAGGTAGTATGAATAGTGTTGTCGATCTCAATGACTCTATTCCTCACGTACGTATTCCATCTCGTAGGGTCTCCCTTTATCCATGAAAGAACAATTTTGGAATCACTCCACGCGTAAGTATTCTCTGGATAGATTCTCATAGCATCAACAACATGTCGTAGCAATTTACTGAGTAAGACGGCGGCACATAACTCGAGACGAGGTAGCGTTGTTTGTTTAAGAGGTGCAACTTTAGTCTTTGCTTTTAATAGTGATGTAATTACTTGTCCGTCTTTACTAATAACTCTTATATAAATCACAGCTGCGTATGCCAAAGTTGACGCGTCCGAAAATCCATGTAATTCTACAGCTTTAGTGTGGCTATCAGTTCCAATCCATCTCGGAATGCTAATCTCTTCTAGCTAAGGAATCTGTGATCGAAACTTTATCCACTCATCTCGATACTCGTAAGGTAAGTCGTCATCCCATGATATGCCAAGACTCCATAATCTCTGCATGAATATCTTCGCTAGTATGATCGTAGGTGCGAGAAAACCCATAGGATCAAAAAGAGACGCGATAACCGATAATACGTTTCTTTTTGTTATTCTCTTCTCTTCTAGAATGTCAACTTTATTAGTGATTTGCAACTCGTCTTGCCTCACATCCCAGGTAAGTCCTAGTGTTTTCACAGTCTCTCTCTCGTTAAGCTCAACTTCTGTGCTCTTAGTTCGTTTTTCAGGCTCAATCTCATTCATGAATTGCTCGCTATTTGAACACCATTTTTGTAGTTCAAAGCATCCTTTCCTCAATAGTCTTGTTAATTGTCTCTGCACTTCAATAGCTGTCTCCTCGTCGTGACTCCCGGATAAACAATCGTCAACGTAGAAATAGTGGTTGATTACTTCTCGTGCTTGTTGCAACTTCTCATCGTGTGCTTCATCGTTGGCGATCTGCTTCAGGGTTCTAATTGCCAGATACGGTGCGCAAGCCGTTCCAAATGTTACGGTAAGTAGGCGAAATTCTTGAATAGGATCTCCAGGATTAAATCTCCACAGGATTCTTTGGAAGTCAACGTCTTCTCGTCGAACCAGGATCTGGCGATACATTTTTGTTATATCGGCGACAAATCCAAATTTAAATATTCTCCATCTTAGGATAATATCTCTCAACTCTTCTTGTAATGAAGGCCCAATTAAAAGCTCGTCGTTTAATGAGACTCCGTTGAAACCTTTTTGTGACGCGTTGTAGACGACTCTTACTTTTGTTGTTTGCTTGTCTTCTCGTACCACGGCGTGATGTGGTAGATAGACTGCTCTCTCGTTTGACTCAATCTCGATGACAGGTTCCATATGTTTTAATTCAAGGTATTCTCTCATCACGGCGTTATACTCGTCTCGAAGTTTCTCGTTCTCTGTTAGGCGTTTCTCAAGGGTTCTCAATCTTGTTAAGGCTATGTCTCGCGAATTTGTAGGTAAAACAGGTTCATCTCGTTTGAATGGAAGTGCAACGACGTATCTTCCATCTGGTTCTCGTTTCACTGTGTTACTGTATATCTCCTCAGCTCGAATCTCAGGCGAAGTGAAAGCCTTTTTGTCTTCAGCGTGTAAACTCTCGGTCTCCCAGAATTTTTGAAGCATCACATCTAAGTTTAATGACATGTTTAGATGTAAACTTACAATGTCTCGCTCGTTAGGTTGATTTAATACTCCTCCAGATATGATCCAACCAAATTCGGTTTGTTGGGCAACTGGTGACCCAGGTTCCCCTCGAATAACTCCGCTCATTAGGATCTCGGTATAAATGTTCACTCCCAGTAGCATGTTTATAGTACCAGGTTGATAAAAGGTAGGATCGGCTAAGTTCAAGTTTCTCAAATGCTCCCATGACTCGTGACTAACTTTCTTGACTGGTAGGAGGTCTGTGACTTGCTTTACGACAAATGCGGTGCAGGGAATAGTGAAGTTGCTATTTCTCGAATGAAGCTGTGTCTCGATGGCATAATTTATCCGTGCAGTCATTTGGTCAACTCCAATCACATGTCCTTCTACTGGTTTGCGTTTCATTTGAAGTTTCTGAGCTGTCTCTTCACTGATGAAAGATTCTTGTGAGCAGGGGTCGATCAATACTCGTACAAGTTGAAGTCCTCTACCAGTCTGAATATCTATCAAGGCTGTAGCCATCAGGGCATTTTGTCCTTGAGTCACAAGGTGTGATCGTATGGTGTCGTATGTTTCTTTACACGGTGTTGAGGTGGGTTGCTCTTCTGCTCGTCTCGTACTCGTACTCGGTGGAGTAGTGTTTGAAGGTTGTGTGTTGTTGCTCGAACTCGGAAAATGTAGCAGTGTGTGATGTCTTCGATGGCATTGTTTACAGGAACTCTTGCTCTTGCAGTATTTTGCACTGTGTTTGGGTGATAGGCAGTTGAAACATAGCCGCGATTTTTGTATCTCTTGTACTCGTTCTTGGACTCCCAATTTAGCTAACTCGTCGCAGGAATATATAGCGTGCCTCCCGCCACATATGGCACATGTAGGTTCGGATGATGTCACATTTATCACAAATGATTTTGGTTTGTTAGTGATCTTCTCTCGTGTTGCAGAACTAGGTTGAACCATCTCAAGAACTCTAAATCTCGTTTCTAAAAACTTCAGGAATGTTGACAGTGTAGGCAAGGTATCTATGTCTATGGATCCAAGTTCTTCTTCCCAACTCTTATGCGACTCGTCATCTAATTTGCTAACTATTAAGTGAATGATCAGAATGTCCCAGTTTTCAGTTGATATCTCGTTGCTTTTTAGATTATTTAGGCACTCGCTAGTCGTATCTAGTAGCTCTTTTACTCCTTTAGCTGATTCACTGCTTAATTTCTTCTGTGATAATAATTTGTTCAAAATTGAGTTTACTATAATTCGCTTGTTATTGTATCTATTGGATAATGTTGTCCATGCACTCTCATAACTACTTTCTGTTACTGGTATATGCTTCAACAGTTGTTGCGCTTCACCACTTATGCTACTCTTCAGATAATGCAATTTCTGTACACTGCTCAGACTTTTATTCTCATGTATCAATGAAGTATATATGTCTCTAAATGTGCTCCAGTCATTATAACTTCCCGAAAATTGTGGTATATTTATTTGTGGTAATTTAACTTCTTGATGGCTTCTCTCATAAACTTTCTGTTGTGTTGGTTGACTAAGGGACTCTAAATAATCTTGAAACTCTGTCTCAATATTGAAGTACTCTTCCTCTCCTGCGTCAAACCAGTCCTCAGTAAAGTAAGCAGATTCTCTCTTCTCTTTGGCAGACACTAGTTTTGATACTTGCAGATGTGTATTTCTAAACTGATCCCAATATTGTGACAAGGTCTCAATTCGCGTTTGAATATAACCCTTATTAAGTCTCGATTTCGGAGCCTTCTTGAAATTAATCCCGATTTTCTTGATTAACTCTAATGTAATTTCTTGTTGTGCTATTAATTCTTCCATTTTTAAAGTTATTTATTTTACACTGTTTTAATAAAATGTCTTTTGAAATTTGCCAAGTCTTTGAAAATATCCGAAAATTTTACAAGTCCAAGTTAAACTGATTAAAATTATTCTAAGTTAAAAGTTACACGAATTTTTCTAAGTCCACAAATACGAAATTGCACTTGTCCCGATTCCGTTAATTTTTCTAAGTCCTTTTTACACTTTTTGCACTAAGTCTTTGACACTTGTTTTTTTTTCACTTTTGTCACTTATGCCCGTTAAGTTCACTTCACTTTTTCACTCGCTGTTCAGAATAATCCGGTACGCTGGACCACTTTGTTCCGGGCACTACTCACTACAAATAGAAATAACACGCACTTTTGCAATGGACTGTATTTAATATGATTTAACACACAACTCAATGTTATTACTCGTATCTTACTCAAAGAAAACCAAATAAATCAAGTGGTCATAAGGACCCAGAAAAACGAAACTAGTGCGCGAGTTAATCGACACTCAGCGCCATCTCTTATCGTCTGCGCGAACTAAACTCCGCAACACATTTCTTTTGTTGCATAGAATACTATCTTAACGAAACTATGCGTAGACAAAGTATATGTTTAGCCCAGACGCATTATTTTGTTAACATGATTTTTCTAGGTTGAATTATTAGTTTTAAATTTTATAATTTTATATATATTTTATTTTTTAGTTGTTTTTAGTACAAGTACTCATACAATTATCTATTTGTTTTTTATGTTTACTTCTGAATTAATCTCGAAGATCCTATCGATTAATAATTTATAGGTGATTTTTATATCACGGCTCCTTTACTGTTACTATTTTTAGGACATTTGAACAAGTTCGATATATCGTCAGAAAACAGTACGATTTTATTTTGGGTTATTTTTGTACACGAGGAACAAAATACATCCCAGGACGCCATCCCATTAGGATAGAATGGTTCCCCGTGTGCAGTTGCTGGAACTGCCATCGGGCGCGTCCCCCGGGTGGCGGATTGGGGGGCCTCCTGATATGGGGGCCACCGGCTTAGCCGGCGCGGACCAAAACCAGCAGGGGGGGAGCTCGGCTGGCGTCCTGGGTATCCCGGGTAGCGGTAGCCGAGCTAGGGTAGTTTTAGGCGATGCCAGTCCTGGTGTCGCCGAAGGAGCTCGTAACCCTGTACGTAGTGCAGGGCCGAGGGCCGCCACCTTCTGGTGGGGGCCGCGGGGAAGACAACCCCTTTAAAAAATCACCCGTAGGGGCCTTTGAGTCCAGCTCGCGCTAGCGAGCAAGTCGGGGCGGTGTCTGGTCTAAAGACCAGCTCCGGCCAACCCGCAGCCCTGTACATGGTGCAGGGAGTGGGGGCCGCCACTTCGGTGGGGGCTGCGTGGAGATAACCACTATAAAAAATCCTCGAAGGCGCGGCACTGGTGTAACGCGGTGTCGGGCGCCCGTACGCGGGTGGTTGGTGGAGTGCATCAACCCGTTAGCGACCCCCCTCGGGTACCTCCCGTCCCCCGAGGTGTAGTAGGGTTACCCAGGTATCGCGGGATCTCTGCCTGGGTGGACCGTTAGATCTCCCGCACTCGTGGGTCTTGCAATGAAGAAAAGTAGAACTTTAAAACCGAATAGAAAAGTGGAGGTGGAGAAGAAGGACGATGCGCTGTGTCCGGCTAAAAACAGCGTTGAGGCAACGGATATGGAGATTTTCCGCGAAGACGATGTAGCTGCTGTTTCGCAGGCGAGAGCCAGCGAGGAGAGCAGAAGGAGTAAACGTCAACGCCTTGAAGTAGAGGATAAGGAGTTCCCACCCCTGCCACCACCGGCGGGGAAAGGCCTGACGCTGGTGTTCCCGGTGAAGGTACATGATAAGGAGGGGAAAAACACTAAGCCCTCGGTAGAAGAGCCGTCAGAGGAGGCTGATAACGATGACGAGGATGATGAGGATGACGAGGACGACGACTGTTCCTCTGTCGAAGCATCAGAAGATGAAATCCGCCAAATAGGTGCGACGGAGATGGGGCGTCTCAGATTTTTCCGCGACATGGGGAGAAAATTGTCGCGTGAAATTGAGAATGAGCTAGAAGGCGCCGGCCTATCGGAGGCGCTTAAAAAGAAGATCTGCGGACTATCCTACGATCAGTACGCAAACTTGAAGAAATTCTTGGAGCACCGGGACACACTGCCGCCTCCTGTAAGAGGGAGCCCACATGCTCGGTGTGCGCCGCCAATGGGCGGCCTGCCGACCATACCATGGGAGGTCGCAGGTGCGACCCACCGGTAATGAAGGGAAGGTCCCCTGAGCCGGCGGGTTGTACAAGTGACGGAAAGGCGCGGGCGCAAGCGCAGGAGGCGCGAGTCCGGGCGCCAGAGGGGGAGGGGATGTCCGAGTAATCGGCATCCCCGAAGGTAGGGGGCGCTCCCTATCCCCTCTCAGCTGAGAGGGAGACGGGATGCGCCCAGATTCGGGAGTGCGGCTGCGGGAGCCCCCCGGGAACTTCGGTCCCGGAGGACTCCCGCAGGCGCAAAGGTCCCAAGACGGATGGACGTGGGGGAAGTTTTCCCTCATCTCCACCCGTGGAGGCCAGCGGGTGCTGGGTTTGGGAGACCAGCACCTGCATTGCACCGGTCTCCAGGCGATGCGGGGCACTCAGGGTGTCACGGGGTGCTCCGCAGCTCCGTGTCCACCACGGAGCGGAGGAGGGTCCGCCTAGAGCGGACGCACACTAGTGGGGTTCGTGGAAAGAATCCTAACACGATCACATGATCCCCACCAAGGTGTTAGAGGGACACCGCGGTGGTTTAGTGGGTAGGCCCCTGCACACCAACCTGACGAGCTTTTATCGTCGGGTAGGTCTGCAGGGGAGAGTCCCACATAACGTATCCGCTGTTCTCCCAAACGGCGGCGTATGCGTAACGCATTCCCCGCGCCAAAAAAAAAAAAAAATGATAGAATGGTTCAGAGTTATAGTATCTGAATTCGCTATCTGTAATTTTCCAGTGTTTTCATGTTTCACGCCTATTGGGTGACAACGTTCAAGCTTTATCATAGAATTGACGATTTCAATAGAGGGTATATATCGTGATTTTATAGCGTAGGTAAAGGTACCTACGCTATGAAATTAAAATAACAATTGTTTTGTTGGAAGCCGGTAACGCTGTTTATTGAAATTTCACTCAGATCATTACCATAACATTTTATTTAATTTTCTGTTTCATAGCGCTTTGAAGCTTTTGACTGTAAAACAACCTTTTACAGATTGTTAAGTACTTATCGATTCCATCGTTAGTAGATTACAGTTATACGCCCGTTTTATTCTCACGAGAGTTAGATACTAAGAAATATATATAATATAAATTCCAACAATAATGTGTTTGAATAATGCATCAACTTCTTAAATTTATCAAATGTAAAAACTCGATATGAAATGATAAGTTGGTATAAAAGAAATATAGTCTTCTCTTCTATCTTCAAAAAATAGTAAAATTATTTACTTTATTGAGTAAAGTATAAAGTGATACCCTCTTTTTTTGTCCTCGCCTCTTCTCGTTACGCGGGCCGGCTTTTCTTATCATGCGGCTTCTTACATTCATTACGCTGGAAACATCGTCAATGGACAGGCCGAACTCCCTCATGTCTGGCCTCGGTAAGTTTCTCAGTAATAGGTGCAACTTTAAAACTGCTTCTTATATGCTCGTTACGAACTCTGTCTTTGAGATTAACTCCACCGGCAATCCTGTGGTATGCAGCTTCTTTTGCGTTTTCTTTTTGGCCCACGTTTTGCTTCTATAAAGTAAGACTGGTCTCACGACAGTTTTGTAAATTTTATTTTTATATGGTTCTTATAGGCATTTTTGGGTCGCACAAGAATTTAATTTACCCAGACGTCGTCCTGTGTGTTATATTAACATCTATCGAGCCGCATTCTGAGATGAAAGAACCCAAGTATTTGAAATGCTTTACTTTCAGAAGGTTTGCGACGTCAAGTGTGAGGTTTGTGTTTGCCGCGCTAGGTTTGTCTGTGTTGAAACTGCATAACATGTACTCTGCTATAGTTCTGCTAATGCCCAGTCTATTGGCTCTAGACTTTCTCCCTTCCTTGATGTTCTTGCATTTCACTAGCGTTACCCGTTATCAGAGCCACGCCTAAATAAATAAACAAGAGGATCGCTACCGTTGCATCAAACGGTCGTTATTAATATCAAAAGGTAATAGGAAATTGGACCTCTTCTCTATATTCCTCTCTATAGTTCTTCTTCTCTATAGTCTCTATATTCAAAAATAGAAAATAAGATTTGCGTTCAAGGTCGAAGTCTTTTTACAATTATTTGACACCAGCTTTAAAAAACTTTGAATCGAAAATTCTTTTAATTCATAGAGTTTAGTCGATTGTAAAATACAAAACTACAAACACAGTCTACGCAATCGATTAAATTGTGCAGACTTTATCATTTCCCAGCATTGCCAGTTAATTTAAATGTTAAATACCATAGCAGAATTAAACTAACTTAATATGTTCTTACGAACACATAAAGAAGAAGAAGTAAACAGTGGCACGTATAACACAGAAAATATAAAATACTTTTACAGCACTGCTATAAAAATCCAATAAATAATGATGTTCCCTAAGATTTCGAATGAATGAGTTCGAATATATCTTTTGGCAAACTATTTTCGTGTCGTTAGTTCTTTCCTTATTCATTCTTTGACAATAAAAATACCTCCAATTAAGTAACTGGCCCTTAAATTTTAAATGTCGTCGTTACTTTCAAGTATTCGAACGAAAAAATCTTTCAAACAATTTGTTGATATACATTTCTTTTAGTATTTTGGTCCCTTTACATCAAATTTAAAGTAACTTTTCTGCGACTTAAAATCTTAACCTGTCTAAGAATATTTCTTTATATGGACATAATGACGTAAGCGTACCTTTTTGCATTTTAAATTAGAATATCCATACATAATTATTTCTTGTGAACAGATAATACAAATATTCTTAGAGATTCTTATACACACAGACATATTTTCTTCGCAACAAGGAATTTCTTTACTATCCATTGTAAAAGAATGTTGAGGCTTAACCATATTTTATATTTTTACATTAGTATACAACACAATAAAGGTATACAAATGAATTGCTCAACGTGCTTAGCAATTGACTAGACTCTACCTAATAGGTATAATTTATTATTGTTATCAAATCTGTGAGAGTATCTAAAGAGTATCATATAGTTTAATTGATTATAAACGCTGAGAAACAGCTATTGTGATATTGCGCCTATAGCCGGTCGAACGAATTGACACAAGTGACTTGAACCGGAGACTGAGTTGTATTCGTAACAATTATCGTTACGATTCATACCATAACGACAGTACAGATTCATAGTTATTTATTAAAATTAATGTAAGAATTACGCCCTTGATGTATAATCAAGTCTAATGGGCCGAGGAATATTCCTCGACTCATTATAGATCTAAAGAATATATTTTTATAATTCAACAAGCTCAAAGTAAACCAAACGTAATTTAGTTTGTTATTTGATAAAACATCTTTCAAAATTCACATATTTAGTGGCAAAAATTCATGTACGAATATTAGATACAAAATTAACGTAAGCTGTTAATGAACCCACCTGTCACATTAATTATTACATTTCCGAATACATGAAAATGGAGTAGGAATTAACACCTGAGCCTTAGCTATGGGGAGAGACAGTATACATCTAGTCGACTGGAAGTAGCTCATTAATTAGGGACATTTTGTTTACGTACATTAAATAAAAATACTACAAACATAGCAAAATTTACACCTTACAATTAACAGAGTAACTTTAAAAAAAAAGGTATTTTTTAACGGTGACTGAAGTGTATTTTATTCTTTAATTTTAAATTGCAGATTTTGGTTTCTTTTAAATCGTTGGCACCTTACAATTAACAGAGTAACTTTAAAAAAAAAGGTATTTTTTAACGGTGACTGAAGTGTATTTTATTCTTTAATTTTAAATTGCAGATTTTGGTTTCTTTTAAATCGTTGGCATTATATGTCTCCTTAGAACATATTTTTTAGCTCTTATAGTTTCGGATGTCCCTATACTAACCCGTAACCCAGCCTCTTTTTGAAGTCTAAATATTGTGTATACAAATATTAATAATGTTGCGTATAGTCAAGACAATATGTTATAGCCTAACAAGGGGAGGGCACGGTGTGGGAAATTCGGGACGAGACTCCGTGTGGTAGTAGTTTCCCATAAGGGTATGCAAACCCTAAAGGATTATTTCAGAATGGTCAGTAGTTTCGAAGATTTTTATTTTTTAAATTATTTTTATATTCAATAAACTATTTTAATAATTAGGTTAATGAATTTAACCGAGGAAAACGTTGTTAAGTATTAACATTAACTATTATACTTTCTAAATTGTAAAGCAGCATAAATGGCAACCATATTTTCATCTACAATTAATTATTCATCAAATTTTCAATTATTTTTTATATGTGAATAACATTTAATATTATTTGGGTATTCACCAAATCGGTTTCGCTCAAGCCTTATTGAGGAATATTAGCAAGCAGATGTTTTTCTATTACACGTAGGTATGGTGTATGTCTCCCAAGGTCGAGGAGGCAATGGGATACCATTTTTCGGTTACTATCGTTTATTGTCGTTACCCTTGTTATTAGAGTATTACCTCTAGGCCATCGTGGCAGTTTATTTGAAGGCTTCACAGAGTTCGTGGCTTCCTGTGACTTACTATTTTGAAATTATATCAAATTCAAAATAAATTGTGTAAAGAGTTTTTAATAAAACTGTCTGTAAATCAAGATGTTGTTAGCGAAAAAACAAAAATAAAAATAATTAAAAAATAAAAATCTACGAAACTACTGGCCAATCTGAAATAATCCCTTAGGGTTTGCATACCCTTATAGGAAACTACTACCACACAGAGACTCGTCTCGAAGTGAATTGCCCACACCATGCCCTCCCCTTTCTAAGAAGCACTAGAACACATATTAATAAAATACCAATTAACAATGAGCTTTTTGTGCAAATTACCAAATTCAGACATTTTTTTAGGCATAATCTACTATCGGACTGCTTTTCAAATAATACATTACACTATATAAATACTACTTTACTCGACAGAATAAATCCCCCCTAGGAGGTTATTATTATTATTGGTACTCTTTTACCGTACTCGAGATTATATAATTTTAACAAAACCACACATCCTGTATGACAATTATATAAAATTATAGTTTTACATACTGCGCTGTACCTATGCATATTGTGTTTACATGTGTTCTATATCTACATGTTTTAAAATGACATATTACCAGTATAAAGTCGAGAATCGACATAATTGACAATTTGTTTACTTAATATACTTAAGTATATTTGAGTATATTTAATGTTTGTTTTTTTTGTTAATCTGGATTGAGGTCGTATAGAAAATGCACACTAAAAAGGTTCAGCAACATTGATTAGGATCACATTGCACTCTTATTTTTAAATGTAGGAAATACTAAAAAAGCATTTAGCGCTTCATTTTATTATCATTATTGTGACCTTGTCCATTTTGCTCAATGGTCATGCCAATAAATCAAATGAAATCTGTTTCAACATCGATACAAAACTATAATTTGCAATAACTATTTAGTACAAAGTAATAGAAAGCATAATTCGTTTATAATTTTGCTTTCAGGCTTAGTACTGACAGCTCGAGCAAACAGATTTTATATACAATGATTGTTCATGTACAAATATGTACACTCCAAATCTATATAAACTATAGCTTTCTACGTTTTATAACCCGTCAGCCTCTTTTGTGGGCTATTTTTTTACTGTGGTAAGGAGTAAAATTATTTCTGTTAACGAATTTTCTGATTTTTAATGTTAATTGACATGACCAATCATTAGAATTTCGATAAGAACACTTATTTTCAGAACATTTTTCTGTCGTCATATTATAAAATAGTTTCTTTTTAATTAATTATTTATTAAAATGAGGCTTTTGGCTTTAACATAACTTCGCAAATCAAAACGTATACACGCTAGTGTTGCCGATCGATAGTGGGCTATCGATAATTAGTCGATAAGATAAGTTATTATAATAGGAAAATACTAGAAAATATCGACTCGGATCACAAGTGAATTCTCAGGAGGGAATCTAACCGGCAACCTTTGGAAATCCGGTCCAATGATCTCCCAATTGAGCTACCGAGCCTTGTGAACACTCGTCTAAATTTTCTAGCACCTTTCTGATTTTACGCTGTAGGCCAGCGTTGTTTCATCAATGAGAGGACCATCCTCTAGTACTCGAAAGAAACATTTTTACAAATGTTTGGGCAATCGTACTATTTTACTTTGCTGGTCATACATAAACATTGTATGATTATGTATGACCAGCAAAGTAAAATAGTAAAAAAAGAGTATAGTAAAGCCTGCTGGGCACAGCTAGTTGTCAAAAAATTTTCATCAACGTTCCATTCAACAATCTACTTTTTAGATTTATGTTAATAATAACATTGATAAATAGAAACGGTATTGGTTAGGACACTTATATTCAGAATAATTTACAATATTTGTAGCGAGTATGAAACTATATTAATGCCTTAAACTCATTACTCTAAACCAGATTGCTTCGTAAGGCGACAGGTTTGCGCGAAAGAGCGCTTACGCTTTTCAATAAGTTGTCGAAAAAGGATATTTCTTATTTTCTTCAAAAAGACAAGTTGGGAAACATGCCTTAATTTATATTTTTCGCCACATCTGGAATGATGTGCGTGCATGGTATTGACAAATGTCAAGTTGGCTTATTAAAATCAAGAACTTTAACTAACCCAAGTTATAGTAAATTTATTTATAATTATAAAAAAGTGTAAAAGTTTGAATAGGCACAAAAAATAATAAAACTAAACTTCGAATTGAAAGGGAAAAGTGCGCACGATAGATTGTGCACAAAAACGTAACGCTGTAATTTCCTAAATTTCACACTTCATATTTTTTTCAGGCATGTTTTTACCGGGCGCCTTATATGAAAATCAATTCTTAAGGAGTCATCTTTAAAAATGTAAAGTAACAAGCATAATTGCGGTATAGTATACAAGGGCGTTGTAAAAGAATGTGGCTTCATAATTTTAAACAGAATTAATGTAAAATATTGCATGCGTGACATAGCATCTAAGAAATCAATTTTAGATCATATATCTACAAATTTAAAAGAAAACAACTTCCACTATAATATTATCATTTAAACCTTGTTAGACTATAAACAGATTTGTCTCCAGATTGAAAACTATCAGCCTACACCCTTTGAAAATTTCAGTACACAGTAATAAATTATAACAAATTTTATGATTCTATAGAGAAATCAATGAACAGTGAAGGTAACAGAAATGTTGATACTCTAGAACAAACAGTTTTAGACTGTTAACAAAAAGTAAAGCAAACAAAACAAAACTATTGAACCCTCCACAGCAATGTTGTATAAAAAGAAATCATACCTGATATAGATAACAGGAATCAATTATGATACAATTACATAAATATCAAATCGGACATAACAATAGAAGAAAAATTCAAAGATTCCAGAAACGTAGTTCACAATACTATACAGAAGACCCAAAAGTTATATTACTACAAATATTTCCGAACACATATGAAAAAGCCCAAAAAAATGTGGAAAGCCAGAAATATTTTAGCAAGAAATAAAATTAAAGACGAAGTTGGGCCAAATAAATTGATGATGAACTCAAAGACTATAACAGACGACAAGGAAATCGGCGAATATTTTGGTACCTACTCCTCGAGCATTGGCGCAGCACTAGCAAGTAAACTCCCAAAAAAATCTTCCACAAGTCCCAATCCAGCTTAAGCATGCAACACCAATGAAACAACAGATCTGACGGACTACGAACCAGCAACCACGGATGAAGTTTCTCAAATAATCGATGAACTGGATCCAAACACGAGTTGTGGTATTGACGCAAAATCTATCAAATATATCAAACAACTAAAAGCTGTTTTACTTAGAAACTGTATTAATGATTGTATGGCTCGAGGCGTATTTCCTGGCAGTTTTTAACTTGTAAAAGTAACACTAATTATTTAAACGTTTTAACTTTCATCCATTTACGTTATTGCCAGTAATTTCAAAAATCTTTGATAAAGTATTTAATTCTAGAATAGAAAAGTATCTCACCTCTAATAATATTGCTTCAAAAAAACAATATGGCTTCAGACTTAGATCCAAAACTCTCTCTGCAACGGTAGATCTAGTGACCAAAATGTAAAATAAGATTAATGGCAAACATCTGGTATATGGGGCCTTTGTTGATCTTAAAAAAGCCTTCGACACCATCTGTCACAAACTGCTCCTCAAAAAACTGTCTTCAATTGCTATCAAAGGCCGCGCTCACACCGTCATTAGCTCGTAGCTTCAAGGCTGTAGTCAAATCGTTAAAATAGGTCAAAATCACAGTTCAATGAGTGCTCAATTACTTTTGGCGTTCTCAACTTTAAACAATTTTAGGACCACTTTTATTCCTAATTTATATTAATAACATACAACACATAGGTCTAATTGCTGATATAACACTATATGCTGACGCACCAGCCTATTGTACTTATGTCACTCGATTAAATCAATTACAGCAAAAGTACAAACTGATTTGGATTGACTTAATTATTGGTTTCTATTAAACCAGCACACAATCAACACGACTAAAACAAATGATAACGTTCAACTTAAAATCAATAACGAATCACTCCAAGAAAAATGTCATGAAAAGTACTTAGGCCTGATACTCGATCGTCATCTAAACTGAGAAAATCAAATAAACAAAATTTAAAAGAAATACTAATGTCTTTCACTTGTAACATTCGCAGAATATCTAAATTTCTTCTTCATAAAATAAAATATCGTGTTTATATTTCGCTAATCAAAGTACACTTTGACTATTTAATCGAAGTGTGGGGTATATGCTGCAAAAAACCAATTCAGAAGATATAAAAATTGCTCAACATAAAGGAGATTGCTCAGCTTCCGTGCATGTTTGGCCTAAAGACCAATAATCATGAAAACTTATTTCCTAGAATCGAAATTATGTATAAATGACTGTAGAAACAAATATTATTGACGGACACCCCTGAGAACTTCTATAAACCATATACACTGAATGATTTTGAGGTTATGTTTGCAAATCTAAAAAGGTACCTCACCTACATAGGTATCAAAATAATAAAAAAACAAATAAGTAAACTAGGGAAATCAAGCCAAAGGTACCGTAATTACGTGGGTGGGTATTAGATTATATTTAGAGCATGTAGATTAACAGATAGTTGCCTGTTTTTGAAATTAATGCACAAGGGTAACATTTAAAATCAGGTAAGTATGTCATGTGATTGCGACTTCCAGAAGCAATCTTGCTTGTTTCATTTAGAAATTGTGATTAGATAGAGCAAATTGTATAGAAGTGTCTAACAAAAAATGCATGTCAAGGAACTAGTAGGTACCTACCTATGAAATGTGAAACTGGAACTGTTGTCATAATTTTATAAAAAAACAATAGTAATAATTCGGTTTATAATGGTAAAAGGTAATTCTAATGCTTTGTTCTAATGTGAAATATATTCCTGATATACTTTAAATATTCTGATAAGGTAGATTAATGAAATAAAACAACTTAAGTACTATTATGTTGTGTTTAATATTACATATCATCTACATCTACAGAATTTTTAATAAACTCTCGTTAACCAAAGAAAGCTAAGAGATTTAGGCTATACAGCCATATCTACAGTAGCTTAATTATTTTTGTTATGTTTCTATTAGAACTATATTTTACATTTTTAGTGTATTATACCTTATAATGTGTTTATGAAGGTGTTTGGCGAACAATGTATGGCAATAGACCTACCATCTATAATAATTGTCTTAGCACATTTGCATGTAGTGAAAATGATAATATAGTTGAGTATATTAATACCACAGTGTAATATTAAAAAATATTTTATCTTACTGATCTGTACAAAATAGATTTGTTTTTATTTTATATAAACAACTTCGATCAGTCTTTGGCTGTATGTTACTACACCCATAGCCATCAAAAATGATTCGTTCGTATGTTTTCCAAACCGGTAAAGTGAAATTCCTTTTTAAAATGAATATATTATACAGAAGTGTCCGTTAAAATCTAATGACTGGATAATAAAATATAAATTACGCCAAGAATTACCGTATAAGTCAATATTTTTTTTTCATTTGGGCCAATTTGAGCAATCTCCTTTGAATCCCTTTTTCATTATGATTTTTACACGCTAACTGCAAAAAATTATGAACAAAGACAGTCTTAGAAGCATATTTCAATTTTAATTCAGCATATTGACCACTTTAAAACAATAAAATAAAAAAATAAGTTCATTTAAATTTAAAATATACAAACTGATATTTAAAATGTATCAGTAAAACCATAAAAATAATTAAACATTATATGTTTCAAATTTGAAAAGTTAATAGCACAGTAAAAATAAATCAACCTATACAAAACTCTTGATATCACCATTCGATTTTCAGTTTAAACTTCAAAGAACAGTGTTGAAAATCAATAATAAAATTAGACAAACTGTATTGTTTTACATTTAGTGTACGGACAACATCAAATCAACTAAAAAGAGTTAACATCATTATATAATATCATATTAATATTCTCATTTCTGGTATGTAATATTCCTGGGATGAAAATACTTTAGACAGAATGTGCCATAAACCTCTTCTCAGGTCCAATGTGGATTTGTGAATGCTAAAGAGTTTCAATGCAGCCAAGGTTAATGACTTTGCGTGCCTTACATTGCAAGAAGGTGCTTGTGTCAAGATATGTTTTATCACTCTCATGAAGACAAGCCCTTGAGAAATTTGCTTAACTTTTACTACCGAATGACAACCTCCTCTCCACCATTAAGCGTCTAACATAAAATGGGGCCTATAAATACAGCAGTCTTGGATAGTAAATAAGCTTACGAATTACAACTTAATATTATTAATATGCAATGAATAACAAATAATTCATATTTATTGATGACTGCTTAAACGTCAAACAAAAAATAAATTTCATATAGTATACAATTAGTATATC
The DNA here is from genome assembly GCA_927399485.1 of Calamotropha paludella. Lineage (NCBI taxonomy): Eukaryota > Metazoa > Arthropoda > Insecta > Lepidoptera > Crambidae > Calamotropha > Calamotropha paludella. The sequence goes on along the minus strand of OV656815.1, from coordinate 13,234,490 downwards.
ATATACAATATATGATATATAAACTAAATGATTTGGTTTTGAACAAATTATTCACAGTCTTACCAATAATGTTCGATTGCATTTTGTCTTTCAAACTTCACAACGAATATATTGTGTAGATCTAATAGAATACTTTCATTAAGCGACAACTCAAACCATTTGGAAGACTCAAAACTAATATTAAAATATTAGTTTTATAAAATTCGACCCTTGTGAACACCCGCCGAAATTTTCTAGTACCTCTCTAATGTAGGCCAGCGTTGTCTCATCAATGAGAGGAACATGATCATCAATGATTCGCAAAACACTGAACCATATTTTGTGATCTACTTTATTTATTTAGGATGGGTTCGCTCTTGATCTCAATCAAGCCCGGGGGCCATGACAGATTCCACAATGGAAGGAGCTAACCTAGAAGGTGCCTATTCAGCCTGACCTTACGGACGGGTTATAAGTACTCGGAAATACAGACGCAGAGCTGGAGTTCCACTCTTTTCTTGTGCGCATTATGAAAGATTTTGTGAAGCGCTTGGTAGGACTATCAACCAAGAAAGGGTAGTAGTAGCTCGCAGTGCGTCTGCATGTCCAATGGAAAAAGGAGTGAGTGAGTAAGAAATAAGAATACTATTTTTTGTACTCCAATTAGAAATTGCAGTTTCACATTACGTTGGCGTACAGTTGATGGGCGCAACTTCAAAAAGCGGCTAAACTAGAAATCTTTCGATTGTTTAATATAATTTTTATCTTCTTATTTATTCGAGAAAATCTACAGCAAATTATAATTTTGCTACATTACATTTCTTTCATTTTTACTTTGGCTCAACTTCAAATATTTTGGTAAAAATAATGTGATTGAGATAATTAAATACAATATAATACAGTAATCGTACACATAATTTTAGTAATAATAATTGCATATGAATGGTATGCAATTCTTCTCTCATTGATGAAAAAGAGTGTCTTCTATTAGTTACCATCTTTAAAGAAATGTGTTGATTGATTTAATGGATAATAATGGTAAATTTGAATTAAAGTATGGAACCGATGAACGGAGAAGCTGATTTAAAAAATAATGCTATATTTTAGCGATAGTTATATAAATACCATATTATCAACGTAATAGGTGGTACAAAAGTATATTTGTTGTAGCTCTTAGGTATTCGAATTATCAACCATTCTGAGAGCTCTTGACAATCTTGACATCCAAAGATTAAGTCAAATAATAGTCCCATGATTAAAAAATAGTACACTTTTTAGGTTCTTTGCATACTAGGGCTTATTGCTACGCTTCTGCGCAGCGAATCAGTTGCGATTCAGTAGCAATACAACCGTTTTTCAACTAACCTACTTGTAAAGCTACCTCCTTAACTGTAAGTGATTTAAAATCGCTTATCGCCTGCCTCAGAATTCTAATTGTGATAAACACGTGTATAAGATATAAGCATATTAAAAAAATATCTAACTGTTCGTAGTTTGAGTTACGCAGTTTTGTACCTACGTGTAAAACAATACTTTGCCGATGGAATAATTTGGAAGCTATAGTCATGTAGTAGTGTATATACAAAGGAAACTCACTCTCGAGCATAACTCATCAATCAGACATCGCTTCGCTCATCCATATATCAGACAAAGTAACGACTCGCCCTACATGCTACTTCCGCCTTGCTACTCATCCAATCTTTTTGTTGTCCCTCCGGTGAACCGCTTTTACCCATTGTTGCTTACTACTCTGATCTTGCAGGAATCTTTATTATAAATAAAACAATTACGTCGTTATTGAGTATTCTTTAGTTCAATATAAAGTTAATAGCTGTTTTAAATTTATCGGCAAAATGACTCATTCCAATTATGAAGTGCTATAAATATCGTTTCCTAAAATACATTTCATGTTGTTTAACTTTTTTGTTCTATTTTTATTATATTAGACAAATATTAGTACACAGACAAATGAATAAGTTTGTGTTTAGTAATAAATAATTTATTAAATGAATTTTTATAACCAATCAATAAAGTAAAAATTTATAAAATACCATAATATTGCAATGCTGTCGTTTTATTGAGAGTAATTTACAAATACACGTGTATGCCGTAACAGTACTATATAAAAACGTTATTTTTATATTATTATTATTATTATAAATAATTTTGATAATAAAAATGTAAGGACTCGATAACTACAAGAAATGAATAAAATTGAATGGGGGTGATGCGAACAGCCCTAGTGATGCTCGACTTCTAGACTTCCGCTTTACTCTATTTTTGGGACGTATGTCTTCTGTGTCTTTAGAGGATGTGTATTGTTTTTTTTCTGTTTATTCCTTCTTTTTAACGAAGAGATCACAGTGCTTAATCTTAAGAAGTTTGATTTGAGTGAATCTTGCACAAACCAGTGAAAGTATTTTGAATTACAAGAACAAAGTTCTTTCATAACCTTTTTAATAAGCGCTCGCTTTCGTTATTATCAAACCAATCTACTTACCGGTTTTCGTTGCGCTATTTCTAAGCTTCAGAAATGGTGTCACGTTTTATATGTGTTTTCGCAAAATGTTTGTGCGCACCAATTACAAAACAAAGAGCGGGGTAATCCAATCCAATCCATGTAAAAGATAAAACTTAGGGTTTTTATACAATTTTAGTATTGGTGATGCTATGTAGGACCCTGGGTGACGTGTTATTAAAATAAGTGTTGCGTTCTGACTTACGTGAAACGCATTATTAATATCCTCTTCAACTCCTCCTGGTCAGCTAAACCCTTGTTTTACGAGTGAGTCCACGGCCATAGCACAAGAGCGAGGATTGAACTCGGCCCGCTCCGTGGGTCACGGTCCGCTGACATACCAACAGATGCTCTACGGCTGCTGATGATTCCACTATATTCCAAAGCCACTTTCACTTTCAAGACGACCGTTTGGTGCAACGGTAGCTATCTTGCCTTTCAAACCGACACGGTCCTGGGTTCCGAAATACCGGAAATCCCGGAATCCCGAAGTCCCGAATCCCGGAAGGGGCAGAATGTTTGTATGATGAGCCATGGCTGTTTTTATATATGTATTTCTATCCGTTACCCTAGTATCCGTAACACAAGCCTTACAGTGCTTACTTTGGGCTAGGCTAATTAATGTGAATGTAAGAAATATTTATTTATTTACTTCAACTTTTAAACAAAAATGTTAATTATAGTTAAATCATTCGCAATATAAAATGCCAGATAGACGATTCAAGAGTGTGAAAATATTTTCTCGATGGAAATATTTCATTTATCTAGTTTTAAATAAAAATCATACAAATATTCTTTCAATTCCATTTGCCCTATTGCCCATCAAGAATAAAAAATATATACTAGGTTTTGCTCACAAAATATCATAGATTTTTTCTGATTGGAATATAACCAGAGTATTCATATAGAACGAGCTGTTATTGAAGGAAAAAATATTTGCGCTGTTATTGACGGAAAAAATATATGTGCTGAATATATTTTTTCCATCAATTACTGTTAACACAATGCGTTGTGACAGAACGGGCTACTTTATTTTATGAGTTTTATCACTTCGTCACTTTCACTTAGAAGAATAATGGAGTGTAGTATCTACAGGTAATCCTTTATCGCTATCTTGTTTCTTTCAAACGCACATGCATCGTTATTACGTCGGCCGGCGTACATGCGCACTTAATTTCTTTAATATTCAGTGCCATTTTGCAATCAGCCAAATATTAACTCTAATTTTCGAAACAATGTATCCATTCCACCGCAGACACCTCTTCTGCGGCCTGCTTGGTCGCTGATAGCTCATCTTCCGGTGGAGAAAAATGTATCCCTTTGAGTTATTTTCTTTAGAGTATAAAAATAACTAGTATTACGAAGACTTTGAGGAGGGTGATTCTGAGGGCGCGGGAGCGTTGACATGGTGAAGTAGTAAGCCGTGGAGCCCAATGTTCGGTCGCTTGTTGCTTATAGGTGCTATTTCATAGTATAGTATACAATTCGGTATACTATACTATGGTAATGTACAATTGTTGATGCTACTTTAATATTACCTAAAAGTATCACTAAATTATGAATAAGTAGCTAACTTTAATGACTATTTTCTTGAAATTTGTTCGGACAATGAAAACTTATCGCTGTGCCGCTCACCCGAATTCCAAATAGATTTTCTTTTTATGAGCGATACCGCACTCTAAATTTATTCGAAACGTGACACCGACGTCTTAGTAAAAAGAAACCACGGCTAAATATAATTAAAGAGGAAAATTAATACTTTGACAATTACTGAATTTGTCCGTTGTCCGTCCGTCCCTCCCTTTATCGATCATACAACATGATTTAAATCTATACATACTATTAAATGGCTACAAAAGAGGACACTCAAGTTTGATTAAGGTCATAAAAAGCTATAATTTTGTTAACTGTTTATTAAATGACAGAAAGTAAAACAATATAAATTAAAAGAGATCAATGGGAGGGCAGCTCTGGTCATATGCCAGTTAACCATACATATTATGAGTATTGTGACTACTATTAGAAAATATTACTTAGGATATGCCAGCATATTTACAGTTTAAGATGAGAATATTTTCTTGATTCATACTTTTAAGAGTGTAACTTTTCAGCAGTCGGGGTGTTGATTTGGAACTTCCTTTTTATTCAAATTATTTTGGAATTATAATTTTGGGATAGAGTACTTGCAGACTCGCTTTGAACATGTTTGTTTTCTTTTTTTTTACATGATTATAACACGTATATCATAGGTCATATAAATATTTGGCTCATATTTCATGCGCGGTTTTAATAATTGTTCTTAGTTATGAGGTGAGTGCAATAGCTAATATTCGTAATATATAAATTTGTTGAATAAGCTCTTTTCCAACACTGTGTCACTTTTTAGTTGGTTACTTTAAGTTCTTTAGAGAGAACCAAATTCAATTTATTGTAACGTCAGTAGCCTATACGACAATTAAAACTAAGTAAGTACCTCATTTAACACATTTTATTTAGTATGTAGTTCTGACACTTCCGCGCCTTTAAATGAAACATATTTTTTATATTAAATGACATGACGTTTCCACTCCTTTACGTCCAATATTTTAATCGGTCACGTTTCTAACTGTTACATTACTTACATATTTTCGACGACCGTTGGGTGCAACGGTAGTCATCCTGCCTTTATATCGGTGGTCCTGGGTCCGAATCCCGTAAGGGGAGATATTTGAGTGATGAACATTTGTACCTAAGTCATGGGGATTTTATATATATTTCTATAAATGTTACATATCTATGTATCATATATGTATCCGTTACCCTAGTATCTTAGCTAACACAAGCCTCATAGTGCTTTCTTTGGGCCAGGCTGATTTGTTTGAATGTAAGAAATATTATTATTATTTAATTGTTTTATTGTACATTTCAGTTAGTTGTTTCATTACCTTTAACAATTACTGAGTTTACCACCAGTTTGGAAATTGGAAGACCCTTCCAAGAAAAACTGGCAAAAGAAACTCGTAGATACGGGAGGACCGACCTCCTTTTATTACTTACAAAAAGAGCTAACTACATCATTAGGTTGCGCAGTGTGTGTTCGATATATTATTCTATTAATTATGGGATCATGGGATTAAAGTTGTAGAAAGTTATTTTATATTCCTTTCATTCCATCTATTAGTACGGTTATTGGTCGGCCAACCTAAGAAAAAAGTCAAAGAGTGCCCAATCTATTTACAAATTAGAAATTATCAACTGTTTTTTGTGAACGAATACTACCATTGCGAGAAACAAAGGATACAAAGACTGGTCTTACAGTTAAAATTGCTAGATAAAAAGTCAAAGCACGTCTTTTCTCGGCTGTGAACCTTGATCAAAAGAGAAAAGTTTGTGACATCTTTTTAACAAACAACATTGTCTTGTAATTTTTTACTTTTTTATTTTCGAGATTGTACTGGCGCGATCTCTACAATTGTTCCTTACCTTAACATCACCATGTATGGCGTGAAGAACTTGATAAGTCCAAAATGGCAATTTTACAGGGAAGCGATTATAAAGTTTGATATATTCTCCAAAATCCGTTTTCATCTTTAATCTATCTCAGCTTCATTTATAGATAAGTTTATGTGATCATTTAAATTATTTTACGAATTCTCGTAGTATCAGATTATTTTGTGAGATATCAGTCTTTTCAACACACAGTCCTGAGACTTATTCCCCACATGTTAGTGCTCAAACCAGTGAAAACATTGTTTGTTTTGTTCCTAAAAATCAATTTTAGGAAAAAATAAACAGGTGGTTTTAGGTGGTTTTTCAAATATGGTTATGTTTTTATATCTCATTACCGTATTATTCATAATAATTAACTTATCAACGTGTTTATCGATGACTTATTAACTAATTTACCATAGGATTGGGTATCAACAATAAACATTTATCGTTTGTAATAAAAAAAATAAAAATATTTGTAATGAAATTTCAATGATTCGGGAATGCTAGCGCACTTTTTGTCCATACCTTTGTGTAATAATTTATAAGAATAAAAAGCCCTTGAGTTAGGAAAACGAAATTAGCTGACGACATAGGGCAAAGCGGACGACTATTTAAAATTGCCTCTTCTTATGCTAACTATGTACCATAAATTCTTTAAAGGAGAGATGTATATTTATCATTACCCTTTTGATATATTATTTTAAGGATTTCACTAAAATGGGGCGTGCCATTATCTGAATATATCTCTGTTGACTTGCCGTGACGCACTACGGATCGGCAAAATGTCATTATACAAGCTTTCTTAGATAATCCTATACTGCCTAGATATACACACATAAGAAAAATGTTAACGTTCAAACAATAATTTGGATACTTACATGTGATGAATCTAGTAATATTAGGTGCTTCTTTTCGTACGGATGGTTTGATGAATCAATTGGTCTTTCTCCTTTTATTACTGGATTTTCCTCTAAAAATGGATATAAAGAAACAATATCGTATATTGGACATCAAAACATTGATTTTGAACAATTGTATACATTACGATTTATGAGTACTTCAAATTCAAACTGTTAATTGCATGTCACGTTGTTTTGTCACATGTTGACATAAAAATTGTGTCATGTGACGCCCTGCAAGGGCATGGCAACGTTAGAATTATAAAATAAAAGTTAAATTTAAACAAAATAAAATTAAAAACAAATAAAATAAGACTAAATCAAAACAAAATAATAATTGAGTTAAAATTATCTGCCTGCAAAATACCTGAGAATTCATTTGCTTTATTATTAGGATTATGTATATAGCATAAAACGCGATTTTTAAATTTTAGAAAATCTTGAGAATTTATTGAAATTATTAGTGGCTGATCTTCAGTAACAATAGATAATGCTTTTAACTCAGGTATGTATAAGTAGATAAAACGTTATATTCATTTGTTAACGTAACAGTGTGTTAGTCGTCACTTTGATACCTTATTTTGTCAATACGTACTCTAGGTCGATTTTTAGTATAAGTTGATATAAGGATATATGACGATATTATACCTATATATTTTTTGTGACTCATCGCGTAGATATCTGGTTTTGTTAAATAAAATACGGAAAATATGTATCTATTCATATACTTTCATTCAATATCTCTAAAAGTTACGTAGATATCGAGTTAACCATTTTTAGGAAGCCATTGCGACGGTAAAAAAAAAACGTGGTAGTCGAGTTATCAAGTTTTTCACGCCAGGCACGAATTTCATCTTATATTTGCTATATCGATGACGTTACTCTTAAAAAGTTAGTTCTCGTTATGGTTTTGAAAACAGGGTTGTGTATAAAGTTCTACTTTTAAATTTAAACATGGAGCAACATTGTCTTCTGTTTAATGAACATCATATATTGTACATAAAGAAGATAAAATGTTCTTTCTAAATTATTTAAGGGGATATAAAAATTTAATTTTTACGTCTTTAAAATTTAATTGACATGAATAATGGATGACATTTACAATATAAGACGTCGTCACCATACATAATCCACAAAAAATATTATGTTATCACAATAATGATATCATAATACTACTTACCTATGATATCATTATTTCGTTGATTACAACAAAGTCATCAAGTATCTGTTGTAAGTAAGTATCCCTGAACATTGCAATTTTTTAATTGCATGTATGTTTAGTATAAGTCAATAATACTGAAGGTTAAAGCAGACTCATCTCCCAAGGCAGCACCCATTAACGAGCATGACGCATGATGCAGCCATATCGCTTCGCTCAACCATATCTTAGGGAACGTAACGACCCGCACCACATGCCACTACCCAAGAAATGTATTAAGAGAGCATGTCATACTCTAACTACCAGTAATAAATTAGTGTTAAAATTAACAAATGCTAATGTTTTTATGACACAACCTGTAATAAATAGTGTCATGTTGAAACAACACATATTACTTCCATGTATCGCGATCTATTAAATAGTCGTTGACCTAGAAGCTCCAAGACAGATAATTGACGATTAAATATTTATTTTACTTGAGAAAATAGGAGAAAGTCCTTAACATGGCAACCCACAAAATTAGTAATTAACATGTGTCTATTCGTAAATGAGTCTTATTACTCAGGTGAGAAATTTCACGCGATGTTAAAATCTTAAAAAAAAATTGAGGGATAATTAAAAGGAACATCAAAAGTGATCAACACTTTTATGTATAATATCATTAGGTTGAGCTAAACTCTACTCGTGCGATTATGATTGCAATCATGATTAAGTTCGCTGAGAATACCTTGAGGTGATTTTGTTTCGAGCTATTCAATTTACGGCTATCTTAGACTACCAGTATTATAAAGAAATTAGGAATCGTCATTTTTGCCCTGTTTTCTTCAAAATAGTTTTCAAATGAAGATGCCCTTGCCACATTTCTTCGAATTTCCTTAAACAATATTTAGTTCTTACACTTCCGCGCACATTACACATCAGAATAAAACACTTTTTTACGGATTATTGCGCATGTTTTATTTTATTTTATTTTTAATCCTGACGTTTCGACTCCTTTACAGGAGCCGTGATCACAGGATGACTAAGATGATGGTTGTCATATATTTTCTACTACCTTCACAATATTTTAATCGGGAACGTTCCTAATTATTAAATTATTTTATATAAATCAAATTGTTTTATTTTTACACATTATTTAGTTATTTAATTGATTCTCACTACGATTACATTGTATACTACTGAGTCTACTACCAGTTCGGAAATTGGGAGGGCCTTCCGAGAAGAACTGGCGAAAGAAACTCGGGCAGGGGGACCGACCTCCATCTTACTGTTTGATTATTTGCAAAAAGAGCTAACTACATCATCTTGCAGTGTGTGTTTTTGTAGGTATTAATTTATTAATTATGGGGTCCCAAGCAGGTGGAACGCTCCAACCTTCGTCTCTATTGAAATTAGGATGTTTCCTTATTTCAATAGCCTCGCGTAGCATCCTAGGAACAAATCTTTGTTCTCTAGCGAGAATTTGTGGTTTATCGAAACGAATATAGTGGTTTGGCCCCTCAAAAGCATGCTCACACACTGCAGACCTATTATCGCTCCTATGTTTCATGTCAGCTACGTGTTCTTTAATGCGCGTCCCTATACTTCTCTTCAAGGGTAGGGAAAAGATAAACTAACCAAACATAATATGCCGAAACTCGTAGGGTCACAAGATATTACGTTTTAATTCACACATTTTTAGCCGTTTGGTTAGCTGCAAACCTTTGTTTGCTTTTTTAAGGATATTGCCATTGCCTTGTATCTATTTACAGTGGAACTCCGGTAATCCGGCCCCTGTCTAATCCGACGCCCCTTGTAATCCGACACGCCTATCACTGTTGAATGTAGGTAGGTACACCAACATTATTTTGGCAAATCTTCACGAATATAGGCAATGCATGATTGAATAGGTTGCACCTTCTAATTCTGATAGCGGATCGGCTTAACATGCGTTCATAGTTTACCAGTTCAGAGAGAATATTATCATTTTGATCTGTAATTTGTCAGATTACAAAGAATCTATTTCAAAAAAATCCTGATTATAGGGGATCTTTGGCAGTACTCTATAATCCGACAAAATCGATAGTCCGACACTGCCCTGCAAAACGTTTGTCGGATTACCGGGGGTCCACTGTATTTGAAACTAGCTGTTGCCCGCGACTTCGTCCGCGTGTATTTGATTTTATCACGCGGTTAACTGATATACAGCAAAAAATAAATAAAACAAAAATACAAAGTTTGGATTAATGCGTAAATTGTAGATAAAAAGGAAATGTGAACAATTGGATACAGATTATTATTTTCCAACTTAACCTGGCCGGTGATTGAATCCGGATCCCTGCAGGCCAAAGGCACTTGCGTTACCATAAATGACCACTGTGCCACAGAGGTCGTTTGATCGAGACAATCAGCAAAAATAAAAGCGCAAGTGCGCGTTGGACTCGCGCACATAGGGTTCCGTACCATTTGAGCTAGTACTTTATAATGCCTCTTAATAGATAACGTTCGATGTGGTTTGGTTCGGAACATAATCAAACAGTTTGTTTGGTTGACTTACACTGGAGAAAGCGACATAGAGCTGACCGTGTGAGAAACAGCCGACGCTGAGGTCCGTGCCGGCAACACGTAGCGTCTGCCCTTGGGCTTTGTTTATAGCCATTGAATAACACACACTCACCGGGAACTGCACATGTTTGAAATGGAATGGGTAATTATTGGGAATCAGTGGAATTCGTGGTATAAAAACTCTTTCACTGACGCCATATCCCGCCAAAATCTCCGCTTTTATTATGTTACGCAGCAGAGAAGTAACTTTCAGTCTTGCCCCGTTGCATAATTTAAGAGGACTTCAATTTCTCAACAAAATAATTGGCACGCCCGTTTTTAAATTAATCTAGTGTGCTGGAAGTCCAGGAGCGCTCAAAGAATAAAGAATCAACGGGATAATTGGTATCGCCATCTTGCTCCATTACACCGTTAATAGAAGTATACTCAACTACTTCTCCTTCAACATTGTTGAGTATATCCAAGTTGTATCTTGCCGCTTGGTCATTTCGCGGAGTCAAAATTGCTCTTTCGCAAGCCATGAGTTCTCATTATTTTTTATTTGATTTTGTTTACCATATACGGAAGAGATAAGTTCTTTAATTGAATCAACAGTGTGGCAGAGATTTTCAGATAAAACAATTTGCCCTTCTTCTTCCGGATGTGTCCCTTTAGCAATAAATAAGAAAATTCCTGTGCATTTTTGTTGCCTCTTGTTCGCGCCCTCATGTTCACTGTTAAGTGCATTCTTGTGACGTGTCGCCAAAGGCTTGAGCTCTTTAAGCATGCTCTTATCTCGTCGGTTTTTGTCCCCCGTGGCACTACTGGCAACGTTTGTCTAAAATCCCCACAAAAAAGCATCGTTTCGCCACCCATAGGTTCGGACGTCATTTTGACGGATACCTTTGAGAGTTCTATTAACTGCTTCTACTGCTTTTCGGTGTGCCATAGTGCACTCGTCCCAGATAATTAAACAGCAATCGCATAAAACCTTCACTTTATCACTGCTTCTAGAGAAACCACATACAGGATGTTCACTTATGTCTAAATCTATGTGGATTTTAAACGTCGTATGAGCAATTTTACAGCCGAGTTACAAAGTGGCTGCTATTCGAGACGACACCACGGCAAGAGCTATTTTGGCTTAAGCTCGTAATTGTGCCAAGATTATTTTAATGAGAAAGGTTTTTCCCGTCCTACCGGGTGCATCTAGACATACAAGGTTATTTTATAAACACCATCCAAATTTTTTCTAGGCATTAGATATCATTCAAACACTTCATTTATGAAAAAAAATTGGTAGGTAAAATTTCCGCAAAAAAAAATTTTGTCCGAGCGAATTATTACAACAGTTGGTTACTGGAAAAATAGGTACTTACAGTTGAACGACCGACCGCCCGAAGCGCCTCACCGAGCTGCGCGCGCAAGTTGTAACTACATCGGCGCAATGAAATCAGTCAGCCGCGGGCTTTCCGCGATGTACAATGTTGCGTTCACGCATTTACGTCGCATAATTATCTACCTAACGAAATGTGTTCACACTTGCAATTGAAATCGAGGGCGAAATTGAACGACGGGTTTATGTGAAGAAGGCCCAAAGCCTCGAGAACTTAATATAAATATAATCCGTGCATTTAACGAAGTGACAAAGTGAAAAAACAAGTAATACAATAAAAGACAATGTTCATAAACGTGCAAGACTGTTTAGAGAGAAATTACCTACACTTTAAGGTAAAGTGATTGTTTTCAAACTTCATGTAAGTGTATTTTTTTTGGATTTTTAATTAATTATTTTGTTGGAGTAAAGCAAAATGTGTGCAGGGCGGCTAAGACTTGTGAAATTTTTCACAAAAATATAGAACTATTAATTATACATTTCTTTATCCTATCGTGTAAAATAGACAAAAATAACTTAGGTAGGTAGGTACTAAGGTTTTGGCACTGCATTTGTTTTTGCGATTTTCGAATTGCCTTTGCGATCCCTGTGTTTTTTTAGATTCTGTGGTTAATAAACACCCTTTGCTTTACTCCAACCAATTATTCTACATAAGTTGATTAAATTTAAAAAAATGCGACGTAAGTGCCTAAGGTGTGGTTTACTTTTATGTTCATTTTTTATTTATTAAAAGTGTTATCGATTAATATTGTTATAATCAAAGAACAAATCAACTTATCTCTTCTTCAATTTGACGTTCCTATTTTTTTTCGTTTAAATTTGCAACTTATGAAAATCATTGTAATGTATCAATGAAATACGGGAGGGCGGGGCGGGGGTCGTGTAATCATCTGCTACAACACCGTGCGTAGCGTGACTGTGACAGCAATCGGTAGTTTTCCTCGGATAACTTTGTGTAGGCTTAACTTAATATTTTAGTACTGAGTGATATTAAAAGAAAAAAATCTTGTTTCGTTATTTTCTTCAAAGAATATAATATATAAATTTGGATGGTGTTTATAAAATGACCTTGTATAACTTCTCCTATAGCATTGTCAATACTGTGACATACACGGTTGACAGTGCGCTGTTCTACAGTAAGACTGTGGACTCCGGTTCGTAAAGTTTCAGCTAGTTCAGCTGGATCATTATTTATTTCCGCAGCGTATTCTCTATTAATACGGTCCCCGTTCTATGGTCAGCGCTGGCAAACCATACTGAGGGAGAGAATCACCACCCATAGATGTAACTAAATCTTGTAACGCTTAGGCGTTGATTGAAAGCAATATCTCGTAACCTGTGGTTAAGGTCACCGTCAATATTTTGTCTTATATTCCTGAAAAAGTCTTCCGCTAATCTTTCTTGATATTTTAGCCACTATTGCTCAGCATTCGAAAGACCACAAAAAACCAGTAATACAGCAAATGAATGACGCAAGCGGTGTGGACTATCACTGACGCATTCATCGGCTTAGGCGCTGAATCCCGTCACTTTTATAGGATTTTAGTTAATTCGAGTGGTAATATAAAGTATCAGCATAAGGTAAGTACATTAAGTTGTGTGTATTAAGATGTCTAAGGTTTGTTTACTATTCCACGGGAACCCTTTTATTTTCCGGGATAAAAAGTATCTAAGATGTTGACCAGGGATATAAGGTATCACCATGCAAAATTTTATTGAAATCGGTCTAGCCATTTCGGAGATTAGCCCGTACAAACAGATAAACAGACCAACAGACTAACAGACAGAGAAACAAAAAATTTTAAAAAAGCATGTTTTGGTATTTTCCCTCTTTTTACATTCCCCTGACTTGGTTTTAAGCATTTTTTTTATATGTACAGAAATTCGACCTCTACAGTTTTATTATAAGTATAGATAGATAGGAATATGTGTCAAAAAGCATTGTCATCTGTTTATGAAGAAAATTAGTTCTAATTACAGAGGTCGAAAAGAAAAATATCATTGTATTACTTCTCAAAAGCTCAAATTAAATTCTAGGAACGCTAACTGCATGGCAATATGCATATTTCATAAATTGCCCGATAATACGAGTGTGATATTATTGATGTTATTTAAATTTAAATGCATCTGTTTGATATCTTACTTGCAAGATTGTATTGATTATTAATCAGACAAACAGTAAATATTGTAATTTAAATTATTTTACTCAATGATAAATTATGAGTTTGATATTAATGCTTTGATATTTGTTTATTAATTTAATTTTTTTTTAATTATATTTAAACTTTTGAGTTAGATGAAGTGGATGAACGTTGTATGTGGTATTTTTTTTATAGATAATAGGTAGGTACTTGACCACTATCACGCCTGATGGTAAGCGACGATGCGATCTAGGATGTGACGCGCTTGCCTAGAAGATACCTATTCACTCGTGATTTCAAGACCCCTAAATTGTATTTGTCAGAAAACACAGATTATACAGAAAATATGAATTTGTACTGAATTTGAACTTCTTGACATGTAATAACGTGCACATCGAACTACATGATAGAATATGTTGGACTAATTTAAATATAAGAGCGCATATGTGACCATATTTTAGTAAAGAAAGTATTTTTCACCTATGACCTAAATAAGATTAACACATTAACTTATATCGCTTCAACTGCTAAACAACCGGGTACTTAATGCTTGATGACGGCTCAACGTAATAGTTACCATAAAACTGGTTCATATTATGAAATCAAATAAGCCATAAAGAATAATTTAAGCAATCAGTTTGGTTTATAATCGAGTAATTCACCGAGTTCTTGTCACTTAGAAGCTTAAACCATTGAATTTAGCAAAACGCGAAATAAGTAAACGTATTTTATGGTCAAAATCTGTACCTGTCAACCAACTAGAATTATTAATACTTAGAAAATGGTTGGAATATGATTGGAATAGGGTAAATTTCATTCATTTAATGTTGTAACCTGTAGACGTTTTGAGTGAACGTTTGTATATATTACCGTTCCTTACTCAAACTCTCGTGAACATTTGAATCAATATGTGTTTTGTACTTTTCATGAGTGTGAGACTTGCGGGCAAAAGTAAAATAAACCAAAAGAGTAAAATTTTGCATCAAAAGCAAACTTTTAAAAGTAATAAATCATACGTATTTTCTTTACTGAGGTTCAAGCTTATAAGCAACTGCCATACACGTGCATACAAGAATAATCACAAAAGCATCAAGAAAACAAACACGTAAACATACAAGCCATGTAAGTTATTTGCCAAGGAATTTTAGAGAAAGATACTAAATATGAGGTATAACTTATGGTATAAATTATGGATAAGAATCGTTTATGGCTACTACTGCAGTTGTAATTGGCTTATAACTTGTTTAACATTATTATTGAAGATAATAAATATCTGTTTTTATTCTCGAGAAGTAAATAGATAAAAATATATTTTTTTAGTAGGTATTTATATATTAAATAAGTACCTACCTAACCTTATACATTTACATGCCTATTCAGACAGACCTCGCTATCTCTGCGCCCTTGTCCAAATTAATTTGTATTTGGTACACTTGTCAATTATTTGTATTTTTATGTTATGTGATGTATTGTCAGATGACAATTTACTATTAAAACTTACATAGATCACTCTTATTAAAAAAATAAGAAATTTCGAAATCTTAAGTATAAAATACTGTTATATCCATTATCTGTAAGTATAAAAGATAAGGTAGCGCATTCTATTTATTCCCGGTGTTACTTTTAGAAGGAATAAGAATAAGATAAGGTAGCGCAATCTATTTATTACCGGTGGTACTTTTAGAAAGAATAAGAATAAGATAAGGTAGCGCAATCTATTTATTCCCGGTGGTACTTTTAGAAGAAATAAGAATTTGACTTTAGTATATGCCTTTTGCAAGTATTTTGCTTTAAAGCTTAAAAAAAAGCAAGTACCTTAAGCTTACGAGTTTCTTGCGCTCGTTCTTCTCACCAGTTAAAAGAACGGGTGAAAGGCAAAAAAGCTTGGACAATTAAAAAAATATTGTTAACCAACTTAAGAGCAATTAATTAGCAAAAAAGCAAACATAGAAAATAATTAATTTTAATGGCATGATAGTTGGTTTGAAGCTTACCACAAGCTATTTTTCAGTGCATTTTTTCTATTTTAACCATAGCCGTTTTCTTCGCAGGTGGTTCGGATGTTCGTTTTGGTGGTAATGGTGTTTGCGCTATGCTGGCTGCCTTACCACGCGTACTTTGTCCTGGTGTATCACCATCAGTCTTTGGCCTCCGCACCATTTGCCCAGCACATCTATCTTGGCTTCTACTGGCTGGCAATGGCAAACTCCATGTTTAACCCCCTCATATACTATTGGATGAGTAACAAGTAAGCACATTTACTATAATATATCGTAATACGTCAATGTATGGAAAATAAGAGTATGACAAAACATAAAAAAAGCTAAAATAGGAAAAGTTAATATTGTAATGAATTTTTTTTTGTCGTAGACAAAGGCTAAGAATAGATTTCAGAAATTCAAGCTCTATAGGTGTAAACAGGGAAACAAATTTTTGTGTGGAAATACAATACCCTCGGGGCTACAGACCCAAAACTTTGATCTTGTTACTATAAACAAATGACTTTTTATTACATAAATTAACTTTGTTAGCGTTTTTAGAATAAAAAAAGTTAAAAAGGATATAAAATTAAAGAAAAAATTGATAAAGGAGAATTCTAAGTATGTCAAAATTCTGTCATCATTTAGGAGCAATCATAGCTTTGTTACGGCAAGTGATTTGTATTTGAGCTGGAAAAACGTGATTTTAGCTGGCACATATCGTAAAGACATGTCGGTGAGTTGAAGTTTAAGACCATCAGACATTTAAAACGTAATTTAAGCAATAAAATCAAAAAAATTGATGGTTACATATAAAAACTGTTAAAACCACAATTCTTAAAAATTTTGCAACCTGCAATAACTCATACAGATTTTTATTTGTTAGACTTTTAAAATTTATAAGTGTGTTCTGTTAATTTAAATGTATATTTGAGATTTCTATATAAAATAAATAAATACGTTCATTAGTGTATTTTGAAAATCAAATATTAAAACGGTGGAATAGGGTAGCAAAGTTTTGAATCTGTATAAATATATAATATGGCTGTCCTTATGACTTATTTCATTAACTCATGAACGAAAAATATTTTAATCTTGTATTTTTGTTTCACTTTTAAACCTAAAAGACTAAACGGATTTAAACCATATTTGGCAAATAGGTAAACAAAATTGAACTTAACACGAGGTCCAGCGTGGTTCGAATATTTGTAGTTGATTTATTAGTATTTATATATATTTAATGAATATTACTTACGTATGTTTAGTATTCGTACGTGTGTCTGTTACCCGACTTTCCGTATCACAACTTACTTCGGACTAGACTAATCGCTGTGAATGTAAGAAATATGACAATTTTTATCTTACAATAACAAACCAATCGACCATCAGGCCCACATTTAAGATTATGCCTTCACGATAGTGAAACAAAACCAATAACTACACATTACTAATATACTGGCCAAAACATGCTCCTGTTTTTTTATTGTGAATTCCAAAGCGCGAATGTAACGAAGCCATGAAATAAAAAGAATATCAATTAAAGTTTATAAATACACTCGAGAGCAATGAATCCGGGTCACTTAAAGAATCCTAAAAATCTCGGAAACTAAAAATGCTAGGTTAATGCAATAAATTGTATTTAATAGACAATGTAATACTCCTTAAATGAAGGTATTAAAACTTCTTAGTTATTGTAAAGTTATATCATAAAAAAATCAAATTTGAAAAAGGGCCACTTTCGAAGATGGAACTACGAAATTACAGCATTTGGTTTTGCTTTTGTTTGTAATCTGTCATTTATGTGGGTACATAAACCATGTTGATAGTGCTCTATATTCATTATTCAAGCTGAAATTATGTCGCTTACGCCTGAAGAATGCACCAGAATACTTACAATGCTGGAAACCGGCCGGAGTCAGCGCGATACAGCCTGGACTGTCGGTGTGTCGCTGTCAACAGTACAAAGGAACGGGCAGAACCAGGTGTACCACAGCACAAGAAGACCGATACTTGGTGAACACCATGCTTCGAAATCGCTTTCTCACAGGAACTGAACTCACCAATCAGTTTCGACGCCTCGGAGGAAGTAACCCAAGTGCATGGACAGTAAGACGTCGCTTGCTGAATCTAACTTAAAACCCCTTAGACCTGCAAACAGCCCTAAACTGGAGCGTGGGCATCGTATTTCAAGACTAAGATATGCCCAGAGCCACGTAAATTGGAGTATTGAAGATTGGTCAAAAGTTATGTTCTCCGACGAATCAAAATTTATGCTCTACAAGCACGATGGAAGACACAGAGTGTATCGAAGACCAGGGGAAAGATTCAAGCAAGCATGCATCGAAGAAAAAGTAGCCTACGGTGGTGGGTCTGTACTTGTGTGGGCCGGAATTTCTTCTGAAAGTCGCACATAACTGGTGATCATAGAAAACGGCTCTTTAACTAGCGTAAGATATGTGGAAGAAATCCTCAATGATCACGTTGGTCCATTTATGGTCAATTTAGGTGAGGATGCTATATTTATGCATGACAATGCCCGACCTCATACAGGTAGGATTGTGAATGACTACCTTCAAGAGATGAACATTACTCGTATGGAGTGGCCAGCGCGCAGCCCGGATATCAACCCGATCGAGCATGCTTGGGACGAGCTAGGCAGATGCGTAAAACAACGAAACCCTCCCCCAATCACGCTTCGTGAGCTCAAAATTGCTCTCACAGAGGAATGGGAGAATATTCCCCAAAATCGTATAAGGAACTTGGTGTACAGCATGCGAAACCGCGTAAACGCAGTAATGGAAGCACGAGGAGGCAATACGAAGTATTAAAATTCAAGAAAATCGTAATAAAGTTCAAACATTTCATGTTTCCTATTTTTGTTTTAAGGAGAGTTCAGCAGTTTTTTTCTTTATGTAATTTTGTGTTAATAAAATGTATGGTGACTCATATTTTTTTTACTTTCATTTAAGGAGTAATACATTGTCTATTAAATACAATTTATTGCATTAACCTATCATTTTTAGTTTCCGAGATTTTTAACATTCTTTAAGTGACCCGGATTCATTGCTCTCGAGTGTATTTCTTCAAAAGGACTTATCGGTTATAATAGATAATGACTTTAGATTTGTGATAGACCATTCAAACTTCCGTAATCAAGCAGTATTATTGTTCCTAAAGGGTCGAGTAAAGTTATCTTATAATTTACAATTAAGATATTGAAACCACTCGTCGATTCCGTGAGTTTATATAGTCAGTGAGAGATTTCTGGTTTGTTTCATCACAATACTATTAACTGGCTTACTAAATCTATTTTCGATAAAGCCTTAATACAACTTTTGAAATCAAGTACAAAAAAAAAAATTAACAAATCTTCTTTACAGTCATGTCACTTTATTAATTAGTAATAATTTTAAAATAAAAGAAATTGACACAAACGACAGGTAAACGCTACAATAATTACAGATGAATAGAGTTTACTTACTACAGAAATTACTAACTACTAGATAAATATCAGTTTTATCCAAAAAAAATTCTCTGAACCAAATTTAATTGACATCGTTACCGATGTTCTTACGGTTCGTTACTCGTTACCGTTTACTTCAATTGAAATACAAACTAACGCGAATTTTTCCAAAATATACTAGTATTGAACCAAAATCAACATTACTAATACAACAACACTAAAATAAGGTAAAAAAATGTCAATGTAAACTCAGAAAGAGGACTATTTAAATGGATAAAGCAAGCTTGTTATTTACAATATAATATTTTTTTATAAAAAGACTAGAGATGAATGGAAAATAAAATACGATAAATCTATAATCGAAGATCACAGTTGTTTGTGTGTTTGTCTGTCCGCTATTTGTCCATTGTATCAATAACGTTACCATAACAACGCGTTAACCGCAAGTAGTTTGTCTACCAGATGGTAGATGGCGCTAACGGAAAAATATTTAATAACTGAAAAAATCTAAGAATTTTTTCCACCCGTGCGAAGCCGGGACGGGCCGCTAGTATATACTCTAAGAACACAAATATGTTGTTTGTGTGTTTGTCTGTCCGCTTTTTTTCTATTGTATCAATAACGTTATCATAGCAACGCGTTACCATGGCAACGCGTTACCATGGCAACGCGTTAAGGGTCAGCTAGTCTATAATGTAAGAACATAAATTTGTTGTTTGTGTGTTTGTCTGTCCGCTCTTTTTCTCGCTCTTTTTCCATTGTATACGCGTTACCATAGCAACGCGTTACCGGGTAAGCTAGTCTGAACAAATTTCACTGTCCATTTGAAATACGAAATACCTTATTAATTTTTTGAAGCACATCTTAAGTACGGTAGAACTATAAAAGAGCAGGACCATCTGAGACAGGTAAATATTTCTGGTAATGTCAGGGATCATAATACTGTTTTTGAATAAGAAAAATAAAATTGAAATAAACTCCTTTGATTTGATGGAACTTGTATCACTGATAATAAAATGATAGGGATAAATATGTTTGAGTGGATGTTAAACATTACACATTAATGTAACAAATTAACTACTGGAATATAAAAATGGTTAATTGCAACTTTATATAATGTTGCCAGTAAAAGAATTAGGTATTATGGAAGTTACGAGAGTAAGTTATTCGTGGTTAATGACTTACTCTCGTAACTTCCATAACATAAGTGTTTCATGAAACCAGCAATATGAAACAACTTTTCAAGATTCTTTATGAGTGCGCGTATACAAAACTTGGCATTTGTAAAACCGCAAAAGTTAAATTGTAGATTTAATTCCAAAAATGCTTTTTTCCAAAAAAACAATTTCGACAACTCGGACACCTGTTTACACTCTTCAGCAGTCTTTTTGGTGTGAAAATCGTTGACCGCGTAATTTAAGAGTTCTTAATTTTGGAAAACAGAATAAAATTATAAGGTTCTAGGTCAGTACTGTATGCAGGATTGTTAATAAGTTCCAAGTTTTCACCTTCATAAATTCATCTGTCATTTGGCGGTGTGACAACTGGCCTTGTGGTGGTGCATGGCGCTTACGACAATGTTTGTGAAGTTTGTCAAAAACTTCCGGCAAATAAATGGGTGTGTGGCAATAACTATTCATTGTACGGGGATTCTCCAAAGCATCAGCCACGTGTCCCACTTTATAAAAAAGATTAAATGTGCCGCTGCTATGGTCGGATACTGATCATATTGAGGACTTTCACGCTCGATGGTTGCTTTATTTTGGAATTATATAAAAAAATCATATTTCGTTACCTGATACTATATCCTACACCAAATTTGAAGCTCCTTCGTTGATTCCGATAAACATGGAATTGAATGACATTGTTTGCTTTTGTAGCCTCAGACGTGTAAAGACCCAGAAGTGTAGCCAGGAGCTGATAGTTAAAGTAACGTGAGACAGCTCAAAAAGTATTTTTTTCACAAGAACAGTAAGATTATCTTATTTTATATAGAAAATAATTTTAATACTTCAAAACTCGTTTCTAAATTGTAGCTAAAATAATTATTGTTAATACACACAAAATGACAATAGACAAACCAACCAATTTAAACTACACAAATATAAATCAGTTATTTCTGTCTTTAGTTCGTGCAGTTTGTTTTTTTATTAATTCTTACTTATCTAAAAGTACAACTAATTATAAATAACAGATACCTACAGAAATATAAATACAGAAATGAATACAGCCCACCCTTGAACAGCGCAATTATAATAGGACATATAATTTATTATATTTATTAGCAATTTTATTAGCAAAGTATGCCAGTAACTAAAATAAATTATAAGTATATTTAATCATTTTAACTTTCGTTATTGGATTTTAAAATGATCCCTTGTTTTAATTCCCTAATAGTGTTATGTGTATCAAAGTGATCATTTATTTACTGCATGAATTGTGATTATCACTGAGATATCTATCGAAAACTATCGATATCTCCTATTTACTTAAACGGCAACTCCCATGATCTCAATTTGACGTTCTCAACTCTAAATCTCTTGAAGTTACATTACTCACTTTGTAGTTTGCGTACATTGAATGGGTGTGCATAACTTTATACTTACCTGTAAGGATAAATTACTAAGACTTTCTTCGAATAAGGGAACACCAACAACCAGAATAGGATGGAAATAAATAATACAAGGCACTACAAGGCAACCACAAAAAAGTAACAGTTCGTTTATGTTATTGTTTTTTTTTTGGCTGCATTTTAGGTACTTATCTCAATTGATATTTCTCATGATAAAAACAACTAACGGACTTTCTGTTAGACAACATTACGATAAAATAGTTTTTATACAATATGATAATTTACAATGCATGTATTGTACGTCAAAGTTACGCTATGGCTTCGTAAGTGCTACGTCGGGAGACCTTGTCCCGAGAAGAAGTCGCAGGAAACTCGGCAAGAGCTGCTTATTTTCTTACTTTTCTTATATAGCCAAGATAAAAAAAAATAATACAATGAACGGATTAAAAAAACATAGAAATAAAACTATTAAATCTACACATGCTTGTCTTTTAAATAATCTCCGATATGGTAATAGCTTTTGTTCACACATTTATCAATCTCAAACAATCAATAGTTGTACAAACTCTCCACTTCTAGAGGCAGTATGGACTATGGGCATTGTTTTTTACAGGATTTAATCTATACATATAAATAAAATTGGAGTGTCTGTTTGTAATATTGAAATAACCGTTTTTTACTACATGCATATAAATATATATACGGTACATATACCAAAATAACATTTTTTACATTTTTTGTCTCTGTCTGTCTGTTGGTTCCGGCTAATCTCTGAAATGGCTAGACCGATTTTGACGAGACTTCTATCGGCAAGTAGCTGATGTAATAAGGAGTAACTTAGGCTACTTTTGTTTTAGAAAAATTCTTTTATTTTAGGAAAATAAAATTACTGTGCCACAGCAACGCGTGGCTGGGTCAGCTAGTAGTATATATAATCTGTATTATATTATTTATGCAATACTGTTTACACGCAGTAGCTTGTAATTGTAATTAAGTAAATTCTTGTGATAATTAATATTTAGTTGTGTTGCCTTTGCTCTCAATTACAGCTCTGCAACGACCTGGTAATGATTCAAGCAAATTATACATTCTCGATTAGGAATTGAGTTCCATATTTAGACAGAAGCTTCTTAAGTTCGTTCTGACTAGAGTTGTATTTGTTTGAAACTTTTTTTAGTAATACTATTATTTTTTTAATATAATATCCGATCTATTTTCAGGCCAGTCTAAGACGGAAATACTTTGTTCCTTAAGTAAATTTGACTATTATAGTTGTTGATCGCGTGTTTAGGGTCATCGTCATAACGAAAGATACAGGTTATAGGGAAATGACCGTTAGAGTAGGTAATCAAATTAAGATGTTTTTGTACTAAAATAAATCAGTTGTGCCTTCAATCTTCGAACATGACCAACTTCATATCCGGAAATAGATATCATTACTTTTATATTTCCCCCACCGTTCTTGACTATGTTCCTTATATATAATATTAAAAGCATGTATTATTGGGCGTTTAACATAGCAATTCCATTTGAATTTACCGTGTTTATTTCTGTTTATGAAAATTACTCCATTTATTTTATTTTATTTTATTTTTTATTTTATTTTATTAGGACAACCAACAAGACATACACCTTACAAGCTAATATTACATTTTTACGGTAGCATCAATACGGTGCTGCCTTACTGAAAGGCTGCCACGGAAAGCATAATAAAAAAAATAAAAAAGTTGGGAGCAGAAATACAAAACACATCGTCTTAACCTATTGATAATGAGATAATAAAAGTTACAAAGTTAATTATAAAAAAGCATTGAAAAGAAGCTAGCCTAGCAATTTTTTCAGGGAATATAAACACTTAAGCAGAAACTTAACATTTATTTTATATCACAAAAACAATTTAGCTTCCACTAATCGTAGGCATACCAAGTTTGACAAAATTTTTATATGTCCATCACTGTATTAGTACAAAAATTAATGGAGGTACTGAAACTAATTTATAATTTTGTTCGCAGGTTTCGAATTTATTTCCGCATAGTACTATGTTTCTGCAAATCAGCTAAGTCCCCTACACCAAATGATATGAAGAAATTGGAAATGAATAAATCATTTTCCGGTGAGTAATTATATAATTGTAATTGATCTGCTTCGAATGTTTTGATTGATTTGACTATAACCAACCCTACCTTCGCCTCATATCGCGATTCAAGTTAAGATTTTACAGAGAGACGCGTATAGTGCTGTCTCAATTTGATAATCAGACCTGCATCGCGCTAAGAGATCATCGTAGGCCATCTGGTATTTTAATTTATGTTGACAACCTACGCCATCAAGTGGCATGCATACCGCCTTTCTAGGTAACGAAGCTCCGCTCCGAAGTCAATGTAGATAACGAATGGTATTACCCCAATACAAATGCTTTAAGAACATTGTATATTACTATTTTATTTATTTTGTCCGTAATTTCCTCGGGTTTATTAAGTAAGTGGACAATTCCCTTTACAATCTAATAGCTCTTAGAGTTTACGCCTACCTTTGCGTCGTTAAAGTTATGTCTTAAACTTTTTTAAATAAATAAGCACTCTATAAATCAATGGCATAAAGCATCACATCTCCCACGTATGCAAGTGAATTGAAACAGATCTTTAGTGCATATGCACACATATAATATTATATGATCACATTATACTTCAAATTCAATATTTAACGTACGAAAGAACGTTCATGCCTTTGCACTAATTTTAACATTAAATTTAATTAGTCTTCCATATCAGGTCAAAGAGTTAATGATTGAAGGAGATAATCCATCCTTCTTATCGGAAGGGTCATTACTTATAAATTCTTAAGCCATTTAAGGCAGCCGTAACCCATCAGTTAAGATGTCACGTTTAACCCAAGCGGACCCAGTTCAATCCTTGCCGATGTACTATGGATAAGGACCCACTCGTAAGACAAGCATTCAAAGTGCCTTATTCTGGCTTATTAATTTTAACTGACTTTTAGTTTAATTGCCATTGGCAATATAAAAAGTTTTTAGTTCAAATTTATCGATTTGTTTCATGGATATGCATATCAAACAGTAATACTAGCAGGGTTTCTTTTCGCGTATCGGCGTTGCATCCTGCTTCTACGAAAACGAGCTGAGGTCCTGCGCATCCAGAGTGGCAGTTGCAGCGATTCCATATCCAGAAAGGGAGAGTTCCTGTTGTTCAAATGAGATCTTTTTAATTATTTGCCTGATAACAGAGTCATTATACACGCGCCAAGCAGCCAATCAATCGAACATCAAAAGGATCCATGTGAAATTAAAAACGACTAGGTGAATAGGAAAACTTAGTAGTACATTTTGCGTAAATTCAATTAAGTATTTTGTGAACAGAGTGTATGCAAAACGAAGAAAGATTATCAAAGGAGGAAAATAAAAGCTTCTGTACTTCCAAGAGAAGCTCTTTCAAATAATACAAGAGTGGTATGACAATACTTGCAGTGAGATTGCTTCGTGGGAAATGAAATTCTGTACGGTATAAACTCCGATGCAATGGAACGAAAGGGATTAAAGTGGAGTGCGAAAGTAACTTTTAAGTTTAACAGCTTTGACAATGTATCAACGAAGTTGCAATAGTTCTATAATGCGAATTTTGGAGCAATGAGGATGTTGGTTTAAAATAAATGCATTAACGATTGACAGGAAAAATTTGAAATTGAGGACAAATCGAGAAATTTAGAATTGAGTTGCAATGCAACTCACGCTTCTTTCTTTCATTGTTTCGATATTAGATATAAAAGATTGTAAGCTATTATGATAACTTAAGCACACTTAAACAAGAATTTGAGTACTTAAAAGAAAATTAAATATGGAATTGAATACTTCCATGTACTAACAGTAGACAATGCTTTAATAGTAATTATACACACCGATCAAATGTTGGATACAATTGATCGGTAAACTATGTAGCAAGATCGAAGATCAGTGCGTCAATGTTTCAGTTACTAAATGTTGCGCCAGAAAATTATGATACCTAATGACTTACATGGTGATTACAGAATGATTCGGCTCCCGTAAAAGAGTCAAAACGACAGGATTAAAGCAATTCAAATCAAATCAAATATTTTTTTTTGCATAGAATATGGGTATAGAAATGCAATGACTTAAAATAAAAATTAACGCCACATCTAACCCTCACGAGATTGCAAATTTAGCCTAATAAAATAAATATAATCGAATACAAGAGTTGTGGATTCGGTTAAAGTTTTTTTTAATGTAATTATTTTAAATGATAGGCGCATAAGTGTAAGAAAATGGTCAAATCCAGGGTGAATGCAATCAGCCTTTGGCCCAACGGACGCAGTTAGGGTGAATATTGTCGACAAGTGTCAAAACGTCTTATTGTCATGTCGATGTGAATAATATTGAAAGCCCAAGCTATGTACAATAAGAGGAATTCGTTTTGTTGCAGTGGTTAGTGCATTTGACTAACGATTAATGAGATTAAGCTACTTTCACAAGGGCAGGCAACAAGTATATAATAACAAAATACCTCGGGTTCCTTTGTGATTTAGATGGCATATTTGGTCATTGGTTCTGGTTGCAGCTGAAGTCGTTAGTTTACGTCGTCGTTACCAATCCCATACTACAGTCGCGTAATATAGCCTATATAAGCCATTCTCCCTATTGTGTTTGTAACTATAGGAGAGTTATTTGCCCTAGTATAGCACAAGTTATAAGATGAAAGGACATATATCAGAAATGTCTGTCAGCCTTTATTAAATTACGTGTTCGTGAGGAAAAAATAAAACTCTATTTATAAAAAAAAATATTTTAAATATATATATAAATTATGATTGCATAATTCCTACAATTTGAAAAGTTTTTATTAACTTGAGAATTTTATTTCAAATGTGAAGCTTTTTATCACGGAATATTTTTGAAAACTCGCATTTAAAGTTATTTTCAACTTGCAAAATAACTTTCAGAGTTATTTTGCAAGTTTAAAAAATAACTCCGGCATTTATAACAAATACAGTCTACAGATTGTTGCTGTGAAATTTTAACCAAAATATGGTAACTTCAAAAAGCTTTTTATTGTTGCTAATTAGCTCCCTCGTTTGCTTCTATAACATCAAATATATTTTTTATTAAAGCTACTTTAAAAAGTGCTGTATGATGTTACCGCCTTCAAATTAAAGTTCGTCAGCCACTTAAACGGGATGCCATAAATTCCGCTGTTACATAATGTAGTGTATGAACCTTTTGCGTTAATGTAATGTTTATGAAATATGAATAAATTTTGCGTAGTTACAAACATCTGACGGGCAAATGGAAAATCTCAATTGATATAGAATTACATGTTTTTGGAGTTAAAGATTCAAACAGTAAAAACGTTAACATTAAAAAATCGTCTATAATGCTTGATAACGAAAAATCTATGTGGAACTAAAGTTCCAATTTTTTTTTCTATCTAGCGATAGATCGCTAGCTGGACTGACAGGTACACCTACTCAAAACTATTTAAAGTGTCTTGTGCCTTTATCTGCCTCGGTCTAGGGATAGCTAGCACTTACCGGGACGAAAGTAATCATTTGCGAAAACAGAGCCACCATGTGATGCAACTACTTCTATCATCCCAAAAGATTTCTTCCAACCGCCTGCTAGAAGGTGTACTGTACAAAAGCGTTCCAAGCTTTCCATGGGACACATGAACCTCAAAATAGTTATTCCGACCCCATACTCAGAGCTCAGATTAGTTTGCGTACTGCCGGAATGGTTTTCGATCCCATGATATACTTGATCTAGTATTCTCCTTTTCGGTCTCCGCTTCAAATAACAGTTCATAAAGAAGCTCCTACTTGTGACTGTTTTAAAAAGAATGTGCTCCACTAAGCCTCTGCAATCGTTTTATCAAGTTTACAAAGAAAATATATGTCATCTGCGCTTTTTAGTTTCTCGAGAATACTGCTTAAGGAGATACTGCAATCGTAACAATAGCTTTAGATTCCCTGGATTTCGCCCGAACTGCTCTTTCCAAGAGTGCATTTTTCAGAGTGTGCTTGCCACCTGGAAGAATTCTGCTCCATATTGAACATGGTCGAACATTCCTCAAGCCTACGCGTCGGAAATCGGTGACCTCTACGCTGTTCCAGAGCTTGCGTGGCGAGCAGCTGTCTTAGAAAACACTTTCGCTACCCTCTTGCTTATTGCTATCGGGTCTATGCAATCGTTCGAATGAGGTCGATCCTTCATTAACATTAAGATGTGATGGACGGTGCGGGGCTTACAACCGACTGAGTCCCTTCATTATAATAGTAGAGATGTTAGTAAAAATAAACACATATTAATAGAATCCCTTATTTTAACTTACACAACAGAGCTATTTCGTGCGAAAAAAGCTTGCACTTTCGTGAGTGTCAGAATTAATTAGAATCACACATTCCACCTGTTAAAAACACAAATGTGAATTATGAATGGAGGGAAAAAAACGTATATAAAATAATAGATTCTTCTTACTTATGATCACATGTCTTGCTCGAATCTACTATGCCGTATTCAAAGTAAGTGCTAATAGAACAAACTTTGTTTAGTTTGTGCTATACTATGCTTATAAATTTTGCGCTAGTGCAGGCAGTTGGCAAAGTTTTAGCATAATCGGATGAACTACCGGCAGCGCATTCAACAAACAATCTATATTTCATTTGAAAATACTCGATTGCACTAGTCGTGATTAAACCTTGACTGTGACCAAATTCTGCGCATAATGAATTCATTATACAGCAGGCTGTGCCTGGCGGAGGTATTTACCATCCGTTAATCTTCCATATTTGAATCGGATTATTTCGATTTCACGAGTTCTTGGTTATTTTTTTGATGTAAAATAAAAATAGCTCAAATTATTTCTTACACCATCAAATATCTGACAGTAAATATCGCGTCAAAATCAGTTTAATCATATTTCAGATTAGCAGGAACAAACGGACAAGCAAAAAACAGTTAGAAAATATTTTTTATAAAAGTACCATTTATAAAGTTTTACATGCATTTAGTAAAAAACTGTTATTTGGACAACAGACGCTTCAATTTTATTTTTTGTGTAGAAACAAGCTTCTTGCTCTCTAAGCGGCTTATAGTTACTCGGCTCATTCCATTTTATTTAGGCATTCCACGAAGATGGGAGGTTTACTTTTTCTGTAAAAAAGATCGTGACCTAACCCGTTAAAAACAATGTATGTGCAGACGTGGCATTTTCAGGTAAATGTGCGTCATATTAGACAAAGAATAACAGCAATAAATAAGTTGGTGAGTCGAGCATAAGTAAAATTAAGCGTAAGAACAACATCTTACATGTGTTTTTTTGGTAAACGTGCTATATTACCAAGACAAATTACCGTAATATCTGTTCATTTGTATTACCACTTTTCATCACACATTTTATTATATCACGTAGAACACTTGGTTTGTTTAGTTTGTACTATTCTTGTTACAATATAAATGACACCTTATTGTCATTAACAGACATAAAAAATTAGTTATATTATTTTATAAGTTCGTTATTAACCGTTAAACTCAATCGAATACATTTCCTCCTCACCCTATACTTAACCCAACAGACATCGAACCTCTGTCAAATTTGAATATCAGTCATAATTTCATACAGAAATCCCTTAAAGCAACAATTTAAACTTCAAGATAAGAATTACATAGATAAGAATTAAAACCTCAAACAAAAAGCCCCATATGACAGCAACATCAAAAACTGCCATTCTGTAGATTTTTTACTCCAGCTGACTTTGGGATGACGCGGCAGGAATGACACTCATGATACCTATCTTCTGAACCCTGTATAATAATTATCGAAATAAGAAACATAGGAAAGTCAAAATTCCTGTGTTAATTAATCTCTTTAGTTTAACTTTAATTAAAATCTGCCAATCCAGTTCGAAGCCTACACTAAACACACTTTCAAACAAATTGATAGCCAGAATTCTAAAGTAACGGTTATTTATGTTTCGCGGATTAAGGAATTACTTTAATAGACGAAAAGAAAATCCCCTTTCAGTTGACAAATAACTGTTATTATTAAGCAGTAAAAAGTTACGTTATAGTTAAGGTACCTTCTTGCCTTTGAATACAGAACAGTATAAATCAAGGTTTACTCCTAAGTACAATGTTATGTTTGCTGTAATTCGAAGTATCCACTCAACACCACCCATAGAATACAAACGAAGTTAAAAGTACTTTGGACGCCAAGTTAATGTTTGAATGTTGAGAAATAAATAAATCCATAGATATTTATACGAATTGCGGGATTGTTCTCAGTGTAAAGTCCGTATTAACCAATTGCTGCTAACAGTAAGTGCTTCTAATGTAGCCATATCGAGAAAGGAACCAGCCCGCTAATAACTCTAAGATTACAGTTTAATAATTATCTAAAATTCACCAAAGTAAAGGTAAATAGGGTTATTAATAGCATCAGAGAGTCACTGGCCGAACGGAGAGTCACTCCAAAATGTCAATAACAGATTTGCAGC
Organism: Calamotropha paludella; assembly: GCA_927399485.1. Classification (NCBI taxonomy): domain Eukaryota; kingdom Metazoa; phylum Arthropoda; class Insecta; order Lepidoptera; family Crambidae; genus Calamotropha; species Calamotropha paludella. The sequence goes on along the minus strand of OV656815.1, from coordinate 13,203,870 downwards.
CGCCTAATTTGTACATCACACTCGTAATTTAGTTGTTATAATAGTTTATTCATTAGGTAACTTCTGTTACTTTTGTTGGTTAAGGACCCTTATCCTTACCTACCCGAAATAAGGCCTACGACTAAATTAAATGGTAATTTAATTTAGTTGTAGGCCTAGGTAGGTCGTAATATAAAAAAACGGTAGGGGCTTAAATCAGTCCAAGCAGGATAGAAACTAGAGTAGGAAGGTAGAGACTGCCGGATCAGTCGACTTGATAGCTAGATTCTTATAGTCCCAGAAATATAATATTAACCAGTTTTGAAAACACGTGACTTGCGCAGTATCAAACAATACATTATCCAATTTTTGCGCCAGTTTATTGTTTGACTCAAGTTTCATGGTGCAATCTATGCTCACCTTGGACATTTTAGGTAAACCCTATACTTTTATTGCTTTGTCGGAGTGCTTAGTTAACTACACCACAATTATTTGATTTACTGTAAACGTATTTGTAAATCGAAACACAAGATTTTTTGTGTTAGTGTATTTTTATATGCAATTATTTATATATTTTATTTATTTATTTAAACTTTGATGCACACAAAAAATATGTACAAATGCCGGACTTAATTCCCTTAGATATTTTTAGCAGTCAACCGGAGAGTTAGAAACTGATAGCGTATTGGTGGCGTATTATGCTTTAGTGTGAATGCGAATCAGTTTAACCTACAGTCCCCCGCAAACGTCGTCCTACATTCTCACATAAAACTAATATTATGATTGCACAATGTTTTCCACTGCCTCTTCTATCAAATAGTTTTGGCCATTCGCTTAATTTTCCGATACGAAAATTTTACCATTTGTCTCAGTGTCGCAACAAGTGAGATGTATTTCCCATTTGCCCTATGAACCTCAATAAATTTTTAAGCATTTCCTTAGACTTTCAGTACATTTAAATCTCATTTTATATATTTTACAACTTTAACGGTTTATTTTTTATACCTGTCTTTAAAATATACACATTTTTAAAAATTTTTAGTTACTGGTCGTTGTCATGTAGCTAACAGACCGAAAAGACGTTGTCCTATCGAAATTTCAACATAAAAATCTATATTCCTTTCTGGCGAATTTTTCCATTTATTGTTGTGCTTTAACCTTATATTTCATAACATATTATTTTTTATATTATTTTTTATAAGCAAGTTTATAAATCTTTGCTCCTCTGTAAAACTGGACTGTAACGATGTTTCACACGCCATCAACAAACCAAACCCACGGATTACGAAACTGGAAAATTGTATATAATTAGAGTGTACATAATACCTTCCTATAAACGTAGAAAAAATGTCTGCATTTATTTTAATTCTGTGGTTACAAATAGTTGCCTTACCCTGTTTCGCTGTAGTTGTATAGATTTAATATCTCCTCCATCCTATATGGCAATATACATACTATTAGTAAGTTGTCTGTCAGTGTCAATATTAAACAGTAGGGTATAGTCTGCGAATAATACTTTAAATGATAAAGAAGATAAATATATTATGCCAAAATGGCGTCCTTTTTACCGATGCGACGGTCCTGAGTTCGAATCCCAAAAGGAGCTGATGATTGATGATGATGATGGTCTATATATATTTTTATGAATATTACTGATTTCTTTGTGAGACTCCGACGTCTTTGTGAGAGACATTTTCCACTATTTTGTTTCCTCGTGCATGTTCACGAAAACTTTATGGTTAATAATCCACCATGATACACACTTATATCTGCCACATTTAGTAATATGTAACTTTCCGCCTCAGTCAAAAGTCCCTTGCAATTTTTTTTTATTTAATTAATTTTGATAATTGAAATTTCTATAATGTGAAAAATACAATGAATCAATTTGGTGAACAAGAACTGTGTAGGTAAGGGGAAAAAACAACCATATATTCACAATCCTTGCAATTTATTTAAGTTTTTTCTTAAAACTCTACTCGAGTTTATACCTTTACATAGTATTTATTTACTTTGTACAATTACATAAATACTAAATCGGTACACGATTTCAAATGTTGCGATTGTCACGAAAACATTAAATTTATATTTTTTTTCGAAATATATCGCTATTACTGTAACGCAACAGTTCTCTCATTAAGTATCTTGGAACTTTCGTTGATGCAAAAATAGACGCTTTACAGCATAGGCTTATATTGCCGATATAACAGGTAGTGCATAATACTTATAAGCTTGACAAATGTCGAAGTTGAATTTTCTAAGAATCATAAAGATAAAATTGAATAATAAGTACTTAGGTTATGTTAATAAAAGCATTTTAGCAGACGCATTTCGGTATAAAGAATTCTTTGCTTTGAGTAAGATATTTTATGGCCGTAATTTAATGTTAACATAATCCAATTTTAATGTTTATCATTATATTTTCTTTTAATAATTATCAAACTTTGATAGTTATATTAACAATATTATATTATGTTAAGCATAGCTAAAAGTTTTAAATCTTAATAAGTTTGAAAGGTTGCGAACAATTACTTAATTGACAAACATTAATTATTGCCTCTAATTTTATCATTTTATGAGTCCAAACCTAATTAAAATTATGTCAGACAAATTTAATTTTGTTACAGCGAGCCAAAGGCACTACAGAGAAGTCTCCTCATTCACAAGAACATGACATTGGAGGAGAAGAAGCAACCTGTCTCGCTCGCTCGCACAAAATGGTATGTGTCCTTTATCCAAGAAAACACACCTGGAGAAAACGTTACTGGCAATAAATAACCATTGCTAGTTACGTGAAACGTGATAAGATAAACATCTAACCCATATATTTTAATAGATCGTGAACGTATTGTACGTAAGTGAATTTTCACTTATATTTTCGATTAAAACAAATTGCTAACCTATTGTAAGAACTGACTTTCTTCCTTAAATATAACTTCTTATCAGTCCAGTAATGTCTGTGATACCTTTTGTATCTATGCATCTTAATAATAATCGTAACATCTGAAAACAAATATTTTGCTATGATATAAAATGTTGCAACAATTTTTTATCAAAATTACTTATATGAACTCTTCTAAATTTACAAATAAATACATAAAATCCTATAACGATGTTTTTCTCCCATTATTTGTACATATTTTCATAATTGAAGTGATCTAAAAATAGAAACTATAAATATATCTTGTTCTTTTATCTGCTTAAAAATTAAAGTTAAGAGTTAAAACAGATTGTCTTAGATAAAATAACCTTTACAGCTAAGCGCCCTAACATAGAGGTACGTATTTGTATTTTAATCCATTGATTTTTAGTAATCAAAATAATGAGATATTTCAAATGCTCAGCTTATTTCATTTCCTTCTTTTCTTACTTATTCATAAAAAAGAGCTAAGATTGATTGAGTTCTGTTTAATGTCTTATATCAAATAACCCAAAAAATCCGTTGTTGCCCGGTGTGAAGTGCTCTACTCCAAAAGTAAAATATACAGTTTGTATTGATAAACACTGTTCTTAACATCTTTAAGTAAACAATAAATGGAATGTTTTTTTCTACAATACAACAGCAGCCAAGTTAAAGCGAAAGTGTAAATTGGATTTACCTAATAGAATTCCAGACATAAATCATTTTATGATGTGCGTTTCGGGAGTTTTACTTGATTGTATTGTAAATTAAAATGCATGATAAAAGTAAATATATTATATATAGCTTGTGATACTTGACTTCTTAATACTTATTGACAATTAACCAAAACAACCTTCAACAACTGAGTTTCTTAAAGAACACAAATATCACAACTTCGTGTTTTAACGACTAATTCTTAGTACCTACAGACACATTTAGGTGATTTGAATTATTTATCAAGACATCAGACAAAACAAGGACGGTTAATGAAGAACGTTAAAATGGCATTGGGAATGCGAAAAATAGAATAAAAATATGTTAAATTGGCTCTTATCCAACGGCATTTAAATAGTTTGGCGGCTATAGTATCTGGCTAGGTATGCAAGAAAACTACAAGTGAAAATCCCATCTATGGATGTTTTCTTAGCGTATTTCTTCTATAACAGACATTTTTAAACACTCGAATCATTCGAATGGAAAAAATTATTCGTGAGTGCGAAAAATTTGGAAACAAAACATGTTTAGTAAACTTATTTTTTTAAAATTTTCATTGTATTCATATAGATGGAAGCATTTATGTTAAACCAAGAAAACACAAATGTCTTTGCTTAATCGTAACAGTCGTATCTTTTCTTGGAAGCGATTCTGCGTGTTTTTTAACCCTCGTAACTTTTATATGGGTAGACCTACAGAGCTCAAATTTAGAAATAAATGAGGGGTATACACTTTCTAAGTATACTAAATTACTTTCATTCTCCTTACTACTTAGAAGTTCACTGATCAATTTTCATAACATAAAAACATTCATAACATTCTCATCAATGGATAGTAATTTGAGTTTGGACCGGTAAGAAGAAATTTGATCATATTTGCATATACATAACTGATAGCATTGTCGATAAAGCGGATCAGTTTATGAAGATATTTTTTCATTCGAGTCAGGATTACAGACATAAGCATAATCAGCCAGTGAAAAAATAAGGGAAGTAAGTAACACGGCCTTAGTTTGGATGAGCAGAATATTCCCAAAACGATTCTAGAAAAACAAAAGCAATAACTGAACGGTTCACCTTAGCAACTTCAGTAGACCCGTTAAAGGAGGAGAATATGAACGTCGAGCTTTTTGACGATGAAATTTACAGGAATGCTACAATTTTTAAGCATAATAGGGCAATCGAAACTTTTTTTTCATCTAAGCAAGGTACTTCGAGCCGCCAATATGGATGACGTGAAAATATTGACGCTTGGCCTCCCATACCATTCGGTTGCATTGGTAGCGTACAATCCTCTTTTAAATCCAATTTTCCTTTTTCTGTCGAGTTTGTTTTTGGGGTCTTTAAAACGCACGATCCTGTCGGCTTATTGTCATGTGGATATCTGTATTAATCCACGGAGTAGGTGTTCGTTTAGTATGAACTGCTTTAAAAGGAGCATAAGCATCGTACAGTTGAACCAAACATTGATTTAAATTGGAGACTTTTCATCAACTTTAGGTGACCTAAGTATTAAAGCAAAATCATGTATATCCGTATCCACTTTGCAGTATGAGTATGAGCAAAATTACGCATCCAAATATTAGTGAGTTTTGGTTTAGGTGGTCTTAATCGGTATCGATGGAGAACGAGACAAGAAACGGTCTGCCAGTGGTTACGCATGAAATGCTTTTTTTTTAAGCAAATTCATTTTATTTCTTCGCTGTTATAACGTCAACTAACTGCCTCACAGCAGACAGAGAAATGATAATTAGCATTGAAATACTTAATTTTTATATTTATAAAATGAAATTGTAATAGAAGGTCTATGGTATGTGCTCTACCAAAAACAAACAAAAGATCCTCTGTAAGCCTTTTGTTTTGAGTTTTGGCACGTTAATTTATAACTTCTGTTAAATTGTTACATAAAACGGTTCTTATTTATGAACATCACTCTCAACCATAAAGTAACATCAAAAATAATGGGCCTTGCATTCTTTGACTTCCGCAAAACGGAAAAGTGAGAATTTGTGGATATTACGATCCTCAAAGTTTCATTTTTGTGAGTCGCAGTTTTAAATGGATAATTATACCGTTGTACAATCGATGTTTCTGATCTCCAAAGCACAAATGCTTTAATTACTTAACTTGGAGAAAGCAAACATATGTACATATATTCATGTTATAAATAACGGTTTCAAGCGACTGCCTTATTCTATATTTCAGAAAAATATAATATTTTTCCTGTATGGATACTAAAGAAGGAAGCTTATAAAATGAAAAAATCGTTTATTCTGTGTAACATGCCTTTCTCATAACTTTTTGGGTACAAATGAAGGGAATCTATTAATATGCCCCACAAGCTATTTACATTTTACATACAATATTAGTCAGATGCAATCATAAAGCATAAAGCTTCGCAAGCACCATATATTAGAGCGGAGCGTAATACTTAAAAAAATAAAATTCAATAAAATTTAGTTAGTTTTAAAATTCCATACCAATGAAATCTTTCAAAAAACGCGTGCTATTTGTTTTAATATAGCCAATATTTATTTTATTTTTGCAAAATTTCAAAATTCGGGCTCCCTCACAATCTAGTCCTAAGTGTGTTGATTCGATTCCACACAAAAAATATTAAAATCAGTTTGCGACATTGAAGCTGATCCTTGGGAGCTCCGCTCCAATTAAAAGATAGCGGTAAACACTGAAGCTTGTTACAGCTAAGATAAAATCAAATAAAAGTTAACTGATTTAATACAAATTTCATATCTTGCCGTTGACCTTTCAAATTTAGCTTCAAAAAATATTTTACATTTTGGTGCAAAATCATTAGGTAAAAAATTATGTAAGGTAAAGTGAAAGGCAAGTGTTTTTCCAAAAGCTCTAACATTCTAGCAACGACCATTGTAAAACCAACAACTTTGAACGCCGGCACTACGATAAAGCATAGTCGTACTAGGTGCATTATTCGGAGCATTTTTTTGTTTTAAATAGTACAAAAGGAAAGAAAGTCCGTTTATCTTCCTTTATAGAAAGGGTCGTTTCAAGAAAAAATGGTCTTCTTTTACATAAAAGACTGACAATTTGGTTTTTGTAAATTATTTCTTGCAAATAGTAAACTTTTTCATCGGTTATTAAAGATAAGTAAAAGATTTGTGTTTTAATGTAAACAATATAAAAAAATAAATTACTATATCTTCGATACACATTACATATTTTTTCGCCTAATACTGCCTGAAATTTGTAGCCATTAAACAGAATAAAGGGCAGAAATAGAAATAAGTACGGTCGACAGTTAATTTACATGCACACTTCAAAATAAAATTGTTCTATAATAGGTACAATGGCATGAGTAGGGTCAAAATGTGTAAGTGTAACTTTATGCTTATCTTTGTTATGATAATCATAGTAAATGTATGCAGTAGTTAGGTTAGATTAGGTTAGGTCACTAATTGTGAAGTAATTGAAGTGTGAAGCTAATGCTGAGGTTGATTGTATGCCAGTACAATGTAAACGTTTCCTTAGTATCGCATATAAAAAAATAAAAATAGAAAAGGTAGAAGAAGTAATTTTCATATTGTTCCGGTTACTTAAACAAAAAAAGGGAACAAATGCCTTTTTCCACACTCAATTTATTCAAAGAACCAATTCGAATATAAAGATACGCCAGTATTACTTTCATGCCTTTTACTTTGAGGATGTATCAAAACTCATTTTATGTTACGACAGGGGTTGGTACGAGTTACCTAAGGGTTTACGAATTTTATTATTCAAAGCGTGTAAACTATTCAACGTATTGGTTCCTGATCCTGTTACAGTTAGACTTTGTAATAAAATAAAAAACAGGAGTCGTAACTTCCTTTCAATACTAAAGAGCTCATGTGGCTGTTACATGATATGTGACTTTATGATCCCCTACCCCTACCCCTAGGTCGACTACTGGTAATTTTTATAATCTCATCTCACACATACGCGAATAATATATATATTATTCACGTATGTGACTATTATGGAATACTTAATAGTAATACGTACAGAAGAATTACTTGGCAAAAATACTGAAATGAATAGCTTCCATCCCTATATAAGAATAAAGTGCAACTGAACTGGCACACCGCTGCTTGTAACCAATAAAAATAAATTATTGCCGTTCAAAATATGTCAATGTAATATAATACCGCCAAACTATTTACCACTGCGGGCATTTTTTTTAAACGCATATCATTAACTTAAAAAGACGGACATACCTTTTGTAAAAATGTACGCAATTTTATTCTGACGAATGTTTTTTGTAAGTAGTACATCTCTTTATAAGATACCACAAAAGAACCACTAAATGTTTTCTAATTATTAAGATATCATTTATGTGAAATATGCGATTTATTATAATGAAATTTTTATAATAAGTCCGTCGGAAGTTTAAAAAAATAAAATACAAATTCCCCAGATACCACTATACAAGAAATGTAGAGTAAAGTAAGTCAGAAACATAAAATTTATCAATACACATTAGAATGTTTAAAACAACACCGGCGACAAGCGTCAAGGTTTCGATTCCCGGGTCAGGCAGTGTTATTGGATTTTTTTTGTGTTTTAGGTCTGATATACCCATCAGCACATATTAAGTGCTCGATGGATATACCATATACAAATGGTCATACTAGATACCTTCTTTCAATTTTAAACTCCATATAAAGGCACTTACAGACGAACGACACTCGATCGACGACATAGCTGACGGTCGTCAACTGGTACAATTACAGCGCACCGCGCTCGCTATTTTTTAATCGACGACATAAAATCAAGAGACCGCATTTAATTTAAGAAATTGACTGACAAAATAAGCGACTACAATATAAATATGTATGAATTTAGTATTGCAAATGAAAAGCGTACAGTAAAAAAGCATTGAAAGTAATGTTTGCATGTCAATGTAAGCAGAAGTCGTACATTATTCTGAATACAAAACTAAAGCTAAATATATCTATATTTTGTATATTCGCAACCCATTTGCCATTTGGAATATTTGCCACTTACTGACACAAGCGCAGACAGTCGACGACGTCGTTGACCAAGTGTCGTTCGCCTGTCCCCAGCCTAAGACCAATTGGCAGTAGTACAAATATTTGAGTGTACCCTATGAAGGTAATTATACACGATTATGGTCTACTCAACAGTAATTCAGATGTAAATTCAAATATATTTCATACACGACATCCCAGTCAACTGTAATAAACTGTATCCTTATCTATTGTCAATTCTGCTTACATCTCTATTTGAAATTTTATAAATATCTTCCATACGTTAGCAAACGTATACCCGTCTGGTTATATCCGTAGTCATAACTCGTTCTGCGAGAACAAAAAAAAAATATGTTGTTCTTTGTTTGATATGATTTTGGCGGATAACAAAAGAAATAACTTTTTTAATTAGATGTTTTGAAGTTGACCATAAGACCCCCCCCCCCCACTAACATGAAAGCTGGATCCGCCCTTGTCTACAAATAAATATTCAAATATTAGTATTTGTCAATTAAATACAATTTAAATTGTCATACGAACGTCTCTATATCTTCTAAGTTTTAATGCCATTTAACCGTCACATTCATCATCCTTAGAATTTCGTAGGCAGTCATCATAACTATATTTCATGAATCGAAATTCTGAACAGATACAGTAAACTTAAGTGATAATTAAACTAAGTTATGACAATCCAGCTTGTATGTGCTTAATATGATTTATATTTTTAAGTTTCGAAAAAAATACACGTGACAATGTCTGTTAACTTCGATTTATTGAAGGCCACCGTAACTATAGAAATGACATCCAAATGTAAGGGTAGGTAAATTAATTCGGAACTTTCCAAGATGATGAAAATCTGGAAAACATTTTAATGAAATACTGTATTTTCCCAGTGAAGATCTTAGTTAATTTTCTACAAAGTTTATTTACGCTAGGAAAATATTCTATTTCACGTAATTATCTATAAAGTAAAGGCATCTCTGTTGAAAAAGTGAGCTTTAGTTCAGGTCTAGCACGCAAGGTTACAGGCGAAGAGAACAATCAGCTTCTATAGCACTCACTCCGTCAACTTCGATCTACCAATTCATTAGCGCTCCCTTCTTCCCCACTTTATTACGGTTATATGACCAATTCCTTTTTCCTCTATTCTATTCATTACTGAAACAACCATTCTGAATCTATCAGAATATATCGCATGCAACAAAGCAGTTAATGCTCAGTTCCTTAAAAGCTTTTTAAAGCGCTCGCATTGTACTAGGTATATTATTAGTTATCAATTTTGTAAAATTCATAAATTTTGCCTTTACGTAACATGGTAATGGAAATTATGGTACCATAAATCTGCTTCTTCTCTGGAAGTTAAACTGCGTTTAATATAAAAAAAAATTATAGCTATTTGTGTTTAATTGGTAGTTTGATTTTTTGGATAAGTTAATGTGTTTTAATAAAAACTTTAATATTAATAACCATTTTTTTGGAGGTAAATAGTCATGTGTATGTGATTGAGACAAATAAAATAATAACAGCACAAGAAGAAATTATACAAAGTGTACGTATTTTGTTGACAGAACATTCGAATGGAACGGAGCTGTTCACCAATGGTAATGCTGTGCGCATGAATCCGAAGGGAAAGAGAGACGATGAGAATTGTCACGTATGCGATGATAGACTATAAAGTGATATTATCAAGTGTTATTGTTACTCAAATGTAAAATTATACATTGTATTTAAACTCTTCACTTCCCAACAACCTACTAAATTATAACTATTTATTCTATGGTTTATATGAGTCTTAGTTTTAGTAATAAGAACTTTATAAAAGAAGATTTTTTTGTGATAATGCAGCTCAAAATGATTAATGTAGAAGCAGAATGCTGTAATTCTTTAATAAACTATTTTGATAAGGATTAAATGTACTTTAGACAAGTCATAAACTCTGTCACGTTCTTTTTTTATACTAACCAGAAATGTTAGGACTGAGATGGATTAAAATTTTCGATCTTTTAAAAAATAAAATAATCCTGTAGTATTTCATTAAAATAACACAATTTAAACAGAACATTAAACATGTATATATTCATGTTTTTCAATCCTGACATTTGACACCTTTCCAGAAGCCGTGTTCACAGCATAACTAAGGCAATAAACTGGAATTATAATTTTATTTAATATCGATTATTTTTCCATCACACAAAGAGAGAAATTAGGAATACATAACAAAACTGGTGTGTCATTCTAAAAATAGAATAATATATTTTCACCCTGGCTATAAAATCCTTGTCGACATTGGGCTTATAAGATTTGTTTTTAATTTAATTTTTTGCATTCACAATGCAATATTTCTATAAGATATAAAATACGCGTGTAAAAAACAACTATGCCTCGAATCCTACCTGAGGGCTCGGAAGCCCTCTGGTAGGATTCGAACCCACGACCTTTCGCAATCCGGGCGAGTGCTCTGACCGCTGAGCTACCGAGACGCTGTCTCGATAGCTCAATATCGATTATGGAAAAATAATCGATATTAAATATCGTTCTTATAATTCCAGCTGAGCTACCGAGACCGCTTTCTCGTCAGCGTCTCGGTAGCTCGGCGGTCAGAGCACTCGCCCGGATTGCAAAAGGTCGTGGGTTCGAATCCTACTTGAGGGCTCGGAGGCGTAGTTGATATATGATTGTATTTCATTATCCTGTTAATTGCGATAGTTGTTTTCAAGAAAAAGTTCATAGACGAAAAAAGGATTTCATTAAATATACCTAAAACAGCTTTATATTTATGATGGGTTTGTTATATATCAACAAATAAGTAAGTAATTAATGTAATATAAATATCTTAAATAAAAGAAATTTTGTACAAATCAGTCATGACCTCGAAAATCTCACATTGGGAGACATTGCAAAGTGAACTAAGAAAGAGTAAGATAATTGTATTTTATTGGAATCACATCCTGAGCTATATTAAGACTTTATCGATTCTAAGTACAATTTTGGAACCTGGGGGTACATCAAAAAAATAAAATTATTAAGCTTAAGAGTGTCTCAGTGAAAGAAAACAGTTATTAACTATTGAATCTGGTTCATAGGCTTTATATTTGCATACATTTGCTCAAGTATGTTTTAACAATTTGTCAATTGTCGTACAATTTATTTTATGTAGTGTTTTTGTGGCAGAACTTATTATAGACTGGGTATACTTATCACTGCATTCAAAAGATTTATTTGTAATTATATAGGTTAGATTCATAGTGTACATTGCGTGTGTGTTTATGAAATATATTTAATATCATTCGTCATTCACGTTACAAATAGGTGTATCTCATTTTTAATAACTACATTAGAGTAAAAAAAAAAAATTCCTAACTTTAATATTTGCTTAAAGAGTAAAAGAAGCGTCTCTTTGTGAACAATTTTAGGACGAAGCTCGGCCATCAAAGCGAATCTAAGCATTACCAAGGAACTCAAAATAAAATCATTAAAGTATTGTTTTAATATCATTATTTGGCCTACAAATAATGATATTGAAACAAACGCTACACAGAATGATATAAAAAAAAACTTAATTACTTAACCTAAAACAGCTTTATATTTATAATACTTGCATTCTAATTAAAAACAATATTACGAACTCCGTTTAGTCTAGTACTAATTTAAATATAAATGTGAATACACATAACAAGCAAATGAAAAATTAAACTTCCAAAAGTCCGAACTAAATACGGAAAAAAATCAATATTATTTGAAAGAGCGCAGCTATTCAACAAGTTGCCAAATGATATAAAAGCATGTACTAATTAAAACAGTTTGTTTGTTTCACCAATAGAGAATTTACACAGGTGCTTATATAATTTTAATTCAAGATGTATAAAAAAAAACAGAAATGTAATTTTGTTCATTTATCCTTCGGCGTTAGTAATGTAAACCTTGCTTTAGGTATGTTTAAGCCTTACCTTTAGTTTCTTAATTGGTTATTTAAAACCACCGTTACTGTTTTTGTTTCTGTATTTTATTTTAAGTATTATAATCAAAATAAAAGTTTTTGTGAGAAATAAATTTTCTTTACACCGAAGTTAAATAACTTTTACAAAGTTGTTCAAGGTTAGTCTCAGAAGAGAGGACTTGACAATATCAAAATAATTTAAAAGGATAAAATTGTAGCTTCTATTTTAAAGTTTTTTGAACTAAACTTTCTACAATTCAAAATTTATTGTAACAACCAGTCTTGTATGTACAATGTGTGTGTAATAAATGTGTATAATAAAACCTATGCTGTTTATAAAAATATAAAGCATATTTATTCTAAATAGATTAAACTATATATATAATAGATATATTTGTGCCTGCTGTGCGATTATACAAATATATCTACGTAGGCGGTCAGAAAGTTTTGAAAAACTGCAAAACCAATTTATATCTTTCCAAAGGTCCAACAGTTTTATCGAACGCCGTCTTAGCGCATTTCCAAACAATGAAAACTGAGGGATACATTTGATTTTTTATTTTAGGTAATAAAAAAAAAACAAACGGTGCCAGATCAGGACCGTCAGTAGGGTGATGAAAGACTATGACCGGCGTGATATCTAGTAAGTCCCTTATTTAGAGCGCTAAATGCGCGGGCACGTTATCGTGGTGAAGCAATAACCAACAGAACCCGGTGTTCGGTCGCTTGCTGCTTATTACAGTAAAAGCTTCTTACAGACATAGTATACTATTCGCCATTAATACTACTATGATTTTTGTAAAGAAATCTACATCAGATATTCCGTTAGTGAAGAAAATACCGATCAAAATTTTCCGTACGTTTCTCGATCGCTTCACTATGTTATGCGTTGGTTCGTTTTAAAACAGTCAAACTTTCGACTGACGTTTTGTTTCTGGGTCATATTGATAACCTTAATTCATTACCTGTCACATTATCATAAACGCGCCGAGACTTCAAAATTTTAATCAATATTCCACACGGACCTTATTGCGCATCGGTAAGGTTGTGCTGTTGTGCTGAGTGCCCTGCGGTTAACTATCCTTCTCATGCGATGGTACTCGTCTCGTATTTTGAGAACGTCCCACTTTGCAATAAATGCTGAATCTCTTCGAACGTAATTCACCTATTTTCTTGTATCAAATTCTTTACCGCCATCACGTTTTCTTCGATAACAGCCGTCGAAGAACTACCGCTCCTTTTTATCCCCCAAAGCTAAACGACCGCGCTGGAATTCGTTATGCCAATGTAAATGCCATTTGAAGTCGATCAAACGACTCACCCGAATTTGGGCCACATTTGAAATCATAAAAAATCTTGGCTAGAAAATGTTCGCGACATAGATCCAGTTTCTAATGAGACGTGATAATTCAATTTAGCTCTCAAAAACAGTCAATGGATATTCTACAATCGAACTTTTTCTTTTCAATATTTATTTTTAAGTAATAATAGTAATAGTATATGGGACAGTTTGATACATAATTTTTTTTTCACAAATCTTTCTGAGTAGCCTGGTAATAAATTTACAATATATGTATGTATGTGTAAGTTTTATCTATATGTAAAATCTATATATTAAGTGACTCGTGAAAGTTTTGAAATCTTTTATAACTATATATTAGCTCATAATAAATAAACGTGTTTTTGATGATGATGTCACTTCTCATATTCCATAAATTGTTTAAATTAAGGTTTGGTATAATACCTATAATATTATAATAAGAGCTAGATATTACGAATTTTAAAATTGACTTCGTTTACTGAAAATAATAATACACTTTAAAAATATACTAAAGTTTATTTTTATACAATAAAGATGATGATGTCGATGTGGTTGAAACAAAGAAATATTTGTAAATAGTTAATAATTAAAAGGAAATAATTTTTATGATAAAGATTGTTGTTTCTAGATACGTTGTTTTAATTAACCATTGGTTAAGGCGAACTACACACACTACACAGCACTTGTGCTATCACTAAGGGTAAGTACTACGAGCTCAGTAAGCAATAATATTTATATCTACTTGCCGAGCAACTACCTAGGCAAAGTTTAAATAGTTGTTTATTTACAATCGTCATATGTCCGGTCTTGTTATTTTTTCTTATTACAACATTAAAATGCCAAGAAAACACCTAAAATGAACATTGAATAATTATCGAGCCAACTTATCAGGCTTTCGCCCTTATTTTAAAAGACAGTAATATAAGAAATAATTATTAACACCTTGTTTTAGATTTTTTTCACAGAAAAACATACTTTCTAACAATGCAAACATGTTTAATGTAATATTCTACAAGTGTAATATTCTAAAGGGTCTTGAGTACATAACTAAGATACAGAGACCGCCAATCGGCATCTACTGGAATGTGTTGCATTTAGATTTAGATACTTTAAATTTAATGCCTGGCTGTCATTTTTTGTCAGAATTGTTTTCAGACTTTATTTATATAATTACAACATATGTAATTATATGAATACATTACAACGTATTTATATAATTACATATTTATTCTTGTTGTTTTAAAATTATGTGTAGATAAAGAAATTGATACATGAGCTCATGCGTAGCTTAAAAATCATGCGTTGTATCAAAACCTAGATGTTTTTTTTTATTTAGTATACCCATTTAGCTCTTGATCCCAATCAAGTCCGGGGGCCAAGACAGAATCCACCATCAGTAAGTTTTTTTTTATGTGTAATAGGCGTGAAAGTGTAAACTAAATATGTTTTATATTACACTCAGTTATCTGAATTATTATTAATAAATATTCTATAAAACATCTTCATAAATAAAAAAAAACAATTCAATTTCCTTTCAACCTTAATTTGTGAACAGATTTTCTTTTTTTATTGTTCATAAGCTATCAATACGGAAGAGTCCATACAATTTGATTTCCATCGGATTACCTTTTAGGGATCCCACCTTACCGACCCATCTTCATTCATTTTTCCAAAGTATTTTTTTTATGTTTATCTAAGTATTACTGTAAAAGCGACCAAAGAAAAGTACAGCTTTCTTTAATTTGCAATCGTTTGCGTCTGGGCTACCTTGTGGGCTCATTGTTGTTACTCTATCTCCTTCGTTCCTACGCGCCCAGTGCCTTTTTATTGAAAACGGCTAAGTTACGGTATACCTTTTCTGCTCTTCCTATTTTAAGCAATTTTCTGGTCCCTTTTCTCTTTCTGATCTGCAGATAAAATCAATGATGAGCTTGTAAAATTATAAATAAGAATTTTAAGAATATACACACCGTCTAAATTATTTTTATTTAGAAGTATAACTTTGTTTTACTAGTTTTAAAAGCGAAATGACAAAGTTTTTTATCAGTACTTGTTTGCCACTATTATTGTTTCCATATTTTTACAATTCCACAGTTTTTTTAGTTTATGATCCGTTGCTTACCAATAAATGATTATACCAAAAAACTATTAAAAGTGAATACATAGAAATGTTATTATCAAGCAATTTTTTTTAAGAAAAAATATGATGTCGACATGGGACTGCAATACATAGCAATGTGAAATACATAAAGCTGCGGAAATAAACCAATTATAATAGAATGGTACGCGAGAGGTTACTTGCATGTGATCTTAGCTATCTTAATTCTATTGATTGTCCTTTAAAATTGTATAATGAATTAAAACAATTATTTGAAAATATCTATAAAGAATGTTATAAGGAAATAAAAGTTAAGAAGTTTAACAGAGATAATAAACCCTGGATTACTGATAATCTAAAACAAATGATTACAAAAAAGGATCACTTGTTTCAGGTGTGGTGTAACGATCCTAAAAACATGATAAAACGTCTTAATTACACAAAATATAGAAACAAATGTTCAAAGGTCATTTCCAAATGTAGCAATGATTATAATAAAAAGTGTATACTGGAATGTAACAATAACATTAAAAAATTATGGGAGAGAATTAATATTTTATTGGGAAATAAAAAACAAAGCTTGGATAACACTATCTTGAATAATTTTAACAGGTATTCTGATGTTAAAGATATATGTAATAACTTTGCATCAAACTTTACAGATGAAATAAAACAGATAAAGCATTCTTGTAATGAAAGATGGTTAAATAGGGATAGTTATGTACAAACAGCCAACATGTGTATGAGGTGGCGGCCTGTTTCGATCAAGGAAGTTACAAAGGTAATAAGAAATTTAAGCTCTAATAAATCTCCAGGTTGTGACCTCATCCGCATGTGCGACATAAAACTTGTTCTTGGAAAGATGGCTCCATTATTGACCAATTTTATTAATTTATCTATAAGTAAAGGTATTTTCCCTCATAAATTAAAAGAAGCAATAGTACGTCCCATTTTTAAGAAGGGTGATAAAAAATCTTTTTCGAACTATAGGCCTATTGCCATACTGTCCAGTGTTAACAAAATATTTGAAAAATGTGTTACTAACCAACTAAAGGTCTATTTGCATAAAAATAACATTATAACTGATTGTCAACACGGTTTCCAAAAAGGAAAAAGTACAAGTACCTTATTATCTAAGTTCACAGATGATATAAATAGATGTCTGAATAAAAAACAGTTTGTTGTAGCTATCTTTTTTGATAATAAAAAAGCTTTCGATACGCTGGAAACTAACACTTTACTTATGGCAATGGAGGAGTGCGGGGTGGGGCAGCCGCTGAACAATTGGTTCCGCGACTATCTAGCGGCGCGCTCCTTTAGAGTCAAAGTAGGCAACGAACTCAGCGAGCAGTTTGCGGTGCCTTGCGGCGTGCCTCAAGGCTCCGGGAGTGGCCCACTGTGTTACCTGATCCACGCCAATAGCTTAACCGGTGTGCTGCAACATTGCTCCGCGTATATGTTCGCGGACGACTTATGTGTGCTGCGCGCCGGGACGGACCTTGCTGAGACATACCGGCTTGTTCAACAAGATGTAGATGCGATAGTCAGATGGTCGCATGATAATGGTATAATTTTAAATAGTAGTAAAACAAAACTCATGGTAATACGTTCACCACACCTGCCTCTCAAAGAATCCTTAGTTTCGATATACTCGCATAATTATGAATGCCTTCATGACAGCTCGAATAATTGTGTTTGTGATCCAATTGAAAGAGTTAATTGTGTAACTTATCTGGGAGTTAAAATAGATGAAAATTTTTCTTGGTCAGATCATATTAACTTTATTTGTAACAAATTAAAAATTTTACTAGGTAAGTTTTATTTCTTAAGCTTCAGAGTACCGATTGGTACCCTTAAATGTTTATATAAGTCTCTGGTGGAATCTATCGTGAGCTACGCACTCGACTGCTGTGGTCTTACATTTAAAACTAACATAGCTAAACTCGAGAACATGCAAATTAGATTTTTAAAACTTCTGGTAAATAAAAAAACTAAACACAGACATAAAAATGACTATAGACAACTATTTAAAATATGTAAAATTCTTCCGGCTGGTCTAAAACATAAATATTTATTATTAGTAAATAATCACGGCAGCCGAGAGTGTGTCTCCACTTTTGAATACATAAATCATAACCAGATCACTAGAGCCACCTCAAAAAAGAAATTTGTAATTCCTAGGGTTCAAAATTATTTTGGTGACAGAACTTTACAGAAGCGTATACCATATCTTCTTAATTCGTTGCCCGAAACTATTAGATGTGAAACGGATAAAAATAAATTTAAAAAAATATTAAAAGATTATCTGATGACTACTATTTAACACAACAATTGTATCTTATTATCACCGCTAAATTTTCCTTCAGTTTGTTGTAATTCAGTCTAAATCCAATTATTGTGCACTTAACTTTACCTGATACAGTTATATTTGTATTATATACCTACATAATTATAATTATAAGCTAAGAGACTAAAGATCCCTCAGTCAAACCGACAAGTCGGTTTTGTGGGACTAAATTGTATCTTTGTATTTTTTTTTTCTTGTATATGAAATAAATATAAATAAAAATATAAATAAATAAAAAATCCAAATCGGTCCTAAGCGTAATATAAAAGTAATTCTTGTTTTGTTGTAACAAGTTGGAACTCGCTGGAATCCAGATATATTTCAACTCTTATGGTCGAAAGCTAAAAGCAAGACACTACATGTTACTTACTTTGAACGAGATGTTCAAATCAGCGTTATTGTAGAACTGTCTTTGTTAAACTTAATACAGTTTTTTCTATGTTTTTCTTTATTACCAGTCTATGTCCGATTATCCGAATCGACCCCGGTCCCAATTAATTGGGATAATCGGCGTGTACACTACATGTTTTTTAAATTGATATTTTTATATGATTTTCTGAGATAATTGCCATTTAATTCACCGAATTTTATTTATTATACTTTGTTTATCTTATATATTTCTTTAGTGTGATGAGTTTAAATTGTCACGATGGTTTTTATTATTGTTGTTTCACCGACTAAGTATTTTGTTTTCGAACTCAGTTTTTAAAAACATGTAATTAATTTAAACCGAACTATTCCAAATATTATTAGTGAATACGAGAGGCGAGATGAATTTATAAATCCTTGTACAACCAATATACGTGGCTGACAGGAAGTAGAAGCAGAAATAAACTTAAGGAATACCAATATCTGAATAAAGAATTGATTTGCGCATTGTGGTAAGTTTTTTGGAATGGTTTACCCTGGCTATAATTCCACCCTTCGCCACAGGTTAACCATTCACGAGCTATAGTGTTATTAATGAAAAAAAAATCGAAAACTTTAATATGACTTCGAAGGCAGGTACGATGGATGACCACTTATTTATTAACATCATCTAAAATTAAGTGCAACAAGACAAAAGACAAAAATAAATTAATGAAAAGCAACTTCAATAGTGATGTTTGAACTGCTGACAAGTGAACAAATATGTCACATAAGGTAGAGGGAAATTTCCTACAAAGGTAGGCTGAAGAAGCAATTACAAGAGACAATCGAGGGCCGTAAAACACATTAATGGAGGTATTGAGCGCTCTATCTATTATTGGGATCAGGGAGAGAGTGATGTTGTTTGCAAAAATCTAGCACTTTGAAGGTGATCCATCGTAACTTATATCATAATAATAGTGGCATATAATATTATTCCAACATAAATGTATTAACGCTCCAAACACTTTGAAGACTAATTTATAGCTGTTCCTATAAAGAATAAATATTGTAGTGATGCATCACGCAACCTTCTTAGATAAAAAGATGAATTAGGTTTGTTTTTAAAAATTGAAGGAAGTTTGACTTGACGTTGGCTGTCATACCTGATTATTGTAATTTTTAATATGTTTTGTAGTAATTAAATATTGTATGTCCACTAAAGCATTTTTGTTGACGTTTTAATATTCGATCCCAATAATATCTTGAGCGAACTTTGCTCGTCGTAACAAGGGTTGCCTAGTAAATTAAACAAAATAATATTTAAAAAAGAAAACTGTTTTTGTGTAAATAGTTTTTACAAGAAATACGAGTAAAATGTAAACTGAAAAGGCAAAACAAACTTGGGCCCGCACAGGTATTACAGGGCTGGAAATTCGCTATCAATTAAAAGATTATAAAGTTTCAAAAGTCCAATTTTCACAGTTATCAGCAAAGACTGAATAAGGGAAATTTTGTCGTAAACTTAAAAGTTATGTTACTTATTTCGCAACAAGTTACGAAAACGGAGCATTTAAATACTTTAATCAGATGACACCCGGGTTCCTACCAGCTTCTTCTTATTCGAGATCAACGAAACTAATACTCATACAAATATCATGAGGGCAAAAGTTTGTAAGGTCTATTTCACGCGAAAATTAAGTAACGGATTAATAATTATTTCAATTTATTTCTATACTTACATGAAGGACGTAAAGCTTTTTATAAAATTACAAAAACGATAACGTCGGACAATCATCTAAAGTTCTTCGTATACAAACATAAACTAAAATAGAAAATATACTACTTCACATACATTGTTGTGAATACTAGAAGCCAAAGCACCTATATTATGGAAATCAGAAACGACGATATCACAATAACATGGAAAAAAGTCCGTTTTCTACTTTTGACCAGACCGCGGATCGAACCCGGAATTTCGAATACTAGGCTATATAGGGCAAGTGGAACCAGCAGTTCATTAAATACTATTTTCTGAATCCAACTAACAACAGTTGCTATGATTAAAAATATTACTGGCAGATGGCAAAGTACATTAATTTTATAATAAGTGCAATGCAAATTGGAGGTTCTACTCTGTTTCTCCATTTACGCCTTTTTAACCACGCAAGGGTTTTAGTACGGTTTCTAATTTAAATATTCGATACGTTGTACGTCTACACTAATTATATAAGAGGTTGAGTTTGTTTGCAGGTCTCTGGAACCACTGAAGCAATTTCGAAAAATTATATATTATCAGCAGAAAGCTACATTATTTATAAGTGATATATATTGTATTCGATTGTGATTAAAATGTTTCCCGCACAGCGAAGTGGGCACGATTCAGCTAGTATAATATAAAATATAAAAAATTACACTGTGCCTGCATATCATAAAATAAATATCTTAGATATTAAAAGATTATATTGATTAATAATATCTAAGTTATTTTGCTTGATAAATTGATTCTTGTCGATTGGTGCAACGGCACTGATCCTGACTTCTGTGCATAAGTATTTTTTCCAGAGTCATGGTTGAGATTTACTTATTTATGTATCGTATCCGTTTTTAAAATCCAGGTCTCACATATTCACAGTCTCTACTAAGTTTAGGATGAAAAACTCGTGTAAGTTGACTATAATTTATTTTGTTATTATTTCTTTAAAGTTATTAATAGTTCTTGTAAAATTACATTAGCCGTCCTCGTATTAATAGAAGAACTGATGAAATTGATGCTTCATTAAAAAGATGCAAATAAACAGTTTTGTACTAATTGAGAAACAGCTCCAAATATTGTATATAAAAACATACTACAGTTGTACAACCTCCGTCACATATAGATGCTCAAAGCCGTGGCGGGTTTCTTGTTAGTAATAAAAACTTTATGTTAATCAAAGGAATCCCCAAAGCTAACTCTTATATGCGTAGTGGATCATTTGGCTGCACCTTCATTTTATTTTATTGATCGACAATGTAACTAACTACCGTTGGCTAGTCGCCTAAATAGGGACTCTATCGAATTATATGCCAGTACTGCGTGGGGTAGTTGGGTCAAGTGTATTAAGACTATGTCTAGATAGTTTTATGTTTTTGGTAAAAAAACATTTTTTTTAACTATTATTATTAATTTAATGGTCAAATCTAATAAATAATTCTCTCTTTAAAACGTCTATTAACTTTTGCTTTGCTTTTACTCTCTTTAAAATGTTGAAAACTGTGGTAACCGCAGTGCGTACTATGCTAACTTCTACACTGGAAAATACATTAAATTTAAATTATACAAGGGACCCCATTTTAATTTCCACAACGACCCATCTACTTATGAATGTTCTATTAATCACTTTCTCTTTATTTTGAAGGTTAGCCTTGTTTGTTTTATATGGCACATTTTACGGATCGCTTAAAAGGGGTGTATTAAACCAGAATGACCAGTTCAATTATCACCGATGTATCGAATACAGATGTGGGCCAACTCGAAACACAAGTACCTATAGCTTACACCATTCATAATCCTGTTTCAAAGAATGTCGTAAATTTTTCTTTTGCTAACAGCGAATTCCAGAAAATTCACCAAATAAAATTAAAAATAAATATAACAAACGGTATCAAACTGTAGGTGTTGTTATTCTATAAGCTTAAAATAACTCAACACAATGTTAATTAATAGTGCTAAAGTTACCAATTAAAACCTTACGTTCTCGTGTCTGAAATAGAAAGTGCACGTTTTGCAAAGATAAACGATAAATATTGAATGAGACTTTAAAGACGAGTCAGGTAAAATACAAATTATATAAAAAGTGGACAGAGCGGCTTCCATAAGAACTTGGGCTTAGGGAGTAACAAAACTTGACTGATTTTAGCAATTTGAAAACAGAAATAAAACATTATAAAAAATGAGGCTAAGAGCAGTTTAAGCTGAATCCGCTTATTTTTGAGGATTCATCACATAACATTTTTTTTTACTTAAATAGAGATCGTAGGAAATAAATTGCTCAACACGTAAAATCGCACGATAGACATATCGGTTCATCAAAGATGAGTGATATTTTCTTCAAAACGGAGTGGATAATTCTCTTTAAATGTCACAATATGTTTTCATAGCTCTGGCAGCTAAGTTTTAAGAAATAATCATGTAATAGGTTTCTGTCTGAACATCTATGTTTGATAGTAAACATTCAAGTGTACTATATCTTTCAGCCTTCAATCTACCTTAAAGTATTGTGTGTATTGACTGTGTAATCGGATTACATTTGGTAGTATTAGATTGTATCGGTAATCAATTTCTATAAATAATTTAAACTAACTAAATTGGGTTAATGTGATTGATTTGGATTTTACATGACTAATAATTAAGCTTTTAGTTAAAAAAACCGTATTTTCTTTTTTTTATTCGACAGTTTCGTTATGAAATGAAAAGCGCGATCATTTATGTTATATGTCGACCAAAAATTGGTGTACCAGTTTTATTGTAGCTTTCTAGCTCACGAATATATCTGTAAGATTTATTTTCCTAGTGTTTAATTTATGAAGAAGTTTATTGACGTAAGCTATTCATAGATTAAAGTGCATGATTTCAACAAATATAATTTCATATGTTACTAGAATGTAATGAAATCATTTTAGGTAGAAAAAATTGAACATTTTTTCTTTGATAAAGCAAATTGACAACTTATAATGTATTTGGAATTTAGAGACGTTGTGTCCATTTTGAGATTCAACGAATCGAATGGAAGACAGTTTGTCAGATCACATACGAAGTGGACGACGATCCCTATTATTATACGAGATCACAGGGGGGACGACCCCTGTGATCTCGAATAATAATATAGAGCTCATGAGACACGATTGCAAAATGAATCAGAAATCATAGTCATTAGATAGAGTTGATTAGATGCTTGAGTCGATTTGATGTTGGGAATGATAAGATAGGGTTGTAAAATAGTTAATTCCTACATCAAGAATTTGACTTACGCTCACAGACATGCTCGGCTGCACTTTGCAAGAGATTACTTGGATTTTATATGGTCTAATATATTCATAGTCACCCTACTCTCATACGGTTTCATATTACCGTTTTTTGCAAATATTTTCTAAAATATGAATGCTGCAGTTATATTCGCCATATTTATCTAAACTAGGTTACGTTACCCGTCGACTAGTACTCTAACTAAGCTTAAACCTACTTTTAATAACGAGATAAATGCCATTGTATTTTAGGCATATTGCCGTCCGAGCGGCCAACTAAAATCGACTCTAACAAATTATTGAACCCACTTTCTAGTATTTTTTTACGTTTATTCGCTGTAACAAATTAGTAACTAATTATCCATACACATTAGCCTCTATTAATTTGATATTTATGGTGACATACCTACCTACTCATAACCTGAAAACTAAATATTGCATAACTTTTTGTTTATGTACGTTTTCACGTTTTTTATTTTTGTAACAAATTGAACAAATTAAGACCTTTCTTTTGATGCATCATTCGTCTATCTGCATTATATAGTTTCTGTGTAATCACGGACGATGACTACGGCAAGGGGCGGTTCTAGCGGCCACCTATTTTTTGTGATAGCGTCTTAGTTTTTTTTGTAACAAATTCACGAAAAGAGGTGTGTAAAGTAACAAATTAGCACTAATTCCTGGCAAAGTTTCATCAAATATTATGAGGTGGCCGCGCGGTTGAAACGGACATTCTATCTCGCCACAGTATCATGCACACGAGAGAATAAAAGAGACCTTAATTGCTTGTTCCTAACAACGTATCTATGGTTTTTATTTAGGGGATTAAAAACAAATTATCTATCAATATTATCCATTTACTCAAATCATTGACTACATTACTATGGACTACTAGCTTTTACCCGGGACTTGTCCGCATATTTTTATTTCAATTAAAATTATCCTGTGTTACTTCTAATACCTCCAGGAATATATGTACGAAGTTTCATGATGATCGGTTTAGTAGTTTTTGCGTGAAAGCATAACAAACAAACTTACATACACATTCATAATATAAGTAGGGATAAATGACGTCGATACAATGTGACAAAGACAGCGAAAGCAATCGTCGGATCGGTCTACAAGCTAAAATAGACGTTATTGCACTACGACTTGCAAATGACATGCAACCATAGAATTTAACTTCTATTAAGTAACTTATTAATATAAAGTTAGATTTCCTGCGCTACTGGCCTCTTGACCCAAAGCCCTTCCCAGCGGGGAAGGGTGGGAAGAGACCCTCTCCCCCTTCGTGCGTTTTCACGTGGGGGGTGGACACCCAGGCAGAATGGGTGCCCCTTCCGCCATTTGGGGCGTCTCTAGAGGAGAAGCGGAGCTCCATCCTCTAGATGGGGATGCGGGTGGCATAACGCCGCCACCTTCTCCCCCGACGCCTGCGCCTTATGAGGGAGGAGTCTAAGTCCTCCTCCCTCCGCCTTTCGGCGGCCTCCTTCTGCGAGAGGACGTCCTCGCAGAAGGTGGCCACCCCCTCCCAGGACCCGTCGCTCGTCACCATAGCTCGCGCCACGGCGGCGAGCGAGAGGTCACTCCCAATCGTCGCGACAAGATTGCCGCGCTGAGGAGACCACGCCGGACACACCTCAAGGGTGTGCTGGGCAGTGTCCTCCACAGCGCCGCAATGATGGCACGACGGGGTCGGCTCCCTTCTAATCCGGTGCAGGTATTTACCGAAGCACCCGTGCCCGGTAAAGACCTGCGCCAGCCTGAAGGTCACCGACCCTTGGCGCCGAGCGCACCACTCCCGAAGCACTGGTCTCAGTGCCTCGAGGGTGCGCTTCCCAAATGGCGGGTCGATGAGAGACTCCTCCCACTCCCTCATCAGCCGTTCTTCGGCATCCCTCCTAGCTCGCCGGGCCTCCTCGGGTGCGGGCCTATCTCCACGCACCCGGGCCTCCACCTTGCGCAGATACACCTCCCGTAGGACACGTGCCTCCAGTTCCCACGGTGGTGTACCCGCGAGCGCGCAAGCCGCCGATCGCGACACCGTCCTGTATCCTCGTACAAGGCGGGTCGCAATCACCCTTTGGGACCGCCGGAGATCTGCCTTCCCTTTGGTCCCTACGGCTTCTGCCCACACCGGGGCCCCATAGAGGGCCATACTCCGGATCACCCCTGCGTACAGTCGGCGGCACGTGGTACCTGGGCCGCCGACGTTCGGCAGGAGCTTTCCTAAGGCCAGGGAGGCCTTCACCAACCTGGGGGCTAGCTGCTTGAAGTGCTCGCTGAAATCCCAGCGAGCGTCCAGCAGCAGCCCCAGGTACTTGATGTGGCGAAGCACTGGAAGCCTCACCCCATCAAGTACGACCTCCCTGGCCCTCACCGGTGGGGCTCTCCTCGGGCCATGGAAGAAGATGCACTCGGTTTTATCTACCGAGACATCCAGTCCCATGGCCCGGATGCGCGCTATGGCCACCTCCGCCACCTCCTTGGCCCGGCGGCGCGCCTCGAGGTAAGTCGTCCCCCTCGCGGCGACAAGTGTGTCGTCAGCGTAACACACTATCGCCGCGCGGGGGAGGATCGTCCCCCTGAGGAGCCAGTCGTACCCCATGTTCCACAGGAGCGGACCCAGAACCGCTCCCTGTGGAACACCGCACGACATGCTCCTCTCCACCAGCTCCCCATTCGAGTCGGCGTACAGCACCACCCTGTCCTGCAGGTAGTGCTCCACGACGACCCGGAGATAGGGGGGAAGCTGGTGGAACCTCAAGGCGTCCCTGATCACCTCGTATGGCAGGGAGTTGAATGCGTTGCGGATGTCCAATGACACCGCAAACACCCCCTGCCCCAGCCGTTCTGCTGTGTCGATGACATCCCTCAGGGCTAGGATGGCATCGACCGTGGACCGCCCGCGCCTGAACCCGAACTGTCGCTCCGATAAGTTCGGGCCCAGGCCCTCCTCAAGGTGCTGCACGATGCGCTCGGCAATGATGCGCTCCAAACCCTTGCCGAGCACGTCGAGCAGCACCACCGGCCTGTAGGCGGAAGGCAAATCTGCCGGACGCCCCTCCTTCCTCAACAGGCAGAGTCTGCCCCTCTTCCACTGCCTAGGGAATTCCCCCCTCTGGAGACAGAGACTGTACGTCTCGCGGAGGAACTCCCCTAGGTGCTCCTGGGCAATGGGGATTACTCTGCCTGGTACTCCGTCCGGCCCTGGCGCCTTCCGCTGGCCTTTGAGGCGGTCCATGACCATCTTCACCTCCTCCGTGGTCACCGGCTGGTATCCTGGCGGCTGCTCGCGAGGGATGGGTGGGAGGACCATCCTGGGCGGGAGGATCGGCGACGTCTCGGGGAAAAGGCCCGACACCACCCTGGCCAGAAGCTCTGGCTCCAGCATTTCCGTCGCCGGAGCCTGGCTCTTCAGCTTCTTTCTGACCGTCCGGTAGGGGCGGCCCCACGGGTCCCTGTCGAGAGTCGACAGGAACTCGTTCCAGGCCGCGTCCTTCGCCTGTCGGATGGCCAGGTTGAGCCGCTTCTTGGCCTCCCTATAGGTGGTGGTTAGGGCTTCCTCCTCGCCCTCCACCCTCCTCCGTCGCCGACGGCACCTCTGCAACGCCCTCCGTGCCCGAACGCAGGCTGTCCTGAGCGACGCGATTTGGTCAGACCACCAGTATACGGCGGTCTTATCGGGTCGCCCAGTCACCTTCGGCATGGAGGCGTTGCAGATTGCCGTGAAGGCCTCCTTTAGCCTCCCCACCCGCTCCTCGACCGTCCATCCCTCGCTATCTTCGTCTTGCAGCCGCCAAGCCTCCACCACCGCCGCCTCCTCCGCCAGGTCCCTGTTTAACCTGGCGAGGGCCCATCTGGGGAAACTTGACTGTGTTCCCCCCCCTGGGCGCCCGCCAGATCCACCCCTCAGGTCGGCTTCAAACCTGATGTAGGGGTGGTCGGACAGGGACTCCTCCTCCGACAGGACGCGCCATCCGGAGATCTTGGGTGACAGCGATGGGGTCGCCAGGGTGACATCCACGCGGGAGCCCCCGCTGCCCCTGACGCAAGTGAAAGCGGTGCCCCTATTTAGCACCGCTAACCCCATCGCTATCACCCAGTTCGACACCACCACCCCCTTTGGATCGTTCGAGGGGTGGCCCCACGCCTGGTGTTTCGCGTTGAGGTCGCCCCCGAATAGGATCTTTCGGGGGGCCAGTCTCCGGATGACGCGTCCCATCCCATCGACCCACCGTTGGAGCTCGGTGAGGGCGCGATTGGGCGAAAAGTACGCCCCCACCACGGTGATGTCCCCCCAACTGACGGCCACATACCCCGACCCCCTCTCAATGAGTGAGAGGGGAGGGGAGCCGGCCGCAGTTGTGGGGACGACTATCGCCACCATCTCATCTGTTGAGGAAGCCCAATTGTCCCTCGGAGGGGAGCAATAGGGCTCCGAGATGATGGCGAGGTCGATGGACCACTCCGCCAGGTGCTGCATGAGGAGGTCCTGCGCACCTGTGGAGTGGTTGATATTCGCCTGCAGTAACTTGAGTGGCCGTCGAGACATTATTGGGCCGACTCAGTTGTCTCCATGGCCACCTGGGCCTGTTCCCGCCGCATCCCAAAGGTTTTGGGGAGCGCCTTTCCTTTGACAGCCGGAGCCTTACACGCCTTGCCCCCCATGGTATGGTTGTGGGGGCGCTTCAGTGACCGGCAAAGGTGGCAATTTGGCTCCGCCTCACAGTCCCGGGCCCTGTGTCCCGCAATTCCGCACCTGTAGCACAGGGCGCTGCGGTCTGTCGTCGCCGGGCAAAGTGCCCCTGTGTGTCCCGGCTGCAGGCACCTAAAACATCTTAGGGTGCGGGACTCCAACACCCTTACGGAGACCACAGTCCATCCCACCCGAATTCTGCCCTCCTGGGCGAGCATCTTTGCCGACTCGACCGGGCATTTGACAAGGACTGTGCCCAGGCCGCCTGGGCCCTCTCTTATGTCGCCCACTTGTATCTGGTCAGGCGGGCATCCGACTTTGGCGGCGAGTGCGGCCTGTAGTTCCGCTTGCCCCGTAGAGTCATCAAGGCCCGTAACCCGCAGGTCCGCCGTTTTAGTAGGCCTTGACACCGTCGCCATGTCCCCGAGGACTTCTCTTAACTTTGCTGCGAGGCCATCGGCTTTGACCCCGCTGCCTTCCCCTCCCACCTCGATAAGGCGCTTTCCAGACTGGGTGATCTTGATTTTTACATCAGTGATCCCTAGTTCACCCAGTCTGACCTCCCTCTTGGCCTTGTCTATGGCCCCCGCATATGACGCCCCCTTTTTTGCGGCCTCCTCCGTGATGGTGAGGACCACGGCCGCTGTTTTGGGGGCCACTAATTTCGGCGCCGCCGGCTTGTGTTGGGGCGGTTTCGGCTTCTGTTTTGCTGCCGCCTTCGCTTGTTTGGCGGGGGCCTTTGTTTTAGCCACCGTCGCCCAGGACGCTTTTCCTCCGGAGGATTGCTCCGCCTCTGCCGGGATCTCTGTTGCCCCCGCTACTGATGGGCGCTCTGCAGCCTCCCTCGCCTCCCTGCCTGCCATTGTGCGGGGCGCTTTATTTTTTCTCTCCGCGGCCAGCGGTGGACGATGACTTTTCTCCTGGAGGAGGCGCCCGTCCCTTTCAAGGCCCTCCACCCTCGCATCAACGACCGACCTTACCGCAGCTAGCGTGTCGCGCCGGAAGTCCTCCAGGAACTCAGCTAGGTTCGCCATCGTTAGGCCTTGGCCTGCCTCCCGCTTTTCCATTGCCGCCGTTGCCTTCTTCATCGCCACCGCTTTCTTAGAGGCCTCCTCGAACTGTTTTTTGAGCGCCTTATTTTCCTCCTTCAAGCCGTTCATTTCTGTTCGAAGACGGTCGAGGGCCTCCTTGTATTTTCTGGCCTCCGTTCCAGAATCCGAGGACTTCTTCCCCCCTTTGGGGCCAGGGGCCTTTCCCCCGGTTTTGGCCTTTTGTTTGCCCTCCAGCTTGTTGGCAACCCCTCCGAGTTTCTTGACGGCCACTTCTATGCATCTTCGGTCCGCCGGGTCCATTTTTCCGGCCAAACCCATGAGGACCGTCCGAACTACCTCTTGTTGCACTCGCAACTCCTCCACTATTTCCCCCTCCCCCTCGGACGCCGATGTCGAGGACTCATCCTTATAATTAATGTTTCTCGGGCGTCTCAGTAACTTGGCGGATCTCGGGGTTCCAGTGTCCGTCACTTCCACATCTAACTCCTCCTCGTAGGACGCATCCGAGTCCCCCGCGATCTTCATTTTATAATTCGTGCTGGTGCCGCTTGAAACCGGTTTGCCAGCTCTCGGGGCCTTACCTCCCTTCGCGCTCCTTCTCTTGGCACCTTTGGTTGCCCCCTCGTTGCCCGAACCTGAGCTAGAGGGCCCCCTCTCTTCTGAACTCGGCCGTTTTCGGCCCACACTACTGTTTCTAGAACCGGTGGGGGTCTTACCCCCTAGCGTTTGGTCTTCTAGGAGACCAAATCGGTTCTTCAACGAAGCCAAGGTGACGTTTGCTACGTCCGACTGCTCATTTACGCCTGAGCTAGGCTCTCCACCCGTAAGGGCACGCTCTCTTCCGCCCGAGCAGGGCCCGTCTTTAACGTCTTTAGATTTTTTGGTTTTGTTATTAAGCGATCTCATTTTGGTTCCCACGATTGTGGTTGCAACTAAAAGGTCCACCCGGACAGAGGCACCATACCCGGGCAAGCATAGGGTTCTCGAAACAGAGGGGCTGCCGGTCCTCTGTTCCGTTGTCGTGTAACGACTGGACCCCCTCCAGCCATTCACCCCCTCGCCATCCGCGACAACAGACTTGGGGTTGGGGTTTTTTATTGAGGTTTTCTCCTCGCAGGGTCACCCAGTTAAGGGCATACCCCCCCCGGCCCCTCTCAACGAGGGGTAACGGGTTGGCCGATGGTTGGTGAGATTTCACCTGTCCGCTGCTCATGACCACCATAAGCAAACGGACCCATCGCCCCCACTCGCACCGCCGCTACCCGGACTATCCGGGACGCCAGTCGAGCCCGAACCGCGCCGCCGCTACCCAGAATACGTCTGGGACGCCGACCCGGAGCCTTCGACATTCGCGAAGCGAATCGGACCAGTAGGTCCACGACCAAATACGAGGAAAATCCTCGTCCCTCTTGTGACCCAAACTGCCGCTACCCAGAAAACGTCTGGGACGCCAGATGGGTCCGTCTTTTGCTGGTTTTGGTCCGCGCCGGCTAAGCCGGTGGCCCCCATATCTGGAGGCCCCCCAATCCGCCACCCGGGGGACGCGCCCGATGGCAGTTCCAGCAACTGCACACGGGATAATAAATCTACCTGAAATATACAAATAAATAAATAAATAATAAATAAATATTTCTTACATTCACAACAATTAGCCTAGCCCACAGTAAGGCTTGTGTTATGGATACTAGGCTAACGGATAGACATACGTAAATATATCATACATAGATAGATATAGATATAGAGATTACATATAGATATGTAATATTCATAGAAATATATACAAACACCCATGACTCAGGTACAAATGCTCGAATTCATCATCCAAACATCTGCCCCTTCCGGGATTCGAACCCAGGACCATTGGTGCGAAAGGCAGGATCGCTACCGTTGCACCAAACGGTCGTCAAGCGCCCTACGCCGTCTTACGAATTTTCGATCAGGTCACGTGTCCTGACGCGAGTTTAGAAATTTTTACCCATTCCAAAAAAAGTACACAGCGCGGCTAAAGAAGTTTTCACTTCAAAAATATAAAAAGACTTTCGCTCGACGCCTTATTTTGGGGCATCCTCTATACCAAGTTTATCTTGAAATGAAAATGACAAAAAGACTGTTTGTTTGTTCGTATTTTATGCGCTGCCGTGCCGTTTATTCGATTGCGATAAAACTTTGGCAACCCATTGGTTTCTTATGCGCGAAGGTTATAGGCATCTTGGAGATGGTTTATATATGGCTATTAAACACGTCATGCACACAAGAACTTTACTTTTCCTATAATTGTTATCTGTTTTATAACACGGTATATCTATATATATAATACTGATTACTTTTGGAATAAACAACTGAACGACTGTCAACAATTGAAAATCCGAGTACAATACGGTTTAACTCAAGTAAAGTCTTTAAGCTTTTTCAATCGAATAAGCAATGATTACAAATAGAGCAGGATTTTGTTTGGAGGAAGCTTGTATTTTAGTAGACAACCACAGAATACAGAACAAACCAGAAACCGCGAACGCGCATTACACTGAAGCCACACAAACTACTCTAAAAGAGAGTAGTTTGAAATTTGGAAGACTAGTCTATCTGTGACCACCGTGTGACGCACGTCTCAAAAATTATTTCAGTTTTTAATTAATAATGTCGTTTTGTGCTGTTCCCATCTGCTAGAATGCATTTGGAAAAAAAGAAATACAAGATATGATCACATTTCATGTGTTAGTAGCGCATATGCATCTAATTTTGTTTAAATTTTTTTATAATAAAGAAGTTTTTTTACTTGTTCTAATTGTAAACAATTTGGGCAAGTCCATTTTAATAAAATGGACTTGCCCAAATAGAATGTTGTCAGTTATGCTGGATTTTTCCCTACTTTCACTGGTTTATTATTAAGTAGGTTAAAAAAAAGGTTTATAAAATCATTTTACGTTTAATTTTATTACAAAATATATAAATACATATTCATTAATTTAGTGTCAAAATATTTATGTTAGAAATAGAATATTACATCTTTTTTTGAAAACTAATAAAAATTAATGCTAAAGTCGTAATGACCCAGTAGATTTTTTATTTTAATTTTATTAATGCGATTTTTTATTTTTATTTTATAATGCCATCAATCCGTATTTTATTTATGATTTAGAAATCCCGCGTGGAAACGCTAGCCGCCATGCTGTTTCATCAGACATTAAACAATACAACTTTGCGAAAAAACAATATTGTTTTGGAAATTTTAATACGGTAAAAATACCGGTATTGTCAAGATTACCAAAACCGCCATGCCCTATATGTAAATAAAGGCATATTTTTAGAAAATAACGTGTTTTCACTAAAGGGTTTTTTATGCATAATAGTATATTAATATTTATCTAACAGTATAATTGTAATAGTGATATGCTCACACAAAAATATTATTCGGACAACAATATTTTGAAATATGAATTTTAATTTACCCTACAATAAGCGAACTCTCCCTAAGCTAGCATCACTTTACGGGGGGGAAGTATGAGGAATTCGGGGGGTTGTGACTTGATTTTGGACTCAGTGAGTGGCATATGTTTTCGACTCTAGGCTTCTTCTGGTTTATTCTGTATTCTGAGTAGACAACATATTAAAATATAAAATTGTCTTTACAAATATTTTTTTTATACTCTGACGATTCCATAACGACGCGTACATAAATAAATGTTTTAATATAAAAAATAGACATATTTCCACAAAAGAGTTTTTATTCATAAGGTAAAATTCTTTTCGTTCATATCTCATTATTAAATTTAGCTAATTGTCTGCAGACAAATCAACGTTAGCATTAATGTGTCGATAGAAATGGAAAGCAGTTTCGTGACGTGATTTCTGTAACAAAAATTTACATACTACAGGAGAGATCTGGAAAATACATTTTATTCTTATAATCTTATTTCCACCTCAGTATCATCAATAATTTCTTAATCTTCTGCCCTCTCTCTCTTATTTTTTTTCATATGTGTTGATTTTATAATATTTTCTAAGAACTAAGAACCCTTCGAAAAGTTGTATCATGTCCTATAGTAGAAAAAAAATAGGTAGTAAAAATGAATTACGCAGACTTTACTTTTTTATAACATCTAAATGGCAGCAGTTTTTTTTCCAAGAATAAGATAAGTCGAGGAAATAGCCTTCTCAGTCATAAGGAACTCGTTATCAAATATCTTCTGTCTCCGGCGAATCCTTATTTTGCTCAATCAGTTAGACACGGCTTCATGAAATCCAACGGAGTTGTTATCCCAGTCATCCTAGTCAGACCGCACTTAGGTGCCTTGGGCACGAGACTTAGAGAAAATGAAAAATACAATACGTTCCCTATCTTTATTTTAAATGTTATATTAAGTTGCATTAAGTACTAGGTAAAATCTGTACACAGAAATATCCTATTGGCATATTTATGAAGTCAATGCACACCAAGTGTACCAATGCATATTATATACAACGTTGAATGGGAGAGAGAGAATAAGATTTCCATCTATATACATAAACCATTTCTGAGATCAAACAGTCTATTTTCGTATCACAGAATACAGTCTACATAAGTTATGTCTTATTTTACACAAATCTACAGTGTGAACAAAGTCTTTGATTACATATAACCAGTAAGTACATTGTACTATTGTGATAATGATAATTTTATATAGTATTCCTTTAATCAGGATTATTAATATCAGTAACGGAAAAATATCTTACATGTTTATTTAGGAAACTATTCTTAAATTCAGATTTATAAAATAAGACACCTATATTCCGAAGGATAAATTACTAGTTTTTATTATAAATGTTTTTTTTAATCATGGTTGATGATGGCCTGATGGCAAGCGATGATGTGATCTAGGATGTGATGTACCTGCCTAGAAGATTCCTCTTCACTCGTGATTTAAAGACCTCTAAATTTTATTTATCAGAAAACACAGACTATTTTTGATTGATTGATCTGATTACAAAATAGGAACCAAAACGCTAAGTGCGCTTTTTGGTATATCAACCACATAATGGTGGCGCCTATTCGTAAGTCTGGTTGTCCGATGAAAACATGAGGACGGCGGAACAAGGCTGTGCAATTCTGTTGCACACTTTTCAAAATATTATATAAAATCAGTTTGTTTCGATCAGTTTTGTTCGAAAAAACAACAGTTTATGCCACACTCCACACAACGAATCTTAGAAATTGCTTATCTAGAGTCTCAATTTCAAGCACCTTGGCTCTTATCCCCAGTGCTATTCTTTCATTTCAACTTCAACATCAATTTGAATTAAAGGACATTAACTTTAGGTATTCAGAAATGTTTTCGCAAATTCTAATAATTACTAACTTCATTTTTAATTCAATAAATTGGTTGACTTATTAAAATTTTAAAGAAATCACAACTGTGTTTGAAAAGGTTCCTAATGGGGACTGAAATAAAATACGTGGATTGTATTTAAATAGGGCTGGTTTATTAGCCGTAATGCAATTGGACTCTGCGACGTGGTGTTAAGTGAGACGATGACGTGCGACGGTGAAGTAGGAAGCCCATGCGAATGTGTCGTGGCGAGGCGGCAGCAGCCGCGGGCGCGAAGGTGGTGGTAGTCTCGTCCGACCCCTCCTGCTCGTCTCCTCCCGTGTGTAGAAAACCGGTCCGCGTAAGTGTTACAACAAATAAACTGAAATACAAATACATTTCACTCGCTACTCTACCCAGAGCACCTTGATCCTAAAGTGTTTCCTAAGTATAAATCGCAAAATCCTCGGCCAAATGATTTACAACTGTATTAACCGATTCACTACCTCATGTACCGATTTATTAAACATTTGGAATCACGAGACGGTAAGATGCCATATTATCAACAACTAGAAGTTTGAGAGAAGAGTTAGAAGAGGTAGGATACAATCTTATAAATAAATATGTATTGTGAGATCTCACAAATAAGAAAGTATTGTTTGTATGCATCATACAGAAATAGGTATAATTCATCTCATGAACCACCATTACGGCATCACCTGGTCCCTAGTGGCTACAGTGTATAGACTATTTCTTAGTTTTTTTAATTAAATATAACAGTTTACAGTAAAATACAAGCAGTACAGACTTTGACCAATACATTTTAATAACAAATAATAATGACTCATAGCAATAAATAAAAATGATAATAATCAAGGGCAATACACAATGGTAGAACGTCAAAAGAAATACCAAAATAAAATAAGAACGTGAATACTACTATTTGATAGAATCAGAGCGTTACTTGGTGCAAATACATATCCATCTACAAAAGTTTATAAACATGGTTTAATAGATGAATACTATTAATTATACAAATAAGATAACGAGCCATTTGGTGTCTGGCAAAGTGTGGAATAGCAAAAACCCTTCACACTTATTTCGTTCTTTAACTTCTTTCTGAATTATGATCTTTTACTGCGATCTCCAACTCACCTGCAAAGCGTTGAGATTTTATAAAAAAATCCCCATTTTTAGAGAATGCTTCCGACCAGCGATATTTATTAATTAATTATAGATTAGACTAAATAAACAAAAATATTATAACCATGACTCTTCTGACTCAGTGGTCTATCTATGCCGGAATTCCTCAGGGATCTGTTCTCTCTGCGAAGATTTTCCTGCTGTACAACCTGTTAATACCAGGAATCGTTGGGTATGCAGACTACAGTACTGTAGTAGAGAGATGCCTGTCTTACGCAAAAGTCAGCGGTAACGACGTGGTATTAATGAGAGAGGCCATGGTTGAGCGAATGAATAAAAGGTTGTGCCACTTTTCCCAGAGGAGTAACAGTAGCCTCATTCATTTCAACGCCTTCAAAACATAAGCGTGTCTTTTCACGGCAAAAAGGAGTTCAACAACCTGACTCCTGTTTTCCGGGGTACATTTGTAGCAGTTATCGGCAGCCTCGTACTTCTTGGCATGGATTTGTCTTCAGATCTAAACTTCGGCGCCACCATCGCGTCCAGGGCTGAACTTCAGCTAAAAAGCTATTCGTCCTAAATAAGGTCAAGCGATATTTCACGCCGGGACAGTTTTTAACTCTTTATAAAGCTCAAGTCCGATCTTGCATGGAATATTGCAGCCACCTCTGGGATGGCTCAGCAAAATACCAACTTACTGAATTTGACACGATTCAGCGCAGAGCTGAGAGGCTCATTAGTGAAAGCACACCTTAGCTCATCGCTGCAAAGTTGCCTGTTTGACGGTCTTCTACAGAATGTACTTTGGAGAGTGTGCTCAGATGCTGCACAGTATAAGCACATACTCCCATCTCATTTTTTCCATCGGACATCCAGACGCACTGCGGGCTATCACCCCTTCTTGATTGCTATTCCTACCTGTCGCACCAAGCGCTTTCCAACATCCTTCATAATGCGCCCAGTAAAAGAGTGGAACTCCCTCCCTTTGTCTGTATTTCCGAGAACTTATAACCCGTCCATTTTCAAAGCCAGGGTGAAACCTTCTGGGTCAGCTCGTACCATCGTGACTCCTGAGTTGGCCCCGGGCTTGATTAGGAACAAGAGCGAACCCATTCAAAATAAATTAAAAAAGTCATGACCCTGTGTTAAGTATTGAATATATAAAATTGAAAATGTTTTTCGCAGCCTGAAACTTTGCTTCAGAAGGTAGCCTACGGATTAAAGGAATCAAAAAGTTATAGGATCAAATTACTAACTTTATTTAGGCCGTGTCTGCCTACCAGCTAAGTTCCCAATTATTCTACAGCAGGAGGTATAAAATAGCTACTACTGTTTTCTGTTCAAAGTATTTTCAAGAGCTAGTAAACTCTAGAGTTCTAGTGTTTACAAGCACTATAAAATACCTTGAACGGAAACGAGGACAAATTGCAGGAACTTTTTACAATTTCTTAATTATGAATGCAGTTTTCTGTGCCAGTTGTAAATTAGTACTGCGAAATGCTTTCTATTTAATTGCTGACAAAGAAACTTTTACCTGATGTAAAGTTTGCATTGTTGGAAGGAGCTTTTAAATACTTAACATTGATTAATAACTTAATTTAAATATCAATTAATTTCTTTCATATGAAGATTATATTATGTTACATTAATTGTCATAGTTTCGTCAATGGTATTCCATATTCCTAACAGAAAACTGTTTTACTGGTTTTTAAAACTTTTCATTATAATATTTTACGGGAAATATTTTGAGTAACGTGGCAAATTTGCTTATGAATCAATGAGTCACGACCCATGATGAATTTTCAAATTTCATATGTGTGTATAAAATGTATTTTAAAATGGGAATTTCAGGTAAAACTTGTCCTAAAATTTCGCAAATGAAATGTCTGTTGTCATTGTTGTTTTTATAATTTATGATAATTTAAGGCTTATGAAGCTATGACACGATTAGGGTATTTGTACCACGGATGTAGTGCAGTGCACTATATGCAATCGTGTGTTGTGTGGTGCCTGGCAGATTAGAATGGAACCAACCCTTGTTGCGGTTACAGGCGATTAATGACTGTAGGTAAATATCTGCGTAGACCACAAAATCTGCAGCAGCGTTTTAAGGTATCTTACTGCAGTCTCCAATAACCCTACGAAGCGTGGAAGTTATGTCAAAATTCCCACTATAGTGGGACACTACCATCCAGAAGTGTGTAGCCGAAAGGGCTGAGATGATGAATAAGATTTTGTTAATATACTGATTATCTAACAATGTTTTTGTTAAATATATTTTTCAAGATTGGTACGTAATGAAGAGCACTACATAAGTTGTCATTACAGCATCTATTATTATAATGTATCATTAAGGTGAAATACGGTGCTGTAAGACCTGGTTGTAAGAACGGAAGCGTACGAAAATGTAAGCATTCTGTAATTTATCTTTTTTTTGCTGCATTGACCATTTTCAAGGATCCCAAAAACGAATGCTAAGAAGCTCTATGAATTATGATAGAAATTTACATATTTTGATAACCACATTTAAAATTCTTTGATGTATGACTAGGTACGTTAAAATTACATACAGATTCAGCTCAATTTAAATTCAATAATTACAAATAAAAAACAAAAAAGTTTATTGGAACCTTTTTAGCTATCATACTTTGTAAAAAAACAGTAGAGGTGCAAGAATCGCGCCTCGATCAATGTCAAATATCATACCTAGGCTATTATCAAAGCGATCTGTAGATGACATGGTCGCTCTCGGATAAAAAATGCCATTTACCATGGATAAATATTGCTCACGTTCCATTGTATTGATCCGACTAGAACTTAAAACGAATTTTCCATTGATATGGCTTGCTACTGACACGTTGATGAGTTTTTCTTGATACAACAAAGTGTCGATCTTATAATTTAAAAATATTAACAATAAGTACTATTTATACCTATCATAGTCAAGAGATGTTTTTTTTACATTACTATTTTATTATTTGATATCATTATTATTCTTATAAAAATAAAGACAGGGATGATAAAGAAATGAATATACACACACATTTTAAGAAATAAACATGTTAGTATTGCATTCGGTTCTACCTCACAAATTACAAAACAGGGAAAATATCATAAAATATTCATATACAATGTAATATACACGTTAAAACCAAACTAAGAAATTAACGATTTAAAAGAAAATTTAATATATATTTTTGATAATTATTCGTTTAATACGTTTTTAGCACATTCCTGAATATATGCGTCTATAAATGTTTTATGAATTTACCATTGCATGAAAGCTCATTTAAGTGTGACTCATTTTTAGAGTACTATTCTAAAATGTGTGTAGTAGAAAATATATGAAGACCCTTAGTCATTCTGTAACCGTCAGGTTTAAATAAAAATTATGGGCAAAAAACCTCAAATAAGTTGTTTTAATTAGATGTGTAGTATGCGTGGAAGTGTAAGAACTAAATATGCACTATAATTAATTAACTTGACAATTTAATTTATTTATTTATTTATTTACTCATTGGATGAATCTTGACGACATACTCAAATATTACCTAGGTAGCAAATTAATTAAAAATCTAATGTAATGTGATGGTCCTGGGTTCGAGTCTTTTCTATCTTTATGAATGACCATCCTAATAATGCTAAAAATCTACATATATATAAATAATATTTGCTTAGTTTCATAGGTTTATAGAAGTTAATGTTTGCTATCACGATGTAAATAATGCTCTATCAAAAGTTTAAAATTAGTTCACTAGCAATAATTTATCTCTATACTCGAAGAAAACAAAGAACATAAACTTTACCTAATGTAAGGCAGGTTGAAATACGTATAAACTTGTATCTAATAAGTGGTTGAAAATACAAATATTTTGGGAATAACACTGGATTTATGACGACCCATATTCGTCGACCCTCATGTTGAGTCTTTGTCAAGTAGACTCAGTTCTGCGGCATACGCTGTAAACGCTGTCGGTTATTGTTGTGGGGCTCAGCTAATATTAAACACGTTTTTGTGGTACAAAAATTAGATGCTCGCGCAATATACAACCCTCGATCAAGAGATGATCTCAGAGACCTGTATTAGGGAATTAATATAATAACTGTGACATGTCAGTACTTTTATTAGAATATTAATCTATGTACGAAATAATTACAATAATTTCTATGTATAAATAGACTCATCTTTAACACAAAATATATATATATATAAGTGAGGTAGGTCGTTAGGTTAAAAAATATGGTTGAGCGAAGTGATGTCTGCTTCATACAAGATACCCATAAAAAGGCGCTCCTTCGGTAGATGGGTCTGCCTTAAAGTAATAATATTATAAACAATTACTTAACGTACAACTTATATTTTTATGCTCTGTGTGTTATAGCAATGTTTAAGTACACTTGTTAGTTTTGATGTACACTACTATTATTGTTATTGTTATTTAGACGACCGTTTGGTGCAACGGTGTCGTTGGTAGACGAACGATGCCTTTCGCACCGAAGGCCCTGAGCTCGAATCCCTAAAGGGGCAGATGTGTGTGTAGTTTTAGTTAGTTTTACGGGGCATTAGACGAACGATGCCTTTCGCACCGAAGGCCCTGAGCTCGAATCCCTAAAGGGGCAGATGTGTGTGTAGTTTTAGTTAGTTTTACGGGGCATTTTCCGCACTTAGTTTCTTGATTGGGCCATTGTAGATGTTTGTGTAATGAATACGAACATTTGTACCTGACTCATGAGTATTTATATTTCTATAAACATTACATATCTATGCATCATATATATATAGATATATATGTATATATATATATATATATATATGAATATTTTTTTTTTTTCATTGTAGAAATAAGTAAGTAGTATAAGTAAAAAGCAGTGTGGCGAAAACTAAGCATTGGGCTCATATAAGCATCATCTATTGCGAACATTTCTTTATCAATATGTAGAGAGGTGGACTAGAAAATAAATATTTCATTCAAATGACTAAAGAACAAAATGCTTATGATTAAAGACAAGGATTTGCCCCTTCATCTATCGTCTGTAAGCTATGCTACCAATTGTTCAGTAATTTTTATTATCAAAACAAAATTATGAATACGACTACAATTATTAAATGAGTGTCGTGGTGTTTGAAATTTACGTAACGATTACGTGTAATTGGCCGATTGCTGTGATTGATCGTGCGCTATGATTGGTTATTTATCAAAGAAGGGGTTTTCCCCAACCATTTGATGCTATAAAGGGTTTGTCTTGCTGTCAATTGAGGCAGCTAGAAAACCACTATGGTGGCTCGCTATTCTCGGCTTGAGGTCCATTTAAGGATATAATAATATTTCTTACATTCACAGCAATTAGCCTAGCCCAAAGTTAGTAATAAAAGGTTTGTGTATATATATATATATATATGTGTGTGTCTGGTGTGTATATATATATATATATATACACACAAACCTTTTATTACTAACTTTGGGCTAGGCTAATTGCTGTGAATGTAAGAAATATTATTATATTATGTATAGTGGAATAATATTGATTTTCGGGATTATGTATGGTGACGATGTATTGCCGTTGTAATTAATTAAATAAATAAATAAATTATAAAGTCGTTACTTATGCTAACGATTTTTGCATCCGTTCTTCTTTTCAATTAAATGACGAGTGGTGGGTAAAAATGTACAGTGATTACAAAGAACTTATTTTAGGTGCGTTGTACATTACGTAAATATTAATATTTTCATTCTGGTTATCAAACTCTATTGTTTAAATTGTGACTTACGCAAGAGAACCATTTGAGTTATAATTTCAAAGATAAATATATAACAAAATGAGGTTACTTGCGTACCTGATTTTATCTGAATATGAAATCACTTGAGTACCAGAGCTCTTAGTTTGTCTTTTCCAATACGTAAACGTCACTATCGCGTTTAAGTTAAGACTTAAAATTTAGACCTTAACTCTTATTCTCTTAAGGTCTATCGTAGAAATGTTAAGACTGAAAGGTGAGGGTTACATATGCCCGTTTATAAACTTATGGGTCTTATGCGTATCTGGTACAATACGTCTAAAGGTAAACCTTCAGACGTATTCAAAGACAGTCTTAAAATGCTGTTAATTTAGTTTTACAAATTATCTAAAAATAAACCGTTAAAAGGAAATGATCAGGATTAACTACTAGTAAATATGGTGATGATAGTAGGTATTACTTTGAAAAAATCTTTATTACCGTGTTAAAAATAAGTTTTTACAATAACCTTTTTAAGAAAAGGAAATAGACTTTCACATACTTCGCTGCGGGTAGAAGGCGAAGTTATGTGGGACTCTTCTCCACACCCCTAATCAGTATGTACGTACTCAATCCGCCATGGTTCCGGCGGATCCAAGTTGTCGAACAACATCATAACAGCACATTAATCTACGACCAATTTCTCATAAGCAATATCGGGCGCTATGTATTCAATCTTAAGGTTAAAACTCTCGCCAACTGCTATAGAGCTTCATGTTATTTACTTAATAAGCTATGTGTACGGTGTAGTCACCGCACATTTTCATGCGTAAGCGTTTTACGCCGTTTAGTACCTAAATGTTTCGTCATACTTTTATTGTTTAATTATAATTAGTCTGCCTTTAAATAATATCGCCGCCGCGCGTGTCAAACATACCTATATTACATTGTTATCAAGTTATACAGTTCATTGTGAAAATATACAATTTTATCTCAACAAGGAGTTTTTCTCAACATATACATCATATCAAGTAAAGGTGTGTGGTACAAGATCATACACTATGCATATATACAAAAGTACAAAACACATTCGAAAGCAATGAATCTGGCTCATAAAAGAATCCGGAAAATCTTGAAACATTTATAATAATAGGGGTTAAAGTATGAAATTGCCGTTTTATTGCAATAGGTTCTTTGAATTGACATAGAATCTTCATGGTTTGAGGTTTTCGAATGAAACTTTTTTTAAATGGTTTCTATGATGTTCTTTTTTTAAAAAATGTAAAACATTTGAATATCGACTTTCAATTGTTTTTGTTATTCAATTTAGACAAGAAAGATGGATACTGCGAAAATTCGAGTTATTTTTGAATACGAGTTCCGACGCGGAACTAACGCGGCAGAAACAGCCCGCAATATCAATGCTGCGTTTGGAGAGGGGTCTACTAATGAACGCACCGTGCGATTTTGGTTTAAACGCTTTCGTGATGGAAATTTCGACTTAAAGAACGAGCCACGAGGAAGACCGCCCACACAGGTAAATAACGATGAATTAAGAGAGATAGTGGAAGCCGATCCTAGTCAAAGTACC
The DNA here is from genome assembly GCA_927399485.1 of Calamotropha paludella. NCBI lineage: Eukaryota > Metazoa > Arthropoda > Insecta > Lepidoptera > Crambidae > Calamotropha > Calamotropha paludella. The sequence continues at coordinate 13,160,732 of OV656815.1, read as the reverse complement.
CAGGAATTAGCGGCATGGTTTAACGTTACCTTACCCACAATATTGACTCACTTGCGTCAAATCAATAAAATAAAAAAATACGAAAAATGGGTGCCTCATGATTTGACTGATCTGCAGAAAGAAACGCGTGTTGAAACTTGTGTTGCCTTGTTGAACCGGTACAGAAATGAAGGAATATTGGATCGAATTGTAACATGTGATGAAAAGTGGATTCTTTATGATAACCGGAAAAGAAAAATGCAATGGCTGACCCCAGGTCAAATGCCACAACAGTGTCCTAAAGCAAAACTTACCAATAAAAAGGTAATGGTAACTGTTTGGTGGTCTCAGCATGGTGTTATTCACTATAGTTTTCTCCGATCTGGTCAAGCAATAACGGCAGATGTCTATTGTGCCGAACTCCGAACCATGTTGACAAAACTAGCAGTAAAACAGCCCCGACTCATGAATCGATCTTCACCATTATTGCTCCACGACAACGCGAGACCTCACACAGCACGAGAAACCATTTTGACCCTTCAGGAACTGCAGTTAGAAACCATTCGTCATCCTCCGTATTCACCAGACCTTGCTCCAACGGACTACCATTTTTTTCGTGATTTGGACAATTATCTACGTGACAAGAAGTTTTCTTCCCAGGAGGCAGTACAAAATGCTTTCACACAGTTTGTGCAGTCTAGATCGTCGGAATTCTATCGCAAAGGCATTAATGACCTTCCCATTAGATGGCAGCAATGTATAGATAATAATGGCAACTATTTTGATTAAATAAATTTGTTAAAAATTTAAAAAATAAACAATATAGATTTTCAGTACAAATCGGCAATTTCATACTTTAACCCCTAATATTATAAATTATTTGAATAGAAAAATACTAGAAAAAATCGACTCGGCATACAATTGAATTCTCAGGCGGGGACAGTCATAATATTAGTTTAAGTTTACTTGACAATTAAATGTTCTTTAAATGAAAGTAATAAACTTAAAGTTTTGCTATCAAAAATAGCAAAATACCGATGCACAAAACTTGTAGTTTCGTTTACATAATTCCCGTTTTCTTGTTTTGCTGTTTTTGATGGCATAGATTTACAACACTCAAGTATTTTTATTACTTTCATTTAATGCGTAATGTCATTGCGTATTAAACACATTTCTTGAAGTGAAAACTTCTTTAGTGGCCTTGTGTACTTTTTGGGATAGGTAAAAAATGTTTAACTCACGTCAGGACACGTGACCTAATCGCAAATTCGTACCACATAAATGATTGTACTTTTATACTGATAATTAAAGCAATTCGTACAAAAATTATTTTCTAACCATTCCAAAATATCAAAAATGCACAACGTTAATGTTCTTGTTTTCACTTCTACCGGCACTCCCGGAACCGGAAATTGTAAGTTTCCGAGATTCTCAGGTATCTTTATGCGCTCTCGAGTGTATGAGAAGTAGAACTCAATACAAAATGCACAAATATACATTTAACTTTTCATAAATGATAGTAATATTGGAACGTAATTCTACTAAGGTTTTTATTTTTAGGGCTTCATATAATTGCGGCGTAGTTGCATGTGCCATCGGCACGAAATAAGTGAAGTTATTTACGGGTGTGTTATGGGCACTCATAAGGTATATTTTTGATATAAAGATCGAGGGTTGGATTTAGAAACAAGTCGCCTGAATTTGAGGTTACTGCGGGTTTAAGGGGCTAAAGGAATATCGTCAATGACTCTCTAAAGTAATTTTGGTTGCCGGAGTTGCGTTTAAATATTTTAAAACTATTTTCAAAAATTTGCAAAATAAAACTGTGAATGAGTGAAACGGAACGTAATTTTTATATTTGTTTTTTATATTAATTTTTTTTTCAAGCAAAATGTTTACCAATTGCGTGAAACGAAACGCAAACCGCCATTTTGAATGTAGATTTTGACAGATACGTTGTGCGTCATTCATTCCGTTTCTTTCGAGTTTTCGTGAATGTGCTTCCGTGTTATAATTTGTGATTTTTTAACGATTTGGCTACGTTTTTGGACTCTGATTACATTGCTCTACGTTACAACCTCGGCATACTTAAGGGATATTGATTGCACACGATTTTTATTTGTGATGGCGTCTGGAAGTAGTGGAACTGGATGCGACCCAGGTTCTGGGCCGTCTACGAGCTCGGGGATCGGTGGAGGTCCGGCGGCTTGGGAAGATACTTTTGAGGATGACCTGCCCTTTGTCGATCGACATCTGTATGTTGAAGAAGTACTCATGATGTGGAATTTGGCGAGAATTATACGCAATTTGGGTACCAATGAGCAGTGTGTGACATTCGCTGAAGAAAATGGACTGGTACTAACAGAAAAAATTTGCAGAACACATCGTACTCCAATGAGTATAGCAAAATCAACCAATAAAACTTTTGGTTCTTGGTGTTGCACCAAGGGAACTTGTAAAACCAAGTCCAAAATACCTAGAAACAATGGAACATTTTTTGAAAATATCAAAATTGATCTGAGACATGTGTTTTATTTATTGTATGCATTTTCACAAAAATGGAGTTACAATACTGTCATTAATGAGGATATGTATAAGGAAGAAAAACAAAAATGTTTAAGTCGGGCAACCATTGATGATTGGTATAATTATTGTCGAGAAACAATTGCTATATATCAAGTAGAAAAAACAGAATTTAAAGGAAAGATTGGTGGCCCTGGCAAAATAGTACAGATAGATGAATCGAAATTTGGAAAACGGAAATACAATAGAGGTAATTATAATTTTTTATCAAACCCTTTAGCTAAGTTAGGTCGAAACTTGTCACAGAACCGAATCAGTCAACCCTGACCGCTGTGGTACTAGTCTGCCCTACCCCTAGTGTTTTTATAATTATAAAACGTCAAAAAAAACTATAGTTGTAACATATTTAAGCATGCTGCAAACTACCTAATAGTATTTAGAAAGAATTTATTCCACACTTTTCAGTACCTACTGTATTAATCAAAATTTCTTTCTTTGTTGTAGGGCGCCATATTGAGGGTCATTGGGTCCTCGGTATGATAGAGGATGGGTCTGAAGATTTAAGACTGGAGGTGTGCCCTGACAATATTCAGTCAGCTGAGGTTTTGGTGCCTTTAATATTAAAACATGTGGAAGTTGGCACCACTATCCACACTGACTATTGGCGAGCATATGATTGTCTAGCTGAGCATGGCTACATACATAAAAAAGTAAACCATTCCGATCCGGACAACCCATTTGTGGCTGAAGATGGGACTCATACACAAAGAATTGAGTCCCAGTGGAGAGCAGTCAAAAGATTTTTTAAAAAAGATAATTTTAATAATACTGAAAACTTTTCAGATGTAATTTATGAATATATGTGGCGGAGCAATGTAGTAAAAAATAAAAAAGATCCGTTCTTACAATTAATTAAAGCTATTAAATATGTATACAAATTAAAATAAACAAATTATTCAAATTTCTGTATTTTATTTAAAAAAATCTTTACATGTTTTTTTATGAAAGTTAATTTTTACCTTCAACTTCATATAGTAAGTAGCGATAAACATCTATTATACTTTTATTTGTTTTCCTATATTTTCTCTACATAACCATCATTTACAGTATTATTCAAAGTCATATCTTTTTTGTTTAGATCTCTTTTTATTCATAATAATTAGTATTATATACACATAAATTTTGGTTTGGTTAGGTTAGGTTAGAACTGTGACCACAACGCACGAGCCGTGCGAGCGAAGCGAGCGTGCCGCGGCAGCGGCCGGCGAAGTGCCAAAACCGAATCGGTCCTATAGTTATTGGTTTAGATACGGTTAAAACTATCTCTCCATAACCATGGGGTTCCGCAGGGTGGGGACGGCACGGAGGGTAGCCCTACTCTCCCCCCCCCCCCCCTCCCACCCCTAAAACCTCATATATCAATGGTTCATATTGGAAAAATTTAACCTTAATATGTATTTCCGGCGGCCGAAAATAGTGGGGGGGACTCACTTCCCTCATACCCGACGCTCATATAAGCATCATCTATTGCGAACATTTCTTTATCAATATGTCGAGAGGTGGACTAGCAAATAAATATTTCATTCAAATGACTAAAGAACAAAATGCTTATGATTAAAGACCAGGATTTGCCCCTTCATCTATCGTCTGTAAGCTATGCTGGCAATTGTTCAGTAATTAATATTATCAAAACAAAATTATGAATACGACTACAATTATTAAATGAGTGTCGTGGTGTTTGAAATTTACGAAACGATTACGTGTAATTCGCCGGTTGCTGTGGTTGATCGATCGCTATGATTGGTTATTTACAAAGTAGGGGTTTTCCCCCAACCATTTGATACTATAAAAGGTTTGTCTTGCTGTCAATTGAGGCAGCTAGAAAACCACTATGGTGGCTCGCTATTCACGGCTTGAGGTCCATTTAAGGATTTTGCCGTCCCAAAACCCGGTATCGTTGTTAAGGTCATCTGCGACCAACATCAATTCACATAAAAAAAAAACAATTGAGGCATTATACTTCGGTTTGTGGACGAGAAATAACCTCCTACTGTTATTTTGCTATTTCGATTTTGTTTTTAAGTGATCAACTAAGATTTAAAGGGTTAAACCTTAAAAGATGAAATTTTCTTTTTGTCTCTTTTGTTCATCGTAAAACCATGAAATGGTTTCCAATAAATATATTGCATTGTGATTTTCTTAATAATAAGGGGGAAATCCGAGTTTAGAGTTAAATTATTTTATTTTCAAGTATATTTGGCGAAGACCAAGACTCGCTTTCAAAGTTGAGAGATAAGAGATCTATTGTATTTGGCGTTGCGTGGCCCATTCATTGCAGACACAAAAGACTTCTTTTCATTGTTTTAATTATGTTATCATTATTCTACTCTGATGTTATTTTCATGGCATTACATTTAGCGATTACAATGGCAGATGTTCAGCAACTTTCATTACTGTGCTTCGGGAGTCATATCTAGGATTATATCCCAGCTATAGGCACTTGACATGCGTGGTGGGTCATGTTCCAGCTTTAGAGCATTTTATCAACACAAATTCCTTTGTTTTTGTCTTTTTAATGCAAAAACAGATAATTAAAGTTTAGTTCTACAGAGCAATGAACGTTTATTTGAAATGTTCAGTAATAAATCGCATTTTGCATATTTTTTATGTTAAATTCAAACAAGGGTTGTACCAACAATGTTTAATTTGAGATAATATTAGCTATGAATATTAATTGCGATAATTGTAGCTTTCCGGTCATTTTGCAAAATATTGCAAAACAAAAAGAAGAAGAATGAAAATAAAAGTAAGAATAGAGAAACTAAAGTTGTTCCAGCTTAGAAGAAGAAAACAGTGATAGTGATAACAATAGTGAAGTTACTGTGAATTCAATTTTTCAATCTAGTAATTGTGAAATAATTGTGGATAACAAACTTAAATTAAAATTTATCATAGACTCTGGTGCGTGCAACAACATAATAGATAAGAAAACATTTAAAAAGTTTTTAAGATCTGAAATGATTACTAGGTTGAAAATTGTTTTCGGTCCATACTAAACTTAGAGTACAGGCTGATATTTTAGTTTATAATGGTTCTGGACCTTTTTTACTTAGTGCACAAACAATTGAATTCGTTAAGAGTTTGCCCAATAGATTCAATAAAATCAATATGTACCATTATAAAAAATCATTATGTAAAGATCTTATTGTAAAACAATTTCCGACATGCTTTTCACATGTCATTGTAGACATGTGAAAAGCAAATGAAGCTGTTCTCCGTGAACGTGTACCATTATCTACCCTTGAAGAGTTGCTCGCAGATCTCGACGTATGTCAATATTTCTATTGTTTGGACATTACATGGGGTTATCATCAATAAGAGTTAGCTGAAGAGTCAAGAATCATTACGAACTTTAGCTCTAGAGCTTTAGCTAGGTCTAGGTCTTTAGCTCAAGAGCTTTAGATATGAGAGACTTTTTTTTGGTATTTTCTGTGACTCAGAAATGTTTCAAAGTACGATGGATTTGTATTGTAGTAATAAAATAAGACGAGACCCATTAGGCGACACCGGCCACAATTTTTTTACTGCAGATATTAGTGAATAATTGCTATTTAAATAAGCAGCATTTTATATGGCTGGTCAAATTAAAAAGTGATGCAAAGAATGTACATAATAAATACGATGAATTCCTATTATAAATACTATCCGTTATTTTTGTTGCGTTGTCTAAATAGCGAATACTATATATGATTACGGTATGATAAATTGACACATTTCTCAGACTTATTAGAAAGAGAAATATGAAATTTGAAAATAAAAACTAGTAAAAACAAAGCATACACTTAGAAATAACAAACAAACTTTTTATCATCGCTTAACAAACCACCTACTTATTAAATGAAATAGCCAGTCAACTTGATTTGTGTTTCTTAGATTTTCTTTATAATTAATATTGTTGACACTCACAGGGGGAAAACCGTCCTTTTTACGTAATACTACTTTTCCTTTTGAGATCCAACAATACCTGAACAGATGATCAGCAACAAGTTGTTTTTCTAGAAATAGTAGGGATTTGGTTGCGAAGGCATTTCTAATTCAAGGTTTCTGCTATTTAGTTTTTTGTCATTGTTCTTAAGGTCATAAGATCTAACAGCTTTCAAGATATTATTTTTATGACCCACATCTTTTTCTTTTACAACTATTGGAGCATTATCTTTGCATCCACGATGCACTTGCTTTATGTCATTATTATTAACTATTGCGTTGACTACTTTCAGGATATTATTTACAACTACATTCAAATCTTCATTTTCCAATCTAGGTATATTTCTAAGTTCTATGTTCTATTTTTTTTATGAGCATTAACACATTCTACCACCAATATTTGAATTCTTTCTTTTTCTTTCGTAAGTAGCAATGCATCGATAATTATTGTAGAGGCAAGTTGATAAAATTCGTGATTACAAGTTGTGTTTTATTGAAGCAAGAAACTCTTCATAGTCTAAAAAGAATAAATACCGCTTACTATTATAATGTTTTTAATAAAAAAGGATGCTTTAAGGGTTATTAAATATTTTCAAAACCAGCATCTCTAAAACTAGAAATGCATAGGAATAACGCATTCATGGACATTCACTTAATGTTTAAATTTTGAAACAATTTTTTCTCCAATATTCAAAATCCAGTGTTCACGGTAGTGATTGTAGCTAATATTCCGAATGATAACCACTTTCATAATTTCAAAAACTATAGAAAAAGTCTAACCAGGTAAAATATATTATCAAACTCTTGAATAAACCAAATCGCGGTCGAACAATTGCTGATTCTGTATTCACTAAAGGACGGAACCAATTCTCTTGTGGTTTTAGATGGGATTTATCATTGATTATATGAGTACAGCTGCATTGGTAGTTTTTTTTTTATTTGTGTCGTTAAACGGCTAAACTACGGATCCTGACTATAATTGACTAACGGAACATGACTAAGTTGACGAAAGACTGATCACGACTCACTATATCGCATGGTATAGACTCACTATATGGCATCCTCATCAGTACATACTAAAAACAAACGTACAATTAATATGCAAACTTACATCAAACACTAGAAGTTTACGCAAAAAAGAAAGATCATAGGTTGACGGTCGTATGTAGAAACAGTAGCTATCCTTTTTGTTAATCTTATACGTTGTAGCTGTTGGTGTTCTACGTTTTGAGACATTATTTTGTTTTAAATATTTTTGTTTTATTTTTCTTGTTTACGTCACCTGTTCTCTGTTTTATGTTCTTGTGTGGTGTTCATATTTTTTGGATTATTGCCAAAAACATGTCCCCTATGGTTCGTAAAGAAAAGACTTGGTTCGTGCATCCCAATCCCCTTCTGAATCCGGCTTATAAATCCCATATTTTGTCTTTTAGTTTCATTCATTCTATTTCAATTACAGTCCTTATTCCTCCTCCTCCTCCTTCCTTTTCCTCAAAAGGAAAAGCAATAAATATTTTCTACCGTTCATAATTTAGCAATAATTATTAATACTAATGATATTTCTTTTTCTATTTTAAATATGAAAAAATATTTCCAAACTGAATTCTTCTGCGGCTACAACGCGCCGGGTACCAGATAGTAAAACTATAATTAAGTTTGATCTAAACTTTTTTCTATAATTTTTGGGTAAAATGGTGCTCATAAACTTTCGCCATTGTTATATTCGATTACAAAGAGTAAAGTCATTAAACAAAATTTAATCCCCTCTCCTAAAATAATTTAATAAAAAAAATTGAATTATCATTTCAAAAGAAACAAAATTATAGCGCCCACTGTTATCATTTAATAACCATCTCTGACTTAAAAATCGCTGTAATCATCCGCAGCACGACGCATTCGGAGCTAAATTGTAACTAAATATGTACGTTATGACAAGAAGGCAAACGTTGGAAGTGTAGCACCAACCTTTTTATAATTATTTTTTAGAGGGTAGAAACCATTACAGCGGATGTATGTCTATGTCACTGACGTGAATGGCGCTGTAATCGTTCTCAGTACGACGCACTCAATTCTAAAACCTTTTTTAAATTGCTTTAGGTATCATTTTATTCATTGAGGTCAACTTACAGAGCACACACTTGTATATCATATCTAATGAAAGCATAGCAAGTTATTATTAAATGAATGTTAAAAAGTTATAAATAAAATTAAAAACGAAGTGATCTTTACAAATTGTTTATTGCCAATATCATGGTGTGTTTTGTAGAAACAGTAGTACCTAGTGCTTAACTTGTTCACGTATAACACTGCGTAAATCAAAAATATCAAGAAGTATATAAAATCATAACACACATAACAAACGGCGAAATCAAAGGTATAATCACGCAACAATTTTTTTTTCATATATTTAATTAGAGGTCAACGTGTGGTGTCCAGCAGAGTAGAAAAGCACCAACTTTTCACACTTGAGGGTGTTGTAAATGACGCCTAATATTACTATTGTAGATTATCACCATACACCTTCCGTAAACCAAAAAATAGGTAGCAAATTTTCCTAATTATGGCCTTCTACTGCGGCCTCTATCGATGATGGCTTAACAGTTATATATTAACACTTTCCGCGACCGTATTAATAAAGGCATTTTTCTTTCTTAAATAAATATAACGATCTGACAGTCACACGGCACCATAATAGTATCTATGAAATATTAGCGATACAAGTAAGCAGTTGTTTACATAATATCATAAAATAGGCTTGCTAATTGTGTAATTCAATAAAGTGTATTTTTAATATTAGATGTAAAGTTATTCACTAAAAAAAAACTTTCGTATAAAGGTTGAAATGAGACCGATCAATATTTTTAATCGATAGGTATTGACGATTAAAAATAACTAGTCATTAGAAGACAATAACTTAATAAACAACTTATAAAGAAAGCTTTATAAAGTTAAAGAAATATTAAGTTTCGCCGTCATTATCATCATTAACATTCAAGTGACTGAATCACGCACACAAAGTTTTGATGTGTAAAATAAACCAATTTTAAACATACTTTTTGCTCAAAGCTATTTTTACTAATTTATAAAATATCGTATCTTTATGTAAGTAACAAATTATTAGCTCGTCAGTATATTACACATATACCACTAATAATAAAGGAGTTGTAAGTTATAAATAAAAGTAAAGTGCAAAATTAGACCTTTTATCTTTGAGTGGCCAACATAAGGTTTATATAGGTAGCAAGCAACCCATATAACGGTGATTTGAGGTGATTTGGGTTACCCAGTAAAATCGTTTACGCGTAAAGTGCGCTGACAATTCATCTGAAGCATAAAACAGGATCATGTCAACCTTGAAGCACCCATATGTATAGGCGTTATGTTCATCGCTTCAATAGCTGAATTTATGGTTTGTTTTTGTATGACTAAAAAGCAATCGCGTAAAGAGCCATAGAGCAATACCATTAGTTTCTAACGTTACGGTATAATGAAAAACTTTATTACACAAAGAAAACAATAAGTTATGTTGGTTGAAATTAGAAAATAAACAAATAAACGTTTAAAATAATAAATATCAATTTTCTGAGTTTATTTTTTAATAATCAAAGTTAGCTGCATTAATTTATTGCTAAGAAATTGTTCGTTTATATATAGATTTTCCTATTGTGCAAAGTAGAAACCATCAAATTGTAGAAAAGAATTATTAAAAAATTATAGAAGCGAGCGTCTGCCGCCACTCCAATTTATCTGAAAAAAGTTGAGAAAAAGGGCTCAGAAATTCAAATAACAAAACCTCAATCATTAATCAAAAACTTCTAGCATAAAATCCTAAGTACATATGTCACAACTTTTGACATCTTATACGCTGTATTCCCCTTTTATAAGAGTCACGAAGTCACGAGTCCGGAGATTTATACATGTAATGATAATACTGAATCTGTCCTACCGCCTACAAATAAAAGTCAACCAAGCAAAACGTGTGTGATGTCCGTCAGCCTAGAATAGTACCAACCCTTCACATTTTATCGTGTTGTTAAAGGAGTTTCTTTAAGTAACTAGTTATTTATTTTTATAAGTAATAGGAGTTCTATGAAATAAATAAAAGTAGAATTCACAACTAGATAATTTTTCATTGAGTGGCCAACATCTCCCGTACACCAAAATGGGCAGCAGTCCATTTCCAAACTATGCCTATTTCATTTTCTAAACTATGGTGTTTTATTACGATCTCTTAACCGGCTATCAAACATGAAGATTATAGCAAAACTTCCCTTTATCGAGACATGCTTTCATCCAGTAGTGGTCTTTCGCCTGAGATTATGACGATGATGAAGAAAAACGCAAATGGAACATTCATATCAAAGTTGTTAGCGCATTGGCTTATGATTGCGGAACCTAAGCAACTTACGCAAAATTCATTGGGGTAGGTGACTAATAATATCTCGAGAACCACCATGCTTCGGAAGCCACGGCAAGTTGTTGGTCAGGGCTGCATCTGCCGTCGTGAACACTTAACAAACCCCACTGGGCCTTATTATAGATTAGACTAGCGGCCCGCCTCGACTTCGCACGGGTGGACAAAATTCTTTAAATTTTTTCTATTATTAAATATTTTTCCGTTAGCGCCATCTAGCGTCCGGTAGATGAACTACTTGCGGCTAACGCGTTGCTATGGTAACGTTATTGATACAATGGAAAAAGAGCGGACAGATAAACTCACAAACCACTGTGATCTTAGATTTGGTATAGATCAGCGGCCCGTCCCGGCTTCGCACGGGTGGACAAAATTCTTTAATTTTTTTCTATTATTAAATATTTTTCCGTTAGCGCCAGCTGGCGTCCGGTAGACGAACTACTTGCGGTTAACGCGTTGCTATGGTAACGTTATTGATACAATGTAAAAAGAGCGGACAGACAAACACAGAAACCACTGTGATCTTAGATTATAGATTATGGCTTATTTTCCTTACAGGGTTTTTATCACTAGGGAAGGTATGCGCCGCAACAGTGGAGACACTGCTGATTATAAAGCAAAATGTTAACACCGGAACTTTGAAAATAAATTGTAATGTTGATAACACGAAATTCGTGACGAAGTTTTAAACATTCTATTCGTGGTCAGCCAGCACGCTGTCAGGTGTTTTCACAAAGAATTAACAAAAACGCAATTTGCAACCCCTAGGTATTGCAAAACTTGCCAGCCTAGATGAATTATAATTTTGTTTGCAGAAATTTTCTTCAAAGAGGTGTTTATTCAGTAAAACCATTTTTGTGTGAAAACATAAAAGAAATGTGTGACACAAGTAACGTTTTTAAGTGTATTTTGTTTGAAAAAGGTCTTTTTACTGGAAAAAGCTGCTAATCTTTCTATTTTTAAGGTAAGTAGGTATTTGGGTATGTTTAGCAATGCATTGAAATATTTGCCGTTCTAAAAAGATAATAAATGAAGAGTTGCTTTGTTTTGTGTAATTTTTTTTTTTTTTTTAATTGTCATGTCGGAACATTATCCTTTTAAATAACGTGGCAACCTTACCCAAAAAACAATTACCAAAATAACGATTATCGCTGTGTATGTCAAACATGATTTATCAGAACATGTTTTACCTAATTTATGAGAAAAAAAGAGATAGTAAAGTTATAACGTATGATGAAATATCATACTATACCGAAGAATTATATGAAGTTATTATTTTTACTATAGGAAAATAAAAAATGCTTTTAATTATTGGGGCGTATATTGTAAAATATAGGAGCTTGAATTAGCAGTGATTAACGCGCGCGCCTTCCGATACATAGATTATTTGCAATCGTATTGCAACCTACCAATCAGAATTAGGTTCGCGTGTTTTAGCTTGTTTTCGCTATTATATTTCTATTCATAGGATAAGCCTGTATTCCAGTAGCTATGAGGATGATGTCAAAATAGATGTTTACTAATTTTACTAAAAGAATCTCCTAGTACTAGGGTTGCCTTTTATATTTCGGGATTAGAAAACAAAAACAAATAAGTATTAATAAACGAAAATAAATTTATTAAACTTATGGTAAATATAATTAAACTGTTAAATTTTTATATATTGTACTCGTATTAAGTATATTTTTTTAGAAAAGAATCCTTAGGTTAAGGATTGTAAAGTCTTGTTTAGTTGATATGTTATTACTAAAAAAAAATAACTAATTAATTTATTGTTTGTCACTTAAGCTTTAAACTGCTAGATTTTTACATCTATTTTAGTACTGCTTTTTTTATTACTAGAAAAACGATCATTTAATCTCAAGTGTTAATTTTGTTGGTTCGTGTTCCGCCTGCCTCCTGAGACATGTTGGTTCTTTTCTAACAACATTTTTTTAATACAATAAAACTAAGTTCAATTAAAGGCTGACACATCTAGTAGATGTGTATTACAAAATATAACCCCTAAACAAATATTTTCTGGTTGCGCCAGTATTAAATTTAATGTGCCGCGTTATTTATTTGTATGTTTTGTAATTTTGATCAGTTTGGTCGGTACTCCTAGCCTCACCTCCATTTACTCCATTTCTCTTTCACACATACCTTATCTCGCTTATGAAAGAGCGAGACGACCGCGCCATCTATCGGTGGCAAATCAAACCACAATATGGCCAACATGCGGACAAAAAGAATAAAGAAAAGTTCACTGATGGCCGGTGCGCGCACGATCGGAGTTCTCCAATGTTACATTGAACTGGTAGCCTATCCGCAAACCCCTACAACAAACAATAGTTATATGTAATATATACGTTCATGGGCGTAACAATAAGGAGCAGCAAGGCCCAGGGACGACCCGGTAGCCTCTAGCATCTCATACCACGTGGCGATCAAGGTATCGTGCCCCCTTTCCTTTTCCTTTCATATTTGTTGTCGACATCAATTTTCTCATACCGCAATACAGTCCACTAATTTTGAATCGACCGCACAACCATATTATTTCAGTACAGCATGTGAAAATGTCAACCTGCAACTATCTCGCACGTAGGAACCTATGCACTTTTAAAATATTTGTTTTGAGATTTTAAGCGAAACTTTTTTCGCATAGTTATATTATTTTTAATCAGTTATGATATAATCAAAAGGTTTTTGATCGAGACCCTTTGAAGGATTTAGTATGTATTGCTTATACATTTTAATAATGACAATAATATAGTTATTGCACACATTACAAAAACAATTACAAAGAAAAACATTCTTATCAAACAGTCGTGGAAAGATACTTCTGCCGAAGAAGATAAATCAGTTTAACGACCTGGCAAATGTAATAATATATATTATCATTTTAAAACACATGCATATACCCACCCACACAAATACACACACACCCATACCTCCACACAAACACACACACAACAGTATATCAAGCTTTACATTACAAAAATAAAATTGTCTCTATTATAGTGGCATAACGTAGATCCAAACGAGAAAGTGTAGAATCTGATGGTCTGTAGATTGTTTATAAAAAAGTCAAGTTTTTACCGAAAGCAGTAACCTTCTGTGAGGGGTCTATTTTTGTAAATGTTCATATCCGGTTTACATACGGAATTCGCTTGTCATCTTTTTTAATCCATGTATCACAATAAAAAGACGGTGTGCGCTCCTCCCATGGAAAATAAGCTCGAATTATTGAAAAATAGAGCCACTGGTAGCTCCGGTGTAGTCAACAAGATAGTTTGATATCGTACATGATTGTTTGTATTATGATTTGCTTCCGTCGTTCCTACTTTTATCACTGCAATTTTAAAATTGCTATTGTTACATTACAGCAAGAATAGTTTCAACACAAAACAAATTAAATTCTCTTCGTTCTCTGAGCGAGCTAATTTTGTGTTGCAGGTGATTGTCGCGCTCTGACACGCAAACATAAAAGTAGCAAACGGAAAAAGTCAATTGGTTTTTATTATTTAATCCAGAAAATAAGGATTTATCCTTCCTATTAGCAGTAGACGGTCGTATCATGTTGTTATATCCGGACACTACAGTTACAATCCTTAATCGTCATACTGCACGAATGTACGTTTATATACGTAAAGAGGAGAATGCTTATTGAGCTATATATTTTAAGGATTTATTAAAAATTAAATTAAAAATTTTAAAAACCCCCGACACAAAAAACATAAGTTGCCTTTAAAAAGTAAAAAATAATAAAAGAAAATTAATCCTAAAGTACCTATATGTATAAGTATGTATTAATATTAAAAAAAAACTTCGCGTTCGGGGACAGCATGTGACACTAATTAATTAGGAGCGGTCCCCGAACGCGAAGTTTTTTTTTTAATATTTATACATACTTATACATATAGGTACTTAAGGATTAACTTTCTTTTATTATTTTTTAGGTAAGCTAAGCTAAAGGTAGCTTATGTTTTTTGTGTCGGGGGTTTTTAAAATTTTTAATTTAATTTTTTATTTTTTTATTTTTTTTTTTCTATTTATTTGGGTAAAAAAACGGTAACAAAATACACAATTTACTCATGAGATTACAATATGATAAGAGACTAATTTTGCAACCAACATCATTTACCACAACTTACAATTAAAATAAATATAATTTTTTAAAACGTCTCTTCCACACGAGGCTCACTAGCCAGTCTGGCTTTGAAAAAAAAAAAGAAAAAGAAGCAATTTTAATTTCCCTTAAGTATATAGTTGAAACAAAAAAGTATAACAGTATATCAAAGACGAATTTCTTTTGAAGATAAAATCAGTGACATTGTAGACACTAATGTCTGTATTATGCTTATTCATTGACAGCTGTAATTTCAAGTAGTGAATCGTTGAGTTCTTTTTTAAATTTGCTGGGGCGTAATGATAACATGTCTATTGTGTTGAAAAACTCATTAAAAGTGTGAGTGAGGCGACAAAAGGGCGATCGTTTGCCGGCATTAGTACGGCACCTAATTGTTGCAAACAAGCGAGGTGCATTTCTGCTATGTGTTCTGGTGGGAACATTATAGCACATTTTATTTGTTATTGGGATGCAGTCATACCTATTGTGGCACACGTCGTATAAGAACTTCGCATCTAGTAAAAGTCGTCTTTGTGTGAGACTAAGTACTTTATATTTATCACGGAGTTGTAAGTAAGACAGTCGGCCACGATAATAACGGTAGTGCATAGATCGTAAGAACTTTTTTTGAACGGTTTCGAGAGACTTTTTGTATTTATTATAATATGGATTCCAAACTGGCACCGAGTATTCAAGTTGAGGCCGAACAAGTGAGTAATATAGATGTAATAGTGTTGAAGGGTTTCTAAAGCCCCTACATGTACGCATGACAAACCCAAACATCTTATATGCTTTATTTATTATGTTTTCTATGTGTATATTTAAATGAAGCTTACTGTCTAGTGTGATACCTAAGTCTCTAATAAATTTTACATTTTCGATCTCTGTATTACATAAATTGTACTTATAATTACTAATTGTTCTCTTCTTTGTGAATGTGCAACTTTTGCACTAGTTAATACTAAGATTTAGTTTGTTGTGAATACAATATTCAGAGAAACGGTCGAGATCTGACTGAAGTTTTAAATGATCTTCAAATTTGTTAATTTCATAGTAGATCTTTAGGTCATCCGCATACAAGAGAAAGCTACAGAATTCAAAGCATTTGTGTACATCATTCATAAATAATATAAATAAAAGTGGGCCCAGTATGGAGCCTTGCGGCACTCCTGAGCTTATGGAGACATAATCTGATTCATGACCGCCAATGACAACCTTTTGCGTACGTTTACTAATGTAGGATTTAAACCATCGCCATAAATCTCCTCGAATACCGTTAAAAGCTAACTTTTCAAGCAATATGCGGTGGTCTACCCTGTCAAACGCCTTTTGAATATCTGTATATACGCTATCTATTTGTTTATTAGCATCAATACCCTCAAACAAATGCGAAACATACGAAGCTAGATTGGTCACAGTTGATCGTCGTTTAACAAATCCATGTTGCTCTTGGATGATGATGTTATGCAGTATAGGATAAATTATATCATGCACTAGTCTTTCGAATAGTTTGGCCAGAACAGGGAGAATGGAAATAGGACGATAGTTTTCAACATTAGATCTATCACCAGATTTATAAACTGGGACGATTCGTGCACTTTTCCAAATGGTAGGAAAAACCCCTTCTCTAAGACAACTGTTAAAGATAAGATGAATTGGCTGACTTATTGATTTTGCAGTTAGTTTAAGAAATATAGGAGGTATATTATCAACACCAGATCCCTTTGTTATTTCTAAATTGCATAAGGCTTTGAATACACTTTCTTCAGTGATAAATATCGAGTTAATATTTACATTGTTAAGTTGATTTGTATCCTGAATATTATTTATATCAAAGTTATCATCAAGAACAGACGGTTCAAAAACAGATTGATAAAAAGTTGAAAACAGATTACATACATTAGCAGGATTACTAGCAGTTTCGTTATTATATATTACAGTATTTGGTATATCAGATGTAGTTTTCTTGTTATTTATAAAAGTCCAAAAATATTTAACATTATCACAGATACTGTCTTCAACTTTTCTCATATAGAATCTAAAGCATTTGTCCAACTCCCTTCTAAATCTGGCCCTGTAAAGAGAGAATATTTCATAATCTGAATTATTTTGATATTTTTTCCATTTAATCCATGCCCGTTTCTTATTTTTCTGGATATGCACCAAAGCCGGTGAAAACCATATTGGATATTTGGAATTCTTAATATATTTAACAGGAACATATTTTTTTATTAGAGTGTATATTTTTTCATAAAAAATAGATGTCATCGTTTCTGCATTACAATTTAAGAATGAATTATGCCATTCATATTGTAATAGTTCATGATTGATACTTTCATAATTGGCTTTTTCAAAAGTAAATTTCACTCTTGTTTTGGCACGTTTAGGGTATGTAACATTAGTATTGGTAGGTAGAAGTGCAACAAAAACAGGATGGTTATCATCAGGTGCAACAAAGGGCATTGACACAAGGGTAGTTGTAGAATGCTCTATATTCGTTATAAGTAAATCGAGTAATCGACCCCTTACATTTTTATGAGTGTTAATTTGTAGACAATTGTGCAAAGAGAGAAAGTTTATTAACATTATGTCAGAATCACTGCTACCATCGGTCAGTACTGGCTCCAAGTTAAATCCCAGGTCACGCCATTTTAACGTCGGTAAATTATAATCGCCCACCACAACAAAGTCGTCAATGTTACTTTCCGTCAGCAAATTAGATAGGTAATCAAGATGTTGTGCGTATACTTCAGACTTTAAGTTCGGTGGGATATATACGGCACTTATAATGCAGCGATATCCGCCCGATTGTATCTCTACTAGTGTATGATCAACAATTGGTGGCAGCGCTGCCGTACCAATGATGGGCGTTGTCAGAAACTCACGGCGCACTGCGACTAATACGCCTCCACCATCGCGTCGTCCACAGCTAGTTCGGTCCCTGTCACAGCGGAATACACGGTAACGAGCGTCAATAAATTCATTGTCAGATATGTCTCCATGAAGCCAGGTCTCCGTTAAAACGATTACGTCATAGTCATGAGATAATATACTGGTGTATAAAGTGTTCAGCTTTGTTCGGATACCACGACAGTTCTGATAATATAGTGAAAGTTTTGCTGTACCTATATTAGCCATTTCCACAGTTAAACATATTTATTAATTTTAAACTTAAGTATTGTGACATGCAGAGGTGCATTGTTATTAGATTTGAGATGTTATTGTGCATAGTGTACCTGAGAACAACACAAATATAACATAACAGATGCATTCTGTTATATAGAACCAGTAAAGAACCGATTTTAAATACCAAATGTGAGATATCTTTAATACTATAATATAGACAGTTGTAAGTGTTACTGCAAAGAAATGGAATGTAATATTGGTAGTGTGTAATATTAACCATAACTGCCATCACCCATGCACACAATTTTCCTCTGTACCTACTTACCATGTTGTCCTCCCACATAACCACCAACAAAGTGGACTCATAAATCTGGTACCTTTTTATTTGAAACGCTTTAAACATCAAAATGAATATTAATTTGGTTTGTTTGAAAGTAAATAACATAGTGTATTTTAATAGTATAGATTGAGAGTCCAGTAATTCGTAGTGGCCACATTCAGTAAAGTTGTCAACAATATGGAAATATAATGCATAGTAGTATTGTATAAGTGAGATATAATTCCCATGACAGCCTGATTCATTGATGTATTTTTTAACTATGTGTATAAATGTAATAGTATTAGCTAGTAGGGAAGTACAATAAATACAATATTTCATCATATATGTTTTGTATTTCTTATACCCACAGTTACTTACATGCATGTCAGACACCTTGACACAACACACAACAAAAACACAGTGAATAGTGTTAACAAATAAAAATAAAATCACCATTAGAGACAATATAAACCGAGATGCACCCACACAAATAAGCTTCACAACGCATAGACTTATAAATACTTTGTTCATGTATTTTGTCAACAACTCAAAAGGAAAGTACAGCTGCCCTATATAACATGACATGTGCAAAATATATTCACCTACACTATATGCACCAAAAAAGGGTAATCGAGTGCATAAACTGATAACATAACAATAAAAGCAATAGACAAATATAACTATACAAGAAACAGAGCACTCAATGTTTGACTTTAATTCTAAGTTTATGTTATTATTATAATGACGGTTCATTATTTTTCTAAATAAGTTACAGGGCAAAATGGCAGTATTTAACCATACAAGTAATACAATCATTGAATGACTACTCAAAAAAGAAAATAAACATGGCAATAAAGTTACAATACACACTCCAACGCTTACAACGCACTGTATCTTACAACCTATAAAGAAAATAATTATTTCATGCCAGGACATACCAAGTTCAAAACAGTAATTTACCAAAACGAATGGTATGGAAAGTTTGTAACTATGCACATATACAACTACAATGTCGTTATGAGCAACAGCACGCAGGTTACTTAATTTTAGATATATCATCGACCGCTCGTATAGCGATAACCGGGGAAGTGTCCATTTTGCGAACCAGAATAACACCATGCTTGATCCACACATAACTATAGTTATTTTTCTTAGCCACTGTTCGACACTGTCGAAATAATTGCTTATTTTGAAGCGTCAAATGTTCATTGATGTAAATCGTATGATCGGACCCCGATATCGACAGTTTTGTTGAGGTTAGTCCTTTTGATGCACGGTATGCTGAAATAAAGTTGTCGCGGATAATTCTAGTAGAAAATTTGACAACTATATTTTTTGGGCGATTGTTCTTTTGGTCTGCATGTGACACACGATGTATTGATACGACATTTGCCAACTGCAATGGGTAGTTAATTTTTGTACATATTTGTTCCAAAATGACTATGAGGTTTTCACTTCGACGCTCAGGCAGGTTAGCTATTTCGGCATTACACTGTCTGGCCTGCTGTTCCATAGCCATTAACTTGTAGTCAATATTATTCACTTTAATGTTCAAATTGCTACATTGCAGATTGCTATCCTCGACGATTTTAAGCCGACAGTCGAAAGCGTCCTGACGTTCAGACGAGAAACTAAGTGATTTTTCTATTTCTGTCAGACGTGCGTTAGTCTCTTTAATAGACTTATTTAGTAATATATTATCAGTGCTCAATTTTCCTATGCGTGTTGTGATGTCGTCAAGTGATGCAGAGATTTTGGATACTTCCCCTGACATGGCGGCTTGAACAGCTGTCGCGACTGTAGTTGTGATAATACGAGTCGTTTCTTCCCTCCATAACGTAAACCGCTCTTCAATACTTTTTTCTAACAATATAAGGTTTTCATCATATTCCGGCTGTTTTCGTTTACGGACATTTATGTATTGATCTCTGTCGAGAGTTGCGTGTAAATCGGGATTTGATGAAAAAGGTTTTGGCGGGGAATGACGCAACGCCATTTTGCCGTACCTATATACACTCTTATTACACCACCAAATCACTCACAATATACACCAGGCTTATGATAATATCTGGATAGTCACTAAATTCTCACAAATTAAACAACTATGTCACAATGATGCGTAAATACAAATAATTCAATGCTAGTTAGGTAGTTGTTGGATGAACGCCAGAGCGGAACGCGTGCGCATCGATCGGGCGAGATGAACGAATGATTATATTTTATACTTTTTAAAGGTAAACATACTTATAACATCTCTGGTTAAGTTGTAAATACATAGGTTCTTGTCGATTTCAAATTCATTTGAGACCCCACTTGAGCATATTTGCAGACATTCGGTTTTTCTTCCCCACTTTAACCCCCCATAACTTTTAAACGGCTTAATCGATTTTCATCAAACATGTCTAAGAACGCTCGCCCGTAAAACACCTGTAATAAAAAATAAACTAAATTGAAATCGGTTCATTCGTTCGGGAGCTATGATGCCACAGACAGACAGACAGACACACACGTCAAACTTATCCACACCCCTCTTTTTGCGTCGGGGGTTAAAAATAGAATCAAATATAATAATATCTATATAATTATTAGTGAAGAGTTATGATAATAAATATAGAAAAAAATACCACTTCAATCGGTTCACCCTCCTTTTTCAAAATAAACATAATACTCTGATATCTTGTTATAATGATAAACAACATTGCAAGCTACAACTCTCATATGATATAAAATAACAACATGCACTATATTCTTACCCATTTTTATTTAATAGTATTCTTATAATATTATAGTGCTAATAATGCATAATAATGCTGTTACTTTCAGGTCCATCAAACTATAATTGCAAATTCATTCGTTAATACTGTTGCTGTTGGTGCGAGAGCATTTTAGAATATACAATGAAACGGTGGAATGAGTTGCCATATTGATGCCAGAAAGTTGTAGAAGGAGTTTGCAAGTGGCAATTTTTAATACGAAACAATATTACGAGTATTATATCATCACAATAATAGCAATATTTTATTACCATTTCGGTAATAAAATAAAATTAATAACGGTCGTCAAAACGATTTGACGACCGTTTGGTGCAACGGTAGCGATCCTGCCTTTCGCACCGACGGACCTGGGTTCAAATCCTGCAGATGTTTTTATGATGAATACGAGCATTTGTACCTAAGTCATGGGTGTTTATATATATATATTTCTATGAATATAACATATCTATGTATCATATATGTATATTTCAATCCGTTAACCTAGTATCCATAACACAAGCCTTACAGTGCTTACTTTGGGCTAGGCTAATTGGTGTGAATGTAAGAAATATTTATTATTATTATTACCATCGGTTAATGTCGAGGATAAAATATAATAAACAATAACAATTAGGTAACACGTTAAGTTAATAAAGTTGTCAACTTGTTGATGTTTTTAAACTTTATTAATTTTTTTAATCATCTATATTTCATAGTAATGTTTGAGTTTACTCATTTAAAATATACACTTTTTGAATTCGTTGTAATTATGAATTTAATTAATTTTCTGTCAATTCAAAAAAGCTTATTTTAAATGCATTAGAAAAAAATATTTTTATATTATTCATATATTAACTCATACATTTTTAGGATAAAAGGGAAAATGAAAGGACAAATAACATTCCTTCCTTGCGAAACTATCTTAAAAATTGCGCAAAGTAACCTTATAAGTAACAAGCAAATATGAAACCATTTTATATGAACACTTTCGTATCTCGTAATGGAAAACAGGTTATATTTTTATATCACATGCTTAATAAGTGACTAAAATACGTTATGAATACTATTGTACTCAGTCAATAATTTAAGCGAAGTAAACTTTGCTGCTCATAGATATAATGCTATTTATTACTACTTCGTGCAACTACTTACTAACAAAGATTTTTTAAGCGTTTTTTAAACGCATGATGAATATTGGCGATTTCATTTTTATCAACTTCTGGCTATTTTAATATAAGAAAAAGCATATACTCTGAAGTATTGTAAAATAATATCGAACGAACAAAAATATACAGCCTTAGACACAGCCTAGCTCTTTCTAAATCTTGCTTGGTGAGTCTAAGCTGCCTTCGAAGGTCTACAGTCAAGGACGTGACATAAATAAAAATCATATATTAGACTTAAAAGATGAATAAGATTTATGGGTTGTATCTCAAAAGCAGAGAGAGAATAATAATAACATTCCATACTTTAACTTGATTTTACATGTTTATTTTTTAATTATTGATTTAGCCGTTTTTTAATTTAATTCGAACTTTTCAACTCATATCTTTTTTTTATTGCTTTTTGAGGTTCCACCTGACGCACATCATCGTTTGATGGTTGTGCAATCTCTAGTTTCGTATTCATTTTTGTTTCGTTTGATGGAGCGTTTTCATGTGTTAGATCTTTTACAACATCTTCTTCAGTTAGTTCATCTTCTACTTTATCTTCAGCTCCCGAAATGAAGTTGGCATTTTCCTCATCTAATTTTTCATTTAATGCACTTTTTTCTACGTCAAAAGTTTCTATTATATTATCTTCGGGATGGTAAGGATTATTGTAAGAGCCATACTTCATAGCAGTTCTTTGTACAATTTGCTCAGCAAGTTTTTTGAAATTGTCGGAATTGAATAATCCACCAACAATTTGAATGAGATCTTTTGAGTCAATGTTTATTTTTATTTCCTTAGCATTCATAACGTTGATGTAAATGAATGTGACTGAAAAAAAACTTTATAGACATGCAAAAAGAATGAATTAAAATATTAGAGTAATTTATGATTACTATACTTACATGCGATAATAGTTAACGATACCATGTTGGTTAATAAACTTTTAATCCAATCGTATTATAAATGTTTAATTACTTCGATAAAACAAGCAATCATACTTACAGTTTAATATCGTTTTTAGTTTTAGGTATAGACTATAGAAGGCACTTAATTTTCAGTTCAGTATTTAAATATCATTCCTTTTTTTCAACATTGCCATTCGAGTGTTTCTATTGCATTTCTTCGATGAAATTAATGCTCCTCACCACACCTTAATACACTGGAGCAATATAAAGTAAGGAATGAGTAAAGAAACTATTCATTAACTCAAAATTAGTAACAATTATTTCAATCCCGTAACACAGAAAAAATTATGCATTCGCAAGAAACCAAAGAGTCTGTGGTCCTCCTGCATCTTTCTTAATTTTTTAAATTTTATTTAATTCAGTATTAAACGCATGAGAGCGCAATATTTCCGCCCCAGACAATGGTCACTACAGCTATTACAATAACAATTTAGCCCGCGACTTTTTCGCGTTGATGTCGGAAACAACAATGTGTCACGTAGGTCCGGTGATTTTCCTAGTAAGAAGCGCTGCTTGAGGAAGATATCAAATAATTAATTTTTTGGGCAAGCGCTTCTTTGAAAATAGATTAGTAATATTTGGGAACTGAGTTGGGGGAGTACGGTAGGAACATGCTGCCGTACTCCCCCAACTCAGTTCTGACTGTTGGAAATTTGGGCCGGCGGCGGCGGCGTTAAAAATAGATTCTCGACTATAAGGAAGGAGCTAAGTTCAGCACAGTCAAACATGTCTTTAGTAGCAATAGAACATTGCGAATCAAGGTGTAGATCTCGTTCAATTACGTCAACTAACCCCACAGTGCAAATAATAAATTTTAGATAAGCTACTTCATATTGACAATAAACTGTTATAACTTTAGTGCCCAACCAGTAGCTTGTGGGCACCTGGTAGCCCGGGTCCTGTTTTCAAGCCGCCCGAGATCAAAATCGGATTATCAATACACAAATCTGAAAAGTTAAATTGGGTAAAATCCGAAAAGTAAAATGAACAATAACTAAATAACGCTGTATGTATAGTAGACGTTAGTAAGAACGCAAATATGCGTAGGTAGGCCACAGCGTGAATTCGAGCGAGAGCCTGCGTCTTCGCATTGTCATGCTCTCTCGCCGAGAAAACGTTCGGTTGGACTCGGCCGCACGGCGGTCAGTCAAATGAGTCAACTCAAATCAGTTGCACCGATATATTTGTTGTACGCTCCGTGGCGTGCGTGTTAATTCGTGTTTAATGAACGCATTGTGTATTTCTTGATTTCATTGCAGCACATTAAATATCTTACTAGGTTCTGATTCGTATCATACATACGTCATCTCCTTGTAGTAATAAGAGTGATGAACCTTCAATAGGGAATGGGAAGAAGAGTTTTTATTTACGAGTGTTAGCCTGCAATGCTTCTGTAGCGGTACCAAAGCGGTCGAACGTCGAACGTCATCATAAAAGTCTCCATGCTGATTTCAATGGTAGCAATATTTATGTGCATAATATAACCAGCTTTTACTAATTTTTATTTGAATTTCGACACATAATAATACATATTATCTTCCTTGGTTTCAAATTTGATATGTAAATAAAATTAAAAAGTGAAGGTACTTATCTACATAGCATGCGTTTTTTATTACTTCAGATAAATATCCGTCTGCATTACGAAAGAATAAAGTTCAAACTTTGCAAGCTGCTCTACGCGCTCGACAAAAAACCTTTTCTACTGCAAAATAAATCAAACCGTCACACTGAAGCATCCTTGAAAGTAAGTTACATTCTGGCATCTCACAAAAAACCCTACTCTGACGGAGTTATAATAAAAGAAGCTATGTTGGGCATGGCGGAAATTTTTCCAAGGCAAATGGACGAGTCGACGGATATTACTGACTCACCACAGCTTTTGGTGTTCATCAGAATGGCCTTTCCTGATTTTTCTGTTAAAATAGCATTACTCGCCAATTTGACGTTGGTAATTTATACATGAGGTTACACGAGGACAAAACATTTATGACGCAATAAAAAAGATGATTACTGAACAAAACATGCCAATACCGAAACTGGTAGCCATGACTACTGACGAAGCGCCTGCAATAATCAGCAGAAATGTTGGATTTATTGGTTTGTGTGAAAAAGATGAAGATTAAATATGAAGACAAATTTTATTCCTATCACTGTGTCATAAACCAGGAAAATTTGATTGCCAAATAAACTTAACCTTGGCCATGTTATGAGTGTAGTAGAAGGAATTGTAAATTTTATTCGTGGACGAGCGTTGAACCATCGTCTTTTCAAAGATTTTCTTGAATTGAACAGTCAACATGGTAATTTGATCTACTTCCCTGAAGTAAGGTGACTCAGTCGTGGTAAAGTGCTAACAAGATTTGTTGGTTTGATGACAGAAATCAAAATATTTTTGCAATTTCAAGATAGGTATGAAGAAGACTCGATGATGATGATGGTGGCTAGCCGACTTGGCAATTCTAACTGATGTTACTGAAAAACTAAATAAACTATCAAAACACTACAAGGAAAAGAAAAACACAGATCAGATATGATGAGCGCAATTTAAATTATGTAAACTTCAGTTATTGATTATCTAAATGACTGACTTGTATTCAATTTTTTTTTTTAATTTAAGTTTGCTGTATTGAAGTTTGTAAGTTAGTCAAAAATTTAATTTCAGATGTGCATGTTGAGTTAACCTGTAAGTATCTGTATAATTAGTCAATGTATTAAGAATATTATTTTTGTAACTAGTATCATTGTGTACAGATGTTGGTTAGCCTAACAAATAAATAAATAAAATTCATATATTATATATGTCGCAGAGCAGAGTATCTTAGAGTAGATACTATATATAGTAGAATGTTGAGCAACTTTCGTAATTATTGTTAATTTTGATTAATTTATTTATACTTTTTGCACAAATTGTACAAAGGCGGACTTAATGCCTTAGGCATTTTCTACCAGTCAACCTTAGGGTGATGTGGAGACAAATGAGAGGTAGGGTGCACAACCAGTGTAAAAAAAAAAAAGAAAAAAAGGAAATAAATTACGATTTTTATTATAATATTACATAGACTAAACTAATTTATATAAAAATACAACATACACACATATAAAAATACAACATACATACATATATATATCGAACATATATATTCTACATAAATAAGTACTATTAATAAATATATATCAAGTAAACGATAGCTATTATGGACGATTGTTAAAATTTAACAGGTAGTTTCTTGCTCTGCGAGTTATTATAATAATACATAGACTAAACTAATTTATATATAAATACAACATACATACATATATAAATACATACATATATATTCTACTTAAATAAGTACTATTAATAAATATATATCAAGTAAACGATAGCTATTATGGACGATTGTTAAAATTTAACAGGTAGTTTCTTGCTCTGTTAGAAATTTTCGCAATTTATTTTTAAAAGCATACCGACTGGTGGACATTCTGATGTCTAAGGGAAGGGAATTCCACAAAAGAATAGGATAAACGAAGAATGAAGAATGAATAATATCAGAGCGATTAGAAGGACAAACAAGTAAGCGGTTGGAAGAAGTACGGAGATTTTTATCGTGCGAAGTGCATAAGTACTGGAAATGCGAAGTAAGGTAAGGGGGAGCATTAGGGAAATTTAATATATTAAATAAGGTGGTCAATGCCCGCATTCTTCTACGCTGCCGAATGGACAACCATTTAAGCAAAGATCGGTGGGTAGACACGTTATCATATTTGCGTAGATTAAAAACGAATCGAATGCAGTTATTTAGCTGGTCGAGCTTATTAAGTAGATCTGCATTCAGGTCGAGGTAGCACACATCACCATAGTCGACTATAGGAAAAATTAAAGTCTGCACAAGCAATGCCTTGATATTGGCAGGTAAAAAGTTTTTAAGGCGATAAAGACACCGCAAAACTCCAGTGGCCTTCTGACAAATACTTGTCACTTGTGACTGCCAGCTTAACCTAAACCCAGATCCTTGACACTTGAGTTAACTTGAATTAAAGCTCCATCGAAAAATATTGGAGGCGGATTGGTCAAGTCTATTCTGGATATCATGTGGGGACTACCCACCAACAAAGCCTGACATTTAACCGGGTTGACGGCAACACCAAAACAGTCAGACCATGACTTTATGTTATGTAGGTCCCCATTCAACGCATCTATGGCATCATTTATGCTGTCAACACTTGCGTGAGCATATATCTACAAGTCATCAGCGTAGAGATGATACGAACACTGAAGTTTATATGTGATAAAGTTAATAAAAATTGAAAAAAGAAGAGGAGAGAGTATGCCGCCTTGAGGAACACTAGTATCTAAACTACGCCAGGATGAGGTTTCTTCATCTGACTGCACTGCCTGCTGACGTTCCCGAAGATAAGATGAAAACCATTCCAATGATCATAAGATGGGACAATATGGAGAGAAGGATGTCGTGCCTCATGGTATTATAAGTCAATAAGTACCAAGACAGTCCTTACCATCCTCATCTGCTGCCCTAATATCGCCAGTCACTTTAAGGAGTGCGGTAACAGTACTATGTCCAGGCCTAAAACCGGACTGAAACGGACTAAGAAGGGAATTCTAATGTATAAAGTGAGAGAATTGTTTGTGGACACATGCCGCAAGCACTTTGGACATGAAGGGAGAATGGAAATTGGACGAAATTGATTGGGATGGGTTGGTTTAGCAACTTTCGGGAGAGGACGGACATAGGCTTTACGCCAAAGGTTAGGGAAAACGCCGGATTCAAGAGAGAAGTTAATAATGTGGGTGATGGCAGGGAGAAGATGTTCCAATAAAGGTAATATCATACGGCGACTGATACTATCACAACCACAGCATTGGATTTGATGGAGATGATAATCTTTTTAATCTCAGTCTGGGTAACTGGAGAAAAATGAAACGGAGTTATATTAGGACGCGTTAGACCTGCTATAGAAGCAACAGTGCGAGAGGCTGACGCACGATCAAATTTTGGTGAAGAAGTGAAGTGGATATTAAGATCGTTGATACTAATTGTGTTGGGCAGGTCTAAATGTCGCGATTTGCCAATACCCAGAGTTCCCAGGAACTTCCAGATATCAGCAGAAGAGTAAGAAGAAATGTTATTAAGAATATGACGACGTTTTGCGTTACGTATCATCTGATTACACCGATTTCTTGCAGCTTTAAAGAGTTTCCAATTGTTGTCCTGACGATCCCTCTTAAATTTTCGAAATGCTTTGTCCCTACTCCTCATCGCCCTTTGTATGTCTTTGGTCATCCAAAGCGCTGGTGGCCGCTTTAGTTTGATCTTTTTGATCGGCGCATAGACATCATATAGCATTAGTACCGTATCGATGAACATATGAACTTTAGCATCGACGGAAGTGGCTTGAATCACAGGATCCCAGACGATTTCAGATGCACTTTTTTGCAGTTTGTCTATCGCGAAAATTAGGTCGTGACGGGAAAAACCAGGAGCAATACGTTGACCATATGATTGGACGAGGGAAGGATTAGATGTAAGAATTAAGTCAAGCCATGTATCATCACCATCAAGGTTATGGTGAGTAGGATGTAATGGCAAAACATGAAGGCTGGCCGACTTAATTATTTGTTGAAGTTTATATGACCGAAGGGAATTGGGTACTAGGAGATTAGTATTAAAATCACCCATGATGATGTGATGCACATACTCTGTACCTAAAGATTCTAAAACCGATTTAAATTCGGTGAAATAGTCAAGAGAGCAGGGGCAGTATACCACACCAACAATTGCTTTACTGTGACCGGTTCCAACCTCCAGAAACAGGTATTCAGCCCGTGAGTCTGGACATGAGGAAGCTACTATTTTAAAAGTGAAATTATAACGAAGATAAATAGGCACACCACCCCCACGTCCAGTAACCCGATCATTACGAATAAGGTTAAAACCAGGAAGCAAGTAGAGAGAAGATGGGAGATGTGGTTTTAACCAGGATTCTGAAATCAGAACAGCATGTATATTTGGGCCGGCAAACACATCAAGTAGTTCGTTGAAGTGACTGGGTACACTTTGAGCGTTGATGTGGCATACATTCAATAAATTGTAAGACAAGGAGAAAGTTTGACTCAGGCAGTCACCGAGAGTGTCGGTATCGGTAGCGGAGCGAAAACTGTCGTCACTGGATGCAGATACGATAACAGAATAATATGAGTTATCGTTTAGAACCATAATACATAAATATATTACAAAATACTTAGTAATAAGAAAAAAATATATACATGTATGAATAAAGTAAAATGTGGTTGACTGATGTTACACTTATGTATCTCCACACCACCCGCCAGCTTTAAAATATTTAACACTCGAACAAAAAAAAACAATAAAAAAAGTTATAACGTTAAATATAAAAAAAAGAAACAAGGGCATACAAACAAAATGGAAACGCTTATTTTTGCCTATTAGACAATAATAAACTCCAAGAATAAATAATTAAAAAAAAAATTAATAATCACAGTGATGTTTGATGCCAAAACCGCAAAACTTATAGAAAAAAATCAAACTAGATTGACAGATGACAATTTGAAAAGTGACATTGATTGCGATATCAATCAAGTAATTTATAATAAATATGACATGAAAAATGAACACTAAAACATTGTGTGCGATTTATAGGAACAAGTGAAGTGAAACGCATAATATAATAAAGTCACCTACATA
The DNA here is from genome assembly GCA_927399485.1 of Calamotropha paludella. Taxonomy (NCBI): domain Eukaryota; kingdom Metazoa; phylum Arthropoda; class Insecta; order Lepidoptera; family Crambidae; genus Calamotropha; species Calamotropha paludella. Next base: position 13,130,703 of record OV656815.1, on the reverse strand, counting down.
ATATGTGCATATTGCTTAACTATACACGAGGATAGATATCAGTTGGAGTCGACAACAGGGAAGCAAAGCAGATGCATGCATGAAAATGACAAGTAACACTAACATTTCAACGTATCTAATAGATGAAACACTTCACTCAAGCAGAGTTTTTATAAAAAGCGAACAAAACAATGAAGTTACTTCTTCTTATTTGCAAGTCCAACACGACGACTCCCAGCACCCGATGAAGTCACGTTTGGATATTCAGCAATGATGGATTCCAGAACAACAACTTTATGGCGCTTGCCATCGGAGGTCCTGAGCAATATCACGCCATCCTGTGTCCAACAAGACCTAACACCAAAATGTAGCCGAGCCTTGTTGAAGACAATCTGCCGTGGCTTAGTGAGGAACTCTTTCACTGAAATATTGGTACCCTTCAAGTTGGTCTTCGCCTTCCAGACTGCAGCCTTACTGTCAAACTGAGCAAATCTTACAATTACAGGACGACTCTTTTCGCACTCCTTGGTGTTTGACATTCCCAACCTGTGACATACCTTAATGGAAGAGCTTGTAAGTTCTCTCAGGCCCAATTTGGTATTGACAATGTCTATTACCTTATCCCTGCAGTCCTCTTTCTCTGACTCGGGGACACCCAAGAAAATCAGATCTTTGCGGCGATGTCTCATTTCAATAGAATCAATCTGCATGGCACATTCATTGATCTGCTTTCGGAGCATCCCAAGCATACTGACCACAAGCTCCCTGAATGACCGGAACTCCTCAGCAACTTTAGCAACTGTTTCCTTGCCAGGTGCTGCGCCTTGAATCTGTGCTTCAAGATCCTGCATTCTCTTGGTGAAACACTCCTCCAAGTTCTTCTGAGCAGATACAATGCTGGACACTTGTGACATAAGTAGTGTGATATAAGAAAAACAGTACTGTGACAGTTGTATATGCTATGCTGGAAGGTAGTGTCAAAAGTGCACTAATATCACATTAAAGTTGTAACCTATGTAAGTTGTTGCTCTTTGTAAATTATATTATTGAATTTAACTAAAATTTTGCAATAAAAATGATTATTATTAAATTTTCAAACCCACAAGCAAAACTTTACTTTTTCACACCTAAATTTATTTGGAATGATTGTTTTGATTCCTTTGCTTGAGTATGTTTAGTTGTGATGCGATCGGAGGAAACGTAACAGTTGACGTTTGACGTTAGAGAGCGGTTGATTTGGAAATCAGTCTGTGGCCAGCGGCGGTAACAAACGGTTGTGCGTAATCGCGACACAGCTAACCTCAGTACATTCCACGTGTTTTCAATAATTGTAAAATTAAATCTTTAGCAATCATTATCATCCGTGATTATATTGTACCCAAAGTTTGGTAATCAATAAACCTTAATGAACTGAAGACTGTCGTTTTGTTATTTTGTGATTTTATCGATGTCTGAACATCATCGAGAACATGGAGATGATGAGTTGCAGCTCCCGCTGTTGTACTGAGCCTATCGGTTGCCATAACAATAGGTTTCGCAACCAATTGCAAAATGAGATTTTATATTCTTCATTGGTAACCTTCGAGGTCAATTACCTATTGCTAGATATACTGGTCTGGATTATTTTTCATTTATATTGATGTATATGGTAATGAAGTAATTATGGCGTTGTCATTTTTTATTTTTCGTGACAGTAGCTTGGGTCTGTTTTTGCATTGATATATTAAAATTCAAATTGTGAATTTAGGCGCAATGTAATAAAAGTATAATCACTTAGTATGGCACGTAATAAAAGCATAGAATATTTCATTTTATAAAGCTATGTTAATTTTGTAACATTTATCTAAATTCCTCTAAAATAGAGTTTATTACTAAAAGAAGAGGAGCCTGTCATTATAGTGAAAGTAATGGAGACATATTTTATAGATACAAGGCTATAAAAAGACGTAAAGGAAACTTAACATTACACGTAATGAGATTAAAAATACCTCAAAGGCACATGGTAGTGACTGTGGAAATGGCTTAGGGAAAAATTATTTAATAAAATAAAGACGGTTTGATAAAGAGGAGATATTGTTATTTTATATATTTTAACATGCATGTATGCTTACATTACTAAGAAACTCAAAACGATTTTCAACTAATAAGTAATATACCTTTGAATGATATGTTATCGCAGGTTTTTATAATTAGGAAAATATAGGCAAATATTCCAGACAGTTTTTTAATGACAATTATTCTTAAAAAAGTCATTTCATATTATATGTCAACTCACTACAAAAAGCATAAACAAAATATTGTCTTCATAAAAAGTTCGGAACCCGCGACATCCTCCCCGCCTTGCGTCATGAAACGCGAAGACTTACATAAAAAAAAACTAAATTCTACCAGGCCAGCTCCTGGCTACAGGCTCAAGTAAGTCACGGCCGGGGGCCTACAGTGCTACATTGCTCCTGGGGTACCTCTAATGGAAAAAGACGTTGAAAGGGTCGCAACACTGTACCTGATTGCATTTTCACGCGCGCTACTCTACACTGACCATCCGAGCCGTCTATAATATCTAAAATTCTACCGAGTGGCCAGTTAATCCTCTTTTTATCATCCGAACCCACAACGACCACATCACCAATATTTAAATTGTTACGTAATTTTGAACAAGTCGACTTTTGCACTAACAAAGATAAGTACTCGCTTCGGAAGCGCTGCTTTAGATCGTCATGTAATTTTATTAGGTAGCGCCACCTAGCTGTCAAAACTGTACCGTTCATATTTGTAAACAAATCTGAGTTAACCGAAGTTTTTGCACTGGGATTCAAAAACATAGATGGCGTTATTGGCATTACATTTTCACTACTAACAGCAATATATGTTAAGGGTCGGGAGTTTATCAATGTCTCTACTTCGCAGAGCACAGTTTCAAGCTCTTCGTACTGTAGAGCTGCCTTACCAAGAACTCTTTTTAGCGTTTCCTTCACCACTTTAATGAGCCGCTCCCAGAATCCTCCCCACCATGGCGCTGCAGGAGGAATATGGCGCCATGATAATTTGTGCGATATCATTTTGTTAGACACTTCTTCCCAGTCTATAGATTTTAACAGGCTGCTGGCTCCTCTTAAATTAGTGCCGTTATCGCTATATATTATTTTTGTGTTATTTCTACGAGCGATAAATCTGCGCAATGCAAGTAAAAATGCTTCTGTACTCAGTGAAGTGCACATTTCTAGATGGATAGCGCGATACGTAGCACACGTAAATAATATGATCCAACACTTGGAACCAGATTTTAATAACAAAGGGCCTGCTAAATCTATTCCAGTGACCTCAAACGCGGAACCACATTGTATTCTATCAACTGGAAGTGGGGATGTAGGTACTGTACACGATTTTGCGCTGTACCGCCTGCATACGACACATTGTCGTACAGTTCTTTTTGACAATCTTCTAATGCCAACAATCCAGTAATTTTCACGCAAGATACTGATTAAAGTTTGAGATCCGGCATGGAGATTATGTACATGAGCTTGAATAACGAGGCGCTCTATAATGGCATTTTGAGCTGGTAGTAAGATCGGATATTTAAAACCAAAGGTATCTTCGCTTAACACAAGTCGCGTTTTTACTCTAAGTATGCCATAACTATCTACAAAAGTTTCTAAATTAAATTTACTTAAGTTTTCTGTAAAATCTATATATTCTGATTGTATTAATTTAAGTAAGCGATATTCACTCTGTATATATTCATCTGTACATAAATCACCTTTTTTCCTTTTATTTATATTCGGTCTGCTATTATATACATATCGCAAGATCCATCCGACTGTCCTAACGATTTTAGAATATTTACTAAATTTACACAGCCTATCTGAAAACCTATTGCCTTGAACTAACAGACAAGTTTTCTTGACTTCCTTATCCACTTCTTCTTGGTTTGGCGTGCATTGCGATTGTGGCCATTTCTCTGGTGGTTCTTTAAGCCAATCCGGACCTTCCCACCATTTACTTTTCATTAAATGCTCTGCAGAGCAGCCTCTGGAAGGGAGGTCAGCCGGATTTTGAGAGCCTGGAATGTGGCGCCAATCATTGACATCAGTATTATTTACAATTTCATTGACACGATTATGTACAAAAGTATTTAAACCGATTTTTCGCATAAGCCACGCTAGAACGATACTTGAATCGGTCCAAAAATAATGTTTACAATATAGATCCAGCCCTTTTTTTGCCTCTATATACAGTCGTACACCCATCAATGCAGATATTAATTCCAAGCGCGGTATCGTTACTGTTTTGGTGGGTGCTACTCGGGATTTTGCCAACACCAATCGGACAGTTACGTTACCCTCATACTCCGAACGAAGAAAAATACAGGCTGCGTACGCAACTTGGCTAGCATCACTAAAAATGTGCAGAGAGTTATTACTTTTGTCCAAGTCAAAGTAGCTAAGTCTTCTAGGTATGCGACAAAAACTGAGATAATCTAGACATCGTAACCAATCTCTTATAATTTTTCCAAGGTCTACAGGCAATTCCTGGTCCCAATCTATATTGAGAATCCAACATTTTTGTATTGCTAATTTTGGTACTATAGTCGTTGGACACACAATGCCGACGGGATCAAAAATACTCTGTGTTACTGAAAGTACAGACCGTTTCGTAATTTTATCTTCGGTAGTCATGATATTGGTCGGTAACTTACAAAAGAGCTGATCACATTGAGGTTCCCACAAGATTCCAAGAACAGAAACAGTTGCGATTTCATTATCTGTAATCACCGGCCCTGTCACCCAGCAACGAAGCTCGAACTTGCCCTTCATCATCAGTTGCTTGGCTTCAAAAATAAAATACTGCATATCATCTTCATTTTTCACGCTCAACACGCAATTGTCTACGTAAAAACAAGATTTCAGTTTATCCGCAATAACATTGTCAAATTGTTCAAGATGATGCAAAATTGTGGCTGATAACAGAAATGGACTGGTCGTCACACCAAACACAACTCTACGATGCCTAAAAACCTTAAGTGCCCTTTTTTCGTCATTTATATTTTGCCACCAAAGAAATTTTAAGAAATTGCGGTCATGTGGGCTTACGGAAATTTGAAGAAAAGCTTTTTTAATATCTGCTGTTATACCTATGGCGTTTCTTCTAAACTGTAATAAAAGTTTTGGTATCAACTCTATTAAATTAATACCTTTTTCTAAACACGCGTTTAATGTCAAACCGTTACGATCTTTAGCAGACGCATCGAAGACAGGCCTTATCTTTGTAGTCAAGCTCGACTCCTTCACCACTGCGTGGTGAGGTATGTAATGGCCACTGAGTGAATCGTCCCCATGAACTACCTCGATAATGTCGCTGTCAAGCCACTCTTCAAATACTTGGTTGTATTCCGCTAAAATACCTAATTTGACAAGTTTTGCCGTTGTCGATTTCAAACGTTTCAACGCCATTTCGTAGTTACTATGAAGAAGACTAATAGAAGGTTTAAAAGGTAAACTAATTTCGTATCGTTCTTCTTCGCTAATACAAATAGTGCTTTTAAATTTATCTAAAATTTCCGCGTTTAATTTTTGCTCTGTAACCATTTCCGATTTGTCTCTAATTCCTAACGTTTCTAACTTCCAAAAGTCAGCGACGTCAAAAGTATAGGTGCTAGTTACTGTAAGTGAATTTACATTACCCAAGGAGCAATAAACACCGATTACCGGACCCTGCAACGTCCATCCCAACTTGGTCTCCACAGCCAGGAGCTCGTCGTCTAATTGGATCGATTGATTCGCTGACAGGCCACCTAAGACATCAGAACCGATTAAAAGACTAATTTCAGTTACGTTATCAATACAATCAGTAAAGAAAATATTTAGGTTTTGTAATTTAGTTAATATACTGCCCTTATTTAATTTCGGTAAATCTCCACAGATTTGGTCTTGCTCTATAACTTTTAACTTTCTTCCATATTTATCATCTAGGCTCTGTACATAAATATCATATATATTCTGTTTACACCTCTTTGTGACATTTCCCCCAAATAAAGAATGACTCAACTCTCGCTGTCCAATAGGTTTCAGCCTTAATTTTTGCGCAATAGTACTTTTGATAAATGAACATTGAGCTCCCGAATCCAATAATGCACGTACTATCTGCTCTTTACCTTCATTAATTATTTTTACTTTCAGAGTTTGTAACAAAATAGTGTTTGGTTCAGTTAATGTATTTTGGCTCAATGTACTTTGCTTGGTTATTGCAATTGAATTAGAAGGCTCGCGGTCATCTTTAATGTTTGTAATATTTTCGCACATTATAGTGAAATGTCTCTTACTGCAAACAAGGCATTTCGGATATTTTCGACATTTTTTCCAAATATGGCCCTTATTAAGACAAATCGAACAGGCATTTCTATTTTTAATAAAATCTTTTCGCTCATCAATACTTTTACTCATAGCGACTTTGCATTCCGAACTCGCATGAGATGTTTTGTCGCACCATAGACATTCTCTTGCTTTAAATTCATCAGACTGCACATTTTTAGTATTATTGTGTCTAGGATTTATTTTGCTGGAACTTGTACTACTTGCGAAGAAAGCGGCTGTTGGTGAGGCAGAGCTTAAGCCGTCCGTATATCCAGATCGTGACAAACGAATTCTTTCTTCTGCCTCTACCTCTTTCTTGACGAAGCTAAGAAGCTGGGATAACGGTGTACCATGTTCAGAATTGACATGCATGTGTGACCGACTCCACGCTCTAAGCACGTCTTCAGGTAGAGCTGACTCTACTATCGGGTATAAAAACGCAGCGTACTTATCTTGAGTAACACCTAATGACTCTAGCGCCAATATTTGTGTCATTAATTTGTCATAGAGTGATCTCATGGGCTGTCTCAAAGCACCCTTTGTTTGTCCTAGTACAAGCTTTAACAGTTCGCGAACATAATGTTCTATGATCAATTCTTCACGCGCAAATCGATCCTTTAGTTGTTGTATGACTACATCGTAGTTGTCACCCGTAGGCGGAAAAGTCTCTACCAATTCACGGGCACTAGAGCCTTGCTCCATACATTGCAAGAGGTAATAAAATTTTTCATCATTATCTAAATGTTCACCTGTGTGAATTTTTTTAAATTGTGCCCAGAATGGGAGCCACTTACTTATTGTGCCGTCAAACTTTGGTAATTCCAGCTTAGGATATCTGAAGTACTGGTTTTGAATTTTACTTGATATTACTGAGGCGCACTTACCCTCTTGTTGGACATTTTGTATGGTCGAATTCAAGTTCTCCATATACTCATTTACCTTTTGTTTGAGCACAAACCATTTGTCGACGTAGTCTTCTGCCGAGTTCAGGTCAGCGTCAAATTCTTCTTCGACTCTATCGGAGTTATCTAACCACAGTGATAAAATATTATTTTGGATACACTCGAGGTTTTTATAGCGCTCCGAAAGTTTGGCAAATTCTGCCGCGATAGAAATTTTGTCGCCGTTCTCCAACAGATCAGTCAACTTCGTACAACAAGTCGAAAATAAACGTCTGGCTACAGTACGTTCTTGTTTCGCCCTTTCCATATTTTCAAGTCACGGTCGCCACTATTTGAGTGATATGTTATCGCAGGTTTTTATAATTAGGAAAATATAGGCAAATATTCCAGACAGTTTTTTAATGACAATTATTCTTAAAAAAGTCATTTCATATTATATGTCAACTCACTACAAAAAGCATAAACAAAATATTGTCTTCATAAAAAGTTCGGAACCCGCGACAATACCAAACTACCTGATATTAAAACGGTATTATATAATGAGATAAACAAGGTGCTTATATTATTATATAATGAAAAAACAGGAAGGGAATCCAATCAAGATGTCGGCCATTTTTCGATTTTTTTGTTTTTGGAAACCTGTTTGATATTCCGACAATATCGACCTCGATTTAAATCGACAGTTGCAACTGTAAATGCGCAATTTTGTATGGAGATAAGGGATTTAATTTTTGTTAACATTTAACACTTCTACCAGTTAATAGATTGCCTTCCCTAGTTATAAGTTAAGTTCCCAAATCACGTTTTTATAAATGTCATGACTTTATTATACCGAAAAATTATACCCTATATTTAAAGATCATTTTGTTGATGACTACTGGATGACGATAATTGAGTCATCGTGTTCATTCAGACAATAAAGAGATTAACTACCGTGATGTGGCACTTTACAGTGCTGACTGAAAGAAATTTAACATCTTTATTTATTACATGGTTACAATCAAAATATCAATTATATCGCTCTTTTACCTGATACAAAAGAGACACACTTAAATCATTTATTATAAGAAAAAATCAACTTGTCTCAGATGCTACATTCAGTCACTATCGAGCTACCGAGATGTTGACAGACCAATCGAATTTTCCAAGTATTTCTTAAGCTGTCACCCAGTCCGGGCTATACTACCTAAAACGTCAAATGTACAATCTATAACAAAAAACAGCTATGTAATTATTATATTTACTTGTTGTTTAAGCATTTAACTTTGTTCATCGAAGAACAATTTTTGGATCAAATTCTCCTATCGCAAGACTCAGTAAGCTGGCAAATGAATATAGTGCTGAGGTCTTCCTTGATTCGCCAAACAGGCTTCGTTCTTACATTTGAAGTAATTTGTGACTGACTGTATTTTAAATGTATATTTTAATTTTATTATTTCCTTTTATCAATCTTCACTTTAATTAATTTTTCCTAATTATTTAATATAAGTAATTAATTTTGGTGCCTATCTTGTTTTTTATTGCATTTACTTATAAGTGTTTGTCGCACCTTGTTTTTATTTTTATTTAGTATCTATTTTATCGTTAATGTTGTGGTGTAAACAAATGTAAGCAAATCAATAAAAAAACTGATAGATTTTTATATTTCAGGATTTATTTTACATATAAAATCTAGCAGTTAAATGTTGAATAACAGGAATTTTAATAAACAGACACACAATAATTTTGTTGAACTTTATTTTGTCAAGCATCGGTTAAAAGCCAGAAAGAAATATCTCTTGATTTTGAAGTGGCAGGAATAAACGTTATTCAAAAACTACTCCCGAACATTAAAAAGCTGAAATTTCATTAATATTGTAGCATGTCGATAAAAGAAAACGCTTTAAATGTAAAACTAAGAACAGAGAATAATCGTATTCCACGTTGCTTTGGGCAAGCTCATCTTCCTTTCAACACATAGAAAAAGGTTATGAATATGTAATGAGCAAAACCCCTAAAAACCTAACTGAGGGATATCAAAAATTTAATAAATATTGCCATAAACTATGGTTGAAGGAAAATTTAATTCTTGCTTTTGTCCTAATGAAAATAAAAGAATTAATAATATTATACAGGGATGATATAGAAAAATAACCAATACATTAGATGAAAACATCCAACATTCCCACATAGATAAAGTAGAGCTTCAATTTTAATTCCAAAACGAAAAACGGCTTCAAAAGTAAAAATATGAAATATTTTTAATTCTTCGTTTTTACTTTTAATTAATTTTAAAGAAATATGAAATCCAGTATATTAGGATGGTTTAAAAAAAACTGTCTGTCTCTGTAGCTTAGGGCCCTATTTTGAATCGTTTGGCAACGGTTTCCAAGCGGCGTGGTCACGCGCCGTATTTTTCTCACAATGAGGAAAAAAAAAGACAGCACGCGATTTTCACATACGTTTGAAAAATAAGTCCCCTAGTAGACTTGCGATCCCTACCCCTTAGGGTTTGTGATCCTTCACGGGTTCTATTCCCATTTGCGTACGTGCCTAGATACGTATTTAAAACTCTACGTGTATAAAGTCGCGAACTAAATTCAGTAGCTATTTATATAAAATTGTAAAATAGCATACTATGAAATAGAAGGTTTAAAAATAATGCTAAAAATATTACTTTGTTTTAACAGAGATGATGCATACCTCCCAAAATATTTCATTAATAATACATTGTATATGGATCCATGATCAAACTCATATGAATGTAGTACCTTATATAAGGACTGATTTTTACCCCTAGCGTAAATTTACCCTTCTTAAAAATTTTAGATATAACATTTCCGGTATAAAGGACAGTATAGATTTTATTAAAAAAATTTACAACATAGTAAAAAAGTTAAATCATAATAAAGCCAGTGTTATTAAGGTTGTTTTGTTACCATTCCTTAACTCTTAGTGGGAAACTTTGCTGTTTACTGCTTACTAACTGTTTTAATAAGTTTGAATTCTTAGAGGTATAATGCAAAAGCCGTGTCTTTGATGAAACTTTTCTCAGTTTATATTATTTTCAATAATTACTGGAGTAAAGGTAAAGAGAGGTTGCATATTTGATTTAGAAGAACTCAACATAGATGGTAATATTAAAAATATCAGCATAAATAAAAGATTTTGTCCTGAGTGAGTGAGTGACTAACTGACTGAAAGACAATGCACAAACTTAACCACTGAACCTAGAGACTTGAAATTTTGGGGGCTTGTTTATAAAAGGGTGATATCGCTAAGAAAGTATTTTAGAAGATTCAACCCCTAAAGAGATGAAAGCTATTGAATGGATATCTGTAAATTAAAAACTAAGCTACATGTTATTCAACACACGTAGGATGTCTTGGTAAAAAAATAAATGTACCTGCGTATTATCGAAAATGGGGATAAAATTTTTAAAAATTCTCCTTTTCTGAAGTAAAAAGCAGCAAACTTAAGTATTACGGCTTTGACAAAAACTAAGCGTACATACTTTTCGTCGTTTCTGAAAATAAATGAATAGTTTAAATGTGTAAAGTAGGGAAAAAATTTTTAGTAAGCCCATCAGTTTTAAGAGTCATAAAATACATACGTCTGGTAAGTAATAAGTGGATACGTGTTTCAGTGTTTTGAAAATTTTACTCTCCATATAGTGAAAAAGGGTTTGCAAATCTATATAAGTAAAAATCAATGTTTGTTCCCCATGCATTCTTAAACCATTGATCAGATTGTGATGAAACTTTGTTCAGCAATAAAAGAAAAAAATAGCATTGCAAAGTATGCCGGCTGCAGCTATTATTGTACAAAAACAGTATTTACTGGGTATTTCATTACTCGACGGCACTCTACCAATTATCTCTGCCTCTTTAGCTTGATGTGTATTCTTTATCGCATCTGCAGCATATTATACAGAAGTAACTAAGTAAACATGGATTGCGACGAAACTATGGTAAGCTGATTTACGCGTACTACAGAAGGTCTTTGTATGGTCAAGAGCATTGCTTGTACCACTGCTCGTAATAAATTAAAATAAAGATAATAAAACGTTATTATCTTTATACATAAATCTTTCAAACCTCACACAGAATTTTTTGCCCTAGCACCTTTTTGCTGTACTTGTTATTTACTGCTCGACCCGACAGACGTGTTCCAGTCCAAATTGAATTACTGGTCTTGAATTCATAGAAAATTCAGAAACAAATACTTTTATATTTTTTTCACTTTATTCCTCAATTTACGTATGCGCTTCATTCTTCACCTTTATGATAACATCTCCAAATTATATGATGCGGAAAATAATTATCTCTAGTGTTCTTAATATTAATTTATCTGAGAGAAATTGCAGACAAATTTTACTAAATATTCGTTTTGGTGCCTTACACAAAATGTCCAGTGTCGCCTTTCCATGTTTCTTATCATCGGTTCATAGCACTCTCAACCTAAATTGAAAAGTATCCTATTGTATTTCGAACTGTACTATTTCGTATTTGACTGACGCTTAACATTCTTGGGAAGCGACAAGCTTAAATAACTTGTCTATCTTCACTCTTTTCTCAAAAGCACAACAGATCAGTGCAGAATAATTTGTTAGATACGGTTACCTTCACTGCAAAGCGTGCTCGCCTATGCTGTAGCCATATAGAAATCGGGACTCTACCTACAAGCTATATACTCTCACTATCCATTCTATCATCCATCTTGCAGTCTGTTTCCGTCTGTGGGCAATGTGTTTTTCCACATTCATTGTCTGTGCGGTGACTTGGTAGACCTGTAGATGTCTTTAAACCCTTAGGTCTTCACGGCGTATCACGCAGTAGAAGTGCGTGTCGTATACCCCGATACCTACAGAAGGTATAAATAACACAGAACTCTTGTCACCGCGTCTGCACCAGACTTTAGTTTCGCGAAAGATGGAATGGATGGCCCTTTAGTGTGGGCTGTAACCTGCGTAGCCACTCTAGCTCTGGCACAGGTTTCACGAAACTTATATATAATACATTAAAATATAGTTATAAAAATACATAACTTAATAATAACATTCAGTTATTCAGCATGCATAATAAATAATACATTGGATATTATCATTATTTTACTACATTATATACTATAAAATCCTATTTTTTTAATATAAACATTTGCATTTCGTTTTACCGAACAAAAACGGTTTTCAATAAGCTTTCATATTACTTGGTTCATTTTCTTAATTACCCGAGAAAGTAATTCACTCAAGACGAAAAAGTAAGCGCCACAGAATGCTCTGATCTTTAATGAGTTTCTGAATTCATTGCTTTGCATATTTTATTCTTACACTTTCGCGTAATAAAACACTTTTTCGGATAACGATATGGGTTTATTTCCATGTTTTAATTAAAAGATAAGAAATAAGATAAATTGCTTTTTATTCAATAAGCATTTGTAATGCCTGTATTGAGCTTCAATAGCTACGCTATATGGCTTCGGAAGTCTTAAGTCGGGAGATCTTGTATTGAAAAGAAGCGGCATGAAATTCGGTTAGAGCCGTTTTTTCTCCTTTTATTACATTACTTAGCTATAAAACATCTTAGATTTTTTCTTGTATTACTAAGACGTATAAAAAATACTATTACAATAATTGTAGTTTATGAAAATGGTACATAATGAGGGGTATTATACACGAGTGTGAGTTTAAAAAACGAGCGTAGCAAGTTTTTTAAAAGCATCACACGAGTGTGTAATACCTAGTTATGTGCAGTTTCATACACTGCTTTATCTAATCTCATACATTGAATATATCAAATAAAAGATAGAGATTGATACAGTTTATTTATTGGTTATTGTAAGTGTTAACATTTTGTATATTACAATGACTTTACTGGTAGTAGATTAAGACTGACTGCTGCGTAGTCTCTATAATTTTGGGCGGCGTTAAATTTTCTTCACTTTCACAATCAGACATTTTAATAAACAATAATAAATATCCAGCGAAACACAACAACGAATTGCAAGGAAACGTATTATGGCGCCAAAATTCCCGGTATCATATAACATTATTTTGTTAGAGAAATAGTGTTATAATTATTTTTTTTAATTTCATTTCGATATTCTATTTGTGAAGTTCGTCAATATAAACTCGTTTTGAGTTTCTTATTTTAAATTTTACGATGTGAGAGTAGATAAATAGATTATATACCACCACGTCACCACAGAACAGTATGTGACTGTCATGTGACTGTATTACGTGACTGTCCCTACAAAAAAAATATGTAAGTAAGTCTTTATTGACCTTTCAACTATTTTTCAGGAGCCGTATTCATAGGATGACTGCGGAGCCATATTCATAGGGCGACTACGGTATTGTTGTATTATTTAAATATCTAACCACTGTAAAAAATTTAGAGTTCTGCGAGAAAAGGAAAAAGACCTGGACAGGGCTAACCTTCATTTGATTTATATCATTCACAAGGCCGACAAACATGTTTAAATTTGCTGCTCACTTTGAATTTATACAGTTCTGTACACTAAAAACACGGCAAATTGCAGTAAGGTTGTTCGTTCTTATTAGCATAAAAAGAATAAAGTTAAACTATTACTTTAAAATGTAATAATAATATTTCTTACATTCAGATCAATTAACTTACTTTGTGCTACCAAAGTAAGCACTATAAGGCTTGTGTTATGGATTCTAGGGTAACGGATAAACATACATATATGATATATAAATATGTAATATCAATAGAAATATATATACACTGGACAGCAAATAAACCGGGCCACCCGCTTCTTTTGAACTCTAGTACGATTTTCTCAAAAAGTATAATACTTACAACTGTCAAAGACATACCTATAGAAAGTACGTTTCATGACGATTATAATTAATGGAAACACATCATGATTTATCAATCAATTACGTGTTTATTAAGAATTTTACAAAGATGAGTCGTTTCCAATCGCGCAAATCGTTTGTTATCACCAAGTAAAAACAAATTAAAGCCGGAAACAAAGAAAAAAATTGAAAAAAAAAGTTTATGACTAGTATTCAGTGTTCCCTCCTCTTGCTCTGATAACTGATGGAATCCTCGTATTCATAGATCTTACGAGCCTGACGATGAAATCTTAGGGATTTGCATTTCACTCCTCTTCAATTGCGATTCGCAGCTCTGGAAGCCTTGTTGGAGAAGGTACCCGGGCTCGAACCCGACGTTTCAGCTCATCCCATAAGTGTTCTATAGGGTTCAAGTCCGGGCTTCGAGCTGGCCAGTCCATCGTACGGATGCCAACGTCGCGTAGATATTGGGTCACCACATGAGCTAACGTAAGGCCGTACATTATCATGCATCAACTGCATATCCTGCCCGATATATCCTGCGTAAGGTACCACATGATCTGCGAGGATTTCAGAAATGTAGCGATGAGAAGTCAATTCACGTGTACGGCCCGTCGCTTCAATGAAAACTAAAGCTGTATGTGCAGTTAATGAGATGCCGCCCCACACCATTACAGATCCTCCTCCATAAGCAACAGTTTCTTCGATGCAACACTGAGAATAACGTTCTCCAGGGCAGCGGTATACTCTCTGACGTCGATCACTTCCATGTAGACTCACCCATGTCTCATCAGTGAAGAGTACTTTACTCCACTGCTCCAACGTCCAATCTCTATGCTCTTGAGCAAATTCAAGTCGTGCTCGACGGTGGGCTACCGTTTATGCTGGGCCTGTTGCCGCTTTTTTTGGAGTCAGGTCCCGTTCAGCAAGTCTCCTTCTAACAGTATCTGAACTTATGACCACTTGGCGTTCATCACACAGACTTTGTTGGACTTGAACTGCGTTGAGTCGACGATTTCGCAGAACAGTAAGTTGGATGTAACGATCATCTGCTGCTGATGTAGCCCTAGGTCTGCTTGTACCTGGACGGCGATCGAATACTCCAGTCTCTAAGTATCATCTGTAAACTCGTAGCACTGAAGATCTGCTAATTCGAAGTATTCGAGCGACCTCATGTTGTCCGTGACCTGCTTGAAGTAATGCTACAGCTTGAGCGGCTTCCTGAGGAGTTGTATCCATTATCAACTCAAAAAAGTTACAAAAATACACGTGTCTATGCTAATGATGGAAAACAAAGAAATGATAAGAAATATCGGACTACTCACACTGTAGAAGAAAAAACGCTGAGCGCGAATTCTAGCCAAAACAGAGCAAATCGTAAGCATTGTGTTTGTTGCTTGATTGCAATGCAATATGACGGTACTTTAGATTAAATTTTAGTCATTTTGATCGTCATGAAACGCACTTTCTATAGGTATGACTTTGGCAGTTAAAAGTTTTATACTTTTTGAGAAAATCGGATTAGAATTCAAAAGTAGCGGGTGGCCCGGTTTATTTGCTGTCCAGTGTATAAATATCCATGGCTCAGGACCGTCGGTGCGAAAGGCAAGATCGCTACCGTTACACCAAATGGCCGTCAGAAAATGTGCAACTTGTTTCAGGTGCCAAGCGGGAGTCAGAGCATCCCTCTCGCCATTAAATATTATTTTAATGTTGAGGTAACTAGAACATACAAAAATAGAGCTGGCATCAGATTAAGAAACACTTAGAAGAAATCGACGGATCTGTCAAGGTCTCGTTAGCTCAATTTGAAGTGTACTCGCACGGATATCCTAGTACATGGTTAGAGTCCCGCCTCACAACTGAGACAAGTGGATATTTTCTAGTCGAGCGAAGCTCTCTTTTAGGCAACTCACAAATTTCGCTTGTCTCCCTCCTGCTACTTAACGGTTCAACCGATTCGAACGAATTTTGGCATGAACATTCATGATTATGATCTGACGGGCATAGGCTACGTAAAAATAATATAGACTCTACCATGGAGGAATAATCACCGAAAGAAAAATTCAAAAGCTGATCACAGCCAAACCCCTGAGACTTTATTGATGAAATTTGGCGCCAAAACTCACATCGCGGTCGTGACTAATGTGCAAAAAAAAGTTATGAAATCGGATATACCATCGAGGAATAATCACCCTTCAAAAATCTAATTGCTTCGCTCAGTATTTGCAAACAGCAGCATGTATTGCAGACTTAGTAATATTTTCTTTGGATATAAAAAGCTAGCAGTTGCCTTAATAACAAAATATAATTAAAATATTACTGTTTTAAATTACTTTAATATTTTGAGTAAAATGTTACTCAAAATATTAAAAATATTAACGAATAAAATGTTAGAAGTACTACTACTTGAATTGAACGCGCCTCTTGTAAAGGAATCGAAACGAAAGGATTAAATGAAAAACAAAATAATATCACAGTAGATCAGGTCAAAGTGGTTATTTAATTGCGAGAAGGATGCGGAGGGGTAGGAACTAAATATATTTAAACTATTTTCAATAACGTTTTAATCTGTTTTAGTTAAAATACTTTAAAAATAAAAGATGGCACGCTTTTATGAGTACAGTCAGATTCCGGCCTTACAAATTACTACTTTAAACATTAATAAAAAAAT
This sequence comes from Calamotropha paludella, assembly GCA_927399485.1. Taxonomy (NCBI): domain Eukaryota; kingdom Metazoa; phylum Arthropoda; class Insecta; order Lepidoptera; family Crambidae; genus Calamotropha; species Calamotropha paludella. The sequence goes on along the minus strand of OV656815.1, from coordinate 13,113,996 downwards.
ACGCTGTTCGACCTTATATTATCAGGATTTGACTAAGCCCTGAATCAAGTTCAGAACGTTTCATTGAGTCATTAGCTGTCGAGAAGATTCTGCATTTGATAGCAATAAATTTACAAAGCTTGAGGTAATGCTCTATCATTTCGCAATTTGCATAAATGATATACCTATATCAACATAAAACCTTTCACGTAAGTTATGTAAATATGCTGAATTCCGACATGGAATACAAATAAACTGTTGTATGTAATAAATAAAATAGTGCGAGATTGTGAACGTATGACAGTATATTTTGAAGTAAGGTTTAAAAGTACTTTAGTTTTCATTAACCATAATGTATAAACAAAGAGTTTCTACAACATCCTCCCCTTAATGAAAAATAAAGATAACCTTAATTAAATATGTTATGCCCATGCCTACTACACATCTATTATGTGCTATGCGCCTTAAGGGCTTCGTTAAGACATCTGCCGACATATGATCTGATCGCATATATTTTACATCTATAATGCCATCAGATATCTTTTCCCTAATGAAATGAAATTTCGTGTCTATATGTTTCGTCCTATTGTGATGGATTGGATTGAGAGCAATTTTCTGCGCACTTTGGCTGTCGTTATACACTACAACCTTATCAGCGTTACCAGTGATATCAAACACTAACCTCCTAAGAAAAATTGCTTCTTTAGCCGCACTAGTAAGCGACATATACTCCGCCTCAGTTGAAGACAACGCGACTGTTGGTTGTTTTTTGCATTCCCAACTAATAGGCCCTCCTGCCAGAGTAAAGTAGTAACCAGTGTACGACCTCCTGTCACTAATACAGTTTGCCCAATCTGCATCCGTATAACCACACAAATAGTCACCCGTCTTCCTGTAAGTAATACAGTAGTTTTGAGTTCCTTTTAAATATTGTAATACCCTTTTTGCGGCCAACCAATGCCTTTTGTCAAAACAAGTATTAAATTGACTTAAATAGCTTACGGCATAAGCGACGTCTGGCCTGGTATTCACAGCTACATACATAAGGCAGCCTATTAAATTCTGCTAAGGATAATTGCATGTTTCCTTACCCTTTTCCAGCTTATTGTTTTCTAAAGGTGTTGACATTTCTTTGCAATTCTCCATGTTAAAACGTTTTAAAACTGATTTAATATATGTCGTTTGACTAACATAAATCTTTTCCTCCGAACGTTTTACATTAAGACCTAAACAATATTCAAGTTTTCCCAAATCTTTTAATGAGAAAAATTTACTTAGAGAATTTTTGACAGTGTCAAAAGTCTTTTTCCTTTTAAATAATACCAAAATGTCATCAACATAGACACTGATAATAACAGTTTCATCACCAAACTTTTTCGTATAGATGCATGGTTCTGCAGAGGTTTTGACAAAACCAATATTTGATAAAGTTTGATTTAATTTAATATTCCATGCACGAGCAGCCTGTTTTAAGCCGTAGAGTGATTTCTTTAATAAACAGACTTTATCTTCTGCACCTGTCTCAACAAAACCCGGAGGCTGCTGCATGTAAACTTCCTCCAATAAGTCTCCATTGAGAAACGCAGTATCTACATCTAAGTGATGTATATTCAACTCCATTTCTGCCGCCAAAGCTATCAGTGTTCGCAAGGACGAATTACGCACTACCGGAGAGAAGGTTTCATAGTAGTCAATGCCCGCCGTCTGGCTGAAGCCTTTGGCTACTAGCCTTGCCTTGTACTTGGCAACTTGACCTTGAGCATCCTTTTTCAATTTGTATACCCACTTGCATTGAATAATCTTCTTATCTTGTTTATCAACTAACGTCCAAGTTTTATTTTTCATTAGCGATTTATACTCGTCATCCATCGCTAACTGCCAGTTTGCACTCTCTTCCGACTTCATAGCAACTGCGTAGCTTTCAGGTTCGTCGGAGTCATACGTAACTGCATTACAAATAAGATTAGTATCAAAACGTTTGGTTATTCTATTTCTGAGTGGATATCTTTCTTCTGTAATTTCTGTACTTTGAGTACACGTATCTTCAACATCAAAAGTCCCGTCTGCGCTGTGAGTTTGCTGTGCTTCTAGTTCCGGCTCACTAGCACCAGCGTCAGTGCCTTGCTCAGTATTTTCACTTCGCCTGTATAAACTGCACACTTGATTGGGTACTGAATCAAAAATAATATCTCCACAAGAAGTAGAAGGGATCGATTCCTTTTGTTGAACCTTCAAATTAGAAAAAGAATTTTCGAAGAAAACCACATCTCTTCCTTTTATCAACCTCCTTGGACAATCTGCTTCACGAAAGTAGTAGCTCTGTGGATTTTTTGAATATCCAACGAAAATGTGTTCTGTCGCCTTAATGTCCAATTTCCTTCTGTAGTTATCTGGAACCTTAACCATGGCGCGACACCCAAAAACTTTCAAATGACTTAAGTCTGGTTTTTCGCCATGCCATGCTTCAAAGGGCGTTTTACCATTGAGAGCTCGATGTGGACATCGATTTTTTAAATAAACCGCTGTCTCCACAGCGTCTTGCCAATAGCCCTTTGAGAGAGAACAATCAGAGAGCATACAACGCGCCTTCTCTACTACCGACCTGTTAGTCCTCTCAGAAACTCCGTTTTGTTGAGGACTGAAAGGAACGGTTGTCTGGTGTTGGATACCTTCCTCCTCCAGGTAATCAGTAAATTCTTTGTTAACGTACTCTGTTCCGTTGTCTGTACGCAACGCTTTTACCTTTAAGCCTGTCTCTCTTTCAACCATAGCCTTAAAAACACAAAACTTATTCTTAACGTCATTTTTAGAAGAAATAAAATATATAAAAATAAAACGGCTAAAATCATCAATAAAAGTCAAAACATATTTATTTCCTTGAAAAGAATTATCCGACATTGGTCCGCATAAATCCGAATGCACTAGTTCTAATTTAGAAGTTGCTTTCTTATATGTTATTTTCTTGAATGGTTTTCTGGCCTGCTTACCCTCTACACAAGCTATGCAGGGCTCTTTATCAACTTCGGTGTACTGAACGCCTAGATTACTTCTGTTAAGTTCTTGTAACCCTATACGGCACAAGTGACCAAGCCGTTTATGCCATAGTCGATAGCTCGATACATCACTATGTACTTTAAACGCTGATAAGGTTTTAGGTAGACTAACCGTACAATCCAAACTATACAATCCACCACAACACGAACCATGTAGCACTGCTTCACCTGTACAAGAAAAAGATAAATCATTATAAAATATACAACCTTTCTTATCAAAAACAACACAAATCCATTATATACAGCCTTCTTTATAGAAATCAAATTAGTATTTAAATTTGGTATAAAAACTACATTTGATATATTTTTGATACTATTAGAACATTCGGATTTAAAATTATTATTAATAGAAACACTGCCAATGCCAGCACTTGTCAAGACATCTCCGTTAGCAATTGTGACTTGCCCAGTAGAGAACTCTTGTATATTCTCCATCCAATCTGACCTTCCAGACATATGAGCACTTGCTCCAGAATCTACCCACCATTTATCTTTGAACGCCTCGGTACCCACTTTGAATGCGCCAAACAGACTAGATAGGGTGTTTTCTTTTTTCGGGCCAACATTTTTGGACTTTCTGTTAAGGGGACAGTCCGGTCTCTTATGTCCAGGCTCCTTACAGCGGTAACAGACTATCTCCCGTTTTCGTTTAGGCTTCTTTTCCTGAACACATAAACCAAGATCCGATTTAATTGGTTCATTATCAGTAGATCGCGAAAATTCTGTTAATAGTTTGCTTTTCACCAGCTCGCTAGAAATCTGCACTGTTGAATTTTCTAGTGCCATTATTAAGGGATCAAAGCGTGACGTCAGTCCTCCTAGTAATATAGCCGCTAGAGAGGCGTCCTCTATTACCTTCCCTATGTCTCCCAAATCTTGAGCTGTGGACATCACTGCTTCAATGTACATCTCCATACTACTAAACTCACTGAGATTGTACCTATACAGCTTACGTTCCAGCGCCAAACGACGACCCATGGACTTATCCTCGTAAGCAGCAGCTAAAGTGCTCCAGGCTTCCTTGGCGCTCTTACAGTTCCTTACGTGCGTTATGGCTGGTCCATCCAATGTCAAGCAAATTTTGGCTAGGGTAATTTCGTCTTCCCTTTCTTTAATATTAGAGGCAGTAGAATCTCCATCAGGATAACCTATTATACATTTCCACAAACCTTCATGTACCAAGTACATTTTCATTTTGAATTTCCAAATAGTATAATCTTGTCTACCTTTTAAAAATATCCCTGCAAGAGATCGTAGACTCCAATTCAATCCATTTTTACCCATATTGTTGTGATCGCCCGTTGACATCTTTTGTTTTTATATGTCAGAAAATTTTTCACTTTTAAGTCGAAAATTTATGTAAATTCACAACAATCCGGTAAATCTGACTCCCAAAATTACTTTCCACTCATTAAAACTCTATCTTCGTGCTGATAACGTGTTGTATGTAATAAATAAAATAGAGCGAGATTGTGAACGTATGACAGTATATTTTGAAGTAAGGTTTAAAAGTACTTTAGTTTTCATTAACCATAATGTATAAACAAAGAGTTTCTACAACATAAACAATTATAATTTTCCACTGACGACCGGCCCTTGCGAAACTTATTTAAGATTTACTTAAAAAATTAAGTATCTTACAAACAAGCAATCACGGGAGAAACACGCAACCCACTATGTCACCTAACTCCTCTACTAATCTTTATAGGTTGTTATTTATATCAGTATCCGATTAATTGCAAGATAGAAGATGTTAATCAGTAGGGCTTACACTAAACTCCGCGTGTTATATCGCCATAACCCCAATGCTACGTTATTGTATTCAGGTAATAGAGGTGTAGACGCCATACACTTTTAATTATAAAACCAAATAAAAGCTGGTTGAATTCGTAAATACATGCAAAATACCTAGTATTTTAAACTAAAGACGTAATATAACTAAGTATTTAAATAATTAATCATAAATCAATAGCATAGAACACTTCTAATGTCTGCAGTGCTTAAAAATTAAATGTAGAATGCTAGTAAAAAGTAAATAGACTTCACTTTTTCGTCTCGCACTCTTAAAATGTGAGATTTTCCATTTCCATTTCCTCAGTAATTGAAAATTGCGGGTAAAGTTCACCTCTCACTTCGGCTTACCTTCAAGTAATGTGTGTACGTGTATGATAAGAGTAATAAATCTAAATATGTGCTGCCAACCTTAGTGTTTCCTAGGAAATATATTATTTTTGGTGGTCCTACCTAGTGTTTAAATAACGTCCTGGATTTTGTTATGAATCTGATAGGGTTTTTTGAGCACACGCCACTATCTAAAACTAATTCATTAGTGGCACCGCGCTTGGCGTATCAAGATTATCCACATAAGGTGGGGTCTGTGAAACATGTCTGATGACACATTTATTCACAAATTAAATTGGTACTCAGATAAAATTATGCCTTCAAAACTAGATTTTAGGATTTGTAATGGGAAAATTGTGTATAAAATGCTAGCGCATGAGTAATTTACTGTGATACTTACGTGAAGAAAATATACACAAAAATTATAATTAATACGTCGAACGCAACCTAACTTTATGGAAAGAAATTGTATTTTCTTAAAATCTCTTGTATTTCAATTGTATTCTTTGTCTATTAATGTAAAGATATAATATTAAAAATCGTCTTTTAGGACTATTACAGGAGTATCTACCTATTTCAGTTTGATAAATTCAGTTAGCGGTGTTTTACTGACGGTTAACCGCTCTAGGTACAAATTATCAATTTACTGAATTTTAATTTGTTAACTAGAAAAACAGAGGTTTCTGCAACGTAATTACCTAGTCTCAGCATCACGATACATTTAAAACAGTTTTAAAGCTTAATTTATTTTGTCTGCGCTCTGTAAATAGTTTATTAATATAAATAGCTATTTTCTGTAAGTTAATAAAACATAAACAATAAAATTAAAATAAAGCATTTTATTATAAAAATCGCCGGAAGTCTGAAACAGCCAACAATAATGTAATATTTTTAGCATATCACCTGAGTGCTCGGAGAGTTGGTTGTTTTTTTATAGACCTATTAAGTCTTATAGCCAATAATATTTTTATTACTTTCTTGCGCTGTAATAAAATAATAGTGCGAGGAAGTTTTTAATAACACATAGAGACATACCCAATCATAATTTAAAAGAAAGATAAAATAACTGACTAAATGCAATAACTTATTTCAAGCTGTATGATTTCGTATGTTGTGATGTTGTTTTGGATGGACTGTCGACTAATATTCAAGTAAGAAATAGACTGGAATTGGTAAGACTCTGTTGTTTAATAATTTTATATTATCCTCAACAATATTACTGAACATAAAGATGTATTAACAAAAGTAACTTTATCCCCTTCAAAGTAGGCAGCAACGCTAGCTACACAAATGCCATCACTTCACTAAATCCTCCATACATTTTTCATAGGCTCATTGAAATATAGCCTTCAACTTCTTAGGCGTGTTTTCTTTGTTGACTTTTATCCTCCCTCCTTCAAAGTGATAATTTAGCTTGAGGAAAAAAAGGAAAATAGACGGGCCCCAAGAGATATAGATACAATGCTTATTCAATAACATTAGTCATGGTGCAACATCAATGAGTCGTCATTCCTTTTTTGAGAAGACGAGACCCTTTTGCTAATATCTACTCTTACCTACTTCAATTGCCTTCTGAAGCTTTATAATATTTGTTATTGTTCGTTTAGTCACATCGAAAGAAATTAGTTTGAGCCTCATCACGGTAACCAACAAAGACATTATAATAAGAATAATAACAGTATATAGGTACCTGGTGGATGCCAAAAAACCTTCCACGGACCTTAATTTAAAGAAACCTTTATTGAGAGCATTTTATTGATAACTTTTACATCTGTAGAAAAACGCTCAGTATGTGAACACTCTAACTGCTGGGCCGTTGCACCCCTCTTGCCTTTTGAATGTCTTTATGTAGTTAATAAAATGAATTGCCTTAACATTTTATTTATTTTCCTTCATTCATTTTAATTATCATCCTAAAAGCTCTTTGATTTAGTCAGTATAGATTAGAATAGTATCTAACTAAAATAAGGCACGAGCCCACCGAGCAATAGATTTATTGCCTTAGGAATGCGAAATAATTGAATTACACACTTAAGAATACAAATAAAAATATTATTAGAAAAGTACACCCAGAAATAAGACCATGAGGAGAAAATAAGACAGAGGGGACGTAAAAAATGTAAAAAAATTACGATGGCAATAAAACTTAAAACCATTGTGTGAGGCTAATAAATTCCCTGTCTCAGCATTTCGGCGAGCTTCATATTGAGCAGAATAGATCCAGAGAGCTATTATTCTGACAGAGTCAGACAGAGAAAATACGTAATTCAATAAAAAATATTATATAATCAGAATAAAAAAATAGATTCGTGAATTATTCGAACAATAGTACTTTAGGACCGAAGTGGTTTTGATAATAGAAAATATCACATATTTTAGGCTGTATAATAGAAAACCTTCTGCATCAGTACGATCATAATAATGTTTATTATCAAATCTATTAAATTCAGTTCATTCAATAGTTGAAGGGCCATTTTTAACCGTAGGGCAACATAATGTAAAATTTTCAAATTAATAACTTACTTTATTTTGATGTTAATCCAAAAACAACTAAAATTTAATCTGGGGACAAAAAAGTTCACAATTGGATACTGGTTAATATACACTGCTATCTTGGTAGTTTTAACATCCACTAAACACATAGGTCACACACATAATGTTTTTAATTTATTCTCTTACGGGAAGCAATTATCGGTTTATTTCTTAATTATACCTGGATACCAGTAGCCTAAAAACACATATTTTGACAGTTTCAAGATAATGTCACTCACTTTCACTTGCTTCGTTTCGTAAGATTTTACCTCTAGTAAACGGGTAACCCTGGAGACGGGTCCCAAGTAAGTCAGAATATTTCAAAAGCAGTAGCAACATCTTTTCTGTTTCTCAAAAATTGTTTGGTAATTTCCAGTCGTTAAAAAATAAATAACACTAATTGACTCTACATGGTGATAGTAAAAAAGCATAATCAACTTTTCATTTCAACTAATTAAAAACAACAACAAAAATATTTGAATATTTTATTTAATTGTTCAATAATTGTGATAGTGCAGAATTTATAAATAAAGATAAAACGATATAAATTCATTAGTAATAATTTGGTATTTAATGATAGAATATATTTTCTCCCGTCTATCGTCGGTACGACAAAGCGCAATAAAGCATATCGGCATTAGCTCCTACGTTTCTTTTTTAATTGATTGTGGTAATTAGAACTAATACTTTATTCTTACACAGTAAATTAAATCTCGAACTTTAAAAAAAGTAAATTTCTCATTTTTTTTAAAGTTCCATAACGGGTTTTTATGCTGTGTGTATTTTAATATAGCTATTATATAACATAAGTACCTAATACAGCCGTAGATACATATAATTTGTTTTTTGAGAAATGATGGAGATGAGGCTTAAAAGTCAGTCATCACAAAGTATACGCAAAACAGCACTCTATCCGAAAAAGTTATTTTTTTCCTTGGGTTTTGCGAGAGATGTGAGTGTGTTTATTTATTTTTTACCACCTCGAATAATACCTATTACGCACAAAAAATGTTACATGGTTAATCTTAAAAAAAATGGTCGATTCAGTTCAAGTTGTTCCCTCACTTTATTTTTAAATCATCTAATTATTAGTTCCAGATTGCCAAAATCAGCCAAGTTTGCCAAGAATAATTTACTATCGTTTTACGTTTTAAATTATATATAAGTAGGTACTACTCCTATTCTATTGCACTCATTTCAGTGTATCAGGTATTTAGGGCTAAACGTCTAAATCTAATGGTACTAGATAGTTTCAAGAAGCTCAGATTAGTTTTGTGAAACTGTTGTAAATTTATGTAGCTTTAACTGTTAGTTTAACTTAAAAGTCAAAACCTACGGCACTGAATTAAAACATTTAATAAAGTTCTGCTTGATGTTAACGTTATGTTCGTAAAACTTTTTAATTAAAACAATTAAAATTCTCATGGAAAGAATTCTAAAGTTCAAAATGTGCAATTACCACTTTTAATTGTATTTAAGGGTAAATGACATTTTACAAGTGGCTTATTGTTGTAATTAACGTTCAAGGGCTACTCTTAAGCAACTGCAATTTAAATTTATAGGGTCTTTAAATAACACTACTGGCCCTTATAAACCAAATTTTCGTTTTAATTAATTTGAACCTAGGTCTCTGTTCGTAAATCAGCCGTTAAACCGAGCTACATTTTTTCATTTATCTGGAACACTTGTTTCGTTTAAAAGCAACCAACAAAATATACCTATACATATAAAAAGGTCTTAATTATGACGAACTCGATGGCGAAGAGGTTAGCACGATACAGAAGTTACGAAGATACGAGAAGAAGGAATTATGCTTTTTTTATAAAAGTATTTTTGTTTACAAATAGTAATAAGTTATAAGGTAAAATTTTAACACCAAGTAAATTACATTTCAGATATAATTTCACATTAAATATCGATACAAAGCGATTGTGACGAAAATACAGTCAGTTGAATGTTCAGTTGAATAAATAACTTAAAAAATAGTAGAATATATAAATTAAAATAAAGCTATGGTTTTTTTTTCTATAGAACAAAGAAAGTAATAAAATAAGTTGATTAATCGATTTCGTGTTTTTTTTTATTTTGGGTTTCTTTTAATGACAACACTTGTTTCTCAATCAAATGTCAATATTTCAAAATGATTGTCAGCTGTAATGTCACTTGTTGTTTACACTGAAGCTGATGTGTTTTGAGCGCAATTTCGATTTTTTTTATCTGCGATCTGGCTTCCCTTTACGGACTTAATTCTGATCTTTACCTACCGACTACTTGGGCTTTGTTTTACGGGCTCAGTGGTTACTATCAATGACGACTTTAACTTTGTTTTATGGACTCTGTGCTCATTATTAACGACGACTTTGGCTGTGGAATCAAGGATCTCTTCTGCATAACAGTACTTTGGTATATTAATTGGGCCAGATATGAGTCGTTATGAAGCTATATATTACCTCCTGCACCGTTTTTAGATGATATGTGGGTTATATATTATAATACAAAAAATATAGATACTTAATATATAAAAAGTTATTTTTTTATATACCTCATTGACTACAATAATAAAAAATATAATGAAAAAAATGTTTCTCGTTATATTTTACACAACACTTCGAGCATGGAACCTAGAGAAATTCTTAATTTGCCTCACAGTAGGACATATTTCCTACATAAAAATGTTTAAGGCTACTCTTTCTAAAACAATGGAGTCCTTTTTAATATACCATTTAGATATCTTATACACTTAAGATTTTAAAACACTCAATTATTATTCTAATTTTTGCTGTCCATCCCATCCTGGGCCCAAGACATTATGGGGCGTGGGCATTCCCCTTTGAAAAAAAATTCTGTGTCCATAACACCACGTTTCCGTTACAAAGTTGAAAACTTTAATTTGTAAGTAAGCCAGCGCCGTCACAGGTGTTTTTGCAAACAATCTACAAAAACACAATTTACAACCTTGCTAACATCTTTTAACCTACTAAAAATCCTTTATGGATTCGACCCGCCGGCGCCGGGTTGGCGGCAGCGGTAGCATCTGAAACTAATAAACTAACTTAAACTAATAAAACATGCTACCCTAGATGCATTATAATTTGGTTATAGAAGATTATTAAAGCAGCTGTTTTTTTAAAAAACACATTGTGGGTGAATAATCAAGACAGAATGCGTAAGAATTGTATGACACGCATAGTAATTTATTTTCAAATATGTACTTATATTGTTTTGAAAAAGTCTTTTCTTTGTAAGGGCTGTTAATCTTTCTACACTACTGGAAAAAATTAAGGAATCAAATTTTGGATAAGAACTTTAAAATTTTGTAGCATCTGCGGTTGTTGAGTAATCTTAGAAAAACCAGCAATAAAAAAAAATTCAAAATTTTTAGTTATATTTTTTTGCTTAACTACTATAAGGATCGGATACTATGTTCATTTAGCTTTAATTTATTTTTTATAGACCTTGATACGTCCACTTCTCGCCGAGATATCGGTCTTTAAATGGAAAAGGATCTTTTGTCTTTGATTATTTATATCTCAGCAACCAATGATCGCACAGAAAGTTAAAGGTGGGTTTCAAGAACTTAAATGAATTCTCTTTAACTACTAGCCATTGCATTACCGAAAAATATTTTTTTTTGTCACATGAATTTGAAAATGCAACAAAAAAGGGTTTTTGGTGTTTTTTTTTTTGGAAAATCAAGCGCTGGATCGAAAATATTGAGGAAACAACTAATGTTAAGTGTGCCTTTTACAGTACAATATATCCACAAACACCCTACATAGAACCAAATTAACCCAGCCAGCCGTTTTTGTTTCACTTGATTGAATTAAAAAAAAAATTAAAGGATCAAGTTTATTGCTCTGAAAAGCTCGTCATTCTTAAAAATGAGAAAAAAATAATGTTATTCCACATTTTTGTTCCAGAAAATTAAGGGAATTCAAGAAACCATCGCCCAACCATTTTTAACGCCTTTCCGCTGCTGCATGCCTTGACTTTACTTATCTAAAGTTAATATCGAGTCACTAATGCCCGCGATGATCGGTTAATTGTTAGAGAAGTTCAACGACAACCTTTCGTCGATAAAATTTAAGCACTTTCTGGAACAAAAATGTGGAAAAAGCACGGAAAATCATGTTTTTCTCATTTTTTAAAATTATGAGCTTTTTAGAGCAAAAAAAGTGATCCTTTAATTTTTTCAAAAATTCGATTAAGTGAAACAAAAAAATGGCTGGCTGGATTAATTTGGTTCTTTGTAGGGTTTTTGTGGACATATTGAACCGTAAATGGCACACTTAACATTAGTGGTTTCCTCAATATTTTCGATTCAGCGCTTGATTTTCCAAAAAACCACCAAAAGCCCTTTTTTGTTGCAATTTCAAATTTATGTGACAAAAAGAAAAAAAAATTTTTCGGAAAAAGCAATGGCTAGTAGTTTAAGAGAATTCATTAAAGTTCTTGAAACCCACCTTTAACTTTCTGTCCGATCATTGGTTGCCGAGATATCGATAATCAAAGACAAAAAGATTCTTTTCCATTTGAAGACCGATATCTCGGCGAAAAGTGGACGTATCAAGGTCTAAAAAAATAAACTAAAGCGAACGAAGTATTTGATCCTTATAGTGATTAAGCAAAAAATAAATTCCACGCCCGTAGACAAAAAATAAAACTAAAAAAATTTTGAAAATTTTTTTGTTGCTGCTTTTTCTAAGATTACTCAAAAAGCGCAGATGCTACAAAATTTTAAAGTTCTAATACAAAAACTAGACACTTGGAGCTACAATTTCCTTTTTTTTATTTCCTGTACATCCATTTCTCTCGAAGTTACGACCTGTTGAAAATTGCCCAAAAATTTTGAATATTTTTTTGATCCCTTAATTTTTTCCAGTAGTGTATTTATAAGAGCTGTTCCCCAGTAAGTAATAAGGTCGGTAATAGTCCGACAAACTTAATTATCTCTTTTAATTTCATCGCTGCTATTAGTTTAATTAGAATTAAAAGTCCCACTCTATAATATATCTTGCCACATGTTGGACACAAGCAATTATAAGTAAAAATTGGTTTCCTTTTTTAAAATTTAATAGAACCATTATTTTTATTACCACCACTGATCGTATATTAGAATAGTCGTTTGTATTTAATGATTTTCTAATATTTTAAGTAAGCTGTTGATTTACGTATTGTATAACCTAAATGTTACATGCTGTTTATAAATGAAATATTCTAAAAAGTACAAAATTATGGGATTTGTTTACATCAAACGTTATTTTATATTATTAAAGATAATTTTATTAAAATGGTTTTTGTTTATTTATTTTTAGTTAAACCTGGACATAATTCTGAGTGAGTAGAGTCAAGGCGGCAACGGTGGGTCACTTTTTTACAGTAATGTAACTTGATGTGGGTGAGTGTTAAAAGATGTAAAAGGATATATATTGATTATTCCAATCGATTTTGTTCAACAAGGTAATATTTTGGAAAATAAATAGTTTTTTTTTAAACTCATTTGAGCCACTGTGTACTTTGGGGTGGGATACAGTGAATCGGCCCTCAGTTTACAGTAAATCGAGCAAGTTCACGGTAGATCATCTATAATATAACTGAAATGAAAATGCATTTTTTTGCTTTTTATCGGTCTTTAATTTTTGTGATGTTTTTTTTGTCAATCAAACAATAAGTTTCACATCGAAAAAGAAAACTTTTTTTTTTCTTTTTTACCTTAAAGTAACTATTCAGTCTTACACATTCAAAATGTACTAAATTAGCTTAATTTTTTTTGGCTACGTTAATAATCTACAGAGAACTTCAATATAAACTAAGTAACTACCATCACTTAATCAGTACCTATCTTGCATAAACTATCAAACAAAATTACTTTTTATCCTTTAAATGAATAATCAGGTAACTTTTTGACAACTTCAGTCTCAATGTGACTTTTATTATCTTGCTTTTTTTCACGTCAGTTATGTGTTTAACTATTTGATGGAGCCTTGCTGGACAAGCAAAAAAGGGAAAGTTAACAAAAAATATTACATTTCGTTTTTTGCTAAACTAATAAACTAAATTATCCAGTACCAATATTACACAGTGGATCATGAACCACTATGTACGCAAATGATTTGAGCCACTGTTTACATAACTACTATTTTGGATTTAACTCATTCCACATGTGATGGTTTTACGTAAATCGAAGTACGTTATACGCCAAAATGACCTCAGTGAAGTTTAGGAAAAATATTAATCCATTGGTAAAACACAAGATTTGTGAAAAATTACAAAGAAAGTATATATCATCTGAAAATTTACTTTTTCTTCCGTCAAAACAAAAAAAAACACTTAGAACACGGGTTTGTTACATGGTTGACTCAAGGGAACTGGTGGTGACTAGTATCTATTAGGAGACCTTCCGAAGAGTGAGAGGTATAAAAAGATACCTATTATACTTTTGAAACAACGGCCAGTGCGCCACTGTTGCCGCTATAGCCACCGTTGCCGCCTTTAACTCTAATTTATTTTCGCAATTTTCTTACTTTCTCTTCCTAAATATTTATAATATTAATATTTTTTTGTCCTATTTTATAATACTAGGCGATGCAGTCGCTAAGCATAAAGCTACACTAGCACCATATATTGAAGCGTAATAGCTAAAAAAAATTTTTTTTTGTTTGGATGGGAATTTTTGCGAATTTCAAAATTCAGTCCTAAACCTGTTGATTCGATTCCACACAAAAAATATTTAAATCGGTTAAGAACACGGGAAATTATGGCGTAACAGACATTGCGCCATTGAAGCTGACCCATGGGAGCTTCGCTCGCTCCGCTCCAATAAGTAGGTATCACAGAAAGAATTGTCAATCCTAAACAAAGTATTAACTATTTTCCGTTGAGGGAGTTTACCAGTCGGGAGCTAACTCTGAGTACGGTAGCAGTGTCATAATCGCACTTAGAAAGAACTATCGGACCTTTACAAAATTTCATTTTCGTCCTGTTGACCTTTGAGGCATTCCATCATCGGGAGCTAATCCTGGATTCAATTACGTAATGCTCATCATAAAAATGCATTGCCAGAAACTTGAAACAACATATAGGAACTCCTTGGTATAAGAGGGAATAGCTTATTTTAATTCAGCTTGCAAAAATTAACCTCAACAAACATGTGTTTTGCATTCCAAGTTAAAAAAAAATGTTAACAATCGTAATCCAGAAAACTTTTCTAAGACTAAATAAAACGGTCTATTCAAATAGACTGTACCTACCACAGCTAACTGTGGAAACTGTCTAACGTAGGCCTGCGCATATGACGGACCGTTAATGTGTCAACAAAACGCTTCCGTGCTCTTGCATTGTAAACAAGGCTTTACATGTTGGAGTAGGAAGAATCAACAATCAAAGAACTTGTCCGTTTTTAACCTCCTTCGCCAAAAAGAGGGTTTTTATCTTTTTGACCGCCATGGGTATGTTTTTGTGTTTGTGACACCGGAACTCTTACGCGTGAACGGATTTGAATGCGATTTTTTATTATTTGATCTTTTCTCAGCCAGTTCTGCCGTTTTTGAAATATTGCATTGTGAATGCAAAAAATTCAATAAAAACATTTATAAAAACATTAACGTTATGAGATTAATTTAGGTCTATATTGTGTATAATTAATTAATTAATGCTCATGAAAATTCTTGATATTAAATATATATATATATTTAATATCAAGAATGGCAACCAAAATGTGACAATGTCACGTCACTAATAATTAAAAAATTTGGTTAAAGGATATACATATATAACAATCTGTGTTTGCGTGAAAGAACTAATGCAGCTTAGCTAATTTGAATGACTCCAGATGGTTTCAATGAAATATCGATAACGCAAGATGTTATCTATTAAGAAAATGTAACAAATCCTTTTTAATTGTCTCCACTGTTCAAAACACCTCAAAATAATATGTACTTAGGTACGGGTATTATAATATACAAACATACAAATCCATATAAAAGTATAGTTACAAAGGTGACATCAATACCTCACATTACATGACATTAATTTATCAAATCACATAAAAACAGTCTTTATCTAGTACGTTATTGTCATAAAGAAAGGTTTTAACCCTTAACTGGTATCGTGGGGTCAATTTGGACCCCAACACACACGTTTACTGCTATGATTTTTTTTTAATTACGGGTACGCGTGTTTTTTTTTACTACAAGCAGAGGTAAAGCCGACTTGGAGCGTCTTGGGGTCCAAATCACCGAGACAGATGAAAGTAAATAAAAACTTAAGTATAAAAAGACAATTTCAACTAAGTTTCTCTGGAAACTGGTCTTAAAATCGACTAGTTTCACAATACACATGATTAATGGAAATAGTAAATTTAACTTGTGTATTGACCGACAGCACTAAGAATATCTAAAGAAGAGAATGAGAGAAGAGATGTAAAAAATCAAAAGGGTTTTACAAAGAAATTGATAGCACGGAAGCCTCATTCGGAAGCATCCTGAAAAAAAATAACATCTGACCGCCTAACTACCCAGTTTAATAACTGTGATTGATAAGAAACAATTAACCTGAGGTGATAATAATCTGTGGAATCTTTCGTCTAATAATAGACAATGTTTTAGCAAAAATATGGAACTAAGTTGGTGCCGAGGGTATTACGTAGAAATATCTAATCCATAAAACCAATGGATGTATTGATTATGCACGTTACCTATAATTACGAGAAAATATTACTACATCGCATATTGCATGTTAGTATCTAACTATAGGTTGGATAAATATCGGTACATAATCAGCGGCTCGAGCCTTCAATTAAAATCTAGATTATTTTTTAAACTTGAAAAGTATGTTTTTTTGAATTATGAACAGGAAAGCGCTTGACCGCTATCTCGCCTGATGATATGCGACGATGGATTTCATGAAAAATATTTTGGCTTCTTCAAAAACAAAATATCATTAAGGCTCGGCGCAGTTTAAAACATGTATCTTTATAATTATATAACTTGATGATTGTGTCAACAGAATAACTTGACAGAGTTAAAGCACTAACACTAAATAAATCAGTGAATGTTTTAAGTAGACATCTACTTTATTCAAAGGAAGTTTTCCAAACTGAATTCACAAAAGCTCTAGGTGAATTTTCGGGAGCGGCAAATAAAACCATTTGAAGGCCCATAAATTCTAAAATATGTGAAGGATCCTGGTTTTAGAAGTATAACTCAAAGTACGATTTTGAGAAGATAGAGTGGGATTCGTCTATTTTGTTTATTTAAAATACTTATCTTAGGCAATAAAAAAGATGATGATTACTTGATGAAAACACGATATTGTCTCACTTGAATACGACTTACCTACCTAAGCAGCAAAATATACTGCCGGCACAGCCATTTAGATTGTTTTCCCGAAAATCTCGGTCACCTAAGTGAAGAACAGGACGGGTGCTTATACCAAAATACTATATATTACTATACTATATACTATATACATAATAATGGACGACTACTGCTGGAGTATTCAGAGTGACCCTTTGTTATTCAACAACAGTAGAAAATTATCAAAAAATAGCTTAAGTAGTTTTTTATGATTGTATGATTGACGAGTACCTACCTACATGTTTTCCCTCCCACTTTTTATATAAAAATTTAGACCTTATACATAAAAACTGATAACACATAAGAAGTAAAATTTAACTCAGGACCATGTAAAATATTCCACAACAGACATGCTGTTGTGGGCTTTAAATTATTATGGAGGTTGACAGTTCTTCTCCGAAGGGCCTTTCAATTATGCAAACTCGTTATTAGCTTTCAGTAAAGAATATAAAATGTAAATCAGATTATTTAACACTTTAATGAGTGCTAAGGAACCTGCTCGATAAAAAAAATGACTGCACTTAATATCCTCACTCCTGGGCCACAATCCTTCTCTGTCAACTGATCATTCAGGCCCAGCGCGGATAAGTGGATGTTATGGACCAACCTTAACATGCTTTCCGAAGCACAGAAGAGCTCGAAATATTATCATTTTTCATTATGACCTCCGCAATCACAGGCTGAACACGTAAGGCTGGGGACAGACGAACAACTTTCGGTCAACATCAGCCTCAAAGAGTACTTTTATATGTCAGCTATAGGAACTCGCGGGTGCAATGATTAACTTTTAAGAAATGAAGATCTCTAAACACCATTGCGTATTTAAATGTGAATCGCTATCTATACTTATACAAAAAAGGAACTGCCTAATTCGACACAATATGCTTTCATTGGAAAAACTAAAATCTGTTAAAGAAATATTCAGGAATCGACCCGGAGTCGTAATTAAACTTTCGTGTCAAAAAAAGTCAGTATCGCTTAGCAACCTTGGCATTTCCCTTCATAGCTTTGAAATAAACACTGGTATTGTTTCAAGTGCCATCTATATTATATTTCTATCTTTTGAGAAAGTGCATCAGTCTGCTTACGTACTTACAACCACACGGATACAAATGAAGAAGCGTTAGAAGGCGCTGGTGTTATTTCTTTGCTTCACCCAAAAAAACCCATTTATAAGCATTTTCACAAATATTTCAACGTACTGGTAAAAGATGGCGCTGTACGCAATTTATCTTTCGTGGGCGAATTTTTTGTAGTTTTTTGTTGTTCTAAACAACGTATAAGATGCATGATATAAAAAGTAAATCAAGACTCAATTCAATTGACAATATTTTATATGCCTGACTCCGTTTTTCCATGTTTTATTTAAAAATATATAATTAAAATTGTAAACATAATTTATTTAAACAAAATTTTTCGTTCTAATTATTATTGTAGTTTGAGGTTTTATAGGAAGAATCAGTATTTGCTTTTTTTCTATCTAAAAAGCTCAGAACAATAACTAAAGCTAAAAAGTATCAAATTGATGATTTGCTGACTAAGACAAAAGTGTTCTGCCTAATGATTTTCAAATTGAAAAAAAAACCTTCAAAATAGAACAAAAATACTTATAGTACATAATATATATATTAGACATCACGTCCATTATTCTGAAACCAAGAAACAGATTCAGAAACAACAACGGTACCTTCATTTCGACTATAAGCACGACTCAAAGCTTTATACTGTCTCGTCTGTATTTAAATTTTGATTTTTGCCCTTTAGTTATAGTGTATATAAATTTAAAAATATACGTAACAAGCAAAGGATGTCGGCTACACAAGTAAGTTTAAAAAAAGCTTCGTTAGTCGACAGCACATCGAGCTAATACATTTCATTTTTGAAATTTATTACTTGATGCTCTGTCTTTGTATAACCCTACTTATTTATGTATAACAATTTATATTATACTACAAGAAGATAAACAGAGGTCTCTATATTTATTTTTTAAACCGCATTGACTATAAATAAAGAACGACACTGCTTATTTTAAATAATTTATTTAAATACAATTGTTAAATAACCTGCTTATCATATAATACCCTTATAGGGACATATACAATAAAACAATTTGTATTAAAAAGAATAATACGTAACTTGAAAATAAAACATTAATGACTATGCTTTACGTTACGAAACTGACATGTACTCAGTCGATTAATATATAAACAATTATCTTACAACTATATTGCTACCGTCACAACCGGAACAAAATGGTGAATAAAATCAAAACTTGCATATCTAGTATCAGAGTGAAAGGAAAACCTGTTTTAAATAAATACAACTTCTGTACCTATAGTACGTTTAAATATAAAGTTAAAATGTACGTGTTAAAACGTACTATGTTGAAGTATAGTTTTCTCTTTACCATATAGAAAGGACGTTACCAGGGTTTTGTCAGTAGAAAGGGAAAACTAATGTTACTAAAGTAGCTTGCGCCACATCCCCGTCGAGTTCTGTTCCTACTTTTAACGTAGTCAACTTTCAAACCAAAATCAAAATCGAATTTAGAAACCTTCGTGATGGTTTTATTATTATACTGTTAATAACATTTGATCTATGTATGCACCTGATTTAAAGTATTTAATATGTAATTATCAATAATAGTCGTATATTTACAGCAATTTGCCTAGCCCAAAGTAAGCACTGAGTCTTGTGTTATGGATGCTAAGGTAATGGATTGATATTCATATTATATCATACAATCAGTAATATTCATAGAAATGGCGACCGTTTGGTGCAACGGTAGCGATCCTGCCTTTCGCACCGATGGTCCTGGGTTCGAATCCCGGTAGGAGCAGATGTTTGTATGATGAATACGAGCATTTGTACCTAAGTCATGGGTGTTTATATATATTTCAATGAATATTTCATATCTATATATCATATATGTATGTCTATACGTTACTATATATCATATATGTATGTCTATACGTTACTATATATCACATATGTATGTCTAGCCTTACAGTGCTTACTTTGGGCTAGGCTAATTGGTGTGAATGTAGGAAATATTTATTTATTTATTTTTATTACTAGCTGACCCAGCCACGCGTTGCTGTGCCGACTGCAGCGCCATCTGCCGGGCTGATTTGAGAATCTAAACCATCCAGGGTGCTACTCAAATGCATACAAAAAATGCATTCTAATTGGTCTAGCCGTTTAGGAGGAGTTCAATGACATACACACGTACAGTAGAATTATATATATAAAAATATATCAAAATGCTCACATTTTCATCACACCAACATCTGCCACCTTTTTTGTGGAAGTAATCTAGATATTTTCATCTTATAAATAGATATGGACTTCAACCAAGTGGCGTCTGATTCTATCAAATATATTAAGATGCAAATATCTCAACAACTAACGTGGTGCAACGGTTTTTCTACAACAGGAACGGTACTGCGCTAAAACCCCGGACGGAGCATATTTACGTAATGAGCATAATTATTTATTCCCGAGCCAAAACATTGTTGTTATATTCTTATTTGTGTTTTAACCAATAATTAGTATTTTCTTATTTAGTTGTACAAACTCTCTGCTTCTTTTGGGACTAAACAATTGGTGTGAGTTATCTGAAACGCACGGGTGGACATAATTCTTTAAAGTTTTTCTATTATTAAATATTTTTCCGTTAGCGCCATCTATCGTCCGGTAGACGAACTACTTGCGATTAACGCGTTGCTATGGTAACGTTATTGATACAATGTAAAAAGAGCGGACAGACAAACGAAAAATTTGTGATCTTAGATTATAGATTCCTTTTCTGTTATCAGGGTAGTACTAGTACATAGCGACTGTGATTTTTAATGGTTTTTATTTGCTTAAGCTTTTGTTACTCGATAGTACAAATGAAATTATTCATCACCTACTATTCCGATATTTTACAAACTAAACACAAGTAACACATTATTAAAAAGCACGTAATAAATACACACGGCGATTTTTTGTTGTTATCGGAACAGAATATCTCATTGTACCTACTAACCGTTGGTTAAGTCCAATTGGCATGTAAAAATATTCTGTAGACAATTTTTTAAAACCAAAGAAAATAACCGGGCATATAAAAAATACAAAGTTTACAAAGCTCTAATAAATAAACATTTAGTAATCATATTGACTTATCATACCTTGAAATATAGAAATGCAAATGTGGTAGTTATGTCGTTTTTATAAGAAGAAACCTATTTTATTACTTTAATACCTATATTGTACTCATTGCCTTCCTCACAGTGGTGTAGTGATGCTGAAGAACTCATATTTTTATTTATGCGTATTTTATGTATGTATGCTATTCACAAAATGTATGTTTATGAATGATGATTACGAAAAGTATATTTTAAAGCTAATACAATAGAACATAATATCCTCTCATACTTTTAATTTAGTTCAAATTTAACCAATTCATTTTACTTATATTTATAATTAATTGACTACACTATGCGTTGCGGTTGATGAAGTATGACCATGTACATCAAATTCATAAGAAATTTGCAAGAACCTTTTAGAATCTATCATAAGGCATATAAATATTAAAAGGTAAAACTATTCTCATAGAGAATACTTGAGATCCTAGAAACGGGAAATAAGATGGAACCAATATGCCAAATTATAAATACTACACCACTCCAATTAATGTATACACCTCAACCCAACCTGCGTTATTGAAATCCTAGATATACCTTAGCGAAATTAATTGATAATTTTTGTTTCTTGTAACCAGATCTCGTCTGCTTTCATGGCAATAATACATTTTTGATATCTGTGTTAACTTATCATCATACATACTTTAATAAAAAAAATACATATTTTTCAAAGCTATATTATCAAGAAAGTCTTACCATATCTCTGCTATTATTTACTATTCAGGGATCACATATTTTAACATGATTCTTTTAATATTATAGATGTATTGTCGTACCTACTTCACAAGTATATTAAACGCTACGCCACTTGTAAATTATATAACTAACGAAATAATATTAACTGCCCAATTACATCTTCTTGGGGTCACGTCATATGGCCAAAACTAAGTGACACTAATAATAAATTACATTGCCAGTCAGTACATTGTAATATGTAACTAATCCAATTTATTTTGCACTGCGATGACCATAAATGTTATGTTGTGTATCAAGAATTTGTATTACATTAAGAAAAAAAAATTAAGTAACACACCATAACAATACCGCAAGTGGGTTTACGTTCGATTTTTTACCTACGACTAGAGGAAGCTTTTTAATAGATAATTTTGCTGGGTGGAGCAGCTGTGTTGGTGCTCATCGCCTGCTCCAAGGTGTCAAGGCGGCGGTACGCGTGGCCACGACTGTTGCGACGACGACCTGGCTGCCTACCTTCTACTATTAGTCCCAGAAACTGAAAAAAAAATGCATAAAGAAGTTAAAATTTTACAATGTATTGTACAAATTCACTTGTACTATCAATTATAATATACCTATGTACAATATACATTACATTGTTCGTTGGTTAGAGGTATCATAAAGTGTGGTGCAGTTGTCATTATTTATATATTTTATGTCACAGTGTTTGACCGTGATGAACTCCGAAACTACTCAATCGATTTTGATGGTTGTTTTTCATTTTCCTGGATTTATTCCTACTAAGGACATAGGATAGATAGTCAGCCAGCATATTATAAATGTATAATGATATTAAATCTTTAGAAAAGGGTTTTATAAAATTTGTAAGATTTTTTTATAATTAAAAACTAATAAATTAAGAGCAAAATGTGAAACTAAGGCTGCACTCAAAATGATTGTCAGTGATTATGATTAAACATGTTACATATATAACTTTAGAGGTTAACATATGTTTATATAAAAAGGACGAGAAATAAAATATCATTGTAATGAATTATAATACACTTAGCAATTCCATCCTTGACATTATGTAAAATATTAAAAAATATATTGTTAGTACTTACCACTTTGCTTACTTTATTTTTGTTGTGATATAAAATATATAGCAAAACAACCATAATTATAGCTGTCAAAAAAAAGGGGAAAAAGTGATCATCTTCCTCAGCAAAATCAGGTAAGGTGTTGGAATATGTTTCTGAAAACAATCATAAAAATAATGTTTATATCATTTGCAAAGATGAAAGACTAGCTTTATTTTTATTAAAAGTTTAAATAATTTAGACTGTTACTGGCATGAAATGGATGGTCAATAATATCCTATCTAGCTCCTTCACAGTTGCATTATTGATTGGCATTAATTTCGATGTGGGAGGTTTTATCAGGTTATGCCTAACTTTGATTATATAAATAAAAAAAAGAGATAGATGAATTCAATATTAAAAAACCCCGCACAATTTAAAGGAAAACTGGCCCTCGGTAAAATTGACTGAAATTTTAGTATGTTGTAGAGGAAGTCGAGCTGATCAAAAGTCATCATGGGCACGAAGCTCGAAACCTATTGTGAATGAGCTATTGAGCTATTAGTGAAAATTTACAATATCATCATCACAATCTAAAACAACACCTATTGTTAGTGCCTATTGTTCAAAGCAAACAAGCATTCCAGTCCCTTAACAGTTGAATAAATACAAAACCAAGGCTACACTCTAATATTCAGAGAAGTTTTTAGGAGAACCATTTAAAGAACTATAGAGAATTTATTTAAACTAGATTATAAAAGATAAATGTCCATACATAAAAGCTTGAGGAACAACAGAAATCTTTTTAATGCAACAATTATTGCTTCCTTTAGTTTAAGTATCAATATAATTATCAACCATAAAATAAACACAGTTAGGTTTCATTGTGTTAAAAACAATTCTTATTGTTCTGAGGAATATCACATAGACACATTGGCTCTGAACCCAAGTAAAGTAGCTAAACCAATTGTTTATGGAATTTAGAAACAACTACGGTAACACAACACCAAGACCCAACCAAGAATTGAGCCAGCCGGAGATCAAATCTGTGACCTCAGTGGCATTACTATGTAAACTGGTATGCAAGCCACTCCACCATTGGGATCGTAATATCTCACTCCATCACATTTCTATGTTTGTAAATTGTAAATAAAATTTATGAGGTGTTATATTTCCAATTTGATTTTATTATTTCATCATATACAATTGTAAATTGTATAAAAATAAAATAGTCAATTGTGAAAATATAGTGATGTCTAAGTTTAGTTAACTATAAAATAAAATCTGTCATTTGAAACTTTTTTGATCAGTCTTCATCCAGTAACATGATGATGTTGTATATTTGTAAAATATTTACATTAACAGTAACATTATAATTATTAATATATTATTTAATATGCTCATTCAAAATATTCATTCTAAAAATTATTATATGTTGATGCATTAAGCAATTATTGGAATAGATGGAATGTGTGTGTAGCAGATTATTTCAACACAAGCATCGTCATCACTAAAAGACATCCACTGCCTAGACTGAAGACTATAAAGGGGGCTCATAATCTCCATACTTAGCAATTGGGTTGGAGATCAAGGTAAAAGATTTACTGTGAATGGAATTTGCTGCTGACGGTTTGCGTATGATTATTACCTCCAGTATCATTATTTGCCTTTAACAATACCCTTAAATGTGAAGTGTTGGTGTGTGCTTTCTACTCTGCTAGATGCCACACAGCTGGACACACAACCCTGCTAGATATTAATTCGCACAACTACCTATACTATTTTAAGCTTTAAATAAAGTTATACAAAATTTATAAGTACCTTTTGGTGGAATGTCATTATTGTAAACTGGTGGCTCATGTATACCCACAGTTTTTTTACTTATTTCATCATCCAATTTAGTATCTAAGGCATCATCAGAGTCGTCGCCACCTTGGGTATCTCCTAGACCATCTCTGACCTCTTCAGAGTCTGAAATAATAATACACTCAGTATTAAGCAACCTTGACAAAATATAACATCAACATAAGATAAATTACATACTCAAATAAGAAAACTTTGAAACACATGTATTGTCAACCTATAAAGCAAAATGATTCCATTTTTATAGTCCCGTTGGAGGCGGGTTTTTATGTGCCAAAGATAGAGTAAATATATTATTAGGTATGATTATTTACTTATTTGTGTACTCTCAGTCACCGTGTTTTGATTTTGATATTTTTTCCCGCCTTTTCGTCGGTTCCCCTCGTGCGCCGGTAGCCTACTCATTTACCTCATACTTTGGCTCAGTAGCAGGAACACCAGCAAAGCATCCGCCGTGTTGCCTATGTGAAGCACTCGCCTTCTCACAGACGTCGGGTCAGTGCTAATGTGTATTTTATCTATGTGTCTATTGTTCGTCACCTCACAGTTAATATATACGACTTTATATTATCTGAGAAACGTCACAGCGGTTGTAATGAATTGTTTTTTCGTCTACATGAGGAATGTCTTAAATAAACCAACCGACTTCAATCAAAAGAAAAAGGGTCCTCATACAGCGAGTTATAATACACGACGAATGTAGTAATTTAGAGGACGACGTAAGCATAATACCGAATCTTAACAGTCTGGGGACGAAAACAGGAGCACAATGGTTGAACAACAGTGTTCTGTTGGAATAGGGAGATCACCCAAAATAGATGTTGAGACACAAGCTAAAGGGGCCAAAGCAACTGTAGTGTATCGAACATGAAAGTCGGCAGCAAATCATGGTATCAAAACAATAATGGGAGCCATGGGCCTGGAGCTTACTGATGACGCAATAGATTCCGATGGTCCTCGCAACTGCCGTCAAGATCATCCAGACCTCTGTTACACAATATAGCATATATATCAGCCAAACTAGACCGAAATCTTTTACAGCTGATAAAGGTCTGAGGTTATTATTATTAACTTATGAAATTATTTCTATGTTTATTATTAACACTAATCGGAAAATTATTAGTTATTGCAAAATATTAAAAGACCAAAACATACAAAACAATCCTGGGATTAAAGAACTTGTGCCATTTATCCTAGCCGTCTAAAGGGATGCACTAGATTCTCCTGATAAACCTGTGTCTAGAATGCTGTAAGCAAGTAGGTATGTTATGTCTGTGTATGTAACCATTCCTAGTAAATGATGTTTGATGTTTTTTTATTTTTTTATCTTAGGATAAGTAAAGAAACTGTTTTTGTTGATTAGGATTTAAATTAACTAAATATAACGTTAAGTAAGTTTCACAGTTAATTTTTTGGTGCTAGAGCCCA
The DNA here is from genome assembly GCA_927399485.1 of Calamotropha paludella. NCBI lineage: Eukaryota > Metazoa > Arthropoda > Insecta > Lepidoptera > Crambidae > Calamotropha > Calamotropha paludella. The sequence goes on along the minus strand of OV656815.1, from coordinate 13,087,723 downwards.
TTCTAGGTTAGTTCCTATTTTTGCTTAAAACTTTGCTTTGCCTAACCCAAGTAAAGACTGAATTTGTGAAATAACCTGATGTAGAACCACGCTTAATTATTCTTTGTATTAACACATATTTTATGATATGGATGAGTTAAAATTTATTATGTGTTAACCACCTTTTTTGTGTATTTTTCTTAATGTATTCTTTTTTAATTATTTTTCTTAAATGTAATATCACCAAATACGCACTACTGACACTATGTCACCAGTTAAAGGTTAACAGTAGTAGTATTCCTAATACAAAACCTAGCATAGTTAAAAAATATATATTAGTAATAATTACCAGGATCATTAGGCGGATAATCATCAATATCTCCATTATTGCTGGGTTTTTGGTTATCAGTTAAATTTATCGCAACATTCTGGTTTGCATTATTTTTAGCATCACTACCAGCGTCTTCTTTTTTATTACTTCCACTTTGGCTAACAGTGCTTGTTGTGAAAATTTTTGACATGAAGTCTTTTGGAACAACTGGCTGTTGATCATTTGAAAATTTTGCTGGTATTACTGCTGGAATGTGTTCATTTACTGGTTTAATAATCGTGGCATTGTAAAGTGGATGTTCTTGTTGATTTCCTGAAGCAGCACTAATTTCTCCATCCTTATTCTCTGTAGGAATAACTTCTGAATTCACATTGTGAGTTGAAGATTGAGTATTATTCAAAATGTTTTTTTGATTGGTAATGTTGGGTTTTAGAGGTTCAATATCATGATTAGACTGAATTGGTTTCTCTATTTCTGCTTCCTGATTTTCACCATTTGCAGATTCAACATTTTTAATAGAAACAACTTCACTTGGTACCTGTGCAGCAATACCAGTACTGTCTTGTAAATGTTTAGTTATTATTTGAGACTTCAGCATTTCTGTGCCCCATTTGTAATACTTACAGTAGAATGTGGAGTCTACACTCAAAATACTGTCACTGCTTTGAATACAAAATTTAAAGCATTTTACTGGGTCATGAAACACAGATTGCACTGTTTTGTTATACAAAGCACCCATATCAGTAAAAGTCCAATCTTTAGCAATATTGCATAGCTGTGATACGTCTTGCTCTGCAAGTATTGTAGAAGAATGATCCTCCGTAAGTGCGAGCTTTGATGCAGCAACGGCTCCGCACAATCGTCGGTTTATGTCGTAGAAAAGCAAACATTCATATTGTTTTTTCTGATATGGAGGGACAGTTACTTCGCAATCCTTGATTTTGTTTTTCATTTGAGTCGTCAAAAACGGGCTTTCGCAGCCTCTAGCGAGTTCGTTCAGAGACTCAGACAGCGACATAGTAACATTTTGAGTAGGTGCACCCCAACTGCCCGAATAAGAGTTGATTACTAACATAGCAACTACGAAACGAAACATAGTGAAAATTTCTTCAAAATATTAATTCACAACATTGATTTGCAGTTTCACGACGGATAGCCATTTGACTTGACAGATAATGTACTCTGTGCTTGACAGGTTGACAGTAGTGAGTGAGTGAGTACCGATAAGTGGTGCTGATCGATAGTGGACTATCGATAATTAATTGAAAGTCTATTGATAGATGATAGAAGCAGGAATATCGATTATAGTATCGATATTTTCGATAGTTAAAAAAGGTCAATACTATTGAAAGAGTGCAATACTATCGGTGCCTGCTGAGTATGGCGTGTCTCGAGTCAGAATCGATTACTTCTTTGAACTCGCCTACTCAAATACAATTTTGGCTGTATTCCGATTCTGAGGCTATATTCCGATCCGAGTGATTTGAATTCTGGACTCGAATTTATAGACGGGAATCAACATTCGAATTTACAATTAATTAAAACAATTTACTTGCTGAGCTACAGTTTGCCCAAAACGCCAGCAAGTTAATATTGCTCATATTACTAGGCAATGCAGTCGCTAAGCATAAAGCTACGCTAGCACCATATATTGGAACTGTGGAAGTTATGGCGTAACAGACATTGCGCCATTGAAGCTGATCCATGGGAGCTTCGCTTTGCTCCGCTCCAATAAAACGACAAGCAAATAAAATGTCTAGCACTACTAAATTATATCAAGGGCTCTAATATTATATAAATGTCGCAATCGTCTTATATCTGGATTCGAATCGCAGAATAAAGTTATGCTTTGAAAACCTCATAAACCGACTCTAATCGATTCCATCACCAAAACAATCTCGATATTTCACTACTTGACAGCCAGACACAGAACTTTTGTTTTTATTTTTTTATTTAATCCTCCCTTCTTAAAAGGAAAGGCAAAGAAATCTAGAGTACATACAGCCTAGGTTGTATTGATTTTTTTCCTATTATAAAGCGCTTCTCTTAATTATATCTTCTTTATTGTAGATTTTATAAATTTATAAATTTCGAATTAGGTTTCTACGTAACTCAATAGTTTATTTAAGTCGCGTGGGAACGTATCTTCTTTGTAGATTGGCTGCAATTTTTAATTAATGCTTCTTTGATTGTTTTTTTCTAAGTTTTCCTTTAAAGGATGCCAGATGTAAGGTATGCCCCATGCAGCCTAGTCTAGTAAATTTTTTTTTTATTTAGACGATGATGAGTGCTTATTAATGTATAAATATTTTCAATGAATTAAATCAATAATGAAATAGTCCCTTTCTCTAGGTTTCAGCAAAGTCGTGGGGTTTTTCTGAATTCTTCCGACGGATTTCTTGACAGAGCGTCAAGAAACAACTTGCGCTGATTTGTTCCACTTGCCAATTTGTGCATGTTTACGAATACTTCATTCGCCTGAAATATGTCCACTGCTATGGAAAATCATTTCCGTCGCGTTTAGCCAAAATCTCCAGGCTTGGCGGGCAGTATGTAAAAGTATGTAGTTCGGGAAATTCCGTTGCCTATTTCGTGGTCTACGTGAAGTAACTACTAGCTCAAGTATCATTTTTTATAACACCTTTAAGTGTATTCGGCTTATACGGCTCATGATTACTTAACGGTTAATAATCCACCATTGTTATGCACTAATATGCGCCATAATTTTAACAAGAAAACCAAAACTACTTAACTTCTTCTAAGTTTAGGAAATTTATCACGAATCATTATTTTAGAGACAATTCCCGCTCACAAATAGTCTATACACTGAACATTTTGTTAGGCAGCATAGATTGGCATGGTACAGACAGTTATCTAAGTAGTGAAACGACAGACAGACAGACAAAGCCACATATTCTTTTATGTCTCATCCTCTTTAAGGAAAGGCATACGCCTAATTTACAGGTAGCTTTTCCTAAAAATAATGGTGATGAAATATGATAATAACAGCTGATTTGTGAACAATGGATCATAAATGCAAAATAATTGTAGAATAAATATACTATTATTAACTTAAATGTAAAAAGTGCAGTTCTTATTGTATGTTTGCCTCAATAACACAGTTATCGTCATTCGGTGTCCAGAACTTGATATTCCAGTCAAGTCGATAACTATATACTTGATTCACAATGAAGGATTATTGGTTAAGTAAAAGAAAATTTATTGCTATTATGCGTTTTGTGTTGTGTTGATTATTTTGATGAATGATTACTTTTTGTATTTTTATGTCACTTACAATAAAACAATGTTCATACTGGCAAGCGACATTCAACGTCTTGTAGTCCTAATATTAACTGTAAATTATTGTTAGAACTGGTTTTCAAGCGGGATGGATTTTAGATTTAGACAATTTAGATGTATTGATTTGCCATATTCTCCATCATTCTCATCTGGATTATCTTTAACATTTGCCAGCTAAAAAGGCCGCTATAAAATGGCATATGCTGTTCCAGAATGCTTCCCTGAAGTTGTTTTAAATCTATTATTACTTTTATTGATGAGATTTTAAGTCTATTATTTTTATTGATGAGCTGTTTTAAATCATATGCTTTGGCTGATGGAAGTGAAACATAAGTTGTAATTTTTTTATTGAAGTGATAACTTCTTATGGTAGGGTAAACCGCTTCGTTACGTAACGCATTACGGCGCTAGTCTGTATGGTTTCCCTTCCTCTCACGCATACGGCAGCGGTAGGCAAGCTCCTTCCCTCTCACCATATTTCGGACCCACTATTTCACCCACAGTGCTCGCCGTATTTCGGACAGACGCTTTCCCCTCTCTCTACTCAGTGTATAGTGTTTAATAAATTACCTTTCCTTACATTATCATATTAATATACATAAAATTTAAGTAATATCCTTAGCTTTTCTCAAGTTAAACAATTTCAATATTAAACAGTCAAACTTAGATTAAGTTTTAATAAGAATGAATGTTTAGTCAATCCGTTAATATATGCCTCGGCTATGATAGTACCTTTTCGATCTGAATCATACTGAAAACTCATGTATGTCGATGGTGAAGACTTTTTTCCGTAAGATTCAGTTGACAAACATGTTTTTTTGTACAAAGGCAACTATTTCTTAAATTCCAAAATAACTTCAGTTTTTATTTCTGTGACTGTAAATATATCTAGAGCTGGAGTTCGAAACCAAATTAATGTATTCTCATGGGACGTAGATACGATCATGCTTTCGAAAAAAATTTTATGACTTCAAAATCACGGTCATTTGGTAAAAACGAATGACCAAGTATGGGAAAATATTGATAAACTTGTTCAAATCTTTAAGTCAGTCAAACCCAACATTAATCTCAACAATGTATTTTTTTATTTTGCCATGGGCTACCGTCAGAAAAAAATAAATAAATAAAAAAAAAAATACGTGGCTCCTTTGTTAGCAATGCCCTCGTAATATGTAAAATGTCGATATGCCTGTTTTTAAATCTTTAATACTAAAACAGTGAACCCATAATTGCGGTAAATAAAAACATATTTGTATAGGTATGTGGTGCAATGGTAGATTTTGTCGCCATCTTGTAGTGCATGCAAAAACTTCTTAGTAATTGACTAATGTTGTTTATGCAATGAACGTCTTTCACATAGTATTATTGGAAGAGGAAAGAATGTATAGACTTACGTAGTTTTTACCCAGAATACGCATCTCCCTATAAGCAACCACTTTTCGACAAAAAAGCATGTTAGAAAAAATGTGTCTTATGAGGTTTTTGAAATGACCGATTCAATCAATTCAATTATGTTGGTGATTGTTTAAAAAAAATTACCAATGAGAAACAATCATCTTTCTTATTATTTTAATACAGTTGTCTTGGTAATGACAATAAATTTCAGTTTGCAAGTGACGAATTTTTTGTCGGATATTGCTTCTATAAGCCTATAATATTACTATATATAATATTACTAATATAATATTACTATATACAAAAATGACACCTGAGTCAATTCTGCATAAAAACGAAGGAATATTTTTTTTTACGAAAAATTTGTATGAAGGTAGTATGAAAAATCCGATTATTTTTGAAAAAAAGGATATTACTATCCTTACAAGTGGTTGTAGCACTATTTATGATTTTTTTGCATATTCCAAATAACGGTTACAACAGCCGTATATTTTTTAAATCATCGATATTTTTTTAATTTAATTTTTCATATGAAACGGTTTCTTTTAATGTCTAAGTTAAGTAACAGAGACTTTTAACAACACGTAACATAAAATAGTATCACGCAGATATCCACGAAAAGAAGGCAGAGGTTTATAGTACACCCACACTTCGACAGCTTTGTTTAGAGCTAGTTATATATCAACACAAAACAAGTCATTTGATTGCCATGTAACCATACTTAGTACACAATTAAAGTAAGCAATTACAATAATAGTCTTCTAATGATAATGTATAGGTGATTAAATGATTTGAAATGTTATGTAACAATGCCAACTACAGACTACATTCACTTTCTTCTGATATGTTAGCTAATTAGTTGAATAGTTATGATTTGAGTTCTAAAAAATGTTATCGACAATTATGAATTTTCATTAGCACATCTTTTAAAACTTTCTAATGAGGGTAATAACTAATTATCGACGTTATGCAATTTGAGGGCTAAAATTTTGCTTTATAAATTAGTTTGTTTACTATTGTGTAACTGCTAACACTTAGGTTTTTTCTGCAATTATAAAAACTTAAAATGGAAAGTTTGATTACCAATTTAGACTTGTTTATTCTTCTTAAAAGTGAAAATACTTCATTTAATCATAAAGTATTGTTTGGTGCAGTTGTATCCCGCATAGGCGATTGCCTTTCTGCTGATGATGGAGTAAGGAGTTAAATGGATGGCAGAAATCCAACCGATTCATTGATAATTTCAATCAAATTTCATTAAAAAAAAAGAGACTGTACGGAAATCTACTTCAAGCAAATATTGATTGGCCAAGTTGTGTGCAAACTTTAGTTATTCAAGAACCAACTGTTGAAAAGATACCAAGATCACACTCAGTCTTTCCAGAACCGTCAACATCATCGTCCATTGGAACAATGATATCATCGTCCGTAGAAACAGTGCCAAAAAGGTCCCGAAAACCATTCAAAGATCTGGGAAGCAAACAGAAAAAGAGAAGATTTTGTGATCATAAAGGGGAAGATTCCATTGAATTGGCATCTGCCATTGCAGCACGCTTAAAACCTAAAAAAAGAAGGGCATGAAAATATAGCAACCTCGAATATATGCTGCAAAATCCTGAAGCATCCGTTAAAATTAATGAAGCGCTTAACAAACCAGTAAAAACTGACATATTTACTCCAGAAAAAGCGCTTTGATTGCTATTTTCACCAAAACTGTCAAAGTGGCTAGTGAATATAGTTATATATATCACGTTGCGAGAAACATCCTTTCGGAAAGGTACTAAGGATATTTATCCAACATTTTATAAAGTGCAACAAACTAAGCTTGTTTGCTATCCTCCGAAGCAATCAGTGTTAGTGACAGAGTCAATGTCTAAGATTAGACTTCAACCTTATTTGATATCGCGGTGGTGATGATCCTTCAATATCTTTCTGTCAATATGCAAAATAAGCAGTTAACGCTGATATCAAAGTGGGGATGTGATGGTGCTTCCAACCAAAAACGATACAAGTAGAAAATGCAGGGTGAGCAAGATGATTCAAGCATTTTCATGACCTCCTCGGTGCCACTAACACTGAATGGTGGAGAAAATACTTTATGGACAATCCTAAAACTACGCTCAGCTTTGTATTGTCTCCCTGTTCACATTATTTTTGTGAAGCAGCGCGAAGGAGTATTGATCACAAAAGACAAATGGTGAAATTAAAGCACTTGCAATGATGGGAATACCGCAAGAAATTTTTTCGAGTTTCCCAGTAAAACTTCAGCAATGTTCAGGATTAGATAAAGAGTTAATTAAAAGATTTGCTGTGACTTTTCAAACAATAACATCTGGCGAGAAGATCATTAAATTTAAGGATTATTTCCGAAAAGCAGCAGAAATGTATGTGAGATTATACGACTGGTACCTACTACATGTCGTCAACCGTATATAAATTATAGATACATGGGACTGACATAATCCAGAAAAATGACTTTGTGCCGATTGGGACTCTTTAAGAAGAAGCATCAGAGTCTCGAAACAAAAATTTTAGGAGGATTTCTTTATAATGTCAGTTTCATAGAGCATTGTCAATATTCAGTATAAAGCAACTGATTATTTTGATTTTGCTGGTACCACTTTGCGTATTGAAATAATAAGCGTTTCAGCACACTACCGAATTAAAAAACCGGTCCGATTATCTGTTGTTTAATGCTATAATGTTATACTTAGGTCGCATTATACTGAAGTCATATACAGTACATTAGTTTTATATTTGTGACGTTAAATCAACATCTTAATAACGCTCTGGATACAACAAAAGTATTACTTGTCTTTGCTCCGAAGGCGAGTAATATTTTTAAACGGTTCCTTACAATTGTCGATATCCATATTATTACACATTATTATGTGATGATTTGGTAAGCCAAAAGAAACAGATGTTTGTAAGATGGATACGAGCATTTGTAAATGATTCATGGGTTGGTTTATATAAAATTATATGAATATTACTAAATGTTTGGTATGAATTATATCCTAGTATGCATAACACTGGTTAGTACCTAACTGTCTAAGAAATATAATTAATTATTATTCTTTAAATTAATAGGAAAAAGACAAAATCATCTAAGTAATAATAAATTGTGTGCATCCTGAGAAGTTCCGCTGCAATTAGTCAATGTGATGTAAACAGTAACGGCCATCCTTCAAGCCGAGCTTCATTGAATTTAGTTAGTTTACTCTAGATATCAAACTTGCTCTAGACTGTTCCGCGCAAAACAAACTTCAGTTAGAATACTCAGGTTTTCACCAAGACGTATAGCCAAGTTTGGTAATTTCATATTTTTTAAAACTGACACAAATGATAAATAAATTTCCAGGCACACTATAATTCTATAAGAATTGTAGTATATTCTGGAAAATGCAGAGATCAGTCTGATGCAGATGCTAGTTCAGTCCGATATCTAAAAGTATTAAACTCATTTGATTTTTTAAAGAAAGTATTAAGAGGTATCAAGATACACTACGTATAGAATGTATTTAGAGGTATCAAGGTACCTCTATAAATTTCTAGTTCAGTCCGATATCTAAAACTATTAAACTCATTTGATTTTTTAAAGAAAGTATTAAGAGGTATCAAGATATACGTACTTATAGAATGTATAAAAAATTGAGATATTGTATAAAGCTTAACTTAATAATAAAGCATTAAACTATTTATACGTTAAGTAGTAAGTATTATAAAACCACAAAAACAAAATATTTGAATAATGATCTTTGACTAAACCAATTCGTCACTACAAACGATACCGTCTCCATAATTACCTTATGATTCAAATGGCATATAACAGGTACAGATGTAACGGATATTCAACAGTCGAGAACAGACAAATTGGGCAAAATATGATACTAATGTTCGTGGTAAGTGCGCTAACTAGCAGCAAAATGGAAAGTAGTAGCGTGTTAGTTAGGTAATTTTGGAACAGTTTGAGTGTCTTATGTTATGACTTGTGTTACAAGCGTGAGCGTCAAAAAAATGTGTTAATCCTTATCCCACAGAACACAACACAACACAGTTGTGTTCGAACAAATGTCGTTGTTATTTTTCATAAATGGAAGGTCTTAAAAACGCAAGGATAACCTGTCTTACAATAAAAATGTCTCTCATCTCTAAATAATAGAAAATAAAATCTATATTATATTTAAAAAAAACCCTAATAAGTACTTTTCTTTATTTACCAGTATCAACCCCCTTCGAGCTACTACGAAATCAAACCTTCGAATAAACTTTTTGTTGCTTATTTTATAAAAATCCTAGCTTTCCTTGTTGCTTCCTCAATTTGCAGGAAGTCGCTTCCCAGTCTCGATTTGGATATTAATAAAAAGGCATTCAAGATATTTCAGAACCCAGTGGCACAGTAAACAGAACAGTAGGTTATCTAAGGCCGCCCGCCGAGTTATTAGCCTACTCTTGCGTTGATCCCCAGGGTCGTCACTTTTACTTTTAGTTAATATTTTCGAACAAGCAGCACTTGATCTAAATTTATGTAATAAAAAGCATATGATGATTGAATATTTGTTTGCGAAATCGTTATTGAGGCACCCGAAAACACTACAATATTTTTTCCCCTTTTTGAAGTCATGATACTCGTAATAATTAATATTATGGTAAGTGGCCGGCGAGAGTTGACGATCGCGAGCGGTCATGTGACGTACGCGCATGCTCACAGTCGCGCGGCACAGCCCGTACTGCCGTCACCTTATTCCCCCATATATTATGCTAGCGTGCGCGTGAAATCGCGTGCCGACACGGCGCGCGGCGCGCACGCACACATTCAAACCGAGAGCGGCACGTTTGTATGAAGATGTTTTACTGTTCTTTACTGTGCCAGTGGTTAGATACAATTAACTATACAAAACTTATTGTAACAAAGCAGATAAAATCCACGAACAATTAAAAAATGGCCTAGCCACATCGATCAATTGATGGCTAGGAACAATACAGTTTCCAATTTACTAGAAATATCAATTAAGGAGATAAAAGTTAGTGTCATTTTTAAAACTAACAACAAGAAGAATGTAGTTTTAAATTGATTATTCCCTTAATATATTAGAAAAAAAGAGAAAATCATAAACTACTTGCATGTTCAGAACATTTATCAATCAATTTTTTAAAAAATTTGAAAGAAACTTAGCATTATTATTTGTTAACAGCAGTTATTGGTCGGAGATCTTACGTTGCGTTTTAGTTGTATTTTTTCTTAATAGCCATATTACTTTCTAGACAGATTTCTTTGTTATTCTCTGTATGCTAGTACCTACATTCAATTTATATTTCTGATCTTATCGTCTAGATAGAATAATAATGTATTTTATCTATTTAAAAATGTAGCCAGTGTTTTTGGAATTTAACCGACTGACGCTACATTTTGAGTCTTAAACCATCCAAATAGCCTTAAGTGCTGTGGGTACAGGAAGCCGCAGGCGCTTCAGCGGCGGCACGGCAATGGTGAAGCAACGTGGCGTGTTACATGCTTCCACACCTCCTCGCTAATTGAATCCGTGTCTAGATCAATGTATATTTAGAGTGTTCAGTTATCTACAACATTGCCTGACTTGTAGGAAGCCTTTGATGTTATTTTTTGTCATTTAAGCATTTAACTGCTAGAATTTTATATTTAACGAAATAATTACAGGAAAAATCAACTTATCTCAGATGGGACTCGAACCCACACCCCTCGCTATCCAGGCGAATGCTCTTCCATTTAACCTACCACGATACCTTGATCGACCCGTGAATTTTTCCAAGTATCTATTTCTTTAACCAGAGAAGTTAAACAGCAAGAGAGTTACCGATTTTTTCTTGTAATCATTATTTACATATAAAACGTTTTTAACATTTCACATTATAACTTTGTAATTATGTTTATAAATTATATATTTTTTAATTCACACTAAAAGGAGATTATACCATTTATTTATGAAAACCATCCAAAATTTTTCTAGGCATTAAATATCATTCAAACACTTTATTTTTGAAAAAAAAAATGTAGGTCAAATGTTCACAAAAATTTTTTTTTCCGAGCGAATTATGACAACACCTGGTTACTGGTCTATTGTATCTACAGGTCAAATATCGCTTTTTTTCAAAATTTCCCTGTATAACGGCCGCTTTGTGCAACGTCTGCAATCCTATTTACCTTTTACACTAAAGGTTTCAAGTAGGTGTTCCATAATGAGCAGATTTTTAATCCAACCATTTTATCCGAGTTATGTGTATTTATTACATTTCTATGAATATAACGTATAACACAAGTCTTTCAGCGTTTTTTTTGGGCTAGGATAATTGGTGTTTATGCGAGTTATATTACTTTAACTAGAGCTCGCTTTCTTCGAAACTAAATAATTGTTAGGAGTAGTCTGAATTTGTTTTTTATTATTATTATACTAAATATTTTTATCCACAGTGCGATCCGATCCTTATTCGGATTTGTGCCATCATATAAACCAGTTTCTCATCTTGCGCAAAAAAAATATTTTCGCTATTAATATATATTTGGACCAATTGTTTACACACCTTCCGAGGCACCTATCAGGTTCGTATGAAAGTTGATTAACCTCCGCAACCACAGGCTTAGCAATGTGTCATCGAGCTCCGAGCTATAAAAGTTATATAACTAAATAAATTATTGTCAGATTTCTTTTTTAATATGTATTATGTATTTAATTACGTTTCTGCCTTTTGTGTACGTAACCTTAAAATTAAAATGCACAAATATCTTTATTTTTAGCTCCAAGCGCTAACAATTTAACAGCTTTCGCATGTACTTGTCATTGTGAAAACATTTATGGTATTTCAGCTTCATACGAAGCGATATTATTTTTTTGGTACTAACTCTACGACACCATTTAATAGCGCCCGTTTTCAGTATATATATGTGGCTATTTATTTACCTTCACAGCGACATAATTGTTCTACTTCACAAACATATTAAAGTAAAATTCATTTGGTGATGAGGGCTTTTAGAACCACCCCATTTTTTAGGCGGAGGTATTGTATTAGATTCTTGTTAAAATATATTTGTAGGTAATATGACTAGTTTAAAGGTAAATAAGACCTCATTTTTTGAAATACCTTGAATAGCATTCGGTCAGAAAAGATTTGCGTGCCTAAAAGATTGATTGCTTCTATTAACAATCATACCAGTGCTAAATTAACTTTACGTTAACCGAAACGAACCGAATAATTGGTTATCTAGGTAAAACCATATTTGTTCCATATAATAGGGAAGTATATACAAAATATTAGCTTATTGGCAAAATATGGCATAAATGTACAAAAGGATGTCATATTAGTACAGAGTTCGGCATATTCTTGAAATTTTTTTCAAAATAATTTCAAGAAAATTATCAAAATGGTAATTTAATACAGCTTTATCTACCACCCACATACTATTGCTTGATATTGCGATCGATCGGTGTGTCGTGTCAAGATTGTAAATATCACAGTCCCGCATGATGGGAATCTGATGAAAGCTGAAAAGACTTAGCTTGCGAGATTTTTTATCAACATGTGGTACGTGGACTCGGCAATCATTGATCTGATCGTAAGCTGGCGTCAAGTTTGGTGAGTTGAAGGTCTCGACTGACCTCGATGGACTGGAGGGGTACGTCCCAGGGGTTATAGTATGGAGTATACATCTGCCTACGCTTCATGCGCAATGACAGAGGGAGTACTGCATATTCCATCGTCAACCCGCGATTGGTTGAATTCATAAGGGATTTCCTCTGAGTCTAAGAGAAAAGGCTGGCTTTGAGTGTTTAAATGAAGGGACAAATGCAGAAAAGCCTATTCTTGAGCACGGCATTTGTTATGAGAAAGTCCTTTCTCTGCTGCCTTAACTTTAGACAGCTTGTTCTTACTGCGCAGCTTGCTTTTTATATTTAATGTATTTATGATTGTAGATATTTCAAAATGTAGTTAAGATGAAATCGTTTGAATATGAAGTTATTATAATAATTCTTAAATTTAAACCAAACCTAGCCCGAAGTAAGCACAGCAACTCTTTGCCTTTATTACAGCTCGAAGACTATTTCTCATAGACCGATTCAGCTTCTTGATAGATTTTTGTGGGATGCCTTCCCACAAAAATCTATCAAGAAGCTGAATCGGTTTTCTATCAAAGCTCCTCAATGATTTTAGCTACTCAAGACTTAAAAGAGCAGGATTTCTGAATTGAACCCACCTTTTCAGCTTATATCATAAGTGCTGGGTGAGATTCAAGTCGGAGCTGAATGCAGGCCAGTCCAATGGGGCAAAAAATACCAAATTCACCCAAGAATTCCGCTATATCACTGGAAGTGTGACAGCGGGCGTTGTCGTGCATCAGGAGGAAGTTGTTGCTGACATATCCAGCGTAAGCAACGACATAATCCAGCAGAATATCAGATATACAGCCCTTTGAATTTAGACCGCCTCCTTGTTTCCCATCAGGCACGAAAAAAAACAGAAATGCCGGCCCACAGGAACCGCTTCCATAGGCTACTCTTTCAGCAAAACTGCACTGAGCAAATCGCTCTATGCGCAGGCCGCATGTAGACTGCCGCTTCGGTCGCTACCGTGCAAGCACATTCTGCTTGATTGCCTAATTAAGATGCTTGCGAGAAAATTGAAGTTGAAAAAAATGGTAAGCACTAGATTTCGACTGAGCGATTACGAATCAAGTAATCCTGCTCAATGTCAACATATCTATAAGAGAATATGAAGATCAAATATTACACAATTTTTTCAGCTGTATAGTGCAGGAAGGAATATGATAGGTGACGTAAAGATTAATTTCTTTAAAGTGCGTCTTAATGGGTAAGGTATTATTTTCAGATGAAGTCAAAGCAAAATGTTATAAGATTCAGATTCTCAGTATAGCCTTACAGTGGTAGTTTTAAGAGCTTGTTTACTCATCAGTTGATATTTTTATTTCTTCACTTGTTACAAAATTTAAAGAATATAGGTACTTATTCCTCTATGATTTCTGTATCCACTTAGTGCGGCAATATAATCCCATTTAGTAATTAAATTATTCAGAGTATATGAACGATATATACATTAACTATGTTCAAACAGAAATGAATAATTAATCGATTGGAAATATATTGTATACCTAATTTAATGAAATGGCTAATTAAACGCCAATACAGTGTGCATAATTTAAGTACCTAATGTCTCAGATAGATAGTATTATGTACTTGGACGTTAAAACTATAATCAATTTTTTGGATTTACGCCTAATAATAATTTATTCGAGAATGCCGTTTGCACACTCATTGAAATCTCCACGCGTCATTTAAACTATAATAAGAAATGTTTTGCTACATTTTTGGATATAGCTAAAGCGTACGATACTTTTACGATTTTTTTCCTTCCTACTTGACTCACTAGAGGCAATAGTTTAAAAGGCACTCAATCTGTTAAGGAGCTACCTGGATTAACGCACTGAGTGTGTGAGGACAGATGACCTTTTAAGTAGCGATCAACCACCAACGCTGTGGTGTTCCATGTGGAAATATAATTGAGCCAGCCCTATTTTTGGCATTTTTCAACTGCTTTTTCAATCTAGACCTAAGCAACGTTAATATTGTGCCATTTTCGGATGATGCAGATTTCATTTTTGCCGCTGATATATAGGAGGAAGTTTATGCACTTGCATCCTCTCCTATAGATTGCCCCAGGACGGTTTCAATAAGGTTTATTGCTAGCTGACTCTCACTCCCATTCCCATTCCCTTATTTTTCATATTATTCATCCTGTTCTTATTCTCGCGAAACCACGAAACTACCATGCACGTTATCACGAAAGATAGTCGCTGCGAAGCCATTTGACTTCGAGGCACGTTGTTGCGATTTTTTTTTAATTTCGACTTATTTTATAAATTGTTACTAGGAGGCTACTTGATTTCTATACGGGTCATTTTTTCAAACGTAAATTTTACGCGGCAATATTTAAAATCGAGGTAATAAATAAAGTTACATGAAATGCTTTATTTTTCCTTCAAACTAGATGTGATTATCTAAACCACTACAACAATAATACTGATAAAAACTTTTCTTAAGGTATATAAAAAACTACTAAACCAAACTTTCATGTTTTGGTGGCTTGTCCACAAAATGGGTTACCATTTTTTTTACGGCTCAAAAAATACATCAGTAGCTTATGTGAAATTAAATATTATATTCGTAATCTGGATCTATTTAACAACTCGGTAATAGTTTTACTTTTGTGGTTAGTGCTACAAGTAATACAACACATTAGGGAATAGGGCTGTGTCGTGCGAAATAGTAAATTTTGTTGAACAAATTTAATGCAACCCTGTGTCGTAAATAACAAACCCACAAAGTCAACAAATACATTTATTGCATGCTTTATTTGCCTGCTGGACGTTAAACAAGGAACAAGTATGTCAGCCTGTCGCGTTATTGTGCAAAAAAAAGAGAGTGCAAAATTCCGAAACTCTGAGAAATAAATTACTTCGGTGCATCTAATTATATATTATTTAAGAATTTATTATGTTAACATATTTATGGTGTTAAGGTTTGGTATATCTTTAAGTATCTCAAAGAGTTTTTAATATTACCCTAATAGAATCTTTTTTATTTTATTCTTTTAGCTCTTTTCTAATTTTGATGATGTAATTTTGGTGGTTTTGGTGATGATGTAATTTTGGTGGATAACCCACCGAATTGCCTAATTGCACCAAAATTATAATTTTGATACCTAGTAGTCAAAGTAAATTAATTTCTTGGTAATGCCCATTATACAATATACATTATACCTACTATATTATCCTAATGTTCTAACATTTAAAAACATTAAGAGCAATCTACACTCTCTCTTAGCAACATAGAATATACGTATTTTACTTAACTAGTCATCAGAAGGGGCAAAGGGCTGAAGCTAACATTCAAGCTTGCAGAGAAAAAATTCGAAGTGATCCCATAAAATCAGAGGACATGCGAAGAAGAGAAAGATGACATAATAAAAAGCTCATGGAAAATCTAGCCGCTAAGCAAAAGTCGTATGCGTCGAATGTAACATAAAACCGAATTAAGAAAGATAATTTTCAAAGATAACACCGAACAAGCAAGAAATACACGTAGAACTCTAACTCAAAAAAAAATCATCTAATATTGCCTTTTTCTAACCTGGCCAAGTACCTGTCAGAAACAGCCTCAGAGTCAGCAAGTGCATAGTTAATGAATCATATGGTCCCAAAAACATATTCCAGAAATAATGCGAAAGATTCCTCAGTCTAATGTACAGCAAAAGGTCTCACATCGCATTTGTATCACATCAATGATACCAGTACACCAGTATATCAGCCTTGTTCATCACTCAATCCATCTGACGTAAGTACCATAAGATCACCCCTTCCTAAAACAGCGCCTAATAGTCCAAGATCAGAAGTTTCCGTAAATTCAACTTTTTTAAGACAAGAATTAAGTAACAAATCAATAAATTACCAAAGGAAAAAGTTTGAACGACTCACACTCAACAAGGGACATTTTGGATTGAGAAAGTGTTTAAAACTGATTTGAAAATATTTAAAACGAAATCATGAAAAAAAAAATGAACAAGAGATGGCCCTTCCTAAATTAATAAAGATAATTATGATAAAAATTGAGATGAGAGTTTAATAATAAATTAGAATATAATTTATTTAATAAGAATGTGGTACATTTAAAGATGGTAGACGATAGTACTGTAAAAAAAAGTCCATTGACACAGCTGGGCATGCAATTGAAACATATTCTAATTATTCGTTGTATTGTTCTAAGTTGTAAATTATGTCGTGGTTAATTTGTATTTTTTTATCAGTTAGTAAAATTAAAAAAAAGAACCTGGGTTTTAAATTTGTCATTCAGAAGTTTATACACAATAATAATATCTAAGATTACCATAATTAAGACTGTCAGCTTTTGTTATACACATTAAACCATTTTGACCCACCTTATTTTTAACAGAACTATTGTAACTTCCAATACAAAAATAGCCATATTAGCTTTGATTCAGGAAAATCTTGTCAGCAGTTTGAAGATCATCAGCTCCCTTATAGTTAATGGTAGAATATGAACGACTTCCATAAGTCTAGTTCATCTGAAGGATACCTAACTGCTCACCGACTTACAGCAGTTGTTGTATCAAATAGTGGCTAATTGGATGAAAATAGTCGCAATGAATAAGTAATAGATTGATTGTAATTTTGTTGCAAAAAAACTGGTTGCTCTAGAAATACCCTCTAAATCTTAATTTAATTTGTACCTTGACCTTTAAATTTAATATAGGTAATGGTATATAGTTTAATATAAGTACCAGTAGGACCTACACGAGTATAGTTCAATTCAAGTGTCGTCGAGTATATTCATGTTATTTCTTACTTTTTGAAGGTTATTTTGACGATAAAGGTCAAAACTTTAAAAGGCTTTATAAGTTTATATTAGGTGTTTCCCTAAAGTTCCAAACTATAAAATTACTTAAAGTTCAAAGACTAGAAATGCACCAAAATTAGGCAAAAATACAGTCTTGTTGAAAATGACCCATATACTTTATTGAGATATTTGCCTGCCTAGATATAAGTCTGACTTCGTAATAGTTCAATATTACTTAGTATAACAATTATATTAAAATTCATCACGTTTTTAAATAAGTGTTCAAAACCCAGTAAAATTAAACTGTTTTTTATTGTTATGATAAAATAAGAGCTTCTACGGAAAATACGGCGAATACGGCACTTATAACAATAAAAAGCAATTTTATTTTATTGTCTGTCTGTTTGTTCCGGCTAATCTCTGAAACACTTGAACTGATTTTCATGGGATTTTCCCTGGCAGATAGTTGATGTTATAAAGAATAACTTGAGTTTCTTATATTTAAGAAACATTTTATTTATACTAATATGCATGTGTTATAATTAAAAGAATTTCACGCGGGCTAAGCTGCGGGAAACAGTTGGTTTTTAAATAAATATGTACGGAAGTTTAATCAACAAAACCTTTATAATATTTCATAGTTTTTTGTGCAATAATAAATCAACTTTGCAAAGAACACAGACTTATAATTAAGAAAACATAACTGAACATCAACAAAAATATTATGCGTATGGGTAGTTCGTAAACTTTATAGCACGTTTTGCATGTTATGAATCTACAAAATTTTGAAACGAACGGAAAAGTAAGGCTAACGTTTATGGCATTAGTTTCATAACATACATTCATATAATATCATAATATACGGAAAGACTTGAACATGTTGTTAATCAAATCATTAAACGTTTTACTTATCCCGATTACCCAAAGTTTGCCTGTAAGTTTAAAATATTTTGTAGTAGTAAATTATATAATGTACAAAAATGATCTTTACCGCAGTGATTTTTGTTATTAAGCTTATACTATTTATCCCGCAAGTTGCAAATGGAAGCTAGAGTCAAATATTGAACTAAATCGCCCAATATTTTCGTGTTCACTAAAAACCTTATACGAAATCATTACAACCTTTTGAAGCCAAAATAAGCTTTACACTATTCATAATCCCTTAGAGCTTTAAAGTTCGAAAGGGTCAGAAGGCGTTCCTGTCATTTGTGTTAAACTGTATATTTTTCCGGAAACTCCCACAAAGGTCCCATAACGAAGTGAAATAGCCAAATAAGAAGCTCTTAATGTCGCAGTTAGCTGAGAATCCTCCCTTGTGAATGCTGGTTCATTAGCGATTTGTTATTGCGAATTGCCGCTAGCACGGGATTCGCAGTCGTGTTTAATCTGAATTTTCTTTATACGCCACTTAGAGCTTTTCGTATACGAGATTTCACGAAGTTGCTTGCTCATGCAAAATTATATTATGCCAATAAAATGCGATGCTACGCTTTTAATATGAGATAAAAGCTTTAACATTCATTACCTATGTAACTTTAGCAAATGAGTACTTATTTTATAAAGAAATGATTTAATTTTTTTGTTTAGAATCAATAGTTTTATACACTACTAAATATGACGTCATCAGATAAAAAATGCAGACACTAATGTTTTTGTAATATCCATATTTATACGTGAAGCAAAAAAAAACTGCTTTTAAGTTTTCGCCATTGGAGTGTGGAATTAAACCAAAAAATATAGGCACAGTTAAATTTTATATCGAGAAGGAGTACAGAAAGTACAGATTATTTTTCTATAATATGCATAAGAAATACACTAAATTAATTGAAATAAACCTTGTGTACGACATATAATACACATATATAAAGGATAATGCCCATGGCCAGTACTTATGTACGATTTTTGTGTCACAATGATTTTCAAACAAAAAAATCGAGTAAAATATTTTTACCACTTCAGTATTTTTTTTACTATTCCTTTTGGCGTTATTATTCTCACTATAATTAGTAGAGTAAGTAGGTAACCGGACATCCGTTTTACCTACTACTAATCAAAACATTTCGTCTGTTATGTAAGGCTTGGGCCAAGGTGCACAAGTAAATCAAATCGATCGATTAAGGATTAATTACAATTAATTTTCGCAGTACTCAGACTTTCAGTATTATTAAAAAAATATATATTTATTCTTACACTCAGAACAAGTATTAATCAATAAGCAAAGCTTCAATATAATAGTTAAAATTTTAAATAATAATTATAGAATTGATTACGTATCAATTAGGTACACTACTTGTATTATTGTAGCTGACACTCGACTGTCTTCGGACGTAAAAAGTGTGTTATATTATTATAATGCAGACCAAAGACAACAGTTAATGGGACTGTAAAGTGTCTTTAATCATTTATTTTATGATTACTCTCGAGAGTAAACGGATGACGTTTTAAATATTCACTGCGACCGAGTCCTTGATGCAGTCTACCCGATTTTTTAGTTTAGATTCGTTATGGAAGGTCTAGCTAATGCTTGTAAGTGTGTCGATCTTCTATTGATCAAGTAAGCTTATAATTATCTTTGTAATAAACTAAAAGGTTTATAAAAATTTAAAATAAAAAAGCGTTTTAATGAACATACAGTTAATAAGTTTTTTTGAACTTACTTTAACACAGCTTTCGATTGATAGTGAATTCATTGTTTTATAAATTATGCATTATTTACTGCCCTGTATAATTGAAATAGATCGTTATAAATCATGGAAGTGGATATCGATTACGATGACAGCGCCCCTAGTGTCCACAATTATTGTGGACTTGAGATCTGTCAAATTATGGCAACTAGATGGTTTGATAACAATTTCCGGATTGTTTTTCAGCGAAATTAAGTAAAATAATCTAAACAGTTTGCGCATTTTAAAAGTGACTAACTTACTTTAACTAAAAAAATATATTATAATACTTATGTACGTACGGGGTTTGAATCTATAAGACATGATATAATATTTCCAGCCTCAAACTGTGCAAAAAGGGAAAAATTTGTATTAGCACAGAATGTGATACGTTAAAGAGCAACCGACAAAGCTACTTACAAAACATCATTGGAGCGGAGTGAACGAAGTGAGCGAAGCTCCCATGGATCAGCTTCAATGGCGAAATGTCTGTTACGCCATAACTTCCCGAGTTCTTAACCGATTTTAATATTTTTGTGTGGAATCGAATCAACAGTTTAAGAACCAGATTGTGACGAAGTCCGAATTTTGAAATTCGCAAAAATTCCCATCGATTTTTTGACGTGATAACGTCTTATAAATTGGTTGCGGCTGGGAGTCACTTATGAAAAAGTGTAACGCTCGGTAACGTTACGATGAGTCACCGAACGAGAGAGAGGCCCGCCGAATGCCTTGCGTCTCTCTCCCACTCAACTATGATCGGTCTGCCGCGCGCATTGTGCAATTTAATTATATTCATATCAATAAATATTCTACCGAGAAAAAGACGTTGTCACGTAAAATCTTCGCCCGTAAAACCGACTTTACAGGCAAAAAAAAAAAAAAAAAAAAAAAAAAAAAAAAAAAAAAAAAAAAAAAAAAAAACGACTTTTTTTTTTCTTTTTTTAGGTATTACGCTCCGCTCCAATATATGGTGCTAGCGTAGCTTTATGCTTAGCGACTGCATCGCCTAGTTAAATGTGAGTATATACATATATGAAATTGTATTTTGATGTTGGAAACGAATAAAACTTGCACGAACTATTTCTTCCGTTGCTTCTACACTTTATAACACAACACGAACTGTGACCCATATCGCGAATTTGAACGTTTTTACATAAAAGTACTTAATAACTATAGTATGTAATTCTATGAAAATATAGCATTTTGACACATGACAGTCCAGAGTTCTTTCATATTTCTGCCACATCGCGCGCTGCTCTCGATTTGACGGTCCTCACCAACCACTTTTCATATAGCTAATAGGATACCCCTAGCTGTCACAGTCTGTCAGTGTCAATAATCAATCTTTTTTTTTTTTGATGTGTAATTGATGTTGGTCGCAGATGATCTTAACAACATACCGGGTTTTGGGACGGCGAAATCCTTAAATGGACCTCAAGCCGAGAGTAGCGAGCCACCATAGTGGTTTTCTAGCTGGACGGCATCTCTCATGAGGGAGTCCCCGAGCCAGCATAGATTCACTACGGCACTCAAGCCGGAAAGGGGAATAATAAATCATCTCGTCTGAATGTTTTATTATTTGTTAAATGTCAATATGTATATACCTATCTATATATAATATCAATTGTCTATTTTTATCTTGATACACCACTTTTTGGGCTTTATTTTACTAATCATTATGAGCTATACACGAATTCGAGTCTTACAACACGGCTACATAAAGTCCATATTACTTTGAGGTTGCCATAACCTAAAACCTATTTAATTTTATCAATATCTCTTAACTTCAAAAGTAAAAATTGTCCAAAGCTGGTACGTTGAATTCATAAAAATAGTATTATCAATTAAACCAATTTTTAACAAGACACAAATATATTAAGTTCAAGACTTTCATCCATACTATTTGGGCAATCTCCTATAAACCTATTAAAGACTAAATTTTCAACTATTGTATTGAAGCTTTGCTTATTGTAAATATTGTTCTATGACGTTAATGTGAAAATTCAGTTAATATAAAGTTATAATAAACACAGTATTTTTATGGCTATTTAGTATTTAATACCCATGTAGTTAATACGATTAATAATAAATTAATTCATTAGATGAATTACATAAAGTACCTGAGTTCAGTTTCATATGTCTGTAGGACAGGGTAGTTTGGTTATTTATATATAGACTATAAACTAAAACCCGTAGATTAAATCTGTACTAGGTCGATGCATTCGCTAAGCATAAAGCTTCACTAGCACGATGTATTGGAACGGAGCGTAATACTAAAAAAAAATAATAATGTTTAGTAAATCTTGAAATTTCATATGAATAAAAACTTTCAAAAGTGCGCGCTTTTTGTTTCAATGGGGAATCCAATAGAGCCAATGTTTTTCATAACTTTTTATTTTTGCAAATTTCAATATTCGTCACTATCTTAGTCGTAAACCTGTTGGTTTGATTCATTACAAAGAATACGAAAATCGGCTAAGAACTTTGTTCGCAAATTTGAAGTCCGACAAAAGAACATACACATTCGTACGTTGAGATCGGAAAGCATTTAGATCAAGAAAACAGGCAGAAGGGTAGAAAATGCAATTATTGCATTTAGTAATATAAACTTGTAAGCCCACGTCCAACAGAAGTGCAACTACTGCTAAAAATGTCGATAATAATAGTTTTAAACAAGTTATTAATGTCATTAGCAAAACAAAGTAAAAATAAATGTTGTCTATATTTTTACCTTAGAAACAAAAATTGGTTTAATAATTACGAAGGTTTTACTTGGAATATTCAATTTAATAGGGACAGAGGGTCGGGACAATTTATAAATATTTGAAGAAATTCTCATTAAAAATGTAACATCAGTTATGAATGGCCAGCGGAAAGAGACAGTGCTTCATACCAGGCTGAAAATATTGGTCAGGGAGCATTAAGTCAATCCAGTGCGGGAAATTAATATTTTAAAACATTTTTGTATTAAATTATTATTTTTTGCGAATTTAACTGTTAGAATTTAATATGTATATACAGAAATTTTTACTACGAAAAATCCAATCTGTCTCAGGAGTCAGGCAGGGCTCAAACCCGCATTATCTCTTGATCCGGGCAAGAATTCTATAAATGGAGCTACTGACACCTAAACACAGCCGTCGAATTTTTCAAAGTATTTCTTAAGCGAACACTAGCGCCATGTTTACAGGGAATGGTACATCGAATGTAAACTTTTTCAAGAATTTAACGATTGACAAACAACTTTACATCTTCAGTATCTTAACGTAAGTAAATATATGAAATAAAAAGCCTCAAGCCTCAGAGGCTTTACATATTATCTTGCTAATATGTTCATTAAACAGAAATCTGGAGTCATGTGTCCCACCCAGATCTCGCATGGAATGCACTCGTTGTAGACTTTGCTGTTGAAGAATATACTAAATCACTCAGACAGTTTTGGTAAAATTGTTTTATGTGATGATATTTATTAAAATATATTATAAATAATTTATAATATAAGTACCATTGATCGAATATCAAATATCCCTCCACATTTTTTCAGGGCTTAAGGGTAATTTAATTTACTTGTCTCATTGAAAAATAGATCAACCTTGGGAAGTTTTTCATCCAATTATTATTTACGATTTCAAAGGTGGACTAAAACCGCACGAGTCAATTGATTGACTTCAGATGACCGTGTGCATAACTAATTCAAATGCTGTGGTCTAATTTTGGGGGGTGAAGGAAAGAGTGGTCGTAGTTCAATGGCTGTTACCAAAGATAAGATGCTAGTTGTGTAAACTTAAATTCAAGAAAACAGGCGAATTCCATACAAAAAGATTCAGCATATATTGCAGATTGAATCAGGATGCGTCCACAGGACTCTTCACGAGTACTTTCTCATGAAAATTATCATATACCTTCCGTAGACCACAAACAGGGCAGTTGCGGTTTCCGAATTATGTTCTTAGCGTGCGCTATCCAACCCGCCGGCAAAGTGTAGAGATAATATAAACCCCCTAAACACTCCTGTCGTTAAAAAGAAACAAGTATGGAGGTATATATTAATTTAGTTTATATTTTTCCGTTAAACAAAAGAATAAAACTGTCGTGAAGAACTTGATAACTCTACTTACATAGTTTTTGTGCGATGCAATAGCTTCCTACGGCACTGTGTTGTAGGAAAAAAATAACAACTCGATATAACGTAACTTTTTCCTGTGACGCTGTATGAATATATATATATATATCCATATTTTGCGTATTTTATTTAATGAAACGAGATCTACGCTTTGAGTCCTAAAAAATTTGAAATATCGTAATATACTCTTATATCAACTTATATTCAAAAATCGAGCCAGCGTACGTAAATTGACAAAACAAGATATCAAAGCAACGACTAATGTATAAATCGTTTTATCTAATTATACTCAATTAGGGGAGCTGAGGCAACTTATTACAATTTTTGGATAATTGTCAGTATGATAAAAGCTATCAAATAATTTATATATTTGATTGCTTTTATCGTCAGTATGTCTATTCAGCTATTCAAATATGATTGAAAAGTTATTAAAATTTATGTAATTTGTTTACAATTGACAATTTAACCAAAAAAATTGATTGTATCAACTTACCCCCGATTTGGGGCTAGTTGTTACATTATCGGGGCACGATGTTACGGTAGATAAATAAACAAAATCATCAATGATAAATAATTTTTTTATTATTTCAAAATGTTATAAACAAAAGAGTTTACTTGAAACAGTCTTCTCACATTTATCTACATCGAAATTTTGAAGATTTTTTCAAAAAATAACATGATTTCGGCAGGACCTCTTTAAATCTTATATAAAAACACAGAAACTTTGTCTGCAAATAACAAATTAAAGTAAATACTTGTTAATTATTCTAATAAACTTTAAGCAAACTAAAATACTTGATTTCTAACATTTTTAAATATATTATAGAAAATTATATAGTTATTTATATAGAGGTAGGTAACTATATCACATAATAATGTTAAATTAGTCTTCATCAGAATTGCAATTAATGCAAATGAATGAGTAAACATTTCCCGTTACACATATGACATGAGCCCACATTTTGCATTCTTAACATTCTACCCAATCTTCTTTTTAGAGGTGCTGTAACTTTCGCTTTTGTTTAGTGTGTAACTAAACAAAACCTTCTTGACTACTTGTACCCCTTTCTGTAGTTCTTCTACAGATTTTCATTATGAAAAATTTTTTTTTTTAATTTTAAAAATATGAAGACGAACGGTACAATACAAGGTATGGTAATTTTTTGGGGTAAGTTGTTACGTGTAACTGGCTATCGATAGTAGAAAAAAAGGTTAAAAATTCTGAGAAAATAAAAATGTAGATATCAGGAATCAAAAAATTCGTAAAGGATTTTTTACTTACTTGGTTGAAATCACTCGATTGAGGTTGAGGTAACTTACCATTTTTATGTAATGCACTATGTTATAAGAAAACAAATGAGTCCAATTATGTCCACCAAAAAGTTTGAAATCCCGGTAAAAAAGGCGTGTAACTTCTTACCCTTGTAACAACGTGCCCTCGCTCCCCTACCGATAAAACGTACGTAACTTGATATGTCAATTTATACTTACACACCATAAAGTTAATAATGAAATATCGTTTAATATACTTATACATACTTGAGTTAAAGGCATTCTCTATTCTTACTGAAGATCAGCCACTAATAGATATCAAAAAATTGACAAGTTTTTCTAAAATATAAAAAAGGTCTGCGTATTACGATATATACGTAATATAAATCCAAAAAATTAAGTTAATATACTTTCAGGTATTTTGCAGGCAGAACTTTAATTCAATTAGTCTAGTAGAGTTGCCTTATCATAAGTTTAAAATGTATGTAAAAAATAAGCTCATGTCCAAAGGTTATTACAAGGTCAACGAGTATTTAATAGATCGCGATGCATGGAAGTAATATGTGTCATTTCAACATGACACTATTTATTACAGGTTGTATCATACAGCATTAGCATTTGTTAATTTTTTTAAACTAATTTCTTACTGGTAGTTAAGAGTATGACATGCTCTCTTAATACATTTCTTAGGTGGTGGCATGTGGTGCGGATCGTTACGTTCCCTAAGATATGGTTGAGCGAAGCGATGGCTGTATCATGCGTCATGCTCGTGAACGGGTGCTGCCTTGGGAAATGGGTCTGCTTTAACCTTCAGTATTCAGTATTGACTAATACTAAACATAAATCTTGTTGTTTTCTTAAATTTGTCGTTTATTCCCTGTATGTTATCGCAATGTTCAGAGATACTTACTTTAAGTAAGTACAGATACTTGTTGACTTTGTTGTAATCAACGAAACAACGAAATAATGATATCATAACACTATTAGTATTGTCATAACAAAATAATTTTGTTTTTTTTTTGTGGATTGTGTATGGTGACGACGTATTATATTGTAAATGTCGTTACTTCTGTTAAAGCTGACGAGTTTCTTGCGCCCATTCTTCTTGTCAGTTAAAAGACGTCCTGAATGTGTGGTAGGAAAAAATGTTGGACGATTCAAAACTACTTATTTTTAAGTGCATTTGAATAAAGTTATTTTCATTTTCACTTTCATTATTATTTTATTTATTTATTATTTAATTTTATTTTAAATGAATTTGTTTTTTGTTTGTTTTGAATTTCATTTTGATTTAATTTTAACTTTGATTTTATAATTCTAATGTTTCCATGCCCTTGCAGGGAGTCCCATCGACACTATTTTTATGTACCACCTTTTTAAACCAATGTAACATGCAATAAACAGTTTGAATTTGAATAAGAAGTACTCATTCATCTTAATTTATAAAATTGTTCAAAATCAATGTTTTGATGTCCAATATAAGATGTTGTTTCTTTTTCTCCATTTTTAGAGGAAAATCCATACCACCTAAAATTACTCTTCAATCAATTAATACATTTGAATTGCACTGAAAATTATTTTTAGGAATTAAATAAAATAATGTTTTTATTGGTCAACCACTAATGCATGGGGAATGAGTTGATAAGTTGGGCAAGTATGTTGATAGGTCTAATATCTTACAAAATAAACAGATTCTACGAGAATACTGAAAATAATTTGAAAGATCACAAAAGATTATTCATAAATCAAGCAATAAAGGTGAGTCTATGATGAATACGGATTTTGGAGGAAATGTCAAACTTTAAAATCGCTGTAAAATTGTCATTTTGGACTTATCAAGTTTTTCACTCCATGCACGGAATTATGCTTTGAAATTTAATATTTACACGACGATTTATGGGCAAATCGATTCAAATTATATTCCAACACAAGATGAAAAAGATAAAGTAAGCAACTCTTGTTATCTATTTATTCCACGAACCTTTTGACATGTTCTTAGGGAG
The DNA here is from genome assembly GCA_927399485.1 of Calamotropha paludella. Classification (NCBI taxonomy): domain Eukaryota; kingdom Metazoa; phylum Arthropoda; class Insecta; order Lepidoptera; family Crambidae; genus Calamotropha; species Calamotropha paludella. Next base: position 13,060,253 of record OV656815.1, on the reverse strand, counting down.
TGAATATTATGCGTCTTTTTTAGAAGCAAAGTTTTGTAATGTCTAACGCGTCACTACATTTACTTCGTCTTTCTACGAAATATTTCATTAAGATTCTTCGTGATTACTAACACTTACCGTTTCAAGGAAATAAATTTGGAACCTTAGCAATATAATATGACTTATAATATAAATAATTTAAATTAAGTGAAAATAGATACACATTTTAGTACTGCATTTATTACAAACATTCATCATTGCAATTAACTTATGAAATGCCTATTTGGTAATTATCTACAAGTTGAATAATTTTGGTGATCAATCTTAATTCTAAATATTGGTTCTCATTAAGTCACACAGTGTAGGTATATACAAAAAAATAGCAAGAGCAACGCTTACGATACAAAAATTGCACCAAACCAGCAACACTAAAACATGCTAACTTCCCTTATTTAAAATGGTGTCTTGAAAACAGACAAGATATGGAACATTCTGAAATTTCCCGTCAAAAGTAGTTATATATATACCCTTTGGAGAAGCAGGCATCTGCAAAATAGATTATGACTGCGGATCGTGCATCAGTGGACTCGCAACTCTGAAACGATCGCGGCTACCTTGTCTTTCGTTTTGGTAAAGCGAAACGCGACAGTGTGAATTCATAATTCTAATGTTGAACATGAATAGAAGCGATTTGGAAGTTGTTCTAGGAGCGACTTGAGCAGTGATTTAAGAAGCGAACTCAGCGATTCAAAGGAATACAGCGATCATGCTTTACGCACACAATTGGGATATTATGCTACGGTTCAAGAGTTATTTGCTAACGACTACGGCTAGTTTATTAGATGACTTGTTCGGGAACTATGTTTGGAAGATCTTTTACTATGTGTCATCTATTTAGGCGAATAACATTTCCTATGACCACAGAGCGTACTAACAATAAATTATTATATTTATTTAAGCAATTTGAACAACATTTGAAAAACAGGGAATTATTTACATTTTAACCTAAAGTAAAATTACAAGAGCTAGTTAATTAAGAGTATGTAATTAGAACTTGTATCAAGAAAGCTTTTAGCGACTGATTGATAAAAAATAGTGTTAGTCAAGGTTTAGGCAAAGATTAAAGTGTGACATTCATTAGGGGCAATCAGTCAAGCGAACTAAGCAGGGCAGCCTTCCGACAGGCAGCTACTTATCTAAATAAGATCAGTGCTGCGTGATGGATTTTAAGACCCTCGTCCGGCAAGCGTCGTTTTATAATTCAACTAGCCTTCAAGCCTGTGTGATTTTTAAGAGAATTGAACTGCAAACGTAAGGTATGAAAAAAATTATTTCCTTTTTAATGTAACTAACATGTAATAGAATAGAATAGAGCAGAGCCATTCTGTATGTACCTAATTACATTTCACTGTCACATTACGAGCTTCATCGCCTACAATCTTCTGCCCTTTTTTATTGAATAAGTTGATTAATGATAAATTATTATAATAGAAAAATACTAGAAAAAATCGACTCGGGTCACAAGTGAATCTCAGGCGGGAATCGAACCCGCAACCTTTGGAAATCCGGTCCAATGCTCTCCCAATTGAGCTACCGAGCCTTGCGAACACTCGTCGAAATTTTCTAGTACATTCCTGATTTTACGCTGTAGGCCAGCGTTGTTTCATCAATGAGAGGAACATCCTCTCGTATTCGAAAGAAACATTTTTACAAATGTTTGGTCAATCGATTAAGATGCAACAGCCATGTTAGATTAATAATTTTTATATATTTTATGCATTTTCAATGCGATCTTATAAGATAAATTATTATAATAGAAAAATACTAGAAAAAATCGACTCGGGTCACAAGTGAATCTCAGGCGGGAATCGAACCCGCAACCTTTGGAAATCCGGTCCAATGCTCTCCCAATTGAGCTACCGAGCCTTGCGAACACTCGTCGAAATTTTCTAGTACATTCCTGATTTTACGCTGTAGGCCAGCGTTGTTTCATCAATGAGAGGAACATCCTCTCGTATTCGAAAGAAACATTTTTACAAATGTTTGGTCAATCGATTAAGATGCAACAGCCATGTTAGATTTATAATTTTTATATATTTTATGCATTTTCAATGCGATCTTATAAGATAAATTATTATAATAGAAAAATACTAGAAAAAATTGATTAATGAGTTCATAAATATTATCAGACTGTAAAGAACTTGTCGTCTGTCTATATTTATTATATAAATTATTACCACAATTGTAAAAGACATGTTAATTTTAAACAGCCGTTAATTATGTTATAACTTGGTGACAAATTGATTTTTTAGGAAAAGTTTGAAAGCAATCATTATTTTGATGCTTGTTTTATTTCTTTAAGAATAGGCCAAATTTTAAATACTTTCAAACGTTTTAAATAATGATCTATAAAAAAACGTGCTGAAAACCATTCCTAAGCTATAGCTATACATATATAAGCGTTCTTGAATGCCCTTTTGGGCTCGGAACCTTTTCAGTGATACTTTTCAATAAACCGATTTTTTTTCTTTCTATTAAAACACAAATGCGTTAAGCAATTGTTAATGTTGCGTGCAATATATGTTACTTCATTTTCGGGGGGTTCAGATGTGCCCACAGTCTCCAGGTGAGTCCCCTATTTAGGTCAGCTCATGGGAACAACCACTCTTTGTGGTTAGCGTTGAAGTTCCCCAGAAAAACAAGCTCCACCGCTAGATATCGCTGAGTTGTCAAGCCTCCCCTCTCTGTGAGGTAATCTATGAGCCGAGTCGTCTCCCGGTCACCGCTGTGCGATCGGTAAACACAGACGTAGAGCAGCAGGGGTAGAGACCCTGTGTCCACCAGAAGCCAAATAACGGAAAACCCGGATTTTTCAAAACATCGGTGACGCCTACAGCAAATGTAATTACGGACGAACACACAGACCCCTGCACACATCTTGAACTTATGCTCAAGCGTGTAACCAGGGTAGTTAAGGTACGTCTCATCCGACGGGGTTGCTATCTGAATCTCCGTTAAGAAGAGTAGGTGCGGCTTCTCGGTCTCCAGATGGTGATGGACCGGATCATGATTTGATTGCAGTCCTCTAATGTTCGCGAGGTGCACTTTTAATGGGAGGAAGTGCAGCCGTTGTTTAACTTTCTTCTCGTCCTTTCTGATTCTAGTGGTGAATGTTGGGGGGTAGGATTTTCAGGCGAGACGTTACTCAGTCGACCATTCAAGTTCTCTTAGGCTAAGCTAACCACAAAAGGGAACTCACCTGATGACTGCGGGGTCACTCGAACCTCCCTGAATTGGCCACCGGGTCCTCCCATCTAGTCGCCAACTGGCACGGTGGAGCAATTCGGGATTTTTCGCGAGTTGGCGGGGTAGCCTTTCACGCGTAGTAAGCGCGCTTGTTGGGCTCCCTCCTAACTGCGGTCAGCCAACGGCTAAAACCGTGGTTCTGATCCCGCTACCCTCCAGAATGAATTAGCTGGTACAGCACCAAGACCGGCCCTAAGCTGTACAACTGACTTATATGACTTTCCCCTTTCCTCCGGACCTCTGAGGTGATCAGACGTGTAATTTGCGTAAACAATTTAATTTATATTATTTTAATTGAATTAAACTAGTCAAAAATCAAATTGGTATATTAGGAGCACATAAGTAACTGGAAGTTGCTAACGATTAGCGAAGAGACGGCTTTGCACACACACAGCGCACGTGAGTGAACTACATTTCTATGTAAACAATACAGAGGTCTCATTGAAGTGGATGAACAGCTACTTTGTTCGTTATCATCGCGACCGACCAGTGAACACAGACACCCGAGATAGTTTTCAAGAGCTCTCGTTATACTGGACGGATACTTGTTTCGTATGAAGTCGCCGCGACCGTCCAATATCTGCTGACACTGACCCTGTATGTTAGGCTATTTAATCGCTTAACTTTTTGACTCCTGGTACTTTACAACAATCGAAATAACTATTTCCACGCATAATGCCACTACGACACTCCCCTCCTACCTCGGCCGCTGCGACGGCTAAACCGGTCGAGCAATCGCTTGCTGCATCTGCGCCTGCGTCGGATTGTGACTCGCTCGATGATTATGTTTCGCAGCGCCAAAAGCGCAAGAGGACCAATACCACGGATGTGCAGCTGACAAATTTCATGTCGGAGATGAGAAGTTTATTCTTTAGTTTTAAGGAGCAGCAGGATGCCAAGCTTAATAAAATATGTACAACGATCGAAGAAGTGAAAACCCAAAACAGCGATATTCGAGCTTCCATTGAATTTTTATCGAATAAATACGATGCTGTTTTGGAACAGGTTAACACATTGAAGATAGAAATCTCACAAAATAAAAATTACATTGCAGCGCTAGAAGAAAAACTTGAAAAGTTCGAAAGAGGCTCCCGTGCTACTTGCATTGAAATTAAGAACATACCAGTGCTCAAAACGGAGTCAAAACATTCTCTATTGAAAACAGTAACTGACATCGGTTCTTGTCTTTCTGTAACAGTACATCCACATGAAATAAAAGACATATTTCGCATAGGCTCCAATGATTCCGAAAATAAAACTATGATAGTTGAGTTATCGAGTGTATTTGCGAAAGACGCGTTATTGAATGCTTATAAAAGATATGTTAAATCACAGGGCCGATTTACTACGGAGAATCTTAAAATTCCTGGACCTCCCGTGCCTATATTTATATCTCAAAATCTCACGGCTAAAATGCAACGTGTATTTTATGTAGCTCGTGGTTTTGCCACAACTAATAATTATAAATACTGTTGGTCAACGAATGGAAGGGTGTTCATACGAGAGAAAGATGGTGCTACTCTTCATTGGATTTAAAACGAAACTGATTTACAGAAGCTTCCTAAACAAAAGTGACTATCTATTATTTGTTTGTCTTGCATGCTTATTCTTCATTTATTAAGATTGATTTCTCTAAAAATATTGTTATCTGATTGCTATTTAGTTTTGTATCATAGGAGTTCACTATTTTTACATATACTCACACTCACACACATAATCGCATTAAACTCATACTCCAACACTCATTTGATTACCTTCATGACTGATCACTATCTACTTTTCATTTTTACAACTTTAAATTATACAATCATACTCACAATTATAACCAGAGACCTTGTTACATATTTTATAAATGTTTATTTTTGTTCGTATATTTCTTGCTATCGTAAAAGTCTTGATTATGGATGAGCTATTAAATATAAATTCGGAATTAGACCATGTATCTGTTTGTACCGCGTATACTTGTTCACCAGAAGACTCTTCTAACTACTTGCCAAATGTGCTACATACTCTGAGGGTCCTTCATGTTAATATAAGAAGCATTGGCAATAGTGTTAACTTCGATAATCTGTGCATTCTCTTGGATAAGCTCTCTTTTGAAGTTGATATTATAATCCTGTCTGAATGTTGGTTGAGTAAATGTTCACTTGTACCGAAGATACCTGGTTATTCATCTCATCGTTCCAACTATACCAACCAAAATGAAGGGGTTGTTGTGTTTTTGAATGACAACATTCACGCATCTGTGGAGGAGCATCAATTGGATCAGTCAAATTGCCTTGTCATAAAATGCTCTGAAGAAGTTGCCATTGTTGCGGTCTACCGTTCACCATCTTACAAAAATATCAGTAAATTTTTGAATTCTCTTGATCGTTTGTTGCCTTCGCTTCAGTCTTTTAAAACAGTTGCTCTAATTGGGGATATAAATATACATATTTCTCCCGAAACTAATGACGGTGATGCCGACAAATATCTTAATATGTTGACTTCTCACGCTATGCTACCTGGACATTACTTACCAACCCGCAACGTAAATTGCCTAGACCACGTGATAATTAGAACAAACAGAACGGCTGTCGATTTGGTACTTGATTCTATTTTCACTGACCACGCACCTGTATTATTTTATGTTGGATACAACAGCTACATCAACAATAGGAAATACAATTGCACAAAAAATCGACTTGATATCGCAGCCTTTATTAGGGACATTGAAAATACGGATTTTTCATCGATTTTGCAGGAATCCGATGCAGAGAACGCAGCTAATTCCTTGGTTAATATTGTGTCGAAATCTGTGAAATCCAATACTCATATAGTCACCATTCCATCTAGAAAACGTATTGTTAAGCCCTGGATTACCCCAGGTTTACTCCGTTGTATTCATCATAGAGACAAACTTTTTCGCAAGTCTAGACAGGATCCTAGCAACATTATTATTGCTGTGTCATACCAACGTTATAAAAATTTCTGCAATAATTTGTTGATAAGAATTAAACGGGAGTATGATCGCTCACAGTTCGATTTAAACAAAAACAGCGTCAAGGGTACCTGGAAAGTAATAAGAAAAATTACTAATTTGAAACATAAGAATACATCCGACGCACTTTTATCCATGTCCAGTGATCCAAAAAGTTCCGTTGATGCTGTTAATAAGTTTTTTGTCAGTGTTGGTGACACATCAACTAGCTCTTTCCGTTCCAATCACGATTATAGATCTGAACTACCTGCGATATCCTCTCGGGACTCTATGGGTCTATTTGCTACTGATGAGTCAGAAATAGACTCTATAATTATGGGTCTCAAGTTAAGCAGTGCTGTTGGATGGGACGGTATTCCTGCCTCTCTTTTAAGGGCTACTAAACCTATTATGCTTCCTATATTGAATCATGTTTTTAATCTCTGTCTCTCAACCGGAGTATTTCCAAGTGTTTTTAAAGAAGCGATTGTTCACCCAATTTTTAAAAATGGTGATCGGGACAGTGTCTCTAATTATAGACCCATTTCCGTGCTTTCCATATTTTCTATAATATTGGAAAAAATAATAAACAAAAGATTAATTAGTTTTCTAGACATGAAACAAGTTATTTCATCTAATCAATTTGGCTTTAGAACAAAAAAATCAACCGAGGACGCCGTTCTAGAACTTACTGGTTCTATAGTTAAAAACCTAAACAGAAAGGTAAAGTCGTTATGTCTATTTTTAGACATTTCAAAGGCTTTTGACACTGTCTCCACCCCAATCCTTTTAAATAAGCTTGAATGTTTAGGGATCCGTGGTCAGGCTTTTAGCTTGTTTGAAAGTTATCTGAGCGGCAGAACTCAAAGTGTTACAATAAACGGTACTAAAAGTGATGAGAGAGCTGTCACTTCAGTGGTTCCCCAGGGTAGTGTGCTCGGGCCAACTTTATTTCTTATTTTTATTAACGGACTTTGTCAGTTGTCCCTACCTAATTGTAAAATTGTTACATATGCCGATGATACAGCACTTCTTGTCCATGGGCAAGACTGGAAGGAGGCTTGTACTCATGCTGAACATGCTTTGGGAACAGTCAATGCCTGGCTCTCAAGTAATCATTTAGTACTTAATCTTAATAAGACCTGCTACATCACATTTGCTCCTAGACTAAAATCACAACCTGACAACATATTCACTATATCTGCGCATGAAACTCTTTGTCCTTCCGTAGGCAATCTCTCGAGTAATATTTGCAATTGTTTTAAAATCCAACGTCTAAATCATGTGAAATATTTGGGTGTTGTTGTCGACAGTGTTATGTCCTGGCATGAGCATGTCCAATCGATATCTTCTCGTATCAGAAAGTTGATTTTTGTTTTTCGAAAACTGCGAGGTAGTGCTGATGAAGGTACATTGAAGATGGCCTACATCACTTTAGCTCAAACAATACTTAATTATTGTATCTCTGTTTGGGGCTCCTCGACAATGACTAATCTCATCCCGCTGGAACGGGCTCAGCGAGCGGTGCTGAAAGTTATGGCATTCAAACCCATCTTTTATCCAACCGCACAACTTTATGAGCTATGGCAGGTTCTTTCCGTGCGTAAGCTTTTCGTTTTATCCGTTGTCCTACGAAAACACAGGTCTTGTAATTTCAATCCTGAGTTAGCTTTGAATACTAGATTGTCAAACAGAATCTTCAAAGTCGAGAAATGTTCTACCAGGCTGACCAGCCGTCATTATTTGTACATTAGCTCAGTCTTATATAATAAAACAAACAATAAATTGCATTTTTTACAGCTTACCTCTACACGAGTGTAAGAAAGTTTTGTATGAGTGGCTAGTTAGCATAAGATATGAAGATGTTGAGTCTCTGTTATAACCAATTGAAGACAAACCGAAACACACACACACACACACACACACACATTCATTTTTTTTTTAATTGTATACCGTTTAGATTTAGTCAATTTATTTTCTTTGATGTATAATTGTTGTTAATTGTATAGGTTCGAGGTGGGCGCTAACAACTGCGACACAGTCTTTGACTAATGTAGTTGTTAACGTTATTTTGTGTTGTAAACCATTATTATACATAAATAAAATATTATTATAAATATTATTATTATTATTATAAGCAACCCCTATTGGTACTGGTACTCCCGCCCTCCGACGAAACACAGCAAAGCTGCTTGGCGACGGATTTCGGCAGGATGCTGGTCGCGAGCCAGGCGTCCCCTTACGGAGCTTACCACCGCTGCTGGGATCATTAGCCGTCACCACGGGCCGAGTTGGTTAAATACTCTTTGAACGCAATGTATAAATCCCAGAACAATAACTTATTGTTCTGAGGTATAAATAAATAAAAGACCTTATTTTTAATGTGACAGTCAGTCAGTTTTTTATGGCTCTGGAACTCGGTATTTTAGTAAAATCCGTAGGCTGATGAAATAACTAAACGCTTAGAACGATTCGTAATAGCAAGAAATATCTATTTTTGCTCTTCATCCTACTGTATTTATTAAAAACAGAAGAATTCATAAAGCAGTTTATGTTGCTGATAAACTTGTATAAATTTATATTTCAGACTGAATATCGGAAAATATTTACAAAATTTTAAGCTACAAAACGCTTCCAATTCAAAAATATTGTGCTTGCCAGCTAAAAAAAAAACATTTTTTGCAAGTAATGTATATTTTTAAATGATTGTTTTAAGTGGTATATATCTATTTAAAAATAAATAAGTATTTTTTTCGGAATCTACAAACTTTGCTATTTTTCGGTGTCTTTGAATCTTAGGTATATGTTTAGCCTCAGATGTATGGAAGAAAGAAAGGCTCCTTTTAAAACGGCATTCGATTAATTCGAGAGACATGTTTTTTAATAACTCATTTCACAAAGTAATAATAATTTGAGCAATCGACATTCATTACAGAATAACGGAATTTACTGGCGTAGAGCAGTGTATTGGAAACGACGTTAATTACTCATAATTCGGCTGTTGGACGTGCATAAGCCTATGCTCAATGTCGTTATTAAACGCGGTCAATATACTTGTTATTTTATCACAGTTCATTTATTTAACTATTGTTATTATAGCAATTTATCTTTACAACATAGACTGCCACCATTACAGAAATAAAGAATTTAAATCTAATATATTTAGCTTGACATATAATAAGAGACTTTTCCATACTACTACTCGGACTGTGTTTATTTTAAAAAAATGAATAAGGTATCTAAAAAATCTACACTGGCATCGGCTAGCGTGTTCAGCTTATGTTTGCGGAGGTTATGTAATTTTCGGATAGGAAAACTTAATATGGCATACTCCTCCGTGTTCCCGTAGTCACCAATTCGCATTAGGTCCGCTTGATGGCATGTGCAACATTCTAGCTGCAGTGTTTTCATACATAAATAATGTCTTTGCATTAGATGTCAACAGCTCGACTGTAAGACGTCAATTTCTAGACGCAAGCTTCCCTTGCGAATGCTATGATCTCCACGTTAGGCCGGTGGAGTGGTGGATCGCAGTAAAGGACCATTATTTGGAAAAAATTGCTGCCCATTTTATGATTTACGAGAGATATGTGGTGATTCCCTCCAGTGTGATTAGTCGTTACTACCGATGAAATATTTAGTGCTAATCTACTTTGCCGGGCACAACACGGTGGCACTATCTATCAAATGGATACAATATATCCATCAAGTATCTACTCACTTACTTACTTTACCGGACTTTCGCAACTATATCATGCAGAAATTCTGTAAAAATTTCATATTGTATGGAATGAATTTTTTTTTATTTAGAATGGGTTCGCTCTTGGTCCCAGTCAAGCCCGGGGGCCAAGACAGGATCCACGATGGAACGAGCTAACCCATAAGGTGCCTATTCACCCTGGCTGTGAAAATGGTCGGGTTATAAATTCTCGGAAATATAGATGCAGGGAAGAGGTAGGAATAGCAACCAAGAAAGGGTGATAGCCCACAGTGCGTCTGGATATCCGATGGAAAAAAGGAGATGGCGATATGAGCCAAGTAATTCCTGAGCACACTCTCCAAAGTACAATCTGTAGAAGACCGATAGACAGGTAACTTTGCGGCGATGAGCTTAGGTATGAAGCTTGCTCTTTACCAATTTGCTGTCACTAGTGATCCTCTCAGCTCTGCGCTGAATCGTATCCAGTGCAGCAAGTTGGTATTTTGCTGACACATCTCAGAGGTGGCTGCAATATTCCATGCAAGATGGGACTTGAGCTTTATAGAGAGTTAGGTAATTGCTGTCCCGGCGTGAAATATCACTTTACCTTATTTAAGACGCCCAGTTCTTTAACTGCAGTTTGAGCCATGATGTTGGCACCGAAGTTGAGGTACAGATATCTCGGAAAGTAGGAGTGTGGTGGAAGGAACTCCTTTTTGCCGTGAAAAGACACGCTTGTGTTTTGGAGGCGTTGAAATTAACGAGGTTATTGTCACCCCACTGGGAAACGTAGCTTAACCTCTGGTTCATTCGCTCAACCATGGCCTCTCTCTACAGCATGATGTCGTCACCGCTGAAAAAAAAATGCAATGCCGTCAAAATAATGCAACTGCATACTATTACGAACCACGTAAAATTATCGTCCGTAAACCGACTTCACAGACAATCACATTTTTTTTTATTTCTCTAAGATCAGTAACGTTACATAGTGTGGGACCTTATATATGAAACTCCTGTTTTTTGCAATCTGAATAGCAAGAAGCTTAGAACAGCAAGTATATTTTCTTAAGTCAACTTTAGTTTCTAGTCTTGAACGAATGACTATCAACCTAAATAGATACTTTATCCTTTATAATATTTTATTAACATAATATATTGAGAATATTATTTTCATACATATATAGAGAAGACAGTAAGTATATCAAGTGCCTTAAATAATTCTTAAAGAGAATCTCTAGACTTAGATAAATTTCGCTCAGCGTTCTTTTTTGGAGGACAAATCTATTATCAATATTAGCCATTAAGCCCCAGAGCAATAGTCCAAAGAACACTATGTAAGGCGTTGAAGAAAATCATCAGATAGGAACCTTATTTTTTTTAATTTAATTAATTACTTTTATGTATAAAGAATAAAATGTGCATATCTTTTCTTTGGTTACAGCCTAAACTTTAAACTTAAACATAGCAGACTGAAAAAAAAATTCTTCATTATTATTTTTTGTTATTTAAATATTTAACTGTTAGACTTATAAATTTAAAGGAATTTTTACTTTTATAAAATCAAAATGACCAGCTACCTGGGCGATTGCTCTTCCAGTTTATCGATCGCTAGTTTGCGTTATTGTAGAATATAACACAGTTTTCAAAAAATCAAAGAAAAGTTTGCCTATCCTGAAAAAGGATCACATATCAGCATAATACCTAACGATATTCTGTACCACTCACTTTTAAACGGAACTATTTGTATCCAAACGTTACCCCAGAGATAAGGGTTCAAATTTCATCTCCAAGGAACAATGTGTGAGTTTACTACTCAAACGGATTATGAAACGCTACTACGGTTAATTATTTCGAAATGCAAATTAACTCCAATGGTCAGCTTTGGCCTGGTTACACGAGATAATTACAAAGCCTACCTACACAAGGTTTAGAAAACGACAACTAAAGCCTCGCCCGCACCGTTGCAGAGACATCTTTTATTTATTGTTATGGATTGTTGAAGATTAGGTTGGCATTTATTTACAGCCATTTCAGGAAACTATTTTTATCTAAAATTGATACCTCAGCAATAATTAATAAACATGTGTATACTTTTTTAAGATTATGGCTTCGTTAAAGGCTCTTTTATTAGTCGGTAGTTGCAGTAGAATACCTGCAGCTAGTTGATCTCACGATTAGTTTAGGAATCTAACTGCAAAACTTTGCTACCTGTTTGAATCCTCTGGCAGTAGTTAGCATGAGAAGTACATTCATGTACTCTACCCAAGTAAACTATCAGTGATTTAAAATACTTATGCACCGTAATGTATTTTATTAAATCCAATCCTAATTCTTCGAGTCTTTTATCTCTGAACTATTTTTAAAGTATGATAACTTGTATCCAGTAAAAAAGCGGTGCTATCTGGAATTTGTTGTTATTTTATCAACGTCAGTAACGGCAAACTTACGATTTGGTGTCTAGTAGAATTTACTTTAAACCCCTTTAAAAATTAGATAAGTTTTAGGAATTAGTGAATTTCATGATGAAGTTATGTATTTTTTATTTGAATACATAAAAAAAGATAAGTACTTAGACTTATCTTTATTTTTTGCCTTTATTAACAATTTAACGCTGTAAATGAAATGATTTCATAAGGGTAATAACTAAGATATACTAAAGTATTAATGCTAAAGTATTAATAGTCAATAGTTCACAATTCACATCCAGTGGTCGTTTGGAATAGGACACCTAAAATACACATTATACCATAATTAATGCGATTTTTAAAAAGAAGGAAAAAATGTATTGATAAATCGAAGATAACATAGCCTTCTCATAAAGAATGATCTCTCTCAGACAGAATGGAACGAAAAACAGTCTATTTTATCCCGAATTTCGTCTGTTTGCTTTATGAACTGTTTCATTTTTCACAATTCCGAAACAGAACGGAAGTTAGTGTCATATGGACGCTCGCTTGTTTTATTCACCTTTTTTCAGCAACATTGCTTTCAAAAGCAAAAATAAGTGGAGCGCACGCCAGTCTGCTTAAAAAAGGACATCCAACCTCCGTAAAAAAATGCATAAACACTAGCAAGTAAGTTTTTTATAGTATTTCTTTAAGAAGGTAATTGACGGTTACAACGGTAGCATTCACAGGATCATTGTAGGCAGTCGGACGTTCACCAAAACAAATCGACCATTTCGCCTTTCGGGTACTACCCGCGGTGCAGGCCCCAGCAAATTTAGGGGGAAATTGTACGCCACCCACGTTTTCCCTCATACCTTCGTTATCAGCCTACCATTTATTCCAAATATTGAGGCCGGCACCAACCTCAAAAAATGTATGGCATAAAGACTTTTAGTTTTTTACAACGTAAAGTTTTAATTTCTCGCTTTTTAGTTATGAGTTGGATAAATTACAGTTCTTAGCTAGGTTTTTTATACTCTTTACTAAGCGTAAGATTCGTTACAGCAACTCTCTTAACTCACCTTATTTAATGAATATTTATTAAACTTTGTACAAAAACTGAACATGCAGACCACTGCTAGTATAGGCTCTTGTAGAACGCATTATCCCGCTCAGTTTGCATGTATTACCAAAAGCACATTTGCCATTAAAATAATTCTTTCACCAAAGAAAAAGTCTTAAGGATGAACATAGAATACTTCTAGGGAATCAAGTAGTCTAAATCCGGCACTGCATCTAAGAAGAATAATCTTTATGATTATCTTCAAAACTACGTACTTAGTTTAAAAATCCATGGGACTTTCAGATTGGAAATATTGTCTCATAAAAAATAAAGGAGCTTTTCGAGGTGACCTATTTATAATTAAAGACGACGAAGATTGGTCAAAGGACACATTTGCCTTAAATGATAGTAGCTATGCCGTTACTGTGAATGATTTGAATACGTTTTAAGGAAATGTTATATAACTCAAAATTAGTTACAAATTGATGAAATAGCAATATTTTATAGTTTTAAAATATTTTTAATCAACCACTACATCATACATTTTCATACAATTTGTTTTACTTTTAGCATAGACATACAGGGAAAAAAGTATTATCCCAATATATAGACGGATATGCAAAACACGTTAGCTTCCTTCATGATGAATTCAAACAGAATTCATTTTAATTATAATTAAAATGAATTCTGTTTGAATTCATAGTTCGTTAAAGATATAATAGTATTTTAATATATTAAAATACTATTATATCTTTAACTAAATGTGTATTAATATAAAGAAGCTGATTTGTTTCTTTGAACGATATAATAGCTGGAACTACCAATCGGATTTGATAAAATATTTCTTCAATTAATACCCCAATTTATGAGTCAAGTTAAAGTTAAAAAGAACGCTAAGCAAAATGTGGTGTTTCGTCGAAAAGAGAAATGACTGTAACCTACTACTACTTTGTTATATTCTAAATTAATGTCATAATAAATTGACTTACTTAACAATTCCATAGTATTCGGTACATTCACAAAGAGAAGTACTTAAATATGTTATCGCTAGTAATTAATAGCAATGGTGCTTAGTAATGCATTACGACATTAGGTCAACAATACAAACAGCTTAAGACAAAAGGGGCTAAACGCTCGGAAAGCCTGAAGCTAATAAACGCTTTGTATTGCTACATTCGAAGACAAAGATGATAGTTTAAGGCTATTGTTCTAATGCATCAAACACCAGTACTGTATCAGTACACTATAAGACAGAATACCTATAATATTACGGTCACATTCTGTGAAGTCTAATCACATGATACCCACATAGAACATTGATAGTTATATTAGTTACATAAAGGATATTTCTTACTACGGAAGTTATGGTTTTACTACGATTTAGAGCTAAACCTAAATAGTAGTAAAACCAAATAAATACTTGATTTTCTATCACCTGCCATTCATCATTCATTTATTTATGTCTTAGAACAGTTAAGGAAAAATAACTATATACTGGGAACAACATCAAAAGAGATATAAAAATCTAAAGCAATAAACTTCTGTAATAACAAAAAATATATTAATAAGTTAATATGTTGAGATGCAGAATTAAATGTCTTAATCGATAATATTATCTATACTAATATTATAAAGCTGCAGAGTTTGTTTGTTTGTTTGTTTATTTGAACGCGCTAATCTCTGGAACTACTGGTCCGATTTGAATGATTCTTTCAGTGTTGGGCAGTCCATTTATCGAGGAAGGCTATAGGCTATATTTTTTTTTTCAAAATTAGGGATCCGTAATAAAATTACTATTTTGTAACACAAGGTGTAAAATCGAAAACCTATTCTTGCGTGCGCTGCAAAAACTATTGACAATAGAACAAAATGATGTACTACGGGTTTGTAGATCCCATTAGACCTACAAAAAAGTCCGCGAGAACATTTATCTAGCTATCATGGTTTAATCACAATAACCGATTTTGTGTTCAAAATAATTATTAAATCATCTAAAGAAAAAAAACTACGTTAAATATGTATGGTAATATTAATCTTTATAGAAATTAAGCATTATGTTATCAAGAGTATTTATGTAGAAGTAAAATACTTTTTGTTTCATCTCAATCGGATATTTCGTTTAAAAGTTATCACGCGTGTAAGATGTTAAGAGTTGGTACCTATGAATGAGTTATGGGCCATAGAGTTTTTTATCAACATAAAATCCTGTAATAATCTTTTTCGAAATATATTTGTCGATGATTGTAAGTATAAGATCTTTGAAGAGTATAATAAATACATTTCTAAAATAACTCAGCTAAGGAAATCCACGCGCGCTTGATGCAAGCAAGACAAGACGCATGCAAAAGTGTCGGGATCTCATTGTTATCTACACTTATATTATAAGGAGGAAAGATTTGTATTTTTGTATGTTTGAAATAAACTCAAAAACTACTAAGCCGATTTTAAAAATTCTTTCACCATTGGAAAGCTACATTCACGCTGAGTAACATAGGCTATATTTAATGCTAGAAAAATTTAAAGAATTTTGTCCACCCGTGCGAAGCCGGAACGGGCCGCTAGTATAATATATTAGTATATGGCTGCGGTTCCACTGAGGTGGAGCGGAGACGAGCTGTCACATGGCTTGAAATCCACATCTCTTCTCCACTTCGCTTCAAAGGAAACAGCATTAGCGGAGAGGAGCGGATTTGTATAAAATATCGGGAAAACAGGGTAGATTAGGCGCTAGTGCCGAGAGAGGAGCGACGCGGAGCGGAGAGGGCCAGGGCAATGCGGAGCGGGGCGGCTCACTCACACGCATATTCATTCATTTCAGTTAGCGTCTTGACGTCATCAACATTGCACGCGCGTAAAAAAATGAATGAAAAATTTATTGAATGTTTTAAGAAGTTTCCATGTTTGTGGGATACACAAATACCCACCTACAAATGCAATGAAACGAAGGATGCAGCGTGGGAGATTGCTTTATTTTTTTTTTACCGACAACATGACAGTGAACACGTGTTACTGGGCACTCCGCTCCACACCACTCCGCTTCAGCTCCTCTTTTCACAGCTCAGCCCCGCTCCTCACCGCTCCGCTCCGCCTCAGTGGAACCGCAGTCTATGAGTCTAACGCAATGAAAGTAACGAAATCGTTATTCAGATCAATGAAAGTTGTTGAAGCTACTCATAAGGTCGCAATTATTAAATGATGTGTTGGCCACTTGTATTTTATTGTTATTTAATATGAATTCAAAATGCACCAAGAACACTCCGTGATTAATTTTGTAATTTTTAACTTCATTTTATATATATTTTTTTTATATATATATAATATTATTTCTAGATTAACGATGTACATTATTAGTCCCACCAAATAGTGCATTAAATATTGAAATTCGATTAATTACCATTTTTGAGATAAAGGATGTTGAATGTTATGCCCAAAACCATAAAAGAAATTTAACTTTGCTAGAAACGCATGAATGGTTTATTCAAAACCATTTTTTTCCAATTGGCTTTGGCTCGTTAACACCCACCCACAAGTCCAGTGCGAATAAGCGGGTGCTAACTACTTCTGGTGCAGCCGGGGTCAAAACCGTATTATGCCTTTAAAAACCTGGAGGGAGACCATTTTTTGTCACCCATTCAGAGACCATCACATGTTGAATTTGCTAAATCTTCGTAATCTTAGGTAAAACGCGCTATCCGTTGTGCCATCAAGCTCCACAAAAACATTGGAATTGAATGTTAAAGATTTAACCGCCGATATGTATAGAGTCAGCGACTAAATCGAGAATAATGGGAACCCAATGTGAGTCAGCTGGGACCTGTGGCAAACTAGACTATAGAGATCAATCAACAAATCTACTACTACATAACCTCTGACACCCCAATATTTAGTAAAAGAGTCGCAGATATTTAGTAAGATAACATGTTGCATGTTTTAAGTTTTAATCCTATTACGTTTCTTGCTCTTCAATTTCTCTTGACTGTTGTTAGAATACCCTTAGAAAAAATAAAGTTTTATTTAAATGTCTACGTCTTCTTATACGAAAATTAAGGTGATATTTAATATTAAAATATCGAGTTTTGGTGAAAAACACGTTTAGGGTAGAATTAATTATATTTTTTCATGAAGGAGCTTTTTAAGCAATGGTTAATTGGCGGTACTTACTCCACCTTTTTGCTCGTCATCCTTTTTTATTTTGAGTATTTGGGCTTATTCAAAAAATTCGTTTGACATAGCAAACAATTAAAAATTTACTTTGGATTTCTTTCTTTCTTTGGGTGATAATACGCCGCGGCAGAAGCCTACCAACTGAAAGGGGTTTATTCCTTTAGTACCACCCAGGGGCCACGTATGGAACATTGAGGGTTAAATCCCACGGACGTGAGCAAAGTCTATAATAATAAAAGTTGTATCTTTAATGAAATATTATGTTTTTTTATGATATCATTAATTTTTTAATACCGTTAATATGTTGTCGACTCCGTGTAACTTCAATAACAACTGATAGGTTTGTTTCAGTAGACACACAACTTATTCCGCGTGAAACTTAGATACACGCCCTAGCGTAACACGATTTGTATAGAAAATGAAATAAGCTATAATTTCAAATCGCTGTTAATAATTCAAATATTGTAATAAAAACACGACGGCCTTGTTTTAGAATATTTGCTTTATTTTTGGCTATTTTTATTACCTTAATTTTTAATTTCTTTTAAAATAAGAACAAAGAAGCAATTTTTACATTCAAACGCGTTTTTCTCAAAACAGGATGCAAAAAATTACATGGAATGTGCGTCACAGGGCAAAATTGTAGGATTAAGTAATATAGATTTACATTCGGGAGTGAGATCGTAATTTAATAATATATCCAAATGTATTGATTATTTACTTTACATTTTTTTATGTTATTTTTTGGATATATATTAACAATTCAGTCATTACAATTTTCAACCTGTTAAGTTAATTTTAAGTGACTATTCAACCGAGCTAGTATTTTTTCATATAGAATAACTTTACATCTACCCACGATGTTTAAAACAGCTGGTGCCTGCTACTTGTAGATACTCCAAATTCGTTTGATAACAAAAACCTATTTTTATCTTACTGCACTGTTTTACTACTTTTTTAGTGCAATGAAGATTATAAAAAGTGTAATAACAGTAAAATATATACAATTTTATAATACGTACAAGCAGGAGAAATAACGCAAGTCTCTTAAAGCGACGAAATATATGCGACGTAATTTTGGTTTCTGCCTGGGTAAAAGGTGTTCTAAATTGTATACTTAGTCCCATTGACAACAAATATTAATGAAAGTAATACACAGTTGTTGGAATCGATGTATTTTATGAAAGCTAAATAACGAAATACAGTTTAAATCATATATTGGTCAAACTTAAAAAAGTTTTTTCATTTAGTCCTAATGATGTCACTATTTTGTTAGAATCAAATACTCTCAAGCAGTTTTGTAACAACAAAAGTACTGACTATTGTTCCCGATTGCAAAGTAAGTCTCGACGTTAATTTGGAAAACCAAATGAAAGGCATTGGTTCTGTTTAGCCGTAGGTACATTTGATCCCTTCGGGAGCTGCGTTGTTAATTATTGGGCAAAGTCGGGGACGGGTGCGATCGAAATTGCAGTGTAAACAAAACATATCAGTTAATTCACTGTTCTCCCTAACTGCTGCCTATTTTCGAAATTCTAGCATTGTTACAATGTGTTACATTTAATGATTAAATTAAGGCTGTTTTTACCTTGTCTAGAGAATAAGTTAAGCAATATGACTAGGTAACACCATCAGTGTTCTGGAGACCTTTCCTAGAAACAAGATTTAGAGAATCATTTGATTAGTTTAAGTGTAGCTATCAATATTAACTTAACTTACTTTTAATTTTTTATCAAGCAGAACTACTAAGAAAACAAAAATAAAATATATCTGTTAATATTCCTTATCTTCCTTATGAGTAATAACCCAATAAATGATTAATATAATTTATTGGGTTATTACTCATAAGGAAGAAATGTTCTGTTGTAGTATCCTAAACACCTCTTTCTTTGTTTACATGCTTATTTCCACGTACTTTATTATTATATTCAGTTTTATTTACTACTAAAAGACGGGAATTAACAATAGTCATTCTCATATATAAGTGAAAATATAAATAAGATGTAAGGAGAAATTCCATAAAGTTTTGTTGTGATCTCGACCGGCGCAGTACCATTGAACGAAGCGCTGTGAGGCGCTGCCGCCGCCGTTGTTATCGTTGCGTGAATTATTCAGGTAATGGGTCGCATTTACAACGTACGTGCCCCGACATTCATTAAAACGACTAATTAAAGCCCCAAGATTCCAACGAATCCGCCTTTTGAGACAGCCTATAATTTCTACATATTTCTTTGCAGAAACGTCGACTGGAATTTTCATAGTACCTATTCGTTGCGCCGCGCGCCGCCGATTTTGGAGTTGTGTACGTTATAAGGATTATATTTCACTCGTTGCTTACATTACAAATGCTATTTTTGTACTTTCCTCATTATTTAATCATCTAAATGTTTTCATATCATGTTTTCTGAGGTGCTGATTTTGAAATCATTTTATATGCCTGCTCACTCGGTAGTATTAATGAGTCAATGACATCACAATACACGTGTCCATCACCACGATTCGGATAGTGCCGCTATCAGGCCCACAAATTAAGGACTGATGAATATTCTTTTATTTCTGTGCGAACCAGGTTCGAGAAACATGATATACTATTCAATTGTATGTTGTCATAAATTGTGAAAGTAAAATAACTTCCAAAGTTAGAGTGCCTACACCGAATGAAATGCCATGATTTTAACTTTATCATAAACATTTATGATATTTGACCTTTACCTTTGCAACGGTAGCAATCCTGCCTTTAGCACCGACGACGGTCCTAGGTTCAATTCCCGGAAGGGGCAGATGTTTGTGAAATGAATAGGAGCATTTGTACCTGGGTCATGGTTATTTATGTATACTTCTATAAATATTAAATATATATGTATTATAAATCAATCCGTTACCCTTGTATCACGTTACTCAAGACATACAGGGATTATTTTAGGCTAGACTGGTGATGGTAATGCATTGGATAGTGGCATCGATGTTATATCGATATATCAAAAAATACATCGATGTTTTCCATACATCAATTATTTTCTGTCGACAGGAATCAGGAATTTAATAAGAAAGTACCAGCTAGCCGCTAGACTAATTGGTGTGAATGTGAGAATAGTTATTATTATTAATACGTACAAATCTTTAAAAATGTGTGTTGATCTTTTAAATATTACGTTAAAGCGTTGAATAAAATCAAGGAATTATAAAATGACCATGCTAAAAACTTAAATACCAGTTTGTTTATTATTAATTTAACACTGTTTGATTTTTTTCTTAATTCATTGTATATTTGGCTTGAATAAAAACAGAACAGAAAGAAATTATCACTTAACTGATTTGTCAATTATCTTTCTTAAGATGGTAAAGTTTAATTGAGTCGCAAAATCTAAATAGCAGAAACGACAATTGTGAACGTTGTTAATATTTCTTTAAAAGCTTTTATATTTCCACTTATTTATGCTAATTTGAAAGTCGGTACGGAGTAATAATAAAGTAAAAATATCACAGCCGGAGACACGGGCTCCCGTAAAATGGTTTCAGCGAGCAAACTTGAAACATAATTTTTTGCCATTTGCCGTACCCTCGCTCGCTCTGTGGGTTTTGCTTTCTGGTTTAATGAAGTCACATTTGAAAATTTAATTTTGTACTTTGATAAATAAGGTATTAATTTATTGCTTCAAAATTTAGGACTACATTTTTTTTAATATAATAACTTAAACAATTTAATTTATAATTAAGATTTACTCGGTGAACTGGTTAGCGCAATTGTTCTATTTTACCGAACAAACAGGAGTTGCTTAAGCAAGCAAGATTTGCAAGATTCGCTGATCAAAGAAATTGTCTTAAGCTTTTTCCTTCTTTGTAAGGCAGTAATCAGTACTGGACTAGCACGTTCGCTTATGGTCCCACTATGCCTACCGTGTTTCCGTCCATAGGCTCTTGCCCCTGTAGTGAAGACATTAATAGGCTGATGTAAACGAAGTAGAATTTGAAGATTAAATTGATAATTGATAGTGTTCTGTTCGCCCTAATGTAAAAACTATGTAAAACTGACATCAATATTACGCTATTACTAAATGAATTGTCTCAAAATCGCCAATTCTAGCGCATCACCAGATGTTATGAGTATATTGATGGTATTGTACGAGAAATACTTTGCACTTAATGATAAGCAACAAAGATCTTTTTAAGTAGTTACAATACGTATGTTGAATAGATCCTATATTTGCATATTTGAGATTGAGAAGGTGGGTGAGGCAGTCAAGATCCTCTCCGCATTTCGCTATCCTAAATTTCACGCCCTTTAGTCACGTGTAATAATAAATTAATATTTTCTGGTTGAAGACTCACACGAAAAATACTTTGAAATATGTTCTTATGTTTCTTACAGTATTCCAATTTGTTTTGTCAAAAGTGTCGTAATATTCAAGTGTTCAATAACACATCGCTAACGACCCTCTTTTAAAATCTACGGAGCAAACGTGTGAAAATGCGATGCTGGCAACACAAGAGATTCCGAGTGTTGTTGTTGAGTTATTTGTGCAACAAATAAATAATGTCATGATCAAAGATAATAACGGTTTTTCATATTAAGTTGAGAAAACACTTTTTATTCAGTCGTTGATTTTGAAATATTTATAAAGAAAGAACATTTATTTTGGACTCAAACACAACAACAACAAATAACAACAACATGTATATAATTAAAATGAGTAACAACTTAAAAGAGAAAGATACATATAAAATAGTAAAAAGAAATTTTAAAAACAAATTAAAAATAAATACAAATATGGTGTGTCTGAGGCCAAAAAAGGGACCCTTTTAGGGCCTCAGAGGGAGAGCATTGGACCGTTTTTCCAAAGGTTGCGGGTTTGATTCCCGCCTGAGAATTCACTTTTGACCCGAGTCGATTTTTTCTAGTATTTTTCTATTATAATAATTTATCTTATAAAAATTTAATACTCTTTGTAGAATGAAATGAAATAATAATAATAAATATTTAACTGGCAAAAAGAAGCAGAAGGTGTAAACTACATATTCGGTTGATTTTATTTACACCAGCTTAGCCTAGATCAAGCACTACAGGGCTTGAGTTATGGATACTAAGTCATACGGATAGACACACACAAACATATATATATACGTTCGTTCACGTGGTGTTTTCACGTGAAGTGAAGGCCTCTGCCCTTAATGAGCTGATGATGGTGGAAATTATTATCCTTAACTATTATATTATGTATGGTGGAAATTATTATATTGTTATATATATATATATATATATATATATATATATATATGTATGTATAAAGTAGACCAAAATTCACCACGAAGCACCATCTAACAGAATCTAACTTTACCTTTGCAATAATAGGCGACGGCGGCTACGCTAACATGCTGATTGAGCATTATTTATACAAATGCAAGAAACGACCAGCATTAAGAACCTGCTCAGAAAATGCTCTTTTCACAAATAAAAAATAAATAAAATAAATATTTCTCACATTTACACCTATTAGCCTAGACCAAAGTAAGCACTGTAAGGCTTGTGTTATGGATACTAGGGTTACGGGTAAACAAACATATAAGATATTTGGATATTTAATATATCTAGAGATATATATATAAATACCCATGACTCAGATACAAATGCTCGTATTCATCACACGAACATCTGCCCCTTCTGGGACTCGAACCCAGGACCTTCAGTGCGAATGGCAGGATCGCTACCGTTGCACCAAATGGTCGTCAAAGATTGTATTGATAATATAGGCGTATCTTAAATCTTATTGGAGCGGAGCAAGCGAAGCTCCCATGGTTACGCCATAATTTCCCGTGTTCTTAAGTGATTTTAATATTTTTTGTGTGGAATCGAGTCAACAGGTTTAGGAGCAGATAGTGACGGAGCCCGAATTTTGAAATTTGAAAAAATTCCCATCGAACCAAAAAAAATTTTTTTTTAGGTGTTACGCTCCGCTTCAATATATGGTGCTAGCGTAGCTTTAGGCTTAGCGACTGCATCACATAGCAGAAATGTGGCCTCGTGAATGCTAAAAAATAACAATAGATACAAGATTTTATAAATGTATGTCAATATTTCCAAACTAAAGTTTCAAAGTTGATTCCTGTAAAATACAAACACCATAGTAAAATACAACTCCATAAAATTAATCAATCAAATATCAACTAGTTTACACAAATAAAACTGGGTGGATAATTTCTGTGGAATGATAAAATTTTACAGACGCGTTAAAATGCTTGAGAAATTTCGTTAGCTTCAAATTCAGTCCATGGATAAATAAAGCTTCACCTCTATAATTTGTAAGAAAGTCTGTTATTTAGTATTATTACACCCATTTTGTAAAGTACGCCTACATAATGCGAATGAGTTGGATATATCATTACGACACTATACAGAATAATTGAGTTCATATTTTAGAAAAAAATACTACTTTAATGTTATTGGTACTTTGAGAAGTTTTTTTGCATGTGGTATTTTTTTTCAATACGTTAATTTAGACAACAAAACATCAATAGCACAAACTTTTTAAATTATTTTTATTTAATCAAACTACATCAACAAATGTAATTGTCATTGTTAGAGAGGCCATTTTGTTATCACCATTAAACATAAAAGGTATTCTGCGATGTTCAAAATAATTTTTCGCTTAAAGCACTTGATAAACCTGTAAGCCAAATATTTTATAATGAAAATCGCCTTAAGTGGAACGGACATACATTACAACATCAAAGATACAATTTTCATCCCATAACTGAACCCATATTGGCTTCTGCATATATTAAGTTCTATGTGCCTATAAATGTATATGGCAAGATGGATTTTACGAATACTAGTATGTATCTGTCAGACAATTTCAAAGCATAAAAATAATATTGTATGTTTTATTAAATATGCGTTTATGTTAAGATATAAACAATTCAGTCGTTTTTATATGACACTACTTGACATCCCGCCTGACAAAATAAGTTGTTTTTTTAGTAAGAAATTAACGCTATTACGCTTTTTATTTACGGTTAACTCAATGGTCAAAACGATCTTTTTATTTCTGTCTGAATGGATATAGTATTGTATCCGGTTTCTATAATATGAACAATAATCTAGAGAAGGGGGAAAGTATATGATTGTTTAATATTAACTTATTAAAACAGAAATTTATACCTACAATTTAAACTGTTGTCGAGCTATTACCCTTAATTATATACTTAGTGCTATAAGTAAGTGTTGTTAATTTGATATTGAGGTGATAATATTACACGTAAAAGGTAAGGTTGACATGATAGCATATAGCGCTATCATTATTTAATTAATATTTTAGTTACAAAACCAGTAATTAACAGAAATGAAAGGGGTAGTTATCAGTATTAGTTTTCTAGTAAAACAACTTGACGTATATATTGACATTCTTGAAGATAACTTCCAAGAGAACAGTAGCTTATTTTAGTGCAGTTTATAAAATGGATCAATTATCATATTTGAGTTTGGCTAAGCATGTAAAATACTTGCGTGGCTGTGGTTTTTATGGATTGGACAAAAGCTCACCGAAACATCTCAAATTTCTCCATACTATTTATCGAAGATCAGTTTTGTTGTTTTTCCTTTTGTATACAGTTCAACAAATTCTGAAGATTCACGAAGTAAATATTTGAATATTATGATATCTTGCAATTTCAATTCAATATCTTTATGGTTTTTCTTTATTGAAAGATATTGTTCCATGCTAAAGATAAAAGTGGGATGATATCGTACAGCATTAGTTCCTTATTTTATATTTATTAATCAAATATTAACGTAGCTAAGCATATAATATATTAGAACCAAAACATTGTTTGCAAAATAAAAGTATTTTTACAGACATTGAATTATAAGTCTACAATACTCTACCACAGATTATCAATTTATCAAATTTACCACAGATTATTAATTTATCAAATTTGGTCCGCGATTTTCGGTATTCTGAATATATAAAACCTGGGTGTTCTGAATTCACTAGATTACTTTGAAATTTATTTAATTTCCCACAAATAGTAGAGGCATGTATTTTACTGTCGGCCTTTTGATATTTGTTTATTAACTACATTATTATCTAACATAGCCATACCGATATCGTTTATTTAATTTGTGTTGTGTATTGTACCCTTTTATTTACTTTTTGGAAATGTGGATTACATCAATTTTGACGTTGACTGACGACATACATGATCTGTGGTTGATCGTTTCACGCTAAGTCAACTGTGTTTGTTACTTTTTTGAAACCGCTGAAACTTTAAACCAAATAAAGAGGATTAAATAAATCACTTGAAAGTAACTAGGCGATGCAGTCGCTAAGCAAAAAGAAAAAAAAAATTGTTTCGATGGGAATTTCTGCGAATTTCAAAATTCGGTCCTTCACAATCTGGTCCTAAACCTGTTGATTCGATTCCACACAAAATATATTGAAATCGGTTAAGAACTCAGGAAGTTATGGCGTAACAAACATTGCGCCATTGAAGCTGATCCATGGGAGCTTCGCTCGCTTCGCTCGCTCCGCTCGCTTCGCTCGCTCCGCTCCAATAATAGAAAACCAAAGGGGAAATAACGAATGTCGCAGTAAATATATATTTATATATCTATTTAATTACATCTGTTTTAGGATTCCAAGTAATAAGGTACAGAACAAATATTTGTGCCAATATGTCGTAAAAAAACCGGAATTTTATTTTATTATTTAGTTCCCCAACGGGGTCAGTAAAAAACAACCTGGAATGGTACCGATTTTTGTTATATCTAAAATTTTAAAAAGATCAAACGAGTCACCGCGTTATACTAAGATTTGTAAAGAATGCAATGAGTCAGCTACAAGTAGATTGATAAATGTTACTACACAAAGAAAAATATATTTATAAAATAATAATAAGGTATTCTTACTATTACTTATTCGATTGTTATTATAAAATATTGTTACAGTTTTGATATTATTAAGTTTAATTTTGACTTTTAATTCAGTAAGTAGATCGTTAATAACGAAACTGGGTAGCCACTGGTACCTACGCTTACCGTAGATTATGTTGGCTGGCCCGACATTCTGAATATATAATACATATATTTACTGTTAGTTCACCCTTAATATACTTTGAGTACATAATTGTAAAAAGACACCGCCATCGCTTCAATCGAAATAGCACACAAAACACGTCGTCTCCTTCTCTACGTTCTGACGCACAAACGAGAAATTAGAGTTTGTAGACAAAAATCTGCGGCTAAATAAGACTACTCTTTTGACATAAGAAGTAGACTTCTAAGCGCAACCATGTTAGAGACGATTGGCGACAAGTGACTAAAACACGAGAAAACGGGTCGACAAAATTTTGTCGTGTTGCGTATGCGAAGCGGGCTGATCATGATCTCTATTATGATCTCACTATGATCTCAATGCCGTCTGCCAAATATGGAGATTAAAATTATTACTGTTAGATAGAAACCTCTCCCCCTTAATTTAATGGGAGGAAAGAAGCATTCGTCCAACAGTGGACATCTTCTGGCTGAGATGAGGATGATGATGATCATATTAAATGTCAGCAACAAAAAAAGGCACAGAAAGTAATAAAACAATACTTCAAAATAAAAGTGAAAGGTGTGAACGATAGTTTGCACACAAAAACGTAACGCTGTCATTCGATAACAAAATTTTACTCTTCATATTTTTTCATACCGGGCGTCTTATATAAAAATCAGTTCTTAAGGAGTAAACTCCAAAAAATACAATATTACGAATCTGTTTCATATTTTCATTATTTCCTTAAATTATACAGGTAAGAAACAACATCGATAAAGTAATGGGAACAATGTTCTTACTTCTAACAAACACCGACTGTATCTATAAGGCTGTTGTTTTATGGAAAAAAGCGGATCATGTAGAAGGACTCCTAGATGTTATGAAAGGTATATTCCTTGCTTTTATTCGCCAAGTATGAATGGAAAAGTTTGCGGTTCGCATAACTTATACTTTATTAAGAATAAAAAAGCATTTTTGTAGGTGCGATCTGACTTTCATGTGATTTGAAGTCTTTTATATTACAATTGTAGGTATTTCTTTAAATCATATTTTAAGTAAATGAATTATATTTTTTTATAATATGCCTGAATGTCACCAGGTCCTATCTTCAACAAAGGGAAAATTCAACATCGAGAATTTTTATTGGACACAATTCGAAATGCTTTATTGGTTTTTCGACTTTTTAATTACTCATCGCTCTTTACTTGCTTTCTTTGGGTGTTGCATCCTACAATTCTTCACATTCGAGGAAAACTGATAGAATTTCCAATTTGGCTGCCATTTGATCCAAATACACAGTAAGTATTTATTGATATAAACTTTTGAACTGTTCTTTTTTTTACTTTCAAACAATCTACTTCCATTGATATGAAAACGCACGTACCTACCTATTAAACTATGACAAATAAAGAGATAATTACACGCACAGTGTTATTTGCATATTAAAAACATAGTGCATCAATATAGTGCTGTATTAAATAACGATCCATCTTTATTCAGTTACTACGTGCCTAAGTCGCGAAAATACATTCCGAGTTACCTAGTTTTTTTAGTTAAGAAAAACTTTAATGAATCTTCCTTATATAAACATATTTCTGTGTATCTTTAAAATCCTGAGATATACGATTATTTCACCCAGGTACTTCCCCACAGTGTTGTACGTATGGATACAGACATCTTGGCTGGCTTACTGCAACACGGTAGCGGATATCTTAATCGCATTCTCTCTGGAACAGTGCAGAACACAGGTTACTATTCTCAGGTAGGGTAGATAAAGGTATGAAAAATGGCCGACTATTTCTTAGGCGTGAATTCACTTCCTGCTACCGTCTAAAGTTATTAACGTAGTGATTAGCTCCTCTTTTTACAGGCGTTTATTTCAGTAGGTTGTTAAAGCTAGTTAAGACCAAAGAAAAGAAATAAATAAGATTAAATGATTATTCATACAAATTAATTTGATTCCTTATTTTGATGGTTGATTGTGTATTATATTGTAACAGATATTCTGATTAAAAAAAAAAAGGGCATTAAATTTTTTTTTAAATAATTGAAAAATTTATTTAAAATAAACATTTTCATTGCAAATTCTTGAACACTTAAATATAAAAACGCTTATTTTTACGCTATCAATACAATGCTCTAGCATTAATCCGTCAGTGTTTTATAAAACATTTTAAATGAAAATTGCTTTCTATTGACAAGCAGTTTATTAAACAAGATGATTGTTTGTAAATACGAATTGTTAAATTTATTATTAAACTTACTTTTTAGAAGATACAAACTATCCTTAAGTCTAGTGTGTCATAAAAGCACATCGTAATGAATCGTAAGTAACCAGAGTTTTGAATTACAAATATGCATATTTCTCTTATATCCTAATTGCAGATATAAACATCATATGTAGGTACTGACATCTTCTCTAGTTTGTCTATTTGTGTTCCAATCACAGCGCCTGTCATTATTTGTATTACAAAAAAAATAATTGTATTTACATCACAACTATTATCATTGTTCCAAGTTCAATATTATTATTTTTTTGTATGGCGTTATATTATTGTTATATAATTTTAATTTTATATGTATTTATATATTTAAATATTAAATATTTAAATAATTATCGGTTAAGTGTGACCGTATATCATTTAACATTAATTTACATTGAGTGTTTTACCTTTTTCTGAAATAATGACTGTAGTATCGTCAGCGAATAAACTCCATTTTTCTGATGTAGAATTGACATTGGCACCAATGACACTGCATTATTACCCGTTTTATTTTGTACCCGGGACAACTACTTTATATTTTTTTATATTTTTTTTGATTTTTTAGATTTTTTTATAGGCTGACCGAAAATTATATTGGTTGATCATTTTTGGTGTTGTGTTCTTCACTTCTACACTGTTTCTATTATTAGATATTTATCCAAAAACTTTATTCATATCTATGAATGGGCACTGCATCAAAGTGATTTTTCATTAATAGTTTCACAGGTGACTTTAACTACCTATGAAACAAGTTCTTACATAACAATGTAATCAATTTAACCATTTGTAAGATTATTGATAAAGAATTTTGTTTCTCAAAGAATTCATTAAAGCGTTTGAGAAACAAAGTAGAGAAACATATAAAAAAGTAGAAGTATTACCATTCTGAAGTTCTTAATTTTTTTTAATATATATTTAACAACAGGCAGTATTGAATCAACTGGAAAAGTTGCTGTTGCAAATTATAAGTTTGTTAAGCCGCTTAACTTTTTACTGGGAAATATTTGTTGAATATGTCTTTAAAGCAGTAAATAAGTAAGTTATAAAAATTATGTTCGGATTTCGACACAAACTTAAAAAGCTTTTGATATTCAGTACAGTATTAGAATGATCACTTGCCTTTTCTTTGTCTATTTTCCCTCTTTTGGGTGATAAAATAAGCATTAGATCCGTCTTTTGTTCAGTGGTCAACGAAGAACTTAAACACCTATCAATAAGAAACTAACACAATATCGATGGAATAAGTTTTCTTTATAAAATTGTATTGTTTTGACAATTTATTAGATAATCCCTATTAATATTATAAATGTGAATTTAAGTTTGTTTGTTATGCTTTCACGCATAAACTACTAAACCAATCATCATGAAACTTCGTACATATATTCTTGGAGGTATTAGAAGTAACATGGGATACTTGTTATTGAAAAAAACATTGCGGGCGAAGACGCGGGTAAAAAGCTAGTATTTTATAAATGCCTGAGATCAAAACTGCGTCTCCAGCCTCATCGAGCTCGGGCACCTTACTTAACCACAGAAACAAAATATTTCATAGACGGTTATTTGTCTTAAGCCATAAGAGATAATCGCTCGGTTCGGGCTTTACCAACATCGAACGGAAAATGCATTATGTCCTGACTTTTAAAAATTTTTGAAGGTAGTATTTTTATACCAGACCTAACTTTTTACAGATTTGACCTGGAAAATATAGTTCAAAATAGCAAAGAAGAAGCGGAAAAATCGGAAGGTGTTTATGGTGATATACTCGAAATGCGATTCCGTGAAATGATGATACATCACAAAGAAATTGTCAAGTAAGACTTTTTTCATTATAATGACAAATTGCTTGCTAGTGTCTTTAATTAAATATTATTAACAATTTTATTTCAATAATGATCTATTCCATACTTAGAAAAAAATCTTTCATTAATATTAACCAAATGTTAATATTCTACCATGTTTCTGAGCAAAATAAACATTATTTTTTATCAACCAATTTACCGGTACCTAGTTCAAAAGAATCCGTTATTTTACAAAATGGTATCTGTCGAACTGAAAATGCAATCCGAATGTAAAATAACATGTCGTAAAGTTCTGCTACTATCTAAGTGCTTATGTTTTTATTTTCTTATACTATGTTTGTAGCAAAAGAGCGAAAAGGTAGATGAGTTTCTGTTAATGAACAAATAAGATTGATGTGGTAGAAAGCTAAGGAAAAGAAAGAAATATATAAGTAGTTATCTTTGTATCGATAGAATAATATACTTATTTTTTCTGTACATACTAGAACTGCAGCTAAAGTACAGGATATATTTGGCGGTGCCGTGTTTTACCAGTTTCTGGTGAGCGGTTGGATTCTATGCACCTCTGCATACAGAATGGTGATTGTAAGTAGATTTTGTCCATTCCCCTGTAAAAGGTTAACAAATTGCAATCATTAGCGAGCATAAGGAACAACATCAATTCTTGGTTGGTTCTGAAAAGCAGAACTTTTTTAAGCTCCGAATTAACGTGATGCCTAAAAATATGTAAATATAGTATCTTTTTATTCTGAAAATGCCACCAATTTCTCCAAAAATATTTATTATTGTTTCTATAGATCAGCCCTGCAACAGTGGAGTTTGCATCGATGGCAATGTATATCGTATGTATTTTAATACAGATATATATCTATTGTTACTACGGAAATGAAATAACTTATGAGGTGAGTTTTTTGCTGCTTTTATTGTAAATTAGTAATTGTATAGTAAACTAACTAAAATCAAACAATACACAGTTTAGAAAAATCTTCATAAGAGTTCATTGCGAATCTATAATCTAATATCACAGTGTTTGTCCGTCTACTCTTTTTCCATTGTATCAACAACGTTACCATAGCAACGCGTTAACCGCAAGTAGTTCGTCTACCGGACGCTAGATGGCGCTATCGGAAAAATATTTAATAATAGAAAAAAATTAAAGAATTTTGTCCACCCGTGCGAAGCCGGGACGGGCCACTAGTAAGCTATAAATAATTATCCATTAATTGCAATGATCTCTGACTTTGAATTGTAAAACTAGTGAGTTTGGCGTTGTATTTTATACTGATTTTTGTCCACATTAGGTTAAACCTTGGTTGTAATATACATTCTCTTTGATAGAAGACGGTTGGTATCTAACAGGGTCGGCAATACTATCGTCCGGTACAATAATAGGTTCTTCATTTCACAACACCTTTATGGATCCAACTATAAACTATGGATCCATAATTTCCACTGTATAGATGTTGAGCAATATTTTTCTTATATTACTGAGACATCATCGACAGCCTATGGATAAAAAAGCCGATGGAAGAATAAGTCGTACCCCATATAGGGCGGAGTATGCAGTTATAGGTGCTAACGTTTGTTGATGCAGTCGGAACCAAATCTCTAAATGTACCTTCTGAAGCCTGGGCCGGAGGACCTCAACATAATAAATGACTGGCTCTAGCGCAAGTTTCCTTATCTCCGCAACTCGCTAACCATTGACGTCATCTGGCTCCTCTTGGAACTTTTCTATTAATGAGTGTTGATAATAAGAATTGCTGCTCTTTAAATTTTTACAGTTGAATACCGCATAACTGTGTTTCAATTGTTGACAGAGCCTCAGACTTACAGATTCTGCATACGCTGTGGATTGGTTAGAGATACCTGTCTCAAAAAGAAAAAATCTTATTATTTTCATGGAAATAATTAAAAAACCTATTCAACCCATGGCAGGTCTGATAATACCATTGTCCAACAGTACTTTTATATCGGTGAGTTGTTTACTATCAGTGTAGTTGTATAGTTGGACAGTCTAGTGCCCAGAAATTGTTATTCTTATGTTTTCACTTGTTAAAATTGTAAAGTAAATGCAACTCACTTCTACTGGGTTTATCTCCACCGATCCTAATGTCAGGTTGAATTAGCCACGATGAGTTGTGTGGACTTATACCGTAAACCGTTTTCATCAAAAAGCGAATGAATGCTTTTAGTTACTGATCACAATAAATCAAATATTAAGATCAGCAAAGACAAACCCACTTATAGAGTTCTACGTTTTCTTATTTTATAATTACGAATAACGCATGGTAGTATTATAGTGTGTAACGCAGCGTTTCGACAGATATTGCATGTGCTTCGTCGTACTCAGTGGACCGCTCATTGAGGACTGAGTCTTTTTTATTTGTCTGTTGAAATGTTAGCATCTAAATGTCGGAAAAAAGAGGTCCAGTGGAAAACTAACGCAAGCTTGTCCCCTGACACATGCTGGCACATTCGAGGAACAATCTAATTGATGTACTTAATATATGTTAAAGTTGAATATTTTTCTATAGTTTAAAAATAAATGTTATATGTACATTTAATCAACAAGGTTTCGAATCCTGTTTAATATTTAGTTCTTTCACTTCCGCGCACATTACACATTTGAATAAAACATTTTTTTTACGGATTTTGCGCATTATTTATCCTATCGTTTCGACTTCCTTATAGGAGCCGTGATCACAGGATGACTAAGGTGATGGTCGTCATATATTTTCTATAGTTTTACTTTCACAATATTTTAATCGGGCATGTTTGTAATTGTTACATTTTATATAAATCAAATTGTTCTATTTTGCATTCTATTTAGTAATTAAATTCTCACTACGATTACATTGTATACTAATGAGTCTACTACCAGTTCGGAAATTGCAAGGCCCTTCCGAGAACCTCCATTTTACTGCTATTATTTGCCAAAAGAGCTAACTACATTACCAGATCCTGTAAATTGTGATTATTGGATCCCAAGCAGGTGGAACGCTCCAACTTTCGTCTCTATTAAAATTAGGATGTTTCCTGATTTCAATAGCCTCTCGTAGCATCCTAGGAACAAAGCTTTGTTCTCTAGCGAGAATTTGAGGTTTATCGAATTGAATAGAGTGGTTTGGCCCCTCAAAAGCATGATCACACACGATGTGAAATAAATTATGTGCATAATCCTAAAAAAGTTGTTTTATTCAAATCCTGATCAATGTTGTTGTGTATTGTGTTGGGTCTGAAACGTTGTTTCTGATTTCGATGATACATCTGATTGATCAACTTAGCTCAAAATCGATCGGATCAATCTACTAACCGAGATCAGTTAACGACCAAGCCAATATTTGTCAATTAATAAAGAAAATCTTTTTCATATTAGCTTGTTTTTTATTTCTAGATACTTCGAAGCTCTTATTCGTTCTACGCATTTTTGAAAAACTCAAGAAATTAAATCTTTTGAAGTCAAGTAAGAAAATGCGAAAAGATTTAACAGCTTTTCGATAACTAAATACACACTGCGATTTTGTATTTAATTAAGAGGAAATAGTATCACATTTTGTATGATATATGTTGTGTATGCATATAGTAGCAGTATCAAAGTAAAGAAAGATTTGCAAAGTAAAATGTTATTATTTCATTACTATTTTACCATTCAATTGATTTGATTAATTCATTTTATTAAAATGAAGTTTGTAATTGACATGATATAATAGTTGTTTACATAAGTAACTAAAGCGATTGGCTATTGTGGAAGTTCAGCATACTATTTCCAGTTGAAAAAAAATCACAAGGAGACGATCATCGCATTAAATTTTTAGCTCCAGTTTATCTAGCTTCAAAATTAGTTATAATACCAAAACAAAATAACCATAACTTATTTCAATCATTAAATAAATAAGGTATACTCGACGTATGTTGAATATTAGAACGGTTTCCTTGGTGTAACTGACATTAACCAAGCAGTATATTTACATAGCGCATGAGGATAGTTCAAACAGCAGCAAAAATTTTAAAATTTATATTATTTTATCTAAAAGATATTTATACGTCTATATATATATATATATATATTTGACTGTTTTAGGTTTTGATTTGATTATGTATCATGTAATTTGATTGAAGACAAGTTTATCGATATCGACATACTTATATCTCGTTTTCCCTAACATGTAGACAAACTGATGTTGCCTCTTGATACATTATTATAGACTTCTATATTATCTATCATAGCCACACCGTTATCGTTTATTTAATTAGTATTTTATGTTTCACCCTTTTATCTACTTTTTGGAAATGTGGATTACATTAATTTTGACGTTGACTGCTGACTTACATGATTTGTGGTTTATCGTTTCTCGTAAGGCTACGGCGGTTGTTTCTTTTTTTAAACCGCCGGTACTTTAAACCAAATAAAGAGGATTAAACAAATCACTATAAAGTAATAATGGAAAACCAAGTGGAAAAAACGAAATAACGAATGTCTCAGTAAATATATATTTATATGCCTATTTCATTACACCTGTTTTGGAATTCGAAGTAATAAGTTACAAATTAAATATTTGTGCCAATATAACGTAAAAAGACAACCGGGAATCGGACCAATTTTTTATACAAAAAGTCAAAAAAGAACAGTACATTATACTAAACCACTAAGATTTGTAAATATACTTATATTTTTAGTATAGCGATACCTTTACATATAACTATACTTATAATTATAGGAATATATTTATTCTTATAGAAATATGCTTACACAAATATAAGTATAAAAATATAAATATAATGATAAAATACATATTTACATGTCGTTCGCCCTAAATATAGTTTGAATACATAATTGTAATAAGATACCGCCACCGCTTCAATCGAAATAGCACACAAAACACTTGTCGTCTCCTTCTCTATGTACTAACGTATAGAGGAGAAATATGTCGAAAATATCTGTTAAAATGTCGACAAAACGCTATTGCTATGTTAGAGTTAGTAAACAAAATTCCGCGGCTAAGTAAAACTACTCTTTTGACATAATAAGTCGGCTTCTAAGCGCAACCATGTTAGAGACGATTGACGACAAATGACTAAAACACGAGAAAACGGGTCGACAAAATTTTGTCGTGTTGCGTATGCTAGGTGGGCTGGAGATTAAAATGTACTTGTCAACTGCAAAAGCTGTAAGCTGTCGGGCCAGAACCTGACCGGAAATAATGGGTTTGTGTTATATCATGTCCTACCGAGCCTCCCACTTAGCACAGTTTATAGGCGATTTCTTTATTAATTTAGTGTTAATAATTAAATATAAATAATTTAAAAACTCTCTACTTAGTTGGTATAAAAACCCACCCACATATTTCCAGCTAACTAGCCAAACGTCGTAATCTCTAGGTTCGCCAGAAAGACTTGGGTTAGAATCCCACTTAGGGAGAATTTTTTCAATACGTTCCTCTATATTGATACTTCTTACTAATTTTACTTCGGTTTCACATCAACGATATTTCGGACATGATGCATTTTGTATTAAACCTTTCATTTAACTAAACATGTTATTAGTACACTTGTTTTTGACATGGAAATAAATTGTTTGGTATCAACAACGTGAGGTGTAATGGGATAAATTAATGAATAATTATAATCATTATAAAGCCACTAATGTGTGTGAAATTATGTTTGACTGGACATAACAAAATATTTTGAAAATAAAAATAAGTATCATTTATTCTCACTACTCGTCAGCAGAACCACCGTAGACACTTTTTTTCACTAAACACTTTAGTATAAAAAAAAAATTTCTTACACTTTCTCGTTGTTTACATATAAATTGTAAGAAAACTACGTATAAGCCCAGAACGCATTTTTAAAGTTTAGACCCCTTTTCAGGAGGACGACAGTCATGTTTTAATACGTGTACGACTAATGAAAATAAACGTGTGTGCGAGATATTCACAACATTAGGTAAAAAAGATTCTTTTCACTATAACTATAAATTCAATTAATGTGCTAAAATATATTCGAAAATATAGGATTGAAAAAAGACAAAATGTCTTAAACTGGTAAAAAGCATTGAGCAAGCAAAACATGCTTCTAGTAGAATGACAGTTTCCCAATTAACCTATCAAGGTACGAATTTTTTGACTTTATCATTTATATAAACTGCCGTTCGTGAACTAAAACGTCATTTAGCCACAGAATCATGTATGAAATACGATCGAAAAATGCAGAAAATATTTAAAACTCTTATTTTCGCTAGAACTATTCAACAATTACAAGTTATATAAATAGGTATGATTTTTAGACAGACCGAAAAAGATATATTTTTGCAATGCTGGCATTTAAAATTCAAATTAGACCCCTGAGGCTCAGCAACCTTTTAGCTAACGGACGGCAGTATATTCTTATTCATTAAAAATAATTATTTTAATATTTTGTTTAATCTATCATTTCTTTATTCAAATTCAATGCTTAATAATTAAACAGTTAACCGCAATTGTCTCTCATGATTATAACGTCAGTCGAAACGTTTATCAATATTATTTAGCTATTCGTATTTAAATTAGTTTGACAGTTCAAAACTTTTTATGGATATTTTAGTTCAGGAATGGAAATTGTATTTTCCGACATATCATAATCTGACAGGCAGTGCATCGACCACATAAACTTATCCATAAATATCAATTTTCCCAATCCAATAAAAAAAATCAATTCAATTTGTTATACACTCATTTGCAAAAAAAACGGGCGGTTTTGATTTTCATTCATCTTTAAAAAGATACAATACAAAAAAGGTTTCAATCGTTTGTACACGTTACTGGCCGTTTTTAAAAATGCCGTGGTATTTAAAAAAGTACGTTCTAAATTCAAATTTTCATTTGATGCTCATTTTTACAGAAAACCCCTTTTTATCCTACATTTTTGGCGCGAAGTTCCAGAAGTTAACATCGACTTTTATAACTTTTATTCAATTTTCATCGATTAATTTCATATCCTTGACTGTCAAAGCTTTATTTATTGCTGTTTGGCTGTTTCAAAAATGGTAGATAAAGTGGTAAAAGCTACCAAAATTATCGCGCTGCTTGAAGAGGGTTTCAGTCAATGCTTCGTGGCTAGGAGGCTAAATGTTAGTCGCTCGACGGTCCAAAGGACCTGGCAGCGATATCAGGAGACTGGTTCCGTCGAGAGAAGGCCTGGTTCTGGAAGAAAACCATGTACCCAACCACAGGATGATCGTTTTCTTGTGAGTCGCGCATTGAGAAATCGCAAATCTTCGTATGTGGATCTTAAGAACAACCTCCAAGAAGTAAGAAATGTGCATATTAGTCTATGGACGGTCAGGAAGAGGCTTCTCGCTGCCAATATACGCAGTCACCGCCCGGCCCATGGCCCAAAATTACTCCGTGAGCACCGAGTTCGCAGGCTTAGGTTCGCTAGAAAATGTGAATCATGGACTCAAGAAGATTGGAATAGGGTTTTGTACTCTGATGAAGCCAGGATATCTCTGTTCGGTGAAGATCGACGTCGGCGAGTGCTAAGAAGACAAGGAGAACGCTTTGCAGAGGCATGTTTCGAAGAAATCACACCTTATGGTGGGGGCTCTGTTATGTTTTGGGCAGGAAT
Organism: Calamotropha paludella; assembly: GCA_927399485.1. Lineage (NCBI taxonomy): Eukaryota > Metazoa > Arthropoda > Insecta > Lepidoptera > Crambidae > Calamotropha > Calamotropha paludella. The sequence continues at coordinate 13,021,995 of OV656815.1, read as the reverse complement.
AAATTCAATGGATCGTACAGAGTTAGTCTACATTGAAAACGGCTCACTGACTGGGCATCGATACATAACGGAAGTTCTAATTCCTCATGCACAACCCGCATTGGCCGCTCTAGGTGAAGACTCGATTTTTATGGACGACAATGCTCGCGCCCACCGATCTCGCGATGTTAAAGCGTATGTGCAAGAGGTCGGCATTCGTCGATTGGATTGGCCAGCTCGAAGTCCCGACCTCAATCCCATAGAGCATGTCTGGGACGTTCTGAAACGGCGTGTGAGATCAGTACAACCGGCTCCGCAGACCATCAGAGAGCTGAAGAATGTGATTACTGCGGAGTGGGAACGTATTCCGCAAGCAAGTATCCGGGATATACTCGCTAGCATGCCCCGACGAATTCAAGCTGTGATTTTAGCTAGAGGGGGTCACACTCGATACTAAACATTTATCTGCTTTTACTTTATTAACGATAAACAAACAAAAAAAAACTTTTTTATTTTTACTTCATGAGCATATGCACTACTAGTGAACATACACTACTAGTGTGGTTTAGCATTATTTCCCATAAATTATATCAAAATTTTATGAAATACTGATGAAAACGATTATTTTCTTATTAATTTACCAAATTGTGAGGATAAAACTACTTATAATTATCAAACAAAGCAATATTAACATTTAAAATGGTTCATTGCTTAGGTGCCCGTTTTTTTTGCAAATGAGTTTATTTTAATGTCAATTAAAGAATTTTGACAATATGAGAGCTGTTGAAGTGCTATTGTCTGTAAATTTGATATTCACTTATACATAACGGCACAGGCCATAAATGTATTAACATTGGAACACCTCTAATGTTATTTTAAAAATCTATCTTTGTTAAAACATAAGGCTCGGCGCTCATGAATTTTTCAAATAAAATAATACATTTCAAATTAAACAGAAAATGTACTACGAATATAACATAATGGATATAACACATAAATAAGTAGGTATATAACAATGGTATGTCCGCTTGTTCATGCAAAGAACCGAAAGGAGCAGGTGTTTTTGTGATGAAACGAGTTTTTTTATGTTAATATTATATATACGTATGATATATGTATGTCATACCCTTACGGAAGCAAGTTTTACGGTGCTATCTTTGGGCGAGGCTATATATAAATATATAAATTCTTTTATTTCCTCTCTCGCATATAATATTTTAATAAGATTTGATAATTTTTAAGATAGATAAAGGACAAATGAAAATGAAAAAGATAACATCATTTCAGTCGTACTAACGAATTCCCGACAGACCATTCAACAAAATGTTGATACATCACAAAGAAATCGTAAAGTAAGTCGACCAATCTTTATTTTTTATCTCGCATAATAGGATTATGTTAAAAAGAGACCTCGATAAATTTTCAGCATGGCTGACAAAACACAAGATATATTTGAGAGACCTCTGTTTTATCATTTCTTCGTGAATTGTGGTTGTGTGCTGTATAAGTAAGCTTATTCTTAAAATAAATAAGCACTCCGATTACATAGTATGTACTTTATATTGATTGTTTTTATTATTTATATCAACATTATGATAAACGTTGGTCTTTCTTGGTTGCTATTCCTAGCTGTAGCACCATGTGCTTTTTCTTTTTGCGCACAGCAAAGGAGTGGAACTCCCTCCCTGTGTCTGTATTTCCGAGAACTTATAACCCGTCCATTTTCAAAGCCAGGGTGAATAGACACCTTCTGGGTTAGTTCGTACCGTCGTGGATTCTGTCTTGCCCCCGGGCTTAATTAGAATCAAGAACTAAACCATCCTATATAAAAAAAAACTTAGGATGGAGGCATAGATAATAGGTAGGTGAATATAGAAGAGAAAGTAATGAGTTTCTATGAATTTTGCACTGGTAGGATACATAACCAAGTCTCTTAAACAGACTGATAATGAATTTTCACCAGCCACTAGTTTTCGTTATTTATATTAACATATGCTTATGTTCTTCATTTTTAATGCTAAAACGAACAATGTACCAATCATGTTTTAGGTAGTCAATACCATAGTAGTAGCGTATGAAATACAATAATAGTAAAAACTGATCTATATACGTATAAAAGCGAAAGTCATCACGAAATCTCAGAAATTACAAGTGTCTTATATTTTTGTATGAGAGTTCCTTTTAGGACGTAGATGCTTACTAAGACGGGATTTTGCGAAATTAAACCCCTAATGTTAGTGTAAAAAATATCATTATTATTAAAATTTATACGTATCTGTAGACTCTGTGTGTACATTTATTTTTTGGACAAATTTCATGATAAATATATGTTTTATACTTATTCTACTATTTGTACATTTTTTGTCCGTTTGTCTCTTTATCTTATAGAAGTCAAGAACGAGTTGACCGATTTCGATGAAATTTGGTATATAGTAAGAACAAGTGATTGTGCAAATGATAGGCTATATATCATATCGGTAAAAACCTTGTAGTCTTAACCATTATTATAAATACGGAAATAAGTTTCATCATCATGAAGATTGCATACACTTTGTCAGAGGTACCTTAAAGTACATAGGGTACCATTTATCCAAATTAAAAAGTACTGTTCCCGAGGGATATAAATATTACTTTTAATCGGTAGTCTAGATTAACACGAGCGAAGCCGCGGGTAAAGCTAGTCTAAATATGAAAGTTTTTGTCCTGAGTGATTGACTAGCTGCCTGACTGCCTGACTGAACATTAGAGACATTAAATTTTGTGTTATTTGTTGTGTTGTTTTGTGTGTGTTTATTATATAATAACTACTACTCTTCTATCCAACGAGATTAAATTTTGTATCAATTTATTTTCAAAATATACTGGCTGCTCTATAGAAAAGGCTAACGCGGAAGTCCAGAGGTAGAGCGAGGCCACACGATGCGGTGTTGATGTCTGTGTAAAGATATTTACTCAAAAACTACGCAAAATCGCTCAACATGCATGGGTCACATGATACCAAATATGTTAAAATAGATATTATTATAACAAAGCTTCTGGTAAGGACCGACATCAACTCACCCTTAAGTAAGTTACTTAATGCTCACATTAGCATAACAACCTCGCGACTTTACTATCAAAGTTCTTTGATATCTTCTAAGAAACGATAATTAATATACTATCTTTGGTATGTACGAACGGCGGCGCCGCACGGCGAGTGAATCGTTGAAACTTTAGCTCTTACGTGCTAATAATCTTTGCACTTGTGATATATTATGTAACATAGATAATAATTGTTTTAGTTTAGAACATTATATCCATTTCACTAAAGATTTCTAAACAAAACCATTAAATTAAACAAAAAGAGCTTCAGTTATTAATGTAGGTATTTCTTTTAAAACCATTAAATCAAACGTCTTACTAAGGCGGTCGTTTAAATAAAAGTTTATACCGAAGGATCGAAATCCTATTCTTTCTCATGTACTTCGAATATGAATCCAAATGTAATACAATCCTTTTAATTACTGCTAGGGATTAATCGCACTATTATGGGTTTTGCGTTTCAAACTACTAACATATATTATAAAAACCTATATTTGGGAGAAGTATTAAGCATGACTTCAACTTAATAACCAGGAATACTAACTTTTGTCTAGAAACTTAATAAATGACAGTTAATCCAATGTAATTGCATTATATCTTTAAGGTATTTATTTTGAAACATCACAAATATAAAACAATCGATTAAGATGGAACCAGCTCTAATTATGTGTTTTTATTTAATATTTTCCATTCATATAAAATACGCTTGTAAAATACAACTACGCCTCCGAGCCCTCAGATGAGATTCGAACCCACGACCTTTCGCTGTCCGGGCAAGCGCTCTGATCGCTGAGCTACCGAGACTCTGGCAAACAAGTCGAAATTTACAAACGTATTTCAACTTCTACTATGAGCTAGTATCGTTCCACCAATGTTGAACGCTAACTACCGTTCGATTCGGACGTTCCAACCCTAAGTTCGAATCCCACCTGAGTGCTCGGAGGCGTAGTTGTTTTTGCACGCGTATTTTGTGATTTATAATCATAAAGTAACTTAAAAATAATAATGGAGGTACAATATAACAAAACTAAATAAAATATCCCTTATATCATTGCTTATAAGTAACGTGCACAGAAGACTGATATCATTACCTCGTTATATTGCCAAACTTATTCTCTGTGCAAAGTGAGTAAGTTCTCTCGATAAGTTTTCTTTTATGATATTGAACACACAATAAGTGTTATAAAGTGTTTAAAATGAATGTTGTGATGATTTATCAGAATAACTTCAAAATCAGATTTTTTTCCATAAATTTTATTACATTCTTAAGAAGTTAAGCAATAAAAATACTATTTCACAAAATATTTGCAATCAATCAATGAGCAATGAGGATGAAATTTGGTCGTTCTTGCACTATTTATTTTGAAAATAAATTGTATATCAGTATTTATTACTTATTAAATCTGAATTCCTTCCTAACTAATTTGATGCAAAAAGCTTACCCACCTGAAATGCACCTTATATACTTGACCCTAATTTTTCATTAAACTGATCCGCAATCTTTTTCTGCGGTAATAATTCTAAATCTATTTATATAACATGCGTGCCTTTACTGTTTCACTGACATGGAAAGGGGTTTCCTATGCATTACTCAAATTTATTTTAAGTCTTATATCTTTATTTGTTAATATCAGTATAGGTCACATGTCCCTACGAAACAAAAAAATCAGAAGCAATCGGTTTCCTTGATCCAGAAAAAGCCAATAGTCATCAATAGCAATGCTTTTGTCATAGCTAAAGCCCGTTCTGACTTTTAGTAAAGCTTTGTCGGGATTGAAAAACTCACTTTTGTTGGTAAAGCTAATTTGCTGATTTTAAACTAATTAATATTGACGAAGTAAACATTGCACTCTCCAAGGTCGTTCACTGGTTTGGCGCCAATAATTTGTTGTTAAATGAAAATAAAACAAAATGCATTAGATTCACTATGCCAAATGTTCAATTAGCTAAAGCCAAAGTCCGGGTTAGGGATGAGGAAATAGAGCTGGCCAATCAAACTGTATTTCTGGGTATAACTTTAGATTCTAAGTTACAATGGTGTCCTCATATTGAATGCCTATCGAGCAGACTCAGTTCTGCAGCATACGCCGTAAAAATGATTCGTCAGTTAACAGACGTAAAAACTGCACGCTTAGTCTATTTTAGCTACTTCCACAGTATTATGTCGTACGGGATACTTCTGTGGGGAAATGCCGCCGATATTGGCTGCATTTTTGTGCTGCAGAAGAGGGCTGTTCGGGCGATCTATATGATGGGCTCCCGAGAGTCTTTAAGAGAAAAATTTAAAGAAATTGGTATTATGACTGTACATTCACAATATATTTATGAAAACCTACTGTATGCGCATAAGTGTAAAGATATTAAATTCAGAAAAAATAGTGACAATCATAATTACAATTTAAGAAATAAAGACAAGCTAGCAATGCCCAGGTATAGGCTCCATAAAATAAGCAACTCCTTTGCAGGTCACTGTATACGAATGTACAACACGCTGCCATGTAACATGCATGACTTGTCAATGAATAAATTTAAATTTTTAATTAAAACTCAGTTATGCAAAAAGGCTTATTATAGTGTTAAAGATTTTTTGAATGATAAGGCAGCGTGGACCTAAAAGAAATGAATTGCTCGTTCTCTGAATCGTTTTGTAATATGCACAATTTGTAAGACATTTGGCGATTTTATAAGAGTTTTGGCACATGAGTTTCTTGCCCGATTCTTCTCATGTTAGCCCCTACGTTCGGAATCGGGTCGCTCGTGGCGATTACATGCGCGGCATCAACTCTGCGGATGTACTTGCCGCTAGCGCACGGGCTATCTTTATTATAAAAGAATATTATCTTGATTCTTCTATGTAAAATTGACGATTTTAAGAGCCCGCAAGGGCCTATGAAATAAAGTTATTTTGATTTTGATTTTTTGATTTTAATGAACAGTCAATTCTCAACATTCTAATAAAAATGTCCAAAGTTGGCGCTGTCTTTTAGAACGTCTGTGAAATGAAGACAAATGCAGAAAAAAAATTCACTCATTCAATTTGATCCTGCACGCTGCTGCGTATAGAAGATAACTTTCCCTGGCCTTAGGAAACGTCAACCCCCTCCCCCTCGTAAAAACTTTTGGGGGAAGGAGGCCTCTTCCACCCTTCCTTAGGGAGAAGGGTTGTGAACGGGCCAGAGGCGCGGGCGCGAGCGTGATGACGCGAGCGGAGCGCATGGGGTGGACCCCGGGCTCGGCTTTCCCAAGGCGAGGGTAGAGCCTTCTCTCTTCCCTCTTTGGTGGCTATAGAGCTTTCCTCCGAGGCCACGTGAGGAGAGAGAGGGGTACTCGGCGGGATGACGCCTGCAGAAGTCCCTCGGAAATTACTTCCGGTGGACTTCCGCAGACTAACGTCCCGTTCCCGGTGGACTGGAGGTAGTTAGGTATGCCTCTCCGCCGAAAGGGGGGGGGGGCTAGCGGTTGACACGTTGTGAGACCGGCACCCGCATTGCATCGGGCTCTTAGGCGTGCGGAGTGTTCAGGGCATCACGGCACACTCCGTTTCTTAGTCCCCCACGGAGCATAGGTGCGTCTGCCAAGGGCGGACACACACTGGTCGGCATTGCGGTTGATCCGAAAGGACATCACGTGATCTCCACGGATGTGTTAGTAGGACGCCGCAGGTTTTAGTAGGTATGCCTCCAAGTCTCCATCAGACACTAGGCCGGGTGGAGGCATGGAGGAGAGTCCCACATGAGCCACGTGAGTGCCAGGTTATTTTAGCGTATTATGCTAGCATTATGTTTGTTAAATCTTGACGGACATTCAAATAACATAAAATACATTTCTGTTCAGGTGAGCGGATTATACTCTGTTAATTTCTTCCAATTGGCGGCCGCTTGGTGCACAGGTGATTCCCACCTTCTACGCCAAAAGTCCCGGATTCGAATCCTACTAGGAGCATAATTTTGTACTCTGCTTAGTTTGGGACTAAATGATTGTTGAGAGTTGTCTGAAAATTTATTTGTTATAAAATAACTTTTCAATACATTATAAAAAGCAAGAATACTCAAATAATTTACTAAACAACGATCTTAAAACGTATTAAAGACTGTTTCCTTGAATCAATTACAGTTCTTGTTTATATTAGTATGTTTATAAACTTAGTTAAAATACATTAAATCGGTTAAACCTTAGACAGTAATTATTTATTTATTTATTTCTCCTCACAAAGTTTGTTTACAGAGAACACAAATAAGTTAATTTTACCAACTATTACCTTTATCATCCTATGAACATGGCTTTGGGAATGACAGGTCAGAACTAATTGTATCCTAAAGGTTTTAGATCTAAACACATTAGCTTAGTTTCTTCTTATTCTCTTCTTTTTCTCAAGTGTTTAGAGGACTACTCCAAGGGCTGTTATTTGTGTTAAGAAACGCAAAAGTGTATCTAAGAGTTAGATGTAATTGTAACAAAACCGAGGCTTTTTGCGTTACAGCCAGTGATAATTGACTCAATGCCTAATCAATTATTGTGGTTCTGATTGCTACCGTTTGCATACATTTATAATTGCAGAAATCAGCTTTGCACTGCATAGTACTGCGTCCACTGCGGTCACCGGACTAAACATTACAGTTTGCTCTGAAATCACATTAATGTGACGTTGTCAACAGAGTGTCCCAGTAGCAATTTAACAACTGAGTTAAGTTTAGGAGCTACTACATAATTGCAATGCACGTGTTTTTACGGTTCTTTAAAATATCTAATACCAAATTGGTCGAAATTAGATTGTCTGGAATCAGAGCTATTTATTACCTGTGTAACAAAAAAAAAACAAAATTCACTTCACCGAATAAAAGGACAATTATCATTAAATAAATCGTTTCATTCTTTGAAGTCTGAGTGTAGTTTTTATCATATTTATGTTAATATTAGTACGAAATACCTTAACACTATGAAGACAAAGTTTTAATTTCAAATGTTAACTCAAATACAAAAGTTACGTTTGCTTATATGACAACTTATCTGTACTGCTTCTATAAAATTTTGTTAATATCAAGTTACATCGGCGTGAAATCTTAAAGCTTTCCTATCCTTAATACTAATTAGGGACAGGATTTCATTAGACGACTTTTAATAAGATAAACATTTATTCTTATTTTTATTTCTTTCACTTGTTTAAGCAATAGCTTTAAATAAGATTTCTCAATATTTAACACTTTGTAAGCGGGCTTTTTCTCGCCAAATCGCTCCGGTCTCAAATTAATTGTATCGACAGGTAGACAGAGGGTACCGCTGACAATATAAAAAGAGTAGTCCGTCACCCGTTTGGTGCCCTTGATTACAAGTTTTCCGCGCCCCACCGCTTAGCGAAACAAAACGAGTTAACTCGTTTCTCGGGCTTTGGTATAAAAAGCTATATGACGAGTTAACTCGGGTCCCGCAAAAAATGTGTTAATATTTTGCAACATCACTTACATAGTCGTCGAAATCAAGTAAAAGCTTATAGCACTCGTGTTATGGAATTCAGAAACAACGATGGGTTCCCCGAAAGAATAAAGGAATTTTAGTTTTCTACATTTACCCGGCCGGGGATCGAACCCGGAACCTCTGATTGGCGTTACTATGAAAACCGGAATGCAAGCCACTCGACTATTACTATTTAGGTAGACGGAGGTTTTTTTTTAAATAATATCATTAAGCGTGATATAGAAAGTCAGTGTACATAATATTTTACAACTGTATTTACTGTACAGTATATAAGTACAGTTGTTTATTTATTTATTTATTTTGGCACATCAACATTATATACACAGTACATTATAGTAGTTTATGATACTGTTGCATAATAAGGGTTCTTATAACACGAGTGTGTTTTAAAAAAACGAGCCGTAGGCGAGTTTTTTTATAGTATCACACGAGTGTTATAAGACCAAGTTATGTATAGTGTCATACACTACTTTATCTACTTTCATACTATAATACGTAAAACAATATTGCAAATAAAACGCTGAATATAACAACAAATTTTTAAATGTCAAATGTTGGCGCCAAGGTGCAAATATCGATTGCGCATGCGTGTTGCGTCGTCACGGACTCGTTCATTGAAACCTTTTTAAAGTAGAGGTTCAACCTCCTTGGTCCAGATGGAGGTTGTATAGGTGTATCGTTATGATAAAAAAGTTATATTATGTTACAGGTGTCCATACAAGACCTGTATCGTAATGAAACTTTTTTTTTATTATTTTTGGCCTGTACGTAATGTTTGTCATAAGCATTTTGTTTTCAGTTTTAGAATCTTTGTATTATAGTATTAGAGTAGATAAAAATATTTATATCATTCGACATTACATACCTAGTGAATATAACTATAATAGATCTGCACAGCATTACAACAAAAGGTTAATTTACAACGGTCTTAAAATTTTAATCTTATATTCTGGAAATACAAATAAATATGCATAAACAAAAAGAAAACAGAAAGGGCAATAAAATAACATTATGTTTTAATACGATTGACAATTAATTACAATAATTAATAGCAACTTTCGTATATGGATCTGCAATATTTTTAATTTAAATTTACGCAAGCAGTTGTGGATAACGTCAATATCAAAGATTTTATGCCAGCTATTGTAGGTATTTACCATTCTTGACACAGGTGCACTCATACCCACATTAGTTCTGCTTTTTGGGACACAATCAAGAAAGATCTCGGAAAACGGCGACTTGAAAACTTGAAAAGCGTGGTAGCTAATGATTACACTATTAAGAACTTCCCAACACCCAGACCCACGATTTAAGACCTTGGGCAAGAAAGTGAGATCTAGCATTCTGCTAAGCCCAGGGGTTCTGCATGCCAAGTGTCTGGTAAAATATCGTTGGATAGACTCTAAACGGGTCGAGTGAACTTCATATAAAGGATTCCATATTACGCTACCATACTCTGACATACTTCGAACTAGTAAGTTAAATAGTATGATTCTACTGTCATTCTGATTAAAGTCTTTTGTAGTTCGCTTTAAAAATCCTAATGTTTTAGCTGCCCTAGATACAATAGCATCTTAGTGAGGATTAAAACATATGCGACAATCAACTATAACGCCCAAATCACGTATTTGAGAAACTGTTTTAATTATCTCGTTATTTATTCTGTAATTCGATTTGATGGGATTTTGTTTTTTTTGTAAACATAATATGTTGACATTTTAAAGCGCTCAAAGACATGCGGTTTCTTTTACACCACATTTTAACCCTACATAGGTCAGATTGCAACAAATCTGCATCGGTCATAGTTTAGACAGGCCGGAAAATCTTCACGTCATCAGCAAAAATCAATCTGGGGGTCTAAGTTTACTCGCGTCTGTGGGATTTAACCCTCGATGTCCCACATGTGGCCCCTGGGTGGTGCTAAAGGAGTAAACCTCTTTCAGGTGGTAGGCTTCGGACGCGGCGTGTTACCACCCACCAGACAAAGACAGCACTGCCAAGCGGTCCCAATCGATCGCGTTCCAGTGCTGAAGTCTGGTGAAGCCATATTGGAGGACGGGTCAGTACAGTTGTGCTGGTTGCAATGGACGAATTCTTGAGATGTGTTAGGGCAATGCATCGGATATCCAGATTCGGAGAGCAGCGGGATCCGAGGCACGGTTCTTTCGCTGGCCGACCGCAGATAGTTGGGGGCCCGAGTAGTGAGCTAGCCACTTACAAAAGGCTGCCCTGCCATCTCGCGAGAAATCCTGGGGGTGCGCCATCGTGCCGGTTGGCGCCCGGACGAGAGGACCCGATGGACACCCTTGGGGGGGCTCGGGCGTCCCCGCGGTCTCCGGTTTGGCTATCCCGAGGTGTGAGGCCCTGACTCTTCTCATTTGTTTCGCAATCAGCATCTCGAACTACTTCCGTCCTTCGTTACCTTCGCTCACGACACAATGAAAGTTAGTAACAGGAAACCGGTTAAAGAGCGGTGGCACGTCCTCTGCTTCCTAGTGCACGTCTCTAATATAAGAGGTTTGCACTCTAATCTCGACCCCGTCCATCACCATCTTGAGACTAGAAAACCGCACCTGTTCTTTCTCACGGAGACGCAGATAAAATGTCCAACTGACGTGGCGTACCTGGCTTACCCTAATGTCCTTAAACATTGTTTTAGGGCTCATGCGGGTGTTTGCATGTATGCACGCGATGAAATTTGTTATTTGCGTCTCCGTGATCTTGAAGACCCCACCCATTCTATCATTTGGGCTCTGGTGGATACAGGTTTAGAAAAAAATATCTATGCTTGTATCTATCGCTCGCATAGTGGAGACGCGGAGACTACCAGGCTAATCGACTTACTTATTGAGAAGGCAGACATTGCCCAACAGCGATACCTATCCGCTCAACTGGTGGCTCTTGGTGATTTCAACGCACACCACAAGGACTGGCTGTTCCCTTACGAAAAAACCGACCACGCTGGTCGAGAAGCGCGAAAGCTAGCCTTGACACTTGATCTCACCCAACTTGTCCAAGAAGCCACTAGAGTGCCGGACTCTGATTGACACACAGCTAATTGCTTGGACCTTCTGCTGACGTCAAATCCCGACAGTTACTCGGTGTCGGTTACGCCACCCCTTGCCAGTTCTGACCATTGTGTGGTGGAATCTATGTCGGTGTTCTCTCCGACCGACCCAAGCCCAAAAGGCTGCCGGCGGGTTTGGCGTTTTAAATCAGCAGATTGGGATGAGATGCATTGTTTTTTTGCATCTTATCCTTGGTGGCAGGTTTGCTTTTCTTCTAGCAACCCCTCAGTTTGCGCGGATGCTGTGACCAATGTGCTTCGTCAGGGTATGGAGTATTTTAGTCCCTTCTCTGACATATCACTTGCCGACAAAGCTCACCCGTGGTATAATGCCAAATGCCGTGATGCGGTGGCATCTAAACACAAAGCATATTTAGCCTGGGTTGAAGCTCGATCCCGCAAAGCTAGTGATACGCGCGAAAAGAAGAAAGCCTTTAACAAAGCCGCCAAGTCTTGTAAAAAGAGCTCGCTTCGATCACATAGGCCGCATTGGGAAGAAGCTTGCCTCTTACCCTTCGGGTAGTAAAGCGTTTTGGTCCCTGGCTAAGTCGATCGAGGGTAACTTCTGCCGTTCCTCAGTGCCTCCCTTGCTGAAACCTGACGGATCATTGGCACACACGGCCAAGGAAAAGGCCGATATATTTGCCGAATTATTTGCCGAAAGTTCGCGTTTGGATCCTGGCAATGCTGTACCTTCCGGTTTGTCAAGATGTGGGACTTTTATGTCTGAAATTCGTATAAGACAAAGCGAAGTCAAAAAGGCATTGCGGGACCTGGACGAGAAATAAAGCCAGTGGTCCGGATGGTATACCAGCTATAGTACTAAGGACTTGCGCTCCTGAGTTAGCTCCGGTATTGACACGCCTATATCGGTTATCTATGGCTAAAGGACAAGTGCCAAAGTCCTGGAAGCTGGCCAACGTGCAACCTGTGCCTAAAAAGGGCAGTTGTGCTGACCCTATCAATTACAGGCCCATCTCGGTCACGTCCATTCTCCGCAAGATAATGGAACGTGTACTGAACCACAGGCTCCTGTCGTATCTAGAAGAACATGACATCCTTAGTGACCGGCAATATGGGTTTCGCCGGAACCGGTCTACTGGAGATCTTCTAGCATACGCCACTTACATATGAAGCGAAGCCATCGAGAGGCACGGTGAGGCGCTTGCCGTCTCTCTTGATATCTCGAAGGCTTTTGATAGGGTGTGTAATGAGGGCCTTATTGGCAAGCTTCCATCATATGGTCTTCCCACTGGTTTGTGTGTCCGGATATCGGACTTCCTGAGAGATCGGTCAATACGAGTTGTCATTGACGGCAGCTCGTCTGACCATTTGGCTATGAATGCCGGCGTCCCTCAGGGTTCCGTTCTCTCTGCAACACTTTTTCTGCTGCATATAAATGACCTGCTGTTGCCAGGTATTTTGGGGTACGCAGATGACAGCACTGTTGTAGAGACCTATATGTCTGATGCACGAGCCAGTGCTGAACAGATCCAGAGTCATAGAGAGGCGATGGTTAGCCTACATAAGGCGATGGTTAGCCTGCTAAACAGCCTAGAACCTATCTCTGCAGGCTGTCTCCGAATGGGGCGATGCCAATCTAGTAAGGTTCAGTCCGGCAAAGACCCAGGCGTATCTTTTCTCCGCTAAAAGGAGTCCTTTCAACTTGACTCCTACTTTCCGAGGTGTATCCGTGCCGATCACTGACCATCTTGAGCTTTTAGGTATGTTTTTGTCACCAGCTCTCAATTTTGGCTCTTTCATTGAGAGCAAGGCTCAAGTGGCTTCAAAAAAACTTGGCATTCTGGCGAAGGTGAGAAAATACTTCACACCGGAACAGTTGCTCATCCTTTACCAAGCACAAGTTCGATCTTGTATGGAGTATTGTTTTCATCTTTGGGACGGTTCCGCCCGATACCAGCTCCAGATGCTTGAGTCCATTGAGAGGAGGGCAAAGAGGCTCATCGGCAATGAAGATCTTTTCTATAAAAAGCTCAAAAGCCTTGAGCATAGACGGAAGGTAGCAAGCCTATCCGTATTTTATAGGATACATTTCGGAGAGTGTGCAGCTGAATTGTACAATCTTCTTCCGCCGTCCCCATTTTATCATCGGACAACCAGACTTACAAACTGGCGACACCGTTATATGGTGGATATACCAAAGAGTCGCACTAAGCGTTATGGTTCCAATTTTGTGATACGTACCGCTAAGGAGTGGAACTCTTTGCCTGAGTCTGTGTTTCCTGACAAAGTCAATTTAGGGGTCTTCAAGTCACGAGTAAATAGGTACCTTCTAGGCAAGCGCGTCACATCCTAGATCACATCGACGCTTACCATCAGGCGAGATGGTGGTCAAGTGCATGCTTATTTTCTATTAAAAAAAATCAAGCATTTACTATGCCTCACATAAAATACAACATCATTTACAAACAACAGAAACAATATTGGACCAAGATGCGAGCCCCGTGGAACTCCGAAAGAAGCACAAAACTTTCCAGATTCATAGCCTTTTATTACAACCGTTTGTTTGCGATCTCTCAGATATCTCTGAACTACTCGCACAATGAACCACATATGCCATATTGATATTGTAACTTGGTAATCAACATATTATGGTCTACCATGTCGAACGCGCTGGCGAAGTCTGTATATACAGCATCAATCTGATCACCCTTATCAACTGATTCCATGACCTCAGTCAAATAAGATGTAAGTACAACTGACCTTTGATGTTGAAACCCATGCTGCTTAACTGCTATTTGGTTTCTAAAGTGGCTTCTTATGATTGGGCAAATATCAGCCTCAAAAATCTTGGAGGAAACAGAAATAATAAGGATTAATCTATAATTTCGTCCATCAAAAATTGCACTATTTTTAAGTACAGGCGTTACCTGTACCCCCCTCCAAATAGAGGTAAATTCACCTGAAGATAAGGATTTATTAAAAAAAATCTTGAGTGGAAATGAAAAAAATCGCGAACATGTCTTTATGAAAAGTGGAAGAATACCATCCGGGCCTATAGACTTTTTAGGATTCAGGTGCTTCAAGAGTTTAAGCACAGCTTTTTCATTAATAACTATCCGATCGAGAGGAGAGCACAAAGTTGCTGAATCTATTGCATTAAGTGACAGAGATTCATCAGGTAATTGCGATTTGTTATAGACCCCCGAAAAATGAAAAGCAAATAAATTTTACTTACTTACTTAGAAGAGCCTATAAGGTTTACATACTTTACATGGTAAGCTTGTTAAAACTAAATCCAAAATCCTACCGTGATTATTAGTTTCGGAATTGATTAGATTAAGGATTGACAGAGATAAAAAGTCCACCAAAAGAAATCCCAGGTTGTTATGATAATTTTCAGCAGCTAATTTACCATCACCTTTCAAATCAAAATGTTTTAATCACCGATCAATATTACACTATCAAACTCATTAATAACATCACTAGCATTTAGAAGAAACTGCTGAAGATGATTCATTTTCACTGGTGACGGCATGTATAGACCTCCAATGAGAAGCTTTTCAAATGGTCTTTTAAAATTTACCGACTTTAGACTGCCACCCAGAGATCCTCGCAACTACTTTCTTTGTCCTTAAGACAAAGAAAGTAGTTTTTCTTAACAGCAACCAAAACGCCTCCTCCCTCCTTTTTTTGCTGAATTCAGAGCTACGTCTATCGCGGCGATATATTGTATATCTACCATTATAATTTCGTTGCTGTGAATAAGCTCATTGAACCAAGTTTCAGTAAAGATTACGTCGTAATTGCAACTCAGCACCTTGATATCGACGTCGTTCGTTTTTGTCCTTTTAAGTTTTGATAGCAGATCGTGAACATGGTGGTAGCAATAATGTAATTTCCTTTAAGCGGGCTCATAAACGACTTTATTCCAAAGCTTTTAGACAATCCAAGCTGTTGACTTGCTTAGCCTGAGTAGTTCAGTTTTCCTGACATTAATTTTGCTATTGCGTATCTTTACATAAGGATACGACAATTCTTTTACTCGAATTCTGGTAACTGCGTGAATAGACTCTCTTTCAGGTGACAAATGTTCGCTGCTATATAATTTTCGTTTATCACCACCAATGCCAATTGTGCTAGTGTTCAATTTATTGGTTGTATTGGTTTCATTGTAGGTAGATACAGCCGCAAGTAGAGTATCACAACAACGAATGCTACGCAACTTTACAACAACAGTACGTGTACGAAAAAAGTTTGAGTTCGCCACACGCAAATATGACAAGATCTCACCATTTTCTATGGGTTAAGAAACCGCCCTAACATTTAGAATATTAGGAAGTCCATGTATTTTAACATTGGCCTCACATCCATGCTGCTCCAAGGCCGAAATGCGTTCTTCGGAGATAGAGCCATAACATAAGGAGTTAAAGTCCTATACAATGTTTGAAAAACCGATAACAATCCATTATTTAAACCATTGTAATGATTTTACAGCTCCGATGATTCTCAGAACTTCATTAAGGGTATTTTATTTTATTTATTTTAGGACTTTGCCGTTTAAGATAAGACTAAAAGTATGATGACTGATATTTTATTTATTTATGTACCGCCGCGTTCTGTCCGGCAGAGTAGAATAACACCAACCCTTCATACTTACTTGAAGGTGTCTAAACGATACTGAGGACAATCATCATACGCCTTCATAAGACCACAAAATAGGTAGCAGTGTTTTTTCTAATTATGCTCTTTAATTGCGATCTCTACCCGCCCAGATTACCATGATTATTACAAAACCCCACCATTTTCGGAGGAGGCAGGCGGTCCAGCAGTGAACGTCTTTTGGCTAAGACTATGATGATGATTATTATTTATTGAAAAAGCATTATAAACCCAAAATACAAATCGTTACAATCGACGGAATTAATGTAAGTAACGTTCTCTAACAAAAAAGAAAAACAATAGACGTTAAAGTGAAATATCTATTTTTAATTTGAGAAATCTTATATAAAATTATTTAATTTTTGATAATACATAAATAAAGTAAGAACCTATTTTTGCTAATAGGACCTTTCTCGTTCTTCTGTGATTCTTTCGTGACTTGATAGCAAATGAAGCTACGCCGAAATATTGAAGCCTCCAAAATAGTGAAAAACACGTTAAAAACCCGTTTTGCTTCTCTTCAAACAAAAAACAACGTTTCGAATAATATACATATTAGTAGGACTTTTTAGAAATTGATGTTCTTGGGTTTGCCATTTCTGTTTCCTAGGTTGATGTCCAATTTGAATAATATACTATTTCACATTGCTTAAGTGAAGTATTCTCCAATTCTTAGTACAGTATAAGTGGATAAGAATCTATCTTTATTCATTTACAGATACATAATTTATCGATGCCTGTCGAATTTCAGAAAATGTAAGAGATTGTTTCTCATGAATGCTTGCCAAATAAATGAATTAGACCTTTAACGGCTATAGATATAGAGCACAACATTCTGATTAATTTGTTCGATTTAACAATCTAACGAGCCCGTTTAACTTAACGTGTTTCGGAGTCTATGTACAGAAGCAACCATTTTATAGGACAATGTGAAGCTAGACAAATGGTTAGAGTATAAATGAAAAGGGCGCCACCCTTACTTAGAATGCTTAACGGCCTACGACCGAGAAGGTAGGATTGACGTTGCATTAACAGACAATGGTGTTGGAACTAAAACTAGATTCGGCTTTATCTTCGCGATTGTTATAAAACACAATGCGGTTAACTAGCTAAAAGCCTCCGCCGGCACCGGTTTTGGACGCAAAGTTTGTTTTGTTTTGTTAAAGTTCGGGAATAGGCCGCTATATCTAATATCCGACCTGAAATGTGTTTGTTTATAATAAATTATATTTGGACTTCGAAAAGGACTATTTTCATTCATGTTTCAGTTCGTAATCCTTGTAAGCACTGCAATGACAGACCTTATCGTATTACAAATATGTATAATTTTCCAAATAGATATAAAGTATTAGTAAATAGTCGGCTGAACATCAGCTTGGCAGTAACTTTTTGGTAGGAAAATAAACACATTTTTATCACATATTTTTGCAAGGTTATCTGGTGGCTGAGCGAAATTTCTTTTATTGGTCTAAGCTTTTATTAATCGAATTATTGAACTTAAAACAATATCGGTCAATCGTTCATTGATTCACCTAAATAAATAAATAAATATGGTAGTGACCATGCTCTTTTAGGCTCGAAGGAGCTATATGCTGTGTAAAGCTATTTACGGCTATATAAAGCTATATAAATAAGATCGTGTATAGGTCAGCGCGTTTGTTCTGTGATTATGTAAATTAGGCGATTTTCGCAAAGGTCATATATTGGATGGATGGCCAACAAAATATATCTCGAGCACCTTCAAGCTTTGAAAGGCACATATAAGCTTTTGAAACAGTGGATCTGCAGTTGTTAACCCACTTAATCTTTTGGGCCTGCGTAGCGTTTTCCCTTCGATGCCTTTATACATAGGGGACACCTGCATCTCTGCATTGAGGACATTTATGTGCCCATGATGAAGACATTGTATCGCACTAAAATATTTGGTTTAAAATCTGTAGTTAAACGGAGGGGTTAACTCTGAAAAGTATATTTTTCGGACAATCAAAGTATTCAAGTGGATTCAAAGTCGGTCTCCGGTGACAGGAATTATTATATAATATCTATCTTCTTCTTGAATATATCCTGTATATTTAAGCACCGAAATTCTCTATTATGATAATATCAAAAACATCTCATTATCTGTAATACAATATAAATAACAAAGACAACCTTCAGAAGTGATGTTATAAGTAACATACCGTCATTAGTTAAGGGGACAAAAACCAGACGTACGAATACAAAATTCACGGAATAAAATTCACATAATGTACAAACTTTCTATAAAAAGAGAACCATGAATATCGAACAAGTTGATTTTCAAATAATTTTACCGCCAAGTCCCCATTAACAGTTAAAACTTTAATATAAAATTAATCGTATCAAAGTAAAACAAGAAAATAATTTGATAGTAGATAGTTAGTTGATTTGATAGATGCCACTAGTCACGATCTAACTGCAAAAAATAAAATATAAAAAGAATTATCACTGATATATAGTATTAGTAATTAAGCAAAACGATTTTCCATCTTACATATATTGTAGAGGTATAATCAACACCGGGTCGATGCACACGGTGCTGGTAATTGTTTTTAGTACGAGTAGCAGTGAAGGGCTGCGGTTTAACTGTTAGGCCTTAATTGTAACAGGCTGTTGGCGCGCAATGTGGACTGTGTAAACTATTTATTCATTTCCACCAGTGAAATGAATTTTATAGAGTATATTCTACATTTAACTCATTTTGTGATGTAACTTAATATTAAGTTAAAAACACTCTTGCGAAGTCGGTTCAGAGGTGGACCTGGTACAGAAGTGCAAAGCATAAAAACATCATTATTGGAAGCTGAAGCAACGATGTCTACCAATCAATAAGAAATGGATAGTTGTAAAATAATTAAAGATCAAATCAAATATTTCTTAATATTTTTCCGTGAAATCTGTCAATTACTTTTAATATTCTTACTTGTCTCATGTACAGTATTCATAAGTCGCGGCCTGGTAACTAGTCTTTATGAATTACAACAAGTAGTTACTGAAAAGTGAAATACAGATATATCCTAAAAGCGATTAATAAAGGCCTTAAAATTATGTTTTTTGAATTTTTTTCTTATTATTTCTGGTAGATATAGCACGACATCATTTAATTCATTGGAATTGAATACCTTTTATTACCTGGTGTGACAACATTTTTGTTTTAATGCAGGTTGTATACCAAAAGCCTCATATATCAGCTATCGGAAATTAAATGTACCTAGACTGCCTGACAACGTGCTTGATTGATGAGTTTAAATGTTAATTAAGGCTCAACAATAGAACTGTCTTGAGGTTTCTATATCTTGTGTCTAAATATTCATAGCATAGCGTTGGAAATGCTGCGTTTCAGACGTGCGCTTTAGTCGTCTGTTGGATTCGAGCCTCTATTCGGATTGCTTACGGCTACAGTAAGATCCTGTCTTTCTCACACATTACTACTATGTACATACCAGAAAGAGAGGAGAATATTTTGGTCAAAAGAATCAATTTCCACCTCGCTTATCGTTCTTTAGAGATGGTAATTTCCGTTGCACTCAAGCTGTTAGAAGCACCTGTGTGCTTTTATGCCAAACAAAGCTTGCATAATAAACAAATTTTTCACATAAAATAATAGTACCAACTTTTAAATTTTTTAAAGAGATATTGCTGATGTTTTACTGGTTATGTTAATAGAAAAATTTAAAATGAAGAAGCAAATTCTAGTCTATGAAAATTGAGACGTACTCTTTGCATAATTTATATTAATGTGGCTCATCAATTTAAGGTTACTCGAAGCCATTTTCATTTCTTTTTCAGTTTATATATAATAAGAAAATTTAATCTTCTACACATGGGTATGCATAGAGTAATTTATTTAAGTACACATTTTTTAAAATTCTATTGCAACTTAATTGAATTCAAAGAACTAAAATAATAAATATTCTTTAACAATTAATTTTCGAGAATAATGCCGACTAATTAATGGTCTTTAACTTAAATCGTTATTGCAGTATTTTTTTTTCCAATTATTTTGCAACGATAGCGTAGGGGAATGTTTGTGCGATGAAGACAAGCATTAGTTCCCGAGTCATGTTTGCATATGTAGTAATGTATGTACATGTTGTAGTAATGTAGTATTATTTAATATCTATAGTACAAGTTCTGTTTAGTTTGCGACTAAATTAGTTTGTGAGTTGTCTGGTATTTATTAATTTATTTACATGTTTTTTTTATTTTATAATCTTTTTATTTAATGGTTGATTATAATAATAATTACAAGTAACAATCGGTCTTTGTAAATCAATAAAATGTAACCAATTTAAAGGATATTTAAAAGTAATTTAAAAATCGAACACACAACGATTTCATAAATGGTGCGGTTCTCGAGAGTTACGCGACTGGTGGAATGGGGCAAAACAGAAAGTGGCTTTAAAGTATTATCTGGGGCCGTCTGTGTTAGAGAATTATTGCTTTTTAAGTTAATACTCGGAACGGAATCTAATTAATTGTGGATAAATATTTGTTTGAGTTACATTTTATCTGTATGTTGAACTTGATCAACGATTGGATGAGATGAGATGAGAACTATGAGTAACAGCAGTTTGACCTGTGTACATTTATTAAAAACTAATTCTTAGGAATTAATTACTTATTCTTAGGAATAACTTTAATTGATATTGGTATATTATGTAAGACACATACGTATAAAAACGGAAAAAATATATTAAAACATTGTTTTCAATTGAAAGATTAGAAGCATTACAATCAAAGGAATGTGCAATCTGTAAAATAAACAGATTTTTTAATGATACTCTGAGTAACTCGACATTTGCTGCTGTGTAATAACACAATAATTACATTGCAGACATATCAGTGCACAGCTTGAACGCAATAATAGAAAATGGCGGCTTGTGTAGAGCGTAGCTTTACAGAATTAAGTTGGCAGAAGTGGAATATAGGATAGCTATGTTATTCATTGTTCTCACACAGATAATTGGTCCTACTGAAGAAACTTTCTATTTAATTATTACTCCTTTGAAAAGTTTCATCAAATAGATTAAGAGTTGTGAGTCAATGATATTACGATGTGTACGTCGAGTTTGTTAATTTCTCATTCTCCATCAAGTAAGTAAAAACACTGGCTCGTTAATGGTTGCATCACATGATTTTATTTTATGCGTACAGAAACTATGGTAAACACATAAAATGGTAACGATGTATTCTGGAAACTTTAAAATATGTTTGCGCGGGGAAAAGCGCCTAACTCGAGATTCAACCAGCCGTGAAGAAGCATTACATTGTAGTCGAGATGTATCTATATAACGTGCCTGGCGTTCTCTCTCGTAGTGTTGGCAGTTTCCACTACACTGCCGGCAGTTAGCACCACCTGCGTTGTACTGGATACATGGTCGCTTTATGCCATCATAACAATAACATCTAGCCGCTTCGCCGCTGCTGCTCTGGGCTTTAATCTGTTTTAACAACATGTACTTACGATTGGGTTGCTTCGTTATTATTAATTTCATACAAGATAATGACATTGTTCATTACTTGTTTTCGCATAGAATTTGTCAGTTCCAAGTTAAAAATACATTTCTTAAACAATGCGAGAATGCTGAGAATGTTTCCAATTAGTTAAATCGTTAAAAAATGATAAAAACATTCCAGGAGGAAAAATTTCTTCAATAATACAGAAGACAGAATTAACTGGGCTCGATAACGCTTCGCTTGAGCCGAACTCATCTGTGGAGGTATTGCTTTTTTGAGCTCCCCGAATTTCGTATAGAAACGATGTTTAGCTGTCGATTGGCTACAAAATATCCGACGTAAGCTTTTGTTTACATTGTTGCTGATGCCAAAATTAATTTTGTCCAGACACGTGCGAAGTAAATCCTAATCAACAAGATGGCGAATATTGGGAAAACTAAAGGCGAACCTTAGTTCGTGTAGTGATGGCAAAGGACAAATGAGTAAGTTAAAGCGAGAAACCCGGGTTTGTTGCAGTAGATGTAAGCAGTGTAGCGAGGTTTGTTTGTTCTTTAAATAACATAGGGCTCCGCTCCTGTAGACTGCCGTACGTGCAGTTGTTCCCGTTAGATTGCTTCTGGTACTAGTTTCAATTCTGTTTGGATTTCGACGTTGCGGACTGCATACGATTTATTGTTGCTCAGATTTATTCAGGATTTAAAAATCAGTTTTAAAATAGTTTATGTTACATAGTATCTGTTGTATTAAATAGCTTTTATTTCTTCGTTATAAATACCCTTAAAGAAATATAAATGAAGTTTTTCAGCAGATGTCATGATTGATAATGATCTAAACAAAAATTATATAATAATTGGAAAGTGATTGCGTCAATTTTATATTATTTGAATTTACTTTGGCATGACTATACCAAGATTAAACTTCGTAACGAGTAGGAATACAAAGTGGACGAACTTGAACCACTCTTGGACGCTGAAACTTAAAACTCTGTAAAAAGAGAGAGGTTTTAGAATTCCTTGAAGCATTAAAGTGTCCAGGTATTGATAGCACAACGTAGATTGTCGCTCCGTTAGCACAGAGCCGAATTTTATTGTCCTTGTTTCAAAAGAGACACAATATTTTCTGTCTGCTCTGATATCTCTCCCTTAAGGAAATAGAAAATTGATAAATTCAGTTTAATTAAAGTACTAACCTAGAACAATTGTAAGCCTTGGTATCTAGGTCACTCCAGTCGACTATTTTAATTCATAATAATTTAATGCTCAATATTTCGGCTAATAAATAATTATGAATTATAATTTTGTACCTATATATCAGCTACCCCTGATATAGTGATCTTCAACCGTAACAAATTTATATAAAAGTGATTCATAACTGTCTTGTATAATCACCTAACTGAGATATAACTATCTTTCTAGACTAATCTAGTGAAATGATAGTCATAGAAGGGTGCAGAAGAGCGCTCCACAGCGTATTTGACCATAATAAATATTTAGCTAATATACACCCATACAGACGCACGCCTCAACAAAACCCCTAACCAAACGCCGCAGTGTGGTCAGTCGTGTGTACCATAGATGATACACTATATACTGTTTTTGTCGCGAAACGAGTGGTCACGTTTGTTTATTTTTGCTGCTATTTATTAGGATAAGGATTTTTTACACTGCAAAATTGTATAATGAAAGCATTCTGAACGTATCGTAGTAGGTTACAATATTTTTCAGTAATCAACATGTAATAACGAAGAATAATAACTTCTTAACATCTTTTATAAATCTATTTAATTTGTAAATTAGAATTATGACGACCATTTGCTGCAACGGTAGCGCACAGACATCCCTAGATTCAAATCCAGCATGAAGCAGATATTTATGTAATAAGATTAAAACAAAACGCAAATAAATGTTTTAATAAAAAGAATAAGTGCCACCCGTAACGCTCAAATTGGACATAGGTATTTATCTCAACAAATAGGCCTAGATTCGGTACTGCTTTATATGTTCTTACGTTTCTAGAGATTAGTAATTATTTTATTTTATTTAATTATTTTACTATTAAATGCTTGTGTCACTGTGTGATTTCTACAAAAAGACGTATATGAACCTCTTTCATACAATATTCTGGTATATTGCTATATCCCTAGAGGTACAACTAGGTCACGAATCCAACCATCTGCTAGTATATACTTTAAAAACACAAATTTGTTGTTTGTGTCTTTGTCTGTCCGCTCTTTTTCCCGCTCTTTTTCCATTTTATACGCGTTACCATAGCAACGCGTTACCATAGCAATAACGTTACCATAGCAACGCCTTACCGGGTCAGCTAGTAGTAATAATAATAACTTTGTATAAACTGTAACGATCTTCGTGGTCCAGTGGCACGTATACCGGTTTTCATGGTAACACCACTCTGAGGTCCCGGGTCAGATCCCCAGCCGAGTCAATGTAGAAAACGTACTTTTCTATATTG
The DNA here is from genome assembly GCA_927399485.1 of Calamotropha paludella. NCBI lineage: Eukaryota > Metazoa > Arthropoda > Insecta > Lepidoptera > Crambidae > Calamotropha > Calamotropha paludella. The sequence continues at coordinate 12,997,826 of OV656815.1, read as the reverse complement.
TCTCGGGTCTGGGTGTTGTAGTGCCACCCTTGTTTCTGATTTCACTAACACAGGTGCTTTAGCTACTTGGTTTCAGAACAAGTATGTGATGTTGTCTAGTTTTTATTTATTACAGTGGTAACATTGTAACCAATGAGAGTATTTCGATGTACAATTATTACTAGGGCTTGTGTAAAGGATACCAACGTAACGGATATACACACATATATCATACATGGAAATGAAATATTCATAGAAATATATATAAATATCCATCAATCAGGTGCAACTGCCTGTATTCATCACACAACCATTGTACGGTCGTCAGCTGCGACTGCAACATATAAATACTCGTAAATGTAACATTATAAAAAAATAAATCATACCACATATTTTACTGTCAGAGAGCATACAATTGTTGGGTGTAAATTTTTAAATAAACAACATTCAAGTTATATAATACTAGCGGCCCGTCCTGGCTTCGCACGGGTGGACAAAATTCTTTAAATTTTTCTAGCATTCAATATAGCCTATGACACTCAGCAATAATGTGCCTTTCTATTGGTGAAAGAATTTTTAAAATCGGTTCAGTAGATCCCGAGATTACCCCTTACAATTTAACAAATATACAAACACACAAACTTTTATAATAACTTTAATACTTTTCTTTATAATATTAGTAAAGATTGATTATGAAGGCTTTTCTTGGTTATATTGCAAATTTTTCACGAAAGACTATCACAGGAATTGAATTTCAATAAACTCATATTCTTAGGTAATGTTCACGAAATTCCTTGTTTCCTGATAAAGAATTTTTCTAATAATTTTATGTAGCTTTTATCGTCTTGCAGGATCTATTGTTGTCTCACGTCAAAGCATGTCTTTGTTGCGCAACATAAATTGTCATTATAGAAGGGGTATTTTTATATACTACTATGTATGACGAAACCTCTATTGTCTGCGTTTATTACATCAGGGCGGTAATTTTCGTCAAGCACTAAGGTTTTACTGAACTGATAATTAATCTTAATAAATTTGAATTATCCATTTTGCATGATGTAATCGCCCTAATACAATCACAAAATTATTTCATTTCAATGTTAATGTAATCGGTTAAAACTATCACATTATATTGTTGAGAATTAACATAGTGTGTAATTTTTTAACACTTATTAATATATATTTTTTTTATATCATAAATGAATAATATTAATTTATCAAACTACCACATAAATAATACCTATATTTTAATATTGGGAATGCAAAGTGGATGCAATGTGTACATGAAAGCTTCTGGTTATAGTATACGTTACATATTATAGTAAGATTTTGAACTGAAAATAAGCTTAAAAGAAGAGAAAATAAGGAGATGGTGGTTCCATTTGCGGATTTTCATTAAAGATGCAACAGCTCTTAACTAAATGTAAAGATAAACGCAACTAGAGAGATCTTTGAAGCAAATGCACAGCGGCATTTAAACAGTTTTTATTTTCCCTATTGAATAGTATTTGCAACGAAACAAAGAACATTGCCCTATTTGAGTTTTGAAAGTATTTCCATAATAATACGTTAGCAACAACAACCGAACGAGGGGCTGGTGTTGCATGCAATTATTTTTTCAATATTATATCGCCTCTACTATTTGATGGAAAAAGTAACAATATTTTTATACAAAGCTTGATTTGATTTTGTTTTATAAAACCTTTATAGATCTAATCGCATTAAGTAATCTCAAACTGAAATCTTTCTCCATAGAACATTGGTTGACTCTTAGTTCGTTGAGCAGACAAACAGCCACAAATACATCTCGGTGCAAGTGATAACTGCTCAAAGATAATCTTAAAACTGTGGGGAGATTTGGAACTTTTTGTTGCCCAATCACAACAACCATGTTGGAATCATGGTTATTTTATAACATGAAAATAGGTTTGTAAAATATGTAGCGCCCGAAACCCTGCTTACTTTGATTATCTACATATATAGGTATATTTCAATTGAAAAGTGTTGTGGAACCATAAGAGAGTAACCAAAATAAATTATACCAGAAATACAAATACTTTATATTTTGAGCAGCATGACGAAAATGTTGAGACTGGTATAAAACCAAACGGTCGGAATTAGAACGGAGAAGTTCAGTTCAGACCTATGTCGGACGTAATAAAAAACTAGGGAAATAGACTCACTCGTATTCGTATTTCGTCTGAGCTCTGCACCAATAACCGTTTTCGTATTAAGCGGATAGTCATTTTAAAAATGGATACTATTGGAAAATGCGACATAGGCAGGAAATACATTCTGCTGTCGTATATTCTAGTGATATAATTGCATTTTAGTTTACGATAAAGTGTTTAGCATATATCTATTAATAACAAAATCCACGAGTAGTCCATTCAATGAAGTTTAGTAAAATATTTGGCGATTTAACATATGGAAAGGATTAAAAATTCTTTATAATTAGTATATTAAAATTACGATTTATTGCATACACTATTTCCTATAAATTTCCTATAAAGAAAAAGACAAGTATAACAACGAAAAGTATATAAACATCCCGCCTTATTGCTTAACAGTAATCTCTTCCAGACAATCTTGGGTGAAAAGAATAAATTAAGAATAATAGGGGAGCGGATGCGCATATTGAAAGGAAAAAATTGTAAATATATAATTTGTTACAGCTAATGGTGGATATAAATTATAAGATAATAGAGAAATAAAGATACTATAGTGTTAGGAGCGGAGGAAAAAAAATAACTTCTAACTCTGTCTCGAAAGCATCCAATTGTTTGAGCCTTTCTGATATTCTCTGGTAGTGAGTTCCATAAACGTCTAGCGTGAAAAGTAAAGAAATAGGAAAAGAAGTAGGTAGTGCCTTGGTAATTCTAGGGAAAGGTTGGTTGCAGAACGCAGACAACATCGCGTGGTTGAGGATTGGAGAAACAGGTTTTTAGATCGGGTAGGAATGATGGCAAAAAAGAACATGTAAATCCCTGCGCCGGCAAAGTTCAGAACAGAAGTGTAACACGTGGTCATATTAACGAAGTATTGTTCTTGTTTGCTGAATTAATTAATTAAGTGTATGTGGTGTTTGTCTGTAATAGATTATACAATTAGATGATAAGTTTGTGTATTTTTAGTAAGTAAGAATAAATTGTAGCAATCGTTGACAAACCTTATAAATAAATAAAATAAATAAATAAAAAGACAGAAAATTAATCCGAATCAGGCATTTTGCAGTCGCTCGACTTTATTGAATAGTAAGATTAGCGTAGTCAATATAAAACTTTTAATTTTAGGTTTGTTATTTTGAGGTATTTTTTCTGATTATTATTTGCACCGATTTAAAAGATCTTAAGGAAAATATATTGTTTATTGTACGTATAATAAAAAACTCTAAAGCTTTGATCAAATATCTTGAAGATATTTTTTTCCAAACTAAGCTACCGTATCCGGTAAGCTTTGTAATGTTTTTTTGCTGACTGTATATTATAGAAGTTTATGGATTATTTTTTGTAATTTTGGCTAATAACCTGCAATAATTATTTCTCTACTTAAGTTTGCATGGAAGAGATTGCTATTTGGCAATAATGACGCCTGTTTCGTACTTCCTTCTGTATTTTATCTGTTTATTTGTAATATTTTTTTAGTGTGCAATAAAGGTATTTTCATATTTAGTTTATGACAGTAGCGATCTTGCCTTTCGCAACGACAACGGTTCGAGTCTCGGAAGGGGCAGTTGTTTGTGTGATGAAATGCTCGCAGCATTTGTACCTGAGTCATGGGCAATTATATATATTTTTATATTATATTACATATCTATGTGTCATATATGTATGTCTATCCGTTACCCCAGTATCCATAACACATACCTTATCGTGCTAACTTACAGCTAGGCTAATTGTTGGCTAGTTGGTGGCTAATTGGTGGTGGCTGGGCACATTTTTTCTACAAACCTTGATTTACAAGAATTGATTGGTCATGGAGTCATCATAATTTAACCTTAATTTTTTTTTCTAATATTAGTAAACAAACTATTTTAAAAATATGTTGAACCTAACGATAAATTAATAAAATTTAGCTTATTAAATTAGTGAAAATTTTAACACTGTACCGGCCCCTTAGCATCAAGTTGCGCAGAATGCTAATATTGAAAGTCGTGACACCGTGGGGTATTGTCAAATAAGTGTGATATTTCATTAATCACCGCTATTGCTTAATTGATGCCTTGTGAAACTAAAAGCCTTTGGGCTAGTTGGTATGGACTTTATCGTTGCTTTCCTTTCGAATTTGTTTCGGCATAACCTTCATATTTTTAATTCATTCTTCAATATATTGTATATTTTGAATTTTTAAACCATAAAAGATAAATGATGCACAAGCGTTTGTTAGAATTAGGAATAATTCGGAGTGTATTAATTGTTACTTAATCATATTCATTATCATTATCAATATTTAAATGATTATTTATTGATTTACTAAATTGATTTATTGATTGATTTAATTATGTTCGCTTTTTACTACAATATTTTTCATCATTGTCTTTGATCTAACGTGTTACCTGTCATAGCATAGACAACACGATCGGTCCACGTCACCTCCCCGCCAGGCGGTGGAGTGACGCGGTGCCTTTATAATGCCTCGCACTGAGTCAGACGGTCTCTTTCTTTGCTTGACGCTTTGCTAGTCCTTATCGGATTATATTCAGCACAAATCGTTGTGCCAAAGATAAGTATATATTGGTAAAGTGCGAATATTAATTGTTGAATCATCATACAATATAAATTTAAAGCATTTGAATATTTAGTTTTCCATTTTGATGGCAAATACATGACCTAGATGAATAAACTGATTTTGGCCACTTAATAAATACTTTATTATCTACCCTCTTTTTGATATTTCATTTGATCAAAAGAAAATATAATATTTCCTCTTTTCCGTTTGATGACATCAGAAGTGGGATCCTCACGCCCTGTACTAAATTTTTTTTTCTTTCTTTCAGCATGTGACCAAGGTCGGTTAAATAGTTCGATATAGACCCTACGATGCTGAAGGGATTGTTGTTGGCAATACGTGATGCTCTACCTCGTTATGATACTAAAAACTGTAATTTGAAACCACGTGTTCAGCAAACGAGTAAATTTAATGAATCGTGACTAAAAACTACTAAAATATTTATTCATGGCTGAGAAAAAGTAACAAAAAAAATAAAAAATAAAAATTAATGAATACCTACAAAAACACACATTGCAAGATCTGATGATGTGGTTAGTTCTTTATGCAAATAATAACAGTAAGATGGAGGTCGGTCCCCCTGCCCGAGTTTCTTTCGCCAGTTCTTCTCGGAAGGGCCTCCCAATTTCCGAACTGGTAGTAGACTCAGTAGTATACAATGTAATCGTAGTAAGAATGTAATAACGAAATAAAATTTAAAAATAAAACAATTTAATTTTAACAATTTGGAACGTGCCCGATCAAAATATTGTGGAGGAAGTAGAAAATACATGACAACCATTGAAACATCGAGATTAAATATAAAATAAAAAGTGCGCAAAATCCGTAAAAATAAAAAGTGTTTTATTCAAATGTGTAGTGTGTGCGGAGGTGTAAGAACTAAATGAGAAATAACTAAATTTCATATTAGGTATTGGTGCTATTAAAAATATAGAAATGCTTGTTTTTGCTTAAAAAGTTTTTAACTATATTCGTAAAGCTACCAGGAACAGGTGTTAGTGTTATCTTGAAAAAAGTGCTTCGATTATGGAAAATAATAACAAATCTCAATAACTGTAAATCAGTGAGAAAAAAAATTGGTGTAAAACTATCATAACAAGGAAATAGTTTTAAAATTAAGATAGTGGAAACATAATACGGACATTAAAGTGTTAATACAAACAGGAAAAAAGTGAAATATGTGAAAAAAAGTGCAAAATCTTATTCTGAATGACTCATCATAACGACTTTTTAATTCTTGATATTTTCAAACTGGCTACTGATACAAATTTTCGCCATATCATTTGTAGACGCAGTAACTGCGACGGCGACAGTACGTTGTGACTAAGTCAAGCTCGAGGTCCGAAGTTCGAGACCTAGAACATATTTTTTTTTTACTGTTTCTTTTTATTTCTACCTTTTTTATTACTTAAACTTTTTTTTTTTTTTAAACATATTTTTCTTTTTGCAAACACAACAAGTAATTCCGTGAGCAAAACAATAACACGAGAGACTTGGTAGGTACCTACATATTGTTATACTAAATATTGGATCAATTAATCATAAAACAGCCATGGCAACAAAAGCACAGACAAGAGCTAAAAGTCAACTCAAATCTTCGTCAGTGATTTGTCAAGTTTGTAAACAAAAAGTGGACTCTAAAAACACACTTCAATGTTTTTTATGCAAAAACTTTTATGAGTTTGATTGTGTCGGTTACTCTGAAAAACTGCATTCCTTGAAGGATTTTGATATGAAAAGAAGGTGGAAGTGTAAAACGTGTCTCGAAAAGATGAAAGTAAGTAACACAAATAGTCCCGAAACATATCACATTACGACTAGGAAAAAAACTTCTCCTAAATCTCATGCAAAAGAACTACCTATCTCACTGTCGCCAAAACAATCAACCCCAAAATACACTGCAAACATATCGCAAGACTCACATATACTTACACCAGCAAATATATCGTCGGATGAGTCTCCTTCCGCATCAAATGTAGTACTGCTACGAAGTATGGAGTGCACAGGAACAGAAACATTTTATATACAAGAGCTGAAAGACAACATAAATAAATTACAATTAGAAATTGCCAGCTCACAATGCGAAGTGGATAACTATATTTTGGAGAACAATAACTTACGTCGAGATAACTTAAAGCTGACTAAAGAAAATGAAGTCCTTAAATTATGTAAATCATCATTAAGCGAAAACCGGATCTTACCGCACAATAAAGTAATACGTAGCGTAAAAAAGAAAAGTGGACAGTCCATGCACCACTCAATTGTAGATTGCAACCTCACACCTTAAGACAGCAATTGGCGGCAAATGACCTTTGTTTAGATATCGACTTAGCGGATATACAACAGAAAATTGTAACACTTGAACAACAGTGGATCGAAGCACAAAAGGAAATCTTAGCCCTCACCATTCAAATGCGTACCCTAGAAGAGAGGCTGCACAATGTACCGCGAAAAACCACACTAAAATCAACACCAACTCGCGACAAAACTATACAAGCTTTTCAATCTGCTAATCTATCTGCTAAAACGGAGTATATCAAAAATAAGATCATAATATATGGAACACAACAGTGCGTCGGTTTGTCTTCTGCCCTTACACGTGCTAGACAAACAACTATGTACGAGAGGTACTCAGTTACTTCCCTTACTAAGCCCCATGCATTAGCCACGGACATTTTGAAAGACTGTTATGATATTACCTTAATGCCTTGCGATAAGTTGATAATTGGCATTGGGGAAAATGACTATGATAGCAATATATTATTATTTCAATTGCGAAAGCTATTTAATAAATTTAGGAATAATGATGTTATAGTGATGAATTTATTTAGGAATACGTATTTGAATGTACCAGAGTTAAATTATAAAATTCAAGAACTTTGTAACAGTTATAAAAGATGTTATTATGTGACTTGTAATGAAAATAAGCTTGACATTTGTAATGCAATTAACTTTATTATTGACTGCATCGATTATGATAGAAAGTACCTAAATGTTAAAGAATTAACATTTAGGTACAGGGTAGCCCTGATGCACAAAATTCGAAACCTAAGATAAAACGGACCATTGCTGACTACTTTCCTTCTACAAGTAAAAATAATTTTTTTCGCGCCACAAAAATCAATTAAAAAAAATTCTGATTTTAAAATCATACACCAAAATATAGCAAGTCTTATATCTAAACAAGACTTGTTAGTCATAACGTTAAATGAGTTGTGTCAGTCAAACAATAGCCCAGACCTTATATGTCTGTCCGAAACTTTTCTACGTAAAGGTCATGAAAAAAACGTGAAGTTACCCGATTATGAATTGGCTACTGTTTTTTGTCGAGATAAATCAAGAGGTGGGACATGTATTTTAGCTAAACGAGAAATCGAGTACAGAGAAATAGCAATGGTTAAAAAATATGCAACTATAACTACTTTTGAAGCATGTGGCATAGAGATCCCAAGACATAGGCTGCTCGTTATTTGTGTCTATAGAACCCCTAAGTCGGATCCAATTGTATTTATAAATAAGTTGAATCAGATTTTGAACGACATATGCCGTTATTACAATCCTAACACAAACGTGGTTATTGTAGGTGATATTAATATAAATACTTTGAAATCAGGGAACGTAACGAACTACCTTAAGGATTTGTGCTATAACTATGATCTCAAAATTCACATTAACGCGCCTACTCGTAATGAGTCCTGTATTGATCACTTTCTTAGTAATATTAAGGACGCAACAGCTGTTATTTTACCGCTTTATTTGTCGGATCACGATACGGCTCAATTACTGTCATTCCCTGTAGGAAAAGGAATAATGTCAAAAAGTCTCATTTTATATATAGATGTGATTACTGTATTGAAAATATGATAAAATTCAAAGAGTGCCTTAATATCTTGACTTGGTCTGAGATATACGAGGAAGCTGATTTCACCAAAGCTTTCAAAATTTTTTATGAGACATTTTGTTTATTTTATAAGTTGTGCTTCCCGAAGCTAAGGGTTAAAACAAAAAATAACAGTAATAAATGGATCAGTAAAGGCATTAAAATCAGCTGCAAAACTAAAAGATATTTACGATACCAATACTATAAAAAAAAGTCTCAAATAAATAAAAATAAATATCTAAAATATTGTTATGTTTTAAAAAAATGTATAAATATTTCGCACAAGAACAATAATATAAATTTTATATATAGAAGCAAAAACAAATGTAAAGCTACATGGTCAGTTATTAAAAATCAAATCACTGGTAATAAGTCGCATAATTATATTACTTCCATTGAAGCAAACGGTAAACTAATTACTAGTCCTACAGACATGGCTACCGTTTTTAATAGCCATTTTATTGAATTGACAAATTTGACATCACAATCTAGTAGTAGTGACTCTGATAATAAGGACCCTAAATATATAGCTAAATTACAAAATTGTATGTTCCTGGAACCTATGACACCAAACGAATTGAGAAAGGAAATAATGTCACTAAATAACACCAACTCCGAAGGTTATGATGGCATTAACACGAAGATATTAAAGGATTGTGTTACTGAACTGACTAGTGTATTGACACATTTTTGACGACCGTTTGGTGCAGCGGTAGCGATCCTGCCTTTCGCATCGACGGTCCTGGGTTCGAATCCCGGAAGGGGCAGATGTTTGTATGATGAATACGAGCATTTGTACCTAAGTCATGGATGTTTGTATATATTTCTACGAATATAACTTATTTATGTATGATATATGTATGTCTATCCGTTACCCTAGTATCCATAACACAAGCCTTAAAAAGTGCTTACTTTGGGCTAGGTTAATTGGTGTGAATGTAGGAAATATTTATTTATTATTATTTATTATTTAGTCAACTTATCCTTTTCCTCAGGAACCTTTCCGAATGAATTAAAGCTATCGATAGTTAAGCCATTGTACAAAAAAGGGAACAAACATGACATAGATAATTACCTTCCCATAACATTAGTATCAATATTATCCAAAGTCTTCGAAAAATGTATGTTAAATAAATTGATAAAGTACTGTTTAAAATATAATATTATCAATAAAGAACAATACGGATTTCAAAAGAATAAATCTACTACATTAGCGATTTCTGATCTAGTAGGTTCAATATTAACCAATCTTAACAAAAAAAATCTCACCACCGGATTATTCTTTGATTTGTCGAAAGCTTTCGATTTTGTTTCACAAACGCTACTTTTAAAAAAACTAGAGTCAATGGGAATAAGAGGTCCGACTCTACAATGGATATCTTCTTACCTTTCCGGTCGACAACAGTGTGTTATCTTAGAAAGTTTCAGTGGCAATGATATGAAGTCATTCCAATCAGAATATAGAGAAAACTTATCTGGCGTTCCCCAAGGGAGCATTTTAGGCCCTTTATTATTCCTGCTCTATATTAACGACATAACAAAAGTGACAAAACATAAATGCATTATGTACGCTGACGATATTTCAATAATAGTGACATCAAATAATGGACACGACAATAGTAGAATACACAATCATGAAGAACAAATTAATAACACAATAGACAAAATTACTGAATGGCTAAAAGCTAATAATCTAATAATTAACTTTAATAAATCTTTCTTTATACAATTTAATAAATGTAAACATAAGCAATACAATATTACTCTAAATGTATCAAAAATTAAAGAAGTCTCTCATTTAAAATTCCTAGGTATAATGCTGGATGAGGACCTGAATTGGAAAATACACGTTGATAACGTGTGTGGTAGAATAAATAGATTTGTCTATGCACTCAACCGCGTAAAAAACTTAACTAACAAAAAAACAGCAATTATAACCTACCATGCCTACGTTGAATCAGTTCTTAGGTATGGTATTCTTCTCTGGGGTAATAGTACTGACAAAAATAGGGCCTTTGTTGCACAAAAGAAATGTGTCAGAGCTATCAGGGGAATACCACCAGACGAATCATGTCAACCATTCTTTAAAAGTCTTGGTTTGTTGCCACTGCCTTCACTTTATATTTGCGAAGTGGCTACCTTTGTGCATAAATATTTAGAATTATTTAAGAAAGCTGGTAATTTTAGATTAAGATACCCACAAAGATTAATATTTAATGAAATACCAAGAAGTGCAAAGTATGCCAATAGCTTTCTATGTATGTGCGTTCGTATATATAATAAAATTCCTAATGATATTAAAAATCTTAACAACAGATTGTTTAAGAATAAATTATGTAAGTGGCTTAAAGAGAACAATTTCTATAGCATAAATGATTTTTTTAGTTATAATAATTCTAATTAATTTAATGTTTTTACTTAATAATGTATTGATTTTTTTTTTGCTATGTTAATTAATCTAATTTTTTTTTATAAAATCTTAATTATGAATTAATCTCATGACATTCGTAAATTTTGTAACGTCGTTTCTCATTAATAAATTAAAATTTTGCATGCTATGTATATATTTAGCAAAACATGTGCACTGTTTAAAATTTGTTCGCCAACTTAATACCATGTTTTATGCAAATAAAATTTATTCTATTCTATTCTATTCTGTAAATTGTAGTCTGATAAGGGAATGTCTAGCAAAGCGTCTTAAATATCACTTCTCATCATGTTACTTATATTTCGATAGAATAGGAAAGGCATGTTATCTACACGTCTTTTCGAAAAATTTTAGTGCCTGTTACTACATTTTCTGATTCATCAGGCTGGCCGAACAGGCTTTAGAAAGTTCAAATTTTGATTACAACTGTCTTAAAATCAACCGGATTATATTCTCTTCGATTATTAACAGGTCGTACTGCAAACTTACCTTACAGGCTCGATTTAATGAGGTTACGAAAGGTAATGAACGTAACTTCATAGATGAAATGCTTCTATAGAAAATTAACTTGTAAATAGTGATAATGAAAATGAACTTGTAAAAAGTTATAATGAAAATGAAACTGGAAAATAGTGATAATGAAAATGAACTTATAAATAATGATAATGAAAATGAACTTGTAATTGGTGATAATGAAAATTATTAATTGAGTAATAGTGCAACAGAATCGTATCATAAAAACAATGATTAAGAATAAATAAATCAGTTGCTGGGTACCGCTATGCTTGGTGTCAGTTTGGTCTTCACTAACCAGCAAGTGATGGAACTGTACATGTCTAGGCATAGAGGTTTATAAAAAAAAGATATGCTGGATAACCGTGTGCTTGGTGTCAGTTTGGTCTTCACTAACCAGCAAGTGATGGAACTGTACATGTCTAGGCATAGAGGTTTATAAAAAAAGATATGCTGGATAACCATGTGCTTGGTGTCAGTTTGGTCTTCACTAACCAGCAAGTGATGGAACTGTACATGTCTAGGCATAGAGGTTTATAAAATTAAGAAACAATAACTTGGTTTTATGAAACGATATCTGATTTATGTCGGTGTTTTTTATATAATCTCAAAGTACTTCGGGGACGAAGTACTGTCAGTATGGCCGTGTTAGAATTAGGAATAATTCGGAGTGTATTAATTGTTACTTAATCATATTCATTATCATTATCAATATTTAAATGATTATTTATTGATTTACTAAATTGATTTATTGATTGATTTAATTATGTTCGCTTTTTACTACAATATTTTTCATCATTGTCTTTGATCTAACGTGTTACCTGTCATAGCATAGACAACACGATCGGTCCACGTCACCTCCCCGCCAGGCGGTGGAGTGACGCGGTGCCTTTATAATGCCTCGCACTGAGTCAGACGGTCTCTTTCTTTGCTTGACGCTTTGCTAGTCCTTATCGGATTATATTCAGCACAAATCGTTGTGCCAAAGATAAGTATATATTGGTAAAGTGCGAATATTAATTGTTGAATCATCATACAATATAAATTTAGAGCATTTGAATATTTAGTTTTCCATTTTGATGGCAAATACATGACCTAGATGAATAAACTGATTTTGGCCACTTAATAAATACTTTATTATCTACCCTCTTTTTGATATTTCATTTGATCAAAAGAAAATATAATATTTCCTCTTTTCCGTTTGATGACACGTTCAAGGAATTCTACTCTGAGGGGGAAAAAAGAGGTTCCAACTTTGTATGTAAACTGAAAGGGTGAAAATTAAATGTAATAATTACGCTTCTGGAAATACCTACTACCTCTTAGTGGGCGAAATAAAAGAATATCTTAGGTAATACATTTCTAAAGATCAGTACAAAAAAAGGCGATAAGGACATAAGCATTTTAGGAAATTGTACCCCAATGAAAATGAAAACGGTATAAAAGTTCATATTACACCGGTTTTAAAGTGAGGGACTCTTATACATCAAACAAGGTGGGGGTATCAAAGTTTACTTAGTGAAGTGGTTATAATTTAAAAAAATCCTAAAATTTGCGCTACTAAGTACAGATATATCAGTGTGAGCTTATTTCTAACTGTTTTCTATAACTCTTAGGTATAAGACGTTAGGACGTAATAACCAATGAGATCGAACCTGTAATGAAAGTTGATCTTGAAGTAATTTATTGATTTAAAATATCGATTAATTTCCAATTTATTATAAGTTTTTTTTCAACGTGCAACTTTTCAGTAGTAAAATACCAAAAATAATGTTTTTTTTAATAATAAACTTTAAATAATACAAAATAATAATAAAATTAAAAAAGCAAATAGCGGCCGTAGCCTGGTAATTGCGATATCAGCTTCAACTCGAGCGTACCAAGTTTGATCCTCGCCAATGTACTATGGAAAAGAACCCACTCGTAACACAATCGTTTAGCATACTATACTTTGTCTCAAACCAATTTAATAAAAATGTAAACAAACCAGTTTCATTAAAAATACTCACACTTTCGGCCACTAAATGGATATAAAAACACATTCATAAGTAATAAGAAGGTTTCAACATGTATCTCACTAGTTTCTTTCAAAGATCATTATTTGTTTAACATATTTAAAATTTATTTGAAAAACTTAAGACGAAAAGTGACATTATTAATCCAATGAAAAAAATTGTCTAATCTGTGTTCGCATAGTGTTTGACCATAAAAGAGTATCTCTTGATTCATTGATTACTTCAATTGAGTCGATTATGAATCGAAGACGCATAGGTAATGTAAAGAATAGGTAATTAGTCATGGATGTATGGTAAAGATAAATACGTGATAATTATACCTGTGAGTGATGATAACTGATAATAAGGCGATCCGAACAACGAATTCATCAGTGTTGGCAAACAGCTGTCGGGACGTAATTCTAAATAATAAAATAATATCATTTGTTGGCTTTGCTAAAAATATCACAAGAAACTCAAATATTTCAAAATATATAGTCTCGGGTAAGTTAGGGCTGGCTAACTATGTTACCTTAAGTAAAATTATTCTAGTGAGAGTTAAAGCAATAGTTATATAGTTGCACATTTTTTATAAATCTTAGGTAGGCCTAAAATTTTACCGGTTTTTTTAAAGTGATCATTACTGGTATTTCATTTAAAATAATAATAACGTTTGTCATAATCATAAGTAGTGAGACTGTTTTTTGTATATTCGGTACGGATGATTAATCAACTACCTGCGGATTTCTTTGACATCATTGAAGTCTAAACTAAAGAATCACTTTCATAAAACATTGGATTGCACCTAGTATACCTTTGGAAATATATATTTTAGTGTGACTGTGACAAATTATTGTCAGTAATGCAATCCTTCCTCACAATTACAATAATTATATGTTAAACTGAAACAACAGCCCATCGAATCAAACCACTGTAAACTTAACCTGACCTTCGTTTGAAATTAATTTGATAAATTTAACTCCATAAAATTACAAACAATCAGAACAGTTTAGTCTTAAAATAAGTTATCAATATCGATATCGACAAGCTGCCATTCGATATCAATGCATGCAAATACATTTACTGTTTTACTGTTTTTATGTACCTATTGTAGTTAAATGTTTATCGTAATTAAATACTTATTGTTATAATGTATATTTTAGATATGGTGCTTTGAGAAGTTCCCATTATCTCCGCAGTTTATTTTTATTATATCAGACTTATATGGATAAGTTGTCATCGATTTTTCTACAAACTTGTAAATATTCAGTGTTATGGTCTTTTCATTTGCTGTCAAGCGACTAGGTCTCGGTCGTTTTTTCATAGGCGAAGACAAAAACGAAGAAGAGGATGACGGACCAGGGTTATCCGTGTTCAATGCTTAAAATAAAGATAAATCATTTAAACATCTGTTCTCATTTAAATATGTTTTTGAATATGCGGAATTGGCTTTTAAGTTTTGCTATAATTTTCTTTCTTTTACACAAATTATACATTTTGCAAGGGAAAAAATACCTTCGATGAACCCTTAAGTGGCGGCCGTCGAATTACTTTTAAAGAAGATGAAATTTACGTACATAAAAGATAATATTACAGTTACATACCTTGTACAACAAATATAAATCGGAGTTGATCTCAAAGTCCAGTTATCGTAGCAAAATGTCGTTGCTCCAGAAAAAACACGATCCAAGTCACAATGTAAATCAGTTAAATTTGTCTATTGAAATGTAACGCTTACAGATAATAAACGCGTTATTTATTTACACAACAAAGTCGAGTTCAGAGTCCGTGATTTTTATTTTAGGTGGTGTATTTGGTTTCCCGAAGTTTTAACACCTTTGCAGGTGCCGTGGTTGCGGGGTGACTAATTGTTTCTTTGTGTGAAAATAAATAACGCGTTTATTTATCCATAAGTGTTTCACTTCAATGAGTTATACGCGTCAAAATCTAAGAAGTCAATTTTAAATTTGTCTTACTTTAATACTAAATATATTTATTTATTTGAAAATCTAGCTAGATACCGTTTTTCTTCAAAGATTGATTTCTTATGTGAAATTTAAAAAAATATAAGTCATTTTTACTCGGTTCAATCTAAGGATTTCATTTTTCTATAATCACGAAGAACAGCACCATCTTTCGAGGCTTGAGAACAAATGCCCATTATCCGTCACTCGGAATAAAAACAAACTACGCTAACGCAAAGCTCCAACATAATAGTGTTCAATTAATCTAATCGAAGCAATCAATTAATTAATCGAATCATAAATGGTTTTACTTTTACCACATCACTCAATAGTCTATGGTCGCAAAAATGGCGTCTTTGTTTACATTTTTATTAAATTGGTTTGAGACAGGGTATACAAAGGGTTAATGGAAATACTAATGATGTGTGTGACTAATTCTTAATATTATTTAAAAACAATACGATATGGTTTGTTTGAAATACTAAATACAGCACATAATATATAAAACAAAATATATAATTTGATGTATGATTAGTTATTGTACTAGTTGGCTTTAGTTAGTATAATGTGAATATTAACGTTACCTTTTTATTATACATAGTGAATGGTACTTTGAATGGCAGTTATATTTCAGATACAAGTAATGTTTCAATTATGTTTTACTCTTCAAATAATTCGAGTGTTTGGTACCTGTATGATCTCAAATATGGAAAACAGGATACCATGCATACAACCCCTTAAAAATAAATAAAGCATAAAAAAACGCCTGTAATTTTTTTTTCTTTTCATGAAAAAGTGCATAGTCCAACTCTAGATCGAGGTTGTGTACTGTGATTGACTATTAATGGAATATATTATCGAAAACAATATTCCACCTTTGTCTAAGTTTGACACTTTTCCATTTTCCATATAAATAAAAATGGAGGTATTCTACATCTATCATATTCGGTTTAAAACATTCCCAAACTCTTTTATATTTTTTATACATTTTATGAATTTTTCGATGCGATCTTAAAAGATAAATTATTATTTATATTAGGCGGGAATTCACTCCTGAGAATTCACTTGTGACCGGAGTCGATTTTTCCTAGTATTTTTCTATTATAATATTTTATATTACCAAAGGTCCTCTATATAAATATGCTCTATGACAGCTTACAAAATCGAAATACAATAACTAGCTTTTAACGAGATGATTTAAATAGTGCAATTAAGGAAATTAAAGATACTAACCCACCTGCCGTTCGTATTAACATAAAACCTTCAGATTCTATTCATGTAATTCGCTCTTTGCTAATATTTACATTTGCCCACACCTCGGGTAGGTATCTACTTGTTTTGTTAACGCTCCGGCCCTCTATTTGGCTAATGGATATATCAGGGAGATTGGATCTCTGACACTGGAGTGTTTAGTTAAAAACTCGTGTATATGTTACATTAACGTAGAATCTGTAGTTCCGAATATTGTGCTTCATAAACGTTAGAAAGCATTGGTGATAAAATGGATGTATTTTCTTTTGTGTCATATCATTTTAAGCATTGCCATCGCGATACAGAACTGCTATCCTTTGTTTGATTTTCAAAAGTAATTATTTATTTTGTTTTATTTCTGCTTACTTTGGGTTACGTTAATTAAATAAATAAATATTTCTTACATTCACACCAATTAGCCTAGCCCAAAGTAAGCACTGTAAGGCTTGTGTTATGGATACTAGGTTAACGGATAGACATACATATATGATACATAGATATGTAATATTCATAGAAATATATAAAAACACCCATGACTCAGGTACAAATGCTCGTATTCATCATACAAATATTTGCCCCTTCCGGGATTTGAACCCGGGACCGTCGGTGCGAAAGGCAGGATCACTACCGTTGCACCAAACGGTGTTTATTGATGTGAATGTATGAAATATTTTTATTATTATTATTTTTATTTAATATTTTATACTTACTTAAGTGTTTAGGTACATGTAATGTGCAAAGAAACTATTGAGTTTATCTATTTGTTTATTAAAACAATTTACTTGCTGTCTTACAGCTTGCCGAAAACGACAGCACGTCAATATTTTTGATACTATCACATAAAAGATGTCGATAGCTGAATAAAAATTTAATCCTTCCTAGAAAATTTACACATTTGTCAAAAACATCTTGTGAAGTGAGTAAAAAAACTATAATAGTAATAAAAAGTAGTATAATGCAAATTATATCAAATATTATAAGCAATATATTCTAACAAATGTCAAAAATATTTAAAAGTTAAAGAATCATACTCTTTTAGGATATTTCCTCAGATTATTTATATATCCATATGATAAAAAACAAGTGTACCAACGTTACCAAGGAATGAAAATATAATTGGTGTTGGTAATACTCAAACTAAAAATATTATACTAAGCATTCCAAATATTTATTTGATTTAATTACAAGTTATTATTCATGAATTTAAGTTTTACTTAATAGTTAGTGTTATGATTTATAAATAAATTATTTCTAAATGCTATTACCCAAATATTTTATTTACCTTTCAAATTTGAACCTTAAACATAATTTATAAGCATTTTATTTAGTATTACAGCGTTAAACTGCTAGATTTTTATATCTTTATCTATTTACAAATATTAAATTTATCCTGAGTGTCAGGCAACCTAAATAATAATAATAAAATAGTCAGTTTGATTATACAAATACAAATATTTTATTTGCTATTAAGTAGGGTAAGTACACATGAATGTTGGTGTTAAGTTTAGAAATAAATAGAAGCTTTGGACCTATTTAGCCATATAGATGAATGAGAACAGCATGCAAAAGAACCATAATAGGTATCATCATAAAGCTAATCGTAATAAATTTTACAAACTAAAGAAAATGTACTACAAATACCAATTTTAATAACGATTCATTAACATAATGTCATATTTTATAATTATTATTACAATGTTATTAAATTAAAATTGCTATTATTCAGTTCAGATTTGGAAAAATTCAACGGATTCGTCAAGATGTCGGAAGGACAATTAGAAAAGTATTAGCCTTCGAGATCTGCATACCTGTCTCTGTTCGCTACAACACAATCGAGGCGTAGTCGAAGATAGGTTTTTTGCGTATATATATGTGAATATATATGTAATGATAATTATAAACAATCTATATACATTAATATGTTGTCACTTTACCAGCTTTTGCCCGCGGCTTGTATGTAGACTACCGATTAAGTTATATTTTTTTCTTCGGGAACAATACTTTTTTCTATATGAAAGGTACCCTATATTCTTTTTTGTATACCTGATAAAGTGTGTGCCAAAACAAAATCACTTTTGTATATATAATATAAGTTATAAATTTATTCACATATCATTTTTATTTATTTTTTAAACAAAGTCATTAACTTTCAAAGTATCATAGTTTTACAAAATATTAATATCAATTAAATCTTAATAAACTAGTTCTATATCCCAAAAGTATTATTAGTACATCGTACATATATTATAAATTTATCTATAACAAATCAATTTGCGTAGCATGCACAACCTAACAAAAAACATAAACGTCTGGAGCAATTTCATTTTAGTTTTGACGTGATAACGTCTTATAAATTGGTTGCGGCTGGGAGTCACTTATGAAAAAGTGTAACGCTCGGTAACGTTACGATGAGTCACCGAACGAGAGAGAGGCCCGCCGAATGCCTTGCGTCTCTCTCCCACTCAACTATGATCGGTCTGCCGCGCGCATTGTGCAATTTAATTATATTCATATCAATAAATATTCTACCGAGAAAAAGACGTTGTCACGTAAAATCTTCGCCCGTAAAACCGACTTTACAGGCAAAAAAAAAAAAAAAAAAACAAGCCGGAATTTAATAAGCTAACATTGTCTATTTTATATCGACTGACAATACATGCATATTTTATATACCCCTCTACGCATATTTAATTGTTGGCAGAACTTTAAGTAAAATACAGTTATAAAAAGAAAAGAATAATATTACGGAGAGTTCCATCAATTACAACCCCTAGCGAAAGTCGACAGAATCGTGTCAATTCGCCGACGCACGTTTATTAGTCGGATGTGCGAAGGCGCCCGCACGTGCCGTCCCAGTTGAAAACGCACGTAGACAATTAACCTGCGCCGTCTGTAATGATACACGAAGCGATTCTGTCCTGAAATGAACTAGTTCAGGTAAATACGACCCTAAAAATACTTACGTTGAAAATCAAGCTACTTTTAACTTTTTGTGCAATTGAGGTAAAAACATACTGATTTGATTTCGGTTAGAATTGCACATCAGGTAATAAATTTCGGTTTCGTATAATGGTATAGCAAAATAGAAATAACAACAAAATAGAACGAGAATATAGTACAAGTATTTCCAGGCGAGGTTTGCATGAAACACTTATAGTAGTTTTATTGTTCCAATAACTCGCTTTGATTTTACTTTCTTTTATAAACTCTTCATTGATATATTTTTTTAGATTTGCGGACCAAACATACAGAAGCTGAATTTTCACACATAAAGATAACATCGGATAACTCTTAATTAAACACATTTTAAGACTTATTATTCCAAATCTCGACAATGTTTTTACAATCCAGTGATGATGAAATCGTCCTCAATACACTGACACATCTCGCATAAAAACGGGCAATCAGATTTACATTGCGTTTTCGTAGAATAGAATTTCCTAGCTTAAATATTCTGCCTAATGAAATTGTTTATGTCCATCATCCACACACACAAAATCACGTTCAGAAGCTAATCAAGTATTAAGTTTGAATTATGAATATCTAGTTGGTTTCTACTAAATAAACTCAATCTTCGGTAAGGCTCTGCTGAAATAAAAGAGAGTGTATTCCGACTAATAGCTGTTAATCTCCTGAAACATGCTCTAACTAACCAAACACCAAATCATCAATTCTTCCACTGTATTTAATTATTATATTATATTGTAATAGTTGATTAGGTACTTCTTCACTACTCTACGAGTAAGTCAGTATAATTTCATATTGTTCTCTAGTCATAAAATTTGAATTTCGTTAACAATTCTAAAATACAACTTTTAAGTCTATTTATATAAATTCTGAGGAATGGAGAAATGCGTTTTTCCTTCTATTGCGGGTAATTTTAATACCTACAATTATAGTCAGTTGTCCAGTTAATTAAAAATCCGATTAATTTACCGATTGGTTAACTGGTATTGGTGTGGTTATGTAATAATAAAACACACATTTAAATTTGCACCTCGTTTTTTATAATTGTAAAAGAATTTCCACTTTATCATTATTCTTAAGAAGGCAATGAGAATGACACCAACGTTCAATGTGAACCCGCCGCCGACATTCTGAGAAGCTATTCTCTTTTACGTTATGAAACTTTTAAATTGCTGAGAAGGAAGCACCTGCCATGCAAAAAATTAGAAGAATTTGGAAATTTTCGTCGTATAAATCTTCACCGCGTCTAATTACAGGGATCCAAGCTCTTGCAAGCTTTTTTAGCCCAACTAATAGCAGCCATGTATCATGGAGTTTTTATAAAAATAAAAATGTGATAGCGTTCGACACACGCCGTGGCTAATCTTGACGTAGAAGAACGATTATACCTCTTATCAATCGATCAGTTAAATGTAGCTATTATATTAGGTTTTTATTATAGACCACGTAAAATAACCTCGTAACGAACATTTATTGTTAATACAGTATTCATATTCATAGTACATATCAATGTTATACATTTTTAAACTGTACAGGTCCAAAACATATTTTAAATCCGCTTTAAATTATGTTTTGGACCTGTACAGTTAACCAAATGACCAAATAACGAGCGTGTTTTAGTACTCTTGTATTACAAGATATATGACATTTAAACATAAGTGTGGTTGTTGAATTCATTTTTGATAATTCTTCGAAAAGATCGTGGGATCATCGTGCTTTTATTTTCTTAGTTTAAAACACAAATATAGATGAAATTCAAAAATTTTAACATCAGAATTTTTTTTTGTTTGTACGAAGAGATTTCACGTTTGCGCTTTTCTGTATTATGCTTGAAAGGGTAAAGAGCGCGACTTTTATATTAGCTTCGATGGATGCGGGCAATGAAGCGGGGCTCTTGAACGCAGACTGTGTGTTCAACTCGAGAACACTTATACTCGTAGAAAAATAAACTGAATAAACACTGGCCGAGAGCTGCCCACGGAAAAAATATTTCAACTAGAAACTTTCAATTGAAACACTGCTGTATAAGCACTTGAAATTTACTATCGGTGAAAAGAGCAAAAAATACTAGATTTAAAAATCTAAAAATCCCACGTTTTTCAGTGACCAAAAAAGAATAAAATAACTCGGCGGGGCCAAGCGAGGGGCCACTCAAAACGTGGGGGCGCATGTTACTTATGGAGATGTAATGAGATGTATGATATGCATAGATGTTGAGAGTATTTGTAAAGATAAACATCGTGCATTGTCATCGGGTTCTGAGCTACCCTGAAAGTTTCAACTCGCTAGGTGGTCGGGAAGTGCCTCAAAATTGAGATATAAGATTCCAACCGGACAGACAAGACGACAGACAAGCAAACAGACAAGAAAGCGACCTAAGAAATACGTGGGAAAACTTGTTCAGGTTTATATTTAAAAGAGAATCTGTGCAGCCATTTTGAATCAGATTATTGTTGACCGTTCAAATTATAATCATTACTCAAGTTAAATAATTAAATCCACAACACCAAGATCCTGAAGATGAAATATCTTCTACAGGATCTTGGTTGGACTTATCAGTCATATTATTTACATACGTACAAAGCGTCATTGTGTTGGCGCTCCACTATAGTAGGTACTAGATTTTAATGTACTTATTTTTAATTTGTTTAACATAAAACATAAAATATGCTAGATGATTTGTCTTTTGTTACAATAATGAAATATTGCAATGAAGGAACTTTAAATTATAATGGGTTCTATTGTTAATGTAAAATCGTTTGCTGTGATTAATGAAATACCAAACGAATGCTCTTAAAGGAGATACGGTGTGTTGAAAATATAACTATTGCTTATCAATTATTGTATTGTAATTAAAATAATCTCAAATCTTCGAATTTTAAATATTCGCAATATAATGGTGTCGTATTTCTGTGGTTTGCTTTTTGGTGTAGTTTCCTATAGTAGTCGTAGAATAGATATCTTTTTATACATATAACCAGTAACCAAATAGATTAATGCCTTTAAAATTGAGCAAAATAATATCTGATCTTTCCAGTCTACAGTAGAAACTCTGTAAATCAATGCTCCTATTCATAAAGAACACAAACGCTTAATAAACAGATTTTAGTTATAAAATTGTTTTGTCTTTTTCTTTGTATATCCAATCATATTTCGAATGAAATTGAACAAAACTTTTACACACTTTTGATAAAAAAGTTTATTGTATATAATGACAACCAAAAGACGTCCATTACTGGACGTCTCTCCCAAAAATGATGTGGTTTTGTATATGATATATGTATACCTTTAGTCTGCCGGTTATCATACGGCGACATTGTTTAATATATTACTCTCATAGGTATCAGCAAATTCTGGATTGTACTGGACAAGATTTCATTACAGTTAAGCATATTTTATCTAAAATGAAATGTATTCATATGTTTTATGTATCTGCATATTGGTTTCTGTAAGCTTAACTGCACTATTTTCACATTTTCAGTTAGGTTTTTTATAATCTATACATATAAATAAAATTGCAGTGTCTGTTAGTAATATTCAAATAACCGTTTTTTACTACATGCATTTGAATATATTTACGGTACATACACCAAAATAAAATTTTTCACAATTTTTGTCTGTCTGTTTGTTTGGCTAATCTCTAAAATGGCTGAACAAATTTTGACGGGATTTTTATTGGCAGGTAGCTGATGCAATAAGGAGTATCATAGGCTACTTTTATTTTAGATTTTTTTTTTATGTTAGGAAAATAAAGTAATGTTGCAATGTCCAAGTAGTGTCCAGTACCGTGCGCAGCTCAGGCGCATGCCACCACTGTGCCGTCACGTCGGGCGTCTCCCACCACTTCTCCCACCAACAAATCAATATCACAAAGGGCTGCCTATCGCGAGGGCTCAGAACGCGCGAGCGGGCTGTTGCTGATTTTTAATAAAAAAATATATTGCAAATTATAATAACTGAGCCACGGCAACGTGTGGCCGGGTCAGCTAGTTCTGTATAAAAAATATTGTTTTCAATTTTTTGGTGTTATGTTCATATTGTATACTAACATACTTTAAGATACTGTAACTATTATCTTCATGATTTTAATTTGAAATTCCCTAATTCCATTCTAGATTCTAGAGATCCTAATTTTGAAATACCATGAGTAACTATAAAACGTTTTGCCTGACATCAGAAGTGAATGTTTTCTGTTTATAGAAATAATACTTTGTTTTAATCTCATATTCAATCAAGTCAATATCATTATTATTATTTAAATCGCACTTTTTCCAATTCTTATTTTTATTTTGATACTCCGATACTTTGATAAGGGTTTGGAAAGAGTCCTAAGTTTGCAGATAGCGGAACTAGTATCGAACGCAATAAAAGACTGGGACGGAGGGTAAACCAATACTCAGTGCACATACCAGCGGTCGGACATAGCTGTCTTTGACGAAATTTTACACTAGGTCGATGCAGTCGCTAAGCATAAAGCTTCGCTAGCACCGTATATTGGAGCGGAGCGTAATACTATACATCAATGATTAATCATTAACAAGTAAAAGTGGTTCGATGTAAAAATAAAAGTAAAAATCTATGCCTATTTTGAAGTTTTTATAAAATTGACTAAAATATTAAATAGTTGTAAGGTAATGCAGTCCGCATTACCATACAACTATTTAATATTTTTTTAATCAGTTTAGCATACAATAATGGTTTTATGATAAAATAAAAGCGAAATAAAATTCAATAATGTTTAGTAAATTTTATAATTCCATCAGAATGAAAACTTTCAAAAAGTGCGCGCTTTTTGTTTCAATGGGAAATCCCATAGAGTCAATGGTTTTTGGTCATAACCTTTTTTATTTTTGCGAATTTCAAAGATCGGGCTCCGTCACGATCTAGTTGGTACGATTCATTACAAAAAATACGAAAATTGACTAAAAACTCTTAAAGTTATGCCGTCACATACAATTCGTCATTGAAGCTGATCCATGGGAGACCCAATAACTCAAAAAGTGCAACTGATACATGAATAAAATTAAAGATAAAAACACTTTTTCAAATAATTTTAATAAAAGACAATACTTGTTAAACTATTAAGAAACTGGCCATATGTCTATCTCATTTTAGCGATTGGTGATCGTTGAGAGCTGAACGCTGCTCGTCTCATGCACCATTACGTAGGGTTGACGCTTTCATTTTTAAAGATTTTTATTTGCGTATACATCTTCGTTCATCAAATCCCTTCAAATCAAAAACCTTTAAAGTTATTATTGATTTAATACTGGCTGGTAGATTAAATGAGTTGTTGAGAATATTTTTCATAAATGTACACTACTTACTGTACTTTTGTACTGGAATGTACCTTATTAGCATATTTGTTAGGTGTCATTTTGTTATTGTGCCATATTAAAAGTCTGTTTAAATTTCAACTCAAGCTTAAAATGATTGTTAATAAACTAAACAAATTTCGATTATCTTTTTAATGCCTTTAGATTGGCTATAGTGACGTACTATCTAAGGTTCGTTTAACTATACAAAGATTCTAGATATATTTTAATTAAGCGAGGTTTAACTGATATTAGGATATTTCCAATTTGCACATATAGGATTGCAAATACAAATAGTTAAATTCATGTAAAAAAACAGAAAAGATAGTATATGCAAGATATTTATTTTATCACTCGTCGACTTAAAAGAATTAGAGTTTTAGTATAAATTATTCTTTAAGTATGCTACCTAAATATATGTATATCACGATGTTGCTATTGTATTTAAAAAAAACAGGTGGATAGCTAAATGATCACTTAAAAAGTAACCTTAACCCGACGAGTCTATATTATTTTAATACGAAAAGGACAACCCTATCGTTAACTTCGATTGAACGCTCTTTTATAAGGTTGCCGTGCGGGGAATTGCCGACCAATCTAAAGGAATTTTCAATCTTTTAACTAGGCACTTTAACAAAATGTAATTTTGAAAGTCTCTATTTAAAATTATAACAGACTGCCATTTATAAAATCAGTATTACTTGTACTATGTACGATACCATTCCAAATGTATTTTAATATACTTTTTTCAAAAAACTTCCATTGTGTATTAGGCAAGAACCAATTATTGTTATAAACAAACCTCAAGACGTAATAAAACGTTATGTAAGACTACATCTATTGTGAGTATATATTTAAAAATATTGGTGTGAAATTGATTTTTTCGTTTTTCGCAACAGATACGATGAAGTCACAAAGTTTGTCAGAGACAACACTTTCAATCCAAAAAATTCCTTTGTCACACTCCCTAAGCTGTTGTAAACACTGCACAAAGGAGATTGAAAAGTGCAAAATGGCAATTTTGGCGATAGCAATGTGTTTTAGATTTTCAGGACAATGGACATTTCTCTTGTCACTTTATTTTACTCAAATACTAAACGCCTGCAATACAAGATAACAATTTTGAACAAATGATTTGTCTTTAGTTAAGATTACCTAGAACAATGAATAAATATTGTCATTACAATGGATCGGGGGTAGAAACTATAACTATGAAAGGGCTTTATTTTTACTATTTTTGTGTTTTTCATTATCGAAATGAAATGAAAATTTACTAATAATTTTCGTTCAATCTCTACTCAACTTTTGAGTCTTCTCACCAAATCGATAATAAAGAATCCTGGGTGGACCACCCAAGCTGCTTGGAAGTCTTTTATAGGTGGTAAGTACTCAAATATTTCGCTTTTGGCCCACAAGTGGGTTTATACTACTTTCTGTCCATGTTATTTTTATCGATACCGAAGAGCTATACCACACCAACGACCAAGTTATATTTTATTCCTACAAAGTAAATGTTTTCAAATAACTAACAACTTAAACTGCAAGATATGTTATGTCCTATTTCTGTTAAGTTTTTTGGAAACGCTGTGAAAATAAACTAGCTCCATTGACTTCAATTTCGAAGAACCATTAAATTGCTGTATTTCCATGGATTTGTGTAACTATAACATAAACAGCGTTTGAGTTGCCTCAGTCGACGTGATGAACAGTACCGCAATTTACTGTGATGGCAATTATGAACACAAAACGCATTTTCCGCCTGAATCAATACACGGAGTGTACAGAGAGAATTCGATCTTATGACTTCAACTCCACACAAAACAATAAATCGTAGTTATATCATTTCCCTAAGATACCCTTAGGTATTCGCATTAGGTATTCATTATAATGTATATATTTATTTTTTTACACAAAATGGCGATTTTTCGGAAGTTACTTTTTGGCCTTTACGTTTAAAGAAATACATTGAAAGACACAAATCAAATTTAAAATTTACTAATAAATTACAGTCATTTGAGTACAGGTTTCTTGTTGTTAGCAAAACAATTGAAACAACGTTAATAATTAAGCGTTATTATTTTTAAAATTACATCCAGTGACACAAATGCATGATATAACCATCAGCAAATTTTCTCACGTGAAGTAAATATTCTATATTCCAATTGCAAGCTTTATTTCTTAACGGAAAGTCTATCAAGTAAGTACTGATTCGAGCACTGAATGTTTCGTATAAAATATGGATATCGGCACATAGATATTATAACGTATCGAAGAGTTTTACCCGTTTTCTATAGAAAGTTGGCCACCAAAATTATTTACGAAACTAAATCTGCACCGAATATTGCAAGGAAAGCTAAGTTGGAGTAGAAGACAGGCTTTACTTTTTAGTTAAAGGTAACTAAATTATTATGAAGCTGTTACATTCAGTGTTCAATGTTCAGTATTGTAGAGTGTGCCTAATCTACAATGTTCTACATTATTATTCTTGTCTATGGTTGTCACTATAGTAGGATTTTATTTTTAATTTTTTTATTTTATTGCTACACACAACAGAGTTACAACAATAAACACCGTTATAGGAAATAGAACATTAGACTGTAACATGTTAGGCAGCGCGTCCACAAACATGTGTAAATAGCATGTGTAATCCTTACTAATATTATAAATCGGAAAGTGAGTTTGTTTGTTTGTTTGTTTGTTTGTTTGTTTGTTCCGCTTTCAGGCCGTAACTACTGAACCGATTGCTTTGAAATTTTGCAGACGTAAAGATAAAAGTCCGGATTAAATAATAGGGTACTTTTTATCCTGGAAAAAAAATGATATTCCCGAGAAAAGACAAAAATATTGTTTACTTGATGGATGGATTGTAGATGGCGTTGTGTGTCGTTTAAAACAGGGTAAAATATTGCAAACGAATATAAACATGTAAATTTTGCAGCTAAATGATACGATAATGAATTCCCGAAAATGAGGAATTCCCGAGAGATGGCGTACAATTTGTTTTATCGTCTAAACTGTTTTTTTTACATCTACTTATATGCTGCAAACGAATATGAACATGTAAATTTTGAAGCTAAATGATTCACTAAATGACTCATTCCTCGGATTCCGATTATTCCAACAGACCTCCAATTTCCTATAAGGGTTTCATTTGCAATGACCATTAATAAAGCACAAGGCCAAACTCTAAGGGTTGCTGGAGTACACTTGGAAAAACATTGTTTTTCGCATGGTCAGCTCTATGTAGCGTGTTCCCGGGGTTCCAGTGCCCAAAATCTGCATGTTTTTGCTCCACAAGGGAAAACATATAATATAGTGTACCATTCAGTTTTGGTTTAACAACTAATTGTATCCAGCGTTACATCGCGCTTCTTAGATTTTTCCGTGGGAATGAGAAGTTTTCTTATAGTTGTGCTTTATACCGCAATATAACCGAATTCCACGCGGGCGAAGCCGCGGGCGGAAAGCTAGTTATAAATACAGCGTCATAAAGTAAATTATTCCATTTCAATCATTTATTTTACTGGTTTAGTTCTGGTGGTTCTTGTTTCATTCTGATTTCTATTTCTATGAAATCTAAAATAAAAAAATATGTTTTAGTAAGAATAACTCTTAAATCTATCAGTCATATGCGTGCCTGCTGAATATTTGAAGATTTTTCTAACAACTCATTTTACGGTAAATTTATACTTATCAGAATATATTACCTTGACACTAACAAATCGAATAACATTCGAATCGAAAAGGCGAACTCACTTAAAGGTTTCGCATCTTTTCACCCTTGCTCTAAATAAAACATGATGAATAGATTCGTAACTTATTCAATGTTCTATCACTGTCTAGAGTATTTGGAGTATGGTATATTATTAAAAAAAAGAAAAACTTTGAATGTAGTTTTCAACTGTTTTTATAACTTTGCTTCAACAGTAATATATATATATATTATTTTCAATTTATTCTTAAAAACATGTGATGTTTCGTTAAATATAAGAAAGTAGAAAATTAATGTATTAATAATAAAAAAAAACAGTATTTATTAAACTATTTCTTTAATTTTATCGCTATCATGATATTAAGATTTTTAATAAGTAAGATTTATGCAATAAGAAGATAACAATATCAGGTTATTAAACATTTGATTTCAAGATAATTTTGAACGCTGCACTATAGGAAAATTTACTAACAATAACTGCGCAAAATAAGAAAAGTATTCAATAGAAATCGTACAAATTTATCTCCGGAGAACGGTCAAATAAGAAACCCGGGAGCGGCCGAGTTACAATAACTATTGTCACATTCAATCAAACCATTCAAACAGCGTGTGCCCTCGACAAAATAAAAAGGGGAAGTGGGTAACAATTCTACAGATCCATACAGTAAAAACAGTGGGATCTCATCCAATTTTGCATTCAATCTACGACCACGAGAATTGCTCCCTCCGAGATGACCCGCCACTTCTCCTCGCAGTAAAGCGATGACCTAATCCGGTTTATTTGATTTGGGTTCTGACTCCAGCCTTCTTTACCAATTTGTGAGGATAATGCCCGATGTGGCCTTCCGTTATTTCGAATTTTTACTTTGTACGATTCCATACTTAAAATGTGCAAATCATTAAGCATTTATTATTCATCTTAAAGAAAAAGCTTTTATATACAAACATACATATTAAGGATTGTGCCTTTTCTCTTGTAGTTATAATAAAGTTTTTGGAGATTATACAGAACCATTATTAATGCCAATCGATCATTACGCCCATCATCTTTTATATTACAAGTAGCTACAACGTTATTTAACAAACCATTTTGAAATTGTGTACACATTATTCACTGTTCGCATCTACGTGTTGTTACGAAGCTGGACTCGCTTTCGACCTCTTTTATTTATAAATCATAAGAGCGTATGCTTTGCTTTTGTTTTCATAAATATTTGTTTGTATACTACAATAACTTGTATCAATTGTTGTTGTGTCTCAATAACAATATACTATTGTTATCAATAAAACAAATTTAATTTGCTCCTCTACTTATTTTGAAACATAGCCTATGGATGTATTAATAAACGAAACATTTATTATTTACAATCACTATTCTTCAAATAATGATTCAAAAAGTGAAATATTTGAATCGAAATAAGTTTCAGAGCATTGTGCGTGTTTTACACTCATCATTGGACAATAAATTTTCCTTAGATATTTATATTGTTGTGAATAAAACTTGATGCTTAAGCTTGAATTAAATACGTGACTCTAAGACGAAATTCTAAGAAGACTTGGCAATCTTAGAAGAAATTTGCCTCGAATTTATTCGCATTTAAAACCCAAGTCCCTTGAAAGCTTTGCTCCTGACACGAGTAGCTTTGATTCTCCTAATTTTACGTCTCGTTGAATTAACTGTGAGACACTGCAACAAAGAACAAAGAAATTTCAATCTTAATTAACCAACACGTTTAAATTACTTAATTGCAACTGGTTTACACATACATCGTTGCAGTATGGTTGTTTTTGGAAATTCAATTGCAACTAATTACAATAGAAAGTTCTAGACATTTCTCAGGTTCCATACATTGAATGCCCCAAAACGGACGGCAATGAGAAAATGCTAGTTGTGTTTGGAATCATTCATAAATTTTCATCAGGCTCATGTCGATACACGGACAAGCGTAGGAACCGTGGTGCCGCTCTAAAGGTTTATTAACTATTAGATTTTGAGGTTATAATTGTAAAAAAGCGATGTATACTTAATATGCTCCATGTTTATTGTTTCCTTTTACGTAAGTACCTACATAACATAAATCAAATGATCATACAATGTCATTATTGCAAATATAAAAGAAATAATAAGTAAAGGGAGACTCTGTACCAGGGTCGTCTGCTTAGGTACCTCCGTCTTACCTATTTCTGCCACAAAGCAGCAGTGCTTGCAAACCCCGATAAAAATGTTAAGATATCAACATCAATAATATCAAAATAAGGAGAGGCCAGCGGCATAACTTATTTTATTACTAATTTTTACACTAGTAATGTATTTTGGATTAGCCCTTTACCACCCGCTGCTGCCCGTCGTCATTTAGGGCGTACGCTAAACCTTGCGCAGGCACACGCCGCACCAGGCATCTGCTCCGGGCCTCCGGCGTCCGACGCGGGCCTGGGACATTATCTGGTGTGTTACCTTTAAATTTTGCGGTCAGTTCTATAATAGAAGACGCAATTTTTATGTATTCGGCAGTCCTACCCGAAAGAATTACTTTCAGTCAAAAAAGTATCGGGAATGGATGATTTGTTTATGGTTCCAAATTTAAATTTTTGTTTTTTTGTTGTTGTTAGATTGGCACAACTGTTTTCCATTTTGGCGCGGAGTTTGAGTTGCATCTGTTATTAATATAAAATACAGTGCTGTTTTTAGTTATATCACATCTAGTGTGTATTGCGAATTTCATAATGGACAAAAATATCGAACAAAGAGTTTGTCTTAAATTTTGCATCGCCAATGGAATTTCGTATTCGGTGTTACTGAAAATGTTACAGAAGGCTTACGGTGAATCGACTTTATCAAAAACACGTGCTTATGAGTGGTACAAAGCGTTCAAAGCGATCGAGATGTGATGAAAGATTTGCCTCGCTCTGGTAGGCCATCGACGTCTGCAACTGAAGTTAACATCGCAAAAGCAAAGGAAATAATGACTGAAAATCCTCATTTAACTTTAAGAGAGATAGCCGCCGAAGTTTTTGTATCTCACAAGTCTATCCGTACTTATTTAACTAATCATTTGGCTATGAAACATGTTACCACTCGGCTAGTCCCAAAGACCTGAATTTTCTCCAAAAACTCAATCGCATGAGTGTCACTGAGGACATGCTAGAACGAGTCAATTCCAACCCAACATTCATGAAACGCATTGTTACTGTTGACGAGACGTGGGTTTACGAGTTTGACATGCAAACTAGTCGACAAACTTCGGAGTGGCGCCTTCCAACTAAACCGAAACCGAAAAAACCACGTCAAAGTCGATCAAAAGTTAAAGTCATGTTGACTGTTTTCTTTGACAATCGCGATGGAATTCTTGCCGGAAAGTCAAATGGTAAATTAAGAATATTATTGAAGCGTTATACGGCATTTAAGACAGCAAATTCCACGAAAAAGGCCAGATTTGTGAAAAGAAAATTCTTGGATTTTGCACTACGATAATGCGCCTTCGTACAAGGCCATCATTGTGAACGAATTTTTGACCAAACACTCAACAAATACCATCGAGCAATCACCATATTCAACAGATATGGCTCCAGCTGACTTCTTTCTTTTCCTAAACTCAAATTACCACTTCGTGGCACCGGTTTTCAATCGGTAGAAGACATAAAGGAGAATTCGCGGCGAGAACTGTACTCAATTCCGGAAACAGCGTTTCAAAAATATTTTGATAATTGGATTATTCGTTGGCGTAAGTGTATCGTTACTGAAGGAGCATACTTTGAAGGTGATAAAATAAATTTGGATGAATAACAATTATTTGTATATTATTGATCTTTTCCCGGTACTTTCTTGACATAGTAGTACATGTGTCGTCAAAGCAGAACTTGAAGTGTGGAAAGCAGCTATGACTGATAGTCATAGCTGCTTCCTCCCCTACTCCAAAATCTGCTTTGGGTGCGATCAAAAATTATGTCCAAATATTAACACTTTGTTACGAATATTGGCTACCATACCTGTTTCCACTGCTACACCAGAAAGGACTTTTTCAAGCCTACGAAGACTTAAAAACTACTTGCGGAACACAACGAGTGAAAACAGACTGAACGGCTTGGCTCTCATGAATATTCACTATGGGATAAAATTGATGCGAATGAAGTAGTCGATATATAAAAAGAAAAACAGAAGATTAATTCTGTAGGACATATGTAGTCAAATGAACCTTCTGTTTCTTTTTTTTTACATATTTCATATTTTTCCTATAAAGGTTATTGCATGCACTTTCAGTAGTTTTATTTTATTGAACCCCCCCCCCCCCCCAAACTAAAACCTGGCTACGCCCGTGAAGGTATGTAGTTGTGTTTGCAACAAATCGTCCGTAAAAAGGCCAAGTTAATCAAAAGAATCACAAAATAAAAATAGAATGGAGTGAATAACAAAACAATAAGAGAAGTCGCTCACTTCCGTTTTAGTAGAATCGATACCGCTAATTGAACTAACGAACCCGAGAATCAATTTTATTCAATATCGATCGAAACGCTATTATAACGCTATTTTACAAATTGTGATATACCTAAAATGTATTTTAATAATAAATGTATATATATTAGCAGAAAAATAACACGAATCGATAAAACATGAACGAAATGAAATTATAATTGAAGTGGCACGTCTCTAAAGCTATTGACCTGGCAGCAAAATATATGACATTCAAATTATTAAAAGATATGTTATTACTATACTAATTACATATTTTTTGGTCATTCGTTTCTAACCAAAGCACGTCCGCTTACTACGGCTAATTGCAAACAATGTAAAAATATAAAAGAAAAATTATATTGCAGGACATTTGTTTGTTTAGGCACATTTCACCGATGCCCTTTGCAATTAAGATCTAAATCATAAAAAAAAATACCAACTGTATTGAAAACCTCCTTCGTTTTGAAGTAGGTTAAAAATTACATTTCCTTACCCATACAAAATAACAATATTTATGTTCTAATGCGATAAATAATGAAAATGGTGAAGTGGTTAGCACTTTTGGTTTGCAATTGGTTGATTTGATTAATGAAGTTTTTTTTAAGGCATGCTTTTTAATACATTTTAAAATGCTATACTCTTCATACAGGCAGATAGGCATGGCAGGTCTCCATACTAAAAAATGTCTGGAATCAAATTGAATCAAAAATATACCTAAAGATTCGTCATTAATTCCACAGTCTATAAGTGAGACTATTTTCATTTAAGTAAGCCGGAAGAAACATTGGTGTTTGGATTTTTAAGTTATAAATGAATGCCGAACATTACAATTATCGTTACACTTACGTTAGATTAGAATTAAATGAAACGAAAACTGATAGGTGATTATTAGTCACCATAAAAGCATTTACGAATAAACGAGGAAAACTCAAATGTATTATTTAAACCGCGGTGTAGCTCAATTGTCGACCTGAGAAAGATGGCTGCCTATTTTCAAAAGCTATGTTACGTTTCGTTTACAAACACATTGGTTTAAAAGTAAAAACAAAAAACAACTTATGTTGTTTTTTGTTGTTAATCCTCCTTCTTTCTTAAATATGAAATTGGCATTTGTCATATTGACCACTTTGATCTGAAATATCTCCTCCTTGGTTAAGAATCCCATATTCAAATTTATAAATCCATTTAGCTGAGACATTCTAGTTTCGAAAACAGATATTCATTTGCTTTTTTCTGATTAATATTTTCTTTGGCGACACTCATATCGCACAATAGAAAACATGGAATATCGCTACTACTATAGTTCTATCATGGCACCAGTGCTACAAAAATAGCTGGTGTCGCAAAAGAAAACACGGTAGGTTTTTGGTTCCAACGTATTTGTTCTGGAAATTTCGACCTTCAGAACAAGCCCCGTGGGCGGCCGGAACCAAAATAGAAAATGAAGAAGTAAGCGGATCCTGCAGGCTTCAGTGTAAGTGATAAAACTTTTTAAATCCACTTGAAGCTAATCGTGAAAGTAAATAAGCTTGAATGGTGGGAACCTCATGAATTGAGTAAATGAAACTATGACTATGACTCAATAATGTCGATTCTGTCTTTAAAATTAGTTTAAATTAAAAAATAAATAATGGTAAATATTTAGCTTTTACACTTCCTCGCACATTACACATTTAAACAAAACAACTTATTCAGGGTTTTTATTCACGATTCCTGGAAGGAGTCGAAACGTTAGGCGAAAGTGGCGATTTTACCATAAGAATCTCTGTTCTGAGTTTTAACAAAAATACTGGCAAATGCTAAAAAATCGGGTCAGTAGGTATTAACTTCTTGCGGAGATTCCAGACTTAATATAGTCGGTTGGTCATCGTTTTTTTAAGACTGCTACACCTTGATGTGCAATTCGGACATGAATTCGAATACGATATTAATTATTTTGAGTGATCTGAGAATCGGGCCCCTGGTTAATTAAAGATAAAATAACCTTGCCGTAATAACTATCTTAAAACAAAACTGACTCTTGACGGGATTTTTCGTTTAATTATTATCGATATAGATCTATCAGATTCATACTAATTAAACTCACTAACGGGATTCAGACATTTTTATTAAAACGACGAAGTACAATCAAATTTCAAAACTAAATTTAGAAGAAACAAACAAAACTTTCACTTGATTAGATCTACTTTGAAATAAATATTTCTTATAGGCTTGTGTTATGGATACTAGGGTAACCTATAAACAAGCCACACTTACAAGTTAATTATAACATTAAATGAATATTAGACAACTTCGAATACATTGTTCTGAACAACAAATAAGTAGATAAAGCACTTGCGTCATGGAAATCAGAAACAACACCGGTACTACAACTGCCAAACACGCACCAAAATATGGAAGTTCATTTTCTACATTGACTCGTCCGGGGGACGCACCCGGGACCTCGGGGTGGCGTAACCATGACAACGGGTATGCAAACCCGTTAGTTCAGCTGGCAGAATCGCTACTGTTGCACCAACCGGTTATTTAAGTTATATTTATGATGCATTATTTTCGTTCAATGTAGGTACAATATCATATTGTTGGCATTGTTCGTTTTCGTCGTGGATGTAGGTAATTTGTAGCAAGTACATGTGCCATTTGTCTGACTTGAGGCATCAAACAGCACTTAATTGTCGTCGGCTTAAGCGGAGGTCATTAATTCAAGGCGAAATAAAGAAGTTATCAAGAGCTCGACCGTAAACAAGGCTTGTGGCTCATGTGATTAATTTGAGCGAACACTTCCCAACTACAAATGGGTTGTCAGAAAGTTTATTGCAGTAAAAAGCTGAGTTTGTACCGGGTATGACGCGAGCCTCTACACTAATGGTCCTTGAAGTTTCAACCATTAAGCCAACTCCAATTCGTCGTGCAATATTAAACATATAAGAAGATTCATGACGTTTGAAACGGAGATTTTTATTGTATATATTAATTTAAATAGATTATAAATTAAGCTTTTTACACGCACAGATGGGACACAGAAAAAGGAAAACACAATGAAGAAAAGTATACAAGCAGGCGGTCTTATTACTAAACAACAATGTCTGGAAGCCAAACTTGGGTGAAAAGAATTAATAAAAAATAAAAGGAGAGTGGGGTAATGGGTAAAGATATTGAAAAACAAATGTAAATATATATAATTTGACTTAACTTACACAATAGATACAAAATAATTAAATAAATAAAAATAAAATATACAATAACTGTCAATGAAGACTGGAGGAAAGGAAATAACTTTTAACTCTTTTGTGATGAAATCTAAGAGTTTGCACATTTCATATATTCTCTAGTAGTGACTTACAAAGACGGACAACGTATACACTAAAGAAATAGGAAAAGAACTCGCTACAGTCAGTGCCCTGAATCTATAAGGTAAGGTTGGTTGCCGATTGTAGAGTACACTGCGAGGTCAAGAGGTGAAAGGAGGAATAGGTTTTGGTTCCCTATTTATTTGCATAAAATTATATATAATAAATTATCGTGGCATACTTATCTTAATGACAGTTACACATACTATTGAATCAGTGTAATCGTTTAGGTAATTTTAAATTCAAAAGTAAGTTTGTTTACAGAATTATAATCACTGTTAAGCATATTATTCTAAAGCATTATTTAACACTTAATGATTATAGTCATAAAAATTATGCACGGAATAAAACTTCTAAAGTGTAAACGATGAAAAATAACATGAACTATTAACCAAACAAATACAGATATTGTTACAATAAAGTACCCAATATATATTAGATATGAGGGTTATCTTTTATTTATCAGATTTGAAATTATTCGAAAATAATTCTTTTAATATAACTATTACACAAATAAACAATTCGCCTTAGAACTGACTGACAAGAATTCTGGTAGACTTTGTAAGAGACATAACTCTATTAAGGGAGGGCGATGCTGGGCACGCGGGGCACCAATCGCTAGAAGGGCTCGGGGTCATTCAGTGCAATGGCTTCGTTCACCGTTGCACAACGTGCGTTTTTCGTGCGTAAAAACTATGGTTATCAAGATGCTGTTGTTATTACGCGACCAAAATATTGTCAACCCTTCAATATAAGGCGTGTGAATTATGCTCCAACGGGTCGAATGAGAAGCCAGGGTGTGGATGGTCTAGGACATCGAGAAAACCTGAAAACGTGCAGCGCGTGCGTACGTCCGTTAAAGAGCAACCTGAGCTTTCCACTCGTAGGCGATCTAGTGTGCTTAACTTGTTCAGAACCAGCCTATGTCGCATACTTTATAAAGATTTACACCTACACCAATAAAAAATACATATCGTGCAAGAACTAAGACCCGACTACAATGTTAAAAGGCTTCAGTTTGCTAATGAGATGCTCGAGAAGTTCACCGGGTTCAATAACATCATTTTCTCGGATAAAGCATATTTTCACCTCAATGGTCATGTCAATCGGCAGAACTGTAAATATTGGAGCGACACAAACCCACAAATCAAGCACCAAATTCCATTACACTCGCCAAAAGTGACGGTTTGGGTCGGGCTATGCGTTCGTGGAATTATCGGACCGTTCGTTTATGAGGATATCAGAGGCTGTCCTGTTACAGTCAATACTGAGCGATATATAAAAATGATCAAGAACTTTTTTGCGCCAGCTTTAAAGGTATTTTCAGGCTTCAACCGTTTAACTTGGTTTCAATAGGATGGGGCTACCAGCCACCCCTCAAACGACTCTATAGCAGCAGTGAGAGAATGTTTTTTTGCATAAAAGTCATCTCCAAAACAGGTGACATAAACTAGCCTGCTCCAAGCCCGGATTTATCCACTATGGATTTTTTCCTATGGGGATACCTCAAAAGTAAGAGAGCTATCCTGAGTCCATAGAAGAATTAAAAGAATACGGGAAAAGATACGGCTCATTTCCGTAAACACCTGCCAAGCAGTAATTGATAATTTTAAGTCTCGATTGCTGCAGTGCCAGACCAATGGAGGATCTCATTTTGAAAATGTCATTTTCGAAAAATTATATCTCCATTTGTAAGCTTAATTCAGAAATAAACATCTTTTTTCTTTAAACACAATAGGTACGTGTTTTTTATGGTTATTTAAAATATTACGTTAATTCAGATCCACCCTGTAGTAAAGGGTATTTCTGCAGAAAAATTGTATGCAATAAAACAATATTGCTAAAATATTAGGATTGCAAGAATAATTAAACACAGCCTTATTAGTTATGTTAAAAAAAATATGAAGAAAAAATAAGACAAAACAAAGGGATCCCTGGTAGAAAGGATTGTGCTGAAGTGCTGCTAATAGGCAGAAAATTACGGAACCGGTTAAGCGAACCGTATATAGCAAATATCTTTTTCCTTTATTCATCAATCTGTGGCCTCCACGACATTTGCTAGTCAAATATAATATTTCAGCCGCTAAAGAAGGAGCTGCCCAAAATCGATCCTCGAAACGTAATGACGATAAGAAGGAAGAAATTTGTATAAATACCTCTGATAAACTTTTTATCAGAGGTATTTAAGCTGGATTTTGATTAATTTTTTGTTTATATTCTCAGATCAGCGTAACTTAGAATTCGAAATGGTGACCTTACAAGCGAAACGGTCGCTTCTTTATTTATGCACAACTTAACGGACTTCACTTAATAGATTCCTTGGCAATCATGGCTGATTGTCGCGCTCATAGATTTCTGCCAAGACAAAATGAACTTAATGAGGAAGCATTTTCAGGTCACTTTATAGACGGCTCTAATTTGCATATTATCGGGGTGTGGACAGAAGGTCGCGTGACAGTCAGCCCAAATTACCATAAGAATGACCCAACGAGGTGAGCGTTTTGTTAAGATTTTAACGAATGACCCATTGTTATCCGAGTTTTCTTAATAATGACGCAGGACAAAAAATGCTGGCAAAGCCAGCGCGCGGCTTGGGGTTGTGTCTCCAGCCAACCAATTCTAGAAGCTATTCTTTCTTTCAATGTGGTACCTTACTCTTTGTCTAGAAATGTTTCATCAATTTCGTATATTTCCATTATTTTATATTAATTTGTAACTTAACAGCTATGCATGCGTTCAAAGCAAAGATATCGTCAACTGCAAGCAATATAATATATGAACTGGATCTGTGTGAATATAAACGTACAATTACGCTTTGTTTTACGCTCACACTATGTTTTTGTTACATATATCACTAGCAACAGACTTTACGGCGTTTAGGCTTTGAAATGGCTTTTATTAGCAGCCTGCAGGAGCAAATAATTCTCCTCGTACAACAGGTCGACATCTTGGAAATGCAGAGCCGTAGAAAAGTACTGCTCTTTCACGGATTGCCCAAGTCTGAGCAAGTCATTTGGCTTTGCAGTGATTTCCTCTAAGACAAATTCTATTTTAATAGAAACCTTTAGAAAGATTGCTAAAGTAACTGGCAGTCACTCTCCTACTTCAATGTTCCTGGCACTGATTTTAAGCATTTTAAGCGTACCAGTGTAAAATTTAGAGTTGTTCTTTAACAACTGTTTGAGTTGGGATTCGCAGTTTTAAGCTGTCAGTGGCAAATTAAATGCTACATATAATTCAGGTTCATTGAAAAGGCTTCATAACTTCATACCCACTATCAGTTACGTTGCCCTAGCACAATCTCTGTTGCTTCCTATTCTCTGATATCTGCTAATCTCATTCAGAATCAGCTTAATAAACTTGAGTGACTTTGTAATTGATTTATATTTGGCCTACGCAAATATGATCACGTTTTTGAATAACGTTTTTATCTTAAATGGTTTTCAATTCGCCTTCGCCGAATTACTCATTTTCTCACTCTCCTTGTGCATTATATTGTTTAATTTTTATCCCCGCGATTTCTTAATGAATGTTTTAATTTCCTTCACAGTTCAAACACGTTATGTCTTGTATCATCAGAAAATCTGGCTCTCAAAATTCCTGCACACAGTAAGATTTTTTATGACTGT
The DNA here is from genome assembly GCA_927399485.1 of Calamotropha paludella. Classification (NCBI taxonomy): domain Eukaryota; kingdom Metazoa; phylum Arthropoda; class Insecta; order Lepidoptera; family Crambidae; genus Calamotropha; species Calamotropha paludella. The sequence continues at coordinate 12,957,666 of OV656815.1, read as the reverse complement.
TCCTTCGCGGTCCAGGCTGTTCGTCTTTGGATTTCTCTCCCAAATTTCATAAGACGAGCACTGTTTCTGTCCATATTTGCACTAATTTAGTTGAAAATTACTATCTTTCACAATAGCTGGACGACTACTTTCAACAAATGTTATTTTATGTATCAGCACGGAAAAGCATTCCATCTGGTTTGTCGTTCTATTGACCATTCAAGTTTTTGACCTTAATAAGAATAATAAATGCAAGAGTGCGACAGGCGTGAATATTGTAACCACCATTTATAATTTAGACGCAGAAAAAATCTTCAAGTTCTCGAATATGTAACAAAGGGAGTAGTTATTAATGGAAGACCGCTTAAAAGCATGCGGTACGCTGTAGGTACTGAGGAGTATAGATTCCTCGCTTGTTCGTTGGTGGAATCACAATAACTTGAACCGTCCCAAATGAACAGTGATTTGTTTGTGAAGCAAATATATATGGGTGTTATATTCTATATTTCAATTACCTTTATATATTAACGGTATTCCCAAAGAGTACTTCGCACAGATAGAGGCAAAATGCGACATATAGCAGATCCACAAGATCCCGCCTAGTGCGATGCATTGTTTTTTTCCGATTTTCTTCACTGAGCAGAAGCTTGAGCGCCAACCCTTTATGCAAAAGACTAGACTTTCAAATTTTGGGTGAACAGAATAATGTTGAAGATATTATGTATGGTTAGAGTGAGAAATAAAATGGTTTTGCAGAAAATAAACAAAACTTGGAAGTAATTAACACCATCAAGGAACTGCAATATCTGGGGCATATATGACAAAACGAAAAAAATATCTATTGCAGTTGATCATCCAGGAGAGAACAAAATTCAGAGAGACTGGTTTTTTCTGGGGCTGGGGCCTATGATGCTTATTCCGTATATAGTATACTAAAATATAATGTGATATAATTAGGCGCCTGCAAATAAATGGAGATACCCGCAAATATCAAGACAAAGACACATGCAAATTATGATTTGACAAAAATAAACAATGTTATATGAATAGGTATAGCGCGTTAGTAATGACGTTAATATTGTCCTATTATGTATATTAATACATTATATATTTATACACAATAAGATAAATATGTATGATAATTTATGTATGTATGAATATACTAGCTTTTACCCGCGGCTTCGCCCGCATTTAAACGTTTTTTTTCAATAAAATCAAGTATCCTATGTTACTTCTAATACCTCCAAGAATATGATGATCGGTTAAGTAGTTTTTGCGGGAAAGCATAACAAACAAACTTACATTCACATTTATAATATGAGTAGGGATAACATTTTATTATAATGTATGTATAGTTAGTTATATTGCTTAGTAGCAATAATATTTATTGATTTACATTTCTAGTTTTTTTTAAACATGATTACGTAATATGTTTGCATACTAGTCCATTATAGGGTTGCAATCGAAAAAAACACAAAATCACAACATTCAGTAGTAGCTTCAAGTGTTAGTTATTTGAGTATTACTAATTGATATTTATCACGAATGATCTCTTCTTAACTCAGATGTCCAGCGACATACCACACTACTGATTTCTTTTCAATATTATAAAAGCTTGCTATTGACGAAACATTACTATTATAAGGCAAAACGACCGATAGCCATGTCCCTTATTACGCCACCATTGTCCTTCGTTGTCACCGTGTCACCAGCCAGCCGAGTTTATTATCGCATGTTCCGCCGCAGTTTCCGACTAACTGAAATTTAGGGTCTATAAAATTGATTAACAGTTTCTTAATAGTAACTTCTTACTTGACTTTACAATAAGCGAAATAGAAATTGGGGTCGTGGAGTGAGAGAATCAATTTAGACAAAAAACCATTTATGCTAAGGTCGCCGAAGTGTAGTGGGAACAATATTTGCAGCCGACGCCATATTTGAATCGAGTGCTGTCTACATTATTGGAATTTGTAGGCTTTGGTAGAAAGTATCGTGGGTGCTGTTATATGAACTGATATCATTCAAGATGTATCGAATAAATTTATATTTATGAGTATGGCTCCCCTAAAAATGCATAAATGTTAGAAATGCCAGAAACAAAAGGTGAATAAAAATATCAATCAATAGTAAATGCAAATTATGAGATAAAAATAAGGGATACTATATAAGTACACCGTATTCCAGAATTTTCTTACATTTAAAACATGGAAAGAAGCCCAATATCTCACCGAACGAAACTTGCAGACAAAAGTAAGTAAGCATAACTTTAACAGATAACGCCACCTAAATCATTTAAACAAAGTCGCGGAAGTTAGTAATTTGACATCCAACGACCGAACTAGGTTTGTTTGTTAGGAACAAGGAACGCAGAGCATGAGCATGAATATTAAATGGTTCGATTTTCTGCTTCGACATAGCGTGACATTTGTTCGTCGAATTTTCGAAGCCAAAGATCATTTTGAGCGGAACACAATTTTGTAAAACTTAAACTTCAAAATAGATAAAAATATTAGTAGCTATATTGACTGAGAACATTATTTTCGGTATTTTTTAAAATAATTAAAAATATTCTTAACAATAGCTATAACAATAACAAAACATATAATATTGATAACTCCAAATCATTACAATAAATTTCACAAGAATTAACGTTACATTCAATATGTTATGGATTTTCATGACAAGGTTTTCGTTTTTATACAATTTAATGGACACTAATTTAAAAAATCTTATCATAAATATCTACACGAAACTGAAATATGAGCATCAATTATATATCTAATTGATACGAAGTAAAAAATATCGAAATTACAATCAACTAGAATATATTTATGCTACAGTCTTACTGTAGAAACGTTTGCATCGTCCCTGAAGGGAAAAGGTTTAATTTCTTTGTCAGAATATAAAAGACCTAGACGTCCTGAGTCGACGTTTTCTTGATGAATCCAGCCCGAGCTCTCTAGTCTGCAACATATAGAAATATAATGATTTCATTTGTGATGAAACGAAATGAATCTTGAAAATAAAACGATATATTTTATTGTACATGCTTTTCCTTTTACAAAAAGCTAAATTTTACTAAATTTATACTTAATTATACTAAATTTCTTCTACCAACAGTATTAATTAGTTTAACTTTTAATTATGTCGTTTATTTTATGAATATCACTTCAAGATATTATAATAAAACATCATAATCACATCAAGTTCAAGTTACTGGTAAATCATTTGTTTTATTCCTATTAACTTTGGTTTAACTCGAATTTATCAAAGTTTAACAAAACTTCACCTAAGTTATTTTTTATTTTAATAAACATGTTAGTCATATGAAAGTAACGAAAAAATAGACAGTTTTTTATCATAATTTTATTCAAAACTAATTATATAAACTCCGTGATAGTTCTCATATTTCGTTACTATTGCGTTTAACTTAAGATTTAGACTTTATCTCCTTAATATAAAGGTCTATCATAATAATGTTACCTCAAACGCTATCGTAACGTTTGCATATTTAAACTTACAATCAAAGCTCTGAAGTTCGTTATCGTTTATGTAACGAGCTGATTGAAAAATAATAGGTTTTGCCCGCTACAGACATATTTCCCTCTCTTCCCAGAAAATAAACGATAAAAAACACTAAAACTAAAATTATTTTTACCAAGGATTCTCAAGGGTCCAGCTACCTCATAGCTATGTGTCCAGTTCCGAATTCGATACTGAGATAGGCACATTTATTCAATATAGAAAACATAGTTTTAGAATTATTTCGACTGCGTATCGGAATAATTGCTTCTGATTGTTGATAACAAAGTGTTTTACCAAAACCTGGAATCAGAACAATGCGTGTTCTTTTTAACAACGTTATTTTTAAAATAATGCATAACAATGGATAGCAATTACATAATTACATTTAAAAATGCCAATAAATCATTTTTTAATCAGTTTGATTTATAAACCATATTATCTTCAACTCCGCTTTTTCGGTCGAAGTATTAGACGTTCAAATAAATGCTAAAAGATTCAATGGCGCGAAATAGCCACCGTTGCGGTTGTGAGCGTTATTAAAATTTGCTTACAGAGCAAGACCAGTGCCAGCCAACGAATAGGAAAGAAAGGCGAAATTAGCCGATTTTACGAGATTGCCGACTCGACGAGTTACAGTCAATGTTCCACGAGAATTGTTTTTGTGTTTTTATAAGAAATACTTGCGACAAAGCCTTAAATGTTGTAAGTACTTATGCCAAGGAAGAGTATAACTAGTAGATCTAATTTAAATATTTTCAATAACTTGCAAAGAAGCTTAGTGACTTTTCTGTGATGCTCTTAAATTTGTGACATTTTCTGTGTTGGATAAAAATATATAACGACGACGATTTGACAACCGGTTTGGCCGAGAGGTAGTTACCATACCTTTGAAGCAAAATCTTCATAAACTGAAGTCCCAGTCAAATATTGAAGAATTTCTATAAAGTCTAAAAAATCAGGTAACATCTACACACCGAAAACAAATTTTTAGATGCGTTTCGACCTATTTGAAAAAATTTAAAAGCTCGAAAAAAATTAAAATATCTAAAAAACACAGTTTTCGCGGTTATGGGGTTTTCGGTTGGGTCCATGGGGTTGAAAAAAATTTCAAAAACATTTTTTTTCGACCCTCTTCGAGAATTAAGGGTCGATTGTTGCGAATCCGGTGGGGGCCGCTGGACCATTCTTATCCCGCTACCCCCTTATACTTATTTAATCAACATAATATGTTATAACCATAACCCTTCTATCAACATCATTATATTATATTATATAGCATAATTGGTGTGAAAGTGGAAAATATAATTATTAAAAAACTAAGTCCCTATCTGAAAGTATCTATATCACAACTACTCATACATGTGATTTATATTATTATGTTAGAGTTTTTGTAGGTATTTATAGTATATGGAATTTTTTAATTAAATTGTTGACATTTTTTAATTTGTATTGTAATTTTTTTATACTTTAGAATGGAGAATGATGAGTCTGCAAGAAAATTATTATTTTTTCTATATATTTTGGGGGGTTTCGGGTTATTATTATTATTAGAAAATTAATCAAACTTCATATTCTTCAAGCTGCCAAAACATAGAATTAATATTCTTGGTAACTTGTTTTGCTTCAGTTTGCAAAATTAGTATAGCACAGCTATATATGGTAACGGTTAGAAAATGTTTACTACTAAAGTTCATAACTTCCTAAACTCGTATATATTTCAATAACGGTGTACAAGTTAATATAGGCAGCTGTCTCAGAGTGATATTAAGTTTACATATAATAAGTAAATATATGTTGAAATAAACCATCAATACTAAACAAGTAATTAAGGTAGCACGATTGAAAGAGCACTCGCCTACATAGCAAGAGGCTGTAAGTTTGAGTTCCACCTGACGGCTCAAATAATATTAATTTATTAGCAAGTTATTTTTTTATAAAAATCTAGCAAATAAAGTTTAACAAGAAAATATATTCAATATAAAAAGATGCTAGTAATCAGCGTACGTCACACCAAAATGTGGGTCAACAATTTGATATAAGGTAAATGATTAGATAATTTAAACCTTAATACGCATAACAATAGAATAAATATCAATTTTCACAAGTTTCAATGTGATAATTGTGGTGAAAAGTTACAAACTAATTTGTTCAGTTTATTATTTGATATTTATGACTTTTACTCTTTAGATCGGACTAAGAATCATCCTTACTAATATTATAAATCGGAAAGTGAGTTTGTTTGTTTGTTTGTTTGTTTGTTCCGCTTTCACGCCGTAACTACTGAACCGATTGCTTTGAAATTTTGCAGACGTAAAGATAAAAGTCCGGATTAAATAATAGGGTACTTTTTATCCTGGGAAAAAATGACATTCCCGAGGAAAAACAAAAATATTGTTTGCTTGATGGATGGATTGTAGATGGCGCTGTGTGTCGTTTAAAACAAGGTAAAATATTGCAAACGAATATAAATATGTAAATTTAGAAGCTAAATGATACGATAATGAATCCCCGAGAATGAGGAATTCCCGAGGGATGACGTACAATTTGTTTTATCGTCTAAACTGTTTTTACATCTATTACGTCTACTTATCCTGAAATCACTTAAGTCAACGAATTACTAATTGGTATAAGTATTAGTTACGTTATTTAGTTCTTGAGGTATGCGATAGATGGCGCTGGGTGTTTTTTAAAACATGGTAACGATTTGTTTTTTAAGATACGTAAGAAGTGGAATGATAGCTTACGCTATTTAGTTCTTGAGGTATGCGATAGATGGCGCTGGGTGTTTTTTAAACAGGGTAACGATGTGTTTTTTAAAATACGTAAGAAGTGGAATGATAGCTTACGCTATTTAGTTTTAGAGGTATGCGAAAGATGGCGCTGGGTTTTTTTTAAAACGTGGTAACGAAGTGATTTTTAAGATACGTAAGAATTGGAATGAATTATATGAATTCTGTATCCAGCGTTACATCACGCTTCTTAGATTTTTCCGTGGGAATGAGAAGTTTTCTAATAGTTGTGCTTTATACCGCAATGTAACCGAATTCCACGCGGGCGAAGCCGCGGGCGGAAAGCTAGTAACTTATAAGTAAAGGATGAAAGAGCTCTTTTATTTGTATAAATCATCTATCAAGTAATTATTAACATAATTTTTGCTTAAGCCTCCTTTTTCTTTATCACGGGTAGGGGAGAGTGGGTAACAGTGGATCACGGGTCACAGTGGATTATTCGCTATAATTCTTAAATGTGATGCTTTACACACACAAGCAAACGCGTGGCTACTGCTCGTTGACCCTCTCACGCGCCGGTCGCCGCCTTGCTCGCCGAGCGGAATCACGTGCTGGCACACGCAGGCCAGTAGGTTAGTACGAAAGTATTTTTTTACGTAATTTAGAAATTTGTCGTATTCCCAACCCTTTAATAAATATAAATGATAGTTGTATGTTTTGAACTTGTTGTTTGTTAAATCCGTTGTGGGTAATGTAATGTTGGCTTGGGTATACATAGTTATTTTTTGAATATTTTTTTTCTGTCGTAACGGCCTATGGGTCACAGTGAATAATTTTCATTTGGGTCACAGTGGACTGTTTAATAGTAGAGTTAGCATCAACAATGTTCTTATTAAAATGTTTGCTAATGATTACTGAAGAAGTAAATACGTTTATTTGAATAGAAAAGAGAGCTTTATGGAAACTAAAGTTGTTTATTTAGTCAAAACTTTGATTAGTTTAAATCTCTTTCTACTAGCATAATTTGTAAGACTTTTGTTAATTTTTTATAAGACTGTGATAGAAAACTGTCTTAGAATAGGAATAAATAAATAATTATGTAGAATCATATTTATTGAACTTTTTTTTAATACATCCAGTGTACACCAAGCGATTCCCTGTCACCCATGAAAAGATCCAAAGTGACCCATCCACGAGTCACAGTGGATTATTTCCCATTTTTGTTTAAACTTGTTATAACTTATAAGTTTATGCCGTTTTTGCCAATAATAGCACTTGTTTTTGTAGATTAGGGACGTATCTTGTGGTTAATTATCATAGATTAATTACTTAGGCATAAACTTGGGATTTGTGGAGCGTTAAAAAAAAGTGATCCACTGGTACCCACTCTCCCCTATAAGTAGGAGTTTATGACTTTCTTTTTGTAGTAACTCTAACACATTCAATGAAACAGTATTTGTCTTATTTATAATATATGTTTATATAATAATCTATGACGCTATAATGTCATGAAAATGACAAAGAAACAAAGGTCATTCAAAAAAAGTTGAAAATAATCAAAGTTCTTTAATTGTCACTGATTCAATGCCTTGCTTTTTCTTTACGAATAAACACACTTTTGTACAGCAACCCGCATTTAAAGTTGTTTTAATTTTTTAAGTCTGTGAACGCACATAATATGAATTGCCTAAAATAACTGAAGTCCGATAAAAGTTAGAAATCATCCTCTTGGGACGAAGAAAGGGTTAATGTGTTCCAGTGGACTGCGTTGTTAGACCATACGACCGCTATTTCAGTGAAGGCTGCTGCGTCTCAACGAAAATAAAAAAGGTTATCAACATAATATTTGATGTGGGACAGTTCTCATTTCAGAGGGTATATTGATACACATTATGTGGATACTTAAATTTTGAATATCAAATTTAATTTTATTGATACAATTATTATAATTTTTATTTTAGTACTTAACTGCTATAGATTTGTATCTCAAGATGTTTTTACTAGAAATAATTCAAATTGTCTCTGAAGATAGGCAGCACACATGCTCTTTCATGCTTTCCGGGCGAATACTTTTCTAATTGGGTTACCGAAACCTTGACAGACCCGTATTTTTTTTCACAAGTGATTCTTAAGCTAAATACCAGTGCCGTATCTCTAAGTTCTAACTACAATATATATTGTAATACTATAAGAACTATTAAACACTCGGTGTAGAACTAAATCCTATGTAATTATTATATTTGTTATTGAAGAATTTAAAAGCTACATTGAATATATAACAAAATTTTTGCTTTAAAATTCTATTTGTCTTAGGTGTTTGACAGGACTCAATCCCACAGCGTCTTGGAAAAATTGGAATAATTGGAAAAATAGGAAAAATGTAAAAAATTGAAAAATTTGAATAATTTGAAATAATGGAAAAATTGGAATTCCAATTTTTTTTTACATGAAGTCAATTTAAGCTATAGCTCTTGTATTATGGAATTAAGAACCAACTACTGTACCATAACACCCATACCCGAACCAATGCAACAGAGTTCGATTTCTACACTGACGGCTGTGGGATCCTAAACTGAAACCTCGGACTGGCGTTACTATGAAACCGGTATGCGAATCACTCGACCACTGTGGTCGTTAAGTTGAAGATAGTCATTTTAGGTTTCTACTAGCTGACCCGGTAACGCGTTGCTATGGTAACGTTAATTGATACAATGGAAAAAGAGCGGACAGACAAACACACAAACATTGATTATAGATTCCTAACTTTTGCACCAAGTGTTATTCGTCATCATTTATAATGCTCACAGCAAAGGACTCTTGATGTGAATTTTAGTTACTCTAAGAAGTCTAGTCCAATTTTGTTAGAGATATAGAGGTCAGGGTTTAAATCTCGCCTGAAATTTTTGTCCTTTTTCTGTATTAAAAATATTGTTACATTGTTCGTGATTAGCACTGAATAAAGCTATAGCGAAATTTTCTAAACCATACTATTACATGCTGCAAAAGTTAGGTATTTTGGTGGTTTTTTGTTAAGGCATTTGTTTTTGTAGTTCTAAAAGTTATTTTGACGCACGTTTAACAATTTGTAAGGTTTTTTCTGTATATATACGTACCATATTCGAAATTTTAATGTCATGTTTTTTTGACAATAAAATATTTGATATAATGCCATTTTAAGCTTACAGAGATTTAGAAGTTCCAGCTCATATACGATAATGTATAAGAATATATGCTCGAGTAACCGCGCCATGTGAGGAGGGGCCGCAAAAGATACAGACTTACTAAATAAAACATTTAATAACTATTTTTACATGGTAGTTTTGGCTTTTAATGAAAATTTGCCAACACTTGGCCTAGATATTCGTGGACCGCAAATCGTACACCATAATCGGTTGCGACAAAACCTTATCCGTTATATCGCCCGGTGATTTGTACACAACTTCCTATTTATTCATGCAGTTTCTAGAGACGATTACCTACTCCCGTTGCTCATGAATAAATTTGAATAATTCCCCGTCTAGGTGTAAATGATGCAAGTTTTTTGCATTTAAAACTGTTATTAATCATTTCAGTTTTTTCTCGTTGACAAATTGCAGAGATGGCGGTTAAAAATGTTTGTTGTTTAGAACGGTCTGTTTTCGAAAATGTATATTACACATGAGGATATAATATTTTACTTAGTTCTTATAATGCATATTTGCGTATATTGCATGTTCCGTATTTTTTTTCACCGATCGTGACCTATTTTTTTTTATTCATTTAAACTCGAATCATATCTGATTGAAACTGACAAAACACTCTTTTACTAAAATAGGTTTAAGAGCGCTTGATTTTTGAAATGAATTATGATACAAGATATAGAACAACTTACGATACTATCTAATTCAAACATAGATGATTTATAGTAATCTGGCAGGATCGTCAATTAAAGATTATGAACTCCTTTATTATGGCAAATAAGTTTGAAACAAAATTATTATTTATATAATTATATCGTTTAGTTTTTACTGAACATAGAATTAATAACATAAATAATATAAATCAATTTAATTCTATAAAAGATCGTGGTCCTGACTGAGTTTGGTAGGAGCGTCACTGTTTCTAATAAGCGATGAATTTTTTACGTTGACCTGGATTTTGTCATAAGATCAGGAAGGCATATAATTTTCCCTTATGTAAGATATTTCAATACGATCCTACTTTGTGCGGATTTTTTATAAGCCTCACCAAAATTATTAAAATAAAAAAATATCCTGACATACCGATTCTGAAACTTACTTTTATTTCTTTAGGTTTCATCAATTGAAATATTTATCTATTAAGGTTCAGGAATTAAGATGTTCATACTTTGGAACTAATATTGAATACATATTTCAAACGATTTGATAAATAGTTCATTAACTACAACTTCTACGTGTGTAAAGTTTCCTGACAATATATCGAAGTCAATTAAGTTATGCTATTTATCGTAGTGTTTGAATTATTGAACTATGTACGTATAGTACATAATGAACGTCGAAACAGGAAGTGTGTTTATAGAAGAGTTTCGCGAACTAATGTAATCGTATTAAAAGTCTGTATTAAAGTTTACCGAGGGTGTTAGCACAACTCGGACCCGCTTTTGTATCGAACAAATTGCTGTAGGATTATACGAATCAATAGTTTACACACAAACTCCCTCCATCGTTAAGGCTCGATAATACCATTTAACATATATCTGTATGCTCGAAGCGTGCCGCTATGTGGATATCCGATATTTCGCTGATAGTGCGGTGGCTGACAATGAGCGATGAATTTATGCTGTAATATGGAACGGACGTCATATTGCACGTGAAATTTCGACATTTTATCGAATCAATGCCTCGTCAGATCGTGTGTCACAAAATAAAATTCATAATTAATTTGATATAACTTTTCTTCATTCTAAAACTGTTTTTGTTTTTACAAAACTTTAATACCCACATTTGAAAAAACCAATGTAGAAAACTAGTGCATTGCAAATTTTATTCATATTACTACAAAACTAATTGAGCAATGAATTGAAATGAAATGTAGTCAGCGATAAAACATTTTTTGGGTATTTTTTTGATTAAAGTAAAAAAAATCAAGTAATCTTAAATAAAAATTAATAGTTATTTAGATAAAATACGCTAGGTGGATAATTTTTCGAAGTTAGTTGGAATAATAGCTGACTTAGTTTTTCGTATTTGTAACAAAAAACCTTTCCATGCAGTGGTTTCTTTTAATAAATTTATATGCATAAATTAACTAACTCAAAGGACGCCGCGTCATCTTGTCCAAATTGAATTATAAGTCTTCAGTTCACACAAAGAAAGAAGCACTTTCGGTTTTTCCTCAAGTTTGATATATTCCAAGATACTTTATTGCCTTAAAATATTTTTGGTTCGCATTTTATTACGAGCAGATTAAAAAAAATGCAATAAACTTCCTTTGAAAAACCTTTAATTTTTTAATTTATATGAAAGTAGCATATCATCAGTTTACTACATTAAAATTAGGGATATTATAGTAAAATAAGAAACCTGTTACTTTAGTTCCTGTTCTAATTTCAGCTACCGGTTCCAAAATAACAATCTGTTACTTTATAACTTTAGTTAAACTATTTCACCGCCGTGTTTCTGAAATTATTAGAAACTGAGATTTCAAAACTCTGTAGTTATACCTAACGTATATATTTTTGTGTAAAAAAGTTTTTGAAAACGTACCTCCACTACGTAAATAAATATTATGAGTGAAGAGTTTTTCGATTGATCTTTTTCTAGGTTAGTATGTTCATAAAATCATTATTAACATTTATCATCATTATATGACAATTAAACACATATGGATACCAAGCGTAGCTCTCATAATCTATTACATTACGTTCGTTACATTACGTGTTATAAAAAATATATGATATATATGACAATAAATGCAGTTTCTTAGCAATAATTTCTGTTAATCCTAGTTGATGTCATGTACCTGCATACAATACGTAGTTTGAAAAGGGCTGTAGTTAAAAGAGTTATAGGCATATCATCGTATCGGTGAAAAATTCTTTAGCTGGGAAGGCCTGTTGTGGAAAGTGACGTCGACCTCGTTTGCCACCTCGCATTTTTTTTTGGTTAGCATATGACAGCCTTTTTAACATGTGCCTTTAACGCAAAAGTCCTTTGAGTCCTGGCACAACCACAAGAACTCAACATTGAGTCGCCGAAAATGGAATATAATCTATTCAGAAATTCCTAAAAGAACAAAATCATACCGAAGGCATTATTGAGAAAATCAAATATGCAGAGCCAATGCTTAAGCGTAAGCGCAGTGAAACAGGCTTTAAACGAGTGGCATTTATCAGATAAAAATGGGATGGATAGGAAATCCTATTTAAGTGGCTCGGTACATATTTGTCATTTAATCTAATAAGATAAAGAAAAAAAGATCAAGAGAAGAAGAATCTCGTGAAATGAATAATATATTTTTTGGAATTACTTATATTATTTTATGTTTTGTTTTTCTAATTATTGATGCATACTATATTCTTTACTTCGGCAACTTTATTTTACTTACCCTAAAGTTTTATGAACCTTTTAAGGTTTGACCTTTGGAGATTTTAATCTCCATGACAGTTTCGAATTGTGTTTATGAAATTTAGGTTCTACTTGAACCAACGGTTTAAAGTAGAACTTTTTTATATAAAATAGATTTTTAAATATTAAATAATTAAAACTCCTCATGCATATGTCCAAATGCAGCTAGGTGTATAGATTTTCTTGGGTAAGTAGCCGTTCTGATCTTATATTAAAAGCACAGTAAGCTTTAGATATGTGTATTTTTTGTAATATCACTTGTCTTAAGATTGAAGGTGAATTCTCCGTAGATAGAAGTAGTCTGTCCGTAGTCTGTAGTCAAAAGAGTTATAGGTTTATCGTAGTAGCAGTGAAAAAATTATGTAGCTTGAAAGGCCTGTCGTCGAAAGGTTCTGTCGGCAAAAAGTCCGTAGGTGAGAGATACTGCAGGAAAAAAGGAAATAAATGAAACGTCCTGTCGACGAATAGTCTAGTAGCGAATCGGTCTTAAGAGAATGCTGTTATGCTGTTATTGTAATTCACATTCGGTAAAATTCTAGTAAATATAATCTATTATAGTATGAACTAGTTACCAAAAAGTAAAGTCACAATATACGCTTAACATTAAATAAGTCTAGCATAAGGTAGGTTGAACCGTTAAAAGTAATACAAATAACTATTAAATACTCAACTTTTGGCCAAATAAATTAGTTTCAAAATTATTTACACATCGAAATCAATCGTGCCGCCATTCCTACCAATAAAAACAGACACGTCACCCAAAAGCATTCGGTCATGGAGACTCATGAAAACATTCGATCTATATTGATTAAACGAATAATAACACAATCGTGTCCATAATATCCGACTCGGCATCGGCAGTGCGTAGAGTGACAGCCTGCAATCGGACACGCGACACGAGTCGTCGGGCGGTGTCACCCACACCGATTTATTACCTCCACTTAGTCGCACGTCATACTATTACCTTAGTTCGACATCGACAGTTAAAACCCGTAATTAAAGCCTATCGGAACTGTTTTAGCTTCAATGGAACGTTACAATTTGCTCGCAATATAACTTATGTAAACGATTTTTATAGTGTATTTACTTAGTTGCCGTAAATGGGATTCATGAAAACGATAAAAGACCGTTTATTTGTAAATATAGTAGGTATAAAAAAGAATTTCATAGGTTATGTGCGACATTATCATGTGGGTTGTACCCACTGAACTTGAAACATGAACACAACAGCAATACAATAAAATCTACAGGAAACGATTTATTTATTGACAATCTAAAGATGAGCTCAAAGATATGAAAATAAATTATTTGTATTCTAATTTCACGCATGTTGAAAATTACAGCAATTTACATAGAACATCAAAAACAACAATTATTTTTATAGAATATTGATCAATATTTACACAAAGAATAATCTGTGTGAAGATATTGTGATGTAAATAACGTTTAACGAAAGTAAATAAACACTGTTTACACAGCAATTTACTATGGCGTGACGTAGTGAAAGCGGAGTTTTCCTTTTTTAATGAAAGCTAAAAGCTTCGTGGCCTATGTCCCACAGGATCAACTCATTCGGACAAGGAGCAAATTTACTCCGACCAATCTAATATGGGCCCTACGCAAGAGATTGCCAGACTTCTAATCTATTGCTTTAATTTCGCTACAACGCAAAAAGCACGTAGAAAATAATTCTAGACATTGAATCACCGTAGTTCATAAATTAATTTATATGATTTGATACTAATTCTCTACACTCATCAATAGTGTGTGATTGTCCTTCTAGAACTTAATGGATAGAGTTTTCGACATATAATATAAATTACTAGTTTTTAAGTAGATTAACATTCTAACAGTTGTTTTTCAATAGATCTCTGAAAATATTGTGTTGTACTAAAAACAAAAATTAAACGTGCTGTTCCAAGTTTTAGACTTCAATTAAGATGAGGTTCGTTTCTGGGTAGAGGTTTTTTCTTTTAACAACAAAGTTCTCCCTTTTAGTAGCGGTAAACTACCCCTTGAAAAATACACTTAAATATGAACTTATTACAATACCGATGATTATTTAAAATACAAGAATGCGTAACATTATTAGCCTTTTTCCTGTTATTTCATTTTAATAATAACTTCTTCTTGATACAAAACACTCCTTCATTTTTCGCATTGTAAATGCTCATATCTTTTAGCTTTTATCTTCTCAACTATACAGTTTCCTTTTAAATGTTTATTCAAAAAACAGAAACAAAACAAACCGTTATGTTGATATAAGAATATTCCGAGACGTCTTATAAAATTATTTAATAAATTTAATTATAATAAGCCCTTTAATTGGAGGAAGTTGCCAAACCAACGATAAGTTGTTTTCAAGGAATTCCGAGAAAATAACTATATCCAGTAAATGTGATATTATGGCAGAAGTTTTTGAATTTAAAAATATTTTTTCGTTGTAGACAAAATGTTTACGATGGAAAAATAAAAAAAAATCCATAATAATAATTTAACTAATTTAACATAGTTTCAATACTAGTAGAGATAAAGTTGGAAATTAAATGACTCAGTTGATCTTAAAAAGCATGTATTGGTTAGTATTAAATGTATAACTTAAAGAAAAGACCAAACTCAAACGTCTGACTTTCGCTTGACACGGGTAGCCTCAAGTAAGCGTTTGGATTAAATTTACATCTCTTACTTACTTATTCTATTAAAAGTTTACAGGTAAACCAAGATTTATTCTGCCCTGGTTCATTTTATTTATTCAAGAAATCCTTTCAAAGGGAAACTTACAAAGTAGCTATGTTTAACGATGAACTTTGATCGGCTGACTTGACTCATTTTTTTTATTACATTTTGCTTAAAATAGTGCTAAATTATATATCAATAGCGAAGTGTTAACTGCTTTCTAAATAACAATTAAAAAAATTTAATAAGCGGAAAAAAGTAAACCGTGAAATAAATTGAAATTCGATTTGCCTTGTATATACAAGTTATACAAAAAAGTATTATTTATTTTGAAAAGTAAATAGATTGACATATTTTAGAAAGCCATTAGTGATATATTTAATTAGGAAGTTTTTGTTTAATAAGTACAATAATAAGGTATGGAGATAACATTTCTTTATTCGAAATTTTAATGTGTAATGTTCAACTCAAGAATTATACATCAACCTTTATTTCTTTTATCGATGAATGTGGTTTTTACCGGAAAATGTTACTTGAAGCCATTGACTCTTCATAAATAAGTAAACGCATATCAAAAATTGTTTACAATGAAAACAAATTCTTTATAACAATAGTATTGGCCACTCTTTTTAACGTCAAGTACAGATTTATATTCAAGGAGTCTCTTCAGAATGGTAGCACGGTAAACTGGCAAAACTCGACGCCGCCGAATTCATTTTCGGCACGAGATAAGCGCGTACCAATTCTGCTATCGCACACTGGATCAGAAAGATAGTCGTTTTTAACCGAGTATGAACAAAACGGCTATCGTGTGCCCCTGAGGCTTGTTGACCCAGAGTCCCTTGTACTATACAAGGGAAATACAGCTACAAAATTTAACTTTTTTTTGCAGAGAATTTCGTCTTTTTGATATTGCATAGCAGTCGTATCTAAATCGGTCTAGCGATATTCCTTATACAATCTGTTAACAAACGTCGAGAGTGATCTTAATCAGCATGAGTAAGTTTATTAAATGCTAAGATTTCATCAAAGTAAATGCTGTGTCAGGGGTATTTGTCAGAAATCGAATGTCATCGAATGAAAATGTCCGTTTCAAAAAGTGATTTGCAATGTATTTCCAAAGTTCTACTAGTATCCCTTAAATCGACGACCTCCATGGTCGTTTGTCTTGCATACCACCGCCACTTCATGGTTCGATCTCCAATCGGTTCAATGTAGAAATCATTTTTTTATATTGACTCGAATATGGGTTTTTGGTACCGTCATTGTTTCTGATTTTCATAGTATTAGAGCTTCAGCTACTTAACTTTGATTCATAGCAATATATGTGATGTTGTAATACTTACCTATTTAAGTATAAATTTAATTTATTTAAATAGTGATTTAAATCGTAGCCTATTAATATCTCGACTGTTATAGCACAGGGCTTGCCTTATGGATTAAACGGGTTCAGTGTCATGTTTGTTTTTTAAAAGAAAATTTAGTCAAGGCTTACGAAGAGCTTGACATTTCATATGTTGTGTATTTCCGAAAATTTTAACGGTTAAAATGCTTTCGGGAGCACGAAGGAGCTCGAGGTTATATTTTTCGGTCTCCCATCCAATGGCCGGCCTTATCGAAACCTGATTAACCTCCGCTGTCGTAGCCCAAACGTGCTTATCCTTTCGCTATCGGGATCGGGAATGTTTTACCTCACGAGAGCTGCTTGGTTACAATTTTCAAATGCACCTAGATATCTTCGTATAGTAAATGTTCATAAGAGCGAGTGTCTATATCATGCATTATATATGGATTTTATATATAAATGGATATAACGCTTTGTGGATTATGGCCAACCTAAAGTAGAAATTTTTCAACACAAAATTTTCTATCCAAAGACTTATAGAATGAAAACAAAAATATTAAAGTTGTCACATTAATCTAAAGCTCTGATGGTTTTAAATTTAATATTTTCTTCCGCTTTACCTATTTCAAATTTACGGTTTACCAATTCAATTAAGTAAATTTACTTAACACATGATTACAACATCATAAGCTCCAGGACCTTTTCATCAACGAAGCTGAATTACTTCTAACGTGGGTATGGAACAAATATTGATACGGGGATAAATATGGCTATATCACATCAAAGAGGTATATTTATGCTACATAAATAATTAAGCAGTACCCGTTCTCATATTAATAAGCTGCAGCGCTTAAACTTTAATAAATTATAAGTCTAATGCTAATTCGTAAGTTATTTGGTATCTCATTAACACAATACTCACCGAATATGGGGATAATTAAATATCAGCGATCAGCGACACGAGTGTAATACACACACATAATTATGGCATGATGTATGACAACTTCCAGGTGCAAAAGAACCAAATAATAATAATAAATATTTCTACGTTATCATAGAACTTTATGGATTGAACCGTTGTCAGTACAGTCCATAATATTAGTTACGACAGTTATTCAATTCGCTTTTAAAAATTAGCATTTTTAAATATACGTTGAAACATTAGGCTGATCCCAGTCTCCCCGCAATCATACTTTTGTTGCTACTACCCTTACCTTTTATCTTACTAACGAGGTTTTCTTGTAAATATAGGTACATAATATTCACTTAGATGTACCTGACTGCATTGCAGTGTCGTGTAATTCACAATAAGGCAAAAGTATTTTTTCTTTAACATTTTTTTTAAACGTTATCCATGTACAACAACTAATAAGTATTTGACAATATCCTTTAAATAATATCAGCTTAACATTAACAGTGCGATTATTGAACTTGTATGCAAACATATTGTCACGCACCGACCAACAGTGCCTTTTATTTCCTACAATGTCGAAAATCCACTTAGAAAGGAGAGTAGAGGCCTTTCAAAAAGTTTAGAGAGAAAAAGTTTTATGTATGAGGGTCTAGCCAATTAAAAAAAAATATTTACAAGTTAAAGTACCATTGTTCGAATTTCAATTTTCCCTACGCATATTTGAGAGCTAAATCGTATTATCGTGTCCTATTGAAAAATGAATCCCCGTCGGAACATTTTCATTTGACTACTACCGGACTACTGATTTGATCGACTTAGAATGGCATTTATGGATTAAGGCCGTTTTAAAGCAAACATTGACCATTAGCATAATTAATTCCAGCGCAGTTTTTTAATCTAACTTTAGGGAATGAAGAAAGGAGTGGTCATCCTTCGACGACTGTTACCGAAGAAAACGTGAAAAATTTAATTCAAGACAAATTACGTAAAAAGACAATCAGCACATATTGAAAATTGGATCGTGAACCGTACATAAGATTCTACACAAGTATCATTGCGTGAGAAGGGTAGTTTCGCGTTGGGTGCCACACAACCTCAATGAAACTCAGAAACAGGCCCTAGTGGAATGGTGTCGTGACATGATAATAAATTTGAAACATACTCGTCTCAGCGCCTTTACGGCATTGTGACAGGTAACGCATCCTATTTTTATAAATATGATCCAGAAAAAACGTCACTCGACAGTTTTATGTTTTCAAAACGAACCAACGCCTACCAAATCAAAGCGGAGCGATCAAAAAGCTCAGGGAAAATTTTGACGCCGTATCTGGTGTCGATACCATTACAAAAACGAAGCAGCATCAACCCTGAATGTACTATGAAGGCTTCCCCGAGGTTTTCATAGCAACGAGCGATAAGCGTACAAACACCGGGTTATGTAGCTTACTACTTCACCACAACATCGCACCAGCATACTCACCGCTCAAAACGAGAGACTTCTACCACACCGGTCAAAGGCCGTTTTAAAGCAAACATTGACCATTAGCATAATTAATTCCAGCGCAGTTTTTTAATCTAACTTTAGGGAATGAAGAAAGGAGTGGTCATCCTTCGACGACTGTTACCGAAGAAAACGTGAAAAATTTAATTCAAGACAAATTACGTAAAAAGACAATCAGCACATATTGAAAATTGGATCGTGAACCGTACATAAGATTCTACACAAGTATCATTGCGTGAGAAGGGTAGTTTCGCGTTGGGTGCCACACAACCTCAATGAAACTCAGAAACAGGCCCTAGTGGAATGGTGTCGTGACATGATAATAAATTTGAAACATACTCGTCTCAGCGCCTTTACGGCATTGTGACAGGTAACGCATCCTATTTTTATAAATATGATCCAGAAAAAACGTCACTCGACAGTTTTATGTTTTCAAAACGAACCAACGCCTACCAAATCAAAGCGGAGCGATCAAAAAGCTCAGGGAAAATTTTGACGCCGTATCTGGTGTCGATACCATTACAAAAACGAAGCAGCATCAACCCTGAATGTACTATGAAGGCTTCCCCGAGGTTTTCATAGCAACGAGCGATAAGCGTACAAACACCGGGTTATGTAGCTTTCTACTTCACCACAACATCGCACCAGCATACTCACCGCTCAAAACGAGAGACTTCTACCACACCGGTCAAAGCGTTGGGTCACCCTCCTTAAAATAGTAAAAATTATGTAAACAGTTAGATTTTTACTTTTAATTTTTTGGATTATGATTGTAACTAACAACATAAGTAGAAATGTTTTTATTATTTCTTTACTATAGCGAGTATGTAAATTTCATCGTTGGAAACTGTTATTGGCTAGTGATCTATCTAAGCTTTTTATTTCTGATATGTGATATAAGTGCTGTTTGTTTCTTTAAATAAATAAATAAATAAATAAAATAAATAAATAAGTTAGTAAGTGTCCACTTTGATATGCCCGCGTATCTTCTAAATCTTAAAAGATAATCTAGATACTGGAACTCAAAGCAAGGTTCTAGCTATACAGAACTGGGTTTCTGTTCTTTTCAGTATAAATTATATTTGAATTATTATTATTATACGCTAGACCGTACCGCTCAGTACATTCTGCAAAAATAAATACAACTTTATTTATAATTTTTATATATTTTATGCATTTTCAATGCGATCTTATAAGATAAATTATTATAATAGAAAAATACTAGAAAAAATCGACTCGGGTCACAAGTGAATCTCAGGCGGGAATCGAACCCGCAACCTTTGGAAATCCGGTCCAATGCTCTCCCAATTGAGCTACCGAGCCTTGCGAACACTCGTCGAAATTTTCTAGCACATTCCTGATTTTACGCTATAGGCCAGCGTTGTTTCATCAATGAGAGGAACATCCTCTCGTATTCGAAAGAAACATTTTTACAAATGTTTGGTCAATCGATTAAGATGAAACAGCCATGTTAGATTTATAATTTTTATATATTTTATGCATTTTCAATGCGATCTTATAAGATAAATTATTATAATAGAAAAATACTAGAAAAAATCGACTCGGGTCACAAGTGAATCTCAGGCGGGAATCGAACCCGCAACCTTTGGAAATCCGGTCCAATGCTCTCCCAATTGAGCTACCGAGCCTTGCGAACACTCGTCGAAATTTTCTAGCACATTCCTGATTTTACGCTATAGGCCAGCGTTGTTTCATCAATGAGAGGAACATCCTCTCGTATTCGAAAGAAACATTTTTACAAATGTTTGGTCAATCGATTAAGATGAAACAGCCATGTTAGATTTATAATTTTTATATATTTTATGCATTTTCAATGCGATCTTATAAGATAAATTATTATAATAGAAAAATACTAGAAAAAATCGACTCGGGTCACAAGTGAATCTCAGGCGGGAATCGAACCCGCAACCTTTGGAAATCCGGTCCAATGCTCTCCCAATTGAGCGGGTTCGATTCCCGCCTGAGATTCACTTGTGACCCGAGTCGATTTTTTCTAGTATTTTTCTATTATAATAATTTAAATACAACTTTCTTAACATGACTTTCTTACGTTTATGGTTTAGTGGTCTGATTTAGTATTGATTTGTTATTAATTTATCATATAGAAAACCAACAGCTATAACACGCACACAATGGGTTATTGATATAGGCCTTACTATTAAACAATAATATATGCAACTATTAGGATTAATAAACAATTATCATCAGAAATACCTAATACCTAACTATTACTTAATTATACCTGGCAGCAAGAGCCAAAAAAAACGATACTTGAATAAAAATGTCACTCACTTGCCCACGCTTCGTTTCGGGTAATTCAACCTATTTAGTTGTCTTTATTTGTTATTTCTTACGACCTCTAGTTACTTAACAAAAAAAAGGGGTTATGTTATCAATCCTTTAATAACTTAAGCTGTTTCAGCGAAACTTGTTCATAACCCTTCTTTTTTCAATCATCTCATCTTTTGTCTAATCAGAAATCTAAAGATTGCGAGATCTAGTGCCGCCTGAGAATAACTTGTAGTAGTTTTTTTCTATTAAAACTTATAATATAAATTTACTATATTAGACTTTTTGTGTATACTTTTCTATTTTGCATGGAGCTTTTCTAAAGTCAGCAATGGCGTTATTAATAAAGCTATGTGAATTTAAAACGAGACAACTTGTGGTGTGCTACTATTTCAGACACTAAAAAAATGTTTAGAAAAGCTTCCTTCTTTCATTTATTTTTGTAAACCCCGTATCTAGTACAAAAACATGCAGTCTGATACAAAAACAGCCATATTAATAGTTCCTTACTTCATACCAACAAATTACAAATAGCCCATTTTAGCCCGATTTATTACAAGTATTTGCCCTACATGAGTTTCTGTCTTCAATATATTTGTAGCACAAGCATATGAATTTGCAGGGAGTTATGTTATGTCGAGTTTCCATCAGGCAGAATAATTAAAAGCAAACAAACTGCCGTGTCCACGCCGGTTCGGATAGTTAAGTTTATTTTCGATATCTACTGACCCAAAATCGATCACTTTTATTATATTTGTAACTGGTGCGCTTAGATTCAGACAGAACTTCGAAATGGTAATATAGAAAAATAGTAGGTTTGTGGTTAATAATTATTCAGTGATACTAATTTTCTCTGTTCGTATAAAATATGTAAAAGAAAGAAAGCAAAATTTAATAATGTTTCTTCATTTTAATTACCTTTTTTATCATATGTAAAATCAAGCTCTCAGCGAAACTTTAGGGCAAACTAGGAGATATACTCACTACTACAATAATAGTATTTATTCCGTGGATAGCCACGGTTGAGCAAAGTTAAAAATGGAATGGGACCGAGTATCGCACGAAGGTATCAAAGGGTGTCACATGAAGCCAACATCGTGTTAGAACAATAAGAGTATAATCCCTAAATGAAATGAATATTTGGCATCCTCGCAACCCCACAGTCATAACGTCGCATTGCCGCTATTTGCAGTTGCCACCACATCGTTTATTAAATTTTACTGAAAGTAACGCTAACTCGCTTTGATTGTTTTCTTTACCCCAAAATACAATAATCTAACATTCTAATCGTTTGATAGAAAAACAACAAACTAGTTTTAACCTTTATACCTTACATTCCTCGTGATTCTACTTCACGTGGCAAAGGGCTTCGAATGGAAATTGGTTATGCAATTGCTTACATTCATAAAATGTAGGTAATAGCTAATGGGTGCGCGCTAAGTTGTGAGTTTGATTGAAAGGATTCGTTCTAATATAAAACTTAGGTACGGGCTAGACGATAGATTGGTCAAGTATAAGAGGTAGGACGAAGAGGCGGAACATGAAGGGAAGGAGCACGGAGAGCAGCAGAGCTTAGAACTTGAAAGACGGACAGAGGTATATGGGTGACAGGAAAATATAACTTAGTGTGATAATCAACTAACTCACATATACGCTAGGTTTATTTTCATAGCTGCTCATCGTATTTCAAAATTTGGAATGTGTAACCTCTAGTATCTACAAAAACGTCTTTAATTAATGATATTAATTTAATTATTTACGATTTTACTTTGCAATCTTCGTACAGGACATACAAAAAACATCAAAACCACTATATTTTAACTTTGACATAAGTTTAATTTATATATTCAATAATTTCACTTCATATCAACTCCTTATAAAAAGTTGAATCAGAAGAAATATTATTTCAATTAAATAAAATGTAACCGCTAACAAGTTAATATTCGTTATACAACTGGCTATTTAAAAGTAGTTATCGGCACAATTATATATATACTAGCTGACCCCGTCACGCGTTGGTGTGTTATATAAATTAAAATGAGACCACTATATCCTAAGTCGAACCAAATCAAGCAAAATGAAAAAAAAAACATCTAAATCGGTCGAGTAGATTCGGATTTTATCGGAATTTTACAGGGAATTTATATATACATATACATGTTTTTTTTCCACCCTCAAGGTAGGTATACATAAGATGAATAGCTCAGAGAAGACTGATTGAAATAATGAAAAATGGAATAGTCTCAGTGCACTTGCTTCCTCAAGTAACTTGTTCATTTTCCCACAAATTATTTAAAAGAAAAAACACGCGATATTAAAATTGTTTTTCTTTAAGATGAAGCTCGGATTACTTTAAAATAACAACTATTGAGTAATAAAAGCTGCATTTGTAACAATGAGTACAATTGTAATGTTTGAGCTAAGTTCCCAGCCGCGGGTAGATCCGAACATTGAATTATGTTTCAAACATTAAACCCATTGTCACTAGGATGTGCAATTCTAGCATGCGTGTATACGAGAGTTTTGACTGCAGTTTCAAATAAGTGTCAGTCTACTGTTTGATTAACTATATAATGTTTGATAATTAACTGACAGTTACGACAATTATTTGTATGTCCTTTTTAAAACTATAAAAGACAGAAAATTGTGTTCTGTAACATTTTTCTTCTTGAATGGGTTTGATCCCAATCAAGCCCGGGGTAAAAGAGAATCTACAATGAAACGAGTTAGCCCTGAAGGTGCCTATTCACCCAGGATTTAAAAACAAACGGGTTATAGGTACTTGGAAATACATACGTCGTCACTAATGAGCCTCTCAGCTCTGCGCTGAATCATGTCCAGTGCAACAAGTTAATATTTTTCTGAGCCATCCCAGAGGTGACTTCAATATTCCATGCAAGATCGGACTTGAGCTTTGTTAAAAACTGTCCCGGTGTAAATTATCGCTTGACCTTATTTAGGACGCCCAGCTTTTTAGCTGCAATTTAAACCTTGGACTCGATGGTGGTGCCGAAGTTGAAGTCTGAACACAACTCCATGCAAAGAAACTCGAGGCTGCTGGTAACAGGTGCAGATATACCCTGGAAAGTAGGAGTCAGGTTGAAGGAACTCCGTTTTGCCGTGAAAAGACACGGTTGTGTTTTGGAGGCGTTGCAATAAACGAGGTTACTGTCACCCAACTGGAAAATGTAGCTTAACCTCTGGTTCGTTCGCTCAACCATGGCCTCTGAGGAACTCCGGCATGAACTGAATCAGAGGAACAGCCATCCATAACTACTCTGATAGACCGTTCTGTCAGGAATTAAACTATCCAACTACAAAAGTCTGTGGGGACATCATACGCAGGAAACTTGCGCAGCAGACTTAAGAGCCAGATCCTTCGAGATGTCTTGTGACGCGGCAAGTACTTCTCCGTGCATCTTGAAGGCCTCGCGAATATCTGTACAATCCTGAATACGTTAGATAGCAACCATGAATAAGATATATAACAGCACCGTGGAAAATTTTAATATCCATATAAAACTTTTGCATGGCTGAAACATTTTGTCTTTTATATGAGTCTAAAATGATATACAGCTTACCATTATTTTTTACAATCCTAATTATTATTACTATAATTATATTTTGCTAACTATAACAATAATTATATTTTTCTAACTATAATATATTACACAACTTCTAATTATATAAATGTAGAAGGGTAGTTTGGTTTTACCGAAGAAAAGTTAAAAATTTGTATGTCTCATGAATATTTTTTCAGAAGATAGCGATGATAGCCTCAAACGAATAAGGCAGAAATATAACCACCTATAAGAGTGTATATTCTTAGTGCTTCAGTATGTATAAAAAGGTTTTTCCCAGATCATTAGCGTCTCTGAAAGCGTTACTCCTTATTTTCTCGTAGGTTGATGTGCAATCCAAGAAAACCTTTTGGGATCGTTTATTTTTTAGATTATGTTATTTACTGACAATAATTTGGTCATTACATTCCAGGGCAACTTTATTCATTTATTTACAAACAAGTTATAAGAGCGTCATAATGTTGTAGTGACCTATTTCACTGTATTATTTTCGTTATTTGTTTGTCTTTACTATGCGGACTAGTTTTTTCTCAACGTATTTTAATAAATATCCTCAAAAGCCAGCCAGCAGGTTGGTGACCGAAAATTTAATATCTCGTACTCTTCCTTGTTTCGAAAGGCACGGAAACACAACGGATGTTAATGCTAAATGGACCATAGTTCATTCTCTTTACGGTGTTTTCAGCCAAAGGGAAAGTATGTGCCCTGTAATAGGGCGCCATTCATTTATTACGTAAGACTATTTCCGCTAGTTTTTGACCCCCTCCTCCCCTAATATAAGAAAAAATAAGAAAAGGCTGACCCCCTCCCCCCTGTTTAATATTTATTACAAAGATTTTAAAGGCAAAAATGAATAAACGTTTGGTTTGTTTTGATGTTTATTTTTCAAAGTAACAATTTTTATAAATGTTTATTTGTACTTACAAAGGTACTAATAATTTTTATTTTATGGTAAAATAACAATTGGTTTTAATCATTCATCTTTACCTACATAAGATTTTTAGTGTAGGGGCTCAAAACCCACTCGGCAAGTGGATCTAACACTGGAATATCTCTAATAATAGGTGTTGCTTCTAGTTGGTTATTCAGGATTGTGACGTCGTCAACGTTCACCCATTCCACATCAGCTCCGATGCGGCATAAAACCTCTTTGCCTCACCTTGAATATATGGCTTAAGCTTTTCGTTTTTAAATATTTAAAATAAGGCCATAAAGTTTTTACTTATATACGCATCCGGGCAAACCTCGGCACTCGCGCGGTTACCCGCGCTTTTTCAAAGTATAATTTTAACTTTGCGCATTTTTGTGATCTTACGTAAGAACTATTGAGACTCCCTCACACCCCTTGTAAGAAAAAATAAGACATGGTCGACCCCCCCCCCCCCCCCCCCCTGAATCGTCTTACGTAATAAATAAATGGCCCCTAGGGACATAAATAGATAGACTGGTGATGATTTTTGACACATCTCCATAAAATTTATTCTTTATGATGAAAATCGCAGGTGTAAAGATGAAGAGGAAATCACAACAAAACGATTTTACAACTTATTCACGATATCGTGGATAAAATGCACTTATTTTACCCACTGGTTTATCTTATTTACAGCAGGATTTGGTAAAACCTGACTGCAGTACAACCCAATACTTAAAAAAATGTTTCTTGTCGTTTGTCAACCTTTGAAACATTAGTGCAGCAACTAAGCGCTCATTTAGCAAAGTTCTGAAAACATTCAAACTCAACCGAGTTTAAAAGCTGCACTATGAATTTAAACTGAAAACTACATTGGATATGAGGAAAATAGCGAGCGTTGTGCAAACAGGCTGGTGTTTCCACGAGCTATATTTGAAAAGGTGCTCGTGAAAGGATGCAGCATAGGACTGCAAAAATAAAATATGCGTATTATAAGAACAGCGGGGCTTTAACAACTTCCATTCAGAGCAAGGGAAATATAATCATTTTTGCAGTGTTTACCCTTTGCGTACCTACGTCCACAGATGTAAGGGCTCGACCTGATAAGAAAACCACCGTAGGGCCCTGAGGACGACGCACACAAAGGACTTAGTTTGTTTTTGAAAATACACAAAAGGGAACCCTAAGTAAGCACCCACAAACATGTTACATTACAAATTACATTGAACAATTCCGATTTATCTTTGAGGCTTAATCCATTAGCCTAATTCCGCTACGGATAAAATAGCCCAAAAGCATTTGGTAGCTTACACCTGTACCTGTTATTTGAACCGCAACATTTTTTTTTGTGTTTTAATATTGGTTCAACAATATTAATCCGCATAAAAGTAAAAAAAAGAGCATTCGAGTAAACTGATTTTTTGATAAACTTTTACAATTTAAGAAAAAAGGCATGTTCCGCTCCATTGAAATAGTCAAAAGAGAAGCGGCCTGTATGGTGTATATGAACTCATAGATACATTTATCTGACACAGAGCGTCGATGTTGGATTGAAAAGCACTACTGGCACGTATGAAGATTAATGAAAACAGCGATATATCTGCTCCAACTGGCTCAAGAGGCGGTATAACGATATATTGATTTAAGTATTGCTTTGCTTAGGTAAAGTCTACTTCTGTGTACCTAACGTCTGAAAATTTTATTATAGATTTCATTTTGATACTCCATTGAGAAACTGTAAATACAGTTAAGTGATTTAATGGTAAACGACTTTGATTGGTAAATGAATTGATTTTTTTTATTTGCATATATTTGTGTGAGAAGCTAAAAATTTTCTTTCCCCAATTGCGCTTATATGTGTAGGTATTATTTTTGGTAGTTAACAGTTCAAGCTAAAAGAATCTTAGCATTGAACAAATTATTTGGCATAGCCCAGAAAACAAAGCAAAATATGAGGAAGTTTAAAATTAAAAATACTATGCAGTATCTTTCCGCTTTCAACATTTTATAAGACATTATACAGTAGAAAAATAATGCCGAGGTAGGTAGGTAGGTATAAATAAATAATAAGAAAAAGAAATAAAATTAGGTAATGTAGCTCTTTCTTTTGAACACGTCGTTTTACCATACATTTATTATCTCATTTTCTTATTTATATGTAAAAGTAGGTTGATATAACTTGACCACTAAACACTGTTAAAATATAAAAATAATTGTTTTAATTTTCTGTGTAAAAAAGGGTTAAATAATTTTATTGCTCACCAGCTGAGCTGTGCTGTGTGACCGGCAGAGTAAAATAGTACCGCTTTTACCAAAGAGTGCTTCGGGGTATTTTAAAAGGCAGAAGAACAATACTGAAGGTATTGTTCTTATCGTAGACCACAAAATAGGTTGCAGCTTTTACAGAATTATGCTCTTTTACTACGATCTCCAACCCGCCTGCCAAACGTGGAGATTATAGCAAAACACCCTTTTGCGGGCGGCATCCATCTAGCCGTGGTAGTCTTTTAGCTGACAATAAAAAAGAATTTTCTTTGAAAAAATAGGTGTTTACTCAACTACGTAGCAGCGGCGTTTTCCAAATTATGTAATTATTGCGATGTTCAACCTTTCTACTAATCGTGAGTTATGTGAATACCTCTAAATCTTTGATGAGGCTTACATACGATGTGGATTTTCGACATGGATGATGATAAAGAGTGTGACTATGATGCCTGCGTCTTTATCCGCGTAAAGTTCGGTTTCATTACGCAACCTCGTTGCGTAATAATCTACAGATTATTAAGTTAAGTGTGTATTTACAGACTAAAATTTCAGTACCTAAAAAAAGAAACCTTTTAATTGTGGCTGATACTAACCATTAATTCTGATTCTCAACAATTACATCCCCGAGTCCTAAGATGGGACTAAAACCTACGACCTTTCACTATACAAGTGTTATATTGTTGGTTTTTAACATTATCCTTGTTTAATTAAAGTCAAACATAATTTAAATGAAATAAATCTTAACAATGTTGAAAATGAGATAACCACAAATCAAATCCTAGACAATGGTTTCATATGACAGCAGTGTTAAAACAACTCAAATGAAACGATTAGTTATTATTTTCGAACTCAGGACCGCAGGATCGCTACCGTTACACCAAACGGTTGTCAAAAATCGTCGATATAGTATAGATAATTAACTCATAATAGATATTACTCTATTAAGTTCATTAGGGTCCAGTACTTATGTACTGGAAACTCAAAATAAGATAAGCGGGATATTATTTATTATCTTATTCTTTTGTGGAATGTCCTTCTCTTAGACATCAGAATGTGCACCTATCGGTATGCGTTCAAAATAAGCTGCAATTATTCCTAACAGAGCAAGAAGCTTGATTATTATATTTATTAGAGTATTCAAATTTATATATAAAAGTATATTCGACGTATCATATAATATTTCATAATTTATCTCCCTTTTTACACTGTTTGTGCACCCTTCTTCTTACTTGTCTCAACATCACCGTAAGGTTGACTGGTAGAAAATGTCTTAGGCTCTAAGTCCACCTTTGTGCCGTATAAATAAATATTATCTAATTAAATAGATGTTTAATAATAGTTACAATACCTAAATCATAAGCTTACTTTTTATGTTCATTAAAATCATGAGATAACTTGAACACAACACGAGCTTGTAAATGTAATCAAGAGTACTTAGCTACATTTTTCCTGTGAATATTCGAGGTTGAAAAAATCTGAAACAAAATTAATTTACCGCCTACATTACCGTCTTTGAATTTCTGGTAATATAATAACTTTGATGAAGGGAAACCGTACAAAATATAAATCTGGCAAAATGAGAGCGATAGCTTTCATTGGTGGTTTTGGTTTTACGTCATAAAATTTGTAGACATAGAAAGGAAACTCAGGCAGAACTTGATTGATAAATTACAATGCACTGTGCCTAGTGTCTACTGCCTAGGGCTAGTGATCTTCGGCGGCGCTATGTCTTATACTCTTGTGAAGAAGTTATGACAGTGATACAAGATAATATCTTAGACTATCTTGCAAGTAAGTAATAAGTTATTTTTCATTTTGTTGTAGCTGTCATATTCTTTTCCCAATCTTCACTTCAGATGTATTCTGAAGTGAGGCGGAAATGGCTTAATACATTATAGAGATTTTTAAATATTATTTTACAATTATCAGCGAGCTGTCCACGGCTATATTGAAAATTTTGCGCATGTTTTTTGGCATATTGTCTTAACTTCCGGGGAACAACGACCCGTATATTTTTTAATGTTTAAATTTTATATGGACAGAATTTTATAAAAATAGGAGACATTGATCTTTCTTCTGTTTCATTTATTAACGTTTTTTCATTATACGTAAAACCTGTTTTACAATTTTTTGTTTAGAGCATTTTATGCACTTTATTAATTACTTTTAGAGAAGTTTATATTATAAACACAATAGATAACAAAAACTGATGCGTGACCTGACCTGACTATTCTCCTCTTTTTTATACTACATCTCAAGATAGACAAGGATCTAAATAGGCTCAAATATCTCGAAAAGTTTTTGTAGGTTTTGTTTTGTACATTTAAACAACGCCACGCCCCGTTAGTTTGTCTAGTATTTCATGAACTAATTTCTACAACGATAAAAGAACATAAGTGCCAAAGTAAACCATTGCCGATCACTAGGGGCATTTCAGAGAGTACATTTTAGGTCCACATCTGTTTTTAATTTGTATTACGTATCTAGCCTCTACATGAATAATGCCTTAAGTTGTAGCACACACATTAATATGTAAATAGTATATCTTTCCTTATGGGTTTGCTTCGAATTGTTTTTGGAAGCTTCTGCCTGTAAATATGTCTGTCTGTAATTCATTGATTAATTCTTTTGCACGTTATAATAATTATACTAGATTTAAAAAATCTAAAAATCCCACGTTTTTCAATGTCCTAAAAAGAATAAAATAACCCTGCGGGGCAAAGCGAGGGGCCACTCAAAACGTGGGGGCGCATATTACTAAGAGGAGATTTTAAAGAGATGAATGTCATGCATTGATGCCGATTATTGTAAAGATGGCCCCTCGCTTTGCCCCGCAGGGTTATTTTATTCTTTTTAGGACATTGAAAAACGTGGGATTTTTAGATTTTTTAAATCTAGTATAATTATTTTATTCTTTTTAATTATTAACTCAACGAAGTAACCATGTGTTACGCAACAATCGGATAAGCCCCATACAAAAGTGAAAGTTGCCGAAAGTGGACCTGAAAGTGCATCTGGAAAGTTGAAAGTTGCTTTAGAGTGCATTGTCATCGGGTTCTGAACTATCCTGAAAGTTTCAGCTTTCTAGCTTATCGGAAAGTGCCTCAAATTTAAGTTGCAAGATTTTGCCCGGACAGACAAACAAACAAATAAGAAAAGTGAGATAAGAAAAACGTGGTAAAATATAGAGGATTGAAGAAATAAAATAATGAAAATGCTATTTCAATATCCCTTTTTAAAAAGCACAGAAAAAAATATACAAAGGAATAAATCTAATAAAGATTACAAATTATGTACATATTTACAATACTTTTATCCAATTATATGAATTTGCGTTAACAGTATGTAAAATATTTTTTTTATTTCTGGGAGGGTAATCTCAAAGTTTCATAGGAAAGTATTATGATAATAATTAATAACACGAAATTAGTTTTCTTCTTCCCCATTCAAAGACTCGGAACAACGACAGTTATTTTATTGCAAAATCAAATGGGCTAAGTATAATTTTAATCTCGTACTTCAACCCTACAATACAAGAATTTAATATTCAACTCTTCTTGAGCAGACTGAATGAACTTCAAAACCATTTGATGGTGTTCATTGGTGATAAATCTGCAAAATTTACAATTTAAGAAACTGTCGAATTAGATTCATGTAATCAGAGCTATAAATAGTAACATAGTAAAATAATAACAAAAAAAAAACAACAACAAACAATGAAAGTTCCACGAAAATACTACTTTAGCAATTTCGATTGGTCACAATTATTATCCCATTCAACTCGTATCTCGGACTCTAAGTAAAGTTGCATCAAAGTACACTGTCAGTTACACTGACTTACTGACACTTAAAAGTTAAATTAGAAGAGGCTACTACCTCTAGCTATACTACTGTACAAAGCTTAATTAAAAGATGGATACAGATTACCGATTTGCCGATTTTAAATTTTCTGATGTTCGCAGTCCACTCGTGTCCTTTATGATGTAAAAATTATTGCCATAATTATTGATACCGAAATCTGGTCAGTCTAGCAAATCTATCAAGGAGATAAAAACAAATCTATTTTTAAATATTTAGATGAAATTTGAGCAAGTTTGATTATACATTTTCATTTCAATTTATTAATACTAATTTCAAGAGATTCGGAATACATTTATAAAATATTTTCCATAGTTTTCAAAGTCTTTAATAACTTGAATGGTGAACAAGGTTAAAACTATATACTTTACCTATTTCCAATTTAGACTTCTCCAATATTGACTCCATGTTAAGCTTACTATATCAACTACATTAACTAAAGCTAGCTACGAACCCACAAAATCTTCAAAAAACAGCGCTACTATGAATAATTTCGCCAACTCGGGCACTTGTAGGCTCACGTAACACAAGCATTAAGTATAAATTTTAATATCTATATCCTCTCTCACTGCAAGATAAATTGATTACTAGCTAAAAGTATAGGATTACTATTTTTTTTTTATTCAAGTAAAATTTTAAAAAAATGTTAATAACAAAGTTTGGTAGGTAATTGACACAGGTCTGATATTTTCACAATTTATTTTTTATCACAAAGACTTTCAATTTTATATATATCTGTTTCGCAAACTCTTTTCTGGTAAAATATTTTTACTGCAAATCTCTACAATTAACATTAAAATTTTTTATCAAAAAATCTTCGCTTATTTGCTGCCCCAGTTTTTTATGAGTTAAACTCTGGACTAGTCATAAACATCTGAATTCATTTCTAAATCGCTTTAAATCAACCTCTTTCGTGACCCTTTTTAGTTTACCTTGTTGCTTAATGATACCTAAATTGCTTACGAAGTGCTCTTGACGCATTTCTGAAAGTTCTTTGACCTTTTAACTCTTTCGGATGATTATTTTTTTATCACTTTTTTGATTGCCCTTTCAGCGATCATTAGTGATTGCAAGCTTCATTCCTTATCCGTTACAGTAGTCTTGAGATCACAAAAATTTTAGTGTTCTTCTAACAGTAATCTTATTTTCTGTGCATTATATAAGCAACTTCTATCTAATTATCATATCTTTTTCTAATTTATTATTATATAGTACATATAAAGAATTAATTACTACAAAAAATCAACTGGTTTCAGGTGTGAAGCGGAACTTCTATTTATATATTATTCAAACAGAGTCTGTCAATATCAATGTGATATAGCTACTTCGAAGTATATAAATTTGACACGCAGATAAAAAAATACTTCTTATAGAGAGTAACGGAATAACTTATAACAGATATTAATGCTTGTGAAAATTTACACGATTGTATCATATATTCAGGTACACATGGTCTATCTGAATTCAGACAGTTCAAGTAGACCATCGATAAATAGACAAACAGACAATCGCTATATCGAGGGCGATGCAACCCAAACCTACCCAAACGTACAAACTTTATTAAATATCTGAAGAATTGAAACAAATGAATATTGGAAAAAGAGTTTATATTTACAAAGCTAGTAAAAATACTATTTGTCTATATATAAACATATTTCTCGTTTCAATGTTACGTCCTGGGTCAAATTACATACAATGTGTGGATTTGTTAATAGATATATTTGATATAATAATTTGATTTTAATATTAAAACATAATATTTGTTTTTAACTCATACACGGAACCTAATGGGTTATGTGAACAGATAGTTTGCGTAAAAAAATTGCGCAGAAATACAAAAAATTTAAGACAGTGGCAAAACCGATATTTTCATTTCATGAATATTTTTATGTAAAATGAGTTATAGACATAACTTTGTATCTATTTTCCCATCAGCATAGTAAAACACTAACAGAAAGTTTAGACATCTAAGTAGGTAAATCAGATAAGCGCATGTGCACCGTTCAAAGTTGCAAAGCAAAACTCAGCGCGAGCTAGTCGCGCCGCGGAGACGCGCCTAGCCGAACGTAGCGCTACGCTGCGGGCTACGAGCTAACAACTTCGCTACGAACTTCGCATACTCTACGACTCGTAATAACTATAACTTAAGATGCCATAAAATCAGTGATCTCTCAGATTTGCCCTGCAATGTGATTTAAATGATGTTTGGGAAACTTTTGTTCTATATACATTTTGGACTTGTCTTCCATGTTGTGATTTGTTTTAAGGACACTGTCGGTAAGTTAAGAAAAAAGAAATTGGGCCAAAAGTCCGAGATATATGATTTTAAGAATATAGTATTTTCTGAAAATGTTAGACTTTTTCTTTTAAGAAATAATATATCATATTATTATTTTTTTTAATATTTCAATGATGTAAAACGATAACAATCTTTATAAAATAGCTCAATATATACTACAAATGACTTTATATTAATAAATTATTAATTATAATTATTTATCTTAATAAATTGATATAAAGTATAATTTACTTTATATCAATTTTAATAAGATATTAGTTGTTAAAAAATTGTTAAAACAAAGAAATTACGACTCTCAAATAATTTCTGCTCGAGTAATCAATTCTTAAAATTGCGGAATAACTTACTTTGATGAAATATATTTTAAGTCTCCTTAGTTTTAGTCTGAAATTCCTATATTAATATAAATATATTAACATTATAACAGTACCAGTCTTTTCAGTGTTCTCTTGACGTAGTCTTTATGTTAAATGACTGACAACCGAAATATGTTTGCTACTGTTGACAATTAAATATGTTGTTATTTGCCAATATACTGTATTAAATATAAAACTCAACACATAACAATTGAAAAAAAACTGACGTTTGACAGTAGGTTGATGAGGTGTTGACTGTTTTATGTGGTGTTTCACCTTCTACAGATAGTCAAAGGAACTGCTATGAATCTAGAAGTCTGTTAGATTTAATTCTTTTATCGGAGACATCAACTACCCTCTAAACCGATTCCTACAAAACTTTTAATTTTCCTTTACATTTATGGTTTTGTTTGGATTGAAGTAAGTACTTCAATCCACTTACTTAAGTAAGTATATTACATAATTATATAGCTGTTAAAATAAAATAAAATTATAAAAAGAAGACAACTATTCAACAGATAAATAATCAAAAAAGAATTTAAAAAAAATCGACTCGGCTGAAAATTCTCTTGCGAGCCGATTTGACTTTTTTCTAGTATTTTTCTATTATAATAATTAACTTTTTAAGATAGAATTGAAAAAATGCATAAAATATAAAAAATAGAAAACTATTTAACAGCCTTGTAATTTTAAAACAACTCACGGCACTTATTTATACGAGCAAACGAAGTATGTATTTACAAGATAGGACCCTTATAAATTAATAAAATAAAAAATTAAATAATCCTATTAGTAGTTCTTAGACATCTTACTGATTTTTTTCAGTGTCAATCTCTTCTTTAGGCTGTAAATTACCTTGACTTCCTAGCACTTTTCAGAGGCTTTTTATTTGTTAAGTCAGAATAAAAGAACCTACTAACGGTGTAATTGGAGCTGAATATATACAAAAGCATACCAAATAGCTATGCTTAACTGAAGATATTATAATAGACTTCAAGTCTCTTTTCAAAGTTTATTTAATTCATTCGTTCCGAAATTGATTTTGTTATCATTTATATATTCAAAATACTAGGCGATGCAGTCGCTAAGCATAAAACTTCGCTAACACCATAAATTGGAACGGACCGTAATATTAAAAAAATATACATGTATAAAATTCATAAATAATGTTTAGTAAATTTTAAAATTCCATTAAAATGAACACTTTCAAAAAGCACGTTATTTTTGTTTCAATGGGAAATCCCATAGAGCCAATGTTTTTTGGTCATAACTTTTTTTATTTATGTGAATTTCAAAATATGGGCTACGGCACAATCTGGTCCTAAATGTGTTGATTCAATTCAATACAAAAAATATTAGAATCGATTAAGAATTCAAGAAGTTATGGCGTAACAGAAATTGTGTCATTGAAGCTGATCCATGGAAGCTCCGCCCATTTAGTCAATATATTCATGAAAAAATATTGAGCATACAGTACATGTCATAGAGATGTAGTCTATTCCTGAAATAGATTATTAACAGAGCAGTTTATAAATAATGTATATAGTATTATTTTTCAAATGCAGCGTTCCTATCTTTTAAAACTATGACTTCCTATTTTCCTGTTCCTATTTTTTAACCTAGGACAGGTTGAAATCCTGGTAGAGATATATATTTGTGTTATGAACATATATCTTTGATCTTGAGTAACGGTTCGTATTAACTTTTTCATTCACACCGTGTGGTATCCGGCAGGGTACAATGGCACCAACCCTTAGCATTTAAGGGCGTCGAAAAAGGATATAAATGATACTGGAGCTAATCACCATACACCTTTCTCACGTAAATCACGAAATAGGCAGCGTTTTCAAATTATAGTATTTTGTTGTGATCTCCATGTCCTTCGGCCAAAATAATTCATGGTGATTATATACTTATTTATGTATGCTATTTATAATTAGGGGTAAACCTTGGTGGTTTCTTTTTGATTGATATATATTAAGAAATGTGTACTTACTTTGTAAAAACGATAAATAAATAAAAAAATAAAATTGTATACGTCACACAATCTCTGCTTAGTTTAGGACTAATTTAAATAATTTTATAGTTTTTTATTTATTTCCTTTTTAAAGTGTTTTAATTTAATGTTTAAACAATCACTAGCTGTTAGATTTACTGATCAAGTACAAAATTACACATAGGAAGAAATATTTTTGGCTCTAATAGTTGCGTTATTTTTTTATCAGGAGTTAATTTGAAGAGTCACTTCTAGAATTCCTGCAATAGTAAAAAAATACAGAGTAAACATAAAATTTAGGATGAGATGTCTTAAAGATAAATTATTTCATTAAATAGAGCTGAAGAGAGCTGAGAGATGTGGCTAAAAAGAATATATAATAAACCAAATAATAGAGCAGAGATTGAAGGCGCAAACTAAAATCCACGGATTTTTTTTAGATTAGTGTCACATAGATAAGCTTTTTCATTTCTCTTATTAGATAAACGAATGCTCGGATAGATTACACACGTTAAACGTAAGGACATGATTTGACATTTATAAATAGATATTTTTGGACTTAAAAGAGGAGAACGTCAAAACTCTATTTAATGAGACAAAGATCTTAAAACATATTAATATCTAAAAATCCCAATGAAAAAAATCGTTCAATTATGGTTATTAACTTTCTGAAGCAGATCCACTGTAAATATATACAGGTATTTTAATAATAATATAAAAAATTAGGTCTTCAATTTTATGAAATTTAGAGATTTCTAGAACATATCTATAATTGAAAGCAAAATTTTACGTAAACAATAACTTTAACTTTATATCATCAACTTTCCCATAATATTATATACACGGGACACTGACAAAGTATCTATTGTATTGAGTAAATAAGTAAACATCGTTATAGCAAATTATAGGCAGATAGCGCTTGGCTGCGTTTCATCCCGGATAATATAGAACTCCCGCGAGAAATGTCATTAACGTGACTTATTATTAACGTGACTTATTATTAACGTCAAGTGAAACCAGGCAGTCATTAGTTTATTATTTCATTTCTTATTTTTAGCATTTAACTGATGGCACTCGGGTAGTAAGTCGATAGGTAAATTAATAAATATTTCCTGTTCTTGTTATAAATATATGTGTGTGTGTGTTTGCGTGTGTGTGTGTGTGTGTGCGCGTGAGTGTGTGTGTGTGTGTGCGCGTGTGTGTGTGCGCGCGCGTGTGTGTGTGCGTGTGTGTGTGTGCGCGCGCGTGCGTGTGTGCGTGTGTGTGTGTGTGTCTTTTAATACTATATTTTGTTATAGCGATCAACGGCTTATATAAATACATTTTTACTAAAAAAAAAAACTTTCTTTAAGCATTAAGCGGGGAACGTTTAATATTTATTTAATTACTTAAGTTTATTAATATATCACAACGCCCACACATACTCAGTAGTAGCAGTATGTTTTACACGACACAGACTATTCAGATCACATCAAAACACTACAGACCCATCCATCCAATACTTCCTTTTGATAAAATACCTGTCCTAACTTAGAAAGGATAAACAGATCTACAACTCTGATTTTAAAATGGTAAGTACATAGGCTATTATGTTTAACCTTGGTGAAGTCGGGCCGCTAGTGCACTTTAATTTTTTGTGCAACCTTGTTTAAATAGTTCATTGAAAATTACAGCGAATGTCCAAAATTATGCCAAAACATAAATAAAGTTTTATTATTATAGGCTTATACAATAAAATATGTATAATGTTTTTAAATTATAATAACAAATAAATTTAGGTTACGACCTTATTAATAATTAAAGAGAATTTTTTTCTTTTTAATGTTAATGTAATTTCTCTACGGTATAAGCGTTATTATTCTTATGCGTATTATTTGTTTAATGTTGATTACTATAGTATTAAATATCTAAAATCAATGAATAAAATTTTCCAATTCAAAACTCTTTAAAACATTAAATACACCCCTAAGCCCTCAAACGCACACCGTGTTTGTGTATTGTACCAAGATCTATAATTTAAGCCGCTTAGAGACTTGAACGTCCATTGCGTCTCCGACCAATCACAGAAAAGGGATTCGTTATAATAAGCTTCACGCTCAGATGCCCTTAGAAGGCCTTTAAGAATCATACGTTACTTGGAATGGTCTTAGAAACCACAAATTATAGTAGATTATACGGGTCAGATCAGACATCATTTAATGATAGGCACAGAAAGGGATATGGAAGATACGGATACCTGAATTTAAATCCAACTAGCAATGTTTCAGTATGTTTTTTTTACGGATTTTTGCGCATAATTTATTTTATATTTAATCCTGACGATTCAACTCCTTTACAGGAGCCGTGATCACAGGTGGATCGGTCATGCACAAATATCCGTAAAAAAGTTTGATAATAATAATCATCTAAATATAAATGTTTGAAATACAGCAAAGTGTTCCAATGTGATTGTTAAATTTACTTCGAAACATTTTATGCTAACATGATGGGTTTTACGTATCCACAACACAAAGAAATTAGTATACAATGCAGGCGCTGCGTTGACATATAGAAATTTTATGACTTCCCGCACGTTATAATAAATATATGGGAATGGCTTACAGGTAGATATCTTTCAGTGTATAACATAAATTTCCTTTGAATGTGTGTTTACAAATACAACGGAAATTAATTTACCTTCTTACAACCTCAGTATGGTTATTAATCTGAGAATATTGTCATATTGGCTTTGCCGGGGGCTTTACTCATGAAAGATTTGTATATTCAGATGAACAGATGAATGAATATAAAAGAAATGAAATAAAATGAAAATAAACTTTAATCAAATTCATTTAAAATAAGTTCTTTTGAATAGTCCATAAACTTTTACCTACCACCCTTTCAGGAAGTCTTTTAACTAACAAGAAGAGAGGGTACAGAGACCTTGTTGGCTTTCTATCGACATACAATACGATACGTTCTGCCTTTGAATGAGTATTCAAAATTGCATACCCTATTTAGGACAGACAATCCAATTAGGTAAATCCAACATCGAGAGAAAGAGTATGACTTCAGACGACTGACCAGTAGTGTGTTGAGTAATGACACACGGAAGTGAGACATGGTCGCTAACTATTATGAGTTTTATAAGAAGGCTTAAGGTCACCCAGCGGACGGAATGGGATAACTAAGCTTAGCTAAGCTAAAAGTAACCGACATTACTCGTCTGAAGTGAAATAGGCGGCATATATAGCTGTAAGGACCGATGCCCGTTGAGGCGGAAAAGTTCTCCGTGGCCTTCAGTGGGCAGGCCTTCCACAAAGTGGAGTGACGATTTGTTCAAAGTCACGAGAAGCCATTGGATGCGGACATGTTGAACCAATCAACCAAGCATCCTGGGGAAGGTCTATGCTCAACAATCAAGGTTGACATGATGACAATGACAAAGCGATGTCGTGCACGAGAAACTTTTTCATCCTTTAGAAATTGTGTCTGGTTCGCAAATTTAGTTATCAATCGATCGTAGCTACAGGTGTTATATCCACGCAATGAGATCGGTAGTGTTCCTCCCCACTTACCTAGTAGTGTTTAGCAACATTACTAACTTCAAGAAGACCACCTAGATAATAATTTTGTTTCATTAGTAGGATAAGTAGAGTGAGCATCCATTAAATGGTTAACTTGGACAAAAGCAGTTTTCTTTTTATTTAGAAATATTTTTTTACCATATCTTGCATATAGAAAAGTTACGCAGTCTGTTTTTAAATAACAAACTGGCGCTGGTCACTATGAGTTTTACTTAATATTTATATAACTCATATGTTTTGAAATATATTACTTTTGTTCTTGATCGAAATAATCCAGCTCAAAGAATTGCATCATTGTGAAATCTTTATGACTTCAACCTTTTCAGTATATGTCTTTTATTTTTTAAGATGCAAAAGATAAAAATACATTTTCATTAACAGGTGTCTAATTCCGGCATCAATAGAGTTATTTATGCACTTACACTGATTTCACACAGCGATGTATAAGAGCAATTCAATGTGGGTACTGCTATCAACTACTTATAAAAAATGTACATAAATATTGAATCGCTTTAAAAGAAAAAACGAATATTTACTAAACATGAAGTTCAACAATTTTTTGGCGCAATGATATCCAACTTGGCCTTATTTATTTTTGTTTATGAAAGTTATGTTGTAAACCAAAATTGAAAAAAAAAAGATAAATAATGAACTTAATATAACTGATTTTTTAAATTATTTTAATAGAAACCGCTCGGCTCCCAAGTGAATTCTCAGGCAGGAATCGAACCCGCAACCTTTGGAAGTCTGGTCCAACGCTCTCCTAATTGAGCTATCGCATTGGACGTTTTGTCGGTTTCCCAATTTTTCTATTAAAATAATTTATCTTATAAGATAGCATTAAAATAATGCAAAAAGATAAAAAAATAAAAATAAAATTCTTTGTGACCAATAAATGTCTTTTACCTTCGGATCTTCGGGACACACTGTATATATTTACATGAACAATAATTTTGTTATTATAAGCTTGTTTACAATAAACTATTACGCTCTCACAATCGACTGAATCAAAATTTTGTGTGAAAGTACGAAGTTAACATCACACATTAATGTGTACAAACAACCTCTTGGCAATTCCCATCACACACGGCGCCCGGTAGCGATTAAGATAAGCCGCTCGGTAGGTAAGTGGTACCAAAGCCGGCACAATTAAGCACTAACGAGAGCAAAGTGCCAGCTTAATTTACAAAAGACAAAGCAGTTGATTACTGTGCGTTACATCACATTGTAGGTAAGAAACGATTATACACCAAACAGCACACGCACACGATTTCATCACGAAACGGATTTTACAATTATCAATGAGGTCGGCTACACTGTTATTAAAATTTATCGCAGCAGCTACAAGTCGCAGCATGCGTTTGTCTTCCGTGACAAGACTTTATTTTTTTCATGAATTGTATTTTTCTATTAAGCTCCGTTACCAAAATACTGCATACTTATTATTAAACGATCATTGGAAAAACGTGCGTCTGTTAATTACAAGAAAAATATTTCAATAAAACAACTTTTTTACGTATTTTGCGCGTAATTTATTTTATATTAAATCCTGACGTTTTGAATCCTTTACAGGAGCCGTAATCACACGATGACTGAGGCAATGGTCGTCATATATTTTCTACTACCTTCACATTAGTAAAAGTTATTTTTTTTGTATAATCAAATCGTTCTATGTTGCATTTTTTTTTGTTATTATATTCTCACTACTAGGTAGTACATTGTATACTACTGAGTCTACTACCAGTTCGGAAATTGGTAGTAGACTGTGGAGTAGACATTACACATTTGAATAAAAAGTTATTCTATTCAAATGTGTAATGTGCGCGGAAGTGTAAGAACTAAAGACAAGAAAAATAACCTGTAAAGAGTGCACAAAAAACAGAGCCTAAGAGACTAAATACAAAGATAACCGCTTTCGTAATACGCGAATCTATAATCTAAGATCACAAATTTGTTGTTTGTCTGTCCGCTCTTTTTCCCCGCTCTTTTTCCATTGTATTTATTAACCGCAAGTAGTTCATCTACTGGACGCTAGATGGCGCTAACGGAAAAATATTTAATAATAGAAAAAAAATTGTCCACCCGTGCGAAGCCGGAACGGGCCGCTAGTGCTTTCTAACATATTTCTCAAATTATTTAAATCATATGCTTTTAATAAGATATAACAGAATCAAAACGATTTTATCTTCTCAAACTCTCAATTATTTCCATCTGAAATAGTTGCATCAAAACTATTTCGAGAGTTGTAGAGGAAATTTAAAAATTTAAGTAAAATCAATCTTCATCAATTTTTTTGTTTATTAACTGCTACATTTTATATCTTAACAAATATAACTTTAATAACAACAAATAGAACTATTACGCGTAAAAGTAAAAGTATTAAATTCATTGTAGTACACAGTAACACCTGAAACGACATAACCCTGGAATCAGCTTAAGTAACACTTGGTTATATC
The DNA here is from genome assembly GCA_927399485.1 of Calamotropha paludella. Lineage (NCBI taxonomy): Eukaryota > Metazoa > Arthropoda > Insecta > Lepidoptera > Crambidae > Calamotropha > Calamotropha paludella. Next base: position 12,914,814 of record OV656815.1, on the reverse strand, counting down.
AATCTTCTATTGTACTTTTGTTTAAGTTTAAGTCAAAAACACCTTCCGTTGATACATTAGTCTTACCAAGTATATGTTTGCGCTGCTTACAAAAACTGTTTACGCGATAATCGACAAAGCCAAGAGGCAATCGATATTTTCATGCGACTATTCATGCCTTCGTCATATTTTTGTAAAGATTATGTTCGCTTAAACCACCAATATACAATAACATTCAAATAATAGCCCATTCCAAAGATAAGTTTTAAAAAAAATGTATATAACTTCTAAACATTCATAATATATTTCGTGTACTCATCTCCTGTGTACGAAAACTGTGCAAATATGTTTGACGTCTCATCCAGGACAACTTTCTGTTTTAAATTATACATAATATTAAATGATGAAACAATAACATAACAACTTGACATCTGCCTCTCTGTTTGATATGTTTAAAATTAATAAATAATTTATCAAAAGCGTACACGTTTAGAATAAGTAAGAAAAACAAACAAAATTCGCCGTAGTTTATACGGAACAATTTTCTGATGTAATCAATGTAAATGTTTATTTAAGTAATTAAAATAATGTAATATTTACTGCATACTATACTGTAGTCACATCACACACAACATAGTAGTGTCAGAAAGCAAACGTAAAGATAAGATACACAGGATATACACCTTTACAATAAATTGTTTGTTCGTATCAGAGAAATTTCCTGCATTTGCGTTGATCTATCAAAAACCAAATCATATATGTTGTTCACCCTCAGCCCTTCTTTGTTTAAATTTGTTGAGAGATTAGATTTCACAATTTTTAAATGAAGTAAATGTAGATGTTTATTAAGAGTAAGAACAATACCAGTCGCAACACACAACATTTGAACTAACCTTGAAAAGACAATTTTGTAGAGGCGTGTATAGTCTGTTTAGCCTTCAAAATAAAATGTACCTTATTAGTGGAATTTTCTCTATTTGCGACGATCTAATTTTCTGAAGTTACATAGTATAAAGTTTGAACAGTATGCACATTTTCACTTCAATTACGATTTATTTAAGTCACGAATTTCTTTATGTTCGTATCGATTGATTTTCGGTATTGTGAATAAAACAAATGATAAGTTTACTTATTTGTGATCAGCCAGGTCTTTTTACAAAGATGAAGGTGAAAACCATTTTAAAAGATCATTATTATTATTACGTTAATAATTTCTAAAACGAAACAGTCATTAGCAATTAGTCTTATCATATATAATCAAATCATTTTAAACTTTTAAAGCTTTGAAAAGATCTAAATCCAGTGACTAATCTAGTAATCTTGCTCTCATTATATTTTCTTTTTTTTTACTATCGGAGCTTTCGTAAATGCGACTGTTACAAGAAGTATTACCAAATAATATTTCGATTAAAAACTTTTATTTTCAAATGCCTACTATAAGCTTAAAAAAATCATATAATAATCGCCAATACTAATATTTAAAAAAAACGAATAACATTTCTTTAGAGGAGCTTTTGTAATGCAATAACACACTGATACAAAACTGTGACGACAGCACATCGGACTGGATGTTATTAATAATTGTGTAATAATTGACCGACAAGGCCCAAGTCCGGTCACGTCTCGGCCAAACTTCCTGCCAACCATTAAATTAAGAGCAACTAAACTTCATTTATCTCGGGTTGTTACTTCGGACGATAAGGTTGAGAAACACGGCGAGAAACTTTGAGGACTCCACAACTTTGGAAAGTTGTCGAATCACGGCGATCGCCAGAAAATTCGTTACTGACTTTAATATTATTTTAAATAATCTCCCTGCAGCTTCTTATCTTTTCGAGTTAGACACTTATAGCGGTTGACAGTCAGTTTGGTAACAGTGCAAAAATAAGATACGGCTAAATCAACTTATACTATTTGTAAATACAATATGAAATAACGTAACACTAACGGTTATTTAATATTACAAATAAGCATTTAAAATGTGGCTAAATAAAAATATTTAATTGTGTACAATTAAATTTAAATTAAAAAGCGTTTCTTTATGCGAGTTAAGTGCATCGGCGAAAAGGTCCACTGAGTCACGACCTTTCTGTACAGCTACAGCACATACATACATACTTTGTTTTTTTTATAAGTTCGTGTTTTGTTTTCTGCCTTCTGAATTTGGTTATATACTTAAGTGTATGTATGTGGTTTTAACTTATAACTGCTTTACCTACACCACTAATCTTAATCCAAATAATCTATAATTTCAAATAATAAGTGAGGACCTTTTATAATATGTAAATTGTAGTTTAATAAGCCTTTAATATGATGGATAAGTTTTATAAGTAAAACTATTTTATTATTTTGATAAACATACTAGCAAAAGACCGAGTAAAAGGGCGTAATTTAACAATAGACCCTAAGATTCACTTCGGGTCACTGAACCAGCGAAATAAATTTTGTTTGCTCTCAGTTTTGAAATTCTAGTCAAACTTTCGTCAAAAATACAACAAAGCTGTTACTAAACTCTCAACGTCATGTCCAAACTCCAGCATCCATAGTGTCCTCGTCGCCTTGACCATAGTTATCGCCTACAGCTAGAAAAATGCAAACTCATTAAGCTCGACGTCGATTTGATGCGATGTCAAGTCCTAATACACTATTTATTTACTTAAGACAGAATTTGAGACAAGGATAATTAATGAAACAATTAACCTAGTAAAATATTATAGACTAGCTAATCCAGCCACGCGTTGCTGTGGCACAGTAATTTTATTTTTCTAAAAAAAATTTTTTTTCTTAAATAAAAGTAGCCTAAGTTACTTCTTATTACATCAGCTACCTGCCAATAAAAGTCTCGTCAAAATCGGTCCAGCCATTTCAGAGATTACCCAGAACAAACAGACAGACGGACAGACAAAAATTGTAAAAAATGTTATTTTGGTGTATGTACCGTATATATATTCATATGCATGTAGTAAAAAACGGTTATTTCAATATAACACACAGACACTTCAATTTTATTTATATGTATAGATATCTTTATATCTACTATACACAATAATTTATGTTTCAATATAACAGACTATTGTTAAATTATTTTAAGTGTTTTATACATTGTTTATGAAGTTTATTTTCAAACATGATTTTATACGCAATTTCGAATTAATATTGATTTATGTTATTATCTCTGTGTCACTTAAAGTTCTGTATTTTAGTTTTAGGGTATGTGGTCCTTGTGAATTCATAACATTATAAATAAAAAGTCTAATATTAATTTTGTTAATTATACCTGCCTACAACAATGGGTAGGTAGCTTTTATGTTGTTCTAAAAAATATTTTTTACCGATATTTATGGGTTTGATTGATTATTATATTTAAATAGTGATTCATTATTATATTTAAATGTAAGTTTTCGAAACGGCAAGGCTTTAAGAATAAACGCGTTAGTTATCCGGTATATAGTCTATAATTTAAATATAGAAATGCATTAGAAACAAAATTTAATTGTACCTACACAATTAAATATTTAGCCACATTTTAAATGTTGATTTGTAAATGCAACATCAAATAACCGTTATTTCTTATTGCATATTGCAGTATAGGTAAATTAATTTAGCCTTAATTATTTTTCAATTAAAATTATAAATAGTAAAGTCCGCCACCAAGATAATAATACTAGTGCATAATTAATGTAGGTGATACCTTATGCTTATATATATATATAAGCCATAAGTTCTGTTAAATTTTTTTCATGAAGTAATATTACCAAATATTACCAAAACGTATATATGTAGGTATTTATTAAAGTCTCAGAAAAAAATAAAAAAGTATTCTATTCAAAATGGCCACCTTCAGCTTTTATACAGAACTTTAATCTGTCTGGCCACGAATCTGTGTATTTACGCATTGTTTCCGTGGGAAATTTCGCCACTGTTTGCTTCAGAGATTTTTTAAGCGACCATGTCGCCGTGTCTTTTAGAGAAGGCCATGTCCTCTAAAATTGACCATAATTTGTCTAAAAGGTTGAGGTCTGGGCTAGATGAATGCGTTCCAAATTCAAAATAATTAAAAAGTTGAAAAAAAGAAAAGAGCTACCAAGATCGTGGCAAACCTGTCGAATTTTTCAAGTTCTTTTTAAGCTGATGTCAGCGCCATTACTTCACCTAGGTACCTACAACATCGATTTTATTAATACATAAATAATATCTAAGAATCGATAAAGGAGAATCAGCTATGTAATTATTATTTTTTTGTTATATAAGCATTTAACTGCCGTGATACCTAAATATTTTTTTTCCTCCCTAGTTCTATGCAGTCGCTAAGCATAGAGTTTTACTAGCACCATATATTGGAGTGGAACGTAATACTCAAAAAAAATAAAAAAATCAGTAATATTTAGTCTGGTTGAGTGGTTCCGGTAAAAAAGTTAAACACCCAGAAAGAAGATTACAAAGAATATTCGTAAGAAACTAATAAAAAATGCAGCTAAAAATTATTCCAAAATCATCCCGAAGTTAATCGGGCAGCTATCGAAAAATATGCCCACTATCATCCGGAGATAGACAATTGTGAATTATAAGAAAAAACAGCAAGCAATTGTTTGGAAAAATATATTTATATCCAGATGCCACTATGACCAAAAGTTAAATTTATTATTGTGTTAGCAACTTAATCACATGTAAATGATTGACGGTTTCAATGAGATTCAGCATATAGATATATACTGGTACAATGTACGATTGCCGTAAGATCGAGTGGGCAATTTTGTCATATAGGTACACATCTAAATTTTCAAGCGAATGAAGTCGCGGGCAACAGCTATTATGACTATATACATGTATGAGTGGTCACATCACTTAAAGCTTAACACTCAAAAAAAAAAGATTGATTATTTCAGTGGCATAAGGTAAATCCTATTGTCAAAGCTAGAACTAATTAAGTTTCTACCCAGTACCCATTGCAAACGATTGCAAATTTTATACATTTTATTTGAAAATAATGCAAATTATTATAATAGAAAAATACTAGAAAAAATCGACTCGGGTCACAAGTGAATCTCAGGCGGGAATCGAACCCGCAACCTTTGGAAATCCGGTCCAATGCTCTCCCAATTGAGCTACCGAGCCTTGCGAACACTCGTCGAAATTTTCTAGTACATTCCTGATTTTACGCTGTAGGCCAGCGTTGTTTCATCAATGAGAGGAACATCCTCTCGTATTCGAAAGAAACATTTTTACAAATGTTTGGTCAATCGATTAAGATGAAACAGCCATGTTAGATTTATAATTTTTTATTTATTTTATGCATTTTCAATGCGATCTTATAAGATAAATTATTATAATAGAAAAATACTAGAAAAAATCGACTCGGGTCACAAGTGAATCTCAGGCGGGAATCGAACCCGCAACCTTTGGAAATCCGGTCCAATGCTCTCCCAATTGAGCTACCGAGCCTTGCGAACACTCGTCGAAATTTTCTAGTACATTCCTGATTTTACGCTGTAGGCCAGCGTTGTTTCATCAATGAGAGGAACATCCTCTCGTATTCGAAAGAAACATTTTTACAAATGTTTGGTCAATCGATTAAGATGAAACAGCCATGTTAGATTTATAATTTTTTATTTATTTTATGCATTTTCAATGCGATCTTATAAGATAAATTATTATAATAGAAAAATACTAGAAAAAATCGACTCGGGTCACAAGTGAATCTCAGGCGGGAATCGAACCCGCAACCTTTGGAAATCCGGTCCAATGCTCTCCCAATTGAAAATTTCGACGAGTGTTCGCAAGGCTCGGTAGCTCAATTGGGAGAGCATTGGACCGGATTTCCAAAGGTTGCGGGTTCGATTCCCGCCTGAGATTCACTTGTGACCCGAGTCGATTTTTTCTAGTATTTTTCTATTATAATAATTTATCTTATAAGATCGCATTGAAAATGCATAAAATAAATAAAAAATTATAAATCTAACATGGCTGTTTCATCTTAATCGATTGACCAAACATTTGTAAAAATGTTTCTTTCGAATACGAGAGGATGTTCCTCTCATTGATGAAACAACGCTGGCCTACAGCGTAAAATCAGGAATGTACTAGAAAATTTCGACGAGTGTTCGCAAGGCTCGGTAGCTCAATTGGGAGAGCATTGGACCGGATTTCCAAAGGTTGCGGGTTCGATTCCCGCCTGAGATTCACTTGTGACCCGAGTCGATTTTTTCTAGTATTTTTCTATTATAATAATTTATCTTATAAGATCGCATTGAAAATGCATAAAATAAATAAAAAATTATAAATCTAACATGGCTGTTTCATCTTAATCGATTGACCAAACATTTGTAAAAATGTTTCTTTCGAATACGAGAGGATGTTCCTCTCATTGATGAAACAACGCTGGCCTACAGCGTAAAATCAGGAATGTACTAGAAAATTTCGACGAGTGTTCGCAAGGCTCGGTAGCTCAATTGGGAGAGCATTGGACCGGATTTCCAAAGGTTGCGGGTTCGATTCCCGCCTGAGATTCACTTGTGACCCGAGTCGATTTTTTCTAGTATTTTTCTATTATAATAATTTATCTTATAAGATCGCATTGAAAATGCATAAAACAAATAAAAAAATTATAAATCTAACATGGCTGTTTCATCTTAATCGATTGACCAAACATTTGTAAAAATGTTTCTTTCGAATACGAGAGGATGTTCCTCTCATTGATGAAACAACGCTGGCCTACAGCGTAAAATCAGGAATGTACTAGAAAATTTCGACGAGTGTTCGCAAGGCTCGGTAGCTCAATTGGGAGAGCATTGGACCGGATTTCCAAAGGTTGCGGGTTCGATTCCCGCCTGAGATTCACTTGTGACCCGAGTCGATTTTTTCTAGTATTTTTCTATTATAATAATTTATCTTATAAGATCGCATTGAAAATTCAAAAAATAAATAAAAAATTATAAATCTAACATGGCTGTTTCATCTTAATCGATTGACCAAACATTTGTAAAAATGTTTCTTTCGAATACGAGAGGATGTTCCTCTCATTGATGAAACAACGCTGGCCTACAGCGTAAAATCAGGAATGTACTAGAAAATTTCGACGAGTGTTCGCAAGGCTCGGTAGCTCAATTGGGAGAGCATTGGACCGGATTTCCAAAGGTTGCGGGTTCGATTCCCGCCTGAGATTCACTTGTGACCCGAGTCGATTTTTTCTAGTATTTTTCTATTATAAAAATTTATCTTATAATATCGCATTGAAAATGCATAAAATAAATAAAAAATTATAAATCTAACATGGCTGTTTCATCTTAATCGATTGACCAAACATTTGTAAAAATGTTTCTTTCGAATACGAGAGGATGTTCCTCTCATTGATGAAACAACGCTGGCCTACAGCGTAAAATCAGGAATGTACTAGAAAATTTCGACGAGTGTTCGCAAGGCTCGGTAGCTCAATTGGGAGAGCATTGGACCGGATTTCCAAAGGTTGCGGGTTCGATTCCCGCCTGAGATTCACTTGTGACCCGAGTCGATTTTTTCTAGTATTTTTCTATTATAATAATTTATCTTATAAGATCGCATTGAAAATGCATAAAATAAATAAAAAATTATAAATCTAACATGGCTGTTTCATCTTAATCGATTGACCAAACATTTGTAAAAATGTTTCTTTCGAATACGAGAGGATGTTCCTCTCATTGATGAAACAACGCTGGCCTACAGCGTAAAATCAGGAATGTACTAGAAAATTTCGACGAGTGTTCGCAAGGCTCGGTAGCTCAATTGGGAGAGCATTGGACCGGATTTCCAAAGGTTGCGGGTTCGATTCCCGCCTGAGATTCACTTGTGACCCGAGTCGATTTTTTCTAGTATTTTTCTATTATAATAATTTATCTTATAAGATCGCATTGAAAATGCATAAAATAAATAAAAAATTATAAATCTAACATGGCTGTTTCATCTTAATCGATTGACCAAACATTTGTAAAAATGTTTCTTTCGAATACGAGAGGATGTTCCTCTCATTGATGAAACAACGCTGGCCTACAGCGTAAAATCAGGAATGTACTAGAAAATTTCGACGAGTGTTCGCAAGGCTCGGTAGCTCAATTGGGAGAGCATTGGACCGGATTTCCAAAGGTTGCGGGTTCGATTCCCGCCTGAGATTCACTTGTGACCCGAGTCGATTTTTTCTAGTATTTTTCTATTATAATAATTTATCTTATAAGATCGCATTGAAAATGCATAAAATAAATAAAAAATTATAAATCTTTGAAAATAATGCTTTAGCTAAATGTTGATTTTAGGACTTACTGGTCGATACTTAATTACTTACTTACTACTACGACATGAAATTACGTAAATATCTTAAAGGTGCAAAACTATTATTATTTTTTTAGGGTTCCGTACCCAAAGGGTAAATTGGGACCCTATTACTAAGACTTCGCTGTTTGTAACCAGGCTGTATCTCAAGAACCGCGATAGCTTGACAGTTGAAATTATCACAAATTATGTATTTCTGTTGCCGCTATAATAACAAATACTAAAAACAGAATAAAATAAATATTTAAGGGGGCTCCCATACAACAAACGCGATTCTTTGCCCTTTTTTGCTGGATATCAATAATTGCAACAAGTAGGCACTTGAAATTATTCACAAAATACTCAATTGTATAATACTTTAATAATAAATAATATGAAATTTGTGTACCTACTGTCGTTTACCTAATCAATGGTACGGAACCCTTCGTGCACGAGTCCGACTCGCACTTGGCCGGTTTTTTTTACCTTATTTTCCTTTTAACAGCCACTCTTACACTGATAGTGATTTCAAACTTATTTTTAAAATTTATGATTATTGAAAAGATGGCCAAAATGTGACTAAAATATTAGTTTCGATAAAAAAATTGTCATAATGTAGAATCTTTAACTCAACCTCATTATCAAGACTCTCATGTCTATGATAGATTTATTTGACTATTTACAACGTAGACATTTGTGTCTACGTTACAAATACTAAATACTACGCAAATATTGATTAATTTAACAATAATTCTCACAAACAAAGTTTAGAAGACAATGCATAATTGCACTAAAACAATGAGAAGAATTATATCTAACTAACATTGGTTAGTTTTGCATGAATCTCCTTATTCTGGTGCCAATATTATTGCAATCGCAAATCAAGCGATGCTAAGCACTTAAACTGAAGTTATTCTTAAATCTGAATCTGTAAGTATACAAAACTTTTAGTTTGTAGAATAAGCACAAATGACGTGATACTTTCACTCACTGTACTCTGTCTAGTTGAGTTACAAGGAACATCGGTAAAAAACGATCAATCAACAAAATCAACAATATGTCAAGAACTGATATGTCAAGAATTGACTGTAACAACTGATTTAGACTTTATGTACTTAAACATAATTACTTTTATTTAACGCTTATAGTCAGTTCAACAGTTAAATATACGTGTATTTATATACACACTCTCTACTAACAAATCTCATAAAAGTTGCAAACTTTGATAGGTTGTATTAGTACGAAATAACCCCGTATTTAGGGCGGTGTTGATGTGCAGGTATCGCATTGATCGCAACGGGTATTTAAATCTGAATAAGATTCTTAAGGCTGAAGCAGTTCTATTGTAGATTAAGTCTGTTTACATAAGGTTATCCGGAGGGGTAGCGTTTGCATACCTACTAACACCACGTTATTTAATATTGTCATTTGTTTTATATAGCAAAACGATGTTAAAGCTGTTATACCATCATAATAACTGACTCTCAGAATCAGGCCGTACAGTCCATAAGTACTATTTATGGGGACTTGTTTTAAATGACTCAAAAGTGTATAAGATGAAAATAATACAATTCTTGTCAAAGTTAGAATCATAGCACGATATCAAAAAAGCGCCCAAAGTTACTTAAATTTGATAATTGACAGTGTTCAAAACACAGACTCTTTGTCTATATTATAATGTCTTTGGCATTATATATGAAATATACTAAGTCTGGATAAATCATATACAACTGTAGTATATATTTTAATATTTTATTTTAATAAATACTTCATTTAGCGCTGGTTTTGCAAAGTCTAAATAAAACTGTAGTATAATATTGTATTATTTTGACCAAGTCAAACCTATTGTACTCGTACATATTTATGAACTCCGAAACTACTCAACTGATTTTGCTGATTGTTCCGTCTAAGGACATAGAATAGATTTCATTTTAATTAATAACACAGCAACTTGTGGCCGGGTCAGCTAGTTATTATATTGCTCTTGTTGTCAATGGCATCACAAGTGATATATCCCATGAACTGGATTATAATTCTGACTAATAAATTACAACCATGGATTATAGTTATCCCTTTATTTACACTTCAATTTTGCAAGTGGCTATGGTCAGCGCCATTGTTTAAGAAACGCATTAGAGTAACAGCAACTGAATAAATACATGAATAGTAAATTTCTGACAACTCACAGAAATTATTCAATGGTATCCCAAACAAAGCAGACCTTGAATTGTGCATAGTTACTGAATAAGAGATAAAATATTTTGAAAAGTATAAGGACTAGCCATACTAGGTGACAAATTCAATTCAAAATTAACCTTAATAAGTGCAAACGGAAAGCTGTCCCAGGAGGATAGCGTTGTGTCTGCAAAGCGTTTTTTTTTACCTTTTACCCCTTTAATATATAAGGTTTTTTTAATAGTAATTAACAATCAATGCAGATATTACCATGTGAAAAAATTGTCTTCCTTTCACGCTATGTAGGTTAAATATAATAAAAAATAATTGTATTAATTTGGCATTGTATATACCTTATCTATTTTACTAATATAATAAAATATGTATTTACATAAATAAAAAATTATTAAAATTATTTAATTAAATGTTTACTATATACTAAAACTTCTGCTCAATATTTATAAAAGAAAACTACTTACTCGTTCCTAATATAATATGAATTAAAACTTAAATAATTATACCTTTGCTCGATGTTGTGTAAAATTAATGAAATGTTTTGTTGAATTCCGTTAAAGTTTATAGTGATTCATAGCTCGATTGCTGTGCGAGCCCTTAATAACAGGCCTAGGTTGCGTGACGTACCTTCTGAAGGAGCCAGGGGAAGGCACTCCGGCGCGATGCGATACGCAAATATTTATACCACCCCAACAACGCAAGTCATCGTCTGAAAGCGTTGTCTTGTAGTCACTGATCTAAAAGGAAAATATCGACTATCGATAATTTACGCCCGATATGAAAGTAAACAGCACTGCATTGCCAAACATCAAGCTCTAAATTAAGATTAATCGAGCCTTTATAATGATTTATTATGACACTCTGTCCTTGTCTGTGTGTCATTTAAGGCTGAGCATGAAGCATTTGTAAAGTAAATAATTTATTAGTCATCTGATACTTTCCAAGGCTCTTTAATCACTCAGTTAATCAGTGAGTATTTGTTATATTTTCAATTAATTTGCTAACCCTTTATGTATTGTGAATTTACTATAATATAAGAAATGATGAAAATATAATAACTCGTCCTTTTGAAAAAGATTTGCACTCTATAACTATAGTGTTAAGTTCAGTTAAAACTGTTGTTAGAGCAACATTATAATAGTATCCTATTTTGAATCGTCACCAAATGAAATAATCAATTAGGTTGTTAAATTATTCTCGCGCATTCAGCTGCAATCATTTTAGAATTTACATAATTAATTTGCGTGTTAATTTATATTGCGCAAACTCAAAATTAATTACTGGGTTTATTTTAGGAGCTTAAGACTAAGTAAATTTAATTTATATAATGCTTTTCGGGTTTTATTCGTTCCTTATTTTTTTGTATATCTTTATTCACATAAAATCTATTAATCGATCCGTTTTTATTCGACCTATTATTGGAAAAATCCGTCGACATTGACGAAACGCCACTTACTTCACGAGTCTATATCATTATACGCTCGTTTATTCGATTATTTGAAACTCCACCATACAAAGAAGTTCCAGAGCTTCGCGAACTATAATAAATTCAACTGGAGCTAATTATTTTATGAAGAGACCCGGAGACTGGTGGAATCTGCATAAAACGTTTTGATTCTGCCGGAGCGGTGCAGGCAGTTCCCACAAAGTAGGTACCTACTGACTTCATCTGTGCCATCTCTATGCGAAACTTCGCCCAAGAAGTAAGATATCCCTTTATTCTGGTAAGCAATTCATTTCAAAAAGATTTTAACTTTTAGATATAGATTAGGAAAGCAGACATTTTTATTAATTATTTTTTTAGTAAATCTAAAAGTTTCATTTTGAGTAAAATATCCTTTTCAGTGTAGATATAACTTCCCTGTCGATTAGTAATAGCGGACTTAATATGGATTTAACAGTGTCGAATTACTATTTGAATTATCTCTCATAAACTAGTCACTCTCACTAAAATTCTATATACAAACTTCTCAATAGGTATTAATTTAATTTACGTGGTTATGCGGACAAATATTATTGCATATATGTTATTGTATACCTACGAATATTTTGTTATTAAAAGCTGACCAATTAAAGGAATTTAATTACTTGGTACATTCTTGAATTCAATTGAAATAGTTAATGCTGATATATTTTTTTAAGAATGCATACCCGGTATTCAAAAAGTATCACTCAAAAATATTTATAAGTCTTCCTTCTTCTTACTGTTGAGACAGAAGGGCTGGATCGTGCAGTGGTTATTGCTTTCAACCTAAGCAACCCTCGCAATGGAGTCATTGGACAGTTGATCAAAAATTTAGCATCTGGAATTTCTTCATACTTCGGAAGTCACGTTCAGTCCTTGATTCCTGCTTCGTCTATGTGTCATTATCCATACGGTATTTTTCATCAATAGAGACGACCTCTGCGTGTTCCCAAGGATAAAGTGGGAAAATTAATAATTCAAATTAAGTAACTGTTAATTCTATGAATAAATTGAAACCACAGGCAGTTTCATTCGGTTACTTACAAAACAACAACATCATAAGATATTTTGAAATCTTTTAAAGATACATCGGAACCTTGTGACTAAAAATTTGTATTTATAGATAACATAAAATAAATATTTATCCACTTTGTAAATTTTCCACAAAAGAAAAGATGAAAGCTTGGCTTGATAATCAATGTCATGATGATATTGAAAAAACCTTTAAGTTAAAATTTATGTTTTAGAATTTTATTTAATGATAACGGTAATATAAATTATATGTAATGTAACAGTACTACCGGTGATGTACGGTTCCGCGAGGTGGGAACCTGGTAACCAGTAATACAGGTTTACCTAGTACAGGCACAGTCTCCCACAATAGATTTAAGTTAAAACAGTACATAGTTCCTAGTTGTATTTACTTTTGTGTGGAGATAATAAAATTATATATATTATAAATGAAAATAGACATATGTTTAATAGAAGCAGTTCTAAAAACCCTAGTAAGAAGCATTTAATTTTTTTCTTAGTCGGAAGAGACCCGCTGATGGACAAAAGCTTCCCCCGAAAATGAGAGGGTATGAAATGAAATGAAATGAAAATAGCTTTATTCAAATGCACTTAAAATAAGTTGTTTTGAATCGTCCAACATTTTTACCTACCACCCATTCAGGACGTCTTTTAACTGACAAGAAGAATGGGCGCAAGAAACTCGTCAGCTTTAACAGAAGTAACATTTACAATATAATACGTCGTCACCATGCATAATCCACAAAATAAAAAATAAAAAAAAACAAAATTAAAAAGTCATGGCGATACCATCCAGACAAACTTTGTATGGAGAAGAAAGTGTATAAGATGGCGATGTAAACGAAAATTGGAATTAAAAATACCACCACCATCGTCAGTCGACTTTTACTACACCCTGAAGTGAGATGTATTGGTGCTATTCTACACTACCGGTCACAATACTATAACGCATTTTTATATTACGTTAAAGGTATACAGTGTTATCAGGTTTCATATAAGGGTTCTGTTTTCTAGAAACAAAATGTAAATTCAGGCATCATTCATTTATTGTTTGATTCCTAAGCGTGCGTTTTATATACAAAACGCGGTCATCCAAATTTTATAATAAAGTAGTAAGAAAAATATTTTACTTTTTACATTCACTTAAATTAACCTAGCCCAAAGTTAGCACTATAAGGGTTGTGTTATGAATACTGGGGTAACGGATAGACAAACATATTATATGATAAACAGATATGTAATATTTATAGAAATACATATAAATACTCATGACTCGTATTTATCACACAAACATCTGCCCTTTCCGGGATTCCAAGACCGTCGGTGCTACAGGTTGGACCTTTATCATAGCACCAAACGATCACCTACGATCTTAAGAATTATTACAATTCGACAGAAACTTATGTGTATAAATTTCAAATAATTTAAATTATAGAAATAAAATTTAGATTTGCGATACTTTTAGAAAATACTAAAATAAACTCGGCCGTAACATAACTCTTTTCCATTTGTTATGAATTTTTGTTGGTTCCAGAACTGATAATCGTTGCATGGGCAAATCGTTTCATACAAAAAAATGCACCTATTACTCCTTTATTTTCCTTGCGATCCCTGGAGAAAATGGGTAAACGCCCGGAAAATAAGGCAAACCTCAGAAATAGCAAATAAAAACTTTTCCAACTTTAAACTTACTGAAGATTTTATAGAAATGGCAACAGGAGCTCGAAATGATACAAGTAACTTCTGAACGAATATTGATTTATTGCAGAGAATAAATTATTTACAGATTGAGTATTCATCATACAAACATATATACGGTTTAAATAGAAATAAAATATTACAATTTGATTTAATAAAAAATAATATTCCCATTTATTTATAATTAGCTCATGTTATTTTTTTCTTTTTTCATGAAAATCTTTATATATATAATTCTTCTGTGAGTGTGTATGTCACTGAACTCCTCCTAAACGGCTGGACCGATTTGAATGAATTTTTTTGTGTGTGTTCAAGGGGATCTGAGAATGGTTTAGGTTCACAAATCAGTCCGGCAGATGACGCTGCAGTCGGCACAGCAACGCGTGGCCGGTTCAGCTAGTATTGTATATTATTATAATATTGAAGTAAACATGGATTAGGCATAATTTCTTTACTGATAACTCAACATTGAAAAAAAACAAAACAAAAAACAACTTAAAATAGAATTACAGCGGCGGGTCTTATAGATCATGGCGATATCATCCAGACAACCTTTGTATGAAGAAGACTGAAAGTGTAAGAGACGGCGATGTAAACGAAAATTGGAATTAAAAATATGATAATAATAAATATTTACGTAAACTTATGTAAAACTTATCTAGTCAGTATAATACATTAACTATATACGCAATTCGCCAAAAATTACCTTAACTCGATTCATTAAAACACTTATAGATATGCACCTCACAGAGACCTGAGAGTTCTAAAGACGAGCAGCCTAAACGGTAAAGAATCATAGAACGTGGAACATCGTATAGGGATGTCAAGAGCAAAATTTTCTGACGGCCTCTTGAAAAATACCTTTAAACGTTCCTTGAGGTAGTGAGGGTCGAAGTATTCCAGCAATGAAGAACAGGAAGCCACTTGAGATGAGAACGAAATTGAGATATTTACGCATGTCAAATATGAATCGAGTACAAAAGTTTAGAAGTCGTTCAAGTTTATTAAGCACTTCTATAAGATCAAGATAGCAAACGTCAACGTAATCTAGCATAGGTAGATAGAAAATAGCGTAGCCTCTTTAGTGCAACTTTAGCGAAGCATATATTTATGACTATATACTACAACCTATAACTGAGGTCCCCAACACAAGCATGTATCAAAAAATTGGTCACTATTTGTCACCGAGGAACTGAGATGATTTGGTATCAATTGCCAGACCATTGTTAAGCAATCGTCCCGGAACGTCGTTGTGACGGGATTAACTTCAAGACCATAGGATTTGCTCCATTCTGCAATTCGATAGAGAACATTGTTTATAGTATGGACTGCATTATGTAGTTCAATAAAAGGTGTTTGAAAGTAGTTTGAATACAGGGGGTAGGAAAAAAATTTTTTTTTGAGATAGAGTTCATTCAGATAGCAAAGAAAAGGGGAGAATAGACACCGCCATATAGAACACCAGCAGTCGTGGGATTCCAGAAAGAAAGACTGTCCTCGAAATTGTTGCTTCCGTCCTTACATCTAACTGTGAAACCACTAAATTTCCGATGGAAATATGTTATATAATATAATTTATCTAATTTAACGACTGTTTAGTCAACTCTAGTGATTCTGCTTGTCTTACAGACGATGACGGTTCCGGATTTGAGCCCTGGAAAGGACAGATGTTTGTATGATCAATACGAATATTTGCATGTTCTTATTAAGTCATAAATGTTTATATAAATTTATTTGAATATTACATTTTTAATAATATATGGAAGTTTATCCGTCAAGTACCCTATTATTCGTAACACGAGCCTTACAGTGCTTAATGTAGGCTAAACTAATTGATGAGAATATTAAAAATATTATATAATTAATTGAGCGAAGCTCTCTTTTAGGCAACTCACTCGCTTGTCTCCCTCCTGCTACTTAACGGTTTAACCGATTCAAACGAATTTTGGCATGAATATACATGATTATAACCTGACGGACATAGGCTACGTAAAAAAAATATAGACTTTACCATGGAGGAATAATCACCGAAAGAAAAATTCAAAAGCTGATCACAGCCAAACCGCTGATACTACATTGATGAAATTTGGCGCCAAAACTCACATAGTGGTCGTGACTAATGTGCAAAAAAAAGTTTTGAAATCGGACATACCATCACGGAATAATCACCCTTCAAAAATCTAATTGCTTCGCTCAGTATTTGCAAACACTAGCATGTATTGCAGACCTAGTATTAAGAACATAAAGGTGCATAACAATATGCAAATACAATGCATAACAGTCAATATAAATTAGTAATTATAAAAGTTGGTTTACTGTAAGGTGTTCTAAAATTCTAAATTAAAAAGGTATCTAGTCAATAAAACTATGCGATCAATAACTATTCAATATCTCATGTCGTGATAAGACTTATTCTGAGTTTAATTAATTAATTTGTTATACCATTAATACTCACTTTAGTATTTGACGGAAAATCTGTAATGACATTATTAGATCCTCAATATCATTCCGTCAGTTTATTACAAGTTTCTTTTTTAATTAAGATTAAATTGCCTAGCTTATATTTTACAAAATATGTGTATTTATAATGAATACTTTTTCTTTTTAATTTATCAATGATTAGGTTTTCTTGGGCTTCGGATAATTTAGTTGAAGTGGATAAATTTCGTGATTGGATCGTTTTTTTTTCATACTTTATCAGACAAATTGCTGCTCTTACATTAAATGGAGTTTTAGTGGACGAAGCTATCATATGGAAGGCACCAGAATGTACTCCAAGTTGTGATTTACCTTCAAAAGCACCGATGTTCTGGTGGTAGCAAGCGGTGGAATTATGTTCTTTTCTATCTCCTTGTGTATCCAGTATAGAAGATTATTTTTTTTACTGTATAAATATACACACAACAGTTCGCATTGTTTTATATGAGGTTTCACTAAATCAGTCGCTGAAGTTATAGGAATCATTTCTTTCACTTGAAAAGTATATGAATTTTGTTTTTGACACAGAGAAGAATGTTTAACGAAGTTTTGTAATCGTTTTAATCTCGTTTACTAACAAAATAAAAATATTTTTTTACTACAACACATGACAAGCTGAATTAATTTCTGATAAAATTTCTTCAACATATGTTAATCAGACCAATTATTTGTATTACTTATCAATAATTTTCGTTGAGCTCTTGTCATGACATATAAGAGTTTGTTCATTGCCTCAAGTTTATTTGATGAAAAAGACGAGACAATGCGTCTGCAGCTGCTTGGTCTTTACTCTTTATGTACTCAACAACGATATCACATTCTTTTAAATTTTATAATCTACTCCAATGTTCTTTCATGTTAAACAAATTAATTAATGGTTAATGGTTCTTTTGAACATTAGACCATCAAACTGTCTCAAAGTGACCACACAATAGCAGAAAGGTCTTTTCCAAAATGTGATTTTATTCCGATCTACCGTTCTCTTTTTAGAATTCCGCTCCTAATCCGCACGCAACTGCTTGAAGCAAAAATTATAAATTTTTCATACTTTGCTTTAGCGTTTCAAATGAATTTGGACACATTTAATGGGAAAATTTGGAATTTTTATTATTCTAAATCAGGGATTTTCTGAATAGAAGTGAATCTTGATCAACTAAACATTTGTCGTAAGTTAATTCAGTCATTACTATGATAATATCATCATACTTGAAAACGATTAAGAACTCGTTTTAACGCCAAAGGGAATTCCGGTCATGGTGACCAGAAATAAAAGCAGTGTACTATCTACTGGACGACTCAAGAACAACATTGTAAAATCTTTAATTTAGATCTATACAACTAAATTATATACCGATAATCGATAACATGTTACGAATGTAGGAATCTAATAAGGCTTCGTGTATATAATATATATTTTTTTCTATTTATTTTGGTAAAGAAACGGTAACAAATACACAAATTACTTATGAGATTACAATATGGCAAAAAACTTATTTTGCAACCAACATCATTTACCAGAACTTAAAATTAAAATATATATAAATTTTTAAAACGTCTCATCCAAACGAGGCTGACTTGCCAGTCAGACTTTATAAAAAAAGAAACTATTTTAATTTTCGTTAAGTATATAGTTAAAATAAAAAAGTATAAAAATATATTAAAGAAGAATTCATAAAGAAGATAACATCAGTGACATTGTAGACACAAAAGAGTCTTAGAGATAATTATGTATATGCATTGACAACTGTAATTTCAAGGAGTGAATCGTTGAGTTCTTTTTTAAATTTGCAGGGGCGTAATGATAACATGTCTATTGTGCTGAAAAACTCATTGAAAGTGTGGGGGACGCGATAAAAAGGCAATCGTTTGCCGGCATTAATATGGCACCTAATTGTTGAAAACAAGTGAGGTGCCGTACTAATGCCGGCAAACGATTTCGTTTTTTTACAAATTTTTATTTTCGTAAGTACCTATATAGTTAAAAAAAAAAGTATAAAAATATATCAAAGAAGAATTAATAAAGAAGATAAAATCAGTGACATTGTAGACACAAAAGAGTCTGTATTATGTATATTCATTGACAACTGTAATTTCAAGGAGTGAATCGTTGAGTTCTTTTTTTAAATTTGCAGGGGCGTAATGATAACATGTCTATTGTACTGAAAAACTCATTGAAAGTGTGGGGGACGCGATAAAAAGGCAATCGTTTGCCGGCATTAATATGGCACCTAATTGTTGAAAAATTATACTAGATTTAAAAAATCTAAAAATCCCACGTTTTTCAATGTCCTAAAAAGAATAAAATAACCCTGCGGGGCAAAGCGAGGGGCCACTCAAAACGTGGGGGCGCATATTACTAAGAGGAGATTTTAAAGAGATGAATGACATGCATTGATGCCGATTATTGTAAAGATGCGCCCCCACGTTTTGAGTGGCCCCTCGCTTTGCCCCGCAGGGTTATTTTATTCTTTTTAGGACATTGAAAAACGTGGGATTTTTAGATTTTTTAAATCTAGTATAATTATTTTATTCTTTTTAATTATTAACTCAACGAAGTAACCATGTGTTACGCAACAATCGGATAAGCCCCATACAAAAGTGAAAGTTGCCGAAAGTGGACCTGAAAGTGCATCTGGAAAGTTGAAAGTTGCTTTAGAGTGCATTGTCATCGGGTTCTGAACTATCCTGAAAGTTTCAGCTTTCTAGCTTATCGGAAAGTGCCTCAAATTTAAGTTGCAAGATTTTGCCCGGACAGACAAACAAATAAGAAAAGTGAGATAAGAAAAACGTGGTAACAAGTGAGGTGCCGTACTAATGCCGGCAAACGATTTCGTTTTTTTACAAATTTTTATTTTCGTAAGTACCTATATAGTTAAAAAAAAAAGTATAAAAATATATCAAAGAAGAATTAATAAAGAAGATAAAATCAGTGACATTGTAGACACAAAAGAGTCTGTATTATGTATATTCATTGACAACTGTAATTTCAAGACGCCATAAAATCGTTTGCCGGCATTAGTACGGCACCTAATTGTTGAAAACAAGTGAGGTGCATTTCTGCTAAGGGAACATTATAGCAGATTTTATTGGGATGCAGTTATACCTAATGTGGTACACGTCGTATAAGACTTCGCATCTAGTAAAAGTCTTTGTGTGAGATTGAGGACTTTATATTTGTCACGGAGTTGCAAGTAAGACAGTCAGCCACGATAATAGCGGTAGTGCATAGATCGTAAGACCTTTTTTTGAACAGTTTGAGAGACTTTTTGTATTTAATATAATATGGATTCAAAACTGGCACCGAGTATTCAAGTTGAGGCCGAACCAGTGAGTAATATAGATGAAATAGTGTAGAAGGGTTTCTACGCCCCTACATGTACACATAACAAACCCAAACATCTTATATGCTTTATTTATTATGTTCTCTATGTTAATATTTGAATGAAGCTTAGTGTCTAGTGTAATACCTAAGTCTCTAATAAATTAAGCATTTTCGATTTGTGTAGGTAACACAAATTTTACTTATAATTACTGATTGTTGTCTTCTTTGTAAATGTGATACTTTTACACTTGTTAATACTAAGATTTAGTTTGTTGTAAACACAATATGCAGAGAAACGGTCGAGATCTGACTGAAGTTTTAAATGATCTTCATATTTGTTGATTTCATAGTAGATCTTTAGGTCATCCGCATACAAGAGGAAGCTACAGAATTCAAAGCATTCGTGTACATCAATATATATGTTAGTTGTAGTTAATTTGTCCTCAAAATAATAAAATGTGTTTGCATATTTTGCACAAATCTTTTCGATAGTTGCCCGTTGCTTGTTATTTAAATATTTTTGGTTTTATAAAAAAATATTTTGTCCGCGCGTTGCGCATTCTTAAAGGATTTTTATGACACACTTTATCAATTATAAGGTTTTATTATTCAATGTTATATCACGTTCGATAGCATTGAGTATACGAATTGGTATCATATCATTATACAATAATACACTGGCTCTCACAAGGCTATTGTAATCAAACACTACGCTCTTTTCCAACTTTAAACTACTTATAAAATAGGCCTACTTCGACTTCGCCGGTAAATAAAAAAACTTTGTTTTTCTAAAATTGAATTATTCCATAATGATTTTTTTCTGAAATTAAGTATTGACTCTTTGATAGGTTCGTTAACTTGTTGTGAATCATTATCTGTCAAAGTATGGATGTGCTGCTGTCTCCAGTTTTATTATTTAATAAGTCCGACCTTCCTCGACCCTGTAGAAGTCTCTGGGGGTTCCGCGAGCATTGGGCTGGTGAATTCTCCATCCTTGATTTGCTCCCTGCTGTTGAATCGCAAACCATACTGTTGGGATCTCGAGCGTCAATTCAAGCCCTAATTTTTATCTAATTGAATCATTGTCGATTTTTCTCAAACGATTTTTCTGCGCAATAGTTTAAAATTACTATATATAGCAACTTACATTTATAACTTAGTTCTTTATTAAACGAACACTTTTATTTGTTAAGGGAAAATTATTAAATCAGTTTCTTTAATTTTATTAACAATTGTGTGCCTTTCATCTACTTAGCTCTATAACAATTAAATAATAAACTTCCTGATTTCTTCCAATTTATACAATATTTATCATAAAATGAACATTGGCATAATATAAGAAACGTAAGTAAAAATTGTATATTATTCATTTAATCTACACTGCTATAATCTATAGGCGGACAAATTGTATGATAAATATTTGGTTTATAACTTATTAATAACAATTCTATTTTTTTTTAATTTTTGTCTTCCTGTATGTCTAGAACGGGTTAACCGATTTTGATGAAACTTGATAAATGGTAAAAACATGTAAAAACCTTAGGATTATAAATATGTAAGTGAGTTTGTTTGTTACACTTTCACGCCTTACCTACTCAATTGATAATCATAAAATTTTGCTGGGGTACAGAAAATAGGGGATATCAATAAAACTTCTAATTGGTAGTCCACATGAACGCCAGCGAAACCGCGAATTAAAGCTGGTTATTTATAAAACTTTATTGACCACAGTATATTTATATTGATACAAAAGGTGGACTTAATGCTAGAAGCATTCTTTCGAGGGAAAGGAAACTCCATGAACTTATTATTGCATATATAAGATAATCATAAACATATATAAGTTATAAAATCACATATATGATTGAAATATTATGAAAGTGATGGGATATTGTAATGGATTCCGGAAGGCTGTTATAAATGAGAAGAGAAAGAAGAGAGCTGGCTCTGCTCTATTCATCCTTCTTCTTTCTTCGAAACTAGAATAGCATAACGAGAAGAAGACGATGCCAAAAAATGAGTGTAGTGAAAAGATAAGGTACTTTCTCGTAAATATAGCACACATTGACACAATGAGACAATTCTAAAGGAATTGTGCAATTGTGTTGCACGTATTCCTGGCTTAGAAAACGAATCCGCTGAGGAACAAATATATCACAAGTGCAATAAAAAGAATGGTCATCAAACTTAAAATATCAAATAAATGAAATTTATTTATAAATAAAACAAAAAAATATATATATTTATAGATATGTAAATTTAAGGACGACTCTTTACTTACACACATTTTTCTGTCGCTTAACTGTTTAAAAGTGAACAAAAAACAAGCAGTTACAAATATAAATGTAAGTACGTAGTATCAACAAACTTATAATTTCCAAGCGTATTAATGTTACATTCAAAACTCATAACCGGACAAAACAACTTTTGACTGTGAAAATCTGGTAAATCTTTCAGGTGTCCTTTGTCAATTTTGACTTATTTGATAAAGTACGGACTGTCAATCAACATTCATAAACAGTTAAAGAGGTAACTAAAATTTCCAAAAAAATAATTATAAAAGTTCTATTCAATTTTTTTAGGTGTAACGTTTAAGTGCTCTGTCCATACAAAATTCTATCCACATTTTCAGAGACCAGATTTACTGCAAACACGCAGAAATACAAGCTCGAGCTTTTTTTGGAATGAGAAACTATGTTGTCATTGTTGTTAGTTTACAGGAGAACTGTTCGCCTCTGTGGGCTTTAACTTTAAATCTCCACACGTGTCTGCTAGGTAGTGATAAATGAACAGCCACTGATGCCAAGCTGGGCGGAGAGAAGCTGGATTTCCATACAATTGAATAGTATGACAATACCGCTCTATTCCTTTCAGCCATGTTAACGTATACAAAAAAATGCAATATAATGACTAAAAAAAGGAGCCAAGTTTTTAACTAAAGATAGCAGTTAAAACTTATTTTGTCTAATTTTTTACTGTTACATTAATAGCAGCTAAGGTTGTTGTTTTCACACACAGAAAAAAGAGAAACGAAGTTATCATTAGTAAGTAATATCAACTAAAAACCTCAAATAACAAAGTAGCTTTATTGTTTCGGGTTGTAGGAATTTTAAAAAAAGTTATGATATATTGTAGTTACCGGTCAAAAATTGTTAAAGCAGTGAGACAAATAAAAACAAAGCAAAAATCAAAACACATTAGACAAATGTTTATTTACTTTTTCGCATTGGTTGCCTGCTTTGGTTTTGCCCGAGATTCTGGTGAACTTTCTCGAAGCTTGTACTCACATCACCGGTAGAGGCTCATCCTCGGTCGCTGAACTGCCATTGAATCATTCCATCTTTTAACTTGCCTATAACATGTCCATTCTCCAATGCGTTAATTTTTTGGTTTTCGTTTCCTTAAAGCGTAATTCTCGAATTACGCTTTAAGGAAACGAAAACCAGCAATAGCTGATTACCCTCCTATCAAGATATGGAGATAAAGGTTGTCAGACCCAAAGACCCAGGTTGTCATTGAGGATGGACACAACAATTTTAGCGATGTCATCTTTATTGTTCTCCGGACTGTAACCAATCAACAGATACTTTCTGCGATGCGCCATTTCTTTATTATCTTACTTCATTAATTTGCTTAAAGTCCCTTTTTTTCAGAGTCTCATATCTGTGACGCACACACTGACTCTTTGAACCCATTTTTCTCTCTTTTCCGTATTTTAATTATACTTTTTTCATCTCAATAGCTCCTCCATTCCCATCAAAGTAAAATTGCATAGACGTTCTCAAATAAGAGGCTATGCAATGAGCATAATTATTACAGTCAAAACTATGTAGATTCTACTCGCATCATATTTTCATTCATGCCTTTATTACTTATTACTTTCTATGCCAAAATTATCTCCTACTCGCTAATATTTTTACCCATCTTATTGGTTAGAAGATATATAACCACCATTTATTGAGATTGTATCTTGTTTATAAACTTAGGCATTCAATGTTATTTAATGCGATCCTGGCAGGGTCGCCATATAGGGATGGCATCGGGAGCTTCTACAGGTAACTTCCTATTAAATACTGATTTATTACAGTGAACAAAGTGTTTATACATTAGACATACATAATAACCCATATGCACAGACACATTTCAAGAGCTCGGTACAGTAAGCTGACTGTCTAATTTAGGAGCAGAATTCTAGTCAACGTAGCTCTCTCCGATGACCGATTCCATTATCTCCATATACGACACTACATCAACCTTACTCTTTTATCTTCGATCTAATCTATTCTTGGTCTTACCCTCTCTATCTTTCCTTTTATTTTCCCTTTTATTATATTTTCGTTTACAGTTGTTGGATCGTACCAGGTAGACTATTATGGTTTAATGTATGCAAGTGCTATATTTGATATGACAAAATTTATAACCTTTATTTTGTTAAAAACAAGCTTATGAAAAAAAAGCAATCGTACTCATGGTTTGTAGTTATTGATTAGATAAGACGCATCTGGCAAAATGACTATTGTCTAACACTTGTCGATTGTAAACTTCGCGAAGGATTGGAATTGCTCTCTCTAGTTAACCGTTTTACGTATTAGGTAAAGATGGGCCAGACGCGCGTGCCGAAAATGTGGCGGCATGCCTCGTATCCGCTAAATTAGCTCAATTGCTTTATCTCACACAAATCAAAATTATGCAAACACATCTTTATTTACCCGTGTAAACCTAGCGAATCAGTAATTAAAGTATGGCTGTCATCGATCATTCTTGTATAACTGACTCGTGCGAGTTTTAAATACCTGATTTACTTAGAGGTGGCATGAAAAATGGTCAATTATTTTTCTATAAGAAGTTATTAACAAATTTTGAGCAACCATGTCTTAAGGTAAGTACTTTTTTTGCCGATAAAAGGGTCCGCTGAATAGATTTAAAAGCAGGTGCTTCCAAACTTTGCTAGTGTTGCATGAATAATTTCTGACTCGACCTAGAATAAAGTTCATTTCTTACATTTTTATTGACTTTGGGCTGTATATTTAATGTAGTATTTTATTAACATAAATTCATTTTTCCAAAAGCTGCTGGTCTCAATCCATCTTATGAAACGTAATACTGCTCATTGCCACTTAACGTGAAAAAATAAAGTATCATGTGTAAAATAAAGCATCTACCGTACATTTGACTAATCGGTTCACTTGTAAAATCGGTCCGTGTGATCTACATTTCTATTTGTTCTGTCATTCATAATAAATATTACATTCGAATGTTTACTTAATCATAAAAAGGTTTACATCCTTTTCTTGGATTCCCTTTTTTACGTTAAAATTTTACGAGAATTATATTCTGAGAAGACAATTAAAGACGTATTACTAATAAGATTTTTCCTAAGATGATTTCTTTAGAAGCGTTACTTCTCGATTTACCCTTAGCATTATAAAAAAAAACGTATTCAGAGGGGCTTTCGCAATACTGACATAAACCATTTAAAACTTATTTTACTGTCTCTGAGAACGCTGTATTCTAACATAAATTATCTCAAGAGGCTCAAGGCTTTCCTAAACCCATAAAACGATAAAGATCATCTTCTGCGGCCTTAAGGAAACAGTTGGCGGTTATGTTTCAACAATTTACTGATTATCGCAGAAAAGTTAACAGTTTATTGCTCTGGATTTTAAATATCTATTCTGAATATTTGTTTATGAATTGGATCTGTCTAAATAATAAAATATTGGTGCGATAAATATATTGGCGCGTAAGTTCAATTAGTGAAAACTGATAATGTAAAAAAAAAATAATTAAACTAAAATCATTTTTACTATTTAACATATTTATCTGGTCGTATTAGATTAATATTTTTACAGATACGTAGCATTGACCTTTTGTGTTTTGGAGGTTTTACACAGATAAAGATAATATAACTTATCCAAAACAATAATAATACGAGCATTTATACCTGAGTCATGTGTATTTATATATATTCCTATAAATATTAAATATTTTTGTACCAAATATGTATGTAACTCCGTTTCCATCCTGTTTATTTTTGGATACTAGTATCCATAACACAAGCCTTACAGTGCTTACTGTGGGTTAGGCTAATTGGTATGATTGTATGAAATATTATTATTATTAATAATACTATATTGAATTTGTTTACAACTAGTAAGCTAGTAATAACATTCTAGCTTGGAGTGGTTTTCTAGTTTTATTATACGACTATAAAGAAATACGTCAATGTTTAAAATAGGTACAATGAAGAAACAGTATACATACGTTCAATGATAAATAGTTCATAACACATTGAGAGAAAGACTGGAAGCCCACCTATACGAAAACTAAACGATTTATAAAGGTTACAAAAATATTATGAGTAAAATTGATAATCAATAATGGCTTACTCTGATATCAATTTTTAATGCGCTTTGAAATAAAAAGTACAATTATTAAAACTTAAGCAATGCAATGTCACGTAAAAATTCTACTAATTAAAAAGACATTATGGACTCCGAATTTCATATTATTTTGAATGAATTTAAAGATTATTGTTTACCAATCCATACTAATATTTTAAATGAAAAAGAAACTCTGTCTGTCGGTCTGTTTGAACGGATGTTTATGAAATTTAATATAGAGATTTATTGGCCTGGAGAAGGACGTAGGCTATTTTACTTAGAGACGAATCATTCGTTCCCTTGAAAATTTAGGAAAACGCGATTTAACCTAATTGCACATGAGCAAAGCCGCGGGCATCCTCTAATGATCAATCAAAATTCTTTTTTTGCAACCAATCAAGCTTTTACCCGTGACTTCGTTCGCGTGAATGTTTTGATGTGTGCCTATATGAGAAAATTGCCCATCCGATCTTACGGCAATCGTGCATTGTATCAGTATAATCTACCTATATGCCGAATCCTATTAAAATCGACCACCCATTTTTACGTAATTAAGTTACAAACACTATAATAATCTAACTTTTGGTCATAGTGGCATTCGGACATAAATTTATTTTTCCAACAATTGCTTGTTGCTTTTTCTTATAAGTCACACTGCCTGTTTGTTGACCTTAGGATGATAATGGGCATATTTTTAACAGTTTAATTTTTTTTTTACTTCGGTATGATTTATGGAATAATTTTTAGTTGCAATATTTATTTGTTTCATTCGAATATTGTCCGTGAACCTCTTTCTGCGTATTTTATCTTTCTTGTCGCAATCACTCACGCCAGATTCTTCAGAAGTATCCATATTATATCTGTTGATCATTTTCGACGAAAATTTGAATTGTAATATACTGATAAGAGAACAGTTTGCGACAACACAGCCTTGTAGGGCCTCAAAGTTGTCTTACTCGCTATTGCATCATCATCATTTTGTAAATAAGGCGACTCAACAGGAATCAACACATCAAAACGTTCTTCATTATAATATCCATTAAACCGCAATTTTTCTCGTGTATTGGCTCTCTAAATTTTGTAATAAGTCTGCCCTCTAGAAACAGCGGGAATTTAAATGGAAATATTTCTCAAGCTGCTTTAAGTTCACAGGTTGTGCCATAAGTACGCAACCTACCCATAACGGCTAGATATGGGCGTTTCGTACTATAGGGGGTCCCAGTCCGATCCATTGTAAAACACTTAAATCTTATTATATTAGCACGAACTTGAGCAGCCATTGAAATATTGTCATAACTCAAATAAGAAAGAGACTAAAATAAACATGCTCCATCGCCAGGTATTTCTACCACTCTGCATCTGATTTGTAATCCTTTGACGACGACTGTTATAATTTTACCGTCCATTATTCCGACGAACTTAAAACTAATCAACGAACAAAAATAAAACTAAGTTATTGAAATGGAACTTTGAAATATATTTGAAAAGTATTTTAATGAAAAAGTGGGTATTTTAATATTTATTTGCATTCAGAATTTCTAACACAAAAATCAAATGAATATTTAAATGTACAGAAATTAATAATTTGGGAAAGTGAACATCAGTCGAGCAGTATAAAGCGCAAAAAATCGTAAATTCGATTCATGCGACAACGACGACTGCCTTCACGTGACTGCCCGTCCGGATAGCTACCCAATAACGGGCCATCCCGAGCTACGTCCTTGAAACAAATTATGGTTTAATCGTTTTTCTTTTGTTAACTCCCAAATTTCTCCCATTCCTTTTCTTTCCAGTTCTATTGAAAAAGATAACATTTGTAAATATGATAAATCTTAAAGAATTATTAAGGGGTTTTCGAAAATTCAATCTAAAGTTATACGGAACACGACGATGAATTTGGGATAAAAATAATTCGTATTATAAATTTTAACAAAATAACCGACCTCAATACTGATCTTTGTAACTCTTTCGAAGGTACAGACGTGATGTTATATTATGTAATTCCATAAACAATGCATATTTATGCGATAGCAGCAATCGCGGTTGATTTGCTGTAATTTTTGAAGAGTTCCGTTGTCAATCTCCGAAACTAATTTCTTAAAGAAAAAAGGATTTGACAAATCTGTCTATATAATTCGGAGTTATGCCCGATATACATGAAAAAATAATTTGGAAACCCTGCTATTAAAACTGTAGAGGTTTCATACAAAATTTGCCACCCCGTTTAACCCCTCTTAGGTCTTGAATTTCATAAGAATTGAATGAGACTCTTAGCATTCTAGTGTATATATATATGGTTTAGTAGTCAAGAACCTAGTATTTCATTTCTATAAAGTTCACTTTGATATTTTTCGAATACAAATAGATATAAATTTTTCTCTATTCAGATTGTTTAAACGGTCTTCCTATAATTGATTAAAGTATCGTATTTTATTTGATATACTATATATTCCGTTCATTTAAGAGCCTCAACAACTATAAAACTTTATATTTATGCTTTTTCAATCTCTTTTAACTTGAAATTCGTTAAATGATTAAAGAACCGAAAATAAATCGGACAGCTTTCATTGTGTTTACGGCAGATTTTTATTGGTCACAATGCAGTAGTGTTGATTAATAAAGAAAACTTATTTTATTGAGTAATAAAATGAGTTAACTTTTTATTAATTTTGTTTTCTAAGATTGATATGGCTATAAGATAATCACCGTGCATTGAGGAATTTAGCAAAAGAAACCAGCTCCCAGGTTGAAGCAGGCTTTGCTTTAAGGATCAAAGGTTAAGGCAAGCGCTCGAATATCGTGACTTGTTATGATATATAAGGTGTTTTAACAACAAAACATGAATACAAAGCAAAAAAATATCGTTGCGGAAAAGTCCTAAGTCTTTCACAATACATTGGCATTCACGCACCGGAAATAACAAATGCACTATGTTTCGGCGCTTCTATTTCAGCATGTGACAGCGAATCGCAATGTTTAATAAATAAAAGATGTTAAAAAGTCAGTGTACGTTTAACCTTAGCATCAATTTAGTAATTATTTTAATTGCAAAATCCATTTTCAAAATGACATCTAAATTTAAATCCAACAACTCATTTAATGCTACCTTAACTAAAGCAATATCTGCACGTGATACAACTCTTTGTATTATGCTACTACCGTTTGTTACGACTATAAATGTTATCTTACATTTTACTGGCTATCAATACTATTATCTACTGTTGTTTTGCTTAATCTATATTTTTAGTTGGGATCCGATCTTGGACTTTATTTGTGCACCGATAAGATATATTTCTGACTGTGTTAGTACAGTTCACATATACAGCATTTACATTAGGCGACAATAAAATTTCAGTACCATGTGGAAAAAGGGAGGCTACTAAAATTTTGGCCTTTATTACACCTTGTATATTGACCGTTGAGAGTAAATAAGCAGAAAAAACGTTCATTATCGGTTCAGCAAATAAAACAAGATAGCTCCCCGGAGGTCGTTGCTAGGATATTGCGACCGACAAACAAATTTGCGCAAGACACAATAAAACCCCAACTAGACGCATGTAGCAACATCTCTTGCAGTCAATTACAAGGCGCTGAAACCACTCAAGCGACGAAATAAACCTCGTAACAATAATCCGTTATCTTTCATTTATTTCCTTAACGTCCAATAAACATTTATATAAACTGACTCTAAAATTCGATGTCGTATAAGCGTTATTTTTCCTTTATGTTCAGCTTTGTTTTCGTTATATCTATTATGGCTTACAAATATAGGTTTACTTACAAGAAAACGTTTCTTTTGAAAAAAATATTACAATCATAATGAATAATAAGAATTCTTC
Source organism: Calamotropha paludella (assembly GCA_927399485.1). Lineage (NCBI taxonomy): Eukaryota > Metazoa > Arthropoda > Insecta > Lepidoptera > Crambidae > Calamotropha > Calamotropha paludella. The sequence continues at coordinate 12,884,151 of OV656815.1, read as the reverse complement.
TTATAAACGACTTCACAGAACATCAACTTAAAGGACAAATACTCCTAAAAGCGAATTCAGAGTAAAAATAAAAACTGTTTTATGATTCTTCAATAAATTTGTTAAAAAAGTTATGTCTTATATGGAATAGTAGCCTGTTACCGATTGTATTAAAAGGAGATAAACGTAGCTATCTGTACTCAATTTCTTTAAGAAGTTGCCGCTTTATGAAGAAGTTCATAAGCGAATTAAGGAATTAGATTATGGTACCGCCTTCTACTAAACATTGAACAGTATTATCACTAAAAGTTTTTGATATTTAAAGTAAGTGATATTTTTATAACATCTATACTAATATTATAAAGCTGCAGAGTTTGTTTGTATGTTTGTTTATTTGAACGCGCTAATCTCTGGAACTACTGGTCCGATTTGAATGATTCTTTCAGTGTTGGGTATTCCATTTATCGAGGAAGGCTATAGGCTATATATTTTTTTCAAAATTAGGGATCCGTAATAAAATTACTATTTTGTAACACAAGGTGTAAAATCGAATACCTATTTTTGCGTGCGCTGCAAAAACTCCGCGAAAAAAAAGTCCGCGAGAACATATATCTAGCTATCATGGTTTAATCACAATAACCGATTTTGTGTTCAAAATAATTATTAAATCGTCTAAAAACTACGTTAAATATGTATCGTAATATTAATCTCTATCGAAATTAAGCACTATGTTATCAAGAGTATTTATGTAGTGAGTTTTAGGAAAAAGTATTGAAATTTTTCTTATAGATAATTATGATCTATAGTTTCTCTCTGTGCTAATTTTATGATAAAACTTACCTTTTGGCTGAAAAACTAAAAAATAGGTTTATTTTAACCCTGACCTTGAATAGTTTTTTTGCAGGTATAGGATCAATGAGGACTTTTCATCATTCATTTATAATGACGTATCGAATACTCCTACTAATTTTCAGCTGTATACGATTTCTTTACTACTATTTTTAGGTTAATTTGGCCGGAATTACTTATCCTGTGAACAAAGTTTTAACTTTATTCATCATTGAAATTACTCCATAGCTTTTGACTATTAATATTAATAAAAATCATAAATTTCTTTTGAAATTGATTCTGCCAGAAACCGGCGTTGCCTGATATGAGGATGAATAAATGATGAGGATTAACTTATATTGGTGATTTTAATTAAAACGCTTATTAGCAATTGTTTATCTAAAAAAAATTAACTGTTGCCGAATTTCCACTTTATCAAACGTAAATATTACCTTAACGAGTAATTAACCGGCAAAAAGTTCATTGAATGTTTTCTACTTTATTTAGGTATACATATCAAAACAAAATTATGTCTTTGCAAATTCCGAACTAGTGTTAGACTTAGTAATTTACAAGGTAGGACAAGTAGCCACACGTATGACGAGCATTACCTTAGTGATATTATAATCAAGGATCCTGTAAAGGGAGTCCAAATATATATGAAATATTACAAAAAAAATTTGTTGTTGTAAACGCGGTGAAAATGCGATAAGTGGAAATGTGTGAGAAACAACAATAATTTTAAAATTTTCTTCATACTTTTTCATCTGATTCTTCTGTACGAGTACAGAAAAAGAATGATCAAATCAACTAGTTTTTTACAGGTTTTTAACTCGTAATATTTGTTTGTTCGGATCAAATCTTGAAACTGAATTTTAAATCCTTCCTCACCTATCTGTTAAGAATAACAGCTGATATTTTGCATACACGTTAAATTTGGATGACAATACATAGTTACCTAATTGGCGATTGAATTTTTCAAATTCAATATGGTAGACTAGTTATTTTTATGTACTCCTATGATGTGAACATATTAAATGAACGAATTTATAGAGGAACATATGAAAGACTAAAAGACATCATTATAAATACAATATACGCACCACCCTATATGACTGACTAGCTGACAGAAATAAAAAAAAATAGTAAAAAGGTATTTAAAAAAATAAGCTTATATTTAAATGCTGCAAAAAAAACCTAACTAACTTTTGTTTCTCTTACTTTTCTCATTGAGCCACCAGAGGCCTTAGTGCGAGTTTACGCGTCGATACAGTCTGCGTAAAATATTACTATGGAAATTTGTATGAGCGCACCTAACGGTAACCATCCGGAACTGCGAATCTTCATAGAAATCTGTAACGCGCTTGACAACGAGTATCGAATGCGTGAACTCGCACTTAGTTCTCGGGTCTTTCATGGTCTCGTTACTCAATTGGAAGAGTACACTCCTCTATAGCGAGAGAGAAGAAATCCCTACATAATATTGAATACAAATAAACTATAAGATATAAAATACGTGTGTAAAAAACAACTACGCCTCCGAGCCCTCAGATGGGATTCGAACCCACGACCTTTCGCTATCCGGGCGACTGCTCTGACCCCTGAGCTACCGAGACGCTGGCAAACGTGTCGAATTTTACAAACGTATTTCAACTTCTACTATGAGCTAGTATCGTTCCACCAATGTTGAACGCTAACTACCTTCAACATCGAAAGTAATATTTTTACAAATATTAAACAATCGATTAAGATGGAACCAGCTATAATTATGTTTTTAATTTATTTTTTTTGCATTCACAATGCAATATTTCTATAAGATATAAAATACGTGTGTAAAAAAAAAAAAAAAAACAACTAGGTACGCCTCCGAGCCCTCAGATGGGATTCGAACCCACGACCTTTCGCTATCCGATAGCGAAAGGTCGTGGGTTCGACAAGTTATTTACATTACAAAGTTTATATGATATAAAATCTTGTTGCGAGATTTATCTGGGTAGACATATCTACAAGAATACATAACTTGATTTGACAAAAGTAATTCAAAGGAAAAGAAATATGATTATTTATATAATATATTTGTTGTTAAGCGAGCTTGGGTTGCTTGCTTAACAAGGAATGGGTTTTATTTAATTTAAAGTTTATTTTCTTTTTTATAAAGAAATTAAATAATGTTTGCATTTTTTAAGTTTTTACTATTAATTTAGGATTATGGCAAAACTCACAATATCTATAAGTATTAAAAACATACTTATTTTTAATTTTACTGTTGTATTTATCTTGCTAAATGTCAAAACAAAATTTTTTTTTGGACATTTAGCAAGATAAATATTCGCAAAACTTGAAAGGTCTTATTTATTATTTCAAATCTGTCTGTTTAGCATGTCTTAAGTAAATAATTATGTGATTTGATTTGTAAGGACGTGTATATCACCACGCTCGCTCATACGCCTACTACTACGGCGAAGTCTGTCATTTGGTCAACTGATTCTGCAATACATGTAATAAATTTCTTTTCATAAAAATAAAACTTGGCAGGGTTTAGTCATTTAAACGAAATAAAAATCACATTTAACAGTTTACTTCTTAAAATTCACTTTGTTTTTTTTTAAATAGAATATAACTTGCGTTTGCCAATCAAAGTTCTAAAAATAACCCTTCCTTTGTTATAGAAATTCCTCGCTTTGAAGACAGCTTGAACAACTTGACCGTGTCTCTGGGAAGAGAAGCGGTATTCACTTGTGTCGTCAATGACCTTGGGTCTTACAGGGTTAGTATAAAAAGACTTTCAAAACTTCCACTAATTTACTTCATAACTTCTTATTTGGAACGCTTTCCTTTAACTCTCTTTTTATTTTATTGTCGTAACAATATTTGACATTTATCTTCATTTTTGAGTTGTTAACAATTTCTTTTGTAATCTTTGTATGGACTAATTATTCCATAGTAATTAATAATGATTAATTATTAATTGGTATGGTAAGAAAATAATGATATAGGCAGGTATAAGTATCGTAACCTGACAATTTTTTAATCATTTTCAGTTAAATTGCCACTATCCGGGATTCCATACCATTTATTGTATTTACTCTTTATGGATATTATTGGAGCGTTATTATCAACATAAACATTTACTTGAGCTGAACTCTTAATAACCAAAACATAAATGAAACTAGCGATTCCAAACCACAGCCCTCAAACATAACGAGTCATTTATCTCTATCTAGTTATTACAACATAACGTTATAGTGAAAACAAAGTTAAAATAAATATAATAATATGTATTTATTTTATTCTATAAGCATGTTAAAGTTGATAAGCAATATGATGGTAGGTCATGTAATCTTGATTGCAGGTGGCGTGGCTACGCGTGGACACGCAGACTATTCTGACAATCGCGAGTCACGTGATCACAAAGAACCACAGAATCGCTGTGAACCACAGTGACCGCCGAGTATGGTTTCTCCACATACATGACGTAAGACAGTCAGACCGCGGTTGGTATATGTGTCAACTCAACACAGACCCCATGAAGAGTCAAACTGCGTACTTGGATGTTGTGGGTAAGCATTTCACCGAAGACTACATCAGCAGTAAGTCCTAATATAAGAGAGAAGAGTGTGGTGCAAATATTTCTGTAGAATTCATTTATTGTGTTCATACCACGTTAAAGATACGAATCAGTTAACAGGTTAAAATAGTATAACAGATTTTATGACTTCATTTCTCTAGCAACTTTCGGAGCGAATATAAATAGAATCGTATGTAACTTTTCCTTTGAAACAACTTTGCAGACATTCGATAAACCCCTGGCAAAACCTAACCTAAGCAATTACAAAAGTATGGTAATAGATATGGTTTTATGGTGGATAACATCACATCAACCTTTGCCAAAAATTGTCAAAATTTGTCATTTGATATTCAGCTCATACTATTGTAATTTAAGTTGTAAATTAATTGTGGAAAATTGACAGTGTTAAGTAAGTGTAAAATATGCAGTAAAATATTTAAGAGGTAAAATAATGTGGCCAGTGAACGTTTCGTGAAAATAAGAAAATGTTTAAATTTAAAAATCTTTTTGTTTACAAACTATTAAATCAAGTTTAATTTTCTATTAGTGGATATAGATCATTGACGAATTTTGTAAGATGGTTTTTTTTTAATTAATGCAATTTCCATTGACTTGTTGGTTGCCTGTAAAGTCGGTATACGGGCGAAAGTTTTACGTGACAACGACTTTGAGTGGTAAAATAATTTTATTGTGAATATTCATTCGTATAGTAGGAAGAAGGATGAAATAATAGTAACAATTTAAAACATTTATTTATACAAAGAATTATATTTAAAACATTAATTTATAGGCACGCGTCCCTTCCACTTTTTATGTCTGTCTCTCTCGCTCTTAGGCGGGCTAACCATGCCCGAGTGGAAGGGACGCGTGCCTCTCACTCGCTCTCATTGTAAGCGCATAACGTGAGCGGAGCGTAACGCAGTTTCTTGAAGTGTCACCCGGCAAACCAATTTATAAGACGTTGTCACGTCAAAAGACAAAACTACTGACGAAATAATAAATAAGTTTATAAATTCCATCTTATGATTGCCATCCATCTTATTACTCCCATATGAAAGTTTTCCACGTGTAAAGTGCAATAGTCCGAGATCCCCCGCTTAAGTCTACAGGTATCTGTTTTTTTAGTGAAATTCTTTAAATAATTGATTAGTAAAAATGTAATGCATTAGTTCCCGGTTGACTATGAAAAAATAGGTGCAATCACCTATAATTAACTTTATAATAATTTCATTATTTATTTATATGAATTGTAAATTAATATTTTTAAATAAATTGTGCGTTATTTGAAAGATAATAATGTGAAGAATCTAAAAAACTATTATTGCCAGCTCCCAGTCAGCCGCCACCTATGGGTTGCCAGGTGTAAACAGGTAATTGAGTGAAGCTCTGAAAGAGTGAAACTCTCTTTTAGACAACTCGCAAATTTCGGTTGTCTCCCTCCTGCTACTTAATGGTTCAACCTATTCGAACAAATTTTGGCATGAACATACATGATTATAACCTGACGGACATAGGCTATGTAAAAAATATATAGACTGTACCATGGAAGAATAATCACCGAAAGAAAAATTCAGAAGCTTATCACAGCCAAACCGCTGGTACTACATTGATAAAATTTGGCGCCAAAACTCACATTGTGGTCGTGACTAATGTGCAAAAAAATGTTTTGAAATCGGACATACCATCGAGGAATAATCACCGAAAGAAAAATTCAAAAGCTGATCACAGCACATTAGTTACGACAGCACATCGTTGTCGTAACTAATGTGCTAAAAAAGTTTTGAAATCGGACATACCATCAGGGAATAATCACCCTTCAATAATCTAATTCAAAACCAAAAAGTTAACGTGCAAAATAAAATTATTCAATTTCAAATGTGCAAAGTCCGGCGAAGACCTTTTCGGATCATCTTGTCTGCCTCACAGAACTTCTAGCTTCGAGCGGCGGCAGCCGCGACAGGCTACCAGTTTGGTGCGCGATATTTTCGAGGCAATTGTTAATGATTAAGGAGAGGTTAGGTTAGGTAAGGTCAGGTGGTGAGTAGGCATGAGAACGTTATACCAAAACGTAACTAAAAACCGTTTCGATTTTCATACCGAAACGTAACGTTACCGCAAAACATAAAACCATTTTTCTCATAACCAACGCAATGCAACCAAAACTAAAAACCGCGCCCCGCACCGCGCCGGCCGCCACGATCGCGTAAATGAGCCAAAAGCAATGCAATAATAAAACTAATAATTTTGTAATTTTATAAGAAATATTATCAAAAAAAATCGAAACACAAATTATTGTAAATCTGACGATTTTTATTCATACATCTCATTTATTGAAGTTTTTTGTTGTGTTTTCATGATTCGTTTTTGAACATGAATAGTGGGGTCTCGGACTACAAGTTTAAAAACAAAATTACAATATACTTTTTGGTTTACAAATCCAAAGGTTATAAGAACATTATCAATATCTGAACACGCGATAGTTCGTCATAATTTACCTTGATCGTGTGAGCGCAATTATGTTCCATCCAATATTACTTACTTTATTGCTTAGAAACGCTATATTTCACTTTTATTTGTTCAAGTAATATGTTATAAACTGATGTTGCGATTTATCGCCAAAAATTTTAAAGGATTATTATACTATAATATTTCTTGATAAGTTAATAAAATTAGTAAAATAAAAATGACTCAAAGTTATTAACTCAAGGCAAATGGTGCGATAGTATAAAAAAACAAATGCAATAAGAAAAAATAATTATTTTTTTTAAATTAAAACCTTTACCAAGGTACACATTTGACTTATTAATTATAAGCTACAAAGGGTGACTAGAACCTAAAATTATTATGCTTATTGTTTAAATTGTACATAATTTGGATCAAAATTAGCTCCTATAGTGTAAAATACGAGAGTGAAAAACTTCGCGTCTTCATAAATACTCATTTTATTTTACTACTGTCATTAGTTTCACTTATTTTTGGCTGTTAGGGTGTAAGGTTATGTTTCGGTAAAATATGCGGTTTTTAAGTTATTGTGCGATAAGTAAGATCAAGTCTAGCGTTTTATAGAAATGATGAAAATTGAGCAATTCGCGTCATTAAATCCTTGATTTTAAAAAATTAACACCGAAAGTAATTCACGATGACATGGAAACAACATTAGGGAAATCTACTCCGTCGTATACAACGGTGAAAAAGTGGGTTGCAGAGTTCAAACAAGAACGAGAGAACATCGAAGTCGACCCTCGCTTCGGCCGGCCTACAACTTGTGGGACTAAAGAAAACATCGACAAAGTATGTGATCTCATCATTATCAGCAAACCGAAGTTCGAATATTAGGGAGATTGCTAACATGATAAGCATCTCTATTCTTATGATCACATACAAAACATCGTAATCAATGAACTTGGATTTCTAATGGTTTCCGGTTGGTTTCCAGATTGCCTTCAGTTGAGCAAAAACGAATACGACTCAAAATTTATCACGATTGTTTGGAGATGCGTGATGTTATTTTATAAGATTTTTCATATACAGGCCATGGATGAAACCTTTACAATCCACCTTCAAATACGTAAATTTTTAATACAATGAGCGACCACCTAATTGCGTTATTACAGTCAAGTATAAACTTCGCATGTAAAGAGAAGCTTATGTCTTTTATATATTTTATGCATTTTCAATGCGATCTTATAATAATTTATCTCCGGTCCAATGCTCTCCCAATTGAGCTACCGAGCCTTGTGAACACTCATCGAAATTATCTAGTACCTTTCTTATTTTTACGCTGTAGGCCAGCGTTGTTTCATCAATGAGAGGAACATCCTCTCGTATTCGAAAGAAACATTTTTACAAATGTTTGAGCAATCGATTAAGATGAAACAACCATTTAGTTTTTTATATATTTTATGCATTTTCAATGCGATCTTATAAGAAAAATTATTATAATAGAAAAACCGAAAGGACCGGATTTCCAGAGGTTGTGGGTTCGATTCCCGCCTGAGAAATCACTTGTGACCCGAGTCGACTTTTTCTAGTATTTTTCTATTATAATAATTTATCTTAGAAGCTTATGTCGTTTTTCTTGTGGATTAATACCAACTGTTTCAAAAAAAACTTGTTTGTGAAGGTTTAGCTTGAATTCAATTATCTGATTCGAACAGTATTGAATAACGTCGGACATGTTGTTCATTTTTCAAAATGTTAATTTCATTTTTACACATAATGTGATTACGAGTTATTAAACAAAATTTAATAGAGTAATTCCACATAGTTTATAAGCTAGTGTCGATAAATCAATGTTCATTGCATCCGTTTGAATCAACATCCTCATTTTGCATTATATACTGTTGTTGGGATACATAATTTATGTAATAAACGCAATACAAGGGATCATAGATTCATAATTTGATATAGCGGGCTAACTACTGAACTGAATGTGTGTAGCTAATGATTCGAATTATTCTCGCGTCTTAAATCTTCTCTTACACCATTTATATAACATAAAGTCTTAAAGTTAGACCACTTAATTACATTAACAGTGAGCTCACGTGTCACCTCTTTGCTAGCGTCTTTCCTGAAACATATTACTATAGCTACCTTGGTGTCGTTGCCTTGTAGACATCAAAACTGAGTCAAACGTTCAATTTAACTAATTTGTATACAAAGCCATACAGTTTGTGATCTTCATTAACAATCCATTGTCGAGACAACTCTACGCCGCTTGGGGTGAATTTTAAAATTGTTTGTTCAACACGTTTATTTCACAATTCTCGTTTTGTACACGTGTTTGTAATAATTCAATTTCGGCGTATCTTTAGCGGGGTAACTGAATTGTTTATCAAACGAGATTTTGTATTCAATTATTTTCAGTTAGGGCTTTTGACGCAGGCATTTGTATGATTACCGTTGATGTTAAATAATTTATAAATAAATTATTAATGAGAAAGGCACTTACCGTCTTCATTGATCACATCTTGAATTAAATTTAAGGTTTCATAATTTGTATGCTTAAAGAGTTTGCCCTATAAGTCTTAAATAATTTATTTCTCAGAATATAGTTTGCAACATGGCATAAGTTCAGTATTCCCCACATTTTACCATCTATATATAGATGGTAAAATGTAAAAACACCCTATAGGGTGTAGAAAATATTTATATTATCTATTTAATTGAAACTTGTATCTAGAAGTCTGCAGCTCTTGAAGTTTTAGGTATTATTCACCTATTGTCATTGTTACAAATATCATATTACGATTTATAGTAAACAATGAAAAAATTAATGAAGGCAATCTAGAAGGTATAATAAAAAATCAGAAAACAATATAATAAAGATTCAGAGTCATCGTGTCAGAAATTGATGTCAAATAGAAATTAATATAATTTTATTGATTAGAAATTGTTTTTTTTTTCAATTAAATAACCGTGTTTTGAAATTAGTCAATGTTAGTAATTTAATATTACTAAGTAGATTTAATAGGTGCGAATAAGTAGGTTTAATAGCCATACAGTAGGCATTTCTTGAATTCACAGCAAGCTCCTAGGTTGGAAGACGTAGATTTTATCCCTGTCTAACCTCTACATACAAAATCTTTCTATTTGAACAAGCTTATTGTTATTGTATGGGCATATAAAACTTGTAATGATTATGATGCAATCGTTGATTTTCTTAAAAAAAATCCTTAAATATAGAAATATTTTTAGGAAATTTTATTTTTTGTCTTTAAATATAGTGTGTATACATTTTTGTTTACAGAAAACACTTTCATTAATAATTGGACGTATTTCCATGGTAAGGATCCAACCCATAACTTCACTTAAATTGACGTAAGTATACCAAAATGGCCTTAATTTCACGTCACGAAAACAGCTGTAGCAAATAGAAAGTAGCATAAGTAGAAAATGACCCTTCGCTCTGACATTTTGCTACAGCTGTTTTCGTGACGTGAAAGTATATGACAGTAAGGCCATTTTCGTATACTTACGTCAATTTAAGTGAAGTTGTGGGTTGGATCCTAACCATGGAAATACGTCCAATTATAGTTAATAATACGTTAATTCCACTGCAATCGCTAGACAACAGTTTCGTTAGTTATGTGTGTTAGTAGTATTTTCCTGTCCTTGTAGTGCCACCAGACATTCTGGACTACCCTACAAGTAGTGACCAGGTAGCACGAGAAGGAGCAAACGTGACTCTGCGCTGTGCTGCTCATGGCGTGCCTACGCCCAACGTGGTGTGGAGGAAGGAGGCTGGCGACCTATTGCCTACTACTAATTTCAGTGACACTCACAGTGAGTTAAGATATCCTTAAAGGAGTAAATCTAGAATACGCATATGGGGATTTACTGATTTCAATTGTCGTACAGAAATAGTAAAACTTATTATATTATTTTGCAACGCCTAAATTTTTTACTAATATTAGAAATGTTAAAATAAGTTTGTTTGTCACGCCTTAAATATTCAGCATCATGAAATTTTGCTTAGACATTGTCAGGGCTACAGAAAATAACTTATTAAAAAGTACCCTTTTTAAAAAGTACTCTTAGTAAAACAGGGTATAAACTAGTTCAATAGATTAAGAATGGATGCGTCTGTATTTGTTTTTCATTATTTTTCCTCGGTAATAAGTTTCAATCTATTTTTTAGATACGTCTGTGAGCGGTGCAGTCCTACATTTAGTTAAAGTATCAAGACTTCACATGGGCGCTTACCTTTGCATTGCTAGCAATGGGGTGCCACCTTCCGTTAGCAAGCGCGTCATGCTCGTGGTACATTGTGAGTATTTCAAATTTTTTAGTATAAAAAATTGACAACTTATAGCAATAATATCCTTTATATATGGAACATATTGCGCGATGTGGATTACGTTTACATTGGTCACTTTTGCAAAAAACAGTATTGCAAATATTAATGCTATGTTAATGCTCTTTGTAAATATCATTGTTTAAAGAAATTCAGTTTCAGGAGGTCGAGTTAGAGTCAGATAATTCACAGTCGTCAGGCCCTATGGCCAGAAAGAAGTAGGTTTAAACCCAACCAATAAGAATTCTAACGACATTTTATCTACCTCGGCGTTATTTTTAAAATTTAATCAGCCAATCTTGTTTGATATCGCTGCTTGTACTTACATGGTAAGACAGTGACTCTGCAAGTGAGCTTGTTTTTGGGCTAGTGGTATTAAGGTGTCTATACGACTATTGAAATAATATATTATTTTTGATAGTTACAACAAAATTGGTCCTCATTTGCCCTTTGTGCTATAATTTTGGGGTGTCATGAAATGAAATGAAAATAACTTTATTCAAATGCACTTAAAATAAGTTGTTTTGAATCGTCCAACATTTTTACCTACCACTTTAACTTTTTAACTGACATGAAGAATGGGCACAAGAAACTCGTCAGCTTTAACAGAAGTAACGAAATTTACCATTATCCACAAAATAAAAATAAAATAACAAAAATACAAAAATATTTTGTTATGACAACATTGTTATGATATCATTATTTCGTTGATTACAAGAAAGTGAACAAGTATCTCTACTTACTTAAATTAAGTATCCCTGAAAATTGCAATAACATACAGGGAATAAACGACAAATTAAAAAAGCAACAAGATATATAATTGTGACGTCTTCAAATGGACACTATACTCATACATAAAACTCAGTGTAATATAGTTAACCCCTTTTCAATTAAAACGTATAGAGAGACAAGTTAAGTCGGGCCTCTCTTTGACGTTAACGTTTACGTTTTATTATTAACCAATCTTAAATCTCTTTCACTTCATTATTTTTTATGATTTATACGACAAACTTAACATGATTTTAGTTAGTGACTATTTTCTGAATATATTTAAATCAAACGTTAAGTGCCTAAGTTAGCAAAACACGTTAGACTTTAAAGATAAACCCACGAATACCAGTTTTGGTCTTAACTTAGTCATTTTAAAATTTGCATGAGGTACAAAGTCACAGTACTCGAAAAGAATCTATTTTAAATTATAAGCTCATTATTATGGCTTACGTTATCGATCTACTATTCTAATTGTTCTTCTATTCGTTAACTGATACGACCCAAAGAGACGTCAATCACAACATTAATCCGCATCGTTCAGAGAAATTTAAATGAATAAGTAATTTTCTCACACCAAATGTCTCCGCGACGAGCTTTGAATCCTCAATCACGTCTTCACTAGATTTGCCATTTGGAGATTTGAATTCTATTGACGATTGTAAAAAGAATTCGGTATATTTAATGTTACTTAATTTCAGATTTTGGTTTGCTTTAAATAAAATCAAACAATGGGAATCTCAATAACTCGCAAGATAAATTCGGTGACATCAAAAATTTACCTATTCTACTGTGCATCCTATCTATCTAGGAGTGAGTAACTTTATTTGATGAGGACATTTTTTTTTTAAATTGTTTACCTCTTTTGGAAATCCCGCCTTAATCTAAAGAAATTAGTCAGGATACAAAATATCTCAAAAATGTGCAATTTAACAAAAGAGACAAATCTAACTATTGCCATACCAAGGCGGTATTTGTGATTAATTTATCAAATTTAGCCAGTTGGCAAATTCTTAAAACAGATACCTGTTTGTTGCTTGTTTTGTGCATTTGAACTTTTTGAGTTGGTATTGCTAACGCTAAAAAGAATTAAATCTATAAAGATCACTAAGAGCAAATGGAAATGTAATTTTTATGACTATTCATATACAGCAGTCTATTTTCTTACAGACAAACGTTACATAAATGTAAACAATCGCATTGTAGCAATGTTTCCCAGAAAGGACAGAAAGACTTGTCATGTCCATAAAAATATTTTTGGTTTCAAGTGAGTTGAAAAGTAATAAATTCATGAGACAGTTCTTTGTAAAATATGGCAATAACTAACAATAAACCACCAGTATTTATATAAACTGTCATATTTTTATTTATATAGAAATAGTTTAAAATAACTCGCTGCTGGCTCAATTTTACAGGACATTTTCTCATTATTAAGCAGTTGTAGAATAATTAAATGCTTAAAATGTAGTAAGTTATTCTTTGAAAGGGCCACTTAGTCGTTTATAAATTAATTAGGAATGCTTTAATCGTCATTTTATAAGCTTACATATGTTACACAAAATAAATACACCCGAAAGCAATGAATCCAGATAACATAAACAAAGCTAAAAATCTGGGAAACTAAGAATTCTAGCTTAACGGATGACACAATTTAATGTGTTTAATAAATAAACATATAAAAATTTATTTCTCACTACGTATTGAATTCATAAAAATTAGCAACACGCATCGTCCGAGCTCATCGGAAGCATGCTCTATCACGGCGAAGTCTGGGCTGCGTACTTTACACTTTTACAGTTAATGTTGACCCAGCCCAGCCCCAAAGCAGAACGAGACGCCAACAGGGAAAGTAGCGCCCCCTACCCTTAACGTTGAGAGGAGAGCAAGGGAGAACCCCCTGCTTGCCAAAGAGGCAGGGAGCAGGAAGAGGAAGCGCGCCATGAGTAACCGGACTGCAGTAGAGGAAAATAGAGCTGCATCTGGGAAGCCGGAGGGCAGCAACAGAGGCAAAGTATATCATGGAGAGAGACAAGGCCGCTGTCTCTCTTCCTGATGTGGGCATAGAGGCTGGCGTTGCAGTGAGGAGCACGGCAACTCATCATTGCGTGCACGTGTTGCACCAGTGGAGTATGAAGGAGAGTCCCACATAAGGTGTTCGCCGTTCTCCCAATTGACGGCGTATGCGTAATACATTCCTCGCCTTAAATAAAAAGGTGTAAACTAAGGAAGTGATCCTGTCTGTCGCTGCGATGGTCCTGGGTTGGAGTCCCGAAAGGGGAAGATGTTTGCGTAATGAACACGACCCAATATTTCTATGAATATTGCATATCTTTGTATCATATATGTATCATTTATGTATATCCGTTACCCTGGTATCCATAACACAAGCCTTTTACGGTGTTCACTTTGGGCTCTGGTAATTGGTGTGATTGTAAGAAATTATATTGTTGTTATTATCTCACTGTAGCGACAAAATATTTGGAACGTTATTTACATACCTTTTTTTACATAACAGAGTAGAAACAACAACAGTTCCATTAAAAAGAAAAGTCCCATTTTTTATTGAAATTGTTTTTAAGTACCTATTTAACACATTTTTTATAAAGCTAGCATTCTTAGATTTCAAGTTTTAAGGTAACTTAACATGACCCGGATTCATTGCTCGCGAATGTAGATTAGGTTGCACATACTTAAGCCAATAACAGATTACTCCAATTCAAATTACAGTGGCGTATCTAGTTCTAAACGGCTATGTAACTTAAGTTATTGGGATACCCTTTTCGGTAAAAGGGCGCAGTTAGGCAACTGCGGTGAAGCCCAGAAGGAAAGAAATATCTCTGACATAATAAAAACAGTCAATGTATTTCGTTACTATTCAGATACAATTGGTGGATTCTCAATCACAGTCGATATCAAATAAGTACATATTTCAGGTTGTGGGTAATTTTTTTATGGCTTTTCTTCCATGAGATTATTTTATTATATGTGCGTTTTGCATCTCAAATAAAATTGTAGTCACTGCGATGTGAAATACATATTGTGATTCTCCACGTCTCCACGCTAAAATAACTCTCTTAGCCTGGAAGTTTCTGAGAAATCTAAATCTTCTTGGCTTTGAGATATTTTGGTTCCCATGGTAGATAGTATATCATCCCAAGTATACGTATACGTATAGTAACTGCGTTTGTTCAGTAGGAATCCACAATCATATAGGAGGTTTTGGGAGTTTTTCCCCTGTTTACAGTATCTGTAAACATCAGCATCACTCAATTTAATATAAAAATGGTGAAAAACTGTAAACTGTAGACTAAACATCTATTTAGTCACAGGCCCTGATATTCGCAGTGGTTTTCGCCCTGCTGCATGACTTCTACTGTTTCTTTTTTGCGAGTACCCTTCTATCAGCCACTTTCCGTGTACTAATCCTATTTATTTAACATAAATTTTCTCAATTCGTCTAGAAGGTTGTCTATAAGGAGTTGTATAGTCTGGTTCTTCGGGATACTGCAGAAAAGCTCTGGGCCTATTAGTTACCCTGCGCTCCAGCTCTTGTAAGTTCATCGGCTTATTTCTTTAGCAATAATTACTGAAATTCCTGGTACTAATTTTAGACATTTTTTTTTTTACCCGACTCATTTAGTTTGTCTTCGTAATCTTTTTCCAATTTCCAACATATAACGTTCGATTTGATGACGTTAAGCGTTGTTTGGCTATCTGAGACGATATAGATTAGATTAGTGTCGCTGGTTTTCGTACATCCCATAATATCTCCTTTTAGGATATAGGGCGTATTTGCCTAAACTTTGTTCACAACTCACATTTTTGCTCACTCTTGAACTAACGCCGTTTATTCTCACCTTCTGACCCATTTTGGACCCCTCTGTAAATCAAACTAGTCCTGCAGCCTTGCAGATATTGTAATCTTTTGACCACGCTTCTCTGATTAGTTCCACAAAGTAATATCTCATAGAGTTATGGAATAGAAACATGACACGCGATACGCATCATTTATACGGCTGATATGGTATTCCTTGTTCAAGCAAGAAATTGTTTCATAGATAGTTTATTAAGTTAATTAATTACATAAAATTTTATTACATAAAATTTTGATTTGATTTCTATAATAGTCGGTGTATTATATAAAATATAAGTTAAAACCAAAAACTTTTAAAATCATGAAACTTAAAATCAATGGAAAGTTTCTAAAATAATAATCTTTACGTATTTATCGTTATTGGAACACGACAAGACTTTTTATCGAAAAACCAGCCAAAGAAAATAAATAGGTGTAACATTATTTGAAGGCCAGAACAACACAGCTTAGCAAAAGTTGTCTTGAAACATTATTTTGAAATTATGCTCGCTCACTTTATATGAACGATGAGGTCAATAAACTTCCACTGTCATCCTGAAAACAAACTTTACATAACTATGCATGTAAATGGTGGATACTGCTATATTTTTCTTATTTTATGTGATTTGTGCTATGATTCCGTATAGCCTGATTGGATTTTGCCCTTCGACAATTAGTAGTATTGAAAATATAAAGGCTTATCTTTTCGTTGTTTCAGTGAAACCTGGTAATGACTGTGCGTCACCGATAATGTATTTTAGAATAGCCGTTTTTTTCGTATAATTGTTTTTCATACTTAATTTTTTTCTATTCGTTCTTGATGTCTAAGCATTATTTAGGACCACGATAACTTAATTTTATTATATAAACATTTGAAAACAATATCAACATAATTTGTAATTATATGTATAAAAATTAAGCTTTTTAGTGGCTTGCATGTTATTATTAAACATTGTAAATAATAAACATATTGATAGTTTAAATGTTTATGTTTTATTATTGAAAAAATATATTAATTTTTATTAAGTCAGCAAAATCTACTAAAATATGTATTAGACTAAAATAAAATTCACTAAAATTCTAGTCTGTGAGACTGGGGTCACCAACTATGAAAGTTAATTTCACGGCATATAAGACATGTTATTTAAATAAACAGGTGCTCTCTCACTATGTTCTGTTAATAATGTGTTCATTGCATCATATCCACTTCTCAATAGCCTCTCTTCATCATTATTATCACTCTATGAATGTCCTCACCGCAAAAGGGCAAAGGCCTTCCTATGGATGAAAACAGCATAGGCTGAATCTTGAGCCCGTCATATTAAGACATTGTCAAAGTAGGCTCAATTCTGCAGCGTATGCTGTGAAAAATAAGGCTTTTATCTGACATTAAAACCTTTTCAGAATTAATTTATTTTGGGGATTTTTAAAAGAAAATTGGAATGTGATCTGTCTCAGTGGAGAAAGTATATTATTCCAGCACTGTTCGACTGATACCGTAATTTGCCTACAAAAGCCACTGTTTTGTGCACTTGGGTCGATAATAGAGGACGCACGATCCTCGACTGTCAGAGCGATGGTATGTAACAAACTACAACTTCTCGTACAGATACCTCCGGTTCTCATAGTTAATAATATCAAATGCCGCCTCAATTTATAAGCGCCTACGCAATTCCATGTTTAGGATAGAAGCTTTATTATTATCAGGTGACAGGTACGTACGTGATGGAATCTTAAATCAAAAACGACAATATGTATTTTTGATTTAACGTATCATCCTCCATGTCCTACCCAATAGACAAAGCCCATAGAGAAGATCACCATAATTACGTTTTAATAATACTGATGACTCGCAGAGCAGCTTTTTTTTTGCTCTAAAAATAACGAATCCTATACAACATCTACAATCGATAGAAGCAGCCTCTGACAAGTCTCAAAATGTGAGTCTCAAATCGTAACTGGCGATCAAATCACGCCAAGATTTAAAGCCTCCATATATAAGCCTAATAATATCCATATTATTTCCACATATCCTGACGCCTGTCCCACTATCTAAAATTTTTGCCGTATGTATGCTTATGCTATATACAACTTAAGGTTTAAGATTCTGACAGAGATCTGTTTAAGGAAATAAAATAATTTCTTATTCAAGGATTTAAATGCTACATTTTTATAAGTGTAGATATTAGAACTACAAAAATTCAACATGTTTTAAGCGCCAGGTGCTCTTATAATTGAGCTACCGAGACCTTAATAGGTCCGTTGAATCTTTCCAAATGTTTGTAAAGTTAATTACTAAAAACCTCAAACAAAATACTTTCACAAGATTAACGTCATCGTTTTTATACAAGAAATAAAAAAAAAATAGTCCGTCCCAATTTAAGACTTCAAAAAAACAGGAGGCTCGTTTTTAGGGAATAGTGTTATCAATAAACTTCGATAAAATATAGTGATTTTCTTTTCCATAAGTTTAAAATTTATGTGCTTATGTTCAATGGTTATTAAAAGTCAACAACTATTTAATAAATCACCATCTAAGAAGCAAAAGTCATGTAATAATCATGGAAGTAATACGTATCGACAAAGTATAACACTCAGCAGTATCTTACAGCCATTAATATTCCTTAAATTAATAAATATTATTTATTATTGCTAGTTGGAGTATGGCATATTCTTTTAAAACATATCATGTATGTTAGCGTATGAGATGGGTAGTTACGTTCCCTAAAATATTGTTGAGCGAAGCGATTGCCGGCTCATTAGTCATGCTCGTGAACAGATGCTACCATGGGTCTCCTTTAAACTACTAGTATTATCGAAATTGCTTTTACTAAGATGTTATCTTGATATTTTTTATACCTATTTTTATTTCTTCACCTGTATTCTATAGTTATAGCTTTCTTATTAAATATTTGCTCGATATTGTTGTCATCAACTACATAATAGAAGAATAACGCTCATATTATTTTGATAATAGACTGTTATATTATACAACATTACATCTTTTGCTCACATTACATTTGGCAATTTAAATAACAATAATTTTGCAAAACTCTCTTCCACATTGGTTCTCTATGTCACTGTTGTGGGCGTATCTAATTAAACGATATTAGTTAATTATCGTCTTTAATTGCTTCGTAGGTTAATATAGACTAATATTGTTTTGTATTGATTATGTACAGTAAATATGTAAAAATATTTGTAAATGTTGGAACTTATGTCAAAGCTGACGAGTTTCTTGCGCCTGTTCTTCTTGACAGTTATAAGACGTCCTGAATGAAGTAGTTAAAAATTATTGACGACTAAAAAGGACTTATTTTA
Organism: Calamotropha paludella; assembly: GCA_927399485.1. Lineage (NCBI taxonomy): Eukaryota > Metazoa > Arthropoda > Insecta > Lepidoptera > Crambidae > Calamotropha > Calamotropha paludella. Next base: position 12,865,038 of record OV656815.1, on the reverse strand, counting down.
AGTGATGTTTGAATAAAGTTTATTTTTATTTCATTCAGACTAACCGGTGCATGTCTAAGCTTTTCGGTGACTAAATGCCCAATGCCACGTGAAAATAAAGCAAAAATAAATGTAAGCTATAATTAACTTTGGCGCTAATTACAAGATATTATACGTTGTAAGTGATCGAATTACAGCCCGGATCTTGAATTTTTATGTTATCTTTTATGTTGCAGACGTCTATTGTGAAGGATTTTCTAAAAGACTCTTTGCAACTTCTACAAGTATCATTAAATAACTAGGTCTGCAATGCATGCTGCTGTTTGCAAATACTGAGCGAAGCACTACCTTACCTTACCTCACCACTAGATATGGGCGTTTTGGCTACTTTTTGAAAACCGTTACGTAACGTTTTTGAAGTTTCCATAACGTTATAAAAACCGTTTTCATTTTTGATTTTCATTACCGCGGTTGACGAGATGATGTGGCTACTGCAAAACGAATGAAAACTAAAACGCTGTTAGCTAACGTAACGCAGGTTTTTGTTTTAGTTTTACGTTATTATGGTTATGACGATATCCCTTTGTGTCCGATAGACTTAGGACTAGTTTGTTAAAATTAAAATATATGAATTAGTAATCTTTAATGGGAACCAATTTTTTGAGCTGTTGTTTAAATATTCGAGATGTTATTATGATCAGTTGGAAAACATATTGAGCAGTTATTAATTTAATGGCGGTTGATTAATCATTGCGACAGTAAAACATGGACAGGAATAAAAAATCAATTAGTCGGTTATTTTGTTATACAATGCCAATTCTAAAAATAATTGAGCAGTCCAATAACTGAATGAGCGGTAAAAATGATGGAATAAGCGGTTCGATAAATAGTTCTGTAGATCATAGCGAGCGGTGACACCCGAACTCAAATTTATTGAGATGAGAAGTGGCGGAAACGACCAATCACATGGTTGGTTAGGTTAGGTTAGGATATAGAATTGCTTAGAATGAGATTTCTTACCGACAAATTCCGATTTATCACTGCCCACACGTAACCGCTCGTTCAATAATTTTTACCGTCCATTTAATTATTTTCCTGCTCAATTATATATTCACTGATCCATTTTTTTATTTTTTATTTCTCATTTTTGTTTACTTTACTGCTTTGTTTTAACTGCTGAACTAGTTATTAAACGTGCCATTTATAATTTTTAACTTACCAAAACTGCTATTTACAACTGCCTCTTTAAATCAGTGCCATCTTTAAAGTATCGTGAATAAATGAGATGTATGAATAAAAATCGTCAGATTTACAATAATTTGTGTTTCGATTTTTTTTGATAATATTTCTTATAAAATTACAAAATTATTAGTTTTATTATTGCATTGCTTTTGGCTCATTTACGCGATCGTGGCGGCCGGCGCGGTGCGGGGCGCGGTTTTTAGTTTTGGTTGCATTGCGTTGGTTATGAGAAAAATGGTTTTATGTTTTGCGGTAACGTTACGTTTCGGTATGAAAATCGAAACGGTTTTTAGTTACGTTTTGGTATAACGTTCTCATGCCTACTCACCACCTGACCTTACCTAACCTAACCTCTCCTTAATCATTAACAATTGCCTCGAAAATATCGCGCACCAAACTGGTAGCCTGTCGCGGCTGCCGCCGCTCGAAGCTAGAAGTTCTGTGAGGCAGACAAGATGATCCGAAAAGGTCTTCGCCGGACTTTGCACATTTGAAATTGAATAATTTTATTTTGCACGTTAACTTTTTGGTTTTGAATTAGATTATTGAAGGGTGATTATTCCCTGATGGTATGTCCGATTTCAAAACTTTTTTAGCACATTAGTTACGACAACGATGTGCTGTCGTAACTAATGTGCTGTGATCAGCTTTTGAATTTTTCTTTCGGTGATTATTCCTCGATGGTATGTCCGATTTCAAAACATTTTTTTGCACATTAGTCACGACCACAATGTGAGTTTTGGCGCCAAATTTTATCAATGTAGTACCAGCGGTTTGGCTGTGATAAGCTTCTGAATTTTTCTTTCGGTGTTTATTCTTCCATGGTACAGTCTATATATTTTTTACATAGCCTATGTCCGTCAGGTTATAATCATGTATGTTCATGCCAAAATTTGTTCGAATAGGTTGAACCATTAAGTAGCAGGAGGGAGACAACCGAAATTTGCGAGTTGTCTAAAAGAGAGTTTCACTCTTTCAGAGCTTCACTCAAAAATGCTTCAAGTTACTATAATAGAACCCGTAGGAACCACTAAATGTGTAAATAGTAAATAGGTAAATTTAATAAAGTTGGGTTTTGATTTTATTCGTGAGAAGGAAATACTCAATATGTTTTTTTTATAAAATTCTTATGACAGACGCCTTCTGATCTTGACATAAAATTATCTAAATAATATTTACGTGATACCTGTCTCAGGATATAACTAGCTTCTTTTGTTTGAATTATAATATTTTTTGTTAACTACGAATTGAATAATTCAATTTAAATTTCGTTCGTTTGTCTTTTCCAAGAATCGATGAGATGAAGAAATTTTTCTTTGCCCACCTAAGATTTTAGGCATTTCGTGAGGTAAGTATAATATGAAGACGTAGTGGGTTTTCCGGAATTCGAAGATGCGACGACAGCATTTTTATATATGCAGGTACTCATCAACCTGCTTTTGAACCCTGGGTCGAAATAACATATCTTCAAGAGACAGGGTTTCCTTTTTAGATGTATATTTGGTGATCTTACGATGACGAATTCCATGTTTCTGTTTGGAATTTTTCTCCCAACGCTCTGAGGCTTAAAAATCGAAATCTTTAAATTGTTGTAAATTTCTGTTTGTAAATTGTTGATAGTTTTGTCGAGCTTCAAAAACAATCAAAAGTCCATGAATCGATTATTGCATATTTATCAAATTCAGTTCCTCCTTTTTTACATCCTTCTTCCATTTTGAAAGATACTCTCTTTTTTTAAATGACTGCATCCTTTTTCCTGTAGAGTTGCTAAACTCCATGAAAGGTGTGCCTCAGCAATGTTAACAACCTTTGTTTTATAATCCAATGAAATGTAGTCACTAGGTTTGCTTTTCTTATACTCGGTCTCGTATTCTTCTATTGGTGAATTATCATAAACCATATCAAAACTTGCTTTTTCACATACTTCATTAATATGAATCAATTCTTCATCATAAATTAAATAATTTTCATTCCGAATTTCTAACTTCGTATCGTACAATTTCTCACCAATTGATATTCCATCTTCAAGAACTATAGATGAAGACCCTGATGCAATTAAATTATTTTCATAAAGAAGACCTTCATAATAACTACTACTGCATTTTGATGACGATTCAGGAAGTTCTTGGCTTTTTGACATCTTTCCAAAAAACTTTCGACTTTCAAATCCCAACGATTCCAAAAAAAGTTTTCACTTGAAAGTCAATCAAGGTAAACTTTTAGTAAATCTGTAACTGTTTCAAGTTCAGTGGAACTTTTTTCACTTTGGCCATTTAGATAATTGACTACATTCCGCAAGCTGGCTACATTCCAAAAGCTTAAGTACAAATGTACGACAATTTCGGTCTCTACTTTTTAGCAAAACATTATAAGTGTTAAAACATTAAAAACTGACTTCTCGATTCAAGAAACAAAGTTATAATAAATAATCAAAGACACCAATTCAGTTTAATTACTCACTAATTGTAATGATTTGTTTAACAATAGGTACTGTTAAATTAAGTGGATCATATTTTTACTAAAAAATATTTTTGTTGTTGTTATTTTATTTTATTTAAACGTTTTTGGATAGAATCATCGTTTTTCCTCTGTCGCTCTAAGACGATTATCACTTTCACGTGACAATGTAAGTCTGACCGATTTTTTTAAGAAATAAAAAAAATATATAAAAATCCATAGAAAACAAGAAAACGAGGGGGAAAAACGTAAATAATGTTTAAAAGAACAATAAAAACTTCAAAACTGCTGTGTGGGGTCAATAAATACCCTGCCTCAGTATTTTCCCTATTACTTTCCTTCCACAGATAAGACTAAATAATATTCTGCCTTAAGTTTTTATTTTTTCTTTAAAATTATTAATAATACAAAAATACATTAAAAATATATGAAAAATTTAAATATTTTTCATTTATTAATAAAAATAAAGGGAGCTAAAGATTAATTTAAATTATTTTCTAGAGTTTAAACGTTGATTTATAGATTAGGTATAAATCGACGGATTTTAAAGATTTCCTAAGTTGAGTACAAACTTTAAAATGAAGTGTACTTTTTCGTAAAAGTATCTATATTTATAGTAGTTTATTTGTAAGGTCTGGTTTAAATAAAACAACTTATTTAGGTTTAAATAAGTTGTTTTATTTAAACGTTACATTACACGCAGAAGTCCAAGAATTAATAAGTTCTAGTTCACTTTTGAATTAGATTTAGTAACTTGATCCTAAAACTAATAGAGAACTAAACTAATTTGTGTTGTCATTCGATTCTTGTAATAAAAAGATGGGTCTCGAAACTCGTACTAAAAATAGTCCGTGTGGAAGGGAATTCTTGTATTTGATCGTACCATTTTAGCCCCTTCAAAAATATGAATAATTAATGAATTCTCTCATCCTTCAATTCTTTTTTAACTTTCAGTAAAGTCTGTGTAAGAAATAGAGCCCGCGCTATCGATATTTTTTTTACTTTTTGCTTAGATTTTAATAACAGCCGGTAATTTTATAAAATCACCTACCATGATGCTGATATAAGCCGATTACTTTGATAGTTCACTATTGTCTCCATTACTGATTGAATGAAAACATCAAAGAGAGAATGGTATAACTGCACCAATGGTATATCTTCCCAATTTTTAATAATTGTAAGTGCTATTCGTTAAGAATGCATACACTAAGTATTATTTTGTTATCTCTTATTTGAAAATTAGAATATGAAAAGAACACTACACATAGTTGTACTATTATTTCTCCAAATCTGATGTACATACAAAATGCGGCACGTAGCCAGTGAGGGGGAAGTTATATTATGTTAACCGTGGCACAGATGCTTAGAGAACTAAGTTCCAGCGGTATCGTATACGTAGATTAGTACTACTACGTATTACCTAATTTGTGTTAGTTGCTCAACTTAAAACCTAGGGTAAAGGCAACGATAAACGGAATTGAACTCGAAAATAAGAGTGAAAACCAGTAAAAAATAAAGAAACATACTGAAATGAATATTACGTATAATTAAAAAAAAGTCTAGCTTATCCAGGGATAAATATTAATGAGTATATAGACAAAGTGACGCTTTTTTTTTGAAATAAATATATGTTACAGACAGATAACTTTAGAATTATGAAAAAAAAAACTGTCTTCTTCATAGGCACTGTCAATGTTCAGTCATTCAAACACAGATTTTAAATAATTTGGAATGAAGTGTGATAGCGCTACTGCCCCCATGATAACATAGATACTTTGTTTTTTTTTGTTTAAAAATAGTAAAACCCAATTATCTCATAGAAACAATTTCATACACGTTAGTAGTGTGCATTTTGTCTGAAAACGTACTTTTTAATATATTTACTGGAACCGTTAGTAATGAACTGCTATACAAGTAGGTGTTCTGTTCACATAATAATAGTAATGAAAGACACATAACCGAACATTGCTTATCTCGCTGCTTCAGAAGTATTAAAAAAACCGTACCAAATAAAATAAGAGACTATTTTTAAACTTAAAAATTTGGCTAGGATCTGTTTATTTATTTGGAAAGCGTTGTGGAATTAAGAGCTTGTTGAATGTAAAAGAACACAAAACATATTAGAAAGACTTTGACAAGTTACTACTATTTCCTACTGAAGCTAGGACGAAAGATTTTAAAACCACTCATGATAACTTCAAGTTGCTTTGAAGAATTATTATTCTTCAAAAAAAAAAATATTATATTTAATAATAATATATATAATATATAATAATAATAATATAATATGTGTAGTCGTAGAACCGAAACGTTAGCGCGATTCATTTGGGTACAGCGAAATCTAGTTATAATAAAAGTGATAACACTACATAACACTCATTTGCGAAACGAAAACACATTCAATGGCCTCCGTGGTCGAGTGGCTCGCATACCGGTTTACATGCCATTCCGAGGTCCTGGGTGGGCTGGGAATATAAAATGAACGTGTATGTGCTTGTGTGTGTTTTCTATATTGGTTCAGGTCTGGGTGTTGAAGTACCGCCATTGTTTCTGAATTTCATAACACTCATGCTTTAACTACGTAACTTGGATTCAAAACAATGTATGTGATGTCTTATTTTATGGCTTGGAAATAATTACTTTTTACATGAAATATATGTAATACTTTTGTGTTAAATACTGTTTTAAAAACACTTAATTTTTTTCATACTTAAAGACACTAGAATGCCCAATATTATGTTTAAATATGACTGAAAGTTTATTAAAACATAAATATTCAGGTTTAAACGAAATAAAAAATGCTCAGAGAGCCAAAGAGTGCTCATTCGTTAGAATACAGTAACTAGTAAGTATATTTACATTATGGAGGCGAACGTTACCGCAAAAGTGGGATGCGGTTCCTCTTTATTACTCCGCCGTTCCTAACATCGTAATACCTGAAACGACTATGCAGTGCAACCATTCCGGCAAATATTTTCTTTCTTTTAAGTTGTTGTACTATTATTCTTTCAATAAGACTAGTAAAAATAATATTTTATTTTAATATTGTTGGTTAAAAATAAAATAGAGAAATTCACCAATTATGGAATAAGTACTCGCGACTTCTAGTAAGCCAAAGTAAAGATTAGACATGAAATCTAAGGTGGTTTTTGCAATTTGTTTTACTATTAGCGCGTTCGGCATATGATTGTGGAGGATAAGTCACGTTCGCAAGGACTGGTCATCGGGTAGTCTCGAGCTCCTCTATGCTTCGAAAGTCACCTTAAGCTGTTGATCCCAGCTGTATTACCAGTCATTAGGATCCATCAAATCGCGTGGGTCCTGCGTTGTCCATTCATTGAAAAGTTAATGTTGATTCATATATACTCTAAGAACACAAATTTGTTGTTTGTGTGTTTGTCTGTCCGCTCTTTTTCCATTGTATCAACTAGCTGACCCGGTAAAACGTTGCTTTGGTAACGCGTTACCGGGTCAGCTAGTCTATAATCTAAGAACACAAATTTGTTGTTTGTGTGTTTGTCTGCCCGCTCTATTTCCCGCTGTTTTTCCATTGTATCAATTAACGTTACCATAGCAATGCGTTACAATAGCAACGCGTTACCGGGTCAGCTAGTAAAACCCAAAAATTACAATAAAGGGTAGTAATGATTAGTTTTTATAATTTCAGATTATTTACACTAATCAAACGTAATAGTTTAATTAAAAAGAGATGTATTTTAATACTTAATTAACAATAAGACATAAACATCAAAACTTTTATTACTCGGTTAAAATTACTGTTGTACATACACTTACCCATATCGCATAACCTATATATTATGCAAGCCAATAAACTTACGGATCCTCAGATAATAATCGCTGGCGATGCCAAGCATTCGAATTTTACTAGTATTAAACTACACTTATAAAAACTAAATTAAATGGGACAGTCAAAAATATGACAACGGTGAGCGGTTTATAAATATTCATAGAAATATGAGGAATGACACTTATCTATTTTACAGTTCCGCCAATAATGACAATACAAAATCAACTAGTAGGAGCAAAGGAAGGGGACACCGTGTTCTTAGATTGTCACTCAGAGGCGTTCCCTAGGTCCATTAATTATTGGACAATAAACGATCAAATCATATCACAATGTAAGTATTTACACCTTCATCTTGCTATTCAAATAAATACTGAATCTAATGCAAATATTAAGTGTGTTAAACTAAGTTCATTAAAATCCACCTCTTTAGTTTCTCATGAGAATATGGAGCTTTTTAGGTATTTAAAAATAATATCATTTTTACAATTATATATTAAGATATTTGCGAGTAATATAGTATGAATTATGGATATTACAGTTATTACTGTAAAAAAACTGAAGCGATCTAAGTTAATAAATAAGACTAATATAATTTTCAAATCAATTTTATTGGTTTCAAAACAATATATTTACTATCGATAATATGTTTTATATTTAATACTTATTATCGATCAATTCAGATCGCTTCGGTTTTTTAAGTTGTTGTTTTTATGCTTTCCGTAGCAACCTTTAAGTAATGCAATACTTAACTTAAGCAGTTAACATTCTTTAGTTTCTCACATGTATCCCTATACCTTATTGGTTATTCTAATAAATAAATTAATATATATTTTTTTTATTTACACGTTCTCGATTCTACCTACGCTTTAATATCAATATAATCATTTACACATCAAGATACGTGTAATAAGTGTGAAATTCAATGTACATTAATATAAATTTACGAACAGTCTTAAAATAGATATGTATATAGTTACTGAATAATCAGTTTTTATTTCTTTCAAAAGTAATAATCTCCCTCTTTCAGTTGTTTTTCAGTTGCCAAATGACACACTTTGTACCGAAGAATTCAAAATTATATAGATAAAGGCAACTTTCCTATATTTGTATAGTTCCTTTGATCATTAAGCTTTCGATTGAGGTCATTTTAAAATCTTTTGTCAGTATCTAGATCGTTTCAAGATTGCTTATATTTCCGTAATATTTGGAGCTATATCTAATATTTTATTGAAACCTTACCCTAATGGATGTGTCATTGGTATTATGTACGCGTATTATTTTCTTTATGATGTAGCTATTAATACAAACATGGATAGTCCATTCACGCTTTTCATTTTCCAACACAAACTGATATTACCATAATATACCATTATAATGTACCCTTTCAGAGAATGGAATAAGCATTGTGTTTGCCTAATCACTTCATAATAACAATATCCATTTCAAAAAAATTGTTACTTAGAAAGAAAACATTTAGGTACTCAAAAGTACGTGCTTAAATAACAAAAAATTGTTTTGAGGAGAAATTAATAGTACTTGAGCTTAAACAAAATGGTATCTACAGTTTAAATATAAATCAGTATAATTAAAATTATTTATACTTATTTTATTTCACAGCGGACAAAAGATTCGAAATAATTTCAGTGGAAAGAGGTTACGAAGTTGACATGAGGCTAAAAATCAAGAAAGTGGGAAGATCTACCTTCGGTACTTATAGTTGCATATCAAAGAATTCCCTAGGTGACACCGATGGAACTATCAAATTATACTGTAAGTATTATGTACAATTCAATATAATTATACAATGATGCTGGTAAAAAATTCTTAAAATGTGTTACTTGGTGTAATTAAAGCAGTGTTATTAGTAGATACTTCTACTTTGTGCTTTAAAAATCCTTTAGACAATCACTATTAATTCTACTTATTACATTTTGTATTGTGATTAGCTTAATTATCAAACAGATAACCTTAACTGCAAGTCACCCTTTTAATAGAACTCTTAACTACGGCACACAGTAAAAGAAAAAACATTCAAAATTAAGCTTAAATTTTACAGTTAAAAAATTCTGTTAAAAGTTTTTAGTTTTACGACAAACTAACTCCCTGAGTATTAACAATGTAATAACAGTGTATTTTATGTAGTCTAGTGTGATATGTTTAAGTGTCACTACATTAGAGAATGTTTTTGATAAGTTGTAATCAAAAATCAAAGTACCCCATAAACCTATAATAGACGTATTTTGCACAACACTGAGTTAACTAATTGTTTTCATTTTGACCTTGTTTCACCCCTTTAAAGTGAATCACGAGGAATCAAATACTTGAATTAAAGTAAGGCAACACGATACACCAATCAGACTAACAGCTTACATTCAGTTTACACGTATCTTTAAGTATGGTAATGCCATTGCGGCGTCTCGACGCGTCAACGATTTTGATTCATGATCTCAGTCGTAACACATAAACTTCTGGATGGAGGCCTTAAAATGATTGCCATAATCTCTAAGTTTGGCAGGCGAATTAGAGATTGCAGTAAAAGTAGCGTCACAGTTTCCTTATTCACAAATTGTTGATGCCCAATTTGTGGTGGACGGATGGAAGTGTATGGTGATTCCCTTTAATATCATTGCGCACCTTTTGACACCTTTACATGTAAAGAGTTGGTGATATTCTACTCTGCGGGACACCATATAGAAAATTTTAGGTTTAAAGACATCTTTTCTTATACAAATATATGAATGTACATTTACCATGAGATACAAAATACTTACACTATTTAACACCAACATCGTGTCCTGTTTCTAACTTTATCATGATATTGATTTTAGAGTATCATAATTTGAGAAAGAAAGTACATGAGTGTGAGAAAACAAAATAATAAATATTAAACAAATGAAAAATTATCACTTTCCATAGCGTACCTCTCATAATTTTAAGCTAAAAATCATGTGATTGGTGTTTATATTTTTAAGAGCTTCCAAACTGAAATCCTAAAAATAATGAGTAAAAATATTAAAATCAAATATACAAGTAAATATTAGACGGTAAAATCATCTGTAAAAGCCAAACATTAATTTAACTCCTGTTGATATGAGACAATTAAAAATATTATATATTTAAAGTAAAATAGTGTTAAATAAGTGTTCTGCAAAATAAACGTAAGTGTTTCACTTTAACGAATGTCAAGAATACGTAAAATATTCACTATCTATCGTAAGAGTTCTTTCTTTTTTGCAAAAGATCCCAAACGTTACTCAAGTCATTCAATTAAACCAACATTTGTAAACGAATTTGATACAAAACCCATTAGTTGAAATACCATCTGTACATTCATGTAAAACACGATTTCCTTTCTTCATAATGGGCATCTAAACTAGTAACATGATATTTTGGCCCGCAAACCCTTACAATAGCTAGGAGCCGCACAAAATGAAATCTGCAGACTTCATTCTGCTATCCAAGATCTTGTAAAATATTATTAATCAATCTCGGCTAAATTGAGAGGGCCTTTCCGGTTGTGCGTTTTGCACGATTTTATTTTAAAATTAGCACGTATTATAATGTATTTAATCAAACAGGTTTGCACATGTACTATATCACTATACTATATGTCAGCGACAAATTCCTTATTCTAAAAAAAGCCAGATATTTACTATGTCTATGAGAAGGCGAACCTTCCCTGATTAATTATTACCATAATGATCATATATATCCCTTTATTGTCCGAGAGGAATTCAAGTTACTCCCCATCGAAAGTACAGCATTAATGTGTTCCGACCTTAGAGTACTCCGACATAACCACCTTGGACTTTTTAAGAGAGCATCAGAGGACACCTTCTGGTGTTTTGATTCACTTGTCAACACTCTTAAAGGTTCATTGACACTTAGTGGTTAATAGTTCACCATAGTGTCCACCGTCTGCCTATGTAGTCTGATATATACTTTTTAACAGTTTTCATATCTATTGAACTAAGCATGTTCATCTTAAAATCGGTATCTGCAGTCATTTAATTCTCAGAAGCTGTTCATATTGTATATTTATAGCTGTTAACGATTCCAGTTCTTTTTTTTTTAAACAAAAAATATCACATATGTGCTAGGTCTAAGTAGACTAGGTCATAAGTGTGCTAGTAGCACCATCCAATATCGGCTCGGAGGCGTAGTTGTTTTTACACAGGTATTTCATACCTTGTACTAATATTGCATTGTAAATGCAAAAAAGAAATAAAAAAACACCTTCCAATATTTAATCGAAAACCATAATAACAGATTATTATAATAAATTTAGTATGAGCTATTTAACATATCATGTATGAACGTAAACTATCCCAACACTACGGTCAATTGCCGTAATGTAAAACTTTTACAGCATTCAAAAATATCGTAAATCAAATTTAACAATTTATTTTAATTTTGTTATGCACAAACCAAAATGTACCTAACAAAAAAGTGCATAATTACATTATTTTGCACAAGTTTTTTTCTATCCTATCATACAAAATTATTGTGCCGAGAAATTGAGAAATATCAAAAGATAAAGAAATATCTCAAATTTGGTGGACTGCAAAGTAACAAATCCCGCTTCCCCAAAAAGATCGAGATTTTATTTATATTGGTTGAGGCGAGATAAATTATTATTAAACACATTTAGGCAAGAGCCTTCCAAATAACGTATATAAAAACACAAATTTTCATTCACAAGTGTATTTTTATTGTAAAGTGTATTTTCCCAACTCCTAGATAAATACTAAGAATACCTTTTTTCATTAGAAACACAAAATTCTCATATTTACATTACGATTCGACACTGAAATTGCATACACGCCTTACAATCTCCTTTGTTCTGTACTATTGTTTTAGCAGTATACAATACTTTAGGTATTTTTTTTTCTATCAGACAAAGTAAATAGATATCAGCAATGTTGTCATTTTTTTTAGGAAATATTGTTATTCTAAAAAGATACAGATTACATAAAAAATATTTACATTAAATAAGATTCCTTCTTTATCTCGCCTGATATGACGCAACATGCATCGCATCGTTTAAAGCAGACATAGATAAAAAAATTGTGATTGGATTAGACGAATTCCACGTCAGCAGATATAGGGACTCGCTAATACAAGATATTAAATTATTTAATTGTGAATTAAAAAACCAGATCAATATTTATATTAGAAATATTATTATTACCCATTACCCGAAAAATGTTTAAAAAGTTATGTTGGTTGAAGTAGATGAATGTATTTTATTCTTAAGAGTATTTAATGCGTACGTTCTAAATTTATCTAATCTAATCACTGAATTTACTTGTGGTATCAGAAATATCCCTGTAGGAAATTCGGGATGTAAAAAAAAATTAGAAAAGTAACCTTCTTAAAGTAAAAGTAAACATAGAATACGGAACACATCGATGTGTTTGGAACACAATGACTTAATTAAATAGTTAAGTAGTGAAAAATTTAAAATCAATGTCACAAACGAGCATTCTTTTACAGCTTTATCTGGCAAGTATGAAGAAATGCAATACAACGAAGTGGAATTTGACGAAACTCCAGACGTGAGTGAGCTGGAAGCGCTCAAGCGGAGCTATGGGGCCAGTACTTCACGCGCAGGCTTACACTTCGCTCTACTATTGCTGCTTGCCCTGTTATAATACTACTTTGTATATATGGAATATATTGTTACAATTACCTTTTATCTTTAGTTTCATTTATACTTCTTATCTAAATTTGTACATTTAGTAAGGTGAATACAAGATCAAAGATGATTCAAGAAGAAATGGACAATCGTTCTTTGTTTTATACAAATACATGGTTATATTATTCACATCATTTGTCTCTTATCAAAGAACTTTCTGTAGTTTAAAGTTGGTTAGTTAGTAGGGAGATTTGGTTAGTTCTGTTAGTTAGAAAAAAATACACGATCATATATATTTGTTGGAAAAGAATAAAACATCAGAAGCAAAAAATATTTTAAAAATAAAATTATAATTAATTTATTTAAATAATATTATAATTAAATAACAAACTAACCTTTTTTATCTAAACTCATCTTATTTAATAATTGCTCAATGTATTTCTAATTATAATTGGGGTTAATAATAATAATTACAATAAAGTAATTATACCGATCACAACGCACATGGCAATTACATTAATTATCGGGAGCATTTAAAATAATTACTACGCTTATATATAGTGACACTCCGAGATGCCAATGACAGTCCGAGTGTGTTTTATTACATAAACAGTTGTCTGTGCAACAAAACACATCCATTAGAAATACGTGCATCCTGAAGGCGGGAGAAGAAGGCGGTAAGTCCTCATGGATATCTATGTACTAACTCTTATTGGTTAAACACCATCCGCGGTTGGTCTTTTACCCAGGAATGTACATAAGCCTCCATCGGAAGCGACCATCCCCATACTGATGGATGGCGAGTGCGCTAATCACCTAGAGGAACTCGCACATGTGGAGTGGGAACCGGGGCCGAGAACGGGGGTCGGTCAAGATGATAAATATAATCAGTACGGCTGACTTGCAGAAGAAGGAGAAGAAGATCGGTCAGCCGGACAGGGGGACTAGGGGTGACCTGAAGAGTCAGGATTGGCTGGTGTTTTGGTGATTTTCTGGGTCCCTAATAGGAGGTTCAGGTCGGCCGAAAATTGGTTTGGTTGGTCCATCAAGACTGACTTTAGCCTTCGAAACATAGTGAAAGCATCAGTGAGGTCTTACTGTGCAGCGATCCACTTTAGAGGCTTCCGATGGCAGTCTGCCGTTTTAAAGAAACGTTCAGACGCCTTTGGAAGGAATTGTTGCAGAGTAAGAATATCGAGTTCCCTGTGTAGAACACAGGGAACTCCGCATTGCGGGAGTACCGAGGGGCGTTGAAAGCCCTATAAAAGTCACATAGACTGCGTCTATAGACAAAACACGACATTATCAACACTACTTAAAATACGAAAACATAATGACAGCCTTTAAAAGACATAAATATGAAATTTAGTCGATAGCTATACACACAGCGAGTTTATGAATTCCCACAAGTTGAGTCTTGATCGAAACTCTAATTAGTAACGTCGAAAGTTTGACCCAATAGTTCATTATTTCGGCTCCTTGGATATTAAAATTTAATTTTAATTACTTCCATTAAAAAGAATACTTATTAAATCATGAACATTCTGAATAACACAACGCTTCACTCTACCGATTATCACTAAACATACTCACACGCACACACAGAATAACATTTTAGAAGAAAAATAACTAGTATTTCTAGCAGAGGTCACGACATATTTATATTACAATATTATAAAACACTCTTTAACACACACAACACCAATTTTTTCTTAAATCTCTTCAGTAGCAATATGACGCTTCTGATGGTTAGTGATAAAAAGCGTACTGTAGTTTATTTTCTTTATAAAGTTCATCATGGGTCAAGATAACCACGATAAATCAAAGTGGTTAAATTAGTCCGCAGGCTGAAGAGGCCGTGAGCTCAGTCGAACACAGAGGAAAATATGAAAATGCCAATAATAATAACGTTTAGACATATTTGATTTGTTAGAGAAAATTGCCAGAGCTGACATATTATTAACGCACTTAAATATTTCATCTAGCAACAGTAATCCGATTTTATACCCAAACAGGCTTAAGTGCGAGTCAAATGAGCTACTGAGAATGATATAAAAATGGGAGAATTATAGGTATCAATATTATATTAGCTATTTCTACAGAACCCCCACATAACAAGCAAATTGAAAAACAATATTTTTATCAGATTAAAAATAAACTAGAAACTATAAATCGTAAGATTCAGCTTTGTTTCAGTGGGGACGTCATAGTGATATATCATGCATGTCGTGTCTTGGGAGTTCTATATTTCATGTTTGTTAGACTGCGGGAAACAGGGACTTCGGCCACCTGCGCTCGGTCACGAGACGATGCTACTACGACTATTTTGCAACAAGAATGTAAATTTGTCACTTGAAACGCCTGAAACTGTCGTGAGTATATCTAACAGCCACTTTATGACTCTCTTGAAATTGTAAGGAGCTCCATTAGAATTCATTTCACACACATTCCTGTGATATTCGAACTCAATTGCTGTTTCTCCATTGTAATTTCTATACTAAGTAGGCACCGAATATCAATCAGTGTATTCTATATCTGTTGATTCAAAACAACAAAAGTCGTAGAAATGATTTTATTTGTATTGGTTAACTTGGATGTTATTATACTTTGTCAAAGCAACTTGAACGGTGAAACTAAATATGTTGTAGATATTACTTTTTATTGATTCATTTGGAAGATACACGAGTACTATTGTGGTTATTTTCGGCTCAGAACAATTCCTTGTTAAATTGTAAAAATAATGAAATTTTTCATACATAGCGGCGCTAAAAAGCATGATAATGAAGATTACCAGTATACATAATAGAAGAATGGCGAAGAATTTAATTCAACAATGGGATATTGTTGAAAGTAATTATATTAAAAAAGGTACCTGATATAAAAAGTAATAATATTTATGTACGTGTAATACTGAGATAGTGCGCAAGGGGATAACATTAACACTGCTATCACTGCTTAGTACTCAGTTAGATCAAAATGTAATACATATCTTAGGTAATAGTTATTTATACTCATCGTATTACCGACCTCTAAAAAGCATAACAAATTTCGCTCTTTGAAGCGTTAAGAAAATGTTTAGCATCTATATTTCTACTCTTAATCTATTTGTGAAACCTTTACTCAGTGTGCTGCTACTAATTAACATAATATATTCTTCTTGATCACATTTTTCACAAAAACAGTTTACGTCTTTAGCTCTTATGTGTACATAATATGTATTTTCTCTACCGAAAGCCATATTATGACTGACTCGATAGATTTTAAAGCGGTCTGGTTTCGTTCGATCGATAGATTCGGTACAGGAACAAAAACGAAACTAAAACCTACAGAAAATAACTAAGTGAAATGGCTCCCAGCACAAATACAAAAGATTGTTTATGAAACATTTCATTAGAAGTACACGAGCCTTATCTGCTTTTAGAAAACAAACAATTGAATCTTCTACAAAAGCCCTTCGAGTTCAACATTACGATGAAATCTTTATCATTGAGCAGATATCACAAAATCCAATACTTTAACTTAATCCAGAAATAAAAGGAGCTCTAAATCTGACACGCGTACGACACCTACACCCTTGAACTGTAACCCCGAATCTTTATCCTTTAAAATATTTGAGTATACATTAGATTTTGACAAGAGCGGCATCACTTTCAAAGAGATGTATCTGAGGCAAGTCACGTGTATCCGGTGCGGATGCCTAGAACGGACAAGTGGCTTCACTTGCAATTCACGCCAGCTAGGGTAGGCTCACTATCCCTGTTCGTGATCTGAGATCTTTAAAAGGGTTGCGAAGCCATATTATTAGTTGCTGTAGGTATGGCTGTGCGCCCGTATTAGAAATTATATCTTCAAAATTTCTAAATAATATAAATTACTATTAACTGAACACATTGTGAAGTTATAATTTTATCTAACAATAATTATTATAATTGTTTTATATTTCTTACATTCACACTTATTACACTAGCCCAAAGTAAGCACTGAAATGCTGGTGTTATAGATAATAAAGTAACGGATAGACAAACATATATTACGAAAACAATATTTTTTATATTTACCCATACCATAACTCAGGTACTAATGTACTAAACAAATAAATGTCTGCGTCTACCTTGACTATTTGGCATCGCAGGTAGAGAGAGAGTAGAGGCAGAGAAGGTGCCTATTCACCCTGGCTTTAAAAACAGACAAGTTATAAGTACTTGGAAATACAGACGCAGGGAGGGAGGTCCACTCCTTTGCTGTGCGCATTACAAAAGAAGTAGAGAAGCGCTTGGTGCGACAGGGAGACCTTGATTATAAGGATATTTAACGCTACATTTGCAGGGTTTAATAAGTAATAACTCTATCTCTCTTGCTCTCTCTCTCTCTCTCTCTCTCTCTGTGTGTGTGTGTGTGTGTGTGAGAAACAAAGACATATAGTCGAACATAAACATTAAAACCATAGTGCTACTATAACTGGCAGTACCATACTACTACTGGGACTGGCATCGTCGACCACTTCTTTAAAATTAATATTTTGTTTTAAGAGAACATTGTTGATAGATAAATCATTATTCTTCGCATTGTTAAAACAAAGACGTATATGTAGATATTAGGTATCTAGTACATATATATTTCATAACTGTGAACGCATAGGCAGTAAGGCATAAGGACACTGTTGATTCAACAACCAATTTTCGTACATCACTTAAACGATAACATTATAAAAAATTAAACTATCAAAATATTACTCGCCTCTTATTTTTATACGAGACCGGAAATAATAATATACAGCCTTCTATTAAAACTCTAGAAAACCTTCAACATATAATAATAAAATGATGTTATTCTTACAAAACCTTCTTGGTAGGCCGATTGCAACAAAATGCGAGATTGTCCCAAAAACATAAGGTTAGAATTAACACTATTTTATTTCTCAGAGGTTAAATATTCGATTGTCTAAATAATCACTATACTTTTTGAAGATAAGTTTTAAGACGCCTTGTACGAATGCATTTAGTGAAGCACGAACGGCCATTCAATGCGAGTCGACCTTTCCAAGTCAGCCGCGTGTACTCCGTGATCAGAAATCCTCAATAGATACTTTCCCATGTTGTAAGAAAAATAGATCTAATCCCAGTAAAATATTTAGAGTAAAGTTAAGTTTTTCAGGTGTATTTAATAAACCAACTTTTAGGATAACTAATAACACTACAATTATGATTTATCTTCTGATCTCATTTTATTATGTATTTCGTTTTACAGCATTCATAAAGAAACCTTTAGTTCGATAAAACGTTACCGTTTTTTCTATAAATAATAATATTTCTTACATTCACACAAATTAGCCTAGCCCAAAGTAAGCACTATAAGGCTTGTGTTATAGATACTAGGCTAACAGATAGACATACATATATGATACATAATTAAGTAATATTAATAGATATATATATGAATACCCATGACCCAGGTACAAATACAAACAGGACAGGTAAAAATGCTCGTATTCATCACACAAACACCTGCCCTTCCTGGATTCGAACCTAGGACTGTGCAAAAGGCAGTATCGCTACCGTTACACCAAACAGTCGTCAAAAAAAAACCATTCATCCTATGTAATTCAAATACTGATAAGCAATTCTACTTAGTATAAAATAATACCTAGGTGAAATTTAACTCACCACCTCAGACCAATTTGTGCCAACGATTATAGCCTCTAACAAAACCACAGCCCCGCGAAGATTTTCAGTCTCGTTAACAATTAACAACACGATTTCAATATTACAAAGAGTCGCTACGCGTGTGAAATTAATGTGGGCAGTGAGCTATTATACCACAATTTAGCGACACCATTAACCCCAAACACTTAATGAAATTATATTGGACACGCGACAGTACTTCACGGCTGATGTAGAAAAGTCGTGGTCGGTCAATATTTTTTAGTGTAACCTTGAATCTTGTCACAAACACTTTCTTGAGTTTACAAAGAGCTAGCATTGTATTAACTATGTTTTCTTAAACAGGTCTAACAAAACTATTTATTCCTATACTTTGTCCAATGTAGGATGATACTTTTGACAGGTGTCACTTCCTTATCGCTACGTACTAAGGTTGCGTTTGTTTCCTTATGTTTGGCTTGACATTGCAATAGCAACTTTATACCCTCTATATAGGTGTCAACTGTCAAAAGTATCATCCTACATTGGACAAAGTATAGTTTAACATCGTAACTTCCCAACTAATATTATAAATACGAAAATGAGTATGTTTATTACCCTTTCATGCCTTAACTACTCAACCGATCATCACGAAATTTTGCATTCACTTTGTCAGAGGTAAAGAAAGGGACATATGGCTTGTTGACCCGAATAATCTGTAAACCTTAGCTATAAATGCAATACAACAGAAGAAAACGGTTTTTCGTCTATTTTGAAAACAGTGATATTTTGACTTATATAATGCTTTTTCTACCGTTCTAACTTATTTTAAACTAAACATTTCTTACATTAAGTACGTATTTCATTATATATGTTACAGTCAAAACTCATAACCTGTCAAAACCACTTTTGACTGCAAAAATTAGGCAAAAGTACTTTTGACCAACTACCTTAGTTAAAAACATTTTTGACTGATTTTCGCAGTCAAAAGTGGTTTTGCCTGATTTAAAAATTTAGATTGTCAGTCAAAACTTATAAATAGTTGAGGTGGTTAGGTTAGGTTTGGTTAGGTTAGGTTATTTTTATTATTGATATTGATATTTTTATTAATTTTCTAAATCAAAATCTCAATTTAATAAAAATATGTTATTTGGAAATATTGATGCTAGTCCTTGAAAGAGTTATTTAACACATAAAATACAACCCCTTAAATGTTGATGCATGAATTTTGCAACACATACAAAAGTGACAAATACGTTACACTTTAACCTAAAATATTGTAGCAGAAATTGGAATTCAAAGAAACTGAGTGGAAACGAAAAGAATGAACGCTTTTTATTAAGGCTTCAAACGTTAGAAGAAATGAAGAATAGTCATTATAATTATAATGTAATGGTAAAGGAAGAATTTGAAAAATTTGTAATTGAGGTGGAAGACGCAAAATTTGCGGAAAAAAAGAAAAAAAGAAAAATTTCCACTCCAAGAAGCTTTGACTAACATTCTTAACCAGAACCACTCTCAACTAAAACAGTTTGATCACAAACACTATTACCCAATATTTTGCAGTTAAAAGTACTTTTGACCAACGTCCTCAGTTAAAACCACTTTTGACTGCGAAAATCAGTCAAAAGTGGTTTTAACTAAGGTCGTTGGTCAAAAGTACTTTTGCCTAATTTTTGCAGTCAAAAGTGGTTTTGACTGGTTATGAGTTTTGACTGTAACATATATACTACAAATATATTTATTTATGCAAATGCTAAACTGAGTTATGTTTTCAACGATTGATATTAAGGAAGTCTTTAGAAAATTAAAAATGATTTGTTATCAATAATTTCCGTCTACTATCACGTAGACTAATGGAAATATCTTGTTACTTATAAATAGATACTTTATTTGCCACCAGCACTTAATGGGTTCTATCGTAATATTACTTAATTTAGCGCAAAGTAAAGCATATATGAATACTAGAATGAACCTAAAAATGCCAGACAATAAATCAATCAAAATAGTTATCTTTTGGCATTAAAATGAAAACCGACATAAAATCCGATAGGCAGTTTTTGCTCGATGCTTATTCAAACAGAAATGGAAAAACAAGCTTCGAGTTTTCAATGCCAGCTGAAATATAAATCCAAACATTCAATACCTACTGCCTAAATCCAACAGTTGTGCTCTGACCAATCGTTTACACAACGATAAAACAGAATTCACGATAAAAAGCTAAGCTAAGAAAATAGAGGGTTAAAAAAATATTAAAAAGACATCGTTCCGTAGTCTTTTATATAAGGAGTATCTTGACGCCCACGAACCTGCCCTATCGCAAATCTTATGATCTAATCATGGGATATCAAAGCCGTCGAAGACCCCTAAGCCCTCAAGATTTGGGGGACAGTTTCACGTTTGACAAACAGTTCGATAAGGGAATTAACAAGGCTTACAACGGTTTGCTTAAAGATTTACAACATTTTAGGTAGCTTTAGCTACCGTAGAACAAATTACATATTGAAGGTAAAAATAAAAAAAATGTATGTAATGCTTAAGATATTTTTTCATGATAGTATTTCCATGTTTCTCTGTTATATAATTAATAAAACTTTAATGTTAGTAACATGTGCTCCATATGTATGTTATGCCATTTTGTATATGATTTGTCATAAATCATGGCTTCTTAAAACAATGGATAGTGAAGAAAAACTAACATGTCGTATCTTTGCTCATCACCCATACAGTGTGCCAAATGTAAGTTGTATTTATTCACATATTTCATTTATTACATAATTCAGCTTTGAAGAGGAGAACAATGGTTGCGAACTGACATAAATAAAATTTATTTGATGGAAACATCTTGGCAAATATCAATAAGGTTTGAAAAAAGTGGCAATATGGCAAATTTGATAGTAAATAAAAGGATTATTTAATGAAAAAAAAATCAAAAATAAGAAGATCAAGAAAAAAGATTTCACAATTGCTTTCAAGACCTTTATCTATCATCATTCTCAATAGTACCCAAACGGAGATAGCTTTGAAAGAGGAAAATAGTTCGCAGTAGATTAACGAACCATAAGCAATAAAATACCACTCCAGTAGAATCCAATAACATGTGATAAATCAATAGTTTGATGAAATATTGTATTAAGAAAGCAACAATTGAATCATTCACTTAATTAATAACCAGTATTAGCAGAAATTGCCTTTAAACGATTTCGCTGTAAATTGGACTTCGCGATTTACTGTCATAGGTATATGTTTCAAAGAAATTCTTGAGTACAATAGTGTATCAGATATGAAAAACGAAACAAATACCCACACAATACAACTAATTCTCTTCGATACACAATCGATAAATCAGAGGTTTGTAAAATATCAAGATGAAAGGAGATATGTGCCACTTGCGTAATATAGAGTCTATTTTGCAAGACATCTAACAAAGATAGCTGAATTAGTAGTGAACTTGTAGTTTAGTATTCTAATAATACGATAGTGCTAATGACACCACTTACGTCGAGAGAGCCATGGAAGTGTAATAGTACGCGAGAAACTTTAACATTTCTGTTTGGCACGATTATCCCTTGGATACACAATTTGCTTCGTACTTACTTAGTATTCAATACATTTGATACAAATTTAGCGTATTTCAAAACTTTTTATCTATTTCAGTTACTTCACCAACAACGGAAGCCTTCGGTAATAATTGCCGAATATGGATCCAAAAGCGAATTCCATTTCATAATGAATTATCCCTTTACAAGGTCGTTTAGCCGTAAATTGTCAAATACGAACTTTTAATAATTAATTTGTTATGCATTTTTTACTAACACAGCTATGGTTAAGATAAGTAAAAAATCTATCAGTGTTTTGATATGCTCATCCAATTCACCCTTTTCAATGAACCCAACTCTCCCTCTTTTCTCCCTTTCCCTCTGGAGGAGATCCAGACAGGAGAATTGGGGATCACTACATTCTAGACCCCAATGCACCACTATTTACATTGTTGAAACTTTCCATTATGACATATGGTTGCATCATGAAGGCTTCAGGTAAAATCGGTTCCATCACGATCCTAAAGTAATATGCTACAGTCATCATCTAATTTGACGTGCACTTTCTGAATGTTTCACAATAAACTACTCATATTATGTATTTATAAAGTTATTTTAATATGGCTTCTGCTATATTTATAGATATAATTTTTGCATATGTTTGACACTATATTTATATAATCAGGCATAAATCAGGCATAATTAAAAAAAATAAATAGAAATACTTGCTTACGAAACACTAAATAATTCCTCAAATTTATTATCTGTGCTAAATTTAATCGCTCAAAGAATAAGGTGTACTAGCTAGACAGCAATTTTTATTCAAAATTAATTAAAGCTAGCGAAAAAGAATCCGACGCTATTCTTAAGCACTGGAGCGAACCTTTTTTCTTCCTGCGCGTAATTTATAGTTCATTAGTCATATTGTTATAAATTGAACAATAGTTGTTGGGAATTAGGTATATGAGTTAGTATCTTCACATTATTTACTTTAAAAATTAGAGATCTATTTAATAAAATGAACTTTAAGTCAACTCAAAAAAATACAGTTGCATTTCTTGACACACATTTTTATAAAACCACTAGCTGACCCGGCCACGCGTTGCTGTGTTATAAATTAAAATGTTATCTATCCTATCTTTTAAGTTGGATCAAACTGCACACGGTATACAATTTTTTTTAAAATAGGTTAATTAGTTTAGGAGGCCATCGCGGACAAACAACGTGACACGTAATTTATATATATTAAGATAAATTCTGCTGATTATCTTATAAGGAAAGATATAGAAATATTTTCTCAAAAAAAAATCTTTTGTATTTCCTCAAAGCAAAAAAAAATATAAGATACAATTATTTTCTAGAAACGTAACCCGCAATCTTAATTGGCTATTTGACAGTTTTGGGAAAGATATTTTTAAATATACGAACGTTTATTTTATACCTTTTACTATTATCTTCTGCCCAAAAAAGCGTTATGTCCTATATTGTGAAAAAATATTCTTTTTCCTCCAATAATTTGAAATTCCCACAAAACAGCCGAAGCTGTGACGTCATATTTCAATAAACTATTATAAAGCTAACTACGACGCTCCAACTCTTATTATTAGACCTATTTTGAGTGGTAAGTTAGTAGCTTTTTTACTGGAAAGAACAAGCTTATATAACCTATTAACCTATATATAACCTATAACTAATATATAACCTATTCCCATTATTTTTAAATATAAGAAAAAGGTGGCAGACATATACAACTCTGATTTTAGATCTAATGTAAAAAACAAATATGTCATATATATGCGTGAGCCGTTTATAGGGCGCTTTAATTCATTGCGTTGTGTGTGATACCTAGTATCAAAATATGTAACTTTTCATACTCAGATTTATTTCAAGTTAATGATCTCCGTTTTGTACATTTTTTTTATTTCTTTATTTCTGTGACCTTCATTCCCGGTTTTAAACCACCTCTTTCTTTTTCTTTCTTTCACAAATAATATCAGTGATTGTGTATTTGTACTCCCAATAATACTACTAATATACTATATATCTAATACTTCTGGCCTCCAAAAAAACAGTACGATTTTTCTGCCATTTTCGTTTTTATGTTTCTCCTAACTAATAGAAATATTAGACTTAAAGGCAGAAACGATGTTATAATTTTTTGTATTTGGTTTTTTATGCATTTTTCAACAATGCAAATTATTAATGCAACATCATCATAATGGCAGAAGTTTTTATCTCCTATAACATATAATTATTCCAATCTGCCTGCCTGCGAAGTAATTTATTTTTTATATATCACAATAATTATTAAAAAAGATACTACTCTAAAACGCAGCAGCAAAAACTTCTGCTACTAGCATTAATATTTTTATTATATTAAATACAATTTCTTAAGACTATCGTTAGAAGCGATAATATCGTTTAAGACAATTTATTTTTATTTACATTTTTTACAAGCTCCTATTTGATATTGCAGCAATTAATGAATTGCAGATATTGTTTAAAATGGTTATTTTACTTTAATTTAATGTAATTTATTATTAATATTAATTTTATGTAATTTATTTTAATTTGTTTTTATTTGATTATTATTCTTTGTAATAGTTTTTATTGGATTGATTAATTTGATTGATTATTTTATTTTATTGATTTAACTTAATTGAAATGTATGAAATGAATCCAATTATTTTAATCTATTTGTATTTTAATCTATTTGTTTAATTATTATTATGTATGAAATTGTCTGTATTTGCTATGGGTTGAAATAAATGATGATTATTATTATTATTATTATTATTATTATTTACTTAGTACTCTAATATAACATACCTCTGTCAGACGCTGAAATCATATAAAAATTAAAAACTGCAAACCTGTACTACCCAGAAGTTCGTATACACGCTTCTAATGCGGTATTTTAATATTTCACACAATAATTAAATATAATTAGTGGATACTAAAGGGGAGTATTTAATGACTATTAATAAAAAAACTTTACACAGATTATTTCCATCTGGCACAGTGCAGACTAGGTTAACTAATAGCGTGCTTTATTTTTACTGCTAAAAAGTTGACCGCTCTGGGCGGTCGAGCGGTTTCAGTCAGTCTTTTGGAGATATCCCTGAAAAGTATACGGACACTCGGGTTCCATTAAAATACTACCTCTATACCAAAGTATTCAAATATTATATCTCTACAGTAGTAGAGAGCTACACTGTCGTTGTGAACACCCCTGTTCCTGCCAACACACCAGGAATTAACCAATAATAACGGGATCACCAACAAATCAGCATAACACTTCAGATGTAAAGTATTACGTTTTTACAAGAGTTTGTACTATTGATACTAAATAATGGATAAGACAAGAAACAGGAATATGTAAGTACACTATAACCATGAGATAATGTTAATGGAAAGCCTAAAAGACTCATCAGGACACTAAGGCACTTGAAGAGCATTTCCTTTTAACCTCCACCGCTTCAACGTCCGCTTCATATGATTACTCTTCTGACCTGACTCGAGGCCTATCCAAGAAGATTTACGACTTAGCATATGACACCGGTGTCACAAAGTCAATCCAATTATATTTTCAATCATGAGAGTAGTGCCAAGAGAGAACCAGCTTTTATGGAGCCTTTTACAGATAATCGAGACCACTAACGGAATTGAATATTCTTAGGACCTTTCTTACAAAAGGGCAGACAACGAACATGAAAATGTTTACAAAAGGAGATTCATTATCGACTGGTCTCTACAAGCGATAATCACACACCATTGTCTTAATGGAGCACGAGAAGAAGCCAAAGATCGATTAATTGAATAAGCAATTAGAGGTTCTTATCAAAACTGATAAGGAAACAGTATATATTGTAAAACAAATTAACTACATCAAGCGGACTATGGCCGCTATCAGACTTAGGAGAAGATAAGAATTTTACCTAAATAAGCGTTCCTAATATGTCCCAGGGTATATATATTAACTAATATAACTTTAAATAAATTTTATTATTTATTATGTAACCATGTTAAGGTCTTTAAATTGCAAACACATTTACAGGGTATCACATAGACACAAAATGTAAACCTACCATCTTTATACCGTGTAACTATGCAATAAAGTGAATATAGTGAATAAAGTGATACGCGCAATTAGGAGATTTTTTAACTAAATTTATAACTTCTTAGTTAGTTTCGAAATGCGACATTACAATAATTTAGATAGAGAAACATATTATTTGCTAATAAACTAGAACAAGTGTAGAATAAATTTATCTGAATTAAGATTACAAAGGGAGGGCACGGTGTGGGAAATTCACTTCGGGATGAGACTTCGTGTGGTAATAGTTTCCCATAAGGGTATGCAAACCCTAAAGGATTATTTCAGAATGGCCAGTAGTTTCGAAGATTTTTTTTAATTATCTTTGTTTTTTCACTAACAACATCTTGATTCACAGACATTTTTATTAAAAACTCTTTACACAATTTATTTTGAATTTCATATAATTTCAAAACAGTAAGTCACAGGAAGCTACGAACTCTGTGAAACCTTCAAATAAATTGCGATAAACGATAGTAACCGAAAACTCCCAGTATCCCATTGTCTCCTCGACCTTGGGAGACATACTATACCTACGTGTAATAGAAAAACCTCTGCTTTCTAATATTGAGGGTGAGGCTTGAGCAAAACCAGTTTTGTGAATACCCAAATAATATTTTATGTTATTCATATATAATATATAATTGAAAATTTGTTAAATAATTAATGATAGATGTAAATGTGGTTATTATTTATGAATACCATAATTATTAGCTGCTTTACAATTTAGAAAGTATAATAGTTAATGTAAATTAAAATTAATTTAATACTTAACAACGTTTTTCTCGATTGAATTCTTTTAATTATTAAAATAGTTAATTAAAAAAAAACTTCCAAGGTCGAGGAGACAATGGGATACTGGGAGTTTTCGGTTACTATCGTTTATTTCCCACACCGTGCCCTCCCCATGTTAGTAAGTCATATTAACTGCAAGTACAGACAGTTATTGATTGATAGATTTCCGGGATATTATTTTTATGAAATATTTGACCATGTTATATTAATTTTAAGAGTTACCGATTTTATATAATATATCCTTAAAATATAATTTCTAAAGATAACTTTTTCTTATCAATTATGTTAAAAAGTTGGACTTAAAAGGAAAGCAAGCTGCTCCGGTTGTTTCTTTTTCATCAGCATGACTTAAAGGATTTCTAAGAAAATTGTATTGCTTATGAAAAAAGCAATCAAACAAAAAAATTACGAAACCGGCGAAAATGTCGTACCAGCGACTCATGAAAGATTATGTAGCTTTATTATTCGGTGACACAAGGCTGAATGAAAGGATAAGAACTCACACTACAAAAGCCGGTCCAGATGGAAGGATCATGCGTAAGTCATCGTATCTAGAAATATTATTGAAAGGAAATAAAAATGGGAGGATGCTTTGTGGACTTAATATCACGTGCCCATAGTGAAAGAAAATCGCTTAATTAATTGTGTTTAACCTATATAGTAAGTTGTCGGTGTTTGAAAGCATGCAAAGAGCATCTTCTTGAGGAGTCAGTTACTTTATCGTGATGAAATACAAAGGTGAGGATTTCCCATAACACTATTCGTAGATATTTTTATTCAATTCCTCGAACAGCTCCTCGAATCTTGTTACATCGCATGTATATTTTCTCGAATAGTTTTTATCAACAAACTCACCTCTTCGTTACTTTCATATTTTCTGCATAAGTATTAGATCGATGTTTTGTTTTCCATAATATTATTTCGTTTTCTTTAGCTCGTTCCATCGTGAATCCTGTCTTGATCCCCGGCTTTGATTAAGATTTGGAGCAAACTCATTCTAAATAAAAAAACAAAAGATCTCATTTATTGCTTGTGAATCATTTTTAGTTAAATCATTTTTAATTAAAATTGATCATGTACGCACGAATTCGAGCGAGCGCAGTAAGCATATCAGAACAGCTTTCGAAGCCCAGCTTCTATCTATTGTTAGTAACAGTGAAATAAAAAGATAATAATTAATAATGATAAATAAAACATAGCTTCTAACTTTTTTAACTTTTATACATATATTTTATGTTTTTTTTATCAATGCTATCTTATAAGATAAATTATTTCAATAGAAAAATATAAAAATATTAAAAATATCGGTCCAATTGGAAGAGTGAAACTGATATTAGTGACACTACTGTAGCACTAAATTATGCCCATCACACACCAGACATATAAGCATGAAAATTAGAATTCTCTTCCTACATTTTGTCCTTGATTAGATTAATATTAATAATTATAATTTCAGGAATTTAGTCGTTAAAAAACTAAATTTATTTATCATTATCAGTATTTGGTGCAATGGTAGCGATCCTGCCTTTACACCGATGGTCCTGGGTTCGAGTCCCAGAAGATGCAAATGTTTTTGTGATGAATACGAGCATTTTGTACCTGAGTCATGGTCATTTATATAAATATTATACATCTATGTTTAATATATGTATGTCTAACCGTAACCTTCCTTACCCTACAGTGCTTACTTTGGACTAGGCTTATTGGTGTGAATGTAAGAAATATTATTATTATTATTATTTTCCACACCTTCACTATGGATAAAAGCTTTCACCTGAACCATGTCAATGTAGATTTATAGGTGCTAAAGATTTAGGTACCTTCGGAAGCACTAAGGAACTTGAGATAGCAAACTTGTCACCAACCCGATGACCAACCCATTGCAGAAATAGCACTCACTACCTTTTGTAATCTTAGACCAAACGCACTAACCGCTTTGCAATTGAGCTCCACTTATTACTGACAATGAAGCTATAAAACTGCTGATGGGAATAAGTAACTGAATACGAACATAAAAAAAATCTGAGAAATCAATTTAGTTGGTGTTTTACAAACTTGGAACTCGATTAAAGTTCTTCTTCTAAAATTTTCCGTAATGGTAATCCCTTTTGTTTGGGAATTGGGAATATCGGAGACTTGTAAATTTAGATTACGACAAACAATGAAACCCGCAAAGTCTTTGTTGGGAAACTAGGTAATAAATCGTATAAATATAAGATTTCATTACAGTACAGTACAGCGACAGTACGTAAATGTCTAAAGAGAGTTAATTTCATTATTTATGTTTACCAGGCCACTCAGAAAGTTTTGTTAAATTAAAAAAAAAATTGCCAGGTCCTCATCTTAATTTTTTTTTTGCAGAACTTTGTAAAAGTCCTAGTACCTGCGTTAAATCTATGTATTTGTATAAGAGCCGTCTTTTTTCACTATAATATTAGGGGTTAAAGTATGAAATTGCCGATTTGTACTGAAAATCTATATTGTTTATTTTTTAAATTTTTAACAAATTTATTTAATCAAAATAGTTGCCATTATTATCTATACATTGCTGCCATCTAATGGGAAGGTCATTAATGCCTTTGCGATAGAATTCCGACGATCTAGACTGCACAAACTGTGTGAAAGCATTTTGTACTGCCTCCTGGGAAGAAAACTTCTTGTCACGTAGATAATTGTCCAAATCACGAAAAAAATGGTAGTCCGTTGGAGCAAGGTCTGGTGAATACGGAGGATGACGAATGGTTTCTAACTGCAGTTCCTGAAGGGTCAAAATGGTTTCTCGTGCTGTGTGAGGTCTCGCGTTGTCGTGGAGCAATAATGGTGAAGATCGATTCATGAGT
Source organism: Calamotropha paludella (assembly GCA_927399485.1). Classification (NCBI taxonomy): domain Eukaryota; kingdom Metazoa; phylum Arthropoda; class Insecta; order Lepidoptera; family Crambidae; genus Calamotropha; species Calamotropha paludella. The sequence continues at coordinate 12,835,005 of OV656815.1, read as the reverse complement.
CGGGGCTGTTTTACTGCTAGTTTTGTCAACATGGTTCGGAGTTCGGCACAATAGACATCTGCCGTTATTGCTTGACCAGATCGGAGAAAACTATAGTGAATAACACCATGCTGAGACCACCAAACAGTTACCATTACCTTTTTATTGGTAAGTTTTGCTTTAGGACACTGTTGTGGCATTTGACCTGGGGTCAGCCATTGCATTTTTCTTTTCCGGTTATCATAAAGAATCCACTTTTCATCACATGTTACAATTCGATCCAATATTCCTTCATTTCTGTACCGGTTCAACAAGGCAACACAAGTTTCAACACGCGTTTCTTTCTGCAGATCAGTCAAATCATGAGGCACCCATTTTTCGTATTTTTTTATTTTATTGATTTGACGCAAGTGAGTCAATATTGTGGGTAAGGTAACGTTAAACCATGCCGCTAATTCCTGGGTACTTTGACTAGGATCGGCTTCCACTATCTCTCTTAATTCATCGTTATTTACCTGTGTGGGCGGTCTTCCTCGTGGCTCGTTCTTTAAGTCGAAATTTCCATCACGAAAGCGTTTAAACCAAAATCGCACGGTGCGTTCATTAGTAGACCCCTCTCCAAACGCAGCATTGATATTGCGGGCTGTTTCTGCCGCGTTAGTTCCGCGTCGGAACTCGTATTCAAAAATAACTCGAATTTTCGCAGTATCCATCTTTCTTGTCTAAATTGAATAACAAAAACAATTGAAAGTCGATATTCAAATGTTTTACATTTTTTAAAAAAAGAACATCATAGAAACCATTTAAAAAAAGTTTCATTCGAAAACCTCAAACCATGAAGATTCTATGTCAATTCAAAGAACCTATTGCAATAAAACGGCAATTTCATACTTTAACCCCTATTATTTACAAACCGAGACCAAAATATTCGCTAACAATACCAGTTTACATTGGACCCTGTAACTTATTTTATACGATCGCGTTGTCCGGGAAACTAATCATTATAAGGAAACCGAGAATCCATATTACAACCAAACCCGGATATACAAATGGACTTCAATCGAATGCGTACCTACTCACAGCTTGGCACATATTTGCTCGCCCGTACGTTGCTTCAAATTCCATTGGGTGCACCAATTACGAACTTACTTTGCTTTTAAGGATTGGATGAAAAATCCCATCGAGACTTAACATAAAAACTGAGTTAATTCATGGTATGAAGCAAAGGACACGTCGTATAAACAACAGAGTAAGCAGTCACTTAATCTTTGAAGGTTAACTAGTATTTGTATTTGGTAATTGGATTAAAATATCTAGCCAGGAAAAATAATCTCGTTATGCACAAGATAAAAAATGGACCAAATACAAAATTCTTAAACATTAAATATTATAACCATGTGTGTGTGTTGAATTTTGTTAACGTGATTGGTAGGGGTACAAGTACTATTAGATATAAATGAAATAAATAAAGTGAAACCTTGTTGAAACCATGAAAGAAAATAAAATGTATAAACGTGCACAGAATTTATAGTTGGGCTATGTCACATTTAATATAACTTCCTTAATTATATTATCAATGTGGTATAAATCATTCTCCAACGCCTTAACCAGTTCTAACCTTTAACTTGCTGGTAGTCTGACATGGGAAAGAGTAAGTTTTTTTTATCATGATGCGCTCAAAGCTTGCCGTAGAATACATGACCGACTAACTACAATACTTAATTATTTGTTTACTACCTCTTAAAATTATTGTTTTCTTCTATCTTTTGTTACAACACAAACTGCCCTTAATTCTAACTAATATTGTATTAATAATGTGAATTTGTTTGTTTGTAACACATTCACGCCTTAACATACTTAACTGATCATCATGACATTTTGCATACTCTTTGTCAGGGGTTCAGAAAACGGATATAGGGGTACCTACCTTTCATCCAGAAAGTGTAACTACTATTCCAGTGGGATAGAAATATAATTTTAAATTGGTAGTCTATTTTAACACGCAAAGTCACGTTTAAAAGCTTGTTTGTAATTTAACCAAAATTGTGCAAATTGGTTGGACTTTATAGATTAATAAAAAAACAGTTTTTTCTTACCACGCATCTAACCTAGTATATACAATAATATAAATTTCGTGTCGCAAATTAAAAAGTGGTTTAATAAGGAATACTAGTTCTTAAATAATAAAAATAATAGAAGCTATTTTAATTTTTATTTATCGAAGTGAAATGCTGAGCTTAAAAACTTTTGCAACGAGTATAATACATTTTATACGAGATCAAATATCAGGTAAGATGCTAAGTTTTACCCATTTAGGAACTTCATTTTAGAAACTTTCTATTAATAATTCTTAATGAATTAACGAAGTTCTTGATGTCTCAAAGATACACGTGTGAGTTCCTAACAGCTTTTTAGAAAAAGTTTTGCTCAATTTTGAACGGTCTTTTCTTGCTCAATATACTCTCAAGCGTACATTCTATTTTCATTCTCTACGTATTATGACGAGTTATCATATCTATTATGGGAAGAATTTTGCCCTCCTTTCCTTAAAGTTGAATTTTTGCCTATCCATTCTTTAGATTTCAGTTTCATCTTTCTCTCTCGTCATTTTTTATTCGTAGCTTATAGCTTCTTTAAGCTTTGGTCTTACTTAAACTTCATATATCTCCGCCATCTACCTTTTTTCATTGGTCATCCAGACGCACTGCGGGCTACCACAATTTCTTGGTTGCTATACCAACCTGTAGCACCAAGCCCTTCTCAACATATTTAATAATGCGCACAGCTAAGGAGCGGAACTCCCTCCCTGCGTCTGTACTTATAACCCGTCCGTTTTCAAAGCCAGGGTGAAAAGGCACCTTCTGGGTTAGCTCGTTCCATCGTGGATCCTGTCTTGGCTTGATTGTAATCAAGAGCGAACCCATTAAAAAAACTGGAAAAAACATACGATCACATACGTACATAAACATGGACATACTCGTGCACACATCCATGACAGGACATCATGTCATCTTCCCTTTGGGCAACAGCAGAGTATCAGTTATTAAAAACATATAAAGTAATTTATTTGTTCTTAATCTAACAAAGCCTGTCTTACTTTATTGGAGGTACGACTGTTTATGCCGGCCGATAACGAATTTAAAATTCTTTAATAGTTTAATAGTATAAAGTTATATAGTCGGATCTCTGAGCCGGAAATCAGATTCCGACTTCAATACATGATTTTACAGCCATGAATCTGACGACAAGTCGCATGAGATGATATTTCTACAAAAGTATAAATAATGTAGGTATGATTTTGAGTTCAAAGCCTACTCAGATATATGTGTATACTTATAGAGTCGAACCACTTTTTAAAATTTTATGAATTTCTTTCCATTTAATGCACAATAGACAATGTTTTACCAGACCATCGATTAGACTCTTAGGTACCATGTATTCGACTAAATTAGAATGCATACTTTTGTAGCCTTAGTAAAATTTTGCCCGCCGAGCGACATTTAATTGAAAGACTGCAGACGTATTAGTTTTAATTATATTAGAACAATGAATACATTATCTAATAGAAGCACTCTTGAGTCTTCATTCAACAAATTATATATAACTGGATTCTCGTAAAAGTTAAATTAAATGCGCAGCGCACGTCACGTGTAATAGTTTCATAAAACCACGCCTTTTATCAGTTCCAAACAGATATTTCAGCAGTTTTATCTTATACTTCTTGTTATAAAACAGTTAAAATCTTATCTTGTCGTATATTATAATTTTTATTACGCTGTGACACTCATAATCAAGTTTCTCAGGAATCATACCAATAACTAAATTGTCAAGATACATAATATGTTTAAATATCGTAGTATTAAGTTTTCTCTTCCCATTAATACTTAAAGTTTTCCAATAGGAATTTTCGAAGCTTACCATACCAGCAAACAGGGTCCCAACTAATGAATCTCGTGCGACGTGAGGGTTAAATAAACAGTCTGAGAGCGTGATAAATCTAAATTCGTCCATCGCAGTGCAAGTGCGCTAGAAGCTACGGTAGTACGTCATGGTGACGCGTACGTGATTCTCAGTTTATTGCTACTCACCGAGTGATTGGATAACTTAGGGGTGGACGTGCAAACAACGTGAGTTACATTAGTAAAACCTCTTAATGTTTATACGAACGTTAAAATACATACGCTGATGTTCTAGTATTTTGATTGAGCGCCATCGTATTTCAACTCGTGAGAGCTGTAACAACTTTATTTAGTAGAAGCAATCGTATTTTCGTAGATTACTCGATTTAAAAAAATAAGTATAAGTATGTCCTACCTTTATGTAAACTTTATGTAAGCAAGACCTTACACAATAATGTTTTCTAACTATAATTAACATAAGTTATTCTTACGACATATATTAAGCAATTTATTAATTTACTATTTTAAATTTTAATATCACACATATTAATATTATGCAAAACGGGATTATTACCATGTTATTTACAATTGTTGAGGCCCCGATATTTCGTCGCAGGCGGCTCATGCGCCATAATTGCGGAAGTACATCCGTGAAGAACATCCGAAAGTTGTCTCACAAAATTGTAAAAATTAAATCCCGTTTTGAATAATATAATAATTATCATTTCATTTCTTAAATGTTGTTTTATGACTTTCGAACTTCGTATTGCTAGGCATTTCTTTGATTCAAAGATGTGAATATTAAATATATTGTTCATAAAAACAGCAGCAAATAAATATGTTTGAAGAGATCATATATTCCTCCTCGATTTATTATCGCCTCGTTGCTCTCTCGTCTCTCTAGAGGTTTTGAGTTGGCAAAGAGACGAGTATCTTCAATTTCCCGTTATAATTATCTAACTCAAAATTAAGCATCCACTTACTTTTCTAGAGTAAACTTGAACGGGTACGATAGCTCGTTATTTTATTTAAACGGGGTAAATATATGAACTTATATTACTAACATCGTTTTTATTCAACTTATGGTAAAGGAAAATATAATACCAATACATTTAATTCTGCTTTTACAAAATCTGTTGAACCATATAAATGCGTATAGTTAAAAGTATTTAATTTTATCATTTATTTACTGTTATGAGCGTAGAAAACAACATTTTTCTCGTAACCTAAAGTACGTTATTTCTTAAATCGAATGCATGCATGCAAGCTTCATTGTATCTCGAATACAAATGTCCAATTCGTATCGATCGTCAGTCTTTGTCGAGTACAGTGGACTTAAAAATAATGTTGTACTTCAGTTCAGTTGTAATTCCAGACTCACATTTCCCCGAATAAGTCTCGGGTGGAATGTGATAATGTAAATTTTTCTCAGCAATTTTTTTGCCGTCTTATCCAGTTTTCTCGGCAGTTGAGCTTAAGGAAGTTAGCACGTACACTCGTCTTATCCTTTGTCACGTAGCCTCCTTGATGCCTACTTTATTGCCCGCGTGGGTCCACTGGAAGCTGCATCGCTGCACTTCACATTCCCTTTTAAAACGAAAAATACGATAATGTAGTCATTGGAATCCCAAGCACTTTATAATTAATTCTATTGGTAATTGTCTTGGTAAATTAAATAGAGAAAAGGCACTGACTCTTTTAAATTTACTTTATTGCAGTAAGCATCATAATCATCATCACTCTGTAAAGAAACCTTCAATAAAATATTTATGTGGAATTAATAAACTCAAACACCAGCACGGATTGGTGAGGATAATAACAACAGTTGCAGACGGGACAAAGAATCTCCGCCCTCGCAGGTGGAACTCGACAACTACTGCGTCATCAAGCTTCTCGACATAAAAAGCAATGGTATATTTTGCATTTGTAGTGACAAATATAAAATGTTCACCTCTAGGTTTGTAATAAATATACCACTTAATTCAGCCTATTTATATTCCGTAAAATTATACAAATAAAACGTTCCTCAAAGGTGGACTTATGACACCCGTAATCTTATCCGGCTCCATTCTATCAATTTCCAGTAGTTTCATCCATTCGCAGGCCAAACACGTACGTCGCACGGTTTACAGCGCAGTCCGACTGATTGAACTTCAAAGAACTTCAACCTTCAATGACACTATCAATTCCTTAATACTTCACACTTAAAGTTCAATATTGTAGAATAGTATTGCCACAATGTTTTGGGGTATCTATTTGATAAATTCTACTTCTTTGATATTCTCTGAGTAATACAATCACACTTCGTAATCTGTAAGTTCTTACACTCTGTCTCCATTCAATTTAAATTGTTATTTTCGATAGAGTTATCCTATATACTACAATACTACTATAGTTAAATTCAATAAAAAAACATATCAAAAAATACAAACAATTTTTTTTTTGGTTTATTACTATTTTTTTTTTATTCTAGACTGAATATATATTATTAAGTATGTACTGCTTTCAAAATGCTCTTATGTTTAAAACTATTAATTCATTTTATTAACAGTGCTTTGAAAATTAACATAATGATTAACATAACACATCACACATTTAAATAAACTACTTTTGTAGGATACTTTGCGCATTTTTATATTTAATCCTGACGTTCCGACTCCTTTACAGGATTCGCGATCACACTATAACTAAGATTATTAAGTAGTCATGGATTTACTACCAAAATATTTGAAAAAATTTAACAGTTAGGGACGTACCGATTAAAATATTGTGTAAGTAGCAGCACTGCACGACCACTGCCTTAGTCACGTTAGGTATTTTATTTTTATTTTATTTTATATAAAATATGCCCAGTTTTCCGATAAAAGTACATTTATTTAAATACTACCAATATTGTTTACCTTTTCAATATTTTTTATTTAAATGAACTGTATGTACTTACTTAGTTTTGCTGACGTACATATCCACAATATTCTTATCTTCGAAAAAATACACGAATACATTATTGGCTTATTCCCGGTCTTTTGACATTTTGTTTACTCTACCGGAAATTATTTTTGACTCATTATTAAATATATAATTTGCGACATTAACTGTGCATAGTAAATTGATTTATGAATATAGAAATATTTAAAAATATTTCTATATTCATAAAATTGGTGATGCGATAAAATCAAAGATAAAACGGACATAAATATGTTTTATTCAATATACAATGCGTTCATTGGAAGTTATGACAATTATGCTATGACTTTGCAAGTCCTAACGAAGAACACCTAGCTTACTAAGAAGCAAAAAAATATCAAGGGTAGTTTTTTCTCGCCAAAACTAGTACTTACTAAGAAGAAGCAAAAAATATATCAAAGGCAGTTTTTTTCTCGCCAAAATTATATGTAATAGGGATAATGCTTAATGTAAAAAAAACTATACTTGTAAGAAAGCTTTCCTTCAAAGATCGAGAATGACAATAATTGTTACCTGTTTGATATTATATTATTATAAATAAATAATAATAATAATAATAAATATTTCTTACATTTACACCAATTAGCCTAGCCCAAAGTAAGCACTGTAAGGCTTGTGTAATGGATACTAGGTTAACGGATATACATACATAAATGATACATAGATATGTAATATTCACAGAAATATATTTAACATCCATGACTGATTTTGTACCTCAAAAGCTCGTATTCATCATACAAACATCTGCCCCTTCCGGGATTCGAACCCGGACCGTCGCGGTGCGAAAGGCAGGATCGCTACCGTTGCACCAAACGGTCGTCAAAGTATATTCGTCGGTATAACGGTCGTCTTATAAAAGTATATACTCATTACAGTAACAGTCTTTCACAAACGTAAACGATAATTGATATACATTATATTGAATTTAAATCTTAAATATTAGTTCAGAAATAAAATATTTTTATTTCGATTGAAATTCTATTGACTATTGAGATGTTTTTTTACATATGCTGACATTTAATTAAGTTTATTACTCAAAATCGACCCTTGAGGCTTTGTGACCTTTTAGCTAATGCGGGATTTACACGGGTCGATTTTCGTCGTGCGGCTAGTCGCTTCACAAATCGCCTCACCAAGCCGCATCGCTAGCCCATTTACACAGGTGACTAAAATTGCATGCGGCTCGGTCATTTCCTTCGACAATGTTGTGAAGAATAAGTGTTCGTGCCGGAATTGAAATAGTTAGTTATGATCGCTTTACACGGTCGATTTTAGTCACCAGCCGCATGCGGCGGGTCGCCGTGCGGCTGAAGTCGGATCCCTCCCAACTTTGGGGCTTGCGGCTTTAGTCATTTGCAACCTAGTCGAATTGCCATTTAGACGGACGATTTTTGCCGTGTAGCGGAATTCGTGCGGCTTTAGTCACCCGTGTAAACCCCGCTTAACGGACGACAGCATAGAGGACTCGACTAACATAGCCTAGATTTTAATTTTTATTTTACGAATAAAATACGACACAATATTTATTCAGTCCGAAAATAATGTCCGAAACTGGTTTACAGTTTTATTTTCGGGCTTTTACATTGCAAAATATAGTGTCGTTTTTCCTAATCAATAGCTCTTGTTCATACTAGTAAACTACAAGTCGCCGATACAATCTAAACTGCCTAAACAATTACAAAGCAATAATTTGTCCACTTTGCAACTGCAGTTCCCTTTTAAGTAATGAATAGCCATGGCGTGTTCTATTGCGCAGTGGTTTGTGCGTTCGACCTATGAACGAGGGGTTAGAACAAATTTTTGATTTCTAATTTTCCGAAGATAGAAAAACATATAGAATCTTTTTATAATTTCATTACTAACAGCATATTATGAATTATTATTTACATAAAATATTTCGTAAAAAAACTAATGCCAAAAATATTTGCCGTATTGACGTCGGTTAGGCATATCTACGTATAAGAATAATAATTCATGTTATATTCATACCAATTACCCCAGCCCAAAGTAATCACAGAAAGGCTTGTTGTTATTGTTATTTGGGTAACGGATAGACAAATATATCGACGGAGAAGTGCCAATAACATCTAACTGCTAAATTCAAAATAATATACAAGCTGAAAAAAAACTTTTAATTTCTTGACAAGTTAAAAATTAGTTAAAAAAAAAATTAACTTATTTTTTAACTGAAAATACGCTTAGGGAATTTCATTAAAACATGCAAATAACAAATTTTCATTCGAAATGACAAAAAAGTGAATTTCTTGACGAATTTCAGTTAGGTCATTGTCATTTATTATATTTAAATAAGTAATGTTCATAAAAGTAGGTATAGAAGAATACCTATGACTCAAGTACAAATGCTTGTTTTCGTCACATAAACATCTGCCCCTCCCGGGACTCGTACCACTGGTTTAATTGAATTAAACGGTACACCATTTAGTTTTGCTAAACCTTGTGTAATGGTAAGGCCGGCTCGGCCAAACTGGTCATCACAGATTACCTATAAACATTATGTTGAGGGTTAAAAATTGTTACATAAATAAGAAATATTATTTAAGTGAACCATTAGTAGTCCATTATAAGTTTATTAATTAAAAATACAGTGTTATCAGAGCTTGCTACAACATAATCCTTTAAACAAAAGCTATTAATAGATTTATTTCCATTTACTACGCCACCGTGATCGGCACAAATGTAGCGTGACTACTGCAGTGGTTGCAAGATCTCCTTAACACAGGTACACTAATATCAAACTTATCTCAGGATATTACAGTTCATTTTATTAACGAACAGTTTTATAAAGGTCTTTCTAGAACTTACCTACCTCAGCACGATAAGATCACCCACTTCCTCAGAAATTGCAAGGAGTAATTCCTCAATTCAACTAACTGCAATTTGCTTTTAGGGGATTAGAATATCGCTTCTAATATGGCGTCTTGTTATTCCTGGGTAGCTCACCTTTGTTATGTTATCCACAAATATAATCAGAGTTTAGTGCACCCTTCAGTTGGGTACATGAGTCTTCCAATAGTTCACTGATGGATTCAAAGTTAATGTAACAATCGAGACAATAAAAAAAATTGAGATTAAATGACGACTGTTTGGTGCAACGGTAGCGATCCTGCCTTTCGCACCGACGGTCCTGTGTTCGAATCCCGGAAGGGGCAAATGTTTGTATGATGAATACGAGCATTTGTACCTGAGTCATGAATGTTTGTATATATTTCTATAAATATTACTTATTTATGTATGATATATGTATGACTATCCGTTACCCTAGTATCCATAACACAAGACTTAAAAGTGCTTACTTTAGGCTAGGTTAATTGGTGTGAATGTAAGAAATATTTATTTATTTAAATACCAACCTAAATAGTATCGGTTGAAAAGATCAGATTTCAAAACTTCCCCATATAGTTACAAATATGTACTTCTTATTCGAGCCCAATCTTAAAACAAGCATGTAAGTACTTATATACTTTAAAGTAATATTTGTTGTTAAATAAAATAACCTACATTAAGTTGTTATAACGTAATAATAATATATTTTCTTCATATTCATTAAACTTTCAACGACTCTGATGAACTAAACAAAGAAATATTTCTTTTTCAATTATTTTTTAATAATCAAATTATACTTGGTCTAGTTAGTATAAATTGCTATACTAGTTGTCATTAAACGCAAGTAAAAGTTATCCTTGCTAGCTTGTAATTAAATAATTGAAATTATATTCTCAATTCACATTAAATAAATATAAATCCTAAAATTTGTAGATAAATAATATATAACACTGTGTGTATAGGCTGAATTTCGATAATAATAACGCATTGTGTAAATGACTTGTTTTTTTTACCAAAACTAGAACAATACATGACAAAATATGGGTTACGTTATTATCTTTTACCACATTGCTTTTAATAGCTATTATACACAGTTCGTATACAACGATCATATAAATTTAAAATGGAGCATGTATGCAACGCACACATAACCCCAAATTAAGTGAACACTCAGTTTAAACAAGACACATAACGGTGAAGTAATGGCAACACTAGACAGGAAGGGGAAAAACGAAACAGACTAGTATTTACGACCAACACTTCCGCCCAGTGGTATTCATTAACACACGCGTAGCCAAAAAAAACTCGTTCTTTTTCATTAATCGTAGTTGACATTTCACTGTTTCACATAAAAGCTCGGTTGTTTATGACGCTTTTCATGCGTTGCAATCTGCTGACTTTATTTTACAGCGATTTAAATATCACATCACACCATTTCGAATATATAAATTTTGATTTTAAATCTTGGAGTATGTTTTGTATCACGCTTGTTATGAGTTGCAATATGAGGGTTATATTTGTCGTGGAAACGCTTTTGGTGATAATGTTTAAATTAAGTTGAGTTATTACAAAGCGATTGTGGGCTTGATCGTTTGCAGTGGCATAATCAGCGGTATTGCTTGGCCGCAGTGTTTATGTCCGCTGGTTAACGCGGCCCATTGTGCGGCCGCAGTCTGGCTAATTAGCTCGCCACAAGATAAATGTCAGCGATCACGAACGCTCGTCCTCGCTACTCCGCCCGCTGCTCCTCGCTAACCAAGGGTTCATGTTAAGCAAAACAGTAGCTCTGCTAGGGTCACTGACACTTAATAATTGGCCATTTGTTTGCAGAGATACAAAGTCTAATTTTCTGTTCGCAAATAGTTGAATAAAAAAAAAGATAAGGTAGTTCAGCGAACATAAATAGAACCCCACTTAAATTACATTCACAAATTTCAATGCACATTTACACTATAAATCAAAAAATTGATGACGGAGCGGTTTTCATGATTTATTATTATGCTAAAAACCACGGATTCTTTGGTACTTTTTACTTTTAATAACTTTCATTTTATTTTCGTTCAGAAAAAAAACCATGGCTTTGATTTTACATCAAAGTTTAATAATCTGATTAGAAAAGCAGCCATCTAATGAAAAAATCTAGTTCCGTACATGTTAATATAAACTATCAATTCATGTATTTAAAATTAAATTTCAAATAAATGAACAATCGATAGAATAAAACGAACGAGAAAACTAAGAGAATATTTTAATTGTAAAATAGTTCACACTTAAAGAGTGTCGTAATAGGGGATTAATGATATTTAAGGAAATCACCGAGCACCATCCGCAGACCGCTAAAGCAGCAATTTTCAAATTATGGTCTTCTATTAAAATCTCTAGTTCGCCCGCTCAGTAGGAGATTATAGCCAAACCCCCATTTTTACGTCCAGCAGAGGACTTTCGGTAGGTATAATGATATTTATGTCTTATACTTTCTTATCCCATATTCAAATAAATCCCGTTAAAGGATAGTAACACTGTTATGATGATTACTACCTTAAGTCATTCTGCGTAAACTCACGTCACCTGAAAAGAGTCAAAACTTCAGAATTAAAAAAAAAACATAAAATGATTATTTTTTTAGATATCTACAATATACTACAAAAACAAATATTATGGAAAATGTTCATTGGTCTATATGTTTAATCACAATACAAAGGATTCACAAAAATAATTCAGTATATAATTGTTATTTCTAAAGATAGATATTAGCTTACAACACTGATAGTTTATTGTTATGTAAATTACCTCCCTAGTAAGTTTTTATGATGTAATTACATTATTAACTTTTCTATTGTAAAGAGTGCTCGTACTATTTTGGTGGTAATCGACTACGTGTTCGCTCTTGGTTTTTAAAATCAATAATCAAGAATTGGGTTAAGTATTGCATACTTTAGTTATAATCAATAGTACTTTTTCCTATTTTATATTGATTTTAGGATACGAACCGAATAAATGTAAATACCTAATATTATATATTATAATTAGAAAATGAGCAGTCAAATATATTTTTACTGATACTTGACTACGTTACCGTTAACCTAGTTTCATCAAACATTAGATACAGTCAACAGTATATAATTATTATTATATATAACAATAATTAATTGATTGTACGTTAAGATACTTTATAAATTGGATTGTACGTTTAAATTTTACAACTTATTCCAAAGATCCATGTCCGTTGTGATGTAACAATAAATCAAAATGCAAAATGTCATGTAAATATTTAATTGGAAATAAAAACACAATAACATAACACATTTGACAAGTAGATATAAAATGAATGCTTAATTTATAATATTGTAAGTGGCCCCAGAGATGATCCCTAGCAACACCACTGCAACAACAGATTGCCAATAAACAAGCTCCTCTTCTTATTCGACCTCGATTTCCTTTATTAACAGTTTTTATACCCTTTCCCCCAGATCCTTTGAGGAAGTCGGTTGCTTGTGAACTATATTAATAGGAAGCAATCAATCAAGCTGAATTTCGTCGTAAAGGATAAGACAATACAGTTTGAATAGCAGTGCAAGCGAGTGGGGCTATTAAGAACTGGAATTTCGCCACCCGTTTCTAACAAGAATTCAATAATTTACTTGTCAATCAGGGGGGAAAGACACAGATGACTGACTAAAATATGTGACTACTTGACATGGTCTCAGAAATGTGCATCTTTGTAGTTTTTATCGTTTCCTAATTTTCTATTAGTTCTTCTCCAAAGATTAGGGGCAAGTAACCGTTTAAGCTCGCTTCGGAGGTTATTAATTTTTGCAAGCATCAGTCATCGGATCGCTGACTGGAAAACTTCTCAATACTTTGGAAAACGCAGCAAGCATGCTTACAGTAGTTAGCATCAACCAATCCACACTACCTTGACCTTGACCTTGACCTTGGTAGGTAGCGGCCCCTTTTCTTTACCCTGTTTTTGTTCGTAGTAAAGTTCTATGCCGTAGAGTCGTATTGTCAGAATGATTATTGTTTTATCTGGCAATTGCCTAATCACTCATTGAACTACTTAAAATTTCAGAGTTAGTTTGAAATGAAATAACATTGTGCAAATAAACGCATTACTTATTCAATAAAAAATATTTAATTTCAGCGTGAAAACTGCAAAAGTTTACACTCCGTATGTATAATGTGAATACCGAAAATTTTGTTTAATAATTTTCTGTACCTTGTAAGTTTGCATAATTATTTAAGTAAACGAAGTATTTGTTGTTTTTTTTTTATATTCATAGTACACACTTAATTAATTTTGAATTAATTTACATAAATTTAAATGTGTTAATATAAATTTAAATATAAGTTATTATTACGTTTGAATGAACTATCAACCCAATTTTTTAGGAAATCTTTATTTATATGAACGCACGATAATAATGAGAACAAAGAATCATTCATGTGAAACTTAATTATAACTAGACGTATAGTTTTGAATCTAAAATGCTCTTATAAAATATTTTAAAAATTATGACTGCCGCATTTATGTAAGTTAGTAAGAAGATAGCAACTTGATACTAAGTATAAGGGCTTTTATTAACAAAAAACTTAGATGGTTTCCAAAAACCCTAAATAGGTAAAAATGTAAAAAAAAAACTGTCTTTTTGCGCTTTTGATAAAAAATAAGTTAAAGCGTGTTTCAGCGTTTTGGAAAATATACCCTTAAATACATTTAATGATAAAAAAATTATAAGTATTCCTTTGTCACCCATAAAAAGTTTTTGATATTTTTTATGAAAAGTACAGTAGTTTTGAAGTGAGAATCGGGTATCCAAGCTTTTGATAAAAAATAAAGATACAGTTTTCAGAAAATGACCTATTTAAATATAGTTGCAGTACAAATAAAAAGATGGCTCATCACTGTTCCAATTTTTCACTACATTTATTATTATATTTAATCTATTTCTAATTACTACTACAGTATTCATTACGGTTTAGGGAGTGATTAAAACATTGGCTACGAAATATAAGATCGACGACCGTATATTAACGTTCGGTTATGATACGCGCTTCCGTGCACATTTAATTACTACTGAACACGCTTTCCTAGTAGCACAAAATGAAAACAAAAGTCAGTGCAGCTTTTTAATTACATAAAATATGTCGAATAAGGTTTTCAAACGTCTGTATGTAGCTAATAACTACACTAACTAGCAACGATATTCAAAGTAAAATGTAATTAAATATTAGTATGTTTGTACAATGTGAAGTAGCTGTGTGGTTCACACTTAACCCCTTAAAACATTATATCATGCTCGCGACAACGATGCCTACAATCCGCGAGCATCATACTATAATGCTCTATAGCGCGCAGTCTGATTTAATCCTTATTACGGATTTGGTAATGGTTCTTTTTGATTGAATGATATTTTTTCCCCGATAGAGAGAGAAATAACTCATTTAAAACAAAGCTGGGCTTCAAGGGGTTAAGGGTGTCGTTAAAGGCGACTAATGATAACGGAGTCAATCACTATACACCTTCCTTAGACACAAAATGGGCAGGGATTTATGGTATTTAAACCGATTGTCAAATATGGAGATTATGGCAAAATCCCCGACGTTTTTGGGGAGGGGGGGGATGATTTAGTCCAGTAGAGCACGTCTGATGGCTGAGATGATTATGACCATGATAATATAGAATCTTAAATCTTGCGGCTATTTTAAACTTATATAACTGTGAGCGAAAATAAATTTGTTAGTTACGCTTTACGTCTAAACTGATCAAGCGATCATGTTGAAATTTTCATACATGTAGTCAGGAGTACAGAAAACAGCATTGTGTATTTTTCACCCGCTGGTTTTTTTTGCGAAGGATGCATTGGGTGAAAGCTAGTAATTACATTGTATATAAACACTTAAGGCTGGTATTATTAGCAAGGCCGAGCAAATGTTATTGTAGTATAGATAGTTACCGTTCGTCTTTTGCATTATTCAAACTAACTCTGGTAAATGTAAGTAAGGAGGCATCTATCACTTCACCACACGTAGACAAGATAGCGAGACGCCATCAAGGGTAATTTCAGAATTATGCGACCTGAAGCAGAATAATAAAGATTTAAATGACCGTCATAATAGTGTCATCGGCCCAAATGTCAATTGTTGAACTTTTGAAGCGATCGTTGTGCAGGGGTTACCATTGTTGAACCATGTCGTTGTATATCAATGCGTTTGGTACATTCAAAAGCGTAAGTGTCACATGACATATCTTAGTTAAGCGAATATTTGCTCAATTTAACATATTCATTTTATTGGCGCTAGAACTAAACTTACAGTCAATGCAATACGACCCTAATACTGCCCGTATATGTACATACACACATAACTTCCATGCGTTTCGGCTTATATTTTAAAGGATCTAACTAACAACTTATATCAAAACTTTTTTTTAAAAATGAATTGATTACATTCGAAAGATATAGAGATTTTCGAAATAAGTGATTTACGGCAGTATATATGCCTCATAGCATGGAAGTGATAAAAAGCTAGGGATGGGGTTTACTTGTTGTAAAGACGATTAATGTTTTTATCGATATTCTATATTATATATGTTTAAGTTGGTATTATTTATTTACTTAAATAAACTAGTTATTAATACTGTAAATTTATATGAAAACAAGCAACTTACCTGACAAAATAGGTCACATGACCGAAACAGTTTGTATATGTTAAGATTATTTTACAAGTAAAACATTGCCTAGTTTTTAAAATACAGTCAGCGGGCTGCTGGACTAAAACAATCCGAATGATTGGTGGAAACATTAACACAAAACAACATAAATAATAAAAAATATGTAAGTACTCAAGAAAAAAAGTAGGTTACTTGCTTGATTATGGTATCAAGAAAATCGTAAATAAATATATTTTTTTAATATATTTAATAATATTTACCTACCTACCTATTAATTTAACTTTGATATCTATCACAAAATCACAGAATATTATAAAGCTGAATTTCAGCAAATGAAATCGATTTAGATAGACTCTACTAGATAAACCCTGGATAACCCTGGTTCTTGCTTATACACCGCCAATCTAAATAATTTTACTGATGTTAAGTTTTTTCCTGATCATTGCTGTCTTTTTGTGAATATTTTTCGAAAAAAAAATATCGCGCTCAAAATCTCACTCGCCTTCAGCACTATTACAGCAGTTCCGCGCGGGCACGTGCGGTAAGATGCAGGGTAAAGACGTACGGCAAAATAGAATGGTTTTTTGAAAAGAAAATGATTATATTGATATAAAAAATAGTGAGAATATGACTGTCTCTTCTCTATATGTACGGGAACATAGATAAATAGCCTCCGCACCGAAAGATACATACGGCTAAATACTTTCCGTAACGCAGTGAATATATAACTACTAATTGAACCACACAACGTTGTCCCTACTCTTTCACGAAAGGATCGATGAGAAAGATTTATGTGGGACTTTTGTTTTTAAAATCATTCATGTGTACTTTCAAAGTCAGTAATGTTTAAGCTTACATTCTGTTTGGAGTTATCATCAAGAATAAAAAAATATCATTTTTTTTTGTTATTTTGATAAGTTGTTGTAAGTTTTTAAAATATAATTATCACATGCTTTCTTACCAACGGAGTAACAGACCGTAAGGTTGTGAGCCATTTTTTTATATAACCATATAAAGGAGTAGACGGGACTATTATGATATATTTCTCGAATTGTTACTATTCTTTGTAGAGAAAAATATTTTATTAGTTTAAGTAATCAAATCGTAGTACAATTAGACCATTCTCGTGTTGTCTGGTCCATTGCGTTTAAAAAGGTAAAAAAATAAAATTCAAACTCTGGTTATTTCTTCGTGATTGTAATGGAGAACAGTGCATCAGTTTGCATGGTTCTGCCTTAAAACAATTAAGCCTATTTGAAAATAATTTTTATTCCATTATAAAATATTCAAATAAAAAGTTTAATAAAATTCACAGTTTCGAATATGGTTATGATTTGTTATCTAATAAGAATCTTTCCAACAATTAGGAAGTGCCAGCAAGTTAACTCAAAACAATTACTTGCAAAACTTGTAACTCGTTTGTGTTCCGAACTGTACAATTGAAGGTGAATTACTTCGTTGAAAGTTCAACCTGTACCTACCTGTCAGAATAAATCACGTTTTACGTGGTCTAATTTGAAAATGCCAAGCAACGGAAACAAAATGGCTTTTATTAGCCATTCGGATTTTTAGGCAATAATTTTTGTGTAAATAATTATGAATGCGAGTGAAAATAAAAACTAAGATCAGCATTAGCTAGCTTGCAACTTGAAAATTATCAACCCTATATCGTGCAGATAGTTTATAATTGGCCGATTCGCGGTCTAAAAATGTATATTATGTTATAAGGATGAATCTAACTTACTCGTGAAAGTTATGTGATTAGTTATATTTATTTATTTAAGAATAAGATGCATAAAAAAGTGCTCCCTGTATAGCTGTGACATTTTTAGGGTATTAAAATTTTAAGAAAATAAAATAGTAGTTTTAGCTTTGAACTGGAGTCCCGAGCAACGCGGCTCCGGCGTCAGTGATGCAGTAAATGACGCGGCGAACAGCATCGCGTGTAATGTATGTAGTCGTGCGCGACCTTTATAATACGCAGTGAGGTGTGTAACACAAAAATATGCGCGTTTGCAGTAGCCGAGCGATTGGTCTTGATCTTGAACGCAAGCGAGGTACAGCCGCTCTCGAAAAACGACACTGAATGTGACCACAAACGTTACGCCAAAATTGCTTGGCTCCAAAGTTCCCACGTTCATTGTCATAATACATAATAATCTTAATATATATAAATTACTTGTCACGTTGTTTGTCCGCGATAAACTCCTAAACTACTTAACCGATTTTGATCAAACTTCGTAACTATCTGTTATATGATCTAACTTAAAAATAGGATAGGTTTTTTTTTCAATTTATAACACAGCAACGCGTGGCTGGGTCAGCTAGTACTAATATATTTTTTAATAATATATCACACCAATTAGCTTAGGCCTAGCTTAGTTAGCATTGTAAGACTAGGGTTATTGATATAAGGGTAATGGATAGACAGACATATGCTACGTTGATAAGTTATATTCATAGAAATATATATGAACACCCATGAGGCTCAGGAAAAAATGCTCGTATCTAATATCAAACAAACTACTGCCCCTTTAAGAACTCGAATCCATGGCCGTTGGGGCGAAAGCCAGGATTGCTACCGTTACACCAAACGGTCGTTCATATACTATAATCTAATCTCTCTAATAATACTATCACTCTATTGCCACGACAGTCACCTTGCGGATACGCATACTCCTGTTTCTACAAAAACTAATTTCTCGAGATAATTTTTAAATGATCATTGACTTTTCTTATCTTTCTTTAAAAGTACGGATCTAATTGTCATAGAAATCAGAAGTCAAATTAACTATGCTGATTCAAGTGCTAAAACCAGTTTAAGGGAGATTTTTATTTTGGATATTCTCCGAGGACTTCGAAACTCACTTATACACTAGTTAATATTCTCACACAATGACTCTGCAGAGAGTTTTCTAATTTACCACTAGGAAATCCAAAGCCGTTTCTATGCCAAGAATAGGATTCAAAACATTTTTGTTTTGTTTGAAGCGAAATACTTAGTTGTAATTTGCAGCTTGTAACAGTCAGGCGTGTAAACAAAGCATTAGATCTAATTAGTTCTTTGATTCAACAACTGCATATTTCACAAGTACAACAAATTATTTATGTAACATTTTATTTTTAACAGTTCTAATGCAAAATGATTAGTGCTGATGCACCGACTTAACATACCTGTCGAAGCATAGAAGATAAATTAATAAACCTGTTCGGAAAGAACGTTGATACTAATTGCGCAAGAACAGAGAGTAAATCTATGTTGTGATACAAATATTTGTGTACAGTTATATGAAAATCCTTTACTTGCCTACTTGATTTTTTTATTTAACCACCTAAAAATCAAACTTAATACCGACATTGTAAAATTTTTTAGTTCGAATTTCTATATGCAAATATAATGTATACATTTGCCGTATGCTGTTTTCGGCATGCGTTCTATCCTCAATTTCAAAAGTGGGAAGCCTACAACAGTATTTTGTTGGTAGTAACAATTTCACAATGACACCGCTAGAAAATACCATCTTAGTATCAATTAAGAAATCTATAAGCTAAGATCACAGTGGTTTGTGTGTTTGTCTATCCGCTCTTTTTCCCGATCTTTTTCCATTCTATCTATAACGTTACCATAGCAACGCGTTAACCGCAAGTAGTTCGTCTACCGGACGCTAGATGGCGCTAACGGAAAAATATTTAATAATAAAAACAATATAAAGAATTTTGTCCACCCGTGCGAAGCCGGGACGGGCCGCTAGTTGCTTCCTATGATCACAAGTAAATTCATATAATAAAGTATATCATAATTGCGTGATGGAAAAGTTAATTTTCCTGTAAGCTTTAAATAAATATATTGTCTTTTTTCCCGAAGGTAATATATAATGCTATGTATATTAGAGAGGCATAGACGAAGGCACCCTCAAACGTAATCAGTCACTTTCTCCCCTCGTATAACAATGTACTATCAAACAACTATCTGATGAAGTCTCAGACTAAGTAGTCATACCACTTCACCATAAAACCCCTCCTAATTTATACGAACACAAAAAACATCCCGTTGAATATTTATTAATGTTAACTATATTTATAGTAAAGCTATTATTATATATTCAGACGTAGTGTAGAAAATAGAGTTAAAATAATCGACAGATTCTAAATAGGTTGAGGTTGCTTTAAGCACAAAGTTTTGCCTAATACCAATTCGGTTTAAATTTATTGGGAAAACTAACGAGATAATGCTACGCGAGAAACTTTCCTTTTATGTCCATTCTAATAGTCAATTAGTATATTTTACTTTTTCTCCTGTCTGTTGTTTCTTTTTTCACTCATTGAAATTTAACATGAAAACAAACACATTTTCAATACATACACATTTTCAATTATAAGTAAAAAACCGGTTTCTAAAATCCTATTTAGAGAACTACTAATATGATATAATTAGGTTGTAAATAACGTTCCTTTCGAAATGCCTAATGAGTAAAATATACTAATAATATTCTAACTGAAAGATTTTCTCATTCTAAGTTACTGTTTTCTCAACTGAGCTAACCGTGATATTGGTTGCGAAGCTATAAATATACAAAATATAATTATGTTATTTCCAAACTGTTTGTTGCGTTCATTTTTCACCACGGAAATTTGGTATACATAATATTTATTTAGTTTGATTAGTATTACAACGGAAGTTTGTACTCAATAAATGCCAACATAATAATTATTATTTGTTGAAAATATTGCTATAAGTTGTTTATTTATATTATACATTGTTGCAAATAGTGTGCTGATTAACCGAAGTAGATTAACACTTTATAAACTTTATAAACGTGTGCAATAATAAATGTTTAGTAAACCCATCCTCACTCGGCCCGAGTGATGAATAATGGTTCATTCTCTATACCCTCGTAAGTCCTGTGTTTTTTAACATCAGTAATCATATCTGCCGGCTGTACTATACAAAGTACGAATCAAGATTAGTGCTTTAGACAAAGAGATGTCGGTTTTAGGCTAATTTGGAAGTGAATTACTGTTGTCCTGTTGTCTGTATTTTTTACGGTATATTTGCGATGTATAGCACCTCCTTAAGAAGGATAACATTGAAAATATTTTATACTTGAGTAAGTACGTTATGTAGTTACTCTATCTATGTAGTTAAAGTGTCAGGTCTGAACTGCTATCATTAATTTGTACTTGTATAAGTACGCGGGGACTTACGAGGATACGGTACATTTGTCCAAAAGTGAGATAAATAATAATAAAAATATAATAGATACTAAATAATTATTATTATATTCACACGAAACACCCTAGCCGAATGCAAGAAGAATGAAAGGTTTGTGTTATGTATACTAGGATAACACAGAGACAGTTAACAGCATACATTATGATTTATATAAACAAGTAATATTAATAGAAACCAATATAAATCTCCACGTCGCAGCTATAAATGTTCGTATTCATCACACAAAAACTTTTTAGTTCACAAAAGCGAGTTATGATAATTGAATAACTGGAAAAAATATTAAGGATTTGTTTATTAGATTCTCGTGTATGTTTATCGAATATGATATTTCTTTTATAAGAAACTGGATATTGTCTGATTTACAGAATTCAATTTCTCACCATAGCTTTATGATTTTTCGTTTTTCCTGCGAATTAAATATAATATAAGTGTTGAAACACGTCAACATCTTATTAGCATAGATATTTTGTATTAACCTTCAATCGTAAACTTTCATATATCTTGCATAAAAAATAGCGCTTACGATATCATCCATTATACTCATCTCAATATAAAAATATCGGACCACCATTATGATTTATTATAGCTAGGAATCCCTCCTAACTTAACCGTTCGACCGCATAGGATTTTTATGATCCAAACTTTCGTAGCAGACGCGCAATTTAATGTACCATACTAATTTCTACTCTTCAGTTTTCCGCAAGAGACAGTAAAATATCAATTACTTCCCAGTGAAATAACTGATATTTTACTATCTCTTATCTAAACTATTATACGGAGCTCGTTAAATTCCTTTTATATTTTTTTTTCAATAATCTTATTATATGTGATTGATTTTATCTAAATAGCCATAAATATCTTAATAATATTAAGCAAGGTAGGGACTCATTCAGTACTATTTTAATGATATTTTTGTAAGAACACGAGTAAACACGCTTTTATAAAATACACCTGTATGTCTGTTTGTTTGTAACGAAATCTTCTAACACGATATTTACTCATTTCAAATAGTTTGAAATTTTACACACTTATCAGAGAAAATATATATATTTCATTCAATAAATAATAGTTTAAATAACTTATAAAAAGAACTAAGTAATTGACGAGAAAATTAATGTTATTGTAAGAAAAGCGTGGGGTACTTTACACGACAATCGTCTTTCACTAACTTTGCATTTAGAAATAAAAATAATAAGGTATAAGGGGAATAAATTAATAAATAAAATACAGCCATCTATATCGAGTCCAACACGCCATTCTTACAAGGATATTAATTTTCTTTTTAATTACTTGTTATATTGAAAATGATTTTTTACTGTACGTTTTACTATTACAGCGTGTTTTTTTATTTTATTAACCGTGTATATTTTTTCATAGTGAAAGTGAAGACCCTTTATTTATGTAAAAAATATAAAGTCAAAGTTCGCATTTTCACAATAAAAGAAACCTTAATATCTCTGAAAGTACACAGCCAATTTTCAAACACAAAAATTCTAAGCCCCGAAAAGTCCAGTGATTAATTGGAGCTTGTGATAAATTGACGTATCCAAAAAAGCTTTCAGAGCTCATAGGTTACATTTCGCAAATTCGAATATATATTCTATAAGAGGCTAAAAGGAGCCGAGACGGTACGACTCAACCCGCTGCATAATGAAAAAGATAATTGTGTCAGCAAACAGACGGAGCAATTACCTGAGTATCGTTTCAAAATCCCACTTCCAGACAATACTGAGATTATGTCCCAAGAATAATATTGCGGAAAGCACCGTCCAACTCAAATAAAAAAGTATTTTATTTAAGCAGACAAGTAGCTTAAAGTAACTACCAAACACCTGAAATGAGTCTGTTCTGCTGCGCGACTCGTCAACTGTCGTGGAGTATTGAGAAATCGTTAAGAGTTTATTATCCGATCCAATCAAAAGTTGTAAATTTTGGTTTTCAATATTTATATTTACACTAGCTGTCCTGGCCACGCGTTGCTGTGCCGACTGCAGTGCCATCTGCCGGACTGATTTGTGAATCTAAACCATTCTCAGATCCCCTTGAACACACACAAAAAAATTCATTCAAATCGGTCCAGCCGTTTAGGAGGAGTTCAGTGACATACACACTCACAGAAGAATTATATATATAAAGATGTGTATTTTGTGAATATCTTTCGTAGATCTTTTTTGCAAAAATAATTCTGCGTCTTCTTTACTTGTTTCTACTATTCTATCTTCTAATTAATCAAAACAATAAAAAGAGTTTGCGGTTGAGAGATGGTATGTCGAGTAATCAGCTTAAAATGATATATTCTCGCGGAATAAAGTCGGGCTAAGTCTCCAAGTAATTTGTATTATTTCGCTCCACGTTCTGCTTAATTATTCGCTACATCTAGACAGGCAGGTGCGACGAATCTGTATTTATTTGCATTAAAAATAAATTTACTGAGACTTGCGTAATTTAGGATTACGACGCGACAGCTGCGACAGACAAATTCGAATTACCGGGTTAAATCTTAATTTTACACTTCATGCTGATTAATAGACTTGACCTGCATATGAGTAAATACACTGGTAGTATTCAACAAAAATCGACAGAACAAAACGCCGTGAAGTTGCGTGAAACCTTAAATTTTTATTATCAGTTTCTTTTTATTACTATATCCATAAAATAATAATACCCAATAAATAATTCCCATCCCCCAATGTTTGATGTTTGCCTCTTGTATATCATTTGAATAAAAAAAACTTTATATTAATTCCATGTTAACAAACAAAGGGCAGAGTTAAGATAAGGTTTGTGCGCGAACCCACATTTGCGTAGCCATATAACAATAAACTTAGGAATACAACGTATGGATTTCATACAAATTAAGAACATACTTGAAGAAGTCAGCCATAAAGTGATCGCGCCATTTTCTTGGAAAACCTAATAATATTTCGAAAAATCAAATACTTTAACAGCACTTTCAAAGAGCGAACTCTTATTTTTACACAATAGATCGACAGAAGTCGGCTAATGGCTTGTATAATAAAAATAACTTTTATATCTAAAGTTTTTATTACTGGAATAAAATTCAACGTGTCTCAGGTGTCCGGCAGAACTCGAATCCACATCCCCTCGTTATTCGGAGGAGCACTCTTCCAATTAAGCCACCAAGATCTTGGCAAACCGATTTTTTCAATTATTTCATAGTGGGTTCGAGTCCTAACTTAAACCTGACATAAGTTGAATCTTTTCTAATAAAAAATTCTTAAGATATAAAAATATTGCAAGTAGCATTTACAGGTTAAATAATAAAAAATAAGAACTTTAAGAGTATTATAAAGATAAGGTTTTATCACTTAGAAATAAAAATAACAACAAAGGAAAACATTATTTGAATAAAATATTAAAACAATGACAGACTTGATGAAAAACGGCTGAACATAAAGCTTTGAGTTAAATTTGTTGGAACATTGAGTAGAAGATAGAGGTACTGTTATAAATCATCGTAGCGTTCCCACAGGATAGGCTATAAAGGAAAAACATGATACGACCCACTACATAGTAGAAAAAGTTATAACGTATCTACAATACATCATTTAAGTTCCAAGGCATAAAACGGTATAAATATTAAGGTTGTGTTTTTACTTATTTATATTAAAACACAATGTAGTTTACAAGCAAGTGAAATTGTTATAGAATGCGATTCCCAAAACTAAATTGAAACCAAAATGTTGTTTGTTAATCGTTATTATATAGCATTGATCATATATTTACATTAAAATAAAATTACACAGAAACAGAATAGAAAATGACCTAGGAGACGGTAGTACGGAGAGTAAACATCCTCTCATTAATTGTCGTTAAAATTCACAACTACAATTTCATGTGTTAATTGCATTAAAAAAAAACCTCCAATGTATAAGAAATTCAAAATATTGATGAAAACCTTCAAAATCGTAACAACAAGGCAATAAAAATATAAGTATGTTGTTGAGACATGTTTTAATGTCAACCCAGACTTCGACCCGTTGAACCTCCAAAGTTACAAAAGGAACTCAGAATATAATATCACACCAAAAGTGTCATAACGATTCTTAAATATCTGTTTTGTCACTGAGGACTATGAATAAAAAGTGGAAAAAGTTAATTAATTAGTTAACCTCAAGCTTGACTTGGACAAGTGCCAAGTTCTTAATGAAAATGGAGTTTAAAAATAGCAAACATGGTTAACCAAAAAGTAATATGGTCAGCTAAAAGTAAAATCAGTAGTTTAAAAGAAAAAAAAAACAAAAAAGATACATACGCAATTGATTAAATTGCTTTGGAACATGGACGTTGCAACATTGAAATTTTTTTGGAGACCACAACTAATGTAAGTGGCCACAAAGTTATAAATTAACCATCTTATTATTTTAAATACGACGCAATTGAGTCAATGAAAACTCAAATTGCAACTGCAACTGCATCACAATACATCCTATAATTACATTAAAAATATAAAATCATATCAGAAGGACCGAGTGAATATTTAACTAAATGATATTATCTTTTCTCGGTCTTTTATGGAAGAAGAATAAGATTATTAAATTGATGTGAAAGTAAATAATATTTTTAGATAAGGAAATTATAATTTATGGACGTGATGGCATCAGCGACAATGAGTACAGTGCCGACTTATCTAATTAATTTAATCAGCAAATATTTTTATTTTACAAAAATATATTTTATCAGGAACATTTAAGTAGCCATTGAAATAGCACTTTATGACTCCTTAACATTTTGAATGTAAATCGAAAAAATATTTATTGTTTGCTTATAAATTGGAATACCTATCATCGCTGTTGTATAATGTGTAAAGCAAGTGATACTTAGTAATTAATCAGTGAGCAAAAGTCCAACCAGTTTTATCAAAGCAAACAAGGTAAAAATCATACTCAAATCCGTTAACTTAAAGTTTGGTGTAATTGGACAATTATTTTGTTTGAGGATGCGTTTTAAGGTGTCTCGTAGTAGCAGTAGTTGTTGCCGGTGAATTGAGTTGACCCAAGTAATAATAAGGAGCCCCTTGGTGAGGTGTGATATAATTGAAAAATATTTTTTTGACTTGTTAATAATTTCCTTTAAATTTATCGTCATGATGCACTAACAATAGACAAATAGTAAACGGTAAACGGCACATGCCATTTGGACTTAATCATACATACCTACATCAAACAAATTACCCTACTCAAAAGAACTTGAATAAAAAAGTAAAAAAATAGATTCAGTATTATTTATACAGGGTGAACCATAATGCTGGTAGACTTTGTAAGAGATATAACTCTATTAAGAGACGGCAATGAGGGTTGCGGGGGGCACCAATCGCTAGAGGGGCTCGGGGGCATTCAGTGCAATGGTGTCGTTCAACGGTGCACAATGTGTGTTATTGTCTGCGAATACTATGGTAATCAAATTATTGTTCGACGAAAATATTATCAACAGTACTATATAAAGCGTGTAAATTATGCTCCAATGAGTCGGATGATCAAGAGCTGGGTGGAAAAGTATGAAGCAACGTGTTCAACATATGATAAATTATGATCTAGAAGGCCTAGGACATCGAGAGAATGAAAACGTGGAGCGCGTGCGTACGTCTGCAAGAGCCATCTATTCGCCGCGTCTTGTTGCGGCGTTATCGTTTGCATTTGGCATCTTGTCCGCCACTAGACGCGGCGACAATTAGCGAGCGCTCGCGAGTCCCCCTAGCTTGTGGTCGCAACTCCGCGACTCTGACGCCGAGTGTGCGAAGCTTTGAACAACATATATGAAATTGTCGGTCGCAGCCTGTCGTCGCGTCTAGCCGCCGAGCTGTTGCTGTCGCGTGTCATCTAGTGTGCGCCCACACTTAAAGAGCACCTTGAGCTTTCCACTCGTAAGCGATATATTGTGCTTAACTTGTCTAGATACTCTCTGTCGCATACTTCATAAAGATTTACATCTACACTCATACAAAATCCTGATCGTGCAGGAACTAAGACCCGACAACGATGTTAAAGGCTTCAATTTACTAATGATATGCTCGAGAAGTTCACCAGATTCAATAACATCATTTTCTCGGATGAAGCACATTTTCACCTCAATGGTCATGTCAATCGGCAGAACTGTAGATAATGGTGCGACACAAACCCACAAATCAAACACCAAACTACATTACATTCGCCAAAAGTGACGGTTTGGGCCGGACTATGCCTACCCGTGGAATCATCGGACTGTTCGTTTATGAGGATAACAAAGGTTGTGCTGTTACAGTAAATATTGAGCTATATACTAAAATGATCAAGAACTTTTTTGCGCTAGCTTTACAGGCTTTAACTGTTTAATTTAGTTCCAACAGGAGGGCAAAAAAGTGATCCTAAAAAGAGTTGACATAAACTCGAATTTTTTCTATGGGGATACCTCAAAAATTAAATTTTTGAGAGCAATCCTGAGTCCATAGAAGAAATAAAAGAAATTATACGGGAAGAGATACGGCTCATTTCCCTAAACACCTGCTAAGCAGTAATTAACAACTTCAAGTCTCGATTACTGCAGTATCAGACCAATGGAAGCTCTCGTTTGTATAATGTCATATTCAAATAATATTATCCCCTTTTGTAAGCTTATTTCAGAAATATACATCTATCTTCTTTTGTACCTATGGTGTTTTTATGGTTATTTCAAATATTATGGGAATTCAGGTCCACCCTGTGCTTATCCTTTTTATATCATAAGATTTCCATGATTGTATTCATTGTCGACAAAAAATAAATATCATCATTTTTATCATTCCTAATTAAAAATAGGTATTTCAATTTTTAAACATTATTTCCGAAATGTTTGCTTCTGCAGCTGCAACGCATCAGTAAGAAATAATAAAAAATAATAAGTCCTGTATCCTGAAGAGTGGAATAGCACCGATCTTTGACACTTGAGGGTATAAAAAGGGGACCAGTAGTAATTATCATATACGTTGCATAGACAAGATGTGCAGCAGCGTTTTCCAATTTATAATCTTTTACTGTAAACTCTAAATGAACTTTACTCGCGCGGCAGTTTTGTGCATTTGTAACTAGACTCTTGGTATACATATTGATTTTCTATTAATAAAAACACAGAACGCATATGTTGATTTAGAGCGCAGTACAGACGCCCAATATTCAAGTACACTTTAATCCTTGTACTAACAGTCTGTTGCTTATGATTTGACTTTGCTATATCTTGTAGTTAGTTACATTTTACAATACTAAAAGTTTTTTTGCAAAAATATGTCTACATTCACTTTTATATTTCAATTCCGATACCACTGGATTTGCATTAGCCTCCGCATTTGAAGTATCTCTTATTGTGCCTCCGTATTGTGTTTACGAACATTCATTATATTAGTATTTTATTTGCTATATTTTCATTTCACCAAGCGCCTCGAAAAATTTGTGCATAAACACTTTTTTCCATCCCTAATCTTTACTGTTATTTTTTTATAAGGTTGTGGCCGTATTCGGTAAAATGTTGTTGCAAACCAAAAACGTTCAAAATAGACTTCGATCCATAAAAATTATTTTAAAAATTGATGAAACGTAATTCAGTTAAATGATATTTATTGCAAATGATATTTCGAAGGTATAAAAATATGGCAAGCAACACATATAGCAAAGAAACGTCGCCCAATTGATTTCAGTCAAATGAAATTAGGACAAGTAATCGGTCCCCAGTTAGTATTAATTTTGTATATAACAACTCCAACTAATTAAATATAATGTTGAGTTTTGCTGGAATCATTATTTGATGAATACCTGGCCTAGGTGTAGCGTTTCAGTCATTTATAATGTATAAGTTGACCTACTATCGACTCGATTTTTTTTTTCGTTACTCCGCCGTCTCATTGGTCGAAAATGTTATGCTTGGCTGAAATAATCTTTTTTCGAAATTATTTTTTTATGAAAATTCATTATACCACTATTCTATTTGCTTTATTTTCATTTCACCAAACGACAGTTAATATTAATTTTGTATCTAATAACTCCAATGATTTAATTATACATAGATTTATAGAAACATTATTTGATGCATTCCTGGCCTAGGCATGGCGTAGTCTCAGTAATTTATAACCTTTCAAAAGAAAAATGTCAAATACCTTAATTGCTACGTGGAATTATTTGTGAATGACAGTCATTTAAATAGTAACACTTTTGTCTTTTCACTACAATGGAAAAAGCAATTTTGATGAATACCAAAACCGTTGCTCTAGCGAAATTCCATAAATACGTTTCTATTTCGCACTCTGCTAAATTTAGTACCAAACTGTTATTTAAAAAAATGAAAAACATTGGCTGTATAGTAAAGAATTTAATATTTGAATAAAACACTTTTTTATGGATTTTGCGCATATTTTATTTTATATTTAATCCTGACGTTTCGATTCCGTTGCAGGATTCGTGATCACAGGATGATTAAGATAACGGTTGTCATTTATTTTCTGCTACCTTCACAATATTTTAATCGGGCACGTTCCTAATTGTTGAAATTTTTATATAAATCAAATTGTTTTATTACGACATTTTATTTCGTTATTCAATTCTCACTACGATGACATGGTATACTACTGAGTCTACTACCAGTTCTGAAATTGGGAGGCCCTTCCGAGAAGAACTGGCGAAAGAAACTCGGGCAGGGGGACCGACCTCAATCTTACTGTTATTATTTGTAAAAAGAGCTACCTACATCATCAGGTCTTACAATGTGTGTTTTTGGAGGCATTCATTTATTAATTGTTGGAGCCCAAGCAGGTGGAACGCTCCAACCTTCGTCTCTATTAAAATTAGGATGTTTCCTGATGTCAATAGCCTCGCGTAGCATCCTAGGAACAAATCTTTGTTCTTTAGCGAGAGAGGTTTATCGAAACGAATGTAGTGGTTTAGCCCCTAAAAAGAATGACCACACACTGCAGACCTATTATCGCGCCTATATTTTATGACAGCTACGTGTTCTTTAATGCGCGTCCCTATACTTTTTTACTTCTCTTTGTTTGTCTGATGTATGAGAGACCAGAGTCACAATCAATTTTGTACACACCTGCTGCCTGGAGGGGTATATTGCACTTGACCGGTCCTAAGAATTGCTTAACTTCATGTAGGGAAAGACAGCAGGTTGAGGTTCTTCTGTGGTTGGTTTGGCGCAGCCTCTGTGACGTAGTCTTGGTACTCGCAACTTGTTATCTTGTAGTACTCGCTTAACATGCTGAAGCTCAGCAGTCAGATATTGTTGGACACAGTATAGGATCGTGGTGAGAGTCTCCATTTAAATATCTATGATTCAATAGTAAATTGTATGTAGGGATGTATGGTATTGAGGTGACTTAAAAAGACGGCAACCATATCTTTTGGTAGTATGACAAATGTGTCATCTACATACCTTTGGTAAAAGCGTGGACACACCAGTGCCGTTGCAAGGGCCCTTTCCTCGAAGTTCTCTATGAAACGTCGGCGACTATGGGTGATACAGGAGAGCCCATCGCTAGGCCACTTGTAGGTAGAGGTAAAATCCGTACAAAGGGTTTAATTTCAATGTTTAATGTGCGCGGAAGATTAAGAACTAAAGAATAAGATCTTTAATGGAGCGAAAGCGTATTTTCAAGAGAGGTGAACGAAAGTTAAACACAAACTAACCACTCTTTACTTGCTTGAATGCGAAACAAACTTATTGGGAATGACATGTTAATTTAGAACAAAACTTCATAACATAAACATGGGTGGACTACAACCAACAATCAGCATATAGTTGCTTACAGATGTCTTTTATTAATGGTCATTTAATGTTGAAACTTCGTTTAACCACGGAACGAAAATCCCAATCTGCGACTGTCGAGGGTTCCTAAAACGCTCCATCTTGGCCTTTTCTCAACTAAATATTATTGTATTTTATAATACACTAGCTGACCCAGCCACGCGTTGCTATGGGACAGTAATTTTATATTTCTAAAATAAAAGATTTTTTTCTAAAATGAAAGTAGCCTAAGTTACTCCTTATTAAATTAGCTACCTGCCAATAAAAGTCTCGTCAAAATCGATCCAGCCATTTCAGAGATTAGCTGGAATAAACAGACAGACAGACAAACAAAAATTATAAAAAAAATTATTTTGGTGTATGTACCGTATATATATTCATATGCATGTTATATAAAACGGTTATTTCAATATTAAAAACAGACACTCCAATTTTATTTATATGTATAGATTAAGCAATTTAAGTATTTAAAGACATTATCAGTAAAATACAATGAAGCGAGGCTCCAATCCTATTCCCCTTGCTATCCCGGCGAGTACTCTTCCAATAAGATATAATAAGAGTTATGTATGTAGCCATAGCCCATTCGTTAAGATTTCAATCCACACCATTGCATTACCTAACATTTGTGGATCACAAATATTTAGTTTGCCACGAGGGTTTAACGGAAATATTAATATTGTGTTTAACGCATTGTTTATATTTTTAATAAGAAAACATACAAAAATAAAAAAAAATTGTACAAGATTTTGTGACTTTATAATTGGTTTGTTTTTACATATCAAATATAGAATCAAATATTCTTGTACATTTGCCGTTATGAAAATGAAGATTATACGTATAATGTGTGTTGTATACCTGAACCTGGGGTCATGACGGCCAAAACAAAGGGCTGCCAGCGACAAACAAAAACGTGATTTAGGAGCGTACAAAATTAAGGTACCTTCACGGAACGTATTATTACCCAAATTATGATACGACGACAATACACATTGTTTGACGACGTTTCTACATCTCACTTCTTTATTGCCTGTTTACAGTTTAGGCTTCTAAGTCAAACCTTCAAATCATAATGTTAGCTATTAAGTAAAATGGAACTTCATTCTCTAACGCGTTATCTCAAAGAGCCTGATTATATTGCATTGTTAATTCAGAATTTGTTAAAACCAATGTAATAAATCTGTCAATTTCATTCACTGCTCAATTGTTAGTTCTTTGTCATCATTTTTTATTTTAATACAAGGCCTTTCAATTTAAAAATAATTTATATAATTTATTCGCCCAAAAGATAATACATAGATAATACATAAGCGGTGATTTATCCCGTTGAAAAATTTAGCATCATCGATTTTTAATTTTAATTAATTTTGGTAACAAACTTTATTATAATAAAAAATTAAAGTGCCTAAATATTCTTTACCAATTTATATCTCTTACTTATAAGGAACTCAGGAATTTGAGCTGCCGAAAGATTTTACTAATTTGCGACCTGAATTTACTTTTAGCAAACGACCTCATTAAATAATGAAAATCAGAAGATAATTAACATACAACATTGCTACGACAGAGCTCGTAGCGTTTTAATTGTGGCTTTAAAAACATGTATGCTTTACTAAGTTCAATAATTTAACCGCGACCCGGGAATATTCGTCCATAAATCGTATGAAGGTACGAATGTGTAGGTTCGTATTAACCGTACATATACAGTCAACAACACATCACCCTACGCAAAAAAATAAAATTTTCCCATACGATTTCCAACTTTATATCCAACATGTAGAGTTCATTATTAGTCGGAAAATTTTAATATTATGGTGGTATGTTGATATAGTGCTGTCCGTACTTTGTCGTTCCACATCATTTACTAGGGAAACAGCTGCTGACATATAAACGACTTGATAACTGCTTTTATTTTGTTTCGGAGAATAACTTCGGCAGAACAAATTTTTCGAGGTAATAGATAACGGGTCAAAACCCAAATTTTATATATTTAGATTTTAAAAATTAATCATTTAATATAATTTTTAATTATTTTGATTTAGCGTAGGCTATATCCCACGTGCAAACACAACTGAACATCTATCATATGAAATCATAACCTTTTAGTTATTATTATTATTATTTATTACAATTTCCTTACAAACTAACAGATGTTACCATCCAAAACGCTTATAAGTTAGAGTTATTAAATAGATCAACTTTAAAATAACTAATTATGATAAAATGATTAACATAAAAAATAAACCATGCCATGCCAATTAGGTGTAACCATTATAAATTTAAAAATGTCAATAAAATAATAAAATAAAATAACCAATGTCAATTGTCATAGATAATAAATAAATCAAATAAGATGCACATGTCAAATATTGTGGTGATATATTACTGCTTTACTAATTATTACACTAGGATGATCAGCAAATAAGTCAATAGTACCATCATGAGCCATAATATCTCCAATCAAATATAAAGCACGATTGTTAGCACGTAAAGCACGAGTAGATGCTTTATGATATAAAATATGCATGTAAAAAACGACCACGCCTCCGAGTGATTTTTACATGCGTATTTTATATCTAATAGAAATATAGTTGCATTCACGAATGCAAAAAAAATAAATATATTATTTTAGTTGCTTACTGTCAATGCAAATATATTTGTATTATACATATACCTAGAAAGGTGTGTACGGAAGCGACTAAATGTCTTTTCCCCGAGTTCTTGTATTAACATAATTACGCGAGCCCCAAGTTAGGTATTACACTCGTAAATACTACCAGCACGTAAGCCTTAAATGCAACAAGAAAGTTTCGGAATGTTAAACCGAAACATATACCCGGCAAAGATCCTATGTGGAACTCGAAAGGAAATAATCGTTTTGTTTCTAAAATAAAAGCCAAATAAACAAATGCGTTTCCTGCTTAGTGCTACTCAACAAACTTTACGGCAACAACTAAGTTTACAAATTTTTAATTAGGCGTACTTCGGTTGCTAGGCAACCTTTCTTATTTCCTCTCATTTAACAATAATATCTTAGCAAACGGGCGGAGCTCGGTCGCCCAGATACTTACTTTAATTGGTATAACTAGCGGCCCGTCCCGGCTTCGCACGGGTGGACAAAATTCTTTATTTTTTTTTTATTGTAAAATATTTCTCCGTTAGCGCCATCTAGCGTCCGGTAGAGGAACTACTTGCGATTAACGCGTTGCTATGGTAACGCATATACAATGGAAAAAGAGCGGGAAAAAGAGCGGACAGACAAACAACAAATTTGTGATCTTAGATTATAGATTATGTATGTATATGTATTTTAATTTTGTTTTGAGCCTATAGATAATGTCAATAGTAATGTTTGTTTTTATAACAGAATTACCTACTAAGTTATTAAGTTCATTTTTGCTATGTAACGTCTATTAAATAATTGTATATAAGCACAAAATTAAACACAAAACAAAACTAGGACGGATGTGCTAATATTCGCATAATCAAGATTAGAAGAACATAAAGATGGAAATATGCTAGAATACTATTAAACAAATACGAACATAACGCAATGTGTCCCCATAGTAGATTATGGCTTTTCTTCTTATAATGTCTCAGTCTACAAAGAAGCCCTATACCTTGAATATTAACTGTTTTTAAGTATAAACGCTTTAATAATAATAGTAGCCAGTGTCAAAGGTTTATAGATGATAAAATATCCAAAAAGTATCAAACTTAGAGGAACTTAATGCTTATATGCTGAATAATATGCTCGTAAAAAGTTATATGCACCATACTTTGCAATCAAACCAATAATCGTTGAATTTAATAATTCACTGCATAAAACGAAGACGGAATAAATATTAAAATTCAATAAATAAACGCAAGAGGTCGCTATTTATTAAATTATATACAGAACATATTATTACTTATCTTTGATCGAGAACTTTGATTTTAATACCTCACCATCATCATTATCAGCCCTTCATCGCACAGGCCTCTCCAAATACATGCCACCGAACACCGAACCACCAACCAACCACCTTACGAAAATCATCGTTGTGAGACGAAACTGAAACTATTTTTTAATATGTTATGTAGTTTTTCCATGGCCGCTCATCCCTTAAGATGTCAACTTTGAAATCCACTCGTACAAACATTGAAATTACCTCGAAATGTTAACCGGAATATCTTTATATATAAAAATTCCCTGTCACATTGTTTGACCGCGATGGACTCCGAAACTACTCAACCGATTTTGATGATTCTTTTTTCATTCTGTCGGACAGCAAAACGTGGCCGGGTCAGCTAAGTAATTATATGTTTGATGCCATGTCATTCAAAAAGTACGATATTAGTAGAGTGACAGTGTAGCATAGTTCACTCAAATAATTATAATAAATAAGGACAGTCAATTCCTTATTTGTTTATTGCAGAGCTACGCACCCTACTCCCACTTACCTATGGTTTGCAATCTTTGGACAATGTCGGTGACCTTCGTTTTGTGAATCTCCTCATTCTTGGTTTAACCGCCCAGAGAAACTCTGAACATAGTCTTTTAGGTGAGCTTACGCCTCTAATAAAACCCGCTGTAACTTTGAAATGGTACAGTTTCGAAGACCAACACTGGCTATATTTATTATTATAATTATTTGGCACGAATTAGAGCAGTCGCCTCACACACCTAAATATGTGGAATGCATTCTTACTAATTGTACACTTGCCATATCAAGTAGATTCTGATTCCTTCTTGACCGTATTTTTTATCCTAAAAGGGTTTTAAGGAAAGGATTTTTACGCTTCTTCAAACACACTTTAGAGAAGGTAAGTGCGTGAGAAAGAAACAAGGTGGGACCGTCATGCTCCAATGGATAATACACCTAATGACCCATTACGTTTTACTTTCGGTTGTGTCCCTTAACATCCCGGTTTAACTACTGTTATCAACATTTATGCCGGCACCAGGCGTCGAGCACGGTAAATACGAACCTCTTAAATTTAATGCCAGTCAAAAGCAATATAATACAGGATAGTAAAAAGGAGTTTTGATATTGGACGCCTTTATGAGCTTCTGGAAACGCTTATTGTAAATATTAGCAAAACTAACCCAACAGTGTTAAAATGAAAATTAAATGGTATAGAAATAAATGTTAATATCGTTGGAAGTACGTAAAAAATATGACCATGCCCCTCGTAAAATTGTGTAAGGCTTGCAAAGGGGCTACGTTCAAGACGATTACAGCATTGACGATTTCAGTGGAGCCATTGCGGTTTTTATCTAACGAGGACCTTGGAAATTGTTCCAGCTCCTTGCTTTTATTTTTCGCTTACCTTTGTGTACATTTTCACCGTCCCATCGCTCTGAATTAATTTCACGCCAGGGCGGGTCGTTTGTATTTCTTTTGTTTCTGAGGTGGGGACGCTTTAGTACCAGTTGAAGATATATTTGGCCCGTTAGCACATTGCGACAACTCCGAAGCCGGCTATTTATTTACTTGTCTCAATAGAAGCCGCCGCGGCTCGTATTTCAGATTTAATCAACTCTGACAGCAGTACAAGAGTGATTAACGTCACCTTTCGCATTCGACGAGCTGTCGAGCGAGAATTTGAACTAAGTCAAATGACATTTTGTTTTTGTTGTTTGAAAGCAATTAAAGTAACTTAATGTTCAATAAACGAGAATGACATATTATCATTGTTCGGGACGTTTATCGTTGCTGGAGTTAATGAGATTCCTAAAAGTAACTTTATTATAAACAATGTTTTTCACAATATCTTACGAGAACATTTTTAATTTTAAAGTAGAACATCAAGAGCAGGTTTTAGAGATAATTATTTTACTTTGACGGTTGCAACGCAAATAATAATGAAGTCTAACGCGTCACAATGTAAACTATCAAAAGAAATGTAAAACTATATTGTACTGATATATTGCTCAGGGTTTGCTTCAGGTGCCCCAGGGTGACGTGCGTTCATCTCGACAGCAACTGACTTATGGGCTAAAGTTGTGCTGGCAGCGGCTTTGCTAATGACACCTGCCGTAATTAGCTCCGAATTTATGACGCCAGATTCCACCTATACGCTGCTACGACTAAATCATCCGCGGTTGTAATTACAAACTTCATATAGCTATATTGACAAATTTAATGAAAGTAATAACCCTATTTACGGCCTCCATATTCTACCGTCATACCTATACGTTGCTGGAGTTTTGTAAGACACTTATATTTTAAGTCTTTTTGTTGAGGCTGCATAATATATTACAAGACTAGATTGTCATTTTTTCAAAGCTTTTATTTTCTTTCACCTGTCCCAGTGTCTCTAATGAAATCTTGCAAGTTTTTGAACAACTTCACGGATTCCGATTAAGCTGTAATTTCGCATGCTTATGTATATTATGTGACAATGCAATATAATAACGACATGGAGCTGATCTGATGCTTGAGTTTACGCTCGTTTGATTTGTATTGACGAGTACTTTGATCCTATATGGTAACCAAAGTGTGATGCTGGAGCTAAAAGGTGGCCATAGGAATTCCGCAATAAAACGACACAACCCCATCAAATTTGGGAAAAAAGTTCCTTCAATTCTGTCTGATTAATGTTTAACATTTTAGTTCGTAAGTAATTGTAAAATATTTTTTGTAATATTTAACACATAAAATACTGCGCTATTATATGCATATTATATTATATCTTCTTCAACTAGGAGTTATATAAGAAAATTAAATGACAAGACAATCACTTATATCAGTCAACCAGAATTGGAAAAAAGATATTATTTATTCCAAATTTAATCGATAGACATTTTCAGAACTAAGACTTTAAAATCAAGACTCTGAAACTTACGACTCTCTAAAAAATATGGCTATATTATTCCACTTATTTATTTTTAACGTTTACTAAAATAAAAAAAATGTGTAGTCGCTATTTTAAATAATTATTACAGTCCAATTAGAAGGCTATATTGCTGGATATATTGCTGGCTTCACGATTTGCGGTATGACATTATATGCGAATCTACGAAGCTAACAGTGCTGTGGTTAGTTGCATTATTGTTATCTTCCGCTAGTTGTATAGTCGCCCCAAGCCCAAGTCACATAATATCGTATAAGTATATTGATAGCTCATCTCCAAAATGCACCGATGTCGACAATTTACCTTTTTACAATTTACCTGTATCTTTCCTGGACAGGGAAAGATGACTCAAGGTGATATGATTTAACTGGGAGACTAAGAAGAGACGAGTGTCAATATGAGTACTGTTAAACTTTAGACAAAAGAAAATACCCATAAGTAACATCCCTTGAGTTAAGCGCTATATTTCGGCAGCACTAGCTTTCATCGGCAGATGATTCGCACGATTTTAGGTTGTTGGAAAAAAAGATGATTTAAACAAAATTCTGTTGGGAATTTGTATAAGTTATACCTATCAGTAGCGAACCTCTTGGTACAAAATTAGTTTTTGGCAAATATAA
The DNA here is from genome assembly GCA_927399485.1 of Calamotropha paludella. NCBI lineage: Eukaryota > Metazoa > Arthropoda > Insecta > Lepidoptera > Crambidae > Calamotropha > Calamotropha paludella. The sequence continues at coordinate 12,796,182 of OV656815.1, read as the reverse complement.
AAAAAATCAAAAGATTTTAAAGTCAATTATTATTTAATGATGGATAACTAAATATCGACTTTATTTTATACCGTTCAATTATTGATTTTGAGTAATATTTTCTATTCAAAACCATTTTATCATGTCTGTGTGATTTATTTATATGTTTCTCTAATAATATGACTATCAAAAATATATAAAATAAATTTTATAATATATTAACAAACCAGACAACCTTCAACTTCGATTGTGTTATAATCGTTTCATGTTCGTAAATAAATTCTGAGAATTCCGAATAAAATGTTTGTCTCGTATTCATGTTCAAAATTAGATACTTTACAGACATTACCATAACTTAACATAGTTTGCAAATTTTAAAACTAAGTAATAAGGTAGTGATTTCACACTTGTTAATATACCGCTATGCACATCTTAAAAAGGTTTTAAAAAAAACCGCTCTTATATATGATTAGCGGCCCGTTCCGGCTTTGCACGGGTGGATAAAATTGTTTAATTTTTTTCTATTATTAAATATTCTATCATATCAGTGAGCGCCATCTAGCGTCCGGTAGACGAACTACTTGCGGTTAACGCGTTGCTATGGTAACGTCATTGATACAATGGAAAAAGAGCGGAAAAAAGAGCGGACAGACAAACAACAAATTTGTGATCTTAGATTATAGACTAGCCACCCGTCCCGGCTTCGCAAGGGTGGACAAAATTCTTTAATTTTTTTGTATTATTAAGTATTTTTCCGTTAGCACCATCTAGCGTCCGGTAGACGAGCTACTTGCGGTTAACGCTTTGCTATGGTAACGTTATTGATACAATGGAAAAAGAGCGGGCAAAAGAGCGGATAGACACACAATAAATTTGTGATCTTAGATTATAGATTATTCGATGACATTATTATTATTCATTAATTTATTAATTTCAAACCTCACTTAGAATTCAAGTTCACTAATAGTGTTAATTGTAAAACTTAATAAAACCTTTTAGATAAAAAATATCGCATCTAATGTTATATGATTGATTCAGTTTATTAATCATGAGCACACAAACTTTAGGCCTGTAAATAGATACACTTCTTATACAATGTTCTTATTTATAAGATAATAACAGACTAAAGCTGATCTTTTGTAGTATAAAATTGCAGAAGTAAGTAAACTGATTTTAAGCAAGCAAAATGAAAAAAGTAAGTAAAATCCGTCAGTCAATCGATAATGCAGTAAACAAACGAAGCAGTATTTTTCTGATAAAAGAAAATATTATCTTATCATCATTACAAGAGAGTCAGAAAGCGAATCCGTGTCCCTGTATTTCAAAGCACGTGTAAGCGAAAATTAACATGAAAAAAAGACACATGAAATACAAAGTACCAATGTTTTAAAACAATTTCAGCATACCATCAACGTTGCGTCAACAAAGTTATTCCACTAGCAATTTCAGCGAAACCGAGTGGTCAAAATTTCACTAAAATGTAACCGGGAAGTAACTCCATTACTGTAATGGAAAACAGTGTACTCTCACGTTGCTAGATTTTTTTTTTGCTTCACCATTGCGCCGATGCCGCAGTGCAGTTACAGAAATACATGTATCAAAGCTCCCTTTCATTTGGATAGCAGGTGCAGCTAGGAAATATCGACTTTTATTAACATTACACACTACCACAAATTATGAATAGATACAAACCGCGGAGCTTTCAAGTTAATCATACTGTCTCTATACAGTCTCTTAGATTATATTTCTGTTTAGTGCAATGAACAAAATAATAAGCAAGTTTAAGCCATAAGTTTGTTTAAGTTCTGTGCGCCCGAATGATTGTTTAGGTGAGCTGGAAGTAATGTTCAATTTTAGAATAGCTTTGTGGTCAGTGCCATTCTGCAGCTGTATGCAACTGGAGCGCTTTGATGTTAATTAGCTTGACCACTGTACTATCAAATTGTATGGGTAGATAGATTCACATTGTTATCAACTGTTTAGTGAAAACCGAAAACATCAATTCAAATTTTAAATAATATATTCCTATAGCCCAATATGTAATATTTATATTTCTTACATCACACCAATAAGTCTGCCTTAAAGTACATACTGTGAGGCTTGTGTTATGGATACTAGAGTAAGAGATTGACATACATATATGTATAATACATAAAAAGTAGTTTTATAAAAATTGAAATCATTATGTTTGGAAGGTGCTAAATTTACAAATTACAGATTTAATTAATTACATTCGCGTCTAATAATGGCGCCGACTTGTGTCACCGAGCGGGGAATCATTGAATAGTGCGTCTTTTCTCCCGTCACTTCACAGAGTAGGCCAACTATTTACACGTTTTGTCTTTTGTTCAAGTTTGTAAATTCCCTTTTTTTTTTTGATAATTTTTAAGTGTTTATATTTTTTATGTTGTGATTGTTTGTTTCTATAATAGTGATATTGTAGTGTATGTAATTTATTTTTGTTTGTAGAAGTTTTTTGTTTTATTTCTTAACGGTGGTGTCTACAAGAGGGCCCTATCAGAACAACAGCGCCTCTGTGTTCGTTCTTTCCATCCCCGAACGTAGCAGAAGCTTTTATACTGAAACAGGGTCCTGTTGGCTTCAGACACACCACATTTGTATTTCTTCCTATTTTATATGTATCTTTATTTTCTTTTCTTATGTTCCTATTCTTTTTTTTTCATTTATTTATTAACGTATTAAAAATAAAATACATGGTATTGATCAAAAACAGCGTATAGAAATCCACAAAGGTTTATAGCAACTCTGTTTAAAGCAAGCGTTAAGATACAATAAATACATTAGATAAAAGAAATCAAGTTGATAAACTCTTTTACAAGGAGCAAACTAGGTGCATAAAAAAGTCTTGAAAAAGTACTTATTCAATTCGTATCTTAAATTTAATTGAGTCATACCATCAACAAAATCTGCGGGTAGTTGATTTATCAAGCGCGGTACGAGGTAAGCGGTAGTTCTTTCGCCGTAGACATTATTAGCCTTTGTTGTAATCATATTGTTTCGAGCGATCCCACGAGTAAATATAGGGTGATTCAATTTTTTTAAATTTTTATTGAAAAAGTTTTCATTTAAAATGTTTTTCTGAAATTGAAATTGGATAGGTAATATTTCACATAGTTGAATTAATTTAATTTCATCTGAAGAATATTGTTTTTTGATGTTTTTACTTATAGACCTCTTTTGTTGTTGTGTGTTTGAGTTCAAATAAATGTTTTTCTTTCTTTCTTTCTTGTTTCAATCTATCTACAAAACTATAATCAAAATGTGAAAGACGCTTAAAAAATAATAAGAATTTAATAATGACACATCTAATAGATAAGATGTCCAACAGACAATAAAATTTTATATGTAAAGAAAAACGCTTAAACCTATTCGGCCAGTCTACAAACCCTCGGATTCCAGATGAACTAAACGAGTCGCCTTTCCTTGTCAATGTGAACCAGATTACTAGTAAACGTCGTCACAGGTATATTTAATATCATGAAAATACATGGATATAGGATTATTTTTTATTTCTGGCATTAAAGTGCGATAGCTTTTTATAAATACTAGTGCAAAAAAATTACAAGTCATATACTTCCGTATACTAAATATTTTTCGAGCTAAATTGACTAGCGTCGTTAACGCGTTTTTTTTATTCCGCGGAACAATTTTTTGCATATCTAATACATTTGTATCGATACAAATGCACGTTATCATCAAGTCTGTACCAATAAAGCGTGAGACTAAATTTATGCAGATATTCAAAGGCAGAATTTGGAACATCTACATAAATTCATAGTTAAGTTGCATTTGACTCGTTTAAATATTGCGTTTGTATTAATACATACGTGGTGTGCACAGGATCTAATGCTAGGAAGAAAAATTCATCAGATTTCATACGTAGCCGTGCAGTAATCCGTTCGAACCGCATGAAAATTAAGTTTTACCTCGCACTTGGCATTACCCACATAGTATCAAACTGTAGAGTTCCGCCGCCGCCGCAGCTTAAATAGAAAAACATTATGTGAAAAATTGAATTAACAGCTAGGTCGCTTAACACGCTTTTGGTATTTACGTCATACTAAAGCGACTACTATGGGCGGAATAAAAATGTTATACGGCACACAGATTTTTACAGGCCTTATATCTTTTTATGTGTTTGAAATAATAATTGGTAAATAACAAGGGTTATTTTTTAAAGCATAATGCCAAATTATTGACCTTGACAGATCATATGTATTTAAAATTTATTGTCTTGTATAAGAATGTGACATATTGCATAAATTGTAATTTTTCGCTTGTTTCAAAATAGTTATATAAATGAAAAAATTAAATCTAGTAAAAAAGAAAAAAAATTAAGGGAGACCCTGTGGTTAATTTTAGCTATCAAGAACGCATTAATTACCAAAGTGCATCTGGTGAACACAGATAACGCAGATAAAAATGAACGTTCCTTTGTAGTTTTACTTATTAAATTAAAACGTTGTATTTGGGTATCACTTGCTTAAAAGGGATTATTCCGTAATTTGCCAATCAAAATATATACATTTTAATTTTTTATAATCGGTTAATATATTTAAAAAAAACATTATCATTAACTCTTACATTTAACATAAGAAAGCGTGAAACGGTTGTGATGCGATTGTGGTTAGAAAAGATTAGGAATATTCTTTTTTTCCGTGACCTGTTGTTGTAATTTTTATCCCTTTCCCCTCCCATATCTATAAATATTGAATATATAGAGAGAGAGAGAGAGAGAAATGAATAGGTGAATGTTAAATAAATAATTAGAAAAAATCACACTACTCGGATTCCAAGCAAGCACTTGTTTGATAGAACTCGGAACCAACTAAGTATCTACCACAAAAACCCAGGCACGTCACGTTACAATGATGTATGTACACATCATTGCATTGAGTTACTATTGACTTAGGTACATATTGTTGAGTACCTATGGTCTGAAGTGCATAAATTTATATTGGTTTTTCATAACTAGCATATTCCTAAGTAAAATAACTTTAAAAAATTAATAACGGTTCAAAATGCATTAAACATTCGAAATATCGTATTTATTAATAATATAATGCGCTACATAATCTCATTGTTTTCGACATAATGTTCCTGATTTTTGATCAAACCACGTTAACACATTGGCCGCCTTGTCAGTCACGGGTGACTGACACTGGAATACTCCACTGACTGACAATGTGTTAAGAATATCCTTTTAGGTAATTGCTTTCATTAATTTAAGTTATTATAATAAGCATATATCATCTATAAAAACTAAAGTGACAGGTCAACTTTATGACTGGTGAATATTTCTTTAGAACAATCATATGGATTGTAGATATTATGTATTATCAGTAACGGTAACTAATATAAAACTACCAGTTTTTTTGCCGCATCAGTTATTGTAGTCTTAGAAATAAATTTACTGGCAATCTTAGAATTTGACTATCTTTACCGAGTATTTGACTTTATAAATGTAGTCGACATAATAACGATATAGCTTTGCAAATAATGCTTACCAAGATTGAACAGAGGCAATTAATGTAAACAATCGTAAAGAAGCGCCCTTGAACCACAACAACACTCTGATGTCGTGGTTATCTAATTAAATAACAATTCCAGCGTAAATTAATCTTTTTGTTTAAAACAGCGCCTAAGGATATCTTAATTAAGGTTCTAGTTTGAGACGGTCTCACTACGACCTAAACAAATTCCATTTATTCCCAAAAACATTGTCTTTGTTCATGGACAATCATCTTACTTATCGATTCTTAACAACCTCATCCTTTGTTCGCAAACCCAAATTGATTGAATAAATTAATTTCCATTGTTCTGTTTTATTTTACACAACAATAAGGCTAGAGGATTTGGTAAATACCTCATTAGAGCACTCTGGTGACTTCTATTGCATATTCTAGTAACATAAATTACAAAATATCCCGCGTCGAGTTCCTAGTAGCTACATCATTGTCGATAGTGATGTACGATATATAAAGTCATGGTACCTGAAATTAAAGAAACTCATCGTTGCATCGTTTAAATAAATAAAAAAAATCATTTAAAAATTAAAAAGGTCTTGAAACAGTTAGCTGCTTTAATTCTGTAGCGTGACACACAAAAGAGTATGTATAGTAATAAAATTATATCGCTCACCAAGTCAAATATCATTGATGACATATAACTTGGTTATGGTGAGCGAATGACATATCAATAACAGCTTAACTTGGTGATGGTGAGCAATTATATCGGTCAGATTTCTAAGATATATATATTTAATAGTCAACAACGATAAGCAAAAAAAAGTAACATTTTACTCCGCAGGTAGGTATGGCTGATAAAAACATATTTTATGTGAATTATGACATTAAAAAAATATAGCACGTTATAATTTACTAACAACCACAAATACATCTCAATCTCGCCTAAAATCGCGTGGCGCGATCGTTATTTATAATACCTTTATTGTTATATTCCGGTTGTAGAGTCGGCAGACATTTACATGTAGAGTGGTGTTATCGAGTGCGTAATCAGTTTATAACGTCTAAATAAGCGGTGAAGCACCGACAGAACTGTTATTTACTACTATGCAAATTGGCCCGTAAAATGTTCTCGTAAATCTCGCCGAACCGCGGCGTGGAGACAACGGCCCTATTAGCGGCTTTCATACGAAAACGCAGTCACGCACCCAAATTTTCTGGTGCATTAAATGTTTGGACATTACACGAGAGCGCGATGTGTAGGTGCCTACACATTTCGGTCAAAAAATTTACATAATTTCATTAATCATAGAAAAAATATTATATAAAAGAACCACCGTCATCGGTGTGAAAGGCAGGATCACTTATCGTTGCACCAAACGAGTGGAACCATTGAATCTACTTCTTCTTTTACTACTTTAAAAATTAAGATTATTCCAGATTACCTAATAAAGGCCTGTAGTTATTGCAACTAAAAAGTTTGGCAGTAGTTATTTGATTTCTATTATTTGTCATAAAATTACATTTTGTGCTGTTAATCTATAAAAATGTGTGGAGAAATTTACCTCAATATTAACAAAATATTTAGAGTCGGATGCTGTAAACAGCTAAATAGGAATATAGAAATCATTTTAATACGATAAAAAAAGTAGGTCTATTTTAAATTTTTAAGGCAAATGATAGATTCAAAAAACTAGAAGTAACGGCGAGTGACCCGACAGAATAAAAATTGTTTTCGTAGTAATTCCTAATCTTCTTATTAGTCAAAAAGAATTATTGCTTAACTTGTAAGGTACCATGGACATTTATTTCGTAATATTTAGGAACCAAGATACGTTACATAATAAACTAAATATAAAAATATTAATATAGGTAAACGAAATTCAAAGTAAATAAAAAAAAGTAACCATAAAATTTTATCATATACCTGTGTATAACAGAGGCCATCATTTTAATGACTATGAAATACCCACGTAAGAACACAATAACTCATGCGAAATTTGTATTTATAACTTTGAGCTTTGTATGAATAGTTTTCTATTTTATTGCACTTGATAGTTCAGCTATTTTTCTTCTTTGAATAGATTTTTAGGAATAAGCTGTTTATTTATTAAATTACCAATTCAACATTTTACGTATTCGCGGCGCGACTAGTTCGCAAAAAGTCTACTTCGCTTACAGCCAATTTCACTATGACCTTTCCTCTAAAATAACTACCTACTTTTCATTGAACAACTAGAGTACCTAAATTCAACAAAAAATATATCATATGTTGAAAATAAGGTTTCAATTAATTTGCTAAGCAAAGAATGCAAAGAATCCATGAATGGGATAGGATGTACCTACCCAGTATTGGTTTATCCATAAATTGGCTCGTTAGAAAGTTTTTGTACTTCCTGGTAGGAACATTTTTCCATGAATAATCAAAGCATTGATCTCTTGCTTACATAGCATTAAACATGTTCACCGTTATTATGAGACGACCAAAACGAAATAAATTATAAATAATGTTATCTCCATACAAGTGACACTGATTAAAGATACATTTATTCCAAACCGTAGAACAAATCGCTTATCCGGCTAAAACGCCGGGACAAACATTTGGAACAAGACATTTGTATCCTTGGTTTACTAAGGCCTATCTGCTGCTAACCTTCTTATGTTACGCAAGACAACAAAAAAGACCGCGCTTTCCATATTGACTCTACCGAAATTAGATCACGTGATCTTACAGATGGGGAAAGCAAGATTGGCGGGCCAGCTGAATAAAAGCATGCAGTAAAGTATTGTAGAAAAATTCTCTACAGAGTATATTGCTTTAACGACTCAATAAGAACTTAATTTTGGTAAAATTCATATATAAAAAAAATATTGAGTCCATTTTCCATCGATCTGTTTATTTGAAGAAACCTCAAATAAATTGTTATCGATACTTAACACTCGGGTAGAAGAAATTGGTGCAATAATAGAAGCAGTATACTGTCGACGCTCAAAGTACCTACATGAGTACTTAAGTTAATTAATTTTAAGACAACCATCTGACCAAAATTGCTTAGGTTCGCGATCGTTAACAACGCTCGGCATCGAGCTCTCCACAATATTGACACAACCGCAGGAAATATTGAGGAAAATTCGTTGTTATTCAAACTGCCAAAGCCGCTTGAGCAATCACACCCCTTCCCAAAAACACCGTAATCAAGCCGTTCGATTATCAGCTAACAATGAAAAATTAAGGAAAAACAATTTTGCGAAGGTAATTACATTTTGTTTTAATTACGCCAGCATTTTTGTGTTCAACATAGTTGTTTACCCTTCCCGTTGAGCTGCGGGAAATTTGAACAAACGCGCAATTTTCAGTGATTGAGATTTTAACCTTGTTATGGCACGTTGATGAATTGGTTTCACTTTGATTACACTCTTTAACTTGTTTTCATCACCAAATTGATATTTATGTTCATAATATTTTTTTATCATAACGTAACCTGTAAACTTATCACATTAATTAAACGTTAATTTAATATTTAATTTTTTATAGTGGTAAAACTGTAAATGCCCATATCTTTTAATCGGTTATTATTTCATGACATTACTGCACCAATGGCAGTCATGGTTGTTTTAAACTCTTTTATATCATTTAAAACTAGTGGAAGTAAAAAAAACTTTAAACTGTTTTCTGTACCAGTTTGCAATAACAATGTTACATACCATGATCCTTTATTTAGAATGTGAAGGGCATATAATGAAAATGTGGAACTTCTAGATATTTTTTCCCAGAGCATTTATTCTTTTAAAAAAACGCTTAAAAGCAGTTTTGCGCTGTAAGTGTAATCCCTTCTTTGTGTTTATCATCCTCATGATTTTCTTAGATTGGATGTATAGTGATTAGTGTCAATTTTAATATATTAAGTCTTTTAGTTATGTACAAAAGTGTTTTTTTTTCCTCGAATAACTTAATTAAGTATTTATATATTTGGATATGTAACAATCACGTATATTTAGAAACAAGTTTTGGCGATTATTATAAATCTTACTTTAATGTATGCTGTGCGCAGTTGTTTCAGAAATACAGTTTTAATATTATATATAGTCTTAAGAAACTACTTAATATTGTTTAGAATTGTATTTTGTTTTGTGTTTTTGTGCCTTATAAATAAATAAAATATCATTTCAGCCAACAAACGTCCACAACAGGACGGAAACCTGCAAAAATGGGGGGGGGGGGCTATAATCTCCACTCTTGGTAAGCTGGTTGGATACCACGGTATAAGAACATAATATTCAGAAAACGGTTCTGCCCATTTTGTGGTCTCCAGGAGGTACATATGGCACTGTGACATTAGTTACAACACCTTTTACGACACCCTTAAGGGTGATTGGTGCTATTCTACTCCGCCGGATACTACATAACTAAGTTAACATTATTAATGTGGTGGTAGTCGGTTCTACTGTAAGAGTTCTTTTCAATAGATTATATGCTTCCTGTGAAAACAGCTCTTGAAAATGTAAAAATAAAGACGATTTCAGGATCCCTAATGTTATTTCAATGGATGCAAGCGAATGTGTGAGAACTAATTATTAGTAATTTAAAAGAAAAGATTTCTATTGCTACAACACATAAAAGCAATATAATATTGTCAGCAAATCGTTGGTACTCCATAAAACTATCTGAGGTAAGCGAGTCAAGTTTGACAGTGACGAGCGAGGCGAGGGCTCATCAATAAATCACACGGCGCCCGCAAGCCGGAGACTGCATTTTATCTGTCTCTTGTCTCACAGACACTCTCTCGACAAATTGATGATAACGGATTTCTTGCTGAGACGTCATTAGGACTTGGGGAATACGAAATTCTTCTCTAGCGTTAAATAGCATTTGAGAAATTCCGTTTTTAAATACGACTGTTTAATCAAAAGCTTCTTAGATGATGTCGGCAGACCCACTGCGTAATAATCAAATTGGAATAAGAACGTACATGTGAACTGCTTCGGCAATTTTATTACAAGATTTCTTTTCCCGTTATATATTGACTTAATCTCAAACACCTTTCTTTATTTTACGATTTTACCACATTTACCGATAGAGATCCCGACGCCGGTTTTATGCTGCTTGGAAAAAAACACTGTGATTATTTTGACACTCAAATGTTCTTGTTCCTAATCCTAACAATTATAATAGAATCTACTGGGTTAACAATTAACAATAAACCGCTTTCCAATCTCTCAAAAAGATGTCGATAGATAACAAACTTGAATACTTGTATATTGCGCGTTTTTTTTTAATTCGCTTAATTCTATAATTTACGTAAATGAACCATAATATGCCTTTGACCGCATTGTAAATAAAACACATGCTGACCTACCATATTATAAACATAATGAATACCGTAACACTAACCTAACCTAACGGTTAATAGTAGCTATCAGGGAACATCTTTTATGTAAGTTTAATAGATGTTTCTTTTTATTTTATTGAATATATGGAAGCAACATCCTCAAAGCAAAAATAACTTGTTAAAAATATTTATTAGATGTTTAAAATAAAACGAAATTCGAAGCTAATTGTTAGTTAATACTTTATTAATATAATTAACAAAGCGAGAGACAAAATTGGTGACACAATTTCCTACTTCGCTCTCCGTCGCGTCGGTGTAAAGTGAAAATAAGTGCAAACAATCACATTTGTATTTTTTCCGACCTTTACTCATCTTAACTTTTGGTCTACCGGCATTACTTTTTAGGGACGCCTTACGATTTTTTTAACACTTTTTCAACTTTTTCAAACCAATACACAACAAAAGATAACACTTCCCAACGGTCATCTAATTTATGGTGCAAAGACCCTCCCTTTCGCAAAGATGGTTATGGGTTAGAGTCCCAGATGGGGCACATGATTGTGTGATGAATACGAGCATTTGTACCTGGCTCATGGGTATTCATATATATTTCTATCCTAGTATTCATAACACAAGCTTTTGGACTAGGCTTATTGGTGGGAATGTAAGAAATATATCTCACCCAAAAAGCGCCCTCTGTTGGACGCTGGACGGAAGCTTCCCTCAATTAGGGAGTGTTGCTGTAATCTTTACGCTTGACATGCAGTTAGAGATTGCAGTAAAATACTAAGGTTATTCAGAAAATGCGTATGCACGTGTTGTGGTCAACGAGGTGGTTAACTTTGTGGTTAACTGTGAATAATCAGTGCTATTCTACTCTGCTAGACACCACACTTACAGTAAGATAAAAGGTTCTTGTTACTTCAGTTCTTATACACACTTTCGCGTGCAAGTCACTGAATTGCTCTTTAACTGGTTTTCGAAAAATTTATTTTTCCTATTTACGTCTATTTACAAAGTTCCTGTCGTGTTGACTGAAAAAAAGAGATCGATATGTCACGTTTAAATAAACAAAAAACAAGACAATAACGCGTCGTTTCGTGATTCGGTAAAAAGAGCTCTATTTAGTATTTATGCGTTATGTATGCGCTTAAACCCAAAGTTTAACAATCGCTGCAAAAAGTCACCAGAGTTAATTTCTTAAAATATCAAGATAAAGAGACTGCATTATTAAAATAATTAACACATTTTGTTAGCGAATAGCAGCATATAAATAAGATATTAGTTACTATTAGCGATTCTTATATCCATCACTGTTAAACTAGTCCTGTGAAATTCACCGCATTAACGTTCAAAGTGGTTGGACCGATTTATTTAAGTAAAGCTGTTGTTTGTGAATATAATAAAAACATCACTGTTGAAATTTGAATCCGCGCCTACTGGCAAACTGGGCTTGTGCCAAGCGCCCCAACAAATTAATTATCGAAGATCCTTTTTATAAAAACCGTCTTTAAATATCTTAAAAAGTTCCCTCACGCTAAATTTTACCAACATTAAGTTGATCTGTATCTGTGTTAATTTGTTATATTCTATGGAGAGATCTCCTGAGGGGAGTTTAATTTCACTAGAAAGGTCTGCAGGTTTACCATTAAATTTTATTAGATACTTTTAATAATATGCTATAGTTTCTTAAATTAGTTGAACCTAACGCTACTGATGCCCAAAATCGTAAACTGATAAACTGTTCGTCTATAAAAAGTCGTGGTTTGCACAAATGAATTAAATGACAATAGTTGTTACATTTGAGTGCACATACGTAACTATAACTACTTACTTTCTCATCTAAGAGTTTACAAATCTTAAACTTTAAATTTTCAGTTAATTTTGTCAAATTAAGATTCATTAGTTTGGTAAATTTCAAATCTTTTACTTCGTTAGCGTGACAAATTTTATTCACACTTAATCAAAACAGTACATGTTTAATAATAAAAAGGTTAGATAATACCTGATACATCGTACAGAGGGCATCATGCATCATCATCACTAATCACTACATAGTATAACACAAAGTCGCTTTCTCTTTCCCTATATCCCTATCAGGGATGTTGCGAATATTCGCATCCGCATCCGCATATGCGGAACATCCGCATCGATTTAGACATCCGCATCTGCATCCGCATCCGCATATAAATCGATGCGGAGCTGATGCGGATGCGGATGCGACAAGAAAGAAAGGGAAGGGGCCGGCGAGGGGCGAGTGTCGACCGAGTAAAAGATTAAAGATGATATATTAAAGATTAGCAGAAACACCGAAGACATCTTGGCTTCTCGAAGAATATCTCCAAGTACCAAGTAGTAAAGAGTGAAGAAAATGAGAATGACAGATTTCATGGAAACAGAACGGAACGACTAGAGACCTCAGGTACAGGACGTCAGTCCTGTTTAATTAATGATCTTACCATGATGCTACACCAGAAATTGTCAGACCTGACACAATTCACAAGAAGCAGTTACTTACTTTCCGTAATAAAAAGTGAATTAATTTAAATGAGAGTCCTCTTTAATGGTGGAGTGTTAATCAAAGTGAGTTCAAACTGTTACCTAAAAAAGCACGCAAGTTCTTATCAGCGCCACCAGCCAGTGTTCCAAGTGAACAGTTATTTAGTAGCGCAGGATTAATACACGAACCCTTGCGAAACAGACTGGAGTCCGAAAAGGTGGTCATTCTACTTTAAATATAATCATTAAATATAATGCTCCAATATTTAAATTTCATTACTAAAACAATTAATCAGTAATAGTAATTCACTCACTACTTTATTATTAAAGTAGCTGACCCGGCCACACGTTGCCATGGCTCAGTTATTATAATTTGCAAAAATTTTTTTTATTAAAAACCAGCAATAGCCCGCTGGCGCGTTCTGAGCCCGCGCGATTTGCAGCCTTTGTGATATTGACCCAACGTGCCCGACGTGACGGCATAGTCAGTGGTGGCATGCACGTGAGCTGCGCGCTGTACTGGACAGTACTTTGACATAGAAACATTACTTTATTTTTCTAAAGTATTTTTTTTTAAATAAAAGTAACCTAAGTTACTCCTTATTACATCAGCTATCTGTCAATAAAAGTTCCGTCAAAATCGGTCCAGCTATTTCAGCGTTTAGCCCGAACAAACAGAGAGACAGACAGACGAAAATTGTAAAAAATGTGGTTTTGGTGTGTGTACGTATCCGTACCGTATATATATGCATGTCGTAAAATACGGCTAATTCAATATTACAAACAGACACTCCAATTTTATTTATATGTATAGATAAACAAAGGATAAATATTACTGCTTTTTACCCTACCAAACCAACACTTAAGTTTTTTGTCCAGATCCGCATCCGCTTCCGCGGATGTGAGCCTCTTAAAATCCGCATCCGCGGATGTGAAAAAAAACACATCCGCAACATCCCTAATCCCTATGTATGCTTAAATCTTTAAAACTACGCAACGGATTTTGATGCGGTTTCTTTTAATAGATAGAGTAATTCAAGAGGAAGGTTTATATGTATAATACATGCAAAATATAGTAGAGCATTGCATCCGTGCGAAGCCGGGGCGGGTCGCCAGTCCACTATAAAAAGGGTTTCTTTTAATTATAACAATAAATAAAATAATATAATATGAGAAAATATCACATACATCGCTTCGAATCCAAATTAAGTAGCTTAAGTAGTTGTGTTATAGAATTCAGAAACAACGACTGTACAGTCAGACCCGAACCAACACAGAGAAGTTTGTTTTCCTATATTGACCCGACCGGAGATCGAACCCGGGAATTCGGAAAGGCATTAACACGAAAACCAGCAAAAAAAAAAATAAAAAAAAACAGCATAGTGGCCATGCTAGTTTTATTTATGTTTATCCATTAATGGACAGAATTATCAAAAACAATAGTTAATCGAGGGTAAACACTTTATGGGCCCCGCAAGGCGCCTCTAGCTGGTGCGCACATAGTTGTAAGCGGTGTGGAAATCAAGGTTCAAAAAATGATGAAATACCTTGGTATTGTCATTGATAGTCGTTGGCAATTCCATGCACATTTCGAGCGCCTCGCCCCGAAGCTTATGGGTGTAGCAGCAGCCCTCAGCAGACTGCTGCCTAATCTGGGTGGCCCGGATCCGACTTGTCGACGTCTTTTTATGGGAGTCCTACGTTCTATGGCCCTTTACGGCGCACCCGTATGGGCATATTCACTGGGCAGTCGAGATCTTCCTCTCCTGAGACGACCACAAAGAGTGATGGCAACGAGGATAATACGTGGCTACTGCACAATTTCTTATGAGGCGGCCTGTGTGTTGGCCGGGTCTCTTCCATGGGACTTGGATGCAAAAGCCCTTGCGTCAGTATTTATTTGGCGTGAAGAAGCGCGAGATCGGGGTGAAAATCCGGCTGACAGGGAAATAGAAGCCTACAGGAATGAGACCCAGCTGGAGCTACTTACACAATGGGGGGAGAGACTAAGTCACCCTAGTGCTGGTCTCAAAGTAATTGAGGCGGTACAGCCTATCCTGGTGCAGTGGTTGCGACGAAATCACGGAGTCCTCACCTTCCGATTGACGCAACTTCTCTCTGGACATGGTTGTTTTGGTGGCTACCTCTGTCGAATAGCTGGAAGGGAACCATCATCCAGGTGTCACCATTGCGATACCTGCCCGGACGAGACTTCCCAGCATACGTTGGAAGCATGCTCCGCATGGACAGACGAGCGTCAAGCGCTATGCGCTATAATAGGTAGAGATCTCTCGTTAGGCACAGTGGTCCGAAGCATTGTCGACAGTGACAGGGCGTGGAAGGCCCTATCGCGATTTAGCGAAAGGGTAACGCAGAAAAAAGAGGATGCGGAGCGAGTGAGAGAGTCGAACTCCTCGCTCGCAATCCGCCGTCGTAGAATAGGGCGCAGAAGGCGAGATTTCTCTCGCATTCAAATGCCTCATTAAAGAGCCGTGAGCAGTGGGCTTGGGGGAGCCCGCTGCTCTTAACACCTGGCTTGAGATGGCGTACGCGGTGTCCCCGTGTGCCATTCAAAACACAGCAGCGAGGGGGAGGAACACCTCTCTCTCCAACAGCGAGTTGGGATTCGTATAGGATCAACGTCTTCGTCGGATCGCGGACGTAGTCTGGGAGAAGCCTCTCAGCCTCCCGCGTCCCCCGGCTATGGATAAAAGAGGACACCAAGGGGTTTTAGTCAGTCGAGTCTGACATAACCCGTCTGTCTCCCCCATTTGATAGGCGGGTATGCATGATGCATTTCCCCTTGTAAATAAAAAAAAAGGGTTAACACTTTACCATGCAAAGTTGCAAAGATAATAAAAGAAGTTCAACTATGTCGTGGTTTTCAGAGTATACTGTCATTTGACACGAACTACAAATTTTCTGTTTAAAAATAACATTTGGCAAAATAATATGTACCTCCTTGATAAATTTATAATTTTACAAACTACTGTTTCTGTATATAAGTTATTAGCAAAAAAATACCAGATAATATTTAATTATATCAAAAGACCGTTTCACAAAAAAATGATAAAATAACGCATATATAACTTTGGCATAATTCATTGCTTTAAAAAGGTACAGTTCTACTGAATCATATAGGTTATGAAATATGTGTATAGAAAATCCTTTACGAAATCTGTTTTTGTGAAATTATTATTAATAAATGTTTAAAGAGAACCTGTTTTCAGGCTTACATTCATTTTCCGAAGTTTTATACATGTATTATTAAACAGCTTGTATATTTAAATAATAATATCTTAAAAACTGGCCAAGTACGAGTCGGACTCGCGCACGAAGAGTATCGCACCATTGATACACAACAGTAGATACACAAATTTCATATTATTTATTATTAAAGTAAAAATACAACTGAGTTTTTTGTGAATATTTCAAGTGCCTACCTGTTGCCGTTATTGATATTGAGCAAAAAAGGGCAATAAAATCGCGTTTGTTATATGGAAGTTAAATATTTATTTTATTTTGTTTTTAGTATTTCTTGTTATAGCGACAATGGAAATACACAATTTGTGAAATTTTCAACGGTCTAGCTATCGCGGTTCTTGAGATACAGCCTGGTGACAGACAGAGGGACGGACAGACGGCGAAGTCTTAGTGATACAGTCCCGTTTTACCCTTTGGGTACGAAACCCTAAAAACTGTATAAATACGCTATTATCTATCAGCCAACTATCAGTTCCATCACCAGGATCTAGTAGTCAGATGAAACGAACAATTTTTCGTACGACTAAGCTAATCATCTGAATCACGATGAGTTTTCTAGTAGGCATACCAAGGTTCCAGCAGCCACTTTCCCGTCCCATCGTAAAGGTCATCATAAAAATCTTCGAGTGTAGTTAACAAGTATTGCTACTAAAAATCTAATGAGCCCAAACTCGACAGATTTCCTAGTAGGCTGCCCGAGTTTCCATTTCCCTCCTTCGAACCCCATGCTCAGATGAGCCCGGTAGTACCATATTATATTAAGTTATTGGCATCAAAACTACATATACATGCAAAATTTTGCCCACTTCTAAATAGCACACGATTTAGAAGTGGGCAAAATTGATCTTCTAAGTTTATAATACATATTTCTTTGTTACAGCACGACGTAATAAACACGTATTTAATAACAAATTCAGAAAATTCCATATTTAGCAAATTTATTACTCTATTGGCTATTTGTGAGTTTTATAATATGTCAACAACAGTACCGGATTGGGCTCACGTGGTGTAACTTCGAAAAACAACGCCTATACTGGATGCCTGATGTACTTGTTAGGTCCGATTCAATGCGCTACATTAAGTAATTGGAAATAAAGAAAAAATACAGGATCAGGGAAAGTAAGAATTTACCTTACAATATTTTATCACGTTGAATGCCACCGACTCGCAGATTCTTTGTCAGTGAACTCGCCTAGAGAGTCGGTGGCATTGAATGTGTTAATAAATTGTTTCAAGACACAATATAGTAGACATACATACGTATGTCTGTATTAAACAATTTCGGCTGTTTAAACCTTTTAATGGAAACTTTTAAGATTTTTTCCATAAATAGAGACACTACCAATATCTTGAAAATCAATCCAATGTTTTTGCAAAAGACATAATAATGTCTTAAATATTCTTTTTACTATTATCTACTTTGTAATAAAAATGTAACGGGAAGTGGTAATAATACAATTATTATTTAACATATGACTTACGCCACGTTATTGTCTTTTTCATTACAGCTAAGATTTAAGACCTTTTAGTATTGTAAAATCTAGCACTTTATGATGAATAATGATAATGAATGCGACATTTTGTTAATTTGTATGTATTTGTTTTTTATTACCTAAAGAAATGCAGTGACATGGCTTATAAGAAAATTCGTCAACAATAATATGTGAACTATCTTATTTCCTCATTAAGATTTATGGTATTATGAGAGATAGACTTTATTTTTTATTTAAATAATATAAATGTCTTAAATAGTACTTTTTTGTAGAATGATTTTTAAAGAGGATAAAAACACGTTTTCACATAAAAATATTGACGTTTGGACATACGCCTTGGTTTGGATTTCAATTTAGGAGTGTTCTGGTAGCAACCGTACAACCTGGGCCATTATTGTGCGTCGATACTCATTTACTTTCGGCTTTGTTTTATGTTTTCGTCGCATACTAACTCTATACAAGATATTTTCGGGGAGTGTTGCTACTCCTACAACTATTACAATACGATTGCCTTCGATTGTTTATATAAAAATAAATGTGTGTGTTGGTGTTGCCAGAGAACGTTAATTTGTAGTCATACATATACATTTTCATTACAAAAACATGTATTTTTTTATAATGTTTGGTGACTGATAAAGACAAAAGTTGTTATATTTATTGTAATTAAAGTATTTAACTGCTAGATTTTTATATCCAAAAATATAATCACTAGAAAAAAGTCAACCAAGTTGAGACCGTGACCTGAGCTCTTGGTAACTCCCTCGAAGAATGTTCGCCCAGATAGCGAGGAGATGTGGGGTTCAAGGCCCGCCTAACAAAAAAGTCTACCTACGAAACTTTCCAAGCAGAAATATGATACAACCCATGTCTTTGTAACTCTGCATGAAATGTAACTGACCACTGTTGTTGTTTAAAATCGGAATCCACTTTGGGACTATTAAATTTTTTTTTTTGGAGAGAGCGAAATAATAAACTGTTATCACGAATCCTTGGAACAATTGAAGCCAGCTAAAAATAAAATAATTATTTAAAAACCAATAGAAGTACGCATCTGGATGAATAAGCTCCAAAGATACAAACTAACCAAGACTTCTTCTTTACATATTTTTTTTGTATTGTAATTGACAAATTTATAATTAATAGCTTCAAATAGCGGAGAGTAAACCCCTCTGTGGCACCATTATATTACTCCTATACGTAATGTAATCTGTCAGCTAATGACCAAAACTAACATTTAAATTTTATAACATAATTGCAAATTAATTTAATTTTTTTATCTATGTTTATAATAAAGACAAGTTGCCAAGTTAGAAGTCTCATTTCAAAAAATGTTTTACGTGGAACAGGTGGTTTTTATAAGTAAATTGAAGAACGTGGTACATTCTTATTCTTACAGCTAGGATTACTAAAGTAACTCAGTGAATAAGGCTCGTAAAAAAAGTCTTGTCAGAATCAAACCCAGTATTAAATACAAATAAACGCAGTTTAATATCCGTCAAAAGTGCTTCAACGTGTATGTGTATTTAATATATGAGGCATTTCACGTCAAGCGGACAACAAAAAAAAAATGAGGTCGTGAATTTTGTTTATACTCTGGTCAGTGATACTTCTAATAGACGTAGATGTGCACACACAATATTTTTTGCGTAAGATGGTTTATTGCTGAGTTATGAGGTTTTAAAAATTTACTAAGAATGAAGTCACTAATTTTTGGATTCCTATTATCTGTAACAATAAATTAGTAAAAAATAAACAAAAGTATTTTTTCTTATAGATAAAAAACTGAAGCTTTTATTTTTTTTATCGAATTCTAAATTTGTTTTTTTTTACGTATAGTATACTGGAAGTGAAAATTTCAAATCGATGTTTGAGTAACTTCGACACTTTTTTTTTAATATTTAAAGCTTGAATTAAAGTTTTAAATGTACTAATTGCTCACGAAAATTTAAAAATGATATTTGATGAAAATCAAGTGACAAGTATTCAGTTTAAAAAATGGGAAGGTACAGAGCGCTTCACGATAGCCACCCAAGTGTTTTCTGCTGATGATTATGTTGATTGTTTGTGTAACGCTTTGGACATTTTGAAGCCGCATGCTTATATCGCTGAACAACAATCGCTTTATTTTAGAACTCTGAAGGAAACCATCTCGGAAAGCGAAATTCTCGTTCAATGTGATTTTGCCGAAAATTATAGTTTTGTTGTGCAAGATGCTGCCCAATTATTTCATTGGAATAATGATCAAGCCACGCTTTTGACATCTGTTTATTATTATAAAGATGGGAATGACATTAAACATGGAAGCATCATCATGATTTCGGACGATTTAAAGCATGATACTGCTACATTCTACGCTTTTCAAAAGATACTGCACCAGCACCTTGATGAGCACAGAATTGCGGTTTCTGACATAAAATACATCACAGACGGGGCTCCTCAACATTTTAAGAATAGGTTCAATTTTGTGAACCTTTTTTACTACAAACAAGATTTTAATAAAGAAGCACAGTTACACCTCCATGCCACCGCTCATGGAAAAGGGCCATGTGATGGTCTCGGGGGAAACTTTAAACGTTTGGCAACCCGTGCAAGTTTACAGTCTACGAATAATGCTATCACTACACCTATAAGGTTATATGAATGGGCCAAGTCATCATTGACTGAGACTTCAATTTACTACTGCTCGAAGGAAAAAATTCAACAAGAGCGAGATTTTCTAAGAGTTCGTTTTGCTTCCGCTATCACCGTTCCAGAAACCAAACAACTGCATGCTTTTCTTCCAACCAGCGAGGGCTTGTGTGTAAAGAAAATTAGTGCTAGTGCAAATAGCAAAATTGTAAAAATTACAAAATAAATCTCTTTATTTCAATTAAGACTGTTTCAATCTCAATTAATAAAACCGCCATTAGTCTTAAACTATTGGCAATCACGTTTTATTTTTTTTATAAAAGGGAAAACGTTTATTTTTATATTTTTGCATGTGAAAATGAAGATATTAAAAATATATATAGCGGAGTATTTTAGCATGTTAGCGCATAAATGCGATTGCTTAGAAAGAGCTCACAGCTTGTGTATGTACTGTAAATGCTCTAAGTCTTAAACTATTGGCAATCACGTTTCAATTTTTTTCGTGAGCAATTAGTACATTTAAAACTTTAATTCAAGCTTTACATATTAAAAAAAAAGTGTCGAAGTTACTCAAACATCGATTTGAAACTTTCACTTCCGGTATACTATACGTAAAAAAAAAACAAATTTAGAATTCGATAAAAAAAATAAAAGCTTCAACTTTTTATCTATAAGAAACAATACTTTTATTTATTTTTTACTAATTTATTGATACAGATAATAGGAATCCAAAAATTAATGACTTCATTCTTAGTAAATTTGTAAAACCTCATAACTCAGCAATAAACCATCTTACGCAAAAAATATTGTGTGTGCACATCTACGTCTATTAGAAGTATCACTGACCAGAGTATAAACAAAATTCACGACCTCATTTTTTTTTGGTTGTCCGCTTGACGTGAAATGCCCCATCTCTATTATGGAAAGTAGATGTTTAACAAAATTGAACAAAGCTTATATAATACCTACCTACTTACATTATTATCACAGCTTTCTCCCGCAATGGTAGGCAGAGATATTTTCTATGCACTTGCTGCAATCCTTACATATCTCTTTTGTTTCCCATTTCGTGTTAGTACTTTTTATATAGCCCCGTCTTTAATACGTATAATACTCGCCTTTATGTTTTTGGTTGGAGGAAAGAGTAACGAGCTTCGTGACTACTCGCCCTTTGTCATGCGTCTCATCAACATCAACAAGATCTCTCAACCAACTTTCCTAAAGTTTGGGAGAATTCTTCTAATTATAACAAGCGAGATATTAAGTATATTATATTCGTGGAATAAAGGCGATTTTTTTTTTTACTTTCAGAATTAAGAAATCCGGGCTACAACCAACGAATTATTAAGTAATAACTCAAGTTCGAGCAAACATCTTTAACTCGCGTGTTTGAAGATAAAGTTTCTGAATTAATTTGCCAAATAACGCCGAAACACGAGATTTAAACTTACCGTCCAACTTCGCTTGTTAAATGTTAATTGTTATCAAACGGAATATATTATACCTCGAAGAATATTTCGAAATAATTTTATCGAATATGTCTATGAATGTTTTACCTGTCGATGTCGATACCTAAATCGTCATAATACCTTACAATAAATACGGTGAATAAACACAAACATCAACGTAATAAATTTATGAGTACATTTTGTAGGGGCAATACTTGGTCTAGTAAGCATCATTCAGTATAGAAAACATACCAGCATTTTGTATTCATCTCACATTGCGTCAAGCACGATTTCGAAAATCTATCTTTGATTTATATAGACCACTCAATTTGAATTGACATGAAATGGATATATTATTCAATTAAAGTAAATAGAGCGTGAGATATTAATCCTACTTTAGTATAGTCCCAGCTGTCATATTTTTAGACTATAAGATGAAGCAGTCAGAAACCTATTTGTCGTCAGAGAAAAACTTATAGATTCGTTTTGGTTTTATCAACCTTGTATCGACAATGTATCAACCTTATGGTATTAACCGTTAATCAAACTTATGTTTACTTTGTTGTACATAAAATTTAGGTATTCTCAATTCATACACAAGATATATTTTTCTTGAAACATATTTTAAATGATAAATAACACGTTCATAATGATTAACCCCGTACCGGAGATGACAATATGCATGCTAACATCTGTTTGGTTTTCATTTCACATTATCACACATATAACAAAAAATCAACTATATTTATGAACAGAATACAATACAACCTACCAGATGAAGGGTTAAATTAATGGCTGTCATGAGTATGCTTGTCTTATTTATATCTTTTGTAACTCCTCCTAAGTGTTATTTCTGGCATTGCCAAGTTTTATCGAACATTTAATCTTTTAAACTTTATTAATATTTGATTGAATTCGAAGTTCGTCATCTGCGTACCCCAAAATACCGGGTATAAGTATAAGCGGAAAAAATGTTGAGCCCTGAGGGACGCCGGCATTGATAGCCAAATAGTCCGACGAGCTACCATCAATGATAACCCGTATTGACGGGTCCCTCAGGAAGTCCGATATCCAGACACACAAATCAATAGGAAGTCCATATGACGGGAGCTTGCTCTCTTGCTGGCTTTCGTGCCCCACCCTGTCAAAAACCTTCGAAACATCAAGAGAGACGGCAAGCGCCTCACCATGCCTTATAACTAACTATGTCAAAGATATCGTAAATACGGGAATCCACGAGACAAACATTAATTCAATTTGGCCCATGATGTCATAAACTGCATATCTATTATCTCAGGGAATAAAGACAAAGTATTGTGATGAATATTCAACGCGACCCTAAGGCTTTCTGATCATATGTCAAACAGAAACGACATAATGGATCATACTGCGGATACTGGACCTGATATCTCCAATCAATTTTCGCAAAGGGCAATGCTTTTAATGCTGATTTAAATATGTTGGCGGTTGATGGCTTGGGAATCGTACATATAACCGAAAGAGATGTGCACTAAATTTCAAAAGGAATTGACGCCACTAAGGGTTTAGGCCCTGATGGAAAACATCCCATATTTGTCAAGCATTGCGCTGCCGTGCTGGCCCTGCCCCTGACAATAATCTTCAACTACTTTTTGCAGACAGCTGTTCTTCCCGACGAATGAAAGAAAGCTAAGGATGTTTTCATTTATAAGAAAGGTGATATCAGAAATGTGGAGAATTATTGACCTATCTCAGTCCTATCTTGTTTTGCCGAAATATTTGTGTCCATGGTGGCTCCCTTCCTCGTGCAGCATTTACCATCTGCCATCTCACCCACTCAACACGGATTTTGCCACAAACGTTCGACAACAACTTATCTTATGTCGTTTGTGTCATATGTTTTTTGTGTCTTGGATCGCGGTGGCGAAATTCATGGGTTATACACCAACCATAAAAATACTTTCGATAAGGTTAGCAACTCACTTCTTATTCATAAGTTAAAATTTTGTAGTATTTATTTTATGATTCCGGTCTTATCTTAACAGCAGAGTGCAGTCGATGGTCGTTAGTGGTTTCCGTTCAAATGGTTACAAATCTACTTTAGCCTGCGTACCCCAGGGTTCTTTACTTGATCACATTCTGTTTAATTTGTACATCAATGATATACAGTTGGTCATAAAACACAGCAAGTTTCTCTTGTTCGTAAGATAGAGTCTAAAGCAGATTATGAGCATATTCAAAATTATTTAAATAGCTTGTGGCAGTGATGTTTTGATAACAATAACAGGAGTCTAAATGTGAGTAAATGTAATAGTATGGTGTTCACAAGAAAAATACTTCCATTCGAGTTTAATTACAATCTGAATGGCACAGACATAAAAACGGTGAGCGAGATGCGTGATTTGAGTGTACTGCTAGATAGTAAATCAAACTTCAAATCGCACATTAATAATATTTTAAAAAGTCTGCTATAATGTGGAGTGTATTGAAACGTAACACATCTTTCCTCCGTTCGCCGTGACGAAACGTATATCTCGTTTCTCGTGTTCGAAACAGGTTGGAATATACTATATGCTGTATCCTCCCAACTTTTCGAATCTATCCAAACGGCCTTTACTAGACATCTGTCCTACTTTGCCGGTGATATTTCATCTAGATCGCCATACACTTTCAGACAGTCCTTTTTAAGCCGTATCAAGCTGGACATGGCATTCCTGCCTAGTGCTATAAATAAATAAATATTTCTTACATTCACACCAATTAGCCTAGCCCAAAGTAAGCACTGTAAGACTTGTGTTATGGATACTAGGTTAACGGATAGACATACATATATGACACATAGACATGTAATATTCATAGAAATATATAAAAAACACCCATAACTCAGGTACAAATGTTCGTATTCATCATACAAACATCTGCCCCTTCCGGGATTTGAACCCTAGTTAATACAATGTTAGTGTTGCTTAAATAAATAAATAAATATGACATGTTCAGAAAACTTAGCTCATAAAAGAATAAAACCCAATTGTTATTTTTTAAAGGAATAGGTATCCTTCTGCTACTAGTCATTCATATTTTGAAGACGACCATTTATACTTTTCAACTTCTCTATTAAACTTTCCCATTTAAGCGATCTAGAAAAACATTGGAATTGTGCAAACAAAAATTAGTAAGTGGACTAAAAGCTTTTCAATATCTTCAAGTAATGACGACATTGATGAACCAGATAAGGCAAATTCAATTTTTAAACGGATTCATGAGGCCGTGATACTGTAGAAATGGAATGCCGTCGATTTATTTTAACCACTCGGTTCGTTCCAAGCCATTAGCTTTTTCAATCCAGAGATGGGTATAAAGTGGTAATGATGACTGAACCCGCAGAGGCGTTATTATCTTGAAGAGAATGATGCGGCTCATAACTGGAAAGTTTTAACATAAAACCGAAGAGATCATAACACAAATGAACAATCTATACACTTTCAACTTTTTTAATGTGGAACGATCACGGTGATTAAATGGCTAACGTGCCGATGTTGTCTAATCTGCCTTAGCGATTCTGGGTTCATTCCCGTCCTTAATGTATTTTTCAATCGACACTACGTACTCACTTTTTTGATAAAATCTACTTTTATGTTCTTAAGATAATATAAGGGGCAGGTGGTTGATATAAACCTCGTTACTCCATGTAGATTATTATTTATAATGTTAAGCTAATTAGAAGCTTATTAATGGTATATAAAAATGAAAGTATGATTGTTCTTATTCTATGAGCTTGTGGAATTGCATTGCTTGGGACAGATTACTTTCAGTGTAAAAGCAAGTTAAAGTAGGTCAATTGAACTGAAATTGTTAAGTTAGGTTAAAACTGCGATCGCAAGAACCGAATTCTACAAGTTATCTGCCCTAATTTTGTGAAATCGCAAATTTGACAACCGAATTATGTTGACAATTTTTGGAATGACATTTTAACATTAGAAATATTTGCATTTGCGAAATCTGTAGTTTGTCAAAGCGATTATTTTTAAAGTTATATGTATACAATTTTTTCAAATGATCACTAAATTATTGTTTTAAAAATGATATTTTTCTTATCAAACATTAGTGAAATAATTTATACGCATGTTTTTTTACTTCATTTAATGCACTGTGCGCCTGCATTTTTGTGAGTATTAAAACAAAACAAGGGTGAACAAAATTAATAAGATAAATAAATATTTAACAATCATAATCATTTAATATTACACGTGTTGATGGCTTCTTCAGTTCCACTCATTTTACATGTTGAAGTACTCAAAATGAATGAGTACTACTCGTTATATTTAATTAAACGTTATTTCCCTATTTTTCCAATAATGTTAACCAATTAACGTTATAAAGTAATTAATAGTTTTGTAAGCAATGAGTGATTATTATTAATATTTTACCTAAATATATACTCTAAGAACACAAATTTGTTGTTTATATGTTTGTCTGTCCGCTCTATTTCCCGCTCTCTTAACGTTACCATAGCAACGCGTTACCGGGTCAGCTAGTTAAAATTACCATTACTTATATTTTACCTTAAAAGTTTTGCTTATTTAATGTGCAACAAAATTGAACTGGATTTTCACTGCCCTTAAAGAAGGATTTTTACAATAACAGAAAAAAAAATAGTTATCAGTATGTGTGCCGTGGAATAACTATAATGCCGTTAACTATCAAATCCTAATAAGTAGTTAACGGCATTATAGTTATACAACGGCTGATGTGCTGTCTCGTGTTTGTATTTCCATACATGATATGAAAACAGATGAATTATTTTTTCCTTGCCAGTATGTTTTAAAACTTTACATATAACCCTGTCCCGTGTACCTATAACGTTTGATCATTTCAAGCGATCGACGCCCGCTGCTAGACGGAAGCTTCCCGCAAAATGGAGTATTTTGCTAAGTCTTCACGCTTGGCAGATGGGTTGGAGATAGTAGTAACAGACCAAAATTCAATTAACACTGCTGCCCATTTTGTAGTTTATGGGAAGTGTTTAATGGTTACTTCCAATATCATTAATTCACCTTTTACGACACCTCTTAGGGATAGGTACTTTATTAGGATAGGTACTCTTTTACTTTCTACACGTCAATGCAAAACTATACGATACTATTAATTTTAGTCCAATGTTCTGTGAATGTGTCAAAAGTTGTATATCTGTCGCATTTTATATTTACTAAAATAATTTTAATGTAAATTACTTACATTGTTACATCGCTGAAATTATACTCTTTTGAAAACTATACCCATTAATTAAAGAATCATTACAAATTAAAACTCTCATTCAATCACATAATTGAACCTTTATGTAAGCGTACCGACTCAAAAGGCCAAGACTCAAACGAATAGTTCGAATGTATTGAATAGGGATGTGAAAACAGTTTAAGTAGAAAGGATAAGTGTGTTTTCGTACCATGTGTAGAGAAATTCGACACCCACTCGGCTATTTACGGCCGATGGTGCGATAAGCATTTTCTCTTTCAATACCATCAAAGAGACTGCCCGCCTATTCAGGGCTTCACCCGACAAAATGTAACCCATAAAGGGAATAAGAAGATTGCAGCGTTGAGTAACAAAACTAACTTGACTTAAGAAAACAGCATGTAGGCCAGTTTCAATTGCTTATAACGTACGCATTTCAACTTTTTCATTTACCAACATTATCCGGCCGCTCACGAGTTCTGATGAAACCCGTCAAATCATTTGTTGGCATAGCTACGAGAAACTTCAGCTATTATTCCGGTCGGTTTACTAAAACAAAAGTGCTCTTAATTCTTGATCTGGGATTTCATGTGATCATTACTTTCCTTGGTTCGTTTGGCGGGATGCTCTTTTACCGAGATATATTTGTTTCTTGTCAGAAATTAAATTGGAACATGCTGCTATACAAATGTAATTAAAGCAATCCTATTGAAAGTTTACAACCGTGACATGATCGTCTTTTCTCCGGGCGGCTACACATTTATATCGCAATCAAAACGACATCAATAACATGCATTAATTTAAATAAATTTGACACTAGTGTACATATTATCATAACATAGGATATTTCTCCACACAAGTGGATTGTCATCTACTTTTTATGTGCACATAGTTGCTAGTTAGCACAGACTAACTAACAACTCCGTAGTCAAAGGCGATGTCTGTAACGCAAATATTTTTTGCTAACACTATAATCCATATTATTAGAGTACTTAACATCAAACGATATTTTGATAACGCAAAATAAAACCGAACCGTTCTTCAAAACAATTATAAAGAAAACTTATCTAGAAGGTATTCATTTTATATTTTAAAGTTTCATTATGTTGAGGAACATCGAATGAGGCAGCATACTGCCAGATTATTACCAAATTAAGTTATCACCATATGCATGTATTCGAAAGTAAACTTCGACATATTTCTATGATTATTATTATAGCCAGTCGGAAAAGTAGTAATTGTCGTATTGATAACGGAGGAAACAGAAGAATTTAGAATTAATTCAATTCTTTATTGCATTCCATAATATTACTTCAGAATATTACACTAAAATATAAATCAATTATGGGACCTGTTGGGCAAGGCAGCAAATTTTAATGCTATTGCGTTTGATTTACCTTTGAATTTATTGAAATCTATTAAAATTTTATATATTTACTTTTTTTTTCATAATATTATGTACCGATATTATTCATACTTATCAAATGTAAAATTTCCAACTTTTTATAGATTATTGATATACTAGCGACCCGCCCCGACTTTGCGCGGGTCTACTACCCGCATGCTAGTTGTAGAGCATAATTATGCCTATATGTTTTGTCTGTCGTAGCATCGTATCAGCTTGATGCAACATATATTGTGATAAAAGTGTAATACGAATATAATGTCTATACTACTTGAATTATTTTAATGTATTTAATTGTATTCTATTACGTAGATATAATAAACACATAAACAAACTAAAATATTTCTTTATTTTAGTTTATAACGTGGTATAACGTAGATAGCTTCGGACGAAGCGCTTCGTATAATTATGATAGAACTTCACTTGAGGTAAGTTTGTTATATTATTAATTATACTACGCGCTTCGGTTTTACAGAGATATTAGCGAGAGTTGCCCTTCGTTCTAAACTAGTAAAGGTATTTTAAGATTATTTTTATATCTATATATCTAGACCATGGTCTAGAGACGCCAACAGGCGGTATTTTGTAGCCGTCACGCTAGTGCAGCGCGTATATGGGGTCATATTTGGTTACTAGTGATGGGTCATCAAGTCATCAAGCTCTGGAGGTTTTGATGATGTGGTATGAGAATCTGTTTCCTTGATATCATTGGCAATTTCCTTGTGTAGTTCTGCCACTGTACCCTGTTGTGATTGTTCGTCAGTATATAGTTCTCTAATATGGTCATTATCGAAAGGTATAGGAAATGCTGGTGGCCAGTTATTTGGATCCATAAACGACGTAGGTGTGTCCGCAAGGAGTTCCGAATAGTCCTTATAGGACATTATTGACAAATACTAAAATCAAAGTGGGTAGCATCACAAAACATGTATTGCAATGTAGGGAAAGAATGTGTCGTGCAATCCTGGTGACGATCCGGATAACAATCTTATAATTGTAGCCTAAATAAGCTCCTTATCCAGAATTTGTATTTAAGCCACAATTTTAAAATATATAAAAAAAATATTTTTATAAAAAAATATTTTTAAATACGTAGAAATATTTTGACTTAAGTATTATTTCGATATTATAAATATTATTGGATAAGATTATAAGATATATTTAATTTTATTATTTATATTGCTTTTTGTGACTTGTTTTATTTTTATTTATTAACGATTGGCATGTTAACACAGTTATTTGTGATATGCCAGCTGAATCGCACGATAACCATTTTATTAAATGCGGTGAAATAGTCCTGGTGACTATTTTGAATGCATTATTTTGGATATGTTTCATAACGATATGAAATTTTACAATGGAGATATTTACACATATCTGGTGTTTGAATCGCGCTATGTAACGTTTCGTTACGATCACTAATTCCTGTAGGCGAAAAACTCTCTTCAGAGTCACTCCTCGTCCTCCTTTTGCGTATTTTCTTTTCCGATTTCTTCATGTTTAGCATTAAATGCGCTATATCACTTTACAAATCTTCACTATGTTCTCTTTTACGTATTTTCATGAGATCGCACAAACACACATTAAAAACGTCTTAAGCTGTCGGGCACTATAATGCGAATGACAAGTGAAATTCGAGATGCAACGAACAATGTTTGTAAATATAGCTACCCTCAAATAAGAATAAATAAAATCGCAATCATAGTGTAAAGCTGTTGTAATGAAAGACACAATCTGTATTAGACATTGAGTTTTCTTTATTATTAAAGAATCAATTTTAACAGACAAATAGCACAATTACAAATTAGAATTAATAAGATTGACTCCATGACAAAGTGATAATTGACAATGGCAGCCATACTTTTTAACGCGGGAACAAATATAGATTATAAATATCACATTCCGTAACAGCGGTGTCACTTATGCGTTACTACATGTTGTGAATAAAATATAATAATACTAATCTCGAGGACGAAGCGGGTAGTATAATTGCACTTTTTTGCACTAACGAAATTATCTGTAGTCATAGCATGACATCGTTTACTAACTGCCTACCAAGATAGCTACGTTGCCGTTGTTTGATGTTCCAACCCGGCCAACCGCAAATCAACGGTTAATCAGATTTACCCTCCAGCGTTGCATTTGTAATCGCAATCAAAATGGCGTACACGTGACCTTACAACAACAGTACCCTAAAAATTGTTGAGTGACATGTAAATGAAAATGCAATAGAGAAATATACAACCGTCTTTCTTGTTTATCTACCATACACTAATAAGTTAAATCCTACAATGTGAAGTCACACAGGATGTAACAGAGTTAAATGGAATGCGCGCGCAGCGAACGCGTTCAATCGGTCGCAAGTACGAGTACACTGTTATTTAATGTAAAAATTACGGAATGCAATTGATGTCGTAATAAACGACTTGTTATTTTTCGCACTCAATGAAATTGCTATATACGATCTACAAAAACTTTTAATTTTGAGTTGAATTTTACGGATCGGGAAGATAAAAGGGGGAAAAAGCATCTTATGCGAAGTAATGAGGCGACGGAAAGAATGAACGCTCTATTTAAGACATTATTACGACGCTAAAGGAATCGAGTCTGGAGACCCGCTGCCTAAGTTTGTGGCGCAAAATTTGCGTCAACTTCCGCCACGCCATTGGCTTTCGATTACGAAAACGTCACAAAAATTCTAAAGAACCTCTTTGTAATTAATCAGGAGATAAGAAAACCTGCAGAAAGAAATAACAGATATACCCATAATCCTGGAATTTTACAACCAAACAAGTTCTAATAAGGGTAGGTAGATAACAAATATAATGTCATAGGGCTTTAAAACTTAGGTGATGATTACCAGAGCAACATTATCTAGACTTTGCATATCATGTTATCTTAGCCATAGACATATGTAGGTATAGGGACGCTAATATTATATATTATAATAGTGGTGTCGTACGTGTTGCTATTGAGGCGATCCTTACCGCACAAAGTTCCGTTAGGTGATGGTTCCAAGCATTGTACAACAGTGGCTAGTGGTTTTCGTGCTTGGTGTTAATAGTCTTATAGTATTGTCGATGTATTTGCCCACAGAGTGAACGGATAATTGAACATAATATACAGACTTTTTGGGGGGAGCGGGTGGTTTTGTTACTCTTGTTGAAATGTGTGTTGTGGTGGATATTAGTGCGTAATGACAAGAGTACAATACAAGAGTGTATGCAAGTTTAACTAAGCAGCGGAAGTTGTCTTTTCCTCCTCTCTCAAGAAATCCACGGGGAGATTTCAGTAGAACCCCACAAATTTACTGACAACTAGCAAAAAAATATAAATATATAACTGTTGATTATACTTACTTGACACTGGCTAAATGCACAAATCGTACAAGCCATAAATAAAAATAATAAAAAAAACACAATTAACAAAATATTTGGATAAATTAAACACATAAAAAAGGTCTTCACGACTTCATAGATCATTCGCATTCTATGGACACACATGCGAATATGGATATTCATATCGATGAACTCAAATACTATGCGGAAAGCAACGACCATCAGTGGTTCTTCCGCCCTAGAACACAAGACCATACATAATAGCGATAATAGCGAAGCATTAAAGCGATTAACAATATACCTAAATTATATATTGGTCTGAGGGCGAATTACAAGTTTCCGCAGATAAAAAGTTTTATTATTGTTCACAAAACAGTATATAACAGTAAGTAGACGACGAGATTTAAAAAAGATATGTATCAAATTATGAACAAAATTAAGTTTATGCTAGATTTCAGAATTCAGGCAAGTCATTTGAATATTAAATGAAAACAAAAAGACAGTGTAATTGAGGATACGTTTCAACCTAGACACTGAGGTGTTGAAAAAGTCTATATCTGCACTTGCTTTTGCCAAAACATTAAATGCCGCTCTAACACTAAATGCGTTTTGCCTGTAATTAGTTCTAACGTACGGTAAATAAAGTAAACTGGGGTTTCTGAGCGCGATCGAGTTAGTGCACAGTCCCAAGAGTTCCAGCAGCTCTGAGCAGTTCACCGTGCCATTTGCTATAGCAATTTAGGTATACCTAAAAGATATGACAGATCGGAAATATTCCTTCTTTCGTCACTTCGAAACTTCACCTCACTAGGTAGGAAATGAAATGAGCGACATCTTGCCATGTAATCTGGGAGATAAATCCGAGCACGGTACTGTAAATATGCTTTCGAGCCTTTTAACACACGCATAGCCAGGGTTCCTAACTTGCGAAGCGTATTCAAGGTGACTACGAACATACGACATTCGTAAAACAAAACCAAGTGCACGAAATGCTTTACTGGTAATGTTATCAGTGTAATTATAAAAATCTATTTTGCTATCGAAAGTTACACCTAAGTCTCTGATAGTATCAACTCTTGTGAAAGGTGTATTATGAAAAGTGTAAAGGAATTTTATAATGTCTGCATAAAGTAAAATTGAAGAATTTAAGAAGCAAGACAAGATGTCGTTGATGTTAAATAACAAAGGACCGAGTAAGGATCCCTGCGGCACTCCTGAGGGAATAAACATGGTTAAAGAGGAATAACCGCTGAGAACAATGGTTTTTTCATCGATTATGGACATAAGATGTGAACCTCCTAAACAGGATTCCTCTTATACCGATTTGCTGCAGCTTTTTTAGTAAGATCGCATGATCGATACGATCAAAGAAGATTTCTGTTGTTTTAAATCTCTCTATATGACCGTCACGCTGATTTGCATTGTTATAACGTGCAATGTAAAAAAAACACAAAAAAACAGAGATAGTTATTTTTTAGCATGATAATGTTGTATAAAATATTTTTTTACAGATTTTGCGCATAATCTATTTTAATCCTGACAATTATTATGCACAAAATCGGTAAAAAAGTGTTTAATTCAAATGTGTAATATGCGCGGAGGTGTAAGAACTAAATATGATAATATTGGCAAATAAAGTTACTACATGTGTACTTATTATCACGCTCTAAATCAATGTAGTACAAAAAAATAATAACTGGTCTCGGAGTCTCAGTAGGATAACGTGGATATGAGATGCTCACATGCGTTCCACCTCAGGTATGTTTGGCGAGTACAGTGTTAATAATTTCTTTGCTGTGGTGAGGAATGCGTTGGCTAGTTTTGAGAAACCTGCACTTACATCTCGGTTGTTCCGATATATAGGACAATATTAAAAATTAATAATTTATATCCACTTCGAATTATTAACACATAAGCGATTTCTACTTTGTATGAAAATTTTTAAATTTCTACGATCATTTAAATGTAATAATATATAACTTTTATTTAAATAAGGTTCTTTACATAATTGGTATTTAATGATATGTAATTATTAACGTTGCTATATGGATGCAAACCTAAAACAAAGGTTACTTATTTATTTCATAAAATAATAAAAATCACTTACATTGTGTTAGTTCCAAGAAGTAGCTGAAGAACTTAAACTTTATTGTTGCGTAACTATCGTTTATTCTCTAAGGGCCAAATAGTGAACCGTAAAGACCTTATATAACTTTTACTTACTTGAGGCCTTTTATAATATTGATGGTATATTTATTCCTCAAAACACGCTATATACAACTTACGTCCCGATTACCTTCGACAATTATATACGTAATAGCATTCAAATTTAAATATTACTACACTTTTATTAGAAACTGTTTAGCTCGTACAATACATATAAGACACAGAAATAAACTTGTTCCAGAATTCAATCTCCAAAAGATAAGAAACTCTATTTGGGTAGATGTATTTTTTATTTATTATAACAAAGTCCCACTTAACTACCGATTCAAAGTTTAAAAATTTTGTTCAAAATACACTCACGAACAAAGCTTGTAAAATCGGTAATTATTTCAAATGCATGAACACGCGGAATTACCGGGCTTGTTTTTATTTATTTTAATAATGACAGTTAATTACTGCATAAAGTCCAATCCTTATAACAGTATATTGTTCTTAAACGTTATAATAAACGTTTTCGTAGTATTATTGAATATAAAAGACAAAAAAGCAGCTCTTGCCAAGTTTCTGGCGATTTCTTCTCGGTATAAAGTCTCTCGACGTTGAACTTCAAAGTCAGGGTGTAGCTGTTGACGTTTAAAAGTTTAGAACTCAAATTGTATTAAGACAATTTATTTTTGTTAATGTATATCTTTATTAACTATTTATCAACACTAACTCAAATTGGATAAGACGCTTATTTTTATATTTAAATACGATGGTAGCTGTCAGATTTCCGCTAAACTCTATGAAATTTGAAACTAATTGTTTCGAAGAAATATTTTGTGTCTTAAATCTTTGAAAGGTTAAATAAACTTACAATTTAGTGTGATAATTACCAGCTTATTTTATAAAATAATTGTTTTATTTACTAGTCTCGTGTAATTGTGGTGTATAATTGTCAAGTGAAAACCCATACATATAAATTCTTCACTCACTCGTTCACTCATCAATGCCCAGCCCGATCCCTTAATGGATCTAGAAAGCTGAAGTTTGAAGGTTTCATTCATCTTGTATTGTAGCAAATGTTTAAAAAAAGATTTCAGGTAGAAAGATTTTAAGGTGGGTCAAGACAAAAAACTTTTATATATCAATAAGTTACTTTATATTTACCGACCTGAAAACTTGAATTTGGATTTTTTTTTAATAAGGCAACGTATATTTCAAAGTTGTCTGGAAAATCCTATCCAAAAAGATTTTTCTCGGTTTGTATGTTTAAGATCTGATTATGGGTATTTAAGAATTTCATAGAGAATTAATAAACACTTGTATCATTTTTTTTATGACGCTGTATGTTTTAAATATGTTATCAGTTATGATTATGATATATCGTTGGAACTATAGGTCTTATTAATTTGGTAATGGTACTGGTTAGTACAAGTATGTAGTACCTAATCCCAAAGGATACGGAATACTAGCAATTTATTCCGCCATCAGACTTTCCTTTCTTTTTCTGCCCGCTTATTAGCCACATAGCGGTGGATACATTGATTTGACACCAATAGATGGCACACTCTTCCATATGCGACACAAGGTATGTGTGAAAGGAAAATGGAATAAATGGAGGTGAGGCTAGAAGTCTCCACCAAACTACTAAAAAATACAAAAACATACAAATAAATAACGCGGCATATTTGAATTTAATACTGGCGCAACCACTTTTATTACTTTATTTGATTTCATATTTGAACTTCTACTTTCTAAAAAAGTTTTCAGCCCCTTAAAGAATTTAATAAATTGAGATAAAAATATTTCTAAATAAAAACAATTATTTGAGGTGCATTATGTATTTTACTTCACAATGTAGTATCAATAAATAATCAACAATTATTTACCATTTAAAATAAAATATTATTTTTAATTGTTTTAATATAACTTTATATATAATATATATTTCGAGGATATTAACTAAAATTTTGCTTTTTGTATATGTAGAGATTTGATTTGATTTTGCGATTCGCTTTACCACAATTAGCGGTATCGAATTGGCTATTGGCATACGTGAGATCACAATCAAAATTCCGTTTAATCCGTGACCTTATTATGAATACATACGGTAGCAACAATATGAAACGTCTGACCTATTTACGTAGCACTGTATTTAGAATAATTACAACACTGCACCTAAAATCTTTATTAATTGTAATAAAGTACTATACATCGTTTCTTAAACTGCTAACAAACTGCACAAAAACATTTAAACCGGTTCAGAAGCATTTATTCGTGAAGAGGCGCAATGTCTCCCCAGACACGTCTTAATAAATTAGAAACGAATCAAGGTACTTATACACAACAAAGTTTCCACGTTTTGGGCGAACAACTTTTCGATTCCTAAAGTTGGAAATAAGATTGGGCCGCGTGTCTAACGGTAATGGCTTTGTTGTGTACCAGCACCACTTTGACGGGCAATTCGAATTTCCTACTAGGGATATTCCCGCGGCACTTCTGAAGCACTACCTATGTCGGATTTATACCTCTAAACAAATACTTAAAGGGTCAAAATACTACATGTTAATACCACTTGCATCACTGCAACTTTGTGTAGATGTTTAATGCTTAAGCAATCGTTGTAATAATAAAGTACGGTATTTCACTAATATTTGGCCGCCCCATCGTCTTCACTTCATCGATTATTGGAGAAGTGGCTTAACTTAGTTACAATAACGGATAAACAGATTTGCTTTTCTTTTATATCTGCGAAGCGTGAGTGGATTATGAAAGTACATTTAGGAGTAAAATAACACAAAAGGATATTATATTTTTCAACAAACAAAAACTATTTTTCTATAAAAGAAGCGGGTATGTCAATTTTAAGACTATTGGTATAAAATTACAGTCATGAATTATGTTCACTTTCACTTTCTTTTAATTATTAAATGCGAACGGTTTTTTAAGTGAATCTAGTAAGATCAACAACTAAATGTTGCCAAGTCTTCAGCTCCTACTTATAAATATAATTTCTGCTTACAAATTATTCTCAGTTTCTTTCATCAAATGTTATGATATAATAATCCCCGTGTTCTTTATTTCGAAGGCGTTATAACGAGGAGTAGTTCAAAACAGGTATAAAAATAATTTCACATCACAATTTCACGTGCTTAACGTAACCCTTTAGAATGTTGCAGTTAAGGAAGAAAACTAGTACAATAACCGATAATAGCTCTATAAATGATTACTTCAAGTTGGCTCGTTTATTTTTATTGCCCTCATGACAATAAAATACCACACTAAACTTCTGTTATGATAGGGTTCAAATTATCGAAAATTTATTGGATAACAATAACAAATCAGTTAGTTTGTCGGCCACTGGCTTCTGGTATCTAACTAATTGTGGTATTGTTTATGAGGATATTGTAACCATAAACGAAACCGTCATAACATAAATATTTAATTTCGATCTAGAACGGGAACTAGTCTTTACTTTCATATCATTCACTTATATCGTATATCATCTGTGCATAATTAACATTAAATATCGTGAGCTATAAATTCTAGCTTATTTGAAAATTGTTAGGTGGTGTCATAGGGTTTGTACGTCAGTACGATTGATCACTAGTTTCTCGCTGAAATTCTATTGTTTCGTTTTCTTATTTCAATTCACTCCACCACTCGTAAGAGTGCAAATTTTTAAGCAGCGTAATCATTAAATTAGCGTCATACCTATATTAACAGATATAACAACCTGAAATACATAACACATTACTACTGACCTGATAAAAATTAATATGGCGAGATAACTTAAATTAGTATTAATTTTTGTATTTTGCCCATTTGATATGCACACTGTTTTGGGATTTGAAAATATCTATCTGTATAGGTACTCACACAACACAACATTTCGGGTTGTGTAGGCCTGGTGACCACGAATTCTTTCCCTTAGTTCGGGTGCTAGTGCAATACAATGATAGCTATATAAAAATGTTAAATTTAGAAAGCAAATTACATTTAATAACTCATTTGTAAATTTCATTTACACAAATACAAGGCCTTTTTATCTAACTATTGACAATTCTCTTTAAACACCGACCGACGACCGTTTGGTGCAACGGTAGCGATCCTGCCTTTCGCACCGACGGTCCGGGTTCGAATCCCGGTAGGGGCAGATATTTGTATGATGAATACGAGCATTTGTACCTGAGTCATGGATATTTATATATATTTATATGAATATTACATATCTATGTATTATATATGTATGTTTATCCGTTACCCTAGCATCCATAACACAAGCCTTACAGTGCTTACTTTGGGCTAGGCTAATTGGTGTGAATGTAAAAGATATTTATTTATTTATTTATTTAAACAATAACTAAAGTATTGTTGCGAGGTTTTACATTCACGACATTATCAAATAGGAATATTTGATAATGTTTTTACTCTGTTGGCAGTTCAAGGCAGCACATTGAATTAGGGCTAAAAGCAGGTCAACACCGGAAGAACTTTACTGAAGAGCGAAGAATAAATTTAAACAGTTCGATGTGTATCCATATGTACGGCTATTAACGTATTGTTTATTTAGTACATATTTTGTGCCTTCTGTCAGTATTGTATTTCACGGTCAGTTTTAATAAAACTTCTTTGATGTGTGATTACTAAATATATATGTACTTTTTCTTTAAATATAATCCTGACTGCAATTATGAAGCTGTATTGACTCATTTGGTGAATTCTTGTTTTAATGTATGAAGTGTATATTGATATGAGTAGGTATATATTAATATGAAGGTATGAACGAAAATAATCAAGACTGATCGTTACCAATAACAGTTGCTGTAACTTCCAAACTTCTTTCCCTTACTTCATTGTTCGCCAGTTTAAAGTTCAATTTACTGGTTTTATACGAGCCACAGTCACGGCTGTAGCCGTAAACCGTAACATCCTTGCAACTTTGTGACTTTGTAATGGATAACCAGAGAGTTTCTCGTGCGGTTTCGCTGCAGATAAAATGCTATCCGATTAATTTCATTATGTCCAGTTTTAATATTTTAATATATAGATTCTTATAGAACAACCGAGATTATTAAAGATTTTCATCGCACGGCTTTACTGCATTTCGGACACGCAACTTATGCCTTTAACACATTGATTACTCGCTCAATATTCAATTCATCAATAAATTTATACTTCGATACTCATATATTTGCTTTATAAAATCAACAAACATAGTGCACGTATGAACACAAGTGAAGCTGTAACAGAAACATGTCATAGAAATAATTTATATGTATAATACTAATTATCGAGTAATATTAGTTCAAACTCAGATGTGATCAATCATATAGGAATTGCCGTGGTCTACATGTACGCTAATGACCGTAACAAAATGGCGGCTCAGCTTTCACACAAAATGGCAGGTAATGTGTAACGTTTGAACCGGCATAATAATAGGTTGCCACGCGTCGGTATACGCGCTCGCCACAAATCAGCGGTAAATCAGATTCTGAACGTCCACGTCCCTGATTGCAGAAACGAATTTGTGATGTTCGACATCGGCCACTAACATTGCAAACATTTATGTCACCATAATTAATAAAAAAATCAGCGTTAGTCGTGTATCGTAACTAAACTTTGAATTTAGATTACCTTGACAGCGTGTGACAGCAATCACAATTTCACATTTTAAAAAACAGCATTATTTATCTTTTTACATAAAAATAATACACGAAATCAATTTACAGTCATAAATGTTAAATATAATTCATCATCATTGTGCCAGTCTAACTTTGGACAGTGGACTTTCCCGAAAATAAATTTTGTCATAATCTCCACGCTTGGTAGGCGAGTTATGAATCGAAAAAAGACCATAGTTCGGAATTTGTGCCCATTTTGTGTTCTACAGGAGGAAGTCTACTTATAGTATTACAAGCGGCCTTTTACTTCACCTTAACTGTGAAGAGTTCGTGCTATTCAACTCTGCCGGACACCAGACGACAAGTAAAACATAAGAAATTAAATTACCTAAAGAATAATAATAATTAGATTACCTAATATAAGCTGTAGCAACCTAATACAGCTATCTGTTTTAAATACTATAAGTAATTTAGGTCTCAAATGAGTAACGAGTACTAAGGGTACTAATAATAGTGTATTTAACACTATTAAAAAAAGTTAATTAAGTTTGATCGTAATTAACTTGGAATGGGAGAAATGTCGAATGTACTGGTTTTTAAGACAAAAAAATACATCCATTCCTACTAACTCGCCGACTTGCATAGTTGAATTTGCTCTCGGATTGTTTGTATTTCATTAACTCCGGTCAACAACAGACCTAAATTTATCAGTTCGTTGATACTTTTACTTACGAATTTTGTGTAATGTCATTCATCTTTGTTAAGCAGCTTATTCGATGTAGCGACTTCAGGTACAGTAGATATCACATCCTTATACTGAAAATATTTAGAAAAGGTACTTAAAAGGTACTTAACGTTGTAATAACGTTAAGATTTATTTAAAGGAAGTTTAAGCATATTATTTTTAGAACCTATTCGGAAATGATCTTAAAAAGGGTCCTGGAATTAGATCCAGATAAGCCAGATGTAACCAATGTTATTTCATTAGAAAATACATACATACTTACATAGTACAGTCCTGAATGAACCCTCTATTTTGACCTCGTGGAAAAACTTTATGGATCTGACCCGCCACGATTTGACGGGGCAATATGTAGGACTCTCCCTTACCTTAGCGCATAGAGTGTGGGCAGGGTATACTCAAGAACTTAAAGCCACTAGGAAATACCCCTCTATTTCCCCAAGGTGTCCGTTCCAAGTGATCCGTTGTAGCATTCGCCATTTCTAACCCAGAACGGGGAATATCCGGGTACTTTTGAATATATATTGTTTCCATTTTTTTATCTCTCATATAGATAAGCAAGTTAGAAAAATGAATAAAGTTTTTAAATTTCTAAAATAAATAATTTAATAGCGAGTACCTGTATGTCTGAGATTCTATCGGTTGTTGCTTAAAACCTAGGACCAATTATCTGTATGATAAATGATTTTATATAATAACAAAGATTGCCTTACAACGGAACCAAAGTAGGCATATTTGTAAACAGTACGTAGCAAATAAAATCCATTTTTACATGGGTAGAGTGTTTCCAATGATGGCGACCATTCTATCTATATTATAGCAGATGGATTGCCGAATTCGCTGTTTTACAAAACAGCTATGTTTTACGCTATAAATATTTAGACGCAATGCAGAACCAGTTATCTGCAGCCATAAAAAACATTTGGTAAGGGGCGATCATGACAAAAATGTGAATAATAGTAACTTTAATTATTTATAAAAAAAATTAACTACCAATAGAGGTAGATGTTTTTCTTTGTAAATCATCGTTGCAAAATTACAATGAAAATGAATGAATGACAATTATTAGCCCTAGCTAATAAACATAAAAATTACCTGTAAGAATTTTAATCATAATGAACCTTTCAAAAAATCAATAGCTGAAGACAATAGTCTTTTTCGTAAATTAATTAATTATTATTTTCATTTATTTATTTACTTTGTCCCTTTTGGTAATTAAAAATTATTGTATCCCAATATGGTGAATCCAGGGACGCTTGATTAAGGGTCACAGCATAATATAATTTATAATTTACAATGCCCAAACTAA
The DNA here is from genome assembly GCA_927399485.1 of Calamotropha paludella. NCBI lineage: Eukaryota > Metazoa > Arthropoda > Insecta > Lepidoptera > Crambidae > Calamotropha > Calamotropha paludella. Next base: position 12,754,278 of record OV656815.1, on the reverse strand, counting down.
ATTAGAGCTTTAAATTTAATTAAACGGTTGTAAGATTAAGACTTGTCAATTAAACCCAATATTTTCTAGAATAAATTGCTTAAATATCCATTTAAAACTGAATAATGATGTTATTTCACAAGATTTTTACAAATCAGACTCACACCCCTGAGTATGTTATTATATGAACTTAGTTATTTATGAGAATCCATTTATTTATAAATGGTTACATACGTAAAGAGTACTTCTATTAAATCATGTATTCGCCGTTCTATTGTAACAAAAACTAATGCGTCTGCAATTGTTCAATTAAATGTCGCGCGGCGGAAAAAAAATATTTGTGGGGCTATATGTACATGTGTAATGTGTAATTACACATGTTAGTTTACTGATACTTTTCTTCACCCCAAGGAAAAAGGACATAATCAAGGAAAAAATACATGATGTATGTATGAATAGATGTATGTTACAAAACATACATCGCAAAATATTCATATGTATACACAAGTACATATATAATTATTTTTGCCACAGTTTATGAAGTTAATATGGGAAACCCGAGGTCTCCAGAAATTAAAAGCTACGGAGTACAAAGTACCGGAGAGAGAAAGTCAAAAATGAAAACTAAAGGTTAAAAAAAAGGAAACAAAAAATTTAAAGTAACGGGACGGTAAAATAAAGACATCAGCACCGTCTAGGAATATGCTGTCTTTTCTCAATTCACTCAAATTTGTTTTATGTAACATATAACATGTACCTATTGTATTTTTATAAAGCCTATTTTTCAGACTATACTTTAGAAAGACTATGTTATGCTTTCCCGACTGGGTGCCTTTTAGCCACTTCACCAGTGGCTCGATAACGTGACCACAATCTTTATATCACATTTTGTCTTGTTCCAATCTCCCCTGCAATACTCCGTTGAGTAGCTCCAGCTTGGAGCATACCTACTGCCCTTAAAATTGCGTCTCTCGTTAAATGGCGCCGCTGCATGATGCATACAATTGCATAAATTCGAAATTCACCAATATTTTTATTTAAACATGAATTTGGTACAAAAACTGCAAATAACTAGGACAGGTAAATTGAAATCTTCATACTTTACTACAAATTTTGTTTTTAATTTATTTTTTCCAATTCATAATTGCAAGTATTCTAATATGAATTGTGTGTGACTCTACAAAATAAGTTTTCATTAAAAGATTTATAAAACAGTCAGTATTTTTTGTGTTTTAGAACTTTATACAAAATATTCCTAGACGGTGTTGATGTGTGTACCTCCAATAAAAATATGACACCTTATGAGAAATTAAAAGAATATATGCTCCAGAGTATAAAGAAAATAAAATATTATTTAAAGTTAACGAAAACTTTTTTAAATTAAAACAGCTGATATTTGATATTTTCTAAATTTAAGCTGTTAAATGAGTAAAAAATTGCATACTACTCCATTATTGATCTAGTATTCTTAAACTCAGCATTTTACTTTGATAGTTAAAACTTAAAATTGCTTCTATTATTAAGACGCTTACTCTAAAATGTTTTAGTTTTACAATGCATGAGTTCTTGAAGTTTATATGCAAACGCATTGCATACACTACGTCAGATCCATGGTATGATAAAAACCGGTCGACTAGTTTTTTACCCTTTATTTTCAAAGAAATGTTAGTTTTGACCAGAGATGATAAAAACGAACACGGATCTTTTTTTTATATAGTAAATAGGACGAATGAACGCTTTTCATAGTCTTCATCAAATACAGTTCTTAAAGTTTAAACTAACCTTTATCTCTAATAAATCTCTCAACAGTTTATAACAATGGAAAACAGTAAGTTTTTGGTAAAAACCAAAAATATTTAGGATAAGAATAAGTAGTCATGCAAACATAGTTCTTATTACTTAGAGCCATGAGCGACAAATTTTAGAACTAAAATCTATTATTCAATCGTCTTACAGCTGGTTTACAAAACAGATATATTTATTTGAAACCAAATTTGTTTATTCCTTGTGTTTTAATTTTTTGCTTGGAACCCTATTTTTATTCATAAGATAAGAATATGGCATAATCTCATAATCAATTTCAAGTTCAGTCAAAATCTGGTAACATCCGTGTAAATTATTGACAGGAATAGTTATACATTTAGTAAAACCCTCTTAATATGATATAACAAATAGACAATTCTATTTACATATTGCATTTCATTTGTTTGTATAGACTAAATAGAAATAAAAAAACCTCATTATTTTTTTACTTGTTTTAAAACTTCGGCATGTTGAATTAAAACTTTTATAATTTTTAAAGAAAGAAGGTCGTAAAGAACTGAATTTTTTTATTGTACCTAATTACGATGAGTCATTATTTTCTGCTTTTAATAGCTATGCAATTAAAGATAATAACAGTAAGAAAAACAAAGTGAAACAAATATGTGAACAGAAACCTAAAATTTTTTTTTTTTTAAAGTTAAATTTAACAGATTAATTGTATTAAAAATGGAAGTCAAGCTAAGAATTCATATTTATTATTGAAATTCTGACGTTTACAGTCTGTCCATCCCAACTTGTCCTATTTGGTATTCAATCGTGGCACTCCTTTTTATTAAAAATACAGCATTAAAAATCAACTGAAGGGTCCACTGCAATAATGATGGATGTCCTTTGTCTTTTGTTTTAAGATAATTGGGTTTTAAATTGATGATTGATATAATTCATAAATAAAAGATGTAAGAAAACTCAGACCTGAAGATAATAAAATGTTGCTTATTAAAGTATATGTATAAAATATTATTTCTTTGGAAAATAATCATTCTTAGGGTATTAAAACTAATCGAATGGCATCATTGGTTAAGAATTAAATGTTTTTGGACATTCATCATTATTGCAGTGGACCCTTCAACTGATAACTAGATTCAATAGGTTTCAGTCTATAATAACGATTTATTATAATAGATATTGTTAATATTTTATTTTTAAATGGTCGATTTCGTTAAAAAGTTATGCCAAGATTGTTTACCAAATAGGACAAGTAAGAATGAACAGACTTTACAACTAGATATTAGACAAATTCAGTTCGTTGTTACCCTTTGATTGTGCATAAACTGTTGTAGTAAATTATAAGAGCGTATAAAATAATACCAATGTTCGTTATTAAGAAAGTTACACGAGTAATATTTTATTAAACGAAACAGTAAGTGCTAGTTTGGCGGATAACTCGCTAACTTAGGCAATTACGCAAGACTAATATTCTATAGATGAGCGACGATTTGTCTCTCAAGTGCCGTTACGCTCTGCGACTAATTTATGCCCGATGTATCATACTAGCAATAGTCAACATACCTATAAGTATTTTCACGTATCATATGAAAGCATAAGTATGTATTAACAACCATACACGAAAACTGGAAATTCATTTAGTTATGAATTTCCAGTGAAATACTCGAATTACAAAATATATCGGTCTTAGATTTGTTTGTCAACTTCTTGAATTTGAACATTTTTATTGATACCGAAAAGGCATTTTATGTCATATTTTAAGAATGGGAACTTCAAAATGACTTTTTTCTACTCAAAATTATTACTATAGTCCATCACATTCATAATTCATAATCAGTTAGCAACACCGACAGCTGCACATTGAAAAAAATATGTATCTACGCTGAGATGAGCTAGAGACGTCACAACGGAGGTTCGACTTACCCGTGTGCAGTTGCTGGAACTGCCATCAGGCGCGTCCCCCGGGTGGCGGATTGGGGGGCCTCCAGTTATGGGGGCCACTGGCTTAGCCGGCGCGGACCAAAACCAGCAGGGGGGAACTCGGCTGGCGTCCTGGGTATCCCGGGTAGCGGTAGCCGAGCTAGGGGAGTTTTAGGCGATGCCAGTCCTGGTGTCGCCGAAGGAGCTCGTAACCCTGTACGTAGTGCAGGGCCGAGGGCCGCCACCTGCGGGTGGGGGCCGCGGGGAAGACAACCCCTCTAAAAAATCACCCGCGGGGGGCCTTCGGGCCAACAAGGGGGAGCTCGGCTGGCGTCCTGGGTATCCCGGGTAGCGGTAGCCGAGCTAGGGGAGTCATAGGCGATGCCAGTTCCGCCTGGTGTCGTCGAAGGAGCTCGTAACCCTGTACGTAGTGCAGGGCCGAGGGCCGCTACCTTCTGGTAGGGGCCGCGGGGGGGGGTGCAAGGTCGGATAGAACCTCCACGTGTGCCCGGCCCATTGTAGGTCCCACTTCATACGTGCGGTGGGAACGACAATGGGTTCGGGCCGGTGCATCCTGGGCGCCGCCGTATATAATTCCTTAGGGGATTGCATACGACGACGGCTAATAATCCGACAACAGGGGGGGAGCTCGGCTGGCGTCCTGGGTATCCCGGGTAGCGGTAGCCGAGTATGGGGAGTTTTAGGCGACGCCAGTTTTGGTGTCGCCGAAGGAGCTCGTAACCCTGTACGTAGTGCAGGGCCGAGGGCCGCTACCTTCAGGTGGGGCCGCGGGGAAGACAACCCCTCTAAAAATCACCCGCGGGGGGGCCTTCGGGCCAACAAGGGGGAGCTCGGCTGGCGTCCTGGGCATCCCGGGTAGCGGTAGCCGAGCATGGGGAGTCTGAGGCGATGTCAGTTCTGCCTGGTGTCGTCGAAGGAACTCGTAACCCTGCACTATGTACAGGGTTACGAGTACATGCCGCGAGGGCGAGGCCGCCACCTTTGGGTGGGGGCCGCGGGCAAGACAACCCCTCTAAAAAATCAATCCTTCGGGCCCAATCGCAAATGATGGCAAAAGGAGAGTGCCCAAAAAGTGCCATCAAACTGGGGGGCATAAGAATTGGCTCCGATGGCTTAAGATGGCTGACAGCAAAACTGCCGGTAGCCGCCGCCAGAGCAGTTGCCAAGGAAGGAAAACTCCGCGTCGGCTGGAGCACCGCAGACGTGAGGGCGTTTACTGCCCTCCCTCTGCGATGCTTCAAGTGCCTATCCCTCGGGCATACGCAGCACAAATGCCCCGAGACGACGGAGAGGAGTGGCCTGTGCTTCAGGTGCGGGGCGCCTGGTCACATGGCCGCCTCCTGTAAGCGGGAGCCAGCATGCTCGGTGTGCGCCGCCTTCGGGCAGCCGGCCGACCATGTGATGGGCAGTCGCAGGTGCGACCCACCGGTGGACCCCATGGAGGTAGGGGCACCCAGCCCGTCGGGTGCCCAACCCCCCCCGTAAAAACGCTCGGGGGGGAGAGAGCCTCTTCCGCCCCTCCCTCGCGGGAGGGGTGTGAAAATGCCGGAAGCGCGGGCGCGAGCGGGGGTCGCACGCGGAGCGCTTGAGGAGGACCCTCGGTACCATCTTCCGAGGGTAGAGCCCCCTCTCGTCGCCCCCGGGTGGCATCGGAGCTTTTCTCCGGGGCCGCGTGGGGGGGTCGAGAAGGGTGCTCGGCGGGACGGCGGCCGCGGAAGTCCCCCGGGAACTATTGTTCCCGGAGGGCTTCCGAGGACGCACGTCCCGATTGAGGTGGGGAGGGGAATTGACAGCACACCTCGGCCGCCACTAGGGTCGGTCGAGTGGTGCGGCGGTTCTTCTCCCCACCAAAAGAGGGCCAGCGGTTGTCGGAGCGGGAGACCGGCAGCTGCATTGCACTTGGCCCTCAGGCGTGCGGGGTGTTCAGGGCGTCACGGCTCACCCCGTTGCTCCGTCCCTCACGGAGCATAGGCGAGGTCCGCCCACGAGCGCGGACCCACACTGGTTCGGGTCGCGGAAGAAGCCGTAAGGGGCCACGCGACCCCCACCACTGTGTTGCGGGACGCCGCAGGGTTTTAGTGGGTAGGCCTCCAAGCCTTTACCGGGCACTAGGCCGGGTAGGGGCATGGAGGAGAGTCCCACATATCGTCTCGTGCTCTCCCGGCACGAGCGAATGCGTAACGCATTTACTGCGAAAACAAAAAAAAAAAAAAAAAAAAAAAAAAAAGGGGTCGCGGGGAAGAAAACCCCTCTAAAAAATCACCCGGGGCGCCTTCGGGCTTAGCTCGCGTAAGCGGGCAAGTCGGGGCGTGATCGGTTCGTAACCTCGTACGTGGTGCGGGAGCGGGGGCCGCCACTTCGGTGGGGGCCGCGTGGAGATAACCACTATAAAAAATCATCAAAGTCCCGGCACTGGGATTCGTGGTGTCGGGGCGCCTCTAGGAGGTGGCCGGCGGAGCGCAGTCGGCCCATTAGCGGTCGCCCTGGGGTACCTCCCGACCCCCCAGGCGTAAGTAGGGTTACCCGGGTACAGGGATCTCTGCCCGGGTGGACGTCGTTTCTCCCATACTCGTGGGTATCAAAATGAATACATCAAAAGCTAAAAAAATTAAAACTAGACGGGGTCTGACGTCGACTATCGACGGAGGACGGAGCAAGGACAGCGCACAGGGTCCCGGCCTAAACAGTGCTAAGACGGCAGTTAAACCCCCAAAGGAGGGTAAATCGGTGAGGGAGCGCTCGCCCGTTTCGTCCGCGCGAGACGCTAACAGCGTCATGAGGCCTTCCCCAACCCGGAGGGAGCAGCCCCCTCAGATGATCGTGTCGGAGGAGTCATCGGATGACAGCTCGGTCGATGACGAGAATGATGCTCTCGACCAAGCATTCCTGGAAGATAAGTCCGTACGGAAGGAAGACCGTGAGAAGTGGTCTGAGCTGCGGGATGAAGCCTCGAAGCACGCGCTCAACATCCAGGATGTGTACAAGGACGGGTATTGTACTAACGAGAGGCTCGTGCTGGATGAAGTTAATGGGGTGATGGACTCGATGATCAGCATGTCCAACTTTACGAGGGATATTCTCACCCGTGAGGGGACTAAGATTGCTGAGCTCATGAAGGTGAACCAGAAGCTGAACTCTGAGTTGGCGAGCCTAAAGCAGGAGGTGGCTGAACTTCAAAGGGCCGTGGCGACCAAATCTCTGGAGCCTGCACAGGAGATGCCCGTAAATGACGCAAGGCTGATGCAAGTGGTATGTCAGGCAGTGGACGAGCGACTGGCGGCCTGGTCGAGGCCTACAAATGATCAGGAGAGGTTGCTGCAAGCCGTGAAACAGGCGGTCGACGAGCGTATGTCCGCTTGGGAAGGACTTACTTCTCAGAAGTCGGGAGATGGACGACGGGCTGCAGAAAAAAGAACAACGGGCCCAACGTGCAGACAAGAGGAGGCGGTGGTCACCCCACTGGCTATCCAGAGCGGAACCTGGACAGAGGCGATCGGCCGCAAAAAGCGGAGGGAAGTGGCCAGGCGCATAGCGGCGGAAAACAGCCAGCCGAATCGCACAGAACCGGTAGCGACGGCAGTAAGAAGACCGAGGCCAAGACGAAAGGTGGAGCTCAACCCACCCAAAACGGCGGCAATCTCGCTCAGGCTGAAGCCAGAGGCACTCGAATGTGGGGAGACCTACTCCCACTTGTTGAAGAGGGCCAAGGCAGCGGTGTCCCTATCGGACATGGGCATAACAGAAGGGGTAAAGACCAGAGAGACGCAGGCGGGAGCACGCCTTACTGACGTGAGCGGGGTGCTGGCCGATAGACTGGCGGAAAGGCTCCGACAGGTTATTGGGGACGTGGCGGAGGTATCCAGGCCGGAGAAGACCGCAGAACTGCGGATCTCCGGATTGGACGACTCCGTTGAAGAGGAGGATGTGGCAGAAGCCATTATAGCCAAAGCCGAGTACCCACGTATGACCATCAAGTTAAGGGGCATGAGAGAGGGGCCCGATGGTCTCCGATGGTTAACAGCAAGACTGCCGGTGGCCGCCGCCAAAGCAGTCTGCACCGAAGGCAAGATCCGAGTCGGTTGGAGCGCCGCAGAGGTTAGGGTGTTAACTGCCCTCCCTCTGCGGTGCTTCAAGTGTCTTGCACTCGGGCATACCAAGCCCAAGTGTCCGGAGGTGACGGACAGGAGTGGCCTGTGTTTCAGGTGCGGGGCGCCTGGCCACATGGCCGCCTCCTGTAAGAGGGAGCCAGCATGCTCGGTGTGCGCCGCCTTCGGGCGGCCGGCCGACCATGTGATGGGCAGTCGCAGGTGCGACCCACCGGTGGTGAAGGGGGGGGTCCCTCCAACACCGGTGGTCCCCATGGAGGAAGGGGCACCCAGCCCGTCGGGTGCCCAACCCCCCCCGTAAAAACGCTCGGGGGGGAGAGAGCCTCTTCCACCCCTCCCTCGCGGGAGGGGCGTGAAGACGCCAGAAGCGCGGGCGCGAGCGGGGGTCGCACGCGGAGCGCTTGAGGAGGACCCTCGGGACTGACTCCTCGAGGGTAGGACCCTCACTCGGAAACTACGGATGATACCGGAGTTTTCTTCGTTATCGCCCGGCGTGGCCGAGAGGGGGCCCGATGGGATGGCGACCGCGGAGGCCCTCCGGGAACTTTTGTTTCCGGGGGACTTCCGCGGACGCACATCCCGGTGAGGTGGGGGGGGAAGGCCGTTAGCACACCTCGGCCGCCTTCGGCCTGCGCTGGGCGGGGCAACCGCGCCGCCTGCGATGGCGCCCGGGAACTTGTTCTTGGGTGATCATCGCGGGCGCGGGAGTCTCGTCCCGTGTGGGTCGGGGTCGGTCGGGGGGTGTGGTTTATTCCTTCCCTCACCGAAAGGGGGCCAGCGGCTGTCGGGGCGGGAGACCGGCAGTCGCATTGCACTTGGCCCTCAGGCGTGCGGGGTGTTCAGGGCGTCACGGTTCACCCCGTTGCTCCGTCCCTCACGGAGCATAGGCGAGGTCCGCCCACGAGCGCGGACCCACACTGGAGCGGGTTGCGGTCGATTCCGGCCAAGGGCCCCGCGACCCGCTCCAATGTGTATTGGGACGCCGTAGTTTTTAGTGGGTAGGCCTCCAAGCCTTTACCGGGCACTCGGCCGGGTAGAGGCATAGAGGAGAGTCCCACATATCCACCGTGTTCTCCCGACACGGTGGAATGCCTAATGCATTTTCTACGAAAACAAAAAAAAAAAAAAAAAAAAAAAAGGTTCGACTTAAGAACATTCACGTAAATCTTATTAATAAGGTCCTATTTAAAAATATTATAAAATAATTTAAAGCCAACGCGGTGGTACCTCTGGGTTATAAGACACCCAGAGGTTCATAAACACTTAATATATAAAAGAAAAAAACCACCGATGGAACCTTCTCATCTGGTTGACGACAAACCTCTAGTCTCAAATAAACGGAGTTTACGATCAAAATCCAAATCGAGTTTGCCTCAGTTGGTCGGGCCTGAAAACAAATTTTAATCGACTTGCCGGAACGATAGTGTCCCACAGCTTTAACGTGTTAACAACTAAGCGGATTAAGAACGAGCCCTTCCTTCTTGTAAAACGAAATAATAAAAAACCCGTTTACCATCAGAAGAGATAGCGGTCAAACGCTTGCCTATTTTTGAAGTTATACTTAACCTTAAACCAGCAGGATGAAGATGGCCGCTAATTGGCTCAAGTTTTCGTGAGAACTGATAACTATATTCAAGGTAGTTACTCAAATATTTATGAATGAGTATGTGTGTATGTGCTTTTAAATTATATATAGTGGTTGACAATAATTTATATAATACTATAATAACAATTTTATGTTATATAATTACATTATAACAGTTTTATTTAAAAGTGGTTTTTATTTTATAAACTTTTTTAAGTGCGTTTATTGATTTGATGTTACCAGTCGGTATGTATTCCTTTTATTTGTTTATAATATATATATTTTTTTTACATTTTTATTGGTTAAACAGTTTATTTTAATGGTTTTTGATATATTACTTGAATCTGTATCTCTATTAATCTTTTAGTGCTTCTTGCTGATCAACATATAATTTATAAATTCATCTTTCTTTTGACTAACAAAGAGTACTGGCACACGGGAGGAAATTTTAAGTTATCTTTGTTTAGCTACGCTAAAGAAGTATAACTTCTTACGTGCGTACATAAGTACACACAACGGTTTTTTTTAAACTAAATAGGCAGGTGCTGGCCACTATCTCGACTGATGGTAAGCGACGATGTGATCTAGGATGTAACGCGTTTGCCTAGGAAATGGGCTTGTCACCCTCACCTTGAAGGTCTGACCTCTGCTACTAACGTAGCACCCCACTCCAAGAGCTCTCCAGGATACCTTACTTACTAACAGGAACACAACAACACAAAAGTTATAGTTGTTTGGCTGCGACCTATTTACTTTAAAAAAAATCTCTGTCTATTACCAGTGCACGGAGGGACACGCTCCATACAAGGGCGGTCATAAATAGTTAAAGTCCTGTTTCTATCAATACATTGTATTATTTTAGTGACTTATAGTTGTAAAAGTGTTTTAGGAACATTAAAATGAAAGAAGTACATGTATTTACGGAATAAAAAACGTTTACTTCAGTAAAAAACAAATATAAACAATAACATACTTTTACCTAAATTTATCATGAACAAACACTTAAAAATTGGAATGTAAAACATATATTTTAAATAAAATAAGAGTCAAAACATTGATAACATTATTTAATTATAATAAAATAATAGAAATAAATAAATTAAAATTAATTAAATACAAAAAAAAACAAAACAACTAACAAAATACAAATAAATTATTCTTATTCTAACAATATTAAACATGTAACAATTCTATTACACTTTGTGACAGAGTATTTTTCTTTTTTGGGGGAAGTTTCCGAAGACTTGTAATATAAGGATCTGAATGTAATAATTGTCGTTGTATTAAATCTTGATTGGTAACTTCACGTGACATTTTTCGAGTGTGACTTCGTCTATAAATTTTGATATACTTATTTGTCGCTTCAGCAGCTTCTTCGGAAAGTTCTCCTATAGATAACAATGCATAACTTATAATATCTGATCCATGTACGAGCACCTTGTGGACAGAAGCAGGAAGACTATACCACGGATATTCCTCGACCAGGCTGTATGCTGTTTGTAATGCATAGTCTTTAAACTTGCATTCATTAATTTTATGTCCAGAAGATAACGTTTGTAATATTACACAACAACGATCTATGAGATCCTTATTCAAACCTGTAATTTCAGCAGATACAGCTGATTCCAAAAAAAACTTCCTGGCCGTGTTTCCGTCGTTAGACGTCCCGCTTCCACCACTACGCGGCTTGTCAACTATTAAACCTAATCGTTCAATAAAATGGGACTGTACATATTGTTTTTTATTTGATAACAATTGTTTATCACTATCTAGCCTAACTTGCCATTTTTTTATGTCTAATCTATATGAAAGATGAATAAAATATTCGAAGAAACGTATCCAAGAATGTAGTGGTGATAATCCAAATTGGTATCTACTCTCTATTACAGGTTTTTGTAAACATTCGTCTATTTTATTCATCTCTTTAGGGGTAGCATTACATATATAACATCTACTTGTAGATGTTTCACTTAAAGCACTACAAATATTACCATCTACCATTGAAAGCTGCAACTTATGAGAAACGACCAATTCACGATTGTCGATCTGAATAAAAGTAGGTTGCAAACTTTCAATTTTATCCTTAAAATAAGCTTCCTCTTGAAAAGACACTGCTGTGCTTTCTTTCAAAAATTGAAATCGAATAGGACGGCAGTACCTAGTGGAAGAGGGTCGAGGATTTTTCCATAAAATTTTACAATTATCTTCAGCTAATTTTTCAATAATTTGAAGGGGTACATAAGATGTTACAAACAAACTACTATCTTCTAAAGTTGAATCTGAAAAAAATTGTTTGTATTCACTATGTCCAGTGCTGCCATCGAATCCCCATTTCCCAAGTAAAGAGATATTAGACAAACAATCATCAGGAATCTGATCTAAGACCTCTTTTTGAGATTCAAGGATTCGAGAAGCTGTGTGATCAAAAATACTCGGAAACAGTTATATTAGAAGGGTAACATCTCTGTTTCGCTTTAGTAATTTGTTGGTAACATGGTAATACATTAGGAGAAATCTTACTATTAACAAAGTTTTTAATTAATAAATACTGATGTTTTGTCAACTGAGCATCAGTCACAAGTGACAAGACATCATCAGTGCTAACTCTAGATATACACGAATCGAATGAACAGTCTGAAACATCAAGCAATGCACTCACAGTAGAATCATCAGACTTTGACAAATCAGCTACTCTCCGACGTTTAGTCCTATTACTACATTGCGTAAAAGGTTTTCGAGGACGACCACGTGAATGACACGGCGACGTTTCAGACGGAGTACATTGCTTATTGTTTTTCACAAGTTGAATTTTTTCAATAACATTAAACCAATCGGAATTCTTATATAAAAGCTTGGTTTTATCCCTATTACATTTTTTCCAGAATCGAGCAATAGCTTTACATAAATTATTAACAATTTTCTCTAAATAATGAATATCAATGTTCTCAGCATCGTTCAGAGTAGTCAACAAACTTTGTAGGACTTGACGACACTTTTCCGAGTCATTATCGGTATTGACAGTTAGCCATATTTCAAGAATATGCATTCTTGAAAACGAGCATATATATAAATTACCTAAAACAAAAAAAAAACGGTTAAAATTCAGTCACAAAACCTACACAAAGCACTAAGACTAAATAAACTAATTTCGTAGCAAATGCTACGAGATAATCTGGCAACCGTAGCACCCTTGTCATCGCCAAAAGGGCAGATAAGGGCAGCCAAGTTTTAATTTTCCTAAGATAAGAAAGTCTAAAGATTATGGTGCAATATACCTCCATAGTCGGAGCGAGTGGGAACATATTTAAAAGTTTATTCAAACTTTGAATATTAAAATATAATACTCCAAGAAAAGTCGCCTCGTAGCAATGACATACTAAAGAAAATATATACTAAGATACAATTAAAATAAAAATATTAATTATTGCATACCCTGTTCTTGGATATCCATTTCAGAAAAAACACATACAGCACTCACAGGTCCCGCAATGACAACAAATGACGTCACGCTTTTTAATGACTCACTGATAACAGTATTTACGATTGGCGATGCGCTCTCTTTGAATGCGCAATAGATAATGAAGGCGCACTCTTTTTTTTTTTTTTTTTTTTTTTTTTTTTTTTTTTTTTTTTTTTTTACCCACGGACGCGAGGTAGGGAGGTGGTGAATCCTACATGGATACATCGGCCGGCCGAGAGGTTATGTCAGACTCGTACTGACTAAACACCACCTGAGGTAGGTGCCATTAGCCAGGAAGGCTATACAGGCTTTATAGAAGCGATCGCACTCGGGAATGAGAGTCGACGCAGTGATGAGAGTCGACGCAGGATGAGAGTCGACGCAGGGTGAGAGAAGGCGCACTCTAATTACTGACCTATTTATAGTTTCAGAAGGTACCGCAACTATCCAATGTAACGACAAGGAATAAAATGTAAAACTAGAAAGCAGGTTTTTAAGATTTATGAGCTATGGATGTCCCACAGTGCAGTGGTCCAAAGGAAGATTTATATTCGACAATAATGTACAGATACCACCAACTCAACCTAATTAAAAATGTTTGTTTAAATATGAATTCTAACGCGCAGTTAGTTGCATATAGATAAATACAAAAATGATAATAAGTTAATGAACTTTCCTAAAATATACAAAATCTATTTAGTTCTTACACTTCCGCGCACATTACACATCAGAATAAAACACCTTTTTACGGATTATTGCGCCTGTTTTATTTTATTATATATTTAATCCTGACGTTTCGACTCCTTTACAGGAGCCGTGATCACAGGATGACTGATCATCTGTGAGTCATCCTGTGATCACGGCTCCTGTAAAGTAGTCGAAACGTCAGGATTAAATATATAATAAAATAAAACATGCGCAATAATCCGTAAAAAAGTGTTTTATTCTGATATACAAAATCACAGTCTCGATCAATGTTTCTTACTATACTGTAATAGTAGTAGAAACTCTGTAATTTTATCGATTTCAACACCTACTGTAGCAGCGGCAAAATTACACTGTAATTTAAAATTTAAGAACACGGAAACAGGCGTTACGTTATCGAACGACTTCCCCTCTGTATGGGGCGATTTTACGTTTTTCTGGTTTTGTTGTGAGTAATGAATAAAGTATGTCAGTCTTGTGTTGTCCAGTTGAGTAGAATAGCATCAACAATTTCAACACTTATAGGTGTTGTTAAATGCGAATAATGATATAACAGGATAATCACCGTATTCCTGCCGTAGTTTGTGGTCTACGGGACCCACGGGAAGAGTCTACGTCATCTTCAACCCACCTGTCAAGCGTGGAGATAATGGAAATTTTTTCGGAGAGGCTTCCATACAACAGGGCGTGTTTCGTCTGGGGTGATGATGATGATAAATAACGTAACGTTAACCAATGCACCTAGTGGACATATGAAACGATTTCGGAATGTAAAACACGCACTTTTTTATAAGGATACGAAGAATCGAATCGTAGAGTGTCTATTTATCCCTCACAATCTATGCTGGATAATGTAATCTCCACTATGTGTATAAAAAATATTCAAATTACATTGTCAAATTCAAATTATTAAAGTTATATATTTTTAATGATATATTTACGTTACCGTCCGGCGCGTAACGTTGACAATTGGAATTGATAAGATATTATGTACATTCTCCCATTACTCCACTTTTTACATATGTTACTCTCCTTTTTATAAGAAACGCAAACTCTGCTGTAGATACAATGGGTATGATGCATTGTTGCTTAAAGCCGCAATATATTTTTGTTCTTTTTTAATATATTAGTTTTCTAACTATAAAATTACCGATTTCTGCTTGCTATTGCTATATGTGCCTAAATAACGGCCAATAATACAAAGTTATTTTTTTAAATAAAAAACAAAATGATCCTTATGTGTTATCAAGAGAAACCAAAAACATATTAATAAAATTAACAGAACTCTTCACAAAAGATACATACAAATCGCCAATTTTATATCCAAGAAGCCTTGTCTTTACAAGTGAAACAATCACGATATTTCCCAAAAATATCTCGACTGTAACACAGATTTTTATTTTTATTAAATTAGAGACCTAGAGCTGCTGAATTCTTTCAACATAACACGGTAACCGTTTTTGGAGCTATCAAATTAAGGTTACCGATTATTTCGCAAGGCACGAGCCGCCTCTCGGGTGCCGTTACGGGAACATGCGTAGCAAAGCGGAAATCACGTGATGCGTACCGCATACGAGTACGCACCCTTAGGATTGCCACCATGTTACAAAAAACGGTAGCTTATTTTCAGAATTCCAATACCTTTACAATTGTATAATTATGTTAGTGGCAATGAAAGCGAAATCTTTGGCAGCGAGTTTGAGGCCCTGCCAAAGACAATTGTTTGTGCAAAGAGCATTTTCCCCTTTATCACACTAATATATTTTTAGTATAACATCAGCGACAAATTTCCTTTTTATTTTAGTATTTCCTCAATGCAACTAAGTACTGTATTTTGTAAGATGTTTTGATTAAATAATCAAGTATTTGTGTCTTTCTCAATTGAATATAAATAAAGTGATTAGTAGACGAAATTAAATTACCTGAATAGTACAAGATCATATTTTAAAGAAAAAATCTGAAGATATTGTAATTTTTGTAATTTATATAAATGTTAAGTCAAGATCGGTGTTTCATGCTAGTTTGTGATGGGTGCAGTCGGGAGAAATAAAAGCACTCAAGGTCACTTATGTTTTTTGTATTTATGGAATTAAGGCACAACTGAAACAATTATATAAAAAAGGTAAATTACACTGAATACAAAAACAATTTCACATTTATCACTAAAAACAACTAATAAAAGTTAGGGCTACTTACAATAGTGCCTTAAAGAAACTTATAGACTTTTATATAACAGGAACTGGTGGTACAGAATACATATACAGGAAAACTTGTGAGTTATGCTTATGAGCTTATTATACTTGTGAGCTTATTATAACTGCTCAGCACTATAAATATATTTAAATAATTGTTATCGGTGAGTCAACCGCTCTACGCGCTGACTCTGGTAAGAATGAACTTCGAAAACAAAACAAATAAAAAGAGACAGACAGTAAATTTGAAATAGGAAACCAAGAGAAAAGAAAATATGAGAAATGGCCAGAGAAGAGCGCAATGAAAGCAACGAGTCGCCAATATAGATATGGCGCCTCGTTACTAGTTCTTCTCGGAAGAGTATTTGATTATAAATAGCTAAAAAAAATTAAATAAACATTCATATTCATAATCACAAACATTTTATTAACACAAACATAAGATATCAGACCAATAGTCGTAGGCCACCGAAGATCTGCCAAACTAGCATGCACGGCACCACATTCTTTCGACGCCACTCAGTTTCTCTTGCAAAGATTGTGTACAATAAGTTAAACCGGTCACCCAATATTTATCCCAAAACCTTGTACGAATGCAACAGGATCCTTTAAAGTTACCCTAATGAAACTTAACTACGGTGAAACGGAAACACTATTTTTATAAATATTCATAATTATTACAAAAAATTCACACACATACCAACACACGCACATACATAATAGATACACTTTCACACATACATACAATCAACAAACATACCCTCACACAGGACTACAACCACTCTCACACATACTCACACACACCCTCATAAACACACTTCTGCACGGGTGGAGGTCCTGGCGTCCCGAAATACGGGGTGATCCTATATTGGGCTCCAGTCCTGCCAAAAATGGTATTTGGGATATTCAGTTTTCAGTTAAATATGTTATATGTATCTAGCGTTAGTTTATATATTTTAAATTGAATTTTTATATGTAAGTCTAAAAATAAAGTTATTATAATGCATGTATTTTGGTGGAAAATAAAAATTAATTTATTATTACTATTTATTATTTCTCTCGATGTAGCATCCTGTATACAAATTAATTATATTGCAAAACAGATTAATTACTGTTAATTGTGTGTACAAGAATGTACCTATTCAGCATGATCTGACATGCGTCTGTTATTTATCCTCTTCACGATTCACTTACAATTTTGTTTCTTTTTCAACATACCCACGTATTTCTTATTATTTAATACTCTTAATATTCGACTGTGTAACTAATGATTCAAATCTATCAGTGCAGCATTTGATAGTGTACGAACAATTATTTCTGGTTTTTGTGACACTAATTGGTTTTACATAAAAAAATCTATAAATTAATTACATAAATATATATATATATCCCCGACATATAGTAGTACCATACTGATTTTGTGATCAGCATGAGGCAATTGCCTAGTTACACTTGCCTCATTCGCACGATGGAGGGATTTCGAGGGTGCACCCAGAAATCCCCTATTGGAGAGGGCCCCCTGCCGTGAGTTGTAGTGGCGAGTGCTGTACACAACCCCACAGATCCACGGCAGACTGTAAGGTAGATCGCCGTGTTTTTTAACATAGGTACTCTACGCTCCGTGCCATGGCGTAGAAGAATCCCACATCCACTCCGCCAGCCCGAGAAGGAAGAGGAACGGATTTTTCACTGCGTCAAAAAAAGGGAAATTTCTCATGCTTTTTACCTTGCCAAATAGTTTATATATTAATAGCCAAGTAGATAACAACCTATATATCCTTAACTAAAGTGATTCATAGATGTAATCAAATTAACTGAATACAACAATATTAAAAAAACTAAAGATATTGTAAGTTATTTTTGTAAGTTATATAAATTTTAAGTCAAGATCGGTCTTTCTTTTTACGCTAGTTCTTTTCGGAAAGGTATTGGATTATAAACAGCTAAAATTAAATTAAATTACAAAGATTTATTAATTTGATTTATAAATTAATGCAGGATAATTTACAAATAAATAAGTATTTTGTTAAATAATGGAAATATTATTATCGTAAGCTAGCATAGAGTACAAACAGCAGTCCATCAACCTGTCAAATTGATATTGAGCACTAAGTGTTGAATTTTAAGCTGAAAATCGAATGACTACGGTTTTGTATAAGTTCATCAGCTGTTGACTGTACATACATATCTTTGTCTAAGGTTCTCAGCGTTCAATGCTCGTTATCTCCTAGTTAGTCATGGTTTATCGCTCTTCCGCGTTTGTAACTGGTGTCTCGTTAGATCTCGAATATTGTACAAATGTAAATGAGTTGTATTTGTAGACAATTGACTCGATCATTCGGATCAGTATAATTACATTTTCTTAATATTCAAATTAGTTATATAACGATTCTAACGATAATAATAATTTTCATAATTAATATCGTTGCATAATTATTTTCCTCTTAGTTGTCTGGGTTTTGTTGGTAATGCCATCTTTGTTGTTTTATGATAAGAGTTACCAGGACCTCCAACAGTTTGAGAAGGGGCCCGTAGCGGGCCGGCTGTCCAGCCAAAGTGGTGCTTCCGACAAAGGGACCCACAAGGCTGCAGGACAGTGTGAAGGCACAACGACGAGTTTTAGTGGGTATACCTTCGTTCACCCGCTGGACTTCGTCGTTCTCGTTGTCGGGCGGGTGATCGAAGGAGAGCCCCACATAACTCCGCTGTCTACCCAAGGACCTCCAACAGTTTGTGTAAAAATATCTTCGCAAATAATTTTTGTCTTATATTGAACTAAGTTACAAATTTTAAAAAGAAAACTTGCACCACGTATTCGTCTCATCATACTATCTTTTTCAATTGCAACTATTTTTAAAATTAAAAATTTCATGTTCAAAATATCACTCTCTACCTATCTCCGGCTATGAATCTTTCAAAAGCGGACATGCCGTGCGACTAGTTAACCACTACCTTGGCTCCACTTGGCTCCACTCTCGGCCTTAGCCCCTTTTAGAGGTGGTCCCGAAGAGTCAAAACTTACCACATGCAGATTACGAATTTCAACTGTTAAAAATTGTGATTTTTGTTACCAATTATCTAACGTGGACAAATCAAAATATTTAAATTCACATAGAAAACTATTTTTTCCAGAAATGAGATCTCGCTAAATCGATTTTTTCCCATTGTTTAATTTATTTAGACCAGCTACTTCATGCTTCGAAAAGCATGATGAGCCGTCGGTCCCAGCGACAAGTATCTCTGCAATGTTGTTTGGTCATATCATCCATATAAATATCCTTTTGTAAAAACATTGTTTCAAAATAATTAATATTAAAAGTAACCAACGTTATTATCCATAGTAAAAAAACGACTGCGGACAAAATATAAACATTAACACAATTTTAATTAATTGTTTAATTTATAAAATTATATTGTTTTTGTTTCATACTCGTATTCAAAATTTTATAATTGCACTTCAACGATTAACAACCTTTACAGTCATTGCAATTAGTCGACTTTGAAATGCTCCGACTGTGTTTTCCAAGCTTATAACTTAGCAGTAAAATAAAAATGCAAAGGCGGAGCTTTTGTAGAACTAGTGCCCAAGTAATTATTGTGCCGATGCTCTGTTATAGAAATGTTCAGGATTGGTTTTGTTCATTCAGACTCGCTCAATGTATATTTTTCAATAATAATTGCAAAAGACAAAATAATGCTATAATAAATTTCATAATCTGTGACAATAATTAACCAAAAAACATAACATTTGTAAACTTCTGATTGTTATATAGTTTTTATACATTTTTACGCATTTTTCAATGAGATCTTATAAGATAAATTATTATAATAGAAAAATACTAGAAAACGTCGACTCAGGTCACAAGAGGATGTTCCTCTCAACGCTGATCTACAGCGTAAAATCAGAAACGTACTAGAAAATTTCAACGAGTGTTCTCACAAGGCTCGGTAGCTAACTACATCATCAGGTCTTGCAATGCATGTTTTTTGTTTGTAATTAATTAATTAAATTTTAATAAATTTTATACCTACAAAAACACACATTGCAAGACAAGACAAAAAACAATTTGATTTATATAAAACAATTTTAACAATTAGGAACGTGCACGATTAGAATATTGTGAAGGTAGTAGAAAATACATGACAACCATTATCTTAATCATCCTGTGATCACGGTTCTTGTAAAGGAGTCGAAACGTCAGGATTAAATTTAAAATAAAATATGCGCAAAAATCCGTAAAAAAGTGTTTTATTCAAATGTGTAATGTGCGAGGAAGTGTAAGAACTAAAGCTGTAGGATGTACAGATAAATGTATAATAAAACAAATACAGATAAAATGTGCCTGAATTAACATGTTATTTAATGCAACTTACGATGTAGTGTAAGTGAAGCGATTCAATGACTTTGATGAATTGAACTATGAGTTGGGGCCGCCGGGAGCTCCGAAATAATACCTTTACATACCCCTCGAGATGTACATGTACAACCCCAAAACTTTATTAGCCCTTACTGTCAGTTACATGCAAGACTTGATATATTCTTAACCGTTTACGAAATACGAAACTTGTCAAGAAGCAAGTTGCCAAAGTTTGACTATCCATAAACTTGGCACATCGAGATCGAAATAACTATTTTATAATATCAAATACACTTAAATATAAACAAAACATTTTAAATTTTCTTTCATTTATACACAATGTAATTTAATGACTTTATGGTTTATTGCATAAGAATCGCAATACACTGTAATGTAGACATTGTAACGTTAATTTCCGCAACATACAAAGAGATTACAGTACCTAAATACTTATACTTTTACATAAGATACACGTAGACCCCGTATAGAGGATATAAAAAGCATAAGTATTTTACTGTTGGACTTTAATATAAAAGAAATATTACAAAAAACTATTCATATTGTCTTAAGAGTCTGGTGGGACTCGCTTCAAATTGAGCTACTGAGACCTTAACCGACCCGTTGAGCTTTCTCAAGTATTTACTACGCTGACGCTGACGCACAGCTGACTTAGTTATAGTTCTTGTATTAAAAATCGTATTTGAACCATTATATGAATATATGTGAGTGAGACTCGTTAACTTTACTAAGTTAACTTTACGGCGTCCCAAATCAAGTTAAATCAAAGGAACATGCTTGTCACTGTAATTAAGGTAATTTCAAAGACATCAGTATAACAAAAATTTACTCAGTTAAATTCTATAGTACATGTGGATAAATAAGTTAGAAAAAAATGAGCAGCAAACTTTATCAAGAAAATTAAGCGGAAAACATAATCTAATATAATGTCAAGGTTAACACCTATATACGATTGAATGATTATTCTGATATTATTTCGACAGATACGTATAAGTTATAAATTATTATTCGTTTAATGTTCTTGTTTTTTTATTGATGGAGTTAAATAAAAAAGAGTTAACTTAATTCCCTTCAATAAAATTCATTTCTTTATCTAACGTTCAGCTTTTGGCATGATTTCTAACTTACAATTTTCTTTTATAATCCCTATATATTATTCAGCTGCATGTTAAAAGTTAAAGCCGACTTAAAGCTTAAAATTGGAAATTAAGATAATTTTATTGTAACCTTTTAACCTAAAATATTACTTTCCGCGCCTTGGTAAAAGTGAATAGCGCTAATGCCTTAGTAAACCGCAGAATCAATAATAGGTTTAAATCTTTTAAAACTTTGTAAAAATTTCAAGCTAAAAATCGATCAAAATACTCATAATACCCGTGTTAAAATTTACTCATGGATTCTTCACTTCTAATTTATTGGTAAACTTTATAAAATAAATAATAACTAACATAATATAAAAAACAATATAAAAATTCACTCTTAACGATTACCATCGAAAACATCTAAATAGAATCAGGAAGTTCCAAGCCCTCAGAAGCGTACTATCTAAGAAAAAAATTGGCGTTGCTGATGTTTTCTTTAAAATAATAGCCAGAGGCTGCCGGCGGATGCTGTCACGGTTGACAAGTATCTGCTTTTGTTCCTCAACCGACTATTGAACCGGTGAAAGATAAAAATTACGAACTGCGAGGTGCTCCAGGGGTTTTTATCAAAGCTGAAAACAAAGGCTTGTTTAATGACGGTATTAGTGGAAAGTTCAAGATAAATTTAGGATCGTTAGGGGTCCTTTGTCATTCTCTATTGTGGCCTGAGTCAAGTTGCCACGAATCATTTTATTGGTATATTTTAATTCAATTTACATTTCACTTAAACGTAAAAGTTGTTTTGCAAGAAACTCATTATTATCATGAGCCTTTCAAAATACCTATACCCAGGGCTACCAAAACAACGTATACATTGTTTACATATACATAGAAACCCTTATTACGGATACTTAAAACGCCGTTATTCTTCTGTTTTTATTTAATGCTGAGTTTTCGCCTCCTTTTCCGGTGCCGTGTTCACAGAATAATTAGGTTCACATTGCATATAATAAATCAGAATACCAACTCAACAAAGCTACACTTGACGGCGAAAATCTGTTTCTCGTTGTACTTATTATCTCTCTCTGCTTATCTTTTTAGTGGATCTAGAAACCGAGTATGTATGGAAAGAGTTGAAAATAAGCTAATGTCTGCCCGGGTCGGATAGGCAGAGCAGTCTCAAGGGATACAAAATGGATGTCATTAAGAAAATGCCCGCATTGCCTGTCGATGTGTGGACTCGAAACTGAATTCAGATGCTTTTAAATTATTATATTTTTGTTAATTAAAGCACTTAACTGGTAGCTTTCTACATCTGAAGGAACTTTTACTCGAAAATATTTAATGAAAAAGCGCTCCTCTATTTGGTTTATTTTTATTTCTAATTAACATACATCTACACCAACACAACTTAAACCTTTATGATTTTAATATTTTATATTTTCAATGTTATTTTGTATGATATTTTTTTTATAGAAAATACTAGAAAAAATAGAGTCGACTCACAAATTGTCGCATCTAAGAACAAGTTGTGATCCTAGTAGATTGTTTTAAGATTTATAGGAAACAAAAACACATTTAAACATTATAATTATACCTACATGTCATAGTAGATAATAATAATAATCTTTATTAACTTTTCTTTCTTTCAATACTTATATTTTAGATTATAAATGGTGACACTTATATTCTAGGTACATACATTAAATATGAATACAATATTCATATCATGTTTTAAATCACATAAAACTTTATGAAACAAACTTGTGTATCGCGTTAGTAACTCATATGTCAACCTTTTCATGCCATTTTGTTGGTTTTTCCACCTAAGATATAATTTTAATATTACTTGAATGATTTGTTTTTTAGCATCAAAATATGCTAAAAATTTTGATACAGAAAAAAAATGTTGGAAATTTATTTGATAATTTTCATAAGTATTTTAAAATTTAAAAAAGATCGATTAACTAAGAAATCTTTTTTTTACCACATCAATCATATTGTCTAGGTCTGAACAAGTTACTTGCCAGTACATTATTCTCTGTAAATTTTACATCTGAAGCTTTCAATTGTATATTATTGCCAGTGCCAGGATGGCAATAAAAAATGTAATAAAAAATGCAAGGTTTTCTCTTCGATCACTTTGCTTTATAACACGAGTTTTTTGGTATCGGTCTAATTTATAGTCCTTATAGTTTACTGAAATATCTCCTTTTGATCATCTCCGTATTAGTGTCAACGAAAAAAATAATGTCAAAATCAAATTTAGTGATAGAGACACTTGGCAAAATAAGGTCTATTTATGGTTTAGATTAATGCGTATGTTGATTAATGTTAATTACTGTCTAATGATTACTATTATTCTTGTTATTTTAGCTGGTTATTAATTTTATGTCTTAAGACTAGAAAAAAATCGGTTGGTAAAATTTAAAAAAAATAGTTTTTAATTTAATCAATTATAAAGTTAAAAATAATTGATCTTTTTTGTGAAGTGTCACATTATTACTAACCGGGTCAACCGCTAGGCTACTTCTTTTATCCACCTTGGCGAATGGGTTAGTTAGAAAAACATGATAACGATTTCGGAATCGAATTTTATGAATACTTTATATAGTTTTAATGAACCTTATAAAATTAATCGTGCATTTTTTTATTCAAAGCACGTAACTTCAAACCCACATGTATTATTCTCTATTAATTTTTTTTTGCACAAATCTCTTTACACATTCTGTGTAAGTAATCCTGAATACGTCCTCTTGTGTAGTATGGCGCACAATCCATTAGCACAGGCTGTTATTACTTTGCGGCGTCCGACACAAGACTGACATTTGCACCCGACACACACCACAATCCCGCTAAAAACCTTCACACGAGCCTCCTTCTTTATCCCGGTCGAAATGCCTTCAAAAACGGGAATCGAATTATGAAACACTGAAAATGTTAGAGAATGAACACCCTGCAAAGTTAAATTTTACAAATTTTATGTTTCTTATTTGTACCAGCAATACATTGTGACATATTACACAAAATGTGCCTTTGTTTTCGCTAATGGTATCAAACAGGCTGCCGTGTATGTCATTAGTATGGAAGTGATAAGAGCTTTAGTAACAAAATCGGTTAAAGCACATGATCATATTTTTGTTAAAGCGCGGGTTCGAGTTATTAAATGAAACGTAACTTGTTGTTTAAGTTGTAATAAGTGATTATATATGAAAAATGTTCTAAGCCATAGAAAAATAAATTCTAATTTCAGTAATCAGTAACAATAATGAACAGCCCGGAAAGAATCGATACTAGAATTTTAAATAGAACTAGAAATCCCACTTAATAATAGAAGGTAGGTATCCAATTAGCCATCTGACCACGACATAGCTCAAAGGCCACATTAATGTATGCAGGATAACACAATATTTTAACAGAACACCCCGTCTATGCTCGGCGTGTAAGTGAGACTGATATTTCCGACCCGGTTGTAGCCGGGCTCCCTCAGGGCTGTCATCTATAGATGATGATAACATTATGACACAAAATAATATAAAATTTATCTTATTATTAACAACGCTCATATTACACTGGTATAATAATAAGAGACGTGAAAGCTTTAACCATTTGTATTAAATCCAATCGTCCAAAATCGTCTTGAACATTTTAAGATTACGAAATAAAACGGTCGAGTGCATTATACAATAAGAATTTATAAGCGGCACAACAAGCGTAATGGTAAGATTGCTTTTTTATCTTGCAACTAAGTATTGACTAAGTATTATATTTAGAATGCCATCTTAAGTCACAGCTTTGTGTTTTCATTTATAAGCCTGCGCCTCAGCTATAGTGACATTAAAGTCACTCTTACATTTAATAGTTTCTATGAATGTTGGTTATTTTCGTTATCGAATTACTAATATTTCAGTTACAGTATTCTAATGTTATTTCTTGTTTTATACGACGTCACCATTACGTAATTTGTATAAATTTCTAATTATTAAAATATTAATAATTAGAAATCTTTAATCTTATTACTATGGGTCAGTCCAAAAAGGACGCGACGCGACGTTATAAACCATGTTCTTTTATCTATTGTGATTTCAAAGCTCGCAAGAGGAATGCGTGTTTCAAAGTATCGGCTTAACCATTAGAAGTCATCATATTTTGAATTTAAAAATACTGCCTTGTTCCAACAAACATAACAAATGACAAAGAGAGTTTATGGGCACCCAGGAATGAAACTAACGACGTCATACATAAGTCGAATCTCTTGGACTGTTTCCAAAAGTCAGTAATACATTCCAAAAAAGTTGACCGATATATGTGTGTCATTCATCGAGACAAACGACTCATTTATGATTATACTTGATTGACATACTGTCGTTTTAATTAGTATGCAAAGTACTTTGTTAAAAATTTATAAATTTGCTGCGGGCTACCACCCTTTCTTGGTCGCTATTCCTGCCTGTCGCACCAAGCGCTTCTCGACTTCTTTTATAATGCGCACAGCAAAGGAGTGGAACTCCCTCCCTGCGTCTGTATTTCCGAGTACATATAACCCGACTGTTTTCAGGGCCAGGGTGAATAGGCACCTTCTGGGTTGGCTCGTTCCATCGTGGATTCTGTCTTTGCCCCCGGCTTGATTGGGATCAAGAGCGAACCCATTCTTAATAAAAAAATTAAAAAAATTTTATTGCCGCTTATATTTGACTTTTGATATAAAGTTCGCTTTTCCTCTGCTTTTTTCACTTAAGTTTGTTACACAGATTAGTCATAATAATGGTGTAAATACAATACTTCTGATAACCCTACATCAACTCGATCAAGGTATAGAACCCCTATGACCTAGATCGTTGAAAATAATAAACAGTTCCCTTCCTGAAGCAGTTTGTTGCATCGAGAGCTTTCATGCCTGATTTCAACTTACTATACTGAAGTTAAATTCATATTGACTCCCTTTTTATTCGTGAGATGAATGACTGCTAGATTATATTAATTACGTTTGCCAGGTACCGTTTTTATTTATTTTATAAAGAAATTAATAATTTATATGCATTCATACCGAACTAGTGGATGTTTTTATGATAATTTTAGTGACAATACTTTGAATAAAACACTTTTTTACGGATTTTGCGCACATTTTATTTTATATTTAATCATGACGTTTCGACTGATTTACAGGAGCCGTGATCACAGGATGACATCCTGTCAGTCAGTCATCCTGAGTCATCCGGAGTCATCCAAAACGCGGAAGTGTAAGAACTAAATATGACAATACTTTGTTAACTACACAAAAAGTATGTTTTTATATGACTTACAAAACTGGACACTGGATAAAAGACAATGAAATAAATACCTATGCTTGAGCTAACTTACGTATCGTTATCTTACAATCATTTACCCTACTCGATATAAGCATAGCATGTATAGAAAAGAAAAAAGGTAAACTACCTTAAATTAAATCAATACACTACTGACCTTAATAATAAATAAATTATTATTAATAAATTATATTAAATAAATTAATAAATATGAGACAACATCACATACATTATTCTGAACCCAAGTTAAGTACCACTACTACCTCTTCATGATAGTTTTATGCCAAAAGAGTCATATAAATACGACGATTGGCAGCGACGAGAGAACCAAATAAGATATCAAAGAGAAAACGCATAGAATTCTAAAACGTACACATGCAATATAACGGAGAGTGCTCACTGAGTCGTGTATTATAAGATGGAATTGAAAAAGTTTGTCGATTTTGAACAGTAAAACTTATGTAATCTTATGATTGACAATTCTAAATAATGCACGATTTTTCTATAGCTAAAATTTAACTAGTCTATAAGAGCATGTCGCAGTAACCCACTTCTAAGCTATCACGTCATCACCAATAATTATAAACAAAATTATTTTATATTTCTTTATTTTCATTACATTAACAATATTATGAAAATACCTATGTAAAGAAAAAGTAAACATAGTTATTATTATATTTGAGACCGCTACAAAAGCTACAAAACACATAAACACTACAAATATTAGACTTGGTTATTAAATAACATTGTTTACTTTACTATATCTTATACGTGATTATTGTATCAACATAACTAAGGGTGCAGAAAAATAATCCTAACTTAATAGCGTAAAAGCTCCTTATACATATTAGAGAACTTTCATTAAATAGTCATAATAAATCAGGCACTCTGCAAGATGCCGACGATATTACTTAATTTTAAGCCGAACAGAATTTCCGGGATATGTAGGGTTTATGTGGAGCCCTGAAACACAGCCCCACTGGGAACGTACTGGGGGTGGCTGCGAACATCGTCTGTCGATACGTAACCACAATTTTATAATCTTTATTTTAACCGAAGGAAATGAATATCTAAGCGATTGCAAACTAAAAGGATTTAAGCACTGTTCTTTGTTTCTTTCATCTGCTAAAGCTACTTACCTCTATCTTAAATAGGATCGCACACAAGAATCAGTCAGTTCTACTAACAAGTGATCATACTAAGTATAAACTTAGTGTACTTATCTTGTGGATTAACAACCTACGTTACGTTTGATTAGTCATAGAGAAATCTAGCTTGCTAGTTTAGTTTTAAAGTTGTTGGTTCGAGGGACCGACTCCATGAATTTTAAGAACCTTTTCAGACAGGTGACATTTGTTCATATCCGATGTAAATAATTTTTTATTGAATATTGCAATCACGTTATTCGGGTGTCATAGGACGCCTACACGGAAAAAAATGCCAGTGCGAAAGGACTGTAGTGGTCCAAATAATAATAATACCACATACATATTGTTCTGAATTCAAGTTCAGTAGCCGATCCACTTCAGTTATGGAAATCAGAAACAACAACGATACCACAGAAACCAGACCCGAGCAAATAAAGAAAATCTGGTTTTCTGAATTAACACTAAACCCTAAACCTACTGATACTTCATGTATTCCTATTCTTACCAAAGCGGATCGAATGACCCGTCTTTTAAATGTTTCATATATTACTAAGTCGAGCGAAAAGTAAGTTAAGCAATTTGGTAAATGAATAAAACATTTTTTTTCTTCAAATAACGATTCAAAATAGTTAATATATTAAATTTAAAAAACAAAAAAATACAAGAAAAAAATAACTTTTTAACTTAGTTTAAAATGGGTCATTTGGCCGTCATGATATTTTTAGTGTTAACCCCCACAACCACGGAGGTTGACTAAAAATCCCGATTCCAGTTCTCTCCTACAATACAGGTACACAGAGTGCTCATCTCATTGGCTTTCGTCAGAGTCTTGTTATTGGCTGCATGCGCTTCCTTCTACATCTGGGACTGAGTGCCAAAACCAACAAACCTCACCATTGTTCTTGTGATGAACCGGTCGGACCACTTGTATATATTGGCGTGATGTCGATTGTAATTAAATTGAACTTTCCACACTATTACTTTGTTAAAAAAACTGGCATGTCCTACTCGTAAAAAGATTTTTGTAGCAGGTACCTCTGTAAAAAAGACTAGAAAGAACATAATGAACTCGGTTAAAAAGCAAAAATGAAAAAGTCAATTCTGAGAAAATGAGAACAATGGTTTGTGAAGTTGCCGTTGCAAATCAAATAACAACTTTTACATTACGCGGACTAGATTCGTTTAGCTATACCCACGGTATAACCTTTAACACTTAAAACTTTCCAACGAGCGACTGTTAGCCACGTAATATCGTCGAATGAATTGTTTCTGTAGCGAACTTTAAATGGATAAAAAACCAGTTAAGTGATCTGCCAGCTTCGCAGACAGTTTATGATAGCTAAATTGGTATCTACGCTTGAAATAATCGGTTTAAAATAATCCAGGGTTTTATTTCCGCCGAAGGTTTGACCGCATTTGTGAACGTCCTATTTTTGTATCGGTAGAAGATCTTACTTACTCCCTTAAAAGTACGTTTTAAATATCAATCCTCGTGTTTTTCAAGAAAGTTTATATGAAAACCCGTAAGTAGCATACAACAATTATGCTACTGATTTAGTGACCATTATCATATTACACAATAGGTAAATAATAAACTAATAAAAGCGAAAAAAAAACTAGGAAAGTAACACAAAAAAATGCAATAAACACATGAAAACAGCATTTCTTTTCACTTTGCGGCAATTGTGTCCGGCGAGAATAAAAAGCCTGAATAAAATTCAGAACCAGTAAAACAGAAAACCTCTTTCCCACCATTTCACGCAAGCTTTCTATTTCAACTTCATTATAATGTAAAGCCTTATTTACG
Source organism: Calamotropha paludella (assembly GCA_927399485.1). Classification (NCBI taxonomy): domain Eukaryota; kingdom Metazoa; phylum Arthropoda; class Insecta; order Lepidoptera; family Crambidae; genus Calamotropha; species Calamotropha paludella. Next base: position 12,724,821 of record OV656815.1, on the reverse strand, counting down.
ATTTAAACAGGTGCTCGTTGTCTGCAAAAAGTATCAAGTAAAGCCAACAAATAATTTTGCCTAGTTTATGAATAATACGTCAGCAGCTTTGATCTTTCATAACATCGCATTATAAACATTTGGAAGACGTAGAATCTGACACTTTAATTAATTAAATTAATACGAAGGTTTAATTATCCATACGAGTAAGACTCATTTGTTAATAATTAAAATCTGTGATTAAAATATTGTTCTAAACTTTCTCCTGAATAATTTCAGTCATAATTCACTTCCAAAAGTTCTCTTGTTTCTTCCCACACGAGGGAATTCGGAACAACCATTAATGTTACTCAGGGTAATCATGAATATTCCATTGGAAACCCTTTTAGGAGACAAGGTTATACAAAATGTTTTTAAAAATACTCGAAAATAATGAAATGCGAGGACGGATGCGAAAAGTATGTTAAATATTTGTCCCGCAAAAACGAAGTTGAGAACAATCTTATCTTTTTGATGGAGAAACTTTAATTTAGACTTATGAAATATTAAAGACAAAAATAAAAAGTCAAGCTTTCTAGAAGTTGTGGATACGGAAACTTTTCCAATTGATAATAATTTCCATTGTGATGCAACACAAAGGAGAACAGGAAAGTATAAAGTTCTGAAATAAATTCTTAATTTAAGAGCTGACTGAACGCTATCTGAAAGGAAAGTCGGGATTAGAAGAACAAAGACCACAGCTCAGTTCACCGTGAAGCTTAATTTTTTGTTGACTTGTTACGCTCTTTGCGTTTTTATGAATTAGTTGCTGAAGTTTGCTAATGAACACCTTAGAAAAGCCATATTTATGCGCATCTGTACAATCTTACAGCTTTTTTCTTTTGATTAATATAGTGCCAGTTAAACCACTTTCATCTCTAAGTTCAGAGCTTCATCTTCTTCATACTCATAAGAATTAATATATTTTATACAATACTCTTAAAAACTTGTGTTTTAAATTCTTAACTTACCAATTCCAGTGCCCAAACGTTAAAAACTATGTATGTATTCGTTTTAACCACTACGAAAATAACGATTTTTTTTTAATATGAATTTTAAAAGATACATTTTTCACGTAAAAAATAAAATCCTGGTGAGATATCATTTAAAGTTATTGCCAGAATAATTATCCATTCTAACTTTTATGTGTATATTACTTTTATCAGTTCAATTACGACTGAATTAGTTCATCGCATTGAACAATTCCTGTTTAAGGCATAAAAAGACTGAAAATAGTTTCAGAGCGCGCCGTGCGGAAGCGCTGCCGCCCGTAAATCCATGTTCCGTGCGCCAACACGAACGTTCGCAATCTCCAATCTGGATGTATAGACGATATTATTACCAACGTGCATTTATTAAGTTAATGAGATCATATCGTAACACATTCACAAAAATGGAAACATCGTAAAGTGATTGAGAAACGGTTTCATTGGTATCGTGCTGATATATGGTTGGAATAAGTCAATTGACTATGTCCATAAAGAGATTTTGCTTTATAAAATAAAATTTGTATCTGTAGTCAACTGCACTAAAAAGGAAAAAAAGGTCTACCATTCTAAAAGTGGGTACCACGCAGTAAGTTAGTTAGTACAAAATTCTTACTTAAGTAAGAACTGAATAAGGTTTAAAAAATATACCGAGGCATAAATATATATATATCAATTACAAACAACTTATATTTAATATCATGTAAGAAATCCACGATTATTATTTATTTGCTCATTATTTATTAATACGTAAAATACTTATATAAAACTACATAATAGGAAATAATAAAATATTTATATAAGTGTTCTCTCTTAATTGTAATGGAAACCCTATAAATAAGTCAATTGTTTTTTGTATAAGTCAAATAAACAAAGACTTGCTGCAGAGAGCGATAGAAAAATATATTAAGAAATAATAACAAATAAAAGCTATTTTATCATTCATCATACTTAATTATGGAAAAATTCAATGTGATTTTTATATAATAAACATTCTAAAAAAAATTCATAAAGCGTTATTTTTCTTGTTCTTCTTCTCATTTACGACTTAAACAATTTCCAGAAATATTACTATATTAACAAAATAACTTTAATAAACTTAAATCAACAAAAAATCTAATTAAAATTTAATCCTTTAATTTATATACCTATTTTTTCTGGTATATCAAATAACTTTAATAATTTTTTGATTTCTTTTGAAATTAAAATGGTTGAAAAATAATAAACAAACTGTATTTATCGCATTACTTTTATCGCGATATAAAGATTCTGCTTTGGTAATGTATTTTGTACCTTTTTTGTATAGCTTTCAAAGTAATGAACTCTCTTCAGAACCGAACGAAGAGGCAGGTATTACAGTTATGTTGGTACTAACTAGCGCTACACAGATGCTCGTTAAAGGTTGTTCATTACAAAACCGAACGGCCACAACATAAAAAGCACAGTGAATAGTGTAAGAGTACCTAGGCAGGTGAGTAGGTAAACTCTCGTAAAATACATATGCAGTGCCAATGGTAATTATAGCAGCAACAAAAAGTTGACGTAATAAACCTAAGGTACGTAGCACTTGCACGTAGGTAATGAGCGCAGCTTTACCGTGGGATTCATAAGAAACTCAATGCAACTACTTGAAACCAAACTTCTACACTTTAAAAGGAAGCAAAAGACGCATATTCTGTCATCCAAAGATAACACACTTGCAAAAATTAAGGGTAAAACTCACACAGCTCAGTAAGATAATAGTAGTTTATGATACTGTTGCATAATAAGAGTTTAACATGAGTATGTTTTAAAAAAACGAGCCGTAGGCGGGTTTTTTTATAGTATCACACGAGTGTTATAAGACCAAGTTATGTACAGTGTCATACACTACTTTATCTACTCTCATACTATAATACGTAAAACAATATTGCAAACAAAACCAAACCTTGTTTAAATGTTGAAAAGATTTTTTAAATGTCAAATGTTGGCGCCAAGGTGAAAACATCGATTGCGCATGGGTGTTGCGTCGTCGCGGACTCGTTCATTAAAATCCTTTTTAAAGTAGAGGTTCAACCTCCTTGGTCCAGCTGGAGGTTGTGTAGGTGTATCGTTATGATTAAAAAGTTATATTATGTTACAGGTGTCCATACAAGACCAGTATCGTAATTAAACTTTTTTTTTATTATTTTTGGCCTGTACGTAATGTTTGTCATAAGCATTTTGTTTTCAGTTTTAGAATCTTTGTATTATAGTATCAGAGTAGATAAAGATATTTATAACACCAGTGTATTTCCGTTACAACTTCTAATACTTAAACACACAAGCACTTTCTCATAGAGTGGGCAATTCGTGGAATAATTCCCTAAAAGAAATAATCTCTGCCAACAACATTAACAAGTTTTAAAATAGCTTCAATCAGTATCTCCAATCTTAAGTGTATTCAAATACGTAATGCCGTCACTAGATATAGGCCTCTATTGTCTGCCTGTTACTTGATAATAACAATATACAAATAGATGAGAATTTTGTTACCACATTACATTCTTGAATAACGCCATTCTTCTACGCAAAACACACTGTAACTTACTTGGTCTAGGCTTCTAGTTACAGGAAAACTAGCTCAATACTTAGAAATAAACGTTATAATGATATATGTACTGTAGTCAAAAACATAAAATACCAAAACTCTCTGTGTATCAATATTACTGCAGCTTTACTTTATACCTACGGTAGACATGTCCTGAAACAGAGTGCAGCAAACAGCGTGGGTATGGTCCATGGAAACTGCATAATCGATAGATAAAGGCACTAGTTAACCTGGATACTCTTTGCAAATGGGAACGGGTAAAATGGGTTTCATTTTTCACCATTTGCTAATATTCATTATTTAGGTAAGTAGTAAGGAAAGTAATAATACTTAATTTCAAAGTGAATTACTTAGTTATCTTAAGTTACTTTGTATTTATACTTATTTCAAATAGTTTAATCATTGCTGAATTATTTTAACCTGTAGAATTCGTGCGAGGTCTCCATTATGTCAGAACTGAATGGAACACTATTCGTGTCAAGTCTCTATTTTAAATAAATAATTTCCATTAACAACATTCTATTTGCTTTATGGTTCATTCACCGGTATATTTACGAAGAGAACTGTTTCGCACCTAATTTGTAAGCAGGCGGAAGATAAGCGAAGTGTTCGGTCATCTTCAGTAATTTATTGCCAACCGTCATGCAAATTACTCTTCCGTCCGACATACGTCGCGTGGATATACATACTCGTATTACTTATATCAAACTCCTATAAATACAAGACTTGTCCTATACAAAAAGTAGAGGAAGACCACCGTGGGTATTCATTGTTTCCAATTTCTGGCAGAGCAAGAAAAGATTACGTTAATTTACATTAAGCAATTAATATGCATTTAATTCTGACTTTTTTGCAAACAACGAGGATGAGTAGTGGAATAATGTAATGTAGGAATAATGTATGAAAAAAATTGTATTTGTTATTTACAAACTCGTAGTCGATCGCATTTTATATTTGCTAGCAAAATTTCTGATGTGTTTCTCAGATGATACAAAAATAACAAAGTATTGAAAGATATCATTCGGCGTATACGAGATACCTGATTATTATTGCTAATAACCGGTGCTGCCAATGCAATTACCGTTTTCTACGATTTTTCAGGCCAAAATATACTAAACCATAAAATTCACGGCCAACGAAACATAGGCCTTAGTGCGAGTTTACGCTTCGATACTCGACATCGTCCGTGTAAAATATTACAATGGATTTTTGTATGAGCACCCCTGGCGGTGACCATTAAGAACTACGAATCTTCATAGAAATCTTGATAACAAGTATCGAATATGCAAACTCACATTAAGGTTTCAGTAGCAGATTCCAAGCCTTTTCGAAAATTCTTTCGATGCTTAATTTTTCAATAAATACATAAATACATCGCGCATGGGTGCATTCGAATGCCAACATTAAAAAGCTATCTCTGTGTAAGTAAGTCTTAATTATCATACTTCTAATATTGTATACCCTTTTTCATGTAATAACCAAGAGAGACAAATGATTATATACATTTAACGTATCACAGGCGGAATAATAAGTAATCAAACAATCGGCCTATTTTTGAATTTGTTTGTTCTTAGAGTGTGATATAACAGTTTCTATGATATAACTTTAAATAATAATAACAATAATAAATATTTCTAGCATTGAAAAACCTGCCGATATCTCTGGTGTGATACGTTCTTAAAAAATCGCATGAAAATTAATTAATATTTTCAATATAATTTTATGTTTTGTTCGCAGTTAAAAACCTACACTACCTACTCATAGCAAAAGGAGGAACTCCTGAATTAAGTTCTTATTTCTCGGTAAATATTAATAGGGTATTTATGAATGAACTTTTAATTTTATAAAACTAATCTTAAATTAATGATGCACATTAATTTGGTAACATTTAAAGAATTCAATGACATAAGGAAAATTAATATTTCTTCAAATATTAAGGTGGGTGTACCATGGAAGGCCACTCTAACAAATAAACAGTTATTATTCGTTTATTAACTGGATAAAGGAAACTAACAAATATTTAAGTTATACTTTGTTTTATTACGAAACATATAAACCACTTTTTTAAATTGCAGATTTAACCAATATTGATTGAACTTAAGTTTCATTGAACTCTTACAAATGGCCTTGCTAGGAACAAGGCTCCTTAGAAAGCCATTATAATAAATCAGTCATTTAACACTAAAAGTTAATAAATAGCGATTAAATCTATAATGAAAAGAAGTGTTTTATATGTTACGCAATAAAACAAAGTATTACTTAAATATTTGTTAGTTTCATTTATCCAGTAAATAAACGAATAATAACTGTTTATTTGTTAGAGTGGCCTTCCATGGTACACCCACCTTATTTTAACGTCGTCGATTCCCGATATCAATGAAGCGAGAGACCCTACAGCCAAAATAGTAGCGCGAGCGATTCGACGCCGCGTCTGTGATTTCCAGTTCGATGGGTGTTTGTATAAATAGAAGGAATTTGTCATCACATGGCAATAACTACGAAATTTATATAATTGGCCTTCGAAGGAGCATGGCCTTCCATGGTCCACCCACCTTACTAGTTCTTAAATGACTCTTAAACTTAATGCGAACACCCTGTATTTTTACGCCATGTATTATTCCTTCCGATCATTGCAAAGACTTTTGTAAATGAATTTAGGGGCCTTGGATAGTTATTTTTGAATTATTTATTTACTATACACACGTTTGTTGATACGTGCGTCATATTGCGTGTCAAAATAATCGATTCCATCTTTAATTACCCCATAGCTATCCATTTCCTAAGAATGGCATCATAAAAAAAATCGTAATATTTTGTGAATTTAGTTTTCTTTAAGGGTATTTTTATCAAAGTATACAAACTTTAAAGTAAAACATTGTATTATCATGCTTAACAAAAGCATTATCATATTTCACAAAATAACTATTATGCTTTACACAGGCATCAACCTTGCGTACCAAACTATATCATTTAATACCACATTTACCTGTTTTTGCAATAGAATAACGACAAAACCACGCAAACTTAGTCGCGGGCTCAGATATTCAAATAATACTTAGTGCGAGTAGTAAACGAACAACTGACATTATTTTTACTAGCTCCATTCTACACAAGGCAAAGCAATGAATACGAAATAAAATATATTAAAAATAATGAGATGACTCGGGCACAAATCTGTAGGTATGTTTACAAATGATGACTTCGTCACATAAAATATTAATAAAACATACGCGCAGAAACAAACCTGCTAAAAGGGTTGCAGGCATTTGGTTTTTGTAATTATTATAACGGGCAAAAGCCACTTACCGCGGTACCCTATCTTTCAATTTATTAGGATTAAATTCGGGTACATTTCTTGAAAAAGGTTCGGTCATCCGAGTAAAATAATTATTTTTATAACTCAAATATATTTTTATATATATTACTATATTTTTCATTTAAGTGTTTAACTGCAAAATGTGCATAACATGGAAAAAAACAATTACTAGAATAAAAAAAATCATAGATGTCACAATTTCGGCGAAAGTTTCACAAAAAACATGAGTGAAAATAGTATACCTACCCCGGGATTCTTTAAGTCCGGCCGCAATTCGGCATAAATGTTAATAAATCTGCAATTGTAGCTGTAGCAAAGGGTAAGGGCAAAGTCGTTATACCGACTTTGCCCTTACCCGGATAGTTACATGTTCAACGAATAGCTAAATAACATCGAAAAAATATAATCGTCCATAGATTATAATTAACGGAAAGTATACATTAAAATTATCAAATAAAACATTTAAATCTGATGAATTATTATAACCTCATAAAAAACGAAACTTTTAACGGATTACGGCCCAAGTACTTAAGCCTACAATAATAAAAAGTGAGAATAGGCAAATGGCAATGCTTTGATTTGTCAGAGATATCAATCCGTTGCAAAACCGTGAATACAATAACAGGTGATGCACTCATGGACGCCTCATACAAATGGACTGAGCACTCTTATCCGAAAAACAAGTCCAGATATTAAAAACAGAGATTTTGACTCTTTCTAATAAGGTCTTTTAGGGCTACAAATTATTGATAGAGTATTAGAAAATATTTCTAGTGACTATTCAAGTCTAATGTAATCTAAATTGCCTTTAAGTATGATGTGATGATTGATACAGCAATCATTATTATGAAATCTTAAATTAATGTTTTATCGTAATTAAACATAATATGATTTAGTTTCATAATTGTTCGTGTTTTTTTATGAAGGAATATGGATATAAAACTAAGTATGTTAGTAAAGTAAAACCATAATATAGTCAATTCTCATGACTATTGCCTTCTGTATACATTTCAGCATTCTGGACAACCGACTAATGAAGATATAATATATATAATTTATAAATCCGTAGTGGCTTTTCAAGTTTTTCTCCTATTGCTAATGTTTAATTCAACTACGATTTCAATATCTATATAATACCTACGTCTTAATCTCAGACATACTCACCTATTAAAAGTCAAATCATTGAATAGTTTTGCGGGTATCAAGGACGATAGAGTGGATGTCACTCGACTATCTCTAATGCAAGTTCATTTGAATATTATCTATTTTATAGTCGCAGTCGCCTGTGGCATGCAACTATCAGTATTCAAAGTTCAAACACGAAACGTATTCACAGAAAAATATTAGATAGTCACTCTATGCAAATTAAAAATCGAGGTACTACGTCTTTATTAGACGTAAAACTTGCACAACAATTTACAAAAAATGTGAAGGAGTTTGTGATCCATGATTTTTTTTTGTTATTTAGAATGGATTAGCTCTTGATCCCAATCAAGCCCGGGGGCCAAGACAGATTCCACGATGGAACAAGCTAACCCAGAAGGTGCCTACTCACCCTGGCTTTGAAAATGGACGGATTATAAGTTCTCGGAAATACAGACACAGGAAGGGAGTTCCACTCCTTTGCTGTGCGCATTATGAAGGATGTTGAAAAGCACTTGGTGCGACAGGCAGCAATAGCAACCAAGGAAAGGTGGTAGCCTGCAGTACATCTGGATGTCCAATTAAAAAAAGGAGATGGCGGTAAGAGCTAATGCAGCTCTTGAGCACACTTTCCAAAGTACAGTCTGTAGAAGACCCACAGACAGGCGACATTGCGGCGATGAGCTAAGGTGTGAATCTTGCTTTTCAATAATTTGCTGTCACCGATGTGCCTCTCAGATCTGCGCTGAATCGTGTCCAGTGCAGCAAATTGTTATTTTGCTGAGCCCTCCCAAAGGTGGCTGCAATATTCCATCTAAGATCGGACTTGAACTTTGTAAAGAGTTAAAAGGTGTCCCGGCGTGAAATATCATCATCATATCAGCCGTACGACGCCCACTGCTGGACATAGGCCTCCCCCAAGGATCTCCACAACGATCGGTCCTGTGCTGCCCGCATCCAGCGTTTTCCCGCGACCTTAACCAGATCGTCGGTCCACCTCGTAGCGGGCCTACCCACTGAGCGTCGTCCGGCACGCGGTCGCCATTCGAGAAACTTTCCGCCCCAACGGCCATCGGTTCTCCTTGCTATGTGTCCTGCCCATTGCCATTTCAGCTTCGCAATTCTTTGAGCTATGTCGGCGGTTTTTGTTCTCCTATGGATCTCCTCATTTCTGATTCGATCGCGTAGGGAAACACCAAGCATAGCTCTCTCCATTGCCTGCTGGGCGACCTTGAGCCTTCTTACATGACCCATAATGAACGATCACGTTTCACTGCCATAAGTCATCACTGGCAACACACACTGGTTAAAGACTTTCGTCTTAAGGCACTGAGGTATTTTGGACGCGAAAATGTATCGCAGCTTCCCGAACGCTGCCCACCCGAGTTGGATTCGACGAGAGATCTCTTTCTCGAAGTTGGACGTACCTAACTGTATTGTATGTCCTAGGTAAACATAGTGGTCAACAACTTCGAGTGTAACGTTCCCAACATTTACTGGAGCGGGTGTAACATGGGCGTTGGACATAATTTTCGTCTTGTCCATGTTCATCTTAAGACCCACTCGTTGGGATGCGTTACTGAGATCTTCGAGCATGGTGCTCAGGTCTTCCAAGGTCTCAGCCATTAGGACCACATCATCGGCAAACCGAAGATGCGTCAGGTACTCGCCGTTGATGTTGATGCCAAGTCCATTCCAGTCCAGAAGCTTAAAAATATCCTCCAACGCAGCAGTGAACAGTTTCGGAGAGATAACGTCTCCCTGTCTCACTCCTCGCTGTAGTTGGATAGGATTAGAGCTCTGGCTCTGTACTCGGACCGATATAGTGGCGTTTTGGTACAGGCACCTTAACACTTCGATATACCTGTAGTCCACTTGGCACCTCTGGAGAGACTGCAGCACCGCCCAAGTCTCGATCGAATCGAAAGCTTTATCATAGTCCACAAATGCCAAGGAAAGTGGCCGATTATACTCTTCGGTCTTCTGTATAACCTGCCGCAGCGTATGAATGTGGTCTATGGTGCTAAAGCCTTTTCGGAAACCGGCTTGTTCGGGAGGTTGGATGTCGTCAAACCTGCGAGCAAGACGATTCGTGATGACCCTCGAAAACAGTTTGTAGACATGGCTCAGAAGCGAGATGGGTCTGTAGTTCTTCAGTAGGGTTTTATCGCCCTTTTTGAATAACAAAATCACCCCGCTTCTGCTCCATGCCTTCGGCGTTTTGCCCTGGACGATGACAGAATTGAAGAGCTTCTGGAGGATTTTAAGTACCGGCTTGCCGCCCGCTCTCAGAAGCTCTGTTGTAATTCCGTCATCTCCCGCCGCCTTGTTGTTCTTTAGCTGTTTGAGGGCCATTCTAATCTCGTACAGGCTGACGTCCGGGATATCTTCGGTATAGTGTCGGGTAAGCTTGGCTGTAGGATCTCGAGCTCTGCTTTGGCCTGGTGTGATACTGGAATACAGCTGCCTATAGACACTCTCAATCTCTCTCAGGATTTCAGGAGTCGATGAAATGATACTACCGTTCTCAGTTTTCAGCCTCGTCAGTTGACTTTGCCCAATAGACAGATCTCTAGCGAACACTTTGGAGCCTTTGTTCAGCTCTATGGCCTCTTTGATACGCTCGGTATTAAATTGGCGAAGGTCGCTCGTCAGCGACTTCGAGATCTGTCTATAAAGCTGTCTATAACGTAGGGCATCCGCTGAGTCTTGCAGCCTCATTACATGTCTCTTATCCATGAGTTCGAGTGTATGTGCGGAGAGTTTCTTCAATTTGGGACGGTGGGTTTTGAAGTATTTTGACCCTACCGTACGGACAGCATCCACCACCAGGTCGTTCAGATCGTCCACATCTATGCTGTTATCAAGGGTCTCGAAACGGTTTTGGAGCTCGAGCTGAAAGCGCTCGGGGTTTTGAATCTGTGTCGGCATTGGTCGGAGCGTAGATTTTATCAGTCGCGATCTTTCAAGCTTCACGTTAATATTCAATGTGCCTCTTACCAGTCGGTGATCGCTCCCTGTCTTAACAGCGTTGATCACAGAGACGTCATTGTATATTTGCTTACTCGTTGACATGATAAAATCGATCTCATTTTTGACCTTGCCGTCGGGACTTATCCAGGTCCATTTGCGAGTTACGGGCTTTCTGAAGAAGGAGTTCATCATATAGAGGTTCTCCCTCTCCATAAAGTTCGCCAGCATCTGGCCTCTGTCGTTCCGTTCCCCAAATCCAAATTGCCCCACTCTCAACTCGTCACCGCAGCGCTTCCCCAACTTTGCATTGAAGTCCCCCATCACAACCGTGTAGTGGGATTTGTGACTATGTATGACCCTAGAAATCTCCTCATACATAGCCTCCACTTCGTCATCGTCGTGTTTAGAGGTTGGAGCGTATACCTGGATGACCGTCAACGAATACCGAGATGATATTCTGAGTACCAAGTATGCCACTCTGCTGGAAACACTACCGATGGATAGCACGTTGTTGACGAGGGACTTGTGGACGATAAACCCGACACCACCCACGGACAGTTGGTCGCTCTCCCTCTCTTCGGACTTCAGACAACCCGATGACGTCCCAGTGTAACTTGCCGATAACTTCTTCCAACTCTGTAATTTTCGCGTCGGTCCTCAATGTGCGCGTGTTATAAGTTGCCAGGTCCAGTCGTCGGTGTTGGTAGCCGCAACCTACCCGGTGATTCTTCGGACCCCCTGCCGCACCGTTACCGTAGCCGCTACCGTAGCTAGGAATGGTTTGGCTGCCGGGGACTAGGGGCCGTTTTTTGGTGTGCCTATCCATAAAGGGGTTTTGCCATAATCGCCACGCTTGGCAGGCGGGTTGGCGATCGCAGTATAACCCGTAAGCATAAAGAGATGCTGCTGCCCATCTCCTTAGGAGAGGTTTCCCTTAGTCGACTCTTACGACACCCACGGGATGAGAGGGGAGTAGTGCTATGCTAGGCCGGCACTACACGGCACAATTCTAGGCCGGCACTACACGGCACAGAATTGTGCCGCGTAGTGCCCTGAAAATCACTGAAATATTACTTTATCCTAAATAAGGTCAAGTGATATTTCACGACACGTGAAATATCCCAGCCATATATGCCCAGCTTTTTAGCTGTAATTTGAGCTTTGGATTCGATATTGGCGCCGAAGTTGAGGTCTAAAGATAACTCCATGAAAAGAAGCTCGAGGCTGTCAGTCACAGGTACAAATGTACCTTGGAAGGAACTCCTTTTTGCCGTGAAAAGACACGCTTGTGTTTTGGAGCCGTTAAATTTAACAAGGTTACTGTCGACCCACTGGGAAACGTAGATTAACCTCTGGTTCATTCGCTCAACCATGACCTCTCTCATCAACATCACGTCGTCACCGCTGGGTTTCAATAGGTCTCTACGACAGTACTGTCTGTATACCCAACAATTTCTGGTATTAACAGGTATCAGAGAAGCAGCCATCTACAACTACTCTGATCGATCGCTTAGACAGAAAATCAGCTATCCAAAAAAAGTCGGCGGGGATACCATACACAGGCAGCTTGCGCAAACGACTTGCGTGCCAGTCAAAACATAATATGAACAACCGTGGACAATACTACGAAAATACTGTAAAAGTCGTATAATCTGATTCCGTTCCAATATTCAATTATATATTGACCATGTTGTTAGAAATTTTTATGAAAACTATTTTATTATTATAGAAACCACATAAAGAAGCAATATATAAATGCAAATGGTTCAAAACTCGTTAATAAACTACATCTATCCCATTTAATAATCGCCACTACCGTTTCTCATCCGACAATAAAACAACTAAAAACATTCTAACTAGCTGTAAAATCACGGTTTCACAAGATTGTAAAAGCTGCGAGAACTGAAAACAAAAATGTTGCCTAATAGTGATTAAATAACAATGCAGTCACACTGTGAACAAGATTTTTCGTAGCCTATTAGGATTTCTACTTGCAATTTACTTAAATTAAATGGTTTTCTGACGTTTTTTGCACGTCTGTAACTACTAACACGGCGCCGACAACCTATTGCAACCATTTTTGTGTTCAAAATGCAACCCACCAAGTTCATTATCACTTGCAAAATTTTTTATCCATACCTACCCCTTTCGTTAACTAGTTCTCCTTCAACTACTTATGAAATCACGAGATATGATCAGTCTACAGGTTAAGACAATCCTTTGTTTTACATTTCTCTCTGTTGAATTGATTGGACATTGTTTTATTTAGGTCTTTTACCCGTTTTAAGAATATTTGTTGTATTAAGATTACATTCAAAATCTATCAATGTACTAAATTTATAAAATACTTAAGAAATTAGTCGCCAATCTACAGGGTACGATCACCAATAGTCTCTAAAACTGCAAAATTAAAATATGATTTGTTTCTTTATACGCAAAATTTATATATTGAGAAATTCTAGTGCACTGAATCGTGGAATTTAATAACGGAAGACAAACAACGGTGTAACAAAGAATACAACCTTCATAATTTGAAGCGGAACAAATATAAAACAGAAACTTCAATTAACTTTTATACAGTAAAAACAGATAGGATCGTGTATCACAGATGTACAGATATGACTGTCGGCAAACCAGCGGGCGGGCAGGTGGACAAGGTAAATTCCGAACTGTTTGCTTTTAATTAACCCCTGGTCAACAACCAGTTACCACCCCATATACTTTTCATGAAGCGATTCAACATCACTTAATTCACCCGTTTGCCGTACATTTGTTTTTGTTACACTCATCGAAAAAAAAATTAATCCCATCAAAGAGATATTTAAATAGATGATTTGGATGAAGTGGCAAAACATCGTTTTGTTGGACAATAATAATTGCGCTCTCAAAGTGGTCTGTATGCCGAATGATAAATTGATGCTGCCGAGAATTCACTTACCTATTCTTAGCATACTAATGTAATTGCTTAATGTACTTTTAACTGATCCTGCTAAAAGTGAATGGGGAATCAACACAATGCTACCGTTTCCAGTAATTCATTTGCAAAATGCAGGGGTAGGTTCTATAATTGACAACAATCTTATAATGACATTAGGGTCCCAAAATCATATTGTAGTTGCTTAAACAAGACATCGAATAAAATTTGATTTTTTGTTTCACTGTTTTTAAGAATAAAGTTTTGTCAATTAAAAATTTTAAAAGTAATTTCTTTATGATTGTCGTCAAACTTAAACGATATACTTACCACAACGTATAGCCCTTCACCCCTTTCTTAAAATTTTAAATATGAAAGAAAAAAAAATACAAAACTAATTAAAATAACAAACACAGAACTCTCATTTTATTAGTATACATATCTTTAATTTAATTAATAAGAATGATATCAAAATGTAATATTATCAAATAACTTGTACATATTCTACAAGTGGAGACCAATGCCGATAATTTTGAAAATGGTAAAAAGTGAAAAAAAATATAGTAGGATGAAAACCATTGGAAAGGGTAGAAATATAACAAAATGAAAGGAAAAATAATTTACGGGCGATCTGAGGTCGGGCAGGGGAGAAGGGTGAATTTTTAAGGGTAAAAACGGTTTATCTCGATTTCCGGCAAAACTACAAATCCTATGAAAAAAAAATTAATAGCAAAGTTGTAGGTAATAAAAAGATCTAAAACTTTTATATTTATGCTTTTTTTCACATAACCTCAAAATTTATGTGGAATAAGCAAGTTCTTGGTTTTTGCAATCTTGACGTTTTATGGATTTGTTATTTTTGTATCTATCGATGTTGTTACATCGATAAATACAAAAATCTTATGTTTTTCGAGTAATGAAAGTGTAAATTTTAATTAAAATTTAAAAATTTTACATAATGATTTTTTTGCATTTTCTGAAAACATTTACCATAGTAATGTATATTATTTATACCATCAAAAAGAAGAGATTCCAGCGAACAAAAAGCACACCGACTTTTTAAAAAAGCAGATATTTTGACGTGAGAATTTTCGATTGAAAATTAGGGTGCTTTTTCGATATTAAGTCAAAATGAGGTGAAAAAACAAATATTTTAAATCAAAAAAATACTGTATATTTGGGACATAATAAGGTAAGTTTTAACCAAATTTCGTGAATATTTTTTTTTGCAAATATTTAAAATAGATAACCAAAAATTGGTTATTTGAAATTTTTTACATAAATTTTGAGGTTATATGAAAAAAGTGTAAATACAAAAGTTGTAGATCTTTTTATTACCTACAACTTTGCTATTTAACTTTTTTTTCATAGGACTTGTAGTTTTGCCGGAAATCGAGATGAACCGTTTTTTACCCTTAAAAACTCAACCCCCTTCCTCTTCCCGACCTCATATCGCCCGTAAATAAAATTTCCTTTGATTTTTGTTATATTATCTACCTTTTCCAATG
The DNA here is from genome assembly GCA_927399485.1 of Calamotropha paludella. Taxonomy (NCBI): domain Eukaryota; kingdom Metazoa; phylum Arthropoda; class Insecta; order Lepidoptera; family Crambidae; genus Calamotropha; species Calamotropha paludella. The sequence goes on along the minus strand of OV656815.1, from coordinate 12,709,394 downwards.
GGTTTCATCCTACTATAATTTCTTAGTCTCAAAAATTATCGACCCTGGTCTAGTATGCTTATGATAAAACGTCTAAGTGACCAATTTTGGTCTAACTGCCTAACCACTAAATTAATGATTTGTATAAATTCAGAAAAGTTAATTGTTTTACAAACTATTTAAAAAGTTTTTGACAACATGATCCTTCATTACGAATTTTCTGTTTTATTGGCCGCTATTTAGGATGATACACACTGACTGCAAAAGGAAATAATGTGTATTTGAAAAAGTCACACCGTATTCCGCAAAACCAAAAATAAAATAATAATAATATTTCTTACACTCACACCAATTAGCCTAACCCAAGTGAGCACTATAAGGCTTATGTCATGGACACTAGAGTAACGGATAGACATATGTATATGATACATAAATATGTAATGTTTTTAGAAATATATATAAATGACTCAGGTGCAAATGCTCGTATTCTTTACACAAGCAATCCGGGATTGGAATCCTGGACTGTTGATGCGAAAGGGAGGATTGCTACCGTTGCACCAAACGTTCGTCATCTATGTATATATTATTCAACATTTTAAATAACTGGATTTTACTTACGATATTTCTTTGATGGCCTGTCTTAAAAAACATCAAAAAGCTAAAAATTATAACCATCTGATCACCCATCCGTAAACCACCCCTTACTAAATATGATTGAGCTCCACAGTTATAAACATACCACTGCGCCATATGGGCTTTTTAATATTCAGAACTTTATTCAGTTAAAAACGAATAAATCTTAATAACGAATATCTTTGAAATAAATTAACACTCAAATAAGCTACAACATTTGGCGCAACCCACTGCACGCCGTCGCCACCGTGTACTTACGGTAACTAAAGCGGATAGATTAAAATGTGTGGTTCGATTCTCAGGAGACCGCTCTATACAGTGCAGGTACATTCTTAATTTTTAGGTAAAAGGCACAACGACTGAAGTTTCAAAATATATATATTCCGCAAGTTACAGTCAAACATCGGAATTCAGCTGCATTTAGCATTATGAAATGACAATTAACGTTCTAAATTAGTTATGAAGCCTTAATTGATGATTGGACGTTTTAGCTTAATTGTATGATTGATTCCGTTTCAAATATAACAAATAAATATTGAAGTACACAACCTTTTTAAAAATCGTAAATTCGTCGACTTTTATTAATAATAGATACTAATATTATTATACAATAAAACAGCGGATTTTAAAAGTTGTTTATATATCCAGACCACTAATTTTATTTGAAAATAGCTTTCACAACTTGGACTGTACATTATTCCAGATGGCTTAGGTGAATATCACATTTAATCATATTAAATAGCTGTTTTACATAACGTTTGGAGGTTTTTCGTAACTGCTTTAACACGCAGAGTTGCATAAAGTTTTGCAATGTCATAACATACATAACAATAACATAATGGTGTTACTACTCATTGGAAACACATTCAATAAATTTTAATTAAGTTAGAGCGTAAGAGATCTTTATTTTTTATTGATTTATTAAGAATAAACTAATGGCCAATAACTCTCATCATTCATTCATATTCGCTGTAACTTTGTAAAGTAGCTTTACAAACCTTTATAAATAGTTAAAAATATTATCATATTTTCCATCAAGAATTCCACGAAACGATTATCGTGACTGCAGATTAGCCATTCTACATGATATACAAAGATGGGTAACAGTGATGTAATTCAGCAGAACGTTGTTGAGCTATTTTACATAAACCATCTGCGACAAATACATAACCTAATTTTAAGAAGTCAGGCGGTATTTTTTTAACTTTAAATATACTTAATATAACGAAGCATATTTATTCAAGAATCACACGCTCATTGTATTCACTCCGACCGACTACACGGCTGGCATATACAAAGCGTATATTAAATTGTTTTGAAAAATAAATGTTGGGAGCATTGAAAATACTTCTCTTAACAAAAAAGGAAATTAATATCTTTATAAAATCTCACTAATTAGCAAATGTATTTTGATAATAACTCCTACTATTTTTTTTTAGATTTATGTTTTAGTCATACTTTATCGTTTTTTTGTTTTCTAGAAAGTGTTGAGTGCTACTATTAAATTTTAACGCCCTATATTGGAACCTATTTGGGGTCGATTTGTCGATTTTGTCGACAGATATAAGTACTTAGTTCTATTTACCGTATAACTATGCAACGTAAGTTTTAAAACTCTTCCAAATCAATTAAAACAAGAGCAAAAGTAAGTGAGAGCACATTTCCACAATTCAGCACTCCAATCCTTTCACAATTATCGTTCATTTAATATCCAACTCTAATCCCCCAGTGGACATCAACCGCGGAGTGGCTGTTCTATACTCCACCGCGCTCTCTCAGCTTTGCCCGCTCTCCAAGATTTAACTTTATACTGAAAAAGTTAAATGGACCGGAATAAAGCGCCGGTAATAGAAAATGGACGGCACTCTTCATTTCCTACTTCGATATTCGAACCAAATATTCGATATCGGCGACGCGACGTGACATGTTTAGTATTAGATTTGCTGTTCATTCATAATGTATGGCACTTGCTACGGCAATTACCTACCAGGTAATGGTTTCACTGATTGTTCAATTCGATCAAGTAATCCGAATATATTTTGTTTTAATTAAATGCTTCGTAACAGCCTAAAGAGTCGTATAATGGAAGCAAAAAGGGTCTAAGATCATTAACTGAGACAACCTCTACGAAAAAACTGTCGATCACCTATATATAAATACTGTGTTTGTTTTTGAAACATTGTACAGTGGTCCCGCCATAGATCGTAGTGCTAAAATATCGATGGTCAAATTATGAAGTCATTAAGCTTTAAAGGGTAGACAAATAACCCTTCCACCCCCAGGTATAAAATAAATTGCACTAACATACGTGAAACATTTGATTTTGTGCATTTTACACAAACAATTTAGACTATTTTTTATGAAGACGATAATAATTATTTACATTAACATCAAGATCTATCTCAGCATCTCTAAAAAGTAAATAGTCGTAACGTGATCGTTTATAAGTGGCATATATATCTGAAATCAGAAGGTATAGCTCCAATTACAGCCGAAACCTCACAAATAAAAAAATATTTATTCCAAACAATGGAATCCTTGATCGACGAAGCTCAAAGGCACAAAAATAAAGTTTAAAAGAGATATACCATATGAGAAGAATAGCTGAAGAGCTAGAAAGAGAAATCAAAGTTTCAAAAATGAACTTAGAGTAATGATATAGGTTCACATAGAAATTCGATGCAGAAATTAATTAACGGCAAAAATAAAGACCTGAAAACATTGTCTATGGCTAGGAAAAACGAGGCCAGAAAAGCCTTTTAAACGTTTTTAAAGATAAGGGAAAACTGCAGACCATTATTGATCGATATTTTTTTTAAAGATGTGATTAATTAAATAGAGCAACCGCCACGCTTTTAGGGACACTGGCATTTCAGTTTCTAAATTACTGAAGGGAAAAATTATTACAGTACAGAAATCTGCTTATTGAATACCTAATATTAAACACGGTAAATTACAGCAGAAAACATGTAAGAACTGTGTTATTAATTTATTTAAGAATAAGACTTTGAGTTTAGTATGGAGCGGTGTTCCGACATATAAGTATTCGGTCGAGATTTTTATATAAACCTTACAATGAATTTTTGATTGTTAATACATTTATAATATTCACACTATTTATTACTTTTTAAATGTTTTTTTGTTTTTTTTAATAGGAGCTTTTATTTTTTTTCTTTTAAGTATCTGTTAGTAGCAATGTAAAGAATACAGTGTTATCATAACTTATTTAATTTTATCAAAAATACATTTGTTTAAATTTAAATATTGTATACGTATAACAACGCATGTCTATTTCTTTGTTGCGATTGTATTGTTTAAATAGTTCCTAGTATTGCACATTTGCGAAATATAAGTAAAATACCGTCTAAGTGCGAGTCGGCCTCGCGCCACCAATCCATTTGATTCCCCACTCAGGTATATTCGTTAAATTCAGTAAATTCATCCCTTCTCCATAATTAAGGGAGGAGGGGGCCCCCTTTCAAACAGCCAATTTTGTAATACACAAATCAAACCATTTCATTTGATACCCCACTCGGATTTATTCGCTTACTATCGTTTATTCCCTCTTATTACCTCTTTCACCCCCTTAACTATTAAACGGCTGAATGCTCTCGACGGCTTGAACAGCTCTGGACTATGAAATTTTTCAAACAAAAGCAACTAATTGATAAGCTACGATCGCACGTAAACAGACATACAGATACACACGACAAACTTATAACACCCGTAGTTTTTGCATCGAGGATTAAAAAGGAAGCAGATGTATTTATTTGGACATACCAAATAAATACACATCAGATCAAAACTCAACGAAAACCACTTTTTTGGTAGATGATTTCAAAAAATATTCAAAGCTTAAATTGTAAATGTCACATACTAGAATCATTCACTGAAAAGTATGAAGCAGACGCCCTTAGTATTTCCAAGATCTGAATCACCACTAACAAAGGGTCTTATATGATACGATTTTTATAAACTGATTACACCTTTTCGTCGAACAATCCAGGTTGGAAAGGGGGTTTGTTTGAAGATCTTAACTATAATGGGTGGAAAGAAATATCAGACTGCTCGTAGTCAGTATTTGAAACATGTGCAATGTTTAAAGTATAAATATCTTTATTGTTAAAGTATCTAGTATAGTTACATTTATTTTTAGATCGGCGACATAACTCTTGCAATATTTCATTTCAAAAAAGAAATATAATAGTTTTAAGAGGCGACATTAATGTAAATGTTATAATCACATCAAAGAAACCCTTAATGAAACGAAATTTTTTTGAATTCATGAAAAGTTTTAACTACTACCAAAATGTAAAATTATCTATAAGAATAACTTATCATAGTTCAACTGCAATCCATTAATATTTATTAATTTTAAAGTCAAACTAAATAAATAAAATAGAATGCAGTAAGTTTACAAATGTAACCAAAATATATACAAAAACTTTAACGCATTTAGTGTAGTATAGTGTAGTAAAATGAAGTCAAGAAAGTAAAAATTTTGTAAACACCACCAGGTATGTTTGTAATGTACAAAAAATTAAGCAAAAAATGTGTTTTATAGTTTCAATTAACTAAAATTAACTTGCAAAGTCAAATTAAGTTGCGCAATTATGATATCTCTTTTCGTCTTTCACAATTGCTTTCTGTAGTGTTTTTGCTTTTAAAGAACACAGTGAGAGCTTTTGCATTGTAACATAATTGTATGAACTTTTATTTAATTTCGAATTGAAAAATTCACACATATTGTTTGACGCTCATTGTAATCACACCATTCATGTGAACGATATATTTTTTCAATAAGTTAACAGTTTCTCAATTTTACATTGCACTTTATTCCTTTTGTTTTACTTCTATACAGTCCAAATGCATCTACCTTTACAGAAAAAACCAAGCGACAAATATTATTTCTTCAAATTTTTAATATTACCTTTTTGGATTTTGATATTTTGTTTTCCTTGTATACTGTTTAAATATTAAAACAAAAACCAACAGGGCATTTTCGCAAATATTTACAGAGTACAGGTATTCATAAAATCAAAAATCAAAACTGCATTTTATTTATAATAAGAGAAAAAAGTTTGATATAAGTAACTACATGTTTAATAGTGTGAAAAAATCTACAACTTATAAAACTCGTAATTATTTAACAACATATGAAAGTAAGGAAAAAGAAACAATAAGTGTACACAATACGAGTAGATACTGAAAAGGAGTCATGAACAGAGGAAACGTGAGGATTCATTATAAAAAAACAAGAATTAATGCGTCGTAATTCCGGTTAAAGTGGTTTTATTTAAATATGCGAAAGAAGCAGAAATGTAAATGTATAGTACAGTTAACAACACGTCAATCTATGCAAAACTGTCAAATTTCTGCCGATCACTCTGTCTATTAAAGTATTTATTTACTGCTTGTATGACACAAAGCAGCAAAAGCGCATTGCATATATTGATAAGGTCATATTGATCCTTTTCCTGCATAACACTGATAAATAGGGTAAAGTTTAAGATTATTAACTTACTAAAAGTTATTTTTACATAGACGCTTTCACGTCCAAATGCATTTAGAAAAGAATGGAGTAACCCGTGTATGCGTCTAACAGGTAAAAGTTTCATATATTTAACTAAATGTAGGTAGAACACCTCCAACGCCCCCCGGAAATTAACATTTTCTAAAGCGCTACAAATGAAAGCGCACACATCTACAACTTGAAAGCCCATTGTTAACGTCAACTCCTTGCGTCACACCTAAAAAAATATACATAGTAATAAAGCGATTTTCTTGGCGTTATTTGCTTAACGTTCGATCCAGGCTCAATAAAACGTGAAGATAAGGCGTTTGATAGATATTCATAATGCAAAAAAGGAAGGCACAATCAGATTTTCATTGAGGGCATCGCCACAACGAGGGACTGTGAAATGAATACTTATTGCGAAAATGAAGCAAGCCATTAATGAACGCCGGATCCTGTGAACCGCTCAACGAGATTTAATTCTCTTAGAAAAATATTCAATAAACGCTGTGAAGACACCGAATCGTCTACGGATCCAGCCAATGAATAAGAAACAATGCAAACTGGAATTTCTTATAAGAAAACCTAGGGTAAAAAGTAATTAAAATAGAAAACCTTAAAAAATTTGAACATGAGCGCTTCAAATTACTTTAAAGAATGCGCCACTTGTTACATAGAAGCACTTTTACGTACTTTCTTAGAATTTATTTATTTGCTTTGCATACATTCCATGACTTGTTTCCGACTTTTGGGTTTTCTTTGAAAACCATGAAATGGGGGGAATAAGAGTTTAGAGTGGGATATTCTTTGCGGCCTTGTCACTTTTTTATTTTGTGTTTTAATCTGTATGGTAGATTTGACGATCGTTTGGTGCAACGGTAGCGATCGTACCGTTATCCTACCTACTAGCGCCGACGGTCCTGGGTCCGAATCCCGGAAGGGGCAATGCTTGTATGATGAATGCCCTAGTATCCATAACACAAGCTTAAAGATGCTTACTTTGGGCTAGGCTAAATGATGTAAAACGATAAATTTTGCATTGCGTCTGAGACCGGTGAATTTGTTTCTCTAATCTAAAAAACAGAAATATTTTTAAAGTCGTGGCAACAGAATAATCTATAAATGATAAGTAATTGTGTTTTTCCTTTATTATAACAAAATCTGAATGAATCAGATTTCAGTGAGAATTGGAGGAATAAGGATCGAACAATTGGGTGTACGGGCAGTGGCGGATTTACCAGGAAGCAAAGGAAGCAATTGCTTGGGGCCCCGCTTGGAGAGGGGCCCCAAAATTTGAAAATGTAAAAATAATTAAAAATATTAATTTTTTTTTAAAGAAAAAAAAATTACATTGACATTTTAAATTCTTCGATGGGCCAAGAAAAAGATAGTGATTTAAGCCTACTGTTTATAGAAAAAGACAAGCTTCGAGAACTCGACTTTGATGATATTATTAATCAATTTGCGACTGAAAAAAGTAGAAAGAAGTTGTAATGGAGATGGTTCAAATAATATATTGATTTTGCAAAATTGATCTGTTTTTTGTTATTTTGTCTGAGGTAAATCCGGCATTGTGTACGGGGTAGCAAGGGAGGGAAATCGGATAGAAGAGTGGGTGTAATAGACACTAGACTGTGGTCAATTGGGACGGCTATTGGATTGGATTTGATTTTTTGTTACCATGGTCACAATATAGGTACCATATATCTAAATTACTCGAGCTCTCAAGGTAACTTTACGAGTTTTTTTATTTCTTAACAATTTTGGAAGACATTTAATGTTACTTAACTTCAATAATAAACATAAATTATTTTTGTTTCAATTATGCCTATGTATACACAACACCACGAGTGTATAAACAAGACCAAATGCAGTAAGGGTATAAAAATATAAAAAAATGACCACTTAGTGGTGAAATAGGTGCTCGATGGGTTAACTTTAAATTTATCATGCAATAATAAAATCTATTGCGGAAAAAATAACCATTTCCAGATCCGTTTACAAAGGCATAGCACAAGACAAATTAAATCGTCAGGAGGCAGAACGGCACTTACTAAAAACAAAGAAGGACACATAGTGGTAAATCTTAAAACTTGAGATTAATCCTTATTCCTACTCCTTAGATGTTATAGAGTTAAGGTTTTAGCTGAAACGTTATTTGGATGTATTAGGGATTAGGTACAAGAGTTTTAAAGATATTTTATCTACAGTTTGTACCTACGTTGACTTTAAGACTAGACATTTTGTAGTATTACTCTTATTCCTTAATTTTATTCATTTATATTATTATATTTACATAAACAGTGCCAACCTTATCTTACTTTTATCCCCAAATGAACCCCGAATCATACGATTTTAGTTTTTAAATGGCCGTATAAAATGCATCGGAATTGGAAAATTAAACTACCAGATTCATAAATTTTTTGGTATACCCACCCAAAGAAAGGACGCTGAAAATTATGTTAAACTTAGAAAGTGGCCCGATTCCCCCCATTTCACCGCACGCCAATAGATTGCTTGGATTTTCCACTTGTTAGAAATGGGTAGCTTGAAGTTAGAAACGGGTAGGTAAATATTTTGCAAGTTAGTAATTATATGTATGTTTGTAATTACCTACTCCCACTTTGGCTATAGTTAGTAGAACATATTTTGGGAATTTGAAGATTAAAATAAATTTTTCCTTACAGTATATTGAACGAATACGATATATAGAAAAATACTAGAAAAAATCGACTCGGTTCACAAGTGAATCTCAGGCGGGAATCGAACCTGCAACCTTTGGAAATCCGGTCCAATGCTCTCCCAATTGGACCGGATTTCCAAAGTGTTTTTCTAGTATTTTTCTATTATAATAATTTATCTTATAAGATCGCATTGAAAATGCATAAAATATATAAAAAATTATGAATACGATATATGTCAAAGTTTTTAGGTGTTTATGTATTACTTAATTACATTTCAGAAGATGTCGGGAGACTGTATACTGAGTAAAACCGGCAAGAGTAATTTTTGCTCTTTTTTCTTTCATACGGGGTCGTAAGTTGAAAAGTGACTAAGTGACCTTCTACATACATAAGAACAATTGCCCTACGATTAAACTTTAAAATTTCTATTACTTCATTTATAATTAAATCTTAGTTAGTATAGTAAAACCAATAGGTTAATGAAAATATACCGATAGATGAATTATTTCACGATATTAACACTTTTTTATGATACTCTAAATGCCAAGATTTTTTCTAAGCGTAGGTTCAAAATTCTCTATAAATACTTCATAAAAATGCTCTTTTTCCCTCTATGCTATTAAAAATGAGCCTTAATTATGATCATTTCGTTAACAATGTTGAAAAAACATTTTAGAAGGGAACAGTATTGTTTAGCAAAAAAAAAGCTCTTTAATAATTACCCATAAAAATAATAGTGGTAAATAAAAAAAATAAGGTACTTGACTAACAATAATATGTATTAAGATTATACACTTCTATACAATATTCTATTAGTATTTCTTTTTTCTGAGCTTAGGAATCACACCCTATTAAAAACTTCTGACCTACTAAAAGTTAAACTAGGTACATATTAACGCATTATTCGATTTTCAGTAATCTGAACAGTGTAAGATATAAGTAATTAGGAAACCCAAAATAATTAAAATCATGTTTAAAATTTTTGTAAAAAAAATATACTAGTTTCACTACGTCATTACTCACAACCTACAATTATTCAAAAAGAACTTGAATATTGTATTTGCATTAACCTCATATATATTACTAGTATTTGTTTTCTTTTAGAAGGTAATTATAATAACAAAGTTATTAAAGAAACTTCCATGATCGTAATTTTTTTCATAAATAAATCAATTTCAGTCAACTCACGGCATTCAGCGACTATTTAATTCCACATTAAAACGGAACTCGTAATACAAATATGAAATAATGGAACTAATAAATAAAAACGTGCTTACAAATAACCAGAGGAGTTCAATGGTGATAGCGCAAGGGTTTATGCTTTCTGTCTATGATTACAGAGAGAAATTCAAGTTATAAAATATCCAAATTACTTGTCTCAAGACAGTCTTAGAACAGTGTCGCTAACTATGAGTCTCATAGCATAAGGAGGCTTGAAGTCACTCAGCGGGTAATGGAGACAGCAGTGTTCGACGTTTACTTGTGTCTTGAAATCGGAAATGAGCAGAACAGTAAGCGAATTAAATGAGCAGAACAGGAAGCCGTTGATACGGGCAGAATAAATTGCTCCGGCATCATTGCTCTGGTATGATCATGATTATGGTGTTCAGGCATGTGAAGATAAGCTCATTTCCTAATAACGTAGGAATGTCGTAACGTCGGTAACAAGGTCATTAGAGTTAACAATCATAAGTTCGAAGACTTTTTGACCGAATGTTATTTAACAGAAAATTATTCTGTCTCTTTCTGTCTTTTTTTACTTCGGCGAAATCACTTGTTACTATATTAGTTGACCTATCAATTCAATTTTTTTGTTACTCCGACGATGTCTCATTTGGTCTAAAAAGTTTATACCGAAGTTTACATTACTGAACATACACTACACCACTGTCTTAGTTAACATATTTTCATTTCACCAAATGCTTCGAAACATTTGAGCACAATATTCCCAGTCTCTAATCTTTACTGTTATTTTTTTATCAGGTACGAAGGGTACCGTGAACAAAGACCAAGACCGTGACCAAGCGTGAATATGCAAATCGAATTTTTTTTGCTAACGTAAAGCGTGACTCTTCAACTTTAAATTGATACCATTTTTGCCAATATTCATGTAAATAATGTCATAAGAGCAGTGGCAAAATAAGGATTTAATAAAAAAGAGATCCTTTTTGGTTATTTCAAAATAAAATGTTTTTTACAAAAAGAAATAAAATTTTTTGCTATCAATACTTGGGCTAGGGGAGGGACTCCTAACCCAAATTACAGATTGCAAGTGATTTTCCATTGTGCGTATTAACTTCTTCACCGTCTCTTGAGGAATAACATCCGACTCTTCCAGTAACGCTGTCCTGAGCTGTTCCACTGTCGAAGGTGCTGGATTTTTGGCCCGGAATCTTTGCTTGATCTCAACCTACAAATGCTCAAAAGGATTTAGGTCCGGGCTAAGCGCAGGCCAGTCCATAGTAACTTATTTTTATTTAATTTGGTATAAAGATTGCTCGATCCTTATCCTCGAGGGACACAAACTTCTTGTTAAGACGAATACTAGACTGAAAAAACCTACGTTTCGTCGGAAATTTAACTAACAAAATTAACAAAACTGTGAATTTTTTGTCTACTGAAAAAAAAATTGAATGATTCACATTTTTTTCAGTAGACACTTTTTATCGATTATCTCGTAAACATGAATTTTACACATAGGAGGTCTTAAAGTCGCAACGACGATATACCCCGAGTCCACAAGAACGAAGTCATGGACTTACACTACTAATCATCAAATTAAATAACTAAATGTTTAATATAAAATAAATTATGCGCAAAATCCGTAAAAAAGTTGTTTTATTCAAATATCTAATGTGCTCTAAGTCCGACATATAGAACTCAAAATCGATTAAGAATATTAGACTAAGTAAGTCGTTGATGTGAAACTATACGCAGTAGAGACATGAGTAAAGAAAAAAAAAAAGAATTGTTTCGCTGTTTTATTTTGCTAAGCTATAACTAAAATAACAAATTACGTTTACAAACACGTCAGAACCATAGAAAATGGGCACCAACGATTGATAAAAAAAATATTTATAAAGTATAATATGTATATTTCATTCTTTATCTACATATCTTTTAACGCCTTAACAATGCAGATATTATACAATAAATTATCTTGCAACCGCATCCACGCTTTTGCTGACGTTTCTTCTACAGACTGTAATCTGTCTCGCAGTTCCTGACTGGCAGAAATATATTTCGTGTGAGTTTTAAGGAATAAACTCAAATAAGACTGCGCTAATTCAAAATCCTTATTACTTTCAAGCATTACATCCAACATTTGTAAGAAATGCTTCATAACATCTATAGACCCCCCGACATCAGGGGCCATACTAGAAATCTCAGCTTCTATGGCAGCTGGTGCTATTGTTTTAAACTTTTCTAAACAATCATTGTAATCCTCTCGATTTTCACACTTGACTAATTTCTTTGCAAACACTGACAGAGTGGATAAAGAATCGGGAATCAGAAGTTTCGTGTCTCCACTACCCTTCTCTTTCTCCAAATCAAATTCCAATTCTAAACTAGGTATAGTGGGCAAAAAGAATGGCGCCGATTTCGGAAGTGTGATTGGTGTCTTCGGCTTGTTTCTTCTTTTTACAACATCTAAGTGAAGTAAGTTGAGCCACCTCGATGTCGGTTGATTAGATAACGTAATTAATTCATTACTGATTTGATCAGGAGATTTATATTCCAGTTCTTCACCAAGGTCTATTGTTGCTAGGTCATCCAAGTCCGGTTTTTCGGGAACAGTACTTGGAAGTTCTGTAACAATTTTTTGGTTAAATTAGAATAGAATTTTTTTATTTGCATAAAACTGGTATGAAGTTGCTACAGAATTTTTGTGAAACACATGTTTGCAAAAAAATAGCATGCAAACTTTATATATACGATTATGTAAAGAAATATTACACGACAATTAAAAAAATTACAAATTATACAGCGCATATCAAATGGATAATATTAAATTTATATGTCACAATAAAGCTAAGCGCTATCAGTATTACAATTTATGTTAAAGTAAAAATGTTTTTGACGTCACAAACTTTTTATTTAGCTATAGTTGGCTTTTAAAAATATTAACGCTAACCTTTTTAGATAGTTTCAAACTTTTTTATAAATTTCTACCCATATAACTAAGCAGTTTTAAAAAAGAAGAATTAAATTATAAATAAATACCTGTTTTAAATTAGTTTAAACTTGGTATACCAAATTGTACGAGAGACAATAGAATTATAGCTGGAGCCGATGATGTTAACTTATTAAGCGAAATAAATTAATCAATAAAAGTTATTTAATTATTATACAGGTTGTTTAGTAACACCTATATACTCCCGAATTATACATAAATATCCCGAGTTGTAAGCATCGTAAAAATTATTATGGTAAAATTTAAGAAAATTATTGTAAAATCTGAAAACCACCACCAAGTTTTTGTTTATATGGAAAACAGCAAATTAACAACCCTAGACATAAATGAACTATTATTTGATTAGTTTGATCCATAAACTAGTATAGAAAAACTTTCGACTGGCGGCAAACTGATGGATTTATTAAAATTACCAAAATATTAAAATTGTCATCAGTATTTTGTACGTCAGTGTGTATTACACATCATTCTGGGTTAAATCAATATCAATCTGATGGATCAAACTGATGAAATACTGAACATGTACCCTGCCTCTAATAATGATCGATCACAATATACCATCTTAGACGAGTATTAACACATTTTTTACAGTGGAGTGATGATTTTTAGGCTTTCATGGTAATCTATAAAAATTATTAACTAAGTCTAAAACGCATGGTTATGCGTACAGCCCTGGAAAATTATGCACCATTTACGGGTTTTTAGAGATATTACCAGATCCTTATTAAAAAAAAATTATAAAACGATTTCGAAGCCTACTTTATGTTACATTGTTTCACAGGTAAATAGCAAATATATTAATAAAAACAACAAATATATTAATAAAAACAAACTATTTAAACAACTACAATTATATCAATATTGGTATGGTAGTGTATATAGTTTTCAATCGATTAATGGGCGAGTTATAGAAGAAACACTGAATGTCAATGAAAAGAGAACTGCATGATATTGAAGACTATTTATTTTAAGATGGTTGTAAATACTCACTCAACTTAGGGACTTCAATGGTTTTTCTGTCAATTGGTTTGAGGAACACTCGTTCATACAGCAATCTGTTGGCCCAAAGAAACACTCCAAGTTCTCCTACATGGGTAGTAGCCAAGAAATCGCCTGTAGGCGACATACTGAGTGATGTACAAGGTCGTTCTACCTAAAAAATAAAAAATGACTCACTTATGAAATTGAACACTATTAATGTAATTTTTTCCTGTAGTATATCTGTTTCATTTTTCCTTTTTACAAAAGCGGCAGGGTGCTCAAAAGGGCAAGCAAGTTATCAGCAACTGGCTAGTCATCTAACTTTTTAATTTATATTTATGATTCATTTTATAGACTATCAAAGTCTTGTCTGGTTAGATTTTGATTTCTTAATTGTATCTTACAGTCTTTTACTAACTGTAAGGGTTCTCAATAAGACTTAAGAAATCCATTTAAATATGACACACAGAATTCGAAAAATTTTCACAAACGTGGGAACCTTTCTTGCAAAATTTCGTAGAAAGGTGCTTTTGAATTATACAAAATTATAGTTTTTGTTTTATTTTGAATATGCGAATATGTATTTCCTATCGCTTGTTTTCGGTGGCGGAAACGTTATCGACAAATTAAAATAAATATTGCATGCTTAAAGAGAATAATTTAAAAATAATAAATAAAATAAAACTTACCGAGAATATATCTACTAATTGAGCACTAGGTATGTCCCAAGTACAAACAGTACAATCCATAGAAGTGCTAATAAGCCACCTGAAAAAAAACATCTCTATTTACACAAAGGCGTCCAATGACTTTCTTACTCTTTAGACAGAGCTTTAACTTAATTCGTAAGTTTAACATAAACGTGTTATACCACCTTTACAAATTCACGATATGCAAAGTTGAAAAAAGCTGATTAATCATCAGACATAGTTAATCTCTTTGACAGATTCAATCTTAAAAGTGGAGAGCATTAGCTGAATCGAATCCTTATATTGGAACACTGTTGTGTGTTGATTCAGGACTAGAACTTATTGCAAACACGTACGGTGTAAGACTCGCACGACTCCCGTTGGCGCTAGTTAATAAGGTGTTTTGTTACACTTAGCTTTATGATATCACGAGATAATGTGGACAAATAATAATTGTGTCAGGCATGGCATAATATAATAAACTATTTCGTGGAGAAACATTGTCATTTGTAATTCTTGTGTTATTTATCACACTAAAATATATACATTGTCAGTGCTGCCTGTAATTATTTCGCTCACTAATTTTTTAAACACATCCGACATTGCATTCATGTTGAACTAAAGAAACAGAACGTAAATGCAGTCGATCTTCACATTCACACTCACAGTGAATTTACTAACAGTTGTTGGCAGCTGACGTTGATGTGAACTCAGCCTAAGTCATGGGATTTTGAGAATGAAAAGTGTAATTATTTAAGTTTTGAATCATAGTTCTAAATCAAGTTATACCTGCTCTGGGAATCAAAATCAATGCTGTTTATTTTTCCAATGTGACCTTCAAATTTTCTTACTACATTTGTAGTATCAATATCAACAAGAGTTATAGAGAAGTCTTCATTAGCCAAGGCTAGTAAGCCACTGTCTCTATTCAATTTAGTCATTGTAACAGCTTCTTCTAGTTTAAACACATGATAAGGTATTTTAGCTGCAACAAAAAATCATTTCTTAATACCAAGGAGAGACCAAACAAGTGTTATTTTCAACATTTTTTCATTTAATGTATTTAAACTATTTTTCTTAATCAACAGTAACACATTTGTTGCCTTCGCTAGACTTGCAAATAAAACTTTCATATTAAACTGAATGAATGCAGCATAAATGGCAGTTCAAAAAGTTTTACTTAAAAATAGCTTACTTGTATTAAAACGCCAAAACTTTAGTTTATCATCAGATCCTGCAGTCACCACTCTCTGATTACAAATATCAGTTTCCACTCCTCGTACAGCCCCATTGTGTGCTAATCTCTTCTCTTGACCATAAAAACCCCGGTGTAAACCAGATTGCATGTTGAATTTATGAACCTGTCCATTGCTATAGCCTACAAAAAAAAAGGAATATTTTCTACTCACAGTAAATTAAAAGAAAACACCAATGGGTTAATTATATACTTGTATATAAGTTGCTTTGTATATTTAGGATATGTTGATTGATAAGAAGAACCCTACCTTTAACCATAAAAATATGAAATAGGTTAAAAATACTATTTTTAACTTTTTAAATATTTTAATGGTTAAAACGGGTATATAAAGAATAGAATAGTTCTTTAATGCCATACTGTGTACAGTTTGAAGATTGAAATGTGGTAGGTTTACATAAGAAACCACAGTGTACCCATACTGGGCATGCAATGTATAAGTCCCTTACAATATATGTAATTAAATCTATTTATGCACACACTTATTTTGAATAATCATTTTAGACCCAGAGGCACAGATTTTAATCTTAACATCCTTATATATACTCTACTTATAGCAATGACTGCACAACTATAAACACATGCTAGCAACAAAGCAATAAATCTTTAATATTTGGGTTAGTTTAAGGATTGAAAATGAGGACAAATTTCAATCAGGTCAGAGATATTCATAGCAAAATCAATGACATAAACTTTATTCATAATATTAAATAAATATTTACTATGTATGAATCCAAAAATATCACAAGCAACAGCCTTAGTATTTACATTACAGAATATATATTATTCCATTACATACATTATATAAAGCACAATGCAGCTTGCCGCATAAGGAAGGAATGTAATAATAGGTAATAGAAAATTCAGATTCAGATTAAGGTTGGGTTTTGTGTGAAATAAGCATAAAAAGCAAAGGTATATGAATCTAATTACAACTATAGTTAGCACAAAACTAAAATAAGACAACTGAAATAAAATAATTTCTTCATGCTGTTTATTGCTTTGAAGTCTAAGCTTTGGCTCAATCAGGCCATGGTTTATTTCAATACAATCCCTTTTTGGATTAAATTTTAAGTCTATGTACTCACCAATGATAACAAAATTTCCACAGTGTGTTACAGTAAGACAAGTTGCTTCGACACCTTTTTCGAAAGTGGGTGGCTGTAATTTATGTTCACCCATACGAATTTTATTGTAAGACCATGTGGTTGCTAAATACTTTCCTTTATGAAGTGAAGCAATACTGTCCCATTGCTTATCTCTTTGCATACATGAGCTAAGTTTTGAAATTGGTGGCATAGCATGATAGTCCTTTTCAAGCCTTTCTAAAGACAACAAAAATTATGTAATATAATTTATATATATTTTTTAACTTAGTAATACCAGATAAGTGCTATGTGATTTAATAACTTTAAATATTCATGCACAATAGCTCAATCACGAGGCTAAGTGCAAATATAACCCCATCAATCTAACTCACTATAAATATTGAGAAGTGTCAGCTTAATTATAGAGCAAATAATTAAAATATAAATATAACAATAACATCTTAAATAACAATTATTTATTTTGACTAATAAGTAATTTTAATAATATCATATCTTACTTTTCTTTTTTGATTTTTTCCTATTATAAGAAGCTTTTCCCATACTCTTGTTAAATGTTTCAGTAACAGTATTCATGATGTGGAGACTTCTATCATGCCCTGCTACTAATAGATTTCGACCAGTAGGTTCACAATGCAGAACAAAATTTGGAGGTAAAGCATGACCATCCCTTAAAAAATAAAAATTGTAAATAAATACAAAACAATAACAAAACTTATTTCATAACTCCATTTTAACACTGATATAATAAAATTGGTACATCAGTTAAGGCTTGTAAAACTTCAAAGTAATCCTTTATCAATACCTTTTCCGTAAAAGTCTAGCTCCTCCATCAGGCATATCAAATATCCATAACTTTAATGAATTATCTTCCGAATTTGTTACCATTAAAGGTTCAGACATCAAGCATTGCAATCCAGCAATAGAAGAAGCATGGGCAGACTGGATTTGGGACATCACTCTTTTCTCTTCCAAATCCCACATCACTATATGGCCCTCTGTACTTCCTGTTACCATCACAGGCGCTCCATCTAATCTAAATGATAAACTACTTACTTGCCCCCAGTCTTGGACAAATTCCATTATAGTTTGGTCATAACGTAAATTATGTAATTTCACTTTACCATTGCCCAAAGCTATTGCAACCACGTCCACGGCGGGAGCTGGTTCTACAACATTAACAGATGATTTCCACCCTTTGAAAGTGAAAATCAGTTTGGAAGTACGTAGATTCCACAACTGCAGTTGGCCCTGTTTACTTCCCAACAAAATCTTATTTAAGTATGTTGGCGGATGGCATAAAGTAGTTATTTTGAACTGTTCAACATCAAATAATAGTTCCAAAAATTGTGTCTCTTCTTTTATATCAAATACCTTAAGGATATTATGTTCATCTATTGAAATTAAGTGTGCGCCGAAAGGCATTAATATAAACACAGGTGCATTATGACCTTTATAGACATGTTTTAACTCACAGCCTCGTCGCCAAGCGAAGATCTCGTTTTCACTTGCGGTGTAAACATGAAAATTATCACCACTCATACATGTTATTGGGCCTGGATGTTCACCACTGACGCTCAAAAGGCGGAATTTATTACATCCGTATGTATGAAACCACTTGCCTACGCTCGTACAAAGTAGTGTTTCTCCTCGTCTTTTAATAAAACGAGCTACAAAGGGCACATGTGTGCTAACATAACCTAGAACTCTACATCCAATAAATACTCTACTACTCGATTTCTCAGGCATATTAGCGAAATGATTATGAAGACACATCTACAAATTCACAGACATGCATTGAATTGTAGAAAAAATAATAAACACCACATTTCGAAAGAAACAAGCAGTACTGAAAGTAACTGTTATAATAATAATACAACCACAACACAGCATGACATATCCCTTTTTTTTTGTAGTTTTCGATGAAGACAAAGGGTACAAAACCCATACAGCCTAATCTTCGGTTATTATTATTCTTAGATCATGATGATGGATGATGAGAATTGATTTATGATTGATCGATGATCAATGGACGATGAATGAACAGTGAAATAACCCCTACCCTAGGTTTCAGACACCTTCCACTGTTTTGTTTCACTTACCAACACCAAAGACCTTTTATAAAAGGTCTTTAACCAACACTCATTCATATACAGAAATACTCAGTGCTTAATAACCCACCATGATTACACACTGATACCAACCACAACAATAGACAAAACAGTGAATAGCCAATTGTCAAAGTTTTTGTTTGAAGAAACTTGTGATGTAAATTTTTTAAAGAGTCTAGCAAATAGCGTTTCTATTTTTTATTTCTATTACGAGTAATACACTCCTTTTTTCCTGCTGCAGCTCGACTATTACTGTCATCTTCATAGAATCTCTGAATCACTTGGACTACTACGTTTTTCTTAGTTTTATCATTCTTTTTAAAACTTTTGCGCCGTAGCTTGTTATACAGAGTAGAGCTACTTCCGTGTCGCCAAAGTTTATATTTTTCAACACTGGGACCACCCAAATCCTGTTATCCACCCAAAGTTAGATTTTTCTTGATGAGTTTTAGCTTTCGAGATATTTTCTGTAATTTGAGCCTGCAAAACTTCGCCAAATAAAGCCTTTTTTAACCAATTCTTTACTTTGATTAGGATCTCCTGCCATTTGTTCTAATTTACTCTTAGGTGTAAGTAATTTCTTCGATTTATTATTTTTTTGTTTCAGCCTGCTGTATTTCTTTTGTTGAGTATTAAGCTTCTTTTTTAAATCTGCAATAATAGCACATTTTTTCTGTAACACTTTATTTCTTATCTTCCGTTGATGTAGGCTTCTTCGTTTAGCTTCAACCTGTCTAATGTTTTGGTAATTATTATTATTATTGATCTGCGGTTCTTGAGCTAAGTTTTCTTCAAGTAATTCATTTTCAGATGTAGGAGGCGTATTCAGAGCAACATAATTTTCACAAACTTTTCTAATTGTTTGTTTCTTTCTATAATCAGTTGAATACTTCTTCCGTTTTTTCCGAATTTTTCTTTGCTCACGTGGGGTCATATTCTGGACAGACTTACGTTGACCTTTCTCTTTTATTTTTTGAATATTTCAGTCTTTCTTTCTCTTTATATTCTGCCAACAAAACTGGATCCTTTTTGATTTTCTCTAAACGTGCTTTTGCGGCGGCGGATTTTTAATTGCTATTTCCTCTTTGGACAATTTTGGCTCCTTTTTAGGCGGCATGTTGCTGCAAAATGGACAAATAACACTTAGTTATTAAATATTCTAGCGAACGACCACAAACAATTTGATTTTAGTCTATAAGTTTCCAGTTTACAATCCCAAAATAAAAAAGGCGATCGTTAAATGTTGTTTCAAGCATTTTTAATAAATCTTTTTATTCATATTACATTTTTGTCCCCTAATATAATTTGATAAAGTTGAACACTTATAACCGTTACATTTCTGGATAAGTTATATATTATTTGTTTTGTTATTATCATAATATGCATAATAAACGTCAGTCCCTAACTATATCCGTCAGTCCCTAGCACCTTTAAGAGCTAGGGCCTGATGATTCAGGGACTGACGATTTCAAGTAAAACTTAACATAAATGCAATTTAACTACTATTTAAAGATGTATAAATACGATGTACCAAACAACACCGAAAAATCACACGGAAATATTAGTAAATCACCAAAAATGTCTTATTATAAACAATAAAACTACTCACCGAGGGACTGACAAAGTGACTGGATCAACACTTGTTTCCGCAACACGTGCCGCGTTTGCACTAATTCGCAAAATGGCTGCCGCAAAGAGAGTATGGTCTGTGAATACCTTCGTGTCGTACTTTAAAATCCGATAGATGTCATTCATCTTTCATTCATGTTATGGCGCCAAAATTTACACAAAATATTATTATAATTTAGTGTGTGTACGATAAAATGGATAATTGTTAATTAAAAATAAAGTATGAGGTTGATATTTCTAGAAATAATGGTTCCCAAACACAAACTTTCAGAGTGCGGACATGCCTACATTGTAGGGACTGACATTTGAGGTCATTATAAGGGATTTTAATATTGTTATAAATACATTTTTAATGATATAATGGGTGATTAATTAAAACTTATTGCGGACTGTTGCTTAACTATTTTGGAATAAAATATTATTAACTTATAGCAAATTAAATGTGCTGCGGACAAAGAGTGGTAACATTTTTGTGGAATGACCCACACATTTGACACTTCTTGTGTGTCAAAAGAAAAAGAAATGGGGGCCAATTGAAAATCAGCGTTAGCTCTCAAGCTGACATAAAGTTGAATGGGGACCAGTCACGTTTTATGTTATGAATGCAGTTCTATAGACATTGAGAAACTAAAACATAAAGTGCAAAAATTTTTGTTCTACGACCAAAATTGACAAAGTTATGAGCAAAATACCGAACGAGGTTCACAGACCGCGCGAACGCATGCGATGACGTCACAATGACCCAGCGCGTGCCGCCGAACCACTGCGCGGTTTTATTCTGTTTGCGCTATTCGTCCAACAATCGATTAATAACGGATTTAATTTGTTTAATATTAGAAGGTTGTTATTATAATATAACAAATGAGTGAAATAAGGTAGATATCGGTTTTGAGCAAGCGCAATCCGATAATCTACCTTAAGTGGATACCTTCATGGTAAGGCTCGACCGAGATCTCGGTCTCGGTCTCGGTCTCGGCATTCTCGGCTATAAATCCAACCGAGAAATTGGTCTCGGTTCTCGGCTAATTATAGCCGAGATTCTCGGTCATGACCGAGATTGTAACTTTGTTGGGATCGGCATTCAAATTTTGCTGCGCGTGGCCACGTGCACGCACCGCAGTTGATTGGATGCATTTAATCAGCGGTTTTCATTTTTTTTCGGTTTTCATTTTTGTCAAAAGTTGTTTGCCACTATAGTCCATTTTTTTTAAGCATTAGAAATTATGTAAACAAAGAAGCAGTGGTGGCTAACCTTGTGCTGGAGTCCACTTTAACCGGCTTTAGGTTCGTCCATTGTTGAACAGATTAAATAACAAATAACAACAAAAACTTTTAACAAAAAACTTCATCAAAAACAATAGAAACTTAACAATAAACCAAAGAAAATAGTCAAAACAGATAAATGCAGACGTTGACATTTGCCGCTATTATTGCAAATGGCGGCCATGTTAAGCAACCATTTTAAAAATCACCTAATATGGTACGTATTACAACATCTGCTAGTACTTTTTAATTTTGTCGTGTCAAAATGACCAACGTTTCGTTCCACAAGTTTGTAACATCTGCTTCTTAAGGTACTTTTTAGTGTAAACTTTTCACGATGTTACGTTTTGCTTGTTACATTATATGTGTACAATAAAGTACCCAAATTTTGTTCTTTCTAATGCTAAAAAAAACGGACTATAGTTACTGCAACACTGATCGATCCACGGTTTAAAACTAAATATTTAACTGAAAGCGAAGTCAACTCAGCCAAACTTCATTTTATCGAGACTCTCACTCTTAATGAAAATGTAGGATCAGATTCTCGTAAGACGACATGTCATCTTCAACTAACTCGTCAAACATGGCTGCAAGAAATCAATCCAACTTATGGGCAGCTCATGATTCGATAGAGTTGGAAGACGAGCCAATGACGAATACAGTTCAAGCTCTGTGATCGAAATAGCACTAGAAAGCTTTCTTAGATAGCCAAGACTGCAAAGAAATGATAATATTTTTGAGTATTGGTTTTCGTCACCTTATAAGGTGCTTAAGCCTGCAGCAAATAAGTTTTTATCTGCGCCGCCTACTAGCGTTACAAGTGAACAACTGTTTAGCAAAACTGGACAATTGTATGACGATAGGCGACACTCGTTTAAGGGCGAAAATGCAGAAAAGTTGCTTTTTTATGTTATAATATAATTTTATTTAAATTTGATTATTAAAACAGTTAATTTTGTTAAACAATTAGTAGTGTATTAAAAAGTTAACAGTATTAAATTTCTTTTTTCACGCTTTGTCTATACTCGGTCTCGGTTCTCGGTCTCGGCCGAGATATTGTTTTATTCTCGGTCTCGGTCTCGGTCTCGGCCGAGAACGAAAAACCCATCTCGGTCGAGCCTTACTTCATGGTATTTGATTATCTTAGTAATCATTTAAACTAGACAAGCTCTGAAATTCGTGGTTGGAGACTCAGAGGTAGGCAAATCTCATTATCAACCTAATCAGAACAGCAGGATAATAAGTAGGTAGCAGGGGCGTGCATACCATATAGGCAATTAGGCAGTGCCTACCTCATTAAGAACCTAAATAATATACTACTAGTATTAAAGTTAATTTAGTTTAATTGGTTCCGTAATTCTATACTCAACCAAACTTCTATTGAGCACCCGCCCGGTAAGTTTTTCTTTACTACGTACAGTAACGGTAGGCAGTCTAAAGATTGCCTATTCGAAGCGAGCAGCGTTTCATACAACATAATTAATAAAAGTATTGGTCAATATTATACGGCCGCAATACAAAGTGCGCTCTTTGTCCGTGTAACGTTCTAAAACATGAGCTACGCAATTTAAAAGTATTTTAGTTCCTAGGTAAGCAAGCTTACCTGCCGAGCGAGATAAACCGACGACCCCCGATCCTATATCTGTCTCACTCGGTCCTATACGCAATAGATGAGATGGATACGCTACCGCACGAGAGCGGATAAGTTGAACAAGTTTCGACTTTATTGCGATGTCATCACTTATGACTATGACTTGAGACGTATACTGAAAAAAATGACCGCCAATCAAGACCGTTATTTTTCACTTCATTCAGAAGTCGTTCGCTCATATGCGGAGCCGAAATCTAACTACCTATACTAATTTATTAGAGATAATTGTTCTGTTAATGTGTTTGATGTCGTTTTCGAAGGTTTGTGGACTGTGTTTACTGCTTTTTTATCGTGGATGACGTGCTAGATCTTCCCCAGGCTTGGGGTCTCCCGGAATTTCGAGCTGTCGTCGTTAGTAAGTACCTACCTATACTTTTATACGCACTAAATCATATCTCTATTAATCTGCAATTGTCGATTTCTTAAGTGTTTTGTACCATATAAATCAGAAGTAGGTAAGAAAATCTAATAATATAATTTTGCACTAAATGGAATAAACATTCAAGCATTCCTATTTCTTATTCCTCAACCAGGACCAAGAGACCTTTTTTAAGATCCTGGAAAATGTAGCAAGCAGATATTACCATGTAATGCTACCATCGGTAATTTGAATATTTCAGCAGATTTTTCTCTAAGCGTAATTACTTACATGCAAAGCTCTTCCATCATCAATGTTTTTAACCTATCAAGGATCCAAGATTGTAAGGCCTATCTTATTGCAGGATAGTAAAGTATTAACTGAAGGCAATTAACCTGCAGAGACCATTCAAGTGGCAGAAAAATCCAAACCAACCTTTATTCAATATTATTATGCAAAATACTAGTGATAAAAAGAAGAAACTTTGTATGGCTTAAATGCTGTTGTTGCTGGTTAACGAAACGATTTAAATATTTGGCGGAATATTCAGTTGAACAATAGTTTAGACTTTTCTGCCTTATGAAAACCTCATGGATATAAATTGGTGAGTATCTATTATGATATATTTTTTTGTTTGTAAACATAGAATGTGTAATAGTCATTTAAATAATAAAACTAGCCTAACATGTTTAGCCAACAATATGGCATATAAAGATATTCCTTATAAACTAACAACATATTAAGAATTATTATATAATTATGAAACCATTGAAATGAAATAAATAAGTAGTAGGTATATAAGATTGATGCTTTATGTTCAATGATTCTTTGTCTTAAAAGTGTGTTTTACCTAAACTAGTAACATAAGTGTATCTTATGATCAATTGAACATAAAGGGAATTCCCTTATTTATTATGTATTCTTTCGATTATTTTGACACATGAAAGCTTTTGCTGAACTGGTCCGATTTTAATACTTTTTTAGTACTCATCACTCAATTGCCTTTTCTCTTTTATTTATAGAAAATTGTTAAACTAGCTTACATTTCCTCCTTCAACTTCAACAACCATAAATATATTATACTATTTACACTAGATTACATTAAAATAAAATGAATTTTGATATATGGTTATTTCAAATGATATGTACTTGCATACTGTGTACATTTACTATTCTTTTGTTTCAGCTTGTAGACAACTTCAATAATCTACATTCAAAATACATGAACAAATATATTTGTATATTCCCAGTGTAAAAACAAATTAACTGAACTTTTGAGAAAGAAAAAATCTAAAATTATTATCACAATGACATCATTCATTTAGGAAATGGTGAGTTTTGACTCTTTTAGTACAATAATTACATTTTAACAATTCTTAAAATATGAAAAATCATCATACAGAATGTCAATATCATAAGGATAATTAATGTTGGTGCTTGTGTTTTATGAGTGAAAATAAAAATATTTTTTAATTTCAGATTTAGATAGAAAAGAGAAAAAGCTTGCAGCTGTATTGAGTTTACCAGAATTAATCATCCCAAGTATTGTTGCATTGCCCGGCAAGTCTTCTTCAACAAGCTCTACACACTACTCCCCTATACCATCACCTTAAATCAATTGGTAGCTTTTTTATATTAAGAGATATTTTTGTAATTATTAATTTGAAATCAGACTTAATTTTTTTTGTAGTGTTGATTGTTGCATTAGTCACGAGACTAAATAGGATTAATATAATTAATAGTGTTAAGTTTGTGTTGTAAAAATAGCAATCATATAAACATTTTGATGGCACCACTTATAGATTTATATTGGTACCTAGCTTACTTAAGAATAATAGATATATTGCAGTGTTTATTCATACATTTAAATGTGAATTACAGAATCCGGTAAAAGTTATACCAATTTGTTTAATTGCAAAAGAAACCTTATCCAACAGAATAAAAAGACATTTATTTTCTGCTCAACTAACGTCATGGTACTGATGTCATAGTTTGTTTTTAAGTATTGAAAGCGCTAGATTTGTTGAGCAATAGAAATGTCCAAATAAACAAATGTCATAAGCTGATAAGACTTTAAAAAGTGTCTTATACAAATTATTTGAACATGAAAATTACTCAACCATATCTATAGCTAGCTATATTACAGTACCTTATCCACATGAAGTACCTAAAACTCAATAATTAGGTATAATAATTGAATTGAATATGATCTTGGTTAATTCTTTAAAGATAACTTGATTGTTATAAAAATTTTTAATAAATAGTTGTTTGCATTCATTACCAAACATTAGCCAATCAATCATATACTTATTAAAAACTATCAAGTGCTTTGTAAATGGCACAAATTAATTTATAAAATGAAATGTATGACATGATAGGGACGACTAAAGCGTAATAAATATTATAAAGCCTTTGTAAAATCCATAAAGCTTTTGTGATAGCCATAATAACCATACTTGATGCAGTTGACAAATACTTGTTTGATTTCAATAAGATTGCTTGTTCACGTCGCTTAATCAAGCACAACTTATTGCTAGAATCATGTTGCTTTGTGCGCTCGTATATAAACAAGTTTCTTGATACCCTCTAACATAATTTTGATTATTCCAACCCATTATTTTTTTCAGTGATGAAAAATGTAACAAGGCCGCCGAAAAGTGCCTCCTTCCTTTAGTTCGTGTTTTTGTATTACTTATAGTTAGCTTTAGCACGCGCGCGCGACCGATAATTTAATTACATTAGTAATATCATTACAATATTATCTATTAAGATAGCATTTTTTTGTTGTTTTTTGTTAATTTCCTGTGTGAGTGTTTGTAGTGTACTGTGTGTAAAGAAAAAAGATGTTGATGAGTGTTTTTTGTTAAAAATAAGTATCGAAGTTAGGTATTTAATAATGGAGAAATTACAGTGTGCCGATTGTAAGGATTCGATTTGTGTACAAAAACTACGTACCTATCCTTTCGGACAATTTACGTTCATAGATAAATTTAAAATCGTTTCTTTTACTAGACCAACTCCAAATATCGAGCTTATTCAACGGAAAGGTAAAAATATCAGACATTTCAATACCAAATATTACGACAGTTATACTCGGCTAGCTGGTTGCCGCCATTCGAATTTATTGTTTTGCTTTCCCTGTCTTTTGTTTTCTACAACAAAGACGGTGTGGAATGACACTGGTTACGGTGATTTTAATAATTTAACAAACCTTGCTAAGAAACATGATCAATACGACAAGCATTAGTAAATGACGTACTAGAAATTTATTTACAAAAAGACAGACGAGTTGATCTTGTTTATAAATAAAATAAAATTTAGAAATATAATACATAAGTAATACGAAAAGGTTCGATCGAATCGACACAAACTGCAACAACATCTTTTTTTTCTTACTCAATTTACCTCAGTCAGTGTATTATTACTCGTATAATTATTCATACCCGGTATTCGTAAATCGTGAGTGATGATGTGAAGTGACAAAAAACTTATAACAACAACAACGGCTTTTCTAAAAGCCTGAAAAAACCTGCAAAAAAAGTGGTAAGTGAATTTATATCCATATTACCTACCAAATATTAGGAATTTTTAAATGATAAGCGCAACTACGACTTGTTAGATCTACAGTGCCTACCGCGCTGGAAAACCAATGCACGCCCCTGGTAGGTAGGTACACGTACTTGGACTAGCCTATAAAATACCCAAAAGGTTTAGGTTAGTCAGCCAGGGCAGTTGAGTTTGTTGTTGTAACTACCTACGCCGTTATTTTAACATTGTTATGTAGACGAGTATGTAGAAACTTTACTGTTCAAAAAATATTATGTATACAATAAATAAAATTAGAGTTAAATACTTCATTTGACAGGAATGTACCTACGTTCTTTGGACACGTAATTTTGAGCTATGAATAAACGAAATCGCTTTGTTAAGTCCTAGTATTGTTTCTAGGTAGGTACTACTTTCTTAAATCCGGTTTATTTATTATAATCTTAGTACCTACTATATTTGCAGCAAGTTTCGTGGTGATAGCAGCAAGAAAACTTACTTATCCATACAAACTTCACTTGTGGTCTTCCTAGTCCCTTGGGGTCAAGGCGTGACTATTGTACAAAATTATGTTTAAGAGGCAAAAGGACACTCGAATGCAAAAAGTTTTATTTAAATACGTCTAACTGTTTTCACATGGAAAGCGTACAACAGACAGACAGACAAGAAATTCAATGACAATGTTTTTGGTTTCTATTGCGTGTATGGAGCCCTCCTACCGCGAATATTCAAAAAAATATTCAAAGTACAGAATTCACTTTGGCTACAGTTTAATTACATGTATAGATAGATATATATTTATTCCCTATGGCGGGAATATTCCCCTATGTTCCGGGGAACTTCAATTTTATTGTAGTTAGACCTTAGTAAGACCCTGGTTTTTACCCGAGGAAGGGTTATTAGAAACTTCACTACTTACACTTTTTATCATTAATTTACTCATTGAAATATACATAATACAACCCTGTATTTTTTTTAACATTCGTAAACAAGTTTTAACTAAGTTACCTACCCACTTGTTTACCACACGAGTAATGATGATAAAAGTTGGTATACAATTGTTGTGTTGTATACAAGGTAATGGTTGGTAGGGAGGTATTTACATCAAAATGATCCTCGCAACAAAATCTTGAAGCTTGGAAAGCGGAATTTTGTCATCCCTCTTCATGACAGTACACCATTTTTTGCGTACTTTTGAGTCGTTTGGCACATTGAAAAACAGTTTTTCAAGTGTACTTATTGAAGTATTAGTACATTTCGGTATTATACAGTACTTATAATCCGGAATATTTTCACTTAAAAACTGCAAAACCACAACATCACCCGCGCAGATCGAGGGAATCTCAATAAATGAATTGCGGAGAGTGCGCGCGCGGGCGGAAAGGAAATCGTGACGTCACATAAGTTATTCGGCCGCCCCGCGGTCGGCTTGTACAAAATGTGTAATATCTTCGCAACCAATGGACCGATTTCAATGATTTAAAAAGTATCGTACCTAAACGAGTTAAAGGAACAGCATTATATAGATAATATATGCATTTTCCGACTTGATACGGGGACCCATTGGTCACCCAATTGGTACAAACGTGGGACATATAAGTATTTTTTTATTGTTTTTTGTTTAAAGTTTTAAGTATGTCATAATTGTTTCGTTTAGTTTAATTTTTTTCTTTGTATTGTATTCTGTCTTTGTATTGTATGTTAAAGTCCTGTGTTAGTACTAAATAAAAAAGTGTTTATATGTTTTATGTTCTTTTAATAAAATTCCAACTGATTTAAATAATATCATTGTAAATACATACAATATTCCCCTTTAGTATTTTTGCCCCTTATTCATCTGCACAGGGTGTAAGGTTGTATTATTCTACAAGTTCCAAATGAAGCTATATCAATTTTATTCTTCGTTTATTAGTAAGGGGGTAAATGTCTACAAATACTAAAACAGCAGGTGAAGTCAACAAGTGATACTAAGCAAATATGTCTAACCAAATTGGACATTATACTCAAAACTCACTCAAACTGGGTATGTTGAAACTCAATGTTGACAATTTTAACTTTATTTCCAGTACACATTTATTCTTAGAATTAATCTACAATAGTCCTTGACGTTTCAAGTCTTCATAGGTTTTACGGTTCACTACATTTCCTTGTGAATCTTCAAATTCTTCATCATTTTCTGCCACAAATCTTTCGTTCTCCTTTTGATGCTTGATTTTTTCCCACACTAAAAAAAGTGCCACTTTATAATTTTCTTATCTATACATGTGTTACTGATATAATGAATAAACATAGTTCACCGGGATAACCTGCTCTTACCCATGACCATTTTTATGTATTATATCATTGTGACCTTAACCAAACAGATTTTTCCGAAAATAAGTTCTGTTAAATGTCACTTTAATTATAAATTACTTTTTTCGGATTAACTCAATCGAACAATACTATGCCCCTTTCCCTTAAACTAGGGTTAGTTAATGAGGAGGAGTAACAGTCAGATTAATCAATAGTGTTAAACTAGATTTTATTTTCCTTCGTATATATAAATATATTTGGGAATAGATTGTTTCCCTATCTTGAAATTAAACTAATTTGGGTCGAACGAATGTCGACTTTTAGGTGACCACAAGTTATAAGACATTTTAATAAATAGGTAAACTTACAAGCAAGTGCATCCTCTATTTGCGTCACATTTGCAAAATGCGCCGTATTTGGAATGCCAAGGCAGCGCATACCGTGAGCGTGACGCCACTCGGCAAAATGACGTTGGAATGCTTTTGGGCCCTTGTATGTATAGTTACCGCAGATCTCACATGTATAGCTGATGTTCAACCCATGTAGTTTATACAACCAGTATGGTATTGGCTGGAAATTAAAAAATAAAACACATCAAGAATTTACTAGCTAATGTAAAAAAAACAAAGTCATGAATAGTA
Organism: Calamotropha paludella; assembly: GCA_927399485.1. Lineage (NCBI taxonomy): Eukaryota > Metazoa > Arthropoda > Insecta > Lepidoptera > Crambidae > Calamotropha > Calamotropha paludella. The sequence goes on along the minus strand of OV656815.1, from coordinate 12,678,866 downwards.
ATAAATGGTGAGACAATTGACAGTGACAACTGAAATGAAATAAAATCAAGACGAAAAAATCTATTTTCTACATCCTGGGAACAGTAACTAGCGGAATCTTTAGAGATATGGATGCAAAACCAAAGCGTTCTAGTTAAGTTGCTTAAAGAGACGAAAATGGAAAGTAAAACGAAAAGGCTTTGTAGATATGCCTACTACACTAAACACGCACTGAGCACGGCTAGCAAGATGAACTCGACACTAATCTCACACGCTACAAAGCTGATCTACCAATAGCGTTGCTTCCGCTATATTTATTTATTTCTTTACAGATCAGTCATCCAATATGGTTACAAGATTAAATTGATCCAAAAATACAATGTGCAGATGGCCAATTGGCCCATTCTCCCTATAGAGTTTGCATCAATAGGAAGAATGCTGGTTGGGCTAGTATTCAATTCAAATCTGCCGCGTTATTTATTTATATGTTTTTGTAATTTAATAATTTGGTCGACACTCCTAGCCTGACCTCCATTTATTCCATATCCCTTTCGCACATACCTTGTCTCGCATATGGAAGAGCGAGACGACCGCGTCATCTATTGGTGGCAACTAATAAAGCAATGTGGCCAACAGGCGGGCAAAAGAAAAAGGACTACAGATGGCAGTACATGGAGTTCCGTAATATCAAACTGAACTAGTGGCCTATCCGCAAACCGCCTTAATGTGCGTAAAAATAAGGAACAGCAAAGCCCAGGGACGTCCCCAGCAGCCTCCAGCATCTCACACCACGTTGCGGTCAAGGTTTCGTGCCCCCTTCATCTTCCTCTCATATTTCTTGTCGACATTAATTTTCTCATACCACAATACAGTTCGCTAAATTTGAATCGCCCGGAAAACACAATTGCCCTTGCCACAACAATAGGAAATAGGTTTATGTTGATACATTATGAACAATCCACACGATGAACCAAACATTTAAGTAACAATTAATTACAGCTGATGCCCATCAGTTGAGATGTCAGCTTTAACCCAAACAAGTGTTTAGCTTAATCAAAAATACCTTTCCATCCCAGCCAAGTGGCAAGTTCTTCGGGTTGTACGGCACTTCATCGTCGTCAGAGTCGACATCGGGCGCAGCGGAGGCGTCGCTCTCGTCACCGCTGTCGTCACGACGCTCGCCGGCTGCGCGCGCTGCCCGGCGAGTTACGTTCTCGATGGTGGCCGCACGAGTACTGCTCACCACGCCCGCAAATCTGACAGACATTATGTCTTTTAGTACATTTCAATCGAAAGTGTCCAAACGGTTTAATGATTAATTTTTTTTGTATACCATACATTACTATTTATAGAAATTACATTAATTACATATATTATGTAGTTAAAAATAGACCATGATTATTATTTAAAAAAATATTTTGAAATATATAACAATAACAGATTATTGTTAATGGATGGCGAAAGTACCACTTTAACATTACAGTCTACTGAATTCAAGATAAACAAACATGCAGTATGTTTCGACTGCTGTTTTTGTTAGAGACATTGAAGTGGTTAGTTGAGATAGACTATATGTCTTATAGTAATAGACTTATTTGTTTGAATTACCTGTAAACTTGAGCTTCGATAGCCGCTATGTCTTTGTGTCTTTGTTGAGTAGACGCCTTGGCTTTATTGCCTCCCTTTTTTGCAACCAGAGATTTATCCAATGCAGTCTGACCTTTTGTACTGAAAAGCCTGGAAATTGAAATAATATTAGTTAGTTCAATTTAATTTCTAATTGGTAGAATCAGCCTAGCCCAAAGTAGCAATGGAACAAATGCTTGTATTCATCGCACAAATATTTATCCTTTACAAGATACAAATCCAAGGCCATTTGACTAAGAAACTCGGCCAAAACTAGTCATCAAATATTGTCTATATAGCCATAGGAGTTATAAGATAAGCCATATAAACACAAACCTCTGCGCCCTTTCTTCCAAGGTTCCTCCACATTTGAGTCCAAGAGCCATTAAAGCCGACTTCAACCGATCCAAACCGAGTGATGCCAGCTCCTCCCATGAAGAGAAAGCTGAAAGATCTAAATGGGCTCCTACATTTGTTAAAGCACCTCCAGTTTCTTTCTGCAATATAGTAAAATATCTTAGTATTTATTTCAATTTTCACATTCTGTATATAATAATTTATGCATATAATTATAATTTTAAAAATGTATTCTCCATCTGCTAATATGTCATTGATGTTACTGATTTTTGTACAATTATATTGTCGGGCGTCAAGGAGGTATAGAAAGGGCCTTTTGACAATTAAAAAGTACCACAAACAACCACATTATTGGGCCTTGGTTTCTAGTACTAGTTCCAAGAAAATTTTTTCGATTTAAACCAATAAAGCAAAAAATCAAACAACAATATCATACCGGCCATCCAGGGAAGTTGCCAGCTTCCCACTGTTTCAGGAACTCTTGATGAGCTAATGCCATCTCTTGAACCTGATCCAATAGTGGTTTAACTCTACTGACAAAATCTTTTAAATATGTCAGTAAAGCACGAATATAATTTCTGTACTCACTATTTTTTCTTTCACGGGGTATATCAAAGAGGTGATCAAAAATACTCAAATAAGTGATGTAATCCACTTTCTGAAATCAAGCAGTATGAAATATAGGTATATATTTTTAGTCATGAATTACACATAAACAATTTAATTTGTATCTTTATTTTTTACCTCAATGCCTTTCAAGTTTATATATTTTTCATAACATTCGTGTAAGTCAAGATATTTTCCATAACCTTCTTCATCTGTGAATTCAACAGGAGCTGGAAAATTAAGTCAGGATGTGTTAAATATACATAATATAAAGGTGTACAAAAGAATGAGACAGCTGATTTAAAATGATTTTATCCTTACTAATATTATAAATCGGAAAGTGAGTTTGTTTGTTTGTTTGTTTGTTTGTTTGTTTGTTCCGCTTTCACGCCGTAACTACTGAACCGATTGCTTTGAAATTTTGCAGACGTAAAGATAAAAGTCCGGATTAAATAATAGGGTACTTTTTATCCTGGAAAAAATTGATATTCCCAAGGAAAAACAAAAATATTGTTTGCTTGATGGCTGGATTGTAGATGGCGCTGTGTGTCGTTTAAAACAAGGAAAAATATTGCAAACGAATGTAAACATGTAAATTTAGAAGCTAAATTATACGATAATGAATCCCCGAAAATGAGGAATTCCCGAGGGATGACGTACAATTTGTTTTACCGTCTAAACTGTTTTTTTTTACATCTACTTATCCTGAAATCACTAAAGTCAACGAATTACTAATTGGTATAACTATTCGTTACGTTATTTAGTTCTTGAGGTATGCGATAGATGGCGCTGGGTGTTTTTTTTAAAACATTTTAACGATGTGTTTTTAAAATACATAAGAAGTGGAATGATAGCTTATGCTATTTAGTTCTTGAGGTATGCGATAGATGGCGCTGGGTGTGTTTTAAAACATGGTAACGATGTGTTTTTTAAAATACGTAAGAAGTGGAATGATAGCTTACGCTATTTAGTTCTAGAGGTATGCGAAAGATGGCGCTGGGTGTTTTTTAAAACGTGGTAACGAAGTGTTTTGTTAAGATACGTAAGAAGTGGAATGAATTATATGAATTTTGTATCCAGCTTTACATCGCGCTTCTTAGATTTTTCCGTGGGAATGAGAAGTTTTCTTATAGTTGTGCTTTATACCGCAATACAACCGAATTCTACGCGGGCGAAGCCGAGTTGTGCTTTTTACCGCAATACAACCGAATTCCACGCGGGCGAAGCCGCGGGCGGAAAGCTAGTATATCCATAAAATAAGGGTCTCATAATATGATTCATCGCCCAAATAATAACACTAGAATTGTGAAAAACTAACTAACTAATATACAGAAGACATTGACCAGCATTGTAGTTGCGGAGGACCGATAGCGAGTGAAAATAATGTTTCCACTTGGAGATTTTAGTTTCATTTGTACCATATTCATAAGTATTTATATATAATTCTATGAATATCACTTTATCTGGTTACTTTGACCACGTCTTGCGTGAATAGTATAGGTATATCCAGAAGATAGAATAGCAAAGATTTATTGATTGGCTTCGAGTTTGCCTAAATATATATTCTTGTAACTGTATGATTATATATTTAGTCCACAGCAATTATTTTTTACTAATAACTTCTTTAGATATAAAAATCTAACAGTTAAATGCTTAACTTTTTTCTGCTGTGGTTTTTACAGTCGCCTAGCCATCTGTTTATTTAAACATTCTATAGACTGATGTAACTCTGGAATATGTAACCGTCGGAATCTAGTCTCTAGTGATACTTTCTTTTCTTGATTTATTGATTTCATATCTGGATCCTAAGTTTAAAACACTATATCTCCTCAATCTGGTGAATTGCACTCCTCCTATGCCTACTAGGTTTGATGTGTAGATTGTAGTTGCTGATATCTTTCACTGTAGGTATGCTGTTAATTCCTGCTTTATCGTGTGCATTTTCGGGTCCATTTCAATGTACTTATTGCTACTTAGTCATTAAACGAAAATATTAAGTATTTTACTAGGTATATTGTGGATCTCTCGCTATTATAATTATTATTTTCGTAATATAAATGATTCATTTTTTATTATTTATTTATTTACAATGGTTTCAAGTTTTTATATTGGAACACTTCTTTTGTTGCATCACACGTCATTAATTACGTTATTTCTCTCCATCCAAAGGTTGGTAAGAATCGTCACGTAATGCGACGCAGCCATATACCCCAAAATTGAATTGAATTGAAAGGTTGGTAGCCTAGAACGATCTCTAGCAGATAACCATTAAGATAACAAAATAACAATTATAATAGCAAGAGATCCAAAATATACCTAAGTACATATTTCAAAATAAATAAAGAAAATACATTCAGATATATATTCAATACGCTAAATTTATGAACAAGCAGCTTAGCAGGAAAAGGTAGAACTTTATTAATAGTTCCTTAAAAGTAGTAATTGACTGAGCATGTCTGATGGCAATTGGAAGAGAATTCCGGAGGCTTACAGCCTGCACAGTAAAAAAACATTATAAAAAAATAGTTATTGGGTATGAAGATCTTTATGCACAAAGAAGGTAACAGTTAGCACACAAAATGGAAGCGATACTTGAGATAACGAATGTAAGTGGGATATTGTAGAGGAAAGAAAGTATTAAAACGTTCCGAGTACTGCCCGGATAGAGAGAGGATGTGGGAGACCAGAGACAAGTTGATTTCTCTAGCTCTTCTGTTGTTTGATAAAGCTGCTGCTCCCCAAAGTCAACCTTGAGCCCCAATATGTATGCTTAGCGTTTGATTCTCTACTACAGACAAATTTATTCTCTGGTCTCGAGAAGTAAAGTCCCCAGTAATAATGGTTTGACTTGGAGGACTTAAATTGTTTTCAGTTCTGTATTGTTCTGATGGATAGTGGTAAATGTGTCCAGGTTAGTTTGTGGTATACACATTATAGTTTTTTTATTTTAATATGTATTCCCTTAAGTCAATCTTGTTGCTGAAATGAGTGGGACAATTTTATTTCAGTGTGTGGGATGATTTCAAGTTTAAGGCATCATTCTGTCAAGCCATTGACATTTCAAGGGACTATACAAAGTTTGGTGACCATCGGCAAAAGTTGGGTCATTAATTAAATCATCTGATTCACCAAGTTGCTTATCAGTTATGAAACTGTATGGAACCTAGTGAATAGATTTTCCAATAGCTTAGGGGCTGTCGATTAATAACGTGAGGCTCGAAAGGGGGGGAGGGGTCCATAAAAAATCACGAAATATCACAAGGGGGAGGGGGGGTGTAGTAATATATCACATGTATTTATTTTTTCACCAAACGCAGAATACTGAACCGAAAAGCGGCGTGACGTGTATTTATTTTTTCGTCAAATGCGTACAAAACAAAAGCGGCTTACTACTTCTGTACAAAGAAAAAAGTTAAGGCACATGTGAATTCTTGTCACAAACAACGGAACCCAAGCTATAAGTCTAGAGATGCACAATGTTCATCGTTCCCGCATGCTCACGCGACGATCGAACGCTAGATCGAGAGATTCTCTGCGTAGTGCGCGTAAATGATGACGCCGCCGCCGAGTGGCTTGATGAAACCGATGTTGATCTTCAACAAATCACTGTGCCAACAATTGACTTGCAAAATGCTTATCCAGTTATTGGTGTTGAAGAAAGTCTTGCTAATCCGTGATCCAAGGATACTGTACTGTACTGTTAATTATGTTCATGTATTAGTACAAAAAAAGTTTTTCGCATTTCTTTCATTATTCTTATGTCAGTCAAAAACAACCTGCAATCTTTTTGTCTACCTCTAAACGTTATTATTGTAGTCTTTTTTAATTTTCTATAATGAAATAAGATGATACTTATACCTGTATTTTATAAATATTAAAAAAACTTAAGATTCTTTTTCGGTACTAAAAAATACACGTGATATAGTGTGGGGGGTTAGTCTGAAACCTCACCATGTATCACCACGGGGGAGGGGGGGATAAAAAAGGCCCCTTAGTTAGTTCTTTGTTACCTATTCGGTTGGATTCAGTATGTCGTTTTTTTGCAGCATTTTAAAATATAGTATGATTAGTTCTTTGTTACCTATTAGGTTGGATTCAGTATGTCGTTTTTTGCAGCATTTTAAAATATAGTATGAAGAGAGTATTTGATAATGCATAGTGTTGATGTTTCATAGTTTAGGTGTGGGACAGGTGCTTCTCTAGAAGTATATATGCATATGTGTCTATGAGTGTACTAGGCATAAGTTTGTGCTTCAGTTTAGGTATTTTATATGTTTATATTGTATATGTTTATATGTTCATATTCTTTTTATTTTTTTCAAACTGTCAGAATGTTTTCTTTGCAACTAACCCTTGTTCTTCAATGTGCAGTGTCTTTTTGCAGGTAGCTATGGCATGCTCTTCACCACACTTATTACATGTATGTGCTCCATAGCTTTAGTTCATTGTATGCAATCCCCGAAGTACAACTCTATAAGTTCTTCAGCTTATAGGTGTAATGACTGAATTTCTTTTTTATGATATCATCTTTGATTTTTTTCTATGTGTCAATATCACCAGGAATAGCTTTTACTATATGACCTAACATTATTGTTGTCATATTGTACATATTGTCATCAATGAGTTTAGACCATGTCTTTTAAAGTTTTTATAAAGACAACACCATTAGTAAGTATTGTACCATGCAACAAATATTTTAGTGAAGGATCATTTTAGAGTTCAACTTTTCAGTTATTCAAATTGTTTATGCATAGTTATTGTGTACATCGTTTTAGTACTTTGCCATGGTTTATTATCAGGATCTTTCACCTGGTCTTTGATTGGTATACTTTCTTACTGAGTTTCTTTGTGCCCTCTCTAGCATGCTTTGATAAAAAGTATCATGCATGCTTTGATAAAATCAGATATTACCATATTCAATAATATCTGATTGTTGAAGTTGGTTTCTACCAATTAGATTGCAAAATTTTACTGTCAAAAGATAACATTTGCATTTTGAGTACCTCAGTAAAAGTCAAATAACTTACTTGTAAAGTCCTCAGCAGGATTTTCTCTAATTTTTGCCAATTCTTCAAATTCAACAGACATTGGAACACAAATCTGAAAATTACTAACAGGATTAGAGTCCAATTACATTGTAGTTGATAAATGGATTGTTGCCAGCACGAGGTTCAAGGCCATTTTATACAAATAGGCTAGAAATCTTTAATGGTTACCATAATAAACTACATGTATAATAAGCAATAAATCACCTCATTAGGATGTTTCCTGTGAAATTCCTTAATCTGTTTAAGTCTAGCATAAAACTCTTGAAATTCATTTGGCCCTGATAATGCTGCGATTTCTTCTTTGCGTAATCCATCTTTATCTTCATATAGTTCTTTAAGTCTGATTGTAGATTCAATATACCTCTGCAATACATGAGTTATTCATAAACCAAGCACAATATTACAAACATCTTGAGATGATAACAGGTAAAAACAATAGTAACCCTAATATTAGGTGAATCCAATTTTACTTACTTCATGTAAATTTTTCAAACGATGATCAGCATTTATGGTTTCTCTATGCTGAAAAGGTTAACATGATAAGTTTTAATTTTTTTTAACTTTACGTTGCAGTTCGTTCATTAATAGTATTATTTTCTTTAGTTTAATCATAGAGGACCTTAAAACAGAATTATAAATAGTAAAATATACAAAACTTGATACTTACACCGGTCTTTTTGTGTAATATTTCTTTGACCATAGCATCCATGGTTCTCTCCCTCTCCTCATGATAGCTTCTTTGCTGTTCCAAAAGTGTCTCCATTTCCACTAAAAGTGGGTCAAACGGAGGATAAATTAATTAAACGTATGTGCTGTGATAATTAGACGTTTTATTATGCCAGCAGGTAAGAAAAACTACAAAACCAACAAAATAAGAACAACACACAATGTTATATTGGGTATATGTGTTCTGTGCACACAATTAAGTCGTCACCACAGATTATTGTAAGTCAGGGGCTTTGTTTTATTAATTTTTCCCAAAGGAAAGGCAAAGAGTACAAATACTCATACAGCCTGGTCTTCAGTAATTTCTTGATGTATGATATTGATAGTTGATTGATGGATGACAGGTGATCAATAGATGATGAATGAATAATTTTACATACAACAAATGCTAAAACCCTGTCAATAGACAAATTTACCAAAGTTGATCCAAACGTGTGAACAAGTCCATTTCAAAAACCCTTAATAATCAACGGAATGATATTATCATCGCAAAGTATCGGATTTTCTTATCAACGAACTGTAAAATATAATAAAGCCAACCTTTTACAGTTAGAATATTAAGATATCGTTGAAAATCTATTTAAATAATATTTGCAAAAAAAGAATTGATGACATTAAGAAAATCTTCAAATTCATTGGCAGATTCTTTTACAAAAAATATAAAGTGGCCGGCGACTTAAACCATTCAAACTCTAACGCTACCAAAATTTTAAAGGTTTTTCGTTGTCGCCATGTCGTTTAACCATACGTTTGCTTTATAGTCAGGATTGGAAATCGAAATTCACAACATTTTGGCATGTGTCAGATTTAAGAATAGGCCTTCAGTTAGTTCATCTTTACATAATTTTAATACTATTGTACATATTTAGTCATATCCTTCTGATTGAGAGTTTTTAAGCAACATCATAATCTGTCATTTCGGTTCCGTTTAGTTCCCTTACGTTTCTTTCTGTTCTATTCCGTTCTATTCCATTCCAATCTGTTCTATATTATTGTTACGACGATGGGCTGTGAAGTATTGTTGATAAATGAAACGCAACCAAATTTGTTTACCTTTTTGCTCGCTTGTGGTGCTGTGGTACATGTGGTAGTTCTGTCTAGTCTATCACTGTCAGTTTGTAGCCAGCCACGCCACGCTTTCTATTATAGTTGTGTAATGAAACTTTCCTTATAATTAAAATACCTTTAATTTTTACCACAACTACGTATCAATTCCTTTATGCTAGCAGATCGAAAATTTGAAGTATAATTGAAAATATCGAGAAAGTGAAACTCAATCAGTGAAAATTACAATAACCACTGTAAATTACATATTTCTTGAGAAGTCCTGCAAGATGAGTTCAAATATGTTTAATTAAAAGAAATTGATCAGAAGAGAAGACATCGCAGCCTGGGAATTTAGTATGAAGACATACTTGGAACACAAAGACTTACGGTGCTGCGTCCCGATAATAATTAAATAGTGAATTAATTTCACGCAGTCATGGCTGCTGTTCAAAGAGTGGGCTTCGAAATCTTGGAACATCCTCTCTATAACCCCGATTTAGCCCCAAGTGATTATTATTGGTTCCCAAAAATGAAAAAAGAGCTTCGAGGGATGAAATTTTCCAGCGATGAAGAAGTGAAGAGCGCAATTTCGGCCTATTTTGACGACAAAGAGAAATCATTTTTTATTCGAAGATATTAATAAATGAATTGATAGGTCTAATAAATGTATTAGAGTTAAGAGGGAATACACTGAGAAGGAAAAATAATATTGTTTTATTTCTTACCTTTTACCCTCCATTCCGCGAACTTTTTGACCCACCCTCGTATGTTGTAGGCTTTGTACCCTTTGCTTGCTCTTAAGGGAAAACTTAACAAAGACAAAAAAAAATAAGTCTTTGCTTTACGCGGATTGGTAAACGTCAGCGCTGTCAAACTGGCTGTCAATTCCATAGTTCTATAGCCCCTTTAAATATCTACGCACGTATCAAATTATTTATCTTTGCTCTAGTTTCGTGACCAGTGTAGTTATTACGGTTTTTTAAATCATGTTATATTCAACATGGATCAACAGATTCTGTTCGTTTGTTGTAATCATAAGTTCTTCTGTAATATTTGTTCAGTCGGACGTACCAAGACCTCGCGGTGTGTCTTTATCTAAAGCATCACTGTATTCGCCGACAAAAGATTTTACGTGCTTCGATGGTACTGTAACTATACCGTTTAGCTATGTAAATGATGATTATTGTGATTGTTTTGACGGCAGTGATGAACCAGGCACATCTGCCTGTCTAAACGGCGTATTCCATTGTACAAATGCCGGGCACAGAGCTCAAAACATACCCAGCTCCCGAGTCAACGATGGTGTCTGCGACTGCTGTGATGGCACAGACGAGTATGCAGTTCCCAATTTATGTTCTAATATTTGTGAGGAACTTGGGAAAGAAGCCCGAGCAGAAGCTCAAAGGTTAGCTGAAATTCATAAAGCAGGTAGTCAAGTTAGAATAGAGTTAATTGAAAAAGGAAACAAGAAACGAGGTGAGATGGCAGATCAGCTATCCCAACTTGAGAGTGACCGATCTGAAGCTGAAAAAATAAAAGCTGAAAAGGAAGCCCTAAAAAATGAATTAGAATCCAAAGAGAATGAAGCTCTCCAAGTATATAGAGAAGCAGAAGAGCAAGAACGACAAAAAAAGGCTGACCAAGAAAAAGAGACCATTGTCAAAGAGGCAACGGAGCATTTTAACAGATTTGATGCTAATAATGATGGCATACTTACTTTAGATGAAATAAAAGTGGTCAATGTCTTTGACAAAGATAAAGATGGACAAGTAGATGAAGAAGAAATTAAGTATTTCCTTGGAGAAAATGAGAGTGTTAATAAGGAATCTTTCATTTCTACCACATGGCCCCTGCTTAAGCCATTATTGATGATGGAACAAGGTATGTTCCGTCCGGCCCAAGATGAAGAAGAAGTTGACCAGGAAATGGAAGTTGTGGATCCTCGAGAGGATTTAGATACAGATGATTTAGGCACTGAAGAAGAAAATCTTGATGTAGACCTTCCACACGACGGTCATGATGAACATGAACTGGAACCTGAACAAGAGAAAACATATGATGATGAAACTCAAAAATTAGTTAATGAAGCATCTGAAGCTCGCCGCCAACTTGCAGATGCCGAACGTACAGTAAGAGAAATAGAGGCTAACATAAGAAATATTAAAGAAAATCTGGAAAAAGACTATGGATTACACCAGGAATGGGCTACATTAGAAGGACAATGTTTAGAGTATGAAGACAAGGAATACATTTATAAACTCTGTCTTTTCCAAAAAGTGACTCAGAAGTCAAAGAATGGTGGTTCAGAAGTGGGCCTTGGTAACTGGGGAGAATGGTCTGGCAGTGATAACAAATACTCAGTTATGAAATACACAAATGGTATGGGCTGCTGGAATGGCCCTAACAGAATGACCATGGTCAATGTAAACTGTGGTTTAGAAACCAAACTTTTATCTGTCACTGAACCATTCCGTTGTGAATATAAAATAGAACTTGAAACACCAGCGGCATGTGATGACTCAAACACAACACAACAGTCTTCACATGACGAACTGTAAATTAATTCAGTGTCACACATCTATGTGATTATTAACATGTAAGTTACAAATACATCAAAAATAATACCAGTAAGATTTCTACAGTCATTATTCAAAATAATGTTTTTGTGGATGAATAATTTTTATACTAATTAGGTATTCTATTTTTCAAGTAAAAAAAGTTTCCACGTAATTGTAGTTTAAGTAGTTAAAATGTGGTAAAAGGAATTAGTTTGTCTGAATACATCTGGATCCTTTTTGTGGCACTTTATTTTGCTATGCTTTAAGTTTTACATAAAAGAGAATCCTATTTTATAAAACCTATTCAAGTGTTTTGATGTAAAGACTGAAGTGGAATAGATTGTGTTATATTTTTTTCTCACACATTCCTGTAACTATTGCAAGGCTGTTTATTTCAAGTAGAAAATGTTAAATGAAGTGAACAAAAAAACATTGTGAGTGATGATAGAAATAAAATGTTTTTGATTTGATATGATAGTACTATCCTGATTTATGATAATTAAGAATTTCCACTTTAAAATGATTCCTTCTTAATTATAAATTATAATACATTATTTTACTTAAAGAACATTAAAAAGATGTCAGTCACAATAATGTTCTTGCTAACCCCTAAAATGTGTCAGTCACATTAAGTTCCGGCCCAAACCTAATAGTACAATTTGGTTTACATGGTTTTAAGCGGATATTTCTACTAGTACCATAATGTCCCTTCCCAGTACCAAATACAATTATGTTCCATTTCCGCTCATGTCAAATCGATATAGCTCATTAGCCTTTCAATGTCTAAATTGATATTAACGTTGATTGTTAATATGTCTTAGCTCCAAATCGATTGTGAAAATTAGTTTGGGTAGGAAGTAACTTCAATATTTTTGTTTACATTTTATGAAAAAAACTTCTATATCATCTTAAATCTGGGTGATTGTGACAATTACTTTACATTCTCTAAGATATTGAAAACAATGTGCTTGAGATACCATCAGTAATGTTATCCGAAATTATAAATGTTGTTAATCTTAACACAGCAACAGGCATCATTCATTATTAATATTTACTCAGTAATGTGTCTTTTTAACTGATTGAAGGTTTTTAAGAGTTACATACCCACACAAGATCAATATTAATTCTGACTGTATTTTTTATATATGTTTCACAGTAACCTAGTTCACCAGTTGCTAACTGATTTTGTGGATTCCTTTTTCATTTTATTGCCACATTTTTATATGTGTGACTACTGACGTGAGGCGGGCTTCCATTATCAGAGCTTTACTTCACAGTACTCGTATATACACTATTATATTTATCTTATATCTATAAATGCTTATTATATCCTTAAAACATTAGGTCCTTCTTGCTCCGTCCGCAGTTTAATATTTAACTCTTTTTAAAAGGTTTGTTTGGATTTGTATGTGAAGAGCTGCACAATCGACGAGTGGCTTGTGCAATAGGTTTCAGTATTGTTGATTAAAATAGCTGGTATTCAAACCCAAGAACTATGCAGGTAGCTATCCTAATCATTATTTTTACAAATATTTACGACACAGTTACGTTCTTAACAATGTTCTAATTTAATTTTAGAAGGGTAGAATGAGAATCCAAAATCTGGTGTTTTCCTAAAGAAAATTATCCCAGTCACGTCCAAAGAAAAATCAGGGTTAAGTACCTTACTATACAAAAGATATTAGATAAGATAACAATCACGCGTGGCATCATCGCTAGCAGAGCCTAATTTGGGAATTAAGCTCCCGTAGTTTTAATAATAGGTATGTACCTAAGACATTTCGGCCTTACAATGACAGCGCACCGCGCGAAGGTATTAGGCGCTAAAGTAAAGGTGTTAACCCTTTACGAATCATCGTAGATGCTATTAATGTATTTATATTAGATTAACTTTCACCTGCGGCTTCGCTCGTGTTAATGTAGACTACCGATTAAAATTATCCCTAGGGATCAGTACTTTCTTCTGGATAAAAGGTACCTTATGTACTTTTCCGTATCCCTGGCAAGAGTTATGCAAAATTTCATGATGATCATTTGAGTAGTTGAGGCGTGAAAGTGTAACAAACAAACTTACTTTCGTAATATCGTTTGTATAATGTTAGTTAAGACTGCCAGATTTTTACCGATATGATATGTATCCTATAATTAGCGCAATCACATGTTCTTACCATTTACCAAATTTCTTCGAAATCGGTCAACCCGTTCTTGACTTATAGAGGAACATACACCTAGACATTCAAACTTTTTTTAAATAGTAGAATTGGTATCAGTAAATTATAAAACGAATATTTATCATAAAATTTGTCCAAAAAATAATGTCTGTACAGAGCCTACAGATTTATATAGAAGTATAGATATATATTATCTGTTGGTGCAGAAGGCATTAAGAAGAAGAACAGAGTGCTGACCAAGGAAAAATTAACTTGATCGGAGCGGAAACCAAATCGATAAATTAAAGAGTGCATTTTTCAAATGAAGAACTGTATGCACTTAGGTTCTGTACAACTGCCCCTGCATTTATTGTACACTAAGCTTCAGACTAATTGACCTTAATCATATGTAATTCTTACAAACCGCGCCACTCACACATTAATATAAAGCATTTTAACTGAATTTACTGCGTGTTTAATATTTTTTTATTATTTAATCACGTCTCGACCTCTATAGAGCCGTGCTCGTAGGATGGGCTGATGGTCGTCACAAGTGTGCTACTACCCTCCTACATGTTAAACGGCCACCTTCTTAACCCTTTTTAAAAAAAATGTTTAGGAGAGTTACATATATTTGTTATATTTTGTTTTATTTAGTTATTTTACTTACTGACAATTAGGACAATTTCAGGATTAATTAAAAAAATCTTGTTTCTTTTTTAAATTTTATACTTACCTTATCCGGTTAAAGCAACGCGCAGTGAATACGGTTAAATTGTTTTTATTTAAATGTGTGAGAGTACGAGTAGACTTCAGATTTCGTTTTCAACAAAATACTTTCCTGCTCCAGAAATTCAATAAAAATACTAAAAAACCAGCAAACAAAAAGCATTGCATGATTTGTAAAACTATTGATCCGTTTGAGCCTTTTCACATGCATATGGCTGCCCTGCCACCTAAATAACTCGACGCCGTACCGTGATGGCTCTCACATGTACAGTCACGAGCAATAAGATGTATACTCCGCCGAACCAATCATCGATCAAAACCGAAGAGGCAACAGTATAGAAATAAATAATTGTTGTAATGTGACATGGTTCTACGGTGTATACACGGTTTACGCATGACGAGACAGAGTGGGACAGTCGCAGTATTGAGGTAATACACTGAAGACATCTTTTTCCTTATGTATCGACGTCATCTGTGTCGACTTCATTACACACATAAGAGAATATATTGGATACATTTATATAATACTATGAGAAAGGAAAAGGGAGATATTTACTCAAAGTTTATAGCACTTCGAGAACACGAACCAAACTTTTTATCTATTTTCGCTTAAGATTTAAAGCCCTCAGGAAGGTAAATCCTACCTGAGAGCTCTAAGATGTGGTTGTATTTTACAGGCGTATTTTAAATCCTATAGAAATATGGCATTGTGGGTGCAAAAAATAAAATAAAAATACTAATTTTGGGTGTTAAATAGCTCATTTAGCGCTCGCCGTTCCGTTTTGCACTCGTGTCATGTAAACAAGTCAATACATTACTTCAAAAACGGTTGCAGCATCGAAACCGTGTCTATAGTGGATAAGCACGAGCGACACACGGTCACCGTGCCTTGTGAAAGCTGTCTAATTGTCTATATGGCTCATTCATTTCTACTTTTCATGGCACCATGACCATATGCATGTGAAAACGGCCTTAAATAAAAAAGTAAAATGTCAATTCAGATGTCAAAAACACGTGTTTCGATTTCATAACACGAAAAAAGTGTATTATTTGAAATGATTTAAAAATTGAATGGAATCTTATATTTTTATTACGTTCAATCTAATATCTTACTGCAAGAGAAATGGATGTTAGTAAAATTTTGTCAAATTCAAGCTTTTCAATGTTAGAGGGTAAAATAGATGGTCGCCTATTAAAGGCGATTAAAGCAATGAATTTTGAGAAACCAACACGGATACAAGCTGAAACTTTACCTTATATCTTAATGGGAAAGGACATCATTGGAGCAGCTAAAACTGGCAGTGGAAAAACAATTGCTTTTCTTATTCCCATTATAGAAAACCTTCTAAAATTTGGTTTCACAAGGAAACATGGTAAGTCAAGCGGATAATATTAATAGTTTTTAAACACTTACTCAACTCAATGTAATGTAATGGTCATTTTGAGTTACAAAGTTTTGAATTAGTATTTATCTTTTTCTTTTTGTAAGGAAAAAATTAAAAACAATGAACATATGTTGGGGTATCTGACTTCACTTAGGAATTTGATATGAGATTGTTTGGTACTTAGAATAAGAGAATAAACATTAAAATATATAAGGTAATTTGTTCTATTAAAACATTTCTGTAAATAATACTTGTACAATAATTTTTAATTTTGCTATTTAGTAAAAATAATTTTAAGTTCCTAAACTTCAAAAACACTTCCTACAGGTAAAAACACAAACCTTATTTATGGATTGAAGACAGAGAGCTACCACATCATATAGCCCTCATGATTTTCAGTTACAGTTTAGGTGTTCTCGATTACATCAAATAGTCCTGATCTTATTCCGATTTGTCAACCTTTGTCTGTCTCTTAAGACGTTGCTCAGTATACTTCGTTTTAATCTTTGTTGACAAACTATACATTTTAGTGTAGTAGCAGTTGTGTATGACCAAGCTTGTCTGCCATAGGACAATACTGGTATTGAAATTTCTTTTAGTGATGAGTTTGGTTGGTTGATGTTATCGATTTATACGATTAATCATAAAAGAATTTAATGTGGCATAATTCTGATATATTATGTGAAAATTTCAATATTGTGGTGCTCCATTTTGCATCAAAAAACCCTTTTTTAATGACATTATTTGTGCCTTTGGCAGGTAATCGAAAAGATCTAGGATTGTAATTAATGTTACAGTTTTTTATATTTGTTAGAAAGTTCAATATTACTGTTTTAATTAGGATTTTTTATGTTTGGAGAGCAATTAAGACAGTAAATTCGATATTCATTAATATAAATTATTATTATTTTGTTACATTTACGCCAATTAGCCTAGCCCAAAGTAAGTGCTGTAAGAATTGTGTTCTGCGTAGGAACTAGGGCAACGAATAGACATACATCTTAAATTTGTCGTTTATTCCCTGTATGTTATTGCAATGTTCAGGGATACTTACTTTAAGTAAGTACAGATACTTGTCGACTTTGTTGTAATCAACGAAATAATGATATCATAACACTATTAGTATTGTCATAACAAAATAATTTTGTTTTTTTTTTGTTGATTGTGGTGACGACGTATTATATTGTAAATGTCGTTACTTCTGTTAAAGCTGACGAGTTTCTTGCGCCCATTCTTCTTGTCAGTTAAAAGACTTCCTGAATTGCTAGGTAAATATGTTGACTTTCTGAATTGCTAGGTAAATATGTTGACTTCCTGAATTGCTAGGTCAAAACAACTTATTTTTAAGTGCATTTGAATAAAGTTATTTTTCATTATGATACATAAATTAGTAGTTAATATTCATAGAAATGTATTCTAAATACCTATGACTTAGTGCTTGTGTTCATAACACAAACATGTGCCCCTCTCGGAACTCGAACCCAAGACCGTCAGTGTAGAAAGGCAGGATTGATACAGTTGCAACAAATGGTAGTCAAACATCAATATAAATAGCATAGATATGCCTTTTTCTGAGAATATCCGGTACTTATGGGACTGAATTAATTACTTATTATTAAAGTACAATGCTATAATGACGACTACATTTGCGTTTGAATTATTAAAATATAAAGGGTCTTTCAACAAGGACGGGTAGATGTTGACAGTGTGTGGCGGCCATGTTCTTTTGAGGGCATCTGTCAAATCTGTTGTATTTTATTCAATCACTGATGCCAAATCACCATGGCAAGTTACACGATTGAGCAGCATGTACAAATGTTTAAACTTTATTATCAAAATAAGTGTTCAGTAGTGCAAACGTTGCGCGCATTGCGTCCATTTTACGGCAGACGCGGTAGCCCTTCAAAGTCGACTCTCCAACGTTTGATAGCCAAATTCGAGACAACCGTTTCCGTAAACATCCAACCAACACCCTTACGTCCATGGAACGCCAGGTCGGCCGATAACATCGACGCAGTCCGTCAGAGTGTGCAGGAGACTCCGAGGCAGTCGATTTCTCGCCGTGCACAAGAACTCGAACACCCGTAGAAGATCCAACTGACCCAGCAGCTCAAAGTTAATGACCATAGGCAACGCCGTTTGTTTGCTCAGTGGACTTCGGAACGTTTGGAAGAGGACCCCGATTTTGGCCGAAAAATAATAGGGTTATCTCTCGCAGAGGTGATGAGAATTTGCCGCCAAGATCGTGCGATTTGACTCCAATAGACTTTTTCTTGTGAGGTTTTCTGAAGTCACAGGTCTATGTTAATAAGCCGCAATAGACCGATGACCTGAAAGTGAATATAATGCAAGGCATTGCTCAGATTCAGCCGGTTCTATGCAGCAGAGTCATTGAAAATTGGACCTTTCGGATCCGTGCTGCTGTTCGAAGCCGCGGCGGACATTTGAACGATGTCATATGCCATAATAATGGCATAAATGGTCCTTTCAAATAAAATAAAAAAATCGTTAATATCTCACACACAGCTTGTTTTATTCAATTACAACATCGACCCATCCTTGTTGAAAGACCCTATATTATCATATTTGTTTTGCATCAATTTAATTTTCATTAAAAAATATTTCTTCAAGTGTTACAACGCTAATATTTCACTAATAGTCCCCGAATAGTTAGCTATGCCCTATAACTACTTTCACTCAGCGCCATACAGCGTTGCCAGATTTTTTATTTGGCAAGTCGGGATTTTGAAACTTCTGAGTGGAAAAAGCGAGATTCTTTCATCGAAAGAGGGACATAGTAAAAAAGACGTATAAAATCAGAGGTTTTTTAATATTTATCTTTTTATTTGAGATTTTATTATGTTTACATAATGATATATAGCAAAGATAACCATCGTCGTCTTCTGAATAAAAAAATAATAAGAAACAAAAATCAAAGTCAAAAAATGTTGTGTCTCAAACAATAGCCTGAGAGTTATACTCCGGCCGAGTTATTCCCGAAAAGCGGGACTGAGTTTGTCCCGCGCGGGACATTTAATCTTGATTTAAAAATCGGGACGTCCCGCCAAAATCGGGACGTCTGGCAACGCTGGCGCCATATGATAATTTTAAAATTCCAGAAAAGAGACCTAATTATTCTTAAATTTCGATATTTAGGAGGTTTGTATCAACAAAGTTTGAGGTCATTGAAATCAATCTACCTACTGCGATATCTGTTATTATTAACACGTATTGCTCATCTTTTGTAAGTACCTACAACCTAAGTTTAAGTGGCACTAATTTATAAGTATTAATTAAATTATTTTTGTCTTTCAAAGAATTATATGAAAAATATAATTAAGCCAAATTTCTTTATCAATCCTTAATAATATTTAAGTAGGTATTAATTTAATACCATATTACAAATTTTGTTACAGGCACAGGATGCATAATACTGTCACCTACAAGAGAATTAGCACTTCAAACTTCGAAAGTATTGGAAAAACTTCTTTTCAATGTTGATTTATCATGTGCCCTTATTGTTGGAGGAGAAAAGAAAGCAAAAGATATTTTATTGTTAAAAAAAGGTATGAATATAATAATGGTAAGTTAATACCTAATATTTAATGTAATTTTATTGCATACTAGTACATCACTGCACATACCATAGGCCACAGTGCATCCATGGCCTTCAGTGCGCACTGTGATAAATCAAATAATGGAAGTTATATTACTAACTTCATTCACATCTAAAAAAACGGATTGTAACTTATGTTACTGTCTTTTAGATACCAAGTCTTAATTGAAGCGAAGTCCTTGTTACATGTATGATTTTAACATTATTTTAGATGCAGTTGATATTAGATATGGATTATAACAAATAAATCAATTCTTTACCACTTATATCAACTATTTCGCCCTAAGCTACTGGTACGGGTCGTTGCGTTCCCTAAGATATGGTTGAGCGAAGCGATGGCCGTATCATGCGTCATGCTCATGATTGGGTGCTGCCTTGGGAAAGGGGTCTGCTTAGCCTTCAGTATTATCGACTTATACTAAACACACATCTTGTTGCTTTCTTAAATTTGTCGTTTATTCCCTGTATGTCATTGCAATGTTCAGGGATACTTACTTTAAGTAAGTACAGATACTTGTTGACTCTATTGTAATCAACGAAATAATGATATCATAATACTATTAGTATTGTAATAACAAAACAATTTTGTTTTTTTTTATGGTGACGACGTATTATACTGTAAATGTCGTTACTTCTGTTAAAGCTGACGAGTTTCTTGCGGCCATTCTTCTTGTCAGTTAAAAGACGTCCTGAATGGGTGGTAGGTAAAAATGTTGAACGATTCAAAACAACTTATTTTTAAGTGCATTTGAATAAAGTTATTTTCATTTTCACTGTACTAACGATACCAAATAACGTATAGAATACATAAATAAGTATAAAAACAACCATTAATCGGGAAAAAAATATTATGCACAAAAGACTAACATTATACCCCTATTGGTTCGAACGTGGGACCTTGGGCGATAGGCAGGATTGACACCAGTGGACCAGCTGGCTGTCAAATAGCACGTCAATCTACCGGTTAATAGTTTCGCAATAGATACTGAAGGCTATATGTTGGAATGAAAGTAGGAAATTGATTGGGGAAGTTGTATTTTTGAGATAATTTTCGGTGTTTTTGTCTATTTATGTTCTTCTGTATACCAAGATTAGTATATCTTGAAAACAACATTCTACCTGCTTTATTTCTTTTTTAGGTATCAATATAATAGTCAGTACCCCAGGTCGGTTATTGGATCATCTACAGAACACAAAAAAAATTACTTGCAATCAACTCAAATGTCTTGTACTTGATGAAGCTGACAAGTTGCTTGAATCAGGTTTTGAAAAACACATCACTGGAATTCTGAATCTGCTGCCAAGTAAGTTTATAGTCAAATATTGTTTCGATTTCTCTAATCCTACTCTGTACTAATTTATGTTTGTCTGCTTCTTTCATGTTTTCAGAAAAGAGACAAACCATATTATTTAGTGCAACTATTGATAGTAAAGTAGAAAGATTAGCTAAGATGGCATTGAACAGCAATCCTATTCTGGTTTCTACTAATGATGATGAAAAACAATCAACAGTTTCTAGTCTTCGGCAAGGGTATTTTTTTAAACATAGTTATTTTTCTGATTTAGGCTGAGTTACGCCAAATATTGAACAGAGGCGTTGAACAGTGTGTTGTTAAATGTGCAAATGTTACTTTCGCGTTTGGGTTTAAATAAAGGCAAATAACTTTAACGTTTTGAAAATAAGATCTTACTTTAAAATCTTAATTCAAACACGATAGTGACGTATGTATAAATAACAACTTACACTCTAGCTTTAGATATATTGTGAGTAGGGTTGCCAACTTATATGAATGAAATAGCGTATTTGATACCCTTAGCATGAATAAGTAAAAGTACAAGAAAAATAAAATATTTTTGTTTTTAAAATACTTTGACTATTATTGGATGTCTCTAAATTTGGAAATTAGTTTTGTTTTGCAATAATAGCTCAAATATTAATAACTAAAACTCAGTGAAACGTTGTGGGAATTAAATCATCAGAAAATTACTTGTGTTTGTGAATTATATAAATTTCATGGGAAAGAATTAAATTCATTTATCGGAAATACAGTATGATACTTTTTGAAACAATTGCTTGGCACCCCTTACTGTGAAGCCAGACTGCGTTTACGTTTGCGCAGACAATATGATGTTTTCTCTTTTCTTTGAACGCCTCAAATTTTTCTAAAATTATAAATCCAAAATACAATACAAATATAATGACATTTTGTTTCTACTTTATTTAAAAAAGATTCGATAAAAACAGAGTTGTCTGAAAAATGTGATGTTGCCAATTATTTGTCAGTTAAAAGAATATTAGTTTGGATAGGTATATAATGCGTTTTTTATAAGTAATTGGCTACTTTTTTGTGATATGAGAAAATCATTCCTCACACCTGATACTTATTGTGCTAGATACGGCAAGCAATGTGACCTGCGCAGATACTAGATGTGGATAAATTATTTTTGTTATTGCCATATTTATCATGAGCCATGACTTAAACTCATGTAGTTTGAGTGCCTAGGTATTTAATGAATCGAAATAAATAAAACAGATTTAATGTATCAAGCAGAATGTACTTTCTTTACGGTAAAAACAATTGAGCAATTAGCGCTAAAATCTTTCTTCTTCCAAACGAGATTCATTTTTCGTTCCGTTCACTATTTTTTTTTTAATTTCAAAACCAAATTTCAAATTTTTATATATTGAAAAATAATGGAAATTCAATTTACAACAGTTCATGTTAATGTGATCCCATTTATCTTAAAATACAAGCTGTATGTGGAAACACAATTTCTTTTAAGGGTATTCAAGTATGTTGTGCTTTATTGGTTTTTTTTATTTATGAAAGTTTTACGTATGTTTTTTTTCTCTTGAACTCATAATGACGGTGTGCTATGTGGCGAGTCTCATGTGCTAGATGAAACAATTTGAAAAATTTCAATAAAAGGGTCATAATGTCTACTAGACATAGCCTACAAATAAAGTATTGTATTATTATTAACTAGAAAAAATCCGTACCTATCTTAGTGATGCTGATGATGAAAAATTGGCAATTTCTTATAAATTACTAGCTTAGGAAGTTACTACATAATAGACTGTACTTTTGAGACTGCTTCCAGTAAATAATGCACAAAAAGGACTATTTATTTCCTGCTCTAAAAGATTTAATATTTTTTTTATTAATTTTAAAAACTTATTTTTTTTTTAGATTCGCAGTAAATTTGCTAGTGTATGCATTCTTGTTTTATTTAAAATTAAACGTTGAGTTTGTCACCCGCACCAGAATCAGGTGTAATAGTTTCTGACTTCTCAACTCTTCTCAGATTAAATTAATACCTTCGATCTGATATTGGATGCTTAACTAAAATTTCTTGTTTGGATATTTTCTCAAGTTTTGTTTTTGTTACTAATATTTTAGTAACTACATGGCTTTTCGTTACCATTTTTTTATCCATTATTGGCTATAGTAAAAGGAAATAAAGAGAAAAACTGTTTATTTAAAATGTTACAAATTATCAAAACAAAATTAATTTTAATTAATTTTTTAATATCAATGAACTTTATATAACTAAATACCTTAAATAAATAAATAATAAATAAATAAATATTTCTTACATTCACACCAATTAGCCTAGCCCAAAGTAAGCACTGTAAGGCTTGTGTTATGGATACTAGGGTAACGGATAGACATACATATATGATACATAAATATGTAATATTCATAGAAATATATATAAACATAAACACCCATGACTCAGGTACAAATGCTCGTATTCATCATACAAACATCTGCCCCTTCCGGGATTTGAACCCAGGACCGTCGGTGCGAAAGGCAGGATCGCTACCGTTGCACCAAACGGTCGTCGAAAAAAGCATTATAGAATTATAAATTATTTTATTCAATCCAAAATTACATGGGAGCATAGGAAAAAATTGTCATGTTCATAGGTGTACCTACTATTTTTTTTCCATTTTCCTAATATATTAATTCTAATGTAGCGTCGTTAAGAATTAAACTTCTTATTATGAACGGGAGTAATCTTGCGTAACTATTTTATTATTATCATATCTGTTCCACGGATAAACAGCTATTAAGATAACCATGAAAACAACTTTTACTTCTTTAAGTTTTGTGCTCCAAGTATGCCATTTTCCTCTTACAGATATTGTATTTGTCCTGTGGAAAAACGGATGCCATGGTTGTATAAAATGCTGAAGAAAGTTAAAAATTTGAAAACGATGGTGTTTTTTTCATCTTGTAAATCTGTTGATTTTCACTATGATTTTTTTAAGACACATTGTAAAGCTTCGGTTCTCAGTATCCACGTAAGTGCGATTATTAAGTATAATAGACTAGCTGTGCCCTGCGTGCTTGACCACGCTCTTTACTAGTGATTATTTTGTTGTTAGCCATACATTAACATTTGGTATGCGTACAAACACTTTCCTCACGTCGCAATCTATCAACTTCTTTTCGTGTTTTTGCGAGACTCACGAACGGCAATTGAATACTTATTTAAAAATATATTCAATTATTGCACAATAGAGTTTAATCGAGCAACCGGTAAATTGTGTTATAAAAATAAACTCATAAATATAGATTCCTATTTAAAAAATGTTCTTAACCAAATTAAAACACACTTTTCGTATAACGAAAACGCGTTTATTACTATTTATGTGTTTATTACTATTATGCTTTTATTTAAACCTGATGTTTCAACTTCCTTAAAGGAGGTTTTTTCACAGGATCCAGTTTCATTTCAATTACGCGTAACTTATAAAGTCTTCAACTACGAAAAAATGGTATTACTATATTTTGTGTGTTTATGAGTTATGACTTATATGGTAATAAGTATACCAGGAACTTTAGCTCATTTACGCAACAGTTTTGTTATTCTGGTATTATAAATAAATTAGTGAACCATCCACCACAGTTCTTTACACTGGTATGGCTTGTTCTTCAAAAACTTTTTAGGAATTATGCATATAAAATTAAACAGGTAATTAACTCTTATCATTGTATACTGCCACTAGGCAACTGATACGAATGTAATGTATGTAAGCGATTATGACAATTTAAAACATTGATATAATTAAAAACAGACTTATCTAAAATTTAGTCATTGAAGCAAGCGATTACGGGCAATTTGTGTCCCCCTGAACTGGTATGGGAATGCACCACCTGTGATGTGATGTGAGAACCTCAGCTTTGGTGATGTTCCTTTACAAAACGATTATGTTGAGTGCAGTTTATATTAATATCAAGTTTAATTGTATGCATTTTGTATATTGCATGACTTTTTAGGGCAAACAGAGTCAGTCTAAGAGAAAAGAAACATATAATAATTTCATTGAAGCAAAAAGTGGAGTACTATTTTGTACAGATGTTGCTGCAAGAGGTTTAGATATACCCAGTGTGGACTGGATAGTACAATATGATCCTCCAACTGACCCTAAGGTATTTACGCAGCTGTTTTTCAATATGTTTTAGCACAATAGAAGACTATTGTAAATAAAAAGTACAATTGCAATTGACTTATAAAATTACTTACATAGACTTTTTATCAACAATATGAGTTTTTTTAATAGTTGTTTATATAGTTTTTAATGTCTTAATTTACTTCACTAGGTGAATTTCGCACTGATACACACGACGCGTGTGAGGTTGTTTTTTGACCATCTTTTCGTCGAGGCTTTTCAGTTCTCAATTACAGCTACATCTCTCACTCCGTTATACGTTGCAGTATGTTACTGCCTTACACGTCGTTTAATTTGTACTAAAATTATAAACTAAACAGCAACTTCCGATCTAAATAAATAAATTACGTGTAAGCTGTCGCAACGACTTAATTTTATTTGTATGAACGTTTTTCTTTTAGTTCCTCCTCTTCGCATTATTCTCTGCGGTTCTTTTTCATTAATATTTTTGCGATTACACGCACTCTATCAACCTTTTCTACAATTCCATCATTGTGCACGCTACCAAGTGTAGGTTTTTTCCCAGAGATAAGTGTAAATTACAAAAAACCCATCGAGTGTGTAAATGACTATAAGGAAATTGCAAATGCATCTGTATACAATAAAGTGGTTAAGATAATAACGATTTCGGTTGTGTTAGTTACAGTGGCGTAGCATGGGGGGGGCGGAGGGTGCGGTCCGCACCGGGCGGCACTTTGCCGGGGGCGGCTCTGCGGAGGTGGCAGATAGAGAGAAAAAAATTAAAATATAAAAAAAAGTTAATTTCTTTCAGTTTTTTTTTTCGTCGTTTTTTTGTTGTTGTTACCAAATACCCAGGTACCTATGCAGGTTCTATGCATGGGTGATGCAAGCGCAAGGTTTCTCAATAACTATTATTTAGGAAACTTATTTCGTTTCAAGTTTCAATGTTATTTTAAATAAATATGTCTCCTTACGCATTCTTTGTACTTCACCGTAGCTAAAAGCTACTGGTAGAAAAACAGCAAAGATACGCGTTACGCGTACATTGTTGCAACACGAATTACACCTTGGAGGCAATCGACAGCATTTTTTGCTTACAGTAAATAATGATTTAACGATTACCGATGTACCGATATTCACAAAGTTAACGAGTAAAAAGATTTACATTTTTTTTTTTAAACTCTGTAATTTTTCTAAGTGATATTGTGATAGTCTACCTTCTACTCTATGTCAAAAAATGTTAATTTCACTTTTCAGGTTAGTGTTATTCAATAAAAGTACTCTTTTTACCATGCCTCAATTTTTTTATAATGGATTGCAAAAATAAGAGGGCGGCAAATTTGAAATCCGCACCGGGTGCTAGTGACCTATGCTACGCCACTGGTTAGTTATTTAAAATTATTAAATTAAACTATTTAGAAATTCTATAGTTTTAACGACAGAATTCAATATAATCAATTGTAATAATATATAAGAAACCTTGACTTGTGAATATTTCAGGAATATATTCACAGGGTAGGCAGAACTGCAAGAGGATCGAATAAAGCCGGCAACGCCGTTATTCTCTTGAGACCTGAAGAAGAACAATTTAAAGACTTCCTTAAAAAAGAAAAGGTGTATTTGGACAAATATAGTTTTGATGATCCACCTGCACACGTACAACAGATGGTAGGTACTGTAGGGTTTAATTTTAAGAATAATTTAGTTTTGGTGCTCGATGGAGGAAATAGTAGGAATTTTAATTGTACCTAATATCGATACTAGTGTTCCTAATAATATGTTAAGATAATGCTATCAATGTTAACGATACTATTATTAGTATTAATTTTTATTATAGAAAAATACTAGAAAAAATCGACTCGGGTCACAAGTGTCGGGTCGCAACCTTTGGAAATCCGGTCCAATGCTCTCCCAATTGAGCTACCGAGCCTTGTGAACATTCGTCGAAATTTTCTAGTACCTTCCTGATTTTACGCTGTAGGCCAGCGTTGTTTCATCAATGAGAGGAACATCCTCTCGTATTCGAAAGAAACATTTTTACAAATGTTTGGTCAATCGATTAAGATGAAACAGCCATTTTAGTTTTTATTATTTATATATTTTATGCATTTTCAATGCGATCTTATAAGATAAATTTTTATAATAGAAAAATACTAGAAAAAATCGACTCGGGTCACAAGTGAATTCTCAGGCGGGAATCGAACCCGCAACCTTTAGAAATCCATCTATTATAAAAATTTATCTTATAAGATCGCATTGAAAATGCATAAGATATATAAAAATTATAAAACTATTATTAGTATTGTTTTAATATAGGGATGCCAAACAAACTTTATTATAACGTAGGTATCGAACTTTATGTAGTAATATATTTTTTATTTATTACTGCTAACCTCAGCTTTTACTAATCCATAGTTAATTATTTATATGTATTAGACTAGTCGGTAAAGCCGACTATCCGGCCACTTTCGTAGTCGGCGACTATTCGGCAAAGAACGCCGACGTGTATTTATTAATAAAATGTATGTATGTACGTATACATTAATTAATACAATGTACATTAAATAAAACCTTGATTGATTATTAATATTTTTATTTTATAATCAGACACACATTTTGATTAATTTGGTAATCAGTTTCTAAACTAACGCGCTTGTAAAGATAATATATCTAACATTTATTAAACAAAGTTAATATCTTAATTAACAAAAAAAAATCAATAAAATATCACCTCATCTTAAATAAACATTAATAATTATTTATTCTTATTCAAATATAGGAGAAGGATTTTTTGTTTTGAAACAAAGTGATAAATCACTTTGTTATAATATTACAAGCAAGATCACATGTTTGTATATAATGTATAGTAAAAATACCTATATCAAAAAAATTGTGTTTGTCCATATGTCAGTAGTGACTGAAATTGCAGTGGCACTCATCACACCTCTTCGTATTTCAGATTTAGTCTTTTCGTAAATTTGAGGAATGATGTTCTCTGTGAAATACTTTCTGCCCTTTCTGGTATGTTATATTTTGGTTTAACTTTTGCACCAAGTTTCTAAAGCGAGTATTTTCAACAATTGACCACGGCTGGTTGCCATTGCTATCATCTCACCTGTCCCAATATTGATGTCTCTTGATCTTGAGTCTTCGTGACCACTGTACAGCAGCACTATCTTTTTATACAAAAGCACTGCTCTGACCCCTACAAAATCTAAAATCAAGAATCAATGCGAAGTAAACTAAACAGCTGTAAACGAAGCGTCACGGAATCCCCCGAAACCGTAATCAGCTTGGCCGACTAGTCGGCCACTTTACAACCGACTAATCGGGTAGTCAGCTTGTCGGCCAGTCTTAATCGGCACATCCCTAAATTATGTATATATCTAAGCTTAGTACGAACTAAGATAATTTCCAAAATTAGTCAGCAATTTCAGCACGTGTTACGTATACATAAAATAGCTTAAAATTACGAAATACTTTGTTTTTGGGGACTTTCTTTTTCTCATGATTTGAATCAATACGTTATTTTTTTTTTAATTTACACCCCTGTATTATAGTTATACAATTGACACTCTGTTCCGATACAATATACCTTTTCGTGAAACACGTTGAGCTATGTCCAGTCAATATAAGCTTTAATTTCAATCGATAGAGTAATTTCGTTGTATCGGCACTTTACTGTTGACTCTACTATTCAATGTGATTCCCGTAGGCCAATAAGAACTCGTTTATTCTTTAGTATACTAATAAAATTGTTCTCTCTTGTTTTTAGCTGGAGGACTTGATATCAAGTAATGGCGTAGTGAAAACGCTCGCACGCAAAGCTTACTTATCGTATCTGAGATGCTACAAGACACACCCGATAAAGAAAATATTTAATATCAAATCGTTAGATTTGAAATTAGCCGCAAAAGCGTTTGGTTTTCAGGAACAGCCCCATGTAGACTTCGGTATCCTTTTCATATTTTTTTTTTACTAATAACTAATGGTTCGTCTATTTTGTACGGGTCAAATGAAAGTTAGAAGTCTCGCCGCATCTTAAAATAAAATCTAGAATGTGTTGAAGTCACCTAGAATATTTATCATCAAAATTATCTGAGTACGTTCAAATTCAAAGCCAACGCGAAATTAGGGGTTGGTGCTCGAAATCAATCGTGAGATTGAGTCGGGAAACAAAAACTAGTCTATAATGCAATAGAAATGAATCTGTTTACATCGTGACATTCAATTATTCAATTGCAATTTGACCAGCCACTTACCTAAAATTTTCAGTAACATATGATGAAAGTATTAATTACTAAGAAATATAATGGTTCTGTCAAGATCTCTGTATAGAATGAGAGCCAGCGCCTTCCAGACATACGTTAAAGTATAAAAGCTGAATTTTTCTTGCGTGTTCTCACTGGTGTAGGGAATAATGTTTGGGGGTTACAAACCTTGAGTAACGGTACCTTCGGTAGAGCATGCAACACGCAAAAAAATTTTCAGCTTTACTTTAACTTATGTCTGGTAGGCACTGGCTCTTAGTCCAGTAGCTCAATTGGAAGAGTATCTACTCGGATTGCGAAAGGATGTGGGTTCGTTTCTGCTTGACACCTGAGACAGGATATTTTTTTTTTCTAGTTGTAATTTATAGATGCAAATAGGTATACATATATTATTTATTTATTAATACGTACCCCTTATTTATTTAATACGTACTAAATCATTGTTCAAGTGTTGGCAATTTCATCGTATTGGAGCGTGATTTAGTCCAAGAGCGAATTTTGAGAAGGTATTTTAGGCAAGGTGAAATTGCGAAAAATGACAATTTTTCAAACTTTATTAACGTCTGGTAATTGTTTATAACCGTCAAAAAACGGCTGGCGATTTCCAGATGTTATTGAAATTACTTAATAAATACGTCATATAAATTTTAGATGGCCTAAATATTTTTTGGGAATTAAAAAAAATTTTTTTGATGTCATCTGGCAATACTAAATAACCGACAATAACGTCTTGGATATTTTTTTTGAACTCCAGACAATAAATTAAGAGATAAAAAAAGATCAAGTTGCCCAAAATATATTCCTTGGATTTTTTTTTGCAAATGTTATATGCTGCGCAGTAGCGAAATAACCGCTAACTCGCTAAAAGACTGCCAGGACTGGTTTCTCATTTTTCGCAATTTCAGCTTGCCTAAAATACCTTCTCAAAATTCGTCATCAGCTCTCCCACTAATAGTGGCGCATGTGGACCAAATCGGTAATTCATTTACAATTTTTTTTTTACTTATGTAAGTTTTACTTACAAAGACCACAGCCCTTAAAAACCTATACAATATTCATCTGTTTATGCATACAGCCAATTAAGGTCTTACTTTATACATATTAAAAATTGTGAAGTAACTAAAGTCAATACAAATGGGATAATTTCTATGACCTAATAAACTACAGTAAACAGATGCAAGAAAACGAGTTGATGAAGGCTTTGAAAGAGTGGAGAGGCACAAATTAAGGTGCAGCCCTTATCATTAAATTATACTGCAAAACGATAAATCATTGTAACGAATTTATCAGTGACTTGTCACAAATTTTATTGACAACAACAAAGTTGTGTGATTGACATAATTATGTAATGACATCCATCCATATCCATTGTAAATAAAACAATTTGTTTAAAATAATGATTGTATAATTGATCACATATGATTAAATTAACCTATCGTTTTTCTGTGGCCACCCTTCTGCCTATAGATTTTTGTCTTTTCTGCTTTATTTTTGTTGCTCGTGGGTGCATTCAGAGACTTGAAGTAACCATAACCACCGCCGCCTTTTCTTTTCGTCGGAGGGCCTTTGTTAGCTACTTTCAATTCAACTGCTGGTGGTACGGTAAATCCGAAAGATTTGGATACTTTCGCAAGGTCTATTGTATCGATATCAAAAATAGTCTTGAGATGATGCGAGTCGTACGCTCTTAAATAGCTTTTGAATGCTTCTTTAGCAGACTGGTTCAGGAAATAGTTTCTTGATATAAGTTTCTCAAGCTGTAAAAAAAATTAGGCCTTATTACTTTTGTAAAGGAAAACCAGTTATGTACATATATCATCATCAAACATATTATACATAAATAGGTAGATGGAAAGCTCGATGACGCAGTAATTAGTGCGTTCGGCCTATGATTGTGGGGTCGATCATCGATTTACTATCTCGAACTGCTGCATTCTTTTAAAGACATATTAAACTGATGGTCCCTTCTACATCTAGCCGTTAGCACCCACTGATCCACACATGGTGGGTTGTGACCCATTCTCCCTCTCGGATTGGGAGACTTTTCAACCATGGGGAAAGGCTTGTGCCCCTTCATTGTGACATTACTAGGCTGAAGATATATGTAAGAGTCGAATTACATAAATGTACACTGATATAACTTCCTTGTCCTTTCCGGGAAATAAAAAAAGAATAGTTAACCCTCCCCCAAAAAACTCGTTATAAGCGTAACGAAGCAATACGTTTCATACAACCTTACGAGTTCAAGTACTTCAAAATAAGGAAACTCACTCTTATGTACTTTTAACACTTAAGATACATAACTCTAAAATGTGAGTTGAAAATATATGAATAAATAAATCACTTATTTATACATTAAACATTTCGAAAATATTTTTTACTAATTTTTTAGACATATAGGTACATACACTACCGTCCAAAAGTTTGGAAACACCCTATTTTCATTAGATAAAAAAAATTACCGCAAATAAATCTTTAAATATACACGTTCTTGTTAAAGTTCATTTATTTTTACAATCGTGCTTATAACAATAATGAAGAAAACTACTTATTTCTTATCAGTTATTCCGTACTTTGACAAAAGACCGGCACACGTGTTTTATGACCACAAAAGTTGCTGCACTGCCAATTGTTAATTTCTTAGAATTGGTAGATACAAACATTGTTTTTGTTTTGAATAGAGATCAGTTTTTTTAAATAAGTATATAATTCCATTAAGTATCTAGTTTAGAGTTCAGTGTACTTTGTGAGGTTCATGTGATAGTAACATCAGTCGATAACTGCATAAAATGGCAAAAAGGAAACAGATTTCTCTTGAAGAGCGAAGTGTTATTTGTACTTTGAACAAAGAAGGATATTCTATACGCCAAATCGCAAAAAAGGTTGGAGTTTCATGTAAAGGTGTACATTATACTCTTACACGAAAGCGAGCTACGGGAGAAAATCGAGACAGGAAGAGATCTGGACGTCCCAAATCCACAACAAAGCAGGAAGATCAGTTTATTAAAGTGTTATCTAAACGAGATCGACGTTTAACTGCGCCACAAATTGCTGCTACTTTAAATAAAACACGAGAAAAGCCAGTTTCAATCACAACTGTAAAGAGACGTTTACTGTCTGCTGGCTTAAGAGGATGCGTTGCAGCCAAAAAACCAAGACTAACTATTACCCATAAGAAAAATAGACTAGAGTGGGCTAAAGCACATAAAAACTGGACGGAAGAAGACTGGAAAAAAGTCCTGTGGACGGATGAGTCTAAGTTTCAAATTTTTGGATCTAATAGACGTGTTTTTGTGCGCCGATCAAAAGACGAACGGGCTTTAGAAGCGTGTACTGTGCAGTCCGTTAAGCATGGTGGTGGTAGTGTAATGGTTTGGGGGTGCTTTGGTAACAATAAGCCCGGTCATTTGATTAAAATTGACGGAAAACTGAATAAAGAAGGCTATCTGAAAATACTGCAAGAAAATGCAATTTCTTCTGGAATGAATCTGATTGGCCGAAATTTCATTTTTCAGCAAGATAACGACCCAAAGCATTCATCAAAATTATGTCAGGAGTTCTTACAGCAAAAACAAAACGAAAAATTTTTGCAAGTTATGAAATGGCCATCACAATCGCCAGATCTCTCGCCTATAGAATTAGTATGGGATGAGCTTGATAGAAGAGTTAAAAGTCAGTGTCCATCGAGCTCAGCACAGTTGTGGCAACATTTACAAAATGAATGGAAGTCACTGGACCCCGAATACTTCGCAAAATTAATCAAAAGAATGAATAAAATTTGTGAAGAAATAATTAAAAACAAGGGTGGTCATTTTGATGAGGCCAAAATTTAATGAAAATTACATTATTTTTGCACTTAATTGTACTGAATATTTCTTACTTAATGTTAATCTAACGTTTGATTAAGATTTCATTGTAATAAATCATGACTTATGTGTTTTATTGTTTTTTTTATTTCAATTACCATGGTGTTTCCAAACTTTTGGACGGTAGTGTATATCTTCCTTAAATGTGAAAAAAATATAAGAATTAGTTTCCTTAAAAAGTATTTAGACTTGAAAGCTTTTATGATTTAATAATAACATCTACTCTCTTTATTGTAAACCGTCACCAATGGGAACCACCCAGGGGACTAGCTTATGGTTGAATTTTTTTAAAGATGGTTTCTTCCATATTTAACGGGTCAAAGGATCACCGTGACTTATAAATTACACAGGGGAGCTTGTTATCACTAATATTTTAGCTCTGGTAAAAAACTAGCGTAAGACTAGTTCAGTTATCAGTCTTAATACTCCAAAAACTATTCCAATGAGCTACTCTTTATGTGGAAAGCTCTAGAGTTATTTTAATTATTTCACTTGCTATAAAAACTTGATTACCTGTAGCTGTATATCAGCGACTTTATTCCAAGAAAACTCAAATTCGTTGAGAGTCACCTTGGACTGCTTCAAATATCTTAAGAAACCAAGTTCTTCTGGCCGCAGGAAGAGCAAGGCATGTCCACTTGTTCCAAGCCCTCGTGCAGTTCTACCAACTCTATGAATGTATTCCTAACAAAAAAAACAAACGTTTTAATAGGTTTAATATAGGTCGTATATAATTTTATAAGACAACCTGGATAATTAGTATTAAAAACGAGTCATATTGCTGGCGAGATACAAATACAGATTACTCAATAGTGCATTTGAACTTTTATATGTTGCATTTTTTCTTTTTTTAATGTCATCTTATAATTTAATTTTAATAGAAAAATACTAGAAATAATCGACGCGGCTCACAAGTGAATTCTCAGGCGGGAATCGAACCTTTGGAAATCCGGTCCAATGCTCTGAGAGCCTTGTGAACACCCATCGAAATTTTCTAGTAGCTTTCCGGTTTTACGCTGTTGGTCAGTGTTGTCTCATCATTGAGAGGAACATCCTCTCGTATTCGAAAGAAACATTTTTACAACTTTTTGGTTGATTAAGATGAAATAGCCATTTGATTTTTACTTTTATATATTCCATTTTTTGTTTTGTTTAATGCCCTTCGTAGAAATTTATTTGTCACAGCCCACCCACTCGGCCCGCATAGTGGGCTATGGCTCTATGGTGCGTGACGGCATTATAATGATAAACTGGTATAGTCAAAGGTACACTACGAAATCTAAAAATATGTATCCATTTGACAAAAGTTAACATTATGTTATTGAGTATAAGATGCATTTTTCATTATTTTCTTGAATAAACAAGAATTTATATAATTTACATTGACTTAAGATTAACTTTTGTCAAATGGATAAATGGTTTTGATACTTTAGATGTGTATATGTATATTTTTATCTTTGACTGTACTTATAAGATGCTGTTAAATGTATGACGTTCATTCATGAGGGACTCGATGGCTTAGTAGATAGCTTTCGGCGTCCATATACCGAGATTTTGGTTATCAGATGAGTGAGCATAAAATTGATTTTCTCGAGCGCCTCTATACTTCGGAAGAAAGGTATTAAGTGGTGTATCCAGGCTGTATTTACAGTAGTCAGCACACGTCGTGCGATCATTCTCGCTACGTTGTTTTATACGAAAAGGCTTTGCCGCAGCAGTGGGGTGATAATGATAAGGTTGCGATACATATAACGGTTCTATACTTAATATGCAAATAAAATGATATGTTAGTAAAGCTATCTAAACAACAGATTTCATACATATAATGTTGTTTTAATGGGTGTAAAACCATTAAATTGTTTTATGATAGAGCTACGTAAGTGGCTTATTGAAAGGTGTTTTTTGTTCTTCATATGAGTATGAAAGTAAATAAATCAAAATTCTTTGCATGAATATGAAAGTACTAAATAAAACTTTGTTTTACAAAAGTTTACTAAGATATTTTTTGATCCTTTAATTTTTAGCTTATAATAATTACCTACTAATCTTATTTCTTAAACATGAATGTT
Source organism: Calamotropha paludella (assembly GCA_927399485.1). Taxonomy (NCBI): domain Eukaryota; kingdom Metazoa; phylum Arthropoda; class Insecta; order Lepidoptera; family Crambidae; genus Calamotropha; species Calamotropha paludella. The sequence goes on along the minus strand of OV656815.1, from coordinate 12,643,411 downwards.
TTTCAATTAATTTAATTTATATAGAGAATTGATTAATTCTATTACCTTTGACTTTACTATAACTTTGTGTATTCTGACTGAATGACACCTGGTAATTTAACAGTAATCTTCTAGCAAATAAATATTATCAACATAAGGTAAGTACCTTGGGATCATCAGGCGGATCGTATTGCACGATCCAATCGACGGCTGGAATATCGAGACCTCTCGCAGCGACATCCGTGCACAACAAAATGCCCGACTCGGCATTACAAAATTGGAAGAATGTGGTCGTTCGCTTTGTCTGTTGCTGCTTACCCTGGTGAAAATTAAACAATTTTTTGATTAGAAAAATGTTATGATTAAAGTAAATTTTACAGTTTTATCTTTTATTTGCCAAATTTGACTTAATACTATGCCAAAAAGTTCAAATCCAAATTTCATTGATATTTGTTGCTTATTATTGTTATTTTGTGTATCATAATAAAGATTTCTTTGTGTTTTCATATCCTGCCCATAGTACTAATGAGTGGCAGCAGTTAGTGACTATACGAAGTAACAGCATTTTACAAAAAATAAATTACTGGCATTAACATATACTTACATGTATTGACATGACAGGGAGATCGATATAGTTGAAGAGCTCATGATGGTACTTGACTGACATGCATGTCGAGAAGAATACCATTACTTTTTTCTTTCTATTTTTCTTCAAAAAAGTAAATAATACCATCATGCGTTTTTCTGATGGGCACACAATGTATCTGAAATATGGAAAAAATTACCAATTATTAAATTCAATTTGACCATAAGTAACTCTGCTGGCGCCCTATATTCAAACTGTAACGTAACAATCACCCCTTCCCAGAACTTAACCAATTTGTTGCTATTATATTACCAGAAATGAAGAATACAAGCTTGATTTACGTGAAAAATGAAGATAGTTTTAGTCTGGGTAGATTTCCCTCAAACTTAATTTGGAGGAGTTATCATCGATTTAAAAATGACACGGCTCCAGTGGCTAGCGCCACACGCAAAAGAAAGTGATGGCATCCGCAACAAATCAGTTAATTAGTTTATCCAGTAAATTTCTTTTCAATTCTTAAGTATTTTGATTCTAGGTGGATGTACAAACTTTTTTATTCATTAAATTTAAATTATTCATTAGGATATTTTACGATGTTTAATTGATATAATAATATTTATTACATTAACACCAATCAGCACAGCCAGTGACTCGTATCCAGGATCGCCGGTGCGACTGGCAGGAATTGTTACCGTTTCGTTGTCGATAAATTCAATATTAGTGTTGATTGAAAACCTTACTTCACCTTTGAAAAACCGATATCTCATACATAAGTAATTTCAAATTTACATATTGCCAATTTTTATGAATCTTGATTAAATTTGATGAATTCTCAATTTTACACAGTTAAGGTTGACATAAAAAAAATATATTTGTAAGTATTTAATCTTATGCCAATTTGAGATCCTGAACAAAAAATACCTATTTAATTTTAATCTGAATACTATCCATACCCTTGTTCTAGAGACTCTACAGTAGCCTGTTCTTTATGGTCATCAACTCCAACATAAATCGGTTCATGTTTGACTGCTAATGCTGTTAATGATTCTGTTTTTTTAGTTTGTGTGGCACTAAAAAGCATTGTTTGACGACGTTCTGAAACAATATAATTTCCTTCATATGGTATTACAGTACTCAATTAAAAATTATATAAAAAGTGATGTATTACTTACTAGGCAACAGTTTTATGATCTGTTTGACTTCTTCTTCAAAACCAATCTCTAGTATTCTATCAGCTTCATCAATGACAAGGCATTGAAGGTTTTTGTACAGAAAGTCTGGTGTGTTTTGCAGGTGATCTAACAATCGTCCAGGAGTTGCCACAAGTATATTAATTCCTGTTGAATTAATTTGAGTTACATATAAAAAAAAAAACTAGCAGAATTTTCATTGAAATCAATTAATTAACTAGTATAGAAAAAGCGATAGTACCTTTAGATAATTTTTGGGCCTCTGTACTTCTATTAGCACCACCCATTACCAGACCATAAGTGTGGTGATGATGTTTCATCAATTCCATTAAAACTCCAAATGTTTGCATTGATAATTCTCGTGTCGGTGAGAGTATAATGACACCAGTACCTAGAACATAGCAAAATATTTTAGTTTTAATGTTAACTAAAAGTGAATTGATACTGAAAAAAAGAATATTAATCAGATATCCATTCTGTGTTCATTAATATCCTCTTTACATAATCCTGAAGAGTTTGTTTAGAATTTAGAACAAATGTGTCTCTACAGTAATCTGGAAACTCAATCTGTTATAAAGTCTAAACTTACATTTTCAAGGATGTATGGAGGTAATTTCATATTCGCCTTTTTTGTCATCATATAAGATAAAATCTAATTGTTAGGTAAAAGCTTGTCATACTGATACTAGTGTTTTAATGATGTTACTCAAAATAATATTTTTTTAAATACGAGTTTATACCTATACTCACCATTTCTAGGTTTGAATTTGAGTTTATAAATAAGTTCAATAGCAGGTATAAGAAAAGCAAGGGTTTTTCCTGAGCCAGTTTTAGCTGCACCAACCAAATCACGGCCTTCCAACAATGGGGGTATGGCTTTTGCTTGGATTTCTGTCATAGTAGTAAATCCCATATCTTTTATGCCCATGAGTGTTGGCTCACACACACTTCCTTCTAGTGCAGAAAACTTTTGGTCTGACAGAATCCCTAGGCATAGACTTGAACCAGGTACTGTGAAACAAGGGCACATCACATAATACCGAGTATGCTTTACAAATAATTTTTTGTTTGATTTATAGATATTATCTCATCTTATAAAGAAGAGACAGGTAAGATCCATGTTAATATTTTATTAATAATATAAACATGGATCTTTGTGGATCCATAATTTGACATGTTAAATAATCAACAGCAACCTTTGTATTCAATTTTACTGGACATGCTAGTGGGAAGGACTACAAGCTACTTAATAATAATAATCTATAGAATTTTTGTTTAATTTTTTATTATCCACGGATTTGTAATGACTTTAGAAATTCTGATTTCTTTATCAATTCTAGACGAAAAGACTTTTTTTAAACCTAACTGACAGATTATGTATCAGAAGAGTTGGCTGCTCAGCCATTGAGGTAGTCATTTCATATTTTGATTTTAAAAAGGCCTTCGACTTATTGGAATTGATGAGTTTCTAGGGAAACTAGCGTTACTGAGTTGTACACCTAAGCTTTAAGAATTTTCTGGTAGTTATTTTGTTATATGCCAGCATGTTAAAGTGAAAGTCGGCATTATTATAGGGAGTATACTATTCTTGCTGCTCAATATATCCTTTTTAGAGACAATATTAAACTATCTCTGGGTGTGAAAGGCAATGTAGATACAGTTGTATTGCAGTCTGATATTGATGCAGTATCTGAGTAGATTGAAGCTATTCCTTTGCCTTTTAACATCTTGAAATATAATTACTTGTAGCAATAAATGTTGCCTAATATTGGCAAAATAGGATTAGTTTTATGATTAATATAAGTTTAACTTTAATAATAATATTCTAATTTTTATTAAAGGAAGATCTTCTGATTTTAACTATGTAACTGTAGCAAAGGTATTGTGTATGGCCTGGGTATACAGCAACTTCAATTTCGTTAGTTGATTGAGTTGTGTTGATGATGATGGATCTTAAGGTAGGGGTAGTGAGTACAAAAAAAGCAGTTACTATTCTTGTAGGAGATATTGGTAGGGGCGAGGGGCAGGGTGTGTGTGTGTCTGTGCATGTTTGGGTTGGTGGAGAACAGGCCTTCTGCTATTTGTTTAAACTGCCTTTTCATAAAGCAGATTCATTATCAGGTTTGTGATGCATACTTGTTTACTTCATTGCATTGATATTTTTTAATAAACTCCTATTTAAAAAAAACCTATCTGTTTGAAATTTTAATATCAATACAATCTTAATCTGAAGAATAAATCCACTCTTGAATTTATTCAACCGATTTGATTTCACTCTGTTGTTTTACTTATGTCCGGCTGCAACAAATTTAAAAGACAGGTTATTTTTATGAAGAACAAAATACTCACATGTCGTTTCAGAGTCATTAATGATCGCTTTTTCATCATTTCTTGCATTTTCTTCTACACCTGCGGCATCACTGTCTACATTAGACTCTGTTTTAACTTCCACTGGCTCTTGAGACACAATTTTCTGTTTTTTCTTTTTTTCTGCACAAATATATGAGTGATTATTAAGTTTAGTTATTTGAGATTGAATAGAGCCTTAATAACAATTTAGTTATAAAAACTAACATACATATAATATTCTTGTATATCAGTTTTACATAATATAACAAATATGCATCAGTTAGATATCTCTATATTCATCAAAATACCACCATAAACAATATGGCTATGGTGTGCCCTGTTTTCTGTGTGAATTCATAAAGCCACTTCTAATAGTTTTTAAAAACATAGTGCCAATTCAAATTATTTTTTCTGGGCTTTTTGTTTCATATACAAATAAGTTTTAATACATCAATGCAAATTGCTTCTGCAACCAATTTTCTACATTATTTTTTACCTAGATTAAGAATTAAGACAATGAATAGAGCATATCATAAAGTATTATATAAAATAAACTTTACTTACTCTTAAGAACTTTATCAGCAGCATTGTTGTCCTCAAGGGGTCTTTTCTTTGATTCTACTGTGTTGCTTTGTTCTGAAATGTATAAAACAAACTAATTAAATTATAACAAAAAACCGAATCTTCAGTTTCAGTTTTTGCAAAAAACGTGTTTTGGTCGGACACTACTTTTATGTCATTCTACTCCACATAGCACAATCCGCTCTGCCGTAATAATATTATATAGTGTTATATCCCCAGTATTAACCTATTGAGAGAAGTTAATTTTGATACTGTATATTCAACATAAGTTCACTTTTACTAGTTTCCAATTAATATAAAATCAGAATTGCATCTTGCATTATTAAAATAATTTAGACTATAAATCATTTCGAGCTATTCTCGAGAAAAGTTTTTTCTAAATTTGGTTCTTTCAGAATTATGGTATTTGGAACAAGACCTAATACTAGAGCACCTTCTTACAGGTTAAACATAACCTAAAAATATTACGTTGCTAAAACCAAGATATTTAAGCATTTATGTCACTGCTTACTAGTCGAACATAATTGAATCGCTGGTGTTTTTCATATAATACGCCTCACCTACTAATATTTCGAGCGAAGCAAGTCGAAAGCATTGCGTGTTGCTTTCAAATAATTACCTGAATGTTGTGTACGTGTAAATAAGTGTGAATGAGACATTTATGTGATAGAAAATCTCATAGATATATATGTTAAGTTAGTATAAGATAGTACAAAAATTACCTGCAACACTTTGAACTTCACAATTGTTTTGTGCGATAAGTTTAATTTTTTTCTTTTCTCTCTTTTTAATTTTTCGAATCAATATTTTATCCGGATTGGGCATTAGTTATAGTAGGTTGTAACTCAACAAAATAATCTGCTCTATCACTTTCAATAGTATTTCACCATGTAATTCAATTACTACTTTCAAAATACGTTTAACACCACATGTGAGGATGGCGGAAGTGTTTTTATTTTGCTAGGTTTTCCCCCACATAAGGAAAGGCAAAGGGTACAAAGCCCAGACAGCCTAATTCTTAATAATTTTATAGAACATGCTTCCTAATGGGTTAATAAGTCCTTTGCTGGCTTGGAACTCTTGGGAGATGTAGACACTTTTACTATAACTTTACTAGTGTGCCAATAAATGAAGCTTGTAGACTTAATTAAAAGAGACAAAAAATAGTTATTAATCGTAGACAGAGAATCTATTTGTTGAAAATATTTGTAGTAGGTTTGCCTATTCGATGCATCAAATAAAAACATCGATGTATACTCGATGTTGAAGAATTAACAATATAGTGACCGGCAAACAAGTTGAACATCGCGTGAGGTGGTGGGGGAAAGTTTGCGCATGTACACTTACGTGCAAAAATATTGTTTCATTGATAATCGCTAGGTATTATTTTATTACTGGCAGTTTATTGCGTTAGCTCATAACGTTTTAGGTATAGAGAGAAAAGAGATCACGAAATACATCCTTAATGGTAAACAAGAAATTAAAATAAGTTGAAATACAATATTTTTTTTAAAAATCTCTCATAGTCAATCGGCAAATTTGTATGGAAAGATATTTTGGCCTCATGATTTTTTTTGCATAATATAAATAACAGCAATTGGTATTCACAGTGTGGAGAGTATGGTTATGAATAAAGAATGGGTAAGAACATAGTATTTTATTAGAATTTTACAAAGTAGGGTGCTACTGAAAGAAAGAAAGAAAACTGCTAATCATCGTCATCAACAGGGAGAATAGATATGCCCTCCATTAGGTTGAAACCAGTCGAAGCCGAGTTGGTGCCAGGGGTGGGTTCGGTTGCTTCATCATCTTCTTCATCATCATCATCGTCGTCGTCGCTGTCACTTTCGTCATCTGCAAAAATGACAAACTGGTCAGCGACCATATCCACCACATGGTCACTTTTGATGTAATCGTCTTCAATTTCTTTCACCTTTTTACAGAGTTTTGTCCATTCGTTGGGACCCATTGCCGCAACTTTCCCGTTCACCAGCTCTTTCACCTTTTCAAAATTTCACGACACATTTTTACTGCTAAAATATCCTTTTATATTTGCCCATGCCATCTCAATTGGGTTAAGATCACGATGGCAGGGCGGCAAACGGAGAATGGAATGGTTATTTTCAGCCAGAATGTTGTCCACGCTGATTTTTGACGTGACAACGTCTTAAATTAGGTTGCGGCTGGGAGTCACTTATGAAAAAGTGTAACGCTCGGTAACGTTACGATGAGTCACCGAACGAGAGAGAGGCCCGCCGAATGCCTTGCGTCTCTCTCCCACTCAACTATATATGCGCTTACAATGAGAGCGAGTGAGAGGCACGCGTCCCTTCCACTCGGGCATGGTTAGCCCGCCTAAGAGCGAGAGAGACAGACATAAAAAGTGGAAGGGACGCGTGCCTATAAATTAATGTTTTAAATATAATTCTTTGTATAAATAAATGTTTTAAATTGTTACTATTATTTCATCCTTCTTCCTACTATACGAATGAATATTCACATTAAAATTATTTTACCACTCAAAGTCGTTGTCACGTAAAACTTTTTGTACTGGTCTTTATTTAATTTTATTAAATTATATAACTCCGGTTTTAACATATTTTCGCGATATTGAATCCCTTTTTCTTGGAGCCACTTCTGCATATATGCTTTTTTAGTATTGGTGTGGGGGCTGCCTCACTCTGCTTATTGTGATACGAGGCGTTATCGACGACCACAACCGAATTCGGTGGTATATTTGGCATAAGTTGGGAACGCAGCCATTTTTCATAATTCATGTTATCATGATAATCCCCAGACTTCGTGCCGGCTTTAAATAAAAGCAATGCATTGGGCACGACGCCGTTCTCGGATCCTGCGTGGACAATAACAAGGCGCTGCCCTTGGTATTGCCCTGATATTGGTTTATTCAAACCTTGGGTTGACCCATCCGACCAACCCTTAGTGGAAGCATGAGCTGAGTCCACATAAGACTCATCGGTGTATATGATGCGCCTACCTTCTTCCCTGAACTTTTTAATTTTTTGTAGGTATTCAATCCTAAGGAACCGAATATTCGTTTTTTCAATTAGAAGCTTTCGATTGCTTTCTGTTTTCTTCCATCGAAAACCCAACTGTTTTAAACTCGTCGTAAGCTGCGTTCCGATCCAGTAAAATTAATATCTTGTTTTAATTTTTCTCGTAGTTTTTCTACGGTCGGAAGCTCCTTATTTGTGAGATGGTAATTGTGGACACATTATTACGGATTGGTCAAAACTGTCAATGTCAGTCACCTTTTTCTTCCCCGATCTTTTTTTACCGGGAGTCCGGAATACGGCTATCAAGCCAGAGTTCTTTACTTCTCTTACAATTCGTCGCACTGTGGTGACAGAATTTTGTGGTTTCTGAAGTCCGCTCCAACGCTTATTTATCAGTCTTTGCTTCTTTTTTCAAAAAACAATAAACATTGTACACCATTTTCTAGTTTGCCTTTTCAATAGAATGTTCGCTTTTCGTGGCATTATAAAAACCACAAAAGTCAACGAATATAAAACAAAAACAATTAGCGACAACAAAGTCACAAAATTATAACAAAAACACTTAACGAAATTAGAACAACAATAACAAGTCAACAAAAATAATAAAATTGCACGTAATCACTGCAAGCGAGTGTACATAGGAGACAGCGGGACGTCGACACAGTGCGGGAGGCAAATGTCAACTGACCAACCAATCCTGTGTTTGTTACCATGGTAACTAGTGCGCCCCGCGTCCTCGTTCCGCATCACACCACCAAAGAGACCTATTTTTCGTTTCTGCGCATTCAAGGTCGATGTTCAAGAAGTTTGCCAGCTACTGTACATCGATTCGATTCGATGCATGATACTATATTATATCGAGTGTTTTTAATACATCGATGTCGTTCACTCGCGTATTGTATTAGTGATGCGACTCGAGTCAAATTTTACCACTCGAGTCATTTTACAATCTCACTCGAATACCATTCGAGTGGTCGAGTCACTCGAGTGGTTATTTCACTCGAATACCACTCGGGTGGTCGAGTCGCTCCAATGGTTCTCGAATCTCGAGTCATTCGACCACTTGGCTCATTGGAGGCACCTGATTGAACTCACCTATCACAATCTTTAGATATCATCATAGATTCAACAAGTCATGTTAAACAAGTTTAAGTAAAATAAAACTGCAAGGTTAATTAAAAAATCAGAGGTTTATTACAAGTCTTGCACCCGTATCACTTGTCAATTATTCGAAATCAACAAGTAATAGAAATTTAAATATAATGTTTTATCAGGAATTAGGTTCAACCAACTGAGTCATGTTGTATTGTTTATAAGCAAGATAAAATAAAACTTCATATTACTTTCAAAACAGAATAATTTAAGTTATAACAAATAATCATTTCACAATCAGATTTATTTTTAATTATAATTAGAGTTTAAAAATAAACAACGTTTTCCGTTAAACTTACGATGTATTTAATTCAGTTCTACTTAAAATATTGAAAACTTGTATTACAAAACTAAACACGTAATTAAAAATCACAGCTACTAAGGAAAATAATTTTATCGACTTTTTAAGGGTCCAGTCTGTTCCTTCTTTGGTTGCAAACTGAAGTACCGAATTTGATGTTTACCTCGTATGTGTGTAACAAGATTTGTCGTGTTTCCAAAGTCACCCTATGTATAAATAATTGTTACGTTACCCTAAGGTCTTCCTGATATCAAATAAATTAATAGTCGGTACTTACATTTACTACTACAAGAATAAAACTGATTGAAACCTCTTTAGGGACTTGCTTTTCTTTGTTACCTATTTTATTTGGTATGTGTAAACATGGAACAACACACAAATAATCCAAAATTCAAAAGTTTGAAATGCAAAGTTTCTCTTGCATCACTTAAAGCAGTTAAAAAGATGGGGTTTAAATATATGACCGACGTTCAGTCAGAAGTACTGCCGAAAGCATTAGACGGAGCTGATATAGTAGCGACAGCAAAAACTGGATCTGGGAAAACTTTAGCTTTTGTGATTCCTCTTTTGGAAACAGTTTTAAATTGTATCAAAAATCGTTTACAAGGTAAGAGATCCAAACATGTTATATTACAATATTGCTCTTTGGTTTTACTTAGAAGTTAAATCTATTAAACAACTTTCAGGAACTTTCGGTATTGTCATATCACCCACGAGAGAATTAGCAACACAAACATACAATGTTTTGCAGGAATTTATTTTGGAACTGGATCTAATCACATCTGTTTTAATAATTGGTGGTGAAAATCGCAAGAAACAAAGTATGGCATTATCACAAGGTGAGAGGCACTGCATGTTTGAATTCTATGCTTTCCTCCTTCATTTCAAATTAATTATAGTTTATATTGTTTACTTAGTCCTCTATACCAGTAGTTTCATCGGTCTTTAACTTAATGAGGAATCTTTAGTATATAAACTTGTTAACTTTATATTTTAGGTGTACACATAGTAGTAGCTACACCTGGTAGGTTATTTGACCATATGAGGTCTACGGAGTTTGATTACAGAAATATTAAATGTCTTATATTAGATGAGGCCGACAAGATATTTCAGTATGGATTTGAAGAAGATTTAAAACAAATTATTAAATATTTACCAAGTAAGTCTAGTGTGATATATTTGTGTTTTAAGTAAAGTAACTATTAACTCCAAACACAAACAGTATACAAAACACTTTTTGCTTTAGAGGATAGACAAACAATGTTGTTTAGTGCTACTGTATCTGAAAGGACGGATGCTTTAATCAAATCTGCAATGAAAGATGATGTGATATCAATAAATACAAGTGAGGATAATTTGAAGGCAACTGTGGAAGGTCTCAAACAAGGGTATGACTTGTGTATAGTGGGATTCATATTTTTTATTGGTAGAGCTTTGAATAAAGATTTTTTTTTAGATATGCAATTTGTGAAACAGAGCTCAGATTATGGTGGTTACATAAGATGTTAAAGAAAACTCAAAATCATAAAGTTATGGTATTCTTTTCAAGTTGCAAATCGGTTGAATTCCATTATGAATTTTTCTCAAGTTATTGTAATGTGTCTGCCTTATGCATCCATGTAAGTAAACAAATTAAATTTTTGAGATTATTAAATTCAATTATCAAATTCTGTATATTTAGTTTTTTGTTTCCAGGGAAAAATGAACCAAGCAGATAGGACTGCAATAATAAGACAATTTTTTGATGCAGATAAGAAAGCCTTATTTTGCACAGACTTGGCAGCAAGAGGTCTTGACATACCATCTGTTGATTGGATAGTACAGTTTGATCCCCCATCAGATGCAAATGTAAGCCTATAAAAATAGACCCTGGCATTTCATTTAATGCCAAACAATATTTATATGTTTTTTTACTTCTGCCACCTCCAGGAATATATCCACAGAGTGGGACGGACAGCTAGAGGTTTTGGTTCCAAAGGCAATGCTGTGTTATTGTTGAGGCCAGAAGAAGAGGACTTTGTGAACTATCTTAAAGATGCAAAAATATTTTTAGACAAGTTTGAAAGTTGGAGCAGTTTTTATAATTTACAATCTAAGGTAAATTATTGATATTATTAAGTATTGAAATTATAAAATCGCTGATAATGTAAAGTCACTGAGTGTTGTTTGTACAATAAATTTCTGTTAGTGATTTGATGGTAAACAGTGATAATATATATTATATAAACATCAGTTTTACATTTAAATGTTGCTATATTTAATGTGTAAATAACTACAACTGTGCTAGATTGTTACTTCTATGGTATATTGTATGCCTTATGTGAAATGGTGGCATTCAACTTTGAAAACCCGTGACCTTATAATTGTTTATTACTTTTTGTAATTTAAACATTAAATTGCTAGTTTTATTTTAAGAAATACTTCCGGAAAAAAATCTACTTGCCTTAGAAGTCAGGAGTGCCTCAAACCTTGTGGGTTTGGCTCCTGCTATATATGTGAGTGCTCTTCTAATTGAGCTACAGAGACCCTGACAGACCCATTGATTTTTTAAATTGTTTCATCAGTAATAATAAAGTACTTATTGGAATTGAGATTGATGATTGGGATTACAGTGAATTGGTTTTATTTTGAATTTCAAATAAATTAGGATGTTTATATTTTTGTTATTTAAGCAATAAACTGCTAGTTTTTGTGTCTAAATAAATCTTACAAGAATAAATACAGCTTGGTTCGGGTGTCAGGCTGGAATCAACCCAGATCCCTTCGCTAAATAGGGAAGTACTTTTTGCACTTGAGTTCTGAGACCTTGATAAAATCGTTGAATCTCTACAAGTAGGGTGCTACTATCTACAACATTCAATCCAATACTTTTACAAGCATCAAACAATTGATGAAGAAAAAACAGCTATATAGTTATTATAGTTTTGTTTAAGAGAAATTATTCAACTGGTCTTAGATGATCCCACATCGCCTCGCTATCCAGGCTAGTACTCTTCCAATTTTTCTTGAAATAATTGTACTTGTAAACTTAAGAAATACTCGGAAAAAAATACTATCAAGGTCATAGTAGCTCAATTGGAAGAGAAGAGGCTCGGAGAGTAAGAAGATGTGGGTTGACCCGCCTGAGAAAATTTGAATTTTTTCTTGACAATTTTTTTTTTAACTAAGTATAGTTTTATTTCTTTTAGTTAGATGCTGCTATGGAAAATCCAGTATTTTATAAATTGGCTACTGAAGCTTTTGAAGGTTATATCAGAGCACTTGAAGTTAAAAAATTAAAAAATATATTTAATCTTCTTACAATAGATCTAGTAAAAGTAGCAAAGTCATTTGGTTTGAAAGAAAGACCAGAAATTGATATTCGTAAGTGGTTATATTCATTAATAAAATCTCTATAATAAAGCCTAACAAATCAATGGTAATACATAGAAAATTTATTCCACCCAAAACTGATATTTTAGCAATTATAAAATTATTTGATATAATTAATTTCAATTTCCAGGTGTAGGCTTCAGTAAAAAACATAGACCTAGAAAAAGAATGGCTGCTATGCTTGCTGAAAAATCTGAGGGTTCAACGAAACATTTGAGAATATGAGTATGATTTTTATTAAATGTAAATAATGTATGTACATACTATTTATACATTAAATGTCATTATTAAAAACAATCAAAGAATTCGATTAATCCAATTGGGATTCAGAACTTAAAAACGTAAGCAAAGTGCTGAGGCAGAAGGCCATAGATATAATGCTTTGCATTGACTAGATCAATATAAATTATAATATATGCATCATGAAGTATCTTGGTAATATATTTAGAATGTAATTTTATATTAAAAATAAATATAGGAACTTTACACTTTTTATGCTAAGTTATTATATTTATAATTTACTTAGGAGAAACATTCATCTCATAAATGTTATTCCTTACAAGTTTCTCATAGCAATCTTCGTGGTTGTGTTGGTGATTCACTGCATAAATCATTGCATCTATAGTTTCCACAGTAGCTGGACACCTGTTAAGTGAAAAATACTGAACACACCTCCATGAAGTTTTGCCGTGGGTAGTTGAATGTTTTGTGTAAACAAAGTTCATATGGACCAGCTGTTTATGTCCCTTTCTACTGTATATATACTTGTATCGAGATGGCAATTGCTGACTATCGCTTGACCCATTCACCACAAGGGAAAGTGCACCTGAAATAATAAAACAATTATTTACCTTACTTCAATACATTAAATCAGGTTTTAGTGTAAACAGGAATTCTTTTAGCAACCCCAATACATACTTGTGTATGTATAAAGCACACACCTTTTAACTTGTTAATAAGAAATGCTAATCGACCGTCAAGCAGTAAAATCAATTTCCTATATTAGGTATATTTGATTATATTTTTTCAGTTTTAATAACTTAATTGCGTGAAAGATGCAGCGAAGTAAATGACAGAGGATAAGTGCGAAAGCTTCATTGGTACTTCGGAGACGGTCGTACTGTTAGGCTGCGGATGAGTTCAAACGCCTGGGCTTAAGAAGTTAAATTAAGGTCTCATAAAGATTGTGATGTAATAATACATTCCTAAACAATTTTATATAACATTGTTGTAGAGTCATATTAGGCGCGATCTACACCGAGATGATCACGACGGATAAAGAATACTCACTTCAAATAATTACTTAAAATATGTTTCACTATTTATAAATAAAGAATATAGATGTATGGTCATGTATTAGGCCCTTGTCACTTTCGGTATGAATTTAAGTTTATAAGCACGCGACTCGACGAGCTATATCATATGTGTTATTAACAATAACAATGCATAATTCGCCCTATTTTCCGAGTATGGTCAATGTGATATATTTAGATATAACGCAGACAACGTAACTGCATTAAATCAAGTAAGTTTCAAATGAGCCCTCAGTATTAGAATAGGTAAGAATGCTATTTTCTTTCATTATTTACAGAAACAATAAATTGACTTATTTCCTTTTTGCAGGAAAAGAAAAGGATTTGATAGTTATATGTTCTTTTATTAAATATGGATATAAAAATACAGTCATTTATCAACCAAAGCCACACTCGCACAAAAAGCTAAATTAATAAAATTCGTCTTTTAAAAAGCGCCATCACTGAACAAAATTACAATCTCAACAAGAACTGGTGTTAAACCTCATTTAATACATATCGTGATTGTGGAATAATATAAGGTTTAATATTATATAACGGATTAATTTTGGAATGTAATCGGACCTAAACATAGTTAAAATAGAAACCTTACGCCTAAACACACATCAAGAGATCATTCGTAATCAAGAAACCATTATAATGATTTATACCTATGAAATAAAATAAGCATCATAGAGAAAACCGCATGTTCAACATGCACATTTTCCATAGCTGTCACATAAAAAAATATATGTTCCAACATATTTCTTAAATGGAAATAAATTGTTACAGTAACATAAATTCGAAAGAAATATAAATGCTTTTAGAGCTCTCATTTAAAATTACATGTTATTTATAGTTAATCTACATCTGCAGGGAATACAAAGTAATTGTAACCTATGCTAATACAATAAATAGACTAGATTATGAGCAATAAAAGTCTCGACAATAATTATGGTCAAAGATTGATGGCACAGATCAAATCCAAATAAATATGTATTTATTTTGTTCTAATTTTAAAAATTGGCACTTGAGAGCAGATTTTGCTATCACAGTTATTTACTAATATTATTGTGCTTGTTTCACATTCCAACCCCGATTTATTATTTTATATACATAATTCGTACAGTATAATATAAATAAGTCTTTCAATACAATGGAAAATATCAAAGTCTATAGTTAAAAGAATTTACATAATATATATTTGGTCCCCATGTTTTTTGGAATCTTAGATCCTCTTTTTAATTTTTTCATGAGTTTTAAAATATTTTTAAAGATATTGTTTTATATCACTTTAAAGTAAAAAAATATGTATGAACTTTTGAAAAGATTATTAGAATGGTTACACATAATCTTAACACAGATACTTATGTTGCATAATAATCTCCCTGTAATTGAGAGACTTTGATTACGTCATTAATATGAATCTCAAAACATGGAGATTTACAAAATGGCATTTCACATGTGTTACACATGAATCTGGTATCACGTCTCTTCCCTATTTTCCAACATAACCGACAAGATCGTTGAGGGTATTTTTTTTTCCCATCTTCCTTTTGTGGAATGGTAACAAGCCTGTGTTCCAGGGAATTACGAGATAGATCTTCATTCATGGTATTCCTCATATTAGTCACTTTACCATTCACTAAGTTTTTAAGATCAAGAAACAGTGAGCTTAGGCTTGCAGAATCTGAAATCACGATGGGCATTTTCATTATAATTGTTAGTGTATAACAAGTGATTGGAGAGATATTAATGTTGAAAATGCCATCGTGTTTTCACAGTGAAGGCTTTGCAAAAGAAAATAATATTTGATGAAATAAATGATTGCATTTTCAACACAATCTCTAATCACAGAATGTTAAATGAATAAGCATTAAAAAGCAAAGAAAAATGAGAAGTCTAAGATCAACTAGATCCAATTTTCTACACAGAATTTTAAGACTACTTATAAAAGAAATTACTTACTGTCTTGTGGTGATTGGTATTCTAAAGGGATGGATAACTCTTTCTTCCCGTCTTTACTAGTATCAAAAGACTTGGGAGTTGTGCATACAGCTGGATCTGTTACTATAATATCCATATCATCACATTCTGTTTTTAGTTCCAAGTTATTTTCTGATGGGGAACAATCAATACTCTTATCATTTATATCTTTATCAATAATACTTGCGTTTTGTAAATGAGTATTAAATGCAGTTGAAATATCAATAGGTTTGTCTTCATATATACTTTTAAAACTATCATAACTATGTAACATTGGATTGTTCTGTTTGCAAAAAGTATTTTCCTTAATTTTGGCCCTTTTTTCTGAGCTAAGTATTTCTGAATAGTAACTTTTTTGTAACAATTCCTCTGACTTCCTTTTTAAATTACTAAGTCTTTGTAGCTTCTCTATAAATTGCCTTTGTTTTAATAATTCTATGTCATTGTTATGCATTGATTCCTCCATAACTGAGGAACTGGTTTCAACTGCTTCTGTATTACATGAATCTCCTGACAAACCATTTTGCTGGTCTCCACTATGCTTTGACAGATCCTGTTTCTTCTCTGCATCTTCATCATCAGTCTGAAGACACACAAGGGAGTAATCAGAAACATTTAAATTATTGTTATATCGGCGATGCAAATATTCTAACTAGCGCCTCAAGCGTCAAAATTGTGAAGCTGTCTAAGAACGACACTTTGACAATTTTCAATACAATTTACGTCACGGAAAAATTTATTTATTAAATATAAATCAGATTTATGTGGTTTATTGTTGTAAGATAATAATCATGTTGTCATGTAATTAGAGCGTCTGCAGGATACACAGAAGCAATGGTATCTGGAGAAGAATTATTATGAAGTGGAATGGTGATTTCTGTAGGAAAAAAATGAATAACATAATTAATGTACAAGCACTGGTGCAGTACCAGCACGTTGGAAAATAGTTTAAAGCTTGAAAATTATGAGAACACACGCTCATTGCTGGTGAATGGCTTGCCTATTCTTAAAGCAGTCTCCCATTTTTAACACGCTTTTATTAGTTTGACCTGTATGTTTGTATGTATATAACTGACTCGTTTGGGCTTGATTTTGCCCAACTTTAAGCAGACAGATTTACTTCAAAAGTTGTAGACTTATCAACGATCAACGACAATACAATATTTTGATAAGCTTATCTCATTTTCTTAATTAGGATCGCCAGGATTAATGATTTTAATACAAGTCCTCTGCTTGAGACCAAAAGAGATAGAGCAAGAGCGTGGTCTGCACAAAAGAAATCCTTGAATATGTTTTCTATCAAGATGAAACTGTTGACACGTCTGTACATAAAAGCTCGATATTGATTGTTGTAAATATATAATAAGTAGTTATTTGTAAACATAAAGTTAGTATAGAAATTTGATATAAAAAGCACCCCACGCTTTTTTATAATGAAATTAACTTTCTTTTCATAACTTTATTTTTTTAGAATTTTTGAAAATTATTTAAACTTATTGAGTTAGTATACTTTTTATAATAGTTGAATAAAATATAAATTCAAAGTTATTTTCTGATTTTTAGTTTGATTTTCTATTAAAGCGTGTTTTTTTAGTTTAAAAAACTGAATAACATATAACTATATTTTATTTCTTCATAATTTTTTTTTTTGAAACAAATGAAATCTTATCCCCGAATCTCCATAAGTACTACATTTAGTAACGCAACAGCATTTCGTATAAAGTGTCGTTCTTAGACAACTTCTAAATATCGCCGCTAAAGGCGCGCGCATAATCGTTGCATCGCCAACAGAAAACATAAAACTTTGATATGTAAGCAGCTTTTGCAATGGCTAGTGTTTCAATAAATATCTAAAAAAATATATTATACAGAGTGCCTTCATGTTTCTAAAGACATGTTTAGACTAGTCTCCCACTGCATCTGCATTCATAAATGACAACAATGCTGATTGGCATTGATAAAGTTCCAGAAAGAATAGTTGCCTGATTTGCCTTTGCCTTAATTTTAAACATGTGAAAAACAAGCTCTTGTCCAGAGGTTATTACAAAGTCAACAATGACTATTTAATAGACTGCAATGCATGAAAGTAATCTGTATTGTTTCAACATCACATTATTTATTACAGGTTTTGTCATACAACTATTAGCATTTGTTAATTTTATCACTATTACTGGTAGTTAGGGTGTGACATGCTCTCTTAAAACATCTCTTATGTGATGGTGTGTGGTGTGGGTCGTTATGTTTCCTAAAAGCGTTGAGTGAAGTGATGGCTGCATCATGCGTTACGCTCTTGAAAGAGTGCTGCCTTGGGAGATGGGTCTGCTTTAAACTACAGTATTATTGATATATACTTAATATTCATCTTTATGTTGCTTTTGCTGTGTTCAGCCCTAGGGAAGGTTTGTGCTGCAGCTTTAGGGACACTGATAGGCTGATAAAATGATTATACACAAATACTGATGCTAAAACTGACCTCTTTGTTAGTTAATCCTTTTATTTGTAATACCTCTGCTGTGCCTATGAAACTAGTGAGATCTTCTCGCTTCACACTGACTTCTCCATGGTACATGAATTGAAGTAGATCTTTCATAGCTTTGTGAGAAACATCTCTTAATACAACTGAAATATAAAATACAGGGTAAGCTGGATATTGCTATATTGTTTTAGCAAAAAATAGGTGTAAATAAACTATTACAAAGGTAAAATAATAAGTTAAATATGGTAAGGGCAGCTATTAATTACTTTTTAATAAATGAATTGACTGCAAAAGTTTATTAGAATTAAATTAACCCAATTTACTTATCAACTATGTCCTGCAATTAATTCAATTTAATTATCATTTAAAAATATAAACACTAAAATTTAGTAGTGACTATACAATAAAGCAGTCATTCTCAGTTAATTTTTAAATTAATCAGAAATCTTACTGAAAGACATTTGAATCTGGACTCTGTGGTAAGTGCAGGTTGGTTACCAACTTAGACCACTTGTACTGCATGTAGGACAAATTACATTATCTGATAAGAAAGTATTGTTTAAAAAAAATATAGTTTCATTCTGAGGAATGGTGAGAAAGAGAACCAAAGTTATTCAAAATTTAGATGGTAATTAGATA
This sequence comes from Calamotropha paludella, assembly GCA_927399485.1. Taxonomy (NCBI): domain Eukaryota; kingdom Metazoa; phylum Arthropoda; class Insecta; order Lepidoptera; family Crambidae; genus Calamotropha; species Calamotropha paludella. Next base: position 12,624,490 of record OV656815.1, on the reverse strand, counting down.
TTTAATTAATTTTTTAATATAGCTGTCTTTGTATGGTTTTAAATTTTAATTAGATTCTGGTGTGGCATTAGAAAATTGCACCATTCATCCTTGCTTTTCCACTTGCTATACAGTCTCACATGCTCAATGACAATATCTAGTTTATGTTTATGGAAGGAAGAATTAAGAAATGGAGTTCCACAGGTAATATTAACTTTTTTAACCTCTATTAAAACTGCTTCTGATTATGTAAACCCATACTTCCCACTCTCAAATATATACACATTCTTATTTCAACCTTTCTATTCATTCAATCAATCCAAACAAGTATATTGAGTTTGATGCCATTTTCCACTTCTGGGAATTAATTAGTTCTTAATTAACTATTGATAAATACTAATTGGTATATAAGCCAATACAATCAAAACAATTGCAGGTGTGAATTTGGTTCTCCTTGATATAAACTTATTTCATAGAATATTGAAATGGTGTAATTTTTAAAAGGCATAATTTAATATTACTTGCTAGCTGGTTATGATTAAAAAATAACCTACAATGCATATAAATGAATACTTTTTGATTAGTATACCAAGTATTTTTTGGAGTATCCATATTCTGCCAGATACAGAGAAAGCATGAAATATGGTTGGAGATAATCCACTTCAATTGTTAAACACTTATAAAAAGCTTTATTTAATTATGTCTTATAAGAATTTGCTTTCTTGTACATCATGATATTTAAGTTGGTAACAATTTATTAGTAAAATAAATCACTTCAATGATATTCACTTATCAACAAGTTCTTTTCCCAACGAATTATTCGTAAGTTTCATACAACAATTTTACTACTTTGAAAACTTACCAATTGGATGTTGACATGGATTTAATTGGAACATTTTCTTGAAGTAAGGCGAACATATTGATAATATCACTTTGTGTGCTTGTAATAAATGTCCTTCGACAGCAATAGTCACATCAACGAATTCACCATTACCCAATAGTCCAGCGAAACCTTTAGTAAGATTCCCATGGAAATTGTTCCAGGACAATGAGAATTGCTGGTCCATTTCTACACATATATAAGAAACATCTGGAAGATAAATAAAAGCATATGTATAGATTTAAAAATCTTAATTTTATCTGAAGTATTCATTTTGTAACAAAAGAGATTAAAATCGTTTAATTACTTCGCAGATTACTATTTCATTTTACAAAATATATCAAAATACGAAATACAATGACAGATGCGATGCGAATACTAAGCGGCGCGTCGTCAGTAGTGATGGGAAACAACACGAAGTCATGAACACCGTTATACGCTTTACCGCTGAGATAGCGGTAGTTTACTGGGTGTCAAATAAAACTAGTGTTCATGGTGGAATCCAAATCTTTAGTCCCAACTCAATATTGTATACTCTCTTCTTAACTTCACACTAAAATTGTTCAGTTGGTTGTAAATCCGGGCTGTTAGTTGGCCATACTAAGACAGCAACAGATTGTTAATCTATACTGCAGTATACTGGTCAGTAGTAATGACATCATAAATCGACGCCCTGCTGTTTAATTGTTCCAAAATATGTATTTTGAACCGCCAGCGCGTTGATGTCAGATATTGACGCTATATTTAAAATAGTGTGAGAGCGAGAGAGGGAGGAAAAAAGTCCTACAAGATGTACCAAATGTACCTAAACTTGCTACTTGCTACTGTGCATGTCACGTGATTTCAAAATCATGTTCAACTTATTTGCCGGAGACTATATATTTCGGAATACAGGCTGACTGAGTGTACAATATGTTTTGGGGCATTGTCGTGCTCGAATATCCAATTGATCAGAAAAATTGCTTCAGTAGAGGGTAATATTGCGCCTTCGGTAAATTCCTGTACTGGGATTGATCTAAGTATCCTTCTATGAGCCTAACTGGCCTTATCAGCGAACAAGCATTCCTAGATTTTAACATTTCCACCATCAACTTTTAATATCACTTTTGTAAATTTGGAATTGGATACCTTTAAAAATAATTTATTGGAGGCAGAGGCGTTACTAGGTAACAAAATACGCTGATGCATAACAAAAATACTGGGGCCCTAACTAAACTTGTACGGTATTCCCCTGTATTCTTTTCAACGAGTTGTATTGATTAAAGTTGTAATGTCGATACGGCAAGAGTCAAATGTAAAAAACACCTTCTAGTTTGACTGACGTAGTAGGTACTTAGTATAGGTGAAATCGCATTAAAGGGAGAATATAAAGCATTATTTACAGTTATTTAACCAATAACCACGATGACGATTACTACTACATGATATGAAGCAATAATTATGTGCCTAAACTGTGACGCTATAACGAGAATATAATATATAAATTATTAGTTTCTATAATTTTCTCAATTTTAATTGTAATTCAAAGGGAAAATTTTATGAATTTTACATACAAAATTTTATTTACATAATAATCCTTTATGTTAAATGCAAAAAAATATCTAGATCATTATTTTATCGTAATCGATTAACCAGCTTGCCTATGCCAAATTATGTATAGTTTTAACCGGTAGGAACTCTCAGTGCGGCATTACTACCTTAAACTAGTGTTGAAATCTATTTTATTTACGTTCCAAAGGTGGGGAATTTTCTAGCTAGTAGTTCAGTATGGGGTTTACTGGTCAGGGCTCGAGGGCCCATTGAGCTAGGGGGCCCTAGTGCTTAGCACTGCCTTTGCTTTATCTAATCAATTAAAAGAAGTAATTATTGTACGGAAAAAATATTTCACATCCTCAGCCAATCCTCAGCAACGGCTCTAATAACTTTGTCTTTTGATAACGTTTTGTTTTTTATGTTGACCTATCTTTATATATATAATTCTTCTGTGAGTGTGTATGTCACTGAACTCCTCCTAAACGGCTGGACCGATTTGAATGAATTTTTTTGTGTGTGTTCAAGGGGATCTGAGAATGGTTTAGATTCACAAATCAGCCCGGCAGATGGCGCTGCAGACGGTATCTAGGTTATTTATCTATACTGCAAAAATAACTGGCAGGACAACGTCTGTCGGGTCCACTAGTATAGTTGTATATCTTGTGAAATCGCAATTTTACACATTTTTTAAATCGGCTCATATTGGTTCAGTTCCTAAATAACCTTTGTTATTTCCCATCATGAAAAAAATTCTTATCAATAAACGATCAACAACAACAAATAATCGAGCGAAGCCCGGTCGCCTGGATACAGTTTTTAAGTAGGTGCCTGATTTTAAGGGAAACTTGGGAAATAATGAGATTTTTGTTTTATTTAAGAAGTTACACTTTAAACTACCATGACACAGAAAACTTCTGACTCTACCACCAGTTAGGCTTACCATTTAGTCAAAAGAATCTGAGACAGTGGTTCCTTTCCGTATCTTACATTTCTATTGATTACAAAAATCACTAATAATATCTTTAGGTTTTGTTTATCTTTTATTTGAGATTTTATTATGACCCTCATCTCTTTCGAAAAAAGATGTTTCCTGATCTATTGAGTCCTCTAGAAAGGTTTGATTATTTATCAAAAAGGTTGGGTCTTTGAAAACAAGGATTGAGTAGATCTGCAGATATGTGGTTCCAATTTTAAAACTTAAATTTATGTTATATATTTTTCAACGAGGATATCTTTACTTCTCTTTGTTTGCACGATAGATTCCACCACCACAACATCTAGTTTGTAGACACCTGCTATTGGAATCGGAAATTGCATTTATTTAGTATATAAGAAGTATAATAGTTATATAAGACAGAATAAGACAGCTTAAATGATGGTGTCATTTAAGCTGTCTTGTTCGATTTGCTTAACTATAATTACAAAGCAGCATAGCCGTCTGGTCTCCTTTAGAGTAGGATTTCACAACCTTTGACATTCAAATGTGTCGTAACATGCTACTAACAACAATAAAGGTAACGTCCTAAATCTCCCATACTCCTCACACAATTCGCACTCTTTTTGGAATAATGGTTTTTTACTGTGATGCGACCCGCTTTCTAAGAGTGTAGATTATAGCACTTTTTGGGTGAGACTTCCGTTCAGCAGTGGTCGTCTATTGGTGGAGACGAGGACCTTCTTTGTCATGTTTCCCATAAGTTATAATAATAGAAAACTAAATGAAAATTACGTATACGAATATTAGCTTGATGAGTTGGCCTTAAGTAGGTAAAGTCAAGTTTAGTAGGTACTAGCACGGGGCAATATGAACACTTGAAGATGAATAATCAATTTGTAAAAGGACAAAATAAAATGATTGTTATATGTGTGTTATATATTATATTTAACTGCTAGATTTCTATATCCAAAGAATTATTATTATATATAAAAATCAACATGTCACAGGTGTCAGGATGCTCGAAGCCATATCCCGTCGCTATCCGGGCGATTACACTTCCAATTGTGCTACCGAGACACGTCGAATTTTTTTACAAGTATTTCTGTCTTTTAGCCTGACAACTGTTATTTGTTATGTAAGGCTGGAAAGTGAAATTTGGCCGCGAGTTACCTCTTTAGTAAGTCGCTGCGATCGTGGTTCAATCCTGGAATTTTTCGCTTGCTGAGGTTTCAGAGGTACGAGACGCTTAAAACGTTGCTGCCGAGTGAAACACACAATTTCACACCTCACTACAGCGTACTCCCTGTAACTTATATACTTTCCAATCGTAACATCAGTATTCCCCTGCGCACACGTCTACTTCAATGCTACATTTGGCCTATAGTTCTTTATGGTTGCGAAGCTTGGACTATTAAAGAAGACCTACGTAAACGTATTGAGGCTTTTGAAATGTGGACTAACCGACGCATGCTCTCCATCAGCTGGACTCATAAAATCTCCAATGTTGAGGTTCTAAGACGTGTCGGTCAAACTCACAAGTTGATGCAGACCATCAAAACAAGAAAAGTTGCCTACCTCGGTAACTGCCTATTACGATGGGAAAAATTGTTGGGAATCGTCGAGTAGGCCGTCGGAACTGTTTGACCTCGCTAGGGGAGAAGTAAGGTTTTAAAAGCTGGTGTCCAACCTTCATCAATTGGAGAGGAAGAACAAGAAGAAGACAGCGAGGAAAGTTTTTAGGTGCAAAAAACCGCTTAATTAAAGGGTAAATATGTATCTTCCTCGCTGCTGGACATTTTTAATTTTATTTTTTTCAGATTTAACAAATTTTTAGAATGCACCTGAAAAAGCTTTTAAATTGGTTTCTATTTATTGTGAATTTATTAAGAATACCAGAGATCACTTTGACAGTTCTTTTTCGGGTGCGGTCTGAAAACGAAGCATATATTATGAAATCTCACCCACATTTGAAAGTATTTTGCTTAAGAAATAATATATTATGTTTTATATTTAATTTATTGCATTCACAGTTTATATCTTATAGAAATAATATATTCTAAATATTATTTATTCTTGCTGTTTGATGATTTAAGGAATTAAAATAATTTAATAAAACCAAAACGAAGTATTATAGTTTTAATTTAAAAAAGAATAAAATGTAACTTATAAACACTATAATGATTAATGACCGTTTGGAAAATACCATGTGTAATTTTCATTGAATCAAATGGTTCTAATTTTAAAATATTTTTCCACGTTAATGGATAAAACGCAATTTTTCACGCAGAAATTGAATGACGAACCAAACTTTAACGGGCGTGTGAGGTGAAAAAAAAAATCGAAAGCCTTTTCTTCTTTGTCGTTCTTCTTTTACATTTGCTGTTGTAGGTAAAAATATTTAGAACATGAAGAGGCGGTACATACCTATTTATTGTTACATACATAGTTGTAGTTTGAAAGATTTAAGATACTTGCTTACATATAGCATAAGTATCTAAGTTTGTCAAGTGGGTTAGTACAGTAGCGGTGGGTACCTACCACCCCAACTCGACCCGAGGCAGTGTTCGCTGAAGCTCGTTCTGTATTAACAGTGAGTACTATGTGGTATTAGAACAGTGGTTTGCTAAAACTTCTCGCTAAAGCGGTCGACGAGCAGTCCGTCTAAATTAAGTTTCATCAAAACTTTTAGAGAGTTCCTATTGCATTCGAAACTAAATCAAGATGTTATATATATCTATATATACCTAGTCCGGCTATAAGTTTTAATTACAAATGAAAATGCATTTTTTTATGAAGTAATGCAATATTACTAAAACTTATATGTTCATATTTATTAGTTAGAAAAAATAACAAAATATTCTATATGAAATGGCCACCTTTGGTTTTTTTACAGGTCTTTAATCTGTTTGGTCACTCATCTATGGATTTACGCACTGTTTCCATGGGATATTTTGCCACTGCTTGCTCCAGAGATATTTCAAGAGACTCGATGTCGCCGTGTCGTTTAGAGCAGGCCATGTCCTCTAAACCTGACCATAATTTGTAGTCTAAAGGGTTGAGGTCTGGGCTAGATGAGGGCCAGTTTTCAGCTCTTATAAAGTCCGGAACGCTGGTTTCAAGTCAGGCTTGGGCAGTTCGTGCCTTGTGACCAGGTGCAGTGTCCTGCTGGAAAGTCCACGGTACATTTTTTAAAAGTGTGTAGCTGAGAGGTTTAACAACACGATTCAAAACTGTATCTTGATACACTTTGGCTGAAGATTTCACTTCCTTTTTCCTTTCAGCTTTGTGACGTATTGAGAAGTCACGCCCCAACAAACCATCACTGACGCAGGATGATGACAACGTTGTATCTTTTGGACCACTTCAGGCGCTTCTTTAGAACTGTAAGTGTGGGGCATAGACCCCACTAGGGTGGACTGTATAACTTGGGTGGTGATGGACGATGGTAATGTCGGATGGCGCCGTAGGGATGGTGACGTCAGCAGGGTAGCTTCGGCAAGGAAAAGTCGCTGATTTTCTTAAGCTTGCAGTGAGGTTCGGAGGCTTCAGGTTTCTTCTTCTTGCTTGTTTCTAGGCTGGATCGGAAGCTCGGTCGGAAGTGATTTTGCATTGATTTGAGCCCGTCTTTTATTCGATATTTTTGGGTGACCCATCCAAGGTGGGGCAACCCATTTTGGGCCTCCGAACCTCACCCCCGCAAGTGCTTTCGCCTTTATTTTTGTCATTATTTACACATTTTCTTATGACTACGACTTATTTTCTAGTTAATATTATTTATACTTACTAAAATAACATACAATATTCATCATAGGGAGAGCGGGAAGCGAGTGGCGCCGCTCTCGGCGCGGGCGCTCTTTTATTCTACCTCGCCTCCCGCCTCGGTCATATATAAACTGCCCCGCTCGCCTCTGTCGTCTGCAGTCGCATAGCGGAAGGCGAGCGGGATGTTTCTATGTATTTCAGGTTAATAAATAGGCCATTCATCATATTTTTATTAATAAAGGTTAACTAGAGAAATATACTACAATCTAAACATTATTACGTAACTAAAATAAACTATTCTTAATCTCGTAAAACACACTTGACGAAAGGAAGAAATGCGATCGTCCTATTGGCGCACCTATAAGGAGCAAGTCCTGCTATCTGCGAACATGCGTTTTGAACTACACCATTTTCAGAACTTCACATTAATCATTTATGAATTACTTAATTTACGTTATAGGTGCTATTATATAGATAAACGAATCGTTTCGTCGTGAACAGTAAGCGTATACTTTATCATTTTGCTTATTGTGGTGCTCTTTAATCATGATTTTTTTTAAATTGGTTAAGTAGATATATCCGTGCCTTTTCTTTTTCTTCATTTCTAGACGAATTCTGGCTTTAAAAACATTATCAGCCTTTGCAGTTCTAGCAGCACGCGGCCGCCCCGAGGAAGTGTTGTTGTATCTGCTTTTGAAGTGTCTGGAGTATGACCGACGGCTCCAGACCCACTTTGTGCAAGGCGATCACTGCAATCCTATTTTGTAATCCTATGCACTCGCTCTCAAAGTGACGTGTGGACGCTCTGAGCTCTCGTGGAGGACTAAATTGTTGTTGGTTTGTGCGCATGTATTTATAAGCCACAAGGCGTTCATAGAAATTTTGTATGAAGAATTCGGAGCGTATTTTTAATAAAATTTTATTAAATATTTGAGGCATTTTAATATAAATATGAGCCGCAAAATTTCAAGGTTACATATTAGAGATTAAGTTTAATCAATATTTACAAAATATTTCTATGAAAAAATATTCAATATCCACTGAAACCCAGCACACGTTTTGTAGATATTTGTGCAACTTTAGATGAGTCTTTTATAATAATTATACCATATTTTATGTGTTTGCCTCGCAAACATTAAAGACACATTATCCATGGTAATAATCATGTAAATTTTTACTGTTTAAATAGAATATTTTCGTTACTATCAACCTAACCGTAACTGTCCTTTTTTCGCTTTTTGTTCGACGCAGTCTTAAGACCCCATTCCATATTATAATTTGATAATGAACACGAAAAAATCAAAAGAAGTTTTTAAAATAATAAACCCGTTTCAAAATCAAAATAATTAAAAAGTTTTCAGCTCTTATAAAGTCCGGAACGCTGGTTTCAAGTCAGGCTTGGGCAGTTCGTGCCTTGTGACCAGGTGCAGTGTCCTGCTGGAAAGTCCACGGTACATTTTTTAAAAGTGTGTAGCTGAGAGGTTTAACAACACGATTCAAAACTGTATCTTGATACACTTTGGCTGAAGATTTCACTTCCTTTTTCCTTTCAGCTTTGTGACGTATTGAGAAGTCACGCCCCAACAAACCATCACTGACGCAGGATGATGACAACGTTGTATCTTTTGGACCACTTCAGGCGCTTCTTTAGAACTGTAAGTGTGGGGCATAGACCCCACTAGGGTGGACTGTATAACTTGGGTGGTGATGGACGATGGTAATGTCGGATGGCGCCGTAGGGATGGTGACGTCAGCAGGGTAGCTTCGGCAAGGAAAAGTCGCTGATTTTCTTAAGCTTGCAGTGAGGTTCGGAGGCTTCAGGTTTCTTCTTCTTGCTTGTTTCTAGGCTGGATCGGAAGCTCGGTCGGAAGTGATTTTGCATTGATTTGAGCCCGTCTTTTATTCGATATTTTTGGGTGACCCATCCAAGGTGGGGCAACCCATTTTGGGCCTCCGAACCTCACCCCCGCAAGTGCTTTCGCCTTTATTTTTGTCATTATTTACACATTTTCTTATGACTACGACTTATTTTCTAGTTAATATTATTTATACTTACTAAAATAACATACAATATTCATCATAGGGAGAGCGGGAAGCGAGTGGCGCCGCTCTCGGCGCGGGCGCTCTTTTATTCTACCTCGCCTCCCGCCTCGGTCATATATAAACTGCCCCGCTCGCCTCTGTCGTCTGCAGTCGCATAGCGGAAGGCGAGCGGGATGTTTCTATGTATTTCAGGTTAATAAATAGGCCATTCATCATATTTTTATTAATAAAGGTTAACTAGAGAAATATACTACAATCTAAACATTATTACGTAACTAAAATAAACTATTCTTAATCTCGTAAAACACACTTGACGAAAGGAAGAAATGCGATCGTCCTATTGGCGCACCTATAAGGAGCAAGTCCTGCTATCTGCGAACATGCGTTTTGAACTACACCATTTTCAGAACTTCACATTAATCATTTATGAATTACTTAATTTACGTTATAGGTGCTATTATACAGATAAACGAATCGTTTCGTCGTGAACAGTAAGCGTATACTTTATCATTTTGCTTATTGTGGTGCTCTTTAATCATGATTTTTTTTAAATTGGTTAAGTAGATATATCCGTGCCTTTTCTTTTTCTTCATTTCTAGACGAATTCTGGCTTTAAAAACATTATCAGCCTTTGCAGTTCTAGCAGCACGCGGCCGCCCCGAGGAAGTGTTGTTGTATCTGCTTTTGAAGTGTCTGGAGTATGACCGACGGCTCCAGACCCACTTTGTGCAAGGCGATCACTGCAATCCTATTTTGTAATCCTATGCACTCGCTCTCAAAGTGACGTGTGGACGCTCTGAGCTCTCGTGGAGGACTAAATTGTTGTTGGTTTGTGCGCATGTATTTATAAGCCACAAGGCGTTCATAGAAATTTTGTATGAAGAATTCGGAGCGTATTTTTAATAAAATTTTATTAAATATTTGAGGCATTTTAATATAAATATGAGCCGCAAAATTTCAAGGTTACATATTAGAGATTAAGTTTAATCAATATTTACAAAATATTTCTATGAAAAAATATTCAATATCCACTGAAACCCAGCACACGTTTTGTAGATATTTGTGCAACTTTAGATGAGTCTTTTATAATAATTATACCATATTTTATGTGTTTGCCTCGCAAACATTAAAGACACATTATCCATGGTAATAATCATGTAAATTTTTACTGTTTAAATAGAATATTTTCGTTACTATCAACCTAACCGTAACTGTCCTTTTTTCGCTTTTTGTTCGACGCAGTCTTAAGACCCCATTCCATATTATAATTTGATAATGAACACGAAAAAATCAAAAGAAGTTTTTAAAATAATAAACCCGTTTCAAAATCAAAATAATTAAAAAGTAGTAGTGACTCAATTTACAACAAACCATATTTTTGTTCTAATCGATATAGAACTCTATGGGTTCAAAAATATATTGAAGTAAAGAAGACTGGAGAGCTCCTATATATTTTCTGACCTCTATTAAAAAAGCACGTTCCCGGAAGAAATCGAATGTTACTTGAAGAACTCCGTTAGACTACCAAAAAAGTTATTAGTTTTTAACTTTTTTAAAGTTGGATTTACAGAGATAGTACGTAAAAAATAACTTCAAGATATTGAGGCTAGGATGTGAATCGTTAATTTTTAGAACCTGTTATTAAAACAAAATGTAAATAGGTACCTGCCAGATCAGTTTAATGAATAGTTACATAAGTCTGAACATTTCAAAGCGACTTGTAGATATATTAAGATGGTTAAGATAACAAAAACTGCTCATTACTGAAATCTGACGATCAGCTTCAATGTTGCAATGTCTTTTACGCCATAACTTCCAGAGTTCTTAACCGATTTTAATATTTTTTATGTGGAATCGAATCAATAGGTTTAGAACCAGATTGTGACGGAGCCCAAATTTTGAAATTCGCAAAAATTCCCATCAAAACAAAAAACATAATTTTCTTTTTTTAGATATTACTTGATGCTTAGCAACTGCATTGACCTAGTGTACTCAGAGGGTAACTATTCTATTATGAATTCGGTTGCATTAGTTAGTGTTACTTTACGTAAATATTTTACTTTTGTATTTTTGCAAAACTCTGATTGGTTGATTAAACCACTAATCCTAAGCAACATAAATATCTGTATAATAAAAATTTGTTGATTGTCAAGTCGGTTTACGGACGATAACATTTATTTGCACTCGTTATTTCAAATACATTAATCTTACATTGATAGTTACGCACGATCATTTTCTTAATTGAATACTAAATAAAAGCAGTTAACTGTTTATACGATATTCTATATGAGTCATAATATTTTTTTAGTCATAATTGTAACAACCTATTATTACTGCACTCGCCGACCGATGCTACTTTTTTTAATAATCAAGCAACGAATACATGAGATTATATCGTTAATTTTTTGCCACAATCGTTGTTGTAATAAACAATGGAAACAACATGAACTTTTCACTTCACTTTATAAACAGTTGATAAAACAGTTCACGTGTAGGTTGTGTGCTGATGGCGTCTCTCTTTTAATCGGACGCATCGGCCGATGGAGTGGAAGAGAGATAGATGCGTTACAAGCCGAACGCTTAGGCCGATCGTTCCTCTCTCGGAGCGCGGAGCAAACGATGTTCCGCGCTCGGCTCAGGCGGAACGTGACAATGAGTCATGCTTTTTTGTGCGTGCATCCAGTGTTAATCGATTTATAAGACGTTATTACGTCAAAAACTGAAAAGTTGCCTAGAATGGATTCTTCATCTATTAATATTACGTCAGAAGGTATGCGATTGTTGCAAGCTGAAACTATAATTATAACTCAAAAAATAATATTGTTTTTTTAGTAGGAAACCAAAATAAGGATATAGTTGTACGTAAAAAAGAGCTTATTTTTTCTTATTATGTTGAAAAAGGACATGAAAAAATATTTACTAGTAATTGTTTTATTAAATAACGTTCCTACATTTTACTAAAATGAAAAAGAAAATTTAAGTGTAATTTATCAATTTAATTGAAATTTTCTCTTCGTTTGTGTTAGTCGGTTCAGTACCAATTTCAGTTTTTTATTATTTTGTCAGTGTCAGATTTGTTGGAGCGGAGCGAACGAAGTGAGCGAAGCTTCCATAGAACAGCTTCAATGGCGCAATGTCTGTTGCGCCATAACTTCCCGAGTTCTTAACCAATTTTAATATTTTTTGTGTGAAATCGAATCAACAGGTTTAGGACCAGATTGTGACGAAGCCCGAATTTTGAAATTCGCATAAATTCCCATCGAAACAATTTTTTTTTCTTTTTTTAGGTATTGCGCCCCGCTCCAATATATGGTGCTAGCGTAGCTTTATGCTTAGCGACTGCATCGCCTAGTTGGAGCGGAGCGAACGAAGTGAGCGAAGCTCCCATGGATCAGCTTCAATGGCGCAATGTCTGTTACGCCATAACTTCCCGAGTTCTTAACCGATTTTAATATTTTTTGTGTGGAATCGAATCAACAGGTTTAGGACCACATTGTGACGGAGCCCGAATTTTGAAATTCGCAAAAATTCCCATCGAAACAAAAAACAGAATTTCCTTTTTTTAAGTATTACGCTCCGCTCCAATATATGGTGCTAGCGTAGCTTTATGCTTAGCGACTGCATCGCCTAGTCTACTTTCTTGTCGCCAGATGTATGGATCGTATTGTATATAGGAAGAATCCAATATCTATTCTTATGGGCTATCTTTTTTACTGCCCTAACAACTTTAGATTTCAATACTCTTCATTGTACTGAAAAATATATTGTTATTAGCAAAGTAACTGTTTATTTCTTTTGACGTGACAACGTCTTATAAATTGGTTTGCCGGGTGACACTTCAAGAAACTGCGTTACGCTCCGCTCACGTTATGCGCTTACAATGAGAGCGAGTGAGAGGCACGCGTCCCTTCCACTCGGGCATGGTTAGCCCGCCTAAGAGCGAGAGAGACAGACATAAAAAGTGGAAGGGACGCGTGCCTATAAATTAATGTTTTAAATATAATTCTTTGTATAAATAAATGTTTTAAATTGTTACTATTATTTCATCCTTCTTCCTACTATACGAATGAATATTCACATTAAAATTATTTTACCACTCAAAGTCGTTGTCACGTAAAACTTTCGCCCGTATACCGACTTTACAGGCAACCAACCAGTTTTTTTATATTTTATTATTAGTATCATTAGAATCTTTAGAATTTATTATTCTTCAGTGTGTTATGCGTCAACCTATGTTTGCTTTTTTTTCGACTTTGATGCACACCTGCTTGGTAACTGATTAGTACCTATGAGAACCATAGCTTTGGATTCGAAATTATATGGTATTTATTATAGAGTTAACATATCGATAAGTTACAGGCTCTGTGATAGCAATTTATTTTGTTTATACAACTAAATCTGAAACAAAACTTTAATCAAACCATAGATTTATTAATTATAATTACTTATTGCACTGTTTGGGTAAAAGATGTCATATGTTAATTATGGGGAGAAATACTATCAACCAAATTAAATTGTGTCCGCGTAGATCTTAGGCAGTATGGCTATGTCTAGCTCCACCGACTCGATCGACCAATTAATTAAGTTCTACTAACAGCGCAGTCACCCCTACTTACTCCTAAGATGGCCCGACCGTGACGGGACACTTTTAATTTTACTGGTGTCACGGGTTAGCGATAAGCTTTCTCACTCAGCAGGCACGTACTTAGTAAAATGATACTTTACTCAACCAAAAAAAATCAACGTATAAACTAAATTCTACTGCGGAAAAAATATATATTTTAGATGATCAACAGAACTACACTCGTATATTCAGGGCATTGATACAATAACCAATTATACACAGCAAATTTTTAAAAGTTTCGACACATAAAAAATGGCGACATATTTGCTCTTTTAAAATTAAAGAATATGAATATTTTTAATTAAGACGGATAAACAATTCAATTTATTATATTTGCAAATATATACTACCATATATGGTATGTTTTTTACAAATAGGTATGTTTTTGAAGTCAATATGTTAGTGAAATTGTGATAAAACTGTGAAAAGCGAATACCTACCATGAAAAATTAAATATGTTTACTATTATGAATTTTTCTTATTCGTATGGCTTATTTTACCTTGTTGCATCCCTGTATGTTCAACGAAAGTATGCGATGAATGGGTTTCTTATTAAAACTGTAGAAAAGTTTCGCTTAGGCGAAGTTTTGCCTGTATTCTGTTAACATCGTGACAGATAAATTGTTAAGCGATGCTATGCTTTTCTACTCACTTAAAAGGATGTGTTTTAATATTGGATATGTTTTACGTGCTTTAGTTATTATGCAAAACTTTCGAACAAAAGATTTATCGGTCACATTCATAATACATTGATTACTTTTGGCTTTTTGGCAATGGCATGTATCCAAGGGCGTAAAGGTGAGGGCACCTGCCTTCCTTGAGATTGTATGCTTAAAAAATATACTTTGCGTTAACTTTTGAAAAATCCTCACAAGCTGCTGAGGACACAGCGCCGTAGAATCACCGACGATTTTACAGTGATGGTAGAACATACGTACAGTGACGGTATTAAACGATATAAGTACTAGTGCTCGACCAAATTTTAACTCAATATTTTTAATTTTTCAACTGAAGAATTAGCAATGATTGCCATAGCATTCGATGAAGATAGGATGCTATAACAAAAAAGAAGACGATCATTTTCTACATGGCAAAAAGAGAGAATGAAGGCGAATACCTTACTTTTTATAAGGAACTGTTGGATAATGAAAGCCAATTTTATACCTATTTTTCTTCACTTCCAGACTTCACCGAACTATATTATACATACCTATATTTTATATCTGATTTCTCTCTCCAGGTACCAGAAATGAGTTAAATAAAAAGGCATTACTTTTATGGAATCATTGTTTATTATAAATAACTAAGGAAAATAATTATTCACTGCAATCTTCCATCACTACTCTACTTAGTATTTACGATTCCCGAGGTTGTATAAGGCTGGATGAAAGTGAACAAATTCAACTCGTTTTTCGGCATTCATGATGGTGTCATGGATCAATGAAGCGCGAAACAAAACAATGCACAACACTATAGTGTAAGGGAAGGTAATGCGCATACGCGGGGGGATTTCGAACGGGGCGGGGCACGGGACATGCAGGACGGGGCAATATCCACCGTCAACTATTATTTTTCTCTTGCCGGCCCGTCCCGTCCGTATTTCTCGGTACGTATATTTTGTTCCTATGGTTTTGTATGCAACGATGTGAAGAAATCGTCCGGTTCCTTCCGGCACGAGAAAAAAAACGCGTCACATATGCAGAGACCTTTTGTTCTTATGTTTTTGCATGCAACCATGTCCAGAAATCGCCCCGTTCCTTCCGGCATGAGAAATAACACGTCACGTATGCTGCGAAGCTAAAGTTACCGAATCCCGCCGAGCGTTCGTACCTATACTCGGGAGTGGAAAGGAGTTGCGAGGGGTTAGCATTTAATTGACAAGTAATTGTTATGATTATTAAAAATTAAAGTTAAAAAAAACTAAAAAACAAACTTTTATAGTAAAGCGAACTTAAAAGTAAAAAATACATTTCAATATAACAATTAAGTTATTGTAAGAAAAGTGCGGGGTACTCGATATCGATTGTTGTATTTTTTTTATTTAATCATTTATTACTAAGACACCTTACAATTTTTTTTCGAAAAGAATAGTTAGTTTAAGACGAATGTCGTACATAGCATCCCACGCTTTTCTTACAATGACATTATTTTTCTCGATATAAACCTTATTGTTATATAGAAATTTTTTTTTTTCTCTTTAGTTCGGTTTACCATTAAAGCGAGTTTTTTAGTTTTCTTTAACAACATATAATTTATTTATTTTTAAGTATATCTGAGCAGATAGTAGATGATAGAAGTGTTTTTTACATAAGTCATGTCATTTTTTTATATTTTTTTAGTAAAGAACTAAAAAAATATAATAGGTATTGAGATTTTTTAAAATCCATTTCAATATTTTTTAATTGTTATATTGTCATCGGTCTCTGATAATTGTGCAAAATTTCAAATTAATCTGAATCCTTTTGAAGTGGGTGAAAATCGCGTTAGAAGTTAAAAACATGGTTGATATCTACAATGATTGAAGATCGATTAAATGGGTTTAGTATACTCAGTGTACATAAAATAAAACTTGTAAATAGTATGGGTGATTCTTACACGGGAGACGTTATCAACAGTTTTGCTGAAGATCCTCAAAAGTTAATTTTAAAATAAAAGGCGAATTAAATTATTCAAATAAAATAAAAATGCATGTTGAAATTTGTTTTTTTACTTGACTAACGATAATACACACTACGTACTTATTTTACACCTTATGTTTTGCGTAGGTGTCTTCGAGTAGTGTATATGACAAAACAAGCGCGGGCAATCCGAGCTGAAAAAAATTACATTGCCCCACGGGTCATAAGCTGTGTACTCCCTTGCATGTATCTCTAGAGATATATAGAGAGAGATATAGAGACTCAGATACATATTTAACAGTACTTAACAGTTTAAGCATACTTAACTGCTTTTTATTTACTGAATGAACAACCTTAATCTTGGTTTTATTATAATTGCAGATCGTGCGCGATGAGTAAATTTACTAGATAGAATTTATTTTCAGGAGGACTTACACTAAACATAAGTGATATTTTTATTTTTTATGACCTCATTAATAATAGTTATGCCTATTCATTTTTTTCGGCATAAAATAGAAGATTACACATTTTTTACTTTCCATTTGATATTTCTTTATTGGTATTGCAATGTGACTGAATAATAATGAATGGATAAATATCTATAGTCCTTATTAATTGTATTAAGTTTTTGTTTGATTTTGATTAATGTTGGTAGTTAATATTAGAAGTAAATTATAAACTAGATAGTAGTCGGTGAACCGGAAACGTGCCTAGGTATTCTGTCAGCACCGAACGCAATCGTTATGTAAGGTTATTGATTTGTAGCTGCTCATGATTTACTAGATGCCAGTATTTTGCGAGCTTGGAATTATAGTCGTAGACAGTATTATCTGCATTTTACTGCATTCTATAGTTACTTTCGGTATTTTAATGTGGCAAATTGCCAAAAAGATCGTACTTTAAAAAAATGATTTAAAATTTTAAAACACATACAATAATTACATTATGCAGGATTTCGTTTTTCGATTCATGGAAAGAATCAACGGATTCATCAAGATCTCGGCACTCGCTTGGAAAATGAGCGGCTGTGGGTTCATGTCCCGCCTTAAGCCTGTTGAATTTTTCCAGTAAAATAGCTTGAAATATAAAATATCTAGCAATTAAATGCTTAAATGAGGAAAAAAATTAAAAAATTTAGTATCAGTAAGTAATATTGCTAATTCCTACATTAAGCGTTGAAGCATTACATATATTGCTTTGAACTATTTAAAATGTAGCAGTATTGTTCAGCATATTAAACTTTTTTGGGTTAATGAATATCTTATATAAGGGTAAAAAATCGAGTTAGAATTTAGAACTACACTATATCTGAATACCAAAATGTATTCGTCCTACATGTTTTCTCTCCAATGATGTTTTATTTTCTTAATTTATTTCTATGTTGGACAACAAACGGTTATAAGTAAGTGCGTCGTCAGTGCGTAAAACATAGTTAGTTTGGGTTCAGGTCACGGCGTGTGACCTGAGAAGTGTGTGTGTGTGTGTGTCGTCAAACAATAAATCAGGTTAAATTAATTTGAACAGTTATTTAATTAGAATAGGTACTAATATGTATTTCTATTTTACAAAAACAATTTATTTTGGTGGAGTGGTTTGCATAGCGGTTTTCATGGTAACGCTACTCGGCAGTCACAGATTCGATCCCCGGCCGGATCAATTTAGAAAATGATCTTTGGCTTGAGTCTAGGTATTGTGGTATCGTCGTTGTTTCTGTAACGAAAGAACGAGAAAAACACATCACAATGTATGTGATGTGGTGAAACTGTTAGGGATATTTTTCTCTTTTTCTTAACCTGTTGATCGTGAGAAAAGATAAAGTATAGATGTTTTGATTTTCAACAAAAGCTCATTGTTTATTATGAAAGGATATTAAAAAGTATGTATACCCCCACTCAATAAGTACCCATAGTAAAGGATAATACAACGTAGTGTAAAAGTATCCGCTTGTGTAATCCGCAGTCTTGGGGTCCGTCGGCGCGGTCACTAGCCGAGGCTGGCTGCCACTGACAGGTAATCGATGCGGTTTGCTAGTTTATTTGGCTATCGGTTCCGTTCTCGACATGTGTATCTACTCGATATAATCGATGCTAGCCCCGGCGTAATATGGTTATGAATCGAAGCGCATTCGATTACCGACATCGATACTGTTGTGCTTTGAGCTCTAAAGTTGTGTTTGTGCAAAATGTGTAATGGAGTTTTTGAAGCGGCCTATGCCTATGGTTGTAGGGTTCTGCTTGTCTTAACTATTATACTAATTTAGTTATTCCTTTGGTACTTTACATGAAAAATGCGAACATGTGAATTGACTTCATAATATAATCATATAATAATAATCTTTTTTTGTAAATTTCTTATAAATATTTTGTATACAAATTATAAATTTATGTGGGTGTGTTTATATATTTAAAGTTACAGTTAAACTTTCATAAAAACTTGATAATTCTCTTTTAATGGGCTTCACATGTTTTTGGCTAATATGACCAGTTAACTGCCCGTAAGCCTTAGGTAAATAAGACCGCAGATTTGTAAGGTATACATTAAATTTATTGATGTAAAGAAAAATCAGAAATTCACAGAATTGTGTTAATATTTATTATATTACCGGTATTACATATTATATTAAAAATGGCTTTCACCAACAGTCACAACCAATGATAAGCACAAAATAAAATTAAAATGTTTACATTGCTTCTCTGCCAATTACTTGAAGTTGAAAGGGAGAGAACGAAGTTTTAAATGCGTTTAGCGGTAATCGTATTTACGAACCGTTAGTGAAATACTTCCTGAATATCTTATTTTTCACCTCTCTGCCTTTCTTTTACACAAGATATGAGAAATCAAACTAGAACATGACCTCATACCCTATCGGCCAATTTATGTTCCCAATGTATAGAATCAAGCTATTAATATGACTGAAAATACCGAAGGAAAAACAAAGGTATTAATACTATACAACAATTTTCAAGTTACATCAAAGGTGTAGATTGAGTTTAGGATAGGTTTGATATCCATACAAAGTTTAAGGCGACCCATTTACTGAACACCGGCTGTCGGTACAGCAAAGGCATCGCCGGAACTTCACTGTCCATACTAAGGGATTTAGGCAGCTTAGGGGTTCTACCTGAAGATCAGAGCTAAAATCAGTTTATTTATTTTTGGAGAAACATCAATGATATTATTACATAGATAACAGGCAGGCACAGATCAGCAGATGCGACACGAAGATTCGAAAACATCTGAATAAAATATAGAATATCAAAATCAATCAAGCCATTATTCGAATGTTTTTGTCAAGCAATACTGACTTATAACGTTATTTTTTCCATCAAGTAAATTGACATAATAATTTAATTGCTTACTATCTTAGATTTTTGCCGCGTTAAATGCTAAACTCTGAAAGAGATTTCTATTTTAAATTTAACATTCGACTGTCACAATCTTATCTACACTAAAATTTATGGGAGATAATGTTTGTAAGGTTGGATGGAGGAGGTAGAATCTGAAACTACTCATCCCATTTCAAAAATTCTTGTACTATAGATTTTAAGACTGGACAAAGGCTATTTTTTACTTAATAAAAGGGGCTTTACGAAAATTTCAATAATGTAGAGCTACTTACAAATACATTTAAAATCCTTAATATCGAGTGTCTTATTTTTTTATAATAGAACAAAATAAATGAGGACAGTTTAAAATAATGCATTAATATTTACTAAAAGTTTAGTGATGCTATATAAACAACTAAGTATGATAGTTATCTTGCTATAAGTATGTTACTCGTACTTTAAAAACTAGCTGTTGTAATATGTAAATAATAATAATTTTAATACAAAAATACTAGAAAATAATTGTCCGGCTTACATGTTATTTTCAGGTGGGAACTGAGATAAAATTGTGAGCCGAGTCCTTTTTTTTGTATTGGCTAGTCATTATTTTTTAAGTTTTTTTCTATAAAATAATTAAAAATTGCAAAAAAAAAATATATAAATCATGTATAGATTAGTTTTTAAATTATTCAAATCGAACATTCCATTTAGAAGATATCATGAGTTCAAATTATATATATAATTTGAGTATACATATATATGTACTGATCAACACTGCCCCTCAGCCCAAGCCCTTGGACCCAGTAAGCTGAAATCTTGGAGAGCTTTCTTTTGTGATGTAGGCAAGGGATAAGCCATGATTTCACGAAACTTGAGTTCTGAAAGGCTGAACAGAGCAAAAAACTTGTATAGGTTTACTCACTGGTATAGGTTGTATAATATCTCACATATTTGAAAATTTAGATTTTGACTTTTTCTACAAATAAACTAAGACGCATTTTAAAATTTTTGGAAAATAACTTGAAAGAGGCAGTTAAAGGAATTCTTAAAGTCTTGCGTGTTTTTTAATTGAAATATTATTTTCTGTAGCGTCCATCTATAGTTGGGACTTATATTATCCTGTTAAAATAAAAAGACTTATAGTATTGACCTATTATACAACTAAAGTCGCCGATTTGATATAATTTTGCATATTTTTTACGAATACTATAAGGCAAAAGTTTATGACTCTTTCACATCAAAACTACTGAGCAGTATAAATTGAAACTTTACAGATACATTAAGGCACATGGAAGATACAAAGAAAGAAAGCCCCAACATAACAGAATAACAAAAAAGCTAACGACGGACAGCCATTTACCTATAAGTCCTCGCAGATAGATATCAGAATAAAACGAATCCTATATTATGGGTAAAACGGGAAAGATAATGTTGTTATCTAAATACTGTTTTCCAAAATTCATTAGGTAACAAGATTGTTTGAATAAATTTTAATAGAAAATACTGGAAGAAATCAACTCGGCTTATAAGTTATTCTCATATAACATAGGTTAAATGTTTCATATAAGATAGCATTGAAAATGAAAATATATAAATATATAACATTGTTTGTAGTTCGTATGAGCTGTGGTGTCGGGTATAGAGTAAAATAACCTCAACCCTTAAAGATGATGTACAAGGCGACTAATTTCACTAAAAATAATCACCACGCACCTCATGTAGACCAAGAAAGACCAGTAATAATTTCCGAATTGTGATCTTTTATTTAGATCTCCGACCCGCCTGCCAAGTGTGGAGATACCGGCAAAATCTTCAGTTCGGGGGAGGATTCTGTCCAGCAGTGGACGTTTTTCGGCTGAGATGATGATTATATAAGCTTTATAGACCTTACCCATAAATCACCTTCAACTCAAGAGTTAAGTGAGATAAGTTTAATTTCTTCGGCAAGTAGTTACGGGGAAAATGGGGAAGGTTTCAAAAACTAGAAACATACGCGTTCAAAGCTGTTTAAAATAATACTTATTTGTTATTCAAAGTTGCAAAGTTGAGATTTGGCCGCGTTACCTCTATAGAAACCCGAGCCAACGAAGGATTCTAAAGATAGAATCCTAAGACGCTAAAAACATTGCTGCCGAGCGAAACACACAATTTTTCATCTCACTACAGCGAGGAAAATTTTTAGGTGCAAGGAAAACAGCTTAGATAAAATGGTAAATTGGTTTATTTAAATAAAAATAATAGAGGAAATGCCAAAATTAATAATAGTAAATATGATTTTTTAAATATTTCTTTTATAAATGTAAATTGATTAACAATATAGATCACCTTGATAGTTCTTTTGCGGGTGCGGACCGAAATCCAATCATATGTTTGAAATCTCACCTACCATATATTTAAAATTCTTATAATAAATAGTATATTCTAAATATTATACGTTCTTGTTGTTTTTATAATTTAAGGACCCAAAATAATTTATAAAACCATAAAGGAGTATTTATAATATTAATTTCAATAAGATTAAAATGTAACTTATAAAGATTATAATGACGATTCGGATCGTAGCATGTGTGTTTTTCTTTGGATAGAAAGGTTCTAATTTTAAAACACTTTTCCACGCTAGCGAATAAAACGCAATTTTCCATGCAGATATTGAAAGACAAATCAAACTTTTTCGAGCGATTGACGTGAAAATTATTTTCTAAAGCAGTGGCAGGAACATTCTGACAATAAAGAACTTGATTTTACATATAAGTGTACTAAGGGACATATTCATATGTTATGTTATTTAAAGGAACATTGGATATTGTTTTTTTAGAGGGCGCTAAAAAAGTACGCTACGCCCGTAGCGTATTGTAACGTTGTGTAAGAAAAATGTAAAAAAGTTTTCATTCATTCAATTTTTGTCTATGGCACCTTGACGAAAAAAATATAATTAAATAAACGTAGAATCACCATCAGTCGAATAAATCTGACCAACGGTATTAAAGTTATCCCGATAATCCGGTATTAAAGTTTAATCAATGAAACTAACAACTTAGAAAAAGAGATTGTTAGAATAATATGAATATCCAGTTCATATTAGAAGTAATATAAAAGTCATCCATATAATACAGATAGTATGTTGATTGGTGCCAAATTTTTGCAGTTTGACAGGAAACCAAAGTATCCGCTGAACTCGGAAGTACGAGACGTGCTTCAGAGGTCTCGGGAGCGGCGGCTGATTGGCCTATTGTGAGCCCTCAATAGTCCATCCCGCGGCGCCAACTCAACCGTTTCATGACTCATTCGATGCCCGACCATTTGCGTTTCCAAGCTTTGCTTGTAGGAACTTTAAAAGCTCTCGCCCTGAATTGAAAGCAAGTAGGAAAGTATTTGTTAAAGATAACACTATAGACGAACAAATGGAAAATAAATTAAGGAATATTTTTTGTAATTAATAAACGATTTTAGCAGTGACAAAAAGTAAACGAATGACAGTAACATTAAGGTCTAATTTGTCAAACGTTAGTTAAAATTGATTTCACAGTTATCGTATTAATTGTTTCACAGTTTTGACTTTTTCTTTAACTAGGTAATAATTTATCTGACTGATAACTTCTATGTCAGGATTGAAAAATTAGCCCCTAAAGATATAAATATAACTTGTGGAATATACAGTCATGTGAGCATCAATAAAATGACAGTATTTTTCAATGATAGGTGATAGGTAATTTTTAAAAGTCTATGTGTAAGAAATTAAATATATTATTATAATTTATTAAAATTCCATCAATTTTTTTTATTGTAATTCATCTTACGTACACGAAGATTTTAAAATGGTACATAAATGAACATTCAAATGGAAAATAATTTAGATCAAAGAAGTTAGTCTAGGGCATACACACTAAAATTGACACCCAGCTTATCCATAATACTTACTTATTTCGTTAATAACACTTTAATCAATCAGTAAGTGATTCTACTGGCAGCCAATATCCCAAGTGAAAGGAGCTCAATTAAGGTTCGACGCTAACACAGAATAAATCCGTCGTTCTAAAAATTTTGCCTTTAGAATAACGGCAAAGATGACAATCGGGATGTAGATTACATCCTTCCAGAGATGGATTTTTGCGAATTATTTCTATAATCCAATCTGCGGCACTTCGAATCACGTTTGAGGCGTTGATTTTACTTGTCGCTTTTTTCATAGACTTTGTTATTATAGACCACAAAAAACAGATGTTGTTTTTACTGCGTATCTTGGTGCCTTTTTTAAGAAGAATGATGTAAGAAAGTATTTTTTTAAACTAAACTTAGGGTAACAGTTGTATTTAAATTTTGAATGGAACTAAAAGATAATATCTTTATTACCTATTGGGTAGTGTACGTTTTGTAAAAAAAAATCCTGGAACATAACGTGAATAAAAAACAGCGGCTTTAAAATACACTCTATCGTAAAAAGGGTCGCCAAAAACCGGAAATTATTCCTTAATTACATAAGATTTATTTGTGAAGTGGTTTTTTACTAAGTAAAGCTTACATACCGTACATTTTCGTAGTACTAAACTTAACTTAGCAAAAGATATTAGTTCGTAAATGTTATTGCTTCTCTGTGAAAAGGCAGAATTTTAAAACAAAACTTGTGAATAGGAGGCAATATGTAGGAAACATTCACTGTTTATGAAGAAGTACAATGCTGGCTATTTTTAGTGTCTTTTTCGTTTTCAATGTACTATTAATGTCTAGCGGCTTTTTGTCTTCACTGATGCTCCATGCAGCTTTTGGGGGATAGACAATAGGCATCTTTGACAAACAATTGTCATATCGGTACTGATCATCTGTAAAAGTACACTCTTAATATTGCATACTTATATAGATAGGTATGATGTGTGGAGAGATTGATCTTTTCGATATAAATATTAAGATATCAAGTTTTCAAAAAGTCGACTGTCATATCGGCGTACTAATATAATTTAATAATAGTTTATAGCGGGTTGATTCTTACTTAACTTTTAGTGTCAATAGAACCGAACCGAACCGAACCGAACAGAAGAGATTTCAATATACCACTATTAATACATATATTGAATAATGCGCTGAGAGATTGATCTAATCAATACAAGTTCTTGAATTTTCTATATTGTGTTTTTACTATGACTTGAAAGGGGCAGAATCTGCGCGCATTACATTTCTCGATGTCGGCTTGGAATATTCCAAGTTCAAAGTCCTTACCATCTTGTCTGAGTTCTCCATCAACACGTCTGCTTCGGACGTCTGTAAAGAGGTTTTAAGATAAAAAGCTCTTGCCGGAAAAGCTTGTACTAAAGGTTACCGGATGTAATGGGCGTGAAAGAGATGACATCAGTTGCGCCGCACTTGGGTTTATTTTCATAAGATCGTATCGCGGCACCCATCTTCCAACTTTATTTATTTCTTACTTAGGTTAAGATGTTATTAGTATCTGCTAAGAATCCTTGCAGTTGGCGTTTCCCAGATTTTTCTTAGTTTAAACCACGCAAAGATGTTTTTAAATAATTTAAAATTAATTTGTATTTTTAATAGACAGTGGTGGAGCTTTTATGCCAAAGTTTTATGCTAACTATTTAATAAAACTATTGAAGTCAGATTTCCGAAAGGTTTTTTCTAGATTTAAATATCGTTCTTGGATAGAAGTCTTAAACATTAAGTAAGGATTAAACATAAAAAATAAGTAAATTCGGTTCATGTGGTTTCTTTGAAATAGTTCACCCGTTCAATTTACAAGTTTGTATGTTATTAAGGTTCTTTTGATATTCAGTAAGACTTTTCTTACTTCGATTACAGATTTCACACAGAATTTACCCAAAAACAAATAATAATTAGAAAGGTAAATGTATAACTGTCATACATGCGGTAGTTGTGTAATATTCATTTTAATTAATTGCTTTTCTAATATTTATTATAAATATATTATTTGTATTAGCTTTTCGCACTCCTTCTCTCTTATAAACTTTCACTGTGCTAAATTTTAAACAACGTCAGCCATCTGCCTAATTTTATTAAAAAGGGGTGTAAAGTTATTGCTTCACTTTCTGACGTGTGATAGTCGAAGAATGTAAAATGTTTTACATTGTCTTTTAGACGACATTAGTTTAAAAAACAGCATATTCTATCAAAGTTTAACTATTGCAAGCACACTGCGAGCGAGTGCCAGTTGGCGGTGGTCACGGTGGGATAATGCCTTGTCTGAGAGGATTATGCATAAAATGATTCCGCTTATCGTCGCCTGCCTTCTCACCGACACTTTTACAGAGACTTTCAATTTAACGAAAACACTGAAATCACTTGCTTCTTTTTATTACATAAATATACTGAATGAATCACCAGCTTCCCTTATCTTAACACATAATCCCATTTTTTATCGGTTAACCTTCTTTATTACACCATAATTTCTTCTTCATTTGAGTTGATAGTTTATTAAATCACTATCTGAAATCGATTCGTCACTTGTTTAAGAGTTTATAAAATGAATTTCTTTTTAATTTAATATTTATTTCTAACAAAATTTAATGAGAATATGTCTATAAAAAAAGAAATAACCTACTAATAATATTTTTTGCTCTGTTTTTGCCAACACCCCACAAATAATGTTTAAAAAGATAAATTATTATAATACAAAAATACTAGCAAAAATTGAGTTGATTTTTTCTAGTATTTTTCTATTATAATAATTTATCTTACAAGATCGCACTGAAAAATGCATAAAATAAATAAAGATTAAAAAAAAGATTAAAAATTTGTATTTTATTTTTTAAGTACCTAAATATATAGTTTACTGAATTTTTTAAGGAAGGATGAAGGATGTTGAAAAGCGCTTGGTGCGACAGGTAGGAATATCAACCAAGAAAGGGTGGTAGCCTGCAGTGCGTCTGGATGTCCGATGGAAAAAAAGAGATGGCGGTATGAGCAGATGCAGCTCTTGAGCACACTCTCCAAAGTACAGTCTGTAGAAGACCGCCAGACAGGCAACTTTGCGGCGATGAGCTAAGGTGTGAAGCTTGCTCTTCACCAATTTGTTGTCCCCGATGAGCCTCTCAGCTCTGCGCTGAATCGTGTCCAGTGCAGCAAGTTGGTATTTTGCTGAGCCATCCCGAAGGTGGCAGCAATATTCCATGCAAGATCGGACTTGAGCTTTATAGAGTGTGTGTTAGAGCTATGTAATATATTATTCTTCCGATAACATCGTATCGGTCTGAAAGTGTAGTTAAAGCTAAATACTTACTTAAATAACTAACCGCAACTAATTTTAGAGGTATGTTACATTTCATTTGAATCCTCTTTAGATAGCTATAAAGACTTTCTTCTATATGAGAGTTACTGGAGGGAGACTCTGTACCAGGGTCGTCTGCTTAGGTACCTCCGTCTTACCTATTTCTGCCGCAAAGCAGCAGTGCTTGCATTGCTGTGTTCCGGTTTGAAGGGTAAGATATGGCAGTGAAATTACTGGGTACAGTGACTTTACATCTTGTGTCACAAGTTGGCAACGTACACTGTGGTTCTTGTGGGGGTTGCAGTTTTGCTGCGAATCTCACAAGAGCCACATGTATTATAGGTGACTGTTACCACTTACCATCAGGTGGGCAGTTTGCTTGTTTGCCAACTTTCAGCAATAAAAAAAAAAAAAAAAAAAAAAGAGTTTCAAACTCTAAAAGCCACTTTTTAGTTTACTTATATAAAGTTTAATCTGGGATATCTCTGGAGTTCAGAAATATTATCGTTCTTTTTGCGGATTGTCAAACTTCAGTTGACAGCTGAGACAAAGTTGCGAATCAACTTTTTATTCTCGCCGTCTCTATTGGATCACTTCTCGGAAGTTTCTTCGAGTACCGATGGAAGCCAACAGTTATTGATTTAAAACAGACCTAACTTTTTCACGTGTCAGTTTTATTCAAAAAGTTTGGACAGGAGAATTTTTTTCATTATATTATATTTAATTTTCGAATATGCTACCTTAAAAAAAATCTTCTCAAGCAGTAACCTCAAAGCTTATATTTGTTTAAATTGGGTACAGTTGAAGACAATAAAAGCTGTTGACGCTCACAGACACATTTTCTCAATGTGTCTATGAGTGAGAATTTATTTATGCATTTAACAGCAAAATTTTTATATCTTATAAAACATTTACTACTACTTATATAGTCAAAAAACGCAAAAAATCATGAATTATATATTTTTATTGTTGATATTATCTTATGAGTATCTTCGAGCCGGGTATGACGCGCAGCGGTTTAATCTAACAAAATATAAATAACATAAAACCATGTATTTAGAAGAACATGATTCATATTTTCTTTTAGTTTCATAATATCAAATAAAAACATTGTATTCGATTTTTTTATTACCTCAGATACATTAGTTAATAAATTATTTAATTTTGTTTCATAAATACGGAAATCTTGATAAACTTAATTGAATTGAAGTTTAAATAAATAAAAAGTTAGTAATTTAGTTTGTGAAGGCTTAGTTATTTACCTAGCCGTTAAATAACTCGGATGGCTGCAAGCTTTCCAAGTTATCTAACGGAAGAGAGCCTGGATTTGTTCATGCAATTACCTTTTGTTTCCAAGGGATTTTCTCACCGGCTATGAAATATAAAACAATATATATTTGGTTTCTAGAAATATCAGCCGTACGTGGTATTCAACAGATAATATAAGAGCTTCTGTGTTATGATATTCCTACTACGATGTTCGTTCGTACGGTCATCTTAAGATGTACCTAATTGAATAAAGTAAAAAATGGAACCAACCTAAGAACTACTTTCCCAATAATATCATACTATTACGTTTTACGTTCTTTAAGAATTTTACTGTTACATGTCAATATCTAGTCATCTTTAGTGAATTAATGACCAAAATCGTGTGGGAACGAAATATTATTATATCAAAGTAACTCTAATACTTTTAAAACTTTAAGTTATTGTGTTTGATAACCTTTTCTATATACTCTTAAAATTGTTACCAAACGATTGGGACAATGAGTACTTTTGTATGCTTTCCAATAAAATATATAATATTGTTAACTTATATTTTATTGATTTGGTATATATAGGCGATGGTTTGTAAATAAATATTCATTCATATATTAAGCGGCTTCCTTCTACATATCAACAGCGGGAGTTTTACTTATCAATCGGCGACCCTCTCAAAGCATATATCTCTTTAAATTGGATACAGTTGCAGACATAAAAAGCTGTTGAGGCTCACAGACACATTCTCTTAATGTGTCTATGAGTGAGAATTTTTTTATATATTAAACATTTAAATTTTTATATCTAAATAAATATTACCAGAATAAATAATCACTAAAACATATAGTATTTTCAAAGCCCTTCCTTTTTTATGGGTTATTTAAGGACCTAGAGCTTGAAGAGATGGTGCTCACGTCAGCTTAATAAGTACTTGGAAAAATTCGACGGGTCTGTCAAGGTCTCGGTAGATCAATCGGACATTAGTTAGAACATCTGTACTGAGGTAATTTTTCAATAAATAACTCTATAAATTCCTTATAGGTTTTCTGCCGGTTTTTCTCAATACAAGAGCTTCAGTCATAAAACACTATTCTGAATAGCGCTATTTCTCAATGCGTCAACAATATAAAATGCTTTACTCAATTAAGGAATTTTTAAATTGTAAAATTGACGTAAGTTATAAACTCACAATAGTTATTAGTATTTGACATTTATTATTTTATTATTATTTTATTATTAATTAATTGACCTTGATATAGAAGTAAAATTATTATTTAATCAATTATGATGTTTGCTTACAAAAACGTGATATTTTTAAGTCAAAATTCACATGCTATTGCTGGCAAAATAGACGGAATTTATATAAAGTAACACCTATACTGTACTCTATTTTCAGTGAATAAATAACATTTAATTTCATTTTAATTGCTAGTTTTCTGCCCAGCTAAATATATAAGTTAAATTTTTACAGTTGTATAATTATAAATCACGATAAACTGGTTTAATAATAACTAGTTACAATTGTATAAGTTAAAGCATATCGAAGTGTTGTATCCAAAGTTAGTATTATCTGCCCTAGTGAAGCAGCGGAGATAAGTGCGAGTACCCCAGTCACAGTTGTAAGCCCGTCGTTCGTCTTGAAACTCGAACCGCGGATCAAACTTTCCTCGCGAGACAAGAAACTTGACTCGAATGATAAGATTAAAATATTACATCGGCTTCAAGAGTTATTCAGCTCTATTATTTCTTTACTCTTAACTCGTAACTCTTACTGTAGGTAAAATTTTTGACATTATTTTTGTAATCTTGGAGACATTTATTTAGGAAGGAGATAGCTTTCGTTGTCGCTTGCCGCAATAAGTCCCGGCTGAGTGAATAGCACCTCCTCTTGACACTTCAGGTTGTCTTAAGAGGCGACTTATGATATTGGAGGTAACTCTTGTGACAGCAGTTTCCGGATTAATCTTGAACAACCAACTCCAACCTATCCGACAAATCTGGAAATTATGGCAAAACTCCCAATTTTTGGGAGGGGCTTCGGTCTAGCATTAGACATTGTTCGACTAAATGATGATAGCAATGAAGCCGTCACAAAAGTGAATTGTGCGTTTACATTACAGTAGTATGGTTTTTTAACACTTGTGAGATTTACAAGGAAGGGCCGGGTATATAGACTTATCTTAAAATACAGAATGCTTGGTAGATGATTTAGGTCCACCGCTGAGTAATCTTAAAAGAAATCGCAACAAATCCCTCGGTAAGGATATAAGTAAGAGAGCTTGGACCATTTCTGGCCCCAGAACGTACGTATTAAAGCCGATTTGAAGGAATTTTATCACATTTACCAGTATTTATAAAAAGCTATCATCTTAAGCTTATCATGATGTCCTCTAGTGTTAATTTTTATTGACGATTATCATAAGAAATGTTAAATTTCAGTTCACGTTTTCCATACGTGCTTTTCCAAGTCTAGAGCTTTTCAGTTTAGCTACCGGATAATTAATTAACCGTTGACCGGGTGCATCCGGCTGCAGCGAAACTATGACGAGACACAGGATAAATGAACCGGAAATCTCGACTCACGTAGACGAAGTTACGGGTACTTTGACTGAAGCATTGCTCAACCGATGCGTGTTGATTCATTGGCATACGGAATGCTAACAAAATGTTTTTGTGTGTATATATAATATTCAATATTTTTTTACAGAAGTCTAAATATGAATGTTACATTATTTAATAATCCGTGTTTTCTGAAGAATTCAAATCTCGATTATTGAAAATCATATTTTTCGAATGTTATCAGTACGAAGAATAACAAAATTTGTTCTAGAAACGTCATTTTGCTAAAAACTGTTCCGCAATTTCATTGCTGTTCAAAATTGTAATGTTTTCTTTTTATCCTATTCAAGGATTATATAAAGTAAGACTTTTGATCACACACAGCGAAGCATCAAATAGCTTGTTTGTTTGTATGCTGCTTTTCTGTTTGTTGGATGCTTGCCGGGGTGTGCAGGCCCTCCTGCTCAGGGGGGACAGCCCTTGCGATAAAAAGTCTAAAATTCATTAAATGTTTAGGTTATGTAAGACTTGTGGCCAATGGGATTGTCAAATTGCTTGCTTTCGTGCTGTTTGCTTGCTTGTTCTCTGCATCTTTGCTTTAATGCTACATGCTTGTATGATAGGTATGTAAACTATGTTATTAACAATAAAAAATGAAATAATGTATGATTTCTATCTGCTACCTATCTTAAAAGAACACTCAACCTTTGGATATAACGGAGCTATTCGTGTGTTCATCTATTTTGCTTTTTGGTTTACAAGACGTATAAACTTCGGCATTATTCGGCGGAAAATTTTGGCATTTTGTACTTTGGATTTGTAAAAATGAGATTAATGATTTTCCGGCTTGTGATATTCGGGATTATTAAATTCGTTATCTTGAAATTTTAAGAGGACTTAATATTTTATACCTTAATTTATTTATGAGAGCAATGGAATGTTACTTAACTTACTAAGTTACACTTAATATCGATTGTATGAATCAATAAAGAAGATTAATCTTATAACTGAACTGACTTATTAACAAATTAATGAATGAACATAGACACGGGTGGGTGGCATTGTGTATATTGTTATGATTTCTTGATACAATGTATGGGTCAACTCCGAGCCTATTGTTTCCTTAGCTCATTTATTAGCTGGATGTCCGCCGATCCGAGACCAGATGGCATCTCTCATCGCGTTTATTTACGACGCTAATTTCCTGAACGTTTATAGTCTGAAATTCCGAATATCATCTATGTTATATATACTGAATAACAATGATATTTGCGTTAATGACATTGCCAATAAAGTTTGGTGGTTAAAAATTGTCAATATTTATATGGCAGTAGGGACTGCGGTGTTTTTATCTTCCTGTTGTCAAATGTTCATGTAAATTTGTAAATTGTAAAGCGCATAATTTGGGAACGGTTCCGTATAACATACAACAATTATTTAGTCTCCAATGAAGCAGAGCTTGTACTTGATGACCGTTTGATGTAATGGTAGCCATCTCGCCTTTCGCACCGAGGTTCCAGACCACGAGTCCCAGAAGGGGCAGATGTTTGTGTCATAAAGATTATTCGTAATGTAAATTACGGCAATATTTGTAATAGTCCGGTAATAAGGTTAACAGGGATAGGAAAACCGGTAAAGTATCCTTAAAATAGAAAATTTTCCGCTGTTTCCGTTGATCAGTATGAAGTAACCACTTCTTACTACCACAATAGGCAAATTGGTACCTACTTAAAATCACATTCCTCCGGTAATTGGATAGAAACAATTATTTATAACTATATTTCACAGGTTGTGCTCGGCACAAGACATTGGTCATTTGATAAATTGTCGAATATTAACATCGTATTATTATTGCATAGAATAACTGATAGCTATAACTACCTAAACGTTATCTTTACTTTTCATACACGTGTTAGTACCATATACAATAAATTATTTGAGGTGAATATTTTAATTTACGTTTTCAATCAGTTACGCATAAACTTGGTTGCACTACGCTTCATGATTTTGTTTTAGTCTAATCAATGAACTCGATCTAGATTGATGAGAGAGGTGGAGATGGTGAAAGTCATGGAGTCACTACGTGCCGGTGTACCCGGTACATAATTAATTTTCTTAGCGCTTAGTATATTATCTCCATTATAATTATGTTTCTTAACAAAAAACCGTTAAAATTAATTATTTTTACTGATATTATTTTTTGAAATACGTTTGGTAGAAAGCTAAATAGAATTTTTTCAAATTTATTATATCCTCGTGATATTAATACCAATATAACCAGATTTATTATGGGAAAATGCTTTAAATTGCTATTTTATCGTTAGTCGTAGTTTGAACAAAACTCTAATTTTACCATTTACCTGAGGCAACCCAATTATTTTCACATTCAGAGATAAACATGTTTTAGTTATCTGCTTTTATTTACTATTTAGTATGTTCATTCTCAGATAGAAATGTTTCTCGTTTCTAGACTCTACACTAACTTAGTGGAAGACTAAGCCGTCATCAGATTAAAAGCGTTCAGATTTGTACTGTGTAGTGGTTGATCTCGTCTGGTGGCTCTTTACCAAGAACGATCCTCAACTGCTGCGATAAAGGATTTCTAGACACGACACCAACAAATCTGTTATCCCTTATCTTTCAATCCGTGCCCGAGGAACTTAACCCGAATAATTTCCGAGTCATTAACCCACTCCCAACCATCCTAAGTAAGATAGACAACATCTGACTTAGATCTGTATCGTGTGAATCCAGAGGCTTAGAGATTAACCGATCTAGAGCCGGTTGTTATACAGAATTAGTGTTATCAACCGCAGACTCGAAGAAATCGTGCTATCTCCCCGTAATGCGGGCTTAGCCGAGCTCCAATCAAACTAAACAAACCTCACTAATGGTATTTCTATTCTGTATCCAGATCAGA
Organism: Calamotropha paludella; assembly: GCA_927399485.1. NCBI lineage: Eukaryota > Metazoa > Arthropoda > Insecta > Lepidoptera > Crambidae > Calamotropha > Calamotropha paludella. Next base: position 12,590,821 of record OV656815.1, on the reverse strand, counting down.
GTTTCGTGAGCTTCGGGATTATTCCGTATCCAGACAGGGCGAAGTTATTGTCTTGTTACCTCAAACGTTGAAACTGAAGTACGGCTTAAGTTAAATTTGCTAACGCGGACTTCCTGATTGTACGTGACTTGATTTCTTTGACTATAAATTAATGTGATCCTAATACATTGTATTATTGTGTCTTTTCTATTGAGAAGACGATAGGTGGTTATTGTTTATAATATTTCTGTTATTGTTAAATTTTGATCATTTGGTGATGTGTACACTTCGTGGTCTGCAGTCGCCGACTTGATGCCTTTTGTGATGGGAGACCTAATGAATAAGGCGGAGTGCTGGCTACACTACGACGGGATTGAAATGCAATGCATGTTAAGCTTTTTATGAGGTAAACAAAGCTTAACATGCATTGTCTTGTTGAGTTGTCATAGCCATAGCAACTTCTTTAGGTATATAAATTAATAAACGCTTAATCTATACATATAAATAAAATTGGAGTGTCTGTTTGTAATATTGAAATAACCGTTTTTTACTACATGCATATGAATATATATATTTACGCTACATATACCAAAATAACATTTTTTTTTCAATTTTTATCTGTCTGTCTGTCTGTTTGTTCCGGCTAATTTCTGAAATGGTTGGACCGATTTTGACGAGACTTTTATTGGCAGGTAGCTGATGTAATAAGGAGTAACTTAGGCTACTTTTATTTTAGAAAAAATCTTTTATTTTAGAAAAATAATTACTATACCGCTGCAACGCGTGGCTGGGTCAGCTAGTATTATATATTATACGCAGCTAGCTTTGTTATAGGTGTTATACAGATTAATATATTTTGGTTAACTGAAACCCTTTTTTGTTTCTTTAACTACAGTGATATAATAAATCCTCATTTTATAAGGCGATCAAAATAAAATAACTAATGTCTGGCAATGTCATTATTTGCAAAATCATTTTTTTATGTTTGCACAATTAATTCAGCGAAATTGACTTTAAGGTGAGGAACCAATTCATTATGTAAGTATATTAAAAATTTCTAAGTGACGCTAGATACATTAACTGTTATTACTTAATACAATCCAAGTCTTTAATAATAATTTGTCAACGATATAATAAATTTTATAAGATTTTATGGCATGGATGTAGTAACTTAATCTTCTATAAACAGTAAGTACTGTAACATTTTGTCAACTAATATTTATCTCTATGCTGCCAACAAATGTTGAAAACCAATAGATGGAAATCAACATTTTTAGATAGGTTTATATGCCTTTGACTGTACAATAATATTAGCTATCTATCTTCTTGATATTCGTCTACGCCCATTGCTGGTAAGAGCTATGATGGTGTAATTGGCAGCGCCCTGTCAATTTTACGGAAAATCGGCTGACGTTCCAATTTATTAGGAATTCAGGGGATATATAATCGTCAAATGGTCATAGTAGCATATTTATCTAATAAAAATTCTTTGAAATACCTATACATCGTAGCAAAAGTGAACTAAATATATATTTATTTTAAAAACTTACATTTGAGGATTTCAAAACTTTTCTTTAATTAACTGCACTTTGGAATGTATTTAGAGTTACGGTTCTTTGGACAATGTGTTCACCTTTAAGTTTGTACGCAAGTACTCAAGTGAGCTGTTGAAAATTTTGATACCATTGATTTCCGTATATCAAAAAAATATATATAGAAAAAAGAACATATAAAGAGAAGAAAAATTATTACCCTTAGATTTGATCACTTATCATGATCCCGTCACACATCTCTAGCTTCTTCAACTCTCATCACCCCTTTCAGCTCGTCGGTTAACGGCACTTTTGACCTTGCCTTTTTTCAGGACATCTTCTATGTAGGGTTTTGAGCAAAAGAAATGTACTGCTACTTTTGTTTTATTAGTGTTATAACGCTATTAATAAAAATTAAAACAGAATTTTTTTATTCAAAAAGAAGCTGTAACACTTTTGTTACTGTTCACATTACTCATTTTAACTGCTGAAAAAATAAAAAATTATCAATGAAAGAAATTGTTTCTATTAATTAATTCTTCATATCGCTGTATCAAGGTTTCAGGCTAAGTCTAGAGCTAATATAGTGAACAGCGGCGTGTCGGAGACTATTTATCTTGCACGTACGTTATCACTGCTCGTTGCAGCTGGGCGCGTTCCTTAGCTGCAATTAATTTCACCACCGACTCCATTTACTTTGCCATTTCAATGTTCTGCCACACCCGCGAATAGAAAATCGAAAGTAAGCGCTCGGTCTGATTCGTAGGGTCTCGATAGATACATATTTTTTGTGTAAATATACAGGTTTTTATCCGAACATTGTCAGGAAATATATCTTTTATTGGAGCGGAGCGAACGAAGTGAGCGAAGCTCCCAGGGATCAGCTTCAATGGCGCAATGTCTGTTACGCCATAACTTCCCAAGATTTTGACCGATTTTAATATTTTTTTTGTGGAACAATGGATTGACAGTTGACAGTACTGACATCAAGGGCAATTTTAAAACTAGTTGTTTATGATTGGCCGTAGTATAAATCGTAGTAAAATACGAAGCCAATTAGGGATAGGTATGGGTCGTGTGGGCGTGTCCGATGCGATCAGTTTAAACGAATATTTCTACAAAGTGGTAAGGCACGAGAGACCTCAATAGTACATGAGATTCTCAGGGATGAGTTCATCAGGGAGACGCTCTGCAGTATCATTAAACTGAGTTACATATTAACTCACGATGTAATGAGTATACGGCCTGAATTGTGAGCTAGCGTGAGCGCAGTTCTGCGAAGGCCGCTGCGGTAGGCGGGTGTTTAGCCGGTACAGTAACCTCAACAAAAGGGGTTTTACTATTTCAGTATCAATTTTTTAAGTGGTACAAATGTCACAAAACAGAGGAGGTTTTAAAGCATAATTTTTATATTAGGTACAAAATATCAATATTGTTTTCTTTTATCTTTCGATTTAAAACTGTTGAGTTGACCACAATCATGTATTTTTGCTTCGATTTGGTACCTTCGATGAAAATAGGTAACTACCACCCATTGCTTTTATATTATGAGATTTCGTTAGTTAGCTCCGGGACTAAGCTCAGAGTAAGTGCTGTGAGCCAATTAACTTTAGGCGAAAATAGAATGAACGCATCCTGCGTTATTGAAAAGATTTTAATACAACAAATTATAAAAAAATAATAATAACTGATTGAAAAAAAATACGATACTTTGTACCCACTATTTCACAAAAGGTTTGTTCATCTCTTACACGAGTAAAGTTTACGGTATGCATAATTCTTATTTTTAGATTAAACAAAAGCTGCTCTTGTTTTTCGAGAAATTACCATGATGCTCATGCTGCGCTTTACATAAAAGTGCGTGCAGATTATGTATGAAAATAAAGTCAAATCAAAATAAATCCCTTAGTCATAGACAGGGTATAGAAAAGCAACACATAAAGGTAGATACCTAAATGGTGACTTTCATCACCATCCTATACAGTTGGCTACAGTAGGTAAATATTTGTTTCAGAGAGCTCGCAGTATCTGTGATCAACAACATCTGACTGCTGAGCTTCAGCGTGTCAAGCGAGTACAGGAAAACAACATATCGCAAGTACCAGCCTATGCCACAGAAACCGCACGGAATTGAAACAGCCACAGAAATACGTGAACGTACTCCTTCCTAACATGAAGCATGTCACTGACAAGATTGGAAATATTCTGAAGGGGCCAAGAAGATTTACTACTTCTTATGACCTATTAAATGTAAGCAGGTACCTACAAAATTGATTTTGACTGTAGTTTCTCCTCTGGGCAAACAAAGAAAAGTATAGGTACGTGTTTTAAAAAACTTTGGTCAATATAAAACATAGGCGGGATAATTAGTCTGCAGTGTATGAACATTATTTTAAAAGGGCCCATCCCTTATATTATAAACCAAGATTCTAGCTAGAGATTAAGATTTGTTCCTAAAATGCCACGCGAGGCTATTGAGATTAGGAAACCTTATTTTTTCATTGGATCTGCGTGGGAACCCATAGTTAATAAAATTATATCTTCAAAGACACGCTGTGAGGCCTAGTGATGTAGTAAGCTCTTTTTGTAAATAATATATGTAAATGGAGGTCGGTCCTCCTGTCCGAGTTTCTTTCGCCAGTTCTTTTCGAAAGGGCCTCTTAACGTCCGAAGTGGTGGTAGATTACATTAGTACTTTACAGTAATTGTAGATATAATAAAACATGTAAATAAAAAGCAAAATAAACCAATTCGATTTGTATAAATTAAATAGTAAGGATCGTGCCTGATTAAAATGTTGGAAGGTAGAAGCACAAGTATGTCAACCATTAGGTACCTTAATAATGCTGTGCTCACGGCTCCTATGAAGGAGTTGAAATGTCAGGATTCAACATAAATAAAAAATAAAAACAAAAAATGCGGCCTTAATCCGGTAAGGGCAGTAAAAATGGTTTTATTTAAAAAAGTAAATCAATGCGGCAAAATGTCACAGCAGCACGAAATCTGTGCAGTTTTTGTCAAAAATTGTGTGAATTTAACCTTAGGCTTTTTAAACTTTTAATATAAACATACCGGATTTAAAGCACAAATGCTTGAACACTTATCAGTTAGTTGTTCTCGTGTCAAAGAGAGTATTACACGTCTTCAAAATATAATCAGTTTTTAATAGTTTTATATTATTTAGAAAGATATATTGTAAATGTTAATATTTTGAGGTCATTAATGAGTAACAACCGTAACGGTGTATGTGTGACACATACTGTAACGGTGTATGTGTAACTGTAAGAGAGACGCTTCGTTAGTTTTGAAAATAGTAGACACTCAGCGGTGTGCAAGTCCAATTGCACTAGCGAGGGGAGCTAGTTAAATATGTTCGAGGAATAATTCTTCTGTGCGTACTACCCGCTATTGGGTATACCGTGCCGACGCATTTGATCGGCTGCGCTGCGCGGTATAATCAAACTTGGGGTCTTGCGAACAATGTTTTTTGACAATGAAAAGTGCAGAATATAATTATAATAACAACATTTAGGCATTAAAGTAAAGGAGTCGAAACGTCAGGATTAAATATAAAATAAAATACGCGCAAAATCCGTATAAAAGTGTTTTATTCAAATGTGTAATGTGCGCGGAAGTGTAAGAACTAAACGCGTATGTCTTATTAGTGAGGTTCAGAATAATGTATGTTATGTTGTCTAATATTTATTTATATTTATTTGTTTAATAAAGGCTCCCACTTTTAAAGAGAAATTTCTACAATATCTAAAGTTGTAATTTGTTACCAGTTAATTCACTGTATACTAGCAGAGGACGTTTAGTTTTATTCAATTAGAAGTTAGTCAAATTAGTAAAAGGAGTTTACGAGAAGCTCTACACATTAATTATCTCGGGCTGGCATCTTGTAAAACCGACACGGGCTTAACAAATATCGGAAGCGTCCAAACAAGGCTTCTTAACTTAGAGTTCGAAGGGTGCTTAGTTCCCCCACTCTTTGCCGAAACAAAAGGTATTGAGAGGCACTCTGCAAGTGCACGTATCTACAAGGATTTAGCCATAACTTTATTGCTCAAATACTGCTCTGTAGCTTTATAAATTGTGCCTCCAGTTGCGTTATTAGTTCCGTAGAATGTTAACTAGTACGGTTAAGGAGTGTTAAATATTAAAAAAAGGTTGATCGCGAAATTTAAAATTATTGACAATTTTAATTTTAACATTAACTTTTAAAAAAACACATTATTTTTCAAAATACCTGTAACTACAATTACAGTCAATAAAGTTAATTTCATTTCATTAATAAAACGATTTAAAAAAAGTCGTGATCAGAAAGAAATAATACATTAAAAGAGGTTCAAATACGTATTTGTCTGTAAATGCGTACTATGAAGCAAATAGAAAACGCTATCAAGGTGCGAGTAACGTTTCCTTCAATCACCCGTAAGCTGAGATTAGGTGGGCTCTAAGAGCCGCATCCACTATATTGTGACGTGTGAAAGGAAAGTCTAGCTCTGTACTCTATTTCCCTTGAACTTGTAAATAATATATTTAATGCTAGGATAATTAAACCGAAAACAAATATTATGTCTGAAAATATCAAAAAGTTGTCGTCATTGTTAGATAGTAGCAGTTTTTTTAAAGTGCAAATAATGTCTTAATCATAAGATATTTGGTCAAATAAAAGTTAACCAAATTTTAGAGTTTCAATGTATTTTTGAAAATGTGCGTAAAGGAAGCTCTCTTGAATCTTCAAAATTGTTTTCACCTGACAGACTGATGTCTATTTCCTAAAGATAAATTAATAGAGAGTAAAATAAATTTATATTTTATAACAAAAGCTTTAGAAGAGTAATTTCCGATCATTGAATTAATAAATATTTTTTACATAAGTTTGAGAATAGAAGCTAATCTTCCTTATATTATTTTTAATTAAGATCAATTAAATCAAACATTTTTTGTAATGGGATGGTGTAAAGTTGTTTATCAGCGATGAAAAAGAATTAAAATTTATTGCTTTTACCGCTTACACACCTGGTGATGATTACTGAAAAAAGCAATCAAGCTTAAATTACGACTTCACACTGATTCCCTGAAAATATTTCAAGGTGAGGGTAACATCCCTTCTATCATCCCTAAGCCGAGCTTAGGGTGGATTGAGTCGCGGCACAGACTATATTGGCGGCGTATGTGGAATTCTGAACCCGTCTTTAATACCTATTAACTTGTGAGGTTCGTTACACAAGACAGCTGCTTGCTTTGTTTGGATAAATGGGTGAAATTTGTTCATTTCAGTTAACTTAATTAATTTACTATATAATTGTTTTATTAAATATTATTTTGTTATTTTAAGTAGAAACTAACGTTTTATAGGTTATTGATTAGAAATGTTCATGTCTTCAGGTTTTCTATAGATATGGGAGTATTGTGTGTAAATAAAATAAAAGCATATTAAGAGCAGTGGTACAGTTGTCATATTTTAATCGCAACAATGACAATGTGCTTCATTTGAAATCTTAAATTGCGGAGGAACAGTTATTTGTCAAGCAGATTATAAATAAGTTTTACGACCAACCAAATTGAGCATATATGTGAACTGAACCTGGGTTCTCTGAGCGTAAAACCGGTGAGCAAGTCACTACACACTATATAGCCGGAGAAACTAAAACTACTGAGCTATGACTGCTATAAGTCAAAATTGTGTATACATTGCAGACGTGTGTTGGCGGTTAACATTCGTTGTATCTTCCAAACCGTGTAAACCATAGTTTTGTTTTATTTTTAGACAGATCAATAGTTCATAATTAATTTGATACTATAATTGTACAAAACAGGAAATCAATAACAGATTTCCGCTGATATAGATATATTACTTTGTTGAGCTAATAACAACTTAATTAACTTACTTATGATACAAACTCGTAAACAATTGAAATTCGCAGTTCAAATATATTCAGCTAACTCCAAATCCTGACCAATATACTAGATACGTACATAATAGTAAATAGATGATGATGACTTTTAAATAAATAGGTATATTTCACAAAATGAGACCACAAAACATACCTACGTACTATGTATCATTAGAATCGTACGTTTGCCTTACCGAACAAAAGCTTGATTAAAAAAACTATTAATATCTAGTTTATTACACTGCAAGTTAAAACGGCTGTCTCTGCAACTAACATAAATGCTTTTTGTCTGAAATTAGTACCCGAAACTGTAAGAAATATTGGTTCGTACCCACATTGACCTCGTAGGGACATTAAACTGCAGAATTTAAAGATCAAAAAATACTGTATATTTACAGCATACACGATTTCAAATCTCCAATATTTTCGAAACCGGTCAAAAAAAGTAGAAACAAGATTTTAAAATATGTCTCTGTATTTAAGTCTAGAACCCTTAGGTTATTGGTTTGCCTTATCAACATGTATCAGGTGGAGCCAGGATTTTTAGTTAAGACACATAAAATAATGAAAAGTATCAGAGTTATTACTTCTGCTAAAACATGACTTATAAGTTTGAATACTCTTAAAGTTTTTGTTATGCTAAGAACAAAAGTAGACTTGTTATCCAAGCTTCAGATTGCAAAAAAGAGGAGGCTTTTTTGTTAACGTAGATTCATTATATTTTACAAAAAAGTTCCACACTTTGAGGACCGGTTGGTGCAAAGATTGCGATACGCCTACTGTACCAACAACGGTCCATAGTACGAATCCTAGTAGGGTCATGTTTATATGATAAAGCATAATCATTTGTTCCCCGTCATGGTTGTTGTACTTATTTATGTATTTTATCACTTATTTAGTATTCATAGTAATAATTGCTTAGTTTGAAACTAAATAATTGGAGTGTACACTGATCTGCCTTTGACTGTTTTCAAAAGAATTAATTATTAAGTGAAAGAGAAACAATGTTGAAGTTAATGGCCTCTATATTATCTTTTTCAATAACAATACCGCTTACTTAATTCAAGATCAATAAAAGTTTCTTTAAATTAAGAAAACTATCACCCAAGTTAGAAGGAAGAAAAGAAAATCTTTCGGGATAGTACTTACAAAATCTTGTGATCTTGTGAAAATAGTTTATGATTTTTATTAAACACTTTGTAAATTTGAAAAAAAATCAAGTTATCTTTAACATATCTCCTACCTCTATGAGATAGAGCCGTACACACATTTACCAGAGTATACAATTGGTAGAATACTTAGAGACTGTGCAAACTACGTTTTTTAAACGCGCCGCCGTCGACGCGCGCTTTTATTGATACCAACGCGATACTTTGAAGATTTTCCTTTGAATATCTGCATAATTTCAGTGTTACATTCGCTTATATCAGTGCCGACAGGATTCTAATGGGCATTATTATCGGTACAAACATTTTAAACATGCAAAATAATTGCTCTGTGCTAAAAAAAGAGTGCTGCCGTACCTCAAAAACGTAGTGTGCCTTTAATACTCTAAAAAGTGAATAAATAAAAAAGTCATTAACAGTAATTAAGGTTAACATTTTGTGTTGGTTTAACTTACTGGGGCGGTTGAACGAAACGGTAGTAAACCAGGCGTTTATTTCACCAACACATTTTATTTGAAAAATGAAAACAAAATTGGTTTATTGTAGAATTTGAAAATTACAGAAACATTACAATATAAAAGAGGATAATTCACCGTGCTCACTTGTAGGTATTTAGGATGCCAAAAGTCACAGAAAAATATTTGTTACACTATTATTGTTTGATTTCTGGTTCAGTGGTGATATATAAGAATAAAGCTTTATTTTTCCATAATAATAAGCCAAGAATTTATAACAAAATGTATAAAAGGTAAAATTTTTTTGTAAATAAGAAATGTTGCATTTAAAATAGTATTTAAATTCTCACCGCATATTGAAAAGTTGAATAGTTTGTTTTAAACTTTTCCGCTTATAGCATTAATAATGCGACTTTCAGATTGCTTTCAAATAATTTATAGTTTAGATTCAAATCCAGAGGGGTTTAGTTCATTTCAAATATTGCTGAACATATTTATTATTAAAAGGCTTGCGCGGCGCCTGGGGCCGCCTCGGAATATAATAATAGTGGTGGGGCATAGCGTACCATCTCAGTACATTGTGACGGGCAGGAAGCTCATTAGGGGTCGCCTGAGGCGCGTCGCGCGCCCTACCCGTCTCACTGTCACTGCACTCTCACACGAATTAGTTTTATTATATCTTTGGATATTCACCTTGACACCTATGTTACTTGCACCACAGATCCTGAACATAAATATTTCAGTTGTTAATAATACTGACATGCACTTTGAGGCTATGAACTTATTGGTTACACATCTATTGTAACAAAAATTAAATAAATCATAAAGGTTTTATAATTTTTATATATTTTATGCATTTTGAATGCGATCTTATAAGCTAAATTATTATAATAGAAAAATACTAGAAAAAATCGACTCGGGTCACAAGTGAATTCCCGCCTGATTTTTCTATTATAATAATAATTTAATCATAAAGGTGATCTAATTTTTTATATACGCTTCTACGTTTCATAAGAATATGTCAAATATCGTAAATGATTTGAATGAATGTAATTTTATTTAATTGTTTAATTTGTTTATTACAACAAATATAGCAAAGCCTTCTGGCATTCTTTACTAGTCGATAAGGGTGTGCAATAACACTAGCAATGCAATAAAACAAAAATCGAACTAACATGAAAAGATAAACTTACACAAAATATGTATGTATACAATGAATATATAGAAATATACAAAAATTGACATACCGACTTAAGGTGGTGTTCATGTGCCATTTCTTATCAAATAAGAAGCTTGTACATATATTAAGGTAAAGAGATCCAGCGTAGAATTGCTGTGAGCGAGAAAACTTGAAGGCCAAATTTTTCACTTTCACTTCACCATATGCAACGACTTTTAAAAATTCGTTTGGCGGCTACTAGGCCGAAGGTCAAGTTAGTGAGACATCAAGTATTCTGGGATACGGGGGTCAAATATAATTTGGAAAACAGCACAAACCACTAGCAAGTTCCCGTTAACCAATACGGAGTCATTTTCTGGAAAGTGGATACATGCAGTTGTTAAGGCGGTCCAACTTATTGTATCAACAAAGAATTGAGCTGAAATCAGTGTAACAAATATCCGCGTAGTCAACGAGAAAGAGAATGAGATTTTGATAACAGACAGGGTAAAGAACTTAAGCCTATGTGAAAATCGAAGGATACTAGTCACCCTATGAATATTGTTTATAACAATAAAATAAACGGGGTTCGAAGTTCGATTCTGTTTGTGAAACAAATAACAAAATATCTTGTTTTCGGTGTTTATAATAAAGCTTTTTAGTAATGTTTCAGATAACTTTATTAAATATTAAGCAAAAACTATATAAAAATAAAGAAGAAAAATATATAATTTTAAAATCTGGAGATGTAAAAATATTAGAAACCTTACCTTAAGTTTTTATACATACAGATGTTAAACTCCTGTATGTATTAAAATAAAAAGGACATATTTATATGTGGGCTTATACATATACGTTTGCGTATACGTATTACGTATATAGAAACCTACGTAAGAATGCGCGCCATTATTGTACCTTATAAATATAGACAGGCGATACATGGCGTGGACGTACTGTGTGTACTTGTAAGTAAGCAACATCATTTGCGAAATAAATCGTTTATAATCAAGAGTCGTGACGTCATCAACAACTGTCTGCCAGCCGACATGTAATTTCCCTCGCGTCAATTACCAGAGTCTCGCGGTCGAGAGCCAACTGTCAAGACGCTAGATAACACCTTATTACAACGCTTGACGGAATATTGTGCTCTCAGAGATTTTGTTTCGCATTGATTGTCTTGGACAGTTGAAAAGTTTTCTTATCTATACAAATGTTTTCAGAAATGAGATACTATTTTGTCGGCTACTTGGTACAACGGTAGCGACTCTACCTAGTGCCCTAGTGTATCTGAAAGTCCCCTGTTCGAATCCTGGTAGGGGCATATTTTTGTGTGATAAGAGATAATTATTTATGTACCTATTCCTTATGTTATTTAGTACCCATAGTACAAAGTCTGCTTAGTTTGGAATTAAATTATTTTTAAACTATAAGTATGTTCTGTAGATATTCACGTAACAAATCTATGTGCGGAAAGTCAATAAGTTAGGAAGAAAAAATCTTACAACTTTATTTATCGCAGTTTTATTACTCACAGAATTAACACAGAATTTAAACGATTTCGTATATAAGATATGTATACGATATTTGTCACTGATATTCTGACAATCTACTTTTTTTATTGCTAAAAAAATGGTAAATGTGGTTTCTTCATTGATATTTTAAGGCATCGTTCGAAAAATATTATCAATTTTAAGGTGATGTAACGTTTGTTTTCAACATCTTTAGTTATTAAGCTTTTATAAATTTATTAATTTAATAAACAATTATTAATAATAACGACACGTTTTTAGCACGACTCGTGTTACAGTGGCCGGTAATGGAAGCTCCAATAGGTAAATGATTGCCAAGCGAGCTTGGTTATTGCAAAACGCAGCCCTCTACGGCATGCACGTGCGTTTTTATGATGCCACTTTATTAAAATTATTTAATGAGTAATGAATTTTGGATATATTTATTATAAACGTTGTTTACGTTGATTTCGCACCTCTTTATTGTAATTTTATACATTACTGCAGTGGCGGAAATACAAATTTTCAAGGTATAGGCTGTGAAGCTTTTGCCGCCCTTGCCTCCACAATTGTCAAATTGTCATGTCCTAGATTTTTTTTACAATTCAACAACTTCGTTGGCATGGTACGTAAAATAATTTTTAGGTATATTTTTCTAAAGCTAGTGCGTGTTCAACACATAATACTCGATACATAAGATTAAAATCGGTAAAATTATGCACTAAATTCAAATTAAAATCACTAAATTATATACAAACCATGCAGTTCGCAGCCTCCAAAAAATATTAGGACTGGCTGTATGGGTTGACGGTAGGAAAGAAAAATACATTTTCTATAATTTCGCTCTTTACACTCATTCAAAGTGCGGGGAGAGGGCGCATTGGGCGCAAAGACCGATTACCGATTCGCCGCCCCCAACCGATTACTCGTTGGGGGCGGCGAACTATCTGTTTTACTCTAGAATATGGAAGATTGCTAAACGGATTCACGGAACGTACAATGACAAATGATAAGTGAGAAGGGAAAGTCGTCGGCAAAATTTGTTGCAGACTTCTATCTGGAAAACATCAGAAAACAGAATACAGAAAACCGTCATTCAGAAATCTTTTTGATTTCTGGTAGCAAAAAAAAAAAATCGGTAACCAAATTTGCCGCCCCAAAAATCTGCCGCCCTAGGCTCAAGCCTACTCAGCCTGCTGGTAAATCCGCCACTGCATTACTGTAATAATATAAAGTTCAGTTCCTTGATATTTCATTACTTGAGGCGTGATTTGGGAGTTAGTGATGGAATACACAAGAATATTATTAATAGATACTACTTAAATATTGAATTACAAATGAAGTTCAGTTATTTGATATTTCTAGAATAATATTCTGAAGCCACTCACACATATTTTTAACCTCAGTATTTCTACTGGAATTTTTCCGGAGGTCTGGAAATCAGCCGTCGTTATACCTATTTACAAAGGAGGGTGTAAAAGCGATCACAGTAGCTACCGGCCAATTGCTGTGCTCAGTGTATTTTCTAAGCTGCTGGAAAAAAATGTAAACACCCGCCAGACTCATTTCCTTGAATATAACAACACACTTTTACCAGACCAATACGGCGTTCGGCAGGGTAAGTCAACTGTGCAGGCAGTTTTCCGCTTGATACAGATGGTGGCATAATACCTTTATGGACCTTTGAGGGCGTTCGACATGTCTCTTTCCCTATCCATCTGAGGAAACTAGAAATAATCGGAATGAGAGGCATTTGTCTAGAGTGATTTCGCAGTTACCTCATTAATAGGTGATGTTCCACGATGATACTTGGGAAGGATTACTTCAAACAGAAATTAATGGTCTTGGAATTGTTCGTTCGTGGTTTAGCAGTAATCTACTCACTTTAAACGCAAGTAAAACAAACTTTTTATTTTTCCACAAAACCGCTACGTCATCTCCTACTGTTCAGTTTTTTCTCAATATACATATCAAGCCAGCACGCTTCTCCACTAATTCTTTATACCAGGAATTTCAGGTGCTCAGTGCCAGGAGGCTGTACCTTTTTTTTTTTTTGTTTTCGCAGTAAATGCGTTACGCATTCGCTCGTGCCGGGAGAGCACGAGACGATATGTGGGACTCTCCTCCATGCCCCTACCCGGCCTAGCGCCCGGTAAAGGCTTGGAGGCCTACCCACTAAAACCCTGCGGCGTCCCGCAACACAGTGGTGGGGGTCGCGTGGCCCCTTACGGCTTCTTCCGCGACCCGAACCAGTGTGGGTCCGCGCTCGTGGGCGGACCTCGCCTATGCTCCGTGAGGGACGGAGCAACGGGGTGAGCCGTGACGCCCTGAACACCCCGCACGCCTGAGGGCCAAGTGCAATGCAGCTGCCGGTCTCCCGCTCCGACACCCGCTGGCCCCCTTTTGGTGGGGAGAAGAACCGCCGCACCCCTCGACCGACCCTAATGGCGGCCTAGGTGCGCAGGCACTTCCCCTCCCCACCTCAATCGGGCCGTGCGTCCTCGGAAGTCCCCCGGGAACAATAGTTCCCGGAGGGCTTCCGCGGTCGCCGTCCCGCCGAGCGCCCCTCTCGACCCCCCCACGCGGCCTCGGAGAAAAGCTCCGATGCCACCTGGGGGCGGCGAGAGGGGGCTCTACCCTCGGGGGATGGTACCGAGGGTCCTCCTCAAGCGCTCCGCGTGCGACCCCCACTCGCGCCCGCGCTTCCGGCATCTTCACGCCCCTCCCGCGAGGGAGGGGTGGAAGAGGCTCTCTCCCCCCCGAGCGTTTTTACGGGGGGGGTTGGGCACCCGATGGGCTGGGTGCCCCTACCTCCATGGGGTCCACCGGTGGTGGAGGGGGCTTCCCCTTCACCACCGGTGGGTCGCATCTGCGACTCCCCATGACGTGGTCGGCCGGCCGTCCGAAGGCGGCACACACCGAGCACGTTGGCTCCCGATTGCAGGTGGCGGCTTTGTGACCTGGTGCTCCACACCTGAAGCACAAGCCGCTCCTGTTCTCCGCTGCCAGGCACTTGGGTTGCGTGTGCCCAACTCCCATACACCTGTAGCACCGCAGGGGCCGTGGTCCAAGGACCCTGATCCCTGCAGTGCTCCACCCCACGCGGAGCTTCGCCCCGTCCTCTAGAACCGCTTTGGCGGCTGCGACCGGCAATCTGATCATCATATGCCTCGTCCCGCTTGGCCCTGTCCTTATTGGCTGGGTCTTGATGGCGCTCATCACACAGCCTGTTTTCGCAATCACTGCCTCGCGGACCTCAGTCTCGTCCACCGAGTCATCCAGGCCCGAGATCCGCACGTCCGCGGTCTTCTCGGGCCTGCCTATTACCGCGACATCCCCTAGCCTCCTTCTCAGCGCCTCGGCGAGTGCGTCCGCTTTCACTCCGCTGACGTCCGGCACCTGGATAATGCGTGCGCCGGTTGCTGTGGTCCTCACGGAGACACCAGTCTCTATTCCCACATCAGGCAGGGAAACAGCGGCCCTGGCTCTCCTGATGATGTGGGCATAGGTCTCCCCACATTCTTCTGCCTCAGGCCGGATGGTGATCGACACCGCTGTCGTACGGGGAGGAGTAAGCCTACTCTTCTTCGGTCCTCTCTTGCGGCTGCTCTCCGGCTTTTTGGGAGTAGCTTTATCCGCCTCCTCCGCGGCCCGCTTCCTCGCAGCGCGCCGTTTCTTCCTGCTCCCTGCCTCTTCCCAGCATAGGGCCGGAGATGAGGCAGGGAGGGCCTCCCTATCTTTCCTCGCGGTACTTGGGCCTGGTTCCGCCCCTTTTGCCGCTGTCGTTTCCTTCTCCATGGGCTTTGGTTGCTGGGCTCCTCGAACTGCCAGCTCCCCTAGCCTCTCATCCAATGTCTCCCGGATAAGCTGCCTTAGCTCTTCCTTATTAGGCAGGGACCCTCTCATTGCCTCGGCGGATCTAATTTTCGCCACCTCCATCTTCAGAGCGGCCATATCTCTCCGGAGCCTGCGGACTTCTTTTCGGAGGCTCTCATTCTCCTTTTGGAGTTCGAAAAACTCCGGGTCATCCTCCATGAGAGCAATAGCGTGATCCCTGAGGTTTCTCACGTTCTGCAGTTGCTCATATGACAGGAGTTTTATCCTCCTTTTGAGGGCTTCTGGTATGCTGGCGCCCTCTAGTACCTCCGCTAGCTCTACAGAGAGCTTCTTCCCGATGTCGCGGAAATCCCTCAGCTCCGACATCTGCCGTTCTCCAATTTGCCGAACTTCGGCAGCCGACGATTCATCGGAGGAATGGTCGTCGTCCTCTTCTTCCTCGTCCACGCTTTCCTCTAGCGGTTCCGCAGCTGGGGGTTTGGTACTCCCCTCCTTCTTCTTGTTTTCTTCTTTCAGCGTCAGGCCTTTCCCTGCCGGTGGTGGTAGGGGTGGGAACTCCTTATCTAGGCGCTGGCGCTTACTACCTCTGCTCTCCTCGCTGGCTCTCGCCTGCGAAACAGCAGCTACTTCTTCGTGGCAAACCTCCATGTCCGTTGCCTGCGCACTGTTTTTCGTCGGACACAGTGCTCCGTCCTTCGTCTCCGCCTCCACTTTTTTATTCTTATTTATTTTAGACTTTTTCATATTTGGACCCACGAGTGCGGGAGATCTAAAGGTCCACCCAGGCAGAGATCCCGCTATACCTGGGTAACCCTAGCTACGCCTGGGGGGTCGGGAGGTACCCCAGGGCGACCGCTAATGGGCCGACTGCGCTCCGCCGGCCACCTCCGAGAGGCGCCCCGACACCACGTATCCCAGTGCCGGGACTTTGACGATTTTTTATAGTGGTTTTCTCCACGCGGCCCCCACCTAAGTGGCGGCCCCCGCTCCCGCACCACGTACGAGGTTACGGTTGGGCCGGAACCGATCCTCGGATCGGAACACGCCCCGACTTGCCCGCTGACGCGAGCTGGGCCCGAAGGCCCCCTCGGGTGATTTTTTAGAGGGGTTGTCTTCCCCGCGGCCCCCACCCAAAGGTGGCGGCCCTCGGCCCTGCACTATGTACAGGGTTACGAGTTCCTTCGACGACACCAGGCAGAACTGGCATCGCCTCAGACTCCCTATGCTCGGCTACCGCTACCCGGGATGCCCAGGACGCCAGCCGAGCTCCCCCTTGTTGGCCCGAAGGCCCCCCCGCGGGTGATTTTTTAGAGGGGTTGTCTTCCCCGCGGCCCCCACCTGAAGGTAGCGGCCCTCGGCCCTGCACTACGTACAGGGTTACGAGCTCCTTCGGCGACACCAGAACTGGCGTCGCCTAAAACTCCCCATACTCGGCTACCGCTACCCGGGATACCCAGGACGCCAGCCGAGCTCCCCCCCCTGTTGTCGGATTATTAGCCGCCGTCGTATGCAATCCCCTAAGGAATTATATACGACGGCGCCCAGGATGCACCGGCCCGAACCCATTGTCGTTCCCACCGCACGTATGAAGTGGGACCTACAATGGGCCGGGCACACGTGGAGGTTCTATCCGACCTTGCACCCCCAGGAGGCTGTACCTACTTAAAGTCATGCTTTGCACACACAGAGTTGCGCAACTCTGACCTGCACGCGACTCTATTATCCAAGCATTCAGCCAGTATTCCTCTTCTCAAGATTAGGATTACTTTTGCGAAACGTTTTTCTCCTTTCATGAAGCCCCTTATTACAACAGAATCAATAGTCTTAAGAATATTATTAAATTACGTTTTCGACAAGTAAAGACCAAACTTAAATCAGTATTACTGAACTGGAACTAAAGGGACTCGGTGGACATACTCGCATGTATCGGATAATTTTGATAACATAGTTTAAGGGTTAAACAATGTTTTGAATATATTTGGACAGATAATTTGGCATTCTTTCTTCTTTTTTGTAGATTTTTATCTAAATAGACAAAAGTTACTATTATTCCATGACATTTAAACTTATAGAATAATTTGAAAGTATTGTAGTTACCGCATGAAACCTATTATAGCTAATTCCACACATTAAGATTCCTACTATACAGGCCTAGCCTAATGTAGAAATTTTAGTTTTAAGAAACCTACTGTAACAATTTTCATGGAATAAAGAATTTTATTATATAATTATATCAATATTGTCAGCTAAATTTAAGATTGATTGATGTAATATACGAGAATATTAATAATATGTTTAGATGATAATAAGAGATGGCGATCTCGTCAGTTTAAGAAATGTCTGGAAAATTCAATGGGTCTGTCAACGTAGCTCAATCAGAAGCGTATTCGCCCGGTTAGTGAGCCGATGTAGGTTTGAGTCCCGCCTGACACTTGAGGCTAATTGAATTTTTATTTGATGATTATATCCATTGAGAAAATCTGTGCCCCAGGAGTGGGGACATTAATAGGATTGATAAAGGAACCACATAATTTAACTTTTGAAGAATTTTTCACGTGAAGTGATGCCAAACGGAAACAGAAAGAAATTCAATAGAGGCGTGAGTAATAAAACGTGGCCTGTTGACAGCACTTCGTCGCAGTATGGTTGCGACTTCATTTCAGTTGGTAAATTTGTCAACCGTCCAACCGAAATTGCGAGCTTATTGCGTCCGCGAGTTGTTTGTATGCCCGGTCAAAGCTTTGTAACAGCAAGGTGTGTCGGAAATGAAATAATTACGATATTAATACTTTTCACTGCTGTAGCGCCGGTTGTTAAGATTAAGATAATCTAAGGGGCAGGTGATTGATAGAAACCTCGTTACACTATGAAGTATATTTATTATATGTGTAAAATACATTTATTGGTTGCACCAGTATTAAATTCAAATCTGCTGCGTTATCTAATTGAATGCTTTGTAATTCTTATTAGTTTGGTCGACACTACTAGCCTCAGCTCCATTTATTCCATTTCCCCTTTCGCACATACCTTGTCTCGCATATGGAAGAGCGAGACGACCGCGCCATCTATTGATGGCAAATCATAACAAATTGTGGCCAACATGCGGGCAAAGAAAAAAGGACGCGCGTGTCGGTGCCCGCGCGCGAGCGGAGTTCCGCAATATTAAATTACTAAATAACTATTAATAACTAGTGGCCTATCCGCAAACCCCTACAACAAACTATAGTTTTATGTGACGGTTTCGAAGACACCGAGTTACGCTCGTGCGTGTAACCATAAGGAACAGCAAAGCCCAGGGATGTCCCCGCCAGCCTCCAGCATCTCCGACGTGGCGGTTAATTTATCGTGCCCCCTTCATCTTCGTCTCATATTGTTGTCGAATTTAATTTAATTTATAATACACTTAAAGTAAAACTGCTTATTTTATAATGTACGTCAATTGCGACATGACCTAATTATACTTCCGTTAGGTAGTATATGCGTATGCACATACTACAAGATACATTTTATTCAATAATATTTTGATGTAATTACTACTGTTACTGTACTTACTGTTTTAAAAACAGTAGACACTAATTAATTACATTTGACTTAAACCAGATATACAGTCATACGATATCGGCCGAGGCTTTGATTTATGGAACAGGTATATTTTTACATTATACCTCTATGGAGTTTATTATGAACACGGCGTATTATTAGATATAGTCTTACTCTTAGCTTAGCTAAATAAGATTGTTAACTTAAAGCTCTCTCTCTCTCTCTCTCACTTAAAACTCATTTTTTAGTTGTGGTAATTCTTAGGGTGTTTCATGGATGTTTTTGGCTTAGTGAGACTTTAGTAGCGTCCATTTTAGAGCTTTGCGGATGCTAGGTTTATGGATGACCTCCAAAGTACAATTAACAACTTATCCACTTTATTGATATTAAACATTATGTTGTGAAATCCCATATAGAGTTTGGGTTAAATAGCTACTAAAAATAACTACCCTCTATTGTTTCAGTAATTTTTCCCACTCGATGTAGCATCGATTGTGTTTGGAAATATACATTTTCAAGTGATGTGTAATTATTGGTTGGGAATAGATGTTTCGGAAAGCGTTATTTTTTGTTGAATTATAAATAATGACCGTCTCACATAAAGATATAAAAATGGAACCGATTATTTTCCCACGTTTTTTTGGTTTCAAAGTGAAAAAAGTTTCTTAAATATAAAGGCTATAAAAGAGAAATATATTTCTCTTGGTGTTAGGAGGTTGTATTTGTTATCAGTAATTTAAGAACAATAGGTGTTTTGCAATTGTGATAATAGTATTGTACACTGATAACTTAACGATTGTAGACTCATCAAATTTTTTTATTTTTATAGGGATTAAGCTTTTTTGCGATGTTTTTTTGTTTTGACAATAAGTGTGTTCTCCTATAAAGAAAATGAGACAAGGTATGCAATGACATGAAGTCGGTGATCCTCATGGCGGATGTGGAGAACGCTGTAAAAGTTGACTACGGCGCTTTAGGTATATGACGGTGCTCAGCTTGTCACAACCCCGAGCAGGGGTTCTTCAAGGTTGCAGTGGGCACTAAAGCAGTCTGCAATGGTTTTTATGAGCAATCAGATAAAATATAGTATTGGAAGTACGTTAACTGAATATTCACTCATCAAAAAGAAAAAGATAAGGGCTGTAATTGTCTGTAACTAAGAATAGCTTAGTTATAATAACCGGCACGCGTACTCATATTTTAACCATTTTCGCCAACACTACAACAATTTGTATATGACTTCTATTTTGTCAAAACCAGTATAACCATTAATTTTATTTAGCCAAAGGATTGATATCCGAGCATTATTAGCCTGTATATTTTTTTTACGTCCAAATAATTGATCACTTTTTATTAAGGTCCCAAGTGTGTTCAGTATCAGTGCTATCGTGACGCATAATTATTTTTACATGGTGAAATTCAAATCAATAAAGGTCGAGGAAAGCATTTATGAAGGTATTTTGTTGCGTATCTGCGCTATAAATATAAATATGTTTGAGTAAAAACGAAAGTTTATTGGAATTTCCCAAGTTGACATATTGTGGAAAGGGGCGAAGTAGGTGACATGACAAACATCCCGCCCGCTAGCTGAGATTTAGTGCGCTATACCTTTGTTTACAAGACATTTAACTTGTGACTTGTATACTATCTCTAACTAGTTAGAGCTAATATACCCTAGTTCAAATGTTTTCTTACAGCACATACCAAACGGTTTTTGTCAACACTTTGTGGTCTTAATATGGTAGTATATTATAAAATTACTAATTGCTGGTTGATGCAAACGTATCAAGTCTGCTTATGCACTATAAGTTATTTTTCTTTGGTACCTCGTTAGATATAATCATAGCTATTGGTTTCTGAGATTATTTTATATTCTTATTTTATGTATTACAACTGCTACTTGGTACAACCTCTGCTTAGTTTGAAGAAAAATAACTAGTGGGAACTGTTTAGGTAGATTTTTTATTCTCAACTAAAGTTAAGTGATGAGAAGGCCGAAGAATGGTAGCGGTTGGTTCCTCAATCACGGACTAACTGGCTATGTCACCTGTAACTGCCGGAACACACCAATGTTTTATACAATGTGTCCCGTCACCAGTGTCGGAGCCTTTAATGGTGTGAAATATGGCATTTTTTATCGACAAATTGCCGCGCAAATTTGGTTTTTCTCAAAAAGCCAATAATTAAAAAAATCACAAAAAAGAATCTATTTGTTTTTCTTTAATTATTTTTTTCTATTTTTTAATCCATGACAACTGAAACATGATGGCTGTGTAACTGTTGTCTATGTGTTTAGCAATCAAATGACACCTTTTTAATGTTGATAGGACATTTACATTTACTTAAATAACATAATGCATGGTAACTAGCCAGGCGGGCTTAATACCAACCAAACCGAGCAGAAATATACAACCCCCTGGGGTTTTAAGCGAGAGATCGGTGAGCAAACCAATACACGATAGACACGATAGGAAGAAGAGACCGTAAAGGATTTATATTTATATTTTTTTTTGTTGTTTTACAACTAAATAAAAAAACATCTAAATCAAACAATATGCAAAAAATATTTGTATGCGTTATTTACATTAATAATATAAAGTGGATTTCAATAATAAAACTGCTTATTTTCGAATGCTGACAATGTAAATTTTTGTAAATGCTTATTTATCACTTTAATTCGGGCGGAGCCAGCTAAGCGAGCGGAGCTCCCATGGATCAGCTTCAATGGTGCAATGTCTGTTACGCCATAACTTCCCGAGTTCCAAGCCGATTTTAATAACTTTTGTTTGGAATCGAATCAACACATTTAAGACCAAATTGTGACAGTGACCGAATTTTGAAATTCACAAAAATATAAAGTTGAAACAAAAAGCGCGCGCTTTTTAAAGTTTTCATTCTTATGGAATTTTAAAATTTCTTAAACATTATTGACTTTTTAATTTTTTTTTTAATATTATGCTCCGCTCTAATATATGGTGCTAGCAAAGCTTTATGCTTAGCAACTGCATTGACCTAGTTTAAGGAAGATTTTTTAAGGAATGATATAAATTACGGGTGAATTAAGAATAACTTTTAATGGTACTAATGTCGAGTAAAAAGTAACACAATATATCGATTTTAAGGCCACCTCCTCAATCCAATAAATAAAAGTTATCTTTCTCAATAGGTGGCTAAAAACTGATACCACGGCGTCTGAAATAAGTGTTAGGTGACATGACAAACGGTCCAATTCGAGCTTGCTTAAGATTTAGAGTCGAGTAGCGTTAACTACCTCTGTTTACACTACATTAAACTTGAGCCAAGTAGTTTCTTCGGCAACTTGGATACTTTAGAGATATTGACCCATTTTCCGTAGTAGATATGAAGATTGCTACAACTAACAGTTATGATATAAAGAACAAAAAACTGAGTGTTAAGATGTAAATTATGATGTAGGAAAGTTTGTAAATAAAAAAACGTTAAATGTAAACAAAACCGTCAAAGACAAAAAAGTTTTCCTTAATTTTTTACGGTCTTTTGTTTTTTTAATTCTACAGACAAATATTGACTTAGTTATCGTAGTAAATGTTTTCAAACTAGTTTTATGTATTTTAGTAATTATTAAGTATGCCACAAAGAAATCACAAGCTTTTTCTTGTGTTAATAAACGAAGAAAATCGGTTCTAAATAATTTATTCAATTAGATTTCGATATCTAATTTAGTTACATTGTAAAAATTTACATGATACATCAATATTGTATATTGAATGATGAAGCGAAATATATTGTTTCGATCGTTTTCGTTATTATGAGAATTCTTATTAAAACTTCTGTCTACGAGTGATATTATATTTTATTGATTCTAATTTTATTGAAAGAATATCTCAAATATAAAATCTGTTTTCATTATTTACGTTCCATCGGAAGATTTTTCGCTGTCGGTCGTTTAAGTAGGCTCAGAGTCACTCAGCGACTAACAGAGAGAGCTATGCTGAGCAACTGCAGTGCATTTCTCACGTGAAAGCACGGAATACGTTTCGTAATTATAACATCCACAAACATAAAAGGAGATCAAAACCAAGACTGTTATTGCTAAGCAAAAGTGGGTAGCTGGGTGCTAAATGAGTTAAATATCCGTTAGGGAATTTATTTTACAAGAGTTAAATGTTAGAGAAAAACCACTAGATGCAACACTGCGTGAGTGAAGGAAACGAGAGATATTTCATGGGCATGCCTGATTGTGTTTTCTTACAGGTGCTGTAAAAATATTTTCAAATTTAACCTATGAGCGGTGTCCGGAGTTCTCAAGCTGCTACTAAATTTGGGTGTAGCACTCGCACTGCTCACTCTAATCGATTCCCCTAAAGTACTCCTCGAACTTTTCTTTTGGATTGGCGGCGAGAACATATGGGGCCCTCTCTGCGAGCCTAGGCAGAGGTATACCCAAAAAATAAAACCTCTGTTAATAATATCTTAGTCAATAATACCTTACCTTACTTTGGAACCTGATAAAAATAAAAACTGTACATATTCCGCTCGGCCATTCAACTTGAAAAAGTCTGTGAATGCAAAAACTTCGTACATCTCACATGACACCGGCTTTGAATGCGTGGACCCACCTTCATTTGCATTGTTGATCACAATTTGATTGAAATCAAATTGAGCTTCGCCTAATAGACTGATCACCATGAGCAATTTAAATCAATTTAAGTTGTATAAAATACCAGGTTTGGGAGGAATTTCCCCTCGGCTTTAACCGTTTATTCATTAAATATCATAAGTATCGTTGAGTGACACTAATAATAGATGTAGATTAAAATAATATCAGTAGGCGTTTCAAATGTCAAATGGAGCATCTATTTTGGTATATATCAAAAGTTAGAGTATGCAATCTAACGTACATTCGTACCATATGTAGTAAGGAGGAAATAAATCTTAAAATCAGGAACGTTTCAAACTTCAATAAAAACACAAATTCTATTCATCAGGCAAACCCTCAAAATCAAGTGTAAGATTACAATGATAAATTTAAATAAATAAAATAAATAAATATTTCCTACATTCACACCAATTAACCTAGCCCAAAGAAAGCACTTTTAAGGCTTGTGATATGGATACTAGGATAACGGATAGACATACATATATCATACATAAATAAGTAATATTTATAGAAATATATACAAACATCCATGACTCAGGTACAGATACTCGTATTCATCATACAAACAGGGGCAGACCCTTCCGGGATTCGAACCCAGGACCGTCGGTGCGAAAGGCAGGATCGCTACCGTTGCACCAAACAGTCGTCAATTTTGAATTCCTAATTGCTATTTAACCACGTAATTTATATGGATAACTTTGATATCTATTTAAAATTAATGTGAAAACGGCATAATAAACTTATCGTCATGCTTCAAGCACTTAATTTGAATAAAAAAACTTTCTCAATTCGGTCAGTTTCAGCCATTAAAACGTCGATTATTTCCAAGCAGACGCATTTGCAGTTACTGCTACGGAGTCAACTTTTGTTTGTGCCATACCACATGACAAAGGCTTGCTTTTAACTGGGAGCAATTGATCCTCTTCTTTTTTAGATAAACCTATTTATTGGCAGCATTTTGAAAGTTAAATTGTGGATGTCCTTTATATAATTAGGTGGTTTTTATAGGACAAATTTAAACTTTTCAGTTTTGTTGGCGACCGTTTGGAGCAACGATAAAGATCTTACCTTTCGCACCGATGGTCCTGGGTTCGAGTCGAAAAATGATTGTGTGATGAATACGAGCATTATATATATATCTCTTATAAGTATATGTATATCTCCCTAGTATCCATAACACAAGTCTTATAGTGCTTACTTTGGACTAAGCTAGTTGGTGTGAATGAAGAAATATTATTATTAAAATCTTTTTGGTTGCACTCAATCGCCAAGATGATGTTTTTTTCCTGAAACTACCATTTTTATCATGTTAGGCCTTACTTGATATAAATTAAAATTATTTTAAGAAAGGGAATTGAAAGATTTTCCTTCTGTAAATCAATTTTTCATTATTGTCACAAAAAGAAGCGGCATCATTAAAGTGGCTGAAAAGTGAAGTTCCATTTAGTAGTCTGCGACAAAGACTTGGTTCTAAGGAGAGTTGATCCCTGGGTAAACATTGCGATTCAGCGAGCCCCTTGAAGTAACGACGAGAGCTTGCTCTTCTGCAGGCGTTAATACGTGGTTTACAGGTTGAGAGACAGTTTCAAGACGCACAAGGAACGCTCCTTATAGTTATGGATTACGTATCCCTAAAAATGACCACGCGAAAACACATCAATCTCTACGACAAAATGAAGTTCTAAGTCTTGTCAAAATTGATAAAGCTTTAACAGAAGCGTCAGAAACTATGACAATGTTATTTCTAAAGGGAGATTAAGAGAATCCTATGTTCTAAGCCTCAATTGCTGTTGTCGAAAATCGTGTTTCGATTGCTAGCTTCAATACAGAGCGGAGGAAATATTATGAAAACATGAAAAATGCTGATACCGAAATGCAACAGTGAATTCAGAAATCTGCGGCTGACTAGTACATGTGTGCTATTCAAAAGCTTGTAAGCTCAGATCACAATAGACGCTAAAACCTCAATAGGGTAATATTTCCAATGCTGCAAAGAGTGTAACGGGCCGCACTTTCGTTGGAAAGGCTGGAGATTGGTACATAATATTGCAATTTCAGTCAGCAAACACTCCACATGTGCGCTAGGAAGCAATACTTATTCGACGGGCGCCTGCGGTAAAACTTCAAACCGCGATTCTGCGAACATATATATTCTCTATCCTATTTAGCAAAAAGAAGATTAATTTTATTGTTTATTTTGTTGTATAATGATTTAATTTTACATTTTTAGTTATAAACCTACATATGAAACGTGGAAAAAAAAAAACAGCTGCGCAGTAAATACGCCACCGAGGTAGAAATTATATTGGTGAAAATCAACATTTTGTTGACGTTTATATAATTTGGTGAGGTATATGTTAGTATCAAAAAGTCAAGTCAAAGTTTTATAAATCCGAATTATATATATTTAAACTAGACTTACTAATAACTACAATGTTTATTCTATTGATATAGCGGAAAGAGCGGGTTCGAGCCTAGCCTGAGACAAATGATTATACTTGAGGTTTAATTTATATTTTGTTTTTAAATTTTACTGCGATAATTGAAATGCATCAGAAATAATTAAACAAGGAAAATTGAATCGTCTTATTTTTAACACTTACGCATTTTTCCTTAAGGCATCCGTAAAAAAAATATTAATTTCAAAGAAAGTTTACTCCGTGAAAGTGTACTCAGTGAGAGAATATGGAATAAAAATTTAATGTACTCATCAAATGTATTAAAATAATCAAGATTAAACATCCATTCCTTATGGTATGTGAATTTTATTAGTTGATGAAATTTTCTTTTTATTGTAAAACATCGCGTTTGTAGAATCAATTGAATAGAGAAATAATTCGTAACAGTTTACGCTGCAGTTTTATATTGTTTTGACGTGACAATACACATGGCTGTACCGACCGCCGTGGATCGTTTCAACTTTTATATTTTGCATCGGAACGACGACGCGGTGTCACTGCATGAAATGTCCTTTTGCTCTGGTACCGTGCACACTGTTTTAAACTGTCAAACAAGCGGTATCTTTATTATATGTGACCGTTCCAGGAAGCGTCGAGGGGAAAAGTACCGTGAATGACTGCGTTACTGAGGGATCATTGACTTCTGTGAAAACTTTTAAGGTTTCAATGTGTGCGACAGATTTTATATTTACCCAATATGACAAGTATAAGTTATACCTAGACGTGGTTAGCATTTAAATGTAATCGAATATAGAAAAAAAATAACAATTAGTAAGTTACAGTATAACAATTCAGACATTTGTCAATTGGTTTAGGAATAAGTATCAAGAGTTTTAATATTATATTTATGGATATTTCAATATAGAAAAAAGTACCAGGTAAATTTGATGAAATTCATAAAAAACAATTCGTATCAAAGAAGAAGTATTAGTTATGTGGATGCGTATATATATACAAACACTTTATTGACAACATCACAATAAGGAAATAACAGAAGAAAAGAAAAATTAAATAGCGTTTTATTACCGAACAACCTTTACATGTATACACTTACAGATATATTATATTAACATATATAAATACATTTTTCTTATATATATATTTTATATGCTTACAGATAACTGTTAAGACTATATTATTATAGTTACGACTCCAGTTTAGTTATAAAAGCATAATACGTATACACTATACTTAAAACTACAAAATCTAGAAATTAAGAGAAAGTTTTGGGACTGTCTCTAATAACGTGTCTCTTTCTCCAGTGTGGTGTGTATCATTCCAACTTTTCGACTAACTTTACATGTAGACCTAAGTACCCATTTCTCAATATTATTATACGGTAACACCGTTACATAAGGTATGAAATTAAAACTGCATAATGCTCGACATGCACAGTTAAAATGGTTTGCTGTTGGAGGACGTACAAGTGCTGGTATTGTTGCTGTACGCTTTGTTTGCTCGAGTCTCCGATATATTTCAAAAGTTTTGCGTTGCAGCGATGCACCGCAAGCTTTTATCTGTTCTACATCTTAACGAAACGAGACAGAATTTGGTTCTTATACATTTCGGTACAATAATTGTTAAGGATGAGTGATTCGTGACTTAGCTGTATTTAGTGTATTTGGGAACTCAATGACCATACGAAAAGCATTTGTGATTGAATCATGGGTATTTATAAATATTTCTATGAATATTATATATATTTATGTATCTTATATATATGTCTTTTCGTTATCCTAGTATCCATAACATATCATGTAAGGCATACAGTACTTACTTTGTTCAAAGTAAGGGACTAGGCTATTTACTATTACTATTATTATTGATGACGCAGTGGTTAGCGCAGTCGCTCTATGATTACGGGGATAAAACATCTTTCTTCAGTGCCAGTCATTTGACGGGTGGCTAAAAAATATTATCGCGAGCTCCATCGAGCTTCGGAAGGCGAGCTTAAGCCGTTTGGCCCCGTTTGTGTCTGCATGTGTTAGAACCCAGCAATCTGCATTGGGCCGGGCAGTGGGTGGGTTATAGGGGCGGGCGGCAGATTCGGTTCCTCTTGTTTTGGCAGAATATTGTTAGGCATAATTTAAAAAGACATCATTTGATATAACTGGCAGGTAATGGATAATAAAATCTCTAACCTAACCTGCAATGTATATCAATTTATGCTTGTTGATTTTATGCTAAAGTAAATAAGAAATAAAATAAATTATGCTAAAGAAAGGGATCTCGCCAATTCTTCCTTAGGAAAGATTAGTGCTTCAATGTGACATTAATGGACTAACGACAATGATTGTATAATTTTTAGTCGTTTGGTTTCTAGTAGCACCACGGTTAATTCACATGTTTATTTTGTATCTTCAATGAGATTCAATTTGATATCCTGGGGAGAATTTACAGAAACAACGTAAGCGAGGCTCAGGCGCTGAGAATTCCTGTTATACGTATCCCGATGGGATTGCAGTGTTTGTTTCAATTTCCTGGAGGTCGTTGTTAGGGACTTTACGTCGTTAGTGTGCGGCAGGTTGAATCTATCTACATCACCGAAACCAGAAGGCGTTAATTGAATTAAATATATGTGCCCGAACTTATTTTAAATGTTTTTGTTTATTTCTAATTTATTTCTCATTGCAACAAATACAACAAAAGGTGGATTTAAAACCACTTTTACCGGTTTTCTTTTGTGATTTATATTTATACCTGACTTTTCGACTTCTTTTCAGTAGCAGTGAGCTATTAAGAACGCTAGTTAGCCGACTTATTGACTTTTGGCATTATTTATCAGTCAACTGGTGTACAGAAAAAGGAGCAAATAAATTTACTTCAAAGTATATAAACGTAGGTACATACACGAAGTTTGTACCCAGCGTATTAAAAATATAGATAATAATTTAAAATACAGGACAGGAATACATAAACTTAAAAATGATATGTGCACAATGAACAAACGATGATGATGAACTTATTAATTACAATAAACAAGGTGTTGAATGGTTATATAAACAAACATATTATCCAAATCAGTCAATATAACTTCTAGAAAAATAAATATAGTAGTATTTAGTTCTTACACTTCCGCGCACAATACACATCAGAATAAAACACTTTTTTACGGATTTTTGCGCATGTTTTATTTTATTTTATATTTAATCCTGACGTTTCGACTCCTTTACAGGAGTCGTGATCACAGGATGACTAAGATGATGGTTGTCATGTATTTTCTACTACCTTCACAATATTTTAATCGGTAAATTAATTAAATAACTAAATAATGTTTTAAAATAAAATAAAATAAAACAACTTGATTTATATAAAATAATTTAATAGTTAGGAACGTGCCCGATTAAAATATTGTGAAGGTAGTAGAAAATACATGACAACCATCATCTTAGTCATCCTGTGATCACGACTCCTGTAAAGGAGTCGAAACGTCAGGATTAAATATAAAATAAAATAAAACATGCGCAAAAATCCGTAAAAAAGTGTTTTATTCTGATAAATATAGTAGTGTTTTTTTTTAATAAATTTTGTTATTGTATATTAACTGTAAAAGTTTTGGTTATACTACGCCATTTGTTAAGTGAATTTATTTTTGGGTTTTAAAGTTACTTTCATACAGAGAAGCTTTTTGAAATAAATTATTGTTAAACATCTTGCAAGAAATGTGGCAAAGAAAAAACAAAGTTGTGGATAAGCACTGATCCGATTACATCTCGACCAGAGAGTCTCTTTGTATATTCTGCAGATTGACTACAGTAGTTATTTCAATTTCCTGTGGATCAGATTGTTGTCATTACAACAGAAAACGCAATAATAATGACTTTTGAAATTACAAATAAGTAGTTAGTAGTAATTGCAAAGATACATTATAATTACAATGATGTAGATTAATTATATAGTTATTTATCTAAATTCAAACAGTATTAAATATATAAAATTCTAAAATATATCATAAATTGCCAGTTGAAATTGTAACGTTTAGCAGATATTTAGTCAAACCAATTCATCGCGACGTGAAGAAGGGTTCTTTCCATTGTTCCATGCTTGTTAACTTCAATTTACCGAGAATCATATTGTTTGTAATAGACTGTGATTGATATAATTGATTTAATTTTACTTGCGGTAAATTAATCAACTGACCTTTACAAAATTATATATTTAAGGCGATTGTATAGGAGCAGTTGCTACCTCCCAGCATGGCGTTTATATTTGGGCAGCGGTTTATACGTATTGTGTTTGGGGTTTGTAATACACTCATTAGTGTTATTATTTTAAAAATTCATTTCAACTTTCTCTGTCCTGACTTGTTTGATATCATATCACATTTTTGTTTACATTATTAGTTTTCGCTGATATTCTTACTTATACGTTTAAGAAGCTATGACCAATTGAATTCAAGGCGCCGCCACCGCCCCTTTATTTAGTTGGTCAGTGCATGCACAGGTCATCAAATACTTTAAATCGTAGTTATATGCCAATATCATAAAATTCATAAAATAAGTTCGTAATAAATCATAATCGTAATAAATGCGCAAAATCTGTAAAAATATGTTTTATTCGAATGTATAATGTGCTCAGAAGTGTAAGAACTACATATAATAACAAATATGTTTTTGTAAAAATTGATACTAAATTATTTTTAGTAATTACCAAAGAGCTACGGAAGTATAAACATTTTTCGACTAAATGCTTTAATGTTCGTTTCGTAGATTGGATGGGAGGCAAGTGTAAATAAGTTCGCTACATCTTTTGTTTTCGCTGCCCTGCCTGGCGTTAAGCGATGCGCTGCATTTATTTTGCTTGTGTGTTAGAAACTTAAATAAGACTAGAATTCTTTCTGCATTTATCTGACCGTCGCAGTAGCGCTATGAGTAAATTAATTAAGAACGTTGACATTGACTGGTTCTTGTATACTCAATTATATATTTTTATAAGTATTAGTATTTTTATATTTTCGACGTAAAATAAGTGATGGGCTCAAGAACAGTTAAACGTCGGCTATTTAAACCTATAGTCAGGACAACTACGGTTGTTGTAGTTAAAAAGTGAGGCTGCTTTTTATTCAAATATCTTAACTTTATAGTTACAATTATTGCGCAATATGCAGTGCAATTTTACATATACAAATTTCTTCATAAGATTACCCTGTGTTCGTACAATTTGTTTTCAATAATTTGCTGCTGTGAAGTTGCCTGTCCGGATAGGGACTTTCGAAATATCACAAGTAACAATAACAATGGAAATGAACTTTTCTTCCCTTTGTAGTAGAGACGATAGAATCTTGGAAACTTAATGCAAAATTTATTTATAATTATTTTTAAAACACTTAACTGCTCGTCTGTTTCAGGCAACAGATGACCGAAGTTCGGGATTTTTTTTCCCAACAAGTAAATCAAGGGAGTAATGCTGCCACTATTATAATGTAATGTAACTTGCCTCGAACAGGCGAGTTGGTTGAAATGTGTCTGTAATATTCTACTGGTAATTAAAAATATAAATTTAAACTAAGTTAGTGAGAGATTGATTAAATCTCTTACTGTATATCTTAATGTATTATTTATTAAATAATAATACATGTTATACATAAGACATTTTACAAAAAAGATACGATACTTTGGAATAGTTTCGGTATAATTTAAATCGACACCATTTATTTATTTCATTTACCCTTGAATTTCCATTGAAATGACTGATGACATCATGTGAACAAAGTCAAAACATCAGAGGGCATACCATGATCTCTTAGCGCGATGCAAATTCGATTGTCAAAGTGAGACACCTCTATGCACGGTCTATAGTGCCGTCTCTTTTCAACAGCTAAACTTGAATCGCAATAAAACTTGATGGTTGGGCATCAGGAATGAATATATATAAAAAACAGAAAGTTAAAGGCGTTTAGTTATCCGTTTAAAATTCTTTAATTTTAAAACAATTCTTTGAAAGGTCTTTAATTTTTAACACAATTCTTCTCGTTTACTACATACATAGACTTAAAATAATTATTTTACTTGTATATTTTGTGTTATCTGTTTGAGAGGCGTTCTGATGTATGTTCCTAATCTTTTCAAAGCAAAGTGTTCAGAGAGCTGTCCATTCGCTAGAGTTAGGAAATGTGGCGACATCCAACGCACACGTTAATGGCTCCCGCTGATACTTGTCAGATGAGTGTCTGCGCAGACTCGAAGTGGATATGTTAGTGAGTTGTGAAAGGATTGCTGCTTTATCGATATAGGCCAAATTTAAATTCACAAAATGGTCTTTGAATAATGACTTCGTTTATAGTTTGGTCCATAATAATATTTTTTTTGACCTATTCATCTGCTTGATTTCGTGGTTATTTTTGTAAGTACTATAATATGTCAAGAATTTTTTTAATCTATAATTGTATGTTATGCAACATACAAAAAAGCATTTTATAATCAAAGTATTGATTTGGATGGTGTTTTATCACTTAGCTTGAAGTTTTGTATAGTGAAGCCTGTAAGTTTGTAAGTATATCTAGTAAGTAGTATGGGCATAGCATTATGGTTGCTTAGGTACTATGACAAGCAGGCACCAAGAATAACTTAAATTCCTAATTCACCGAATTTTATTGTTTGTATAAAAATCATGGTTTTAATATTACCTATGTTAACTCAGGTATTGTATCAGAGAGTTAATTTCGGGGCTACAGACATACTTCTGAAATGGGCACCGTAGAATCGCTCACAGAGGTTGCCAACCGATTTGGTAAATTTACTTCAAAAATTGTTCTAAAATCCAACCGTATTTTGAGAGCAAGCAAAGGACATTGCTCAGGTTTTATACATTGAATCTCTCAGAAGGGACAGTAAGGAGAAATTGCTAGTTGTGTTTAGAATCATTCATACGATCTCATCAGGCATTTGTCGATACACGGACAAGCTTGAGAACCGTAGTGTTACAATAAATGTATTAAATTTTGGGGTTATAATCATAAAAAAAGATGTATAGTTCATATGCTCTGAATATATTCATTGTTTCCTTTTACGTGGCTACTTAAACAATATGAATCAAACCATCATAAAATGCAATTGTTTCAAGTAAAAAAAAAAATAAGTACCTGTGCCCCTTTTATTTATGAGTGCAGATAGTCTCAGACTACCTAGGCATGTATCATCAATCAATTTGATCAATTTCTTTGATTTTTGGCAATATTATAGGTATCTGGTTATTATATAATATTTATAACATGAAATAGTGATAGATATAAATTGTCTGTACTTATATATTGTCATAAAAATCTATAAATTATAGTATTATTTACTAGGTATATACAGAGAACGTATGTTTTTGGAAGAAATCGAGTTCGTAAGAAAAGCCAAGTTAATAAAATGAATCCAAAAATATAAGTAAAATGGACTGAGTAACAAAACAATTAAGGAAATCACATACTTCTGCTTCTGTAGAATCGATACCGATAATAATATGCCTATAATGTGTTTTGATAATAAATGTATACATATTAACATAAAAATAACACGAATCGATAAAACATGAACGAACTTAAATTATAAACGAATTACTAACTTCTTAAAAACAAGTGGCACGTCTCTAAAGCTTTTGACATGGCAGCAAGATATAGGACGGACAAATGGTATCTTCTTCTTCTTCTGTTTAGACTTTTTCCCATTTACTTGGGGTCGGCCTTCCTTGTTCGCATTTTCCATTTTGCATGATTTTGTGTTACGTTTTTTGCTAATGAGCTTCTTTTGGGTCTTTTTCAACCGTCGTCAACCAGGTGGCGGATGGTTTTCCACGCGTACGTTTCGTATCTGGCAATTTTAGGGCAAGTTTTACCATATGGTCGTCGGGACGTCTTTGAACGTGACCATTTACTTTGTCAAACGTTTTTCTTTTACTTTGTCAGCTATTGATGCTACTCCGAAACTTCCCTTGATGTATTCATTACGGATTTTGTCTATGAGTGTTACACCAGCGGACCAGCGTAGCATGCGCATTTCCGTAGTGTGCAGTTTGTTCAAGTACTGTTTAGTTGTTACCCAGCATTCTGCCCCATACAGAACAGCAGGTCTAATAGCTGTCTTATACATGTGCCCTTTTACTTTTAGAGGCCTTTTTCTGTCACACATAACGCCAGTTAGCTGCTTCCACTTCATCCATCTTGTTGTTGTTCTATGAATAACATCATTGTCAATGTTGCCATCGTTGCTAATTATCGAGCCAAGATATTTAAATTGATCGACTGTTGGTAGTAGTGTACTTCCTATGGAGATCTTGATGTTATTGGTATCAGTGATGTTATCAAAGACGCACGACATGTGTTCTGTCTTTTTCCTACTAATTCTTAGGCCATTTGTTTCCAAGGCTTCTATCCAGGAATTGAAATTTATCTGAAGGTCTTCTACGTTGTCTGAAATAAGAATCACGTCATTGGCGTATAGGATGTTCCAAGGCAATGACTTTTGACAGTGTTTTGTGAGGTGGTCTAAGGTAGTGTTGAAAAGCAATGGGCTCAATGTTGAGCCTTGATGCAATCCGACTTTTATTTCAAATGGTTCTCCATTGCTAGCTGGGCCAATGACTTGGGTGGTAATATCTTTGTACATGTCCTGTATTAGGCGGTTATAGAACTCTGGAACCATTTGTTGCCTGAGTGCTTCCCGAATGAGATCTCGAGGAACATGATCAAATGCTTTTTCCAAATCAATGAACACTATGTGAAGGTTTAACTTGCTGGTCTTAGCCCTTTCTAACATAATTCGAACCGTCTGGATAGCGTCTGAGGAGCTTCTTTCCGCTACAAAACCGCACTGGTTTTGTGTTAATTTTATTATGTGCTTTACTATTTTTATTAACGAACAAATGGTATAGTAGTTACAAATATTCTTATTATTCGTTTCAAACCAAAGCTTGTCCGTTAACTACAGATAATTGCAAACAAAGTAAAAATGTAAAAGAAAAATTATAATGCAGGACACTTGTTTGTTTATGTTGGGGCACGTTTCGTCGAAGTTCTTTACTTTTGAATGAAATTTACACATAAATAAAACTCACTTAGCTATAGCACACTGTTAAATAACCAAACGGTTCCGTAAGTACTTCAAATGTGAAAGGAACAGGGATATTTATAGATATAAAAAAATAAGTATCAGGTCATAATATTTCGGTTTTCAGAATATTTGTGTTCAAATCGTCTGTTAGGACGTAGTTAACATTTTTTGTTTTCTTTTATTGTTTGTTTAGGTAAAATGCATTTTCAACAACCTGTAACATGACTGTGGAGAGCCTGAAAAGAGATCATCCGCTGTTTTGTTTTTATTGCGTACTTATATCCAATAGAACACAGGTTTTAACATGATAACCAAACCCACCAAAGTGACACTTCCTGCTTCCTAAAAGTTTATTAGCAGTATACATTTTGATAAAAAAATAAAAGTATATAGTGTGGTTACGAATGTGGGTTATAGCCTCAGTCGCCTAGTGGTTACGGCATCTGCCCCAATTAATCATAAAGTAGTGGGCTTAAATCGCTCCTGAGCCGAATTTTTGCAATATAGTTTTTCTATATTAAGTTATTCGCTTTTTTGTTGCTAAAAATAAAATATCAAAAATTAATCACAGAAGCAGTCAGATTTTATAGTATTTCGCTCAATTGACAGCGTCCTTTAAATTTAGAAGGCCTTAATTTTAAGAAGATTCAAGTATGTTGTTGAGAGAGTTTACAAAAATGTACGTAAGCTTTTCATTCAAAGAAATATGAAGGAAAACTTACCTCGTGTGTTACATAAATCTAGACGCCTGGATGTACTGAAAATACGAGAGTGCCTTTTCATTTGAACAGGCCAAGAGCCGCATGCGTTGGCAGATAATAAAATGCACACTTAACTATGCGATGACTATAGTTCGAAATTCAAACAGTGGAATTTTAAAACAAATCGGAAGTGCGCCTCGAATAGAGTATTCCGAACCAAAAAGCAAAAAGGCATTTCCATCGAACTTTTCAGCTCGATTTCCATGGACTGCTCGTCCACAATTCAATGGAATTCAGAATATTATTCCAATGCAGTGTTAATGAATTCGCATAATGAAACTCCACTTTTGAAACAAAGTTTGAAGCTAAACGTTTGCTTAAGGGTACTTTCTCATGGCGCAAATTGTTCATGGCAAGCGGAAATAAACGAAGAACCGATGTATTGCGATGTAGAAGATGGTGCTGGTTTTGCTTTAGTAATAATTTTGATTACCTATTTTTATATCAAAATGTGTTAACGCTCGCTGCTGCATGTCTTGTTTATTTGCACATATAATATTATTTTATTCGTTTATTTTTTGTCGGATAGTACCTATAGGCGGAGGCTGAGGCTTGAGGCTGAGGCAGAGGCAGAACGAACCGGTCGTCGATAAGTATTTAAACTCGAATATTTAGCTCCTGCATTGCGTTTATAATTACTTAACCATATTTAAAAAAATCTTACTTACCTTTCAAATAATTTTATTTATAGAAGGATAGAACAGGAATAACTAAAAACAGATTATTATTATTCTTCTTGTGAATGGCTGTGCAAGGCTGTCTTGATATTCTGACAAGGTCGGGGACCTCGCATACATTAAGTAATGTTGGGGAAACCCTTCACAAAACGCAATATACTTCAACAGTGTTCCTTGCCTGTGACTGCGGCGGAGTTAGAAATAAGCATATTTAAGGTACCAATAATTATTGAGGTTAGGTCTCCGACAGCGTCGTAACTGGGCTATCGACTAGGACTATCATCACGAGCTTTGACCGTTTCAGGCCGCCGCGCGCCGGCAAGCTTTATGAATTTATGAATGCCATTTTGCTACACTTTTCATAGCTGTAAGGGAAATGTAGATAAAACCATTTTGAACAGACGCTTTAATTAAGTTGACGCTACAGTTCTGTTTTTAGGATTAATTAGTGCTTAATTTGGCCATTTGTTATGTGTGTGCCGGCCTAGAATAGTCACCGACCCTTCTAATCGTGTGGTTGTCGTAATAGGTGACAAAGTGAGCAAAGCCAGCAGGAGACAGCAGCAGCATCGTAACTGGAAGCCGCTGTATACCGATAGAGCAGGTTTGGTCCTTATGGATATCCTTGGGAGAGGCATAGGCACAGCAGTTGGCGTCGTAAGTTTGATGTGATCAGATTTTGACGAAGTTAAGAATTCAAGTGTTATTTTTATACTTGATGCCTCATGACATGTGACAGTTTTTAAATTTACTTACAATAATACTATTTAACTAGCGGCCCGTCCCGGCTCCGTACGGGTGGACAAAATATTTTTTTATTAAATATTTTTCCGTTAACGCCATCTAGCGTCCGGTAGACGAACTTCTTGCGGTTAACGCGTTGCTATGGTAGCATTAATTGAGACAGTGGAAAAAGATCGAACAGACAAACAACAATTTTGTGATCTTAGATTATAGATTATTTTTTACAACAAATTTGATGTCTACAATGACTATAATTTATCCATTTATACGGGTGGTAAAGGTGGCAATGACCCTTGCCGTGACTCGGTGAAATAAATAAATACTGTTAATTGTTACTTAACATAGTTTTAGGTATTTTAGAGAAACTCTAAAATGAATTCTAAACTCACATAAAATTGTAACGGGTAATACATACCTAATTTCGCGCCCCACAGAATATGTTCAAAGAGTGTTTGTCCTTTAATAATAAATTATCAAAGTAACAGTTAATCTTTTGAGGAAATCTCGGCTGAGAAAAGTTATCCGAATTCAGAGGTTCCAGTCGTGCGTCACTGATGAACATTTCTACTTTTTTGCTCAAATAAAGAGAATTTTGTTATTTTCGCCAAATAAAAATATCAGTTTATTACATCAATACCACACATCAATACCATTTATTATTTAATTTATTATTTAATAAGGTAATTTTTCGATAACCTCTTCTTTTATGGAATATTATATTTCGTTATCATATTATATTGCATACTTTTTATGGAACTCGTGAAAAAGATTTTTTCAATTGTATGTGAAATAAAAAATATATTTTCTACCAAGAGTAGCGCCATCTGATGCTTTTATGTGATGATGGTTGTAAATAAATACGAATTATTGCACAACATCAGCCAGGGACTGTGTTTCTGTTCAGGATTAGTTATTCGTATATAGGAATTTTGCATATATTCAGCATCTCGAGTAGACATCGCACGCACACCTTTATAATAAATAGTATTTTGATTTAACATTTCATACCCAACTCAGGCAGATTAAAAAAAGGTTATCAATTTAAATAAGAATAAAAAATTATGTATTATAAGATATAAAATACGTATGTAAAAAACAACTACGGCTCCGAGCCCTCAGATGGGATTCGAACCCACGACCTTTCGCTATCCGGGCGACTGCTCTGACCCCTGAGCTACCGAGACGCTGGCAAACGTGTCGAATTTTACAAACGTATTTCAACTTCTACTATGAGCTAGTATCGTTCCACCAATGTTGAACGCTAACTACCTTCAACATCGAAAGTAATATTTTTACAAATATTAAACAATCGACAAAGATGGAACCAGCTATAATTATGTTTTTAATTTATTTTTTTGCATTCACAATGCAATATTTCTATAAGATATAAAATACGTATGTAAAAAACAACTACGCCTCCGAGCCCTCAGATGGGATTCGAACCCACGACCTTTCGCTACCCGGGCGACTGCTCTGACCCCTGAGCTACCGAGACGCTGGCAAACGTGTCGAATTTTACAAACGTATTTTAACTTCTACTATGAGCTAGTATCGTTCCACCAATGTTGAACGCTAACTACCTTCAACATCGAAAGTAATATTTTTACAAATATTAAACAATCGATTAAGATGGAACCAGCTATAATTATGTTTTTAATTTATTTTTTTGCATTCACAATGCAATATTTCTATAAGATATAAAATACGTATGTAAAAAACAACTACGCCTCCGAGCCCTCAGATGGGATTCGAACCCACGACCTTTCGCTATCCGGGCGACTGCTCTGACCCCTGAGCTACCGAGACGCTGGCAAACGTGTCGAATTTTACAAACGTATCTCAACTTCTACTATGAGCTAGTATCGTTCCACCAATGTTGAACGCTAACTACCTTCAACATCGAAAGTAATATTTTTACAAATATTAAACAATCGATTAAGATGGAACCAGCTATAATTATGTTTTTAATTTATTTTTTTTGCATTCACAATGCAATATTTCTATAAGATATAAAATACGTATGTAAAAAACAACTACGCCTCCGAGCCCTCAGATGGGATTCGAACCCACGACCTTTTGCTATCCGGGCGACTGCTCTGACCCCTGAGCTACCGAGACGCTGGCAAACGTGTCGAATTTTACAAACGTATTTCAACTTCTACTATGAGCTAATATTGTTCCACCAATGTTGAACGCTAACTACCTTCAACATCGAAAGTAATATTTTTACAAATATTAAACAATCGATTAAGATGGAACCAGCTATAATTATGTTTTTAATTTATTTTTTTGCATTCACAATGCAATATTTCTATAAGATATAAAATACGTATGTAAAAAACAACTACGCTTCCGAGCCCTCAGATGGGAGCCCGCAGTCGCCCGGATAGCGAAAGGTCGTGGGTTCGAATCCCATCTGAGGGCTCGGAGGCGTAGTTGTTTTTTACATACGTATTTTATATCTTATAGAAATATTGCATTGTGAATGCAAAAAAATAAATTAAAAACATAATTATAGCTGGTTCCATCTTAATCGATTGTTTAATATTTGTAAAAATATTACTTTCGATGTTGAAGGTAGTTAGCGTTCAACATTGGTGGAACGATACTAGCTCATAGTAGAAGTTGAAATACGTTTGTAAAATTCGACACGTTTGCCAGCGTCTCGGTAGCTCAGGGGTCAGAGCAGTCGCCCGGATAGCGAAAGGTCGTGGGTTCGAATCCCATCTGAGGGCTCGGAGGCGTAGTTGTTTTTTACATACGTATTTTATATCTTATAGAAATATTGCATTGTGAATGCAAAAAAATAAATTAAAAACATAATTATGTATTATGTTAGAAACCTTGTTACAAAGTTGTCCTTATTTTACAACATGTTTCGCTGCACATAGAGCATGCAAAATTATTTAAAAATGGAATAATTAATAGATAATAAAAATAGCAAATTAATATTCAATAAGTCGAGAAAATGTCAGAATTACAAACTGAAATTGTCCATAACAATTGACTGTTGAAATTTATAGTTGTATTCAACTATAAGTTACAACAGTCAATTGTTTTGATTCATGAATTCTTTAACTAAAAGTCTATACACGTATGGATGTTTAATCGTAGCTCACCTTCACAACATATGAAGTTTTATATAGTTTTGAAAAACAGATTAAACTATAATAACCAAACAGATAATAGGGTTTCTTTGCACACATAAACACACACAATACAAATGTTTTTGTTTTATTTTGCAATAAATTGCACGTGCCGGTGATCACATTAGTAATAAAAAATAATTAATTAATACCTACCCCTGGCCCGGGCTTTCAATTTTATTTATAGTTATTGATATTAGGATGTAGCTTTTATCCGAGAACGTAATTGCTAATTAATTAACTACATATTTGAAGGTTGAAAAGCAATTAGAACGCTTTCCTAACCCTCCACATCATTATATGGCTAAATAAAACCGTACGTATTAAATATATTTTGAATGTAAGATAACATCACATACATTGTACCGAATCAAAATAGTTAAAGCACTTGTGTTATAGAATTCAGAATTATCGACATTACCACAATACTTGGTATTGTGGTGATGTCGATATTTCTGAATTCCCGAGCCAATATAGAAAAGTTTACACTGATCTGGACGTAGATCGAAGCCATGACCGAGGATTTACAATAAAAATTGATACTCAACCATGGAGGCTGTAAGAAAAATATAAAGTCTTATCGATCGGTTTATAGTGGAGCATAAATATGAAGGCCTTCAGTTTCCAGATAAAATTAAGGTATACGGGATTCCAGTGTGCTGTGAACTTTAATTATTACTAGCTGACCCGGTAACGCGTTGCTATGGTAACGCGTATAAAATGGAAAAACAGCGGACAGACAAACACACAAACAACAAATTTGTGTTCTTAGATTATAGACTAATTCTTTATTTTTTTCTATTATTAAATATTTTTCCGTTAGTGCCATCTAGCGTCCGGTAGACGAACTACTTGCGGTTAACGCGTTGCTATGATAACGTTATTAATACAATGGAAAAAGGGCGGGAAAGAGAGCGGACAGCCAAACACACAAACCACTGTGATCTTAGATTATATTTTTTTATATTATTATGCTCCAAAGTATATTGTATATATAGTTTGTTCGATTGTGCTAGTGAGGTGCCATTTTTACTTTTTATGTAGTGTATAATTTTGCAGCAATGCATATTAAAAGCCTCCGCAGAACGCGTTGTTCTGATCATCGTACTTTCCCGAAAGATAGCAGGACTCCGTTATTTAATGGACAGTAAATCTTGTTCGTTTTGTTATCTTAGTATTGATATTTTTAAGTAAGAAAGTCAGGCTCTTTAATATTGCTTATTATAAATTATTAGGGTAGACAATTTCTTTATGTTTGTATGGGGTACATACCTTTGCTTTTCGGTTACCGCAGACATAACCCCCAACTGAGATTATCAGCTATCGCTTCAATAGGTTTAGGAACACTCGATGTTCCTGATCACTTCCTTCTTTACCATGAAATAGAGCGAATAATACTG
Organism: Calamotropha paludella; assembly: GCA_927399485.1. Classification (NCBI taxonomy): domain Eukaryota; kingdom Metazoa; phylum Arthropoda; class Insecta; order Lepidoptera; family Crambidae; genus Calamotropha; species Calamotropha paludella. The sequence goes on along the minus strand of OV656815.1, from coordinate 12,548,884 downwards.
GAATGTGTATCGTTTCTCATGGGCGTTTCCTCAATTGCACTAGATTTAGTTCAGTTTCTACATTTAGTAGTTTTCGCATGGCTTACAGCTTCATCATCATTCTCGCCAGCCTCAAGGTGACAGTTGCGTCAACGCTTGTATTCAGAATCAATTGATAATTTAATTGATATTATTTTTATAATAATAATATTTATCACATTAACGTAAAGAAAGCATTGTAAGGCTTGTGTTATGAATAGTAGGGTAAAAGAGAGATATATGCTCGTATTCATCACACCAACATCTGCCTTTTTGAAGCGAGGTTCACTCCCATTCGATCTAACCGTTCGTCACAACTTTATGGATACATATAATATATACCCTATTTTTAATTACTAACTAAACTAAACTAAATAGGCGCGATAATAAGTGTGCAGTGTAAGAACATGCTTTTATAAGGGCCCGTCCATTATATAAGATTTAATAAACCTCAATTATTTTCTAGAGAATAAAGATCTTTCAAAAAAGCTACACAGGGCTATTGTGATCTGGAAACACTGTAATTTCCATTTATTACAGGAAAGATGCGACTTATAAATAAAGTAAGTCAGTACAGTTCTCGGCTTTGATTTGATTCTAATTGCGTTTTACATCAAATAAAGAAAAATAAATATGGATTTGAATCCAAGTTCTTTGGCGAACCCGGCGATAATATGTAAATAAATAAAACACTGATCCTATTTAAAGAATTTTGTCGATACTATACATATTTTCTTGGTCTTATTTATCAATACAGTTTCTGTCAGTTGAGCTGATTAGATCTCCTTTACGGGTATTGTGAAAGTCGACATATACGATAACATTATTATCAAAAATATAATTTAGAATAAACATCAAACAAGTCTGAAGTGAATTTCTTCAACAAGTTCTATATTTATAATAAATTGTCTTATTAGTATCAAGTATTAAAAAACAAAAACGTTAATATCATCCAAACAATTCACAATTTCATGTTCCAAAAATACTTAATTCAGTAGTATCATTTCAAATGTCACAATTTGTGTCCTTCTTGTTCGTCACGACAAAGATTATATTTCGCATTCATCAAACACCATTCTAATGTCAATACGTGCTGAAACTTCGTCGCTCTGGGCTTCATTTCACCCGCGGAACTAACTTGTGAACTCGCTCAAACTTACTAACCGCTTGTGGCTCTGACAAGGTCACCGCTATATTCTATGTTATCGAAAATTGGTATCGGGAAGATACTGCGGTGAGTTTAGTTCAATATAATTTATGTTCTCTTGTAGCTATACTACTTATTAATATTTTTATAATCATATTTCAATGATTGCTATAATAAATATCACAGCAATCTCTACTAATATTATAAAGCTGAAGAGTTTGTTTGCTTGAACGAACTAATCTCAGGAACTACTGGTCCGATTTGAAAAATTCTTCCAGCGTTATATAGCCCATTTATCGAGGAAGGCTATAGGCTATTTATCATTTAACATATAATACCTGAGCCACAGCAACGCGTGGCCGGGTCGATATATAGTTGTTGTTAAATAAACTAGTAACTAGTAGATATATAAACTATTTGTGCCCTGTTCCCTGCGTTGCTCTACTTGATTTATTCCTATCCGAGTTTAAACTATTCAAAATTTCATGTGTTGTTCAATCTAGCAAAAACTGTGTGGACGAATAAGTAGGTGCAGTGCAAAAAGTCGTATTATCTAAACCTTACTATCCGCTCATTTAATCCGACTCGCTTAAACACAAAAACCTTGAAGTATCTTTTAGCAATTTTATAATTCATCTAAGAAACAATAACACAACAAATTTACAAACATAAGTACTACAATATTGCAAACTAAGTGATGCGGCGTCCCGTGTCATACTTTAACCTCAAGTCTACAAAATATGTGTTTAATCGTAGTCAAGCGATCGTTATCATGACGAGGGTAGAAGAGCAAACATTTGCAAGCGTCAAATAATTCGGGATCACCTTGCAAAACTTTTTCCGTAGGAAATGAAAACAGCCAATGGTCTGTGAAGCAATTTTGTGCTATTTGTGAAGTTTTTTATGAGACCGCAGGTGTCTTTTATAGAACACTGCTGTCCCATTTGATATAGCCTATTATTTTGATATTGTGTGTAACCTACGTAGGTGCCGTTTTAACTTATATATATATAGTTCCGTAGTTTTGTGGACACCTTAACGTAACTTATTTTTACTTTTTTCAATTTGTTAAAACTTATCTATTATATTATGAAAAAGCTTTCTCACCTTTTTCATTGTAATTCGGTAAGCGCTTGACCGCTATCTAGCCTGATGGAAAGCGATTATGCGATCTAGGATGTGACGCGTTTGCCTAAATATAACTACTCATCTTACACTTTACTATATAAAAAGTAAAGAAAGATGATTTTTTAGATTTTTAAAATGTAAATATATTTAAAAAAATTATGAAGATTATTGAATATATTTTTATCTCAACTATTTTTTAATTTTTCTGAATTAAGCAAACATATAAACTAAATACTTAAAAATGTGGTAACACTTAGTTTAATAATATAGTTCCTTATTTATTAATAACACTTTAACATAAGGCGTTATTTGATAGCATATAGTATTTTTGTATTTGTTTCTAATGTTTTTTATTTGATGCAAATATATATTTTTTGTATTATGTATTTAATATACCAAAAATCTATTGGAAGTGTTTCCGTGTTGCATTCGATGACCACTACTTTTAACCTACAGTTTTGGCGAGGAAGTAACGGACGGATCTGAGCCATTCGTGGCGTTTCACTGGTTGGAATAAAACATTAACTTGCAATTAAAATGTACTGGAAGAGCCACAGATCAGTATTAGAGGCAGTGATTGTTTTTACTATGTAAAAGACAATATGAGGTGCAACAATAGTTCATTGGTTATCGCGTTCGGTCTGGTGTAGCGAAGGTCAAACTACTTTCACACTTCAATTATCGGATAGGGTCAAAAACATGTCATGATCCTTCGTAGTTTATATGGTACGCTCAACCGCCGGTCTTGGTTGTATTGGAAGTCGTTAGCACTCACCAAACCATACTGGCCAAATGTTGTGGGTTATCGCACATTCTGTCCATGGTGTTTTCATCTTAAGAAAAAGGCATATGTCTCAACAGTGGGGAAATTTATATGATGTGGTGATGATGATACAATACAATAAATGACTGATCTCTTTAGATCAGTCATTTATTGTATTGTACACATGAATAGAATATTCGTCTAATGTGAATGGTATTGCTATTAATTGAACATACTACGACCCTTACTGATGTATCTTACTGTACTATGTCATATTTTTAACAACTTAGTTTGGTTTAGTTATAAATAAAATACAGTACAATAATATAAGTTCTAGTTATTTTTTCGTCATAAAATTTATATGGTACATTAAATATTTTTTTATGATTATTGATCCGAAACGTTTATAATGAAAAAAAATAACGATCATAATGTAAAACTGCGCTCCTTTTTTAAATTAATCCATAGATTTGACTCAAAGGAAGGATGTTGCTTCATCGAGTCTTCTAGGTTGTAATTCTATATCGAAGGTCGGGTCTACTCGGTCACGTCCCGAAGTGCGGAGCGTTGTACCGCGCAACCGCCACTCCACAGAAAAAGACCCGCCATTCCGAATTTGAATAATATATAGCAACTCTTTTTAATTCTTTATGCCGCAATGTGAAGATGTACAGGCACGATTGCTTAATTGTTTTAGCCTTTGTCATTTTCTGCCCGTGTGTTGCTTCACAGAAAAAGACTATAATTAACATTATTTTTAATTTTAATATACCATTATAATACCTACAGCCGTGTTATTACAGACTAGAATAGCACTAATCTTTAACAATAAGGGTGTCCTAAAAGGCGAGTAATAACACTAGAGGAAGTCATCATACACTTTTCGTAGGCCACTTAATGGGAAGCAGCGTATTCCGAATGTAGATCCTGTACTACCCACCTGCTAAGCGTGGAGATTATGGTAAAACTTTCTATTCTGGAGGAGCCTTCCGCCCAGCATGTCATTTGACTGAGATGATATTCAATAAAATATTTTATTGTCATTTTGTTTACAGACATACGATATAAATGGGGATGTAGAAACAAATCGAGGTTTTAACGAACACGATAAATTCTTCAATGTAAAATTAATTTGATTGATATTTTTTAATTTCAATTTTTTTAATATGTGGTATTTGTTGTAGTCAATATTGGTTTTTCATGTAGTTTGGAGTTCATTCTAGAAACCATTCTCTAAATTGCGTGCTCATATTCGATAAACGCAGTCATGTAAAATCATTTAATACATAGTACTAAAGAATGAATGAATTAAATCATAAGCGGTTCGAGACATGTGTAGTTTAAAATTTTAATATTATTTTAAAAAAATCACTCAATTAAAAAATAAAACGGTGTATGTAAAAAAGTTTCAAAGATTACTTAATTTAAGTTTTAACTGATTAAAAATCAATTGCTTAATAGAATTTAATAAAACTTATGAAGGACTTAACGAATCAAGAGATGAAATAAGAATAAGAAGCAAAAAAGAAACTTCCATTTTACATACAAAGCGATTCTTTCTATTATGCAAAATTAACAAGACTCTAGATTCAATCAAACACTAAAATGGAGATGTAGAATTTAAATTGGAAATTCAATAACAGATCTACTATAGCAGACAATAAAACGAAGCCAAAGATGTGAAAGGGCATCATAAATAAAAGGCTTGTGTATAAAAGTGTTCTTTATGAAGTGTCACCGCAGTCGCCAGCCGCGCGCCGGCCGGCGTTGATACCTATTTGAAAGTCCTGTAATATTGGACTCAGCTTGTCCTACAGTGCCAAGAGTATCGATATCAGTTAATATTCGCCATGGAATACTTTAGTGTGTCCAGAATCATTTTGCTTCTTTTATAAGGCTCATGATATTTAATATGGAACAAACGATTTGTAAAATATTTGGTTCTGATGGAATAAATATAATTTTCGTACTGTTAGGACGGAGGGTCATGACATTTAATGTATTACCGTTTGTTTACAAAATTTGGCGAGAAAATACAATATAATCAAGGATATACTGGTACAGGGCTTGGAAGCAGAAGCGATAACGAAACAATACATTATTATTATTATAAAGTGGCGATAATGAAAAAAAAAAATTAAGAATCTACGTTTAAGTGACTTGATCATAAATTAAATAAAAATCTCAAGATTACTGTTACATTTTGTGGTTTGCAATGTTGCACATTCATAAAATAAAGAATTCTCTGAAAGAATCGACTTACCGAGCGTTGATTATTCACATCACTAGGTAAAAACGGTCCCGACCAACAGAGGGTCGAAGTCGACGAGGGAGAATCTAATAAAATATGTAGATTTGATGACTTGTCACTTTTTTTGCTACAAATCTGAGATTCAAAGTTTTTTAGTCGCTCTCGGACTTCTTTCAGTTCTTTTCATTAAAAACTAAATTGCGTGTGAATGTAGAACGAGTTGTTTCTTTGTCACAAATTTGTGGTAGGTATAGTCAAGATCATTTTGAATGAAGGAGATATTTCATATATCTGGAATATCTACCTAATATAGTCACTAACTTTTAAGTTCTCCCTTGTAATACAGAAATGCGTCAGGATAATTCTAACTACATAAAATCTATTCTTAATTTTGGGCAGACATTTGTGTAGATTTTCTTTTAATACTGAAATAAAAGTTTCTGTACACTCACTTAAATGCTCGTTTACTTTAAATTGCCCTAAATTCTTCAGTATTTTGTGTAGCTGAACACAAGATTTATAGGTACTTTATGCATGCCATCAGTCAAGTAAGCAACGGGGATGTAAATGTGGTCACTGGCATGCCGGTTGTACGAACATTCGAGGGCTACCTGAATCGTCATAAATCCCCACGTTACCGCACGGCTATGCTTAAGCCATTAGCTATTAGCTCCATATCGCCTTTGAGACTTCTGAAAACGACACTTCGTTTCGAATCTTAAGTTTTTTTTGAAAATTCACTTTTCAGTAATATATTTTGTGACTTTGAAGCGGTCAGAGTAACCGAGAACATCTAAATCAATGTTTAGAAAGAAATGCACTTATACATTTACAATATATTTGATTTTCTTCCTCTAAAGTAAACTGCTGCGTTTTCAAGCTAATGGCAAAGCCGCCACACACGCTTGGTCGCTCTTCCGAATTATTGCATGCGGAATCCACAGTTCACGTTTCAATAATGTGTGAAATTGCATGTTCAATTCGATGAAAATGCCGTTAACACGGACATATTTAAAATAATTCGATGTGTAAATATTCTTTGTTTTTACTAGACAATTTAAACAACGACCTAGTTTTAAGTATAGGTTCTTATAAATATAATTTTAATATTTTTAATATCCCTTAGTCTGATTTGGAAAGAAATAAGTACATATTTACGACATAGGCATTATTTTGGATAAAAATATGTCTTTTGGTTATAAGCAATTCTATTAATGCTTGACAAAGATGCGAATAAGTTAAGAAGATAAAAGAACAATACGATAAATGAAAAGCGTAACCTGGGAGCTAATTCTAAAAACCGTAAATCTGTAAAAAATTACTTATTTGGGAAATATTTGTATTTCGATCCTTTTATAATCTGGGTAACATATGACAATAAATGCAAAAGAAAATGAATCGGTAACCCTACATGTATCAAGTGATTTAAAATTATTTATTTTTAAATTAAATAAATTTCATACAATTACAAAGGAAATTTTGCAATTGTGTAATCCTTGGCATTTCACTTAATTAATTAACAGATTAAGATGAATACAGGGTGGAGTTGGAGACAGACAGCGTCTGGAAAACCACCTGCTTTGATATTTAATATAAAATATAATATATGTATTACTTCCTCAGCTTTTTAAAGCCATATTGTTCGATACGGAGTTTTCTCCTTTGTTTTGTACAAATGCTTAATATCTCTAGTATGGAACTTAAGAAAATAAAGACTTTTCATACAAATTTTCAACACTCTTTCTGTCTCTTAGGGAATGCTTTTCCAAATATTTTAGACTCTTTGTAACATAAGTTGATTAAAAATTTTAATAAAAAAGTATCTTTCAGATTTTCTGGACAACTTTTGTCTGTATTGCCAGTGATGACATCACACACTAATACTACGTATTAGTACAGAGGCATTTGGCATTTCCCTTTGGGAAATGAGCTGATCCATTAGTAGAACTAAAATGACCAAAATTGCTTGAATGTTTAAAATGGATGTTGGCGGGATATATAGCGAGAAGAATCGATTGATGGAAATCCTTTAGTGATGTCTTTGCCCAGCAGTGGGCCTATGTGTTACTTCAGGTTATACCTATTTAAAATATTTAATCACAACCAGACCCTGTATAAAAATATTTTTAACGCGTTTACTACACTGAAGTTATCTATGAAACGTATTATAAATATAGTGCTTCGCAACTAAATGTTTCAATTTATTCAAAGTTCTCATATTACTAAAGTTTACAGAGGGATGTACTGCCTCCGGAGGATATCTTATAGCACAAACGTATCGCTTAAGTTTTACTCAAAATTTAAATGTAAGCTTAACGTTGTATTGTATGGTTATATCCAATGGAAGCGGTTCAGAGAATGTCTATTCTTGTTGAGTACGTGGGTTGCGGGCTCGGGTCTTTATTCCTAAGATGCATTGATTTATCAAGGTAAGATGTGCTGTGTCGAAACCTATAAAATTTTATTACTTATATTCCACATATCGACAGGTTCAGGTGCCTTAATGTTATAACCAGAAGGAGATTCTGTTTAGTTTCCATCCTCCGAAATAGAATTGCTCCGCAATTCTTATTATTTATTTATTCAATATTGTTTTCTAATTTGAATCATCATAAGCGAGTTAGAGATGAAGGTTATAGTTATTTAATAGTTAATATACTTTAAGTAATATTATATATATATATATATATATATATATATATATATATATCAATTATTATGTCTTTGTTGAATTTTGTAGTATGCATTTAGTAAGTCTCCAATTATAATTCGTATCAGTCATAATTTTTATGTCATTGTTTGATACAGCCTAAATTGAAACGTATATAAATTGTTGCCTTTTGGTTCGTATGCTTGGTGACTTTATGATAATTGAAATTATGCGTTGCGGTTTCCGCATTTAATGTGATGTACATAATAATATTCAATAATTTCATTTTGATAACAACACATCAGTTCTTTTTAATTTACCCATAAAAGTATATACTTAGCGGGCTTATCCATTTTTCTGTTATCCTATACTAGCTGTTGCCCGCGACTCCGTCCGCGTGTATTTGATTTTATCACGCGGTTAACTGATATACAACAAAAAATAAATAAAACAAAAATACAAAGTTTGGATTAATGCGTAAATTGTAGATAAAAAGGAAATGTGAACAATTGGATACAGATTATTATTTTCCAACTTAACCTGGCCGGTGATTGAATCCGGATCCCTGCAGAACATAACCAAACAGTTTGGTTGGTTGACTTACACTGGAGAAAGCGACATAGAGCTGACCGTGTGAGAAACAGCCGACGCTGAGGTCCGTGCCGGCAACACGTAGCGTCTGCCCTTGGGCTTTGTTTATAGCCATTGCATAACACAAACTCACCGGGAACTGCACACGTTTGAAATGGAATGGGTAATTATTGGGAATCAGTGGAATTCGTGGTTATACCAAACTCTTTCACTGACGCCACATCCCGCCAAAATCTCCGCTATTATTATGTTACGCTGCAGAGAAGTAACTTTCAGTCTTGCCCCGTTGCATAATTTTAGAGGACTTCAATTTCTCAACAAAATAATTGGGAAGCCCGTTTTTAAATTAATCTAGTGTGCTGGAAGTCCAGGAGCGCTCAAAGAATTAAGAAATTCAACGGGATAATTGGTAGCGCCATCTTGCTCCATTACACCGTTAATAGAAGTATACTCAACTACTTCTCCTACAACATTATTGAGTATATCCAAGTTGATTCTTGCGGCTTGGTCATTTCGCGGAGTCAAAATTGCTCTTTCGCAAGCCATGAGTTCTCATTATTTTTTATTTGATTTTGTTTACCATATACGGAAGAGATAAGTTCTTTAATTGAATCAACAGTGTGGCAGAGATTTTCAGATAAAACAATTTGCCCTTCTTCTTCCGGATGTGTCCCTTTAGCAATAAATCAGAAAATTCCTGTGCATTTGTGTTGCCTCTTGTTCGCGCCCTCATGTTCACTGTTAAGTGCATTCTTGTGACGTGTCGCCAAAGGCTTGAGCTCTTTAAGCATGCTCTTATCTCGTCGGTTTTTGATCCCCGTGGCACTACTGGCAACGTTTGTCTAAAATCCCCACAAAAAAGCATCGTTTCGCCACCCATAGGTTCGGACGTCATTTTGACGGATACCTTTAAGAGTTCTATTAACTGCTTCTACTGCTTTTCGGTGTGCCATAGTGCACTCGTCCCATATAATTAAACAGCAATCGCATAAAACCTTCACTTTATCACTGCTTCTAGAGAAACCACATACAGGATGTTCAATTATGTCTAAATCTATTTTTTTTTTTGACGACCGTTTGGTGCAACGGTAGTGATCCTGCCTTTCGCACCGACGGTCCTGGGTTCAAATCCCGGAAGGGGCAGATGTTTTTATGATGAATACGAACATTTGTACCTGAGTCATGGGTGTTTTTATATATTTCTATGAATATTACATATCTATGTATCAAATATGTATGTCTATCCGTTACCCTAGTATCCATAACACAAGCCTTACAGTGCTTACTTTGGGCTAGGCTAATTGGTGTGAATGTAAGAAATATTTATTTATTATTTATTTATTTAATCTATGGGGATTTTAAACGTCGTATGAGCAATTTTACAGCCGAGTTACAAAGTGGCTGCTATTCGAGACGACGCCACGGCAAGAGCTATTTTGGCTTAAGCTCGTAATTGTGCCAAGATTATTTTAATGAGAAAGGTTTTTCCCGTCCTACCGGGTGCATCTAGACATAAAATTTCTCCTATAGCATTGTCAATACACGGTCGACAGTGCGCTGTTCTACAGTAAGACTGTGGACTCCGGTTCGTAAAGTTTCAGCTGGTTCAGCTGGATCATAATTTATTTCCGCAGCGTATTCTCTATTAATACGTTCCCCTTCTATGGTCAGCGCTGGCAAACCATACTGAGGGAGAGAATCACCACCCATAGATGTAACTAAATCTTGTAAAGCTACTAAGCATTGATTGAAAGCAATATCTCGTAACCTGTGGTTAAGGTCACCGTAATATTTTGTCTTATATTCCTGAAAAAGTCTTCCGCTAATCTTTCTTGATATTTTAGCCACTATTGCTCAGCATTCGAAAGACCACAAAATACCAGTCACACAGCAAATGAATGACGCAAGCGGTGTGGACTATCAATGACGCATTCATCGGCTTAGGCGCAGAATCCCGTCACTTTTATAGGATTTTAGTTAATTCGAGTGGTAATATAAAGTATCAGCATAAGGTAAGTACATAAGTTGTGTGTATTAAGATGTCCAAGGTTTGTTTACTATCCCACGGGAATCCTTTAATTTTCCGGGATAAAAAGTATCTAAGATGTTGACCAGGGATATAAGGTATCACCATGCAAAATTTCATTGAAATCGGTCTAGCCATTTCGGAGATTAGCCCGTACAAACAGATAAACAGACAAACAGACTAACAGACAGAGAAACAAAAAATTTAAAAAAAGCACTTTTTGGTATTTTCCCTCTTTTTACATCCCCCTGACTTGGTTTTAAGCATTTTTTTTCTATGTACAGAAATTCGACCTCTACAGTTTTATTATAAGTATAGATTATGATTTATTTCGGAATAAGTCGAATTGGCTATAAATTTTCAAAGGTCATGACATTATGAGGATAATAGTCTTTTCTGAAAACAAACGCAAGCCTAAAGCGATTTATTCCTAAGAGTTAACGGGACAGCAGGACTGTAATTATATTATTTATCAACTTAAGCTTTACGGCATTATTTTGTTTGTTATACTACAAATATTAGGTTATTTCATGAATCACTAACCCAAAATTGTTTTTAATTTACATGATCATTTACAGTTTATATTAATTGTAACGGGATTATAATAATGTTTTTTAGTTTGAGCGCAGTTGCATGCGCCATCGTCACGGAAGAACTGTTGCTTGAACACGAAAGTTTTTTGTGGGTGGATGTTATGTGCAGACGTATCGGCCTACTTCCGTCCTAGTCTTTTATTACACTCGATACTTATTTCTCTTTTATATACTGGTCGTATATTCACTATTTACTGGAAACTGTTCATGAAACATGATGCCTCAAAAGCATTTGTTTTATGACGTGCAAGTGTCACTAATTTGACTTATCATAGATAGTACTAGCGGGCCGTCTCGGCTTCGCACGGGTGGACAAAATTCTTTAATTTTTTTCTATTATTAAATATTTTTCCGTTAGCGCCATCTAGCGTCCGGTAGACGAACTACTTGCGGTTAACGCGTTGCTATGGTAACGCGTATACAATGGAAAAAGAGCGGGAAAAAGAGCGGACAGACAAACAACAAATTTGTGATCTTAGATTATAGCATAATACCCTTGCTCCCATCTAAGTTTTAGCAATGACTTTTGGGCCATGTTTTTTGTTTTAATTACTTATATTTTTACCTGACTACTAATACTAATATCCAAAATACAAAAGTAGACAAATAAACAATAATAAAAAAGTGAATGAGGTGTCCGCTTCACCTCATTTGGAAACGATTTTATTTTAGTAGTTTTTTGATTGCTTTACTTATTTTTCCTACTTTTGATAGAATCAGGCGTCACTTGGTGGAAATCCATATCCAAAAATAAGCAAAATGTACGCATGCGTACGTATCACATGCTACATTTCTGTTAAATTGCCAACGTATTAAATCAATATTTTGATTCATGGGGTCGAAAATATTTATACGTAGAATAAATGTGCTAATTTTGTGTATTACTTTGATAGATTTTAATCCAAACAATACAGTCCAAACCATACAAAAGGATTATAAATATTAGAAAGTATTAGAAATTTCATTAAATTTAATGCATTTATTGGATTTCAACCGCTATACCATATCTTTTTCCGTTAGAAGATTGTAACGAAAAGCTACAAGAACTAGCATTCTTGCAACAGGGATAAGAATGACGCACTATGTTTAAGATTATTTTTTGTATTTACTGACCTACTATTTGTGTAATATTGTGATCATTAAGCTTTTGACTACATATTTTTACATTGTATCTTGTTGTTTGTTATAGCATTTCTTACACATCGTACCAGTATTAGGCTTGGCAGCAAATCAATAGTTGAATCGTCGGCAAGCGCGTACTCTATCAGCGATTAGTTTTGCTCTAGTGGACACGCGCCGTTCCTTGTCCGTTAGAAGCTTGTGCGGATAAATTACAATACAATTATACGATTATTGCGTTCAAATAGTAGCACCGGTATCAGTAGCTTATTATAGTACTCAAAACGAAATAAAGACTGCGTGAATTTAGTGGTCTATTTTTTATTTGATTTTGAAAATTCTTAATCTTTAACTAGTGAAACTTCAGTGAAAATTCGTTATTGCGGATATAAATAGCATAAAGTAACGTTTCATCAATTATTATGAATGATTCCTACTTTACTTTGAGTAGTTCTGTGCGAAGTTGATATAATCAAAGTTGATGTCCCTTGAGCGTCGAGTGCTTCCACAATGCCTCATCTGAGTTTTAAAATGTTATCCTTGCAATAAATACTTAGTTCTTGGAAATGTAAAATAATCATTTTAACATACATCAGGGTACCGGAATAGTCCACCAATCTGACGTTTTCGATATGATTAGGATATTTTTACTTACAAACAATTGTGTAGCAATCAAAATTACTATTTTTTCGTTAGTTGAATATGTGCTGTTTTCTATACTTCTGTTTTGAATTAAAAAAAAAACATTATCTTTGAAAGTAAAGTGTGAGAAATATAATTTTAGCAACTTTTGTTAGCTTCTAAATTTGATCAGTAAACAGCTGATTGGCGCATTCTTTTAAGCCCAACTGTGTGATAATTGAGTGTTTAAAATAAAATAAAATAGATGTAATATTTATGTTTATGTTAAAATGTAAACAAAAATCTACCTGGTCTGATAGGGACATAAATATAGATAAACTAGACGTTTATTTTCCACAAATTTTTTATTGGTCCGAGATAAATAAACATCAAATTCCACATCGATCGTCGTCGCAGATACTAATGCTATCCGATTGCTCTTTCACTTACACTTATCATTCCATCTTACTCAGTCAAACTTTTCGTTCGGTTACACTCCACATAAATAGAAATCGCGAACACCTAACTTACCTCGGTTTCGTCGACGACATAGTTTTCGCTGAAACATCTGAAGACCTCCAAAGGAAGAACAGTAACTCAATCAATGTAGTTCAACGATGAACAGGAATGAATACAGGAAAACCAAAAAGCAAGGACCCCTCCGTGGTCTAAATTTTGGTAAACTGAGATAATGATAGAATGGGTCCATATATATATAATTCCATGTCTTGGTTTCATTTAAAGTTTTAACACAGCAACGCGTGGCCAGGTCAGCTAGTATATATTTAAAAATTCCCTGTCACAGTGTTTGACCTCTGAAACTACACAACTGACGCACTTAGGACATCCTATAGGTTTTTTGCAAATTATAATGTAACAACTAAACCATAGCAACGCGTGGCTGTATAGTAGACGGTCATGCTAAAGAAGTGTTGCGTTGCCGCGGTTCCTCCGAGGCTGTCGATTAGATAAAGCCGATACAGCCTTCCTAGGCTATGGCACTTCTCAGCCGGGCCGGAGTGTTCATGCAGGATTGACCGCCTTCTTCCCCCGCATGCGGAGGATGCCCAAGTTGCCAGGGGTGTAAAAAAAACCTAAAAAAGCGCAACACTACTTTGGATTTTGTTGGGGAGGGGGGGTCCTTGTATCGAGGGCAGGGTGCACATGCAGTGTATTCAGCCGGTCATGTATTAAGGGGCAGAAACTTGGACATAAGTTAAAACGGCAAAAACCGCAAGTTCTCCAAAAAAGCATGGAACGTGCCATGTTGGGTATCACTCTCGAAAAAAACTCGGAATCACACTATGCTCACAGATGTGGCGCACATCATTGCGCAAAGAAAATGGCGATGGGCAATTCACATAAATCGCGTAACAGATGACCGGTCGAGCAGTAAAGTGCTGGAGTGGAGATCGAGGATTGGCACTAGAAGCGTTGGTCGCCTGAAAGTCAGATGGGTGGATATGTACTTAGGAATAAAAACTGTATAAGAAAAGCCCAGGATCAGGATAAAATGGAATGCAAACGAGCATACACTGAGCAGTGGGCGACAATAAAATGAGAAAGAATAAAAAAGAAGAGCAATGTAGTTGTTATTAAAGTGTTTATTTTCCATTTACAAATGATGTCTTGATATTAATCAGTTACAATAGTACAGTTATTAATCAGAAGCCTGGTACTTTCATTAAACCAAGGCTTGGAATTAATGACACGTCTTTTATATATAAGATTTTATTATGTTATTAATATTTAAAATCTCCTTGAATTTTGTTGCATCGCATTTGGGTTAGGTTGGAATATTGAGTTATCTGTAGTCAGGTACTAAATTACTAACGTAACGTTATAAGCATGACTATTAAGGTGTAAAGGCAAGCGAGCGAAGCGAGCGACATCAAGCATTTGTGTCAGATTAAGTAAGCACATTGAGTTATTACTCAAATGAATCATTTGCTTAAGAAAGGTTAGGTTAGTGACCAAATTCAATCTATTACTGTTGATAAGGATGAATAGAACAAACGAAACTACAAAATTAGTAATGATATATAATGTATTAATTTCTTTTTCAGTGGTAAAGATGCAATTAATATTTTTTACAGACAATGATTGTTTTACAGTTTTTGCCAATCTTAAAAAATAATTTCGTTATTTCGTTTCGTTCGTTCGATAAAACGTTACTGCGATTAAAAGTTATTCAATGTAATATTAAAAGGCTTTCTGTTCAAAATTTAGTAATGTTTTGGTGAAAAGTTTCACCGATAAAATAATAGTAAATTAAATATGAATTCGATGTACCTTTATTTCGGAAATCAAAGCAAGTTTGAAACAGGGTTTCGATGATAGGTTATTTGATTGTATGAAACGGTATAAAAGTTAATCAAGAAATAAAGATATTAAAAATCATAGAATAAAATATTTTAAAAATAAAATATAATATTAAACAATCCCGTGTTTAAATAGATACTCATGGCAAAGAGCAGGTCTATACTGTCCTAAAAATAAATCTTAAAATGGGTAATCTTATTTAAGGTTTGAGATATTTTTAGTTGAAAAATAATACATAAAGTTTTCAAGTCAAATATTTATGATCTATTTCGTTTTGAATGTATTTTTTTTTAAGAAAAGGCCAATATTCACAAATAAAAAATGAAAGACGCAAGGCAATAGGAATGATCATATTTACGACGGCAGATAAAACATCATGTGTAGTTCAAAGAAAGCCCAGTCATGCATTGAAATAAGGTAAATGAGAAATCGAACGATGGGCCAAAAAAAAAGCGAAAGAGTATCCGTATCCACGGAGATCTGAAAAAAGGTTATCCACAACTAAAATGCCAGCGGGAATCCATCGTTGGCTTACCAACAAAGAATTGGTCGAGGTCCATTATGATAATGAAAGTGACTCCCGTTTGTCTTAAAGTCGTAGCTCAATTTGCAAGGCGAGAGATAAACGCTGTTAAACTGTCGAAGTTCGTGACAAAGCCTGAATAATGCAGATTACACTGAGAAAAATACGGCCGCAGTCAAATCTGCATATTTTATTGGTCCCTTTTCAATGTTCACCTTCACGTCCACGGTATATAATGAAATCGCTTTCTGATTTCCATTTAAAATAATAATGACCCTAATGTGATCTAGAATGCAAGAATTATTGCATTCCTTTTTTAAATTCTTTTTTAAATGACAATAGAAAAAAATATTACACGTTTTTATTTTAATTACGGTAATCCTTGCCAAAGCAATTAGTAGTTTTCCGTGGCTTTTGTTAAATATGTAAATTTATTTTCTCGAAATGGTTAAAATACTCGTAAATTATATCCTTCGAACATGTCGACGGTATAAAATTAATAGAAACTGTAGGCAATAAACAACGTATCCTCACAAAGTCAATATCATTTAATCCAATTCCAACATGAGTCTCGCACAATCATGATGCTCAATTAATTTCTTAGCAAGATTTAACTCGTTGGATTCTATTTCTAAAGTCAGAGTACAATTGTCGTGAGCAAAGGTGTTCTATGTACTCGTCGTTGCTTCTGGATACAGTAAATGTCTCCGATACTTTGAGTCGGTGGTTCTGAAATGAAACAACAATCCGCTGAAATTTTCTCATAAGGAAAAAGGAAACACTCGAACCTGATTTATCACATGAATTCATTCTTATTTAACGATGATATTATTTGTTTTAGGAATAACTCGTACAATGAGAGGTGCTTAGAAAACACGTATGAGCTATAAAGAGTAATTGAAAAGAGTGAAACAAACTCTGTAAATAGATTTCCACATATTAACCCTTACCGAATATATTGTGGTTATTGGTTAATTCTCGTTGCTGTGATGCCTGACATTCAAGTTATTTAAAGGTTTGATTTACTTTTTCCAGTAGTTAAGAGGGAAAGTAATATTTATTATAACCTTATTTATTTATAACCTTAGCTTGAAGTTAACGATTTTTTTGATGAAATTTACACATTATGATGCACATAACTCCTGTGAGACAATAGCAACTTCAGTTTGTGTAATTAATTTGGAATCCCGGTCATATTTTTAAGGTATTTCTACAAACAAAATTAATTTCTTTAAAAGTGATTGATATTAAAAAATACATTTAGATGACTCATTTATTTTATAGATTTGATGCTTTAATAATTTATAACAGTTTCCTATTTACAATTTCATCGACCAATAAATATATAAAATTTCGTATCAAAAGATCGACTGGTTACTAAGACAATTATTTTTTATAAATAAAACTCCTTATAAATGAAATATTTGCCAATTCATAGTTATAGGTAAGCACCTAATAGATTCGTTTTTTCATAAAGCGAAGGCACATTCCCAGTCATATTCTTGAGTTTTTTTTTTATTTACAAAATTTTGTTTCGCAATACCTTTTCTTGTATTTTGTTTTATTTTGTTTCGTTTACTTGTATTTTTTGTTACGTTGAATTGTAAAAAAGATCGCTAACAGTTCACTTGATTTTCAGGATTACAATTACAGGAGGATTGATGTCTAGGATAACAATATATTTTCTATAATTAATTAATATCATCACGTTAGTAATACGTACACAGATTTTCAAAATTACTTTTATAAATTCACCCTGAGGATAATTGTAGAACTAAACGCGCTAAATCAAATAGTCTGAAGCTCAATTGATCATTGGTTAGCATTTGGTTTGTGATTATAGAGGTTTAGACACTATTACAAGGGCTGGTGTCATTCCATAGTTTTAAATTGTTTTAGTCAAACCTTTTACAGTTTGGGAGACATTGATTGCAGTGTAATAGCAAAGTTAACTATTCTGATTAACATAATGCTTTCTAGTTTTATAAAGAATTTAACTTTACTCAACTTAGATTTTTTTTTCATAAAAATTGGACTCCGATAATTTGTTTCGATATAAAATACAGTGAACAGTGTCGTCACAGCAACGAGAATTCCTAAAAAGTTTGTCATAACATATTCCTTCCTTTAACTACAGGATAACTATATTACAGAACAATATACTTAACAAATTCTGTACCAAAACACCAAATAGTACACAAGGTATATAAAGGTAGCGTTACAATCATTATCTGAAGCGAACATGTCGTATATCTGTGCACGTAACCTTTAGAGGATTAAGCAAATGGGTTTCGACCCAACAGTCATTTAGGTGTCTACATTTGATTTTACACGCCTGCGTTTAATGGTGACCCTTTTAATGTTTTTAGTTTGGTCCAGTTCCTTCGAGTCTCTATAAACAAAATAAAATGTTGTACTTGAGTATCGCATTTGGTAAAGTTAAGATTCTGTTTTATACGCAGTTGACTGAATCTCGCATAAAGTACTTATTTGAATATCTTGGGAAAATGTTGCTTAAAACAATGGAATAATCCAGATCAATATAAATGATGGTGGACGCGTTGGGCCGTTTGCTCGATTGACTTTTAGCTTGTCCGCTTTTGACGAAGGTTGAGCCTGAATTAAGCCCTAATTTTGTGATGTAACGCAGAGCATGGGATTACGATAATTCAACTTGGCTAATTCTTCTTTAATTTACATATTAATTTGTTTCAAGTTCTTTCGGGCAGAAGTACAGAGGGGTAGCTAATTGTTTAATAAACTTTTTTGCTTTTCTTCGACATAAAGTAACTCTTTCAATTTACTTTTCGTAAAATCATTATTAATCTAAAATAGACTCTAGGAAGATATTGAACATTTTGCACAGCTTTACTTATCTGGAATCTACTTTTAAAGTACTGTTTTGAAATGCTCGAGGGCATTCCTTCATCAGATTATTTTTGTTACTGAAACGACAGTGAGGCTTATCATTAAGAGCGGGAGAAGCTAAATATGCTTTATTTATAATTGAATGTTACCAATTTTCAAAGAATTTAAAACATATTAATCAGATGAAATTTATTTAGATTTGTTTTCGTAGTTCAATGTTTGACGAAAATGAAAGAAATTAACTGAATAATTTAGAGTTTATAAAGGCGCAAAATTCGTTTAAAAGCTTTTTACATTCAATATAATTAGGTAGAACAGATACTTAAGAAGTTAATTAAATAAATTATAAGACCGATAAAATTTTATTACACATAAATAAAACCTTCCTTGAAGTTGCCCTGAAAGTAATTCATGCTATTAGCTACGCCATAAATATCTGGCCAACGCATTTAAGGGATTTAGATTCAGCTTGTACGGTCCTGATGGAGGTTTAGTGGGCAAAAGTTGGACACAATATAAGATTTCGTGCATTTTAAACAGCCTGAATAATAGGAAATTTTACCTTAATGTCAAACAATGGATATTTTGATTTATTTATTTTTTAGTATCATAAATAAATGTAATATTGAAGCATCAGGAATTGAAACATATAACTTATAAATAACTCTTGAAATATCTATGAATTAAATAAAATTAATAAGGTAGGAAGGTTTTGTAATGAATAAATTGATATCATCTTTGTTGCAAGGATTCTTACAGATTTTACAACTACTTTAAGTTTAGATTTGAGATTTATTTCTTAAATTAAAACGCGAGTGCTGTTAAATACTTTAAACGACTTTATAACCACTATATCTAATGTTTTAAGTACAGTCAAATTATTGTTATATAGAATTTCATTATTGGAAACATGTGTACAATAACTGCTATTTACTTTGCTATATGCAGTTAGTGATCAAATAATCTTTGTTTTTTATGTTTGGAATCGGATCTACGTTTTACAACGACGGCGTGGCGGACGTTTACTTAAGCTGATTAGCGCTGCGAAGGCTGTTTGTGATTTTAATTAAGATTTGAGCTACAGTCGTTCACTAAATTACTACGCTTATGATATATACATATAATTGGATATGGTGAAATAATTTAAAATTGTTTTTGTTGGAACTGCATTAACAGTTATTCCTTAAACTACTATATTCGCCTCATTTTTCTTCAAAAGTAAAGCTGGGAAAACTGATCAAACTATGAACTAAAATGGATAAATAGTAGAAATTAAACATCATACATTCTCCAAGTTAGCGCGATGAAAGCTAAACTATGTTTTTTTTAATATTTTTGTTTGACATTACCATCAAATACTAATTTTGTGTGCCACGTTCATCTTTCATACTTTAAATTTTCAATGTATCAATATATGGAGAAAAGGGTAATTTATCAATTTCAAGTCTAAGTATTTAATAGAAGTAGACCTGGTGAGATTAGGACAACCACATTGTTAATTAGTGCTATCATGTGGCAGGGAATAGTTATGAGTAATAATAGAATGTGATATATTCGTTCGGATGGAACGCAAGTAAAACGTCTCAGTTTTGGTCTTGTTAACATTTAGGGTGTTGTCACTTAGCCATTCAGAAACTTTGTCAAAGCTAGTTTGAGCATACTTGAATGCATCATTCTATGACTCAGCTACTGTCATGAGTGCGGTATCAGTAGCAAAAGCGGTCCAATTTGTGTTTGTTAGGTCGATTTTACCCATAACGTCAAAGTACGTTAAAAAAAAGCTTTCCCGAGGACACTACCTCGAGGAACACCATATTCAGTAGGAAGTTCATCACTAGTAAGGTCACCAGATTTGACCCATGTGATCTTTTTTGTAAATAGGCTTTGAACAGTTCCAACTCCTCCCAGTGACTCCAGCTTGTCAGAAATGTTGTGATTGAGACCATGTCAAATGCTTTCGCAAGTTCAAAAAGGTGGCAATTACTCTCTTGCGTTTGTTCCCAGACTCAACTATTAGATTAGTTAGGACACGAATGGCATCACTGGTACACCTCTTATCACGGAAACCATTTTAGTTACTATGAAGAAGGTTATTTAACTTAAAGCGTATTTTAGACCGCCATTCATATTTTTTCTAGTACTTTAGACAAGGAATAACTGAAGGACAGAAATCGGACGGTGATTATTGAAACGATCTTTGCTCGATGCACCAGGGCCACTTAAAATAATTCGCGGAACTCTCCAGTAGCAATATTCAAATTAAGTTTTAGGTAGTGGCTTAGTTATTGAGTGAGCGTTAAGGAATATTGTTGATATTTCATCAATGCCCACTACAGATTCAGTACGGAAGGAGACAATGATGCTTTTAACTTAATTCTCATCCGCGTCGAGAAACATAAAATATCCTTATTATTGATACCACTGGGTAGATTACTTTTGAACTTATCAGCCAACACCCTCACAACATTCAGAAATAAATATTTTATTTGATATATCGAGATCTGTGTAAACGTTTTGAGAACTTCAGTTGTTTGTCTGTCTGTTGTGGTTGTCTATGTGCACGTTACCTGTGCTATTCTTGCAGATCTTGTGCTATTCAATTTAATACTTCGCATATATTCTCTTTTATAAGCCCTCTTAATTTAATGGGTTTATCGCAGCTTGAAGGTTTGCACGGTAGCTTTCAAAACTAATGGGTTGGCAGAGAGTCTTGTTTTTAATATAATGTGATCCAGTGACTATGTGCTAGCTGAATAGTAATTCATAAGTTTTCTTAATGTGAAATTAATGTAAACAATCACTGGTGAACCTAAATAGCATCATTACCTAATGATGCCTAATGTCTGTCAAAAAGAATAGAAAATTCGTGATATTTTTAAAAGATGGGATTCTGTTAATTGCTAATATACACTTATCTGAACATATCTGTATTAACAAACAATATAAATCTATCTCACGTAGGCATGTATTACCGTCTAGAGTCCAGTCAAGTCGGACAATTTCGAAGGCAGTTTCTAGCGCAACTGTCTAGATTCAAATCAGGTTATCTCATTTTGCCGTGGTGCAGAAGGTTAAATTATGTTTTGTACAACTGAATTTATGGTAGTCAAGTTATGAGGATTTTTTTTGTTAAAAATAAGTTCAATAACGTTTGAAGTGCTCACAATAAAACTGTTGAGTTTTTAACATTATGGCAACTATGTTTATGAGAAATATTCTCTTATAAGATAAATTATTGTAATAGAAAAATACTAGAAAAAATCGACTCTGGTCACAAGTGAATTCTCAGGCGGGAATCGAACCCGCAACCTTTGGAAATCCGGTCCAATGCTCTTCCAATTGAGCTACCGAGCCTTGTGAACCGAGTCGATTTTTTCTAGTATTTTTCTATTATAATAATTGAACTTATAAGATCGCATTGAAAATGCATAGAATATATAAAAATAAAATTTTAAAATATTCTCTTGTTGTTGCTTGTGTGTAAGACCAACTGGGAATACAAGAAATACAAATTTCAGAAATATTAAATAAAAGATAGATTTTTATGTGAATGATATAATAAAAGTGTGCTTAAAATAACGTCGAGTGTAAACACACAATGCTTTTTACCTTACCTTGAAACTCGATATAATAAAACAGAAAGTATAGGATGTCTGGAAGCCTGACTTCGAAAATATGAACTCGGTATGACACTGGTCACTAGTGAAAATTATGTTTTCTATCTACTTCAATTTATAATAATTGCCCAAATATTTAGTCTAGGATCCTTTGTTCTGCACGTAACTGTTCTAAGTTAAAATAATAAGTAAAAAACATTGCTGAAAAGTATGTTGTGGTTATAATTTTATTACCGACATTTTAATTACAACATAATACATACAAGTTAAACATGAAGTTTTATTCAAATTAGTTATTTTAACGCTACTAGGTAACGATAAATCGTATTAACATATTATTAGAAGTTGAACTTGCATCGCCGTAGTAATCGTAATAAAATAAATTCACAGACAACCTTCTTATTAGAGGACGTCCTTAGTTTCCAATCTTAACGTAGATCGCGATTCTGAGACGATTAAGCGTATTCATAGCGTTTGCATTCTGACGTCGCGCGTCCGTCAGAAGCAACAGGGCCGCGATTGGATGGTTGTGGGCACATGCGCGGCGGCGCGCGCGGGGGGTAACCCTCACAGCCTCCACGCTCCTTTAATGAATCGCCGGTTACCGCGGCTCGCGCTGCGCTCGTGCCACACCGCGGTAAAAAGTTAAGGCCCTTCGCGCCGTCTCCCTCGCGCCCTCTCACTACACTACGGTAAGTGGATGCAACTGATGCGTTTATGTTTTATTGAAACACTTGTGTTATTAATTAGAAGTCCTATTTAATCTGACGTTTGGCAGCTGATGTATACTTTCAGCAACTTTGGTTGCTTTGGAAACCTTTATTTAATTTAGATGTTTTGTTTAAATTTTGTTTTGTTTTTGTTTGTATTACAATAATATCAAACTTCCTTACTCTATTTAATATTAAAGATAACTTAAACATTTATTGAATTCATTAGATTTAACATTCCTGTAGAAATTTATTTTACCCTTATCAATTTGGTTACATTTCAATATAAATAAATATAAGTTCTAAAGGTGGCTGACTTAATACTTCTCTTTTGTATATTTTATTTATATATCTGGTTTTTAGTATTATTAAAAACCAGATTATTATTTTAATCACAAATGAGTAAATCTAACCTTAACTAGTTCAGTGAAAGTGCAAATATGAAGTAATTTTTTTTTTACTTTTTAATATTTCCAAACAAAAAGTTCTTGTCAAGCTTTTAGTTTATAGATATTAAACTTTATAAAAGCGCACAGTGTCCATGGCGCACGCGCAGTATATAGTTTATAATGGCAGGTATGTTTGTCTCCGTTTTGGGTGTTTATGGCTGCTAATCAAAGTTTGATGGTGTGATAATATAAAAGTTTTTTAGTTCTGGATTTAGTCACAAGTGAATAGTTTGCTTTTGGTTTTTGTTTTCGGCATAAGATCTTGTGACGTTGGACTGATGATGTAGCTATTGACGTTCTATAAACAAAGCGTAAACGCATATTTGGACTTAAAAGCAACAAAACTTTAACTTAGCTTTGCTCCATAAGTTGATTATAAATTTACTAATATTACAAATTAGTAATTTTGTTAGTAAATAATGGTGAACACTAGTTCTTATGACTCTAAATAAAATACACTTGAAAAAGAAAATAATGATTTGTTGCTAGAAAGAATAGATAGAAATTCAGAATAATTGATATTCATTATCAGGTCACTAAAATAAGTTGTACTAGTACAAAATTATAGTTAAAATATAAAGACAATTATATAAATACCCATAAATCTAAAAGTAATATTTTATGGCAAAGTTTTGGCATAATTTTGGTTGATAACCCCTGTCATAATGACTACATCTAATTAAGTCAAAGTAAGAAAACAAGAATATAGCAGACTATGTTAATGATTAATGTGACACATGAACACTAGTAACGCGAGTGGACACAGGAAAGTAATAAGTATTTGTACATCATATTGATGTTCTTTGTGCTAAGTATCGATTTGATAGGAAAATTTCCCCGCGTTTTGGTTTGAAAACGCTTTGCGACTATAAAGGAGGAAGATTTCAAAATATATTTAACGGAATAGCAGTATCATCGCAAATTCGAGCACTGCCACCCATTGTCTTTGATAACAATACATCTGTCAATGTTACACTCGAACCGAACGAACAGCCAATTGGTAACAAAAACATCCCCCTATTCACGCCTAACGTCTGCTCTGAAAGACTTGTTTTAACATTTCCCCCATTTTTTCCATTGTCTCATTAAATGATAAGATTTAAGCGTATTTTCATGACATTTCCAAATTGTTTGATACTGACTGGCATATTTTCGTTTTAAAACATCTGCTATTCATTATTGCCTTGAAAAAAAAAATTTTTTTTGTTTTGTTGTATATAATTTACACAAGGAAATGCGACTTTGTTTGAATAAGTACGCAAAGACTTAGTTTTGTCCAAAAATAACGTTTATGTTGGTGGCAAACACAATTTATTTTTATAGAAAAATTACAGTGTTCAAAGAATTCTGTATATGTTATCGATCTTCTCCTGACAATTATTTTGGTATAACACCAAGCATTTATTTGGTAGTTGCAGAAGCCAACAACCATGACTAAATTTGAAATGAATAGATTTAATCCAGTATTCCTAATCTGAGTCTCGTCTAGCACTTCAAAATGAAATAAACCGTTAATATTTTACCGTATTTATTTACTAAATGATTATAGATATAAATGTACGCAATTTGGGTAAATTTCAATGTAAAGATTAAGTTTGATGTAAAGAGTTTGACAATTATAGCTATGTCACATAAAAGCATTGTGGCAAGTCAGAAATAGGCAATATTTAATATTAATAAAGAGATCATGTCAAATGATGATGTCATCTTAATATTGTAAAGACATGGTCAAGGCTGTTAAATGATCTAAAATCGTTTTTCCCAAATTAACAACCACACCGACATACTATTAGGGCATGTTACATGAAAGCCGAATCATATATTCTATCTTTTATTTGGTTTCCATAGTATGAGCTGTATTTAGTTTGGAATTAAATTAGTTCCAGTTGTCTACCGATTATATATCTTTATATATATAATTCTTCTGTGAGTGTGTATGTCACTGAACTCCTCCTAAACGGCTGGACCGATTTGAATGAATTTTTTTGTGTGTATTCAAGGGGATCTGAGAATGGTTTAGATTCACAAATCAGTCCGGCAGATGACGCTGCAGTCGGCACAGCAACGCGTGGCCGGGGCAGCTAGTATATATATATTCGTATTAACTTTCTGGATGAAATACTTAAATGCTCATTAGAAAATGTTTTATCACCCTGACTTAATACACCGATATTTACATATAAAATAAACGTATTTGATGAATTAATTTTTATAATTATTTCTTACAGTTATACAAATAAGCCTAGCCCAAAATAAGGCTTGTGTTATGGGTATTAGATCGGATTGTATTTTAATGTATTGTATATACACACATGTGTGTGAATTATTGAAAATAATATTTATAAAATAATCGTGACACAATTTCCTTAAAATTCGTATTTGATGAATTAATTTTTATAATTATTTCTTACAGTTATACAAATAAGCCTAGCCCAAAATAAGGCTTGTGTTATGGGTATTAGATCGGATTGTATTTTAATGTATTGTATATACACACATGTGTGTGAATTATTGAAAATGATATTTATAAATTTATTGAAGGGAAATAAATTTACAAAATTATGTGAGCAAAATAACTGTAATGCCTCAAATTTTTTTGTTTTGGTATGTCGTGTTTACCGGATTAATGCCGGATTTATTTTATACACATATACCGTTTGTTAAACAGTTACAACCGTAACCGTAACGTATGAAAATCCATTTTTTAATGGATCATATAACTTATTCTCAGAACAATATTTTTTAAATTAATGTAATTTCTAGGCATTTTTGTAGATTGTTATTTTAACCTCGTAAATTTTATAACCGCTCCAGTGGGCTGTGTTTCAGGAACATTAGTTGATTTAATTCGGCAGTAATTTACAGGAAATGATTTTGGGAATTCAATAATTGCTGCGTCGACAGCTTAATCTGCTACGCTATGGTGCTGGGAATTGTTTGGGTTTAAAAATCAGATAAAATTGATGCGAGAAACAAATATTAATCCTTGTAATTAGACCTTACGGTGACAATTACTTTTATCATATTTTCCTTCATAGAAAATATTCAATGGAGATATAGTTAATATAGAAAATATTATCATCATCAGCCATTAGGAGTTCACAGCTGGAGTTAGGTCTTCTCTCGAGAGCGCCACAGGGAATGCCCGTTGGCCATTTGCAGCCATTGGTTTTCCAAGGAAAAGTGTAAAATAATATTATTGAAATTATTGAAATAATGTACTTGAAATCATATCGAATACACTTGCCAGGGGAAGCACCTTAGCCTTCAGTGTTGAGTACAAGCAGCAACACCATTATATTAAATAGTATCTATATTAATACCCTTTTAATTAGAGCAGTTGGTTAAGGATTGGCACTAACGATGGAAGCGTCGAAAAATCTGATTGCTCATGTACTTCTACGTATGAAAAAGGTGATAGAATTGAAAAGAGTAAACAATAGTAAACAGTAGCTGAGCAATACACAGTTTCGAAGTTAGTCGAGGCGAATTTCTACCGTCTTATGCTACCGCCTATGCTAAAACTAGACGGGCTGCTAGCTCATTCTGTAACTGAGAAAGCAAGTTTATTTGCTATCTGTTTGTAAGCAAGTGACGCCTAGACATCGGCTCTCAATAACGACCCCACATAAGTCGATATGATTCTGCGATGTCGAAGATCACAATACACAATTGTGAATTCACATATCACAATTCAAAATTTGTAGAGTCCTACTTAGTCTGAATGTGAAACCTGTAACATACTAGCATGAGTACTGAGGCATTGTGTGCCTAAGTTGTTTCCCGTGTTAACAAGCTTTTATCGCCTCTCTTTCAAGAAAAACCGTATCAAAATACTGGAAGCTTGCCAAACCAACCAACCCAAAAAAGGAAGTCGGGATGACCCATGCAAGTACCATGCGACCGATCGCCATCACTTCCATACTCTGTAAGGTTATGGAAAGAGTGCTGAACAGTAAGTTGCTATCATACCTAGAAAACAATGGTCTCTTCAGTGACCGTCAATATGGATTTCGCCGAGGATGATCAACTGGGGATCTTTTAGTTTATGTGACGCATCGCTGGGGGAGGCCCTCTAGATGCATGGTGAAGCGTTTGCCGTGTCACTTGACATCTCGAAGGGTTTTGACAGGGTCTGGCACGCATGTCTGCTGATCCATGTCTGCGTATAGTAACCCCGCTGATTATTGTTGTTGGATATTAATGACCTGTTAATATCAGATATCGTTGGGTATGCAGACGACAGTGCAGTCGTGGAGAGATACATTTTAATGCAAAAGCTAGCGATGACGACGTGATGTTGATAACAGAGGCCATGGTTGAAGGAACGAACCTGAGGTTAAGCCATGTTTCCCAGTTGGGTGACAATAAGATTGTTTATAATTTCAACGCCTCCAAAACTCAAGCGTGTTTGTTTACAGCAAAAAGAGTCTCTTAAACCTGATTCCTACTTTCCGGGGTGCATATGCTTGTTTCCGACAACCTCAAGCTTCTCGGCATTGAGTAGACATCAGACCTCAACTTTGGCACCACCATCTAGTCCAAGGCTCAAACTACAGCCAAAAAGCTGGACATCCTAAATAAGGCCAAGCAAAATTTTACACCAGGACAGCTTTTAATTCTCTGTAAAGCACAAATCCGATCTTGCATGGAATATTGCAGTCACCTCTGGGACGGTTCAGCAAGATACCAACTCGCTGCACTGGACACGATTCAGTGCAGAGCTGAAAGGCTCATCAGTGACGGAAGATTGGTAAAAAAGCTTGACACCTTAGCTCACCGTTGTTAAGTTGCCTGTCTGCCGGTGTTTTAGAATAATACTTCGAAGAGTGTACTTAGGAGCTCCATCAGCTCATGCCGCCATCACCTTTCTTCCTTCGGGTGCAAGACGCACTGTGGGCTGCCACCTCTTCGTAGTTGCCATTTCTTCCTGTCGCACCAAGCGCTTCTCAACATCCATTATAATGCGCACAGAAAGGAGGAAAGAAGGAGGAGGAAGAGGAACTCCCTTCCTGAGTCTGTATTTAAAACCCATCTGTTTTCAAAGCCAGGGTGAATAGGCACCTTGTGAGTTAGCTTGCTCCATCGTGGATCCTGTCTTGATTGGGATCAAGAGCGAACCTATCATAAATGAAAAAAAAAAACAATTTAGTTTAGATCTTTTGATATATTTCGAAAGAAAAATGCATCTATTAGTTATAATTTTGCAGAAAGGCGCTTCTTATCTCGACGTAGCAATTAACATTAAGCGCAGGTCATTATTAGATCGTTCTGCGCCGCAACCTCATAACAACGGTGATAAAGACTATTTGGTGAATTTCTACGTTTCGCACGCACGTTATTGTAGTGATGTGAGGGTATTATTGTGCCACTATAAAAACGCGGGTCCTGCCATTCTAGCGGCAATATAGCACGCGCTTATACAGGGTTGCCATTGATATTACCATAAAATGGCATAAAGTTCTTTCGACACATCGCTGTCCCGAATCATGCGGAATGTTTTGCAATTTGATGGAAGATTATATGTTATGCAGGCGCCTTTTATTTGCGAGTGTGTTATAGCTTATTTTCGATACTTGAAAGATATCGCGTTTTATTTATATCAATAAAAAATTACCCCTTGTCTATTGTGCCTGACGAGGTCACCTGTATTTAGAAAGGTCTCTATTATAGTCACAATAACCTTAAAGCACGATGATGATTAGTCAACAGATTTCTTAATAAGATACACGTTTTGTAATATATTATATTTATTTATTTCAACTTTAGTGAGGCACCCAAAGATTAAAAAAGAACTTGCACTTACAGCTACAATTAAACGTACGGTAGGCCAATAAAACTATGTTTTGAAGAATATGGTCAATGCATCATCTCATCATTAATATTCCCGTTGAACTCGCGTGGTAAGTTAAAATGCTTGTGCTACGGGTGGTTTACGATCACCTTATATCATTATTTGATCTTTGAATATCAGTGGTATTATGAAGTAATAAAAGTAAAATTTACTCTTGAAGCAACCCTATTCACATAGGTTAAGGCGTCGTTATAGATACAGATTTTAGTATCCTTAACATGCGGGTACTAGGTATTGGGGACTATACCCAAGGCACTCGAATATTAAGTAATATTATGTTTATACAAATTTTGTACAGGATTAGACTTAACGGATGATAATTCTACTAGAGAGGACTAGAAACTAAAATCATCCAATCAAATTGTGACACAAGACTGTTATACTGGTACAACGCCCCCTTTGTTTAGATGGCCTAATTTAAGTAATGCCACGAAAACAGAAAATAAACTCAATAGTCCATTCATAAGTGTGGGAATAATCTATTTATTTGCCTTCTGCAGAATATCATCAATTATCTATAATTTTGATATTTCACAAAATGTGTAAAATAGGTCGTTTTAATGTTAATGGACTACGAACGAGTCGACAATTTAACATCAGTATATATATATTTTTTGTTATCCTTGCGTAATATTTTGTACTTCTAAGATGTATTGATTATAACCAATATTATGTTGACTCTGTTGGAAGAGCTATCGCTACAGTCAAACTTTTATCTCTTTATTTCGTACTATTACCAAATGCACATATATTTAAATTTAAACATAACATTTAACTAAGAATAATAATTTTTGATATACATCACATAGTCAATGTGATTACATGGCACTTTACAACTATTATATTAACAAAAAAATCTAT
Organism: Calamotropha paludella; assembly: GCA_927399485.1. NCBI lineage: Eukaryota > Metazoa > Arthropoda > Insecta > Lepidoptera > Crambidae > Calamotropha > Calamotropha paludella. Next base: position 12,518,773 of record OV656815.1, on the reverse strand, counting down.
GACAATACAATCCATTGTATTTAGTTAAAAAGTCGTCTATTTTAAATTTGATCATTCGTAAGATGTGGTTAGAAATATTGTTTTAAGTTTCATGGTCACTTACCTTAGCTGTTAGTATTATATCAAAATACCAGTAACGCCATCTATTATGTTATTAAGAACTATTGTATGATTGTATGACAATTATGTTCTGGAATACATTCATTCATTTACTCCCTCGCTGTTTCACAGTTAAAACGTTGTTTAATTTATATTTGCATTAATGGAAACGAGATTATTCCTATGCTTTTTTATTTTGAGAGTCCGATATTAATTGCAACTGCGCCAAATTTTTTGTGGTATAGTGGCTCACATACCGGTTTTGATAAAAAAGTCACTGCGAAGTCTCACGTTCAATCCCCGTCGTTAAATATGTCTAAATCGTATATTATAAACTAGTGCCTTTTTTGACGTGATAACGTCTTATAAATCGATAAACGCCGGCAGCACTCATGAAAAAGTATGACTCATTGTCACGTTCCGCCTGAGCAGAGCGTGCAAGCTAGAGAGCGGAACAAGCGATAGGGCCTAACCGGCCTAAGCTTGTGACGCATCTGTCTCTCTTCCACATCATCGGCCGATTTGTCCGAGTGGAAGAGAGACAGCGGCAGCACATAACCTATACGTGAACTGTTTTGTCAACTGTTTCTAAAGTGAAGTGAAAAGTTAATGTGGTTTCCATTGTTTATTACAACAATAATTGCGGCAAAAAGGTAATTAATTCTTGCATTTTTAGAATTTGATAAGCGATATAACTTCATAAACTTTTCTTTGATTATAAAAAAAAGTAGCATCGTCGGCGAGTTCAGTAATAATAGGTTATGTTACAATTTTGACAAAAATAAACTGCTTATTTAGTATCCAATGAAAAAATGATCGTGCGAAGCTATTAGTAACATTAAAACTTAATGTATTTAAATTTACGAGTGCAAATAAATGTTTATTTCTAGAAAAAATTCTGTTATTCAATTAACTCTTTTGTTTTATAAAAATAATGCCAATTCAGTTATAATAATAATAAAAAAAAATCAATTTATAAAAGGATGCAATTTTTCATCAATGATTTCTTATGACGTTATCACGTAAAATTATCGTCCGTAAAGCAACTTTACAGACAATCAAATTTTTTATTCTTTTATTAAAGTATTACAAATGTTTTGACCATAAGGTGCCTGGGATATATGTGTGGTACCGATTGTATTTCGGACATTGACTTATTACTTAATAGGCTTTGCCTTGTTGATTGGACCACTTATGGTGGGAAAGCTAACTAAAGTTGGCGGTGGTGGAAGAGTGGGACATCTTATCCCAAGAAATTATTGACATCGTAATTAAAAGCATGCAAAACCGTGTACAGATAGTAAATTGAGCAAGGTTGCAATACACGGTATTATTAAAAGTTCTTATTGAAAAATTAAACAATTTTAAGGAAAAAAATCAAGGTTTTTTTCTAATTTTGGCTTAAGTCTTCTAAACGAAAGGTACCTATGTAACATTAGCATTTATCTGAGTTAGTTTGAGTGCAACTGATTATTGTAATAAGAAAAATATATATATAGATCATAAATTCATTAAAAAAATATCCACATTATTTGCGTTTTCATAATTGTACCACTGACTGTATTTTTATTACTACTTTGTTTGTTCAGTAAGCTTAGGTAAACTGTAACGAGAATGGATATGTTATTGGCAGCCCTTACTTACGGGATGGTTGCGGCGAGCACACAGATGCAAACTTCGGTATCACAGCGTGCGGTCACCATCGGAAGCGTTTTGATAAAACGTAGCACAATTTCCTTGCGATGTCGCACCATTTCGTTAATTTCTGAAAGGCTGTGCTAAATGCAGAACCATTTTCGAAATCATTAATAGTCCCATGTTTTGAAATGGATTCTTTATCTCCCTTTAATTCACATTATTGATTTGCTCATTTTGTTGATGAACACAGACGTCAATGTACTTCCAAGTAAATATATAATATTGAAACCAATATAATATTGACGTAAAGTTAAAAAAAAACCTTAGGCCATATCACAGTAAATACAGAACAATAGGTTATCTAAGGCCGCCCGCCGAGTTATTAGCCTACTCTTGCGTTGACCCCCAGGGTTGTCACTTTTACTTTTAGTTAATATTTTCGAACAAGCAGCACTTGATCTAAATTTATGTAATAAAAAGCATATTATGATTGAATATTTGTTTGCGAATGAGTTTGCGAAATCGTTATTGAGGCACCCGAAAACACTACAATATTTTTTTCCCCTTTTTGAAGTCATGATACTCGTAATAATTAATATTATGGTAAGTGGCCGGCGAGAGTTGACGATCGCGAGCGGTCATGTGACGTACGCGCATGCTCACAGTCGCGCGGCACAGCCCGTACTGCCGCCACCTTATTCCCCCATATATTATGCTAGCGTGTGCGTGAAATCTCGTGCCGACACGGCGCGCGGCGCGCACGCACACATTCAAACCGAGAGCGGCACGTTTGTATGAAGATATTTTACTGTTCTTTACTGTGGCCATATCTCCGAGAAGGCAAGAGTGTTATGTATATATAACACCATCGGATCCGATTTCTAAATTGAATGTTCATTCTGAATATGATATTTTAATGAGGTATTTTTATGAAAACATCTGAAGTACGAAAATAAAGCAGTCTGTGCTTTTTTCTGAAAGTGTGCGTATTTTTAGAAAAAAGCCGTGAATGATATATAAAATCATTTGAACAATAAAATGTGATAAGTATGTACTGAATTAGTATTAGACACGAGGTGTAGCTTTGTCTTATTTATAATATAAACCTAAGATATAAACGAAGTTGCTTCAGAAAAGTTGTACCTCCTATGTTGAAACTACGCTACCCAGACACGTCAGTTCATTCCTCTCAATGTGCATTTGAACTACCCTGGAGTTGTCTCGAATTGTTTTTAACTGTTTTTGAATCCTTTTAATGTAATAAAACAACCAAAAGTAAATTATGAATGGTGTTAAATTTCGAGAGCCCAATGATAACAAAGTCTTTCAGATGAGTGAACAAACTTACTTGATTTAGATGATATTTATTCGGTAACGAGGAATTTCATACATGAATAAATAAATTAAGCAGTTTAATAAATAGAATGTGGGTATTATTTACATTTGACTAGAAATAATGAATTTATTTTATATATAGCATAAGTTTACAAGTTTCTGTAAACAAGTTGTATTCCCAAATTGTATTTATTTACATTTCACATATTTATGGGTACATTTAAAGAAACTTTGATTATTGATAATGCCGTCTCGTCACAGAGATGATTTTTTTGTTTTGTTCCTTTCAGAATCTTTGTGAAGAGCAAAGAATCTTCATTTCTGGCTTAATTAGTTCATTACTGCTTGGGGGTTTGTCTCCTCGTACTTTTAAGGAGGATGATTATTCCAAATTTTCTTTTTAAATTGTGTAATACACGCGGCATACACTATCGAATATTGAGTCGATTTATACTGTTCACCCTGTTTGTGATGTATTTGTAACGTTGTACTAAACTATTAAAATTTATGAGGATCACAGATGACATGCACGTAGACGTGTTGATCTTATTTTTTGTTTTAATTTTTTTGTTTAAGTCTCAGCTTGTCGAAGTCGGGTGCCTGTTGAATTTTATTTTTACTTCACTTTTTGTTTATGTTTTTATTTGACTTTATTTGTTATTCAATGTTTTTGCGTTTTTTTTTATTTTACGTGTACGTAGGCTTCATTATGTAAGTTTCTGTAAATTATTATTGCCTACCTGAGGTCACCACTGTGTTTACAGAATATCGGTGCTGCAGGTTTGCTTGTTGCTGATAATGTGTAAAGCACAGGTTTTGGCGTCACACCACCATGCACGGTTACTGTGCTTATAAATTATTTGTGATTCATTTAATACCATTATCAACTTATCGTGATTTCATATCAATATATCACGTGATATCTTTCGTTCTTTTTGTTGTTCCAAAAGATAAATAAATCTTGCATTAGTAAGTGTTCTTGCTTATTTTCTGACGTACGTGGCGTCCTTTAATAATGAACATATTTATGCTATTTTAGTTTCAGAAATTTGGTTACAGCTTTGTTTTTTATCCATCTTATTAAGATAATACGTAAGAATCGTATTGGTTGTGAAGGTTGTGGCTTTGTCATATATCTCCGTTTGTATATCCCTACATATTACTACACATTCATATTACTCGGTATATTATTGCCCTTCCATAAGTCTTAACTATTTTGGTTGCTTAGAGAAATTATTGGAAAATTTATATCCTTCCTATGACTTCTATGTTGATTTTAATACCTTCTTCCTCATGCATGACGCTTGGCCCTCGTTATTAGAAACATTTATTAGAAAAAACAATCTGGATATACTTACTCTGAATGTTACGCATAATTTTCCAAATTGTATTACATCACTATTTGATTTATTTTTGTATCATTTACAGATCATATTAGCAAACAAGGTCAATGTGTGGCAGATGCATTTTCTTATCATATCATGATATATGTCTCTTTTAGTTTTTTTATTTTCATACAAATGTTATTACCTTTGTTTTTGCGAGTTAAGCCAAACTACCCGTTACATACACAATTTCTCCCTTCTTTCAAAGGTTGATCGGTAGAAATACCTTTAAGCGATGTGATCACCTATTGTAATAAATATCTGAAGTTTCTATTTCATATTTTTTTGTACTGTCTTTATTTATATTTTTGGTGTACAATAAAATATATTTGTTTTGTATTGTATAATAGGCGGCTCTGTATACATTTTTAACGACATTTTTTCCGAAAACTATTTCGACTTTGTCTAATATAAAATAATATTAGACCAAAGAATATGGTAAATATTCAACGAACACTTTTATGAACATTCAAAATAATTATCGTTTATTGAAATATGGCAAAATGAATAAACCAATAAACTAGACAGTACTAAACAATAATGTCACAGAAGTCTAATAGTAAAGGTCCAATAGTAGCTTCAATAATATATAGGTCTAACAGATAAGGAAAATATAAAGCGAATGTGTTTATAGGAAAGATCGTCGCCCCTAAGATATTGGTGCAAAGCAGAGGTCGATCTGCCTGCTGTAATCCGGGTGAGTTTTCAATATATTGGATGGGAACTCCCGGCTTTAACGTTGTTAGTAATAAAAATAAATGTAAGTAAAGGAATGTTTAATATCATTCGAATAAGACAATATAAATTTACAGATATAGATACTCGTAGATGGGAATATTTAAAACATACGAGTAAATATTCATTTGTTTAGTTCTGTGTATGGAAGATATAAACATGCTTTATATTGTGTACGTGCAATCTATGGCAATCGAAAGAGCTTATTTATATTATGGGAAGTGTATCTTATAAAATCATTAGCTATGTTTCCGCTTCACAACATAACGCCTCAATTAATCGTGCCAAAGGCTACAAACATGCTTTGAAGACATGCCATTTATGCGATTTATGGCTTGAAGAAGCACACATTCAATCTTTTTTAATCCACAGAGGTTTGCGTAATATCACTACCAAATTTGACAGTTTGTTCCCAGTTGGCGCCTTAACTCCTCAATTCATCTTAACGTTACCTAAAATAGTCAATACAAGTATAGAAACATAAATAAGTCATACTGTATGAGGTCGTGCAGATATTTAGTCTTCTTTTCTTTCGTTTTTAAACACGGCATTTACATAAATGTGTTATGAAAAAAGAATACTGGAAAAAGAAATCTTTTTGAAGGAAGATATTATATAAAATATCGAGATAAGGATTTCTGAAAACATGCAATTCTAACATCTTATGGCTACCTATAAGTGCAACTATTATAACTAAGAAAATGAATACTATTATAAAGTAAAACTTAGTTAAAAATACTACGTAGTTTGTACGCAAATGCTATTAATTGTAAGCCATGAATAATTGGGATGGAGTTAACTTAAGAATTCCAAATAAACGAAATATTTTATTACAATCGTCGATGAAAAGATGATAGAATGATATTTGAGCTTTGAATAACGAACAAATAACTAAGCAGCAAATACTTTAAATTTACAAGACGATGCTATGGTAAGCATTGGACTTATTTGGGATCTTAGTCACCGCCAGTGAACAGTTCGCTTTCGATCCCTTGGCGAAATTCTTCGGATGCCGGCTTGGCCTCACTCAAATTAACTCATTATTTTCCAACATAGTTTCGTTGTATATATTTCTTTCTCAACTTTCAGACTATGATTTATAAAGGTCGTCTAATATTTCGATTTAAAGTATAAGAAATTCGTTCAGAATTATCAAAATGCTTTATAACGGGAATGTGTTTAATTTTGTTGTTGGTGTGTTTGAATTGATTTGTATATTTATAAGTATAGATGTAGAAAGTAAAGTCCGAAATTACGCAACCACTTTAAAAAAAATCACCAATATTTAGATAGAATGGACTTTAAAATTTAGTGGCTTCCAAAATTTTATAATGTATATCAAGGTATAATTTTTTTTTAATTCTTAACATCGCCTGCGCTTCTTAAATTATTGTATTACAGTTCTGGATCACACATTAGTTTCCTAAAAATATTTGCGAAATGCTCAAACTCTTCTTATTCTGCTTGCAGAGCAAGGTATTAAAATGAAAAAATCCACGCGTACAATGCAGCGCGGGTAATTTAATAACAGCTTTACTGATTGAAAATGGTTAGACTGATTTTAAAGCTAAGTAAGTAAAAATTATCCAGTTTTGATATTTAATTGAACAATCGAGGTTATATACATTTGCATTGATACTTTATATCCGAACCTCTTTGTAGAACGTCCGAGGGAAGTTTTGCTCGGTCTCCGAATATGGTGTGGACAGATAACAAAATGAGGGTTAGCTTCGAGGTCAACGGGCCTACTATGTATTTTATGAAATGTAAAGTACTTATCTTTGTTTTAATCACTTGATCGTGTGTGCCCAAAATATGCTTATTTAAATTAGTTTGTTCACCAATTTTTCTAAATGTTAACATGTCCAAACTTAAAATACCACCACATTTGTTAAATAATCTGACTTTAAATGCGTTTAAGCTTACTTTTGCTACTACTATTTTTTTGTGTCACATTTTGTAACAATTACTCTTTAATATGCATAGCGAAACATGAGTAGCATTTTATAGTTATTTAAAAGAATATATATAGTCTCAAATATCCATTTAGGTAGAATATAGAAATAAGTTACGTACGAGTATACTGACTTGCTATACTAATATGCACTGTTCCACTCTTTCTCGTAAGAGTAACAAAGACAAATAGATTTAAGTCTTTATAAATTAGTGTACTTATTTATAGATCACACCCCAGACTCTCCAGATAAATGGTTTGGCAACGTATCTAGAGAGGTATATTAAGAAACTCTAGCTAGACAAAACGATTTGAAAGCTTTGTGAAATATAATACGGGTAAAGTCTGCAGTATTTACAATACAGTATCATCAAAACATTTTTTTAAACAGCTTAACATATTTATTTGATCAAAAAGCTTTATTGACTATAGATATGGACCTAAGGCTAGAAACATTCTCTACCAGTCAACCTTTGGAAAAAACGAAACTTAAAAGCATTATATAACGAATATAAATATACTTTAAACTACATATTAAACAAACTATTATATACATTAATTACAATAGGCATATAACCTACCTAAACTAAATAAATAAACGATGATTTCGTTCCACTATAATTATTCTTCAGTCGTGAACTTTCGATTTTGAACGTGAACATACTGGCAGAGCTGTATTCAAAACGGTAGAGAGGAGTACAAAAGAGAAAGAGAATTATCAAAGCGAAGTTGGCGTTCATGGGAATCCCTCAAATACTGAAATTTCCATTTCAAGTATTCTGCCTGCCTGACTGCCTGAGCTGACGAATGGGTAGCCATTTGAGAAGAAGAAATATGATTATATTTGCGCAGATAGAAAATAAAATGGATAACGTTGTTAATAAGGCGGTCCAATTTATTAAGAAGTTCTTTATTCAAGTCATGATAACAGACAAAATCAATGAGTGGGAATATGAGGAAAGTAGTTTGTGCAACCTTGGTTTTGACAGGCAGATAAAATCTGACTGACTACTTAATTTGATTGTTCTTTGTAGCAGTAGTACACCAGCGTAGGTCATCAAACTGACGTAAAGCAGATCAACTAGGTCAGATCAGCAGATCAGGAAAATGTTTTTTTTTCTATCATTTAAGTACATTCTTTACACATTATTGGCATCCGATATCAGAGAAATTATTGCACGGTACGGTGAACTAACTTGCCTAACTCGCATCAAAAGTCCCGGAACTGGTATGTATGTGACTAGCTTTATTTTGCCATCGTCTTACCCTTATTAGACTATTTTCTCAAATTTATCTCACCGAACCTATACTGTTAACCTTAATTGAAGAGTGTAAACGACCTTGGTTTATTTGCAACGTTTGTATCTGCAACATGTGAATATGAGATCGAGACGATGAAATCCCACTAAATGTGGTCAAAAATATCATAATCACCTCTTTGCGATCAGTTTATGCGATTAGTAAATCAGAGTTGAATATTCAAGAGCCACGCTTTTTCCGCGCAATAGTAGCGTCCTGCCTTTTCTACCGACAAGAAATGGGTATTATATACCTTTTTATTTTTTTTTTATTCAGGAAACTCTTACAGCTTTTCTTAATATTATGTCTTACAAGTGCATAAACATTAATCAATACACTAAGCCTTATAGAGTTATACCGCATGTATTGTAGATAAGTAGGAAAATCAGGTATTTCAAATACAAAAAGTTACTTATTTTCTAAACTTTAAGATTAAGGTATTATTTCCAAAACATATAAAGAAAGCAATTTAATTTAATTGCAACTCAAAAGCTATGGTCAACAGTAAAACTGAGAGCTGTGCTAAGAATTTTAATAATAAATATTTAAATTAATTATAATGTATATATATATATATATATATATATATATATAATAAACACAAAGCTAGTGACAACATCACCATAGAAATAAATAATAAAAATAAAAAATAAAATAAAATATATGCTACGAGGGTTTCCCTATAATCCCTTCAACAATTTTTAGTTTCATTGCCCGTTTTGAGTTATGAAACATATCAATATGATTATATTTTTTATTGTATGTGCGTAGCAAGCGAGCAATAACGGCATTAGATGAATAGTTGGTGCGGTAAGTTGGAATGCTAAACAAGGGTGTGTGTCTAGTATGATATTTTGGTGTACAGAACCGAACACAGGATAGCAAATTTGAGCTGCGGATATTATTGTTCAGAATATCATATAATAAGCACATATCAAGAAGTTCCCGCCGAGATTCTAAACTTAAAAGGCGGTAATAACGGCAATCTTCTTCATAAGAAGTGTGTCTTCTAAAAGTTTTATAGTTCAGGTGCCTAATACATTTTTTTTGTAGTCCCTCTATCCTGTTAATATAAATATCGTATTGGGGTGACCATACAGGGCTTGCGTATTCGACAATACTACGACATAGTGCATAGTAAATTATTTTCTAGCAGTAAACACCCCTGAATGGCTTACAGGTTCTCATGATGAACCCGAGTTTACGATAAGATCTGGCCACAATCTTATTGACATGATCCGATAGCAACATGCCCGAGTCTAACCATACTCCCAGGTCCCTCACTATTATTTCTATAAACATAAGATATCTATGTATCATATATTTATGTAACTGTTCTGCATGTATAAAGAGGTCTAGTACTTTTATTGAGTCGTGTAAATGTCGTGTGTTTTGATATAAAACCCGTTGCTGACGGAATTACTGGGACCATGTACACTTTCTCTTGTCTTCCTAAGATAAATGTAATTGTGAATTTTCTCGGTGATGGTTTTTGTAATATTATTTGGTACAGTGATATCTACTAGAAACTATGTCGCTTTATTTTGTATATCCTGTAAAATAATATAGGGTCCGTTTTAAAGTTCTATCTGTAACTATACTTCGGTCATAATATAATTGGTGTTTATTGTTTTCTAAAAGTAAACCGGGCGTCTCATTGTAGTAAGATGTATGTTTGTGTGAGTTCTGTTGCAGGTTGTATTTGCGAGTAAGATTTTGATGGATGATAATATTAGCAACGTGATCGTGTCTATGTGTATAGTCTGTCCTTGTTGGATTTGGGTGACATCTAGTTATATTTTGTATAGGTCTGCATGTCCGTCGCACTTACGGTATTTATCAGCTATTATATATTATTTTTATAATTACTATTATAATGTAAAAGTATACCACCGCATACACGAGCACAGGTATTCTGTGGTGTACAAGTGACAAATTTCAACTCTTGTAACTTGTAAATGTAAATATGTATGTACTTTATAATGCAAATAGTATCGGCCATCTAAATAAATAGCGTAAATAAGCTTGTAAAAGATGTGGTTCTTTTTTATAGCTGTATTTAATCTTATAGAAACACTAGTTGACCCAGCCACGCGTTGCTGTGTTAAACCTATCGTATGTCCTAAGTTAGAACAAATCCAGCAAAATGAAAATACAAATCTTCAAAATCAATTGAATAGTTTCGGAGTTTATCGTTGTCTAACACTGTGGCACGCATTTTTTATATATACGATGGCACTGTAAATGCTCAAAAATGAAATTAAACAAAATTGATGTCTTGGTTTTTTCCTGGTGCTAAATCCTCATTCTCGAAAATTCCTAAGCTCATTTATATGCAGAGCTGGTAAATACTGTTTTTATAAGCTATTAAAAGTCCCCATCAGACACAATTAAACAAACCAAACAGTCCGCTACATATAAAATTATAAGTGAATATTATTTATATAAAAATCTTACTAGATAAAACATTGTAGTTACAGAAAGTTGTTGAGTTGAACCACCCAGATCCGAGACAATTAGTAAAGATCGTGTTCTTAATTAACCTGTACAGTAGTTTTGAACATAAGGAATGGATGAAACGTTGTTGTATATTATGATGAATAAATTATTACTCTTTGTAATGAATATTGACAATTATGAAATAATTTTCTCTGTTGTAGTGTTTAACTTTGAATACTGCTGCATACTTCATACAAGAAAATTTTCAATATTGCTTATCGGTGGAAATTTTTGTCAAGTTGTTAAGAAATTTATCATACTATAAAAGATTATTATAATATTTTTAATTAATGTTTCTTTTGCATTTTTATTTTTTTATTAATTAATGGTGATCTTGAAGTTTAATACTACAATAGGGTCATTTTTAGCTAGCAGATTCTAACACAAAACTGCCATGAAATAGTTTAGCTGCAGGCGACCATCCAGTTTTATCAGTTGTGGTCACATCCCCGGATCAAGTGGTGATCCAATATTTAGAGAACACTTCCCCGAGTGACGGTTTAGGTACTTTCAAATAAATGAAATTTGGTAACCCATTTTCAATTCCGACAGGAACGTATCCGTTGGTTAGAAACTGCAATATATTGGAATCGGAATAAAATTTGTTTAGTTTAGTGTGACCTAAACATGCCAAACTCTGTATTGACTAAAGGGTTTAACAATTCACTGTATTTCACTTAATTGAGAACAGTTGAACATAGAAAATTTGAATCCTCAAATGATATATTTTCATAGTAAAAAGAAAAGAAAATAAATAAAAATTGATGGCTAGAAAGGCATCCCTATTAACGAAGAATCAATATTATCCGAGACTTTATTATCCGGGAAGTGTCTCAATGAAGTATTTCTGCCCTAAAGGAGGATTACTTTTGTACTTTTCCATCCGAAGGATTGTTCGGTATTTTTTCATTAAATGCTTTTAACTCCCCCCAATTAATTTTAGAGCATGCCTTTGACAGATCAATAGTTCTTTTTTAAAAGTTTCCAAAGGGATTTACTACTTAATTAAGTTTGAATGTAAGGGAATCGTCGGTAACGAGCAAAGTTTTAGCCACAATGAATGTAATTAATCGAAAAGTTTTTCAACTCTGTCAAAGTATAACTCAAAATAAAATATAAAATGCTTAATTTATGATTCTTTATAATATTGTCGTATAAAGGACGTTTCCTATTAATTAGACCTGGAGGTAAAAAACGAAAGTGTTATCAGCCCGCCTAGCATACGCAACGCGACAAAATTTTGTCTACCCATTTTCTCGTGTTTTTGTCATTTGTCGTCAGTCGTCTCTAACATGGCTGCGTTTAGAAGTCGATTTCTTATGTCAAACGTGTTTTTTTTACTAAGCCGCGGATTTTTGTCTTCAAACTCTATCATGGCAATTGCGTTTTGACGACATTTTAACCGATACTGTCGACATATTTCTCGTCTTTGTGTCAGTACGTAGAGAAGAGACGACAAGTGGTTTGTGTGCTATTTCGATTGGAGCGATGGCGGTGTTTTATTACAATTATGTACTTAAAGTATTTTAAGGGCGAACGAAACGTAAAAATATGTTTTATAGTTATATACTTATATATTTTATTTATGCACATATAAATATATTGGCAAAGGTATATTTCTTTAAGCATAAATATATTCCTATAATTATAAATATAGTTATATACATATACATATATTTATACGTGTGTATATATATGTATATAACTATATTTATAATTATAGGAATATATTTATGCTCAAAGTATATTAAGGGTGAACGATACGTAAACATATGTTTTATACTTATATATTTTATTTATGCACATATAAATATATTCGCAAAGGTATATTTCTATAAGTATAAATATATTCCTATAATTATAAGTATATAATTTTATATATATACTTATATATGCATAAATAAAATATATAAATATAATACATATGTTTACGTTTTGTTCACCCTTAATACACTTTGAGTACAAAATTGTAATAAAATATAATATAGATATAGGAAAGTCGGGACAGCGCAATCGCAATTGCGCATCTACGGCAAGCGTAGGTACCAGTGGCTACCCAGTTTCGTTAGTAAGTTTCTCGAATTATTGACCATCTACCTATCAAAATCAATTCCAACCTAATAATATCAAAACTGTAACAATATTTTATATAACAATCGGATTCGTTATAGTAACAATAAAATATTTTTTTTGTCTAAAACTCGTTGCATTTTTTACAAATCTTAGTCGCTTAATATATTGCGTCGACTAAATGTACTCGTTTATTATTTTTAAAATTTTAAATTGTAAAAAGAATGAACAACAAAAACTTTCGGCGATTTAAAAAAAAACAAACACCGTTGACTAAGCGAGAAAAGATCAACCACAGATCATGTAAGTCGTCAGACAACGTCAAAATTTATGTAATCCACATTTCCAAAAAGTAAATAAAAGGGTAAAACACGCAACACAAATTAAATGAACGTTATCGGTGCTGCTATGTTATATAATAAAGTAGTTAATAATCATATATCAAGAGGCAACATCCGTTTGTCTACAACGAGATATTATGTCGATATCGACAAACTTCTCTTCAATCGTGCGCGAGATAGCTCGAGTAGCGTATACTAGGCGGGCAGGAGTGATTTTAACAAAATGAGTACCCGTAGGTAGAATACGAACCTCCAGGTTACCTCCAAACCGGACCAGAAACGGTGACTACAGAGGCTTTTATCCAGAGCGAGATGAATTAAATCACCATATTTATTTACGTAAACTAAAATGAAAAATATTAAATAAAAAAAAGGAATCTTTGGGTTGTTCGTTAAAAAATTTTGTGATTGTCTAAAAACTTTTTTCGATTTACAGATATTGCGAAATATTAAGCTTTAAAGTGCATAAATATTTTAGAACCTCCCCCGGCAGGTAATCGGCTATTTTGTTTATGTGAAAAAATACTGTTGTAGTACATGTGACGAAATTAAAAAGAAAACCTATACTCAATACGATCATAATACAATTATTCATAGTGTTTTTTTTCTATAATAGTAATCACACAAAACCCCACTTTTTTAAAACCACATATTGGGATGGGCAACTACAGAACCCTATTAAGTGCGTTGCCCGACATGCACTCGGCTGTTTATACAAGGTTTTTAAATATGCCCTTATGGTTGACATGGAATCTCGTAGACAGTTTCATTCGATATCTTTGGTTGTACATTTGTTTAGTTTATGTTTAATAGTTCCCCCTGATATTAACTAGATTTGGAAGCTAGATCTATAAGACTCAATTAATATTCAGCAATATTACTCTGTAGCGTACGCTAGAAGTTTTTGTCACTATAAAAGAAGTCCCCGCCGCCACGAAGAAAGATAAAATTGACTGTTTGAAAACACAATTTTTTTCTCGTTACTTAAAAACAAATGTTTAGTTCTTTCCCTCCAACCGCATTAGCAACTAAGTTTTGGACCCAGTAGCCAAAATGATCTTGCTGCTCGACTATTTGCCAAATACGATACCGTGTTTACCTTTACAGTTTCGCTACCAGCTGTCTCTATAAAAAGCTATCTTGCTTATTAACCAAAATTCACAATCTAAGACAATTAAAATTAATTTCTATTTCCACATCTGATGTAAAGAAAAAATTATTAAAAAAAAAGAGGGAATACGTGGAGATAAATGAGGATTAGATTAGCAATCTATAATCTAAGATCACAGTGGTTTGTGTGTTTGTCTGTCCGCTCTTTTCCCCGCTCTTTTTCCATTGTATCATTAACGTTACCATAGCAACGCGTTAACCGCAAGTAGTTCGTCTACCGGACGCTAGATGGCGCTAACGAAAAAAATATTTAATAATAGAAAAAAATTAAGAATTTTGTTCACCCGTGCGAAGCCGGGACGGGCCGCTAGTAATGATTTAAAAAAATATCGGACATTGAATTGAAACCATCTGCCCTTATGTTTTTATTTAAAATGGTTAAAGGGTACAAAAAGGGCTTTTTTCATGGAATAACTATGAAATAACATGTTATATACACATAAAGTGTTTTTACATGCTCATGACGGACCTATCCTTTTTTAAACATTCTTAGTTAGCAATTATTTGGAAATTTAGAATAGATTTTCGGCAATGTGGGAAGTACAAGATTGTAAAACGGTAAGACAGCATCTAAATGAAATAAATTGCCAATGAGACCGGAAGGGGTATTCTCACATAATTTTTCGATGACGGGAAAACCAATTTAGGTTTGCATTTTAATATAAATCTCCATAGTATTACTTATGTCGTTGTGTGTAAGTGTGTCGTATGTGTTGCACACACGGATAAATTAATATTTCTTATTCTCTTAGCAAGTTTTGTTTATATGTCACACCGCACATGTATCGATTGGCTATAATGGGCGATGCGCGATAATTATGATTACGGGTTACGAGCTTTGGCCGTAAGCACAAGTAAGTTAAACATATTTAAATATTTAAGTCAAGAAATAAATAGAAATCGTTTTCCAAAAGATAACGAATAGGCATTTATATTAGAGATTGACCACAAAGAAGATTTTGATTTGTTTTCATCCAAGTTCTTCACTTCGTTTATTAAGCAGAAGTGAGATTAACACTGAGGCTTAACGTAAGGCGTGGACCCCTCTCGGGCCCAGCGCCGTGTGACGGCAACAGATAAGCTAATTACTTATTGCGATGAAGTAAATGAATCATGGTAATTTTTTAATATACCTTAAACCGGCACAGCATTTATTACTGTTGATGAAAACGAAAGTGATAAGGACTTCGATTTGCTTAATCCGCCATTTTATTTTCGTGGTTATATCCTTTTCTAAGTGTTATATCTAAAGCTAATAGTGTTGCTACTTTGAAATAGTTGCTTAAACATCATATCATGAATTTTATGGGTAGACTAATTAGATTTAAAACATAGTATTAACTTCTTTATTAAAATTAGATTAGCAAATTTACTTGATCACAAAAATTAGATGATAAATAGGGAACCTCTGTTAATAGAGAAAGCAAAAATAATCGACATTAAAAACAAATTTTCAGTGATCTAGGGATGATGGGTAGCCGACGTCCATTCACAATGACTGCAATTAACCGAACAATTTAACTTTTTCATTGCGAATTAAGAAACGGGAGTGCAATGGTTGACTACTTCCCACAAAATGAATAAAAGAGACAGTCATTATCTAATTTTTAATTTTAGACTGCCAGACTGTCTCTGCGTATTATCGTTCATTATGTATTAAAGATAAGCATAAAATTTACAAAATTACTTTTAGAACAAATGATAGTATTTTAATCATTATAAATTTGGCAATCATAAAACGTCGTCAAAGGAAATAATGTTCTCTATTTTCATCTATACGCTTTTACACGTAGTATTGTTAAGATAAAAACCTTAATGAAGACTGCTTCATATATTTTTTTATAATTATAGTTTGTTTAAATCTATATGTAACAAACATGAAGAGATTAAATTATATTTCTTAAGATTAAAAGATTTTTATACGATGTCTCCATCGTAGTTACAAAGTTGAGTTTAGGAAAACGTCTTCGAATCTTTAGATTTCAGGGCTTTTTGAAAGTTTATATCAGAGTTACCTGCTTGAGAAAATCTGAGTTTCAATTCCATTGCGAGTCCAGAAACTTTAAACTTACAATACAATTTATGAAACCTTAGTTATAAAGTTAGTATGGAAGTCGAATATTTATTTGTACACATCGCGTATACAACGGGAAGGAAACTTCGTATAGCATGAGCTGGCTTTACGTTAATCGGAATTCGGGAATAAGCATAGACAATGTAAATATGACAATAGAGCTTGGCGTAGGGGCTGGTTGGAACTCATATCGTCGGCGTGCCACTCTTGAGATAACAGAAAGCGGCGTCTTTGTGAGCGGATGTAAAATTATTAAGCAACGGAATGTCGTAAATGGGGTTTTGCTCCACAATGCAAAGGGTTAAAGGCAAATCGGCACTGAAGCGCGTTTGATGCGATTAAGTTCATCAGATTCCTTACGTTATTACCCTGACTTCATCGATTTCATTTGTACATACGCCAAGCTACAGTAAAAAAGGCTAATATAATTGTTCACGTAAATTTTTAAACTCTTCAAAATAATTTTTGCCTGGGGCTATTCGTTTTTCGTTGGCACATTTTTAAGCGTATTTCAAGAGGCATTAAATTGTTTCAAACTTTGTCGGGTCGACTGACAGCTGAGATGTCGCATTCGCGTTCTCAAAACTCGGTCAGAGAATTGGCTAGAATAAAATAGCCACAAAGTATACACCATTCGATTTTATTACGGTGAGTAGACTCCCTTCGGAAAACCCGGGGCGGCAATCCCGTAAATCTCTATTTGTCGCAACTAAAACAGGTCACGGCGGAGGCTATTACGCTCCCTAAATGCTGCCGAACTCCCTGTAGAGCGCTCTAATCCACTCCGAACGGGCTGGTGTCAAACGCAGGCCAGGGTTGTTTGTATTGTTTATTGTCGCGGCGCTCGTTCGTACGGCAAAGACGAC
The DNA here is from genome assembly GCA_927399485.1 of Calamotropha paludella. Classification (NCBI taxonomy): domain Eukaryota; kingdom Metazoa; phylum Arthropoda; class Insecta; order Lepidoptera; family Crambidae; genus Calamotropha; species Calamotropha paludella. Next base: position 12,501,308 of record OV656815.1, on the reverse strand, counting down.
GCCAACAGAGCATGTTTCAATTGATAGAGCCGAACGGTCCCCTGAGTGAACTATTATATTTCTGTTCAACTATACTTATCCTCACTTAGTGTCGATTATACCTGATTACCACAGTTTGGTTAAGATAATCATTCCCTATTCTCTTTGTTTATTAATATAATTGTTTTGCGAATGATCATTAAACATTTCTAACATGAGACATTTTTACGATTTAATATAGTTAAATATTTAAATTTTACATAGATTCGTAGATTTATCTCTTTTAGTCGGAAACTGGTAAACTAACACATACAAAGTTTTGCAAAAAAATGTCATGAATAATAAAATAAAAATAAATAAAATATATATTTCTTCCATTCACACCAATTAGCAGTGATTTTTTTGTGTTACAAAAGGTAAAGAGAAATAACAATCATCATAAATTGAAATTATAGAGTAACATCATAAATGCGAATTTAATTGTATCTTTCTATCTGCTCGAGCTGTAGCGGACAAACTTCACATTAAATCAATATATGGTGCAAATCTTTTAGTCACTATCGCAATTGACTTGCAAAAGAAAAACTCAACATTATACTTATAAACCGAATCTATATAAAAATCTAGATTATACACACGAAGTTTTTTCAATTATGTGGCCTATATTAGGCCCACTAGACGAATTTAAAAAAAATGTTAAAAACCCTTATGAACAATGTTACAGAATGCATAGAATTAATGGCTTTTTCTTTAATAATTACATTGTTTATAAATATTTGTAAGGTAAAATTTTCTAATCCATTTTAATAACACTAGAAAAGTTTCCTTAAATCTAAAAATTCTGTAACAAAAAAGGGAGAAAAAATAACAGTCCTTGCCGAAGTTTCTTGCGGCTTCTTCTTGGCACAAGGTAGGAGACCTTAGTCGTAAGACATACGAAACCATGGCATAGTTGTTGACCTTCAATTAATTTATAGTAAATGTTCATATAAAATAAATATTGATGATCTTATCTCTAGCCCAAAATTAGACAGCACCGAGAAAGATTCCCTTCAGCCTACCTAACAAAATAGTGCAACGATTAACGTAATCGGTTCTTTAGGTAAAACTATACTGTCAGGGGTCACATCCGCAGTCGCTAGCACTTACCAATCTTATCCATCAAATGGCTTATGATTACAAAAAACTTTTCACATCTATGTATCGTGACAGTTTTCATAATTTCTCCGTCTCGTAACCAATGTGCGCTACGATTGCTTCCTTCTACCTGAAGCAGTTCTAAAACTCGGTGATGTTATACATTTATGATCCACGTAAGTGCTGCAAACAAACGGCATACATATTAAATCGCTTAGTAATTATAAAGTTCGCAACTCCCAAAAGTAAAGTTTTACCAGTGCACTCCGTAAATTAAGATCTATCTATGTACAACTAGTTGTGCTGAACTTTGCTAAAGAAATAACTTGAAATCTAATCAAGGCTTGCCCACATATTTAAAATAATTTTCTTTTAAAGACTTTCTGTAACAAACTAAAATAGTTGTGTTAAATACTATTTCAACATTAATATTAATAAATAATAATAAATAAATACTTCCTACATTCACACCAATTAGCCTAGCCCAAAGTAAGCACTATAAGGCTTGTGTTATGGATACTAGGGTAACGGATAGACATACATATATGATACATAGATATGTAATATTCATAGAAATATATATAAACACCCATGACTCAGGTACAAATGCTCGTATTCATCATAAAAACATCTGCCCCTACCGGGATTCGAACCCAGGACCGTCGGTGCGAAAGGCAGGATCGCTACCGTTGCACCAAACGGTCGTCATTATATTATAATTCATATTTTTATTTAATTAAGTACAGTATTTCATTATATTTCAGGATTCTTACGTACTGTAGAAACTATTATAGAGTTAAAAATTGGCTATTAATTAAAAAATCTACGAAAGTATCAAGTGCCCAATTTTCACAATAATGAGCAATGGCCAAGTATTAATTTGGCCAATGCTTACAACTTATGTATCTCTCCTGGTTATGACTAGAAATCTTGTAACGATTACCTTCTTGTGTCATTACTGGATTCTTCTTATTGAAAATCAGTCATTAATAACACTATGCGTTTTACCAACGCTGTTACCAGTCCGGAATTTATTTATTTATAAGTATACGTTCTCAGCTTATCAAACTATTAACATATAATATGTTTCCAAATAATTAGAAAATCTCATTATTTAAAACAATTAAAATGTAGTTATTATTAACCGACTTCAAAAAGGAGGAGGTTATCAAATCGGATGTTTATTATTTACATATGTTTAAGCATAATTCCATCATATATAGACGAATTTGCAAAATATTTTTGTTGTTTCAAAAGGTGGTCAAAATGATAATATTCGGAGACGGACAACGGAACTCTTCAAAAAATATCAGCAAATCATCCGCGATTGCTGCTATCGCACAAATATGCATTGCGTACGCAATCACATAACATAACATCGAAAGAGGTCAAAAGATTGGTATTTAAGTCGGTTTTTTTAAAACCGACTTAAATACCGTTTAAAAAATTGAATACGAATTATTATTATCCCCCATTTAACATCGTTTTCTTTAAAACTATAGATTGAATTTTCGAAAATCCCCATACAAAACCTTCTTCTTCTTCTTTTGGTAAGTGGCTTGTTTTGTGCCTTCACAATTCCGCCAATGTCACGTGAGTAGCCTTTACACGTAAGGGAATGTTCTGCATTAAATTATAAATTATAATAAAGATTTTATGTAAGCTCTTAGCACAGGTTTACCTAAAACAAATATATAACAGCACTGGACATCACAAAGCATCACATATAAGAAATTTAGTAAAATCCCAAAATTCGGCAGTTAAATGAGGCGGGGTTATCAGGCTAGTTCATAGTTTAATATTGTTAATTGCCAGGAATTTGGACAAAATTTCGATAAGAGGAGGGTTTAACGTACTAAGGACGCATTTTATATTAGTAGGACGAGGGGTGTCATGAGGAAGGACATCATAGAGGGACACGGTTAACTTTAAACAATTGAAAAAGATGTGGTCTGTAGTTCCTTCTTCCATGCCGCACTCACATAGAGAGGTATCCCTTACGCCGATTTTTGCAAGATGAACAGGGGTGCAGGCATGACCTAGTCTCAGACGGCAGATGGTTGACACAGCTTTCTTACTAATTACTTTCTGTTTGAAAAACCAGGGCGTATTTGGAATAAATCTTTGGACTTCATAATAATATCTACCTGCGCGGTTTCTAGTATTTTGCCAGTCAGTCTGCCACGACCTCATCAAATGAGCGTGGGCTAGTGTAAGGAGGTCATGATGGTACACCTTTTCGTAAACTAAGGACCCGTTAGTGATTGCCTGTTTGGCGCATGAGTCTGCAGTTTCATTTCCCGAAATTCCACAATGCCCGGGGATCCAAACCAGAACGGTATTTAATGATTTGAGCTTGCAGCGGTACAACGCTTGTCTTATTTTAAGGATGATTGGGAACCGATTTTTTGACCTAAATGGGTTAGATAGAATGGCCTGTAGGGAGCTCTGAGAATCTGTGAAGATAATAGTGTTGTTTAGGTTATGGGATTCAGCAAATAAAATTGCCTCAAGGAGTGCAACTGCTTCCCCTGTAAATACAGAGGATAAAGGGGGTAGTTTGAAATTCAACACCAGTCTATAAGCAGGTATCCATGCGGCTGATCCTACCGGGCCCCCATCCTGTAATTTAGAGGCATCAGTGTAGATCACAAGCCAGTTTTCAAAATCCGACGCTAAAATTTTTTGGAGGTTCTTAGAGGAATATTGGGTACTTTTGTTAATCCCTATGTTGAGGATGACTTTTGGAGTGAAGGTTAATGATTCAAAATTGTTCATAAAAAGGGGCAGGCGGGGAAAACGCTCTATAGGCAAAGAAGGTTTGTTAAATTTATAGTAGCTATGCAGAATACATGGGATATTTGATGCAGAATCGGAGGCTGGCTTTGTTACACGAGACAGTTCTTTCAGTCTATCAAAAATAGGGTGCGAAGCATGCTGTGTAGCTTTAATTAGGAACCGGTCACTCAAATACTGTCTGCGAAGGTATAGGGGTGGGTCGACACACTCGATTTGAAGACCATTGATCGGCGATGATTTCATAGCTCCTAAGATGATACGTAAACACTTGGACTGAATTTTGACCATTTTATCGAGAGGAAGTTTATTACATGGGTCTAGTAAAAATGTACCATAATCGAGGTGGCTACGTACTATTGCGTTGTAGATCAGCTTCTGAGTGAAGGGATGAGACCCCCACCAAACACCAGCAAGAGCCCGAAGGACATTAATACCCTTTTCACACTTACCAATAACGCTATTAAAATGAGGGATGCCCGACAGTCTGGAATCCAAAAAGATTCCCAGGAACTTGACTTGTTTGTCAACTGGTATAGGCTCCCCTTGAAATGATATTCGGGGAGAAGTGTTATCGCGTTTCCTAGTAAATACCACACAATTGCATTTCGGAACCGATAGTGACAAACCATGCTCTGTCAGCCAATCGCCCATATATCTGAGGGCATCATTTAAGCGCGTGGTAGCCTCTTGTACTGAATCCGATATAACATATAGAGCAACATCGTCTGCATACTGCAAGACTTGGCAGAACGAGTTGACAGTCCTTTCTAAATCATAGGTGTATACACTGTACAAGAGAGGGCTAAGGACTGAACCTTGAGGCAGTCCCTTCCAAATAGATCTGGGGGGAATGGAGGGTCCGTGACACCTGATCTCTATCGATCTAGAGGAAATGGAGTTGACAATAAAACGGACCAGCTTCACTGGGACACTCAGCTGTAGCAGTTTATGCCTGAGCACCGGAAGAAGGACGTTATCATAGGCGGATGCTATATCGAGAAACACGCCTATAACATATTGTCTTTTTTTAAAAGCAACGCGAATGTCAGTGGTCAAAATACTCAGACTATCTATGGTGCTAAATCCTTTCCTAAAACCAAACTGAGATTTAGCTAAGAGGTCATGGTTTTCCAGGAACCATTCCAGGCGATTTCTTACCATATGTTCCGTAATTTTAAGAAGGGTTGTGGATAAAGCGATAGGTCTGTATGAATTATGGTCTAATGGATCTTTATTTGGTTTAAGTAAGGGGATAACAATCTGCCTATTCCATGCCTCTGGTATAATTCCATGATCAAAAAACGTATTAACCAGCTTTAAGTAATATAGTTTAACTTTTTCAGGAGAGTTAATAAGGAACGAGTAAGGAATACCATCAGCCCCGGGGGAAGTATCTTTCAACCCTTTAAGCGCCAACTCAAGCTCCTGAAGAGTAAAGGATCCATCTAAACTACCGGAGGAGTATATAGGAACAAAAGAGTCCTGTGGAAAGCAGTCTTTGTTTGGTGCAGAGGGTGGAGCAAGCTTATCTGCAAATGCCATAATCCACTCTGTAGGATCATTAGCTGTATATCCTATATGATCCAGAGAGCCCCTGAATCTCTTCATTTGTCTCCAAACCACAGATGAGGGAGTACGGGGTGACATGTTCTCACAAAATTTTGACCAACCTAATTTTTTCTTTTGAGATAATATTCTTCTAGTATAAGCAGCAGACTGTTGGTACTGAAGGAAGTTCTCCATGGTCATTGATTTGTTATATTTCTTTTCTGCTTCCTTTCTTTTTCTTACTGCATTTGTGCAATCTGAATCCCACCATGGGGGCGAAATTCTTCTGCGACTAGCTTGTTTTGGGGGAATGTGCGAATGAGCAGCAGTCAAAAGAGAGTCTGAGAATTTTTCATATACAGCCAGACAGTTGCTAGGGGTTACCTCCGGTAATAACTCTATCATTTTCTCTGTCTCTGATGAAAAAGATGGCCAATCAGCTTTATTTAATTTGAATTTTAAAAGGGGTAGGGTGTTATAGGTGGTCAAAGTTTTATCTGGTAGGGAGATAAGAATGGGAAAATGATCACTCCCAAAAGTGCTTCTCATAGTACTCCATGTCAGTAGAGAGCTTAATTGTGGGGAGCAGATTGACAGATCAACAGCGCTTCCATTGGTTTGCGATGGAGTGGGTCTTCTAGTGGGGCTGCCAGTGTTTACAACACATAGATTCAACTCATCAAACATATCAATTAGTAAAGAACCAAAAGAGTCTGTTTGATAAGAGCCCCAGGATTCATGATGGGCATTAAAATCCCCCATAACAAGTATGGGAGCAGGTAGTGCTAAGACAATGGACTTAAGCTCCTGTAGTACTGAGAAATGGGGATGAGGAATATACAAAGACAAAAAAGAAATACCATTAATACGCACGGCCACTGCATTAATGGCATCCTTGTTGTGTGCAGGAAGGGGTAACTGTGAAAAGAGTAGGGAGTTACTAATAATTAGAGCACTTCCTCCATATCCATCATCCCGATCATCTCGGAGACATGAGAAACCAGCAATATTAAAACAGTATTTTCTGGGAAACCATGTCTCCGACACGGCGAGGACTAATGGGGAGAATTTGTGTATGAGGTATAGGATTTCATGTTTTTTAGATTTTAAACTCTGACTATTCCATTGCAGTATGTTCAGAGCCATTTTTGTTGAGAGAGTTAAGAAGGGACAGAACTTGTGGTGCAACGTTGGGCGGTAGTGGGATATCACTGAATTTTTTAAGAATATTAATAACAAGTAGCCACAGAAGGTCCAGACAGTCTTCATTTGGGGTGACCTCAGAGCCAGAATTGATAATAGCACAACCATTGGGAAGTGATGATGAGCAGTTGCTAATTATTTCCTGATGAGCTGCTTTATCATAACTTTTACCTAATACTATTCGGGGGCGGGGAGTAGTGGTGACTGTCTTTCTATAAGACTGTAGAGATGGGGTCTGGGAGAGGAGCTGGGAAGGGTGTTGCGTTGAGGAAGGGACTATGGCTGGTGTCTTTGTACTGTCAGCATAGGATCTCCTAACGCTTGGAAAGAATTCTGATGCCTCTTGAAATGAGATATTGTCTTGAGTCATACGCATCTTTATAGACTTCTGACGAGAGTGTTCAGGGCAATTTCTATTTGTAGCAAAATGGTTGCTGGAACAGTATAGACAGGTAGACTTATCTTCTGTGACATCACAATCAGCACCTAAATGGGGTTGAGCGCATCGGTAGCACCTAGGTTTAGAGCGGCACTGAGCCTTTATGTGCCCAAATCGGCAACAGTTATTACACTGTATAGTAGGGTATTGATATGCATCCACTGCTATTGAGGTATAGAATAGAAAGACTCTCGTAGGGAGAGTCTGGCCTTTAAATGTGAGGACCACTGTCTGTGTGGGGGTCCATGAAATATTACCCTCAGTTACTTGCTTTCTGTTAAGGCGCCTTGCTTTGAGTACCATGCCACAGTAATCCGGGGTAACAAGGGATTCCACCAGTTCTTCCATTGTCAATTCAGTAGGGATACCTCTGATTAGGCCCATGCGGGTGACATTATAATTTGGTATCACTGCATTGTATTTATAAAGCGGCAGAAAGGGGTTTTTAAGGAAATCATTAGCATCTTTATATGTTGAAAATTCTACAGCTATTCTGTTGCGTCCAACTTTTTTCACACCATCTTTAGTTACATTTCGGATGCGATTTTTCTTTAAAAATTGTCCAAAAATAATTGGTCGGATAGAGGTACCAGATGAGGGGGTTGTCTCCTCCCTCGACACATGTACTATGAAAGGCCCTTTATCCTGTTCATAGTAACATTGAGGGGATTCAGTCACAGATGGATGTATGTAAATCGACTGATTTGTTGTCGCGGATGTAGATGGCGAATTTTGAGTATGGTTCGTTATTACTTTTTTTATGGGTTCCAATTGTGATTCAAAAGATTCAGGATCTAGACGACGTTTCGTGGCCATTTGGCTAAATACTGGCGGAGACAACTCCATCGGCGACGGTGACAACCCCCTATCCGGGGGGTCAGGTGGATCAGGGGCCCTATCCATTGTTTACGTTGCTTACAACGCAAACAATGGCAGGGTGCGACAAATAGTTATTAATTAAACACTTACCCAGGTAGAACAACACAAACTACAACAAATATTGCGGATAAAACAACTAAGAGACTATAATTTAATAGCCTAAAATACCAAATTCCCTGAACACGTGTATCAACTAGCACTCGCGAACCGGAATCTACAAAACCTTAATCTATCATAATCACATCTTTTTAAATAGGATTGGGAAAAAAGAAATGAGTGACATTTTGAGTAAACGTCAATTGTGATACTGACTAAAAAGATTTGCAGTATATATTGATTTAATGCGCAGTTTCTCCGCTACCGATCGAGCTGATAAAAAGATACTGTTTCATTCGCATTTATGATATTACTCTGTAATTTCACAGTATGATGATTTTTATTTTTTTTTTTACCTTTTGTAGCACAAAAATAATATCTTATAATATTTATTGCATTAGGTTACCTTTCATTCATGACATATAAAGTCAATTATAAGCTTACAGAAAGAACATGATGTTGACTTTATTTATATATATATATATATATATATAATTACCGGTTCTCAGTACGAAGTACTGATACCGATGGCTTAGCCTCTTGTCGGAAAAATTAGAAATGTACAGGCATTTATAAAATCAGTGTATGATGAATATATTGTTCTCGATTCGAGTATAGACCTAAGAAGGCGAGTTCAAACACTAAATCATTTATGAAAACAAACCACGCCAATGACAACTTTGTCTCCGTTGCAATAATGACGTAGTTCGAAACAAAGGAATTCGTAAATTACAATAGTTGGTAATATCCCATGAGCGGACTGTCCGCGCAACAGTTACGGGAACTATGGCGGAACTCTCGAACTCACTATTGTGGTATTTTTGGCACACTAAAAAGTGTTAGTGCAGCTTTTAACACGAGAGGTAATGAGTTTGCTAAAGTTATAACAAATATGAAATACAGGAAAATATACACTTTAAATGAAACACTTCCTACTAAATGCACGCTTAGCAATACAGAATATGATCAGTTTTTGCGATTTGACCACAAACTCTTATTGAAACACGATTCACTATAAAAATAAAAGCTTTTCATTTGTCTTTTATTTAAAATTCAGAATATCTTTAACAATCTGTAGTCAGTTTGAAACCTGCGCATAGTCTGACACATTGTGTAAAGTTTGAAAAATTAAGTCTGAAATAATTGTTAGTCTATATCTCATATTCTCCTTTTGATGATTTGGTTCAATTAGCTTTTTTCCATATCACAGTTTAAGTGAAAGCAATTCAACCAAAAGTAACTATGCCCCTTAAATTTGACAAATCTCCTAAAACCTTAAATGAAAATTTTTACAATAATAAAGGATTTTTTTGAACCCGATAATGTATAACTAAATAAAAATGGTATGATTTTGGTATAAATTTTTCTAATAATGCCAACAGAAGTGTCGAAGTTCTAGCGTAGTTCACCAGAAGCAGCAGTTAATAAGGGCTACTTTCTTTTGGCTAAGAAAACGTATAGTGTTGATTTATGCAAGCTAGCATCATTAATCGCAATTTTGCAGAATATATAGAATGGATTTCTGTTTGAGGTGAATGTGTTTAAACCTTTTTTTGTTAAAAACTTTGACGACCGTTAGGTGCAACGGTAGCTAATCTACCTTTCGCAATGACGGTCCTGGGTTCGAGTTTCGGAAGGGGCAGACGTTTGTCTGACGAATACGAGGATTATATAGGTGTTTATATATATTTCTATTAATATGACATATCTATGTATCACATATGTATGTCTATTCGTTACCTTAGTATCCATGACACAAATCATGCAGTGCTTACTTGGGCTAGACTAATTGGTGTAATCTGTATTTGAATTACTTACTCATGACATGAGTCAAACGAGTATATTTCGACTAGCAATGATGCTAGTCGAAATATACTCGTATGTTTAAAAGTAATGAAAAAAAAACATTTCGTTGTTATGACTATTACTTTTTGTAGCCCTTTTATATTTATTACAATTCATTTATTCACGGTTAAATTTTATCTATACATTTTCTTTTCAAGCAAGTTTTGATAACCCTTTTAGAAAATAAATACTAAAAGGTACCTACATGTCAATTTTAATTTAATACAAAACTAAACTGTGGGCGTACTGCAAAGGCAAAAATAAGAAAATAAAAAAAAAGATCTTTCTCTATTTCAGATTGTATATTAATTTGCTAAAAATTATGATAATAATGATCTAAAAAGCAAATGTATAAGAAACACAAACGTGAAAGTGATCATCTAGTGCTTATTGAAACAATCATTAATTATTATTTGATGTGTTGATTTTAAAATATTTTATTTTAAACCATAAAAAATGCTAGGAACCTTACAAATACCTAAGTCAAATATTAGTAATTTATCATGCATATCCACTTTATTACGCTTGTGAGGCTCGTCTATTTGAATTTAAAACGAAGCTCTCCTTTTTTAAACTTTGCTGACTAAAAAGTATATATATTTGCTTGCATTAACGATGGAACCACACAGACGATTTTAAATTGCAAGCAAGCTAGTATGTAAATGAGATGAGTGTTCGATCACATTATGTGCAAGTACTTGCTAGGATCACTCTCTTACTATTCGTTCAGAGTAGATGAATAAAAGCGTCGAGGAGCACTATGAAACAAAGCACTTAAAACAATATCGCGACACAGTGGCAATCATTCGTGTTCTATCTGAGTTTGCGCACGCCACCGGGGAAACTGGTGCAATAAAAACTGTCATGTGTACTGTTACGCGGAAAACTATATACCTCCTGCAAACAATGGATGTTGTGATAGCCGGTGCTACCACAGCGAAATATTTATAGTTTTTCCATTTATATAGGAATAGTTTAGTTTGCCATTATAAAAAGATATGAATTTATGTAACTTAATATTCATGGCAATTAAAGATAATACTAGTAAATGTAGTTCCTTGTTATGAAATAAGCTTATCCATGTTGGTTGGATCATAAAATGTAAATTTTAACATCAATATCACTTTCAATGAATGCTTCGTGCGCTACGCGTCACTACGTCACGTCACTCTACGAACGGGTTGCTACGGGCGGCGTAGCACAGGACTGATACAACACAAGCAATTCATAACCAAACTTGAATTTAAACTCTGGTTTGTAAAATGTTATATTTTTGTGAAAAAACAAAGAAATATCATAAAGCTATTTTTCAAGAAGTTTTCAGAGGAGCGAAAAATCAATAATTTCTTATATTAAACGAAATTTTAAATGTACGATATGTATAAATTTATGTGAAAGTCTAAGTCATATCACGATGTTTGGCCCATGTTGGGTATAGGAAAGTTGACGTTGAAAGATATAAGGCTTGTAAATACATAAAGTTACAATATTTTCTGACGGATATGAAAATATATATAAACATATATATAAAAAACTATAAAAACATATATTGTCGTTGTCGTTTCTGAATTTCATCGTTGGTGTTCCTGAATTTCATAATTGGAGTGCTTTAGCTACTTAACTTTGGTTCAGCACAATGTATGTTGTTGTCTTATATTTATATATTTCCACCAAACGAGCTCTTTCAGAGGAAAAGTGTAGTTTTTTTAACAATAAATATTCTTTCAAACATATCAATGGCGGCGTTAAAGAAATTTAAGGTCTAGATTTCAAAGTTCAGCCCATATTTTTGAAACTCATTTTCTAAGCTTCAACATGCGATTATGGTCTCAGCTCACTAACATTAGCCATTTGTTGTTAACATCGATCAAACCGATTAGGATCAAGACCTTGCTTGCGAGGTTGGTGATCATGTCAAACCGTGTTCAAAAATAAGATGAAAGTGTTTTTATTATACTAAAAGGAATTTTATCTGAATTTCCGATTTTGATTTCGAATTTCGAATTTGCTGCCTAGTAAGTAGGAGATGTGCATAATGTCTGGGAACTGCAGACAACCAACTATATAAGCATACAAATTTAATTCAATTTATATTTAATACTAGCTTAGTACTTACAACTTAATTACTCTTTTTGAGTAGAGAAAACATAATTCCGAATATGATTTCACACAAAAGATATACAAAAGCTTTTCATTTGTTTCAGATCTGAAATGAATCGAGGAAGCCGAGTTTAACAAAATAGAAATAACAGAAAGTTATGACAATAATATATTAAATAAGAAAATTATTTTTATTGTATTATGGTTTTGGAGACTGAAGACAATAAAACTTAATAAGTAATAATATGAAAATAAGGAGCTATGTGAGGAGTGACGCGACATCAGATGACTTTTGAGTTGATGATGGCCGAACAGCTGAAGAGATCTAGGTCCGTTTCCATGGAAACCGGAGGACTGCCACTCGTTTCCACTTTTGCGTTGCTCACTATCGTGGCAGGTGAGTATTTTTGGGTATTAAATTGTTTTCCAAAAAATTTCATGAAATTATTGCTTTTGTTGATTTTCTTTTGGTCCTATACAAGAGTGAAATAGAAAAATTGAATATTCGAACGAGTAAGTGACTAATGTAATTAATGTACAGCAAACAACGTTGGGTCCAAAAGCATAATATTTTATAATTCCCAAAATTATATAAGTGCTTGCTGAAAATGGATTTTTACAAAGTAACTTAATTAAAATTCACTGCTAGGCAATAACTGTCATTTACATGAATGAAGAAAAATAATATCTTTATATATATAATTCTTCTGTGAGTGTGTATGTCACTGAACTCCTCCTAAACGGCTGGACCGATTTGAATGAATTTTTTTGTGTGTGTTCAAGGGGATCTGAGAATGGTTTAGATTCACAAATCAGTCCGGCAGACGACGCTGCAGTCGGCACAGCAACGCGTGGCCGGTTCAGCTAGTATTATATATAACATGCAATAAAACGCATTTAGCAATGTATTATTTTAAAAAGTACCTTTGAGTGATAACAAGATAAAATTTAAAATTTCAATTTAAAAGATAACTTTAAACAAATAAATAAATTAATACCAGTTACAGAACAATAATACTAGGATATATATACCGAACAACTAATAACAATTATTTTATTCCAGGCCAAACAAAGCTTGTACTAGTAGTACCGATACTAAATATATACGATATTATATATATATATAAAATTAATAAGTGTATAGACGACCATGACTCGGGAAAAAATGCTTACGCTCATCATGCGAAGATTTGCATCTGCCAGAATTCGAATCCGGGACCTTTGACGTCGAATACACAACCGTTGTACCAAGTACTCGTCATATGGTGAGAAAAATAAGCGATTTGGTTTTTTTTAGGGGCTTTTACCCCTCTGGTTCAACGATTTCGATGAAACTCACGTTATTGAGGATTACAGATATTAATCATCGATCTAAAAGTGTCTGATTTCTGGAACAAAATGTTTCTTCGTTTTGAATTACCCATTCACTGATTATGAAAAATGTTTTACTAACATAAAGCACCATACAAAATTAGTATTTAAACAGCCCTAGTAAACAACAATAAAAACTTGTTTCATTTTGATTGGTATGTAATTTATCCATACTGATCATGGACTGCCGCTTTGGAGAGTGCAGATTATAGTTTTGTATAAAATTAGTTTTATTTTATAATAATGCGGCTTTACTTCCCTTAAAGTGGACTATAGATTAAAAGTCATATTTCTATCCCTCGGGAACAGTACATTTTTTCTGAATAAAAGGTACTCTAAGTACTTTTATGTGCTACTACTAACTTATTGAAAAATATTAAAGTAAGGAAGGTTGTTAGTTATCTCTAAGTTTGTAAGGTTGTAAAGGTATTAATTAGCATGTGGAAAAAAATTGAGTTATGAAAAGTAACCTTTATAAAAGATATGTAGCACGCTGTGCATATATTCCAAACAGGGTTGGTCGCCTAGGTACTTACTCACAAATTGCATTACCCAAATGCTTTTAAAAAGCATGCGTTTATATGTAAAAAATATACATTTAAACCAATGCATCTACAAATAAAGATATGTATATTCAGTGTTAAGCTGACGACGTGTGTTTTATCGATTTGCGGGTTGGTTATCCGTGCTAACATACGAACGTCGAACTTTTAGAATCATGCAATGAATCGCGCTGATTCTTATACTTTACAACATTTTTATAGTTTGCTGGGTTCAAATCCTGGTAGTTTTATTCATCAAAAATCTTTTAAATCATTTTTGAATGAATGTTTCTTTATTTCTTGCGAAATTCGCTTTAGTTTTCTTAGAATGCGTAAAAAGAATTTTATGTTAGTTTTATGAATAACTGAAAATATATAAAAAGAAGGAAATTGTTATATGTTATGTAATGTTGATACTATTGATTGAGGTATTTACTACAAGTTTACGGCGGCACGTCTACTCCACAAAATGAATACTGTGGTAACTCTCAATTCAACAAAACTTGGTCATTATTTTGTCTTCCTTCTCGGACTAGAAAGTAACAAAATGACATATGTTATGTATTATGAGATATATCGCACATTGTAAAGACAGATTGGGCATTTTTGCAATTTAAAGACTCCAAAACGTCCCGAATTTGACCTCTTGAATTGAAATTTCGAAGGCAATTGTTCAAGCCATCTTTTGTATTTACACATATACATTTTTCTTATTAATTTATGCGCACGTTACCAAAACTTATGCAGATTTTACATATCTTGTGTATAAAATGACATGTTAACCAAAATGGAATTATTGTACTGTTTTTAAATGGCGGTGGTACCCGTTAGAGAACCATAGGGAAACACGCAGTATGACAAAATTTGTCTATTCCTGATCAGAAAAGTTTTTAAATTAAAATAATATTTTAGTTCTATTTCGTCTGCGTCGTAATTACGACCATTAATATCAATTACACGTTCCGTTTTCATGAACCAGCAAATTGGCTTGGCTTACAACGGTAAGCTTCCAACGCTGTGTCCGAGCTAGCCTCTAATGCCTGTACTGATGAAAAGCATAATATCCCTACTACCTCTACTCTTTGGAGCTATTAATTTTCAACTCTGAATAAACTAATACTGACAAAATTTTACCCAAAAGGACTGTATTTCTCTTTGCTTTTAAAACATTTCGGTGTTGGGAATATGATTCTGTGCTAGATTCATATTTACAACATTACTATGTTAAAATTTCGGAGAATCAAAGATATCTTTACTTCGCCTTTGGAATTGCTTTTAATAATGTTAATTTGCTTTAAAGTTTATTACTAAGAACTAAGTCTATACCTATCGAAATTTAATAAATAGAATGAATGGTAGAATGGTTATGAATGTATTAACCATTCTGTGAACCGTATCTGTGATCTAAAAATAAGCACGACCTTTTTAACGAGGTTTAGATGCTTATATAAAGTGGATGTAATCGTTATTACTCTTTGAAGAAAATTTTAATTTTATAAAAAAACAAGCCACAAGGGAATTAAACTACAAAGACGTCCGCTAACTTTAACTTATAGTAATCAGCGTTCGACTTTATTACATCACTTCTATTACCGCAGGTAGTTAAAACTAAACCTAGATTAGTGCAGCAAATTGTTGCACTTTAACGATTGTCTGGCGCGTTGCAGTTCAGAAGTAATACCACCCGAGATTCCCTCACACAGCCGCCTTGACGCAAGAGGCTCCGCAGAGCGATGTCTTTGAGATTCCGACTTTAATTGAAAACGATGTATATAATCTTTTCTTTTAATTGTAAGAGCTTTCACATTTTCTCTTTCCCGGTTTAACTATTCCAACAGTTTTATTAACGTATCTAATGAAAATTGTTGCTTTACGCAATATACACTGGAATTTGCACAATTGATATGCACAAAACCCACATTGGATTTCAGCTAATCATTGGATTAATTGTATGGAAATTAGTGATCGAACGCGAGGTGAATTTAACGCAATTCTATCAGAATGTAATTATAAACGTCAATGAGCGTGAAATACTGAATCATTGAAATACGTAATCGGATGAGATATACAACCCGTGGAAACTGCACAAATGATACATTTTGATAAAAACTTATTCATGTCTGAACGATACTGATTCGGTAGTTAAACGAAATTGGTTTCATTTTAAAGGTTCTGGAAAATGAGAGCTGAATTTAAATAAATTAATCTTTAAAATGAAATTTAATCACAGATAGAGTATTACTATCATATTGCTTTAGAAAATAATCCGCAGATTTGAAAATGAAAATAGTGAATCAAAGTTAGTAAATAAGTTTTGCTAATTGGATTACATGTGGTGTCCGAGAAAACAAAATAGCATGAACCCTCTACACTAAAGTGTGTCGTAAAAAGCGGTTAATTGTACTGAAGGCAATCATCATATACCTCCTAAACACTACAAAATTGGCATCAGGGTTTTCTAAATTATGGTCTTTTGCTAAGATTTCTAACTCGCCTGCGAAGCACATTATAGCAAAACCCTCATTTTTGGGGGTGGTTCTTATCCATCTGTGGCCATCTTTCGGCGATCTTCTAAGATGAATTAGAATTATTATATTTTTTCAGTATATAGCCACTGCTTTAACAAATACTGTGGCTTATATGTTTGTACATTTAATTTATATTGGTAAGCAACTTCAATATAACATTGGGGCTGCGTTGTACCAGTATAAAAGTAGTGATTGGTTTGAAATAGAAGATTATAATAAGTTAGGTTATGAACATAAGTTATTCATTGAACATGAATGAGTTTGATTTTTTAATAATTAAACCACTAACTTTCTTTTAGTTCAGTGAAACATTGTTTTATTTAAATTAAATCAGAACTATGGGCACAATGTTATTAAAACTACCAAGATAGCAGTATAAGCAGATTTTTATTAAATTAAGGTCGTATTCGATTATCTCCAAAGCTTTTTTTTACTTGTAATGTAAAATTTATTATGACTACGAAATAAATTTTCAAATAAAATTATTACCTCTTGTTACATTTGACCAAAAATGCCCTTCCACTGTTAAACATTAAGACTACCTTTGTAATTAATATAAACAAGCAATATCACTTTTTCAAGCGTGGTTTAGTCAAATCACTCATTATTTAAAAATAAATCACTCTTTAGCTGAAAGTTAGGTTAACTGTAACTGTTGGGTCAACATTCGCCTGTACAACAGTTTTCGATATCAATTGTTTATTCAGTGTACGACCTTCGTGGTCAAGTTGTTTACATACCGGTTTTGCACTCCGAACACCCGGATTCGATCCTTGGCCGGGTTGATGTAAGAAATGAACTTTTCTCTACTGATTTAGGTTTAGGTGTTAAAGTACCGACCTTGTTTCTGATTTCTACAAAAGTTACCCACTTGGTTCAAAGAATGTTTTCGAATATATAATTATATTATTGTACCTTTACTTATCTTATGGCATATGAAGATTTTTTGTGAGTCAACAGCTTGATCTGCTGTCGATCGTATATCGAGTGAATTGTGATCATATGCACAATTCACTCAAGGTGTAAACCCCAAAACGCGCAGTGTAAAACAGTGTGTATTGGACTAAACTGATTGGATTCGATGGCCGTTGGGTGAAATAGTAGCGTGCCTGCCTTTTGCACCGACGGTTTTTGATTCTCGAAGGGCTGGAGCCTTCCGGGACTCGTCCCGGAAGGCTCCAGCCCTCCTTAGTTTGTGTATTAAATACTAGCATTTGTACCCGATGCATGGGTATTTATATACATATATGGTTCTTTGAATATAACATATCTAGTATTATTTACGTATGTGTATCTGTTACCCTAGTATCAATAACACAAGCAGTGCTAACTTGGGAATAGGCTAATTGGTGTGATTATTGTCATAATTATTGAGTTAATATATAAAAAGTAAAATGAATAGTAGCGTTACGTTTTTTGTGCGCAACCTATCGTTTCACTATCACTGCTTTCATTTGCTTGTTCAAAGACAATCGACAATCGAAGTAAACTCTAGGCGTGCTCCGGAGCTGGCACATGCACTTTTTTTCTTTGTTAATTTAACATTCTATGCAAGGCGTGAATTATACTAAACATACAGTTATTGTATTTTATCCATCTTATAGGTAAAAAATGTATGAGAATTTATAAGACAAATTATTATAATAGAAAAATACTAGAAAAAATCTACTCGGGTCACAAGTGAATTCTCAGGCGGGAATCTAACCCGCAACCTTTGGAAGTCCGGTCCAATGTTCTCCCAATTGAGCTACCGAGCCTTGTGAATACTCGTCGAAATTTTCTAGTAGCTTTCTGATTTTACCCTGTAGGCCAGCGTTGTTTCGTCAAAAACATTTGTACAAATGTTTGGGCAATCGATTAAGATAAAACAGCGATTTAGTTTTGATAATTTTTATATATTTTATGCATTTTTCAATGCGATCTTATAAGATAAATCATTATAATAGAAAAATACTAGAAAAAATCGACTCGGTTCACGAGTGAATTCTCAGGCGGGAATCGAATCCGCAACCTTTGGAAGACCGGTCCAATGCTCTCCCAATTGAAATTTTTCACAAAATTCTGTAACGGTCATCATAATTGTTAAAACGCAAATATTAAGTTCAAAAATTTATAAATCCTTATCACATAACTCTTGATTTCAACCAAACTATATATAAATACAATATTTGAGCTTGGTAAACATTCTATTCCAGTAAAAATACAACTTCCCTAGTTTCATGGCGATATTAAACCATAAAGTGTCATATTATTTGTTTGGGGTGGGTTGCTTCAGGAAAAAGAAATATAACTGTGATAGTAAAAAGAGCGAATGGCTTAACACTCGACCCAGCGTGATAACTATTTAAGAGACTTTCGATGTTAAGGATATTTATAAGTTTTTATCTCGGATTTGAACTCAGCACTAGACTGTATTGTTTTATTTTAAGCGTTGGTTTCAGTTTTGATAGAGAATTATTTTATACAAAATAAGAGACCACTGTAGAACTAAGACGACCGTAGTTACTGAATTTTGCCTGACAAATTCAAGGGAGTTTTTATTACAGAGAGATAAAGGTGGTCGATAAATAGTGGCGCCTTCTTTTTTACCGTCAACAGCAATAAGTTTCATACAGACCGCACTATATTACAATGAAACTCAATTTTTAAACGTTATAATATACTAGCGACCCGCCCCGGCTTCGCACGGATGCAATGCTCTACTAAATTATGCATGTATTATACATATAAACCTTCCTCTTGAATTACTCTATCTATTAAAAAAAACCGCATCAAAATCCGTTGCGTAGTTCTAAAGATTTAAGCATACATAGGCATATGGGGACAGAGAAAGTGACTTTGTTTTATACTATGTAGTGATAGTCTGTCTGGTCACCGGTTTCCGACTCGTTAAGGCAAATCAATTTGTCGATAAATCTACAATAATAAGCATTTTGTTACAAAAAAATCTACAGCAAAACTTTCTGTGCTCATTTTTTTAAAACTAATGAGTGTTCCTATTATCAGCATAAATTCTGGAATAGTCAAAACTCCTAAACTTTTTAACTTACAGATTGAATCTTGACATTAGTTTTTAGGTAATATTTTAGTGCACCTAAAAAGTACCAAACGGTCTAAAAATTAAGTAAAAGTAAAAATAACAACCTTTTTTCACGTTTTTAGCATTTTTAAAGGATTTAATGTGATTGTTTAATAAATTAACTGTTAATTTATTGCCTGCTTTTGTTGCTGTCGAACGAAACCAATTGCCTGCAGGATATCGGCAAAAATGAACCCACCCAAATTCAGTAATAAAAACAATTAAAAAGGTCGCCATTTTGAAACAGTACGGTCAAAAAGGCTTATTATTGATTTGATTCGACGATAAAAGTTTTATCAATTTCATTCAATTCAAAGAGTTTATTGCAATCATGGGGATACAAATGTGTTGAACAACATAAAACAAGTATCATAACATCAGCCTTACTAGGGCATCGCAACTTACTGTATGTTAATAATTTAGCTTGATAAATAAATAATAAATTTCTAACAATAATCAGAAACATTTATATAAATCTTCATTAAAAAAATAAAAAACCGAATTCCTTCCATTACAAGATATTGCACTAAACAAAAATGAAAATAAAATAACCATCAAAATTACGATTTTGAAGCAAAAAGACATGAATTTAAAGTCTAATTAAATTCAAAGAACATTGGCAAAGTGTAAAAGCGCTTAATTTGTTAGACAATGCTTCTGTAGTTTTTTAAAACTAACAATATAAGTAATATTTTTTAATTCTTCAGGAATCTTATTATAGACTTTAACAGCCATTCCGAAAGGGCCAAAATGAATTTTGAAGTCGAAGGGGCTAATCTTGTGTATGGTCTCAATCTTTTGGGTCGCTATGACCGTTTGGTTGGTTATGACAAGCAGGATATCATATTGCTTTGTCTTAACGTCTCGGACTCCGGTGATCAGACAGACTGTATGTAAATGCCCATTTGTTGGTATCAAGTCGTTATCTGAATTATGATATATCATAATTTCTAGGTGTAATTATATTAAATTTTGTAATATACCTGTATTTCATAGATTGTCAAGATTTTATTTGTATAAAAATAACAGCTATAAAAGAAATGGTTGGCGGGCCGCAGACGACCTCCTGGTTTACGGTTGAGTATCAGTATTTGTTGTTTGGTTACCACACGTGGCTCCGTGTTCGCAGTTTCATTTTACTAATGTATGTTAGTCAACTACCGAAATTCATTGGTTAATATTGACTGTTGTCCCGGTGATAACAAGATTAGTTGATGAATTTGACATCAGTAGATAATTAAACCACTAAAAAGACCTTAAAATGAGATTTTATTTTGTTGATATAAATGAAATTAATAAAAAAATTGAGTATAATAAATTATTTTTAATAAATCTATAACAATAATGAATTCATAAAAGTCTGGCAAATCTGTATGCAATAATAATTGATATGATCCGCTCCGGTTCCACATGAATAGACGAGTACAATGTGGAGAGTTGATTTTTAATATTCAGGGCTAGAAAAAGTTAAACGATAAATTTTATTTTATTTCATATATTATGTTATAAATTAACTGTAGCAATGGCTTACTAGGGAGCAAATTTTTATAATAGAAAAGTTAAAGAAACGTAGAAATTTAATAAAAATATTAATAATGTAAGTAAAGTCCAGGAACAATAATTAAATTAATATGTAAAGACATATTCAATAGTGTATTCAAAACTGTCAGAGTTTTGATTATTTTATTCTAATTATAGGTAAAATAAAATTAATAACATTTTTTAAATAAAAGTAAAAAAGGAAACATCTCTGATGTAAGTAGATAAATAACATAATTATTGCCGACTCTTAATATTTCATAGTCCTTTGGATTGTAGATATGAAGATAAACGGGGTCGCGTCGCTGAAGTTCGTCGCTACTCCGGTTATTAATTTTCATTTGACGCGGATAAAGGCTCCATGGCTATGGATGCTTATAATTCCTTTTGTCGCATTCCGAGGATTGTAACTTATGTTAGCAGTATTGGTACGAGCGCAGTCTTTATATTATTTCACTGGTATTATGGATATCATGGCGGTGGAGAGCAAAAACAAAGTGTATATTCTCTTTAAAAAGTTAATTTCGTTTTATGGTATCCGCTAAAAGTGACGGTTTAAGTAAAGATATACCGCAATCACTAATAAAGTCTGCTAAAAATATACTGTTCAAAAGCATCATGAAATCACTTATCTAGGTAAAATCTGTTTTAGTACAATTTTATATAAATTTCATATTGTTTCTGACAACTAAAAAATAGAAAAATCCAACTGTCTTGAATCTTACTTGTTTTGTCAGCCTCTGTAGCCTAGCCGTTTCGGCGTATTACCAAACTGATATGAGTTGGAATTCTGGCTGAGTTGATTTTACAAAAATGTATATTCTTTATATAATTCGCCAGTAGGTATTTAGCATCAAATATCTATATGTATTTGTAAATGAAAGACATGATTCTGAGGCCAATTTTCTCTTAAGTCTATTTATAAGGGGAATAAAAAATTAGGTCGCCGACAGTCAATCACAGTGGATGTCCCATCGTGGGGCGGTTATTAATTTTCATTTGACACAGACGGCTGCGGCGCGCTCCCCGTCGTCACAAAGGCAACGGACGTTTGAGGCTGTTATACTTCGACTTATTTAAGCTTCGCGCATGGCTTATGCATTTTCGATATTGGTCTATTGGTTTGTTATTGAATTGGGGAATGGTAGAAGAATAACATAAAAAAATTAAATTGGTCTACCACCATATCAGATATGTGTTTATTATATTTGGCACAAACGTAGAACACCACAAAATAAAAACATACCATTGACAACATTAACATGATTGTCTCTCGACTGTCCGAGAGTTCAGAATGTGTCGATATTTAAGCTAATTCCTTGGTATAAGTTATACTTAGCAATATACTTTGGGTGCTCTCACTATTACCATACAATTAGGACGATAAAAGTACTATTTTAATAGTATTGATTTTTTATAGTTCTAATTATGAATATGTCTTGATTATCTGATCTCCAACCTGTCTGCCAAGCGTGGAGATTATGGCAATACCCCTCCATAATCTCCGCGCTTGGAATTTGCGGGACGCATTCTAGCAGTGGAAGTATTTCGACTGAGAGAGACAAGACACATATTGTTTGTCCTTTTAGGTTCTTTTTTATAGCTAATCTGGTTTTTTGGTTTTTATTTCCAACATTACTCAAAGGAGAAACGTTCATATTTTAGAATAACATATTAAATAAAAGTGCCTTTTAAATAAAAACGTTGATTTAGTGTGGATTAATCCCGTAACCAGCTTACACGTGGTCTAAGCGTAATATGGAATGTAGATGAGTCTAACAGGCGCATTGAAACAACAAAAGACAAGCTCCGGTACCCACATGTTGTATGTCCGCTAACCGACAAACACGTCGCCCGCTGGGAAATAAAACTTAGAAATTATTGAATTTGAATACGTACTAACAATAGAAGTAATCTTAAGTTTTTGAATTCGGTATTACTTCCATGATTTTGGTGGCAAATAAGTTTCTTTCTATACACGTATTATGACGAATACGATATAAAATCTGTGTATACTTACTATTAGGGTTGACAATATTCGTCGATTTATGGTGTTACTTATACGCTAATTCATCAAAACATAAAAGAGACTCTATTTACTCATTTAACGATAACTTTTAGATTGCAAAAACTTATTTAAAATCGTGTCGTAGTGCAGTGTTCCTTGAAATCGACCACTTGAATCTATTCATATTAATGAAAGTGGAATAAATAATAGATAAATAAATTTTTAATACTTCATTTATGATACTACATTTATTTAAACCCAAACTCGGTTTGCTTAGTTCAAAACTTGATTATCTGATCAAGTGGGTTTGTATCATGTATCATTTTTAGTTCTTACACTTCCGCGCATATTACACATTTGAATAAAACACTTTTTTATGGATTTTGCGCATATTTTATTACAGGAGCCGTGATTACGTGATCACGGCTCCTGTAAAGGAGTCAAAACGTCCCGATTAAATATAAAATAAAATATGCGCAAAATCTGTAAAAAGTATTTTATTCATCATGTATCATTCATTACCTGTTAAGGTGATGATGACTTTTTACAATATTGTGTCATATCGTTATTTGTGATCGCAAATTTCCCTATCAGCGAGGGCTTGATATAAGACAGATGAACGTGTATGAATTATGAATATTTCATCGATTAATCGGATCGTTTTCACGAACGTTGCAGTCAATAAAAGACAAATCTAATACAGATTTTTTTCAGTTTGGTTCCTTTTTATAGTATTATAAGATGCACAGAGTTCAGAATAAAACACTTTTTTACGGATTTTTGCGCATGTTTTATTTTATTTTATATTTAATCCTGACGTTTCGGCTCCTGTAGGTGTTTTATTCTGATGTGTAATGTGCGCGGAAGTGTAAGAACTAAATATGCACAGAGTTATAAATTCAAGCAAATTTATTTATTTTTATAGTTTTTTTTATATATTTTATGCATTTTCAATGCGATCTTATAAGATAAATTATATAATAGAAAAAATATTTATTTATTTCAAAACATTGACAATAACTTTTTTGTAATTTCAAAGTCAATATCGCAATTTTATCTGAAAAACTTATACTTACGTTGTCCTACCGGGATCAAGAAGCATTTCCATAGACTTAATTATTTAAAACTGGTGGACTTTTTACAATATTTTAATATTTTTTTACTTTATTTTAATTTCCTTTAGGAATACAATTTTCTTACAACGATGAAGCTCGTTTCCAATTCTTTCTTGCCAGGAGTCTGTGTATAAACTTTCATGCTGTGTGTGCTGTGCGTCTGTCAGCCTCTCTCACTCACAGGGCAAACCTTTTATATAAGAGGGCCATTCGAAATGTAGTACTCGTTTGAGAGTGTAAATAAAAAAGTTTTATTTGTAAAGAATATATCTTAAACTTCTTCTCTACGTAGTAATCTCTCAAATTTTAGCACTTATCATGGCCGCCGGTTTATTAGGATACGTATTCACAGCTTTTTTCAGTTAAGATTTGTTTAAATTTTCTTTTCTGCCAAAAACTCCTTTAGTATTGTAAACGGATAGTAGTCTGACGGAGTCAAGTCTAAACTATGCAGGTGTAGGTGTATGGATAAAAGTTGGTTTGGAATAGTTGTAATGTAATCACAGCTCTAATTTGAAAGCTCGCGACGTTCTCCATTTTATTAAACATTATTAAAACTCACATAAACAAAACAATCAATAACAGCAAGACGCGACTTTGCACACAGATAGCTAATATACAACTGAAGGTGTTAAAACTTGTCCGGCAGCTACTCTATTCGCCAGAGTTCTGCGCGGCGCAAATGGGTACTACTTTCTGGATGGCCTTTGTATTATCAATTATATCAAGTAAGGCATTATTAGAAATGTCCGCATAATGAAAATAATAAATAATTCAGATCATTATCACATTTACATTTACCTATCATATCACAGTAGGTAGTTATCATTTTCAAATGTACCGACTTAAAATTATGTTCAGGTTTTGGAGTAATAAAAAATTTAGTACTAAAACAGAAATGATTAGTCACAAAAATCTACCGTTCATTTAAATGATTTGAATAAACAATTCAATGATTGCTTTATATTGCTCAAGCGACACAGTACATACAGTACAAACAGACACTCCAATTTTATTTATATGTATAGATAAAATAAAAGAATTGTTCTAAAATAAAAGTAGCCTAAGTTACTCCTTATTACATCAGCTACCTGCCAATAAAAGTCCCGACAATATCGGTCCAGCCATTTCAGAGATTAGCCGGAACAAACAGACAGACAGACAGACAATTATTGTAAAAAATGTTATTTTGGCGTATGTACTGTATATATATTCATATGAATGTAGTAAAAAATAGTTATTTCAATATTACAAACAGACACTCCAATTTTATTGATATATAATATATAGATAAAATAAAAGTAGCCTAAGTTACTCCCTATTACGTCAGCTTCCTGCCGATAAAAGTCCCGTCAAAATCGGTCCAGCCATTTCAGAGATTAGCCGGAACAAACAGACAGACAGACAGACAAAAATTCAAAAAAATGATATTTTGGTATATGTACCGTATAGATATTTATATGCATGTAGTAAAAACGGTTATTTCAATATTACAAACAGACACTCCAATTTTATTTATATGTATGTATAGATAAATGGTTTATCATAACATCTGCGGCAAAATGAACTATCAGCGTGATAATAAGCTTGAGATTAGTTCAAAAACTTGAACTCAAAAATGATATGTTACTTTAACCGTGGCTAAGAAAGCAAGTACATATATAAAAGTCATGTTTAATCTCAATACCACTTAGACCATGATTTTAACAAAGTAGATGTTGTTAAGTACTGTACCCCAAACTTTTTGTTTGAGAGTTCAGTTTGAGGAGACAAAGAGAATACGTGCAGAAAACAAAACCATCTCATTTTAACGTTGTTTTATTACTTTATCTTAAAATTATTAACACTGGGTATGTAATATATGACGGAAATTTATATGAACTAACAATCAGATGATTTGATTACATTCCTTGTAATATAATTCAACAAACTGATCAAATAATATAAAATATTATTAAATTATTTTCTTTTATATATAATACAAAAACAATAGAAATAAAGAGAGACAACAAAGATATAAAATAAAAAGGGTCGTACGGTCTTATTACCTAAAGTGATTTCTACCAGACAATCTTTGAATAGAGATCTTGCGGTTGCGTTCCATATTTTGGGCTAGGCTAATTAGTTTGAATGTTAGAAATATTATTATTATAATTATTTCTATTGTTTATATACTTACTAAATAAATAGTTGTTAGATTAGTTAAAAAGTTATTATTTTAATAGAAAAAAACTAGAAAAAAGCGACTCGGTTCACAAGTGGAATCTGAGGCGGGAATCGTACCCGCAATCTTTGGTAGAGCGGTCCAATGTTCTCCTAATTGAGCTAGCGAGCCTTGTGAACACCCGTCGAAATTGTCTAGTACCTTTCTAATTTTACGCTGTAGGTCAGCGTTGTCTCATCAATTAGAGGAAAATCCTCACAAGGCTCGGTAGCTCAATTAGGAGAACATTGGACCTATAGAAATAGGTCTAAAGATAAAGTTATAATATTGTTGTCAACTGTAAAATCAATAATTTGGAACATAACATATTAGACTCTTTATCCACCTCGGACGAATTGTTTTTTTAGTAAAATATTGATACCTACTAAATAGTTTAGCAATTTAATGCTTAAATATAATACTTAAATATTTGATATAGTTTTAAATATAGTAACCATATATTTCTCCCTCGCCGCGGCGCCGTTAATTTGTCGTCATAGTGATTTGTATTCATGACGAATGTTTGCCACTCTTTGATTTGATTTTACCGGGCAATTGAACAACTCATTTGGTTAAATGAGTCGAATAGGAATCAATGATCGTGATCTATTTGGATGTGATTGCAGCCAGTAATTACAGATTTTTTATGCTTTATTTGTTCATATTAGGTATTGAGAACAAGAATCGAATTTGTAACGATGAATTAATAATAAAGTCACTAATAAAACAAGCGGACCGACTTCAGTCATCTTCGAAGTACTACGGACGTGAACTTACTCGTAGACAAGCATTTAGTTTAACCCACGAGGGGTTACATGTTATAGAAACATGGCATTGTGGATGCAAAAAAAATACATCACCACGAGGGGTTAGCAGAAATATTAACCACGTATTAAAAATGCAATAAGTATTGCTAATACTGCCACTGTACCCATATAATGTGCTTGAGATATTATTAACTATCCAGTGGTTTGCTAAATACACGTACAAGATTAACGTTGAGGTGGGCATAATATTTTTTCTTCGAATGCATGGTAATCCTTAATTCATGGTATTCTGTTAGTGAGATATGTTAAAATTATTGATGAAAAACTTAATTTACCGTTAATTTTGAAGATGCAAACGTAAATAAAAAGAATTTATTTATTTATGTTAGACCAATATAATATAATATAATATAATATAATATAATATGCACGTTATGATTATAGATCGGACGAACATGCATATTATACTCGTATATACTTTACAAAATGGTTTTATTTTTTTAATTATGTATTAAGGACAACTACAGCATTTTGCAATTAGAATGTACAAACATTGTTATTACAATATTGTTAGCAAATATAGGTAAAAAAACAAAGTAAAAAAACATGTATTTATCCCTAAATATTAAATATTTACACTCTTTTAAAAATACCAAATTAGGTACCTACTATAAATAAACATAGGTTATATGTGCATATATATATATATATATATATAAAAACTTGTACTTACATAATAATCTTCTTAAGAATCCGACTTTCTTCGAGCAAAACAATGAAAAATGTAAAAATGAATACTAAAACATTAATTTCAGATTTCTACGCTTCTTCGATATTTGTTTTTTCGATTAAATCTTTTCTATGTCAGTTATTTTTAAACACAGTAAAGAATCTGTCTATAAGTTTCAACTATTAGATAACACCACTATCTGAGAAAGGGAACTTAAAAGCAGACAAGCTCAGTAAAAACTTTGGCTCAGTAAATTCTTTTAATTTTTTGACAAATGAGTTTGAAGGATTTTTTAAAATCAATAACAAATTAAGCCTAATGTGGCGTCATTCAAACAAAATGAATCACGGTTCAAATTTAAGGTCGGCTTGAACGTGAAAAATTTATTAAATCCAAACTCCACATTAGTCGAATAGGACGAAAATATTCAATCCAAAATCCCGGTGCCATTAATCGTTTTGATGTCACAGTATGGGACGTTTAGTGTGACCCTTTTTACGCGAGCCTTTCTCGATTTACGTTCCTAATCACCGAATGTCGAATGTCGAAACCGAAAGCCGAATCGACGTGTTCGCCGGTTCGCCGCTTTTAAATGGCAGACACTAATCGCTGCCTTTCATTCTAAAGGACTGTACAAATGACGCTTTAGTATATAATCGATTATGACCTGCATTTGCGCGCTACCATATAATGGGTATGCGAGTAGTTCTACTTATACTCTATCATTTGGTTGTTATTTTGGTTAGAAACGATTAGGGTAAGTTTTAAAGGGTAAATTTATTTTCAGTACAGAATTAAATCAAATTTATTACGAATTGAAATGAAGTTGGAATAGGCATCTCTTAAACAAAAGAAGTAGTTTTTTTAGTTTTTCATATAAAATTGTATACAACTCTTATTTTTTATGATAATTTTATTTTATTTCAAATAGCAATGTGGAATCTCAACCTACGATTCTATGTTCCTTTCTATCTCTAAAGTCGAAATAATATTTTTCGGTTTAGTGGTTAAGTAGGTTAAGAAATTTTATAATTGCTAGCAAAGATTTATTCTGTGAGAGCAGAGCAGCCACAGCCGTAGAACTGAAGCTGTCAGCAGTTTGCCACTTGTTTGCGCAAGCCTGACCCAATTTAAACCAATCTCCAAACCCAATTGAACCTGTATTTCTTCTGATTGTATTTGTTTACCGTTAAAAATAAAGCTGATTTGACCGTTTTATGAAGCCGTTTGGCTTTATATATTTAAAAAACGCTACTGTATTCATTTTCTCAATTTATTTTTATTAGGTACTGTTATCCATGTATGTACATACAATTACATAAAAAATAAGGTTTGCGGAAAATTTTGGTACCTACTAATAATTTCTTTTATTACTTTCAATTTCTTTTATGGCTTTCAGAGTAATTAGTAAAGTATTCTGATTTAGCTCTGACAATATAAAAAAAATCCTAATGTATTTAATGACATAAATTAAAAAAAAATGTGTTAGGAGAATAAAATAATACGACGCCTGATATTTGAAGTTAACACTAAATTATTAAACAGATTGGAAGCCCATAATTTAATAGAGTTACTTTGAGATAGATACAGATTTATTCAAAAAATAGCATGAGTTACACACATAAGCCTGTATCTAAGTTACCAATCCTTATTACATACTCATAAAAATAAAACCAAAATAATGAAACGAGCATCTTTACGAACTTACTATTTATTTATTGGGTATCGTTATTCAAATTCAATTACGTATCTAGGTATTTTTTGTTTGTATTGAAATACAATAAATTTTATTGAATTTATTATTAGTATTCCCTATTTCAATCTGGATGTTTCGACTTCTTTCTTTATTTTGTTTTCGCTTTGTAATATTTTTCTTTTTGATCCAATAAAGACTACTGTTCTCCTTACTGTAAATTACTTTTAAAATTTAGCAATGAACTTATACATTACCTACTGGTTCGACCTTTTTGATAAAACCTTTTTAAATAGAATAAATCTTCATTGAACGAAATGTTATTCACAGGTCAGCTTCAGGGTTCAGGATACCCAGAGCAAGAACCAGAATTCCTGTCGCCATTGGAGAACCTCACCGTTGCTCAAGGAAGAGACGTTCACTTTACCTGCACGGTAAATCACCTCGGAACTTACAAGGTAAGAATGTTTTGTTTTTGTTAGATTGAATTGTAATAATAGATTTGTATAAATGATCCATTTATATATAACATTGGCGTCTATTGGCGATTTAGTCGCTTTTCGACGGATTTTTATCGTGAATAGATAAGTGCTTGACCGCTATTTTTCCTTTTATTCCTTTTTTTTATCGTGAATAGAAAAGTGCTTGATTGCTATCTCGCCTGATGGTAGGCGACGACGCGATCTAGGATGGGACGCGATCTAGGATGAGACGCGCCTGCCTCAAAGATTCACCTATTCACTCGTGATTTGAAGTCCCCTAAATTGTATTCATCCAATACAATTTAGGGGACCAATGAAATTTTATGTACCCAGGACATAATTATAAAGCAAATAAAGTGTTGCAGAGAGTACGGTACCTTGACAGACGCCAGCATTGATAGCCAAATGGTCCGAGGAGCTACCATTAATGAGAAGTGGTATCGTCCGATCCCTCAGGAAATCCGATATCTAGACACACAAATCAGTGGAAAGTCCATATTACGGAAACTTGCTAATAAGGCTTTTATGCCACACCCTGTCAAAAACCTTAGAGATATCAAGAGAGACGGCAAGCCTCTGGATGGCTGCGTTCCATATGTAACTGGCGTATGCTAGAAGATCTCCACTAGACCGTTTTCGGCGAAACTCATATTATCCATACCCTTGGTCAGTAAGAAGGTCATTTTCTTCTAGATACGACAGGAGCCTGTGGTTCAGTATACGTTCCATTATCTTTCAGATAATCGACGAGATAACCAGATGGGCCTGTTATTGGCAGGGTCGACACGACTGCCCTGACTGACGGTACAGGTTGCACGTTAGCCAGCTTCCAGGACCTAAGTACTTATCATTTAGCCATAGACAAGTGATAAAGGCGTGTCAATACCGAAGCTAACTCAGGAGCGCATCTCCTAAGTACTATGGCTGGTATACCATCTGGAATACTGGCTTTCTTCACACCAGTTCACGCAATTTTTTTCTTACTTCGGTTTATCTGATACGGATTTCAGACATAAAGGTCCCACGACTTGACAAACCAGGAGGTACAGCATTGCTAGGATCTAAACGTGAATATTCAGCAAATAATTTGGCAAAGAAATTTCCTTTTCCTTTTCCTTTGCGGTGTGTGCCAACGATTTCTCAGGTTTCTGCAAAAGAGGCACTGAGGAACGGCAAAAGTTACCTTCGACCGACTTGACCAGGGACCAAAACACTTTACTACCAGTCGGGTAACAAGCAAGCTTTTTCCTTATTCGGCTTATGCGGTCGAAGCGAGATGTTTAAAAACCTTTTTGTAGGACTTGGTAGCTTTGTTAAAGGCTTTCTTTTTTTCGCGCGTATTACAAGCTCTGCTAAGTTCAGCCCAGGCTAAGTATGCCTTATGTTTAGACGCCACCCCATCACGACATTTGGCATTATATCATGGCCGAGTTTTGCCAGCCAGTGGCACATCACAGAAGGGAATAAAATACTCTCTAAACTGACTGAATCACATTCGTCACAGTATCCGTGCAAGCTGAGGGGTCGCTAGAAGAAAAGCAGACCTGCCGCCAAGGATAAAATGCAAAAAAGCAAAGCATCTCATCCCAATCTGCCGATTTGCAACAGCAAATCCGCTGAGAACTTTTTGGGCTTGGGTCAGGCGGAGAATACCCGACACCGATTCCCCCACACAATGGTCAGAACTGGCAAGGGGTGGCGTCACCGACACCGAGTAATTGTCAGGGTTTGTCGTCAGCAGAAGGTCCAAACAATTGGCTGTGTGCCCGTCAGTGTCCGGCACTCTAGTGCACCCCTGGCACCCTCGGTTAGGTTTCGTGTTTCTCGACCATCGTTGTCGGTTTTCACATATGGGAACAGCCAATCCTCGTGGTGTGCATTGAAATCACTGAATGCACATTAGAGCGCGGAAAAGTACCGCTGTAGGGCAACGTCTGTTTTCTCTATGAGCAAGTTACTGAGCCTGTTAGTCTCCGCTTCTCCGCTATGCGAGCGGTAAATACAAACATAAAGAATTTTATCTAGGCCAGTGGCCACTAGAACCCAGATATTTGAAAGGGTGGGGTCTTCAAGATCACGGAGACGCAAATAACAAATGTCATCGCGTCCATACATGCATACACCCGCATGAGTCCTAAAACAATGTTCTAGGACGTAATCCGGATAAGTAAGCTGCATCAGTTGGACATTTTATCTGCGTTTCCGTGAGAAAGAACATGTACGGTTTTCTAGTCTCGATGAAAGGAGTCGAAATTAGAGTGCAAAGATCTTATATTAGAACCGTGCATCAATCGAAGCGACTTAGTAGCTAAAAGGTGCTATTCGATATCGAGATCAAAAGTAGAGTTACCAATAATGATGCAGTAATAAATTCACTGATTGCTGATACTTAGTATATTGAAAAGTGTTGTTTTTATTGATACTTAGCAAATTGTCGTCAATATGCGAACCGTATGTATATATGCATATATGTAATAGTTTCTGCACGCGATTTCATATAAAATTTGTAAATATGAGTTTGTCTTTAT
Source organism: Calamotropha paludella (assembly GCA_927399485.1). Taxonomy (NCBI): domain Eukaryota; kingdom Metazoa; phylum Arthropoda; class Insecta; order Lepidoptera; family Crambidae; genus Calamotropha; species Calamotropha paludella. Next base: position 12,468,698 of record OV656815.1, on the reverse strand, counting down.
TAATCTATCTATACTTCTATACTTATATTATAAAGAGGAATGATTTGTATGTTTGTATTTTTGTATGTTTGCAATGAATAAACTCGAAAGCTACTAAGCCGATTTCAAAAATTCTTTCACCATTGGAAAGCTATATTCACGCTGAGTAATATAGGCTATATTTAATGCTAGAAAAATTTAAAGAATTTTGTCCACCCGTACGAAGCCGGGACGAGTCGCTGGTATTTTATAAGTATCTTCAATATATAAATATAAAAAAATAAGATTGATTTCGCAATCGTGTCTTAATTGAAAGATATATTTTCAAATTTAATATAATATCTTGGATTAATTGTGTAATTCATTTGAAGGTGGCGTGGATAAAGTCAGATACAAAAACGATACTTGCGATACACACGCATATGGTAACATTAAATCCTCGGCTGTCGGTCACCCACAACGGCCACAACACCTGGAAGCTGTACATCAGCAACGTGGAGCCGAAAGACTCTGGCACGTATATGTGTCAAATCAATACTGATCCCATGATGAGTCAGGTATGTTTCATTTATAATAAAACTTAGTTAATAGTATATGTTATGTCCTTGTTAACATTTGGGTTCACCTAGTAGCATTACATTTACATATGTGTGTTTTCAATATTTTACTTCGAATACTATCCCGTTATCACAAAGAAAATATTACCCAAGAACCATTAAGTATGATTTACATACAGAAAGGGGTCCACAAATATCGCTAAGTGGGATTCAGCTCGTTTTCGGTCAAAAGTGAAACTTGAAGTAGAATCTGAGATTCTAGGCAGGTTGAATGTCTAGGCATGTAAGTATATTTGTTAAGAATTAGGAGAAATCAAAGCCCAGTTAACATAATATATTACTGAATTAGGAAATGGAGAACCTCTTTAGGGGCGTTGTGCACTTTTTGGGATGGGTAAAAAATGTTAAACTCGCGTTATGACACGTGACCTGATCTAAAATTCGTAAGATGGAGGGCAGGGCGCTGCCGTGAGTGTGCGTGTATGTTTGTGTACGATAGCGTAATAAATGAATATTGTATTTACCACATAAATGATAGTGCTTTTATACTGATAATTAAAGCAATTCGTTATTTCCCAACCATTCCAACATATCAAAAATGTACACCGTTAATGTTCATGTTTTCTCTCCTGCCGGTACTCCCGGAGTGCAATCCGTTGTTTTTTATTCCAATTGACTGTAATTGAAATTAACACTCTAAATTAAAATTAAGAGTTAAAAATAAATAGATCTTTATCTTACTATAAAATATAAACTATTCAACCATTTCTCACCGGTTTGCATGTATGGATTCTTCATTGGATAAAATTGTCATATTAAGCGTTTCTCACATTGCTTCGCTATTGTTGCTCTTATAGGTTAGGCACATGGTGTCGGAATGCGGATCTACTTGCGGTTTTCTTGCGGTAATTGGGCTCACCGCACGTGTACATGATTAGTGTGTGGTGATATTGTCAATGCTTAAAAACCCAGCCTCAGTATTATAAATCAGTTGTTAAATTATTAATATTTACCTAGGACAAATAATGATCAACTAAAGCTTTAATTTTGATCGTATTATTAAATTGTCTTTTATTTTAATATGCAAAATGTTACAGTATGACAGAAATGCTAGTTAAGGATAGCAATTTTATCAACATATACCTCAAGGAATTAGCACGTATTTATGCCAGGTTCAGTTTCAGGGATTGCCAGTAAATAATTATAAATACTTGTTGAAGTTAAAAGAGTGGAAGTAAATATTATTTTCTGTTTTGTTGCGATATACCAGTAAAAACTTCAATACTACTCTGCTCGTCAATCCAATAAATGTCACAAATACCAACCCCAAAACATCAAAGCAATACTCACTTTTTACGAATATCGATGCTTTTGTACCGAAAAGCTCTATTTCAATTCTCTGTCGATGCAGTTTTGTACACATTTCTATATTTTCTTTAGCTTTCTATTCTATTTACACAGAAAAAAATGCGTGTAAACATTTTTTAAACTTGATTGTTTGTGGTATATTTTATCTTATAAACTGGTTTATTTATATTTAGCCTTCTGTATTTAACACTATCTAAAATAATGGCAAATTGTGAATTCACTTAATATAACTATAATTAATAAAATATCGTAAAACCATTCCTCGCCATTACATATCGTTGAAGCGGTGGCAGGAGTTGACGTAATTTCCATACTTGGCAGGAAGTCGAAGATTGTAGTGTAATATCAAAATTCTGAAAACGCTGCTGCACATTCTGTGGTGTTCGAACGATATATTGTGATTACGATTATTCTTATTAGTCACTTTTACGCCACTATGGTGAAATTCCACTATGTCGGATACCACATGACTTATATTCGTATGAGGATAAACCTGGGAAATGAGCAGATATTCATTTACTTTATTTTAAAGTAATTTTTTTGTCCACCTTTTCATGAATTGCGTTAAGGATATCTATATTGCAATTAAATAAACCCATATGAGTACTTAGCGAGACACGTTGCCAGCTGTTACTATGTGTGTTACAATAACGCTATACCTCTCCGTAGTTAAATATTTTTTTTGTAATTTTACTAAATTTTATATACATATTCATATGTCGAGGCCTTTTTTTACATATAAAAAATGTTTTATATTCCTGCTGATCAGAGTTAGGCCCATGCTCTCTTTGAAAAAGTCTAAAGGACTTCTCCAAGAAATTTATAGAGTCTGGTCCAGGCCAAAAAATTTACCCCTCAAATTTTTCTAAAATTGCTTTGATTTGAAAGTACTTGTTTTGCAATACTTGAACAAAAGAATTGTAATACTCAATAACGAATATATTTTGGCAGACGTTCGTTTGATTTTGTTGACATATAATTTAAGTCTTTGTTGACTTCAACAATTCTAAATAAAATACAGAGTTTTTTAAATGTTAGTTTGCTATAGCTACATTTCGAGGATTTTACCTACCTACATAATGGAAAAATATAAAAAGGGAAAATGATACTAAATGTAGAAGTCCAAAGTCAGAAAGATTTTCAGAAAGCAGACACTACGAACGAAAAGAACTGTTATTAACAGACTTCAAGAGAGTGATTCGATTAGAGAACAAGTCATTGTAATAATATAATTCACAGTCACAATTCACTTAACATAAAAATCTTTTAAATCATTGAAAATTTTTAAAGTTCTGTTCCTTCAAGTCTTTTAATTGACAAGAATAACGATTGTAAGAAACTCGTCAGCTTAAATAGAAGTAACGACGTTTCCAATATTATACATCGTCACCATAAAGAATGTTATTCTATTATCAAAATAATAGCAGTGTTATGGTTTTATTACATCGTATATTACGACAAAATCAATAAGGATCTGTTTTAAATCAATCTACTTTAACTTTGTTTAGACAGCGATATGTAATTAATAATTGAAACATTGTTTTAATCAGTTTCCCTTTATCTGGCATAATATCTTATCTCTAAAACATACTTCGCATAATAAACCTGCCCGAAAGCCAACTTCACGGAATGTAATTATTTGTCCTATCTTTATTTCCTGGATTTTCCCTGGCATATTACTCAAATATAAGAATATCGATAGGCAGAAAGATCTTTAACATACAATGTGCATAGATACATATATATCTATATCCATGAATCGCATACATTAATTACAAATATTATGCGTTATTAATGTATACGATTCATGGGTATCGCACATGGTTTACCTAACGATGGAGCCAAAGTTATTTCAGTCGTGTGTATAATTATTCTTCAAAACAAGTTTATGACACAAGAACGAATATCGATTTAATTTAAATGTTCAAAGCTAAATTGTCTTAAAAGACTTGTATGCCAGCCAATAATATCTTTTCAAAATATATCAAATGAAAAATTTGTAAATATTTTTTTGCAATTACTATCAAACGAAGCGTTACAATAATTTAATCCTGATTTCCCGGATTAAGTGAATTATTTTCTATTTTAGGGTGGTATTCTTACACTTGGCCAATTACAGAGCATTTGGTGCTTACATCAACGCACTACGGTTTCTCTCAAAAATATCAGTGTTTAGCTTGAAAGTACAGATACTTGCACATACCCTGCAAAAGCATATATAGTTTGCAGGCGATTTTTTAATCCTGATGTTTCGACGGTTTACAGCCTCTATTTACGATGAATCACCTGCAAACTATTTGGCCCACGTGCATGCTTTTGCAGGGCCCAAAATATAAATTTTATAAACCTCAACTCCTTGCTAGAGAATAGAGATTTCTTCCTAGAAAGCTACGCGGGGTTATTAAGATCAGAAAACATTTAAATTTCAACAGAAATTAAGGTTAGGACGTTCCATCTGCTTGGGATCCCGTTATAAAAAAATTAACATCTCATAGTAAAATATACACTGCCACACCTAGTGATGAAGTGAGCTCTTTTTGTAAATAATAAATCGTAGATAGGGATTAGTTTCCCTGGCCGAGTATCGAGTTTCCTTTCGGACTGACTTTCCAATTTTTAAATTGGTAGTAGATTCAGTAGTTTATAGTTATTATAATAAAAAAAACTGCATACGATGTAAAAACAAAAGCAGTTTAAGTTTAAGCTATGTACAGATTTATTAGTAAGGATTTTTTTCGACTCAAAATTGGAAAGCAGTACTCGTATTAGCACAGGTATAACGACCATTAGCTTAGTCATCTTGTGATTATATCTTCTGTAAAAGAGTCGAAACGTCAGGATTAAATATAAAAGAAAAGAAAAATACGTCGTTGATCCGGTAAAAATGCTTCCAGTGTGGTTTATTTTTTAATCATCAGAGTCAACTTATCAAACCCAATCAAACGGAAATATCACTCGTCACTGGCAATCAATAACAATTGACAACTTTAATATTGTTTTTATATTTTACGCATTTTTTCAATGCTATCTTATAAGATTCGTAAAATTAAAAGGTACTAGAAATTTTTGATAAGTGTTCACAAGGCTCGGTAGTTCAATTGGGAGAGCATTGTGCCGGACTTCTTATGGCGGGTTTGTTTCCCGCGTGAGAATTCACTTGTGACCCGAGTCAATTTTTTCTAGTATTTTTCTATTATAATAATTGACAACTTGCTTAAATGTACACTTAATTGACAACTTGCTATAAAACAATATTTTAGAGATAAGTTTTTCCTGGGCTTTAAAAAATATGCCCTTATTCAAAATAATTCACTGATAGTGTTATCAGCCTTGGATACTATAAAAGAGTCGTCTTAATAAATTTGAAGAATTCTTTAATATTGGACAAATCAGAATATGCTTTGAAATATAAATAAATAAATAAATAAATATTTCTTACATTCACACCAATTAGCCTAGCCCAAAGTAAGCACTGTAAGGCTTGTGTTATGGATACTAGGGTAACGGATAGACATACATATATGATACATAAATATGTAATATTCATAGAAATATATAAAAACGCCCATGACTCAGGTACAAATGCTCGTATTCATCATACAAACATCTGCCCCTTCCGGGATTTGAACCCAGGACCGTCGGTGCGAAAGGCAGGATCGCTACCGTTGCACCAAACGGTCGTCAATTATATTTCATATAATAACTTTTGTTGTTTATATTATGAGTGAAAAGATCTATAACATTTCTGACAGGTACAATCTTGTCTGCTAACGAAGTCTATTCCGGGCGAATGATGAACCTTACAAATCGACCGCAGACCCAATAATTTGTGGGCGTTTCATAGCCTAAGTCTTGTGACTTATCATTTTATTCGCAAGCGATACGAAAAGTTCTTTAATGAAACTTCTTTGATAAAAAAGAAAGTAAATATTTATCATTGTATTATACTATTGGATTTATCATTACGGGAACGATTTTATATTGATATATAAGTGGGACACTCAGTTAAAGAAACTAAAATACATATGTGGATAAAATATTTTTACTAAATCTTGTCAAAGAACTTACCACCACCAGTTTCAACACACTCAAACACAGTCAAAACACTTTCCAGTCCGCCGCTACCACTTATTCTAGGGCCTTCTCGAATGCGGTTGGCACTTCTTCTGGCGAATCTCTGTAAATATCAGGATTAAATATCAAGTGACTCGAAGATCTAGTGTCTAGGACGTTCCTGAATTGTTTTGAATGCTGAGTTAGCGTTGTTGTGGTGAAGTATTAACCTGTGGACCTCGGTGTTTAATCGCTTATTGCTCATTGCAGACAAAACTTCGGGCAAACATTTCGTAGTATACCATTCGCGTTGATGCTGCTTTGATTTGTAATAGAATTGACACCAGAATACATATACCACGTCAAGATGAAGAAACTAGCGATTTAAATATTTCGTGCGCTTCTAAAAACTATCCTTCTCTTGCATGTCTAGGATCTTGTGAACATTTCCCAATCCAATCTACTATATATGCTGAGTCTCTTTGTAAGTAATTCGCCTATTTCCTTGAATTATTTTTTTATTGCTAGTACGTTGTTTTCGATAACAGTTGTCGAAGAACGGCCACTACTTTTTTCATCCTCAAAATTAGATGACTGCGCGTGAATTGGTTATGGTAACGGTAGATGGTTGTGTTAGATGAGCCTTCATATATTAATGCTATTTGAAGTCGATCAAGCTACTGGTCTGGTTGAACGCTACCTTCGACATCATAAAAGACACGAAATCAAAATTTGATGTTATACGATGATACGTTTACTGGCGTATAAAATTAACACATAATTATAATCGTCAAAGGCCTCACACTATGGGTGGTCTGGTGTGAAATAATTTTTAATACATTATACATTAAGGGTTACAGTCAATTTAACAAAGTAACTTTTTGACTTGTTAATAAACTATCTTGTGATTAGGGTTGACATAATATTAACTTTTCCCCACTGGTGCCTGTATTGTGTTTCTCGTCAATGCGCTAAGTCTAATTAGAATTAGACTCAATTTATTCTATTAATGCTGTTTCCATATGCACATCTTTCAATTTCAATTCAATTCAAATTCTATATTTCAGACAACCTCGATGCATTAATTTTAAGAACAATAAATTAAGTTTTAATGGAATTTTCAAATATATAAGTAATAACAAAACTGTCAATTACTTATATATCTGAGAGGCACTCCGCTCGACCGGCACTCATAGTTACTATCTATTTCGGTCATCGTCCGCGCGAAATCTCTCAGAATAGGTGCATGCTGATTCTCTGCCACGATTTTCATAATGCTGTTTTATTTATATATTATCTTTTTATTTAGGTGTAACGAAATAGCTCTTACTATCTGATTAAAATTTATCGGAAGACTTCATAGATTTTTGTAAACAGTTTTCGGTCAATTAGTCTTGAATTTTTATACGTGTTTTATGTTTAATGTACAAATTGGCTATCTATAAATTAATAGCAATGACGTCGAGATTCGCTGCGGTCCAGCCAATATTAAAATTTATGCAATCAATGCGAGCGCGGCTTGCACCGGGCTGCGTCACGTGCTATCTGGGACGCCAGATAAATTCTTGATTCCTATTTCAATTCCGATTGGGAACTGTAAAATCAGAAGATAGCTTAGTAAGGGTTGAATTCATTAGAGCATCAAAAATTGTAGTAGTGAAAATATTTTATGACCATTTGCTGGTTACTGTAATTTATATAAACATTACTAATATTAAATTGGGACGGACTGAACTTTGTTTATCTGTGACCATTCACCATTTGAAAAACATATTTACATACGCTTTTGAAAAGTAATCAAAATGTCAGGAGAAAAATTAATATCAATTTAGTATTAAAGCCTGTAGACTGCTTCATTTGTGTTTTATTTTCTTGTTGAAAAAAAAAACGCTGAAAACAAATATTCTGTTCTACAGGCTACTAAGCAGCGCAATCAGGGCTCTAATTAGATAAAATAATCTTGACGTCGATACTTTATAATTGTTCCAAAACTAGTTGCCAACTAAGAATTTCTTTATAAATATTTGGCGGTATGACTACCTGAACCAGTCGCCCAAGAAGGCAGTCTATTCTTGTTTCAAAACTACTAGAAATTGACAAAAAAATATGGTTATTTGAGAATCTTTTGTAATCATTTATTAGTACAATAAACTGTCAATTAACATTGAATTCTATGGGTGGAAATGTAAGTTAAAAATAAATTAGAGAAATTAAATAGTTTTGTAATACTATTATTGTTTTGACTTAAAATTAACAACATTTAGGTACTTTTTGTAAACTAATTTCAAATCAAGTTTCTAAATTACTTAAAATTAATCATGAAAAAGCCGATTGCTATGATGCAGTGTCTGAAAAAATGTTTCTTTTTTAAAATCATAAATCGCCAATTAAATTTCCTCATCGACCTTCGCGTATTCTTTTTTATTTTTTGCTGATAATTTATTAAATTCTTAAGATGTGTCTCCTGGTTCCAAAATATTAAGTAATTGCGCTAGTGAAGCAATATAAATTCTTTGAATTGACAATTTTACTGAGAATTAAGAACGTTTTGTCTTTTTCGACTGTTTCGGTTAGGAAACTGTATAATAAAAGTAAATGATGACAGTTCTAGAACAAGAATAGACTATCGTCTTTATCAACTGGTTGCGAAATCCAGTCATCAATGAGGGTGAAGAGTTTGGTTTCCGTTTTGTGTCTAAGATATTTAAATAAAAATATAAAAATACTCACAACATTATATCTCTTACCTACTTACCGCTACTACGTATTTTTATCCTTTTTTTTTACGAGTCTAATGTTACTTATATATACTCGTACTAATATAAAAATAATGAAAAATTAATGTTCAGTCTGCGATTTCTAATTCAATGCCTAATTTAGCTAGAAACTATTATTTGTACGTTGCTCACTCATAAATTTTAGCCCGTCTGTCAGTAATTTTGTATCTAATAGGCTCCAAAACGGAATATTAGATTATATCCGTTTTTTTTAACCTAGGGGAAATCTTTATGGATTTCCATACCGCGGGTGGACGGCGGGGATATGTGCGAACGCTCCCTAACCATTGCGCACGGATCTCAGGCCGGGGATACCATACTAAAACCCCTCTTTGCCGTGGTTCAGTGGGTCCGCTTGAGGCAGTCGCTACTACGGACCTCGGCAGACGGCCCGTGGGTCCCTACGTGGGTTTTCTAGTACGTCTTTAAAATCCCTCCGGCGTGCGAGGCTAAGTGTAATGCCGACAGTAGGACCCACCCGTCCATCGTCGGCTAGCCTATCAGATTATACCCTAATTAAAACAGGAGTTTTAGCTTATTTTCATATAAGTTTCATTTCGATATCTTGATTGTTTCATGAGATATGTATATAAATATTCGTAAAGGCTATTTAGGGACATCTAACAAGTAACTAAGATGCCGAACAAAAGCCATTTGAAGAAAAATCTCAGAATCTGACAGCCAGTGAAGTTTGAAAGTTAGGTTCTATTTCAACTGAATTATGTCTATTACTTTTAGAAGAAATAGAAAAAAAATAAGCTTAATTGTATGTCCTTTTTCTATTGGATATTTGTATGAACTCAATGAAATTATTTATATAATTTGAACAGGACATACCTAAAACGTCTGTTATATCAGCTAGTGATTCGATGTAAAAGTTCTGTGTATGTCGTAACGTATTTAAAATGAAGCTTGCAATTAAACAGTCCTACTTTGAGTAGTTCTTCAGTTCAGCCAAAAAGTTATCTTGCTGAGAATTCTAAAATCTTGGGGAATTTCTGTGAAACAATGCCACCAACAAACAGGTGCGAGCTGAAAATGTAAACACTTGACACAGGTAGTATTTGGAAAGTTGTCTGTGTCCCATGAAGATGTCGCAGTGACATTCCTCATTCCCCACCGCTTTGGCAAGCGTGTGCATTCCGTGAGAAGTCGACAAAATTCCAACGACGACCTGCCCTCCACAAAGGTAAATAACTTAATAAGTGTCACTGCTCAGTATTCACGGGCATGTCTAAAAGCAGACTCGGGTAGAAATTTCCAAATTATAATGGAAAATAGTGCTGTAAAAGCATGCAAACGTAACTTTTATTTATGTGATGCAATGTACATGTGAAAGTTTGGTTCCAAATTTTTCAACGAAATTTTTATATATTATTTTGTATTTTTTGATAAAATTGCATTCATATTTGTTATATAGTAATAATAACATAAAAATGTAATTCAATTTATTATGATCTAAAGTTTCTTACTGGTTCTCCAACGAATTCACTATACGCAATATGGAGTGTTCTGATGACCTAGGTTCTTAAAAAATACAATGGATTTCTAGTAATTATAAAAAAGGGGTTCTTGTATTTATTTTGATATTGCTTTTTTAGCAAAAAAATGATCAATGAGAGCACCTCTTGGGTGTTCAATTAGTCCATTCATACAAATTTTACTGGTGAATACGACCAACTATTAAACGCAATTGAGTCATAAATTTGGATGTCCCTCGTAAATAATGCTTCAGCGAACATACAGACATTTTATTTCCCGAATCGTCCCAGCTACGATGAGACATTGTTAATGAGATTGTACTTGGCGGGCGTTCTACTTTTCTACTAAGATTTTATCGACTAGTTCTTCAATTTTATGTAACTTTTTAAATACTAACATAATGGTTACTATTCTTTGGGTGAAATTACACACAAGTTGGAGCTATGATACTTATGGTACATTAGACACAAATTACCAAATTATCTGAAAACTGAGTTATCGATGGCGCGTACTTTTAAAGATAAGATAATATTTCGAGACTGCTTGTCTGGAGATCAGGAGATATATATTTATTTTTTAGATGGGTGTACCTAATGCATTGAGGGACTACGTCTTGTTGTAACTAGATCAAGTTCGATGTAGACTTAGTGTGAAGTTGACCCAGCGACAAGTAGAGGTAGTGGGATATGTCCATATCCTTTTTTACATCTTTCATATTTCGATAGCTTAAAAGTAATAGCCATACTAAAAACCATGGCTAAAAACGTCATAAGAAAATACTGATGGAAGGGCTGCATTTTTCAAAAGAAAATTTTACTTTTATTTGTTTGATAGACATTTTGTATGGATATAGAGAAGGAGGTAAATGGGAATCACAATTGAATTGATCAAGTTACATTTATTTGTACGCATAAATACAATTATGTAAAGCCATTGATTTTTACTCATCGTGAAATAGTTCTGTTAACTTATTGTTATAGTTTTGTCAATTATAGCATAACCTACAATCGCTGCACTAGCGGACCGATGCTATTTATTTTAATGATGAAAGCACGAATATTCGACAATATATCACTGAACATATATTTAATATCGAAAGAATCATTACCTTTATCGCCGCAATTATCGTTGCTATAAACAATTGACACCACATTCACTTTTCACTGCACTTCATACTTGACGAAAACATGTAAATGTATTATTCTATAGCAGCTGTCCACGCGGAGGCATCGCTCACTCAAGTAGGAGAGAGACAGATGTCGAACGCTGCCGAACGCGGAGGCCGACTTTGCCTCTTTGTCGCTCGTTTCGCGCTCTCGCTTGCACTTCAAGCCTGAAATAGAACGCCGCATGAGTCATGTTTTTTCGTGCGTGCAGCCGGCTCCATCGAATTATAAGACGTTGTCACGTCAAAAGATCTTATTTTATAATCACAAGATATTGCGTATGCCGTTAATAAAATAAGGATCATATCTGATGTTGAAACAGCAAGAATGTTACTTCAGCTACTTACACAGTATACAGCTAATATCAATAATATATATGACCTCCAAATAGAGCAGTGTATGATATTTATAACTTAAGGTCTAAAGATTCTGAGTTTCCGAGAATTATTTAAGAAAATTAATATAGTTACAGTGTCTTCCCAATATAAATAAACTTGCTGTTTCAAACTTGAGATTTATATATGTATATATATTTTCAGCGACAATCTATCTATATTCATTTCTCCTTTTCTTTTTTGGTCGTACGCGAATCTACAGTAACGAATATTCTATACTATTATCTATTTAAGTTAAAATGTAAAGAGTATTAAGTCCTTATCTGTCAATTCATCTTTAAATAAATAATCTGGGAGTCCAAGACTGCTCAGTTTGCCTCGGGGCTATTTGCTTAGGTTCAAAATTACAAGAGTCGGGCGAAGAAAACGTTCAGCTTTATTTGTAACGCGAAGAGGTTGAAACGCCTTTTAAGTATCAAGTTAAATTTGTTTAAGAGTAAAAAAACGTTTAAATTTAGAGAGTTGTCCAGTAAATAATAATGAAAATAAATAAGACACTTCTGGCTGATAGCTCTTTTAATTACCCAATTAATCACTTTGCTATTTAAGCCTTTATCCAAGAGGTTGAAAACATAAATAGTTAATATAATTGTTATATGCTGAGTCTAAGGCACCACTTGGCATCATTTTTCTTTTTAGCTTTTTAAAAACTTCAACAGTATTTTTGACCTTATCTAATGTTGGGATTAAAAGAAGACTTCAATTTGGTTCATATTAGTTACTTTACAATTTATTTATTTTTTTAGAGTTAAAAGAGAAAAATAAGGAGGCAAATTTACTAAGCAAATTTAAAAATATTCTACAAAATGTGTTAGAAATACTATTAATAAAAAAAAATATCTTTTTAAATTAATTAATTTGTTATTTTAGTTTACGAATGATAATTTACACTATAATATAACATACAAATAAAAATACAAAAAACAATAACAAACTATTGCAGGTAAACACCTCATGCAAAAATATAATAAGCTGTCAAACATTAGCAGTAGCAAGAATATATTCTTAACAATGATAGGGATACAGAGTGTAGAGAGAAACATTTAGTCAAAACACGTTATGCGAGACAACATATCATGAATCACAATAGCAAGAAAAAAATATAACAAAAATCGTACTTTTGGCATACGATTGTGATTTAATCACTTCTTCACATAACTAAAGATTTGAGCCTAGTGAATAAATCCGCGTGAATGTAGATCAGGTCGCTGTAATCAGTTAAAAGTTAATTTTGACATCTGATGGGAAGAGCATAAAGGCAGTATAGGAGAACGAAGATATGTAGAGGGTGAACGAAATTTAAATTGTCTTAATAGAGGTGGAATGTAGTTTAGTTAGAAACCATTCAAGCAAAATTCGACGATTTTTTAGTAACCATAGAAAAGAAATGCAACGTGTTTTTATAAGCTCGAAACTTTTTATGAACTCATTCGAAATAAGTAAAGTTAGCTACGAATCTTTTCTGTAAAATACAGCCAAATGATCTCCTCACTACGCTACAATACTCAATAGAACTTCTGTCGAGTCTGTTGTATAGCTGAAGCTTGACCTTTCTATCCCTGAAAATCTGTTATTACGAACTACAAATCCAATTGATTTTTTCGTACCTCATATTTTTTGCTCTCAATATGAGGAACAAAAGTGAGCTTCTTGTCGAAAACCCCACCCAGATCTCTGATTTCCTCAACTTTCTGTATAGGGTCGATGGAGTACTCAGTGAATAGGAATTGTTTATTTCGTGTAAATTTCACGTGGAAACACTTAGCTAACAATTAATAAGGCAAATTCATATGGTTTTGCAGTAGAATTATAGTTAGACATTACGTAACAAAATTTATCAATTGATTTCTGTTTCAACTGTGTCGTATTGTCACAGTTAATTATGTTAAACAAGCTTTTTTTGGTGCTCGGTGCTCACTTATATAAAAGCATAATAAATTAGAGCAAAGGTTAACAACTTAAATAGTGCCTTAATAGTAATAAATAGGCACAAGCAAGAAAAGGGCATTAGATTAGGTAAATTACTGGGATATTGTTTTGTATTTTATAATATTTGGCAACCAACAACTAACACAGCATCACTTAATCTTAGCCAGTCATGTTATAAAATTAATTAGTTTACTGCTAAACAATTTTAATTTAATGTAGGTATAGTCTCGAGCACATCAAGCTACACATTTATAAAATAAAATGATCACTTTTACAATAGAACAAAGTAGGTCTCAATGTTAAAGAATATAGCTTGATGTGCTATCGGCTGTACACTTAAAGGTGATAGTGATAGTGATTAAGAGCTTAGTTACAATTGTTTGATGCCAGAAGTAATAAAAAAAAGAAGTGAGCCGATTGTACCTTATCTGTAGCGCATATGTGGATAATAATGGTTATTGCAAGTTTTAAGGCCATCTTGCCACTTTTTCAGACTATGATTTCATATAACGTGACCCAATTCTAGTTTCCTATATTGGTAACACTGTAATTTTGACAGCTATTAGTATTGGCACATGTTTCAACTGTTAAGTGTTAGTTTAAAACAATAAATTTTATAGAATGAATCACTTTACCATTGCTCAACGCTTTAAAACTGTTCAGATGTTCTATAGAAATACCAATTTTGTAAGAACTGAGTATCGACTTTTGCGGGATGATGCTCCCCATCGCAAATCAAGTTAATCGACCTAATTAACAAACAATTCGTAACATAGTAAAAAAAAATAAAGAGAGTTGAATCATCGGAGAAGACATGTGCATTATTGTAGCATATATTCAGCTGAGAATATTGCCGCTACGAGTGATAATGTGACCAAAGATCCGAAATTATCGAGTTGTCATGGGACGCAAAGCTTGGAACGTTTCTATGGCATTTTTACTCGTTTAAAATTCAATTAACACAAGTATTAAAGTCAAAGATAATAGAAACCGAATAAATTGGGTAGGTTGGGTATTAGAGCAGCAGGAACTTGATCCTGATTTTTCAAAGAAAATTATCTTTTCTGATGAGGCACATTTTATACTCCCTGAGTATGTACATAAACAAAACTGCCATATATGGGGTAAGGAGAAACCTCACGTAATAGGAGAGGTTCTATTGCAGGCGCGAGAATATATCTATGATGCGTATTGCGTTCTGGCGGCGGCGGCGGCGGCGTCACAGGGACTTTTTAAAGAGGTTTTAAGTCAGATAAAAAGTCAACGGTGAACGCTAACGGAGGTGACACGTGGATTTAGCAAGAAGACGCAAGTTGCCACACGGCTAGTGCATCATTATATATTTTATATCAAATATGTCGTTATATTTTTTATTACGGTAACCTAAATTAGTTGCCAAGAAGAGCCACGTTTTTATAACACACATACAACGTTGGGGCAACTAAAAACTATCGTCCGTCAGTAAACCGAGATAACTCCCGCAACTTGTGAAAAAAGTCATCAAACCTACCTCGAACGAATCAACTGCTACAAATGGTCTAGACGCGGCCATTTGCCCAAAATAATTTTCCATAATTGAATAATAACATTAAATATTCTATTAATTAAGATTACGGTACATTTTGTGCATTGCCACAATAACAGTTTAAACACTCATATTTGTTCAGTGATCACTCTTTAGATATTTTGTGTGATTTTCAACTATTGTAAGATGTTTTGATTTGTCTGGAATTCAGATGTTAGTCAGTCAGTCATGTCAGATAGGCTAAAGAATAGTCTTTTTACAAGAATACTTTTATTCTACTATTGAAAAATGGTAACTTGTTACTGATCTTTAAACATTTTCAAATAAAGCATTAATTGAGAATCAAATAAGTTATTGGTATTAATATAAATATATTGTGATATTTACTAGTAAACAGATAAGAGAGAGAGAGAACGTTATTAGCGAGAACTCTGTTTATTATAAAGCTTTCTTTAAAGTTTTAACGCAAAAATAATCTACGCTTTATCATTCTTTCACCAAGTCATTTTATTTAATTCAAGCAAAATAAATAACGATCACGGGTCATCATTCATCGAGTTCGGTTTGGGCAATCAAATAAATATTGACCTACTAATTGTTTTTGCGGCATTGACGGCGGCCCCTGTTGACATGGGCTGTGATGGACGATCTCATTTTTTGCCCCCTATAACCCTTTTCATTGCTTCAAGTTCACTTTTCATACATTAGAATTTACAAAGATTCCGCTATGAGGAATTTTATCAATGCGTTGAATAAAGTGTAAACGAAACAGAATATTACTTTAGGTAAATCTGCTAACCTTGTTGTTACCTACTTGCATCTAGGAAGAAATGCTTTTCTCCATTTTTCCTTTTCGTATATCTTAGGTATGAATGTCTGGAACGGCTTATTTAAAAAGAAGCTTCGAAAAAACTTAGTTACAGGATTTGCCTGCCGAATGTGTAACTAGATGTGGACTGTAACCCACGGTTACATCCGCGTAATATACGGCCACGTTTAAATAAGCCTGTAGCCTGCTACTGGCGCCGAAGGGTATTTTCAATATGGGTAATTTCGCTTGGAACAAATACTTTAGCAGCTTTATTGCATACTTGAGGATTAACTCGATATGAGCGTTGAAAAACGAGCGGGCTCCAGTTACACACAAAAAACTGGTGGTATTTTATCTTAATTACTTGGAAATCTTTGTGAGAGTAAATCCGTACCCTTATGTTGTCCATCGTCGCGTAAGTTTATGAGAGGATTACTTTTATGGCGGGGATTAAAGTCCCGTTTCCGAAATGTTTACAGCTGAGGACTCCGGACCATCTGTGCGATGAATCGCTGAGATGCCGACATTGTTGTTGTAGATGAGATTTTTAGTTAGTTCTAACATCAAAAGGTTTCATAGGTTATTTGCTTTTATTTATTATCCTTTTATGTTAAGGGTCAGATAACAAGCCACATGACGATTTCGGATTAACGTCAGGACGGTATTTGATTCCTTTTTTAGGAGAACAACGAAATGCTTCTTTCCGTTTCTGAAATACTAATTAAAAATGCACACAAGATTGTGCTGGAATTGTTATTAAGACATAGATACTGTTTTTGAGAACATTTACAGGAATGTCTTAAAATTAACGCGTGTAAAACGTTTGAAATAACAATTTTCATCTGCTTATAAATGTCCCCAACCCGGGGGGCCTGTGCTCCCTAAAACCATTGGACCATAATCTACTACTTAGGTCCAGGTCGGGTTAGTTGGTGCTAGCTACTACAGATGCAACCGGGTTCAACGCTTTAATGCTTTCCGATTTTTGGTTACATATTACAATAACTGGCTCATGCTATCGCGGTCAGACTGTGCACGACACCGATCTCATAAGAGATTTCAAATAACAATACTCATAGGAAAATTGATTAAGCACTTGATATTGTTTGCTATTTGAGTGTGTTAGTATTGATGACTTAAGTCAGTTATGATAGTTGATGTGTATATATACGTATATCTATAACGCGTTACATAATGAAGCTGTTTACCCTCCCATAAGAAGTTATCACCTATAACTTAGGATATAGAATAGGATTCAATAATAATTCATAGTAGAATAGTACCAAACCCTAATAACATAAAGGTAATCACCAAACACTTTCCGGTGGCGACAAAATGGGTAGCAGCGTTTTCCGATTTCTTTTACTGCGATCTCAAGATCTATCTGTCAGGCGTAAAGATTACGGAAAAACCTCATATTTGAGAAACATATTTCGATACATTTTATCTCTCTCTTTCCAACCTAAGAGTAAAGCTCTTAATGTAACTCCCTCCGGTGTGCTCGATACCCACGTCTTTATATCAATCTACTTACGTCGCATAAGTAAACCATATAAATCATTATCTGCATTTGTTTGATTTTAACCTATTCTTTGTCTACCCCTTTTTCTCTTCCCTTCGGTTATCAGTTTCATTATGTTTTTGATGAAGTTGTCGTGACGTTTAAGGTGGTTTACCATTCTTCCTCGTCTATTCTCAATTTTATCCATTATACTTCTTATTTTATTTACTTCCCAATACTTCCCATTTAAACATTTATCAATGCTTCATTTCAAATACTTCAATTACTTCCATAAGTTTTTGTGTCATGAACCATGTCAGACAATGGAAAGTGCTGTGATCTAAACATATGATTTTATAACTTTCTATACAACTTGAATACATAAATAGTAAGCGAACTCAAGTTGCAAGAATTTGTTGCACCTATCACGATAAAGTATTGTGTAAAAGTAACTGAACTGGATTGAAACTTAGATGGGATTCATACGTGATCTAGCATGCAATCTTGTTCCTTGTTCGATGTTGTACGTGGCTTCGGGAAACTAGTTGCTCCATTGTTCCTTGTTAGTAATCTTCGACTTGGAATATCGTTTTCGTGCGCATTGCTTAACTATACGTCGGTATCGATAAATTCGATATAGTATAACCATTTCATTAAAAGTTTGAAAATGTAACTTTCAGAATATTTACATCGTATGTAAACTTGTTTAAAAACAAAAATTCAGTCTTAATGCAAAGACTGAATTAGTTGCTTTGTCGTTAACAATAAAACCAACGATTTTGCTTTTCGTCTCTATTTTTTTTAAATCTTATTTTATGAATTTAAAGTATTACTATGATACTACTTCCATTATACATAATAAAAAAGTCAATAATTTAAATTTGTTTATTTTCGTAGTGCAGTGACTAGCACAGTCCTAATCTCTGCACTCCCAAATTCGATTTCCGGTCGAAACAATGTTAAAGTGAGCTTTCTGCGCTGATTTGGTTTGGATTCTTTAGGTTTTCAGCTCGGGGTGAAGCAGTCACATGCACTGCTAATTTTTTAATAAATAAATAATGTTTTATTAACAATATTTTAATTTAGACCATATATTTAAAAGCTCTCTTATCATTGACTCGGTTGAAAATTAATATATGGAATTATTTTGTATATGAAAGTTGTTCTAGCGTTGAATTATTTCTCGTCTTGTTTATATAAAGCATAAACTTTACGATAACACGGTATGAGCTTAAAGATAATCCTTTGAGATCGTAAATCCGTATAGGAAGTTAAGCCATAATATTTAGGTGGCCGAATTCGGGCTTTAGTGGCATCGTTGGCTTTATAAGCTACATATATTAATATTATATAGGCTTACGTTTGCAAGTTTTCATGTACATGATCTTGATATAGAAGGTGATAAGAATGTTGGATATAGAAGGTACACTTCGAAACTACTCATCCACTTTCAAGCATTCACTAATATTTAGAATTCAGTTTCAGGGTTGACATTGGTTATATTTTATTATTTAAAACATTAGGTATCCTGCGAAAATTCCAATAAAGTAACACAAAGTGTAAGAAAATTCCTAATATCGTGATCGCTGCTAAAACTATTAAGGAGGGAACAGAATGCACCACAATTTTAGAGAATAAAAATATTCGCGAGACCATATGTCCGACTATTATTTTTGTATCCCGTTATTTGCTTTTTAATTATATAGAAACGCCAGTAGAAACTAAACTAGGTTACTCGATATTAAACCTTATCAAAGAAATTAATTCGTTTTCAAGGTTGTCAAATAATCCGCAGATTAATTTATTCAAATCGGACATCCCATTCAAAAGAGATGCAGATATTTTTTCTCATTATAACCTAAACGACGTCGGGATTTTTTGTCACTTAATTCATCAACTGTTTTTAAAACCAAGTGGTACTTTCCAGGATGATGGATAAGGACTGGATAGAATGACACTTGTCAGGGGACAAGACAGACTAGGTCTGTCTTTGATTTGGTATCCGAATTTTGTCATACTCTGGCACTATCACAAGTAGCGGCTATATCGAAGGAAGTGGGGGCTGCTGCAGCAACTGCAGAAAGTTGCAAAGTTCATAAGCCCTTGATTAAAAAGATTTCAGGAAACTCGAACTCCAAGAGGCTGAACAGACCAAAACAGTTTTGTATGGAAATACAGTATCTAACGAGCAGCAGACCTGAAATCTTGGATTTAACTTACTGATGCAATTAAACTAACACCCAATTTATGATTTTTATAAAATCACCCCCAGAGGTGTTGAAATAGGTTGTAAAAATTCCAATGTAATTACTGTAAGTTTATCTGTCCCAAATCTGAAATATTATTCTGTAAAGTATCTTTCAATACAGGGATTTATTTTAAAACTAAATTCGACCTAAAACTGATGCCTATGTATGTATACTACCACGCCTTTTTCCCATAGAGTCCACAAATTTCTTTTTTTTTATGATTTTCAAATACATTTGTCGCTTTTTAAAGTTCAATCAGAGCTTCCATACAAGCTCGTCGGTTAAGGAAGCTTTTGACTTGGCCTTTTGTTGAGGACATCTTCTATTTTGTCCTTTAAAGTTCGCATTGGTTGCCCACGCACATTTGCCTCATGTCTTGTCAATCTACTTTCGTCTTTCTTCTGTATATATCCAAGCTATCTTAGAACCCCTTTTTATATCTTTGTAACTATATCTTCTTACTACACCACACGATGCTTTTATTACATCATACTTACCTTATTTAATGGTAAGACATATTTACATAGTTTCTCCAGTGTCGTCGTAGAACTCAAGAAATTCTGTAAAGAGTCCGCAGTCATTATAATGTATCGACTTAAAGTTATATTTAAAATCATTATTTTATCTATCATGCAGAATCTAAGTAGGTAATCCTCAATTCTTATCAATATACTTTTGATTATGATAAAAAAACATTTCTATAGTGAATAAAAATAGGAAATATGTGAAACGTAGAACTCGTATACGGTTAATCAAAAATCTACGTCAAGCCAATTATTCACAATTATTATCTGAAAATTATTTTTGGACTGTCGTGTAACAAAACCGTTTTCGAATTTTATGGCAACACTAGCACAAGCTGTAGGCCCAAACAAAAATCGTTCATCGACATTGTCAAATTAACTAGTACAGTTATTTTATTTTCATCTTATTTTAATACTAAGAAAGCGTTAATTTCCTTAAGCTCTAAGAAATATTTTAAAATTTTATTTAACAAAATAGGCTTGTTTTAGAAGTTCAATAATTATGTTACGTTTTCTTTACGTTTTATAGGCTTGATCGATTACATATAACATTATATCACCTGCTTCTAAGAAGATTTTTATTTTATATTCTTTCCTTGAACACAACAAAAGGCGACTAATGGTACTGATGTTAATAAACACATACCTCCCATAGACCACAAAATCAGCAACAGCAATTTTCTGATAATGGTCTTTTACTGCCATCTCCACCCTGCCTGTCGAGCGTGATGATGATGACAGACCATTTATGGAGCCGACCTCCATCCAGTAGTGGACTCCTGTTAGGTTATAACGAAGTCAAAAGAATTGTAGTGATAACTACCATTATATTGTGTGACCACCAGTGATACTAGAATTATATTACTTTTAATGTAATATAATTCTTCAATGAATTTAAAATGTTCGTTACTAGTTTTATTTGAATTAGGCATTTATTCAATTTTGGTTTACCGGGATTTGATGAAAAATATATTTGGGTAAATTATTTCCGTTCACTGTAAACATTACTTATTACTACTAGTTATTACTTGAATATTTCTGGCTTGCTAAAGAAAGTAATAAAGCTTATTGCTTCCTATTTCAGTGATTACTACGGGTACATATATAAACAAAGTAGACAACTTCGCACATATGTATGTTCGGAACCTAAAGTAGCTAAAGCAATTGTGTTATGGAATTCAGAAACAACGACGGGACCATAATTACCAGATACGAGCCAATATAGAAAAAAACATGATTTTTATATTGACCCGGCCGGGGATCGAACCTGGGACCTCGGAGTGGCATTACTATGAAAACCGGTACACGAGCCACTCGACCACGGAGGTCATAGGAGGTAGTAGTCGTTCAAACTTATTTTCTGTGTGATTTCCTTAACAAATTATATTTTTTAGTTTAGTTGTTTTTATGGATTTACCTATTAAAAGTGAATCTCTATATGAATAAAAGACTTTTTACGGATTTTGCGCATATTTTATTTTATATTTAATCCTGACGTTTCGACTCCTTAACAGGAGCCGTGATTACAGAATGACTAAGATAATTGTTGTCATGTATTTTCTACTACCTTTACAATATTTAATCGGACACGTTCCTAATTCTTAAAATTATTTTATATAAATCAAATTGTTTGACCAACCATTATCTAAGTCAACCTATGATCACGGCTCCTGTACAGGAGTCGAAACTTCGGGATTAAATATAAAATAAAATATGCGCAAAATCCGTAAAAAAGTGTTTTCTTCAAATGTGTAATGGTGCGCGGAAGTGTAAGAACTAAATAGTGAATCACTAGTTAATCTTTTCTTTTTTAGTAGTATCTGCTCTAAATAAATTTGGCTGCTCAATTTACGGATAGGTAAGTACTGGAGCTTCCAACCTCGGCCTAGACATAACCCTAGATCAAAGCTGCCTGACAAATTCCAGAGGTGCCTTAGTCGAATGTAACGGGCGGTTGCGACATCACAGCAACTATGTGTCGAAGAATGTGTTTATGGTGCCAAGAATGAAGCTCCTTAGGAGGGGCCTGTTATTTCCCAACGTTACGTGTTAATTCAATTGTTGCAGCTAAATTCCTAGCGGCAAATTTGTATACAACGCTCGGTGTACAAGGATAAGGTTTTATGCATTTTGTTAATGATTTAGATTTATACCAGATATAAAGTTACAAATTACAACATATGCATACAATACACATTACAACCAAAATTAATTGATGAGAAACTATTTTCATTTTTATGTATTAAAAATCTAGTATTACATATGTTGCGTAGGTACCTAGTGTAATGCACGAAGAAATAAACTGTGTGTGTGTGTGTGAATCGTAGGGTGTGATAAAGATAGGATAAAATGATTTTAATCAATATGGGCACTTACAATGCAGTCTTTGAAAATCAACTATGGCATGGCTTTGTAACTCCTACATCGAGAGAAGTCGAAGAAGCCGCAAAAAACTCGGCGAGGGTTGATGTTTCTTCCCTTATCTTTTTAAATATATGTTCTTACGATTCTTGATTTAAGCAAACTTTTCTAGCGTTACTAAAATGCATCAGAAATATATATACTAGCGACCCGCCCCGGCTTCGCACGGGTGGTAGAGCTGTAAAGCGTAAGCATCGTATCAGCGAGCGCATGCGACAAATATGTGAACTAAAGTGTATATAATGTCTATACTACTTGAAGTAATTTAATGTATTTTATTATGTAGATATTATAAACTTGATGGATTTCTTTGTATATACAACGTTGATTACTTCTGCCTTAGTTAGTTACATTAATTACATGTAACATGTTAAACTATAAAAGGCAATGCTAAAGTTGAAAAGGTAATTCTAAGAATTCTTGCTAAATAACACCCCGTCGTTTAAACGTCGGAATTTAAAAAACATTTTCACCAGTTCCTTTCCTAGTTTCTATTGTACATTCGAGAAAAAAATGTTTTAAATTGATTACTTTCAATCTTGTTCCATTGCATAGTTTTATATGTGGCTAAAGATACGATCTTTTGAGCGATGCATTGACTTCATCTGTTCTTGACCCCCTAGTTATATTAACAAACAAAATTTGAAGGAAATCTCCTGAGAATATATCCGTGCAGTTACCCATTGGGTAGTTACTGTTGCGTTGATCTAGCATTGTCTTGTCTAACGGATCAACAGATGTTTTATGAGACACGGAAGGCTCTTTCCAAATAATTAATCAAACTGTAATATTTCATTTCTTTTCCGGCGTTACTTCGTTTTAAAATATTATAAGTGCGCGAGACGTCATCGCTATATTTTTTTCTGTGGAAGTTTGAATGTCGAATCGGCTGTTTGTCGACCTTTCAAAAGTATGACTGCTATGCCACAGCAAAGGCAATTTTTCTATCGGATCTTATTTTTGCTGTAAGTAAATTTATTTAAATTGATTTATTCGTGCCTCCAAAGCCATAAACATTGTTTTGTTCAGGATTCAAGCGACATTAAATTTGGATCTATCATCTATCCAAAGACAACAAACATACCACAAAAATTTGACTTAAAAAATTTAATCTAAAATATCAAAACGCAATCGCAACCTTCCAACAACACCCAAAAAGTATAGGAATACCTTTTCTTATCACTTCCATTCGCTCCAAAATTCTGTTTACTTTATATGTACCTACTTCAGCGCCTAAATTTTGAATTCTCGGATAAGTCAGATAAATTATTACCTAGTCAAAGGGAAATATTACATGTACCTTAAAGACATGAAATAACATTTGACATCTTTTGAATTGAAAGATCTAATACATCATTCTAATTAATCAGATTTACCTAGTATTTTAAAATTAGTCTTAAGTCAGGATGGTAGTCCTCTTTGTGATTAGGTAGTGCATTTAAAGTCTAAACTAATGGTTTTTTGGTTTAACTGTTTCTTTATATGCCTGGATACGATACCATAAAAAGGTGACATTTAAATATTAAAAAACGGCAATCAACTGTTGTTCTCACTTTTGAATTGTTTTCTCGCCCAGAAATATAAAGAAATATAGAGAAATATTAGAGTTTTGTAATAATAATAGGACTTGGGAGTCAGAGTCACATACGAAAGTTACTTCGTTATTAGATCCTGTTTTTTCGAGTATATTAATATGTGATTTGTTCCAAAATATATAATAAATAAAACAAAATAAATTAGGAGAATCATCAAGTAAAAAAAGCAGTTACAGAATTGGCCTCTGGTTAATTCTCCAAATGTTTCTTATTACAAAAAACAATTTTTGATGATATAAATTAACGATTCATGGATATTTTTTTTCTTGTTGCCAATTTTCAGGATTCTTATTCAAACGACAAGTATCTTATAGGTGTCGATTAATTTGTCAGTCTCAAACTTAATTGGTCATGATTTGATTGTTAGATTTTTGACGTAATAAAGAAAATATTATGTTAATGACTAGTTGCAGAAGAAAAGCATTTGTAGGTTCAACTAAATAAATAAATATTATTAAAGACCAAAGTTAACTTTAAACATTATATTATTTCCATCAGTAAAATAAAAGAAAACAGAAATAATAATAAAATAAAATAACTTTCTTCACATTACTCGCTTCACGTTACTTTAAGACATTAAATTATATTTGTAACCATTATACATTTGATAACACGACATATAAAATAACAATATAAAAGATTTAAATTTAGTAAGTTACTTTTAATGCCCTTGGCGGATATAATATAATACTAAATACGTTGGCACAAAAAGAGAATGTTAATTAAGACAAAATAATTATAATTTGTACTTAATTTAATATTTTCACTGTGACAATTTTAAAATTACCGGTTCAAGCATCTAGACTATATTTTATATTGTCTTTCAAAAAAGCATCTTTGAAACAACTTTTTATAAGATTTGAAATACGCAAGTAAAAAACAACGACATATCTGAGCATATATTTTATAACAATATTGTGAATTTAAAAAAATAAATATATACAAAAAAGTTTTTTTTTTTTTTTAATAAAAAGGTAATATGCATTCTTAGTGAAATTTATCATTTTTAATAAAGCAAATATAAAATAACAATAACCTTAAAAATAATATTGTTTCTTACTTCCTGTTGAATACAAATAATATGCAATTAATTATAATATTACAATTGTTTGCTAAATACATCTCAAATAATCATAATAATAATGTCTAAGTGAAAAGGAAAACCAAATAATAATTACTAGGTTGATGCAGTCGCTTCGCTTAGCATAAAGCTTATGGTACTAGCGAAGCTTTATGCTAAGCGAAGCTATTTCAGCGGAGCGTAATACTAAAAAAAAACTATATTAATAAGTAAATTTTGAAATTACAGTAAGAAATCCCATAGAGTCAATGTTTATTGGTCATATTTTTTTTATTTTTGTGAATTTAAAAAAAAAGTTGGTCCTATAAGGCTTCCTTTTTGTCTTATGTGGCACGGATTCCTAAAAATAAGGAATAAGCTCCTTACGAAAATAACGTTTTCCTGGAGCAGACATCATCTTTTTCTCGGCCAAGGTCGCCTAACATTGAATTATTTTTTAAAATGAGTAATTTATCAAAAATAATAAAGTAAAAACCATTAAATCAATTAGAATAACATCTTTAGTAAAAAGTTTACATTTTAACGACTGTAGAGTCAGGTACTTACTTATTTTGGAAACTTCTTCAGGTGGAATCTTGCAGAGCAACGATAAACCTTAAGAGCTACTATTTTAAGACAGTAGTATATGTATGTGAATAACTTTTTTGGTACTGTTTATATGTAACGAGGCTGGAACGATTATATACGATTTATATTTTCCGACCAATTATCACTTGCATGCACAGAACACAAACTAAGTGAAGGATGGAAAATTACATTATCTTGTCTTTACGATTTTTTTGTTTGAAACATGTTCCTAATTAGAAAAGCCTTATTTAAGGAGGCTATCCATTCGAAACTATATTTAAATTAGATAAAACTTAAATATCTTCATTATTAATTTGAAACATTGATTTATACAAAATGAAATTAAAGTTTGTATTTGTACCTTACATATTTTTATAACTAGGTGATGCAGTCGCTAAGCATAAAGCTACGCTAGCACCATTATATTGGAGCGGAACGTAATACTTAAAAAAGAAAAAAAAATGTTTTTTGCGAATTTCAAAATTCCGTCACCATCTGGTCCTAAACCTGTTGATTTGATTTACCATAAAAAATATTAAAATCAGTTAAGAACTCTGGAAGTTATGGCGTAACAGACATTGCGCCATTGAAGCTGATCCATGGGAGCTTCGCTTCGCTCCGCTCCAAAAATGTAGATTTTTGTACTCAACTTAATACATTTTTTTCTCTTCGAATAAGTTTATATGCGCATTAAAGATGATTTTCCTTTATTCCTACTAATTTTTGTTCTTGTAAAGATTATTCACTAAGTTTTTTAATACGTTAATTAAAATAAAAGTTATAGTATTTTATGACACGACATCTTGATTTGGCGTGAAAAATAAATAAAATTTTCAATGAAGGTCTACTTTGGTTTGTAAATTGTTCAAAGCCTTGTTAGCTGGAATATTTCAAAGACTTTGTTATGAGAATTCTTTGAATTCATCTCATGATATAACGAAACGATTTATTATAAACTTTAGAATTGTGGGCATTCTTTTGCTGCTCGGATTTCATTAATGCTTTGCATGCTTCAGTTAGCAATCCTAAGATATCCTATGATATTTTAAAATATTGAGATACTTTCCATCTCAAAATTTTAATGATAAACATTTGATTGTAATTGTATTGAATAAAGCTATATTTTAGAACTTATTTAAAATAAACAAAATGCATGCAGTTAAAAGACTCGCCTATAGTCATAAATTTTATTTGCAAAGTATATTACATTTTCACTCACAACCAATCACAAAAGTTTTTTCGACATAACCACATATATTTCAAAAAAGTCAATAAGGTGTCACTAACAACGTTTGTCGAATATGGCAAAGTTAACAGAATTACGCACCAAGCCGCGTTGGAACTAAAATAAATAATACATAAAAAGGGTCGTAAGTGAAAGTGGGGGGAGAATCAACAAGTGAATTATTTCTTAGTCGAAAAATCGGCAGGCATTACTCAGCGTTCTTTGTTGCGGGCTACAGGTGCTTCGTTGTTTGCTTTTCCATAAGAGACGAGGAGGTAAAAGCTTCAAGTGTATTGTTGGTGTGAGCAAGCTTTTGTTTTTTTTTGGATTTAATATGACGCTTTTTGCACGTAACTGTACCTATTCAAGATCAAGTGTAGTGTACTATTTTTGAGTTCGTGTATATTTTGTGCTGAGAGAATGTAGTTAAAATGGATAAATAATGGCCTCGGTAAATAATATTAGGTTTTTTTACCTATATGCGTTTTAGTGATGTAAGTCAACATGTGAGTAAAACTACTTTTTACGGATTTTGCGCTACTACTGATTACTGAGTCTATTACCAGTTCGGTAATTGGGAGGCCCTTCCAAGAAGAACTGGTGAAAGAAACTCGGGCAGGGGATCGACCTCCATCTTACTACATCAGAAAACATCCTTATTCAAATAGAGGCGAAGGTTGGAGCGTTCCACCTGCTTGGGATCAAATAATCAAAAAATTAATACCTCAAAAGACACAAATTGCAAGATAAGATAAAGTAGTTAGCTCTTTTTGCAAATATTAACAGTAAGATGGAGGTCGGTCCCCGAGTTTCTTTCACCAGTTCCTCTCGCACTGTATTGCATTATTAATGAAATTTATCATAATGACTAAAAAATATATTCGCAAATAAAATTTCTATTTAAAAATGTATTTAAGCATTATTTTTAAATTATGTAGCGGTATATTGAATTTATGTATGTTTTTATTATTATATATGTTAATTATGAGCTTACAAGGCCTGCTCATATCAAACGACATGACGGTGTAAATATTTTTTCTTAAGAATTATGTTTAAAGCAAATCATGATATTTGACAAGATTGTTTCTGTTTTGGATTTATAGCAGAAAGTTGTATATGGAGACGTAGAGATCAGACTTAGAGATTCTTGAGCGTAAACTGTTCATTCATATCCTGCCTCCACGATAATAAAGGCAGAACAAAAGCTCGAAAAGCTCGCGAAAACTGACCTCGGTGATGGGTAAAAATGGACGGGCGTTTTTGCGCGTTCCATTCGCTCGCACACCTCCGTCACAACCTAACTCAAGGAGAATATTTTACGGGGAAACAAATGACTCACTTACCTGTTGATGCCTACACGGTGAAATGAAGGTTTAGTTAAGACATGAACGTGACTTGCCTGACACTCATGATTGCGTATTTTTATTATAGCATACCTACCTATAATTTGCACTGTAACACGAATGAAATTCACGCGAGTCACGTCATTATAAGAAAATTTTCAACAATGCAAACTTCATGCACAGGAGCAGAATGTCCCCATAAGTAACCAATTTGTTTTGTGTTAGGAGCTTAAAGTATTTTTGTTACTAAAAATATATAGTTTTGCTTATTAAATAGAATACAACGTTTATAAATATATATTAGTAAATAACCTTAGTAAGATGTTTTGAGAAATTTATTAAAAAGTTTTTCCATTTTCGCACTTCACTCACTTTGTGAAGGTAAACACTTTTTATCTAATTTAATAAGTAATTAAAAGCATAGTGTTTTGATTTTAGTTCAATATTTCTATGTATACGCCTAAGTGCTTGTGACCTTAACTCCATATACAATAAACAAAGTAGTTTAACAGATTGGCAGGAGTAAAACATATGTACGTGTGACCGGTAAAAAAGTTTCATTGTTTATTGTTCAATTCATCAGCATATAACAATATATTTGCTATTATAATTAAAGAATAACTGTAAATTTAAAGTATTTTTGGTAGAAATCTTGCAATAAGGTGCAATAAATATTACTTCTGTCATATTTGGAATGGATTTGCTTCTGATTAGACACCACCAAAAATAATATAAATCCATTCACGTCCGTTCCTCGCAAGAATTGTGTCCTTTACGTGCTCGAGATACAGTATCTTCTAATACGGGCTTCGTGGAAAGACAATATTTATACATTAGTAAGGAGCAAGGATAAGGTCGCAGCAGTGCGCTTTGTGGATGTAAATACCTACTCGATTCACTCGCTTGCTCTAAGAATTTCCATAATTCATGTGACATGAAACTGTCTGTACAAGAATTTACACTTCAGTGAAACGTGAAAATGGAGAAGCTCTGGTTTATCACATCTCTTTGAAGCTACACAAAAACGGCACCGAAACGACGGGACGGACGTTGCGAGTTTGTTTTTGTGCTTATAAAGTTTAATATTGCCGAGTTGAAATTATAACTCATACATATTTGCATGAGGAATGCGACCTGTATAGTGCCGGGACGGGCGTGCGCGCCCGGAATTTTGTCAAAGTCGCTCCCATGACGTGTATCTCCGGGTTTTCTTCGGATCCCGACGGGCATACAATACGTTTGTTCGTTCCTTCGCATTCTCGCCCTCGCAATGTACAATGTTTACTACACTGAATGTTATCGGGAATTTGCATAATACGTATCTGAAAGTATTTCTAAAATACCCCTCCAAGGCGAGGTTTCTTCGTTTATTTGTTACTTACTGTTTTTGTTTACTTAGCTTTTATTTGATTAAATTTTTATGTGTGTGTAAATGAGCTACTTTAACAAAATAAACTTCAGTTTTTATATGTAATATGATGAGAAAATTATTAATAAACTGTGGATTTTTAGAAAAAAAAACTAGAACCTTTTTTATGACGAGTATTCTTTTTACAATAAGCTCGA
This sequence comes from Calamotropha paludella, assembly GCA_927399485.1. NCBI lineage: Eukaryota > Metazoa > Arthropoda > Insecta > Lepidoptera > Crambidae > Calamotropha > Calamotropha paludella. The sequence continues at coordinate 12,438,584 of OV656815.1, read as the reverse complement.
TAAGGATAATATATTATTAGTTAAATCATTGTGAGAGCCTCTTATTATCCCAGTAGACATTAAAAAACTTAATTTTTTTGGACCTTCCATATTATCAGAAGTTTCCTTTTTTTAGTTTTACATATTGTTCTACCAATCTTTTGATCGTATTGTTATCGTATCGTAAAAAAGAGTTGTTACAGTTTTAAATGCGAATAGCGTAATACTTGTTAGTGATTTTTGTGTCTTAACAAATCTGTGTGATTCGGTTGGCCGCCTCTCTGGGTGGCCCAGGAATTTTGTCAAAGTCAAGCCACCGCCGGATGCGGACAATACATCTTCATACTACATCCACGACCCCTGCTGCCACATTATTAGATTGAGGGACAACCGATTTGTATAAACTATCAGATTCCAATCGCTTCCCCTGATAAGGGTTGCTTAATAGATGTTGGTAACCGTATAATTGTTGCGTGCGTAAGATATTACACGATTGCGAGATAGAACCAAAACAATAATTTTACAGTTAATCTTATAAACCAGGGATACTTGTAAATTGATTTTGCTATTTGCAAATGTTAATTCATTACAACTAAGTTTTGTGCTGAAGTTTTATAATTCTGAAAGCCGTCTTTAAACTTAAAGGTGTATTAATCTTAAGAGTCTTGTCCAGTTTTTATTTGCAAAATGTGAATAAGTTCAATTACAGAATACAAAAAGACAATAATAAGCTTACAATGCTTTACGATGCTTTACTGCTTTATGCTTTACTTGCGTCCTTCAATTATGGTGATGTGTTAATTATAAAATAAGTGCAACCGAAGCTTATGGAGGTAACATATGAGTGTTATTATGTTGTAGGAACAAAATCTTTAGAAAACTTTTTTAACATTAGAAAGTCTATAATTGTTTTTTGTTTCGTATGCTATTCGAGTACACTTTTTTACTCTTTGAGTAATGTTTAAGTATTTATTTATTACGATTAGTGTAAGCATTATGATAAGTGGTAGTATGATGTGTTTATAAAAATAACGAATATAAAGTGAACACATACTGACTTATGGCACTATTTGCAGTTAAGTGTTATAAAAACCTAACCGAGAAACAATTATTAAACAAACTTTATAATTTGGACCATTTTTAAATGGTTATCAAGTTCCATTAAAAGAATCGTTTCCGTTCGATGAAACAATTCCAAGTTCGTATTCAGGCGACATTAAGTTGTTTTCTCTGGAAGCGTTGTAATGACTGTGTTTTCCTTTGTGTACGCGCCGTGTAGCCAGAATGCCCTCGATTAATATCGAACCAGCTATGAATCTGAAGCACCTTATGTCATTGACTTAAAATTCTTTTTCCAAACGAAGATTTAAAATGAAAATTATTTGCAAACATTTCGGTGCCAGTCTAACCGATTGAGAAAGAAAAAGATTTCACAGGAATAGAATGCTTTTAGATTTTACAAACTAGTCAGTTTAAAAGACCATATTAATGGTTTGACATGGGAGAATATTTTTAACAACTGTGCTCGATTTTTTATGATTTTTTACTTTTTAAACTTTATTAATGTTCAAAATTCTAGTTATTAAATAGACCAACGGATTATGAGCTAGTTATCTATATTTTTTAGAATTTCAATTAGTAGATCATTTTATTTTTACAATATTGATGTCTTAAAAGTAACAAAATACTATAAAGAAGAAAACATCCTATCAAAAACATATTTATTATACTTACTTTTATTTTGGTATACACATAAAATATTTTTTATCATTTTTATAGTCGGTGAAATGTGTTAAATATAAACTGTTCAGTTTAAAAATCTGGATGCGTGATGAATTTCTGCCATTTTCAAACTAAATATTCAATTTCAATCCTAAATAAACCTTTTTATTTTTATTTGTGCGTGTGTTAAAAACTTTGAGTAAAACTCGTGCACATTAGTTGTTATACTATCTGCACCCCCATATTTGACTACAATGCAGCTTTGAGTGCCATAGCTTTTAAGACTTAACTTTCAACACTGGTTCCATAATGCATTATTACTCAACCTTTAACAAAATTGTTTTATATTGGAAAGATCTGGATCGAGAAGTCTATAGATGAAACTATATACGCAAGTTTAGTAAGTAATGTAAGTAACGTAAGTAATGCGATAGACTAAAGGCATATGAGCTATGAATATAATTATAGTAGCTTGAGCCTAATTTACACTATTGCAATATCGTACAAACGAATTTAAAATCTTTTCAGAACGTCTATGAACATTTAAAAATATGGCTGTAAATTATTACAAGAATATTTTTTCTTAATACGTTTCAATAAATAAAATAATTAATTTGCTTTACTTGGAAAACGTCTTCGTTTAAATTAAGCTATTCAATTAGAATGAGTAGTAATTTCACTTAATTAAGCACCTTTTTGAACTTAAATAACCTTTATTTTATTATTTTGTAGAAAATAAAAAGATAAAGCCATAGAATATTTGATGATGTTGCATTCAATATTATTACTACACTAGAGTTACTTATTATTAATATCGCTGATAAAATCATTTCTGTAAAAAAACATGAAATTTTGGTCTAATTTAGTTATGTTCCACTGGTCTGGGCTAGGCTCGATTATTCAATACCATAAATACGTTTATTTTAAGGGCATTCCCTAAAGATTTAATAATGCATTCCAACGGGCATAAAGCTAGACTCAATTAAATTTCTCCTTCTTTGAAAAGTTTTCCTCGTTTTGAAGTAGCAAGCTTATCTCTTACTTGAGCATAATAGAATATTAAATATAAATAACTCCTAACTTATTTATCGATTTTTTTTATAAGGAGACGTACGTATTTTCCTTATCTCTAGAAATCTTTTTCAGGCAACCTTGAAATGAACATGAAAGGAAACATATTTCGCCAATTACTCATTGGCGAAACGTAGTGTACTTAATGAAACAAATTAATTTGTAATACATTTGAATAATCGCTAATTAAGGAAATAAAAAAAAATCTGTTTTGTTTTAATTGAGACACACTTCGATAGCCACTTCGACAATTCTTAATAGCTCTTCAACTTTTTATTCTTTTATATTAATTAGGTTTTACTCGCGCCTAGCTTTAATGTAGCCTTAAAAGTTCACTTACTGTTACTAGTTACTTAACAATATCCTTTGTTGCACCGCTGACAAAGTGTATGCAAAATTTATTAGTTAAGGCGTAAAAGTGGAACGAACAAACTTATTGTTGTGTTCCTAATATTTGTTACTAAATATTTTTTGATTCAAATCAGCGCTATTAAATCAGATACGACACTAAAAGGGTCAACAGAAACGATGGATTTTAGTCGTCGGAAATGCTATCAACTTTTCTTACGCCCAACTGGAAACGAGAGAGAAAACATTAGCGTTTTGGGCGCTTAAAGTCTGTTTGCTTTGACCCATAAGGGTGACTTTGATTGCCTTTTTGTTTTACAGATACTTCAAATAAATACTAATTTAGTTATTTTTTTCCAGATGGGTTTTCTCTCAGTGGTGATCCCACCAGATATTGCCGACGAGGATGGGTCTGAAGCCAGTGCGCCTGAAGGTGCTTCTGTAGAACTGAGGTGCACCGCTACAGGTGTTCCTGATCCTTTCATATCTTGGAGGAGAACGGAAGGACGGAACATTGTGTTTCGTGATGATGATGGCAAAGAGAACAGATGTAAGTTTCATACGGATTTTTTATCTAGAACAGATCATCATTATGTGTAACATTGACTTAAGTCTGCCTGTAAAAACGGAGCCTAGTCCGCCACTGCTTAGTTTTCCAGGGCAAATTCTACTATCAAAACTACGTCTGATCGGAATCGAAACTCACCTAAAATATGCTACGGCAAAAAATGGATGACGCTATGTTTAGCATTGACATTAATGATAGAGCGTCTGAAACAACAACCTTAGTAAGTTTTTTGGCTGAGTTATGACCCTAATTGTTATAAAACCGTTAACAATCCGAGTCGTAACTTAGCTTTCGATCTTGAGTAAATATGTTTTTGATAAAAGAATCGGCATCCTGATTTTACTGAAATGTGGTAAAGAGAGCTATTTCGTGTGTTAATTTTATTTTAAAATATTTTTTGTAACGGCATTTACAAATATTCTAAATTTATTTACACAAGCCGGGACTCAAAACAATAAAGTAATAATAATGAAATTAAAATTTGTGTCTTAATATCGCTGTAAGTTGAAAAAAAATGTCGTCTTTTAATTTAATAAAAAGGCAAGGGTTTTTCTTGGTAATTGCTAATCCGTTCTTAGAATTGGTCCTTCAATTTCAGATAATTTAGTCAGATGGAATCTCAATTCCATATTTTGTTTAAGCTTAATACAGTAATTCACAACTGAAGGCTGGCAAACATTATTATTACTCGAGTCTTATAAAAGTATTAGTTGTATTATGATTAAAATTATTTAGTTCAAAACTAAACAGAGCTTATTTTTGCAAGGACTTAGAGTTATAACAAATAAATAAAATTCTGTTTATGCTTATGATTTACACTAAAGTTAATTCATAATAGTATATCAGTATATGAATCATGTAAATATTAATAAACATAAGGCTCTACCTACACATCGTTACTGCGCGTAAGGGTACACTAATTAGTTTAAATAAGTAACTTAAGCTTTTTCACCTTTTTAAAATATTTACCAAGATGCACATAACATGTCAAACAAACAGACCTACCAGGTTATCTGATATATACAACTTAACTACTACTACATAATAAATAAAATATGTAATATTTATTTGTCGACATTGCATAAGCTTTACGTGAAATTGACTTTATGACTGACTCACTGACTGATTTGCAATGATTGCTGGAAATAAAGTTCTGAAGAAGTCGTATGTGTTATTTCTATTATACTCTTTAGAAGAAAACATCTCATGTTAAGCAAAAATTGATAGAGACAAACGCAATGGAAAATTAATAGAGTTTATACAATCAACATACCGATAATCTGACCTTAATACCTGCGCAAAAAAAAGCGAATATTGCTAGAGCAATATTACTCTGCGGCGATTTCTTAAGTAATCAATTTGATTCATCGCGCGAATTTATTATAGTCCCCTGCTGGTGTACTAAATTAAAGAGAATAATCGACTCATTCGCCTTGAAAGCACATAAAAAACAGAACATAAAACGTCAATTTTCCTTTGAATTTCATTCACATCGGTGAGATCCAACTAAGTGGTAAAAAAGAAACAAGGCTAATTTTGCATTCAAAGCCCGACGGGCGGGAGCAGGTGGTCTCGCGGTTAAAACATTGGAGTTTTATGGGACTTAATAAGATATTGTTGTAAGATATTGAACTGAGCCACGAATCTCGGAATGCGGGGGATGGCTCAATGTGCGACGACTGACTAATGTTCGAGTGTGGCCCGTTATAAATGTGTACTTCGATTACATGGGCTTTCGAGCACCCAGTTAAATGACGCCATAAGTTTTAAACGTTTCTCCATTATCTATTTCAGAATAATATTCTGTGTGTAAATGACATATTCTTCATTAGCAGGGGTAGGGCTGGCAAGTTGAATGTAATGGATTAAATGTATTGATCTCATTAATTTTCTTTTAAGTACATGTCCGGAATGCTAGTACTGCTCAAAATACATCGTCTTATTATTAGACGTATTTTTATCGAACTTATTTTAAAAATTGTCTAATTTATCTATTTATAAGAATTTTGTTTTGCCTTACTCTAAAACATAGATTTTCCATTTCACCAAAAATCTATTATTATTAAAATGTAGATTTTTTACAAAATGTAAAGTGTGTTTTCGTCTATTTTTAAGATCCGATAAAATAAAGCTAAGCTTCTTAGCAGTTAAGCACCTGCATATTTTTCCTCCAGCGTCCTGTCAAATAGACGGTTGACATTTTTATATTATAAAGGTAAGTGGATCTTGGTGCTATGTCTGAAATTCATTTCCGTGAAAAAAACGTATTCAAAGAACTCAATTACTACTTAAACAAAATTTCGTTGCTATCCCGGTTTCGGCAGGAAATTAAAGGAACAACTTAGTGAAAATCAACATAACAAAAGCTTGTTGCCTCTCGTAGTTATAATGACCTACCCTTTACAAGTCAAAACTGGAAACAGAAGGTGAAAAGGCAAGAGTTTAAAGCAATTATAGGACTAGTTGTTTTAACACATACGCACAACGGTGTCCTTTAATCGGCTGTAATCCGCCATTCTAATTTATGTTTTAAAGCGTTACGTTAAGGGTGGCATTATGTCTTCCCACAGCCAATTTAAACCTTTCAGGGTGGTGTTTTACGAATTTGACCCGTTTTATTTAAGCCATTAAGCGTAAACAAAAGACTGGCCAGCTTCTGTAACCGGAGAAATGTTGTAATAGTTAACAGAGTGGTGGTGCGCTCCCGACTTTATATTAATTGAATGTGTTAACAAGCTTTACTGAATGGAAAAGATTTGCAGTAGAATCAAATAGCGAAAATTTCTATACATTGCAGGTTATATATTTTTTGATCCAGTACCAGTTTGCAGGCTTCATCAAATTAGGCCTTTTTAAAATTAAAAGTGACCGATTAACATCTGCCTATACTCAGAAAGGCGCTGTTACTTATCAATGCCTACATACCGTCTTTTCTTAACTAAGATCAATATCCTAAAAAGTTGCGGGAAATGTTTTAAAAATACATTAAAGGAATCGAGGAGGACTTATTTCCTAAGTTAAATTTTTTTGGGAGTTATACAAACAATAAGTGAGTTACTAATGATACGCCTAAATACATATAGTATAGTTATACCGCAAATAACTGTACACAAATTGTTGATCTGGTTGCAAAGTATTTCTCTTTAGTTGATAGTCTTGAATCTATATCACATTATCATTTTGAATTTGAATCCATTTTACTTAGCATTATACACATAAGCGAGGCATTAGTGTTGAAAGTTTTAAAGGGAGTTAATCTTTCTAAAAGTGCTGGACCTGACGAAATTTTTTCTATATTTATCCGATTCTGTGCACAGGCTTTAGCAAAGCGACTAGCTCTTTTATACAATATGTCTCTAAAAAGTGATACTTGTCCATCTCTATGGAATATAGCTAATGAAGCTTCAATATATAAGACCGGTGACAAGGGTAATGTTGCAAACTACTGTCCTGTTTATGTGCTTAGCTGGTTTGCAAAGATTTTTTGAAAGTATAATTTACGACCGTCTTTATAATCACGTGCCTTAGTATTTTCAACATGCATTTGTTTCGTTATGATCGACTTCTAATGTTCAATATTAGGGTTCAAATGGATTTAGTGTATATTGATTTCTCCAAGACATTTGACCGCGTTAACCATCACATGTCTTAAATAAATTGTATCACTTAGGAATAGATGGAAGCCTTCATCGTTGGTATATGCTTCATATCTCCCCAATCGTTCACAACTGGTAAAGTAAAATGGTTTTAATTCAGTGCCATATTCGGCTACGTCTGGCATTTTCAGGGATCTAATTTGGGCCCTTTATTGTTTTAGAGTTTCATAAATTATTTGTTAAATTTCTTTAGTAGTAATTGTTTAGCCTATGCTGATGATAGTAAGTTTTATCGACAGGTTAAAAACTTTAATGACAGTAAATCTCTGAAAGATGAAATAATTATTTTTTTAATTGGTTTACTAAAAATTAATGTCAAACAATGAGTTTCAAATAATATTTCCAATTCAAAAAATAAACATCAAATAGTGTATAATTACGCTATGAATGGAGTAGTCTTAGATGACGTAAACGGTGTTCTAGATCTAGGTTTATTTTTATATTCAATTTTATCGTTAAAGGAACGTTTTTGTAGTAAGGCTAAATGATTGCTTGCTTTTATAATAAGACAATCAAATTCATTAAAAAACCCAAATAAATAGTTATACTTTATACAAAAAACATCTCTCGCGCTAACTATCAACAAATCGAATGTGCAAACCTTCGAATTAGTAGGGATCAACATATGAAAGAAATGTTTTACTCATGAACAACTGTATGTTGCCCTATCGCGTGTCGGAGCTCCTGAAAAACTATTTATAAAATCATCAAATATCATATACAGGGAAGCTTTGACTCAATAAGTTTAATGGCTTATGTTTTGTAGATATGATCTTTTTACAAACATTTGAAATAACACTAAATTAAAGTATTAAAAAATAACAAAAAAAGTCATTTAAATAACAATATCATTTTTTTTAATGTCCTCTTTGTTAGTAATCCCAGACGCAAAAAGAAGGGTGTATAAGTGTGTGTTAAAATTTATAATTTTTGATATTTTTGTCAAATAAAGAGCGAGCCGCTAGTTTATAATAATTAGAGTAGATTCAAAATCTAATGTTTAAATAATAACAGTTACAAATGAAAAAAAAAATAAGTGTGTTAACGATACAGCGTCTAGATGTGTTAGTCGCTTGGTAAAGCGCAAAACAGCGATTGTAGCGTCTTTATTAAAAATAGGTACATTTTGAAAATGGTGAGTTTGGTTGACAGTGAATTCGGTCCTTTGCCAGCATGGTCTGGATGTAGACCTTGAAATACTTAAGAGAACCTGTAAAACAAAAGAAAGTTATGTAAAAAAACTGTTCACGACGACGTGTACGCTACAGTCCAGTGAATCAATGAGATATGCCATATAAAAAACCGCATTTACCATCTACTGGGTACTCATTAAATTTAATCCTAAGTTGAAAGTAAAATATAAGAGTTAACAAACCACCTGAAGAATATTCGAGTCCGAATAACTGAACAATTGTCACCATCCGAATTAAAAACCTGAATCAAATCACAAGAGGAATACCAGAGTGCGATAAGAAAGGAGAAGTCGACTTAACTGAGGCCAAAAGACTTTTAAACCGCCAATTTGTCAATCCAGATAAATACCGATGGTAACATGATTTTTATTAAAGATTTTTTACAGATTTTCGCGAAGGCATAGAAATAAAAGATTCAATGGATAACTCACCGATAAAATAAGGAATCCTAATTGTGTTGGTAGTTTTAAAAATAATATGTTATCTGAGACCATGCTTATTACATTTTCATTACAAAATAGACATCTATTTTCTGTAATTTTGTGATTGATGTTAAAGTTAACAAGCGCAAATTAATTGGCTATCTGGGGAAGCGTCAGTGAGAGTCACAATTGCCTTAATTAACTTCGTATCTTCACATATTACATTGCAATTAATGAATTCTGCCTTTCATTATACAAGTTACTACACTTTTGAAAATAACTCCATTTATTTTTTTCCTTACATATGTCATACCATTTATCTATTTTAAATTAAAGTACATAAATGTGTGACAACGGTTCTTATTAACTCTAATGAATTCAACAAACACATTATAATATTTTTGTTACTGAAACATTTATATACTAGATTTTTATGTAAAACAGTTTAAAAATTCTTCTCGTTTTAATAACCTGACACGTTTGACTGGTATGTTTATTATTTTCAGGCAATAATAATTTTGACTAACACATGTTTTAATCTAATGCTAGTTATCTTTCTTCATATCCCTCTCTATATCCCTTCATTGAGATATGTGCAATGGGACAACTTAAAAGTCTTAAGTACCAAAACTTTTTTTAAATTGTTTTGAGATTCATATAAGAAAAAATAAACTGATCTCTCACTATATATTATAAAACAAAAGTCCTCTTCCGCGTATGTCTGTCTTTCTGTTTGTAATGAACTTATAAACTACTGAATGGATTTTCATGTGGTTTACACAAATAGAAAGAATGATTACTGAAGAAGGTTTAGGTATATAATTGGAGCGGAGCGAAGCGAAGCTCCCATGGATCAGCTTCAATGGCGCAATGTCTGTTACGCCATAACTTCCAGAGTTCTTAACCGATTTTAATATTTTTTATGGTGAATCAAATCAACAGGTTGATTTGAACAGTTGAACAACATCAAATCAACAACATGGTGACGGAGCCCGAAATTTGAAATTCGCAAAAAAAAAAAATTTTTATGTATTACGTTCCGCTCCAATATATGGTGCTAGCGTAGCTTTATGCTTAGCGACTGCATCACCTAGTTTATTATAGGCTATTGTGTAAATTGTTTGAAATATAACGATAATTGTTGAAATAGTCTGTAAAAATTAAGCCGCCCCTTAAGATTTAACAAAAAATTAATGGTGGGATATTTCTCTTTTATCTTTTACCGTCAGTAAACAGACTGAAAATATTATTTATTTAGATGGTCTTGGAGGTACGGGTAAACATTTTTAATAAATTTACTATTAGAGCAAAAGTAAGATCCGAAAGACAAATTGCCTTTACTGTGGCACATATAGTAGAGCTTTAGAGCGAAATTATGCCTACATGTTTTGTCGCTTGATACGACGAATATATGGAATAAAACATAATATAATTTTATTATGTAGATATTAATTAACATGAAAACAAACTAAAATATTTAAATTCAAATTTTTAAAAGGTAGGCAAAATGCGATTTGACGTTCAAAGTTCCACAGCAAAAAATTAGCGATGACGGCTCGAGCATTTGTGATATTGTAAAACAAAGTTACGCCGGAAAATAAATAAAATATTACAGTTTGATTAGTTATTTGGATAGAGGCTTCTGTGTTTTATAAAACATCAGTTGAGGCTTTAGACATGATAATGCGAGAATAACGCAACAGTAACTGTCCGATGAATAACTGCACTGTTTTATTCTTAAGAGATTTCCATCAAATTTTGTTTTGTTTTCAACTAGGGGGACGAGAGGCGATGAAGTCAATGCATCGCTCAGATGATCGTATCTTTAAAATAAATAATAAAACTATGCAATGGTAAAAGATTCAAAGTAATGAATTAAAACATATTTTCATCGAATGTTCAATAGAAACTAGGAACGGAACTGGTGAAACTGAGTTTTTAGTAAGAATTCTTACGATACCCTGAGAATTACATTTTGAACCTCAGAATTGCCTTTATAAGTTTAACATGTGACATGGAACCTATAAAGATGATATGTTCGTTTTTATACGTAATCAGGCAGAGCCAACGTTGTAGATATACAGAAATATTTTAGTTTGTTTTCATGTTCATTAATATCTACATAATAAAATTATATTATGTTTTAATCCACATATTCGTCGTATCAAGCGACAAAACATTTAGGCATAATTTCGCTCTAAAGCTCTACTATATGTGCGCAGCCAGGGTAGTTTGCTAGTTGATAATAAATATGGGATATATAAAATAGGAAAAACAACAAAGATTTCGATCTTGCGGAACACTAGCAGTTAAAATTATTTCTTATAGAGATTACTCCCGTTCTGGGTATGAAAGAGAGCCAGTCTAGCATCAACGATAAGAAGAAGAAGGCGGTTATCATTTGCTATGTGAAACTGACCTTTACTCTGAACATTTTTATCAAAGGATATTTAATAGTGTGTTTTAAAATCTAAATAATGTAGCATAAATAAGAAAATTATCAAATAACTTCTAAAAGTAATGCTGCTGATTTTTTTAAATATTCGATTTGTTGAATAAAATAATTACACTCGTATCTCCTATATTTCATTACCATATACACTGAAAATGCAGTTTTGTAATGCAGAAAGTTATTATCGGCAATATAGTGATGTCATAGATCAAAGCAAAATGACTGGTTGTTGACGTTTTTATACGTAAACACTTTATATACTAACATACCTAAATAAATAATATTCACAGAAATGATTTCCAATATCTCGTAACTGCCCTGACTATTCATTTAAATCAGTTTGTATGTGTATGTAGTCTAAATTGATGGCTATTTTATTTAGAGCATTATTGGTGGTAGTAGAGGATCTTGAGTATAAGTGCTAATGCGACAGGTACGTGGTAGGGGTCATCATCGAAAAGTTGGGGCCCGTTGGTGCTGTACAACAATGGTATAGATTTTTTTTCTCAATTTTGGTCTGGCACAACGTCAATCCGAGGGGCGTTTTTTTTATTTGTTGTGATTGCTCCCTATAAGTGTAAGAAACAATTGATTAACTTTAACGTATTTTGCATCCTTTTATTAACGCTTTACGACGTAAACAAAGATAAAAATCTAGTTATAGGAATTAGTACCACATAGTTATACTTGTATCCCTGACTTGTTATTGTTTTAATTACTCATTATCCGTTAACTTTTCTTTCCTTGTTTAATTTTAATTCAGCAGAGAATTATTTGGATATATACGTATATAAATTTATAAGTTTGTTTTTAAAGTCAGTGTTAAATTGATGTGCTTTTACAACTGAATTGGATATCAGATTTATGATGTCACAAACTGTTTTGAGAATACCCTTAGTTTGAAATGAAAAAAATAAATGTTAACACAAGCGTTTTCAAGTCCAAGTTGATATCTTTCCAATTGTTCTCGTTGCTTACATTTGAAAATTTTAAATAAAATAAGCTCCGCTTTTTTCTTACATTTCGTTGCTGAAGTATGATTAAACGTTAATCCTTAATTCATTTTTTATAAGTAATTTTAAAAGTCCTCCCTGAAGAGTTAAGGCGTAAAATATAGAGCGGGGGTTAAATTGGAAAACAATTAGCCTTAGAACAATAATAATGGAATGGGTATATCAGAGCCGTCGTCTGGGCTAACAAGTTGCCAACGACATGTCGCAACCCAAGTTTATAACCCGTTAATAAAACACAATTTCATACAGGGCCGCTTTTGATATTACGCGCTACGTAGTGAAGCAGTATTTTATGCCCGTCCCCGAGATTTAAGGCACGTCTGGTAATATAGCGATTATAGTAGAGCAGGGTGAAGCGGAGCGACGTGAAATACAAGTGGCCCCTGCTGCACTTTAATGCGTTAAGCTTTTCGACTTCCTATGCCTTGGTATATAGCATTAAGAAAGTTCTTGTGTGTGTTTGTGGATATTTGTTTCTCTATATAAGTAAAATTAACTTTGGTCTTGCAAAACGAGTGCGAAAGTGTACCATTTATGTTACGAAAACTCTGCAGGATATATTCAAGCATGGAATGCGAGATTAAACGATAGGAGAAGGAAACGTCTGCAATAAATAAGCAGCGCTCTGTGGTATTTACGACAGAATATTCAAGATTCAAATTCAACTATTGTTAAAAGCAGTTGTTTTAATAAAATTAGATTTTGCTTACCTATGTGGATATAGAGAAATCAGAAACTGAATGATTATACATCTATATTGTTTCTTTTTTTTTTGGCTTATTTAACGTCTTAAAGATATATTACAAATATTTTATTTTTAATTACGGCGTAAAGAAATCCACAACTCAACGGTTTTTCGCAACGCTGTTCAAAACTTGCGTTAAGATTAAATAAATACACAAAAAAAAAGAAATTCATCAACTCTTTTGCAAGGAATAAATAAGATGCATTTCAAAGTCCTAAAAAAAGAACTTCTTCAATTCGTACCTATAATTCAACCATGTTAAACTATCCACAAGATCTGTAGGTATTTGATTAATCAAACGCGGTACTAAGTATGTGGTAGTACTTTTGCCGTAGACATTATACGTTTTCGTTATAAGAAGTTTATTTCAAAAGATCTCTCTTCCAGTTCGGACACTATTATCAATTTTTTAGTTCATTTGTTTCCGAGTCGAACATTAGTCAGCTGTTACGAGACCACTGCAAGTTTTATGCTTAATGAAAGTACTTTATTTATTGATTAAATTACAGATTTATTTTTTGAATCAAATGATATTTCTCTATCTGACAAAGTTCTCCCTACAACAGCAAAAACAGACGAATTTTATTTACACGGTACAACTTAATATTTTGGTAAGTTTGCTATGATAAGTAAGTAAAACTAGTTTGTAAGCATATAAGTAACTGTTTCGATGTGCGATTGCTAATTATAAATTTGTATAACTGCACCGCTGTATTCACAGCCACAGCTTTAGTGAGGGTATAGCGAAATAACAATAAGGCGATAAATTATTTCCATTTAAATTTAATTTGGCAGCGGTCGTTAAATGCCAGATTGTGCAATGTTTTCATTAAAGTGTTACGCCGAGATTAGCGATGGCGGCTCATATAATTAAGGTAAGATGAAAGCGCGTGGGAGCGATCTCAGATGTAATATACGGGCTTAAGTTTCCCTAAGCTGCACGGTTTGTATGTGACACTATAAATGCGCTGACTAGTTAATCCAATTACACGTTCTGCAAAATAAAGTTAAGATTAAGTTAAATAACTGTAAAATTTTATTTACTTTATTTTGACAACTGAAAAAATTATAGATCACACACACTTTTTTCTAATTTCTCCCAGCCTCTGCGCTCAAACACTATACAGGTTATTAACCCTGCGTTAACTTTTGTCGATATCGATCGATCGATTAGTAAAAAGAAGACGGAATGTTCTAGTGATGGTGTCACGGCGAAACAAGAGAGATCTCTGAAGGCTGCGCTAGTGACAACAAAGAAAACGCACGCCTTATTTGTAGTACGATCTATCTACTGTCTATCATGCACTTTCGGTGATAAGAAGCTAACACCGATACCTATAATATTTAAAAAAATGTCAAGAAATTTATTCCCTATTGCGAGAAACAACTCACCAATAGACATTCTCTTAAATAATTAATGCATCACTCATCGTGTCAATTCAGTAAACGAAAATAGGTGAAGGTAATCAGAATATATAAAAAAACCTTTCATCTGATTAATAATGCAGATGATACGTGTCTTTTGTTATTCGATTCTGCTTAATAAGTTAGAAAAGCATGTTTCAAACACCATTCAATATCGTTGATATCAACGAAAGTATTAATTTGGAGTAGAAATTTTATCCTGCCACCCTTTTGTGTTGGCGATGGAACGTAAAAAAGGTAATGAATGTGAGCAAGACAAAAGAAGATCGTATAATACGGCGAAATGAAAAAAAAGTGGTATGATAAAGTGACATAAATCATAATGACAATTTATAGCTCGATTCTAGCTATCTTATTATATTGAAGCTAAGAATGAACTAGGAAGGTACTTCTGCATATTCAAAAGGTAGATTTTAAAGTTTCTAACGAGATAAATGAAATACTAAATTGCCTTTACTTAACCAGCAATTTATTTATTACAAAAAATTAAATAAAAAAATATATTTATAAACCCACATATTGCCATCGAAATTAATATTTTAATACAATTACTTGTAAAGAGATTATTATCTTACCGTTTTTATTTTCACAGCTCAGATAACATTATAATCGGACCCAGATAATTCATAATACTGTTATAATAATATTTACTTGAAACTTATTCAACATTTGTGCGAATAATAAAACATAATTTAATTTAATCATTTTCATTATCATTTAAGTCGTAAGACGGCCACTCGTGGATGGAAGTCTAAAAAAAGGGTGGTTTTGTCCTTATCTCTACACGGGGCAGACGGTTTGGAGATAGCAATAAAAAACCATAATTCAGAAAACGCTACTGCCTATTTCGTGATCTACGATAGATGTATAGGCGGTTTTAATTACGCACATAATGTGAAGGTTTAGTACTAGTCTACTTCGTTGGACAGTACATAGATATTCAAATTAAATATACTGAATAGAAAAATATAATATGTGCTATAGTTAAAAAAACTATGTCGTTTATTATAAAATCAATATAATACGCTTTATCTTAGGCCGCGATTTCTAAGGCTGCTACAACCAGGGTGACGGCCGTGAAGTAGCGTTGACGACTTAGGAGGCACTCTTCGCACTACAAACTGGTCTTCTAATTTAATTTTCAAAAGTCACAAAAAAGAACCCCCATATAGGTATTTTAAGTTTTAAGCCTAGGTGACGAACAATTGGAACATAATATATTCTATGGGACGAGTTTGATTTATGATGACGGCGACTTTTTGTGTTTCCATCGCTCGCCTCATGAAAATATACTCCACAAGGCGAGTGATGGAAACGGTTGCAACCGCAACCAAAGGAGAAACCTTTCAGCAAAATACCTATCCCAATAATATTACGGAAATAGTATAATACTATTTTTAATTTACTTTTTTGTTTAGCAGTGGACAGTTTCATGGGGTCAACTTTGTCGTTGCGCAACCTTCGGAGGTCGGATATGGGCTCATACTTATGCATCGCCGCCAACGGCGTTCCCCCAATCAAGAGTCGGAAATATGAGGTCTTAGTTTTTTGTAAGTATTTAAAATATCTTTGTCTTTTGTTACTGTCATACGCATAATGATAAGAGTGTGCAATCGAACTGCGTGAGTTTATTTCACCTTCTATATACTCTTACCGGGAGTATGCTTAACCTCTACAATTGCCAGTCATAAGTCAGGTATGCGCTTTTAATCATCATAAATACAATCAAGGAGTAAAAAATTACATACATATGTAATTATGCGTATTCACGGATGGCTCATTGGGTTCAGCTGGCAATGGTAGAGGTTGAGCAACTTTCGCAAAGGCTGGTTATAGTTTAGGTGATCAAAATATTTACACCTTAAACTCTTTCTTGCGGTAAGTACGTTAATTCGTTGGTCTCTGTTACAACAATAGTCTTTAGCCTACCAATTCGCACTTGGTCTACGTGATGGGTAATGGCCCATTATCCCTGTGGCATTTCCATCCATAGCGTCTGTGCTGCAGCTGTAAAGACATCAATAGGCTTGTGACTATAGTCTGTAATTTCAAGTACATAAACTTAAAATTAAACCCGCTCCATTGTCAGTAATTGCTTATCACTACGATTCAATGTGATCTGGAGTAAGCCCATTTTTTTACAATGCAATAGATGGTTTTATTTTATTTATATGTATATTATTCAATCGTAGTGTTTTAAATCTTATATTTTGATTAAATAAGTATGATACAAAATCATATACATTGGTCAAGCTTTTGAATTTGTTCAATGGGAATTAGAAAAAATAAGTTTTTTATATAAATCATTATATTAATCGAAGTCTAGATTAAAGTTGGAGACGCAATAAAACTGGCAAACACCTCTAATGATTATTAAGGTTTTCAAATATTTAAATTCATGACGTTTTCTATTTACCTTATATATTATGTGGGCCTACACTCCAGACTGTATTTGATCTGTGAATTTTTGATGATTTTTTATATTTAAAAATCCTTATAGTAAAACTGAATACTAGCGACGCTTAAACAAATGAGTACATTATATTTGCATTAAAGAAAGTTCAGAAAGTTTTTACAATTGAAACTATAGAAGCAAGTTATGAAATTTCCAAACAGTCAAAGTTATGGTTAACATTTTAAAAGGCGGTTGAGTTTTAGCATTTAACTTCGATACAATAATTCTGTTTCCGTTTGGGAAGCAATCTTTCTTCAGTTCGTGTAATGCATCTTGTGACCGGCGCCGTACTGGTCGTGATAAAGCACGGCTCGCTAGCCGTCCATCACGGCCATAGTTATGCAAACACATAGCTTACGACTTGCTGTGTAAAGTATTTTTTTATATGCTTTTCTATCATGGTACGTCATTGATAAAATTATAAAATAGTACATTTGACAGTCCTTTACATTTAAGAAAGAAAAAAACGGTACAATATGGATATAGTTAAGCTAATGTGATATTAACGAGATATGATAAAGATTATTTATTATTTAGGCTATTAATGGTATCCATAAATGAATATTTTACAATGGATAAAATTGAAAAGAAAACTAAAACCTACATACTGGAAACCTCAAATGAATTTGCGTAAAGCACATTTAGAACTTATTCAGGAGAAAATTTGGGAGGCTTTGGAAAACAGAGTACTTATCTAACTTCGATCCTTAACGAAACTTTTGGACAGCCTTGTGTTAACTTAATTGAGTTCACTTAATTTATAGTTAACCTTTTTACTTTGATTGTCCCTTGTATTCATTTTAGTAGGAGGTAATAAAAAAACAAATCATAACAGATACAGTCGTGTCAATAATTACTTATCACTTAAGACACGTTGAACCCATTTCAACAGTCGTTGACAGTTTATTTAAAAACATTTTCCTATTAAACCTGTGTAAAATAATCAGCCTTTCAAGTTGCTGGTATAATTAATACTTCTAAATAGGTATTTATAATAAAAGCGAGCAGTTACATTTTTGGATTGCAATTATGCATAGGTCAATGTGTTGATAGGACATTGTCGTTTAGACATTCCTAATGACATATAGATTATTTAGCTAGATGAACTGTCGACTAAATATATATTTGGACACGAATTAATGACACGACAATATTGCGAATTAAATTCTTTTATACTTTGTCCACTGTAGGATGATACTTTTGACAGGTGTCACTTCGTTATTGCTACGTACTAAGGTTGCGTTTGTTTTCTTATGTTTAGCCTGATATTGCAATAGCAACTTTATACCCTCTATATAGGTGTCAACTGTCAAAAGTATCATCCTACATTGGACAAAGTATAGCTATCATGATTCCAGCGTCAATTGAAATCCATATTATTTATTTTATTCCTTGTCTAGTCCAACCCATGATTCGTGTGGATAGTCCAGTGGTGCTCCGGTCCGTGGACATGCAAGTAAGCCTCCAATGCTACATAGAGGCGTCTCCCAAGTCACTTAACACTTGGCAACGAGGCAAATCACAAGCAGGTTAGTTTATCATAATTATATTCGCTATGTGCAAAGTGGGTGGTGGGGACCGTCAAATCGATCGCAGCGCGCGATGTGACAGAAATGTGAAATAACTCTGGACTGTCATGTATCAAATTGCAATATTTTCATACAATTTCATACTAATTTGAATTTTTGAGAAAAAACGTTAAAATTCGCGATATGGGTCACAGTGTTATAAAGTGTAGAAACAGGCGGGAAAAGTTTTTCCCATTGTTGTTCGCTACTTGTTTTTGATAAACTTTCTTCTGTGTTGATATAATGTATCAAAGCAGCAATATGTTTGCACTTGCCACTTTGAATATAAACACTCTCGCACTTAACATTCGTAACGACACGTTCATCATTTATCTGGAATTAAAATTAACATTAAATTAATTAATATAAGTTGAGGTGCACTAACTCAAAAATACAATACTTAGTTCGTACACTTCCGCGCACATTACGCATTTGCATAAAACACTTTTTACGGATTTTGCACATATTTTTTATAATGGTTGTCATGTTCACAATATTTTAATCGAGCACGTTCCTAATTGTTAAAATTGTTTTATGCATATCAAATTGTTTTATTTTTACATTTTATTTAGTTATTAAATTCTCACTACGATTATATTGTATGTAACTGAGTAACAATGTGTGTAAATTACACACATTGCAAGACCTGATGATGAAGTTAGCTCTTTTTGCAAATAATAACAGTAAGATGGAGGTTGGTCCCCCTGCCCGAGTTTCTTTCGCCAGTTCTTCTCGGAAGGGCTCTCCCAATTTCCGAGTAGTATACAATGTAATCATAGTGAGAATTTAATAATTATTTTAAGGATTAAATATAAAATAAAATAAAATATGCGCAAAATCCGGAAAAAAGTGTTTTATTGAAATGTCAAAAATACAATTTCAATAAGTAGATATGAACTCACTTTAAATGATGTTTCGAAGGGATTATGTGTAACAGTAAAGACGTTTGTCTATCAGAGCTTATATTAAGTAGCTTTGTCCGTTGGTTCTAAGCTCTTCAACGTTTCTCACATGCTGTTCTAATACTATTTTTTCCTTTTTGCATAGTTTGAGGTTGGAAATATATATCATGTTCTAGCGATTCAAATCCCGTACGTATTATAACATACCATTTTTTTGTTAAGGTAGGAAAATCGGTTATTAATATGCACCAACTTTTTTAGATATTTTTATTTAATTTCGCTGAAAAACAATCCGGAAATCGTTATCAAACAATCCAGTTGCCATTATTTGACAGAACTCAAGTCCACAATAATTGTGGTCACTAGAGGCGCTGTCATCGCGCACACAGCGAATAGTACCATTTAAAAAATAAATAAAGAATGCACTAATTATTAAGTTCATTCTGAAACATAGTTTTCATTATATATGTTTTTTTCTAATACAAAGAATTTATAATTTTATGTTAGCCAACAAATGTTGGGTTAAAATTGTGTCTTTACAAACACCCCGAAGATAAAAGCGATATTATTTTAATAGAGTTTTATTTTTTATTTCCCTAAAATTATAAGTAAAACAAAATAAAAGAACGTTGAAATCTAGCTTTTTACTTTCATAGCCAGTAAATTTTTCGTAGTATTTATTTACTATATGCAAAAGGTTATCCTCAGCGAAGTGATAGGTTTTCTTTCGTTTACTAGACCAAAGGCAACTTTTGTTATTTACAATCATTTAACAAAAATCTGAGCTATAAAACCTATTTGTTGCTGGGAGTATATTGTTAGAAACGACTGTAAGTTACAATAATAAAAACAAGAAATCAAACTTAAGATTTTTATAGTTTCATGCCATAACAGCGCTAAATAAGAACAAATGATACCCGTTAGATCACAACAATATGCTCTACAAGTAATTCAAAGGCCATACATCTATTTATATTTTCAGAATATTAACCCTTAATATTACCCTTAACCCCTTATTATTTATTAACTTCAATTTATATAAAAACTTCTGTTTTACTTCTTAACATTATTAATATAATTTGTTGAGTAATTTTGGGGCTTATTCCAAAAGAATTTTAAGAGAAATTTTCACCAATAATTACTAATTACCTTTGTGTCAATTACTTGAATTTGAAAGGCATAGAAAAATGTCTTGTATTAATTTAGCGCTAATTGTATTTATTGACTGTTGGTGAAAGTTGGATACAAACAGATATACAAATATTCTTATGGTATGGTTATTAAAGATTATATTATAACTAAAAGTTTTCAATTACATTTTAGTTTCTTTAAATATTTGTGGACTAATATTAGGATTTTAGGGTTATCATATTGATAGTTTAACAGCAACAGGACTCTGAATCTCAGTATGCCCTGAATGCATAAGCAAATGCTGAAGCGCCAAAACTTAAGATGAAGTGACTCTTTAAAGTGAAAATAATGTTATATAATGCACTTGCTGGTTCATACATTCATTATGGGTTAAGTAGCTATGGTCTAACTCACAAAACATACACTAACTTAAATTATAATTCCAATTACGAATAATTAAAACAATTGTTATTAAAAAAATTAAAAAAACATTCTACGGATGAAATAAAATTATTTGTTTTTTGTGAAATATCAATTTCCAATTTCAAAAATTCCTTTTAAATTGAAACATTTTTAGTAAAAACTTTAAAAAATTGAATTACACTTCATTCACTCGTAGAATCGCTCGAAACAAACTTTTTACGACGAAAGCGAATAATGTCTACGGCGAGAGAACTACCGCTTACCTCGTCCCACGCTTGATTATTCAACTACTTGCAGATCTCGTTGATAGTTTAACTCAGTCGAATTTAAGGTACGAATTGAAGAAGTATCTACTTTTGTAGTACTTTAGAATGAACCTAGTTTACTCCTTGTAAAGGAGTTGGTCAATTTTTTTTTCTTGTATATTTATTTCACCACAACGCTCGTTTTAAACAGCGTTGCCATAAAGGCTGTTATTAATAATAAGTTTAATACGTTAATAAATGAAAAAAAGTCTCCAATCTTATATCCTTAAATCTGACAACGACGAGAAAATTGCCAAATGAAAATTCCCTAAATAATAAAAACATGTTTCATGGCATTAAATAAAATGTTCTTCTTAGTGAAATATGTAGCTATAGTATCTTAAATAAATAAACTTTTAACTTAAAAAGTAACTTATTTTATATTTACACAGTAAACAATAACAAATATTTTACAACGCCAAATATTCGTAAACATGTGAATTGTTTTGAATTAGGTATATTTATTTATCAAAAGACTTTTGTTAACAATCATAATAGCCTATTAATCACTAACCGGTTAACATAAATACATTTGTGTTCTATGATATAACTTAATTATAATTTTTATGTTCTATGATATAAGAAAATTAAGGAAAACGAACCTGATTTTAGCCATTATTAATAAATAGATACGCAATGCATAATAGCATATGAATTTATTGATAATTACAAATACACTAAATGATTTTATAATAAAGGTAAATGTAATAGAATCCAATATCAACTGAGAAAGTTTTATTTTTTCTGTAAATTGATGTGCTGTTGTTTGCAAATCACCGGCGATAGTCGAATCAATGGTACGTTAAAAACATGCTATACTTTTTACGCATTTTTCATTGAAAATATTTACGTTTGGTATGGTTTGTTGAAAACGCAAATCACACAGGAAATAAACTGTCTTTTAAAAACTTGGTTTTATAAAATTACAAAATTGCGTTATTAAATATATAGTATTGGCTATTTAACGATTGTGCCTATGTCAACTATCTGAAATGAAATACGAGTACATATAATAGAGTATTGAATGAATAATTATAGCAGATACATAATTATACAAAGAAAACTTAAGATAAGATATTCATTACGTTTAACTACATATGCATTTGTACATTGTCCTAGGTGTAAAACTTCTAAACAGTTCCAAGTACGTGATAACAGAACAGACAGCGAACGAATATGCACTTTGGACTAATCTGACAATAAATCGATTGAAGAAAAGCGACTTCGGAGAATATTCGTGCTCATCCGTTAATGGATATGGCAGAGCTGAAGGAACTGTTATTCTGAAAGGTAAGTTCTGTCGCAAAAATAACCCAAATATTTTTTTAACAAATTGGCTGGATAGGAGGGCACGTAGTTAATTAATTTACTTTTAATGACTTGGTAATAAATATAACTTTTTAAATTGCGTTTGTAAACGCAAGGGTTTATTTCAGTTTTTTTACTGAATAAATACAACAAGTCATTTTAGAGCGCTGATCTAATTCACCATTGATATTTTTTCATTGATTGTAACACGAACAATATAACAAGAATATTCATAAATATAATTAATAATAAAAAATATAAAACTATATCTACAGTATAAATATTGTGCATTTACAATATTAAGTTAACAGAAAAATTGTTATATTTGACATTTTACTGAACTTCGCCAATGTTGGAAAATTGTTAACAAAATTAGTAAAATTAAATTATTACTATCAACAGAAACGCCACAGAGGACGACCACAACTACGACAACAACTACAACGTCTACAACATCAACAACGCCACCGACGACCACAGTCGCGACGACCACGCGGCCGCCGAAACGACACCTGAAGAAACAACTCGAACGCGGTCAAAACTCACTGGACGCCGACCTCCGCCACCCTGAAATTAACAACGCGTTAAACTTTTACAACGCGTACGGTCTAAATAACACGCACAACGAATATGCGCAGCGAACCGAAAAGCAAAAAGTCCGGCCGTCTGGCCCACCCCGCCATTACGTTGTTTACAACAATGCTACCAGGGCGTGTACAACCGCATTCGCAATTTTAGTCGCCAGTCTGAGGGCACTTTTACAATAAAGTTTTCGAGCTCATTCGACTTTACTTAGTTTAACATAGTCGTTGACTTAACAATATGGTAAATTTTACGAGTCGTACGATTCACCAAGCAATGAGCTCGTCGATCTGCCGGGGGCAGTGCAAACAAGTGCCGTTGTTCTAAAACAATGGAGTTAGCTCGAATGCTCGAGTCGTATTCACTTAAATTACCAAACTACTAAAGTTTACCTATTAAAAATAAAAACGTAAAGTATATGTAGTTTGCTGAATTTATGAACGATAATATTTTAGAAACGAGTACTAGGTAGTGATACAAAGATGGCTGTTGAATTTTGTAAGAGTACGTATTTTCAGGTTGTTGTAAGTACTTTTTACGACCTAATGTTGAGGTGTTATTAGGCAGTCGATACAATATCAGCCTTAATTGTAAAATATGACAATAAAACACAATATTTTTTTGACCTAAGAATTTGACTTGTAAGCCTTTAAATTTGTATGCTTATAGATGTATGACTATAATATCAGTGAGGTCATATCAACTTTTAAATATCGTTATATTCTTACAATATGTTTTTTTTCTCTACAGTAATTTACAGATAATTATTTGAAATAAGTTGTTTAAGAATTAAAATAAACGTGTTTTAAATTGTAAAAATATTTAGAATCTTAGTATAAGTTAAAAATATCGTACATATATATATATAATTATTTCCATATGACAATACTGTAAGGACAATAGCCCTTAGTGTTAAGATATATAGACCAAATTTATCTTAGTTCGATGAAATTACTCATGTATCGAAGTACATATTTAGATAACTTTTTGTTAAAATGAATTTTAATACAAATTATATCTTACTATTTATCAATGTTAGTAGCTACAACGAAAATTCATTACTCAAGGTAAAACATAACAGACGTTTTTGTCGCTGATCATTGTTTCTGTTGAATTAAACTTACATACCATATTAACTATCAATTTTCCCTATACCTGTCTTATTAATGGGAGTAAAATTATCATGACTTTACTTAACATAAGAGAGAATATCTAACTCTTAAGAATATGTAAATTTAATTTTAAGCAAAAAATATATTCCAAGTGTCGGTTACAATATGTTTTACATTAAACTCGAAAGTTTTTTTAGCTCTTGCAATTATTAAGTTGCCTAATCAATGTGGTAATAAACACACATGTTTTGTAACACAAAAATGTATGAATCTGTTGGTGTGATGAATAAACGATTTAATTAATATTACATATTATAAATGATCAGTGTTTTGGTCTTAATATTTGGGTACTTAAAGAAATGTGCTAGAGTGTAAAATTTGATATTTGTATTAATAAATTTGTCTTCCGAATAGTATATTATAATAATGTATTCGGCTCATTCAAGTTTATATACATATGAGTTCAAAAAAGCGTAGTTTCTGAAGTTCCTTTTGGGCTTCTTATGAATTGTAGTGTATGTAAGTAAAAAAGGAAGAATTTATAGTAGAGATATAGTTAACATTTTGATAAGAATCGATACTGTAAAAATATTATATATTTACGTATCTGGAAACATAATCTACTTCTAGTCATACACGTGCTTAGTGTATTATTTTTACATATTTAAATATTCGTAACATTATAAAATTGTCAGTAATATGTTTCATGACACAAATATGTGTGGTGAAAGACATTTAATTTTTTATGTTATTATATTTAATTTAAGCTTAAGTTAAAATATTATGGTTTCTTAAATATTTTTTTAACTTTAAACCTTGTTATTTCCTATAAGGAAATAATAAGTACCTTCTTAATTTTGTAACAAAGACAATAAAATGTAATAGTATTTGTATATAATTAAGATGAAGTTAAACCCATGTAATAGCATGAAGGCAATTCTATTTATCAATGTTAACATTAAGATGTTGATATCATTTTATGACATTTTAAAATAAAAATGTAATCAAAGAGATTGATTTTTATTTATCTGTTTAATAATATTTGCAGAGTTGTAGATCATTTCTTACATTACCATTCCTTACCCATAAATCCGCACTGGGCCCTGGTGGTGGTTAACAATCCATTCTTCCTATGAAATTTAAATCTATAGAGAAGGCTTCTTTTCATACGGTGGAGACATTGATAGAGTAATGATAAGATTATAACTCTTTAACGGTATTGCAGGAAACACTTTTTCTGCTTTTTTCTCGTTTCAATGAACAATTAAGTATCACTGTATAAGTGAACATTTTATTGGCAATAAATTGTCGTGTTGTGTCTATACATGATGACGACACAAAATTATCATTTCATTTAAAGCACACGTAAATTCATAGATGGCGCTGTATGCCTTTGAGAAGCGTACGTAGGGAAGGTAGTTTTCTTACACACATTTTGAATTTAGAATTCGTTGAAAATATTAAGAACTAGAATATAAATCTTATTAACTACCATTTGTCACAGAAAAAGTGATATAAACAACAATTAATTTAACTTGTCGTGTTGTGTCCGGGAGAATAGAATAGCACAAACTCTTCACACTTAAAGGTGTCGTAAAAGCCGACTAATGATACTCGAGGCAATCATCATAGACCTCATATACTGTAAGACGGAAGTGTTTCTGATTTATGGCCTTTTATTGGGATCTCTAATCGGCCTGTCAAACGTGGAGATTATGGCCTTCCATATTTGGAGGGGGCTTCCGTCTAGCAGTGGACATTTTTTGACTCACATGATGACAATTAATTTAATGAGTGAGAAAAAACGTAAAACATTACAAAATCATTTCATATACAAATCATAATATTACAATATAAGACGATCGTTTGGTGCAACAGTAGCGATCCTGCCTTTCACACCGACGGTTCTGGCTTCGAATCCCGGAAGGGGCAGATGTTTGTATGTTGAATACGAGCATTTGTACCTGAGTCATGGGTGTTTATATATATTTCTACTAGCTGCCCCGGCCACGCGTTGCTGTGTTATAAATTAAAATCAAGTCTATCCTATCTTTTAAGTTAGATCAAATAACAAATAGTTACGAAGTTTGATCAAAATTGGTTAAGTAGTTTAGGAGACCATCGCGGACAAACAATGTTGCACGTAATTTATAAATATTAAGATGAATATTACATACCTACGTATCATATATGTATGACTATTCGCTTACTTTGGGCTAGGCTAATTGGTGTGAATGTGATAAAAAATTATTTATTTATAAGTATTAATACAATTTTATTATCTCCTTTAACTTGAATTCTTTTTGCACCAAAAAACTTTCATTTTATATTTTAGTTTGTCAATGGTATTCTGTTTTCCCGAATTAGCACTATCAGTAGTCTGCCAGCATCGCAGGGGTCCATTTTCCGAGATGTTATATTTGGATAACAGCTTCATCTTAGTGGAATCGCTTTCCGTGGACTTATAATTCGTATATTTTAGGCGAAAATGTAAATGTAAGACCCGAAAAGGTTTTATCAAAGAAATGTAGTATATCATAATCGATTTATTTACGATAATGATTATTTATAATTGCTAAAAATCTTTTAAAGCGAGCTTTGTCTTACATTCCTATTTCAGGTATCTTTTTATAAATCTTTTTTATTCTTTTTAAATTAAAAAATATTTTTACTTCGTTTGGAGTAGGAAACTATTCTTTCGAAATAGTATATGCCTGGATTATTTTTTGTTTACTGCTTTTCCAATGTTTCATATAAGTCCAATTTTTTTAATACTTACTATCTAACTAATAATGTGATCAACTTTTATTTTTCTTTTGCCATATAAACTATTAGATAAGGCTTTATCAGTGCAAGATATGTTGATAGTTATAATAAGAAAATTTTGTCAGTCTTAATATTTTCAACTATTTAAAAATAGTTTTACTAAAACTTGCGATTCGCATGTGTCAATAACGTAGGAGTGTGGTAGGCACTGATAACTTCTATAACTTTAAATATCTGTCTGAACTACGGGCTTTACATTTAGTACAGAATAAACTTTAGGTTTAATGGACTATAGGGCTGACATATTGGTTGGGATAAGTATTTTAAATGAAGTATGATAATAAAAAAACTACGGATATGACAATTACGCCATCTATACTAATACTATAAAGAAGTAAAGTTTGTGTGTTTGTATATTTGTTAAATTGTAAGGGGTAATCTCGGGATCTACTGAACCAATTTTAAAAATTCTTTCACCATTAGAAAGGCACATTATTGCTGAGTGTCATAGGCTATATTGAATGCTAGAAAAAATTTAAAGAATTTTTTCCACCCGTGCGAAGCCGGGACGGGCCGCTAGTATAATATAATTTAGAAATAAGTTTGTGCGTTATCTTTTATTTATGTATTTATATTATATAATATTATTATTTATGTATTTGTGTGTACACAATTTTAATACTAATATAATTCATATAACATTTATGCTGAAATGAATAAGGCAATATTATTTAATTGTATTTTTGGTGTAGCAGCTCCATAGTACTAATCAGCTTAGTTTGATTTGTAAAAATATATTGTAAGTGATAAGCGTATTTAGAAATTAAACAATATATCTCCTATGGAAGACGGGTTTGTTAGCATTAATTAAATTTTAACTCGACACTCAGTCATTGAAATCGGATGGTATGTAGATTTTCTACAACGTTTCACGTTTTAATAATTACGACACACTTCTATTTCGTACTTTTTACGGCATTGTAGCAAGTCGAGCAGATTTATTTGAAAGTAATTTCCAGCGAGCATCTGGCGCTGCGGTATGAGAGGTTCTGCTGATCAATATTCTGGAAGTCGCCCGAAGAACTCTGAAATATGTCAGTCTCTCACTCAATCCGACTGCGAGTTATTTGTAAGCGAACTGTGTTATAGAACTTTGAGACCAAATCGGTTGCTAGCTTTATGCGTATTCGATACCGCCTTTAAGCAGATTTATTGCGTTTATTGATAAATGAAATACTTCATTTCTCAAAGTCGTAAGATATAGAACTTGTAAAGTAATATTCTTAAAGTTTATATCCCAGTTCATTGATGTAATAGTGTCTCTATTCAGTTTCATACACCAGCCTCTAAACAAAGTTTCAAACAATTTCCAGCTCGCCGCAGACGCCTCTTCTCGAATGCTATTAGGGCATCTTTTCGAAGGGCGATGAATTCACACGGTCTCAGATCAGCATTGTAAGGAGGGTGACCTAAGAATTTTGACCGGTGTGTTGATTGAATTCAGTAGGTAATGAGTTCTGGGCGCGTTGTGCCGCGTCGTCAAGGTGAAGCAGTAGGCAGCGGAACCCTCATTACATTGAAAAGCTTCTGGCAGGCATTTCATAGAATATATTATATATTTTTTGCCTCAATTCACATTTTCCACTTAATTCAGGTGTAAAGATCATGCCGTGATACTATCAAAAGTATTGTATCACACATATCTTTTTACTATGTTTCAACATTATTTCATAATCTTCGTCATCGAATGACGACGATAAGGAAAAAAATTGTAAACTGGAAACGGTCGATGTCATTCAGAGTTGATCCCATATACCAAATGAAATAAAATGTCTACCATTAAGCATCATAAAATTTTTTCCACTTCTATTCAATCATGAATTTAACTATTTGTATCTTTTTAAATGAACAATAAAATATTAAGAAAATTATTACAACTGAATTGTTATGAATTAATAATAATAATATAACTATGTTTTTACTGTACTTAGATTTATTACATGACCTATTTGTAAACATATGTTTTATGAAAATGAAAATAAATTTATTCAAATGCACTTAATTTTTTTTTAATCATCCAACATTTTTACCTACCACTCATTCAGGACGTCTTTAAACTGACAAGAAGAATGGGCGCAAGAAACTCGCCAGTTTTAACAGAAGTAACGACATTTACAATACGTCGTCACCATGCAAAATCCACAAAATTAAAAAAAAAACAAAATTATTCTGTTATTACAATAATAGTATTGTTATGATATCAACATTTCGTTGATTACAACAAAGTCAACAAGTATCTGTTTTAAGTAAGTAACCCTGAACATTGCAATAACATACCGGGGATAAACGATAAATTTATGAGTTTAATCAATTAACCAAAAAAATGATTTCTAATAATTGAATAAAACCAATTTAAGCCGAGGTTTATTCTTATTTATATAAGTCTGTTCTTTATTTTTGATTTTAGTCTTATTCTTTATTTATGATTATTCATTTACCATATTGACTTAAAAATGGTTTAACTTACGGTGAAAATGGTTCCCGATAGTATCGGTATAGTTACCAATTATACATTTCGCTGTAAATATGTATGGTATGTTATGTCTAATGGTAACGAAATAACTTTAAAAAGTGCTTATAGCACTGTTATCATTTTAAATATAAGTGTAAAGGACGTTAGAAAACATTGGTGTTGAAAACAAAAAATATTCAAAGTTACTTAAGCAAATGAAAGTAATAGTACTCTGGTGATTATTTCGACGATATAGTTGGCTGAAACTGAAAGGATTAAACAAAGTTATTTCAAGCTAAGGCGCATGTAGAAGCATAGGACAACAAATAATAATGCCTATGATATACAATAGTGGCACTCAAAAGGCAGAGCTTCTATTTGCAAAAACATGTGCCAACAATTGAACTCGAACAGATTGAGATATAAGTTGATACTCATTTTCGTTATAGAACAATGACGATTGAATTTGTGTATATTACATTGCTCTTTTATGTTTTTGAAGTAAGTAAGGTCCCCGAGTTCCAAAGGCTAAAGAAATAAGTTCAAGTTGACCACGTAAAAGCCACGTAGAATATTGACTGGTGAATTTGGATCTAAGCTTAGATGTATTTAAAAGTAATGCCGTGCAATGTCCTTTAGAGTAGAATCGTACCAACCTAATACAATTATGGATGTCGTAATAGATGAGTAACATTACTGGAGGTAATCACTATATAGGTACCTCCCGTAGCCTAATAGTAACGTAGTTATGATCTTATACTGCGATTTTCAACCAACTTCTGTCAACCGTGGAACTTGTGGTAAATCCTTTGGTCTTTCGGTTAAGATAATGATAATGAATTTGGATGTTACCCTAATATATATAAATGCAAAATTGAATTTGCTCGTTAGCTTTCACGACGACAATTAAACCAATTTAGATAAAATTTGGTGCAAAAGCAGCTTGAAGAGATGTAAGCGTCAATTCTAGTGGAAAGAATAATATGTTTCCTCGAAAATTAAACGTAATCCTTAACTTAGTATAACCTAATTCCATCGCGCAAACGTAGTCGAAGGAAAACATTAGCTCTTTATAACAATAAAATTGACTGACGATCCCTATTACTTACATATACACCATATTTACCCAACATTAGCAATGAGATATGCGTAAAATAAATATTTAAGTAAATATTATATTGTTTTCAAAGGTTAAAAAATGTATTATTTGATTTTATTAGTAACTGTTGTTGTATCTGATAGTAAATCCGCTATAAAGAACCGCATTATAAAGCAGGAAGGTAAACAGTTCATGGGGACTACTTGAGTGACTGTAAACACCACTGGATAGTCATCGCACGAAAACAAAATACGCATTTTTTTTTACGTAAATGATATATTTATTTCAATTATGTGATTTATTACTAAGCCTCACCTAATTTTTTTATGGAACCATCTGTAATGAAAACTCGCATCGTCGCTTACCATCAGTCGAGAAAGTGCTCAAGCGACTATCGATTTAAAAAAATGTAAAAAAAAAACAAAAAAGAATCATCAAAGAGCCTATGTTGAAGTTATGCGTGAATATCAATAAAAATGCATACGATCAAATTTACTCATTTCTGAAGTCAATATAAAAGAATTTGCAACTAAATAAATCAGAATTTGTAAATACATGGATGCCCGTAATAATAATCAATCAGGTAATGAAGTTCCGATACAAACACTCACCATCAAAAAAGGCTTCTAATTATATTAGTTAAATATTTGCTAATTAAGACATGAGCTAACAATTTCATCGTCTTAATAACATAAACAACTCAAAGGAAGGGAAAGTGGTGTGTTTATAGAAAAAAACGAACAAATTTATATTATAAAATTAAACAATAGTGGGCCTTAGGAATCAAACCCGTGTTTATCGTCACTCTTCACAGACTTACGTAGTCTTTCCTTACCCAAATAGTAGAAGACGATAACATATTACCATCTTGCACGTAGTGACATTATTCCGAAGTAGTTTTAAAAGACTTCTTAAATTTAACGTTCCGTTTCTTCAGGAAAATTCTGAAATAAGTGGATTAGTGGAAATTTGATTTACAAAAACTTAAATTAATGAACTGATTATATATATTATTTTATTTATTATTATGTTTTTTAATAACCCAGAGGAAGAATAATACAATGTATATATATTTATTTAGATTTTCTAATTATAACACAGGTTATATCATATTGCAATATTTATATCCCGAAATTTTCTAAATAATAGAATGTCTCTAATAAGACGTTCATAAATGCATAAAAAAGAAAAAAAATGAAGATGTGTAACAGAAGCAGATTTTAAATTTGACGAGGCTTAAAAATAAATCTTGTATAATTTCTATTTAGTTCTTACACTTCCGCGCACATTACACATCGGAATAAATCACTTTTTTTACGGATTTTTGCGCATACTGGCAGTCATCCTGTGATCACGGCTCCTGTAAAGGAGTCGAAACGTCAGGATTAAATATAAAATAAAACATGCGCAAAAATCCGTAAAAAAGTGTTTTATTCTGTTGGATAATTTCGTTAAATAATTTCCTTAAATTGTAATGTATCCGTAATTTAAACAAATCCAGACTTAGAAATGAAAATGCTTTTGACCTTCGACTTTTATGCCGTTCGCTGTCATCTTAGGATTAGGACGACAGAACCTTTTGAATCTGTGCACGTGTTTATGAGTTTGAGACTTAAGGTAGACTCGTTCTAAGTATTGAGGTTAGTTTTATAATTTTTATATATTTTCTGTATTTTCAATGCGATCTTATAAGATAAATTATTATAATGGAAAAGTACTAGAAAAAATCGCCTCCGGTCACAAGTGAATTCTCAGGCGGGAATCGAACCCGCAACCTTTTGAAATCCGGTCCAATGCTCTCCCAATTGAGCTACCGAGCTTTGTGAACACTTGTCGAAATTTTCTAGTACCTTTCTGATTTTACGTTGTAGGCCAGCGTTGTTTCATCAATGAGAGGAACATCCTCTCGTATTCGAAAGAAACTTTTTTACAAATGTTTGGGCAATCGATTAAGATGAAACAGCCATTTAGTTTTATAATGTTTATATATTTTAGGCACTTCTCAATGCGATCTTATAAGATAAATTATTATAATAGATATACTAGAAAAATCGACTCGGGTTACAAGTTAATTCTCAGGCGGTAATCGAACCCGCAATCCGGAAAACAAATTTTTCTCTACCGTATAAATTAGCTACAGAACTTATAATACATCCATACAGACCTATTTCTGTAGAAAAACAAAAAATATTTAGAGTTTCCAGATCCTGGTCGTTTATTAATTATTTAAAAAACTTACCGGAAATACCCAGCATTTAAAGCGATCCTTGTAAATTCAGCTGTCACACATGGCAAATCACGGAAATCCGGGTACATAATTTAAAATCTTATAATATTAAAATCACTTTAATAATAAAATAACGGAGTCCAGATATACAAGCCGGGAAGTCGTCATCGGAAGATGTCGTAAATGGAAACAAAACGTCTGATTACTAAGGACATATAAACAGAAGTATTTACAAAAACAAAATGCACCGGGCATCCCCCATCGTGGTGGGACCCATGGGCCAGCCTGCCAAGCATTTCGCGGAAAACGCCAACAACGGCCCAGCGGGACCAACGGCAGAGTGAGGGTGCAAACTAAGATTTTTTTGTTGGCCTCCAATCTTCCAATGAACACTTGGCCGGGTGGGGGAATGGAGGAGATACCCACATAACTGCGCGGCGCGTAAGGAATTTTCCTTATATAAATAAATAAAAAAGGTCCCTTTCCTTAGTCTCCATAACACAAGCCTTATAGTGCTTACCTTGAACTAGGCTAATTGATGTCGATGTAAGAAATATTATTATTATTATTAGTTACAATCTTAAACAGGGTTTTACCACTATTTTCTTATTAATGAATAGGAAGAAAATCATCTTTAAGACATTAAAATGATTAAGTTTAAAATTTATTTCACATAATTGTTTCAACAAATATTACTGATAAGTATTTATTTCATTGTTGTTTAAGAATTGATCTAACAATATTTTATATAAAATAAATTATAATTACAACAGTTTCTTTTTCATTGATTGTTTGATACTTGTAAAGAGTTAGATTAAAATTTGATGCTGTAGATAATAGTTACCCAGAACATGAATAGATGGCGTTGTTATTAAGCATTATGTGTTTAAAAAACACTGTTTTTTAGGGTCTAGGTAGTTCATTTGGAAGAGCATTCGTCTGTATAGAGAAAGTCTCTGGGATCAAATACGACCGATATCTACAGAACAAGTAAAATATAACTATAAATCACGCTCTTTTTATTAACTTTCGCACTGTGCCTGAGATATTAAACTCTTAGCAGTTTACAGCTAGGTCAGAGGTTATCCTTATAGATGAAATCACCATAAAGAAAGCCATAACCCATTACGCAAGCTCAACGTGGATGGTGGGTGCTAACGACTGTAGGTGCAGCTGGATCGACTTAACGGACCATTTGAAGCACGAAAAAGCTCGATATATTTTTAACGATGATTACAAAACTATATTTTCAACAACTTTAATAATATTACGAAGGAAAATATTTATTTCTTATTATTTTAAATTATTTTTTTCGTTGATTGTTGCACACTAACATAAAGCAAGATATTTTCAATCATCTTTACATCCTGATTTCCCGTCTTAACTCTTAAAAATCTTTATATGTGTTTACTGAGGCAAGCATTATTACAACCTCGTTTTTATATAGTAATATACATCAGAAATTGGACATCTAATGTAGTAAAATGTTCTATATTCGTAGTCAATAATTTAGAAAATGTTATTGAACTAAGTTTTGTTAATTTATACAAATTTTGTGAGATTGATTTATTAAAGCAGCACAACACAATTAAGTATAACAATAGAAAAGTATATTTTAAACCCTACTGTTCAAAAAGTAATACGAAAATAAATAGATTCTATACATTAAACTCTCATTATTAACAAACAAATTTAGCTTCGTTCATCTGCATTATCTCAAAGGGTCGCCGCAAAAACTCCGAATATGTATTCGATAAATTCGAGGACAAAATTACGCTAATATATCAATCAGGAGTTGTCAATGTTCTTTTCTTTTTAGGAAAATTGCTGCCCGGTTTTTGTTCATCAGGCAAAGGTATTTCCAGACAAAATATGGGAGGCATTTATTCAAAATGGCATTTCTCACGTAAGTTTTTCACTTTGTGAATTAAAGGGATCTGAGGCCTTAGTGCGAGTTTTCGTGTCAATACTCGATACAGTCTGCGTAAAATAATAACATGGAATTTTGTATGAGCGCCTCTAACGGTAACCATCAGGAACAACAAATCTTTATAGAAATTTGTAACGCGCTCGATTACGAATATCGAATGCGTGAACTCGCATTAAGGTCTGTGATACAACGTAAAGTAACACATTCACATTTTTTAATTTTGGAGAATAATTTTAAATTTACATTTTATTTCAGTCTCTTGTAGTTAGAATAAATGTAGCATAATAAACTAGGCGATGTAGTTGCTAAGCATAAAGCTACGCTAGCACCATATATTGGAGCGGAGCGTAATACCTAAAAAAAAAAATTTGTTTCGATGGAAATTTTTGCTAATTTCAAAATTCGGTCCTAAACTTGTTGATTCGATTCCGCACAAAAAATATAATAATCGGTTAAGAACTCGGGAAGTTATGGCGTAACAGACATTTCGCCATTGAAGCTGATCCATGGGAGCTTCGCTCACTTCGTTCGCTCTGCTCCAATTAACACAGATATTGTTTTTATTAAGAGTTAAATAACTTTAAATTCTACATTAAAAAAGCTGATTAATGATTGAATAACTGAATATAAACTCACCATAAAGAAAGCCGTATTTGTCAGGTTTGAAAATAAACTCAGTAAAATTATTGAACAGGTATTATTTCAATCAGCATTCTAAATTATATTTATTTAGATTACATCAATTATGTTTGAATGCCATTTTATTTTCTGTGATCAAATATTCAAATTTCTTCAATATAGATAGCACAATTTCATTTAATTTGTGAAATTTCTTTAAAGAAATAGACACAGTGATGCTCTTTTAAACATAATTAAGATAAGATAACCCACATCGTCTGGTGAAAAACAAAAAAACACCAAATAAATTGCTAGCATTACCCTAATCTGCGATAGAGTTATGCGATTTCATTAATATTGTTATCTAAATCTTACCCCATGGCTTGTGACTGAAAATACAGCCTTAATAGTTTCCAAGACTCACCGTACCATGCACATATGAAAATTTATGGCTCGCCGTATTAATTAAAGGTCGTAACTCGAGGGCGAAGTTTCTTAAACGATTAATAGTACCCTCAACAAATATTAGGTTAACGGGGTAACCTCACTAAGACTCTACTACGTTTCAAACATTTTTCTTCCCTATCTCACCGTGGGTTTGTTTAATTAGGAAAGTAAAAGTTTACAACTCGGTTTGAAACTTTTTCAATAACTCCTACCGAATGACATTTTAAGTTATAATACTGAACCGTGACAAGACATTAAATTGCAAATATATAGTAAATATGGCGTAAAATATCAAAGATTCTGGAATGTTAACATCAATATATATATAACATACGTATACACAGGGAGAATGTAAATTATGCAAAATTTAAAACTTTGCTAAGAAAATTTCCACTTACTTCGTTGTCGTCTTAACCAGAGTTCATTGCTTATCAGCGATAAAGTTAATAAAGCAGTCGAGAATGATCAACTTTCGCTATAAAGACAATATCTCAGCAATGGGAATGACTGAATTACCACAGTAGATAAACGAAACTCAGCATATAATCTTCGTAAGACCAATGAACTCAGATGCTAATAAATAGAAATAGTGGAAACCTTACACAAAAAAAATTATTAATGATACAATAACATTGGTATATGTCGCAGGTGCATCACATTTACTTTAATAATAACAGATATATTAGATTTTTTTTTTTTTTTTTTTTTTTGTTTTTAATTTAATTTTTTTGCATTCACAATGCAATATTTCTATAAGATATAAAATACGTGTGTAAAAAACAACTACGCATCCGAGCCCTCAGATGGGATTCGAACCCACGACCTTTCGCTATCCGGGCGACTGCTCTGACCGCTGAGCTACCGAGACGCTGGCAAACGTGTCGAATTTTACAAACGTATTTCAACTTCTACTATGAGCTAGTATCGTTCCACCAATGTTGAACGCTAACTATCTTCAACATCGAAAGTAATATTTTTACAAATATTAAACAATCGATTAAGATGGAACCAGCTATAAT
This sequence comes from Calamotropha paludella, assembly GCA_927399485.1. NCBI lineage: Eukaryota > Metazoa > Arthropoda > Insecta > Lepidoptera > Crambidae > Calamotropha > Calamotropha paludella. The sequence continues at coordinate 12,401,586 of OV656815.1, read as the reverse complement.
TATATTTTAAATTTAATTTTTTGCATTCACAATGCAATATTTCTATAAGATATAAAATACGTGTGTAAAAAACAACTACGCATCCGAGCCCTCAGATGGGATTCGAACCCACGACCTTTCGCTATCCGGGCGACTGCTCTGACCGCTGAGCTACCGAGACGCTGGCAAACGTGTCGAATTTTACAAACGTATTTCAACTTCTACTATGAGCTAGTAACGTTCCACCAATGTTGAACGCTAACTATCTTCAACATCGAAAGTAATATTTTTACAAATATTAAACAATCGATTAAGATGGAACCAGCTATAATTATGTTTTTAATTTAATTTTTTGCATTCACAATGCAATATTTCTATAAGATATAAAATACGTGTGTAAAAAACAACTACGCATCCGAGCCCTCAGATGGGATTCGAACCCACGACCTTTCGCTATCCGGGCGACTGCTCTGACCGCTGAGCTACCGAGACGCTGGCAAACGTGTCGAATTTTACAAACGTATTTCAACTTCTACTATGAGCTAGTATCGTTCCACCAATGTTGAACGCTAACTATCTTCAACATCGAAAGTAATATTTTTACAAATATTAAACAATCGATTAAGATGGAACCAGCTATAATTATGTTTTTAATTTAATTTTTTGCATTCACAATGCAATATTTCTATAAGATATAAAATACGTGTGTAAAAAACAACTACGCATCCGAGCCCTCAGATGGGATTCGAACCCACGACCTTTCGCTATCCGGGCGACTGCTCTGACCGCTGAGCTACCGAGACGCTGGCAAACGTGTCGAATTTTACAAACGTATTTCAACTTCTACTATGAGCTAGTATCGTTCCACCAATGTTGAACGCTAACTATCTTCAACATCGAAAGTAATATTTTTACAAATATTAAACAATCGATTAAGATGGAACCAGCTATAATTATGTTTTTAATTTAATTTTTTGCATTCACAATGCAATATTTCTATAAGATATAAAATACGTGTGTAAAAAACAACTACGCATCCGAGCCCTCAGATGGGATTCGAACCCACGACCTTTCGCTATCCGGGCGACTGCTCTGACCGCTGAGCTACCGAGACGCTGGCAAACGTGTCGAATTTTACAAACGTATTTCAACTTCTACTATGAGCTAGTATCGTTCCACCAATGTTGAACGCTAACTATCTTCAACATCGAAAGTAATATTTTTACAAATATTAAACAATCGATTAAGATGGAACCAGCTATAATTATGTTTTTAATTTAATTTTTTGCATTCACAATGCAATATTTCTATAAGATATAAAATACGTGTGTAAAAAACAACTACGCATCCGAGCCCTCAGATGGGATTCGAACCCACGACCTTTCGCTATCCGGGCGACTGCTCTGACCGCTGAGCTACCGAGACGCTGGCAAACGTGTCGAATTTTACAAACGTATTTCAACTTCTACTATGAGCTAGTATCGTTCCACCAATGTTGAACGCTAACTATCTTCAACATCGAAAGTAATATTTTTACAAATATTAAACAATCGATTAAGATGGAACCAGCTATAATTATGTTTTTAATTTAATTTTTTGCATTCACAATGTAATATTTCTATAAGATATAAAATACGTGTGTAAAAAACAACTACGCATCCGAGCCCTCAGATGGGATTCGAACCCACGACCTTTCGCTATCCGGGCGACTGCTCTGACCGCTGAGCTACCGAGACGCTGGCAAACGTGTCGAATTTTACAAACGTATTTCAACTTCTACTATGAGCTAGTATCGTTCCACCAATGTTGAACGCTAACTATCTTCAACATCGAAAGTAATTTTACAAATATTAAACAATCGATTAAGATGGAACCAGCTATAATTATGTTTTTAATTTAATTTTTTTGCATTCACAATGCAATATTTCTATAAGATATAAAATACGCGGCTCGGATGCGTAGTTGTTTTTTACACACGTATTTTATATCTTATAGAAATATTGCATTGTGAATGCAAAAAAATTAAATTAAAAACATAATTATAGCTGGTTCCATCTTAATCGATTGTTTAATATTTGTAAAATTACTTTCGATGTTGAAGATAGTTAGCGTTCAACATTGGTGGAACGATACTAGCTCATAGTAGAAGTTGAAATACGTTTGTAAAATTCGACACGTTTGCCAGCGTCTCGGTAGCTCAGCGGTCAGAGCAGTCGCCCGGATAGCGAAAGGTCGTGGGTTCGAATCCCATCTGAGGGCTCGGATGCGTAGTTGTTTTTTACACACGTATTTTATATCTTATAGAAATATTGCATTGTGAATGCAAAAAATTAAATTAAAAACATAATTATAGCTGGTTCCATCTTAATCGATTGTTTAATATTTGTAAAAATATTACTTTCGATGTTGAAGATAGTTAGCGTTCAACATTGGTGAAACGATACTAGCTCATAGTAGAAGTTGAAATACGTTTGTAAAATTCGACACGTTTGCCAGCGTCTCGGTAGCTCAGCGGTCAGAGCAGTCGCCCGGATAGCGAAAGGTCGTGGGTTCGAATCCCATCTGAGGGCTCGGATGCGTAGTTGTTTTTTACACACGTATTTTATATCTTATAGAAATATTGCATTGTGAATGCAAAAAAATTAAATTAAAAACATAATTATAGCTGGTTCCATCTTAATCGATTGTTTAATATTTGTAAAAATATTACTTTCGATGTTGAAGATAGTTAGCGTTCAACATTGGTGGAACGATACTAGCTCATAGTAGAAGTTGAAATACGTTTGTAAAATTCGACACGTTTGCCAGCGTCTCGGTAGCTCAGCGGTCAGAGCAGTCGCCCGGATAGCGAAAGGTCGTGGGTTCGAATCCCATCTGAGGGCTCGGATGCGTAGTTGTTTTTTACACACGTATTTTATATCTTATAGAAATATTGCATTGTGAATGCAAAAAATTAAATTAAAAACATAATTATAGCTGGTTCCATCTTAATCGATTGTTTAATATTTGTAAAAATATTACTTTCGATGTTGAAGATAGTTAGCGTTCAACATTGGTGGAACGATACTAGCTCATAGTAGAAGTTGAAATACGTTTGTAAAATTCGACACGTTTGCCAGCGTCTCGGTAGCTCAGCGGTCAGAGCAGTCGCCCGGATAGCGAAAGGTCGTGGGTTCGAATCCCATCTGAGGGCTCGGATGCGTAGTTGTTTTTTACACACGTATTTTATATCTTATAGAAATATTGCATTGTGAATGCAAAAAATTAAATTAAAAACATAATTATAGCTGGTTCCATCTTAATCGATTGTTTAATATTTGTAAAAATATTACTTTCGATGTTGAAGATAGTTAGCGTTCAACATTGGTGGAACGATACTAGCTCATAGTAGAAGTTGAAATACGTTTGTAAAATTCGACACGTTTGCCAGCGTCTCGGTAGCTCAGCGGTCAGAGCAGTCGCCCGGATAGCGAAAGGTCGTGGGTTCGAATCCCATCTGAGGGCTCGGATGCGTAGTTGTTTTTTACACACGTATTTTATATCTTATAGAAATATTGCATTGTGAATGCAAAAAATTAAATTAAAAACATAATTATAGCTGGTTCCATCTTAATCGATTGTTTAATATTTGTAAAAATATTACTTTCGATGTTGAAGATAGTTAGCGTTCAACATTGGTGGAACGATACTAGCTCATAGTAGAAGTTGAAATACGTTTGTAAAATTCGACACGTTTGCCAGCGTCTCGGTAGCTCAGCGGTCAGAGCAGTCGCCCGGATAGCGAAAGGTCGTGGGTTCGAATCCCATCTGAGGGCTCGGATGCGTAGTTGTTTTTTACACACGTATTTTATATCTTATAGAAATATTGCATTGTGAATGCAAAAAATTAAATTAAAAACATAATTATAGCTGGTTCCATCTTAATCGATTGTTTAATATTTGTAAAAATATTACTTTCGATGTTGAAGATAGTTAGCGTTCAACATTGGTGGAACGATACTAGCTCATAGTAGAAGTTGAAATACGTTTTTAAAATTCGACACGTTTGCCAGCGTCTCGGTAGCTCAGCGGTCAGAGCAGTCGCCCGGATAGCGAAAGGTCGTGGGTTCGAATCCCATCTGAGGGCTCGGATGCGTAGTTGTTTTTTACACACGTATTTTATATCTTATAGAAATATTGCATTGTGAATGCAAAAAATTAAATTAAAAACATAATTATAGCTGGTTCCATCTTAATCGATTGTTTAATATTTGTAAAAATATTACTTTCGATGTTGAAGATAGTTAGCGTTCAACATTGGTGGAACGATACTAGCTCATAGTAGAAGTTGAAATACGTTTGTAAAATTCGACACGTTTGCCAGCGTCTCGGTAGCTCAGCGGTCAGAGCAGTCGCCCGGATAGCGAAAGGTCGTGGGTTCGAATCCCATCTGAGGGCTCGGATGCGTAGTTGTTTTTACACACGTATTTTATATCTTAGATATATTAGAGTTTCTAAAATATTTATTGCGTTTTTGTCACTTAAAATTATGACTAATGTTACACACTGTTTTAGGATTGGTATATTTATTCTGTGTTAGACTGATGGCAGTTAATATTTTTTTAGTAAATGAGGTGTAATAACTTCGACTCTTTTTTACTTAAACAAAACCGTTAAAATATAAAGCAAATCTTGTATTAACTTATAAATTCGAAAATAAGCAAGGGAGACCCGCAAAAGTGCGATTAGGTGATGTTTGTTTTTTGGTCTTATTACGATCTACAGATTATTCATGGCTACCAGTATACAAAGGGAAGCATCTGGTGTTTTTAATTGAGTATTTGTTATATATCATTACGATTACTTTATTGTATTTGATTTTAAGCTATGTAGATTAGAACTGTATACTTTTGCAGTCATATTTTTGAAAGAAATTCTAAATTGAATTTTATTTTTTTAAGTTGTTTTGTTAATTTTATTCTTGCGCTTAACTTAAAAAATCTAAAATTTTTCATTGACTTGGATAATTTTTTGTTTGTAATTATTTTCTATTATTTATTATTTATCCATATTAATGGCAACACATAAACTATTGTTACTTTATCTAGGCGATGTAGTAGTCTCCAATATTATTCTGTTTAATTACTTAGTAATCATACAAGTAGTGTTTCTTGTTGCTTGTTTCTTTAATCATTATTTATAGCATTTAAAAATAGCGTATTTTCACTTAAATAGGATAAAGATATTTTGGTAAATTTTAACATATGTTTTTAAATAGCCTTCTACTTTTGTATCTTTTGAATGAATACATAAAGTGAAGATTCAATGCCGAGGGTATTTATCCACTGTGGTATTATCAAGGAGGCGGCTCGTGGCCGCAGACATGAAATATACGGCACTTACGGCACCTCGTAATATTGCGTTCTCTTGCAATATGAAAATTTATTGCAATGTATGTGTACGTAGAAATAGGCGAATAATTTAGAAAAATGTTTATCGCTCCAATAATTCATATGGGTTTGACGTTTGGAATATCTGCTCATAATGAAGATGTAAGTTGGTTCCTCGAATATGCCTAATTACAATTCATAAGCAAAACGATGAAAATTCGCTGCTGTGTTCAGGACTGTCAGTATGTCAAACTGCCTACCAGTTTGTCATAGGAACTCAAAGTTCTGATGTGTACTATATTTGCTCATATATCATATAAGATGACCTGTGTGTAAGTTCTCAGACTTGATATTCCTGTACAGAGTGCACTAGCTTGGTATCGAGCTCCACATTAGTAATTTAGCAATGACAGATATTATAACGTTCAAAAATTACTGGTAGAAATCACTAATTTTCAACTCCAATGAAATTGCAATATTTTATTCTCTATAAAACTTTCATTAGCTCACATTTTACGTTTCCTGAATGGTATTAAATTATTATATAACTCTTTCTTACGAGTCAAAATAAATTTTTTGATGGCATAATTAATTAAGGAGTTATTAAAACAGTGATAATGTGTAAGCATCTAAATTTAAAATTAAATGTACTCTTAGAATTATTGTTTCCTATATTACATAATAGGAATAAAAATTCAACCTCAAGACAATCTTTTTAAACTCTGTATTTCTTTACAATACTTAATCTTATTTGGTTATATTTTTTTAATTATTTATAATAAAAAAAATAATATTAAAATCGTAATTGGTATACGCGTCTTACGTTTCATCTAATTTTAAACTGCATTTCTAGTGTCTTAAATTCTATTTGGAAAATTGGAAAAGACAAATCAGACAATGAAAATATATTAGGCAAACAAAGAAATAAACTACCGTCAATTTTATCAGATCCACGGACAGATTTGTCTTTCTATTTACAGTAGATTAAATCGGAATGACTGTTAAATATTTTTTTTTTTTTTTTTTTTTTTTATTTAGAATGGGTTCGCTCTTGATCCCAATCAAGCCCGGGGGCAAAGACAGAATCCACGATGGAACGAGCTAACCCAGAAGGTGCCTATTCACCCTGGCCCTGAAAACAGACGGGTTATATGTACTCGGAAATACAGACGCAGGGAGAGAGTTCCACTCCCTTGCTGTGCGCATTATAAAAGAATTCGAGAAGCGCTTGGTGCGACAGGCAGGAATAGCGACCAAGAAAGGGTGGTAGCCCGCAGTGCGTCTGGATGTCCGATGGAAGAAAGGAGATGGCGGTATGAGCATATGTAGCTCTTGAGCACACTCTCCAAAATACAATCTGTAGAAGATCGACAGACAGGCAACTTTGCGGCGGTGAGCTAAGGTGTGAAACTTGCTCTTCGCCAATTTGTTGTCACTTAAGAGCCTCTCAGCTCTGCGCTGAATCGTGTCCAGTGCAGCAAGTTGGTATTTTGCTGAGCCATCCCAGAGGTGGCTGCAATATTCCATGCAAGATCGGACTTGAGCTTTATAGAGAGAAGAAAGCTGTCCCGGCGTGAAATATCGCTTGACCTTATTTAGGACGCCCAGCTTTTTAGCTGCAGTCTGAGCCTTGGACTCGATGTTGGCGCCGAAGTTGAGATCTGACGACAACTCCATGCCAAGAAGCTCTAGGCTGTCGGTCATAGGTAAAGATGTACCCCGGAAAGTAGGAGTGAGGTTGAAAGAACTCCTCTTTGCAGAGAAAATACACGCTTGCGTTTTGGAGGCGTTGAAATGGACGAGGTTACTTTCACCCCACTGGGAAACGTGGCTCAACCTCTGATTCGTTCGCTCAACCATGGCCTCTCTCATCAATATCACGTCGTCACCGCTGGCTTTCGAATTAGACAGGTATCTCTCTACGACAGTACTGTCGTCTGCATACCCAACAATTCCTGGTATCAACAGGTCATTGATGTGCAGCAGGAAAAGTGTCGCAGAGAGAACAGACCCCTGAGGAACTCCGGCATCGGCATCGGCAGAAATCGGAATAAATGAAAAATATTTTGAAGTTGTATGGCCTTGATTATGGCAAAAAAGCAAATGAGCGTATAGTACCTTCCTAATAAAATAAATGTTACGGTAGGTATCTACCAAATAATAATATTTCTTACATTCACACCAATTAGCATAGCCCAAAATAAGCAGTGTATGGCTTGTATTATGGATACTAGGGTAACAGATATACATACATATATGATACATAAATATATGTATGTCTATCCGTTTCCGTGAATCAGGTACAAATGGTCGTATTCATCAAACTAACATCCCTTTCGGGACTTGAACCCAGGACCGTCGGTGCGAACGGCAAGATCGCTACCGCAGCACCAAATGGTCGTCAAATGTTATGTTATTGCATTCTATGTAATAAGTTTTTTCTTATTATTCGTCTGTCTTTTTTGATTCACCGTATGTCGTTTGCCTGATCTGCTTAGTTTCTCTATTGTTTATCTTAAATTTTGAGATCCGAATTTCTATTATCCGAACCATTTTAATTCTAAGTTACTATTTTTTAATCTTATTTCTTTCATCTTAGTATTCTTTTCCCAAAATTTTTTCTTCCTAATTCTATATTCATTTTGCATAAAATCGCTCTCACGTTTTACTTTGGTCACAGTCCCAACCAAACCTGTTGAACTAAACTAAACTAAAGAATTTTGTTCTGTCGTTTCGGCCATATGAAGATTAAGACAGAATAAGGATAAAACATCAAGTTTTAATCGTTCTCATTAATATTAACAAAGTTAAGGAACGTCAAAATAGGATCAAAGAACTTTCCAATTAACAAGCATAATACGTCCCTTGCTGAACGTAAGCCTCCTTCATACCTTGCCGTAAATCTCAATCTTGGGCCTCCCCATCTATCCGCTGCTAGCAGTTCTCCTAAAGTCATCAGACCATCGTGTCACAAGGCGTCTCACACTATGTTTGCCCAAACGCCCTCTCCATTCTAAGATTCGTCAACTATAACGATTGTCGACTCATCGGCGTCAGTTCTGATAGAATTGAAAGTTTTCTGAAAGAAAAGGCAGACTTGACGTACTCTTCCGTATTCTGTATAATCTTCCTCACTATGTATATGTCGTCTACGGTACTGTAGCTTCTCCGAAACTAGGTTTGTTCTGGTTGATGGATGTCATTAAATCTTTGGGCCACACGATTCATAATGATTCTCAAGAAGAACATGTATATGTAGCTCAGCCCGTCGCTTCTGTAAAGTAGAAGCTTATTGTCGAAGCTTAATAGATCTAAGTTTTGACTATAATTAAATATCCACTAACTATTTTAAAAGCCATCATGACATTTTGCTTTGCATTGTCGAAATGGATATTTGACAAGTGTCTTGTCACAATACTTATTGATATCAACAAGCTTCGGAGCTACTTCGTTTTGGAGCTAAACATCAAACATACTTTTAGCTCTCTTTTGTGACTAGTGTTCCACCTGGTGTCAATAATCCGATTGTGATGTTATCCTCACTCGGTATTTTGTTGTTTTTAAGTTTCTAGAGAACTATTCTAATTCCGTCAATTTCTGGAATGCTATCCATGTATTGGCTGGTCAGAGTAACCATTTAATCCTGACGTGAGCTTGACTTTTACCAAGCCGCCGATTGAGCTTTTTCGACCCTCTGTTAGCCGTGTGGTGCTAATCCGCGACTGACTAGTTGTTAAGTATTTTTTTTTGTATAAATATGAGTGAAGTTGCGAATAAATATACGACTTACGAGCCAACATCTTTATAAAGGGCCTCGATTTCGTCATCGGTGTGTGCTGAGGTCGGTGCGTAATCTACAACATTTAGAAATTATCTTGCGGATAGTTTAAGTATTGGGTATTCAACGCGGGTCGACACATTATTGATAGTTAGAGATACACTTGTTAACAAGAAAGCCGACTCCATCATTGGACGGTCCATCGAGAATGATGGAATAAAACCATTGATTTAACTGAGTTCAACTTCGATTTGTACATAGCCAAAGTCAGTTGTTTGTGTCAGCCGCTGTTTGTCACTCGAGGATTCTTCACGGCACCCGCCCCATCAGTACCCTGGCTGCTGCTGTAGTCAGGAATCGCGAAGCTATCGGGAACTAGGGGCCATTCTCTAATTGCGTGCTGCTATCGAACCTAATCATTTTGAATGTATATACCACCATGCAACGATCGCCAGAGCCTTGTCGGTTAGTTGGAAGGGTGCACCACGTTCAGGTGTGGTTGATATTTGTGTCGTCCAGGTTCCCCTAAAGACCTTTAAAATACTATTAATAATGTAGGAAAATATATAATTAAGATTATGGAACATTAGTACAATTGTATATTAGGAATATAATGTAAGGAGAATTGATATAAAAAAAATAAGTACATATAGATGAAAATTGTCTACGTTTCATACATTAGACGAGGCGATATGTAAAAATTACTATTATCAGTTTTATTGCACACAGTATACATTTTTTATAACCTCGTTTATATTAATTTCAATCAATCATACTTCTAGTGCAGTTAGAATTCAAACATGCACGTTTTTTCGACAATTCAAAATTTTCCAATTCTTCTTAACAAATAAATGCTAAAATTCTTGTAATATAACTGCATATTTAAAACGATTTTATATGAATCTATGTATACAAACCATTAAACTATCGCATTTTGTGTCTTCTGTATCATCCTTAATTGAGATTTTTTAAATATCATGGATAAGCTAGGATTTTTAACAATATTTTTAAGTGTTTTTCTTTTGATTTAATTAAAATCATAAAATTTGTAATCAGTATTATTTGAACTGGTCGTCGTCTTATTTTAGAATTTGTTTTTCCAACAAATTCACAGAATATCGCTTCCGCTGCTAAAAGTCAAGTTAGGTTTCTGGAGTTTCCGCCGATTTCTATATAACGAACGTACACAACTCTAGTGAATGAACTCCTTGCCCTGCAAAGTTTTCCTCTCAAAGTAATTCACTTGTAAATCTCTTGAGTGCGAAACTCAAATTTTATGGAGTTAATTGAGTGTTTCATAACATATGTCAATTACTGTGGCTAATCACACGCACTTATTATGCTATGCATTTTATTATGCAATTAAAACAGGTCAATCAGAAAATTTATCTTTTTTTAATAACATAATCTATATTCTTGGTAATTTAAATATTTGTACATTAATAGGTCAATGGCTAGTGAGTTCGGATTACAATAGAGCAAGCGTTAAGCAATTTTCGCAAAAAAATACGAGTATTTCGAGTTCTTTCGTGCTGCCTGAAAGTTACGTTAAGCCACTGATTTTCACTTCATCCAACAATCCAAACTGGGCCCGTATGGTTTCCACAGACTTTATCTATAGCGAAGGTTTATGTCCCATTCCTAGGGCAAATTACTATTATATATTGATGATGATGATGAAAAAGACTGTTGTCTACAGAATATGTAGATTTTTGTTTATTGTATTTTTAATGTAGGCACTTCATACACTGTTTTCAACATTCTGCATACAATGAAAATAAATTAAATACAATGTTGAAAAAAATATATGCCTAAAGAAAATGTATACCTTAAATCGAAGCTATACCTTCTGCTGTCCGGGAACGGTCCACTTCACTACATTTTAAGTTAAAAAGTTCAAAGTTCATGCTTAAAAAAAGCTCTACATAAATATAATCGGCATTCTTCCGAACTTGCACGGTTCCAAAACATTTTTTATTGACTTTTGTAGAAGCCAGTATTGTTAGTTTATTACAATTATGAATAATGATAATTAAACGTAAGCTTCAAAACCGCCGTAGAATGTAAAACTAAAAATGGATAGATTGGTTTTTTACCAATGAATTTTATTGGAGCTAAATTTGATTTGCAAGCTTCTCTTTTGTGTTTCATTTATATCATTTATACATGCCGCTTATCTCTTTTCTGCTATTTCGTTAAACGTATATTTAACCTTACACTTAACAAAACGAGTTCGTTGCTTTTGTTGTATTTTAGAATGCAGTGTTCATGGCTAAAGAGGTTTCTCCAAGTTAACTCTCTACGTGTGTACTCCTCGGTGTTGCAAATGCGGATAAGCAAGGTTTATGCTTGCTCGTGTTCGTTTCGTCCATGCTTACCCAACTACGAAAATTGCCAAGGAATTTAATGCAAAAGAGCAAAATTATTTACTTCTACCGTTGAATTCATAACTATATTAATCAGGAAGGGTTCGTGTTATACTCTGATACTTCATCATTATTATCTTAAAGGCACGCATAGATGTAAATTTAATCAACTTTGAAAATTTTTCATCAGGCTGCTCCTACACTGCCTTCTTAATTAATCTTTCATAATCAAATTAAAAGTTGAGATTATAAACCACTACGCTGGTAGTTTGCAAGTCTTAATGGCTTCCTTGTGATAGATGAAGGAATTGCATTATTTATTACTTAAGATGGTTGAGGTACTATTCAACGCTTTATAACAGAAAGGACTTATTAGATTTATCGTGAGATTAAGGCAGGTTTTTTTTTATTTAAATGATACCTAACGTGTTTATTATGCGCGAGAGGTCCATTAATCGGAACTCATTTTTTAATGAATCTCAATCTTATCTTATTTTCCATGGATCTTGGAAAGTAAAGATTATAACGGTCATTATAAATTCTTGTGAAAGAGTGATTGTCTCTCGGAAAAGCTAAATATTTGAAAATGTGGTGAGAAAGGTCTTACGTAATTTTATTTTATCAGCCGCGTACCTAATATATTTATTTTCGTGTATGTGAAATACTTCTGTATTCATATTTTACTTACAAAAAATTGGCTGTCTGTAAAGTCGGTTTACGGACAACAATTTTACATGATAACGTCATAAGAAAATTTTCATTGAATACTAAATAAAAGCAGTTGACTTTTATACGATTGTTTATATAAGAGATAATAATATTTTATTCAAAATTGTAACATAACCTATTATTACTGCACTCGCCGATCGATGCTCCTTTTTTTAATAATCAAAGAACAAATAGATGAGATTATATCGCTAATTAAATTCTGAAAAAGCAAAAATTAATTATCTTTTTTGCCGCAATTGTTGTTGTAATAAACAATAGAAACCACATTAACTTTTCACTTCACTTTATAAACAGTTGACAACAGTTCACGTCTAGGTTTTGTACTGCCGCTGCCTCTCTTCTACTCGGACGTATCGGCCACTGGAGTGGAAGAGAGATAGATGCGTCACAAGCCGAACGCTTAGGTCGATCGTGCGTCTCTATCGCTTGTTCCGCGCTCTAGCTTGCATGCTCGGCTCAGGCGGAACGTGACAATGAGTCATGCTTTTTCGTGCGTGCAGCCGGCGTTCATCGATTTATAAGATGTTATCACGTCAAAAACTTTTCATTATATATACTCAATTTATACACTCCGCGCCAATTGAATAGGACCAGGTTATTAAACTAAAGTATTTAAGATATAAAACAAAATAAACAAATAATAACAGTAGGTATTCAAATCTTTAAGTATGAGACATTCAAATAAAAACAGTTGACATCATAATATCCAGCAGAGCCGCTCAAGTGCTGTTGGTGTAGGAGAAATAATGCGTCACTTGAATACGACCATGAAATAAAATGCAAAAAATATTGTTATTAAATTATACAATTAAACATATACATTTATTAATAATTGGTGCTTTTTCCATTATTTTGAATTAAATCAAAAATCCGAGATGGCATTGAATTATAAAGACGTCTTATGTATTCATTCAATAGGCAGTTTGCTCCAACACCTCTGTATACCCTCCTCGAGTTCTTGCTTGCTGTTATATTGTTTACTATTCTTATAAACTTCGCGTGACATCCATCCCCACAGATTTTCAATGATATTTAAGTCAGGGGAGAGTGATAGCCAATCAAGAACATCGATATAATTTTCTTGAAACCACTCACGAACGATACGTGCACGCATTATCATGTTGAAAAATAAAACTCTTATTGTGTAAAATACTGGTAAACTTGCGCTTTTCATTTTCTAGAAGCTTGATATAATTGTTAGAGTTTTGTTTACCTTTTATTACCACTAAATCAACCGGTCCATTGTATGATATCGCACCCCAGACCATGACTGCACCAACATCATTTCGCGTCGTGATAAAATCAACCGGTTTTTTTCTTAAATCATGAAAATAATGAGAATAACCGTCAGGGACATCCAAATTTTTTTATTTTTCATCACTGAAATAACCTTTTGCCATCCTGTCGTCCAATGCATTTTATTCCTAGCAAACTCAAGACGTTTCACATAGTGATATTCTTTCAAACATGGCTTTCGCTTAATATTGAAACGTTTAAAATGTGAACAATTCTTTAAAATCCTTTGAACTGTCCATATAGATGCTTCAGTACCAACATTGTGGGCTATTTGTCTTGCTGTTAAAGTAGAATTCGACGCTTCGCGTAATATTGCATGACGGTCTCTATTAGTTGTCCCCAGTTTTGTATGTCCTTTAAATCGCTTACCATAATTTTCAGGATCTTTTAGATAATTACTCACAACCAGGTGCGAACGTCCTATTCTACCAGCGATTTTTCTTGACAAATAGCCTTCTTGACTAAGAACTTTTATTTCCCTATTTCTTCCAGACTTAAACTCTCTTAACGACCCATGTTATGAAAAACTAGCCAGTGCGTGACGTAGTCCTCACTAAATACATGCAATACGTGTTCACCGTTTCGCAGTTGAAAAACAACTGAGGTCACGCGGGGGGATAGAATTCGTTGGTCGTATTCAAGTGACGCATCATTTTACCTACACCAACAGTACTTGAGCGGCTATACTGGATATTATGGCATCAACTGATTATATTTGAATGTCTCATGCTTGAAGATTTATGTACCTACTATTCTTATATAATTAAATTATTATATATTTTAAATACTTTAGAGAAATATTCCGGTCCTATTCAAGTGGCGCGCAGTGTATGTCACTTTATAACTGTTTTACCTGGATGTGAATATCTTTACTTTTATTTTGTAACTTAAGCGATAAGAACTTAGGCGATTAGATCGTACTACTTGAAAGTTTTGTTTTAACTATATGGTTTGCTATCGTTATTTGTGGTGTACAATAAAGCATATTTGTTTTGTATTAATGCAAAAGTATTTTATTTATAATTCAAGCAAGATGGGTTATTTATAACGATGACGACAGGATAATATTTGTCAATTACCTGTTTGGTCGATAATTTAGTTTTAGGTTATGCACGTGTCTCATAATTAGAAGAGGTCAACATGCACGTTTAAAAGAATTATCGTGATATGAAAAAGCTTTAAACAAATCCGTGTTTCCATTCTCTCCATTATTAAAATTTCAGTTCCGTTCAATTAAAAATAAACTTCTGTTAACAAGTTGTTGGGAAAACAGTGTTGGAACTGTAGCAGATCATCCGGCAGTAATACCGCGCGTTAGATAATGTTTCCTCGAGGGAGTCCGGGCCGAGATAAGACAGCCTTCGACCTCGGGATTAGTCTCGACTGTTACGCCTATTATAATATTATTATGACATTGCCGCTTAGACCTTTGTTTCCACATTGTTGGGTCGTGTCGTTTTAATTTTGTCCCAATCTACGGTCCTTAACTTCTTATCGTGTTAATTTAAATAACGGAGTAGGTCTTAATTGTAATTTCTGTTTTTATAGTGAGTAAGTTTGTGTTTTTCCAGTGATCGTCTGATTTATTTTGCTAAAATTGATTGTGAATTTTTACAATTTACAGTGTTTTCGGTTTTGGTACGAATAATTACAGTATAAAAAAACATTTTTTTGTAAAATTATCGATTATAGTGAATTACTTTATGAATTTAAAGTAATAAGTAATTAAATGTAAATATCGTACTCTGCCACTTTAGTAAGTTAGTCGACGTAGTTGGAAATTATTCCGTGAAGAATATTATGCATGCTATTTTTATTTGTTGTAAGAAGTTAAGTCCTTGCCCAAAACTAGCGCGAATACCATATAGTTAGTATTGAGGTGAATCGTTAAGTAACAGATCTGATTTATCATATCCGTTATATTAATTTTACCTTTATCATAAATCGAATTTACCCAAAATACAAAGTTTGAATCTTGTATTTTTTAAATTGAAGATTTTTGTAAGGCACAAAAATCTTCAATGTGAATTTCTTCGATACATACAGAGTTATGTAAAAAATCCACATAATCTGCTTTATTTATATTTTTAAAATATTAGTAAATTTAGAAATTAAAAAATATTTTATATTATTATTAGAGTCATGTCATGCAATCATGAAAAAAGGTTGGATGATTTCAAACTACCTCGGTCTGCGAAGATAGGCAAATAAGTGTATTAATAGAAGTCAATGCGATATCCGCACCATATTTCTCTCAATACAAAATTGCGGGGTGATAATAGAGGGAACCGGTCACATGAATCACAGGGCTCTTCGCAGGCGAATCTTTGTATTCAGTTTGGCGGATGACGATAACCTTAATGTAAGCGGCGTCACGGCTGGCGGTCCGAAGAAGGATCGCTATTGTCGTGGTCCCTTCCGCGCGCTCCATTCTTTTCTCTTTATACATTTTCTCACTCGAGTAATTCGAGGACAATAAACATTTATTGTGCTCGTTTATTTGACAGACGATGAAGAAATATCGAATGAGTGAGTTCGTTATATTTGGCCCCCGGGCTCACTTGTTTATAACGAGCATCGCACAAAGGAAGTATCCAACGTTTTTCAGTAAATCGTGAGGGATAAAATGATTCGGTCACCTTGTAACCCGAACGTGAATTTGCGAAATGTCTGAAAGTCGGTTAGCTGCCTGGGGGCCCCTCTCAGCGGAAGACATTCGCATTCACTTTTTTGCGTCTCATTTTTCAACAAAGAATAGAATTTTATGACTTCCCTTTTAAAAGAAAACCTCTGAAATGTTGGTCAGTAGTTTTAATTGCTCAAGCATTCCGAAAAGTATATTTTACCTTTTCCGCTCATAATCTGAACCCTATGATACAATATTATTTACCCGTGCTATGTAAATGATTGATAGTAATATTTTATTTAGGCATCAATTATATATGATAGAATATTTGTTAAATATTTAGTTTTTTTGTAAACCGGTTGTATTTTTTCCATTATTTCTTTCATATTAGCAATCCACGAAACTTACGGACAGCAGTATTTATCTTCATATCAGTGTCACTTGTATCTTCGTGTAAATAATATTTTTTTTTCATAAACTATTTTTTTAACACGTGATAGTCTGACAGTCTTAAGTTAATATAAATTATCGAAATCGAATAGGGATGACGTTGGTACGAGGGAAAATAATGCAAAGTGACATATATACTTATATACATTTCGAAAATATCGCCGAATAAAAACTAACAAAAATAAGAGAGTATCCTTTTGTATTAAGAGTTAGAATTATAACACGGAATCAAAGAAAAGTGTCGTCTCATTCAATGATGATTTTGTATAGGTACAATACTAATTGCAGTTGTTTGAAATCATGGTCTCAAGGCACTTATAGGCTACCGTCTTCAAGACAAACCTGCATTTGTATTCAGTTGGGTGCGGTACGATAACGTTAATCCGGGCAAGTGTCACCTTGAGTGGCTCACACTGAAAGAACCTTTGTCTGGGACACCGTACTCTAACCTTCGTATTTTTTGATCAGGTTTTCCCTTTGTCACGGGATAATGTAAAATCCAGCCACTCTTAAAAGGCAAGTCTTACATCGAATACTGGGAACCTAGCCAGCCGTAGCGACGACCCACTTGATGGATGGAGATCGAATGCCTCGTTGATCATATGTTTCGTTTGGTCATTCCATGTTGCGACGTTCTGCAGTGGTCACGTAATTGAAAATCGTTTCTAACCGATAAGAAACACAGCAAAGCTGTGGGGCAAGGTACATAATTTTCTTCAGTCTTATTCAACTCAAAGACTTAATTCTAGAATAAAACTCTTAACAAAAGGTGACGAAATGATACGTTCCTTTTGTAAAAGTTGCAATGTACGTGACAAATCTTCTAGTTTCGAGTTGGGATTGAAAACTGCGATAGAGTCGGCCCCAACGTGCCTCGAATAGCTTATTAGTCTGCCATTTAGAAATAGGTGCACAGACTTTATCGATGTTATGTTAGGAATGTTGCTGGAGTAAAGTTACTTCGCTTTATGTAAGATTGTAGTCACGTTCGATACACTTCATCTCGAGTAGTCCTGTTTTAGAGCAATTAGTTCGGCGACTGCTTATCTGACTTAACATGATTAGTTTGACTAGTCAGCCGGAGCCTAATTGGAAAGCAACCAAATAAACACAATTAGAATCATATTCGATTCTCAACCTCACCAATCAACTAATAACTTGGGTCGCTCTTTTAGGTTGTTGGAGACAGAAATAGGATAAAACTATTGAATCGGAATTGAATTGAGTACACACATTTAACTTTGAAGATATTTTGTACCTTGTATGGGTGTGCAAGTTGAGGTTTGAATAAAAAGGTTTTATGCTACTGATGCGAGATACGCCAAACACAGAAAACCTTTGAAAAAAATGTAAGCTGATTTACCGTGGCTGGCCAGGGGCCTCTCATGTTCGCTCAACCGGCAAATAAAGGCGACCAGACAAATGCTCGCAAATTGACTCGACGTTTTTCACTGTATTCCATATTTTTTAGGTGCAGAACGTTTTCCTGAGACGTCAAATTAAGAACACTACCTTATTTTATTCCCCAAAATTACAACGGATAGGTCGACGTGTTAACATTCAGATGAAGAAATAAGATCCCATTATAACAATGATATAATAATAGTTCTTAGGAGTCTTAAAATCTTAAATCTTTATGGAAACTCTACATGGTCTCGTAATGAGGGTTAAAGAGGGAAAGTTTTATTCTTGAAACCATCATGCGTCATGGGTATGGCACAAGGGATGATAACTCAATCTGTCTGTGTTACTTATGATTTTGTAAGTATTTAAGAAGTCATCTATTTATTTATTGTAATTATTGCAGATTTAAATGTGTATGATATAATTCCAGTATTAAGTTTAGTAGTCTGTTTTCCATTTTTTATTTAAATCTTGTGAACTGTCGACATGTGGTTTTATCTTTTTTATATTTTGTAAACGTTGCATAATTGACTTAGCCAACAATATTTGCACTGTTACAATGTAGTCATAGCAGCTACAACTAGGAGCTGTAGCTGCTAGTTTAGATCTAATAAAAGAAAGTTACAAATAAGTATATAATTATAGGAATCAAAAAAGCACATAGGTTATCGCAACATCGCAATGTTTTCATATTAAATTGTCCATGTCCAAAAATCCATGTAGTTTCTCTTGAGAGAGCTTGAGATATTTTTTTATAAAAACCATTTTTGCTAGTTTTTGGTGCGAAATAAAAAATGTATATAATACCTTAATATTTGAATTCCTTGGATTGGATTTGGATTTGAATTTCTTTATCCCTATGTTTCTCTACATTCAGAAATACATTTCTCTAGACTGTTTTTGTATAGCTATGTGAGTCGCCAATTACAGTTAATAAACCAGAGCATTAGAAGCCAATACGTGTCGGTTATTACCAATATAATTTTGATCTCTGTCTTTCCTTTGATAGGCCCCATAGTGCCTAATAATTTTTAAATATTAATAACGACTAGTTCACTGAACTTTGACCTGGAAATGACGAATATAAAACTTCAGTTTAGGGCAAATGCGATCAGATGGTGCATCTAAAAAAAATATTTTCCTAAACATGCATTAAAGCAATGTCAAGAACCTGTCACCTTATGATTGATACAAATGCCTATTGATTCTGATCCTATGAGACATATTCTTATTCAAAATCGGACAAAGAAATACCAATGCGATGTATTGCATTCCCGTTCATAACAGGAAATCGTTCTTCTATCTAGATTGGATCTTTAATACTACCAAATGTTTACATATACCAATGATGAAGCTGATGATATCGCAATTCATGTTTACAAGCTACAAACGATGTGTCAGCAACTGAGCGAAGAGTTTATAAATGGAGGCACACTTCCAAAGTCTATTTTTATTAATAGAATATTTAAAATTCTTCTTTCTGACCAACTGAAGCTAAAAATGTCTGTAGATATGGGTTTAATGATAAAATAAATATTACGATTTTAATAGAGAAAAAGAAAGCTACAAGAAAGGTTTCAAGAAGTTAGACTTCGCAATCTATTTCACTAACCACTACTTTGCAATATACGAAGGTGTAATTCTAATTGGATAGTTGATTATACTTAGAATCTTAATTGATAAAAGACCAAAGTGATGTTTATTATGTCTAAAATGTTGTGATGTAATTGATATCAGAACCATGCAGACTATTGGCTATGGAGAAATGGAGAAAATAATAGTTTTACGTAGGTACATACTTAAAAATATAAACATACAGCTCACGTCCGTCCTGCAGGAGGGGTAGGCACAGTCTGGAGTCTTCTTATCAATGTATATTGAATTAAACAAAGCTGAGATTATAAAAATCAGTTGTGTAAACTACATACCTATGAAATACATGTATACATCTGATTTTTATAAACTTAGCTTTAACCCGCAAAAGGAAAGAGGAAATTGCTATTATTTATCGTTTTTAATAAAACATTGCATGTTATTAGTTCTCATATTTCCTTCTATATACAGGGCGTCCCAAACTTATGGGACATGAAGGGGAAGTACCTTAAATATCGTAGATAGTGAAATTTGCTCAAAGAAGACTTTATGTTATTTTTAAAAGTTAGTAATTCTGCATTTATAGATTTTCTAAAAATTACTTGCTTCGTCTGGGAATCGAACCGACTTAAATGTCAAATAAAATCACCCTATTTTTATGATGCCAATCGAAAGAATAGCTAAAAAATAATAACTATGCTTAAGTTACATGGTTTTTTAAAAGAAAGGAACAACGTGAAATTAATATTTTAATCAAATTAAAAACATACATGAAACTGCCGTAGTCAATTAAGTAGGTATTTTTTTGTAAATTAATTAATTAAATGCTCAAAATGTGATCCCTCTTGTCTTACGCAAATCTCCAATCTTTTAATGAGTCCGCTGCCTGTTGATTTTCTTATCATTTTATGGTGAACACTCGATGTGATATGGCACAATTCTGTTTGCAACTCGCCCACGTTCTCGTATCGCTTTTTGTATAGCATATCTTTCACGTATCCCCAAAAGAAGAAATCGAATGGTGTAAGGTCCGGGGATCTGGCCGGCCATCTAATCGGTCCATTTGTACCAATCCATGTAGGAAAACATTCATTTAGAAAATCTGCTGCTCTCCGACTATTATGAGCCGGAGCTCCATCTTGTTGGAAAATTAAGTTTTCTTGCTCCGCCGCGGAAAGATTTCTTATCTTATCCCTTAAAATTTGAAGTATTCCTAAATACTTTTCCGTGTTCAAGGTTCCTTGGTAAAAATGGATTAAGAAAACCCGGTTTTTTAAAAGTCCGCACCAACAGTTGAGTGAAAAACGCACTTGGTTATTCGTTTCAGTGACTCGTAGGGGATTTTCTTTAGACCAAATACGATTATTGTTGCGGTTATACATACCGTTATTGCTAAAGTTAGATTCGTCTGTCCAAATAATATTATCCAAAAAATTTGGATTTTCGAGCAAGCGTGCCTGGATATCAAGACAGAAATTTCTTCTCCTTTCTGTATCGCCCGGAAGTAATTTTTGAACCAATCGTCCTTCAACATAACTCTTAAAACCGTGTTTTTTTAATACACGGTGTATTTTGCTTTTCGAAACTCCAATTTCATGTTCTCCTTCTCTCACCGATGCTTTCGGAAAAGCCGAAAAGTAAATTAAAATACCAAGTTCTTCGTCGTTGATCGTACGGTTTTCTTGCTGTGGTTCTCTTGGGCGTTTATCGAAACGTCCCAGAGTTTTCAAATTGTTCACAAGCCTTTTCAAAACTTTACGAGACGGTAATTGTCTATCAGGATATTTTACGCTATACCACCGCAAACTTCTAGAGATATCTTTATCATTCAAAAAATATGCTTCCATTAGATCAAAACTTACTTGATATGCCATGTTCGCAATAAATTAACACAATAACACTTGTGTAAGTGAATTAAGACTAAACAGATCAATATCCGAAAAATAAACGCTCGCACAGACTGTTCCATTTTCAAATTTAAGAACAACATTATTTTCGTTTTAAATTTGCCTTCAACGCTCGCACAGACTGTTCCATTTTCAAATTTTAGAACTACATTAATTTATTATTTTTAGCTATTCTTTCGATTGGCATCATAAAAGTAGGGTGATTTTTTTTTTGACATTTAAGTTGGTTCGATTCCCAGACGAAGCAAGTAATTTTTAGAAAATCTATGAATGCAGAATTACTAACTTTTAAAAATAACATAAAGTCTTCTTTGAGCAAAATTCACTATCTACGATATTTAAGGTACTTCCCCTTCATGTCCCATAAGTTTGGGACGCCCTGTATAGTCTTATATGTTGTCAAGTTTTCAGTATTTTATTAAGAATAAATGGTTCAACACACTGGATATAATCATATAAGGCAGTTATTAAAATAAAACACCTGTGGTAAATAAAACAACTTTTTTACGGTTTTTAGCGCATAATGTATATTTAATCATGTTGTTTCTGACTTCTTTACAGGAGCCGTGATGTTTCTATTTCTTTACAGGAGCTGTGATGACAGGATGACTAAGCCAATGGCTGTTATATATGTTCTACTACCATCGCAATATTTAAATCGGTTATGTTAAATTGTTCTTCCTGAATTTTTTGCATGTGAGGATCCCTCAAACCATCAATTTGATTTCAGCGTGCTATTTCTCTATAAGCTCTCACAAAGCAAGAATGAAAGAAATTTGGCTGGTCTGACGTGTAAAATAATAAATAGTCTACTTTTATAATCACATTCCATGTATAATTAATGAAATGTAAATTATATGTGAATATTCATAGAAAGATACAAAAAACAACTTAATCCAAAACAGGACAATAACATAGAAAAATGTATTGAAAATTCATAAGAGGATTTCTGGCCAGACGCAAAACTTCACATGTGGCAACTGTTTAAGAAATTTTGTCAATAATATTAGCAGATTAGGTAATAATAATAGTGGCAAATAAAGGCAGAACTTACATTTCTGTGATGATGCCAGTATGAAGCAACAGATGTTTGTGGACTGTTAGCATAACCAACAGATCTTCCACAGCCAAAACAAACACTGGCGTGCCCATATTGCCTTTCTCATGAGTTTGTTGTAATACATCTTTCAATGGAGTCATGACAGGCACCACAAACAACAAAATGCTCATACGATATCTGTTTACAAAGCATACAAAACATTTTATTTTTGAGGACATACAGTATATCTAAATAATATGTGTGTATGTGTGCAAGCATACAATACAAAACATACATAATGCATAAATGTTTGGTGATGTTTTTTATTCTCTGTAACTATACCGTTGATAACTTACCTGAAATATTTATAACATTCGGCCAAAAGAGAAGTATCTTGAGACATTGTTATGGATTATCTCCTTATGCGTTCTCTTAATAAAATACCTCTGTTAACATAAGATATTACTTGGTCCATTTTCCACAAATTGTTTAAACGAATAATATAACTATTAGCGAGCTATACTAGCTACAAATAGACAATTTCTAAAGAATAGAACAGCAGTATATAATAATAAAGTAGGTGCTTTCAACGACGCTCACCATACGTCACATTTTTTTGATAAACAATGTCGTTTGGCTAAAAGCGCTTTTGGTTTCAAACGGTGAAATGATTATCTCCCTATAAAAGGGAAAAGTAACATATTTAGGCAATCAATATGTGGGGCATAGACCCCACTAGGGTGGACTGTATAACTTGGGTGGTGATGGACGATGGTAATGTCGGATGGCGCCGTAGGGATGGTGACGTCAGCAGGGTAGCTTCGGCAAGGAAAAGTCGCTGATTTTCTTAAGCTTGCAGTGAGGTTCGGAGGCTTCAGGTTTCTTCTTCTTGCTTGTTTCAATGATGGATCGGAAGCTCGGTCGGAAGTGATTTTGCATTGATTTGAGCCCGTCTTTTATTCGATATTTTCGGGTGACCCATCCAAGGTGGGGCAACCCATTTTGGGCCTCTGAACCTCACCCCCGCAAGTGCTTTCGCCTTTATTTATGCCATTATTTACACATATTCTTATGACTACGACTTATTTTCTAGTTAATATTATTAATACTTACTATAATTACATACGATATTCATCATAGGGAGAGCGGGAAGCGAGTGGCGCCGCTCTCGGCGCGGGCGCTCTTTTATTCTACCTCGCCTCCCGCCTCGGTCATATATAAACTGCCCCGCTCGCCTCTGTCGTCCATTCCGCTTCGAGCCGCCGTGCGCACCAGTCGTCCCCGTACACAGGTGCCCCCTAGCGGCGCTCGCCTCACTTCGCTCGCCTCCCGCGTGAAACGCTCCTGTTGAAGCCGAAGCGCTCCTGAGTCCCCGATCCGGGCGGATAGGCAGCCGCTTGTTGCGAGCCTTCTCGCGACCAGCGGCCCTCGCGTCGGATCGCGTCTCTCTCTCTCTCTCTCTCTTTTGCGCACCGCGGTAGTCGTTAGGGCAGCCGCTAGTTGCGGAACCTTCCGCAATTAACGGTTTTTACTTCCGATTTCTCGGTTGTAATCGTTCCGGGTTAGCTGGAACCCTTTGTTTGTATTAAAATAAAGGGTTCCTCTTCCCGCCCGCGTCTTGCGTCGACGGATACCTTGCGGTGTTAACGAAGTCGGCGGAGCAATCCCGGTTTGCTCTCTAGGGCCCTTCAGGCTCTAGGAAAACCGAAGGCCAAGTCCCATTGCACTTGGGCTTAGCCCAAGGGGTTTGGCAGGCGGCTATCCGTTTAGGGATACCTGCCCTCGGTCGCGTCACCCCCTCCCCCCTGCCGCCCGGCAGGGGGTGTCTCTTGCATTAGTTTTATTTCTTTTTACTCTTTAATTTTATTTTCGAGCTCACGAAATGGCGTCTTCGGACCCAAGTGAGCTCATCAACGCGCTTTCGGGTGTCGACCCACTGCTCTCGCAGCTTCCTGCGAGCAGTGTGGCGGCACTCCTCGCCTTCTTTGAGGCGCGGTTCGGGCCCCAGCCCGTGGCCGCGCAGACCCAAACCCAGGTAGGAACCCAGAGATCCCAACGATCCCTTCCTATCATCCTCTCCTCCCCGGCGTCCCCAGACGCACAGGGGACACAACGGTCACCCATCCCGACCGTGACCAGACCCAACATCAACATCAGCGACATGGATTGCGATTTCCTCGCATCCAAGCGCTCGGCCCCGAGGCACACGCCTCCCTTCTCGTCCGACTCTGCCGACGAGTCTTCCTCTACGCTCACCGATGGCTTCACCACGGTAGAGGGAAAACGTTTGAAGCGCATTAAGCGCAGAAAGAACGTTTCTCCGCCCGCCACTCCAGTGGCTTCCACCACCACCTCAGCCGCCCCGGTTAAGGCAGCCCCTACGGCCCCGAGCAGGTCCACCGGGGACCTGCCCCGCGCCGCCCCGACTGCACGCCCATCCACCTCGCGTCCACTATCAAGGTGCGACGCGCAACCTACAAAGGTTGCTGCCCCCCCGCCGATCCAACTTCAGGACAAGGCCAAGTGGGGCTTAGTGTCCGCCTTATGTGTACAGGAGAAAATCCAGTACACAAAGGCCGTCAACAAGGGTTTGACCATCGAGGTCAACACCCCCACGATCGCGGACTTTAGGTCTCTGACCCGACTTCTTGCCAACAAAGGCATATCCTACTACACCTTTGCGCTCCCCGAGGAGCGCAAAGTAAAGGCCGTTCTTAGGGGCATCCCCGAAGAACTTCCGAACGAGGACATCCTAAATGACCTCGTTCGACAGGGCTACCCTGTTGTTGGCGTGCACAAGTTGCACGCGAGCAATGGGAGGTCCTGGCCCCTCGCTTTGGTCATAATGACCAATAACGAAAAGGCCAAACCAATCTTCCGCGCCAAAGACCTCGTGGTCTGCGGCCTTTCTGGCATTAGAGCCGAGCCCCCCAACAAGCGTGGGTATCCTGGGCAGTGTCACCGCTGCCAGCTTTACGGCCATGCAGCGGAGAACTGCAACGCTTCACCGAGGTGCGTCAAGTGCCTCATTCCACACCTGACCAAGGAGTGCTCTCGCACGAGAGACTCCCCCACCCCTCCCGACTGTGTGCTGTGTGGCCAATCCGGCCACCCAGCTAACTATAGGGGTTGCTCTCGCGCCCCTCGCCCCAAGCCTCCCAAGGCTAAAAAGCCTAACCGGGGACCAAAGGCATCTTCTTCTCAGAAGAAGAGGCCTTCTGGCCCCCCGGCCCCTCCTAAGCCTTCGCTGGCAAATTTCCCACCCCTACCTAAAGGGGCGGGACAGCCGGCTACCACCACTCCAGCCCCCCCCATGCCGGCCTCCGGACCGGCCTGGGGACCAGCCCCTCCGGCACCGGCCCCTGGGCCGGCCTGGGGCCCAGCTCCCAAGGCGACGCCGCCTAAGGCGACACCGCCAAAGGCGGCTACCGCCTCCCAAGCCCCGAAGTCATCCCTTATGGATGACTTCTCTATCATCTTCACCACGATGCAAGGCATCAATATCAATGAGATATCGGCCTTGGCATCCAAACTCAGGATGGCCCAAAACGCCCAACAACGGCTTCTAGCTCTCTGTGAGCACGAAGCCCTTCTCCGGTCCCTTAACTAAGGTCCATAATGCCAGGAAGGATCCCATCTTCTTCTTCTTCTTCTCCGACTGTACCAGTCGCTCCTCTCACCGGTCGAGTGAAACCTGGAGGTGTTTCGCTTATCTCTTTCAATACCCGCTCCCTGCGCAAAAACATTCCCGAGCTAAGGGTGTTTCTGCGCGAAAGGGACCCCGACCTTGTCCTACTTCAGGAAACATGGCTCAAACCGTCTATACGGAAAGGGCTATCGATTCCTTCATACTCCCTAGTCAGAAATGACAACTTCACCCCAGCGGACCAGAACCGCAGGGAAATTGTCTCTGGTGGCACGGCGATCTACTACAAAAGATCACTTCACTGCTCACCAATCCCCACTCCTGCTCTCTCTAACATGGAAGCCACGGTATGCAGACTGGCTATGTCGGGTCACAGAACACTGATCATAGCTTCTGTCTACATACACGCTGGCACCACTCCATTGCGGAGCGACTTCGAGTCCCTTCTGTCTTTGGGCGACTCAGTCATTCTGTTTGGAGACTTTAACTCCAAGCACACTGACTGGACCTGCCGCAAGACAAACACCGGCGGGCGGCGTCTGCTTCAGATCACACATGATCTCGAATTAGACGTCTTCAGCCCGTACGAACCCACCCACTACCCAGACAACCCACAGAATGATCCCGACGTACTAGACTTCGCTCTAGTCAAGGGAGTCTCCCTCCCATTTAGGACGATTGAGACCCTCCAAGACCTCGGGTCCGATCACAGGCCGGTTTCCCTCATTATGGGAAACAAAGAGCCAACCCCCCCCTCCTTCAAAACCATTACTGACTGGGATCGGTTCAGATCGTCCCTCAAGTCGGCAATGGAAGTAGGCAACCCTTCGCTCTCTATGGACCCCGACTATTACGATAGTTCGGAGAAAATAGATGCAGCCATTTCCGAATTTACTCTTTTGGTCCAAAGAAAGACTGCGGACAGTGCGAGGAAGGTACCTGTGAAAAATCACAATGCCATTCCTCCCACCCTCCGCAACCTGATGAGGGCCAAAAATGCAGCTCTCCGGAGAGCTGCTAGGTACCCGACCCCTGAGTACAGAGCCAGAGCAAACCGTCTTCAACGGTTAGTAAGATCTCAGTTGAACGACCTGAGGAATAACCAATTTGGTGACCTCATGGCGGACATCACTCCCTCCCATGTAGCCTACTACCGAGTGGCCAGAGCCCTCCGTAGTGACACCTCAAACTTCACACCCCCTCTCCTCCGTCCCGATGGCTCCACAGCCTTCGACGACGAGGAGAAGGCGGAGTGTTTTGCTGACAGCATTGCTTCACAATGCTCAGTCAGCACTCAGACTTGCGACCCATCCCACCTTCAGTCGATTGAGAAGGAGCTCAGCGAGCTGAACTCCAAACCTCTAGACTCTGATCCCATCACAGTGTCCCCTGATGAAGTCCATTCCTTCATCAAGGGCCTCAAGACTAAAAAGGCCCCTGGCGCCGACGGCGTCTCCAACATGGCCCTAAAGCACCTACCATCTCAAGTGCTGGTCTTACTGTCCCTTTTATTCAACGCCTGCTTCGATCTCTGCTACTTTCCAGCAGCCTGGAAAGAAGCAATCGTAATAGGCATCCCCAAGCCGGGGAAACCCCTAAACCTCCCTGCGAGCCACCGCCCCATCAGCCTCCTCAAGGCAATGGGGAAACTCTTTGAAAGGTGTATCCTCGCCCGCCTAAAAGACCATCTCTTTACGAATGACCTCATCATACCCCATCAGTTTGGCTTTCGAACCAAACACTCATGCCCCCAACAGGTTCACCGCATAGTCGAGTACATCTCGAGCGGCTTTTTCCCTAGGAAATATAAGACCGTGGCGGTTTTCTTTGATGTAGCCAAGGCCTTCGATAAGGTCTGGCACGCTGGACTAACTGTCAAGCTGTACAGACTTAATCTGTCAGTGAGACTGGTCCGGCTAGTAGCATCATTTCTCCAGCATCGTACCTTCCGTTTCAGATACGAAGGTACTCTCTCAACTCCGCGTAACATAACAGCGGGCGTGCCTCAGGGCTCTGTCCTGGCTCCTCTGCTGTATGTTATTTACACCAACGACATTCCCGTCCCAACAAACGGGGTACAACTGTCCCTGTTTGCAGACGATACTGCTCTGTATCTCAAGGGCTCATCATGTAGGAATATCCTCCCGAGGCTTCAGACCTCCATCAACTCCTTAGGCGACTGGTTCCGCGAGTGGCGTATCGATGTAAACCCGGATAAGTCATCCGCTGTTTGCTTCGACGCAAAACGCACGCGTGTACCGGCCCGCCACAACCCACCCCGACTCCAGGGGAAGTCCATTCCATGGCAACGCACTGCCAAATTTCTAGGCGTCACCCTTGACCAAAAACTGACATTCTCTCCTCACGTCAAGAGAGTGTCTCGTAACGCGCGGTTTTACTTGGGGCGTCTCAACCCTATGTTGGGGCGTCACAGCCGCATGTCACTTCGGAACAAGCGAACACTTTATAAGGTTTGCATACGACCGGTGATGACCTACGCGTCCCCGATCTTCTCACATGCAAAGGCATCAGTCCTTAATAAATTGCAGGTGATTCAAAACCTATTCATACGTAGGGCCTCAAATTCTCCCTGGTATGTCCGCAACGCGGACTTGCACAGGGACTTTGAACTCCCTACTCTCCAACAATACTTCATAAAGGCCTCTGAACGTTTCTTCGAAACAGCAGAGAGCCACTCTAACCCACTTATCCGGGGCGCATCCAACTACACTCCTTCCTCATCCACGAACCCTCTGTCTAGGCGACCTAGGTCTATCCTGACAGACCAACCCAGTCAATTGTCAGCTGACCTGAACCTCCTCTTAGAGGCACAGGAATCAGCCAAACGTAGAGCCAATACAGGCCCATCAGGTCTACCCCAGTCCTCTCAGATGCCGACTGGCCCCCCTTCTGGGAGCCAGCCGACTTAACTTCATTCACGACTGACCCCCCTTCTGGGAGTCAATCGTTTTTTCTATGCGCTCTCTCACCTAGGTGAGTAGCGCTTGCGCCACCCCTCTCTAGAGGGGTGGTCGCCTCAGATGACGGCTTATGACCTTCTCCGGGTGCAAGCCAATCCCAGGTGGTGTTTAGTCAGTACAAGTCTGACATAACTATCGGGCCGGCCCGAAGTATCCATAGAGGATTCACCACCTCCCTCCCCCGTGTCCGGAGGGTGCATTTTGCATAAAAAAAAAAAAAAAAAAAACCTCTGTCGTCCGCAGTTGCATAGCGGAAGGTGAGCGGGATGTTTCTATGTATTTCAGGTTAATAAGTAGGCCATTCATCGTATTTTTATTAATAAAGGTTAACTAGAGAAATATACTACAATCTAAACATTATTACGTAACTAAAATAAACTATTCTTAATCTCGTAAAACACACTTGACGAAAGGAAGAAATGCGATCGTCCTATTGGCGCACCTATAAGGAGCAAGTCCCGTTATCTGCGAACATGCGTTTTGAACTACACTATTTTCAGAACTTCACATTAATCATTTATGAATTACTTAATTTACGTTATAGGTGCTATTATACAGATAAACGAATCGTTTCGTCGTGAACATTTCTCCCGCCGTCGCCTTACGATCTTACTGGTAGAACGACGATCTTCTTGGTGGGCCTTCGCAGAACGTGTCCCTTGCTGGTGGTGACGTCCACGACTCGAACAACTCCGTCCTTGCCGGGATAGGTCTTCGTAACTCGTCCGCGCGGCCAGGTGTTGCGAGGTAGGTTCGAGTCGCATATGATGACCACGTCGCCGATGACAGGAGGGGTGCCGACGTTGGAGGGCTCCCGCCGGTTTTGCAGTAGCGGTAGGTACTCTCGCACCCAGCGGCGCCAGAAGGTGTCGGCGAGCTGTTGGGCGCGTCTCCACTGATGACGCGCAGTTAGGTCGGACTCGTTGAAGGCGCCGGGGGCCGGAGTATGACAGTCGGGCCCAATCAGGATCATGTTGGGTGTGAGCGCAGGTGGGTCGCTTCGGCTTCGGCGAGCAGTGTCTGCAGGGTCTCGTCGCTGGGGCGCTGTTCGTGCAGAGTGGCGCGCAGGGCTTCCTTGACGGTGCGCACCATACGCTCCCATGCCCCGGCCATGAAAGGAGCGGCCGGGGGCAGGAAACGCCAGTTGATGTGTCGTGCAGCGGCGGCCTCCTTGATCGCCGCGGAGAGCTCCCGGTCGGCGCCTCTGAATGCGGTGCCGTTGTCACTCCACAGCTCCGTCGGACAGCCTCGCCTCGCTATGAAACGGCGAAGGGCGGCGATTGCAGAGTCGGTGCTGAGCACCGCGATGTACCGCGCGTGACGTCATACACGTGAAGAGCGCGACGTACCTTTTTTCTCTGTGTCGTCCCACCGTGACTTCTATTGGGCCGAAATAGTCCACTCCTGTGTAGGTGAACGGTCGTGCGTGGTGAGCGAGGCGCGCCGCAGGCAGATCTCCGGTAGAGGGCGCGGCGGGCTTCGCCTTTTTCAGTCGGCAGGTGGCGCAGCGAACGATGACTCCTTTAACCGTAGGTCTTATCTTCATTATGTACAAGCGTTGACGTAACTCATTTACTACTATTTCGCCGCCGTGGTGTAGCTTTTCGTGTATATGGGCTATATATAACTTCGTATAGCTGTGTTTTCCGTGCAGTACCGCCGGGCGGACGGTTTCTTCCTCGACGTCGCTGGCCTCCGCTATTCTGCTGCGAAGTCGTATTATATCGTCTTCGTCGATATATACACTTAGCGCGGCGAGTCGGTCGCTCCTGTCGGGTTCTTGCTTGCGTCGTAGGCGTTCTATCTCTTTACTATAGCTGTCTTCTTGAACGGCGCGTATCCACGATTTCTCCGCTGCGAGTAAATATCGCGCTTCTAACAATATGAAGTCGTTGTGACGCGCAGGTGGAGTGGTTAAATCGTCGGGCTTGCGGGGTCTCGGGTTCTATTTTTTCCAAACTGCGTCTTGTGTTTCAGCGGCTCTTGTTCGTTTTCTGCGTGTTGCTGCCACTGTTTGCTTCTTTGGACGACAGAGGCCAATGAACTGTAGCACTCGCGCGGTCGCTCGCAAGAGACGTGTCCACTTAGAGCATCGTTCTATTTTCGGTAGATGACTGTGTTCGGAGCGCGGTTGTAGTGTGTTGCACTTTTCTTTTTCTTCACCGGTCGCTTCGCTCGCTATTTTACTCTCCACGGGCCAGGTTGTTTCGGGTTGATACAGGAATCGGGGGCCGTGGTACCATCGGTGGTGCGGGTCGAAGTCGGTAGGTGTCGCTCTGGTTGCGTCGTCGGCTACGTTGTCGATTGACGGCAGCCACCGCCACTCGTTTTTCTTACTTAAATCTTCTATTTCGGCGATTCGGTGAGCGACGAATGTTTTGAATGTGCGTGGTTCGGCGCGTATCCATGCTAGCGCGGTGCGTGAGTCGCTCCAGTATGTCTTGCGAGTTATTTCATACTCGTGCTCTTCTGCGGTCGATCTTGCTAATCGGACTCCTAGGACGGCTGCTTGGAGCTTCAACCTGGGTATGGAGATGGGTTTCGTGGGCGTGACGCGGCTCTTCGCTGCTGCTAGGGTGACGAAGCTGTGCAAGTAGTCGTCCATGTAGTGGTTTGCTTCGATCGCGCGCGCGGCTCGTGGATACTCGGCGGCGTGTTCCTTTGCGTTTCTGTTTTTTATGTAGAGCGCCGTGCATGGTGATGACGACGCGCCGAAGATGACGGAGGTCATGCGGTACTCCTCCGGGGGTCCCTCCCGCCGGTTGTCCCTCCACAGGAAACGGAGTGCGTCCCTGTCTTCTTCACGGATCTTGATCTGCATAAACATTTCTTTTATGTCCGCCGACACGGCGACGCCTCGCTGCCGAAACCGCATGATTACGCCGGGTAGAGATTGTAATAGGTCGGGCCCGGGGAGGTGCATGTCGTTGAGGCTGCGTCCGTGTGATCTAGCGGCGGCGTCGTGTACGACTCTTATTTTCTTCTTTTCTGGATTGCAGACCGCGAAGTGAGGTAAGTACCACGTTCTGTCGCTAGGGGGCGTCCCTGCTCGTTCGGCGTAGCCCGACGCTAGTAGGTTGCCGATTCGTTCTTCATACTTATTCTTGAGATCGGCGTCGCGATCGAGTTTTCGTTCGAGTGTGTGTAGACGCTTGAGCGCGTCCGATCGATTGTTCGGTATGTCGGTGCCCTCTTCTCGCCACAGTAGACCCGTTTCGAACCGACCGTTAGGGAGACGTCGGCTTTTATCTTCTAATATCTTGAGGGCTTGCAGCTCGGGATCGCTTTTCTGTTTTCTCGGTTCGATCGATAGTGATTCAAGCGCGAAGTATTTCTTCATCATTTCCTCCATGTTATCTGCTTCGCGGGTTTGAGTTAGATGCGTGCAACAGTAGGCTACGGGGGCCGCGTGTGAGGAGCGGCAGCCGTGTAGCACCCAACCCAGCTGAGTCTTCGAAGCCACGAGTTGGTCGCGCCGTCCCTCCCGTATGTCACGTGATACGATCAGCTCCCAATTGTCTTGACCGATGAGTATCTTGATGACGGCGTTAGTGTATAGAAGCTCGTGCTCGATGTCCTCTAGATGCGCGCAGTTCTGCACCTCCCGCTCGCTTATCGTTTGAGTGGCGAAGTCCAGACTTGTGACGGTGTGCGCGCTGCAGATGTGCGGTTTGCCTCGGTTGTGCCTCCCCGCGATGCTGACGTTTACTTTCTTGCTTCTATTGTGCGCTATCTCTGTCCCGCTCACTCCTTGTACCCATAGTGGCTCGTTGGGTCCTTGAAGGCTGAGCGTGTCTGCGAGCGTTGAGTCGATGATGGTCACGGTGCTTCCCTCGTCGAGCAGTGCGTAGGTATTCACGGTGGCTTCTGGGCCCTGTAGGGTGACCGGAGCTATCTTCAAGTACGCGCGGCTCGTGTTGGTTGTGTTCGATGCAACTTGATCGATCTTGACCGGGCTTGATCGGCGACGGTGATGCGGGCGGCGTTGTCGCCGCGGTCGGTGTCGCTCTCTCATGATGAAGCAGCCGGTGGTGTCGCATGACGCATCCGTTGAGACCGCAGGGCTTCGCTCTGCACACGACGCGGCGGTGTTTGCTTGATAAGCATCGAAAACAGATGCGATTCTTCTTCGCTATCTCCCATCGCTCGTTCGTGTCTGCCTTGATGAATCTTGGACATGTCGTCAGCTGATGCTTCTCGTTGCAGCACGGGCACGGTGACTTCTCGCTAGGCTTGAACGGTGTGGCTTCGGGTGTCGCGGCGTATGTGCGCTCGATCTTTCTCTTCATAATTTTCTCTCTGACTTCATTGTTTACTTCGGGAGGAGCGTAGGGGGCGCACTTGTCCGCTTCATTGTTGAGGAACATTGCAATCTTCTTGAGTTCGGGCGTGTCTTCATCTTGTGCCGCGTGATCGTACCACTTGTTGCGTAGGATCGGCGTCATTTTTTCTATGATGAGTCGCAATATCTCCGGGTTGTGTAGGTATTGCGGTCGCTTGAGTATTTCTACGGTAGCTATAGTGTTAGCTACACGGCTGGCAAACACGCACAGGTCGCGTGGGTTGTCGGTCAGCCGGGGGAGAGTCTTCATCTTCTCCATTTCGCCGAGGAGCAGGGCATCGGGTCGACCAAATCTTCTTTCCAACGAGTTCATTATATCTTCGGGGGGTGGCTGACTGATCAGGAGGGCGCTGACGGCTTCCAAGGCAGCTCCCCGTAGACTTCTTCTTAATCTGGCGACGTTCTCACTTGCTGAGAAGCTCTCCGCCGACTCGTTGAATGCTGCTCTGAAGTGCAGCCATTCTTGTGGTTGACCGCTGAACGATGGCAGTTCCGTAACGTACGTTCTCTTCGACTTGTTGGTGTAGATTGCTTCTGCTAACGCGGCGGACAGCGCAGTGACGTCGATCGTGGGGTTCTTGCTGGACTGAATTTCTTCATCATTTTCCCGTTGTCTGCGTTTTTCCCGGGCGCAGACAACCAGTCCTTGCTTGACTCCGTTGACTTCTCTCGCTGTACTCCGAGGGGCCGTTGTTGCGTTTGCAGTCTCCTCCATAGGGTCGATCCTCTTGCGTCGGCTGTCTGTCGAACCAATCTGAGACTCGTTGTGGTGCCAGATCGTCTTCTTCTCCCGATTCTTCGGACGATGTTTCTGCTTCTCTTCTTTGTTGTCTTATTCTCTCCAATTCTGTTTCCGCCTGGATCCGCTTCAGTACCAACTCGGCTAGCCTCTCTCTGGCCCCCAACTCCGCGAGGAGTTTCTTGCTGGGGGCTCCTGATCGGCGTGACCGAGCGGGTTTGGCGGCTCGGGCGGTCGGCGGCGGCATCAATTCTGTGGAATGTCGTTCCACGACGGTGGCTGTACTGGCGGCGGGCGTGGCTTGAAGCCCCGATGTGTCGGCCGGGCCCCCCATGCTGGGCGTGGCGGTTGTGGTCGCTCCCGTGCCGGACGTGGTTCCCGTTTCGCCGCTCCCGGACGTAGTACCGGTTTCTTCGCTTCCGTGTGTGGTGCCGGTTTCGCCGCTTCCAGTCGTTGTTGTGTTGCCAGATTCTTCCGAGGTGGACTCTTCTTTCCCGAGGTTACTTCTGGTGACTACCATCTTGCTGTTTCAGTGATCCGGCTTCGACGAGGACCAAAATGTGGGGCATAGACCCCACTAGGGTGGACTGTATAACTTGGGTGGTGATGGACGATGGTAATGTCGAATGGCGCCGTAGGGATGGTGACGTCAGCAGGGTAGCTTCGGCAAGGAAAAGTCGCTGATTTTCTTAAGCTTGCAGTGAGGTTCGGAGGCTTCAGGTTTCTTCTTCTTGCTTGTTTCAATGCTGGATCGGAAGCTCGGTCGGAAGTGATTTTGCATTGATTTGAGCCCGTCTTTTATTCGATATTATCGGGTGACCCATCCAAGGTGGGGCAACCCATTTTGGGCCTCCGAACCTCACCCCCGCAAGTGCTTTCGCCTTTATTTATGCCATTATTTACACATATTCTTATGAATACGACTTATTTTCTAGTTAATATTATTTATACTTACTATAATTACATACGATATTCATCATAGGGAGAGCGGGAAGCGAGTGGCGCCGCTCTCGGCGCGGGCGCTCTTTTATTCTACCTCGCCTCCCGCCTCGGTCATATATAAACTGCCCCGCTCGCCTCTGTCGTCCGCAGTTGCATAGCGGAAGGTGAGCGGGATGTTTCTATGTATTTCAGGTTAATAAGTAGGCCATTCATCGTATTTTTATTAATAAAGGTTAACTAGAGAAATATACTACAATCTAAACATTATTACGTAACTAAAATAAACTATTCTTAATCTCGTAAAACACACTTGACGAAAGGAAGAAATGCGATCGTCCTATTGGCGCACCTATAAGGAGCAAGTCCCGCTATCTGCGAACATGCGTTTTGAACTACACTATTTTCAGAACTTCACATTAATCATTTATGAATTACTTAATTTACGTTATAGGTGCTATTATACAGATAAACGAATCGTTTCGTCGTGAACACAATATATGTATATATTTGACATATGTTTATTTAAATGCCTATTTAGGTACGTAAAGTGATAGTGTGATACGTAGTGATATATTGATAAAAAATAAACTAGGAGCGAGGTTGGGGCTGTACGAAGGATGGTCAAACACGTCCCAGCCAAAGTCCTGAGGACAAAAACTTGCACCACTCAATATGTTAGTAAGCTTGTAATAATAGATCTGAATCATTCCATTTTGTTTTTCCTACCCGTGCAATATCGTTCAAATAGATACATAGACGCTGCATTCCTTTAAAGAATCTTTAGGCGCGATAGGCAAATGGTGGTACGAGTTGGTTTTATGGGGTATAAACAATAAAGTCGTGCCATAGATGTTTGAAAGCGGTGATCTAGGAGCGACATAGTAAGCTTTATAAATTGCCTACTGCTTATAATGGTATCTACCTACATATGATAATAATGAGTACAAAAACACAGAATTGTACATAATATCGGTCATTAGTCACGGACTATTATTAATTGATTGCAAACGTTCGTAAACACGCACTAGATATAATGCCCAAGTACGATCGACAGCACATCAAGCTACATACTCTAAAAATGAAATGATCTCTTTCAGAAGTTTGTTTTTTATTTGGCATGGAAACTTTGCTTTCACTGTTAAAATACTTAATGTTTAGTCTAAGATCTATAGTATAAAAAACTTTGTACCATTACAAAAGTATTTACAGAAAGACCTCTTTTGTGTGACTTTAACTATAAAGATAAAAATGAGTCATTCAATGACAACAATGATGGGAATCGAATAAGAAAAGGTCTTCATATAAACCCTTCATTACAGAGCTTGGAAGTATTAAGTCGGTATAACGACCAAATAAAGCTAAGATTACAAGTTAACCTCATGTTAGTCGGGAAACCCAATGATAAAGCATCTCAGGAAAATCGAGCTCGAGAAGGGTACACTAATCCCTCTTTAGCAAAAACGCTACGTTCCAAAAAGTGATGGGCGGCTCACAAGGGAAGGATCTTCATTACCCAACCGCGTTGTCAGTTAAGCCAAAGGGTCGACGGATTACTTACTGCTTAAAACTTAAAAAGTGAACGTGATGCTTCATGTGTATGCGACTTAAGCGTGACGCGAAAAACCGTAAATAATAAACTAGAACCTATATTTTTTTCACTGTCCGTTATTCTGCCGAAAAGGGGAATTGATGTGCAGAATATTACAAGCAGCTGGTTTCATGTGGAGGAGGCACTACCATTCTATAAGTTGTTCTTATTTATGAAACTAATGCCAATTATATAGGATTTCTGAGACATTTGATTATGACAGTCACATTGTTTACAAATATAAATCATAATATACAACAACCAAAACTAATCAGCGCTTAAAAGTTTTTTCGACAGTTGTAGTATTGAGACCTGACATGAAATCAACATTTAATAGACTTGATTGCCTAAACATTTATTTTAAACTGAAGAAAGGGTGATTTAACGAGACTGTCTCAAGTCAAATGACGCGACGCTCGGTATGTTAATATAAATTATTTTAAGTCTCCTTAGACTCCACTATATTGAAATTGTAAAATAGTGAGAATCTTTAGGAATAATCATATTTTCCTAATTGTCTCCGTCTTAAAAGTAAAAAAGATCAGATACCACGTATTTATTATATTATTAAAAACTTGCTTGCTAAGTTAAATCACTTATTCAATGTTGAAATATAATCAAAACTAATGCGGCTGCAGTCTTTAATGAAATGGCACTCAGTAGACAAACTTTATTTGTGTATACCAAAGTATGTATTCCAACTTGCTTGAATATTATGGTAAACCTTACCGTGTATTCAATAATGATGAGGACGATCCAAAACATTGCCTGTTGTGGCAAAATGTTTCAAAAGAATAGAGATCTCGCTTGCTTTCGCGAATAAACGAGAATAACTAAGTCCCGATCAATTGAACGTTCTCTGAGTCGGCTTTGAAATCAAAATAATAATATTTTATTTATAGGTTTGTTGAAATAAGTTCATATGTGACCTGTCGTCAGTTCGATGGTCCGTCCATCCATGTATTTAGGCTCTATATCTGATTTAAGTGCCATGGATATGACTATATATTTTTCCCTTATTTATTTATTTTCTTAATTCAGGCATTTTTATTGAATTTACTCGCCGGCATATGCTGTCGTTCCTATTATATAGAAAGTAAGGTAGTGTTACATTAGGAGCAAAATGACGTTGGATATTTTCATACCCTGATATTCTGCCTTCATCCCAAAGGATGATGATGTTTGTATGGATACATGGATGTGAGTAGGATTATGTATATGCACGTATATTTGTTTCAGTTTTCTCTGGAAGGTTAAATAAAAC
The DNA here is from genome assembly GCA_927399485.1 of Calamotropha paludella. Lineage (NCBI taxonomy): Eukaryota > Metazoa > Arthropoda > Insecta > Lepidoptera > Crambidae > Calamotropha > Calamotropha paludella. The sequence continues at coordinate 12,363,548 of OV656815.1, read as the reverse complement.
CAAAGCTAAGAAAGATGCAAAGTTACGAAAAAGAAAATAGCGGAGAGAAAGACAAAAATGAAAACTAAAGGATAGAAAGGGAAAAAAGAAACCTTACGTAAAAGAAGGATAAAATACTTTTAATTAAAGATATGATAACAAGTCAGAAAGATACAGCTAGAAAAAGAAAATGGAATGTACGCCTGAGATTATATAGAAAAAGAGAATTTCATTCAAATTCAAGGAAATTCATGTTAAAACCTGCTAGGAACTAAAATATGAGACATTAAGACTACAGGAACTTCGTTAATTCATTAACAACTATACTTGCTTCTTGAAAGTTTCTGAAATCAAGTTCGTAAATGAGCATAACTTAGCATTACCTTATTATTGATCTAGTACAGCTACAGTATAATAGCAAAAGTTTTTAAGTTCAGCATTTGACTTCGATAAATAAAACTTTTCATTATTTCTATTATAATAATGTTTTCTATTAAAAAGTTTCCTTATTAAGTCTCTTTATAATATGTAACAATTCATAAAACATGAAATTTAAATTATTGCATACACAAGGTCGGATGCGTGGTATTTTTTTTTTCAATGAAATTATAAAACGTTCTAATTAATGGATCTAGATATTAAATCCTCTTTTGTAGATAAATTTTAGTTGTCACTTACGATGATATAAAATAAAAGCCATTGCCTTGACGTGAAGAACGCTTCTCCCAGGGATCACCCGTATGCTTTTTATACCCTATACACCCGCTACATGATGTGACAGATTTTTTTTTTCTGCAACGGACGAGCGCTTGGCTTTTACAACACCTGCAAAGCTTTTTTGTAACAATATTGTATTGCTAAAGGGAGAAAGTGACGAAGTGATAAGAGAACGTTTAAAAAATGCGACTTTCTATAGTTATACTCATAGTTAAAACAAATTTAGGTATCATATAAATTTAAATAAGACACACTAAATATATTTCGGACAACTTATAACAATTATGTATGAATTAGTATTGGCGATGCAAAGATTCTAACTAGCGCCTCAAGCGTCAAAATTGTGAAGCTGTCTAAGAACGACACTGACAGTTTTCGATACAATTTACGTCACGGGAATTTATTTAATACTAGCTGACCCGGCCACACGTTGCCGTGGTTCAGTTTATAATTTGTAATATTTTTTTATTAAAAATCAGCAATAGCCCGTTTGCGCGTTCTGAGCTCGCGCGATAGGCAGCCTTTGTGATATTGATTCGCTGGTGGGAGAAGTGGTGGGGGCGCCCGACGTGACAGCACAGTGGTGGCATGTGCGTGAGCTGCGCGCGGTACTGGACAGTACTTGGACATTGCAACATTACTTTATTTTTCTAAAATTAAAGAAATTTTCGAAAATTAAAGATTATTCTAAAATTCAAGAATTTTTCTAAAATAAAAGTAGCCTAAGTTACTCCTAATTACATCAGCTACCTGCCAATAAAAATCCCGTCAAAATCAGTCTAGCCATTTCAGAGATTAGCCGGGACAAACAGACAGAGAGCCAAAAATCAATTTTTTTTATTTTGGTGTATGTACCGTATATTATATTCATATGCATGTAGTAAAAAACGGTTATTTCAATATTACAAACAGACACTGCAACTTTATTTATATGTATAGATGTATAGATAAAATAAAAGTAGTCGAAGTTACTCCTTATTACATCAGCTACCTGCCAATAAAAGTCCCGTCAAAATCGGTCCAGCCATTTCAGAGATTAGCCGGAACAAACAGACAGACAGACAAAAATCGTAAAAAATGTTATTTTGGTGTATGTACCGTATATATATTCATATGCATGTAGTGAAAAACTCTTATTTCAATATTACAAACAGTCACTCCAATTTTATTTATATGTATAGATAAATCAGATTTATGTGGTTTATTGTTGGACGAGATAATAATTATGTTTTCAAGTAATTAGAGCGTCTGCAGGATACACAAAACCTATGGTTTCTGGAGAAGAATTATTACGGAGTGGAATTGTGATTTCTGTAGGAAAAATAGAAAAATGAATAACATAATTAATGTACAAGCTCTGGTACTGCGCACATCGGAAAATAGTTTAAAGCTTGAAAATTATGAGAACAAACGCTCATTGCTGGTGAAATCGGCTTGCCTATTCTTAAAGCAGTCTTCCATTTTTAACACGCTTTTATTAGTATCACCTGTATGTTTGTATGTATGTAACTGACTCGTTTGGGCTTTTTGCGGTATAAATAAATTTTGATCAACTTTAAGCGGTCAGATTTACATTAAACGTTATAGACTTATCAACGATCGACGACAATACAATATTTTGATAAACTTATCTCATTTTCCTAATAAGGATCGCCAGGATTAATGATTTTAATACAAGTCCTCTGCGTGAGAGCAAAAGAGATAGAGCAAGAGCGCGGTCTAAATGATACGATAATGAATCCCCGAAAATGAGGAATTCCCGAGTGAGGACGTACAATTTGTTTTATCGTCTAAACTGTTTTTTTTACATCTACCTTTATGTTGCAAACGAATATGAACATGTAAATTTTAAAGCTAAATGATTCACTAAATGACTCATTCCTCGGTTTCCGATTATTCCAACAGACCTCCCATTTCAATTTAAAAAACTACAATTTCCTATAAGGGTTTCATTTGCAATGACCATTAATAAAGCACAAGGCCAAACTCTAAGGGTTGCTGGAGTACACTTGGAAAACATTGTTTATCACATGGTCAGCTCTATGTAGCGTGTTCCCGGGTTTCCAGTGCCCAAAATCTGCATGTTTTTGCTCCACAAGGGAAAACATATAATATAGTGTACCATTCAGTTTTGGTTTAACAACTAATTGAATCCAGCGTTACATCGCGCTTCTTAGATTTTTCCGTGGGAATAAGAAGTTTTCTTATAGTTGTGCTTTATACCGCAATATAACCGAATTCCACGCGGGCGAAGCCGCGGGCGGAAAGCTAGTTTCATTATAAAAAAGCGTTGGGTGCTCGATATTGATTGTTGTAAATATATAATTAGTAGTTATTTGTAAACATAAAGTTAGTATAGAAATTTGATATAAAAAGCACCCCACGCTTTTTTACAATTAAAAATTAATTTTCTTCTCATAACTTTTTCTTTTTTAACTTTTAAAAAATATTTAAACATATTGAGCTAGTATACTTTATATAACAGTCGATTAAAATATAAATTAAAAGTTATTTTCTGATTTTTAGTTCGATTTGCTATTAAAGCGTGTTTTTTAGTTTTTTTAAACTATATTTTATTTTTTCATAATTTTGTCTTTTGAAACAAATGAAAACTTATTTCCGAATCTCCGTAAGTACTACATTGAGTTACGCAACAGCATTTCGTATTGCTGCTTTTATAAGCAACAGGTTTCTGTATTAATCGTGATCCATCTAAACTTAACTTCACCTTTAAAGCAAAATGTCATTCTTAGACAACTTCTAAATTTCGCCGCTAGAGGCGCGCATAATCTTTGCATCGCCAATAAACAGATTTTAGACTGTAGATACTAAATAACGTATAGAATACACAAATAAGAATAAAGATGAATATGACTTGGGAACCAATGCTTATGCTCATGACAGAAACATATGCCCCTACCAGGATTGGAACCTGAGCCCTGTGGCGCAGAAAGTAGGATCGCTACCGTAGCACCACGTGACCGTCAAAGACGTTGGTAATGAGCTAGGAGAAATTGGGAATAAAGCTTCTTTGGAAACCCGAAACTACTATAACATAAAGAATTTTATGCGTGAACCATATATTTCTATTTATTATTACAATAACAGTGTCTATTTATTTGGCTTCAAATGAAAACTATTGTGCATTTAATTGGATGACGTTTACGGGATTACTTCAAACAAAGCAGCGTACAAATATCAGATTCAGCCGATTATGGTTTAGTTTGTTCTAACAATACATTAGTATATTAAATCGGTTTACGTTGTAATCAACTTCGTGCTGCTGTGTCTAAATACAGCATATAACGATTAATTGCAAAATTTAATTCCCAAAAAGATTACATCCTAATATCGATAGAATACCAATGCCATTTTGATTCTTTACGATGTTTTAGGAAAGCCGTTTTCGCGCATTGTTTTCGATAAGATTGCATTTAACAACTACATAAAAGATAAATAAAAACATATACCTTTACAGAGATTCTCTTCTTGAGAACATACTCTTACAGAGATCTAAATAATAGTAATCGTTGTCGACCAAACTTATTACAATTACTAATTATATACTGGCGTAAGCAACGCCGAAAATATGGAGCGTACATAATTATGTAAACCTATAATTAACTCAATAAACAAATTATATTCCAATAGTATAATAGAAAGTCGATAGGGATAAGGATAGCGATAGGGAATTAAATTATTCAGCGACTTTGTTACGATTTCCACCACCATTTAAAGAATTACTGAAGGCGGTACTTAATACTTATAATTTACTATGATAATTATAAAAAAGTAAAGGTAGGTTATAATTATGAATTGCTCGGATACATATGAAATGAATATATAACTCTATGCACATACGAGCGTGGGTGGATTGTCAGTTAATTAAGGTAATGAAATGGGTAAGGGAGAGTTATCAAAAAAAGAAAAATCCACACGGGGTAAACCTAATATTATGTAAATTACTAGATACCTAAATTAGAAAAATCGAGATAACTAATCAGCACCAATTTTAAGTTCTGATACGGTTGCACTTTTTCTCAGTGTTGTGAGTTGTTTTATTTGTAAGATTAAATTTCAACGTCTAAATTATATTTATTTTGGAACCAATACCGTTTGTCACACAGACAAGATTATAATGACACTAATAATGTCTTTACTGCTGGAGCACATGCATCTTTTATGGCTGCCATTCACCATAGTAAAAATGAGGTATTGCTCCTCGATCAAGGTTACTAAAAAGTTTCCAAATTTTTATAAACATGCCATTGGCCGTGCAATATCCGGCAGAGTAGAATAGTACCAACTCTAATACTTAAAGATGTCGCAAAAAGTAACTATTGAGATTAGAGGTAATTATCGTACCCTCCCGCAGACAACAAAATGGGCAGCAGGGTTAACGAATTATTGTTCTTTACTGCGATATTCAACCCGCTTACCAAGCGTGGAAATTGTAGCAAAACCTTGCAGTTTTTTTGACGGAGTCTTACAACAACAGTAAAAGTCTCTCAGCTGAGATGATAATCATGTAATTTGAAAGCTGCATAGTAATAAATTAATATTTTTAATATTTTTTACATTTATAACAATAAGCCTAACTTAAAGTAGATCTGTGTAGCAGGTTTTATAGATACTGGGAGTAATAGTACAAAAATAATGATAATGTGCTGGGATTCTTGCCGATTAATAGGTAAACCATGATGAATATAATTAAGTAAAATCCCGAAATAATTTTCTTCACACAAAAATTTTACGAAACCAGAAGTAATGATTTAATATTGTAATGACTGACACAGCGTAGTAACCCTAATGGCGCGCGTAGACTGCCTGATTGCGTCTTTAAGTTTCAAAATAATGGCCGGACAATTTGAATTCTAGGACAAAGTAACTATACAAAGCGGCGTTAAGCTTGCCGGTCGCCGCCAGTCCCTTTGGTGAAAGTGGAAGACTTCAGGTAAAGATTCTATATAGTTGACCATAAGACATCGGATTACTCTTTAAAACAATCTACCCGTTTAAACAATCGATTAGAAACACAGACTTTGTATATGTCTATGTATGTAAAACAAGCAAACGAATATGGTACGCTGGAATATTTTAAATGCCATGGCGTTCTTAATTCTTAACTCAAAGTAAATTAGTCAAATGACTAACTTGACCAATAATAACAAATTACACGTTAAATTATTATAAGTAAAAATTATCGTATAAGATCGCATTGAAAATGCATAAAATATATAAAAATTATAAAATTACACGTTTGCAGTCAGTACCTGTACCTTCATAAAATTAAAAATTACAGTGAATGCTCAGTATAAGTGACATGTAAAAGCTAGAGCTCATACATGGAACTCATAACTAATAAGAATATAACTAAGTAGGTATAACTTAAAATTATATTTGACAAGTCGGTGGTACTACTGTTGTACCACGGACTTGTCGGATTAATGAATGTGTCGTTGCTGAACTTACGAAAAAACTTCTATTAGCTGTTGCACTTGCATACTTATGTGATATAGGTATTTGAAATAATGACAAAAATGTTTTCGGAACCGAACGTCGTTAATTTCACTACGCATCTGCATAGTATTGTATAAACAATGCCCAGTTTTTATTGTTTTTGTAAAGACACATCTGTTAATATATACACTCAGGAGTCGGTAGTTCCCGCTACGGGTACACTGTATACTCAGCTTAAGACTTCAAATTACACCTAGAGGTACCCCATGTATCTTCAGGTTTAAACGGCAAATACTGATGTTTGAATTATATACTGTCTATTATGTTAATTTTTAAAGGTTTATATTTTTAATGTCACTCTAATTAAAATGTAATTATTTTAGTTTATGTGATTCAATTGTCTATTTTTATTGTTGTATGTATTATTCTAAGTTAATTTTAATATTCTTGTTATATGTTGGATGCCTATTTAAAAAATGTATGCGGTGGCAACCTGTAATTAAAATAGCACCTAATTAGTACTGGAGAATGTTTATGAATATTGTAATGGTGTATATTTTGTTGGTTGTCCTTAAAATAAATAAATAAATAAATATTTTCACTCACTAAAGCAACTTAGTAGTGACGTTATGTTGACTAATGATTAATATTTATGAAAACGATACATAACGTATAACGTAACTATTAACATAACGTTCATAAAATAAGTTGACATAAAATCATTCTTAAGATAATTTTACCTAGCTCATTAATACTTGTCTTTAACCAAACGGCACACGGCGTCTTTTACTAAATGTCATTGAACATTTTTAAGTCTGAGAATAAAATACTCACGAATTAAATTTGATATGTGTATAGAGAGGTCAATAAATCAGTGACTTATATATGTTGTTTGTTTATATACTTACCTATATTAAATTAAAACAACTTTCATTAATTATTTTTAAATAGTAAAACTATTTCAATCAAATTTTAAAAGGTCCTCACCGCAAAAACATCATAAAGAGATTCATGCCTTTTGCGTATTTACCTTTGAAAATTTATATTCCCTGTGGGTTAAGAAGCGGGAACGGCCTCATATTATACACTATAGGCTATCGAATTATCATATTATTATTGTAAGGTGGAGAAAACGTTCAATATTTACCGCCTATTTCTGCACTGCTAGTAACTCAGATAACGGATACCTACGCTACAAAATAAAGTGGTTTTTGTATTTATTTGAACGATATCAGACCACTATATGAAAGTTCTGTCTCTTTTTTATATTTCCTGCAGTCATGTACAATTCAAACTAGACTATTAAGTTTTAAATCTGCTTTTTGCACGCATCAAGTTAACAATATGTCGAATAATCATCCCCGATGTATTTAGGTTAAATTCTTCGAATAAATCCAAACTTAGATGCGGTAAATGTAAAATAAAGTAAAATCTTAAGTCACGTTGTAGAAAGTCATTCATGGGATAAAGGTCATCTATAAAATTGATTTCGAGGCATTTTCTTCGTAAGAAAAATCATAATTTAAGTGAGATCGTCTGCATTATCCGTTTATCAATATAAAATTGCTGGTCGGCAGCCCATGAAATTGACAAAGACAGAAAACTTGGCGAGCTTTACATATACGAAAACAGCTGGTAAAACCTCGTAACAGTACTGCGTAATAGTTGGCCAGAGCAGCTTTATCGTTCTCCTCTCGTTAAACTTGAACTGGCAAATTTTTTGGTGAATTCAACTGTAATACTAATGTAATACTTTATTGTACCGCAAAATGCAAATTGAAACAGTACAACAAATATAAAAAAATAAAGGAGCGAATGGGCGATATTATCACTGAAAGAGGTTTCCTACCAGAAAATCGTTGGATAGAGGTAGAAACCGTATATGTAGTGGCCGGTATAATTTGATTTATAAAAAAAACTATAAATATTTAAATCAATTAAAATCAATAAAAATCAATTTCATTAAATATATACTCAATTAATATGTTACCTTTTAATTGAGTATATGTTATACGGGTAGGAAGGTGCTATAATAAGTACAATCATGGGCGTACCCAGCTTCTGGCCCAGGGGGGCATATACTTAGGTCGGATTCCCCCGCGCATACATAAGGTATAAGTGTGTAAGGGAATTACCAGGAAGAGAGCTATATTACAGGTAGTCAAATAAATAAACATTTTTCTATTTTATTTGAATTATTTAATTCGAATTTTGTTTTAAAATTAACTTTTTATTATAGTAAACATTTGCTTTATTTAAGCCAACAACAGAACAAAATTTGACGTCAGGTCTATAACCACTTGCATTGCATGCAGTTTTAAAATCTGGGTCTCCACGAGGAAAAGGAGGTACCGTATATATTACTTCAATTATACTATTTACTATAATTACTTCTAGTCTTCGATATGAGGACTTTCCGCTAAACAGGTTTTGGACATTGGACAAAATATGCTGGGAATAGAACAAAGCTGAAAGCACAATGGTTTCATGTGTTTAAAAGTACTTTTTTCGAACATTCGGCTACAGCGACAAAGATAGTTTACAGTTCTGCGAAGCAAAATATTACTATAAATGAATAAAGTTTTACTTGGATTATATATAATCAAGTAATATACAACACTTACTTTTAATGTATTATGACGGCAAGATCTCATTCATATAAAAATAACTTTTACGTATGTAGCCTCATGGATTATGTAGGATGTTGTATCAGTAAATAAAATTCTTAAGAGACAAATAAAAGGTCGCGAACAGGTTTTGATATACGTTCGCTCGACTGATCAAAACTGTTCACTCTGTCAGTCCCAGATTGGTTTCGAAAAAGAGTTATACAAGCGCGCAATACCCTTTAGCAACAGAACATTGCCACAGGAATATAAGGATTGCCCTTTTAGTTTTAAATTGATACATTAGCCAAAAGTTAAAGGTTAAGTGCCAATATTAGATATCAAATATTCATGTCTATCCGTTACCCTAGTATCCCTAATACAAACCTTACAGTGTAAACTTTGGGCTAGGCTAGTTGGTGTGAATGTTAAGAAATATGTATCTATTTATATATATACACTAGCTGTTGCCCGCGACTTCGTCCGCGTGTATTTAATTTTATCACGCGGTTAACTTATATACAGCAAAAAATAAATAAAACAAAATTATTTATTATTTATTATTATTATTATAATGCGTAAATTGTAGATAAAAAGGAAATGTGAAAAAATGGATACAGATTATTATTTTCCAACTTAACCTGGCCGGTGATTGAATCCGGTTCCCTGCAGGCCAAAGCCACTTGCGGTACCATAAATGACCACTGTGCCACAGAGGTCGTTTGATCGAGACAATCAGCAAAAATAAAAGCGGCCAAGTGCGCGTTGGACTCGCGCACATAGGGTTCCGTACCATATGAGCTAGTACCTTATAATGCCTCTTAATAGACAACGTTCGATGTGGTTTGGTTCGGAACATAACCAAACAGTCTGTTTGGTTGACTTACTTCTTACACTGGAGAAGCGACATAGAGCTGACCGTGTGAGAAACAGCCGACGCTGAGGTCCGTGCCGGCAACACGTAGCGTCTGCCCTTGGGCTTTGTTTATAGCCATTGCATAACATAAACTCACCGGGAACTGTACACGTTTGAAATGGAATGGGTAATTATTGGGAATCAGTGGAATTCGTGGTATGAAAACTCTTTCGCTGACGCCACATCCCGCCAAAATCTCCGCTTTTATTATGTTACGCTGCAGAGAAGTAACTTTCAGTCTTGCCCCGTTGCATAATTTTAGAGGACTTCAATTTCTCAACAAAATAATTGGGACGCCTGTTTATAAATTAATCTAGTGTGCTGGAAGTCCAGGAGCGCTCAAAGAATTAAGAAATTCAACGGGATAATTGGTAGCGCCATCTTGCTCCATTACACCGTTAATAGAAGTATACTCAACTACTTCTCCTTCAACATTGTTGAGTATATCCAAGTTGATTCTTGCGGCTTGGTCATTTCGCGGAGTCAAAATTGCTCTTTCGCAAGCCATGAGTTCTCATTATTTTTTATTTGATTTTGTTTACCATACACGGAAGAGATAAGTTCTTTAATTGAATCAACAGTGTGGCAGAGATTTTCAGATAAAACAATTTGCCCTTCTTCTTCCGGATGTGTCCCTTTAGCAATAAATCAGAAAATTCCTGTGCATTTTTGTTGCCTCTTGTTCGCGCCCTCATGTTCACTGTTAAGTGCATTCTTGTGACGTGTCGCCAAAGGCTTGAGCTCTTTAAGCATGCTCTTATCTCGTCGGTTTTTGTTCCCCGTGGCACTACTGGCAACGTTTGTCTAAAATCCCCACAAAAAAGCATCGTTTCGCCACCCATAGGTTCGGACGTCATTTTGACGGATACCTTTGAGAGTTCTATTAACTGCTTCTACTGCTTTTCGGTGTGCCATAGTGCACTCGTCCCAGATAATTAAACAGCAATCGCATAAAACCTTCACTTTATCACTGCTTCTAGGGAAACCACATACAGGATGTTCACTTATGTATAAATCTATGGGGATTTTAAACGTCGTATGAGCAATTCTACACCCGAGTTACAAAGTGGCTGCTATTCCAGACGACGCCACGGCAAGAGCTATTTTGGCTTGAGCTCGTAATTGTGCTTAGATTATTTTAGTGAGAAAGGTTCTTCCCGTCCCACCGGGTGCATCTATAAAAATAATTTCTCCTATAGCATTGTCAATACTGTAACATACACGGTCGAATACAGTGCGCTGTTCTACAGTAAGACTGTGGACTCTGGTTCGTAAAGTTTCAGCTAGTTCAGCTGGATCATAATTTATTTCCGCAGCGTATTCTCTATTAATACGTTCCCCTTCTATGGTCAGCGCTGGAAAACCATTCTGAGGGAGAGAATCACCACCCATAGATGTAACTAAATCTTGTAAAGCTACTAAGCATTGATTGGAAGTAATATCTCGTAACCCGTGGTTAAGGTCACCGTCAATATTTTGTCTTATATTCCTAAAAAAAGTCTTCCGCTAAAGTTTATTGATATTTTTGCTACAATTGCTCAGCATTCGAAAGACAACAAAATACCAGTAATACAGCAAATGAATGACGCAAGCGGTGTGGACTATCACTGACGCATTCATCGGCTTAGGCGCTGAATCCTGTCACTTTTATAGGATTTTAGTTAATTCGAGTGGTAATATAAAGTATCAGCATAAGGTAAGTACATAAGTTGTGTGTATTAAGATGTCCAAGGTTTGTTTACTATCCCACGGGAACCCTTTAATTTTCCGGGATAAAAAGTATCTAAGATGTTGACCACGGATATAAGATATCACCATGCAAAATTTCATTGAAATCGGTCTAGCCATTTCGGAGATTAGCCCGTACAAACAGATAAACAGACAAACAGACTAACAGACAGAGAAACAAAAAATTTAAAAATAACATTTTTTGGAATTTTCCCTCTTTTTACATCCCCCTGACTTGGTTTTAAGCATTTTTTTTCTATATACAGAAATTCAACCTCTACGGTTTTATTATAAGTATAGATGAACACAAAATGAAGGGCGACATAAAATCGATCTAACACTATTTCGACGAAATACATGAAATGTTAAAGAAAAGGAGTCGATAAAAACTATTTGAGAAAATTTTAATGCGATGAAACGAAGTCGAGAAGTAGTTCAATACTGAATAAAAGATTTGCGAATAAGGTTATGGTAAATAGAAAATCTTTTGAAGTGACGGTTTCCTATTAGCATGGAAAAATACTAATATGTGAAAATAGACCTTTTGTTTTCTCTACTTATAAGCTACCCATTAGGAAAATAAAAGTCATATTACAACTAAAAAACATATTAGGTCGGGGAAAAAGTTTTTTCGCATATCTTTGTATATATAATTATTCTGTGAGTGTGTATGTCACTGAACTCCTCCTAAACGGCTGGACCGATTTGAATGAATTTTTTTGTGTGTGTTCAAGGGGATCTGAGAATGGTTTAGATTCACAAATCAGTCCGGCAGATGACGCTGCAGTCGGCACAGCAACGCGTGGCCGGGTCAACTAGTAGTATGTATAAACTTGTCATAAAATATCTTTGGATGTACTATTTGTATCTGGCTGGTTTTCATGACATTAAAAAGGTCACATTTCAAAAAAATCTAATAAGGAAAATTTTGTCACCCACTATTTTTTATTTGTTTTTTACACATTTTAAAATTTTATAACAAAAAAGGAAAAAACGCAAAAAAAAAATTATGTCGTTTATGGACCTAATGCAGTGTCAGAAAGTGTAGCACAAAGTTGTTTTAAGCCTTTTCAATCCGGGAATATTGATGTCAAAAATGCACCTCGCTCTGGTCCCCTGTTGCGGATAAAATGGAGGCTATTTTGAAAAAATGGCGCAAGATTGTCATATCAGCAGTTACGACATAGCTGACTGGGAATTAATCACAAAACAGTTTTGACCTATTTGAAAAAAAGTTGGGTACACAAAAAAACTCGATATTGGGGTGCCACACATGCTCACACTGAAAGGAACCTAATAAACCGTGTACTCATTTATGATTCTTTATTGAGGCGTAATTTAAACCGAACCGTTTTTGAAAATATTGATAACTGGTCATGAAAAGTGGCCGTGTCAAGTTAACATTAAGAGAGGACTGCCAAAACTACTTGTTGCATTTTTTTGATCAGGCATCGCAAAATTTCTACAGCAGCGGGATCATGTCTTTATCTACAAGATGACAGAAAGACTAAGAACAAAATGGCACATATATATTGGGTTGGGGAATAAGTTCGTTCGGTTTTTTCAAAGTGCTTTCTTTTAACAAAAACCAATAATTATAACAATAAATTGATCAATAATGTATTCGCCGTTACTGTTTACAACCTCCTCCCACCTCTCGACTAATTTGTTGATGCCGTTCCGCCAAAAATCGTCCGGTCTGGTGTCGAAGAAGTTGATGAGCCAGTTTTTGAGGTCCTCTTCGCCGTCGAAGATAACACCCCTCATTTGATTCGACAAGGAATAGAAAAGCTGATAATCTGTTGGCGCAAGGTTCGAAAAGTACGGTGGATGCTGAAGAACCTCCCATTCGAGCTTTTTTGCGAGTGCGGTTTTGACGACTTGTGCAACATGGGGTCTGGCGTTGTCGTGGAGCAAGATGACTTGGCCTTGTCGGTCAGGTCTTTTCAGTCGCATAGCCTCATTTACACGGCGTAGAGCTCCTTGTTGACTGTTGCGTTCCGTTCAAGCATTTCCCCGTGTATCGCACCTCAAGGCGATGAGGACATCGAATTCTGCAGGTCGTCCACTGCGAGGCATGTCTTCGAGATCAAAGTCACCATTTTTGAACTTTGCAAATCATTTCTGTGCTGCGCGCTCACCTATGACACCTTCTCCATACACGTTGCATATGTCACGAGCGGCTTCAGCTGCTTTTTGACCCCGATGAAAAGCGAAGAAACGTAGATGTCGAAAATGCTGATTTTTGTCACCTGGGTATTCCATTTCGAAGCCCAGAAAATAGGAAAAACTAAAAATATTCGAAAAACAAATAACACAGTTCTGTAGAGCAGAAAAGGCACTGTCTAATGAATACAAACACTTTGCTCAACAACAAACAAATACTTTAAATAATCCTCTTCGAAAAAAACCGAACGAACTTATTCCCCAACCTAATATAATAATTAAAAGTAAATTAACTTTGTAAATAAAATGTCTTGAATTTTCATATAAATGCGAAGAAACTTTTTCCCCAACTTATTATATTGATAATACCTGAAGGTGTCAACAGACAAAGTCTATGACATGTCTAAGACAATTCTGAAAAATAGATGGCATTAAAAATTATAAATATTATTATCCCATTCGACATGACGATTAAAAGAGACGATATAAATTTCTAATAAATTTCATATTAAAAACAATTAATTTGAATACCAAAGGACGTGGTTTTTAAAGGTGTTGTTAATGTTTAATTGAAGACACTTTAAAAAGCTCGTGCCTTTTTATTCACTGTCGCAAAAAGTCATAATTTACCGCTACATTAAACACGAAGTCGCGTAGTTACTTACGACGACAGGGTAGTTTCAGAAATGCTTTAGAATGCAAGTTTCATTTATTTTTAATATTCGAGTTGTCAAATCGTACTTATTGTGACTTGAAAATAGTAAGAAAAGTAATAAAATCTCAGGCAAGAGACCATTCTTGTCAAATAAGATATTGGATATCTATTTTCATATGTTTCCTTAAATAAACATAAAAAAAATTGTAAAAAATATGATGGTATAAAGAATGTGAGATTTTTTATAGAATATGCTAAAATAAGACCACGAGCTTTTCCTCACATATCGTGACGAAATTAAACGAAATAAGCTTCGAACCTTCAATAGCGACATTTCATGCCCTGCAGTCATTGTCAGCTTTGCTCGCGCGTCTTCAGTGTAATTGAATAAGCCGATTGCTATCTACGAGGAAAAGAATTTAATAACATAACGTATAAGTGTGCCGAATACATAGGCGTCTATGTTTAAAAGAACGCAACGAGTAAGCGCCTGTCACTAGTCAAAGGCCAATAGTTTATATTTAAATATTGTCAATATTTATTTAAAAGTGAATGTTTTGTAACTATAGTGATTTCTGATTACATTTAACGTAATATAATAATTATTAAATACTATGTTAAATATTAAAACTTATAGATTAATATAAATCTTAACAAAACAACAATCTTACCTGCCTTGTGTCACCATCCCGGTAATAAGCCATTGCCTTATTTTGACCTTTGCATTGATAAATTTTGCATAACATTTAACTCTCCTCATAAATAGATTTTTGTCGAAATGGTTCACCTTGGTAGAAAACATCGAATAAATTTAGAAAAGACATCAAAACAAACTACGTATCGGTAGAAAGTTCACACATGTTTTTAACAAATCAGAAATCATCCATCACTCCTATTTTTTATAATACACCGCGGAATTGAGCTTAAAAATTGATTTTAACTCTTTTTTTATGTTTGAGAGTCCATAAATGTATTTCTAGCAATGTGCAATGTGCAACTTTTAATTTTTAAAGGGCCTACCGGTCACTTAGATTGTAATAAAGTAAAAAAAATAGATCTGGCTTTAAATAAAAATTTTGACGGGATTAATGGTACAAAAGCGAAAAGTTCCTGAAAAAAAAATAAAAAAAAACCTTGAGACTTAGGTAAAATCGTTACGGCTAGTTTTTTAACAGAGCACCTCACCTGCCCCTCATTTTCGTATGTTCAATTCAACGTTTTTACAAACAACCTGTATATATATATACTTTGGTGCTGTGGTTAGTGGGTTCAGCCTACGATTGCGGAGGTTAAGCTAATTTTGCAAGTATCGATAATAGAATAGGTGATCAAAATTTTTCTATCTTGAGCTATTTCGTGATTCGCAGGGGACTTAAAGATGCTAATACTGGCTGTTGGGGCAGTTTACAAGACCCACCAATCCACCTTAGGATGGAGTAGAGGGTTATGACCCATACTCCTTACAATGTTTTTATCGATAGAGAAAGCTTGTGCCCTGGCAGTGGAGGCATCAACATACTGATGATGGTGATAATGATGATGATGATATATGTGAGAGGCAGATGCGGTGACCAAGTTCTAAAAAATGCATGCGTACCTTACCTAAAAACGCCGACAGTAGCTATAGATCGCAATAAATTGTGATGATTGAAATCATCACTTATGCCTTATATTGTTGTAGTCGATCGGTTAATGATGATTTCCATCAGGTGGAACTGTGATACCATCAATAACCTAGCTAATATTTGGTAATCTTTCTGTTCAATCGGGATTGGTAAATCACGTGAAACCAGTATTGCTCAGAGTATTAATATTGATTATCTTAACCTCCATTCTTTATCTTTTCATCATCTCATTTTCTATTTCATTTTCATTTTCTAGCATTACTTATGCACATAAAACATTCACGTTAAAGGACAATGCCGATTTTTGTATGGACGTGTGACCGAAAATGTACACAGATGAAACAAACAAGTATAAGCATATTCCAGATTATGAATTCGTTGGGTTCATTTTGATTTTCAGATTTGTATTGGAGAAAAACGAACTTTTCTGAAAACATAACCTTACATTTCAATACGTGTTTTACAATACTTGAATTAGTATTTTGCCTTTTTTTTCGCTTTTTTCTCAAACTAATCATGTAAAGGAATCGAATAAAATAATATTGTGACCATTAACGTATTCTTTTTATGACTTATTTAGAGATTTATATATATGAAGTAACCTATCCGACTAAGATATTTTTCATGCATTATAAAACTAATAATTATTCATGGTGCAATATAATAGGTTACCATAGGTAACTTGAATGTCTTGTTATATACGTACATACATAAAGCTCTCGCACGTCCCGTCCAAAGATAGGTATGCAGTACACATATGATTTTTATATACTTAGCTTTAAATTGCAAAAGGAAAGAGGAAATTACTAGTATTTATTGTTTTTAATAAAACATTGCATGTTATTACTTCTCATATTTCCTTCTATATATAGTACTCTTATATGTTGTTAAGTTACCAGTAATCAATCCTATCCTAATTATATTATGACAATACTTTGTGTTTGTTACCATATTAACCGCAAGTAATTCGTCTAACGGACGCTTGATGGCGCTAACGGAAAAATATTTAATAATAGAAAAAAGAAAAATGCCGATTTTTGTATGGAGTTGTGACCGGAAATGTACAGAGACGATACAAACAAATATACGTAGCAAAGTCTTCTAGATTAAGAATTGGTTGTTACTTAGAAAAACTATTTTTTCTGAAAACATAACATAACATTTTAATACCTATTTAATAGTATTTGAATTAGTATTTTACCTATTATTTCGCTCTTTTCTCATGCTATGATTAGCATGAGAAAAGGAATCGAATAAAACAATATTGTGACTATAAACGTATTCTTTTCATGACTCATGACTGGTTTTGAGATTTATATTTATGAAGATACCTATCCTAGTTTTTTATCCATTATATAACTAATAATTATTCATCGTGGAATGTAATGGTTTCCCGTAGATACATACTTGAATCTTGTTACATGCATACATACAGCTCACGCCCGTCCTGTAGGTGGGGTAGGCAGAGACTGGAGTATTTTTATCAATGCAAAAACATACTTGTTTTTACATTAAACTCAGTTTATAAAAGTTAGATGTGTGTACTACATACCTATGTAGATTTTTATAAACTTAGCTTTGAATTGCAAAAGGAAAGATTAAATTAATATTATTCATTGTTTTTAATAAAACAGTGCATGTTATTAGTGTGTGTGTGTATATAGTACTCTTATATGTTGTTAAGTTTCCAGTATTCAATTAGGAATAAATGGTTCAACACACTGGATATAATCAAATAAGGCAGTTATTAAAATAAAACACCTGCGGTAAATTAAATAACTTTTTAGTATTTGGCGCATAATTTATATTTAATCAAGACGTTTTGACTTCTTATCAGGAGCCGTGATGTTTATACTTCTTTAGAGGAGCCATGAGACAGGATGATTAAGGCAATGGTTGTGATATATGTTCCACTACCATCACAATATTTAAATCAGTTATATTCATGCTATTTCTCTATTAGCTCTCACAAAGCAAGCATGACAAAGAAAGTTGGCCGGTCTCACCTGTAATATAATGAAAGTGCTTTATTAAAAGTTGTGGCAATATTTTGTTTACTTTTAATAATCACATTCCATATATGATTAATTAAATGTCAATTATACATATGTGAACATTCACAGAAATATGTCAATAAAAAACTAAATAGGAAACAGGTCAATAACATTTGGGGATTTCTGGCCAGATGCAACACTTCACACAATGCAACTGTTTAAGAAACTATGACAATAATATTAGCAGATTAAGTAAAAATTATAGTGGCACTTATAGGCACTTACATTTCTGCGAAGATGCCAGTATGAAGCAACTCATATTCGTGAACTGCTTTCTAATGTCTTCTAGCACAACCAACAGACCTTCCACAACCAAACAAAACACTGGCATGCCCATATTGTCTTTTCTCTTGAGTTGGTTGCAATGAATCTTTCAATGGAATCATGATAGACACCACAAACCAAATCCTATATCTGTTAACAAAGTATACAAAACATTTTATTTTTGAGGACATACAGAAATATATTTAATATTTATATCTAAATAGTGTGTGTGTGTGTGTGTGTGTGTATGCAAACATCTGTAATTAAACCGTTGATAATTTACCTGAAATGTTAACCATACGGCCAGAAGAGAATTAATGTTCTTGAGATATTTTTGATATGATATTTCCACATACTGTAAGTCTAAACACACTGTTAGTGAGCTATACCAGCTACAAATAGACAAAAAATAGTACAATTATACAATAGTATAAAATACTTTCAATGACGCTAACCATACGTCACTTCTTTTTTACTAAACAATGTCGTTTGGCTCATAGCGCTTTTGGTCTCAAACGGTGAAATGATAATATATTATTTCCTTATAAAAGGGAAAATAACATATTTAGGCTATTAATATATGTATATATTTCACATATATTTATTTTAATGTTTATTTAAGTACCTATGTAAATATATTGATCAAAAATAAAGGACGGCCAAAATGCTGATATCCAAAGCTATGGCGCAGTAAAGCAATATTACAAGGAAGTGCTTAGAAAAAACAACTTTTTATTGGTTTTAAGATTCGTAATCTGCTTTTATATAAGTTCTATACGTTAAAAATTGTATTTTTATTTTTAAATTGTATTAGTAGTGATTTCATTCTTGTACATTTCCGGTCACAAATCGGCATTGTCCTTTACCTTACCAATTCTCAAATCCTTTTCGTATATTTTTGTTCAATTATCAATAAGGGCGAATTAACTCCTTGTCGTCCTTGATATCACCCTTCCTCATCCTCATTATTTTTTGCAATCGTTACATTTCTGGTGGAGTTTTTCCTTCCACTTGAAAATATACGCAAATCATTGATTTACCTAAGGTCCGTTATCCTAAGCTTCCTATCCGAAGTCCTCGGCTGTCCGTTCCTTTCCCAGCACACACCTCATTTCTCTTCAATCAAGCTTTCGTCCCGACCACAGCACAGTTACTGCGATAGTGTAGTTACGGTTGATATTCATTTTGGAATGAAAAATGGCCTCCTAACGGTACTAAAATTACTGGATGTCAGCAACGTGTTTAACGCTACCAATTTTGACGTACTCTTCGAATAGATCTTAATATATCTCTTATGGTTGTTGCCTAAATTCGCTTCTTATTCTTTTATAAGAAGATTCTTATACGATTTCGCCAAAATACTGATATACTTCTTCTGCTCTACAATATACTGCTTACTATTTTCTATTTTAAATAAATAAATAAATAAATATTTCTTTACATTCACACCAATTAGCCTAGCCCAAAGTAAGCACTGTAAGGCTTGTGTTATGAATACTAGGGTAACGGATAGACATACATAATATGATACATAGATATGTAATATTCATAGAAATATATATAAACATCCATGACTCAGGTACAAATGCTCGAATTCATCATAAAAACATCTGCCCCTTCCGGGATTCGAACCCAGGACCGTCGGTGAGAAAGGCAGGATCGCTACCGTTGCACCAAACGGTCGTCTTTTTTCTTAATTATTTTAACTCTCTTTTTTTTGGTCATCACTAAATCTTTGCTTTCATAACGCATCACAAAGCTACTTATAATTGTTTTTATTGTGAGGACAGTATGGGCAAATTCCATACAAAATCATGCCAAGACTGTTACGTAAGTCTATAATGACATGATAACGTTATAAGTAAATCGATGAACGCCGGCTGCACGCACGAAAAAGCCGATTCATTGTCACGTTCCGTCTGAGCCAACCGTGCAAGCGAGAGCGAGGAGCAAGCGATAGAGAAGAACGATCGGCCTAAGTGTTCGGCTTGTGACACGTCTATCTTTTTTCCACTCCATCGGCCGGTGCGTCCGAGTAGATGAGAGACAGCGGTAGCACACAACCTATAAGTGAACTGTTTTGTCAACTGTCTATAAAGTGAAGTGAAAAGTTAATGTAGTTTCCATTGTTAATCACAGCAACAATTGCGGCAAAAAAGATAATTAATTCTTGCATTTTAAGGATTTGATTAGCGATGTTATCTCGTATTTTTGTTCTTTGATTGGTAAAAAAAGTAACATCTGTCGCCGGGTGCAGTTATGTTATGTTATAATTTTTACTTAAAACTTATTATGACTCAAAAACAATCGCATAAAAAGTCAACTGCGGAAGATCTGAAATATCAAACATGTATATAAGTTGTAAATAAATTGTTAATGGCACATTATTACTTGTAATTAATCTGTGTAATTTAAGTAAAATAATATTTGAACGAGTGCAAATAAATATTAATTTATCGAAGAAATTGTAATTTTCAATTAACTCCTTTTTTATATTATACAAAATAATGAAAATTCAGTGATAATAATATAATTCAATTCATAAAAGTTTGCCATTTTTTATGAATGTTTTCTTGTGACGTTATATCGTGTAACAATAATTTTTATTGCTCGTAAACCGACTTTACAGATAAACCAATATTTTATTTCATAAACATAATTTTTAACGCTCGTTTTGAGGTTTTTTTGCTATACGTTACTATAATTCAATGCCATATAACTTAATTTTTTTGGAAAGCTTATGGTCTCGTTATATATTTTAAATAATGTTATATTATGTAGTAGTATAAAAGTAAAATAATATATTTTGTCTGAGATGATAATATTTATGGTGATTTCTTATTCAACAGGAGGTTTGCCTGTTACAGATGCTTGCCGATGTCTAGCTATTCATTGTAATGGGACATTTACACATCTGTCACTAACAATAGAAAAAAAATTGTGACTTTTCTTACAAAGATCAAAATAATATTGCTAGGTGAAATTGTAATGTTCCCAATATTTAATGTTTCTCAAAAATGTACTATTTTGACAGCACACTGTTGCTGTTGTCTTTATTTTAATGAATTCAAGACCTGAATTAAACGAAAATTTACCACTGATAAGAACAAAATAATTGCTTTTTTTAATTTTATCAATCACAAAATATACGCTATCCATACAGTGGTCAATTCGAATAGTATATTTTTTCACATAAAATAAATAATAATATATTGTTTCTTTACTTATCTATTAAGTCAATTTAAAAGCAGATTAAGAGAAAAGTGCAATTGATGTGGTTAATTTTGCACATCGCACTATTTCCTAGTTTTATATAAAGCGAAACGTTCACAGTAGTTAGCATACAATTCAGTTGCTCTCATATAGCTAAAAGTATCTAACTAAATACTTACCTATTTTCAATATTTTAGGAAATCTACCGATTTTTAAAATAAGTGGATTTGTTTGTAGCAAGCGAGGGTTGTGCAATTTGTTGATAATTGGCAGAAGATTACATAAAAAAAATATTCAACATACCCGCAGAAAACGTAGCTACTGTTGTTTCTTATATTCAACGAAATTTGATAACGCAATGTAGCTATCGGTGGAGAAAAACGTTTCGAAAAAAAGGTCGGTTTTAAAATCAGTATGCCAAATATTTAGATGCTGATTTTCGGGTCCCGTTAGAGTGTCGAATCTTGGTTAATGAAACATCTGAAACAAGTGGTGGCAGACCATCAAAATACGAAGAATTTTCAGAAAGAACAAAGAAGCGAAACATGGAATTAATACAAGAGAATGGATCCGAATGTGTGCTTAATGCTCGTATTTAAGAGTTAAGAGCTTTGGGCGAAACTGAGGAGGCAACTCTGGTTAATATTATATGAACTGCGACAAGGAAAAAGTATAATGTATATTTATTGATTTCGATCTTAGCAAAGACCAGCTTTCCAAATTTGTGTTTCTGTCTTATTTAACTTTAATCGAGGCAAAGAAAATGTGTTACCCGCCTTCTTCAAGCATAACAATTACTAACATAAGTGCAAAAGTCAATAATTAATTGACTCTGTTACAAACACAGTCTTCTGCAAATGGGACTGTGACGGGTCGTGAGGACAGAGTGAATATAAGCAAGTTTGGCCCGAAGAAAGTGATTTAATTTCAAATGCTTTCAAATGCAGATCGCATCACTTGCGACCATCTAATACTATTGTATGGAAGAATGAAATTTGCTCATTTGTAAAATGTTGCAGACCTATATCGATCGAATTCGCGAAAGAAACTCCCGAGAAAGAGAATCATTGGTAGCCGACGGCAACAGTCAAATAGTCAGTCTGTCTCCTATATTAATAAATAGGAATGGCGAGATAGTCGAAGTTACTCATGAGCTATTTTTAACTACGATTGATGGTAAAGTAGCACAAGTTTTTACTGAAACTCGTGCGAGTGCTACTTGTACAGTTTTGGGTGCTACTCCTCGGCAAATAAATAACTTAGAGGCAATGAGGACACGAGATGTAAACGAAATTTCATTTCAATATGGGCTGACCACGTTGCATGCTTGGATTAGGAGTATGGAAATGTTTTTACAAATTTTCTATAACTTATCGTTTCAAAAATGGTCAGTATATTCACCTGAAAAAAACAGAAGTAAAGACGAAAAGAAAAAATGGTACAAAGGCGATTTAGGGAGGAAATGGGTCTGCATGTAGGTAAACCTCGACAAGGCACTGGAAACACTATTGACGGAAATACTGCTCGGAGATTTCTTCAGAATTACTCTTGTTTTGCAGATATTATAGGTGTGGACCATGACCTCATAAAACGAAGGTAAATAATACTATAAACCATGTCATTTGGAATGGTTATTAATGCACAAGCATTCGGCAAGTATACATAAAATACATCCCGACTGTAAGTAAATTACTACAATTGGTATTATATGCCTTCTTCCATGCATAAAGTACTAATTCACGGTGCCAAAATTATTGGATACTATGCTATTTTACCTATCGGACAATTTCAGCAGACGCGCAAGAAGCTAAAAATAAGGATTATAGGCAGTATAGATTTGGTAATTCTAGAAAGTGTTCAAGAGAGGCTACCAATGAAGACGTATTCCATACTTTGTTATCTTCTTCTGATCTATACATATCAAGCTTGAGAACTACCACAGAAACAATGCCAAAGGAGTTGTTGGGTAAAGCTAAGCCCTAGTTGCTATTAACGAAAATGTAAAGGAAAGTTATATAAATTACATAAATTGTATTTTAAGTATTAATTTCTTTATAAAAAATTTAATTAAACTTAGTTATACTTACGTAATATTATATAAAAATAATAAACTAAAATTTAATTGGAATAATCGTTTATGTTGTTGAAAATTATAACAAAATCATACAATAAAGTTTTAAAGTGACCAGATTTCTTTTATTATTTTGTTGAAACTATTTTCATTTCTATATTAAAATATATGATTTTGATATTCTTTTTAATAAATAAATAATACACTCAAAGATTTTTTCATGTCAATTAAGCCTTATATATTTAGTAAGGTGTGTGCAAAACTATAGCTCTTTAGAGTTGAAAACAATTGAGATATAAGGTTTTTCTTTATTTATGTTAATTTTAATTAAGTTTTCTAGCTATTATTTTCGTAATCTTATTTTTATTATTACATACATATTTTATTACTGGAAAATGCTTCTTTTTGCACCACACCCCCGTCATTATATGCGTTATTTCTCTCCATCCAAAGACTCTCAGGTAGAAATCGTTCTTAGAGATGAAACCACCTATTATAGCACCTTGTATTATTCTTCTTTATTTCGTTTAAACTAGTAATCTGTATGTAATAATAGAGTGTTTTGATTATTTCATAATAATCATAAGTAAGACACAGCAACCGAACGATACACCTGCTTAAAATTTCGATGTTGTTTCATCGAAATCGGTCAAATAATTCTTGAAGTATAGAAGAACATACAAATAAACAGACACAAAATTTGATACCACAATAAGCCATAAAAATTTGTCAAAAAAATGTACAGATAAAACTCACAGATTTATATAGTAGTATAGATATGATATATAGCCTATCATTTGCGCAATCACATGTTATTAACATATACAAAATTCCATTCAAATCGATCAACCGTTCTTGACTTAAAGAAGGACATACAGATAGACAGACAAACAGACAGTCAAAAATTTAGAAAATAGTAGCATTAGTATCAGTGTGTCATAAAACGAATATTCATTATAAAACTTCACTACAAAAAAGAAAGTACAGACAGAACTTACATATAGATAGAGTATATATAGAGTTTAGATTAAACTTATATTTTTTTTTACTGGAAACCACACGATTAAATTATCCAAGTAAGTGCATTTCACATTATTATTATTACCTACATAATTCTGTAAGTGACTGACTTGTTATCATTATCTAACCAAGCTAACATGACAATGAATTTTCTGATTTAAGGAAGAAATAAATGGGGATTTTGCTTTAGTCTGGTACGTTTATAATGAGAGGGGCGGATGTAACAGACAGATACGATTTCATAGAAAATATTGTGGAAAATTCAAATAAGAGAATATTATATTTGTGAATCACTTTTGTTACTAGCGTAAATAATAGAGTAGCAGGTTTTTCAAAACGTTTTAGAAAAATTACTGTGGAAATAATATGTAATATCCAAGTAGTTAATCTCCAAATATTGTTGAGGCAAAATCTTATTAGTTTCTTTAATAATTGTTGTATAAACTTTTGAGTTCAAAATAAATTGTCATTTGTCACTATTTTGACTGTTAAGAGTAATTAAAAAGAGCAGATAAATATTTTATGATTTTACACTCTTAAAGCAAATCGGGAAAGTAAAAAGGCTTGAAAGATGCGTACCTACCTCATCAATTGAGTGAATCAAACCAGCAAGCACGCGTCGACTGCTGCATTACATTGTTTTTAGGGATTAAGGGATTTTAAATCGCGTCATTACATGTGATGTAATGTGGATCCTGTACGATAATAGGAAGCACACGTCGCAAGGGTTGAACCCTGATGAACCAGCCAAATCTTGCCCCAAGAGAAAATTTACTCAGAAAAAGTTATTTGTGAATGTTTGGTGGACATGTGCCGGTGTAGTTCACTACAGCTTTCTAAAATCTGGTCAAACTATTACGGCAGATATCTATTATCAGCAACTGTTAGCCATGATGTAAGAACTGGCTACTAAAGAACCGAGGCTGGTCAATCGCCATACACTGCACAACAGACGGCAGCTAAACTAGAGGAGCTGCAATAGGAATGTCTGCGGCATCCACAATACTCACAGGGCTTTGCTTCAACAGATTACCATTTCTTACAGAATTTGGATAACTTCTTACAAGGGAAAAAATTCAACTCCGCTGTGGCAGACCGCTTTCAGAGAGTATATTGATTCTCGCCCCCATTATTATTTTTAAGTAAAGGGCACCTATGAAATGGCAAAAGTGCATACATAACAACGGTGCATACTTTGATTAATGAAATATATTTTACAACAAAAATCGACTTTATAATCCTGTCATACAAAACTCCCATTTCAAATGTAAGGACCTAATGTTAATTCATAGTTTGAATTGTATAGATTTTAACAATTCTTAAAGGATTAGGTGTCTCTAAGTTTCGTCAATGTTACTTTTGGTTTATACGCATTTTGTGTTAAAAATTTTGTTGTTAGATTGGTAAAAATAAATCCACTCGTTTTGTTGCATCAAAAGCAGGTAACGATAAATCTAGCAAAAATGACAGTTGACGTTATCGTACGTAAATGTGTATGTTACAATAATGATATGCCAATAACTGATTTTTCGATAAGAGTTGTTTTAATGTTGAATATCAGGTGGATATGGATCTACATTCACTTTAGGCAGGCAGTCAAGCATTATATACCCAAATCGAACTTAAGTAATAAATGATCGCTTTCATGATAAAGTATTTATCTGGAAATCAAGCCTTCGTTTTTAACTTATAATCATTATTTTATGGTAAGAAATTGTGTAAATATTTTTTTATAAATTAAAAGTATAATAGCAATATCTTTTTATGGTAGAAATTACATGGCTGTATTGTATGACGCTCATTAAATACTACAATTGTAATTTTTCTAGAAAATCTCTTGATAAGTGATTTATCATCTCTTACAATTTTATATTGCTAAGTATTAGTAAACGAACGTAATCCATATTTTGGTGTTACAAGCAAATAAGTTTTTTATGTATATTTCTTAATTAGGTACAAAACATGGTTGATTCTAAATCAACTTAACTATTAATCAAAAGAAAAATATGAAGTAAATCTGAAAACATCTTTCTGTGAGGAGAACATCATAATTCAATTTGGAAAAGACAACCTCTGTTGGGTCGGCTAGTGAATTATAAAAATGACAGTCAAGTTTAAGCAAGTCTTATTTGAATGAAAACCATGGTGTATTTATATATATTGATTACACGTTTATATGTAGTATATAGTTCCACTAAAATTATATTTTATGTGGATATTTTATGCGTAACATAAGAAATTAACTAATTCCCTTGAAAATTTTTTTCTGGTAAAATATTATAAGTACTACTTCCAACCACTTTCATAATGATTTCCAGTTATTCCCGGGAAAACAGTTCAAGTTAATTAATTGTGTACGAAGATTGTATTAGTTTGATTTTCTCTGGTCTTAAGCCTGTTTTGGGGTAGTAATAACTTTGCTCTCATTGAAGGTGAAGTTGTTCTTGAAAGTTACCATCCACAGAAGTCATTGAAAGGACTTATAGACAAATAGTTTCCATCAGTTTTCGCCTAATTGCGGCTTTGCGGAAAATATTTGCACTTTTGGTGTAAAGTTGTTGCAAACGATTTCATTGAACTGTCAATCAAATCTAAACATTTTTTGAGAGAAGTACCTCGACTTTACATATTCTCATAAAAATTAACGACAAGAAGCTCTTTTAAACTACCTATGAACTAAGGAAATTCTGAGTTATTAAATGTTGGCTATTGCTCTTAGCTATGCAAAAAAAGTATCTTAGGTCGCGGGAAAACGCTGGATGCGGGCAGCACAGGACCGATCGTTGTGGAGATCCTTGGGGGAGGCCTATGTCCAGCAGTGGGCGTCGTATGGCTGATATGATGATGATGATGATGCATATAAAAGCCTATCTGAAGAAATAAAAAAGTTTAAAAAAATTGTCATTGTAGTAAGTTATTGTTATATTTTTGAGGTAATATCTGTATTCAGTTTTAAGTATAAGTACATTTTTTTTTTTAATCTATGATAGGTGTAGCTGTTCAATAGGATCTATTATGTATGAAAATTTTTTTTACGAGTTGCATTATTCTATTCGTATCCTTTCGAAATGGGGTGGCTGAATATTAAGCACTACAAAAGAAAATAGAATATGGGTGTTCTCACTTCTCATTATGATTAGATTTGGATTATTTCCCTATATGGAGAGGTACGATGGCACTCGGTTAGGATTGCTTTTGTTGAGCAACTTATCAATAGTTGTATTTTAGTTTGGTGACCAAAAAATCTCGCATTAACCCCAATTTCCCATTAGCCGCAATTAAAATCATTTCGATAATAATACAAATTAAAATTAAAGTAAATTTCTAAAAACTTAAAATAAACATGAAGATCAAATTAAGGCATTAGAAGTAGTGTTCCCATCCCATCTATTTTAGAATCTACACTGAAAGAAACTGATGGTAAAAACTTAGAAATTTGAGTCTTTTTTGCTAAGTACTGCAATTATTGAGTTCTTATTTAAATTCTTTATTGACAAAAAATCCAAATGTGACGGCAAAATAAGAAAATACGAAAATGCAATATATACATGCAGAAAATAAATTTAGCTTTTGTTAAGGTCCCGATAAAACCTTTTTTTATTACAAGCGAATTGATATTAGTTTGATTAAATTGAACAAGAAACCTCTTATTGTAATTAATACACATTTTTTATCAAATGTATTGTTGCCAAACTCAAATAATGTAAGAACAAAATTAAAATAACACCATTACACGTATTCATAAATAAAAGTTACAGCAAAATATCAAAGATTAAGTTATTTTCTTATTAATATAAATATTAATAGCAAACAGCACTTTTAATTTCTTGTATAAAAAAAGACAAAGAAAATAATCCAAAAAAAACTTGGCATAAACGAATTAATTTGAGTGACTTTTATATTTTGAACTATCTACACTACAGCTCATTATATTTGTTTTCAGAATAAATTATGATAACGCTTTAAAGGTACCTACAACATTTTTTTACTCTTTGTATCTAAAGTAATTTTTTTCTTTTTTTTTTGTTGAATTGCAAAAGTAATGCTATATAAGATTTAGTAAAAATGCAACAGTAGGTACATTATTTTTGAGCAAATTTGTGTGTGACTGTATCTAAGTCTTAACTGTGTGACTGTACTTAAGAAATAAAGAACAATGGTTAAGTATTAAATTCTTGATGGAAAACTCCTTTAATAGCTACGCGAGTTACCGAAAGGTTTTACGGTGTGAATATTTAACGATATTAGATACGTAGAGAAAAACACAAACCGAAGTAAATCAAGGGTTTTTAAACACTCGAGCTCGGAGAGTTTTCGCAATATTTATATACAAACATTTCCTGTCACAGTTTTTGGCCGCCATGAACTTCGAAACTACGTAAACGATTATTTATTTTTTCCTTGCTGGATTTTTTTTTATTTAGGACATAGGATAGGTTTCATTTTTATTAATGATAAAAAAAATATTGAAAATTATAATAACTGATCCACAGCAATGCGTGGCCGGGTCAGCTAGTACTTTATAAAATGTAACTCAATTAAAATGGTTGAAAAGTATTCGAATTTATTAATTAATAAACCTACAAAATTACATAGATTTCTTCAATCAAAAATCAAAATAAAACTAAAAATAAAAATTGCTCTAATAGCTTACACTAGGCAACGGTGGCTATTCATTGACTTGTTACAGTAAAATCATAAAATTCTTTTAAACTGTTGTGCACATTAAAAAAAAATACTGTGACTTATTACATTTTCAAAATATAAATACAAAGATTATTCATTCAAAATCATGAACCATATTTGTGGTGATATTTGCACTTTCTTATTTTCAGAAATTTGCACAGTCTAAACAGGTGCTTGTGGTGTAATCAGCCAGTTCAGTTGATGATACAAAGCAAATTGTACCTATGCTAATACTCTACTGGAAGAAAGCCCTGGAAAATGTATGCCTTTTTATACTAAAAATTGCTACTGCTACAACCATTTACTAACCAACATTAGTTTAACATAATACTTATTTAACACTTTCTGTGACATTAAATAGACCTATAGTAATAACTTAATAAAGTATTCTTTATTCTATTTTTGTAATGGCATTTACTTTTCTTTTGTTCAAATGAAGAAGTAGTATAATTGTCTTCGCTTTTGTCTTGTACACTTCATAATTTTTATTAGTTATTATGTGTTATGTTTCATAATTAATGAATAATTGAATAAACCTACATATAGTTTCTTGGAGATTAAGTGAATCATTTGCTCGCATTGCTAAGTGAATTTAAAATAGCGTACATTAAACTGAACTTTTAAACGTTAGTTTTTTGCTTCGTACGTGCACATTTTTTATTTCTTTCTCTCCAATTATTGATGATTTGGTTAACCTGTGCTAACAAACAAAAAAAATCTTATATGTCTAGTACCGCTTTTACAGTTGATGAGTTAAATTAGTGTTACGACGATCTGTCAATAATTTATTTAAAACATAGAAAAATCTATATTTGTCATGCTAATGTCATTTTCTATTATAATAATGCTAATGAACGTTCATATTAATATTTGCTTTTCAAATATACAATTACGACGCCGTTATTTGATAAATACTTGGTTATTCTCTATATTCAAATACATACATATATAAATTACATACAATGTTAAAATTACATTACTGATGACACATAGCGTAATCAGTAATATTATGTAGCAGTATTGATTCGTACTTTAAGCAAATGTTTGTTGTGGAATGTGTATTCATTAATTGTATCGTGTATACCTAATTGTTTATTGTATTGCTTATTTAAATTAATAAAGGTGCTGCTGTGTAGTTATTGTGGTTTTATGTGCATTAAGAATAGTTTTGAATATTTTAAGTATACAAAGTCACAATTTTATTTTATTAAAGAGGTTGTATCTTTCACTGTTCATGTTATTTGTCTTTTTTTACGCAAAAGAAATAGTTGTCAGTTGTTGACTGTTTATATAACTATTCAAAATCATAATATGCCATGATTGAGTGAACCTTCAATTGGTTTTAAACAAACGCTTTAGAGCACTAAAGAAAATAAACTCATAAAACTTGTAATAAATAGGCATTATTTAACACAGGAAAAATAAGCCATCGAACCGTCTGAGATAAAAGGCTTGCATTACCCTTTAAAGTGGTTCGATCCAGCCTATCTGAATCCCTATCACTATTATGAGACGCGACAATTTCTCACAAATCACACGAGCCATCGTGGAAAGGAGTCACGTATTTTTAGTTTCGGTGGCTTCGAGCCCAGTTCCTTAACAATATCATAACCAATGGAGAAAAGAAGAGGTCGACGTACTTGCTTATTGAATTTCTACGTGAAAAGGGTTCGGTGACTGTAAATTTTTAGTTTCCGGTCGTTTTACCGTATGCGGCAGTGGTTTTAAGCGACATATTGGAAACAAAGCACTTTTAAATTTTGCTATTGTTACCAAAAAGTAAATTTGAATATTATGATTCAATCAGAAGGTACTGGAAGTCAATAATTATTTACGCTCAAATTTCAAATGATTTACTTTACAATTCAAGCCATCAAGTCATCTTAACTAACTTAATTGTACAAAAAATATCGAAATAGCTAAATAATGTGGAGTAACGCCAGTCTCCATGATTATCTGAGTCTGAATTTATGTTTGACTTTACATTTTTAGACAGCAGACATTTCAAAAAAGGTGATACTTTATTTAACAGACATTTGGTAAATAAAGTATCGCTTTTTTTCTACCACTTTTAAATATCATAATTAGACATAAAATACGGCAAATATACGAAATACTTAAATTATTAAGTATAACTACATTTTACGAACAAGCAAACACGCTCTACTACATCAGATGCTACCGGGATTTTCATTGAAGTACTAAAGGAAGTAATTGATTTTAATGCCAGTCGGCAGCAGCACGTTGAAATGCAGTGGAGCGTTAATGAAAAATAATTTTCCCATCTAAAACTGTAAGTTAAAGAGCTACGCGAATGCGGACCGGGCCCAACTAGAGTAACATTCACAAGAAATATTGTCTATTACAAATTTTGCTTCTAGAGAATACCTGACTAGAACATGAACTAAATATGGTTAAAAATTTTAGAAAATACTAGCTGCCCGTCCCGGCTTCGCACGGGTGGACAAAATTCTTTATTTTTTTTCTATTTTAAATATTTTTCCGTTAGTGCCATCTAGCGTCCGGTAGACGAGCTACTTGCGGTTAACGCGTTGCTATGGTAACGTTATTTATACAATGAAAAAAGAACGGGAAAGAGAGCGGATAGACACACACACAAACCACTGTGATCTTAGATTATAGATTAAATTATATATAAAATTCAATTGCCGTTCTTTAGTCTCGCAAAATCTCATTAGTAGGAGATAGATTACGACAAAACTTTGCAAGTTGTTGTAGGTATGGTAGAGAAAGTTTATGAGTACATATAGGTAGACTAAAAAGGGAGTTGCAAAGCACGCTATACACCGCTAGTATATAATACAAAGTTTTATTATTGTTAAGGTAACTACATTACAGACATAAGGTTAGGAAGTGAAATAGGGAATAGTAAATATATCAAAAAACGAATAAGCTGTCTTTACGTGATATTGTCCTAGAAGCAACATAACATAGATGATTTAAATTTAGTACTTTTTGATTACCTTACCTTATTAGGAGTAAATTGCCATATTGAATCAGTAAAATTTCTTATAAAATTTATACATATGTTTATATTTTTATTTTTTTATACATGTTTATATATAAAGTAGTGTTACGTTTATATAGTAAGTACTATCAGTATATTATATTTATAAATTTAAATTTCGTCTTAGAAGTAATAGATACATTTAGACACCCAGATGCATTGCGTCTTCTTATATGCCTGAACGACGTACGATGTTTTAGTCGTTACAATTTTCCATTAGGTCTTCAGATCTCAATAGATTGATAGGTCGCGCCGACGTCGTCATTAGGTTCGCAGGAGTTTTTCCCGAAGCAGGGTCTCCCCAGATAATTGGGCCGAATGTTTTCGTCCGAGCTCTCTAATGACTGGCATTTCTGTTTACCGACGAGACAACCCGACTTTATTGAGCCGTTTGCGTTTAACTTTAGCATTGAGCTCCCAGTTTTAGACTTTTTTAACGAAACTTTTTTTAGAATGGCATTCGAAGCGACAAGAATCAAATATTTAATGAATGCGTGATTAGGTTACTTAGTTACAGGGATTTTAATTCGGCACGTAATTTTCTGTTTATTTTTTATTTCTGTCATTGCTGAATGGTCTGTCCGCAATTCTTGTATTGTAAGTTTAAAGGCACCTATCACCAAATTTGGTAAAAGCTGACTAGTTATCTGTATATACGATATCGGCGTTCCATTATGTAGGTAGGAACATATCTTTTAAAATAGGAAACGTTAGTTTCAAATAATCAATACGAAAAGTTAGTTAATATGACATCGGAAAAATAAATTCTTTATTTATCTGGTAGAAAGTGTTTTATGAGCTTTACATATTTTATCCTTAGAAATGTCTTAATTTATTATTAAGATTTATTTTTGTTATTAAAAAGAATGCTTTTCGTTCCTGCATTGTACCTACTTTTCGAAATGGACATAAAACTATTGATTTTTACTTCAGCCATACGACTTGGCTTGGCTCTTATTGTTTGTTATTTCAATTGCAATATCATTATCTGTGAAATGACGCTTTTCTAATTAGTATTAAATACATATATCAACAATACAATATATCACACTACTGTAATAAATATGCAATGTGCAACTTACGCAAGGAAGTGATAAATTACGATTCTACTTGTAATATTTTTTGCGAGGGGTCAATAGCTATCGATATTTTCGGTGTCCATCGATGCGTCACTTCGGTCGAACGATAGATTGATCACTGTAGTGAATGACATTCTCATTCTGAACCGGACTGTTTTATTCTATGTGTGAAAACTAAGGATATAAGCAGTGAGAAAAAGATTTAATTCTTATCGAGAAATGAATAATTCTTTTGATCATTACAATTTAGACGAATTCTAACAAAAGCTTTTTACTTCTAAAATTCTATGAAAAATATATTCGTAAAAGCGTCCTGAAATGTTATCTACCTATCTAATGTATAAACCATACACATAATTGGAATAATCTAAAGTGACAATAATCTTTTATTTGAAAGTTAATATTATTCCTTTAGTAGCTTTTTCCTTTAGTAGTTATTTAGGTATTAGTTTTATTAAATTGTGCTAATGTTTCCTGTTCCGATCCTGTGTGTCATTTTCCCAACATCCATCAGGATTTGGAGATTATTTTTAATGTTTATTTTCCGATTTACAAATTGCGAGTGACAAGAAGATTTGCTTTTGTTCCTACTAAAGATTTATGAAATAGAACGAGAATCGTACGACGGATTTACACTTTGTTTCGTCGTTTTATTGTTTTACGAAAAAGCTTTTTAAAATTAACGGGAACCAAAGATATTGTTATTTTATGAAACTGTGTAAAAGAAAAACAGAATATTGAAAATATATCGATTTTATTAAATCTCAATTTTTCCCTAAATTCGAAATAAACTTATCAATTTTTTTTGCACGTTGTAATTTACATACGATTCACTGAGATTTTACTTCTGTCATTCATTCAATGTTCGCCAAATAAATGGTATTGGTAAAGGTCTCGGGGTGTTGAAGAATTAAAACCACTATTGCAATTAAATGGAGTATTTGTGAAATAAAAAATCGCAGTATGACAATAAAATCGAGATTTTATAATTTTAAACAGTCATTCCGTCAGTCAAATAAAATATATATTTAAGTGGATATTTAACCGATATAAACATTTCTCGAGACATTAAAATCAAGGTTTACCAAAATATATAGTTAAATATTTTGTTATCAACTAAATTTTAAATTAAAATACACAGAATATTTTGAGTAACTGAAAACCAAATCATATTAATAGAATTTAATAACCTTTTCAAAGAACTCTCCTCCAGCCTCTTTACAAAGTTTCATGTGTCTCAATCGAATATTCAAACACGTTTTCCAGTTCGCTGTAGACACCTGTTCTGAGCCTTCTCGAATACCGTCAGCACATCTTTCGGCGATGAAAACCATATCCCTCTCATCTGATTTTTAACTTTAGTGAATAAAAAGAACTTACGCGGTACCATATCAGGATTGTTAGGAGGGTGACCCAATACTTTGATCGGTGTGGTGTCCAGGAACTTCCACGATTTGAAACCCGCGGAACTCGATGTTCAGTCGGCTGTTGCTCATTGCGGTGAAAACTTCTATCAGATCTTCTTCATCTAGCACTTCGTATTATACCATTCGGTATTTATAGTGCGTTACTTTTGTGATACAAACGACAGCAGGTACTTTATCAAAGTAAAAAAATGGCGATCGAAAGTTTATCTGCGCTTCTGCGATAGCATTTTCGGTAGGAGTTGTTCCGTTTTTAAACTGTTGACTAACTTTTGCCGAATTGATCAATTCTGAATCCGTTACCTGTTACAATTTCGTAAACGCGCCTAGTTGAGACTAATTCTTTATTATATTTTTATATATTTATTGCTTTTTAAAACGCTATCTTATAAGATAAATTATTTTAATAGAAAAATACTCGAAAAAATGGCCTCGGCTCACAAGTAAATTCTCAGTCGGGAATCGAACCCGTAACCTTTGGATGTGCGGTCCAATAATCTCCCAATTGAGCTATGTCACTGCACCATTCCGCACGGGCCTGCTTTTGAGCTTTGGTGAGTTTCTATCCGGCTCACGCGAAGTGTACAGTGAACGCTTCCCGATCCAATCTGAAATATATGCTGAATCTCTTCTAACCTATTTGTTAGTTTTCTTGAATTAAATTGTTCACTGCTAGTTTTCTTAGATAACACACGTCGAAGGATGACCACACCTTTCTTTATCCCCTAAAGTTAGACGATTGCGCGTGAATTCATTACGCTTACGGTAGGTAGGTACTGTAGTAGGTACGGTTGCTTTATTAAGGGCCTGTATTTGAATTCGATTAAACGATTCGTCCGATTTGAGGCCACTTAAGAAATCTTAAAAATTATGAAAAAATCATCGCACGAAAATGATCCTGACGCAAATCCGTTTAAATGAGACACGAAAATTCAATACAGCTTTTATAAAACATTTAAATAGAAGTTCAAATAAGAACGATGGTAATTTTTTTTTAATTATATTAATTGGTCATGACATAAAAACTTTTTTCGTAAAACTTTATAGGTAGCTCATGGCGCTTAGTATGTTTTACTGATTTACTAAATTTGAGTCTGCATTTTTTTTTAATAATGTTTTTATTTTTTATAAATTATTCATAGAATCCAAAACTTTCAAAATGTGTCTACTTTTGATGATTTCAAATAACGTTTATTACTAGTACGAATTTTTCTCCAATCTTCAATTAACGGTAAAAGAATAACGTAGAAATTGTTTCAAATCAATCAAGTAATTTAACTAATTTGATAGAAACTCAAACAATTTTGTTTTCTAAAGGAATAAAATATATTCCAATATTTTATTTTATTCTTCGCCTAAATTTGATTTGATTTATTTGATTGAGTACAAAAGGAATGCTAAAATAATAGATTCAGTTTATTACTTTGGTATACCCAGAAGCCCTTCGGTAATTTTTTTATAAGATTATATTGCCCGGATACGTGATTTTTAAGCCATGTCTTCATCTTCAGTAATTTATTTGTAAACATATTTTTTCATAAGAAGATGATAACTGGTAATGAGAGCTGATTCATGAATTACAGATGATTCGTGAATGATAAATGATTATTGAAATACACCTTTCCCTAGATTTCAGTAAATGTGTGGGGTTTTATTGAAATCTTACCGAAGACTTCTCGGGAGAGCGTGGAAATGTAACTTCCACTATTTTGTTTCACTCGTTGCTTGTTAGTGCTTAATGATCCAGCATTAATATCTATCAAAACACAAGTTTTGTGGTAGAAATTACGAAAAATACTAAAGTGTCTCTTCAAACTTCTGTCAAAAAGTCAGACCTTCGGTTACTTTTGAAAAAGCACACGTAAAATACTCGCTTTGATTGCTGACGTTTGCTATGATGCAGTAACCCCTGACACAACGTACCCACGATGAAGCTGTCAGCGATGATTTCAAAAAGGATTTATTGCTAATAGGGTGGTAGGTGTTTGCAAAAATTGATAAGATTACTTTTTGTTTCCTACTAAGGTTTTTGTTGACAATCCAAATGCAATTGAATGTATGTCAAACATGTCAAGATATTGTTTTTTTAGTATGCTTTATTGATGACTTTTACAGCGAAACCAAGTAAAATCTTGTAATGGATCACGCCGAATAGCAAATTGTCGTATTGACTTTCAAGACGAATGGTATTTCTTTACACTCATTAAACGGTCGTAGCTAACTACGGATTCTACGGCTCTCCGGTAGGAGGCTACGAAACCTGCTACGGCTAGCGGTGGCGCACTGATCGCGAATATGACACTTTCTAAAACGTGATATTGCTAGAGATCTATCATACTTTTCCTTAGTCTACGCTTAGCTATTTCTCAGAAGTATTTTTTGGACATTTTAAAAAAACGTGAATAAAATAATCTTATTCGGATTTGTGAAACAGCAGATTTTTTTGTATTTGATGTTGCTTAAAAAGTCTAGACCTAGTGCCGAGAATCCTGGAGATTCATTGACAACTTACCTATTCATGTTCGATTTATGAATAATATCAATGTTGTGGCCTGATATGAAATAGAAAACCCTGTTTATTTGATGATTGGTAATTAGTCATCCTGTGACCACGACACCTGTTAAGGAGTCGAAACGTCCGGATTAATTATAAAAAAATAAACGTTTCATTGATCCGGTAAAAGTTATTTTTTTTAATGTGTGATAGATGCGACAATGTAAGACGTAATAACACCAATAGTTCAAAATGAAAAATGAACATCGGCCGGTCCGTAACTTATGTATTAACACAACAAAAGGGCCGAGGAGTCGATCACATTTTTGCTAGTTACAAAAAATTGGGTTTGAATGGTATTTTTGTAACTCCTTTGGATACTTGACAAAAAAATAAATTTTTGACGAATTATTTATTTTTTTAATCAATTTTAATAGATATTTTTGGTTGATTTAAATAAGGTATTAAAATATTTTCAAAAATTACCTTGATCCCTAGACACTTTTGATGTGTGTATAATATGCAATTAAACTTTGAGGATGATTCCATACAGTTATAAAGGCTCACCTAATTCAAAACATTGGGAATTTATTTTGCCTAGTGTTCGGTCGAAATTGGATGTTTTCTGAATACATGCTCATGGTCGCTTCCGGCTAGATGAATGTAACGAAATGCCACAAATCACAATGGCGTTTGTTTTGATTTAGTATTTCGATGTGTGTGGACAGACAGAATACCACAAAGTTTGAAATTTTATCAATTGATATTCGACTTTGTCATCATTATAATAATAATATTTCGTACACTCACATCAATTAGCTTGCCCAAAATGAGCACTATAAGGTTTGTGTTATAGATGCTAGGGTAACGGATTGACATATATATATTATACTTGGATATGTAATATTTATAGATATATAAATAATACCCATGACTCACCTACAAATACTCGTATTCATTACTATCGTTCATCGCTACCGTTTGTACCAAACGGTCGTTATTATCATTATTACTATTAACCTATTAATGTCCTCACGGCTGGGATGATTAAAGAGTCGTACATAGTAGGTTACACACAATGTGATTTGGTGGGTGCTAACGACTGTAGATGCAACGTCTTAAAGAACTCTAGATAATAAATTAGTCAGTCCACCATCCGGAAACCCCTGTTCCATATTAATATTGGTAATGACAGTTGGATTTTTTAATTTTTCGCTACCGATAGGGATACTTTTTAAAATGCAAATCTATACATATAAATAAAATTGGAGTGTCTGTTTGTATATGAATATATATACGGTACATACACCAAAATAACATTTTTTACAATTTTTGTCTGTCCGTCTGTCTGTTTGTTCCGGCTAATCTCTGAAACGGCTGGACCGATTTTGACAGGACTTTTACTGGCAGGTAGCTGATAAAATAGGGATTAACTTAAGTTACTTTTCTATTAGAAAAAATCTTTTATTTAAAAAATATAGCAAATTAAAATTACCGTGCCACGGCAACGCGTGGCTGGATCAGCTAGTCATAAATAAGTATAATGGAAGAGTATAATTTCTAAGATATGATACACAGTACAAATAATTTGCCGTTTGTAATAAGATTTTTTATCTGCTCTAAAATGAAATTATATTTTTAAGATAAATTTAATAATAGAAAAATACTAGAAAAAATCGACTCGGGTCACAAGTGAATTCTCAGGCGGGAATCGAACCCGCTATATTTTTAATATTTAAATGATTTTTTGACAATACATCATTTGCAAGATATCCAATTGCTACATATTTTTTCTTTCTAAAAGTACATATACGCAGTTGTGAGAAATGAAACAAGAAATTTCAGTACCTATCACTACTAGTAGTTATAAATGGAAAACAAATCGAATAATTATAACCAGGGGGATATACGTGTAGGGTAAAATGAATCAAGGATGAAAACAGGCAACTGCAAGAGTTATTTAACTACAGTTGAAATGTGCTTGTCTTTGATTTTAAATTTATTATCGAATCAGAAAAATTGTCATATTTGGTTTTAATTCTCTTGTCGTTTACTGTACAAGCGGTCATGACGCTCGTGACTCCGCGTAGTTCTACTAATATTTATTCATTCTTTGTCTGGAATGCATAGATAGTGTAACCTGTAACCTAGCGTGAATGCTTTTCAAAAAAAAACAAAAGCTTAACTTTTCAGATAAAATATTGCTCTCGTAATACAGAGTTGTGAAACGTTTTCCCCTGTGTTAGTTTATGAAAATGGTTTTCGATGTAAGCCAAAATTTTCATAAGTATATATAACAAATAGGATTGACTTGATATAAATATATATTTTTTGATTTGATAGAGGCTTGAATACATTATGTGCACTTTACAAGTTCCCTCATGATAACTTGTTTCTATAATATTTTTTGTTATTAATACAACAAAAGACGCAAATTTTATTTGTAAATTAAAAGGCAATTTAAGGCTTCTCAGTTGACCCGAGATGTTACCGATGATTTTGGAGGTTAAGCAACAAGTTGATTAACTTGCCAAATGTTGTTTAACCTTTTGCAAATGACGCTTAATCGGATCGGTGACGGAAAATTAATAATATTCACGCTAGGTTTATGGTGTGTTTGGCCCTTCTCCCTACGGTGTTTTCATCTACAAGAAAGGTTTGTGCCCTGCATGAGGACATCAATATTGATGGTGGACTCTTCGAGATGATTTAAGGTAACCTCGAAAAATATATACGTGTATAAACCGATCACGAAATACTTTTATCAAAATGTATTAAAGTCATTCTTTTAAATAAGGTATAATTCATTTAAATTAACTATCATTAATTTTATATAAATTTTGTAATTCACATATGTATAAAAGCAAATATTTAAATCAATAGCTGAAGTGAAAATCGTGAAATCAAAATGAAATAAAAGAGTGAGTTAAAATCATAGAAGTAAGATACAAAAGAAAACAACTACATATATTATACAACCATAGTATAACAATATTTTTGTATTTCCTTTTTTAGCCACGGAAAAGTAGCTCTAAGCCTTTTATGAAACTACAAATTCAATACAAAGAGCCACCTAAATATCACGACGAAAACTATCGCCATCCATATGTAGGGACGCGAGCCGCCTATGACATTATTAAAACTCAGGCGCATCTCGACTGACGCTAAAAAACTACGTGACTGCGTTGCACAATTCAAGTTTCCCCTCTGAAAAATCGTCAGACCCGAATTTTGGAACGAATACTGAACGAATAAAGAAAAAATAACGGTCGCCTTCGCATGGGCTACTTCGCCGAGTGGTCCGCATAAATTATGTTGATGAAACTTTTAGTTTGAAAGTGCTATGGGCACTCTTTTTATTACCTAATTCATTTTAATATACTATGAATGACTCTAATATGAGTAATCAGGGAAAACAGTGTATACATTCATTGTTAAAAATAGCATCATATATTATTCACAATAAACATTAATTTTATCCATTTATCTAAACACTTTATAGAACTGTAGAAAAATACATAATTAATTTATGATAAATTTGGCTACATCGGAATAATAATACAATTGCTTAAACTCAAATGTCGTCGGCTAATAAAGAGGATGAATTTTCAGTAAAACGTTATTGGTAACTATGACCTCTTCTACCAATTTTCACATTTCTATCAGCAAGATAGAAAATTTTATCCCTGATTTTAACCCCTTAGGGGATACTTAAATGTCGGCGGCTATGATAACTTTTAATTTTAGTTTTATTCAGATTCAGTATTG
Source organism: Calamotropha paludella (assembly GCA_927399485.1). Classification (NCBI taxonomy): domain Eukaryota; kingdom Metazoa; phylum Arthropoda; class Insecta; order Lepidoptera; family Crambidae; genus Calamotropha; species Calamotropha paludella. The sequence goes on along the minus strand of OV656815.1, from coordinate 12,322,595 downwards.
AATGTGTGAGAATCCTGTAGGCATCCACAGTATTAAATCGCTTTTCGAGTTTCTAACTTTTTGAGTTTTTGTGATGTATATAATAAATAATTGCCTTACACATCAAGTGTCTATGGAATGAAATAAAGTATCTACAGAAGTTAGAACAAGTATAATTAAAAAACCCATATCCATACTAAAATAAGTTATTAATTTGGAATACACGTAGTACAGTTTACAGTTTACATGTACAGATTTTAGGTAGATTTGTCAAATTATCTATATAAGTCAGCATTTAGTTAAAAACGTATGGGAAATCTGTCCTTCGTATAACGTTACATAATTCTTCAATTCTAGAAATCGGACAGCTTACTAAAAGCGAAAAGTAGCCGAATGAATGTCTACAACTTAACCTTTTCACGGTTATTAAGCGGCCTCAGTCTAGGACCATGAAGACGCATTAATTCAAGTGCAACACGAAAAATGCATTAGCGGAGTTCAGTCATTCGTCTTTGTCCCGCGTTCTACTAGAGCCTAGTTGCAGCACTTTTTTGTTACGGGCAATTGTTTGCTTTTCCATTTAAGTTCGATGGTATAAGCAATGCTTATTTTTCGGGGTACTTTATAAATAAAAAAACTGCATTCTAACAAAAGGCCTTACTTGCAGATGGTTTTTTCTATCTGAAGTATGTTCTGGGTATGTTGTGAACTACACATGCAGCCGGGACCAACATACATTACGAAGTGCGGCGGACAGACATACACTTCTTTGGCATCATTAAATTAAATAATTTATATTATAAACAAAGAATATATACCGATAACTACCTTAGATCAAAAAAAGAATACATATCAACAGTTAACTTCAAATGAATAAAGGCACTTAAAAAGTTTAAAATATAAAAACTACTTTTAAATAAAATTGTTATAATGTTATTATATAATATAATTTTTTTTATGATAACAATTTTATATTATATAAATTATTGTTCAGCATCATGTATAATTTAAAATCACACACATTCATAAATATTTTAAGTTTAGTTAAAATATTTTAAAGCCAACTTCATCCTGCTAGTTTATTCCATGTCGCTTTTGCGGGCAACTTCAACCTGTTACTTTTGTGTTACAGTGAGTTTTGTGTTACAGTGATGCGCGCGCATCTTAAAATTTAACTCTCATCATTTTTTCATAACGCGCCTAAAGAAGGATAACTTCAAAAGCTATTAAGCTCAATATAACGATAGATCTTGGGTTCTTTCTTGTAAGAAAACTTTAAAATTAACAAAGGATTACTTTAAGTTCCTTTCAAACAATTTTTTTCACTTTGAGCAAGATAATTCAAACTATTTTATTGCTATCAAATGTCGACATTACAAAAGGCTATCTCCTGGAGTTTGGAAGTTCAGATGATTGAACCCAATTTATTCGTTTAATTTACTTCATAGGGGGATAGATGTTATTGTGATAGAAGATAAGGATCACGCACATAATTGTATAGCAGCAACAATATTTTAATTAATATAATGAATTGTTATAAATCGAATTTATTGTCAATGAAGCAGCTACTCATAATTGTGTTTTGTCTACCACTCTGATATTAATTCATCCTTAATGCAATTTATCTCAAAAGCAACGCGTCTGAGAAGAAATAAGCTCATTGTGAAAATTTGCCAAATAATTAAATTGATAACACACTCGTCATCATTTGATATCAGGGTTAGCTTATGAGCTATAATATTCATGTTCATTTCATTATTGATCAGTACATTTCATATAACAAACCTTTTTAGTGTATTACCAAGGGTGACGAGATGGGAATTCTAACATGATGTTAGGGCAATTTAACTATTGCGACCGGTTTCTTATCGGGCACACCACATTTTTTCCACAACCACATGCCTTTTGGACAAGTTGACGCATAAGACGCTTTGCGTTTTTGTAAACTTACCTTTAGAGTAGCCGCTGAAGTTAAATAACTGCAGTTTTAGCAACTTAACATGGTTCCACAACAATGTATGTGAACTATAAATAGTTTTGCGTTTATGAAGTAACATTCTGGAGATACTGCTCATTGTCTAAAGGAAAGGAGTTATCTGGAAATCCCAGATAACATCAATAATTTGCTTTATCAAATAATGAGTTAACAGTACAAGTTTTAAGGTAGCCGTAGCTCACCGGTTGAGATATCAACTTTAACCCTACAGGGCCGATTTCAAACCTCAGCGATAACTAATAAAGTGGATCCATCGTAACACAAGCTTTGTTAAGCAGCTTATTATTGGGGAATAACAGGATTATAAATAAGTATAGTGAAAAAAAGTGTTTAACGTATTGTTAATATCCTTGTACAATAGTGCTGTCTCGGATGGTATTAACTTTGTACACTTCTGTAAATTAATTAATTTAATTGTTATATTAAAAGCGCTTTATTTCGTTTCAATCATTGGCACAAATAACTATATTTAACAGTTTGATCGGCGTTGATTGTACTATTAATTAGCTTTTTGTATTTCTGCATTTGTCTTTATTTTATTGGTTTAGATCACAGATTTAGAAGATGTTTCTTGTTACTAAGTTCACACTTTTTTATAGAATGAATTCATTAAGAAAATACGAAAAACCCTATTTGTGCGAGTTTAACTCGCACATCGAGGGCTCCGGAACAAATTGTATGTGAAGAGTTTGTCCATTACCGGAATCGTGTATTTTTGATACATATACCTATTTGCCATTTTTTCAGAATTCCCCATAACAGAAATTCTAAAATAATTACATCTACATTTACATGGCTCTGACGTATATATGAAGCTATATAACACATAATTTAAGGAAAAAGAAACAGTCCTTGTCAAACTTCTTGCGGTTTTCTTAGGTACAAGGTCTCTCTACGCCTACATCTGTTGGCTTCATAACTTTTAACTTAGGAAGCAATAGTGTACCTATTGACTTGCACTCTCACTGTTAATGCTCAAAACTTTCAAAAGAACATTTTACCTTTATCTTAATAAAAATCTGATTCGTATAAAATATGGGTATAAACTAATTTAATTAAGAATAACGTTAACATCTTTTATAAGTATCGAAATCAGTTCCTGTAAAATATTTACAGGAACTTTACTGATATTTTTAAGGCGAACGTTGTAGTAAAGTTGTTCATAATAAGTAGGTCAACGTTACTAAATAAGCTAACCACAGAACATTTGTGTTATGAAGAATTAAGTCCAATTGATCTTTTCAACTACAGCTTTAAGTTTGTCTTATTTAACTTTGTGGTTGAAAAGATGTTCCACCATGGAGTGAAATACGTTACAGATATATTCCAACTGCTTAGAATTTGTAGTAAAAAAAATTTAAGTAACCACGTTCTGGTATTTTTTCTTAATTTGTAATATGAGACTGCTTTTGGCTAAATTAAATGATTACACCAATAATATATATCAAAATATTTTATTGAGCCTAGTTTTAATTGTGTCGCTTTTTTTAAAGTTCTGTCCGCCTAATGTCGAAATCAAAAACTTTTTTATTTTATTTTGGGTTAAGTTAGTCAGGGGTCCCTTCGTTGATAATACTTACCCAGGTCACGGCTTCAAGATTTCATATCATATTTTTTTTCAATTCAAGTTTTTGATATTTGTTATATAGTCTTGACCTTCGTCGTTCTAAGCGTCTTCTTAATAAAATAAAAAAAAATCATTTATCATCTATCATCATCATTTTAGTCAAAAAACGTCCACTGCTGAACTGAGGCCTCCTCCAAATACGGAAAATGCTACTCCTCGTTTAGTGACCTAAGTGAGGCGTATGGTGATTGCCTTCAGTATCATAAGTTACTTTTTACGACACCTTTGAGAAAGAGGGTTGTGCTATACTACTCTGGCAGCTAACAAAATCTGGTTACAAAATTAACTCTAGTGGTTTATCAAATCTAATAAAATGATAGGTTATAGTCAGTAATATAAGTGTACGATGAAGGTTGCTCTCCCTGAATTTCTTTCGTCAGCTCTTACCGGGAGAGTCGTCCGATGTTCGATATAGTGGTATATACAGAAGCTTTCAACAATATAGTTACTTGTGAAATTACCTTAATATAGGTTAAGTATAATTAAGTTTATTGTAACCAATGCTTTACTCATCTTGTAAATAATGAGGAAAATTGCCAGAATTATATAAAATCAATGATAATCGCATTTCATAATCCCGCATTAAGTGTTTCAGTTGAAATCAAGATATTATTTTTGGATGAATGAGGATTATTTTTGATGAACTGAAACCTCTAACTTTAATAATGTCTTTGTTATTTTTATACATGAATAAAGGGTTCTCCGCCTTCTATATGAGAATGAGCTGCAACTTTAATCAAAATAGGGTTCAAATAAGACAATAACATGTGTCGATTCCGTTTCTTAGGGACATTTAATATATTTCAGTAATCATAATTTACACATTTATTGTCAAAGTCAACGTAATAATATTAGTACAAGATATTGAGACAAAAACACTTGCATCCAAAAATATTACTTACTCATGTTTTCTTATTTTTGCACGCAAGTGTGAACGGAAAAACGACAGGTATTTTGTATTTGAAATTGTCGTACAATTTAAGTCTACTTACATTATATCTTAGTCTCGTCAGTATATATTTTTAATTATATGAATTTTCGTAATTTATTAATGTTTGAAATTTGAAACGGAGTTTCTTAATAGATCCCAACTTATTTTAATTACACTTTTAGTTTATGTTCTATAATACAACACCGTTACATTCTTAATAATTCACAAACAGTACAGTCAATCTACATTAACAATAATATACAAAAAATATCACATTGTACATACATGTTTTTTTAACTTTGACAAAAACTTATATTTAAGAATAATACAATGGAGTCATAATAAAATTATAAAATAACGTGCTAATCTATATTTTGTCAACATTTTTAGGGAAAACTAAATAGTTTGATCTATACAAGTGACAAAATTGTATTTCAGTAATTTGTGGTTGTCTAGCATAAAATGCGTATATGACAGTGATTATAGAGAATAGTATCTTCAGTGTATACATTGCAATGTCATCTGCGCAGAATGTATTATGAGCGAAGTGATTTGATAATGCTCGGGAATTATAGTCATAACCATATGATCATAAACTCGACAACGTCATAGTTACTATAAAATGAATATTGTACATAATATGGCATAACTTCGCTGGAGTAGTTTATTAAGGTACTGCTTTAAAACTTTTCTAAAGTATTATACAAGTTTTTCATAATACGTGATTGTCTTGTGACAGAATAATTTAATATAAGTCAAATGAATTTGTAAGCATTTTTAAATAATACCTTAAGTTATATTTTATCATATTAACAGTGGTGAAAACAGTTCTATAACTGTCTGCCCCTATAGGCCAAAGGAGGTCCTTAGGAGGTAAGCGGCCGGATATCGTCAATAAAGAATGCATTTGAATGTTGGAAGATACAGTAAATTGTATGGTTATATGGAGCAACACAAGAGTTAGCAATGAACCACATAATAAAGGTCATAATTATTTTACTACCTATTTCTTCAGAAATGCGTACGAGTGCGGCGAAATAATCTCATAGTAACGCAGATTACAGTCCACATAGTTGCATAATTAATGTATAAATACTTCTGTACAACTAATACCCCTTGTATTTGAAGGATGGAGTTAAAATGAGAAGGATATTTAAACCGTTGTAAAATTTCTGTTTTAATTATTTGTTTCATTTCACCGCAAATACATCCGCAGAGCAGCTAAATGTCGAGTATGAAACGGCTATGTTGGATATATAATGGTTTAAATTTCCACGAAGTAAATTTAGAAAAAGGTACAGCCTAACTTACTAACCAGTATAGAACTTTTTGAAAACAAAGAAAAGCAGGTAGTTAGCAGGACTGTTGTTGCTCATGTTTGGTATTTTAAACTTGTTTATGTATGTACATTATATTTAAAATAGTTGTATTTTATTAGTTCCCTTTCGTTCTTTTCTTTATAAAAAAGCTGAAAACACTTGTGAAATATAACTTTAAAAAAATCACTAGGTTTCATTGCAACGAAGTAAGTAATCACACAACATACGGCCGTATAGCGTGTTATCAAAGGCGTTGAGCCAAAGTTAGTTTGGACTTCAATATTGAGTTATTAGTGTGTGTGAATTGCCGAATATAAAAACCGTTTGATCCTCGCCCATTTACTACGGATCCCCTAAACCCTCTCGTAACAATATCATTTAGCTTACTACAAGGGGTATAAATAAAAATAATAATAAAGACAAATAAGAGCTTAGAGTATGTTACCATAACGAGGTGTTGATAATAGCTATGAAAGTTTTTAGTCAGTATTGTAAGTAGTTTTGAAAAAGTATTTACATTGGTTACGCAATGTGTGTAACGACGGTAGATTCTGTGTGAAGAAGTACAAGTGCCTAAGAGTCGACTAGTATATCGATTAGTTAGAAAGTGTTTACATATCTTAAGGCTGTTAACAGTAGCGCGTACAATTGCGGTGGCAGATGTTGTGTAAGGAAGTACTGGTGTGCATGAGAAGCTGCGGGACGTGCTCTGGCAGATGGGAGGTTTCGTGCTCGCTGCCACGCCGCTCCTGAGACCATGGGCTCCTCCGCACCAAACCCATTCATACTTAACTGTAATCCTGTACAAATAATTTTGCTAGTGAGCAATAGCCTCCATAACTTACAATTTACGGTAGAACATACAGAAGCAGTTGACTGTATATTGTCACATGTTAGTTTGAGAAAAACATAGTTCTATAAAAAAAAGTTAAATGTGGATATAACACTTCAATGTGTACTTGTATATTGGCTGTCGATAGCTTATAGTGGATATAAGACTAGGGACGAAAAAATAGTTGCATAAGATTTGTGTATTAATACACGAACTTACTATGTAAGCTGACTTGGCTTTCCATTTTCCCTAGCGCGTTTACCGAAGCACAAACATACGTCCCATAGTCGCTCAACGACAGCGCCTTTATAGTGAGGTTCATCCACCGTGAGTAATCATTCACTATGGTCTCGTCTATACGAAGCTTCGGGTTCTCCAGTATTTTATCGCTTACGAGAGCTGTAAATAAAATTAAACGGTTAGATGCGGATAAACGGTTTTACTCCGTAGATTTTTATTCATTCACAATCTGTTGGAATTGATATTGAATCTTTGCCAGAATGTACTTTAGTGTATGCCAAATTGCTGTGAGGAAAACGTTATTTATGCGCAGTAATTTTATTTATTATGAAGTCGTATACAGAAAAAAAAATAAAAGTACGTTTAGCAATATCGCCTTGCATCCATTAATGTAGACTCGTTCACACATTGCTGCTCTAATTAGCACTGACTGGTATACGCGCTAAACTTGAATTAATTTTAAAAGCAATTTTGAGTTGTAGCGAGTACCTATATAAAAGATGGTGTGATTTTGTGAATTCTGTTAATAATAATAGGTTGAAATCAAATCTAGTATCATCCTCATTTGATGAGTAGTAGTAGTAGTAGTAGTAGTTAGTATCAAATCTACCAAAGGCATTTCATAAAAATGTCAAATTACTTACACACACTTTAATATATAATGAAATAGTATAACTCAACCTAAACTGACCTACTTATAGTACTGTAAATTAGCTTACTTGCCTAAAATAAATGACTAATAATTTATTAACTATGTTTTATATTACGTTTTTAAACTATATTATTTGGGCTTAATTTCTTTTGTATATAACACATTATAGCTGAAATACAATAATTTTGTTACCATTAATAGTTTTGGACACGTCAATAGGGATTTGAAGAATTCTTGGAGGGTTTCTTAAGTAAGTTTTCTACTAGTGGATCCTACTCTGTTTCTTACAGTAATAAGTTAACGAACCAAAAAATTTATGGAGTTGCAATTATTATGTATGTAGATGCCACCAAATTCCTACTAAAGGGGTGAAGGTGTTTAAAAACAGCATATTATATTACAACTATTCAATTCAGAAATCAAGTTTACAAGACATTTTGGTATATGGGCATCAGCATTCTAGCAAAATCCCTTAAATGGGGTAAAAAAGAATTGACAATTTGTATAAAATCTTCATATTTTTTATTAAGAAGGGTAGAAATGGGTGCTTTTGATAAAGAATAAACGTATGTTTCATCCTTTCTGAAAAACCAGCAAGTCTTTGTTTTTTTTATACAATAAACTGTAATGAAAATGCAGGGCTCACTAACATTTACCGTCTTCACGGTACCAGGAGTTCATAGCTTTGGGAGAAGCTTCGATATAACACTGCAGTTCGACGTCACTGCCCAACGGCGCTCCCACCAGCTGGTTGGTCACCTTCACTTGTGGAATAACTGAGGACAAAAAGAGATGTCTTGATTATCACTATTTTGGGTTTTCAGATTAACTGCCTTACCATAGTCGAGCGGCTAGCCTTCCATATAGTGTCACCATCTCTGTGAGTTTTATCGAATCATTGTCTTAGGCCAACTATTTTATATAGTTTCGGGGCTAGATGGTTTTTTAACTTTTGTCGTTTCCATAACTCAGTGCGTCAAATATTGATTTTGTCTGTGTAGCTATGTAATTGCGATTGTCTACGCTCTTTACAGCAAATGTCCGCATTGACCCGGAAGTTTTGAGAAATGAAACATAAGTGACGATTATGTTTCATTTTTCAAAACTCCCCATTACACCAAAACAGTTAAAAAAATAAATTACAAACATTAACAATTTAATAATCGCTTTAGCTTAACTATTTTCACAATTAGATGACAGATTATATTTTTACTAAAGAAATATACCAAAAAAAGAGTACGTGACATAAAGGATTGGAAGTGCCTACATTTAAATACAATTTTATTACAGAAAAAAAATATTTCAACTCGTACTTCATACACTTTCAATGCGATCTGATAATTAGATGTTATACAAGCTTCTAACTTAAACACATTCTGAATTAAACAAAAGTCTCGGAAAATTTCAACTCACAATGGACTTCAACGTGGTAACGACGGCTGACAGTGGGTGGGACGCCGTTACTAGCGATGCAGTAATAGGCACCCATGTCCGTTCTCTGGACGTGCAGCAATTCTAGCGTTTCGCCTTTGTAACTGCTCACCACTGGGAAAAAAAATTAAACGAAAGCTCAGTAAGGTCTCCAAATGTTTTTGGTTATGGTAGATCTTACTACGATATATCACTAAAAACGTACTATTAATAATATCTTATATCGCACAGCCTAACCCTCTGAACCAAAGACTTGACATTTGTAGGGTATGTTTACAAGGGATGAGAACGCTAATAAAGAATGGATTTTAGAAAATTTTCCCATTTGGAAAAAAAAAATCCTTTAGGGTAAGGGATAAATTATTGGATAAAATTACAACAAATACAGAATAGTAGTTTATGATACTGTTGCATAATAAGGGTTCTTTTAACATGAGTGTGTTTTAAAAAAACGAGCCGTAGGCGAGTTTTTTTATAGTATCACACGAGTGTTATAAGACCAAGTTATGTACAGTGTCATACACTACTTTATCTACTCTCATACTATATTACGTAAAACAATGTTGCAAACAAAACCAAACTTTGTTTAAATATTGAAAAGATTTTTTAAATGTCAAATGTTGGCGCCAAGGTGCAAACATCGATTGTGAATGCGTGTTGCGTCGTCGCGGACTCGTTCATTGAAACCTTTTTAAAGTAGAGGTTCAACCTCCTTGGTCCAGCTGGAGGTTGTATAGGTGTATCGTTATGATTAAAAAGTTATATTATGATACAGGTGTCCATACAAGACCTGTATCGTAATTAAACTTTTTTTTTTATTATTTTTGGCCTGTACGTAATGTTTGTCATAAGCATTTTGTTTTCAGTTTTAGAATCTTTGTATTATAGTAACAGAGTAGATAAATATATATTATTGCATAAGGTTATAGGTTTAAGATTCAATAACGTGCTTTTGGTAAAAAACAAATCCATTTGGGCATCAAAGTTTTCTTAAATACTAGCCTTAAGGGGGGATAATATGGGTACATTGTTTCTCCTAGTTTGTCATTTAAAAGTAAGAAGCATAAGAATGTTCTGGCCCTAAGGGGGTGAAAAAGGGGTTGAAAGTTTGTAAGAAAATTCAATTTTGTGTTTTTGTCAATTCAAAAAGTGAAAATTTTTATTTACAATCCTAAAATTAAATATGCATTAAGATGGGTAAGAAAATCTTCTGTGTCTAGTGGGTTAAGTACCATGATCGATGACCTTTTTAGGGTTTTTGTGTCAGGCAATTTCTTGTATCAGCACGAAATCTGGTATAATGCTTCGGCAGTAGGCTCGCTCATTACTATGTGAGACTCAATAATAAGATGGCAATATAATTGGGGTATTGGTATATCAAAGATTAATAAAAATTTCAACGTCATTAGACCGATTACCATGAAAATATATTTAACAGTGAAAGTATTTAAAATCAGTATTTTTTAAAGAAATTAACTTTGATACATTACGTCACCAAATGGCGCTGTAGAACATCAAGTTAATCGATCGCCACAATCTGTGAACGTAATAGGTATTTGAATACGGACAATATTTTTGTGTTAAAAGCTTCATTGTAACTTGCCACTAAATATAGACATGACAATATTAATTGCGGAAATCGACAAATTTTGTCGAGTTCCGTAAAATTATTATAAAGAATGCGCTCTTTAGCCTACAGTGTTAATCCGAATGAATTGTCTCACGTCACAATAAAAATATTTTAATACTCTTATTGACGAGTATGCAAATATTTTTGGAGTTTACTCCTTAAGAATTGATTTTCGTATAAGTCGCCCGGTATAAAAAAATAATATGAAGAGTAAAATATGGAAAGTAAGTGATACCGTCCATTTTTATTTTGAAATATTGTTTTATTATTTTCTGTGCATGTTCAAAAACAATCGTTCTTAAGGAGTGAACTCCAGGTGTGCGTTGGAGTTGACATACACACTTTTTAATATAAGACCACACTTAGTTAAAAATTGATATATCTTTTTCGCTTGGTTCAAGTTTATTTCATCTACTTTATCAATTGTTAGTGTAACGTAATAATATTGTGAGAGTTGTTTCTGAGTAAATAAATTATATTGTGATAAGACAAGAGCTCCTGTACTCCGTATTCGATATAGAATAACCCGACTCGGAATAAGTCGCAATAACCAAATGCGCTGACGTTACACAAATATCATTATACATATATATATATATATATATATATATATATATATATATATGTCGAAGCATTCGATTATTTAAATTAAACCTAAGATTAAATTAAACTCTAGAGGTTAAGCTTAAAATAATGTTTGTCAGTAAGGATTTGTTTACAAAATACGATTTAATCAAATGGAAAACGTCAGGTTAGTACCTGGGTGAAATCCTAGATGGCGTGACTTTGAGGAGGCGTTGCAAGTTGGCAACACTAAACGTTTCTGAGATGACTCTTGAGAAGCACAGACTGTCAGCGTGCTATAAGTGTAAAACGTTTAATTAACATGCTATAAGCGTGAAACAGTTTATAGTGACGTTAGCACGCTATAAAGCTATATCGTTTACTTCGTAGTTTATACCGAGCGGGACGTCACTTTAGGTTGGACCGCTACGCAAGGAGGTTGTCACGCCATCTTGGGGATCACCACGTTTTCTTATCTATCAAAATCTCGTTCATCATTTGCGATTTTGGACTGCAAGTGGTTTTGAATAATAAAGGAGACTATCCTTCATCCATACGTGCTCTTATTTTGACGATCGCTGCAACTCGTCATGGATGGTAAAGAGCATTCCGATGACCGGCGTGAGGCCTCGCCGTTATCAGAAGTGGGATGCAACCACAACGCGCCACATAATGTGAATAGTGAATTAAACGCTGGACAGTCTAATAACGGGACAAGTGCTACGGAAAATAACACGATCGACGAAAAATGGCGGTTACTGATGGAACAGCAAAACCGTAACTTTTTGGCTTTGGTGCAAGCAATGCAAACGCCTACGACGAGTAACAATTTTCGTCTACTCGATTTTGATCCCGGAAAAAAAGACGTTGACGCTCGTGCCTGGATTACAACCGCGAACATGTGTGTGAGTGATCAGCGTCAAGAAGGCGCAACTTTAACCGTGGGAAACCTGGACACAAATCCGCATTTTGCCGTACAAAGAGAGACATGAAGACGCAAGAGGATCGCCATCACCAGAAGCCTCATCCTGTCCAGAGTGGGAAGCCTGCTTCCATCACCTGCTTCCACTGCCGGGGTCAGGGCCACTATGCGTCGAGCTGCCCTGAGCGAAACAAGAAGGGGACTGGAACCAACTCATCGAGAGAGAAGCGTGTCGACGTGTGCGTTGTGAACGCACCTGCTGGGACCCTACAACACTCCGGTGAGCGATATTGTTTTTCGTACGATGTTGGTGCTGAATGCTCGTATATTAAGGATTGTGTTGTTCAAAGTTGACTGGTAAACGTTTTAATAATGTTACTGTCATGACCGGTATAAGCCAAACACAAGTATTCAGCGCAGAACAGGTATAATGTTGTGAAGCGATTAACCATTTGAGATTTTTTTTTAGTTTTACAAGACCTTTATTTGCAAAATTATATTAAGATCGGCCGAAACATTTTTGGTTGAATTAGTGTGAATTCTTTTATTTTTTTATGAACCTACCCTCGATCTAAATATTATCGATACGTCCGTATCGTTACGTATGGTAATAGTTAAACTTTGAAAGCTGTAAATTCTAACCTTACAAATACCCATATGATCGGTTGAGAAGGATGCCAAAGGGTTATGTACCAGTCGAAGTTGAAGTTGAGTTACATGTTGATCAATGATAATTACTTTTTGTGTGGGAACTCGAGCGGGTTCTTGAGCCGTAAAGGTGTCGACCGTACCTAGAGTCATTACGCGGTGTGCATTTGACTTAGGTAAAGGTCGTGGTCCCGGTGGACCGTAGTGTGTAGTCAATGGGTGATACACACGGTGTTGTGGATGTACAGAGTGGTACAAGTACAGCAATTTATATTTCTGTGAAGTTCGTGGCAAATAGAGGTACTCGAGTGTCCAATTAACTAAATTTAGAAATGGCATTAATGAAGTGTTGCTGTGAACGATCATGGTACATAGCCTAGCTACTTCTGTATACCTAAATGATGATGCTTTTGACAATTTTTTTTTAGTTAAATGTTCTTAGTTTTGTTTAATAAGTTAGTTGTCAAAGTAATAAAGAACAGTAGGGCATTATTAGGTGCTCCCATACGTATAATCGCTGATCAGGGTCGTTGCTTTTGAAGTGAAAGAACATTTTACTGTCCGGCACTATCTCTGTCTCTTCAGGTACCAGTTCATCCATATTCCGTTAAGAAGACTGCGTTCATTACTTCGGAGGGTCATTTCGAATACGTAACCATGCCATTCGGTCTGCGCAATGCTCCTGCTGTTTTTCAGCGTGCTGTAATAAAGGCTCTTGGTGACCTTGCAAATACTTACGTAGCTGTCTATATGGATGCCGGAAGGTTACGTTCCTCCTGACGTTGAGACTATAGACGAAGACCAGGGCTCTGCTTCAAGTTAAGTAGATAGTGTTAAATTTATTTTCTGTAAGCATAAGACAAACAGAGTTTTGTTGTGTTCCGTCATGCTTCGGAAATAACGAAGAGTGTCTATGACACTGTTTATATGGTGTGCGCGCTGTCAGAATGATTTCTGATGGTATGATATGGTGTGTGCGCTGTCAGAATGGTTTCTGATGGTATGATATGGTGTATGCGCTGTCAGAATGATTTCTGATGGTATGATATGGTGTGTGCGCTATCAGAATGGTTTCTGATGGTATGATATGGTGTGTGCGCTGTCAGAATTGTTTCTGATGGTATGGTTTTAAAAAAAAAGTGTTCCGTTATTGGCCGAAGGTGACGAAGAATGCTTACATAAGATGTGTACCTTATGATGGCGATGATGGATAGGGGGAGAGTGCCTGCTACTGCCATAGAGTAGTGGATGATATGGTGAGGAGGAGCACTGTTTAATTAATCAGTCCATCTGTTTGTCTTGTGCTCCTGTTGCAATTTTAATTTTAACATGTTTCCCCTGAAATCGAAATGTTGTCAGGAAAGCCGAGCGAAACGGTTACTACTCTTGTGACTTTCTCTTGCAGATGAGTCACTCGAGGACGAGTGAACAAGCAGGATGGCCGTGTCGAAGCATTCGATTATTTAAATTAAACCTAAGATTAAATTAAACTCTAGAGGTTAAGCTTAAAATAATGTTTGTCAGTAAGGATTTGTTTACAAAATACGATTTAATCAAATGGAAAACGTCAGGTTAGTACCTGGGTGAAATCCTAGATGGCGTGACTTTGAGGAGGCGTTGCAAGTTGGCAACACTAAACGTTTCTGAGATGACTCTTGAGAAGCACAGACTGTCAGCGTGCTATAAGTGTAAAACGTTTAATTAACATGCTATAAGCGTGAAACAGTTTATAGTGACGTTAGCACGCTATAAAGCTATATCGTTTACTTCGTAGTTTATACCGAGCGGGACGTCACTTTAGGTTGGACCGCTACGCAAGGAGGTTGTCACGCCATCTTGGGGATCACCACGTTTTCTTATCTATCAAAATCTCGTTCATCATTTGCGATTTTGGACTGCAAGTGGTTTTGAATAATAAAGGAGACTATCCTTCATCCATACGTGCTCTTATTTTGACGATCGCTGCAACTCGTCATGGATGGTAAAGAGCATTCCGATGACCGGCGTGAGGCCTCGCCGTTATATATATATATATATATATGATATTTGTAGTAATAGCATTTATATTGATTATATGACCCAATAGTTTAAAAAAGTCAACAAACGCAAAAGAAATTCTTTTCTAACCGCAATAAAATAATCATATTTTAATAAGGAAATTCGAAATATAAGAAGTCTCTTGATAATTTTGCACAACTAGCCCTGAAAAGGCTATTTTAATTTTAAATAAGCCTCCCGTATTTAAAAAGAGTTGCTTAGGTAATTTCACATGTCAATAAATAAAAAGTTACATGATAAGGGAACTTAAAATAAAATTTACAGTAATTCGCACCCTTTCTAGACTGTTAAACTCAACTGTGTGTAATTTGTATGTGATGTTTTTCCTTAGTTTCCTACAGAATCAGTGGTTGTTTGAGTGCGGTGAAAATATTCAGAATCTCGGGAATAGATGAAGCGTCCTCGAAAGCGAGTTTCTCGTTCCACGGAAATATAGTCCATTCTGAAATCGCTTTTGAGTATAAAATCTTTTATTATGCGAGCACGGTTCATTTAACGCGGCATTAAGTGAATTTGTCGAACAACGTATTTTAAAAATGCAAAGATAAAAATGGTGAGTAAAGAGGAAGGGGGGAGAAACTATTGTTTTAAAATTCTTGTAGAAATAATTATTATCGATTTTATAATGGTCTGCTTTTAAAATGCAATAAATTTGAAACTTCATATATTTCCTTTTAGTTTTGAAATAAGCATGATGATAACTAAAGAATATATTACATTTATATTATATACATTCTCAATATGGAAATTAATTAGTGATTCAATTACAAAATGCACTTCATAAAGCTGGGAAAGGTCTAATTTAGTGTGACTGTAAAAATTTCATAAGAAATCAAATTTAGTATAACGTGGCATGCAGTGAATGGCGGCATATACATATTATAAATATTTATCATAAATTAATGAAATTAAACAATGCTTAAATTAAAATAGCGCAGAAATTAGCATATAGCATCGTGAAACAGTGCAGTCAATGCAATTAAGATATTTGAAAAGAGGGAATTAATGTTAACTAGAGAGTAATTATGTCCTATGCTAGACTGATCCAAACTAGTGGCAAGTGGATTGTAAGTGGATTTAATGGATTATACAGATCTGCAAAGTCGACAATTTCATTAAATTAAGCAGCGGTAGCGGAAAACTAAAAATTTGGTTTGATTGATTTAATTCTTTGGACTAACATCAGTTTGTAAAAAGCAATTACGCGCTTTGGCATGGAATTTGTAAAAATATTTAACGCGAATAGAACAGGCTAAAAAATGTTCTGGTTATGGCCGCTCGCATAGTCGTCCAATCCTTTTATAATTTTTATTTATTTTCAATGCTATCTTATAAGATAAATTATTATAATAGAAAAATACTAGATAAGTAATAAATTAATACTAGTAAAGGTTCGATTCCTGCCTGAGAATTCACTTGTGACCCGAGTCAATTTTTTCTAGTATATTTTTCTATTATAATAATTTATCTTATATAAGGCCTGTCTAAAGAGCTAATACTAACAGTTTTTTAGTAAGATAATCGTTGATTTTGATTGCGATAAGATTAAGAGTTTTTATTATAAATGCACTTTATTACCAGGTATATTTCGAACGAGAGAAATAAAATGAAAAAAAAGCAAAATAATTTTTCAGGCAGAGATTACACTAATTATTTGTTTCAAGTAATCAACAAACGTCTCAGGCGACGCTTATAATTTATGAAAACATTTAATTTATTCGAATCACTTTACAACTTTGTTTCCTTCAAAACATCTCCATTACGTCTTTGTTGAAATTCATCTGCAGCGGACGTTTTAATCCAAAAAGGCTGCGTCTACCGACTATAAATTCGAACGTGAGCAAAATTACAATCTGTATCGAAATAATTTAAGTATTTTTATACGCGAATCAAATGTCATAACAAAGAGGAAGAAGTAGCACTATCTAGCGCTGTATTTTATTTCCAATTATAATATCAATATTTCATGAATTCAATTACAAATTATAATAAAAAAACTTAATTGTAGGCGAAAACAACAAATAACAAATTACATTCACATAGAAATTGCCTGAAAAAACCAGTCAAAAGTGAGTAAGTGGGTATTTCTCCAGTATGCAAACTCTTATCTTCGGTCATCAGACTTCCTAACCCCATCATATAGTACTACCTTTTATAATCGTTCTTTTACTGTGCAAGGTATACGTCTCTGGAATTCACTTTCAGTTGCGATCAGGCGAGCTCAGTCAATTACTACTTTCAAAGATCAAGTCAAAAAGTTCTATCATTCCCAATAACTGATAATGTTTGTTTGTAAATTTAGCTTATTGGATATTTATGTGTATGTATTATTATATATTCCGATTTATGTATTTAGGTATTGTATTCTTTCGTTACTTTCATAATCTTATGTATATAAACTTGTAATAAAATACCTTTGGCTGTGCTATTTGTATCTGGCTGGTTTTTTGACATTAAAAAGGTGACATTTAAAAAAAAACGTTATATGTTCTTATGTACGCACGTAAGAAGTTATACTTCTTTATCGTTACTAGACAAAGATAACTAAAAATTTCCTTCCGTGTGCACCCGTTCTTTGTATGAGAAAAGAAAGATAAATTTATAAATTATATAGTGATCAGTAAAAAGCATCAAAAGATTAACAGATTTTCTGTATATCTTTATACAAAATCAAGTAATATATCAAAAACCGTTAAAATAAACTGTTCAACGAATAGTTATGTAAAATAATAATAATTTATATTATAAACAAATTATAAAAAAATACATATCGACAGTTAACCTCAAATCAATAAACGCAATTAAAAAGTTTATAAAACAAAAACCATTTTCAAATAAAATTGTTATATTGTTAATATATAATATAAAATTGTTATTATAATTTTATATAAGTTATTGTTAACGACCATATATATTTTTAAATCACACATAAAACACATTCATAATTAGCGGCCAACGTCATCCTGCTGGTTTATTCTATGGCACTTTTGCGGCCAACTTCAACGTCAAGATAATTTTGTGTCACAGTGATGTGCGCGCATCCTAAAATTTCACTCTCATATTTTTTTCATAACGCGTCTAAAGAAGTATTATAACTTCAAAAGAATCAAATAAGTAAAATTTTGTTTCACATCATATTTCATTTCTTTTTCTTTCTGTCGAAGAAATTAGATACATTTTAAAATTTTCTAACAAAAAAGAAAAAATTGCAACGCAAGCCGCGAAAAAATTTATGACGTTTTTGGACCTAATGCAATGTCAGTAAGAATAGCACAACGTTGGTTTAAGCGTTTTCAATTCGGGAATTTTGGTGTCACAGATGCACCTCGCCTTGGTCGCCCTGTTACGGATGAAATAGACGCTATTTTTGAAAAAGTGGAGCAAAATCGGCATATCAACTGTTACGACATAGCTGAAGAACTGGGAATTGACCACAAAATAGTATTGACCCATTTCAAAAATGCTGGGTACATAAAAAAGCTCGATATTTGGGTGCCACACAGGCTCACTGAAGAAAACCTAATGAACCGTGTACTCATTTGCGATTCTTTATTGAGACGTAATGAAACCGGACCGTTTTTGAAGAGATTGATAACTGGTGATGAAAAGTGGATCACATATGATAAGAAAGTGCGAAAGAGGTCGTGGTCAAACGTCGGTCAGGCTTCACAGATTGTGGCAAAACCTGGGTTATCTCGCAATAATGTGATGCTGTGTCTATGGTGGAATTTAAAATGCATTGTTCATTATGAGCTTTTACAGGCGGGTAGAACCATTGATTCGGATCTCTACTACCAACAACTGATGAGATTAAAGCAAAAAGTTGAGAAAAAGGGGCCGGAATTGATTAATAGAAAGAGTGTGGTATTTCATCACGATAACGCTAGACCACGTACATCTTTAGCCACTCGGCAAAAATTAAGAGAGTTTGGCTGGGAGGTGTCAATGCATCCGCCATAGGTATAGCCCTGACCTTTTCCCTTCAGATTTCCACCTGTTTCGGTCTCTTCAGAATTTTTTATCAAGAGAGGACTGCCAAAACTACTTGTTGCGTTTTCTGATCAGAAGTCCCAAAATTTCTACAGCAACGGGATCATGTCTCTACCTACAAGATGGCAGAAAGTCTACGAACGAAATGGCACATATGTACTGAAGTTAAATGTAAATTACCTTTGTAAAAAAAATTCTTGAATTGTCATGTAAAATGTGAAGACACTTTTTCCCCGACCTATATAATATTTCCTTTTGTTGCATCACACCCCTTAATAGCATTATTTCCCTTCACGCAAAGGTTGTCTGGTAGAGATCGCTCTAAGCGATAAGACCACCTATGGTAGCACCCTATAGCTCTCTATTTTTAAGCTATTTTTTAAGCTATTTGTATATCTGTGTGTAATAATAATGCATTTTTATTCATTCATACTTTCTAAACTGCGATCTCTTCCTATGTATTTTTGAAAAAGTATATAAAATTTTAACCATGCATGCATGGTTGAATGATACTATGATTATATGATTTAAAATATTCCTACAACTAGTTAGATAAGAAGACTGAAGTAAAAAGGTAGTATATTGTCATACCTATAGTTGTAATACATACTGAATGTGCCTTCGATTTCACATGCAGAAAACTTAAATTGTCATCTAATCACGTTGAAACACGCTACTTCATGTGTTTGCACCACATGAAGTAGCGAGTTTAAAGTTATAACAATTCAAGATATATTAATTTTTATTTGCACATTGAACAACCCATTTAGCTTAGCTGTGGTTCGAAGAAAACTAATTTTCACAACCGGCTTTTAGTCGCCGACCCTTAAACTGTTTCTATTTGACAAACTGGGGGCACTCTTTCAATTTACCCTCTTGGCTGCTCCATAATAAGACTCTTACTTTTCCGCTGAAGTTCAAACAAAAAAGTAATTAAGACCGGTTTCTACAACGACATTAAATAAATCGAAACGAGTGAACAATGAAATCTTGTCTATAGGTAAGTAGTTAAGATGTCTAGTCTGCTCTGCTGAATTGCTTAATCGTCTAGAAATGAAGAAGGGATGCAGACTATTGTTTACTACTTTGTTTCGGGAACTAACGAACGAGACCTTGTAAACAGAAAAACTCATTTCTTTTTAGCTTTTGTAGTATATGTTGTATAGTAGTAGTAGTATATCTTGTTTAACCTTTTGGGTATATTGTAATTGATCCATTACATAGGTATAATAAAAATAATATTTTTCATATTCCCACTAATTAGTCTGGCCCATTGTAAACATAAGGCTTATGTTATGGATGCTAGGATAACGAATAGGTACACACATATGTAACATAAATAAGTAATGATTACAGGAATATATATAAATGTGAGTTAGGTACAAATGCTCGTATTTATAACACATAATTTAGGACATTAAATAAAAGTCAATTTCATCAGAAAGATTGAAATTAAAAAAAATATATTATAGCAGTTTTGTCTTATTCATTTATGTAAATCGACTTAAGATAAATAATAATAATATTTCTTACATTCAAACCAATTAGCCTAGCCCAAGGTAAGTAATTTATGGCTTGTGTTATCAATACTAGGCTGACAGACATTTATATAAGATACATAAGTAAATAGAAGATATCCATGACTCAGGTATTCGCATGCAGCACATTAACATTTGCCCCTTCCTGGACTTGAACCCGAGACTATTAGGCTTTGAGAGGGTCGTCTAAGTAAGCACCATTACCGGTCTATAAGACTTTTATAGAACTTTTATTTACAGCTCATTAAGACAACCCATTTAACGTGGGTACTTACAAGAGAGACATTAAACATTTGCATACTTTTTATTTCGGATGTCTTTGTTCGATATTAAGGGTGAAGTGGAGAGTCGTGTTCCAAATACAGAAATACTGCGCCAATCTGGTGTGATAGGGTCACAGCTATTTTTATGACACACGAACAACTTCCATGTTTTATGCACACACGACACAACTATGCATATAGATGACACTTTTTTACTCAAATTCACCATTTATGCTGAGCTATAACGAGGAAAGCATAGGGCTCATAGTTCCCCCGCTAAAAGGCTGTTACATCTTTCCAAAACCCAGAAAACATCTTAAATAAAAATGTTCTAAATAGCGCAGTAGCCTAAATAAAAGCGTAAAACGCTTTTAGAAACTTTTCTCCGTGATTTGGATGCAAAACCGGAATCTAAAGAAATTATACGTTTATTTATACGTTTACGAAGAGAACTTATAATTACACCTACATTGCCACGGGAAAGCTAAAGCTAAGGAAGAGAGACGTAGAGATACTACTCTACGTCATCATCATCATCATTAAGATAGTATGATTACATTGATTATTCACTAATCTCGACTTATGCTTGTTGCCAAAATTTTAATCTAATAAATTAATTATGTAAACAACTGCACTTTCCTCATAGTGTACATACTTTTGACGTGACAACGTCTTATAAATTGGTTTGCCGGGTGACACTTCAAGAAACTGCGTTACGCTCCGCTCACGTTATGCGCTTACAATGAGAGCGAGTGAGAGGCACGCGTCCCTTCCACTCGGGCATGGTTAGCCCGCCTAAGAGCGAGAGAGACAGACATAAAAAGTGGAAGGGACGCGTGCCTATAAATTAATGTTTTAAATATAATTCTTTGTATAAATAAATGTTTTAAATTGTTACTATTATTTCATCCTTCTTCCTACTATACGAATGAATATTCACATTAAAATTATTTTACCACTCAAAGTCGTTGTCACGTAAAACTTTCGCCCGTATACCGACTTTACAGGCAACCAATTTTTGTTACACAGGAATGGAGTCCGTGTACCACGTATCACGCTATGTGACTTGGTGAAACGATGGGTTAGCTATATTTTTTATTTGTAACTATAAATTTTTCTGTTGAGTAGCTAGTACGTTCGATACCTTGCGGAAAGTAACCAGCTTTCGTAACACCTGACCAAATGATGGATGAGCCAAATAGGAAGCAGTACTGTATAAAATTAAAGATAAGGCTTATTTTTAAACACGTTATATATTATCATCTTATTGTGTGTACCACTAAAAATAATGAGCAAGCTGAAAGTATTAATGCCTTTACTAATATCTTGGTGATTGTTCGTTGTTTCATAGATCTCGGGACTCGCGCTCCATTGAAAAATATTTACGCTTGTACTGTAACTTTGAATGAGAACTAGAGAGAATCAGATCTTGATTTGAAGCGGGTATTGAGCATTTGATGTTTTGACAGACTTTATTGAACAGACCAACACTGAACTTCTTTAAAGTTCTACATTTATCTTAGGAAATTCGTAGCAAATTTGATATAGGTAAAATAAAAATAAATCTTATGTTTTTTATCAAAATCAATGCTTGTTTTTTATTTTTTATTGTTTCCTATTTGCAATACTTTGTTATATGATAAATCTAAACAGAAAAATACTAGAAATAATCCACTCAGCTCACAAGTTGATCTCAAGCAGGAACATTAAATTATTACAAGAAAAAAATCAATACAATGCTTAAACCAAAAATATAATTACTTCCTCTTAAAGTGTATGACTTATTGCATGCTAAAATTAAAAAAAATATGTAATTACTTCTTTTTAAATGGTATGCTTTTCCCCAATGAGTTACATTGTTACACGTTGGGGCGTTACTAGTCGGCAAGAAAGATCTCATCCGATTCCGTCTGTAAACCTTTAACGCGCACTGCAATTCAACAATGGAACTCTTTACTGTCGAACATGTAAAAAACTCCTAATAATTTTGTTATTAAGAGGCTGGTACGTGAACGCCATCTTAAATCTGCACGAGTCTGTCATTTACTGTGCTATGTATTATATGATTGATTCTTGGCGACCGTTTGGTGCAACAGCATTCCGCCTTTCGCACTGTACTCTATTTAATTTTTTTATTATTTCTGTCTATATTTTATAGGCGCAACCTTCGTATAAGTAATTTTATATATTTTTTAGTAATTTTTCTATTGTTATTTCGATTTAATTCCTCGCTTATTATAATTAAAAACCCGTATCGTATTTGTTTTTGTTGCAATAAAGATAAAATAAATAAACTGGGCATGGCCACGATGCGGGACTATTGCAGATCGGTGGATGCTAATGATTTCGAATGCAGCTGGGACGAACGGCTTAGGGTACGCGTTAAATCACGGGGGAACTCTATATAGTAAATATGAGGTCCGAGCTGCATTCCGATGCCCTGAAGTGGCGGAAATAGCTTAATTTTAAGAATCATAAGTCGAACACCTTAACAACTGCGCAGTCGAGCAAGTGTTGGCGTGTATAAATTGAAATATATATTTTGACATAAATATTTCATCAAATAATTTCGACGGTCTCAGGTGCGACAAGAGAGAAACAGAAGATAGAGGGGAGACAGGCGGTTCTTTAGGTGTCATTTTTACTTATTTATTAAATATTTTTTTATATAATTTCACAACGAAAACAACTGTACATATAGTATTTTGGAAATCATTCACAAAACAATATATTAAATCTGTAATTACTTTTCTCGCTATGCAACATATACGATAAGAGAAGTAGAACATAAAAAAGGTTTCTTGAAAATTAAATTAAGTAGGTATACGTAGGACAGTATTACTCCACTTCTTTCCGACGACCGGCTCGTATTCGGCATATAAATAGGCTTTCAATCCCTTGGGAAGTAATAATCTAGCTACTAGATGTGTGTTTTTGAGTACTTAAAATAAATTGGTTCTATCGAATGGCAAGACGTAGTTATTTTTAGTCGATAAGTATCTGAAGTTTTGGATAGCGATGTCTGTGATGTGTGTGACCGTATAATTTGGCGTATAAAAACTTCTGATGAAAAAAATATATCTAAAAACGTAGTTTAGGGAAATATCAAAGAAAAGATAAAAATGTTAATATATTATTTAATGCTAGTTTTATGGTATCTCCATTCTTTCTCTCGAAGAAAGCCAAGTATTGGTTTTAAAACGCTTTAGATAAGAATGGCATAGGCAGAAAGATTTTCTAAACATATATTAATCGAAAACTTACGTATTGCATTAATTAATTAACTGCTACTCAATGATTATTCAAATAAATAATTATACAATGTACTAGATTTTACACTACGCACTGTTAGGTTAATATATGATCAATGACATATGACCCTGCCACGCGCACCTACCTACGCTACGACTTGCCATCAAAACGCTGTTTTCATACAACGTCTGTAAACGTCTTTACACGTAGATACTAGAGTCACTGAAAGCTAAAAGTGATACCATTGCTCACGTTGTATGCGTGTGAGGGCCACGCGTAGGGTAGTAGAAAGAGATAAACTACTAAAAAAATATTTGTAAATATTTCGAAAACTTAAATACATATACGCTTATCAAATGTTTAGATTGTGACCAATTAACCGATTGTATCAGTGGTAAGTCATACCGCAATGTGGCCAACATGCGGGCAAAGAAAAAAAGACTGATGTCCTCTCCCACGTGTCGTTTACGCGCGAGCGGAGCTTCATAATTTTAAATTGAACTATAATATAAAAATCTATATACTACAATATAAATAAACTATCCGCAAACCCCTACAACAAACTATAGTTTTATGTGACGGTGACCTCGTGTGCGTAACAATCAGGGACCGCAAATGCCAAAGACGTCCCCGACAGCCTTCAGCATTTCACACCACGTGGCGGTCAAGGTATCGTACCCCCTTCATCTTCCTCTCACATTTGTTGTCGACGTTAATTTTCTCATACCGCAGTACAGTCGACTAATTTTGAACCGCCCGCCCGAACCCCCTAATTATATGAAATTATGTTACTAGAACATTAGAGTGTCAGTATTTTTATAAAAATAATTACACACCCTCATTTAAAACTTATTTCATAGACTTTTTTCATATTAAGCCGTAGGTAAACAAATGCCCAGCTCTGCGTAAAGCTTAGTAATCTTATATACGTTCTTTGTGTTTGTTCTAATTAAATACATGTTATGTGAATGTTATAATTTCTATTTAGTTTTTGACTAATTCCCTGCCCGCCTAGCATGCGCTACTCGAGCTATCTCGCGCACGATTGAAGAGAAGTTTGTTGACATCGACATAATATCTCGTTGTAGACAAACAAATGTTGCCTCTTGATATATGATTATTAACTACTTTATTATCTAACATAGCAACACCGATATCGTTCATTTAATTTGTGTTGCGTGTTTTAAAACATATTTTTACGTTTCATTCGCCCTTAATATACTTTGAGTACGTAATTGTAATAAAACAGCGCCATCGCTCCAATCGAAATAGCACACAAACCACTTGTCGTCTCTTCTCTACGTACTGACACAAAGACGAGAAATATGTCGACAGTATCGGTTAAAATGTCGACAAAACGCAATTGCCATGTTAGAGTTTGAAGACAAAAATCCGCGGCTAAGTAAAAAAGCACGTTTGACATAAGAAATCGACTTCTAAGCGCTGCCATGTTAGAGACGACTGACGACAAAAGACTAAAACACGAGAAAATGGGTAGACAAAATTTTGTCGTGTTGCGTATGCTAGGCGGGCTGGGCATCCCTAATTTCTAAGGCAAAAATCATCCCCTCCATTGTAGAACTCAATAAAAAGTATGTACTCTAAAAATGTTTAAAACTTATATCCAAATAAATAGATTATGCAAATTGTTTGAAAAACAAAGTTTTCCATTGAACATGTAAAATAGATTTTACTTTTCCATTTACTCAAGTTTGATCGATTTAAATTCGAGCTTAAGTAATATATTTATAGCAATTATTTTAATAAATTAAGTGTATTTACATTAAAAACTTATACTTTACAAGTGTTTTTATATAGTTATTATAATTGTCGCCAAACGTGACTATAGTCACTTTGTATTAAATAATATTATATGCATAATCCTCTCCATTTTACAAACTCACGGCATGCCTTACTCCGATTGGTTGTAAGAATTCTAGAAGCCTTAAGAGATTTTTGTCATCTGTCAATAATTATGTGACTACTTAGGTAGTCGCGTCATTTGTGGTTTAGAGGTCCACAACCGCATAATGGGTATTTGGGTGTTTCACGCTTTGTATATAGAGTCTGAATTATCGGATCTCTTTAAATATTATAATTATTTAAAGTTTTAGAAAATTTTGGAATTATGTTTGAAAGAATTATGTAAACTACATAATAAATTTATATATTTATTAATAACAGTAGTAAGGCAAATTAATTTCTGACCAAATGAAACACTGTTTTAAAAAGGTTTATTTGTTTATTCTTTATTTTGAAAACATGTTTTTAGTTTTCAATACTTTATTTTGTATAATCAAAAAAATAATAATTTGGTAATAATAATAGAGTATTCAGTTTAAAGAAAGATAAAATTGGACCACCATCTACTCTATGCTTACAATTCTAAGCAAACACAATTCTTTAAATATTCAAATAGAAACACCCTTGACAACAAATCGTTTCGTTTTCTGGCATCATACAAAATAACTGTGAATAAAAATGGAATTCTCGTATTCATTCGTCAGTGCTGCATAAAACATTCGGCAGTAACCGAGACCTCACGCATAAAATAAATTATCGCAGGAAATCGGAGCGAGACGTATCTGGAGCTGCTATCGCTCGGGGCACTCGCTTATGACATTATTTAACTTACTAGACTCATAAACCGATAGAATGTTTACTAACGCATGAGTTAAAATGTATCATGTGAATAATGGAACTTTAACTCGTCAATAAACAGAATATATTATTAGTCTAACAAGCAGTATGTTAACGTCGTATGAATTTACTAATAATCCAACGCAAAACATATAAAAGGTTTGAATCTTTACAATTTTAAGCTTTTAGTTTAGAAATACGTCATGATTAAATAATTACAAATAATGACAATAGTTAACAATGTCTGTAAAATTAAAACAGGTTTTAGAATGAAGATCAATTTTATATATCTCTAATTGTTAATTTTGTATTTTACAACTAATAAGAGTTTTTATTTAATAAATAATATCAGAAATATGAATATGTTTTTTATAAATCCTTTATAATTCTGTATGATTTTAAACTTCGGCACTTAATTTAAATTCTATTCAAGTTTTAAAGGAGAAAGGAAATCGTCGCAAGCTAATGTTTGTTTCCAAAATTGTTTTGTGTTGACGTTTCAGCTTCTGTAACTTTATTGTTATTATTTCGAGTGGTCCTCGCATAGGTCCGGATCTGACACTAAAAAATACGTGACCGTTTTACACAATTTTTCCGAGTTGAAAAACAGCCCTCCACAAATTTAAGAGAGGTACTGACAGCCGCGAATAAATTATGTTAATGAACACTTTGAAAGCACATCGGTCGATTCACCGATTGGGGCGGCCCGGTTTTCCGTAAATTTACATAATAACTGGGCAAGAGGTGGATGCAACAGTAAGCAATACTTACTGCACTGAAATTGGTTAAAGTGATGAAAGTGCAACACTATGATTATGGAACACGGAATTTCATTTACAAATGTAGTGAGTTTAATAATTTTCTTGGGTTACAAAGACAGAACTTTCATGAAACAAGTTACAACATTCAATCTACATAAATTAAATTTTGGTAACTAAATATACAATGATAATTATTCTCCTTAACTGTGTTTTTCTCAGAGTATATTAACAAATAAAGCCTCTTTTATCGATGGAAGGGTCCATAACACACATCGCTAAATTTATTACACGCGTAGTGAATCTCTTTTATTACGATATTCCTGCATAAAATAGTGTCTCAAATGCAACATACATGTTTAGTCCATTAAGCTCTTAGGCTGTTAGGCGGCTTAGAGTAGGGCGTTATATAAAAAGTTAAACATTAAGGGCATTTTAATGAGAATCACGTAAAAAAGCTCTGCAAAAAGTGGTAATACTGCTTTCTCAACAAATTACGAAGACTTAAAAACTTTTGATGTTGTTACTGATCTTTTGTAATAGTTGATATAATTCTAAGAATTCTTTACTATAAATTAAAGAAAATTTGCGTTTAAACGATGTTAGAAAAGAGGTGATATTATTCAGACAACAAATAAAAAAGCTTACAAATACTGTTTTATGGTGTTAAAATGAACACTTAATACAACAGTAAAATATTATTTGATAAAATATTCAACGTTAAAATATAATAGTCGTGAGGAACACCGCAACGTTCTCTTATTAATCCTTCCATCACACATGAGCATTTCAGATGTAAATAAAAACCTTAAGCTAGAACTCGATTAGAGCATAAGTTTCAAATGTGCAGCGATTTGAGCAATGTCAACTCGACAAGTGTGAATAGGACAGAGAATATAGGGCATACATGATAAATTGTCGCATGTTGAACAACTGCCTATAGTGATTGAATTAAAATACTAGGTGATGAAGTCGCTAAGCATAAAGCTACGCTATCACCATATATTGGAGCGGAACGTAATACCTAAAAAAGAAAAAAAAATTTTTTTGCGAATTTCAAAATTCAGGCTCCGTCACCATCTAGTCCTCAACCTGTTGATTTGATTCACCATAAAAAAATTAAAATCGGTTAAGAACTCTGGAAGTTATGGCGTAACAGACATTGCACCATTGAAGCTGATCCATGGGACCTACGCTTCGCTCCGCTCCAAAAAAAAACATAGAACATTATGATAAAACTAGGTTATGTTTAGATTTTTAATAAATTCTTTGACACTTACTATTTAAATAATTATCAATCAAACGTAAATGTCACCTGTAAAGAAAGAAAAGAAGCAGGCACTACATAATAACTAATGTAACATGATACTATATTCACTGCATGCGACAAATTAATGATGCTAGAAGTAATCAACATACACCTCCAGCAGACTACAAAATTTGAATTATAGTCGGATCCACAATCTGCCTGCCAAGTGTGGAGATTATATGGCGAAAATCCCTAATTTTAGGGGGGGTTTCCGTCCATCAGTGGATACTGTTGAAGATTTCTTTCGTTGTAATGATCAGGATGATGAAATTCCACTACATCGTTTGCTATGGTATTCCCAAATTACCATCCTCAATGGTAAAGTGGCAAGAAGAAATACCGATTTCAGTTCCAATATAGTCATTATTTTGCTGCTTATTGAATTAGCCAAATTTTTTATTTTCAATTTTCCTTTATTGCGAATTAAAAGTAAATCAAATAAGTACCACAACGTATTTAATTTAAATTAAATTATAAATTATTATAATAAAAAATACTAGAAAAATCGACTCGGGTCACAAGTGAATTCTCAGGCGGGAATCGAACCCGCAACCTTTGGAAATCTGGTCCAATGCTCTCCCGATTGAGCTACAGAGCCTTGTGAATACTCGTCGAAATTTTCTAGTACCTTTCTGATTTTACGCTGTAGGCTAGCGTTGTTTCATTGATGAGAGGAACATCCAAAATTAAATGAGTTTTTAAGCGTAACGGAGAGCTTTGTTTGTAAATTTATCTATATAACTAAAACAGGTTCGTCCATCTTCGTCTTCTTCAATAATCATGAACACCTAGATATTTTGACTATCCAGGCTGTTTGGGTCGCAATAACAAGGCAAGAATTAAACTCATCAGACGAAGTGCTGCGGTTACTTGGTTTTCTCAAGAGACTTCTATTGTTTCCTCTTGGAAATACGCTTGGCTCTGCTGCAGTTGTATTGTTAGTATAAAGCTAATTGCATTTAATAGTTTTGAAGGGAACACATATAATGAAAAAGCAATATAAAGCTGTCGACTTTACATATCAAAAGATTAACATTTATTTTAACACCTTATTTCTATAAAGCCTTCTATGCAATTCATCACTGCAATAAAATATACTTACGATTTCCGTAAAAAATGCTGTTTTAATCAAAAGACCATATATTTACCTATATAAAATAACAGTGGTGTTTTTGTAATAATAGATTATAATGCGATCCTTGACTGACTCAGTCCCAAATATTAAACGGCGCTTGATTGACGTGAATAATACATTATTACATTTCTGTCACCCCTGGGGCTTTTATCAGATAATATGTGCGATACATTCGTAAATGTCACTTGAACCAACTAATTTATGATATGACATGCCCCTGACTTTAAGTTTGTCTAATAACGAAATAGTTTAAGTTCTTACTGGCTCATTATTATATGCTTGTAATAATATTGTAGTCTGTTTGTACCAAATTCGTTATATAGGTATGTTTAAATACGAAGATAATATTAGGTTTGCATAATGGAGTGTGATACTTATGATAGATTATTGTGGGGTACATTATAGAGAAATTTAGTCAGTTCATGTATGAACAGTTTTCTAAGCACTGTTAACCCAAAACATTTATAAGAGAATGTTAATATTTTTATTATCATTTTTTTAAGGTCACTATGAAAATTAAAATTAAAGCTTAGATTAGAATGTGTTAAATCATTATGGGTACAAAAAATATAAACGTGGCGAACAGCCTTTTGGTAAACTGCAGGACGGCCAAACCGGTAATCGGGTGGATAACCAGAAATTTATTATATTTAACGCCTTCGTGTTTCGGATGGAACATAAAGCTATGATAAAGCACCTAAAAAAACAATTTTACATTGTAAGTTCGTTAATCTTACTAGTTTGTGTTTCTGTTCACGAGAAATGCCTTCCGTAAGTTTAAGAGTGTGTTAGTGATGGGAACAATAATAAACTGATGGTGACAATTTTGTCAGATGAAAATGAATGAACGTCAGACCCAGTGATTCCACTACCGGTATTATAAAGGCGTCAATTACCAAAAGGGAAATTGGTTCGTGTTCGATTTGATTGATAGTTGGGTTTTTCTAAATCTATTTGGCTCACCAACAGTATTATATGTAAGAGTGTAGAATAAAGAGTATAAGTATTCATATTATGATATTATAACGCCCTAGACTGATAAATGTTGCTCAGTTCAATCTCGGTTATAATTTCTATAAAATACAACGAGAAAACTCTCAGTAATAAGTTACAGTGTTAATAAACTTATTTGTAAATTGAACGAAATTAAAAAATCGCATTAAAACATTTTAAAGTCGACAGCTTAGGGCTCGGAACGGATATTTCAGTTAATTCGTAAACTTCATACTGCTTCGCTCGCCGGCTTCGAGTTAAGACGTTAATTAAAACACTTTGCACAACTTTCAGTACTGAATTTCTAAAGTACAGCAATCAAGTTAATGGCTCAATCAAAGATCAAAACAACCCTATCACAATAAATATATTAATTGTGCTGGTTTATTCAAGACAGATGGTTTGAATGGGATCGCCAAACTGCTCTATTATTTTTAGGGCTGATTAAATATAAAATTTCAATTTAGTAAAATGCATTACCGTTTGTGTTTATCTACAAAAATATTGATTTTGGTTCGTTCGTTTACTTAGAAAAAGGAAAAAAGAAGAATACAGTTAAGATGGTCAGTTGAGGTATAAGTTTTAAACCAAATGGATCGAGTTCGTACTCGTAACATAACCGAGTAGGTATACGAGGGGTTAACGGTAATATTAAAAATACGTTTGACGATTGTTATTATTAAAAAAAATAGTGATCAAAACACTACTTTAATTTCATATTATTACTTTTCTAATTGTAAATATAAACCATCCCTAAAATTATCAAAATTGCTTCAGCCGTTTGTGAGAAATTTAAAATAATTATTATATAATACTGATATCTATAATTTTTAACGATCGTTTGGTGCAACGGTAGCGATCCTGCCTTTCACACCGACGGTCCTGGGTTCAAATCCCGGAATGGGCAGATGTTTGTATAATGAATACGATCATTTGTACTTGAGTCATGGGTGTTTATATATATTTCTATGAATATTACATATTTATGTATCATATATGTATGTCTATCCGTTAACCCTAGTATCCATAACACAAGCCTTACAGTGCTTACTTTGGGCTAGGCTAATTGGTGTGAATGTAAGAAATATTTATTTATTTATAAAATACAAATATGGATCGCAAAATAATATTATATTCTTATGTTTTGTGAAAAGTTGTTTATTCTATTAAGACTTAAGTAGATTTAAATATTTTTTGTACCTTGGAAGACTTATGGCATTTTTGCTAGTGTTTCTTTTATCTGATGAGCGCCGAATGTTATAATACTAATACAAGTATTTTATTATCGACAACAAAGAAACTGCTATGTAATTTCTATAAATTTTGTTATTTAGTCACTTGACTGAATGGCGATAGGTTGTGGGTTTGGTACCCGCCTGAATCGTGGAATAAGTATATTTTCTTAAGATATAAAAGTCGAGCACGTAATTGCTGTAATAACAAAAAAATATAACATCATTATATTTTAAGAATGAATGAATGATGAGGGCGGATCAATAAGTCCAACTTAGTCCAACTTTTCTCCAAATTTTTATCCCTTCCGAAAAATATGATTTATCGATGTCATCAAAATAGGCATTTGTTTGTGAGATGATTTCGTCGTTGGAGTCAAATCTTTTTCCGCCGAGCCATTTCTTCAAGTTTGGGAACAAGAAATAGTCACTCGGGTCTAAATCTGGAGAATAGAGAATGGGTTTTTACCATGGAAACTGCATTGTCCTGGTGGAAAAGAACTTTTTCTTGGCTAAATGTGGTCGTTATTTTCAATTCCTCATTAAATCGACCCAATAAGGTGGTATAATATTCGCCATTGATTGTTTTCCCCTCTTGTAGGTAGTCAATGTGGATTAAACCTGTATCCCAAAAAATGGTCGCCATGACTTTATTGGCTGACAAACCCACCATTGCCTTCTTTGGCTCCGAGAAACCCGCTGTTTTGGCTGTTGTTTAGTCTCGGGTGTGTTGTGGTGGATCCACATTTCGACCACGGTTACGAACTCATCCATATTGCGGTTGAACAACTCCAAACATTCCTGCGATATTGTCACATGGTTGTGTTTGTGGTCGAGAGTTGTGTGAGCGTACGCGGCACGCATCTCGCGGAAAGCTTTCTCGTACCTAAGGGATCATTCGAAATTTAAACTACTGTGCCATGCGAGATGCCTATGACTTCTACAATCTCTCTCCCTTTCGATCTCCGATAGGGTAAAACCATATCGTGATAGTTTTCAATTGTTTCGAATGGAAAAACAAAAACCTCAACTGTGCGTCTAGAACGTTCGGCATCTTCCGTACGGTACTTGTATGGCCACGACGAAATTCAGTAAACTACTTCTTTACCATAGAAATGGATGGTGTAGAATCCCCATAATATTTATCAAGCTTAGCCTTGGTTTGAGTGATGGTTTTTTCCGCAAAAAATAATGCTTAATGAGCACACAAAACTGAGTGCTCATTAAATATTATTTCATTTTTTCTCAAAATGCTCGGTAGTCTGCTATCAACGGCTGCCAAGCACAAACTTAATGACAGCTAATGACAATTTGACAGCTTTTTCAAATTTTGACAACAATCAACTGACAGTTTTCTGTTGACAAGAGCAGTGTTGCCATTTGAATTAAGAGGCGTAAAATTCAAAAAGTCACGGACTTATTGACCCGCCCTCGCATTGTTTAACAGTTGTATGAAATATATTGGTCCTCTTTTAAAAAAGCTCAATTTTGCCATATCCTAATTTCAATAAGTCCGGCTGGAATTCCTCATTGTTCTTATATTAATAGCTATTATCTATTTTTTTATTCATTAATAAATAACCTTTATAATTAATCTAAAAAGAACCGCTGGTCTTAAAGCCAAACAATGCATCTGCACACATGGAGTACATATGAAAGCTCCTTTTATTAATTTTTCTAAATTAATTTTAATAATGACTTTAATTTTGTAATCAAACTTAATAATAGAGGAATGTGAAGCTGTTATCAAGTATCCACGTAAGCAGCCTATTTGCTGCTGCTTTTAATATAAATTTAACGGTCCGGTAGAGATGTTACGCTCTTGTTATTAGTACCTACAGCGACCACTATTCTCTATTTGTACTCGGTGAGGCTTACTGCGCTGGTCAGGCTAAGGGTTATACAATATGTTGATATTATCGATAAAGTAATTGCTAGTTTCCGCTTTCAACGACTAAAGTGTTAAAATAGGTAGGTATCTTACCTACCGATTTACAGATGCACTAGATTGTTTGCAGTATAGAAGTTATGTACTTACATTATGTTTTCTGCAGTAGATTTATTTATAATCTCATCAACATTTGTACTGATCATGAAACACAAGTACATATCTGAAGGTATATTTTAATATTTATACTCACAAAATTATGGCGTGCACGTATTTTTAGTACATTATTAGTACTTTCGACCCGTAAGGGTATTGAAATTGTTTGGCCCCATTTTGGGAACGATACTTTCAAAATAAAATATGAATTGGCGGAAGTTGACGTTAAAGGAAGGACTAAGGTCTAAGGTGCCTTGCCTCGCACGGGGACGCTTAAGATACTAATATTTTTAATTATTCGTCAATTTGGAGAAGTAAAATTGCCAAGCTAGTTTCATGAAATATAATAATTAATTATTATCTAAATATTAAATATAACAACAAAAAAATTTATAAAATAAAAACAAATGTATAACATTTTAAGGTTAAATAAATAAGTCATTTGGATCGGTAACAATTTTCGAAATTAGAAAAGTTATTATAAAAAGTCTCCTATGATCTTAATTCGATGTCGATATGTCCTCCCCACACTAGGTACGCTTTAAGCGCTCGAGTTGTCTTTAATAAATGGTGATATTTTCTACTGGACGCAATAAAAACCGCAGTCAGATATCTCTCACATTTCCGTATATTTACCGTAGAAACTATGTCTTTTTACTTTCTCTATCACTGACTAAGCTTTTTAATATATCAGGATTGTGTTTTAGTTCAGCGATAATTATATGTTATTATTCTAAAGATAATTATAGGAAACTCACAAAATACATGCTCACTTGGTGTTTTAAAATTTATTATTACGCTGACATATTCTCCAGTAAAAGATATATTTATGTCATCATAATCAGACTCGTTATTACATATTTCCTATAATATAGCAAAATTTAAAAAAGTCTTTGTCTACCGAGGCTTTGATTGTCTGGAAAACTTCTTAACGTCTTAAGAGAAATGGATGTGAATAATATTTATCAGGACACATAGCAAGGAGAACTGATGGCCGTTGGGGCGGAAAGGTTCTCGAATGGCGACCGCGTGCCGGACGACGCTCAGTGGGTAGGCACGCTACGAGGTGGACCGACGATCTGGTTAAGGTCGCGGGAAAACGCTGGATGCGGGCAGCACATGACCGATCGTTGTGGAGATCCTTGGGGGAGGCCTATGTCCAGCAGTGGGCGTCGTACGGCTGATATGATGAATATGGATCAACATAACTGAGTGCTATTAGTATTGTGTGGTTGGAGATTTATATAAATATATTATTACTTAATTGTCACGAAGCAGGTGAACCAAAGTAAAGACATTTGTAGTTTAGCTATTTTATTAGTGTATCACTGAACTTGTGCGGGATTCATTGTTTTATATTATCACGGCGAAAAATAAAGTCATTATTATTGTTATTAATGTAATAAGACAATTGAATAATATTGACTGTCAAAGTCAATATTATTCAATTGTCTTATTCCGATTCTCACCAATCTTTTAAGATTAAAAATATCGGAGATTTTTTCGAAACCCGATCTCAATTCTTATAGAGACAAAAGAGTTGATAAATATAAATATTGTATTTGCATCAGTCATAGAGATTGAGCAATTACTAAATACACAAGTGATTTTCGAAAGACTTTTATAAATATTTACAACGTATTTATTGGTAAAAGCTTTGATCTGCATTAAAGATAAATTAAAAAAAAAATATTCAATATTATAAGCATTTTAATGTGTGTAATGAACGACAATTGCTACGCTGGTTTCGTAAGTACTACGCAAGAAGCTCGTCAAGAGTTGTTTTCCCTTTAGTTATGTTTAACACTCATAAATTATTTACATAGAAAATCTCTTTTACAAACATGTAGTGTCACAAAAAACATTCGCTATCATTTCTCATTATATAGTTAAGTTTAGGAAAATACTAGAAAAAATCGACTCGGGTTACAAGTGAATTCTTTCGCCTGAGAATTCACTTGTTACCCGAGTCGATTTTTTCTAGTATTTTTCTATTATAATCATTTATCTTATAAGATTATTAAAAAATCCATAAAACATATAGTTAAGTTTAATTTAAATAAAACAACTTTTTATCGTATATTTGCGCATATTTTATATTTAATCCTGATGTTTCGACTTCTTTACCACAATTACCTTAGTAATCCTGTGATCACAATTCCTGTTAAGGGGTCGGAACGTCAGGATTAAATATAAATGATGCGCCAGTTTCTGATGTGAATTTAGAAAATATATTAATTTATAGAATAGAATAGTCTTAATTCTCTTGGAACATCGTAAACTCAATAACTAATGTTTAGATGTTTTAAGGTACAGTAGATTAACCCAGATGTTCTGCAAAAGTATGGCATGCATACATTATAAAAGTAATAATTAACTAAAAACAATGTCAACCTTAATTAACAATAATCTATGATAACAAAAATATTTAAATTAATTATAATATTAGTTAACTTTAGAAGATAAAATGTCATAATTAATAATAATGATAATAATATTAATAATTGATGTAATTGGTCATATCAAAACATTCATTTAAGTTGTAGGGAGACTTATCATTTAACCAGTTCCGTTACAATGTAATAAATCGATTCGTAGGTTTGTCTTTGATATCTAAAGGAATACGATTATATACTTTTATAGCCATGTGATAGCAGTTCTTTTGTAGGAGCGCACTATTGGATGGTACTAATAGTAAACGACCAGTGTCTCTCGGGCGCTGTGTTGAGTTCTTCGAGTTATCTACTTTTTTAAATATTGGGGGTATCGTCAAATAAACATACTCATCTCTAAGACATATATTCTTGTCAGGGTTGACACTCTTAGTTTTTTGAACAAAGGTCTACAAGTATCTATTGAGCCCGCTCCATAAATGGCTCTAATGAATTTCTTTTGTATTATGAATGCATTGCTAATGTAAGGAGAGTTACCCCATAGTAAAAGTCCATATCTCAACACTAACGGCACGTGCCAGTAATATGTGGTCAAAGCGATTCTTTCTCCAGTTATGTGTTTAAGTCTTTTCAAAGCGTACACGAACCTACTTAGTCTCGAACAAAGGTCGTCTACATGTGCCTTCCAATTGCAGTGCTGATCAAGGATAATACCTAGGCATCTGGTCTCTAAGTTCATTTAGTTTTTCACCTTTATGCAATACTTTTGGATTTAATCGGACTGATTTGTAAAGAAAACTGCAAACATCACTTTGAAATAAGTGATGTTTGCAGTTTGTTGTTGATCACAAGAGCAACATCTTTGAAATATTTGCTCTTAGTAGATTTCTAGTCAGCCAAGTTTTAACATATTCAACTATTTCATTAAGCGTGTCCTCTAAAGCAATTAAGAATATATAAGTTAAAGACCATTCGATAAGCCAAATTCATTATTTTATCCTCATGCTACGACTCCTTTTCAGAAGCCGGCCGCCTTTACAGGACGACAACTCCTTAAAAAAACGATAATATACCCGTTCTAGGGGTGTATAAAAAGTATTTCAATGAGGGATCGGCACATTAGTAAAATTAAAAGGAACCCTACTTATTATTAAACGACAAAGTGGAAGTAATAAGGATATGTCATACCCTCGGAAACAAAATGCGACACTTTTAATCCCGTAAAAAATTAATAAACCAAGCTAAAGAAGTCTCGAGCAAAAGTTAATTTACTGCAGTAATTCGACTTCAAAGCGTAATCTACTGCTTATCCTCGGGTAATCAGATTAAAAAATGTATATTTCCAACACCAAATCATTAATTGCCTGAAATATCAAAAGTTTGATCGCAAGAAGTTATAAAATTTGCATATTCAAATTTTTAACAAGGGTTTATATTCTGAAATTTGGATGAAATATTTCTTTTACCTATAACCTTTTAAAGGTTGCATCGACGCGATAATTACTTTGCATAATGTAAATATTAGTGTTGTTCCAAATTTTCGTGGAAATCAACAGAATTTTCTTTAAGTTCACCAGCTTCAAGATTTGGGATTTATTTCATTCAAACTTTTTAGTATAAACGATTCAATTCTCTTTAACCGATTCCCAAATGCTGTAACATAAATTACATTGATATATAGAGTATTCCTTTAAAAGAAGGTACTTTTAGAATAGTTAATTTAAAGTTTACGGAGCCAATTCAGTCTTTCTTAAGGCGTTAAGCTTTTTAGTAGGTTGACTAATTGAATATTACTTAATAATTCTTACGAAGTATTAGTCGGCCAAATCTTACCTTAGGTGTCATTCACGTAGATACTTTTTGTTTTATGCATGATTTGTTACTCACAGATTTAAAGACTTATTAAAAATTCAAACAGTCAATGAGTGTTTCGAGTTTACTTCTTAAGTAATGATTTTCATGTAAAGCGCCAGGTATAAAAAAAATATGAAAAGGAAAATTTTGTGATCACGTTACATTTTGTGTGTGTAACATATTTTGTGCTCCTTTCACTTTTATTTTGAAGTTTTGTTTTATTATGTTCTGCATGTCAGCACACATACTTTCTATTTAATACTGAGCGCTTCGTGTCTTTTTATCCAAACAATATCAGAGTTTTAATAAAAATGTATGTAGTAAAGAGTCTTCATTTTAATTTATTAGAACTCGTTCTTCTTCACTACATAGTATAAAACGAAGTCGCTTTCTCTGTCCCTATATCCCTATGTATGCTTAAATCTTTAAAACTACGCAACGGATTTTGATGCGGTTTTTATTAATAGATAGAGTAATTCAAGAGGAAGGTTTATATGTATAATACATGCATAATATAGTAGAGCATTGCATCCGTGCGAAGTCGGGGCGAGTCGCTAGTTGTTTATAAACAGTTACGTCACGAAAAACAAAAATACATTAATAATAAGGTCTACTGTATCACCTGTCGGTACAACTCTAAGGAATAACCATTGTACAGTCTAAAAAAGCTGGGGCCCTGTTATCTTCTTTCAGAAACAGTTCTGACTTCGGGAACAAGGCGTCGTTATCTCTGATTTACATTTATTAGGTAAATGAAGCTTTGCTTCGAAAATAGTCGAACGATTTGTTAACTTGCTAAAAGTCAATTTTAAATCTATATTCTTTATTATTTTAAATGAATCAGTTAATATTGGTCGGGGGACTGGCTGTGTGTATTGATTAGTTAAAACAATAATTAATATAATCCAAAATTTATACACTTATATTGCTACATAAAATATGAAAATTTCCAAATATATTTTCTGAACAGGTTTTCTAATTAACTGCTGAGTAAGCCATCTAATAAAGTTGTCAGAAATTAACTCTTAACCCGTCGCAGAATATTCCCATGATGTGTGTAAATCACGGTTACGGTCTATCAACTCGTTTAGGTCACTCTTTAAGTCTCTCCTTAATTTGCTCCCAAAATTACTTCGATTGTTGTTCAAAATTAGAACTATAAATTGAAGCAGTCGTGAGCAGAAGACCACACAGTTGTGAATGTTCTAGATTCGCCGCGTCGAGTCCACATCAACGTTTGCGAGTTGTCCGCACTTTCGACTGTGCGTCACTTTCTTTGCGAGAGCAAAGAAAAAGGAAAGTGAAAATGAAAGATTTTTCTTTCGTGCATATTTTTTTACACGCACGTTTTTCTCGAACAATTCATTCACAGTGGCCAATTGTTGTTTAGATTTTGTGAACAAGCGATAGTTAAGAACCACCTCGAAATCTTTTTCGGATCTCATATCTTATATCTTCCTTTACTCTAGCCCAAAACAGGCACTGTAAGCCTTATATTATTTATATTAGGGCGAAAGATAGATATAAGTATACTCATGACTGTGGTACAAAATGCACGTATTCATCACACAAACATCTGCCTCTTCTAGTATTCGATCTCAAATTCATTCGCGCTCGACCAAACCCGTCGTATGTCGTCGTCGTACTATCATTACAGGATTTTTCACAGTACAATAGTATCTTGATTAGAAAAAAATTGAAGCTTTTAAGTGAAGAGAGAGAGTCGAAGAAAAGAAACTAGACTACCAATTCATGAATTTCGTATTTTATAGAAGTTCCAATTTATTTCTTGTTTTTTTGTTAAGGACCAATGAAAATACTTTATTTTTACTCAAGCTGGTGATAAAAATAAGTATATTTCTTTTAATGCTCAAATATGTTACTATTTAAGAATTTAATAGGATGGATCTATTTCACGGAATCGTCAGTATTTCTGTATAAAAACAATTTTATTTTGTGAACATAAGAGCCATTATTCTTAATATTCGCATTATATATATCGCTTAATGGGTTCATATTGGATAGTGTAATT
Organism: Calamotropha paludella; assembly: GCA_927399485.1. Taxonomy (NCBI): domain Eukaryota; kingdom Metazoa; phylum Arthropoda; class Insecta; order Lepidoptera; family Crambidae; genus Calamotropha; species Calamotropha paludella. Next base: position 12,282,333 of record OV656815.1, on the reverse strand, counting down.
AAAAAAAAAATATGCTAATGGGTAATAATATAGACAATTTGATATAGCTTGCTGGCTGATAATGGATTTATGGCTAGTCAATATCTAATATACTGCAATGTACTTACATCAAATTGTGCCTTTTTTAGTACCTATGACTTTATATGACAGTTTTACGTTGCGAAAAATTCCAATCCTTAATTTAACTACCAATTGAAAAAGCAAAGAGCTTTGATATGGGAAATTTTTAATACATTTATTTACATGAATTCATTCTAATTTAAAAAAGTTACGAGATAACCACAAAAAGACTTGAAAGTTATAAAAAATCTTTACATTCCGTATTGCATTCTTATGTTGCTTAATAGTTAATATTTTCACGTGTAAAGAATCAACATGTGGTGAAAACTAACCACTATATCAACATTAGAATGGAGAATGAAGACAGTCGGTAGTTTCCTCGGCAAATTGCTATTAGCGTTATTGCTGTAATTTGGGGGCTCGAGCGCACACCCTGCAATACCAACTCCACGCCAGAGATCCTGCAGTGTTTACCAATTACAATTTAAATTTTCATGTTCTATAACGCACCTTTTAAGGTTCATAGAAGATAAAAATATGGTGCAAATTTAATTAGCTAGACTGTTATAGGTAACGATGATAGCCAGGAAGATATAAAATAATAAAAATTACGGACCAAATCAAGGAGCCAAAGATATTATTCATTATACATATAATATACTACAGTAATAATCTATTGTAACAAAAATATATTTAAATTAATAATTTTGTTTAAAAATAGTTTCTTATTTACAAATTTCAAGTCGTGAACACTCATAGGGTCATAATTGATTGGATGAATAAAACGAATGCGTCTTGATCAGTTCAATTTTATTTTGATACTATGTGCGCTTTAAAAATCTCATGTATCTTGCAGACCGCGTGGAATTGAGCGAAGCTCTCTTTTAGGCAAGTAACAAATTTCGCTTGTCTCTCTCCTGCTACTTAACGGTTCAACCGATTCGCACGAATTTTGGCATGAACATACATGATTATAACCTGACAGACATAGGCTATGTAAAAAACATATAGACTGTACCATGGAGGAATAATAACCGAAAGAAAAATTCAAAAGCTGATCAAAGCCAAACCGCTGAGACTACATTGATGAAATTTGGCGCCAAAACTCACATCGTGGTCGTGACTAATGTGCAAAAAAAAGTTTTGAAATCGGACCTACCATCGAGGAATAATCACCCTTCAAAAATCTAATTGCTTCGCTCAGTATTTGCAAACAGCAGCATGTATTGCAGACCTAGTTTATAGACGCTGGTCCTTTACATGACGGAGAAATACATATAAAATAACAATAGTGCGTATCAAATTAAAACAAAATGTTAAAGCAAAATAATTGAACTTAATCCTAAAGATTAAATGGAAAGAGGTTTGTGGAAGTATTTTGTAATAATTAAATCCGTCCCATGAAACAGTGTGTTTTACGCCAGCCGAGTAATGAGTGAAGTTTCATTGCGAGCTTTATCTAATTTATTTTTATTGTTGTATGAGTCGGTTTATGTTCGTTTTTATACTCCCAGCAGTAGTTACGATCGAGAATGCTGAACACAGCAGGTTTCATATTACAAGAAGTAAAGATGTTATGCGAAAAACATGTGGAAAATAATTAATAGATGAACTACGAAGATTTGTGTACAAGCATGTAGAGTTTATATTATTTAAATAATACATTGATAATAACTAGGCGATGCAGTCGCTAAGCATAAAGCTATGTTGGCACCATATATTGGAGAGGAGCGTAATACCTAAAACAGAAAAAAAAAATGTTCCGATGGGAATTTTTGCGAATTTCAAAATTCGGGCTCCGTCACCATCTGGTCCTAAACCTGTTGATTCGATTCGTTCTAATGTTGATACAGTGTTTGGTTTTCACCACATGATGATTATTTACACGTAAAAATATTGACTATCAAGCAACATAAGAATGCAATACGTAATGTAAAGAGTTTTTTAAAACTTGCAAGTCTTTTTGTGGTAATCTCGTAACTTTTTTAAAACTAGAAAATTTCCCCATAACAAAGCTCTTTACTTTTTTAATGGTAATTACCTTTCTCTTGGTCTTGGTGTAACCTTTCTCAACGTAAAACTGTCATAAAGTCACTTGACATAGGTAATAATGAAAAGGCATTATTTGTATTTGTACATTGCAGTTAAGGTTAGGTTAGATATTTACTAGCCATAAATCCATTACCAGCCAGCGCTTGCTAGCTATATATCAATATAATATATCATATATATCAAATTATCTATATTGTTACCCATTAGCATAAAATTATTCTTTTTAAATTACACTACCCAATTTGAACCCATTAAGCTACATATATGTGAATATAAAGAATAATGGCTCTTATGTTCACAAAATTAAATTATTATTATACAGAAATATTAACGATTCCATGAAATAGAACCATCCTATTAAATTCTAAAACAAGGTGACATAATTGATCATTAAGAGAAATATACTTATTTTTATCACTAGCTTAAGTAAAGATAAGGTATTTTCATTGGTCCTTAACAAAAAAACTAGAAATAAATTAGAACTTCTATAAGATACTAAAACTATGAATTGGTTTCCCATCTTTCCTTATCAGTGATGGAGAGTGTTCACTAATTTGTTTATTGATATTAACAACGGTCTCTCTAGTTGTTTCTGGTGTTTCTTGGACAAATTTTATGGAAATGGGTCGGCAATATCGAACAGAAGAGTAAGTAGCATTTTGCCAGATTAATAGGCTTGTTGATAAGTCAATTTATTTTATAGGTATAATTGAGGCATTAATAAATTGGCAACTTAGTCTCACATGGCAAAGCCTGTTTATATTCACTTAGACCGGATGATTAATTTTGCCCTCAATTAATTGTGTATATATTATATTTTTTGAAGAAAATAACGAAGCCAGCATTTTTTCTTTTAATATCACCCAGTACTAAAATATTAAGTTAAGGCTATACAAAGTAATCCAAAGAAAACTAAGATTGTTGTCACAGTCACGCAACGCATGGTGTTGCAGATCATTACACGACCAGTATTTCATTGATACATAATTATGATTTTCATAAGTTGCAAATTTTAATGAAAAACGATTAGGAACGTCAAATTGAAGAAGGTATGACTTGTTTTGTTCTTTGGTTAAAACGGTATTTACCTATAACACTTTTAATAAAAGGTAAAAAAATAACATAAAAGTAAACGATGCCTTTTGCACAAAGGCGCATTTTAATCATCAGGCGGATTAAGATTTCTCAATGTTACATTTTTATATTGAAAGAAATTGTTACTAGAACAAATTGTAGTTGTACCAAGAATGAGGCAATTATATAATTTCAAAAGTTTAGAACTACATGACGTCCATGTACTAGCATTATAGAGCGTATTTACCTTAAAAGATCACTGTAATAATGACAGATAAGAAAAGTGGTTCATTCTCATTTCCTACGAGAAGGCACTTGTAATTAAGTGCAAATAAATTCCCTCTTACTCAAAAAGCATTATTGTTGTGCTGCTTAAAATTAGAAATTCCTTCGTTCTTTCGCTCTAGTTTCTAGCCGGTGAAAAACTATATTGCTTTTTTTATTAAAAATACTGGTATTCCAACGAGGGGCAAACGGGTACTAAAACGTTATGGTTACTGCGGTGACATTCGCAAGGATACCTAACTTATAAAATTGGTAATCCCGGCCGCGGCCCTTCTCGGGTACCCGATAAAGTATCGCCTGGGAGCGAATTAAGGATTATTTCGCCGTTCGACGATATTGTTTAACGTTCTTCTATTTCGTTTACATGATTTTCTTTAAGACTATTGATCTTTACACTTCTATTGTCAGTAGTTAAATTTCATTACGATTTAGAATTCTGTAATAACTACTCCCTTAGAGAATTCGCTTATGCAACCGTAACGAATTTGCTTGTGCAGCAAAAATTTAAAGTGTGAATCCTAGCGAAGGTGTTTTTGTGTGATGAGCATATGTTAGGTGCTTACTACTCATAGACAAAATGGAAGATTTTTTCCTACATTCTATCACAAAAATAACTTTAAGTAATAATAACTACAGTTTGCAAAATTTATCTGGAATCTAGATCATATTCCTGCAAACAAAACACTATTACTAAAAATGTATTGTTATTGAAAATATATTTATATGGTATTTTTTGTTTTCTCGTTTTCGTAGAATCGATGTGTTGATACTTTCTCTTTGTTGTAGATAGATAACGACCACAAAATACATAAAATTGCGTAGTTACTAATGGAATTCGAAAGTTGCTGGTATGAAAAACAAAACTTTTTAGAAAAATAAGGTGATAACCTTATATAGAAATAAACACCTTATACGTCGTTTATTAAAACCAATTTTCGTTATCAGGTTTTTTTTATTATCTTTAATATATATTTTATCATATCATTGATAGAACCCATTTGTTCGTATAATATTTACTTTCACTCACAACGTAAATATAGTTGCTTTGTAATTTTATTTCTCATTTGTTTATAAAGTAACACATAAAGATCAATGTTTGCTTGTTCGTATTTTATGCGCTACCGTTTGCAACAAAACTTTGCCAACTTTTTGCTTGCACTTGCGCGAAGTCTATATGCATAATTATAATCATGACCTATGTTAACTTTATTCTAAACAGTATTTTTCACACAATTTTGATTACAAGGGTTCAATCAGAATTAGAAAAATAGAAGAATAGAAGGGTAAATTCACTCTAGTTTATGCACCTACTTCGTTTTGCCCGTTTTCCTGACGTTATTCTCTTTTAAAATAGAACCATAAGAAGTTATGAAAATGTGTACAAGGCTAAGACCTCACATTTTTTCGACAGAAACCTTCACTCAAGCAATTCACTGATAACATAAAGCATCAAACAGTATATTTTTTTTTATTGAAAAATATCTTACTTACGGCCTTAAGAGTTCCTTTGATAAGTATCTAGGCCGCATTAGATAACGGATGAGTATTATATTACTATCATTTTATTTGAATTATCTGAAACATTTTACCTTTTAATATTTTTTAGCATCGCTTTATAATTTAACCGAATATTATTATATGTATAACAACTTGTATTCAAATGTGGCATAATACAATTTATTGTTCATATTTATTGTTGTTCTATTATAAGACAAAAACATTTTTTTATCTTTGGTCTAATATTTACGTTTTAAGCATGAAAGTTGTGTACATATGTTCCCGAGAAGTAATTTTCTAATGCTCTTAATGATAAGGAATTAAAAAAAATACCTTCCAGTTTGACGACCGTTTGGTGCAACGGTAGCGTTCCTGCCTTTCGCACCGACGGTCCTGGGTTCGAATCCCGGTAGGGGCAGATGTTTTTATGATGAATACGAGCATTGGTACCTGAGTCATGGCTGTTTATATATATTTTTTCTATGAATATTACATATCTATGTATTATATTTGTATGTCTATCCGTTACCCTAGTATCCATAACACAAGCCTTATAGTGCTTACTTTGGACTAGGCTAATTGGTGTGAATGTAGGAAATATTTATTATTTATTATTATTTATTTATTATTATTTATTATTATTATTTATTAGTTACATTCCCCGTCTTTAGGTGAAATGTACAATTCTTTTTTGGATTAATCTAATAAGTCTAACCTTGACGGATTTCCTTAAAAGCACCCCAGCGTTCCATTTCCTGCCTTCGAACTCCATCATCAGACCAGCTCGGTAGTTCCATACAATTTTACTGTCATCCAAGACACATATAAATGCCAAGTTTCAAAAAGTTTTTACAATGTTACATAGTTTTTTAGTTACAGCTCGACCTAATATAACATGTAAAAATATTCTTGGCATAGTTACTTAGGATTTAGTTTACATCACAATAGTCAAATAATATCATTTGAAGATATAATTTCCTTTAACATAGATAAATAACTGTTATTGTTTAGCCCCCGTAACTACCTACAATAATAATAATAAATAATTTAATTTCCTATTGTTAATGATAGTACATGACGTTAGAACTGTCTAGTGAGTATATTGTGACACAGAACCTCGCTCTTTCATAACGTTTAGATATTTGGCAGATAATTATTCAGTTCCTGACACATAGTTTGTGCTGTGGATGCGAAACGTCAAACAGAATAAATATAAAAAACAACTACTCACTCACGGAGCCAGGATTCGAACCTAATTTGTTAGGTCAATACCTACTTTAGCGGGATAACAATAGGATAGGTATTGTTACACCAACCAATTATAATCTATAATCTAAGATCACAAATTTGTTGTTTGTCGGTCCGCTCTTTTTCCATTGTATATGCGTTACCATAGCAACGCGTTAACCGAACAAGTAGTTCGTCTACCGGACGCTAGATGGCGCTAACGGAAAAATATTTAATAATAGAAAAACCCGTGCGCAGCGGGGACAGGCCGCTAGTCACTATATAAGAGGACTTATTCCCACAAAACAGTGAAAGGAGTTAGTATAGCTCAAATTCTTGGCAGGCTAATAGTTACTGCGTCAGATTCAGTTTGTGAGGTGATAAAAATCTTCAAGTCCGATCCGATCACCTAAGTTATAACTTTCGAATGTCTTTATATTTTAAAGTATACAGTTATACTTAGAAAAAAAATCCCGATTACCAGAGACGAAAATCTAAGCTGAGAAACTTAACTTTTTTTTAAGTTTATTGCACACGCGACCAATTTGAATATCTGAAACAGTGTGCAACGTGCGAACACGTTATGAATATAACTTTTGTTTTAACGATAAAGTTTCTCACATACAAATTTCGGTCACGGCGGAGTTTACTTGCGCGGAAAGCCGACTCTTCTCTTGTGAAGTTTTCGCATTGTACGTCGAAAACTTGAGTTATCTTGAGTTATGTTTGAAAATAAGATTTTCACATTAAATATTACAAAGTTTATTTAAGGAAACGACAAAGTCCCAAGACGTAAAGGTATATAAATTAATACAAACACCATAATATATTTTATGAAATATATTTTGATAAAATGCTCATCTAGTAGGAAAAATAAAAATAAAAGTATCCTTCCAAGTATTGATTAGTCTATTTTTGAGAGAAAAGTTTTTTTGACGTGACAACGTCTTATAAATTGGTTTGCCGGGTGACACTTCAAGAAACTGCGTTACGCTCCGCTCACGTTATGCGCTTACAATGAGAGCGAGTGAGAGGCACGCGTCCCTTCCACTCGGGCATGGTTAGCCCGCCTAAGAGCGAGAGAGACAGACATAAAAAGTGGAAGGGACGCGTGCCTATAAATTAATGTTTTAAATATAATTCTTTGTATAAATAAATGTTTTAAATTGTTACTATTATTTGAAAGAAAGAAAGAAAGAAAGAAAGAAAAAAACATTTATTGACACACGCGCACTTAAAGAAACAGAGAAAAACAAAATAAGGGAAAAAACAATGGAAAAAAAAATACAAAAGTAAAAATGAAATAAAAAAATAAAAAAAGATTAAAACTAATGTGCGGGGTCAACAAAATACCCTGCCTCAGCATTTTTGCCTATGTGTCCTTCACAGATGGGCAGAATAGACACAGAGGCGCTGTTATTCTGACAGGGTTAAAAACCAGTGACAAAAAAATAAAAAAGCGCCTTATAAAATAATATCAAAACTAATAAAACTAGCAATCATATATAATATATGCACACACACAAATTTAAAATATTAATAATAAATGTTCACATACATCATTAAAGAATTAAAAAGTAAAAGCGGCCAAGCGGCAGCATGGCCCGATTCATTTGCCGTTACTCTACGTAGCAACCGATACCTAATCTGTGATGTCATTTTGACATGACTAAAAAGGGCTCAATTGCCACGTCAAAAATGCCACGCAAGTACCGCATGGTGATTAGTCGAACGGTTGGTACATATAAGCGATTAAAATGAAGCGGGGTCAGTGCTGTGTTATATGTTTCGAGTGCAATGAATAAGACTCCATACTACTCAATGTCCGCCAAGGGTGTGATAGGCAACTCGCCTCATCGGTAGCCGGACGCAATCCATTGCACATACCTACGTTGAGCTTGACGTGAAGAAAACAGAGGTAAGCTGGTTTATATATTTGTGTGACATTTCTGCTTCATTAGTAAATGCTTCTTGAGCTGTTTTTTAAAAGCGTATTTTGTTTTCAGTTCACGCATCGGCGGCGGAAGGTCATTCCAGCACCGAGAGGCGGCGTACCTAAACGATCCCCGGAAAGCCATCGTACGATGCTTCGGAGTGCAGAATATATATTTACATTTTCTTTTTGGATAATGCCTACGCTCTTGCGCCCATATGAGTTTATCTAAGAGGTATTGCGGCTTTTCTGTATTAAGTACTTCAAATAACAATGACGCGAGATGGAGACTTCTGCGAGCCTCCATCTTGAGTAGATTTGCAGAGTTTAAAAAAGGGGTCACATGTGATCTAGGCGGTACTTGAAAACTAAATCTAGCACAGGAGTTTTGTACACGTTGTATAAGTTTTTTAGTCCGGGCCAATAGACATGGCCCATACACCGTGTCACAGTAGTTCAGCCTGGACAGGACCAGCGATTCACATAGTCTGATTCTAAGTTTCTCACACAAGTATGGTCTTATTTTGTATAATAACTTGAGCCGATAAAAACAGTTGCGCACACATTCACCTATGTGAGTCTCAAAATTGAGGGAATCATCCAGGACCAGCCCCAGATTTCTAATCTTCTCCACACGTTTGATGTTTTCCCCTTTCAGTGAAATGTCAAAACAATGACCGTTTTCATTAAAGCTAATTAAATTATACTTACTACCAAACAATATTAGTTTTGACTTTTTGGGGTTGAGGGTTAGACAGTTTGACTCACACCAAGCAGCCACCCGAGCCATGTCCTCATTTAATTTAGCTTCAGCTTCAGCATGGTCTGATAAAGGGAAGGAGATATACAGCTGCAGGTCGTCAGCGTACAAGTGATGTTGACTGTGAATTATGATTTCAGTAATATCTGTGCTGTACAAAATGTAGAGAATTGGCCCCAAAATGGACCCCTGGGGAACTCCACGGGTGACCGGAAGTGGACTAGATTGTATTTTGTCCCCATTTGCTCCAGGAAGCTCAACATACTGTCGCCTATTTGAAAGGTAACTATCAGGTCAATTCCATAATACGATAGCTTTGATAACAAAAGTGTTGTATTTATTGAATCAAAAGCGCGTGAAAGTAATACCATAGCGCTGATCATTCCCTGGTCCTGACCTGCCAAAAGGTTATCCACCACATCTGCTAGGGCCGTAGCAGTACCATAGCCTCTGCGAAATCCAGATTGAGTGTGGGGCAGGATGTGGTTGTCCTCAATGTATTTGGTGAGCTGTTCATAGACCACTTTTTCTAGGACCTTGGAGACACAGGACAATAAACTGATAGGCCGAAGGTCATGAACAGATTCAGGCTGGCTATTCTTTGGAAGCGGCTTGACGACAGCAATCTTCCAATTCTTAGGGAAGGTACCCTCCTCAATGGATTTATTAATCAAGGCTGTGATGGTTGACAAAGACTGCGGCAGGGTCAATTGTAGCATTTCCAGTGATATTCCATCGTCACCTTGAGCGTTTGACTTAAAACTTTTTATAATTTTCAAAACAGTGTCTTCATCCACCCTATGCAGAGAGAAAGCTGAGGCACAGAATCTGTGATGTTCAAAGAAAGTCAATTGCGAGATGGACACCCTGTTGTCACCTGGGACATTCAGAAAATGCGTGTTTATACTGTGTGGGTCATTTAAAAAAGAAGGCAGTTCTAATTTGCTCTTCTTACATGGAACAACAGTGTCTTTTAAATTTCTCCATAATCTTTTGGTGTTGTGTAAATTTTTGTTAATTTCATTATTGAAGAAGTATTTTTTTTCATTTTCTATAGCCGTGATTACTATGGATTTCATTACCTTGTAACTTTCTCTCTTAGCTGATGAGTTGCTAATTTTGGCTTCTTTGTAGTACTTGTCCCTGATACGCATCATATCCTTAATAGTGTCTGTTATCCATGGGTAAGAGGAATGTTTGAATTTTTTCTTTCTGAGAGGCGCATGGAGATCAAACAGCATTCTCACACAGTTCGTGAACGCCTCGGCTAGGGCGTCAACATCCTCTATCTTGCAGAGGTCTGTCCACTGAAAACAGCTAAGGTCCCTGTCAAATTGCTCTACAATAATATCTCTCATTGGCCTGTAAGTTACCCACTGTGGGGTCAGTTTGTCTTTTTTAAATTTAAACTCTGCCAGAACTATTGCATGATGTCCTAAATCTGGAGAATATGTGACGTTTACATGAGTAGCTTGCGCATCTGTACATATCACATCTATCAGGCTTTGACTATGATCCGTGAAATGTGTCGGCTCATCAACCAATTGTGTCAAGTTAACACTGTGTAAGAATTTAGTAAACAGCTTAACCTTACCACAGCTAGGAGTAAGGAGATCTATGTTAAAATCGCCTAGTAAAATTACACTGTCATGCTTGGCCATAGAGATGACAGAATTAGTAATAGCATCAAGAAAGGTATTTACGTCCTGATTTGGTGGTTTGTAAGCGGTCCCAACGGCTACATTTTTATTGTTCACGCGCAGACTTAACCACATCTGCTCAATCGCTGCAGCTATGGGGTGGTGACACACCCGAACGTACATACCTCCACGAATGTAAAAACCAACCCCACCGCCACGGCGGCCGTCAGACCTTGGCGTATGCAGCAAGCGGTAGCCCGGCAGCCCAGGTGCAATGTCATCCTGTCCAAACCTCAACCATGTCTCATTAATTGCCATAATATCGGGAACCAGGTCCTGCATAGCTACTATAAATTCTTCATGTTTTGTGCCTAATGAACCAGCATTGAAAATTCCAACTTTTAAATTTCTAGAACCCATGACTATAAATTGTTTTTAAGTAATATTCTAAAAAACAGACAAAAATAAAAAGTTATAAAATATTTCTTACATAAACTTATTAATGAATTGAGAGCATTGTTATTATAATTAGTTAGTGAGTGCATTTGATATTTATATGATTCTAATACAGTTTTAATATATAATATTGATTTTGTATTATTATAGTAATGATTTATACACAGATTATTGATATGAAATATTGATGTTATGTGATAAACATAGTGATGTATATGGAAATTAATAGTAAATATATACATTGCATACTTGTAGATAAGTAATAATATAAATGTGGCGATAAATTGATATTGAAAATTGCCTTTTTGTTTGGCTATGGTTGTCATGAAATAAATATTCAATAAAAATGTTATTTTTTTCTTTGTGGGCCCCGCACACATAAACCTATAACATATAGAGAAACTAACATAATAGTGAAACATTTGACATTTGGCAGATATAAGAAAAAGAACATTGGGGCACTTAGGTAAATATCGAAAGATGGGCAAAGAGATATGTGTCGAGTATACAATAAGCAGAATAAGTTTTTTATTAAAATGCATGCATTTTAGGTCATCATGTACCCGATACCGGGCGGCCAAAAGCGCGGGCGAAGTCCTCTTCTGAACGAAATTGAAAAATAGGCCTACCCTCACCCTGACGAGCGAAGATCCGACCACGCTTCGTCCACGAGTAACGCCACTGGTATCGCTGACACTCCTCGCGGAGTCTATGGAAGAGCTGACGATTTCGGCGTGACAACCGCTCGTTGAGGAAAATGCGAGCCCCGTCGGCGGCCGTGAGCGTGCGGCGGACGCGAGCAGCGCGCAGCATCTCGTCGCGCAGGTAGCGTCGTGCCAGGCGCACCACGACGCGGCGCGGGCGGCCCCCCGCCTCCGCTGGGGGCGGGCCCACACGCTCGGCGAACACCACGTCGCGCGCGTCCAGCGTCAGTCCAATGCGCCCCGCGAGCGCCACGACGGCGTGCACGACGTTCTCCCCCCTCTCCTCGGGCAAGTGGCCGATCTCGAGGTCCGCAAGCAACGCCTCTTGGTCTCGGTCGTTGAGCTCCTGCTTCAGCTGCGAGATGGTGCGCTCCAGCTCGAGGATGCTCTCGGAACTGCTTTCCGATTGACGCTGCTCTAGTACGTCCAATCTCCGCTCGACGGAATCGAGGCGCGACGTGATGGCAGCCAAAGAGTCGTTCAGCAAGGCCATCTCCTTCCGGAACTCTCGCATCTCGGCCATGCCAAGAAGAAATTCCTGCCGGAATTCACCCATACCGGAGGAATCCGGGTTCTCGCGAACGTTGGTTCGGGCCTCCATCGCAACCCGATGAGAGCCCGGGGAGCGCTCGCCGGCGTCATGTTGCTCCGCGGTGTCAACGAAGATGCCCTTTACGGGAGTTTCGTCGCCCTTTCGTGGGTTTTTTTTACAGTTAGGGCATACCCAGTCCTTACTTATTTGTGCTTTGTTTCCTAGCGCTAAACAGGCTTTATGAAATTTAGCAAGACAGATGCTACAAGTGGCGGCCCCTGTCGCCGAAACAAACTTGCCGCATCCTCCGCAGTTCTGCATTATAATGGCTCTGTTCGACGTTTATGTTCGAGGTTCGACTAAAAGACACTAGATGGCGTACAAATCTGCTAAGGCGTGTAGTGTGCTTTTAGGACAAATAGTTTATTGACTAGCAACTAGATGGCGTCGCTTGCCACACAAATATGTAGTTTTGTTTCTCACCGCGAGATATCGCAAATAAATATCGAGAAAGAGGGCAGAATGTGTTTTATTAAAAAACAGTTTACCCTCTCTGTATAAGAGTTATAGTAAATCAGTGAGAAGATATAATCAATTATTTCACTAAAGCAGTCGACCCCGACACTGCAAACACTTGGACACTTTCACTGTCACATTAGCCTACGACTAAGAATAGTTTCAGCACGAAATAAGTCTTAGCAATTAAAATTGAAAACAAATAAGCAGAGTATGTGCACAGCTCGGCGTTCTTTTTTTTTTTTTAAAAAAAAGAAAATTTCATCCTTCTTCCTACTATACGAATGAATATTCACATTAAAATTATTTTACCACTCAAAGTCGTTGTCACGTAAAACTTTCGCCCGTATACCGACTTTACAGGCAACCAACCAGTTTTTTTTCGTAATTTAACATTTTAACTATAACGCTCAACAAATTTTCATATGACAAGTTCTTCAAGGTAAGGTACGGTAAGGTAAGTAAGGTAAGACGAAATACTATTTTTACTTGGTCGTCAGCCTTATGAGAAACTTTTTGAAACAATATTTGATTAATGTTGTAATTATATTATGATAGATTTTCAATATAACAAAAGATATTCCCGGGAAGCGAGCTCTGAAATATTCAAATTAATATAAAATCTACAAATAACTAACCTACCTTTCTTTTTATGCATACAAATAGATTTTTAGTTCCTGCTACAAAGCGTTTTGAAGTAAATTTATATATTAAAAATAAAGTTTTCTTGTTTTAAAGAATATAAATGATTATTTAGGTGAAACAAACAATGTAACCAACTGATAAGGTGATAAGATAAAGATGATAGTCCAAATAATATTAGTTTGTATTTTATGTGGAAAGGAAAAACAAAGCCTTTAATTTTTTCCTGAATTTCTCATTTATACATACGATTTTTTCTAACTTTTCTTTTTACCTTCTTTAATTTCTGATTTATATATTTTTTCATTCTAAATGCTATATTATATGATAAATTTACAAGAAAAGGCTCACAGTTTATTATCAGGAGGGACATGAATCCGCAACCATTGGTATTCCAGCCCAATGCTCTTCCAATTTAGCTAGCGAGGCTTGTGAGCACCCATCAATTATTCTTGGAACTCTTTACTTTTTACGCCGTATGCCGTATCCTAACATTCGAAAGAATCAATTTCACAATTGTTTGAAAATCTATTAAGCTGAAAAAGCCATTTAATATATGATTTTTAATTTTTAATTTCCAATGCTATCTTAAATGATAATAGAGTAATACTACAAAAAAGGTGACTCGGCTCATATCTCGCTTCAGAGTAATTTGTAAGTGGAGTCGATTCATCGTAGTATTCTTTTACTTAATTTAACTTTTTTAATTATTGATTAAAAACAAACAAATCAAATCGATTCTCAAGTGACAAGTCTCAGGGAACAGCATATATTTTTATTTGAGCTTACAGATTAACGTGGATAATAACGACGTTTATTCATATTCCTACATACTTTACCTTTTATTATCTGGGTGTTTTATTTTAGGCTTCAAGGAAACAACATGGGTTCATTAGATGATGATTTAAGCACACAACAACATCGCCTGGAAGTTGTGAATTTTGATAGTACGCCCATAACAATAATTTTCGTAGACCGTCGGTCCTATATATGTGGCAATAAAAGTTCGAATGCAATATTAAAATCAATGAGCATACAAAGTATTTAGCGTTAATCGATATCAAACAAAACTCAACATAAACGATCTATGGAATTTGCGTACAGAGTGTTCGCCATCATCGTACAACACATTTACATTAGAGTACCATTGGCAGTGTTACGCGAAATTTCCATTTGGTATGTAGCAGTTTGCGGAGTGAAATTATTAGTCGATTGTTTGCATTGCTCGCTATTGTGTAAACAGCGCAGTTATGTGCAGAGGCAAGATAACGACTTTTGTAGGGGATTTTAATAACGAACATCTTGTATTGTTGGTAGACTTGATATCATTATGGATGGTGTATAAATTATTTAGATTATATGTATATTTAAATTAAAAATAATATTTTTAAATATTGGCGAGAATTGAAAAAAGTTACTAATATTAATAATAAAACCTATGATTTATTCGCAGCAATTAAAGTAAAATAATCTTCCATCGAAGCTGTAGGACTTTTCCATCAAAATTAATGCTGTTCCAAAGTTGGCTTATATAGAGTTTTGTATTTAATTTAAAAACGGTAAAGCGTCGTCTGATGGCATGGCATCAAAAGAAAATATGCAGTTTCAAAAGGAATTTCATTCGCAGTTTTCTTAAAGTTGCAACGCCCTTTCAGGACCCCGCGCCTGCGGAGTTGTAACTTTATATTTCGTTTTAAAGAGGCAAACAAAAAAGTTCATAAAAATTCAGTCGAAAGCGGGCCGCTTGTCCTTTTTGGTCGTCTTTCTACAGACGAGCCGATATATAAAAGTCGGATGGAATCTTGTTTGAGCAAGTCGATTTAAGTTAGAAGAAGGATCGCACTGAAAAATGATATTCAAGGGTAATTCTAATCTGAAAGTAAACATATTTACATTTTTATATCATTTATTCAAATCCTTTAAAATTCCCATACCCTATTTATAATTGCCTATGGGATAAACTGAAGATATTACACAAGTTTTCAAGAAACTATTTTTTTGTACTAGTTATATACTTTGCTAGATATATTAATTAATTTATTATTATCATTTGCTTTTCCATTTTCTCGACAAGAAAATATGAAGTAACATAAAAAAGAAGACTAAATCCGAGAACGTAAATTACGAGTCGTGATTTTGGGAGTAATCAGATAGCGTGAGGAAGTATGGCGGTTGTAGCGTGCGTAGAATAATGAACGTATTAATGAAAGGAAGCCCACTAGGCTGTTCAAAAGGAAATAATGCGGTAATCAAATATGATAAAACATCCGATTTATAAGTATAAAAATATTAGACATTCCATTAGCATGAACAGCGCAAGCAAAAGTAGTTGGACGACATCGTTATCAGAACAACAAATGTTCGCCCTGTCCGGAAATGTTGATCATTATTTACACACTCTTAACAAAGCGTTCGTATATAAAAACCCGTTTATAAGCATAAACTCCGCGAATTATTCGATTCATTTCAAAGGAATCCTACTAAAAGGAACGAGAGACTAACTCAAAGCTTTTATATCCCATACCGAGGCGTCTCATTGTCTTCAGCGGTATATGTATTAGAGCTTGCTTTCTCTTGTGTAAATAAAATCCATTGGAAAGAGAAGTGCTGCGAAGCAAGTGCAGGGGGCAGGGGGGTCTAGGTGTAATGCCTCATGCGAGTGTCGAGGACAATGCAAAGTAGATTGAATTGGAAAAAAGACTCAAGTAAAATAGCGGCTTTTGGCACCCCCGGGAAAGGGTACGCTCGCTGTAAAGGGTTAACAATAAGAATACCGTCCGTAGAGTGGTGGTGCTGCGTAGCATTGTAAAATTCAGCTTTCGTTTTGACGAGGGCATTTTATTCCGGTTTTTGAAAACCGATTTTATAGGCAATTCTTTTCGAAATACGATCTATGTATTGCAGTTGACATATACAATTGTTAATGGAATTATCCATAATAAAAATTAAAATTAAAAATCTTGCGTTTAGTAATTTTGGCTCCGCAATCAAAGATTACAATATAATACTGTGCATCTTTATGTAAAATGTTCAAAATACCATGGGTTTGTTTGTTGTGAAAAAAATTAATGGTTATTATAATTATTAAATTAGGCTTTTGTTTCTTTACTTTGTCATAATTTGTTATCGCATTTCACAAATGTTTAAAGTTATTGTTTTGGATCTCGCAATATGTTGGAAAAACAAAATTCCGATTTATTTAAACTGTGTTTTTCTTTTCCTTCTTTGAAATAGAACGGACTTGTGAAATCTCGGAAATTTATTTCTTTAATTACTTAAATTATTAAATTAGTAAATAAATATAGTGCACGCATTTCTATAATGCTTCTCATGACTTTCACATCTACGGCGGTTAACACACTGCACCGCGCCCCGTCGCGTAGCGCGTGGCCGCAGATTTTATCATTGTATGCAAGAATCTCAATTAATATAGAAAACACGCCTATGACAACACACTGCCGACGCGGGAACACACGGGTAGGCGCCCCGCGCGCAGATTCTGCGCGGGAGCGCGGGGCGTGAAGAAGTAGGGTCAACTTGTATTGCTACACCGCGCGGAGAAGCAGATTACACCGCTAAGATAGGCAGATCTGCGCCTCCGTCCCCGCGCGCGTTTTTTGTCACTACGCGCACCGCGGCGGGACGCATCTCTAGTGTGTGAACCGCCTAATGCTCTGTACTAGAGACGGTCAACTGTAGAAGAGAGCATCAGCTCTCATGGGGATCAACCCATAAGCATTAGCCGTAGGGTAACATTTTTGCGCCAGATACAAAGAGAGTGTCTATACTTCCAGAAGAGGTCAGGAACATTTGAGACGCAAATGACTGGATGTTATCAAACAATAGACAGGACTTAGATATCGTCAGATAATAGTTGCTACACGGGACCGCAAGATCTTTTGTCTACTGATCTCCATTTTTCAAATATGAAGATGGCACTAAATTAATATAACTGTACAACTAAATAGGGTTGTGTCTTTTAGATATATAGGTATGTCATAATAATCTAATCCTTAGAAAAAGGATGAATTGAATTAATCTGAAATTTTGATTCAATTTGTAATAATTTCAAAGCTTTTTAAATGAGTTCAGTTAGGTTTTCAATGTTACTTTTAGTCTTCTATTCTTAAGCTACAAAATCTTTTGGGTTATTGACTTATTCAATATTATATCTTTGCGTTATTAAGTGGGATAGATAAAATATTTTGACGCAAATATTAAAATTACAGACATCCTAGACCTCTGCAGGTTTTGAATAATTATCCAGCGTAAAATTCACTTTTTACAATATTTTATATGGATGCTGTCTCCGCGAACTTTAGTTAAATGTATTCATAACATTTCAAGTATATAAAGAGCACCCTAAGATCGTTGAGTTTAAGAAAACAAGTAGCATGGTGCGCTCAATATTTTCCGAGCCATCGCTTGCTTTAACTGGATAAAGTTGGAGCCGACGAATCATATTCTAACTAAGGGATCATTTTGCGTTGTACGCAGTTTTATTTTGAATTTTATCTTACTCATTTTATGTAAGAGTTTACAAAATCTAAATAAATAAAAGGGCCTGGCCTGAGTGATTGACTGATTGACTGACAGACTCCGTTGTTGTACCTACAGAATCAGCTTGAACTTGAAATTTAAAGGGTGTGTTATAAGGGGATGAAAACGAAAATTAAGGACGAAAGTAAGAGAGTAAAATAGGGGATAACTTGTATATAAATCTGATATTTTAAATGTACGATTTATGAATTTTAATTCGAATGGTTTTGATAAATATAAATGTACATGGCCATTAGTGATCTAGAAAATTTAAGCCTAAAAGGGGTGATAAAGTTTTGAAGGCTTTTGATAAAATATTAACGTGTTTTTTGAGATACTATCCATAAAAGAGTGAAATAGGTGAAATCTTAATGTTTCAGTAAGTCCGTTACAGGGTCGCTGTAAGAAATAAGTAGACACGAGCTTCAGTGTTTTTCTTCATTTTATTCACAGACTAACGTAACAGGAGATGAAATGTGGGAAACCAGCTATTGTTAAAGTAAGATACATGAAAAATCAAAACATATGTTCCTGGTCAAAACAATAGTACACGGGCATAAGTATTTTTAAAAAATGAATTAATATTTCGTAATGTAAAGCTAAAAGTAAATTTTTGGAATTTTTGGTAAAATAAAATTTTTAAATGTTTCGTCGTCACTGAAACCTTAGTGGGCAAAATAAGAGAATATTTATTTCATGAGTTCGTTATTTTTAAGTTTAAAAAGAATAAAAAAGGGTTCAATGTTTCTATGAAAAATCTACCAATTTTAAAGTGAGAAGAGTGAAATCAGTTTGAATATATAAATGTGTTTCATCATTTCTTGAAATTTTATCCTTAAATTAGTGAAATGTTCTCTAGTTAATAGCTTAATTAAAAATCCAAAAAAACAGTCACCCTCTTTGCTTAAATCAGAATAAGGCTATGTTTCCACTAGAGATTTGCGAGGTTGCGTAACGAGGGACGTGTTTGTAAAGAACTAATAGAAACGTTTCATTTACCTAGCCTCGCTCAGCTTAGCTCTTATGGAAACGGCTTAGCGGAACAAAGTTTTTGTATGTACAAAACAAGGGAGGGATATGTGCGAGGGATGTCTTCGAGATATTTGTGTGAGGAATATGTGCTCTGAACGAAGGTGAGTGAAAAACTGAACTGAGCTGGGATGCAAGCAGCGGGCATAAGCGTGTGCTCTCCGTTCCTACTACATCTTACCCCGCTCACTTGCATCTGAAAAGAGACCACTACACATCCTCGCACAGCTCATCTCCCTATCACATCCCTGGTGGAAACGCAACCTTAGTACTGTATTCCGCATTTGACAAGATAAAAAGAACTTCGATACGATCCTTTTTTCATCCGCTTGACTGTTTGTCTGTGTGTTTACCCTTTTTCTGGAAAACATATCTAGTTCCACGGTCAAAGACCGTTATAAAAATATTACGTGTACTCAATCAAAATGCCATATATTTTGGTACGCTTAATTAAATAAACAAAGGCTTTTTTCACTGACCTGAAACCATAAGATTTAAAGAAGCAGGGTCTCATAGCACAGGTAAAGGAAAAACATTATATATATATATATTTATATATATATATATATATATATATATATATATATATATATATATATATATATATAAAATATATCATATACAATTGCAATAGAATACGGTATACTGATTTATTATTAACATACATATATTAATTTGTAAAACTGATATTATTCACTTTTAACTTTATATAGTTACTAGCTGGACCGGCGAACTTCGTACCGCCTTAGCGTAGCTTTGAATTGAATGACGTTGACATTTGTCAGCGCGGTTATCGATGTGGTGTCACAGATTCCCACAGATTTTTTGTTTTAAATTGAATGACGTTGACATTCGTTACGTTATATTTTTCAATCTTTCTGAGAGATTTTCTTTACATTTTTTTCCGTAAGAACCTTGTACAGCGTATTAGAAAACTACAAAAAAAAAATCAGCCAAATCGGTCAAGCCGTTTTCATGTTATGTCGTGACAACGGAAAACGGGTTTCATTTTTATATATATAGATATGACTTTTTAGTTAGTTATATATACGGAAAAACAGAAAAATATTCAGACATTCCTTACAATAGAAACGCTTCAATTCGAACGCTCATTTTAAATTAAATTTAGAACAGAAAAATGACGGTAGTGAGGATATAAATTTTTCAAATCTACGAATGAAGTGAAATGAAATGAGAAATTCCTCTTTTAAAATGGTGGAGTGGTGAAATAAATGATTTAGCTAGATATGTACGGTAAAAAGCCGAACATACTGCTGAACTTGTAACTCGAGATCTCGCTTTTTTTTATAATAGAAATTAAAAAAAATTTGGCTTTCAATAATATTTATTACTTTTGTACTATAGATATTACGCATTATAATACTTAATATTGTGGTTATGACCGTCATAACTAAATGCATAAATAATTTTCAAGTTTGTGTTTATAAAAATTAGTGTATAGACTTGTTTGGATTATTTATTTACATTTGAAAATTTTATATTCATTTTTTAGTAAAAGTTTTTAGTACGCAACTAGGCCTTCCTCTATTTCCGTTGCATCATCAGTAATATAGTTTTTCCGTAGGTAATATTTCACTTATTTCTTTAGAAGAGTTACAAATTTTAAGTCACATAAAAGTTACATATTACAAGATATAATTTCATTTAACGAGTCCAATCAAAAGGAAATTAACAAAGATTTTATGTTATTCTTTATAATAGTTATGTTCTTAAAATGTAGCAGAGCGTAAGTAGCCAGGTAAAGTTAGCCCAAAAAATAGGGATAATAGTTAACAAAAATTCGTATAGAGCTGAAAATTGGTACGAATATTCGGAACACCATTATAAATGAGATGTAAAGAGTCCCCATCGATCCCACACTAATTGTAAAAAAATTTTTCTTTAAAAAAACAGGTATATAACATAATTCTTGTCAAGCGGACAATAGGTTAGTTGCCTAAATTTTAAAAAGTGGTTACTAACATATTTCCTTGAACGCGCTCAAGACTGCGATGGCGTCTTAAATGACGTCACGCCGTGGAAAACAAACAATACTCTGTACGACGACTGTTAGAATTATTTAATTAATGATGAATCCCTCGTATTCTAAGCACTGTATAGTATTCTATAAAAATATATAGGTACAAGACAATAAGTATTCCATTAAACCGAAAAATTGCTTAGTTTATAATAAATATTTTATACTTATGCATGTATACTTATGTAGAAGTTTTAACATTGCGGAATTCCGATGAGCAAAAGTCGCTGTTTGAGGCGAAAAATCTACCAACTACCAAAATAACGGCGTCAATTTTGGGTTTACTATTTGCTTTGATAAATCCTAATTCCATGACTATATTATGCTTGCTTTCATAAAATAACTGTAATAATAATAATATTTCCAACATTCACACCAATTAGCCTAGCCTAAGGTAAGCACTGTAAGGCTTGTGTTATGGATACTAGGGTAATGGATAGACATATATGTACATGATACATAGATATTTAAAATTTATAGAAATGCTCGTATTCGGTACACAAACATCTGGCCCACCCGGGACTTGAACCCAGGACCAACAGTGCGAAAGGCCAGATTTCTGCCGTTGCATCCAACGATTGTCTAACTAAGTGTTAAATCGTATCAAAGTGACAATGAAAAATCTATGAAAAAGTGTACCAAAACCGTAATGTTTTTCGGCGTGACGTAACTCTTACTGATTGGTGTTTACCGTCACGTGACCTAATTTATTTATTTTCGAAAAATAATAATATTTTTTTATTATTATGATTAATAGTTTTATTATTTGTTATGTCTATATCATAACTCATAATGAGAAACTATTACCCATCCGATTTAATGTTAGTGGACACAAGCCTATTGAAGAGAAGACAGATGTTACTCAAGGTTGCACTAGCGTAGAGAAGCGTAGCTAAATTTCTCTCAATTTTGTATTTCAATAATTGTACTAATTTGTATGTATAAGCTATACAGGCCGATGAAAATATTTTTTTTCTTGTATAACAGCTCCAGTAAAGTATGTAACCAACGTACTTAATATTATGAAGAACACCACTTATTCAAGTATTATATCTTAGAAACAATGAGGTGAGGAAAAAAAGTGTCGAGACAATTTTTATAGATAATTGCATGATCTAAAACTTTTGCCTGATCCATTTTTATGATAAAACTTACCGTTTGGCTAAAATAGCCCATGTTTGCGAATTTTGATCTTTAATAAACGTTTTTGCAAGTATGGGATCGATGGAGAGTTTTTATATTTCATTTATAATTGTGTTCCAAACTCCGAATTTTCAGCTCTATGCGAATTTTTTCACTTTGACATGTCTATTTTGACCGGTCTAAAATGATTGATTTATACAGAGTAAGTAAGTATGGAAGTTTCTATTATATTTCTGATATTTTTATACTGTGCTAAATACCTGAATATCCGAGGAATCCGTTATTTTTGTAGTAGATAAGTACTTTTGAAATATTTGCCTGGTTGATCGATTAACGACCGAAAATGGTTTAAAAGAGGTTTATATTTTAATCAGGCTCTCGTTTACTAATTGATAATAGGACTTATTACGGTTTGGCAGAGTTAGCTTCAAGAACAGTTTGCCAAAATTCCTACAGGTGGGCAACACGCGGGGTATATTCGTATTGCACATGCCAGTAGGCCATGGAAAGTGATTACTGCTACAGTAAGCACTTTACATCACGCAGGCCACTTAGATATCAATAAGGCACGCAAGAAAATGTGTTTTTTTTAAAGGTTTAAAAAAGACTTACGTTTTCTTGTAAACTACAAGGTATTGTTTTAATAGTGGTAGACAGTGTTAGGTAGAAGGTTCTTAAATCGTATAACCGTCGTAATTTGTATGTGGTCGGCTATAGTGCTCAATGTATTTTGTCTGTAAAACGAGTCGTGAACACCTTACTTTATGCTCCTCGGTAATCTGTAATGTTATTTTGACTTATCAGAGCTGGTAACGACGTCAAGATGTAAAATATACTCATTTTCATATGTTTATTGAATATTCTTGCAATACGGCTAAGTCACCTGATATATGGGCATCCTAACGGTACTTTGTCAGGCCGGTATGGCCCCTTATTGTAAATGAGGAGTTGAATCGTCGTTTCAATGATTAAGTGGCAACGTGGTCCTCCAACAGGAGCTTTCTAGTAGGGGCTATTGACGTCCCCTTGTTACGGTGGTGCCAGTCTGCAGGAAGTCCGGGATCTTAGGAGATTACGAGTACTATGACTATGAGGAGTCTTATTTCCCTTTGATCAAATGTAACCTCTTGATAGTTTACCAGCGATGGCGCGTAGTGCCTGTAATATTATTTTCTTAACTCAACCTACATTGGCAAACTTTTAATCGTATATCTCTGGTTACCCAAATCCAATCATGGACTGCGATTAGGTTTATACTATCGTAAAGTGTTCTTTAAATTTTGTTTATTAAATGTGACTGTTTATTTTTCAATCTGGGTTTCTTTATTTATCCTATTAAAAAAATAATAGTAGTTAAACCACACACCGAATTTATAAAGTTCAGGAACTTTAATATGGTAATTAAAACATACATATTTCATCTATTCACTTCCTACAGCTAAAAAGTAGAACATGGTAAAACACATATTTGTAACTTTTGTTATACTAATAATATTACATTTGCCCTTATTAAGCCGGCTTATGCAAACCAGACAGGGGATTACACCTAGTAGTCCAATAAAACTCACACAGTTTTGCGTGTGTCATTTCCCAGGATAAGGAATTAGTCCCGTTAAATCCTATTTTACACAGTGGCTCCACGACTGAAAGATAAAGTAAACCATCTAAAATACCGGTTATTAAGTAACAGTCAACGTTGGCTACTGCTGCTAATATGAAGAGCTTGATGGTGCATTAGGTGGCGCGTTTAGCCCAGGATTAACACCTGTTGCAAAAGGCCATTGCCTGTCATCTTATGGTATACCTAAAATTAATTAAGTCAAGCTCCCT
This sequence comes from Calamotropha paludella, assembly GCA_927399485.1. Taxonomy (NCBI): domain Eukaryota; kingdom Metazoa; phylum Arthropoda; class Insecta; order Lepidoptera; family Crambidae; genus Calamotropha; species Calamotropha paludella. The sequence continues at coordinate 12,258,376 of OV656815.1, read as the reverse complement.
CTGATTCGGAACACACTTTAAGTTGTTGGCCATCGATGCCTCTGTAGACTTTAGGACCCACTAATTTGGGCATCTTTTGGGCACATATTTTGCCTAGAACTCCTCGGTAATTCAGAAGGCACATTAAGCCTCTGGTCCCGAATGCATCTGCATTCTTTAGCATCTAGAAATTCTCATGGAGCCCGAAGTGTATGGCCTGTTGTTTACGATGTTTTGTTATAGGGAAGCCTGTGCCCTAACAGTGGAGAAATAATAGGATGATGATGTTGACTGCTACTGCTAAATTAAAGACTTATATTTGTATTATATACATACGTGCAGGACGTCAACCTATACAATTTGGCAATTGTCAAATTTCATGATTGGGTTTTCAACTTAAAATCTGACATATAGAGTTTATATTGAATTATTAATGTTGCACTTGAATAAAATTTTGCACTGAGGAAATTTAAGTTTTGAGATAGGTTGCTATGCGTCAATGTCAACGGTATTAAATGAGATTGAGATAAATAGATTTATTTTTACAAGTATATAAATGAAATTAATTTTGATGCAAGTTAATTTTAATGCCATATTTTTTTTAAATATAAGTAATTATTTTTAGACTGTGAAATATTTAAATAACAAATTTATTTAGGTTTTCCCTAGCCTTCCAATGCTTTCACTTTGACTTAACTCCTAACATGTATATTATATATTCTGCTTTTTACTAAAACAGTTGGTCGTGTGATTAATATCAAGTGGAGTAATGTCTTTTTAATTACCAAAGGATGAGACAATTTTATCCTCATTTCCTATGGAAGTCAGTCTTTAATAATGAATTAATGTGCGAACTGCAGTCACAGCTGTTGCCGTACCGCTTTTATGACAGTGGCTGCTCTTTAATAGTGTCATGTAATCATGAATAGATTTCCGAACATAAGAAAAATATTTAATAATAAACGCGAAATTTGTAGTTTGGGTTCAATTCGAAACTATTTTTTTTACAAAAAAGATAACTAAATTTTATTTAATCTAAAAATATTTATTAGGCTATATAAGAAAGAAAGTATTATTATTATACTTTAAAAACCGCTTGTGTGTTCATACATTAAATAAGTTAGTCAAAAACTGAGTGTGGGCGATAACTAGAGAGTAACAGAACTCAAAATTGATTTTTTTAATGGTTTGTCTGCCTGTCTGTATACCCTAATCTCCAAAATCATTAAACGGATTTTCCGATGGCTTTTCCGGTTGGATTAAGCTGAGTTTGAAGCAATATTTAAGCTTTGTTTCATTAAAATCGGATGATAGTGAATAAAGTAAGCGTCATTCAAAATAATTATATGCTAAATTCGAAACTACTGATCATATTTTCTGACTGTTTTCACAAAAATATTAAGTTCAGTTTGGAAAAACTTTTTAGGTTTACTTTATTGATATTGTATAACCATGATAAACGATATGTCGTTTCGAAATACTTTTATACCTTAGCAAAGTTTCACTACAAAGGTTAGAAAGCTTATCCGCAGTACAAAATTAAAATTAATAACTCATGTTTTTATGTGCCTGTAATTTAAGAAAAATGTTTGAATTATTAGGTAAATAATTACAAAAAACGTGATTGTTTCCTTTGCATAGTTTTGTTTATGGTATATAGTTACCTGTATAAATGTCGCAATTCATTGTATTTTTCTATAAATAAAATTACAAAACCAAGGAAACTCACTATATAGCGTTATTCATCAACACAGCCGAAAGACGTTGACTGTTTGTTATACTAAAGCCTCTCCCAATATTGAACCGTTTTGCCATAATCTCCACTTTTGGCAGAGGGGTTGGATATATTCCGCATCGTATATTCCGATTGAAATAAAAGAGTATATTCCGAAAACTCGGCTGACTATTTTGTGGTCTATGAGAGGTGTATGGTGAATACCCTCAGTATCATTTGCCACCTTTAAGCGTGAAGGATACGTCAATTTTACTCTGCTGGACACCAACACAGAGGCATAAGTGCCTCTTTTTAATAGCGTGCAATTCTTAGAAAGTACCAACAAAAACATTTTTACTTTTTACTTAGAATTTACTTCAGAGGCTTCAGGCACATAGCACGCAACTAATATTAGAAGAATACCAAGTTTCTATCAACGACGACCTCTGTGGTACTCGACCATACCGTTTTTCGTGGTAAAATCACTCTTAGATTCCGGATTCAGGTCTAGTTATGGTACCATCGTTGTTTCTTATTTCCTTATGACAAGTTCTTTAGTATATTGTTTTAAACTTTCATGGTCACTAACATTATACTAATATAAGTTATTTACGAATAACTTCATCAGTTGCTCCGTGATCTTGGCGCTTGCAACAGTGCCGAAATATCGGATACTTGCTAAAAACGAGGTACATGGTAACAATCCCGTAAATAACTTATATTACAATAAAGTTCTTTAGTTACTACAGCTTTGGGTTCAGAACAATGTATGTGATATTGTCTAATATTTGTCACTTCATATTATAAAACAAAGAGTGTGAGTAGTAATAATAGTCTTAAATGACTATAAACCAGTCATTGACGCTGCTAATAAATTTAAATTTTTAGTATAGTTATGTTACGACAGAGGGCTGTGAAGCACGATCGTAAGACTATAAAAACTTAAGAAAAAAGAACCGCGGCAATTGACCGGAACGCGTAGGTATAATAAGTAAATGTGATTAAAGTCGTTATGCCTTCTAGATGACAGAAACAACGAGCATACACGGTACTGCGAGGGAGCGAGATTGTTCGCGAACATTTTTTTGAGTTATGTCAACTCTACGCGATGGGTCTAGAACGTTCACGAAAGCCAAGCGCGGCCGAGAAGTGAGTTAGTTCTGATTTTGGAAACGATCGAAACGACTTGAAAGTAATCTTTGGAGCGAATTGAAGAGTGATTTAATAAGTTAATTTCTGACAACTTCAGCGATTCATTGGACAATTAAAGTTATAAGCGGACTTGTTTTGGAACTTTGTTTTAAAGGTTACTTACTGTGTGTAGATTATTTGAATAATTAAATCTCAGAATAAACTAATTGGTTTATTTTATAATCTAAAACCTTCAGCTTGTAACAAATAGTAATAGCACATGTCGCAATACCATCCGTTACGGTAGTAACACCGTGAGCAAGATTCAAAAGTAATGGCTGATTTTTCATTTGCAACCGCTCCATTACTTTGGCTTTCGATTTTTTTAAATAAGATAGTGTCTGGTACAGTGCGAATCATAAAAGTAAAATAATGACAGTCATGTGATACATAACATGTATTAGCAGATCAAATACAATAACTCAAATATTAATAGCTCCGTTGTCTACCACTAACCTCTCCGCTCCCTGCCTCCATCGTGCCGGAACACGATTGGTTTGTTGTGTTCCCTTCGCCACATGACTGTTGGCGGAGGCTCCCCCGTCGCTGAGCACATCAAGCGAACACTCCCGCCTTCTTGAGCGGTACTACCTTCTGCTACGGTGTCCACAATGTCCGGCGGAATCACCACTGATAAGTAACCCATCTGTTAAAAAATATATACTGATGATATTTGTTTCCACTATGAAATTCGGGACCAAAATTTTGGTAAGTTAACCTAATATTTTTGTAAGTGTCTTAACATGTGTAAGTAGATAAAACAGCGTGATAGGATAAAAGCAAATTACAAGGCAGGCTTTTAATATGCGCATATTTTTGGAATGACCCTCTGTCTTATATGATTCATTGTAAAAATTGGGCGGAGCATTAATTAATTTTTAACAACATTTCTTTTTAATTTGTCTGTTTTACACCAACGTAACATTTCTTTTTGTAATGTTGTATGTAACTGGTTTTCAGTAACAGAAATTACTGTGCAATATTAAAGTTTCTACCTAACAACAGTAGATTCCGGACTTTCCAACTAGGCCTTGTAACACCATTTACAAAAATAATAATATTGTATGTCCCTCAAATTATGTACGTTTCAACCGCGCGGCCACCTCATAATATTTGATGAAACTTTGCCAGGAATTAGTGCTAATTTGTTACTTTACACACCTCTTTTCGTGAATTTGTTACAAAAAAAACTAAGACGCTATCACAAAAAATAGGTGGCCGCTAGAACCGCCACTTGCCGTAGTCATCGTCCGTGATTACACAGAAACTATATAATGCAGATAGACGAATGATGCATCAAAAGAAAGGTCTTAATTTGTTCAATTTGTTACAAAAATAAAAAACGTGAAAACGTACATAAACAAAAAGTTATGCAATATTTAGTTTTCAGATTATGAGTAGGTAGGTATGTCACCATAAATATCAAATTAATAGAGGCTAATGTGTATGGATAATTAGTTACTAATTTGTTACAGCGAATAAACGTAAAAAAATACTAGAAAGTGGGTTCAATAATTTGTTAGAGTCGATTTTAGTTGGCCGCTCGGACGGCAATATGCCTAAAATACAATGGCATTTATCTCGTTATTAAAAGTAGGTTTAAGCTTAGTTAGAGTACTAGTCGACGGGTAACGTAACCTAGTTTAGATAAATATGGCGAATATAACTGCAGCATTCATATTTTAGAAAATATTTGCAAAAAACGGTAATATGAAACCGTATGAGAGTAGGGTGACTATGATTATTGGAATTTTCGATATTCATATCTTATTTTTTTAGGGAGAGTGCTTATATAAATACATTTTAAGTTAAGACATACTTTATATTACCATTTTTGATATTTGCTTTAAAATATGCTTATAGTATTTCTGTTAATAATGTTAGTGTGAGTGGAGTAAGAAATTAAGCTATTATCTATCTATCCTATGTATACAATGTGTCCCGTCACCAGTGTCGGAGCCTTTAATGATGTGAAATATTTGGCATTTTTGGCTCTGACGGCCGCCATTTTGTTTTCTTGATAACCAAGACCTGGGCTCTCAAAATAATTCGACCACCACTACCCATGTAAATAATCAGCATTAAAAAGGTGTCATTTGATAGCTCAACATGTAGACAACAGTTACACAGCCATCATGTTTCAATTGTCATGGAATAAAAAATAGAAAAAAATAATGAAAGAAAAACAAATATGTATATGCAACCAACGTTTAAATAACGCGGGCGTTTACGGCCGGCTGGTATTGAAGGAGAAATATTACGATTAGTTGCATCCAAAGGAATAGAACTCCACACACAATCACATAGAGCGCGTGGGGGCACGGGCCAGTTGCGGCGCAACGGCATCGGCTTGGATCGCATGGCTACTGTAAAATTTTCTTTTATTAAGGCACCAATATGTTAACAAGAACATATAATTGGACGTATTTACATGGTAAAGATCCAACCCACAACTTCACTTAAATTGACGTAAGTATGACAAAATGGCCTTAATGTCATATACTTACACGTCACGAAAACAGCTGTCGCAATAAAGTAATAACTTTATTCACGTCATCATAAAATTGTAAAAATCAAACTTACCGTAGTCAATTTGGATCCCTCTGCAATACACTTTTTGGTGGTGACTTCTATATTAACAAATCATATAAGTGGGCACAACTCATAGCTAAGCACTTTAAGACACTTCTGGATTTACTGATAATTGTAACTTAGTAGTATGAAAATCACGGGAATTAAATACGTACGAGCACACACTTCAAAATCCAGCACAATAATGACAGACAATATTCACAACGGACAATAATCGCTTTTTAAACCCCTTCCGACAAATATTTTTAACAATAATTTGGAAACAAAAGAGATCCTTTTTCGGGAATCGTGGCCATCATAAAACACCTGCGGAATGTCAATGAAACGAAAATCTTATCAGTAAATACTTTAAAGAATTAATAACAATAGACATCAATATGGCTGCAAAACTGCATATTCCTTCAAACAGAGTACAACATTAAAAACATGCCTTTGTACTAATATATTCATAGTCACCCTACTCTCATACGGTTTCATATTACGGTTTTTTGCAAATATTTTCTAAAATATGAATGCTGCAGTTATATTCGCCATATTTATCTAAACTAGGTTACGTTACCCGTCGACTAGTACTCTAACTAAGCTTAAACCTACTTTTAATAACGAGATAAATGCCATTGTATTTTAGGCATATTGCCGTCCGAGCGGCCAACTAAAATCGACTCTAACAAATTATTGAACCCACTTTCTAGTATTTTTTTACGTTTATTCGCTGTAACAAATTAGTAACTAATTATCCATACACATTAGCCTCTATTAATTTGATATTTATGGTGACATACCTACCTACTCATAACCTGAAAACTAAATATTGCATAACTTTTTGTTTATGTACGTTTTCACGTTTTTTATTTTTGTAACAAATTGAACAAATTAAGACCTTTCTTTTGGTGCATCATTCGTCTATCTGCATTATATAGTTTCTGTGTAATCACGGACGATGACTACGGCAAGTGGCGGTTCTAGCGGCCACCTATTTTTTGTGATAGCGTCTTAGTTTTTTTTGTAACAAATTCACGAAAAGAGGTGTGTAAAGTAACAAATTAGCACTAATTCCTGGCAAAGTTTCATCAAATATTATGAGGTGGCCGCGCGGTTGAAACGGACATGTTTTGCTACTATCAAGCTCGACCAAAATAAATCTTTTGACAATGAACAATAAAAAAATATATCTATTTCTTTTGAAATCAGTTGGAAATAATTTCCGTTTCGGGTGGTAATATCAAAGAGCCTTGCCCTTAATCTAAAATTGGGTCCATGTGATCTTTATATCAAACATCGGGCTCGATGTAGGTATAGCAGATTAAGATTCTTAAGTATAAAGTATAGGTAGTATTATTATAGTACGACTATTATTATTTAGATATTAAATATAATTTACTTTAAAAAAACATTGCAAAGTAATAAAGTATGTAATAAAATAATCAACTGACGTATGCCTGTTTAGATATCATAATCTGAGAGGTTCAGGATTACAATTTGTAATAATGCAACAGCCTAACATAACAATTCTATTTCTTTATTTCTCAATAAGTTATGTGTAGTAGCAACAAATAAAACAGTTATCATAATAATTATTTGTAAAATCTGAAATAAATAAATATATCTTTGAAACAAAATGATATTTTCCAATTTAAAAAAACAGTTTTCATTTGTTTTAGTGTAATAAAAAATAGATAGTTATAAATTACAAATAATTTCCATTCTTAATCGTTAAAAACAAAACCTATCAGTAAGTTTTATCTTGTCTATTTCAACCTTATGGCGTAATTTAATAAATATAAGAAAAGCTACGAACGTAAATAAGTACAATACAATCATTAATAATTTCATTTTGTAGAAAAACCTATATTTCATCGGCTATAATAACAAGGAGAGTTCTTTTAATAAAAAAATGTATAAGCTGTAGTAAGCTGGACTAAGTAGTCTTATTCAGTATTAAACAACTCCTCGAATCTCGTTTTATTGCAAAATTTTCTCGAATAGTTTTTAGAAACAAAATTACTTCACCATTTTTTTAAATTTGGTATTTTGTCAAAACAGTTAAGATCGAGTTTTGATTTCCGTAACTTTGTTTCCACGTGAGTTTTTTTGCAAAATAATCTTTACATTAAATTTGAATTCACAGTAATCATAGCACATTGAAATACGATTTACATACGATGACAAACGCTTCTTTTTTTAATAATTACTTAATAACTGCTTGCATCATTGGTATATTCTTTATTCCAAGTCACAGGTTGAAAGTGTGTTACAGATTTGGTAGGTACAATACAAGTGACGCCTTGCTACGGCACTTCAAACATGAGGAGCAATTAAAAAAAATTAACAAGTTTCCATATTTAAAATTCAAATTGTCACATACATAAAGTAGTTTGAAAACATATTATTAATTAACGTTTATGATTCTGTTTAATACATAAATTATATTGCACCATATTTTTACATATGATTCATTCATTTTATTATAAGTGACATTAGGGTTAGTTTAGGTGAGAATAGTGCCTGCCCGTTTACCTTCTGTACTACGGTAGCTGCCCCTGAGCGCTAGATTCCAACTTACGTAAAATAAACTGAAAGCATTGTTTGTAAAAACGGTACTGGGGATTAATATTTGTTCTATGAAATATTAAATTGACTACCGTTAAAAGTTAATGCATGATTCGATAAACTCCTTTATAAACAGTTATATGAAATATGAGTTCGATGGACCATTAGTCTACAAAACAAATTTATATTTTTTCATTTAAATCTAGTCGATTGTAATAATAGTTCTTAAGTGGTAAAGATTAGTTCTTAAGTCATTCATACATATTCATTCATTAAGTCATTGAAACATATATATTAGAAATCGTGACATGGTTCTCTGAATTTTAATAGAGATTTCATTAAGATGCCATTAGTTATTTTTTATTATTTTTCTATACAGTTATGCGTATACCTTATAGAGAAAATAGATATAATTTTAGTAGTATCCACATTATGCCGACGTCCCTTAAACGAAGCGTATTTTCTTTTTATTTTTAAGAAGCTCGTATGGGTGTAGTTGTTTACGCGTTTTACGACCGCAGAAGTTAAGGGTCGTCTGCGGTTGAGTAACCAAAAATGGCTTTTAACGCCTCTATGTTCCGTACTTAAAACCTCTGGTCCAAACTATCATCACGTGCGTAATAAAATTATAGTAGCTGGAATAGGGGTGTTAAAACACGATGCGAGTTTAAAATCAATTGAAGAGGATTTTATGTACAGAGAAGATAAATAAAGATCAAAGAAGTAAGTTTGAAAAACAATTTAGTATTGGTACAGTTTAATTTGTACATGTATGTTTACTTTGTATGTTTGTGTGTTGTTGCATGTTTTTTCTATGCTAAGGAATACGTCGTACGATGTAATTGAATATAAAAAATACGTAACGGCAGATGTTATACGTACAAAAAGTACGAATAGTGTAGAATTGGCAATATACTAAAGCGGCAATATAACAGAAACAGAAATATCTGACAATATATAAGTATAGGCACAGGAATTTGGACTTACCTGACTCTTCATAGGGTCTGTGTTGACTTGGCACATATAGGTGCCAGAGTCGTTGGCTTGCACGTTGCTAACGTGCAGTTTCCACGTGTTGTGGTTGTTGTATGTGACAGAAAGTCTAGGGTTTAGCGCCACCATATTCGTGTGGATGGCTAAAATAGCTTTCGAGTCTGATTTTATCCACGCCACCTAGGAACGAGAAAAAAAGTTGACAAATTCTTAAAGTATTAAATATAGGTAAATAATACACGTAAAAAAATAAGTTGATAGTGTTTTAATTTAAAATTTTAATAAGATTTATTGGGTCTCTACAATTATATCATGTTTATTTTGTAACAAATAATGATCTAATTATATTTTTTTTACCTATTTGTTTGAGATATTATTTGGTAAATTATGGAATCTTAAGCAGGTGGAACCTTTATCTTCTTGGAAATGAGGATGTTTCTTAATCTCTTTAGCCTCGCAAAGCATTTCTAGAGTGCAACATGTAGTACCACACTTGTGACGATCATTACCCGATCATCATCCTGTGAACATGGCTTCTGTGAGGTAGTTGCAACGTCAAGATTGAATATAAAAAATGTGTCTAATGTTTCGTTTGAAAATGTTTCATTTCAATGTGTAGATTGTTTTTCAGAAATACTTCAAACTTTAATAACTTTCAGTATTAATAAAATTGAATGGTAATGATTTTAAACAATTTGATTTATAAAAGCGGCATTCAACTCATCTTTTATCCGACAAGTAAGTGAACAATAACTTCACTTAATCTCTTAAGAAAATTGAGGGAGTTGGAGTCAGTCAAAGTTACCTATCTTAATGCACTTTTTTTGGTATTACCTAGACCCATAGAAGGAGATACAGTTCAGGGTTTCCAGTATTTGTGTCACTTCCACTATTTATGGTGAAACGAACTTTTTGTAGGTACTGTAAATCAATAGCGCTAATAAAGCTCTTTCATAATCTCAATGAATTAAAAGCATTATGGCATGACATGATAACTAGTGTAACTAGTAATTATCTACTATGACAGACTTAATTCCATAAAGCCGATTTATTCTGGTGATCTGGGTTAATGTTACGATGCAACTAATTGTTTATAATCCATATTACCAGGAACATTTAAATTTATTGAGAGTGATTTAATTATTTAATAAATTCTATGATGTCACTTATATATTGTTTTAAACTTACATGGTCACTAACATTATAGTAATAAAAGTTATATACGGGATTTTTACCATGTGCCTTGTTTTTGTTTTTATAGAGTTTACGATATTTCGGCACTGTTGCAAGCGCCATGATTACAGAGCAACTGAAGTACTTGCGGGTAGGCTGTTATTGGCAGATATATCGGTCTATCCTCCGACGAAGTCTTCTATTGCGTTCGATACCCGTACCACTGTTCACATTCTCACTATTCACTTGAAACTGTCCTCGACACACAATCCTTACAGTATTGGATCGCGACACGACACTTTTTTGATTATTTCGGTGGTTAGGACCAGAACCAAGGAAATGGACCAGACCGATCCGATACTGTAAGTGTTGTGTGTTTCAGTTTCAAGTGAATAGTGAGAATGTGAACAGTGGTACGGGTATCGAACGCAATAGAAGACTTCGTCGGAGGATAGACCGATATATCTGCCAATAACAGCCTACCCGCAAGTACTTCAGTTGCTCTGTAATCATGGCGCTTGCAACAGTGCCGAAATATCGTAAACTCTATAAAAACAAAAACAAACTTTTTGTAGGTACTGTAAATCAATAGCGCTAATAAAGCTCTTTCATAATCTCAATGAATTAAAAGCATTATGGCATGACATGATAACTAGTGTAACTAGTAATTATCTACTATGACAGACTTAATTCCATAAAGCCGATTTATTCTGGTGATCTGGGTTAATGTTACGATGCAACTAATTGTTTATAATCCATATTACCAGGAACATTTAAATTTATTGAGAGTGATTTAATTATTTAATAAATTCTATGATGTCACTTATATATTGTTTTAAACTTTCATGGTCACTAACATTATAGTAATAAAAGTTATATACGGGATTTTTACCATGTGCCTTGTTTTTGTTTTTATAGAGTTTACGATATTTCGGCACTGTTGCAAGCGCCATGATTACAGAGCAACTGAAGTACTTGCGGGTAGGCTGTTATTGGCAGATATATCGGTCTATCCTCCGACGAAGTCTTCTATTGCGTTCGATACCCGTACCACTGTTCACATTCTCACTATTCACTTGAAACTGTACTCGACACACAATCCTTACAGTATTGGATCGCGACACGACACTTTTTTGATTATTTCGGTGGTTAGGACCAGAACCAAGGAAATGGACCAGACCGATCCGATACTGTAAGTGTTGTGTGTTTCAGTTTCAAGTGAATAGTGAGAATGTGAACAGTGGTACGGGTATCGAACGAAGTAGAAGACTTCGTCGGAGGGTAGACCGATATATCTGCCAATAACAGCCTACCCGCAATTACTTCAGTTGCTCCGTGATCATGTCGCTTGCAACAGTGCGGAAATATCGGAAACTCAATAAAAACAAAAACAAGGTACATGGTAAAAATCCCATGTATACGAGTAACTTATATTACTATAATGATGTCACTTGTTGTTTTGCATGAGGAAAACTTTAAACATTTAATGGGTTATACAGACACAACTCGAGTATCTTTACAGTTTAATTTCCATAACTTAGTTTTAAGACCTTACTTTGAAAGAGAACAGTTATGTTGTTTCAAGTTTATGTATTTATTTAGTTGATAATACTTCAGTGTTTTCTTATTTAAATTAGTATTCTACGTTTTACAAAGATAAGAAATTAAGCTCTAGATTATTATAGAACATTTATTACTTTTCATTTAACACTTAAATGAAGAAGAATATTTTGTAGAAGGATAAATGTTATGACTTATGGAAAATTCTGAATGATTACTGATTATTAAAGTGACCAAAAATCTTTTTAGGTGAAATTCTAACCCACCGTTTTCTAGCTAACAGCGCCATACTTTAGAGTTTATATCTGGAATACTTTTTATTGTGGCTAAACTAATAGATCAATGCTAAATATGCGGTAGATTTAACGGAAATGATGGGATTTTAGGTCTTAATATTAACGGGACTGAAATGACTCTGTATAAATTTCACTAACAACCACATGCTAGTCTACAGTTATTTTTACACCGTTATATTAGTATTCATGGCGTTATTTATTGTACATTCAAGTATGAAAAACTGACCATTGAAAAATGCGATACATTCGTCAAGAAAACCCTCCGTGCACTTGTTTCTAAAGAAATAAGTAAAGTACACACGCACTATACTTTGAATAATATCAAAAACAGTATTTTTGAGTTATTTTATTTTTTGTGTTTTTTTGTTTACAACGCTAAAAAATTACTTAAAACTTTAGATTGTGAGACTATTCTCACACGAGACATTTTTTTTTACATTTCCATTGTCATTAGTAATAAAATGCATGAGTAGATCTAGATTACTAAAGGTAATCCTTTAAACAATTTAAATCACTATTCCAAAACTAATAGTTTATTGGTTTTCAGATATATTGATAGAGCTTATGCAATGATGCAGAAATTCACCTTTTATTTCGTACAATCGAAGTAAAAAGCCTTAAATTCATTATTGCGGCAAAAGTAATGAGACATTAAACAAATTATTTTAAAACGTGCTACTTGCAACGGAACAATTTCATAGGCTATTGTGAAAGATCTCTTAAATTACGCAGTTGTACCTGAGGAATGCACAAAGTCTCATCTACTTCGCTCGCTCGCATTTTTCATGTGACATTCCTCTTTGTTGTGGTTGGAAAATAAATTAGTAACAATGTCATTGTTCGTTGGAATTATTTCCGTCTGTTCTGCAGGTAAAGTTCGTGCCAAGTACAATAAGAGAACTCATAAGAACCATTAGCAATAGTTAGAATTTTAATTAAAATCATAAATTTTTGTATATTCAAATTTATAAAAATTAATCGTGTATTTTAATAAGTTAGAAATTGTTGTTGTTAGTAGTGTAGTAATAGTGTAGTAAATATATTTAAAAAGGGTTCAGAAGTAAAGTATTTTCATTATTTAATGAAAAACATTCATGCATTTTCTTAATACTTATATTAAGAGTTCAGATATTTTACTGCACACTTTAAAATTCAAAAATACAGGCAACTGCGTATGTCTTTGTAATAGAATTATATTTTTATATCGTACACTTCCGCGCTTATCGCATATTTCATTAAAACACTTTTTAACCGTATTTATGAATAATTTGTTTTTGAGTTTTATATTATAGAATGACCAAGGTATGGGTCGTCATACATGGGATACATAAATATGCGATAATTTTTTTTTTTTTTTAATTCAATAAATTAATTAGGATCATACCCGGTCAAAATATTAGGTGGTAGAATAGCATCTGTATGATTATTGCCTAAGACATCCTGTAATTACGGCTGTTGTCAAGGAGTTGTAGCGTCAGAATTTAATATTAAAAAAAAAAGAACGCGTCGTATATCACCGATTCATTATATAGTAAAATAGTTTGATACAAGCGAATACAATTTGGGATAAGCATGTTCATCAGAGACAAAATACATTTATTATACGAACAAAACTGGTACAAAAAGGTAGCACGGAACTAACCTTAATTAGTGAACCATTCATTTCTAAGAAATCAAAGGAAGAAATTGATCCATCCGACATCAGCATCCTATTACAGTGTTGATTAGGTTCCTCTATTAGGATTAAACACCTCAATCATCTACACCTTTCGTATATAATGAGTATAATATGGCATGTGAAAATTCGAAAACAGATGTTTTTCTTTGTTGTATGCTTAATAAAATGTGCTTTTGTTATTATAAATTGTACAGCTCAATAGTTGTGCGGTATGACTATTTTATCAATTCAGTATACTAACTTTGTTGTGACGTTCATCTACGCCAAACGTACGTTACGCCGAAACAGGGTTCACATTGACTTTAACTCTTAAATTTTTGTACACTTACTCTTTTTGAGAAGTGTAATGTTTAGTCGTTGTAATATATTTTGTTATTTGTCAGTTTTCACCTCGTTGTTGTGTCCCGAGATCGATAAGGGTGTCCTCTCGTTTACACGCGTTCTTCGTCATTTTCGCGTCATTTCATCCCTTTATGTAACATAAAAATCTAATCTTCTAGAGCGAGAAAGGTGCAAAATCCTTACGTAGCCGTTCAGCATCCGTGAGACGTACGGTCGTTGCAACCTCACCGCTTTAAATAATGTTTTTGCGTAACAGTAAAGGATGGGGCGATGGGAAAATGTCGAAGGATATGTGTAAATGTGGGAATGACAGCCTTAATGTAATTCCATTCTTTCATAAATATTGTTGTCACTTTAAATGGTTATAAATCATTTAAAAAACTTTTTTGTATTACTAAGACGTATAAAAGCAATTTTCTATTACACTGAACGGACCACTGAACATATAGGTACACTGTCATTACCAAAAAAAAAAACGAAAGAGGGTTAATAACTAATACATGCGTTATTCTCTTTTAAATATTCACCGGTATTGTTTCGGCCTTTTTTCATAAGTGTAAGTTTAACAATATTTTTAAAGTTTTCAAAACGTAGTTCAATGAGCTTGTGTGGATATTTGTTATGAAAAGTAAGACTACCACCGAAAAAAAATTATGTTATGTTTTTAATTTAATTTTTTGCATTCACAATGCAATATTTCTATCTATACTAATATTATAAAGAAGTAAAGTTTGTGTGTTTGTTTATTTGTTAAATTGTGAGGGGTAATCTCGGGATCTACTGAACCGATTGTAAAAATTCTTTCACCAATAGAAAGGCACATTATTGTTGAGTGTCATAGGCTATATTGAATGCTAGAAAAAATTTAAAGAATTTTGTCCACCCGTGCGAAGCCGGGACGGGACGTAAGATATAAAATACGTGTGTAAAAAACAACTACGCCTAGGACTACGTAGGTATCCTACCTGAGGCTCGGCTTTGTGAATGCAAAAAATTAAATTAAAAACATAATTATAGCTGGTTCCATCTTAATCGATTGTTTAATATTTGTAAAAATATTACTTTTGATGTTGAAGGTAGTTAGCGTTAAACATTGGTGGAACGATACTATAAATAAATAATAATAAATAAATATTTTTTTTTTACATTCACACCAATTAGCCTAGCCCAAAGTAAGCACTGTAAGGCTTGTGTTATGGATGCTAGGGTAACGGATAAACATACATATATAATACATAGATATGTAATATTCATATAAATATATATAAATATCCATGAATCAGGTACAAATGCTCGTATTTATCATACAAACATCTGCCCTTACCGGGATTCGAACCCGGACCGTCGGTGCGAAAGGCAGGATCGCTACCGTTGCACCAAACGGTCGTCAAAGCTCATACTAGCTCATAGTAGAAGTTGAAATACGTTTGTAAAATTCGACACGTTTGTCAACGTCTCGGTAGCTCAGCGGTCAGAGCACTCGCCCGGATTGCGAAAGGTCGTGGGTTCGAATCCCACCTGAGGGCTCGGAGTTGTTTTTTACACACGTATTTTATATCTTAAAAATTATGTTGTTGTTCTAAGTTTCAGGCTTCAAAAAAGAAGTTTATTCGTATTTCTTGTAGTAATTGTATGAACATCGCTCTTTTTAAAAAATGCTATAGTACTATCTTTCATACATAATATTTGCTAAGATATATTAAGAAGCGACTGTTCATATTTAAATTGTAAATAATATTGACAAATTTTTTTAGCTTTGTTTCAATAAAACTTAACAAATCACATTTTGATTTGATTATTTCAAGTGATTCGAATACCAAAATGTTGTTGATTTAATGTTGGATTATGCGTCGCTGTTGCTGAAATTGTGCGCCTGAGGTTGATTGAAAAAACTTTTTTCGTTTTTAGTTTTTTTCTTACTTTCAACTTCTCATGCGGAGTGCTTTGTCCATTTCTTTTTCATTAGGAAGAAATGACTCTTATTCTTAATGTTTGTTAAGAAAAATGAGCGTCAACTCGCTTTTGGTGATCTATCTATATTAATAAAATATCAATTAACAACCATTGTCGTTTAAGTGGTAGCCACTTAAAACCCTACGTGACTAGAAATGTTTTGAAATATGACGCCCCCAGCTTGTGTCATTCAACTTTAGTGTTCAACATTCCATACGGAGATATCGTATAAGGTAGATATCAACCCATCTCTTGTTTCAACTGTATTTCGATATTAATCTTTATTATAACCGGACATTGTGTCCACATTTCCCTTCCGGAATTATATGTATACTGTCGTTTTGATTAACAGATGTTATGGTGTATTCGTGTTTCTATTCATCTCAAACTCCAAAACTAACGGACCTTTCTGGGGTAGGTAAAGTGTAACTTAATAGATAGTTTGCAAGAAAGTTTGGTCCCAAATGTTAAACGTATTTTTAATTTTGTAATAAGTTTTATATGTTAATTAATGTTCAGGGTCATGTCAGGATCAGGGAAATAGATAGAATAGCTAGGAAGAAACAAATAGAAATATAATATATTAAAAACTGCGGAGCAAAAAGCGAAACGGATTCAAATGTATCTGATATTTTTTCTGGCGACAATGCTTAATTGTTTTGATTCACATTAGAACATAAGGCTAAAAATATGTTATAGTTCTTTTTTATATTATAATATAAGCTGCTTACTGGAATCTACATAGAATAAAAGTTCGAAAAATTATACCTGTTCATTGCATTGAGTACGGTTTTACGTAATATGGAAAATACACAAAGGTCTTGTTTGCATTTATATGCCATATTTGTGATCCCGTGTAGGCGGTCTGACATTATGCAGAGTGGAAAATTAAATTGGAAATCTTAAAAATACTTGTTCATAGAAATGATGACTTAAAACAAATATCATTGTGAAAAAGAGGTTACCCTATATTTGGAGAGGTGATTCACGACGCAGGTGAAGTGGACATCGCGACCTTGAGTCACCGTATGATTTTCTAGTGCTTGTAAGAACTCCGGCTCCAACTCGGCTTGTATCGGCATTTCACCTAATAATGAGGAAAGAATTAATAATAATAAGCAATTATGTTTGCAAACTACACACATAGGTATAGTAATAATAATAATATATTAATTCTAAAATACATACACGATGTTAAAAGTCTTAGATGTTGTAAGAATCTCAGTGAAAAATAAAATCATTTAGTCTATTCTATCATTAAAATATTATTGTATATGTATAAAGATGCACTGCGATACATATGCACTGCGTAGTTATGAAATTATAGATAGGTAATCAAATTGATCATAATATTATTTTTATGAATTGAATGATTAGTGAACACTCCGATACTATATGTCATGCGCATTATAGGCATTCTACAAAACCTGGTTCTACTAAAACAATCGTTTTAATATATATGTCAGTGCAACTCAAGAAACTCTTTCTTTTCTCTTTACGATGATTTGACAGAAGCAAACAGGGTCCTGAGTTACTCAACTATGAGCATATTAGACTGGTTGGTAATAAACGGCCAATCTATATGGATGAGCTACCTATTTCACATGTAAGTTACCTTGTAAAATTCATGATTTTCTCAAAAAAACATGATTTTGAGTTCTGTTGGACTATTTACCACTTGCCTTGGAGGGATGCTTCTTTGTAAAAATCTGTAAAATTGTGCCTTACTAGCCCACCTACGTTATTTTCTGTAATGGGTTGATTGGTATGTCCAGACCTAAATCCTTACAGTTCGAGTTCGGAAACTCATTTAGGTTATTAAAAATTTACGTCACTCAGCTTACCGGATTACACTTTTCATAGTTTATTTTGGTTCATGCCAGTCCCTTATATCCCATTATATCTATGTATGGGGTGGGATCGATTAAACAAAACTTAAAATTGGAGTGCGCTGAGCTAGCAATTCTTCAAGTTATGTTCTGGAAACCTTGTATCTACGCCTCCAGTAAACGTGGAATGCGAGTTTTTCACAGTAAGACAGATAATAATACCGTGAATGCTCCTTCGTAAACATTCTATCTTGTTTACGAAGTTTTTGTTGTTGTTTGAAACTATTATATCAACGATGATGGCGTGTTGATATTATATGCCGAGCGACACCTTATTTTGTCCACAATTCAAATAATGTACAACATGGGTTATAAATCAATATATTACTCACAGCTCAAAACTGTATAAAATGATACATAAAATTAGGCTTCTTTAACTATGTGCTTACAAATTTTACACTCACGCACACACATACACAAGCTCTCTCACACACACACACAAAAAATTGAGATACAGCATTTATATCTTTTTGAAGATTGATTGTATTTTCGTCCCTTCCTATTCGTAGAAATAGTTGAAGGTTATTCCTAGACCTATATTTATTCCAGTCGTCGTGTAGTAGTTTTCGGATTCAAAACACCTAATATTACAAATTGACGACGATTCTTGAGCTTATCAATTTTCACCAATTTTTTAAGTAGAATATAATCTACCAGATTAAACGCTTTTTCAAAGTCCAAATAAGCAACATTTACTTACCTACGACAGTCCATTTCAGAATAAATGTACTTTACAAGTTTCGTAAGATAGGTAAAAGTTGATCGCGCATTACGAAATCCATGTTGACTATTATGCAAAGGATTACCGGACAAATACACATAATTAAACAAATGACGACCGCACTGCGATCGACTCATAAAAAAAGATGTAAAGAATGATGTCTGGGTAAAGCTTTTAGCTTTTTGGGTTTGGTGTGACATATAAAAGGTTTCAGTGCTCAGGGTTATTGGCCGATTGCAAAGTGAAATTTTACATATGCAACAGTGGGATAAATAGAACAGACATACAACCCTTGGTCAAGAGCAAAAAGATTCCTTCGGGATCCGTCGATTATCACGTCGACTGCCCAATTGAAATTAGATCTTTTTAATGGCGAGATAGATTGTTCCTGTGTTAGAGATAGAATAAGCCATTTCATCCAGAAAATCGAACTCAAGTACAGTGAGAATGCATCGGCAAGAGTTTGCCCTACTATGAGTTTACAACAAATGTGAGAGAATCAATGAAATGCCTGTTCTTTCGCTACAAGTTTTGGGAATACATCATGTATTCCCAAAACTTGTATGGCTTGTAAATAATATTTTTTTTAGGAGTTGCGTTGTCAATTAACATAATGTAATGTCACCTATAGTTACTGTTCAACAATTTACCCCCCGCTTTTTACTTTTTTATGTGGAATTACCTAAACTTTGAATTTCTTTCAATCTCGTCCGTATACTATGCTAGATAAATATTTTTGAAGTGATTTTAAGCTAACTATTTTTAAGGGGCGAAGGTTATTAAATGAATTCGTAGTTTAGATTAGAATAGAAAGAGATAACTGCTGAGTTTGATTCAATTTACAAAAGTCGCAATAGTGTTCAAGTGGTTGAAATTGTGTTTTAACTTTAACACTACATGACTTTATTTTATAAACTAGTATTACGACATATAATATTTTCAATACAACTCAAAACATTAAAATATTCACTATCATTATTGCAGGGTGGAAAATTAAAAACCACAACACAGTAATTTTAAAGTATTCGTTTTCGTAATAACACATATTAATTTCTTTGGATCAGCTAGGCCGTAATAATATGGATTGAATAGATTTCGTGTACAGTCAAGTCTTTTTAAATAATTTATCATATAAGATAGCATCGAATAAAAATGCAAAAAATATATGTATAAAATCATAAAATGAAATGGCTATTTCATTTTAATCGATTGTCCAAACATTTTGTAAAAATATTTTTTTGAATACTAGAGGATGTTCCTCTCATTGATGAGACAACGCTCTGGCCTACAGCGTAAAAAGAAGAAAGGTACTAGAAAATTTCGACAGGTGTTCACAATGCTCGAACCGCTAGCTCAATTGGGATAACACTGGTCCGGACATCTGAAGGGTTCGATTCCCGCCTGAGAATTTACTGGTGAGCCGAGTCGATTTTTCTAGTATTTTTCTGTTAAAATAAGTTATCATTCAATTTTTTCTTGTTTTCGGCATGTAAAGTCCATACCACAAGGCTTTAAGCGAGTGCTTTCCGAACAAAAAATAGAAATCACTCAATATTATCAAAATCGCCAACATCTTTAAGGGCAACATCGTGTCCAGAAGAGACAGAAATTTTCTCCTAGTTACCCAAAAGAAATAGATAAAGTATTTCTGTTTCAGAGGACAATTGGCTCCTTCGAAGTTGCACCTGACCCCGTGACGCTTAATATAACCACTATGTGAATTCCCAATTGCATTTGGATTCATAGCTTGTTTGACCCTGAAATGTTTTATTGTTACCCGGCTGACTTTGATTGATCTTTACCGATGCAGAGGTCCTAAGCCTTGTTTTTTTTTATAAACTTTTCCGATTCATTTTAAAACTCAGATATCAATTGTCAGTTTTAAGTGCCGTCGGCGACAGTGACATTTTGGCATTCTAACTCAGAGATCGATTGTTGATGGTTTCGGTAATCGTGTCATTAGATTGTTGGCTTGTATTCAAAAGAAGGATAACGGGCATATTTAAGTTACTTAGGTAATTTTCTGCGACGAGATACGCACAGCTAGGAACGTTAAACGTAAGTTGCATAATTCTCCGCATTCAGCCCAGCACTTTATGAAAAAAAAACTAATTATAAAATACTATTAATAGCATATATACGCCATGGAGCAATAATCTTTATCAACTTCGTGATTACACACTGCGCAAGTTGCTAGAATATCAGCGTCTTACTTTAAAATATTAGAAAAAGCACGGTGTAGATTTGACCGCCAACATTTTGTTTAGTAAGTAAGTTAACAGAGTGGTCGAAAAGCGACATTATCAAGTATAAATGATTTTTTTGTAATTGTAAAGCTTTAGACTGTAGCCAATTAGCATGCTAATGATTGACGGTTAATCTAGGGTCGATTCTTCCCCATAGCACCGGTGTTTAATACTCTTAAGACTATTGGTATAGTCAACAAATTGGCACTTCTAACGGTTAAAATAAAATTAGCGGACAATATTATGTTTTTCACTTATCGTCTACTAGTCTAGAATAAAACATCACTATTTCAAAAATATTTTTAATTAGAATCCATTAGTATTTCAGTTCGTTATGTATGAAGTAAACACACTTGATCTTGATGTGCGTCGTAGTTATCTTAAACTTTAAAATATTTTTTTTTATATTTAAATATAAAAAATGGAGAATATCGGTGAGCATGCAAATGGCATCAGTACCATCTAAAAACTGTTTTGGTAATCGTTATCTTGTAGCTTCGATAACGTGTACTCGTTATTTTATTTAACTGACTGAAAGTCTTACCTTTAATTTTTAAATAATCCTTTATAAATTATTATTGCCCGCTGATCAACATGTAAGTGCTATTGTCCGCTTAGTTTTGTTACTGTATACGACAACCAACGGTTACTTGACAGGATCAACTTAACAGGATCAAGAATTTTCATCTTTATGTTTTCAACCACTCACACACGTGTTTATAAAACCGACTATTCGATTCCATACCGATTCCATCACTTGTAATAATTTATAAAAATTAGTTATATACCAACGGTTAGTTTGATCGAGCGTGGGTAAACCAACCTTCGAAGCCAAACGAGGTTCGAGTCTCGGCAGGGTAGATGTTTGTGTGAAGAATACGAATATTTGTAGCTGGATCATCGTTATTTGTATATACTTCTACTAATATTATATATATATATATATACACACACACATATATATATATATATGTGTGTATGTGTGTGTGTATATAATATATATACGTATGTATATATATTACATATAACGTACGTTCAAAAAATCAAAAATTGAGATAAAGGTGGATTAGAACAGAACACATCAATTTACTCGTACCTATAACATCTTAATGCTTGCAATAATATGAAGCTGGGATAACTACATATGTTGCTCATCTGTGTAAGGTATATGTAACAGAAACAGTTTTTTCCTTACACTGAAAATTTCTAGGCTTGTGTTTTAACTCTTTTTGAACACCATCTCCTCATATGTATGTCTATTCTTTACCCTAATATCCATAACACGAAAATTACAAAATAATCGAAGAATTAATATCTCTCAATACATTGTTTATGTGACAAAATTTATTGCAAAATGTTTGTAATAATCTATTTTTGTTCGATGTGAACTTAACCTTTTACTATTAATATGTGATATTTTACAAAATAAATTGCTTCTAAAGTTATCGTTCAATGAGCTTCATTATATTTTGATACAGGCAGCTCTTGAATTTTATTATTGGTTAACTTTATGAGCGGCAAGCCACTTAAACCCGCTTCCAGAAATTTGATAATAAATTAATATTCCACTTTCTACAACGTTTTAACCAGGTGAGTATCTTTAAATAACGTAGGGTGATAGGAATTTTGAGATATTTAATTGGAACTTTATATTGATAACTAAATTAGTAATTGTTTTGATAATAAAAAATATTCTAAAATATATAATGGTGAATTACTCATGTTAAAATTTAAAAGTTAAAGTATTAATATCTATATATTCTTTTAGTGGGTAAATACGCAGTAGTACGCTTAGAGTTAAGACTGTAATCTTAGTATTTGAGTTGCGGAAAATATATAACCATGTTTTAGTACTAATAATTTGCTTTCTCATTAAGTACGGGAAATATTTTCAATCTTAACTATTTGTATTAATTTATTAGCAATACAGAATACATAAAACTTACATACCTGTTACGAAAACACTGAAAAACGTAGCCAGCCACCAGGCTGCTTTTGTTGACGGAGGAATCATGTGTTTTTGAATATGATGTCTGTAAGAAAAGAAAAATACAATTATTAAAAACTCGCGACCCGCCCTGGGAAATATAGTTGTAGAGCATTATTGTGCTCATGCACAATAATGCTGCAATATATGTTTTGTCTATAGTAGGATCGCATCAGCTTGATGCAATGAATATGTGGATTAGAAGAGTAATGTAATATTTATACTACTTAAAGTATTTTAATGTTTTAAATTGTATTTTATTAAAAAGATGTAATAATCATGAAAACAAAATATTTCTTTGTATACAACGTTGATAATTTCTGTCTAATTACGTGTAAAAACAAACATATTTTGTGAAGAAGTGCAATTTCGAGTGTACTATATGAATTCTTGGTGAAAACAGTTTCACCAGTTCTGTTGCCAGTTCCTATTGTACATTTGAACAAAAGTTGTTTTAAATTTATTACTTTGAATCATGTACCGTTGCATAGTTTTATAAGTGGCCACGATTTTATGAGCGATGCATTGACTTCATCTGCTATCATTCCCCTAGTTTAACAGACTATAGTTCGGGAGGCAAAAATAATGAAGCCGATACAGCCGATCATTATTTTAAATTTTTGCTTTTTTTTCCACAATCTTTTATCGTAAGAAATAATCTATTTTTGAGGTGTTTCATTTTATTTTATTTTATTTTTTATTCATTTTTATGTATTATTTACCATGTATTCTGTGTTTTATTAGTTGTAATTAGTTTGAGTGTATTAAAGAAAACTCGACATCTGAGATTTCTTATATGCAATGTTTACAGTGGTATAGTTACTTAGACACTAATTTAAATATGAGTGATATTTTATATATGATTATTATTGAGCTCATTGAACTAATGCTGACGCCGCGCTATGTGCGGTGTAAACCGTAACCGTAACATCGGCGAAAAAAAAAACATATTAAATAATAATGAGTAAAAAAATTCTAATATGTAATTTATTTGCGAAGCTAATAAAGGTGTTTCTTTCTTTTTTAAATGGGTAGTTCTTCCACCTTACAAAAGTATTGACTGCTATGCCATAGTAAAGTCACTTTTTCTATCGGATCTCACTTTTGCTAATAATAAATTTATTAGATGTTTTACTCGTGCGTCCAAGACCATCTAAAAACATTTTTCTTTAATTGCTATTACAATATTTTGTCATAAACTTACTTTTGTTTAGAATTCAAGCGACATTAAATTTGGATCTATCATTTATCTAAATACTCAAACATAAAACAAATATTCCACCTTAAAAATTTACTCTAAAATACATTAAAACCAACACAATCGCAACCTTCAAGAAATCCCAAATAGAAAAAGAAATATTTTCCAGTCGTCACCTCCATTCGCATCAAAATTCTGTTTATTATATTTGTTGCTATGCGCGTTTATTTTTTTATTTTTCTACGACCTTAGATAACTTAGTCACCCTCCGGACACGGAAAATCCTCATGGATACCTAACAGCCGGCTCTGCGGCTACCTATAAACTACCAGCGGTTGGCTTGTACCGGGAAGAAGCATTCATCCGTTGCGACCGCCCTTCCAGACAGGAAAGGCGTGAGTGCTACTCGCCTAGTCGAGGTTGCGCATAAGAAGCGTCGATCAGCGCCTAAAAGGGGTGTCGATCGGGAGAGAGAAATGTCAGGTCGTCTGACTCCTAGAAAACCCCCCATTTTAGTCAACAAAGAAGAGAACTGGGCTGGCCTGAAGGGTGGGTATGGCGGGTTTGTTGACGGAGTTCCGAGCCTCTTAGAGGTGGTTTAGGTTGGGCGAAAGCTGATTGGGTGAAATTTTGGACTTTGAATACGCGTGCGTTATCGCTCGGCGCAGGAGTGATCGCGTCAAGCGAGTCCTGTCATCCGTATAAGAATCGTGCTTGAATTTATTTTCGCGCGCGTAAATTTTTTGCTATATCTCCTAAGATATTTATTAAAACTATATAGATCAAATTATTGTGCATGAAACGCTTAAGGTTACTAACGTATTTAAAACTATTGTATCCTTGTCGCGTCTCTATATATCTATGAAAATATGATGAATATACGTAAACACTATGACACTTTTATAAAAAAAAGTGATATTCATTCAATTAATACTCGAAACAAGAATAAACTTGCTGTTCCAAGTTTCAGACTTCAAAAACAAGAGTCTAATTTTGGGTAGAGGTTTGACTTTTTAAAACAAAGTTCCACACAAGCTGGCTGAACTACCCTTTAACATTTAAAAATATTGTTTAAAATGCACTCATGTAACAAGGCTATTATGATATCGGTGATTATTTAAAACACAAAAATGCCTTGAGTTAAAAGCCTTGTTTCTATTTATTAATATTATTTTGTAATGAGAGATGGTAAATGTATAAAATCCGTTTTGTGTAAAAGTTAAATTTTCTTATAATTCTTGGTAGTACAAGAAAAGTTTACTTAAATTTATAACTAAATCTGTAATGGAACACAAAAAAGGGAAAAAAATACACCCATTCCCATGTTCCATGGCGTAGTTTTGACGTTTCATACACGCATCAATGCTCGTATTTATTAAAAAATATTTTATTTATTAAAAAAAAAGTCTGACAGTAAGTTTCTGAAGCTGCTATTCCCACACCAGGCTAGGCCTGTATTGACGGAATCTTTATGTGAGGCAGTGGCGGATTACCCCCTAGGCACACCAGGCACATGCCTAGGGGCCCCGGTGTAGAAGGGGTTTCTCCTCCTTTAGTCCTCCGTTTAGGAGGAGTTCAGTGACATACACACTCACAGAAGAATTATATATATAAAGATATACCGTCAACCGTTATTGGTTTGCCCGCTTCCGTTCTGGAAATTTTGACCCGAAAAATGAACCCCGTGGTCGTCCGTAAGCTTTGGTCGACAATGACGAAATAAAGGCGATTGTGGAAGCTGATGAAACTCAATCTACGGCTGAATTAGCATCAGCTTTTGACGTTTGCATCAAAACAATAGTGCTCCATTTGCGTCTAATTGGCAAGGTAAAAAAGGTCGATAAATGGGTACCCCACGAACTCAATGATCGCCAGCGCGAAGTATGCTTCGAGACGTGGCTTGCACTGCTCAACAGGCATACAAATGAAGGAATTCTGAACCGCATTGTTACTTGTGACGAGAAATGGATCCTGTTCGACAATCGTAAGCGCTCAGTAAGTTGGTTGGACCCTGGTTCAGCATCAGGGCCAGTTGACCTTAACGAAAACTTACCCCTAGAAAAATGATGGTCACTGTTTGGTGGTCTATCGTGGGTGTAATACATCACAGCTTCTTACCAAACGAGACGAACATTACTGTAGATGTGTACTGTGAAGAACTGAATACAATGATGGAGAAGCTCGCACGTTCCAAACCAGCTTTGATCAATCGTTCGACACCACTGCTCCTCACCGAGCGCGACCTCATGCTGCACAGCAGACGGTCTCCAAGCTACAAGAGCTGAGGTTGGAAGTTCTCCGGCATCCGCCGTACTCACCAGACCTTGCGCCTACAGACTTCTATTTTTTCTAGAATTTGGATAACTTCTTGGCGGGAAAAAATTCAATATCCGAGAGGCAGTACAAAATGCCTTTGAAGAATTTTTTGCATTTCGTCCAGCTGATTTCTTCAAGAAGGGCATCAATAAGCTATCAATGCGTTGGCAAAGATGCATTAATTGCATGAGTGATTACTTTGATTAATAGAAATAAAAAATATATAAAAAAATACGCTTAATTTATTTCATGAAAAATGGCAATTTTATAGGTAAAGACCTAATATAAGCAGTTTATATATCAAATCTAATGATAATGTGACAGAAGTATATTTAACAAAAAGAGCCTCATTACTAGTAACTCGGGAAGGCTTCTTAACTGCCAGCCACAATAATCTTTGGTAAACAAGAAACAGATCAACAGAAACGTCCTATGAAAGGAAATGAATGATGATTCGTATGTTGATAATTCGATTCTCATATAAATGCGAATTTGCACACATCTCCAAACTTTTTGGAGAAAAAAGCTTTAAGAACTTTTTCTGTCCTATATAATTGAAGAGATATTTCGTATTTTGTATTTATTTCGTTTCTTTGATACATAAAAAGGCAAAAACAAGTGTGGACAACATCACAACGTATCAAAAAAATTTATAATATCTCGTTGATATTAACTTTCAGTTGAAAATCTATTGTGAAAACTTTACATTTTTGATAGATCAATGGCTTATCTGTTGGTAAGTATAACAAACATACGACGAAATATTTTCTCAATAGAGATATATTTAACTGAAAGACGTGTGATTCTTTTTATTTTAGGTTATTACCTAAAATTAAAAAAAAACGCACGCAAGTACACAGAATACATGGTAAATAATATGATGTGTTGTTTTCTGTGTTCTCCTCCTCTCTACTTGTATAGGAATATAAAAAGGCATAGTTATGATTTTACTATATGAAGTATTAAAAATAATATTACAAGTAACATCAATTTCTGCCTCTTGACTATCATTTCACGTCTTTGATCTTTAGATCCTAAGAAATCCGGTGAATGAGCTTCTTATTTTACGATATAAATAATGTTACTAAAGGGAGTAGTTTACTCTTAAAACAGATCTGTAATCACATCGCTGTAATTACATACGGTATTAGCTTGATTGTATCAACGTGAAGTTTGTGTAGATCTCATTGGTTTGCTTTAAGAAAGTTTGTCTGAAACGTGATCGGTGTGTCGATATGCTCTCTAATATGTCGAAATTAAGTGGAACTAGTATGTCGAAGCGATCTTTCACTCGGGTGGAGTTTCTTATTACCTACTATTTTTAATACTGAACAGAACTATAATGTAAGCGTTGCAAATTATGACTTGATAAATAAGGAGTTACTTGTAAAACTTAGTCGATGTATCCACTTGGGTCAAAATATACATTTATCCAACTTTTACAAAATATGGTTATCTTGAGTGATCAAAAATTTATCTCGGGCTTAAAAAAAACGTGAAATGTACGCTTAAATGACTCGTCGCCCACGCGGTACAGGGGCTCGGGCGTACGGCGGTAAGGCGACAATGGGGATAGAGCGCGGGCGGCAGGCAGGCATAGTACTCCCTTTCCCTCCTTTTTCCGTACTCCCGCGTCCCTGTAACGTGCGAGCGAAGACTCATTTAAACGGTTAACCTATAAAAGCTATTCTTATCTTTCTTAGCACTATAGCTCAAATTATTCCAATTCACTTAAATCTTGGCGTTCCATTCTTTGCTTCAAACTCAAAGGATTTATTTTATAAGAATAGTACATAAGATTGTTACATAATGAAGATTCTATTCATAATGAAGATTCTATTCATAAAGAAGACCTTTGCTTTAGCAATGGAGAGAATAATAAATGGCGTTGTAAAACTATATCGTATTCATGAGAAGTTTAGTAAATAAGTTTTCTTCTTCTTCCATCTTTGATTTAACAAAATACAAGAAGAATAATTTGCAGTTTGCTATAGTGTATCGAAGAAAACGGGGAAAACTGAAACCAGGCTCGGTTTATAGTTAAAGCGGCGGCGGCAGCTGCCAGCCATATATGTGTTTGAAAAAAAAACTGTACGGAACAAATCAATAATGTTTTACAGAATACTCGAAAGGCTAAGACTCTGCTGTGTTCAAAAGTTTCCCGTTGGAGCAACGATCACCAAACGGCTCTCGCTCAAATTTTATGGTGTTAACATTATATAACACAGTTTCTGCGTTATAAGGTTAAAGAAACAAAGATCTTTATGAATACTTAAGTACATAAAGTATCAATGTTTTTTTGCCCCCTAAATTAGTCAATGAGGCACAAAAAAAACCGGACAGTTGCAATAAATTATTGATTTTATTATTACAAATAAAATTAAATCAATGTACTAGTTATTTATACTAAGAAATAAACAATGACAAAAATCATCTAACGCATACAAAAATTGAACGCATGCCGTCTACTATCTGGGCGGCTGTGCATCCTGGGTATTATGCTACCTAGACTAAAGTTTATCATATAAAGGTCATTTTATTTACATCATTTTATTTAAAAACAAACTCTGTTACCAACTAGGCAGATGTTATGTATATCACCATAAACTATTAACTATATTGATGTTATAATGCGACCGGAAGTACGCGGGTGCCGAGTGAATTATTTACAATCGCAATAGCGCAAATACATTCATATATACAATATTCAGAACTTCAGGAATCGATTATCCTGACAGCAGGAATTTCATTACTTACCTACGATTTGAAACAAAGTAAAAAAATAGTGCAAAACAGTATAAAGTAGCGTTGTTGAAAATTTGAGCTACACTGAGCTACCTGATTAGCCTGGGTTAAAGTTTGTTGCGTCTGTTGTAGCTTCAAGTAAAAGTTACATTGTTATTTTAAGTATAGCTACCGAAGTCAAATTGAGATATCTTTAAAGGAATTTGTGAGGCATGATAAAAACACTTTTACGTGGATCATTTTGAAAGCTCCCTAGTACACTTAATTAGGCAGTATTGAAACATATTGAAATCCATACAGTTTTTGCACTGGTCGAAAATAGGGTAGTTATTTTAGTAAAATCTGTAACAACGTTAAAGCACAAACTAGTTTTATGTGGACTACATACTACATAGACTTGTGTAATAAGGAAAGTAATATTTTTTTTTTTAAATAAAGTGACGCGTATTTGAATTGCGGCAAAATCAACTTTTCCTTTTCTCTCGGTCCGAAATACAAAGAAAGCATTTGTAATTGACAGTTTCAAGTATTTTTCTCTGATAGAGGCAGCGGAAAAAAGAAAGACTTTAAAAATTAAACAACAATAAAAATTAAAACAGAAAATACTGGCTACGTAGTTTTTACCATATTTTGAAATAAATCAGTAAAATCGTGAAAAAATATTAGTAAATGCGTCTTCGTGACCTCCAGATGGTGGCTGACAAAATTTGAAATCGCTCAATTGCTTTATTGTTAGTTTTATATGTATTTTTTCGTCCCATTAAATGGATACACTCATTTATAAAAAAAAAAATAGGTTTTCCATTTAAAAGTCCTACTTTCGTTACTATATAAAAATTTGTTACTGTTATTTTAACTTACTTTAACATTATTTACATATGGTAAAACTTTAAATGTATTAATTCGGGAAACAACTGCCAATTTAAAAAAAAATGTAGCATTTTATTTTCATCATGAATTTAGTAAAAGTAAGTTATGAAAAATAGTTCTGACATACAATATTTGGTATTACAATTCATAAAGGTTTTAAATAGTTATTTTTTCTATTTTAACTTATGTTCTATGATTAAAAGTTACAAAGGTTTTCCTTTAAATCCGTTTTAAGCACGTAAGCTGACAATTAGCCTCAAATTCTGTTGCGCTTACTCAGATCCCTTCTATTCATAAACTGTGAGTACCATTTACCAGTCAGTGCCGGCGCTGACGTCGTGAGGAAAGGACAGGCTGCTCGAGACACCGTAACCGCTAGGTCATCGAGGCTCCTACCAACTTTAAGGGAATTAATCAACGCTATCGAATTTCTTTGTTTTGTCTAAGAGCCCGAAGCAATTTGTTCAATACATTTTTTCGGTATAAAAGTTATCTATTTTTTGCTGCTGTAAAGAAAAATAAATAAATAACTGAATAAAATTATAGTAAAATATTAATTTGGAAATTTTACACGGCAACCTCGCTTGGAAGCATAATTACGAGTACACGTGTTTTGTCTAAAAGCAGATGAAAGAGACCAATGAAAGATACTTTAAGGGAATCGCACTTCTCTTTTATGCAGGTTGGGGGAGAGTGTCATATGCTGTTAGTTTGAGAACTGTTATTGCGTTTAGTAGTCCTGACCATGGCAGATTTTATCTTCATTTTTATATATATCTACGAGTTGAAAAGAAATGCTCAAACTTTATAAAGTAATAAGAGTAATACAATAGTTATTTTTTTTTAATTATTAATACTCGTTACAGTATTACAAAGAGAGCTTTTATATTATTCCCCCTTAAAGTTCTTTAAGATACAAAGAAACTTTTAAATCTTGTTTGTTCTTTTGGGGACGAAGTTTCTTTTATATGAAGTTTCGTGATGAATACATCATCACTTGTTTACGATATTTTTTTATTCTGCCATATTTAAACATTGTAGTCACGTGGAGACGCGGAAGCAGTTCGTAATAAACGATTATAATTGTCCATATAGTATTGCCTAGTATTAAAAGTTTTTATTGGGAATAATTGCAGAAGGTACACAACCAACTGACACGGATTAAATAAAGTTATTGATCCTGGTAGGTTAAAAAGTTAATATTATCTTTTATTAATACTTACCTTTATATGTAAATGTCTGTATAAGTAGGTTTATAAGATATACATGTTTAAAACAATAGACGTGGAAAATAATTGAAAAGAAAAATAAACCATTCCATCAACAGGTTCCAATGTAAAAAAAGTATCAAGTTGCATAACCAAACAACTTTGGCGAGTCGATTTCTGTTCAACCTAGTGTTGCACGCTTGTCAAAGTTAAATATAGTCACGTAGTTATTTTCGCGTGCTGCGCATAGTTTGTGAGCAAGCTGCCAAAGTTACTACGGTGGCTTGAGCTCGGATTAGTTTAGAAACTGTTCTTTTTAAAAAGGATATTTTGGATGCTTAAAATGTATATATTAAGGTCTTTCGCCTTTACAAGAGTGCATTTGGTTATATGAAAACCATAAATTCAAAATGAATTGATCGACGTATCAGCTTTCCTAAGTTAAGTGATAATGTTACTCAGCGACAAAAATTATACCATTAAAAACATATAATGTACAAAAAATCCAAGTATCACAACGCATTTTTTCCCCGTTAAAGGTGCGATCTTACGTAAAATAATGTTGGATTTATGAATTATCTAGCAACTATTCAAAAACTTTAACATTAATGGTTTCCTAATAAATTATCATCCAATATTTATAGAGACAGTAATAATATTAGACATCTATATTTCTATAATAAACATATTATATACTTAGCAATCACATGGCATCACATATCACATCTACTTTTCAAAGTACTTGTAATAACTAATTTAACGCCTTAAAAAGCACAATTTAACGGGATTTACGATGCGATTATTCTTGTTTTTCTTTTAATTCTACCGATTCGACTCCTTTTAAGGAGCCGTGTTCACACACGTGATCATGTACCGCTCTCCGATATTTGATTTGGGTATGTTACTTAATAGTCAATTTAATCTATTTTTTTAAACATTAAATTCATTTTTCATTTCATTTAGTAATTTTATTTTCTCCACGTTACGAAAAGCTACTGTGTCGACCACCAATTCGGGTATTGCACCTAGAAGAACTGCCGAAAACATCTCAGGCAAGGGGACCGTACTCCATCTTAAATTTATTAATTACAAAAAGAGCTCACTACATCACTAGGTCTCACAGTGTGTGTTTATGTATGGGATATTATTTTATTCATTATGCGATGCGGAGCAGGTGGTATGATCCAACCTTCACAGGTGCAACGCTTAAAATTGGAATGATTCAATAGCGTCCCCAAATCTAATGTAATGGGGGCCCAGTGGCTAGGGCCCATGATAAATTGGCAGGAACAAGCTCGAAATAATTTGATTCTTGTTCAGTATTAAGCATGTTTATTTAAATAAATCTTTAAAATCAGGTTAACCTATGAAATCATAGTTGTAGCCTAAGTGGTCATTAAAACAGACTAAAGAATGACTAATCAGGATAACAAGGGACCGTTACTAGTTCGACCGTAATTTTTTTTCTATCGTATTTTAAATATTAAAAAATGAGCATCCAAAAATAAATTTGCTCTTTTGTAGAAGTGCTATGGTCACAAGCACGAGAAAACGACCTCTGAGGCTTATGATGAATGGCATCCCTGAATCAGACCCGCAAGATTCAATTACAGGCCAGCTGACGTGGCGTTGCTACTTTAACCAAACGGTCGGTCCTCGGCTGCGAATCCTCTGCAAATAATAATGTGTTCTCACATACGTCGCTGACATTTTTGGTAAGCATTTTAAACTCTCGCCCCATTTATTCAAAGAAAAAAGCATGAATAAAAATAATTAAAGATGTAAAAATATATAATCTTTTCAATTTTTTTTTATCACCTAAAACATACTTATATTAAAAAGTCAAGTAACTTTCGAGTGTCTAATTTAAAATTGATTTCAATTAAGTAAATAGCTGGTTGGTACAATGGGAGCGGTTTTTTCTATGCGTAGGTTAAGTAGATACTAGGAGAGGTGTTGTTTATGTGCTTCATGTCTTATTACCGTTATTTATCAATTTAGTTTGAAACTGCTGAGTTATCCGAGTTGTATTCATTTCAAATGTTTGGAAGAAAAAATTTAATACAACTTATTAGCTTAATAAATCAACACTTTAATTTCAGGCCCATGATAAAGCTCTAAATATGGTACCCTAAAA
This sequence comes from Calamotropha paludella, assembly GCA_927399485.1. Taxonomy (NCBI): domain Eukaryota; kingdom Metazoa; phylum Arthropoda; class Insecta; order Lepidoptera; family Crambidae; genus Calamotropha; species Calamotropha paludella. The sequence continues at coordinate 12,225,038 of OV656815.1, read as the reverse complement.
TTGGTCTTATCTATGGTCTCAATACAATGTATAGTAATAGAGAAGACACAATTACATGAATTCCTTTCTATCCAATTATCGAAAATGAAATAATTCCATTCGGGTTTTCGGATTTATTTCCAATCAGTATTATCGAAAGTTCTTTTCTGCGTCACTAATACCATTAAAGAAAATACAATATTATAGTAATATAGTAATTGCTTAAAGGTTGATATTTGACCGCAATTCATGTATATCAAAGACAGGGAAAAGAAGTTGTTCTCATTTTTTTTATTAATGACACTAAATCTCTTCAATAATTTTAGAACAAAATTGTTTAAAAAGTGAATTTCAAAATGTGATTATACAACTTTGTCTCTATCCCAAATGACGAACCCCATGCAATACCTTTACTACGTTTACTATTGCGAGTAAATTTGCGAGATTTTGTTTTATTTATATAAAAGGTATTCAGAAGTCAAATTAAATAACAATTTATTGAACTGCTAGATTCCACATTATAATAACCCAACGTGAGTCTTGGTGGCGCCACGCAGATAAATTCAGTCGCCGCAAACGCGTAGATAGTTTCATTTCATCTGAACAGCAATCAGTATACATGGGCCTAGAAATAAATATCCTGGTGGGGTAGAACTAATTGCTGAGCTATCTGTATTGATGGCACACTACCGATACAGGGATCAATGTAAATTATCTACCCTCCGTCCGCACAGAACGATTATCGTATATCACTCTTGTGTTTTATTCGGTGTGACTCTTCGACTTTATGAATCGTAAACAGGTTTATGAATACTTTTTGGCCGATAGTTTTTATTTCGCTCGATCGGGCTTAATATGGGTAAAACTTAATTCAATTACATGTTTTACTTTTGGATTTTCATATGTATTTTGCGGTTACTCTGTCAAATATATGAAAATTTGTTTCATGTATAATCGAATTAAAATCGAAGGAATCCTAACAAAGTCTTAGAATTACGTAGTAAGATTCTACGCTAATCCACTTTCAGACTAAGAAATAATTTCTTCGTCGTTTATTTCTAAAAAAATATGGATATTTAAAACAAATATAACATACAATGATATCAATATCAATGAAGAATTGAAATCCTTATTTATTTACCAAACTAAATTGTAATGACTATGTTACTATTTAATTTATAATAATATAATTTAATATGTTACTATTTAGTTCTAAATAAAAAAAGGATGTATGTACTAGAATAATATCGTTTAAGATAGCATAATAAAAAATGTATTTTCGGTTTCCATATATTACAATGGAATTTAATAAACGTTGGAAATGATTGCAACAGACAGGCAGCAATTAAAAGTTTCCGGCATAAACTATGATTAAAAATTGAAACAGAGGCAACTGTCATACAGCTTACAATTTAGTTAGAACTTTGGAAACTTCGTCGTAATTTGATAGCTGTAGCTCCTTATAGTAGTACATTTCTGTGTTACAGTTACTAGGCCAAATTTTAGAATCCTTTATGTAAAGGTAACGAACTAAAACGTGTATAAGTCTTTAAAGTGGCTCCTGAAAATACCTTAGTTTGTTTAAATCTACCATGTTAAACAAACGTGTTAAATTAATCTGGTATCTCCCCGAAGGCCTGAACTTTTGTGCTTACCGAAAAAAAATAATTAAAGATCACGTACGGTGTTGAGGACAGAAATGCAACTTCAGATGACGTTAAAATAAATGCTGGAACGTTGTTTACAGTTCAGTTGACTTAATGGTAATTAACAAAATGTTACTATAGTGTTCAAGAATATATGCCCGGTATGTACACTTATAATTTCGCTGACTAAACATTTGCACATCTGGTAGACTACACTGTCTCATTATCTGTATTCCAACTTTGAATAACTGTATTCTGGCAAATAAATAAATAATATTTGATTATAAGGAAAAGTTCATCATAAAGGCAGTACCATTTGATAATGTACCGACGGAAGAAAATTATAAAAGTATATAAGATCTATCACTAAATACCTATTTTGCTTCTGTATGGTAATGACGAAAATTGAGGCAATCATGACATGAGTGTACTGAAAGTGCTTAGAGTCTCATTTTTCCCTTGAGCGCTTAGTGCACCTGGAATTATTAGAATGTATTGCCTGTTGATCCACCCTTTTGATTGCTTTAATTAATCAGAGCAGGTTTTGTAATTCCTAAGTATTTTTTGACGTTAGGCGATGAAGTTTATATCAAATGTTCGAGGGTTTCTATTAGTATCACCTACTTGATAGAAGTGTACTTCTGATCTACCACAGGTAAACAAACATGAAAATGGTATAAAAGATCAATTTAACTAAGGCTGCATTCATACAAGTAGCTGTTTGCATTGATAATACAAAAAATAAATAAGTTAACCAGTAGAATCAATGCCAAATGTATAATCTCCATTGTGTGTCATAAAACTTCTTTCTTTCAATAGCATAGACAAGACAAAAAGAATAGACGCGACAAAAGAATACTTTGGAGACATATTAAACGTTGTCCTATTATCGTTCTTTCAATTATCAGTACGTCGGACACAACTATTGTGAAAACAATAGTGTATGCCCTTACGACAGATAAAAAATAACAGACATATTTCGCTTTGTTTGATATCATAAAATCAACATATCCGCAGTGAAATCTGGTAAAACTTTTTGCAGAATTTAAAAAGAAATAGTATTGAAGGGCACATCATCGAAGCGTTGTTCTCTTGTTGCTATCTCTTTTGCCGACAACATGTGTTTATTTTGCTGCATGTGGATTGAAAAACAGAAAAAATTAATAAGCTTATAAATAAAAAAAACATTATCCAATGAAAGTTGCACTTATGGATAGCGTTATAAAAAATTAATGTGAAATTTATGTAACGATCGCAAAATTTCTTACGGCATCAAAGGAAGATGCAACCACAATAACAAATAAAATGAAAATACAGTTTTGCGAATTAAAAAGAACAAACAGAAATTTAAAGGATAATCTTATTGCTATAAAAACAAAAATGCAGTTGTTGCACAGAGATATCCTGATTTCAAATTTTATAGAAATTCTTCGTTAATATGCTATTCAAAGATTTCGTCCTTCAGTAGACTAAATTCACCCGGGAGATTTCATAGAATATTATTATTATATTACATTTGGTCCGCTTAATTCACCTTGTGGAATTTCTTGGCATATTTAAAGGCTAACCACTTGAAGTACCAGGACTACATACTTACAGAGTAGTACTTATAATTGGTTGACACGAACCAACGAGCGCCACCATAATTATTATTTTTATAACTTCTTAGTCAGGCCTTTAAAAATCTAACACAGCCATAATCACTATTTAATACCTACGTGTCAAATTTATTAAAGAAAAATTATTAAAATATAAGAGGTATTTTTTGTGATTAAATCTGTTTGAAATTTTTAAATAATTATTTCACAAAGAAAATATAAATCTAAATTTATTGGTGGCGCCAATTAACTCGTGCCCTTAAACTCTTCAGTTTTCTGAGGTAGGAAACGTACCTCAATTACATTGAAAATTTATTTATCGCAAAAAGTAATTCTTTGGAAGAAACGGTTTTTTTCAAGAAAGTATAGTTTATAATGTCTAGCAAGAAAAAAAAATATACTTATTATTATTAACTTAATATTGTTATTTTATTTTGAATAAGAAAACTAAGTATACAATTTATTCACTTAAATGAGTCAAATGAATTGAAGGCGTTAACTTTACTTATTGACCATTTAATTGATGTTGCCGCGTATAATTCATTACAATCAATAAAGTAAACGTGTTCCAGATTTATGAAATTATTCTCTCACAACGCTTTAGAGGTAAATGTAAGAACCTTTGATCACCACTTATTGAAATCCCCTACAGTGTTGAGGAAATGAAAGTGAGTTTATTATTTTTCCTTCTATTTATTGCGATAAATGTACAGTAACGAAATACATATACATATATCCATGGATAACATGACGATATGACGAATTTTGATACTACAACTAAAACTTATAAATATGTACTACATTCAAAACATCATATCCTTATAAAACGCTGGAACCAGTATTACCATCAACTTAACAGTTTCTTTATAAAGTTCGTTATAATTAAAACAAAAAAACATCTAAACTCAATGTGATATTGAAGTTAATGAAAATTTTGGTCATGGTATTTTAATGGACAGCTGAAGATCCCAAATGATGAATTGTTGATTTTTTTAATTTACTGGACTGCAATAAAAAGTTTCTATTGCATACAAATTTATTGATACTGCGGTAAAGGCAATAAATAGTAAATATTTACGGGCTTTAGGGTGACACAATATTATTGTACATAAGTGAGATGCCTTGGTAGGAACGTTAAGACAGAGTTCACTTACCAATGAGATGCGGTCATATATATTATGACACACATTATTAAGAATTGCAGTAAAAATGCGCTTTATGTAATACCAAGGACTTTATATTTGTCGCGTTGTTGCAAGTAGACAGTCGGATATGGTAACATTAATAATATAATGCATAGATCGTAAGCACCTGTTCTGTACAGTTTTGAGAGCTATACAATGCGCGCAGCCAAAGATGAGACTTGCCGGATCACGTGATTATACAAACCTGCACGTTATTACCTGCGCAAGATCGCCTCTACTAGCATCTGTCAGGTCTCATCTTTGGCTGCGCGCATTATAACAAATTACCTATATATTAACATTTCACCTTTCAATATGCGCACTCACTTTAATTTTATCTTTATTCATTTTTTTCACCCAAGGTTGCCTGGAATATATAGCTATTTATCAATAAGGCCGTCTGTTTGTATAATTTTCTTTGTTGTACTTGTCTTTTGACGTGATAACGTCTTATAAATCGATGAACGCTAGCTGCACGCACGAAAAAGCAAGACTCATTGTCACGTTTCATCATAGTCGTTCTGCCTGAGCTGAGCGTGCAAGCGAGAGCGCGGAACAAGCGATAGAGAGGCACAATCGGCCTAAGCGTTCGGCTTGTTTCATGTATCTCTCTATTCCACTCGATCGGCCGATGCGTCCAAGTAGAAGAGAGACAGCGGCGGCACACAACCTACACGTGAACTGTTTTGTCAACTGTTTATAAAGTGAAGTGAAAAGTTAATGTGCTTTCCATTGTTTATTGCAACAACAATTGCGGAAAAAAAGGTAATTAGTTCGTGCATTTTAAGAATTTGATTAGCGATATAATCTCAAATATTTGTCTCATTGTCACGTTCCGTAATTGTCACGTTCCGCCTGAGACGAGCGTGCAAGTCAGAGTGCGGAACAAGCGATATAGAGGAACGATCGGCCTAAGCGTTCGGCTTGGGACGCATCTAACTCTCTTCCACTCCATCGGCCGATGCGTCCGAGTAGACGAAAGACAGCGGCAGTGTGTGCTGCCGCTGTCACCTACACGTGAACTGTTTAGTTAACTGTTTATAAAGTGAAGTAAATTGAATACTTCTAAGTATTATACAAAATAATGATAATTCAGTAATAACAATTCAATTCATAAAAGTATGCAATTTTTCATCAATGTTTTCTTTTGACGTTAATTGCGTGAATAACGTGATTTAGTCTGTGATTCACATTTTCGATTTGCATGTTACATAGTTTGGACATGTAGAGAGCATGGACAAAAGCAGATTGACAAGACAAATATATGAAGTAAATGTTCATGGGCAAGGCGGTAAAGGCAGACCAAGGCGAACTGTCAGGAAATAGAGGATGTCTTGTAAAAAGTCCAGGTCAAAAGTAGCATTAACCGGCGAGCTTGTATCAAGAGGCTCATGAGAATTAAAGAAACAAGAGCTGTATGCCAGGATCGTGGTAAGTGGAAATCTGTGATCTCTACCTACTCTGCGGGAAAAAAGCGTGATTTTATGAATATATGTATGTTACATAGTTGGTAATTAAAAGAACTATTAGTTATTATCTCAGTGAATGTAATACTTTTACATTTGCTAATAGTCAAACTTAATTTATTATCAAAACAATAAACAGACAAATGGCTGAAATAATCTAATCTGAAATAACCTTCAAATTTGAGATATAAAATGCGCATGTAAAAAACGACCACGCCTCCGAGCCCTCAGCTAGGATTCGAACCCACGGCCTTTAGCTATCCGGGCGAGTGCTCTCACCGCTGAGCTACCGAGACGATCAGCGGAGGTGTGGTCGTTCTTTACATGCGTGTTTTATATCTCATAGAAATATGGAATTGTGAATGCAATAACTAAAATTAAAAGCCTTCAAAATTGTTAAATGAATAGAAAATTTTTAGGTCGTCGGGATCCAATAGGGTACTATAAATTTTAATATTTGCGGTCATCCTTAAGAAATAATATGAATGAAAATGGGCCTAGTGTTAACCCTGTGGTGCTCCTAAGCTTATGGAGATACAATCTGATTCACGACTATCGATTATAACCTTTTGCGTATGATTACTAATATTGGATTTCAACAATAGCTATATATCTTGTCGAATACAGTTATAGGCTAGTTTTTCTAGAAGTATCTGGTGGTCCACTGTCACGTATATAATACAATGAAACAAATAGATGGTATAAATCTGTTTATGTTCCATCTATTTGTTTATTGGCATTAATATTGTTAAGTAAATGCATCACATACATAACTAGATTAGTCACAGTTGCCACTTATCGAATCCCTGGTGCTTTGGATAATCATATTATGCAGTAATGGAAAAATTATATCATGCACCAGTTTTTTAAATAGTTTGGCTAAAACGGAGAGAATGGAAATGGGACGATTATTCTCAATATTCGATTTATCACCAGTTTTATGAACTGCGAAAATTCACATACATTTCCAATTGGTAGGATTTTTTAAAACGATTTATAGATGAGTATATCACGCATGGGATTACGATGTTTTTCTATTTTACATTTTACATATCATGTGTTTTTATATTATTGTTCTGACTTATCTTATTATTTACACCTACTTATTAAAAAGTAATTTATTTCAATGCTGATTAATAGAAAATCTTGCGTCACTATAACATTCTGGCACGATCTTTTTTATACTTTTTGTAAATAATTTTTAAAATGCATTTACTAAACACTCCAATTAATAAGAACACATCTTCTCGCAGATTGTAGCTAAGTGAATTAAATTGCTCGCCATATATAATTGCTGTTTATATGTATAAAAATACTTTCCTATCAATAATTTTTACCTTTTTTAGTATCCTGTAGAGTCATATATTGCAGTTATGACTTTGTCTTTTAAGTACACACTTCACAATTTAGGAATCAAAAATATACTAATACAAATAAGTCTACTAAAATATCAAAAATAAATCTCAAGACCGTTTATAAATGCGGACTTCATTGACTGTAATCTTATTTCGAAATGCATCAAATTTTCAGCTGGTTTCTAATCCAATCAAATTCAAACGTCAATATATGATTCCTTTCACATTTAACCACGCGTCGCTTAAGCTATCACAGAACCCTCCACGTACTTTAAAATACCGAGACAGTCAAATATTATCTCTTTTGGAAAATTATGAAACAATTTGCGCTGTGTACTGAAGCGTGATAACAAGTCCATTAAATTTATCGTTCAACCACGTTTTCTTTCACTCCATGTTTAGAGTATAACGGTCTAATAAATTATTGTGAAGCTTACCTTAATAAATCCAGTTCGAGTCAGAATCTCGAGTCTCCATAAATTGTTAAATAAATCGTTTGAACAACATCAGCTGTATCTGTTCTGAATCCGTTGGTGTCGAATTATATTCCCTAAATATTTAAATAGTATAAGGTCCATGTGTGTATTAGGGATGTTGCGGATGTGTTTTTTTTCACATCCGCGGATGCGGATGCGGATGCGGATTTTAAGAGGCTCACATCCGCGGAAGCGGATGCGGATGCGGATCTGTACAAAAAACTTAAGTGTTGGTTTGGTAGGGTAAAAAGCAGTAATATTTATCCTTTGTTTATCTATACATATAAATAAAATTGGAGTGTCTGTTTGTAATATTGAAATAACCGTTTTTTACTACATGCATATATATACGGTACGGATACGTACACACACCAAAACTACATTTTTTACAATTTTTGTCTGTTTGTCTCTCTGTTTGTATGGGCTAAACGCTGAAATAGCTGGACCGATTTTGACGGAACTTTTATTGACAGATAGCTGATGTAATAAGGAGTAATTTAGGCTACTTTTTTTTTTATTATTTTACTTTAGAAAAATAAAGTAATGTTTCTATGTCAAAGTACTGCCCAGTACAGCGCGCAGCTCTCGCGCATGCCACCACTGTTTATGTCGTCACGTCGGGCACGTCGGGTCAATATCACAAAGGCTGCCTATCGCGCGGGCTCAGAACGCGCCAGTGGGCTATTGCTGGTTTTTAATAAATAATTTTTTGCAAATTATAATAACTGGGCCACGGCAACGTGTGGCCGGGTCAGCTACTTTAATAATAAAGTAGTGAGTGAATTACTGTTACTGATTAATTGTTTTAGAAATGAAATTTAAATATTGGAGCATTATATTTAATGATTATATTTAAAGTAGAATGACCGTCTTTTCGGACTCCAGTCTGTTTCGCAAGGGTTCGTGTATTAATCCTGCGCTACTAAATAACTGTTCACTTGGAACACTGGCTGGTGGCGCTGATAAGAATTTGCGTGCTTTTTTAGGTAACAGTTTGAACTAACTTTGATTAACACTCCACCATTAAAGAGGACTCTCATTTAAATTAACTCACTTTTTATTACGGAAAGTAAGTAACTGCTTCTTGTGAATTGTGTCAGGGCTGACAATTTCTGGTGTAGCATCATGGTAAGATCACTAATTAAACAGGACTGACGTCCTGTACCTGAGGTCTCTAGTCGTTCCGTTCTGTTTCCATGAAATCTGTCATTCTCATTTTCTTCACTCTTTCGGTACTTGGAGATATTCTTCGAGAAGCCAAGATGTCTTCGGTGTTTCTGCTAATCTTTAATATATCATCTTTAATCTTTTCCTCGGTCGACACTCGCCACTCGCCGGCCCCTTCCCTTTCTTTCTTGTCGCATCCGCATCCGCATCAGCTCCGCACAGATTTATATGCGGATGCGGATGCAGATGCGGAAGTCTAAATCGATGCGGATGTTCCGCATATGCGGATGCGGATGAGAATATTCGCAACATCCCTGGTGTGTATCTTCATTTCCAGCAGTGGATTTATTTCTAGTTTTAAATTAGTATTATTATTATCTTTATTAAAACAAATACAAAAACAACGGTTAACACGGCGTTGTGATAGCGTTTTTTCATAGACTTTTAGGAATGTTCACTTACGTGACCTTATATTGGAAATATTGTGATTTATATTAATTACTAGCATAATGGCTCATAATTGTTTTCATTCATTCTTCGTACTTTCCATAGTTTTCACTGTCAATATTGTATATCTATAGTCATTAGTAAGATCAATGGTATTAATTATGAAATAATCTGCCAATTCTAAATAAACGTCGTAATTCCAAATGCCGTTATTCTCTATCTTGCAACAGTGGTGACCCTGACGAGATAATGTAAATCTTGCACTTGTAATTTCATTTTGCGAAAAAACAATAAGTACAGTTCAAAATCTTTATTGAAGTTTTCAAAATGTCATAATTGTATGAATACATATAGCAAAATCTTTGTACACTTTGATAAGAAAATTACTGTGCCAAATTTGAAGTGTGAAATTTGGCACAGTTAAAGTTCATAATTAAGAAGGAGTGGAGATAGCATATATTTTTATATACTATACTTTAGAAATACATTATGTTAATTAAATATTGCACACACAAGATATACATGCATATGCCTATGACATATTTGCTCACATTTTAACTCTGTAAAGTATCTGGTTGAATTGAGTAGAGATATTATTATAAAGAAAAGACCATATTGGTCTTAAGAAAGATCAAACATAATCATATGTAATATCAAAATAGTAGTTTATAATCTGTATTTTGTTTATGATAGCACTGCATGCACTTTATGTTGTGATGAGGTTAAAGCATAAGTTTACATAAGTTAAATAAATATTTTAAATCATTGTATGATCACATCCTACATCCTCGTACGCATATGTGTCTACAGATGACAGAATTCAGTTGCGGAAGCGTGCATATCATAGTTTTATTTTTTTCTGTTTGTTTATCAATTTTGTAATACTATGAAGAGGTTTTAAATACTGGATTGTTTGAAACAATTTCATTAGTCCTTTAAGTACATATGTTTAATCATCAAAAATTTAATGAATTCTTAAATAAAACAACGATTTGTAACGATAATATTTTAACAGGTTACCTTTTTAATGATTATCCGTTTTTATGTTTTATAAGTAATACACTTATTTTCCAACAGTATAAATTGGTCTTTTATAAGCATTTATTCCGTCCGCAAACGCAATACAGTAATTAAATATCCATAAAGAATCGTTTCATTCGGCATCCCTCTAGTGATGATTCCTATCACATTTTATCGTTAATTATGCTTATTAACAAAATGTACAGCAATATTACTAATTGACGCTCGCAACAGTCTTAAACGAGCTATTGTAAGCTTCAGCGTTTATGTTTTCTTTGATATTTTAAAGAGTTTTAGATAGTAAAATTAATTGTACCAAATTCGTACCGTGTTCATATTGATTTCCTATAAAGTTCTATAAATGACGTGAATGTTATTATCAGCCTTTTGATGTCTTTAGTGCTGGGCAACAACACAAGAACGGGGCTTCATCTATCTAGGGAGGAACAATGGGGGCAAGTACCCCAACCCCCGACTCACAGTTCGAAATATTTAATCTCGTCTAATTCTAACATTAAAAAAAGAGGTAGTAACAGGCATGAGGTCATTATTACCTCTTTAATAGAATTGTTATTAACTCATCATTTTGATTGGTAAGAAAAGAATGTGTATTTTTTTAATAATGAGACTTACTGCTTTGGTTAAAATTTTATTCAATAAATATCGTGTTACTCGATAGCACTATTTTGACTTAAGGGTAAAAAATTTTTAACAGTTAATTAAATGATTCATGAAAGATTAAATAACACAGAAAATATATGTAAATCATGATCAATATTAGTTACAAACTTGTTCTTGTCGTTTTCGCCAAACGTCGTCCACTGTTGAACAAAGACCTCACCCATGGATCACCATCATGACTGGTCCTGCACTGCCCGCGACCTTTAGGTCGTCGATCCACTGAGCGGGAGGCCTGCCTACACTTCGTCTTCCGATCCGTGGTCGCCACTCGAGCTCTTTTCTGCCTCTATGTCAATTACTTTGGTTTCTTATTCTGCCAGCTATGTCAGTCTTTTTGGTTCTCCTACGAAACTCGTCATTTCTGATTCGATCACGTACGGCAATTGCGAGCATAGCACGCTCCGATGGAGACTTTGGGTCTTCCTTTGGGTGACCTTGAGCCTTCTTATGAGGCCCATAGTAAAGGACCACGTCTCTGTTCCGTACGTCATCACTGGCAACACACACTGGTCAAAGACTTTATTTAGTCTTGAGACATTGCTGTATTTTGACCGAGAAGATCTCACGAAGTTTGTGAACGTTGCCCAGACGAGTTAAATTAAAAAGAGGTCAATCTCTTTCTCGAATTTAGTCCTACTTAAATGGATTGTTTGTTTCTAGTACACTTAACTGTCAACAATTTCGAGCGTCGCTATCAAGACAAAAAACGTACCAAAGTAATGGAAGCCTGCCAATGTGCAGCCAATACCCAAAAACGGTAGTCGTGCCGATCCATGCAATTATCGATCAATTGCCATCATTTCCTTACTCTGTAAGGTTATGGAAAGAGTGCTGAACAGCAAATTGCTCTCATACCTAGAAGACAATGATCTCCTTAGTGAACGTCAATATTGCTTTTGCCGAGGACGTTCAACTGGGGGTCTTCTAGTTTATGTGACGCTCTAGTGCGGTAAGACCCTCGAAATGCACGGAGAAGCACTTGCCGTGTCACTTGACATCTCGAAGTCTTTTGACGCACATCAAAAATATATAAGTCAAATTATGCAAGTTTAGGACATATAAAATTATACAATACAATACAATACAAAACACTTTATTGATAACACCACATTGAAATAATAAGATAACAAGAGAAAACTTAAAATAGTGTTACAATGGGCGGTCTTATCGCTCAGAGCGATCTCTTCCAGACAACCTTTTGTAATTATGTGTTCCAATATCAGCTGTCTGAAAAATATGGTGACTGATGTCGTACTATGTCTGCCTCTGATATCACCCGTTACTGATTCAGTATACTTTTTACTTTACTTTCATACTTTCATAAACATTTTCCTAACCATATGACAAAACTCGCAAATTGAGCTTGCCTGCCTCGCCTTGCTTGATTTGCCTTGGTTAGCTAAGAAACCAAAATTATCTTACATAATTTGTTTGCAAAATAAAGTTAAACTAGAGAGGTAAAGCTTATGACAAAAGAAAATAACAATGTTCACAATTAAAAATGAAATGAATAACAGTTGAATTTCATTAGTACTAGTAAAAGTACTTATTTACCTTTTTTATTTTGTAGACTTTTTAAAATACAACAGTAGAAAATAATAATAATTAAAGCACTTTTTGTAATATTTTAAGCATTAGTCAAAATTGATTTCCTTTTAACCGACTGGGCCAGGGCCAGCAGGAGGGTTATGTTTTTCGAGAATATGTAAGTATGTATAATTGTTTGGAATGCTTTACGGCTTGAACGGCTCGATGGATTTTTGAGAAGTCTCTCTTTACTGTGAGAGTGACAATTGGTATATAAAAATAAAAAAAACAAAATGGCGGATTTTTGGCGCCAAATTCAAATGTTTCGCACGCTCTGCGGCCAGCCCGCCCAGCAACACGACTAAATTTTGTCGACCCGTTTTCTCGTGATTTACTATCTTAGTTGTAGTAGAGTCACTATCTTAGTTGGACTAAGAAGCCGACTTCTTATGTCAAAAGAGTAGTTTTACTTAGCCGCGCATTTTTGTCTACTAACTCTAACATAGAAATAGCGTTTTGTCGATATTTTAACCAATATTTTCGACATATTTCTCATGCGTTAGTACGTAGAGACGGAGAGGACAAGTGTTGTGTGTGTTATTTCGATTGAAGCGATGGCGGAGTCTTATTACAATTATGTACTCAATGTATAATAAAGGCGAACGACACGTAAATATATTTTTTATCCATATATTTATATTTTTTTATACTTATATAAATATATTTGTATAAGTTTATTTCTACAAGCATAAATATATTCCTATAATCATAAGTATAGTTATATCGATAGATATAGGTATCGGTATAAGTAAAGATATACATATTTACAAATCTTAGTGGTTTAGAAAAATGAACTGACTAAATGTACTCGTTTGTTCTTTTTTAACTTTTAGTATAAAAAATTGGTCCCATTTCAGGTTATTTTTTACGATATATTGGCACAAATATTTGTACCTTATTACTACGAATCATAAAACAGATGTAATGAAATATATATGAATATATATTATTATTTTCTAGTGATTTTTTTAATCATCTTTATTTGATTTAAAGTCTCGGCGGTTTAAAAAAGAAACAAACACCCCGTAAACGATTAACCACACATCATGTAAGTCATCAGTCAACGTCAAAATTGATGTAATCCACATTTCCAAAAAGTAAATAAAAGGGTGAAACATACAATACTAATTAAATAAACGATAACGGTGTGGCTATGTTAGAAAATAAAGTAGTTGATAATGATATATCAATAAGCAAAAATAGTTTTTCTACTTGTTTGAGCAAACGAGACATATGTCGATATCGACAGACTTCTCTTCAATCGTGCGCGAGATATCTCAAGTAGCGCATGCTAAGCCGGCTGGACGGCTCGATGGATTTTAGCTTCAAAGGTGTTGTTATACGAATTCATTCAATAATAAAACTAAAAAAATAAATAAAAACCAGTAATTTAAAAAACTACAAAAAACCCGACTGTGTTTCTGTGTAATTTAGAAATGAAAAATCCCTAAAACAAGAAAGTCGTTATACCCGATTGCACTCAACAATCGCCAAAGTCGTAGCAGTCGGAACCCATTCTAGAAACGGAGGCTTAGTGAATTGAGAGCATATACCTATATTACATTGCAGATTACTCCAATCTACTGACTAGATGGCTGACTTTCTAGAATGGGTCCCGACTGCTACTACTTTGGTGCAATAGGGTAAGAAGACTTTTTTGTTTTTGGATTTTTTCATTTACACAGACACGCAGTCGGGTTTTTAAGGTTTTTAAAATTACTGGTTTTTATTATGCAATAAGTAGTATGGTTATAAACCGTTATGTATTGCATTCTTTAAAAGCAGCAGCTAGCGCCCTAAAGTTTTATACACTCATATAGATAATATCACTATATTTATCGTTGATAGTTAAATGACATCCAAGATACCTTCGAGACTGCTCTGGCCGATTGGTTAGATTATCGAGTCTGGTCAATGTAAGATAATGTTTTTTTATTTTATTTGAATTGAGGTGGTTTAAGTGTTCCAGAACTGATTTCTGGTTTTTTATAAAGCTCAAGTTTCGTATGAACTTATGTTGATGACAACGGAACGTAGGTTCAACTGTTCAAAATAACTTAATTTATAATGTGCCTAGTTTAACTTTATAATATATAAAAACAATAGATTAAGTCAACAAAGCAGAGTTTGTCATTTACGGTTGGCTGACAGTGACATGTGGAAATTGTGGTTCTGAATAATGGGTAGCGATGACAAGTAGCCAATCGCCATGGATTTATGACACTAGCATTTCAAACCGAGGTCTTTTATTGTGGCTAGAAGTATGAAAGGTGAAAAAACTCAGATTTGTGAAAGAAAAAGATGTCATATTAATTAGTTTTTAGGGCTACCTTAACAGAATACTTATGATAGAATTTCTTTGTGGTCTGTCTATGTGTGGACTGTCTTGACTATCTTCCAGTCCCTATGTCCGTTCATCGATTTCTTCGCCAAGATATTTGATATAACTTTTAAGTCAAACAATAAAAAATAGGACTTCTTATGCATTTATTTTTCAAAATAGCTTATATCTGGTTTACCCGTAATTACGGATAATTCTTATTAATTATATAAAATAATATATAGTAATTGGAAATAAATATTACTTCTTGTACTATTCTATAATTTTATTCTGTACATATTCAAAACATACCTCTATGGAATAAAATACTGCACAACGCTGTGAATGTATGTATTCGCTTGTGGCGAAGTTTCTCTTTGAATATATATCCAATATCTGGTAATATTGTGACGGCAATTACATAACACTGCAAAATACTCAATACGTATCTAGTAAATGGTGCGTTGGGTAACACAACTCCGCTTCCCTCTCTATTGAAAATTTTCCGCAACAGCGTACGGTGAGGTGTGTTATTACGCATACTGAAAATTGCATGTCATGACTATGCTATGTCAAAGAGTGAGCTTCGTTGAAATCAGCGAAACACGAGCACTTTGTGTAGTGCTCGTGAAACTTTACTTTGTGGAAATAAACGTTTATTTAGTTATGGAATATGTACCTTTAAGTGGAGCGTGATCTGATGTTCTGTTCCCTGTAATTACATTCCCTTTTTCTGCTGTTTCTAGTGACTGAAATCAGATTTTTCAAAATGTTTGTTTTTAACAAATGGTGATTTATTTAAGCCTGTCGCCGTTGTTTTTCCCATGGACGAAAAACTTAACGAAAATTTATTTAAAATCCTCCGCGTTGGCTTAGTGCAGATTGATGGCTATACAAATATTTTCAGCGCATTATTTTAACCCACTCACGAACCGAATGGTCGAGCTTCAGGAAGACGCTCAAACCATTACGTAGAAATTAATATGAGAATGTCAGTCTGCAAGTGAAAGAGTCAGTATCAACTTGTCTCAACGCACCGGTATTTTATTATCATAATTTTATATTTAGAAACTTTTTTCTTTTTCATTTCCCTTTTCATTATTATCGGTTTTTAGCTCTCCTATTAGTTGACGGAGAATGTAATGGCATTTAAGCCATTTACAAGTGCATTAGTGATAAAGGTGCTAAATAACTCCCTTACTAATTACGCTTCACTTTAATTTCAACTGTGATAAACTCGTTATCGTTTATCTAACAGTTCTAGTGTTATGATACTAAGTCGTTTTGCCAAACAAGCATGTCAATCGACACAAAATGTCGCAATGTGTTACGACCTAATTGTGAAAACGTTCGCAAGAGATTAACGTGGGTACACGCATACTAAGTATTGTCTTATGCCAGCTCCTAATAAAAACTGAAACCAATAAATCCAAAAACACTACTCATTTGAGCGTGACATGTAGCAGTGTGAGTTTCGTCGTTCTCATCAATCTGTCAATAGAAGGTAGACTAGCTGACTGACGGATCAATCAACGTACAGATGAAGCCGCTGGATCTAGAAGCATGAAATTTTGCACACAAATTCCTTTAATGACTTAAGAGACCACTTCAGGGTTTTTCGGAAATTCTGGAGGGGTTAAAATTTATATGAAGCTTCGTTAATTTTAAAGATAGAAATATAAAACCGGTCGACGAACTCATAGTTATAATAAAAGATAGCTGCTATTTTTTGGAAATTAATCATCTGAGATGCCAGAAAAATAAACAAATTTTCGTTTCTAACCATGAATTCAATTAATATTTATAAATTTTTTTACATTAAAATTGTCTAAATTTTATATAAACCTTCATCCCCATTTTCCATCCCTTATAAGATGAATTTCTATATAGTCTTTTTTAGTAGGTTCATTACCTACGTTATTTAGGAGCCTCTTTGAATATTTTATGATTCTAGACCCAGTGGTTTCATTTCCTTAAAATTCCGTTATGCACAATATGTACCATGTGGCCAAAATTTCTACATCGCGGTATTAAAATTTTACAGCAAATAACAAGCGGTTAGTATTAGTTGCCGTTGTCCTCAATTTGTTTTCTCGTCGTAGTCAGTTGATTTTTGCTTTGATTCCTTGTTGTTTTTTTTAATTTTGGGAACATTGATTGGTTTCGATTGATTTGATTCACAAAAGAAAACTGGGGAAATTCATTCATTATCTTAGATTAATTATACTAAGAAAACGACTTCCGACCAACAATCACAAAAATATATGAATAACTCTAACAAATTTAAAAGTCATTGCAATTTTTTCAATTATTTGAAGTTGTAATTGTAAAGGACAAAAAAAATTCAATACATAGGTACGTTAAGCGTTAATCGTTATTAGTGACTACTGGTGAAAGTTGCCTTTAGAAAACACAAAAGAAATTATAATTAGTTGTCAATCCATGGAAATGAAATTCCATTGTTCGTGAAATTCGCAAATGAAGTAAAATTGCAAACTTAAAATTTTGAAATTTAATTAAGATTAGTTCATAGTTTCGATTAATAATAATAAGTTGTTATTTTTTATTTTTTATTTGTACTGAAGCCTACTTGATTTATTAGTATTTAGTGTAGTAATAAATATAATTATATATATAATTGTTCTTAATATTAAAGGGAAACATGCACAGCAAATTGTGGTGCCCATTATTGGAAATGGTACTTGCCAATGAAATATTTTATGATTAGCAAGAATCGTCTTCGCCACATGGCATAATAGGTACATGGCAGTAGAGGAGTACTATACTGATTTAAAGTATAATACACGGCGGTTTATGTGGATTTTTCGCAGCAAAGCATATAAAGTTACTTTTTGTTATATCGCAATGGCGAATCGACCTAATTCCAGGCGAACGAAGTCACAGTTGGAAACTTAGTTGTTAATAAAATAATGTTTTCTGTAGCACAATTTTCTATTTTATCTTTAGTTTATAAGTGATATTGATTTTCGTTATTTGAACGTTTGCCTGATAAATTTTTATATTAAAACCAATTTTTACAATAAAAACTTAACTATGCCTAACAACAACAAGTTAAAATTTATTAAATAAATATTACATTACATTTTAGTGAGTGTTTTACGCTGAAATCCTATTTCTGATAAAGATAAGGAAATATAGACGGCTTATAAATTAATTTAAACATTCAAAATGCATTTTAAATTAAACCGTTCAACGACTATGTAATGAATTCGTAAGTTCTTAATACGTCGATATAACTTGTACTGAAAAGAATCCTTTGTTTTACAGAATTTATTGAAAAAAGAAAACTTTTAAGTGCCGCCAAAAATGCATAAGAAAAATATATATTACATAGTAGAATAGTTAATAAAGTAATGGCCATTAAATCCACATTTTTTTTCTTTTAAATAATCATCAGCCTTAGTACATGAATGTGTTTTTAAAAACTTTTTAAATTTCTCTAAAGGCAGTTCAGTGAAATGGTATGATACTTTCCTATAAAATGCAATATATTACCCAAAAATGAGCCTTCTTTTTTTTGCAATCTGAAGCTTAGGTCAGCAAGTTTATTTTTTTTAGAAAAAGTTTTATAATCATTTTCACAAATATAATATTAACATTGGGAAGATACATAAGGTCTTTTAAATTTATTAATATCGAACACGGATCATTGGAAGATAAAACTATATCATTATTAGGCGCTGACCCCCACAGCAGTAGACCATAGAATATAATTCTGTGAAAGTTTCTATAGTAAGCCATTCTTGCTGTTACAATATTAGTATCAGAATCTCTTTTTAACAGCATATTTTACCGATTTTCTGATTTAATTTCCAAGTACTTTTTATTTTATTCTTGATCGATTATTTTGAATATATGCTTGGCGTTTGCTACAGCACGGACCGTCGTAAGTCTTGGAACAATTTTCAACATATTGAGTTTAAGTCTAAATAAATTTTTGGTCTTATATGTAGTTTATATAGTTAACGTACTGTTAAATGTCTTAATTCTTTACGTAAATTATATTGCGGAAGTTTTTACTCCAACGCTCTCTTAAGATTTCTGACTTTAATTTGTAGGTATTCGGACAGACTTCTTTGGGATTAACTGGAGGCCCCTAACGCATCTCCTAATCTTTATCTTTTTGGTGCTTGTATTTATGAAAATTAATATAAATTCTCTTACTGCTCCCTTTCTCTATAAAATGTAGTTACAATCAACAACTAAAACAGTATGCGTCATTTCCAGAACATGAATAATCCCACTGTAGAGAGACTTTAAGATATATTTATTAGAAGGTCTTAGTGAAGTGACATTTGTAATTAAGGCGAATTGTGTTTTATTACTAAAGCAAATTTCATAGTTTCTCAATTATATCTTTGAGACTAACTGTAAGTACCTAATGCAATGTCATTCAATACAGACATATTTTAGCATAACGTGAGATTAATTCCCTTGTTTTGATTATCCTAATTTTGGTTGACAAGTTTAAATTCTGTCCGAGGTAAACTTTTCAAAAAGTACTTTAAAGTTACTAAGGCAATGGTTTATTATAATTCATAAGACTGTAGCTGACTTTTATTAAGAAAATGCAAAGAAAATTATAACTTAAACAATAATTATTTATTTTCACGGCCAGCTTTGGTACATAAAGGATATGTTGCATTACTCTGTTCGAATTTAATTTAAAACAAAACATGTTATTACCATTAATTTTTATTTCATTTAGTTATTTTTTATTTATTAGTCAACTGGTACTGAGGTACTGATTATACTGATTATTTATATCGTATTATAGCCAGTGGAACAGTTGTTTAAAAATTTGAACATATAGTAATTAAATCGACCTTATGTGTTTCTTACGTCGTGGTTCACCTGGATGTTTACAGAATGTTTGAAGGTACATCGTTGAACAAATTTAATGATGTACCTTCAAAGTGTTGAAATAAAATTTTAAAAGACAATAATTGTTGAAACGATATTAGTCAATTTGCCGAAAATGAACAAATCAACAACAAAACTACGACACCTCTGTGGGAGGACTTAATTAACCGAACAGCAAATAAGATAAATGAACTGTCAGAGTCGCTAATGCGCCGGCTGGATAGCACCTGACACACGGCTTTCTGAAATGGTAATTTCATTTGTTTTATACATTTTAAAATAAGACACATACAAACTTTAAGGAACCGTGGCAGGGAAATATTCGCTCACGCAACCCATACATAAGAGTGGGTGCTAATCTATGTACGAAACACACACCTGCAGTAGGAATTAAACTTAAGACCTATACTTAGAGTGATCACAGCTTGGTGCGAATTGAATAATGTAAGGGTATATACGGACATAATACTCACGTTATGTTGTAATAATACTAGGTGATGCAGTCGCTAAGCATAAAGCTACGCTAGCACCATATATTGGAGCGGAACGTAATACCTAAAAAAGAAAAAAAAAATTCAAAATTCGAAATTCGGGCTCCGTCACCATCTGGTCCTAAACCTGTTGATTTGATTCACAATAAAAAATATTAAAATCGGTTAAGAACTCTGGAAGTTATGGCGTAACAGACATTGCGCCATTGAAGCTGATCCATGCTTCGCTTCGCTCCGCTCCAATTATTTGATAAAGAAAACTTATAATTGCGTGTGTACAAAAATATATTTGGTAACCAAGTCAATAAAAGATGAATGTCTATAGTGGCACAGAACATCATAAGAATTTAGATTAACATGTAGTTTTACATATATGCCAGCCTGTATACAACACGTTAATGTGGGACGCGTCCCCCTGTTCTTTAGTAATATTTTTATTCTCCATAATTTTCAATGAATTTGATTTGGGTACTGTTTTTTTTTATTTATTTATATACAAAAATACATAAGTTATAGCTAAAACAATGACACAGAAATCTAGTCGATTTTAATGGGCACGAGCACTTACTATATCCTATTAATATATATCTGTGTGAATATCATGTGTGCCCTTACATGGTACTTTCATAGATATACATACCTATATAGAATAATTGGCCTATTTTAAATTAAACAGTAGTAACATATTCCGTACTTTGTGTAATTTCAATTTGACCTTATTTTTTACTTCACTCCTAAAAGTGTGAATTCCGGTCGCAAAAATCCTTTTTAATATTAGCTTACGACGTCATAAAAATTCACATGACAGTTACAGCTAATTGTGGAAGTGATTTGTGTTCTGACACGAAAGTCTGACACGTTTGAGTGTTTTTAACGCTTTTCAAGGATTATCCGAACGATTTAACCATCTATAAACGTAAGAAAATTCTTTTTAATTATTTTGGCTTTGAATATCAACTGTCGCATACGCCTTAAGATTTCAAAGGGATTTTGTCATTATTTATGACAGAAGTCATGAGTTATAAAAACGATGCAAATGATTTGTATAATTTTTCATGAAAAAGCACGCTGACTACCTTAGCGAGAACCTCATTAGCGGTCAACATAAAGACAAGATTGCTATTGAAACAAAAAATCGAAGGCTAAATAAATATTTTTTAAGCAGGAGTCAATAATTTCGGTTATGAACAGATATTCTCAGGTACAGAAGGCGATGAAAAGCGCATATTTGCGTTAACTTTTACTCCTTTTAATTTGCTACAAAAAAGACGATGTAATCTAGGTAAATCCTGTTCCGCAGTCATACCAAATCTGCAGGCCCCTTCGTACACAACATAGAAACAAAACAAAAGATTTGGTACCTTTAGAAAAAGAAATTTTTCGCATTATAATACAAACCGAAAAAATTGTAACACTGTTAGCTAAAACATCCAAAGGCCATATAATAGAAGCAGACTACAAATTCTACCGCATGAAAATTGATAAGAAATGTTGATTGATAAAATAGTACTTAAATACAATTAGTCAAAAAACAAAACAAAAACAGCAACAGTTACAAAACAAACCAAATTATACTCAGAATAGAAAAAAAATAAATAAAATTAAAAATATTGATTAACGATAAACAAAACATTGAAACACGTCCCACGTTTGCACCAAATGAGTGTCAATTTTAGCTTGCGCCAGCTTGAAGGCTGACTGGCTGAATGTCATTGTAAACACGTTATCTCAGTCACTATAATTTGCTATCAAGTGAGTTAAATTATATGCACTTTTTTAAAAGTCAGTGAAAGTAAAGCATCTGCAATATGGCATTAGTTTGCTACATAAATGTATTACGACTTAAAAATTAATTTTGAAACTTGGATATTGAGTTGATTTCACTGACTTTAAATTTTCAGAAATAAAACACGATGCAACAAAATTGGGGTTCTTAATACACTGTGCATCGCATAAATGAGGTATCCGTGTGTCACGTCACATGTGTTAGTCGCGTCACGTGATGATGACGAATGTTAAGCTCTACCATTGGCGCTCGCCAATATTTTGTGTTATCTTTTCGGAAACAACTATGTTATGTTTTATTTGTCACCTAAATTATTGTTTATGAACATTTTACATGACTTTGTTAACTATTTTTATCGATTTCAAATAATTTTCATTTATATTCCATTTATAACAGCGTAATATTGAACCATATAAATTAAATATAAAATTTATTATCCACCTTTTAACTTAAAAAAAAGAATAAAATTGGTAAATATTTTTCGTATTAATTCACACAATTAGGCTTAATTGGCATACATGCATGTGACTATAATTTAAGTACAGAGATAAGGTAGATAGCGGTTGGAGTTTAAGCTCCACTCAAGCCAGATGAATATCAGGTGTGTTAAATTTGTAGTTTTCGCCATGATAGTTATACGTCGTTGTTTTTCTTACTATGACACTCTTATTTCCCAGTTTTTCTTATAGTATCACACATTAACATGATGAAAAAATAGAATACAGATTAACAACCTATCGGTATTTTTTTACAGTCATTGTAAATATTTTGTTTTTATACATATGTAAAAATTGTGTACGTAGATGTTTCAATTATAAATTCAAATCTGCGAATAAGATCCCACCGTTATCTTTAGGATAATCACACATACCATATCCCAAAACTTTAAGGAGCTCGATTGGCACAGTGGTTTCAGAGTGTCGTGGAAGTTAAGCATCTTTCGTAAAGGCACGTATTCAGACTTTTATTGAACTTCTGTATTTTGGGACAGTTGCATGCGCCATTAATATGAAATGAAAATAACTTTATTCCAATGCACTTAAAATAAGTATTTGAGTGAAATAAAAATATATATATATTTCTTATTATTAAAAATAAGAACTAACGAAGTAACCAGATTTATTAATTGATTAATTAATCGTAAAGTTTTGAAGATAGTGTAGGTGATAAAAAAATAGTTTATGATGACACACTAACAAGTGATAAGTGAGTGACAATGAAAAGACTTCTCCCGCTGTTTTATTTTACTTGTCAAAGTGTTAAATATTCAAGAAAATGTAATGCTAATAACACATTATTAAATAAATAAAAAATACCTAGTTTGGTTAACAAAATACAAGTGAAGTAAGGAATTATGTTCCAAAAAATAAGATTTTATTTTTTATATCTAAACAAATGGTCGTACGTACAAATCCTATTGATGTAAATATAATAGTACTGGGATGATACTTTTTTTAAGATCAGTTATCAAAATAAATTCTCTTGGTGAATTTCTAGGATATTTTGTCATATAATATAAATAAAAATGTCGTTTTTATAAGTAACGGTTTTCCCTTCAACACATTCTAAATATAACTTTTATTTTTATTTATTATTTTTTTAATAAAATTGAAAGTTGCATGTTTAAAGTATATTAATATTTAAAATGCCGACGGTATGCTAAGCCTCACACCGGGGTTAAGCTGTTTTACCTTATAAAACTTAAACATTTTTCAAAGGCAACCATTATCTGGCATTATTAAATGCAAAATGAAAACACGTAGATATAAGCTGGGTTTGTCGCTTCTATAAACACAAGAGCATCTTATTGTTATTTAAACTTAAAATTGTGTTTAGAAATGTGAGCCTAATTATTCTAAGCTTATTATTATAACGCTGGAGTTGGTTAAATCTATTGGAAACTATTAGTGTGATTGACAACTGTGCTTTGCAATTTCAATTGTGGATTCGTGAAGTTAGTTTGCACTGAGATGTAATAGATCAGTTTGGTTTGCCGCAATCTTAATATAGATGTTTTGTTTAAGTTCCGTTGAAATTCTGAATACGTACCTATTTTATTAGAACTGTGGGTTGGATAAATGACTATTTCTACAACCATAGGTAGAACTTATCTCCTCTGGTTAATGGAATATAGGTTAAAGAAACGTAAAATCATTGGAGTAATTAATACACAATTATTACGATCGGTTGTCTGCGACCGTTGTTCCCTAGTATGAGGCTCACTTATTCCTGTAGTGTTTGGTATTTATAAACTATTTTCATTAATTTAGAGCTAACTCGCAAATATCATAACAATTTCATTAGCGGCTAGCAATAAATAAACGCTGTCTTCACCGATTAATAAATCTAGTACTACATTAGCATTTCTCATTTCCCTCGCTATAAACGTTGAATATTAAACAATTTTTGTTCACATTCCGAGGAACAAATTTAAATCCTTTTTCTGGTATTCGCTTGTTGGCGTTTATTTGAATTTTCCCCTTGTTCACGTCATGCCTTAATATTCACAGGATTAAATAACATCCGTATGTTACTTGGTAAGAAGAGTAATGTCAAGGGGTTTGGAATAAGAGATTTATTTAAAATATATTATATGAGGGCGATAATTTAAATCAACTTGAACCACACACTTCTCGGAATGTACCACTAGTATAAAGAATTGCCTATACGTAGCTAAGAAATGCCTGCTTTGCTTAGCTACGTATAGGCGTACTTTAAAACATTTGCGTAGACGGCTGTAAGCACGGTAAGTACATATCAATGTTTATTTACATAACTCTAGACGTATAATAAGACTTAATGCTAAAAGCCAACGCGACAAAATAAGTAACAAACAATTACACGCTTGAAAACACGAAATGCACGATCTCGTCAGCTCATGACCATCTGAACGTCTTTGCCTAAGGTGCATGAGGTCGCTTCACTCTTACAGGTTTAAGTGAGCGGTATCTGTTGGTGGCCTTACACTCACCTTACTAGTCTGTGGTGATGCCTGATTGAAGCAGGCCAATCACCGGCCCTTCGTAATCCTAAAAAGGGTCCCACAAGGCCAACCGGTGAAGTTGAGTACAGCGGGGGTTTTAGCGGGTATGCCCATCAGCCTTTTAATGACGGATGAGTCCCACATAACCCCACCATCCATCCAACGGTAGGGTATGCGCACAGCATTTTCCCCCCGTCAAAAGAAGGTTTAAGTGAGTATGAGCATGATATAGTTGAAATAAACGCGAATTAAATGTGGGGAACCTTTTCATCTCTATCCAATGCCTCCGAAAAATCTTAATCAAAGGTTTCAATTTGTACTATAAGAGAATGAGGGTAAAAAATATAAAGATTGACGGACTTGACTGGATTAAATAATTCTGCAGACTGAGATGTGGAACAAAAAAGGTCAGTGTTGAAGATACCAATAATTAGGTGATGTCTGTAATCTGAGCAGAGTAAGTCAAGAACAGATTCAAGATGAGAAAAGTAATCTAGAGTATGGGGGCAGTAAAGAACTCCAAGAACAGTCTCAGTTCAAAGAGATTTCCACAAATATAAACTCAGCTGATTCCGAATAAGCTAAAGGGGACGAATTCAACAATTTATGAATATTTTTTTTATCATACAATATCGATAAAAAAATTGTACTTACAAAGTATTTTATTATTTATAATCACAGTAGGCACATATTGAAAAATGCTTTATTTTTATATCTAAATATAGTAATTTTGATATATCCCTTTATATAAAAATTACTTTTTTAATAAAAAGAAATCAAAATAATAATTGTCATTTGCTTCTACGTAATATGCGAACCTAATCATTTAATTATGTACAGTAGACACATAGTAAAATAATGTAAAATGTAAGTCATATTTTGAATTTCAACAGATTGCTGTTCTGATGCATTGACTTTTTTCAAAGTATTGTTATATTAAGTGTGCAGCGAAATTAAATGTGTTAGTTTTAATAAATATGTAGTAAATGATATTGCTAAATCTTATTCAGATCTGAAGAATGTGTTGAACTTAGGAGGTGAGGAGTTCAAGGACTTCAATGGAATATAGTGAAAAACTTATTGCATTACTAAACGCGTTATTTTCATCTTCTTGTTTATATCTACTTATGCTCTAAAAGGCACAAAACGGTTCATGAAACGCAAAGAAGCTAGAAAAGATTAACTCACCTCAGCAACTCCAGTTCCTAATCCAGCTAAGGGAACAGTCGATAAGTAAAATTTAAATGTTAACATTTTAATTTCAGGGATCATAATATAATGGGACAAAGGGTACTATTGCCCATCTAAACAAGTTCTTTTGAGCCAACCACAATGAAAGCTTGATATTTTATTTATATTTAAGTTATAAATAATCTAATTTAGATTTTTTACATTTTATGTACTTATTTTTGTAAACCACTACGTTGCTTAAAGGAATTTCACTACCAGTTTGTACAAATGAGATTTGTATGTTTAATTTGAATGTGTGGACATGGAACTATAAGAAGGTATTTATTTAAATTCAATGTCTTTAAAGTCAAATAATTGAACCTGTAACCGTAATTTATTGGTCAGTGATACTGTAAGCCTAAATTACTCTATTACTGATATGACATTAACTATGTGTGCTTATATTAACCTAATGAAACATACAAATTAATAATAAATAGTTACTACCACAGCTCTAATAATCATCGCGATGTGAAATTGGAATTACTGTGTAATACGCGACGCGAGTTATAAAATCATAACATCGTCTTTTATAATAATGTTTATTTCCATCGATAAATTCAATATCGTAATATTTTTTGAAAAATATAGGCAAATGAGAAATTGTTACATTCGTTTACTCCTCCTCCAGTCACGACCTACGACAAGGATTGTTCAGCAAAGGTACCTAGGCTGTGTTTCGGACGAAACGAACCATAGCTTAGAAGTGCCCATTTGCGCAATCGTGGCAACTGAAATCCAAAACACGCGTATTATCAGACGATATTATTAGGTATAGTTAGGTACTTAGGTTATAAGTATTATTTTTTGAAAAATGGCGTAAATTCCTTTGCTAGAAAAGCTTACTGATCGATTCCAATGAATGCATTATATTTCAATTAAGAATTTCGTTTCGATTATGATTGTCTTTATAAGATCAAGAAACATTATCTCCTTTTACAATTACGATTGAAATTTATATTCGTACTTATAATATTGGAATGTCAAATAATACGCCCCACTCAAATTTCAATACGCAATAATCTACGGCAGTAGGCAAATTGACCTTGCTCACTTCACGTGACTTTCAGATGTAATACCTGCTCTTATAAATTTAATTTGTACCACGGATAGCAAAATGAATCTGAATCGCTGAGTTTGAACAAATCACACGTTTATTTACGTGT
The DNA here is from genome assembly GCA_927399485.1 of Calamotropha paludella. Lineage (NCBI taxonomy): Eukaryota > Metazoa > Arthropoda > Insecta > Lepidoptera > Crambidae > Calamotropha > Calamotropha paludella. Next base: position 12,197,572 of record OV656815.1, on the reverse strand, counting down.
ATAACTCAGAAAATTATGAGAAACTAAAAATCCAACTTAAACGGATTAAATAGTTATTTAAAGAATTAACTAAAAAAATATTATTTGTATGATTTCAGGTCAAGCCAACGATACCAAGGCGCTGGAACGTAATCTACTAACCACCAGACATCGTGAGTGAAGAAACGGTATATACCATTGATATTTATACTAAAGTGGAGGTATAATATATATATATATATATATATATATATATATATATATATATATATATATATAGGTGCTGGTATAATAGATGGTATAATATTTATTGTTTTCAGATTACGTAATGGGGGCGGGAGATTTTTCCAGTGCCGTGTAGCCGCGTATTTGAAATACCCACGGAAGGCGGCCGAATGGTCCCTAGGCGTAACGAAGATATGAATACATTTTCTCTTAGGATATCTCGTGCCGTACTGGGCCCATGTGAGTTTGTCAAATAAGTATTAAGGCCTTGTAGATTTGATGATTCCAAATAGCAAAGTGGCCAAGTGTAACTTTTACGAGGTTCCACCTTTAATATATTGGCTTCCTTTAACAATAACAAGAAATTATTTTATTAAAACAAGACAATACCATTATTCTTGCAGAAATAGATAACCTTAAAAGTAAATTTTTCATAAATGTTTTCTTTTGACGTTATCACATAAAATTATCGTCCGTAAACCGACTTTACAGATAACCAATTTTTTACCAAAACGTTAATGGTTTCAGAACTACGTGCTCAAAGATATACAATAGTCTATTGTGTAACAACCTTGACATCATATTACTACCGGAGACGTGGCTCCGGAGACGTGGAGAATGATGTTTTTAGTTCGGAATTGTGTGATCCCAGATATGATGTTTTGAGAGATGTTCGTAACTTGGCCCAAACAAGGAAGAAGACTGGGGGTGGTATAATGGCGTGTATCAGGACTGAGTTCAGTAATCAATATTCATTCGAATTTCATACATGCGAATACTAATCTGCTTTATGTTTTTGTACCTGCACACAGATTAGGAACGAGTTCTAGTTTGCATATTATTATGTATACATATCCGGAGGCAAATAGTATTCCAGTGTAGTTGGAAGAAACCAAATCATTTGTCGCAATGGTATGCCAACAGAAACACAATGATTACCTGTTAGCTGGCAATTTTAACTTTCCATGTATTATGTGAATGGATAACCAATTAGTAAAGTTTCAAATCAGTAATCAAACCGAAAATTAACTGGTTGTACTGGGTTGGTTATGCAGAAAACGGCAGTGGAGTTTATTGATCATATATGGGCCTCAGTTAATAAAATTAAATTCTAAATAAAAATAACCGCTGTCTCGATTTATTATTCTGTAATGTGAATTCATTGGTCACCCATGAAAATTGCCACTTGTAATTAAAGATATACTCCATCCTGCATTAAATATATGTATCACGGACCTTTTAATAGTACTTTCAAAAGAACTATCCACACGACGTCGTAATTTTCCACAAACGTCCATTACATTACTTCCATTTACAAAGTCGAAAAGTCATAGAACAAAGTATTCGATCTGGTATAGCTTATTTCTCATAAAAATAGTCTGTGAAAAGACCAACGTATACAAGAAGTGGAAATGCTATGAGAACCCTCGTGATTATGATGAGTTCGTCAGGCTTCGCGAAGGTGAGCATCTCATGCAACGTCTCTGCTATTATATATACTTGGAAATTATAGAAAAGGGTCTACGAAGTAATCCGAAAGCATTTTGGTCTTATATCAAATTCAAAAGAGGGAGTTGTCAGTACCCTCAGCTGTTCACGTATGAGGGCGGAACGGTAACGGAGAGTACAGCTAAAAAAATATTTACTTTTTAATAAGATGTTTTCTCATCAAGCTTCAATTAATTCAACTGGCCTAAGCAGTATCTATCCAATTAATTTATTATTTAATCTATATTTAATGAGTTGCGTCTGTACTATTACGTGGAAAAGAGCTCACATCGTTCCTGTTCACAAAAAGGGGTCGAAAATAAAGATAAGTAATTACCGACCCGAATATTGTGCAATATGACAAAGGGCTAAGATGCGAATCTTGAAGTGTTCCAGACTGGACATGAATATAATCTGGTTTACATCCAACCATGATAACTGCCTGAGACCAGTGCACACATATTTTTGATATTTGCGAATGTTTTCACAATGCAAAACACCTGCTATATGCCGATGAAAAAAAAATCTTTATGAAAGATAAATCGCCCTCGGACTATGAACTTATACACCGTGATCTTAATACTCTGCATAGATATAACAAAAAAAACAATATAACAATCCATATTGAGCAATGTGAAATCATTAGTTTCACTCGCAAAAAACAGTCGAAATTGTTTCCATATAACTTTGAAGGAAAATCTATTGCGAAAACAGACATAATTAGAGATCTTGGCATATATCTACACATGCTGATAATATTTCTCATAAGGCTCATCGTAATTTAGGATTTATTAAAAGAACATGTAGGTTATTTAAAAACGTAGAAAGCTTAAAAACTACATATTACTACGCAGCGTTCTGGAATACGTTAGCGAAAATTATTGCAGGAGTCCCGTCTGACACCTGAGACGGGTTGGGTTTTGTCTTTTAATAATGTCTTTAATTTATTTATTTATTTATTTATTTAATTAACTACAACGGCAACACCACTTACAGTAATTAACAATAGTAAAAAACAAAAGGTATTATAAAATAAAATAAGCAAATATATAAAAGCAGTCATAAACAGGTTGACTCTGGTTCAAAGTCTTCACAATAGTAAAGACAGCGTTTTAAAATAACCTGCCAATCATCTACAAACACATCACACTCGGGTTGGTCAGCAAGGAAAGAATTAATTTCTATCAGTATGCGGCAAAGAGGAGACTGCGCACGCGCCGCTGTGCGGGTGCGCGGCGTCACGAACAAGTGCCGGGGCCGCCCAGCGCGTCGTCGTGTGTACCGTTCAGGAACATATAGTCTACACAACTGGTTGTGTATCTCAAGGTTGTCAATACTGCCACGTAAAACCTTCAAACCGGTTAAAATTTGGTTTGCTGCCCTACGCGTCCTAAGGGAATTAAAGCCAAGAGTACCTAGAAGAAATAAGGTCGGATATAAATGAGGATAATACGTGTGATAGCGCTTGTATAAATACCTGAGGAATGCCTTCTGTACTTTCTCGAGCATAAGAGTATAAGTACTTTCATGGGGATGCCAGACAGAGCTACAAGCTTCGATTTTATTACGTACAAGTGCGTAATAAAGAAGCTTAATTAATTGAGGACTTCTAAAATCTCGAGAATTTCGTTGAACGAAACCTAGACGTCTGAAACTTTCTTTTACTATGGATATTATGTGATTATGAAATGTTAGTTTGGAATCAAATATTATACCCAGGTCCTTGGTTGATTCCACGCGCGTAAGATTGTCATCACCGAGTACATATTGATGACATGTTTTAACATGCTTTCTTCCAAAGGTCAAAACACAACACTTTTTATTATTAAAAAGCATCATATTTCTTTCAGCCCATTCATACACGGAGTCGATATCATGTTGTAGTAATTGACAGTCAACATCGTTCTTAATTTCTAAGGCTAACTTTAGGTCGTCTGCATACATAATGCATTTCGCATTTTTCACCACCTTCACGAGGTCGTTGATCATGATCAAAAACAAAAGAGGACCAAGTATAGAACCCTGGCTTACTCCAGAACGCGTGTGATAAGTTTTGGACTCAAAACAGCTGTATTTTACATACTGTTGACGATCACGAAGATAATCTGCAAATAAATTTAGTAAACGCGGAGCAAATCCAATGTCTTTCAGTTTACCTAAGAGAATATCGTTATCAACCTTATCAAACGCCTTCTGGAAATCAAAATATACTACATCGACTTCATGGCCATTATCCATACCATTTGAAATGTATTCCACGGTAGTAAGAAGATTGGTTTCAACTGATTTTGCTTTTCTGAAGCCATGCTGCTCATTGCAGAGGTAGGTGTTGACTTGCATATAGATTTCGTCATGCACAATGCGTTCAAATAATTTAGCTGGAGCTGGTAGAACTGCTATAGGACGATGGTTTTCAATGGCTAAATTGCCGCCAGATTTTAGAATAGGCGTCACGCGTGATATTTTCCATTGAGCTGGATACTCACCGGATTGAATAGCAGTATTTATAATATGGTACAGAGGCTTGACAAGTTCAGTTTTGAACATTTTTAGAAGTAACGGTGGAACACCGTCAGGTCCAGGTGAACCATCCACTTTTATTTTATTAATGGCATGGCTAACATCACGGTCTTTGATACCAGCAATGTCTATGTAAGCACTATCTATCTGGCTTGTAGAATTTGTCGTTGACTTAATATTTTTACTATTTAATAAAGGACTACTACATTGAAAAACGCTAGAGAAAAACTCTGCAAAAGCTTCAGCCGCTTTTTTAATAATAAATTTATCAGCAGTGGTCTGTGCGATGATTACTTTAATCGGCCAGTAAGTCAGTTGTTGTCAGTCAGTCAAAATAGTCTTTGTTAAATTAATTTAAGATAACTTTAAACTTAAAATAACATAAGCATAAATTTATTTGCAAGACTGCAAACTTCATAGCTCGAATATTTTAGTCTTATAAAATATTACGAAACTTTGTTATTAGATTAAGAGTTCAAACATCATTAGTTAGATAAGATACATTTGTAAAAAAGCTGTTGAGTTTCTGAATGAACAATAAACGACACTGATAAGATAGGGAAACACATGTAATCGCGGAGGAATATGGAAACAGAAACGAGCACATGACTTGGACATTAAATAGGAACCATAAGCGAATCCCAGTAATTTAATTTACACAGGATTAATGATTTGCATACCCGATGTAATCAAAGTTCATTACTAAGATGGGGTCTTCTAACACATTCTGTGACATGGCTTTCAAAATTCAGACGCCAGTCGAGATTAAGGCCCAGATTTCTGGACTCATGACCCTGTTTGAGTAATTCTCCATCTGATACAGTATTTAAGGGAATAATTTGTAACTTACTTATAATCTGTCTAGTACCAATGAACAAAAATTTTGATTTTTTAGAATTTAGAACTACACAGTTTTTCCTATAGCTGGCAGATAGACAAGCCAGATCCTCGTTAATACTATTTACTAGAGCAGCATAATCATGGGTAGGAAATGATAAGTAAAACTACAAATAATCAGCATAAAGATGGTACTGACAGTGCTGAATACCGTTGACTATATCAGAGCTATACATATCAAAAGAATTGGACCCAGTATATATCCCTGGGGCACGCCTTGGGAGAGTGGGAGCAGACCAGACCGCTTTCGAACTCCATCCACCATATCCAGCTCCACGCACTGCTGTCTGCCACTCAAGTAACTTTGGAACCAACTTAAAACATGTGCAAGCAGAGTTGGACAAGAGCATGGAAGTATTAAGTGTCTCAAAAGCGCAAGAGAAGTCAAGGAGGACGAGAATACTGACACATCCCCGATCTTGCACCGTGAGGATGCCATCCACAACATCCGCAAGTGCAGTTGCCGTATACGACCCCTGTGAAATCCAGACTGGGACTAAAGGAGAATGCCATTATTTTCAAATATTTTGTGAGTTGATCACATACCACTCGCTCAAGAACCTTCGAGGCACAAGACTGCAGACAGACAGGGCGAAGATCATGCAACGTAGAGGGATCACTAACCTTTGGAAGAGGCTTGACTGTCTTCAAGGTATCAGGAAAAGTCCCCTCTGATATGGAGTGGTTAATAATGGGAGTAAGATAGTGCAATGTTGAGGGCAAGGTCAGCAGCAGCCTGTTGAGTGAGATGCCATCGCAACCCGAGGCGTTAGATTTAAGTTTACTCAGTATCTCAGTATCACTTATTCACTGATATTTAAAGAGAAACTGTCAGCCCATGTCTCGTGCATTCTTAGTGAGAATTTATAGTGTCCGATTTGTTTAAACAGAGAGGAAGACCGTCGCTATTCTGAACATTTGGAAGTACTGTGTTCCTAAGGCTATGCCATAATTTTTTGGAGTTCATTAGATTATTATTGATGTGTCGGTCAAAAAAACACTTTTTTCTAATCAATGGCATTAGCCACAAGTCGCTTCAGGTTCAAATAACAATTTTTAAAAATTTTGGTTTTGCGAGTCCTGTAATTCCTGTGATACTTATCACACCTGGGATAGTCTTTTTAAATTTTTAGCTCAGCCAATAACATTGCATGACCACCCAGGTTTGATCAGTACTTTACTAAGACCTTTTATGTTTTTAAATCAGTGCAAATTACATCTATCTTAGAGATTAGTGGAATTAAGAATTTGATTAAGTAATCCTGAGTAGCCACCACCGTCATTCAAAAGATTAATGCTAAAATCGCCCAGCAGGACCAAGGAAGTGAGATTATGCTATCTGATCTTGCATCGAAAAATAGATTAATGTCTAGTGGGCGATTAGCGGTTCCAATAATTATCGACCGATTATGCAAGTGAAGCGACAGCCACATCTGTTCAACATTAGGGGCATGTTAGACACTCTTGCAGATATAAAACCCCACTCCACCACTACGTCCCCGGCGAATCTGCTCTGGTCTGGGCATGTAGCGTAGGCAATAATTTGCTAGCTTAGGTGCATTGTCTTCCTGACCTATCCATAACCATGTTTCATTTATTGCAATAATATCCGGACCCAGCTCGTCCTTTGCTACAATGAATTCATCATGCTTTGTACTGAGTGAAACGGCATTAAAAAGTCCAACTCGTAGGTTTTTCAATTAGCCATTAAGTGTATATACAATTATGGGTCTCAGTGTGCATAAACTAGTTATATAGATATATAATAATTTATAAGTAATATTTAATCAAAAATAGTATGATATGTTAACACATACAAGTTGTACAAATAGCATAATTGATTATGTTGTCTAAGATGTAGATGTGTTGATTGAATAGTAATTGAAAATATGAACTGTATGAATATAACAAACATAGAAATTTAGCATGAGTTATTGGGAAGAGCAATTTTATATTACAACCTGATCATATTAATGTCCCAAAGGGATAATTGATTTTTCATTCATATCTGTCCTAAAGCCAGCTTTTAACTTAACTAATCCAGTAACACATAATTTAACATAAAGAGGATAATTAACAACTAGTAACAAAAATAAAACATAATCAATATAAAGCGAAATACGAATTAAACATAAAATTATATATAACCTATTTTAGACATATCATAGGTCACAAGTCACGACGCTGGAAGTGAGGCTGACGAAGAAAATCCAGCCGGGGGCGGTGCCGAGACGCTACAGATGGGCCCGGCGCCGGTTGACCAAAAGCCCGCTCGAAGTCCCCTTCCGTGCGGAAACGGAATACAGGCATACCGTCTCCTCGGCGAGCGAAGATGCGGTCCTGCTTCGTCCAAATGTAGCGCCAGCCCCGCCCGCGGCATTCTTCGCGGACGCTATGAAATAGCTGACACGCCTGTCGTGTCAATCGCTCATTAAAGAAGACGCGAGTACCGACAGCAATAGTGATATTGCAGCGCAAGCACGCCGTGCAGCGCTAGCAGTACCGCGATGCGTCGCGGTTTGCGCGAATACGATATCGCGCTCGTCAAGCTTCACGCCCAATCTCGCAGCCAGAGTGGTCACTGTTCGTGGAGCTCTCCCACCCCTCTCTTTAAGAACCTGACCGATGTGCAGATCGGCCAATAAGGCTTCACGATCCCGGTCGTCGAACTCAGAACTGAGTTCGAATATGGCGTGCCTAAATAAAAGCCTTCGAAATATCAAGTGACACGACAAGTACTTATTAAGTGCATCTCGAGGGCTTCGCCCCAGCAATGAGTCTCATAAACTAGAAGATCCCCAGTTGAACGTTCTCGGCGAAAGCCACATTGACGGTCACTGAGGAGATCATTGTCTTCAAGGTATGAGTGCAACTTGTTGTTCAACACTCTTTCCATAACCTTACAGAGTATGGAAGTGATGGCGATCGATCGGTAATTTCATGGGTCGGCAGGACTACCCCTTTTTGGGTGCTGGCTGCATATTGGCAAGCTTCCAGGAATTTGATACGGTTTTTGTCTTGAGAGAGAGGCAATATAAGTGTGTTAGCACAGGAGACAACTCAGGCGCACAGTACCTCTGCACTCTTGCTGGTATACCATCAGGACCGCTGTCCTTATTCATGTCCAAACTAAGTAAGACTACGGACCTACTTATTAAATTTGGTGGTTATTGAGAGCCTGTGTGTAGACGGGAATTGCTCGCAAACAGAGAGGCAAATAAAATTGCTTTCTTAGCTGCAGAATGAGCCAGTGACCCATCAAATTTCAGCAAAGGCGGTAGTATAGGACGGCAGAAATTCGTTTCGACTGACTTCGAGAAGGACAAGAACTGTTAACTTCCATTCGGTTAGGAAGGCAGTTTCGTCCCTATTCGGTTGATATGGTCAAATCTTGCCTTTAGTAGGACCCTTGTTCATGACTTGACGGCTGAATTATAGGCTCTCTTCTTCGTTCGGATTCTCCGTGCACGAACTTTGCGTTTGTGGATTGGCACCCAAACTTTTTACATTAATATATTTTCCTTAAGTGTATAAAACTTAACAAGAATCAGTTTTCTTGTTTTGAAGTATTGGGACTTGAATATGTCTATGAAAAGTATTACGCATTGACGCTCATAAATTAGACAATGGAAATAATATCTACTAAAAATCCAAGCCAATTAGTGTACCTGCTGCTGGAACACTGGAACCCGCTAAGGATTAAAACACCATAGGAAAAATGGGAGACCATTCACTAAGATTTTCCGGTGCGGATTCATGGCTTTATGTACCCTCCGAAGTATGGAACAGCTTGACATAGTATATTTTGAGATCAGGTTTTACAAAAACAGCATATATTCTGAAATGCAAGACTGAACGCGCTAATATTACTGCACCAGTTAGCTCTTCATAAAAATTGGCATTAAATATAACACCTAATATTTTGTTTCTGACTCTGAAATAAATCATGTATATAAAACTAATTAAGATAAATAAAGTTACTTCCATTTTATTTATTTGCATACCGTAATAATAATAATTTGCATATGATAAAATATTAATAGAGGTCTAGAAAACGTCAGCATTGACATAATTTTGTAATATATTTTCATACAACGAAGGCATTTCATATTTTTTGAACCAAGTAACTATACCGTTGGCAACAATAAAAGGTTCTTCAGATTTTGGCACAAAGCGCACGATCTATTTGAATTCCACTAGCAGTTGTTGAGAGCTCTTGCCACAGTGCTTGATGAGAATCAAATATTGACAGACCTTGTTCACTTTCCAGCTTTTACACTTTTAGCGTTAAATATAGGCGCATATCCAAATAAATACCTAGTAAAAGAAAAATTTTAGATTGTATGTATTTATGTAAACTTTGCAAAGATACATATATTAAAATGAAAGATTCAATAGAAATATTATTGTAATTTTTTAATAATTAATTACATTAAAGGACTGATTAGGTCGTCATTTTTTTAAATTAAAATAAAAAAGTGAGCGTAGTAAAAGTGTAATAATAACGATATTCTGGTTCGAGTTTAAAAAGAAAGTGCACGTTTTATAATAATAAATAGGATATAACGTTAAATAAATAATAATAATAAAGTCCAAGACTAAGCAGAACTTGTATTATGGATACTTAATAATGTTTAGAAAATATAAATAAGTATTTAGATATCGTGACTTGAAAACAAATGTTCATTGCACAAACATATCCTCCAACCAGGATTTGAACCGTTCTTTAGCGCAGATTAACGTCACGTTTATTTTTGGAATGAATAGTTGATCCTGACGTTTCGACTTCTTTACTAGAGCCGTGATCACAGGAATCATCCTAAAAATTAATTAATTTAAATGGAACAAAATTTTAAAATATTAGTATTTACCAGGCGAAAACCGGACCCACACTTGCCACAATTCGGGCATATGCGCAGATCACCACGCAACCGGCAGGTTGCTTTAATTTTTAAAATTTGTCAGGTGGTGTATCAAAAAATATTTTACTAATAAATTTTCCAAGTTTGCATTCCTAAAGATCTAAATAGAATATTTTTTGCGTTATTTTAACATTCAGATAGGAATAAGGCGCGGTTTTCCAGATTAAAGATTTCTTATGAACGATAAAAAAGTGCCAAAAAATTTAAAGTTTTATTTTAAATCTTTTCCGGAGGAAATCGATTTCATAGTCACGTTTGTCCGGACATGAAACATTGGTGAAATTTTCAAATAAAATTAACTTTTAGAACTAGTGTTTTTTAAAATATCATTTTATAAAGATATTAGAAGATTGCATTCTCAAACATTTGGATTTGGAAATATTCATTTAGTCATGCCAATATTCAGTTAAGAATAAGACTGCTTTGTTTGTGAAAGGAAATGTTGAAACAAAAAAGAAATAAAAAACGTTTATTTAAAAAAACTAAAAATCCCGACTGAGTTTCTGTGTAATTTCGAAATGAAAATACTGATTCGAAATGATAATATAGGTATGTGCTCTCAATTCACTAAGCCTCCATTTCTAGGATGGGTCCCGACTGCTACAATTTTCGTATGACGTGTATGACGACTTTCTTGTTTTAGGGTTTTTTCATTCCCGAATTACACAGAAACGCAGTCGGTTTTTACAGTTTTTTAAATAACCGTTTTTACTTTTTATTTTTTAGTTTTATTTTTTTGGGTATGTAAACCCAGTGTCACTCACAGTAAATACGAATCTAATGACACCTTTCAAGCTAAAATCTATCGAACCGTTCAGGCCGCAGAGCGTGCAAAACAATTATACATACATACATACTCTCGAAAAACATAACCCTCATTAACCATAACCCTGGCGCAGTCGGGTAAAAATAAACTGCCTTTTCGTGTTTTATTTGTCTGTAATCAAATCTTACAAGTTAATTTTAACCAACTTCTCTGCTCCTTTCTTCCGCCTGCTTGCGCTAAAATTTTAAATGCATTTGTAATATTATTGTAACATGGAACTATACGAGTATGTATAATAATAAAGAATCAACTATATAATAAGAATAAGAAATGATGGTCCGCAAGCTAGGGATGGGAACTCAATAAAACAACGTATTCTTATCGAGTTTTGACTCGTTTTAATTCGTCTTGATAAAGACTATGACCCTAATGGTTTTCAGAGTCCAATGATCCAGCTGATAGGTGGCATAAGTAACTATAATTAAACGAAGTAACCGATTTTGACGCAATAAAATCGGAATTCATTTGAATCGTCTCGGCAGGTACTTTTACTCAGGTTCTTGAGTTTGATGATCAAGTTGCTCGACTATTATAGAACACAAACACTTAAAAGTAATATAAAGAAAAGACAAAAAATAATTAGTTAATTTAGTAAAAAGCATGTTCAATTTAAACAGTGAGAAAGAAAAGTTGAGGGTGCACAACGCTTGCATTTGAAAATATGAGACAATTAATAAGAGATTTTTTGTTTAAAGAAATACAGTTTAATATGCAGTGCGTTTGGATATTCATAATAATGTAGTAATTTGATTAATATTAGTAAGTTTACATTAGCTTTAGTATCGGTATGAAGACATTATCATTATCGTTATAGATGCAATCTATTTGAATCATTAAATTGCTATTAGTCATATAGTAGTTCTATACAATCGATTTCAAGTGATGGTGGTATGATAAATTAAAATTGTCGTAGATCAATGTAATTAAATTAATAACATGAACAATTATTATGTATATTTTAAACACTTTCTTTTTATAACTTAGATACTTAATTAAAATGCCGTTTGACGTTACTAGATTATCTATTTTATAAGTTCTGATAGGTATTAAAAAAATTGCATTCAATCTCGTTGACAATGCTGGTTATTATTATAATATAATTTAGTAATACTTTTAATTCTTATTCCTAAAGTATCCAAAAACTTGATTTTTTGAACTATATTTAATTATTAAAATACCTATGTAATTGCTTTGGTTGTGTTAATATCACTTAATTAATGACTTGCTTTTCTCTTTAATCTCGTGACATTGTCACAAAAAAATTGTATTAGTAATCCAAAGTTTATGTATGGTATTTGCATGTCTACGACAATAAGGCGAATACTGTTGATACAGAAAATCGATGTAACCCCCCGTCATTGTAACACACGGTATAGGAAATAAATATTCTTATTCTGATCTTAAAAATATACTATTTCAATAAATAGCTTTCAATTTTATTGTGGCTATAAAACGCGACTTTTATTTGCAATCGAGAACTTCAAGTATGTAGACAGTGCATCCATAATGGACATTAAAAAATCTGTCATACGTATTTCAGTTCATATAATAGTTTCATATCCATTTTTTATGTCATAAACTAATATAATTCTCATAATGTATAGTGTTTATTATTCTATGTATTATAATCGATTTTTCCTCGTGTATTTTTTAAGGAGACGGCAGACAAAATTGATTTCCCTTTATGATATCCGTATAACAAATGTTTGAATGATGTAGTATTTCCAAAGGTCTGGAAAAGTGCAAAGGTTGTCCCAGTACATAAGGATGGGTCAAAGAATGATGTTAGGAATTATCACCCAATATCCATATTACCTGTCCTCTCAAAGGTTTTTGAAAGGTAAGTACACAATGCTATATATCCATATTTAGACAACATTATCTTAAAGAAGCAACATGGTTTTGTAAAGCATCGATCGACTGTAACTAACCTTATTACGTTTACCTCGGATTTATTTAACACGATGGACTGTAATAAACAAATCATTTATACCGATTTTAGAAAGGCGTTTGATGCGGTAGACCATAAAATACTTATTAAGAAAAAATTGCCTTTAATGGTATTCGTGGAAATCTTTGGCGGTGGTTTAAATCGTACATTTCCAATAGAACACAGAAAGTTGTAATTAAAGGTTCAGAGTCAGGTATCGTAAATATTACTTTAGGTATTCCACAAGGTTTTATGCTTTGAACACAGTAAAATTTTACTATACGATGATGATCTCAAAATATATCGGAAAATCGACCAGTCTGAAGATCATTATTTGCTTCAAGAGGATCTTACCAGATTCAATAGTTACTGCTCAAACATTTATCTTAAGCTTTGCATTAATAAATGCAAAACAATAACTTTCATAAAAAAAGTCCACGTAAATATAAATATACTCTTGATGGTAGTATATAGTCATACCCAAAGTCAGTATTATTACAAACTTAGGAGTAACATGTGATAGTAAACTACATTTTGATATCCACTAACAAAATATCATTGCAAAAGCTTATAAAATATACGGGTTCATCATGCGAGCAACTTCTGAATTTAAAAATTCTCTTAGCCTAATACACTTATTTAAATTCCTTCTAAGGCTGCAATTGGAGTATGGTGTATCAATATGGAATCAAATATACGATAAATACAATAATAGTATTGAATTGGTCCAGAAAAAAAATTTGCGCCGTATTATAAATATTATCACAAGCGTTGCCCTTATGAGCCGCTCTTAAAAAAAAATCTTCTCTTTGATCTTATATCAAGATGATCACAGCTCGATGCAATGTTGCTTTCCGACCTATGTAATAACATATGACTGTATAGATATAATAAAACGGATTAATTATTTGGTTCCATCACGCGCACTTATGAGATCGGTGCGTCTGAAATTTTTGTTTGCTACTCCTCGATGTCGCTCTAATGCAGGCATTCGTTCACCTTTGAACCGCATGGTTAACACGTATAACACAAAAATTCAACTCGGTGGTGTAGTGTGGTGTGGTGTGTAATGTATGCTAATACAGGAGACAAATACTAGAGTTATTGTTAAAACCCTAATTTAATAAGATAATATTGAGCTACCTATTCACTTTAAATTACTCCAATACATACTGTACTCATTATATTAACTAAAACACACACTGTTATATATACATACACATTTTCCTAGAATATTTACCGACTTTCTAGCACAAAGTGAAGAAGAGTTCAAACTTAAGCTTATCTATATGTTTTATATGTTAGAATACGTGGTCAAGAAAACTGAAGGTATAATTTTTTAAAGCAGGTTTAAATTAAGTCCACGTTTTATAATAAGTTGGTAACGGTTTTATCGTTAACTTCCTTTTTAAACTTTCTAAAGCTTATCTGAATTCAAGCTTAATTCGCGCTTGGTGCGGGACCTTCATTATTAATTTTGTCAACGCACGCAATTAATTATTTACGCAGTTTACCCCATTAGCAAGTTTCGGCCCCTGCTAACTAGAAACGGCACAAAACGCATATAAATCTAAACATGTAAAGACACGTAGTGGATGGTCGCAAGTTGATGACGTCAGCACGCAATATCAGAATGATTGATGAGGGACAGTTTGGTGCTCCCTAATCCCGGATGGTCACAACTTTGTGCTTCCACATAACACTCAGTTTAGGGAATTAGTTTTGCTAAACTGCACAAAAAGGATAGGTTGCGTGCATTCATTCACGCTCTCCATTTTCCTGTTTCAAAATGGGATGGAAAGTAGATCCCTTTGGGTAACATTGTTCTATTTATATTATAACAAAGGTTCCATGCGAGGCGATACTACGATAAACTATATTTTTGTTCAGACAATTTAGTTGCTAGCTAGATTGAAAGTAATATCGATAAAGATGTCGACTAACAAGTTTTTTATTGTTTCTCTATTGCTTTTTGTGATACTGGTAATATTGTAAATTTATTGATATGCTTCGTGACTGTTTTTCTTACTTTTATTAGGGATATACATTTTACGTGTTGCTCTTAACAATCTGATAACGCACAAATAGTGCTAATAAGTGCATAAAATAAAATAACCATATAGTTGCATAGCCAGCGTTAAAAAAAACATTTAAAGGTTAGCCTTAGCAGGTTGCTGACTACTATCTTGATTATATATTTTAATATACCTTATCTAGTTGTAGTATAATTTATTAAATATTTTGGCGAATTATATTCAACAATGAACATCTTGTTGAAAAAGACAATTAAGGTTATAGACATATTAAGTAAGCTTATAGATAATGGCAAAACTGTCAAATTACCTATTAATTCGTATTTTCTTGCAGTACCAAATCGCCTACTCTTCCAATATTTGAAAACATAAATTATAAAGTCAGGGCTTTAGGCTGCTTGGCAAGGCGCTAAGGAGAAAATAATATATTGTGCCCTATATATGTAAATAAAAACGAAATTAATGGATCTATCTAACACGACTGTAGAGTTTTGTATTCATTATTGTGTTAAGGTTCCGGACTATCACCGTCATTAGTCTATTAATGTCCCCACCGCAGAGGCACAGGTCTTCCTTTTGACATCGTGGGACTTAACGTGGGTGCGGAATCGTGGATGCTATTGATTGGACAACTGGAACTAACGATTTAAAATGGCTTTAGAGACAATAGAACTTTGGCTTCTTATCCGATCAATTATACACTACATCCATCAGTTCATTATGAAAATAGAACGCAAATGAAACGCTAAATAATTTTTCTGTTTATTTTCGTTACTAGCGCGAGAATACTTTTGAGTTAAAATTTATTTAAGTAAAGCACTAAACCTCTAAACCTAATTTTTCAAAACAAAATCTATAAATATTGATATGCAATATAAAGTTTTGGAGTAGTAATGTATTTATCGCAATTATCATCATTATGAATGAATGAATGTCACACTTTGACTTGCATGTATATTCATAATATATTACAAAAGTCATGTTATAACAATTCGAAATCTTTGTAGTTTTAAAAAATGTTGTCATAACCTACTTATTATCCATATATCGAACCTTTATTTATTGGCGTATAATTTTAAATATACTTTTACGATATATTTCCATTTAATAAAAAGTTATAAGTACATATGTTTCATTTTAAAAAGGCTCTTTTATGAAAATGGCTTTTTGAATTATGTTACACTTTACTCAAAGCAGAGATTACAATATAGGTACGTTTAAAATATTTACACAGTCATTCACATTTATTTTGTCTTTTTAAGATAAGCCTTTTATGTACAATTCGCTTAATACTCTTTTCTTACGTCGATATCGTAATTCGTTTTAAAAAGCAAGATATTAGTTACGCTTTGTCTGACTCAAATATATTCTTAATAAAAAAAATTGAACATAGCTTGACTATCAGTGATGGAAGAGCTTTGAACAAATATTCGACAGAAATATAGTAGCACGGATCAACTAAAAAAAAGAGGTTCGGTATATATGCACATGTTAAAAAAACTGATGGTATGTTTGATCTGTCATGCAATATCAGTATGATAGATGGCTAACGGTCCCATGTCGAGGCGGGTGCCAGCATTTACCGATATACGGGCATTTAAATGTTTTTTCAGCGAAAATATTTTTGATAAATGTTAGGTCTTTTTAATTCACTATACTATGTTTCGTGATTTTTCGTTAGTTATAAAATTACTTATAACTTTAATAAAAATCGTTTAGGATTAATTCATAAAAATACTTATTTTCAGTGACGAATAATATAAAAGTATTACTCAATCCAAGTGATTTTTATATATTACTAGCTGACCCAGTCACGCGTTGCTGTGTTATAAATTAAAATAAATCCTATCCTATCTTTTAAGTTCGATCAATTAACAGATAGTTACGAAGTTTGATCAAAATAGGTTAAGTAGTTTAGGAGTCCATCGCGGACAAGCAACGTGACACGTAATTTATATATATTAAGATATTCTATCTATGTGTGCAAGCTTTCGCTTTTTCTTCATAATATGCGATGACGGGATGTGATAAAAGTTCATTTCAATGTCATGATTGCTATATGCTATACTTAAAAATAGAAACAAGAATTCCATGTGAACACCTAAACACGCATCTGTGAACCGTAATGTAAAGGAAAACAAAATATTAATCTGAGTAACTTAAAAATTACCACAACAAAGCCTTTTACTATTCGGTAACGAATGAACGAGAAAGGGAAAGCTGTCGTGCGTTGTTGTGCAGTGGAAAATAAATGAAACGGGACAATGGGGTGCAATACAATTGCACTGAAAAGACGCGCTGAGCGGCCGTGTGTTCTAGTTCCAAACAAGAGGAATGAACGTCGCAGGTGCACCGCCTAACAATGCTCGATGCGCGGGGAAGCAACAATGCTTCACGATTGCTGGAACGCCCGCGCCCTATTGGTGACGACGTTGACAGAGAAGACGCAGATGCGATTTTTATTTTACCGAAACACTACATAATTTCAGGAAAAGGTGACATAACATAGCCCGGCCAGCTCAGTGGATAATGGAGGGCTGATTTAGGTTGCTAAACGCTATATAGATAGTTATTACAAATAATATATTAAACGTTTTAAATTGTAAATAAAATATGTTTATAAGAATCTATAAATAAAACCGGGCAGTAAGAAACGATATGGCTTGGTGTTTTTTTTTACATTATAAAACTCGCGTTGGATTTATTTTTAATCACCCGTATTCCTTTTAAATACGTTAGTGAGTGATTACAAAGCTAGCCAATCGTGCTTCTTGATTAGGAAATAAGCAGATTTTTTTTATAAATTGTGAATAAAAATGCCAGTACATTTTTAAAATTTTAAAGCATGCCATCTGTTTAACCGAAAAAATGATTTTTTTAACAAACCAGACATCAACGTATTTGAATATATGCACATTAATACACAAAGAAAATAATTTAATGCTTATTGTCCATTCTGTTTTTGGTCAAACAACAACGATTGAACTTTATTTGAATATAAAACTATCCAAAGCGTTAGGGCCGTTTCCAAGATAAATTTATATATAAAAACAATTCATTAAAAAATATTAGGTATGTAATATTATGCATGGCATCATATTTTACCACATAAGATAAGCTATTCAGCAATTAATATAGAAGGTCGGTATTGTTTGTGGACCGCTGCAGTATTTGCTTGAGCGGTTTCAATCTAGGAGTTTAAGAGCAAAGGTGTTGCATAAATAGGGCCAAATTGCAACGCTCCGAAATTCCGCCACATATTCTATTGGACGTCTGGTGTCCCAAGAGTGGGGATAGAGTGAACAAAGTTACAAACTTCCGAGTTAGCATTGTCGGTTGCGACCACTACGCGCACCGAATTCACAACGGGATTAAATTAGACGTTATGTTAGTCGATATGTATATCAAGTTGGTGACATATATAAATGTTCGGAATCGGTATTTTAATTGGGATAGTAAAAGTATGAACTTGGAAGTTATTAAAATTAGTGTAATTTATTTTATTATTATGATTAGTATTCATATTAATGAAAAGTCTAACTGAATTATGTGGCGTATGAATTGTCATTTAATTATTTATTTATATATTTTGAATTTAGTAAATCAACCTATTTTGTAATTAATAGTTTAATTGGCTAATAAGTATAATCCATATTGATTAGGGATAACAAAAATAGACACTTCTGAGCCAAGCTAACGTGTAAAGAGATTACTAGTAAGCTTGGCAATGAGCTGGCTACTGGAAGTCAGTTTGAATAGTTGCTATGAATAGGTTTTTCTTCTACAGAATGGTCACTCCCCACATATAAATCGTGTTCATTCGGTTTTCACAAAGTTGGCGATTTACACATACAAATAGATATACGTTCGATTGCCGGGAATAGAACTCAGCCTCATTGTAATTTCAAATTTGTATCCTCATGGAAGCCGAAATATGTCCACATTGAAGTCACTAAAATCGTAATAAATTGTTTGTATAATGGTCATTAATTTTTTTTTACTGATTCGTTGATCTTTGCAACAAAAACAAAAAGAGTTTTGAGTACAAAATATACCAACTTAGAATAAATACAAACAAAGAACTTTTCCAGTATTTGATTTTGTTTTTCTGAAGACACCTCTGTCTTTAATAGAGAGATACGTGAATATTTAAAAGTTCTACCTCTCAGTAAAACAGGTGGGTACACTTTTAAAACTGTTTCCAGCAATTTTAGTTTCTACGCTTCGCCAAGTCTAACTTCGTCTAACAGCTGATTGCGACTCTTTCCACAAAAGTATCGTCGGTCTTTTCTTTTCTATTCTTGACTACTGGACTTATTTCTTATAAAATACAACTTGAAAAGTTACGATCTTAGAATGCTTATCACTAGTCAATAATGGAATTTAAAAGTAAGGTTCACATTTTTTATAATATCTAATGGGTTATGTTATACAAGTATTTTTTGCCTTTAAAATAATTTAACACAAAATATCCTAATGCTAGTTTTTTTTTATACTACGAGAAGAATAACTAAAGCTATTACAAGCTTATTTTCTAATACAAATGCAAAGAAACTTTTTATGCAAATAAATGTGTAATATAGCGTTATTAAAAATGCACAGATTTCATTCTTTACAGGTATAGGAATATGAGCATTTGTACTTGAGTCATGGGTGTGTGTGTGTATATATTTATATATTTATATATCTCTCTAAATATTACATATCTATGTATCATATATGTATGTCTATCCGTTACCCTAGCATCCATAACACGAGCCTTATAGTGCTCACTTTGTAGGGCTGGGATAATTGGTGTGAATGTAAGAAATATTATTATTATATTAGCGCAATATTTATAAAGTATTCCAGAAATTTTTATTATACATTTTCTTTTCGATATCGTATTATTATTAAAAAAAAATATTTTTCTAAAAAATACAATAGTTTGCATTGTTGTTTTTTATATGTTGTATATTAAGGATATTCCGGAAGCGATAAATGAAAAATTATGACATGAGACGTGTATGCATTGAGGCAGTCAATATGTTTTACCATATTTGAAAAATATTCTTGTGATACAAAAAATACTAAAAGCAAATGGAGAGTTGGATCAGGACAAGATTATTTGACTTTTGAACTTGAGGCCTCTTTTCTTTCTTTTATTTTATGCATAAGTATCAACAACAAAATATATAAAATAAAATAACAGATTTAAATATTAAAATAAGACAAGAGTATAATAAAAGTGTTATTTTTACTGAGATAAAATAAAATTAACAATTTATCTTCACATCATAACATTAAGAAATCAGTACATTTATTAGTGCTATTTTAACTTTGCTTAAACTTATTCTAGTAATTTCTAAGAAGTTGGAGTATGAAAGTAATTTTGATCTATTATTGATAATTCCGGTATGTAAGTAATTTTTCTCACTTCTGGAGAAAACAATTAAAAGAAGTTTTCAAATAAAACAAATCTGAATTATCGTGTTCATACTTTGTGCCTTTGTTCAAGTTACGGACAAAGGCGCTCATTGTTCAAACGCATTTCAAATGCACGAAAATGCAGGTGACATTTAGATTACACTAAGTTAGAATGGCAGGGTATAAAACTGTATTTTACAGCTGCTATTGAATACGGTGACAAGTATGTGGGAAAAATATTGATAAATTCATAACCAATATAGTTACAATAAATATTTATATTATTTCCTGACTCTGACAGACAGACATGACTTCTTTTTAGTTTTATTTTATTATTCTGCACCGACCCTGCTAGAAAGGTTGGGTATTTATTTTATGCAGGCTTGTGCTTTTATGTTTATTTTATGTTCACCTTCTATTTACACTGTGTTATGTAAGACTTCTGTGTGTTATTCGTTGTTTTAATTTATCTTATTATTTGTTTAATTTGCATATTCGTACGTATATATATTCTTTAATTCTCCGCCTTCCGTGCACCAAACACGTGAGGCGGGGGGACCTGATTGTCCTCTTGTGCTTTTATACTGTAACTCCTATTTGTAAAATTTATTTCTATTTTGTGTTGATCAATCAATGTTTCTCTGTCTTTATCTCTCTCTCTCTTTATCTCTCTCTCTTATAGAAACATTCTTTTGTAATTGCATTGAGTTTGGTAATCCAATTGTTACTCCTTGTTTTATGATAATCATATGGTTTTAACAGAATATGAACAATTTTATCTTGACGGGAAACAGAACAAGCTATTTTAAAGAAACTAACTTTGTTGTCACACGCTTTAAAGATTCAAGATAAGAACTCAGCAATTTTACTTAAACTCACGGGACAAACTAGTAAAACAAACAAACGCCCGTAGCAATCGACTGGCTTACGGCAAGGCCGTATTTACGGAGAGCACAGGGGGAACATTATTATGATATTTATTTGACATCTGCTCGCTGCGGTATCACGTCTGTAGACAACGAAATATGAGATTCTGTGGTGCGTATTTATTACACTATACACGCATAGGTAACTATAAAAAGGTTGCATATAGTCACTGAAAATTGTATCTGTCTTATTTATATTTGTGGCATGAATTAAAGAAAATTTAAATGTATAAAAGGAAAAATGAGTATCAAATACGAAGCCAATTAGGGATAGGTGAGGTCGTGTGGGCGTGTCCGATGCGATCAGTTCAAACGAATATTTCTACCAAGTGGTAAGGCACGAGAGTCCTCGATAGTACATACTGGGGTATGTACGCTTTAAGATAGTACTTGTGGGAAGAGAGAAGAGAACTGGTCTCTACCTTATTGTACAATACAAGACTTTTATAATATCTATCAAAGAAATTGTATTGTACATAAACACGTTCAGTCCTCAGTTTAGTAGGTCATCAGGAGTTATCAGCTAAGCTTGACACAAATTAAAACAAAAATGTTAGTATATATAATTTAAAATTACGCAAAATAAATAAAACATATCTTATAACTTATCCATTATATTTGCTGGTGATATATTTTCTTCAAGTCGGTATTAATATACTTCTACGACTAATATACAAGACGTTAATTACTATTATGTAAAGTATAACAAATTCCATGTAAGTTTTCTTGCATACTGGCTTGTCTATTCAAATGCTTAAGTAACTGTGTATGTCTCTCAGTCTGGTACTTTTTCATGCTGAAAGTGAAACACTGGAATATTTTAGCTCATAGGAAGAATGAAACGTTCTTATGGAAATTTAAGAAAATACGATTTTCCTTATTGCTCGTAAACTAAAAGATTATGTTTTTTATTTAATTTTTTGCATTCACAATGCAATATTTCTATAAGATATAAAATACGTGTGTAAAAAACAACCACGCCTCCGAGCCCTCAGATGGGATTCGAACCCACGACCTTTCGCAATCCGGGCGACTGCTCTGACCGCTGAGCTACCGAGACGCTGGCAAACGTGTCGAATTTTACAAACGTATTCCAACTTCTACTATGAGCTAGTATCGTTCCACTAATGTTGAACGCTAACTGCCTTCAACATTGAAAGTAATGTTTTTACAAATATTAAACAATCAATTAAGATGGAACCAGCTATAATTATGTTTTTTATTTAATTTTTTGCATTCACAATGCAATATTTCTATAAGATATAAAATACGTGTGTAAAAAACAACCACGCCTCCGAGCCCTCAGATGGGATTCGAACCCACGACGTGGTTGTTTTTTACACACGTATTTTATATCTTAACTAAAAGATTAATTTAGTCGACTAGTTGGTGGAATTATTAGTGTTTCTATGATGAATTATGACTGTTCATATTTATCTATTTTTGGATAATATCATTATCCAAAGTACAAACTCTATTCTGCTAAGCATTAAATACTTAATAAAAAGGTTAGGTCGTCTGAATAGCAAAATATTATGTTATTTGAGTCCCGACTACGAATACATTTTTTTATAAATTACTTTCAAATCTTATAATATTTATTTCGTCATAGATTTTTGTATGTTAGAACGCTTTTTTAGGACCTTTTTTGCTGATCATATTTAAACCTCCTCTTTGGCATGCGCATTATTTTTCTATTTAAATAAATATATAGGTAGCTAAGTATTTGAATCGGCAATTGTTGTGAAAAACTCATGAGTTTTTGCACTAATCCCTGAGTCTTTTTCTAAGCAATAAGTGTTTTTTTTTCTTTTAATGTCAACTATCTGCCAGTAAAAACTCTGTCCAAATTAATCCAGCTGTTTAGGAGATTAGCCAGAGAAAACAGACAAATAGATACAATTTAAATTGTTTTGATTTATATTTTATTGTCCATTTACTAAAAAGCTATTATTTTGTCATTACAAACACACGACTCATTTTGATTTACATAAAAGAGAAAAATTTAATTATGCATTTAAAAGGTGAAATGTGATAAGCTGACAGTTAAAAATATTAAGGTATTTAAAAGTTAAAAAAATACAACACAAAAATAGAGGAATCCAAAATTATCAGTGTACGAAATTAACAATTTCATTACTTTTCATAATTTTTAAATAATATAGGGCATAAGGAAGAAGAAGAAGGAGTTGGTTTACGTCCATGGTTGTTACTTTTTATAAATCAACAGTTTTTCTATAATTATCAGGGTTGGCAGAGATCTTGAAGAAATGGAAGTCAGGGTTGCTAATGTATACCTACATTAATATAAACCACAGTGATGTGTTTGCGGCGGAAATTAGAACTAAGCTAGGATTCATTTCGGTGTAAGAGAACTCATGACATGGATAGGTGACAACTGATCGGATCAAAGTCGAGATTTATTTAATAACAGCTTATCTGCAAGGAGAGTTCGGCTCCTGTAAGGAGAGTCACAGGATGACTAGTCATCCTGTGATCACGGCTCCTGTAAAGGAGTCGAAACGTCAGGATTAAATATAAAATAAAATAAAACATGCGCAAAAATCCGTTAAAAAGTGTTTTATTTTTAACATTCGTTAATGCAAATGTCACCATCAAAAACCCTTTTATTTTAATTTTACAATATATAGCCCATTCTTATTTTTGACTATATTTTATTAAAATAAGTTGGGTTAATTTTCTAATCATACAAACTTACAAACATATAAAAGTTAAAAACATATAAACTTAACGTAGAGCGGACGGTGACATCGGTTGACTGGCCGAAGGCTGTGTTCGACTTTTTACAAGACCGTGAGTTCTTATTTTGTATGTTTCTGCTGTTGTTGCAAGTGTCTGTAGGTTCTAATAGCCTAATATTATTTTTGGTTAGCATATGTGAAACAAGCAGCTTAAGCGATTTTTTAATAAGGTCGTTGTCGGTCACATAAGGCCAGACCCTCCAGCCGGAGAGTTACAGTTCGGCGATCACTACCACTTAATTTAGACTTGATTGCAATTAAACTTAATTAAGTAACTTAACTTTGTTACAAAATCGTATAAAATTCGATTTTCTTGTGGATTAGATGGATAAAGTTAAGAATGATATGGGAAAACATAATCAAAATACATTTTTGCATTTTTGAAAGACAAAAATGGTCAAAATTAGGGGAACAGAAAAAACATTTTACCTTTAATCTTATTAGACCGGCTACCGTTAATATTTAAGCATTTATGCTAGGTTATACTATTTTTTAAGGCTTCTTTTACTCAACTTTGTAAGCTTTATTAGCTCCAATGTCCTCATAGCTGGATAATAGGTCTTTCTTTTGGATGTAGATATTGTAAGGTTGTATGTTTTCTACTACATATCACAACAGAAAACAACTATAGATATCATAGGGAGAACAAGTAAATAACCAGCACGTAGACACAATTGTGGTTGCTCATCTTTACGTTATCAGCTTTAATTTGCCTATAAGACACGAAGAATTAGGTATTATGAAATATTGTCCTCTATAGCGCAATATTATGTACACTTCTTTATAAACCGAATTCATAAAAAAGAGCTTCTCAATACGATTTATATATATTTTTTTGGCTATGTGCGCCCACAGCAACCACATTAGGTATCGATTTTAAGGAATCTTTTATTTGTTTAAATCAGTTTTTTAAAACAAGAAAAAAATAATGTTGTTCAATTTTCTTTAAAACTTTGAATTTACTTGAAATCGTTTGTATTGATTGCTATTATTTTAATTATATTTGCTGGTAAGTTTTTAATGTTATAAAAACGTTTACTTATGGAGTTCTTGCACACAAATCATAATACAGCTACGGCGACAATACTTGTTGAGTGGCCAATCCAAATAGCTTATGTTTAACATTATTTTTTAACAGAAACATGTGGGCAACACAATCTTAGTAACTCTATTTCTAGGTAACTTTCGATATATTTAATCTTCCATCATTTCAAATACATTTTTTTTTAACTTTTAATACACAACAAATAAACATCGTCGATTATACAACAAAATATTATAATGTTATGCTCAGTACTGTATCTCTATCTCCGTTATACTTTTAAAAAGAAATAGTCACAGTATCTAAGAATGTTACACATTGCAAAATATTTTTTTAGTTTGTGATTTTTTTCAACTATGACAAAAAAAACCCTTTTTATTGTTAATAATAATAGTAGTGCTTATTGTAACATTTATCTTACTATTACTGATACATAATATATGTATTATTAATATACACAACTTTCTATCACTAGAATATTCGTGAAAGATAACAGGTTCAATTACAAACAAAATTAATGTTTATTGATTTACTTAATTCCTTCTCCTCGCTGTAGTCATATAACAAGGCTACAATTTTTAATAACATGGCTTTGGATACTTTAAACTATTACTTACTTTCTCATACCATCGAAGATAACAGTGACACAGCAGAATCATGAGTTCAAAACAACTTTTTCCATAGAACTTAACAAGCTCATATCGTCACAAACGACTTTCAAGTCCATAACATAATTTCCCATAACAGTTCGACGCTATTTGTGCAACACGTGGGAGAGCGCGATCGTAAAATTTACCGCCAAATTTTAGCCGGTCGAGACCACCATCCCTCCCTGAGACCGACAATACACTGACAACTGTCAGTGAGCGGCGGCGGTATGCCCGTTTTAGTACTGGGCGCTTTTCCTCTTTTGCCCTATCTTGCTTTAACGAAAATTTATATACACACTAATGTACCTACACACATGCATGACAACTTAGTACAAGTACCATTTTTGCGCAAGTGTGTGCCACGACCGCGCATATGTGCGGGACGATCGGCAAGACGCATCTTCATCGTAATGTGCAAATGCGTTGCTGCACACAATAAAACCTAAATATTCAAATTATAAACTCTACATTTATGAAACATGGTTGACTTTGGTTTGACACAGAGAACCTCGTGCTCATTCAGAGACTACGCTAAAGCAGAATTGCGCATGTCCGTTATCAATCTTATAATCGTGGTACCACGAAAACTATTGCCGTCCTTATTTTTCTTTGAAGTTTTCGTATAAATGTTTCGTAACCAAGAGATTGCCAAAGTAATATTTAATACTTTGCCATGAAGAGCTCTTTATTCTTTAAGTAATTGTCCAATAATTAAGTTTATACAAATGATTAAGAGCCTTCTCTGATTATGAAGTGTCAAGCTAACTTTAAAAGAGTTTTGTATAGTTTTAGATGGATTCTCCCGTTATTTAAATAAATTAACAAACTTTTTCTATTTTTTTTTTTCTTTTTCGATATAATCGGATATTAACCCAGTTATAAATCAAAAAACTATTGTGACTTAATTTATTTAACAATGATTAAGTAACAGTTGGCAAACAAAGTACAATATCGCAGCGAACAACGCACTCAAGTTGCTCCTAACTACTTAGAAACAAAGTGGAACAGGAAAAATAATTTCCTTACAACTAGAGATGATATTAACCGGGAGATAAGATGAGTGAAGTACTCTTTCGGGCGGGGGCGTTTATACAGCTATGAATAACAATTTACCGAAGAGCCGGGAGCGCAAACACTCGACTCAACTTTGTTCAGAAGTGCCCGAAACTCGCGAACAATACAGTCACGCCGAGCTAGGAAAATTGAGCGATATACGATGCGATATGGAAACTATTACGTTCAATGTACGTCTTCTTCACGTCATAATTTTTTACGCACTTTGTTAACTGTGCGTTAAATTGAACGCTGCGTCTATTTTTTGTCATCAACTTAATGTATCATGAATGCTTCAATGGAGAGGCGTAATTAGTTTTAAATAGATTACATTCTCACGAAATAATATTGAAGTATATGGGTAAACGTATTATAATTCATTCGTTGATATTGATTTTCAAAGCATTTTAATTGATTAGCTTTATAATGTGACGTATCCCAAAATAGAGGACTTAAATTATGCAAATTGACAATTTTGGTGCTACTATTTCATATACAAATACGGAATAATTTTCTGTACGTTCATTAAGGAAAGCCAGAGGTTAGTGTTTAACTTTATTCGCATGCACTGTTCAATGGACACTGTTGAATTGAATGTTGAATTTTAAAGTTTATTAAAGCTGTTTAATCGTTGAGTGAAAATACTAGTTTTAAACTAAAAAGCAGATTCAGGTAAAATAAAAATAAAAAAATTGCCTTAAACTTTTTCATTGCACTAGTTAAAGTGTCAAATTCACTTGGTTAATTTATGATGAGATAAATGACTTTATTAGTTTTATTAAAATAAGTAGTTACACTTTTTATAATAAAAAAAAACAATTTATTTATATATATACTAGCGTCCCGTCCCGGCTTCGCACGGGTGGACAAAATACTTTAAATTTTTTCTAGCATTCAATATAGCCTTTGACACTCAGCAATAATGTGCCTTTCTATTGGTGAAAGAATTTTGAAAATCGGTTCAGTAGATCCCGAGATTACCCCTGACAATTTAACAAATATACAAACACACAAACTTTACTTCTTTATAATAAAAAAAAAATTATTTATATATGTATATAATAAAAGCAAAGTTAGAAAACTGCTACGAATTAAAGGTATAATTTATTTGCAATCCAATAGTTTTATTTTTTATAATTAATTCGATTTGTCATATTTTTCCCTCTTTATATGTGATAAAAGAAATAACCCAGTTTCTCGTTTGTGCTACAAATAGCATGCTCGTTTAAAGCGCTATTCAAATCAAATTTAAAAGTACTTTTATATTTCCTTTGCTTTATAATTCTTGGCTCCATGTGGCTGATATTCAAGTGTTCGCTTGAACTGCCTTTATAGGTGCCACTTTGTCACACTCGTGGGTTCAAGCAAGATAACGACTTCATACACAGACCAAAATATTTTGCGGATTGTCGACGTCATGTATTGTTTGTGTTCATCGCGACAAAGTTCCTGTTGGATTTTATTACTTGGCAGATATTTAACGTATTTGTTTTCTAGTAACTTAAAACATTATATTTGATTGATTTTGTATTTAATTTTAAATGTCTTAATTCATTATTTCATAAAATATACGGTAACAACTAGGTAATACAAAAAAACGAACTTAACTTTAACGAAAATCGACAATCGACGAAGACAAAGCAAATTATCGAGTTAAATACGCCTCGAGTTCTTTCCACCAGTAATTATACTCTAAGGCGAGAAGGCCAAATCGTTAGCATTCTATTTAACTCGACTTTAAGGCATGGCTGAGGGTTGTTGTGTCAGCAAAAAACTTGTAAAACTCCTCCCGGCAAAGAAAGAGTTATGAAAACGCCAACTTTGGGGTACACAAAAAAAACTGTAGACACTTCGTTCAACTTCGGTCTTCAACAGGATTTTATAAATATTAAAATCTAAGCGGGGACACTTTGAAAGCGGAAACTAATTCCTTCGCCTTTGTTTGCGTAGTCATAGCTTTTTAAAATTGTTTCCCCCCACTTTATAGCTTCGCGGAAGCAAAAGATAAAAGTGGAAATATATCAAGTAAGCCACGCAAGTATTTCCAACACGCTTTGTAAAGTAAATAAATTGGTAGGTATTGCATTAAGAAGTTCGATATGATTAGTTAAAATTATGTCTTATGTGAATTTGATCGAACTTAAAAGAGTATCTACCCTGATTAGTTTGGTAAAGAATCAATAAACAGCTTACTTTTACCCGTGAAAACTCCAATTAAAGTATCCAATATATGAACCAAGGTTTAAGCGATTTAATCCAATTATAAAGTCATTCGCTCTGTAAGTGGAATGTTTTCGAAGAACAAGTTATAATTCTTTGGTAAAAAATTCTTAAATTTTAAAAATAAATGATAATCCTATATGTTGTATCATTAGAATAAACTCTTTGTTAAAATCTTATAAAGAATTAGGTTTTATTCTACAAGCTGGGAAACCTTTTGGGAACCTTTGACATGCAGAGTCTTGTAAAATAGTTTTGTTATCAGTCGACGCGAGTTTGCTTGAGCTGTTTGGAAGAGAAATATTCTAAAAATAAAAAAATAAAATTATGTATTCGAATTAAGATCAGCCTATATACAAAACTCTCAAAAATTGCTTATGTGCTATAAGGTCAAATCTTCGGAGTGCGCCTTTCTTTTTTACTTCAGGAAATTCCCAGCAACGTTTTAGATGTCCCATTAATTTTGCAAAATGTCTGTTTTAGAATACCCAGCAGCCTCGAATGGTGCTGTCGTAAAAAAACTGTTTTGCATACCTCCTAGCAGAACATGTCACTGCAAGAATATGTCCATGTAGCACGCCTGTAACTTTTATAATGAAAATAAGTATTTGGCAGACTTGAATATTTTTTTTGCATAGTGAACACTGTAAACAGCCATTTACAAGTTGATAATATTTGCTATAATTATGTCACATAAAACGAGTCTTAAATTAATAATTTAATGTTATAAAATAGCCATGCAAATGATTTTTTCATAACTGGATTTAGTTTGTAGGCACATCTTAGAAAATGACGAGGGAAAATGCGTTACCCATACTGCGCCGCCGGACGAGCGACGCAGTTATGTGGAGCTCTCCTCCATTCTCCAATCGAGGATGGAGGATTGGAGGCCTACTCACAAGAAACCTTGTATGCACCCTCAACCTCCCGTTGGGCCCGTGGGACTGTTTTGGGCTTTCGCCACGTAAGCCCGAGGCAGTTGGCACGAAAGCCCCACCAATGGGGGATGCTCGGATATTTATTCTTCAGTTCCATTACGAATCTCAGCAGACCTCTTTGTTTTATTTATTGTGACTGTTTCCTCCATCTTAAGCAGCCTGTATGCTAGTTCGCTACTTATGCTATAAATAGACAATACATTAGAAATATTTATACAAATGATAAAATCAAATCATTTTTAAGCAATTTTCTTATAAGCATGGAATGTGGATGACATAAATTTTAACTTAGTAAACGACTTTTAAGTATTCAATATCAAGTGGTGCAAGGTACCATTTAAACTTGCTTTAAACGACAACAACTAATTGGAAATCGTTTCTATTATACGAATAAAGCACTATTGGAATACAACGGCCCTTGTAAAGTTATGCATAATAATTGCCCGCCTCTCTACCAATTCAAGCTTTTGAATAATGACAGACTTGCGGTTTTTGTTACTAATTGAAGATTCCAGTGTTCCAGGAAATTTATTTAAGTTGTGAAAGGGCTATTTAATATAAGTAAACATTATATTCCCGTTACTATTACTGATACGGCCTATTGGTCATAGGGCTAGTATCTATAGAATATTAACTCAAAATGCTCATACTGCATACAGATTTCATAAAAGTAACGTAGGTTCACTGGAGGGAGACTCTGTACCAGGATCGTCGGCTTAGGTACCTCCGTCTTACCTATTTCTGCCGCAAAGAAGCAGTGCTTGCATTGCTGTGTTCCGGTTTGAAGG
Source organism: Calamotropha paludella (assembly GCA_927399485.1). Taxonomy (NCBI): domain Eukaryota; kingdom Metazoa; phylum Arthropoda; class Insecta; order Lepidoptera; family Crambidae; genus Calamotropha; species Calamotropha paludella. The sequence continues at coordinate 12,166,967 of OV656815.1, read as the reverse complement.
GTAAGATATGGCAGTGAAATTACTGGGTACAGTGACTTTACATCTTATGTCACAAGTTGGCAACGTACACTGTGGTTCTTGTGGGGGTTGCAGTTTTGCTGCGAATCTCACAAGAGCCACATGTATTATAGGTGACTGTTACCACTTACCATCAGGTGGGCAGTTTGCTTGTTTGCCAACTTTCTGCAATAAAAAAAAGGTAATCCGTATCCTAGATCATTAGTTCTTAAAAAACTAATGACATCACCGCCGTCACAGATAATATGTTATAACCGCATAAATATAAATTACTACAATGCGACTAAGACGTATGAAAATAATAATAATGATTATTTAACAATATACAATTAATATATTATTAAATAATATGCCGGCTTGTATGACTGTTTACAAAAAGTTTTGTTTCTTACTTAATGTTTTTCTAGTATCAAACATATTATTAATATCCCCGTTAAGCTCTGGTGGTAACCTTAAATTGTGAGTGGGTCCGAGTCCACAGTATATCGATGAGGATTGAACTCAGCTCGCTTGGGTTGAAGCTGACATGTCAACCGATGCGCTTCGGCCGTCTTACTTATATGGCTTTACAATGCGATTTTTTTTTTTATTATTAAGGCCCGTGTAGCAAAAGATATAAAAGCGATGAAAAAACATTTTAAAAGTTACAAAGTATCAATACATGTTTTTTTCAGTATCAATAAATTTAAATAAATTGGATTTTTGATGTAAAAATACTTTATATAGTATAAGTTATAAATCAATTACTTAAATATACGATAACAAAACAGTGCATAATAGTATGTAGGATAATATCGGCAATTTCAAAGAAAGGGCTTAATATAGCACTAAACGATGTTGGTAATAATGCATCCATTACTCGTCTAAGTCGACAGATTTTGTTTGATATTATTGTTTTTGTGTTTAGGTGCGAATATTATTTTCTGAAGTAATCATCCTAGCTAGCTTAATTAATAACAGAGCAGCCGAGTTTGCTCTGAATATGCACGCAAACCACATCCCACAGCGTTTAGTTTGTACCAGTAAAATCATTCGGTAATTAAACTGGTCTAGAGAAGAGTTAAGCTGCCTTTATAATGCTGCATTAAATTATGACGTGTCTGTTTATTTTTCGATTTTACAACATTTGTTAATTTCAAATACGGCTTATGACATTTCTCTTAAACTGGACTATAGAAGCAATAATAATAAATAATAATAATAATAAATAATAATAATAATAAAAAATAATGATACATTTTCTAAGATATATATTTTATACTTTGTTTCCATAAATAATAAAAAAATATTTTCTACATTAAAAATAGTGCAGTGGTGAGTGATTTTTTTCAAAGATATACCATTCTTTCAATGAATTACTTGTTTGTTAGCATTTAGCGTAACTGTGATTTCCAGGCTATTATAATTATACACAAATTCCAAAAACAAATCTTGCGAAAGTTTCATCGATGAATTCCCTTATAAAAGGCAACAAGTAATAGGTTTTATCGTTTTTGATGAAGTCGCTTATGAGTATAGAAAGGCCCTGAACATGGTACCGATACAGACTTAAATTATTATCGAATAGATTAAAGGTTATTGCAAGGTTAATATGGCAATTGTGTTGTATTGTTCTTGCAAAAATGGACTTTTGAATTACATAACTCCACAGTTTTTTCGAAATAATGGAGCCTCAAAAATAAAAAAGCGTGGTAAAAACCCCGATTTATTATTTATTGTTATATCTTCATGGAGAATCAGTTGGACGTGTTCTCATTAATATTTCCAACGTTTTTAATGTGGTCAACCACGATATTTTGCTTGTCCTTCTAATGTCTCTAAATTCCTCCTCACTGGTACTGGACGAGATTTTTAACTATCTTAAAGAGGTATCAGTTTGGAAAGATCTATCTGTTGGTGTTCCCCCAGTAGGTATTCTTTTCCTCTCTTGTTTTCCAATTTTTATAAATCTCGTTACCTTGTCGCTTGGCTGCACTTGCCATTTTTAAGTTGAGAATCTAAAAAAATATGTTCAAACAAGTTCCGAGGACGTAAATCCCGCTATTGTAGCAATAGCATTGTATAGCAATGTTCAGTATCAAACAGGATCTTTAAATTGTAATAAATAAATTATTTAGCCGAAAATACAAATTTAAAAATATAAAATAAACCGCAATTTCAAGCGGTAAGTGGTGTATGGAACAGGTGTATTGTGACCCTCCGCACTAGTTACAAAATCTGTATTGCGGTAGCGCAGTATCACTACAGCCCATTGACTACTACAATTTGGCATACGCACAGTAGAACATACGCACAGGTGATAGCTCAAGAGTTGGTTGCTGGTCGCTTACTGATCTTAGACGACAGTGTATGCAAAGCCGACAGATTATTATTATTAATAATTATTAATCAAAAACAATGCAAGTATACAGATTTCTCTAACACACATGCAAGTCACAAAAAAATAATCAAAAGAATGACTTAATTAATATTAATATAAATAATAATAATATAGTCAAATAAATGGGTTGAAAAAAAAATTAAATGAGAACTAGAAATAAATAATTTACAAATAACAAATAAAAATAAGTAAAAAGACAAAAGAACATCAAAATCATGTCAAAATAAAATGAATTGAATGTAAAAGTCTTAAGTGTAACAATAAACCAGCAAGAAACTGGTAAGCCTTAGTACAAATAAGTGGCAACGTATCAGCGAACAAGTCAATTACATCGCATCGAGTGACAGATAACTTTATCTTCTACTTAACAAAATTAATCTGAAATTAAAAAACGTGAATTTCCTTATATTTTTGTTCTCCTAAATAGCTTAAGAAGTGTGCTAATATTACGTTTTACTTTGTATATTTAGATCTTTTCAAGCTTAATGTCGATATTTAATATATTTCGTACTACTCAGTAAAAAAACATTTCATTTTGACGGCGTTAATCATGAAGATTACTTTGAATATTTGCTTGTTTGTCGACGTTATAATATGTCGTTTTTGCATTGCCATTAGATATCATAGGACGTTTACGGCCTTTCGAACTTCTTAAAAGAAAGAGTTCGTCTTATAGAGATTTTCCTTCTTCATGAAATCGAATAGTATCTGGCCTCTGGTTTTTCTTGTTCCAAAACCAACCGGTCGCTCTGCCGGTAGTTCAGTAGGTGGTTTCTTAGGATCTAAGATTTTTTTTTGTCGTGAATAAGAAAGCGCTTGACCGCTATCTCGCGTGATGGTAAGCGACGATGATTATAGAGTTTTTTCCCCTTTTCTTCGGACTTTATATTTAGCCATTTCTTTCAACTCTATTAATTTTGCGTCAGCCTTAAGTATGCATGTGTTATAGATCGTCGTTGATGATAAGAGATTCTTACCCAGTAGAGATGATCTTTGCAACCCCTGCCCCACCATTATAGTAGAGTTGCACTTCAAACGAATACTGCGATGTTTTTAATTAATGTAACCATAACGACTATATTTCAATTGATAAAAATTAAGACTTCTTGGAGTTCGTAAAATATTTCTTTTTGATTAAAATTTTTGTGTTATTTACATCTTATTATACAATGATATACTTTATAAGTGTTGATACAATTTCTTAATTAAACCTAAATAATCTTACTGTTACGACTCAATATATGTGTGACAAACGTCAAATATATGTGACGTTTTTGTTAAAGGAATTCAAAAAAAGTTACCGTTAAGTTTTGTAATAAAATATAGTTTTTTTGTTTTATTTCTATTAATTTGGTTATTAAAGAACCAACGAATGGTAACGCTAATGACAAATCTTACTGAATTTACAAATAATAAAGTCCTGCAGTGACGGTACTTACCCACTAAGATATAACAATATATACCTAAATTATCAATATTTATAAAACTAATATAAAGATATAAAGTCTAAAGACCGTTGTTTGCATGTTTCCATGCCTTGCTTTAAAGTAAACTTCTTTATATTAACACACACACACATATATATATATATTCACACACATGTAAAACTGCGAAGATATTAAATATCTTCCTGCCTGTGTAAATGTTTTTTTCATTTAAGTCTATATGTGTGTAGGTAATTACACAATCTTGTAATGTGTCAATTTTTAAGGCTTTTTTTGTCATCAGCGTACATTTTATACGTAGGTAAAAAAGGTGCGTAATGCGATCCTTGTGGTAAACCTGTAGGAATATGTACAAAGTCGAATACACGGTCGAATGTCTTTTCGAAGTCCGTCTAGATCACGTCAACCTTTCCGCCCCTCTCCATGTTGATAAAACGTACTTGCAAAACATGCCAAATTCGTATTTGTCGATCTATTTTAAAAAAACCCATGGTGGGTTGCTGGTGGTTGTTTATGTAATGTACAGTATTTCTTGTCCAAGACTTATTTCTCAAAAACTTTCCCGATCGTATTCAGAACTTAGTACTTCTGTAGTTTTCAATCTTTGTTTTTTTTCTTTTTTTTATATACAGGAACTATCATCTTCCAAGTGTTAGGGAGTTCTCCGTTATCCAAAGATATACTAAACAGTATAGATATTGAAGTACATAGTATTTCGGCGCAGTTATGCCAAAATATAGGAGGAATCCAGTCATATCCAGTCCCCTTGGATGTGTCAAAATGCTTTAGATGCTGGTCGTAATGCTTGGAATATAATGTCGATGTAACTCGTTTTCTGTTCTAGTTTTATAGTACCACTAGTAGTTGTACCAAAAACGGACTGAAAAAGGCGTTGAAGGTCATACCAGCGGTATATTATCTATTGCAGTACGTTAACGTTTTTGGATAGTTTGAACTACCGTGCGTCGACTATAAAGTCCACAGAGCTAACGGTGGAGTTTTCAGCTAATTGCATAAATTTCAAAATATTTCTTTTGTACGTATATTTCACGTTTTCGCAAGCGAGAGAAGTCGTTATAATCTAAAAAGGTGCCATTCTTCTTTCTTTTTGAGTAAGCCTTAGTTTTCTCATTGATGATTTTTATTAATGCGTTTCTATACCACAATGGATATTGTTGTGGCAATTCCCTACAGTTCTCTTACAAATCATTCGAGATAGCAATGAAGATTTTATAACATCTTTAGATAATCAATACTACTTTTTAGGTTTAGGTTTATTTACATGTCAAAATTTAATTATATGCGGGCAAAGAAGCGGGCGGAACGATATTATTAAATTAATTGATTTTATTGGTATGATTCGTTGATGTGCTATTAGTCATAAGCCCTGTTAAAAACATCTATTATCCTTTTTTCAATAATAAAATAATTACTCAAATTGATCTTATTTCATTTAATCACGAAACAAATAAATTTATTTCTATTGAAGTTTCGAATATCGAAATCGCTCCTTTAAATCAATGAGCCTTATACCAAATGAATATTTTTATTAACTTCGGTCGTTTTGACTTTATCCGATTTCCTAACCATTGTAACTTCACATATTTAGGTTTTCCCTAAAGAGAGGCAAAAGTAATTTAATTATTTACCCTCACTCAAAAAGCGATTTGAAGCTTTTTGTATTTAGCGACATTTATTTCGGAAAATATTTATGGTATTCTACTGAAAAATAAGATATTTTGTGAGTTATTAATAAATGAAAAAATCATTATATTATTTTTTATTGAATTATAAATGGATTTGTAAGAATTTATTTCTAAAATTCCATACTTTGAAATTTTCAAATTGATGATTTAACCCAATAGCCTTTCACTACTGGACATGTAGATTATTTCCTATTTCTCTTTTGAATACATTGACGGTTGACGACCTGTTTATCCGAGCAGACGGGAAATTCTATTTCTATGAATATCAATTACTCACGTTTCAAATGTGTATGTCTAACGGTACCCAAGTATCCATATCATAAACTACTCAATAATTAGGCTAGGACGTTGATGTTATGTAAGAATTATTATTATTACTAGCTGAACCGGCCACGCGTTGCTGTGCCGACTGCAGCGTCATCTGCCGGACTGATTTGTGAATCTAAACCATTCTCAGATCCCCTTGAACACACACAAAAAAATTCATTCAAATCGGTCCAGCCGTTTAGGAGGAGTTCAGTGACATACACACTCACAGAAGAATCATATATATAAAGATTATGCAATGATTAAAGATGCAATGCGATAGATTTTATATTATTATATTTTTTATTGACACATCTTCGCATTTTCCGTTTTACTATGCTAGTAAAATGAGCATGATAAATTTAAAAGCTGTTGACATACAAAATGAAATTTTAAAGACGAACATTAAAACTCGCTCAGTCGTATTGAGAGTGGCGTAATAATCCGCTTTTGTTTGCGTTCCTACGTATTCCAAAATTCAATTTTAATATGATGGCGCGGGCACAAACATGAGATCGGCAGAATTAAATGACGTGCACCATTTGTCGGGGTTTCACGGACGGCATGGAGTCCGTAGCCAGCCAATTCCCAAATTAATTGCTTTCCGATAGTATTTTTATACAAAAACCGGTTCCTCAGTGATCGTGCGGTGTTTGAAGTTAATTTTCGTATTTCTCTTCAATCCATCGATGTTGGAATTCCAATGATATCGGAGAGCTTCTTATTTGCTAATGTTAATTTAACGATTTGCAATGCACTGTTTAAATGAAAAGTTATTTCAAGTAGGAAATACAACTACCTTACTGAATATTTAATGTATTTATGTTTATTAGCTTTCAAGCAACAACTTCCATCTAAATAAACCAGAGAATAAAATGTACATATCCGTTAATAAATAGATTGTAGGATTAGTGTGAAAATAAAAATAATACCAGGGAGATATTCTGTTCCTTGTATAAAATTCACCTGAAATTAGTTGAAATATCAGAATTAAATAAAAAAACATGAGAACAAACGCGTTTATTTAAAAAAATGATTATTTAGAAGCATTAATATTTTTATGGGACATGTCCTAATTTTTTCCGAATCAGCGAACAAAGTAGATGAGAAAAATTGCTAGTAGATTTCTTGTGATTTTGTAACTAATTTTGCTTTCATCAAAAAATGAACAAACTGTTTAGCTTCTAATTTATTACTGCGTTATTTCAGAACCAATATTATCCGCAAACAATTATATTCGCATTAATCCACATTAGGACTTAATTAAACTTAAAAAGAAAAGCTACGACATTACTCTAGAAATCAGGAATATGAAAGAAATATTTAATTGTATTTAATATTCATTGACTGCTAATACAAAAATGCGTTAATACTTGCAGTTTGCAGCAAAAATTTTATTAATTTAGTTTAATGCATATATGATCGATTAATTATTGACAAAATAAAAGTGATATAAAAAAGGACTAAAAATATTATTATAATTATTGTGTTGTTTATTATCACACCATAATATCTCAGCAGAAAGACATTTATCAAATAATTGAAGCCTCCTCCAAATACAGCAGCGGGATATTGCTATAATTTCCACTCTTGGCAGGAGAGTTATAAATCGCAGTAAAAAACTTTAATTAGGCTGCTGCCTATCTCACGTCAACTAAAGGTGTATGGAGATTACTAATTACAATTTATTTCTTATTTTGTTAAAAAATATCATATTCGACGTTTAGGTATTTTCAAGAATATTAGAAGCTAAAGAATATCAAAAACATTTAGATAAATTTAATAAGTCTGTAAATCGCGTGCGAGAGGTTACGGGTTCGCGTAATGTAATATCTGAGATAATTTGATTTTTAAATTGGAAATCGCTTACATTAAAAAAACAAGCTGTAAAACTCTTTAATAATAATACAAAAATACATATAACTCTATCCTCTCATTGTAAAACGTTGAACATAGTCACAGTCAGTATAATATCACGTTTATTTGTAAAAAGGAAGAGAGCGACAGCATTACTTTTAAACCAGCCCGCCCAGCATATGCAACACGACAAAATTTTGTCGACCCGTTCTCTCGTGTATTAGTCATTTGTTGTCTATCGTCTCTAACATGGTTGCGCTTAAAAGTCAACTTCTTAAGTAAAACTACTCTAACATGGCAACAGAATTTTGTCGATATTTTAACAGAGATATACATACATATAGAGAGACATATTTCTGGTCCATGCGTTAGTAAGTAGAGAAGGTGACGAAAATGGTTTGGGTGCTATTTCGATTGAAGCGATGGTGGTGCCTTATTATTTATTGCAATTATGTACTCACAGTATATTAAGAAAAAACGGCACGTAAATATTTTTCTTATACTTTATTTATATCATATTTATACTAATATAAGTATAAATATAGATTTAAGTGTATGTATGTATATAATATAGTACCTAATAAGTGTAGGTAAAGATAAAGGTATAGGTGTAGATATATGTATATCTACACTCGTATGGGTATAAGTATAGATATAAGTATAGGTATGTCGAGTCAGCATAAACATAATCTACGTCGAGCGTAGGTACCGCTGGCTACCCAGTTTCTCGACTTATTAACTATGAATGAATTAAAAGTTAAAATTAAACCTAATTATACCAAAACTGTATCAATATTTACTATAACAATTGGATTTATTATTTTATTACCTAAATATGTTTTTTTCTATTTTGTGTAATAAGAAAAATTTATCAATCTACTTGAAGCTGACCCATTAGAATTCTTTACAAATCTTAGTTGATTAATGTAATGCGCTCATTTAATGTACCTACATGTTTGTTCTTTCTTAAATTTGAAATATACAAAAAAAATCGGTCCTATTCCCGGTTTTTTTGTACCGATCCGGTTGGGAAAAGATAATTTTTACGATATATTGTCACAAATAGTTAATTTGTAACTTATTACTTCAAATACTAAAACAAATGTATTTTTTTTCTCCTTCGGATTTGGGGGAGATCATGTCAGACTCTTACTGACTAAACACCACCTGAAGTTGGTGCCTTAGCCTGGGAAGGCTATACAGGCCTTGTAGACGCGAAGCACCCAGGGAGACAGGGCGACAAAACAGATGTATTTAAATAGGTAAATATATATACACACACATACTGTGAAATTCGTTATTTCGTTCCGATAAATTTATTTTTTTATTTGGGTCTCCATTATAAATAATAATTTAATTAATACTCTTTATTTAAAGTATCGGCGGTTTAAAAAAAATACAAACACCATGGACTTAAGAGAAACTATCAACCGCAAATCATGTAAGTCGTCAGTCAAAGTCAAAATTGATGTAATACACATTTCCAAAAAGTAAATAAAAGGGTAAAACACATAACACTAATTGAATAAACGATACCGATGTGGCTATGTATAATCAGTAAGTTAAATCATATTCAAGTAGTTTATAATCATATATCAAGAGGCAACATTAATTTGTCTACATGTTAAGAACAACGAAATATATTTCGATATCGACAAACTTCTCTTTAATCGCATGCTAGGCCTGCACGATTAACTTTAATACACTTTTTATATCAAGGGATTAAGAGAATTAACGTTGATTCATGTTTCAAACAAACTTTTAAGTTCAAATACTTTTAAATAACCAATGACTGTTATGAAATTTTATATCTTAAGCTCTTGCTTAATACAACTTATATAAGGCTTAAAAGTTACAAGAAATCAATTTAGATAAGATTATTATACTTCAAATAAAAGCAAATTTAACAGTGAATTATTTCAATTTAATTTCATATAGAATATTTTGAAAATATAATTACTACTAACTTTTGAGGTTTGTGTACCTTTCTTGAGTGTACACTTTATAAAAACCAGTTTCCTTGTTTTAAAGTATTTGGAATTGAAACTTTATTTAAAATGTCGTATGCGTTAATGCTTATTAGAGTTAAGCACTAAACTTTAACTCAAATTAGGACTTGATTAATGAAGTAGTCACACTAAATGGCCTTAGAGTTTGAAAATTATATTAATAATTGTAATGCTACGGAAAAAATATAAAATTATTTTACATTTTGAGGTGAGAACGCAATATTTTTTATACAAACTGAATATTGTTTTTCAGGTCCACTTCGAAAAGATAATGCCATGCAAATCATTAAAGCTGCAGCATCAGTAGCCGATGCTTTGTTGTGTGGAGTCTTATCTTTCTTTTCAATTCAATTCCATAGACGTGATCCGTTTTAATCCTCTGCTCTGGTAGTTGTATAAAGCGCTTTACAGTAGAGATTTAAAGTAGGTAAATACATTTATATTTGTACACATTTTAAGTACGATTTTTACTAACAGATACTAAATACGATAAGCGCTAAACGCATTCAAACATCGTATGCAATGACATTGAAAATTTGTTTAGTGCTAATCATTATAAGTATCTGCTAGTGAATCGCTTTTTATCAAAAAATATAGAATTAATGCTCCATGTACCAAACTATGAAAGGAAATGCTATGATTTTTTTTTAAATTTAGCATTTTTTCTTTTAATACTGATATAATTATTGTAATAAGATAATTTAATAAGTTAATTTTTTTTTTTTTTTTTTTTGGCAACAAACAGTCATACATAATTACATTAATTATTGAGAAAACAGTAATAAAAATAAAAGACCTACAGTGCCCAAAATTTACAATAAATTTTAAATAATTCTTACGTGATCAAATCGTAGAAAACAAACATACTTATGGGAAATTAAAAATTACAAAAAAAAAATTAAGTGTGATAATTTCAATAAGTGACAAAACAAACAATTCTAACTACTACATTTTACCATTTTCATAAGATGAATTTTAACAAATTAGCAAGAAGAAAAACGAATAACAGTAAATCCTTTTAACAGTTTTGTTGACTAGAACTGAGTATATATTTAAGTTTATCTTTAATACTGTTAAGAGATATGTTAAAAAGATCTACCTCTAACATCTTCTCGTTGTACGTGTTGGTGGAACGATAAAAGAATGTATTTCGGGTGTAATTTTTTAAGCGTTGCGGGGGAACGAATAGTGGTAGTGTACGTGAGGAGCGCACAGGAAGACGGGTTCGACCAAACAATTGAACGTAGCTGAGGAGCTCTGATGAGTCGATTAATGAGTTTAAGATCTTGAATAGAAAAATTGTGTCAAACATTATACGGCGATTACAGAGAGTAAGCAAGTTATGTTTGAGCAATGCTTCGTTATACGTAACGTTTATTATGTTGTCGCGATAATTAAGCGACTTTAAGAATTTCCTTTGAATCTTTTCAATTCTGTTGATGTGAATGTTATAACATGGGTTCCAAACAGTGCTACAAAAGTCAAGAATAGAACGAACGAATGAGAAATAAAGAATTTTTAATGTAGTTGTATTTTTAAACGGTTTACATATTCTTAGAATGAAGCCCAGCTTACGAAACGCCGCACTAACAATGTGGTCTATATGATGGTTAAATGAAAGCTTTGAATCCATCATGATTCCTAAGTCCCTAATATGGGTCACTCTGTTAATAATGTTGTTATTTATACAATAATCAAAATTAATTTGATTTTTTCTGCGAGTGTAAGAGATAACATGGCATTTACTAACATTAAGGAATAATTGATTCTTTAGACAATAGTCATGTAGCGCATTTATATCGCTTTGTAATTTAATGCAATCATTACGACATGTCACAATTCTATATAGTTTTGTATCATCTGCATATAGTAAGTGATGGCTATGGGTAAAAGCATTACCAATATCGTTAATGTAAAATAAAAACAAAAGTGGACCCAAATGTGAACCTTGTGGAACTCCAGATGGAATAGGAAGAAATTGTGAGGTATACCCTTTAATACAGACCGCTTGGCTTCTATTTTGGATGTAAGAATGGATCCATCGAAGGAGATTGCCGTGCACACCAGCATCTGCAAGTTTATTAATGAGCGTATTGTGATTTATTTTGTCAAATGCCCTTGAGAAGTCGGTGTACACGACATCAACCTGAAGATTTTTCTCCATTGCATGCGAGAGAAATTCAGTGAATACCACCATGTTAGTATCTACGCTCCTGAGTTTAAAAAAACCATGTTGTTGAGAGGAAATAAAGCTCCGAGCTGCCAATGCTATATCAGAGGTTACCATTTTCTCTAAAATTTTACCAAAAATGCACATCTTTGATATCGGCCGATATTCTGTAATAAGGTGCTTTTGATTGTTTTTTGGAATTGGGGTCACCAAAGCTGTCTTCCATTTAGCGGGAAAAATTCCGGTCGCCAAAGATGTTTTAAAAATAATTGTAAGGGGTATAGTGAGTTCTTCGGCGCAGTTACGAATAAAAATAGGGTGAATATTATCGGAGCCGGCTCCCTTGTATATATTAACCTGTTTTAATTCTCTTTGGATACGAGTCATATTTATATTGACAGTGTTAATATCTAAAGTAGATTGGGAGTGGTATGCGGTCAAGGTTTGATTTTCATTGGAGGATACAAAAACAGAGTTAAAATAGTGATTGAATGCATCACAAATATCCGGGCCAGTTGATAGTATTCTGTTGTCATGTATCATTTTGCCAGGAACATCGCCAGTGGCCTTCTTTGATTTCACAAAGGACCAGAATAACTTAGGATGTGCTTTTATGTTTTCCTCCGAATATTTTATGTAAGTTTTATAACAGCGTTCCGACATTTTCTTAAAGCGAGATCTTAGTTTTGAGAAAGTTGCATAATCGCTTTGGCTGCCATACTGTTTCCATTTTTTGTGAAATTTTTCTTTCTCTTTACGCAATTTAATAAGAGGCATTGTATACCAAGGCGGATATTTTTGTTTTAATTTTAAGTTGGTTTGTGGAACATGTTTACTCACAATATTGTTAAGAATGTTATAAAAATAACTTACCATGCTCTCAACGTCGGTAATCCTAGATAAATCTCTTTGCCAGTCAACAGACGCCAGAGCTTTCTTAATAGAACAATAATAGGCCTTATGGAATTGGAGTTTCATTTCATTTGGCGGGAGAAGTGGTTGAGAAGAAATTAAATTAATGAATGTAATCAAAGACTTGTGATGTTTGTCTTCTGGTACTAGTGGTTCTTCACATGAAGAAACCTGGCAGTGATAATTACTAAACACCAAATCTAGTAGCCTCTCGTTTTGATTGAATAATGAGTTGAATTGGGCCATAGAAGTTATATTCATAAAATCAGCCGTGTGACGAGCCAAATTATTATTATTTATTTCCAAGTCCATAGAATTATTACTGTTTTTAAACCAGTGGGCAAAGGAGACGTTGAAGTCACCGAGAACTAAGAAAACATCGTCAGGATTACCATTGGCGAATTCGCTCACTCTATCGTAAAAACTTTCAAGGAATAACTCATGATTTGAACCGTGTGCTATATATGTACAAATAATGTGCAAGTGACTAGGAGCGGCGCATGAGACGGCGGCAGTGGAAGTGGAGTGGAATATGAATAAAATAAGGATGACCAAAAATATAATTTACACAAGTCAATAAATAAATAATTTTGAAGTTAAATTTATTATTGTACGTCTTTGGCTATTACTTTCGCCGTATCTACTTATTTCTAACATTCACTTGATTCTTCAGAATGTTATAGGTTTGAATCCTACCCAAGAGAAAATTTTAAAACATTTATTTTTCTCTTTAAAGAGTTTTCCCGTAAAAATAATGTTACTTTAATTTTAAAAATATTAATTTCACTAAACTCTTCACATTTTGGTGGGTGTTTGTAATTTTCTTTTTTTTAATTCTTACTTCCTAATTTAAGATAATTATGTAGGTATATTAAAAATTACAACTACCATGGTATTTTGTAGGGACAAAATATGGTTTTTATAAATGCAAATACTAACATTAACTTGTAATACTTTTATCTGTGTTTTTCTACATAGAAATCAACATCATTGTACTATATGTTATAAATTTTGAAACTTCAGTAATAACAAAATTCAAATACGTGCTCTAAATTTAAAGTTAGCAGCCTTACGACTACAATAAATAAATGGCTTGACAGGCAATACACATTATTCACTATAACAACATATCTCTAGTCTGCTGCATGACTTTAGCGAGTGAAGCAATTCATGGCAGATATAATACATCGATGCGATTTGAATTGATAAACTTGAAAGTATTCGATGTAGCTTTAAATCATTTCAAATGTAATTTAACACGTTTTCGTTACATGTCTTTCTCATCCTATATTATTATGTATAGTGGTTATCACATATTAATTCGGTTAGCAAAAACGAACTTAATTATTAATCTATTATTATCCCCACTATAGTGGCACACGATTACTTTGTTTCCTCAAATTTTATATTTCTAATTTAGTTTGACATAATGAATGAGGCATAATAAATTTGTTATTATTTTTATTATAATATTGTGCAATAATTGGTTTTATAATACCACTTTTGTGGGCATAACTATTATGCAATGTTTTTACTCTCATTCTGATACGTATTTACTTTTAAGACATTATATACATTATAAGGATAGGATCCGGTGTCGCCAATATATTTTTACTCCAATATAATGCCAAAACATACCTTTTCTCTTAATGTGTTTACATTAAGAGTTGATATTGCAGCGTATACCTATAACAAAGTATGCTTTAACATCATCATACGTTTATACAATTATGCTTTAGAATAGTGTGCTAAACAATTATTATGCTCATATCATTTATGCTTTAAAACGTATGCCAAAATAATAACATGCGTAACCCACAGGACTTCCCTATGTATAAAAATACCGTAGAGCAAATGGGCTATAAACTACCACACGGGTCCAGTGCTAACGACTGTAAATACATCCGGTACCAATGAATGAAAGTGCTTTCCGAAACACGATGGAGCTCGAGATAATAATTGCTTGGTAACCCAAAAAATATTATATCATTCTTTTATATTTTTTATATATTTTATGCATTTTTTCAATGCTATGTCATAGGATAAATATTATATTATTTATTATATTATTCTTGTAAATAAAAAAGGGGCATATATCGTATAGAAAAGTTCCTCAATAATTTAACGTTTACTTGTTTGACGTGGTTTGGATTTCAACCCTTATTGTAATCTCATACTTCTTACTTATCTACTTACTGGAATCATATCGTTGGATCCAATATAAATACTGAGAAATGGAATGGTTAAATTCAATCCATCAAATTCTATAGAGCTTTTTTGATAACATAAACATAATAAAATATGTTGTGTTTTAAGTATACACTGTAAATTAAATGCTTTACACGTGCAAGGCAAGTAATTTTAGTTGCTTAAAAAAATGTATCAAAGCTTTAATAAGTAATTAAATATCCAATTATAAACGAAACGTCGATAATGGTACTAAATTTTAACTGTATGTCTAGTTACGGACAATACTTAGCATACTATTTTAATAAAAAGCAACGTTTTCTGAAGATAGTCTTTATCGTTTGTGTTGATGTCAAAAAATTAATATCTCGATCTCTGTGATTCGGAACCCACGATAAGCCTTTGTTCCATTTGCAATTACAGTCGTACAGCACCCACCAGTCCACATTCAGCCCGTATGGTTATAAAAAAAACCCGTGCCTGTGCCATTGGAGATATTAACTGTCTGATGATGATGTGAAAGGTTCGCTATTGGGGTTTTTCATCGAGATTTCTCAAAGAAGGAATTATCGACGGAAAGTGGCGTCATTCTAGACGAGAAAAGACAATTTCTGCTTATACACTAAATATTTATTGGTTTTTTTTTTTTTATTAAAAGACTAGTAACAGAAACTACTAGTCCTTAAATAAATTAATAAAATGAAAAAAGAAATCCGGATATCCAACATGTACCTTTATATTTGTCGAAGATTTTGTCAGATTTTCCATAGTCTGTGATGTTAATCTAAAAAAATAATTGGTAATAAATTTTTGTTATTAATCATTATAAGTGAAATGCTATCACTGAAAGTAAATAACTTTGACATTACTTCGTAAGACCTACGTCGGGAGACGTTTTACCGAAAAGATGCCGCAAGTAACTCGGCAAGAGCGGTTTTATCTTCCTTGAATCTACTATGAAATATTTTGAATTAAAGAAAGTTTTCTAGCGCTTCCATTAGTAAAATTAAGTCTATAAAATATTTATTAGCGGGTAAGTTATTGGAGTAAAAACTGTTAACTCATCTCTTTAACCACCTTTAATAAATCTCTATTTTCTATAGCCTTTGTTCATAAGCGCTATATTAGCGCTCTATAGCCTTTGTTCATAAGCGCTATATTAAAAAAATAGTTTTAGTAACATAGTATGGCACCTTATTATTAAACATAATCCTCCAAAAATGAGCCTCCGGTTTTCACAATCTAAAACTCGAATCAAGTTTATTTTTTACTAGCGGCCCGTCCCGGCTTCTCACGGGTGGACAAACTTATTTAATTTTTTTCTAGCATTAAATACCTATACTCAGCGTGAATGTAACTTTCAAATGGTGAAAGAATTTTTGAAATCGGCTTAGTAGTTTTTGAGTTTATTCATTGCAAACATACAAATATACAAATCTTTCCTCTTTATTATATTAGTGTAGATAGAGTGGAATGAATGATTGTTACACTTAAAAAAAGTGTTTTGATATGTTTTACACACATCATTTCTTCACATTATACACACATATTAAGTATATCAATTTCCTTAAATAATTCTCGATGAGAATCTCTGGACCTTAAGTTATAAATAGCGCTCGCTGCTCCTTTTAGGAGGGTAAATATGTTATTAATATTAGCCGCTCATGCTTACAGCAAAATTCCATAGGATTTTACACTCTACAAGTAACTGAAATAAATTTTTGGTGTTTCAACATCAAATATATTCATTATTTTCTTAACGCAGTGGAGCTATTTGACAAGTCATTAATATGGGAATCGCATTGTAGTCTACAGTCTAAGGTGTTACACAAAACAGCTTTGGATTATTACTAGCTAACCAGTGAACTACCTCAGAGCGAGCGTCGTTTACATCGTCAGAGCAAATATTGCTTCTATCAGTTTTATGAACAAAGGAAGTAACATTTGCAAACAATACTGTTAAAAAAA
This sequence comes from Calamotropha paludella, assembly GCA_927399485.1. NCBI lineage: Eukaryota > Metazoa > Arthropoda > Insecta > Lepidoptera > Crambidae > Calamotropha > Calamotropha paludella. The sequence goes on along the minus strand of OV656815.1, from coordinate 12,150,009 downwards.
GTTTAATTTAAAAAAATCAAATTGTCTCAGGAGTCAGGCGTAGCACGTACTCATATCAGAGCGAGTGCTATTGCAGTTATCCTGTCATTAAAGAACTCTACGATTTCTTGCATGTGTTTTAAAACCTTAAGCTTTACGTTTACGTCTATTTAAAACATATAGATTTTGTTGCAATTAACGATGTAATAAAAACACTGCTATTATTATTAAATATAGAATAATTTTATGGATTATGCGATGTAAAAGTTGTTACTTCTGTTAAAGCTGACGAGTTTTTTGCGCCCGTTCTTCTTGGCTGGTAAAAGACGACACGAATGAGTGGTAGATGTGGTAAATGTTTAACAATTGAAAAGAAATTATTTTATGTGTATTTCAATAAAGTTATTTTTATTTTATTTCATATGCTGAATACCAGCGCCATCTCTTGATGTTCATGTACCTGCATCAAATCATCGATTGAAAGAGTATTCGCTCAGATAAAAAAAGATGTGGTTTCGAGTTCCGCTTATCATCTGAAACAAATAAAAAAATTATAGCCAAAAAATCTTTTATTAATCGAAAGGCATCATCGTCAATATTCAATTATACTGTTACTTAAATATCAAGCAACTTAATAAGTTGCATACCTTTTATTAACTATCCCCTAATGCGCTCTAAATATGTTTTTCAGTTTTATAATTTGATATAATTCTTGACGTTTGCCTACGTGCTGGGGAATGCTCCCCAGCACGTAGGTTTTGTTTAGTATTCCAGACTATGCGACACTAGTCGTCTCAAATGTCTTTTGTGACATATTATATCATCACATCACCTTATATCAATTATATACAGTGACAATTTATTATTTGTCAAAAATATTAAAATGTTTTCAACAACTACGGATGATTAAAAAGTAAATGATTGATTTTAAATTACATAAAATTATTAAATTATTTTTTATTATTATTTTTCTTACAAGAATTAAAATGCCGAATTAATTAGCTTTTCTCAGGGGGTACAGCATATTTTATTATAGATTTAATTTTTACCAAAACAGTTAATTATAAAGCACAGTTACAAAGTTTCAGCATCATTACATATAAATCATTGTAGTGATTATTACCGTTCAATAATTACTGCAATCTGTTTCAGATATATATTAATTTCAATTCCAATCACAGCGCTTACGAATATTTCTTTTGTAAAAACAAGATTAATCCATTGGAAATATTTTTGCATCATTTTCCATTCAATGGGCTCCGACGTTCTCAATTCCGCCGTGTTATGCCTCCGGCGATGTAATAAGTATAATAAAGGCACTAGCTTTGTATCGAGCTGAAGTAATTAAAGGTTCAGTGTCAGTCGTGATGGTTTCAGTTCAATTGAGATAATTCGTTAAATTAGCTAAATATTAGAACAATTGTTTTTCCTTTATTATCCAAGCGATAGATTTTCACATATAAATAAATCCTAATCGCAACGATTAACATTAATATTTGTATTTGATTAATACCGACTATATATTATTTTAAATTTCAACAATTATGTTGGTATAAAAACTTGCTGCGAAATTTTCTTGACGCTGAGTTTCACATTATTCATGCAATTTTGTACTGGACCTTGGCTGAAAGTAGACTCAAACGGCTAGGTTATTTCGTTATTAGTTTATATCCATACTTCAAACAGGTAAATCTCGCGACAAAAATTTATATTGAAAAAATATTTAAACGATTTTTGTTTAATATATACCTTCTTTTAAACGGGTAATTTTCGTAAATGTTGAAAGCCCTATTTATCCATGATTTATTAAATTTATTTTATCATGTTAAGTTTGCAAGTAAGACCGCTTTCTTTACAAGAAGATCATAGTAGAGAACAAAAAATACCTTTAAAGGAGTAAAAAGGTGAGATTTTTAAAAAATATTTTGTCCCTCGATAAAATTGAATATTATATCCCTTATTTCATCCCTTATAAAATAACTTTGGAGTTTTAGGTCTTCTATCTAAATAACTAAAATTGAAACTGCTTAGTTAATTAAGATTAGCTCCAAAAATTATATGCCATTGTAAGAAAACCTAAAAAAATAATAGCCTGGAAATTTAACTTTTCAATAAATTTTCATAAAATATGGCAATTTATGAAAACTTTTTATTACCGAACTCTAGTTTTATGAAACTTCTTTTTAAGGATAGAGTTATGATCACCCTCTTTGTAGGGAAGTAGCTCGCGTTATTTCTTATTCCATTGTTCTGTTTAAAACATGAAAGATACCAGAACAATAGGCAGTAGCGACATCTAGCACCTGAGACGACGCCATTAATCCATATTCTCGACTAGCATTCTAGCTAAACTTTATTCATTGTTTCAGTTTCGGTGCACCGGCCCCAGCTCTGTTTGCAAAGATTGGATTTGTCTTTGCGATTCCATTCCAATTTGTTTGGAATTAATATAATAACCTTAAGCCAATTAATCTTTTCTTACTTTGAATGTGAAAGTATTTTTCTGCACATAATGCTTTTAAATTATTAGAACTTTTATAGTCGCCTCGAGTGTCACTTAATGTCACTTACGAAAAAACGAGAACTAAGAAAGAAGATCTTTGATTGCCTCTAGTTCCACCTTAAAGTATGTTAAATATGTTGCTGTTCATGTTCTCACAGTACATGCCTTCAGTGCTATTTTCACCACTACCCCACGTGGTCTAGTGTTCCATACCCAAAGGGTAAAACGGGACCCTATTACTAAGACTTTGCTGTCTGTCCGTCCGTCCGTGTGTCTGTTACCAGAATGTATCTCAAGAACCGCGATAGCTAGACAGTTGAAATATTCACAAATTATGTATTTCTGTTGCCGCTATAACAACAAATACTAAAAACAAAATAAAATAAATATTTAAGGGGGGCTCCCATACAACAAACGCTATTTTTGCCCTTTTTTGCTCGATATTGATAATGGAAACAGGTAGGCAAATATTCACAAAATACTCAATTGTATTTTTACTTTGATAATAAATAATATGAAATTTGTGTACCTACTGTTGTTTACCTAGTCAATGGTACGGAACCCGTTGTGCGCGAGTCCGACTCGCACTTACCCGGTTTTTTTATCCATAGGGAAAGTCTTTGCCCAAGCATTGGGAATAACGCTAGCACTACTGCCTCATCAAAGAATGTAAAGTCAAACCATTCATACATATTAAACATTGTTTTAAATATTCTTTTTGCTTTCACTATTTAATAATAACTTAGAAGATACATAGTGAATACCCACCCACGTGCGCGTAGTGGTCGCTTGAATCGATCTGGCTGAAATATATATAAAACTTTTTTTACGAAATTTCTTCCATGTTCTTCTACACACATAATAAAGTATATGAGAATAATTCCTGTAAGGCAATAGTAACTTAAATTCGTGCCATTTATTTGTATCCGGATCGTAATTTTTAGGTAATAAATATGACATATGTATATATATAATATATTCAATAATACGACATTTATTTTGTGCATATTGACACTCTTATACTGTGTAAATTTTTGAATACACAGCTTTTTTCTATTTATTAAACAAGAGGATATCGACCAAAAAAATATAAAATTTCTTTGCTAACGATTTCAAAATATTAGAAAAAGGACACAATTTTTCAGAAATTATTGTCATAAATAAGATTCTTATGCACCTATTATTTGCGCGCAAAACGTAATATTGTTGACACAAATAAGTAAATAACTATTTGGGACTAATTGTCCATCAAATAACATCTCAAACAAAAACACCCACTGCTAGACCTAAAGATATTGTTACTTTGGTAATTAATATAAATGTGTCTAAGAGATCGGAGCCCTGTCTTAATTTCTTTTGCCAGTTCTTTCCGGACAGGTCCGACAATATCTAAATAGGTGGTTAATTCAGTATCTTTATTACCTTATGTGATCTACTTTATTTATAAAAATAATAAAATAAATAGAAACAATTCGTTTATCAAATTCATAATTGCAATTATAGTTTCTACTAATTGAGTGACTAGAGACGTAGCCGCCAAACATTAAACCGCATTAAATAAATATTTTTTTATTAAAATTACCCAAATCATTCCAAAAAACACGGCTCTTTAAAAGATTCCTTTGAAAAGGAATACTAATATTATTTCTTAATATATAATTTTATGAAGCTTTTTACTTCTTAACTTTAGTTTATCTATACTAATATTATAAAGAGTAAAGTTTGTGTGTTTGTATATTTGTTTAATTGTAAGGGGTAATCTCGGGATCTACTGAACCGATTTTAAAAATTCTTTCACCAATAGAAAGGCACATTATTGCTGAGTGTCATAGGCTATATTGAATGCTAGAAAAAAATTAAAGAATTTTGTCCACCCGTGCGAAGCCGGGACGGGCCGCTAGTAATATATATTATGAGACAATTTGAAACTCTTCTTACATAATAGAAAAATAAATTTGAGAAAAGCAGATTTTGGCCTGCTAATAAATGATTTCACACTGACTGCTTAATTTAATAGCTACAGCAGCCGCCTACTCCGATACATTTCACGGAGTAGGTGCATTTTCTGATCGTTAAACAGTGGCTATAGGGCAGAACCAGGCGCCTTCGTCGGAATGTGTAATGGATGCGCCGCCGTCACAATATGTCCGCCGACCACTAACTTGTCCGCAACGTTGTCCAACGCTCACAGGGCTAAATGGGAATGCGGTTATGTGCGAAGGTGGACTAGATTACTACCATTACGTGCTCGTGTATCGCTACCTTGTTGAAATTGCTGTTACCATACTGCTTGAGTGAACATTTAGATACGTGAAATAAGGCACCCTTATTTGATCCCTTGCATTAAGGCAACGAAGGAAATAATTTTTACACGCTAAAGATTTATAATTAACTACTTATGCCACAAAAACCTTTATTTAGGTACAATGTTGTTTTTAACAACAACTTCTTGATCCTTGAGCGAAGAAATGGGTTCGCTCTTGATACTAATCAAGTCCGAGGGCAATGACAGAATCCACGATGGAACGAGCTAACCCAGAAGGTCCCTATTCACCCCGGCTTTAAAAAACAGACGGGTTATAAGTACTTGGAAATACAGACGCAGGGAGGGAGTTCCACTCCTTTGCTGTACGCATTATAAAAGAAGTCGAGAAGCGCTTGGTGCGACAGGCAGGAATAGCGGTGGTAGCCCGAAGTGCGTCTGGATGTCCGATGGAAGAAAGGTGACGGCGGTATGAGCATATGTAGCTCCTGAGCACACTCTCCAAAATATAATCTGTAGAAGACCGACAGACAGGCAACTTTACGGCGGTGAGCTAGGGTGTAAAGCTTGCTCTTCGCCAATTTGCTGTCACTAATGAGCCTCTCAGCTCTGCGCTGAATCGGGTCCAGTGCAGCAAGTTGGTATTTTGCTGGCTTTTATACTACATGGACGTGAAAAATATGTGACTACAAAAGTTTTCATTAGTTTAATTAAGAATGAAGTAATGGCGTATCGTATTTATGAAAAATTCACACTAATGGTCGGATTAATCTTATGGCTAACTTAAAATACTGCAGGGTTGATATGACGTAATATTTGCATAATAAAGCTAAGCATTACTATTGGAACAATGTTTAAGAGGCGATTAGTGCAATGGTAGAGATAATGTTTCAGTAAGCAATGCTTCTCGAGACATATTGTTTATATACATGTTCATGTATGCTATTTGTAATTGAGTTATATAGTACAAACTCTTATTAGATTGTAATAAAATTAATAGTTGTCCCGTGTTTATAACATTAATGTTGTTTATACAAACGTACTATGACTCTAGGCTTCCTGGAAAAAAAATTATCGAGGGAATAATTATTTAAGTTTTTAAAGCATAACAGAAGATTGTACTTAACCTAGCTTAGGATTAGAGCTTAGGATTATTACTAGCTTAGGATTAGAGCAGAGTATAACACCTATTATTTGATCATTATTTATTTTACATTATAAAAAGGTCTTTTTAAATTTATACAGATCATAAAATTAAGTAAGGTAGAAATCTTTTACACTTCATTATAATTCGACTTTTTAGCCATAAATCTAATTAATTTAATTACAAATTACTTTATACAGACATGGTACTATTTTCCACATATTCAAGTAGATCGTAGTTATTTGTTCACCCATGAAACTAAATTTTCGTGGTGACAGACCTTCACAATCCCTACCGGGCTTACATCTGCTCGGGACATATATAATTAATTTCGAGGAGGTTTCTAGTTTGTAAACAAGTCCAAATATTGTTTACCAACCATTGTGTTCGCTTCACAGATTGTAGATAAACCATTAATTCAAAAACACCACTTCCTTAAATTTAGATTAAAAATATACTTATTACAGAATAAGACATTCTGCAAATCCAAGGAATTGACGAAAAACATCTGTGGTCGCCGATTTATAACTAAATTACGTTTATTCCGTTGCATTTTCTCACGTACAGATTATGTATTTCAATAAAGAAAACATTTGTCTTATATGTACATTTACTTTGTAAGTTTACAGGTAATTCATTGTTTTTTTAAGATTCCACATTATCGTCCTTGTATTCCTACAGATATACTACAGAACATCGCTTCTTAACTTATATAATTAAAACAAAAAGTGGTCATAAATAATTAACTTTAATTTGATATTTACCTAGTTGAGATAATTATTTTTTGGAAGACTGTTCAAAAGATGCCACTTTTTAGACAGCGCTAAGCAGAAACGAACAACTTTTTTTAACTTCGTACTTGTTTGCTTTGACTTTAGCGAACTTATATTTCAAGAAATTAGGAGCAAATTCTTACTTTACTTGAATGTATGTTAAAACTGCACATAATGGTTGTTAAAAAAACTTAAACTTTTCGATGAAGAACATTGAAAAATTATATATATAGCAAAATGTCCAAACAAAACCTTGCAATCTAAGTTGTTTTGAAAATTACTTACCTAGTCACTTAACTGTTTAATTGTCAAATAATGTTCTACAGAGATAACAAACAAACAGAGATTAAATAAACAAAGTATCTCCACTACACAGAGAAAACAACACATTCTATTTTATTTTTTTATATATGCTTCATTGATCTCGAATATATGCCATTTTCCACCCAAGAGTTGAGTAACAAGTTTAATTTATTGTTTAAATAGACACAAGAAAAATGGAGAAAGCGTCAAAAACATAAATTATATTCATACGAAGCCTTGAAAATTTAAATAATAAAAGAACTGCGAACCGTTTTTGCAAAGATTTCATGTCGTTAATTTTATTTTTAATTGTTTTTAGATGGTTCCAATGTCCAAAAAAATAATTTTTAAACTTTTTAAATCTGCTTTTCCGGAATCGTCAAAATGTAAGCAATCTTACATTTATTAAGTAATAATCTGTCCAAATCATAATAAAGTTTCTATAAATATACTACTTTCAATTTAGTTTACATAGACTATTTACATTAAAAGCACCCAACACAGTGATCTTAGGTCCGTAATAAGCAGAAAAGTTACTGGTGCGAGATAACAGGCCCTGCGGTAACTTTCCTTACGCCGCCCCGCCGCCGTGAGGACACATTACTCCTTTAGAAGTTGTGTATACCTGTCTCGATCAAAATTCTAAGATAATCTGTGCTAGAAAACCGAGCTAAATTTATAAAGACGCTGTTTAAGACATCATCTTTTATGGAATATGCTCTATGATTAAACATAAAACATACTCATATAGGTTTCATTTCATGATTGCATTGCCATATAATATTAAATCATCATAAACGTCTATCGTAATGGTTTAAAAAATGTTTGATTTTGTAAGAACAGCAAATTGTTTGCTAATCTAACTATTACTTAATTCAACTTAATTAAAAAGAGTGCATAGGATGAAACATTGGAAGAAAAATCTTTCATTGTTAACGTTCAGCTCTCTTTTCGATGCCGCTTTATTCTATCAAGTCTGCTCAGAGAAAGCCTGCAGGCTACTGAGGCGAATGATACAAAACTTATGGCGTACTCATAGGTACGTTAATTTACTATTGTGCAAAGTTTACTGAACTTAACTGAAATATTAAATAATTAACATAAAGAATGCACACATAATGACAATTCCTAATGTACTTATATTTTCCTTTATATACAAAGAAATCATAACAAGAAAAAAATTAATTTGTCTCAGGTCTCAGGCGGGATCAATCTATATCCCTTCTTTATCTGTGCCAGTACTTTTCTAATTGTAATAGTGTTTCAAATAATTTCTAAAAATATAAAAATCTCACAATTAAATGCATAAATAACAAAAAATATACAGAAAACACCTTTTCTTATAAATAAGACTGGAAAAATACACTACCCAGTATTTTAAAGGCCGTTGCTCTTTGAAGCTTCCATTATTGCACTACCTTCGCTTTAAATAGATTTTAGAGAGGATTGTGCCTGTTTATAACCAACCACGGTGCGGATTGGTAACGTGTCTTCCGAAGTACGAAGGAATAACGAAAGTAACTTTACCTCCCCAATCATTGAGTTTCTCAACGTCAAGTTACCAAGAATTGCAAGCTCAGTGATCAGGCTCTCTATCTCAGCTTTATTATGTCATCGCTTGCACTAGGATACACTGCAGTGGTTTGGTGACGGAATCAAATTAATAGGTAAACTTCATACCTACTTATATGCTAGTTGAGATCTGCATATCGTAGTTACCAATTAGTGAATTGGAGAATACATGAACATTCGACGACTGTTTGGTGCAACGGTAGCGATCCTGCCTTTCGCACCGACTGTCCTGGGTTCAAATCCCGGAAGGGGCAGATGTTTGTATGATGAATACGAGCATTTGTACCTGAGTCATGGGTGTTTTTATATATTTCTATGAATATTACATATTTATCATATATGTAAGTCTATCCGTTACCCTAGTATCCATAACACATGCCTTACAGTGCTTACTTTGGGCTAGGCTAATTGGTGTGAACGTAAGAAATATTTATTTATTTATTTTGAAAGTTTATTCATGAATGTTGATATTCAGAATATTATCTTTAATAGCTATTCTATTTTAGCCATTTATATAGCGTCTTAAAGACGAATATTCCGCTAGGGTGCAAATGGGTTCTCCAAGAATGGTCGAGAGAAATGTTGGTAATATTTTAAAGCTGAAGATATTTTATCACAAAACTCTCTAATGTAACGAGATTGCTACAGTTTTGTTATGAAAAATCATTACAGCACTCAGTGATACTCTAAAAAATATGCCTATCAAATTAAATTAAATTACCTTAGTCGGAGATTTTTGCGGTAATAATTTTTTTTACGTAATAGCATGGTTCTAAAAATCTATAAGTAATACATTTCACCATCATCAGCCTATTAGTGTTTCTATCGCTAGGTCTAAGGCCATCCTTATAGACGAAAAATCGTAGAAAGAACGGGCCATAATGTAGGCCTTAACGTCTAACACAACCTAAATGTAAGAGATTCCTCTGCGACAAAAAAATGTGAATTGTAATTTAAAGATTATATAATTATCTTTCTACGGACATTAAACAGATCACAGCCAAAATATAAATTACTCGTATGACTAATTAATAAATATGTATTTACAAACGAAACTTTTACATTAGTTTATTATGCGTTTTATTGATGACTTTTATCTACACTAATATTATAAAGACGAAAGATTTGTATTTTTGTATGTTTACAATGAATAAACTCAAAAACTACTAAGCCGATTTCAAAATTTTTTTCACCATTGGAAAGCTACATTCACGCTGAGTAACATAGGCTATATTGAATGCCAGAAAAATTTTAAAAAAATTTGTCCACCCGTGCGAAGCCGGGACGGGCCGCTAGTTTATTATTATTGTACCTATAGGATATTTACATTTACGACATTTCATTGTACGCAGTACAGCCTACACAACTGTTACTATCTACTACCACAATTACATATAATGGAATACTAGCTGTCCCGGCCACGTGTTGCTGTGCCGACTGCAGTGTCATCTGCCGGACTGATTTGTGAATCTAAACCATTCTCAGATCCCCTTGAACACACACAAAAAAAATCATTCAAATCGGTCCAGCCGTTTAGGAGGAGTTCAGTGACATACACACTCACAGAAGAATTATATATATAAAAGATAAAGCATATAAAAATATTGAATTCGAATTTTAAACAACTGCTGTTGCAACCCTCAGAACAATATGCAACGTACCAACAAGCTTAACAGCTTAACGGGCGTGTAGCATAGAGGAGATCGAGATTTTAATCTTTTGTTCATCTATCCGATGTCTGGACCTTATGAAGGATCAAAGGCCCTATCAATAAAACTTTTGAACTTTCTATATGTTTATTATCAATATTTTTAAATTAAATGTCTTTATTATTATTTTGGTACGACTGAGCCCTCGAAGAAGTGGTTGTTTTTTATAGGCAAATTTTAAATATTATATAAATATGGTATTGTGAATGCATAATAAATACATTCTTATTTTTTTTTATATATTTTTTTTTTATTAGAATGTAATTGATGTAATATTACTTTACGAATATATTTGAATACAGCTAAAGCATAAAATGTAAGAAATATTAAATTATGGTGCATCGTTACGTTAGTATATTTTCGGTCGAGATGAAAGTCACAATAATTAATATCACCTGATTGACTTGATGGTGTTAAACAAGTTTATGTAGGCACTTGTATTTTAATTCGATTTGCTATTATCTAGTAATAAGTAAATTATATGAAATAAGGGGTTTGATAATTTTTATTTACTATAATGTTTGTTATGCTGATGGAGGTTTGAATTAATATATTTTATGAAAAACTAAACTGCTATTTTACAAGTTGCACGTGATTTTGTTCATTTCATGTTGTTGTAATTTATATAAATCAAATCAACAATAAGATTTAAGACTGCAAATAGCTGATAAAATTTAATAATTAAAAAATCTATATACATAATTACACAGTAAATATTACACATACTTGCATATGTGTAAGATTCCTGTTAGCGATTTTGAGAAATATAGAAAAGAACAGTATATATCTGATAGACTTAATAATTTCAATAATTATGAAAATTGTTCTCAAAAGCACTTACACATTTCTTGACGAGATTTTATGCCTAAGCAGCTTCTAAATACAACCTTAACATTAGCATTCTTGGCATACAAATAACTACACTTTGAGCATCACATATCAGCTTTATCAAAGCTCTTTAGTAGCATACTAGTATAATAATACATAGTTTAACGCGTATAATAACTATATATGATTTTAGGAAGCAGTACTAATGAAATCTGTGACAATCAACATTCATTTCATTAATATTTGGAAGAAGGGGAATAATGCTTGAATCAATAGATTAGTAAAATATACGCCACATCATGTACGGTTAATCACAAAAGAATTAAGCATTAATTTATTGAGTATATATAGCTTTGTTGAATAGCAAGAGTTGGTGTGACATAGTCTATTTAAGCTGATCATGCGTAAAATAAAATGTGTTTATTTTATTTATAGGCTGTATCAATGGTAATACTCAAAATAAGCGTGCGTGTAGTTATGTCCGGCAGAGGTTATACCTTTTTACTAATTTTTTAAATGAGATATCTCGAAGTTGGCACAGCTAACTTCAACGCTTTTTCGTTGCATGCTGCGTACGCAACTTCCCTTACATGAAAAATTTCACCCTCAATGCGCTAAAAGAAGTATAACTTCAATATTTCCTTATCAAGATACCATAGCTTCATGCTGTATATATTTATGAACGGTATGAAATGTGTTGAATTTTTTGAAGTGAAAACTTCTTTAGTTTCTTCTTTAGCGCGGCGATGTGCACTTTTTGGGATGGGTAAAAAATGTTTAACTCGCGTCAGGGCACGCGACCTGATCGAAAACTCTTAAGATGGAGGGAGAGTAGACCGCCGGTGCGGCGTAGGAGAGGAAGTAATATCTCTCTTTCTACCGCACGGCGAAAATGTATGCCTGCTCCTGCTGTTTAGTTTAAGCGGCACAGGGCGCTTGCGCGATTTAGCGTGTGTGTTTGTTGTCATGTTTGTGTACGATAGCGCAATAAATAATTTTTTTTTTACCACATAAATGATAGTACTTTTATCATAATAATAATTAAAGCAATTCTTGCGAAATGATTCCCTAACCATTCCAAAATATCAAAAATACACAACCTTAATGTTCATGTTTTCACTTCTGCCGGCATTTCCAGAGTGCGACCCGTTGTTTATTTTTTTTTAAAGATTGTAATAATCGAAATTTGTCTCTAAGTTGCGATAAGTTGCGCAATTTGCTAACCCTCCGCTATTAAAGGCTTAACACGTTGACTACCGCGCCACCGTCCAGTTCTTTAAGCTAAAAGTTACATTTTCTTATTAACGAACTATGCGTTCGATAAATTTCTAAGAATGCTGCAACAAAACCACCACATCCCATATTCCACACATTTGCCATTTGGAGATATTGTTAAGGGACAAGATATCCATGGGGTGTAAACGGTCCATTTGCATTTTCATATTTGCTAGTGCGTGTTAATAGGTAAGGGTGCGAAGGTTTTGCATCGAGAAAGACTTATAAAAGAGTATATTAATATTTTTGTATTCTGCGACATGCGTGGCTGGCGTATAATATTATAGAACTGTGATGGGGTCTCCCTTTTTATTTGAACGTGCGAGAGTTATTTTTATATTTGGCAATTAAAATAAGATCGTATCAGTATTATAATCTTATCTCCTCTACTGGACCGAGGACTCAAGAATTGAGGTCTTTTACCTTAATCTTGGCAATACGTAGTAAAAAAATCAGAATTTTGATAACGCTGCTGTCTATTTTGTTGTCTTTAGATTGTATAAGAATAATATTTCATTAAAATAAATTTTATACAGTTAGACTTCTGAAATGGCGTTCCAAATGGATCAAAGTTTGCCGGGTGAGCTAATTTCTTTTAATAATATGTTAAATGTATCTATTCAACACTAAATTACGCTAACGTAGTGGTACTTACGTGTGTTTAATAGCAATAACACCATTTGTCGAAACATAATTAAGTGATTTGAAATCAGGATAACAATTAATTATATTTGATAGAATCAGGCTTCACTTCCCTGAAGTGTAGATTCATTTATAAATACAAACATATCTAGCTTACTTCAGCAAAAAAGCAAGCAAGATGCACCGACCACGCGCAACGTACCTTGTACTCTCACCAACTATTCTACACGTGGTTCGCCACCACACGGAATACGATCAGAAGTTTTTTAGACCTTGCAATTATTCGGAGCTTCATGTTTATAAACGATTTTCAAATATACTGAAGTAAATGAAAAAAGATAGCTCAAACGGCACAAACCTGCAACTATCCCACATTTAACACTGTAAGGGTTGTGTTATGGATAGGCATAAATATACAATACAAAAAACAATCAAGATGCATTTATGAGTAATAAATATAAAAAAACCCATGATTCAGGTACAATAGCTCGAATTCAACACACACTCTTTTTGGCTTCGAAGGCAGCGTCACACCAGCCTGCTCGTCTGTGTTACTTCTACAACAATAAACTAAAATATTTACATAAATATAAATTGTTAGTTTAATCCATAGTTTTACGATGGAAGAGAGAGAGAAGCAAATCATTATTTGTACGATTCGAAAGCGCCTTTAACAGATCTATTGACTTTCCTGTTCTCGATTTATTCAACATCAAAGCGATTATATCGAATGTAAACTTACCAAACATTGGTTCGACACGAGTCTCTGAATTTTCTACTTGAAATGTTTAAAATTTAGCTTATAAACAAATAAATCCGATATAAAATTTTAATAGTATTTATAAATATGTATTGTGTTTTTCTTGTAGGAAATCCGAATCCGAATCGTCAATTCCTTTGTCATACAGTATATAGGTAAAATGGTGACTCTCATTACGATCCTATACAGTTGACTACTATAGAAAATCTTTATTTCAGAGAGCTTGCAGCATCTGACTGTTGAGCATGTCAAGCGAGTACTACAAGACAAAAAACTGCAAGTACCACGCCTAGGTCACAGAGACCGCACTAAATTAACCACCGTCAACTTGCTCTCCTTTCTTAGGTCACTGACAAGATTGGGAACATTCTGAAGTGAGTCCCTATGAACACTTACCATAAACCGGTCAGGAAGATTAAACAATTCTTACGATCTAAATTGTAATATGGTATATATTCAGCCAACCTACGTCTACGAAGTTGATTGTGACTGTGGTCTCTTTTATATCGAACAAACAAAAAGAAGTATAGGGACGCACAATAAGTCTGCAGTATGTGAACATGTTTTTGAAGGGCTCAACCACCACATTAGATTTGACAAACCACAAATTCTTGCTAGAGCACAAATATTTGAGATCAGAAAATATCCTAATTTTAATAGAGATGTAGGTTGGAGCGTTCCACCTGCTAGTTTGTAAATAATAAATCTAAGATGGAGGTCGATATCCCTGTCTAACTTTCTTACGCAAGGACTTCTCAGAAGGGCCTCCCGATTTTTGTAGTGGTGGTAGACCAAGATGATCAAGATCCGATATATATACTCTGGAAGCTAATATAGTGTAGAAGATAGTACAGACAAACTGAATCTTATCAACAGAACACACGATGATTGAGATAAATGTTAACTCGGAAACATACTTAAACAAGGTATCTACTGGAATATAAAAATAGATATGATTCGATATTAAATTGCTACTCAAATATTTGATTTTTAAATTAATGCACACCGAACCGATTAAATTGTATCATAAATTAGTATTATTATCCACAGGCGGTCTTTGATAACTCTGATTGAAATTAAACAACGGTTATGAGGTTAAAATATTCTTGTCACGTAAAATTGGTGACCTAAGTCAACCGATTACATTGAATTTTATTGGTCGCTTTCGATTTCCTCTTTGAACATTTAGTTAGTGCAATATATAAGTATATTTTTATTCAAACATTAGGTCAAAATTATGATTATTATTATTTAAAATTGAAAATTTAGAAATTATTTATTTCAATGTTTTATTCTTATTTATTGCAAAATTTATTTTTGAAGTGATAACTTTTTATGGGAGGATAAATCGAATCGCTTTACGGCGCCAGTCTGTATGGCTTCCCTTCCTATTAAGCATACGGCAGCGGCAGGCAGGCTCCTCCTCTCTCACTCTAACCCGCAGCGCTAGCCGTATTTCGGAAAGACGCTTTCCCCTCTCTCTACTTAATGTTTAGTCTTTAATAAATAACCTTTTCTTAGCTTATCATATTAATATACATAAATTTTAAGTAATAAATTAAGCTTTTCTCAAGTCAAACAATTTCAATGTTAAATAGTTCAACTTAGATTAGTTTAAGTTACTACTTCTGTCATGCGTCCCAAGACGCATACGCTATTTTTTAATAAAAAAAATCACTGAGCTTATTATTTTCTTGTGAGTTTTAGGTTCTATTTTTACAAGCTTCTGTTAGTGAAACTATATACTATTGTTGAAATATAGAATAATTTAAGTTAAAAATATAAATACTTTGATGTTTTTGATGCATTGTTAATATTCTTGTTACAGTATTCATGTTCTTTATTGCAAGCTACATGTTTTAGTACACGTATACAAAAGTATTTAGATCTAGAGTTGCATGTGACACCCTGTTGCAAGGTGTAGCAATTTTAAATTAACTAAGAGTTGAATAACTAATTTATGAAATAAGGAAACATTAATAATAAATAATTTAAACATTCATAGGGTAACTAAGTTTATTATATATATTATTATAATTAATAATGAAGTAATTTTTTATTTTTGGATCTCGATTTTATTTGTTTGCAGTCACATCTGGGACGACTTAGCAAAATACCAACTTGCTGCATTGGACACGATTCAGCGCAGAGATAAGAGGCTCATTAGTGACAACAAATTGATGAAGAGCAAGCTTTATATCTTAGCTCACCGCCGCGCCGCAAATTTGCCTGTCTGTCGGTCTTCTACAGACTTTATTTTGGAAAGTGCGTATGCTCATATCGCCATTTCCTTTTTCCACTCGGACATCCAGGCGCACTGCGGGCTAGTCTTAGTTGCTATTCCTACCTGTCGCACCAAGCGCTTCCCAACGTCATTTATAATGCGCACAGCAAATGAGTGGAATTCCCTCCCTGCGTTTGTATTTCCGAGTACTTATAACCCGTCCGTTTTTAAAGCCAGGATGAATAGGCACCTGGGTTCGCTCGTTCCATCGTGGATCCTGTCTTGGTCTCCGGGCTTGATTGTGATCAAGAGGGAACCCATTAAAAAAATATATAGGTATATGAAAATAAATGATAATTATAATGTAAATAAGGTAATAACCATGAGTTAGACAATTTAGAATTGTATTGTTAAAAATTGTTGTTCAACTCTTAGTTATGTTTAAATTGCGACACCTTCATTTGCTATTCATTAAATTATTTTTGTTGCTGAATTCCCTTTTTTTTACCAGGTATAATAAGCTTTTTCTCATGAGAAATTGCATGAAATGTTTTTCGAAAGTGTACAATTTCTCGTATTTTTATGTTAATATGGATATTTATAAAGCAAACGCGTGTCTTTTTCTATTCCCGGCATGTTGGCCGAGTGTAAATTTTCCTAAGTAATTTGCAATTTTTTATTTGGTCTAAATTGTTATGATCGTTAAGCTCTTTAGTAGAGTTTAATATTTTATCTATGTCTGTTGTGAGTGTATCAGTGTTTGTAAAAGGTAAGATTAATTGCAAATGAAGGTGACTACAGAAGTCATAAGCAAATAGTACATTATCAGAAATATTTCATTAATAAAAGAATTGTCTTTTGTAGATCCCTAATGTTAATTAAAAAGAATATCATTCTTGAGGCATCGAACCTAAATAAGGTCAGATTTGATATCTTCAAATGTTCCAGTCACAAAGTGAGTATTTTCTCGAAACTATTCAAAGCCTAGACCTTATACCAATTTTGTAGAGCTTATCTGGAGGGATTTTATAATTGACCCGATTATTAAATTCGTAACAAAGGTTTTCCTCATATCGAGCAGTAGACCAATCCGAAAGATTTTTTCAATTATTTAATGAATTTTAAGCCACCTTGTAAGACAGGGCGACCCCTTGTCGCCAAAAATATTTATAGCCATACTTGAAAGCATCATCAAAAAACTGAACTGGAGCAAACGAGGAATCTACATACAAGGAACCTTTCTGAGTCATTTGCGTTTCGCCAATGATATAGTAATATTATCCGAGACAAACTCAGATTTACAGTTCATGATCAATGATTTACAAACAACTAGCGCAGATGCTGGACTTGAAATCAATCTCACTAAAACCATGATAATGACTAACAGCCTCAAAAAACAGTTAAAAGTCAATGGATATCCACTAGATTACACAGACAAATATATTTACCTAGGAAAAACAATCAGCTTTGAAAAAGATAACAATGAACTAGAGATTGAAAGAAGAGTACAGCGAACATGGAATAAATTCTGGAGTCTGAAAGAAATTTTCAAAAGTAGTATGCCAATAAAACTGAAAACTAGGACAATGAACTCTAGCCTCTTACCATGCTTGACATATGGATGTCAAACATGGAAATTTACGTCAAAAGTTAAGCAAAAAATAACAGTCTGTCAGCGCGGAATGGAGAGAAGCATGCTTAAAATAAAAAAAAACTAGATAAGATTAGACACGTAAAGATAAGAGAAATAACAAAAGCCAATAATGCCTTAAACTACGCACAAAAGTTAAAGTGGAAATGGGCCGGTCACATAGCGAGGCTTAGAGACAAAAGATGGACCTACAGCACCACCATATGGAGAGGACCTCAAAGAAAAAGAAAGAGAGGAAGGCCCTCAACACGCTGGGAGGACGAAATAAAAAAAGTCGCTGGCCCAAAGTGGTGGCAAATAGCACAAGATAGAGAGAAGTGGACATCCTTGGAGGAGGCCTTTACCCAACCTGGGGACCTTGCTAATAACTTAACATAGTGTTATAGATATATAAATAGTAAATTAAGCAGCAATTTAGCAGGATCAAATAAAGGCTTTTTATTTTTATTTTTTATTTTATTTTATTTATTATTTAAGCAACCTTGTATATAATTAGAATGGTATTTTTGTTTTTTCCGGAAACCATATTGATTACATGGAAACTTTAAACGTTTCAATAAAAGCAATCATCTTTTTGACCATGGTTGATGTGATTACTTTTGAGACTCTTGATATTTTGTATGTGGTACTGGGTTTTAGCAAATGTAAATAAAGAGAGTTAAGAACGGTACTTATTGTGCTCGAGTCGCCATTAAATCCCGAATTCTAATTGTTACTTATAGTTTTGAAGTAGTCGTTTCAGTAGTTTGCAATCAGATTTGAAACTTCGATAAATATTTTATTTAATTAAATTCTAATACAATATTCTGTTCAATGGAGGAGATTTGCGATAAATTTTTGAATTTAATATTTGACACACTGTTTTACTTTTAGTTTTAGAGTTGACATATTTATGAGTGTTGGCTATTTTTTGGTATATTAACGGCCTCTTCATTGTTTTTACAATAAGATTTGTAAAATATATCTTATATTTTACTTTATATTTATAGATTATAGAGTTTTAAGTAGATCATTGTATTTTATGTAGATTTATACTGAATGCATTATAATTGTTCATTTGTATTAATTTCCAGTTTTATTATGTCTGGGCAAATAACCCTATGAGGTTGATATTAAAATTTAAGTATATTGTTTTTTATGTCCTTTGTTCGTTATGTCTAGTGAATTCTACTGCTGATAGAAAACAGTTTGAAAGTTTTTTTCGTAGAATAATAATACATACACTTTTGTTTTTAATTTCGGGTACAAATGCTCGTATTAGTCATACAAACATTTGCTCCTTCCGGGATTCGAACCCTAGACCACCATCATCTGTTGCACCAAACGGTCGTCAATTTTATCTCTTACTTGCTAGTTCTATTTTTAAAGGTCTATTTTTGGCTCGTTTTAATATGAAATCTTTATAATATATACCTATATAATCTCTTGAGGTCATGAGCAAGGAGAGAAGAAAGAGTATAGGAAAGCCGAGAAATCTGAGTGGGTTACTATATAATAAAGTAATAATGATATCATGGAAATATATACTATATACAACTTTTTTACGTACTTTCTGTATTTGGCACGAATACTTTTTGATATTCAAATTTGTCAGGTCATTCACCTTTGAGTGTAAATATATCTTCGTATAACTTTGTGGCTAAAAAGCAATTATTTTTTTATTGAAATCTTAATTGAGGCCTTTTTAATTTTCATTGCCAGTTTCACAGTATTACGCTGAGATCTGACGGCGTCCTTCACATTGAGAAGCCCTTAACATTAAAAAACGTTTAAGTATTTGACTAATAGACACTCATTAAGAATATTTAAAAAATCCGTCACCAAGAAGAAAAGTCGTGAAATAGAGAGAAAAGAACATTAAGTGATGTAATGATGACTTAAAAAAGATAATAAAGTTTAGATAAGCTATTTTTAAATAGTAATATATTAATAAATTGTACGTAATGTTTTTAATTTATTTTTTTGCATTCACAATGCAATATTTTCTATAAGATATAAGATATATTTTGCCTGAGGGCTCGGAGGCGTAGTTGTTTTTTACACACGTATTTTATATCTTATAGAAAATGTACGTTTATTATTACATACGCAGATATGGCTAATCTATAATCTAAGATCACTGTGGTTTGTTTGTTTGTCTATCCACTCTTCTTCCCGCTCTTTTTCCATTGTATCAATAACGTTACCATAGCAACGCGTTAACCGCAAGTAAAACGTCTACCGGCCGCTAGATGGCGCTAACGGAAAAATATTTAATAATAGAAAAAAATTAAAAAAAATTGTCCACCCATGCGAAGCCGGGACGGGCCGCTAGTCCGATTTAAATGAAATTAATTACATCGTCATAATAATCATTAATAAACTGTAAATTCTTCGTGGAATAGCATAAACATGTCATATTTGATATTTGAAACCTTTGAAGTAAAACTTAGAACAACTTTTTATGTGAATAACAAATAAATACCTACTTTATGTGTGACATTCAGAAACGCCTCTAATTGGAATATCGCCGATGGAATCCGATTTACTTTAATCATTTACAAAAAACGACGCCCTAAAGACTTTTTCTTTACATTCATAGGCAAAGTAGGTAAAAAAGTACTTCAAACAAGTAAAAATTCACGCTTACTTTTATGTCTACTTCAAAAGCACATTTATTAATAAGCGGCGCTTCGCATGGTTTCTTCGGAAAACAGCTAAGTGCAAGTTCTCTTTAAGGAAAGGTTCAATTGCTTTTATTGTTTCTGAATCATAATTAGAGAATAACCCGAAATATTGTTATTGTAAAATACCGTTTGAAGATAGATTTATTCTTTTGACTGTGTTTAGAAAAAAATTGTTGTCTTTTACACAAAATACTCGTATGAATGGGATTGCTCTTTGGCTAAGATATTCCATTAACTACCCCAAAACTAAAATATGCATCCCTAACAAAATAAATATTTCCAAAAGGCGAAATATTTATTGGGCGAACCCCGAAATTCCGGGGCTTGCAAGGGCAAACAACCCACAGTATATGAAACACAAAGAATAGCCCGATACTTCTTAAAACGTTTCACATATTTCTACATACTTTTATGTAGTGAGCGAAAAATTCGGACATTAACATCTCTTTTTGAATAAATAACATAAAGGCTTTGTGCAAGGCATGTTGAATATTCATGTTTATAATTTTGCGGTCGTGTCCCAGTGACGTTTCGGTAAATTAAAACAAACTCGAAAAAGTTTTGAATATGATTTAAGTTATCTTAACCTACATTACAATCTTTTTGAAGTATGTGTGAGCGGAATATTTTTTGACGTTTAAAAGATTGTTCGGTTTGATATGAAAAATATTTCTTTGACTATCAGAAAACTGTTACGCTAAAGCAATAATGTATATCTTAGTAATATTCATGTTTAACATATTGGCTTAACATAATAAAAGTAATTATAATCATCAATTTTAATGTGTATCTTTCTTATTTTTATTAATAATCAATTTGGAATAAACGGCAAAAACTAACAAAAAAATAAAAGAATAAATGTCAAAAAATAATAGATGTATCTTTTATTATTTTATAATTACAGATGGTAAAACAGAAGTCCCTGAAAAGAACTATATAAAAATAATGAATTAGTGTATGCAGATATTTTGTATACAGTTTTGGGGCCTATTGTATTGAATTTAATTTCGTTGGAGGTTTAATAAACAGTTATTCTGCTCCACTATGCTCTTTGTGGTAATGTTTTCTATTGTTTTATTTATACACTTCTTTCTTATGTAGAATTTCCATATTAGAAACATTTGCGATATCATCAAAGTCGTACGTTTTGAGGAGATTCCCTTGAGTGTCTAAGCTTTCTAAAAAAATCAGTAGTCTTATTGCCCTTCGTGTATTTTAACACGTGATGTTTTGATTCACTGCAAAATTTAAAAATAATACCATAAAGCTAGATTATTTCCAAAAAAAGGGTACTTGTATTCGAAGTCAAGCGAGACTCGAAGCCATATCCTTTCTTTATCTTCCTTCTTCTTAAGATATAAAAAATAATAATTTAATTGCAAGAATTTTAGCTTAAATAAAATATAATATTTTTTTTCTTTATTATTTCATGATTGTAAAATAATTGTTCCTCAGAGAAGAGGGATCATTCATTCATGAACGTAACATATTCGATACCATTATATTGTTAATTGTGGCATAGCAGCTTAAACAAACCAGTGCCAAGTTCAAGTACTACACGTACAAACGTTTGTCCAACCACTTGTTCTAGCGGTAATCCAATTAAGGCGAATTCATTATCAGCCATTGGAACGTGTTCCGGAAATAGTGATCCATTGAAAGAACCCTCTAGATCTGTAAGAGCCCTCGCGCCCGATTAATGCTGGAGCACCCTTAGCCCCCCTTGTGCGGGTGCCAGCGGTCTTCGATTGTGCGTGTGTGCCACTCGAGCTTCTTATTAGCTAATAGCTGGAATTATTACAACGATTTGGAGCTCTTTTGCGGTGTTATGTGCTCTTTTGTCGTGCTTTGTAAAGATCGGGTACCTTGTTATTCTAAGATGATTATATTTGATTAATTATTATGTACCTAAGTGAATAACTATTGTCAATTAATCTGCGAAATGACGAATTCAACTATTTGGAAACGGCTTATTAACTTTATAAATTTTTTATCAATTATTTTTGTGCCTTTACGATGCAACGCAAGGCGTTATTACTTTCTTATATTTATGAATATTATCTGGTACGAAAATAATTAAGTTAATAATGTTTAGTATGTGAAGTATTTACTGGTATCAATATTGTCTTACGTTGAACATTAATACCAAATACCTAATACGTTATGGCTTGCAGCTCATTTGCAACGCAGTTTCATTGAAAATCGCTCAAGCCTTTATATGTGCAGTATTATTAATCCAAGCTCCTCGAAAATATGGGTAAGTAAATTTAGTTTATACTAAAATAATACACATTTTAAACTATATTTTGAAGAGATGACATATAATATACGAGTAATATTTCCTTAATTGGATAACACAGTTTAAATTATTTAGAATCTTTAAAATAATAAGAAGAGAAAACTATGAATACTATAAGGATTATATTAAACAAAACAAAAGGTCATTATAACCTTTAACTTGTATCGCTGCATCGATACAGAATTGGACAATTTATTTTAGCTTATACGAATAAGACAATATGTCTCGAAGTAGCAACATCTGAGTTCTATTCTAGAGGAAACACTTTCTTCGGTCACTCTAAGTGTTTTTCATTTTTTTTATCAGTAATTAATGTTATCAACAAAGATTATTGATTGATTGTTTCGTGTTATTTTAGTGTGAATGAATAAATCATATTTCAAAGATACTGAATATATTAAATAATCAGGGAAAAAGGTCAGGATTAAATATAAAAAACAAGAATATAAACATTGCAAATGCAGTTAAATTGGTTTAAAGGAAATATATAAGATGTTGTCTAATCTATAATCTAAGATCATCTATTATCTAAGATCACAGTTGTTTGTGTTTGTCTGTCCGCTCTTTTTTTCGCTCTTTTTCCATTGTATCAAAAACGTTACCATAGCAACGCGTTAACTGCGAGTAGTTCGTCTACCGGACGCTGGAGTACGCTAACGGAAAAATATTTAATAATAGAAAAAAATTAAAAAAAATTGTCTACCCGTGCGAAACTGGGACGAGCCGCTAGTCTATAGGTAATCTAAAATCACAGTGGTTTGTATGTTTGTCTGTCCGCTCTTTTTCCATTATATATGCGTTACTATAGCAACGCATTAATCGCTAGTAGTTCGTCTACCGGACGCTAGATGGCGCTAGCGGAATAACATTTTATTATTAAAAAAAAAAAAAATTGTCCACCCGTGTGAAGCAGGGACGGGCCGCTAGTATTTATATAATTTATTTTTTTTGAAACCAGAGATCCTATCAGATATAATTATTGTTATCACAGTTCGTTTTTATTTTGTTATTTCATTCGTTTTTGGATATGACTCAAGTTAAGAAACTAGATACTAAATTTAATTTGGGGTAATGTTAACTATTGTTAAATAAGATAAATGAACTATAAATATATAGTTTTATATTTTTTATGTATTTTATGCATTTTCAATGCGGTCTTATAAGATAAATTATTATAATAGAAAAATACTAGAAAAAATCGACTCGGGTCACAAGTGAGGTCCCGCCTGAGAATTCACTTTTGACCCGAGTCGATTTTTTCTAGTATTTTTCTATCATAATAATATAAATATATATTTTAAAAATACCTAAAATAAGTAAGAACATTTTGTAATATTTATTAGTAACTCACATACTTACTTGATTGTCATATTTAATCGTTTGATTAGTACTAAGTGTATTGGCTATTCTCTATAGATGGATACCCTGAATAAATGCTTTTAAGCTATTCTTAACGTGTCGCTTCTTTAGATATGCAAAATTACAAGCGAAGAAGTAATTCGAATGCAGCTCACGGTTCCCAAGCATAATGGGGCAATTTCCTTGTCATTTCCTCGTGGCTGCAAGCAATCCGGCATCTTGTGGTGCTTTTTGATGCTCCACCGAGAGAGGAGGCATCGTCGTCAAAGGCCTATTTCTTTGTAACTGAATCGTAGACTCGTTTTAGGGGGGCGCGCCTGTTGAAAATGTCGTTACATTGTTCTGCTAAGTCGAGCACAAGTAAAACTATTTCTTTAGTTTCTGGTTTCGCATTACGCGATTTGTGTATTGGGGTAATTCGGTTACCTGTATAATACGAACGTCTATTACAATAAATATATTATAATAGACCATCTGTATAACTCTAGATTTAAATTATAATTCATTAAAATGTAGGTAAGTATTGGAAAAGAGATTAAATGGTTTACAACAGATTACATTTCTCAACTTATTAAACTCTCGTGTATTTGAATTTATAATATACTAGCTGATCCAGCCACGCGTTGCTTTGTTACAAATAATGTAGTTGAACAACGTAATGCTATGTATGTTTTACCATTTACTATGTAATGTAGTTATTTACAAACAGTTAATATATACCTACATTTCAATATCTCATAACATGGCCAAATAGATAGTTTCCTTAGGGAAAAAAGGGAAATGAAAATAATTTAAAATTTTCCTTAAACTGGAAGAAAACCTCAATCTGAAAACACTAAACGTCGCAAATCAGGTGAATTACATCGCATGAAGTCGATAATCGACTCGATATTGCACGAATAAAGACGCATACACTACTTATTTTTACAAGGTAAATTTAATTTCTATCGCTTTATACATCTAACACATTAAAATCACTTGTCTCTACAAAAAAACAACTAAAGTTCATTCAACTTAATGAACTAACAGTAAAGTCGAAACAAAGTTATATTGAGCAACTTGCACTGCTCCGTTAGTTTGTATGTAAGATGAATCTAGAATGTTCTCTGCAAAGCAATTCAAGCAGTCGTGTATACTGTTCCTATACTCAAAACATTAATATTAAGAAAATCCATAGAAACTTCATATACTACTTAATTTTTCAAACGGAAAAGGCATATTTCAATGATTAAAATTAATAACATATTACCAAACTAAATATCCCAAGTACTCGTAATTTAACTTTACAGACCACGAAACATTTCTTTAAAAACTTAAAAGTAACACCGATCGATTTAATGGAAAGATCAAAATTTATTCGCCGGCACCTACAATAATTTCCAACGAACATTGTTGCCGGCGAACATTGGAAAGTTTTCTTGTTAAAAGTTCTCTATTGCAGAATGAGAATAATAATTCTGGAAATCACTTCCTTATTAAGAATCCTACTACTATACATCTTTTAAATACCCTCTTCTATATTCGTTCAGTAACTGTGTTTAAGACTCCGCGTTAAATACAGACGGAATTACTAATTTAGATTCCATAAGTCGGTTATAAGAGCTATAGAAAGTGAAAATACTACTAGTGAAAATGAATGTACGAAGGATATTATGTTGGTGGTATTGGCAGGGCTTAATAACAATTAATTATATCTAGTTTACTAACAATGTTTGCTATAACCGCAATTCATCGTGAACTCCGCTTGAAAGAGCTGGAGTTTATATCAACGCAATTTTTGACACACAAAGAAACAAATTACTTTAACTACACTGAAAAACGTAGCTTATAATAAAAATAGAACATAATGAAAACTAAAAACCAAAGTATATTGGATAAGATCTATCTGTTTCACCCATAAATACTCACGTAACATTCACTAAATACTTGATAGACATGTGTGTTAAATATAATATATAAAATTTGAATGTTTTACTCCTATTTTATAAAAAGATGCTGTTCTTTTTATCATTGATTAATAGAACTGAAACCTGACGCACAGTCGTTAAGTACCATTTTATCTTGCTAAAAATATATTAAGTATTCTAAATTTATTTATTTTTATAACTCTTCCATTTTCAAAGCCAGGATGAATAGGCACCTTCAGGGTTAGCTCGTTCCATCGTGGATTCTGTCTTGGCCCCCGGGCTTGATTGGGATCAAGAGCTAACCCATCCTAAATACAAAAAATAACAAATAAAGAATATTTATACACAAGTTAATGAAACTTTCCTGACATTGAAAGTGCAAACTATGAGCGATAAATGAAATCATTTATATAATGAAAGATTGACAATGTGTGTTTCTAAAATAATTCCATTGAAAAAACACTTTTTTTATTTATTTCTTTTCGTACGATTCTCCTTATCAATTGCTAATGCCGCTCGTAACCGATAATAAGCAATTTATATGAACCATTAAAGAATCAGCACGCCGTTAAGATAAATGTAAAGGATAAAGTCTTAATTGCACTCTTGAAACAAAGTGTCGGAATATTTACGAAAGATTTTCACAAAAAAATACGGCTTTGGGAAGCTCTTTCTCTTACTACTATTGAACATTTGTAAAATATATATAACATTTTATTTTAAGTTTATCAAGCAGCTAGTAATTTCGATTATGGACCCGACAAATCAGTGTTTAAAAGCCTAGAACTAACTTATATGATAATAACAGATATTCTATATAAGTACTATGTGTATTTGAATATTCAAAACATTGCTTGCTGCTAAATTCACTAGTACTAGATTTTTAATTTTTGTCTTCCCGAAATCAAAATAAATTATAAAACTACTTTCGGGGCTACAAAACTTAGCGAAATATATTAAAAAAATTAAAAATGGTTTCTCATAATTGGCATCATTCCCTTTTACCTTTAAGAACATTTTATACGTTAATTTTTAAGAAGTTCAAGTTTTACATATATCTATATATGTAAAACATGAACTTCTTAAAAATTAAATGTATAAAATTTACTTTAACGCTTGTATTTTTCAATAGAATTTGTATAAGGTTCTCGTGACACATATAACATACCGAGCGTCGCCCTGTCTGCTTCTCACCTCGAGAAGACAACCGGAAAATTAGAAAATAAACACTCCATACTAAACTTTACATTGGAAGTTTACGCTGGTAAAAAAACACTTCGTTATTGTTTTATTCATTTTTTAAACTACTAAAATATATACTTTATATCCTGGAATCAGCAGAATATAAGTTTTATAACGAAACGATAACTTGTATTACTTTTTTAAGTAAGAATAATAGAAAAAAAGCAACACAATATAGCATTCTAATGACTTTTTAAGCTCTCACATTAAAACAAATTATAATTAATATCATCTTGTAATATTAATGTATTCGAGATGGGGTAAGTGTATTAAAATATGAATGCTGGTAGTTCAGCAAGCGATTTAAACTCCTCATTGATCTAACAGTTGACCTGCTTTGCACGAGAGCCGCGATCGAGCGTCACCCGAGGATTTAACCAATATATCCTTCTAAATATATATATCAAAATATTTTTTGAAATATATATAACACTAGTTTTTGCTCTCAACATTATAAGCTTTAAGTTAGAAAGTAGATTAATCTAGTATTATTGTACAACCCTCCCAATTTGTTGGAGTTTGTTTATAAAATACTTCAAAGTTAAAACTACAACAACTATCAGAAAATCGGTGATACACTAGTTTAGAACTAAGTCTTTTGAATGAAGAGTTATTGGTACGCAATGTAACTAATCGTGTGACATGGACCGGGATGATTTTCAGTCACTCTACAAAGCAGCCACTTTCAAGGAGGCATATTATTTTCTTTGATTAAGACAACTTCTCCAACTATAGGTTCGGGTGTCTGTGTGGACCATTTATAATGTTGCATAAGAGTATTACATATTCATAGGACTGACGTCGCCAGAATATTTGCATTATTTTTGGCACCAATAACCATCCATTTAATCTTGAGATGCCTTCATAATTATAATCTGGTGTATTCAGAATCACAATTTGCCGATGAGGAAATGACCTAACGTTAAGGCTTTTCACGTGTTCGTTTCTAAAATAAATTCAACCATTCTTCTATTTATTTGCGCAGTGTTGTTACTTAACCGTATTTCAGTATAGAATTACGAACAACCAGTTGAAAATTCACTTTTGAGGCGAGTCGATTCTTTTTTATCGATTAGCCAGACTAAAACTCTTTTGGAATCAGACTTCGTACAGCTCGGTACGGCGACTACCCTGCCAACGGGGTAACCCTTAGTGTTGCCGATCAATGGGGAACTATCGATAGTTAATCGAAAGTCTATCGATAGGGGATAGATAGCAGGACTATCGATCGTAGTATCGATAGCTCAAAACGTGTCAATACTGCCGATACTGTCGATAGAATTGTTGCCCGTAAATAACAAACTATTGATGTATCGATACTATCTATGTTTTTTATATCGACAGTATAGACACTATCGATTGTTTAGAACTATCGATAATTTGTCAATTTAAATAGTATTGTTCAAAATTTTAAGGTTGTTCTAATATATTTATTGGTGACTGCTATAGTCACCAATAAATATATTAGTACAAATAATTTAAAAATTTACGTTCAAAGGACCCCGCCCTTTCCTTATGGAAATCCGGTTTCGGTTAAATTGGATCAAACTATGATGGTTGGATAGAGGAAGCCTCCCTGAACAAAAGTCTCAATGGGCGCGAAGCTCTAAGTCAAAGGGTTTTGGTAGTTTTGGCCATCCAATTTTTTTTATTTTTCTATATCTGGAAAATCAATGAATCTCATGTTGGAAGGTTTTTGGTGATAGTTGGCTGGTAAAAAAAAATCGTATCAAATATTTTTCGAAGACCTTTCAAATGCCACTCCATTTGACCTCCCCTGCCTCACCCCCACCCCAGGGGGTAATTATAATTGTGGTTTTTATGGCAAAAATCGTATATCTGTTAGAACTCAATGATCTTATAAGTGACCAAACACATGAGCATTGCCGCACACCCCTACTTCACCTCAAACCCCACCCCCCACCCCCAACAATGATAAGCTCTTTGAAAATATGCGATTGTTGGCCTTGAAAAGGGCCGTTTTTTGCCTTTTAGACTACTGTACTCTTTTGACTCTTCTTCAGACACTATTGATTCGCGGCATCTAAAGTATGATTTAGCAAATATGAAGTTGGAATTTTGATGTTTTGGTGATGTCGAGCGTATCCTAAAAACCAAAAAATACAAGCAACGTGCGCGCTAACACCTAGTGTTCTACTGCCAGCTGGACACTGGCAGTAATAACCTTCAATAAGGTTCAGACCATCCTCATCATCGTCACTGTCATTGCCATCTGGGATCTTGAATGCAATAAAGAGTTGATATCGAGTTGCGTTGCAAAATCTTGAATACACCTTGAATATAAATCTTGAATATATGAAGTTCTTCTTCGTTTTCTCGCAAAAGTTTATCTTAGATGTACGCTGGAGCCAGATTGATTTGAATTTAGATGCCGCTAATCGATAGTGACTGAAGAAGAGTCAAAAGAGTACAGTAGTCTAAAAGACAAAAAACGGCCCTTCTCAGGGCCAACAATCGCATATTTTCAAAGAGCTTATCATTGTTGGGGTTGGGGGGTGGGGGTGGAGGTGAAGTAGGGGTGTGCGGCAATGCTCATGTGTTTGGTCACTTATAAGATCATTGAGTTCTAACAGATATACGATTTTTGCCATAAAAACCACAATTATAATTACCCCCTGGGGTGGGGGAGGTCAAATGAGGTGTCATTTGAAAGGTCTTCGAAAAATATTTGATGCTATTTTTTTTTATCGGCCAACTATCACCAAAAACCTTCCAACGTATGATTCATTGATTTTCCAGATATAGAAAAATAAAAAACTTTGGATGGCCAAAACTACCAAAACCCTTTGACTTAGAGCTTCGCGCCCGTTGAGACTTTTGTTCAGGGAGGCTTCCTCTATCCAACCATCATAGTTTGATCCAATTTAACCGAAACCGGATTTCCATAAGGAAAGGGCGGGGTCCTTTACGTGAGTAGTAGCACAGATCGGCAATAATTTAAAATCAGTTTGCCTAAATAACAACACCTTTTGAATTAAGCCAATTATTTTTTTTTGCCGCATCTGATATTTTACCAAATTATGTAACCTTTGTTAATAAGCCTCAAAAGACAATGTCAAATTTTGTATGGACGTGTGACCGAAAATGAACACAGACGATAGAATTAAACCTAACCAACTAAATTTGGCGGAATGAGTGGTATTTTTGATTTTTATATTTATTTTAGTAAGGTTTTTATATTAATTTTAGTTTGTTTCTTTTTTGTGCATGTTGATTTACCTGTAAGTGTTTGTTACATTTAATCATAGTTTGTAAGTGTATATTGTTAAAGATAAACAATGTAAACAGACATTGGTAAATCTTTATAAATAAATAAAAAAACCCTTCTAGATTATGAATTCGTAGGTTAAATAATTTTCAGATGGAGACAAACGATTTTTTCTGAAACATAACCTAACATTTCAATACGTGTTTTACAACACCTGAATTCGTAATTTGCCGATTATTTCGCTCTTTTCTCATACTAATCATGTAAGGGAATCGAATAAAATAATATTGTGACTATTAACGTATTCTTTTCATATGTCATGACTGATTTAGAAATTAATATTTATGTAGTTTACCTATCCTACTAAAATATATTACATGCATTATAAAACTAATAATTATTCATCGTGCAATATAATAGGTTTCCGTAGGTATATACTTGAAAGTTTTGTTACATACATACAGTTCACGCCCGTCCTGCAGAGACTGGAGTCTTATCAATGTAAAAACATAGGTATGTAGTACACACATCAGATTTTCTTATACTTAACTTTAAATTGCAAAAAGGAAAGAGGAAATTGCTATAGTAAGATTCGAACCCACGACTTTGCACTGTGCGGGCGAGTGCTCTGACCGCTAAGCTTCCGAAAAGTTGGTAGACGCGTCGAAATTTACAGGCGCACGTAAATTTCTACTATGAGTTAGTATCGTTCTATCAATGTTGAAGTTTAACAACCTTCAACATCAAAAGTAATAATTTCTACAAATATCTAATAATCTATTAGGATGGGATGACCAGCTATAATAATGTAATTATTTGTATTTTTTAATATTCACAATGCCGTATTTCTATAAGATTAATTACTCCTATAAAAAGTACCCTCATCTCCGTGCCCTCTATTGGGGTTGGAACCCACGACCTTTTGCTATCCGGGAGAGTGCTCTGACCGCTTAGCTACCGAGACGCTGGACGACGAAACGCAGAAATAAACAAGCACATTTAAACTTCTACTATGATAATATCGTTTCGCCAATGTTGAAGTTGTTCCATCTTAATCGATTGTTAGAAATTTATAAAAATATTAATATGGGACTCTTTCCACAAATATACATCAAACACTAGAAGCGTATTGTCTTCGCCAACATTTTACTTATTCCAAAATTAGGTATTAAAAATTATGGAGAGTTGTTCTGGATTAAATAATTATTATAGTATTTCCATAAATTGTATTTATCCATAACCATTTATGGATAAATACAATAAACCTTAGAGAGACATCTAGATATCTAATCCACTAAAGGATATAAAAAGAAAATAATATTGCCCACTTTGCCTTTTACTAAATTTCAAAACGGCAAATTTGTTTATAAGAATGTATTTCAAACATAATAATACACCACAGATAATTAGACAACGAGAACGGAATGAAGTCTTTATTCAATTAAAAGAGACGGAGTACCGCTAGCGTTCCCAGGATATACCCCGGAGGCTTAGGAGACAAATTTGTCTGGGAACAAATGCGATTCAAATTCAGACAAATAGTCCCTGTGCGGAAGGAGCCGTTTACCAGGAAATTTGTCCATCACTCTTTTGGCTGGGCAAAATTTGTTTTTCCTTTTCTTTAGTAGCCCTTACAAGGTAGGCACGCGAGTGTAATCCACTCATTTAATAATAGCATTAAAATTGACAAATTGTTTGTAAACGAAAGTAGGGCTCTATATAAACGAGAATTTCCCTTGGTCTACAACAGATGGCCGATATTATTTTATTAATAAATCCTCTTTGGATGGTGATTGATTGGAAATTGGTTTGCGGTTTCGTTTACCAGCTCCTCCAGAGCTTAGGGAATTAACTTTTTGTAGAAAGTATTGAGAGTTGATTTTTAAATTATACCCTTACATTTTATAAAACTATGAGTTATACCTTACACAATATCTTTTATCTAACATTAAACTTTTATAAACAGTTAATTACAATATTTTACGCCACGCCTGTATTATAAAATTAAAAATATGATTGATTTCATACAAAGATGTCGAATAATTCTGATCAATATATTACAAGTATTTTATAGTAGTAACATACCACCTATGTTCCATATATTGAGACGAATCGAAATAACGTCTCACATAAAGTTTCAGTTATTCATAAGGTTATTTATTAAGTACCTTAAGAGTATTAAAAGCTTCTGAAGTAGCCACTTAGAAACGGAAAAGCTTAATTTAAGAGCACCTTTGAGGTCGAGGGATGATTGTGCAAAAAATGATCCGCCTTGAACAACCCTGCCTTATGAGGTAATTGGTTTAGGACCTATTGAAGATAAAGGAACTTCCTTCTTTTATGTGGTTGAAAAATTATTTCCACTTTCTGGCTATATCGGTAAATAATTTAATAGTGAAAATTTAAGCTACCTATTTATAAAGATTTCAATTACTACCCACATCCCGTAAGCATTGATTATGAAAATAACCAGTTGGAAGCCTTAAAAGAATTCTCAAAAGAACTTTTTGTTATATGAATTTTCCAGCGAATGGATAATAAGAAATTAAACGAAAGTAACTGAGTCTTACAAAAGAAATGTTGTGAAACTTGAGACAAAAAGTAAATCATTGTGGTAGCTATGATGTCTAAAGCAACAAAAGCGGTCGCTGAAAAGTTTTAAAACATTTTTGGTCATATTCAAGGCGTATTATAACTCGTGTTTTTCCTTGTTTACGAAGTTATTCGGTATCAGTACCAGTATTGTTCTCACATCACTGCATTCGATATTACTCGGTGCGAGCAAGCAATTTCGATTGACGGCGTGTTGGCAAAAGGGTGCCTACTGCATATAGAATTTAGACAAAAAAACAATTGTCGAGCTTTGCGATTTCATCACTACCTATGTTTTCTAAAACAACAAATCATACAAGATTTAGTACATACATTACTAATTACACGATTGATAGACACGTAATAAGATTTAAGTCACGCAAAGTAGTGTGGTGACCTCCTTGCGTCTTTGACACCGCATTCTACCTCTTTGCGTATATTTGCTTTATGGCAAGGAGTGTCACCCTTTTTAATATAGAATATTCCAGAAGGCTAGACGAACATAAGAGAATCATCACGAGTATCTGAGAGTGTAACCTGAGTCGTTGTATTAAAGAGTTCAGTAATAGAATAAATCGTAAAATACCTATATAGTTTGAATTAACGTCCTAATTCACAAAGATCCCGGAGCGCGCGTAGGGCGCTATAGTAGTACATCAAGGTATATACTAAAGTATAACGGTTTTGACTTATTTTATACTAGTACTAGCTGCCCGCCCCGGCTTCGCACGGGTATACAAAATTCTTTAATTTTTTTCTAGCATTAAATATAGCCTTTGTTACTCAGCGTGAATTTAGATTTCCAATGGTGAAAGAATTTTTGAAATCGGCTTAGTAGTTTAAACATAAACATAAACATAGAAAAATACAAATATTTCCTCTTTATAATATTAGTGTTGATCATAGACAGCATTTTATTTAGAATTATATTCAGGTGCAACGCTAGCGATCACACTAAAATTATACAACGTAAAAAGTACCTCCAAAATTTTTTATACTTAGGTATAGTTCTCTAAGAGCGTTACTTCGTTGAATTCTGAAACTAACTTTGTAAGAAAATATGAGCAATGAAATTATTACCTATATATAACTAATATTAGTTTGATGACCGGCGAGTGGCAATATTAAATTCTACCTGCGAAGTTAAACAATCCTGGGTAAGAGTACCGGTAGCGGCAGATGTTTGTGTGATGAAAATGTGCATTTATACCTTAGTATTGAGTCATTTATATTTTATTTCTATGAATATTAGCCATCTATGTATGATATACTTGAAACTGTTAGTCTATCCATAACAAAACACACGGTTCTTTTTTGGGCTAGGCTAATTGGTGTGAATGTAAGAAACATTATAATTTTTGTTACCGCATCCCAAATTATGGAATTACAAATTTGAATAAAACACTTTTTTACGGATTTTTGCGCATGTTTTATTTTATTTTATATTTAATCCTGACGTTTCGACTCCTTTACAGGAGCCGTGATCCTGTGATCACGGCTCCTGTTTTATTCTGATGTGTAATGTGCGCGGAAGTGTAAGAACTAAATTACAAATTTATATTACTACGCTTTTCTTCTTTTTCTTTAGATTTTTATTTTTCATCTTTTGAAGTATAAATTTAATCCATGGAACGACTGTAATTCTTTCTATTTATCAGTTGTCAAGTGAAGTTATACTTAATAATCGTTTCCAACCACTTTAACATCCGACATGTTCAATAAAACGTGCACGGCCGATTCATGTTAGATTTTCTATTTGAGAATGAAAAGGCACGTTGTGTTTGACTTTTCTGCTATAAATAATTTTTACTATTATTCGAAATTATAAAAAAAAATCACAAAAAGTGCATATTTCTAACAGCAAAATTGTAGTTCTGTTCTCAAAATTCTTTATATATTAGTATTTATTTTTTAAATCTATATCTATACTACTATATAAATCTGTAGGGTAGCTCTGTATATTTATTTTTAGGCAAATTCTATGATAAATATTCGTTTTATAACTAACTAACTGGTATCAATTCCGCAATTTTTCTTTTCTGTCTGTCCTTCCTATGTCCTTCCATAAGTCACGAACAATTTGTACGGTTTTGATGAAATTTGGTATATGGTAAGAACATGTGATTGCGCAAATAATAGGCTACTATATAAATTTGTAGGTTCTGTCCGTAAATTATTTTAAAGACCATTTTTATGATAAATATTCGTTTTATGATTCATCGATGCCAATTCTACTTTTTTTTTATTTTCGTCTATCTGTATGTTCTTCCATAAGTAATAATACGAAAGTGAGTTTGTTTGTTACGCCTTCAAGCATTAACTTTTTAGCAGTACAAAAAAATACATAGGGTACCTTTTATCTAGCAAAAAAACCGTTTCAGAGGGATAGAAATATTACATTTAATCGGTGGTAAAGCGAAGCCGCGGGTAAAAGCTGGTTTATATATATTTCCAAACCGGGTTTAATTTATTTATGATTTATACACTCTATTCTGCACTGTTTGTTTTGGTAACTCGACTTTTTTTCTTGTTTATCGTGCTCTAAGATATTTCTATCAATTTTGTTACTAATTGAAATAGTAATGATTTGTTTGATAATGTGTGTGGGTATACTCATAACACCAAGCAATCACTTAGACTATAAGTGCCTAAGCAGAACAAGCATTTTAGGCCAAAACGTAAAAAGGTTATGATTTTTATATTTTGTATGTTCAGTGCTATCTTATATGATCAATTTTAATATAAAAATACTAGAAAAAATCGGCGCACAACTTGTTGTCAGGCGGGAGTTGAACTCGCAACTTTTGAATGTCCAGTTCACTGCTCTTCGAGTCACCGAGCCTTGCGAGCACCTGTCAAAATCTTTTACTACTCTTTCTTTCTTTACGCTGTAGGCCAGTTTTGCTTAATCAAAGAGAGACATATTCTAGTCTGCATAAGAAACATTTTTATAAATATTTAAGAATCGATTCAAACATCCATCTAATTTATGATTTTCAATGCTATCTTATATAAACAATTTTAATAGAAAAATCGATTCGGCTCACAAGTTCTATCAGGTGTTCTCAGGTAGGATTTTAACAAACAAAAACCGAATCGATCGAAACCGAACCGAAACGAATTATGTTGTTGTTTATATTACAGATGAATTGGTTCTCTAGCTTTGGACCCGATGTTTAGTTCACTACGACAAAATACTTTGTAGTTGGTGATAAGTGACAAGTGAAGAGTGTTCATTTGATTTAGAGCAACCTTTTTGATAATTTTTAAGTCACACATACTTCTGCTCTTATTTATACCCTCTCGTCTTTGCTGCTCTTGTTATAACGATAATAACAGGCGGTAATACGAGATCAATCTTACTCGTTACAAATTAATATTGCAATATATCTTTGTACAAACAGGTTAAATAATAAAAAAGTAACTGTACTTATAAGGTTCACAGATAAAGAACAAACATACCTAATCAGAATTCCGTATAAAGCTAAAGCTGTACTTGGAGACAGGAGATGCTGAAAATCATCAGTCAAACGTCACTCGATGCGCGAGTACACAGCATTTTACGACTGCCTGCCTTCCGCACCAAACAAATAGATCTCGATTTTTGATATCTACTCAAGCGACTGGAATAAAAGAGTGCTTCCTATTTTATATGAAAGTTTGCTTTTGTAAGCGGTTACATATATGCATGCATGCTGGCTTTTCATACTTTTTATCAAAATAGAAAATCTAGACGATAAGATTATTTTTGTTATTGTGTCGTTCTGTATTGTAAATTGACCTACATTTAATATTTTCTTTACATAATATTCTATAGTAGAAAAGCCTTATTATTCATCTACATTATAAAAACCTATAGCACAGTCAACTTCTTAAGTAACTTAGTATATAAATTTTACAAAAAAAACACATTGTAAAACATTAACTTTGGTTTGATAAAACCATTTTCTTAAAGTGTAGAACAAATTAATGTTTAATAATAAATATTGTTCTTAGTATCAAAATGTAGTATTATAAATTTATAAAAGTATAATTGTACTATAGTCGTTAAAAACATTTTAGAATTAACTAAAATTAATCGTCATTAAGTGACTTTAATAATATAATACAGTTCATATATTTTGAAAACTATTTCATCTAATTATTCAATTCGGGTAACAATTTTCTTAGACTACTTTAAAATGTTGACACAAGTGACTAGATATTATAAAAAAGGAAGTCAGGTAAAAACTAAACTAAGAAAAGTACTGACTCTTCTAAATTTTACACTAACCTGACTCCTTATTTTTAGTAAGAATCTCTGGGAATTAGTTCTTCTTCTTGATAAATTACTTATTATGACAATGACTGGACTTACAATCTTTTAAACGATCGTCGGACTAAACAAGTTAGCTGTCAATTGACATATTGGTTTAATAACATAACTATTGATTGTCCTCTTCAATTAACTTTATCGGGACAATGCTTTGCCTTCTACAACCGTACCATTCAACCATTAAAGAAGAGCTATGTCTTTATCGGGGATAACACTACAATATTTAATTGAACTAGATTTAAGGGTAATGTTTAAAATCAGAGCTTATAACCATAAAGCGAAGCTCTACTACTTAATGGCGTGGGAACAGGTAATATATATATATTTTTTTTTATTTTTTTTTATTGCTGAAAGTTGGCAAACAAGCAAACTGCCCACCTGATGGTGAGTGGTAACAGTCACCTATAATACATGTGGCTCTTGTGCGATTCGCAGCAAAACTGCAACTCCCACAAGAATCACAGTGTACGTTGCCAACTTGTGACATAAGATGTAAAGTCACTGTACCCAGTAATTTCACTGCCATATCTTACCCTTCAAACCGAAACACAGCAATGCAAGCACTGCTGCTTTGCGGCAGAAATAGGTAAGACGGAGGTACCTAAGCAGACGACCCTGGTACAGAGTCTCCCTCCAGTAAGGTACAGTATATGTACATATAATAAAAAATCTCATGATTATTAAAGGTAACAATTAGGATGATATGCTTATTTTGCAGCACAACATTGATATCGTTTCTCATATCTGCTTCGTCTCTTACGAGGTTAGGGTTAGTGGTGAACAATTTTGTTCTTTTTTTTTCCCACCAAAAACATTTTCATGTAAAAGGTTGCCAAAACGAGACCATATGACTCGCACTATCAAAAAGTTATCAGATCTCATGTAGAGCCAAGCTTCTAACTTTACGCGTTCTAACACTATAAGGTTTACACCCTAGTTAAAATATGTATATAACAGAAAAGTAATAAATAATGAATAAATTTGTCACCTTACGCCCATGTGAATATAGCGAAATGGCCAATAGTTCTTATAGTAACGAAACGGCCAAGCCATTTATTTTGACTAAGGTGTAGAGTTTGCTAAGTTAAGAGACCTTGTAGAGTTAGGACGTGTAAAGTAAAGCTTTGCTCTTCAACTAAAACTTTATAGGTATGCATAATAAGTCTGCTATTGAAAACATATTCTGAGAATTTTGTATATTTGGTGTAATCCAAAGCCATGTTATGAGGGTTCAAAAAAACGACGAAACGCTTCGAAAACAGATATATGAAAGATTATCATAACTAATATAAATAAAACACGCAGTTTTCCACTGAATTACGGGTATTCATTCCCATTTAGCCCCAACGGAACTTTGTAAGTTAATATATTTTTTGAAGATGTATAGAATGTAGTTTAAGGTATGCTGCGACAAAATGTTGTTGTTTACACAAAAACCTATGGATTTCTGATATGCACTCTCAAAACACATCCAAAAAATATTTTTACAGTATGTTACATACAGCAATGTCATGTGCTGTTGATCCCCTGATCCCCCTAACATACATTATTTATGTATGTTACATTACAACAACTGACGAATGGACTTCGTAAATACTTAGTGTTTAACTAAGATGAATGAACTTAGTAAATACTTAGTGCTTAGTATAATAAATAGCTGCAAGTAAGTTTTCCTACATTCGTCGCGCTTCGGATGTTATATAAATATATTGATTCATACTACTTAATTATTTATTCGCGTTAAGTATGAAGGTGAGTAGGTTAGCATTCTCGGTCCCTCTAATCCCCACTGTTGGGCATTGGCGCGCTGCAGAGCTATTGGGATGTTATTATCCAATTTTTCCCATTTTATTCCAACATTGACTATAAGGTTTTCAAATAAAATAAATAATAATAAATATTTCTTACATTCACACCAATTAGTCTAGCCCAAAGTAAGCACTGTAAGGCTTGTGATATGGATACTAGGTTATCGGATAGACATACATATATGATACATAAATATGTAATATTAATAGAAATATATAAAAACACCCATGACTCAGGTACAAAATGCTGGTATTTATCATACAAACATTTGCCCCTTCCGGAATTTGAACCCGGGACCGTAGGTAAAAGGTGGGATCACTACCGTTGCACCAAACGGTCGTCATATGGAGTTTACACTTGATAATAATACCTTACAGACGTTAATTAAGAAAATCAAATTCTTAATTAACGAGGTACCTATCCCTTGAATATAAATGCAATATACTAAGTTTCAGAAATAATTCAACACTGCAACACTCACAATAATACTGAAAGGATTCCCCATTATTGTAAAACTACGTTATTTTTGTAAAATAATAAATGTCACATTGGTATTTCACATAATAATATTATATATCCATAAATCAAGAAAGTAAGGGTCTCATTGGACTAACAGACCTTTTTATCCCAGCAGATCGGTTAGTTCCAGCCGTCCTAAGCTATTATTTATATGTAAACTTAATATCCACAAAAAACATCAAATTGTCACTTTTCTTAGATGTAAATATAACGAAATAATGATAACAAGTTGTGTCGTTTTCGAAAATGTTTTATTCCTTCATTAACTTCTTTTTTTGTTTTGTCAATCTAACTTTGATCAATACAATTACATACATAAATTGAATTCCCTGCGGTATTAATATTTCTTAGCCCGCCAATTTTCATTAAGCATAAAGAAAATTCCATTACACTTCTTGGTTAATATTGAATATTCGCGAAAATACATTTATTTTCAACTACAAGCTTGATTAACTTCAATCATCATCCGTACAAAATACGACTCAAATAATATGCGCAAAGAGTAAATAAGCCGGAGCTGTCGATAGCGATAGCTAGTCCAAACAGAGGCGTATTGCTTGCGGATAATCCCCCACGCCTGTCCGACGCCGCGTATCGGAGACAACGCAGATTTCGTAATCTGTTAGTTATTCATTATTACGTTTTACTGTTAATGTAAGATTTTTGTTAAATTAACATATATAATTTGTTGCTTTCATTAAATAAATGCGATATTTCTTTAAATGATTATTTAAATTTCAAAATTAAGGTGTACGATATTTAAGAAATTTGCTTTTATTCGAATGTGTTATATAATAAGAG
The DNA here is from genome assembly GCA_927399485.1 of Calamotropha paludella. Classification (NCBI taxonomy): domain Eukaryota; kingdom Metazoa; phylum Arthropoda; class Insecta; order Lepidoptera; family Crambidae; genus Calamotropha; species Calamotropha paludella. Next base: position 12,109,645 of record OV656815.1, on the reverse strand, counting down.
AAGGACAAGTATATTACGTAATATTAATATTAAATCAACTCATTACGGTTTAAGGAAAATATTATGAATTATTTTATATTAGAGTAGCCATATTGCAAAAGATTCTTTAATTTAAAAAGAAAATAGAAATAACTTTATTCAAATGCACTTAAAATAAGCTTTTTGGCTTATCCAAAATTCGACTTTTTTAACTGATAAGAAAAACGGGTGCTAGGAAATCGTCAACTTTAACAAAAGTTACTATATTAAACACCATTACCATATGTAATCAATAAAAAAAAATGAGAAATATAAAAAGTAAATAATTGAAAATTAAAAGTGAATTTAATGTTTTTTTAATCAAATGAAAATTCTGAGTCTTTTAAAAACTGTGCTAGTATTCATTTTTTATTGTTTTAGGATAAAAGTGAGATAATTTCAGTTCTAAGGCTAGATATTTCAAGTGTCGTGAACGCAAATTATTATAAAAAAATATTTTACAAGTTAAACAGTTAATTATTTATAAAAAACCATAAATCGGAAAAAGTCTCTTTCTAAACTTAATATTTAAATATATATAAAAATAATTTTATTGAATGTTTAGGAGTGCAAACTTCTAACGATTAGATCAGACACAGCAATGTTGCTGTCATTGTTGATGGTAGTGACAGTACTGTCATGATTTTATGTTTATGTATTTATTTGATACAACAAACATTTATAAACTGCAATTATATTTTTCCTATTATTAACAATAATAACGTAAGTAATTAAATGTAGAATTATCGAAGTAATCCGCATATAAACGTGATTATGCTTGTGTGCTGTTATGGGGTAAATTATATTATTATGCCTATACTTTATAGGCATTAAAAAAAGTGTCCTGAAAAGAAAAGAACAATTTCGTTACTACATTTCTTTTAAATTTTTTTATTTGATAAGGTTCAATAAGCGTCATTGGTACTATTGTTGAATATGTATATTAACGTGATTATGGTAGTGTGCTGTTATGGACTAACATTATATTATTATGCCTTTACTTTATAGGTGCTTAAAAAATGTATCCTGAAAAGAAAAGAACAATTTCGTTACTCTATTTTAACATTTTTTATTTTTTAAGGTTTGATAAGCAAATATGGACGTCATTGGTACTAAAGTTGAATATGCATTAATCTAAATAAAGAAGCACGCTGACCAGTGTTTGTCCTACACTTATCAGAGTAGAAAGTCCGAAGAACTGGTGAATTCTTAATATTTGATTTTCAAGGCACGCAAAAAGAAATTTGGGTAAAGAGATCCGTAGAGTTGAATTAGTTTCTAATTATGCTGTACAAGAACATCACTAGCATATTAATTATCTCATTGCTGAAGCACAGCCCTGGTACAATTTGTATTTCTGCAAATAAAAAAAATATTTAATTTGATTCAGACTCAATGCAGATTGATGCTCACGACTTCAGATACATCCAGGATCAACTGCTAAGCGTGCCGTCCAAAAAATAGCCTTCCATTACCATATCAAGTAGCAGTAGTGATTTATATTCGTCCTTTTCAGGACAATTCTAAGCAATACAGCCAATAATTTCTTTTATAATTAGATTATGATTTATGATGACGAGAGCCGATCCTTGAAATATAAATGATCGATTATTGATAAATGAACAGTGAGATACGCCTTTCCCTAGGTTTCAGTAAACGTGTGGAGTTTAACTGTACCCTCCTTATGGACTTCTAGAGAGATAAGGAAAAGACAACTTCCGTTACTTTTTTCACTGGCCAATACTCTTACATGTTTACAAACACTTAGTGGTCAATAATCCACCATTATTACGCACCTATATCTACCACAACACAAGTTTCAACAAGAAAAAAACCCACCAAAGAGACGCTTCCCGCTTCCACCAAATATACGTACCATATCAAAGCTAGAGATAGTAAACTCTATTGTCACCCTTCCGATGATCGGCCCTTGCAAAAGTTGATTTGCCTCCGTAATCTTAGGATAAACCACTATCCCCGGACGGAGCCTGGAAAAAGGCAGGGAGTAGGAAAGCCAAGCGCGCTGCCAGGAAGCGCGCAGCAGATGTGGAGAACAAAGCTGCATCCAGCAACCCGGAGGGCAGCCGCAAGAAGAGAGGGCCAAAGGGAGGGAAGGCGAGGCTTACAGCACCTAGATCGACAGCCGTGTCGATCACCATTCGACCGGAGGCAGAGGAATGTGGGGAGACCTATGCCCACATCATCAGGAGGGCCAGGGCCGCTGTCTCTCTTGCTGATGTCGGCATAGAGACTGGTGTCTCGGTGAGGACTACGGCAACCGGCGCACGCATCATCCAAGTGCCGGACGTTAGCGGTGTCAAGGCGGACGCGCTTGCCGAGGTGCTGAAGAAAAGGCTGGGGGATGTTGCGATGATACGCAGGCCCGAGAAGACCGCGGACGTGCGGATCTCGGGCCTGGATGATTCGGTGGACGAGGCCGAGGTCTGCGAGGCGGTGATGGCCAAGGCAGGCTGCGTGATGAGTGCCATCAAGGCCCAGCCAATAAGGGCAAGACCAAGTGGGATGAGGCACATGATGCTACGCTTGCCGGTTGCGGCTGCCAAAGCGATATCAGAGGACGGGGCGAAGCTCCGCGTGGGATGGAGTACCGCAGAGATCAGGGTCCTTGGACCCCGGCCCCTGCGGTGCTACAGATGTATGGGGGTCGGGCACACGAGACCGAAGTGCCCGGCAGCGGAGGACAGGAGCGGCTTGTGCTTCAGGTGCGGAGCACCAGGTCACACAGCCGCCGACTGCAATCGGGAGCCAGCGTGCTCGGTGTGCGCCGCCTTTGGGCGGCCGACCGACCACGTTATGGGCAGTCGCAAGTGCGATCCGCCGGTAATGAAGGGGATGTCCCCTGAGCCGGCGGGTTGTGCAAGTGACGGAGAGGCGCGGGCGCGAGCGCGGGAGGCGCGAGTCCAGGCGCCAGAGGGGGAGGGGATGTCCGAGTAATCGGCATCCCCGAAGGTAGGGAGCGCTCCCTTTCTCCTCTCAGCTGAGAGGGAGACGGGATGCGCCCAGGTTCGGGAGTGCGGCTGCGGGAGCCCCCCGGGAGCTTCTGTCCCGGAGGACTCCCGTAGGCGCAAATGGTCCCAAGACGGATGGACGTGGGGGAAGTTTTCCTCCATCTCCACCCGTGGAGGCCAGCGGGTGCTGGATTTGGGAGACCAGCACACGCATTGCACCGGTCTCCAGGCGATGCGGGGCACTCAGGGTGTCACGGGGTGCTCCGCAGCTCTGTGCCCACCACGGAGCGGAGGAGGGTCTGCCTAGGGCGGACGCACACTGGTGGGGATCTTGGAAAGAATCCTAACACGATCACATGATCCCCACCAAGGTGTTAGAGGGACACCGCGGTGGTTTAGTGGGTGGGCCCCTGCACACCAACCTGACGAGCTTTTATCGTCGGGTAGGTCTGCAGGGGAGAGTCCCACATAACGTATTCGCCGTTCTCCCAAACGGCGGCGTATGCGTAACGCATTCCCCGCGTCAAAAAAAAAAAAAAAAAAGGATAAACCACTATGCCTGGGAGCGTATACTTTGTATGATTTCTAACGGTTAACTTAACTAGTGTATTAATTTTGTTTCGGCGCGTAACGCCTGCATGGGCTGTTGCCGCAATTCTTTCGTCATGTAACATGAACTGTGGAGGTTGCATAAGTGTTTTGCATATTTCGTGTTAAACCGGCTGTCGTTCATTCCGCTACCGAACTTCGCGCTGTTAACAGCAATTTTTGTAAAATACACTATATCGAAGAATTTGGGCGTTTCAATGGCTCCGATCTGTATACCTAAATATACATGATGGTGGCCCATGAGGGGAACACAAACAAGAATTGAAGAATTACGCGAAAATACGCTGGATAGTGCGAGCAGTGGTGCAGCTAAAGTTCCACATCGTGCACGGCGGTTCTGCTAAAAGATAAGTGCCTTTCCTTACACTTCCTTACTAAATCTATTTCCCAAATCTCCTATTAAGAATTTGCATCCATTTGTGTTAAATAATTGTGGAATTTAGTAATAAGTAATTCGTTAGCGAGATTGCATTATCATTCGAATCTACCTACATTACAAAATAAAAATCAATTTCAAGAAATTTTTGCATTTAACATCAATAAAGTAATAAATACAGCAATAAATACATAATACATTTGATAAATATTGAAAATACAAATTAAATTTTCATAGATGTGCAATTTACTAGGTGTTTTTTTTTTTAATTATTTTCACAGATTGTTTAACACAGTGAACTCGTCTCGATCTAAGATAGGAAGTAAAGCATATTGCCGACGATTTCAGGGTGTAATTAACGCTGAGCTGCTCAATCAAAACAGCTGCGTTGATATCTACGGCTTCCCGATAACGGCGGCGGCCAGCTGACCGGTTCCTGCGGCAAGTACCACCGAGACGAGGAGCGTGAGCCTTTCATATTGTTTTTTTTTGACATTGTAGTTTATTCATTTTTTTTAATAAATATGCCTCACGCGGACGATAAATCACGCTTAAAGGATTTATTAACAAGGCGATCATCCGCCAAAGGACAGATCACAAAGTTTAAGAATTATATAAACAGTATTTCTAATAGCGAAGACTTAACTAACATTCAATTAACAGAGTTAAGTCTAAAACTTGCAAAATTCGAAGCGTTATCTGTAAGGGTTGATGACTTGCAAAATGACATAGAGGTTTTAAATTCAGACAATATAGAAAATGAAATTGATGAACGTGACAAAATTGATCGCGACATCATTATTAATATTGCCACTGTCAAAACTATTATAGAGAAATTTACAAGAAAGTTAGAGTCAGAAAATAGGCGTGCATCAATGTATGAATCTTTTTGCATGGATAATCAGGACAATTATAATTTAAAGCTACCTCAGATACAAATATCAAAATTTGATGGCGCATATTTCCGTTGGCTTGAGTTTCGCGATACATTTGAAAACTTAATTCATAATAATTTACGTATTTTGCCAATTCATAAGTTCCATTACTTAATTTCATATCTGGAAGGTGATGCCGCCAGAGTAATTTCCAATCTCGAGGTGTCATCAGCGAACTATGATGAGGCCTGGAAATTGTTATGCAATCGGTATAATAACAGGTGCACTTTAATAAATCATCATTTGAACGCATTATTCACCATTAAGCCACTTCCGCGCGAGTCGGAGAGATCTCTTAGATTTTTAGTCGACCACGTTACTAAAAACTTGCGTGCCCTTGCCACTTTGGGACAGCCAACTGACAAGTGGGACGTCTTAATTATATTTATGCTCTCTTCCAAGTTGGATAGTAACACTTTAGGCAAATGGGAGGAGCACCGTAGTGGTTTAAGTGGTGATACCGCAACTTTAGAACAATTTTTTAACTTGATTATTGACCGTGCGAATGTATTAGAGTCACTTAATCGAAATAACAGGTCACAAGACATGCAAGGTGCTGTTGTCAAAGCCCCTGTGGTCAATGTGCGTAATAATTCATGGCAAAATAATAAACAGGGCAACAATATTAATAATTTATACATAAAATCATTTGCGAGTTCTAAAAATAAGCCTCAAAGACAATTTAACAAAACTAGCATTTATACATGTGTCATTTGCAATAATAACCACAAAATTTATGAATGCCCTACGTTCAAGGCCAAGGATGTTGATGAAAGGATGAAGGATGTTCTGAAATATAGGCTGTGTGAAAACTGTCTCAGGCAAGGTCACCCGGTCAACGAGTGCCGAATGGGTCCATGCCGCAATTGTAACGCTAGGCACAATAGTTTGCTTCACAATTCAGCTTCCTTAGTCAATCATCACGTGAGCGTAGACGAGCCTAATTCAGATACGTATGAGCCCAGCGAATCGGGTGCATACTTTGCCAAAGAAAGTACCAAGCAAGTACTCTTATCTACTGCTGTAGTTGAGGTCTCGAATCCAATTAACCAGCAAAAGGTTAATGTTCGTGTACTATTAGACTGTGATAGTCAATCATCTTTTATTTCCAAGTCACTAAAAGATAAACTTTCACTAAAATCAATTCCCATTGACTCGCTAAAGGTCATAGGAATAGGCAATAATTCTAACAATTCTATAAACATAACTGAAAGTTGCAATATACAAATGAAATCTCTAAATAGCAATTTCAATGTGTCTTTTTCATGTCTTGTTATACAAGAATTGACAGGGCGTATACCAAAGTACCCCGTCAATATTCAGTCAATTAAATTACAAAAAAAATATATTGCTAGCAGATCCTAAATACCATGAGCCAGCTCCTATAGATCTATTGATAGGCGCTGATTTATTCTGGGACATTGTAAGGAGCGAACAACGTTCTCTTGGTCCCCAAAATCCAAAATTAATAAATTCACATTTGGGCTGGATAATTACCGGTTCCTTTAAGGCACAATTGGTCAGAAAAAACATTCATTGTAATCATGCATTAACAACAACTTCATTCACTATGGAAAGCAACATAGAAAATACATTAACTAAATTTTGGGACTTAGAAGAAGTACCCACAAAATCTTTATTAAGTACCAAAGAAAAGACGCAAAAATTCTAATTAACTCAAGTCTGTGGTGGCACGGCCCTAATTACCTAAAAGAGTGTGAATTAAACTGGCCTAGCTTGAAATCAAACGATATTGGTACATTACCTGAAACTAAAGTGCACACAACAACAATTAAAGAACCTTTTATTAATTTTAATAGGTATTCATCACTAAATAGACTGCAACGATCTTTTGCCTACGTGTTAAGGTTCATATTTAATCTTAAGAATATTAAAAATAAACGTACCGGACTACTATCTGTCGAGGAACTTCGTGACTCATTCCATGCATTGTGCGTTATCGCGCAGCGTGAGTCATTCCCAGTTGAATACGAGTTGTTATTGAAATGTAAATTGCTTCCCAATAATGGTAAAATTTTGTCACTTTCGCCATTTTTTGATAATGATAATTTAATTAGAGTTGGCGGGCGCATAGACGCATCTGCCTGTGCCTACGAAAAACGGCATCCAATATTATTACATTCAAAGCATAAATTAACTAAATTGTTGTTTGAAAGGGAGCACGTAAGTAGTTTGCACGCGGGCCCGCAGTTGTTGTTAGCAAACATAAGAGAAACAGTTTGGCCAGTCAATGGGCGTTATATCGCACGACGCACCGTCAATAACTGCGTTATCTGCAGGCGTTTGCGTGGCAAAACATTATGTCCTAAAATGGGCAACTTACCTAGCCAGCGCGTAAATCCAGACTATCCATTTTTGTCAGTTGGCTTAGACTTTGCTGGACCGTTTTTGATACTTAAAAGCCGGGGCCGCGGAAGTCGCTTAATCAAATGTTATTTATGTCTTTTTGTATGCATGCGGTACAAATGTATTCATCTCGAAGCCGTGAGCGATTTGACAAAGGATGCGTTTGTTATGACCCTTCGGCGTTTTATTTCTCGCAGAGGGAAGCCAACGGAAATATTTTGCGATAACGGTCGCAACTTTGTGGCGGCGGTTAAGGATATAGGAACTTTTCTAAAACAAAACCAAGAACCCATAGCTGAGTTTGCAAGTCAACAAGGCATTACATTTAAATTCATACCTACTTACGCTCCTCATTTTGGTGGTATTTGGGAAGCTGGGGTAAAATCGGCAAAACACCACTTAAAGCGTGTCATGGGGAATTCTAAATTAACTTTTGAAGAGATTTCTACTTTATTTGCACAAGTGGAGGCAATTCTTAACAGCCGTCCCTTGTGTCCCATGTCATCCTGTCCTAACGACCTCCTCTCCTTATCCCCAGGGCACTTCATCATCGGCAGGCCGCTGACTGCACTACCCACGCCACCTATTGAAGACCACCACAATGACCACCTACGGAACCGCTATCTACGGCTAGAAAGTATAAGGCAGCACTTCTGGCGGAGGTGGAACAAGGAATACCTATCTGAGTTACAACAGAGGACAAAATGGCGCAGCAATACAGCCCAACTCAATATTGGAGATATGGTTCTCCTTGCTGAAGACCATGCACCGCCCTTGAACTGGCGGCTGGGACGCGTGTTGCGGTTCTTCCCGGGACCTGACGGCATCTCGAGAGTGGCAGATGTCAACACGACCCGTGGCTGCGTGCGGCGGCCCTTGACTCGTCTCTGTCCACTACCTACGACTGAAGATCTTCATAGTTGAAAGTGATCTTTCAAGGCCGGGAGGATGTTTCGGCGCGTAACGCCTGAATGGGCTGTTGCCACAATTCTTTCGTCATGTAACATGAACTGTGGAGGTTGCATAAGTGTTTTGCATATTTCGTGTTAAACCGGCTGTCGTTCATTCCGCTACCGACCTTCGCGCTGTTAACAGCAATTTTTGTAAAATATACTATCTCGAAGAATTTGGGCGTTTCAATGGCTCCGATCTGTATACCTAAATATACAAATTTCTTCATGTATATAATGCTGTAATATCGCTAGTCTTTGGATAGATATGTTCAATAAAATAAACTCATTAAACTAAATATGACGAGGGTAACAGAACAAGTTTGGCAAAGTTCGAGCATCGGTATCTTTACCCCTTGGCATTCAGGTTACCCTTGTAAAGTTTAACACGTATTTGTGGTGACCTTATGTTTCACCTGTTTGCGTAAGGTATTCACCCAAATGCAAAACTATTCGCTCGGTTCGTCTATTTCGAAATACAATTTATTTACGCATTCCCTTCTTATGGTAGATGTACTTACTATTATTTCTGCTTCAACTTTGAGTGCTCATCTTTAATACTAGTTGTCAATTTACGTTTTTTTCGCGTAGCACGCTATATGCAATAAGTGCTAAAACTTAATAAAAACGTTTATTGTGTGATCTTAATTTTGATTTTCTCTTTGTTTTGTTGTATGGATAATTTGTTTATACATCTTTACCGGTGCACTGGTGATGAATCCGTATAATCTGTTGCTGTATTTGAACAAAAATCGGTAGGGGCGAAGGACCTAGATATTTCGGTGATGAAAAACACGACATTTTTGTTATGAAAATAAAGAACTTATATATCGCGTAGTTTTTTCCACAGTATGTCATAGTTAACCAAGGAATGCAGCATATACCGGAGTTTTTCTCTGTGTGTAGTACTTAACGGTACGCTTCAGCGACAGAATAGCACTTTCCGTTGACAATCCCGCTCGAAAGCAAAATTATATTATATATATCACACATATCTTCTTATAAATAGCCAACTCTTGGCCGACCTTGCCACACCCAATTAAGGAAAGTCAATCTAGCTTTCTCGTGTGCAGCCTTCACAAACACATTCCAACCCGCGATAACACGTCCCTTCCTGATACTTTTTTGCTTATCGTAACTAAGTGCAGCCGCTTCCCTGAGCGTGTTTACAATTTTGTTATACAATTTGTTAATAAATTTTCTGTGTTCATGGTGCTGACAATAAAATATATATTTATCGTAATAAAATTGTGGTCAATTCCACTGATATCTCAATAGTTATTTATGGAGAAACAATTTTTTTGTGAAATTTCGGAGAGGAAAATTAAGCCTTGCCTTGAGGCGCGTAGGAACCTTTGAGGAAAATTGTTGAGAAAAATAATAATTTATGACAATACACCATTGCTATAACAGTTTTTTTTTATTAAAATTTATATAACTTTATGAATGTATTTTTTATGCTATGCACAATTCAACTTTAAAAACTTTCTGTTAGGTTACCTTCAGATAAACTTTTTATTTAGTTATATTGTTAAATCAAACATTTTAAATTATATCAGATGCTTATCTACGACAACTTGAAAATACAAAAAAAACGTAACTTTTAGATGATTGATTTGGGGATAAATCGTCAATCTTACGTCTTTTCTAGTTTAATATTAATTGTAATTTTAACAGCAATCTTATTCATGCTGTAAGCACGTATAAAGTCAAAATATCTGAATGACAGCAAGAGGTTATTTCTCAATTGCCATCGTGTTTCATCCTCAAAACTGTGATAGCGTGGGAACTGCGGGGTTGAGCTGTTTGTTCTTTCCCGAGCCTCTTGTCGCGGGGGTGCACCCCAAGGTTGTTTAGTGCCGCTGGACAGCGGCCGTCGTGACGACGATATGGACTGTTTACTAGTAGGAGCAAATGTGGCGCGGCCGTCGGCGCGATCCGCACACCAGTTGAGAGATTGAGGTGGCCCAGCGAGCGGGCCACGACTTACACATATAAGTGGATGGGGATAGGATTAATTTCGTTGGGGGAGGAGTGGAGGAAGCAGTAGGTGGGTGGGGGGAGCGAGTTAACAGGTGGCGCTAGTGTCACCTCGACTGCACCGTCTTGGATGGCTCGTGGGTGGTGGAGCTTCTCAATTTCATCAATTTCGCAAGGAGGGCCGTCCTCCAGAGGGACGAGCTATTCGGAAGCTGAGTTATCAGGGTCGAGGGGGGATGATTTGATGAGTGATAATGATGGCCCGTCAGCAGGAGGCTGCGTCGGCAGCATCGGGCTAGACGCGGTCGCGGGCGCAGAAGGGAGCGGTCCGAGTCCGACGCTTGCCATGGCGCCGCTAAGCGCCGTTGAGGGTGCCGCAAGTCCCGCGTGTCTTCGCTGGGTGGTGAGCGGCGGCTTGCAGTCGGCAGCGGGAACGCTTGCAGGGAAGGGCGGGGGGACGGAGATAGCTCTCGTCGCGGAAGAGTACTTTACACCGCTTATAATTGGCGCTGTGCGCCTGTGCGCAGTTGGCACACGTGGACGGGTCGTCGCCCGCGCAACGCACGCATCTCTGTGGCTGATAGCAGTTGAGCGACGAGTGCCCGAACGCCTGGCATCGATGGCACTGCGCCGGCCCTTTAGGGAGTCGCCATGCCTCGATGATAACGTCTGGCATATCAAGCACTCGTCGATCAGGAAGAGATCCTTTTTTCTCCCCCGCTCCAAGTGCTCAAGATTGACGTGGAATAGGCATCCTGGACGGCCGCGCATAGTCCGTATGAGACGGACGAAGCGGACTTCGTACCCCAGACGCTCTAGTACCTCGGCGATAAGGGTCGGCTCAGTGTCCTCAGAAAGACCGCGGATGGCCACCTTGAGTGGCAGGTATTGCAGCGGAGTGTTGGTGTACCAGCTAATGGCCTGTTCACCTCTGGAGGTCTTGTGCAGGTAGGCCTAGACGGCCTTGAACTCCCCCGTTGTCTTGAGGAAGAAGCGGATGCTCCTTCCAAAGGGGAGTGCGTTGTGCGCGTGCCCCAGGATCTCGCGTAGCCGCTTGAATTGCATGGATCAGTTGGGCAATACCTCTTCCACTATGGTAGGGAGGCACTTGACCGGGGCCGGCGCCTGGGGCGGCTGGGTTGCGGTGTCGTGGTGTTGGACGCGCGAAGGTGAGGGTCGTGCCGCGATGGACGCGTACGACGTCGCATCCGATTGGAAAGAGCCATGGGGAGGGCCTGCTGGCCCTGCAACCTCTGGCTCGTCATCCGGTATGTCGTCAGAATCCAAGTCTCACTCGTGCTCGGAAAAAGGTAGGATGTAGGTGACGATGGGTGGTGGCACGGGCGCTTCTCATCGCTCTCCTCCACAGAAGAGTCGACGACTCGAGTGCGTCGACAGGGTTCAAGCGGGTGCAGCGGCAGTCGGCTAGGGGGTTGGTGATGGTCACCAGCCTCAGAAACCCTAGCTGGAGCCGATGCGTTGAGCGCGGCTCGAATTAGCTGCGCGCGAGCTAGCGCAGGCGTGCGCCCACGTTCTAAAGGTGCTCAGCGACCGCTCATGGCGTCGGCCGAACGTGTTTGAAGCGTGCACTCTTGATTGAGCTAGATAAGTGGATAGACAGTCTCTCGTTGAACGACGTCCCTATTATTATCTAATAGGGAATATTGTTCAAGCCTTCGAAGGCACACGCACGGACTACACAAACAAAAAGAAGCGTCTATATCGCGTAACTAAATGTCTATGCGCACGTAAGCGGGGGGAGTTGCTCGCGGGGCGCGGCGGAACAACTGGCGGCAAAGACAACGCGACCTACGGAGCAGGTGGGGCTCGACGCTAACGGAGCACACGCGACCGGCTGTAACAAAGGCACGAACATAACTGTCCCTCATGAACGTTACTGTCTAGCCTCAATAGACAGCAAGACAAACCTTTTATAGCATCAAATGGTGGGGGAAAACCCCTACTTTGAGAAACAACCAATTACAGCATACGACCAATCTCCACAATCGGCCAATTACACGTAATTGTTCAGTGACTTTCAAACACCATGATACTTATTTAACAATTGTACTCATGTTAATAATTTTGTATTGATAATTACTAAACAAGCATAGCTTACAATACGTAGGAAAGCAAGTTTTCTAAAACTAAAAAATCAACTTATATGAATAATTTTTTTTATGAAATCTTTTTAGAGAACTTCTCTCCAGGCTCGATGCAATTTTTCATGCATCTGAAACATTTTGCCTTTTTTTTCCAGTTTGCCCTTTACGGCCTTCTCGAACGCTGTAAGGTGTTGATTTTTTTCTTAGTTAATTTTTTATTTTACTTAGACCGGCGCGGTCACCAGGAAGTCCTTCATTTTGAGTGCTGCATAAACTCGGGGAATCAGTAACCTGATGTTTGATTTTTGCAAGAAAAATACCCTTAATATCCTATTGGTTATATAGGATTCCAACCACTTTGGATTTCTTGATTTGAGCTTTGAGCATAATAGCCACCAATTTTAGATTAAAAAGTGCCTTTGTGTATTGCGTTATAGGCCAATTGACTAAAATTGAACAACTGTTCAAAACTTTACCTAAATTTGCGTTTTATCCTAAAGAAAAGGTGTTTTGTTAATCGTCCATTTACATTAAGTATTTTGCTTTTTCAAACACCAATTTAACTTGCCTCGAAAGCGCAAAGGACTGTTATGGCGTCTTCAATGCCTTCATGGCGAGTGAATCAAAACAAAACAATTACCATTGCGTATGGTAACTGTTAGTTTTTTTTAATTTAAAATTAATGTCCCGTAATTTCAAGTACTCTATAGTGCCCTAGGTATTTGGGCCCAAAATTTATATATGTTCCAAAAATTAAGATATACGAAAATAATGGCTAAAACTTGCAAGACCGGACAATACTCGAAGTTTTTCAGTAGGTGCAAGAATATTTCACATTATTTATTTCATACAACACAGCCTATTACTTCGTTTATAGCAAAACTAATGAATTTTACGGAATCCCTATTTTTCAAGTACCTATAATTGAGTTTTCTTACAAGGAAGTTTTCACATTGCGAAATTCGTATGAATAAAAGCTTTTCAAACATAACGGCGTCAATTATGTCCACTATGCTGAATCCTGATACAAAGGCTAATATTTTCAAAGCGTAGCTGAGAAGAACTGTACTAATTTAACACTTTATTGCACACAAAGATAGGGCACAGAAAGAGAAAAATACGGCAAAGAAAAGTATACAGTCTGGTTTAATATGGAGCGGTCTCCCAAGATGACAAAGTTTTAAATGAAATAATTATATTATCTTGTATTATAAGTTTTAATAAAATGTATTTGATTGATATTTTTATATAAAACTTAGTATTAATAACAATTAATTATTTATTACTTTTGAGAGTTTTCTATTATAATTTTTTACTTTTTACCTATTGAGCCTAATTTTTAATTTAGGTTTTATGGCGGTGAAATTACTGGGTACAGTGACTTAACATCTTATGTCACAAGTTGGTAACGTACACTGTGGTTCTTGTGGGGGTTGCAGTTTTGCTGCGAATCTCACTAGAGCCACATGTATTATAGGTGACTGTTACCACTTACCATCAGGTGTGCAGTTTGCTTGTTTGCCAACTTTCTGCGATAAAAAAAAAATTACGCTTTGTTAGTAGGAGGTATTTTCTTGTTTCAAAATGTAGAAATAATGATTTACCATAGTATTGTTCGGTATTTGTTACAGCAAGTCTGAAAGTTCTTATTTTGTTATAACTGTTAGTAGTAATTTAAAGAATACAATGTTATTATTACTTATTTTTCATTATCGAAAAATACATTTGTTTAAATTTTTATCTACTCTAATACTATAATACAAAGATTCTAAAACTGAAAACAAAATGCTTATGACAAACATTACGTACAGTGTAACGTTGTATAAATTATTATTTATTTTATCAAATAAAATTTTATAAAAAATGGTTTATCGCCACACTGAAATTTGCTTTTGTCTTGCGTATGTCTTGAACGTATTACAACCGTTCTCAGGGTCACCGTGGCGAACCGGTCTTGGTCATTTTTTTGAGTGCATCGACATACCACTTTCTGCGCGTCGCGGAGCACGGACGTACTTCCGATTCCGCGGCCATAAAATAAATATATTATTTTGGTTATTACTATAGTTTATTTAAATAACATAATAAGTGAAGTTACTAACTTAATTAAGTAACATCAAGTGTTAATTATTATTTCCCCGACAGGGTAAGTGTTGAACAGTATTAATTTTTAAGTAGTTATTAGCTTTCAGCACATCTTAAAGTTATATTATTCATTACAGTTAATTGTACTTAGAAATGCTTTAATCATGTTAAGAGCGCTTTCCTTTTTTTATAGCCCTTGCGTTTTTGTCTCATATTATTTAATTCGAATTTCCGTTTTCTTTATCAATTTAGTTGTACCAAACCATGTTAAAAAAATATACCCTCATATTTTTTATTATTTTCAATTATGTCATAGTTTTACATATTTTCTTATATAATATATTTTCTTTGAGTAATTTAGTTAGCAATTATAGTATGTTTTCCTGCATAAATGTTTTTCTTATATTTTATTTGTCTTTCGCACTCCGCTTGATTGTGATCATTTGCCACTTCACCTTCTGCATACTGACTGTTACTCCCAACTTTTCTTGGCTTGGCTTGGGTGAAGTGGCTTGCACAATCGCAGCTACTGCGCGTCGTGGCTCACGCTGGTGATCTAAAATTTCAGGGATCAAGATTTGGATTTACTGCCCATGGTCATCACTTGCACGTCATTGTTTGTGATACCACTGTCGTCACCAGCAAGCTGCTGCCATCGCATCACTGCTCGTCCCATCGGATCGCGCCGCCTTCCACCTTTGGCCGCCTTGCAGGGAAGTTTGGGACGAAGGCAAACTACCCGCCGGGCTATTAGACCCAGACCCTGACAATAAATATTTTGTGAACCGTGAGTGTGGTACTCTTATTTAAGCACCCACCTACGCGACACTGGCGCCTCAACTTGGTTTTATGGGCTGGTAGTTTGCTTTCGCAGTAAGTAGTAGTTGTGTGTTGTGTGTGATTTTTTTTTCTTTTTTCTTTTGTAGTATTATTTTTGTTGTGTATTATTTTTTTTTTTGCAAAGCCGTTTTATTGCTGCTTTTTATTTATGTAATGTAATTTTATTTGCCGTAATTTTTTTTATTTGTAACAAGCGGAGTTACTTTTAATTTGTAGTTAGTTTAGTACTAGATTACTCGATCAACATTTACCCTACGTTACCGATTTTATTATTCTACTCTGTGTCTCGAGTGTTCCGTACATTTTTTTATAATGGCATATCCAATCAAATTTTTATCTTTGCAAAAGGCGGAATTAGAATATGAAGTTGCTATTAGAGGTTCAACACCTGGCGCTACTGTGCAAGACCTACGCAAGCAGATTGCAAAATTAGGCCCATTGTTTCCTTCGGAGGATATTTTGGATAGTCCTTTTGAACCGATAGACGATTTAATTAGTGTTAACGATACCCTCTCTAAGATTAAATCAAATTTAAGTTCCGATTTAGATAAAAATACATTATTGCGTATTCACAATGTATTAAATCATTTATACCATCGTATTAACCGTATAACCTGTATTGATACCGTCAAAGCACAGTACGATTCATGCGTTTCTCAGTTCAAAAGTTGTTTTGAATCCTTTAATGCCATGAAAGACAAGGGTATAGATCCTTTGTTCTCAGCTGGCACTGGTGAGTCTTTGAATCCTTCATTGCCAGTAAACATCTCAGTAACTTGCGATCGTGGGGGAACAAGTGATTTGGGGAAGATAAAATATGACGGAAAGACCTGCGTCAGAGCTTTTATTCAGCGTGTTACTGAATTTTGTGACGCTAGAGCTATTGCTGGATCTAAGGCACTCTCCTACGCTACAGAGATTTTTGTGGGTGATGCGTTGCATTGGTATAGGAGTGTAAGAAGTCGAGTGTCCACCTGGAGTGAACTTATTGCTTTGTTAAGGGAGGATTTTGATCAGTCTGACTTTGATTACAGACTGCTTTCAGAAATCCGTGCCAGAACACAGGGTGACACAGAAAATATAACTATTTACTTATCAATTATGTCTGGTTTGTTTTCACGCTTGACGAAAACATTATCTGATGACGAAAAATTGGAGATAGTTCTTCACAACATTAGGCCTTGCTATGCTAGTACGCTAGCGTCAGCTGGCGAAATTAGATCACTCGATTCCTTGCAATCTTTGTGTCGCAATTATGAAAATGTCCAATCGCGTCTCGCTAACTTTCACGAACCTAGTACTGCGACACCTAATACTTTGGCTCCTGAATTTGCATATAAGGGTAATTGTAGCAAGAGTAATTTTAAAACAAACATAAGTAAACAAAACTTTAATCCATCTTATAATAAAAATCAATCATTTACAAGATTCAAAAATAATACAAATTACAACAATAACAATAACACCTTTTCTAATAGAACAGTTGTAAATGAAAAATTTGTACATGCCATAGATGCTCCTAAAGCTCGTTATTGTCCCAGGTGTCGTATAAACACTCACAACTTAAGGCAATGTAAGGAGAATAAGGAGGAAATTTATTGTTTTGAATGTGGTCGTAAGGATGTGAAGACTCCTCAATGTCCGGATTGTAGCTTCGTTAAGTCTTCCAGTTCAAAAAACTAGTAAAACTGAATTGTGGGAGTTCAAATAATAACAATTTTGATAAAGAAGATTGGCAAAATTGGCTTAAAACTATAAGCATTTTCTTTCAAGCGTATAAAACTGCCACAATTCATTACAAACCACATAACGATGTTGGACCTTATATCACAGTTAAAATTAATGATCATCCTTTTACTGGATTGCTAGATTCAGGTTCCGCAGTTACTATTTTGGGCAACAACTCTCACTTATTTTTGCAGTCCCAGGGATTAAAATTGTTTAGCGACCGCTGTATATCAGTTACGGCTGCAGGAGGTCAGTCGTTACATAGTATAGGCTTTATTAATGTACCATTATATTTTGAGAATCAATTTCACATAATTCAAGCAGTAGTGGTACCAGAAATTGAGACTCCTCTTATATTGGGGGTTGACTTTTGGCGTAAATTTAATATTTGCCCTAAGTATTTGGGTAGCATTTCACTTTGCACAATTGACAAGTCAGAAAACGTCCAGTCCAATATTCTTTTAAATAGTTACGACAATTTGAGTGAACAGGAAAAGATAATTGCGGATAGTATAATAGAGCGTTTTAAAGAAATTTCTTTCGAGTGTAAGGGTTTAGGTAGGACTAACTTAATCACGCATAGAATAGATACCGGCAATGCTCAACCAATCAGGCAAAGGTATTTTCGCATGTCACCTGAGAAACAACGAGTTTTGGTTGAGCAGTTAGATGAAATGCTGGCATTGGATGTGGTAGAACCTTGCGAAAGTTCTTGGTCTTCCCCAGTTTTATTAGTTACCAAGAAAAATGGGCAGCCTAGGTTTTGCCTTGATAGTCGCAAATTAAATTCTGTGACTAAACGCGATGCCTATAACTTGCCATACATATCTGAGATTCTAGATAATCTACGTGACGCTCGTTATCTCAGCAGTATAGATTTGTCCAAATCTTTCTGGCAAATAGATATCGCGCCTGAGCACCGTGATAAAACCGCTTTCTACGTTCCCGGCAGAGGTACATTTAGATTTAAAAGAACTGCCTTTGGATTGACCAATGCACCGGCAACCCAACAACGTTTGGTAGATTTATTGTTCGGTGAGTTTGGCGTTAATGTGTTTGCATACATTGATGACGTCATCGTCATTAGTCGAGACTACCAAACTCATGTCCCGCTCCTGTTAAAAGTGCTGGAAAAGCTTAAACTCGCCAATCTCACAGTAAACTTGGAGAAATGTAAGTTTTTCCGAAGCGAACTTAAGTACCTAGGTTATGTCGTTGACAACCGAGGACTACGCACCGATCCCGAAAAGGTTGAGGCCATTTTAAACTACCCCACACCTACCTGTCGCAAGGATCTTAAGCGTTTTCTCGGAACAGCAACATGGTACCGCCGTTTTGTCCCAAGTTTTAGCACAATAGCCGGTCCCCTAAACAAATTAACATCGAACAAAAAGGGCACACCTTCTTTTAAGTGGTCGGTTGATGCTGATGATTCATTCCAGAAGCTGAAGGAGTGCTTAGTCTCTGCGCCTGTGCTTGCTTGCCCCGACTACAACGAGGCATTCGAGGTACATACGGACGCGAGCAACTATGGCGTCGGCGCTATGCTCACTCAGACCAGGGATGGCAAGGAGCATCCTATCGCTTACATGAGCCGTTCCTTAACAGCGCCAGAACGTAATTACAGCATCACAGAGCGTGAAACTCTGGCTGTGATCACAGCTTTAGAGCACTGGCGATGTTATTTGGAAAATGGAAAGACCTTTACCGTCTACACTGATCACAGTGCTTTAAGGTGGTTTTTATCTCTTAATAACCCTACCGGTCGTTTGGCCCGTTGGGGTGTACGTTTATCGTCATTCAACTTTGTAATAAAACACCGTCGTGGGGTTGACAATGTCATACCTGATGCTCTTTCACGTGCCGTTCCGGTTAGTGCCATTAGTTCTTCCGCTGTAGCGGACACTAAAGACGAGTGGTACAAAACCCTTTTCAATGGTTGTAGTAGTAGTCCTCAACAGTTTCCAAATTACTTGATTAAAGACGATATTTTGTATAGATTGTCAAAGAGTAAATTTAGTCTCAATGACGAATTTTCGTGGAAGATCGTTGTACCTTCCGAGTTGCGTAATAAAATTATTTCAGAAAATCATTCCCAACCTTCAGCTGGACATTTAGGTATTTTTAAAACTTACCATCGGCTTGTCCTTCGTTATTTTTGGCCAGGCATGTATAAGGACGTCGTACGATTTGTTAGCTCTTGTCAGAAGTGTCTGGAGTATAAGTCGCATAACCATCAAACATTAGGAGTTATGGGTCGCCCCAAACAATGCTCGCGCCCATTTCAAATGATTTCTGTCGATATTATGGGTCCCTTGCCTACAACTCGTAAACAGAACAACTACATCCTAGTTGTGACATGTTGTTTTTCAAAGTATTGTTTAATTTTTCCACTAAAAAAGGCTAACTCGGATGTGATTATAGGGATTTTGGAAGATAATGTCTTTCTTGTCCATGGAGTCCCACAGACAATTTTGTTAGATAATGGTACCCAGTTTGTAAGCCGTGACACTGTTTCATTGTTTGAGAGATATCATATTCCCAATGTATTTTTTTCACCTCGGTATACACCTCAAGTAAACACAGTGGAACGTTATAATAGAACTATAATTACTTGCATATCAACCTTTGTCGATAATGATCACAGAAGCTGGGACCTTTTTATACCGAAGATACAGTTTGCTATCAATAGCGCTGTAAATGAAGCTACTGGTTTCACGCCTTCGTTTTTAGTTTACGGCAGGGAACTCGTTCCCTGTGGAACGCATTATATTGACACGGAATTAGGCAAGGAGATTTTATTTTTACCGCGGGACATATACGCAGAAAACTTTGGTTGCCTGGCGAATATTTTTGACGAGGTGCAAGAAAAACTTTGGAAGGCTCATGAAAAGAACTCAGTTCGTTACAATCTGCGTCGCCATCCAGCTGAATTTAAAGTGGGCGATATCGTCTTGAAACGAGCCTATGTTTTGAGCGACAAGGATAAATATTTCAGCAAAAAGTTGGCACCAATATTCATAAAATGTCGTGTCATTGCTAAGAAATCGCCGTTAGTTTATGTTCTGGAGGATATGAAGGGTAAAGACTTAGGCACATGGCACATTAAGGATTTAAAATTAGCGGTTCTGAATAATTAGTTTTTTTTTCTCTCTTCTCAAATCATTTGTCATTATCTATATTTAGTTAGCGTTACATATTTAATTCCTCCTCATATAATTCAATTAATTGACAGTTCGTATGGGTTCCAGTTCATATGAAACAGGAACCTACTCTTTTGCTATTAGCGTCGATATTCCTTCTATTGTCTATTGATGCCGTTTGAGAGCGCGAAGTATGTATTTATGAATGAAAGGGTTAATACGTACTGTTTATTTGGATATGAAGTTGCGGATTTTATTTAAAAGGAATAAAATCCTTAGTGACGCGAGGGGGTATTGTAACGTTGTATAAATTATTATTTATTTTATCAAATAAAATTTTATAAAAAATGGTTTATCGCCACACTGAAATTTGCTTTTGTCTTGCGTATGTCTTGAACGTATTACAACCGTTCTCAGGGTCACCGTGGCGAACCGGTCTTGGTCATTTTTTTGAGTGCATCGACATACCACTTTCTGCGCGTCGCGGAGCACGGACGTACTTCCGATTCCGCGGCCATAAAATAAATATATTATTTTGGTTATTACTATAGTTTATTTAAATAACATAATAAGTGAAGTTACTAACTTAATTAAGTAACATCAAGTGTTAATTATTATTTCCCCGACAGGGTAAGTGTTGAACAGTATTAATTTTTAAGTAGTTATTAGCTTTCAGCACATCTTAAAGTTATATTATTCATTACAGTTAATTGTACTTAGAAATGCTTTAATCATGTTAAGAGCGCTTTCCTTTTTTTATAGCCCTTGCGTTTTTGTCTCATATTAGTTAATTCGAATTTCCGTTTTCTTTATCAATTTAGTTGTACCAAACCATGTTAAAAAAATATACCCTCATATTTTTTATTATTTTCAATTATGTAATAGTTTTACATATTTTCTTATATAATATATTTTCTTTGAGTAATTTAGTTAGCAATTATAGTATGTTTTCCTGCATAAATGTTTTTCTTATATTTTATTTGTCTTTCGCACTCCGCTTGATTGTGATCATTTGCCACTTCACCTTCTGCATACTGACTGTTACTCCCAACTTTTCTTGGCTTGGCTTGGGTGAAGTGGCTTGCACAATCGCAGCTACTGCGCGTCGTGGCTTACGCTGGTGATCTAAAATTTCAGGGATCAAGATTTGGATTTACTGCCCATGGTCATCACTTGCACGTCATTGTTTGTGATACCACTGTCGTCACCAGCAAGCTGCTGCCATCGCATCACTGCTCGTCCCATCGGATCGCGCCGCCTTCCACCTTTGGCCGCCTTGCAGGGAAGTTTGGGACGAAGGCAAACTACCCGCCGGGCTATTAGACCCAGACCCTGACAATAAATATTTTGTGAACCGTGAGTGTGGTACTCTTATTTAAGCACCCACCTACGCGACAACAGGCCAAAAATAATAAAAAAAAAGTTTCATTACGATACAGGTCTTGTATGGACACCTGTAACATAATATAACTTTTTTATCATAACGATACACCTATACAACCTCCAGCTGGACCAAGGAGGTTGAACCTCTACTTTAAAAAGGTTTCAATGAACGAGTCCTCGACGACCGACGCAACACGCATGCGCAATTGATGTTTGCACCTTGGCGCCAACATTTGACATTTAAATAAATTTGTTGTTATATTCAGCGTTTTATTTGCAATATTGTTTTACATATTATAGTATGAGAGTAGATAAAGTAGTGTATGACACTGTACATAACTTGGTCTTATAACACTCGTGTGATGCTATAAAAAAACTCATGTTATAAGAACCCTTATTATGCAACAGTATCATAAACTACTATAATGTTATATATAATAATGCATGTTTATTTCTTTGTTGCGATTGTATTTTTTTAAACAATTGTGTAATAAAAATAAATGGCTTTTATATTTTTACTATTGTATTGCGTAAGAGCGAAACTTTATCTGTTTTTAAACAAAGTCGCGCCACAGATGCAGTACCTAGTATTGCACATGTGTGAAACATTAGTTAATATCCTGAAACTATTAAACGGCTGAATTGATGTTCTTCGAACATAGCATAAAACACAGAGATTTTAAGATTAAGATTATAAGACATTTTTCAAACAACAGCAACCAAATGAAAATTAGTTCATCCGTTGAAGAGCTACGAGTACACGTAGACAGACATACAGACACATACTTCAAACTTATAAGAACCCTCCATTTTGCGTCGGGGGTTAAAAAGACCCCAGCGTGTTGGACCAGACCTCCCCAGACCTCTTAGTTTTCTGTTGTGATAACAATAAAATATCTTATCCATAGATTACAATTTATCTGAAGTATGTATGTTTATTTCAGATTTCTTCTATTTGTAATAAAAATAAATAATATATTAAACTAGTCTGGCCATAAATACTGTAACATAAAACCTTTGTTTTTTCAACTTTTTAATTATTATGAATTTGGAACGCATTTATTATTTTAAAACTTCTTTCGATTTCGCGCCATTTTAGATATTTTTTCGTATTCATTCAATTTGGAATGGGGTGTTAAAGAAAATAGGATTGCAGTGATTGCCTTACAGAGATTGGGTATGGAGCCGTCGGTCATATTCCTGACACTTCAAAAGCTTGGTATTAGCCGTATGTTCGTATATCATACTATCAACAAATACAACAACACTTCCTCTTTTGAAGATCATTAAAGATCGGGGTAGCCGCGTGTTGTTAGACCTAGAAAGGCTTTTAATGCTGTTAAAGCCAGTTTTGACTACAAATTGTGGTCAGATTTAGGGGACATACTCTGGTCTAAACGCTACGGTGACATCGAGTCTCTTAAAAAATCTCTGGAGCAAGCATACTACAACGGAAGCAGTACGTAAATCCATAGATTTGTGTTCAGTTAGATTCAAGGCCTGTATAAAAGTCAATTTTTTGATGTGACTAATAAATATGTACATTTAAGTTTTAGCAATATTACAGTACTTCATAAAAAGTGCATTATCATTTGTAACAGTACCTACTTATGGCCGGACTAGGTATAATAATAATATTCTTATTACAATCACGCCAATTAGCCTAGGCCAAAATAAGCACTGTAAGACTTGTGTTATGGATACTAGGGTAACGGATAGACGTACATAAATGATACAAGCATGTAAAATATCGGATATAAAAATACCTATACTATACTCAGGTATAAATGCTTATATTTGTCACACAAACATCTGCTCCTTTACATTCAGACCCAGGAAGGTGCGAAAGGTAACCATTGTACCACATGGCTGCATTGGGTGGCTACCTAATTTGTGCACAAACGGGCTTTGTCTGTTGGCAAAACGATGACAAAATCTAAACTACTTGTCCAGATAATATTTTGTAAAGGCAGTTTTTATCAACATAAAATTTCCTTGATGATAAACAAATTTATAAGAATTTTAGATTACGTATTTGAATTTCCCGTGATAGATGAAAACAAAATTAAATATAAATTTTATTCATATTGACAGCTTCTTTACGAAAAGTATTTTAATAAAACTTACCGTTAAGGTAGCATTCCTAGAATATCGGTCCACCATTTTTTCGTCAAATTCATTTGGAAAATAGGTGACCACAAAAAGCCCTTTAAAGGGAAAATAAATCATAATTTTGTTTTTATTAGATGAGTAGTTACAGAGTTTACCTCATACAACTAAACTTTATATTATTATAATTTCCTATATTTTAAGTTTGAAATTAAAATTCTCTTTTTATAGATATTACTTTCAAAGTCTATACTTTAGAACATTCGTGTTACAATAACAAAATTTATACTTCTAAAACAGTGTGTACAATGCTACTTTCATATCTCTTGAGAGATATGGAGTTTCGCGTAAAATTTGACTTCCCGAATGGGATTGGTTGATTGATAAAATCTAGCCCTACTATTTATGTAATATAGGTCCTATAACATGTCTCAGATGTGTTTAGTGGAACATAAGTACCGTATCAAGAGAGGCTCTCCGTCCTGTGACACCCAACTCCAATCTCACCTTCCTGTGGTAAGCCCAGTTAAGTTGAGTAACCCCGCAGAAGTTACGGTTACATTGATAGAAATCAGGGTCAATGATATAACGAGAAAAAGGGGATCAATAAAGGAAACTACTCATTTATTAATCTGGTGAGGTATAGTTACTTTAAGATTATAGCGGAGAAGCCTCACTGAAAGGCTAACTATACCAACCAAATCATAGTTAGATGGATTACTTTTCAGTCAGCGGCACGCTACAGGCAGGCAGGTAAATTAAAAGCCTTTAACAGAAACATGAAAGTACAACAGTAGCTGCTGGATCGAGTTCTCCACGAACAGGCAAATGTCAAGAATTATACATTGAAAAAGCATTTGAGTAATAAAGCAAGGCATATCTAGCGATCTTATTTCAGTCTAAGTTGCTCTCACACGGGCAATATAACTAGGGCGGCTGCTTATCGGCCTACAATAGCACCCCAACACAATATCATGAAAAGAATAAACGTCAAATTAAGTGTAATCATGAGCACATAATAGTTTCACAAACTGGCAACATCGCCAGTAACAATGCGAATGTCGACATTCGGGTGTCGATAAAATTGATTTATGCTATTCGAAACGTTCGTATAGAATACATTCATTCTTTAGCAAATTGGATATTATTAGGTACACTTCAGTAGACCGTTTTACGGCCTGCCCTTTGTTTGAGTAACATGAGATCAGGATGTCGATATAATGAGTAGAAGGCATGAGAAATGGTTTGCTTATTTCAACACTACTGACGCACTTTATCTGTTGCTTCGCTCTATATAGTCGCACTATATAGTAAAGGCTGACTTTATAAAAACGATATTTGGTACATAATTATAATGAAAGCTATAAATAATCTCAATTTAAACATATTCGAATTATGTTTAGTTGTACTCTTTTTAGATTAAATTATGAAATAAAAACAGTAAACACGGCAAAATTACACAGAATAAGGACCACACAAGGAAACTGAGTTTTTTTGGTCATATAAGTGCGAAACTGCAATTGTTATCAAAAGTAATAGTTATAAGATGCGAAGAATTTATTATAATTTATGTTTCTTAAGAATTTTACTGCAAGATTTTAATATCGTCTGTGATATTTAAGGAAACGTAAGTAAGTATTTTTATTTTTTTTTTACCACGTTTTTCTTATCTCACTTTTCTTATTTGTTTGTCTGTCCGGGCAAAATCTTGCAACTTAAATTTGAGGCACTTTCCGATAAGCTAGAAAGCTGAAACTTTCAGGATAGTTCAGAACCCGATGACAATGCACTCTAAAGCAACTTTCAACTTTCCAGATGCACTTTCAGGTCCACTTTCGGCAACTTTCACTTTTGTATGGGGCTTATCCGATTGTTGCGTAACACATGGTTACTTCGTTGAGTTAATAATTAAAAAGAATAAAATAATTATACTAGATTTAAAAAATCTAAAAATCCCACGTTTTTCAATGTCCTAAAAAGAATAAAATAACCCTGCGGGGCAAAGCGAGGGGCCACTCAAAACGTGGGGGCGCATCTTTACAATAATCGGCATCAATGCATGTCATTCATCTCTTTAAAATCTCCTCTTAGTAATATGCGCCCCCACGTTTTGAGTGGCCCCTCGCTTTGCCCCGCAGGGTTATTTTATTCTTTTTAGGACATTGAAAAACGTGGGATTTTTAGATTTTTTAAATCTAGTATAATTTAATGGATACATTTAAAAATATTTTCCTAGTTAATAATATACATATCTAAAGAAATTATTATTAAGAAAAATCAAAATGAGAGTCAAAATCGCTGGTGTATCCCAAAAAATTACCTAAAATGTACTATTTAGTACCTAACCCCAAAAAATATGTACCTACCTTCTTTAAAACAAAACTAAATCGTATTTAAAATACGCCCGCCATATTGACGTTAAGATACCGATAAGATATTCTATTTTTATATATATAATTCTTCTGTGAGTGTGTATGTCACTGAACTCCTCCTAAACGGCTGGACCGATTTGAATGAAATTTTTTGTGTGTGTTCAAGGGGATCTGAGAATGGTTTAGATTCACAAATCAGTCCGGCAGATGACGCTGCAGGCGGCAGTCCGGCAGATGACGCTGCAGGCGGCACAGCAACGCGTGGCTGGGTCAACTAGTAATATATAAATATTTATCTATTACACATAAAATATAATTACACCGAAAATTGTACCTAAAAAGTGCCCTCAGTAAAAATAAACAGAAACTTAATCTGATGGATGGTTCTTGAAAGTTAGAAACCTTATTTCGCTTACTAATGTTTTTTATTCTTATGAATTCTTATTAGGTGTAATGTGGCTCTGTATGTAACTAAATGTTACCTGAAGCTCTGCTCAACCCATTTCGGATATTGAGCGTATGTAATAATAAGTAATTCTTATTAGGAATTGAATTTATTTTAAAGTTTAGCGATAATTATTAAATTCATTAAATGTCAGTAGGTACCATGAATATATTTTAAGAAAGTTGCCGTAAAATATCATGAATAATATATAAGTAACAATATTTCATGATAATAATCTTGTTCACTTAAATACAATGGTATAATATTGATATATTAAAGAACCCCCGCTATCTTAATGCCAATATGGCGGGTGTATGTTAATTTCGAAGTAGTTTCAATCTAAATGAGGTATAGATATTTTAGAGTTAGGTACTACATAGTAAATTTTAAGTTTATTTTTTTGTTAATTGATACACCAGCGATTTTGACTCACTTATGTGTAAAGTCAATTGACAAGTATATTTTTAAATTTATTTATTAAAATAATAGTACTTCGTAATTTTTCCTTAACTATCACACGCCAGTAATCCTTAATTGGTTTGATTTAAACTAAATTTTTCAAATATGAAAAGGCAGTCGTTATCTATTTATAACCTTTTTTATATACAGTCACAGTCGATCACATATTACCTTTAGAACGTAAACTTAATCTTTAAATAAATGGAAAGATACAGATCGGCAGAACTCCACGTTTGAAGTGGAATGTGGTTCTTCAACCAACATCGTATTATTCATTCAACTGCCACCGTATACAACAATATGTTAATCAGCCTATTAAAGTTGTTCTCTTGCAAACACTTGATAAATCCTATTTAGTTCTTACACTTCCGCGCACAATACACATCAGAATAAAACACTTTTTTACGGATTTTTGCGCATGTTTTATTTTATTTTATATTTAATCCTGACGTTTCGACTCCTTTACAGGAGTCGTGATCACAGGATGACTAAGATGATGGTTGTCATGTATTTTCTACTACCTTCACAATATTTTAATCGGGCACGTTCCCAACTATTAAATTATTTTATATAAATCAAGTTGTTTTATTTTATTTTATTTTAAAACATTATTTAGTTATTTAATTAATTAATTTAATTAATTCTCACTACGTTTTACATTGTATACTACTGAGTCTACTACCAGTTCGGAAATTGGGAGGGCCTTCCGAGAAGAACTGGCGAAAGAAACTCGGGCAGGGGGACCGACCTCCATCTTACTGTTTAATTATTTGCAAAAAGAGCTAACTACATCATCAGGTCTTGCAGTGTGTGTTTTTGTAGGTATTAATTTATTAATTATGGGGTCCCAAGCAGGTGGAACGCTCCAACCTTCGTCTCTATTGAAATTAGGATGTTTCCTAATTTCAATAGCCTCGCGTAGCATCCTAGGAACAAATCTTTGTTCTCTAGCGAGAATTTGTGGTTTATCGAAACGAATATAGTGGTTTGGCCCCTCAAAAGCATGCTCACACACTGCAGACCTATTATCGCGCCTATGTTTCATGTCAGCTACGTGTTCTTTAATGCGCGTCCCTATACTTCTCTTTGTTTGCCCGATGTATGAGAGCCCACAGTCACAATCGATTTTGTAGACACCCGCTGCCTGAAGGGGTATATTACACTTGACCGATCGTAAGAATTGGTCAATCTTCCTGGCTGGTTTAAAGTAAGTTTTAATAGAAACCCGCTTCAGAATATTCCCAATCTTGTCAGTGACCCCCTTCATGTAGGGAAGGACAGCAGGTTGGCGCTCTACTGTGGCTGGTTTGGCGCGGCTTCTGTGACGCAGTCTTGGCACTCGCAACTTGTTATCTTGTAGTACTTGCTTGACATGCTGAAGCTCAGCAGTCAGATGTTGTTGGTCACAGATGCCGCGAGCTCTCTGAAACAAAGATTTCCCTACGGTAGCTAACTGTATAGGATGGTGGTGAGAGTCACCATTTAAATATCTATCTGTATGAGTTGCCTTTCTGTACACTGTATGACTAAGGGTTTGATTTGGATTCCTGCTGATTTGAATATCTAGGAAGGCTATTTTATTGTCTGTCTCTAATTCCATAGTAAATTGTATGTTGGGATGAACGGAATTAAGGTGACTTAAAAAGACAGAAACCATATCTCTTGGTAATATAGCAAATGTGTCATCTACATACCTTTTGTAAAAGCGTGGACACACCGGTGCCGTCGCTAGGGCCCTTTCCTCAAAGTCCTCCATGAATATGTCGGCGACTATGGGTGATACAGGAGAGCCCATTGCTACACCATCCACTTGTAGGTAGAATTCATCATTCCACAAGAGATAGCCCGATGTTAGGCAGTGTTCCAGTAATTTTGAATATTCACTTGGTATATTGTGTTTCTCTAGTCTCTTCCTAGTGACATCAATGCAATCTTGAACAGGTAAGCTTGTGAATAAAGATTGGACATCGAAGCTAACCATAGTTTCATCATCAGTGAGACGTAGGTGTTGTATCTCACTAACAAAATGGTAGGAATCCTTTACATAGGCAGTTGTTTTACCCCTTAGTGGTGATAGTATTTTAGCTACGTGTTTAGCCAAACGGTAGGTTGGTGAGTCAATTTGGCTAACGATGGGACGTAGCGGTACATCTTGTTTGTGTATTTTCGGCAACCCATACAACTTATAACGTAAGATCTAATTTACAATCCTCCGAGCAGACAAAGGCAATGCCACGGTAGTAATGGATACGTCAGATTATAATGATAAAATGCTCCAGCTCTTGTCGGATGAGAACACATACAAAAAAGTTAAAAACGACCAAACTTCTAAGGTACTGAAGAAAACCAGTGAACTCATCAAGACGCATTCCGAGGTATTAGATCTTGACGTCAACTATCTTATTCCTTCCTGCCCTAAACCGCCGAAGTTGTATGGGTTGCCGAAAATACACAAACAAGATGTACCGCTACGTCCCATCGTTAGCCAAATTGACTCACCAACCTACCGTTTGGCTAAACACGTAGCTAAAATACTATCACCACTAAGGGGTAAAACAACTGCCTATGTAAAGGATTCCTACCATTTTGTTAGTGAGATACAACACCTACGTCTCACTGATGATGAAACTATGGTTAGCTTCGATGTCCAATCTTTATTCACAAGCTTACCTGTTCAAGATTGCATTGATGTCACTAGGAAGAGACTAGAGAAACACAATATACCAAGTGAATATTCAAAATTACTGGAACACTGCCTAACATCGGGCTATCTCTTGTGGAATGATGAATTCTACCTACAAGTGGATGGTGTAGCAATGGGCTCTCCTGTATCACCCATAGTCGCCGACATATTCATGGAGGACTTTGAGGAAAGGGCCCTAGCGACGGCACCGGTGTGTCCACGCTTTTACAAAAGGTATGTAGATGACACATTTGCTATATTACCAAGAGATATGGTTTCTGTCTTTTTAAGTCACCTTAATTCCGTTCATCCCAACATACAATTTACTATGGAATTAGAGACAGACAATAAAATAGCCTTCCTAGATATTCAAATCAGCAGGAATCCAAATCAAACCCTTAGTCATACAGTGTACAGAAAGGCAACTCATACAGATAGATATTTAAATGGTGACTCTCACCACCATCCTATACAGTTAGCTACCGTAGGGAAATCTTTGTTTCAGAGAGCTCGCGGCATCTGTGACCAACAACATCTGACTGCTGAGCTTCAGCATGTCAAGCAAGTACTACAAGATAACAAGTTGCGAGTGCCAAGACTGCGTCACAGAAGCCGCGCCAAACCAGCCACAGTAGAGCGCCAACCTGCTGTCCTTCCCTACATGAAGGGGGTCACTGACAAGATTGGGAATATTCTGAAGCGGGTTTCTATTAAAACTTACTTTAAACCAGCCAGGAAGATTGACCAATTCTTACGATCGGTCAAGTGTAATATACCCCTTCAGGCAGCGGGTGTCTACAAAATCGATTGTGACTGTGGGCTCTCATACATCGGGCAAACAAAGAGAAGTATAGGGACGCGCATTAAAGAACACGTAGCTGACATGAAACATAGGCGCGATAATAGGTCTGCAGTGTGTGAGCATGCTTTTGAGGGGCCAAACCACTATATTCGTTTCGATAAACCACAAATTCTCGCTAGAGAACAAAGATTTGTTCCTAGGATGCTACGCGAGGCTATTGAAATTAGGAAACATCCTAATTTCAATAGAGACGAAGGTTGGAGCGTTCCACCTGCTTGGGACCCCATAATTAATAAATTAATACCTACAAAAACACACACTGCAAGACCTGATGATGTAGTTAGCTCTTTTTGCAAATAATTAAACAGTAAGATGGAGGTCGGTCCCCCTGCCCGAGTTTCTTTCGCCAGTTCTTCTCGGAAGGCCCTCCCAATTTCCGAACTGGTAGTAGACTCAGTAGTATACAATGTAAAACGTAGTGAGAATTAATTAAATTAATTAATTAAATAACTAAATAATGTTTTAAAATAAAATAAAATAAAACAACTTGATTTATATAAAATAATTTAATAGTTGGGAACGTGCCCGATTAAAATATTGTGAAGGTAGTAGAAAATACATGACAACCATCATCTTAGTCATCCTGTGATCACGACTCCTGTAAAGGAGTCGAAACGTCAGGATTAAATATAAAATAAAATAAAACATGCGCAAAAATCCGTAAAAAAGTGTTTTATACTTGATAAATCCCATTAATATTCATTGAAAATAATGGAAAACGAAAGGATAGAATTACATAAAATAATTTAGACACCTCAGCTCGAAGAACAAACAACCTACATATCGTAGTAATTAATCGAAATTGTTACGCTTAGTGATAAGATACGCTGGCATTTTGGTTTTCAAGAAGAAAAAAGTTCTGTCGTTTAAATCGACGCAACAATCGCTTGGTGCAACGGAGCGATCCTGATAAAACAGTCCTGGATTCGATATATACCTTATATAAGTGTGGTGGGCATAAGATTTTGTTTCAGTGTTTAGTAAAAAATATAAAATACAGCAATTAAAGTTGATAGTGAATATTGTAAACTAGGTGGTAATTTGTATCTATAAAATGGCTACACTGAAATGTGTCCGGACTGGTTTTTGTGCTGGCAATATTTTTTCACTTTTCTACGCCATGGTGGAAATTGCAAAAAAAATGTAATATGTCATGGCTGTTCACTGTGGGTCTCATAAGAAGGCTTGAAGTCACCCAGTCAATACTATGAGTGCTCAAAGGCGATTCCATGCGTGATAGAATCATAAATGAGGAGGCCCGTAGATCTAAAGTAACTATCATTGCTCAAAGGATTACGTGACAGTGGACAAAAAACGATAAGAACCTATCATATGGCCGTTGAGATGGGATGTTTTTAAATGAAAACCGCGAACCTAGCGACGGCGGCGGCATTCCGTTGGTAGGCCCTCCACAATGTGGACCGACGTCGATCTTTTCAAGGTTGTAGGAAAAAATGAGATGCGGGCAGAGCAGCCCCAATCATTATGGAGATAGGGCAAGGCTCACGCCTAGCAGTGGGCGTTATTAACGTGATAACGGGTTTTCTGCATGCAATTATATGGCCTTAATTTAGATTGCGAATATTAAATACATCGCAATCTAAATTAAGGCCATAATTGCCTTAAATTAATGCTTAAACCAAAACTATTGATTATGATCTATAAGATTTTTAAAATAAGCTTATTAAAACAACCACTCTCCCTCGTGTAGGATCCCAGCCCACGACCTTTCGCTATCCCGGTGAGTGTTCTTATCGCTGAGCTACCAAGACGCTCTGGTAGACACGTCGATATTAACAAGTAGTCGTGGCAAAAATGTATCAGTAAACAAATTGTAACATTTACATCTGGAACAGTACAAAGTTCCGGATCAGTGATATGTTTCATTTGGAACAAATGTTTCATCAAATGTACATAAGAACCTATCATACAGTTTCTTTTACGCCGAAACTTGTATCAGACGTGATATTTGTCTGAGATTTGTTGTTTAGCTTAGGATTGACGGCTAGTATTATTTATTTAAGATATGTAGCTGGCGTATTAAAAAATCAATTTTATATACAATGATTGTCATATTATGTACAAGTACCCTCATTGTTTACATATTAATATTAAAAAACTATTTCGGACACGTCTCTCTCAGCGCTGTGCCCGCATTTCGCAGCTCTCTCATTCACTCGCGTTGTTCCGTTCGTCGTCGCGTCGGTTGCGATGATCGAGTTGTAAATTATACATTTAACTCTGGATAACTGTTCTGAATAATTTGGATCACATTTGTGTTTCGGAACACTGATTCTTAAAGACCGACATACGTCTATTTAGCAGAGGATTTAAACTTCCACTATGAGCTAGTATTGTTCTATGTTGAAGGTTTATTACCTTAAATATCGAAAGTCATATTTTTACAAATATCCAACAATCGATTATGATGGAACTAGCAATATTAATATATTTATTTTATGTTTTAGCATTCATATACCTTCTACCTGAGGGTTCGGAGATGAGTTTATTTTTTATAGGCTCATTTTAAAAATCTTATATGAATTGTCAACATTGTGAATGAAAAAATAAAATAAATACAATCATGATCTCTTTAATCTCCAAAACAATGATAGCTTACTAGACCTTAATAATATCTTAATAATACTTTCCTAATATGACACTATTGCATTTCTCTATCATAAATCAATTATCATGAATGAAGTACAAATGAATTTCAAAACAATAAATCGTAATAGAAATTGTATTAATACAACAGTGTTGTTTCATAGGTAATTAGCTGCTGTTGAAATTATAAATTCGGGCAGGCTGCGCCAGCAGAATCATTATTGAACAATTTATCCCACTCGCGCATTAATGCATTCTCTGATTAATTTATTAAAAGGACCGCAGTGTTGCGAAATTGATGGTTTAAGCTCGACGAGCGCCGCTTTATCATATTTTACGGTAATACAACGATTTATTGTTTTCAATCGATTTATTTTTATAACATTATCGGTTGGTTCCAGTGAAACACACACAATGGAATTTTAACAATAAAATTTACTTGCTACATCAAGAAGATATCTTATAGAAATATGTAATAGCCCGGGTAAAAAAAAACTTAATTTTAAATAATATCAAATAACATAAACGTTGGTGCAAACACTTTCTCTACCACTTCTTTCTTCTCACTGATTAATCTCATCTTACTTTCATACTGGAAATGATTATTTAGGTTAAATAAAGGAGAGTTAACCCAGGCAAGGTTTATTTCAACGACTTTATTTCATACCGGACACAACCCCCATAAATAAATAAGTTCCTATTCACCATACATCTTGCCCTCAATACGCAACACGCAGATCTTTTATTCATCGTCAAGCGAGTATACTTTTTGCCTTTGAAATAAGTGGACTGTGAGCAAAACCGATCCAGTTATTGGTTTAACGAAATCCTTGCAAAAGTTTTTACCGAGGTCCAAATATAAATTTTCTAAGATTGCTTTTTTATATTTTGTCTTTGACGTCCCGAAGAAAACTTTGTAAGCGATTATAACTTCAATAATACTATTTACATATTTTGTTTGTAAAGACCTTTTTATTTATTCCTTACATTAAGAGTATTTTGTTTATGTTCTTATAAGATACTGAGTTTATTGAACGAAACAAACAAGTTTTCCTAAAAAGCCTCCAGTATTCAAATTATTCGTATCAAAACTTTCTCAGCTGCTACAATTAATACTATAGCTAGCTCAAGCAAACTGGAATTTCAACCAAAACATAAGCTTTGATAATAAAGGAAGACAGGAGTTTGGCTGCATAACTTTGGTTACAAGACATACCCATGTAACCAGATTATACAAACATTATAGTTTTACTATTTATTTTATCAAGCGAGACATATAAGACGTTATCCTGTTTATGTATGGTGTCAAGATATAACCAATTATTTATTATTTATTATTAACATATGCACACCAATTTACATACGAGAGCAATCAACTGAACGGTCTAGGAATAACTTGATGTTCTGCAGTGCCGTCTGGTGGCAAGATGCCACAAAGTTATTTAAGAAAAATCTGTTTTTATAAATACCTTTTCATGGCGATTTTGATTGAATGTTATACTAGTTGATATTTTCAGCAGCAACTGGTGAGGAATTATTTTAAATGCTGTTGAAAGTAATAAGTCTAAGCTATTTCGCAAACACACTGTAAGGAGCAAGTTCATTGGTATCTACCAGTCACAATGACAGTGCTGCTTCTAGGAATTTCTTGACAAAAATCCTAATAATACTGCCTAACCTGAATCCATGACCGTAGAGTCAGTGATCGTATAGTTAGACCAATAGGCCACCGAGACTGTCAGTGTCAGTGATTTTTATTTAATTTTTCCAGTTTTTTACTCCCTTAGGGTAAACAACTTCGAAACCATTAAAACATATATTCATTGAATTATAGCCAGCTTTTTAACTGCGTGCTTCGTACTTTTTAAAAAAGTGACCAATTTTAAAAGATAGTTTTTCCTAATATATTTTCGCAAATGCTGAAATAATTCTTTTTCCAGGATTATTTTGTAAATAACGGATTTCCAAACAACAGTTTATCCCTTTCTAATCCTCTTGAGGATTGAATTTTTCTAAATCTTTTCACCTTTCTAAACATATCTTCTAAATAAATTTTTAAAATAGAAAAATACTAGAAAAAATCGACTCGGGTCACAAGTGAATTCTCAGGCGGGAAGATTTTTTGTTCCCGATTTTTTCTAGTATTTTTCTATTATAAAAATTTATCTTATAAGATCGCATTGAAAATGCATAAAATATATAAAAATTATAAAAATATCTTCTAAATGTTTTTAATTTAATTTTTTGCATTCACAATGCAATATTTCTATAAGATATAAAATACGGGTGTAAAATAAATATCTTCTAAATGTGAAGCCTCCCAGGGAGACAACGTACAGCCTAAAAAGCGATATTTTTAAGAATGAATCCTTGTGAAATAAAAAAATAATCTATCGTCTTAATGCTGTATATTTTTGATGTCAAAAGTTCTAAACTGCCTTATATGAAACTTTGTACCGGAGTGGGGAAATAATTTCAGGCTATAACAAATTACTTAATTGTAATGAATGTGTACTTTTTCAATGAATGTAACTTTGAAATTTTAAATGAGTGAATTTAAAGTCCATAATCTCGAAATTGGTAACAACGCAGATTGAATTTTTAAAATCAGAAATGCAGTTCAAAAAATATCTAACAAAAAAATAATTAACAGTGGGTCTTTACAGAATATTTATGCATAGGAAAAGACTACGCCCCTCCAGTGAGGACATTAACAAACAGCTATTTTCTATTTTTTATCTGTCTGTTTATTTATATGTACACGAAACAACTGAACGGTTTTTTGCCGATTGTTTTAGAGAGACTTAAGTTAAATTTAAATCAACATTTAAATTTTACTTCATATTGAAATCGGATAACATGATAAATAATATTATTTTAGATATAAATCCGACATAAAATGTTATAAAATAGACGATTTTAAATTCACCGCCCACCCTCTTGCTAAATTGTAAGTGAAATATACAGTAAAAAGTTTTCTTGAAGTGCAAAATGGAAACTTCACTATTGTGTTTACCTGTGATACACACACACTAGTATCTCTAAAACATAGTTACCACGGAGGTTCCAAATAAAACGCCTGTTCAATTTATAAAACGCGCTTACAATAAACGTTTTCGGAATAGACTTCGGTGGCTTGATCATTGTAACACAACTTGTAGATATTATGGTGATGGAAAGGCATGCATATAATATGATACTTAAATAAGTAAGATTTAAAGAAATATAATAAGCCAACTCAAGCATACAAATGCTCGCACATATATTATAGGAACTCCCTATCAGGACTCGAAGCACGGACTATTCGGCTTCGTAGATAAGTTAACTGCCGCTCGGCCAAACTGGTAGTCAATTACGTGATTGGCTTAATTTAATATTGAATTCACAAAGTCATGACTTACTTGATTTAATTTAAAAATTGAGTGTTGACAGTTTTGCTTGTAGTTTCAGCATCAATGGTTAACCACATTATATGCATTTATTAGCTGCGCCTTGAATCCATGGAGGGTGAACTAAGTCAATTTGCTTCTACTGGGGTCTGCTCGCGCAACCTAATTGATTTACTTTGCAAGAGGATACTACACCAATTAAAAACTGTATTCTATAATTGACTATAAACTGGCGCTACAACAAAACAAACAGTTGTCGCATGGTAATTAGTTTGCCTTGCCTACGAAAGTGAGGTGACATCATCAAATAAATGCGGCCATAATTTATAGATGACGCATTTAGTTGAAATAATATTAAATAACACTAACTTTGAAACTTTATTGAACATTGCATCTCTATTATGCTTATTTTGAAGCTATTGGCGGTGACAGCATTTACAATCTTTTCAACATGTAATACCGCTAGTCAATGAAAATAGAACACCTGTTAAAATGGTGAAAACCATGGGCTTTCAGTGTTCAAACACAAAAAGAATTTTCGCGATATCACTCTCCGTTTCGGAGTTATTGCAGTTCAAAGTTTCATAATTAAGTTGCAGTAATTAAAATAAAATTATTAAAACCCTATAGAATCAATGATATTTAACAAACAGTAATTGGTATTTTTTTAATTGCTCGTATAATTATGAAAATAAACGTCCAAAACGATTCCTTGTTATTGACAAACCGAATTAAACTGCGCCTTAAATCAGCTGGTGCTTGACCCCTCAGCTTGACCCTATACTTACCTACCTCAAGATGTTCAGTGTGTGTGTCACTCACACAATCGCTGACCTAAAAGAACTAGTGACGGGTAAATGCATAGTGAACAATTGAAATGTTTCGATTTCTTGACTCTCTAATCGACTCCTTCAAATTTTATCAAGTCCGCAGAGTTAATAATTTTAGTCAGTCCGAAAGATACTAAGGTCAGAATCACATTTTGATCTTAAATCGAAATCAATCTGACAACAATGATATTCATTAGAGCTGTAAAAGTAACGAAAAAAAGTGTACCCGTATGTATTCGTTACTATAACAATGATTACTATCATATCGTTACTTCAGTTACCTTATAACATGCTATGTTATGCGTAAGTTAGAGCAACGAATCGAATCGTATTGCGTACGAGTGCAGTATGACGTCGCGGCGTCGCAACATTCGTGATTTATAGAAAACATACTTATACGTTACATACCAAGCTGAGTCAGGTATTTTTTTTTCAGTTTTCTGTATTTTGAACCAGACTTTTGATAAACAGCTTTTGTTATCGAAGAAACAATTTAATATCATTAGACTCATTTAGACACATCTCTTTTAAGATATCAACAAAAAACCGTGATATTCGCTATAATAAAAAACAAAAACATACATATTTCTTATTTGTAAAAAATACTTCCTTACCTTGTTTCTGTTACAATCTCAAACTTTGTCTACTTACACAATACAATTTTATAAACAGTAAAAAACTTGGACGACGAATTTCCAAATTATACTTTACTTAATAAACAAACATCGTTCTTTGTAACGTACATTTATAAATTCACTGAATAAGCGCGCGCATGCGTAAAATATACGATCAGCAAACGTACAAATACACGCATCAACGGACGTTGCGTAAACTGAAATAGTGTAGGTATCCATACTACGAAAAATGCGAGTAATGAAATGCATTTGTGTGTAACGTTTCGTTACTCGGTACTAAATGGCCCACCCGTTACTCAGTACCGAATACATAGGATTTGCTACAGCTCTAATATTCATACGAATCAAAAAGTCGATTCTGATACCAATGTCTGAATTAGTGATTTGATTCACATTTTACGAGTAATTTTTCCCAACTCTACACAGGACCGAGCTCCATCCAGGGCCGAACTTTACTGGAATATTATTAAATACATACTTTTGAAATGTCATTAAAATCCTTATGACCATTTTATTGACTGTTTTGTCCATACACGTGATGGTATTCAATTTACCTTAACGACCAGCATGTACACATCTTCATCTTTATCGTTTTTAAAAAGTAGATTTCCTAGATAAGTTTCTAATAACAACAGAACGGGCAGTTCAGCCCGCGAAATGAGTGGCACGTGTAAGGCGGTCGTAGGTACCTTTTATCTTGCCGAAAGGCGAGCTTGCAGTGGTCGTTAAAATTAGGCTGTGGATACATTATTTTTTTTTCGGAAAAATATTTTGTTGATAGTAGATACCTAGATACCTAGGCGCGTTTTTAACGTAATTTTGTGTTTTTTTGGATTCGGATATTAGAAATAATATCATTTGACGTTGTTTGTAACTACTATTCATAGTTTTGATTTTGCTACTTGGGTGCCTAGGTATGTCCTTATTATTAATAAATCGACTCAATCAATTTTTTTAACGTTTCTGGTATTAGTTCGCGTTGAAGTGAGCCTGAAATTAAAGAGTTTTTACTTTTTATTAGAATTCCGTACATCAAAAGTAAAAACAAACGGACCCTTATGATAACAAGATCCTTTTTCTGAAAATATCTGGATTTTTTGTTGAAATTAACCACTACTAAAATATGTTCTGCTATACGAGAGTATAGCAGAACAGATGTAAGTTGATGGTACCCAAGGGTCATACTTTTAATTTTTGTTTTGAAATTTATTTTCTCAGAAAATAATATAAAAACATGTATTACATTCTACAAATAACAATTTTGCATTATTATAACATTGATGGAACAAGTCATTTATTGTTAATGTTTGTAGTAAACGTTATTAATTTTCTTTTATTTATATTTGTCCAATGTGTGCACACCTTTAGGATGGTAAAGTCCCTACCTTTGTTTAAAATTTCACGCTAGTGTGTGTACAGAAACCAGGGTTCCCAACTTAGAAGTTTTCCCCCTAAATTTAGGGTGTAAATAAGTGAGATGGGATTTTTGGGGGTGTTATATGTTTAGGGTTATTTTTATGGTTTTTAATATTTTAATTATCGAGAAAATTAAAGATTTAAAGTATAGGCCCTGGGACAGCCTTAACTAGCTAATCAAATTAATTTTTTACCTAGCGACCTCGGACTTAGTGAAATCTAGTGTACTTAAAATCCAAGTACAGTACTTGGAATTTTCAAACGAAATGGTGGATGAATGATCTTGTACAATATTCAACCCATCTCCTAAAATATTAGGCTTATTCAAAGTCAACATGTATGACTTTATAAAATCTGATTCGCCAGAAGAAAATGAAATAATATTTGACGTAATAAATGTAATTTATTTTTATAAATGAAAAATTAACAAAATTATATCATACAATTTATCTTTAGGGGGATTTCCAAGTAATGAGGGCAAATTTAGGGGTTATTTGAATTTAATTTAGGCTAAATATTTTCAAGAGTTGGTAACACTGACGGAAACTAACCACAATTCGCGGACGTGATTTGCTTATTGTGTCGTATGTGCTAGTTTTTTCGTGTGTACTTTTCTGGATAAGTGCTACCTATTTTGTGATTAGTGTGGTGTTTATTTACGGATAATTATGCCTAATTTTATCAGTACAGTAATATCCAATACACGGATATGGTTTTGGCTTATGGAATGGGCGTTGGGAACTCTGGTGAAGCATTGCGTTTGTATCTGGACTATTTCGGACACCGCAATAATAACTATGTGCCCTCCCATGGTAGAATATTGTGAACGTAGTTCAGCGTTTAAGAGATCGTGGCAGTTTTTCCAATCGCAACGTGGATTCCGGTGCTATAGGTGACGTGGACGTTAGGGATTCAATTCTCGCTCATTTTGATGTACATCCTGAGGACAGTGCAAGAAGTGCTGGTCGACTTTTTGAAGTCTACAATGCCACCGTACACAAAATCCTAAAGATGGATGAACAGCCGCGACATCCATTTAAGTTTACAAAGGTGCAAGCATTATTGGTGGAAGATTACGAGCGCTGCATGGACTATGCACGTGTAAGACTGTGTGTGTCCGTACAGGAAAGGAACTTTGAACATTTAATTTAAAGTGTAAGTGTATTTAGTGCTGTCTGGTGATTGAAGTGGAAATCATATTGATCTCTAATGGAGGTGATAACAACGGCACATTAAAGAGGTAGGTTTTAATTATTTTTTTTAGTACAGTCAACAGCATATCATGCAAAGAGCAGGAAGCACTTTGGACTTTGCACCGGCTTTATTTCGTAGGCGTAAGCGCTAATATCGAGCTGCTTTCATTCACCGTGACGTGCTATTGACCGTACATTGTGGAACTCTGATTAAACATGGTACTCGTACACACGGTCCATTCTCACTCACCTGAGCGAGAATTTATTAAATTATTTTCAAAAAATTAGGCATCTTTGATAAATAAAAATATTAAATACCTACGCGTGTGACGCGGTCAATGAACGCGGTCAGTGAGCGGTGACCCACGCGTTTAAATTTAAGGCGATGCGCTCCGTTCTTTTTTATTTCTTATTTTCAAAACTCTGTTATTTATTAGTTAATTGAAAAACTGATACAACAAATCTGTTACATTTGCGATACATGATAACCCATTAAAGCAGGTGTTCTATTTTCATTTACACCCTGTATACTTATTACATGTTAAAATGGTCGTAAACGCTATTTACTAACATACATGAAAAAAAAAAGAAATTTTGACAAGAAAACAGCAGTAAATCATAATTTTTAAATGAATTTAAATAAATAATAACGTCTTAATGTCAAAATATTCAAATGTAATTATTTATTTATATTTTAATTAACTTTTATACAAAATATGCCAATTGTTAACAATAATTCAACTTTTGTATTCTTATTATGGTTGGTAAATATTCACAATATTTATAATATTACTCAAACTGTTAAGTCTAAGAAACAAAAATACAACTGTCGTTCATAAGATAGTTCTTTATAAAACAATGAGATACATAATCTTTTTTTACTTAGTTCTGTTTCGATTTGATTGATAAGACTCAAAAAAGCAATTTTGTAAAATAGACCTATTAAAGATAATTTTATCAATAAGCCCTGGCTTTTTATATAAGAACGGGCCGTGTATTCCGTTTGCTTCATATGTGTTTCCATTGAGACATTACATTACATTCGCACATCAAATAATAATAATGATAACTTAAGAATAAACTAAGACTTAATTGTAAATTAAAACCTAACTGGGCTAAAGTTTTTATTCCTCTATACGTTAAAACAAGATTCACCTGAGGTTTGCAGATAAACCTGGTAAAGCTATAAAAATGTATCTCACTAACTCACCGACAGCGGAGCAGATAGCTATAATCAAGCGTAATAGCTTATAACCTCAGCAGAATCTGGAACTAACTGGCGCTTTCCACTTCCAACCAGTATTTGTAGGACTGGAAGGCGTTTTAAGTAAAACAAATTACCTGTTACAAGAGGCGAGCCTGGTCACAGGCGAGGATCAACGAGCTTCGGGAAATGAGAAATGAATTGTGGTGAGTCGACGTGCACACAGCTGTATCAAAGTTATGATAACAATCATGCAATTTATGATTTCAAAAATTTCTATCGCCACATTTAGGCCGATATCAGTTTTAACTTTTTTTTTATGTGAAAGTTTTGTCACACTAGTCCTTTTAAATAAAGTTTATACAGACAGATTTATTTAAAGTTCCGTGAGAAACAGTATCTATCGGTGCATTGGTTTACATTTTTTAGAATGCCATGCCTCAAAACAAAAATATAAGCCATATGCTTTCTTGAGCGAGTGTTTGTCCGTAAGTTATGATTTTTTTTTTCTTCGGAACGGAAGGAGATTCCAACTAATAGATATCAAATTTTTGAAAAATTGAATTATATAAATAAGTATGTCCGTGTAAGACAGTCGAAAATGAGTCATAATTAAATATGACATATAACTAAATCCCTAGGATACAGCTATATACCGTAATAAAAATATATGGCAGCGGTGAATAACTGCCGACCTAGGAATATAGCTAGACGAAATTAAGCAGGGAAGACAGAAAATAACTATAAAATATATGATTTTTTTTAAGTCCCGACGTGTACTGAGTAATTATATAGCTTTATATGGGCATCAATCTGGTAATCCCTTTACAGATAGTTTACTAGAAATCACTGAGGCTCAATAAAACCATATAACGTTTTATGTCACAACAAAAACTAACATTGTCAATGAGTAAAACAACTTATTTTGACCAGTTTTGTCATAAAATAATGTGTTTATTCTTGTGAAATGAGATTAGAATTATAGTTATAAAACAAAAATAGATTAGTATTATAGTTATAAAACACAGTTATGTACTTATTTTATTTTCTGCATTCACAATGTCATATTTCTATAAGGAGTCTGAGGAGACGTAGCCGTTTTTTACTAGCGTATTTTATATCTTATAGTAACACAGTTATTTCATTTATCACGACTTCAATCATCTTACTGCGACTTATTATACTCTAACACGCAAGTAAAAAACTATAAGGTACTTTCCATTGAGTTGGGATAGAAAAATTTAGTAAGAGGCAACTTATCATAGCACCAATCAATAGAAATAGTTATCTTTATATATATAATTCTTCTGTGAGTGTGTATGTCACTGAACTC
This sequence comes from Calamotropha paludella, assembly GCA_927399485.1. Classification (NCBI taxonomy): domain Eukaryota; kingdom Metazoa; phylum Arthropoda; class Insecta; order Lepidoptera; family Crambidae; genus Calamotropha; species Calamotropha paludella. The sequence goes on along the minus strand of OV656815.1, from coordinate 12,066,620 downwards.
CTCCTAAACGGCTGGACCGATTTGAATGAATTTTTTTGTGTGTGTTCAAGGGGATCTGAGAATGGTTTAGATTCACAAATCAGTCCGGCAGATGACGCTGCAGTCGGCACAGCAACGCGTGGCCGGTTCAGCTAGTATCATATAAAAGATTACTATTGGTTAATAAAAAGTTTCATTTACAGTTGAAGAATTTTATTAACTGTGACGTTTATGGATCATCGGTTGGACAACTACAAAATAAACTAATTCTGAATAACTTGACGTTACAATAATGTTCGCTACTGTTATATTTTTGGAACTTAAGCATTTTATAACACAATTTCTGTAAATTCCTTCTCAATGTGGCCTTTAAGAGACCAATGTTGTAATTATGCATTATATACACAAATTTTAGGGGAAAAACAGGAAAAGATATTCGAAAATGTATGAAAAAGCGTACCGTATATATGTTTCTCTCTTCGTTGATTGGTATGAGTTTCTTGGAAAGGATTTTTGGTCAACTTTTATGGCCATTGGCTTGGATTGCAATGAACTATTATAGTACATTTGAGTCTATATTGATTAGCCCGATAAATTCGTAACGTCTGTAATAACGAACTTTAAGTAGCCTTTGCGAATATGACTTATAGTATAGATAACCATATATATTGGTTGATATGGTTATATCTTCAGAAGGTAAGTTAACCTATTCGCCGCAGCTACATCAATTGTGAGCACCATTTCGAATTGGTTCTGAGGTGTTCCATCCGTAAGAATGGTCCGACATTTTTCTACAATAGAGTAACAAGGTACGAACTATTTTTCATTTAAGGCGTGTCCCAGAATACTAAGCGGTGAAAACTTTTTTGAAAATAATTTGTAGGTACGGAACTTACTATGAGACTATTATAAAAAAGACCTATGCTCATACAATAAACAAAAATAAACTTGCTATTCAAACTTTCTGGCTTCAGTAAACAAGAGGCAAATTTTTGCGTAGAGGTATTAATTTTGTGTGCCGGGCAAGATATTCTAGTATTCTGGTTGGCGTAAAAAGTGAAGGCTTGATTTCAAAATTTAAATTGAGATGATTAATATAGCTATTACTGCTACCTGTAGTGTTGTCGCTACCGGGGTAGGGTTTTCATAGTTTATAAATAAATTAATTAATTAATAAATAGATAGAGATACCGACAGACAGACAGACAGACGGAGGGACAACCCCGATGGTCGACGACATTGAAGTGTTATTTTTAGAAGAGAATAATTATATTTTTTAGATTGGACCACTGACGTAATATCTTTAGGAGTGTTGCAAGTGAGGCATTCCATATTGCTTGCCCAAAATTAAAATTAAAGTTTCCAAACAGAATCATATGTGATAAAAGGATGTTAGTAGAACGCCATTCGTGGATGTTTCTATCGATGCTGTGAAATTAAATCGCAATTTGCTAAATTCTACAGGCTTCTATTGCAGAGTTTGCTGCAAACATATAGCTTCGCATTAAGCTTGTGAAAAAAAGTAATGCATCTGGTAACCTGTGTTGCGTGTGTAACAAGGGTACACGATTTTTACGTAGTCTTTAAAAATGGTTGCTTTATTTTTATTGTGAACTAATGCTGTGGAAAATAATTGTAATATGTTCAGAAAAAAACTTTAAGTTGATGCCGATACTATGCTTTTTGATATCACAAAGTGACAATTTTGTATTTAATTTTATTTATATATATTTAATTTGTGCAAATTTTATAAAAGTAAATAACGAATGTCTTAAATTTTTTGAGGTAAAAATATAATTATTCTCAAAATAATTATTCTTTTCACCCAAGGTTCGCAGTAAATGCGTTACGCAATCGCTCGTGCCGGGAGAGCATGAGACGATATGTGGGACTCTCCTCCATGCCCCTACCCGGCCTAGTGCCAGGTGAAGGCTTGGAGGCCTACCCACTAAAACCCTGCGGCGTCCCGCAACACAGTGGTGGGGGTCGCGTGGCCCCTTACGGCTTTTTCCCGCGACCCGAACCAGTGTGGGTCCGCGCTCGTGGGCGGACCTCGCCTATGCTCCGTGAGGGACGAAGCAACGGGGTGAGCCGTGACGCCCTGAACACCCCGCACGCCTGAGGGCCAAGTGCAATGCAGCTGCCGGTCTCCCGCTCCGACAACCGCTGACCCAAGGTTGCCTGGAAGAGATTGCTGTTTAGCAATAAGGCGGCCTGTATACTTTTCTTTGTTATTTTTTATATTTGTGTATTCTATCTGTGTGTGCAATAAAGTGTAATTTATTATTATTATTGTAATTGATTATGCTTTGGGGTTCGTATGACCTGATATAAATCATATACTACATTTCATATAACGTGTATGTATAAAATAGTTCATAGTTTGACTGTCCAAATTTATGTACTGTGGTGTAGAGCAACCGTCATGAGAAATGAACGACGCGAAGTGCGGAACACGTAGGTGATGTTCCCTCCACACGTCACCTCCTAAATTCTTTCGTCACATCAAAATACCTTGCTGTATATTCTATCTCTAACTGTAAAAAAAATGTAAATGATCGGACCAAAATCAAGGATTATTATACAAGGATACAGTATTTAAGTGAACATTAAAAATAGCTAATTTATTTGAAGTTTTTCTCAAGTTTAACATTGTTTAGGGTATTTTTTTAATATTTTTAATTACACACAACGATTATATCGCAAAAGTAAGAAAAATAATTAAAAAGAAAACATTTTTTAAGAAGCTTTTGTCAGTTAAAGGACCACGAGAGAAATGATTCTTGAAACTTTTGACGTGAAAAAATACAGTTGCCGAAGTCGAATAAATTCTGAAACGAGAGTTAGATTGATTTTATACCTTGGGATCCCTTGTTTATGGATTCACTGTATGTAATGATATTTTCTTTTATGTTTTCTTTAAGTTTGAATAAACTTACTATTTACGACGAACTCCTTTGAGATCTAGTAAAAAAAAACAAGTAACAAGGTAACTGCTTTTCCCAAACAGTACAAAGTTATCTAAGTTACAATATTAATTACAAAAATCTTTATATGGATCACTTTAGAAATAAATAAAAATTGAACTTTTAAACAAAATATGGACGTTTATTATGTCAAGCTTAAAGTGATTAAGGAACAATTTTAAGGGTTTAAAATGATACCGATCGCTACATTTTGTCAGAAATCGGTTTTATAAAGGCATAAATTGGCGTCCGGCCATACTGGGGTTCAAAAACGACTGTAATTGGCGCTGCCATAATTTAATTTTGCTAACGTTGTGTTTGAGCTGATGCCAGCCAAATTCAATAAAAATTTAAGCCAACTCTCGATGCTCATCATCAATTTTGTGCGGATGTTGAACTTATATTATTTGGTTAATGCATCAACTTATGTTCTTCTTAACATATTTAAATATGCAGAACAGGATACAATATGTTCGTTACTTTTTGTTCGATTAAAAATATTTTCACGACGTGGAGTGTGCTGTAACGTTAGCTGTTAATTACCCTAGCTCAACAATCGTTCGTCTAAGTTTGTTTGCTGACACAAGATTAATCAAACCAATGCCTCCCCGGTTAAAAATTGTGTCAAATTCGAAACAATTGAAGAATCGATTTCTAAACAAGTACATAACCACCGGTTGTTAAATATCAATTGAGTATTTAAAGCCTATTAGTGCTTCTTATATTAACAGACAGCTACACTAAAGGAACTGTAATAGGATATACTGTTAATAGGACGGCACACTATAAAACTGGGCCAGTAATATGTCAACTATGTCATTTCAATTATGTGAATAATTTTAAATCACAATGTAGCGGAAACGATGTAGACATGGTAAACTTTTCATCGCACAGTGGGACGGATTTGCGGATATCGGATTTTTGTCACATTTTTTTTAGGCTAATCGATAGCGTTAATTCATATGATAAGATGTCATTAGTGTATTTATTTTAATGTATGAGTATTATTTAATTAAATAAAAAATATATTAAACGATGTCTAATTTGCTCTATAAATACTAAGTCTTAATAAATTTCAACTTGATGTTTTGTAGGTTTAATTGTTTTAGACAGTCCCGTTCTCCAGATAAATGAAACAGAACTCACTTCTTCAGAAGTTTATTGAAGATTTATTGAAGTACAAAACACAGAGAGTTTTGTACTTATAGAAATACGCAAGAATATGTCTATTATGATTTAAATAATAACTTCATAAATTATAAACGCGATAATTACTTAAAGTGACGTTATATAACAAAATAAAACAAGCACAGATTGAATAAAATACTTCAAAATGGAGTCTTTAACAAGTTTTAAGTAACATATTTGTTTTGGATCAGTTTAAGTATAAAACAATTTAATAACGTTTACTTAAATTTTATATCGCTCATATGATTTATATTGCTTGTACCTATAAATTAGGTCTCAAAATATCTCAAGTCGTAGGCTTAAAAAAATACCGAGCTTCAAGAGAGAGCGTCATACTCGTAAGTTTCGGTATTCTTTGTCGTAATAGTGTAGGCTAACCCTAATTTGACAAGAAGGTTATGCATTTATCCTCATTTGACACATATATTTTTGGAATGCTCCTCTCTATATTTTCTTATCTCTTTATTTCTCGCTTCTTCAGTAAATTTTCCGATAGGCTTTAACAAAATGTTCAATTACGTCTGATTCTTGTAAAAATATCTTTATGACGTTCTGAACTCTAGTTAAGTAGCTAAAGCACTTGTGCCATGGAATTCAAATACAGCCACAGTACTATAATACCCAAACTAAAATCAAAGCATAAAATTTAATTTTCTTCATTGACCCGGACGGGAATCGAATCTGAGACCTCGGCATTACCATGAAAATGGGTATTACAGCGACTCTTCCAAGGACACCATCAAATTACACTAAGGGTTTGACAAACAAGGCTGCTTTTACTCGGTATAAACATCTACACGACCTCTACAAGCATTTGCAGTATAATTTGGACCCTTTTAAATCATTATTAATGCCTGTAATACGTACAGCTTTAATAACACCAAAAATTCTTGCCGTGTTGACATCATTTATGGTTCCCCTGCCATGTTAAACGATGTCGATCTGGAAATAGTATTATTCATTTCGAAACGATTCTTGAATTAGCCTCTTACGAGTTATTATTGTGTCTCTATTTTCTTTTCTTGCCGTCCATTGTTTGAAGTCTAATCTGTAGACTGAACATTTATTCATTAACATTTTGTATCGTTTTATAACTTTTTATTAACAAATGACAGCAAATGGACTAATAAATATCGAATTAAATATGAATGTTGGAAATAAATACCGAAGACTACGCAAATATTTTATTTTAATTTTTCCACGTGGAACACACACTTCTGAGTTGGTAAGTCCTCGTTTATTCTATCTGTTTCATTTTCCTATTATTCACTTGTCGTCTTTCACTCTTATGCCCGTGGATGCCGGGGTTACCATCCAACACTCGGTAATTTTGATCTGACGTCTGTCCTCAGACATGCACTCAAAAGAATTACAAAACTATTGGTTACATTTTCTTAAAAATCTTTATTAATAAACTAATTTTAACAACCTAAAGCAATCTAACCTTTAAATATTAATAGAAGACATTAATAAATCTTAACAAACGAACTTTCTTAATAATAATAATCGGTTCTTAGTCTTGAAAACATTATAAACATAAAATACTGCCCTAAGTAACATCATGTAAGATACACCTTATGCTGAAACTATAATAATAAATAACCAAAAGAACACACAAAAATAAAAACAATTACAATTACAGTTTTGCTGAAAGACTTTCTTTTATACATTTCTGACATTCATCTCTAGACTTACCTAAAATTCCAATCACTCTTCATTAGATTCTGGCCATCTCTTCACCAGGTCAGCGGAAGTTGGAGTTTTGTTGGGCCCTTCAGTAAAACGATTTATTTTCTCTACATCAAACCGATCGTTCCTTTGAGACTTTGACTTTGAGAACTTGGTCCAGGTACTTGAGGTTCAGTTTTAATTCTGGTCCATACTGTGTCCTCTTTATAGCAACCATATTACCCCCTTCGTACCTGTAACCCCTACCACGTGTCGTGTTATCTTTCGTGGCAAAATTTTTCATTTCCCGATCCGAAAATTCTTCTTTCTTATTCGTATCCCGGAGTATGTTTCCACGCGAAGCACAAACTTTTTACGACGCCATAGTCCTCTTCCCTTACGAAGTACCATATCATCTCCCGCGTCATCTTTCACTTTCATTTATGCCCTTGGATGCAGAGGTTACCATTCTACATATATACCTAAGAAAAGCCTTATTATTTCCTTACATCTATTCCAGGCATGTAAAGATAAAAGTCTGTATTTATACATTTCTTTTTCTACTGATTTTTTTGTAAATCGTGTTTAGTTTATTCATTTCTGAGGGCTTTGTTTTACAGATATTTGTTTATTTAAACTTTATGCACAAATGGTTCACAGGCGGGCTTAATGGCAACAGCTTCTCTGATATAAAGTAAGCAGTCCCGAGTCGAGTGTAAATCATTGAGTTACTCTCTCAGACTCATGTATTGTTACTTCAAAAGTTTGATTGATACTAACAGACCCAAGGCCTTTTCAGCTGATTATAGCTTTTTGGAGAAATACGAGAAAGAAGCTTTTTGTCTTAAGCTAAGTCTTCGATTAATTTTCTAGGAGCAAAAGAAATGGAAGCTTCATGTATATTAGGAGTTAGTTTTCTTATATTATCAGGTAGTATTTCTATATTATCAGATGGCTCATGGTCAATAGTATTCACCTATAGCTAAAAGGCTGAGCCATACTATAGTTTCTTCAAACCATTCTTAGTTCTGTCAAAAAATTACATTAGCCATCCATTTATGATTAATATTAGAAGTATATTCTGGCCACCTTTTTTAAAATCATCACATTATTTTCTTTACTATTACTTTATACTAAATAATTTAATTTACACGTGTTTTCATGCGATGGCCGAGTCAATATATTTATATAAAACAATAAAGTGTTTTAATATTGATATGCGTCACTATAAGATGCTGTTAATTATTACGTAACAACTTAATGCTTCGAGTACGGAGATTCCAGACACAATTGATTTTCAATTGTTATGGACCACGATCGTGGTCTTAGGGACTGGACGTATTAAGACAGAAATTCGCTTAAGTAGGGACTGAATAAATTAATAACCGACTTGGTATTACATGGATCTCACAACTTTTTACCGTAGAACAACTGAGTTGCGAGACTTGGTTTTTTTGACAAGTATTGTTTTTGATGGGATCTCATTGCTTTTTGTATTTTGTAGACAGTCTACTGTTTTCCTTTTCGGTACCTTCTACTTATTGTATATATGTATGTATATCTACCAGCAACGAATTTTCTTAAAGCCCTCTCTCTGACTTGTGAACTTTTCTTATTTTTGTAGGTTTTTTTAGTTTTTCCTTGATTCATACACCAAACACTATTTATATTCCAAATTTGAAGCTTCTAGGTCTGCTAGAAGTGTCTTAGAATGTTGATGATCGGTGAGTCAGTAAGTGACAAAATTAAGAAATTTGACCCGTTATAATTCTTAAACTACTAGTTCAAATTGAAAGAAATTTGAAATATACCGTGTCTTTACAATGCCTGCATGGTTACTGAAAATTCAGTCTTCTAGTTTTATCCACAACGAAGTTACAGGAGGTCGAAAATGGCCTGAATTGCTTCGAGAAAAGGATGGTACGTCCGTGCCGCTTTTTTGCTTGACTTGGCGGGGGCACTACCGTGCCCCCAGATAGATGTTTAATAACTATGCATTTGCCTCATTTATTATTAATAATTACAAGGAAATTTAACACTGATATTGTAGCAGGATTTATAGCCAAAAGTATATTTAGCTTAATTTATTAGTAGAACGAGGTCGCCCAGTACAACGGTATATATGTGGTATATGTGGTACTATAGATAAACACCGTTAGATTAAATTTACATAATAATATGCTGAGATATGCCAAGACTTGGTACTTATAGAATAAATTAAATATCGTGTCATAAAATCTTATAGGAGTTTAATTTTTGTAGTAAATTATAACATTTACAAAAAAAATGTCCTAACTATACCTCATTACCTTAATTAAACTATCGATTGACATAAAGATTACATACATTGTTCTGAGCTCAATTAAGTAGCTATATATGATATTGCAAAAATCGCAAATCGAAAATCCATCCCACTGTGCATTACTTTTACAATTTACACTGTTCTTTATTTTAAATCCAAAAGATATGTATTGAATATAATGTAATTACTTTTTGTTGAGCACTTCCCGGATCAAATGTACTAAACCACAGCACTGTACCATAAGTACCATACATCATAAAGTTAATCCAGACTAAACCTATTGACATGCGGACCAAAAAGGAAAAGAAATTCAGTCAGTTCAATTCTATCGACCAATGTCGATGCATTAAATTATTTAAGTTATTAAGTTAGGTACTATTAATTTAAAGATTTTATTTTTTTGTATTATGAATAATAATGCTGTGATTAATACTTACAGTTGGTTACAGAAATTTTGAAAAAGAGCAGGTGGGTAGGCATTCTATACTTAACTCATCCAACCCTTTATAACTGTAAGATTATAGAAGGGAAGTCAAAAATGATATCCCTATTTTATGTAACCCAGTGACTCGTGCATGCCTGACAGTGATTTTAGGCATGAAAATGGACCTTTCGAACGGAAACGCCCTTACTAAGTAGGCTCAGGCAAATGTCAGAGTTAGAAGAGCGTCAAAAAATAATACTGAAGTTACTTTCCATCGTTCTTGACATTTATCCGTGTGACAATGGACAACCTAAATAAGTGGTAATATTTTTAGCAAGGTGACATACCTACTCCTTATTTAGAAGCGGTTCGAACTCTTACTCTATATATTCTTTATACTTTGACCATTTCTAAAGTTATGCTGGAAAATCGCTGATATTAAATACATTTTTTTTCGAAATCGGAAATAATAATGATAACTCTACACCCAAATCTGGCTGATATAGAAAAAAAAACGTTTTCTAGATTGATCTGGTCTGGGATCGAGACCGGTTGCACAGAGTGGAGTCACCAAAAAAAGTATGCAAACCACTCGACGCGAAGACACTGATGTCGTCAAATCAATGTTTATTAAATATTAAAGTTCTAACTTTATTTTTGGGTTTCACTTTTTGTATTTTTCTTTTTATTGTTATAGCCTACTTCCTTGAGAACAACTACAAGCTGTAACCAAATTACAATGACAAATATTATAGATCTGTTACGAACCACTATTATAATTAACATTGCATCTTTTATAGAAGACTTTAATGATCACGGCTCCTGTGAAGAAGTCACAAGGCCAGTATTAAATATAAAATAAAATTGTTATTTGTCAGAAAAATATAAATATATAATAGGCAAAGAGCATATATTTTTTAAACTATGAATAACTTTAAACGAACTTTGGACAATACGGGTTTAAACAAGTCGAGTTAGCTACTTGTCTACTAATTGGCTACTAAGGCTCTTACCAGGCTTAGTAAATTTAATCAGGGCCATCTGCTTAAAACGTTGAAGTTAACCTAAGGGATTGAAATAACTATTCACCTTAGCATTTTTGAAAAACTTTTTGAGAATTGTACTTGATATTGTTTTATTTTTAAATAAGATCTTGTGTGATTTAATTTAGAACTTTTTTTCAGCGTGGAAAAGTGTAAAATTCTTTATGAATTCGACTCGCCTAAGGTTGACGTCAAGAATATTTTGGACTCGGCGCTCGAACGACTCCTGAATAATGTTGACGGCTGCAGACTTTATGGGGAAACAGACCCCATAAAGGATATGGAGCCACCGTATAGGCGGATGCTATGACAGGTAGAACAGGACGAACCTGGGCTAAGGCCAGAGGATCATCGCGACCCGTGTGATACGTGGTTTCCTTACAATATTATGAACGCCAGCATGCTAGTAAGCCTTCTCGGGAGATAGAAGAGCAGATCCTTAAGAAGGTGTGCCTGGAGTGCAAATCAGCATGGGAGAGAGGAGAGTGTCATGCGCCAGATCAGCTCTTAAACATGAAGAGCGTCAAACTTGGGCTCAGGTGATACAGACCTGAAAATTTGCCATGAGTTTAAGATTCTACATAAGTTTTATAAGCGTATTTTTTAAAATTGTCATTTGTGGCCAAATTTAAGTATAATCTTGTAATGATTAACTTAAAGCTACTAACTAAACTTCTTTACTTTACACTAAATTGTGAAAAAGTAGATACCTTTAACCCGGCGTGAGTGAGGTGGGGTATGTCATACCCGCTATGTTTTTAAACGCAAATTATTTAATGTTATTGGTGCTATGCGAGTCCCGCCTTTGCAGTAGCTGAAGGTAAGAGTGCGGGGGACGAAGTGCAGCATCGAGTTCAGTGTTGCACCGGCGGCGACTGGAGATATACGTGCGCAAACGATGCAGGGGTATGTTATACCCGACCTCGTAGTCGGTGTCACATATTTGTGTTCACAGTAAGTTTATAATTTATTGTTATTTATATTTTTTGGGATTTGTTTTTAGATTTATCAAAAGGTCTTATGAAGAGAATGAACATCGGCTTCGAGAATCGTTAGAAAATTCTAAAATTCTCTGAGAGCGAAGAAGAAATTGATAACGTTTCTCAGAGAAGTGAAGAAAGTAATATTTTTTACGGTATACTAAATATGGCTGCTATAAATGGTATCATAATCTATAGAGAAAATACCATGCGAGACAAAACACGAATGAAGCGCCTAGATTATATTCGTAATTTAGGTTTGGACCTAATAAAAGGTAGTCTTCGAAACAAACAACAGAATGTTCGTCTTCCAAGGGAAAGAAAGAAGATTGCTGATCACTTGGGTGAACCTTCACCATCAATACCTAAAAAAATAGTTGGGAAATATGTTCGATGTGGTGATTGTACACAAAAAACAGACAGAAACCCAAAATATTGCTGTTCAAATTGCGATAAGCCAATGTGTTTGGAACATGCGAATTTTGTGGGCGGAAAGTGTGCTAATTTGTAGGTATAAATTTAGCGCTATGTTACATGATCTCATAAAACTTTCAGTTCCTTGTTTAATTATAATTGTAAGAAGATACTATTTTTATGTTGATTTACCAAAGAAGTTGGATTTTTGTTAGATTTTTATGCGAAAAATAGTACAACTACCGAAACTAGTAGTTTTTCACAAAAAAAAATGTTACAATATTTGTTTTAATAATAAATAAAACTTTTTGAGCTTAAAGCAGATTTTCTTTGTTTACCTTGTTGAATAGATCCTATTATTATTATATTATCCATTTAAAATTTTAATTACACAATCTAAATTACAAAAAAATAACATCAAGTTTCGGGTATCTCATACCCACCTCGTAGTTGGTGTAACAATTTGTCACCTCATTCACGCCGGGTTAAATACTGTAATTAGATGAGTATTATTGGGCAGTAAGTTACAGTTCAGATATAAATAGGGACTTATAATAATACAATAACTGATATAATTTATGGTGTGTGATTGCACATATTGTGGGCACAGCAGCTAGTGTTCTTTTTCCTACAATACAATTAAAACAGTTCGTCAAGAAGGCAAACAGTTTATCTGCTATTCAAGTAAGAGTCAGCATGGTTGACAGGTTTGGTGGCCAAAGACAAGCAACGGTAGTAATTAGAAGAGCAATTGACATCGGTATCCGGTATCTAAAGAAAATAGTAAACGATAAACATTACAGTCGCCTGCGTACGAGTATCTACGAAAAGCGAATGACCGTTTGTAGTCTTAGCATAGTGAAGTTAATATGGCACTACAGAGCAGCACCTGTCATAATAGTGGACAATAGAACTTTTCAATTAAGTTGAATTGATTTTGCCGATTTTTTGATGGGACACATAGCTTTGTGCCCGACGTCAAAAAAACTAAAATCTATGTTTATTGTAAACAGTCTAAGATTATGTAAATAAACATCGTGATATGTTAATATTTATGTTGACTGCATAAAAATGGTACCGTACATACATAACATTCACAATAACAGTTACTTTTTACAAAGAAGGGTGTAATATTTTACTTATTTACTTATTCATATCGCTTACGAAGCCTGTTAAGGTATCAAAATAACGAAGTGTTTTTTATACATTTCTTCCACTTGCACGTACCAATAAAGCTAATTTTTGAACAAAATATTCAAGTAAAATACAAGAGTCCTTTACATACATATCATAAGTGTTACAGTTGGGCCCAAACTTGGGGTTCCCCCTTTCATATTCCTATCTGCGTAATTTTCCAAAAACGGTTCAAATTTTTTGCTTAATGTATTAATTTATACGTAAGGATTAATACCAGAGTAAGAATATCGTGTTCTAGTTTCTAACGGCATTTCTATTTATTTTTAAAACATAATAAATGACGTTATTACCTAAAATAATTTCACAAATGGTATTACAAATCTATTATAGTTTTGATGTGTTGCTTTTAGCTGTAAAGTATTTTCTTCCGTCGACAAATGTTTTATCAGTGCACGCTATATTCAGAATTTTAGTTTTAAGTTTTTTTTTACGACTTGGGTGACATTTTTGGAATTTTCGTAAGGATCCTTAGTTTTTTTTTGTACCGATTCTAAATGTCGGTAAAGGAGGATGACCATTTTAATATGAACCCTTGCCCCACCTAAAAATGGACATGTCCAACAATGGTCTAGCGCGCATTTAGATGTGCTGATCTAGTATTTGTAGTGACAAATACTTTTTTGTTTAAAGGTATCGTTTTATAGTTATTTATATATAAAAAAGCCTGATTTAATTTTTACACATGTTTTTGTTATTGTGTTATAATAATTGTAAATGTCACTTCTATTTCGATATTTTTGGCGAAGTAAATAGGCAATAATAATTGAAGTTTTATTAGGTAAATCAAAGATTCTAATAATACTCACCTGAGACAATGCTAGCCTTTCAAGTAAAATGTTTTGCAACGGAAATGCTGGGTCGTCGATTACATGTCTTTGAATGCGCGGAAAACATTATCCAACGAGACAAGCAACGAAGGGAACTGCAAAGAAAAAACATAGATGGCACCACAGCTAAGTTGTCAACTGTCAGGATGCGTTTTGTATTTGTCTTAGTTAGTAAATTGGTTCACTGTAAATAAAAGTTTTCATTGAATTATTCATCATAATTGTAAAAAAATAATAAAGATATACAAAATCCAAATAGTAATTTTAAAACACGTTTTATGATTATCAAAACATGAAAAAATATTTGTATTGTATGTACGAAACGCTCTCGTCATTATCGTCATGAAAGGGACATTTTAAAAACTATATTATATTATTCAAAAAACCCTAACTTTATATTAATTCAAACTATTTTCAAAAATAAATTTTCAATTTATGAAATAATATTGGAAATATGATTTTGTTGGACTTAACTGGGAAAACATTTTTTTTTCTACATCCTACATAGAAAAGAGTTTACTTCCTACACACAAAAATAACAGACATTACCTCTTTCAAGTATTCCTCTCCACCCTGAACCGCAAAAGCATTTGGACGTGTCAAGCAACTGGAGATTTAAGAACTGACATCTTGGTCATGTTAATGGATTTCTCTAAAAGGACCAAGACTACACTTGATGATCCTTATCAGTCAGTACACTCTTGCCAGAGTTGTCGTGGTCATCATTAAGAATCACGATGAGTAATGATTTTAATTATACGGCGCCATTCATCACGGACTGCAGCCTTTCGGGTACAATTATAAACCGAGCACTTAGTTGCGGCCTTGATCTGGTCTGTTCACCTTATTGGTGATCTACCAAGTGGTCTGGTGCCCTCAACTTTTCCCTGCACCACGAGACGTTCTATGGAGTCATTACCGCGACGAGAAACATGGTTGAAGAAGGTCAAAATACATGATTGAACTGTGGTTGATAGGCGCTGTCTGACGCCGAGTTCTTTTAATATGGACTCATTTGTACGACACTCTTAGCGTTGGTCTCCAGCACCACATCTTCAATGCGTCAATTTTCTTCTTCTCAGTTTCACGTTGTGTCCATGTCTCCGAGGCATAGAGGAAAATGGGGGATATAAGGCAATAAACGAGCCTGATTTTCGTGGTCTTGGTAATGTTCCTATTACACCAAATCTTTCCCATTTTGCCCATAGCCGATCTAGTGATCGCCATGCACCGCTTGACTTCATCTATATACACTTGATAATACCTTATCTAAATTATTAACCGAATAAACCACCTCAGACAAACAAGAAGAGTTAAAAACTAAATCGAAGATCATAAGAGAGTAAATATTGAATTAGAAACCAAAATCCTAGACATCCAATTCCTTTCAAGAGCTGAAACTATCGAGATACGAAATGTATCTCATTCAGAAGACGTAATCTTTGACAGATTCCTCTCAGTTCTTTCGTGAATTTGCAAAGCGATGGATCTGAACATAAACCGTTAAGATGTTTATAAGATTTTCGCGATATTTACTGACTACCAGGGAAACCTTGAGTAATAAGATCCACAGTCGCGCAAGAAGTGAATTGTTAACTATGGAACGAAGATATAATAAAAAGGAACCTGTTTCAAATAAGCTGAATACTCAAGCTATTGGATTATCGAGAGCAAGAGAACGAATTTATATCGACGAACATCTTACGCCAGCAAAAAGGATATTAATGTATGAAACCCGTCAATTTTCAAAGACAAACAATTACTCATGCTGGCACTCCGATAGCAATATGCTTTTGCGTGTAAGCACAACTGGTAAGCCCACTGTCATTGTATCGGAGAAATGGCTGTTTGATAATTTGAAAAAAATATGACAAATTAAGGCAGCATTCTTTTCTGTTTTGATTTTGCTTTTACTGTGCTTTTGTTTTTGTTGCTTTTGTTTACACTTGGCTAAAGTCAAAATTGTATTTAAATTTAAGTCGAAGGCTTCTGTCTTATATATATATAAAATATAGTTATAACTAGGAATAGCATGTAAGTTACTTTATTGTTTACATAAACGAATTATTTCTATTAACAAACTATGTGTTTAGTTTGTTAATAGAAATAATTCGTTATTTCTATTAACAAACTACTGACCTTATTCAATTGTTAAACTACTGACAAATAACTTACATGTATGGTATAAAAAACTTCAACATACTTGTTCAAACTAGAGACTCTATTGCTGCATTCATCGCACTAGCACCGTATATAAAGGTAATATTATATTTACTATTTTATTTAAATTCAATAACTTTGACGATTATATACAAGATCTTGATCAGGTCTCCATCTCAGATTCCTTCCTCAGTGACACAAGTATCAGCAGGGCGCTAATTTCTATATCAGAATCATCAATAAATATTCTTACACAAAATATTCGTAATTTGTCTTGCAATTTTGACCGGTTAAATATTTTTAATTCTCAGATAGATATAGAATGCGACATTATAATTCTTACTGAATGCTAGCTTTTGTGTTGTCCTACAATGGGTATTATATCAGTGGATATACTCAATCACTTCTCCATAACGAAATCTTACAATAAAACTGATGAAGTAGTTGTTTACATAAAACGTTGTTTAAATATATCTATTGAAGAGCCTTTATTTACCGAGGGAAATTGTCTTTTGATAAAGCATGACTCAGAAATCGCTATCCAGGCTATTTATCGGCAGTGTGCTTTCAAAAACTTAAATCCTTTTCCTTGAGTCACTCACTGTCAACCTCAATACTTTATCTGCATTTAAGACCGTAACAATGGTTGGTGATATTAACATAGACATTATCCCACAAAACCGAGATTCGATTGGTAATGAATATCTGGGTATTGTTGCAAATTATGGCCCGTTACCTGCACACTCAATCGCTACCCGAGGCAAAGCCTGTTTAGACCATATTATTCTTCGTTCGGCTACCCCGGCTCTTACCTTGGTAACTTGTTCTACTGTCACAGATTACCAGGCTGTAATCCTTAATTTAATAAAGGAACTTATAAACCATTATTTTTACAAAAACACTGATTGACAATATAAAATTAGACTACTTTATGTCGAAAATTATCGATTTCAATGTAACAGTATTGTATGTTAAATATTGTATGATAAATAAACTTTATAAAAAACACAAACTCTCACCAGGAAATGACATCAACAAGACAACCTACCTTCAATACTGCCATTTTTGCAATAAACTTATTAAAGATGTTAAAAGACAACACGATAGCGATACTCTCAGAGAAGCTGGTTTAGCGGGATTTTTTTTTAAATTCTCCCGCCTGAGATTTCACTTGTGAGCCGAGTCGATTTTTTCTAGAATTTTTCTATTAAAATTACACCAAGTAAAAAAAAATATATTTCATAAAAATTATACCGTAATGTTTACCCCGTGTGTAAAACTACGTATAATTTTACCAATTAATTGTCGGTATTTGATTATGTAGTATGGATTTATGTTTGAATGAAATTAGTTTTTTTTTATATTTTTAGAAATAAAAAACCATAATTACCAAGTTATTATTACGAAAAAGTTTGCTGGAAAAAATTTACATCTAGATGAAACTTGAATTCTTTAATCGTTTTTCGGAGTCGATGTCTATGCTATCGCCTTACCATTATAAAACTGTAAACAATCGTGTCTCTACATTGAATTGAATCCAGAAAAATAGTTGAGATTATCTAGAATTATGCCTGTTGGCCTATATGTGCGCACATCATGGAAAAATCATTAAACAGATTCCGATTTGATTTTCACAGTTTAGCAGCTAAGGGTCCAACCTAAATTCTAAGCCATGATTAATTTCTCTCCGTAGAACCAACTCTCATACAAGGTTACCTTTATCTCATTTTACCCTCCTGCATATCACACGGTAAAGACGGTAACATTATACTAACTGGCTAAAACTCCGGTATTCCCTGGGGAAGTGCGATAAATACTTTCTATAATAAACCGTGCGCCACACAAATGAAACCGAGGAAGCTAATGTATAATAAAAAACGTTCTTACAGATTGTTTTCCTAAAACTATAGAATAAAATCTAGGAAGTATACTATAACTGAGGATTCACAGTACAAGAAAAACTTATTTTTAAGTCTGTCCCTTATTCATGAGTAGTATATTAATATTCTGAATTATATTCCCTTAAAAAAATTTACCATTTGCTTTTACACGTTGGACAATATCATACCATACTGAGTCTTCAAAATCATAAAAATCCTTGTATAAACATCTATTTTCAAAGAGAAAAGTACTTATTGATAAAGTTTATGACAACTTTCATACACCTTGCCGCAAAATTTCCCTCTATCGTTAATCAAATGAAGTGTTTAATGATCCAAAGAACCGTGACAGCCGTAATAGCACTCTTACTTTAAGTTTTCGAACACGAATCTATTTCGAAGTTCGACATACGGGTTTACCGTTCGTTATTCGGACTTATCGGTTCATATAGGACTTTATTTATGAAAAATTTAAATATATAATCAAAAATGTTCAATAACTGATTTCACACTATCCAATGTAAACATTATAATTACAAAATATGAAAACATATATATTATAAAAACCTTCAATTAATTCAGCGCAGAATATAATTTAATAATTGTAGCATTTATTAATTCTACATGTTTAGTAACAAAATTGATATTAAGTGCTTGATTAAATTTGCTAAGGAACAATATCATGGAACAATATCCCATGGTAAGGGAACAGATTCCGACAGTAAGATATTTCCGGTACTCACAGACTTTCCGATGATTTTCCTTGGCAATATTTTTTTCTTTGAGAATCAATGAGCTTGCTAACAGGAGTACTTTGTCAGCAGACTACTGTGTCTGTTCGGATTGGGTTTGTTTATCTATAACACAATGACTTAGGTTTCGGGTTATTCATTCATGTTGAGAGGTCATTTATAAATCAGTAGGGGAAACAAACGACCGACGTATCCAATTGAATATGATAATGTATATTATTATTAAGCATTGGATTGCTACATTTTATACGTAAAAATAATTATAGTAGAAAACGTCTTATGGTTTCAAGTATGAGACGGGACTCGAACCGATAACCCCTAGCTTGTCCAAGCTATTGACTTCAATTGAGTTTACTAAAATCTTGATGTTTTAATTAAATAACCTACAATAGTTACTTCTTCTAGTATTTGTTTTTCGTCTACCTAATTCTATTTGCGTTACTTCTTTTCTCAGGTATACAATATACATCTTTATCGCTTTCTAAAATCTGACGTGAACTAATTTATTTTAACTATAAACATTTATTTTCACTCACAACCCAAAAATCACACTAAGTTTTATTATTCTATACTAAAAAAACATCGTCACATTTAGCTTGGAGAATGCGTCAAGCACCTAATATCTATATTGGAGAAAGTGTTTGTATCAGTATAGCAATATTCTCTGTACAGGGGTGTTACGTACCAAGAAAGTTAGCTTCGAGGAATAGTTGGTTGCATACTCTACAGTATCCTCTCTACAGCCGCAAAATGTCAGACGACAATGTTAGTCTTGTGTCGATATTCAGACTATGTGAAATATCTTTAGACCACGACTATGAGGCGTAAATTACTGTCGTCGCCTGTTTGAGAGACATTCCATAAGACGCCAGTCGTGAATAGCTGCTTGTAATCCTTTACGTGTCTGATAATAGTGTCGAACAATTGTCGAACATAACAGCATCCCGAGTAATATTATGATTTGAATTTAATGATGTAAGTGTTGATATTTCTGTAATGTACATGAATATACGAGTACAAAGCTTTTGATGGCGAATGGATAAGTGAAAAGGTAACTTGCTATTTCTCTAAAGGAATATTATTTTTTTATTACTTATAAAAAATCATTGACAAGGCAGGTATTATAATATTGATATGAAATCTCTAGTTACTAGAAAAGCAAAATTTAATAAAATATAATTGCAAATAATGCAAAAATATAAAAGAAAAAAGCCATTTGTTGGGACCATTTCGTCGATGTCCTTTACAAACAAGTTACATAAATAATATTAACATTGGAAAAATAAGCACAATAAAACATTGCAAAATCTTTATTTTGTCAAATAATTGGTTTTCAAATGGTTTATTTTAGGTTTTTGCCAAATATTAGTGAATCTATTATACCTCATACCGAGATTAATTACCTTTTATCAAATCTTTTAGATTTGCTTTTCTTAATCAAGATTCTTGCAAAATTTAAATATTGATATAATAACAAAAGAAGAATCCCCTTTTTAAATACTTACACAAATATTATTTATGTTCTTAAGTTGGAGTGATACACGGAAGTATTCATTCGATGACGTATTCATTCGTCAATATTAAGAATGGTATTTCAGGATGGACTTAGACCTATGTATTTCCCCGTTAAACAAAAAGGCTATACGATGTAACCTATTTTACAAGTTTCGGAGACGAGTCTGCATCTTTCTAGCAAACTTCGTCATACTTCGTAATAGCTAGACTGTTTACAAGAATTTATTCAATACCATTTTTTTTCGTTGCCATTACTCGAATACCTGAATCGGTACTCTGAAAATGAAATAACATCATAAAAAAGAGTAATGTTAGTACATTTATATAAACAAATGTGTAAAAGTAACTTTTAATTGAAACAAGCGCTGCGAATAAACAATGAATTTGATTTAAATACTTAAACACAGTTCCACTTTGATTCCTCTTACATATTCAATTTCAACGCACGTGAACAAAATGCATTTCATTACCTCATCGTTATGTGCAAAACTATAAATTGGCGGGTCACGGCAGCTTTAATCGCATATACCCAACTTTTATTGAACTCGCTCAATATATTTTGGCATTGGCGCAAATACGATGGTTGTTGAATTAAATAATGAAAACGCCGTTTCCCACAGGTTTAAAATGGCTGAATGGCAAAGAGCCAAACTTTGTATGCCACCTACTCTTATTATATTTTAGTTGCAACTGTTATTGTTTTGGCTCGATCTTTTCACTTACAAAACCCTTAAGAACTGAATAAAATAATCAGTTTAAGTCAAGAAGTCTTTTAACATATTGTTTTACTTTTACATAGTCATTAGGTTTTTAAAAAGAAATCTGTAACACATTTATAAGGTCCAGCCAGCCGAGCCCAAAGTAATTTTTTGTAGCTTGTATTATGGATACTAAGGTAACGGATAGACATACATATATATTACATAGATATGTAATATATATTTATAGAAATACTAACTGACCGGGCCACGCATTGCTGTGTTATAAATTAAAATGAAACCTATCCTATGTCCTAAGTTGGAACAAATCCAGTAAAATTAATAAAAATCATCAAAATCGGTTGAGTAGTTTCGGCTTTTTCTCTATTATTGCCTATTTGTTTATTTTATGAAAATTGTGTAATAGTTAATTATAAAGCGTTTCTAACAAATTCATTATTACGCGCATTCATTTTGCCACGAATAGTATATTTACTCTATAATATGAAACGTCGCACAATAGTAATAATAATGATAGATAAAATGATACATTAAAATAAACCGATAACATACGCTCAAAAATAAAAATGTACTAATATGAGGCACGCTCACAAACGCACGTTTGTTGAGCCTCCACTGTTCAACAAACAACTGCAGACACCATATTTTACATCATACCATATTTCATATGACACCATTTATTATCCATCATAAATTGCCTGTACGGGTCGAGTCACTTTCAATTAACCAAACATGTATGACGTCGCGTCGTCAGCGAAACCGAGGAGGATGCTGCTATTATCAAAGGAAACACTGTTGTTGTTGTTTGTCTCTTGACAATTAGTTTCCCCTTTCAACGATTGAAATACACACGGCTATGTTGAGGAACTACACAACCAAATATAACTTAGGCTTTATGTTATTCTAACTACCACCATAATTGATGTCTAGTCATGCGTAATACTTATATATGGATCAGGAAATTTATTACATATAGTGCAGAGTTTATCTCGAAAATTACAATTTAAAATAATTTTCAGTGGATGATTATCTTGTCTTGTAGAATCTTGTAAATTTCAAACTAATCGTTTTCCTCAAACCGATGAGAATTTCAAGAGAAGTAAATGAAACAAAAACATTAGATAAGTCTGAACTCAGCGAGCAACGAGAACAGGAACAAGGCTAAATAAAAACTAAACAAAATAAGTAAACATCCACAAGCATGACCGGCTAAGCTAATACCTTGGCAGAAGTTTTAACTTAGCTGCCGGCGAATCAACCATTTGAGAAAATTACTCTTCGCTCAAGCCTTTAAATCATTTGAACATTCTTAAACATTTTAAAAAGACATTGAATTATTGACTTGGGTCCACAGAACGGAGCAGATGGTCTCCTTTCTAAACTTGGTACTATATAATTCATGTATCTTTTATTCTGCATAAAAATCACCTAACAATAAAATTTGAAAACTGATTTATGCTAAAATAGTTTAAGTGGAGTTTAGAGGAAGAATAGAATCACTTATATATTAGGACCTTACATATGAAATTAGTGTTTGTATGGGAGAATTATAAAGTCGATTTTAATTGTAAAATTGCACCATTGCTATCTACTCACTTTTGCCATCTCATAGGTAGTTCAATGATCCCTTTACTAAAAAAACCATGGGTACGAGAATCAATGAACTCTCTGAAGGCAGTTTGAACCGCCACATCGGAGTTGAATTTATTCCCTTGTAAGAAGTTATCCAAATTCCGGAAAAAATGGTAATCTGTTGGAGCAAAGCCCGGCGAGTACGGTAAATGTCGCCGACATTCCTATAGCAGCTCCCTAGTTTAGCTGCCGTCTATTGTGCAGTGTATGGTCTAGTATCTTCATCATTCTAAAATATAGGTCTATAAATATAATAAATGGTCTAGCGTTGCCCTGAAGAAGCAGCAGTGGCCTAGAATGATTCCATCATTGCTTGCAGTTGCTGACAATAGGTATCTGCCGTAATCGTTTGGGCAGATTTTATAAATTTGTAGTGAACGACACCGACACTAGTCCACCAAACACTCACAAGTATTTTTTTCTGAGTAAATATTCTCTTGGGGCAGGATTTGACTGGTTTTCCAGGGTTCAGCTATTGCGACGAGCGCTTACGATTATAGTACGGGATTCACTTTTGTTCACATGTTAGCTGGTTTAATTCACTGAATTCATGAGGTTTTTTAGTTTGTTTACTTTCCCAATTTGCTATAAGTGAATAAATAAAGTTGTTTCTGCAGTGCAGCTGCCGCGGCGGTAAATATTAATAGATATTTCATGTTTTCCATTGTGAGATATGAGCGACCAATCAGGAAAAAATAAATTAATGACTGTTTTCGAAATCCAAATATACCAGCTAAATGGATTTATAAATTTGAATTTGGAATTCTTAACCAAAGAAGAAATATTTCAGATCAAAGTAGCCAGTACCACAAAACGCTAATTCCATAAGGACCTAAGATATCTATGTAGTTCAAAGTTCTATAATTAAAAATATATTTTTTGACGTTTGGTTAAGTTCTTCTCTTAGTGGAAGATGAAAGAAAAAAGCCCATACCCAATTTCGACTTAAGATGACTCTTGCCTGATGACTTTTTTTATTTTAGAATGATGAAGATACTAAGAGCTGATCTAAGAGATATTAAGAAAGATGATGAAATTATTATTCAATAAGGTATCAATATGAATACTAATATTCGAATTATAAATAACTTCCCTATACATTTATTGATAATAATAGATTTATTCATTATTGCGACACAGATGTGTAAGTCCTAAGATAAGCCTTTTTTACCGTAACTATCTATACTTTAATATATGTGACTGTTAGAGAAAACCGCTGACTACAGATTTCCCGACCCGTGAAAAACTAACCCGCTTCCGAAAGACAAATGTTTAACGAAACAAAATTTGGTCGAGAAAAAACCGGCTTAACCGAGTATAACGAGTAATCGATGAGAGCTGCGGATCGCGTCGAGTGTCGAAAGAAGCTAACTACAAATTAATACTGCAGTTTGGGATACGCTGAAAAGTGAGAACTTTTTGCTTTTATTTTATCGGAAATAAATGTTGATTCCTATTTTATATGCAAGATGAATTTTTAAAACAGATAGTTTATTCCCAGTAATACCAACAGTAACACATGTGCATGCGTGGCCTTTTATATGGGCTTAATATCATTACTGTCACCGGGGGTCGGTGTTTGTGACTTCAATCCTGTTTTCTAACAAAAGCGATTACTTACAATTTTTCGGAAGTTTGTTTTTAGTACTGAGCCTCAAGAATTTACTATAAAATGTACTTTTATAAATGAAAAATCTATTAACTATTTGAAAGTGCACGAAATTCCATTTTGTGCAATTTCACCCTACAAGCTGTTCAGAGAAGCTATAATTCTAAACTGAAGTTCATAAAGCAACAGTAAAAAGTTAAAGTCTGAACGGCTCTTGAAATTGCTTCCATTTAATTATCTTCAATCGTTTCAAGATTCTGTGAATCAAAAAGTTAGTTTCATCACAAACATTGATAGGAAAAATACTTAACCGAAGTAAATTAGAATTCGTATTTCAATTAAATTAATAACCTCGATATGTTCATTAGTACAAATAAAAGTTATGAAATAGTAAACTTTATGGCAGATGGGAATATCACTGAGGTTATGCTAATTACTATGCTACGATAGATCTGTATAGACCTTCATTGCTTCGAATTACCGTACCATAATTCACAAATGGTTGATAAATTTTGGACACCCTGCATTGTTCGTAAGCATATTGTTACTAACAAATATGGACATTAATTCTGAAATAAATGATTATTATTATTATTATTATTGATTACTTAGTTACAAAATAAGCTTAACTGGTGGTCAAGAAGACTTTGTGGGTTAGCGGAGACAAAATGATCTATGTTGTTGAACCTTTGACAACATTGTCGGCAGTGGCCAGTCACGATTAGGTTTCAAGAGAGTTTCCATTCGCATCCATGGGAAAAATATCTGCTGAGCTGTCCTCTTAAAACCACCAAGAACAATAAAACGCTATGATGGAACATGAAGCACAATGTATTTAGAGATTGTTAAATAAGGCTAAACCGACCAATATCCTTAACCCTCAACAGCTTGTATGAGGAAATAGGAAAAGCAAATATATTTAATGGCAAAGGTTCTGTGAGCAGATCACGAAGAAGCCAGAATCCATAAAATCTGAGCTTAATCTGCGACCAATAAACTGGGACTCATAACGAAATTAGATGAACTTTCAGTGATACAGCGAATAAGACACTAGAATTACTAATGTCAACACACTTCCCTGGATCAGTGCTAGAAACCAATTATATAAATGCTTCCTACAACTGTCACGGTAAAATTACTAATGACGACCGGAGAAGAGGCGATATAAACTTCATATCTAACAAAGGTGAATAGGCAGTGAACTTATTGAAGCCATTCAAATCCGCTGGCAAGCATTATATCTTTCTAGCTCTCTTACAGCAACGAACTAATTCCGTTATACTAATTCCGTTATACCAATTCACGTTAAAATTTTCTGGACAAGTTACGGCTGGAGATATACTATAATAATTAAAGACGATTTGCAACTGAAATCCTTCCGTCCGATTAGCCTTAACTCAATTAAATTCAAAAGTATGGAGGTTATTGCCGAGTGCATTAGAGGCAGCCCATTGCGAGCGCATTGATTATCGATATATCCAAAAAAAACTACAATAGTAAGTAAGCTGAATATGCTTATAGTTCCTCATATAAAAGCAATTCCTATAGCTGTCTTCTTGAAAGTCAAACACCTGCCATGCCCAGGTGCATGAGAATTGACTATAAACTGGCATGGAATAATGAGGTCCAGGAACCCAAAATATTCTTAGCAATATGTAGTCGTTTAGTATTTTTTAGCAAATAAAACACATAGTAAATAAGTAAAAATTTATGTAACTTTAATACTTACATACATATTTTGCAGAAATACAAACTAAATACAAGGAATAATCTATCCTTTCTAAATTTACTGAAATTGTTTGTAACGATTGTTGTTGTGGGAACAATTTTCACTAATATACCACACCGGTACTATAGGTGCCTGTTGTATCAACATAGTACTGCTGAAAAATATATAACTTACCTTTAAGGTAACCATGACGTAGGTAAATTCAAAATAGTAGAGTAACATAAGTATAGGAAACATTATAGAAACTGATAAACTATCTGAAACAACATTGGCTTTGAAGCGATTGCAATAAATAACGAACACTAAATGGGAGCAGCGTCGTTGTGCAATTGCAGCTGCCTTCTGTGTTACAACAACGACGGTAAGGTAATTGCGTCTTTATATTAAGGTTTGTTTCTTAAAAGGCACAAGCTTTTGCCGGCGCTTTTATACGTGTTGAGTTTGGAAATAAGAAAATTAGAACAACAGTTTAAGTGCTACTAAAATATTTGAAACGATTGTGGTACTGTCAAGGAAACAAGCAGTTTTATATATAAGTTATACGTTGCCATTAGTAGTAGGGATTCGTGGGTTCTGGCGCACTTATTTCTAACGCATTTTTGTCGAACTTCGGCGAAGGTCTGCTAAAAAAAAAAAAAAAAAAAAAAAAAAAAAAAAAAAAAAAAAAAAAAAAGGTAAGCACCCCCATTTGGAGCGATTGCGCTGGGTCCCAGCTTCGTATCTCTTACCGTTTCCGAGATACGTTTTTGCTGAACTCATTCCTACTTGATTAACTAATGAACCCCTGTTAATGACACCTCGACGCTAATGACACACTCGACTTAAGGCCTTAATGACATGATTCTAATCACCTTCCCCGATGCTTCTCATTAACATATCGTTCATGGCTAATTGTTTTTTAGCAATGCTATGTACTCTGTACCTAAATAATAAAAATAATTTATCATGGAAATTATTTCCAAATTTGGAATCTGCTCTTCATCGGTCATTCTCGTGATACATTTACTATTATTTCATGCTCCTAAACTTATCAACTACGTATGAAATATTTTTAAAATTATGTTTTATTATTACAAGTAAAAACACCATATTTCTTTGTCTTAAACGTATACTCATTCAATATTGAAATGCTTTATCAACTACCTGTTACCGCAGTCCATGGTCGAGGACAATGAATTTGTACCATTTTTCACCCCATGCATTCAACATCAAAGCAGTACAGATAATGAATTCGAGATCGATGGGTTGAGAATGATGGTTAATTGCACCTTATGCGTGGAGGAAAGAAATAGTGGACGTTTGGTTGCTGGTTACTCACGCCCATCATCGCCGATTCCGATGGAAGCCGCACCAGTCAACCCCCTCTTGCGGGATTGGACCGCAGAGGAAGATGAAGAAATCAACGAAATTGTCGCCAATACCGATACCGACATGTGGAATAGGGAATATCGTATTCTCCAACAACCACTTCTCCAACTTTGTTTTAATAAATACGATGTTTGTAACATATATTAAAGAATTGTAAATTAATTAAAGCATTTTTCTCTTTTACTCATCTTATCTACAGGCTACATATTTGGTCATCACTTTGAAAATACGGGACCTTGTCTACACAATTGCAACAATAAAATCTTGGCGATGCATACTATTATTTCATGCACCTAAACTTATCAACTACGTATGACATTTCTCTTTGCTGTATTTCAACCAAGTTAAACGACATGAAACTTTTTAACTTATGTTTTATTATTACAAGTAGATACTCGTTACCATGCGAACACCATATTTCTTTGTCTCAAACGTTTACTCATTCAATATCGAAACGCTTTATCAACAATTTGAACTATTTGATTCCGCAATCGTAATGACTCGCCATTAACTTTCACTAATTTTGTTTTCAGAATCTTAATAACCTTGTTCATTATTTTATCAATTATTTGCTTCCAGTATCATGACAAGTTTTGTTTACTTGTATAACTACATTTTATCAATTATTGACAAACACATCTAATGATCTGAACTAGTATAAGAACAATCGCATCGTAGCATTTGCTAACAAAGTGCTATCCACTGCCATCGAAAACGTAGACTACTGCTCAAGTCAAGTCACGACAACCGATATGGATGTGAGTATTATTTATTATCTACATACTTTCATTATGCTTGTTTCTGATTTTGTGACTTGTTTGTCTAAACTATCAACCTTCAGTGTATTCCATAATGTTGATGTGTATTCATTGTTGTACTTACTATTCTTTGTATTCATTGTTATAGCTTACATCATGATCAGAGCTAGACAGATCAAGAGGTACCTTATTTTGAACGATTGCATATTTGAATATAAGCCACTGAGTAACATCGTTAAAAAGTATCATGACTAACGATACTATCATAGTGGATGTGCAAGGCTTTAAAAATGAAAAAAATGAATTTATATTAAAAGAATTAGTTATCGGCACAAAAGAGCACAGTCAAATATTTCTAATAAAACCACCATACCCATTCTCTACTCTGACTCTGGAAGAAAAGAAACGTGTCAAGTGGATAGAAAGAAATAGAGGATACCTTTGGAGTGAGGGGCACATTGATTACATAGAATTTAGAAGACTCATTAAGTCCTACTGTGATAAGCGGAGCATCATAGTGAAAGGTAGAGAAAAAGTTGATTGGGTGCGAGAATTATGTGGACACGAAAACGTTTTTGATATAAGTGATAAAGGTATACCTAATTTAGAAACTTTAAGTGAACTCTATTGTAAAGACATATCTACATATAATTGTTTTAACCATACGAAATATTGTGCATTAAGAAATGTTATATGTATTAGAAAATGGATTATAAAAAATAATATATCATTGTATTGACTATTAATAAATAACTGTGTTTAATTTATTACCTTTGTTAACATTTACTTGTTTTTATTAATTTCAAGGGTTTTTAAAATAAAGACCAAAATAAATTTAAACATATTTATTACACAAACTTAAAACAGGTCACAAGTAAGTACATCATTTATAATCAAATCAATATAAAAGACTACATATTATTGACATTGTTCAAATTGTAAAGTTAGTAATTTTGAATACAAACTTGAACATTTTTCAAAAATTTGACACAAATCCTGTTTTTCCACTGCCACTAGGCCCAGCCTCTATACAAGTTAATAGATTGTTAAAATGAATCATTGTTACATCTTACTATAAGAACGATTAATTGGGCAGTGCATAAGAAAGGAAAGCCGACTACAATTTACAATTATAATAAGAAAGATATAATTAGTAGGCAAATACATACAAAATTACATCGGTAATAAGATCATTTTTGATACACAATTTCTTTATAAATTAATAAAATACATATATTACGAGCGACTCGTCTCGACTTCGCACGGGATGACGAAATACTTTAAATTTTTTCTAGCATTAAATATAGCCTATGTTACTCAGGGAGAATGTAGCTTTCCAACGGTGAAAGAATTTTTCAAATCCGCTTAGTAGTTTTTGAGTTTATTCATTGCAAACATACAAAATACAAAAATACAAATCTTTCCTCTTTATAATATTAGTGTAGATGTAGATAGAAGTCACAAAGATTATTCATAATTATATGTGAAACACTAAAAAACTGAAATAACACAACATTAAAAACATGCATAAAAGACAAATCTTACATATTTTTATTACAGATATTAAAACTACTTACAATAAAAAGAATACTTTAAATAAAAAAACACATTGCTAATTAAATCATGCTATTTACTTAAACACAAAAAAATTAACATTTTCTTAAACTATAATGACCCCAAGATGATATGTAACAAATTAGGATATTTTTGTGTGAATATCACATGTTTGATTGATCAAAAACGTTGCATATTGGAAATCAAAAAAAATTTTTTTCAGTAAACAATTCTTATAATCGTCCATAGTATATTTTTTTGTTGTTATTTATTGACAACTTTAGCCTTAGCCATAACTTTGTAATAACACAACATTAAAAACATGCATAAAACACAAATCTTACATATTTTTATTACAGATATTAAAACTACTTACAATAAAAAGAATACTATAAATAAAAAAAACACATTGCTAATTAAATCATGCTATTTACTTAAACACAAAAAAATTAACATTTTCTTAAACTATATTGACCCCAAGCTAAAGTGTCTGTTGAGTTAGGTAAAAGGCATCGTTTTGTATCCATTATAAGATAAACTAACTTTGGATATTTTTGTGTGAATATCACATGTTTGATTGATCAAAAACGATGCATATTGGAAATCAAAACATTTTTTTTTTTCAGTAAACAATTCTTATAATCCTAACCTAACCTAACCTAATTTAGAAACTTTAAGTGAACTCTATTGTAAAGACATATCACAAATCTTACATATTTTTATTACAGATATTAAAACTACTTACAATAAAAAGAATACAATAAATAAAAAAACACATTGCTAATTAAATCATGCTACTTACTTAAACACAAAAAATTTAACATTTTCTTAAACTATAATGACCCCAAGATGATATGTAACAAATTAGGATAGTTTTGTGTGAATATCACATGTTTGATTGATCAAAAACGATGCATATTAGAAATCAACCTAACCTAACCTAACCTAACCTAATTTAGAAACTTTAAGTGAACTCTATTGTAAAGACATATCTACATATAATTGTTTTAACCATACGAAATATTGTGCATTAAGAAATGTTATATGTATTAGAAAATGGATTATAAAAAATAATATATCATTGTATTGACTATTAATAAATAACTGGTCTAATTTATGACCTTTGTTAACATTTACTTGTTTTTATTAATTTCAAGGTTTTTAAAATAAAGATCAAAATAAATTTAAACATATTTATTACACAAACTTAAAACAGGTCACAAGTAAGTACATCATTTATTATCAAATCAATATAAAGGACTACATATAATTGACATTGTTCAAATTGTAAAGTTAGAAATTTTGAATACAAACTTGAACATTTTTCAAAAATTTGACACAAATCCTGTTTTTCCACTGCCACTAGGCCCAGCCTCTATACAAGTTAATAGATTGTTAAAATGAATCATTGTTACGTCTTACTATAAGAACGATTAATTGGGCAGTGCATAAGAAAGGAAAGCTGACTACAATTTACAATTACAATTATAATAAAAAAGATATAATTAGTAGGCAAATACATACAAAATTACATTGGTAATAAGATCATTTCTGATACACGATTTCTTTATACATTAAAAAAATATATATATTACTCCTCGTGCGAAGTCTCGACTTCGCACGGGTGGACAAAATTCTTAAAATTTTTTCTAGCATTAAATATAGCCTATGTTACTTAGGGAGAATGTAGCTTTCCAACGGTGAAAGAATTTTTGAAATCCGCTTAGTAGTTTTTCATTTTATTCATTGCAACCATACAAAATACAAAAAAAAAACAAATCTTTCCTCTTTATAATATTAGTGTAGATGTAGATAGAAGTCAAAAAGATTGTTCATAATTATATGTGAAACACTATAAAACTAAAATAACACAACATTAAAAACATGCATAAAACACAAATCTTACATATTTTTATTACAGATATTAAAACTACTTACAATAAAAAGAATACTATAAATAAAAAAAACACATTGCTAATTAAATCATGCTATTTACTTAAACACAAAAAATTAACATTTTCTTAAACTATATTGACCCCAAGCTAAAGTGTCTGTTGAGTTAGGTAAAAGGCATCGTTTTGTATCCATTATAAGATAAACCAACTTTGGATATTTTTGTGTGAATATCACATGTTTGATTGATCAAAAACGATGCATATTGGAAATCAAAACATTTTTTTTTCAGTAAACAATTCTTATAATCGTCCATAGTATATTTTTTTGTTGTACATTTATTGACAACTTTAGCCTTAGCCATAACTTTGTTTTCTACATTCATTACATACATTTTTGATCTTAAACCAAAAAATTCCCTAAGTTTTTTTTTTCCATTATTTTCATCTTTAAAATAACCGATTTTTTTATTTATCTGAGGGAAACCATGTGGATTATCAGCTGAATAATCGGAAGTATCGAAGTATGAATATAAATCTTGTTTTATATCAACATAAAAATCATTAGTAAAAATTTGATACACGAGGCTGTCGGTACCTGTATACAATAATTTTATATTTTCTCTAAATTTAGCTTTCATATAGTTATAGTGAAAGTTATATATTAAAATTTTTGATAAATCTAAAATACTAAAACCTAAAAAATATATATTGGTTTATCATAAATTATGTTGGTTTTTTTAACTGTATAGCTACAAGGTTTTCGCAAAATACAGCTAAACTGTAAAAATCAGGGCGAGCAATAAGGCTTTCCGCACCTTGACTTTTACCTATATATTTCCAATGAGTTAATAATAATTTCAAATTAACACCTTTATCGACATTTACCATTGTTTTACTGAAAACAGAGTTATCCATCAATTTGTAAAGTCTTTTTCAAATTATGATTTTTGCTCTCTCTCTTAATTGTATATTTTGTAACCACGATCCTCGATTGAATTTTAACACTATGAATTTTTATTCGCAACTTTAAACAAAGCAAAAGATTTTGAAAATGAATAACATTTCTTTTATTATTTATATTGGCTATTTTTTACTATTTCCTGGTGTACAAATATTTTCTGGGTAAAGAGGAAGATCGGAATGAAGGTCGTGTAAATTATCGGAATAGTCTAAATCTACTTCTATTATGTTACCTACATCTGATGTTGGTGAAATATCAGAATTCACATTTGTGTAAGTCCATTCAAAACTACCATATGGAAGGTATTGAGACATCGCCCAACCATAAAGATTGTTTGTATCTAGATAAGTTAAAAAGGACACAGGTAGATTGTCGTCAAAATCATCTAAATATTTATTATTAGCTTCCGCATATCTATTACTACACCGAGAAATACCACCTCTTAAACCACACTTTATAAAAGCTATCATTTCAATATCACTCAAAAGTTCAAATTCAATTTGAGTTTGTTTTAACATAGCATCCCAACTAAGCCCGGGTAAAGTGTAATAATGTGCAGGATCTTAGCGATATGTACTAATACAAATATCAAATGAATTAAATTAGAGTAATTACTCTAATTTATATCTCAAAACGGATGTTTTGCTTTTAACAGACATTTTTGAAAATTTTC
Source organism: Calamotropha paludella (assembly GCA_927399485.1). Lineage (NCBI taxonomy): Eukaryota > Metazoa > Arthropoda > Insecta > Lepidoptera > Crambidae > Calamotropha > Calamotropha paludella. The sequence goes on along the minus strand of OV656815.1, from coordinate 12,034,427 downwards.
GCGATATTTGTATTAGTACATATCGTTAAGATCCTGCACATTATTACACTTTACCCGGGCTTAGTTGGGATGCTATGTTAAAACAAACTCAAATTGAATTTGAACTTTTGAGTGATATTGAAATGATAGCTTTTATAAAGTGTGGTTTAAGAGGTGGTATTTCTCGGTGTAGTAATAGATATGCGGAAGCTAATAATAAATATTTAGATGATTTTGACGACAATCTACCTGTGTCCTTTTTAACTTATCTAGATACAAACAATCTTTATGGTTAGGCGATGTCTCAATACCTTCCATATGGTAGTTTTGAATGGACTTACACAAATGTGAATTCTGATATTTCACCAACATCAGATGTAGGTAACATAATAGAAGTAGATTTAGACTATTCCGATAATTTGCACGACCTTCATTCCGATCTTCCTCTTTACCCAGAAAATATTTGTACACCAGGAAATAGTAAAAAATAGCCAATATAAATAATAAAAGAAATGTTATTCATTTTCAAAATCTTTTGCTTTGTTTAAAGTTGCGAATAAAAATTCATAGTGTTAAAATTCAATCGAGGATCGTGGTTACAAAATATACAATTAAGAGAGAGAGCAAAAATCATAATTTGAAAAAGACTTTACAAATTGATGGATAACTCTGTTTTCAGTAAAACAATGGTAAATGTCGATAAAGGTGTTAATTTGAAATTATTATTAACTCATTGGAAATATATAGGTAAAAGTCAAGGTGCGGAAAGCCTTATTGCTCGCCCTGATTTTTACAGTTTAGCTGTATTTTGCGAAAACCTTGTAGCTATACAGTTAAAAAAACCAACATAATTTATGATAAACCAATATATATTTTTTAGGTTTTAGTATTTTAGATTTATCAAAAATTTTAATATATAACTTTCACTATAACTATATGAAAGCTAAATTTAGAGAAAATATAAAATTATTGTATACAGATACCGACAGCCTCGTGTATCAAATTTTTACTAATGATTTTTATGTTGATATAAAACAAGATTTATATTCATACTTCGATACTTCCGATTATTCAGCTGATAATCCACATGGTTTCCCTCAGATAAATAAAAAAATCGGTTATTTTAAAGATGAAAATAATGGAAAAAAAAACTTAGGGAATTTGTTGGTTTAAGATCAAAAATGTATGTAATGAATGTAGAAAACAAAGTTATGGCTAAGGCTAAAGTTGTCAATAAATGTACAACAAAAAAATATACTATGGACGATTATAAGAATTGTTTACTGAAAAAAAAAATGTTTTGATTTCCAATATGCATCGTTTTTGATCAATCAAACATGTGATATTCACACAAAAATATCCAAAGTTGGTTTATCTTATAATGGATACAAAACGATGCCTTTTACCTAACTCAACAGACACTTTAGCTTGGGGTCAATATAGTTTAAGAAAATGTTAATTTTTTGTGTTTAAGTAAATAGCATGATTTAATTAGCAATGTGTTTTTTTTATTTATAGTATTCTTTTTATTGTAAGTAGTTTTAATATCTGTAATAAAAATATGTAAGATTTGTGTTTTATGCATGTTTTTAATGTTGTGTTATTTTAGTTTTATAGTGTTTCACATATAATTATGAACAATCTTTTTGACTTCTATCTACATCTACACTAATATTATAAAGAGGAAAGATTTGTTTTTTTTTTGTATTTTGTATGGTTGCAATGAATAAAATGAAAAACTACTAAGCGGATTTCAAAAATTCTTTCACCGTTGGAAAGCTACATTCTCCCTAAGTAACATAGGCTATATTTAATGCTAGAAAAAATTTTAAGAATTTTGTCCACCCGTGCGAAGTCGAGACTTCGCACGAGGAGTAATATATATATTTTTTTAATGTATAAAGAAATCGTGTATCAGAAATGATCTTATTACCAATGTAATTTTGTATGTATTTGCCTACTAATTATATCTTTTTTATTATAATTGTAATTGTAAATTGTAGTCAGCTTTCCTTTCTTATGCACTGCCCAATTAATCGTTCTTATAGTAAGACGTAACAATGATTCATTTTAACAATCTATTAACTTGTATAGAGGCTGGGCCTAGTGGCAGTGGAAAAACAGGATTTGTGTCAAATTTTTGAAAAATGTTCAAGTTTGTATTCAAAATTTCTAACTTTACAATTTGAACAATGTCAATTATATGTAGTCCTTTATATTGATTTGATAATAAATGATGTACTTACTTGTGACCTGTTTTAAGTTTGTGTAATAAATATGTTTAAATTTATTTTGATCTTTATTTTAAAAACCTTGAAATTAATAAAAACAAGTAAATGTTAACAAAGGTCATAAATTAGACCAGTTATTTATTAATAGTCAATACAATGATATATTATTTTTTATAATCCATTTTCTAATACATATAACATTTCTTAATGCACAATATTTCGTATGGTTAAAACAATTATATGTAGATATGTCTTTACAATAGAGTTCACTTAAAGTTTCTAAATTAGGTTAGGTTAGGTTAGGTTAGGTTGATTTCTAATATGCATCGTTTTTGATCAATCAAACATGTGATATTCACACAAAACTATCCTAATTTGTTACATATCATCTTGGGGTCATTATAGTTTAAGAAAATGTTAAATTTTTTGTGTTTAAGTAAGTAGCATGATTTAATTAGCAATGTGTTTTTTTATTTATTGTATTCTTTTTATTGTAAGTAGTTTTAATATCTGTAATAAAAATATGTAAGATTTGTGATATGTCTTTACAATAGAGTTCACTTAAAGTTTCTAAATTAGGTTAGGTTAGGTTAGGATTATAAGAATTGTTTACTGAAAAAAAAAAATGTTTTGATTTCCAATATGCATCGTTTTTGATCAATCAAACATGTGATATTCACACAAAAATATCCAAAGTTAGTTTATCTTATAATGGATACAAAACGATGCCTTTTACCTAACTCAACAGACACTTTAGCTTGGGGTCAATATAGTTTAAGAAAATGTTAATTTTTTTGTGTTTAAGTAAATAGCATGATTTAATTAGCAATGTGTTTTTTTTATTTATAGTATTCTTTTTATTGTAAGTAGTTTTAATATCTGTAATAAAAATATGTAAGATTTGTGTTTTATGCATGTTTTTAATGTTGTGTTATTACAAAGTTATGGCTAAGGCTAAAGTTGTCAATAAATAACAACAAAAAAATATACTATGGACGATTATAAGAATTGTTTACTGAAAAAAATTTTTTTTGATTTCCAATATGCAACGTTTTTGATCAATCAAACATGTGATATTCACACAAAAATATCCTAATTTGTTACATATCATCTTGGGGTCATTATAGTTTAAGAAAATGTTAATTTTTTTGTGTTTAAGTAAATAGCATGATTTAATTAGCAATGTGTTTTTTTATTTATAGTATTCTTTTTATTGTAAGTAGTTTTAATATCTGTAATAAAAATATGTAAGATTTGTATTTTATGCATGTTTTTAATGTTGTGTTATTTCAGTTTTTTAGTGTTTCACATATAATTATGAATAATCTTTGTGACTTCTATCTACATCTACACTAATATTATAAAGAGGAAAGATTTGTATTTTTGTATTTTGTATGTTTGCAATGAATAAACTCAAAAACTACTAAGCGGATTTGAAAAATTCTTTCACCGTTGGAAAGCTACATTCTCCCTGAGTAACATAGGCTATATTTAATGCTAGAAAAAATTTAAAGTATTTCGTCATCCCGTGCGAAGTCGAGACGAGTCGCTCGTAATATATGTATTTTATTAATTTATAAAGAAATTGTGTATCAAAAATGATCTTATTACCGATGTAATTTTGTATGTATTTGCCTACTAATTATATCTTTCTTATTATAATTGTAAATTGTAGTCGGCTTTCCTTTCTTATGCACTGCCCAATTAATCGTTCTTATAGTAAGATGTAACAATGATTCATTTTAACAATCTATTAACTTGTATAGAGGCTGGGCCTAGTGGCAGTGGAAAAACAGGATTTGTGTCAAATTTTTGAAAAATGTTCAAGTTTGTATTCAAAATTACTAACTTTACAATTTGAACAATGTCAATAATATGTAGTCTTTTATATTGATTTGATTATAAATGATGTACTTACTTGTGACCTGTTTTAAGTTTGTGTAATAAATATGTTTAAATTTATTTTGGTCTTTATTTTAAAAACCCTTGAAATTAATAAAAACAAGTAAATGTTAACAAAGGTAATAAATTAAACACAGTTATTTATTAATAGTCAATACAATGATATATTATTTTTTATAATCCATTTTCTAATACATATAACATTTCTTAATGCACAATATTTCGTATGGTTAAAACAATTATATGTAGATATGTCTTTACAATAGAGTTCACTTAAAGTTTCTAAATTAGGTATACCTTTATCACTTATATCAAAAACGTTTTCGTGTCCACATAATTCTCGCACCCAATCAACTTTTTCTCTACCTTTCACTATGATGCTCCGCTTATCACAGTAGGACTTAATGAGTCTTCTAAATTCTATGTAATCAATGTGCCCCTCACTCCAAAGGTATCCTCTATTTCTTTCTATCCACTTGACACGTTTCTTTTCTTCCAGAGTCAGAGTAGAGAATGGGTATGGTGGTTTTATTAGAAATATTTGACTGTGCTCTTTTGTGCCGATAACTAATTCTTTTAATATAAATTCATTTTTTTCATTTTTAAAGCCTTGCACATCCACTATGATAGTATCGTTAGTCATGATACTTTTTAACGATGTTACTCAGTGGCTTATATTCAAATATGCAATCGTTCAAAATAAGGTACCTCTTGATCTGTCTAGCTCTGATCATGATGTAAGCTATAACAATGAATACAAAGAATAGTAAGTACAACAATGAATACACATCAACATTATGGAATACACTGAAGGTTGATAGTTTAGACAAACAAGTCACAAAATCAGAAACAAGCATAATGAAAGTATGTAGATAATAAATAATACTCACATCCATATCGGTTGTCGTGACTTGACTTGAGCAGTAGTCTACGTTTTCGATGGCAGTGGATAGCACTTTGTTAGCAAATGCTACGATGCGATTGTTCTTATACTAGTTCAGATCATTAGATGTGTTTGTCAATAATTGATAAAATGTAGTTATACAAGTAAACAAAACTTGTCATGATACTGGAAGCAAATAATTGATAAAATAATGAACAAGGTTATTAAGATTCTGAAAACAAAATTAGTGAAAGTTAATGGCGAGTCATTACGATTGCGGAATCAAATAGTTCAAATTGTTGATAAAGCGTTTCGATATTGAATGAGTAAACGTTTGAGACAAAGAAATATGGTGTTCGCATGGTAACGAGTATCTACTTGTAATAATAAAACATAAGTTAAAAAGTTTCATGTCGTTTAACTTGGTTGAAATACAGCAAAGAGAAATGTCATACGTAGTTGATAAGTTTAGGTGCATGAAATAATAGTATGCATCGCCAAGATTTTATTGTTGCAATTGTGTAGACAAGGTCCCGTATTTTCAAAGTGATGACCAAATATGTAGCCTGTAGATAAGATGAGTAAAAGAGAAAAATGCTTTAATTAATTTACAATTCTTTAATATATGTTACAAACATCGTATTTATTAAAACAAAGTTGGAGAAGTGGTTGTTGGAGAATACGATATTCCCTATTCCACATGTCGGTATCGGTATTGGCGACAATTTCGTTGATTTCTTCATCTTCCTCTGCGGTCCAATCCCGCAAGAGGGGGTTGACTGGTGCGGCTTCCATCGGAATCGGCGATGATGGGCGTGAGTAACCAGCAACCAAACGTCCACTATTTCTTTCCACCACGCATAAGGTGCAATTAACCATCATTCTCAACCCATCGATCTCGAATTCATTATCTGTACTGCTTTGATGTTGAATGCATGGGGTGAAAAATGGTACAAATTCATTGTCCTCGACCATGGACTGCGGTAACAGGTAGTTGATAAAGCATTTCAATATTGAATGAGTATACGTTTAAGACAAAGAAATATGGTGTTTTTACTTGTAATAATAAAACATAATTTTAAAAATATTTCATACGTAGTTGATAAGTTTAGGAGCATGAAATAATAGTAAATGTATCACGAGAATGACCGATGAAGAGCAGATTCCAAATTTGGAAATAATTTCCATGATAAATTATTTTTATTATTTAGGTACAGAGTACATAGCATTGCTAAAAAACAATTAGCCATGAACGATATGTTAATGAGAAGCATCGGGGAAGGTGATTAGAATCATGTCATTAAGGCCTTAAGTCGAGTGTGTCATTAGCGTCGAGGTGTCATTAACAGGGGTTCATTAGTTAATCAAGTAGGAATGAGTTCAGCAAAAACGTATCTCGGAAACGGTAAGAGATACGAAGCTGGGACCCAGCGCAATCGCTCCAAATGGGGGTGCTTTTTTTTTTTTTTAGCAGACCTTCGCCGAAGTTCGACAAAAATGCGTTAGAAATAAGTGCGCCAGAACCCACGAATCCCTACTACTGCCATTTTTAGTAAAAATCAGCATTTTAATTATTGACATTGATGATTAAAATATAGTTAGCTATAATACTTCAGTTCATTGATGATGTAAACTAAAGTTGATTTCAATTACATGAATTCATTGAGCTGTGTGAAATATCTTGTCTTTTATTACGTAATTAATAACATTATTTCTTACATTCACATCAATAAACCTAGCCCAAAGAAAGCACTGTAAGGCTTGTGTTGTGAATAGTAGGGTAACGGATAGCCATACATATATGATACATAGATGTGTTTTATTTATAGAAATATATATAAATACCCATGATTCAGGTACAAATGCTCGTTATAACACAAACATCTGTCTGCGCCGCCACCTGGTTCCTATGCTATAGCGGTTACTATACTCTGATTTTTAATAAGATGGACTAAAGTGATATTAGTAATGATACCACATAACGGAAAATAAAAAATAGTGTTGTCCCCTTATCCAATTCAAATTCAATTATTTGTCACTACTTAACGACATATTCAAATAAAAACAACACATCGAAAACATACTAAATGTGTATTAAAAATAAGACTACAAGGAAAAATACAATCATGTCAATGACACGATAATTCGATTCAATCGGTAAAATTACTCGCGTTACAACACTATGCTCTTAAGTTGGCAACATTAAGAAAAAAATAGTGCGCCGGCGGCTGTCACTTTAGTCCATATAATTAAAAATCAGAGTTTAGGTGGTGTTTAGTCAGTACGAGTCTGACATAACCTCTCGGCCGCCCGATGTATCCATGATGGATTCACCAGCTCCCTCCCCCGGGTCCGGAGGGTGCCCACGTCTGTGTCAAAACAAACATCTGCTCCTTCCGGGCCTCGAACCCAGGACCATCGGTGTGAAAGACAGGATCGCTACCGTTGCATCAAACTTTAATAATTAAGTATAAAGAAAAGTTATTAACAGAAAATTAGTAGTCTTATGTGATTTGTATTATATTTGGTACCATTATTCTTTAACTAATTTTTATTCCACAAAGTGTTTATTCCAATCAGTCAAGAAATGAGGTAGACTGTTATTACACTTTTATTTGTGGCATTTTTGTTGTTAATACTAACTCCTAAATAAAAAATACATTGGTACATTTATATCAGTTTGAGTTTGTTTTATTTGTTTTTTTCAATATATTCCGAGTTTAAATAAAATTTTAAAAGTTCTGTACTTTCATAATATTCATAAAATTTTATTAAGACTATTTAATTGGTTCTATTTTATAAGTGAGAAAGTATTAAGATTTTTTTCTAATATTCGGCATTCACTTCTTACTATTACTTACACAATAAAAAAAACTTACTATTTTTCTCGAATTCACAGTAGTTGTAACTATTGATGTTGTTATTCTACAGGTGCCATAACTTGAATATAATTATTTACAAATGAACGAGCGCTTAAGCTTTATTATGTTGATAGAAATTCCGATATTTCTTTTTGCTGTATAATCGCATATGTTCCTCAAAATTGAAATGATTGAATAGAACGCATTTATTTTCCATTTTCTTTTATATAACATACCAAAGTGTATGTATTTCGAACCTATTTCTCTAAATGGATCGTCAAATTAAACTTAAGTAAAGTGTCGGTAGTCAAAGTCTAGTCGAAGGCAAAGTTTCCAAGCTCTAAACTTAACTCTAATCCGTACCATTCAATTCGAGCAGTTTAGATAGAAATGTACACATTAACCACAAATTACTCTGTATTTGCCATAGAATCATTATTTGTTTTATTAATTATAAAAGTTTTTCATGCCACTTAACAAAATAATACTAACTTAATAGACAAAAAAAAATACAAACTTAACACATAAAGAAAATTTACTGAATAAAAGCATTTACAAGAACAAAATTAAATAATAAGATATTCAAATGACTATAAAGTTTGGTATAAAAATGTCGCTTACCTGTTCATATCTTCTCCGTACTTTGCCGGTAAAACTTTTATTATGAAAGTAATTAATTTCGGAAGAATGCTAATTTTTCTTTTAATCGCTTTTTTAGCGAAGCAACTTTGAAGTTACTTTGTTTGAACAGTTTGCGGTCAGTTTTCAGATTTTCACATAGCAGCTTATAAAATATTTGAACGGCATCGGCAAGAAAGAAACTTTTACAGATATGGTTTTGTAAATTATAAAATAAGAACAGGCACTTTATTCATTGTTATTACAGCAGAACAGTCTTAGAATTGACTTCACAGTTTTGATTTTACAGCAAATCGACTGTATATTGCAAGACAGTGTAGACTAATATTACGTATTACACGCAATTTTACGCGTTAACAACAGAATGCACGTATACTAAAGTACCCGTTTACCCATGTGTGTTTATTAATTTGCATTTTTGTGATTGCCATTTCCAAGTTCCAAACATAAACCGAAGTCATCCAATGAACACAGCTCCTGAAAAGAAAACCACACGTTAAGGTTGTGGAAAAAACGCCTTTCTGACAAACAAGGCAATTGCCGTAATTGTAAAGCAACTGAGGCTATTACCTACTTTGATAAATTGATAATATTTGTCTGTATTCTGTCTTAACTAAGTAATAAAAAAACCGAAATATAAGGCTAACTTAATATTTTATTTAGAATGTATGAAAATTTAACATGACTAATAAATCAATAACTGTACTCAGCAAGCAGCTGAGTACATTTTTCTGGTTCATTTTAATACAATAAGTAGTTTGTTTAGTTATAGTTTTTTGGTTTGGAATTGTTTAAATTATAAATGCGAAAGTCACTAGGTTAAACTTAAAAAGGGTAAAGCATTTTGTCTACTAAAATTTTTGTCTACTTGAGACACAAACAAACGGCACTCGAACCCGTATCCTTTCGCTTTCCGACTGACAGTTCTTCTAATTGCCTTATTAATTGCCTAATTAGTTAAGGCTACTTCGGTAAGGCTACTGAGGACTTAACACAACTATTGAATGGAATGAAATGTGATGGAACGGAACGGATGGAACAAAAATGAAATAACTTTATTGAAATGCATTTAAATAAGTTGTATTGAATCGTCAAACATTTTTACCTACCACCCATTGAGGACGTCTTTTAACTGACGAGAAGAATGGGCGCAAAAAAAACTCGTTAGCTTTAACAAATGTAACGACATCTACAATATTATACGTCGTCACCATACATAATCCACAAAAAACAATATTATTCTGTTGTCACAATAAGAGTAGTTTTATAGTTTCATTACATCGTTGATTACAACAAAGTCAATAATTTTCTGTTCTAAGTAAGTATCCTGAAACATTGCAATAATATACAGAGAATAAACGACAAATTTAAGAAAGCAACAAATATGTATTTTAAGTTTATGTCAATAATACTGAAGGTTAAAGCCTATCTCCTGAAACACACCCACTCCCTGAAAATCTGGAAAACAGTCCTGAGCGAGCGACTATTAAACCTCATCAATATCTATAAAAAACATACCTATTAACAACTACTGATAATCAGTTAGGTTACACACCTGGAAAGAGTACCACTGATGCAATTCATGCTATTAGATTAGTGATGGAAAAAGCTCGTGAAAATAAATAAAATCTGGTAATGGTTTTTATAAACATAAACATAAACATAAACACTTTTTTATTTGGTACTAACACAGGACATTAACAAACAACACAAAGACAGTACATAAATAATAATAATAAAAAATTGGTTGCCTGTAAAGTCGGTATACAGGCGAAAGTTTTACGTGACAACGACTTTGAGTGGTAAAATAATTTAAATGTGAATATTCATTCGTATAGTAGGACGAAGGATGAAATAATAGTAACAATTTAAAACATTTATTTATACAAAGAATTATATTTAAAACATTAATTTATAGGCACGCGTCCCTTCCACTTTTTATGTCTGTCTCTCTCGCTCTTAGGCGGGCTAACCATGCCCGAGTGGAAGGGACGCGTGCCTCTCACTCGCTCTCATTGTGAGCGCATAACGTGAGCGGAGCGTAACGCAGTTTCTTGAAGTGTCACCCGGCAAACCAATTTATAAGACGTTGTCACGTCAATACCGCCAAATTATTTAAGTTTCAATAAATACTTATTTATTATTTTAATATTTTTTATTTAAATTCTATATAATAGGGTATCTAATCCTAGTTTATTATTAAATTTTATTAAATCATAATATAAAATTAAATTAAACTAAATTAAAATTTCACTCAATAATTTAATATTTAATTAATTACTAAAATAAAATTATTACTTAATTATTAATAAAATTTAATTTAATTTTTGTATAACCGCAACTGCTGGCACAAAATTAGTTATTAATTTAAATATTACTAAATCTTAATTTCTTAAATTTTTAATATTAATTACTATTAATTAAAATTAATTATTATTAAAATAATTAAAATTAAACACTAAAATTTATATGTAAAATAAATTTATAATAAATTATATAAACTATAATAATTTTTATTTATAAGTAATAAAAATTGCATAGATTTTTTTTTTTTTTTTATATTAAAATATTTATTATAAATTATTAAATATTTAATATTTTCTCTCTCTCTAATTCATAATATTTATATTAAAAATTAATATAAATTATAAATCAATTTATAATCATTGAAATATATATAATATTTTTAATTTTAATAATAAATTAAATAATTATTAATATATTATTAATATATAATTAATTAAATATTTAAATATATATAAATTTATATTAATAAATTAAATATTTAATATATATATATATATATATACGTAATAAATTAAATTAAAAATGTAATTAAACCATTTTTTATAATTTTTACAATAAATAAAAATATATATAAATTTATATTAATAAATTAAATATTTAATATATATATATATATATATACGTAATAATAATAATAATAATAATGTGAAAACAAGGCATTCGGCGGGCCTCTCTCTCGTTCGGTGACTCATCGTAACGTTACCGAGCGTTACACTTTTTCATAAGTGTCACCCGGCAAACCAATTTATAAGACGTTGTCACGTCAAAAATTTAAACTAAAAGAAAATAAAACGAAACAAGACAATTAAGAATAAACTAAAACTTTAAAACAACAAAAAATAAAAACTTAATTTTAACTTAATAATTATGTCCCACGTCTGTACCAAATGGGTGACCAATTCAGCTTAATGTCAGCTTGAGGGCTGACGCTGATTTTCAATTGGCCCCCATTTCTCCTTCTCTTGACACATGGATGCCCCCGCGGAGCATGGCAATACTTTAAGCAACAATAAGAAATAAAATGTAGTGATAATGCGCGGCGCCTCTTCGCTAGTGCAATGTGAGCAATACCGAGCGGCGGCGCCAGAATGGCGGGAAGCATGGCGGCAGCGACGGCGCAGCCACTCGGCGGACGACCGAACAGTCTGGAGCGCCGCACGGCAGAGTAAACACGTGCATTGTGGGTTGTGAAAAACGCTCAGCGAAGCGAAGCCGCGTATTTATAGATCTCGAGAAGGCCTTCGACTGTATGTCGAGATCATATAGCAAGCTCTAAGAGCTCATGGCGTGCCCGAATGCTATGTCCGACTTATAGGGGATATGTTCACAAATGTACAAACTAGTGTTAGAAGCCCTGCTAGCTTTTCGGAGAGCTTTGACATAAAAGTCGGTGTACACCAAGGCAGCGCACTGAGCCCGTTACTTTTCAATATAGTGATGAACTATATTACTGCAAAAACATAAAAACCAGCACAGTCGAACCTCCTTTATGCTGAAGACGTAGCCCTGATATCAAAGACCCCCACGCACTTCAAGAAAACCTCGAACAATGAAGAGAGTAACTAAAAACAAATGGACTGTGCATCAGTAGAATAAAGACCGAATATATGATCTGCAACTTTGACCAACTAGCCCAATCAACGCCACTATTAAGCTTGATGGCCCATTTTTTTTTTAATTAGTTCGTTCCTAACGTAACAGGCTAGGGTCTGAGACCATACTGCCTCGTCATTAGTAGTTTTTTTCCCCTTAAGTATTTATTTAAAGATTATGTCATTGGTAAGTTTTCTTTATGAATATATTATAAAATGTTTAATTCATTGGTAAATTGATTTTTTTAAAGGTTATTTAATTATTTTATATTTTTTAGTCCAATCCTGGAAAAAACGTAACGTCCTTTTTAAATGTCAAATCAAAGTATGGTATGACAAATGTCAACAATGTCAATTCCAAATCGATGTGATTCCACACACAACACATTATGTAATTTACAAAATACAATACAATAAGTACAACCAATTATATACATCACATTAAAGACAAGACACAAAAACTTAAGAACAATCAATATAAAAACAAACATTCACCTTTAAAGAAATAGTCAAACGACCCAAAAACAACATAATATTAATATTTACACAGGCAGGAATAAAATATATTACACTCAAATTTGACCAACTGTGGTGACAATAAATTTATACAGGGGTGCATACGTTAAATTATTATTAAGGAGACTCTGAATGGAGCGCGGTACCAAATTAGGACTATCATAAATTTCCAGTAGCTCATCCATCAGCACAAGGCGCTGAATGCCAAAGGATGGGCAATCAAAGAATATGTGGGAAAGTGATTGTTCTGTTTGTGAATTACAATTATTGCAATGTGGACTATGGACCATTCCGAGGCGGAACAGATGAAAATTTAAACGACAGTGACCAAAACGAAGCCTAAGAATACAGGTATAAAATTTCCTATTGATATAAGTTTGATTTTAACAGAACCATGGTGTGGTTCTAATATGGACATAATAAACAGCATACCATAGACCTTTATTTTCAATTTGAACTGTATTATTCCAGTGCCTACTCCAAATATCATTGGCTCTTTTCTTAAGTATTGAGACTATATCTGTATATGGTATATCAATATTTAGATGACTACTAGAGTCACGGATAATGTTCGTTGAATTTGCAATAGTTTTGGCTAGAAAATCAGCCCTTTCATTTCCTGTCACACCAATATGTGATGGAACCCACATAAACAAAACCTCAATTTTATATTTTGTAAATAATTCCAGCCAAGATTCTTTAATTATTGAGATTATATAATTAGTATTAGCATTAAACTTGTTATTGTTGAGATTTTCTAATACACTCATACTGTCAGAAATTATAATCCATTTGTTACAACCATTATTTTTCAGTTTTATGTGTTTTAAAGCAGCAAGAATAGCCACAGCCTCAGCTGTGAATATGCTTGTGTTGGAATTTATTTTATAGCCAGTACCAGATTGTGATGACCCATCGAAAACCGCAAAAGAAACTGCTGACTCAGTTTTTGACCCATCTGTATATAAAAATCTATAATTATTAAACTCAGATAATTTTGCAATAACCTTCTTTAATAACTAGATTGTGATCAATAATTATGTCAATTGCAGGAAATTTGCTGTCAAAGTGGCCCTGGTAACATGGGAGAAGGGATGTTTTATGGATATTCAAACTATCAAGAAAATTCGTGAATTCTGTGTAGCCTTGGAGTATGTAAAATGGATGATGTATTGATTGGGGAAAGTAATGCTGCAGATTCAATAGCAGGTGATTATTATTTCTACTGTAAAGTTTCAACAGGAATCTTTCTTTCAAGTAGGAGAATCTTATATAAAGTGGAGGAAGGTTACATTCGACCTGCATTACATTAATAGGAGTTCTTCTAAATGCTCCAGTAATGAGCCTTAACTAGCCAATACTTTTATTCTGTATTTTATCCAGGATATCTATCAACCTACTGTCACTGGCAAAACATAAAAAACTATATTCAAAATGACTACGTATTAAAGATTTGTATAAAAGCAGAAGAACTTTAGGATCAGCTCCCCAGGATGTTCTGCATAACAACTTCAAAATATTAAAAGTTTTATTAGCTCTTGAACCAATTAAATCTATGTATTTTTTCCATGAAACATTATGGGTAAATGTTACCCCCAGAAACTTAACTTCATTAGAAACAGGAATAGGATTTCTATTGTAATAAACTTGAGAAATTTTCAGACAATAAGTTTTACTAAACACAACCACTTTTGATTTTGATGGATTTATATTTAGATTCAAATATGAGAAGTATGCGTATAATCCTTTTAAGGACTCATTGAGAATGTCAGTAATATTTGTTAAATTATTGCCAGACAAATAAACAACCAAATCATCAGCAAATTGATGATTTTTAACTTGTGGACCCAGGATGAGATTTAAACGGCGAAGATATAGGATAAAAATTAATGGAGAAAGTATACCACCCTGACAAACCCCAACAGAAGCTGATCTTGGACCATATAATTTACTATTATATTAAACAAAAACTTCCCTATCAATCAGAAAATTACGAATCCAAAGAACTATTTTATTTGGAATTCCTACAGATTGTAATTCAGAACAAAGTACATCAATATTAACACTATTAAAAGCTCCAGCAACATCAAAGAAGACAGATACTGTCATATATACTCTTTTCTATAGTGCCCATGAACAATTTGAGGGAGATTAAGCTTGTCACCTGTCTAAATTGAATGATTATTATTATGAGATTATGATGAAATAAAGAAATACGAAAGTGGCGACGAGGATGGGATTTTATCATATTCATATCACAAATATCTTCTTCTTGTACTATGACGTTTTCATTAATTTATTTGTTAGGTTTAGGGTGGGTAGATTGTAAACACACTCTTGCAATGTGTCCAACTTTTTGACATTTCGAACAGATTTCGTTCAAAAATCGACAAGCATTAGCTCTATGTGAATTATCGCCACATCGAAAACATTTTCCCTTCAAATCTTCGAATGTAATTGTTCTTCCAGTAGGTGTCCTTTTAAATTGCGATTTGTATTGAACTGTGTTGACTACCGGCGTATTAATGACGTGTATTGTACTATTATCCTTCTTAGCTATTTCCATAAGTGATGCGGAATGGACTAATTCCGAATATTTTATTATGTGTTCATTTTGCAATATTTTTGTTCGAATTTCTCCATCGCGGATTCCTCGGATAAATTGTAGACTTAATAAGTTATCAGCAATCGATTTATTGCAATTAGAGCAAGTGAATTCACAATCTAGAGATAAATGTTTCAATTCGGAAGAATAATTAGTTATTGTTTCTCCTTCATGTTGTATGCGACTAATAAACGTATGTTGCCTCGCCCAAATACTTGGTTTAGGATCAATATAATTGCTTAGTATCATGACTAATTCATCAAATTGTAATTCGCAAGGATCTAGCGGTGCACAAAGATCATTTGCCTTCTGATGTAGTTCTGGTGATAAAGCTGTAAGTAATGTATAAATCCGCGACTCATTATCAGTGCACTTATTGAGTTTCAAGTACATGTCCAGGCGCCGGACAAAATTTTTGAATGTCTCATTCTCATGAAATGGTTGGAATGTCAGTTTTGGTGCAGAAGTGGAGCAGTGAACAGTTTGCGAATTATTACTGGGTGATGCAGATTGTTCTATACGCAGGGAATTTAGTTTTAACTTAATACGTAAAATGGTATCTTCTGTTGTGCTTCTTTCCTGAATTTCATTTTCTAAATCATTGTCATCAATAAGGTCTTCAATTTCCGATTGAGTGTTACAAAAATTTATTTCATAGGATTCGACATTTTTAAGGCGTGTTTGTAAATTCAATTCACTTACGTACTGTAATTGTCCGATTTGATTTTCTATACGCCTCAGTTGAGCGCGGATAGACGTTCGTGTCCTTTTTAGTTTGTTAATATTATTTCTTTCTGTGTTCATTTTTCCTCGGATCTTTTGTCGGATCATAAGCCCTTAACAACTATATTCCATCCAGAAAAAACACTACCTTCCATAAGTACTATGCGACTTTTTCACTATGCTCATTTCCTGTCCGGATTTAACTACACAATTGAGTACAGGAATACCCAAGAAAATGCTAATGCAGATTATTTGTCCCGTTTTCCAATAGATTTTCCAGAACACGATGTCGACCAACATTACATTTTTCAACTACAACAAATACACACTATAGCTATCGGCCGAGATAAAATATTGGACGAAATAGATAAGGACTCTGAGTACACAAAATTAATTAAAGCCCTTGAGACTGGCACTGACTTAAAAAAATTTGGCTACAATAACAATGAATTGACCTTACATGATGGGCTTATATTTAAAGGGGCCAGATTAATGATTCCGGTGTCATTAAGGAAGGATACTCTAAATGAACTTCATAGCGGACATATTGGCATGTTTAAAATGAAGCTTCTAGCAAGAAGCTACGTATACTGGAAAAACATTGACACTGCAATTGAAGAACTTGTCAACAATTGTCGAGAATGTAGATTGAAACAAAACGAGCCTGCAAAGGCTCCACTTCATCACTGGGAACAAACCACTACACCTTGGCAGAGAATCCATATCGATTTTGCAGGCCCAATTGACAATAACTTCTTGTTCATATTAGTCGATGCGTACTCCAAATGGGTTGAAATTGTTCCTACAAAAACGATTACTTGAACTTGGTGTATTAAAACATTGGAAGATATATTTTCTAACTTTGGCCTACCGTATTCCATAGTCTCCGATAATGGAAGACAATTCACATCCAATGAATTTGAAAACTTTTTGAAGCATCACAATATTCAACATAATAAATCGGCTCCTTACCATCCCGCCACCAATGGTCAAGCTGAAAGATATGTTCAGACTATCAAGAATTGTTTGAAATCGATGCGCAATGAGAGGGGAGATATATACAGTAAATTACGTACAATTAAAACACAACTGACACAAATTCCCTACCGCAGTACTGGACTAAGCTCATATGAAATGATGTTTGGCAGGAAAGTCAGGACTCAACTTCTGGCTTGCTTTGGTAAGCTTGAGGTTGCCACGCCCCTTCACCCAAACCCCATTACTGCCGATAAACAGATGAGAACATGTGTCATTGGTCAACGAGTTCAAGCCCGGAATTACGTACAGGGTGGTGATAAGTGGGTTTTCGCAACTATTCTGAAGAAACTGGGAAAACTCCACTACCAGCTTAGAACTGAACAGGGTGAGACGTGAAAAAGACCAGATATTACCATCCAATATACGGAACTCTTAGATTAAGGGGGAGGACTGTCATATATACTCTTTTCTATAGTGCCCATGAACAATTTGAGGGAGATTAAGCTTGTCACCTGTCTAAATTGAATGATTATTATTATGAGATTATGATGAAATAAAGAAATACGAAAGATACTATTTTTTTTTATTATTTAGACTATTTTGGATATCCAAATGTAATTGACAAATACTTTCACAAGACAACGTGCCCCTACGGAAACCAAATTGATTAGCAGGTAAAATATTATTTTGTTCTACATAGAATTCTAACCTCTGTTTTAACAATTGCTCAAAGACTTTACCAACGCAAGATGTAAGGGTAATTGGGCGATAGGAATCTGGGTTCATTTGAGGTTTATTTGGCTTTAATATCGGTATTAGACAATCTGACTTCCATGATTGAGGTATAACATTGTACAACCATAAATTATTTAAAATTTCCAAAAAAAATTTAATCCATTTTTATTAAGTTTTTTTAACATAATGTAAGGAATGCCATCCAGACCAAAAGCGGTATCTTTTCTGGAGTACAAAGCTGACAATAGTTCTTGAGATGAAAAAGGCTTAATTAAAAAATTGTATTCTGGGTTAACATCGTTATCAGGAGACAAATTTGATTTATTGTTGACATGATCTGGAGTATACTTCTGCAGAAAATCAAAGACCCAACTATCATTTTTACTATTATAAGAACATGTTTCGTTGAATTTCCTAATAAAATTCCAGATTCTTGACAAAGGAGTACATCGATTGAAAGAATTGCACAATTCAACCCAACTTTTGGACCTCTCAGTTTTTAAGGTTAGTTTTTTAAAAGCTTGTAATTTTTTAAATTCTATAAATGTTTGATCTGAGGGATTGTTTTTAAAGTTCATGTAGGCCAACTAAGATTTTTGTACTGCTTCCAAGCACTTATTATTCCACCATGGAAGGGGTGATTTCTTAGAATTACGACTAGAAGAAATATTAAAACCAGTGTTGCGGGAAGAAGAGACAGAAGAGTTATTACTGGATGAGGACTTACTAACGGCAGACTGCAAAATGTTACAAAAACTACTATAGGCTTCTAAAGGAGTTAAATTTTGATAATTTAAGTTAGCCAATTCTAAATCTACAATTTCACTATACATTTTCCAATCTACCATTTTAAAATTTGGGTAGATGGGCAAATGTATGTTACCATTATCATTTGCTGAATTATTTACAAAATTGTTACTAATAAAAACTTTAATAATCACAGGAAGGTGGTAACTACCAAGTAGATCATTATGGACAGACCAATCACAGGAAAGAGCCAAAGATGGAGATACCAAAGTCAAATCTAAGGCATTTGGACGCCAAGTCAAAGAGCCAACAGTTGTAACTTCTCCACTATTTAACAAAACCAAATTATTATTGTCAATAGTCTCTAAAATGTCTCTACCTCTCTTATCAACAGAATGACATCCCCATGATGTGTGATGAGCATTAAAGTCACCAGAGGCCCTACCATCACGTGTTATAGCGATTCAAGTTAAGCTGTTAAAAAGAGACGCCGCTATAGACCGTGTGAGATTAAGTTAAAAAAAAATGAATAAAAAAAAAGAAGGTAGAATACTAAAAAAAAGTATTTTAATCTCATTTAAAAAATAATCATAGAACGATTTAAGCAAATAAGAAGAATGTCATGGAATAACATTTATTTAAACATTTATCAACATAATTTAGTTGAACATAAAACTATCCAAAATAACTTCATTTACTTAAACATTTAGTAAAATGGTGTGGAGCTATCCAAAATAACCTTATTAAAACTTTTTTTAATATCAAGTAACAAAGCAAGGTATACACTTTACTAATTTAATTCTGGGTTCGATAAAATAAGATCATATTGTACCTATATACCAACACACAAGCGGTACATAGTATGTCTTCCTAACATGTACTAAATAATTGTATACTTAGCTTAGGTCCGTGCGGTGCGGTGGGTCAGATTTTGACGATTAAGTTGGTTTTTGAAAGTTAGTTGGAGTTTTTGAAGGCGCAACTTTTGGTGGTGAAAAAATTGAAATCGCTTCGGAGCTTGGGAAGATATTGAACTTTTTCAATATTTTCTCACTCTTAACTTTTTCTTTTTTTTCTCCATACATTTGGAGGGTTTTTGCCGGTGAGTTGTTAGAAGATCGTCGAGGTAGCAAAGTGTCGGGCACCCCTATCTCGGTTTTCGAGATAGCTGTGCGCGCCTTTCTTCTGGATTGGTCTCCGCCCTTTTCAGGGCGAGCACCTCCCTGGTAGGAACCAGGTGGGAGAGGTCGAGGGAGTCCTCCACCTTGTCGTTGTTCGACGGATTGGCGGTTTTCGCCAAACTTTCGAACAGCGTCCAGGGACAAACTCGATTTTCTCGAAGTTGGAGTGGGGGTGTCGATCCCCGGTGTAGGTAGTGGGCTTCACTAGTGGACCAACTTGTGCCGCGAAGTCTCGCAGGCGCCACTTTTGAAGCCGTTTGGGGGGTAGGGCAAAACCTAAGTTCAACTTAGGTTTTGTGTTTTTTCCGCGAAATCGGAGTTCTTTGGGGAAGTTTGGGGGTATTTCGTGTCGTTTGGGGGAGTGCTCCCCCTTTTCGACTTTTGGGGGGTTTTGGTCGGGTAGGTGCGCTTCAATCGAGGCGGCTACTCTGCCAAGTCCTGCGTTGTTTTTTCTTGTTTTTTGGCTCTCCCTAGGCGCTAGTGGCGCCGGGGTTGAGTCATGGCTTCAGCAGGGAACCGATTTGGTCTCTTAGGAGACCAAACGCTAGGGGGTGAGACCCCCACCGGTTCCAGAAGCGGGAGTGCGTGCCGTAAGCGGCCGAGTTCGGAGGAAAGAGGGCCCTCTAGCTCAGGTTCGGGCGACGAGGGATCCAAGGGAGCGAAGAGAAAGAGTGCGAAGGGGGGTAAGACCCCCAAAGCAGGCAAGCCAGTCTCAAGTGGAACTTCCACAAACTACAGGGTGGATATTTCCAGAGGCTCAGATGCCTCCTACGAGGAGGAACTAGACATAGACGTGGCGGAAACTGGGAGTCCGACGTCCGCCAGGGTGCTGAGACACCCAAGAAATATCTTCTACAAGGACGATTCGACATCGGCGTCCGAAGGAGAGGGAGAAATGGTGGAGGAGCTGCGAGAGCAGCAGGAGGTGGTGCGGACGGTTCTACTGGGGATGGCCGGCAAAATGAACCCGGCGGACCGCAGATGTATCGAGGGGGCCGTCAGGAAGCTTGGAGGGGTCGCCAACAAGTTGGAGGGCAAACAAAGGGGGAAAACCGGGAAAAAGCCCCCTGGGCCCAAAGGGGGAAAGAAGTCCCCTGATGCCGGATCTGAGGCCAGAAAATACAAGGAGGCACTCGACCGCCTCCGTACAGAAATGGAAGGTCTCAAGGAAGAGAACAAGGCGCTCAGGCGCCAATTCGAAGAGACCTCCAAGAAGGCGGCAGCGATGCGGAGAACAGCATCCTCAATGGAGAAGCAGGGGGTAGGCCAGGGACTCACCATGGAAACCCTGGGCGAATTTTTAGAGGAGTTCCGGCGCGACACACTGGCCGCGGTGAGATCGGTAGTGGACGCAAGGGTGGAGGGCCTGGAGAAGGACGGACGCCTCCTTCAGGAGAGAAGTCACCGACCTCCGCTGGCGGCGGATAGAAAAAAGACCGCCCCCCGCACAATGGCGGGAAGAGAGGCAAGAGAGGCCGCAGAACGCCCATCGGCAGCCGGGGCAACAGCGGCTCCGGCACAGGCGGAACAAGGGTCTTGGTCGACGGCGGTCAGGAAAAAGGCCCCAGCTAAACTGGCGAAGGAGGCAGGCCAGCCTGCAGTAGGGAGACCCGGGCAAAAACCGGCTCAGCCTAAGCCAGCGGTGCCGAAGCTGGTGGCACCAAAAACGGCGGCGGTGATCCTGGCCATCCCCGAGGAGGCGGTGAAAAAGGGGACAACCTACGCGGCGGCCATCATAAAGGCCCAAAAGGAGATCGGACTGGGCGAGCTTGGCATATCTGATGTCAAGATCAGAGTCACCCAGTCCGGGGCGCGCCTAATAGAGGTGGGTGGCGAAGACAGCGGGGCCAAAGCAGATGGCCTCGCCAAGAAACTGACGGAGGTACTTGAGGGGATGGCCTCAATCTCCAGGCCCTGCAAAATGGCAGACATCAGAGTCAGCGGTCTTGATGACTCTACGGGGCCCAGCGAGCTGCGAGCCGCTATTGCTGGGAAAGGAGGTTGCCCACCCGGACAGGTAAGGGTGGGCGAAATAAGAGTGGGCCCCGGCGGCCTCGGCACCGCGGTCGCGCAATGCCCGGTGGAGACGGCAAAGAAGCTCGCCATAGAGGGCAAAATACGGGTAGGGTGGACGGTAGCCTCCATCAGGGTGCTGGAGCCCCGCACCCTGAGGTGCTACCGATGCCTGCAGCCGGGGCACACCGGGGCGCTCTGCCCAGCCGGTGTTGACAGGAGCGCCCTGTGCTACAGGTGCGGTAGCGAGGGGCACAAGGCGGCGTCCTGCAGAGCGGATCCGAGCTGCTCCCTCTGCAAGACATTGAAGCGCCCACACGGGCACATCATGGGGGGCAAATCTTGCAAGCCCCCCGCGGTTAAAGGGAAGCCCCTCCCAAGGGCTTTCGGAGCGCAGCGCGCGCAGGCCCCGGCGGCCATGGAGGTCGTTGATACGGTCCAGTAATGTCCACAAGACCGTACAACGTCCTCCAGGCGAATGTGAACCACTCCACAGGTTCGCAGGACCTGCTGATGCAGAACCTGGCGGAGTGGTCGGTGGACCTCGCCATCGTGTCGGAGCCCTATTGTGCCCCTCTGCGGGACAACTGGGCTTCGTCATCAGACGACACGGTGGCGATCGTGGTCCCTACGACGGCAGTCGGCGCCCCTCCCCTAACATTAATCGAGCGGGGAGAGGGGTATGTGGCCGTCGGTTGGGCAGGGATTGCGGTGGTGGGCGGGTATTTCTCGCCCAATCGACCCCTCCGGGAGTTTACGGAGTGGGTCGATAGGATGGGGCGCGCCATCGGGAGAATGGCCCCCAGAAAAGTCCTCCTGGGGGGGGACGTAAACGCCAAACACCAGGCGTGGGGGTCCCTCTCGGACGACCCGAAGGGGGTCGTCATGGCGAACTGGGTGGCAGCGATGGGGCTGGCGGTGCTAAACACCGGCACCGCCTTCACCTGTGTCAGGGGAAGCGGCGGCTCGCGCGTCGACGTCACCCTGGCAGCCCCATCTCTGGCACCCAAAATCACGGCGTGGCGCGTCCTGTCGGAGGAGGAGTCCCTGTCGTACCACCCCTACATCAGGTTCGAGGCCAACCTGAGGGGTGGATCTGGTGGGCGCCCAGAAGGGGGGACGCAGTCATGTTTCCCCAAATGGGCCCTCACCAGGCTGAACAGGGACCTGGCGGAGGAGGCGGCGGTGGTGGAGTCCTGGAAGATCCAGGACGAGGACTGGGGGCAGCACCGAACAACGGAGGAGAGGGCGGGGCGAGTCAAGACGGCCTTCACGGCGGTCTGCAGCGCCTCCATGCCCAGGGTAACTGGTCGACCTGGTAGGACCGCCGTCTACTGGTGGTCCGACGAGATCGGGTCGATCAGAGCCGCTTGCATTCGGGCGAGGAGGGCGCTGCAGAGGTGTCGCCGGCGGCGGACAAGAGTGGACGGCGAGGAGGGGACTCTCGAGGCCGCCTACAGGGAGGCGAAAAGGCGGCTCAACCTGGCCATCCGGCAGGCGAAGGATGCGGCCTGGGGCGAGTTCTTGTCCAGCCTGGACAGGGACCCGTGGGGCCGCCCTTACCGCATGGTCAGGGGGAGGATGAGGGGCCAAGCTCCGGCCACAGACTCCATGGAGCCGGAGCTCTTACAAAGGGTGGCTTCGGGTCTTTTCCCCGCCGTGCCGCCGGCCCTCCCGCCCAGGATGGTGCTCCCCCCAGTCCCCCTCGACCGGACGGCGGGGTTCGAGCCGGTCACCGCCGCCGAGATGGCCTCCGTCATCGACCGCCTAAAGGGCCACAAGAAGGCGCCGGGCCCCGACGGAGTCCCCGGGAAAGTCGTCCCCATCGCCGCGGAACACCTAGGGGAATTCCTCCAGGACACATATAGTCTGTGCCTGGAGAAAGGTGAGTTCCCCAAAACATGGAAAAGGGGACGACTGTGCCTGCTGAAGAAGGAGGGGCGCCCGGCGGACTCGCCGTCCGCTTACAGGCCAGTGGTGCTGCTCGACGAGGCCGGCAAGGGACTGGAGAGAATCATTGCCGGCCGGGTGACGCAGCACCTGGAGGAGGTGGGCCCGAACCTGTCTGACAGGCAGTTCGGGTTCAGGAGGGGCAGGTCGACGGTCGACGCGGTCCTCGCACTGCGGGCGGAGATTGAGAGGGCGGAGAGGCTGGGGCAGGGGGTTTTCGCGGTGTCCCTGGACATCCGGAACGCCTTTAACTCCCTGCCCTACGCCGTAATACGGGAGGCCCTCCGGTTTCACCAACTCCCCCCGTACCTCCGGCTCATTATAGAGAACTACCTAAAGGACAGGGTAGTGCTCTACGCCGATTCGCGGGGAGCCATGGTGGAGCGGGTAATGGTCTGCGGTGTTCCACAGGGGGCGGTTCTGGGTCCGCTCCTGTGGATTATGGCCTACGACTGGCTCCTCAGAGGGCGGCTCCTCCCCCGTGCAACGATAGTGTGTTATGCCGACGACACACTCATCGTTGCCAGGGGGAAAACATACGAGGAGGCCAGACGCCGGGCCAGAGAGACCGCGGAGGCCACAATCGGGCGCATCCGGGCCATGGGGTTGGATGTCTCGGTCGACAAGACCGAGGTCATTTACTTTCATGGCCCGAGGAGGGCACCCCCAGTGCGGGCGAGGGAGGTGGTGCTGGATGGGGTGAGGCTGCCGGTGCAGCCCCACATCAAGTACCTGGGGCTAGTGCTGGACGCTCGCTGGAAGTTCAGCGAGCACTTCCGCCAACTGGCCCCCAGGCTGCTAAAAGCCTCCCAGGCGCTGGGGAGACTCCTGCCAAATGTCGGCGGCCCAGGGTCCAACTGCCGCCGGCTCTTCGCGGGAGTAATTAAGAGCATGGCCCTCTACGGCGCGCCCGTGTGGGCGGACGCCGCCGCGGAGGAGGGACTGGCGCATCTGAGGCGGTCCCAAAGGACGGTCGCGGCCCGTATCGGTAGGTGTTACCGTACGGTGTCGCGAGCGGCGGCGTGTGCCATTGCAGGTACACCTCCATGGGACCTGGAGGCTCGTGTCCTACGGGAGGTGTACTTGCAAAGGAGGGAGGCGGGGGTGCGAGGAGATAGGCTCGCACCCGAGGAGGTCCGGCGGTTCCGGCTGGAGGCCGAGGAGAGAATGATGGGGGAATGGGAGGTGTCCCTCATCAACCCACCATATGGTGTACGCACTCTCGAGGCATTGGGTCCAATGCTTCGAGAGTGGCGAGCCAGGCGCCATGGGTCGGTGACCTTCAGGCTGGCGCAGGTGCTTACCGGGCATGGTTGCTTCGGTAAGTACCTGTGCCGGATTCGGAGGGAGCCGACCCCGTCGTGCCACCACTGCGGCGCTGCGGAGGACACTGCCCAGCACACTCTCGAGGTGTGTGCGGCGTGGTCTCCTCAGCGCGGCAGTCTTGTCGCGGCGATAGGGAGCGACCTCTCGCTCGCCGCCGTAGCGCGAGCCATGGCGACGAGCGAGAGGTCCTGGGAGGCGGTGGCCTCCTTCTGCGAGGACGTACTCTTGCAGAAGGAGGCCGCCGAGAGGCGGAGGGAGGAGGACCTAAACTCCTCCCTAATTAGGCGCAGGCGTCGGGGGGGCAGGTGGCGGCGTTACGCCACCCGCATCCCTATCTAGGGTGGGACCGTTCCCCCCTCCCTAGTCGACGCCATGGTGGAAGGGGCACCCAAGGAGGGTGTCCACGCCCCACGCGAAAACGCGCGAATGGGGGGAGAGGGTCTCTTCCCACCCTTCCCCGCTGGGAAGGGTTGGGTCAAGAGGCCAGTAGCGCGGGCGCTCGCGGGGGTCGCGAGCGGAGCGCTTGAGGAGGACCCTCGGGAACAGCATCCCCCGAGGGTAGGACCCTCACTCGGAAACTACGGGTGATAACGGAGTTTTCTCCTTTATCGCCCGGCGTGGCCGAGGGGGGGTCCGATGGGATGGCGACCGCGGAAGCCTTCCGGGAACTTTTGTTTCCGGGGGACTTCCGCGGACGCACATCCCGGTGAGGTGGGGGGGGGAAGGCCGCTAGCACACCCCGGCCGCCTCCGGCCTGCACGGGGCGGGGCAACCGCGCCGCCTGCGGTGGCGCCCGGGAACTTGTTCTTGAGACTTGTTCTTGGGTGATCATCGCGGGCGCGGAAGTCTCGTCCCGTGTGGGTCGGGGTCGGTCGGGGGGTGTGGTTTATTCCTTCCCTCACCGAAAGGGGGCCAGCGGCTATCAGGACGGGAGACCGGCAGTCGCATTGCACTTGGCCCTCAGGCGTGCGGGGTGTTCAGGGCGTCACGGTTCACCCCGTTGCTCCGTCCCTCACGGAGCATAGGAGAGGTCCGCCCACGAGCGCGGACCCACACTGGAGCGGGTTGCGGTCGATTCCGGCCAAGGGCCCCGCGACCCGCTCCAATGTGTATTGGGACGCCGCAGTTTTTAATGGGTAGGCCTCCAAGCCTTTACCGGGCACTAGGCCGGGTAGAGGCATGGAGGAGAGCCCCACATATCCACCGTGTTCTCCCGACACGGTGTGAATGCGTAAGGCATTTTCTGCGAAAACAAAAAAAAAAAAAAAAACAAAAAAAAAAGGTCCGTGCGGTGCGGCTGCTGCGAAGCAAGTGGGCCGAGTACGACCGGAGCACAGTCTTTTATAGGCGGTGACAAACAAGAGAGTCACATCGGACGATATTCTCTGACGTCATTCATTTGTCTCTATTTAACAATATCTTTCAAATTGACTATGAACTAATTATATCAAAAGAGATTTAAAGGAGGTTAACTAGGATATTAAGCTTTTAATTGCAAAAATAACTTAATAGGAACAAATTGTAAGGTTATGTATACAACACACATTGATTAAATTGGAGATATTAATGGATATATGAAAACAGAGTATAGATTACTTAAAGGTTGGTTTTTGCTTTGGTAAATTATATGATTCCTATTGAAAACAATTTGTCATTTACATACAAGAAAATCACTCAAACTATCAAGCAAAAGATGCTTTTCTGTAAGGTAAACAAGAAAACATGTGTAAAATATGTTTTTATTTAATTTTTTGCATTCACAATGCAATATTTCTATAAGATATAAAATACGGTTGTTTTTTACACACGTATTTTATATCTTATAGAAATATTGCATTGTGAATGCAAAAAATTAAATAAAAACATAATTATAGCTGGTTCCATCTTAATTGATTGTTTAATATTTGTAAAAATATTACTTTCAATGTTGAAGGTAGTTAGCGTTCAACATTGGTGGAACGATACTAGCTCATAGTAGAAGTTGGAATACGTTTGTAAAATTCGACACGTTTGCCAGCGTCTCGGTAGCTCAGCGGTCAGAGCAGTCGCCCGGATTGCGAAAGGTCGTGGGTTCGAATCCCATCTGAGGGCTCGGAGGCGTGGTTGTTTTTTACACACGTATTTTATATCTTATGTGTAAAATACTTAATTATCATACTTTATAGTTAATAAATCTAACACGGCCATACTGACTAGTACTTCGCTCTCGAAGTACATACGTTTGTTTAATTGTAATTGCTGTAACTATCTTAACCACAGTCATATCACATAATGAGAACTAATCGTCTTTTCACTTGTATCAAACTCATTTAATCAATAATAATTTCCCCTCTCTATTGCCTAGCCATGTAAACCCCTCATCCGCTGCTTATGAGTTAGGTTTACATCAAGCAATAGAGCGCCCAGCGGAAGGGATCCCGTTTACCTAGACATACTAATCCCGGCCACCCGCTGCCGGTGGGATAGATTAGTACCAAGCAAACGGTCGTCCAGCGGCGTTATTTGTCATCCCGTTTACCTAGACATACTAATCCCGGCCACCCGCTGCCGGTGGGATAGATCAGTACCAAGCAAACGGTCGTCCAGCGGCTTTATTCTATAAACCTCTATGCCTAGACATGTACAGTTCCATCATTTTATGATACGACTGTTTCACCAATTACTCAACTAATCATTTTCATTATCACCAATTACAAGTTCATTTTCATTATCATTATTTATAAGTTCATTTCATTATCACTATTTACAAGTTCATTTTCATTATCACTTTTTACAAGTTCATTTTCATTATCACTATTTACAAGTTTATTTTCTATAGAAGCATTTCATCTATGAAGTTATGTTCATTTCTAACACGGCCAGACTGACCAGTACTTCGCTCTCGAAGTACCCAATTTACTATATACTTTACTGGTTAGGAACACGATTTTTTTGTTTTTATATAATTTAGTCTCTTCATTTCATTTGTTCATAATAGGCATTTGTTTGACTGCCATTGGTCTCTGGCCTTGTCATACCAGTCCTATCACCTGCTGCGAGTAAATTTCAGAAAGGTATCAGGGCAGTGACCGACCAGCAGTTTTTTTTTCATAATAGCAAACCAAACAAATGACCATAAGAATCATTTCTTTCAAACAATGTCTATTCTTCATGTTGAATTAGCATATATTCAGAGGTATACGTAAATTAGGTCTTCTTCTACATTAAATTTATATATATATCCAAATTATTCAATTTTTTATTATCCTTTTACAGTGATAATTTTTATTATGAATAAGCATTGAGAACAGTCTCAATAAAATTAATAATCAACTGAAATCCCCTTAAAAGTATCAAATGAATTATATTATACTGTAATTAGTGTATTATGTTTTTTATTTAAATAATCTAACACGGCTAATGATGCTGAACAGAATCATTATCCTGCATTTTAACAAGCCGAACCTGTACTTGAGTTATATTTCCATTACAACCAATAATAACCTAGTTAGTGAAAACCCTGTTGACTTTTGCACAATAGTGTGTATTGATTGTTGCACTTTCCACAAACCGTTCGGCCAACCTGCTTTCCCAACGGTTGTGATGCTGCTCTAACCACGATCCTTGGCTACGGAGTCGATGTGCTTGCACCAACTTTCTGCGCCGTTGTCATTATTTTCTGGATCAAACGGTGACAATCCAACGTCATCTTCATGGTGATTACCAGCCACTGCATCACGAATAGCTTTTAACAAAGCCTCAAACACAGCGGGATCCATCTGTAAAGATAATCAAGTTAGTGTTGCTTAAAAGGGGTTCGAATCCCACTTCTGATGTGAGATTAAGTTAAAAAAAAATGAATAAAAAAAAAAGGTAGAATACTAAAAAAAAGTATTTTAATCTCATTTAACAAATAATCATAGAACGATTTAAGCAAATAAGAAGAGTGTCATGGAATAACATTTATTTAAACATTTATCAACATAATTTAATTGAACATAAAACTATCCAAAATAACTTCATTTACTTAAACATTTAGTAAAATGGTGTGGAGCTATCCAAAATAACCTTATTAAAACATTTTTAATTATCAAGTAACAAAGCAAGGTATACACTTTACTAATTTAATTCTGGGTTCGATAAAAAGATCAGATTGTACCTATATACCAACACACAAGCGGTACATAGTATGTCTTCCTAACATGTACTAAATAATTGTATACTTAGCTTAGGTCCGTGCGGTGCGGCTGCTGCGAAGCAAGTGGGCCGAGTACGACCGGAGCACAGTCTTTTATAGGCGGTGACAAACAAGTGAGTCACATCGGACGATATTCTCTGACGTCATTCATTTGTCTCTATTTAACAATATCTTTCAAATTGACTATGAACTAATTATATCAAAAGAGATTTAAAGGAGGTTAACTAGGATATTAAGCTTTTAATTGCAAAAATAACTTAATAGGAACAAATTGTAAGGTTATGTATACAACACACATTGATTAAATTGGAGATATTAATGGATATATGAAAACAGAGTTTAGATTACTTAAAGGTTGGTTTTTGCTTTGGTAAATTATATGATTCCTATTGAAAACAATTTGTCATTTACATACAAGAAAATCACTCAAACTATCAAGCAAAAGATGCTTTTCTTTAAGGTAAACAAGAAAACATGTGTAAAATACTTAATTATCATACTTTATAGTTAATAAATCTAACAACCGCGTATAGCGGTATCTCACTTTGACAATCGAAACTGAATCGCGCTAGGAGATGATGGTAGGCCCTCTGCAAATATAAATGGTTCGGGAATAGATTTGAGTAAAGATTCAAACTTAAATTTATCAAAAGTTGGTGTACAATTTGTTAGACAATAAAAACTTACAATACTAATTTCTTTATTATCAACATTAATTTTTACACAAATGTTTTGTAGGCAGTTATCATAGTATGTTTGTATGTTATTGTATTTTATAGTATTATGAATTAAAATAGCTACACTATTATGTTTGCTCCCAATATCTAGTCGTTCTAGTTTGTAACCTTTAATACTAAACTGTTTATTAGGCTGTAGCTAGGTTTCGGATAGTATAGCAACATGTATATTATTTTCGTGGAGGAACTGTATTAATAACAACTTATTGCTGATTATGCTTTGGGCGTTCCATTGCATTATATTGATATAATCCATTATTTGATAGTAGTATTATTATTTCTGAATGAAATAACAGGATTTCTTTAATTGATGTATGGTTAATTGGATTATCTTTTTGGTTAAAATAATTTTAGTTATAGCACTTGTAATGATGTTCATAAATGTATCAGATTTGGTTAAATTTTGAATTTGGGTTTCCAGTGTTTTTGTATGTAAATGTGGAAAGGACGATTCATTAAATAATGATGAATAAGTCATAGATTTGGATTTTATTTTGCTTTCCTCAATTTTTTCTTTCTTTTTAGGGCAAGTATTTGAAATGGCAATGTGGTTACCACCACAGTTGGCACATTTGGCATTTTTGTGATCTTCTTTACAGTTTTTATAATTGTGACTTTCAGAACAAATCGAGCATACCTCAGCATTCCTACAATATTTAGCGATGTGACCAAAACGCAGGCAATGCAGACATTGTTTTACAGGCGGAATATATACTTTTACTTCATGTCTCCAGGAGTCCAAATACACCAACTGAGGCATTTCAGTGGAAAGTCAAGCGAAAGTGACGGCGACAGTCTGAGTGGGCTGATACGAAATCGTGCCATTATCGTTCCGCACTCTTCGCATGAAGCGTCGGACTTGTATGATGTTACGTGAACTGCCGATCAGTGAGAATATTCGCTGATTTGAAAGACCTAATGGGACTGAAGTCAGAACTCCAGTCACCTCTGTATCAGCTGCGGGAATAGTGGCCTTTAAAGAAAGCTCGTCCAAAACTTTTGAGTTGTTAAGAAATACGTTGGCATTATTTGGCACATCAAACGTGATAGCAACTCTGAATTTATTTACTGGCCGCAGGTGTAATACACCTGTGACACAGAGTTTCCTTATGGCATTGGAGATAGCCAGCCTATCCTTATCAGAGAAAGATTTATTTTCCACAGAAAGAGAAAGAAATACAACGTATTCATTTGTTTTGCCACTTTCTGGGTACTTCCTAGAGTACCCAGGGACCTTGTAAATTAAATACTTCCTGGTGTCATCCTCTAAATCCGAAATTTCAGAGGAGTCCGTGGAGATTCCCGCCACTACTCGCCCATCAGGAGGATCCTTTTTTGGAAACGTATGAACAGTTATCATAAAATTGCTGGCTTTTTCGGAATATTCCGTGAGCTAAAATCTCTACCACCAGAAGAAATTTTGAAAAATCTGCAACCATAGTAAGCACTTACACAGATGATATGGAGGACAGTCTGAGCGACGCATTAGTGCAGTTCGGTGCAATGCTCAATTCTGATGTGACTAGTATTATTGACAGCAGGAATCATGAGGCTTTAGAAATGCAGGTTTACAAGCTGTTGATAAATAATTCTTTACAACCTTATTTCCTTTACGCAATTTATTAGCTTATTTGATTTAAAAAATTGCTTTACGCATTTATTTGTCTCTCATGATCACCAACTGCAGTGGTGAACGATCTTTCTCAACATTAAAACGTGTTAAAAATGAATCGAGGAACACGATGAGCCAACAACGTCTTAATCACCTCACTTTAATGAATATTGAACATGATTTACTCAGAAAAGTCGATAACAACAGAATTATTTAGTAGTTTATCCAAATTAAAACAAAAAAAGTTTGTTTGTAACAGTTTTGTTTCATTTAATACCATAAACTCAATAAGTACCTAACCTAAAACAGTCTAAGGGCCCCTTGATAGAATTTGCTACAGGCCCCGCGCTGGCTTAATCCGGCACTGCGTAAGGCAAACATTTTTTTTTGCACTCGTTCAAGCTGATCTGGATATATACCATACATGGGATCTCATATGGGAGTGGCATATTCTAATTCTGCTCTATCTGATGAGTTGAACAAATGTATGTTTGTAGAAGGGCGTTTAAAGTCCTTTGTAGCCCGAATCACAAAACCATACAACCTTCAAGTTTTATTATAGATATTATCTATGTGCAAAGCTAGAGTCAGTTTTGCGTCCATTATTACACCTAGGTTCTTGATGCTTATTCGTGCGCAGTTACTGGAACTGCCATCGGAGGCGTCCCCGGGTGGTGGATTGGGGAACGGCCTCCAGTTGTGGGGGCCGCCGGTCTGCCCGGCGCGGACCAAATCCAGTAGAACCCATCTGGCGTCCCGGACGTTTTCCTGGTTGGGGACACTAGAGGGACTAGGATCTCTCCCAGTATTTTGGTCGCGGACCTACTGGTCCGTTTCGCTTCGCGAATTTTGAAGGCTCTGGGTCGGCGTTCTAGACATACTCTGGGTAGCGGAGGCGCAATTCGGGCTTGACCGGCGTTCCGGATAGGTCGGGTAGCGGTGGTGCGAGTGGGGGCGGTGGGTCCGTTTGCTTATGGTGGTCATAAGCTACGGACACGTGAAACTCCCACCAACTGTCGGCCAACCCGGAACCCCACCTTGGACGGGGCCGGGGGGCTCCAATCCTAAGCCAGTTACTCGGCGAGGGGATGAGTGGCTGTTGGGTATACAGTTACAAGGTAGCCCCTGGAGCAGGGTACCGGCGGACCCCCTGCTTCACAACACTACGCTTACCTGGGTATGGTGCCTCTGCCCAGGCGGACCTTTTAAACGCAACCTTACTCGTGGGAACTCGTAATCTATGAGTAAGATAAATTGAAGTTATGTTCGCTCGTATTATGTCATATTAAAAATGAATTATTGAGTATTGAGTATTACTAGATGGCAGTTTCAGGGTATTTTCACCAACAATCACAACTTTGCAGCTAACAAATCCAACAGAACTCCCTAGATGACAAGAACGTTTCGTATCTCAAGATTTAATATTAGTCGTGGGAGGCAGTTTTGCATAGAACTAACTGAATGTGGTCCATTAAAAGTTTTGGCGAATTTGAATTCAAGTAGAGTGTGTATTCGCTCTTTAGGCACTCACCGGGGAGTAGGTATATATTTTTTACAAATAACGATATTCTAGCAAGTTTTAATGTTTTACATCGTGCATCATTTCATAATATTGTAATAAAAATAGTGTAGGAAGTAAAGTATTTATAATCGGACATAAACAGGCAACTTTCTTAAAAAACATATTTACATATTAAAACACCGTGATCACATCCGAAAAAAGTAAAGATTAAATACATTTGTATATATATGTAATAAAAGACATAAAATTTACTAGAACTATTCCACTTTAATATTAACGAGTATTGTGTTAAGTTTGCTTGAATAATGTAAATTCGCCATTGTGAACCATGTGTTATCTTTAAGTATTCAGAAAACACATTTGCAATTTTCAAAACAATGCCATTTAGTACTGTTGTCATACGAAGTAATATATTCCGTAGTCTAGTCTATGCTGTTTTTAGTCGACCACAGAATAATTTCACGGACGGTCTCGTAAGCAATACACAGCGGTACTTTTAAATGGCTTGTTCTTTTCTTCCCCAAGAAATCTATTTTAAAGGTTAACAGGCAAAACTTTTAATTTTCCTCATATTCTTAATTACCAAATAAAAAAAACTTTCTTTAGGTTTTTTTAAGTTATCGCATAACTCGATGCTACAAAAAATTATCTGTATGTATATTGGCAATTTCTAAACGTTTTCTCTGTTTGATTAGTATACATAACAAATTATCCTAGTTTACTCAGACATCAAGCTTTATTATTTTGTTTAGGTTCTCAAAAAAAAATTAAAATAAATATCAAATAAAAAAATATTATTTGTGATTAATGAAAACGCAACCACTTCTATTTATACTTATCGCTCATTTGGTGCAACAGTGACGCAATTACACTTTTGGTCAAAATTACATTTCTGAAAAACATCGACAGAATTGTATTTCTTCTATTTGTCGCTGGAAGTTATATGAACCTTAGAAAAATATACGTACCTATGTCATATTTAGTCATATTTTAAGGTAATGCAAATTTAAAAAAGAAAATGTATT
Organism: Calamotropha paludella; assembly: GCA_927399485.1. Lineage (NCBI taxonomy): Eukaryota > Metazoa > Arthropoda > Insecta > Lepidoptera > Crambidae > Calamotropha > Calamotropha paludella. The sequence goes on along the minus strand of OV656815.1, from coordinate 12,000,186 downwards.
TAAAATCCCTACCTCAAAGGAGATCGATAAGATAAGAAAAATGACCAGCCTAGAAATTTTTAAAAACAATTTTTTTTGAATAGCATGAACCTTATACGTAAAGAAAATACAATACATTTTCCAGAAATGTCTTTTATTCTTTTTTAGAACACAATTCAAATAAGTATGCAACATTATAAGATATTTTGAGTTTTTAGCCTGCAATAAATTAAAACTCACAAGAAAAATGAAACAAAATATTTAAAAATAACCAAAGATAATATTGCTTAGAGGAGACATCTCCTGACTGTATTTTCACTCTTATAATACTACTAGCGACACGCCCCGGCTTCGCACGGATGCAATGCTCTACTATATTATGCATGTATTATACATATAAACCTTCCTCTTGAATTACTATATCTATTAAAAAAACTGCATCAAAATCCGTTGCGTAGTTTTAAAGATTTAAGCATACATAGGGATATGGGGACAGAGAAAGCTACTTTGTTTTATGCTATGTAGTTATTATTTTCATGATGAATGGCAATGATGTAGCCCTTGGGTATCCAGATATTCCTTAGTATAGGACTTGGCTTGTTTTTATTGGTAAACATCTAAAGTTATAAAGCGTAGGTACTGAAGAGTAGTAAGGCGGGGAAAGTCTGTTAAAAATCGCTTGATATATTTTGAATACGACTGCTCAAGATTAAAAAAGTATTATTTTACTATGAGCGCATTATTTTAGCACGATGAATTTTTGATATGTTGTTCTTTAGACGTTAGCAAATATATATGTTATGGGCCAAGTGATTAATGCGGGCAGTATGAATAATGCCCAGCCAAATCTAGACAAGTGATTAATTACAATCTAAACTCACCTATTTATCACATTGCCCGGGCATTATGAATATGGCTACATGATGATCGGGCATTGTGATTAATAGGTAAATTTTTACGTGGTGCGCTGCGGTGCGGGGCCGGAAACAAACACGTGACGCGCGCTAACCAATCAGAGACCGAAACGGGGCAGCGCGTGCAATAGCCGCACGATGCCACTTCGGCTCATTGTTTTGATTTGATTTAGGTTAGGTTACTAAACCATAAAACATGTTTTTATTTTTAATCTACCCGATAATTGATTTCATTACTTGTAATGCTCGGTCTATCTAACTAAGTATTCATTTGAAAGTATTAAACATGCTTTACATCACTCTGCCCAATAGACACTGGGCATTATTCATAATGCCCGAGCAATGTGATAAATAGGTGAGTTTAGATTGTAATTAATCACTTGGCCCATAACATATACACATAAAAATTAAACTGCTATAAAGATGCGCTCATGTCTGAAAAAAAATGATAATGCAAAAAATAGGTACAATTTTCCCAAAAAGCCATTTTGACTTCAGTTTGTTGATTTATTTCGAGAGCATAACTTAATTATTTGGACTTTTAATTTAATTTAGCATAAAGTTAGTGTCCTGTATTTTACAAAAAAAAAAAGAAAAATATAGAAAACATATTATTAAATTTTTGGTCAAATTGGGGTCAATTTCCATAGCTTATCGATACCCTTCCGTCTTCTTCAAAAACACAACATTTACAATTGCGTCAGTGTTGCACCAAATGAGAGATATATAGTTACGGATGTTAAAAAATATAATGTTTAAGTCTACTTGAGAATTGGATTATGATCAGATTATTCAATCTCTTTTCGGTGGAGTCAAGTAGACTGTTCCAATTTCTCTTATATTTGACTTGCAGCGAGCACTTAGTGCTAGGTTCGATTGAACACATCACTGATTCTGTTTCAAACTGGAATTGCTATTTGTGAAACGTAAAAAGCGCGACAGACAGAACGTATGTCACTTATTTGCTGTTAGATCTAAAAAGATGAATTAAATATATGTAATTAGATCAGAAAGAGGCGTACAAAAGACATAACTGTTATATGTTATAAATATTACAACTTCAGACACTATTTTATCTTATGTACTCAAAAGGAGTTCAAATTTATATACCTTCAATATTGTAGACATTTACACACATACCCTTTAAGGGCTAACTGTACACTATTAATTCTACAGCAGCTGCTCATATAGATATTGATTAAGAGTTTTTTAGCCCGCTACTATCATATTTTAGATCTATCGGTGAACATCTCGCGCTTCCCTTGCACTGTGCAAGGAATTTTATAGTGTTCATTTACAATGAATTATTTCTTTAAGATATAAAATGCGCCTGTTAAAAAACAGCTACGCCTCCGAGCCCTCAGGTGGGATTCGATCCCACGACTTTTCGCTATCCGGGCGAGCTGAGTTACCGAGACGCTGGCAGACGCTTCGAAATTTACAAACGTATCTTCTCCTATGAGCTGCAATCTTTCCACCAATGTTGAACGCTAACTACCTTCGACATCAAAAGAAATATTTTTACAAATATTAAACATTCGATTAAGATAAAACCAGCTATAATAATGTATTTTTATTTTCTGCATTCACAGTGCAATATTTCCGATAGTTGCCTTTAGGAGAGACTGGATTATGGCTAATATTATAACATCACGTACGTTTTCTAAATAACCTTAATGTTTATCATACATTAAATTATTGTTATTGATACCAAAAGAACTTTATTTAGGTGAGACTTGTAGTTAATGGAACTATAATAAATTAACATGAAGAATTTTACAGCTCGCTATGTATAGAAAAAAAATAAAAAATTGAAAGAAAGTTTTGGGGTAAAAAATGTGGTTATTGGCTATTAGTAACAATATATTAGATTTTTTTCAATTCATTAAATCTGAACGTAAACAAAAACAATTAAACATAATATTAGGAATAGGACTTAGTGACTACGCCACTTTTGGCATTTTTTCGAGCAGACATAAACAGTATGAACAAAACATATGGTCAAAATCTATTTCAACTGATACAAAATTTCATTAATTATGTAAAAAAAAATATTCCAAGGTATGTGCTTTAATAAAAGACTAGCATATTATAAAAAAATATGCACAAGAAACCGGTAAAATAAAATGTAATGATATATACATACAAAAAGTAATGATAATTATTAAATCCAATTAAGAATCGCGTACATCTTCGAAGATTTATTTTCTAAAGTACCACTTAAATCATAAAGAAACTTAATTTCTCTTTTAATTGTAATAGTTCTCGTGGAGTCAATAGTGTCAATAACTGCAATAGTACCTTAATTTTTCATATATTATTAACGACATAATTAAAAAACCATTCATAAATATAAAATCCCATAACCCCTGTGAGGCATTTCAATTGTTGTGAAATCGATAATCACTTTCATTGCTTTATGACTTGCCATTTATATTAAATAAATGTATTAGATAGATGAGGGAATTGTGCAAATATTGTGTAATGCGCCAAAACCTCAATTCAAATCTGACCCCATTTTTCCAGCTTTAAGATATCTTTAGGCTTTGAAACATTTTTATATGGAAAATTGTTCGTTTTTCTTCATAATAAACAATACAGCTTTACCAGAGGCAGATGTACCACGGATGTTAGGAATGCACTTTTGAGACACATTTTGATGCCTGAGATAAAACACTGCCATCAGTATTTTTATTGGCCTCTCGAAGGCATTTAATTGTGTCAATCCCGATAGATCATTAAAAACTGTCCAATCTCTCAACCAATACTCTAATATCAAATTGCTACTATTTATAAACTAACCGCGCAACGATTCGACAACTTGGCGGTTTTGTATGAGGCTAATTAACGAAGGTATGTTTTTCAAATAGAATTGTCTTTAACTTCTCATCATATTCACCAAACCTTACTATTTAATTCTGCAATTATCTTCTAATTTTTTATCAAATTATATTTGTATATTGAGTAAGCAAAATAATATTAATATGATACTTAATAAAATATTTCTCTCTCATATACTTGCAACGCCATCTCTGGTGTTGTCCAGGTACTTATCAAACATCTTTTTATAGGTACCTACTTGTATCAACGGCAATAGCTTGAAAGAGTTAACACCAAGCTTTTTCATATTTCGTGGTAAGGAAGAAAATTTCCATTTTCCATTCACTGTGTAATCAGCTATCGTAGAAAGCGGTAAACTTTAACTACTATTTGGCACACTTTCAAACGCCTATCGTGCCTGCCATGGGCTATTTAGTTTCTTTTTTTCGCCTTTTAAAGTTCGATTAAAACATGCATTCGCTTTTGTGCTTTATTCATGTATGCGCTGCTCTTGAATGAATTTTCAGAAAGGCGTGTACGCAAATAGAACTGAGAGCGTGCGTACTGTTTAAAATAGAAGAGATAAATATAACAGTAAACATCGTCTCTTTTTCAACAGCTTGTTCCCTACTCAAACCAAATGAAATTGAAAAAATACTAAACATAAAATAGGACAAGTGCTAGCCTGGCTTGCACACTAAGGCCTGCTTTCATTTTTTTAAGTGGAAATTACGTCCATCACAGGAAGTATTTCAAACTTTTACCTGCTTTTTCTGAGTAGGTAGTGTGTTTTCAGTAGCCGTCAAATCAGTTCCCTAAACGAGAAAACTACATTAATATTGTTTTTTTTAGGGTGAGAGTGAGTAGACAATAACAGAGTCAGCAAACACAAGCTAAGTCGAGCTTTGAAGGATTTTAACATAATGCATTTATATGAAAGATCATAGATAACGAAAGATAATTCTAACTTCTAATTACAAATTGTTTGTAATTGAAAACAATATATGTGACAAGCTTGTTTCTTATAGTTAAATAAAGCTCATGACCATCATAACCTTTAAAATAACAATTTTTAGATTATCTCCAGAGATTAAAATTTAGTTTTATTTTTATTCCCCACACATAACAATCCGTGGTGGTCAGGTATGACTTCTAGCTGGCCCGCTGAGTTCTCCTCTCAAGTCTGGTTTACTATAAACCTTATCTAATCACGTCTGTTGATGGTATAAGACAAAATATTATCGATGCGGCGCATTAAATGCGAAGGTGTTTAACTAGTGGTGTAGTTAAAAATTAAAATTGTTTTTGAAACAGAGACTCTGACATACTTGCTGTAAAAATAATAAAGGTTCTTTTGTATTTGCATTGTTTTGTTTTACGCCTAGGCTAAACACCATTATTTCGTACTACTACTTGAGAGCCTTTCACCTAAGTATTTTTCTATGAATTCTGATAATAAATACCCTTGAATATTATAGGTACCTCGTAAGAAACGCAGATATTTTTAACTAGATATACAACTTAACCGCCGTAGTACCTATTTTATTAAATGTTCCTAAAAAAATAAACTATTTACAATTTTATTTTAATTTTCACTCGTTTACAACAAATTGGGTCGGACCCAGTTTGTTCAGTTATTAGCAATTTTGATGTTGAATATAATAAACAAATGTAAAACAAATAAATAAGAGGCACAAATAACACGATAAATGGACAATACATCTTCTGAGTACATCTTGAAAACGATTAAATTAGGGCTAAAATGTTTTATAGTCAAATCAGTAAGGAACGATGGTAATAACAACTCTTCAATTAAACCTGGTACCCTGTAGAAATAGTTGTCTTGATCAAGAAGTTATTCCACTAATAAATACGTAACGTAGGATAACTGTTTTGAAAACAATAGTCATTAAATAAATTTAAAGGCTGCATATAGAATTAACTACTCTAATGTTTATATAAATCGCACTTACCTGGTCTGCTTCTCCGCACGGAATGTTGGGTGTTTTGAATGCGGGGCCAAATTGACTCCATTAAAAGTTTTGAAAGCGCTCGTAGCTTAGATAATTTACGGAGCGAGTTATGCTTTCTATAAAAGCATGCATGGGCACTGAAAACTAATGAATTTATATTCATGTTTATCTTTTTGGCTTTATCTTTGTTCATTGAGGAAACTTTAATAACTCCCTGAAACGGAACAAGGAAAGGACTTGCTAATATTAAGTTCCTTTTGGTCCGATGTTAAATTTGTGTGTGTAGGTATTTACTTTAATTTGAGTGAAATATGTACTTATTGAAATATGTATACCAAAATTAGTTGGTCATGCTCAATACAAACTCAACAGGACCACGGGAATTTACCTGGCTGTACTTATTTATTTTGTAGGAACAATAAAATAGGTTTTTAATATCTATAACAACTTTTTTTTCCTACATGCTTCTCTTTATTCAGATAGCATTCGTAATAACTAAGGTTGTTGTGAGGTTGTTTAAAAAAGCTATCTTAGCTGATCACGATTTAAACGCCACTTTAATATAACATAAACAATCATTAATATTTACCAATTTTAAAAAATAAAAATAGTTGCAGCATTATATTTTACAAAATATCCTTAGAGTGGCTAGATATCGACACACAAAAAATAAAGGAAAAAATAATAGACTATTTAAAAAATACTGTCAGCTTTGAGCAATAGAACTAGAACTAGTTCACTAGATAAAGTTAGATAATACTTCACATATGTACCTACTTTTTATTGGTATCTTTAAACAACAACCGGAGGATAGTAATCAGTAATTAAGAGCTTAACATAAGTTTTAAAAATCCGTTCCCCTCCCATGAATAGCAGTAGAATGCTCGCATTAAAATATCTAACATTTGCAAATCATTCGCAGCGCAGAAAAACCCTAAAATCGAAATAACAATCTATCTATGTCGCTTAAGGTTTGCCTTTAGAAATAGACGATCCTTGGTCCCACACGGGCAAGCTCCCATAATTGATAAGAGAAGACCGGGACACAGGACGTAGTAATTAGGGAACGGGGAAGCAATTAAGGCTTTAATAGGACTGCGATGCCAGTGGCCATGTACTTTTGCTTTCCTTAATATTATTACCATGTTTTGTAATAGGGAAATTTGATCATGAAATAATTGGTACACCTCAAAGTCTATCTATATATGGTTTATTTCTTTGTGACGGATAACAAGAAGAGGTTTTAAGTTATTGCTTATAATGTTAGTCTCTGTATGTAAAATGTTCCTTTTTCCTTTTTTTAAATTGCTTAAATTAATTTGAACGCATCCGTATCAGGAAAATTATTTAACCACAATAAATCAGATCACCGCATCCCTTTTGTTGAAACGTCAGCTTTTAAGCAAGTGGAGTGAATTTAATTCCTGTCGATAACCACTACGGACGTATCGGCATCAAATAAGGACATATGCATAAGCTTCCAAGATCTTATTCAAAAATTCTGCAAAAAGCACATATAGACAGATTAACAATTTTATTTGAAATTCCGAAAATAACCGATTGGCATCGTGGGTGAATTAAATGACCATGTCAGGCTACTGTGACACTGATTTAACAGTTAATATTGTAATCTATCCCTGCGGACGTTTGCAGTACTGTGGTTAAATCGCCGTTTCCAAAATTACTATGCATTTTACAACATAAATCACACTGTAAACAAGTGCTTGTTAGCTCAATGAACTGGTAAGCCCGATCAAAAGTATCTCCGATTTTTTGGGCTAAACTTAGATAATTTTTGTTATACATTCTTTTTTTATTAAAATATTATGCCTATTTAAAAAGCAGCTATGACGAACGGGTAAGACTTAGTTATTAGTAGATCCAGCACATAATGTCCTACCTGATAGCAGCGCCAATTGACGAGTCCGGTTGCGAATACCAACCATGCAGGAAAATATACACAAAAATACTTTGTACTACATCTGATTAGCATACGTAAGTTTTCAGCATACATAACGAGTTAATTTCTAGGATGGAACAGAGACGTGACGTGCATCGTCCATGGTTTCGAACATGGTTTCAGAACACACGTACAGTGACGGTAAACGATACACGTGCTAGTGCTGAACCAAATTTTAGCATACTTTGATGATATCTGCTGACGGGAAAAGTCTGTTGGAAATCCCCAGCAAATACAAAAGTAAACGCGCCCTTGGGACCAGAGGAGTTTCTAAGATCGTTTAAGGTTCTTTCTACGGCCTCCTTATGTGCTCTATGACTCATGGTGCATTCATCCCACATAATGAATGAGGTGTCTTGTAGAAAACCAAGAGGCCCATTTTTGCGGATAGAACATGTAGATTGGCTCAAGATTTACGGATAGTGGAAGTTTAAAAGTACAATGTGCAATTTTTCTATTCTTTAAGAGATTTGTGGCGTGGCACTTCATTTTTTGACATTGGCCGGCAGTGGCGGGTGGCGATGGGGAGCGTGAACTTCGAGATTAATACCCAGGTACGAATTAAGTGGCCTAGTCTGTAAAGGCGTTGCTATTGCCTAAATTAACGCAAAAAAGTAGTTATTGTGACCTAAATGTCATAGATAAACATATGGTATTCCGGACTTTTTTGTAGATATTGATGTAGTAAAACTGTAGTACATCACTTTGCTCTATTGTCAATAATTTCCGCAGTGTACGCTATATAAGATATTTTTTTGGTATTTTTCCACACGTTGGGTTATATTTTCGAAGGTTTCATACGGTCCCCCAATCTTTTTGAAAATATATTGTCGCCTTTGTCAATCAAGGATAACTTTTCAAATCGGTCCCGTAGTTTCGGAGCCCATTCAATGCAAAGAAATAAACAAACAATCAAATCTTTCCTCTTTATAATATTAGTATAGATGCCGTTCGTGGAATTATGTACTGCTTTGAAGCAGCTGAAATCGAGGTTCCTTTATTAACTGCCACTATTGCCTTCAATAAGGCCTCCTACTTCTCAGTTATGACTAGCTAAAAATAAATCATTTATTCAGCTTCGAACAGAGTGTGACGTATATTTATGACATCGGGGGCTATATACATATTTAATACTGCATCCATTGTCATGTTACTACTAACAGAAAACTTCTTAAACGACATGCAATGCACAGGCGGCGGCAATTTTTTTTCATTGAAGTGTAAGTACAATGGTGAGCTTATGTCTATAAAGCTATCTGATTGGGCGTAAATATTACCTCAGTTACAACTTTAATCACTATATATCACTGCTGATTTGTCACTGAAATCTATCTTAATATTTCTTCTGTCTGTGTTGAATATGATGGTATTGCGTCAGATTTCAGTGACTGTTCTAAATCTAAACTGCTAACTTCTGTTTCATTTAAAGAATTGTAGAATATAATAATAGTCTTTTCGAGATTATCAATTTTTAATCTATTTCTCTTGACATTTAGGATCCACTTATATTTTGAAAACGATCTTCCACATCAACAGACGTAAGTGGTGCAAATTTGTAAATACTGGCGCAACTATCTTGAGTATGTTTTTTGCTTATTTCGCTTAGAACATCAAAATCCGGAAAAAAAAGACTTCAAAATTATAAAATAATTATTTAATCATTTCTATTTAATTAAATGAAAATACGTATTACTTTGTGCGAAGTAAATTTATTTTTTGTTTTTTAGTTTACTTTTTGAAGTCGGTTTTTTTACAGTAGGGATCAAGAACGGTGAACCAGTTCGTAGCGAGAATCGCTTGGCAGGCGCATTGCCGGTTCACGGCACGGCCGCGCTGTGTGCATGCAATATTGAGGGTATATTGATATTATATTAAGGGTGGTCTAACGTCACGGGGGAGGGGGGCAACTGTTGGGCAGCATTTACGACATTTTTTCAAGGCGAGTATGTTTCGAAACTTGAAGAAGTATTTGAAGAAATGCAAAATTATAGACGTTATTATTTTTAGAGACGTTTTCGATACAAAAGTGCGTGGCGTTCCATATTAGCCAACATCTGAAAATAAAGTAAATATAGGCACCTACACCCAATTTGATACTATAAATCAAAACACTTGTCCATTTCAAATTCTGGGATTTTTTCGATACAAAAGTGTATCGAAAAATATCATATATAACTACCATATCGGCCAACACCTCAACTTTAGGTAAATATGCATCCGATGATCCGATCACTGCTTATTATATGTCCTTAGTATGCATACGAAACCATATGTGTAGAAAATTGTTTAAAGATTTGATGCATACGAACCCATATGGTTTCTGAAAAAAAAATAAACAAAGATACTTTTTATGAAAAAAAATATAATTAATTTGAAGTCGTAATAAAACGATAATAAAAAAATATATTTAATATTATGCAGTAAAGGTTAAGATTAATTTCATTAAATGGTATTTTTTTTTTTACCTTTGCACCTATTATTTACAAATCAAGAAAATAAATAGAAATAAATTAAACAAATACTTATAGTCGACTGGTCTGTATAAAAAGGAAAGAGTAAGGTAGTACTTAAACAAAAAAATGGGGCTTGGAGAGTGAAAAATACTTTACGACCTACTCTCACACCTACCTAATATACAAAAAAATATCGGTCGAGCCGTTTCGGAGGACTGCGGCCACAAAACCGTGACACGAGTTTTTTTTTATATTAGATTATGTTAATAATATTCTAGTCTTCCTATTAAACAAATCATAATTAACCGTCACTATCTCCTTTTCTTAATTTTAAGCATAGTAAACGAAACCTGCTTGTACCCGCAAAGTAATAAAATAAGAAATCAAATTTTAATTAAACGATTTTTCCGTATAAACTCGGCTTTCAGATATACAAGAGCAATAGCAGCAGGTTTCTTGTTTTACCAACAATGTTTCCCGATAACGAGAACACATGTTCATTCTCCAGCTATTTTGGCTTAATAGTCATTACAGTTTGGTACATTTTTTTTACTCATCTAGCGCACGGAATTGATTTCTTGAGTTCTCGAGGCGTTGAGGCATCTCTAACTAAAGGCAAAGGAGGATGGTCAATAAGGCGGGTTTTCGGCCCCTTTCATTTTGACCTAAAAATTCCAAAAAAAAATTTGTTCTACTATATGGACTAGTGATGTGCCGGATATCCGTATCCGTATCCGCGGATATCCGAGGCAGAAGAAAGATTCGTATCCGTGTCCGTATCCGTTACTTTTTGGCGGATCTTTTGCGGATCTATTTATCTTGTTAATTTTAAATTTATAGATAAAAAATTTAAGGCGAAGTGTAAGCGCCTAGCGACGCCAATTGCTGAGATTCTGACGGTCCACAATTATTTAAAATAGATCCGGTTTAGTAGCTAACAATTTAAAGCAATTGGCGTCGCTAGTGCTCCTTACTCTTCGCCTTAAATAGGTAATTAAATTGATGAAGAGTCAGAACAGATATTTGATGTGAAGGAAACTTTCTCAAAATCTTGTAACATGTCTTTTAATTTTAATGACACTTTATCGTTAAGCTCATTACAAACAAGGTCCGTAAAATACTTTTTACCTTTTAAAAGATCATTTGGAATAATATGGTCCATCAATCGGTGGAACCCTAATTCTTCTACGTGTTGAAAAGGTAGATCCGATAAAGCTAACATTTCAGCAATCAAATAGTCTATTTTGATTGATTTGGGGTTTGTATTATCCTACATTTTAGCCTTTTCCATGTATTCATTAAAAAAAAGTTTGTTATATTCTCTTTTTGCCGTTTGTAAAGATGTTCCCGCCCGCGATATTTCGTCGATACTCTTCTTAGTAGAGTCTTCTTTAAAGAATAATTCATATTCTCGAGGATGTTTTCTTTGTAAATGATTTTTAAGGAAGTTGTGCCTTTACCCTTACGAGAAAACTTTCCATCACAAATTTTACACTTTGCACATTTATCATTTTTTATCAAAAAAATAATTTCAAATTACACTACTAAACTTCTTTGAAGGCATTTTTTAAAATTCATGTACCAATACCAAACACAAGCGTTATCTATGCTGCCCAGTGTCACATTAAAATAAAACAAAACAAAAGAAAGACCCGCCGAGCAATGCAAGTTGAAACATGTCTCAACTCAAGATTGCGCGCACCGACACCGATTGTGCAAGAAAGTTAAGATCCGTATCCGTATCTGCGGATCTGGACACCAAATATCCGTAACTAGATCCGTATCCGCGGATCTACATTTTTGACGATCCGGCACATCACTAATATGGACTAACAAATAGATTCCTCCCCATACGGAACCTCCAACCCCCCTTCCACCTCCCACCCCGCCAAGAAGCAGAATAATCATATATGACTTAATACATAAAAAAAAAATATTTTTTTGCGTAGCTACTTAGAGTACAGAGTTTTGGATGGTTATATTATTTTTGAGCTAAAATTTTTTTTTTTATGTATTAAGTCATATATGATTATTCTGGGGTATTAAATGGGGTGGGAGGGGGAAGGGGGGTTGGAGGTGGTTCCGTTTGGGGTGGAATTTTTAGGTCAAAAATCAAATGGGCCGAAATCCCGCCTTATTGACCCTTCTCCTTTCTCGAGAATTCTCGAAAATTTGTATATGTACTTTTGCGTATGTGGCGGGAAATCTTTACTAGGTCCGGGCATGAGCACCAAGATGGGGTAATGATCACTTTTGCTTGTGTCACATAGTGTTTGACTAGGTGAGATTAGCAGATCAGAGACACAGGTAAGATTTTTGCGTGAGGGCAACTCGTCGGATAGGAGAGCCATCATTTAAAATACAGAAATTAACTATGGGTGCTTGGACATTTTGAAGTAACGCTTCCATCGACAACTCAATAGTTATATTCCTAAATAAACCTATACGGGAAACATTACATTAGGGGAAAGTAACCAGGAAGTCATTATCATTTAGTGCTGGGTAATTTATAAAAAACATTAGCATCTGCCCCATATTTAATTTGCACAGAGTTTGACTTATTCTCCTTATGCCCTCAAAACTTTCCAAAACTAATTGGACGGAGGTCAGCATTCTGAGATGGATCCGATTTTTTGGATGTAAGTACGATGAAAGTGACGTTGTCACTTCAAGGTTATCCTGATATGTAATAATGGTGGATCATTCATTAAGCATTTCCTGCCCTCTCAAGAAGTAAACAGGGGGGTTTCAGTAAAAGTGCGCACCTTTATTGAAATTTAGGGAAAATGATATTTCATTTTTCATTCAAGGATGAGCTCTCATTATCATCTAATTAAAAATAAAATTACTCAAGAACAGGCGGTATGTTTTAGACCTTCGCCTTTCCCTAACTTGTACTAGAGCTATAAAAGTAACGAAAAAAAGCGTACCCGTATGTATTCGTTACTATAACAATTAGTACTGAAAATGAAAATGAAAACGAAAACGAAAATGAAAATGCACTTAAAAATAAGTAGTTTTGAATCGTCCAACATTTTTAACTACCACCCATTCAGAACGTCTTTTAACTGACAAGAAGAATGGGCGCAAGAAACTCGTCAGCTTTAACAGAAGTAACGACATTTACAATATAATACGTCGTCACCATACACAATCCACAAAAAAAAAATATTTTGTTATGACAATACTAATAGTGTTATGATGTCATTATTGCGTTGATTACAACAAAGTCAACAAGTATCTGTACATTGCAATAACATACAGTGAATAAACAACAAATTTAAGAAAGCAACAAGATTTATGTTTAGTATTAGTCAATAATACTGAAGGTTAAATCAGACCCATTTCCCAAGGCAGCACCCGTTCACGAGCATGACGCATGCATGAGCATGAGCATACAGCCATCGCTTCGCTCAACCATATCTTAGGGAACGTAACGATCCGCAACACATGCCACCACCCAAGAAATGTATTAAGAGAGCATGTCATACTCTAACTACCAGTAATAAATTAGTTATGCTAATGTTGTATGATACAACCTGTAATAAATAATGTCATGTTGAAATGACACATATTACTTCCATGCATTGCGATCTATTAAATAGTCGTTGACCTTGTAATAACCTTTGGACATGAGCGTATGTTTTACATATACTTTAAAATTTATGATAAGGCAAATCTACTATACTTTGAGGAACTTTATTAAACAGTGCTATACCTTTCCCCAAGAAAGAGCCTCCTGTCTTTTGAAGTCTAAATCTTGGAACGGCAAGTCTATTCTTATTTCTGGTGTTAAAGCAATGTACGTCGCTCTACTCGTTACCATCGTATCGTTACCTTATAACATGCTATGTTATGTATATTAGAACAACGTACTGCGTACGCGTACAGTATGACGTCGCGGCGTCACAACATTCGTGATTTGTAGTTAACGTACTTATACATTACATTACATACCAAGCTGCGTCAGGTAATTTTTTTTACTTTTCTGTATTTTGAACCAGACTTTTGATAATTAACAGCTTTTGTTAACGAAGAAACAATTAAATCTCATTAGAGTTCATTTAAACACATCTCTTTTGAAATAAGAATAAAAAACCGTGAAAATAGGCGATGATAAAAAAACATATTTCTAATTTGTAAAAAATACTTACTTACCTTGTTTCTGTTACAATTTCAAAGTTTGTCTAAACACACAATACCTTTAATAAACAGTAAAAAACTTGGACTACGAATTTCCAAATAATGCTTTACTTAATAAACAAACATCGTTCTTTGTAACGTATGTTTATAAATTCACTGAATAAGCGCGCGCATACGTAAAACATACGATCAGCAAAGTTTAACTATAAGCATCAACCGTACTTGCATAAACTAAAATAGTGTAGGTACTCTAGGTACACATAATACGAAAAATGCGAGTAACGAAATGCATTCGTGTGTAACGTATCGTTACTCGGTACTAGATGGCGCACCCGTTACTCAGTACCGAATACATACGGTTTGTTACAGCCCTAACTTGTACTGACTCTAGTCTGTCTGTGCCTAAAGATTACTGATTTCTGGGACTTTTTGGCGGGAGCGGGAAGCGTCACTATGGTGGTCTTGTTTTTATTGTTAAAATTTGTGTTGTGGTTGATATTAGTGTGTAATAATGGTGGGTTATTAACCACTAAGTATTTCTGTATATGCACGAGTGTTTGCAAGTGAAACAAAACAATGGATGGTGTCTTTTCGCTCTCTCAAAAAGTCCACGAGAAATTTTCAGTAAAACCCCAAATCTTTACTGAAACTTAGGTTAAGTTATTTCACTTTTCATTCATCATCCATTGATAATCTATCATTCATATCATTCATAAATCAACTCTTTAAACAAGAATGGACATAATATGAAGAAATGGCTCAAAGGTCTTTGTAACCAAGCCAAAACCCCTTATAAAAAAAAATACTAATTCCTGATACACCTCTCTATGTCAAAGTGATGCCAGATGGGGGGGATTCCCTGCAAATTCGGAGGTTTTTTTTTTACTTCGGAGGGAGTTTTGGGAGTATAAGACCTTCGGGGGGATTTTCGGAGGGAAATATTAAAGTTGGAGGAACTTCGGAGACATTTTTTTAGCCAAGCCTATTTACCACAATATTCTTATTTTGTCTTTACAAAACAAGTATAGGCTTCATCTGCATCATACATCTGTATAGGCTGCTCTCTTTGCCTAAAAAACGGAATCTTTAGTTCAGTGCTGTGGTTTTGTGAGTGAATTTAAATAATCTGTGCTCGCTCGCTTGTAAAATTTATTGTATTGTTCTGTTTACTACTTAAGTATCTACCGGGTCAATGTGGTTTTATGCTATGTCCGTTAAAATAAAAAAAAAAAAAGTATCTACCGTTTTTTGTGTTCGGATAATAAAATCTTTACCTAAGTAAAGTATTTCGCAATCTAATAAATAATAAATCAAAATATGTAAGAACAATATTGTGTCCAGACAGGCAGCAAGTGTTGGTAATGTGTTCGAATACTTGCCGGACTATTCTGAATATGTACCTAAATATAAAAACCTATGTTTTAAAATATGGAAATAGCATTTTGATACAGTTTCTAGTGACAAAGGGATATGGTATAAGTCTATACAAGGAGAACCTACTCGCGTCCCTTGGTATGACCATAGTAAACTTAATAGAAACTATGTCAAAATTGCACTACGCCTTCGTTCAGGACACTATCCATCGGCAAAGTTTGCATTCTTAATGAAAAAGACTAATTCACCTAATTGCATTGCTTGTGACAAAATAGAAGATGTACAACATATGCTAATGGACTGTGTCAGGAACAGGGCCGAGAGGGAGTCACTGTTTGAGGAGTTCCATCTAAATATCAGAAATGTAGGTTTGGTACAAAACATCTTGGCAGAGCCGAAATATGATGTAGCTAAAAAAATTCTAAAACATCTGACATGTAATTGAGAAGATACGATGGGGCTGACGTATCCATGTGGATAAAAGTCCCAAATTAATAGAGAAAAAAAAATTAAGAACATACCGCAAGGAATAGGAAGATGAAGTAGTATTTTCAGGTTGGTTTTACAATGTTTGTCGTAAAGTATGAAAAATAATATGTTGAATAGTTTTATCATATTCAAATAAATGAAAAATACATTTTATTTTGATTAAACAGAATACAGATCGACACGTCCTGTATCTAATAAACGATACGATCACGATAGAAAGTAATATGGAGGTTTTTATGTCAGAAATGTCAATTTTTGGGGGGATTTCGAATAAGGACGGGGGGAAATACACACGGTCATCTGGCAACACTGCTGTGTCACTGTCTTAAAGTTGAATATTTGCGCGCCGTGCGTGGAATGTCAATATCTATAGAATATAGAATAATTGATAGAAACATCATTTTACCTAAGTTTTTCTACTTTTATAAGACTCATCAAATCAATGCCAAAGAGCCAGTAACAATGATTTATGGAAAGGTGCACAGGCAAATCCTGCGTGCTGTCGTTGGTCGTGGAGTGATGAGTTTACAAGATGCAGTATTCTTTCTCAATTCACTTAGTGGTATTAAACATTTTTTTAAATACATATATACAATAAATTAAACAATGTGCTTCTTAACTGAACTATATATAATTTAATTACAGAAGAACAGCAACCTTCTATTCAAGATTTGGTAAAAGAAATAAACGACGAAATCAGAACTTTCAAACAAGTCATAAAAATAACAAGTGATGAATTAACCAACGAAGAAATGCTAATATTCCTTTCATTAGGATATGATGATGCAACAAAATCACAGAACTTTTTTAGTCCTACAGAACTAGAGTATTTTAGATTATTAATTGAGCAGATTATGACCACTGAAGCTAGACAGATTACTGGAATTAATGCAGTGAATTTAGTCGGAGGAATGAAAGCGTCATTTACTAAAACAGATGCACAAGTAATAAATAACTTTTGTTATTTTTGTTGTAAATTACATTAATATTAGTTGTATAAAAGTTCTCTCAGCACTTTTCACAGGTTGCAATCTCATTTAAGTTAATTTTCTCTTTACTCAAAATTTAAGTCATTTGAATGTCTGTCAGTGGACGCTACTTATAGAGTGCCCAAAGTAATTAGTGTTGTTACTCATTTAACCAAAGTTATTGCTATAAAAATATTTCTTACCTGTTTAATCCATTCTAGTTAAGAGTCTATGTCATTGTATTAGTTTTAAAATAACATACTACTTTCAGAAACTTCTTAAGACTTGGTGCAGAATGAGGTATTTAGATGAAGATCAGAATAATTATGCTTTAGGGATTCGAGCTATTCATGAGTTTGAAGGTTATCTCCGACAGAATATGCCTGACACTATTGAAGAGTGCTGTCTATGTAAACAAGTAGTTTTTAGAGTAAGTATTTATTTTTATCATTAGGATTAAAGTACTTCTTGAAACTTGTCAGTGGCAAACACATTTTTTTGGTTAAATTTATCCTTGTTTGATCATCTTCGAGCATCTTTATACTAATTTTCTGAAATGTGTTTTTACCGATTATGCTGAATATAAATTGGATGGCTTATTACATGAAAAACATCGAATTTATGTACAATTCTGACATATACTTCATAATCATTGATATTAATCATTATCCATACATCATTAATGTAACACAAGTGTGATTTAACAATGGAATGCTTGAGATTTAAAATTGACTCACTACCAAAGCGTATTAGAAAGGCTCAAAGTTATGGATCCTCACACAAAAGAGTTAAAAGTTATTTCCTTTCTAATCCTTATTGACGCTATTTGTATCTTTATTTTCTCTTATTTAATTGTTGTATACCCACCATTAACTATATCAAATTATATAGTCACGTTTGTCCCCTCAATATGTGCACCCACTCCTCTATTATCCTTTTATCGTTATTTATTCTTTTCACCCCAGGGTTGCCTGGAAGAGATTTCTGTTTAGCAATAGGGCTGCCTGTTTGTATACTTTTCTTTGTTTGATTTGTCTCTTTGTATGCCATCTGTGTGTGCAATAAAGTGTAATTTAATATTTATTTAAATCAACCATTTTTAAGATTATTTTTGTTTTACATTATTTCTAACATTACTTTGACATTTTAAACAAAGAAATTCAATTTAAATTTTGAAATAAAACTTACCTTAACATAAGTATGATTTTTAATTAAATATAGAATTAAAATTTATAAATACACAAAATACCTGCACACCTTATTGGTAAAATATAGACTTATTTTTATATTATTCATATATTGCATATTTGCTATGGTTAGCTATTGCCCTTACTACTTTTGTTAAGACTATTGAGATAAACTATGCATATATTAGAGCTATGTTATTAGAACATTTATTCTAATGTCTCTTCAATTGTATATGTCAACATTGATCTGATTTATTATATTTATATGTATAATAAAAGTTGTTATAAAATGGTCAATGATACATTAAATATTAAATTTATTATTTAATGTTTATTCAGTTATTAAAATAATTTAAGAAGACAAAGTATTAGACTTGTGCTAGAAGAAGGGTATCTGTAAAGTTTTAACTTTGCAGTTATTCTTGAAGTTGTCTTAATAAAGATTTCTGTCATTAACTTCACTTTTCAAATAAAGAGTATTACTGATTTTCAGGGTTGTAACTGTCCATCATGCGCATTAGCTATCCACACAAGGTGCCTTAATAAATATTTGGAAAAAGTGGAGAAGTGGCCATGTTGCAAAACTGACTTCAATGTATCACAACTTGAGAGATTGCATAGTGGAGAAAAGTGAGTTTGATTCAACAAAATATTATTTTTAAGAAACCACTTACAACTTTGTGACTATTAATGTACAATAAGATACCCAAACAACTCAATTTCTTATACAATTTTATAACTTTAAATCTTACTTTTAATTAAAATTCTTGCCAATATTGACAAAGGGAACTCTCCACTTTGTGGCAGTCTAATGACTTTTTCATTGTGTATAGTTTTTTTTTATATACATCGTATAATATTAACTGGTTTAGGAATTATGCTATACAACCATATTGCAAACTAAAGTTGATGCTAGGATTTTAGAAGAACCTTAGAACAAACTTAGGCATGTTAAAGTCATGTGCTCTTTAGATTCTATTTCGTTATTTCAGAGAAGTGTAAAAAATTGCATATGTAACTAATTTAGGCATAGTATCTCTGTCCCTTCTAGTCTAAATTTGAAAAAAACTTTAATGTTTATTAATACAAAGCAGTGGTTTGTATACATTGACACCTTTATTTGTAAATATGGCTTACCTATGTATTGACATGTCATAATATATAATTCCCAGATTCCTCCCGAAAACAAATTATTGAATTTTATAAATAAATTTAATAAATAATTGAATATTACAAAAATGCTTTAACAAACTTTAACATACAGAATATTGTAAACGATTGACTGAATAATACAGTGTAAAAATATGTCATCTAGTTGGTATGTACAATATCAGTTACTTTATTTTTCTCTTTTTGTTATCAGATAGAATATGTAAAACTTTTTTTTTGGCAAATAAACATATTATTATTATTGTAAGTGGGATTTAGCCTATCAAATCTAAGTAGTGAGGCAAATTCCACTGCCAAGTTTTAGGTATTCTACATTGCTCCACTTGTAGAGCGGCTTGGTGGTGCATAGAAGATTAATTCAAAAAACAAAGAGGCTTAGTTAAATTTTATGAAATATATTGTAGGAATAAAATAATACAGTGTGTTTTGCTTATTCTTCTAATGTTAATTAACCAGTTTTTATTATGCACCTACAATGTGCAAATAACAGCAACAAAAAAAAGTAGGGTTAGAATAAAAAAAATGGTTTAAAAGCTATTAAATGATCGTGTTTGTTTAATTGTTTATAATCCTCATCTGCCTCTTGGTTACTTAAATGACACGTTAGCGCCCACGACCCACTCTCGTGTGTGTGTTATACACTGGTTTTAAGACGTTCGTCATAAAAGACAGATAATTTGGATGTTAAAGTCATTTGTAGCTTCCCGAATGCCATCTATTCAAATTGGGTTTGATGAAGTCTCTCTCTCAAAATTAGATTGATACGCAAAATGAAGTTAGGATCATTGCGTCTGTGTGACCATATTGCGAATGACACGAAATGCGTCAAACCCATTTTTTTATTTGTTTTCATTTGAAGTATTTTATAGAGCCTTACCTTTATTCTGTTAATTTCAAGTTAACACCAAACCTTACTTTAATTACCTCGAAATCGTTTGAATTCGCTAGCTCATAAAACTAACATCTTTAGATTTCGTCGATTTTGTCGCTAGCGCCGCATTGTAGTGCGTTGCAGTTACAACGCGTTCTGGAATGTGTCGCATCTCGATAATTTTATATTGATAATTCAATGGAGGATACTTTCGAACCAACTTTATTTATACGGTAGTGTTAAAATGCTATAGTAGGGAACTTACGTAAATACTTAAACACTTTGTCATTGTGGTACTCCTTAGTTAACATTTCTAAAGAAGAGCCGCGCTATCAAAACATCACTCCTATAAAAAATATAGTTCCAAAAATGTCCAGTAAAATTGATGTCGGTGAAGAATTGCTAGCTACTGCAAAGGTATCACCCACATACACTATTTTCTTATCCCAATCACCGCTGTGCCGTATACTTTTACTGTAAAACACCCACAAGTGTGCACATGATGTGCATATTAAGTTTTACAGTTGAGTCACTAACCACTTCCCGAACTAATTGTCGAAAATGAAAGGCTAGTTTCTAGAAAGGAAAGGATAGATATGCATTTGGATAAAACTGTCAGACGCCCGTGATCGAATTAGTATTGAAATAGTACTTGGTGCAGCGCTTTTTCACTTTGCACTTCAGTTGAATATATTTCTGCACATTTATAAATCAAATATTTTCCTTTAAGTGCTTACTTTGGGCTAGGCTAATCAGTGAAAATGTATTTTTTATTATCATCGTACGTCATATGAAATATTTTTTTGGGTCCTTTATACTTACCTATCAAAGTAAAATCACTTGGAACAGTTCCCAAATATTTCAATTTACTAGTTCCAGGTTATCTCAAACTCGGCAGTCAGAGACAACACATGAAACTTATATGGAAAACACTGAAAATGAACAAACTCAAGATTCCACTGAAGATATCCAAACTACCCAGGAGATAATACCAGAGATATCCCAGCGGGTTACTAGGAAGAGGAAGCGACTGTGCGAATGAAAGCGGTATCAACTGGTTTATTAGTAGTGTTCACAGCCAAATACTCAAATGTTTCTTAATTGAAGTATTAAATGCAACTGCATTCCTTAGAGAAAGGAAACTTCCTTAGAGTTGTTTTAGGAAGAAGTCAAATTACATAGTAATTCTAATATTTCACTCTAATTCAGAAAAGGCTTCAAACATAAAAATCTTAAGTTCGAAGCCTCCTGATTTAGGGTATTTGGCTGTATTTTGTAAAGTGGGGCAAATTTTACATAAGTATTTTTTTAAAATTTCCTCAATTCTCATTTGTTTGTTTGATTATTCAGAAAAAGAGTTAATATTAAAGAACATTTTTATTTTCTTATTATTTGTTATCATTATATTAATAACTACATTTAATTCCTAAAATGAAACCATCTAGAAAGGTAAATTTTGAATGATTTTGTCTCAACAGTTTTTAATTATATGGCATGGATGACAAATGAGATGGTTCTCATTCTTATCACTTCATAAGCGTGAAATTATCAATTTTTTCTCTTAAAATAATCTACAGTATGATGAGAACATAAGTTCTCATAAATGATTATGGACGATCAATATATATGATGTTTATCTGGATTCCAGTAAGAGTGTGGATTTACTGAAATCTCCAGGGACATATTGAACGCGGGAACCTACTGTTTTCTATCGCTTATCTCTTCTATCTGATAGTTAATAATACATGAAGTACACACATGATTGCACAAGGAATATCCGACAAAACACAAATTTGAACACAAAATACTTAGGTGACAGTTCTCGTTCATGACAAAAGTATAAGGCACGGTTAAAAGCTGATTTATGATACCATGGGTATTAGTAGTGCGTTGCCAACTCTAAATCTATTTTCCTACCTCTCTACTTTATTCTTTTGTTATAGTCTGAATGAGCTTTATATACTCAACTTAAGAATATTGTTTTCCTACTGGAAATTAAAACAAATAGTGGATCTCTGGATGGCGACCACTTGCTATACAACAAAGACAAATTTGACATTTTTGTATACCCCCGATCATGTTTTTTTATTATAAAATAGTAGCCAGGTATTAAATTTAAATAATAAGAATATTAGCACTATATTAGTGCAAAAAATTACATGCATGCATATGCATCAAAATGTTCTTATATAAACAAAATAAATGTTAAAATTGTATTTCAGTTTAACCTAACTTAAACACTTCTTTTCGTTATATATTTTTTTGTTATTTAAGTATCTAACTCCTAATTGTTATGTCTAAAGAATTTTTTCTAGTACAAAATGTCTTAAGATATACTTCTGTCAAGTAACTAAATTGATATACATTTTTAAATAGCCAAATAAACATTTTCAACTTTTCTTCTCACAATCCTTGCAGATCTGGGATAGAAGTCAAGTAAATACTTCCATTGTTCTAACTGCAAGTACACTATGTCGACGACTGTTCTTGCTCTAAAGGAGAAATGATGTGGTACTCCTATAAAAAGTCCCTGCAAATAGTGTTATTTGTTAATTATTTCTTCATACATTTTATTGATATTGTATTTGTTTGTGTGACATCAATTACAGTATGTTGGATCTATGGGATAAGCAAACGTTGAACTATGATAAAGGTAGCCTGTCCCTGAGTGTGGACTTTCATGTGCTGTATTATTATTGTTCATGTTTTATTAACTACACAATGTCACAGGACCAGAAGCTATCATTTTACAATTGTTAATATACTCCTGGGTAATCTACAGTCCAGCTTGTGTTGACAACACAGCGAGCTTGTGAG
The DNA here is from genome assembly GCA_927399485.1 of Calamotropha paludella. Taxonomy (NCBI): domain Eukaryota; kingdom Metazoa; phylum Arthropoda; class Insecta; order Lepidoptera; family Crambidae; genus Calamotropha; species Calamotropha paludella. The sequence continues at coordinate 11,977,068 of OV656815.1, read as the reverse complement.
TAATTGTGCTAGTTACGTAATAGTATATTGTAAAACTTATGAAAGTGGACACTAAATTCAATATGCCGTCTCATATGACGTTCCTCAGTCTAGTTTATGTTCTTTCTTGCTTTATTATGCTGTGCAAATGATGATTAAATTTTTATCTTTTTTTTATAAATGTATTTTGGAATATGTATAATAATTTAAAAAAAAATTGTAACGTGACGCTTGGTGGCAACTCTGGTAACGCCACATGCTAGTAAACGTCGATTCGTTCAACTGTTGGTTGTTCGTGTTCTAAGTTTTCTGAGTGGCAATTACACCTGTGAGCCATTTCTGAAGCTATTTTTTGTTAATATTTAATTGGTCTTTTATACAAGTACATAAATTGGCTCAACATAGCAGAAATTATTCAAATAGACTATTGAGACACCAACAGACATGGACAAGAAGGTTGGGTGTCGAGTTATGAGCGTCGCTGAATAAAATATTTTACTATTGTGCTTGAACTTTACCTGGGCTACTCCAAAACTATCCTCAGGACCCAGTATATCATAGATAGATTCTGTTAAATTTTGATGGACTGTTAATACTTCCACCTGAAACCGAATCGAACGTATTAGAAGCATAAATCTGGTGCTGCAGTTGAAACACATCCGTTGTGCTTCAGTTATTTCTTATGAGCGTTATTTGTAGCGTAATATGGTTTATAACGATTTTGAAACTTCTTTAAAAGTATGAAATAAAGCAATACCGCCTTATTTCTTTTAATTTTCCTTACATATATTTCGTATTCACAGCTAAAATATTTTCATAAAAAATGATTTGAACTAACCTCGCCTCTGTGTATAAAGTAAATACACTGATCAGAATCGCCACATTGAACAATATAATTTCCTGGGAAAAACACACAATGCTTCATCCACATAGCCAGCATTCTTTTAAAGTCGTCATCGGCTTTGCTGAATATTATAGATTCTCTTATATGCGAACCGTACACAGCCTGCATCACTTGACAGCGGAGTCGGAACGGCAAAGTGTAAATTAAATTTGGCATCTGTAAAGGTCATAAAAATTATTAAACTTGTCTGAGGAGTCAGTACTCTTCCAATTGAGCTACCGAGACTTAGATAGACTCGTTCAAATTTTTCGAATTTTTGAAGTTTTCTTCATGTACTATCGAGGTCTCTCGTGCCTTACCACTTTGTAGAAATATTCGTTTGAACTGATCGCATCGGACACGCCCACACGACCCATTCCTATCCCTAATTGGCTTCGTATTTTACTACGATTTATACTACGGTCAATCATAAATAACTAGTTTTAAAATCGCCCTTGATGTCAGTACTGTCAACTGTCAATCTAATCAATCTGCTTGTTTGCGCACGCGCGCCATTGTTGAATGAACGGAGCGGGGCGTGGCCTAAAGCGATAGGCATCGTGCAGTGTGCAAGCGAATTTCGACTTAGGACTGATAAGGCGCCAGAGGCTTCGATAGTATTAAGTTACTAAATATAATCAACATCGATTGTAACATTTACAAGTATCAAAATCTCAATAAGAAGAAAAGGCTATGTATTTTTTTTTGTTAGTTAAGCATCTCAGTACTGGATTTTTATATCTAAAGATTTTTTAGTATAAACCCTTTAAAGTATTTAGGCACGGAGTCGGTGAAAAAACCTGAACTTTATTACCAGGTTAGGGGAGAACTATTAGATTGATTAATTTAATTAGTATGCTCAGGGACGTGAATCTAAAACCCTACTTAGGTATATTGTTTTAAACATTAGCATTATTTAACGGATTTTTTTACATTTCTTTTTGATAACGCAAATAAAAAATTGTTAAGCATTTTTATTTGCCCAAAGCTTACTGTTTAAAGAAAGTTGCTGAGTTGTGACTGTTATAATTACTCGTTGGTGCAGTTAGTGTGAAATGTACTTCTTTATGGGACGTCAGAAGTGTCTTTCGAAAGTTTACGACGGCTGGGTCGTCGTTACCTTGTCGTAGTATTCCTCAATAATAAATGCAAAGTCACGATCTCCATTAATGGATTATATAGCAATGAACTATGACATGCATGGCAGTCTTTAAAAAGTTATGGATGGAACGTTTCCAGATTTGTTTTCAATAAAATGGGTTCTACATTCTTATTCTCTGATTTTAATATACCTGGTGACCTTGTTGCCTGTTCCATAACTCGCGAACATAATCCCACATCTTGTTCATCTGATGATCACTTAAGTCCATGTCTCTGAGACCGTCTCGTAACTCATTGATACCGTAATCGTAGGCAATACGAGACGATGAGTGCGCTGTGATCATTGCAGACATCTCTGAGATCAATAGCCCTAGAAATTGTTAGAAATTATAAATTTGACAATAGGTTAAGCCGAACGGGAGTGACTCTACCTTCGAACCCAAACGGTTGCTGGTTGGAGTCCCAGAAGAGACAGATATTTTTATGACGAAAACCAGCATTTTTACACGAGTCGTGGCATTTATTTCATTTCACAGACAGTCGTTTCGGTCACTGGAGTCCTACCCGTTAAAGCAAAGCAATATCATCAATTTTATCGACAAATCCACGAAAATAGGTCATTTTGTAACAAAAAAAGTCCATTAACATAACTTTGTGTGCATATTTTATTAAAACTAATGAGTGTTACTATTATCGGTAAAAAATCGCTTCTGAAATAGTCGCAAATATACTATTTAACTTAGAGCTTAGGTCTTGATATCCGTTTCTAGGTAATAACTGAGTGCATCTAAAAAGTAACAAAGAAAGGTACGATCAACAGAAAATTTTTTTAAAACAAATTTTTCACACTTTATTAATTATAATAATAAATTACGCTTAATTGCACACACAGATAGGATACAGAGAAATAAAAATAACAAAGTACTTATACAGACAGGCGGCCTTATTGCTAAACAGCAATCAACCCAAGGTTGCCTGGAAGAGATTGCCAGGAAGTTGCCTGGAACACTTTCTAAGTTTAAAGTATTTTTTAAGGTTTTAATGGGGGTTTTTAAAATACTTTTTAATGACAATTTATTGTCTTCTTTTAGAGTTGTTAACGAAACCAATTTTATGCTTATAAGACCTTCTACATCGGCAGATGTGGTTAAATAAAAGAACCTACCCAAACTCGGTAATAAATATAATTGAAAAGATCGCCATTTCAAAACAGCCCATACTGTGTATTATGAATTATTGTGGATTTGTCGTTAAAATTTATTATTTTGTTCAGTCTTAACGGGTCGGACACCGATGACCAGACAGACTGTATACTCTTTGTATACATAACACAAGTCTTTCAGTGCTTACTTTGTCTTGGTTAATTAGGGTGAATGCAAGAAATACTATCATTAAATTCAACCAGATCTAGGTATCACATCAGGAATCATAATATCATGTAAATCATGTAATGAAACCAGGCATAACCAAATTTTTAGGGAAATGATCAATTTATGTAATTACATAAGTATATAAATTAAATGCTGTTCGTTGTTATTACTGATTTGGCATTTTTAAGGTACGTTATGGTAATGTAAGTTTTTAAGTTAACTAGGTAAGAAAAATTGGAAAATGTTCCCATATTAGAAAGTTTAATCTAATTATTTCTTGTACGAACTCAAAAATCAGAACTTTAACAGGAGAAGGCATCTCGCGTTAGCTAATGACAAAAATACGATTGAATATTCAAATATTGTGTGGTAGGTACATTAACTCACCTGTGCAAAATTTAATGATGATGATAACAATGATAGTCTCTACAACTTCGAAATCATTCTGTGATGTTACATCTCCAGTGCCAGTGATTGTAAGTAAGTTTATCATATACCATAAGCCGGCTATGTAGATGGAGAAATAATCACCCTAAAAGTATTTAAAAATATCAATATGATTTGTAGTAAGGTACCTGAGGTAAATAAGGCCCAGGGGGTAATAAGGCCCACATTTCAAATTTCGCGGAAATACATTTATATGACACTTCACTGTTTACGCACACGTGCACAATGTCGGTGTGAATGCTTCCGTATTGGTCCACAGTCGCTAGCGCCGCCATCGTGCCAGTGACGTGCGATGCGTTGATGAAGTGACTGTCTACTGTGCAATTTTATAATTTTACATACCAAAAAACTGTAAGTATTTTACGTTTAATTCAATAATTGACTAATAACGCTGTATTTAATATCGTAAGTATGTCTCGTACAATACAATAGATATGGTTTTTTCTAGCCAGAGAAAGATTTTTTAGGTTTATTAGGTTATTTTGTAAAAACGTGGCATGAGGTTAATAAGGCCCATTATAACGGTACTTGGGCCTTATTGGCCTCTTAATATTTGAGTATCAGATTGAATTTTTTTGTGTTCTAGGTCAATATACTATGTGAATTTTACTGACAATATATGTGTAACATTGTTACAGAGTTGATTAAAATGCCTCCAAAGAGAGCTCAGTGGACAGAAGACAATTTACGGGCGGCTTTGGCAGCAATAGAACGAGGGCAGCTGACGCAACGAGCTGCAGCTGAACGTTATAACATTCCAAGACGAACTCTCCGAAATCACATAAAGTCCAAAAGCACTATTAAGCGTTTAGGTCGTAGTTCCATATTGACAATCGACCAAGAAAAAGATCTTGTACAACGCATTATACGATTCGCTAACATCGGTGTACCTGTTACTCCTAAAGTCATACGGAGACAAGCATTTTTATTTTGCGAGAATTATGATATTAAGCACAATTTCAATAAAGACTTTGGCATTGCGGGCAAAGACTGGCTTAAAATGTTTTTGAAAAGGAACCCAGAAATTTCCAAAAGAAAAGCCCAGTTTATGAATCCAGGCAGAGCACAGAAATTAAACCGTCCTATTGTTGCTCAGCATTTCCAAGAAGTAAAAGACCTATACGAAGAATTAGACATTCTACAGAACCCGCAACGACTTTATAATATGGATGAAAAGGGGTGTAGACTCACTATTCATCATCAACAAACTGTTTTGGCGCAAAAAGGAGCTCGTCGAATCCATTTGATTGCACCTGAGCACGCCGAAAATGTTACCATAGCAATGTGTGTTAATGCTGTTGGTACCACAATCCCACCAATGATCATCTTTAAAGGCCAAAGACAAAAACCAGAATATAGTGATAACTTACTAGCTGGATCCCTCGTAAAGATGGCTCCAAAAGGAAGTATGACCACGGAGTTATTTATAGAATTCATCAAGCATCTGGGAAAGTATAAAACGCAGGGGAAAATCTTGTTAATCTTTGATGGAGCGTCGTCGCACCTGGATTATACAATTGTTGAAGAAGCAGACAAGCATGATATTGTGCTTTATTGTTTGCCTAGTAACACAACCCATGAACTTCAACCCCTCGATAAATCCGTCAATAAGTCTTTTGAGCATCACTGGGATCAAGAAGCTATGACATACATGTATCAAAATCCTGACAGACGCTTGACGAAATCGAACTTCAACAAAATATTCTCAAAAGCTTGGTCGAGGGCATTGACTCATGAAAATATAATAAATGGATTCAGGGCTACTGGATTGTATCCATTCAACCCTGATGTATTACCAAATGAGGCATTTGCACCAGCGATCTTGACCGAACATCCTCCTCCACAAACTTCAACTATTATTGAGGCAAACATAGAGTACCCTGAAGTAACGTCACGCTATGACACGGTTTCACCCTCAATACTTAACAACGAAGAATGTACTATTGCCGACATTGTTACCCCAGAAAAGCAAATTGGTGTAAGGGCTTTAACTGATATTACTACATCAACCTTTCTTGTGAAAGTACCACAAAGCAAAAATACAAATTGCAATGCTTCTACTCCATCGCCAAAACCATCAACATCTGGTATTGTGACAAAACGTCCCCTTATTCTAAGTTCAGACTCAGAGACTGATATTGAGCCTGATGCTATACAGAAGATGTCGAATAGAAATAATCACACTAGAATTAATTTATATACCTCCGAAGAAGACTCAGACGATGATACTCCGCTAGCCAGTCTTAAAACAAAGGAAACTAAATCCCCGTTTCAAGAACTTATGCCAACTCCAAACTATGCTGTAATCAAAGACAAAGCAAGAAGAAAGGCCATCAATTATAGAGGTCGACGGATTACTAGGGACCTTTTTAAGAAACGAGAAGAGCTAAAAGAAAATGAGATGATAAAGGTGAAAAAAATGAAAAAAGCTAATCAGAAAACTAAAGATCGTAAGAATAAGTTTGGAAAAGATAGCAGTGAGGCTAAGAAGTCAAAAATAATTGAATCTGAGTGGTTCTGCCATGCTTGCAAAGAAGGACGTGTTTCGGATATGCGGCAATGTGTCCAATGTTTTAAATGGTACCACGAAGAGTGTGTCGGACTCTCAACAGAAGATAAAGATATTTTTTATTGCTGTGACTGTGATTAAACAAAATACTGAACTATATTTCAACGTCTCAATATGAATAATTTGTTTGTTAATAGTTTTTATTTTGCTTGCAGAAGATACTTTTTTTTGTTTTGGGAGTCTATTCTATCATTCTAAGAATATGATTGTGATACTAAAGAACTGAGTTCGGTATCTTTAATTAAAGTCTGATTTAATAAGAAAAGAACTGATTATTTAAGTTTTCAAAGTTACAGAACATGTTGTGATTGTGCTAAGTACCTTAGTTAAGACCACTAGTTCCTTGAAACTAAATTGTCTTCGATTAATATTAAGAGGGCAATGAGGCCCACGTTTAATAAATAAAGGAAAATTATTAAATAAGTAAAAAACAACAATTTACTTTTATTTTAACTTATTTCTGGGTAAATTAAGGACGATTTACTATAAAAATAAAGCAAATTTTTATATGGGCTTTAATATACTACCGTAGTATAATAAGGCCCCTGAGAAGGGTTTTTAAAAAGTGTATGTTCTTATTAAAAAATATGCTTTTCTTAGTTTTTTTACACCATTTATTACAGCAACATATAAAAGCTATGTAAACAATATGTTTTTGACATCCTATACGCATTATACTCAGATTTAAAGCAATATTTTTTTAGGTGGGCCTTAATTGCCACCGGTACCTTAGAGTATGCTACTATCTGCATTTTTTTGATTTAAAAAAGCTTATAGTTAATTAAAAATCTTTGTGAAATTATTAGAATATATTGTCGATGTTGTGATCCTCAGTATAGCTGTGTAGTGTTAGTGAAGAATTATAATTTGTCTTTGCAGAACAGTGCCGCAATTCGTAAACTTACTTCCATATACTTAGATCTTAAATTAAGTTCCTCTTTTGACATCCAATTCGACGAAATACAATCCTCCAGTGTAAGACATGATAGTTTAAAGAAAATACAGGCATTTACGTGGGAGAGTATAGACGCCCATATGCCAATTGACCTGTTGCAAATACAAACAGCACTTCTGAATAAAGTATAAAAGTTGACTGGTCACCCACACAACGAAGTGAGTCGAACCAGTCATAAGATCTGTTTTTAATAAATCTTTTTGCTTCAAATAAGGTTATTAGTTAGGTTATTGATGAGTTGACAATATTGGTCGCTTACCAAAAGCTATAAATGTATACCATACAAATGATACAGTATTTCATTTGCTTTATTTTTTGTGAGCGTCAAGATGGCGGGATCAAGTCCCCAATTTGAAATGTATCACATTAAAATGTTTGTGCTACATATGCTCTATTTGTACCCCGAACCAGACATTTGTACCTCTAAAGGTAAATGAAGTATGTAAAGATCTCCCTGATCGGACCTTCTGAAAGCTCTACTCAGAGGCAGGCAATTCACACCCGAAAACTTAGTACTACATATGTACTTGTATATACTCAGTATTCAACACAGTTGTAAGTGCCAAATTAAAGTAATGTGATTAAAACATTGGTCCCGCCAATTTTGATGATTCATGTTATCGCTGAATTTATATGAACATTGTTACAACTCGCGCAAAATCAAATGTGGAAACTTAGTACGGCCTAAGTACATGAACTTGTGTAATTTTCATGTTCATAATTTAAGTACATCAAAAGTTATCTGTCATTCATCGTTATTAATTTTCGTACCTAGTATTGTCCCCGACAAATAAGTTGAACATATTTAAGAACTCTTGGCGGCAAATCTAAAACTCTTGTTACAAGTGAAAGTGAACCTAACGCGAGAAAACTTTCGGTCAATGATTTATTATGACTTTCGTTGTGGGTTTACTCAACAACAAAGCTATGATAGGCTGCGATTAGCATTTCTTAATGAAGCCCCATCTCGTGCCACTATTTACAATTGGTTTAACGAGTTTAAGCGTGGACGTTAATCTCAATGATGATCTGCGTGAGGAACGTCCTTTAACAGCGACTACTGAAGATAACATCAGTGCTGTGCGACGCATGATAGAGGATGATAAGAGAGTGACCTATCAGCAGATACGGGCAAGCCTAGGCATTGGTATGAGTCAAGTTCAAAAAATATTACACGAACATTTAGGCGTCCGGAAGCTTTGTACCATACTTTAAACGACGACCAGAAACACCTTCGCATGGACTGGTGTCGCCAAATGTTAGATAAGTTCAACGGCGGTGACTCAAATGCTGTATTTGACATCGTCACAGGTGATGAAAGCTGAATATATTGCTACGAACCCAAAACCAAAAGACAATCGGCTCAGTGGGTGTTTCCTTTCGAGAATCGGCCAACTAAGGTAAAGAAAGGAAGAAGTCAAGGAAAAAAGATGATTGCCTGATTCTTTGGTCGGAAAGGTCATTTCGCTACAGTTGTGCTAGAGGATGGAAGGACAGTTACTGCAGACTGGTATGTCAATCGTTGTTTGCCTGTTGTCTTAGAAAAAATTCGACAGCAGCGCCTTCGAAGCAGGATCCTCCTTCACCACGACAATGCTTCAGTGCACTCCGCAGAACGGACTGTTGAATATTTGGCAAGTGTCGAGATAATGAGTCATGCGCCATACAGTCCTGACCTGGCGCCCTGCGACTTTTATTTATCCCCAAGAACTAAAGATAAAATTCGCTTTACGAGCCCTGAAGATGCGGTGAAAGCGTACGAAAATGCCATAGAAGAGACCCCTAAGGAAGAATGGGCCCACTGCTGTTCTCAGTGGTTCCATCGAATGCGACGATGTGTAGAGAGGAACGGAGATTACTTCGGAAAACAAAAAAGTATTGGTAACTTTCTACATTAAGCCGTTTTTCATTTTCCAAATATTTTCAGTGTTACCTAGGTATATTGAAGATTAACAGAAACACGGAAGACATCTTGGCTTCTCGAACAATATCTCCAAGTACCGAAAGAGCGAAGAAAATGAGAATGACAGATTAAAACAGAACGGAACGACTAAAGACCTCAGATTACAGGACGTCAGTCCTGTTTAATTAGTGATCTTACCATGATGCTCGATTCATCAAGTGATGTTGAGGAGAGTCAGGAAACACAAGAAATTGTCAGCCCTGACACAATTCACAAGAAGGAGTTACTAACTTTCCGTAATAAAAAGTGAATTAAGGTACCTGATACAAATAAGGCCTATGCTCAAATAAGGCCTGTAGTGCGGAAAAGTCGGTTAAAATATATTTACATTAAAAATATCTCACACACGCATAGACGACAGCCCCACGACTCAGCAAACAGTGCGCGAGAGTTGTGATGTTGTGACAGCGTCACTTGTGACCGGTCGTTTGTGACTGACGGGCATTTTCATTGCGCGTTATGAATTTGTCGTAATTTTTATCGAATTCTAATACGTTATTCTTTGAAGTTTTGTTTCAAGTAATGTATACAGATCACAATATAACTCATCAAAAAGGTAACTATGACTTTAAATTGTAATTTTTAGAATATGCGAATTTAATACTGCTTATAACATTTATGAAGTACAATGTACTAAATAAAGCCTGCTTTTAATAAAAGCCTCATTTGCTGACCCATATATATATATATTAGCCTTATTTTTCAATATTTAATAATATTTTTGAGAAGATATGTAAATTTTTTCATTTTTGTTTGTTTTGATACGTTTTTTTTATATTATTCTTTATTTCTTGTTAATATGCGACTTCAAGTCTGACTAGAAATTTAAGCATAATATTTAATAAAATAACTTAGAAAGTTGTTCAAGGATCTCATGGAAGCAATTGATAAATGGCTCAGAAGTATATATTTTTATATAATTAATACTCTAATAACAATATTCCTATAATAAAGGATATAGGCTTTGTTCAATCACTATGTTTTAAAAAGGCCTAAGGCTAATGTTCCGGCATTACCTCTTTTCGAGTGATTTTTGATAAAAGATTACAATATGTTTTCTTAATTACTTAAAATATATAAATCAAAGAATAATATCTTGCTTTTATTTATCACCTTTTTCAAATAATTTATCAAGATATGAGTGTTTCAAATTAGGTAGGCCTTATTTGTATCACTTACCTTAATTTAAATAAGAATCCTCTTAAATGGTGGAGTGTTAATCAAAGTGAGTTCAAACTGTTACTTAAAAAAGCACGCAAATTCTTATCAGCGCCACCAGCCAGTGTTCCAAGTGAACAGTTATTTAGTAGCACAGGATTAATATACGAACCCTTGCGAAACAGACTAGAGTCTGAAAAGGCGGCCATTCTACTTTTCATTAAATATAATGCTCTAATATTTAAATTTCATAACTAAAACAATTAATCAGTAATAGTAATTCACTCACTACTTTATTATTAAACTAGCTGACCCGGCCACCCGTTGCCGTGGCTCAGTTATTATAATTTGCAATATATTTTTTTATTAAATATCAGCAATATCCCGCTCGCGCATTCTGAGCCCGCGCGATAGGCAGCCTTTGTGATAATGATTCGTTGGTTGGAGAAGTGGTGGGAGGCACCCGACGTGACGGCACAGTGGTGGCATGCGCGTGAGTTGCGCGCGGTACTCGACAGTACTTGGACATGGCAACATTACTTTATTTTTCTAAAATAAAATATTTTTTTAAAATAAAAGTAGCCTAAGTTACTACTTATTACATCAGCTTCCGGCCAATAAAAGTCCCGTCAAACCCGGTCCAGCCATTTTAGAGTTTAGCCCGAACAAACAGACAGACAGACAAAAATTGTAAAACATGTTATTTTGGTGTATGTACCATATATATATTCATATGCATGTAGTAAAAAACGGTTATTTCAATATTACAAACCGACACTCCAATGTTATTTTTATGTATAGATAAAGAAAGGATAAATATTACTGCTTTTTACCCTACCAAACCAACACTTAAGTTTTTTGTACAGATCCGCATCCGCATCCGCTTCCGCGGATGTGAGCCTCCTAAAATCCGCATCCGCATCCGCATCCGCGGATGTGAAAAAAAATGCATCCGCAACATCCCTAATATGTAGCACAAACATTTTAATGTGATACATTTCAAATTGGGGACTTGATCCCGCCATCTTGACGCTCACTATTTTTTAGTAACATAGTATCGTAACACCTTTTTTATTTCACGGGTCTGTGTTTATTATTAGACAGCAATATACCTATATTTCTTATTAAAATCGTGTCGTTGCTTACTCCGTTCGCTTTAGGAAGTAGGTCCAATTTCAGCATTATAATACAATTTAACAAATTTTCCAAATGGGGTTCTATCTTTATAGGAATTTTCTTGAATTAAATTTTTATTTTGTTATCAACATGTATAAAAAGTAACTAAGTAGTACAATGATATTCATTGCTTAAGGAAAGTTTGTTCGTCTCGAATTGATTTTGGATCAAGGTATACCTACATGTTTGTTGTTATCTCGCGCATTTCTAATTGTTTTTTTTTGTCTTAGGTTTTCTTTTAAATAGGTTTTAATTATTTCTAAAGATTACTAATTTTAAGTGTTTGCGGCGAAAGAAAAACTTTTTTTATTTAAAATATATCTTTTCCTATAACAATTCTTTAGACCTATAGGTACATTTAGGTAATGTTTTATAATATAATTAAATTATAAATGTTATACTTACGTCAATTTGAATATTAAATTTGCAGAACCTATATTGTTATATTTCCTGTGTATTCTGTAAGTCAACAGATAAGTGATTCGGAACAATTGTGGTGAACGTAAGTAGCAGAAAAATGCTTGCTGCACGGGTTGACGCATTGGTAAAGCAAAGGCGATATAACAAAATGGAAGATTTGCCAAGAAATCTCGTCTACGTAAATATATTTTAGAGAAATACCTGAAATGATTTATAAAATAAAATGTTAACTTTCATTGAAATGAAATTATATTTATATGCATTACATACAAAATAGATAAGAGTCGTTTTATCTCACGAACGGCGGGTTGATCTTCTTTGTGAATATAGAGGTATGAAGTATAGAGCTCGTGTCTCTGTGTATACTGACTATAAATAGACATATAAGCGCGCGTCTATAGACACTTAGCTATGATTCATCGGCCGTCGTGGAATTGAACAACAACAAACTGTAATAGAATTTTGTACGAAAAAAATATTTTTACTTACATTTTTCTTACTTTTCTTGGATTCAAAACAAAATCTCCATATCGGTTCATATAGCCACTATGAATATCTAGAAACAGCTTGTACCAAAATATCACGTCAACTATGATACAGATATAAAAATAATACGGAACTGACAGAAATGCCATTTGGTAGATTAGTAACATGAAGTCTACATAGGAAAGTAATAATATAAGTTGCTCTGGAAAAAAAAACATTAATTTGCATTTAATTCAAGTTATTTTATTTATTTATTGTGCACATGGTGTTGTCTGTAGAGTTAAAGATAAACATTTTTATCGTAAATATTTGTATCATAAATGTAAATAAACTATTATATATTAGATTGACTTATTGCGTAGAAACATGATTATTTTGGATGTTAGTTTCTTCTTCGAACATTTTAAATGCGCTGTTGTCTATATTATACTATCAGTAATAGTTAGATCTACTTGACGCGAAAATTTCAAATCTCTTATTTTTTTTTTGACGACCGTTTAGTGGAACGGTAGCGATCCTGCCTTTCACACCGACGGTCCTGGGTTCGAATCCCGGTAGGGTCAGATGTTTTTATGATGAATACGAGCATTTGTACCTGAGTCATGGGTGTTTATATATATTTCTATTAATATAACATATCTAATTATCATATATGTCCTCATATATATCCTATCCGTTACCCTAGTACCTATCCATGACACAAGCCTTATAGTGCTAACTTTGGGCTAGGCTAATTGGTGTGAATGTAGGAAATATTTATTTATTATTTATTTATTTATCTTATAATACGCATGGGTAATTAATTCATATATAATCTTATACTGTTTGTCTATTTTTACCATAGAAAACATGTAAGATCATTATAGTTATCAGTTGCTCCGTGATCATGGCGCTTGCAACAGTGCCGAAATATCGGAAACTCGCTAAAAACAAGGTACATGGCAACAATCCCGTAAATAACTTATATTACTACAATTTAGTGAAAGTTTAAAACAATATATGTAAGATCATTACCCACCCATGAACATGACGAGTTTGCTATCCGGCAAAATGCTACTACGGAACCACCTGTAATATATAGTCCAGTTTTTAGTACTAACCCATTTATTGTTTAATTAGATCTTATTTTAAAATACGTACCTGTGAGGTTTAAGTAGCAATAAACACGCTGTTACATATTCAATGTTACCTGAAGTAAAAGATCTAGATCCATGTGATTCAGCGACACTTTTATCTGGACTCTGTAAAGCGAATCAGGTGGGAAAGTTATAAATTGCTTGGTAAAATTGCTAACTGTCTCGCTCTAATATAATAAATCATAGATAACCGGATTAAAATAAAAGACAAGAGAAGGTTAGCTTGTTTGAAATAATCTAAAAAATAATTTTGTTTCCTTTGAAGAATACAAAGCCATGCAAATAAGCAGAATGCCCAAATAGTATTTTTGTCAGCTGAATAAGGTCTGGTAAGTTGACTCATATTTGGCAATGCGTTAGTGTTAGCTGAGTATTGATAGGCCAAATAACGCATAATGGCAGTACTTGGTCATACCTAATTAATTCTTGCTATTATAAGTTAAAATTAAACATTCAATCAAGTAGGTAGGTATATGGTCAATGACAATTTTTACGTACATCAAAGTGAACTTTGGCGTTATCGATTTCAATATCATCATCATCTTCCTCATTTTTTGTATACGTTATAGGATATTCCATCTGTCAAAAATTAAATAGAGTATATTTGGTTGTAAACAAAACTGGTTCTTATTTTCATTTAATTACTTATCAATTGTAATTTAAACTCACTTCAAAACTGTCTCTATCGGACATAAGTGTTGGTAAAACGTAATCTTTCACTGTTGAATCAACTGAATGTTTGACTTTCCGCAAGACAGTTGGGTAACTCTGACAATGGAATACATTATATTTATAAATAAAGCAGATTCAAATTAGTTTTATGTTTAAAATGTGCCCCCATTTGTTATATTATAATTAGAATTTACGTGGTAATCATTGTTGACTGGTACAATAAAAAGAAATTGGTAGAATTTTGTGGAATCGCTATAGGTAAGGTTTAGGAATTTCAGCTAACTTTAAGTAAAGCATAAAATTCGCGTCCTGAGATACACAACAAGTCAATATTTCTTGAAGCTACTATATTTGACATCGTCAGAAATCTTGACGCTCCTCTGATATTGCCGAATATCCCTCCAGGGCCCATACACGCCTCCACCTCGTTTATATCCGACATTACGTCCACCTGTAAAGACGAAGATATCCTCGGTGAGAATAAATGGTTTATCGATATAATATTCGACTAGTCAATTAGTAAAAGTTTAGTCAATTTACCAGTTTTATCATAAGTATTTTACTAATTTCTTGTCGAAAGATTTTATTTCAATAAACACCTTAGTAAGTAGGGAACCTAACAAAATAACTTGTGATGTTAATATATTTTTGTTTTTGAACTATACGTAGTAAATATGTGGTAACAATGGTTTGACTTACCTTTCCTCTATAAATAATGTACATCACGCTTATAACTTCGTTTGACCTCATAACCAGATATCCCTTTTGAAAGTATTGCTCATTCAGCTTTTTTGCAAACGCTCTAAAAAAGGAATACTCCACGTTTTCAAATAGAGGTATCTCCCTCAGAGTTTTCTCATACATGTAAAGTACCGCATCTTCATTTAAATTTGCATGTAATTTTCCAAGTATGGATTGGTGCTAGACAAGGATAATGAAATAATTAAAATACGTAAGTCGTTATTATATGCCATTGCAATTGGTTTGACAGCATTGAAAAGCAAACGAGACGATTAACATTGCAGTTGATTATACTGACAGGTACATATTTTACATAATCATTAAGAATAAGAAAATATGTAGACATGTTAATCTAGTAACTCGATGACACAGTGGTTAGTTCGTTCAGCCTACGATTGAGAAGGTTGAGCGACATACGAATGGGCCGGTCTTTGGAAGGATAGCCAACTTCAAAAACAATGTTACGTTAAGCTGTTGGTCCGTTAGCTCCACCAATCCACTCAAGGCGGGCCTTGAGAGCAACGCGGGCGTTGCTTATGGCCTAGTCTCCTTATTTTTTTTGTTATTCTTAGGCACATACGCCAGCACTGGAAAACTTAATAGACTGGTGATGTTGATACATGAAAAACCATAAGAACAAAAAAATCATACCCAAAAATTAGTTATCGTACTAGAAATTTATTAAAAATTCAAATATCCGTAGCATTAGGTACAAACATTATAGAGACAGATAAATGTTACTGACAAATAGTTCTATATTTTTATTAATTTAATCGTTTAAGACCCACCAGTGTGCATAACACTAAGTCTTATAAATTACTTAGATTTTATATATTGTACCTAAGCTATTGCTTTTTGTGATATTTCACAAAAAAATTAATATTAGAATTAACGAGAGTTTATTTTAGAGCCAAATTATATTCCTCTATCCCATCAGTTAACACTTAGTTTTACATTTATAAAAATTATTTCGCAGAACTCAACGTACCGACCAGCCTCCAGTTCTTTTCCATTGGTATTTCCAAAATTCCAAAATAGTTCTTTTCAGTAAAAATGGTACTCTTTCTCTATTCAAAAATAGTTCTAGGTGTTTAAGGTTTTCTTGAAACTTTGTGACAACCTGGTCGGCCATGGCCTTTAGTGATGCTATTCTTGCGTAGACGTATCTAAAAGTTTAAAATAACAGTTAAATGTTTTAAGTTCTAAAGCTAAATTTAAAAGTCAGATTTAATCACATTTTAGGGCTTTCAAAAGTCCATATAAAAGAACAAAAATATGACTGTTTTAATTAATTTCGGTATTAACCACTGCAATTATACCTATTAACATTGCTTTTGTCTTTAAATTGAGTCGTTACCTAAATATATTTTTATATTTTATTCCAATATGATTTTAATTCACTTTTGAAGACACATTCCGGGAGTTTATCGCTTTAGTTAGTAGTTTTTGCTATTGCTACAGTTCATGACGTTATGACGTCCGTTCGTACCGCCTTTGAAAGCTTCAAGCAGTGTAGTGTCTCAAGGCAACCCCTTAGAACAGTGCGTGATTATTGGGAAGATTGATGGTAAACGATCAAGAGCACAGAACTCCATGAAACGCACTCTTATGGCGCTAGTGATTGTAGCAAGTGGCGAACCATCGTCAAACGGAAGATTATTTCACAAGTGATTCATGACGCTTAATAATGAAGGTAGGAGATGGATGAAAGATATAAAACTTTTAAGGGCTTATTTATTGTCATAGATTAGCCTGATAGGCTTCAATTAAAAAGCAATGTGTCTTTTATAAATGGTGCGAAATGAGGTTATGACGGACGCCACAAACTACAAGTACCTATAACAATGGCAAACAATCAAGAAGGTAGAACTAAGGTAAACTGCGTCGTGCGATAAAACAGGTATAACGAAATATGTAAGTATTTATAGAGAAGCGAAGTAAATGAAAAAAGCTAAAAAGGTCAAAGCTCGCAATCTCAATATAAGATTTATAAGGTATGTTAATTTAGATAATTAATGACTGTACCCGAAGAACAACACTCCATGTATGTTGATGAAAATGGATAAAATCATGTGGGTGGTGTCTTGAGCCGTGATGTCACCGAAACCTGCGCCGCTAAAACTCGTCGCCGACCAATAATAAGCCAATAGGTATACTTTGGTCGGTGTTAGATAGTCGCCCTTTACCTTCGCTGCGTCGATCCACGAACCTTATAAGGAAATGGGGAGATATTTTTAAGATTAGTGGGTAAGAGGATTTTTAGCATATCATCGGTTATATTATAAACTCGCATTGACGAAGTGAAATACGCAATTTTTACATTTAGGTAAACAAGTTATTCTTAGTCACTAGTTTTTTATTTACCTACTAGTGCCTTACCTAATGATCACCTCCATTAAAGTGCCGAGTATATATCTTCAACAAAAATAGCTCATATTTTGAAAAATTAAACAACTACTTAAACACTAATTCTGACAATTCGCGTTTTTGATATTGCTGCATACTTGTTGTACAGAAATAAATACAGAATAATACAGAAATGTACATTTTCTCTTTTCATTCAAGATTTTAGATCTACGGATTGTATTGACGTTAATAAACCGGAAATAACTTAGTTAGTTGGAAACAACAAAATTAAGACCTAAATATAAGTTAATTACTTAGAAAAACTTACCACGAGAGCATATCATATTACCACCAGGACGAAATGTTGAATTCATGTAAGGTTCTCTGAGAGATAAACGAGATATTCTGAGTTGAAAATCATCAGGATTTGACGCAATCACATACCGACACGACATCGTTATCAATATCGATGCATAGAGGTTCAGAAAGAACAAGGTTAAAAGAAGAAACTGGACGACGCTCATTAAGTAAGCCTAAAAGAAAATATATATTTGTTTTATCAAAGAAAATTTTCATATAATTTTACATATTAGTGACATTGATACCCTTTTTAAAGCAGCAATGGATTCCGCCCAGAAAACAGTATACAATCTATATATTTGCAAGACATTGATAAGCCTGATAATACAGTGGTATTCGTGGGGGCTTAATAAATGGTCTTCTATAGTGTGACCTTCGTCATGTTTGGGCGAAAATAATCTCCAAATAGCATACCATGGAAAGCAAGTTAGGAAATCGACCGCAAAAGGTCCCTTAAAATAAAAACATTTAATTATCAGGTTAATCTAATGAAAGTTTGGAATCAATTAGTGCGGTATAAAAGTTTAAAGTGCACTTTTATTTATTTACTTTTGTGTCGGATAAAAATCCTTAGGTATATAATGTATGTACCCTTATTTTAGCAGGTGTTTATTTAGAATAGATTTTTCTGGAAGAGATGATTTGCAGTACCAGATTGTAACAATAAAGATATAAGATGCAAATGTATATAGTCGTGAATATGATATAAAGTTTAATAAGTATACAAGCTAAAGTTTAATTGTGTGTATGCGAAAAGACAGATATGCATGTTTCGCTCCGCTGTCCGCAACTAAAATTTTGAACTTGAGACCATTGTTTCTTATAATAGTCTGTTTGAATGAAAGATAAGGTTTCAGTATTCAATTCGGTTTTGTTAATAAATATGCAACAGAAAAAACATTCTCTACCAGGATATCACAGAATAGAGAATCATCAAATTTATATCATTTAACTTACTCTTATGTAATTTTTTGCTGTTAAATATGGATGATAGATTAATTGGTTTTTCTGTCCATAGTAGGCAACATGGAGCATCAAATACATATCTAGAAAGCATAATGCCTCGAGAACGACAACGGGTATGTTAAATATACTACACAGCGGCGCTAAAGACACCACAATCTGAAAAGGCATTAACATTTTGAAATTACATAGGTTAATGCTCAAAATATTCACATAGGAAAATAGTTGAGTACCGGTAGTAAAATACACAATAGGAAAGCTACGACGACTCTCAATAAAGCCCAAATTTTTAGAAATGTTCCACTAGGCTTTATGACTATAGGCATTAGCAAATATACTGCAATGTTATTTAACATGTTAAAATTTGAGTAAGATTTGGTATAACTCTCTTTTCTGTTTTTATAATCAGCATAGACGTTTATAAAGGAATCTGGAAAAGTGAGAAAATGGATTGTTAATCAGATATAGCCTACGAAATTGTAAAGGACATTTTATAAAAACTCTGCTCTAGTACTACGGGTGCTACGCAATGTTTCATAATACCAAAGTATCTTTACTAACTGTTAAGGAATTCACGCATAATGTTGGTAATAATTTTTGTTCCCCCTAGTTTTCCAGTCAATTGGTTGTAGTCCCGCATATAAGCACTAGCATTTTTTGTTTTTGCTTGGGCTATTATTGATGATAATTCATCGGCCGTGAGTAGTCCTTCGTGTTCCTTCATGTCCGGAAATAAACTTAGAGCTGAAGTGTACGCAGAATGGCTGATACTTATTAGCTGGAAAAATATAGGGCATGAATATTTGTGTCATTATCATAGTTACCAGCTAATTCATTACTGCGGCACAGTTAAGATTGTCAAGTGTAATTTATCTATAAAGCATTGCTTGCCCGCAAAAAAACCTGCTGGATAGTTTTTATAAATAGATCCACCTAAAGACGCCCGATTTAATCAAATACCTATGTTTGGAAATTTTCTCAAAATAGGTTTAGCTGGTTAAGAGCGATAACGCGCATCACATTTAATACAAACTTCCAAGTCCAAATTCTTTAAAATAAGGAAAGTTATTCGTACAGATTTTATACACTAAAGAAGATACTCAAGTCTGATATGTTTTTAGGCTGTAAAATAATATTATTTTATTTTACCCTTTTTATCTATTTTGAGGCACAAATTTATAAACATCCATTTATATACATTACCAGGCAGCAACTAATTTTAAGTTATGCTTTTTAAAATTATGACGACAATATTCTGCTAAAAAAATATATGCCAAAACAAGGTGAAACTTATCGTGGGACCAAAAAAATTTTTGGCAGGTATTAATACCAGCGGTGAGGATATTAACATATTGTTTGCTGGTCCCGAGTTAACTCGTCATATCGTTGTTTATACCAATGCGCGGGAAACGAGTTAACTCGTTTTGTTTCGCTAAGCTGTGAGGCGCGGAAAACTTGTAATCAAAGGCGCCAAACGGGTGACGGACTACGTATTTTCTATTGTCAGCGGTACCCTATGAGTCTTATCTGTCGATACAATTAATTTAGGACCGGGGCGATTTGGAAAGAAAATGCCCGCTTACAAAGTGTTAATAGGCATATGATGCTTTTATTCACTTCACTAAAGACAGACAGTTTCAACCCTATCATTGGACTTTAAAAACCTATTTGCCGGATATATAGAAACGAAAACCACACATGAATGTTGAAATAAAAGACTATGAGCTTCTCTTGCTTTTTTTTGAATGATCGTTATGTAAAGTACTGCGCGATCACTGTAATCACCATTTTTTACGTATAGTCGAAATTAAAATCTAAAATTAAGAAATCAAATTAATTTTACCTTACAATGAGTCAACGTGATAACAGTGCTGACAGCTGGTACACCATACAATAGGACAAGCAAGCCTAGATGGTTTCCAGGGCCAATAATACGCTCCCTTTTTGATTCTCTTAACTCTTTGGAGGTCACTAAGCAGTAACCGCTTTCGATAATGTAAAGCTCTCTAGAAACTGTTCCTCCATAATATACAATTTCTCCAGGTGGAAGTATTGTATCCCTTGCGGCTATCAAAATGAGACAATTACATTTTTTACAACGATTATTTGATTATATAATAAAAATATACTTTCTTGTACAGTCAGCCTCATAAGTTCATAAACACTTAAACTGTTGCTGTTGTTTTAAACTTTCATGGTCACTTACGTTAGTATTACCTAATAAAAGTGCATTTTTGCAATGTTTTAAATACTTTTTTTAAAGTTTATAACGGCGTAGTTACATGCGGCTTTAATTCCTTCGTGGCTTTCTATGTAAGTGTAGGAACAAACATTGCAGAGATAAGTACTTAAGCGTGCGACCATACATAGGTATGGAGTATATACGTACGTACGTACGTACATGTACATTTTTTTTCTGAACGAACTTATTTACTTTTATAATTATCTACGTTAATATACTAACTTGTATGTATTCCAAACCCTATCACGAAATCCTAAACACGCAAGCTATCTAAGTATATCCCAAATATTAAAGTTTCTACTACGTTTCAGTCGCAAGAATGTAAGAAACAACGAAGTACGACATAAGAATTTTCCCATTGATTTAATAATTTCAATTCTAAAATTTAAATTTATAGAAGTACCTACTTATAATTATTATCATAACTAACTTTTACCCGGGACTTCGAAAGCTTTAATGTAGACTACAGATTAAAAGTTATACATAATTCTATCCCGCGGGATCCCTGTAGTACGCTTTTCTGTACCCCTGACAAGGTAGGTATGAAAAATTTCATAATGATCGGTTGAATAGTTTAACCGTGAAAGTGTAATAAACAAACAAAAGAACTTAATTTCTCATTCATAATATTACTTGGGATAAGATATTATGCTGCGTATTACTTTCAAGTAAGAACAAAAGAATATCTCAAAATGTCATTTCTTTTTATAATTAGGCATAGGCACAAACTCCACTATGACAGGTTTTGCCCAAATGCTTCACTTTACCTCAGTCTAATTGATTTGGATAATGTAAGTGGATTATGTACTTACTCTCTGTCAAAGTCTGAATATAAGCGATATTTCTGACTTGAAAAAACCTTATAGATGTGAGGGCTTTGAATCTTGCTTGATGCAGCACTTTTTTTCTTAGTTCAGATGGTATTACTGATTTCTCTAGCCAATTTTCTTCAGTCAACTCCACTCCCTTGAAATAATTATAAATAATGAGTTTTATGATATAGAAGAAACGTATCAAAAAAAATTTTGAAATTAGTATTTGTATGTGTAATTCAAAAGTTACCATGTAAATGGCGTACTTAGTTATGAGGGCATTATTTGTAACTATTATTTTTTGTCGGCAATTTTGGCCATACAATTAAAGTAGTCTAAATGACACTTTTCAGAGATTAGCCGGAAGAAACACAGACATACTTTTTTTTATTCAATCTGTCTTCTTAACTAAGTAATATTCTGTAAAGTTTATTACTTACCGAATTGTACTGCCACTGAAGCTCATAAAATGACATTATTCGAGATTTAATTGCAGGATGCATATTGTTCTCTTTCATAAATCTGTCTATCGTTATTATGACTTCCAGGAATGCAGTTTTTGTTCTGTGTTCAAAAATATAGTTAGGTTTATGAAGTTAAATTACAATTCAATAGTACAACAGCGACAGTATGTGCACTGAGTATGTGATGGCGAAGGCAAATTTGGTTTCGCCAAGGCTAATCGTCGAATGGGTGATCGATAAATTTTCGTGAGTTCCGCCGTACCAAAACAATATGGCGTCACCTTCTTATAAGTAAATTCACACAAGTGTTGTATATGCTTGCTTACCTTTATTATTTTATCTTTTACAAAAAAAAACTCCTCATTTTTCCAAATAATTGATAACTTTTTTTAGTTGCTTAACAAGTATTACTTTTATCTTTGATACTTCTTAAAATATTTATTTATTTCTTACACTTCGGCGTTTCAATAAGACCACTTCGGTTTACCCGATGCGATCTAGGATGTGACGCGCCTGCCTAAAAGATACCTTTTTACTCCTTACTTGAAGACCCCTAAATTGTATTTATCAGGAAACACAGACTCAGGCAAAGTGTTCTATTCTAGATAGGTCCGGCTTACAAAATGGGAACCAAAACGCTTAGTGCGACTCTTTGGTATATCAACCACATAACGGTGGCGCCTAATTGTAAGTCTGGTTGTACGATGAAAAGTGGGGACGGTGGAACAAGGCTGTGCAACTCTGCTGCATACTCTTTCTTCCTATAAAAAAAGAATAGCATAGCTACCTTCCGTTTACGTTCAAGGGTTTTCTGCTTTGATTAAAAAGCCGAAGCCGAAAGGACTCCTTTTAGCCGAGAATAGACACGCCTGGTTCTTGTTGGATTGAACCTTACCAGACCGGCATTGCCGTTGAAGCAGTAAAATTGTTACAAAGAGTACGGAACCCTGAGGGACGCGGGCATTGATAGCCAAATGGTCTGAAGAGCTACCATCAATGACAACTCATATTGACCGATCCCTCAGGAAGTCCGATATCCAGACACACAAATCGGTGGGAAGCCCATATGACGGAAGCTTGCTAATAAGGCTTTTATGCCAAACCCTCTCAAAAGCCGTCGAAATATCAAGAGAGACGGCAAGCGCCTCACCATGCCTCTCAAAGGCTTCGTTCCATATGTAAGTGGCGTATGCTAGATCTCCAGTAGACCTTTTTCGGCGAAACCTATATTGACGGTCACTAAGGAGGTCATTTTCATCTATATACGACAGGAGCCTATGTTATTCAGTACACGTTACATTATCTTACATAAAATGGACGGGACCGAGATGGGTCTGTAATTGGCAGGGTCAGCACGACTGCCCTTTTTAGACACAGGTTGCACGTTAACCTGCTTTCAGGACTTAGGTAGCCATATATAAGCAATAAAGGCGTGTCAATATCGGAGCTTACTCAGGAGCGCATATCCTAAGTAGGTACTATGGCTGATACACCATCCGGACCACTACTGGATTAATTGACGTCCAGTTCACGCAATGCTTTTTTTACTATTTGTATTTGTTTCACTTCCATTTATCTAATACAACTTTCACATTATTCCAAAACTCCTCTCTTTCTTCTTGGGCCTTCTTGGTTCCGTGGGCACTCGCATTTATCGGGGCATAAACTCCCAAGATAAAAATGCGAGTGAGATCAATTTAAGCCATTACCCATAAGAGTCTTGGGCTCAAGCACTCAAATTCAGTCATTGCCTCATTGATTCTAGCAGAGAGCAGTATACCGATACCCTGATAGCCTCTGCTGGTTTTAGATACCCCCGAGCAGTACGCTGTATAGGGCCCACGTTTCGTGTTATCGCCTCCCTTCCGTTAAATTTCATTCATACATAGGACGACAATCTGTCTCTCATTCATTTATCTCATAAATTTCATCAATATTACCATTTATTCCTCCTTTAACATTTAACGTAGTAAAGCGAAAAGCGGCTTTCGGACGTGACGGGTGGTGAACCGCGCCGCTGCCATGTATGGTTGTAATATATATATCCATCGTGTTCCCACGAGTAGCAAGGGAAATAATCGATCCACCCTAATAATAACAACAATAATAATAATTGGTATGTTAGCGTAAGGCTAGCCTTAATCTGTGGTCGCCTAGTCCCAGGGCAAAAGGCTCGCCACTAGCCATGCATCCTTCGGTTCTTATGGCAACATTGGATTGGGGGAGGGAAAAGGAAAAGGAGCAAGGACGGGATCAGGATTTGGGAAGTTTGTAAAGAAGAGGGATCAAATGAAAAACAATTGACGTGCTTGTTAATCAAATTAAAAGACAATCTTTCAAAAAAATAAACAAAAAGTATTCTCAATAAGTATTTAGTGTAAGCTTACCTCGACCAATGCGTGACTACGGCAGAGAATTCAGACACGCAGTAACCAGTCAGTAATACCCCATAAAGACTGAGGAAAGCAACTAAGGCCATGTCGAATTTGTCTCCGGGTATGTAATCCCCATAGCCCACCGACAATAGAGTAGTTGTTGCAAAGTACACCGACGTTACTATTGGATACTTTGTCCTGTAAATAAAATGTAGATTTATTAAATCACAATTACTTGTTTAGTTACTACCACTTTAACTATGAATTGCATTCGGTTAAACTTTGGTTGTTAGAGAAAGTGTTTAAGAAAGAGTTTGCTTTTCTATTATATGTGTATGCCATAATATATCAATAAAACAGGATTAACGGTTTTGTAGCAAATTAAAAATATTTATCAAACACTAATTTTCTAACTGATTGTCAACAGAAATAATTAATCAAAACTTATAACTTTTTTAAAGTGTGTTGAAAGATTTCACTTCAGATGGAACTCCATTAAACCCACGCTTTCCGGGCTAGAGGCTGTCGAGGTTAACTACTTGTTAAAAATCATTACATATATTTAAAAAAGGAATAATATTTTACATATATTGAGAAATACTATTGTATGTTCATAATGTCTAAATGTATTCCAACCGGCTGCTGTTGCATAGTTTTCTAGCAGCACCTATGCAAGGCGAAGTAATATAATTCTTACTTGCTAGTGGTAACCCCTTTTATTCTCTGCTCCCATGTTTTGGCCTTGAAAAACCAAGAATTTTCCGAGCAACGGCTTACAAAACATGACTCCATGTACAAAATTATCCCGCACCAGTAACATAAAAGAACGATATAAATGCAATATTTTCCAACCTATAAATAAATAGAAAAACAGGTAAAAGATAAAAAATACACTAAACCAAACATAACTTATTGATTGTAGACTTACTTTAACAATAAGTGAATTTAGAAGCAGCTTACGTTCAAATTTGTCAAAAAAGTTTGACAATCTCCACACCAGACATAACTTGGTGCCTTTGCAAAAGTAAAACAAGTGATTCCTGTACCCGTCTTGATATTTTATCGACGAGTGAATTGTAACAATATATTCAAAAGGTATGATGGCTATAAGATCAAGGTAGAAACCTAAAGTATTCATTCTATAATTAAGAATCCGTTTGAAATCAGTCAGATAATTCTTTTTTGTTTTCACTGCCGTCACCGTGCTTATAAGGACGTTGAGTATGAGAACTATGGTAATAATCGTTTGGGTGTAGAAGAAAATACCGCTAGGGAATGATCTCACTATGCCGATAAAATAGGGATAAACTGTACAAATGTAGAAGACTATAAAAAGCATGAAGTGCTCCCAGTATTTCACGAGATGACAATCGTGTTCCAGAATCCAAGGAAAGGTAGAATTAAGACAAGTAAACAACACAGTTTTGTTCTTTACATGCTCTGATAAAACATATAGATCTAAACAATTAGTATCAAGTTCAGTATCTTTTGTTAGATTTTCTTCAGTTTTTCCTGCAAAATCAATCAGAATTTCGTTTTTTAACCTGAGAAGACAAGTTCATTTTTAACAAATGTACATTAGCTCTGTACAATCTATGTTTTTAAATAATGCTCAATATCTCACCCTGAATGTATCTTAGTTTATCTTTTAAGCATTTTATACTACTTTTCTTGCGATCTTTAGAAGCAAATATATTAAGAGTTAAAGGTTGATATTCCCCCTGTTTTTGCTTTTTATTCCGTGCTCTCTCTATTCGTTTAGTCATTTCTTGTTTTATTTCATCCATTAAACGAGGATATGTGACCATAAGTTTTATAAAATTGGATTTATTCAATACCTGACATTCAACATACGTGGCTGCTTTAACTGTGCATCGCGCTAAAATAAAATTTATTACTTTGCAATAATGCTGATATTGTAAGTCTTTAAAAAGGTTTTTTTCTTTATACATAATCATTTTCTATTATATATTACTGATATTTCTCGTTCCGTTTGGTGCAACGGCAGCGATCCTTCCTTTCGGAACGCGGTCCTGGAATTGGAATCCCGGAAAGGGCGGATATATGTATGATGAATACAATATTTTATCAATATTAATTATCTATGTATCATATATGTGTGTATCCGTTTACCTAGTATCCATAACACAAGCCTTACGGTGCTTTCTTTGGGCTAGGCTAATTGGTGTGAATGTAAAATATTATTATTATAATTATCATTATTATACTCAACTACTCATTATAAATTAGCAACGCAGCTAGTTCAAGCTTATACCTACCAGGTATATTATACACTAAGGCTATTTCTCCAAAACAAGTTCCTTTTGCGAATGAAATCATAGGGCTTTCATCATCTTCATCGGAAAGCAACTCAAGTACACCGTTGGTCACACACACCTAAAATAAAACGTCTGATTAGATTAATGATGCATTCATAGAAAATAATAAAATAATAAAATCATATCATATTGACGCCCTCATTGCAGGCGTGCAGGTCTTGAATGAAACTTAATAAATCTTAGGGAACAGATGCGGAAGCTCAGCGTGCCTTCGGAAGCACGATGTAGCTCGAGATAATAAAATTTTGTCACCCATTCGTATAAAGGGCTTTGCAAACGATTCTTAACCTTTGTTATCATAGGTCGAATCAAATGCACTATACCTACTACTCGAGCTCTTATTTGCTTAAGGATCTCCAACAGAGGATACCTACACGGTACATGCTTAGAATTAAGACAATAGTTACAATATGCGTGCTCCTCTAATTAATGGAGACCACAGCGTGCAAATAATTTTAGATATTATCTGCTATAGTAACATATATGTATAAAGGCCAAAAAAATAAAGTGACTCTAGATGGATAAATTATAGTTACTAATAATCTCATTAACAAATACAGTACTTAATGATATATTCATATTTGAAAAGTTAAGCTTGTTTGATAGCGTGATTTTTAAGTAAATGCTAGCAATTTATTTTGCTTGTTATTAAGATTTTACTGTAGGTATATTCTTATAAAGAGTACTGAGTTTAAGGTTTCGCATGAATAAACATACAAACTAACTAGGGAAGCCAGATTTAATGTTGTAAATAAACAAGCTTACCTACATTAAAAGTAAAGGAAAAGTCACTTCCTTGTCTGAAGTTCTTATGCGATTGTAGATGTGGGTGTTATGAATATCTAAATAGTGTCTTACCATAATATTCTTGTTATGGTTGTGATTATAAACAATGTCACCGGGTAAATAAAACTGGTGACTCATGTCCAAAGAGAGCCGTCTTAGAAACGCTTCCGGGAGCTTTCGAAATAACAAGGAGCTATACAATGGTACAGCATTCAAATCATAGCAAATCTCCATTTGTAGAGGATAAGGTAACAGGTTCATTAATTTAGGCTTGAATACCCCAGATTTTTGATACCAAAGATCTTCGTAATATCTGAAAAATGAAAGTTTTAATTTCGATATATCACTATGGACAGTAAGATTAAATGTAAACGAATCGTAAATAGACGAAAATATTACTGAATTATTTTCACAGTGAGAAGTAATAATAATAAAACATAAGCAAAAATCGGGCAAATTGTTTGGCAGCAGTAAAACTTAAGAGTGACCGCAACACTAACAAATAAAAAAAACACTTAGTAACATTACCCACCTGATAATTCGCTTAGTAGTGTCCGTATCCATTTTTATTAATTTCAAATGATTGCTTATTTTCATTAATTGTCTGACATAAATGGAACGTCTAGTGGTTATCGTTATAAACTGTGAAGTCAGCGAACCGACAAAAACTATTGTAGTTAAAAGGAAACCCAAAAGTATAGCCAATATAGCCGTAATTCTCTCTGTTGTTGTTACAGGATATAAATCACCAAATGCATTGGTGGTGAGAAACATAACCGACCAATACGAACAGACGAAGTACCAATCAAAAGTGTTTTCTGTTGGTAAGTAAATAGCAGCAGCTGACCACGAAGAGCGGATTTTATGAAGGTTAAAACTGCGGTCAGAAAAAAGATACCAGACGCATGTCCAAGTGTGCACGGATAAGAGGAACAATATGAGATATTGAAATAAGAAGGTGGTCCATTGATTACTGCCTGCTTGAGATGATTTATCATAGAAGTACTCTATGATTCTGTATACACGAATTAATGCAATAATAGGTGCTATAGCATAGATATCGAATGCTGCTAATTCAACTGACATCAAATAAAGAAAAGAAAATGGTATAGCTAGTATCACATCTAACAATACTCGATTCATTTCCGGTTCAACGAGATTAAGAGTTTTTCTCCATTTCTTAAAAAACTTAAGCCCACAAAAAATGGCGACATCAAGAGTAAATATGAAGTTAAGACATATAAGGAACATTATAATTCCAAACGATCTCTCTTGGACTTTGTGGAATGTATATATCCATGAATCCAATATGAAAGAGATAAAAAGTATTGTCAGAATGAAAACTTTCCATGCAGAATTGGAATATATCATTAAAATTGTTCTGAGTTTACTATTAGTGAATTCCGTTCGAGCTTCTTGTAGTATAGCGTATGTCTTTTGCTTCCTTTCCTCATTGAATTCATAGCAGATATTTTCCTTTTCTTCACATTTACGACTAAAACTTTCAATGTTGGTAATATTCAAAAATATTTCATCTTTGTCTTCTCTTCGTCTGTACTTATATATATCTAAAGAAGAGCCATGTTCGTCTCCACCCTCTAAAAGATATATATGTGGACAAGTTTTACAGTGATATTTGATTTTGAAGCCATGGTTTTATAATAAAAGAAAATTCTTACCCATTTTATGCTTAACATCAGTAAACACAGGAAGAAAAAATCTGACGAATGTTGTGGTCTCTAAACAATTACGTAAACATGGTGGTGCAAAGTTGTGCTATTCCTTGTCACTTATCACATAACAGTCTTATTATAGGACTTTTCGTCTAATAAGTATACGCGTTACCATAAACAAATATTACTACATATTTAGCAAAGTTCCTAATGGCTTACACTTTTTGAAAATTATCTTAACCGTTTCAAACATAAATTTATAATGCAATAAATAAGTACTAACAGAAAATATTTACTTTTTTTAATAAGTAATAAGGTAATTTTACGCGCTTATCGCATATTTAAAATAATCACTTTTACGGGATAAACTTATCGTTTATTCTTGTTTTTTTTTATTTAATACTGATATTTCGACTCTTTACAGGAGCCGTGATCACATCCTGTTTGTGAAAAGTGCTTTTATTTAAATTAAGTAGTTATTAAAGATTTTTATTAGTGTTATTTTAGCACATCATACATCACTAATAGTATTAGTTCACCTAGTTGACCTCATTTTGAAAAAGTTGGCTATCGTCAGTTTAGACGATATTGTCATTGTCATATGTGTTTGTATTTTGTTTTTAATCCAGTTGGCTATATGTACACAAATCTATTGCTATATATTTTTTACAAAATTGTATTAAATCTTATCTATTATAATGTATAGATTTCAGCTTATGTACATAATTCTGCAATTATAACAACAGTTTTATATTAACCAAAGAGTATATTGCCCCGTTGCTCTTCTCGTTTGCGTAGATTAGTTTTTTGAATTTTAGTTCTGGACCAGAACTTTAAAATATTTCAAAGTAAACAACATTCGAAAAGTCTTAAGAAACATCTTCTTCAATCCCTAATAATGCTAGTATGTATGGCAAGGACGGGCTGTATGTATATTATATATCTATCATATTTCTTTAGGCATTAATGGAGCTCAAACTAGGTGATGCATTAAATTTATTTGAATAATATCTTAAAAGTTACTTTTAAAATTGGTGATTGAATTGAGCGAGAAATAGTGTATACGACTTTTACGAGGTTTTAAGACTTCGTGCATTTTTCAAGAGCATGTTATAGTATACGAAAAACCCAACCGGGCAATCGCAGGAAGTACTAAGGTATTTTTATATTAAGCTTTATGTATATGAGTGGAAGAGCGACGACACGCCGCTATTTGCCACTCGACTTCATCGAATATAGAGCATGCTAATTATATATAGGAAATTTGTTTAGTTTTATATTTTTCTTAGAACGTTCAAAACTGAAATACTCGACCAAAAATAACACTTCTACATCTCAGTAACATTTTAATTCAAGAAAACGTTAATGATGCCTAATTTCCTCTAGAGATGTAGGGCAGCATATCAAATAACGAAAAAATTGCAAATTTCCTCGAAAAATTATCAACTTATATCGAACACATTTTCCCATAACAGAATTAAAATCATGTGCTGTATGCCATATTTTTATACATACTATTGTCAGATAACATTGATTTTTTTTTCTTTATTAATACGAATTCTTATCAAAACGTTTTGGTGACGCAATGTTTTCCTCACTAACTCGTAGGCAGAAAGCCGGACATCCAAGATACTGCCAGTGCACACGGCACTTCAACCTACATACATGAACATAAAAATCATAGCGGACTTGACATTTATTATAATTTCGTATTGTGATGACGAATACACCTAGACAAATTTTAATAAACAACGAAGTTATCTGCACATCTGATCGTAATCCTTATTTCACCGACTTTAGATTTAAAATACTTATAGTGAAACACGCCGGCTTTTTCTTTAAATTGCTACTATCACCTACTACAAAAAAAGTTTTACAGTTTAACACAAAACAATATCAATATTGTTGTTATATTGTCAGTCGAAATATGAGAAATAAATATTTTAAATAAACAAATAAAAATGCAAGTCTTATTAGTAACATAGAAATATTTGCAGAATAAAAAACTTGTGTATCATTTAGTAAATATCTTTCTAACATTTTGGAAAGTAAAATGTGATGTTTCGTGATGCATTTGCTACAGCTACATAATATAATGTATTTTCATCGCATTAGTGATTTTCTTTTTTCTAACAATTCATTTTTTCATTCACTTTGCGACCGTTTATTTAAAAAAAGATTAATGTTTTTATTCTTTGACTAAAGTAATTATTTCATAAATATATTTTTTGACCTTTATCTCTTCATCATGTCTTTTTTACGTTTTCTAACTCACGAGGTCAGGAGGATTTGTCTTCCGTTTTTTCTACATATTCTTACTCTTGGAGTTGATTCAGACCGTTCTGAATTATTGCATTATCGTTTGCTACTTTTTCAATGAGGTAAAAGGAACAAGTAATCAATGAAAATACTTCTTCTAACTTTTTGCTATGACAAAAATATTGCTAAGATTTATAAAAAAATTCCAGATTATCTAACAAAGAGTTCAAAGTTTCGTGAATGGAAACAAGTTTTTCGTCATGATATTATGAAACAAATTATTAACATGGCAAACGTGCCTCCATCTTCGTATCTCCGAGTTTCGCAGCATTTAGATAATTAGACTCAAGCGAGCTTCCATAGAGGGATCGGCCGCATAATCGCAATTCTTATATGGCAGTCAGACTCAAGTATCGGTGAAAAATGTCGTCATAAAACGATTTTAAATACCTTTAACATTTCGCAGTAGACGTCCAACGCCGCTTTACCGTCTTGTTACCTAATGGTACTTATTATGTGTTAGAGCGAAAAACGTAAGTAACCAAATAAGATGAGGCAGGCGTTCATCATAATCATTCTCAAGTAAAGCTAGTGGGATTACGCAAATTCGTGTCCTAAACCATGCAAAAGATTAATTAAAAGGAATAAAACCTTTAAAACGCATATAAAGAAAGTAGCAAATGCCACTTAGGTACGTCACTGTGGGGAGTTCTACACCATTTTATTAAAGTTAAAAATGTCTTAACAAAATGGATTGCCTTCCAAGGTTCCCAGGTAAGGTACCTAAATATACTTTGTAATGATATTACATTGATAATAATAATAATATATATATAAATTCCCTCTCACAGTGCTTGACCGCGATGAACTCCGATACTACTCAACCGATTTGATGTTTTTTTTTTCATTTTGCTGGATTTGTTCCAACTTATGACAAAGGATAGTTTTCATTCTAATTTAAACTAATTTTTTGCAAATTATAATAACTGAGCCGTGACAATGCGTGGCCGGCACAGTTACTTAGTATATAACTAGTCTGGCCATAAAACCTTTCATAAAACTTTTCAACTTTTTAATTATTTTGAATTTGAAACGCGTTTATTATTTAAAAACTTCTGGTGATTTCGCGCCAATTCACATATTTTTTCGTTTTCTTTTTAAAATACCCTATATGGGATGGGGTGCTTAAGAAAATAGGGTTGCAGTGATCGCCTTGCACAAAGTGGGTATGGAGCCGTCGGTCATATTCCAGATACTTCAAAAACTTGGTATCAGCCGTATGTTCGTATATCGTACTATCAACAGATACAACAACACTTCCTCTGTTGAAGACTATAAACTATATGTTAGAACTATAAACGTTGTTAATGCTGTTAAAGCCAGAATTCGTCGAACCCCATTAGGAAGCAAAAAATCTTATTAATAAGCAAAAAATACAAGACCTGAAGCACGGTGGTCGATATAAAGTACGTACCCTTAATCAATCTTTACAATTAGAGACAGTGGATCGATCAAAATGCCTTCTGTCAAGATACGCAGACGAAAGGCACAGAAATATCCTCTATACCGATGAAATAATTTTCACGATTGAAGAGCAATACAATAAGCAAAATGATAAAGTGTACGCTCACAGTTTTAAAGAAACTGCTCAAGTGGTCGGAAAGGTACAATGTGGTTATCATCCTGCGTCATTGATGGTTTGGTGGCGCGTGTCTTATCAACAAAGCTACATTTTTGTAAAAATGGAGTGAAAACTTCAGCCAAAGTGTATCAAGAGACAGCCTTGGACATTGTTGTGAACCCTCTCTGCAATAAACTTTTTACAAATGTACCGTGGACTTTCCGGCAGGACTCTGCACCTGGTCACAAGGCACCAGGTCTGGCTTGAAACCAACGTTCCGGACTTTATAAAAGCTGAAGACAGGCCCTCATCTAGACCAGACCTCAACTCTTTAGACTACAAATTGTAGTCAGTTTTAGAGGTCATGACCTGCTCTAAACGACACGGTGACATCGAGTCTCTTAAAAAATCAGATTAAGATAGATTAAAGGCCTGTATAAAAGCCAAAGGTGGCCATTTCGAATAGAACATTTCTTTAATTTTTGCTGAGACTTCAATCAATATGTACGTATAAGTTTAGTAATATTACATTACTTCATAAAAAATAAATCATTTGTAACAGAACTTATGGCCGGTCTAGGTATATAAATTCGCTGTTACAGTTTTTTACCGTGATGAACTCGGAAACTACTGAACCGATTTTAATGTTTTTTTTTTTTAATTTTCCTGTACTTGTTCCGTCTTAGGACATATAATTTATAATATAACACAACAACGCATGGCTAGGTCAGCCAGTCTATTTATACAAATTAACTGCAATCAAAATACTATAAAGAGGAAGATAGAAAGAAAGAACAACATTTATTTGGGGCTGACTGACTATAACAAAAGATGTATATAATTAGTAACAACTTAAAAACGAAAGAAACATATGAAATAGTAAAAAAATGAAAATACAAATATGGTGTGTCTGAGGCCAAAAAGAACCCTGTCTCAGCATAAAAGCCTCTGCGTCGCCGTCGTTCGGATATGGAAAGAACGAACACAGAGGCGCTTTTATTCTGACAGGGCCCTTGAGTAGACGTCACCGTTAAAAAATTACAAAAAAAAAGATAAAAATAACCATTACAAACAAAAACCCAATTACATACACAACAATAATCACTATAATAATCACAAACTACCACACAACATAAAAATATATATTTAAATACTTAAAATTGAAGGAACGGATTTTAAGATTTGTTTTTTGTATTTATATATGAAGGTGGTAAAAAAGAAATTTTTAACTAACTAATCTTTGAAAAATGTTTCAGTCATAGTTACATTATTTATTGCAATCTGTTAGTTACATTAACTGTAACAAAATAAAATAGTACCCGTAACATGACCCTGTGAGGGTATTGCATTGCATTTGCATTGCATGCAAATATAAACCTATAATACCTTAAGCTAAATTAATTAAGGTTATGAACTATGTAACAGAAACTAAAATATTCACTTGAAATTTAACACAATATAGTATCAAGAACAAAAAAGCTGGAAAATAAAACATCATATATACGAGATTAGAGAGGCTTAACTTAGGTTAATTAAATAATTCTAATATTTTATAGAAACATTACCCTTTGAAAATTATATTATGTAAGATGGATGAAGGCTATAGGTACATTATGCCCAAATCCGTAGAAGTAAGGGTGGACCGTTAGTCAAATAATAAGAAAGTAATAGGACTGTCACGCGTCGATCTCTTTTGTACTGCGATAATAATTAGGTTTAAGTGGGTTTTTTGACTAAAAATACTCAACAATTAAAATAAAACAAAAAATTAATATGCTAAAGTATCGGTCAAAATGCCTTAATTTAAACAACTATATGCAGGCCGCTAAGGCATCTTTTGAGCGCCTTTCCCCAATAAAATAATTGAGGACTTTAAAGCCGTTTTTCCGATAATTTTCTGTTTTTACATGAAATTATTGCTATTATATTTTTAGCCGGTTCTTACTGAGTTCATAATCATAAATGAAGATGTAATTTTGTGGTTTTTCTTTTTCCACTATTTTGCATTTTTATGATGCTTTTCCTTTAAACTAATGAAAATAACTAAAATTCGCCAATTTTGCCTTCTATCTTTTTAACAACAAGATAAATATATTCCACTTAGACAAACATTATTAAGCTCTTAAGTCACAAAATAAAATCACTACCATCTTCATAGATAATAAACCGATTTTTTAGACAAGTTAATACTTAGTGGTGAAATTGTGACCCTTTAAAAATTAGACAGTTAAGCATGTTTTAATTTGAATTAACAGTCACTTAATATGGTCAACTATAAACGAATTTAAAATGTCATTGCATTTCTGTCAATCAATTCAAGTTGAAAAGTATAGAATGATATTTTAAAACGTTTAGCGCTAATGGTCTTTATCTTTAGTAACTAATGGTGCGAGTTGATCTTAAATTTAAGTTTTTACACGGCATATCTGCGAATATATTATTTTAGTTTTATAAATGAAAGTGTAAATTTAGAAAGTGTTATTTTTAAATAATTATTTTAAAATAGTTATTTGAATGCCATATATTTCATGTTTATAATAAATCTTCAAAGTCCAGTTTTAGTACATCCTAGAGGAATAGAATTCCTTAATATTAATGTTGATAATAAGTTAATTTTTATTTAATGCACAAATTTCCTTATTAAGGTTTTTAATGGTAGTCCAAAAAAGGTTCATGAAATTAAAGTATACCTATTTTATGATCTTAATTACAGTAACTTAAAAAAAACATTAATAACCATTTATGATAATTAAATTTAAAGCTTACAACATACCTATTAAGCTCATACTTTTTATTTATTATGAATGCTTCTCATATGTTGCCAACGTATTAGTTTTGGCACTCACTTGATTTTTTAAATCCCAAATTAAGATTACTGTGTGTACATGCCGTGAAGAGTAGTTCAATATATTTATTCCCTTTTTGGAGAATCACCCAATTATATAAATAATATTTTGATATAGACTACTTACTTTCAGTATATTAAATTTTTACACTAGATATTGAACTCTATTTATTGATCCTTAATTTAAAAAAAATACCGTAGTTTAGCAGCTACGGCATAGCGGACAAATTGCTACTGTTCACTATCGTCCTTTATTAATTAACATGTATCTAATCCAACTATAGATGTGTTCTAACCTCTTCTAAATCTTTCTTATCATAATGTGAAAAATAAGTCCCAGTAATTGAAAAAGATAATCTTTAAATGATAATATAAGTCCGTCAAAACATTCGCGGAAAAATTATTCACTAGTTTTTTCTCTCCTGTTTCTAATGGTTTTTGTAAACTTTAAACCTATAAATAGAATCAATATTGCATAATTATGTTCTTCTTGTAAGTGGAACGTGGAACCCATTGCTTAATTCATCTAATTCGATAGATTCACCAAGAACATTGGATAGGGGTCAATTATCCATTTATCCTTTTAACGAAATTGATAAAACGAAACTAACTCGGGTGATTTTAATTGATCGAATGTGCAGGCGCAGTTAAAGTTAATTTTATTGAAACTGCCATTCTTGTTTTACTGCGTTAGAATTAAATAAGTTATTGTTAAAGATTATAAATTCTGGGTTGCTTGAAAAGTGTGTCATAGGGAGGTGTGACAAATGAAAGTGCGTCATTCGTTTGCGGGACAAAATAGAAATGTTTCTTCGTTATATTCCTTATATTTTTGTTTCTTTTTCATTGTATTTTGAGATTCTGTATTTTTTTTATATTATTCAACTATGGAATTACATTTAATTTTTCATACACGTATTGAAACGAAACGAAAATAGATATTGCTTATTAAAATCAAGGTATGGCAAAATTTTGGTAGCTTTTAACGGCTTGCTGCCAAAAGTCCCATGTCAGGCGAGTTTATCAACACTTTTTCAGCATGAATCGTTATAGTTCTTATGAAATAAATAGAAAATACAGAATTCGTCTTAATATATTAAGTTTCTCTGGTCCAAGTGTACCTTAATATGGAATGCTGCGCGATCGAACCAGTTGCTTCATGATATGAAATTTGTTGATCACGGTCAGTTGTTTTGCTATTATTAAAAATAGGTAATAATATAAAAAATATAGTGTTGATAATAAGAAATTATTGTATTTATTCATTAAACTAACGTATTATCTTGTCCGAGCAATTTATTTTATTATTTTTCTAATTTTATTCAGTCTTTTTATAAAGTAAGTAATAAACAACTTCTCCTGAAGATATAGCACCCTAAGAAACATGTTCAAATATATTAAGCAAATGAGTCTAAATTAATAAATGTCGTGGTGTGATAGTTCATAGGCAATAAAACTAGATGGCGACTCGGTCGCTATCAGGTTCGGCTCTTAAGCGAAATGGCTACCCTGAGCCCACGAGTGCGAGTGAGAAATGTATACGTTATTATTACGCCTACACAGCGGACAGCAGTCGCACGCGCTCACAAAAAATCCATTCGACAAGAACGCAGGCGCAGCGCTATATTCGCTCACAACTTCACTTCGGTCAACTTCGTCATTTAGTGGTGATCGAAACGTCGATGTGTGTGGAAGTGGTTTTTAACTATTCTAACAAAGTCTCACAAAAAATAACAATAACTAGTAACTAAAGTACAATTTCTAATTTGAACGTGTTGGAACAAACATTTATCGTGTCATTAGTTGTTTAAACTGTATTCAAAATGTGTGATAATACCAATCCTTCGACGCAAAGTATAGCGGACTACTTAGCTCAGTTGCTCAAAGACAGGAAGCAACTGGCTGCGTTCCCGAATGTTTTCATGCACATGGAACGACTTCTGGACGAAGGTAGGTCAAAATCGCGTCGAACTATTTATAATTCATCGGCAAGCGGGTGTACTAGCAAACACCGTCGTTTCTTGTCACCACAGAGATCATAAATTGGATGCGTCGACAAATGCTACAACGCACTCGATATTAAGTTTATTTTTGTCTTCGCCCCACTGAGTTATGGTCTAGTGAAGTTTGGTAACGCGATCCTTCGAAAAGTGAAGTAAAGCAGAACGTCTCTCTGATTACGATTTGCGGTCAGCGGTCGTTAGATTGTCGCCGACTAAAGAGATCGGTGAAATGGTTGCAGTAAACTGGTTTGGATTTAACATTTCGCCGTCGCAGCTGTTGTAAATAAATCTTTCTAGAGATAGCGAAGTTCATTTTGAGGTTATAATTGAGTGTAACGGGGTCGTCCGTTTTGGAAGGACCTGAGATCCTGATGGTAACCTGTTCTTATGGGCTGTAGTCGTGCATTCCGGTACTTACTAGTCGGCGGAATGTCGCCACTTGGCACAAGTAGGTACCGTACGTCCGCTACTCTGAGACTCGTGAACTGAAAGAGATTTGTACGCAGTGCGACGCAAGCGCACCGCTCCTTGCTGTCGTAGCCTCGTTTTATTGCGGCTAACCAGTCCGAACACTATGTCGCCCTTATCTTCGCTACCGAATGCTTACTAATTGGAATAACTAGTCATCTCTCACAAGTGCCAAAATAACCGCAGTAGTTTCAATGTATTTATTTAATCGCAGTGTTATGAAATGACGAATAGCTGTTTATAATACATCTTTATATTTGTAATATTAATGTTTTTTTATTAATTTAATAACTGTCCATCTGAATAAAACTACTTAAAGTTTATTCATAGTCGTAATCGATCATAAAACATATCGATACAATAACAAACTAGTTCATAACAACTTTGTCACCATATCCAGTTGACAAAGCGTACCTACCTGTTACAGGTAGTAATACCTAGTTTATAAACCAGTCCCAGAATTATATTAAATGTATTAATATAATTCTGGGACCTAAGTTAACATAAAAAATATTATATACGAGGATTGTATATTAATGTGTTTGTTTATTTTCATTTGGTGATAATTAACACGAAATTTGCAATGATTTCTCCTTAATGCTTGCTTCCTGTGCCCTTATAATATCTAAAAAGACGAATAACAGAAGTATATAAGTTAGGTCTTTTGGTACATGATTGCTAAGAAATTCAACACATATCTAAACTCTGCAAATGGCGACAGCACCAACACAAGTTAAAACTCATTAGAAAATCTAGTCACGTCATACAGCAAGGCAAGGTCTACTTTATGGATACTTCTCATGTCATAATATCGTACTTACTTGTATTATTTTGGCCCTTTGAATGATATAGTTCATAGTATAAAAGTTGAGTCCCTATATTTATTATAGTAGTAGTAATACTACTAGTCTTAAATCTACTACAAAACAAGACACAGGCTATTACGATAAATACAAATCTTGAAGGTTTCAGAACGTTTACTCAAATATATAGAAGTTAATACGTCGGTAATGTATTACAAATTGTATATGAATTAAATTTCCTTACTATTTTAGGATGAAAAATTTTCGAACAAATATTTCGTCAAACCAACCATTGGTAGTATTTTTATGAAATTATGTATTGCAGTCAAATTGCGTGGACGCAATAAAAACATGTGTTACTGTTGGAAATATTTTTTAAGATTGTATATCACAACAGTTACTCGCATTATCTTCTTGCATAATTTCTGAGAAACTTGTTGACTTAACATTTGCCTTAAAAAGATGTAACTCTCAAGTCGAGATTGAGGCTTTTCTTCAGTTTTATTGCGTGCATTGCGTTTCATCATTCACTTATAATCCAGGTACCTACATACTTCAACAAAAAGAAAAGACATCATAAGTAATATAGTTTCATTGAAACGCTTTATTTGTGATTGATTTTTATGTAAATGTAATAAATAAATAAATATTATATATATAATAAATAGATCATGACATAACTATAGACAAGAGAACACTAATCATGTTATGGAAGAATGCTTCATTCTGGTATATGTGGTCAACTCATAGTTAAAGTAACTTACCCTGATTTATACTATTTATAAAATTGGTAAAGATATAAAACATTTTTTATTGCGGTATGATTACGTGTGAGTAGTATGTTGTAAAAAACATTTCTTTTTGTTTTGTTAACTCAATGAAAAATATAACGTAGTAAAACGATTTTATGGTTTGTTTGACATGTCGCTAGTTTAGCGTGCGATGTTAAAAACTTGACGAAAATATCGACGGCAAGCTGACAGCAGACAGCCGTAGCATATCGTGTTACACCGAACTAAGAAATTACGTTGGCTATTTTAGACGCTGGAATATTTACATGTTCCAGTAGAGAAACTATAAAACTTGTCTTATTGTCGTAATGAATCTCACATTTTCAGTGAAACGTTACATGACCGCTTTTCATATAAAAAGCACAAATAAAACACCCTATTGCTTGTATCTCAGTCGTGTTCCCATTGAAGAAACACAAAGTTCATACTTAATAAAAGTTCAGGCATGTCTTTTTAACATTTCGTTCGCTGACATTTAACAACATGTAGTTAACGATCATCACAGGCAATTACATTTGCTCGTGTTTGCATTTTAATCTGAATATTTGGATGTTTGCATTCCAAGGAGATCCTCGTGTATCAATATATAACAATACGCTATATCAATAATAACATTCATTATCGATAAAACATATCAGCAAACAGTTGCTGCTACAATCGAAGAACGACATCAATGAATATAATTCTTTGATTGCTATAGATAATAGATGTTTTTGAACAATTTGGAAGCAATAAAAATGACAGATTTACTGATACCTTATCACTGCATATTACACATACTCAGCTTGTAGAGTGCAGATTAAGCCCGATAAGAGATAAAAATGAGAGTTTAATAGCCTTTGGGCGTGCTTTTACGGCATGATTCTTTTAAGGCATTTAACGCTTTCTAAAGGTAGAATCAAGAAATATTGAATAAATTTAATTGAGCAAACTGTGTGCGTGCTTTGCAGAGCTTATTTTGATGATCATTTTTGGCTTAATAATGACTATGTATGTAAATCTTCTCTGGGAGGCGTACTGCAACTTACCAAAATTTCTTCCCGTTCGTCTTACTTTTGTAAGACTAACGAAAAGTAATTGATTTTTATACACAAGAAAGATTTACAAATAAGACAATGAATATATTAAGTCAGATTTAGACTGTGTGCTGTGGTGCATACGCTAATTACAATATAGTACTTACTTGCTGAATTATGCCTTGGCCTCATTGATCCTGACTAAATGAATACAAAGTGGAAGTTGTAAATAATCATATTGAAATTACTGCGTTTCGATGCGTAGGCGACACCTACCTTTGAAGTGAAGCTGACAGTTCCGCAACCCTGTGGCCAAAGTGAGTCTTAAAGGGGTCATTATAAGGTTGCTTAGATTGTGATTAGGCGTTTGCGCCTACTCGATGACCAAATGAGGGTGTAGTCGTGGGTAGCGTGGAGGTGTAGAAGCCAAGGTTGTTCCAGTCATTCTCGAACACGTTATAACTTGCTGTGGACTGCCCAATTAATAAAATTCGAAACGACCATCTATTTTGAAATATATTGCTGTCGAATAATGAGCGTCTTGTTTACAAGTGAAAAGCTAGCCAATAAAGGTATTAAAAATTGGAATGCATTACGTAGATAGTCTAAACTATTTTTTGTTAGAAATATCTTCTTTGTGGTTGCAAAAGACAATGAAGATATCAAGCAAATATTGACAAGCAGGTTATTATCGCTGCGACCGTGATAAGACCTCGGTGCATCTCTAGAAAACTGGATTATGCGACCCGTCTATTCTCCACATGTTCCCACGATGTTACTCCTACCCACCTATCTAAGTTTCATCAGAAACTACGTGATCGCTCTCATAATGGGAGACACTTTTTCAAAGGTCGTGAAAACACGAACATTTACTAAGTTGTGTGTGTCATTAGTCTATCTAAACAATACCTTTTATCTAAAGGCCAAGTTCTCATGATCGTCATAGATTCCACCTGTATTCTTTATATGCGATGAATTGTGATGAGATGTGAGGGCTATGATTATTGATTTCAAGTTTCATTTTAAAGTAGCGAGAAACCAAAAGCTAAACCCTTTATTGTCTTTTTGATGTCTTCACTCTCTCCGACTTAAATCTATCACACGCTTGGAATGTTAATGAAAGTGGGGTGACTAGTATGCAGTGTACTTGAACGTACAAAGAATGCGTTCGGGAAGGGCGCGTAGGTGGCGCATGAGCACTATAATTTGAAATGAAAATCAATCGCTTCAGAATGCTGAGTTGAACCTGTCCTGTGGGTGGGACACCAAAACCTACGCGTAGCACCAAATAATCCTACTAATATATTGGGATTTTGATTCCGTGATATTGTAATATAACCGTACTAACTCCTACGCGGGTCATCTGATGATTTATTGAATTTGCTTTCTGAGGTTTTAGTTTATTGTTTGAGTAATATTCTGGTGCTTTATATTAGAAAGACGTCTATAAAAATCCTACACGCATTGTGTGTATGCAATTATATCTATAATTGCTATAAAATTAAGTATCGAAGCAATAGGCAGGTGTTTGCAAAATTTTAAGTATTAATCCAAGTCGCTACGGCATGAGATTTAAAAATAGCATGGTTTTGTTAAAATTATGATGTTACTAAGATGTACGACCCGGCAATTTTAAATTTCTTGCAGAGAGTTTTAACATACTTGAAAATTCAGTGAGTGCAATTGAGCTAGACTGATTGTTAAACCGTGCTTGTCTAAACAAAAGGTCGGAGTAGAAGCGTGGGAGCTAACAACCCACGGGTGACGAAGGTGATTTGCTGGGTGGACTTGCCTAGTATAATTGTGGCCCTCGCGACGCCTACAGACTAAACATGCATGACACTATCGCATACTTTGTTTAGGTCAGCTCGTAGGTATTACAGATAGAGGCCTTTCTCATTGATGCAGACAATGCACGCAATTGTTTGATTGTAGTTGTAGATCTCTGGTATGTCAAGTTTATTTAAATTATTTGTGTTTGAGATTCTATAGA
This sequence comes from Calamotropha paludella, assembly GCA_927399485.1. Lineage (NCBI taxonomy): Eukaryota > Metazoa > Arthropoda > Insecta > Lepidoptera > Crambidae > Calamotropha > Calamotropha paludella. The sequence goes on along the minus strand of OV656815.1, from coordinate 11,933,853 downwards.
TGCTGGTTAGTATAAAATTTTCTTGTATTTATCAGATACAAGTGTTTATAGATTTTTTTTCTTAAAAGAACATCCTTAATCTCTCATCGATGAACATGAACAGAGTATGCAGACATAACATTTGCATTGCAATAGTCTAACTGATAAGTTAAGAACTTCCTTCTGTGCTTTACACAATCCGGCGGATGCCTTGTCGTTATCTTTTCCAAAAGTGGAATACCGTAGGTGCGGTGTGTGAAGAGCACATTGTTGCCCGAGGCTGCAAAAATATTAAACAATCAGGGAAACCATGTTATCTGTTCGTGTAACGGTTCTGAAAACCGTAAAAACCCCATTACTTTCCAGGACCCATACAGACATACTTGGATTTAGGTATATTGGCATTTATATTATTGCGAGTTTATTCCATATCTGTTTTCAATGGACCTTCTATTACGATTAATTAAATAAATATTAGACTACATCACACACATTGTTCTGAACCCAAGTAGCTTAAGCACTTCTGCCGTTATTATATAATATGTAGTTTCAGCTACTTTTGAAATAATTGAGATTAATTATAAAATTTTTGATTTTTGGTTTTTCATCGTAACTATAATAGCTATTGACTTGAAACTATACGACTATAAAATGAAGCGGAATTTTATGTAGTATATTATATTTGTACATACATTTGTACGTAAATTGTACGTAAGTGAATTTGCCCAAAAACTCGACTTATTGCACTTATCGTAAGGAGGGCAGACTTGTGATATGAAATTCAGAAAAGAAATGACGGCATCATATGACCCAGATCCGAGTCAATATAGAAAAGTTCCTTTTGACATCCCTGGACTTCAGAGTGGCGTTACCATGAAAAGTGCGAGCCACTCGACGATGGAGATTGTCAAAAATTTACTAAATGTGAATCGGTAATAGCTGCACTGGTACATATTACCACTGCAAGCTTAGTGGTTAATAAAGTATTGCTCTGCATTAACTATGGTAAAACTGTTGACCCACATAACACAATGGATGAATAAATCTTCATGTTAGACAAAAAAGGTTTTTGTAGCTGATTGAAAGCTTTGTTGGTTACCTGCAACGTCTATCGATATGGCATTATATGGCTAGTACTCGACATATTTATAGCGAACATAATCGGTTGTTAAATTCGATGTTAGTATTGGAAGATTGTGGCTTACAAGGTTTAATACTATCATTGACATCTGACCTAGAAAAAAGGAGTTTCGAAAAATAGAATCAACGGATGCAATACCTCATAAGGAGAGTGGACCATAACCCACCATTCGGTCCCAACATGGATTGATATGTGCTAACGACTGCAGATGCAGCCGGGTCCAGTATTTTTACGTACCTTTACAAAAGCACGGAAACGGTAACCGGCCCTTACGAATGTTATTTCACTTCTGCAATTGGAGTCTGAACCCGCTTACCGCCACGCTATAGAGCTCTTTCATTAATTTGTATGTCTATCAATAAAGAAGTTTTCGTTACTGACCTACAAAGTAAATAATTCTAATGATTTCTTTTGAACTAAATAGATCCTTGTATATAAAGCAAATTGAATGAATATGTTATTATGTTTCTAATTTATTTATCATTGGTGAAGTCGAAGAATTTTTAATAGGCAAGTCTTATCTATCGACTTCATTATGACTTTGAAATATACCTAAATTTTTATTCCACATTTCACTCAAATAATGGAACACAATCGCGTTAGTACGGCCTTCACGCTCCACACTAATCGTGATGCACGTTAGCGTCCGTTCATGCCGTCTGACCTGTTATTTAATATAATGTTTACATTAGTTACAATTTCCAATAAAAACATTACTTTCATCTTTTTGTGGTTGTTATATTAAACAAGCTGTTCAAAAAGCAACAATTTTTTTAATGGGTAGGAATTACATTGAATTAAACTGTTCTCGGAGTAATACACAAAACCTAGAATTTCTATTTGTTAGTATTGGTAGCGGTAAAAAACGTGGTCACAATTGATTGAAATCACCGTGATCATCACCGTATCACGAAATAAAAGAGTTATCTGGTACAATGTACCGCATATGATTTTGGCTGAAACAATTAATAAGAGTTGTTGTCATTTTATAAGTAAGTGAAATTATAATTTACTTTTTCATCGAACTTTTGCGATTTAAACTCGGTTATGTTCCGAAGAGTCTGGGTTCTAGCATATTAATATACATTAATTTTATCCATAAACTATTACTTTAGTTAAGTAACGAAGAATCCAAATTTATTATATTATCACGGAACAGTATTTTATTTAATATCAGAAACCATAAGATAACCTTTGGCACTTTTGATTGACCTTAAGAAATGGTGGACAACAGACCATACACAAAAATACTAAAAACTAATTTAAATTACTTTAAGGTCGATTGACGAAACGTGTTTAAATTATTAACGTTAATATTATTGTTCATGTCAAACTACATTGATTCATCTAATAATTTAACTGTAATATACTATTTAATGTTATAATTTTAAAGTTATTTTTTACTTTTAAAATGTCACTAGTGGGAGTTCAAGAAAATAACATCTATTTTTTATATCTTAATTGTTAATGGGTCCACTTGTGTGTTTGAGAACATACATTGCTTTTGCAAAGTGAAAATCAAAACACTCCGTGTGATAGTTATTTCGTAATTTGTCCAAACTAGGCCGGTCTAGTTCTTCAACTTTCTATAAAAACACGTAGGTGGCGCATGCATGGCGACATTTGAATGTCTGTCTTCTCCATGACAGCTTTAGAATCAAATTAATGAGCTTTTTAATACTTACTTTTTGCCTTATCCGCTTGCAATATTAGGTACTTCCTTCCTACTGTCACTTCCTAACTTTCCACTAGGATTAAAATAATGACAATCCAAATAGTTAAACTTCATTTTATAGCAATAGATGAAATTTTTTTATCGTAATCATAAAAAAAATCGTAATTACAACCCTGTATGGTATGGAAACGATAATTGTGCGCTAAAAGGGTTATTTTTTTTTCTTTCTATTGTTTATGGTAAATTTTTGTGAAGTTGGTTTTGGGCTTACTCAATTTTGTTTACTTATGATCCGTAGACTTGAACTACTATGGGTATTATTGTGTACATATTGAAATGTTACCCTTTATGTATCTACCTTTTTATGTACTTAACAATAATTTTAAAGTAGTTTTTTGAATTTTTAATTTTTTTTATTGGTGAGGACCTGTTATTGGCTTTCAGCTGTTAAATTTTCTAACTATTGTTATAGATTTAGCTGTTGGTCTTCCAATAACAAAATAAATAAATAAAATTTGACGGGAAATCTAATGAACGCTGAAAGTTTATAGAACAGATGATTCTATGCTTTGGTATTCCTTTGTAGTTGGGTATACAAGGACAAATTTATGTTAACACTACTACAATCAGATTGCCGTCAATCTAGAACTTCATATATTCGCTTTCTATAATCGATAGGCAAGCGTTACAAACGAGTAACACAAACATTAAATGTTGAAAGTGCTTCTGTTGCGCCACATGTGTGGGATGTGCAGGCGCCAGCGGTCCGCCTGTCGGCTCTGGTGTACAGTTAAGGGTCCCATTCATTTCGCGTTAAGCAATTTAGTGAACGCACTACGTTTACCAATTCATTCATTTGATTGTGCAATTGTGATGTTCGAAATATCCTTCCGTGGCTAATTTAATATTAATAAATAAGTCCCCGTACATGCAAATGAGTTATCAATTTTGAGTTACTCTTGATTTTTGTACAGTATATTAGATCTTTACTGCTTTAACTGGATGTAAGATGTTTGTGCCTCTTTATTGCCTTATTAAACTACTAAACTCTATTGACAAACAAAGTATTGTGCGTTATTAATTTAATGTTATTAGTTTTCAAATAAAGTTTTGTTGTATTTATTGTATTAATATTATGGAAAAGTTTTGTTTGTAAATATAAAATTTTTAATAAATGATTTAGTTTTGCGAATAATATTTTTTGACATCTGTTAACTACCACTGACTTATTTAGAGAACTAGAAACCTCAATCAGACTAAAATCAAAACGTATGACCCATTTTAGAATATAGTCGCTAAAAAGGTCGTGTAAGTGTGACTCAGTGAAGTGAAGTTCGTCTATATTTTCAGATGTTGGCATTATTATCATCTTATACTTAGTTTCTTCTCTACAACCGATATCTCCGTCACTGTCTATCTCGTCTAGCACATCATTATTTTGTCGGTCGCATGTTGCAACATCGTCTGTTAATTTAATTACTACCAATTTAAAATCTCATTTTATAATGTACATACGTCATTTTTAAACCTATTGAACTATTTTGAAATTTTCATTACTTTTGGGAGAGATCCCCCGCATAGGCTAAATTTGTCGATCTATAAGTAAAATTTTTGTCGTTGCTTTGTATGTCATCAGGATTAGTATAGAAAAAACGATATGTATTTTTAAATTATAAATATTATTATGATTTTTTTGTCACTATAAATAATATGATTCTATGCCAGTTACATGTAGGTCACAATTTACGAAGGTATATCTTTGAGCATTGTGTCCGTATTTCTATGTTAAAATAATGTAAATAGTTTTTACAAATGATAGGCAAATAACATAGACGTGAATTTATTATTTTATTTTCTTTGTCTAATAAATAATACGTAATAAGTATTTAAGATACGCAGTTTAGCAAAAGTCCAGTATACACATTTAGAATGTTCTAGGAAGCACGCTTAAAATATCCGAATTAAAGTGACATTTTAAATTCTAACACGAAATTGCATCTCGTGCCTGGATTTCAGCCAATTCATTTAATTGGTTATACAAAATATTAATTTACCCACGAAATTATAACATTTTAATGTCTTTAGAAAATGTTTAGTGAAATATTTTAATAATTATTTTAATAACTACCTACAAATGTAATTGCGAGGTGCTGGTTGCAGTTAACAAATTCATATCAATGTAATATTGATGACACGTATTTGGCTTTATCCACCAATCCTGCAATTTTGATGGAACAATTTTAATTAGGTAACAATGAACAATTATTTCTTTCCCCCTAATAAACTGTCGGTGCTGTCTGGTTCAATATAGTATACAAATTCTATAAGTAATACAATTTCGATTGAATAATTTAGTGTTTACGGTTCAGTTTATGACACCACATTAGAACCCATGTGTTGACGTGGCCGCGGAACATAAAATCTCTTTTTAAAATTGGCTTCAAATAAAAATATTCGTAAAGCGAAAATATCAAACGACTGCCGGAACCCTGTAGCGAGTTTCATAGGCAACTTCTCTTGATTCCCCTATTTTATTTCATGCAGTGTAAAGAAGGATGAATCTTGTTCGTATGTATTAGAGTTGCATTTATTTTGCTTAAAGCCTGCGAATACGACTTATTACTAATTATTAAGGTATTTTTAATGGCACGGCGCGGCGTTGGTTATTAATAAACCATCTAGAGTCGATAGTCTTGCTGCTCAAAAATTCAGGCAAATTGTTTTGATTTTTCTGATATGTTTTTTGTTTCTGGTGAGATAATGCTTTTTCAATGAGTGCCTATGTACGTGCAATCGTTCCTAACATTATTTTTTATACTTGTTGTTCTTTAAATGATAGTGTTTATAAAGAAACAGGTTCTGAATAAGAATAACATAAATCTGCATAAACACTTCTTATATATCTAAGTTTGAAATAAAAATCAGTAAATATAACTCAACGGTGTTGTAAAATCATCGGCCAAATGCGAGGTGGACTCGTGCACCCAGGGTTTCGTACAAACTTTTAGTTAAGTAAAGTTCATGACTGGAATAAAAAATCACGTTTGTTATATGGCCCCTTTAAATATTAATCTTATTCTGTTTTTAGTACTTGTTGTTATAGCAGTAACGGAAATACATCATCTGTAAAAAATTCAACAGTCTATCACGGTTCATGAGATACCTGGTGACAGACGGACAGATAGACGGACGGACGGACGAAGAGCGGAGTCTTAGTAATAGGGTCCTGCCCTTTGGGTACGGAACCATAAAAATTTTAAAACGGAGGATGCGCGCACCTAATAGTTCCATACTCTCAATCGATGAACCGAAAAAAAATAATTTATACAGTGTACCTAGTTCAATGGCTTATAATTTTGTTTTCATATTTTTTTAATAGCTTCAGTACCAGCTGTAAATGGTTACAAGAGTTCGTTTTTTCAATGTTCAGAAAACTGATATCAGTTTCATCTAGAAAATTGACGGATATATCTCTGCATGTTTCGGTAACGTGATAGTGTGTAGCATAGAATAAATGTCGAAACTGCTTACAATTTTCAGCCTTGCGACACTTCAAACAAATACCCAGTCATTCTGCATAACTTCTATAGTTCTAAGAATATTACGATCTTTAAACGGCTATCGCGCGGCATGAATGGAGCGTAATGGTAGCCAAGTTTTGGGCTGGTAGTCGCGAGCCAATGACGCGCGGTTCCGCAGAGTTTCCGCCACGCCCGTGCGTCGCTCGCGCGTAAACAATCGCCCAGATTCGTTTGTTTGATGCCCCCTCGTCGTATGCTCGTCCTGAGAGAACGCTGTGCTGCAATACGATTAATTGTACTTTGACGCATGTTCAGATAATATCAATCCAACATATCTTATATTATGTTAAAATTATATGCCGTTTTGTAGTGACGTGATCATCGTGCTATAACGGTCGATGATATCAACAAGTATGACACTATGGAAAGAGGAGGATAAAGAAAATCATCGCCCTTGTATATATTTTAAATAGCTATAATAATTTGAAGTTGTAAAAATTATACTAATAAATAGATGCTTATAATCACTGTTGTACTAGACTCGACTGCACTCTTAGAGTAATGTATATTCCTCTATTTTCTGATTTCTTGATTTCGAAGTATTTCGATTATCCTAAATTCTTACTTTTACTGATCGTAAATAATTAATTAATTCCTCGCACATGTATTAATCAATTACTTGTATGTAGCTCTTGGTGTCCATTTGATAATACCCATTAGCTATGTCACGTTCTTTAAAAAAACCCTAAAATTTTGTCCCATTACTAATAAACATTACGTTATTGTAATTTTTTTCTGGAGGCTACTTCTATAGAAGTGCATCTAATAATATTTTAACGCATGATATTGACATCATATTTAAAAGAGATTCCTTATTCAGACAAGAGCTTTAAAAATTGCCGCCTGATCTGATGCTAGGGGTGATTGCAGACAACTTGTAAATGTGGTATAATTATTTCGACCTTAAACAGTTTTCTCTTGCACAGATCGCGTTTCAAGTTGCGCAACCAGAATACGTCGGCGCTGATTTCGTCACCGCGGAAAGCGCGCTGGCCCATTAAATTGTTTTATTATGAACCCGACGCCATCTTGTGTATTTTTGGCTGGGGTTTAGGTGTTTATCTTCTGGGACTCTGTCCAACCGGTAATTAGTTAGTGTAACTTTATTTTTGATCCCCATCGAAATGTTTTGCTCGAAAAACAAAAGTGTTGTCTTATTGCAGGGCAGTTTTAGTTCTACGAATGCTTTAGGTATTAAACATTCAAAAAAAAGATATGCAAGACATCAAAAATTTCTTATTTTATTTTATCAATATTAATGCGTAAACACTGAAATTTATCCAACAGACACTTTCTTCCTGCTAAAGAGTTGAACGACCGGACGTTGTTTGTCATTTCAGTAGTCTCTTCACGTACCACGTTCTCTCGCATCACCTGTTTCATTTTTCACTATATCTTCATCGTAAACTATAGCTATTTTTAATTCTGACTCTCACATTATGAATGAGTTGCTACAAATGTCACCGGACTCTCATACGGAATATCGCATTAAATAAAGCCATCTCATTCGTATCCTGAAAAGAATTCTCATTATATTATTTTAATAAAATTGCATTGCATTTGAAATTCTTTGAATTAAATTAATTGAGACGTGTAGCTTAAAGCGTGTCAATTTTTTTCATTGAGAATGCATTGAGCAAATTGTCAAATAAGTATTTATATTGATATCAAAAACTAGATTGAGAGAATTGATGATTAAAGTAAATGCAAACCATCTTGGATGCCTTTAGCAACACTATCTTCCTATGCTTCATTGATTTCCATGATCCATATATTTTTTTTTTTTTTATAGATAAGTTTGTAACACTGAATATAATACCTTAACAAATGTTATGGGTAAATAAAATCTACTATACCACTCACATAGAAATGTCTTTCATTGCAAAGCATTTAGACTTTAACAGACTGATTTTTAGGTCGCTCTTTCTGTATTTGAAATTCAACAAAGATAATATCCGGAGATACCCCAATCACGCTTTTTTAACTACCTAAAATTTTAACTCTATTACCATACTTATTTAATTTACTTCAGTATTTTTTTTTTAAATATTGACCATTGACAATCTTTTCTATGTGTCTATTTGTTACGAATTGACTGCAAAGAATACACTCGGAACTGTTATATTTTAGACACTTATTTATACTACGAGAATATGTCTATTGTCTCCTTTTCTATTCTATTATTATCAAACTTTGAAGAAAGAAAATAAAAAAGTGCTTTTCAGCACAAATCATTGAATAATGAGTAGATACCAATAAGTACTTTGATCGGTAATTTTGAGAACACGTGGAATAGTTTTTTTTACTTTTTACATACAGCTGCACCAAGGAAGTTCATAAACATGTTTTCTGTATCATATACATGATGTCAATTGTTTTCTACATTTCAATTAGGTACAGTCACTAAGCGGAGACTTAGACTTATAATGTCCGTAATAGGTAACGCACGAACTGTCGTTTCTTTAACAGGCCCACTTACCTGTTTACAACTATCAAGTTTCGCACAGCTAATATAGAACTTTCTAGATCATGTGCTAATGAAAGTTCATGAAGTAAATAACTGGAACTTGTTTTAATGTAGAGCTGCGAATAGAATTGTGGCATAAATATTCTCACTGTTTTAGTATTATCTTCATCATTATGAGATGAATGCTTACTGCTGAGATAAATGTCTTCTCTCTGGATCAAAAAATTGAGGGGAATTAAAGATTTAAGCTTACTTGTATTGAATAGGTATAAAATAACCTACTCGTTTATTCGAATACTATGAAAAATATAGTCTTTGTGAGGAGTACACATTAGTGTACATTTCTTTTTTTAATCAATAATCCTAACTCTTATTCCTACAGCGTATGCGTGTACCACATTACTTACAAATGAAATGTTACAAACATATTTAATTTATGATATTCCGTTTTATTGCCCGCGTTATTTTTGTTTTCGCCTCATAGATCCCATCGCATCCCGTGGCAAGCGCAGCGTGGGAGATCTGAAAGGCACGTCGACCCCGCTCTCACTATAAATATACGTACAGTTTGCTCTTAATTGCCCCTTCAAAACATATTTGCTAATAAAATATTACCATTCATATTAATATTGTAAAAATACAACGTTGGAATTTAGTGAAATACTTGCATAAAATAATAATGACTAATACCTTTTTATTAGTATTAAATTAAAAGGGCATACTGCTGTGTTTTTTTAGGCTCCGATATTGTATCCTAAAGTAAATTATTGTGCTCCTACATTTTGAGTACCTTAGCTTGGTTGTATTTATAATATAAGATGCACTGACTCTCAATCTTTGAAATAAGTCGCTGAAACATTTCTTGCCAGCAATCCGTTACAATTTGTTTCGACAAAGGTCAATGCCATTTCTAGATGGATGATAGCAATTGAATCAGTTCCACTTGCATCAAATTAGTGTTCATTAAGAACGAATGATATGACACCACTGACCGTCTCAATAGTAATACATGGTAAGGAATTTTCTGTAAGTATTATTTGTATTTAAGAAAGATACACTATACTCGGCAGAATGTGTAACAAATTGGCATATCGCAAAACCTTTCGCCTCAATGTTATCTCCACATGTGATTAATGTTGTACCATCTTAAAGTATTTTCTAAGCTGTGGATCGTAATATCGAATCCGCTGAACCGACATTGTCGTCCGTGACAGTTTTCTGGGCACTAGGTCAGTTCTGCGCCTCGTTTAACGGTACAATCAAGTTACCGTCCGCTGCCACGTAACAATGTGATTGCAGTTTTGAATTAGGTATTGCGCACGAAACTTGGGAATTTCAACTTTCATACTACAGGATAAGATCGAGTAGCGTGCCGTTGTCGATTCGTAATAATGCCTTGAACTTGTGATTTAATGTATTTGACCGTTTATTTTTTTTACATTGTTTTAATCATCATACTTATTATTAAGACTGTGAGTTAAAATCTATCACTGCTTCATTGGTTGATTTTTAGTTTTTTTTTTAATATAATTTCTCATGAAATCACGTGTAAAGAGACGACCTTGACTATGCGATTAAAAACATTCTTCCAACAGTGAACATGACATCACTTTTCGGATGCTAAAAAGGTTAGTAATAATGTAAACAAACTGTATCTGACGTCTTGTAATGTAAGCCGGGTCACTCATCCTTATTTACTTATACTTTAAAATGTAATGATATCCATATGTTTTTGATAATGCATGAACAAATTAATAGTACATTAAACTGAATTGACACTATCAATGTTGCAATACAAGAGTTTGTATTATTCCCTTTTTTCATTGTATAGAAAACCTAACAGTTTCGTTTTCTTATACCTGCTATGTTATCTTTATTAAACCAACACCAGAACAGGTGTTCTTTTGTAAAACTTGCAGGTTGACTTTTGTTGCCAGATATCTATTGTCCTTTGGTCCTTCCCTATCGTTCTTTACAAAGTGACGTCATGTGTGGTACCGACCATAATGAGGTAATCTCCAAAATATCGTATAAAAACTGCTATACCTTTTTTGCCATATCGTGTCCATGGATCGAGAGATCTATTAGTCATTTGATTTAACATTCGTTTGGCGTCTTGTCACAAAAGTCCACTACAGTGTCACGGCACATAATGTGTTGATTAATTTACTTCACCAATAGCAGTACGTTACAACAGATATAGATTGTAAAAAAAAATGATTAGTCTAGTTCTCATAAGTCTAAATATAGAATTATTTATAGGGCCATATCTAAAAATATCCAATCCATAATCCAAAAACTAAAAAAAAAAAAGAAAAGGTGTTGAGGTAATCGCACTTTTTCCTTTACACCTTATAGCAAACAGAGATACACGCACCAAGACGTGTGGTTTGAGTCTCGCCTAAAGTGATTTTTTCATGGCGCGGCTTTCGTAAGTGTCGGAAAATATTTTTCAAATTTCGTTTAGTTACTGACACGACGCGCGTCGTGACTATAATTTACGTACCTTGTTTTATAATGTAAAATATGTGTCATACATTCAGGAAAATATTATTTTACTCGAATAAGCGAATTGAGTTCATGTTGGATTTTAAGAAGTAGGACAAACATTTTGCAAGGTTATTAAATTAATAGTACTGGCTAGGGCCGAATTTGGAGGTTTGGAGGCCCTGGGCAAAGTAAGTCCCTAATTATTTTCGAATAAAAATTCAAAATAAGAACCGTTCATTGCGAATATAAGTGATGCAGTTTTTATATATCAATGTTATAAGTTCTTCTCTATTCTACCATCTAAAATTTAAAAAAAAAAATCTGTTAAGGTAAAAGTAACCATCACATTGCTGACCTATTGAAATTTGTATTTTTTATCACCATCGTGGAGGCCCCAGGGCAGTTGCTCCGCATACCTTCCCCCAAATCCGGCCCTGATACTGACGAATACAATTCTCGTAATTTCAATATTTTCGCAATTATTCTAAGTACATTCAAAATTATAGAGATATAGTAATTACTTATTAAAACATTGAATAATATGATGAAAAATTTATATATAATATTTATAATTCAACAGGATTGTACGTTTATCTTTTATTTTTTTACTGACAACATTGGATTTAATTAGGAATAGTTAATATTCTCAGTTCTTTTACTTAGAATTATATATTAATTTTAAAATTAAATTTTGTTACATACGTATGAACCAAAAAATTATGTTAAATAATGGTTTTACATTCATACTCAGTTTTAGTCTCAATCTACTGCATTTTTTTCTGATTGCACACTAGAAAAAAGAGGTTCTTTTCTTTCGTGTTTCATTGTGTTTCTATACTAAACAATTCTCACGTTTCACAATGATTTCTTCCACTCACAAACACAAAGGGATGACCGTTAGTTACCTTTTCCATTTTGTCTCATGTGATGTGTACTACTTATTAACTTTAGCGTTTCTTGTTTCCTGTTGTTTAACAGTTTAAATTACTTAAAGTGTATACCTATTTTGTTTGTACCTATTGAGTTGAAGACTTATTGAGTTTAATGCAATTTATCTCAGGAATGAGAACAACTTTTTTTTTTTATATTTAAACTAGCGGCCCGTCCCGGCTTCGCACGGGTGGACAGAGTTCTTTAAATTTTTTCTATTATTAAATATTTTTCCGTTAGCGCCATCTAGCGTCCGGTAGACGAACTACTTGCGGTTAACGCGTTGCTATAGTAGCGTTATTGATGGAATATTAATGGAAAAAGAGCGGGAAAAAGAGCGGACAGGCAAACACACAAACAACTGTGATCTTAGATTATAAATTTATAAACTACCGGCATACTTGTCTATAAAACCCAGCAATTGAGTCATAAAAAAACCGTAACATACGTCATCGTTTCATTTTTATTGTGATTTCAACCACAAATCTCTTGGTAAGTCTAAATTCTTCTGCGGAAATTAACCTTTGTTAAGCCTAAACACAGCGGTTATTAAGATCTAAAATGAAACTGGGGCGTCTACAAAGGGCATTGTTTAACCAGCAACATTGAAATTGAATTCAATTGCTTTAGTAATAAAAACCATTTCAAGAAATTTATTGTTTACAGCATCTTATAAGTGTGTCGGTAGTCGGAGTAGACGCAGGCGTCTAATGTTACCGATGTATGGTAGGTGTTAGCATCAATGATCAACTGCTCTTTGTGTTAAACAATTTACCCACTTTAATATTATCGTGTTTTTCTTTTGCTGAATTGTTTGTTCGTATTATTGAGAACTAGAAACCTTTGTCTTACAATAATTACATTAAGAAACTTCCACTTCAAATGCAAAAAAAAAAAATCGTAATTGTAAAAGTAGATACTGTTGACTTTGTGGTACTTTGATATACCTAATGACGAATGATTGACCATGAAAATCCAAGGTTCTTAAAATATGCATACTAAAATGTTAATCCGAAAATCGTATTATACGTGATCGTGAACAGAGGGTAATCAGAAACACTAAGTCTTTTTGTGTCACGATAAAGGTGTGGTCTGGTTAAGATTATAGTTTTAATCTTAGTCTGCAGTAGCTGATATATCAAACACGAATGCTTATAAATAGTTATTAACAATTAAAAACCAGATGAAGTTGGTCTGGAGTAAACATTTGTACACAATAATGTGTTTCATTATCAGGTACTGATCCTGCCTTATCTCGAACTAGTGTTTGTGTATAGCTTTTATTTACTATGACATTAATGTTTGAATTTCTTGTAAACATAAACGAGTATTAACTTTTTCTTCTCAAATATCTGTAAAAATTGGTAGGTCTTCTTGGAGATTGAATTTGTTTTTATATTTAAAAAAACATTGCTAAAGGTTCATCGAATCATCTTATGTCATAGTTGACAATAAATTAACATTTTTTTTACGGAAGTTTCAAACTTTACTTTTTACCTAACTACTCGTATACGTTAAAAACTGATTGCTTAGCTTAATCTTAGATAATTTATTAAACATGTTCCAGTTGATTTAATTATTAATCTTCATCTATGGATGGCCCTATTTACATAAAATTATAAAGAAGTATTAAAGCGATATTAAAATAAAATGGGTTTTTTTCTTAAATAATAAAAAGATCTATCTCATCTTGCTACAAAGTAGCTTCATACAAAAACCGAAACCATATCTGATTTTAACGGAAAACAAAAGTATGTAAACGCCAAAAGTAGCGTAATACAGACCTCATAGTTTACAAAACAATAATAGTTACTCCGAAATCATAAAATGACTAGGATTTTGTTAAAATTTTGTCAATAAATATTTAAACAATACAATTTTTCCGATTATATTATGACATTTACCATTTTCGTAGCTACTGTTTAATAGTATGAGTGGAAGTGAACGAAATCGAATTTAATTTTGTTATTGGTTCTATTGAACAAAAATGCTGTTTGCCGTCGTGAGAAAAATTCTCCTTTTTCAAACAATACCTACATTAAAACAGTCTTCATCTTATCACCAGTTTATGTTAATAAATTAAGATAGATATTGATTAAAGTCGAAATTACAAATCCAGCTAGAATGAATATTTTTCCTTCATTAAATTGATATTCGAATAACCTATTACACAAAAAGTTGCTTAGAAAGGATGTTATAAAATGTATAACAATTATTTTATATATATACTAGCTGTCCCGGCCACGCGTTGCTGTGCCGACTGCAGTGCCATCTGCCGGACTGATTTGTGAATCTAAACCATTCTCAGATCCCCTTGAACACACACAAAAAAATTCATTCAAATCGGTCCAGCCGTTTAGGAGGAGTTCAATGACATACACACTCACAGAAGAATTATATATATAAGGATCTACAAATCGCTAAACGTTTGGTATTCCCACGCCGACCAACTTTTTTCCTATTTTTCCCCGACTTTTTCACCGACTTTTATCCGATAGTCTCTTTTTGGATTATTCTGCAAGAGATAAACACGCAGTAACCTAATATAGATACGACTAGTGCGCAATATACACTACGGAGAAGACCCAAGTTAGCGATACTTTTAAGATGTCCTGATATTTTCTTATAAAATCATTTTAATTTTTGAGTTAATGATGGTAATAACATTGTGTAGTTGGTATCATAATTTAAAATGGACGTTCTACTCTGCCTATCAAAATCAATGCCGTAATTGAAAGCTTTATAAAAAGCTTGATTTTTGACATTTTAAAGCTTTAGAATAAGTTTACTTACAAAAAAAAGTTGCTAGTATAAGTTGCTTGTAATACATTCTGATAAATTCGGAGCAACCAGGAAACAATTGTCGTCCAGAAAAGTGAATGACAGCTTGGTATGCTGGCTTCTTCTCAGCCTCGTATTTTGGCTCCAACCTCCATGTAGACATACCTCATCCTATAAAGGTTTTCATTGCTATGATTGGTATTTAGCACTATTTTTTCAGGACTAGATCTTGCTTGTAGAGGTTGTCCCATTTTGTTTCGAGTTGTCATGATAACTACATATATACTTCCTTCCTTAATTTAAATCAAAGTTGATGTATAATTAATGAGTCAAGAAAATAAGCCAAGTAAATTGTACCTATTCCGCATTACTTAATAAGGCAAAAAGTTGGGTACCTCCTACATTTAGAAGCATATAAATGTCCATACTCGTCATTATGAGCGGCTTGGTAGCTTGGTCAGCGAATCGGTTACATGCCTTTGTTAGATCCGACTTGATGACTGTTTCTCATGTGGGCGACCGATTCACCTTCGATATTAAGATTATCTTGAATGTAGGTGGCACCAACCACGTATTATTAAGAGTTTGCTTAGGAAGTGTTGCCATGTAATGCTATAATTTCGTAATGTTTCCGACTGATGTGGGTGGATTGATGGCAAGATCGTCTATTTTTATGTGGTATTAAATTTGCATCATTTTCATTGAATTGTACAGATACTTTCGAAACTAAATATATTAATATTATATTACTATTGCATGCATAAGGAAGGCCTCTGCCTCAGCAGTGGGAGCATAGATAGGGTGACAATGTTAAATGTGGCTACTTATGTTGCTAGTTATTAGAATCAGCCATTAACAGAAAAAAAGGTCAATAACCGACATAATCGCCTGCCGATTACAATCCAATTACACTGCTAAATTGGTTGCTTTACACTGAACACAAGTCTACTCCTATTTTAATGTAGATAAATACTGAAAGATGTAACTAACATTTTTAATGTTTACTACAAACATCAAACGGGAATCGATTATTCCTTATTATGAAAAATCATGTTAGGAAATGGTCATGAAAGAAAAGCATATTTTGCCAACCTAAAGAAAAATGTTACTCACTTTTGTATGCATCGTTTCGAGTGATTTTTTGTGTGGAGTGTATTAGTTAGTTTTTTCCTACGATCTCTAGTTGAGTGCGTGAAAAAAAAGTTGTTATATGATTACTCCTTTAACAAATATAATGTCTTTTCTTAATTTCCAGATAGCGAAAATCAGCCATGTTTTATGGAATAATTTATTATCGCACTGCCTTTTAATAATATTACTTTTAATTTATTTCACTCTAAGCCGAAGTTGGTATGAAATCTGAAGTCTCCTTGAATATGAATAGAAAAATCTTAAGGTGGAATTCAATTCCTCGTCTTTTTAGCGTTCTTTTCCATAACCCCAAGTTTTTTACTCGTCTTTGCGACTTTCATCAACATTATCTTCTTATTTGTATTGATGAAATACCTTATATACCTACTGCTTATAAACTAATTTATGTGATCGTAGAACTTTATAGATATTCTGAGAAATCAAACTAAGAGACGTTTTTTATATAGTTCATATATCTTATTTTTTAACATCAAAATTATAAAAGTTTACATTTCAAATTCACCTTAGATGGGATTTGAGCCTACGACTTCCTAAGAAATAGGCCCGTTAACAGTATATAAACCTCTTTAAGAAAACGGCGAAAGTTGATAGTGTTGCTAAAATTCGTGCAGGTGGGTTAAGACGCTAGGCTACTACCTTAGCTGTTCCGGTTTGCCAGAAGAATTATATGAATCACCTGAGGCGTGATTTGCTTACATTATTGTATATTAACCGATGAATCGCATTTAAATCCTAAAAGATAAAATATAATAAAATCCCTAAAGTAATACGGATAGTTCCCATTTGTACTATGTTACGGGACGTCTTCAGACAAAATAAGAATTATAAATATAATATTGTACTATAGAATATGTACTTTCATTTCCCAAATAGGTAGTTCTATGAAATAAGAAAAATATTTATAGAAGACCTCTTTCACGCTTATTAAATTTATTACTCTTATGCATTATCAGTCTTGTGCAGGACCGGGTTTAGGGGAGGGCAGGCCCTGGGGCCTCTACAAGAGAGGGGCCTCCACAATAGAAATAAAAAACTACAAATTGCGACGGATCGGCAACTATCACCATTTTATCCGAACATTTTTTTTTAATTTTAGTTGATAGAATATAGAAGCACTATTTACATTGTTACATCAACTGTATAAATAATCCATATTAGCAATAAAGGAATTTGTATATTTATATAAAAATAATTAAGGGCCTCTGTTGCCCCAGGACCTCAAGACTTCCAAATTTGGCCATGGTCTTCTGCGACGCAGTCAGGGCAGCTCTCTTTTATATTCAGTGTCATTGCAGGTTTATATGGAAGCACCTAATGGTTGTCGTTTACCTACTTCTTAGTGAACTGAGATCTGAGTGTAAGTTTTTAAATGTGCAAACAAGTCTTTGATTTTAAAATGCTTTGAGACTGCGAATAAAACCTAGAAATTACTTCCGCTTTTTGCCATATATTATTTCGGCTTTTGTACATTATTTACTTACCAAAGCAGACCGATGTATAATGTCATGATTGATATGACTGAAAAGTTGTAAATATTACTGTCATAAGTATCTTTAGCGGCAGAATTTGGGAAAATATTATTTCCATTTTTTATGGTAGTAGACTCGGATGAAAAACTAATATGTAGTTCTATGAAAGAAATAGGACAAAAAGTTGTGTCGTTTCGAGCACGACGACGCTATTTTCCATCAGAAAAATCGGAACTATGGGATTATTCAAGCTCTGGTTAAACACAGGTTTTTCTAGTATTAGAAGGTTTCCTAAATTGGCCTACCCATATGCAAGTGTAAGACTTAAGCGACATGAGGAATCACTAACTCGGTCTTGACACGCGTTTTGGGCCGGCCCATTTCTCCTACGGTATTTTAATTCAAAGGGAACTCTGTGGTGATCTTAATAGGCTGGTGATGATGGTTAATAATGGGAACCAATAGCCATGTTTAAGCTAATTGACGTCTTGTTTGAGTTTCAAATTGTAGTTACATTCGAATTAAGTTATCAAATTATGGTCGGCAACACCCTATCATTACATGAATCATAGACGAAACGGCGGCTATTAAAATTATTTCATCTTTGCGATTGACTTAAAATAACCATCCTCCCTATACATTAGTACAGTCATAATATCAAACTGAAGTGGTGCTCTACCTCCATATATGTTTTAATTATAATTCCTTTAGCATAAGTACGAACCCACTCAAGAGCTTTATTTTTAGTTGCCTCAAGTTTAGTAATAGATATTTACGTTCATAGTTCTAAATAAGTAGATGACATAACTTGGGTGCAGTACTCGGTCATAATATCTTAATAGTTTTCGAACATCGAATAAGACACAAATTAGCTGTAAGTAAATGTTAACATGAACACATTACGATGAAAGTTCAACTATATATCCTGTTTTCTGATGGTAACTAATCTAAAAACTTAATACGGCAAATGGTTGGTCATCGTTTGAAGTACCGCTTCATTTAATTTCCATAGTTCTTTTGAACGTGATGTGCCCTTGAGCCAAATCCGTGGCATATCTTTTATGACTTATTAATTTCTATTAACGACTTATAATTAAATTTGTATTTATCAATTTGTCGTTGAGAATTGAATAATTTTAAAAGTGATTTCATTAGCCAACGATGACGAATTTGACAAAAAATTGATTGAAATCCAATCGAGGGACCTTTGAACTTCGCTGTCCGCTGAACAATAGTGTCTTGAGTTCAATTAGCGAACGCTAGACCCACCGTGGGTGGTCCAATATGTTCCTTTGCCCTATAATCAATAAAATGCACCTTTAGTGTTCATGTCAAGCGAGGTGACGTCTTGACGGTTGGCGTTTGGAACACAAAGCTAGTAATGTTAGACGGAATTGGAATTTGTAATAGATACAAAGATGCCTGGCGCCAAGATCAATATTTTTCTTTGCGGACGCTTGTCTGTGATATAATAGGCTAAACTAAATCATGGGATTAAGCGATCCAGCCTAAAGATCTATTAGCTTTAATATAGTCAGACAAATAAACTGTAGATGTTGTAATATACATAATATTTAAACCTTAATCAGAAGACGAAGTCAGAAGGGATCAATTTCAGTAATGGATATAGTAAATAGGTGGTTGTTAAATATTTAATCTTTATTTCTGTTGCGAAACCTAAATTTTGAGTGGTTACTAAAAGTTTATATGTGCCCTAATCACAATTGAAATAAGATTTTAAACAGAAAAAATAACAATTATAAATACTATGCATTCTGTGTTCGCAACAATAAAGAGGTTCTAAAATTACATTTACGAGAGTGCGATTACTTAGGTGCTAATTCTTATGTTTTTCAGTAATGTTAAATATAGAAGATTACCCTTAATTAGAATTAATTATTTCGGTTCTAAAACATGTATATTGTAAGATTTGATAGAAAATATCGCAGTTCATATATTTATTGTAATAATTAATACCCGCGTAAATGTAAGATTATATATAAAATTAAATAATAAAATTTGGAATAATAAATGTAATTATAATTATGACTTAAAATGTTACCGCCCACGTTTACACCCTTGTGGTGTTCAGTTTGTCACAATAAGTCTTTAAAGGGCTTCCCCTGAGAAGAGTTAAATTTTGTCGAGATAAAATGTCATATGTCTTAATCCGGGATATAAACTTATTTTAATTCAAATCCGTTCACTTTCTTGCATTTATAATATCAGTTAAATAAACAATAACCGATAATTGCAATTCAAGTAAATACGAGTTAAAAAATAATATTTATATGTAGAATAACATAGATAAAATATGACGGTCCAAAATAATGTCATATTGAATTATACCAACCATTAGGAGGTTAGCCAATCTCGCTCTAGTGGTGTGTTCTCTCGTTATACGCCAACATAAATAAGATTTTTCAACATTATATCTGCGTATTTAAATATGTGGTTTCACAGTTTAAATATTGTGTTTTCAATATATTTAAAATGCATTTGTAATTTAGCAATTTCAGGATTTTACCTTGAATTGCGTATTTGTCAGATATCATTTTACAATTATTCTTATATATTTTATAAAATTCTTTACTTATTCATTCGTTAATAGCATTTTAGTAACGGCATCAATGAATGTGAAGATCTAACGGATTTTTTTCGAGTCTATTTTAGTACTAAAATACTGTTATATATAATAATATATGCGGAGAAATAAAGTTGTCGTCATCGTTTCTTAAGAATTTTCGTTACAAACAAAGCTATTAACCGGCTGTCTGTTTAGTTGCGCTCATTATTTTGGTCGCAAGCTCTGCCAAAAGTCATAGAATAGTGCTGGACGTACTAGGGACAGCCTTAACGTCGATACTTCAAATTGATTTATGTTAATCTTTATCGTTGTTTACTTAATTTATTACCTTAACATTACTGTGACAACTTTCGATTTATATAAGTGATCGTTGTAGTGCAAGTAGCGTAGTAAGAGATTTCCATTAAGAAATTTGTTTTACATGTGAGTAGCTGTCACAGATTTTTCACCTTCTCTAAACCTACACACTAACACAACATCTACATATTCATCAATTATAAAATCATATAATGTTCAGGAGCAACGGTATTTACATCTCACAAGGAACTATTTGGTCACTACCCTGTTCATTAAAACTACAGAATAGTTTTCCCAGTTTAAAAAGAACGCACAGATATTTGTATTTAAGTACAAATATTCAATGCGAATTTCTCTTAAAAGCTTCTCTTTGTGTTTGTTAACTATTAGATTACCAAAAAGCCTTATGTTTTCACAGTATAACATCCATTCGATGATTTTGTTAACGGCAGTTAGTGTGAACAAATCGATAAATCACCAGACCGGTTTAGTAGTTCGAGAAGCTCTCATCTACTACCAGTTGCAAATTTGAAGTAGACATCGCCAGGTAAACATCAAGTGGTGACTCTTACATCACCGAGCTATATGCCATGTAAACCAAACATCGTGGCGGGTTGGGAAACTGACTTAAGTATGTGACATCTCATTTTAACGTGCCCAGTTTGCTTATTCGTAAATAATGATATTTGTATATTTTGTAACACTGGCAAGCAGAAAAAAAATGCTATTTTAAGTTTGGTTTGCTCTGTGTTATTGGACACGTTCAACTGATTATTTTCTGACAGTTCGACTAAATAACACATTTATTTTGAACACTGCTCTAAATTAAACTACATAAAACTGATTTTCTATAAAATCTGACATCAGTTACTGTTGAATGGGAACATGCGGTATTTTCCTATATTTTGTGGGCTAAACAAGTCGTTAATGTAACACTAAAATGAATTTATAGCTATTTATTTCTGATGTAGTACTGCTTTGTTATAAATTCTGTGCATCTATGAAATAAAATGTCAACAACTATTCAGCAAACTCAGTTAAGATAAATCATATTATTTTTTTATTTTATTTTCGAATGTCGAATACTTAACAATTAGCCTTGTAAAAGTTGTATTATTTGTTGACAAGTCAAAAATAGAAAATGTTGATGTTGGCACGATGTATGCTAGACCTGTCTTCGGGCCAAGTCCTTCGGTTGGTCATTTATCACTATCCTCACCTCTATCGTTTAAATCACTTTCATTATTTATTTAACACCCTTTCGTGTAAGTATCTCAGTTAAATTTCAACTTGATAGTTAACAAAACATTTACAGACTTTTTGTTAACGTTTGAGTTCGCAATAATCTTTTCCATTTATTTAATGCTGTATTGGTATCGTCTGCTTCTTTATTACTCATACCTATGTATGTAGCTAGTGTAACCGTACATTGAATGTTAGTATGCAGGTTACGAGCCTTTGACTGATATGCAAACGGAACGTTGTCTTTGTAAAGTTACTTACTAAGGTATTTTAAACTGCATTAAATTTGCAAGCTACATACCTCGTAGTTCTTAGTAATAAAAAATTTAAAATTTCATTTTCTTAACTATTATAATTAGAGCGATAGTGTTTTTTTCAGTAGAAACCATTTTTATGGTTAATTCGGTGTACAACTTTTCCCTAAGGAATTGTTTTGAATACATGGTGTAATGATGCGTGTAATTTACATAAAACTCGTCCAATCGTGTATATGCAATCATGGGTTTCTCCATATTTACCGTCCATTAAACGGTTCGCTTTTTATTTGGAATTATTGTTAACTGACGTTAAAAATATTTGTTTTGTCACAGGAGTTTAGTTTGGGCTACTGAACTTTAGTTAGAAATGACGATATTTTAATGAAAGCCTTATAGTTATTCAAAACTTTATGGATCTCGATATAAATTAGTATTTGCTTACTGTATATTGCGTACAGTTGGCGTGAAAAATACAATTTGTACATAGAAAGTAATAATTCGGGATAATTGAGGACACAAATTATTTTAAGTGTATGGCAACTGTTTTCTGAGGTTACAAATACATATGATCGTAATCGAGATTTTTTAAACGACATTCGAATTCACGAGCTTAGGGTATCCAGTGAGGGTTATTAACATCTAAACCAACCTACCGCAAATAAACAGCAGTAGCTCCGTCACTTCAAGTGAAGTTAAACAACTGGTGTTTATATTGTATTTGTCGTTTTTGCGTTCCACTCGCATAATCTAAGTACTACTGGATATTCTGTGGGACAACTTCGGAAACGGTATTTTAACGTTTGTCAAACCAATGGTGAGAATACGTTGTCATTATAATAACAAAGCCGTTTTATTTTCAGGTAAGAAAGGACTGGTGTCGATGTTGTGAGAAATTCTATGCCAGCACGTGAGTTGACTCATAAAAAAAATCATCACCTTTTTATTTTATTGTGATAAAGTGATGTTATTTGGGAGACAGGTCGCTTGTGTTGAAGATTTTTTTTTTTTAGTCTAACAATGATACATTTTGTTTTCATTGCTACATCACGGCTATAAATGCTTCATATATTTTTAGGAAATGAATCATACATCTTTCGAAATATCTTATCTTACATTAATAATAACGACACTTGTTCGCTAAATATTTTGTATTTCTATTTTTATCAATACCTTATGCTTTACTTTAATTCATTTGAGTTTAAAAATCTAAAGCAATACATTTTTTTTTATGATTCAGTTTTAATATTTTTTGAGATCTTTTTCATTATTGTTATATGCAACTATTTAATTAAAAGTGAGGACTTATAAATTATTTAGTGGTGTTTGTGCAATTTGTAAAATCTACTTAGGACCGGAATGTAATTCAACACCATTCCATTTCATACTAGGTTAGGGACATTGAATTAATTATCTACTTAAATTAGCTCTGTACAGCTAACTTTATGTGCAATCTTGTCCTTATATTTGTTACTTCATCATTGTTGTTGCAGTCTGGCTGATTTGCTTTGTATAATTATTGTACCTATTGACAATAATAGTTTATGGAAACCTTGAATAATAATTCTATATAAACTACACATAAAAAAGGTATTTTGTTAGCGTTGTAACAATAGATGACTGACGAAGTACTGTAAATAATTAGCCTGTGCGTAGGTAGACCCTTCGTAGGTATTATAAACAGTCTTCTGGCTTAATGCGTTAAATGTATAATATATCTTTTTTAACATTGCCGTATTAGTAATAGGTAATACGCAGCTACCTGATTTTGAAGAAATATTCTGATATAACTTGCTCAAGTTTATGAATTCTACATACAGAATTATCCATATTTATAGACAATATTAATTTAAAGATCTAAAACTTCGATTTCATAGGAAATTATAAAAAAATCTTAATGAGAAGCCGAATAAAAGATTAGATTTTGTAAATTTTGAAAAAACGTACCAAAATATACTTATTTTATTTTATTTGGAAAACATACAGTATGAGTATGACTAAAACCCAAAATAAGCTTAACAACAATATACACAATTAAATAGTTTTCGCATGTAGAATGTTATGATAATAATAATATGTGTATACATATATAAAAAACTGATCAAGGCTTGATTTAGATGACTTTTTCCAATATATTTGTTAGTTTTGGGCATAATAGCTCACTAACGACGAACTACATCTTTCTATATCAGTAAATACAATCCATTAGCTAATTTAGATCGCTATTTAAGTCAGCTCAATTCCAAAACAAACTTATTTTTTTTCGCCCATTTCAGTTGAATAATTTCGTTATATTAATACTATCCTTTTGGAGAATATTTATAAAGTACATTTGCACATTTCTATTCAAAGTCAGGTAATTTGACACAAACTAAAACTAAAATTCCTGTATAATAGTTAAACGATTACTATAAGATTATCAAAAAACATTTTTCGTTCTGATAAACCAAAAAATAAAAGAACTAAGTGCGGATAATACCAGCCACGAGCTAAATTGAATTGCAGACACGGTCTTTATGTATACACACGTACATTTTTGTCTTTCGTTGCTGAACCACTAAAATCTGACATTTATCTTTAACTAGCTGACCCGGCCACACGTTGCCGTGGCTCAGTTATTATAATTTGCAATATATTTTTTATTGAAAATCAGCAATAGCCCGCTCGCGCGTTCTGAGCCCGCGCGCCTTTGTGATATTAATTCGTTGGTGGGAGAAGTGGTGGGAGGCGTCCAACGTGACGAATTTTTCTAAAAGTAGCCTAAGTTACTCCTTATTACATCAGCTACCAGCCAATAAAAGTCCCGTCAAAATCGGTCCAGCCATTTCAGAGATTAGCCGGAACAAACAGACAGACAGAAATTGTAAAAAATATGATTTGGTGTATGTACCGTATATATATTCATATGCATGTAGACCGACACTCCAGTTTTATTTAGATGTATAGATAATAAAACTTAAAGCATATTAAAAAAAAATTAACCTTCCTCTAATTTTGTCTATTATTGTACTTTATATTAGGTACTTCTATCTGCCTATATGTCATTGTGATACAATGTATTCATCAAAAGCATTTCTGTCACGGATCTGGTTCCTCAAAGGGCGTTGCTCAGCTTCATCTATAATTTATTGTGAATGGTTTGTCTGACAGCTCCTCATCTAACTTAACGTGCTAAGAGCTGCCGTGTTGTAACCAACACCAGCTCTATCATCAAATATTTACTCACAGTTTTGGCAGTGACTTATTTGCTTTAAACAAAGTTTTTTTAATATTTTATATGCTGATATTTGTTGAATGATGCTTTCTAGATATGGTTGCCTAATTTAAAGAGTATTCAAAATCTAAAGTACACACCTTGTTTTCTTTTACTTTTTAAATATTAAATTACTAAAAATATCCGCTATTTTTTTCTATTGCTTCAAGTATATTTAAATCATGTTTTAAAATATTTTATATAAAATAACCAATAGATAAGGTACTAAAGTTTACTTAGTCACTCAGGCGAATTCCTTCAACACTATCTACTTACTCGGTCCTGCCAAAATATGCTGCGTGCACATGAACTAGGTTATAGCAGTTACTATAAAGAGTTTTCACGCGTAGGTACACTGAATACCGAAATATTTTTAAATATATACTAGGCGATGCAGTCGCTAAGCATAAAGCAACGCTAGCACTATATATTGGAGCGGAGCGTAATACCTAAAAACAATTTTTTTTTTATTTAGATGGGAATTTTTGCGAATTTCAAAATTCGGGTTCCGTCACCTGTTGTTGGTCCTAAACCTGTTGATTCCACACAAAAAATAATAAAATCGGTTAAGAACTTAGGAAGTTATGGCGTAACAGACATTGCGCCATTGAAGCTGATCCATGGGAGCTTCGCTCGCTCCGCTCCAATTAATATGCAAAACACTGTGAATATAATATCTATGTTATCTCGATCCACATAGTTTCCACTGTTCCATCTATAAGTCATTGATAACAAGTAACGCCTACTCACCGCTCATTGAACATTAGGATAAGCCCACTGTTTTGTAGGTGGTGTCTTCTGACAGCTGTTATATTGTCACAGAGGCGTTCATCAAAATGTTACTTCTTTATACAAGCCATTGCTTTGTTTTTCTTTAGAAGAATTGATTTACATTGCAACAATGGTTAACTATCTTATCTATCTCTTCAATCTGAAGACTAGGAAAATTAATGTTATCTGTTAAAAATACATAAAAGCACATAAACACCTGAACTGCTATATTGGCGATGGGTTTGGCCAGGCGGAAGTGACCCTACGTTCTAACTTAATCGAGTTCGAGTCCGGGAAGGGGCCGATGTTTGTGTGATATCCACGAGCATTTGTTACCTGAGTCATATTTATATGTATTTCTATAAATTTTAGCACACGCCTTTCATTTGTTACTTTGGGCTAGACTAATTGGCGTGAATGTAAGATATAAAATAATAGCTATGATTATTACATCTATAATACAAAGCATTTGGTTTATGCGTTTATACTATATGCCAAGTAACAGAAAGAAGTAGATTTTTTCTAAAGTCTATTTGTGGTAGTTTCAGACTATGAAAAATAAATATAAGACGATAAATCAGCGAAACCTATGGTTTACAACATTACTTTATAGCTATAATAAAACAACCGTCAACTGTGGATAGTACACTAAGAATAAACATTAGGGGACGTGGTCGGATTCTGAAAATCCAGCGCATAACTCGCACATTTGTACGGTTTAAAATTCGACACACTTATTTACTCTTGCTGTACACTCGTAAATTATAGAATTTGGAATAGTCCAATGTGTACAGGCGTCGTAAATCTGAGATCGATTTCTATGAAAACAAACAATTTTAAACGTTTCGTTGAAATTTAACATAATTCAATTCTGTCCATAATTTAGCAAATGTACTGAGTACTGAGATGCATTGCACTTCTGCTATGTTTTCATGCACTTTGACAAAGACGCACTTTAAGTTCCGTTAAGTTTAAGGAACCGTATAAGTGGCTAAACCATTAAGACCAGTTATTGGAAATTGATAAATATTTTAAGCAGGTGAGAGTGCGGAGATTTTTAAAAACAGTATATTCTGTAATCTCCAGAATGATTAAGGTTTCCTCAATTTCCATTGATATCAAGATATTTCGAAGAAAAATAAAATTCAAGTAAAACGTTATTTTATGTAATGTATTTCTCAAAAATAGAGCGATGACTAATATTTCTTCTGCCCCAATTGGCATGTGAGAAAGTTTTGTTTTTTACCAATGATCATTTCTTTGCAATTTTTATTTATTTAAGTAAATAAACGTCACTTATACTACTTAAGATATCTGTTTAATTAATTATTTCATTATCCAAAAAGAGTTTCCAACTATGAAAATACATGCGAAGACTAATAAATTCTGTGTTAACCTATATACCTTAATACGGTAAACAAAACAAGTTACTTTTAAATCGTTATGAACTTTTCTAACCAGAGAAATATAGGCCATTAGTTTAGAATGGAAAATATCAATATGACTATAATTATCATTATATGTGTTTTAAGCTCTTACGAAAAATCGATTCTTGGAGTAGTTAGTTAAATGCTTTAATAAAAACTATACTATTTTTTCTTTACTTTCTTTTGTTAGACTTGAAATTGCCGTGTTGATGTTTGAAAATTCTCAGATTGCTTACATAATGGCATTAACAATAAAATTTTATTCTGATCCTTAACTATTGGCGACATGATTTAACCTTTTCAAGCAACGTTTAGTTTTGTTTATCTAAATGCTGGACGGGTTTTTTTATATAATAAATAATTTATTAATAGATTGTATCTCGCCGTGGAGTTAAGAATCTTTGAGGACCTTGTCAATATTCAATTCCCATAACAAGCGAGTTCTTTGACCATTCAAAGATTGAGATATCACGATAAAGCGTTTCAATCACAACTGTATAGACACCCCACATTGACATTTTCAACTGGTTTCCATATTGAGTTTGTTTCGCAACATGTATCCAGTGTCTACAGTGCTCCTGGCAGATATATGCATTTAGTATTTTGCAATGTTTATCGTCTGAATTGTATTGTATCCTTGTGCACCATGTGTTCATTAAAATGAGTCACGTAATTGTTTCGTCACTTTTCTAAGAACATTAACACTCATTCAGATTTCTGCCTAGACGTTACTCTCATGTTACTGTTGCAGCTTTACGTAGGGCTCTTATTATTATAAATTATAGTAATTATTTTATTATTTTTTTACTTTTGTAATACAAAAAATTCTTTTGGTACTCTATTTTATATTCCACAGTCATTGTGTATTTTTTGTGACCAGAAGTAATCATGTAACTGCCAAATTTTCTTCTATAATACCTTCGAATGATTCGAATAATACTCGTTGTGACATTAAATTAGTTTTTTTTCTCGATTTAGTTTTATATTGATAACTAAATATCTATAATTACTATATCAGCAACATATTGTAATCTTATTATTATATCGCACCCATTCATCTTACAGTGCAATGATTTTGAACTGCATAATATTTTAATGCGTGGGCAGTTTTGTCATTTTTATCATTCATGCATGACCATTACGTAATTGTAGGTCAGCGAGGGTTTTATTCTTTTGAAACTAAATTACTACATTCATATAACCTTCAGTACAGCTATCATTAACGCTCCCAGATAACATAAACCGCTTTTATTTCTTACTAATTTCACTTGTCTAGTCGTATCTGGTGTAAAAATTGCCTCGTTAACAAACACAATGCAACAATAGTTCCCTTGATATTTAAAATGGATATTTATTTCGAGCCCATTATTTTCGTCTTTTTTGTGTTCTAAATACGACTATTTTATATCCAACAGTATATATCATAATCACTTACCTTATTTGCTATTATTGCGTAAAATGTAATGTGTGAAGTGGTTTTTCTAGATACCCAAGTTTGTTTCCCTGCGATTATGGTTTACTAAACATTTACTGCCTCTTGAGTTTATAACACCAGACCATTTATAACAGTAGCAGTCAAGAAATAGACTTGTCTTTTTGGTACAAGTAGTATGCTAAATTTTGTCAATGGTCATACTTCAGTCTTTTTATTCTATATTCGTTTTTATTTACGTATTCTCAGTTTCTGTAGTTCGCTAACGCAAGTCAAACAAATGTAAACTAACCGTGCGTGGCTCGGCGTTTATGCACCAACGCTCATCGTGAGAAAATTCCCTCTGAAGTTACATTGTTTTAAATTTACCCTCGTGTATAGAACAAACACGAATAAATTCCCGAACTTATTTAAACTTTGTGGCTATAGAATCTTGCTTCAATTTATCACACAAGTGGTCACTACATCCATTATATTTATATAAATTTCACTTAGGAGCTAATTTTATTAGCAGTATAAATTAATATAGTTTGTGGCTAGTAAAAATGAATTTTGATCATACTCTAAATAGTAATAATAAACGTAATCTACATCCACTTCTAGTTTAAACATCTTGTACCGTCATGGTTGTCTTCCACGCATGTTCGTTTTTCTGATTGCTTGCACGTAACTCGTTGAATAACTAAATACTTGGAAGGCAGTAATTTCTGCATAGTGAAACTGAGGATGAGAGTGATATTGACAATGAATTTTCCGTTGTTTTTATTGCTTGAGCAATTATGACTACACGTTGTACTAATTAATTCGTTTTGCTTATAAATCTCTGCTTATTTATTGTATTTAAATATAATATAGGAGATGGGGATTACAACCCAAAGCGACACGCAGGCTGTACCATTGTTAGCGTTGACAATAGAAGTGAGATCGCATTGCATTAACTGGTACTCGTACGCGTACACAGTTCACTGTTGCAATGCTCTAGGGAGAAAATTGTATAATGA
Organism: Calamotropha paludella; assembly: GCA_927399485.1. NCBI lineage: Eukaryota > Metazoa > Arthropoda > Insecta > Lepidoptera > Crambidae > Calamotropha > Calamotropha paludella. Next base: position 11,903,924 of record OV656815.1, on the reverse strand, counting down.
TGCAGAATTATAGACAAGTTTCATATGTAGATATGGAACTACTATTTCATAATAACGAAAAAAATATCAGTATCATATCATCATAAATATAGTTTTATATCATAAACTAGCGGCCCGTCCCGGCTTCGCACGGGTGGACAAAATTCTTTAAATTTTTTCTAGCATTCAATATAGCCTATGACACTCAGCAATAATGTGCCTTTCCATTGGTGAAAGAATTTTTAAAATCGGTTCAGTGGATCCCGAGGTTACCCCTTACAATTTAACAAATATACAAACACACAAACTTTACTTCTTTATAATATTATATTAGTATAGATATAAAACGATATTCTTTGACTTTAGAAGGTAAAATATCAGCACGATTATCTATGGAAGTTGTTTTAATAGATGCACATAATATATCGTAAATAATTAGTATTACCTCTTGATACATAATAATTCTTACTCTAGATATTTATCAACAGATTTGTTACTCTGAACATTTATCATTTTATAAATCATCACATTAACACGGCCATTATTTGTTTTAACGCTGGTAGGATTGTAGTATTTAAACTGCCACACCACTTAGCTATGAATTTGGTAAGTAACTAATATTTTACCGATATCAGGTGTCTATTTTACGTGTCTCACTTTATTCCACATCCCTAACTGTTATTTTACCTTTTTACCGTGTAGGCGTGTGCAGATAACGTTCAAATCTTATATTTCACGTTGAATGACATTCAATCACGATATTAAAATTACCGATCCGACCCATTACACGTTGTTAATGTTAACCTACACTATAAGACCATTCTTCTTCCGTGTCACTTCAAGTATCAATATTTCCAGCTGAATACTTTAATGACAAATCTCGATTAAATCAGATTACACAATAAAATTAGTTATCCTTATTTATGTTACTAGTATTTGTTTTTTTTTTTAGTTTCTTGTGATAGTATTACTATGTAACAGAAGAAATATAACTTGACTAATGAAAATGAGCCAACTTGGTTAGAATTACCTGCAATAAGTCGGCATTGCGGTTGAGGTAACTCGAGTAAATAGTATAGTTAAAACTTAATAACTATAAATAAATATCCTCAATTGCGGTTGCTGAGCAATTGCTTAGTTTTATCAGAAAATTAAAAAGTCATGCCTCTAAATGTATACCGTTGTTAATTAAGATAAGCAAAGAAGAACAAGGACTAAATTTTTGTTAATATTTTACAAATATTTCAACTTATCCATTATTCACACATTTATAGTTTACCCAGAAACTATTAGAAATATCAATGAGTGTACTCATTACACGTCATTAATATATATTTGCCATGTATGAACTGAATAACCTTTTGGATGAGTTAAAAACTAGTTCAGTTTGAATTCGAATGCATTAATCAAAACTAGAATAACCAGAGTGACAGACGTATGGGTAGCCCCAAAAATCACCTTTGTTGTAACAGCCTCTATTATGCCGCCTTTGTTTTTGTTTGGAAGTCTCATTTGGCAGCACAATACCGACTACATTGTTCAAACGTCCATTACAAGTGTTTCGACACCCGTCAACGTCCGTCGCGATTTTTAAAAAGATTTCTTTATACCTGTTGTGACCTTAGAAGTGACCATCAGGTTGCTCGGGCCGTCATAGTCGTATTGATAGACTTAGTCAACAAGGAAGGATGATTAATTAGTGTACGTATACCCATGTTACGAATTGATAAAAAAAATGAAATAAAACTACTGTCGTTTATGATAAACAAATGCTCTATCTCAATTTCATTTCATTAAGCTTTTACCATAGTCGCGGCTTCGACAGATAATAAAACTTTTTGTTTACTCCTGAACCGGCTGTGGTTAAACTTTCGTTGAACTCCCTTCCAGTTTAATTCCATGCCCTTAAACGCCCAAACTTTTCCATCCTAAAAAATCTCCGGTCATCAATATGCGTGAGAAGGCAGCAATTAAATACATAATCCAATGCTGGTCAGTCCTGGCTTCACTCACCGCCCCTTATATGGCGTGAAAGCTTCTCAGCATTGTCGCCAGTTCCTCGTTGGACCTACATTGAAAGCAGATACGTTAATGCAGTTGTTTGTTACAAAAATTCACAAATCTTCTATAATAGGATTAGTAACTGTGTTAATTAATATGGGCAGTAAAGAGAAAGTAGCATCGCTTTAAACTAAAACAAAAAAATATTAGCATTAAATAAAAAAAAAACACTGTAAAATATAGTGCGTTGTTGAAAGTGTAAAAATGAAAATATCGTAATTGTTTTTGATCAGTTAAAGTATTGTTGAGTATGAAATCAAAAGTATACTAAACAGTTACTCTTTGAACTGAAGATAAACGACTCGTGGAAACTTGACAGCAAGTCTGATGGAGAAAATGTAAATCTTGTAATGACTATGACTCCGGTTACGAAAGTACCGCAACAAATTTCATTGCCATCTCCAATATGAAACCGAATTGCGGTTTATTAAAGGAAGAACGTTTACATTTGATATTATACATAGTATTATATATTCATGAAAAAGAAATCTTGCTTGCAAATTAAGTCAACATTGTATAGCTCCGGCATATTGTACTTATGTTAGGCTTAAATCTTGACACATTTTTTATACGTTCTACAAAAACAGATGGTCGACTGATTACGTAGTCCGGATATTAGCCAATGACTCATCGTGACTTTATCTTTATGCGGTTGATAAAACTAGACCCCTAGTTTGCTAAGCAGTTCTACATTTGCTAGGGGAAGTCGAAGATTGCTAAATTTGGTCTCATACTAAGTAAGTAATGCGATTTGTAACTTCCTCTAAATGAAGAATTAGTACTGAATCACATGTTATAAGTGCTGTCAAAGAAATATTAACGATTTTAGGGTGAGGTCTACTACTCTGCAGAGTAGATAGACTAGGTATGGCTAATACAGAAAAGGGCCTATTAAGCTTCTGTTCAATTTATAAAAGATAATTAATCTATTTAGTTTAGTATCATGCTTTATTTCTAGATGTATGAAAAACTAGAAATTTATCTCAAAATATTCACTCATGAAGTTATAGCATATTGCATCAACACATGCTGGGAAGTGCTCATATGATGTTATTAGTCTGTCTACTAACACTAGACTGCAAAACAACATAACCTCTTTGTATTTGCATCAGAGAAACCATCGCTACTGTTAAATAAGAATGTAGATTTAAGGTATATTTTTGTGATTTTAGAATAATGGAAAACGTTTTGATGTTATGTGTCCATTACAGTGAATTACGCCAAAAATAAATTTATATATTTCAATAAACTTTTAAGATATATATATATATATATATATATATATATTGGCCTTTTTGCACGTATTAATATTAATAGTCACGATTCTCTGGAAAAAATATTACAAGAATTGTGAAAAATAATGTCATTTGAATTTAAAAATAATAATTAAACTTTTAATTGTTATCCATATAAAATGTGACCCATATTCAAAGTTTAACAATGTACATATTTTTAGAAAAGTTTTTCGATTGAAGGTTATTTCGTGTTATAATGATACATAATCTGGTCCTTCTTCCAAAGTTGCTACTACTGCTTTGGACATGTTTCTTCATTTTTATCTATTACAATCGATATGTTAGCTGCGTTACTAAGGAATTTAATTTTTTCTTTACAGAGATAGCAAAAGTCCGAGCAAGTTTATTCCAAATCAATGGAGTCAAGAAAGAACCACTCGTGTTGCCAGAACCAGAAGGAATGGTCACCACACTCACAGAGAAAGTATATGTGCCAGTAAAGGAACATCCAGATGTAAGTTTTTTATAATTTTTCTTCTAAGAGGTATTTTAATCCTAAAAAGTTTTGTTTACCGTCATCGTCAAAAGCTTAGTCTAATGACTCCTTTAGATCATATTAATTGAATTTACAAATAATTATATATTTTAGTTGCTATCATTCCAATGTTCTAAATGTTTAGAAGAGACTTAAAGAGTTATTGATTTTTTATACTTCTTTAGACGCGCAGTCGTTTGCCGTTTTATTTATTTTGATGTAAAACTTTTTCAAGATTCCCATCTAATTTATTAAACTAGTAAATTATAAAGATTTAGTTTAAAATATCAATGGACTATACTAGAATATCGAGCGTGAACCGCTGCATATGCACGATGCATAAAAAGATGAGAGTATCCAGCGGGTTTATCACCTTTATTCATAAAAATTTAATTTTATTTGAGGAAAATATATCAATTTCTTGAACGATGCGTTGGCTTCATTCGGAAGTTTTATAGTTTACTTGCCTTATGACATCCAATAACACTAGTTTGGATCTAAGTAGGTACTTATTTACTATTCATAAACCATTTCTCAAGATATCAATGAGAACTTTCTGTAAGCACACAAGTGGAGTAATTGTCTGCTCATTAATAATTCAACTGTCAAGAGTCAACTCGACACATGAAAGGTGTTTGTAATGATTACACGTAAACACTACAGTTTGTATCAGTCACTCATAAGAAGTACGGCGTCTGTACAAAAGACTTCCGTGATGAATTGATTTATCCCAACTAATTATTACTAATGATCGCTATTAGCTTGTTTGAGTTTTAAATCCTCTTTATAATATTTGATTTATAAAAGTTTCCGAACGGTTTCCCGCGATTACGTTTGAGTGTATTTGGTAACTTTTCATGGAAACTTTTTTCCCCTGGTAAATTTATATTTACTTATAAGGACGTTGGCTTATGCGTTCTTTCTCAAGGTTCAGCAATATTTATATAAATTTTAATTGAAATCGGTTTAGCTGTTTCAGCAGAGAGACAGACAGAGTTACTTTTGCATTTATGATATTAAATGGCAGTATAAGTATAGCAATTGGAGATTATATCATCTGTAAGCGCATTTCATTAAACTAGAACTTCTAGTAATAACGCTTATATATAATGTAATTAAAATGATTACTTGTCAATATCAGTTATCGATTAAATTACCCTCAATCCAAATAAAGCTATCTAGTTGAGAACAGTATCTTCATAAAAAGTTATTAAAATCTGACGACTATTCATGTCAAAGAATATTAGGTTGGAGCACAACCGCAGAGCAATCAGGGCTTAGCAAAACGCGTTAGTCATACAGATAGAAAGACAAGGTTGTCAGGCTACTACATTTGGCGACTTATGTCAGGGCTATTACCTCTTTGGAACAACACGTTTCTACTTGAGTTTTATTTGACCCTCAGTGATAGCTCCCATTCATTAGAATCGGAGTTCATTTGCAACGAATCCTTTTTTGGAATGAGTTCAATGATCTAAGTGATTCATTTCTTTTTTTTAATATGAGGTTGAAAAATAACTGTATCGTTACCGGCTCTACTCACATATACTTTTTTTATATTACTTTTGTAAACATGAACTTTTCGTGGTGAACTTTTATATTTCTTTCTGACGAAAATACACACATGTAAATATTGTATTACAAACTTGATATCGATGCTTGACGTGCAGCTTAAATTAAGAAAATATTTATATACGTAATTTTTATCTAATAAAGCCAACTTCATTATAATAAACCAGTGTACCTGGCGCCAGTAGCGATCAAGCAGGGAGAGTGCTTACCGCGAACGTATGTCGTTGCGTGAGCACGCCTTTTAAGGTTTTAATAGAAAGTTCCGTGTTGTCTGTTCTTTTATAAATCACGTGTCTGGTTGAATTTAAGTGGCTCAAGTGTACTGTTATATTTAAATAATGTTCACCACAAGGTTTATAGAATCACTGTTTCCATTGGTCCAAATTACAAACATTGGTTGTGTTAATGGGTTAGAAATTGACTTTAAATTATTGAATGAAGGTATGTTTCATTGTTACCAATGGCTTAATTAGTGAAATCTTGTCATGAGAAATGTATAGGTTGTCATTGTCTTGCATTAAGTAGAATTATATAGTATCTTATTTAGTCTATTGCCAGATTCTTGTTATAAAAGGTCAATAATTATTTAAACTATTTATTTACCCATGGCGTGAGCATAATGGGCGTTTAGGTACAAGGCTTTAATAAAAAAGGCCAATCATATAATTTGACCTGAATTATGGTGTATGCTATTGATGTGGGCAAACAAATCTTATGGTTTTTTTCCTACGATACATTTACAACAGTTTGTCAATAAGACAAACACCGGTTATTTACAATTCATGCAAGGATCAGCAAGGATTATAGGGTTTAGTGTACAAAATCTAACAATGTCCTGGTAGAAAGGCAATCCACATCGGTATGCGGTATAAAGGCATAGCTACAGAACATAGTACCTACCTAAACGAAAAACATTACATTTACTTGCGTACGAGTACGAAAACTGATTGAACAGAACACATGATGTCAATTGGCAGGTTACACTCCGAGTGGGTATGTGTATTCTGTGTCTTAGCTTAGTAAAGTTATCATAACGATTCGAGTTTACAAGCCGAGTTTTTAATCTAAGATCACAGTGGTTTGTCTGTCCGCTCTTTTTCCATTGTATTCGCGTTACCATAGTGCCTGAGAATAACAGAACAGCTAAGAACGGTTAGCTATATGTGTAGTCGTAGAACTGAAACGTTAGCGCGATTCATTTCGGTACAGCGACATCTATAACTGAGACACAACAACGCGTGGCCGGGTCAACAGCAACGCGTTAACCGCAAGTAGTTCGTCTTAAAATAGTTGAACTATTCATATAACTTAAATTGTTTAATAGACTATTTCGTGGAACACTTAATTTTGTATAGCTCATGTTGATAAAAAACAAAATTTGATTTTATATGTTTACTGTCAGAAGCGAATCGGATTTGCAAACAAAGATAAGTGCTACACTTTAAATAGAATTATCACAGTAAACAAATGATTTATTTGATAATTCAGAACTGTAAAGGTTGGACAACAAATCGGGGTTCCTTTATCCGAATAGGTCGTTATTTATTACAAGAATGAATTATTATGATTGTTTGGTGCAACGGTAGAGAATCTACCATTTGCACCAACGGTCCGGCAGATATTGTGTTATGATGATGAATATGAGCACTTGTACCTGAGTCATGGGTATTTATATATATTTCTTAGAATATTACATATCTATGTATCATATATTTGCTTACTTTAGGCTAGGCTAATTGTTGTAAAGGTTAGAAATATTATCATTATTTACTAATATTTAAAACTGCTACTGATTTTGGCATCAAGTTAAAAAATATCTTTTAATTATCTGATAAGTAGAGATCAACACATTATTTTCAGAACATTTATCATATATCACTAGATAATTGTAGGAAACTAAACAATGTGAATTTAAATCTTAACATAAATCATTGGTTCAAGAGTATTGATTGTCTATCAAAAGGGCCGCCCGCGCCGTTAAAGATCAGTCACGTAGCGAGACAGAAACAATTCCAATGATGAGAATGTCACTTTAAAGGTAAATTCTTGGAATCGTTACAAGGACGTAACCAAGTTCATCGATATTAATTAATATTATGTTATTTATAATTATTGTATTGCCTTCTTTAAGATTCAATTAATTGCAATGGAAGTTAAAGTTAAATATATGAGAATAATAATTTCAAAAGTCATAAAACATCCAAGGAACTATTTTAAACGTCACTAGTGGAACAAATGTTCATCCGTAAAAACTCTTTTAATGTAAACGGTAGTTCCACAAATACACCTACGTTATGTTTCTCATGCCGAACATATTGCCGAAACAATGGTTTTTGGAACATCGTTCGCTTGTGTGACTAATACAACTGTTTTAGTTTTGTGACTTTAACGCTCCATTTTATTGCTGAAACAAATGTTAAAGTGACTAGATTCTTCGACAACTGACGCGCTAGTGGTCTTATTTACATCTAGACATATTTCAGGTACTCTTCTTCCACTAGTGTTGAGATTATGTGAGAGTCAGTTTCTCTGTTCAAAAAATATATTTATCAACTCGAATATAAATATAAAATGTTGACATGAAAAAGGCCATGATACAGCACCATTAGAATATCGACATCAAATCCTCTCCTCTTTAGAACAGCTGTCCATATAAAGCTTGTGATGTTATTAAATCCTGCCATATCGGTTGGGCCCGTTACTTTGTTTTTTACGGCATCTTGACTACTTTGTGTCATCATAGGTCTACTTATATCTTTACATGGTTAAATTACTCAGGTATTTCACCAATGAACACAAAAATAGTTTAGAACAGTATGATCATATATACTTCAGTACATACATATCTAAAATCAGGCATACCTCTTAGTGGTCTAACCTACAATGGTCACAGTCTAATAAGCTAATTTAACAACATAGAAATTAAAAGCTAATATCTAACTTATAAATATAACTAACGAACCGAAACCGAAAAAAAAATTGTTGGTGTATTGCGCATTGTAGCAGAACATATTTCAAATATTATTTTCTCACAAATTACGAATTAAATTGATTTTTGCTGTTGTACATAAAATCAGTTAAGTGCTCAGCTTTTTATATTGTAGTATGATTTACTCCTTTGGTGGCAAAAAATTTATGTATAAAACGATTTCACGAGTTAAAGGTCAAAAGAGGTAAATTGTCAGCTCAGCCAATAATTTTATCCTCTGATAAATGAAAATTTAATCGTGAAGCGATTTATTTTGTTTATTACAGAACGTTTCTTTGATCTGCCGCGTATATCGTATGTATATTGTATACCAATAGAGTAATCAAACGTTAATTTTATCTTTAGTAATACATTCGAAACAAAATTCAAGCGAAAATAAAACGTTCATCTGACATAAGAATAAATAGGTTAGCAGAAAATCTGAAGCAGATGTAAAAATTTAATATATGTTGCGGGTTAGTTTAATATTAATTGAAATGGAATTTTTTAATAGTTTAGATATTAATTAATAATGATATTTTGAGACTTTTTTAAAAGTAATATTTACAGGATAAATCAGATAATGGTAGAAATATAGATATGAAAATTATTAACCCTTTTTCAGTATTTTAAGAAATGATACGATGATACAGTTGAAGCAAAAGTTCCATTCGGCTTCGGATCGGTTTGATTTTGGTAAACAATCATAAAACTTCTACCAGCCTGTTGTAATATAGGCTATACCAGATAATAGCTTAAAGCTAAATACTCGATAATATCGTCGAACGCAAATTGAAGAAATATGGCAACCGCGTCGTTGGTGGTATTTCCGACATACACAAAAGCTGAACCGAATCACCATTTCGCAAGAATAATGCTTGCTTCCATTTTATGAAAGAGCGTAAAGCAATTGTAGTCGCCAATAAACGGACAATCGGATTGATTTTAGTGAAAACATGTCTGTTGCAAGAGCGTGTGCTTTATCATTCTCTAGTACAAATAGCAGCAAAAGCTGTCAATGATGTAACCAAAATTATAAACAGATTGTATTTGCTAGAGAATTGTGAATTCGTTTTTAATATCGTTTTAACATTTAGTACGTTCAGTGTTTAGAATGAAAACAGCTGTTACCGTAGCAAAAATGTGTATTTGTTTCTCTATTTAGATTTGTTGACTCCTTTGGCTCTCTCGTGGTATCATAAAACGCTTGAAAAATGAAAGCTATCCTTTAAACTTGAAGAGATATGAATAATTGGGAAGTGTCATGCTGACATTTCAGCACCCTTCATGAAAAACCATATTAAGGTCGACGTCAATAACCGTTTAAAATTAATTTGTCTGTGTTCAAAAGTTATTACTTAGAATAATTTTTCACTTCACGTTTATGCGTGGGTGCTTTTTGTTTATCATTAACATCATTACTTTGTATTTTATGGACTTTTCTTATGACACAGCGTGAGCTATAACTTGTGTAGTAAACATGTGTGTAGGTGTGCCACAAGTTTCCGCTCCATTTTATTTCTATGTGTTACGGGACAAGTTATAGGATGTACAATGAACTGTAATTCAAATACTTTTCCACAAATACAGCGTTCGTTGATCCCTGTGAAATATATTTTTTTCTTCGAAATGAGATGGTAACAAGCATAATGTTTTTTTCAACGGCCCGAGAAAGCATTTGTCTTTACGTTAGACTGTTAAGATGTCAACTGTTTAGCTTTGAACGTAAAAATAGGGGCGAAGTTCATTAAACAGAAATTTATGTGAGATTTAGTTAAACTTAATTATTAGTTACGACCTATTTCATTATGGTAAAAATAAACTCCCTCCAGCGGCTGATTGCTTTGTTTCTATCCGTTTTGTGAACTTTTATATTTTGGTTACAGTATGTAACTTTTTATACGTCTACATAGAAAACAGCAATAAATGCTCCTTTCTATAAAGATGAAGCCTTTATTTAAAATGAATGGATTACAAAACATTAGTATAAAACTACTTACTTCATTACTTTTAAAGTTAAGGTACATTAAAGTACCTTAATTACTACAGTTACAGTTACTGTTTAATATACAAAAGAAACTTGTATTTTAATATTCGTTAATAGCTTAGTTATTTTATAAATCAGATCATTGTCAATACGGGGGAGGGTATTCAATAATATGCATATTTTATAAAATCTACCATGTTATGAATGGTCATCTAAATGAAATGCAATGAAAATAAAAATTTATTACTATGAAGTTGAGCAGTGACTATATCACGTTTTGAAATTATTCAATTGCTCGTTCCTTAAATACTTTGAACGGTGTCATTCATAGTTCCAAGCCGCCTGCATTCTTCGCCTATAGCATCAGCTCGTTAGCTCAGCGGTGCATTTTATGTGATAATACTGTGCCTGGGTACTAAGGAGCAATGGGTTAAGATTGGTCATGCTCTATTGACCCTAAACGGCTATTTCTCTTACTAGGCCACAAGACTTGGTAATTTATTATAACTATAGGTAGCTAGCTTTATAGGTACTGTATAAATTTACAGCATAAACTTCTTCGTAATAACAAAAATAGTAGCATTATATGTGTGGCGACTGTTGGTTCATTTGTGAGTACGACCCCCATGTAGCCAACATTAGTGTGAAGAGCCTGTTTAGGCTGTTTATTCGTAATTAGATCACAAATATTTTTTTTATTTATATAATTGTTGAATATTAGACTCTTGAAAGATCCTTCTGGTGGAAGCGCGAAAAGGGAAGTGTGTGTAAAAATTATAAAATTGTTAACGTTTTTACAAAGGCGCACCCACGATTGGTGCCCTACAAAAATCGAGTTGGCGAACGTCGCTTATTGGTTGTTCTGTATATCGATCGATGACAATTCACCACGCTGCACGCTAGATGGCGCTACGTTCCCGAACAATAATTATGTAGTATATAAGGTATCCATAACCCAAACTTTGTTTAGAAAAAAAAGGGATTTAATTGTACATACAAAAAAATAATATAGCAGTTTGTTCATCAAAATCAAGATAGAATTCAAGAAACGCAATTTAATTTTTAGACAAAGTATGGTTTTTAGGTCGTGACTCATTTAAAATCCGTAACCTACAAGTCATCTGTCAATCAATATTATAGAGTTATTGCAGCTTGCATTGTTGGGTCTATGATTTTCTCTAAATATAAATATATTATTCCTTGAATGATCGGTCTCTGTTCTCGTTCTTATACGAAAACAATGAAATCCTTTTTGTACTGAAATGCAGTTCGGTCTCTATTTTTAAACTTCGAGTCGTATAAGGAGTAAATTTCTTAAATCTTTCATAAGTAGGTACACAATAAATATAATAATATGTATATGTCACCGTAAAATTGTAATTAATGTTAGATTATAATCTATCTCGCGAGATTGTAAACTGTTGAAAGATTGTGAACCGTTACATAGTTGTTACAATTTAACCCATCATTATCAGGTAGATTATAATCTATCGAAGTGAAACCGCCAAATTTCACTAACCTAACCTAACCTTACCCAATGGACACAGAAGGGCGGTTCACAATCTTTCGACAGTTTACAATATCACGAGATAGATTATAATCTAACGGTATTTGCAATTTTACGGTGACATGTATATTACATAACAGTTTTTTCTATATTGATGGTTTGTGAGTTATAAAAGTGTTACAATAGATGTACTACGATCTATGTAGTAACGTCTAACATGAAAATTTGGCACTGGCTTAGAAACACTTGCAAGAGTTTAAATCTCCTATCCTGGCTTCGGTGACTGACTCCTGATATGAGTTGAATTATATCTAGTAAAAATTTCTTAAGATATAAAATCTTACTCTTATACGATTAAATAACAAAAAATACGTACAGCTAATAGAATTCAAAAAACAAAGTGTCATAATCATAACCCAATATATTGGACTTAATTTCAAACATTTAAATAAATGCTTCGTAATTTTTCTGTTCGTGTGCACTCACCTTAAACCGCAAGACTGCCCCTTCGGCAGTCGGTATCGCACGTCGTGACCAATCGTGTACGACAATTACGTACAAATTAAACCATCTATCAATTGCAATATGAGATTCGTAATACCCACCCACCTGCAGCCATCCAGGACTTAATGACGGCAATCATTGGCAGTCAATAGATCAACGTTTACTACAATTATTCAGTATTATTTTATACCGTTTGTTAGTAGTCATGCTGCTTTGATAGCTTTCTATTAGTATATTTAAATATTAATATTTAAAGTATAATGTAATTCCTAAGTGCAATCATAAAATTGTACAGTGATCGGTTGATAATTTATTGTGATTTTAATAATACTTCTCAGATAAGATAAAAATCTACTAAACAATTAATGTATTCACACATCAATGTAATTATTAATTAAATTAGACATAATATATTTAACAATATTAATTTTGTTTCTCCTAATTAAATCTGAAATAAATAATTAACTCATTCCGTATTCATTTACATAAGTATACTAATGTAAAGCTATAACATACGTTTTAAACATAAAATATGGAGTAGTGTTCATTTAAACAATATCTGAATTTGGTGCCGCAAACACAGTGAACCATAAAACGAAGTGAATAAAATTCCGCCTGGAATAATAAGTATACTGTAATGGAATAAACAGCTCATCATAACGAGGGTCAGAACTGAATCGTTCTTAACAAACAGAGCGTTTTCGTGGTGTATACTTAATTTTCTTCACACAACAAATTGTATTTGAAAATTCTCCTTATTTTTTCTGTAATTGACATAGGTACGTTGGATTGTTAGATATTACCTCGCAAGTCAGAATTCGATCTCAGATAATTTCTTTATTTGAACGATTGAATATAAGTATGGTTATTTATCACAAAACAGTTTAACATTAACCACTACCTTTACAAGCGCCTATGTAATAATAAATAAAGGCAGGTAAATATCGTCAGCAAAATGTATTTGTAATCTAGTCATAAGTAGTAGCACAGACGCAAAGTCATCATTTATGCATAGCTGTAACTGTTAGCTACGATTTGGTGAAACTTTTCAATTACCAACAAATTATATATTTATATACAAAGCCATGATAATATTACTTAGGTCCTGATTCGCTACGAGTCAACTGCCCATAACTGTGACTAAGTGTATCATGAAAACTAGAAATGCGATATTAACCACAGCATGGTATTAAACCAGATAACAAAATAATTGAATACTGTTTACTTAAATCAACTGTTTCTACAGTTGATCACATATTTCTATGACGAGGTGAAAGTAATGTAGATTTCATGTATATTAGTTTTAACAACGAATACCATTACAACGTGAAGGGAAGAATTAAAAGTTGTTTAAAATAAATGCAAGAAGGTTAATATATTTTTGGATGAAACGCGTATACTCTTATACTAAAATGGCCAAATTAACATGGCAAATGGATTGATGAAAATAGTTATATTAGCATCATTGAGCCGTTTTATATAACGATTATACGTGTTTTATGAAAATTAATGACGCTGTCTTCCATTTGACTGATTAAGAAACAAATCACAGTTAATTATTTATGAATAAAAAAATGAATGAGCTATCTGTAGTAAATTATGATTTATGTTATCATATTAATTTCAGATCTATATTCTGAATAATGATTAAAGATTAAAACTAATCTTGTTTTGAACAAAAATAACATGAGGTATAAATGCTAACCAGACGCAATGGTAGAACGGACAATCTATCACAGAATATTATTTTGTATAGTTTTCCTAAAAACTCTTAAGAAATTTTCAATTTAAAATTTTACCAGTATTTAGTTTTATGCAGACGAAAGAGAGAAAATATTGCAATTGAATAGTTGACTCTAATGTAATAATTGACATTTCCACGGAAATATACGTATTCTATAAATTCAGTTAATAAAGTTAGCCAATGGATTAGCAAAATAGTTATCTGAAGGAGTCGCTTTTAATGTTTATATTCCTAGATATTAAAAATATTTAGACTTAACCCTTTCCGTGCCAGCTACGAAAATACAATTTAAACACTTAACATGTATTTTTATTCCTAATGCCAGACTCTAAAAAACCGATCTTACTTGCAGTGCCAAGAAATGTTTTTTTGTATAGTATGCCGAAAAAATCCACGAGCATACTCGTAGTCGGCACCATGTTACAGTAAAGCACTACGAGTATTCTCGTAGCTGGCACGAAAAGGGTTAATTTAAATATAAATACTTCTTAAACTATAATTCTTCTATATCTCTTAATTGTAGATAGTTTCTTTACAGTAATTTCTCAATAGTGTGATCCCAGTTTAACTACAACAGTAAAATTAATTTGCTATACGGCATTAATCTGATAAGTGTAATTTACATTAATTGTAATCTTAAAGCATTTGTTTATCCGGACATGCGCCTGCGGCCGGTATGCGCTTGGTCAGTGGTTATCGATTAGATGCGCCTGAGGCTAGGTTCCCAGATAATATGCTTTTGTTAGCAAAGTCATCGGCATTCTTTGCCGTACAGATCTTCCATACAAAGTTTCGTTGGTTTGCCTTATTTCAAAGTTTGATTTTGCCTCCGTGTAACTAGATGTGCTAAATCAATTTGTGAATTTGATGTACTTGGTGTAAATCAATTTCTTAATCTAAACTGTAATATATTTTACCAGCTATATTAATTAGATGCGCCATTTTAATCAGATAGATATTAATGTTTACACGTTCTGCATTGTATAGAGGACAATTAATCTTCCTAAGTGTTTGTTTGATTTCTTTAGTTCTTTGTCTTTATTCTGTTACCATGTTACATTTCTGAAATCTATTTCAATGTGAAGATAGCAAATCTTGACCAGTCTGACAGATGGTAGGACGTGGAGGCATCGGAGTTTTAAACCGTTGTAAACTATTAGACACTGTTTTGTTTTAAACAAAATGCAGCAGTTTTTTGGTGAAAAAAAGCCGACGAACAGTTTTCATACATTTAAAATAGCTAGATAATGATGCAAACATTTTGTACTTTTTTTTGTTACTATAATGAATATGAAAAACTCTGCATAAATACAACCAATTATTACGAGAGTATATTGGAAACACTAGCTAAATTCTTAATAATGGCGACCTCAATATTGGCTCATGTTTTTTTAGGAACATTACGGAAAGTTTATTAATGTATCTGTTAGAAAATTAATCTTAAATGTTTTCAAACGTATCAAAACCTTTTGATACAGCTTCCATATCGGATATTTTTAAATTTTGAGATACGTTTTTCAACACAACTTTTAGGTATGAGAACACCTATATATACTATATGGCCGTCATTTTAATACTATATGATGCAGTGGTTTTTATTTTAATTTATATAAATCCATATAATGTGTTCGCTTGTTCTATCCACAATAAGTATTGTAAATAATATGGGCAAGATTATGTGATTACTTTATTAAATTTATTTTCTTCTAAATGTTGTTATGAGGTTGAGTTAGGAGGATAACTCTCTTAAAACTGAAAAGTATTAAAGTTAGCGGACAGTCATATGAGCTCAAGAAAAACTGTTTGCGTCCATATAATGACATCCACAGTCATTCCGATATTTGAAATATGAACAATAACACTTCAATGTTAATTAGTCATATTTTAAATATCGGAATGACTTTCGCAATTCAAGTAAAGTGTAATTACGACATCCATATAGTGACAATTCCAACACGTTTTTTATATTGGTTTCGGTTACGACATTATTGCTTAAGTTTAGCTCATAACAATTAGTGAAAAGAGGATTCTTTACCACATATATAATAATACCACAAATT
Source organism: Calamotropha paludella (assembly GCA_927399485.1). Taxonomy (NCBI): domain Eukaryota; kingdom Metazoa; phylum Arthropoda; class Insecta; order Lepidoptera; family Crambidae; genus Calamotropha; species Calamotropha paludella. Next base: position 11,887,772 of record OV656815.1, on the reverse strand, counting down.
AAATCATCTTAATAAGCTTAAGTTTATTCAGATTTTTATTGTTACGTTGTTCCAAATTCTATGTAACAATCTATCTAACAATGATTATAATGAACTTCATCGATTAGATCCAAAACTGGCTTCGAGATAAGAAAGCTCGCTATAACTCCCAGCATATAGTAACTTCAAAGGCAAATAAGATATAATGGTTTTCTCAGTGATCACTGATCAGATGGTGTCTTAAAACAAGTTGTTTGTAATTTATAGACTTATTATGCTCGTTATGGTTCCTTGTTTGGTGTATAAATAGACGCCTGCGGGTTAGCTGTAATCAAGTAACAAAATATGTATTCTAATTTTACGATAAACTCCAAAGACAAAATTAGGAGATACTTTAAAGAACAAATAGACACGAGCAGTTATTGTATTTCATAATTAAGAGGTATAGTTTACATGGTAGTAGTGGTACATGCATACTTTGTCGTAGAACGGGTATGCTTAAAAGCATATTTTTACAGGACATACCAGAAAAAGAGCCTTAAAGTTATTTAATATCTGTTTAGTCCTATTCGAAATCTATTGATTTCACGCAGGACTGATTTTCCTCTGACTGATCGTGCCTCTCTGTCGCTCGTTCCGCGCTCTCGCTTGCACGCTTGGATCAGGCGGAATGTGACAATGGCGGAACGTGACAATGAGTCATGCTTTTTCGTGCGTGCAGCCGGCGTTCATCGGTTTATAAGACGTTAAGACGTCAAAAATTAAATTGTAACATGTAATTTGATTGCATTTCCCACACATTTAATTTAATTTCGTTGTTAGTAATATAGGCTTTAACTTTAAGTAAACAAAGTCAAATCTCCATGAAAGTTATTTAAGAACCAATAGTTGACAACTATTGCCATGCAGCTAGAATTTTATAGGAAATGCATAATAGTTGAGTTGTAAGAGACGTCTTTACAGATGAGCCATTTTGTGGCCAACCACTAAACAGCGGTGAACCCAGAGTTAGGAAATTACATACATTTCAAACTGATGCAACATTATGCAGCTTCAAACCGCAGTACTATAAATGTCGTATAGATGGTTATTTAAGATATGGGGGCATTGAGGGTGAAATAATCCATTAATAAGTTCCTATATCAATGTATAATAAATAGGGGACGAAATAAAAATAAATGGTTATTAATTTATAGATATCGGCTATTTTCATACTTTTGATTTCTTGATTTGATCATGCACTTTATTTACGTTTGTATGAGACTTATGCATTAACATTTATTTTACTATAACCGTTAATTTTTACCTGTAGTACTAAAGCGTTATCATGTCAGTTACGAAGATATATTTTAATTTAATGAGATATCCAGTCTAGCTTGCCAAACCTTGATGTTCTCTCTGTGATTTACAATTCATCGTCTATCACCGTCACAGTTGCTGGACCGAAACGGGTAATGAATGCTGTCCCAGACTTGTTAGGGCCGCTTATTTCCGCATCTCATATTTCTCGTTCAGCCTCATTGTTACAACTCGGTCTGTGAAGCTAAAACTTTAACCATGTATGGTTTACAACTAACATTATCTTCGAGTAATATTCAATCCGGTATTGATGTCACATTCTTGCCGCTCTGCTAAACCTTTCAGCTTGTAGCAATAATAATATCTTCAAGCAATTTACACGCTGTCACGCAAAACAATTTGGCGTGACATGTGACGAATTACTAGCCTACATTTTTCTCTATTATTTATTACTTTGAATGTTTTAACAAATGTTTCAGTTCCTTGAGAAATCCCTTTGGTAAGAGAATCGGTAGAATCTGTTAGCTGGCCAAATGCCAATTGTGCCATTTCTTAGTTCATCATGAGCGGCGGAATGATATTAGTTCACAGTTCATGCGCGTTCAACTAACCGATGCTCTGAGGCTTAGATATTGAGGTTAACCTTATATTCTGGGTATGCACAGGAAACACGGTTTATGTGAAACGAAGCGAATAATTAATCTCGTGGCGAATACCATTACGTGTTGCCTACTGGATTAAATTAGTATAAGACTTATGCATTATCATTTGTAAATAAAGATTTATATCATCGATCTTACCTTACAAGAGCACTAATATTATGCATAATTTGACGATGGTGGTTAATATAATATAATACTGCGATATTTGAATAATAACTTTTGTTTCATTACAGTTCAACTTTGTGGGGAGGATTTTAGGACCTAGAGGCATGACTGCGAAACAGTTAGAGCAGGAAACAGGATGCAAAATCATGGTCAGAGGCAAAGGATCCATGAGAGATAAGAAAAAAGTATGTATTATGCACTTATCTTATTCATCATCGCATTCCACTGTTTGCTGTTCAACTGTTTTTAATTACTTTTATTATTATTTTACATGCAGCGAAAATTGGATACAAATAAAGGTTTACTTTCTTAAAGCTGATTGTTTTAATGAGCAAAGTAACGTAAAGTTGTACAATTTAAATATATATTTCGGATTTCAGGAGGATGCCAACAGAGGGAAACCAAATTGGGAACATTTGGCTGATGACCTCCACGTCCTTCTTACAGTTGAAGATACGGAGAACCGAGCCAAGATAAAACTAGCCAGAGCCGTAGATGAAGTGAAACGTCTGCTTGTTCCTGTAAGTATAAGCTTAGTATTTTCCGTATTCCTAAATCAATGACAACATGTTTCTGAATCGCTATGCAGCTCGTTAGGTACTTGCAACAATTTTAAATTGTTTTGCAATCAAAGCTCATCAAGCAATACCGGCGTTTGTTTCTAGCTTATGTCATTTTAGGAAAGATCATTTAACTATTAGAGGCAATGTTTTTGTTTAAACTGCTACCGACCTTCTTTATTTACCAGTTCGTCATTCTACTATAAAATATCAGAGAAAAAATTTTAGTATAAGTGGTGGTGGTGGTCGAAACGGCGGGTCATATAAAATTATTCTCTCGAACTCCTTCGTGCTTTGGAAGGCATGTTAAGCTGTCTGATTCCGGCTGTATATGTTATCAATAGCGCCCACCAGTTGTAAATTGACTTTTCTGACTCCCCTTACGGTATTTTTAGTCATTGAAAAGTGCCCAACAGTAGGGACATTAATAGGTTGACGATAATAAACCGTCTATGTACTGAAACACGATTGAATTATATATTTGTTATAGTTTGTGTTGTAATTGAATAAGTATAATAGTTATTTGTTATATAGACACAAAACTAAACCACTTTTTATTTATAGTTATAACTTTTAAATTTTCAATGATATTATAAGTCCAACCTTACGCAACGGAAATTCTTGTTTTTCTGTCAAATTGGTGACATTGATATATTTGTAACAGCTGAGTTTATAGATAACGCCATCGCTTTTAACGAACCGCGTTTTTATTTGTGACTTTAATTCAGCTGTGTCGCGTTCTCGCTTTGGCTGTAGTACAAAACGAAATGAAATTACCAATTTTCTTGAATTTTGAGTTTGATTTTTAATTCAGTTTGACAAGATTTCATAAGTACTAAAATTTAGTACATTAATTATTATTTACATTTCATACAAGACAAAAAGATAATTTACACCACTGTAAACAGACCTTAGGTTCTTGCTAAACAACGTTTGAGGTTAATTAATCTTAACCTTATAAGGTAACGACAAATTTGTCGTAAGATATAATTAAAACTATAAGTTGATTAGATTGGAAAAGCCTTCTCTTATAAAAGCAACTAATAACTACGGTTAATGAAATAAAAAAATATGAAAAAAATGTAATCTGACTACGTAAAACAATACAAAGATAAGAAACAATGTAGGTGCTGTTTGATATCATGGTCTTATTAAGTGAAACAAGTCATCTGATATGAGATATTCCAATTTATTAACTTCTATTGAAATCCTCTATCACTCTGTCATATTAATAACTCCATAATGCAATTCAAGTGCCGTATCCTATAAATTCGTCCTCTACCAACTTAAGAGGCAAGTAACATGAAAGTAATATAATTGTCAAAAAAATCCTTGTTATTACGACGTTTTGAGGCTTTTGGCATTTCGCCGCAGTTGCATGTGCCATCGGCATGGAAGAACTGAACCCCGTTTTGTATGTTGTTATTTCGAACCATATTCAAAATTCTGGCACATTATGTGTATAATTACAAGGTTTTATGATTTGTATACTTAAACAGAAATGTGTTCTGACATCATTTGTCGAATGAGAGTTGCACCTAGCGTTACGTAGTTCATTAATGTCAATTAACAAATTACCTTGAAGTTTCTATTGAATCTGGCATAAAATACTTATCGTACATTAAATGGTCTTTAGTAGTTAAATTTTGCTTATTATATATAAGCAATTAGCATATTTCCTATTTAATTTTGAAAGTAGTGGAATGTTGTCAAATACTCGTTCTCCCGCCTGAGAATAACTTGTGACCCGACTCGATTATTTCTAATATTTTTCTAATAAAATATTTTAACAATTGTCACTTTAAATCTAGATTTTTTTAAAGTAAAACACACTAGGCTTATCGACATCTTTGCCCTCGGTTTATATTATATAGAGGAAATTTTTGTATTTTTGTATGTTGGCAATAAATAAACTCAAAAACTACTAAGCCGATTTCAAAAATTCAAAAAGCCCAGCTATATTTAATGCTAGAAAATTTTTTAAGAATTTTTTCCACCCGTGCGAATCCGGGACGGGGCCGGTATTCTGGTATCGTTTTATTATTGAAAACTAATTCGTTTACTTAATAAAATATATATGAATATTTACTGCAAAATTTACTAGATACATTTCGACAAATTGCAATTATAAACCATCTACACTCGAGAGCAATGAATCCGGGTCACTTAAAGAATGTTAAAAATCTCGGAAACTAAAAATGATAGGTTAATGCAATAAATTGTATTTAATAGACAATGTAATACTCCTTAAATGAAAGTAAAAAAAAAATATGAGTCACCATACATTTTATTAACACAAAATTACATAAAGAAAAAAACTGCTGATCTCTCCTTAAAACAAAAATAGGAAACATGAAATGTTTGAACTTTATTACGATTTTCTTGAATTTTAATACTTCGTATTGCCTCCTCGTGCTTCCATTACTGCGTTTACGAGGTTTGGCATGCTGTACACCAAGTTCCTTATACGATTTTGGGGAATATTCTCCCATTCCTCTGTGAGAGCAATTTTGAGCTCACGAAGCGTGATTGGGGGAGGGTTTCGTTGTTTTACGCATCTGCCTAGCTCGTCCCAAGCATGCTCGATCGGGTTGATATCCGGGCTGCGCGCTGGCCACTCCATACGAGTAATGTTCATCCCTTGAAGGTAGTCATTCACAATCCTACCTGTATGAGGTCGGGCATTGTCATCCTTACTTCCTTACTAATATTATAAATGGGAAAGTGAGTTTGTTTGTTTGTTTGTTTGTTTGTTCCGCTTTCACGCCGTAACTACTGAACCGATTGCTTTGAAATTTTGCAGACGTAAAGATAAAAGTCCGGATTAAATAATAGGGTACTTTTTATCCTGGAAAAAATGATATTCCCGAGGGAAAACAAAAATATTGTTTGCTTGATGGATGGATTGTAGATGGCGCTGTGTGTCGTTTAAAACAAGGTAAAATATTGCGAACGATACGATAATGAATCCCCGAAAATGAGGAATTCCCGAGGGATGACGTACAATTTGTTTTATCGTCTAAATTGTTTTTTTTTACATCTACTTATCCTGAAATCACTAAAGTCAACGAATTACTAATTGGTATAAGTATTAGTTACGTTATTTAGTTCTTAAGGTATGCGATAGATGGCGCTGGGTGTTTTTTAAAACATGGTAACGATGTGTTTTTTAAAATACATAAGAAGTGGAATGATAGCTTACGCTATTTAGTTCTTGAGGTATGCTATAGATGGCGCTGGGTGTCCAAAATCTGCATGTTTTTGCTCCACAAGGGAAAACATATAATATAGTGTACCATTAAGTTTTGGTTTAACAACTAATTGTATCCAGCGCTACATCGCGCTTCTTAGATTTTTCCGTGGGAATGATAAGTTTTCTTATAGTTGTGCTTTATACCGCAATATAACCGAATTCCACGCGGGCGAAGCCGCGGGCGGAAAGCTAGTGCATAAATATAGCATCCTCACCTAAATTGACCATAAATGGACCAACGTGATCATTGAGGATTTCTTCCACATATCTTACGCTAGTTAAAGAGCCGTTTTCTATGATCACCAGCTCTGTGCGACTTTCAGAAGAAATTCCGGCCCACACAAGTACAGACCCACCACCGTAGGCTACTTTTTCTTCGATGCATGCTTGCTTGAATCTTTCCCCTGGTCTTCGATACACTCTGTGTCTTCCATCGTGCTTGTAGAGCATAAATTTTGATTCGTCGGAAAACATAACTTTTGACCAATCTTCAATACTCCAATTTACGTGGCTCTGGGCATATCTTAGTCTTGAAATACGATGCCCACGCTCCAGTTTAGGGCCGTTTGCAGGTCTAAGGGGTTTTAAGTTAGATTCAGCAAGCCGACGTCTTACTGTCCATGCACTTGGGTTACTTCCTCCGAGGCGTCGAAACTGATTGGTGAGTTCAGTTCCTGTGAGAAAGCGATTTCGAAGCATGGTGTTCACCAAGTATCGGTCTTCTCGTGCTGTGGTACACCTGGTTCTGCCCGTTCCTGGTCTGCGTAGGTTAGAACCAGTTTCTTCGTAACGTCGGAGAACTCTTTGTACTGTTGACAGCGACACACCGACAGTCCTGGCTGTATCGCGCTGACTCCGGCCGGTTCCCAGCATTGTAAGTATTCTGGTGCATTCTTCAGGCGTAAGCGACATAATTTCAGCTTGAATAATGAATATAGAGCACTATCAACATGGTTTATGTACCCACATAAATGATTACAAACAAAAGCAAAACCAAATGCTGTAATTTCGTAGTTCCATCTTCGAAAGTGGCCCTTTTTCAAATTTGATTTTTTTATGATATAACTTTACAATAACTAAGAAGTTTTAATACCTTCATTAAAGGAGTATTACATTGTCTATTAAATACAATTTATTGCATTAACCTAGCATTTTTAGTTTCCGAGATTTTTAGGATTCTTTAAGTGACCTGGATTCATTGCTCTCGAGTGTAGTTCAGGCAAGTAAAGAATTAAATTATGTGAATTTAGTAAAACAATGTGAAATAAATTATTACAACCCTAATTCTAGACGGCTTATTTGAATTTAACAGAAAATAAGAAATAAGTTACATTACAGATAAATTAACTTAATCGGCGATATGGTATGTGCGCATAAAATGTACACTAGTGTAATAGAATTATCGCCCTTTTTGATTAGATCAAACACAGTCATTTAATTTCATTTTTATATTAGATAGATAATAGATTTTTTTAGATTAGATAACAATCAGGTAACACAATAAAATAAGTATTAATTAAAGTCAAGTTTTTATTACTCATATACGTTTCATTACATGTTAGTCATAATTTTTGATGTCATCATTTTTATTTTGTATACTGTTTCTGTAAGCCTGACAATTTAACACTATGGTGTAACGATAGATACGGGGTTGGACCTTAGGTCGCCCTTCAGATGGGCAAAATCCAATGAGGATTGAAAATTTTAATGGGTTTTATAAGCTTTTGCCTGCGACTTCGTACGTGTGGAGCTTCGAAGTAGATATCTATGGGTGACCTTAGCGTCAACGAGCGCGTACTTAGTCTACTTGGTCATCAAGGCAATCGGTGTTTCTTAATCATCCGACTACGTATAAGATTTCATGTTTCAAGATAATGTTGAATTTTCATAAAAACATTCAAACCCCAATTAACCCATTTATGTTAAGTATTTTCTTAAAAGCTTTAAACACGTATCTGTTTATATTTATTCAAGCGTCTGTTCATTTAAATTTATTCTTCATATTTAAAAAGTCATTTTTTACTAAAACTGTGTTTTTGTTCAGGAACATGTACTCGATATAATGTTTCACACTTTAAAACTGAAAGACTTATGATATAAACTTTCAATCCAATTCAATTTTATAAAACTCTGAAACACGAGTTCGAATTTTTCTTAATAGTGGTCATTGTATCAAATTTCTTATTTTAAATATGATGGACTTACTGAAAAAAAAAATCATCCACTTAGGGGTAGTATTTCCAGAAACAACAAAATGCACGCATGTTTGTTTATTATCAAAAACTTCAAAACAGAGTTTCACATTTTTAACTTCAAAAGTCCCTAATTTTCTTAAATTTGGATGTCCAAGTACATGTTTTTTTTATTAGGAGCATGTATTTTGAATTTCATGCCTCTCATTTTAACAGTTGTATTGTTGTTAACCTCTATTTCACCTCCTTTAAGGTTAGAATTATCCTTTCTTGGGGATAAGCCATGTATAAATACACCATCCAAATTTTAAATCTCTAGGTTTAGCGATTTAGACTTGTCTTCGTCTGTCAGTCAGCCACTCACTCAGGTAATGGGTTTTTATATGTTTAGGTGAATTTTACTTAATTTTATGAGACTCAATAGTGAACCATAAGTTAAATAAGCCGTGTAACTGAATATAAAATATATTACATAAAAATATAGAAATAAGATATTACGAGCTAAGGAACAGTATTGTTACTTACATTGTTAAAAATTTTTAGTGTTCTATTAAAAGCAACTTTTTAGTTAGTAAAACAGTTACGGCCCTAGTAAAAGTTGCTATTGACAGTTTTATTTTCTCCACAGCAAGCAGACGGCGAAGATGAGCTGAAGAAACGTCAGTTGATGGAGCTGGCTATCATCAACGGGACGTACCGCGACTCCAGCGCGAAAGCCGTCGTGCCCGTCAACGGTCAGTGCCTCCTAAGTATGGTCGCATTCATGTTTTGTCACTAACACTACGGGATGTATCGTCTTGTTTGAAAGCTTCGTTCGTTTATACCTGTGACAAAAGCACGAGATATAAAAAATTCTTACGTCCTCCAGCAAAATAGCTGCTTATTCCTCAGTGAATGGGGACCAATCATTTTCTAACAGTTTTACTTTTACTTCTGCTTGAATAAATTTTTAATAGGCGAAAGGCGAATCGGTTCTCATGCCCATAATAATAAACTCGTCATAATGTTAGCACAGGATTCAAATCTATATCCGTGGCCTTGGTATGCTAATTCTAAGTATATTCAAAGTTACATCTTGGTGAATTTTAATAATAGGGTCCATCCATTTACTTTATCCATCGCGCATTGGACCTATATGACGAACATTATAATCGAATCAGCGAGAGAAGAAATTGTTATACGGCGTTCTATAATCGCAGGTATATAATGAACGTAGTTTTAAGGTCTCATCAACAGAAATCAGCGCTTATACTTAAGTTATGAGATATCCTACTCGGATATAACATTATTTGCTTGTAAGTATCTAGTGCGTTAACTCTTTTTATTAATAGATTCTGAAAATTTTTCGAAAAGTACTACCAATATTGTACTATGTGTACCATGACTAACATGGGTAAGTGTAATCTCTAAAAGCGACGGCTTATATCTAAAGCTAAGTGAACATACTTCACAAGAAAGCTTTGCAGTGTAAACAAGTGTTTGTTTTATGGGTGACATGATACTTGCCACACGCGAGTGTATTTCAATATTTTCAACTTTTTCCACTTTGTGTAAAATGGAAAACTCCATTGTTATTGGTTATTAGTAGAAATAGTTAATACTTCAGAGGAAAATTTGCGACAGTGACATTTTGCGAGTCACCGTTATTTTGTGGTCTCATTTTACGAATATGACATTTTGCGTCAAATTCCCTGACGAGTCTGCATTAGATCTTAAATATCTTAGAAGCTTCTGTCTCAATTATTTTGTTACAAAAAGGGTCTATTATTCCACTGGTCATTGCTAGCCATTACGTAATGCGTTTTGTAAGCATAGCAAGTATGTGTCACCTTTATTTATACTTAAATAAACTATAAAATCTCGCCTACGTCAACTGATGATCAGTATTTAATGATGGAAAATAATATCAACATTATCTATTGAAAAAACACATGAAAATAAATAATTTCTGCAGTAAAATGTTAGCGTCTACCCGCCAATTATGTTAGGATCCTTAATATTTAAAGTTATTAGAGAAATGTTGGCCCCAAAAAGTGGTCTTTAATTTTTTTTTTTATTATTTCTCGTCAAATCTTTAGCTCTTGTCTTTTTTTTGTTATAATACCTAATTGTCATAACATGAAAGTTAACGCACTATGGTTTTTACATTCATAATATCATGTTTATTTTTGAATTTATAAGCGATGATACCTTAACAAAAGGACACGTTACAAAATTACTAATATTCTGGTTTCTTTTTATTCTGCATTAAGTTCTTTTGGTTGTCTCTAAACATTTGTACCAAATGTCACTAAACTCTGGGCTAATCAAAGGTTTTTCACCAGTCACATAGTTATAGCATAATATTTTTTTATCTATGCCAGCATGTATGATTATTGACCTACTTTCGAGAATCTTTTGTTTTATAAATACAATTTCCTTCATGGGCCGAGTTTTCAATCGTTGAATAATACATAATGTCAAATAAAAAATTTTAGTATATATTTAGTTCTTACACTTCCGCGCACATTACACATCAGAATAAAAATTTTTTTACGGATTTTTGCGCATGTTTTATTTTATTTTATATTTAATCCTTACGTTTCGACTCCTTTACAGGAGCCGTGATCACAGGATGACTAAGATGATGGTTGTCATGTATTTTCTACTACCTTCACAATATTTTAATCGGGCACGTTCCTAATTATTAAATTATTTTATATAAATAAAGTTGTTTTATTTTATTTTAAAAACATTATTTAGTTATTTAATTAATTCTCACTACGATTACATTGTATACTACTGAGTCTACTACCAGTTCGGAAATTGGGAGGGCCTTCCGAGAAGAACTGGCGAAAGAAACTCGGGCAGGGGGACCGACCTCCATCTTACTGTTTAATTATTTGCAAAAAGAGCTAACTGCAAGACCTGATGATGTAGTTAGCTCTTTTTGTTTCTCTTCTTCCAATTTCCGAACTGGTAGTAGACTCAGTAGTATACAATGTAATCGTAGTGAGAATTAATTAAATAACTAAATAATGTTTTTAAAATAAAATAAAACAACTTTATTTATATAAAATAATTTAATAATTAGGAACGTGCCTGATTAAAATATTGTGAAGGTAGTAGAAAATACATGACAACCATCATCTTAGTCATCCTGTGATCACGGCTCCTGTAAAGGAGTCGAAACGTCAGGATTAAATATAAAATAAAATAAAACATGCGCAAAAATCCGTAAAAAAGTGTTTTATTCTGATATTTTAGTATACCTAAAAAAACTTATTCCACGATTACCTTAAGGATATAGCTTATTAGCGACAAGACAACCGGTTGTGCAATCCTATTTTATTGTCTTGTTATTATTTTTGAAGTATACACAAACGTTCAATTTATTCATCAATTTAAATCTGATAACGAAACGCAAATGATGTTTAAATTCGTAAAAACTTCACAAACAAGATACGACTGCATGTTGGTAATCCTCTTCATAAATAAAAATAATGGGATACCGATGAGAGGATTAAATAAGAAAATGATATTTTGTAATCCTGGTCAAAAATTAACCAATTAATTTGTAAATCTCTGTATCGGTTTAAATACCTGTTTAATATTTTTTTCACAAAATCTGTTTAATAATTATTTTGCATATACTCAATTAATGTTTAATATGCACTTCTACAGCTCGAATTTGGAGTTTCGTTTTGTTAATTATGTAGATTTATTTACCTTGAGAAGCATACATAGCCAAGCCCATTGTTCGTGAATGACTCATTTCGGTGACTTGAGATGACTAACTTAATTGATTTGCCGCATGTTACGGTTGTTAATCATTAACATGGGATGACTTCACGTCACCTAGTTCCTTATCACTGAAGACTTTAGGAACTGTCTGATCAGCATTTTCAATATTTTGCTAACATATTTTTTTTACTTGGGATTAAATTTTGTTTTATAATTGAAGCCGTTTTGTAATTTATTATTATTAGAAATGTTTAATTATTTTTGATTTTGTTTTTCTGTCTTACTTCTTAGTTTTCTATAAAATCTATCTGAATATTGTTACTTATTTAAAGAATTCTTCAAACAACACACTTATCTTTACATCCTGAAATATAAAGAACAGAAATAAAAACCAATATGAGCTGCAGAATCGGTACTAAATTGTTGAATTTCAATTGTGTATGTAAATAACGTCATTTTTAAGTATGATTGACATTGACCAAGTGCCTTACAGCCGACGAAGAGTGGCGGCGAGTTGCAGCGGCGGCGGCTGAGACGCAGCGGCTGTTAGCGCCCGGTGGTGGTGTTGCCGGTGTGGGTGGAGTCGCGTTACGCACTCCTGCGCCTCTAGGCGCGCCTCTAATACTCTCCCCGCGCATGTCCGCTGCACCGGGCGCGCAGGCTGGCTTACTCAACGGGTCCGGCAGTGCCACTGGTCTTCTTTCGCCTGGAGAACCAACTCATCAGCTGATCTACGCGTCCCCGTATGCCGAGTACGCCAATTATGCTGCGTTGACCGCCGGCAATCCGCTACTGACCGCTGAGTACGCCGCCGCGGATCATACGGGTGGGTTGTTCGCCCGTTAATTACAAACGAAGTTTGATAACACTTAGGAATCAATTAATGATTGGAGCAATCTGATATTTAATGTTGCTCTGCTCAAACAAATAAACGTAATAGAGCAGCATATTATGCTGAAAATTAGTCAGAGGCTTTAAAATTTATTTCAAATTTATAAGCTTCTGACTTACTTAATTCAAATTTTTATTTCAAAGTAATATTTTTTTCTCCATACTAGTCGTTATTACTAATTTGAAGCAATCGTGTAGTCCTCAGTTTGGTGTTATCAAACATCGGCGTCTAATATACGTACTAACTTCAACCGGTACCGGGATATTTTTATTAAAATTTTGGCTAAAGCCCAAACTTAATCAACATACTCATTTAGCTCTTTATAGGTATGAGTTTAAGAACAACAGATCCTAAAAATTAAATAATATTAATTAGAACCTATATCTACATTATTTAAAATGTATGAGAGATAACAGCATGTTTCTTTAATTTTATTTGCAACGTGTACTACGTTACCAGTTTGCATGCATGGTTTTCAATTTTTGCCACGTTCTAATTTTCGCCATTATCATTGACCCCCTGAAACATTAAAGTACCAGAAATTTTAATTTATTAATGATTAAAATTATCGACGCCTTCAATAAATAAAATACAAAAGTCGCTTCCGTAGAACTAATCAACTAATTTATTTTCTCTAACACGGTGAAAAGCATCTGTTATACTGTGTGTGAATAAATTATTTTGATGGGGTTTGCAGCGTCGAGATATCTACTCGCTGGCTTTTGACAATGGCCGGAATCCAACCAGCCTCCCATAAGATACGGCAGGCTGCATGCAACGTATCAACCAACGCTACAATATTACCGTCCTTGAATACGATACATTACGCTTCATATAACCTATAGGACGTCTTTATAAAGTCATAATAAAGCCATGATCAATCGTAGTTTAAGATTTATTGTTTTAAGTACGATTAGCTTAGTGACTCGACATTTTGTACCTACGATGTTAATGTCTATAGTTTTTACTGTTTTTCTCTACGTTCTGTTTTGTACAGTATCATGCAAATTATATTTTGTTTTCGAACATCAAAAATATATTTCTATTTATTTTACAGATAAAATATTTATTAAATGCATAATATAATAAAATATTTATTAAAATTTATAACCATTGCCTTGTGTTAGGTTTGATGGCAGTTTATAAAATATCGTTATTGCTGAAGCGGAAGTTTTGTATCCGAAAACTGCCCCAAAAGGTTACCGATGTTTCTTATACGAAGACGTAGATTATAATATATGTACGTTTAATAATATTTATTAACTATTTCGATGAAGTCATCAGAGTCCATTTAATAGCTCTTGTGATATAACCCTTGCTTGTAACATAACTAATCTATTAACAACGATGTTGTAGATCCAATATTTTATGGTCCTAAGTCTCCAGATATTGTATTTGATTACATTACATTGTATTATTCTGACAATGTCTTCATCTATAGGGGATGCCTCATCCATCGGTGAGGATATCAGTAGGTTAATGATAGTGATGAGACAGACGCAGTGTTGACGTAATTCCATCGACTCAACACTATTTTTTCGACTAAGATAATGAAAATAATAAATGTTCTTTTATGTTTCCTGACTTCAGTTACTGATATTTATAGAAATAAATTAACTACAGCAAAACCTGTGTGTATTCTTGATTGAATATGTTTTATTAAAATATTGAAAATCTTTCAAAATGAAAAATATTAAAAAGTAAACAATATATTTACAACTAGTCTATATGAAATATCTGGGGTCGTAGGACCAACAAATTTAAAATACTTTAGTCTTCAGAGCATTTTCATGAATTGTGTAATTTCACCATAATGCGTGTGGTTTCTTACGTTTCAAGATTTCCATTGAATCTCGACTTTTGTTTTGTAAATAACAATAAATATTTTTGATTAACAGTAAAATCTCTGAATGATGGAATGGACGGTAAATTCAGTGATTACAAGCAAAAGGGACCAAATACTATTTCGATTTTATTCAAAAACAAAAACGTAACTTCTCTTAACTTAATAAACTTTTTAACATCACTGACCAAGTTAATATTTGATTTCAATATCCCCAAAATAACGATCAAAACTGGAACATTCTAGGCGGTTATAAAATAAAATGCTAAAGAATTGTAACAATAACAATATTCCCAAGATACTCGAATGAAATTGTTATTATTACAGTTACTACGTAATTTATTAATTTATTAGCCATATTATTATGTTTATAAACATACCATAGGTTAAGTATTATTTTTATCTTAAAAAGATTTCTAGTTAGGTTAGAAAAGAGTGAGCTTTATGAAAATATATTATACATCCGTATATTACTATGTAGGTTTGTTAAACCGCAGTTAACACTGTAGTCAATTTATTTAAAATAAAATTAAAGCCAGCCATTACCTGTACCTTAACCGGGCTAATTGAGCTCTCGATAAATAAATGTTTTATTTTGTTATATTTCCAAAGCAATAAAATAGTTAATCTCTAGGACTAAGCATAATAGTTAGAGATTAGTGTTACTGCCAAAATATTTTTAAATTTTATCGTAACTTTATAATGTATGTTGACATTGAGGTGTATTTGGCAGTGATAGTTAACTAAATACTGTAAATTTTAAGTGTAGAAGTTTTAAGAACTTTTCTTTACTGCGGAGTTTTTAATTTCCTTTCAGCATTTAAAACCAACACACGGCCACTGGTCTTATTTGTTTTGTTTTTTCAACTCGCAGTGTTGATTGAAGGTTTTAATGCTCTGTTGAGACACAGATGTTCAATATACGTATGCCGATAGGTGTCGTGAGGAGAGCGGGTCGGCTCGCGCAAGTGAGGGAGCACCCTTATCAGCGCACTGCCTTACCGGCGCCTTAATTCCCGCCAATCGCTCTCACGCCGCCATTTTGTTCACAAGGTGAGAAGCGCGCAACCACGCATGGCTAAGATGAATACGTTTGCTTGCATTGTAGACTTGGTGTCCATCCCACCATTGAAGTACTCAACTTTAGTGCCACTTTTAGTAAAAATGTGTCATTTATATGTCATTATTATGTAATGGTAAACATCAAAATATTAATAATCAACTTTTTCTTTACTTCTTTGTGTTAAGCTGTTTTATTTTATTCAAGATTTCAACTATAAGACGAGAGTTGCGTTCTTCACAGTCACGCAGATTTTTTGTTTTCCAGCAATCATATTCGTCAGCAAGCGTGGGTGCCTATGCTTTACTGTCTCTCTGTGTCTTTATATTTTATTTATTTAATCGTGTACTTATTAGTTACGTCTCGTAGTTAATATGATGATAAGATGTATTATGTCCATCGCTACTTCATACCGAATCTGAAGTGACACTGCATAATTTAAAAACTGTGATTTTTATATTTCTTTTTTGTAGATTATTAGATCTGTTACATGTTGTGATGTGAGGTATTAGAGATGCATTCTTACTCTGATAACTGTATTATTCTTTAAACTTGATTTTCAGAGTTAATTTACAAGTACTGTTCAAATAAAATCACAACATGTGCTTTCGAACAGTCGTGATATTCTCTTGGGATATCTACGTTTTTATTGGGAAGAAGGATTTGTATCATTTTGTAAAAAGAAAAGATTCAAGATAGTTTTTCTACCTATTTTTAGATTATTTTGTTTATATTCAGAATAACCAAATATATCCACAGTGGTGCTAAACCGGGTTGTGTAATCCTTCTTTCCAATCTCTCGCCCAGTATTAGTCAAAGGAAACAGCATTTTCAGAATTTGTGCCATCAACCCAGTATTAAACAAAATGCCCCTCCTTTGACTTGACATTTTCGTAATCATCACAACTTTTTCTTAGTCAATATAAGATTTTTATATGAAATTTTTTAAACTACAGTCGAACCTCTATAAGTCGAACATCAAGGGAGACGCCAAAAATTTCGAGTTATAGAGTTTTCAACTTATGGAGGATTTCGACTTAAGCGGATTTTGATTCGACATAAAGAGTTTGAGGTTTATTCTTATAAATTTTGAGTTAGAGAGGTAAAATAAATAAAAATTCAACTTGCAGAGGTGACAAACATACATATTTTTATTTATTATAAATCAACATTCTTTCAAATCATTTTAAAATAAAAAATATGGCATTAAAAAAAGTCAGTAATTTTTTTTTGCTTTAGATAATTTGGTTGTTCTCTATCTATAGCATTGTCTAATCTATAAAGAGCAGAAAATTCTTCTTCTTCGGAGTTACTGGTCTGCTCTATAAAATTACGTAAGGTATTCAATGCAGTTCGCGCCTCTTTGATGGAAACCCATGGAGCGCATGTACTATTCACGTCTTCTATGTCATCTAAATCATTAGTATCGGTTTTCTGAGCTACTGAATCGATAATTTCGTCATCAGATAATGTCCCAGCAGTCATAACTCCATCATCGCACGAAACAAAGTCCTCAAAGGATATTCCTGATTCAGATACCACTGCGTTCCATTCTGCAGGAGGTGAAATAGAAATATCGGTTTCAGCTACTACTGTTGATGACGATGAAAAACCACAGTGTACATAACAGTTTTTTATTGTAGTCGCAGTAACATTTCGCCAAGCTTTATCAGCCATTCTCATGGCTTGCAATACATCTATAGTAGAATTCTTTTTTTCTTCCATATTATCCAACATGTTCCTGACAACTTCTTTTCGATACAATGACTTGAAGTTTTTAATGATACCTTGGTCCATAGGCTGTAATTTTGATGTGGTATTGGCAGGCAGGTAATGTATTTTAACAGCTTTCATTTGTGGAATATCATTGTGAGCTGTACAATTATCAAGGAACAACAAGATTTTTCTTTTTTCTTTGGCCATTTTCTTATCAATGCTTATGAGCCAGTTTTTGAAAATTGCAGAAGTCATCCATGCTTTTGTATTCGCTTGATATTGCAGTGGTAGTGATTTACATCTTGAAAAACAACGAGGTTTTTTAGATTTGCCGATGACTAATGGTGAGAGTTTTTCTGTGCCCGACATGTTTGCTCCTAGCAGGATAGTCAAACGTTCCTTGCTATGCTTCCCACCATGGCATTTATCATTTTTAAAAGTTAGAGTCTTATCAGGAAGACATTTAAAAAACAGGCCTGTTTCGTCAGCATTGAAGATATTGTCAGGTTCGTAACCATGTAACAAATCTTGCAATTCACTTTTCCATTTGTTACAGGTTTCAATGTTGACACTTGCACTTTCCCCACAAACTTTTTTAAAAACAAGATCCTGTCTTCTTTTGAATTTTTCTAACCATCCATTACTGGCTCTGAAATTAACGAGTCCCAATGATTTAGAGAATATTTGGGCTTTTTCTTGTAACAGTGGTCCACTAACACTGATATTTTGGCTGCGACACTGCTCAAACCATTTAAGTAAGCACTCCTCCAAGCCCGGATATTCTGCAATTCGTCTTCTTTTGCAGGACAAACTTTGACCGTTTTGTATTTTTTTCATGATGTCTGATTCATTTTTTATTATTGTTGAAAGAGTACTCATTGGCAGGCCAAATTGTTCAGCAACATCTTTTTTTTTTGACACCTCTTCACAGCTTCGAGCACTTCTAATTTTTCAGCAAGACTCAAAGTTTTTAGTTTACGTTTCACAGCACTCATGTTAACTGTTGTACTAATTGATGTGTATTGCAGTAGAACCAAACTACATCTGACAGTATTTAAGTCGAAAACAAATGACTTGCTTAGCTAAATTTCAAAGGAAATCAAAATTGAACACCTGACACCAAGCAAGCAAACACGTGTGCGTGAGTCATAAATTTATTATCGTATACTCCTAAAATGTTTTCAAGTGTACACAATAGTGTACACTCACATTGTCGGCAAGTTCTTAAAGTCGGTAACTTATTTTTGTTCGAACAATAGAGGTAATAAATTCCAAATGATCAAGTTGTAAAGGTTGTAAAATAAAACGTTGCTATGTTCGAGATACAGAGGTCAAATTTAATTTTTCGAGTTATAGAGTGAAAATATGTACCAAAATGGCTTGGAGGGACTCGGTGATTATTTCGACTAACAAAGGGTCAAGATTTCAAGTAATGGAGGTTTTGGTGTTTGAAGGGAAGGGAACAAAACATTTTTTCGAGATTTGGAGGTTTTTGACTTATCGAGGTTCGACTTAACGAGGTTCGACTGTAGTTGTTTCTATTTTTGCCTTAGGTATTATATAAACTTTCTTATTAGAAAGTGTTATTATTAAGATATTTGCACTTGTGTCCTTGTGGATTTAAGACGGCTTGTGCCGATCACGTATTCTCACGCTTTATATGAAACGATTATTAGATCAAAATGCTATTCGTAATGTTATGAAATGATTTTATTATGAATGATGATGTTTTATAAAGGTATTGTTTCAATTGTTGATTGTGAATAAATGCATTTTCAGAAGATATACATGCAATAAATTTGTCTGAATTTAAAATAAGCGTTTTCTTTATTAGCTGGCTTAGATTCGCGGTCTGATGAAAATTTCAGATTATTGTTTGGGCGATAAGTTAATAAAGTTGATGACGTGCAGTCATTGGCCAACTGTAGCCTCACACGACTAACATTGCAACTCCACAAGGCCAAGTTCCCGTTTGTTTAATAATAATAATTAAGTGCACTATCATAACTGCTATTGTCACAACTTGCGGACTATTTGTAACTATATATCTATATTATATGAGTCACTAACATGCAAATATGTAATGAAACCCAATTATCACAATTTTATTAACAATTTTGAGAATGCCTTCCATTATGAAATGTTTTTGAATAACTTACATACTTGCATCTGGGTGCTATGGTTATATATAAGAGATAAAAAATATTATGCTTGTTTTTGGGTGATGTTCGACACATTGTTGGTGAAACCATAGAAATATATCGAGCATTGCCCCTTTGGGAACTATTGGGCATTTTAATCCTTTATTGTAGATTATCATTATCATACTAAATTACTTTAACATTTTTCAATCATTAACTGCGTAAACTAATGAAATATGTATACCCAATACAGTAAATTATTAGGGCCACTTATGATCGAGATACGTATGCTACAACTCGCGGCGCTAATGCCTGATAGCCCCTTATACTTGTTTTTATTAGATTCTCTGTGATTATTATAATTTCCGCACAAGTCTTATCAATCAGAGTTCACGGTTTATAGCTTTTGTTGTATGGCTGCATGTCAGCCCTCGTTTTTTGACAGTAGTTTTTTTCCCTTACGCAACGAATATATGTTCCAAGAATTATCCAACGACAGTGATGTTAAATTAAAAAAAAAAACATTTGACCGTTACAAGAACTTATTTTGTTATAATGTTATAGAGAATCAAAATCAATCGTAATGCTTCATCATTTGTAACTATTCTTCTGTCATTAAAACGAGTTAATTAGCTGCAGCAAGTCCTCTTATCTTCGTTCAATTTAAAACATCGGTATACAGTCATAATCGCGATATTTGCCAATTTTAATACATAATGATTGCGTTTCGATAATGAACGCGTTTATTAACATTGAATTGGGCCATTTAGGACTTAATTGCAAGTACGCGTAGCGCGAAAATCATTTGAATAAAATTAAAAATAAAGTTTTGGAATATCGCTTTTGTTCAGCAGCTCAACAACAGCGTTAAATCGTACCTCGATTGTGGCACTCGTGTCGGACCATGACATTTTGACGATACTAACATTCTGTTTTTCTCTCTTCTCGTTAACCCGGTAGGTGAGTGCTAACGGCGCAGAGGAACTAACAGGAGAAGCGGCCGCCCACGTCCGACCTAGCCGCGTAACATTATCATCGGAACATCGACCACCATGTAGCTATAGCTGTTGGGCCTATCACGTTAACAATATGTATTATAATAGTCTAACTATTAACATTTATATGCCTGTTATGTTTATAACATGATGAACTTTATTAACAATTTTTATATATTCTTTTTTGATGTGGCACACGCCATCGACTATATTTACTATATTGTACTTCTGTTGTCGCTTGATCGTGTTGTTGTTTAAGCACGAATGTTGTTAGGACCCAAACCTCTCGCGGTGTTAAATGTGTGGTTTTTGAATGGGAAATTTATAATTTTTTAACTTTTATTTCTCTGTCACTCCCCTAGTAATCTTTTTTTTTTTATTTTTAACACGTTTAACACCGATTACAATAGCATTAATTTACATCAAGGAGGAGCCAATCTTTTAGTACATGTTTGTTGACAGCTGTCAAATATCTACCTACTTATTTAAGTCAAGATGACTGTCTTTTTTATTATAAAACATTATCAAATAATGCTATGGTTGTTGCAAAAAATATGCTATAAATATCAGAAGAAAACTTCAACCTGCCATCTTGTAAACAAGAGATGGGGTGGCGCTCGCCATTCACATGACAGACGTCAAGTAAGTAATTGCGCCTACGGTATATCAACATCCC
This sequence comes from Calamotropha paludella, assembly GCA_927399485.1. Classification (NCBI taxonomy): domain Eukaryota; kingdom Metazoa; phylum Arthropoda; class Insecta; order Lepidoptera; family Crambidae; genus Calamotropha; species Calamotropha paludella. Next base: position 11,866,616 of record OV656815.1, on the reverse strand, counting down.
AGCTTGGACTGAGAACGGTGGTTGTTTTAAAGTTTTATGTATTCATTGACCCGTATATTTTTGGCAATATTTTTTACTTAAAACCAAAGACTAATGTAATGTATTTTTGAGAGCTATATTTTCAATACAAAATTCATGTCTTCCTTGAGAAATTCAATTTAAAATTGGTCAATGAGTATATAAAATTGTATATGAAATAATTAACTTTTTGAAATCTGCACGAATATAAAACATTGTATTTTACTTTATTTTAGTGCTTAATATTTATAAATAAATGTAATAGACGTGCATCCCAAGTGCCTTAATGTACAATCGCAACGTCTCGGTTCTATATTAAATTGTTAAATGCTTATAAATGCTAGATAAGTTAGAAGAGATTAAATTATTGTTAAAACTTTGCTAAATGTTAATTTTATAGGCATCGATTTTGAAATATAAAAATTAATGATGTCCAAATATTTTCATAACTTTAAGTTTTTTTGAATTAATAATAAGTGCCTTCGTTACAATCTCTTTCAGAATCTCCGGATTGATAAGTCTCGAAATTGAATATTTTATGAAATAATTTATTGTTTACGAAATTCTATCATTTGTTTCTTAAAACAGTCAAAAATCTCAATCGTTGTAATGATCAAATCTCAAATGAATTGTGCTCCGAAGATCAAATAAAGTAATTAAGGCATTCTATAATATTTTCTATATGTAAGTGTTGTGTACATAGCTTACATATTATATTATATAGAAGCGTTTTTTCTATTACAATTTAAGATAAGTGCAATAGAAATGTTATATTTAAACAATATATATATACTAAATCTCAATTTAAAGTTTTACAAGATTTATAGAGATCTGATGTTGAGATTATACAGTAGATAAAATATTATTGCAGAAGTTGTTCTTGAGTAAATATTTTAATGTAACTTACTTGTTCTTTAAAAAATAACTTATATTATAGTATTTAGTGATAAATTAAAATACATTCAGGCTATGCATTTAGGTGCTTCCGAAAGTCATGATGGGAAAAGAAAGCATAGTTACAATATAGATAAAATTTGATGGCATTGTTTGAAGGCATTATGTAATGCAGAGTTATATCCTTATTGCGTAATAGTATCGCTTCACTTGTTTAAATATTTTAAGGATAAGTTTCATATAATAGTAACTGGCAATTTAGTTGTTCAAATATGTCTTTAATCTTTGAAGTTGTTAACACTCCGTCCATGATTATTATCGTTTAAGTACTTAAATTTTGGTCTCTTACTAATCACATAGATACAAGTCTGGATGAAGGTAATTGTGTTAACAATTTGTAAAATAGTCTTAACTTTCTCCATTACTTTTCGATTCGCGATACCATAATTATAAAAAAAAGCATTTGATAATATAGTTATCTAAGCTTAAATTTTGCTAAATACATTTTTAACGGGGCTTGATTCACTTAATTATGTTATATCAAGAATTTATTGAAACAAAATATTTTATGTCATTTTCATCGCTTTATTTCCATGTGTTCATAATAATATATACATACTTATTATTTTGTACAAATAACACATTTTATACAAAAATAAGCATTTAAAGATGAAATCATAAAATGCATATGCCATAAGACAGATAACCAGTTGATAAAAACTTGAGAAATAAGGATTCTATCTATGCATTGTGATGGAAGTTAATGTACAAACTAAATGTTACGGTCTGCTTATTAATAGATATATTATGTTATGTTTCATAGCAATATTAAAACATGCTCACACAGTAGTCGGATAATATAGTGTTTTCATATTAAGACGATATTTAAGTATACTTATATTTGACAAGAAATTCACGATAAATACGTTTCAAAATATACACGATACCAAGAAAAATGTAAAGACCCACATGGAAGAACATCGATTTAAATGTTAAACTGAGTTGATTCCCCAAATCACTCTTAAGGAGAAAAGTCTTCTCAAATGCCATAAAGGTTTTTTTTATATTTTGAGAAGCAGGTACCAGTTTTTTTATGAAAATGCTAGCTATAGTAATACCTTATATTGTCACATAGGTACTTATATTTTTCACAAAAAATACAAAGCCTCTCTTTACGAACATTTAAAGTGTGGTTAGCAAGTTTCGACATTATTAAAGGGACGACAAGAGACATTGAATTTTCAAATAAGACCTCGCCTTAATAACATTATTAAATAAACAAAGTAAGAACACCATGTACTGATTTTAATACAATATGACGTCGAGCATTAACGACAAAATAAAAGTTAGACTTCGCCTACATGCAATATGCCTTGATTATAAGGGTTTTTAACCGGGTTTTGAAATATATCCACATGAAAATCATCCGAACTGCAACCGGCCTAAAGCTGACTCATAACAATTGAAAAAGTATATTTTTTTATATACTTAAATTGCCTTTAATAAAACACACAGATACTATATATTTCGTGCAATTCTCAAGTTAGCGAACATGACAAATATACTAATTAATTTCGTATTATTCCATAGAACACTTCTCCCTTTGGGTCTCCACGCCACAGTCATACTTTATTGCTTTACTAAAAAAATATCCATATTTTAATTACTAGTCCTTAAACTTATTTTAAACCTATTCATAGTGCATATATTTGCGTAAGTTGTTTCATATTACACGCACGTGTCTGTGAGTTTCCTCTTTTCCTTACATTATTAACATCAGTTTATTTAATATCCCCACAGCTTGGGTATACCCCTTGCCTATGCATAAAAACATAACCTATAAGAGAATCCTTGCCGTAGCAAGAAAGTAACTCGTAAGTAACATTTTTTTACAAAGTCATTAAAACATCAAAAAATATATTTATTGTGAAAACATTATATTGATTTTGGTCATCTACTGTGTGTTTTTGTTTTGAAACATGTTCAGTGCCATCAGCAGACAGGCTTATTCATGTCTTTGTTTTTTTTATTAAATTGTACTTATTATACCTTACTTTTATGGCAATTCACTAATCAAGTGCCTTTAATGAACTGTGTACATACTTATATTATAATTATTTTTCAATTAAAGTATTATTATAGTGAAAAATAACAGATGTCTTACATAAATATTGTTTTTCAAAAACAAACAAAAAAATATTAGAGAATAATTTTAGTTAAGTCAGATTGTGCATATTATGTCTGTTTTGATGTGTGTTTAAGATTGATTCGGCATTAAGTAGTAAATATTTTGAAAAAGTACACGACTCTTTTTTTAACTCTTCCTTCAACATTAAAACGTTACATATGAAAATTACCTACACTTTAATCGCTCCATTCGTCTGTATTTTTAATGCAATAAAAGCATTACAGTTTCTGCTATAAAAATAAACCATGTAGGTATTTAGATTACTAGAAATAAGGCATCAAAACAACGGAGCAGCTACGCATTGCTAACGCCATCTATTAAAGAGTTGAAGTAATGATACACAAACGCTACCTGTACGAAAGCAGCGTAAAAAGTGCCGTAGCTGCTACATGACAGTTGGTACTCGGCAGCGCCTTAAGATAGCGCTATTATTATAATCACTTCATACGATATAAACATTAAAAAAGAAATTAATAAATAACTTAACAAATTGGCGCCCAACGAGGGACGTTAATTTAAAATCTACATTGATATAAAAGTTCTTTTCACAATATTTTTTCATCTTTAGAAAAATCTATAATATTTAAAAACAACTTTAGTTTGAGTTTTATACAAATTTAAGACAAAAAAACTACTTCACGAGTATTTAAAAGATGACTAATAAACATTTATTTTATTTTCAAATACAAGTTATTTCGCATCATTAAACAGCTATTAAGCACTTGACGTTAACTAACTAAGCGCTTATTCGTGTTTGTAATAGGTTCTTTTTTCAACTAATTTGTGTAATAAACATAGACTGGATTGGATTGGATTGGAATTATATACAGACACTAATAACTACATAACATTCTCATATATATACATTTTAAAATATCTATTACCACCAAAACGTTATGTATTTCGTTCAATAAACAGTGGCATAGTCACCTTTTTTCAATAGACTGTTAGTCAGTAAAATATAAACACTACAATTTACTATTGTAGATTTGGAGCACATGTTTCACTTATTAGCATTAAAACTTCAGAAACCGGAGGATTGTTGTTTTCTACTTCTTCCAGTTCATAATTAATAGCCTATCGACCATTGAATACTTTAAAATGTGTGCTTTTTTTGTATAGCAATGCTGCGAAAAAATACTGGTTTAAAAATGATGAGCTTGAGTGTCACACGAAAGCGTCAAGAGGCGAGCGCGTTTTCCGAGAGAGCAGTCACTTCCTCATTGTCCATATTATTATTATTCTTATACTTCGAACTGTATGTTACCAACACACTCTGCTGTATTTGTGCTCGACCTGTATAATAATAATAATAAATCAGGTTATCGGTTTAAAACGCAACAAAAGATGTAAAGATAACGAATCAATTCATTGATTTTCGAATAGAGAATAACATTAAATGTTAGCAATATTTTATGGCTTCGTGAAGTGCAGTAGATCTACAAGCCATCTTATTATGTTATAACTGAAACTAGTTATCGATGCATTATTTGAGATATCGAGTATTTCAAGTAGGCAGTTCAAATTACTACACTAAAAGTTATACTTGTTAATGATTAGAATAAAGTTAGATATTGCCGAACTTACCGAACAGCCATTCGCGATTTTCTATTCGGAACCAGAATTGAGCAATAGTTCGATTGGGTGGTTCTATTCCGAATTTTGGCAGAACTAATTTTAAAGCAATTCCTAGTGGCGAACAATACAACGATGAGCAAATATAAAAGGAGTCCTTACTTAAGGGTTCTTTTTGCAAACGTAATATTTAATTAATTGGCGCCCAATCAGGGACGTAAATTCTAATATTTTTTATAATTTAATAAATTTGGTAACGTATACTTATGAAGATAATGATCAAGTACAAGGGTGAGTTAATAAGATTAGGTATAAATGAAGTAGTTGAAATTGGGAGTAAACTACGATCAGACTTTAAGACAATTAAGCATTTAGGCAGAACCCTTCTCCATAATGATTAAGAAAGCTCTATATATAATTTTACACACAATACCTTTACTGAGTTACCGGTCATTCAATTATATATATATGTATATGTATAACCAATGAAGATATTGAAATACCTACTACTATTAATTCAACTAACTTAACCCATTTAAACTTTTTCACATTTCTGGCAAATGGAATTTTAAATTCGCTTGAGCTCAAAGTGCAAGAGTTTCACATACTTTTATTGCATTCAAAATTCACCTTTATTGCATTGAAACAAGTTTAAATGCATTTTTAAATTGCATTCAGTTTCGTGGGAACGAACAGTCGGCTGAAAGGTAAGTTGTATGTCCATATATTTGTCGCTCCCATGGTTTCGCTTTGCAATTGCATTAGAATAGGCGTTTGTTTTCACCAAGTTGTGCTTTTGTCCGGTATTCAGAATTAAAATTTTAGTGTTCCTCTCTTTCGTTACGTACTCGTTATACAAAATCTAAGCTTTTATGGCGGGTTGTCATGCGATATTATAATAGTAGCAGGCTCGTAGATTCATTACCTACCGAAACAAATACTTACATTGTTTTTTACTGGGGACTAGAAATTAGGATCTGGATAATCCTTACGAATGATATGGAACCATAATTTCGGATTTTGAATTACCTTAACATGATATGTAATTAGTAAGTCTCTGGGTTTAATATTACTCGTAGGTGCTTACTTATACAATGCAAAACGTTTTTTAAATTCTAACAATTTTCTTATAAACCACATGACAGTTACAAAATTGTTTGAACGTTATCTAGGCACGTATACACACGTATAACTATATAAAAAAAAACGAATTTTCTCTTAATATTACAAAGTTTGATAAAGAGTACCAAAACATCAATTCTATATCAATAATTTTTTTTCTGGACTTTGTAGAAATACCTAAAAATAATTTTTGCATTTTAATTTACTCTCAGGTATTATGTATACAAAATATCAATATCATATCACGTTACAGTACTTGTTTAGTACGTATGCGTCTAGCATGGTGTGTCTGAAAGATGTGTTCGAATCACATCTAAGGTGAATTTTTCAAACACATTATTTTCTATAAGTACACATTAGTAAAATTTTTACAATATATTTATCAACAAATGAAAAAATAAAAGTTTCAAACCTCTTTAAAATAAAAAGCAAAAATTTTTCTTTCGCGGAAATGTTCTAAGATATATTGCATTATTATTTTTAAAAGGGTATTCAACACTTAGAGAGCCTAGAAGAATTATCTGTTATTTATTATTTAGTAATAAACATGTTGGGCTTTATATTTTATCCAAATAATCATACAAACATAAATTTTGAACTATCATTCTATATTTTTCTTCTTAATTAATAGTAGTAGGATCTACTAAGATCCAATAGCATTATTTCACAAAAATAATTTTATCACTGAAATACTCTCTTATATTAATTTGACATATCATATTTATAAATTATTTTAATATAAACGTACTAGAAAAAATCGACTCGACTCACAAGTCACTCAGACTGAGTTCACTTGTGAGTCAAGTCGATATTTTCTAGTATTCTTTCTATTAAAATAATTTATATCATAAGATAGCTTTGAAAAAATGCATAAAATATATAAAAAATAACATAAAAATAACATATTTACGTAAAGCGAGCAGTACATAAGCTATATGCCTGAATGACCTCTGAATCTGCCTTATATCATCCTAATTATATTATGACAATACTTTGTGTGTGTGTTTGTTACCATATTGTCAGTAAAAACCTAAGAATAACATTGATAACAATGAGTTATAGTTCCAAATTCAAAATAATTAAAAAGAAAAGGAAAGGTTTTATGTAACAGTATTTAGGGCTAGACTAGTTTGTAATAAAGATAATTTTATTTTAGAGGGTATAGCTTAATTAATGTGCTGTCAACCCCACTTACAGAATTAATAATACCGAGGATCATAAATATCAATATGATATTTATATTTTATACTTATTTTTGTATATATTACAATTATGTATATGTTAAGTGTATGTATATGTTAGGAAAACAAAACCAAATATTATTGAAATATTTCTGTAGCTCCTAGATTGCGTAGGTATGCGTCGAACGCAGTTTCATGTCGTCAAGCCACATGAGTCGGCATCAAGCCCTGTTATTAATATAGCTGCACTATGATTACTTTGATTTATATGCATGAGCTCTCTCTAAATGATACATAATTGGGGCGCAGTCTTTTTTATCGATTATGTGTATGCAATAAATCATCGTCACTATACTACGCTGTAAAACTGTTAATAATAAATGGAAAGGTGCTGGAAAACGATTGGATACCGGTGCTTCGAAATTATCCCATAAAAGTACAATTTATTGGCGCATTAGAAAAATTTGGTTGTAAAATTCTAATTTACTACGTCAGAAATGGCCGCATAAGAATTTCCAATTAAGTAAGTATACGAGTAACTGAAATTAAATTGTATCCATGTAGGTCGGACTCATCATGGTATTTGCATTCGCTCTGGCATAAAATTTTATCACAATGGAAAAAACGCACCATTGTTTCACTGTAAAATTCCGTCAAATAAAAAAGGCATGAGAGTTACTAAGGTAGGCACATGGCTACTTTTATACATATCTTTTCTGAAAAAAAGTTACACGATAGCATTCCCTTATTTAACCTAATACGTATTACATTGTATGTTTGTTATATTAAACAGAAAATGAGATAATGCAATTGTGGCTAATATCATATTTGTAAATTATTTAAACGCAACCTGAAGCAGTTTTTCATAATATTAGAATATTAAAATAAATACATAATGAGTGATTGAAAAGAAGATTTTTTTAACATATACCTACGTTTTATAACGTAACATATTTTTAACGTATTTTTAATTAAACTCCAAAAGTCTAAATTTATTATTCTAAATTGAAAATGACGCCTCAGCAAGACGGCTGGTCCGATTTCTTTGGAATTTTCAATAATAAATGGGTTTGTTCGTTTTCTCGGATTGTTTCGGTGGAATATCGGTGCGTGTGCAGAGGCATTGGCGAGGGGCATTGCATCGTAAAATTGCACCCAACCTGGGGAGACGTCTCAAGACGGTTGTGCATTCTTATTTGCACAGTATATGGAGAAACTCCACATTATTCTCAGGTTAAGAATGAGTTAACATTTAATTTACTCTCTATAATGTTCTAAAATAACAAACAAAGAAACAAAATTAAGACCCATAATTATAAATGAAGAACTTGCAGATTCAATTAGTAAGAATGCTCACGTTGTAGGATTAATTGGATAGCATTCTACTACCTACATGCTTTTCTAATGTTTATACGAGTAAATAAGTACTCGTATAAACATTAGAAAGGTACTTTAATTTAGTTTTGTATAGACTATATTTGGTATCTGATTTTGTATTAACTACTGATAAATAAATATATGCCACGCGTCTCTGGTGTCTGTGGTTAGTGTAAAAAATATTTTACTTAATATATTGCATTCATAAAATTACCTCTCATACTAACCTAGTATATAATTTCTCTGTTAAATGATAGGTACCTTTACTACTTATCTTAAATCTGTTAAATAACAATTTAAGTAGATTGAATGAGTGTGGTTATTCAAAGGTTAATTTAAGAATGGAATGAACTATGTAAGTGTAAATTTAGATATGTGTTTTATGTTAATACTTTATATATACTTTGATATCCAGAAATCAACCCGGCCTTACACCAGTTAGGGGTGGCGGGGTCATAAAAACTACTTCCCCTAAGTCCGCGAGGTTTATGTGACACTGTTTACTGCAAACACTCTTTTTCCTACACTTCCGTAGATACTTTTTACTTTTCAAACTGAAGTTTGATTGTCTGAAAGTATAAAACAAGGATTATTTTCAAATAGTACAAATATCTTTGTCTTTTTCTATATCTAGATATAGGTATTTGATATAGTCATTCCATATGTTTCCACATGATGTTTGAAACTCAAGTGCCAGTAGGAAAAAAAATGTAGGTATATATACATACCACGTAAAGAAGCTTTAGCCCTTACGTTATGGAAACTAGAAACAACAAAGGTACCATAAAACCCAGACTCGAATCAATATAAACGAGTTTATCGTAGGTATTCATGTATTTCAGTGTTTTAGGGAAATCTTCCCTTAATGGGGTTAAAATATTTGTTTAAAAATAGAGCTTAAATAGTATTATTATGGCCGTTAAAAAATAAACAAAAATGTTGTTAGATTGATAAGTAGTTAATTATAACATTTAGAAATTGTTTTTATAATTTTTATATGGTTTTTTTTTCGCATTTTTTCAATGCTATACGATAAATTATTTTCAAAGAGATATTACCCGCAACCTTTGAAAGTCATCTTAATCTGTTTTATCTCAATCGACTGTCCAAACATTTGTAAAAATGTTTCTTTCGAATACGAGAGAATTTTACTCATTGATGAGACAACGCTGGCCTACAGCGTAAAACCGGAAAAGTACTACAAAATTTCGACAGATGTTCACAAGGTTCAGTGGCTCAATTGGGAGAGCACTGGACCGGACATCCAAAGGTTGCGGGTTCGATTCGCGCTTTAGAATTCACTTGTGAGACGAGTCGATCTATTCTACGAAAATAATTTAGAAATTATTTCTAGAAACATTTAACTCGTCTCAAAAGTCCGGTGGGAAGAGAAGCCACATCCCACGCTAATGCATTGCGAATGCGACTCTACTGATTTTCTGTTGTAAACTTAGAGAGGAAATAGGTTGGTACATATAACATGGATTTCATTTTATCTGGAAATAACTATGCCATCAATAAACTTAATAATAATTGACGGGTAACGCAATTAAAATTTTGTTTTAAAAGATAACATGACCCGCACCTAGAGACAGAATACGTGTGTTTTTTTAATTGAATGTCATTTTTGCAAAATGTCAATGTCATTTTGAACGAATAATAATAATAGAAATGACCGTGTTCACTTCCAGTAAGTACATTTTCAAAAATATAATGCTCTTATACAAAATAAATCGGCGCAATGGGGAGAAATATCTTAAGATTAAGTTTATTTAAAAAAAAAATACGGTTCCTATCGGGATTTGCAGTCAGTGTTACTAACCGCTAGAATAGTAAAGCCGTCGGCGTCGTCTTTAAGTTCTCATTATAGGTACCTCGATGACGGCGACGGCGGCGCACAGGGTATCGTGCCCTTATAAAATCGGTCGAAAATGTTGTCTTTGACAAAAACTTTTAAACTCAAGAAGCAAAGCCAATTTTTCTGTTTTTATTTTCATATGAATGAAATTTGGCTGGGTCTTGGTGTAATCTATACCGTATTAAATTCATCAAAGCTTTGATGAATATACTCACTTCTTCCAATATAAAATCTTCATCACTAAAATCGTTTGTATAGGAAAGATCCGCCCTTAAGTTACCAAGTCAATTCGATAATGTTTAATATCTATCACATAACATCATGTCAATTATTTGTGTGGATTTCCGATTTCTAAATTCAGAGCATTCTCAGTGTCTATGCCTTTTCTCTTTGCTCATCGCAACGTGCCTGATCCTCAGTCATCCATTCTCCTTTCATTAGACGTATATAGAAATATTATTATTCTTTTCCACAGTAGTTTTCACATTAGTTCATTTCAATCTAAAGAAGTATGTTTTTATTGTCATCACAACCTTATTTCTCATTTGCTTCCCTATGCGGTTTTCACTTTCTACTTTTTGTCAAGCATGCAACTGTCTTATTTTTCCCTCTTTTCCTGGCTTGATTAATGTCTCCCGAGTTTTTGTCTGCTTCTATTTCAATGAAAAATTTCCCTCGAGGCTGCGTTGGCAATTTTCAGCGAACTGAAATTACAGTTAATTGGCCATTGTTTACGGAAATTTCCAAAAGTATTCCTTTGGGCGTAATTTAAGTACGTGGATACAACTGACGGAATGCATAACCTATTTTTTGATGTTTATTTAGACATAGTTCACTAGTTCCAACAACTTTGTTGCTATATTTGAATAGGGCAATGTACTAAATTAAGCAAATTACTGGAAAAATCAATTTAAAACAACAAGTTATACAAGTTTCAGTACTTGAGTTAAATGCAAATGAAGTAAGTAACATGAAACCCTGTTAGCAGCAATCTGGCTCCAAGCTAGATGTAAGCTCCTAGCTACAATATTAAACAAAAACGACCGCAGACCCGAGACTTAGAAACTATTTGTAATCTAACTAAACTAATCTGTAATTAGACAACATTTGTATCTCATTATCAAGTATTAAGTTTCACCACACATAAGATCATGTAGATATGAGGAAAAAGATAAGGATTCACACACTAGTTATACATTTTATCACCCCATAAAATACCTTCATCTATCCACCTATTAAGTTTTTTCTTTCTTTAATGAACTACTTTTTGTATGCAATATTAAACTTTTCTTACCCTCTATTTTATTGATAATTGACATGGCCAATTTCCGGCATATCGTGCATAAAAAAATTACAATTAAAATTAAATTACTCAAAATTATCATTGTGAGGTAAGTGTTTAAGTCGTATGTTTTGTTCAATCTATTCTCATTAGTATAGTGAATAGGAATACTTGATCGCTATATTATAATATATTATAATTATTAGTTAGAACCTTTTCATGCAATGAAATACGATCGAAAATGTAGGTTTGTCATATAAAAGAAATAGTTATAACATTAAATGTGAATGTAAATACTAACTATATTTTGTTTTGCAGCCCTCAAGAAACAATTTTGTGTGTCATCTGAATTGGATTCATGCAAAAGTCTGGCAGTACATGATTTTCATGACACAAAACTTTGAAGATTGGAGCGCTCTTAGTTGAGCTGGGATGGCTGGAATGAATCAGACTAAAACCTCCAGACGCAACATAGGCGTTTGAAGTTGTCGAGTTACGGACACCGCCCATAGAGAAAAGAACAAGAATGTCTGTTTATAAAGAAATAAAGTCTAGAATATTTTAATAGTTGTTATATATTATACCTCATATAATATTATCCTTCTCCCTTATATCCATAAGGCTAAAATGGTGGCCCTTACCACCTGCATATATATGCAATAAATGCTACATAAAAAACATTTAAGATACCTTATTGTCATATTATACTATGTTTGTTTAATTGTTTTTTCTGTGGTTTAGACTCAATAGTTAAACTAGTCTGGTCAATGGGATTTTTGTTCATATTAATTTGACAGCTGGTGGTTCACCAACCCAATGTATAGTCATCTATCTACTGGAAACATGACTTAATTCAAGCAAATTCCTTAATTCAGATAATTTTATATTTGGTTTTGGTACCAATTAAGTATTGAATAAAAATGTAATGTTTTTTTTTAATATAATACAGATAAAAACGATATTAGTACTACGAATTCTTCGAGTAAAACCCTTAATTCAAATTAGTTTTAGCTTGGTTAAATAAGCATATAATCATAAAAGTATATGATAATATTTTGCTGTGCGCTTTATTGTCATTAATAATGAAATTCCTTACAACTTTAAGTAGCAATATCATATTTCGAAGAATTTGTCAATTGCATAAACAAGGAATTTGTAAGCGAAACAGGCGATGATTTTAGTTTGCTCCCGATATTTTCACGTTTTTTATTCATCGTAACTAAAGTGCTCACCTTGAGGAAAATAATTCACTAAAAATCATTGGTGGACAATAAAATTTAATACTATGCCAAGCTCTATACAATTTTTGGTCATGTCCTTTGTAGTAGAAAAAAAGAAACTATTTTGATTTTATTGTATTTTGTTTCTTTTTCCTTTTTTTTGTCATCAAAGAAAAAAAAACCTGTCAGAGTCAGTCAGAACTGTTATTGTAATCTCAATGTAATATTTATCTGACTAAAACTAAAAAGTCTCCGTTTCATTAGACTGAATCTCATACATATCATATTATGCAAATAAAATAAACATTAAAAAAATAACAAAAATTAAAACCAAAACATATTTGGTATAATGAGTTTTAATATATTTTTATATTAGGCAATAAGTAATTAGTAGTAGTATTACCTAACTATTGTGGTAGTAAGTTAATAAAAGAATATTAAAATTTAAATAAAAGAACACTGTAATGGTCTATAACATAGAGTACTACTTGTATTTAGCAAATGGTAAAATTAAACTTTGTATACATTTACCATTTATAGATCTAGTTTGATTTCAAGATCAAACGGAAATAAGAAATATATCAATAAATAATGTCTAGTCTAAACTATAACAACTGAATGCGGTTCTCGCATCCTAAGTCTCATGATATGTAATTACAAAAGTGTCACTCTAATTAGAAACGGTTAAACTTCGAGCTTGCCTGTCACTCATGTTACGGTGGAGATGGGACAAAGGTATGTCTAATAATTCTTGAGATATAATTAATATTCTTATTTTAGTCTTTTAAATGCCGCTTAGTTAACGATGCACACATTTATACATCGTTAAGTTAGCGGAAGGTATTAAAACAATAATATTTTTTTGTTTTTTAAACCTAGGTACTGTGTTTTAGCTGAACGCGCCTACATCCACTGTGGCTTAATACGTCGTTCACGTGGATATCGTGGACGAAGTCGTGGGCACATTGGCGTGGATTCTAATAAATAACAATCTGTCATAAAGGACCTGTTATTTTCCTAATTAGAAGCGCTGCTCGAGGATGCCAATAACTTGCTCATCTTTACACAAGTACTTTTTTGTGACGAAATTAACTGTGGACTCCACGGTGCGGAAATGAGAATGATCATAGAATTGGTCACGGGAAAAGCAACTAATAATATGGTCCACCCCCACAATAAATAAGGTCTGGCCCTGAGCTTTATTAATAGTCTAAGCGTAACTTAGGCTAACAGAAAATTTTACTGATTTGAAAATAAAAGGAAAATTATTAGGTCTGAGGCGGATTCTAGCAATAAGAACAAAATCACTTCGATGATGTTTTGTTGCAGATTAGTGATTTAAGCAAAGTGACGTTATGAAGTTTCAAACGATTTGAACGACTAATACGTTTAAAGCAATTGGAGCGTGGCTTTTTATTATCCATTATATTTTTAATTAGAATTTCTATCCTATACTTTTACTGATAAACTCCTAGAATAGATATTGGTAAAGTATATATTTTTTTCTTATGTGTATTTTTTTGCATGCTTTGATTACCTGTATAAATAGTAATCTCAAATAGACACTGGTTAAATTTTTTCACATAATACAGAAAGTGTGTCATCTTATGTTGATAATTTTAATACATTTATGAAAATAAGAACTATATAAGTTTAATAATAGAATAAGTGTTTGTTTATCACTTATTTTTGTCAAACATACAATTTGGTGACGAAATAAAATTCTAAATAGGTCTTGAAGTAATTCTGTATTATTTACATTATTATTCAAAATCGTTTTAATGTAATATCATGTCATAGAAGTAAAAAAAAAATCCTTCATTCTGTTTTCAAATTGCAATAATTTTTCATGTTGTAAACCGAATTTAATGAAAGAAAAACTTTTTACCATAAAACACGTGCTATAAATACTATTTTTTGGATGCCGGATAGGAAGATTCAATTCAGTAATTTTAGTTTGACGAGGTTTCAAACTGCACACAAAACCAACAGACAGACAAAAAATCTAAGAATGAAATTTCATTAATTACTTATTCTTAGCCTACTCGAAACTTTTATTTTAAACTTAAGTTTAGATAATTAGAGCAACACTCTTTTTCTTGATACTTTCGGTTAAAATTTATTTCATACTCTATATAAACCATTTTTAAAGGTGCTTGAATTAAAAGATGGTTTAGAGTTGCTTTGGATTAACAGTATAATTTTGCTACCTACTTATTAACATAAAAGATGCAAGTTTCTATTGGTATATCCAAAAATCTACCTGTTCAGTAATGACGTAAGGTAAACAGACTAGGAAGAAATGTCTTGAATACAAGTAGGTGTTAAACTAAATTCAAGCAGGAAAACCATCAGCGTTTTTCGGAGGAAAAACGTGTGAAAATGCTCCTCGGAAAGGTTGGTCGTTACTATGATTTATGGCCACCGTGGAACAAGATGCTTCGCAAATGTTATGGACATCAGTTTTGGTGGTCAACGAAATATGATCGTGTTATTTTTTCCCATATTGCGTTAGAAGAGAAATGAGTCGGAGGAGAACTTATTGCAGACTATTATTTTGCTGTATCAACACATAATAGAAATGGAAGTCGACTGAAGCGATGAAATTCAACTGTACAAACATACTATTTCTTATCTTTCTTTATTTTTCTTTTTGCTGCGAACGCTCGTCTGAAAATCCATGGATACAGTACTCAATAAATTCTTACCTCTGCAAATAATACGGCGTAATTCAGAATCATTGCTTAAACAACTTAAATCAAAGCTTTAAGCGGATTTTGTTGTGTTAATAAGTATTGCACGCTATTTGTTGACAGAAGTTATATCTAACAATAAAGTTTTGAAATTTCTTGTAAAAGCTAAAGATGTTGTCGTTGGTGGTGGGAGAAAGAAAGGGTGGCCAATTTGTACTTTACGTAAAAAATATCAATCTACTAAAAACCTGGTCTTTATTTTGCGACGACCGTTTGGTGCAACGGTAACATTCCTGTCTTTATCACCGACGGTCCTGGGTTCAAGTCCTATAAGGAGCAGATATTTATGTGATGAATACGTACTAAGTCTTGGGTATTTATATATAATTCTATAAATAATATAGAATAATCTACATATATATTTATATACATTTATATATGTCTATTCGTTACTCTAGTATCCATAACACAAGCCTTACAGTGCTTACTCCGGGTTATACTAATTGGTGAGTGTATAAAATATTATTATTATTATAATTCAGATGAAAAAGATAGTATTTACTACAATATCATATCGGCTACGATACGCTTAACTACTTATATTACTTCCATAAACTGAACCTAGCGTTGTCAATTTGTAGGAAGACAATAGACGATTCCAGTTGAGTTCCGAGTAGTACCTATATAGCAGTTCCATGCCTTTATTGTGTTAGGCATTGAATATTATTTTATCATGACATTTAGCTAACCAAAAGCAAATATTAAAGATAATTCAAAGGCTAATGATTGAGAATATGATTATGTACCCTTAAGCAAAATATTAAAATGTTTTTATACCATATGTTAATGAGAGAGTAGGTAATTTGTTAAGTGTTATTTTAATATCGATAAACATATGAACTATATTCTTGTTTTATACAAACTATCTGAGACAGTTATTTGTTTTAAACAACATAAAGTACTAAGAACTATAAACGATAGGAGATATGAAATATTCCATTCAGTTTGAAATTGTTTTTAAAACTCTTTTACTTGTGACACAGTTACGTTGTTTTCCTGTGGTCCTGGTACAAGTAAATAGTGTAGTATTTTAGTAGTAAAAGTATCTGTCACATATACTCGACAGTGACAATAGTTTTTGATATGTGTTTTTAAAATGAAATTAAACAACTTATTTTGTAATATTTAATTTCTTCATAATCTGTAAACTATGTTAAAACTGAGATCATGAGTTTTTTTGTTTAGTATTTTTTCTTATGTTATATTTTCTTACATTTTGCTCTTTATACCTCAGTCAGCGAAATTACAAGAGCAAATGTGACCGATCGTTGTTATTTTCCCGAGAGAAATAAAGCCAAAAATATCCTTTAGCTTAGCATGTAAGTAATCCTATACGTATTAGTAACTATGGCGATGCCTCCACAAACCGAGTCTATAATAATTCTTCATCCAGAACATTTCCTGGAACATTTGCACTCGTTTGTATGTACGGGAGGACTGCTACAAAACTTTCCTACGCCAAAAGCCTTCGTCAAGTTTCTCTCAGTAAACCGTGATTGGAATACAAATGAATATACCAAATTGTTATTAATATGAATAAGTTTTAGGGAATCTGTTTAATGTAAATTTTACGAATACAATAGTAATTAAATAAAATTATTAGAAATTTTTAATCTATTATTTATATGTTAGGTAAGTATTGTTTTTTGAAGTGGATGACACTAACAGGACGAATAGAATATATATTGTTATCTTATTTAAAAGAAGAAAGACCTAGTTGAAACACATTTTCAAAATTGCTAAATCCTTACCACAAAACACAGACTAAATTAAAACGTGGCTAAAACGAAAACTGTCACTTTTATTTTCTAATAGGAACACAGAGACTTTATTTTTAAATCATTATAGGCGAAAATTTTACAAATTAAATTACAAAGTAAATGTTTTTTTTTTATAGTAGAAAGCAAATTTACTGTAGGATATAAACACGTTTACGAAATATTTACTTCATATTCGACTTTTATAACGTGCTATCTACTACTGAAGGATTCAGTCATTGATCGTTGAAAGGGCAAATTGCCTTACAGTAATAGGCTTCCGAAGGAATGCTCCACCCGTGCTGGGGTATAAACTATTTTATGGCCCAGGACGTTCGCTGATGCTTCAAGTTCGGGGCTCCCTGTTGCACTGTAGTATGTTAAGGTTTATGGGTCCTTTGATGTTTAATCAGAGGTACTAAATCACGTAAGGATATTGTACGAATAGGGACTGTACGTTTTATGGTCACGTATTTCCTGATTTTATTAACGTCAATCACGATAATTAGGTTTCTCTTTTAAAGGTAAAAATAAGTAAAAATAAGTAGTAAATAGGTAAAAATAAGTAGTGTCATTCACGTATAGACTTTTCCTTATTTTGATGTTTCAATTTACTAGTTATTTATCATTAAGCCTTAATTAATTTAAATATATAAAAATGGATGTTTGCATATATATATGTAGTCGTTTCACTCCAACACCATTCAATTGGAATTCATGAATATTGGCATGTATATGTATTCTTTCGTGAAGAGGATTTTTACACTATCCTCTTTTTTGTAACTCCTCACCATGTGGCGCTGCAGCATATCAACTTTTTTGGCATATACATATATTTTTCTATGGAGAACTTATACTATAATAAAAAATATTGCAAATCAAAATAACTGAGCCACATCAATGTGTGGCCGGGAAGCTAGTACAGTCAAAAAATCATTGTAAATGAAGTCTTGCGTACTACTCCCACTCTGGTTTGTACAACAAACAAAATTAAACCTCCTAACTGATTAGGTTTTTAAGGATTTTTCCAGTTCTATTGAATTAATGTACACTGTACTTTATTTGCCTCGTTAGCGTAGACCTTACTTCCTAAATCACATTTTTCTTACTTTTATTTAACGTGGCTTTATGAAAAAGTTCGCTGCGGCTTTCAATTTTTTTTCATGATTAGTGTAGATGATATCAAAACTGTTTATTTTAATTTCTTCCACTACATAAATGTATACAATTTTTTACATTTTAAAACAAACGCTCAGATAAAACCATTCTTTACTACAATTTGTTAATATGTTAGTATCTACCCATTTATAAAACATTATGTTTCAATATACAAACTATTTCTAAATATAAGGTTTGATAATTTAATAAATTGTAAACAGGTTTATATCGGTTAAAAACTACGATATCAGTTCATTTATTATTCGAAAAAATGTTTAAAACGAGGAATCCAATTAGTCAAAAAGATCAAATATTATTGTGATTATATAACAATTAAAATGGTCATTACTTAATTATTAATGGTCACTTAGTTTAAAGAATCCATTTAGGGAATTGTGGATTTGCTTTAATAAATAAAATCTACAACGTTTAAGAATATGTTAAAAAAATCTCTCAATTAATGTTTTCTTAACATTTGGTTTAAAAATTAATTTATAGGTAAAATTTCGATAGAATTATAATTTACTCAGGGAAGGATTTAAAACGACTTTTTGTGGTTTTATGTTATCCGTGCTTAATTTTTATTTTATACCTATGTGAAAGAAAACCTTTAGTTCGACTTTTATGAAATTAACTTTTAATTTAACTAAGAACAGATTTCGTTAATCAATATATTTTTTAATTAATGACTTTGGTCTCATTTCTCAAAACATGGTTTCGGCATACGCATCGAACTTCAGGTTTGTATAATATCCCATTTTAACTGTTAAGGGATCATTCACCTATATCCGTCGCCGTTTAGTCGGTGATCAGTTATGTTGGTATAGTCTCCGGCAAATAAGTTGAACATGATTTTGAAATCACGTGACATGCGCAGTAGCAAGTTAAGGTACATTATTCACTACTGCGCATGTCACGTAATTTCAAAATCATGTTCAACTTATTTGTCAGGGACAATAGTGCATTGTAGGACGGTGTCACCACTCCACCCCACTTAATAATGAACAGTTGTTAAATTGAAAAGTATTATATGTAAATAAAATTAAGTAAGTATAATGAATAATCCTTAAAAATAGCAATCTACATCTACTATTTCAGATTTTTTAAAGAAGGTATTTACTCACAAAATACGATTTTTTTTTTGTTTTGGTTGCTTTATTTAGGCCACCGTTACTTTGAGTGGTCTATTCAGTTGCTGTAATTGGACCAAGGGCATTCTGACCTGTTGATCCATATAAGATTCCATTAAAAACACATAAAAAAGCACTTTGTTTACAATTTTTTATTAATAAAATATTTACTTCATTTATATAAACCAACCTCTCTTCAACTTCAAGCTTGTAACGCCTATCTTATGTTGACCTCGTTTCAGGCATAATGCCTCTCTTATTGACATGTTAAAAGAAAAAAAATAAAACTAAAATTTTAAGAGTTACTGTGATTGGACCGGTTCAAATCAAAAGACCATGCGTCTGTTTATTGATGGCAACTCTGTACTATTGCACAAAAAATTAAAAACTAAAAGAATGAGATATTTCTCAACAAAGTAGCTACACATTTACGTACGCCGATAACTGTGAATTGTTACAGAAAACAACGATGTTGAAACGTATCAAAGAACTAAACATACATAATGTTGTATGTCACGTAAATTTAAGACTTTAGACTGGCACGTCATCACAACGATACAGATATCTCTTACACAATGCACATCTCTCTCAAACGATGCGCATCTCTCTCAAACAATGCACATCTCTCTCAAACAATGCACATCTCTCTCAAAAAATGCACATCTCTGGCAGCAGAGGGGTCGCGCGGGGGTTGATCTAGCTCTCGATTCAACTAGCTCGCGATTCAACTAGCTCGCGATTCAACTAGCTCGCGATTCAACTAGCTCGCGATTCAACTAGCTCGCGATTCAACTAGCTCGCGATTCAACTAGCTCGCGATTCAACTAGCTCGCGATTCAACTAGCTCGCGATTCAACTAGCTCGCGATTCAACTAGCTCGCGATTCAACTAGCTCGCGATTCAACTAGCTCGCGATTCAACTAGCTCGCGATTCAACTAGCTCGCGATTCAACTAGCTCGCGATTCAACTAGCTCGCGATTCAACTAGCTCGCGATTCAACTAGCTCGCGATTCAACTAGCTCGCGATTAAACTAGCTCGCGTTTCAACTAGCTCGCGATTCAACTAGCTCGCGATTCAACTAGCTCGCGATTCATCTAGCTCGCGATTCATCTAGGCAGATGTTCATGCGATGGTATATATTCTATGATTATATGATATTTGTTTAAATGTCAATCTGGAAAACTGTAACCGTCGAATAACATAATGATTGGGCATAGATAAATTGGAAATAATATAGTAAACAATATAATATATTTAGGCTTTGGTCTAAGCTGATTAGTCTGAATGTAAGAAATAGTATTATTCCATAAATGAATTAAATTAATGAATGTGCGAAAGAAGGTTATCGTAATTTTGTGTAATTCCTCTTATTTTATATAAATTAAAACTATAAAGTACAAAATCAACGTAATTGGTGTTAAATTTGAATAAAATAGCATTTAAAATATAGACATAATATGAGCACTACTATTTTTGCTAAAAAAGAAACCCTCAAGCGATCCAGCTTTTCAGGGTGTCAGTTACCATTTCTTTCTTTTTTTTTATAAATATAAAGATAACACATACACTGTTCTGAACCTACCTTGGGTCCAGATCAATATAGCCACACTCTGAAAATTGGTTTGCGAACCACACTACCACGAAGGTCGTGGTCAGGCACAAACAGGCAGATTAGTTTTAACGTGATTATTCTAATTATGAATCTACGATAAATAGAATAATTATGTAGTTGTGATAATTTCTTGGAAACGTCTAGAATTTCGTTCAAGGAATATTTTTATTTTATTGAAGTTATTCTTTAGGCGCGTTATGAAAAAAACATGAGTGAAATTTTAAGATGCGCGCACATCACTGTGACACAAAATTATCATGTTGAAGTTGCCCGCAAAAGCGACATGGAATAAACCAGCAGGATGAAGTTGGCCGCTAATCATGAATGTGTGCGTGTGTGTGATTTTAAATTGTATATGGTGGTTAACAATAATTTATATAATATTATAATAACAATTTTATATTATATAATAACATTATAACAATTTTATATTATATAATAACATTATAACAATTTTATATTATACTAGCTGACCTGGCGAACTTCGTACCGCCTTAGCGTAGCTTTGAATTGAATGACGTTGACATTTGTCAGCGCGGTTATCGATGTGGTGTCACAGATTACCACAGATTTTTTGTTTTAAATTGAATGACGTTGACATTCGTTACGTTATATTTTTCAATCTTTCTGAGAGATTTTCTTTATATTTTTTTCCGTAAGAACCTTGTACAGAGTATTAGAAAACTACAAAAAAAAAATCAGCCAAATCGGTCAAGCCGTTTTCATGTTATGTCGTGACAACGGAAAACGGGTTTCATTTTTATATATATAGATAATAACATTATAACAATTTTATTTAAAAGTGGCCTTTAATTAAGAATTTTTTTTAAGTGCGTTTATTGATTTAAGTTTAACTGTACTGCCGGTGTGTATTCTTTTTATTTCTTTATAATATAAATTATTATTATTTTTACATTATTATTGTATTCCGTATACAGATATATAGAAAATACATTAATCTTTTGATATTTCTTACTGATCACTATATAATTTATAAATTTATCTTTCTTTTCATAAACAAAGAATACTGGCACACGGGAGGAAATTTTTAGTAGTCTTTGTTTAGTTACGCTAAAGAAGTATAACTTCTTACGTGCGTACATAAGTACACACAACGGTATCTTTTACCTAGCTTCATCATAAGAACTTAAACACGTGTTAAAATTTAGTTTGAAAAATAAATTCTGTTGATTTTTTTATTAAAGTCAGTTTTACGTTATAATATAATTATTTTGTTCATAATATAATTACAAAATATTATTCATATATTTAACCTGATAGCCTGACACTATCAGGCTGACAGTTACTAATACTGCACCAAGTTTATATAACGTTCTCAGAGAATGTATCTACGGTATTAAAATTAAGTTTACTAGTCATCCTTTAGGGAAATTATATTGATTAGTTAGGACGAAAGTTGGAATATTTAATTCAAAAAACATTTTTTGATGTGATTGATAGGCTACTGTTCTCTGAATGACGCCTAAGGTCACATCTCTAGCCCTTATCACGAAATTGCAGATGACAGTTCCCGTAGAGAAGTTAATTGCGTAAGACTGGTTCACCCATCGATCAATCAGGCTTTAGTCGTCGACTAATTTGCTCGTTCGTTTTGCTCCTAAGCTCCGACTTTGTAGACCGCTGATAGATGTTTAATCAGACTCGAAGTTTGGTCAGATAGGTAACTGATTAGAATTTAAGTAAAGCTTCATTTAATTTAATTCTTTTTAGCTAAATTTCTTATATTTATAAATATAATAAATAAATACAGTCAAACAACTCTCTGTCTCAACACCCTAACATAACTCTGGAGAGACAAGAATGATATGACTACTACTTTTACTGAATACACACATGTGTCTATATTATATGAAATGTGCAGTAATAAAAAGAACTTCAAGACCTTCACAACTATTTCCCAAATATGAGTCGCATCACAATAAATTTTAATAAGTAATAGAAATAATTCTGAATTTTTAGTTTTCGTTTGTTTCGTTCCTTTTCCACCTTGTGTGAAAACAAAAAGTTTTCGCCACAAATAAAGTAATTAATTTCAGTGAGTGAACGCAAAAACGTAAGAACTAAATATATAGTGAATATTTAGCAAAATAGTTATAAGTATTTTGTACCCAAATGTTTTAAATCGTGATCTGTGATAAGCGTAAAAAACCCATAAATTCTCTATGTTAGTATTTTGCCTACATAATTATACGTTAGTACGCTGTGTGGTGCCCAGTAGAGTTCAATAGCATCAACCCTATGGGGATCGGTAAAAGGCGACTAATGATACTAGAATTAACAACATACGCACCACAAAAGGGACAGCGGTGGTTCAGAACAAACCATACTAAGGTCTTCTACTGTGTTCTCCAACCCAGCGGTTAAGGGTAGAGGTTATTGCAAGACTCCCTAGTTTCCAACAGTATGCAAAAAAATATTTTTCATAGAAACTCGCTATGTGATATTTAGTTTTTTTGCTTATGTGCCAGAAGGTCCCTATCTATAAATCTATACATATAAATAAAATTGGATTGTCTGTTTGTAATATTGAAATAACCGTTTTTTACTTTTTTTATACGGTACATACACCAAATTTTTTTTTTTACAATTTTGTCTGTCTGTCTGTCTGATTGTTCCGGCTAATCTCTGAAATGGCTGGACCGATTTTGATGGGACTTTTATTGACAGGTAACTGATGTAATAAGGAGTAACTAAAAAATAAAAAATAAAATTACAGTGCCACAGCAACGCGTGGCTGGGTCAGCTAGTTTTAAATAAATTTGAATAAGGTCAATATATATAAAGAAATAAGCACAAGAAAAATATCAACGTGCTGATAGGCGGGACTCAAACCCATATACCTCGCTATACGGGCGAGCATACTTCCGATTAAGTGAAGTATTTCTTAATCCAAGTATTTTTAAGCAGACGCCAGCTGCTTAAAAATACTTGGATTAAGTTAATTAACAAGGTTTACTAAATATACACTTGCTACGATATAAAAATATATGAACTTGTTTTCCGGGTAAGTATTGAAAATACTTTTAAGTGATTTTCCTGAAAATGTCTATTACTAAAGCAATTTCCTTTCAGGAATCAAATTACCTTCACGACGTTACGCTTTAGAAAATGGTAACTCTTTCGAATTCACCTTTGTACTATCGAGGAAGAATTTCTACAATGTTAACATTTTCCACTCCATTTAATTTTATTTCAATTTTATACCTTATAGCGTTGGAATAAGGAATTATTGAAGGGGTTTTAATAGCGACGATAGCAAAGTAAGTTAAAGAAACATTATTGGAAATTCTTGGGCGTTCCGAACATTCTGAGGATATATAGCGTCGGCAATAGTTGACTGTGATTGTCTGCTTTTCAGACGTGAGAGCTTTTAGCTCATAGTGTCACATTCTATAGTGGAATAGGAGTATAGGTATTTTTAATAATAGCAATATTTCTTACATTTACACTATTACTCCTAGCCCAGAGAAAGCACTGAGAGGTTTGTGTTATTGATACTAGCTTAACGGATCTGTAAATCATGTATAATACATAAGTAATATTTATAGGAGTTTAAATAAATTCTAAATAAAATGATTCTAGGTCCATTTTACAGAAGTTTAGTAGGTAAATTTCGAAAATGTACAAACATTATTTACTTTCAAGCCACATAAATATTTCATTCTTTTTAATTATTTAAAATCAGTTTGTCAGTATGGGAGTCGGATCAGACAATAATTATATCTTTTTTATTTTTAAGTCTAAATGGTACTCCTTTTTTTCCTCTCTTAAAGCCTTATTATGATTTATGATGACAATAATGCATCACAAAATGTATCAAAAGAATATTTTTAATTAGTTCTTTAAAATTCTCAACGCGGGGCGTCTTTCAGAGGCTTGGTACCAACAAGAACAAACTAGTAAAGTAGCAACTCGCATAAAACAAAGTGTCAGTTATTACATTAATAACGAAGGGCTAGGGCCCTACCCTTTTTGTTCATCCCTCGGGGTTGCCAACTTCCGGTTTTGTGATGAAAACACTGACAAACATAGCATATATTCTACCGTGGTTTTTCAGATTCGGATTTCGAGAGCTGTTGAGAAGAAAGATTTATTATGTCAAGGAATAATAATATTTAATATTAATAATATATAAGTATGTGTAATGTCGTTTTAAAGGAATATGTATATATTAATAACGTATATGTTTATAATGTCTTAAATATATTATAGCGAAAATAGCCTTTACAAAGAAGAAAAGATTAATAAATATTTAACACTAGCTGTTGCCCGCGACGTCGTCCGCGTCAATTTCTGTTATTATGATTTTTCACTGATGCTTTGCTCCTATTAGTCGCAGCGTGATGTTATATAGCCTAAAACCTTCCTCGATAAATGGACTCTCCAACATGAAATTTTTCAATTAGAACCAGTAAATAAATAAATAAAAATTTAAATAAATTATTATAATAGAAAAATACTAGAAAAAATCGACTCGGGTCACAAATATTTTCTTGGGGTCGCAAAAAGTTTTCTATTATAATAATTTATCTTATAAGATCGCATTGAAAACGCATAAAATATAAAAAAAATTATAAAATTAAAATTTGTTCCTGAGATGAGTGCGTTCAAACAAACAAACTCTTCGGCTTATAATATTAGTACAGGTCAGTTAACTAAAGCTGGCACGTTCACAGTACTCACACTTATGCAATTTCACTATACAGTATGTTTAAAAATAAATGATTTTGATTCATAAATGTAGGTAAATTAGAGTTCGTTTTTTAGTAAAATGGGTGGGTTGTAAATAAATTAATACAAATATTCGTGTTACTTGTTTATATTATGATTATTACATTATTGCTTTTAATCAGAATCGTAAATTAAATCTTCTACCCCACTCAAACTGTCATCGCTCGAAGAACTTGATGTTTCGCCGTCGGAATTTCCTACTGTTATTATAAATGAGTCAGTGAAATTATCCACTTTTGGTTCCAGTTCAATATATCGTTCCTCATGTACTCGCGTCTTTCTCCAAATGTCACTAAACATATCCATAGTAATAGAATCGGCTTCTTTTCTAAACAATTCCTCCACAGTTGTCAAGTTAAACTTAACATTTTGTGATGCAACTTTCCCTTTAATAATACCCCACAGTAACTCTATGGGATTCAGTTCTGGGTGGTAGGGTGGTAGGCGTAATACACTGTGTCCGTGATCTTCGAGTATTTTATCAAGTACAAATTGTACATGGCTTGGCTTATTTCTTTTAATAATATCATATATTATAGGTTTTGTGTTTATTTCTGGGTATGATATGTTATATTTATCCAACCAAGCTAACATGTCACTTTTTTTTGAATTCGAGGTGGGCACTCGATCCGATACGACGTTGTGATACGATGCATTATCGACTACTAAAACTGACTGAGGCGGTAAATTTGGAAGAAGTTTTTCTGTAATCCATTTCTGATAGTTACCAGCATTCATATTACTGTGATAATCTCCCGTTTGCTTTTTTGCTGGATAGATAAGCAAAGCTCTTGGAACGAATCCATGTTCCGAGCAGGCATGAACTATCACTAGCATATCGCCTTTGGAAATAGGTACTTTACAACCTTTGCTCGTTTCGTCGGCCCATGCTCGTGGCAATGTATGCGAGCTGTGTATATAAGTTTCATCCGTATATATTACAGGTCGGCCTTGTGATCTATATTCTTGCAGTTTCGAAAGATATAATGATCTTTTGAGTCTGATGTGACTTTTTTCAATGAGTATTTTTTTATTATTTTGTGTCTTTCTCCATCTGAAACCTAGCCTCCGAACGATCTTCCTTAGTGAAGAAACACCACCCTCAAAGTTGATACTTTCTTTCAACACTTCTAATAATTTTTTCAATGTGGGAAATGTATGCTGAACCAGATGGAAGTTATAGATAGTTCGCCTTATGACTTCTTGATCAAAACTATCTACTGTAGATTTTTTTGCTAACCTTGGTCGCTTTTTACCCGGTGTTCTGAAAGTAACTTGATGCGCCAATCTTTTCGGTGCTTGCGGTTCTCCTTCTTTTGAGGTAGATGGTTGAGATGTTGCATCAGCTTTCACAGCCGCTGTTACTTGATTGCGTACTTCACAAACAATTCGTTGAACACTTCTCTGAGAAACACCAGTCGCCTCCGACGTCAAATCGTACAAAGTTTTCATTGGAAGATATCCACCATCACTGTTTTTATTGTGATGCATGAAATAGTTAAAAACATTGTACACGATTTCACGAGATTGTCCCTTCAGAGTTTTTCCGGAACCAATTCTTTCCGAAGACATTCTATTCTAACCTCTAAATAGGTAAATAAACACACGCGCCGCGCACCGATCACACGTGACTAACGCGCTAACATCACGCTGTATTTATAAACAGTAGAAAACCAAAAACAATAACTGTCCCCTTCACGCTCATAAGATAGACCGCGCGCGAAAGAGACGGGCATACTTTTCATGATGCCTATGCAGTACGACGTCACGCCGCACGCTTATTCACAGACGCTACACAAGCGCAATGTGTAAATGTGTTGATCGTGCCAGCTTTAATTAACTGACCTATAGATATGTCGATATGTCGACGAGGGCAAATATATCATAACAGATCATAGTATTTTTTTGTGCAATTGCTATATCATTATAAAAATTGCAAGGTAGGAACAATTTGAACGAAATCGACTAACTAAAATAACTGAAAATATTGATTTATTCACAAAGTGCTCGGCTTTTATCTGCCAGGCTGGTAAGGTCAAAAGACGACTTTGCGCTTCCTCTAGAATCCTCAACAACAGAGGCACAGGGTATCTCATTTCTCACTACTGGAACGTTATAATTAAAGAATTGATGGGGAACTATTTATGTTTTTTTTTAATAATATTGTTTAAAACACAAAATAAATCACAAAACGACATTTATCAGATGTATCCTTGTGTGATTATTGATTTGATTATTCAATAATAAACATTTTATTTGATTTTGTAAATGTGACCATTTATCTAAGATTTATTTAAGATTAAGGATTTTATATTAAATATAAAAGATTTTCAATACCATCGATATGATCAATTTTAATAGAAAAATACTAGAAAAAATCGACTCGTCTCGCGAGTCATTGTCGTTAGAATTTTGAACTCTTGAAACTTTTTCGTTTCTCTTAGTTCTTAGTTTCGTTTAGCTTTATTTAATCAGGATCTTAAATTTCTTATCCCAATTATCTTTGTTCGTATAACAGCTTAATATTGCTAAAAGTTTACGATAAAGTACAATGAATACACGACGACAATTAATCGATCTGCCCTATGTCACTGCCATATCCACGTATTTTCCGATTCGTGTGTCTAGTCACCAGTGGTTACTCTGATTTATAGTAGGCCTCACCACAAAAACCGAGTAACTACACGCAACCGTTTTGTGCGTTATTTCTGTTTAATCTTACAAAACTTTATCTTGGTTTGATTTACTGCTGTACGTGCTTTGCAATACCATTTTTATTGGTAGTACTTATAATACATAGTATTAGAAACAATCTAGCTAAAAATATGGTTATATAACAGAATACCTAATAATCTAAGATCACAGTGGTTTGTGTGTTTGTTTGTCCGCTCTTTTTCCATTGTATCAATAACGTTACTATAGCAACGCGTTAACCGCAAGTAGTTCGTCTACCGGACGCTAGATGGCGGTAACGGAAAAATATTTAATAATAGGAAAAATTTGAAGAATTTTGTCCACCCTTTCAAAGCCGCGACGGGCCGCTAGTACTATATAATAATACAAGGACCATGTGGTATCTTTCTCGAATATTGCGCAGAAACGTGTATCTTCTGACGACTTTGGCGTTAGCTTAAGAAGTACTTGGAAAAAGGAGAATGCCCATGGCCAGTACTTTTGTAAGATGATTTGTGTCACAATGATTTTATAACAAAAAATCGACTAAAATATTTCTAACACTAGCTTTTTTTTAATAATACCTTTTGGGATTATTATTCTCAAAATAATTAGTAATGCAAGTAGGTAACCGGACATCCTTTTAACTACTACTATAATCAAACATTTTGTCATTGATGTAAAAGTTGAGCCATGGTGCAAAAGTAAAGTAAATCAAGACGTCTAGTCTTGTACTAAAAATAAGTATTAAGTAATAATGAAACGGAGAAATATCCGCTTTATAAATCATAATTATAGAATTGATTACGTATCAATTAGGTGAATCACTACTTGTATTGTTGTAGCTGTCACTGGACTGTCATCGGTATTTGTGTTATTTGTACTTGTTGGTGTATTATGTTTGAATTAATAAGTAATTGAACTTCCGTTTTTAACTTAAACACATTTCCCCATTTAAGTTATTATAAGGTTTGATTGAAATTGATATTTTGATTGATCAGTAACTAATAGGTAATTATCTAACTAGCAGGTAAAACGTAAAAAAGTTATTGATTTCGAAATTGATGGCTTTTACTAATATAATGCTGTCGGAAGATAACAGTTAATGGCACTATAAAGTGTCATTAATTATTTATGTAATGATTAATCAACAGTAAACGAATCACGTTTCACGTATTCACTGTGGCTACGTTCTTGATGCAGTCTACCCGAAATTAATTAGTTCCATCTAAGTATATATAAATAAAATATCAATTGTGTATTTTTGTCTTGATACACCATTTCATACCCTATTTTATTATAATTATGAGCGAGCAAAACTGGAATTTGTCAATTACATCCAAAACACAAATGCGAGTTTTAAATATGGCTACATAAAGTCCATATTACTTTAAGTATGCTATAACCTAAAAACCTATTTATTTTAATCACTATCTCCTAACCCCAAAAATGAAAATTGACTAAAGTTGGTACGTTGAATTCATTAGAATAGCTTTATCAAATAAACCTTATTTCAACAAGACACGAAAATATTTAGTTCAGTACATTCATCCATATTAGATGGGCAATCTCCTTTGACGAGGCAGTCAAGGTCTCGACAGCTTAATTGGAAGAATAGTGGGCCCGGACAGCAAGGGATGACGGTTCGAGTCCCGCCTGATACCTTGAGACAAGTTGAATATTTTCTTGTAATAATTTCTTTAGATAAAGGTCTATCAGTTCCATGCTTTAATAATCAAAAAATCTAAATCCCTTGTTGCTACTTAAACATCGATGGTAAACATAAAACAAAGTAGGTACAAATAATAACTTATAGTCAAAAAAATTCAGTGCGGCTGCCTCTCTTAATTTTTCTAGCATTTTGTTAGGAGCAATAAAATGGACATCTAATTTCGTTAAAACTAGGTATTAAAAACAAAGTTTTACGCCAAAATTTTGTTTTGATTCTAGCATTAAAGCTTACTATAGGACGTGTGACAAATAAAATTATACTAATTACATACAAGCGTTCAAACAAATAATTCAAACTAAGCTCACCTATTTGAGTTTCATTAACAGCCCAACAGCAAGGTTAAAATCACAAAAAATAACAAATGTTGTCTTACAACTCATCTGAACTAGGCTTATCTCATATAGGTACAGTCGAACAGAAAGTTTTTTCGTATATACTTTTTTACAAAAGATGGCGTGAAATATGGCATTTTTTATCGACAAATTGCCCCTCAAATTTGCTTTATTTTAAAAGCCAATAATTAAAAAATACACAAAAAAGAATCTATTTGTTTTTCTTTAATAATTTTTTTTTCTATTTTTATTCCATGACAAATGAAACATGATGGCTGTGTAACTGTTGTCTACATGTTTAGCTATCAAATGACACCTTTTTAATGTTGATAGGACATTTACATGAGTAGTGGTGGTCGAATTAATATGAGAGTCTTCGTTACAATGAAAATCTTTTCTAACAGAAAAACAAAACTTGTGGGGCAATTTGTTGATAAAAAATGCCATATTTCACACCATTAAAGGCTCCGACACTGGTGACGGGACACATTGTATATAAGTAAATCAAAAAGCAAAACCTTTTCCAAATACAATTATTTCTTCAAATAGTTATAGGTAGTTGTTTCCGAGATGCGCAAAATAAGTACACTTTATCAAATATTTGCTCTTTTGAAATAATTAGGTTATGTAACATTAAAGCAATTACTTTGTGACTCATATTTGACTACTCTCTTTGTAGAACTTTAATGTCTTGTTTTAAAAAAAAAGTCTAATGGTTGATAATTAGATAACTAATGAAGTTGTTGTTTTGCATAAAAAGTTAATACATTTTAAATTCATTAGTAAAACAAAAATATCTAGCTTATTTCCGCAAATCTCAAGCAGCGTGCACCGCCCGCCCGCAAATAAATGCAGAAACCACAGACACAGGCACCTTCTGCGGTGCCGAAGTAAGTAAGTACAGGACAATGTAAGAGGTAGCGTCATTTATCGCAGTTAAATCATTCAGAGACCCAATTATTAAATAAATACAAAAGAATATGATTCCAATTATGTGACTTATACCAAACGTGCTGCATTTATATAGCATAAATAGATAAACATTTATTTTGTTAGAGGCTAAAATTTGGGAAGGTACTGCAAAAGAAAATTCAGAATTTAGAAGTTAAGATTAGATTAATAATATGAATAAAATATTTTTTTAATACAACCTTAAATTATTTGTTTAGTTACTTTAACAGAAAAAGAATAGAATAAAAGATAACACTTTTTTTTAAAGATTTTACTTTCTTTTTAGTATTTTGCCCTAGACATAACCTAAAACCAAAGCGAGGAATCTGAATAACTTGACTTAATGTCAAGATCATTCAAATGAGGTTGCACCATTTTATTAGAGTTTCTATAGCCGTGTTCCGGCTCGATCGTCAGGTGAGCTCCGTGTTATAATAATATTGCATTGTTATCAAATTTTGATAGGCATGCAAAATTTTGCGCAATTGGAAAAGAGAAGTGGGTCAGTTACATACACAGACATCGGGAGAGGTGAAATTAATTAAAAGCTTGTAAAAGTCTGGTCGTCTTGAGGCATTTAACTGCATGATATGCTATTTTCACACAGTCTCATGACGCATGACAATCCTTGTGTTTGGCAGAAAAAAGCGCTTACGAGCGCTTACCAGCGCTGAAAAACAAACTATACAGTTTTCGGACAGGACACAATCCGCCATTGTGCTTATTATCGCTCAGCGATCGCCATTTTTCTTACAAGCGCTTTTTTCTGCCAAACACAAGGAATGACATTGTTTGTTTGTTTGTAAGTAGATGCCTATTTTGCTCATGTTCTGTAGAACAAATGCATTCTACAACACACTGACTTCTGCAATACTACACGGAGACGCTGATTATTACGTGAAAAGTGCGTTGAGGTTGATTTACTTTTCCGATAAGCGGACGGAAAGCGGATGTTAGAGGGAGTCCTACCAAATTAATCTGAGTTATAAACTGTTTCAATTCATTTCATCTTCAATATGATATCAAAGAAGTTACCAAAAAGAGGTTGTTACAGAAAGTAGTAAATATCGAAGTATTGTCAGTTCATTAATATTAATTTAGAAGTTTGCACGAAGCAGTGCTGCGCGTTCGTGTTATTATGAGACTTTTTTTGGAGTAAAACGCAAAACGGATTATTAACATAGGTACTAAATAATCTTCAAAGTATTCACATTAATATCAATTTATTAAATAATTCATACAAAATCAAAACAAAATGTGTTTCTTATGGTAATACTAAAATATTAAGAGTTTGGAACTTTAATAATATTTTGTCATTTACTGCAATTTCAAAGTACCACGCCACAAGTTGGGCCCACATTTAATAAATATCAATTTCGCGACTTTTTTCTTTGTTCGCCCCAGTTTTTGTATTTATATAGCTGCGATGATTTCCTATTTTTCTTTAAATTGCATTTGGTGTAATGTGATAGATTCAGTAATAAAGACAGTTGTAGAAGTCACTATTTTATAATAATGAAATAGTAATAATATAAAATGTATACTTGTAAATTATAGAAAATTCATAATAAAGTTATTAAGTGTATATAAATCTAATTCGTTTATTTAAATTAGTGTTTTATTTCCTTATCAGCGACAATAAGAAACGGATTTTTGCAACCATTTTATTGAATATTCGACAAAGCTGCTCTTATTCCATCGAATGTCTTTTGCATTTTGTAATATCCGGTATTATATAAATTAAACCAAAATCTTTCTTCTTTTATTTGTTAACGTTTTTTTATGTTTTGTGTGACATGATGATAGATATTGACATAGGTTAGGCATAGATAAATACTGTATAACAGTTGTTTTTTATGACCTTTATGATAAGCTATATATTTTTTTATAACGCAACAATTTTAAAGAGAATTGAAAGTCATTTCCCTTATAATTATTCCCTTAATATACTTGATTGCTTCTGTATGATGTGGGGCGAAACACTTGTGCGAAAGTGGAATAAATAGCTTTTAATTGTTCTTGTTTGTATATTTTTTATATTAAACGGCTTTCGTCAAAATTAACCTGGTTTTAAAGCTGTGTAGCGATTGATACTTCCTTAAACACGAATAGGTAAATTACAAAAGTCATATCATCTTAAACGAAATCAAAACAATTCAAGTTGAGACTAGCACAAATGAATGTCAAACATATTACGTAACACGTTTGGTTTCTTTTTGGTTGGTTTTCAATTGTCTTCTTTCCAGTTGGATGCAGTTCACACGTAGATTTCTACTTCAAAATTGAGAGGGTGATGCCGTTGGCTTTTCATCCTCACTGTTACATGCGAATACCCAACACCCCCGTCTGTTATGTTTGCACTCGCGTGAGAAAAATCATTGTCTATGGCAGCAACACCCTAAAACAAAACAAAACAATGTAAGAACGTAATAACAGCATTACTACTACTGAGTTTAGTTACCTAGTTTAAGTGCCAGATGTTGTACTAATTATTATTGTACTAATTACCTAGTTTTCAAGTAGGTTATACTATCTTGTATCAGAACATACTGTATAAATTATAGTGCGCGACAGGAAGGCTAAAAAGTTACTTAGCAGCACATCAGTAAAGGAAACGATTTGAAAATTTAGATCTTGGATTAATTTAATTGTTACAAGTCCATCAAAGGAATTAATGTAAATATTCTAGTAAATGCAAGCCTTCGAAACCATATATGCAGAATAACTTTTCAGTTTCCTTCGTTTTCAGAATTTCGTGTTAGAAAATAAGTCAGAAGCGTACTATACTGACGAAGTTTCCTAATTAACAGGGTATTTATACCTTCGGATTATAATTTCGTATACCAAAACTCTTATCTATTGCAATTCAAAATATTGTAATCGTATATTACTGAAATCAGTGGTGACAAAATAAAAATTCTTAGTAGAAATTTAACGAAGGAAAGACTGAATAAAACAAATGATTTGTGTTTTTTTTTGCGATTGTAGTAGGTATGCAGTCGCTAAGCATAAAGCTACGCTAGCACCATATATTGAAGCGGAGCGTAATACCTAAAAAGAAAATTTCGTTGGGAATTTTTGCGAATTTCAATATTCGGGCTCCGTCACAATGTGTTGATTAACTAGTCCTAAACCTGTTGATTCGATTCAACACAAAAAATATTAAAATCGGTTAAGAACTCGGGAAGTTATGGCGTAACAGACATTGCGCCATTGAAGCTGATCCATGGAAACTTCGCTCGCTCCGCTCCAATTAAGTTATTTTAAATTATATCTTAACGACTGAAAACAGTAACTAAATGAAAGCATAAATTTAATGATATATTTTTTATTGAATATGAATTTCATTTGACTTTTCACCTGGTAACTAGTTTGAAAATTCGAAAAAAAAGTTTGCGGTATCATATGCAACTAGACAATTGAATCAGTAGGAGAATTAGAAGTTACAGTTCTTCACTATATAATCTATTTAGATATTGAAAGAATTCTATTAGAACCTTCGTATTTTTGGCCAATAGGGCAAGATGCTGCAACCATTATGTAAGATTTTTTGTAATTTAAAAGCGAATGCAAATTAAATAGGTGATTATTTAGGGTGGTTCATAGTAATTATTTTTTATGGTACAAGGAACAAGCATCAGAATATTTAAAGAAATTAACACTTGACATCTGAATTTCTTTATTATTCAAATAAAGTGAATGTAAAATGAGGAAAAATAAGTTGCGTCACGAAAGCGTTCATTATAACAAGTGACGCAAAGTTCACTATTGCTCAATAACATGTAAGCAAAAAAAGTTATTGCGTGGACTATTATTTGGAAATTTTAAAATATTTTCGTTTTATGATACTTTTTGTCTGTGTACACTGTCTTCTCATGGTCAAAACTATAATTCAAAAAACAAAAAAAAATCCATAGAGATTTCGCCATGGTCGCCTAGCATCCTTATGTTAACATCAATATCAAAATTGTTCGATAGGTATTTATTAGAAATTGCAAGCGTGTTGTTAGTTTTAAAAATATAAAATTGATTAACTTCTTACGTATTTTCATAGAAATTTAAAGGAGAATTATTTAAATACCGCCATTTTAGAGCAACAAACATGCATGTTCAAACAGTTCCAAAATAGAGGTTATATGACAAGTTATATGAGTACCACTTATTGCGAAAGAATCATTTAATATTTTTAAACGAGAAATGAACTCTCCAAAAGTGACAATTATTATCATTTAGTTCAAGATAATACGAACGTATGCCAATTAAATGCTTTGTATCTATACTTTTAAATGAAAAAATGTATACTGCAATTATTTAATGAGTTGGAATATTTTCAGAACATTAACTTACTTCAAAAACTTAATATTAAACAAGGTTTTTATGCTAACCATTGAACAGTCTATAGCACATCAGCTGTGTACACAGCACATAAAATCTACACAATAAGTGAAAGAAAATTCCTCAATCGATTTTCTGCTTAATATCAAATGTAAAGAGTACAAAATCAAAAAAAAAATTACATCTTGCTGTAGTTTGAACTTTTGTTATCCATACATTAAATTATATATGTGTGACATTTCTCATTAAAAATAAAACAAAATACATAGGAATATTATTATTGTATGGTTAGATTAACGCTAATCTTTATCCCATATAACTGCCTCATATGAATACATGACCTTGAACTTATGTCATAACTCTCGAGGTCATTATCATTATCGTAACAATAACACAACTGAAAATTATCGTTAGCACTTTGTTTATTCCTTGTATTTTATAATGTAATTTGTAAGTAAATCGAAGCAAACTTTCGAAAATTTCTAAACATTCTCATATATATGTTTTTGTCGAGATAACATTAATTACCATAGTAAAACAAAACCATATAATGCAAACCGCAACAGGTAAGACGGTTAATTGAATCATCGTCATATTTTAATTCTATAATAAAATAAAGAATCAATGCGAGTTTATTTAAACACAAGAATAGAATTTAGATGCATAAAATACAACAACATAACATTTTACTGGAAAAAATATTCAATAATGCATTTCATTATACAAGTATATAAGAATAAGGCTTTAGTAGTTCGACTTAGTTACATAGCTCTGAATGATGACTAAAATCACTACAAATTTATAAGAAAATCCGAAAACATCAATAAATATTAGGTTAATAATTTACTTCTTTCTTTAAAGTCGATAGGTTATGAATATGTAATTGAGTTTGAATATCGTTTCAGTTATAAACAGTTATTTCAGTATAAAGTGAAATATATAATAAAATAAATTCAGTGTATATAGAAACAATGTCAAACAGTAAGAAGCTAAACAAATTAGAATTTTATTTGTTGGTATTATTTAGATTTATATTTCTATAATGATGGTTCCATCATTGCTGTGACGCAAATATCATTTTATGCATGACGCATGATTGGCATACATTATCATCATCATCAGCGTATTATTATCATAGCTATGGTATAGACCTGGACTATTAATTAAATGACAGAGAGAATGGGCCTCAAAGAACACAGGGGCTCAGTACATATTTTCCCTATATAAAATTATTACCCTCATTCTATTAATCTTCTATGGTATGATACATATATTTTTGTTAAAAGGTCTGATGAATATACACGAATTAGTCTTAAGAAGTAATTTAAAACTAACTTCATTTAATTACCTTTATTATCCTTTTCTCCGGATCCGTATACGTCAATGTTTTTATCCTCTTCTTAAATGGTATAGCGAAATCCTTTATACGCTGATGGAAGACCATTTTTTTGTGCACAGTGTCACCCACAAACATGTCGTAGCTAGTACATGCACAAACAAACCACAGAACAAAAATTAACACCGTCCTCATGACGTTTTCACCACGTTTAACATTATAACATTTTCGTCGTATGTGGAATCTTATTTCTCGGTTATAATTCTACGATACTCGACACAGCGGTGCGCAGGCGACGAATGCGGTGTACCGTACTTGATAACCTCCGATAAGGCGAGCAACTTTACATTTACGAAATCATTGAAAATGAAATATCTACATTTTAATGACAGTTTCCTTACTATCGACTCTAATGACACTAAACGCCAACTTTCTGTTCAGATACCGTCACGACCGTAGTTTGTTTGTTTCCACGTATTCATTTGGACAATGGCAGTAGAGTAATTGTTATCGCTACTTGCATTTAATTTGTTATGATGCTAGTAATCTTTCGGCATGCTTGATAGATGTCGTAGATTTATTAATTAGTTTATATTTTCTGTGACATTTTTATCTTTTAAGGGTTCCGTACCTCAAAAGCGATTAGTATTAAAGAATATCTTTTAGTCTTAATTTTTTAAATTTGTTTTTAATTTTTTTTTGTAATTTGTTTGAAAAATATAGGAAAATTATTGTAAAGCTTTGATTATATTGATTGTAGTCTTTGATAAAAGAACTTTATTAAAAATCGTTCTTAAAAATTTAATGAATAATTCAACCAATGAACGACCACTTCTCACAGTAATTTGCATTTTGGCAGTGATAATTCAAAATGTACGTTGGTTTTTATTAATCCTAAGAAAATAAAGTGTTGTGATATTTATAAAACTATTAATTTTAAATTAATCTAATCATCATATAAAAAAAACTTAATTTCGCCTTTATTGCTGTCAGAAAAATGTAAATCGATTACCTTTCATGATCTCAGATAATATAAATGAAAATCATAACCTTTCTTGACTAGAAAGCCGTATTATAATAGAAAATGGAGATGACCAGTACCTAAATACACTATCAAAATAATGGCATGCACCATATAACTTTCTGTGGTTTGAGTGTATGCTATTAAATTAAAGCTAAGATTAAAGTTAAAATACACTATCAATCCTCTACAAAATTGATAATGATTGTTTATCCTAATTACCAAAATCAATTTGACATTTTTAAAAAAGCTAAATCTGGAATTATCTACGTTTTCTTTCTATAGTCATGTCCCGTAATATTCCGGACAATTGTTCACTATGAATTAGTCATGTAGCAGACATATTTCAGGTTAGAATGATATTCACAGGAACCTTCATGATAATAAAAAAATAATAACAATAACATATCAGCAAAACCACTCCCGGATTTGTGGAAAACAAAAACTAACAATACATATTACGTTTTTGGAATAACTTATCCAAATTCAAAATGAGTACACAGAGATCATACTAAACGTAGTAATTTAACCCATTTTTTTATTGTATTTTATTTTTATATAGAAAAGACGCTGTAACAATTTAATTAGGACGTATTATTAATAAGGCTAAAACTATAGCTTTACAAGTGGAAAATAAATATAATGTTATAGTTGTTTCTCCAATATATTAATTAGCAAAATTAAACATTGTTTGATTCTGTCACGTCATTTCATATTAAACCCTAAGTGACAGCGTAAAAGCCTGCATTTCGGCTTTATAGCAAAATCGTGTTTAAACACGGAAATTAATACACGCCTCGTTTTGAGTAATACTCAGGAAAGGGTTAAATGAATGAATTAATTTGTATTAATCGTTCATCTGCCGCACCCTTCGCCCGGGATATTGTCCAAATAACGTTTTGTTTGGAATCCATTTTAGCCCTAAATAAATATATATTAATGTTCGATGTTTTATGAAATAAATGATATTTTTGTTTGTACTTTAATGACGTAAGCTGATTTTAAATTAGTAGGAAAGAGTTTACCCTTTTTGTATATTAATGCACTTTCATGTCCAATAGTCCAACCCTTTTCGCTGCATTGCATTGAATCGGTAGCTTCAGTCATCATTAGTGTAGGTATAGTTTTACAGAAGGTGGAAGACTGGACACGCTGTTCTAGATTAATATTTTCTCCACTGTTTGTGCACAGAGCTAACCTATGGATGAAAAGCTGTAGAATGATTTGGCCATATACACATACCCATCGCACGGGGCCAGTGTGATTTGTTGAGAGCTAACGCCCGTAAATAAATTATTCGAACTTAAATTATCATTTTTTTTTTATTTTGTAAACTAGTGTGTTTGGTTTAATTTTGAACAAAGACGTAAGATAAAAAAAAGTCCGAAGTTATCCGATTCGTAAAATAATAAGAAAATATACTGTTTATAATTTCATTTTTATCAATACTAAATATCAAGCTTATCTTATAGTTTACTTAGACTCATACTTTTAAAATGGACACTTGCGAGTACACTCGCGTACCGAAGGTCCCGTACAAAATTGGCTATGAATATTTTGTACGTTACAGAAATCATACGTCATCCTTGCTTGTGAGTAGTAGGGATTCGTGGGTTCTGGCGCACTTCCCCCCAACCCAGACCCCTCTCCTCCCTTCCCTTTGGTATTCTCCAAACTCGATCCGACCAGCGTCACAGCCTAAAAAAAAAAAAAAAAAAAAAAAAAAAAAAAAAAAAAAAAAAAAAAAAAAAAAAAAAAAAAAAAGGTAAGCACCCCCATTTGGAGCGATTGCGCTGGGTCCCAGCTTCGTATCTTTTACCGTTTCCGAGATACGTTTTTGCTGAACTCATTCCTACTTGATTAACTAATGAACCCCTGTTAATGACACCTCGACGCTAATGACACACTCGACTTAAGGCCTTAATGACATGATTCTAATCACCTTCCCCGATGCTTCTCATTAACATATCGTTCATGGCTAATTGTTTTTTAGCAATGCTATGTACTCTGTACCTAAATAATAAAAATAATTTATCATGGAAATTATTTCCAAATTTGGAATCTGCTCTTCATCGGTCATTCTCGTGGTACATTTACTATTATTTCATGCTCCTAAACTTATCAACTACGTATGAAAAATATGTTTAAAATTATGTTTTATTATTACAAGTAAAAACACCATATTTCTTTGTCTTAAACGTATACTCATTCAATATTGAAATGCTTTATGAACTACCTGTTACCGCAGTCCATGGTCGAGGACAATGAATTTGTACCATTTTTCACCCCATGCATTCAACATCAAAGCAGTACAGATAATGAATTCGAAATCGATGGGTTGAGAATGATGGTTAATTGCACCTTATGCGTGGAGGAAAGAAATAGTGGACGTTTGGTTGCTGGTTACTCACGCCCATCATCGCCGATTCCGATGGAAGCCGCACCAGTCAACCCCCTCTTGCGGGATTGGACCGCAGAGGAAGATGAAGAAATCAACGAAATTGTCGCCAATACCGATACCGACATGTGGAATAGGGAATATCGTATTCTCCAACAACCACTTCTCCAACTTTGTTTTAATAAATACGATGTTTGTAACATATATTAAAGAATTGTAAATTAATTAAAGCATTTTTCTCTTTTACTCATCTTATCTACAGGCTACATATTTGGTCATCACTTTGAAAATACGGGACCTTGTCTACACAATTGCAACAATAAAATCTTGGCGATGCATACTATTATTTCATGCACCTAAACTTATCAACTACGTATGACATTTCTCTTTGCTGTATTTCAACCAAGTTAAACGACATGAAACTTGTTAACTTATGTTTTATTATTACAAGTAGATACTCGTTACCATGCGAACACCATATTTCTTTGTCTTAAACGTTTACTCATTCAATATCGAAACGCTTTATCAACAATTTGAACTATTTGATTCCGCAATCGTAATGACTCGCCATTAACTTTGTCAACTATTTCACTAATTTTGTTTTCAGAATCTTAATAACCTTGTTCATTATTTTATCAATTATTTGCTTCCAGTATCATGACAAGTTTTGTTTTCTTGTATAACTACATTTTATCAATTATTGACAAACACATCTAATGATCTGAACTAGTATAAGAACAATCGCATCGTAGCATTTGCTAACAAAGTGCTATCCACTGCCATCGAAAACGTAGACTACTGCTCAAGTCAAGTCAAGACAACCGATATGGATGTGAGTATTATTTATTATCTACATACTTTCATTATGCTTGTTTCTGATTTTGTGACTTGTTTGTCTAAACTATCAACCTTCAGTGTATTCCATAATGTTGATGTGTATTCATTGTTGTACTTACTATTCTTTGTATTCATTGTTATAGCTTACATCTTGCTTTGGTGACAACACCACCGTTGACTGCTAGGAAAACACATACAAACATTATTACTATCCGACATCTGATGATGACGAGGGCGCATCTGCAACTCCATACCCTATCCAGAAGAGAAACAGATCAGACAGCGAATCTCTGAACGAGTTTTTTGAAGAACCTTCGAATAAGAAAAAAAAGCTACACTACAATCGTCTACTGTGGGGCGAGCAATAAATGACGGGATGTCATACATATTGATATCTATGGCCTGAAAAAATTGGGAAACGTCCCACCATCAGATCATTGGAAACATGCGGAAGTAAGAGTGAAGTACTACAACAAAGCAAAGACTAACCATCACCAACGAACTCGACAGTTAATTTATAATATAACAAAAGAAATTTCATCATCATCTGACTGCAAGAAATATACATTCAAACATAAAGATTGAATCAAAATGATAATTCATATTGGTTGGTACTTGGTCGTCTTGAGCAGTCTTCGATGACAAAAACAACCTCATTAACAACAAAACTTTTATGAAGTAGTGCACGATGTTACAAACTTATCATTAGCTTAATTATTCTTAATCAAGTTATTTCTTCATATAAAAAAAGACATTTAAAATGTTTAAATTTATTAGATATCAATACTCTTAGTTGTAAACTTCGACCTGAACCTATGTATTGCTTGAGTGAGTGTTAATCCTAATAACAATGTCTGAAAATAAGTGCGTTAGTGCTTATCAATGATTGACAAACACATCTCATGATCAGAGCCGGACAGATCAAGAGGTACCTTATTTTGAACGATTGCATATTTGAATATAAGCCAATGAGTAACATCGTTAAAAAGTATTATGACTAACGATACTATCATAGTGGATGTGCAAGGCTTTAAAAATGAAAAAAATGAATTTATATTAAAAGAATTAGTTATCGGCACAAAAGAGCACAATCAAATATTTCTAATAAAACCACCATACCCATTCTCTACTCTGACTCTGGAAGAAAAGAAACGTGTCAAGTGGATAGAAAGAAATAGAGGATACCTTTGGAGTGAGGGGCACATTGATTACATAGAATTTAGAAGACTCATTAAGCCCTACTGTGATAAGCGGAGCATCATAGTGAAAGGTAGAGAAAAAGTTGATTGGGTGCGAGAATTATGTGGACACGAAAACGTTTTTGATATAAGTGATAAAGGTATACCTAATTTAGAAACTTTAAGTGAACTCTATTGTAAAGACATATCTACATATAATTGTTTTAACCATACGAAATATTGTGCATTAAGAAATGTTATATGTATTAGAAAATGGATTATAAAAAATAATATATCATTGTATTGACTATTCATAAATAACTGTTCTAATTTATTACCTTTGTTAACATTTATTTGTCTTTAATAATTTCAAGGGTTTTTAAACTAACCTAACCTAACCTAATTTAGAAACTTTAAGTGAACTCTATTGTAAAGACATATCACAAATCTTACATATTTTTATTACAGATATTAAAACTACTTACAATAAAAAGAATACAATAAATAAAAAAACACATTGCTAATTAAATCATGCTACTTACTTAAACACAAAAAAATTAACATTTTCTTAAACTATAATGACCCCAAGATGATATGTAACAAATTAGGATATTTTTGTGTGAATATCACATGTTTGATTGATCAAAAACGATGCATATTAGAAATCAACCTAACCTAACCTAACCTAACCTAATTTAGAAACTTTAAGTGAACTCTATTGTAAAGACATATCACAAATCTTACATATTTTTATTACAGATATTAAAACTACTTACAATAAAAAGAATACAATAAATAAAAAAACACATTGCTAATTAAATCATGCTACTTACTTAAACACAAAAAATTTAACATTTTCTTAAACTATAATGACCCCAAGATGATATGTAACAAATTAGGATATTTTTGTGTGAATATCACATGTTTGATTGATCAAAAACGATGCATATTAGAAATCAACCTAACCTAACCTAACCTAACCTAATTTAGAAACTTTAAGTGAACTCTATTGTAAAGACATATCACAAATCTTACATATTTTTATTACAGATATTAAAACTACTTACAATAAAAAGAATACAATAAATAAAAAAACACATTGCTAATTAAATCAT
This sequence comes from Calamotropha paludella, assembly GCA_927399485.1. Taxonomy (NCBI): domain Eukaryota; kingdom Metazoa; phylum Arthropoda; class Insecta; order Lepidoptera; family Crambidae; genus Calamotropha; species Calamotropha paludella. Next base: position 11,822,829 of record OV656815.1, on the reverse strand, counting down.
GCTACTTACTTAAACACAAAAAATTTAACATTTTCTTAAAGTATAATGACCCCAAGATGATATGTAACAAATTAGGATATTTTTGTGTGAATATCACATGTTTGATTGATCAAAAACGATGCATATTAGAAATCAACCTAACCTAACCTAACCTAACCTAACCTAATTTAGAAACTTTAAGTGAACTCTATTGTAAAGACATATCTACATATAATTGTTTTAACCATACGAAATATTGTGCATTAAGAAATGTTATATGTATTAGAAAATGGATTATAAAAAATAATATATCATTGTATTGACTATTAATAAATAACTGGTCTAATTTATGACCTTTGTTAACATTTACTTGTTTTTATTAATTTCAAGGTTTTTAAAATAAAGATCAAAATAAATTTAAACATATTTATTACACAAACTTAAAACAGGTCACAAGTAAGTACATCATTTATTATCAAATCAATATAAAGGACTACATATAATTGACATTGTTCAAATTGTAAAGTTAGAAATTTTGAATACAAACTTGAACATTTTTCAAAATTCCTGTTTTTCCACTGCCACTAGGCCCAGCCTCTATACAAGTTAATAGATTGTTAAAATGAATCATTGTTACGTCTTACTATAAGAACGATTAATTGGGCAGTGCATAAGAAAGGAAAGCTGACTACAATTTACAATTACAATTATAATAAAAAAGATATAATTAGTAGGCAAATACATACAAAATTACATTGGTAATAAGATCATTTCTGATACACGATTTCTTTATACATTAAAAAAAATATATATATTACTCCTCGTGCGAAGTCTCGACTTCGCACGGGTGGACAAAATTCTTAAAATTTTTTCTAGCATTAAATATAGCCTATGTTACTTAGGGAGAATGTAGCTTTCCAACGGTGAAAGAATGTTTGAAATCCGCTTAGTCTTTTTTCATTTTATTCATTGCAACCATACAAAATACAAAAAAAACAAATCTTTCCTCTTTATAATATTAGTGTAGATGTAGATAGAAGTCAAAAAGATTGTTCATAATTATATGTGAAACACTATAAAACTAAAATAACACAACATTAAAAACATGCATAAAACACAAATCTTACATATTTTTATTACAGATATTAAAACTACTTACAATAAAAAGAATACTATAAATAAAAAAAACACATTGCTAATTAAATCATGCTATTTACTTAAACACAAAAAAATTAACATTTTCTTAAACTATATTTACCCCAAGCTAAAGTGTCTGTTGAGTTAGGTAAAAGGCATCGTTTTGTATCCATTATAAGATAAACCAACTTTGGATATTTTTGTGTGAATATCACATGTTTGATTGATCAAAAACGATGCATATTGGAAATCAAAACATTTTTTTTTTTCAGTAAACAATTCTTATAATCATCCATAGTATATTTTTTTGTTGTACATTTATTGACAACTTTAGCCTTAGCCATAACTTTGTTTTCTACATTCATTACATACATTTTTGATCTTAAACCAACAAATTCCCTAAGTTTTTTTTCCATTATTTTCATCTTTAAAATAACCGATTTTTTTATTTATCTGAGGGAAACCATGTGGATTATCAGCTGAATAATCGGAAGTATCGAAGTATGAATATAAATCTTGTTTTATATCAACATAAAAATCATTAGTAAAATTTGATACACGAGGCTGTCGGTATCTGTATACAATAATTTTATATTTTCTCTAAATTTAGCTTTCATATAGTTATAGTGAAAGTTATATATTAAAATTTTTGATAAATCTAAAATACTAAAACCTAAAAAATATATATTGGTTTATCATAAATTATGTTGGTTTTTTTAACTGTATAGCTACAAGGTTTTCGCAAAATATAGCTAAACTGTAAAAATCAGGGCGAGCAATAAGGCTTTCCGCACCTTGACTTTTACCTATATATTTCCAATGAGTTAATAATAATTTCAAATTAACACCTTTATCGACATTTACCATTGTTTTACTGAAAACAGAGTTATCCATCAATTTGTAAAGTCTTTTTCAAATTATGATTTTTGCTCTCTCTCTTAATTGTATATTTTGTAACCACGATCCTCGATTGAATTTTAACACTATGAATTTTTATTCGCAACTTTAAACAAAGCAAAAGATTTTGAAAATGAATAACATTTCTTTTATTATTTATATTGGCTATTTTTTACTATTTCCTGGTGTACAAATATTTTCTGGGTAAAGAGGAAGATCGGAATGAAGGTCGTGTAAATTATCGGAATAGTCTAAATCTACTTCTATTATGTTACCTACATCTGATGTTGGTGAAATATCAGAATTCACATTTGTGTAAGTCCATTCAAAACTACCATATGGAAGGTATTGAGACATCGCCCAACCATAAAGATTGTTTGTATCTAGATAAGTTAAAAAGGACACAGGTAGATTGTCGTCAAAATCATCTAAATATTTATTATTAGCTTCCGCATATCTATTACTACACCGAGAAATACCACCTCTTAAACCACACTTTATAAAAGCTATCATTTCAATATCACTCAAAAGTTCAAATTCAATTTGAGTTTGTTTTAACATAGCATCCCAACTAAGCCCGGGTAAAGTGTAATAATGTGCAGGATCTTAGCGATATGTACTAATACAAATATCGCGAAAATTTTCAAAAATGTCTGTTAAAAGCAAAACATCCGTTTTGAGATATAAATTAGAGTAATTACTCTAATTTAATTCATTTGATATTTGTATTAGTACATATCGCTAAGATCCTGCACATTATTACACTTTACCCGGGCTTAGTTGGGATGCTATGTTAAAACAAACTCAAATTGAATTTGAACTTTTGAGTGATATTGAAATGATAGCTTTTATAAAGTGTGGTTTAAGAGGTGGTATTTCTCGGTGTAGTAATAGATATGCGGAAGCTAATAATAAATATTTAGATGATTTTGACGACAATCTACCTGTGTCCTTTTTAACTTATCTAGATACAAACAATCTTTATGGTTGGGCGATGTCTCAATACCTTCCATATGGTAGTTTTGAATGGACTTACACAAATGTGAATTCTGATATTTCACCAACATCAGATGTAGGTAACATAATAGAAGTAGATTTAGACTATTCCGATAATTTACACGACCTTCATTCCGATCTTCCTCTTTACCCAGAAAATATTTGTACACCAGGAAATAGTAAAAAATAGCCAATATAAATAATAAAAGAAATGTTATTCATTTTCAAAATCTTTTGCTTTGTTTAAAGTTGCGAATAAAAATTCATAGTGTTAAAATTCAATCGAGGATCGTGGTTACAAAATATACAATTAAGAGAGAGAGCAAAAATCATAATTTGAAAAAGACTTTACAAATTGATGGATAACTCTGTTTTCAGTAAAACAATGGTAAATGTCGATAAAGGTGTTAATTTGAAATTATTATTAACTCATTGGAAATATATAGGTAAAAGTCAAGGTGCGGAAAGCCTTATTGCTCGCCCTGATTTTTACAGTTTAGCTATATTTTGCGAAAACCTTGTAGCTATACAGTTAAAAAAACCAACATAATTTATGATAAACCAATATATATTTTTTAGGTTTTAGTATTTTAGATTTATCAAAAATTTTAATATATAACTTTCACTATAACTATATGAAAGCTAAATTTAGAGAAAATATAAAATTATTGTATACAGATACCGACAGCCTCGTGTATCAAATTTTACTAATGATTTTTATGTTGATATAAAACAAGATTTATATTCATACTTCGATACTTCCGATTATTCAGCTGATAATCCACATGGTTTCCCTCAGATAAATAAAAAAATCGGTTATTTTAAAGATGAAAATAATGGAAAAAAAACTTAGGGAATTTGTTGGTTTAAGATCAAAAATGTATGTAATGAATGTAGAAAACAAAGTTATGGCTAAGGCTAAAGTTGTCAATAAATGTACAACAAAAAAATATACTATGGATGATTATAAGAATTGTTTACTGAAAAAAAAAAATGTTTTGATTTCCAATATGCATCGTTTTTGATCAATCAAACATGTGATATTCACACAAAAATATCCAAAGTTGGTTTATCTTATAATGGATACAAAACGATGCCTTTTACCTAACTCAACAGACACTTTAGCTTGGGGTAAATATAGTTTAAGAAAATGTTAATTTTTTTGTGTTTAAGTAAATAGCATGATTTAATTAGCAATGTGTTTTTTTTATTTATAGTATTCTTTTTATTGTAAGTAGTTTTAATATCTGTAATAAAAATATGTAAGATTTGTGTTTTATGCATGTTTTTAATGTTGTGTTATTTTAGTTTTATAGTGTTTCACATATAATTATGAACAATCTTTTTGACTTCTATCTACATCTACACTAATATTATAAAGAGGAAAGATTTGTTTTTTTTGTATTTTGTATGGTTGCAATGAATAAAATGAAAAAAGACTAAGCGGATTTCAAACATTCTTTCACCGTTGGAAAGCTACATTCTCCCTAAGTAACATAGGCTATATTTAATGCTAGAAAAAATTTTAAGAATTTTGTCCACCCGTGCGAAGTCGAGACTTCGCACGAGGAGTAATATATATATTTTTTTTAATGTATAAAGAAATCGTGTATCAGAAATGATCTTATTACCAATGTAATTTTGTATGTATTTGCCTACTAATTATATCTTTTTTATTATAATTGTAATTGTAAATTGTAGTCAGCTTTCCTTTCTTATGCACTGCCCAATTAATCGTTCTTATAGTAAGACGTAACAATGATTCATTTTAACAATCTATTAACTTGTATAGAGGCTGGGCCTAGTGGCAGTGGAAAAACAGGAATTTTGAAAAATGTTCAAGTTTGTATTCAAAATTTCTAACTTTACAATTTGAACAATGTCAATTATATGTAGTCCTTTATATTGATTTGATAATAAATGATGTACTTACTTGTGACCTGTTTTAAGTTTGTGTAATAAATATGTTTAAATTTATTTTGATCTTTATTTTAAAAACCTTGAAATTAATAAAAACAAGTAAATGTTAACAAAGGTCATAAATTAGACCAGTTATTTATTAATAGTCAATACAATGATATATTATTTTTTATAATCCATTTTCTAATACATATAACATTTCTTAATGCACAATATTTCGTATGGTTAAAACAATTATATGTAGATATGTCTTTACAATAGAGTTCACTTAAAGTTTCTAAATTAGGTTAGGTTAGGTTAGGTTAGGTTAGGTTGATTTCTAATATGCATCGTTTTTGATCAATCAAACATGTGATATTCACACAAAAATATCCTAATTTGTTACATATCATCTTGGGGTCATTATACTTTAAGAAAATGTTAAATTTTTTGTGTTTAAGTAAGTAGCATGATTTAATTAGCAATGTGTTTTTTTATTTATTGTATTCTTTTTATTGTAAGTAGTTTTAATATCTGTAATAAAAATATGTAAGATTTGTGATATGTCTTTACAATAGAGTTCACTTAAAGTTTCTAAATTAGGTTAGGTTAGGTTAGGTTAGGTTGATTTCTAATATGCATCGTTTTTGATCAATCAAACATGTGATATTCACACAAAAATATCCTAATTTGTTACATATCATCTTGGGGTCATTATAGTTTAAGAAAATGTTAAATTTTTTGTGTTTAAGTAAGTAGCATGATTTAATTAGCAATGTGTTTTTTTATTTATTGTATTCTTTTTATTGTAAGTAGTTTTAATATCTGTAATAAAAATATGTAAGATTTGTGATATGTCTTTACAATAGAGTTCACTTAAAGTTTCTAAATTAGGTTAGGTTAGGTTAGGTTAGGTTGATTTCTAATATGCATCGTTTTTGATCAATCAAACATGTGATATTCACACAAAAATATCCTAATTTGTTACATATCATCTTGGGGTCATTATAGTTTAAGAAAATGTTAATTTTTTTGTGTTTAAGTAAGTAGCATGATTTAATTAGCAATGTGTTTTTTTATTTATTGTATTCTTTTTATTGTAAGTAGTTTTAATATCTGTAATAAAAATATGTAAGATTTGTGATATGTCTTTACAATAGAGTTCACTTAAAGTTTCTAAATTAGGTTAGGTTAGGTTAGTTTAAAAACCCTTGAAATTATTAAAGACAAATAAATGTTAACAAAGGTAATAAATTAGAACAGTTATTTATGAATAGTCAATACAATGATATATTATTTTTTATAATCCATTTTCTAATACATATAACATTTCTTAATGCACAATATTTCGTATGGTTAAAACAATTATATGTAGATATGTCTTTACAATAGAGTTCACTTAAAGTTTCTAAATTAGGTATACCTTTATCACTTATATCAAAAACGTTTTCGTGTCCACATAATTCTCGCACCCAATCAACTTTTTCTCTACCTTTCACTATGATGCTCCGCTTATCACAGTAGGGCTTAATGAGTCTTCTAAATTCTATGTAATCAATGTGCCCCTCACTCCAAAGGTATCCTCTATTTCTTTCTATCCACTTGACACGTTTCTTTTCTTCCAGAGTCAGAGTAGAGAATGGGTATGGTGGTTTTATTAGAAATATTTGATTGTGCTCTTTTGTGCCGATAACTAATTCTTTTAATATAAATTCATTTTTTTCATTTTTAAAGCCTTGCACATCCACTATGATAGTATCGTTAGTCATAATACTTTTTAACGATGTTACTCATTGGCTTATATTCAAATATGCAATCGTTCAAAATAAGGTACCTCTTGATCTGTCCGGCTCTGATCATGAGATGTGTTTGTCAATCATTGATAAGCACTAACGCACTTATTTTCAGACATTGTTATTAGGATTAACACTCACTCAAGCAATACATAGGTTCAGGTCGAAGTTTACAACTAAGAGTATTGATATCTAATAAATTTAAACATTTTAAATGTCTTTTTTTATATGAAGAAATAACTTGATTAAGAATAATTAAGCTAATGATAAGTTTGTAACATCGTGCACTACTTCATAAAAGTTTTGTTGTTAATGAGGTTGTTTTTGTCATCGAAGACTGCTCAAGACGACCAAGTACCAACCAATATGAATTATCATTTTGATTCAATCTTTATGTTTGAATGTATATTTCTTGCAGTCAGATGATGATGAAATTTCTTTTGTTATATTATAAATTAACTGTCGAGTTCGTTGGTGATGGTTAGTCTTTGCTTTGTTGTAGTACTTCACTCTTACTTCCGCATGTTTCCAATGATCTGATGGTGGGACGTTTCCCAATTTTTTCAGGCCATAGATATCAATATGTATGACATCCCGTCATTTATTGCTCGCCCCACAGTAGACGATTGTAGTGTAGCTTTTTTTTCTTATTCGAAGGTTCTTCAAAAAACTCGTTCAGAGATTCGCTGTCTGATCTGTTTCTCTTCTGGATAGGGTATGGAGTTGCAGATGCGCCCTCGTCATCATCAGATGTCGGATAGTAATAATGTTTGTATGTGTTTTCCTAGCAGTCAACGGTGGTGTTGTCACCAAAGCAAGATGTAAGCTATAACAATGAATACAAAGAATAGTAAGTACAACAATGAATACACATCAACATTATGGAATACACTGAAGGTTGATAGTTTAGACAAACAAGTCACAAAATCAGAAACAAGCATAATGAAAGTATGTAGATAATAAATAATACTCACATCCATATCGGTTGTCTTGACTTGACTTGAGCAGTAGTCTACGTTTTCGATGGCAGTGGATAGCACTTTGTTAGCAAATGCTACGATGCGATTGTTCTTATACTAGTTCAGATCATTAGATGTGTTTGTCAATAATTGATAAAATGTAGTTACACAAGAAAACAAAACTTGTCATGATACTGGAAGCAAATAATTGATAAAATAATGAACAAGGTTATTAAGATTCTGAAAACAAAATTAGTGAAATAGTTGACAAAGTTAATGGCGAGTCATTACGATTGCGGAATCAAATAGTTCAAATTGTTGATAAAGCGTTTCGATATTGAATGAGTAAACGTTTAAGACAAAGAAATATGGTGTTCGCATGGTAACGAGTATCTACTTGTAATAATAAAACATAAGTTAACAAGTTTCATGTCGTTTAACTTGGTTGAAATACAGCAAAGAGAAATGTCATACGTAGTTGATAAGTTTAGGTGCATGAAATAATAGTATGCATCGCCAAGATTTTATTGTTGCAATTGTGTAGACAAGGTCCCGTATTTTCAAAGTGATGACCAAATATGTAGCCTGTAGATAAGATGAGTAAAAGAGAAAAATGCTTTAATTAATTTACAATTCTTTAATATATGTTACAAACATCGTATTTATTAAAACAAAGTTGGAGAAGTGGTTGTTGGAGAATACGATATTCCCTATTCCACATGTCGGTATCGGTATTGGCGACAATTTCGTTGATTTCTTCATCTTCCTCTGCGGTCCAATCCCGCAAGAGGGGGTTGACTGGTGCGGCTTCCATCGGAATCGGCGATGATGGGCGTGAGTAACCAGCAACCAAACGTCCACTATTTCTTTCCTCCACGCATAAGGTGCAATTAACCATCATTCTCAACCCATCGATTTCGAATTCATTATCTGTACTGCTTTGATGTTGAATGCATGGGGTGAAAAATGGTACAAATTCATTGTCCTCGACCATGGACTGCGGTAACAGGTAGTTCATAAAGCATTTCAATATTGAATGAGTATACGTTTAAGACAAAGAAATATGGTGTTTTTACTTGTAATAATAAAACATAATTTTAAACATATTTTTCATACGTAGTTGATAAGTTTAGGAGCATGAAATAATAGTAAATGTACCACGAGAATGACCGATGAAGAGCAGATTCCAAATTTGGAAATAATTTCCATGATAAATTATTTTTATTATTTAGGTACAGAGTACATAGCATTGCTAAAAAACAATTAGCCATGAACGATATGTTAATGAGAAGCATCGGGGAAGGTGATTAGAATCATGTCATTAAGGCCTTAAGTCGAGTGTGTCATTAGCGTCGAGGTGTCATTAACAGGGGTTCATTAGTTAATCAAGTAGGAATGAGTTCAGCAAAAACGTATCTCGGAAACGGTAAGAGATACGAAGCTGGGACCCAGCGCAATCGCTCCAAATGGGGGTGCTTACCTTTTTTTTTTTTTTTTTTTTTTTTTTTTTTTTTTTTTTTTTTTTTTTTTTTTTTTTTAGGCTGTGACGCTGGTCGGATCGAGTTTGGAGAATACCAAAGGGAAGGGAGGAGAGGGGTCTGGGTTGGGGGGAAGTGCGCCAGAACCCACGAATCCCTACTACTCTTGTGACATTTCTTTTTTAAATATAACTTGCTTCCTTAAATCAATCTCGTGAATATTAAGTGTTGTGGTAAAGAGCGTGAGTATAGAGTAACCATCGAGTGTCAAAACTCAATAAAATTCCTTGCACTGTCTTTGTTGGCATAGTCGAATAAAGTAAGCTATGACAGTCCCGTTATATTCTTTTTAAACTTGACAAATTTTAAACCTTGAGATTGGCAAGTTTTTAAACGAGATTTTAAACTTGGCAAGTTCATTTAAGAATGTTGTCAATTCCCAGAGATGACCAATGAACAGCTTTTCTAACATGGCCACCGTTAGGTTTCAACTCTATTGTCGGTGACACCAATTACCCTGAAAAAGACTTCTACCTATACATACATTTTTATAATAAGGGTACACAAGTAAACTGTACATTTATGTTTTTGTTGTGATAACATATCTTTATGGTTTTAAAATAACTTCAATAAAAAGTTGTCACAGCAGGGAGAAGAGGCAACCACAACGTGGGCCCAGCGCGGATTGGTCAGTGCTCATTAGCACTTACCATTCTTCGGATGGAGCCGGAAATATTAAAGTCACATACCTGTCGAAGCTCGGAGCTGAAGCTAGTAAATATTTCGTCCCTCGTCCTATTGACCTGCTCTTGCAAAACTTAGTTAACCTGTGCAATCATAGGCGGTACCACCACCCGCCCCGTCTAGGTCGCTTAGCAGTAACAGTAATTATTCATTTACACATCGCCAAAGATTTTGTTTCACTCCATCGCCAATATATTTTTTCTGTGACGTCGTCACGTAGGATATCAAAACCACGCTTCATTTGTTCCGCAGTGGTGTTTTCTCTAAAAAGTGTATTCTCTGGGAAGCGATTTTCTTTTATTGCCGATGTCGGTAATAAATAAGCTGCTAGATCCAGAGCTGTCTATCGCTCAGCGGGAGGGCGGCGTCGCTGAGCCTGGTTTATCCCGACCGTTCTGATTCTGCCCGGAAAGAACCTCGACATTTTCTCCTCTACGTTACAATCGTTCCTGTTTTTCTTTACTTTTGGGGTGCGATGCTGAATTCTCATTTTTTTTTAAATATGTTTTTTATATCCATTGGACTACATTGTAATTTCTTAGAAACATTTGAAATGACCTATTAGATATAATTATGTAATTGGTCAATGTTAGGCATTAACCTATACAAATAAATCTTGAACACAACGTTCACAAACAAAACAATACTACGTTCCCATTAATTGATGTCACTACTCCACTATGATTTTTTTTGTAATAAAAACTTGAATCTGAACATGAAAAATAAAAAATCACATGTCTTTAGTGGGTATATATTGAATTGACGACTTATTTTAGTTCTACTTGTCAATTAACATACAAAACTTTGTCATGATTCATATAGCTTGATGCATAAAAAAAATCTTACCTTGCAATGTATATCAATATAAGCCAAGTGATTAGTATCCCAAATGGATTAATTATTTTAAGCGAATCGAAGGGCATCCGTACCACCCTGAAGGGCAACAAAAAGATACTTTATTTATAAGGAGTATAAATTTGACTAAAGTTATATCTATAGAGAATTTCTGAATGCTTCAAACGATGCTCCAAAAGGAATATCAAGTTAAACTTTCCGAGCGAATCCCAGCTAAAATCAGACAATCCAGTCTCCACTGCAAACAGAGGGGTGAATAAACGTAGTTACAGGAGTTACTAGCATTCTTTTTCATTGTTTACACATTGATACACTTTTTTCTACATACTATTGGATATAAAGAAGATTTTTATATAGTATTTTATCGTTAATACTTTATTTGTTATTTCTCTTTTTACGATAACAATTCACACATCTAAGTAAAGTAAGTTTGTAAGGAAATTATTTACTGATTTAGGAAAATATTTCCTGACAAATATATTAAGCAATGATATTGCATATGTAGGTACGAGATGTAAAAGTGTCGTATCACGTATCATTACTGTGCTAATTATGTTCTTAGCAAGTTTGTCAGAACAACGAGCATTCAAGTTATATGAGACGCGAGTTTCGAGATTAATCGTGTAAGTAAAATATACCTACTTATCCTGACAATATAAACTTACATTTTTTTCTTTGGTAATTTTGTATTTATTGATGATTTTGATAATAATAATTAACATATTATATACTAACATAGCTTTAAGTTCATTTTTTACTAACCATAATGAGACATTGTTTCTTAATTGAATATATTGAAATACACATGACGCTTATCTAGACACGACGCATAACTACACGTAATAATAACGCATGACAGAATATAATCCAATTTTATATTTGTACACAAATCCATCAAGTGAAATGAAATGAGTAGATCTCATTTGTTTTAGTGATGTATAGTTTTATATCCTCTTCTAAAAGTTTAACATCACACTATGGTATCCTATATTGCGAAGACTCCAGTAATTTCTGAACTCGAGACAAAACAAGTGCTTCGCTAAAATTGCATCCAAAACTATACTGATTAGTGAGAACAAAAAGCCAACATAAGTACGATTTCGATTAAGCATATCATAAAACAGCTTAACTGAATGGAAGACACGAGTTCTTTCAATTATAAAAAGGTGAAGGTATGTATTTTAAGATTCAACTATTCTTAATATTATTCTTAACTAAGTCTATTGATATTTGAGTTAAATACTGATGTACTGAGATCGGTATTTCAACAACAAACTAACATTTTCCAATTAAATTATACTGTAAGAATTACATTTAATATTGAAAATTAATAAATTTGTCATTCTTTGTTGGATTAAGGTGCTGTTTACGTCGTTTTTTTTACTTTAAATTAAACTTTATAATCTACTCTTGGGCAGAACATGTAATCCATTAAAGGATTTCTACAATGCCTATTATTTGCCAGTACCGGTGAAAACGGCTTTATTTATAACCTCACTCTCTTGCCCAACAATTACTTTAAAAATAATACTAGCTTACTTAGTGACAATATGCACATACGCTTTCTGATAATAAACTGGTAGATGCATTTGCGATAATTACATGTATCTCCCTGTGCACTCGCGTGAGATGTTTTATTTTAGTACTGACAGTTGGTCAAAGTAATCATTCTAATATAAATTTAGATAAGAGACTTAAAAGAGAGACCTATTGTTTCTCTTTGTCGCAAGTTATAGAAAAGCAAAAGGAAACATCCTCCCACGGCTTAAGTGATCTTTGCCCGTGGATCGTAGTCCAAACGATGTAGGTCGTACTTGGTATAACTGTGTATTATAAAACAGTGAATGTGTGATGTAGGTTTCTATGCTAGTTCGCTTGTTTGGAGCAAGCGCCATCTGCAATACGAAGAGTTTTCTCGCTTTCAGCGATGTTATTTGCAGCGTATGTGTGTATGTGTCGCCGTGACATTTAATGAATTTTTAAACATATACTAGCGGCCCGTCAAGGCTTCGCACGGGTGGACCAAATTCTTTAAACTTTTTCTATTATTAAATACTTTTCCGTTAGCGCCATCTAGCGTCCGGTAGACGAACTACTTAAGGTTAACGCGTTGCTATGGTAACGTTAACTGATACAATGGAAAAAGAGCGGACAGACAAACACAAACCACTGTGATCTTAGATTATAGATTACATATACATTTTTAATTTCAATTTTCTATTGTATTTCTACACCGTGTGGTGTTCGGAAGAGTAGAATAGGACATTTTGGAAAAGGTCAAATCCACTTTGCTCAAATATAACCACCTCTAACAAAGGTCTTCCTTTGTTAGTCTAATGTTATCTCTTGAAACACCAGGTTTTATAACAATTGGGTCTCTGATTATTTAATACGAACCCCGCTCATTGAATCAAAGATAGCACCTAATGTAATTGAAAGGGAAGTACATAGATTTGAATAAACATGGTGTATGTTTATTTACTTTAACTATACTCTTCATAATAGAATATACAAAGTAAATAAGAGAAGGTTGCGCTTTGCTAGATTATCAAAATGCACATGCTCACATTGAAATAGTAATTAAAGATTATAAGTTCTGATGTAGGTACCAACTCAACTACAACTTCAACCTCATTAACGGCTACGGTGCTTGACGAATTCAGGTAGGTCGAACCATCGTTTTTATTAATTTGTTATAAGTCTTTATCTATCATTTTAATACTTAGTTGATTTCCGTGTTTATAGTATTTTTATGTTCAATATATTTACGATACTAATCGTAATCTATAGTCAATATTATTATTTTCTCTTAATATTGATAAGGTAAAGTACTCTTTCGAATCACATTGCTTTAAAATGTATATTGCTCTACCTGAATATAATATATACATTATCCATAGATATTGTAAAGCATACCCAGATACTATTTAATGAATATAAGTTTCATAAACCTTATCCGTTAATCCTTGCATTCTTTACTCCGTCTTTTGTAGATAGTTTTGAATTAGGTTATTTAAAAATAAATACCAAATGACGTTTTCGATCCCCACAAACAGAGTCTGCAAAAACAATAGAGGATTCGAATCGCAAATTTTCATCCCTCCGATGATTTTCCAAGTTAATGGAACCAGCTGAGCATTGAACCGCTATCGGATCAACTAATGATATTCACCTCCTTGGAAAATCGCTCGCTTCATCCATACACAACGCGCGTTTACCGAAAATTCGGCGAGGGAGTTGCCATGGTTACCAGACAGAGGCTCACATGGACTTCGAAAACTTTAAATTGTATTACCAGTGTGCCGAACGCAAATATCTTCAAAGCCCTTTGTAGGTCCTATCAATCTTTCATGAATCTGTGATATCCAATTTATATTTCCAAAACCTATAAACCTTGCCTTACATTCCAGAACCTTCACAGTTTCAAACTAACTAAAAACATTTTCACAACTAAGAATTGCCAGGAGCTTTCCAAATGGGTACCCATAGACGGTACAATAAGAAAATATCGGTAAATAGAAAAGAGGGAAAATGGTTTCAATAAATATTTTACCAAGCTCCATTCTATTTGTTAATATTACAATGGTTTATTTTCCTATTGATACGAAAAAGCTTGGATTTGCCAAATCTAAAATTGTAAAGATATTTCAGTCGATTTGTGCAAAGAAGGCCCTTTTTAATCCTCAGGAAATGGAATTACAAAATTTGCTGCCATTAAAATCGGGTACGGCAAAGCTAAGAGACAACAAAACACTCGTGAAGAGATCTCGAGTAGAGAGGCGCTCTGAGATCGTATAAACAAGACTATTACTATCAGAACTATGGCGCATAGATTGTGTTAATGGGTTTGTGTAACGAGCTCCACGGAAAAATGGATGAAAATAACGCCAGCCAACAAAAGCAAAGCGATGATTTTGTAAGTTATTTATAGAAGATCGAGATGGGGAAATGAGTGAAAGTATACAACTTATGAAGAGTAGATATAGTGTTCATTATTTTTTGCCTCTTGATAAAAACTTATATAAATGAAATACATTTTAAAAATGTTAAAAAGCCATATTAAACAAATGGATTAGCAACATACTAACTACATTAAATGTAAAAAACACAATTAAATCACCGGCTGCATCAATTAGTATTCGAGAGTGCACAATGCTGAACCAAAAATTGTACCAATATAAAATGAACCACGCTTTAATTGACCCCTACTTTTCATTGCAGTATCAGAACGGATTCAAACGTAGTAGGTTAATAGGGTTACTAAATTCACTTGTTTACAGCTCTTTTTACTGAATCGTTATTATTATTTCTTTCTCAATAAATAATTACGAAGAAACATTGTAACTAAGCAGCAATAACGTTTTTACAATTTATTTCTGCAGCTTAATTTTAACAATGAATAGTGAAAACCACAATTTCACTATAATCCCGACCAAAATCATTATATTGCCGTCAAAAAATTACTCTTTAACAGACTAAAAATTTTATAATTTTATGTCTGTTTTGCATGATATCGCTATTACATATTCCCTATCTTCAGTAAGTCATCTAAAAATAGCCATAACTCTCCTCTGAATAGATTACAATCTCTTTACAATGCATTGAGTAAGAACGAAGATGTTTACATATTTCGGTTTTACTTATCTAACTTTTAGAGAAAATTAGTTGACCTCTAACGCTAAGTCGGTGATACGTAGGACTCATACTTATGTTTGTAATTTTTATTTTGTCGTTAGGGCGATGTTAATATTCTGCTTAAGTGTTTATATTCCCTAAAAAAATTGCTGCGTTAGCTTCTTTTCAGTACTTTTTTATAATTAACTTTGTTACTTTCCTTTTTTTATTATCAATAGGACAAGACGATTTATTTTGTATTTTTTCAAGTGTCTACTGCTCTCAAATATTTTTTTATCATGCTTTGCGTAGCAGCCTTTAAGTAAATCAGCAACCGTATTGATGATACCGTAAAAATGTAACATTAGCTTGTAAGGTGTAGGTATATCTTGTTGGTTGTCCTAATAAAAAAATAAAAATAAAAAGAATCGTCTTAATCTAAACCATAAAGTAATTTAGTATCATTGCCAACACTAGAGAGCATACAATATGTATTTTATATCCAAAACAAAAGCGGTTTCATTCTTGAAGCTACAAACTATTTCGTTGTACTGTACATTTATTAATTTTTAATTCTTTTGTTTGATCTGAAACTCTGCTGTAATGATCTTTATTTGTTCCAATTTCGATCACTCTTTATATTAGGAACGTCTGAAATCATTGAAATCAGTGTCTCACTTAGCAAGACACAGCCCTGAATATAACGAACGGATAATTGGCGCGTGCGAATCGATAGACGGATATCCGTGCGAGTGGTGGGCATGCACTAATTGCCCGGCATGTACCCGGTTTCGAAGTACGCTTGGATTAGGTCCGAGTATTGATTTGTATTGTAGAGAATCGACTATTACCTACATACTGTTTTTTTCTGAAATAATGACATTTATGTTTTACAGTTGTTAAGTCTAAATACATTAAAATAAAGAAGCTCATTCTTATAGAATTCCATACACTTATGGATAATACTTCATTTTAAAAGTTAGCAGAAAACATGTTGGGTAAGATTAAAAAATAAAATTAACCTTTATTGCTGTAAAACCTGTAAAACATTCTTCTAATCTAAGTAACTAAAATTTTAAAATGTTATTCTAAATTATTAGCTTTTGGGTCATTATTTTTAAAAACAGCTTGTGTTTCGACCAGGGATGTTGCGGATATTCGCATCCGCATCCGCAAATGCGGAGGTTCCGCATGGTTTTGGACATCTGCATCCGCATCCGCATCCGCAATAATTATTGCGTATAATCATGCGGATGCGGATGTAAGACAAGCTGCGACAAGAAATAAATTGGGTGGAGCCGGCGAATGGCGCGTGCCGTTGGCACTTGACCTCAACCAATGGGAGCGAAAATCTTGGTTACAAGATCCGACGTGTTTCTTGTTGTGCGTCATTTGTTTATGTAAACAAATCATTACGTGTTTGCATGCGCTGTGGAATAGGTACTTAGGGTAAAGTGTTGAGTAGAGTATATTGTTGTTGTGATTAAATTGTGTGTAAATAATTGTTATATTACCAGGTAAATTTAATTATTTTACACCTGTAATATTTTTTATTTTATGTAACGTTTATCGTTTTATAACAAAATTCTTCATTTTTCCAGCGAGGTTCCCGTTATTAATAGATTTTATAGTTAATTAACAATGTCACCACCAACACAAAGCAATATTTGGAATTATTTTGAACCGAACGTAAAAGACACCGAAAAGGCTGATTGTAAAATTTGCCAAAAAAGCTACTCTCGCAAGGGCCGTACCACCTCGTCTTTAAAAAGTCATTTAAAGTCGATGCACCCAAAAGAATTAACCATGTTGGAGAGCATAAGTAAAGAAAAACAGCTGCAGAAGATCAAATCTGAGACAGGTAAGTTTTATCATATAAAATGTTAATTAATTCGTTTTTCTTGTGGCATTGTTTACTTTCATAGTTTAGTTAGGTTGTTTAGGTAATGTTTCCGCTCATTATAATTATTATTTTTGCCACATAACTACGTCACTTGTGAAGTGATTAGAAAATTAATTGTCTATTTGATAGTGTTATAGAAATTTTATTAAAATCGGTTCAGTAATTTTTGTTTAGCCAAAATTCTAGAAAAAATATGACATGGTACCAAAATAACATATTTCCTTTTTTAGCAAATAATTACGCTAGAAATTTCTTTCTGCATTTCCCAGCATTTCGTTAGTCTTAGCTAGCTGTCTTGATGTTAGACAGTCATTTGTCGGTTTGACATGATATTGACAATTTTTATGTCAGATATAAAACACGTGTGTAAAAAACAACTACGCCTCCGAGCCCTCAGGTGGGATTCGAATCCACGACCAATCGCTATTCGGGCGAGTGCTCTGACCACTGAGCTACCAAGACGCTGGCAAACGTGTCGAATTTTACAAACGTATTTCAACTTCTACTATGAGCTAGTATCGTTCCACCAATGTTGAACGCTAACTGCTTTCAACATAGAAAGTAATATTTTTACAAATATTAAACAATCGATTAAGATGGAACCAGCTATAATTATGTTTTTTATTTAATTTTGCATTCATAATGCAATATTTCTATAAGATATAAAATACGTGTGTAAAAAGCAACTACGCCTCCAAGACCTCAGGAGGGATTCGAACCCACGACCTTTCGCTATCAACGGAGGCGTTGTTGTTTTTTACACACGTATTTTATATCTAATAGAAATATTGCATTGTGAATGCAAAATTAAAAAAAAAAACAGTTCTTATGTCAATTGTTTTTTTGTTTCATTTCACATTTCTTGATCAATAATAATTAAAAAACCCGGTCCCTTTGGCGTTATTCTGTTATATCTAATTTGTATTTTTTGCAATATAATGTAGGTTGGAAAAATTGTTTCTTTTACAATCTAGATTTTGAGTTATTTAAAAAAATATATCGTTTTATAATTTTTATATATTTTATGCATTTTTAATGCGATCTTATAATTTAAATTATTATAATAGAAAAATACTAGAAAAATCGACTCGGATCACAAGTGAATTTCCAAAGTGGATTTCCAAAGGTTGCGGGTTCGTTTCCCGCCTGAGAATTCACTTGTGATCCGAGTCGATTTTTTCTAGTATTTTTCTATTATAATAATTTATAAAATATATCAAGTACACGTATCAAAAATATAAAAGTACACGTACTTAACGTGTACTTTTTGATTTAAAAAATGAAACACGTCCTTTGCTTATTCGTTTCTTTTGTATAGGTGGTTTTTTATTAACAATAATTTTAATTTCATCATCATAAGCCTATAACATCCCACTGCTGGGCACAGGCCTTCCCCATAGATGGATTTGCACACAGTATATGGGAAGAACGGGCTGTAATCCACCACGCGGGCCCAATGCCGATTGGTCGGTTCTAACGATTGCCGAAGCAGCCGGGACCTACGGCTCAACGTGCCTTCCGAAGCGCGGCCGAGCTCGAGATAATAATTTTTTGGTCACCCATCCGATGACCGGTCGCATCGAAAGTTGCTTTACTTTCACTATCGGCGCTGGAACGCACTAACTTCTGCGCCACCGAGCTTCTCTAATTATGTGTGTAATTAATTTGTGTTTATTTTTTTCAGATAAAGTTGTCACTCCTCTTCAAGCAGCAAAAAAACAACTCTCGTTAGAAGAAGTAATTTTAAAAGAAAAGAAGTGGGACACCAATCATTTAAATTAAAAAAAAATTGATAAACTGATTGGCGAAATGCTTGCTCTTCAAAATTTACCGTTTAACTTTGTGGATGGACTGGGTTTTCGAAGGTTAATACAAGAATTAGCACCAAGATATAATTTTAGGGGACGCAATTTTTTTACCGATTTTGTATGCAAAGAATTATATGGCAGAGTTGCCCAAAAAGTTAAAGAATTAATAGAAGAATTTGATTACATGTCGTTTACGTCTGACATTTGGTCGGATCCAAGCTCAAACGCTTCTCTGCTTAGCCTGACTTGCCATGGAATTGCAGAAAACTTTGATAGATCATCGATTATATTGAAATGTGAGACCTTCGATGGCCGTCACACCGGCGACGTAATTTCCGAAAAATTTAACATAATGCTTTCTGAATTTAATATTAAAAAAGAACAAGTGCATTGCCTAATAAGAGATGAAGGATCTAATATGAAACGAGCCGTGCGATTAGCAGCATTGAATGACATAGACTGTACCATTCATAAGATACAACTGGCTATCCGCAGTAGCTTAAGTTCGCAAGAAAACATAAAAATACTCAAACAAAAGTGTAAAAGAATTTCGACTCATTTCAATCATTCTACCATCGCTCAGAAACAACTGCAAACAATTCAAGACAGACTAAATCAACCTCATCTCAAAGTTTTCCAAGAATGTGTAACGCGATGGAACAGTACGTTTTACATGTTTGAACGTTTTTTAAAGGTAAAGGATGCCCTAAGTATTTACATCAATGATAATGAGATTAACCCTATTTTGCCAGACAAATGGAAAATCATTGAAAGTTTTATTGAATTATTAAGACCTTTTGAGGAAGCCACACGAGAACTGAGCAGCTCTCACGCTATTATTTCATCTGTAATTCCAATAATTCAAATGCTTGAAAAAAAAGTTGACGACTATTTAACAAGATCACACGAGTTTGATCTGATTCGACAGGCCGTCACGTCTCTGAAAAGTGAACTTTCAACAAAATTTTCCAGCTTGGGAGAAAACAATTTATACATTATCGCCACCTACTTAGATCCCCGTTATAAGCACAAATTTTTTACACC
Source organism: Calamotropha paludella (assembly GCA_927399485.1). Classification (NCBI taxonomy): domain Eukaryota; kingdom Metazoa; phylum Arthropoda; class Insecta; order Lepidoptera; family Crambidae; genus Calamotropha; species Calamotropha paludella. Next base: position 11,802,723 of record OV656815.1, on the reverse strand, counting down.
GGTGACCGAGGAAAAAATTAAAGAAGACATTTTAATGATGACAAAAATTGAGAATGATGGTTCTGGCTCTCTTAATGCCAATTCCGAAGGGGCTACAAGAATGAGAAGGACGGATTCCACGGAAAAGTATATGGAACAATTAGGACCAGGGACATCAAGTTTTGTCAGAAAGCCAAGCTTAAAGAACGACCTTGCTATGATGCTAGATTCGTCAAGTGAAGATGAGAGTCAAGAAATTTCAGAAAATGGTAGCATTGAAGCTGTACTCAAAAAGGAATTACTTTCGTACCGCACTAAAAAAAGAGTCAATGTGGATGAAAATCCCCTTAAATGGTGGAGTGTTCATCGAGAAGAATTTAAGGTATTATCACCAATAGCACGAAGATTTTTATCCACTCCACCAGGCAGCGTTCCTAGCGAACAATTATTCAGTAGCGCGGGTTTAATTTATGAGCCTCTGCGTAACCGGCTTGAATCAGAGAAGGCGGCAATATTACTTTTTATTAAGTATAATGCACCTATTTTTAACTTCATGTATTAATTGTAATTAATAAAAATGTTAACAATTACACTTTCATTATTTTAATTCTTAAATCATATACTTTTTATAACATCTTAAACATCCGCATCCGCATCCGCGGATGTGAGACTTTTAAAATCCGCATCCGCATTCACATCCGCGGATGTGAAAAAATCGGCATCCGCAACATCCCTGGTTTCGACATAGGCCTCCTCTAAAGATTTCCATTTTTTTCTATCCTTTGCAACTCTGGTCTATTCTGTACCAGCCATCCTTATTAGATTATCTTCCCATTTTTTCGTTTGTCCACCTTTGTTTGTTTTACCGTCTCTTGGATACCACTCTGTTATTATTCTGGTCCATTTCTCTTAACATATGACCAGTGCATTGCCATTTTTGTGTTCGATATACAGAATGAGCCTGTTTGAATTGACTTCTGTTTTTATTTCTGTTAATTTTAACTTATCTTTTGTATAAACTCCAATGACACTTCTTTCTATACTATTTGACAGACGCTTAGTTAATATGTTAAGGTTTTCGTTAGTGTCCATGTTTCACTACCATATGTTAATCAGGGCAGAATATGTATTCTGCCACGCTTAACATATGGTTGTCAAACACCTGTGTGTTATAGACTTTTCCTTTATCCTTTATTGGCATATCTCTATCCTTCATAACTTCACTAAGTGACCAGTATCTCTTCCAAGTATCGGCTATCCTTCTATCGATTTCTTTGTCCATGGCTTTGTTGGGCGATATAAGTTGTCCTTAGTAGAGAGGCAGGTAGGTAAGATTATGATATTTTGAATAAGATATTTGTTATATTGAACATTTTTTCAAATCTTTGAATTGAACATTTCTTTCACCTATTTCTTATGTAAATGTAAAATAAAAATCAGTTCTCATAATTTTTAACATATTAGACTTGAATGTTTGTTTGCAATGTCGACAATGTCAGAAACTACAGATCAGTTTCCAAACTATGTATTTTGGTAAAATTAATCGTTTATAATCTTTGTATACTTATATGAAACGGTAAAGACTGAATTAACAGGATGTCCTGACAGTCATGTCATCAACAGAGGTAAACAGATGAATTTAATATAAATATACCGTCTACATTATATTTTGTTGGGATACCCGCCTAGGTCCTTTATTGTTTTTTATTTTCAAAAACTATATTGAGGTATATTTTCACGAATCATAGTATATTATTTTGTTTAACAGATGATATATCTTTAAATAAATTGCACCTCCATCTAATGTGTACGACGTTTAGTCTACTGAAAAGCGAATAAGCTCCTCTAAATGGTTGGTCACAATATTCTGAAGTAAAATGCTTCCCCACTATATATTTTCAAAGATCATAATTTAGAAAAACCGGTTACATTGTACCTAGAAGTTATTTATGACTCGTAGCTCCAGTTAAGAACCATGTTGACGCAATCGTTAAAAGATTCTCTAAAGCATTTGGATTTGAAACGCGATTCTTCAAGATTTTTATTAATCTTCGACTTTTCTTTGTAAGGGGTATATTTGAGTATGGATCGTACGCTATAATAAATGTATTGGCCGTAGGAATAGACGCAAAATAAGACTTACAGTTATGCAAGATATTCCATCCTCTTCTGTATAAGTGGCGGGAGTTAGCGAATATTACTAAACTTTTCAATGTTATTAATAACAAAGTTGACTGTCCTGAAATTCTCTCTATGATTTACTTCAACAAAGAATTATATACTTTATGATTTTGAGTTCATTCAATTGAGTGTAGAGTGAATTTTTGATTTTTGAGCAAAACATTCCTTTAAAGTATTAAGCAAAACATGATTAAGTTTATTTTGTAAGTAATTTCTAATTTACATTTGCATACTACATCCCCACCGAATAATAATTATTTTTGTCTGTTATTCATAAGCGATTATTGGCTACTGGTGTATCAACACTTATTACATTTAATTACTAATTAAGCGTTTAGTTTCCTAAAATTAAATTAATAAAAAAAAGAAACTGAGCTTTGCAAAACCACAAAGCAGATTCCCGACTCTCTCCCGAAATCAAATCTCTTTAGAAAATACAATTTAAACCACAAATATTTGACATTGGGAACGTTTTCGTGAAACTTTATATTAGGTATATTAATAATACATTTATAGTGAGTAGTTTCAAGTTACTCTTTCTTTACAGTAAGTTTTCATCCATGGAGTTGAATGGAAGTTCTAAGCTCTGTGAGGTTTGTATGATTCTAAGCGGTTTACCAATAATCGTTCGATAGATGAACCGTTCGCCAATAAAATCTTTGATGTATAACTTTTAACTCAAAGAACAGTCGGCCCACTAGGTTAATGGACGGATATACAGATAACCTTATGTATCAGGTATTCATAATTTCCTACATAAATAACCAATATTCATACAGTTGGGTGCATTTCGATTTCTTATGTCATAATATGCTCGATATTTCGTAATTAATAATTAAATTATTCGTGAAAGATTATTATCAAATGAAGTATTCTAGATTCCATATATGATATTTAATATTCATTCGTTTGTCTTGACATTTATTGGTTTACGATCTTAATATTTATTACAATTGAACTCAAATTTGTATAATATTTGACCCACCGTAAGTGTGAAATTGGTTTTACGCTGAGGGCAACTATTAAATACCTGGTGAGTTTATAATTTAGAAAAAAAATAATTAAAAATTATATGGTAGGTTTCAGTAACATTACTTACTAAAATAACCCTATTAAATCAAAATAAAATAATTTATCGAAGGATCTCGGTGACACAGCGGTTAGCGGGTTCGACCTGTTATTTCGGAGGTTAAACAATTTTTGATCAAACCTTGCTTCCGACACGGCACTTTAGGGCGTTGGTCCCCATTCTTCCTGCGGTGTATACATCTAAAGGAAATGCCTGTGCCCCTCCAGTGGGGGCATTAAAGGCTTGATGGTGAAGATAATTTCACAATTTTAATCTAAACAATGAAATGAACGCGGCTGGCTGTGAGTTCAAGTTCTGTCTGACTTCTGAGACCAGTTGAACTTTCTCAAATTACAATTATTTAGATATAAAAATGTAGCAATCATTAGAACTATCTATTATCTAAACACCAACTTAATAAAATCTTTCTTCATGGATTGTTGGATACTTGTAAAAGTATTTCATTCGATAATGAAGGTTTCAAGAGGTACTTAGTTACTTGAACCATTAAGAGAGGTATTCTGCTGTGTTATTACAGTTGGAATATTACAACGGATCTTTCAAGGTCTCGGTAAATCTACCAGAAGATCTTTCGTCCAGATATGGGTTCGAGTCCCGCCTGGCTTCTGAGAAAATTTGTTTTTTTATAGTAAAAAATATTTAATATAATTGAAATAAAGGACTTATCATTTCACTTATTTCAATTATATTAAAATATTTGAAACATGCCTCGTGGCAGGTCAATTTAAACATAAGATTGTAGTTTCAAATTTGTGACAATGACAACCAATAGTCCTTTTTGAAATATTGAGGAAAACAAATGCATTTTGTAATTTAATAAACTTATTAATTAAATTTATTATATTATAAAATTAAATACAGAAATAAACAGTAAAACTTAATACTGCATTCGCCATACATTTGGTGAAAATATAATAATTAAACAAGGGCTCAATGCTCCAACAGGCATTTTAACGCGATTAATCAATGTAAAAACGAACATTTTTCAGAAAAATAACTTTAGAGAGTCTATTTATAATAATTAAAACGATTCTCAGTATGAACATAAGCTATGGAACTCAGAATATAAGTTAGAATAAACAAAACCCAAAAAGTTATCAAAAGCTGCCACATGCACAATTGCCTTGTCTGTTTGATAAGTTGATTGTAGGAAATCCAAACAAGGCAAGCACTAATTGCTCCATCCTACCGTAGTAGCTTCGTATCAACACGCCGATGAAAAATGGCCTTGTTTTGTTAGTCTATCCACCCAGCAAATAGCTTTTGACACTAAATCGTTTATTTTTTGATAGAATGAGTTCATGATACTTCTTTTTAAAATATACTTAAATAACTTCACAGTCATAGGCCGATTATTTTTGTAATTTCTAGGGCGTAAGCCCAAGCAGTAGATAAAACAACATAGAGAGATTAGGCAGTAAACTACCAGGCTGGCTAACCATCAACCTATCAAATATAAGACCTAGTAATAACTACATAAAGCAAATAAAAAACTATCGACTATAAATACGAATTTGATATAATGTTAACAACAATGGGTGCAGCCATGAGCAACGGCTTATCCAATAAAGTTAATTAAATTCTTTATGTATTAAATTTAGTATGTCAACGTAATATTATATTTTCTGGAAATGATTTGTGCTTCTACTCATAAACTTCACAATTTGCACCATCTTTGTAAGCATTTCTGAAATTATAACTTAGTAAAAATGATATCAAATAGATTCTTATTTTAGCAAAAATAAGATGACGTTAAATAAAATACACAAAGTTTAGAATACCCTTATATAAACGCTTAGGTGATGCCTAATTTAGAAGTTTTTTTAAAGTTCACGATGTTAGCTTCACAGCAACGAGAAACACACTTTCGACTGAACTTTCAAGAAGGCTTCTTTAAAACAATAGTCGAAAGTGCTGCAAAAGGAAGCTAAGCTCCTTTGGCATATCTGTTTGAGACTATAAACTCCAAATATGATTAGAAAAGTCAGGATAAATTCTGTATAATAGAAATAAAATTTCAGCGTTTGTTTTAGTTCAGCGGCGTTTAGTTATTTAAACTAACTTGTCGTTGTCCGTTAGGATACCTTTAAAACAGAAATTCGTTAATAAATATTGTACAAGAAACACATTAGCATGTTAGCAATGTAAAAAATACTAGCTTCTGCCCGCGACTTCGTCCGCGTGGAATACTTACTTTGGGGTAACACTAACTTTAACCCGCGACTTCGTTTACATAGACGGTGAAATGTTATTTTAAAACTGCGATTATATCCTAAGATATTCAGATGTAAGGGCAATTTTGTTTTAAATTAAATACTTGTGATGAATAACGTATTTATTTGAATAAGGATTAATATCATGTTTATGAAAACACCATCGCAAATAATGCATTATTTTAGAACAAATTTGGTTAGCATAAAAAAGGTGATAGGGAGCCAACCTTAAAAGATATAAATATGCTGTCGCAGATTTTTTTTTAGAACTTTTAAAGGGGAACAATTTTGGTCATACATGATTTTTGCGAAACTTTAATCGATTACGCAGCGCACGCAGCGGAAGCTCTCAAAAGAAAAAAGCACCCCCCGCTTTTGAAACATTCTTCATTGGTGCTCCGCTCTTATATAAGGAGTTGGAATGTCAGGATTAATAATAAATCATGCGCGAGTAATGGGTAAAAACCCATTGTTTTATTTAAAATGTCTTATAACATAACTGTTTAAAAGTATTTTCTTATCGACTAAGAATTATAATTCCAGTTTGGGTTGTCCTATTGACAGGTGCTACGCAACAGTTGCGATTATTTTTAAATCACTAAAAACGAGAATATATTATGTTTATTTCTTCCTTCATTATTTTCAAAGATTGACGGCATTTCCCGTATCTTTGGTACGTTTGGCAACCCTTACTGAGAACTTTGAGTCTGATATCTTATTCTAAGCAGACGGCTCTCACAAGACGTAAGGCTTTGTCACTGAAATCTAGCAACGACATCTTAGAAACACGGTTAGAATACTGTTCAGATATTCTAACTACATGTTTGTATGTATGAGATTTGGCACATCTCAACGTTAATTATTTATGTTTTGTGAAGTTTTAAAGCGTTTCTAACAGTTGTCATATTTGGGTATCGCTTCCAAAAACACGGTCTAATTCGGTAACTCATCCGTTAAAAAGTAATGATTTTAATAATTCTTAAGGAAGGATTATTACATTAACGATAATTTATTTTTTGTAGGTAAAAAAATATTGTTTAATTATTCTTATTATTTTATTTTTTTCAATTTAAAATAGGCAATAAACAGGAACATCTCACTTGGCAAATTGTGAACTGAACTTTAGCAACTTTATTTATTCAACAACATTTTTGAAGTGAAAACTTCTTGGCGCGTTGGGCATTTTTTGAGATGCGAAAAAAACATTAAACACGCTACTGTTAGTGTATATTATTATTTTTGCAAAACATATTCATATTTCTTATCAACTAGCTTTGAATGTATTTTATTTATTATTGAAACATATAAAATAATTGCTTTTTCTAACAATTTAAATGCAAAAATCAGAATTTTGTGTATATTCTCGAAACTCTGGGTGTGATACCTTCCGAGGTAAATTATTTGCAACGCATTTTCTCCTTTGTTGATTGTTTGGATTACTGCCCCTGTAAATAGCAGTGTTATCGAATTTCTATATTGATAATTAAAAAATGCGAGTTTAAAAGAGGCTATATTTGCAAACAGATTGAAATCGAGTTTTATATTATTTAATCTGATATTATATTTTCTTTTATCAATAGAAAACACAATCGCAGTATATGTAAGTATTGGATAATTTGATGACAATTTTTATCTTTTTATTACAGGTTTGCTATCTCACGATGGTGGTTGAAACTTACAACAAACACATTTCAATACAGATGTATGCCCGAAAGAAAGATAAGATACAACAAAATATGTTCAATAAGACCAATTTTGTCGTTTATAAAGAAAAACTGCACGAAATTGGATTAGTTTTCACTTCTGTCGGCACTCCGGGAGTGCCACTGTTTTTTTTAATAAAAAAACAACGCATCATGATAAAGTATATTAAAGCAGATAAAACAGCGTTAAAACGTTGAATTTTAAACCCACAAATAACGGGAAAGAAAAACATTTCAACGGCCTTTTCAAGCACTGCTTGGACACTTTGATTACTGAACAAAATCTAGTAAATATTCATTTTCGACAAGAAGAACAGAATACATCTCGTAGAGGACATATACCCTGAAGTAACACAAGGCTCATATAACATACACCAACGAATCCTAAAGCGAGTGTATTCTCTGAGGATCTTAACATACTCATCGCATGTCCCCTAAGTGCGTACAACACCGTTTTCCAAGCTGAGTGTATGGGCATTATTTTGGCGGTAAGATCGATAGCAGCACGGGGTAAAGAGATGTTACATTACAATCCTTTCTGACAGCAAATCGTTTCTACGAGCTCTGTTTGTCTGCCGTTTCACATCACGATAGTTAGATATAATATAGCCATCCAATGGATGGAAGATCGTAGTGGGTAACGAGGGAATGATCCAGCTTGAAGTGTTCCTATAAGGGCTGGGTTAATTTATTTATTCAGTACTGCCACATGGTACATATTAATTAATTACAAATCAAATATAAGATTTGTTTTGGGTGTGAGGCGTACATAACATTAATTATATCGCAAAATCAACATGACTAGAGTTAAACAAGTTTGACAGCCTTCAGACTTAAAACAAGCGTAAAAGACGTCAATTGCGAAAAAAACCCTTATAGAAAAAGATATAGAGAGCTGTAAACGAAAACTGTGGAAATGAATTTGAGAAAATATTATCCCAAGATATTTTTTAAAATACTAGTCTGTTCAACACACACATTGTACATTAGTGCGCAAATCGAAATAATAAAACATACCGCTCCAATTTTAACATAATTCTTACCTTGTAATAAATACATACAAGAAACAATTATCTTATTTTTGGCAATAATTTAAACCCTTAGCAATTCGGACATAGAACCGCTTGCTTATTTATACAGGATCAATACAAACCTATCACCACGGCAACTAAAACATTCGCACTCAAGTGGCACAGGTGGCTGTTTAAGCAAGTATTGTAATACAGTGTTAAAGTAGACACCGTGAAAATAGTAGATAGTAGTAGAAAATAGTAGAGTATGATACCCCTTTCCAAATTATGAACCCATACAAAATAAATCATTATGTAACGATGGAAAAACACGTTTATTTTAATCGTTTCTGTTAAAGTATTTTTAATTAAGATACTCTAACAAAACTGATAATTTGCTTTCACCATTTTTTATTATAAATTCGTTGGAAATGCTCTCTTTTACTAAGTTCTATTTTAATAATCAATTTAACGAAACAGAATAAAGATTATACCTGAGCGGCACAAAAGTTTTAAAGATAATGATACATGCATAAGACTAACATCGGTTACCTGTACACCATACATCATATGTCAAAATCATACCTATATCTATAAGACATAAAATATGCCTATATAAATCAACCACGCCTCCGAGCCCACAGGTATTTTATATCTAATAGAAATATGGCATTGTAAATGCATAAATTAAAAAAAAAACCTTTATCTGTTTGGATGATTTGAACTAGCGTGGTGGATTAACAACCGTAAACACTTAAGAGTGCCATAAAAGGCGAATTATACTGGAGGTGATCACTATACACCTCTCGTAGTACAAAGTAGGCAGCATCGTTTCAGCAACTCGTCTACCAGGCGTGGAGAAAATGGCAAAATTTTGAGGAGGAGACGGTCGCCACTGTGGATAGCAATAATCCTACGGTTACGTTACGTGCAATATGAGTTTTTTGGCTTTTTTTATATACTCGTATATAACTACATTTTTAACACTTTTAACAAAGTTAATCTGTGACTAAAAACTAAGGATTACAATTAAAGAAGGTGAAATTCGCCTACCTTTAAGTCGTCATCACGAAACATGGCATGTATATTTTTTATGTTGTTTATATGACAACATGGTTTTACCGAGCTGGTCTGATGATGAAAATCGTAGGTAAGAGATGGAATTCTGGGTTGCTTACTAAGAATCACGTCTTGTTTATCCTTGTTAGATTTGTCTTGAGATAAGACTTGTTTTTTTCACTTGATAACGAATTCCTGATGACAGAACTGTAAGGTAGCCAATAATTTTTAATTGTTTGTCAGTGCAGTTCAGTTTAGATAAAAGCATGTTTATTTGGTTTATTATAGTATTATTTTATTTAAGGTTATTTATTTTAGACGAGGCCGCTATTTTATAACAAAAGAAATCTTTCTAGGTTCGAAATCTTTTAAGTGGCTTGAATATTGTATGACAAACCCTAAATCAACTTTGATTGCAGCAGAATGGTGTTGAGATAGATTACTGTCTAATTTGCCCCACTTCGAAGCTTTTTACAGAAATTAGCCCGAAGGCTTAATGTTGAAGGTACCTAATGACTTTAGTTTTCATGTTAACGATCCCAACTTTCTTTCAAGACGATCAAAGAGAAGTTGAAAAAGTTTTTATCCATCGGATCCTTTTCTGTTCAATAAGAATCTTTACATAGACAAATGCTCGTTTGTATATTGGTATGTTTTCGTTGTAACTTGATTGGGTTAAATTTTGTTCAGTTTTATTCTGGAACAGTTTTGAACCAGATTTCCTTAAAAATGTTAAAATAGAAGACTTTATGCTGTGCCCAATATTATTGGCAAAATAAAAACACTGTCTTCGCTGACTCGGCCAAGTTGTAAGAATCAGGGAAGATCGTATCACAAAGAGAGATCATCCTATTGATCGCCCTAAGTATGGTTAGAGAGGCTATGAATCAGACTGGCAATGTGTCAAAACTATTGTCAGAGACATTTTTTAGTCCTGTCAAGACTTTATAAACATGAAGTCAAAGAGACATCTTGGCTTGGCTGTATGTTTCATATGTTGAAATATGATGTATAATCTGTTTTGAAAAAGTAAAGTTTTCACACTATGTATCATATCAGATTCTTAGACCAAAGTAATGACAGAATTCTAATTTATTTGCCAATCAAATGCCTTCAAATAAAATGTTTTCTAAGTCTTCGTTTTTTTATTTTTATTTGGTATTTACACAAGTAAGTGCATGTGTGTATGATGAGTTGAAATTAAAAAGTGCTTTACACTATTTGAAATTTGGTTAATAAATGTGAACATGAACTGATTAATTATTTTTTGAACATATTAGATATTTGTTTTTTTGTACTTAAAGTATAAAAAAGGAAGGAGACTGTGAACAATGAACTTTAGTAAAGCTATCGAGTGAAAACCAACATTTTATTAAAACGTTTTAATAAGCAAAATGTAACAAATATTTAGCTAATGATTTTACACATAAAATAAGTTTAATTTTCCATCAAATATTGATTAAATTATTCTTTATATTGGCACAGTAGTTATGTAAGCTTGATAAAACACATGCCAACAGCTATTGCCAGTAAACAAAGTTGAACAATAAACCTTCAGTTAACACCCTATTTGCATACAGATTTCGAGACCGATACTTTACAACCGCGCCTGCTGTATGAGTTAATCCACACTACTTCGGTCCATATTTCCTTATACTAGCATAATGCTTAAGCTGCCAACATTCATTACTTGTTATTCAGTTGTAGGTTTATGTTAAAAACGGAAGGCATATTTAGATTCCTGCACATCTTAAACACAAGGTTAAAAAAAATAATATTTTAATAGGAAGACACTTAAATTTTTGTGTCCCATGTAAAAGACATAAAGAATAATTATTAATATGTCATAGAACTACTATGAAAATACATCTGTATTTTAAGTATCTGAAGTTTTATTTTAAGCAGATAATCTATACATATAAATAAAATTTAAGTGTCTGTTTGTAATATTGAAATAACCGTTTTTACTACATGCATATGAATATATATACGGTACATACACCAAAATAACATTTTTTACAATTTTTGTCTATCTGTCTGTCTGTTTGTTCCGGGTAATCTCTGAAATGGCTGGACCGATTTTGACAAGACTTTTATTGGCAGGTAGCTGATGTAATAAGGAGTAACTTAGGCTACTTTTATTTTAGAAAAAATCTTTTATTTTAGAAAGATAAAATTACTGTGCCACAGCAACGCGTGGCTGGGTCAGCTAGTATAACATAACTAAAGAATTTTCATTGAATTCCAGTCAAAAAGTTTCGGATTATAGTCAGTTGTGAATACAATGGATAGTATTATAGACATGAATTTAATGAAAGGGTTCGTTACTACGAACGCTGTTTAGTCCAAAGCAAGATAACTTCCTAATTGTATCGTCGTAAGCTTATAGAAACTACTCAGGAGCATCTCATAACAGTCATAAGAGGAGCGACGCCTTCTTATATGGTCCAAGTAAAAAATGAAGGCTATACAATTTTATAATAAAGTAAGAGCGTTTTGCAATTAATGAACGTTCGTCTTTCACCACAAAGATATTTGTATTCGCTTAGAGCCGCTTTAGTTTACAAAATATAATTTATGGTAAGGCTTCTTTGTTTGCAAGAGTTTACTTACAAAAATATAGTAAAAATAATATATACCTACGGTAAAGTTTTTCTTTCACTCTGTAACATACCCTAGTCTAAATCAGAAATCATTTAGTTGCTGATGATGCGGCATAAGTGTTGTGGTGTACTAATACATTAGGATCGCGCATATAGCTTGTCAACAACATGCAAAGGACATTGTTCATTTCTATGGGCGGTTTGTATTACAAACAGTAAAACTATTTAAGTTTGGAAGTTTATACTACCAAGAAACTACTTAACGTATTTGTTTCGTGTCAATATTCCATTTTTTTTGAGATATGTTTAGGATAGTGACTTGACAAACAATAAAAAACCATTTTCTTACATATCTCTGTTATAGTCTATTGATAGTTGTTACTTCGTTTTTTAGTTTCGCGTAAAGCAAACATGAAATAATAACAATGATTTGGAAATAGATCGCAGGAAGTAATTAATAAAAATTATTATATGTAAAAGTATCATTATATATTATAATATTACTATCGACAATACTATACCTAATATGTAGGCATGCAAATGTTTTATGAAATTATTAATAATACGTTAATAGTGAGGTTAAGTCTTGGTTAGTCTTTGTTATTTATTATATCAATATATTATTAACGTTAATGTTAATGACTTTATTCTCTCTTTGTTCATAATTTCAAACAGTGCTGAAATTTAAAATTATTCATTTATTACTACTCAAAACAATAATGACTATTGCCTTTTCCCTTTGTTTCTTACAATTCTTTTAGACTGTACCACGTTCTTTGAAGCTGTTTTTGTTTTCTACTAGCATTTCTCTTGTACTTTACACCAAATCCTTAGCGGTGATCCTATTGTACCACTATCCGCCGAGGGCTGAGCAGGCACGCTAAAAGCATGTTGTCTTCACCAATTTGGCTCCGCGTCGCGTCTCGCTGGATGGCTGCCTGCCCGCTGATATAATTTGCCCTTTCCTCACTATGAAATATTAGAAAGGTTCTCTGTAACGTGACGTGAAAGGAGAATGGAATATTTTATGTGGTTTACGTGGGTTTCTGGCCTTAATATGTTGGAGAGATGGTGGCCTTAAAAGGATTGGATGTGTATTTCCATCTTTTTGATTTAGTAAAGTACGTTGATTTAATCTTAAAGGAATTTAGCAAGTTAGATAACAAACACTGTCACTGTCACTGAACTTTTTATAAAGTCTAAATAAATATTTTTTTCATATATTTTCGCGCCTATCACACATTAAAAGAAAATACTTAACCCCTTAATGTATGACGCGCTTATTCTGATTTTTAAATAACAAAAACTAAAAAGGGTTTTTTGCGCATAATTTATATTAAAACCTGACGTATCGACTCCTTTACAGGAGCCATGATTGCAGGATGACTAAGGCAATGGTCGTTATATATTTTCTACTACCTTCACAAAGTATATTAGTTATGAACGTGCCTGTAATCACAGCTCTAGTTGAGGAGTCGAAACGTCAGGATTAAATATAAATTATTCGCAAAAACCCAAAATAAGTTATTTTATTTAAATGTGTAAATTGCGCGGAAGTGTAAGAACTAAATTCTGTAGGTTTTCTTTATATATTTATCCTTGAAGTTTTAACTCCTTTATAGTAGCCGTGATTAGAGGATGACTATCTATCTTACACTTATTATTTACAGAAAGAGCTCACTACATCACAAGTTCTTGCGTTGTGTGTCTATGTTCAAAATTTTAAATTGTTAATAAGGGGATCTCAAGCTGGTGGAACGCTTCAAGTTCATCTTTATTGCATGCGAGGGACAAAAGTATGTGTTGCTTTTCGAGACACTGTGCCTACGATTAATCGATAAATCAAGATTGCTGCTGTTTTGAATATCTAGGAAAGCTGTCGTGATATCGAACTAAAATTTCGTAGGAAATTATATGTTGGTATGTATGAAGTTGATGTTATCAAGCTTCTAGATTTTCACGTGTATTTTTTTTACTGGAATAAAATGATGGTTGCATGTGTTAGATTGTTCTTTTTAAAATGAAGAAAGTGTGATTTTAAATTAATGACAAGTTGCCGAATGAAAGCATTTGTGGGTTCAACTAAATTACTGATCAGGCTTGAAGTGAAATAAGACCAAAGTTAACTTAAAACAAATTTATTTAAAACTACTAAATAATATTCTCATTATTAAGGTTGAATAAAACCACAAAAAATCAAATAACAAAAGTTCTGGTCACTATTTCTTTCATTGAAATTATATTTTAAACTATAAACACACTAAATAGCTATCTATACAGATGAAATAAAAATATCAAACGTTTTAACTTTAATAAGTTCCTTATTGATGCAACTTGGCGACAGTAATTTCTTTGGCGAAATAATATAATACTTAACACGTTAGCACAGTAATAAAGAAATAATAATTATAATTAGTACTTAATTTAATATTTCCGCTTTGAAAATTTTCAAGTATTATTATAAATGGATATTCTCTATGATAATGCTGATTTTTACCTAAATACTATTTATTTGCTAGCCCCTTTTTTATAGACAATACGTCAGAAGATAGTCAGTTTTAAACATGTAAGAAAGAAAATCAACTTTAATCGATATGGAAACATATTTTACTATATAATTTAAGATATATCTTCATAATTTACGATGGCTTTACTGAGCTACAAACGCATAAGACTCGAAAAACACTTTTTTCGGCTAATCATCATAAACTTGTAAGCATAGATAAAAGAAGTCAATAAATAATATGCGGATAGCCAACACTTGTACTTAAATAATAGGTAATTATACTACGGCTTGAAACAATGCTTATTATACAGACAAATATATACCTGCCAGGATTCGAACCCAGAACCTTCTTCTTCTTCAAAAGTCTTCAAAAGTAAGTAAATTTCACAAAATCAACATATTTAATTTTTTATTATTTAATTGTATTAATTTATTATTATGACTTAAAACTCAAAATAATAGACTATATTTAGACGTTGAATGCCAGAAATTAACCAACACTATCAGCTCACGTTATAAGTTATTTTTTGTAAACTGTACAGCATTAACTGATGTTATGTGTAACCATTGTAATATTGTAGAAAAAATAATCCAATATTTATTCAATACATTTTTATTACATACTGGGTGAGAAAATATAAGAGGATTCTTAACAGAGGGTATTAAACTCTGGTGTCGCATTTTTATAAATTTACAGTTACAGTCAGTTTATCGCAGATACTCGTATTATCTTTACCTGTTCTATTCTTTTTATTGCATTCTCATCCGCTGGCTCATAAATAATAATAATATTTACTAATGTAAATTGCCGCGTCTACAACTGAGACGAATATTAAAAAAAAACTGGGTTCAAATTATAGAGTAATTTCAAAAATACTAAGGATTTTAAGTAAATTTAAAATCAAATTTATTATTACATTTCTGTGGCTAAGGTTTGATTTATAACTTATCATATTCTTTTATTCTCAGTGTTAAAATTAGATTTAAGTTCCAGTGAAATAAATGAATGATAGTTCTTTTTTGTGCAAGAAGTCTATACCATAATATAATTTAGATAGCATGGCTTTTGGCTAGTTATTGATAAGGAAAAGGTTTAATGATTGATTTGAAATAACTAAAAATAGAAAAATGAGAACAAGTTTCCAAATACAGTAAGTGAAAAAGTGAAGACTATCAGTTCACAATGAATGGCGAGCACAACAACTGTACAAAATAGCCACACACCGATTCCCCATCTGATAACATCCCCTCTCATCCTTAACGGTTGGATATTTGTCCCCATTGTTATCAGCTACAAACAGTTTCTAACCATTGGTACTGTTATGGGTGAAAATATACGGAATGGTCGTTTGAACGCTTTCTGGTGAATTGATATCAAAATATTACATAATTGTGCAAAAGAAAACTATATCGAAAAAGCAATTGTATCTTACAAAGCATATACAAAAAAATTGGTTTCGGACTCATTAATATAAAAGTAATAATAAATAATTTTGTTAATCATAAATATAGTTTATGTTTTGAATTCTAAAATAGCTTACTCATTAAGTTTACAACTCAGACTATTGAAAATTCCTATATTAATGCTCAATTATTTATATTAAAAAAATTAACGTCTTGTAGCAACTTATTATAAAGTAAATTGCACATACATTTGCAGTTCTCTGGGTTTATTTTCTAAAAATATCTTTATACTGAGTGTAAGGCATTAGAAAAAGAAACTTATATTTACATAACTTGATATTTTGCCCAGATTGCTTCGTGGTCCCAAGCAAGGAGCTTCGCTTCGTTCCTCTCTTCACTCGCTGAGCTGCGCTTATTTCGATGTCAGTCACAATTTTCTAAATATTCAACCACGGAGTTAGTGGAGAAATAAAAGCTACAAGCTATTTCCTAAGAAAAGAAAAAGTAACTTCCCACATAATCATTCCAAAGGGCTGACCCTGGTTTTTCTTTTTTTATTATACATATATTAAAGTGTCTTTGGACATTCTAAAACATTTAAGTTACACGTTCAAAATAATAAAAATATAAACTTTCTCCAAAGTAACAAGGAACGCAAAGGTAACACTTTTAAAACAATTTTCTTGTGCTTCCACTAATACTTGTATACAAATTTAATGCAGCAAACGCTCCTAGAAAGAGCTCAGCAGAAATACCGCAAACTTTCATGAGATTACTTCAAATAAATGAGCCTATCACGGCCGAGAATTACTGAATATGTTTCCACCCTTTACTCGTCGTTATGTGAACGAGGGATATTATATCAAAGATGGAAATGCTTTAAAACTTTTACACTTTATCTTAAAATATATTGTCAGAGATTTGAGTTTGTGCACCAGTTTAGACATATTTAAATATCGTAAAAACATTTTTTTTTTCTCAACAGGTGATTTCATTACATACCTACATGCTTTACAGATGGAACAAAGACATGGTAAATTTTTTGATCAATAGAGTTCATATTGGTTGCGATTTTGATATCCTTTTATTCTCAAATTTTCTTTTCTTCATATTTAAAACGTAAAAAATATAACATATTCCTCATATTATCACGATGTTTATTTTAAAAAAATAGAGATTTTTTTTATACTTTTTAAAGGTCATATATGAATAATTAATATTGTTTTTATTCAAAGCGTTTATAATCCTATGATTGCCTGCATACCTATTATAATAACATATTTTATTTGTAACGAAGATAGTATGATTTTAAAAAGGTGACAGAATTAAATGACAACGATATAAATAGCAATGGTGATAAAGACAATCCTTTCGCCAGTAATAACATTGACTATGAAATTTATGATCGCTTTGGATAGAGCAGTGGCTAACTAGAAACTTTCTGGGTTCAGTGTAATTGCTGAACTTTGTGCGAATATCACCGCCAAAGTCTATGGTTGTGGATGTCTCATGTACACTGATCATTTTCAGATGTTTTAGAATAATATAACGAAGTTTATTTAGTGACATGGAGTATATCAAGTTTTTTCCATTTAATCTTGTAGTGATACGACAATAATTGCTTTCATGTAAGATAATTAAAAATGTCCTTTAAGTTAAAACTGCAGTATCATGAAAATCAATTGTAGTAACACAAAATTGTCATACAAAAATGAAAACTGAAATTGACAATTGGCTATTTTATCATATTTTTTTACATAAATAAAATTGCTACGCAATCGATCTATATAGAAAAGTTATAATAGGTAAATAGATGAAATATACATATAGTATAAAATTAACCATGATTTGGAAATAGATGGTTAGGCTCGGTCCATAAAGATATGCAAAATCTTTATCTGTACATTCTTTTGTCTTTTACATTAGCCGGTTAGTCTATATTATATAGAAAATTCTATATTATATAGAAAATTCTTTTATGACAAACAGTACATTTACTGTTTGTCATTCTTGTTGTAAAAAGACAAAAATTAACAAAAATTACAAGGGCTACCGATATGAAAGCCAAAAAAAATTATAACATTGTACTTATATAAAACTTGTTTTCCCGAATCCCCTTTACCTGCACATTTTACTATTTACCTAACAGACAACGCCCTCTATAAAAAAAGGAGTAGATTGTTTCCAACATTCTACCGGAAGACAGAGAATGGATTCGGACTAATACACGAACCCTTCCATTGCAGTCCCTCGCATAAAATAGAAAATGCCTTAGGGCCGCGATTTCCGGGCTCCTATTGTCTGGTTCGGTACGCTCAACCCTACTTTACAAAACAGAAAACTCATTTGACTAAGGTGTGATTTAGTGGATTAAAATTTATTGTCTTGTAACATTATACGCTTTTGTTTTTATTACTTTATATTGTTGAATTATGGTGGAAAATCTATATTCATTAAAGTACTTTATAGAACTAAATAACATTAGTGTAATATGTAGTTATTTTTACGCAGAAAATAAAATTTTCTACGGCGATGAATACAAAGGTAAATTTAATCGAAACATTTACTTAGTCAAGGCAGCTCATAATGTTGCTATCCTCTAGCGGCGGTAGCGTTACCCCAGCAGGATTTTTGTAAAATAACTAAAACAACAAAACAGAAAAACAATTTTGATATTGTGTTTTATTTTTTGAAAAATAATGGACACTACAAAACTAAAACACAGAGTGTTATACAATACAGAATCTTCAAAATATAAAATATATTAACTGCAGACCCAGTCGAGCACAACATATGACAGAAATATAGGTATTAATTGCAAAAAAATTATTTATTGGCTCTTATTACAAAAAAGGAAATTATTTAGTAAAAACCGAATTATTTATAAATAAAATTTATTGGATAGAATAGATATGTCATTTCATAGGTACGACTACGTTATTTATTGATATATTAATTTAAAAAATAATGTTAAGAATATTAATATGATTAATTTATTTTGTTTTTTTACATTCACAGTGCCATATTTCTTTAAGATTAAATACGTGGGAATGTTATTGCCATATCCTGTTAGTTTTATTAATTTCTTCTTTAATTATTATTTATTTATTGTGTCACTTTATAAAAATATTTTAAAGAAATTATATACTATTTTAGCTTGTTAATTAGAAAGGTCTTAATTTACTAATAAATATTTTGTAGAATACTTCATAATTATTTTCAGCGATGGCAATTTATTATATATTTACATCGACAAAACGAAGACCATACTAACAACTGACACGTATATAAATCTTTATGCTTTGTGTTTCTAAACTCAAGACTAGATCAATTTTCAATCAACGCACATCGTCGAAATTACAGATCTATAACATATTTTATTCATCTTCAGCCTATTAATATCGCTTCTGAGGAATAGGTTTCCCTATTTGTCTGTTGTTATCTTTTATTTCTAAAGCTATTCTTTCATGTAACTATATAAATAAATAGAAATAACTGGGATGTACCCGAGGATCCGAGCTACAATAAGGTCTTAGAGCCGCCCCACCGAAGTCATATGTGGTAATTGTCACAACGTGCTGGGGGGTAAAAGGTACATTCTATTGGTATTTAGTTCCTGGGTATACGTTTGTTTATGCTCCATGCGCAATGGTAGACCAAATTCTATCTATCCTCTATGCCAAACCTAAAATAAATGACTTCCCTGGAGATGGATGAAGGAGTAAATGTCAAATGCAGCAGGGTTAACCTACCTTCCGAAGCACGGAGCGCGAAACAGTAATTTTTTGGCCACCCATCCAACAATCTGGTTTCGCGAAAGTCGCTTAAACCCAATATCGCAGACCAAACACGCTTACCACTACTCCGTCGAATTTCATTCTATTAATTTACGTTTGATAAAATTCAGAAGCAAAATGTTAAAATACTCGTACTTTTGTACTTCGGTTGTTTTAGGTACATCTTCCCTCACAAAAGTCTTATAAAACAACTGGCGACCCTTCAAATCGAATTTAAAATATGCCGAAGTTCTCCGACAGTCTGTGGTTCGATAAGCAATAGCCCTAAGGAGGGGGTTCGGAGGTGACACTCGACGAGATAAGGCACCCCGCGCGGTACAACGGCGTGTAATTTGTTACCCATTGCGGATCGCGATAACTGCTAATGGAACATAGTACTCAGATATGGAGCCAGAAGAGGAAGAATTCGTCGAAGTCTAGAACTGACTGCACATATTCAATAGATAGACAATATATATATGTAATTTTCCTAAAAATTAAAATTTTAAGCATTGAAATTTCAGTTAAATAATAAAATATCTGAAATTTATCAATTTGATTTGATAAATTGATTAAATGAACGGAAGATTGAGTAGCATAGTAAGACATATGACTTCCTTTGAGTTACTATATACATTTGACGACCATTTGGTGCAACGGTAGCGATGCTGCCTTTCGAACCGATGGTCCTGGGTTGGAATCCCGGAAGGGGCTGATGTTTGTGTGATGAATACGAACATTTGTACCTGAGTTATGGATATTTATATATATTTATCTATAAATATAACATATCTATGTATCATATATGTTCACGAACACACACATAACTATCCACACACACGCACACATAAAACTCAAACAATAATCTGTGTTAGAACATACAAATAATAAAATTAGGAAAATGTATTAATATGTGAACGCGAATGAAATTTATATATGAACTAGCGACCCGCCCCGGCTTCGCGCGGATGCAATGCTCGATTATATTATGCATGTACATATTATACATATAAACCTTCCTCTTGAATTACTCTATCTATTAAACGCGACGACTGTTTGATGCAACGGTAGCGATCCTGCCTTTCGCACCGACGGTCCTGGGTTCAAATCCCGGAAGGGGCAGATGTTTGTATGATGAATACGAGTATTTGTACCTGAGTCATGGATGTTTGTATATATTTCTATAAATATTACTTATTTATGTATGATTATTTATGTCTATCCGTTACCCTAGTATCCATAACACAAGCTTTAAAAGTGCTTACTTTGGGCTAGGTTAATTGGTGTGAATGTAGGAAATATTTATTTTATTTTATTAAAAAAAACCGCATCAAAATCCGTTGCGTAGTTTTAAAGATTTAAGCATACATAGGGATATAGGGACAGAGAAAGCGACTTTGTTTTATACTATGTAGTGATAAGAAGGAGCGGGGTCTCCTGGTACAAGTATGTAAATACTTAAAGGAGATGCCTATGGATAATTGTAAATGTAATATTATGTTAATGAATAAAATTATTTTATTTATTTATTATATGTATGTCTATCCATTACCCTCGTATCCATAACACAAGCCTTTATATATTGCTTACTTTGGGCTAGGCTAATTGGTGAGAATGTAAGAAATATTATTATTATTTACTTGCTGACCCGGTAACGCGTTGCTATGGTAACATTAAAAGAGCAGGAAAAAGAGCGGACAGACAAACACACAAACAAAAATTTGTGTTCTTAGAGTATATATTTATGCGTAACTATTAGGTATTTTATGCTTCCGTTTGCACACTATAGTATAATATTTAAAATCATGTAACAAATGGCTTTCTAGTATATAAGTTGCTTGATAGGAGAGTGAAGAGAGATACCCACATCTCAGTTATGATGGCACTTTACACAATATTATTTCGAATATAACTTTTAATAATAATATGAAAATGCCACACACCGAACACCTGCTACGGGCATATACTAAAGAAGGATGCGCAATATATTATTATAAGTATTATAATAATGAATCATTATTTAACATAAATAAAACTTTAATATGCAATATATTATTTTAAAACAGTGTTCCTCATCCCTTTGGCTATAGCCCAATAGTGTCATCTGTTAATAGAAGTCGCACGTGGCGCGATTTAACGCTTCCTTTATCCCTGGCGTCCTCTTGAAGAGATTTTTCACGATTAATATCTATCGGAGCCACTGTCACTTCCATTTGTTGGCAGACACCCTCTACAAAAACAAGGATTAGTGCTTAAGCCCCCTAGGCGTTGGTATCTAATTTCCCGTCTGTTTGTAAAGGGCACAGCGTTTCTGTTTTTCTGTTGCTGTTTTCGTTATTTTTATAAAAGAAACGATTACAAATATTAGATGTTTACATGCCTTTTCAATCATGTTTAAAAATAGGTCTAGAATTAGTTTGGATTTTATGTGAAAAGGAGAACAAGCTAAAAATTATTGTCAAAAGGAAACAATCTAATTAATTTTCTTTTTATATGGTAAATTATTTAATAAATTTAGGTCCTCACATGCCACTAATGATAGCACAAGTATTGTTCGCAAGTTACTATCTCAAGATATTAGTAGATGTTTAAGTATCGTCCTTATTAATAAAAAACACGTCTGATTCGTTCTATATACTATATTCATGTTACCCTCTCTTAGTCTATCAACAACTTAATTTTCCATTGAGAAAACATAGAAGAGAAGGCAAATGGCATTGGCAGCGTCAGCAAAATTTTGTCATAATTTAAAGCCTGTAATTAGCAACAACCATATGTTAGCCTAGCGATCTGAATTACTATCGAGCTTTATCTCAGGATTTACATCAGCTTATCCTTCAACCGTATAAAGCAACTCATTTATTTCGAGTCCAACATTATTATTAATGCATCCTCTTTATCTTTTGCTTACTTAATTGATTTGTCGCTTAAAGCTGTCTGTGTTCTTGCTTCTCAATTACGTGTGGAGCAGTGTCCGGTATCGCAAACTGTCCAGCATTTTATTTATGGTCGACCAATTGATTGAATTAGTAGCCCCTGAGGCTTCTGCCCGATACCACCTTGTTTCATATAGATGAGAATTTATACCTCCAACTTCAATCGTTAATTCTGATCTCTTTTTGTTGGCAGCAGAAATATGTTTATTATTTTAAACAACGATTCCAGGGAATTTTCTAAAACATTTTCGATTGCTGTTTAAAATGTGTGTCATAAAACTAGTTATTATTTAGTATTTAAGAATTAGAAGCCGCTCAGTGTCAATGTGATCAAAATATTTTTCTACAAAAATCCGGCAATTTTTTTTCTTCACATTCAGATTCTTCACTCAATTAATTTAACATTATACCTGTAGTGATAGTAAATCGTGCCAACACGTTTGAAAAAAGTATAAAAAGAATTTTGATCAATGCGACAAAACTTTATTTGATTTTATCTTTTTAATATTGAAATGAAAAACTTGAAAATAAGGAAAAAATATTTTCTTGTACATATAAACTTCTATAGAAGGCTGTTAATTTTTAGTCAATGTCTCATAAGGGTGTAGAGTTCTTAAATTTGTTTAGCTAAAATATATCATTTATGTGTAAGACAATTATCTCACCTGACGCCTAAAAGCTCCGGACATGATTTTTATTTATATATAAATAATTCATCCCAATAAATGAAATGTTATTATAGCTAAGCTAGATAGCATAAATTGAAGAGACTATTAATGAGTCTATCCCTTTTGATAGACACGACCTATCGAGTTTGGATTAACCCGGTTTAGTTTGCCAAACTCTAAATAAATTGAATAGCTCAATAACCTAAGTGTCATCCCGAACGTCTATGTGCATAGAAACTACAGTTAATGAATATTTTAGCAGTATAGAGTTAATGAAGGAAACCTCCTTTATTCCAGGCCGATAGTTTAATTACACAGATCTTGCCGCAGCAAGGGGGCATTTCGGATATAGTAGCTTTCTAGATAAGTATTATAATAATAAATCATTATTTAACATAAATAAAACTTTATTATGATTCAAAGATTTTTTAGAATGTAATATTCTACATAGCACAAATTAGGGACCAATTTTAATGGGAATACGACAGTGCGTTTTTATTATAATTGTAAGAAGAGTTAAAACTGAAAACTAATAAATTCTTTACAACAAGGGAAACGTGGACGCTGCAGTTGTTTAGTATTCTATGGTAAAAACTTAGTCTTTTAAAATTTTACGTACTTGTTTAATATCATTCACCAAATACTGTTCATGCTTTGGAATTGTGATCTTAATTATATGTTTATTCAAGCATTATTCAACAGGAATTAGCCATAAGAACTTAAAATCTTTTTGAAACGACACTAGAAGGAATCCTTGTTGTTGAAAAACGGTATTTAATTAAGTGTATTTTATCTTTCCAACCTTGCATAAAATGAGTAAAATAAACATTGGAAATTTATTAATCGCTTTGTCAAGTGCTTCAGATTACATATCGAAAATAATTTGTCAAATGAATATTTTATGCAATATAAATTGAAAATGTTATTGCTTTAATTTCAAGTCGTTCATCATTCTTCCTTGCTATTCATTTATACGACTTACTTTTGATCGTTGTTATAGATAATGGGTCTATATACCTCTTTTGTTTAATATCTATGACTAAGTAAAGAACTAAGTTATCTCTAAAATTTTCTTTAAAATATGTGATTTTATTGGTTTGGCCTTTCACGCCATCTAGGTAATTTCTATAAAAAATTCGTTACTCTATTTTCGATTATAGGGCAATTTGTCCGATATCAAGTTAACTTGATTTCTTTTTGAGTTGTGCATAACATTTAATCGTTTTTTCCATCATCTTCATTGCAAGTTTAATTTAATTTCAAATATTGCCTGTACTTCGTATAAAATTATTGCAAGAAAATATCTCTCATCTAGTGGTTAGGATCCGTTTTCTGCGGCGTCACCATGAAACAGTTTGGTAACTAGACACGTGACTCGCATACCTCCAGTGTCCCAATTGACACGTCCAAGCCGACGCGTGTGCTGAATTGTCCCGATTGTAACCGTGGGTGCCTTTGGTCTGAATCATTAAACACCAGATAAGATGAAGGACTAGCTATTTGTGTCGTTATAGATGGAACTAGCTTGGATATTCTACTGTTTATGATTGGGTTCTACTTGTTGATGAACCAATTTTAAAATGGAATATGATAATTTAATATTTATTTTTTCTGAGTGCATTAAGTAATAGCGATTTCAAATAATAATATCTAACGCTCAATTGGCATAATTTATATTTGCATTGAATCACTTCCGACAGTTCTATTTTGTGTAATTTTTATATTTTCTAATTTTTTTAAGTCGTGTATCAATATTATTATTATTTAATTCTGAGTTTTTACCGTGAAGTCCATTTGAACCATGCTTATGTCAGTTACCACGAAAGTGTAAAAGAATAATCGTAAAGTAATATGTTATAGTATAAATATTTTATATTTGCCGTGAGGTGCCTGGCCGTGCAGAATAGCATTACTCTCAAGGATATTATAAAAGGCGTTGTCGTAAATGATACTGGCGGCAATTACCATACACCTTCCCTAGACTACAAAATGGCGTCAGTGTTTTAAAAAATATGACCTTCTACTGCTATCTCTAGCCCGACTGCCAAGTGATTTTATGAAAACATTTTGGGGTAAGGAAGTCTACCAGCAACGGACGCGTTAGTCGGCTGAGATGCCGAAAATTGTATATAAACCGCAGATATAAAAATCATATTTAAATAATTTCAGGTCATTTAATTTTTTCGACTTGACTTGTGATTTTTTAGTGTTTATTAACCTTTTTCATAGCAGCATTAATAAAGTTTAACTGTCAGTGGCTTATTACCGGATAATTACATTTTGTTATAAAATTATTATATAAAAATTAAGCATATTACCGAAACATCATCGTAGTTTTCCTAAAATATCCTTTCTATTAAGTAATCTATGGAAGATGGAAAAAATTATGAATAAAAATACATTTTATAAGTTATCAATAAACAAGCATCGTAATCAAGAGCTTTCCTACAATCCGCGAAAGCCCGAATGTTACGGAGTCGGCGCGAAATGACAATTGGAGTGGGGGGTCCAGTGTCCTCAGAGTCATCTGACGGGGAGGTTGTGTCGCTCTTCGTTCCGAATACATCGCGATGTTTCGAAACAATTGTTGGGGCATTCGGTTAATAAAAACTTCAAACAATTTTCATGTTTGAGATGTAAATAAAATTCAAAAGTGTAGTTTTCGTTGTTTCTGGTGTTAAAATATGTGGTGTCAAAGAAAAGTGCGAATGTTTAATAATTAGCGTCAAGTATGATCCCCGGTCCAATTAAGACTGATAAACGTACATGCTGCCAGTTCAAGAGTGTTGTGATTTTGTATATTATATTTACTCTGTTTTGTAACACAAGAGGTAAGTAAAAAAATGTAAAGAAAAAGTCTTTAATATCAGATATTTCAATCTTAATACCGCAAAACAACCGGTTTATAGATTGATGTTGATTTGATATAAAATTATTTTGCAGTAAAATTAAGCATCTCCATCTAAGTTCATCAAAGTAAAATGTTGAATTGTTGAGATTTATTTAAAATTCTCTTCTTCTTATCTTTTATTTAAAAAACTTTTCACGTTTGAAATAAAGTATTTATAACTTTCTTATTTATCTATTTTAAATTTCAATCACACAACAAGTTAATCTAATATACTGGTTGTTACCACTTTTGTTGCAATAATTTTCAATAAACATTTTTATAAAGCCCAAAGTCGTGCGCCTCGTATCAAAGAACATCCCGTGGATACGATTGTCGGGAGAAGTGAACCTGCGACCCTGCGGTGTGTGTCTGAAGGCAAACCGAAACCAGTTATACATTGGTATAAAGATGGATCTCCACTTGCACCGACTGACAACCCTCACAGAGTCCTTCTGGAAGATGGCCTGTTATTCCTTAGGTGAGTAATTTGTTCAACTATTTTAATTCGCCAATAAGAACCTCGGTGGGTTACGACGTCTGATCCGTTAGCAACACTTGAGGTTGTTCTTTTTAACTATTTTTTTTAAATAGACAATATAGATAATAATTGACAATAGATAATCTTTGACCAATTTAATTTAAATGAAGTAATTGTATTGTAAAAGTAAAAGGTTGAAAGAGAAAAAGTAAAAATTACATTCTGGCTCGTGAATTTCAACCCCAGATTTCAGAATAGCGTGTCTAAAGAAAAATGAAATTGTATGTATCCTTTTAACGAACATTTGGTGCAATGGTAGCGATCCTGCCTTTCGCACCGACGGTCCTGGGTTCGAATCCCGGAAGGAGCAGATCTTTGTATGATGAATACGAGCATTTGTACCTAAGTCATGGATGTTTATATATATTTCTATGAATATTACATATCTATGTATCATATATGTATGTCTATCCGTTAGCCTAGTATCCATAACACAAGCCTTACTGTGCTTACTTTGGGCTAGGCTAATTGGTGTGAATGTAGAAATATTTTTTTATTTATTTATTTAACGCTTTAATTGAAAGTTCCTATTTAGGAAACAGAATGCATGAATAAGTCATTGCTACTCCAACTAAGGTTAGAAAAAACTGAGCCATCATAAAATGAACTAATTGTTTGCTTCGTCATAGGGTCATGCGTGGTAAAAAGGAGAGCGACGAGGGCGTATACTGGTGCGTTGCACGTAATACTGTGGGGGAGGCGGTTAGCAAGAACGCGACGCTCACTATAGCCGGTGGGTTAATCAAATAGTTTAAACGTTATGGATTACTACACATTTTAGTAAAATCGGTTTCGGAAGTATGGCCATCATTCTGAATAATCAACATGCGGTTGCTTAGTTTACCTTTTATTAAGATGACTCACTTGAACCCGGCAACACAATGTTCCTCGTTACTAATGTTTCATTTTACAACAAATTTTATACAAATTCAAATTGACTGCAACAATTTTATTCATTGCTCACACTTAAATAATCTAATAAGCGAAATATCTGAATTTGAGCTAATAGGCCGTGAGTGGCATTTAATTCTATTTTTTTCACCCTTACCTTTATTTCAGTTCTTCGTGATGAATTTAGAACAGAACCTCGAGATGTAAAAGTGGCAAGTGGTGAACCAGCTTTACTCGAATGTTCTTCCCCAAAAGGTGTTCCCGATCCATCCGTACATTGGATAAAAGATGGTCACGGTTTAGACGTTGAACTCAATGGGAGGTATGCAACTCTAATAATTTAAGTTATTTACCTTATTCCAACTCTTGTGGCAAGATGTTAAGATTCGGCATCTTATTTAATTTATTTACAAAAACACTTAAAAGAGAAATCTCTTTATTCTCCCCAGGATATCTATTGTTGACGGAGGCAATCTGAAATTTTTCGAGAGTCTACCATCAGATAGTGGTGTATACAAATGTGTGGCGTCCAATGTCGCCGGGGAAAGGCAATCACGTCCTGCCACACTGCTCGTATTACGCAGACCACATTTTCTAGTGAAACCTAATAACATAACGGCGTTAATAGGACAGAACATCGAGTTTCACTGTCAAGTAAGTTAGGAAATTGCTATTGGTACAATGCATGTGCTCTAGTGAGTTTTTTATTTATATTACAGTTACATACCCTGTAATTAGATTAGAAGAAAGTTATTTTCATTATCTTCACATTGTTCTCATGCGTACTTTTTTACGATAAAGGTCTGTATGACAATTAATTTGATATACTTTTTTAATTGACTTTTTTATTATTAGGCTTCACCGGAATCCGACGTTTCAGTGATGTGGTCTCGTGATAGTGGTTCATTATCTCCTTACGCTATTATTCGCCGAGGATCACTACGAATAGACCGTGTTAGCGCATTAGATGCGGGAGTTTATACTTGCCGAGCTGAAAGTCAAGCCGGAAATAGCATCGCTTCTGCAATACTTACGGTGCACTGTATGTCATTAGTTTACTTTTGTTTTGGTTTATTTAATTATCTAGTATTTTTTATGAATAAAATAATATTTAACCGTTTTAGCTTTGCCCCACTTTAAAAGAGTGCCTTCAGATCAAACTGCATGGGAAGGAGAAGCAGTGTCGTTTCCATGTGAAGCAGATGGTTCTCCAAAACCCATTGTTTTTTGGACAATGGAAGGATCGCAGGTAATACCAAACTTGTATGTTTTTGAATTTTTTGTAATCGTTTCTTCTAAGACCACTTAATATTCTTTTTTTTTATCAGGAATTGATATTCCCTAAGTCGACACATGGTTCTGGATCTTTATATTTGGACCGAGTTCTTATACAACATGCAGGAAGACTAACATGTGTCGCTGTAAGTGCAGCAGGAAGTGCTTTACATACAGCATCACTTCAGGTAGGTTTTATTAACTTGTTTTTTTCGACTGTCAATAAGTGCTATGGTTTTTCACATGTAGGCTTGTAATATTCTATTATATCATCAAGTAAAAATAAAAGTAAGCCACGGGTTTTGATTTTTTTTCCATGCCAATCTAGTACAATCAAATATCACAATAAAGGGCGATCGCGATTAATATATATTTAAACTTCAATTAGAATGACTAATTGCAAAATAGTTCTTTTAGACTTGACGTGTTTGCAGGCAAGTTTTATAGTTTTAAAATTTAATAACTTTTCCTACAATTCATTAAAAACATTTTTCATAGGTTCTTAGAAGAGAAGCTAATTCTTTTAAAGGCGATTCAGAATCATCTTCGCCTTATCCAGAACTAGGCAAGCCCCAAAACCACCCTCCAATGACGCAGTATGAATTAGTTCAAGCCCGTCGATATTTACAACAAGATGTATTAGCATTGAGAAGGGTTGAAGGAATATCCTCAACCACGCTGAAAGTCGTCTGGGATGTAAGTCTTACTATAACTACGAAGACATTTTCAATTTAGACGGCTTTTAATTGCCTTTTTCCTTTCAGGTTTTAACTGATTACAACGAATACTTAGAAGGCGTAAAAATATGGTTCAACGGTACTTCATTAAATCGACAATACGCTATGGAATCTCAAATATCTCTCGTTTCTAATATAACTTTAATTGATAGTTTAGTAGAGTTTGGTAAATTTGAAAATTTTTCCATGACAACAGTGCATAACAGTGGATCATCCAGTCACGTTTTGACCGGGTTGATGCCATATACTAAATATGATGTATTTTTAATGCCATTCTATAAATTGTTATTGGGCAAGCCTTCCAATTTGAAGACCGGATTGACGGATGAAGACGGTGAGATTTCATATTTGAATCCTATTATTATTTCTCTATATCATACCTCTTAACATAACAAGTATTCGAAATATAAAGGGTTGCTCTCTTAATTTATTACAAGAAGTAGTACCATTGAATATTTCAAATAAGAGAAATGTTTTTCTGTGACAAAAGTTATTTTGATATCAAATATTCAGGTGTTAATGTTCTTGAGTACGTTTTAGTTCCGTCGTCGCCACCACAGAGCCTTTCAGCCGGAGTGATAAATGCGACGGCGGCATGGATCCGGTGGGATCCCCCACCCGCACATACTTGGAACGGTGAACTTTCTGGTTACTTGGTTAGTACTTTTTCGTCCACGATCCGAAAGCCATTTAACTTTCTCAACTTGAATTTACTTTAACAGAATTGTGTAGCTACTCTATCTTGTGATTGATTGATAAATCCGTTTTTAGATTAAATGGTTTGAATAAGAAAAATACATCATTGCATATTTATATGTTTTGTTTATTTAATTATGTAATTCTTTGTAAAGATCGAAGTTAGAGTCGGTGGAGGAAACGGTGGTCGAGTAGTCGGGCAGATGTCTTTAGGAGCAAAAACACGAGCTGCTGCTGCCAGCTCACTCCGAACTGGTGGTCGATACAGTGCAAGGGCCGCTGCCGTCACTAAAAAAGGACACGGACCTTTTAGCACCGCCGCTCATATTCACATGGTCCCCACACAGACGCAAAGGCATTATGTACAGTAAGTTAAATTTCTTTACAGATTTTAGCTGCTTACTACTTATTTACTTTTTTGTGTCTATACTGATTACTTTGAACATATTTTTAAGTGTAACTTTACTAAAAGCACTCATTACCAGTTGGTTATTACCAGGTATATTATATTATGGATATTTTCTGCAACAAAGTTAGAAAGATATCTTTTATATTTTACTTAAATCAACATACTTCAAGTAACAATAAATAATGAATTTAATGTAAATTCATAAAAGTTTTTAGTATATTTAGCAGTCATAATTATTTTATAAACTTTTACTTTGCTATATTAAGTCCTTTAACCCATTCAATCAATCTAATGACATTAAATTGTTATAGAACTGAACCGGCTAGAGACAAAGCGATATTGTCAATGTTCCAAGAAACTTGGCTTCTGGCGTTGTGCGTGATTTTATTAGTACTAGTATTAGTTGGTGCCGGTGTGATATTTTATATCAGGCAACGCAACTCTAAGCAGAGAAAAAGCCACAATTCAACCAGTAAGTAGTTCCTGAAATGATTTTTTTGCGTAATAAAAATTCCTTTTGATAAGATTTCATGCTATTTTAGATTTTGACATTGCCATAATTAAAATTTTAATATGATCTGGTTTCGTATGGACGAAAAGAGCCAAGAACGGGCATTTGTTAAATAACTACTTGTTTTTGCTTTAGGTACAGCAATCGCAAATGCACAGCAGTGTTTACTTGGGAAGGAAGCTGTATGGCTTCGTGAAAGACCAACATTTGAAGGGTCTAATGAACCTAGAATTGAAATATTAAACTGCCATCAAAGTCTTTTACATAGTAAGTATTAAGAAGACTACAATATTTCTTTTAATAGCTAAATATTTAATATTATTGATAAAATAATTATGAAATATGATTTAAGGTGGTCATTCAATTGGAACGATGGCTATGGAAGCGGAGTATACCTTGCCACAACATGCCAGTAACATGACCGCAATGCCTCAAGAAGATCACAGAAGAATAGCTCCCGAACCATATGCCTCAAGTGCTATTTATACCGAGCTAAATTATCAGGTATTTGTGTGTTCTGTATATTACAATAAAAAATATATTTTTTAATTGCTAACTTCCCATCTCGTGTCAATTGTGTCTACTTCGTATCACGTTTTAACTCCAAACTATCATTATCACCTTACATTTCATCGTTCATCGTTTTGAGACATTAATTTAATTTTAGTGACTCACCTAGCTTTATAAATCCTATATTTCGTCCAATATAAAATCAAGATTAAATTCGTATGACTTAGTTGCAGAATCATACTGATGTGGAAGATTCATGCATGAAATGTGCTATTAGTCCTGGTTCCTATGACAATAGCATGGTCAGATCATATGGAGAGAGTAACCAATACTCTAATGAAGAATGTTCCACATGTTGTAGAAGTAGTAGTTCCACTTTGACTAAAGAGTATAGTGAGATGACCAAATGTGGTAATGATGTTGATGAAATTCAAGATATGTCTTTAGATGATTGTCCATCATGTAAGACTAATCATTCAAGATCATCAAGTCACCACGGTACAAATAAAGATTGGGCTATGGCGGAAGTTGAATATGATTATCCGCAATGGCATTGGATGGGTAGGGATAATAGCTTTCGGCGAGGAACTCAAGATACCAGAAACTCAGACGAAAGAAGCGATCAGAACTGTAGAATGAATTTGTGCGATATTCTTCCACCACCACCTTATGAAAGGTAGGACCACTTTTACCTCTTTAATTGAAACTGTGGCCACGGTAGTTTAGTATTTATGAACTTATTATTGTTCACAGAGAATCACCTTATCGAGAAACTCACACATTTGCAAGTCACTCAGGGACTTCTGGTTGTTCAGGACACACCTATCGAAGTTAATTTATTTTTATCCTTTGTAAGATTAAAAATAAATTAACTCATTTAAAATAAATATCATTAGTACGTAATCCAAGCAATATTATAATAAAAACTAGGAAATTGTAAATACTGTATAAAAGGTTTGTGAATATTTTGAAGTTATACAAAATGGTCGGTTGGCTGTTACACCATCAAATAATAGATAAACGAATCACATCGTTTCTTTATTGTTATACATATTATTTAGGTAAGCTTATTTCGTTAACTATATTTTTTTATTTCTACAGTTTAAACATTGTTTTCATTAATCTCAGTAGTAATCCATTTTTTGTTTCAAATATGGTAACACTGAAACGTTAAAACACGCAAATAAAATTGCAAAATTTACACTATTAAAATTAGTAACAATTGATATCAATAACTTCACTTATACATTATGTTACAATTTCGCGTAAAATATTTGGCAAGCGGTGTGAGTTACTTATTTGTAACAATCTTAGCTACTGTGAGCGTGTTTTTAAATAGACTGTTATTATTTAAGGTAGGCCAATAGATTTCATATTTTCTAGTGACTGTGATATAGTATAATTTCCTTTTAATTTTTTTTTATTGTTTTGTACATATTTTGACAGTTTGATATCCTTATACAATTTTATCATCTGATTGATATATTTATCTTGAGTAGTATAATATATGATTATTCTAGAACAAACCAATGGATTTTATTGGACTTTGTATAACAACAATTCTAAAGCTTTTGTACTGATGTATTTCTATACAGTTTTGAATTAAAAACTTTCTAGGTAGACCCTATGATATAAGCCAGTCAACAATAATAAAGTAATGAAATTTTTCACGAGTTCTTTCTTTTAAAATTTTATATTGGAACAGCAACCATGATCACTTGATAGGTATGCGTGCATGCTGTAAGCCCTGCATAAAACATTGGCTGACTTTTAAAAATAGTAAAAAAAGAATAAAACATTTACAAAATTCCGATCATAATCTAGTCTGTTACATATACCGAGGGTTCCGTTAATGTGGATTGGTCTACCACGAAAAATCTTGCAATAAGAATATTTTTAGCGTATTGCTTAGGTTAAATAAATTCCTAATTCATAAGGCGACAGTCGCTACGGCCAATTCTACCACCACCAGTAGGAAAGCTTTCGGACCAGCGAAGTGGCGTGATGTAGATGAGTGGAACAAGATTTGATAAAGAATTTACTGCTCTTGTAATCAGCGCGAAAATGTGTGAAAAATTAATGGAAACATTTTTACCAATAAAAATTAAACTTCGAGCAGATGGCATATAGAACGTTTGTTTCATTGCTGTTTGACTAGAGATAAGCTGATTTCTGTCTATAATAAAAAAAGCTTTAAATGTTATTCTGTTTAATTCTTTATTACATCAGTTGAAACGCAGATTGCTGGACGATCGCCTTCCCGAAAATGGGGAGTTTTGCTATAATCTCATAAGCGGGTTGCACTAAAAGATTAATAATTCTAAAAACGCAGGTGCCAATGCATATAAATAACTTAAGTATTATTAGTCGACTTCTACGGCTTCTTTCATTTTGAAGAATGGAGCTTTTCTACTCTTCTGAATTCCACAGGGCCACTACTATCTTATTGTAATACATAAAGTAATTTTCCATCAAGAACAGATCTTTATACATCCATTACAACTCTCAAAGACCTGTCTATAAATTTCTTGCTGGTGTTGTTTCTTGAACGCACTTTCCGGTTTCAGGACACACAGCTACACCTTTCTTTTTCAGCTAGCAAAGAATTAATTACTCTATAAAACATGTCGTTTCCTGGCAATTAAAATGTTTTACTTCGCCGTTAAATGTGAATGGTCTGTGAATTTTATTTGTTGCAAATGGTCTTCTTCAAATGGTACTAAGTATTCATTTGAATAAATTTGGATTTCTAATTGGAATCGGATTTTCTTTTTCGAAGTTTAGTCAGGATCAGAAGTTATTGTTTTGAAAATATAAGGATTAAAGTCCTTCTGTAAAAAAGATCAAGCGATTATCGAATTACGCGTCTTCCCCTCTAAGGGACAGCCTACCTTAATGATACGACAATTGAGTTATCGTCGTATTAATACACAAAAATTATCTTTTTAGTGCAATTATTAATAAGCTTCTGAAACATTTTTAATGTAGAATGTAAAAACTTATATAAATATAATTGTAATTTATTTCAGTCTCAAGAAATACAACATTGTAAGTTTTTATATCTTATAGAAATATTGCATTGTGAATGCAAAAAATTAAATAAAAAATATAACATTGTAAGTCTTCGTCTTACAACAGTAACATTCACTAAGATAATTATATTGTTATATTATTATATAATTATCTTATTAAATTTTAATTAACGTTTAATAAGAACTGACTATTGTACACATTATGTTTCATTCAGCCCTAGACAAATCTGCCGTATGTGTCGTAGATTTTTGGTTTTACAAACAATAGGGAAGAGTTTATCCTATCATGCCCGCTTGTTGCACTGAAAAGGCCACAGTAACAAATGTAATCAGCTTTCCTAATAAATTACTAAACACGTACTTGTACGGTGCAGGCTGCGCCTAACCCGTGGGGTGTTGCCATGGTTACTGTCCACGCACCCCCAAGTGCACCCTTGTTATTAATACTCGTAATAATTAAACTTGATTGCATTTCTCACCAGGTGTTGGATGACTACTTGTCAAGAATTGATACACATTGTTTGGATTTAACAAATTGAAGGAAGATTAAAATATTGATGAAATTAGGGACATTAAAGGGTTTGATTTTATGAAGTCTAGACTACATAGACTGCTTTTTTCAGGCAAGTTTTGTTTTGCATCAATATATTTTTTCCTCAAAGAGTGCTTTTAATATAGAGTTTTTATAGTGTTCTGATTTTTCATAGCATGGTTAAACTTTTTCTAAGATAACTTATTTCAAGTTATTGTTCTGCAACACCGGTATAATTGAATTTTGTATCTATTAGGAAACGCATATTAATAGACTATGATCAGAAAAAACGTTAAATAATTTGTATAAATAAGAAAGACCCAAATTTGAAACAGAATTAGTATAACATTATTACCAACATAACCTTTAAAAGGCTACAAATAACTGAACAAATTTATAGAATAAACTCAATAATCTAAGCATCCCTCGGGACATACATCATCAAATTTCATTGTGCTCTCAGCCAAATCAAAATTCCCCGGCCGTTTCCGCAAAAGAAAACGTGACTTCTTTCAATCATACCGCGGGGAGGCTACGAATTTTATATTTTCTTTATTAATCAGCACTCCCTACGCCGTTTTCGAAATAAAGAGCACTTCGACGGAGTCAAGTACCAGAGGGACAGAGAAAAATTGAATGTGTGTGCTCGAGCACACGAGCGTCAAATCGAGTGAAAAAAACGCGTTTTAACTTTTGCTTGTGTACAACTTCTTATGATTTGCATTTTGTCTTATCATGTCCCAGAGCCATACTCTACTATAAACCAAGATTCAAGTAATCAACGTGTATTTTTCTACAATAATGAAGCTATTTACATTTTG
Source organism: Calamotropha paludella (assembly GCA_927399485.1). Classification (NCBI taxonomy): domain Eukaryota; kingdom Metazoa; phylum Arthropoda; class Insecta; order Lepidoptera; family Crambidae; genus Calamotropha; species Calamotropha paludella. The sequence goes on along the minus strand of OV656815.1, from coordinate 11,766,753 downwards.
TTTAAAATATTGATATATTTGGTAACTTAAGCTTTCAACATTTAATCGGCAAAATAGATATAAAAAATATCTAAAAAATGATTAATAGAAAACTTTTAAGGTGTCAGGCGGAACTTTCATTCCAACAAATAAAATAAATGTATGTATATTTATTAATCAATACTTTATATGAATCTTTTTTCAAATACTAGCTGCAATCGCTTAATTAAAAAAAAACAAAATCATAGTGTTAAATCAACAGTTTTTTCTTTAAAATTATGTCATGTAAATATCTGTATAACTGAATATTTTAATGCAACCCGTTTCCGGTGCTTAGTGGCAGGTACCCATTGTCAAACACGTGTATCCCGCTTAAAGTAACAAGTTAGGCAAAACAAATGAATGCCGGCTTCGGATACAAACGGGAGACCGCCCGATAACTCTAATGGGACGCGACGCTTTTGATTGATATTACACGCATGATTAGTCGGAAGTATTACATTAGATACGAGAAAGCTAAGTGATAGAAGAAATAAATCTTGCGCACGGACGTATTTAGCTTCGTGGTATCTATAAAAATGTGTTTGTTTATTATAGGTACCAGTTCGCGAATGAAAAACTCTCCTACATTTAGGCGTATTAATTTATATACGAGTATAATAGGTACTAGCTGTGCCCGAAGTGTTTTGCAACACTCTCATTTTTGCTGACCATATATAATAAATAAATATTTCTTACATTCATAGAAATACATATAAACACCCATGACTCAGTTACAAAATTTCGTATTCATCATACAAACATCTGCCCCTTCCGGGATTCGAACTCAGGACCGTCGGTGCGAAAGGCAGGATCGCTACCATTGCACTAAACGGTATATGTAAACCTTCTCTCGGATAGATATGATATATATTTTACTTGGTTAAGACGTATAGGCTCATATAATAAATATCTCACACACTAAATTAGACATTAACTTCAAATGCACGTTTTGTGCCATTTTACCAGTAAAAAACAACTTCGCCAGTAAATATATGTAAACACGCCTTGCGACCAGAACTAAATTTTGCTAAATGTTGGACAACCATGTTGTAAACAACTTTAAAACTTCTGGTATTAACTTGGTCAGCTCAATTTTTAAAACAAAGCTGATTTTGGTTTGTGTGTCCTCTTGCGCAATGGTGATGTAGCGCATATGAGACGAGTAGGATGGTGTGTTCAGCGTCACAGCATGTACCAGGTACTTATTCACTATCGGTACGGTACCGCAATGATTCATGTGCCCCAGTATGGTTACCATACATTTAGTATAGTTTCAATTTAACTAACATTTAACGATTTTTAGTAATATTCATTTCAAATTTTTAAACAGAATTAATAGGAGCCTTGTGATTCCGAGAAACCAAAGTTGCGAATTTTAGATTAGGTTATTAAATAATTAATGAGCTCGACGACGCAACGATTAACACTTTCACCGCTAGATTACGAAGCAACTTCGCAAGAGTTGATCATACGATGGGACACAATATTTTATTGAGCTTGAGAATTTGATCTTGAGCGACTAGAGGTCTTAGCTGAATGTGAAGTGCGTAGCACCCACCAATCTATATTGACTTCGCGTGGTAAATCTTGGTTACTCCCTGCACGGTTTTCATTTATAGTAATAAGCCCATGATTGAGCAATGGATTGCTTTCGACATTGATGAGCTAATTATTTCAACTAGGGTAATCTATATCTATACTTATAATAAAACTGTAGAGGTCGAATTTCTGTACATAGAAAAAAAATGCTTAAAACCAAGTCAGGGGGATGTAAAAAGAGGGAAAATACCAAAAAATGCTTTTTTTTAATTTTTTGTTTCTCTGTCTGTTTGTCTGTTTATCTGTTTGTACGGGCTAATCTCCGAAATGGCTAGACCGATTTCAATGAAATTTTGCATGGTGATACCTTATATCCCTGGTCAACATCTTAGATACTTTTTATCCCGGAAAATTAAAGGGTTCCCGTGGGATAGTAAACAAACCTTGGACATCTTAATACACACAACTTATGTACTTACCTTATGCTGATACTTTATATTACCACTCGAATTAACTAAAATCCTATAAAAGTGACGGGATTCAGCGCCTAAGCCGATGAATGCGTCAGTGATAGTCCACACCGCTTGCGTCATTCATTTGCTGTATTACTAGTATTTTGTTGTCTTTCGAATGCTGAGCAATTGTAGCAAAAATATCAATAAACTTTAGCGGAAGACTTTTTTAGGAATATAAGGCAAAATATTGACATTAACCTTAACCACGGGGTACGAGATATTACTTCCAATCAATGCTTAGTAGCTTTACAAGATTTAGTTACATCTATGGGTGGTGATTCTCTTCCTCAGAATGGTTTGCCAGCACTGACCATAGAAGGGGAACGTATTAATAGAGAATACGCTGCGGAAATAAATTATGATCCAGCTGAACTAGCTGAAACTTTAGATAGATAGATAGATATATCATTTATTTGCATCAAAGGCACACACATACAAAAACACATGGAAACAGCAAAGTGAATGAGAAAAAAAAGAAAACTACAAACACAACTAATATACATAGCACTCTACTGACAAAGAGTGTCACAGCGATGCAAGAAGGCTAAAGCTCAGCGATATATTTGCACTAATAGAGCAAAACGCTGGTTTTCAGCTTTTGCCCGTAGTAAGACGCGAGGACCGGGTAACGAAACCAGCCGTGCTTTCCACTTTTATATATGATAAAGATAAAAAATAATTAATATATCTGTTAATAATAATTGAAATAATAATATAAAATTAATAGTTTGAAATATAAATAAAACAAATAAATATCAAATATATTCAATGAAATTGAATAATAGTATGAGAGCATAATAAGTTCTAATAAAAAAATGTATAATTAATAATTAATAAACATGCACAATGGTACAAACAACAGTAACTGTTCGATACGATTTAGATATGATAACTAAACGCATGACAACCATATGCTTTCCACTACTGAGAGAAACCACCACCAAAGCGACCAAGAGAACCTATAAGAATACTTTGTTTTTCCAATAAGGCTAATTTCATACACTTTTTAAAAGAATACTTTGATGTAAACTGCCTTATTGGAGGGGGTATATTGTTCCAGCACTTAGTCGCTTGGTGGCGGAAACTGCCCGTGAAAGCCAGAGTCTTATGCTTGTAAGTTGCTAGCAAGGGTCTTGTTGATCTGCTAATGCCTGACCCATATTGAAAACGGAAAGTGTGAAAGTTTAACTTTTCATAAAGATATTCTGGCCTCTTAAATTTTAGTAGGTCAAACATTAAGACAGCTAGATGTAATTGTCTGCGTGATTCCATATTGAGTATTGATGCACTATTTAGAAAAGGTGATACATGGGTGCGAGGAGGGATATCAAAACAGAAACGACCACAGGCATTTTGTACACGCTGTAACATCCTTTGAGTTCTAGAAAGCAAACGAGGACCATACATCAAATCACCATAGTTGAGCACAGATAATACCAGTGACTCACATAAAACAATGCGCGATTTTAGTGAGAGATATTTACGTATTCTATAAAGGATTTTCAATCTTTAGAAGCAGATTCTGACCAAACTCAACACATGGCTCTCAAAACGTAGTTTATTGTCAAATGTTATTCCTAGGTTTTTGGCCTCTTCCACATATTACGAATCAGAGTCCACAGTCTTACTGTAGAACAGCGCACTGTATTCGACCGTGTATGTTACAGTATTGACAATGCTATAGGAGAAATTATTTTTATAGATGCACCCGGTGGGACGGGAAAAACCTTTCTCACTAAAATAATCTAAGCACAATTACGAGCTCAAGCCAAAATAGCTCTTGCTGTGGCGTCGTCTGGAAAAGCAGCCACTTTGTAACTCGGCTGTAAAATTGCTCATACGACGTTTAAAATCCCCATAGATTTAGACATAAGTGAACAATTCCTGTATGTGGTTTCTCTAGAAGCAGTGATAAAGTGAAGGTTTTATGCGATTGCTGTTTAATTATCTGGGACGAGTGCACTATGGCACACCGAAAAGCAGTAGAAGCAGTTAATAGAACTCTCAAAGGTATCCGTCAAAATGACGTCCGAACCTATGGATGGCGAAACGATGTTTTTTTGTGGGGATTTTAGACAAACGTTGCCAGTAGTGCCACGGGGAACAAAAACCGACGAGATAAGAGCATGCTTAAAGAGCTCAAGCCTTTGACGACACGTCACAAGAATGCACTTAACAGTGAACATGAGGGCGCGAACAAGAGGCAACACAAATGCACAGGAATTTTCTGATTTATTGCTAAAGGGACACATCCGGAAGAAGAAGGGCAAATTGTTTTATCTGAAAATCTCTGCCACACTGTTGATTCAATTAAAGAACTTATCTCTTCCGTGTATGGTAAACAAAATCAAATAAAAAATAATGAGAACTCATGGCTTGCGAAAGAGCAATTTTGACTCCGCGAAATGACCAAGCCGCAAGAATCAACTTGGATATACTCAACAATGTTGAAGGAGAAGTAGTTGAGTATACTTCTATTAACGGAGTAATGGTGCAAGATGACGCTACCAAATATCCCGTTGAATTTCTTAATTCCCTGAACGCTCCTGGACTTCCAGCACACAAGATTAATTAAAAAACTGGCATCCCAATTATTTTGTTGAGAAATTAAGGTCGCCTAAAATTATGCAACGGACAAGACTGAAAGTTTCTTCTCAGCAGCGTAACATAATAGAAGCTGAGATTTTGGCGGGATGTGGCGTCGGTGAAAGAGATTTTATACCGCGAATTCCACTGATTCCCAATAATTACCCATTCCATTTCAAACGTGTACAGTTCCCGGTGAGTTTGTGTTATGCAATGACTATAAACAAAGCCCAAGGTCAGACGCTACGTGTTGCCGGCATGAACCTCAACGTCGGCTGTTTCTCACACGGTCAGCTCTATATTGCTTTGTCCAGTGTAAGTCAACCAAACAAACTGTTTGTTTATGTTTCGAACCAAACCACATCGCACGTTGTCTATAAAGAGGCATTATGAGGTACTAGCTACATATGGCACGGAACCCTTCGTGCGCGAGTCCGACTCGCACTTGGCCGCTTTTATCAAACGACCTCTGTGGCACAGTGGTCATTTATGGTACCGCAAGTGCCTTTGGCCAGCAGGGATCCTGGTTCAATCAGCGGCCAGGTTAAGTTGGAAAATAATCTATGTCCAATTGTTCACATTTTCTTTTTATCTACAATTTACGCATTAATCCAAACTTTGTATTTTTGGTTTATTTATTTTTTGCTGTATATCAGTTAACCGCGTGGTAAAATCAAACGCACGCGGACGAAGTCGCGGGCAACAGCTAGTAATAATAATAATGTTCTTGAAACTGACTGTATAGATACTGCTGCATAAGTTATTAACTTATGCAAAGAAATCCATTGCTGGATGGAAGCCTCCCCAAAATATGGGAGGACTTTGACACAATCTCCACATTTGGTTGACAGAGCAATAAAGATCGTAACTACATACTTATATTTTACCAATATGATTTAATTGTTTACTTAGAATAGTTTCTTAAAAAAAAAACAGATAAACTAGTTGTATTATCAGAACTTCTTATCTGTGCGTTGGTGAGTTTTTTTTAACCATAATATTATAAAAGTAGCCCCATTAGTATGGGTATATAATTAATACATTACATAAATAAATATATAGATGACCGAGACTCGGGAACAAATATGCTCATCACACAAACATAATATCCATATAAGGATTCGAACCCAGGTCCCAGTTCGCAAGAGGTCCGTTATATATTTTAGTTTGCTACTAAAAATAATACAAAGGAGAGAGGTCTTTGACAGGGTAAAACAACTACCTACAAAAGGGAACGGTTCGCTACTTTATACATTTGCGTAAAGCATTCTAACATTATTTGCGACTCAGCTGTGTCGCGCAAATGCTTCGGTTAGAAACTTCTGAAACCTTGAGCTTAATGGATGTGTACTTGTTCAGCAGTTGCAAATAACGGCAATAGGATAGGCAAAATTATTAACTAAATTTAGATGTAGAATAACGGCAAGCATACATATAGCTTTCCAATATTATATTGTAAAGGACTTTTAGATTATGTGTGAACACTAATGTTTGATAATTATTTAAAAGTAAAATCGTTATTTAGCTGTCTTATCCTAATACAGATTATGGAACTTAAAAAATTGAATCCCGCAGGTTTCAAGATATGGATTAGTTCCAGGTCGTAGTAATTCTATGCCAGACTGTATAGATTAAAAAATCAGAACTTATTACCGTACCCTAACACAATAAAAAGAAGATCTTAATTATTATAACATAACAATAGGATTATTGTTACAATTTCAATCAAAATTTTTTAACCATAAGACAATACTAACTAAAAAAACTAGAATAGCCTAATTTTAAAATTGCACTCGTAATTATAAATAAATTAATAGTCTTACAAGTGTTAACACAAAATAACAAAACAAGTTTATTATAATAATGTTAATTTAGTAAATGTTTTTGCATAAAACCAATAGGTACCTAATCATATTATTTTCAAGACTTTTTCTTTGTTCTTTCAGTACGCACAAAACATAGGTATTGTAATATTAACACTTGTAATCTCTAATAAATATCAATTCACCATAGCCTCACTGAAAGTAAGAAGGTCTTGGAGTAATTATAAAAAAATGGCCGTAAAATTACAAAACAGCAAGGGTGCATGAATTATCCATAACGCGACGACTGAACGTACCTTCATAGCTATAATTCGTCCTTCGTTCCGGGCTCCGTATATTTATAACCATAGATAAGGCCTACAGATGGCGCCAGAGTTTTCCTTACCCTCTACATAGTAGATAAAAGTGGACAGTATAGGTACTTACTATCTCTACAACGATGCCTAAAATTAGTTGTGAAAATGCAAAGCAACCGATAATTTCACACTATATTATAACACTATCATTATCAATGGAAGTAACTGTCTATACTCCTACCTTGTCTGAGAATCCCTGTAACATTTAAAACAGAAATTTTAATTTCAACATATTTAACAAAACAGTCGAAATAATATTTTTAATTAATTTTTTATCAACAAGATAATATCCGATAACAAAATTTATTATATAATAAGACAAATTTTAATTGCATTTTAACAAAGTTATTCTACTTAAAACTCCAAAACAACGCAGTAGTGCAATAAAAAAAGTAGTACTGGAAAAATATTTTTAATAGAAATACGAAAATAAAATGTGTTCACGTATATATGTATACGTATTTTTTTAAGTTTATCTACTGCCTATCTTTTTGTCGCTCCCCTAATACTTGTTGAGTTACGGTTTCCAATTTCCAGTTCTGCACTTCAGGTGTGGGGGCGTCTCCGAGGCACACAAGAGTTATCGGATAAATTCAGCGGGATTCCTATGCTGCTATATTGGTTCAGCAGGTTTACATTGCAATTCTTTTTGAATTTGTTTAACTGTATTTCGAGCAATGTTCACAAAAGGAGACCTATTATCTTACTCTGTCTTCTATTTTAATGAATTATTTCCAATTATTTAAACTTAAATTTGGATTAATTTCTGTCCAACTTTAATAATCATAAATGTAGATGTTGGTGTTTTTGCTTTTACAGTAGTTTTAAGCATTTTGAACAGTGTGACCACTGTACATGGAAATGTTGATAGTTTGAATATAAGTTAATGTTTTTGGAGTGCAGAGACACCACGTTACCAAGATAATTAGGTTATGTTTACTGAAAATATAGGTATAAAATAGTTAGATAAGTATAGTGGCTTATCCGTTCTTTATTATAGTTGGTAGCAATCTAAGTAAAAATATAAAATAATTAATAAAGTATACAAACCGTGGACGCGCAAATGCATAATGGTTGTGAATGTAAATGTATAAGTAATGTAAATGGTTTAGGTATGTGCAGTTTAAGACTGTACATATTAATAATACATGTCTAAACTAAACTTAAAATAAAAAATAATTGAAACGAAAATACATTTCTCACTCATATGATCATTTTTCTCTCGTATGATTTGATGTTCAGACCCCTCTTTCCCACTGGGCACTCTGGGCAAATGCCCAGGGCCCCGCGATCGATAGAAGCCCTCTAATTCCTGCCAGATCACTAAACCAACACCGACAATTATTACTGAAAAAATTAGGGACTATATTATCGACTTGTTTATTAGCTTTTGCATGCGCGATGCTACTCTACTCTCGCCCAAAATTAGGCTATCGAATTTCAGCATGCTTAGATAATTTTAAATATGTAAGAATCGTCCTATTTAAATTAAAGATTATGTATTCATCTATTGACTGTCAATAAAAAAAATCTGAAACCTTGTTTATTGTCTATTCTAGTAATAAAAAAGTGTTCCGTCAAAGTCATAGGAGCCCCATTATTCTTATATGCCCAGGCCATAGGTTAAAGACGGCCCTGTTGATGTTTATTTTTAATGAAGATGTTTCGAACACCAAAGTAAAAGTGAAAGTTTAATAAACCTATGTGGTATCAGCTAATACATTTTTCTGCGTCCATATATCATTCATTCCAGAACCAACAGCAAAGGAAAATAATTTAGCGAGTTCTAAATTACAAGTACATTCCCATTAAATCAGAGTTTATTGACGTGCAACTTGTAAACTAGTTTTATTTAAATAAATAGGAAGCATTTTTTATTTAATATTATATAGGAGAACTATTAAATTCATCCTTTTATTTAATATACTATGTTTTAAATTAATCTTTTAGTATCGCGGTAATAGAGCGACATCTATTCTGCTGTTCTAAGAATACTTGTCTTGTAGTAAAGTCGTAAAATAGATGTCGCTTCAAGAACTGTTTCCGTGCAAATTGCCTCTTTCATTTTACACTGTATATAGGTTACTTGATGATCCGGCGGAGTTGTTCTGCGGTACATGCACTTCGTTGTGATACATAAAGAAGGTAGAATAAAATGTCAATTTGGCGCGACACTCACGTCATTATCTTCACATCAGTGAACGATGGTTAAATTATTTAGATGGTGTTCATAAGAAAATACTTAAATCGATCAATTAAAAAATAGAGGGTTGAGGTAGAAGGGAGAATAATATTTTACGACTTTTTCTCATACCTTCCAAATGTACAAACAAAATCATAGAAATCGGTCCAGCCGTTTCGGAAAAGTGCGCCCACAAACACCGTGATACGATATTTTTATATATTAGATTATATTTTTATTATTATTTAAGAAATAATGAAAAATAAATATCCATTGATCCCATTTTGCAAAATAAAAATGATTAGTGATCTAATGTGCCAAAGATGGCGACTACGTCTTTAATAACAAAAGTTTCTGTAAATGTTCATTAATAGTCAGGGCTAGTCCGTTTGATGCAGATTTTTAATAATTTATAAATTATGATGCCTGTCAATTACTTGTAGGTTCTAAGGTGATCTTCTACAATGTCCTTTGCTTATTTCTTATGAAAGTTTAATAAACAACAAAACAAACAAACAAAACAACAACGAAAAACTGTAAATATGTACTTTAAAACACTTGTAAATATAATTGAACGTAAGTTATACCACCGAATTATTTCTTGAGGTCGATTTTTTACTAAATAATCGACGAATCGATTAAAAGTGAAACGGATGCTTTTCTAATATGATAATGATGGTTCATCTTAAATGCCTCACACCTCGTTTCTTGATATTTTATTGTAAAAAGTCTGCTGCCTGACTAAATCAAATAAATTTGTTTGGAGAACATAAATATATGTTTCCGATAGTAAATGATTCACGATAGTTCCTTTTCTCCCCTATATTGCGGAACAATAGATTAGGTTTAATTTGGTAGCGATTAAGCTCGGCATTAGTCACGGCTGAACGAAATCAACACAAAATTATGACGTCGGTGTACGTAACGTAACGTAGGTCACGCAATGCTAGGCAAATGTCTGTTTTTTTGGTGATTTATGACACAATGTGAACTATGACTAACGCTAGTTTTACCCATAACTTTTCTGGGCACGTGGACTACGAAAATACAATATTTTTATTCTTATAAATTAGCACACTTCTTACAATTGCATAGCAGTTTTTGTTTTTATTTTTACTATAACTTAACTTATCTAAATGAGATACTTAGATAAGATAAGCAGTCACTTAAGAAATCACATCAGATAACAAGAGATTGATTGGATTTTTGATAGCTGTAACGAATAGGATTGCTAAAGGCGTGACTTTTGGACAGCTTGCTTACGCTTTGTTGTCATACTAGCGCAGAGTCGAAGCGCATCGAAGCGTCAAATTCTTCACATGTTACCATGCATCTGTGTCATATGTCATATCTAGAACTATGGTAGTTAATGTTTTGATTTTCAGACCAAAAGTTTTTTAACTTTTACTACAGAAATATCTATACATATTTATACTCCTAAACAGTTTTCTGATATTTAACCTCTCTGGTGTCTAGCAGAGTAGAACATCATCTGTCATTCATACTTAAAAGGTGTCGTAAAAGGCGACTAATGATACTTGAGGTTCTCGCCATACACAGTGGAGATTAAGGCAAAAGCTCCCTTGTTGTAGTGAAAGTTTCGCACTGAATTTTTCGGTTCAGATAATTATCATGATATCTATTTATAATAACGAAAAATATATTTACTTAACTTAAAAATAAAATTAATAGGTAAATATATTTTAAAAGTTTTCAAGTATATAAAATTCGTTTTATATACAAGAAACATGTTCCAATAAAGTAATTACTTACCTGTCGACAGTCATAATTGCCGTAACTTATTATACTTGTCGTAAATTGTGTAACAGCTAACAAGAAAACATCAAGTAGTATTCGAGTATAAAATTAAGCATGGATTTAGATTAACGTTGAATTAAACCGGATCTAGAAATTTGCGACTAATATTGGGCAATCAATTTGTCTTGATGTATCTAAATGTAAATACAGTGTCATAACCTTCCCTAATGGAAAGTTAAAATCTAGTGAAAATTTAAATCCCGGAAATGAAGCAGAACCCGAATGTTATTAGATTTTAAGGAGCGATTTAATATTGGAGGCTTAATGAACTATACTAAAACTAAAAGGCGAAACTTTCGAGAGTATTTAGATAACTTTGCTTATTAGATAGTCAGGTTATACCCACAAATACATATTAAATTCTTATTTAAAAGAATATTTAAACACAGTTTTCTGAAGAAAGAAAATTAATGTACATAATAAATTAGGTACTTACAGTACAATGAGGAAAAACACCCGTATTATTTGTTGTCTTAGAAAGTGTTGTGAAATTTTTGTTGCACTTTGCACAAGGTTTCTGTGGTTGAATACATGTATGTGCATTTAAATATTTTAATCGTATAAATAGTAAAATATTTTAATGTATTCTATAGAAGTTTAAAAAAAGCCTTTTATTTTGTTACGAAAAATAACTACCTTTCTCGTTTAGCAGTTCACAATAATTTAATTATTAAATTCTATAATGTTTTATTGCTTAAAATTTGTAATATAGAAAGTATTTTTAATAAGTAATTGCTCGTTATGTTGAATAGGACTGATATGAAATTTTGCATGCCATTAACTATGGATGATTAAATCTAAGGCAACCTCACAGATATCTGACTCATATGTCAACCCTTTAATCACATTTACTAGAAATAAATAATATTTTTTGATAATTTGCATCGTAAAACCACTCCAAAATCTCGAATTCAAGGTAAAAACAAATTTAGAAATATTGGCTCGCGTGACGTGACGTGACATATTGGCACCTATGTGACATTTTCTGGTATAATATATTTACTAGCGGACCCAGCAGACATTGTTCTGCTCGAACGATAGCATTCCTGTTATATATTTTCGTAAAATAACAATATGGAGCCTGATTGCAGCGCCACATATTGGATCCAATTAACATTAAAAAAAAAAACAATAATTTGTATGTTTTTTTCAAGCCCTGACTTTCGCTTTAAAATTGGTTTATTATTATGCATCTATGGCTTAAATCGTCTATTTTATGCTTCTCTCTTTGATATTGGCAGATTTTTCATATTTACTTTTCGATATCTAAAATTAAGTAGATAATAATAACATTGTTTTCTTTATATTACTACCAATAGTTACGAAAATAAGTGCCTACAGACTTTCTGTAACAAATTCCTAACATTACTATGGTAAAACACGATTTGTATCTGAATTTCAGTTTGAAACAGGTAAACACTTCAGTTTAAGTTAAAAAGCGTAGAATATGCTAAATTAAAATTTTTAAAAAACCCCGCTGAAAAAAAAATTAAAGCCTGAATAGTTAAAAAGAAAAATCATAAAATAAAACTATCTAAAGTAATAAATTAATACTAAGTTTTTCATGCTAAAGTTTTAATTCTAATACTTAAATACTAAATTTAATGTTTATTAAAACTAAAGACACGACAAAGTTTTAATTCAAATAATTATACTTTATTATAAATTTTAATTTAATGTATTCGGTCGAGATTTTCATATAAACCTTAGTATTGATTTTTCATTTTTAAAACATTTATAATATACATAATTTATTAGGTATTGAAAGGTTTTAATTTATGTTTTTTTACTTTTTATCTATTCAGACTTTTATTTTAATCGGGGGTTTTTATCAAAAGCTCCAACATTTAGTTTTATGCTTTTAACTTAAAAAATAGTGCAATTTATGAAGTATTAGTATTGAAATTCTTATTGTGCAAATAACTGATCTCTGTACAACAAATCACTTTTTTTCGATAAAACAAAAAGTGTTTAATTCCTTTCTTTTTTAACTTTGAATTCAGGCGAGTAATTCAATATTAGAAATGTTTATATACATAGGTACTTTCTGTCTTGCACTATAAATTCTAGTGGAATGTCGTTATCGTTTTGCTGTTTTGACATTACAAAATCGGTGCCAAGGTCGTAATAGCCGTTTCACAAATTATTTTGTTTGATTAACAGAGAAATACACTCATCATTGTTTTATATTGCCGAATTCCTTATACCAACCAGCGCCACAAAACAAAATTAGCCGACTGGTTCTATCTTCGGCCATATTTTTAAGTAAATTACAAACAGGCACGGGCCCCGCTACGGTGCCATCGGCTGCCGTGCGTGTTATCGGCAAGGGGATCGCGAATACGTCGGGTTACGTACGTATATAGCGCACCTTGAGAGTAGCCAAAGACTAAAAACACAGAGTTCACCAGAAGCCCTTAAACATCCAAAAATAGATCTCGGTACAATAAATACTATTCGTAATAGTCAATAAATAAAATTAGTAACGACTTGCTTATTGTACTACGCTTAAAAAAATGAATTGCGACTTAGGCTGCGGTTCCACTGAGGCAGAGTGGAACAGAGCTGTGCCGCGATTCACCTATCACATGGCTTGAAATCCACATCTCTTCTCCACTCCACTTCAAAGGAAACAGCATTGGCAGAGAGGAGCGGAATTGTTTAAAATATCGGGAAAACAGGCTAGATTAGCCTAGCGCCGAGAGAGGAGCGACGTGGAGCGGAGAGGGCTGGGTTTGTGGGATACACATATACCTACCTACAAATGCAATGAAACGAAGGATGTAGCGTGGGAGATTCTTTTATTTTATTTTAACCGACAACATGACGAGTGTTTTGTCTAAGAGAACACGTGTCACTGGGCACTCCGCTCCGCTCCACCCCACTTCGCTTCAGTGGAAATACTTACCTCTTTTAACAGTTCAGCCCCACTCCGCACTGGTCCGCTGCGCCTCAGTGGAACCGCAGCCTTAAAAATGTGTATGTGGAACTACATAAGATTATAAAAAAATATAACATTTATTTTTATGTAGTCGGTATGACGCATGCCCCGTAAAATAACGCACGCAGCAACAAACTGCATGTGCACACATTGTATGTGTAAAGGTATTTTATGATAATAAAATATGAATCTACAGTTGATTTGATTGTTGATAATAACATAACAAATAATCTAAGAGGTAAAAAGTCTCAGTGATATTTGGAATAAAATCGTGGTTTTAATTTAAGTTAAGGGTTATTTATACCTTACATATTATATTTCTAATTATGTAATTAAATAAATAAATATTTCTTACATTCACACCAATTAGCCTAGCCCAAAGTAAGCACTGTAAGGCTTGTGTTATGGATACTAGGGTAACGGATAAACATAAATATATGATACATACATAATATTCATAGAAATATATATAAACACCCATGACTCAGGTACAAACGCTCGTATTCATCATACAAACATCTGCCCCTTCCGGGATTTAAACCCAGGACCGTCGTCGGTGCGAAAGGCAGGATCGCTACCGTTGCACCAAACGGTCGTCACTAATTCGTATAGTCATAATTATTATGCATACTATAATTATGGTATTATATAAGGTATAATATTTATGATGTATTTGAGGAGTTCGGTAATGCAGTGGCTAGCGCTTTCAGTATACGAATAATCGAAAATGTATTATTTCGACCAATGCCCAAGTCTAATCCTTAACAGTTGGGACGTTAATACTAAAACTAGTGGCCGCCATCATGGTTTTTTATCACAGATAAATTTCTAAATTTTTAAGAACTTTTACTTTTCAAGCACGTTAACGGCACATCACGTTTAATACAAATTTTCAAGCCCAAATACTTTAAAAAGGGAAAGTAGTTCTTATGAAATTTAAATGTTGACTTAAGAAAGATACATAATTTAAAAGAAAATAGAAAGCACTGACTGTGATTTATATTACCTAAGTATTTTAAATATCATAAGATGCAGTTTCCTTATTTAACAGAATCTAGACTTGAAAGTTTTTATAAAAGGTTATAGAGTTGAAGCCCTGAAGTAAAAATATGTGTATATAATGTGCAAATGTAATTAACATTAGAATAAACATTGTAAGTCCTCCTTCTAGTGCAGATAGATTGACAAATAACGCTATTACCATAAATATAATTCAGGAAATTTAATACATTCGTAGAATAAAAGAAGTTAACGTATTTGATTATAAATACACATTATTAATTATGGCACAAAATTCAATTCAACAACTTCGGTCAAGATATATTGAACATTAAAAGTTTATTAATGCATAGCTCACATTAAATCTTCCTTTACTTTAATACTTGAAAACGTGACCGTAATAAACTAAAGTTGATATTAGGAGATTCGTTAAGCTTGCAGTAAACCTGTGTTAATATATTTCAAGCAACATATTATTTTATGCATCAGTAATATTTATCACCAGTTGCCTAGTTAGTTAATGCTCCCACTGGGTATACCCCTTTACCATGGATAAAATCCTTTAGGGAATATGGGTTAATGAGCCACGCTCACCAAGCGCGGACTGTAAATGCAGTTGGGATCAACATTGTTTTACGTTTTCTAGGTAAAAAAAATTTAATCAACCACTACGCTCATATTTCACAATTACAGATCTTAGACGCTTACCAGAACCACTTCATCATGGAGCTTCTCAAATAGTAATTCATTTCTAATTTTATTTTCTAAAAAAATTCCATCCATGTTAAATACCTAAAATCCATGCTTTTTTACGCTGTGGTAAAAACCGTGGGTAATTTACAATCGTCTTTGTCTGTACACAGAGTCGTCGGAAACGAATTTTTTCGTCTAGTCTGGTGGCGTTTTCAGGCTTTCCAAGCTGACGTTTTTGCCCCTCGACGATGATAACGTCGTTAGTGGCGTTCTTTGAGTTCCTGAAGGCGTGATAGTTTCTACTTGATGGCGATAATGGTTTTACACTCTCCCATTCTCTTTATTTACAATGCTTATGTTTTGGTGAAACTTTATTAAATTTCCAAACGATTCGATATGAAAGAGAGTTCCTATTCTATCAAAGATCGATATTTTATATGCAAACATGAAAAGAGTCTCTTACAGATTTCTGTCTCCATGATCTGCCGTGTATCTTTAAATTATGATGATAAGCTGATATTTTTGTGTTGTAATTATATCAGGAATCAACGAGTATAACCACTCTAAATGCATTTAAACCTACAGTTGATGTAGGTCTCTCTTGTGTCACGAGATTGGTATTATCATATTCTTTCCTCTGTATATTAATTTTCGTCTGATAAAAGCATTTGAAAGTAATAAATAAACACGCTGTATGTTTTAAGTAAATTTCATTTAATTTTTAAAATTAGTAAACAATTCCGATTTAAGTAGGCACGTGTCAAAAATTGAGAAAAATGAATGGATTTATTTTATTTGGATAATTCAAAATTTCTTACGCATTGAAAAAGTTGATAATTACTTTGAGCATGTCTAAGAGGCGTTGTCTTAACTCCAGCGACTTTAATGCAACATGAGAATCAAAGTAAAATTTCTGAACTGCCATTTAGGTAATTTTTCTGAAAATATATGTGACCTAACTGAAAAAAGGGACAAGCGATTTCATCAACATTTTTGCACTTTGAAGAAACGACTCCACAGTCGCTGGAATATATAATATTAAAGCCGATTTTTGCTGAATCCCTTAGTCATTCAAAACATCTAGAAAATATATATTGCAAATTTCAGAGTAATTCCTTTTTTGTCATTAAATTGTATTATGTGGTAGGTGCATTATTTCAATAAAACACCAACCCTAATAAACTAGAACTGGTACAGAATAACTGATAACATATTTCAACTCAACGACAAAGTAAAATCATTTAAAATATTATTTTCTTAATAATAATTCGTTTATTTTCCAGTACTTATTATAATTCAAGTTTGCTAAAGAACAACATGACCTGTCGAATTTGTCGACGTGCAAATATTTTCAAAATTATAAATATCTCATTTAACTTATAATCTTGTAATGATTATTAATTAAGAACTGAATGCTACATACATGCTGTTTGACTACTTAATATTCATAAAAGATATACTATTTATGTCTCTACTTATAGGGTACAGGACTAAACTATGAAATATAGAAGAGACAAACGACTAAACGCACTCTCCGAAACGAAAATAAATGACACCTATAATATATTAGAAAACATTCACAGTTCTAGTATTTGCATTTAATATTTAACTTTACTGGTCAAGGTTGGCAACACCCATGTGATGTAATAGTGTCACAAGTGTCTTTAGGTCGCGGTAATGGTTAATATCTAAGGTGCGTACATTTTTTTCTCACATATGTTATATAATAAAAAAAATATGTTGAACGAAACGAATACCAACGTAAGGTCAAGCTTAAAAATATTACTTAACGAGGTTAATTTATATTTAGTTAGATGACATCTTTCTTACTTAATCTCACAAATTTTATTAATGATTGAGAAATATAATACTTAGATTAACCAATTGTAAATATAGTTATTTCACAGTCTCAAGAAAATGCGGTGATATAAACGCCACTATCTAAACCGAAAGCACTTACATATATGTAAGATTTTACAATTTAAAGCTGTGTTACTGCCAAGAACTTAACATACTTGTTGAAGCTTTTTAAATATTTCCCGTGCTAGGCACCAGTACCATCTCTTCATATTAAATAAGGGTACCAAGCTAACATCATATGTAGGTAACTTTTACAAATATCAATCAATCGAAAAGAAGAAATGCTATGTTATATTTAATTAAACATTCAAAATCTAGATCTATATCTTAACCATTTCTTACTATAAATAATCTTTAAATGCAATCGCCCGACTAGTGAAAAGCTGCATGTTTTGGTATCACCTGGCACTACAGACGAGTGAAATTATTCTAGTAGAAATTGTTTTTAAATAGGAAATCCTGTGTCTAAACAATACGTTAAAAATTTTCCTTCGGGACCATCTAGCAAAAATTATTTACACCTCTAAAGCATATGCAATCTCAGAACAATATTTCAGTTCAATGTCGCGTCTTCTCGAGGGTTCTCTGTTCCTAGCGATAGTGTTTGTTTGCCTTGTTTGTTTGAACTGAGTAGAACCAACTGTTAGTATAAAACGGATCCATCGAATGTATGCTCCAGCGGGTGGTCTTTATCATACCTAATGTCAACAATGCAGAGTTAACACGAACGGCATTTTACAATACTCAATTTTAAATCAACATAATTCCATTCAAAACAGTAAAGTATACTTAAAGTTAATGATGATATATTTAGAGTACTTAACGTTAACGCATTTCAATGATTTATTTATTATTTTAAAGCACTTTATGAACAGAGATTTACGAATAAGCTTTTATTCATTAGGAAATTATAACACTGACGAACAAATATAATTATTAATGAATATAATGTTAAATCGTTATATTTTGTTTTTTTTTTTCAAAAATTGAAATACTTTAATTAATACCAATGTTAATTGCTATGTAAGTTTGAAACAAGATTATGACGTTGTGAATAATTTACCGCAAGCGGTATTCAAATTCCACTAGGCCGCTAAATTATGCACTTCATCAACCCTTTTTATGTTTTTTTACCTCCGTCGTACTTTTCGTTAGTAAAAGTGGGCCTTATAATAGTGCTATAGTGATCTACTAATCCTAGTCTGTTAAAGATGCTGACTCTTTTTTTAACCGACTCCAAAAAAGGAGGAGGTTCTCAATTCGGCTGTATTTTTTTTTAATGTTTGTTATTATTCTTTAAGCATTAAATGAATACAAACTATTTTTATTACTAAGCCACATGTGACGTAGTATACTACGTCAGATATCGTCTGTGTTAATTACATAAACGTCGATAGCACTTACCTATTTATAAAATTTTGATTGTCTTACTTTAAGCTCCTAGACTGTCTTAGCGGCGGCGTTTGTCGCAATCTCAATTTAGGTTCGGTACCGGTTATCGTTGCATCGCATTTACATATTTCTTTCAACTGCTGATCTTAGTATTAGTACAAGAATATACTAAGCTTAGTAGCCTACTATAATTTTTTAAAGTAATATTTTTGGATCAATATACATTTTCTAAAAAGTTAGCACGAAAATACAGTTTCATAGAATCCAACTCATGTAGGTAGCAATACATGAATGGTTTAGACATAATATTGTGCATTCACATAATGATACTAAAAATAGTTTCACCATCATTAGCCAATTTAATTCACAATTGCGGGGACATGGTCTTTCCTATGTACGACAACATGGTGGGGGAATGCTGGGCTTCACACAATAATATCTATCAGCTGTATGTGTACTTAGTATTGAGTTAAAATCACCGACTGCGCATTGGGTGGACGTAAACTGCCATCAAAAATATCAAAATCATTTTAAACAACATTTTGAAAAGTAAATACAGCGTATATACTTTGTGTATTGTGTATGTTACAATCAACTTCCGGTAATTGTTTTAGGTTACGGTTATGGTTATAGATATATTGTATAACAACTTTATACACAAACTAGTGGACCCGACAGACGTTGTCCTGCCTGTTATTTTTGCAGTATAGATAAATAATCTAGATACCGTCTGCAGCGCCATCTGCCGGGCTGATTTGTGAATCTAAACCACTCTCAGATCCCCTTGAACACACACAAAAAATTTCATTGAAATCGGTCCAGCCGTTTAGGAGGAGTTCAGTGACATACACACTCACAGAAGAATTATATATATAAAGATATATTAAAAATGCTGTTTATTATGTTGCTAAGAATACATACTTCTAGTATTCATACTGCATATGATTATACCTAAGTATAATGTAATTGAAGATTGATGGAGCCAGGGCTTTGAAGTGGCAATCAAATGATTGCGCATACGCCAATTCAAATAAACCACAAGCTTAACGAGTTTTTGAAAAACATCCGCATTTGAGCCAACATTTGGGTATTTTACAAATACTCGAAGTTGTAATGGTCCCCACTAACACAGTTTACTGTTTTACGGTACGACGGAATAGAAATACAGCCCGATTGTTAGTACAGAAGAGAAGGTATTTGTTTAGCGGTATTTGCTACCATGACAGCGTCGTAATAGTTTTTCTAAAATATGCATATAAATATTTTTTGTTCATTTAAGAAGTAGGTACTCCACAGAATATTGGAGTCATTGTGAGTTTTTGCCGTTCCCTCTTGCGTTAAAAGATGATGAGTGGAATAATTTGTGTGTCTATGAATGTATACTTACATGGGAATGCTATCTTACCATTTTCTTAATATTTCCTACTTAAGCATTCATAAACTATGTGTTCTTATAGCAACACTTCAAAAAAATATCAGTTAGTGGTTCTCTGGGAGAAGGTTGAACATAAACACGTCGAGACCGCTGCATTATAATCAATTTACATATATTGATTGTTACGTAGTTTCTGGATTTCTTTTCTCATATGTTTTGCATAAAATCCCGTTACTTTAGCAAAGAAAAATTTAATATAAAATTAAAACTACTTTTTGTTTCAAAATCATAAAGTTGACGTTCACCGATGCTTTCCTAATACTATACTTGTTTTAATAAAGTTATCTAAATTGCTACACCAGTAAAATACATTAACCCATAGTAATCACGTACATGACAGGTAATCTAAAAATTGTCTAAATGTTTAAAAAAATAAAAAAATACCGTATAATCAGCTCTGTTTTATTAGAGAGCAAGTTTCTATAATGTATTTGAATTTATTGATTTTAGAATATTTCTTAAAATTCGAGCGTTTACTCAAATTACTCGTTTATATTTGGCGGATAACAAACTTGTTTATTGCATACGAGTAATATGACATCAACTACTGGATGAATCATATTATGCACACGGTTCTTGAACGTTGGTCAAAAGTTCAGAAAATTAAAACAGAAAAACCAAAACTATCTAGTTGCTATTCTATTAAGCGCTTACTACACACACACACTAAAGACTCACAAGTACAAATCTATCTGTTATTGATTCTTTACCTCATATAAATGAGGCATAATTTTAAAGATTACATTCGTTTCAATTGTAGTTCGTCATGCAAAGAAATAAAAAGTCTTTTCACAGGAGACTGTCGGGACCTCAGATGCGATGACTCCCTGCTGGGACCGCGGAGCGAAACCTGCGAGTCGATAACTCTTTAGTATAGTCAAGCAACGCCGTTAAATATAACCCGATGATGCATTGATGTATTTATTGTAATTCAAACCAGTTTATAAAGTTAAAGGTTAAAGACTTTAATAAAAAAACGCACTTACGCTACCCGCTGTGACGGCGAGTTGAAATTTAAATGAGCCACGAACGGTAGAATAACAGGAGATGTGTACGGAGGACTCAATAGGTGTTTACTTTGTAAATATGCGCTGTGAGTGTAACGTCAGACTACGCCGTGTGGGAATATGAATTATAAATTATTCGGTATTTCAAGACCCACGACCACACACCAAATTTACACGCAATTAAGTACATTGTAATCCCTACAAATTTAATGGCTAGCGGTTTTGTTATGATAAAAGAAACACTTTCGTTTCTTAAACAAATCAGCTTATGGAAATTTTCATACGCCATTAATCGAGTTCGAGTTTCATAATGTTGAAATTGGATACTAAATAAACATTACCTTCAAAGTTATTATATTTTTGAACATTTATATGTATGAGGTGTTAAATTTTGTTTTTCATTTCGTCTTTTTATATCTTTTATGCGTTCTTAAGATGTAAAAAAATAACGCAATTCACGGTTATTGTGTGTGTCATCCTTCCTTTACTCATAAAAAAGGATGTGCTATTTCATTTAAGCGTAAGTGACACAAACAAGCCAGTTATTGTCTCCGCTGCGTCTCGGCCCAGGCGTTAAGTCTTCTTTATACTCTCGGAACTTACGCGAAGAGAACAGGCAAATTAAATAGAATAAAAAGCTTTATGGGATGCCAACTGTACAGTACTATACAATGCCGAACGTATATACAATTAACAAATGTCAACTTCAAACTTTAACTGGTATTCACGTTCACATTCACCTTTATATTCATACTAGCTTTTACCCGCGGCTTCAACCGCATTTTTTTTTATTTTTTTTTTATAAAAAGTGTCCTACGTTACTTCTAATACCTCCAAGAATATATGTACGAAGTTTCATGATGATCAGTGTAGTAGTTTTTGCGTGAAGGCATAAAAAACAAACTTACATTCACATTTATAATATTAGTAGGATGCACAGCTCGACACATAGGAAAGTATAAAAATACAGAATAAGCTATTACTGTGATAATCACCGTAATACGGAAATAGAATAACGTGTCGCCATAATATCCTGAGAAACATCGTTCAAGCATTTTGAATTATCTCTTTTATTACTTTCAAATAAAATAAATATATTTTACTAAGGAACTATTACTGTGATATTATAGCGATTTAATAGATCTAGCTAGATCAAATATTTATATGATAGAGCAAATAAAATTGTTAATTTTAACTTTTATTGAAAACGTGTTACAATCCAGGAGAGCCTTAAAAGAGTCTACATAACTTATACCTTTATTTACAAAAGTTTTACTGCAAATGTTATAAAATACAGTTTTACTGCTTTACAGGCGCATTCTGTGTGGAAGTAAGCCCTGATATAAAGCGGTTATTCAGTAAACACTAAAAGGTGTTATATTTGGCTGGTGCAAAAGATTTATTACGGTCTTTTTTATAATTCACATAGAATTTGTATTTACACTGACAAGTATTATACAAGCCAGTGTAAAAATTAAACAATATATAAATAATCATATTATCATTATCAGTCTATCAAAAATTGTGCCTAATATAGGGTCTTCCATACAAATAAAGACATCGTAAATAGAATGAGTAAAAACCTAGAACATGGATCCGTTGCGTCTGATTGGGTATTTAAAGAAATACTGACTTGAAATCAAGTTTTGCGCACCGCGGCAATCGTTAGGGCAGCCGCTAGTTGCGAAAACTTTCGCAATTAACGGTTTTTTACTTCCGTTTTTCGGTTGTAATCGTTCCGGGTTAGCTGGAACCCTTTGTTTGTACTAAAATAAAGGGTTCCTCTTCCCGCCCGCGTCTTGCGTCGACGGATACCTAGCGGTGTTAACGAAGTCGGCGGAGCAATCCCGGTTTGCTCTCTAGGGCCCTTCAGGCTCTAGGAAAACCGAAGGCCAAGTCCCATTGCACTTAGGCTTAGCCCAAGGGGTTTGGCAGGCGGCTATCCGTTTAGGGATACCTGCCCTCGGTCGCGTCACCCCCCAAAGTGGCACCGTGCCGGGTGGCAGGGGGTGTCTCTTGCTTTAGTCTTTTTCTCTTGTTTATTAATCTTTAATTATTAGTTAGTTTTTCCAGCTCACGAAATGGAGTCTTCGGACCCAAGTGAGCTCATCAACGAGCTTTCGGGTGTCGACCCGCTACTTTCGCAGCTTCCTGCGAGTAGTGTGGCGGCACTCCTCGCCTTTTTTGAAGCGCGGTTCGGGCCCCAGCCCGTGGCCGCGCAGACCCAGACCCAGATAGGAACCCAGCGATCCCAACGATCCCTTCCTATCGTCCTTTCCTCCCCGGCGTCTCCAGACGCGCAGGGGATTCTACGGTCACCCATCCCGACCGTGACCAGACCCAACACAGCGACATGGATTGCGAATTCCTCGCATCCAAGCGCTCGGCCCCGAGGCACACGCCTCCCTTCTCGTCCGACTCTGCCGATGAGTCATCCTCCACGCTCACCGATGGTTTCACCACGGTAGAGGGGAAACGTTCGAAGCGCCCCCCCCCGGCCCCGAGCAGGTCCACCGGGGACCTGCCCCGCGCCGCCCTGACTCCACGCCCATCCACCTCGCTTCCACTTTCAATGTGCGACGCGCAACCTACAAAGGTTGCTGCCCCCCCGCCGATCCAACTTCAGGACAAGGCCAAGTGGGGCTTAGTGTCCGCCTTATGTGTACAGGAGAAAATCCAGTACACAAAGGCTGTCAACAAGGGATTGACCATCGAGGTGACCATCGAGGTCAACACCCCCACGATCGCGGAATTTAGGTCTCTGACTCGACTTCTTGCCAACAAAGGCATATCTTATTACACTTTTGCGCTCCCCGAGGAGCGCAAAGTCAAGGCCGTTCTTAGGGGCATCCCCGAAGAACTTCCGAACGAGGACATCTTAAATGACCTCGTTCGACTGGGCTACCCTGTTGTCGGCGTGCACAAGTTGCACGCGAGCAATGGGAGGCTCTGGCCCCTCGCTTTGGTCATAATGACCAACAACGAGAAGGCCAAACCCATTTTCCGCGCCAAAGACCTCGTGGTCTGCGGCCTTTCCGGCATTAAAGCCGAGCCCCCCAACAAGCGTGGGTATCCTGGGCAGTGTCACCGCTGCCAGCTTTACGGCCATGCAGCGGCGAACTGCAACGCTTCACCGAGGTGTGTTAAGTGCCTCATCCCACACCTGACAAAGGAGTGCTCTCGCACGAGAGACTCCCCCACCCCTCCCGACTGTGTGCTGTGTGGCCAATCCGGCCACCCAGCGAACTATAGGGGTTGCTCTCGCGCCCCTCGCCCCTTTCTCAGAAGAAGAGGCCTTCTGGCCCCCCGGCCCCTCCTAAGCCTTCGCTGGCAAATTTCCCACCCCTACCTAAAGGGGTGGGACAGCCGGCTACCACCACTCCAGCCCCCCCCCATGCCGGCCTCCGGACCAGCCTGGGGACCAGCCCCTCCGGCACCGGCCCTTAGGCCGGCCTGGGGCCCAGCTCCCAAGGCGACGCCGCCTAAGGCGGCTCCCGCCTCCCAAGCCCCGAAGTCATCCCTTATGGATGACTTCTCCATCATTTTCACCACGATGCAAGGCATCAATATCAATGAGATATCGGCCTTGGCATCTAAACTCAGGATGGCCCAAAACGCCCAACAACGGCTTCAAGCTCTCTGTGAGCACGAAGCCCTTCTCCGCTCCCTTAACTAAGGTCCGCAATGCCAGGAAGGATCCCATCTTCTTCTTCTTCTTCTCCGACTGTACCAGTCGCTCCTCTCACCGGTCGAGTGAAACCTAGAGGTGTTTCGCTTATCTCTTTCAATACCCGCTCCCTGCGCAAAAACATTCTCGAACTAAGGGTGTTTCTGCGCGAAAGGGACCCCGACCTTGTCCTCCTTCAGGAAACATGGCTCAAACCGTCTATACGGAAAGGGCTATCGATTCCTTCATACTCCCTAGTCAGAAATGACAACTTTACCCCAGCGGACCAGAACCGCAGGGAAATTGTCTCTGGTGGCACGGCGATCTACTACAAAAGATCGCTTCACTGCTCACCAATCTCCACTCCTGCTCTCTCTAACATGGAAGCCACGGTATGCAGACTGGCTATGTCGGGTCACAGAACACTGATCATAGCTTCTGTCTACATACACGCTGGCACCACTCCATTGCGGAGCGACTTCGAGTCCCTTCTGTCTTTGGGCAACTCAGTCATTCTGTTTGGAGACTTTAACTCCAAGCACAGTGACTGGACCTGCCGTAAGACAAACACGGGCGGGCGGCGTCTGCTTCAGATCACACATGATCTCGAACTAGACGTCTTCAGCCCGTACGAACCCACCCACTACCCAGACAACCCACAAAATGATCCCGACGTACTAGACTTCGCTCTAGTCAAGGGAGTCTCCCTCCCATTTAGGACGATTGAGACCCTCCAAGACCTCGGGTCCGATCACAGGCCGGTTTCCCTCATTATGGGAAACAAAGAGCCAACCCCTCCCTCCTTCAAAACCATTACTGACTGGGATCGGTTCAGATCGTCCCTCAAGTCGGCAATGGAAGTAGACAACCCTTCGCTCTCTATGGACTCCGACTATTACGATAGTTCGGAGAAAATAGATGCAGCCATTTCCGAATTTACTCTTTTGGTCCAAAGAAAGACTGCGGACAGTGCGAGGAAGGTACCTGTGAAAAATCACAATGCCATTCCTCCCACCCTCCGCAACCTGATGAGGGCCAAAAACGCAGCTCTCCGGAGAGCTGCTAGGTACCCGACCCCTGAGTACAGAGCCAGAGCTAACCGTCTTCAACGGTTAGTAAGATCTCAGTTGAACGACCTGAGGAATAACCAATTTGGTGACCTCATGGCGGACATCACTCCCTCCCATGTAGCCTACTACCGAGTGGCCAGAGCCCTCCGTAGTGACACCTCAAACTTCACACCCCCTCTCCTCCGTCCCGAGGGCTCCACAGCCTTCGACGACTAGGAGAAGGCGGAGTGTTTTGCTGACAGCATTGCTTCACAATGCTCAGTCAGCACTCAGACTTGCGACCCATCCCACCTTCAGTCGATTGAGAAGGAGCTCAGCGAGCTGAACTCCAAACCTCTAGACTCTGATCCCATCACAGTGTCCCCTGATGAAGTCCATTCCTTCATCAAGGGCCTCAAGACCAAAAAGGCCCCTGGCGCCGACGGCGTCTCCAACATGGCCCTTAAGCACCAACCATCTCAAGTGCTGGTCTTACTATCCCTTTTATTCAACGCCTGCTTCGATCTCTGCTACTTTCCAGCAGCCTGGAAAGAAGCAATCGTAATAGGCATCCCCAAGCCGGGGAAACCCTTAAACCTCCCTGCGAGCCACCGCCCCATCAGCCTCCTCAAGGCAATGGGGAAACTCTTTGAAAGGTGTATCCTCGCCCGCCTAAAAGACCATCTCTTCTCCAACGACCTTATCATACCCCATCAGTTTGGCTTCCGAACCAAACACTCATGCCCTCAACAGGTTCACCGCATAGTCGAGTACATCTCGAGCGGCTTTTTCCCTAGGAAATATAAGACCTTGGCGGTTTTCTTTGATGTAGCCAAGGCCTTCGATAAGGTCTGGCACGCCGGACTAACTGTCAAGCTGTACAGACTTAATCTGTCAGTGAGACTGGTCCGGCTAGTAGCATCATATCTCCAGCATCGTACCTTCCGTTTCAGATACGAAGGTACTCTCTCAACTCCGCGTAACATAACAGCGGGCGTGCCTCAGGGCTCTGTCCTGGCTCCTCTGCTGTATGTTATATACACCAATGACATTCCCGTCCCAACAAACGGGGTACAACTGTCCCTGTTTGCAGACGATACTGCTCTGTATCTCAAGGGCTCATCATGTAGGAATATCCTCCCGAGGCTTCAGACCTCCATCAACTCCTTAGGCGACTGGTTCCGCGAGTGGCGTATCGATGTAAACCCGGATAAGTCATCCGCTGTTTGCTTCGACGCAAAACGCACGCGTGTACCGGCCCGCCACAACCCATCCCGACTCCAGGGGAAGTCCATTCCTTGGCAACGCACTGCCAAATTTCTAGGCGTCACCCTTGACCAAAAACTGACATTCTCTCCTCACGTCAAGAGAGTGTCTCGTAACGCGCGGTTTTACTTGGGGCGTCTCAACCCTATGTTGGGGCGTCACAGCCGCATGTCATTTCGAAACAAGCGAACACTTTATAAGGTTTGCATACGACCGGTGATGACCTACGCGTCCCCGATCTTCTCACATGCAAAGGCATCAGTCCTTAATAAATTGCAGGTGATTCAAAACCAATTCATACGTAGGGCCTCAAATTCTCCCTGGTATGTCCGCAACGCGGACTTGCACAGGGACTTTGAACTCCCTACTCTCCAACAATACTTCTTAAAGGCCTCTGAACGTTTCTTCAAAACAGCAGAGAGCCACTCTAATCCACTTATACGGGGCGCATCCAACTACACTCCTTCCTCATCCATGAACCCTCTGTCTAGGCGACCTAGGTCTGTCCTGACAGACCAACCCAATCAATTGTCAGCTGACCTGAACCTCCTCTTAGAGGCACAGGAATCAGCCAAACGTAGAGTCAATACAGACCCATCAGGTCTACCCCAGTCCTCTCAGATGCCGACTGGCCCCCCTTCTGGGAGCCAGCCGACTTAACTTCATTCACGACTGACCCCCCTTCTGGGAGTCAATCGTTTTTTTCTATGCGCTCTCTCACCTAGGTGAGTAGCGCTTGCGCCACCCCTCTCTAGAGGGGTGGTCGCCTCAGATGACGGCTTATGACCTTCTCCGGGTGCAAGCCAATCCCAGGTGGTGTTTAGTCAGTACGAGTCTGACATAACTATCGGGCCGGCCCGAAGTATCCATAGAGGATTCACCACCTCCCTCCCCCGTGTCCGGAGGGTGCATTTTGCATAAAAAAAAAAAAAAAAAAGAAATCAAGTATGCATACGTTATTATGAAAACTTATTCGATATTTGAGATAAATATTCTTATATAATAATTTTCTATCGAGCGGTTTCATTACAAAGACGTATATAATTCCTAGAAATTCATTTGTTCTAAAATTTTTACATATTTGAGACCAATAGTATCGTGAATTTGACATTAAAATGCAGTGCACATGTGTGCGCAGTTCATGTACTTTCCAGACAACCTAAAGTATCGTATCCAACTAAAAACGTCAAGCAGAACAACCGAACTGCTTCGTATCAATCATTCAAGGTGAATATAAAAATAACTTTAGGTTTTTATATCGCACACGATAGAACATTTTCGGACGAACTAAATTAGTATTCACAAGTATGTAGTTATACATTTTACACAAAAAGTGTTACATTAGTATAATCTATGAAGATTGGTCTACCATAAATATCAAACGTATCTGTAATATATTTTTAACAATTTCATCTGCTTAGTTATTTACAAAACGAAATATTTCCAATGGTTCACCCTCACCTCACACGATACTTACAAAGTATTTAAAAAAACCGGTAAATAAGTGAAATATGATGTATACTCATGTGAACAATTGCCTGACTTATATTTAGTTGTTTTGCTATTAAAATATGAGCTCAGCGTCAGTTAATTAATTTTAAGTAGGTACCTATAGAAAAAATAAGGGGAACTGAACCTTCTAACATTTTCATAATAATCAAAGTAAACTCTTATCAATAGTAACTCCAGTGAATTCAACAGAAATAAAGTTATGTTTAACAACATCCAGATTTGAAAAGGCAAAGTAATTTTATTTTTCATATCTACGAGCTCAAACATCAACACCCCCGTGGGAGTTAATTAAAACGTCTCGAAGAGCCATTACTGCAGATGAAAAAGTGATTTCCCTCAGAGCGGATTTTAAAGGAATTTACGAGAATAGAGGTACATCTTTGTGAATGGGGTGGCTTACGGACATCTAAAAGGTTTCTTATATTGATTGCTTCGATTTCTTTGATGTCGGTTCAGGTCGATCAATTGAAGCCTGCCGGCTTCCTCTGGCAAAACTCTAAATTTTGTAGATGCCAATGTCATTAATTTTTATAATACCATTTATAATTGATTTATCACTAAAATTCTTTCTAATTTGATTTGTCTTTTTTAAGATACACACATTTCCAAATATAATAATTGAGACCATACATAAATCTCCGAAATTTTCTCATAAAACAAAAGCATAAAGTGCTATAGGTTAATTACCTACTTTAAAACTATTTGAATAAAAACAGAATGATTTTAAATTCAAAACATGATAGAAAATATTATTGTTTATTATTTTACATATACTTCTTAGTTTACATAAACACTATCTTAAATATATATATATATATATATATATATTCTTCCTCTGCATAATTATTAGGATTGTGTCACAAATACCCCATGTTGACGTTATAGTCGAGGAATGATTGCAGCCCAAGTTATAAGCGATAAGTCGAGAGTCTAATGGCCGATAAGTGCACAAAATTGAGAGTTTTATTTTTGTTAGTTCAATTACCTTTATAGTGAACGGAAAGACACGGATTGTACTATATTGTATCTTTTTGCGCGATCAGGTGAAAGGAGAAACAATAATGAAGTCACAATATGTAGAGTGATAATGAAATATATAAAACGCTTAACACTTTTCGTTTGAGACATTTGGATAAACCACGCTTACATTAAATCATAAGTTATGCTAGTATCGATTACCGTTGTTTCTATTTGCATGAAAACATGGTTTGGATGCTTTCATTCAAATAATTTACTCATGTACAGTGCATGATTAAATAGATGACTTTTGACCTAAACCTAAAACTAGTTGAAGTAAATTTCCCATGTAAATGCAAAATATGATTTGTTTGTATGTTATAAATATACAAATATGCAGGTGAAATTGTAATTTACTATTCTATTAACTCTAGTGTTTGTGGCGCCACTATAACTTGCAGTGCTTTGCGTGATTTATGTCATATTCAATGATTTATAGAGTGTATCAACAATAATTGTGCTATAATATTATATTGTACAAATTTTTTTCGTAGAATATCATCTACTTCACTTTTAAAGACTAAACGAAAACTTAGAGATTACTTTTATAAGGTAGAGAGAAAGAGAAAATAATTCAGTGACGATGTTAATGCATTCGAGCTAGAAAAGGTCGATCTTGAGTTTTATGTTACAGAGTAGGATAGGTAAAATTTAAGCAGCATAAAGGCAAATGGGTCTGATTTTACTTTTTGTTAATTAGAACCATAACAAAATTTTCCTCATCAAGGAGGAATAAAAGTGAAATTTTCAGACATTAATGCAAAATAACGGCCAGATCGGCTTTCGGGACCCGATCCCCTCCCGAGGTGAAGAAGGAAGGAGGGGAGGGAGAGATTAGTCCCAAATATATCCCTGCACTAATGGGAGTTGTAGCCAGTTCACCAGAGGTCACCCGATCAACGTTTACTATAGTAAATTACTACCGGAATCTGAATTCGCATTTTCGATCCTTCCAGACTACGCAGAGCCATAAAAATCTTTACGTGTGCAGTTTCAGATTTTCTCCGGTTAATAGTCCATTGCCCGAGTAAATAATAGACGTGGACAATATATCCATTGTCCACATTGTTGCAATTTATAATAGCTTTATGATAGAAATGACGACCCGCAACGTTTCGTGAGATGTGAGTGGACGTCCTCTGACATGACGCGACATTTCGGAAGATATTTAAAGAAGATCGCCGGATTTAGGGAGATACGTATCATGGATTTAAATGGCTGGATTTCGGTAGATGATTTTTGTATCTAAGCATCTCTGGACGTCCATACACTCAATGTTTGAAATTGTTGAATGCTTATCTCTTTTAAATGTTAAAAAATATATATAAAGATATTTTGCTTCCGAGAACGGAAAAGTAAACCGTCAATTTAACCTGAAAAACCATATTATTAATTTTTTTGACAAACTTGAGTTTTGGATACGAAAGCTTTAAAAATAGGTAGGTATGTTGCTTAAAGATATAGTTTTTTATAAACAAAAGTTCGTCTTTGTTGAGGTTTAAATATTAATAGTTGACATCCACTCGAGGTCAGTGCTCATGTTATCTAAGAAAGCCCGTATTGTTCTCATCTGGTCACCACATGTCACATTTATCAAATATCAACGTAGAGTTTAAATTAATTATATTATATTTGTTTGTCGTTATGCTATCAACTTCGTGCTAATTGTGAAATAATATTTTACTGATAATTTTCAATAAATTATATTTGTTAATAGGAAAGCTTGTGTGGTCAATTTAACATACGTAAGCCGTTTAACGTACGTACAGTTAACTACAAACAATTTTTGTTTTTTCCATTTAGCGTATATTAGAATTCGTTCGTACTCAATCTAATGATTTGCTAGAAACCAACTTTTGTAATTTTTGCGTTATTCGAACCATTGTCTAATTTTCCTTACATTTAACAAATAATAGCTAAATTTTACGTGAGTATGTAAATAACCATCCCTTAAGATATTTTTTTTTCTTTTTTACCCCTCTGTACCTTATTATTCAATGTTTATTGTTTATGCCATCTTAATGAGGTGGCTCTATGCGATAAAACCGCCGCTTGTAACATATAAGTTTAAGATGCACTGCTTTTAGATGTATTTGTGTTGCTTTTATTAAAGCATTGTTGATTTTACTATAAATATATAGTTATTTGTAACTTATTGTACTATCAGAGAGACATCCAACGAGTAAATTATTACACTTATGATAAATGTAGCTGATTTCGAACAGAAATAAAGTAAGTAGTACAGTCTTTTTTATTAAGATTTATATTAATGATAAATTAAAAAATAAGAATCATTCGTAAGTGTGGACATCTTAATGGTATTGAATTATTTTTAGTCTTTTGACTTTATTCTGACTTATGAAGTAAATCATAATAGGATATCAAAACAAATTCTTTTTTAAAAGAAAAGAGGAATGTTTTAATCCAAGCGAAATTTATTAGAAAGAGCTGTTGCGTTTCACCGACTCCCTCGCCGATGAAAAATAATGTCATTACAGAAAGAGAAGGCGCCATCCCTGAACTCGTATTTCATAACAACACATTATTGTTTTCCTTCCGTTTTGTTGTGGTTAAACCAGTTTCAAAGCACGAAATAATGGTTTATTTCAATTCTAAGAATATTTGTTTTTCTTCAAAATATTATTAACAAATGAATATCAAAATTATTTTCAATCTTTATAGAAATTGTTCATGAGATGGAGATTTTTATGTAAGAATTGTATCAATTCACGTGAAGCAATAAATATTTTATTTAATCCGTTATCTTTATATTTTCTAATAATTATTATTAGTAAAGCAACACTTACCTTAACCGTTTTTTGGAATTTGAAGTAATAATAATTTTTCCTTCACACCATAATTATCACATAGTCATCTACCTCTTCCGGGACTCAAACCCGTTTGACATCGAAGGTAAGGTGACTGCCGCTCTGTACATACGGCGTACTTAATGTTAGGCATTTTCTCGTGGTTTATGTACTCCGTATTCAAATAAGCTGAACTTTTTAACGGACCTTGTTCGCGCGTTCAACGATTGGTGACGTAGTTCAATCGATTCGCAACATAACAGAAATAAATAACGATATAACATCGACAACTATTGAAGGATAGTTACTGTTGTCGTTAACAATGATATCAATGACAGTGAAACGATGAAACCAAACAGTTGCATGCCCCAAAATAAGACACTTATGCCGTCAGTCACAATCATCAAGGTGATTGGGGAACGTTAAAGAGCCAAAGGAAGCTTGAGAACTCAGCGGTATGATCAAAAGAAAAAAGGGAACGCTATAACTTCAATCAAAAAACAAATATAACTTCAACACCAAAGTAGCAATCAACGAAACTTCTCAGATCGAATAAATAATGAAATGAAACAATGAGTAGGTAACTGGAACACGAAACGTATTCATATTTCAGGCATCACTTATTTTTGTTTCAACTTTCCTGTTTATTTTCCTATAGTAGAGTCGACTTTCTTAAATATTTCCTGATATCGTAGCGACCCTTCCACGAGGCTTAAATCGATAATGGTTCATGACTGTCTAGATAAGGTGAATGTAATTAATTATTACGCTCATAAAGGTGAACAATGAAACGATTCAAAGAACTTTATTATGTTAACTTTATAGAAATAAAAATGAACAATTCATTAAAATAAAATCCTTATTCAAAAGTGTAATGTAGAATTTTGTTACTTTTGAAGGAAATAATACATATCAGAAAAAGTTTTGGCCTACGTTTTTAAGCTTTAATACAATATTTAAATTTTATACTTTCTATCACACATTTAAATAAAACTATTTCACCAGAAAAACGATGCTTTTATTTTTGATTTTTATGTTTAATATTAACGATTCGACTTCGGCTTCCACTTGTGATCATTGCTCCTCTACAGGAGTCGAAACGTAAGGATTAAATATAAAAAACAAAAATAAACGCATGGTTTTTCCTGTAAAAATGGCTTTAACTTTATTACAATTTTATTTTTTATCTTAAAGTTTATCTTAAAGTTTATCTTAAATATTGTACTGAAAATTTGGTACGAATTGCAGTTTTTAATATTACTTGCTATGAGAACTTTTTTAAAAATTTGTGTCCAAAATGCTAAAAGAAACCAAAGAAACTGGTCATGCTTGTTGTCGTCAAGGATGGATAACCTTTCACTCTTGAATTGTCATTTAGTAATAATCTAAAAGACATTGTGGGACCGTTCTTGCTGATATCCGGATGGTGAAAGGCATCGTTAGACGCGCCTACACCAATATATGCCCGTTCAAGGTATACTTGACAAATATTTTCAGTATTGAGTTACCCATCTTCGTTAAAATCTGGTCTGAATTATATTTTTCAACTCTGAAAACACTCAGTTGGTCTTCATATCCTCTGTTGTTTCTTGCGTAATATAATGCTGAGATGTGAATAATAAGCCATGATAAAATTTGAACGATAATTATATATTTTCATCAGTTTTAAATAAAACTTATTCTAAGAACACACAACAGCATTTTAACTTATTTTAAAGTTACATTTAGTAAAAAAAAACATTTTTTTAAGACTTAAATCAACAGTATTGTTAGTAAGGATAATAATAAATATTAGAAGAACTGAAATTAAAGACGTATTATTAATTTTACATCTACGATGAGACTACAAATTCCCCAGCGAATGATCTAAATGTAAACATTTATATTACCCTCTGGGGAATAAAATTTACCAAATATATTATTGTAAAGTTATTTATGTATGCTATCCGTATCCATGGTCCAAGCGATACCAAGTTTGAAACTAAATAGTTAGTGTGTTTTTGTCAGGATTTATTTATTTAAGAGGTAAGTATAACATAAGAAGTTTGAAAGCTTTTTAAGAACTGACAAGACATTAACAATATAAAGACACTTTTTTTAAAATAAGAATATTTAATAAAAATCCATAAAGCATCTATATATATCTGACAACCCTTTTACATAAAGTTACTTTAAATCATATTTTACAACACAATGACCGTAAAATATTATTCTATACATTCTTTTATTTCGAAGGCTTAAATTTTCAACGGAAATGTTTACCCCAGGCTTATCTCCTCTCTGGCAAGTTTAACGAAGTTTCGTTGGACGTCAGACCGGGATAACACGGAAAATGAAGCTCCCAAGGGAAATTAACCATTAGCGGTCACATTAAATTTCATCTCATCCTTTATTTACAAAGAAATGGACTAACCATGCGACAAGGAAACCACATCAACGTCAGTTTAATATTAACAGCATAATTATTTAATGAAACACATAAACCTAGATAATCGAATTTAAAACAATACTTAATTGCATAATATACAAGAGTTTAAACTTTCAAGATTGGAGATCTGTACTTTAAATTAGTATACCAAGTCACTTTGTATATTTCATCATATCACATCAACCTGTTAATATGCCCACGGCTGTAGCAAAAGTATTCCGAATGAAAGAAAACTCCGTATCCAGAATGAGCCAAAACCCGTGTAGATCAGTGGATCTGTCAAAATTCATGTATTTGACTCCAATACACTCACCTATACAAGTTTTTAAAGGTCCCTTTATAACCACTTTAAAATACTCAAAATTTATACATTTCACACTTAATAGAATTCAACTTTACTTTCGATTCGGTTGTAAATGGAATATACGGCGTCCAATCAAAGTTACTAGGCATTAAAAGAAATAAAATTAAAACTACGCTTTGTACAAATGAGGCGGGTAAAATTATTTTTACGATTCTGTCTCTCAATTAGGGACGAGAGCGACAGTAAAGTGTCAGTGTTATTAAAATTTACTGCACCAATTAGAGTCGCCATCATCAGAAAGTGATGAAACCGTTCCGTAGCGTGCGCAGCTTCCCTTATTAGGTGTTCTATAATTAAAATTTACAACGTGCTGTGTTCGATTTGAATGAAGATTGAAAATTGTTATCTGTGGCAAACGTCATACCCGCATGTTGGTCATATCGGTAACGTACCTCATTAAGAAACTTCAAAATGAACTATCTTGGACGAATCAAATTAACGCTCATCTTTTTTTTAACATAGAACTTAGATAGGGTTGGCAACTAACTAGTGATTATTATGCCATAAAATTAGAGAAAAATAAATATTTATATATGTATTTCGCTATTAAAATAACTTATAAATATAATAATGGGTTAGTACCCATGGTATAAGTTCCGTATTAAATATATAAGATATAGACGGCTATACAGGGACATGGGTTTGTGTGATGAAAACGCATCAGGTAGGGACCAGGATTCAAAGCCGGGAACTTCAAAGCTCCCTACCGTAGCGTTAAGCGGCCGTCTAACAAGAGATAAGAATGATCTCATGATCGCCCACTCTCGTTTTTAGGCTAAACAAAATAATCTATCTTGAGATCACACCCAATTTGTGAACTAACAATATCTTCTCTTCTACATCAGCCTATTATCTCCTGATGATCAGGCCTTCCCTATATGAAAACACCAATTATAGATTGGGTCGTTACCACTAGCCTGGAAAGCCCAATGCGATTTGTTGGAGCTAAAAATTGCAGGTGCAGTGAGGACCAAAACTTTGACTTACCTCCCAAAACGCCGAGGAGAATGAGATAGTGAATTTTGGGCCCCTATTTGAGGACATCAATTCGAATGTCGCTTAAGCTCTGCAACCGCAGTCCAATCACTGCAGCATTAAGCACCTTCATAATAAATAGTACATAGTACTAAAAATTGACCACTTTAAATGGTAAATGGCAAAATATCTTTTTAATAAAAAGCTGAAAAGGCTTGAGCATAGAAGGAAGGTACCTAGCCTATCCGTTTTTATAGGATACATTTCGGAGTGTGCTGCAGAATTGCATAGCCTTGTTCCGCCGTCCCCATTTTTTTTTTGGCCAACCAGACTTACAAATAGGCGCCACCGTTATATGGTTAATATACCAAAAGTTGTAATCCGTACCGCTAAAGAGTGGAACTATTTGCCTGAGTCTGTGTTTCCTGATGAATACAATTTAAGGGTCTTCAAGTCACGCGTGAATAAGTATCTTCTAGGCAAGCGTGTCACATTTTATATTAGATAGTTTAGATAGCGGTCAAGCGCTTACCTATTCACGATAAAAAAATAGAGTGCACAATGACCCGTTGCTTAGATACTTTAATTGGAATAATAGAACACAGGACAGTTACATTATAATATCGTAAAATTATATTAATGGCTTGTTTTCTTTGCTCGATAATATAAATGGATGATCATTTTTGACAAATGAATGCATTCAAAAGTATGTTATTTAGTTTAAGATCTAATTTGGTTTGTTTAATTACCTTATGCTACTAAGAATAATGATACATCGTCAGCCCATTACCGAAACGGATATTATTTAATTACTTTAATCAGTAATATGTAGAATTAGTTTCAAGCAATACATAACAATCATTCGAATACATTGCTGTCATTAATCTTCGTGTTCTTATAATTAATTTTTAAACGAGTAATATATATAACTTCATGGGGTTTGTACTACTCGAATAGTAAGTAGATTAGGTACTAGAAAGAACAATTATTAATCACGGATTAAAATCAAATTACCTTAGAAGAAAAAATATTATCAAATAGTAATTTATTATTTATTAATTAATTTTCCTGGAAAATTAGCAGCTGCATAAGCAATATAGAAGAAACATAGGAAACACGACGGTAATTTTCACTTGTAGTTACGTCATTGCAAACTGATAAATAAGCAGTGAGATATAGGTACCAAAAAACTTCTATATATCTAATACAATGCTATGACATCAAATCCACACTCATTCAGTACCACGTTTAAGCTTATACTGGCCCTGTTGTTAAAATTGTTTTGCCAATACAGTCGATAGGGTAAATCGTCATGCTTAGCAACAAATCAGGACAGTCAATTAAGCCATTTATAATTTAAAAACTGATTAAAATATTAGCTACTCTTCTACGGGTATGCTAAAATGTGTTTATCCTACCAAAGTTGGAAATATTCGGCTGAGTTATAAGACTTCTTCATTTTATATAATAAGAAATTACAAACTTATTTCGGACTCCTTCGATTCTGTCGATGTAAATAAATATCGAGAATTCCAAATATGGGTGGCATATTCTAGTTAGCTTCGCACATTGCATCGAACAGTAAGTCAAATATAAACTTGGAATCATGAATACCGCCTAAGTCACTGATCGAATTCATTTAGTCTTGGTTACGAAAAGTGAAAACTTTTAATGATAACGATGTACTTTAGAAAGTTATAGATTAGCAGTTCCAATAATCAGCTTTAACGCATGCATATGTGTTTAGACTAAACAGCCTGATATGTATTAACCATCTCAATAGATCACCTGTAATACCGATCTGATCTACTTTAAACTAAAAATAAACTATGTATAATTGACAAAAAAAAACAAAATAGATTCATTGGTTTATTAATTTATAAACGAATAAAACTTAATTGTAGTTTTACTTATTTTAGTGATTTATAAATAATTACTCTTTGTAAATAATATTATGTTACTCTTTGTAAATTTACACTAATATTATAAGGAAAAAAGATTTGTATTTTTTTATGTTTGCAATGAATAAACTCAAAAACTTCTAAGCCGATTTCAAAAATTCTTTCACCATTGGAAAGCTACATTCATACTGAGTAACATAGACTATATTTAATGCTAGTAAAAATTTAAAGAATTTTGTCCACCCGTGCGAAGCCGGGACGGGCCGCTATAAGATTATAAAACGAAAGTGAGCTCGTTTGATACGTTTTCTTTTTATAAACCTAATATTTTCATTGGCCTTTTTAACCGTTGGCCGTTTTGGAGCCTATTCTAAACTGAGACAAACAAAAATACCAAAAATGGTAATTAATGATTAGAAATACTGTAATGTTCACTTAAGTTCTGGCATTTTATGAAAACAAATAACTATTTAAATATACATATGAGGTCAAAATAGGACATGACAACAAAAGAAAATTTTCTTCTGGAGCCAAACTGGAAATCCTCAAGACATCGTAATTAAAGTAACAAATGACACGCTATAAAGAAAAATAAACAATAGCTCCAAGCTCTGATACGGTGGTAACATAAAAGCGCTGTCTGGAGCAAACACATATCTCATAAAGTTAGTTGGCGAGCAAAACATCCCGTTGGCATCTACAATGTAGCACATTTTGGCATTCGAGGCGAGAACAATCTGGATAATAGAATAAACTTGTTTCTTTCTTGTGGCCCGACGGCGGGCGTCGCTAAGGCGGCGACTTATACTTTGATGAACAGTAACCTTTTCTTATCTTAAAGGAACAAAAAAAATTGTTACTTTGAAGCAACAAAATGATGAACACAATGAAATATTTATTGACTATGATAAAGATAATGCTCAGGGCTTACTGTACACCGTAATAAAAAAATTAAGCTTGCATCGGTAGGCGTTATTTTTCGTTATGATTGATTTTCGGCTTTTGAATTCTATTCTTGTTCAAGTACAGTGTTTGTTTAGGCGCAAGTGCTTATATGGGCCGTTTTTTCAGATACCTGAATCACTTCACTAAAAAACTAATTTACTTAGGAAAAAACATAAATCAAATATGAAATAATTGCTTTGAAATTTGTTTCCTAGGTTTTGATCGTAACCAAAATGACGCTCATGTAGCCCGTGCCTTTTGTAAGTTACTAAAAACTATGACTGACATTTTGATTATACACACCCTCTGGAAATTTTAAAGTGCGATGACGACGATATTAATCTCCGCAACACGACCTAGTGTAAGAACCGTAACCATAGAGAATCACCTTATGGTACGCTGCCCGCCATCTGATTGAACCGCCGCGCCATAATTAAACGACATCAAGAAGAGTCTCTCAGAGGAAATGCCATATATAAGAAAAATTACATACGGTCATAGATTTTGGCTCGCTTTTCAAATTTAGAAACATGCAATTTAAATATTAAAAATTTGCCTTTATTTTTAGACTATGTTTTTATGATAGGATATAGAAGACATGCTTTAGTTTAGTTCAACAAAATCTAGCTTAAGATATAAAAATGTTAAACCGATTGTTTTTAACATCTTTTGCATAATATCAATCGAGCATCCTGTAATATATCTCGCCAAAAGACTCATGGGCGGACATCGCTCATAATACGCCACCAAACATTCGTTATGAGCAAAGTTTTGAGAGTCCATTGATGTTGTCATATTTGGAAACATGCCAAAGTGAACACGCACATTGAACAACACTCTTTTATGAATTTACTGAAGTGTATTCTCTGATAAAAAATAACAAGGATGTTAGTACGATGCTCATAAGCCTAACTATAATATAGTTACTAAAACAACACACAAATATAAAAATAAAAATTTCAAAAAGCGATTCTTTGACATTTGATAATTATTATTACCAAAATGGCCGGGACATCTGAAAAATTAGTTAGGTAGTTATCAAGCTTCAGTCGATTTTACTGAGCTTCCATAGTTTAAGCGGCTTTTAAACGTAATACCTATGTATTTCTCTCAAGTTTTTTTCTTAATATTTTCATACATGAATCATTACTAAACCTGTTAAATTATAATTCTTTATGTAAATGCTAAGAATTTTTATAGAATCAGAGACTGGAATATTTTTATTAATTATTATTATATAATAATATAATGGACAAATGACAAACAAGACACGAAAATTACTTTAATTTGTTTTTTTATCAGTATTTATATTTTTTTCGCGTCATTAGGACGCCAAATATTATTCGTTATCTACAAGAATATTCGAATATGAATACTTGCCTATACTTTAAAACTTTTTTTTATATTTTTACTTGAAATTCTAAATAATATATTTCAAATAAATAATAAATAATGGATTCTTTTATATAAATATCATAAGTTCTCATAAATGAGATGAAATTATCAGCAATTGATGTCCCCCTGCTAGGCCTTCCTAATGAATGATGGCACCATAGGAAGAATGGACCATAACCCATCACAGAGATCTAATACGATGGACGGGTCCAAACAATTTCAGATACATCAAAGACCTATGGCTTATTTTACCTTCCGTAACGAAGGAGATATAATAGATTTTAGACACTCGTTGTGTTAACTCGTGGCAAATCACTTTTTTCGCAAAATGCTGAAGAACACGCAACCAACAAAATAAAAAATAACAATGCACTTTAGCCTGTAGTCTATTAAGCTGAAATATTAAGATACAGCTGATACTCGTAGATATATATGTACATGAGTCATGGCTGTATACACGCACGAGTAGTCATGTCTTTTTATAGTTTTTGCTCAATTAAAGATTACATAGTTTAAACGATTTTATTAATACTATTTGATTATGACGATCCTGACGACCGTTTGGTGCAACGGTAGCGATCCTGCCTTTCGCACCGACGGTCCTGGGTTCAAATCCCGGAAGGGGCAGATGTTTTTATGATGAAATCGAGCATTTGTACCTGAGTCATTGGCGTAAATATATATTTATATGAATATTACATATCTATGTATCATATTATGTATGTCTATCCGTTTCCCTAGTATCCATAACACAAGCCTTACAGTGCTTACTTTGGGCTAGGCTAATTGGTGTGAATGTAAGAAATATTTATAACATAAAAGAACCATTTAATTAAAACAATATATATATATATATAAGCTAGAGGGATAGATGTCGAAGTTATAAATGGTAACAGAACTGGTAATAGTCTGATCATATGAGAAGGTTGTGTTAGTTTTAGTCGAACGAATATGACTTCTCTATGTCATCAGTCTTTCATGTGATCGAAACAGATAATACTATTTTTCACTCCTATGTTCGTCAATGTAGCTGCAATAAAAGCAAAGCTCGTTAATCGCAGAGCAGTCCAGGCGTAATTAACTTGCAGCCAGAGAGCAAAGATTTACGTGAACACTGGGTACAATTAAATTTGCATAGGAAATTGCACAGAATAAGCTAAGAATAAGTTACTTTTAAAACTGAATTTTATAGATCTCCTTTGAACGATAGTTTTAAATAAAAGTGGTTAATTATTACTACACTATATTTTACAGTACATTGGCAAATGGTAATAAATTATCTTGAATTGCCATAAATATCATCATTTTGCAAAGCAATAGTTTTGCATTTAGCTTGTAAATTGCTATGCTAGTAAATAAACAACGCATTATATAACAATGTTTACATATAACAGATATAAAAATATAAAAAAATTATTAACATATCACCCCAGCGAAAAGTCACCACTGTTAAACAATGGAACATGGAAGCCTTTCCCATAAAATGGCCATAACCTTCACACTTACCGGCAAGCTCTCGGTAAAAACGCTGCTTCTGGTTTTGTGTTTAACGGGAGGTATATTATCTTCAGTTATTATTAATTAGTATTGCTGATATATAAAAATACTGTAAATGGTTTTAGTACTCAAACCCACAAATAAGTCATATGTGTGTACCTGAACACCTAAACGGCTAGAGCTCGATTGATTTTGATAAAGAAATCCGTAATGTCGTAAATAAACGTTAACCCAAGTCCCCAAAAACTCACTCTTTCTATATTGAAAAAAAAACACGAACAGATTACAAACAATATGGCACACAATTACCAGAGTAAACATTACTTAACTAGCCTTTAGCCCAAAACAGTATAGGAAGCATTGGCGATGCAAAAATTCTAACTAGCGCCTCAAGTGTCAAAATTGTGA
The DNA here is from genome assembly GCA_927399485.1 of Calamotropha paludella. Lineage (NCBI taxonomy): Eukaryota > Metazoa > Arthropoda > Insecta > Lepidoptera > Crambidae > Calamotropha > Calamotropha paludella. The sequence goes on along the minus strand of OV656815.1, from coordinate 11,724,355 downwards.
AGCTGTTTAAGATCGACACTTTAACAGTTTCGATACAATTTACCTCACGAAAAAAATTATTTATTCGATATAAATCAAATTTATGTCGTTTCTTGCTGGCCGAGACAATAACTATGTTATCAATAGTCGATGTAATGCAAGTGTCTGCAGAATACAAAACCAATGCGTTCTGGAGCAGATTATTACGGAGTGGAATGGTGATTTCTGTATGAAAAAAGAAAAAAATAATAACATATTTAATGTAAAATCATTGGTACTGCGCACGTCGGGATTAAATTCCAAACATCCAGCCATTATAAAACTGTATCGGTCCACAGTTCTCAAGAATATGGAAATATATTGGTGATAATTAACAAGAAGTCACAAAAGTCTGCGATTACTCCCTGTTGGAGCTTCAAGGAAATGTAAACACATAGTAACTGTCATGCTTTATCTCCCAAGGTTTGTGAATTGTTCAATTACTTCTATATCCATTTGTATCTATATGTATTTATTTGTAAGAAGAATTTCATTTAATAAAAATCATTTTTTGGAAATATGTTTATGTCTCGTCAATCTATATTTTGAAAAATTTCTTCCTAGTATGTATCTAATTGACTGAAATTTAAATAAAAAAAATACAGCTGAGTGTACAATTGGTAAAATTTATTACCACTCTTACAATACCCTTCCGATTCATAATAAACGCTTTTAAAATTTTACATAACCACATAAATTTATCAATGTGATGGACCAAAATTTGTAAGACCACCAACAATATTTGAAATATCATTAAAATATGGAGCCAATGACCATGGTAATGGTCCACACAAAAATTTATATTGTCGTAATCTCTGTATCACTCTCTTAACATGCACACTTGCCCGTGCAATCTCTGCAGTGCGGATTGCATCTTCTTTGGTTATCTGCTTTTCTGACTCAAGAAAGGAGGCCTGATGAGCTGAACAAGACGCTGTAACAAGAATACAAATATTTAAGTACATTAATCAAATGTTATACTAACTTTTCAATTAATATCCTCAACTCTATTATACTCAAATTCAATCCTTTATCTGCCTGATACTTGACTACCTTAAGATTCCTGATTGCCTTACAATATGTTAATCTGATGCTTGACCGCAATAAGATGCGCTTAATAATAGATTTTAGTTATTAGGCTAGAAGGAGTTATTCCAATATTAAACTTTGCTGTATTATTTTTTTTATATAGAGAGTACGTCATTATTTAACATTTTAAACTTACTTGTTTAGATTACAGTTTTAGCACAGTCTAATATTGTTCTTGTACTAACGATCCGCCCCGGCTTCGCACGAGTATTCAACAGAAATTTAAAAAATTATAAATTTTAACTTACACACACACACCTTTCTTTTTTGCGTCAGGGGTTACTAAAAGAGTACATTATAAATAAAGTTTCCATATTGTTATTTTAATGTTCTTTTTTGTTATTTTTCTAAATTTGATTAATTTATTTTATTTCTAATGTTTATACAAAACACGAACCATTAAATTTATTGGGTCAAAGTTTCCCTGTACACGACATTTGATGTAGTTTTATTTTGTGGCAGCAAAATAAATTGTTTTTCAAGACCTCCACCCCGCGATAGGATATCATACAGTTGGCTATGAGTAAAACATTATTTTCGTAGGTCGATCCCTACTTTTTAAAGGTTTGGCCCTGTGACCTGGTTTTTACCCGAAATTGAAGTCGTTGAAATGAAATTAACAGATCAGTTGGGAACATAGGTATCCTCGACATATAGGCTAGTTGACCAGCTGCTGGGGCGGTGATAATGGTGGCTGCAATTAAACTGTCCTTCAATTCCTTAATAAACAGCCTTGTCCCATTGCATATGTCCGGGGGCTTAAATTTCTTAAAAGAATAATTGGATTTCCGATTTTTGACGACAATTCGTGTGGTGACAGTTCAGAAGGGTTTAGTGAATTTAAAAAATGCTGTGGATAATGGACTGCGCCTTCGATATTAGTCACGGTATCGATCGATTTGTATTTTTTCATTTGTCTGGGGACTATTTGAATTATCAGATTGTTTATTTCGTGGATAGTATCATTCCTAGGTGACACTATTGCCCAAGAACACAACAAATTTAAGTTCTTTTCGTAGATTTCTCGATATCAGGGTATATTGCATCTTTAAAAATTTCAAAATGTAATATTAGACCCGGAGAGTCATTCAGAAGAATGTCACAATTTCTGTTTTAATTTGAAGTAGGAAAAAATCCTTCTCCAAGTTTTAACAGTTCATAATCTCGTTATTAGATTCTCATCTCGTCTCGCCACGCCTAAACTAAATAAATAACTTAAAAAATACATGTGAATATAATATAAGTACAATAAAATAATTAAAACATAATTATACTTTGGTACTGTTTGGAAAATAGATTGAAAACGACCTATTTGAAACACATGTTAAGTGTTTCAACAAATGTATTTATTAACTTTCATCTGTACTCCTTTAAACAAAGATCATTAAGCAACATAGTAGAAGGGCGTTATTCCAGATAATACTCCATTAATCATTCCGTGTTCGCCTTGTTGTGAAGGTTGTATAAGTAAACAATACTTGTGTGCCAATAATTATACATAGTATTACTTGAATAATAGGAATTATTTCATCTTATTCCATTTAATTGACAATTAGTTGAGTCCTCGTCGCTTTCTTTATGATTAAAAAAAAACGACACTGAGTATTTTCTTATCAATAAAAACTTTTGTGAGCCGTCCGATGTCCGACAAAGTAGAATAGCATCACAATCGCATCTTCACAAGGGTGTCATAAAAGACGATTATTGAAACTGAAGGCAATCACCTTTCAATTCCCGTAGATCACAAAAAGGGTTTTTTCAACGACAGGGATCACAACAGTTTTCTGAATTATGGTCTTTTGCTGCGATCTCCGCTTGGTAAGCGTGGGGATTATGGCAAAACTACCTATATTTTATAAACTGTATCCCATTAACTAACCAAAGGATCTAAACACTGACACTGTTTTATACAACAGTGCATATATCAAAAAGAAGAAGTACATATTGGTGACGGAAGTCGTTTAACTAAAGTATGTCCTTATATACATAAAGTTATATAATAAATTATATAATAAAAAAAGAGTGCTCTTAATTTCAAACGACACAAAATTTTATGCTGGTTTGAAAGTCCAGTAACAAAATTGTACATCCATCCACAACTGAAAAAATGGCGCTTCGCAAAATTCCAGTTGTGCAAATCGCGCATTGTTCTATTTAATACTTCCACGGAAATTTTATTAGACATAGTATCTTCATCAAACTACTAATGAGCAGTCTCGTATCAACTTTTCAGTATTGGTTGGTAATGCTACAAGAGCTGCTAGTATTATCGGTGGTATGTTTTTGTGGGAATTCAAAAGTCGCGTGTGCGGTTCGGCCTGCTTCCAAAAGCGTATCTGAAACGCTTAGGCAATAGGGTATTTGACATAGTTAACAAATAAATAAGTATTGAATTGAACACTATAGAATTTAAAGTCCTAATTAATAATATTTGACTTAAATTACAAATAAAAAATATTAAATATTTTATTTTCCTAAATAAAAATTAGAGTTTTTGAATCTGTGCATCATTTAGACGAAACGTCTCAACGACCAATCAGAGTACGTGACGTCACGATGTAATAAATAATGTCTTGTCATGTCATTGTCTAATATAAATAAACAACTTTGCTTTAACCTCAAAATTTTACTAGTTTAAGTAGCTACAGTTTTATCAAACGTAAATTATCAATATTTATAGATATATTCAAGTAATACTACTTACATCAAAATGATCCTCGCAAAAATAAATTGAAGATTTGGGTGATACACTTGTCGGATCACGTCGTGTTAACTGCAGCCACTTTACACGAAGATTTTGCGATTGTGGCACGTGGATAAATAATTTAGAAGGGTTTTTGATACTCGTATTTTCACACAAAGGAACGGCACATATTCTATAGGACTTTAAAGCCATTTTATAAAGAATCATGAACGAAAAACTAATCTCTCACGTATTGTTTACATAAAGACTATTACATCGTGACGTCACGCCTTTGATTTGTCACGTGACCTAGCGTTTCAGCGGGAAATACAAAATGTAATTATTAAAACTATCTTTTTGTTATTAAATATAAGAGAAAGATTTTTCAAGCGTATCTCTAGCGACTTTAGAACATTTTGAAGTACCTTACGAAAATCTGTCAAATACCCTATTGTCGACACATGCTCAGTGATGCAGCGGCTAATGTAATTGTAAGAGAGTGATAAATAATGATTAATCTGGGATATTTTCTAAGATATTTAATGTAGCAATATATTGTAAAGGTCCATTTCAATTAACATTAAATACACACGATTTCATTAGATAAGGATTAATGTTATTTAAATATATAGTATACATTTGTAATAATATAAAGTATATATTTATAAATATCCCGGAAAGAATCTCTAAATTATGGTTAGGAAGAAGTGGTTTATTAGAAGTTGGTTGAGAAATAGTCAGAAGAAAACAGCGTCTTTGCTTGATACAATTTAGAGATTCCATGATCCTAAGAATTCTAGAAGAGTGCGGTTTTATATTTCACAACATACAAAGACGGGGAATACGCGCTACAAAACAAACAATAGTAAGTATTGTGTCAAACGAAAAACCATTTCTTGACATCATAATGTAAAATATTCCGCTTGTGAATATTATAGTTCTTTGTAAGGCTAGCATTTGTCGCTCTCCACAAACAAACTGCAGTAAGTTTTACTACCAAACATGTTGGACATTCGTCTGATGTATTTTTCATATTTTACGAGGCTCCAGAATTTACACCGCTCTTGAGCGATGGGCAGAAACTTCGCTATAGTAGTTCCGAGTATTCTCGTCGCATCGTCGGTTTTCGTGTCTAGTTGTCTACTCCAAGTGAGATAATATTGCTGTTTGTTTCCGTTTTTACTTCTGAGCTACTGTTTCTTAGATATTCGATATAGCAAATTGTTTGAAATCTTTAAAGTTTGCGTGACAATACTAAACAGAACGCGAGAACTATTTATTTATAGCTGCCCTATCTAAAACATGAAAATTAGTAGTGCTTTTAGTAGAATAATTTTACATAACTAGATGTTTTGTTTTTATTATTCTGAATGTTTGTTGGAAATTTTACTATTGGCATTAATGAGTGTTTGATGTTCGGTTTGTGTGTTTGTCTGTATGCTCTTTTTTCCATTGTATCAATAGCATAGTATTTAACGTTACCATAGCAACACGTTAAACGCAAGTAGTTCGTCTACCGGACGCTAGATGGCGCTAACGGAAAAATATTTAATAATAGAAAAAAATTAAAGAATTTTGTTCACCCGTGCGAAGCTGGGATGGGCCGCTAGTTGGTATTTAAAATTATATTTCAAAACGTCAGATTAGTAAGTAATGATTATTTTCATTTGTATTCTGGCTTGGATCCTTAACGAAATGTTAAAGTGACTAAAGTTTCTTAGTGATCGATGTGTAAAAAAATATGTTAGTAATCAAGATCCCTATAATCTTTGTACTCATTATACTCACATTTGACATTCGGCCACCATAAGATTTTTACTTATAAGTTAATCTCCTATTTATATACAGAAGTAATTTAAAAATAAATTGAAGCTGATAACTGTAACATCATGAGTGCAGGACATATGTCAAGAATAAAACGAGCATGCAATTCATTCTGTACCACAATGATATTTCGAAGCGTATTATGTTGTCGCACAAGGTATTAAATTAATTAGGAAATTTATATTTTCAACATTATTTTGAATAATAAAATAAATAACCCCTTATTACGCTCATTCAAAAACTCTACGCTAGTTAGTATTTTACTTGTTTTATGTTATGAATATAGGTTGGAAAACAGTATGGTTTGTGACTACTAAAGTAAAATAATTACAACCATACGGCCAGGCTAAATTGCCAATCCAAAAGAGTGTAATTAGCCTTTCCATAACTAAGGCAGGAAAACTTCTAGCGCATTCTTAAAAAGCAGAAACTTAGTAATAACAAAAGTTCATTCCACGAAGGAAGTGAACCTTTTTAAGGCCGCTTATCGAAGTAGTTACAGCAAACACGGCTTTTGTTATACAATTAACTTTTAATTTACTGCGAAAGCCTTATCGAGACTTCGAGTCGACTCCATTATTTTCAGGAAGCGGAGCGTTAAAGGAAAATGTTCTCAATTTTCTGAAATAGGCCCTGGAGTTAGTTCGTTGGATTTCTTTTAATTTAAATTATAATGAGCGATTGCGCTTTACTAATTTAAAATAACTGTTCGATAAGATTACAGCTTTATTATTTGCGAAAACTATTTGTTTTATGGGGGTTAAAGTTTAATTAATAATGTTGTTAGCTTATACTCCAGATGCAGTAGCATATAAAGGTAAAAGAATTAAGCTTCCTGCTTATTATTGTAAAAAGAACATAACGCGAAAGCGTAAATTATAGCTTATATATATTGATGTAATATTGAATGGTCTTTTTAAAATGAAATTCGACTAAACCACACCGTATTGTATACTATGTTATACCATAATTATTTATAACAATATTATAAGATCATCTTAGTCGGAAGACGTACTGCTGGACTGAAGTCCCCTCCCCTCCCCCAAAATCGGGGTCTTGGTAGGCGGGTCGGAGATTGCAATGTAACACTTATGGTGTTTCGTTGCACCACACCATAATCCGAAAAATTCTAATGACCATTTTGTATAATATATGATGATTGCCTTCTCAAGGGTCAACCATCAAAGGTGCCGTTGTATTTTGCCGGAAACTAAGCGGCATAGTAAGATATTAGATTAATTGTAATTACTTTAGAGGCTAATTAAACGCAATATTTTTATCAATTACTTTACATATCTATCCATTTATTTTGGCTATTAATATATGTATTGTCTGTAGGCCATAAGACGTTATTTAATTTATGAACAACCATATAATAATACTTAAAGTAATTTTTTATGTAATTATATTCCAATAAATTCAACTATGGTAAAATCTAAATCTCGATTCATTTAACCGCATTTGAAAAGTATACTTGAAAAGAAGACCTATTGTGTTTTAACCTGGTAAAATATAATAGCCACAAAAGGCTTCAATGGCAATATAAGCGTACGAAACAAAGATGTCATTTCACCCGATGGGTTCAAATTGGGGGTCATTCAATTTGCATATAAAGCGAGCGAAGCGTCAATAGGACGTGAGGGCCCAATGACCGTCAGGCGCTCACATGTTTCCGCGCCTGGGGACCAAGTCCGAATTTTCTATTGTTTACTAATACAAGCACGTTATTTTCAGGTTGCGTGAAAATCAACACCAACAGACAATCTTCCTGGTTAAGTATGAGATCATCGTATCAGCTGAAAAACGTTCCCTGCTTGGTTGTGGTCTCCTCCAAATATACCAGGGCTTTGTCCTTGTCTTTACTCCTGGCATGTAACGTGACTTTCACGCGGAGTCTGAAATAGCCGGTATTAATTCCGAGTTTTTCCTGTAATGCTTCGGTTATGGTTGTATGGTTCCTTCAAAATGTTATTTGTGATTTCTATGATACAAATGGTTAAGCTAGTTAAGTATCTGACTAACAATCTTTGTGACTAATATGTGATGCTACTTAATTAATTTTATGAAGGGGCTACTATTAAAATCCGACTGCTTTATGGTATTCTTTCTCAGTCAATTTATTAAAAAATTAAAAACAAATAATATTTAAGGGAATTAAAGATTATTGTATATTCTTATTTTTAGCCTATTAATTTCCGCATTGCTAAGGCCCTAGCATTTCAACAGCTAAAACTATCATACGAAGAATAGACCATAATCCATCACGCAGGCACAGTGTGTATTTGCGGGTGATGAGCGAAGGCTGGGTACATTCTTAAAACTATGATTCTGTAATCAGTCACTTTTAACTACTGTTATGTAACTCTAAATCTCTTTTATTGGTGACCCCAATAATAACTTCATTTTTATTTTATATGATAAATATATCTGAAAATATATGAAGGACAATTTAATATCCTTATAGAGGAAATACACGTTAAACTTTACACAACATTTGTTGTCACCCCTAGATACGCCAGCGTCAACCAAATATGCATCGTAAAAATGTCAAAGTGTGGGACCAATATCTTCTCATAGAGAATAACACAAGACGTGCATGTATTTAAAGTAACAGTCGTAAATCCATCACCAATAAAACCAAATATGCCACGTGACTGCGCAAGCGAAACGCTAAAAAGGTTTACTGCTACATTTTACATCAACGATAAAATTCCATTTATGATTTTCGTTAAGCCGATGTTTGTTTACGATTTAGGATGGTCACTTTGGTCATCGCCGTTAAACTGATAATCTTTTCATTGATCACAAAAAAATAAAACTTCAGCTATCGAATAAAATTAATTTAATACTTGCGGGCTCGTCTCAGTAATTAAATTATTTTACGTACTTTTGTGCAGGTCGCTGATCGTTGTGTATTAAAAATAAATAGCACTTTATATATTTATAAATGGACTGTATCAATATGAAATATATTTATTACAAGAAGATAACTTATAGAGATCAACTTAGCCCGCCGATGGCGTTCCGGAAGTATTACATAGCTTTTATGCAATTAAAACGGATAGTGCTCTAAAACTGCCATGTATAATATATAATATTACTTATCAAATTGTATAAACAATTTGTGCATCTTAAAAAAATAAAACACAATATTTTGACGACCATTTGGTACAACGGTAGCGATCCTGTCTTTCGCACCGACCGACGGTCCTAAAATATGATCCATACCACACATAAACAAAAAAACTCTTATGGTAATACTATGGTATACCTTCTCAGTTCTCATTTAATAAATGACCTTAGAAATTATACTAGTATGTACAATAATAAATAATTAACAATAGTAGAAAACTGTATTTTGTAATTTATAGACTGTCCTGTTGAGTACGTACCTCCATTTTATATTAGGATATGTATATATATGCTTAACTATGTCACTTCTTTCATTTATACGTTTCCCAGGGCCCCTCATAAGGACATAATAATTTCTGAGAAAGTTCTATGGTTAAAAGTACTTGACATTATGTAGTTTCCCATAACCATGCGGGACGGATCGTTACATTTACTAGATTAAGATTGAGTGAAGAGAGGACTAACATGATGCATAAATCATGCTCGTGAACGATTGCAGCTTTTGAATATCAGGGTACAACAAACTTAAAATGAATCATCATATAGAAATTTTATTAGCATTATATTTATTTTTATAGCTCTTCCTGAGTTTCTTGTCGAATTTGTTAGCACAAAACCTCTTATTGTATATTACCTAGGTGACAGCGTAGCTTTTTGACCATCACACAAAGTAAACTGAATACATCATTTTCTGTATAATAACATTGATTTTAGCGCTCGAATTTTTTTTTAGCCCGTGATTTTTCCCACGAACTATTTAAGGAAATAGATTTTTTTACAGAGATCCTTAAATAGGATTAAACTACAATCAATGGTTTATAATATTTTACTAATTAATTAATTATTTTACTAATTTAATTATGTAATTTAAATTAGTTCGTATTTTTTATTATTTTACTTATTGTATTTCATTTGCTATAGACATTAAAAATAGGTTGATTTATAAAATAAATCCAACAACAACACTGAAAATACGCCGAGAAAATACTTCACAGGTCACGTGATCTACTATAAACCAATTATAACTTCAAAATATTCTGTTAGCTAAATCTTAGACCAAAAAGTCTTAGCTCATAGCGTTAATTATCATTTGCTTACAAGACAGCGATAAATTTTCAGGCAACTTCGCTACTGCCTTAAATTAATGAGGTGCCGACCTTAAATAATTACTCAATTACGTTTGTTTATTATACATGAACATATTGTAATTTATGTTGAAGCATTGCAATTAAGTAATTAGTTACGTACTAGTTCTACCCCTTTTAATTGTGTTGATAAATGTTTAATATTAATAGTATCGTTACTTCTGAAACGGCCGTAATCTATCGATATTGCGATGTCCGTTTTGAACCCAGTGGACCGAATTAAATACTTAGCTATATATTTCGGACGTGAAACTACTCGTACTTACCACGAGGGATTCTTAGAAATGTCGTGAGGAGATAAATTGATCAAATCTTTTATAAACTAGCTACTTTGATTGTGGTTATGGGTTTCTTTTGAGTGGATTGAAATCTTACGGATGATTAGTCAATAGTTTTACTTAGAGAAATAATATCGATAAGAAAAGTGCGTAAAAACGTATAACATACTAACTGAATAAAATCCAAAATACTTTTTTATCGTATTGACTCCCTGACACTGACTTAAATAGCACGTTCTTTAAGCTAAAAAGGGTTAAAAGAATTAAAAATTCTACAAATTATGACGAAACATTCGTTAAATAGGCTACTTTGTATTTTATATAAGAGTTAGTAATGAGAGTATATACCTAATTGCAAAAATGCACGTATTTTACGGCGGTAAACAAGACGTTGAATGCTTTGCGAAAAACGTATTCCGTCTTTTGAGTACTTTCCCTATATTTTCATAAGGAATTCAACTATATTCAATACAATTAACAGAACTCGTTTACAGTTATTTTATTTTTAAAAGGCCTTCCGAATATATCGGAATATTTGGCACGTAATTTTATAAGTTTTCTAAACTTAGGGTTCCTATTAAGTATGTTTCCATCGCGCTACAAAGTTATTTTGTAAGATTTCTATCTGCCATTTGTTGTTGTTATCAAACATTCCATGCTGCGAATGCTTAGAAGTTATTGCTTTTAGCGATAAGGCCGATTGTACCATTTATTGTATTGTCCTTTTCTTTTTCATAATAACAATGGTGTATTTACAATATTGTTAATATTTTAATTCTTAATATTATTATGCCGCTGATCACGTTTTTTACAATACGAACTCGACTTACATTGATCGGTTAGTTAGTTAGTTTGACGGGGCTATATCCGCACTTAGCCTCTTGCTTGGGCCATTGCGCGTGTGTTGGGTTCTCCTGCTACTCCAGCCAACACAATGCTTGCCAAAATAGCAGCCTTTTCAGGCTACTGCAAACTTAAGGAGAGATGGTGGAAATTGGAGTAGTTCTGCCTGTTTCTCTTCCACACTTGTACATTCCATAAGTACATGCAGTGGAGTTTCCTCTGCCTCCATGCAGCCTCTGCATAGAGGACAGATAGGTGTTTGTTTTGAGAGCAATGAACAGTTATTGTACCAATAACTTTGCGGATCTTGTCCATGTTCGATCTGATGAGGTTGCGGGTTTGAGATTAAGTTGCGGGTTAGTCTCCGGAAGAGTATTCTTTATTTGCCTGTTACTTTCGCTGTTTTTCCATTCTTTAATGAGGATCTCTTCTGTTTTAAGTCGAAGCGATGTTTTGATTTGGGTTGGGGGATTGGGTAGTAACGGTCCCGGTTCGTGAACTATTGTACTTGAGCCCCTCTTGACTAATTCATCCGTTGCATCGTTTCCAAGCGAATCACTGTGTCCGTTTAGCCATTGCAAGGTTACTCTATTATTGGTTGCAATAGATTGGAGTGTGTCGTGACACTAGATTATAAGGGCGGAGGTTACGGTATTCCTTTGTAGGGATTGAAGTACGGATGCACTGCCTGAGACCATTTTGATATCGAAGTGGCTCCGATACCCTTTTCGGTTTTCGAGCCGTCTGTATATATCCTGACTTCATTGATGCCAAAGCAATCTACTGGTTCTTCAGTACAGTACAGTCGAACACGTGTTTGCATCTTCTATGTATAGGCGCCTCTAGAAGTGATATTTCCTACATGATTATTATGTAGGATGATTATTATGTAACGAGGACCAAATATAACAACATTTGGTTTCCATAATCCGTTTGCTCTTAACCTCAAGACAGCTGCCTTTTTCTCCCTCCTGAACTAGGTCTAGTATCCTAAGGTTCAGGAGGTACTGGAGTGCGGCTGATTGAGTGGTTCTCGGCATCCGGTCGCTCTTACGCTAGCTAGGCGTTGCAGACTTTGGAGTTTGTTTTTAATAGTAATCAATTGTGTTCTGGGCCACCATACAACTGATCTTATGACTGAAGTGTAAAGCCATAGTGATATGGATTGGTTATAACAAATAATTCTTGAATTTTTTTCAATATATTTTACTTCTTACTAGCGACGCCGAATTACTTATTGTTAAATATATTAGCAAAAATATAAATAAATGAATATTCATGATGACTTAGAAATCAAGTAAACTGAAATGGAATCTAAAGTACGCGAGTTCCAACCCTTTGTATGTTGAAATAAGAAAACGCTATGCGAAAGCGGTAAAACAGCGTAAAATAGGGAAGCTTTGAAAATCCTTTAGACAATGGAGAAGTATCAGAAATTTCTCTCCAGACAAATGAAAATATAACAGTCAAATCATGAAAACAAAAGCGAACAACAACCGTTCATGCAAGCAAAACGTGGAGTTATAAATGGGAACACAACAAAACGTATAAAGAAATACGGAAAATGGTTGCATTTCTACTTGCAAGTTGAAAATTTATTCGGCAGAACGAAATCGTGCGGAAAATTTGCAATTTAGAAGTAAAGGGGGAATGCCAATAAGCCATCGATTATGTAGATGCAAGCCTTTTGTGCAGAAATGCAGAGTTATCTTTGCAGTCAGTTCGCCTTTTAAAAACGATTTGTCAGGATATTTTCAATGGAATTCCTCTATTATTCAGCGTTGAAAGTATGGGTTGGTTTTATTTTCAGGAGGACATCGAATTGAACATTAACTTTCAACAGAATGACTACATTAACTTCGTATTCCTATCAGTGTCGATTTGAGTTTTTACAGACATTACTATATCACTTTGAAAAAGAACTTCGGAATCTTAATATTTATTAACTTTGAAATTTCTGACATCACTTGATTACGGATAAGGACGAATTTACAAGATTGTTTAATGAAAAAAAAGACTCTAGTGTGCAGGACATCATAAGTTAAAGATCGTTAATGGTTTAATCCATTACGATTTATATGCGTTTGTTAATAATAATATAGCAAAAAAACCCGGAATTGCTGTAACACTTAAGAATTTCAATAACAAAAATACTTAGTAAATTCCTTATTACTGCTACATTTCAACCAAAGACCTCGACATTTTTTAAGTAAGTGCCTGTTCAAATATATTTTATTTCGGACTAATGGAGATATTTTTTGATTCGGACTGGTAAAAGCACTCAAGCAATTTTCAGTTACTCTTACTCCTCATTTTAAAAGCCTTGCAAATGGAAATCGCTTTCATATCACCCAATCTCTACAGTAAGTGTACCCTTAGCAATTTCGTCTGGTCTTTATTATCGTTCTTGCTTATGATAATTTACTACTAATGACTAACAATTAGTTGTAAGGATTTAGTATTAGCGAATCCTCATTAACTATACTGAAATGTGGATTTTTAAATACAATTGAGTGGCGAAATATTGTCACTAAAAAGTACGCTAAATTAGCTTCCGAGTATTCAATAGAATGTAAGACTATGATCAACAATTTGTTTTGGGAAAAAAGCAAAGACATTTACCGAAAGCTTTATGGAACAGCCACGTTAGGATATCCGGCGACTTGTTTTCCGTTTTCAGTGATAGCGTGTCACGCGAACTTAGTTTTTCTGTATTGTGAGAAATAGTTTCCTGATAGCAGGAGCGATAAAAAAATCAAAACGAATAATGAGAGCATAACTTTAAGAAAGAGGATTACTTTTAAAATGTAAAAAATAAAATTTCGGACATCTCATATCATTTTGAGTCCCAAACTAATGCCTTTATAGGATTAGAACTCACGATCATAAGTGAATGCAGGTGCACCATACGGTCTTCAATAATTTTGTAAACATTTTCGTTAGTACTTTGTAAACATATAGATTAGCCTGTTACACAATATTTATATAAAGAATGAACGCCCCTTTTAAACCTATCCAGTTCATTCAAACGTAGTGACAACAAATATCTCGTTCTACATATCCCTTGCCTGTCCAAACATGCATCTATTCATGACCTTACATATGTCTCTGTAACTTGACTCTGGGCGGCGCTGGCGTCACTTATGTTTACCCAGGAACTTAATATGGCACATTAGACTTGTTTTGCCTCCATTATCTTAGCTTTGATGCTGCCAACTGACTGATGCACGTGTTTCTCGATGCTATGTTACGACAGTGAAAGTATAAAACTATTTTTGTACAGCAATCATCGAAGCATTTTAAGTATTAAAGCAGACGCTTCAAATAATATCAATAGTAGTGCAATCATCAGCAAATGCATCATGATAAAAGATAAAATGAAAAAGAAAATAGAAAGACCGTAGATAATATATTGTATTATCTACATGTTACAACAGTGTAAAAAATATAATAAGTATAAAGTACTTTAACGTGAACCTAATTTATACTATTTCTAAACTACACTATGCTGTTGGCCGTGTTTTATAACAACATTTGTCTTTTTAAAGTGTGTGTTAAAAAACCTGATATTTTTAGGTTACAGTTGGACTAATTTCATTTGAATTAAACAAAAAAAAACGCTGCAGGCTTTGTAAGCTAGACTACGCCACAGGGTGACAGAGTTGTAAGTAACAAAGATTTTGAGTGCCTGAAAAATTGCTATAACCTCAGCTGTCTGTGTGTTTTAAAAATGTCATAGTTATTTATAATAAAACACTTAGTCTTGTTAACTACATTATTTATTTTTGTGCTTATTATACTATAATTTAGTGACCAAAATAGCATCTTTGCTTAAATGACGATCGTTTGGTGCAACGGTAGCGATCCTGTCTTTCGCACCGATGGTCCTGGGTTCGAGTCCCGGAATAGGCAAATGTTTGTGTGATGAATACAAGCATTTGTACCTGACTCATGGGTATTTATATATTTCTATAAAGATAACATACCTATGCATCATATATGTATATCCATCCGTCGCCCTATCATTCATATACATATAACACAAACCTTACAATACTTATTTTTAGCTGGGCTAATTGGTGTGAATGTAAAGAATGTTATTATTATTAAGTGGAAGAACTTCTTATTTTACCCCAAAACTAGGAACTAAAGAAAGCCTTGAGAAAGAAATAAAACATGCAGACTATTTTTAAGAATAATTTTAAAATATTTAATTGTGAAAATGAAGTCGGTAAATTTCAAATCTACAATTATTTTACTATTTCCGGAATTCAATTATTATCCAATAATTATCCATTTTTCTATTATAATTTAAAACGATGGTAAAAATACAACAACTATTAGGAGAGATGGAATATTAATTATCCATACTATAATATTATAAATGGGAAAGTGTGTCTGTCCGTTTGTCTTTCTTTCACGGCAAAACGGAGCGACGAATTGACGTGATTTTTTAAGTGGAGATAGCTGAAGGGATGGAGAGTAACATAAGCTACTTTTTGCTCCTTTCTAACCTCCCACTTCCCAAAAAAGGGGGGTGGAAGTTTGTATGGAGCATTCCGCAATTTTCAAGGTAGAAAGCTAAACATTGGTATGCTGACTATTTATGACTACCCAAAAAATCACCCATCATTTTTTTTTTTAAATCTGCACCCAACCCCTTAAAAGAGGGGGTGAAATTTTATATGAGACCTTTCGCAGTTTTCAAGGCAGGAAGCTAAAATCGGCACACAGACTCTTTGTTACTAACGAAAATACCTGCCATTTTTTAGAAATCCTCCCCCAGCCCCTAAAATAGGGGCTGAAAATGTGGGTGAGACTCCGCAAAATTAGAACAGGTTCTATAATACAAACGAATAATAAAATAATTAAATTGAAACGAATTGAATAAAACAATATGAAAAACATTAAATCTTACCATAAATCAATCAGCTTTTGAGAAAATAAACATTATAAACATAAATAAGTGTAACTCATGGATTCCGATAGATAGCGCTGATATGTTTATTGTATATTATGTTCACGATAGGTTAAATTGTTTAGTTCAAAAATTAATAACAGATGGCAGTGTTCGTTTTTACAACCTATTAAGAATAAACTACACTTTGGTTTTAGTGCATACGGTACTTAACTCTGTTATTTGACTATTGATTTAATTACTTTCGTTCCAGTTTAAAAGGCTACAATTTCCTCTTAAGCTTAGTTTTGCAATGACTATTAACAAAGCGCAAGGACAAACATTAAAGGTGGCTGGGGTGAACTTAGAAAAGCCGTGCTTTTCCCATGGACAGCTGTATGTAGCATGTTCGCGTGTGTCCAGGGCCCAGAATCTTTTTATTCTGTCCCCAAATGGAAAGACATATAATATAGTCTATAGAAGTGTGTTAAAATAAAATAAATAACGTGTAAAAATCTGTTCCGAGTTCTCTTCTGTGTTCAGGAAAGGGGAACAGTGCTACCCCGAATTTAACGCGAGCGAAGCCGCGGGCAAAAGCTAGTGAATTATATAATTTTAAACACTACCACATGTAGATAGTATATATTTTCATCACTCATCTTACCTAGCAAAAAAAGAGGCTTATGCTTGGTGTTCTTCGGGCGTTACAACGGGTTTGTAATTATAATGCTTATACATTATGGCTACTATACTGAACTAGCCTTCGTTTCACCTACTACCTACAAGAGAGTGCAGAACTTAAACGAATTATCTTTATACTATTTAGTAAAGCCAATATGTTCCGTCATGACAACGGGTCCAATATAAAAAGGGAGTTTTAGAGAAAATTGCCTGGCACACCATTAATCACGACCACAATGCATGTCAACCATGACGCGTGGCTTAAGGGGCCTTCCAAATTTCCTGTGTAATGGGGAAATGAATAAAAACCTTTTCCGACACAGCCTTACCCACTCATTCTCGCGGTTTTTAACGAGTGTTCTCCAGGAGAGAAGCATTACATTTTTTTCGAGTTTTTCCTTTTGAGGGATGATTTTTTTCTTTTGTGGCCCATGCAATAAAGCAAGTGTATAAAACACAACAAGTCTGAAATAGCTTCATGGAAAAAAAAATGTATGTGTTATGGGTTATTAACCCATAAATAACATTAAAATAATAGGTACATATTTTATTTCAAAAAAGATTACGTACGTTGGTGATAATATGATTAATTTTCTACTTAAACGAAAGGCAAATTTAAAATACTCCCTTATATATTGTCTGCTACGTCAAAGCTACAAATCACGTGTAAATATTCTTTTCAAACATTTCAAGAAAAGAGTTTTACTTATTTTTGCTCTATGCCTTTTCTCCCTTCGAATAAATTACATCGTAATGGTGAGTTTGGCTAATATATCAAACAAAACACCGGTAACAAAATTTTACGACTTCTAAAATGGGCTATTCCGATGGCACTCTCCGAAACAGTCACATAATAAAGTAAATTAACGAATATTCTCCAAAACCATATTGGGGTGGACGCGTCGAATGGACGTTATTCGGAAACCATTCGCAATAATCAAATGAAAAGTATCAAAATAACCTATTAACATCTTCAATGCTGGACCAGAGATCTTTCTTTAGATAAAACACCTTAAGAAAAACCTAGGAGTGCTGGTGAGTTTAAAACAAATATACGTTTAACCCATTAATAACGCAGAAATTTTATCCATTTCTGTTATATTAATGCAATCGAATTTATTTTAAATCAAAGTCTCCTTTTACAACACTATATACAATATCTTCTTAATATTCAACAAGTTACTTAAGTATAATAGTATACTACGAGTACTGTCTTATATGTATTAGTGCCCGATGTGATGAGATCTATTGCTAAGCTACAGTTGCTCTCTATAATGCTTTTCAACATTCCACCTGTTTTGTTTCGCACACAGACTAAATAAATAACATAAATATATGTGTTACATTAACCCTTAAGTTTTAGTCTGGTTCGCGTATAAAATCGCCAGCGCTCGTTCGTAATTACTAAATAGTTCCCAAATTTGCCGATATAAGCTACGTAATTGGTATTTACGCAACATTAAACACTAACCATACTCTCAGATAGGACAATTTATTTTTATTAACCGATTAACTGGGTTTATGATATTCAGTTTATCGGGACCGTCTTTTATCTTGTTTTAATGAGTATTATATTACCAACATTTTAAGTATTTATCTCTGGTTATATGACGTTCAAAATATATAATTTCATAATAAAATAACAATACGGTAATCGATTGATCTCGGTCCTCGAAGGTCCCAGTTTAATGCCCAATCAGGTTAATAAAAAAAGCATATTTCCTATTTTCATCACACACTTTAGCTATTTGTCTTGGGATCAGACCAATATCAATGACGCTTTCTATTATGTTCACATTTGTGACTGTTTAATTTTTATTGACGGCACATGGGTCAAAGGCTTGTTTCCGCATCTGTTCGTGTGATAGGGATAAGAAATTGTTCGCAAGCCAAAGATGTTGCCAAAACCTTAAATTAAGAATTTCAGCAATAGGATAGATGGTTAGTTTAGGTCCCAACTGACGTCTGAGACAAGTTAAATTTAGAAGGTTTTTTTAGGGTAAACATATAATAAGAAACTTTGTTTTCAACTTTAAAATAAATTATCCTTCACAAAGAGTTACCCAGCGATGGCTAACTATTCGTCTAAGAAAGTGAACATATTAAATTTTTAAACTTTCCGGTAAAAATTAACAATGCAATAAATAATATAACAAACACTACCGAAGTACCGAACACATATAAGCAATAATAGATATTGTTTTCTGCGCGCATTTGTCAGGCGCTAACTATCTCGGGTCTCGACCACTGACAAATCTGTGGGCTGAGCATTTTGTTTGCAATAGTTTAAGACAAGTTAGGCACAAAGGCATTACTCAGGCATACCCAGATCATTTAGCAGAGTCAACCGCAAATTTGTATTGTAACCTTCAAGTCAGGGATGTATCTAGGAAAAATACATGCTCAAGGATGCAAAATAAGTAAATTAGGAACATAAACACGTAGAAAAAAGAAGAAAATTTTTAAACAGGAATGAACCATTGTACGTTATAAATAATTGAAAAAAACTAAATAAATTTACAGTTTTAAAATAACTTTATATATATATATTACATTAATACTTCTAAAAGACCAAGTAATAAGTATAAGAGAATATTTTTAAGTACCATACCTATTTATTAATTATTTAAATTTTAAATAATTGGTAATTGGTAATATTTTGATATATTGAGTTAATATGAATCAGGAAATTAATTAAAAAAATTTTTAGGGACAAGTCAAACACATAATTCAACTGACGTACATTGCCTTAACACAAGAAATAAAGATAGACTTGCCGTTCCAAGTTTTAGTCTTCAAAACGCAGAAGGCTCATTCTGGGGAAAAGTTATAGCGCTTTTTAATAAAGTGCCACAAAGTATAGTTGATTTGCCTTTGCATAAATTGAAAACACTATTTATTACAGGTTGTATCATACAGCTATAAGCATTGGTTAATTTTAATACTAATGTATTACTGGTAGTTGAAGTATGACATACTCTACTAAAACAGCTCTTGGGTGGTGGCTAGTGATACGGGTCGTTACGTTCCCTAAGATATGGTTGAGCAACGGCTGCATCATGCGTCATGCTCGTGAACGGGTGCTGCCTTGGGAGATGGGTTTGCTTTAACTTTCAGTTATATTTACAGTACAAATGCTATCTTTTTGTCGTTTATTCTCTGTATATTATTGCAATGTTTCAGGTTACTTACTTAAAACAGATACTTGTTGACGTTGTTGTAATCAACGATGTAATGTAAAACCATAACACTACTTTAATTATGATAACAGAATAATATTGTTTTTTGTGGATTATATATAGTGCCGACGTATAATATTGTAAATGTCGTTACTTCTGTTAAAATTGACCAGTTAATTTTTATTTTTAATTTCTCCTCCACGAACACCTCTAACTAAAATTAATTATTCTGAAATTAAGTTATATTGTGGAACTCTGTAGTAAACTGAGGAGTTAGTGAAGTAAGTATATTTTATATACAAGTTATTGTAAGTGAGCGGTTAGCTTTCGAAATAAATAAATATACAAACATACCCAGTAGCATATTGAGAACTCTTTTCTTGAAAAACTTCAAACGATTTTTGTATGATCTCTGCACGAGTATGCATTTTAAGCATCCGTTTAATTACCCTCGTTATTCTACTTCTGCGATAGCAAATCTAAGACCCCGTCATTGAATTACATATGTTAACATAATAATAACTTTATATTACATTTAAACAAAACTAAATTGTTTTTAGTTTAAACATCCCTCGGGTACAACACTGTTTTAGAATATTTCTCGTAACTGGAACCGACCGAAAACAAATTGTTCCTAAATTATCGTAACAAAATACTGAGCTTCGATATTAGGGCAATCAATTTGGTATTTTAGAGCTCCATGCAGGACTATTAATGTAAAAAGGATTTTGGTATTAGATGAATTGACACATTATATTTAATGCCTTGAACGAATCTCATTAAAAAGAAACACCGATTGTTAGTGTAATTCGTTCTAAATGTAGCAAAATATACATATAATGTGATAATAAATTCATTGGCTCACGTCGTGGTGCTGAATTTGATTGGAGAATTTTATATTAATAAATACACAACTAACTTGATAGATGTCTATCTATATACAAACAATTATTTAGTGCATAAAAACTTAATAAAAAAATACTTTATTGCTAAATAGTTTCCCGAGAGAGACCTAAATTTAACAAAAGCTATAAATACATCTTTAGCAAATGATGTCATCAGTATGAGTTATGAGAAATGTTCGAACACCAATTTTCAGAAGGAATTGGAACACATAACGATACCATTACTTTGATACGCGTTCCTTATACAAAACACCTGAAAGTTCATTAGCTTCTTTACGACACTGCAACAGCGAACTTCAGTATTCTTCAAACGTATTTGCTTTGTGCAAGATTAATGGAGTACGAAGCACGTGCCCTAGTCGTCGTTAATTCAACGGGTCGATTAATCACCGATACTCAAACTCATTGCGCTGGGTTCGTTTAAATTAAAGCATCGAATAGCTTTTTATAAATTTACCAGCTAATGTAGATACTTCCGTGTCTTCCAATGCAAATCGACTGTCAAAACCAAAATGAAGTTTATAATATAAAATCTACGTTTTCTGAGGCAACAATTTTGCTGGTGAGTTATTTTTCATCATAAAAGAATATTACAATATGTACTTGAAGGTCAGTAGGTGCAACGGTAGTAATCCTGGTGCACCAGCCAGCGGTCCAGAGGTCGAATCATTCTAGGGGCATACTTTTGTGTGATGAGCACGAGCATTTGTTTTCGAGTTTATTTACTTATTTGCGTATTCTATCTGTTATCTTTAAAAAACTCATCATGGTTTGCAACTAAATAAATGGTGTAAAAAAAAATTATTTAAAAAATTACAATTACCGTTTATACAATCATAAAGTAACACACTTTTAATATACCCGTTAACCTCTCGTGGTAATTAAACGTTGGTGGTACACTATATATAACGCGCAAGGACGAAATTGAGATATTATTAAAATTTATAAAGATAAGTACATATAAACATTAATGTGAAACTTATGGTAGAAATAAATAAAAAAAATAACTTTAAAATTTTTGTTCAAACTCTATCATCACCACCGACCTATTAATGTCCACACTGTTGAAGCACAGGTCTTTGCTATGGTTGAAAATGCCGTAGGGAGAACGGAGACCTTAGGGCTTGTTCACATGTTCGATACTCGTTATTAAGATCGTTACATATTTCTATAAAGATTCGAAGTTCCTGATGGTTACCGCTAGGGGCGCTCATACAAAACTCCGTAGTAATATTTTACTCATATTGTTTCGAGTAGCGACGGGTAAACTCACACTAAGGCATCGGACCATAACCCACCACGTCGAGCTAGTGCGACTTGGTACGTGCTAACGACAGCAAATGCGCCCGTGACCAAAGACTTAACGTACATTTCGAAGCACAGAGAAGTGCGAGATTTTTATCTTTGTTCACCTATCCAATGACCAGCCCTTGCGAATGTTACTTAACATCTGCTATCATATGTAAACATCCTAGCCGCAGCGCCATCGGATTCTTTTAAATACATAGAAAATAATCATCACTTTCAATTATTTTACGGTCTTATTAAACAATGTCAAATCTATGAGTCTGATTGATTACATCGCATAGTTGATAACTATTCAACAAATTGATATTTTTTATAACAACATAACAATTAAATACAATTAAAGACTGACGCTTACAACAGGTAGGCTTCTATTATTTTTATTTTTAAATAAAAAAAATATAAACTAGTCTTTTACTACTTGCTGAGCCCTTTAATTTTTACGGTTCTAGTTAGATTAGACAACTAAAAGAACGGAAGGAATCGTCATGTATTGTCGGAACAACACGTGCTGTCCGGGACACCTGTGTGGGAAGTCGTGAATGATGCGATCGATTTGTAAGCACGTTTGGGCTTATTGTTGTAAAAAGGATATTCGAATGGTGAACATACTTTTTGTGTTCTCAATTGTAAAGGTACCGGTGGAACCTCTTATTAGATTTCACCGGATAAAATAAAGGATTTGTGGCATGGGTATTATTATTAAAAAAACAATAATAACTGAATTTATATTTCTTTTCAGTTAAACTTTCAATCTCACCAACATATAAAACACTTTAACTTTTTTTCTAAATAACAATCAGCAATCAAAGTGATAGATCGTCGCAAGCTCATTTTTTATTGTTTTTACGGTAATTGTAATGTCATCAAAAACAATTTACATTGCTATATATATGCCGATATGTATGATGCAGATTATTTTTTGGACTAAGGTAATATTGTGAGACAGTATTCGTTTGCTAATGATACCTCTTTCGTTTTTAAAAATGACAGAAGTAATATGTGCTCTGACGATGCAAATGATACTTTCTCCAAGGTAATTATATCGAGCAAAACCAAATATGTAAAGTTCTCTATACCAAATGTAAGACAGGTGAATACGCCAATAAACGTGAATGGTGAAGGGGTAAAATTCGTGGAATCCACAAAACTTTTGGGTATCACTTTAGATTCGATATTACAGTGGGATCCCCAGTTCCCCATATTGATGCTATGTCAAAAAGACTTAGTTTCGCCACGTACGTCAATAAGAAAATAGGGCTCATATCTGATGCTGAAACGGCAAGAATGGTTTACTTCAGCTACTTTCATAATGTAATGTCCTACGGACTATTGCTATGGGGGTCTACAGCTAATATTAATATTATATTTGTTCTTCAAAAAAGAGCAGTGCCCGCTATTTATAACTTAAAATCTAGAGATTTAAGGGAATTAATATGCTTACTGTATCTTCCCAGTATATATATGATGATATTATGTATGTAATTTTTTTTCTAAAACACAGTGATAACCAGTTGGTCTACACAAGAAATAAAAATAAACTTGCTGTTACAAGCTACATATTGCAAAAAACAAGAGGCTAATTTTTAAAATGACGTCTTGCATTTTATAATAGAGTACACATATGTAACAGAACTGCCTTTAAGGAAACTTGGAAAAAATATAACCCTTATGAGCAAAGGCTTTTACAGAATTTATGATTATTTAAAGGTCAAAACGGCTCGGAGTTAATAGTTTTTGCTTTAGGAAACTATACTTCAAAATTATGTTCTATGAAGATAATTTATCTAATGCATTTTTACAAGCGCTAGATTTTTTTTTTCTTAATTAAAAAATCTGTAAATTAGAGGAGGAAAAAATATTACTTGCCGAATTTCTTGCGGCTTCTTCTCGGCACAAGGTCTACCGTGGTAGGACTTACGAAGCCATGGCATAGCAGTCTTTCAAAAAATGCATTGTATATGCTTTTATTAAATAAAAAGCATTTTGTATTTATCTTTAGAAATTACCTTTAAATAATATAAATTTTATTTAATCGAAAATATACCAATTGCTTACAAATTTTGACAAAGATATTATTATTATCTCACTAATATAAACATAATATTCAAATGGCATCGCATTTACGTTTTTCGATCTAAAGTTTAAAGTATTTTTTACTATTTAAAAAAGAATGCAATTGTATTAGTAACAATTCCGCATTAGCTAAATATGTATAGTGTAAATCAAAATGGGCGAATTGGCAACTGCCACAGCTTGGCGTGATACTTTACATTTTAACTAACAGGCATCATTTTATTGACATTTCATTGATATAAAGAATGCCTCCTATCGATATTTGTGGTTCTATCATAAGTCATATATTAACAGTATACATTTAGGTTCAGGTACCTAAAATAGTAGTACAGCGTCACAAAAAACAATCAAAATAAGGCAAAGCCTTCTTTTTCATCAATTTCGATTTATTATTTTGGTATGGTTTAAAAAAGTTTGAGTTAGTTTTCCTTTCTTTGCTATTTATTTGTTAAATCATCACCTTTTTATTACTGGTGAATGATATGGCTAGTGTAAGTTTTTCTAAATATTTAATTTAGTACATTACATTTACAAAACAACATCCGAACTATGCGTATATACAAAGTTCATTAATTACATACCGGAGCCAAAACTTCTCTGTAGAAAATATACTAGCTTAATATTAGCGGAACAAAGCGTAATTACGAGCATCCATCCCCCATTAACGAACCCTCCTTGGGCAAGTAAACCTTTATGATGGCGATGAACAAAATACATCGCTTCTACCTAGAATAGTTAACGCTAAAAGTAAGTCTATAGTACAGGTAGCTAGGACAATGATGTTAATTTGACCTCTTCAAACTAACAAAATATAAGAATACCTCTGGATTAAAATAATTATCGCAGCTGCAATAAGAGGTACTATAGATATCATAAACGGAGACAAATAATGAAAAAAACTTACCTTAGACAAGATTCAAATTTGCTATTTCTAGTTATATTAGTTAGGGATAGACTCCCTACCGCAAATCCAAATACTTATATTAAGATTATACAGTAATTCATAAGTCTTGTCAATTCTATTTGCTGCTAGTTAAATCATTATGAATTCTGGGTGCTATGTACCTACTTCGGACTAGTTTTAAATTTTAATATATATCAAAGGAATACTTCTAAGAAATAAATACAAGCTTTGCTTCAATTTAAAATAACCACTTAAGTGACTTATGCATATAAATTAACAGAGCGAAACACGCCAAGATTCTTCTTTTGACGTTGGTAAATTGAAAAAGAAAACTCCATCTTGTACGTTAATATCATCTGCCCTTTGACGGGCGCTTCTCATTTCGTTGTAAGTATTTCGGACACTCCATTAAGTAAAGAGGATGTCGGCACAGCTTAATTATGTATTCTCTTCGAAATCTCTGGCAGTGCGCCACCCCCGGACAGAATGGCTCCGATTGATTTTAAATGAGGCCCCACAAAGACGGACTAAGTGGACACACGGCTTTGAACTCAGTTGTAAAAAAAAACTTTGCGGCGAATTCTGAATCAGGAATTTTTAACTTTAAATATAGCATAAAAGCCTTTGTTATCTTTACAATGAGCTCTATTTTTTCCTTTCTATAATTAATCTCATAATAAAGAATTCGAAATATAGATAAATTGTCCCCTCGCTAGAAAGGCATTAAATCTATATATTATTATTTGAAGCAAAACCCCTGAACGCCTTTTAAGAAAACTACGAGAACAGAGGTGTATGATTTGGCACAGTTTAAGTTTATATGAGAAAGGAAATATTTGTAAATATTAGCTTTCTGCACATATTTACAAATATAAAGCATTACAAATACAAATACTTTAGGACCCGTCTGCCACCTGATAAATTTGATTTTTTTGTAATATAAATAAATTCTTATACAGTTATCAAATAAATGTAACGAAATTGTTGACACACCAAGTAATTTCAGCACATAAAGTGTTTATTAATAGGTACAATTTATTTATTGCAAAAAATTTCAACTTAGTTTGAGGCATAAAAATATAACTTTTGTAGGGTAGTCTATACAAAATGAATAACTCCTAGTCCAATTTGTAATAAGGTTTATAGTGACAATTAAACGGTGAGTTCCATTGTGGGCGTCAATTACAAACTAGGCTTTTAAAAAAATTAATACTACGGATTAATCACCGTGAATCTAAATTAGGATGTGATATAATAAAGAAAATAATGTCACTGTCAAGTTCATATGGGATAAACTTTGTTCTATATGTATCTCGTATTGAGCAAAAAAAATAGTTATTCACTGAAGTAAGTTTGTCCGATATACGAACACTTTTTAAATATTATTGAGTAAATAATTAACAGTGGCTAGCGTATGTCCAGTAATAACAGGAATTAAGTTAAATTCCCAAAAATTAATAATCGAATTACGTCGAATAACACAGGTCTGCAAAAAAACAAAAAAGTTCAGCTGCATGAGATATTTTTACTGAATTATATGTTTTAAGGTACGCTAATTTCAAAAATGACTTCTATTACTCTCCATCACGTATAGGTTTTTTGCAAAATGATGACAAAATTTTGAGAAAAATCAACTATTTATTACAAACACTGCATAATATTTATCACAACCTGTCAAACAATTGTTTTATTTAATTTATACATTAATTTATGTTTACTCTCTTTCCTTGTGAAACCTTTTCTTCTTTTTTTGTTGCTTCTCCGAACTCGTTTTTGGTTTCCTTCTTTGTTTTCTCGCTTAAGCATCCATCAGTAGTCCGCTAACATACTGACATCCAGTCTTCCATGGTTACGTCTATATCTATAACGTAACGTCTATAACGTCAATATCGCGTACATCCTGGTGAAATCTTTCCCATTGTTTTTCACTGCAGGCGCCCAAGATTTCATGAAAATATTCAATATGGGAGTGTAAGAAGTGAACTTTTAAACTCATCTTGCACCCTTGAGCCTTATACGCAGCCAGCATGCGCTGTACAATACTTTTATATTCGGGATCCTTAATATTGCTCAAAAACTTCTGCACTACATTTCCCATGCTTCTTTTTCGATTTCTTCCATTGATTCAGGAAAGTGGGATTCAGCAAGGAGGGAGGTGATCCAAGATCATCAAGTATTAATTTGAAGTAAGCAAAATATAACTTCTTCATAAAATCACTTAAACTTCTTTCACTGTATATTCACCACAAATATAACAGAAGCTGTCCAGAGAAATAACACAACCTCTATGAGCCATAACAATTATATAAAAACAAGAGCACAGTAGCATTTGAAAGCTGGATGTCAACTGAGTCTAGCGATATAGAGTCAATGGACTTAGTCTGTTAGAATAATGCAACTGCATGTTTGCACTTGCTTGCAATTGTTTACGTCCATAATTTTTTGTCTTTATTCCTAGATAATTATAATATTAAGGTAAGTAATCCTAATTTTAATTAAATTTGAAGCTTAAAAAAACAAATTTAAAACTAAACAAGAATTTACACAAAATAAAAATATAATAATTAGTATTGTAAAAAAAATTGCTGTGATGGAATTTTTTTAAATATTTTTTTCCGTTTTGGGACGTCAAAATCTATAAGAAAATGTATAAAAAACCCATGCAGTTTTTTCATTGCAGACCTGTGTAATTATTATCTCTGATTCTTTACTGCGGAAATTAAGTTAAATTTGTAGCTCTAGATAACTACGACTGATGATAATGTCAGCTACGATAAATTAAACGTAATGTGTAACTCACTTCAAATGGATTAATACAGCCCTTATCCTCCGAAAACTTCTCCGGAAATGTCTGTGTTCAACATTAGATTAAAGACAAAAAGTTATACTAATTGAAGACTTTTCGGCCTGTCGTAGGAGATAAATAGTTAAGATAGTTAGTAAGTAACTAAAATACTTACAAAGTAGTCACTTTGATAAGTAGGCTGAATGAGAAATTCGCTGTCTACCAAATAAACTAGTTGTCAAATAGTTGGTTAGAACAGTAGACGCCTGACGCCGAAAGGATTAAAGACATACGAATTTTGGAAATCCAAAATACAACAGTTGCATATTTCATTGTGTTCAATTAGCTATATGATAGTTTAGACACTATTTTTCGTATTTATTATTATCTTTATACTCTACTTTTTTTGTTTTCGCTAGTCGAGGACCTGTGCTTACACATTGAGGTCATTAATAGTTTGATGATGATGATAATCAGTCTATTCTCTCACACGAAAGTTGGAGTACTTTGCATTAAAAAATGCAATATGTATAGCCTTATTTCATGTCTCACGTTTAAAGTGTCGTTTCGCTTACTGTATAAGATGCCAAGAAAATTTTAACGTAAATAAGAAGACGAAGAATTCCCTCGTAAGTGAGAAAATATTACAGGAGCTTAATGTTACGAGGGTACCTAGACGAAGCTCGGCTCGTTATTCTGATTTATGGTGCACCCCCGAAAACGTACAAAGAAAGGCCCTATGAATTCGTACGGTGGAATTTACGTGGCGTTTCATTATGACTGTATACATATTAAAGTTACCTAAAATATGAGCGGGCTTCTGACCTGTACAATATTGAGCACGATCTCGTAATACCCACGTTGTTTGGCCTTAA
Organism: Calamotropha paludella; assembly: GCA_927399485.1. Taxonomy (NCBI): domain Eukaryota; kingdom Metazoa; phylum Arthropoda; class Insecta; order Lepidoptera; family Crambidae; genus Calamotropha; species Calamotropha paludella. Next base: position 11,695,736 of record OV656815.1, on the reverse strand, counting down.
TTTTGATTTTTATCATTGATTTTACTTTTTTTCAGAAATCCCAAAGGAAAATATCCTTATCTACATTAGACTTGGACTTGGTTCGTAGAAAACTGATTGACGCAAATGCGCATGATGAATTAAAAGTAAGTTTGGTATAATTTTAACAACGTTTGTACAACACAATAAACATAAGACATAACAATCGAACTAGAATTCAATAAAAATGAAGAGGAAGATACATATAATTTTATATTTGCATTTCCAAAATATGATAAAAACTTTACTAATTTTATATGTACAATAAACTCGTTGAACTTAAAATAGCCGTTTTCACAAAGTTACGTATAAAAGTAAAATACAAATACAACCAGGTAACTACCACAACTTCAGGTGCCCAGGACCCCCTGTGGTTGCGGCATGGATCCACGTTGTGTGCATATGGTAAATAATTCAAAAATAATACAGAGAGCGAGGTTATTCATATCAGATCAGATAAGACTGTAATACAAGATATGCGTGACTAACTGTAGAGTTCTATACAACATGTAGAAATGTTATTATCCTAAAGTATGTCTTACGTTATTTTTGTCATTCTCATATTTATTATTATATATTTGAAAAACAAAGATAGCCAAACTTGAAATTGAAATCATGTTGTAAATAGTTTTAGACACATTTTTAAACAATGAAATTTAACACACATGTGCAGCTTACATATCTCAAATCGCTATTGAAAAAGGTATGACGTAGCATTTACAAAAATAGATAACGCATATTCATGTCATACAAATAAGCATAAGTACTGGAGTCAACATCATCGTTGACTCCAGTTCTTGTGCTTATCTCAGCTGTAAGACGATGGGTTTTGTTACAATTTCCACGCTTGGCAGGCGGGTTGGAGATCGCATCAAAATTTATATCATAATTTAGAAAACGCTGCTACATGAGGAGTACGGTGATTAACTCAAGTATTATAAGTTGCCTTATATGATGTTAACGTGAACGGTTGATGCTATATTATAGTAATTTGTTTAACCTCACACGGTATAAAAATTGGAGTACTGTATGTCTTGTACGAGAATATGCAAACTATTTTCGCTTAAAAAAATAACTGATTATACTCAATGCGAAAAAAATTAATGGAGCGATATTTTTGAGAGCAAGAACAGTTTGTATAAATAAAATTAAAGTAGATCAAATAATTCACTTAAACAGCTAGCTTAGGCGCAACAATAATAATAGCAAGCCGTATCCAATTCAAAATCTGATGTATTTCTTCATTCTTGGTAAAGTCATCAATGAGCCAAATTAAGGTATACCACGTTTTATGCTCATTTCTTTTCCCTCGAGAATGAAACCAAATTACATAGACGTCACCGATGATAAAATCTTACAAACATTAACCCACCTTATATCGGACGATTATATTCAACAAAATCAATTCTATCTACCATTCTTTGTTTTGTAGCGTTACCCACCTTTTATACAGTTAATAGTCTTTACACGAATTTCGAATAATCATTATTAAGATTATTTAGAGATACCGGAAATCTCGCTTTACTCATTCTTAAAAGAAAAGGAGTTCAAACGTTAGTGTTTAATAAAAACATAAAACTATAGATGAGATTAAATCTTAAACTGTACATATAGGATTAAATAAACATGTTTTTAATGCTTTTGCCTTACAAACCATGTCGAGAAAGCGGTTTTCAACATCTTCTTTCCATTATAAAACTTATAAAAAATTATAAAATAATGTTTTAAGTACTTCATTAGTATAGTTGTAAAATGTTAAAATCTAGTTAAATTAACTGTATTATTGCTAGTAAACTGATGTGTTAAAATATTGAAATGCCGTTACTTTGTTGAATCTTTCTCATTATTGTTTTGTGCAAGATATGCAATTTATTCACTAGCCGACGAATTAACTCTTTTTTAATGGCTGATTGGACATAAACAGTAACGATATATATAAAAAATCCCTTTCACAGTGTTTGACCACGATGAAATCAGAAACTACTCAATCGATTTCGATGTTTTTTTTTTCATTTTGCTCGATTTGCTCCTACTTAGGACATAGGATAGGTTTCATTTAAATTTATAACAAAGCAACGCGTGGCCAGGTCAGCCAGTGTATATATATAAGACGACTCTATCGACGCGAGATCTGCAGATGGTTTTAGGCCATTTATTTTTTGGATTCGATAAATCCTTTGCCTTTTTTTATTAACTTTTATAAACTTTTTCACGAATCTTTTTATTCAGTGGGTTACTATGGTAAAGGTTTTAGTCATTATTTTTCTGTTTTTAAATTAGATAACTAATAAGAACATGAAAATTGAAATAACAAAACTGAAGATGTAAGTCCAACAGTTAAGTGCAGAAACTAAAGTGATTATATGCTGACTAGCCGTCACCTGCCCGTTTCGCTGGCCGTAAATTTTTGATAAAATTTCTGTAAAAATGGGCTGATTAATGACAATCAAATCAACTATTCAACAAATTTTCTTTTGGTGTATGTTATTGTTACTTTAGACTGTCCATTCACCCTAAAATATCATACATATAGTATGGTGCAGGGCATTAGTTGGTGTGGCATGGTTCCAAAGATTTAGCCTATTTCACTTCTAAAACAGACTGTACTTAAAGTTAAAAGCAATGTTTATTGTGGTTTATCAAATTATTTTGAACCAGCAGCGTTTAAGCGTCAGTATAAGCTTCATAGAGATAGTTAAAGTACTTTTGGGCATCGATAGACAAGTTGGTAATGGTTTGCAACAATCATAAGAAGACTCACGCATTTTTTCAGAACCGTAATACGAGAAATACAATATTATGACTATCAGCGACCGTGTTTTCAAGGAAAATTCTTATTTGCAGATTATTGTATTTATGTTATTAAATATAAAAAAAAATCATTTTGACTTTTGTTTACTTTAAATCAATTTATCTTATACAATACGCATGTTTTTAGGTCGACCGCTCTGATCCGACCCTGTACCTTGCGTAGACTCATTTAGTCTTCGCCCGTGCGGTACAGGGGCGCAGGGTACGGAAAAAAGGAAGAGGGCGCACTAAGCGCACTTACCGCCCGCTCCTCATTTAGTGACAATAAAAAATAATGTATTCAAAAGCATTGGGCGCGAAAGAATAAGACTGGCTAGAGTGTATTGCAATTTCAACATATTCGTTTTGACCCATCAAGGGTTTATTAAAGATAACATCGTGAAATATATTGACGATTTAAAACATGACACACAAGACCAGCGCAAAGTATTTTCGCACGCAAAAAATAAAATATCAGCCTTGCTGCATAATCATGTCTGCCTTCGCCATCGCTATATTGCATTTATGAAATTACGAGCCGCTAAATATCTTCTTCAAAATAAAATCGAGTCTGCGGAAATATTAATGTCATTTTAATACTTTACCGCGGTCGAACCGAAAGGGCTACGTTGTAATAAGCCGCCTGCATAACTCAAATGTTTTATGAGCGTAGATGTCAAATAAATATCTCATGTTGTACACGATGAACTTAAAACAGGAGAAAGTAACCATGCTAGTGTTACTTTGTTGTATACGTATTACATAGGTAATAGTAGAGGATGAAATTTGGACTTATAAGAAATTTTCCAATCATTTAATTAAACACTAAATAAGAGGGAATACATTATATGTAGCTCAAATAATTTTGAAATTAGCGACATAAGTGAAAAAGGATTTTTTCAAACACTAATATTGAGAAAGAGTTTATTCACGTTTACGGTTATTACGGTTATTCACATGATATACGGTTTATTCACACACTAGCCAGTCCAAAACAAATTGGTGGGTGCTATAGCAACTGAAGATGCAGCCAAAACAAATATCTTAACAGAACGTTTAACTCCAGAGAGCCAAGCAAGAGCTCAAGATAAAAGCTTTTTAATAACAAAACCTATATCAGTTTAATAATACAACCTACAAATACCAGGCATAGTGTTCAACAACATTACTAAGTATAACATTAATGTGTTTGATTATAATTAACAATCAACATGGAAATTCAACCTATAATTAAACACTGGCCTCTACCTTTGTATAACAGGCCAAACTTAATTCCGTGTCGTTAATTAGTTGTCATTTACGAAAGTTTTTAAACAAGCCCTGCAAGCCCTGTTAGTCGGAGAGCAATTACAACTTGGTTCATCAAGAAGCCGGTCAAAATTACAAGGTACCAATTAAAACGAAACAAAAAAACTGATTTAACCTTCAAGTTCATTATTTTAACGGCTCAGTTTTAACCGCCGTATGCATGGTTTAATATTTCTTTTCATAATTTACTTATTTATGGTGCTGCAAATTTAGTCTTGGAGTTCGACAAGAGTATGTCCTTCTTTTTTTCTTTGACTTCTTGACTGGTCGTGTCAATCAAGTTTTACAAGGTCCTTGTGTTAAAAATATTTTAATATTACTTTTATTCTTCACTTTTTTACTAGTTTCCCTATTCGGACTTTGATCGCGTGGAATTGGATTGGAACAAAAAACGAACCAAAGCTAACCAACCAACTACGACAACGAAATTAATTGAAAACAAAGAAAACTTTTAAGGCGGTCTAGATTTTCGCGATGTAGACATTTTGTTTATGCGGTATATAATTGTCTCAGGCATATCGTATAACATGCCGTATTACAAGTTAGCACGTCAGATTGAAAAATGTCGCTGTATTGTAATGTGGCTACCTTACGTTCAACTGGATAGTGGTGGCGATAGGTTTAACAAAGAGGCATGGATGCACAAATATAATTATTTTAATTAAAATCTCAAAATATTTATAATACATATCGTGTAAGTCTCAAAGGTCTCTCTCCTGTCAAAATGTTATCTAATTAAACTGACAATACATACAGTTTTGTAATAGGGCATTCCAAAAACGACTTACTTTCATCTATTTTATCGAACTTAATGAGTACTTTGGACGAAAAACTACTTATTTGTTTACTCATTCTAAATTTATCCCAATATTTTGTAAAAAAATATTGAGCATAAACCCTTATAAAACAATCCTACCTAACAAATATGTATTTTTTATCTCATAACAAATATTTTTTTTACATAATAAAAAGCTTAGGATTTTTTGTGTTATGGTACTATATACAAAAAATCTGGAAAACGGTTGACCCTAAAGGCCATCCCTGTAACTTCCCGCTAATTCTATGCTTTTGCGCTCAAAATTCCACTCAATGCAATGTTTCTGAGCTCTTCGAGCTAAAAATATAATTTATGTGTTATTTTGAGCTCTCCTAGCCCAAGAAGTAGCTATTCTATGATTTTGAGCTCTTCGAGCTCAAAAGGCCACCAAAAGTTTGATGAAACACGATTTTTAAAATCTTCAAACTGCCATAACTTTTGAATGAATCAACCGATTTTTACGCGGTTGACGGCAAATGATGTAGATTTTCAAAATTCAGAAAATTTGGAACAAAAAAAATTATTACACGTAAAATTTCGGAGTAAATACAAAAAAAACACTTTTCGATTGATTTCGTCAACAATATCTTACGAACGAAACAACCGAGTTTGACGCACTTGAGCGCGATCGACGTGGTTTTTTGAGGTTAAGAGCTGATTAGGTTTTGGAATTGATCAATAAAGCCGTTCAGAGGTTATTTCATAAAAAACCTATTTAAAAAAGTTTCTTTTCGAATTTTTTTTAGTCTTTTTTACTTTTTTCGAAATCTACCTGTCCGAATCGGTTCAAATTTTCAGGAAATCTAAGTTTGATGAAACTCTTTGGAACGCATTTAGTTTGGTTCGATTTGGCCAAACCGTTCAAAAGTTATAAGAGGTTTACATACACACACACACACTCATACATACATACAGACATACAGACACCATCGCGGGAAGGGTCAGGGAAGATTCCTAAGGCCTCAAAACGTCGAGATCTGTTGTAAACTCGATTTTTGCAAAACGGGGTAAAAACAATAACTTCCAAATTTTTCGAAAATCTTCGATTTTCTTAGCGGGAATTTAAAAATCTTATGAATGTCATCAAAGTTTTGCATGGATGCATTTCTAATTTCTATATTAATTACACTTTGTTGTGACGCCAATTTGTTATTATAATCATGCAGCGCTACTTGCGGCAATAATTGGAACTAAAACCTTTAAAAGCGGCATATTGACGATGCGTCTCTTTGTACGCGGAATTATTAAGTCACTTTGACGAACCCGAACTTAAACGCATTAAAATCCGGTTAAAATATTAAGCCGTCGCGCTTTCTTGTAATACGGCGTGTTTTAGGATATGGCTGTGACATATACACTGGGTACATACGGTAGGTATCTACAGAAATTTCGAAGGAATGAGGCCTCTGAATCCAGAAACATGCAATTTTACACAGGGGCTCCTTAAATTTATTTAAACGCCCACTAAGAAATATGTTAGGAAATTCATCCCCTAAGTTTTAAAGTTATAAATATACGAAATAAGCAAATAAGCTGGTTAAAAATAAATGTATATTATATCACTTGTTTTTTATTCATTCTCTAATTTAAAAAATAATGAAGTTTATAAAAAACTGCATGCAATATTTAACCACTTAATGTATAAAGAATTAAAAGCAAAATGTGATATGGAGCTTCTATTGATAACCATGACCTAAATCAGTTTATAATTAGTTCTGTCTTTTCGGAGATTTATAGTTGAAAACTTTACTTATAAGAAAAAAAACTTAAAAACTTTTATGAAATAGCAAAAACTCAAAAAACTTCCGTATCTTAGTGATTAATAAATAAATAACTAAAAAATTTCAAAATAAAATATCAATGCAAATTAAAACGTATAATTAAGCGCCAAAGGAAACGATATAATATTGGACGGTAGCAGCGCATTTGTGACAAGCATCAATCTTTACCAACCTGAAAACGGCTCTTAACAAGGAATCAATCCATCTGGATATTATAAAAATCTGCATCTACACTAATATTATAAAGAGGAAAGATTTGTAATTTTGTATGTTTGCAATGAATAAACTCAAAAACTACTAAGCCGATTTCAAAAATTCTTTGACCACTTGAAAGCTACATTCACGCTGAGTAACATAGGCTATATTTAATGCTAGAATTTTTTTTAAGAATTTTGTCCACCCGCACGAAGCGGAGACGGGCCGCTATTTAGAAATAAAACGCGTCTTTAGTATCTGTAAAAAGTTTTTTTTATTTATATCATCAATATTAGTCTAGTAAAGCTGAACAAAATTTAATTAACTTTATGACTTAATCTTTTTGTTTATCTAATTTTATTGTACAAAATCACTTCTTCAAATAGATGGCGGGAGATAGAGAGAATGTCTCCCTATTCTTAATGGCTCGCATTTCTTTCTAATAGAAATGTACATTTATATCGCAAAATAGATTGGTTAATACATGATAACAATTCCGAATATTGGATCCCCCTCGACGATAATTCGATTTGATGCCATACTTCTTGCGCATGAGTGATTTCGAATAGGCTTCCTATAAAATGTAGGAACATATACAATACCCTAGTAACAGTAATCGTTTATGGCGCCACAGTGATGCGACTTATGCTAGTAAACTTTTAAATAACATAAAATCTATTCAAAACTCTAATCATAAAAGAATGGTACGTATACGTAATTTAAGGTAAAAAAAATATTTAAATGGTCTAAAAGACATTATTTACCTACTTCGGAATCCAGAATGTGTCTTATTGAAAATAAGATCGGGCGCAAGAAACTCGTCAGCTTTAACAGAAGCTACGCCATTTACAATATTAACAAACCTAACCTAACCTAACCTAATCAACACATAACAATGATAGTGTAATATCACAATTACACCATTGTTCCCTTCCCTTACATCGTTGATTACAACGAAGTCAACAAGTAGGAACGTATGTTTTATAGTACAGAGAAAAATATTTATAGAGATAACGTTTTATGTAAAGGCAATTTTCGATAATACTAGTACATAATTTAAAACAGATACATCTCTAAAGGCATGATAATTGAACCGGCCATCTCTTCGCTGAACCATATTTAACGTTAATTCCCAAACTGTCTATTTTGAAGGCGACATAAGAAATCAATTTATAAAAGTTTATCTAAAGATTTTTAGTAACAAGCGAAGTTTTATTACCGAAATCGAACAGACAATATTTTTCAGGCCCAGAAACTTCATTTGTTTCGGTTTAATAATTTGTATTGTTATAAATTAATGAGGTTAAAATAACGTCATCTCTATAGGAGTACGCGGTTATCAAAACGCTGTATTTCACTCCCCACTAAAATAGAGCCTGGAATGAAACAATGCACCGTTTTTACTCGATTTAATCCTCTTTGTTAGGCGAGGAACGTGGATTTATTTCAGTCTGACAATTTTGTCGAAAAACATGGTTAGCTGTATTCTAACGTTGTTATATGGACAACAAACATTTTTAAATTGAAATACCTATTTTGACTCCACAGCAGACTTAAACATTCAGCAAGTCCAGTAGGTAATTAAGAAATAACTTTTCATAATATCTCGATAAGTCTAACGCATGGGAACAATATTGTTCAAGTTTAACTATAGTTATGCAAATCAATATCCTCCATCGAATTTGACCACATATATTTAGCAGATTGAGTTTCGAATAAATGTAATAAAATTTTCAATTATTGAGTATTTTCACAGTGAGATTTTTTATATTAAAGTACTTAAAGTAGCACGGCAGATACAAACATTCTCGAAAATCGATGTTAGGTACTGAATAAAAATATATCATCCATTGGAGTATTTATTGATTTGACAATTGAATATTGTCTCACTTATTATAAATATAAAAGTTACACACTTTTACATTTATAATTGTTTTTGTTTATATGTTTGTTTATTTGGATATTTGTTACGTAATAATATCATAACAATCATATTATAATAGCTCCGATAGGTTTATACTCTAACATATAGTTTACATTAAATCATAGGATACTTTTTGTCCCGGAAAATTGAAGTGTTCCCTGAGGAAGCGAGATAAAGACTGTATAACAAACCGAACACCACGCGGGTGAAACCGCAAGGGGAAGCTAGTCTTTCATAAAACTAGAACCATACTGATTACTAGTCCATCCCTGAAATGACAAATGACAAAGACGATACAAAAAGATACATCCAACAAATTATCATATTGTTTTCTATAAGAAACATTTCGTGATTCCTTATTAAGACCCTTGACATGACTTGCATGTGCAAGTAAAGATTATTTTTGATCTTTTTTTATCAAGAAACGTATAGGTTCACATGTCTTTCATGTAATTGCTATAATTGCAGTATAAATTCAAATCTGAGACGACAGGGCGTGTCTATGTCAATCAATATGATCCATGGAAGCCGAAGTAGCTATTATATTACCGACATGCCCATTAATTAAAGCAGTTTCCAGTCATTTGTAAGGGCGCCTGTAATAGCCGCCTATGATGTTAACTGCCATCGATTGCGAGGAAGTTAAACAAGCGCATTTTTATAAAAAAAGGTGCGACAGGAAATTATCTGTGCACATACACAATGGAATGCATGGTCATTTGTTTTAAATAGATACTCTTTATATTTGTGACACGACAAAATATAACTAATCTTTTCACTTTTATGACCCCTAGAAATATCAGTAAATCCTAAAAATAAGCTGTTATATTATTATATCTATATAATAAAACAATAAATATAAATTTATAAACTTTCTTTTATTTCAGTTGTCCCGTTTTATGTCTATCTGCAATCAAATCTTAAGCTAGTTAAATTTAACCCACTTCTCGGTTTTCTATTGAACTGAAATTTTTCATGCGTGCGTAAATCGGATGACAATACATTATTATTGTAATATGGAGCTGATCTGATAAATGGAACCGGGAGGTGGCCTTGGCAGCTTTGTAATAAAATGACGCAACCCCATTGTGTTTGGGCTCATGTTATTAGTCTTGACAAGTACTCATATCCTGTATCATATCCAGGTATTTAAATTTTTAGTTCTTTTTCTTTATTAACAAGTAATAAAGCAATATTTATGATTGTATGTTCTTGTTTTGTTCTTTTTTCTATTATATTCCCAATAGTGAAGTACAAGCTTTCTCTACGGATAAAAACCACCGTTGAAAGAATAGGCTGCCTACTCAGTGCACATTGGTGACCAATGGTTTATCGTGTTTTCTGCAACATGAAGGAACTTGTCAAGAGTAGCTTAGCATCCCTAATTGCTGCCCGAACACGCTATCCACTGTGGCATGGACTTAATTAAAACAGAATAATGTTAGATACGTAAAAAGTACAATCTGTACATATAAATAAAATTGGAGTGTATGTTTCTAATATTGAAAAAACCGTTTTTTACAACATGCATATGAATATATACGGTACATACACTAAAATAACTTTTTTTACAATTTTTGTCTGTCTATCTGTCTGTTTGTTCCGGCCAATTCTGAAATGGCTGGACCGATATTCACGGGACTTTTATTGGCAGGTAACTGATGTAATAAGGAGTAACTTAGGCTACTTTATTTTAGAAAGATTCTTTAAAATTACTGTGCCACAGCAACGCGTGGCTGGGTCAGCTAGTAACAAATAATAAAAAATATATATATATTTCCGCAGTTGCATTAACAGCTTTCTCTAAACATGACAGCTTCATCGGGAGAATAGCGTAGATAATTCCATCCATAACTAATACAGAACATAACAATTATTACCACAACAGTAATAGTGCTCCTATTGCATTCCAATCAAGTAAATAGATAGCTCTTTCAAATAGAGGGTAAGACTGGATATGAAATTCTGACTGGTCGATAGGTATTTAAACGGACTAGAAAGTAATATAAACCATTAGATGAAAATTGAAACTTCATTTATGGTTATGGTATTAAAAGTTGCTCACTTCGTAAATCCAATTTATGGACCTCAGATTATATCTTAAAATGGCTAATCTGCACTTATAAACATGGATTTTGAATCTGGTTCCATTTGACATGAATTACTCTAAGGCACTTCAAAAGGATTAACCTTTCATGCCAACTAAATTCATGATCAAGAAGTGTATAATAAATATCACTTATCGTACTAAATTCATGAAGCTTGAATCTGTCGGTAATTTTGTATGATCCATACAAAACTTCCATTCGATCCAAAGAGAGACATTTTATAACAAAAATAGGCTTAATTCCGGTTTTTAAATTATTAATTTCGATTCTGAGATTCTGATTTCTCTCATTTGAAATAGAGTAGTTATTTCCTGCCCTTTGAATGAAAAGGCTGAGGCGCTAGGTTTAGGAAGAGTTAATATTTGACCTTATTGGGCGTTACAAATGCTGCGTTTAGGAAGAATCTTCACATTTACTTGTGCAAGGACCACGTGTGGGTTTAGGCATTTATTTTATTTTATGTTAACTAGCTGACCCGGCCACGTGTTGCTATGGTAACGTTAATTGATTATAAAAACTGTTATTCTTAGGCTTATGGTAACTATGGTAACTATATATGGTAACAAACACACAAAGTATTGTCGTAATATAATGTACTGATAGAGCATACTTTTCTTTGATTCAATTAGTCAATATATATATCAGTAAAATGGTAAGTCACTTGACCTTGATATGACTACGGATTCCGCGGCTATGTACGCTTTAAATATTCGTTATTTCGTCTATATTGAATTTTAATCGAAATTTTAATTTTTAATGATTTTTTTTAAGTTTATTTTATTTATTTAGCTAACCAACCAAGAAGCTGCGACCACTTTACTTATTTTTAGTTTTAGGATTGAATTCATGGTAATTCGTTTTACAATAAAATCTATTTAAACTAGCAATTATGTTAGCTTTAATGACTAGTAGACAAGAAATATTTATCAGACTTAACTGTCGGCAACAAGTGTATGCAAATGTTATTGACTTTTCATGTCGGTTGTCCAAAACTCCGGCCCAACGTACAAATATAAACAACTGTCACTCAAATGTCAATTAGAACTTAAGCAAAATGGAGAATATTAGGTAAAAAGACTGAAATAAAATGTTAAGAATAAGTCCGAACCGAAAATTAGTTTTTCTCACAACTTTTATTCCATGTAACCATCTATTGCATATAACACTAACTTCATACATTCTTGCATTCAGAAAAGGTAAAAAAGTATTAAAATTGTGTACAAGAAGTATTTATTTAAAACCTTACAACACAATCCCTGTTAATTATATAGTCTTTTGTTCTAACTAAATTTAAATTCCTGAGATAAATGAACAAAATAAGTCGCCGGGAATGTTCTTCACCAGAATTATTAAAATTGAATCAGATTTAACGAACTTAGGGGTATCTGGACTCGAGTTGAATCTTTTGTTGTGACTGCAGGGTAAGGGGATTCTTAATTAAGTGTTGGTAAAACTCCTCTTCCACTTAATGCAATGAGTTCACGGCTCGTTTAGCATTCATAAAATTCTCTTGAGCTCAGCGATTTTTCCTTAACTAGTGGAATAAAATTTGCATATGGTACGCTAAAATAGAAATGCAGTAGGTAATACCGGTTTTTAATTATTTTGCTATTTGTGGAAAATCACTTAGGGCCACCACAGCATGGAATAGGTTAATGTTTTTGTAACATAACCCTCAATCCTTTGGGAATACGCAAACGTACGTACCAGTGAGGTGTCATTTACCAAAATTACCTTATAATGATCGCCACAGATTTGTAACAGCGACCTCTATTCCAGTTAATGATTTTTTTATAAGTAGGGGAGTAACTTTATGATAAGGTAAAAAATATTCTTTTCAAAGGTTTCGGCTCCGGTTTAACTGAACCACTTGAATATAAAAAATATTAATAACTACTACAGTCCAACATAATAAAACTGTTACGGTTTAATATCACCATAATTGCAAGACGCCATTATAATAACTTATCGATAATCGTTATAGCACTATAACTCTTCCCGTCCACATTTTCATTACGGTTATTGCAGTTATAACACAAAATTCGTTGCATGAAAAATCAGTTAAAAGCTGGGAGCAAGCTATCAATCAACATTATATACAACGAGTGAAAAAATATAAACTCATTTTGATTTTCACACAATTTTTGGACTTTATTCAAAAATATTAAGGTTCAATTTCAAATCGAATATCATAGTTTACGGGTACATTTCTGTGGTAAGCTGTACCTATTACAGACCATAGTCGGAAATTAACAGGCCACGTGATGAAGTGAAATTATTACTGCAATTAAAATCCTGGAATAATTGCGATTAATTGGAATATTATTCAATATTAAACGTCCATTTGGAATGTTATAATCCCTTGCTTTATTCTCTATTAATGGCCAGTCATTTTAGTTGCAACACTATTTTAACTGAAAAATATAATCATGTTTAACAATGCTGTCGTTCAAAAATATAAGTATGAATACCACAAACGTAATTAAAGCAAGTTTTTACATTAACCGTAGTAAATTAAAAACCATCCATTATGATTTATATAAATAAAAAGTATAGATTATTACTTATAAAATGAATAAATGGAGAAAATATTTGATGCAACATAATTAGATGCCTTTTATATGCAGATGCAAATATATTATTTCACTGTTTTATCTATATCGTTCATATAGTACGTGTATGTTAATACGCGACCCCCTACACTCATTTTGATTCATCAGCCCACCTAATATGAATGTTTACTTCTTTTCTAAAAGGGGCTGTACCCTAAACATAGATCGATGTGGTATTATGATCTCCCTCTATATTTCGCATAATCCCTTAATTGATATGAAATCCCGGCTAGCTTTTTGCTTTAAAGACGACCCGCCCTAAGAATTATAATAACCAATTGGTGGATTTAAATGATTAATGTTGCAAACACAAATTTACTTGTCCAAATTGTGACGACATAATCTTTATTAATAACGGTATTTAAACTTAGCAATTTAATATAAATAACAGCAACTGAGATTTGTTAAAATAATGATAAACAAATATATTTACATTATTATTTGGGTTATAAAGTTATTTCGTTTGTTGCTGAAGAGTAGATATTAATTAGGCAACATTTCTAATTTAAATGACGCCAATCAACACTTTTCAGTTCCCTATTAAAGATTGCTTGTCCCTTGATATCTCTCTCCATACACTTAAATGAGCTAACACGATACGACAATTTAGCCGCACCATTTTCTCGACCACACACAAGTGTTCTGTAAATTGATACAAAGCAAACATACGTCGCATATTTGCAACAGAATTCACCGCGTGTCTTTTCTGTTGTTGTAGAGTGGGATGGTTGCATTGTGTATCTGTTGAACCAAGGACGTCCAATCCCGGTTACCGTAGAGTTACGGGATTAACTCATATTTTAATTGTGGATCTAAATAACAAATCTTAAGTTTCACTATTAACCCAAAGATAAAATTCAATAAATACATGAGATTTTTTAAGTAAATTAATTCGTATTCATCAGATTTGTACGAATGAACAAACTAATGTTTGTGTGATTGTAATTTCGTTACATTTTACTGATATAAAGTATAAAATGACTAAATATAAACACAATTGCAATCGATAAATTATTTTAATAGAAAAATACAAAAATAGGCTTGGCTCACAAGTTATTCTCAGACTCAACTTGTGAGCTGAGAAGATTTTTTCTAGTATTTTTCTATTGAAATAATTTATCATATACGATAGCATTGAAAATGTAAAAAAAAACTATAAAATTATGATAAATTATTTAAATAGCTTAAACATTAATTTTTAAATAAAATATCCCGGAATAAGGACCTGAGACCGGGATTGCGCTCCCTGTTCATACCATCCTTTGCTGACGAACGAAAAATGCGTTTCGAGGGTCGTCTTGCGAGGGTGGACCGGCTCTAATCGACCCGCGCGATAAACAGCGACGCGTGTACGCTACGTTAGTTACGCGCGTAATGAATCTGTAACCGAATTTTAGGGTTAACATTGTTTTGGTACGTTTGCGACTATTACTTAATAGTTCTCAAATCATTGAACCCCTTGCAAATCTAGGAATGAGCAAAAACACAATTATGTTCACAGCCATTCCAGCAAAACATGTATTGGGCAAATCAATATTTTTATGAGTAAGATTATTAGAACGAAACTCGTTGTATTTTTTTAAATAAAAAGAATAAGAAAAAAAAATGAAATGTTTGTTCCAAAACATGCCAATAAAGTCTAGGTATAATTTTAACAAACTTAATTTTGCAATATACATGAATGTAAATTAACTTTTTATTTAAGTATTTTGCTACTTATACTATGTATGAGACAAAAGCATTAAACTCGTTATTTTTTATTTATTATTCCAAATTAATAATACAAAAGATGAATTGGAACTGTTGGAAGATGAATTGTAATTAACGTCTGACCAAGGCTTTCTGAAGTTAATTTCTTATGTCTGTGACGTGATAATTTCGCACATTTATCACCCACGTCAAGCTAAATAAAGAGATAGTGGCCACGTGACCCTGCAGGCGTGTCACGAGACCATAACCTTAAATCAGGGATGAGACTCTAATTGCCCAGGAAACATTAGCGCAGATGTACTGTAGCCGCAAGTGAGAAACTCTTTCACCAAACCATTTTACGTTAAAGCTAATAGCAATGAATATGAACTTATGGTATTATTATATAATGTTAGTAAACGAGATTTCATGCAAATAAATAACTGAAGGTCAAAGACTATGCAGTAAGTCACAACGATATCCCAACAACTACAAGACAGAATAAAAATCCGTTCAATTTTGCTACTCAAAGGAGACCTTTTTTTTCTTTCTATTATATTAATTTATCTTAGGAGACCTTTTTGCTGCCGGCCCGATGACATTACCTTGTTCAAATTCAAGATTGGACAATAATTGAGTTTATAGGAATATTCTATAAAAAAGCACGGTCAGTTTTACCTGAATTTGCCATCTTTTCGTTCCTTCTTTTACTTATATAATAAAAGGAACACATAATTTTAAATATCTAGCACCTAGTGTTAAATAAATAATTATTAAAAATCCTGCATCCTGTGTATTGCTGTAAATAAAGCAAAGCAAATTTTTAAATTAAGTCTATGTTTACATGGCTTTAGAAGTGCTTTGCTTATTAACCACACATAAATTAGCAAATATTTTGCTCAAATTTCATTCTTACTGCTTCTTCAAGATTGCCGCGTTCGATTGTAACTTAAGGCAATCACACAAGTTCGTGCATTTTCTAATGCATCTGGGAAAGTACTGTTAATATTATTCCCCTCACTAACCTCGAATGTTTAGGGTCGGTAGGTCGAAGGGATGTTTAGTGTCTGTTTGTTGCATAAACGGTGCTGGCCTGGACAATTCGATTCGCAATAAATTTTATTTCAATGTTAGGGTAATTAGCAATTGTGCTTCATGACCTTGCGATATCTACGAGATCAAAAATAAATTTATTCAAACCACTGTAATGCAAGAAAAGGAGTTCGGAAGCCCATCGGCCTAAAATTATAGAAGTTTACCTGTCCTGGTGTCCCTAATAAAAATTTGCCAGTTAAATTTGACCATTTTACGGTTTTAGATTGAGCTGAAATTTTGCATGCATATGTGTGACAACGCATTATTGTCCTGACATGGAGCTGATCAGATGCTGGAGCTGGAAGGTAGCCATAAGAATAACTCCGCTATTAAACGACACAACCCCGTCGAGTTTGGGCTCGTTTGATTCGTATTGACGAGAACTTTGATCCTATAATGGTAACCAGGGTCTAATACTGGAGCTGAAAGGTGGTCATAGGAACTCCGCAATAAAACGACACTACCCTATAGAGTTTAGGATTTTTAACTTTTTAATTCGTTTTATTAACAAGTCATTATAAAAGCTTGTTTTTGAAAAAGATTTTTTTAAACTTATATGTTTAAGTTACAAAATATATCTTGTTCTAATGAAGCCCATGGAATAAATACAATATTTACTATCCTGAGCTTCTCTATGCCTTATATACACGTAAATCTGTATCCCTATCTCCGAAGCTAAACGGTCGCCGATTCAAGTTCCACTAAAGGCAGATGTTTGTCTTAATCATAAGAATATTAATATGAATATTGCCTAATAATATTACATATCTAAGTCTGACTTTTATCCACAAGGTTCTCAAACCTCACAGTGCTTACTTTGGTCTAAGTTTATTGGTGTAAATGTAGGAAAGATTATTACATATTATATTATCTACTGCTGCTCCACTGCTGTAGTGGAGACGTTAATAAGTTGTTGATGATGATGGTTACGTGAATCCTAGGTTGTAATGTTACAAGGAGCTTTCCTCGAATCACTATATGTAAAAGAAATTCGACAAATGCTTAGTTACTAAAAAACAATCTTTTTATACCGAGAGTCAGGCGGGATTCGAACGTACATCCTCTCGCTATTCGGGTTAGTATTCTTCCAATTGAGTTGCCTAGATGTTAACAAACCCGTTGATTTTACTAAGTATTTCTTAAACTGACCCTAGCTTCTTCTCTTTATATCTCTGGGTACTACTACCTACCTATGTCACCTGAGACAAATAGATTTATATCTAGTAATAATTTCATTAGATTTAAAAAGCAGCTAAATACTTTAACTTTAAATACTTAATAACAATAACACATAAATGCCTTGTTATCAAAATTCGACTAGAATACAACCTTTATTATGTAGTAAACTGTAAACATGGTTCCATTTTCTATTTGTGACCGTGTTAACGAGCTTAAGCTCCAAAAACAAGGTGTAGTTAAAACAATATTTATCTTAATAATTAGTAAAAACTAGCTGAGCTGCGGTTCATTTGATAAAGGTGCGTGTAAACGGCCCAGCTTGCGTGATAGGCCCAGGGCGTATATAAATTAAAACATAATTGTGTTATCGTGACCTGGTGCTTTAATGCATTTTACTCGACGGTGAAGGAATGAAACGGTCTAAAATTAATTACTCATAATGTTCAAATTCATTGAAGTTTATTTGTGTATTTAAACGGTAGGTATTTCAACAAAGGTTCTTAGAGTTATTTAAATATTTGCATATTTCAGTTTTATATTTTACTTAAAAAATAACTCTGGTTAAATGCAATTTCTTTATATTCTAACCTTATCATAATTACAACAGGCAAAAAAACTGGCGTGATCAATGAGAATTTAGTTTCTGCTCATTTTACTTTAGGATCTATTTAACATTTCATATTTAATAATTATAATAACTATGAAACTAAACTAAAACATAATTTATCTTAAAGTAACCTAAAACTAAAAAAAAAATATAATAAAATTAGGATTATATAATTAGCGTGTGACGTCTAAAACTCTTTAAGAGCTCGATAGCACTCGGCCTAATATTGCGAAGTTTGAAACATTTGCAAGGACCAGATATAAGATGGGTGTACGAAAATATTATCATCTCAAAATCTTCCGTGCTTTGGAATGCATGTTAACTTTGATCTGAACCGCATCTGCAATCGATAGCAATTTGGTCCGGCTTATATGCTTAAATTTAGCCTCTATAATTCCCTCTACATTATCTTCATTCATACGAAAAGCCTATATCCCACAATAAGGACGTTTAAGCTTCAATCGTTTTTTAGTTTATTGGTTATAAGTTAGAATGTGCTAATGAATTTTGAGTCATACAACAAGTTATAGTTAATACCCTTTTCAAAAATATTACATAAAAAGATTTGAGAAACAGTAAAATTTGCCTCAGCTGTACTATCGAGCGCTATATGCGAAACTCCTTAGCGTTTAAGGCTTCCAGGACTAACTTACTATGCACGAACGTTACCGCATAGCGACAAAGTTTAAACTGTAAATTTCAATAGCATGCAAAAGCCACAAATTTGAGGGTAACCAGTTTAAACCGGTTAAAGTTGGCCCAAGTTGGTGTTCTAGAATAATAGGTGGGTGACGGGCTAGTCTGGAGTCATTTACATGTTGTTTCTGTTGTATTCATAATGTGCAATAAAGTACTTTTTATAAAATACGTGTAATAATTGACGCTACTTTAACGTTATTTATACCATTTACAGTTATAGTATAGATAACTACAGTAAACCCATTTAAAAATCTACAGTAAATTTTAATAATAGATAATCTTAATATTAAATAAGTTACGGTTAGCAGCTGTTTAATATTTAATATGTTAACTGTAACTTTTAATATTATTTAAAATTATTAACTTTATTACTAAAGCTACTACAAAACTTTTCGTTGTCCCGCCTGATATCAGCTGAATATCAGATATTGATTATGTTGTTATTAAAGTTGCATTAATAATTAGATACAGCCATGATTTTAATAATGATATACTGAAAAACAACATCTGAGTTCGTGTAATAATTTACATGTATGTAAGGGGTTTGTACATAATTTTTGCTCAAAAAAATAAGTAATATAGTATTCATATAAAGTAAGATAATCGAACAAAATAAAATATGACTACTGAAGAACATTTCTTGTCATCGCTTCACCTCAAAATATCTAAAAATAGTTGAAGTTTATTCTATATCAGTAACAGGGTACTGCTTTTTTTTAAATTAAACAACCCCAAGTTTTTATTTTTGGTTGATACTTCCAGAAAATATTAAAAACTACTTACACACCGGATGTCTCCATTAACACTGATCTCCCCTAATATATCCTCATTGATTTTGTAAGATTGGATACATGTTTTGTTTTATGTTGTTCACAGTCGATTACTATCATCTGATAATCTAAAACATCTGATGAGGATGGAGCATAAGCTTATTATATTTTTAGAGCAAAGTTAAGGTTAGACATCACTCTCACGATGTAATTTACTCGATTCCTGGTTTTTTTATATCCCTAATTTAAAGTTTATTTAGTACCATATATTAAAGTTGAAGACATATAAAAAGAAAACGAATTTCAACACCAAAGTTTCAACGAAAAGTTTGGTATTGAATTAAGGTTTATGAGAGAGATGTCTCTCCAAACTTATTATGATGCTTCTTTAAAATACATACGAAATACTTAACGAAAGTACAATTACTTACTTTAATGAATACATTCTGCTTGTTTCTTCTGGCATATTATACATTTTTTTTATCTAACTTACCGTAACTTATGTTCACAAGTTGTCACATAATTCTTATTTGGCGACCGTGTCGACGTACCAAAAATAGACGGCCTGAACTTTTTAATAGGTTCTGGGACGCTTTGAGAGAGCCGAGCAGTCGGCGCCTCGGTCTTCGAGACGACTTTTATGACTTTCAGCACAAATTGCTTCACTACATTTGAATATACTTCCGAGCAATCGAGTTTTTATCGTCTCGACTTATTTCGAAATATAAGACTAAGACGTCATATGAAACCAAAATCACAAGTGATAGCAATAACATCGAAGTGACAATTATTAATACTTTCATTAAAAAGTATTATACTATTAAATCTTTTTTTAAAACTAGTTAATACTAGTTTTAAATAAAATACGAATTGAAGAGGCACAATATTAATCTATCTAAATGTTTTTTTATATATTAAAACGTTATCAATTTATCCGCAAAACCAGCTGGCTATAAAGTAACATTAAACTTTGCTTGCAACTCAGATCAAGTTGGATAACTTAGTACTTATACTATCGGGTGTTAAGTCAGACAGACTCCTGAACTGAACGTTTTGGAACTTTTGCTACAAGTTAATCTAACTGCAAGCTTGCTGTCTGCTTCGTGATCTAGTTAGCCATAAAATTAGACTATAAAAGACGTGATTCGATATACTGAAAAAAAGGACGAAAGACTTAAACTATTCTCTGGATTTTAAAAGAATGTTAAATTACTGAGACCAATTTCCAAATAGGACATAAAAGGAGGAGAGTCAATAAGGTGGGATTTCGGCCCCTTTTATTTTTGACCTAAAAATTAAAAAAAAAAATCTACTATATAGACTAACAAATCGATTCCAAACGGAACCAACCCCAACCCACCTCCCCAAGAAGCAGAATAATCATATACAATTTTTTTTTTTTTATGTATTAAGTCAGATATAAGAGGCCGAAAGCCCGCCTTATTGACCCTCCTCCTTTACAGATTTCTGTATATTATATTATATTTGGAAATAAGTCAAAGTTTCAAATAGTAAAGTTGTAACTTGTAAAATTAAAAACCTTTAAAGTGTTTATCTAGTTCATTACATAAAGCTTACCCATTTTTGTATTCATAATCGTCATAACTTATGGCACATCATACATATATACTTATAGCTTCTATGAATGTTCACTGGCATTAATATCAGACATAGCATACTGAAATGCCAGCGGCATTCAAACTTGAAGTCTGAGAAAGTTAGTCGTATCAGGTGCTAAGTCAAGCGGGCTTCTGCACAGTACATTCCGCAGTGAACTTCCACCACTAGTTAATCCAGCATTTAGTTCACCTATAAACTGACGCTTATGTTAACAGTTCAAGATTTATTTTAATGGATTTAGGATCTATTATAATTTTTAATGGCTCATGAAATCATAGAAAAAGGTATCAAATCTACTACCTACTAAATAAATAAATTATCTGAACTTGCACTTGTCTGATTTCAAAAAATAATATCATTATTAGGTACCTTTTATTCGTTGCCTGTTTTTCTAATTCGAGCACTTCTTCTAATCAGACAGTAAATCTATTAGTGGACTAATTTTATATAATACTGTTGTATAATTTTATACAAAACAACGTATACTCGTATTATTTTGTACATGAATTCAAATAATGTTTTCTTTAAAAAAATTAAAGTCATCTGAAGAATTGTTCTTGCACCTTGAATATATGATATTCAAATTAAAAATTCAAAACAGTTTTCTCGCATACGAATGTAGTTTAGCGTATAGAAATCAGTATAGTAATTGCGCGCAAAACAAAATCTTTATATAGGTATATAATTCTTCTGTGAGTGTGTATGTCACTGAACTCCTCCTAAACGGCTGGACCGATTTGAATGAATTTTTTTGTGTGTGTTCAAGGGGATCTGAGAATGGTTTAGATTCACAAATCAGTCCGGCAGATGACGCTGCAGTCGGCACAGCAACGCGTGGCCGGGTCAACTAGTATCACTATATAATTGCTTTTTCTTGATTGCAGCATAAGTGAGAAATAAGCAATTGCTTGGAAACGTTTATTGTTAGACAGAACCTTCTCCTAAAAATGGCGGTTTTGGAATAATAACCACATTTGGTGGCGACTTGGAGATTGCAATAATAGACCAGCGAGTTTACTGTACTGTCAACATATATTATGTATAAAATTTGATTGTGTTGGCTATATGGGAGAAGAAATTAACATGGACAACCGTACTTAAATCCTTACTAAGTTCTCATCATTAATAATCGTGCAAAGAAATATACGCTTGTTTTTCTTATTTAGTCATAATTTATTATTATGAGTTATAAGTAATTCCCACTGAATTCAAAGCTTACAAAACCTTGAATATAAATATTAATTATTCGAACATAAACAGATTAATACACTACCTGTTCGACCAAATCCTATGTCGGTCTCAAACTAATGTCCACACATAATTGTAATCCCTTTGTTAATGGTACTGGACACACTGGCTAATGCATATTGATGGAACATTAAAGCCTTTCATCGCGAGCTCATCTTTCATTAATTTAAAAGGGACAGCACAGTGAGGGTCGCACCTAAGTGAATTAGAATTTCGATTTATCGATTTTGAAAGATTAATGGTTGATAGTATAACTTAACCTCTACAGGTCTTTTAATGATTGTTTTGGCGTTATAAGAACCACATTTAAATTTGTTTAATGTTTTGGGTTCACCCCCTGTACAAACCTGTTATTACAAATGGTATAATATATGCAATTGATCGCGTCTTAAAAATCGCGTGGTTTAAATAGCAATAAATTACCTCATCTAAAAAGAGCAGTGCTCAATAGGTATATACAAAGCTGATAATAATCATAATCTTACCCAAAACACGTTTACCACTGACACAGTCTTCCAAAATAAATTGGTGATATTACTATAATCCACGCTTGGCAAGCGAGTTAGAGGTCGCAATGAAGAACCATAATTCAGGAAATACTGCTACCTACTTTGCAGTCCTCCAGTATCCATAATTCGCCTTTACGGACACCCTTAAGTGTTAAGGATTAGTGCTATTCAAGTTTACCACACACCATACAAGCCAGCACAGTATGTATAACTAACTTACGATTAAGTAAATAAACTTCCAATTTTTCTGTTAAAATTTTAATTTAATGCCTAATAATAGACATATTTGAAGTGTGCCAACTATTTTTAGTTATAATAAAACTGAAACTAGCATAGCGAGCAACTAATTACGATATAATCACCGTACCACATAGTTATACAATAATCTCCGAATCCGTCTTCACGCAACGATATCTAATCACCATGTGCTTATTATAATCTGTCACGAATCACGGAATTACCCCTTTATTTGTGACGATTACATGACAATGGAAAAGTGGATTAGTCGTAATTACAAAATTAAGTGCCTTGGTAGCTGCACCAAGTGAAATGGAACCAAAAACTCGAATAATAGTAAAAATATCTAATCAACCTACAACAAACGCCAACAATTATGTATTTCCAAATTCTTTGACTAACCTGTAATTTTGGCTTTTATATATTTTTTATGCATTTTCAATGCGATCTTATAAGATAAATTATTATAATAGAAAAATACTAGAAAAAATCGACTCGGGTCACAAGTGAATTCTCAGGCGGGAATCGAACCCGCAACTTTTGGAAATCCGGTCCAATGCTGAATCCTGAGAAATCACTTGTCGATTTTTTGTTGTATTTTTCTATTATAATAATTTATCTTGTAATTTTGGCATCATAAACTCAATAAAGCTTGCATAATAATTATTATCTCTCTTATTAAATTTAATTACTTATTTTATTAAAAACACACAAGCCATACTTACATCTACCCTGCGTTTTAAATTAAAAAGCTTTTATTAATTTGGTTCGTCTAGCGATATTTTCTTGTGTCTATTCTACACCGAGACGCAATATTCTAACCACGTAGCAAATATAATTTAGCATTCATTAACAGTAAGCTGCCTTTGTCTAACCTAAGGTTGTCTCTTTCTGATATACGCGCTTATTTCTAATTGCTTTTGTGCCACCAATTTACAGCCACTTTTGCTAAATCATTTGGCATATTTTACAGCTCTGATATTAAAACAAATAGCGAAGATGGAAATAACTGTCGTAGTATATGTAATTAAAGAAACGACAGTCATATATTGAGGAATTAATCTGAAAGAGGCATATACAAGAGATTTAAGATTAACATCGAATTTATATCTGTTGCAACCGATATCTAAACATTCATTGACTATGGAAAAGTTACTCGGTTGAGATCGAAATCTCAGTCAATTTTAATGCTTATTGAATTAAATTTTGTATGTTTTTGTTTGAAACTGCGAAAAGGCTGTCGTAATAAATCACAAAGCAGTATTACAGAATTCGGATCAAGATGAATGTATTCATATCCTCATTAGATAAGCAATAACGACTGTAGAAAATCACGAGCCAAGTGACGTCATGTACCTTGATACAGTGGATATTCTGCAAAAAGTTGCAGTTTCAATATTTGAAAATTATAATACAAAACTGAGAATTAAAAGACCTAAATAAAACGCAGCCTCGAAATTAGCTTAGAGTACATAGAACCAAGATTATTTAATAGAATATTTTTAATGTCTTAAAAACACAATATTATTCTTGTCGTGTGAGAGACTACTAGCGTATCCATGTATTTGTCAAATGAAATTTTAATTTTCAGCTACTCCATAATTTTACAAGTAGTTCATCGCCGCAAAGTTGCATGTCTCTCGGTCTTCTACAGATTATATTTTGGAGAGTGTGCTCAGGAGCTGCATATGCTAATACCGTCATTAAATATGTACAATGTTTTTGAAATAAGTACGTCAAGCGTTTACCCAATCTATATGTTAAAAAAGTAACAATTGAAACAAATCAACGTCATCTATTTTACTTAAGTAAAATAAATAATTAATCTTATTATGCATTGGAATAAACTGAAATGGGTGTTAGTATTTTTGTAGTTTATTTTTGTTATTAAATATACAGAAATGTTTGGACACTCTCTTGTGTTGGAATTGTAGGTTTTTTTTTTTTTAAGGAAGTCGTCGAAAGAATTGACTTACTATTATAAACAATGTCATAAAAGGCATGATATTCACTTATTGTTTCGACTCAACAAAATCAGCTTACATCACATAAAGCGTTGAATACTGTAGTACAGATATATCCCACACGAACAGATCATTATTTTATTTATAATTAGTTTAAAGAAATAAAGATAAGCTCATTACTGTCATATAGCCGAAACGCCATGCTATAAGACAACAACTCAGGTGATCCAAAATGTGTGACATTCTCTGACCAAACTAAAAAACATGACAAAAGGCTACTGAGATAGCCAATCCGCTTTCACTTGGCTACAATTTGAACGCACTTGTAAAGATGATTTCACCTTCTCTCACTTGCTTTATAATTGATAGGATTGCTTTTATCTACCTGAAGGTGGGTGGTAAGACTTTCATCGTAGCCAATTTTAACGTATCACTTAAATTATTGTACCATTTAATTCAATGATTACAATAGAACACTTATATAGTAAGAAGATTATTGTTTTTTTTTATTACATAACATAAACAGTATTACAATAGTTAATAATTATTAAACAAATGACATATAATTTCGTAGATACACCATTGTTTTAAGAAATGCCGTTTTATATATATGATTACATTATAATTCACTAAACGTAAATCTAAATAATGAATGAGTTAAATTGATGGTATTTCTATTTTATTGCAAGGTATTAGGTACGACATTAGTTTATAACTAAGATTCAACAAGCTATTTCAAACGTTATTTCTAAAATCTGACTTACAAAAAATCTATTAGCAAACATAAAGATTCTTTTCGTTTCTCAACTATGAACTGTCAGAGTGAAACTATGATGCCGAATACAACCAGACAAAAAGATGCTCAGCTTCCCAGCGGTATTTTTAGTTGACCTTTCGGTGATCTGCATTGTTAACTTAATGACAATAAGCTTTCTATGTTAATGTGAGCTCCATGCTGCATATTATGTAGTTACATTTAGTTTTGACGTTGCACAGTCCCTCTGGCTATGATGTCTTTCACTTCTCACACTTACACTTGTTGTATGAAAAAAATAATGCTTCTCCATGATTTTCTGTTAAAAAATTAGAATCAACTATTGTTTTTAAGCAAGATTCTTAAATCTTTTTATAAGAAATATTAAAGAGTTCGTAAAAAGAATTTTTTTATTTAAGATCACAGGAACGGTTGTGCGATAAAAGTCAGTTTCAATTTTGTCCAAAACCAATTACTTTTGTGGTGAAAATCTTAAAGAAAATAAATGCAGAATAACTCACATTACTCTGAGTGTGATACTGGTGGCACCACCTACTTACTTTGAGGCGACATTGCAAATCAGGTGCGTGGGTTCGATCCCAGCTCAGACACTTGTGTCTGGAGATTGTGTAGACTTGCAAAATATATTATTATTAATGGTAGGCTGCGTATTTGACAAATTGACTCAGAAGGCTACAGTTCCAGTTTATAAAGTGCTAAGATGTGATCACGTGTCACAATGACAATATTTGTAAAGATAAATTAAGAATCTATTCACGAAACGGTGCACTGTATTACTGTATAATAATACTAGTTGACCCGGCCACGCGTTGCTGTGCCGACTGCAGC
Source organism: Calamotropha paludella (assembly GCA_927399485.1). Lineage (NCBI taxonomy): Eukaryota > Metazoa > Arthropoda > Insecta > Lepidoptera > Crambidae > Calamotropha > Calamotropha paludella. The sequence goes on along the minus strand of OV656815.1, from coordinate 11,668,963 downwards.
GTCATCTGCCGGACTGATTTGTGAATCTAAACCATTCTCAGATCCCCTTGAACACACACAAAAAAATTCATTCAAATCGGTCCAGCCGTTTAGGAGGAGTTCAGTGACATACACACTCACAGAAGAATTATATATATAAAGATTGTCTAAATGTATTATCCTAGGAACCATTATATTTTTATTTTGACCCATATAACTTCAAGTGATGATAATAGGTATACTATTAGTACCAGTGTTATTTTTATTATATATTGTTTTAAACTTCAGTGACGCAATAGTAGTAAATCGGAATTATTACCATGTAAATAGTGAGTCAATTGTATGTGAGTTTACAGACAGTGCTACCCATATAGAGGCTAATGAAAGACTACGACGGAGGGTAGATCGATTCGTCTGCCCACAACGTCAACCCGCAAAAACCTTCCGTTCTTCCGTGGCAATGGCGCATGCAAAAATAAAAAATGATATTAACCCGTTTTAAGAAATACTTATTTTTACTTTTTGATAAGAATCCTATTTAATGTTGCAGTTATTAAGGTTAACAAATATTTAACTTCGATTATGGAACGTGCATGCTCACTAACATCTTTTATTGATCGATTTTGTTAAATATCTATTTATCATAGACGTATAATCATTTAATGCATTTTTTTAAAAGTAAAAAAATTATTTATAACTTGATTAAAGTATCTAATTACAAGGTATTTAATAATAACTTAATACAATCGAACACAGATAATGTTTATTCATTTTTTTTGTTTATAAAAAAAATGTACATATTATGAAACTATCAAGAATGAATAAATATGTTTTATAACACAACTAAGGATTAATAAATTCGCTCGTATGAGAAAAAGCAAATACTTCGAAAGAAGTTGTGAGCGGTTTGCATTTATTTGACACGTTATTGATTTGATTATTAAAAATTATAGTTTAATAAAACTAAAAAACAAGTTTTCATGGGAAACCGAAGTAAAAAGTAAAAAATACATTTAAATATATAAATTAAATAATTGGCGAGAAAATTGATCTCATTGTAAGAAAAGCGTTGGGTGCTCGATATCGAGTGTTGTATTTTTTTATTTAATCGTGATTATTAAAACACATTTCGTTTTTTTTTTCGAAATGAAGAGTTAGTTTAAGAAGAATGCCGAACAAAGCATCTCATGTTTTTCTTACGATAACATTTATGTTCTCGTTAATGGTTATGTAGAAATTTATTTTTTATTTTTGATTCGGTTTACCATAAAAGCGTGTTTTTTAGTTTTTTTATAGTACATATAATTTATTTCAATATTTTAGTTCCATCTACCCTAGAAGAGTGATACTTTTCATAATTCATGTCGTTTTTTATAATTTTTACTTCTTTAGTTCTATGTATTGAGATTTATTTTGATTTCTTCGATATATTTTTTAATGTTATATTATCATCGATCTCTGATAAATGTGTAAATTTTCAAATTAATCTGACGTTTTGAAGTTGGTGAAAATCGCATTAGAAGATGCCGTTACAAACAAACATACAGGTGAAGTTAATAAAACACGTTGAAAAGATGGTTGAGATCTACAATGATTGAAGATTGATTAAATGGGCTTTGTATACTCAGTATACGTAAAAAACTTGTAAATAGTATGGGCGATTATTATACGCCAGACGTTATCAACCGTTTTGCTGAAAATCCTCAAAAGTTAACTTTAAAATAAAAGTTGAATTAAATAATTAAAAGAAAATAAAAATGCATGTTTAAATTTGTTTATATATTTGACTAGACTACTTAGATAAGACGACTTTCTTGTGGGTGTTTCCTGTACACATTACATACTTATCTTTTACCTTATGCTTTGCGTAGGTATCTCCGAGTAGTGTGTATGACAAAATAATAAATTACCTAAAAATAATGTCATTTCCCCCCCTGGGGCAGAAGTTGGGCACGCCCTTGACTGCAATAGAATAAAAGCCAATACCTAAATCATCATGTGAATATGGCTCCTGAACGCTGGTCGCATGGACAGAATGAAATACATAATAACATATAATTATATTAAAGTATATTGATGTAGGTAAAGGTTGTTCTACTAAGTGCTAATACGAGTAAAATGAACATAAAATATTCATTGATAACAATTTACTTTAGCCAATGACGATGTCAGCTATATCGATTCAGTCCAGTCACATTCAATTTACTTGAATAATGAAAGTTGCTTCATTAAGGATGCGTCCTTTTGAACGACCAATATTGTCCAAAGTTAAATACGTGGCCAATGAACCAAGTCCCCAGAGCCAAACTTAGTTACCTAAACAAACAGGGTGAGTCGCCAGGCAACATTTTGGCATACTCTCGTTATAGTCACTGCATTTCAAGCAAAATTTCAAGACCAATCGGGTGAAACACTTTTTTTTACCGTTTATTACCTTTAAACGGATATACGAGAATAATATTTGAGGTAGCTTATTGTTGAGTTTATAAATTTGAATTCGAAAAATTTGAGTTTAATAAAGTCAGGTCCATAAAGTAAAACAGGTCTAACTAAGCCTAGGCTAGGATTGCTACATACTAGCGTTGATGTGTCTTATTTATTTTCAATATACTGAAAGATTAAAAGCCTGTTAAATGTTTGGACAAGCTCGGAGAAAATTTAATAAAATTTGTTCTAAAGCTTTGACAGTAATAAGCGTGCAGCGCCGTGCCATCAAATTTTATCATCCCTATCGACAGCGTTTTGGCGAGCGATGTCAGTTCACGTCGACAAGTTTCAATAAACACCGAAAGCCTCAACGTTCAGCCTCGACGATAGTAGCTAATGCAACAACATCAACGGGACGACATTACATTATAAACACGGGATATCATTTTTATAACTAAATTGATATTATTGTGAACTTCACCTGTTTAAACATAGCAAATAAAATTTGAAATATCATTCTAAAAAGGCCATTTTTAATAATTCTCAAACTTACAGCAGATGGTGTAACAAAATTTTATGTTGGTTTGCTATTACATCATAAATAGTTTTAAGCCAAACCCCTGTGTTCATTGAAACGTCTAATTGTTTCAATTAAAACGGATATATGAGGTAGACTTACACATATAATAAAGGATTTCCTTCGAGCTTTATTATTTCTTCTCTACAATTATACTCGGTATCTCGCATAAGTGTTTTCACTTACTGTGAATGCTATTAAAATGAAAATTTATATAATACACCTATAGTTTAGATCTTCTATAGACCATAAAACAATCTCTATAGTTATTAAAGATTGGTTAAGATTGGCATCGGCCAATATACTTGTATGATACCATGTATTTACCAACTTCTAAAACTAAACATTCCGCTTATTTTGTTTTCTATCAAACGTTGGTTAATTCAAGACAATTCATTAGACGGTGGATTATTATTTAATGTTACATACAGTAAGTTGGCATACGGCCAACGATCTGCCCTAAGAAGACTCCAAAGGCTCACATTTACCTTATCATTCTAAAAATTAGAACTGTGCTAACCTAGCCACCTGCTTCTCTTGGAACAAACTCCCAACAAAACCGACGTCACCCGCGCAGGAAATTCTAGACATCGTATTTAACATCGTCCAATAATACCGCGCTGTATTAGCCATCTAATAAAGTAAGTTTACACCAAGCCTGTACCATAATCCCGTGTGAGTAACGGTGGCATGTGCTTGCTCGGAGCTCATTAATTTGCCCCTCGGCTCTTGCCGCGGGATTTGTAGGAATTACTATTGTTTATGCTGGTGCCGACTTAAATAATTATTGCGCTACATTTGTAAGACCTGTTGTTTCAGCCGGTGCGTTATATCGATTGGAAACATCGTGATCGTGGATCTCGTGAGTGTAATCCATTCATAAAGTTTAGTCAATGCTAATAGGGACTGAGCTTCGAACAGATTTAATGTATCGATTCGGTGTCACTAGTTTCATTGTTATATCGATGTATTCAAGAATCCAAAAATTTGTTTTCATTAAATATGGTAAAATACAGATGGTACATATGATAATACCAACATGTTTTGCCATAATTTGACATGCAAAATTACGTCATTTCATTACACCCAATTTATTTTTAATTATAAAAAATACCAATATTACATACCATTAATCTGAAAATCCTTTTATTATTCATAATCGTATAAATGTTGTCATTTCAAAATTATATAATGTCAAAATGTTCATAAAAAAAATATGTAAAAAAATATCAAAACATTGTCCTTCTTACTACATTTGTATTGACATATTTTATTCTATTTGCATATTGTATGTATCATTATAACTGATCTTTTTCTAACTCTATAGCAATCACAATTAACAAAATCTGTCATTTCATTTTTGAACATAAGATCCACAGAATCTATCGTGTCATCTTTGCAAAGTGTCTGCTAACTGGTTGTCAAACTTTCAAAGTTGTTTTTTTACGGCTTATTTCTATATTTAACTGTATGCATTCTAGATACGAAATTAAACTTTTTAACTTAGTGGAATTTTTAAAACGTTTTTTAGAAAAAAAAATTACAAGTTCAAAATGGCTTTTCTAAATAACCAGTCATTTTTGTGGAATAGATACATAGAATAAATATACAATGTAACAAATAATTATATGATTTTATCCCTACTTAAAACGAAATTCATAAGACCAAAAATCATTACTCTATTTTTTTTGCTAATCTCCTATTCCTATTATAAATTACAGGTAAAATATTATAGTGGGCGGGCTATAATGGTGATAATAGGGCAATCACGCCTTAAACGATATCCTAGTAATTTGGATACACGGCGACGACGACGGCGGTCTGTGTTTTATGAAAGATTTCTTTTTCATGGTCATTAAATAAATTATTTTCCTTTACTTATCCATAATAATATCGAAATAGCTTCATGTTTTACAATTAACTACAAAGAGTAATGCGGCTTTCTTATTTAAGTGTGCATTTAATGAAAAATGCAAAGTCAAATTTCAAGCTACACTTTAAGATAAATTGAAAAATACCTATTTTACTTTTAAACTACCACAGTATACTAACTATATACTAAAATGTGATTCGGATTTTGAAAAAAGATCACATTAAATACGTCAACCTACCAGAAACTGTCGATTTTTTTCATATCATTTATAACTCTAGTATTAGGACTTTCAGTTTAAAATTGATTGGAAAAAATTGGCAGATTTGTATATGCGAATGCGCTGTTTACTGTACTATGATCTAGCAACAGCTTACATACAAACTAAGCTTTTAAACTTACAAAAGGTAAACTTAAAAAAACTAAATTATGCGTATTAAAAATGCACTTTTTCGTGCTTGTGAATCGAAATTCTAAAAAACTTTATTCATTACAGTTTATATGATTGATCCCTTTCAGTTCAAATGATTTTCATAATAGAACTAGTTAATAGTTGCTAGCTAGCGATATAATAGTTGATAGTTGCGAACTAGCTATTATGAAAATCATTTGAACTGAAAGGGATCAATCATATAAACTGTAATGAATAAAGTTTTTTAGAATTTCGATTCACAAGCTAGAAAAACGTGTCTTTCTTTTTTTGGCTTGAGCTTAAAGATCTTGTTTAGTAACAACTGTTTGGGCTATGATAATTAAATGAAAAACATAACCAGTAATTAAGTTGTTACAGTATGTGACAACAATAGAAAAGGTTCATAAATTCATTCGTGAAGCCGAATCCTATGTCACTCAAAAAAATATTTTTTATTTTTGACATGTAAAAATGCTATTCAAACATTGAGGAAATATATTTAATAACGTATTATGATTTATTTCAATACCTATATTAAAATTAGAATGACCATGGGTACGCCTTAAATGCGCACGCAAAATTGGATTTATTCTTGACATAAACCTTTGCAACTACCTATCTACTGATACGATTGTCTTTTTATCATAACTTGTATAGTTTTATATTGTACCTGTTCGGAACGCGCCTTGTTACTTGTGCAAGAACGGGTCAGAAAATGTCTTTTTTGCCATATGAATTTGCGGGAGGTAAAGTTGTAATTTTTTTGCCTGCTTTTTTATTTTTGTTACTTTAATAGGAAACCTTAGATCCAAAAATATTTGATTTAGAAATTCAAAAAAGTTATATTGGTCGCTTGATGTTTCCCAGATAGATCCTATTCCAAATTTGTTGTTTGTCGATTTTTTTTTTATTTAGTTTTGTTTACTTAAGATAATTCCCAAGATGATGTAACATTTATATAAGGACGCCGCCAGAACTAGACAGAATAGATGGCATCCAAGCAGTAATCAAGAACTTACTTCCTTATGTCTCAGATGCTATAAATACGACAAAGTACCTATATTATGATCCCAATCTTCAACTTTTATTAAAGGTCTTTTATTTTAGATTTAGTATACAGTACTATGTATCACGGGCGTAGCCAGGGGGAGGGTTTTGGGGGTTCAAACCCCCCCCGAAATGTTAAGATATCAACATCAATAATATCAAAATAAGGAGAGGCCAGTGGCATAACTTATTTTATTACTAATTTTTACACTAGTAATGTATTTTGGATTAGGCCTTTACCACCCGCTGCTGCCCGTCGTCATTTAGGGCGTACGCTAAACTTTGCGTGGGTACACGCCGCAGGCATTGCTCCGGCGTCCGACGTGGGCCTGGGACATTATCTGGTGTATTACCTTTAAATTTTGCTGTCAGTTCTGTAATTGAAGACGCAATTATTATGTATTCGGCAGTGCTACCCGAAAGAAGTACATTGAGTCAAAAAAATATCGGGAATGGATGATTTGTTTATGGTTCCGAATTCAATTTTTTGTTTTTTTTTTGTTGTTGTTAGATTGGCACATCCATTTTGGCGCGGAGTTTGAGTTGCATCTGTTATAAATATAAAATACAGTGCTGTTTTAGTTATATCACATCTAGTGTATATTGATGTCGTGGAGTATCGAAACTTGAATGGGCAGGACACATAGCAAGCAGAACTGATGGCCGTTGGGGCGGAAAGGCTCTCGAATGGCGACCGCGTGCCGGACGACGCTCAGTGGGTAGGTCCGCTACGAGGTGGACCTACGATCTGGTTAAGGTCGCGGGAAAGCGCTGGATGCGGGCAGCACAGGACCGATCGTTGTGGAGATCCTTGGGGGAGGCCTATGTCCAGCAGTGGGCGTCGTACGGCTGATATGATGATGATGAGTGTATATTGTGAATTTCATAATGGACAAAAATATCGAACAAAGAGTTTGTCTGAAATTTTGCATTACCAATGGAATTTCGTATTCGGAGTCACTGAAAATGTTACAGAAAACTTACGGTGAATCAACTTTATCAAAAACACGTGCTTATGAGTGGAACAAAGTGTTCAAAAGCGGTCGAGATGCGATAGAAGATTAGCCTCGCTCTGGTAGGCCATCAACGTCTGCAACTGAAGTTAACATCGCAAAAGTGAAGGAAATAGTGAGTGAAAATCCTCATTTAACTTTAAGAGAGATAGCCGCCGAACTTTTTGTATCTCACGAGTCGATGCGTACCATTTTAAATAATCATTTGGGTATGAAACATGTTATCGCTCGGCTAGCCCCCAAGACCTGAATTTTCTCCAAAAACTCAATCGCATGAGAGTCGCTGAGGACATGCTAGAACGAGTCAATTCCAACCCAACATTCACGAAACGCATTGTTACTGGTGACGAGACGTGGGTTTACGAGTTTGGCATGCAAACTAGTGAACAAACTTCGGAGTGGCGCCTTCCAACTGAACCGAAATCGAAAAAACCACGCCAAAGTCGATCAAAAGTCAAAGATACGTTGATTATTTTCTTTGACTATCGCGGTGTTGCGCACTCGGAATTCTTGCCGGAAGGTCAAACGGTAAATAAAGAATATTATTTGAACGTTATGCGGCATTTAAGAAAGCTAATTTCACAAAAAAGGCCAGATTTGTGAAAAGAAAATTCTTGGATTTTGCACCACGATAATGCGCCTTCGCAGAAGGCCATCATTGAGAACGAAATTTTTGACCAAACACTCAACAAATACCATCCAGCGACCACCATATTCACAAGACATGGCTCCAGCTGACTTCTCTCTTTTTTCTAAACTCAAATTACCACTTCGTGGCACCCGTTTTCAATCGGTAGAAGACATAAAGGAGAATTCGCGGCGAGAACTGAACTGAATTCCGGAAACAGCGTTTAAAAAATGTTTTGATGATTGGATTATTCGTTGGCGTAAGTGTATCGTTACTGAGAGAGCATACTTTGAAGGTGATAAAATAAATTTGGATGAATAACAAATATTTTGTATATTATTGATCTTTTCCCGGTACTTTCTTGACAGAGTAGTACATCTGTCGTCAAAGCAGATCTTGAAGTGTGTTAAGCAGCTATGACTATCACCTCCCCTACTCCAAAATCTGGTTTGGGTGCGATCAAAAATTATATCCAAATATTAACACGTTGTTACAAATATTGGCTACCATACGGTACGGTATGGTCCATACCTGTTTCCACTGCTACGCCAGGAAGGACTTTTTCAAGCCTACGAAGACTACAAAAACTACTTGCGGAACACAACGAGTGAAAACAGACTGAACGTCTTGGCTCTCATGAATATTCACTATGGGATAGAAATTGATGCGAATGAAGTAGTGGATATATTTAAAAAGAAAAACAGAAGATTTTTTCTGAGGAGACCACGCCGCACACACCACGAGGGTGTCTGTTTCTTTTTTTTACATATTTTTCATATAATATAAAGGTTGCATGGACTGTCAGTAGTTTTATTTTCTTGAACCCCCCCCCGAAACTAAAACCTGGCTACGCCCGTGCCTGTATCACTAGAGAGAAAATGCTATTCCCAACCTTGGATGCTTTTTAGCCCTCGCCTATTTTCGCCATTTAGTCAGTTTTTATCTAGAATTGATGTAAGATTATCCTGAGTTGTTTATTAATTTGTAACGTTTCTTGCTGCCTGATAGGTACCTATTTACAAAAATCGCTTACTCACATGTAACATTTACAATTTCAATCAAGGCTATTCTATACGATTGCTACTTCCTAATCATCATACACAATAGATCCATTTTTATTCACCTAGAAGAGTTCAGTCATTCACGTCGAAGCGGAATAGCTTTCACAACGCTCCAACGAACGATTAAATGAACTTTTGTTCCCTTTTAAAGTTAAATATTTACTTCCGATATTGTAACATAATGAATGTGTGTTCTTTTGTTACTCCACAACCAAAGGAGACGAAATTTGGCACGACATGGTAAAAAAAACAAGCTAACTTTTATCTAATTCTGTAAATGCATCCCACTTAAGGAGGATACATAAGTCTAAAATCTACAATCCAAGATCACAGTGGTTTATATGTTTGTCTGTCCGCTCTTTTTCCCGCTCTTTTTCCATTGTATCAGTAACGTTACCATAGCAACTTGTTAACCGCAAGTAGTTCGTCTACCGGACGCTAGATGGCGCTAACGGAAAAATATTTTATAATAGAAAAAATTAAAGAATTTTGTCCACCCGTGCGAAGCCGGGACGGGCCGCTAGTTTTAATAAAAAACATTCTGGATATATTATTTTTCTTTAAGCTAGAGAATATCTATGCTTTTCATTGTAACAGAAAAAATATTTATTTTATATTAACATTTCTAATTTTTTTAATAACTTTTTAGAATTATGAATCTTTCATATATGTAGAAAATAACATAAGAATCAATTTACTTATTTATAAGTCCCTATTTGGAGTTGTAAGTTTTTATGACAAGCAAGGCGCGTTAACGTTCGTGATCTTAGTTGATTAACCCGCCTGATACTAGACAGCATGTTATCATAGAATTGTTCATCCTAGATCGCAAAGGAAGCTGTATACATTACCATAACAGTATATATATTTATAATGGGTAGATTTAATATCCTATGCCATTCTTTACATAATAAGTATAGGTCTTTAGACTTCATTTCTAAGTTTCCTGAGAATTTAATGTCGCTTCTAAACAAAAATAAAAAAACAAGTCAATGAAAAGACAAAAGAGTAATAAATAATAAACATAAATAATTTCAGTTTCAATCTTATAAATACCAAAACACATTACATATTCTTTCATGTAAATTAATTGAACATTGAGTAGTTTTGATGTTGAGTAATATGAATCTGGCGCAAAGATTAAAAAATATTAAATTAAATAGAATAGTTTTAGCGAATTCAAAAGATTATGCTGTTCGAGAAGTTTTATTATATGCCTTGAACTACCGCAGGGAAATCATTTTAGAACCAAACTGCTTGGTGAAAGAACAAATAAGAGACACTAGTGGTTTAACTCATAGTGGACGATCCGAAAGTTTGCGTAATTCCATAGTCTACAAAATAAACCAAATAAAATTGTTTGCACGAAAATATATTCTATTCAGAATTCAGAATTCAAACTATTCAGAATTCTGACACCGTTTCTGGATTGTCTGTATGCCGATTGCTTCCTCGTTTCCCTACATCGATATGGCATCGATATGTTTTATTGCATGCAATATTTTCGGAGTAGATACATCGCCGGATTAGATATTGAGATCGCGTAGAGATTGTCGAGCCACACATATCGATATTTGATTGGTTTCGGAGGCAGAGTGCATGTTTGCTATGTGAATTCGAACGAAATGCGTCGTAAAATAAATCTTTTGGGGGACTTCAGTGAGTACGAGTTGTTGACTTGTCTTTATTCAAGCATTAGCATTACTTAAGTAAACTGCATAATAAACGCTTATATTTGTATTTTCGTCTTGTTTGTATGTTTTTATTTTATTTTGTTAACTTATATTTGTATTATTCGAAAGCTATTTGTAAGATAAAGTGGAATTAAACGTTTCTCTCTATAGTTGATATAACAAATGGAATAAGTATAAGATCCGCCTTTTTGTATACCATCAATCCATTTTTTGTAACGAGGGAAATCCCCATTTATCAGCCTAGTCAGCGAGTGAAACCGACTTGAGTCCAGGACTCCAACCCAGATTTTGCTGGAAGAACTATCTGCTAAAAACCCCTTGATGTTCCCTAACTGCTGCCAAGTCCAGCGGTACCAATCCTTATGAATACCTACTATTTGTGGTCATCATAATCAGCTTATTTAATGTCCTCATTACTGGTACACAGGCATTCCCTATAAATAAAAACATTGAAGGAAGAATGGATCCATAATCCACCCAATTGCGATTATGCGGATTGGTGAGTGCTAAGTGGTAACAAATGCAACCAAGACCGCCATAGAGTGTTATGCTAATCTTTTCCTTGAGTTATTTTTTGTCACATATCATATAACCGTCACTGCACCATCACACGATAGTGCTGTCACAGGAACAAAAACGTACCTGTGATAGCAACTATAAATAGATACAATATACTGGCATCGTTGATACCAGCTATCACGTTTGAGTGCAGATTTTATATTTAGAATATATTTTAATAGTTTTCTGAGTCTACTATCAATGTTGACAAAAACGCTAAAGTGTTGCACCTTTAAAAACTTGCACTCAGGCTTCTAATGCTACAATATTTAAATACTTAAGGCTTTATCTATGAATTCACACATTTTTTTGACGTGACAACGTCTTATAAATTGGTTTGCCGGGTGACACTTCAAGAAACTGCGTTACGCTCCGCTCACGTTATGCGCTTACAATGAGAGCGAGTGAGAGGCACGCGTCCCTTCCACTCGGGCATGGTTAGCCCGCCTAAGAGCGAGAGAGACAGACATAAAAAGTGGAAGGGACGCGTGCCTATAAATTAATGTTTTAAATATAATTCTTTGTATAAATCAATGTTTTAAATTGTTACTATTATTTCATCCTTCTTCCTACTATACGAATGAATATTCACATTAAAATTATTTTACCACTCAAAGTCGTTGTCACGTAAAACTTTCGCCCGTATACCGACTTTACAGGCAACCAACCAGTTTTTTTAATTTAAATATTTGTGAGCTAAATTCGAATTATAAAACCTACTGAAAGTTATCCTTAACCAGAAGTGCAAAGCTTACCAAAAAGTTAAACATTTTTCGCGTAAAATTTATTGCTCGTAAAGCAATGACTGCCCACGAGGCTCCTATAAAAAGATGCTGAGAGGGTCAACAGAGGCGCTTTATGGGCCAACTACCGTAGTTTTGCTACAACAATGTACTGAATGCAGTAGCCAAATTAACTATTTACTGGAAATAAACTTTACTATTCATTTTGATTATGCGCTGGTGAATGTTCAATTAGGTAATTGTTTCTATATAATTTGCTTACCGTTCATTAAATAATAAAGTAAGCATTTACAGTGCAACTTATTAAAATATCCAAATTATTTTTATTATTAAATTAATTTTTTTATTTTCCACCAAAATACATGCATTATAAACAATTTAAATTTTAGACTTACATACTAAAATACAGTTAAAAATATATAAACTAACACTAGATGTAACATAACTAACTAACACTAAATACGCATGGTATTTGGGAGGACTGGAGCCCAATATAGGATCACCCCGTATTTCGGGACTCCAGGACCCCCTCCCGGACAGGTACTGTGCAGAAGTGTGTTAAAGAGGATGTGTGTAAGTATGTGTGGAAGTGATGGTAGTCCTGTGTGAGGGTATGTTTGTCGATTGTATGTATGTGTGAAAGCGCATCTATTATGTATGTGCGTGTGTCGGTATGTGTGTGAGTTTTTGTAATAATATGAATATCTATAATAAAAGAGTTTCCGTTTCACCGTAGTTTAGTTTCATTAGGTAACTTTTGAGGATCCTTTTACATTCGTACAATGTTTTGGGATAAATATTGAGTGACCGGTTTAACTTATTGTACAGGTGCTTTGCGAGAAAAACTGAATGGCGTCGGTAGAATGTGGTGCCGTGCATGCTAGTTTGGCATACCTTCGGTGGCCTACGACTATTTGTCTGATATGTTAGGGGATTGTAGCTGAGGAGTTTGTGTTGTCGTGTCGTGACTTGCATAATGAACAGTTGTCTTACTGTCATAACCTCTGCGTCTTTGTAAAGCCTCTGTGTGGGATATAGGAAAGGTTTTTTGTACATAACCTTAAGTAATGAGCGTTGGGCCCGTTCAAGTTTGATAATGTTTGTCTTGCATGCTCCTCCCCAAACTGATATGCAATAGGATATGACTGATTGGGCAAGAGCGTAATATATAGTTTTAAGTAAAGAGGCTTTAAGAATGTGTCTAAGTTTCCTGAACAACCATACCAGTTTCCTGATGCGAGTAGAAAGAAGATCAACATGGGTGTTCCATGACAAAGTATCATCCAGTTGGACACCCAGATAGGTAATCACTTTGACGTTTTGAAGAGGAGTGCATGAACATGTTGATAAGTTTGAGCTGGTGCATGTGTGTAGTTTAAGATAAAATTGGTTTGGTTTAGGTTGGGTAGATTTATTAATAGAAAATGTGATGTATTTAGATTTATTTATATTTAGTGTAAGTAAATTTTTATTTAACCAGGCTGAGGTTTGCAGCAATCCCTTTTCCGCACTCGAGCGTGCTTCGGCCCAAGTCTCCCCCCAAAATATAAGAGCAGTGTCATCGGCGTATGAAATGATTTTGCCGTTATGTGGTTTGTATTGACACAGCTCATTGATATAGACCAGGAAGAGGCTTGGGCCTAGAACACTTCCTTGCGGTACGCCGCAGGTGACAGGGAGGGGATGGCTGATATGATCACCTATTTTAGTGGACTGGTGTCTATTGGACAGGAAATTTTTAAAAAGTTTTAGGGGTAGACCGCGGATTCCAATCCTATCCAGCTTTTTTAAGAGTAAATAGTAACTATAGAATATGTGTCTACGTACTTTAGAATGTTATTTTAATATTAGTTATCGTATTTTTAAACTTATTTGTCACATCTTAAGTGTCTACACACGAAATTAGGCAAAATAGAGCAAAATTAACATATAAAGAGAAATATCAGTAATTTTAAATCACCTACTAGCTCAATACAGCCATGAACATGGGGCAGTATCTGCTTCTAGCACCATCAAACTTCTTCATTTAAATAAAACAACCTTATAAGATAACTCAAATTTATGTGAAATCGTTATAATAATAATAATAACAATGTAATAACATTTCTTTCATTCACACCAATTAGCCTAGCATAAAGTAAACTCTATAAGGCTTGTGTCATGGATACTAGGGAAACAGATAGACATACATATATGACACATAGATAAGTAATATTTTTATTAATACATATAAATACCCATGACTCAAGTACAAATGTTCGTATTCATCATACAAACATCTGCCCCTTTCGGGATTGGAACCCAGTACCGTTGACGCGAAAGGCATGATCCCTACCGTAGCACCAAGTCGTGTCGTGTCGTGTCTGTATTTGTTTAGTAGTAGTATACACTAAAGTGAATATACGAGTAGTACAAATTTTTTATTGAACAGACAATATAGGAACAATTACGCTTATTTTATTTAAAAGAAATAAATTTTAAAATATACTTAACAACGCTGAGAAGACTAGCCTCTAAGAAATCCTCTCCAAGAAACACGTTAATTGAATGAAACTATGTTTACGGCAGTGTTTAAAATAACAGTCTCATAATTATTTGTACACACCTTTTTGCAGCAAGTAAATAGAAAAGGAAGCTTTTAATGCCATACATTTACAGTAGATCCGCCACCAGTTGCAGTGCGCTCTAAACTTGGCGGAATTCCAAATTACTTGAAAAAAAATGGACAGCAAGAATATTGACTCTCAAAAAATTGTTCTTTTGAAATATAACATACCTACACAATACATATCTAGTCAAAAGGTTTAGTACCATTACTATTAAAAAATAAGTCATTTCAAAAAGTTAGGATTTACAACATTTGATAGCAGAAAAACTAAAATAAGAAATAGATAACGATAAATATTTTTTATCGTATTTACTAGAAATTAAGTTATTTCACAGTCATCGCAATATTTTGTAAATTTGTTAAGTCTATATTAAAACACTACAAATATTTCTATACTATATTAAAACACTACAAGACTTTGACTTAATCGACCAATATCTGACCAACTTTCAATGGAAGAACTATAACTATAAAGCTTTTTTAAAATATGATAACTGCAGTGACGCTTTTTTGTATAAATATTTCGTGGTACCGGTTTCTATAATTAGCCACAAGATTGAGTCGTATCAATATATAGTCATAATAAATGTTCTTACTCTTTCATTGATATAATCTGAGCAGCTTATTATCTTATCTGACTTTTTATCTCTGTAAAACATTATTAGTGTAATTATTCGTAGTCTTACCTACTATTTGAAATGTTCTTATGATATCTCGGAAAAAAAATACAAAAATTTGATTTAAATTTAAACACATTTCAATAAAACACTTTTACGGATTTTGAGCATATTTTATTTTATATTTAATCCTGATATTTCGACTCCTTTACAGGAGCCGTGATCAATTCAATTAAAACATTTTTAATTGAAAAAGGAGCCAACTGAATTCACGATAAGAAATTCAATTTAAACAATTCAAGCCTCTAATATAAAATTTAAACTTCACAAAATATGCACACTATAAATTAGCCCATTCCAAGGTTACGTGCGATACTGTCATGGTAAAATTCCGCATTACGGGGACTCGAAATTGTGTAATATGTGTCGCTTCCTAAACACCGTTCATTTTGACTAAAATTACTTCTAACTTATATTATCTCGGTTATTGTAGTAAACACAGACGTAGCGATATAATTACTCGGTAATTTATTGTTACCGTATCACAAAACACATATACTGTTGCGTTTAAGATATTTTAATTTGAACTTTTCACGCGAGGGCTTTTAGCTTCGTGAGAGGCATTTATTTCAGAAACAAAATTTATGCTTGCTATTTTTCTTAACTCTAAAGCATCAAATCTAAAGTAAAAGTGGGTTTTCTAATATTTTTGTTTTATATCGAGTTATTTATATCGAAGGAATGATTACAAGAAATAATTCAACATTATTTTAATTAGTACTCGCCCGATTAGCGAAGGGTTGTGGGTTGGATCCCGCACAAACTGACACTTGAGAAACGTTGAATTTTTTATAGGGATAATATTTTTAGATAAAAAACGGGTTTGTCAAAACAAAAGTATTAAATAGCTTGGCAGCTATAAAACAAGCAAAGGCTGTGTGAAAACCCATTTTGTTTTTGCGAAGAAAGAGGCAATCCCATAATACCGTTTTTTACTAAGAAGCTACACAATAAGCGGCTGAATTGTATTGAGATAAGGCTAGCATCATTTATTTTAATATAATGATATAATATTTCAAAATGGTACTTAAAAATTTAAAACAAAATACTAGAAATTCAAACGTGCTCTGAACACGAAAGAACTCGGGGAGACAATCTGTCTTGCATCCATTACAAATACATACATTAGCAAGATAGCGTGCCTGATGAAGAAGTTTTCACGAACTATGAAAATAATCAAAATTTAAAGTCCGAAAATATTGTTGAAATTGAAATCGTTCTAACTTACTTAATCTTCTAACTTACCAATTCCTTTTTTTTTCATTTTCATCGGTTTATTTTGTAATGAATATTTGCAAAAGCGATCACAATAATATAGTTATTTCTTTAACATATTATTATGTGT
This sequence comes from Calamotropha paludella, assembly GCA_927399485.1. Classification (NCBI taxonomy): domain Eukaryota; kingdom Metazoa; phylum Arthropoda; class Insecta; order Lepidoptera; family Crambidae; genus Calamotropha; species Calamotropha paludella. The sequence continues at coordinate 11,652,324 of OV656815.1, read as the reverse complement.
AAACTTTTTTAAAATAGACCTTCATGATACGGGGATGATTTAATGCCGGCGTACATAACAAATAATTAATAGTACGTTTAATAACTTAATTAAATCTTTCTTGCCAATTTCGTGGCTCGACACTTGGAGGCGTGAGCCGGGTAAACGCTTGCTTGCAAAACGTCGCTGAATGATTGACGGAGGTTATGAATATATGATTAATGGGCCACGGTGGTACGAGGCTCAGCTTTTTCGGTAATATAATGTGTCTTTCACAGCGTGTGCTGTAACTGAGAGATAAATTGAACGTTCTAAAACTGACCTGGTTTCACTGTGATTATTATTATTAAATGAATGTTGATTAATGGTAAAATATATTATCAAAACTGCAATACCTGTTATATAGGTTGGAAACAAAATTCCGGCTTCCGCAGAAGATTCTTTTCGTTCAAATACATACGGTGTAGGAAATAAAGCACTGCTAATGGGACTATCCCGAATTTTACAGCAATACGTACGTTAAATGTATAACAATATGGATCAATATTTACATATAATAATATATAAGTCAATGTATGAATATTTATTTATGTTTAATTCTATGAAACGAGTAATTCTTGTTAATAAATTGTTAACGTATAATATTTTGCGTTTCTGAAAACGACCTTAATGATTTGGATATTTTTTTGCATTAAGGTTTCCCTTTTTAAGTTTACATATATTGTTGTATTTCTTGTAAAAATGGAAGTTTGTGAAAAATATATCTGCTTACTCTGGCTAAGTTACTAGACCACCTTTGTTATATCGATAAGGAAAGACCAATTTTATTAAAAAAGATTTTTTTTCCATTCTGTAAGTATCTACTGCTGGGTCGTTATTCAAACTCTGTTCACAGGTGGAAAGGCTGAAGAGTTCAATGATCATTATTATTCATATTTTACGATGGCGTTGCCTTTACGTAGTCTGTTCACGACTTCAACTTTTTCAATAAAACACCCCTCAGATCAGCCTAGAGACCATCACGGCAGTTAATACACTTTGTGCAAACGTAGTTTACTTCCAAGTATTAGTCTCTTAATAATATTTACATTCAGCCAAAGGACAACAAAAAAATGTTAAAAACTATATCATTATCCAGTGAAATAAAAAGTGCAGCTGGTTCTGCTCAAAATTTAAAATATCTTTATATATATAATTCTTCTGTGAGTGTGTATGTCACTGAACTCCTCCTAAACGGCTGGACCGATTTGAATGAATTTTTTTGTGTGTGTTCAAGGGGATCTGAGAATGGTTTAGATTCACAAATCAGTCCGGCAGATGGCACTGCAGTCGGCACAGCAACGCGTGGCCGGGACAGCTAGTACTATACTATAAATTAGTTTTAAGTCAGACACAGATGGTAGTTTTTGCGATTGTTTATAACATTCCTCTATTTGATTTGAAACCTGTAGCTTGGGGTGCCGTATCATTTATGCGAATGATACGGTCGGCAACAACATAATCTCTGTCAAAGTCTCCTGCATCATTTCGAAGTACAGACAATATTTTTTTTCTATCATCAGCATATTAATGTCTCCATTGCTGGGGCGCAGGCCTTCCCTTTGACTGAAAAAACACTGTTGACATAATATAAAATAACTTATACGCTAGATCAGGGGGTTGGTGTGCGTTACCAAATCCAAATGCAGCTGGGAAAATCGTCTGAACAAACTACCAAAGTAAGTAATATTAATAGCCCAAAAATAATTTTTGGTCCAAATATCTGAAGTCCGTCCAAAATTATTTAGGCTTAACTCACTATTTACTGTAATGGCGAAAACTATATAATAAAATTATTTAATCGTAAAGATTTAATCTTTTGCTCTCTATCCCTTATCCTAAAAGCACCTTCCGCACTCGGCAGTGTGGTCACGCAGTGAGGAAAACGATTTTATAACTTTATCACAGTAAGGGAAGCCCATACCTGCCGTAGATCGAGAATTGAAGAAAGTTTGGCTATTAAAACGCACAGTTCAAAATTCCAATTCTATTTCGATTTAAGCTTGATATTGTTGTCCGACTTAACGATGGAATCATTGATTTTATGTAGATATATTCAGCTTTTAAATTGGTAACAGATGTTTCTCTATTTTTGTAGTGTGGCACCAGATCATGCAATTTCTCCGTGGAGAGATGCGAGTTTTACGGACTCTATAGGAGGATTATTTCCAATAGTTTGCAGACCGCAGTCATATTTTCATTTCATATCAGTAATGAAAGGATAAACGTTACTTGTAATTATTTAGTCTTTTATTATATTTCCACATTAACTTTCATGTTATTAAGTAATAGAACATACAAGGTTTAAAGGGGACTAGAGGTAAGTTACTTATCTTTGAAGGGCAAAAGAGAATAACCTAACTTAGAACATAATTTTATTCTGAAAGATGAACATTGATAAACCAACATAGACATTGTAATAAATAAATATAAATAAATAATGACTTCGCAATTAATGTTGAATAATGTAGTACATTTTGCAGTCCAATAATTCCTCCGTGTAATGACACGGCTGGCGGTGGAATGAGTGTTGTCAGCAAAATCAGTGAAGTCTGCAATAATGGTAATAGTCCAGCCATTAGTCTGTCAGAAATCAATACTGACAATTGACATACGTTTGCCGTCAGTAACGAGCTCGACGGGATTTTATTGAAATAGTTCAAGTTAAATTCACTTGTTTTCCCATATTTGTATGTTGGTCATTAGCTAGCTTTCCCACACTAGTCACTTATTCACTTGATATTAAAACATAGATGCACAAATACAAATGTTAAACTAAACCCAAAAAAAGGAAAAGGCGATAAGACCTAGAAAAGGTAAAAGTCAGCCTCGCCGCTGCTGTATGGCAATAAGCATATCGTTAGGTTAATTAGAGTATTAATAAAAATATTGATATATTTATACAAATGGTGGCAAAAAAAGAAACAAGATCATTTATTCAACCGAGGAAAGAACTACAAACATTATAAATGAACGTATAATTAACAAAAACAATAGTTATAATTGATGCGATTGTACCACACACCATACAATCACTCATTAAAGCTGCATTATTGGTATCATTCATCATAGCGCTTCCTAGAACTTAAAGCATTCCAACTGTCAGCACTTGACGGAGAATCATCAGAATATGCCCCGCCCAACCGATCTCAGGTTAAGCCGTAAATATTTATAAGAGTAATAACGCCTTTATACCTATTCATAAGTGAAAATTACTATGCAAATGACAACGGGGCGGGTAGTAAATCTGCACTATGAACATTCCGTACATGACTGGTACATCTGATGGCATATAGGTCTGACGGTGATTTGTGCTGGAATTAGGTGCCGTTTGCGCAACTAGAAACCCTAGTTTGTCAAGTTTGTGTTAGTGTCAGGATATTGCAAATTCAGAACGCTATTTTGCCAGATTGATGGGCGAATGTAAGTTAAATCAGTTTGCTTACTCAATGCTTGCTGCTATATATTAAGTGGGAATATATTTCGTTAGGTACATATTAATTATAAAGGAAGATACATAGCTAAATGTTTGAGAAATAGATTTCTTTTAAGGGATTGTCGTTAAGGGCGACATAAATATAGTTTTCAAATATTTGACATCTTCAGCAGATTTAAAAGTCATAAGATATTTTACTTCATTAACGACCGCAAACATGAATCAAAATCCATGTCAGTATTGCATCACATATTTTAGAGGACATTTAACATGTATGAGAGACTAAAGTATATTATTCAATTTATAATTAATTAAATTAACACAAACAGCCACCCCAATTAATAATATATTTTTTTATATAAATATATCAATAAAAAGTAATATTCTTGGTAATGATATCTGCAAAAAAACACAATGTCACCGATGTAGCTGTTCCGAATTCTAAGGTGAAGTGGTAATGAGCAGTCTAAGCTTAGGTTCTGAATACGACAAAGCATCCCAAGAATGTGACTCCGTCCTAGTGAAAGACGTTCAATCTTCCCTCCCAGTAGGCCTACCAGCACATGAACTGATGACCTGGTTGCAAGAAAACGGTGGAAACAAAAGCGTGTATTCAGCTTTTTATAGGATAAACTGTGATTAGCAGTGAAATCCTGCAAGGTGTAATGGAAGACAACTCAGACATAGCTAAAACAAAAACAAAAACAAAAAATTAACAGGTAAACATTTAATAGCGAACATGGAATCATAAAGAAAATAAAACACACAATCAGCCGTCATAAATACCGTCTCGTCATTACGACATGGGTATTAAATATTCATTTAATAAACAACAGAAAGCTGTATGTTAAAAGCCGTGTGAAATATTACCGACGACGGACATTTCGATGATTTGTTGCGGTTGGTTACCATTATTAACTTATTTTCGCTTTTCAAACCTGACGGAATACAAAAATAAAAAATAATTAAATTAAGCCATGAATATTTTACTGAGAGTACTTTTTTTATTAAAGCTTCAGCTCGAAGTTAAAATTTGCAACCATAATTATTGTTTGCCCGGTTTATTCATTATAAATTTTACAATCATTAACCCATCTACATGCTAGGCTGATACTTGTTTCATAGTACGTTTTAGAAAGCCTAATGGAAAATGTTTTTGATAAATATTATAACTTCGGGGCTTTCGTTGATCGAATATTTTAACTACGTCATTTATTATAGCTGTTGTTTTTTTTAATTTATTATACATTGATCTCAGTAAGAATATGTACCTAAATTAAAGAGTTTTAAACAACATTCAATTTTCATTACTATTATTTAAATGATATGAGCCCTATTTTATGAGGTTTGAGAATATTTCCTTTCGAACTTTTATCTTTTGGGTGCTTACACAAATATTGTACATTAACTCTACATTTCAATAACGCTTACTCACTCGGTAATCTGTAATTATAATGTAAACATTGTTTGTTTTTAGTAAAAAAATACACACCATAAACTCAACTAAAATTAATCAAAACGCAATCTCATTAACACACCTTGGTCACCAAATGGTAACAAGCGACAACTCCATTAAATTATACATTACTCACACAGGCCACGTAATAAATAGAGCGTTCAACATCGATAGTCATGTAAAACATAGGCCAAGGGAGTAATTATTGAAATTTGCATCTCTGTAATCAGGTGGGCAGGATAACGGCGGCTGGATAGTGGCGCCAGCGACGCCTACACAGCGGGTTTGGCCTGCAAAACACCTACAGTCTATTTACTAATAGGAATGTACCGGACTCATAATAAATCTCTTTCTTGGATAATATAACTAACGAATTGTGATAGTAGAGATCACGAAATGGTTACTTTTATCGCGAACTATTAAATTATTACACCATTAATACGATGTAATAATTTTCTAAAATATACTTAACTATTACTCTACTATACAACTTTTTTTTAAATCAGGTATACTTCTACTTCACTAATACCAGCACTTTGAAGATTTTAATATAACAAAGATGTTTGACTTTATAATTGAATTGAACCAAAAACAGTTTAGTTTTATTGGAGCGAAGCGAGCGAAGCTCCCATGGATCAGCTTCAATGGTGCAATGTCTGATACGCCATAACTGCCCGAGTTCTTAACCGATTTTAATATTTTTTGTGGAATCGAATCAACAGGTTTAGGACAGTTTCTGAAATACTCAAAAATTCCCATCGAGACAAAAAAAAATTTTTTTTTTTAGGTTTTACCCTCCGCGCCAATATATGGTGCTAGCGTATCTTTATGCTTAGCGACTGCATCGCCTAGTTATTTAAGTATGTTAGCTAAGCAACATCCAACTAAGTCGATTTTTAAATGGACAATATTGATACAAAAGTGCGTTGTAGTAAATTCCTTTATTCGAACATAATAATGAGAAAAATGGTAATAATTATGTTTGATGATTTTCATATGGCGAGGTTAATAAAATTGTGTTTCGCATTACAATGTATTTTGTACTTACCTATTTGAATTCTCTCGGCTTGTAACGTACACTATTTCTGATGTCACTGTTTATGTTTGTTTTCATTAAAAACAATGTTATTTCATTTAAAATGTATAATGTATCAATTAAAATTATTATTATTGTAATAAAATAAATTAATTACGATACATTAAATGGAGAAACAGAACCGAGGCGCGCATGCTTGATAAAGCATGGCTATAAAAAAATTACGCAAAACAGTTTCGCGCAACCTGGTAACCTATTGCTAGGTTAAGTACAGACTTCAGCCAGCTTTCTTGCGTTGTCGTAGATCAATGTTTAGAATTTTACACTTAGGAGCTCCCTGTACCCGCCAGGCTGGAATTTTAATTTTTTTGGTAACTTTTGTATGCCTTGCGCAGACGGCCTCAACTCTCAAAATATCATCTATATATTCAAAGCTGCAATATACTTGAGTTCAAAAGGATAGAAAAGGAAATAGTATTAAATAACACATTCAAAACGTGTCATTTTGTACATTTTATTCAAAGACGAAGACAAGCAAAAATTTCCTAAAAGTATACCTACTCTTCTACATAGAGAATTTTTATACAAAATTAAAGTAAATACATATATCCATACTATTGAATCAAAGTAGTTGGAAAGTAATCTGTAGGGTTGACCGCACCTACACAAACCAGATCAGCCGTTTACAACTCTGAGCCAACTGAGATCCCGCCACGACGCGTAGGATGCTATTTGATAGCCTTTTAATTTCCTATAACCACTCTCAAGGCAAATGGTAAAGTAATGCTTTGTAATACGATCCTAACACAGCTTAACGCTTCTGAAATAATATTCATAATTCGAACTCATGTCGAATGTACAATATTTTCCCACAATATTCGCATGAAACGGGGACAGGTGGGCGTAGAGTGCTATTCGCTAAATGGTTTTACATGTGCTTGACAGCTCGTATTTACAACTGTTTAGTGCGATGGTGACGATGCAGTTTTTTACAACTTCGAAATATGAACATTCATCACACACACTACTTATTTAGAGACTGCTGTTATGAAACTGGAGTTAATTTAAACTACTATATCATTCCTATGGTTTAAGACATTCAGGTATTTCTCAATCAGAATATTTTGTCGCATGCATTCTTTTTATACGTAGAACGAATAAAAGAAACGATCAATAATCACTGTGGTAACTGTTACTTTTCAAATTAAAACTTTATTTTAAGAAAATTACTAATTAATTACTCTTAATTTAGATCCATGATTAGGCAAAACATTCTCGAACCATTATTAAGTCAGCATTGTAAAGTAATTACACATTTATTCGGAAGTGAAAGTAAAAAATGTGCTTAAAAAAGAAATACATAAAAATTTCAATTGAAAAAATAATTCTCATGATGACTTTGTGATATATTTTATGATTGATGTTTATTCGAGTAGGTAACATTTTCATGATGAATGACAATGATATTGAAAAAATGATAATAAATAATAATGATTATGGAAATGATAAAAATATTACCAGATTGATTGTTGTCTTAAATTGTCGCTTTTAATACGAAAAACTACTAATAACCAAACGATTTTCAAATCTGAATAGGTATAAGGATCGTGTTCTATTTAAATAGCGCACATTAAATATCGGCTGCTCTGCTAAATCACGTTGACGCGAGTGATTAATCTTGGAGGAGAACGCTTGTCGTTAGACGGGCAATAAAGAGATAACAAAATAAATCAAAGAGCTATAAATATAGCCCAGATGAGCGATCAGTCCCAGAAATGTCCGCTCCGATAGAAATTTACGGAACTTTTATGTGAGTAACATTGGAACTAAACGCACGATAAATAAATATAAAAACAGCGTTCAGTTGTAAATAATGTTTACTGCGCCTATGAAAGTCGGTTTGAGTTGTAACTTTGTTGCCAACTAGACTTATCTTGTTTACAAAGCAGAGATATCAAAGATAAGATCAAAAGGTAATAAAATTAATGTATTTCATACATGTAGCTTTCATTGTAATTACTTAGCATTTACTGAACCTTTTTTAACTTTTATTATATATTATTTGTTACATTTCTTTTCAAACGAATTTTGAAATCTAAATAATTTTTGTTCGTGTTATAATTGTTTTAACAATTTGTCAGCTTTAAGGCGGCTGTAGCCCGTCAGTTGAGATGTCAGCTTTGACCCAAGCAAATCAAGTTCGATCGTCAGCAATATTCTACAGACATTGTCACTGATGACTCGTAACATAAGTGTTTAGCTTACCACGATAAATATTTTTGGTGCTAGATGTGGTGTAAATCGTACTCTAAATAAAGTGTAGGTATACACACATACAGACACAATAGATATAACGTAGAGATATAATTTTGCCTATATTTCAATAGCGCATAATCTAGGTTCAGTTTCTGATATTTTTCTTCAACTATAAACTATAACAATTTTATAAATCTTGCAGAAAAGTAAATAACTAAAGACACATAAAATAACTTTACACACATACAGACAAACAACTACTTTGCACCAGACTGACATAAAACTTAAATGGTGCTAATCTAAACACCTGTTTATACTAAGCGTTTAACTGTCAGAATCAAAAATACTAGGAAAGGATATTTTCATGTTCTCTAATTCTATTGAATAAGGGGAACATTTAATATGTGAATTTAAGTTGATTACAAAAATCAAAGAATTTCTGTAATGGGTTTAACAACTGGCATATTAATTCGGTAGTCATATTCAGATATTATAAACAATAATTCAATAAGAATGCGGTGCAAAAGTGCAATATCCGAGACCGGAGCTATAACTGTCAACGGTAGAATGAATCAGTGGCACATAAATTGTGGGCAGGACAGCGATCGTGCTTCTCCACGAACGCCGACCGATTTTATTTTATTACTAGAAATAATCATAGTTTCAAGTACACAGAAGTATAGTTAACTATTACCAAAGATATAAAATTGTTGGCTCTTATCAGAAAATCTTTATTTATTTATTTCTTGGGAAACAAAAGGTGTTACAAATCAAATAATGTTTAGTCAAGGTTTTTTACAAACCATAGAAGTTTATTTTTGTGTTTCTTTCGTTTTTTTCCTAATAACTTTTTAAATATATTTCAACACACAAATTCAAAGTGCCCTTTAATGCACTATCTATAGTAATACAAATGAAGATGAAAATAGCTTTATTCAAATGCACTTAAAAATAAGTTGTTTTGAATCGTCCAACATTTTTACTTACCACTCATTCAGGACGTCTTTTAATTGACAAGAAAAATGGGCGCAAAAAACTCGTCAGCTTGAACAGAAGAAACGACACTTACAATATTATACGTGGTCACCATACATAAAAAAAAACAAAATTATTCTGTTATCACAATAATAGTAGTGTTATGGTTTCATTACATCATTGCTTACAACAAAGTCTACAAGTATTTGTTTTAAGTAAGTATCCTAAAAGTTTCTATTAAACCCCTTCGTTTGTCACGCGCGAGCGCCTAGATGTCACTGTCAAAACCACTCGCACCTCCTGAGTGGAGATCTATCTGACGATCGATCCACTTTTCAGTCCAATTTTAGTCTACTGAGTGTATAAAGATCTTTTTCTAACTAGAAAAGAATGTAACAACACGGGAAATAAACGTCACATGTACGTCAAAGTACACAACTTCAAGATATCAATATTTTAGGCTCAGTCGCTCTCGATCTGAAAGTCACGCTTTGATTTTTGTTATTATTTAATGTTACTGTGGTTGAAACTTCTTAGAAAATAATAATAAAAAATAATTATAGCCGCGGGCGGCTCACTGGATAATTGCTGATACCATCCATAATTACTAATACTATAATTGATTATCTCCCAATGACAAATATAACTCTATTTTACGGTTATTCAAACCATGAATTTGAAATTCTTGATATGCATACTCTTAGTTTAAGTGTTGTGTTAAACTAAGGTGGTGCTCGTGAGTAATAATACCAATGTATAACAAATGCTTTAAGATGAGGATAATTTTAAAGAATATCAGATATAAGATTGATGATTAACATTTTTACTTTATGGTTTGCCCTTTATTAATAATATACAGAAGCATCTTTACAATTGTGATCAGGTCGCTGTAATGCAAATCGCAATATCTAAAAGGAAGAAAAGCATCCACTCTATGCTGCAAAGCTCAATAAAAGTCACTAAGTGTACCTACACTTAGTCAATTAGTACCTACTAATTGACTAAGTAAAAAGGCAACTAACTACTAATAATTATAATCCATACTATGTAAATCTAACTGTTTGTTACTTTTTTTACTGTTTGTTACTTTTTCAATTTACCAAGAATTTGTTCGTCTGCTAAAGTTTGCTTACTGTCTCCCCTTTTATGTCACATTCCCTCCAAGATTTGTTAAGCTAAATTATTTTATGAGTACTTGTTATCTCCTATTGTTTATGAACAGGTGGATTTACGATACCGCAACGTAACAATGACATTAACTGTAAAGATATATAAATATGGCTACAATCAAAATTACTCTTCTTGGAACTGTAACAATTTAATTAATATCTTCAGTTTATTTACATTCATAGATAACTTAATTCTTAAAGAGTTTAAGCTTTAAATAATTTGAATTTTGTTTTAGTTAAACTGTTAAATCTATCCCAAACTTCATTAGCGTTTATTTATGAGAGAGCTCGAGCGTGCATAATTATTTTTTTTAATGCAAACTAAAAATGAAAGCCTCTTAACTCATGGAAATTTAATTAAATGTGACATTGCAATCTTAATGCTAATTTTACATTAGTGCTCAAAACGAGACACCTGTTTCTCGTACTAAAATTAAAATGTATATTAATGAAACGAGACGTAGTGAATGCGAGTATTTAAGTTTCTGCTAATAGGTACTTAAGATGAAGCGGAAAGCATTTCACAGTAACAATTTATAAAATATGTATTATATTTAATTTAAGAAAAACATATGCTGTGTAACTTTGATATACTTTGAATATGAATAAACCACAACTATTGGAACATGATTGCAGTACCTTCAAACTTCCTTTTTTGATTAAATGCGTTGAAAAACAAATTTTTTTAAGATATTATTTTAGTATGAGAAGCAATAACCATTCAAAAAATTATTCAAAATTAATGATTAAATACCTTCACAGACAAAGAGTGGGTATCATTACTACATCGTTTTTACTGTTAGTCGAGTTATTCTGCCCGAGCTCTTATGATTTATTACATGTAATAAAAAAAGTTGTAGTTCTATCGTCAACATGCCATGGTGAACATCAATTTGCACCACAGAATGTTTAACTTTTTTTTAACCAAGCAAACATTTCAGGATGCAAACAAACAGGCTGACAGCAGGAAATCCATCTCAAATATAGTCGTTGTCATCAAATAAGTATTTTTTTAGGAAAGGTCGCTAAAATAATAGAACATTTGCGCGTTCGAAATGAATGAGCATTCGGAACTAGTTATAAATGTTGTTTTGATATACCAATATTTAATGAGTAAAATTGAAGCTTAGAAAATTTGTTAATAGGTATTTTGTTGAAATTATCAAGTTATGTGGAATTTTGAATTGTCAATCACACTGTATTAAATATAAGAAATATTTTTCATAAGTTAAATTCATTATCATCATAATACATAATCCTTATGTATGATGTGAACTGTTTTAAGGCACTCTTGGATAAGGTCCGTTGGTTCTCAGGGCTACGACAAAGACGTCATATTTGACAAAGACAAATCTGTCGTCATAGTCTCAAAGCCAATCCCTATAAAATATCGAGAACCTTTCAATACATTGATATATTACCGATATCTCTACACTACACATTATTGACTCATTCCAGCTGGTCGCCAAAAGAATCAGTAAGTAAAGTGATCAATCAGGATTGAAGCTTACTCCCGATAGATACTTTCTCCAACTTGCAAGGATGTTCGCTAATCTCAAACTCGAGTAATTCACACCGATTTTTGGCCTACCTTCTTTAAAGGAGGTAAGGTTTACTTTTGAATGTTTGATTTCGTTTTCGAGTAAGTCTATTCCGGGTATCGGACCACCCAGTATGAGCGTGTTATTTTAGGTGCGCACATAATTGAGCCATGCAGTGAACTGTCGCCGACACGCATAAATGTGCTGTTTTACATGTCTTTATGGTTCACCTTGAGAGCAATGACATAAAGTTCAATTATAGTTCTCGATTTGATTTTAATCATAAAATAGTATGTTATATCGTCCCATTTTAATGTAAGAATGGACGTTACAAAATATTCGAGTCGTATCATGATCACTATCTGCCTTCTAACTTCCCCACTGCCAAAGCACAGGTTACTACTCTATGGTTTAAAATAATAAAGTTTTATACCACCAGATAAAAATTTTCTTACTAAAACAATTTTTCACAGTGATTTCATTTTCAAGTGTAGATTTTTTACATCAATACAATCAATACATATCATCAGTATTATGTACTTACTAGGGCTTTTCAAAGTGTGATATATAATTTATTTTATTTCAAATTGATTAAGCTATTAATGAAACTTTCAGACTGAATATCATTCAATAATTCATAATATTAGAATTTTGCACTTTATATATTTTTTTAAAATACGCAAAAAACTATAAACTTCAAAACGTATATGTTTCTTTTATCATATATATTTATATATATATATATATATATATATATATATATATAAACAAAAATTTTTATTCGCAATAAATTTTAATCTCGTCGCCAGCGAAAACGTGCACATTTGTCCCCATGAAACGGCGCCAAATGTTTCCGAAGGATAATGGCTGATGCCTTCTTTTATGTTCCCCTCATGAAGGAACGTATTGTGGTAACATGATTAATAGTACACTAGTCATATTAATGACATACGGTTTTTTGTAAGTCATGTGACATTCTGAAATCAGGTCAGCGCGATAAAAATGGCATTGTGTTGATATGACTTCTCCTTTATACATAAAAAAGGGTTTATTTTACATTGTTATAATTTCTTGCAACAATGCAAAATTATTTGTTTAAAATTAGTTTCTATGATTCCTTATTTTATACCCTATCGGGTAAGTCAAGAGACTGTTCGTCATCGTCATCAAAATATAAATAAATAAATAAATATAAATAAATATTTCCTACATTCACACCAATTGACCAAGCCCAAAGTAAGCACTTTAAGGCTTGTGTTATGAATACTAGGGTAACGGATAGACATACATATATCATACATAAATAAGTAATATTCATAGAAATATATACAACCATCCATTACTCAGGTACAGATGCTCGTATTCATCATACAAACATCTGCCCCTTCCGGGATTCGAACCCAGGACCGTCGGTGCGAAAGGCAGGATCGCTACCGTTGCACCAAACGGTCGTCAAAATATGCATGTTTAAGACTGAAATTAATTATCCGCTGCCGAATTTTCCAAATTTCCAAAATAAAATATTTGTAGCAGTAGTTAACAAATAACGCGTAAATAGCAATAAAATTAACAGTTTCTTATGGTGTAATTTTATTTCTCCATGGATCATAGTTAGTACCGTAGGTTGTAAAACTTTCAATGCTGCAGTATTTTCATTTGGTAAAGCATTCATACGCCTGCTCATTCTTGGGGCTAAAATAACACGTTTAATAAGAACGTGTTATGGTTGTATCTTTATTAGTGCAGTTAATTAGTGTTCAACCGGATTTCATAATTTGCAGCTTTATTTTCATAGTGGCCGGTGATAATGAAATTGCGTTGGTAGTGCAAGAAAGATAGCTGGAAAGCTTTAGATAAAGGCTGCATTATTAGTTAGTACTGTTGATATGGAAAATGTTTTAGCTTCGTCTGGTTCTGGAATGGGTGTTCGTAAAGGTGTCTTTGATTACTTTGTTTTCATGAAGGTGCAGTAATGTGTTATTATCAGCAACTTACTTATTTCTTAATGTAAAATGAAAATAAGTTATTGAGACAACTGCACTGCATAGCGCTATATGTTTTGTGATAATTAAGTGATATAGAATTGATTCTATTAACAAGCGAAATATATTATTGTAAATATAGTTCTGTTTAAGCTGGCAGGTTTTTTTGTGAACTAAAATAGTAAACAAATGTGGACCACTCCATTAGAGTTTATTTTAACGATATTGATTAAAAATTAAGTTATATCTCATGCCGGTTTCACAAATATTACTAAATTACGACCATTTCTGATTAGTTACCTTTGGTTGATACAGGTAAAAGATGAAAATAAAGCAGTCGAGTAGCATGTTGTCATAAAATTCAGTGTGATAATTTTTATACATTTAAAACATACAATAACAAGTATTTTTATTGAAATGCGATAAGGCGTCTGATTTAATAGGTAAACACAAATGTTATTTTTATTATCCTTACTAAAAACTTACCTATAAGTGTTCGAAATTATCTAGAATTTTTTTTTTATGTAAGTACATTGTCTGTAGAGAGAGTAGCTGCTGAATTTCAATATATAAATATTTATAGAATCTTTCATTAGAGAATATTTTTTTTCATACAGGCATTAACTTCAAATTAATTCTTCCCCTGTTCCTATCTTGTTACTTTTTCCTTTACATTATAAAAGTCTACATAATATTAAATCTACCATGCATTAAATGCCGCATGAAAATGTAAAAGATTATTTTACTAAAAGAGGGTAAGTGCCGTCTCCATTATGGGCTTTACGGTTTTCTGGGTCCATTTTTATGCTGCGACACAATGGCAACTTACAAAAATTAACATGCAGAACGTTAAGAGCTGACTTTTCCTCTATCGCTAGTATCTGTTCAGGAGCTCGTACAAATTTCATTGGCGCTTTGCCTAAAATGGTGGTCAGTTAGATCGATGGATATGTCCGAGAGCCTGGCGACATGAACTTCGTAATGTTTTGAAACAGAATTGAAACTTGTGATTAAAAAGAATGGTAATGTCCAAAGCTGTGAATAAATTATTTACTTTTTTATGATATTGAGTAATATTTAGAATCACGAGCTTTTTTATATCATTCTTATTCATCGCTTAGTTATGTTAAGAATAATAAATTAGGCATAAATTATCCAATTCTAATTTGTTTATACATGTATGTACTGACAACAGTATGAAAACCTATCACAAATTGTCAAATTTAGCCATTGATATTAAATTTTGGACAAGCAGAAAATCAACGGATTTTTTTTTTATTTTTGCATTGATTGATGTGTTTATGACTGCATATATCAGTTATATAAAACAATCTTTGTTGATGACTTCTAATATAGATTATTTATATACTTGCTTACATATCTTTTGACAAAAGTAAAGATGTGTTTTAATACCTTCAACATTAATTTATTTTTCTTGCCAGTCATTGTCGGCGAATAATCAACGTTAAATGAGCGCAGTTTTCTTTTACAACATCGTTACTAACTCTGATTATATTCCCCACTCTATAGTTAGCTCTAAAATTATCACCACCGTCACCATAATGAAAATAAATTTATAAATTGGCAAGAAATCCATAATCTAAGATCACAAATTTGTTGTTTGTGTGTTTGTCTGTCCACTCTTTTTCCATTGTATATGCGTTACCATAGCAACGCGTTAACCGCAAGTAGTTCGTTTATCACATTAGTTTTTGCTTCGCCTGGAACTTCCTTATTCATTTACTTAATCTAACGTTATTTAAATTGAAAATAAACTTAGTTTAAATTAATTCCGTTTATTGATTGGATTGTGACATAGAATGATATGTATTTTCATTTCTGTACGCACACAAAATTAACTTAAGTAATTATCAGCTAATTTGGCTGAGAATTCGAATTCATGACCTATTTTTTTAATTAAGGAATATAAGTCGTTGTTTTTTGTTTTTTTATCGGAAGCTAGATGGTACTAACGGAAAAATTGTTAATAAAAGAAAAAAATTAAAGAATTTTGTCCACCCGTGCGAAACCGGGATGGGCCGCTTGTCTATAATCTAAGAACACAAATTTGTTGTTTGTGTGTTTGTCTGTCCACTCTTTTTCCATTGTATACGCGTTACCATAGCAGCGCGTTACCATAGCAACGCGTTACCGGGTCAGCTAGTTAATAATAATAATATTAAGCATATTTTCCATTCCGACTCTTCTGTTTTCATAAGAAAACCTTTAAAGTTCGAATACGATTTGTAAACAAAAACCATATTCATTTAACCCTTTTCACTTTAAAAATACGTAGTTAATTTCATTGTATTGCTACAGAACGTGCAAAAAACTTCAATTCTCTTCTCAAAGTAACCGATTGTAGTGGCGAGTGTGAACTGACCATTAGTTCGCAGAGGATCGTGGCCTCTCGGCATGCGTTTTATTGGCTCAATTATTGTGGAACCACGGGATTGTGCGCCAATAGTGCTCAAGCTTTGTAATGGCCAGACAAAGAAAAGCCGTTTAATCGTGTGTTGGAGATATACCTATTTTGATGGAGGTAGGAATCGTTATCAACATGAAAAGTATAATGCAACAATTTTTTGAAATATCAAAGACGTGTATTGTTTCATTTCTTAAATCTAATCTCGACATTTTAACTATTTAAGGTGCAGTTTTCACATGTTGTCTCTGCAATTACCACAATGTATGAACAATGCGAAAGCGTAAGAATTAATGATTATATTTATAAGTACTTAAAAGAAATAAACTGAAGAAATATAAGAGAAAAAAGTTTGACATCACCTTAGTGACCGCTGGTATTTATAGATTAACAGTTTTATTGGAGCTATATAAATTTAGATAGGATTGTGGTTAGGGGATCTGAATGATATATTGTGGCTCACCTCCAAGTTACAGCATCACTTTTAACCGGGTTAATCACAATAAACTTAGAATTCTCATGACTTAGGGTTTCAAGTTCCTGAGCTAATGATGTATCGACATATATTTTATAAGCAGAAGTTTCCGCTTACTATCACGCGTGTCATATACTTCATATAACCCAGTTTTGTAAAAATGAATATCAAACAATTCAAATTAATGAAAATGTGGATAATTTAAGTGAAAGAACCATTATTCTTCTTATTTAAGTACCATAGATAATTTATATGGTGTAGAATACTTTGGCTTGCTATTTAAAAAAATATATATTTACCGATTTGTATTGAGAATGACATGAATAAAGAGAGAGATAAATTAATAGCTGCACTGCAGTTATTTATATTTCTTAAAAACAATGGAATCTCAATATATCATACATTAATTATTGAGAAATTTGCAAACATTGCATCCTGTTTACACAGTTCAGAACTCTGCAATACACAAAGTACCTATATCAGAAAGAATGTATACAAAACTGTACTAATTGAGCGACATTATTGATATTAAAATAATATTTATGAGTACGGCGACGAGTGATTAAATGACACTTCACCGGCGGCGTGCGTTTGTCGTCAGACTTCTGCGAACGAATCCAATTAATTATGAACGATGATGTTCACCGTGAACGCGACTGTCGTCTTTTGTTTTTGCACTTCTTTCCCGGAACAATGCACTAACCTTTATCTAAAACCGGGTATTCGTAACAGTTTTTTGTAGCACTCAATGCATTTACTTAGGTCAATACATTTTTATAATTATTCTTTTCGTTTGTTCTCCAAAACTACCTTATATTCCACCGTTTAAACACATGGGTTAAAATGCCACTTTTATCTGCTAACGATAATAGAAACTGTAAACGAAATTAAACAATCCATTTAATTTAAAATGTATGTTTATTAATAATAATAATTTAATCAATAATAAACGTCATTTGTACAATTTTACTATACGTAACTGTAATCTGTGGTAGTATAAAACTGTGCCTATAATGATTATACTTGATAGTAGTTTCTAAATTTATAAAATTTGAATTAAAAATAAATCAAGGCTAGAATAAACAGCAACATGGTATACCACAAAACGCGTGTAATTGTGGGTGGGTGTGTTTTGTGTATATGTGGAATACAACATATTTCAAGTTTATATATAATAAATTAATATTTAATTATTTTTTTGTAAAACTATTTTCTTTAATAGTAGGTAATACGCGTGAGTCGAAACGTCAGGATTAAATATAAAAAAACTAAATTAAAAGAGTTTCTGTAAAAAATATTTTTTTATATTAGAATTGAAACAAAAACAAAGTCGGACCCGGCACCTCTAGTGCAGAAGGAACGATCGCTACTGTTGCACCAAGCGGCCGTCAAAAGGCGACTGATACGAGAGGTAAATTTTCCCAAAAATTGTGATCTCCAACTGATCTGCCAAGCGTGAATATGTAAATGGCAGAATCCTCCTTCTTTTTGGAAAAGGTTTCCATCCAGCTGTGGACGTCTTTCAATCAAGATGTTGATAACGAAGCAACCTATGTTATGCTACTGAGTATTAGAATGCAGTGCTTTGTCGTAGAAATATTGTCGTTAATACACTCGTAAAATATACCGCACAGTTAGGCTATCTCAATAGATTTATATCTTTTTATCAATACGCAAGAAAAAAAAGCTCTAAATATCATATATCTCTATTATGCATTGAATTGATACCTATCTGCAAGTAAATATTTATTTGAAAACATTGTTTACAATACAGCTACAGGATTGACTTATAAGTCAGCTTTTATTTGTTGTAGATATTTATAGTTGTGCCCTAATGGAAAGATCAAAGTGTTCTGCAGTTAATTTTAATGTCTCAGTGTAAACGGCAGTTGGGGCCGTTAGATATAATTAGAGAGATCAGTAAAGACGCTCTTTGCATTCACCGCTTGCCGTATCTCGATAGCACTGACATTTATTATGTCAGCGACAATTATAAAAAATCGGATTTTTTTATAAAAAAAAACTAACGGAACAAAATAATATAGTGTGTTGTAAATAATATAATTTAAAATCAAGAATAGATGTAAATTTTATTGATATTTTATTATGTATGAACAAATTACCGCAAAATGATTTTTAGAGTTTATACTCCTTCAAAACCGTTTCATATAGGTATAGCGCATGGTATGAAAAATAGATGGATAGTAAAATCAAACGTTAATAGAAAGTGAAGGGTCACATTTCATTTTTTTTCATTTATATGAATAAATATATGAATTCATTTACTTCCATTGCCTTTTATATATATTTTAAGAAAATCATTTTTAAGGAATAAACTCCTGCCACGCGTCGGAGCTGACACGCACATTTTTTTTTGTATTTTTTCTATTCCAAACAATTATTTAGTGAAAAGCTTTATTAATTGAAACAATTATCCAAAAAGTAACTTAAATAACTTTTTCAGTATCATTTAATTTGCTTTTCGTTTATGGTTGGCAATAATAATCATTTGAATAATAAAAAAATAAAAAAAAATAACTTAGATTAACACTACTAATTTTAACAGAACTCGAAGAGTACATTCAGTTGCCGCCTTGCGAGGTGACGAGGTAGCGAGGCGGAGCGAAGGCGCGAGCTCTCATCAACTTTAACGAGCCATTACCGCTACGGGGGGATTCAACTCATTTTCGGAACTCGCGTCACGTGTAATTATTTCAGAGAGCGCGTCAATAATACAACCGCAGTGCATTAATGGTCACCGGACCTAAAATTCAGTCGTAAAGCTTCCATGTTAAAACATAAAGGGGAAATTTAAATTATGGAATAAACACCATAATGGCCGCCATTATGTGCGCCAATTCGTGTATACTCTACGGCACATCAACCTATTGAAAATTCAATTTTCAGCTTCAAGACTAACACATAAAATCCAATATCGACTGAGAAAATTTTACGAGGTGTAGATATGCTGTTTTATGATTTCAAATTTCAGAAACTAATTTGCATAATTCTCAATCACAGATATCTATTGGATTGTTTGAATATTCTATACGAAAGAAGACTACTAAAATGTTATGTGACATTATTATCATTTTTGTTAATAGATCATTTTACTGTTTGATTTTATATCTAAAGAAAATATTATTAAAAAAATATAAATTGAATGCTATATTAATTGGATTGTTTTTGTATGTAACCGGTACGAGTGACCATAAACAACAATTTTATAGAGACATCCGTGCAGGCCAGTGAATTATTATCAACGTAAAAGCGCAGACAGGGGTAAATGCTTACTGAAATGGAACGTAACAAGTCTCTCTGAAATAATTCACAGTCGATTCGACACGGACATTCGCCGTGGGCAAGTGCGAGTTGTCTTCGCGTCGACAAGCTGGCAACTACCGCGGTTATTTCTAACCCGTATCACGTCGTGGACCGGATCGTCCGTACTCTTTGATGTCGCATTCTCTTTTTGCAAACCGCATTTCAGTCGGCGGCTGCATAGCAGGCTGAATATTTTCGGGAACATCTAACGACGCAATTCTCTTCGGACACTCCTTGTTTGGTTTTATTCCTTTCGTATTGTAAATTTCAATTATCCTTTGTATTATGATTTTCTTTTCTGATCATCAGTCTTTATTATAGTTTTTTTTTTCAAAGTCTCATCGTCTCGTTACTGTGCCCCTTGAAAGATTTTGTTGAATACTTTCAAAGTATCGACATCGTGAGCTGGAGGGTTGTCGAGCAGTTTATTTTCAGAGCCAATGTGGGAACTGATAATAAAGGAGCATAAAACTCGGTCCCGAGTGGGCGTCGGGTAGATAACAGGGCGGCTTGTAAGGTATCTCTTAAAGTGGTAATTTGTTGCCATTCTTGTTCCTCTGCACGTGTGATAGCAGAAATAAAAAGTAACAGTGTTTGGGTACCTATGTAGGTAATTGCATATATAAATATTAATAGATATCTTTGTTCCTCTGAATAATTAAACTTAATGGAGTTTTGTAAATAATGAACAAAACTATGATATATAACTATAGTCACTTCTCCAGTCTAATAAAACTATGTAGAATTCATATCTAGTTGATAATAATTTCATTTTGTAATGTTTTGTCGTTGCATCCCAGCAAAGGCAATATCGATTGTAATGAGACAAGAAAACAAAAAAAAATGATCGCTTCTTTGTGATATATGAAAAATGAAATTCATAAATGTGGCATTATATTATAATGAATATATTTTTGTTTAATATACTAGATAAATATAAAATAAATAATAATAAATATTTCCTACATTCACACTAATTAGCCTAGCCCAAAGTAAGCACTGTAAGGCTTGTGTTATGGAGACTAGGGTAACGGATAGATATACATACCTATATGGTACATAGATATGTCATATTCATAGAAATATATATAAACACCCATGACTCAGGTACAAATGCTCGTAATCATCATACAAACATCTGCCCCTGCTGGGATTCGAACCCAAGACCATCGGTACGAAAGGCAGGATTACTACCGTTGCACCAAACGGTCGTCGAAAATTAAATGAACGTACATATTACAGTTTAAAATTTTCGCATATCATCCATACCTAGCGACGATTTCATAGGTATTGACGAGCAATGCAATTGCTTACTTGACACCTTCTGCGTTAACCTATACAATCTACAAATCATTTGTGAATAGCCAATAAAAGAAAGAAAGACAAGGGAAGGGAATTCAACCAAAGTCAAATCGTTTCAATTCGCAATCTGTAGATATCTCTTGCTGTCGACAGATAGGAAACTTGTAATGGTAGCGGTCGCACCAACTGGCCATAAACTACATTGAAGTTTACCATATCGGAACTACTGCAAACGTCAACAAGCACAACAGGTAACTTAGCTTATTATTAACTTGAGGATAATGGTTTATGAAATGAAATGAGATGAAAACAACTTTATTGAAATGCAATTAAAAAAAGGTGGTTTGGATCGTCCAACATTTTTACTAACCACCCATTCAGGACGTCTTTCAACTGACAAGAAAAATGGTCGCAAGAAACTCGTCAGCTTAAACAGAAGTAACGACATTTACAATATAATACGTCATCAGCATACATAATCCACAAAAAAAACAAAAATATTCTGTTATTACAATAATAGTAGTGGTATGATATCATTATTTCGTTGATTACTACAAATTCAACAAGTATTCGTTTTAAGTAAATATCCCTCAACATTGCAATAATATACAGGGAATAAAGGCACATTTGAGAAAGCAACAAACATGTATGTTAAGTATATGTCAATAATACTGAAGGTTAAAGCAGATCCATCTCCCAAGGCAGCACCCGTTCACGAGCATGACGCATGATGCAGCCATCGCTTCGCTCAACGATATCTTAGGGAAAGTAACGACCCGCACCACATACCATCACCCAAGAGATATATTAAGAGAGCATGTCATACTCCAACTACTACTTAACATTACTTAAAATCAACAAATGCTAATAGTTGTATGACACAACCTGTAATAAATAGTGTCATGTTGAAACGACACATTTTACTTACAACACTATTACTTCCATTCGCGATCTATTAAATAGTCGTTGACCTTGTAATAACATTTAGACATGAGCTTATTTTTCACATACGTTTCAAATTTATGATGAGGCAAATCAATTAATCTTTGTGGAACTTTATGAAACAGTGCTTTACTGTATTTAAAAAGTGGTTTTAATTTTATAAGTATATATTGTGAATGCTGCTTTTGCCCATTTTTTTATTATATTGAGAAGCGATATGTGTGAATAAAATACAAAAAAAAATGAAAAAATTCGGTAAGTTTGCATGAATATTTGATATTTTAAATAACATCTTTCATATTCAATAAATGCACTAGAGATAAACTTAACTTAACATATGATTTTTATTTATTTACTTCTTTTTATCATTTAATTGCGACATTTGCATTTAATAAAATTAATTTGCTTTTACTTAGATTATTCTCTTAATTTCCCACCGGTTTGGTTTTAATTTGTTTTATGTAGTTTTTATTTCAATTAAAATTCGATTCAATGTAATTTATGTATATGTTTATGGGTTATTCGCCTGCAATAAATATTTCCTTTTTTATTTTAAACTAAAACTCTAATATTAAGAAAATCTTTATACATAGAAATTCCCTGTCACAGCGTTTAACCGCGATTAACTCCGCAACTACTCGACCGATTTTGATAACTTATTTTTATTTTCCTCGATTTGTTCCGACTTCCGTTCCCACCAGACCAGACGAGTCGTGTCAACCATTGTTCAAGGGCCTAGGCTTACTACCACTACCATCAATGTATATTTATGAAGTTTGCATTTTTAAACACAAAAACTCAGGACTGTTTAAAAAAGTCTCTGATTTAAGTTCTCGACTTCAAAGGAATCCAAATAGACTAATATTAGAGGAAAGACCAAAATCAGGAAATTTTTACAATAAAATTCCAAATAACTTTAAAATATTGACATTAAATGTATTACATTAATTAAATGTATTTAAATTTAAATTATATGCCTGGCTTAATCAACATAATTTTTATTCTTAGACTTCAAGACATGACATCTATTAGTAAAATAATTAGGGTAGTAAAATTATTAGGCTGAAAAATTTGCATGCTTCTATAATAAGGCAAAACATGTGCACTTTTAATATTATTGTAAGAACAAATTTTCACCGTGTTTTTTATGCAAATAAAGAATTATAAATTAGGACATAGGATAGGTTTCATTTTAATTTATAAAAAAAAAAAATTGCAAATAATAAGTACAATGTTTTATTTATCATCCCTTTGCAAGTCACTACGGCTATATAACACTTAAAACCTCACACGGACACGGCCTTGTTGGGACGTCCGTTTTATGACGTCTAGGGGTAATAAATGGAAATAGAAAGGGAAAAAATTCTGTCACGACACTAGGAAGACGACAAACGTCTACAAAATTAAATGGCAATGATTTATAGTAGTAGCTAGTTTTAATTAAACGTTTTATTCTGTACTAAAAACCTTATTTTATACTTTTTATATTCTTAACAGCGAGTACCTACTAGTATCGGCAGCACTTTTAAACTAAAGTACCGATAAGTAATACTACCACGATACCTAAATACCAACTAAGTGACTATGATCAAATAATAGATATAACGTTTAAATTATATTATTTTATTTTATCGAATTTCATCAATCCAGACTTGCGAAGCCGCCACGTATGAATAGTGTACGAACTAAGACAATCAAATTTATTACTACATATGATTACTTTTATTTTTATATCTATATAAAAAAAAGAGTAAAATATGATATGCGATGTGCAGATTCGTAGCAATAGACAGGTGTGTATGATTATAATGTGAGTTTGTATAGTCAGGATTAAATTATTTAAACATTTAAAATATATATGTATTAAACATCAATAACTCGACCTATACAGTTCTCACATAAAATTTATCACTAAAGCCACAATCAAAAAGTGTCTTCAATACTTTTAAGCTCAAATAATATTTTTTTCCTAGTTCACTTACACCGATGGTTCAATAACCCGAAGTTTTGGCGTCCGACATGATGAGTGAGGTGAGGCCACTGTTTTTCCTTTTTTGATTTATTTATATACATAACTATTTATGTCCTTATTCTTGTTCATTATTGAATTTAACTTCTATTTAACTTGCAAACTTCAGTTTTCGTGTGATATTAGTCTTTAATTAATCCATTACATTTACTTTTTTGTTCTTCCAATGACCGTAACACACATTCGTTCATAACAATCGAGATAGAAAAGCTTGCCTACAGATTATTAAAAGGCAATTCTGTCTTTAATCTATCATTAATATTGTTCAAATTACAGTCTTTTACAAGAGAATCCAGTCGTAACAAATTGCTCTATCAATCAGTATTACGTACGGTGTTTATGTAAATATAAATTTGTTGCTGTAATTTAATGGTTAAAAGAAGATGGGCAGGTGTTTCTTATTTTTTGTCGGAACAAGAATTTTGTTGTTAATTGTCGTTATTAAACATCAACAACAATTTTATGAGCGCTCTAACTAAAAAACTTGTTATAAATAACTGAATTAGTTTCAAAGTTTAATTAACTGCTGTTTAGTAAGATTTAATGTATGGTAATAATGTCAAGATGTTAATTATTTAAACTACTTATATTTATGATTCTTATTACAGGTCTAGTTCATTTTACCCGCTTCAAGCTTACTTTCCCTACTAAATAATTTATAAAAAAAAACAGAATAATTTAGGAGATTTTATTACATGACTATCCATTTTCAGATCACCCGAAGCTGCGGTTTGAAAGCCTTTGTAAAAACCAACTACGAACGAACAACACGAATCAAAGAGGATCGTTACTTAAAAATTCTACAGATTTAGGTGCCGTAATCAATTTGCCAATCTTTGATGACAAAATCTTACATTAATAACATTAATGTGTAGTTGTATTATTAATTTTTGTTAATGAAATATTTGCTGAAATTTTCCCAAAATCTGTTACGACTGGACCAAATTCTATTCCTGACAGATTTTCCTATCTTTATATAAGTATAAACTCATTTTTGTTTGTCAAGGTAGGTCAGAGACTTCTCACATAATGATCACTCATCACATCACTCAAATTGATTTGATATAACCATGATTTTTCAAACGTACTTTTATTTACGAGTGATTATTTTTATTACTTAATATGGTTACCATTTTATAGAATTTAAAAATAAGTAGAAAAACAGTAGGTAGAATATCTGTTTAAACAATCAATACTAAAAGTTGCAAAAAAATAAACCACCATCAACATACGTACCAACGCAACTCGCCAAAATCCGAATCTTATACTAGTACAATACTGATAAACTAAGTTATACGAATACACACTTATCAGGAGTCTAACGTTACAGTGTAATATAACCCTTATCCTCCACTTGATAGTACTTAACCTTTGTTACGCCTACACTGGCGGCTCTCCACCTAACAATTTAGTTTGATGATAATACTAATATTAAGTTACGGACAACCCTAGCTTTAGGTGTAGGGGGAAATAGAACACGAGAGATAGCGAATCGTATACTAAATACAAAATGTAAGTTTATATTTTTTTAGGTAATGAGTTACATGATATCGAATTCCACCTGAATACAACTAATTAAAAAGCAAAGGAACTATATAGACTTAAATTATGCTTGTAGGTTGTTTGAGAATGTAGTTTTGTTTTTAATTTGTCGCAAGCAACCAGTAACTTGTGTTTAATTTACTGCCCATACATACAGGAAATACCATTTTTTAGAGTTTACTCCTTAATAATTTCATGTAAAGCGCCCGGTTGTAAGAGTACAATTTAATGATTGAATGACAGCGTTACGTTTTTTGCTCGCAACCTTTCGTGAGCGCCTTTCATTTCTATTTTGAAGGTTTGTTTTATTATTTTCTGTGTCTGTTCCCAGACAATAATTCTTAAGGAGTAAGCTCCAGTCGTGCGTCGCAGCTGACCACACGATTTATTTAAAATAATGGTTAAAAAAAATTTAAAAGGTTAATACAAAATTACCATTGTTGGTATTCATTTTAATCACAAGAAAGGTACCAAATTAGAAATTATGAGTTTTTTGTTGAGAATAATTTTTTCGATCTTTTTCACTTTTCTTTCGTAATACAACACTGTCCGCTTCACTAATTACACTTAGCCCTATCGTTTGCAGGAATCCCATGAAAGCCGAGGGGAGGAGAAACCTCATGGTTACCGTGAATTTCGTAATTAAACGCCTCGTCTAATTGCGACCTTCGACCGACGGTTTACACTCCGCTACACTTGAGCCCTTTGTCTTGGATGTTACGCAACATTGAACTGTTTCGGTGTCTGTTCGAGATTTTGGCTTTTTACTCTTTCAATGGACAAATGGACCGCGCTTGAAATTGTTGACCCGTGAAGAAGTTTTAAGAACTTTTTCTTTTTCCGCTGAGTCGTTGTTTTGTTTCTTTACAAACACTTTGTCTGAATAAAACGAAGTTGGTGGTCATTAAGGCTTTTTCCTTTGTTGTTAGCTTTTTTAATCTCGTTCCCATTCCAAACACTCGGACTTCGTCGTAACCGCCAAAAGACTTAAGGCAGCGACTGAAATATTCGTTGTTAGCATGTTACTAATCAAATATTCGTACAGTGAGAACGAACTTATTTTTACATAGAGTCAGACATGAATATTAAGCATCAAGTCAGTTTTTTTATAACTTATATTTTTAACAAAATGTAAAGTTCTTGCTTGTTGTAGCCTCCGAAAAAAAACGAACACGATTTGTGATTTTTTTATTATGGTTAAGAAAGTTTTAAGAATTTTATATTTCATTTCTGACTTCATAACAGATTAAAATTACAACAGATTTTCGGAATTGTTTAAGAATCTTTACATTTCTTAGTGACATTCTGGTTGTTTTTTCACCCTTCACACTTTTGTGTACACTGTTGTTAATAACAAATTGAACAAAAGGAAATTTCACGATAAATTGTATAAAATCATTAAAAAATTAGACCTACGGTATTTCGAACAGATACTCAGCTTGGTCTACATTACCATTTATAAGAAGAGCGTTATTTTAAACTTATGCTGATAAGACATAATCAATGAAATATATTATACTTATAATATTACCTATTAACATTTTAAAAATGCTGTCTAATTACATTAACTAGTTGCATAATAATAGGAATGAACTTATGTTATTCGATAGAAAGCCCTTCTTAGGATATATAACTAATTCAGTAACGTCTATAATATACTCTGATTTAACCCACGCAGTCAGCATAAGAGAATAGCTAGATAAGGACTGATACACCATAAGCCTGGTATAAGCGAAACTTCATTACAGTTTGGATTAAAGTTAATGGTGCTTCTGCGATGACAATAGTTCTAATAGTGTTATTTCCTCTATTAAAGATATTATTGTAATGAACATGGTAATATGCATTAAGATTTTATGTATCTAATTAGATTTTATGTGTGTAAATTAAAAAAAAAATAATTTAACCGTTTAGGTAGAATAAACATACACAAAACAGATGACTTGAAGAACTATTACGAGAAAACTGAACTTAGTATAAATCGAAATTAAAAATTTAGTTGCTTATTATATACTTTTACCTAAAAGGAAAAAAAATCGGATATATTTCATTCTTTTAAAAACTCTTTAATCGATCACCATCTATTGTTTATCAGCTGACTCTGAATATTGTAGTGTAGAATAATTTATTATTAACGGATAATAATACGCTAAATAGTCAACGCGTAGGCCATCACTATCACTATATGGAATCACAATAATTTAAATTATGCTTTAGTTAATTATGGAAAATTACACAAGCCAACAAAATTTGACAAAGATTCTTACCCAGACACCTGAGTATATTTTCCCGAAGGATTTTGGTGTGCTGAATCCAAATCCGGGCGCAGAATTGCTCGATCACGTCACTGAAACTGATCTAAACTAAACTGATGACAGTATAGGTAGCATGAAGCAAAATTGAGAAAAATGAACTTCAAAATACGATATCTCAGCAAAAAAAAAAGAAGAATTTGTAAACAAACTCAACGCCATTTGAATGTTCAAGACTTGTACTTTAAGATGACCCCTGTAGTTTTTTAGGTATACTAAAAACTGAAGGATCACATAACTCAAAAATGGGCGAAAACGGCGTTTTTTGCACTTTTAGGTTAGAATATCTCAAAAACCTACGTGATAGAGCAATTCTGCTACCGGATTTGGGTTTAGCACACCAAAATCCTTCGGAAAAGTATACTCACGTCTCTGGGTAAAATTTTTGTTGACCTGTGTTATCAAAAAATGGCAATTTACTACTGTATTCGTAGATCGAGTGTAACGAAGTGATAAAACAACATTTTTTATTAACTTCTGCCTCACTGAATACAACCGAAACTTGTAGACATCCGTTAGTGTAAAAACTGTACAAAATTTTTAATGTATGAAACTGACCTTATATCCTTTTTTTGTAATCACATCGTTGTAAACAAATCAGAGTGAAAATGAGTTCATATGCTTGATTTTTAAAATGGAACAATATGGCTAGTTATTTTTAGCGCTGTTCACTTAGCAGGCTAACAGGTTTTTCGTGCCAGGACATCCTGTTTAATATAAAAGTGAAAGAGTATAGAACAAATCGAGGCCAATATTTAGAAACATCTTCACTTTTTAATTTACGACTTGTTTTACAAAAGTTTGAGTAAGAAAACGAAATTTATTAGACAAAGTTATGTGACTTCTGATGTTCCTAGCATTTTAATGTCTGTTCTGTAATTCCCCATTTTTTTATTGCTACACATTTTCTAAACTGTAAAATTTACACTTATTTATAATCATAGGCAGTCTACCACTTTTATTTTAATTATCCAATTAAAACAATTTCCTTGCTTTCCTATTAAATTATGCTTAACAGTTATTTAAAAAAGCCTCCTTTACACATACTGTCAGCGTCAGAAGTAGGCTCAAGGTCAAAAATAAGCGTAAGATGTTTACCAATTCAGTTCCATTTCACACCAGTCAATAAAGTAAAACTTCAATATTGAAGTTTTGAAATAATTCAGTTTTATTTATTGATTTGTTCCCCTAGTATCCATAACATAAGCTTTACAGTGCTTAATATTGAGTAGTTGAATGTAAAAATTATTTAAAATCAACCGTCAAACATATTTTATAGGATGTAATTATGTTATTAAACTTTATGACTTAGTTCGACACCTTGTGCAATCAAAAGATAATAGCGCGTTCACGAACTCTGTTGTAGCACAACGCCACAAAACATTATGTGTGTGTGTGTAAATAACTATGGGTAAACGCAAAATTCACTCACTCAGAGACCAACATAGATGCATAACTACAGGAAGGTATAAAGCTGGGAATGACGGCGTTTATGTAAATTGCTTCCGCCTGGATTTTCCCAAGATTTATGTCTCGACGTCAGGAACAATTAAATTTAGACTACGATTCCTCGCTCCGAATACATTAACCGAGTTAAATCACGATAAAGTCGGTAACTGGCGTTCCGAACAGAATTCCCAAGTTTCCAGCATTTGGTAAAGTTTCAATAGGATTCGTAAGTTATGCATCTATATTTTTCAATAACCATCTGCTCATATCGTTGCGTACAGTTTCACGACTTCCAAAAACCTTTCAAAATAAATAAGACATACATTTGAAATATTGAATATCTTATTTGCCTTAGAAACGCACTTTCAGTTATTTTTAAAATAA
The DNA here is from genome assembly GCA_927399485.1 of Calamotropha paludella. Lineage (NCBI taxonomy): Eukaryota > Metazoa > Arthropoda > Insecta > Lepidoptera > Crambidae > Calamotropha > Calamotropha paludella. Next base: position 11,622,271 of record OV656815.1, on the reverse strand, counting down.
ATAATCTTTCTTTCCTAACAATAACGGGCTTCCCGTGTATCGTCTTTCTGAAATCGTAAAAAGCGTCTACTTTTAAGTATACATTAATGATTCTATTTAAAATAAAATATATTAAATTCACATGAACAGGGTATCGGGTATATATGTTACCGGCCAAACCCGATTTCAGGAGAAACTAGTTTCGCCTAGGCTAAACTAGTTCTTCCCATACGCAATAGGGTTAACTTGTATAGCCTAGTCCAAACTAATTTGTCCTTAGCCCGATAGGATAAACCAGTTTAGCCTAGGCCAAACTAGTTGATCCTGATATCAATACGCACACTCTAAGATAAACTAGTAGGACCTAGTATAAACATTATACCTAGAAAGTCAAAATAAATGGATAAACTGAATAAAATACTCCGTAATTGGAAAAATATTTATTTTTATTCAAACGGTAATGATTTTAATAATTTTTATATTTTACCGTTTGAATAAAAATAAATATTTTTCCAATTACGGAGTATTTTATTCAGTTTATCCATTTATTTTGACTTTCTAGGTATAATGTTTATACTAGGTCCTACTAGTTTATCTTAGAGTGTGCGTATTGATATCAGGATCAACTAGTTTGGCCTAGGCTAAACTGGTTTATCCTATCGGGCTTAGGACAAATTAGTTTGGACTAGGCTATACTAGTTAATCCTATCACGTATATGAAGAACTAGTTTAGCCTAGGCAAAACTAGTTTGTCCTGAAATCGGGTTTGGCCGGTAACATATACAAGGGGAAACGAATGTTCTTTAAAAACACCAACTCTTTACCCCTTTACATTTTAATTGTAAAATACTCTAAAAATCTACAATGTTTAACTTGGATATTTTTCTATATGCGTAAGTTCGTTAAATTGACTCTTTTAGTTAATCGATTTGTATAAAAGTCTTCTAGTTAGTTAACAAATCATTCCAACATGTAGGTCAGTCACTTCCTATAAATAAAACGTATCTTAATGTTTATAACATGTTTTTGTTTTTTGTCTCTGAAATAAGCCGTTACAAAACATTCATCATTATACAAAAGATAACATTTATTTATGAGGTCAACATTTTACATTATTCAAATAAAGCGTAGGTCTGTACGTAAGTGATGGTAACGAAGAAGTATCTGGAATTTGCATTTCGGCTTATTTATGATCACCATCCCTTGATAAATGCGTTCCCTATGGAGCTAGATCAGAAGCTGTATTATTATCATAAATTATAATTACAAATTAATTTCTGCCCTTTACTGTGCCTTCACTTCTGAGTAACATTTGCATTTGTAAATAGCATATATATTTGTACTTTTTTGTGTTTTTAATCAGAATATGATTTTAATAGCTTTATTTAGAGGAGATCGTTTTGATGATCGTTTTAGCGTCTTGAATCTTGGTATACACCACACATACCAAGTAACCATGAGCAGAAGAACGAGTATGAGTGTAACCATATTATTACGATCAAAGTCATTTAAATACATGCTCTTATACATTCATATTGTTTCCCAGAAGTAGAAACACTTAATGTCTTTCGATGAAACATAAAAAAATATTACCAGCATTTTATTATGGTGAGACGTGTAAGCACTGTCATAAAACAATAGTCACTGCTTTTCCATAAACGCATCCTAAAAATATAACAGTATGTATTCGACATTCATACCGTTTTATTATTAGAATTGTGGTTGTTTCTTACTATTTTGCTGCTCGGTATATAAACTCTTCGGTACTTAACTGATATTTTCAGAAATGTAAATGAATCACGAGCTGAGAATGAAATAATCGCTGCAATAAACAGATATTTTTCTATTTTCTTGTAACCTATGACTTTTTTAGAAATAAATATCAAACAACATCACATTTTTTGAATTCAAATTAAGAAACTTAAGCATTTGTAATATGGAAATTAAAAAGGGACGACACCCTGACCCAAGCCAATAATTTCATTGACCTGGCTGGGGACCTAGCAGTGGTGCTAGCATAAAAACTGGTACCCAAGGCACTAGACCACGAAGGTCATCATTTATATTTTGCCTAACTACATAAGATTATAATTAAGATGAAGTACGATATCATCATATACCTACATATCTCGATTATTATGGTAACCATAACATAAGCAAGTATGCTTAAACAAAAAAATACTTTGTTGTATTTATACGTTATAATCATAAAATCGGAAAATTTTAAATTTCATCAGATACTTTAATAATTTTTCTTAAATTGATTTTATAAACGATTACCTGCGCTATATTTCTTACCTAGATCGCTATGTTATTGTGAAGCCAGCCACAAGCCTGCGAAGTCCTTATTCGACAAACTGTCATTTTATTTACTCTCATTTATTTGCTCGCTATGGCATAATTGACTGCTTTTCTAGGCGGCATTTGCATCCACATATAAAAACTACACTTTTTCCATGCAAGTTTCATCTGCATATATCTTCACGTATCATTATTGCATAAAAGGTAAGCCATTTATTAAATTAAAGTGTTGAAGTGTAAGGAATCTCATAATGAATTGGCCCGGTGCCAACACTGGAAATTGTTATTTCATTGCCCTGTTTACTTGGCACCAAATATTTTAATTAATGCCCCTCCATTTCATATTCATGTTGAAGAATTATGCCTTTACCAGCTCCAGACGTTTTCATTTTTCAGCATTATGATGTTATAACACATGGCAATTTTTAAAGGTTGTTAGATTCGTTAACAAGACGCATAACTTTCACGCATTAGCGTACATTAGTAATGAACTGTCTATTCCTGGTATCTCCCACAACACTATTTAAATTGAAAATAATTAGAAGAGCCCTCTACAGCTTGTATAGAGAATTTTCCACATATGGCAGCAGAGGTAATTTGAATCGAATGGCCCTTTGTTCCAAAACTTGCTGATAAAGGATATCTCATTTCGTACCGAAAAGGTGGCTATAAATGTGACCGATACGTAAGCAAGACAGGAATAAATTGGGCTTCACGATTTATAGCCAAATGCTCTTAACCCGTAGACTGCTAAAGAAAAATAGGATTTTTCATTTTGTTCTCCCAAATCCGGCAATAGATTATGTTGATGAATAGTTCAGTTTATTCTGTAACGAAGATTTTTATTGCTTCATCGTGTTAATTGAATTAAACGTAATCTTTTCATACCCTTTATTTATATACTAGTTTTTAGCCGCGGCTTCGCTCGCGTTAATGTAGACCACCGATTTAAGGTTATATTTCCATCCCTCGAGAACAGTGCTTTTTTTCTTGATGGAAGGCACCCTGTGTTCTTTCCTGAACCTCTGACAAAGTGTATATAAAATTTCATGATGATCGGTGGAGTAGATGAGGCGTGAAATCTATAATTTAAGATCACAGTGTTGTCTTGATCACAGATTGTGTGTTTGTCTGTCCGTTCTTTTTCCGGCTCTTTTTCCATTGTATCAATAACGTAACCATACCAACGCGTTAACCGCAAGTAGTTCGTCTACCGGACGCTGGACGGACGTCTACCGGACGCTGACGGACGTCTACCGGACGTTTCCGCTAACGGAAAAATATTGAATAATAGAAAAATTAAAGAATTTTGTCCACCCGTGCGAAGCCGGGACGGGCCGCTAGTTATAACAAAATATTTTTTTTTCGTATTAAGAATGTACTTTTTATGTATTAGTATGTCAAAATACTCGGTAAAACGTTCAATTATTATTTAGGAACTAAGTTAAATACTCGTATTAATAACTAGATGATCATTATATTGCTCAAAGCTAGAACAAGACACTGAATTAAGTTATTGTCAAATGTATAATGGAGATGTATTATCGCAATTAAGCCTTTTGTAGCAAGCAGTATCGGTTTACTGCAGCTTATTGAGTTAACGACAGCACAAAGCATTGTAAGTCCCGAGTAATGACGTGCTTCGTTACCTAGTATACCATTATTTATACCAGCTTTTATAATTTTAATTGCGTTATAAGTTTGTGAAACGCAAGTAAACGTGCAGTATGTTTAACAAGCAAAATAAGAAATGGAGTAAATAATAAATTTTCGTTTAGTATTTACTTGATATACTATGCTGTACTTCATTGTATTAAAACGAAAGATTTATATAATATTAGTCGCATTAAGTGATCGCAGTCGTCAACGAAATATAAAACATAAGATAACGCTTTGAAATTCTAAACAAAAATGAACAAACTTAATACCACATAAATTTTTCTTTTAATTAATTCTATTCAAATTATTACTAAATAAAACCAGATTCTCTTATAAATTTGCTATATTTCAGTGTTTATGACTATAACATAACGGAGGCGTCAAATATTACAATTGAATTAATGAAATCAACGTGTTAAAGTTGTAGAAATATTGCAAATCCTTAAACTATTTTTAGTTCCATTATATCAAAGATAGTTTCCAATCGTTATAAAATAAGTTTAAAAATATATTCCCTAATAAAAATACGTCGCCTTTATAGATAACTTAAACCTTGTTATTATAAAATACTTTTTTTTTTATTATTCAAAAGTCTCTTACGAAATATAACTTAATTCAATTTGTAAGGTGTCAAGCGGAATCTTTCCTTGAAATAATGGCCTATAAAACTAAGTATACATTAATTTCTAATACACAAATTTAATATAAATATCACAGTCGAAAGTTATACAGCTAATCATGTATGTCATTCTAAACATATTATCATATTATGGCAGTGAAATGCAGAGCTGTTAAAATCTACGTTACAATAAAGAAGAGACAACCTTGAGTATCGTTTACGCAGTTTTAAATCCAAAGGAATCTCTAAAATGTGTATATCAAATGATTAAACTAGTCTTATACAGCGTGACTAGAATATTAATAGGAATAAGTTACAAATATCAAAAGTTCCGTACATACTACCTACCTTGTTACAAGAACTACGTCTGCCTTCTAGTATGATTACCTGAGTTTTCTTTATACGTGCTACATTAGACATTCGATTATCATTTCAATAGATATCTACCACATTGAAATCAATATTTGGAAAAGAATTTTCTAATTAACATGACATTTCAACGCTAAATTGATTATTGCTTCACGACATTCTATTTATACAAACGTCAACTAGCCATGAGACTTCTCAATTGTTCTTATTTTCTGCACTCTGAAAAAGCAATTTTTTGGATTACATTCAAAATTTCATTCACGAACACATAGTCAGCGTGATTTTTAAAGCCACTTCAATTTACCTCATACGGGGGCGGCGGCAGTATATCACATAGATTTATTTGACAGCCCTGCTCGGACCTCGCTACATTCGAATGTCTGCTCGTCTGTATGGGAATTTTGAAACTGTTCTCTCTACCTAGCCAATGCCACTGCGGATAGTCGTACTCTAAATCATTGGCGGGGCACACTTTACTTTTGTCCTGTCTACTTCTAGAGCCCGATCTATTCGTGTGACAAGAGGCGCAATCATCCTCCACAGCACTGATTTCATTGTGTATTTCATGTCGTGGCTCTCTATAATCTTTGGTAGATCTACTGGACGTGCTATGACAACATGTGGAACATTCCCCGTTAGAGTACTGAATACTTCCGTTGCAAGACCGAACAATGCTATTGTTATGTGACCGCCGATCCGGACAGCTCCTCATATCTCCAATTTCGTTGTTGTCCTAAGCGAGAATTGAAATGTATTGTTAGCTATATTGAAGTGTATGACTTGGGATAGTGTGAGTTACGCAAATCAAACAGGTAATCTAATCTAAAGTCAATAATGGAGTTCTCATGGCGCTTATCAGGGTATAAGACGTAACCAAATGTTGCTATTTCTCCTGAGAATTTAAGTATGCTATGATAACTCCTAAAGGAATTTATACGAAAATAACATTTTCATGAGCAACAATTTTTTTTTAATAAAAATTTTCACTATTACGAAACACTTGTAGAAATGTCATGAAATTCATTTAAACACAAAATCTGTTAGGTATTTTTAATTATTTTGGCATAATCAGTTGCATCAATCCAACATTCGTAAATTTCAGTTGTTTACTTTTCTTATGTAATGGGTAATAGGCAAGCAATTTTGAATACAAAAAGCTTATTTTGATTAACTTTAACACATACCTTGAAGTTAAGTTCGGTGTAAATGGCACTGGAAGCGTAGGGCTCCGGAGGATCACGTCTTATTCTATCGACGCTTGATGCATCGAATCCTTGAATGGAGTTTTGGGGAAGGCAATATTCTGGCTCTACACTAAGAATACTAGTCGACTGTCCACCTAAAATGAAAACATTAATGGTAATATGGCAAATAAGTAATGTTGTAGTTATATCTATGACTATATTCAATTTATATCGAATTTATTAGTCAATGCGATATTTATTCTCACTACAAGAGAGTTACAATGATGTATCAGAGTAATAATAACGATTATTTCTTTACATATGTCAACTTAAAACGAACCATGTAATAAACTTTGATGACAGCTGCCGGCATCGATAGTAGTTTCCGTGGATGCGAATACAGGTCGGTCCCGTAACCATATCGTGTCTTTGTTCAACAAGCATTGCTGCGCCGTCATTATAGACTGTCCTGTAAATCAATTGGGTGTCTAAACTTTGACAGTTTCAAACTATTATGATAATAAATCTTGCTACTAATGTTTCACTTCCGGCCTTTTAAAAGACACGTGGAGGCCACCGATTTATAATCCTTGCCCGATTCGCAATAGATACTAAACAAAAAATATCCCCAGCAGATGCGCTTTCAACGCAGCTGAGGTTGAAAAAAATAATAAACACTTAATTTAAAGCAAAATTTAGCTTGATTTAAAAATGAATAGGATAATATTAAAATAAATAACGTGGGTTATTATAAAAGATATTCAATAAACAAATATTCTTAAATTAATAATTGCACTTATCAAAATATAAAAACAAATATTATTTACGATCCATTCAGATGGACACTACTACAAATGGAGAATACCAACTGAACGTAAAATGCCAAATTCTGATATTACCATTTTCGCGAAATGCCAACTTCGCAAAACACATCAATAAATTTACGCAAAATACCAACTATTCTAACTAATCATGCTTAATACCAAATAGGAATAAAATCAATTGTCGCAGTAGGATCACACACAGAATAACAACTATGTTAAGCAAGAGCCTATCCACATACCTGATTTCTTCCTCTGAGTGCTGCTACGACGTTTAATATAATAAACGCTGAATAACCCAATAATTATAACAGTGAATAAAGTAAGGCCTAGAGCCAAAAGCCATGTTTCTTGAAATATGTGTGATATATTAGAGTCGTTGGGTGGTTCCGTCCTAAAATAACGATAAATTATTAAAATTTGGTTAAAATATACATATTTAAAACAATCGACTATAACAACAAAACAATGCTAATAAAAAAATAAAACTTACTGCACGTAATGTCGTTGTGATTGCGTGGGCAACATATGTATTTGCACAGGCGTACTAAAAGGTCCGTGCCCACGTTTTGTAACGGCAGCTGCCCTAGCGCTATACCGGCCGCCAGCTCGAAGGGAGCTCGCGGCAGCAGCTCGAGTTCGTGGCCCGAGAGACATCTGCCCGACTACGCGACCACCACCGCTACCACTTACACGAATTTCGATCTAAAATTAAAATGTATTTTTTATTTTTATTTTAATCTATGTTAGTATTAGTTTTACATTTTAAAGGAAAATTATGACTATCCATGTATTATAACGAGTGTAACGTATTGGAATAACATGATCAATGCATATCTAATATAAGGATACAATAACTAGCATAACTCCTGTAAGCCAATAGTAACACTATGGATGAAATTGGACCCTTTTTAAGGTATTTTTACAAACAAAATACATTTTAAGAAGCCGTCAGTCGGGACGCCTGACATATAAGAAAAGTTAACTTTTTTAGAGCAATAATTTCTGCAGATTCTTGCAGCTTAACAAAAAATATAATGAAATCCCGTTATTTACAATCGTCTGATAATGAAAAACACACTTTTATGGTATTCCTTTGGTTTCTAAGAATTCATACTTTGATACTTTGTAAGTAACTCTTTTAATACAAACCTCCTCTCCCTACCCGCCCTCTACGTTAGGTACACACGATTCAAATTAACCATTTCATTTCAAACTAAGTAATGTTAGCGTATTTCAATCGATCAAGGACAAAATTCGAATACGTATATATTGTGTAATTTATAGTTATTTACGTGATTATACCTCATGCACTAACTTATAAAGGCGGACTTGTTGCCTTAAGAATTTTTTATTAAACAACCGTAGTATGATGCAGATACATCATGACAGGGCGCATAACAACTGTGTAACAAAAAATACTTAGTAAAACCTACTTAGTTAAATACAACTATGTGTAACATAATTAGTCTCTGCAAACTTTTGATCTATTAAGGAGCATTTTGATTTTGACTGGGAGGATAAGTAAGGATTTTACAAAGAAAGAATAATAAATAAAGTAAAACTGAGTGAGAGTGGAGAAAAACATTAATTATGTTTATTATTTAAGGAATTAAGATGTATAAAGTAGAGAAAGAAAATAATATTCAAAGGGTCCTCATATTTCTAGACGGCCCATAAGGTCAACCGCTCCAGTAGAAAACATTATGAGAAGACGCAATGATATTATATGAAAAATCTTTTTTTTAAATTTCTTTTAAAATAAGGTCTTACGATGAGGGAATTTAATTCATTTAATAATGTACTAATGTTCATAAGTATCTATATATGTATATGTAATTTACTTAATTTATAAAGCAGTTTCACAAATTTCGATTTATTAAATTCCCAAGCGTCGAATAACTAACTACATAAAGTCGAATAAATGTACAAATTGAACATTTATTATGTTCAAGAGATCCAATATCAAAAAGCTATCTAGACTCATGCCCATACAATGCTTGGCTAAATGCCATCGAGAGGTGACATATACAACATTGTAACATTTAAGTTATTTTCAGTATCTAGCACGACGATGTCATTGTTTAGATTAAGCCCTCGCAGTTAAAATATGAATAGTTTTTAATCACAACGAAAGCATTCTGTGTGTAGTGTGAAGAAATTTTGAGTTGAATGAAATTAGAAATAACATAAAATATACCAAAATAACTGTTTTATGTGCAGAAAGGTCTTGAGTATTGGTAGTTTTTATTAATTAAAGTGGAGTTCGGTGAAACAGTAGTAAACGAATAATAATTGACAGAAAATTTCAAAAAGGTTGAATGTACTCTTCTTTGCGTCTGAAAGACACGTCAAGTCATTGATCTCGATTCCATTGGCTGTCACTGACGTGTAGAAATCTGCAGGAGCCTCTAAACATCAGCTTAGAATCATCTTATAAGCTGGTAATTTATACTGATGATTATGATTATCGGACTATTAGTATCTTAATGGCTGGGACACTGACATGTGGACAAAAACCTAAACCCATTATTTTCATATTACAAACGTTAAATAATAAAAGAAGCAAGTAATCAAAGATTAATAGCCTATAAATCACAATTGTTTGGTTTCTCTTTATCTAAAAACAATTTTATTGCCACTTCAATATTTTTTTATTTAACATATTATTATATAATGTACGCGATATTGCAAGCGTACTACTCAATTCAATGAAGCTTTGTTTTCGAAAAGTTTTAATCAATCCGCTATATCTACCACTCTTTTAGCATTTCCTGTCCTCATTACCGTATTAAAATTGAATAATTAAAGTTATGCCTCCCAACCACACGCTTCTACCTTAAATTGATAATAGCATAATTGTCAAAACTGAAACACTTACCAAATAGCCCGTGATTTCCCCATTCCAAGTGTTTGCAGGTGGTGGTTCCCACCGTATCCAAGCAGAAGTCGCGTTAATTACACCCGCAGTTACGCTCTGAGGCGGCGCCGATGGTACTATAATAATTATCCACCGTGAAAACATCTTATTATTCTGACCTAATACTAAGTAACTAATTTTGGAAAGGCAATATCTTACCATCTTCGTCCGTATAGCCCGTCATTAAATTAGACGGCTTTCCTAACAACATTTTGTAAAAAGGCATTAAGAAAATATCGTATTGTGTGTAAGCCATTAACCCGGACAGAATAAAACTCGACGTGCCAGTATTATCAACATTTGTTAGTGAGCCATTAGAACACAAAGCAGCGCCGGTAAATGATGAATTTAATACAGCAATTTCTTCAGTAACAGCATATCTCCAATTCAAAGTTGTTCCGTTGTACCATATTTTAACACCTTCTAAATACTCGTTGTAATCCGTTAAAACCTGAAAAATAATTACAACGTCACATCTCGAAGATTTTCTTATTTTTATACCTTATAATAAATAGAAAACATACGTACATCCCAAACAACTTTCAGCGAAGTAGATGACAATGCTTCCACCCTTCGCATAACTAAAACATTCTGCTGTAAATACTTTCGCGCTTGAACAAGTTCATATTGCGTCATATGCTCCTGCCGCTCGTACAAGACTGTCAAGTCTTGGTCCAAAGAGGGTTCTTTTAATTCATTCCCCTTCTTAAGTATAGTTAGATAAGCTTCTTGCATAATACTACCAGCCGCATTAACTGCTGTACAGATAACACGCCCACTGTGTTCCGTTTTCGCGCCATCAAGATACAACAAACTCGAATTGCTTTTCATACATTCAGGGAAAAGCAACGAATCTTGATTCCCTTCTAGTATCCAAAAAGTCGTGGGCATTGGCAGTCCTCTTGCTTCACAAGGTATAGATACCACATCTCCCTCCCATGCGGTTAAATTTGATGGTATCTGTGTGAAGTGCGGTAAAGCTAAAACAGATGGCCGTATTTAAAGCAAGCGTGAATATTATAAACGTAATAAAACTGTCCTAAACAGAACTGAACTTACAGTAAACGGTGAGAGTGGCGCTTGTAATACTTGAGCCAGTTTGACTATCAGCCCGACAGGAATAAACGCCAGCGTCGGCTGCAGACACGTGTTCTAACCGCAATAGTCCTCGAATGATAGTAGCATGAGAAGGCAGCGAACTATCCTCTTTGACCCAAGTTATTTTTACATTCGTATCGTAACTCTAAAATAAAACCGACTCAGATAAGATCGACGCTCGTTAAAGTATTTATACACAGCTCTTTGATTTAAAAGGAATAATAAATACCTGGCAATTAAATTCGACACTTTGGCCAACCAGTGCTGTAATATTATTGGGTTTAAGAACAAAATGTGGACGTCGTAAAATAATTAGACCTGCAGCTCTCGACTGCCTTTCACCGGCAATATTTGATGCCACACATCGAAACAAACCACTGTCTGTTGGTAATGTTTCAAGGATTTTTAAGTTTCCTGTATCTGTTACTGTTACCCTGAAATACAAAATATTTGTCAAAATTTGTACTCATTTCTTATGCTTATGTTTTTAATTTTTAATTATTATGTTACCAACGCACCTGCCATTTACTTCTACGTCATAGTGCTGTCCATCTTTAATCCAATGTATAGATGGTTCTGGTACTCCACGAGGTGGTGAACATTCCAATATAGCAGGTTCACCAGCTGCCACAACCACATCCGTAGGCTCAGCCCTAAACTCATCACGTAACACTGAAATAAAATCATACGTTTTTACTGTCACGTTAAAATATTTATATAAAACTATATCTTTCAACTTTTTTATATTTAAAACAATCACATATATACTTCAATCGCTTACAAATCAAATAATCAAATAAGACTTAAAGTATTTAACTGTTTAAATAATTGCTACTTACTAGCAACATTCAATGAAGCATTGTTACTGACAGCCTCTCCAGCGACATTTCGTGCCACGCACCAGTATATCCCTTCATCGCTCTCTTTTTTACCGCGATTTACCCTGTGAAGATAAAATAACTAGACTAACATTTATAAGTATATTTTTTTTATATTTTTATTTTATTTAGATCTATTAGACGATTATGTTTACTCTTACATACTAATAATAATCTAAATACTGCGTTAGAATGTTAAATTTTATTATTAGGATAGGGCATTAAGACTCCCTAAGCCCTCTTTGCAAATTCATTTAACACTGTCTTGTCAAAGTGCCTATAATAAACTACGCTAATAACTAAGCTAATAAACTACATTAGTGCAGCAGATTTTTACTTGTTACTGACACTAATTAAAAATAAAAGACTTCATAAATTGTATTTTTTGTCGTTTTTATTTTTTATCTATATGAGAAACTTAAGTACATAATGTCATTTATTATATTCAAAATGTAAGAAGCACAACGATAACTATAGCCTGATATTCGTTTGCATAATTAGGGAAGTTTTAAGAAAAATAGTACCCATTTATGGAGTTCTTGATTAAATCGCTGCTCGACGCTTCCTCGATTTACGGTTGATATTACAAAATACGACTTAAATGTCTATCAAATAACTCCTGATAACCATACACTGATAACCATACATTGCTGCCAAACTCTACGATAGTAATAACGCATGTAGCAACAAACTGTGTAACTATATGCTTTAGATTGCGTTTTATACGTAATACCGTTTTAAATAGATAAAACAAAAAAAATAACTATTTAAACATTTTTTTTTTTTTTTTTTTTTTTTTTTTTTTTGCCTGTAAAGTCGGTTTTACGGGCGAAGATTTTACGTGACAACGTCTTTTTCTCGGTAGAATATTTATTGATATGAATATAATTAAATTGCACAATGCGCGCGGCAGACCGATCATAGTTGAGTGGGAGAGAGACGCAAGGCATTCGGCGGGCCTCTCTCTCGTTCGGTGACTCATCGTAACGTTACCGAGCGTTACACTTTTTCATAAGTGACTCCCAGCCGCAACCTAATTTAAGACGTTGTCACGTCAAAATAAAGCTGTTACTCATCAATTATTTTATTATGTACATACAATGTATGAACTTCAGCTGAAAATCTAATTAAAAAAATTGAGAATTTATTAATATTGATGTGCTATTTACAAATAATATACATGGTGGCTTCATTAACGAGTCTTATTACCCAGTATTATATATCTTTCATTGTATACGTTTTTAAAGTTATAGAATAAAACCAACCTTAGAAACAGCAATCCGTCTTCCAACAACACTCTGTGCCCATCTTCAGCTGATGGTAAAGGTGACCCGTCCTTGAACCATTGTACTGTCGGCTTAGGACGGCCTTCGACAACGCACCGAAGAGTTGCAGGTTCACTTCTTCCAGAAACAGTGTTTGAAGGGTGTTCTTTGATACGCGGTGCTCGATTTTGGGCTGAGGAATATATTTTTTGAATCAAAATTACATCAAGCAGATACGAGACACTACTAATTTGTACGTTTTATAACCTAGTAAACACCTCATGTTACAATTTTATGTTAAGGTTTTCATTTAGATATTGTTGAAATGGAATTGTACGCAACGTAAATAATTTTATTAAAAAGTCGCCGCTTAATGTTTTTTTTTTTATTATTTATGCAGTGTAACTGCTAAATTTATACATATAAAGCAATATTTACTAGAAAAATCAACCTGTTAAACAAGTTCTTTCTAAAACGACTTTTAAAGTAAACTTGAGTTAATTTTATGACGGTAACTATTTCTTCCTTAAAATTTCGCCTTAAAAGCTTTGACCTAATGTAATTTTATTTATTCCTTCAGCAGCGTCGCCGTATTTTTCATTTTATATTATTATTTTCAAATAATAATCTGTCAGTTAACAATACCTACATGATTTTAAATCTTTTAGCACTCGCCAGAGTGTACCAAAGCTTTCAGTATATTGTGTACATTTGTATACTAACGGTAAGAACTGTTATTACAACGTCGAGCTAATTTTGTATAATACAGCTTACATTTTCATGTCAGAATATGTTTGACTTCAGCTTACAAATTGCTTTTACCCCAGAAACGTCTATCATACAACTGTTATGAAGACTGACACATTTCACTCGCGTTAAGAAAAGTATTGTTAATGATCAGTACAATTTACAACACCTGTCCATTCCCCATTCAATCCTTCGAGAATGAATTATCATTTAAAATAGAAAATGGGAAAATATTTAAATTCTTAGTAAAACCGATATTGTTTTTATAGTCTTACTCATTCTAAAAGTTATGTTTTTGTCCTAATGTTATGTGTTATATTAAACTTTTTAATTTTCTCATGTAACTATTGTTACAAAACATCATTGACGCCTACTCACAGATTAGGCCGGACACATTTAATAAAGTCTTTGAAAAATCGAAAAAGAAATGCATCTGTTCAAAGCCACGCATTTGTCCGTCTCGCCGCCGTGTTTAGATCAACATACTGATAAAATGACAAGAGGCATATTGTAATAATTTCAATTTATTAAAGTTCCATATCTAAAGATGAAACGTCATGTTAAATGTTATTTGTAGGGCCGACTCGTATTGTTATTATTTTTTAAGTATAGAGTGAATGTTTATAATTTTATCAAACTCTACTTTACTAATTTAATTTTAAATTTAAATAAAGTATATTTAATGATTATTGTGACGAAAAAATGTCAAATAACTATGTATATAAATAGTAATATTCCTAAAATTTTATCTCCGTACAACATTCTAGAGTAAAAATAAAAGGAAATCTGTTAATTAAGTGTTTATACCTACTGCTAGTCTTACTTTATAACATCAATATATACATATATCTTATTATCTTTTAAAGAAATAACCGCCTATCATCCACGATGAAACAACTTTTTGAGTAATTACAGATTATATGAATAACTTCGTTGCTCAAATATTCTTACAAAATAACAAGGAAAGGATAAGTTAATCCTTCATTTATTATTGAGGGATAAGTATTCGATTTACTTTGCGCATGCCCATAGGTAACAAGAATATACCTACCTCAAATTGAATTAGTCAATACTGAAATGTTAGAAATTTTTAGATCTTATTATTTAATAAATTTGTCTCAATGGATTCCTTCTGCAGAATTTATTTAATTAGGCAAACAACAATTTATGGCAAACACTAACAAATGGCGTAAATTTCTGAGTAATTTTTAAATTAATAGGTAAAAAAGTAAACAAATTATTGGCGAATAGTTAGAAAAGCACTTGGCTTGAGATATAGAAAAAAAAGAAAGAAATATTAAGGATCAAATGAAGAGGAACATAAGTCTTCAATGAATTCAGATTATTCATAAAATCTTACATTTCCGAACTTATAAACATTAGTGTCTATAGTGTAATGGTGAATTTATTTTTGTTTAAGAGCGTTAAGGGCGCCGCGCGCAGGCTTTTCATACACACCTTTAAAAATCCAAATGGGTGCTTTAAAATAGGGCAACTCATTCTTATGAAATTATATACTCTTCAGGACATAAATCTAAAAAACTAGCATAAAATATTTTGGATCAGATTATTATGCTTTAAATTAGAGCAATTTTAAGATTTCGATACTAACACTTAATTTATTTATTTGTTTTTAGATTAAAATACAAAAATGATATCTACAAACTTTTATACTATTGTAAAAAAGCCTTAAGTGCATTAAATTTCAAAATATTGTTTTCTAAATTTTTAAGTATTTGGACTTAAAGTTTTTATGAAAAGTCACGCGCATTAATAACACTCTTAAGGGCGTTTTTTTTTTTATTTGTGATAACGTATCAAGATCACGAGTCTCTTACAAAAACAAAGTTTGATACAGAAGTAAACGTGTTCCATTCCTTCTATAAATGTTAATTTAATTATATAACAAAGAGGGCGCAGTATTTAACAAGCCTATCACTGACAATTTTGCCATTGCCAACGCCTTGATCCATGAGATGTATAAAAAAATAATCTCCTTATTTTACCATTCTTACTTGATATGAACCCTTAGGATTGGGTTTTGATCATAGTTCAGTGACGTAAAGCTCACTGCGCTATACATAACATATTGTAAGTAATGTACAAAAAATATATATCTAAATCAAGATAATAATACCGTCACAAAAACTTTTGAAAAATATATTTTTTTTTAAATAAATGCCTGTTTTGTTCTAAAATCTTGCATCACTACATAGTATAAAATAAAGTCGCTTTCTCTGTCCCTATATCTCTATGTACGCTTTAATCTTTAAAACTGCGCAACAGATTTTGTTGTGTTTTTTTTTAATAGATATAGTAATTCAAGAGGAAGGTTTATATGTATAATACATGCATAATATAGTAGAGCATTGCATCCGTGCGAAGCCGGGGCGGGTCGCTAGTTGAATTATAAATCCAGCTTATTCTACTACATATGAATTACTGCTCTTTATATAAATCGTGTAATCCATACCTTGTCTTATTACCTGTAATAATATCCTTACATAATCGAATAATTCGTTCATAAGCAAACATTTGTCAAGAAAGTAATAAACTTCAAAATATTGTTATCAAATTCATCACTGTAAATGATAAAAACGGTGTACAATAGCGCCCCATTATTAAATCTAATCGTACCAAACCAAATTGCTTCAAAACACCTAGAAACAGACAAAGTTTGATCTGAAAATAATGTGCTTTGTATTTCTCTTTAATAAGTCTATCAATTATAACTCAAACTATCAGTAAAATTTTTGCATTTTTTAATAACTTTGCAATTTTTACAATCACGAAGTATTCCTTACGATTAATTGCATTGACGTTTTTGACTACTCAACGTATTCGATTACTTAACAAATAAATTAATAACACATCCTTTTGTGTGTTTTCTATGTATACCACGCTTTAAAATTAAAACGATATGACTGAAAATCAGATAAAAAATTACATTGATATAAATTTTATATTAATATTCAAAAAAGTAACACAGTAAAACTAACGGTGTAGTTAAGTACATTCTACAGCTAAAAAGTTTAGCTAAAACTACGATATCATTCAATAACTTACAGATAAGAAACCCTCCAGCGTTGGTGTTTGATGTGTATTGTGTTTTTTTCTTGTTTTGTTTCTCCCTACGGCACTTGTTCATGTCCCTGTCACTGATAAATGGATAACATCTACAAATAATTAAGCTTCACAAAATGACAGTTGTGTAAGCGACGAGGAAGGTAGATAAAAGCAAAAAGTTTTAACGCAGTAAAAAAGTTTTTTAAGCCAAGTTGAGAATTTTTTATCTGTGTTGTTATTATATACAAGGTACTATATTACCAATATAGTAGCAATTTATTATTTTTTAACACTTCTTGACTTTGAGAATATTTAACTATCACTTGTAGCTTTTTGCTACAGTTGTAAGCAAAATTTTATAATATTCATCATATAGTGGAAGGAAATAGCAAAATGTTAACATAATGATAATAATATTTCTTACATCACAGTAATAAACCTAGTCCAATGTAAGTACTGTAATTCTTGTGTTATGGATACTATGTTAACGGATAAACATGTATATGAAACATAGAAAAATAATGTTAATAGAAAAAAAACCGTTGTGTGTACTTATGTGAAAAGTAAGATAAATTTATAAATAATATAGTGATCAGTAAGAACCATCAAAAGATTAACAGATTTTCTATATATCTGTATACATAATCAAGTTATATATAAAAACCCATTAAAATAAACTGTTTGACCAATAGTAATGTAAAATAATAATAATTTATATTATAAACAAATAAAAAGAATACATACCGACGGTTAACCTCAAATCAATAAAGGCACTTAAAAAAGTTTATAAAATAAAAACCACTTTTAAATAAAATTGTTATATTATTATTATATAATATAAAATTGTTATTATAATTTTATATAAATTATTGTAAACTACGATATATAATTTAAAAACTCCATCCTGCTTGTTTATTCTACGTCGCTTTTGCGGCCAATATTAACATGATAATTTTGTGTCACAGTCTATGTCGCTTTTGCGGCCAACTTCAACATGATAATTTTGTGTCACAGTGATGCCCGCGCATCTTAAAATTTCATAAATTTTTCTTAACGCGCCTAAAGGAGTATAACTACAAAAATATATAAATACCCACTACTCAGATACAAATAATCGTATTCATCACATATACATTTGCCCCTTCCATGATTTGAACCCAAGATCATCATTCCAAAAGATAGGATTGCCACGGTTATTCCAAACAGTCGTCATTATTAAGTTTAACATTTTGCAAGTAATTTTCGAAAAATATAAAACGCTTCATTAGTTGTCCTTTATGAATACATGCCACTGTCGTTGATATGATAACGCAGTATAATGTCGCTATCTTGACATGTTTGTTTTTTTGTATTATACAAGCTCAGTGGGCGTAGTGTAGAGATTGTTTCGACTCATTAACATATATGAAAAAAGTCACGGATTTAAAATTATTAGTTCAAAGAAGTTTTAATATATGTTAAAGAAAGTGTAAAGATTAGGAATAATACTGTTATTACAATTCAATAACATTATGTGACACTCTAGAATGAATTTCGAGTTATTACCTACTTGCTCCTCTTTCTTAATTTTAATGAACTATAATAACCTATAATAAAACGAAAATATGAGTAACGATCCCATTTGTTATAAATCCCTTTCAGTAAACAAAATTGTGAATATGCTGTGTTGAACAGACCCACGCCTCGTGACATATCTACTTGAAATGTAAGATTACTTACGAACGTACATACGTAAGTTATTTTTTTTTACTGAAACTTATAAAGCTCAATACACTTCCATTTATTTTGAATAACGAAACTTTTCTTGTTATTTAAAGGTAAACTGAAATCAATAATACAGTACAATGCTGTATCATATTATATATAATAACTAGCTGACCCGGTTACGCGTTGCTGTGTTATATTATAAATTAAAATGAACCCTATCCTATTTCCTAAATGAAAAAATGTCATCAAAATCGATTGAGTAGTTTCAGAGTTCATCGCGGTCAAACGCTGTGACAGGGAATTTGTATATATGTAGACAGATGTATTTCTTATTTCAAAGAGTTCATCTGAAGAACATAATATTATATACATACGACTATTTCATTATTCAGTTTCTTAATATGTTTTTTGCTACTCTATGTTTTTTGTTAAAACAAAGAATACCGATAACTTTTCTGATTATCAGAAACATATGAAAAAAAGCGCACGGTACTGTATAAGAGTTGACAGTGCAAGTATTCTGTAAAAGAACAAAATTAACCAAATGACCAATAAAGACATATTTAATAAAGTATAAGTTAATAAATATAACTTAAGAACTTAATTAAAAAACATTGAATACTTCTTTCGACATTGCGAACTCCATTTTTATATCGCTCGATCGATTGCACAAAGCTAAAGGCAGTAGCTGCAGCAATGTTGTAACACAGACTTTTTGCTTTAGTCCATAGTGATTCGAACCGGATGCGTAAAAAAAAAAAAATATTGGCACTAAATCATTTGATACCCTCTTATAAATAAAAACAAGTGCTTAGACAAACTATAGGAGGATATAGATATAGGTGGTTGGCAATTACTGCACATAATCCTTCATTCACAAGTTACATTAAACCATTATAAATATTTAATACAGTCTGATCGTATTAAACTTTTTAAGATAATTGTGATTAAAAAATTATTTACGAGTAACTAAAATATAAGCTATCTCAACAAATTGTTGTGATTTCTAAAATCTTTCGATAAATTTGTCCCACCTACATCAGCAGACAGTAACGTCGAATATTTTGTGGCGTGGCTAAGTATATCCCGTTCTGTTTTCTCCATCTAAACCTCCTACACACAGTTTGATTTCATGACTTGAAGGAATGTATTCATATGTAAGAGTGAGATAGAAAAGTAATTCCTCTATAAAACAAATAAATAATAATAATAACATTTGTTACAATTAAACCAATTAGCCTAGCCCAAAGTAAAGCTTGTGTTATGGATACTAGAGTAACGAATAATCATACATATATGATACATAGATATGTAATATTTATAGAAATATATATAAATACCCATGTCTCATGTACAAATGCTCGTATTCATCGCACAAACATCTGCCCCATCAGGGACACGAACCCAGGACCGTCGGTACGAAAGGCAGGATGCACCAAACGGTCATCAAATCATGTATAAAAATCTCTTCTCATCTCATTACTTATCAATTAATGAAATGGTCATATGTATACGTTTGTATGTGTATGGTGGGCCTTAAAAAGTCCTAGCAGTTGAGATATGAGTTTCTTAAGTGTTTTCTATGAGATATTTGTAACATTTGAAATATATTAGCTTAACAATTAAATCTCTTGGTAATGATCCCGGTAAAACAGTATATATAAAACAAAATATTATATAAATTACATTAGTTTTATCATAAATGTTTCAAATTTTATCTTTCGACAGATTTAAGTCTTCACTTAGGTCTTCATTACAATAAAAAATGTTTGCCAATAAAAGCAAAAGTTATATGGTTAATCTTACTCTCTGTAAAAATGAAAATAGCTTTAATCTTCTAACCTTACACAACCATTGATATATCCGTTGTTTACATATTCTTTGTATGTCCCAAGTTATCGAATGCAATAAATTAAATTTACGATCGAGAAGTCAATAGGAACGTTTAAATTTCCTCCTAAACAAACATTCAATACAAACACAAAAGGTACTGTGTTTCAAAATTTATGACGACTTCTGTTCTTCTAACCATTAACATCAATTAACCGATTACGAAAAAGGCGTCATTGTTTTGTACCATGGAAGTGCATTTTGTTAATTGGCTGAATGTAGATTTAATTACTTGATGGTCTACCGAATTACACCATGTATTTAATATACGAAAAAAGCGCATTTAATTGTGTGCCTAAGGATATTTACCGTAACCAAAGTTGTTCTACAGATATGTAGCTATGTACCTATTTACCTATTACCTAAATGATTTATCATTGATCGAAACATTAAATTACAAGTAGAACTTTACCTACAAGCATTACAATATTACATATCCGTTAACAATTATTAGGCACTTCTTTACAAGTAAAAACATCACAAGAACTTTTTAGTTAGTTCAAGTTCAAGAGGTTTTAAAGAAAAATATGTATAATTACCATTCGTTCCGTTCAGTCCAATAAGAAGTAAATGCACAAGCACAAGACACACAAATTGGTTCCTCCCATTTATGGTGTTACTGCACTCATTAACACCAACATCCACCATACTGCCACCGAAACAAGCTTAATTTTCACAACATCGACAATTTACATGTTTACAACTTTGTTCACTAAAAGTTTTAAGCGCATACTTTTTTTACTTTCACTAAATCGTCATTAAATTTATAGTAACATAAGGTTAACTTTTGTAACCTTCTTTTAAAAAAACAAAATTGTCATTCAATAATTTGGAATTCGAATCCAAAAAGTTCTGTAAACAATCGCGGCATCGCGCCCTGGGACAAGCCGTTCCTCGTCGCGCGACCAACCGGTTTGGAGTCTTACGTCGTACTATCGCGGCTCCCTCCCTCATCTGTGTTTACTCTCGCCCATACCAAAATGGGGGGATTCGAAGGCGCCTCGCCAGTCTCAGTGTACATTGTAAACATATGTACCAATTGTAAGATATGGAGAGATATAATTTCAACAAAGTAGGAATATGAGCTTTTAATACAGAGGCGTTCTGTCAGGGCTTTATTAAATTTGGTGCTAATACGCTGGTACTTTTGTCATTTTATTCGTTGTAACTATCATATTAGATTATTGCAATCTACACCAAGTTTGCTTTTTTTTTAAATTACCTAATAAGTTAACATTTTTTCCGCCGCAATCAAACTCTTTGAACCCAAATGTAAGGAAATAATTACTTTAAAACTATTGACAATATTTGTTATACAATCTTTTGATAATTTACAGAAAAAAACTCATATAGTAAAAAAAAAGTTTCACATATTATTATTATCGAAACTTTTCAAATGTTAAAAGCTCAAATCGATTGCATCGACCTCTAAAAATTATAATTAATAAAAGGAAAAACAACCTAAGAGCACTCTTCAGAACACGTGTGCGTTTCATAACTACAAGCACCCAGCCCGAAATCAATAATATGGTTTTTTATATGTAACCCCCTATGATTTGAGGCGAAATAAAAAGGAAAGGAAACAAAATACGGCTTATTTCATTTGACGCATTTGTCGAGTTAGCGCGAGCGCACCGGGCGGGCGCCGACAAAAGCTTTGGATACGGGTAGCCAGGCCTTTAGATTTCTGAGGATAGTTTATAATTTGACTCATGACTTATAGTGAGAAGTTATATTAATATATATTTGGTTACTTAAATCAAAGTTTTTAGTGACAGCAATTTATTGGAAAACTCGTATCAAGATAAAAAAATATCTCAAATATGGTCCAGAAAAATGGCGATTTTAACGATCATTAATACAATCCAAATTAAGGTTAAATATTGTTTAGTACTCTACTCACCTGACCTTTGCAAAAATGGCTTTTGAAAAAATCAGCGATCGCTGAGACTAACCGCGGTAAAGAATACATCATTAAACACCACCGAAATCTAAAAGAATATGATAATATACGAATCAATTTCGTGTATTATTATTCAAAAAGACTATATATTTATTCACAAATTCATGGTAGCCCTAATAGCAGTTAAAAAACGTTCTAAATTCAAACCGGTCGCCCCTCCGCACGCGCTCCTGCGCATCCCTTCACCCATTATTATCCTGAAGAGGTCATTCACAGTTTGCACAATACCGACTGTCACGGCCCAACTGCTAATAGACGAGAGTAGATCCCCTTTTTTCTTTTAAAATCTTTTGAAGTCTATAACCATTTCATTTTTTTCTAAGTTTTACCGCTACCTAAGATTATGAGTGGGTTATATACGTAATGTATTAGTGATAAATATTTCACAAAATTATACCAAACGGTCAAAACGAATGGATGAAAATATTAGTTTTCCACGTTCCTTCTACATATAAACTTTAACTGAGTCTTATATTTATTTCTTACTCTTCCGCATCTCTAAATCCGCGTAGTTTATGGTTCACATAATAATATATAGATACTAGGCATAGACCTATTATTACAAGTAATAATAGCTAAATGATACTAGGTCTATCTCACTAAGAGAAGATCTTTAAAAGCTAAGAAGAAAATGAAGTATATTTACAGACCTTTAAATATAAAAATATGAATTAATTAAGGACGTTTCTAATATTAAACTTAAATACTCAGTTACATGTTAAATGTAGTAATACAAGAGAAGAAATGCCTACCTGAAACCAGTCTACTTAATTAAACGTATACTTTAATTGACCAACAGGTTCTGCGAAGTTTCGGTACATTACAATCCCGAGCTTTGATCGTCACATTTACATGCAAATCGTCGAATTTGTCGCAGTAGATAACTTCGGAAAAAATCGACGGCCAATAGGTTTTAATATATTCATAACGGTTCGTAAAACTTGGTATTCTGATGATAATTGGCAGTAAATGGAATGAATCTGTCTTACACTTTAGTTGTATACTACTACACTTGCAACCTTGTATTGTGGTTATTGCTACTAGAGGTTGAATATATAGAGATGAACATGTGTGCATGGGTCGACGACTGACCCAGGGAGATTTAGACATTGCTTAAAGTCATCGTAGGAGATTTTCGAAATATCGTTATTATCTGTCTAAATTAGACTGAATACTTTAATAAATATTATGAAATATTTGTAACAGAACATCACAACGAATCACCGCGAGTAAGTCACTTCGTTGTACTAAAATCAGTTCACGCTCTGATTTAGTATGTATTTCATTTCGACATAGGAACGAAAACATTCCCTGCATTTGTAATCTGAAGGAAACAGTAGCCATACGGATGTCGCCTACGGCTTACGTGCATGTACTTCAGAATGGGATGAAACCAGGAATCCACCAGTTATATTAGAACTCTCAATGTTATTGAAATATATCAGACAATCCCTTTGTTCTAAGATAACAGGGACCGCTTTACAGTGGAAAATACAAATTTTATTGCCACCAACACAAGTCTATAAAATGGACCGACTTAGCATAAGTAAACAGTATCAGAGCGAAGTTTTGAATCAATTTAACATTTTTATTTCGCCTACAATATGCTTACACTAGAATAAAATAAATGGTAAAGACAGAAAATGAGTGGTAAACACAGACTATTAATTAATACTTTCATAAAATATCAAAGAGCATTTCATGTAAGAAAAAGTGGATTAACTTTCAAGAATGGGAAATAACTTTAGTAAAGTAAACCGTCGTTCAACAAAGATGTAGTACAACGTTCTCAGAAAATTGTTGGAAACATGCTAAACTAACCAATATATTATGGTAAAATTTATATATTCGGTTTTATAAACTCTGCGTTTATTTCTGAATGTATATGTTTTTTTTCAAAATGTTTTATTTTTAAATTGTTATTGATGCTTTAATTAAGTTACCGCGGTTGGGATACAAACTTCCTCAAATAAAAAAGACACGATTAGAACAATAGGCAACATGTCCCACCACATGGGCCCAATATGAATAGGTGGTAACTTATTGTTGTGTAAAAAACCGAAATAGGTAAGCTAACGACATCTAGGTCTAAGTTTCGAAAATAATTGAACTGGCCATCTCTTCCGTACGGCCATCTCCCCCGTACTTACCCTATATAATATTTATATAATATTCTGTTCACAGTCAAAATAATGTGTAGTGTATGTGTTGGTGTGTGTGTGTGAGAGTGTGTGAGTGTGCGTAAATAATGTATTGAAATGGCATTTTCCTTATAATAAAACTCTGTAGCTCAATGCATGGTCTCAGCTGATAACGAAATGTTTATTAGTACATACTAAGTATTTGTCCTGTTTTACACAACTGTATACGCATAGAAGTAAAGTTCTTAAGTCACTTAAGTTGCCAAATATATTAAGTAAAATAGTATTTACGACAACATAGAAAATTAGAGCTTATAAACATAAGGAAAAAAGCTAACTAACCATATTATCTGAGTTATAAATTATATTGACAAAATAAAAAATTCAACAAAAGGCGCAACATAATCTACATGAAATGTAGAAAATAACAAAAAATAGTGATCTTAGTTAACTTCTTCCAGGAACCTGCGGAGGTGGTCTGCCGTCACTCGTTAATCGAGCGTGCTGTAGACAGTTACTTCACTGTTTCCAGCGCGAATGCCCGTCACCATGTCAGATCTCGGCTTCGATACGGAGAAAGATATACGAGCCGTTCGCAGAATTCGTTTTGTCAACACGGATTTTTATTAGAACTTAACAAAGTGTGAACCAATGACGATCAGTTTACAAGAAAAACGTCGTTTCATTATAAAAGGTTTTTTGTTTCATTTAGAATGCACTTTCCTTTCATATGACAGAACGCTTAATTTTTCAAAACGCTGTTTCGTATCTGGGTTTTTGTCACAAATATCTGATGAGACTTTACTGAAGAACAGATATGTTTTGAGTATGATTTTATTACAAATTTTATTTTAGAAAACATATAAGCGTAGTAATTAATGTCTAGATACTTCAACTAAAAAGTTATTAAAAAAAATAACCGATTTCAAGAATGTAGCAGCTTCATAAACAGACCAATTAACATCTACTGTATAATTAAGTCTAAATGAAAGGAACAAATTAATTAATATTTTCGTTCTTACCTAGGAGTAATTACATAATTTTTACAGTTTTAGATATATATAAAAAAATCGCTTTAATTTACGTTTAGAGTTTTTAAAACGTAAATTGTTTAGTTATCTATACATCTATACATATAAATAAAATTGTAGTGTCTGTTTTTAATATTGAAATAACCGTTTTTTACTACATGCATATAAATATATATATACGGTACATACACCAATAAACACCAAAATAACATTTTTTACAATTTTTGTCTGTCTGTCTGTCTGTTTGTTCCGGCTAATCTCTGAAATGGCCGGACCGATTTTGACGAGACTTTTACTGGCAGGTAGCTGATGTAATAAGGAGTAACTTAGGCTATTTTTATTTTAGAAAAAAAAAATTAAATAAAAAAATAAATTAATTGTGCCACAGCAACGCGTGGCTGGGTCAGCTAGTCAATTATATAAATTGATGAGCCCTCAGTGAGTAAGTCAGCCTAATTTTCTTTTAAAGTACTTATTTATATTGCTGCTGTTATTGAAAGTTGAAAATTTATTTTATATATTGATCACGACTCCTGTGTAGGAGTCGAAACGTCAGGATTAAATATAAAATAAAATAAGCTCAAAATCCATAAAAAAGTGTTTTATTCAAATGTGTAATGTACGCGGAAGTGTAAGAACTAAATATATACAGTGCTGACAATATTACATAATATTTTTCGAATTGAAAACCCCTTTTTTTTTACTCGGGTAAAAAGAATACAACAAAAAATACACTTTAATTCCATACTACTCCTCTTTGAACAGAAAATTTAGAATCTGCTACATATAGATACAACGTCGCCATAAATCTCTACAGTTTATTAGGACCAAAACATTTTCTAGAGGCACAATAAAATATCATTAAGGACAGCATGCAATAAATTTCATATAGGTCTTGTCTTCCCGAAGGGGTTTAATTAAACAAAAAATGTGATTGAATAGAGCAATCGCCCATTTCGTTCGTATTTACGCCACAGTGTCGTTGCTGACTTTAAAATAAATGTGCGGTACGTTATGTTCATATTTATACCATAACTTATAATTTTGTCATATAATTACTACCATCATAGTAATTTAGTTGAAGATTTAAACCGCCACTGCTTATTTCTTTGTTAGTTGTAGGACTTCATTGTAAATTATTCTTATTATAAAGCATTTTGACAAATTATACCTTCTATGAAGTTTACCCCATTACATTCTAATAAATATTTTTACAATGTGAACCAAAACTGTAGATCATTACTTTTTGGCTTATTATTACAATTAATCTAAATTATATAGCTGTTAGGTAATATGGAAAACTGATGTGAGCTAAATACTGCTAAAATTATAATACAACATTTAGCAATTCATTCTGCTTATGGTAGGTTCTAACTGTTTTAAACTTTATTTATTTATTTCCAAAAAGAGAAGAGAAATTATCTAAAAATTATAACGATGGGATTCTGATATAACCCGCAATCTTACATGTTTATACGCAACCGAGTCTTTCTTAGTTCGAAGCTTGATTGATGAGCGGACAACTGGCGTGTTTTGCATTCAGCTATTTACGGGCATTTCCTCTGCTTAACCCGTCCGCTGCCTAATGATTAATGGAGGCCACCGTTTCTGCCACCGGCGTCTATTACGCTGGATACACGCGCCGCCGACTATGGAAATGGTTTAAAAGATGCTGGAATTGAACGGATATATCTGCATCATCTCGTTCTTTATTGGAACCGGTAATGCTTTACTGTGGTTTAAGACACAAATATTTACATTAGAAAACGGTAGTTAAGAACGCCACTCATGAAATCAACAAAATAGAGTGAGAGAATTTATTTATATTTCTTGGAATTTGACGCTTATTCCTGAATAGATCGCGTTAACATAACTGGATAATCGCTACAGTCGTTTAGTAATTTTTTTTTTTTCAATGATCGATGACTCCAATTGTGAAGTATCACATTGCGTATTTGATAAAAAGATTTCAATTCGAGCTTATTTAGTCAACTGAATCCTCAGAAAAACTCGCAGTTTAAGAAATACCTCCATTATATATTTTCTGAAACTGTACTTATAATAATTTTAACAGGATTGCAAAAATAATTTAAAGGCTTGTTCACCATATGTATTTGTGAAAAAAAAAACAAAAGTTATAAATTAATATTTTTTACGGACGTTTAAATATTTTCAAGTTTAGTCATGTAAAACATCAGAATGAAAGAAAACATGAAAATGAAGACATATTTAGGCTTCCAATTTGTTTCATTTCAACAAGTGAATTACACAAAAGTTACAAACTAAACAAATTAATTATTTAATGCGATAATCTATTATTGAATTCGATTTGACCATTGGTTTATAATTTGGAATGACAAGTGTGTATTTCTAGAACATTTAGATTATAAAAAATAAACGCCAAAATCAAGTATGTTTTAAATATAACAACGAACTGGTTTACCAACAGACTTGGTTAGGCTAAGTACGAATCACAAGGTTAAAACGTAATTTTGGTCAGATTTTTGTTTCAATAATATACCGGCTTTAAATAAATGGTTTCCTATTTCCCTATAGATTTGAACCTTATCGTTTTAAAATACAAAAATAAAAGCAATTTCGACGAAAAATAATATAGTTTTTGGTATAAATCAAGATTTTAAATGCTATACAAAATGACAATTTTACCTCTATTACAAACACACAAAACATAAAATATTGTCATTTCGAACATAAATTGTGTTTTTGCACCTTTTTCCGTTTATGAAGTAAGCGAGTTAATAACAAGAAAGCTCATTTTAGTGAAATATTACAATTACTTGTTAATTAAAGTCCATAATAATGGGTAGAGATGCACTGGCATCTGCGCCCACGTAGACACGGCCTCGTAATTTGCAACCTTCTAATAGCTTTTGTAAACTGCACGCACTAGCACTCTATTATATTTATTTGTACCTTGAGGAAGAGCATAATTAAAATAAAGTTCGTTAAAAAACATTGTGCCAATTTTAGCTGTTCATTAGTTACTTAACTACCTCAGACACCTACACATCTTTGAATCATAAAATTACTATTGAACTTGTACATAACTAAAATTATGACATCATTGCCAATGGTATCTATTTAGAATTATAAATAGTACATGTATCTATTTTACCGTACATTAACTCTACCCGAGTAGTATAAAAACCCTTAATAACTTACGTATTATAGTTTTTCTAGAAATAAAGCTCAAGCGGTCATAATGGGTTACTTTTATTGTCTTACGAATACATACGCTCAATCTTGTGGTGTCCTTAGTATTGCAAAGGCTGTAAGGTTATGCTAACCGTAACTAGTAATCATCAGTATGATAATAATATGACAGCTACCGTTAGTGGTATTTAAAAAAAACAATAACAATTAATTTGCGATTATACGCCAGCCATGACAAAGTTAATTGTTACCTATTGTAACTTGCCTATTTAATTTTGTTTAATACATTATTTTTGTTTCCATGAAATGTTTACGAAAGTTCTGTCAATAAAATAAAGAATTTATTTTTGAGCTGGAGATAACCCTTAACCATTTCAACGGTTTTTGCTGAGTGTTTGATAAACTTCTTTACATATCTTCGTCTGTACAAAATACTGTTCAACTATGTTGCTAGATTAAACCTACGTCTAATGTATTACCTCTCGTAGATGTAGTTAGTTAGCATTGAACAGTGTGAAATACAACCTTAAAATCCACAGGTAACAATTATTTGCTAATGAAAGACCGCGCAGTTAACCCATCGGCGCCTACGCCCACGCCACTTTTGCCTCACATAATTCGCAACCTGCTAATATCTTTCGCGGAATTGAACGTCTTACCTTGAAGGTACATACCGATCTTTATTGCTTTAACTTTATAACGATTTATTACTAGGATCAATATAATCCATATTTGCTTTTATTTTTTTACAACATGCTACACAAATAAAACATGCTTTATATATGGCTTTAAAGAAACAACTATACAACTTCAGGTTTAATGAATATAGGTATATATCTACAAAATTCCAACATAATACTGCAGAATATTAGAAAAGTAATGTCTGCGGATTGCAAGGGTACCTACCTAGTAGGCTTTTCGTTGCAGATAAACTACATGACAGACGATGCATAGTTGCTTACTTACACTCAGCGCCAGATTATTTTACTACCTAAGGTGCTTAGGTGTGGCCTAAAATCTAAGCAAGTAAATCGTTGTTTCTATGGAACAAGTTACAAATTGAGGACAATAATAGGTAGCTGGGTCTAGTTTGTATGAACTATTAATATGAATAAATTTTCCAATATCGAAGACATACAGAATACCTCTCTGTAATCACACTATAGATCTGTCTACAATACAAAGTTGACAGTCTTATTCAAATCGCCAAGGTGGGCAAGAGCCCAATTAAGCTAGCGGCTATGGCGCCAGACCTGGTTTGCCAGAAAGACCTGAGAGGTTTTTTAAAATTATTTTATGTAGGTTAGTAATTTCACTAACCCACAAAAAAATAACCTAACAGAGCTGATACACATAATAATAAAGTATTATAATATTATTCTGTGTCGTGATTAATTTATTCTACAAGAATGTCTTATAATATAAACAAAAAAGCCGTATTCAAAAAGTTTTTATCTTAATCCTACCCAACAAATCACTTGCCCAACAACAAAAGCTCTAACAATAAGGAAACTTCTTTTTGCTTAAACGAAATAGGTGTTATTTTTCCTAGTTTTGTCGGGAATAAAACTGTCTGGCAATACGTCGAGAGGTTTTTATGACGCTCAAGTACCCCTTGCAGACGTACTAAACTTGCGAACAAGTTTAAATCTTTATTTTAATTTTCCTTGCACACGCTGCCTCGAGTTTTCCACGGGAAAAAATGCTTAACTACACGGCACGTGCTGGAAATAAAGTATGATACTTTGCTGCCGTCTCCTGAAAATTAATTTGTTTAATACTACAAAGCGTTGAGCTTGAGGATAAAGGAACTTTACATTGTAGAAATATTTAATACGCCGTAATTCAATATCGTTTATAATTACCTATACTACTGGGTTGAAGCACATAGATCAAAGATCCATAAGACATAGACCCATACAGCAAGAGCAAATAATTAGTTCAAGGTTCTTTAAATTTATATTAGATGAAATGAATCGTTAATACTCATAATTATTCTGAAGTAATTGTTCAGTGTTCCTATTTAATAGAGAACTCACACAACAACTCGTTCAAGCAAAACTATTAACAGACTATAGCAAATTACAGTATATTTATTAAGTAGTTAAGTTTGATTAATTAATATATTTAGGTTACTGTGTAAGAAAAACCCCTTTTCGATTTATCCATCATACTTGAATGTTTCTGGCAGATATATTTGTCGTTTTGATTGTTTAGATTCTTAACGGCATATACTGAATGTTAACAATATCAGAAAGGTAAAGTGAATCACTAAGGAAAAGTGATGGCCTTTCCATGCCCGGAAACCTGTAAAACTAATATATTTTCGTTAGGTGGGAAAGTTGGGATTGGAGGGCTCCGGTTGCCGACTGCTACGATGAACGGACATTAATTTGAATGTTCCTCGCTTCTTCGAAATTACCACGTTTACCAATCGTTATACGTCTTTATCTGTGCGTTCATTAGTTAATTGATGTCTAATTATAAATGTATAAAGATACTAGTGTTTCAATTTTTTTTAATGAATGACCATTTTGATGACGAGGCCATCGATCTATCATATATATATTTATTCATCGTCATAGATATGTCGCCGCTGCTAGATCATGGGCTGTTCCTATGGATGCCATAGGGGATGTTTGGATCGATTTATTGGTCATTTCATTGGCTATATTTACTTGGGAAGAATACTTAAAAAAACTTAAAAAACTGACCTTTATAAAACTAATATATATTACGAATCTACATACTAACCGGCGGCGGCGGCGGCGGCAATGTAATATTCATGAAGATCTGACTTTTTGTTCGCATATGAAGCCATCGTTCGCCAAATTTTTACACTAGCACCGCGAATAATCTTTCGTCTGCAAATCCTTGGCAAGGAGAAGACACGACTTAATAAATAGTAATTTAAAACTAAAATAATTTTAACATTAAATTAATGAGAATAAAGTCTCCTTTTGTTTATCAAGCATCGCGTGAAAGTTGATGCTAAATTACTGGTGCGATTTCCATCTGTTTCATTTTATTTACGACTGAAGCATATCTTGCAAACTGTTATTACCTAAACTAGATAACTGCAAAGTAATAACGAGTAGCTGGACACAGGAAACCGTTTTAATAGTGAATAAACAATTTGCTTATTTATTTATATACTTATTGCTTTATATACTTATTATTAAATTCAGGACACAAGACAGCTTATAATCGAATTACAAATTATGCACACAAAAGACTTTTGTGGCTTTAAACTAGAAGCCAGATTTAAGCCAAAACTTTGTGGCGTCATCATGATTGTAAAGCACAGTCATTTTTAAGAAAGAAATGGTAATTTCCTATCAATAAATCTCAATAGAAGAAGCATAATGAAGTAACTTAGCTTTTGTATTAAGTTGAAAAGCAACGGTCGATTTAAATATCCCTAGTTGAGAATGTGTATTGCTTTTACCGAAACAATACTACGCTTAGTTAGAAAACAATGAACTTGCTACGAGCCAGCCGATGGAATGTGATATTTATTAGCCTGTTATCTCACATATCTAGTATACACTACACCCACAGAATATTTGCTAAAAAATATTAAAAAAAAAAGATTTTATTTTAATTTATAAGTATAGTTTACTTTTATTCCATCCATTGGTTGTATAGTATCAGCTCTGCTTAGTTTGGCGATAAAATATTTGAATAAATTGTTGACCGTACATTTTTTTAGTCTTTTGATTAACTATCCTTTTTATTTCCTGTGCAATATTTTCACGAGCATTCAGTGAACGGCCTAAGTAAGAAAGTAAATATTAAACGGAAAGAAACGGATTCTGTGAAAATATTAAATTTCATAAGTATATAGGGAAACACTTTATAACCGACATGCTTAAAGTGTATCTAAGTTTGAACCAATATAACTTCTAATTTAAGTATTGTGCTAGAATATTAAAATATTTTTGATAAGCAGGGAAAATTGGATATAGTGGGCAAAACCAATCCATGGCCGCCACTGGCAGAAACCTTAGTACTATTTTAAAGTCACTATCTCAAGGTGTTAGCCCAAGACGTTTATGTATCGATCTATTTGGTAAAATAACACGTCTTATTCATTCTCCTGCTATATTCATATTTCTCTCTCTTTATTTCGTATAAAGAAGAATACTTTTATAATATGCAACGTAAGCGGAGCGTAAGATAAGCGAAGTATCTTTCTATTGCTAAAGTTCCAAACCCAAAATATATGACAACAGGATATATAAAAAACAGTAAAAACAATTTCCCTAACATACTTCCTCCTTTAAAATTACATTTAAGTATATACGGCTTTTCCCATCCTCACTGAGTAGCTATCATGAGCTTTAATCGTCCTTCAACGAAAAAACCGTATCGTAAACCCAAATTTTAATATCAGCTTAACATCTCAGCGTAACATGAAAAACGAATTTCTGGTACAGAAAGTTTTCCGGCAATATCAGGGACTAAGATTACCCTGCCGGCGTCCCAAAAGAGGATAAGTACTTTTTGATAAGTTTTGTTGACCTCCTTTGATTTAAGACAGATTTATCCGAGTGACTTGTGTAAGTGCTTTTTTAGTAGAATACATCGAAAAAGAACTCTTAACGACTTTGAATACTTTCGACTTTATTGGAGCGGAGCGAGCGAAGCTCCCATGGATCAGCTTCAATGGCGCAATGTCTGTTACGCAATAACTTTCCGAGTTCTTAAGCGATTTTAATATTTTTTGTGTGGAATTGAATCAACAGGTTTAGGACCAGATTGTGACGGAGCCCGAATTTTGAAATTCGCCAAATTTTCTATAGACAAAAAAAATTTTTTTTTAGGTATTACGCTCTGCTCCAATATATGTTGCTAGCGTATCTTTATGCTTAGCGACTGCGTCGCCTATTTTAAATTTATATATTTTACAAAATATATATTATTTTACGACGTGAATTGCCGACCCAGAACACGAATCTCTATGAAAATAATAAATTATGCATAAGACTATTTTAATTTCAAATTTTTAATAAATTATTATTTCATTTAAATGTTATAGCCGAAAAAAATATATAAATAAAAAGCTACATAAATTCTGTTTCTTACGTATTTCTTTTTCGCTATAGCATTCTCAAGAAGAAAAATGTCACAAATAAATATAAGAAATCCTAAATATGTATTTCAATTGCATGGTAATCCTACCCGCGCTGCATACTAAGCCGGATTTGCAAGTCGGCTAGATTCTTCCGCGTTTCCTAATTCCGCGTTTCGTAATTAAACCTTCTTTATGGACTCTGGAGATTTTAAATTAATTACTGTGATGCGTGAATGTGACTTCGAAATAGACAGAAGTTAATTTATCATTCAACTTCTCGAAAAAGATAAAACATTTTTATCCATCTTCGTATTGGAGGTGATATGACTATTTAACTATAGGAGTCAAATTTCAAATATTTATGCTTACTTAAGGTTTTTTAACTAAGTTTGTAAATGGTCTATAAAAGCCTAGAAAGTATTAAAGTCGACACATTCGAAACAATAAGATGCTCCTCAAAATATAACAAAAATTACTTTGCTTTATAAACAAATATTTAGACCGTCTCATAGCGTTTCCGCTCATGTTAAAAGCAATATCATAGAATAAATAATCCCACATTTATTTTCATTCTATCTATTTCGTATGCAATTTTAAAACAGAAGCTGCCTTTAACATCAAGATATATGTCCTTTAAACCAGTTTTGACGAATAATAAATACTTTGTAATAAATTACAAAATTTTCAATTCTAATATAATCCTAAACGCATTTCTCAAATCACAGTCTAATCAAATTGAGGAGGTTCCTATTTTAAACAATTTATTCAAAACGAAATCGAATCATTATGAGTGAATTCAATAGCCTTTGTTATTTCCTGAATTGATTCGTGTTTTATTCGATTGTTGAGGATTCTTATCGCATAACGGAGGTAATAATCGAAGCGCTCTCCAGATGGGACAATGGGACAGGATGGGACGGGACGGGTCGTAAATGGAAACCGATAGGTCGCACAATGAGTGGACTCTCGAAGAAATGGTAATGATTTCTAGGTTTGTAGAAACACAGATAAAATATTTGGAAATTATTGGTATACTAAAATAAATAAAGCTTAAATAAATAAAACTTCTTAATGAAACCTACTTGTAATATTTTGTACTTAACTATCACGAGGCTGATGAATCTGATGAACACATCAGGGATAAAGTAGAATTCTAAATGTAAAAGAATATTTCAAATCGGTCTAATAGTTTCAGAGCCTATTCTATGCAAACAAAAAAACGATATAATCTTTCCTGTTTACAATATTAGTATGAACTATTTATAAATCAAAAGTGCGTGTATATATGAATGTACTAGGCCACTCAGAAAGTATTGTGAATTTTTTTTATGTATGAGGTCCTGGACGATTGTAATTAAATTTAAAATTTAATTGTTTACGAGTAAAGTTCCCATCGTTAGTTTTTGGAAGTTTCCTCCACATTTTGAGAGATAATTTGAAGTATCGCGCCTCATTGAAAAATGGATCTATGTCGGGAACATTTTCGTGCTATGAAATTTTATGATTTCAAATCATAAGTTAAAGTTGAATTATCGTGAATCAGACTCGTTTTGGCTTTTACAATATTGAGACAAGTGACGAATTCTGGATTTATCGTAACAAAGATTCAGTCAACAGTTTGGCTGTTTAAAACGAACCAAACGAAACAAAGAGAAGCGACCGAGAAGCACTGAAAATTTAAATCGTTAATTTCTTCACTTTTACAGGGTATCTGGTGTCGAATACATTCCAAAACTCAAAACAGCATCAACGAGGAAGGATATGCTATGATATTCTTGCCAAAGGCTTTTACTACAATGACTGAAAACCACGCTCCGCGAGTCACTGCTTCGCCACAATAACGAGTCCGCGCACTCAGCGCAAAAACTTCCTGGACACCACATCCGTCAAAGTCTTCGTTTCAGAAGTTCTTATTAGCCTCGATAAGTCAAAAATTTTCCTGTCCTTTGTTAAGACACAACTTATTTACTACTAACTTAATATTTAATCTAAGCCTTTAAGCATTATAGAGTGCTATTTTAACTGTATTAACTATTATTAAGCATACAAGGTTTAAGATACATAAAACAAAACAAAAAAATCCTAAAGTTAGAAAATTGTCTGATTAAATCCTTATTTATTTTATTGTGTCTTCATTGAAACATGTTTAACATAATATTTAAAATCAAACCTTTAAATATAGTATTAGTTTAGTTCTTATTTTTATATCACATTTTATCATATCTTTTATATTAGTTTTGTTCAATTCCTGAAGTTGAATCTCACTGTCTCGTTTTCCTTTATGGCAATTGGCATTTCCCAATCTTCAGCTATCGCATTTCCTTCCTAGCTAAAAAGCCAGCACCGGCAGATTTTAAAGCATTTTAGACTCAGACTTAAAGCCTTATAATCAAATGGAAATGTTCCAATGTCGGTAGTATCTATACTGGCGATCTCGCTCAATCTACTGCATGAAAACACATACACAGCATGGGCTTGTTCTACAGTTAAAATAAAAAAAAATATATATATCTTATATAGTGCTGTTTTGTGACTTTTTATTGGAGTTTTATTAGAGTTCAGTGTCTATATCATATGTATATATATATATATATATATATAAGTATATAATACTCTGTCTTTGAATGGTAATTTTATAGACTTGACTCAGTAAATGGGATTATCAGGACGCTTTCTATTTGAAATAAAAATTTATTAATTACTGTTGTACCGAAGTGAATCCTGTCATATCTCTATATAATTATATTCAATTATATTGACAAAGAAAAATAAATGTGAAGTTTACTACCTTCATGGAGTAAATAACTTTTTTTTTTAAATCTAATACAGATGTGTCCGCATCCTAACATTTGCACGAAGAAAGTTCGGACTAGTAACAAACGAGACAAAGAAAAATCGTCCAAATATGTGAGCGGACTTGATTCCCCCCGGACTTCCCGTGATATTTGCTACGTACGATTAATGTTTCCTATAAATCCTTGGTCTAAATGAGCTCCGCTTAGGTGTGCCACATGAGCGATGTCGCAGCATTGCCTTGTTTTTACTTAAAAATAGTAATAAAGGAAAAGTTTATTACTTCTTCTTTATCTTAGTTGGCTTTATATCTTTGGAACGATATATTGGGTTTCTATAACACTAGCCGCAATAATTTTCGATAATGTAACTATTGATGTTACAGCTATATAGACCAAAAGTTTACTCTCTTATGACCGTTTGGTGGAACGGAAGCGTTCCTGCCTTTCGCACCGATGGTCCTGGGTTCGAATCCCGGAAGGGGCAGATGTTTGTATGCTGAATACGAGCATTTTTACCTGAGTCATGGATTTTTATATACATAAAATGAATATTACTTTTTCACGTGTGATATATGTACCTATGTCTATCCGTTACCCTCGTATCCATAATACAAGCCTTAAAGTGCTTACTTTGGGCTAGGTTAATTGGTGTTAATGTAAGAAATATTTATTTTTTATTATTTCATTCATTCATGAGTCATTTTTGTTGCATTCGTCATACATCATGTAATAGTGTGATTAGGACTTATTAAAATTAAGAAATGCCTTCAAATGTTTTGAATGTAACGTTTGACATTTTCTACAAGAACGTCACTTCTAAACAACTCATGTTGTCACTTTTTAAGATATAAATGTAAAACGTGTATAGTCCATTTCAATAAAAATGTTTCAAAGGTAAAAAAATCTTTACTTGTCTTTTGACAAAATTTAAAAATTCTAGTAGCAATATTATTCATTTATTAATTGTTTTCTTTGTAGTTTTAGGTGTAGAACTACTAATGTCATTTCGTAAACTATGTCTTTGAATATTTACATTAAATAGGACTCAAAAATTGTTTACCGTTCCAACCATTTTTCATTTAACGGGATTTTACATCAGGGTTTGGAAGATGTTATATCTTATGTAATTTGCCAGAGTTCTATAGTAACTATCGGCTGTTTAAAATAAAGGAAATTATTTTAATTTTCTACATGTGTTAGTTCAAATATCCACAGTGTTGTCTGAAGAAAAATTAAGGACATCAGGGCTAAATATTCAAAAACAATTATATTTTATTTAATCATTATATTTTCCCTCTATTATTTAAAGTTCGAAAGAATAATATAACGACACTGTCAATACTATTTTTCTATTAAGAATAAACAGTCACAATAACATGCTAATAAAATCAATCCTATTAAATGTCAGTACAGCTGGGGAAACAACAAACGACTCCATCGGTACTAGATCAAATTGATTGGTGGTTTTTAATATTCCCCCGGGATAAATTAATTTGCTTGCAGAAAGCGGAACTTGGGTCCCAGGACACCGATGTATTTACGCCACCCCAGAGATGCTAATTCGTATTCCGATTCCTAATGCAAAGTTATTGTAAGGAGTTTACCAAAGCAAATGATTTGTATAGACAGTACGCAGATAATGTGAAAACATTGTACTTGTTATAAGCCACCAATCATAACATATTACTACAACAATATTAGTATAAAGTCAATAATTTTGATAACAATAGAACAAAAAATTGTTTTCTTATAAAGATGCGTATACTTATAAAGATGATTATAAACTTTGAGAAAGTTAGCTTTAAGCTTTTATACAGAATAGAACTGAAACAAAAATATTTGAACATGTGAATATAAATTTAGTAACAAAAGTATGGTGCCAAAGTAAATCAATAAATATTTAAGAACAAGGAAGAAAGTGTTTTTTTATATTCTCTTAACCATCTGCGACAGCAAAATTTTAATATGATAACTGATCTGCATTAGTATCTAATAATATAGACTACTTACATATTAAAGTGATAGCCATAACACTTACACTTAAATCAAATCTCTAATCGATTTTGACACAGTTCAAGATCTTGGGATTAAGCAATAGCAATACCGCTTCAATCTCAAAGACCACAATAAAATTCAAAATCCCCGTTTTACGATCGCGTTCCGAATTGGCCCTTTGTCATAAAAAATATCCAATTTTTACGATAGCGAATTAACATACAACCAGAACTGGTGAGTGACGAGCCAGAAAGTTTAATATATTTTTTATAGAAGGCATTTCGCGTGGAAGCCGAATGATTAATGACCAACCCTTGAAGAAATCTGGAAAGCTAATTTTAAAAAGTTCCCTGAGTTTTTTGTTCATAATTAAGCTAAAAGTGTTGGAATAATTTACAACCCTTCCCGGGAGCACATTTCTTCATTATTACCTAATCAAGTAAAAGTTTTTCGATTCAGTTGCAATACACGTTTCCATTATGAAGGTTTTTTTAAATCGATTTATTAAAGAAAACAAAGCAACTAGTAACACTAATATAAGGGATATACCTTTAAATGTATCCTCTTTTTTAAGATACATAAAACTGCTGAAGTTTCTTTCTTAATTATTTATTTGGGAGTTAATACATGCATAATTAAAGACATACATGACATAAATAACGACTACTCTCTTAAAATTCTTTATTTTTAGCATACAATTGAATCATCAATTTATTTAACCAAATATTTGATTTACAGAACGAACCGCAGTAAACAAGTCACGTCGGTTTTATCAATTCAATGAAAATTTAACACATGCGGGAATTATTCGTATCATCTGCATTTATTCAGACAGTAATTCAAAATCCAATTTCAGTTAAATCCGATTTCAGTGGAAATATATTCGTAAACCCATTTGTTGTGGTGTTTATGATTTATCTGTTGTTTGTATTGATTTGGAGGACAATGGTTCAACAATCGCGATGTCGCTATATACCTACCATTTGAATCATGAACATTCCGTTAGTAAAAAGAACTAGAAATTGCTTAACCGAAAATTAAACACAAGTATTTTTTCGATCGTTATAATTTTTTTTTGTTTGCACCGTACAAGACAAATTGCTCACCATTATTAAGTTAAGAACACCAAATACATTTCATTATTATTCATAATTTTGTGGTTTAAATATCATTGTTGAACATTTCAGTTACTACTATATTATGGGCACTTATGACACAGACGCAGTTTGTTGCTACGTGCATTTTTCCTGTGCTCCACGTATAGTTGATTCAGCGAACCTAGTACAATAAAAAGTTGTTTCCTTAGTTAAAATAGAATTTTTAGTGTTTTATTGTTTTTTAATAGATTCGAAATCAAAATATAGATAAGTTCTAAACAGGTTTAGATCATGTGTTGCTTGATATTTGCGCCCTTCAAATATATTCAAGAAAGCACCTGCAAATATACTTTACTTTTTGACTTTGAAAATTATTTTATTTTACGAAATATAAAAGTTTATATGAATTTTATAGATTATTGTTTAATGGAAATTAGGCATTAAGACGATTGTGGTCGAATAAGCATAATTCATACTTATAACTTAATACGCGTTCTAAGTATTTTTGCATCGTTTGTTGTATTTAAGAAACTATTCATCTTTGTCAATCGCACAATCGAGAGGACATGTATGAATTCCTATAAATTTACGCATTACAATAAATATTTATAAAAATAGATTTGGATGCGAAATTTAAAATTCAAAACAGACGTAATTACAATTTAACTCTATAAAATGAATACTGGCACATATTGTTGTTTTTAGATATGCTTCTTTTTGTTGAATTTTTACTTTCAAAAAGTCACAGTTTCTTTGTCACTTCTTTTGTTATAGCGCCTTTTTTTCTTCTGGCAAATCAAACATAAAAGATATAATATACCAAAAAGTGGACAATCAGATTCCACTTAATAGCTACTCATATAATTAAAAATATATAAATACAAACTAACTTATAATCTACTACATTTTTCATGAGAGTCTATTTTGAGAGGGGGTTTTGATACGACCTATCTAATACACCAATTTATTCAATTTACTCCATCGCTTTAATAGATAATATCACGTTAGAACCGTAAGATAAAACCCATTAAGTAAATGTGGGTGTTTTACCGCAATTTAATCATTACTATGCGAAGATAAACATCTAGATCCGACTTTTCATTTCAGCGATACGTAATAAAATTTATATTGGTTTCGCACTTACAACGCAGCCTCTGGCAAATTGATAATAGGCTGTTTATCAAACATCTTTTTCTGAGTAATCACTTTGCAGATCTATTCGTAATGATACTCAATCGCTACCCAGCTGCCGTTTATGTTGGTTTCATCAAAATTGTGCCCTCAGGACTCAAAGCCTATCAAGAGATTCAAACGCAATGTTTAAGATTTTAATAGGAATAAAAAACATTTTCCCGGGTTACCTGTTTTAAAATATCAGCGAAGACTGATACCAAGTTGTTGCATTGTGACAGGATAATGAAGTGAGAACTTTAATGTTGCTCTCAACACTATCATTTCGTGATGATGAAAATACTCTTACTCATGCAATATAGAGCAGTTTTAAGACGCCTTTTTGACAAAATGCGTGTGGTTAATGACCTCTGCGTTTTTGGTTTTTTTATTGACTTATCGCACTTAGTCATTTCTGTAACTTGATTTCTGAACGACAAAAATGAAAAACCAAGAACCAAAGAAATACGGGTGCGAAGCCGCGTGGGTGTGATAAATTAATACTTATTTGAGATCACTTGTTTACCCGCTTGGCGTCGCACGCTTTTTTCTTTAGTTTTTGACACCCTTCGCTTTTTCCGTACCTAGTTGCAGAAGAAATTAAATTCTTGTCATATAACTCATGTTTCGAAAGTCATTTATGGGTGGGGTTGAAAAAGCTTATATAGTCATAATCTCAGCCGAAAGACGTCTACTGCTGAACGAAAGCCTTCCCTTAAAATGGCAGCTGTAGGTAGGTAGGTTGGAATCGCTTTGAAAGAGTATTATTCGCAAACGCTACTACTTCTTTAATAGTCTACGGTCCTTATAAATATTTTTTTCTACACCTTGAGTTACATATTTAGAATTTTCATAGGAATCGCTATTAGTTTTTAAATATAGCCTACATGCTCTCTGGAAATTAGTTCTAGATTTTTAACATCGTTGAAGTAGATTTGGTGTTTTTATTCTACATGCAAAATTGTAAACCTTGAAAGAATATAAGTAAGGCTCTCTGAAATTATTAAACTAGTGTGTATTGTGAACACAAACATCGGAAATAGAAAATAGCAACGATATCGGTATTAAGAACAATATCAAAAGTACTATAAAACAAGTAAATATAATCTCTTAACTAAATATGTTTCATATAGTCATGACTCCGGTACACGGTAAAGTAAGAATGTAACTTAGAATGTACTGTACAAAAAAAATGTGTCATTTGATTGTAGCAATATAAAATAAATAAAATTCACTAAATATCTTTATACGGAACTGAGAACTTTGTAAAAGCCCCGATCAGGAAATGGCCGCTATTCTTCTGATAGGTGCGATTGGCGCCGCGCATCACTACAGCTGAACAACGTGCCAAAAATTAAGCTGATTTTGTTGCAGCATTTGCTGAAAAATATAAAATATGTGATTTGCAATGACAAAATATAGCTATACAAGTTACAGTTCTTAATGCTTCTTATGTTAAATAAATATGCCACCGTCTATCATCTCTTAACTACAGATACTACAATGGTAATAAATAAAATGAGACAAGTTACCTAGACGCTATCATCCAGCATACAGCAGCTGCTACCAGATTTCTCGCCTACAACATTTCAATCTCTAAGTTATTTACCTTATATACATGTATTACTGCCTGCCAGCGAATACTACTTGTATTTATTTGTAGATATTAATTAATAGGTGGGTAGTTTAATAATTCCACATTATTTTTATTTTACATTTAACTGTTTTTTATATCACAATAATTTTTTCATATAAAAACATCTACTTAGGTGTCAGGTG
This sequence comes from Calamotropha paludella, assembly GCA_927399485.1. NCBI lineage: Eukaryota > Metazoa > Arthropoda > Insecta > Lepidoptera > Crambidae > Calamotropha > Calamotropha paludella. The sequence continues at coordinate 11,579,546 of OV656815.1, read as the reverse complement.
GAAATCAAATCCACAAAGTCTTGCCAGCCATGGCGAATATCAGAGCTTTAATATATAAAAAAAATATTGACTTATAGCTCTTGTTTACGAATTCTCAGTTATAAAATAAACATTTTTTCGTAATAGGGTGATAATGTTTCAATTTGAAAAAAATGTGTTAAATAAATAAAAAGCCTAAATAGCCTAGTGGTTATGGTGTTGAGCCCAGTTAGCCAGAAAACATGGATTCTAAGCCACCTGAGGTATACTTTATCAACACAATTTTTATATTTGAATTTTTCGTATTTTTAATGCTTAAAAGAATAATCCAATCGCTTTTTACATTAATGTAGTTTGATAGATTAAAATAAATGATTCTTTTTCAACAATATTTCATATGACAAAAAACTTATTAATACTGCAGCCCCAACTCTGTTAGTATTGACTGTTGAAACTTTTTAAATTGTGTGCATTTTTATTCACTTCAAAATGCAGACAGAGAACTGTCATGAATTTCAGTAGTAAAATAAGAGAGCATTTGAGCTCACAGTTTGGGTGGAGGCGTGCTTATTCAAGATGAAGATGCCATAAAACCGTTCAGCGGCAGGTGTGCGCAATGCTCCGTACGTGACGTAGGCGGTGGAAGTATCACATCTTAATATTTGAAAGAAAACTTTCTGAAAACTGAGTGAAACTAGGAAATGGCTTATCTCAAGTCCATATAGTTCATTAAGAAAGGAATGAATATTCAAAAACAGAAAAATTTTCAAATAAAACGCGATGCTGCTTTCTAAATGGAATTTGTGTTCAGATCGGTCGCTTTATCCATCATCGATATCACTTTTATTTAACTTCTTCTTTACTTTGTGGGCCCGCTATAATACTGTCCACACTCTACCAAGTTTTAAAATGTATATTTAGCATGGTTTTGTAGCTTACAGAAAGCTGTCCACACTGTTTCACTAAATTGTGATGATATATAATATTAGGTTTAGATATAGTATTTGGTAAATTGTCATTTGAAAAAAATCAAAGTTTTCACCTAAACAAAGTGTAGGAAAAGATCGAAAATGGTAGAAAACCTTACTATTAAAATCTTAAAGCTGAGATCATAAAACATACTTTAACTGGGAAGAATTGTGTAGTCTTTATTTAAAAAAAAACATTTTATTATTATGGTATTAGTAATTTGAGTGTCGCAAAAGAAAACACATCAAAAATCTGTTGATTTGTATCTGTTGTGTTATAGAAAAGCTTTGTATATTTTTACTTACTTAAAATGAACCAAACGTATCTAACTAGCGCTTTCTCGATTGTCTGCGCTTGATAACGTTCTTGTAATAGCCGATTTGCCAACGAAAAAGTACTAGAAAGAGCGAAGTAAAAAGAGCGAGGAAGTCGATAAGGCCAGTGTGAGCCCTCGTTATCTGGGGTCATAAATTACCCCGGCACCCTCGGGGGGCCCTACCTGGCCCCCGTGCGGGGTACTTGGAAATACTATGAGAATTCCGGGAAATGAAGTGACTACGTGATCCAATTGCGATTTAAGATGCATTCGTTTGGTTTAGGAAAGAAAACTTGAACGCTGGCAAAAATGTTGACTGGCATTTGTTAGATATTGGTCATCAACAAACGTACAACCTTATAAGTCTCTTATATTCTCTTCGTATTTATCTATTGTTACTCCTTTAGTAAGAATCAAATGTTTTATATGTATAGTATACTATGGTCTGGATTCTTTAAGTATGTATAGAGTTTCTTGTCATAAATGGAAAGCAAGAAATGTTGTCTCAAGATAACATATTTTACGGGCCTCTAATATCAATAACAGTATAAATTCAATGGAGATTTCATACGAAGTTAAGCAATAAATCAAAGTTTCCAACGCATTTGACAACCTATGCGTATTGATATGTTATCTGAGATATCAAATGATGACTTCTATATATCAAGAAACAATTAGGAATTTACGGCGAATGCAATAAAGTTGACATTTCAATATCCGTTACATGGAGCACAGCAGACAATAAATTGTATAGTCCGAATTTAGGCAACATTTTAAAAAAGTTGTAATGCTACCCAAGCAACTTTATCCACAGCAGACAAGGTTCACTTCCGTATACGTTCTTCGTGCAAGACTGCATATTTAAAATTGTTTTGTGAGTTTTGACTAATATCTGCAGGTGACGTGTGTGCGGTTTCCCCAACGGATGTCTCTGACATATCGCTGTGATAGCGGTTTTGGTGTACCATGCGGATACCGTTCCATAAATTATCAACAACTTTGGTAATATATAATGACTGTTATCGCTTTCCTTTGAAATATCGTGTGTTAGAATTCGTATTTGTCAAATCTGGCCAATTCATATGCTTATTGAAAAAGCAATTTATCAGGTTTATTCTAACCCGAATAATTGTTACAATGGTGAAGTGTCATGTAAATGTCCTAAATTACCACGGCCATATATTTATTATTCGTTAGTCGTCTCTCCTAGTTATTTTGTTGTAATGAATGTATAACACTGCTGTTTTCGTAATAATAAAAAAAATGTATTTTGTATTGATTATGTACGGTTACGATGTATAATTTAAAAAAGTCGTTACATCTGTTAAATCTGGCGTGTTTCTTAAACCTATTTTCTTGTAAATTTACTGGAAACTTAGTATCTGCTTTTTTGCCATGGTGAGATAATAGTTTCTTTGTGAACGGAATTTTAAAGCATTATGACATTTAAATATATATGCTTAGGCTAGTTCATTCCAAAATGACACTTAAACACAAATGTTAAAATTGTACATACGGTATGTTAATAATGTTGGGAGATGCAAAAAAAGTTATTTTAAGTGTAATATAATAAAGTCGTTTAATTTCAGTTGATACGCTACTTTTCATTACAAACTTCATAATGATAATAATCTAATTGTTATAATTCAACTCTATAAACAGTGTAAGAAATGGCATACTTACAACATCAATAAGATTCTAGAAATTCTTTGGTGCAACGGTAGCGTTCCTGCCTTTCGCATCGATAAAGGTCTAGGATTCGAGCCCGGGGCAGAAGCTTGTGTGTTGAATACGAGCATTTGTACCTGAGTCATGGGTTTGAGTATATATTTCTATAATTAATACTTATTTATGCGTTACCCTAGTATCTTTAACACAAAGCTTACAATATTTACTCTGGGCTTTAATTGGTATAAATGTAAGAGATATTATAATTATATTACTAGAATAACTTAATTGGAATAGTACTCACCCGGATAGCGACGGATGGTGATGTAGGTTCGAATCCCGCCTTAATCCTGAGACATATTTACACTTTATTACAAGTAGTTAAATGTTTGAATAAAAAATATAATCAACAACGCAAGCTAAGGCAAAACGAATAACTTTAAATGCAAAGGCGTTCGCCTCGCCACTTAAACGGTCTATAAAAAAAAATAAGCAGTACCGGAGACACGAAAATTTTTCACCCTACTTGACTTTTGCTCTTTCCTCTTCGCCAACTGTTATCATTTATTTCAACGGGCTAATGATAACTGACAGTCGTAATAAGGGTCCACCCGTCACAGATCCGCTTTCGCAATTACTGATATTAATAATAGCTTTTTCTTATTAGGGTCAAGACACGCCTAAATGATGAATATCTTTTTGGCAAAGGCTTCTATTGCTCTTTGTGTCACAATACTAAGTGGCGAGCAGACGTTCATTAAATTGTTTAGAGACCGAGTCAATTTTTCATATTTTAAATGTTCCGTATATATTCCAAAAAGGTTTAGTGTTATAAGCATAATCAGTTAATGGTTTTAGTCAGTGACAGCTAACAAGATGAAACATAATATTGCTTATACTTATTGCTTTTATATAATTCTTCAATATAGTACCACATACCTTATTCTTAAATTGATTCTCGAATAAAAGGACCTACACCTGCTGTTAATGAAGAAAAGTTGATGAAATTTGACATTTCTTTTGTTATTATAAATGTGTTATTTTAATGATAGAAAACCTCAGATACCAAACAACATATAACGTTATCAAAAACAAACACTAAATTTACTTATAATAGTATTCAACGAATAATAATTCATTGATCTATAGATCAATTAAGCTATAGCTTAACAAAATCTCAAAAATATTAAACTATATCAGACAGCAATGTGGTAATTTCCAAAGAGAAAAATACTATGGTTATAATAATAAAGCTTATATAAGTTACTTAAGGTAACCTTAGTCGTCCTTTGAATACGGCCCCCGGAGAGGAGTCTTTAAATTTTAGATTAAAATATTAAAAAAATAACATGTAAAAGCTCCGCTCAGTGTCCAGTAAAAACTGTTTTATCACAATGAAAGCGATCAAAAATTAGTTCTACTCCTTTACGTTGTTCACTTATTATTTTTTAATATTCTGTTCTTAATTGTTGCAATTATTTTTATAATCATATGAACAAAAGAAAAAGCAGATCCACGTCACTACCCTTATATTACTTCCCTTTGTCTTGTAATTAAATCTAATATCACACAAGATGAGTCTGCAACGCGACCCTACGTGGGCATAATTGGATTTTCTCTGATTGAATTAGCGACTTGTCGGATATTCTCCGTTTTGTTGCTACGCAGCAAAAATGTGTCCTCTACGAGATATTCATCGTGACGTTCATTCGTCAGTACAAGCACAGTAATATGGGAGAAATTTCATGTTATTAAACAATACAATACAATATAACTGTTTTCTGTATTTCTCTAATTTATTAAGTCCCTTAAGGTTTTTCAGAAAGCGGTTTTCAGTGAGTCTTAGAATTTTACTTTGTTTATAAAAGTGACATCGAAGATAGAAGTTTAACTTCTCTTTTTACAATAATGATAACAATAATATTTTCTTACATTCACACCAATTAGCCTAGCCCAAAGTAAGCACTATAAGGCTTGTGTTATGGATACTAGGCTCACGGATAGACACACATATGTGATACGCAGATATGTAATATTTATTAAACAAATACCCTTGACTCAGATACAAATGATCGCATTAATGACACAAATATCTGACCCTTGTGAAACTCGAACCCAGGACCGACGGTGCAAGAGGTAGGATCGCTGCTGTTGCCCCAGAGCAATAGAAGAGGAGACCAGCTCTCTCTTTAATAATAAATACGCTAATATGCATTAAAATTATTTGCAATATTATGAAAATTAGAAAGTGAAAGGTACCTTTTTACTTTCTTATTTAAAAAAAGTTAATGATCACCAATAACATCGAAAACTTTAAATAACCGATCTCTTGGTAAACATTTGTTTGTTTTTTAACAAGTGATGCCAGAACAAGTCGAAGTGGGCTTATTCAGAACCATAAGGAATGAAGGGTAACACTGTAGCATTAAAAGCAAAATCTGGTAAAAACAAACAATTCTTGAATTTAGAGATTTATTGCACAGTATAATACGAAATCCACATATAACATAGTTTAAGCTATATTAAAACATAAATTTAAGAGTGAGTAAAGTCATTATTATTTGTACTAAAAGTTTAACGTAAAAACCGGAAAAAGGTACAATAACTTAGTTAACACATGAATCACGTAATAAAAATAAATAATTAAGACCACTTTCTGGATATTTATGGCCTGAATAGAGACCCTCCCTAGCTAATCCATACTTATTTAGGATAATGGGAAACCAATGAACAAGTTTTGGTCCTTTATCTTATGGTCGTAAATATCGGACACCGTTAGGGTTGACGGTGAAAATATATTGGATGCGTATCGAATACGTATCACATAAAAATAATTTACGTATGGGTTCACTGACAACACAACCCGCTATATCTAGGGTCATAGGTTAATTTTCTGGAAAATTAATTGTAGATTAAAGAGAAAATACGCATTTTCTCCAAAAATAAAGAAGGATTTTGAAGGATTATCCAAGACCCAATTGCCACTCTAAAAATAATAATTTGTATTATATAAAATAACAGAATACACACACAACTATAACTTAGGTTTCTTATATTAACATACATATTTCATCACTGTTATTCAAAATTAATAGTGAATAATCACAATGCATTTTTTTTTTAATTTCTGTTAAAATTTTTGTAGCTGTAGTCAACCCTTAGATCTGACTAGAGTCTGTTGGCGAAGGTGTTGAAAGTGCCTTTCGATGCTGCTTTTATTATGTTAAAGTTATAACTATATCGTATGTCAGGAGTAAGCTGTTTATGTGGCAACAACTTGTCATATTTTACGAGGTAGTTTAACGTTGCATTATGTATATGAAATTTGTTGTGACAAATATTGGCACGTTAAATTTTAACTAAACTATATTTTTATAATGCTGTGATTAAATGTTATTTATTGAATACCTTTAAACGTATACAGTCTTTTAATTAAAGTCTGTATTCTCTACATGTTCCCTTATCAAAACGATAAGCACTGTCGTCATGTCACATTCGTTAGTTGACCAATTAACTTTAAAAAAATTAAAGATTGAATTCCGCTACAAAAAATAAAAATTAAATAACCATTTTACCAACCAATTAATTAACATTATCTGTTAAGAAGATTTGAGTTCTTATTTTATAAGAACTGTTTAAAGTAACACGACAAATTCCATTTTGTTAGATAAAGTAATTTATTATAAAAAATAAAGACTTCCCTTGTTATTAATAATACGAGATAACCTTATTGTTTATAATAACAGGAGCAAAATACAAATGTACAATATTTCATTTCATAAAACAAAAGGCAATAATAAAATGTAATTACATTTTTTTATAGTCAGATTCTCTAATAAAAGTAAATGAAAGCTTTTCTATCTGTGCATCGAATGCTTTGCACTCGATAACTGCGCAATCCTCCAACTAAAAAGCAGCAGAACAAAAGATAAAATCATTTTTGTGTTGTCATTAATTTGTCTCCCAATACCTTGAATATGTAATTGTTTGTAGTAAGGCTAGTTAGACTTTACAAATTAACGATTGTTTCAGAATTAGGAACATAAAAAAACACCACAAAATTTATCATCATACTTATGTACCTATATAGATAAGATCTATATATATTTATTCTTGCAGGAAGTTATTAAAATAGTTATTTCAAAACGGTTTTATTGGATATTCTAAATTTACAATCCACATAAGTTTTTATCAAAGAAGCGTGTCCTTTAAAAATAATTTCGTCTTGAATATCACAAACAATAACGTGCATTTCGAAATACAAGTAATACAATTGCGTATCAAAAAGTTTCCTACTTGAATGTTTTGTTAAAAATATTATTTATAGTTTGGTATTGTGTAATTGGTATAAAATAAATATCTTACCATATTCTTTATCTTTATAAAATTTTATCGTTCCCGTGTGATACCTATATTAAAAATTTTAGTGTATTTGAAATGATGCAAAAAATAGAGAAATTTACCTACGCACTTTTATAAAAAAAAGAATTCATTACTCGCGATGATAAATAAATGGCACATAAATAAATGGGGCCAAAGCCCAACCATTATAGATATCAGCTTTAAGCCAAGCGGTTCCCGTTCGAACTTCGCCAGTAGATGAACGTAGACGTAATTCGTAGCACTTGCTTGATGTGACTGTTCTTTTTAAAGTGTTGTTTATAATATTACTTATTATGAAATAAAAATAAGTGTTCATTTTTTTATCAATTCAAAAAAGTTCATATTTGCAATTAACGAGCAAAAGACAAATTAATATGGAAAATTCAAAATCCCAACAGGAGTTCAAGTATCGAAGTTACCCGTAACTTGCAAATGAAATCCCTTTTGTCCCCTAAAAGTATTGGCAAAGTCTTGCTCAACTTAGTACATTTTCTACTATGATCATCAGTAGCCGCCTTGGTTTTATTAAGTTCCTGGAGTATATTACTAAAAATTCATAGAATAAGAGTACAGAAAGTTTTCGTAATACTGTCTTAATGTCCGCATCCCAGTCATGGTCATAATATCATTCTGATTACTTAATTAAAAAAGGTTCCTAATCTAGGGAAGATATTTTCCAACTGATTAAATTATTCATTGAAACTCGATTAACAATACAATGATAATAAATAATTTTATAAATGAGCATTATCTTATAATTTTGGTGTTTTTCGTCTGCATCCTGCGTCCGTAGAAATATATATTTTTTTTAATTATGTCTCCCTCCCTGATTTTCAAAATTTTAATAAAGCTGTACGTTTTGATAACATTTGTTACAATTTACAACAAAGAAAATCGTAGAGAACTAGAATTGATTCCTAAAATCAAATTAGCGGTGGTGACTTAGAAACTTGCGCAGCTGCCCTAATAGCGGAAGGCGCGAGATTTATTGATTGATTTATTCAAAGAAATTAATTGTTCTTAAATATACTATGATATGTAAAAGTACCAAATTCATTGTTATTCAACGCATGTATGTTATTGCTAATGCCACAGTGTCATAAAATGCTTATGGATAGTAAAAAACCTCCTATTTTCATGATATACTGGCCACGATAACGGACGTAAACATAAGTGGATAAAATTTGCCCATGAAAACCGCTTTGGGGCACCATAATTCAATACACATTTTCGGTTGTTTGTTATACGGGCCCAACATTTTATTCCATACAAGGGTTAGCATTATTGTTTACGTTATGCTCGCCTCTGGGCCCTGTTACTCTGAGTTATAGCTGGTCACCCCCTTTGTGGCCGGGCGACGCGCAGGTGTGAGCCTGCCTTTATTTATTGCTAATTTTATTATTGTTTGGCTAACTGCTAATATCGTTTAATCGTCCTTTGTTTTAAATGGTGATAATCGACGGGTTAAGTAAATATTAGACTTATACAAATTGCCATTAGTTAACAACAAATGTTTTGAGTGATTAACTGCCGTACAAATTGCATACAAACACGACACTAAGAGAGGAATATTTCGCTTGATTTATTTTAAAAAGTATGCTAAGTTACCTATTGGTAGAAGATAGAACTTTTTTACTACTTTTTATTGGCTTTTTAACCCAAACCTAAAAACAAGAAAACGTCAAACTAGAACTAATGAGATATCGTAGTAGGTTATGGCCTCTGTCATAAATTGGATATAACGATTCGGTTTATGATTGCAAATGTTAAGCTACTTTCACATATCTGGTCATCGGATGGGTACCTAAACATACCTACTGTGTTGATACCCTCCGTACATGTTAAGACTTTGCTTTCGGTTGCATCTGCAGTCATTCGTTAAACTGTGTTTTAATTTGATACGGTGATTGTGATGTGAAGGCATAGTGTGAAGGCCAAGACCCTACGGGGACTCTCATTAAGGAATGGAGGTATCCAATATAATAATAATCAAAGTCTCATAAAGGTTAGTAACAATGTAAACTTAAAACCAAGATAGTACATATATTAAAAAGCAAGACAATAATTAATTAAAAAGTGCATGTCAAAAGATAATTATACAAAAATGACAAATTAAAATCGACACACTCTTAAATTACACTTGGCCTCATCCAAAAAACACTTTGGTCCAGTACTGGCTGAAACTCGCACCCCCTGCCACAGCCCTCAGGATGCTATTGCGGCTGCAGCACACCCTGCTCATGAGAGAGGCTTTTGGGCGCATAATCGCATAAAAGTTATAATAAGTTAAATTGTATACTCAGTTACAATTAAATAACTTATTATTTTCTTAAAACACTATTTTTCACTTCTAATTACCCCAAAGTAAATATTTCGTTAGAATCAATCATATCTATCTATGATGATTTTATCCATAGCGAAGGGCTATACTTTTGCAGTGGAGGCATAAATAAGGCTGGTATTAATTATGACAGGGTTATTACCATGTTTTTTCTCCGGCTTCGATATTTCAGCGCAGTTGCATGCGCTATCGTCACGGAAAAATGGTAATGGTTATCTTGACGCTATAATTTTAAGCTGTCGTGAAGTAAAGAACCGCTGATAAAGTCGACAGTAATGATATGTTAGTCATTTTTCACTGTTGTGTAATTAAAATGAAAGTATTCTTTGGACTAAGTTATAGACATATTTATATTCTAATTATTTATTCTATATTACAATGAACACAGCAAAAGGCGGACTTAATGCCCAGCGGGATAAGTCAACCGGTAAGTGTGTATAAGAAAACGAGCAATGAAATAAATACATTACATCATGTAACTTACTATTCCTTGTATAAGGAAGCGATTTGAAGGTAACGGCAATCGCGTTGTTTCACACATTTTAACTAAGTGCATTATGGATTTAAAAACTACCTTTACTAGTCGCGGCCATTTATGGCTTCGCGTCAGAGGAAATACTCGCAGCGCGGAGCTTTGACAGTCTGAATGATGCAAAATCGGTCAAATTCGACCTATAACCTAACACTTCAACAAATATTACAATACAAAACTGAGGGCTCATTACACAAAGGTCGATAGTGTTCAAATGAAAATTCTTGACAAAAGATATGTTATAAATCTGTTCTGCTTTTACTTTGAACCAGAAGTCAGTGCATAATCATGGCAAGAAAGTGACTGATTACCAAAAAAGGCATTGAAAGCACTCGAGATAGAGAATCTTTCGAGAATACTCAATACTTTATACTTATACCTGCGAGAAATATAAAAGACATAATTCCGTTAATCAAAGTCAACATGAAACCATGTAATAGGATCTATAGTATTTAGATACTTCCAGATACTTTCACTAAATGATTTCATCGAAGATATTTATTTAAGTAGTTACATAGACGAAATGAAATGATAAGTCTCACTTATTAAATTTAGAATAGGAATAGACTATATGCAGAAAAATGAAACGGCAAAAACGGCGAAATTAATTGCATTGAATTTAGAAATGAGAACTTTTGGATTATGCAATTTCAGTTGTTTCTTTATACCATCAGAAATTAATACAATTTTTTTTTAACTTTGTAACTACGCTAATAGGGCAGTAAATAACTAGTTTTTATACTATTTACATCCCAGGTTTTAAAACAATATTACAAATTATCATTAATAATAAAAACTGAAGTCTTACCACTGCCAGTTAATGAGCGTGAAATGGACACACTTATACATTCTAATTATGTTGGTAACAACACAACATAATGATTATGTTTCAGCACCCCAACAAGCCTTGTGATCTCACTCAGAGCTTTATAGTAATACTTTCACGTAAATAAATACCGTACTAAGTAAACACAAATGTAATACCTATTCATCTGACGGAGGCACAATTTACTCAAACACACTCTAATATTTCACCGTAAGCCTCACTTTAAGCGTATTGTTACTGTCGACGCGGCAATATCAGGTAATATGTGCTTCCGCGAATAATGTGTTTGCCAATAGTAAAGCCAATATTTGGCCCAGTCGGCTTGCCATTTCGCCTTTAAGACATTTAAGCAATATATCTATGTGATGATAAGATTTCACTACGAGGAAAAACTCAGATACGTTATTTAATAAACTAACTAATGCACCCCGTTAGACCATTAGAGAATTTACTAATCTTGCTAAATCTGAATTCTTTTTGATAGATTTATTGTCATTGAAATCGAATAATCAGTACATTATATTATGACAATATTTTGTGTGTTTGTTACCATATATAGTTACCATAGTTACCATAAGCCTAAGAATAACAGTTTTTATAATCAATTAACGTTACCATAGCAACGCGTGGCCGGGTCAGCTAGTACAATTAAAATAGCTTCATTAATTATTTAGTATGTTGTTTCTATATCCAAAGAAATAAAAACTAGAAAAATATCTACTTTTTTCAGGTGTCAGACAGGACTCAAACTCACATTCGGGTGAGTAAGTTGAATTGAATCCAGTTTTAATTTCTTTGAATGTAAAAATCTAGCAGTTAAATGGTTAAATAACAAAACATAAAATCTTATTCACTTTTAAAAACAACAGTGACATTAAACCGAACTACAATAATATTGTATATAATTAGGAATAAAGTTACCAACATATCTAATGTATATTATTACTCTTAACCAAGTAGAAAGCTAGAGAAAGAAACTTAATTCAGGAGGGAAAATTTTGGCCCAACACTTGGCAAACAAGACCAATAGAATGAAAGTTTGATCCAACATTTGCTTTGAAAGACCAACGTAATGAAAGTAAATCCGTACTATTTGTCAGGTAGCACACGCTTACGGACATTGAGTCGATGGGTAGGGTCCTTACATTACCAACTTCCCGCTGACAGAGGAAAAATGCGAATCCTTTCGTTTTCCCGGGATTGGATCGAACGTAAGTTTATTTTTGGAACGTTTTGTTTTGTTGGTGCCGTTGTTACTCGTATCCTGCATATATGTTTAGAGCTATAATTTACGGTTTCGAAAATTATTAACCAAAAAAACTAACGAACGTAATTTAAAAAAGAAAAAAAAAATATTGTTATGTTAGGTGAGGTTGTTATACAACAAACAAAGCCAAATTTTCAAAGAATACCTAAACGAATAAATGCATAAAATTGAGCTATTTCTTGTAACTACTGGTCAAAAGTTGTACTGATCATCAAATGTGCGTATTTTTAATGCTTGCCTTCTTTCATAGTGGCATAACGACAGCCAGTTAGTGCAATTCCACCGCTCCAACTAGTACTTCACACACACACACACACACTTAGTCAGTAGGAACATGTGGCATTATCACATACATCATAATTACATTGCCTTTAATACGTCATATTGACTCATAAATTATTTTTCGTAAGCTTTCTTTGTTTCATGCTTTCGCTACCGCTCTAGCTAGTAAGTACTACACACAGACACACACAGACACACACACACACAAACAACACACCATAGTCAGTAGGAACATGTGTCATTATCACATACATCATAATAACATTACCTTTAATACGTCATATTGACTCATAAATTATTTTTCGTAAGCTTTCTTTGTTTCATGTACATTTTTAAGTCCAGCTTTCCAGCAGTCTAAGTCTGTTAGATACAAATAATACAGATAATTATCTATTATACTAATTTTAACTACGGTTCAATACTATTGATTCTATGATATTCAAACATTGCAATATCCTGATATCCGTATTATGTATTTTCTTTTAAAGGTTAGAACGTCTACTAAACTTTAAGGAAAGAAAAAATCTAAAATAAGCTTACTTACCATCTGCCTAATGTATCTTCCTCATAAAGTCTGTGATGCTACTCATTTTTAATATCATGCTTACCAAATAGATAGCACAAAAGCTGTGTTTATATAAAGCATTATTAACTTCTCCAGACGAGGCAGGGGATTATTACAAGTCTAGCAATAAAGGGGATACGACGACACCTGGCAAATAATAAGAGGGGAGCAAACGTACGAGATGAATAAAGATACCCTTATCTTTGTGATACTTAATTAAACACCGTGTTTATATTTTGTGTCAAGTCATTACATAATTTTCGCGACGATTTATTTAATAAATTGAAGATGGTTGGATGGATGGTTGATTGGAACACAAATGGTGGTAAAATTTAAATCGCTCATATCATTGCATAAACTATTTAATTTGAAGTGTTCGTTTTTTTTTTACTTTTTGTTGTTCGTATTAGTGATAGGCTAACATACAGACATGTCATTTAAATTGAATTCCATACGTACACGCCCAGTTCACTGCAGACCTGATTCCTGTTCATTGTATTCTTATATTGGTACAAAGCTAACCGTTTCTCAGTTTTTCTTCAAAGTCAAAAAATCTACTTCTGTTAGGTTCTGGTCTATAATGTTGATGCCAAGTTATATTTAAATACGTTCACATGGGACCGACTTATGAATTTACAATTATTTTATTTGTTGGACATCTAAAATAATTTAAGCCACGACGTAAAGTGTTTTATTTAAGGTTTTTGTTTATTTTTATAACTTTCTATTGTTCGTATTATTTATTAGGTTTGTATGTATGTTTTTATATATTTTTTTATGTAATTTCATAACGAGATTCATCCCAATATTAGTTCAGCGGGTCTTCATCTGTTTACGTACTTAATCTTACACTACTAATACTAAAAGAATACGTTGGCAAATATTGTCCATCTGTATTGTTTCCACAATACCTGTCAGTAATAATTCAAAATTTTACAAAATATGAATTTTAATTGTTTTTAAATCAAACTCTGAAAGGAAACAATCATATTTTGGTTACTTACTACAAATGCGGGGTGATATACTCTCATTTACTCCAGGGTTCCAATCCAATTTTCAATTACATGAAAATGTTATAAACGGTAAGCTGTCAAAGAAAACCTATGACAAATTTTGTCAACTTTAACAAGTGATACATCGAGTACTACTGCTACTGAGTTATCAACTTTCTCTAAAATCAACCTTATATATATAGGTCTTGGAGTTATAAAATTACAATTTGTCGTTAGACTAACCTTTAAATTATTTGTGCTGGTTTCCAGGGTAATTGATATCGATCAAAGGTCTTCCGCTTTCCTTGCACAATTATGCAAATATAACACATTCAGATGCGCGAGCAATCAAAGAAATCGCTCATGAAATTGGTGTCATTAGAACCCTTACTACAGTTCTACGATTTACAGCGAGTGATCAAAGGAATAATTGAATTCATTTTTCCATCTTTCTATCATGAAAGAACCAACTTTAATATAGTAGATCTACCGTAGTTACTATTTCAGCGTAAACAAATGAGTTTTATTTTCAGCTTTGAAGCTGAAGTAAATCCTGACCTTATTTTTTTTTTTTTAATTAACCCACCACCTACATTACTGATGATATATTATCAAACTGAAAATAACTTTGTACTGGGGGGCACTAAGCATGCGTAAGAAAGTAAAACTAAATTAAGGAGTAAAATTTCTTAAAAGTAAAATTATGAAACTTAAGCAATAGAAACAAACAAAAATAGTTATAATCGGCCAACAGTTCCAAGATACTGTTACGAATGTTTCACAGTGAAACATAGTCAACGTCTCTTCAAAATGGTTGGCTTGATTGTATAGTCAAGATATTCTGCCAAGAAGTGGCTGCAACTGTGTACAGAACGACTGGGGACAAAAGGATAAGTTCCATTATACTCAAAATAGGAACCGATCACACGCTTAGTAGCATGCACATTGCATGGCAAAATTTTTCTCGGTATAATAAATAAAGTTTAGTTGACCTTAGTGTCAAATTTTAATTAAAACTTGACCTTAATTTTAATTCCGTTTGTAATCTAGCCAACAAGAGTTTTTTGACCTGTTGGCTTATTTTGCATACTCTCTTACAATTTCGTAATCTTAGTCTAATATAATTTAACTGCGGCAAGTTGGAATATGGTTATGAAGAATTGATTGTTCTATACTAAAGCCGCTTTTTGTCCATTCTTCTGTCCAATTTTATTTATAACCAGAATTGACAAGTTGCTTTTATTTCTATCATTCAAACTTTCAAACCAAATCGACTATTTGTAAAAAATAATCTATATAAGATTAATATAATGCGCTATAAATAAGCTATGTAAACGATTTTCATATGTGTAAACAAATCTGTATGTAAATAATTTTATCAAAAGTGTTGAAATTATAAGTTACACTTACGGTAGGGGTTAAGATCTAAAGTAACATTGCGTTGGGTGATTCGGTGAATCGCTCCGAAGTAGCGAGGAGTGAACGAGGTCGTTATGTCATACTTTCCTTGCTGCCGGAATTAGATTGAAATTGAATGGTGCTTTTAAGAGAAATGGTAGTCAGTAAAGATCGAACAACGGGATCCAGAAATGTATTTGGAAATCACCTTATTTAATAACCTTAAAAACTGAAATGAGACGTAGAATCCTTAATGTATACATGAAACTAGAAATGGAAATATCTGTGTTTTGCTATAAATTAGCCACAACCATCCTTTTATCACTATTATTTTAATAAAACTGAAATGAGCTTCTTAATTATCTCACTATCGTTAAATTCACTATTATTAAATATACACTTATACATAGACCGAAACACCTGCGCTAAAATATTATGCCTTACGAACAGAGTAATCTCCGCGCCGAAGAATAAGAAGGAAAATTTTAATCTCTTGACTTTTGGAGACCACACTTTTGTAATTTGTTTGTGAAATGTTTTGTTTTTTTTCAACTAAGTACAAAATTTGCCATTTGTTTAAATATGGCACAAATTTAAGGCACTGATACATTTCAGTATACATATTTTAACAGATATGTCTTTGTCTTAACATTTCTTTAATACAAAAGAAAAATTAGGATACACAAATAAACTAAAAAGAAAAACTAGAAGAAAGGATTTTAATAAGTAAGATAAGTTAAAAATCAAGCTTTGTTTTACATCCTCTTGACTTTTCACTAATCTTACTAATTTCCGAACCAAGAATTAATACATTAAGTTGACGAGATTTCCAGCTCCTATTCCAAAGAGTACCTACCAGCGGCCTGTAGTATCGATCGCCCTTTTAATAAAACACCATATTATTTTGTTTCAGCAGTAACGAACCTATTTGGGTCTTAGATATGATTAGGAAAGAATTAATACGTAATTGAGAAGAATTCAGCATGTTTTGTAGATAAAAAATGTGATCAAAAGGGAGCTATAATTAGACAAACTGCAATTTGGAATCATGGCGTCCCTATCCGCCTAATATTCGTCGCTCTCCACGGTGTGTCATAAAGAGGAAATTGCCTTCCTAGTTGAATTCATACCGTAGCTGAGCCGCGCGCCACCTACCCTCATAACATCGCAGTTTCCTCGAAAATTTTAGTGTAGTGCAAGCCAACGAAGCAGAATAATACCTCTAGGGGTGTCAATTAGCACTATCGATATGATTATAACACTATGAGATTTAATGTTGCTTATGTTACTATATCTTTTTAATCATATTAGTCCCTTATCTACAAATAAATTAATATTTAAATCATTAACTCCAAGTCTGTTAATACCATTAGGCTACTCGGGGATTCGTTATGTTCATAAATCGAATGATTACCGGGCACGATTTCTGGGGCTCTTTATTGATTATTTTATTGTAAAAATTTAAATGAAGGTCTTTAATAAAGATTTTTGTTGTTTTCAAGTTATTGCTACACTTTGTTGTCTTAAAAAAATTATAAGTGGCCTATGAAGTTTGTAAGGCGTATAACGATAACTTTTATTCGACGTTTCATAGTCGTCTCATTTACTATCACGGTAGGCTAAATTTGACTTAAACGTCAAAAATATCTTTTCTTACGATTAATATAATAATATAATCAGAGGTACCACGTTGTTGATAATTAAACAAACAGACAAGCTAATTAAACAAAAATGTTTTCGTCTTGTCTAATAGTTTTTACCAGTTTGCGGAACGCTTTTTTTTAAATAAAAATTGTGGCAGTACATCATATTTTATAAACTGTAAGTACTCGGAATACCCCGCGAGGCCAATTAATACAAAATTTTGGTCGAAGGTTACCGTCTGCTTGAGATATTTATGTACTATTCACGAAATAAGATCTCAATCCTAATGTACGCAGGCCTTAAAGATATTGTTATGTCCTTTTTGTATTAATATATACAAAACCTTTCCCAAATGGGATCTAAACCTAAATTAGGTTAGGAATTAAAGGAAAATTTTAAATTTGTTCTTTTGTCTCGAGTCTTATAAATAAGTATAACAACTTAAAATTTATTACAAAAATTGTACGATGCTCTTGAATAAAATTCCAATGCACCATCCCTACTGTCTCGTTTGAGACTGTGGAATTCTCGCCCCGTGATAGAGGTCCGTTGTTTCCGACGGACTAACAAAGCTGAGGATGAGAGTACTGAATGCGAAGGAAATACGACTTTTTAGTGTGCATCCAGCGCACTTGCCGTCGTTTCACAAGAGATGAGCAGACTAAGTTCCGTGAGGCTAGCTTATAAAACTAGTTACTGTTGAATTTTATGGTCTCATTGAATAGGTTCGTTGCTATTGGAGTGGAATAGCGCAGTCGCTTCATTGTTATTTCAGCTTTAATCTAATGCTCACTATTGGTATTAAGTTCATCTATGTTACTTAGTACTCATATAATGAGAACAAAACTAGGAGGATTACGTATCTTCCCTGTAAAGCTCTAGCATTTCTAAAATTCTCTAGAATTTAACCTCTTCAGAGAAAATGCGATTAAGCATTTTTATTAATAATAGGGGTTAAAGTATGAAATTGCCGTTTTATTGCAATAGGTTCTTTGAATTGACATAGAATCTTCATGGTTTGAGGTTTTCGAATGAAACTTTTTTTAAATGGTTTCTATGATGTTCTTTTTTTAAAAAATGTAAAACATTTGAATATCGACTTTCAATTGTTTTTGTTATTCAATTTAGACAAGAAAGATGGATACTGCGAAAATTCGAGTTATTTTTGAATACGAGTTCCGACGCGGAACTAACGC
The DNA here is from genome assembly GCA_927399485.1 of Calamotropha paludella. NCBI lineage: Eukaryota > Metazoa > Arthropoda > Insecta > Lepidoptera > Crambidae > Calamotropha > Calamotropha paludella. Next base: position 11,561,188 of record OV656815.1, on the reverse strand, counting down.
GGCAGAAACAGCCCGCAATATCAATGCTGCGTTTGGAGAGGGGTCTACTAATGAACGCACCGTGCGATTTTGGTTTAAACGCTTTCGTGATGGAAATTTCGACTTAAAGAACGAGCCACGAGGAAGACCGCCCACACAGGTAAATAACGATGAATTAAGAGAGATAGTGGAAGCCGATCCTAGTCAAAGTACCCAGGAATTAGCGGCATGGTTTAACGTTACCTTACCCACAATATTGACTCACTTGCGTCAAATCAATAAAATAAAAAAATACGAAAAATGGGTGCCTCATGATTTGACTGATCTGCAGAAAGAAACGCGTGTTGAAACTTGTGTTGCCTTGTTGAACCGGTACAGAAATGAAGGAATATTGGATCGAATTGTAACATGTGATGAAAAGTGGATTCTTTATGATAACCGGAAAAGAAAAATGCAATGGCTGACCCCAGGTCAAATGCCACAACAGTGTCCTAAAGCAAAACTTACCAATAAAAAGGTAATGGTAACTGTTTGGTGGTCTCAGCATGGTGTTATTCACTATAGTTTTCTCCGATCTGGTCAAGCAATAACGGCAGATGTCTATTGTGCCGAACTCCGAACCATGTTGACAAAACTAGCAGTAAAACAGCCCCGACTCATGAATCGATCTTCACCATTATTGCTCCACGACAACGCGAGACCTCACACAGCACGAGAAACCATTTTGACCCTTCAGGAACTGCAGTTAGAAACCATTCGTCATCCTCCGTATTCACCAGACCTTGCTCCAACGGACTACCATTTTTTTCGTGATTTGGACAATTATCTACGTGACAAGAAGTTTTCTTCCCAGGAGGCAGTACAAAATGCTTTCACACAGTTTGTGCAGTCTAGATCGTCGGAATTCTATCGCAAAGGCATTAATGACCTTCCCATTAGATGGCAGCAATGTATAGATAATAATGGCAACTATTTTGATTAAATAAATTTGTTAAAAATTTAAAAAATAAACAATATAGATTTTCAGTACAAATCGGCAATTTCATACTTTAACCCCTAATATAAAGGCGGTAGCCACGGTATATTTTGAGGACTATACACATCTTTAAAGGTGTTAGAATGGCGCAATGGCGCAACGGCTGGAACTTTCATTGCGAAAGTTAAAAAATTAACACAAGGGTTATGAGTGACCAAAAAATTACTTTTTCTAATTCTCCTCCATGCTTCGGAAGGCAATATAAAACATTGGTCACAGCTGCATCTGCAAAAGCCAATTCCTTATGAACAGGTGTGGTGAATCAGGCCCATTCTCTTCCTCTTATTCTATGGAACGCGGAGGGTGTGGACTACAGCAGGTCTACCTACAAATAGTCACATTTTTTATTATTATTGAACGCTATGAAATGAACTCAAAGCTGAAAATTTTTGGAACAAATTGGCATAATTATATAGGTAGGTATGCTGTTGATTACTGGTGATTATTCTTCCATTAATGTAGTTAGCTCCTTTCGTTATGCGTCGTTTTAATGAAAGAAAATTGGACTATTTATACTTATAAAATGTATTGTACATATTGTATATTATAACAGTGTGACAAAAACCAGTATCAGGTTGTCTGCATACCGACACTCACCGTCTTACACTCATCTTAAAGTAAGTTAAGAAAAAAAACAGATTTTATGGACACTAAAACTATTTGAATATTGCAATAACCCACTAAATTTACATACAAGATACTTGCCTAAGATAAAATATTAAAACCATACCTAAAAATATGCGAAGACAAATTATCATGTAGGTCAGTCGAAAGCACATCAAATCATACGAGTACCTAAACGGGAGCACATTTCTTTAAATAACAGCTTTGTTTTTGGGTCTTATTAACCCAAAGTCTCCATACCGAAGGGAACAAAGATATAACTGCTGCAAAGACGTATTTAGGTATAACGTGGAATTGTAAACAGACTGCAAGTGTGGCGGAAAATAGGAACCCATGTGTGATTATTAATAATAATTGGAATATACAATAATGATAGGTGATTTCATGAAAACAATAAAATACCGTCAAATTTCATCTACTGTAGGCAAACTTTACATTTCCTATGTATAATGTCATACAAAGTAATTATGTGTTTCAGATTTCTTTGTGTGTGAGAGATGTGATACGTTCTATTATTGGCAAGAATTCGTCGCTTTAATTTCCAATATGGATTTACGTAAAATATCGTGTAAGGTTAACTAATAATTTAAAATCTTGAATATTTTTAATTCGTGGATTAAAATGTTTCAATATTCTAAAAAAGTGATGAAAAATTTAAGCGAAGTCAGCCTTAAAAAGATTTTGTTGCAATACCAAAGCTATCGCTAGTTCGTTACCGCAAATGCACTAATCTCTCTTTGAGCAATCAATACCAAGTGCAGTGCATATTCATTTCTAACAAGATATTTAAAAACGACTACTACAGTCCAAATGCTACTATTTGTCTCAATATAATTCTTAGATCGCTACATCGATTCAGTTTTTAACAATTCATATTAAAAACTCAATACAATTTAGGAGCAAAAAGATTTTGGATACGTTAAACCTATTAAAATTACAGATATATGAAATATCCTATCTTACAGTAATTTGCATTTCTTTATTCACAACACTAGACTGCTTACTTTCTTTATATTTAAGACTTTTACATAACCTTAGATGAATCCTCTAAGTTGTTACTCCTCCGAGCGATTCCTTCAAATCCACCGCGGCCTTCTTCTCTTCACCTCTATTAAAAAACAAAACGATAATCACACTATATGTAAGTAAAGTGATGTAGTTTCGATTGCAATACCACGTATCCATCTGAAATACTTGAACAGAATTAATTAAAGCGGCAGGCGTCTAACTGACTGGAATAATTACTATATCAGTAGTCGAATTAACTAAAGCGGATTATGCATGACGAGCCAATCAAATGCATAATATTATCATCAGTGTAGATGCTGCTAAATAATAGCGCAAGCGCAATTTAGGTTTAATTTTAGAACTTATATAACTTGCAGTCAGTTACTTTATTAAAAGGTTTTGTCGTAATGATCCGTACATTAACGTGTGGAAACTTTAGGTAGTATCAAAACAAGACATTTATTATTTTATGTAACACAATATGATACAAAATACTATTAAAAAAGCACAAAATCGGCAATTTCTCAGACAATTTCAATTTTTTTTTATAAAAACTTTTTGAACAACTTCGAACATTCCAAAAGATAAATAGTCAAATAATTTCAGCCTAGCACGGACTCGTCTCTATCTCAATAGCCAATTGACCAAGTCATTTATATAACTCATTTTTTATTACGTGACAACTGGCTTCAATCATAAAAGTAATGGGATAATATTGTACGGCTTTATAATTACATCCAATGACCAATTCACAAATATTTCAAATGAAAATATCCAGCAGATGTCTTCAATCATATGTTAATAAAGCGATTTGAAGGCATTTAATGAGACAGCGAGTTTGAGTGAGTCGCCACCGCGGGGCGCCACTGATCACGACAAAGGACCCCCACAGATTAACATCGTTTCACTAACGAATTAATTATGAAACAGCCATTTATAGCGTGTTTCATAAAATTAAAGAAATGATTCAGCACTGTAATGTTTCTTGTTTACGTACAACATAGATATTTTTCAACGAAAACTTGTTTTAATTAATTCAGTTAGAGTTATGAAGACTATATTTAATACTTTTTTATGAAGAAGATAGAACACCGCTAGCCCATTAGCACATCTAGTCCATTTAACGAAAAAAGGTTGATTTAATCACGCTATTCGCATTATTTAACGCTAACAAAATAAAACATACAAAAGTTTTATTATCTCAGCCGAAAGACGTCCACAGGTATATGGGTTCATCGCTGTAAAGAACATAATTCCACAACGCTGCTGCCCATTTCGTGGTCTGCGGAAGATGTATGGTAATTACCTTCAGTATCATAAGTCACCTTTTGCGACACCCCTAAGTTAAGGGTTGCTGCTATTCTCTTCCGCTGAAAACCATACAGCTAATTATAATGTTTAAAATTAAATTTTTAACGCATAATCATGTCTACTTCTATTTACGTTTCATTTTTTGTAATTACATACTCCTTGGTATGGAGTGAAGCATTTTCTATTGCTACGATTAATAACACCACATCGATATTGAAAATATTGTCCTATTAAATTCGCAATCCAAAGACTTTCAAGTAAGGTAACATCGATAAATATTGAAGTTAAAAAATACACCTTGTTTTTTAATTAAAATAATATGTACAGCTTTAGTAATTCATAAATGTCAAACTAAATGACAATACCTAACGAATTATAGCCTCATTGGTCGTAGGTAAAAATTTTATTAAAAAAAAAACAGTAAAATGAACGAGTAAGCGGACAATAAAATAAATAGAGTCGCTGCAACTGTCCATTTTCGAGCATTATTCTGTTACACAACGCGCCACATGTGGAGCAGACATTGAATTGATTTTGTTGAGTTGAGCTACCTAGTATAAAAATGTCACATAAAGTTACCACTTTTTTTCTTTATTGATTTGTTTTATCGAGACCACCTCGAAAAAAGTCAGTTTTTTCTGACAATTGAATCATGCTCCACTAAACATATTAAGAATTAAATTTTTATGCAGTTTAAATAAAGAACGACATGAAATGTTAGTGATCCCAGAGGTTAACTACAGGAATGCTTCACTATAAAAAGTTATTGATTGAACACCACAAAATTATTTCTATTTCTTTCTCGTTATTATTATTGCTATTGACTGTAAATTGGTCGGAATTAGGTCGTAATTCATTTAGTTTTAAATTCGAATGTGAGTAAAATTATTCATCAAAGACTACACCTATATGTACAATCAAGGTTACACAGTCGATTTGCGTATCTTTCCAAACAATTTATAGACTAAAATAAGTAAACATTTTTTACACACTACATATGTAACTGAGGTAATAATTAATTGTATTTAGGCATTCTTTCAAAATTTTTTGGCTTAAAATAATTAGTTAAGGCAAGGCAGGTTACATTGCTTTACCCTAATAACAATATTGTTATTAATAATTAAGTTCATATAAACTAAATGAGGGCTTGTTATAATTAAAAAATATGATATATGTATTTTTTGTAATAAAATACAATTATGACGTAAACACATGATTATGTTTGACATTCGATAAGACCATATTCTCAGTTTAACCACATATTACAGATTTTACCTATAATGAATAAATGAATACTACATATTACATACCTCTAATGATTGTGTACGTCTTACACGAAGTAGTGTGCGTTATTTTATTTTATTTACGTATAGTGCATATTATATCATCCTATTAGCTTTCTGCATTCCTTTTCCGTATAAATTATGACTGCGCCAAATTTAACGCTATCCCGTCAAGGTTTTCTTAAAAAGAGGTACAAATTTCCTGTATTATAAGATTATACTTATATAAGCATAAAAATATGAATCGAAGATTGATCTACAACTCAAAAATATTTCGATAAAAGTTTAATTTTAATCATACCATCAAATCATTTTATTTACTTTTGTATAAATATTAAAGAAACTTCAAAAATATAAAGAAGAAAACACTGTTTTTTTTGTATTGCCATTATTATAAGAGCATCAATTTCAATACATATTATCTTTATAGACAAACCTGATAAATTATTCATTAAAAAAATAACGATAAAAGCGACCACACTGAAAGCGTTATTTCTTAAATAAATTACGAGAAACGTTCAAAAAATCCTACAATATTATTTCCCGGAGCAATATGTTAAACAAACAATAATACACCGGTGTGCCAATACCGACAGAAACTTATGGTTGTAGATATCTATCCGTTGAAAAAAACAGATTGAATCAGGCCCGAATATAAAATGTCCGTGTAAACTCCCGTCGCGCGACACAAAAGTTAAAAAGAATGAAAAATTTCGGCTGTCACAGCACCATGGTCTGCGCCCGATATCTGTCTCCGTGATTGTTTGGGACTCCTCTCTCTAAAGATATTTTCGAGAGTAAAATATTTGTCGCGATATGTTACTGCAAAGTGTGTTTTAGAGAGTTAGAACAGTTTATTTAAAACTTGCTTGAAAAACATGTTTGAAAGCTTTTTGTCTTCTCAAATATTAGTTCAGTAACTATAATTACGTAAGTAATGAAAATCACATAACTCAAATTTTTAGTAAGAGAGAATTATGACATTAAAGACAAATCTATGAGGAAACTTGTTATATTATTAAAAATTTAGAAATAAAAGTAATTTTTTATTTATCAAAGAAATGAGATAATTTTAAACTAACAACTAAATTATAAAAATAACTGTGGAATAAACTAAACACCAACGCAGTACGATAAGATAGTTCTATGCTACTTTATTGAAAACGGAAATTGTTTTCAAAACCCACCTATACGTGTATATTACAACAATATCAACGAAGACCACAATAATTATTTAAATTCAATAGTGACTGTTGATACCAGACTGATAAAAGTTGAACATAAAATAGAATACGGTTTTAGAATGTCACCGGTGGAGGCGCATACAAGTAGTAATTTTCTAGTGTACTTTACGACTCTGTCTGGACCTACTTGCTTTTAGAAAGCTAATCTATGACATGCGCATAGTATAACATTGAACAAAAAGTGTATTGTTTGCTAAGATCATTGTGCTCTGTCTATGTGAACACGACTTAACGGCGAATCGCTGTATTTCCCTAGAGTGCTCTAAAACATGTCTGTCAGACGACACTACATCGGCAGTTTGATTCGTAGTTGATGTCTGGGACGCACTGTACGAGTCGATACGAGCAAATTCAAATAATACACACCTTTTATGTGCGAACCTAACTTTACCGCTGAATCAACAATACCAAATATTTCTATATCGGGATTATTTGCTCCACTTTCCCCTGGTAAAGGGATGCTCAGGAAAAAGGCCTCATTTCGAAATATTCTCATTACTTTCGCAAGATCTTTTTTACTTTACGGCGTAGCTCCCCCTTTCTTGTTCGGTCAAGTATTGCGAAGTTTTCCTCTCTCCCATCGCAGCAAAAGAAAATGACTAATAAGAAACGTCAGTGATAGCAATCTACTCGCGCCCGAGCTTCTGGTGCTTTAATTAAAATGAAGATGAAAACTTAAAACCTGTTTAATAACTCGCACAACTTTCTTGTAAGCAGCTTATTCAAATGCATTAAAATAAATGGCTCTTACATTGGAAAACACATTACTTACCATATGCATTTAAATTTATTTTTATGTTACTTTAATATACAATAAGACAACAACTCGAAACACTTAGAATAAAAATATTACACGACCTGTTGACAGGACAACAATAGTTCATTCAACTTCTTGATTTAAAAAAAAATAATAAAATACAACCATTCAGATAGCTTTCCCGAAACGTAAAGAACTAGTCACACTTTCGTTTCTTTTTTATCTTTGTGGGCAATAAATATATCCCCCGCCCTCGCACGCGTTACTAGTAAAATTCCCAACCAACTCCTAGGCTATAAATTCAAAAGATTAATGATAGATACCAAATTTATTTACTTAAGTACCTGCGCCGTGAAATGTAATCTGTCGTAACACCGATTAATCTTAAAAACACATTTTTATGAACTCTAATGGCCCTTTCGTGTTCGTTAATGAAATATTGGATTAAGTTAACAGAAAGTGCTGTTTTCTTTATCATTTGCAACGGTTATTGGTTTAACATGGGGTCCATATGCAAGTAAAACCAACCACCCTCTAAGTAAAGATACACCATTAGGTGCCACACGAGACCATGACCCTACCCCCTGGGGCTAGGTAACGCGTGGTTCCGCTGCACATTTTTATTTTGCCTCTAATTGGTGCATTTTGAGGGTAGAATTGAAACCCCAACGGGTCCCTAGGGAAAATACGGTACAAACACAGCTTTTTCAATGTCAATTTATTTAGGTGAAATGAATACTAAAACTAACACGTCATATAAATCAGTGAGTATTTCATTTCTAATTAAATATAAAGACATCGATATTTAAATAAAAAAATCTTATTTCTTAAAATAAAAAATATGTACCATTAACGAATGAAGTGTTTGTACAAATAAAATAATATGTACCATTGATTATTGTTCAAAATAGAGTAGACTAGAATAATATAAGCGATCCAGAATGGAAATGTAACATCATCGGGCTGAATTTATCAGATCCAAACACACATTTCTAACAGGAACTGGATTTAATGGAAATTCGCAAAACTAAACCGTAGTACCTATCTTACATTTTTATAAACCTTTTTTTATAAATCAAATATTTTTTTATAATAAAAGGAAATGGACTGAAAAATATAATTGTATATCATTATCATAATATCCACAATTTAACAAATTTAGAGCTCAGCGCGGAAAAGTCAAATTCTGGTTAATATTTTGTACATCAAGCTTTGAACTATAAAACTTAAATTGTGTCTATTACAATGACATTAAGTATAGCTTAATGTACAGTCGAATTTATATAATCACAGTCGCATTTTATCACTACTTGGATGGTATTGTAACTATAGAAAATTAAATTTATAGTCGTTCTCAATAATATTAGGTCATTCTATAAAATATGCTGAAATAGTTGATATCAGCACCATAAATTGATCCCTGTCCATTACATGAACATATCTGAAAAGTTTCACGTACCCTTTATAACAATATATGATCAAAACACAGAAACGAACTAAGGGCATCTTACCGACGTAGGAAATATTAATAATAATATGGGCATTCACAATTATAAACACTTTCATTCGTTACATACTTTCAAAATTATTTTATTTTCTTTTAACAGCAGTAAAAATTATTGTTACAAACAAAACTATTACAATTAAAAGCGCCACATATTAATTGTTTAATTATTACATTATAATTAGTGTTCGTATCATCTATTCCTAACTGCCGTTTTATATCTGACTAAAATTTCTTTTAATGCATTACATACATAGTCATATTATTATTGGTGATTGTAATAATTTTGTAATTTTATTTATTATTACTCTCTTCAGTTGTATTGAAGCTCACTAATTCTCTAAAGCCTACCCTGGACTGAGTACTTGTGAACCCTCATCTTAAGGAGCTACCACTTGCAACCAATAAAGGCCTCTATATCATATTGGTGCTTTCCAGCAAAGATACGGCAATATTTCTTACGATAAGGGATAAAGGAACTTCACTTAACACCAGCAAGGAAAAAATTGATGGGCAGCGGTCACGTATAGATACTGAAAAAGGAAAAGGGAAGAAGCCTAAATGAAAATATAATATACTTTTTTCAATACCCCCATCGAATATTTGGCCTAATGGAATTTTGCCATTACATTTTATATGAGCATAAAAGTAAAAAATATTGCCATAGAATGAATATTTATTATACGGTAGTAAGGCTTAAAAGCATGTTATATTTTAATAAAACTAATAATAAACAAATGAACTATCGAGTTTTGTTTTATTTTAATTATTGCTCAAATTTTTAACTTCAGTTAGTATTTAGCCTTGAAAGAAAAGAATAGTATTTTTTTTATATACACCTAAATTAACATAACTTTAGCAGGCCGAATTTATACAATATGTATACAAGCACAAGGTAAGTCGATAGTGTTAGGTAGATTTTACTATTTTGCCGTGGGATTACCAAGTAATTATATTAATTATGAAATAAACGTTGTTCAATATTGATACGATTACTATAAAATGTTTGTAGGTAAAAAGCTTTTGATCAAATTTGTGACAAGGTTGTTGAATATGTGCTTCCATACCTAACAATTAAAACAACTTACCGACTGCTTTTCACGAGATCTCACAACTTTTGCGATAACGGGACTTTTTTACATTTTATGTTTTTGATGGGATTGACCGATCAAAGTTATCAGTTCTAGTTTAATGGCAACATATTCTTAACAAATCATCTCTTCGGCTTAATTTATTTGAGTATATTTAAACGAGCACAAAAATATGGATATTATTTTATGGATGATTTAAATTTTAACGGGTAAATGCTAGAATGTTGATATACAACACGGTTCACAAGTTATTCTGACTCGAACTAACAACCTTTGGATCATTTTTCTATTTAAATTTATGTTAATAAATTGCATTGAAAATACAAATATATAAAAGTCATAGTCTTAGTTTCTCCCTCATCAACTGTGTGTGACACAGGTGGTCAGATACAATCACTGCACAAAATAACTACATATTATTTGAAATATAAAATGAAATAATTGGATTTTCCCAGATAATTAATGCGTACGAGTAGTAACAGCAGAACGGGTTAATCGAGAGCTCATTGTTACAGTGGCAATGTTCTCATTCAAAGTGTACTTAAAAATTGAATTCAGTAGGCGTAGTGTTACTATTTAATATTTGGGGAAATAATATATAAAAAAAAACAATAAAATTTCATCTTGTGAAGTCTTTTCCATATTTTGGATGAAGATCCGAACATTATAATATAATATATATTTATTGTTTCCAATATTGCTGGAAAAATAGAACAAACAAGACATACTTATGGTTTCTCTAATTTAAACATCTTTCTGATAACTGCAACCACTTTCATCTGACACGACAAAATAAATAATTATTATTATTACATTGACACAAAAAGGCCAAGCCCAAAGTAAACACTGTGAGGCTTATGTTACGAATACTAGAGTAACGGATAGATGACTTGAAAGAGCCTCGTAAAGTTTTTTGTGATATGTTTAATAGCTCTCCAAACAGTGCAAAATCGACATAAAAAGTATCTTCGGACGAAACACATAGTATAATTATAATAGACAAACATCACTTACAGGTAAGTACTTTTGACCTTCTGATATACATATTTGAAAAGAGGTTAACAACTTTAACATATATTAGGCAAGCTTACGCTTATTTATAAAAACACAAAACTGTACACTCTTAAATTGAAATAGAGACCATTTGTCATAACAACGACATAATGTAGGTGTAAACGTCGATGTGTATATTTTGAAGTACTTTCGACTGTTTACTCTTAATACAAATCGCGATACGAGAAAGAATGTGTATAATAGAAATAAATCTATCAGTTATCAAAAATATCATTTGATGGGCGACACCTACATATTAGGAGTTTTATATTTACATATTCTTACACATTAAGGGTGGTTGTCGAAAATTTCATAAAAGACTTGAAGTCTTTTATGAAATTTTCGACAAGACATAAGTTAGACAAACTGCCAAAAAGCGTGAATATACGACAACTATCTCACATCACGACTCACTTAGCCTTTCCTAGTATACGATATCGGTAAAACCCTCTTAGCAAAGATAGATGCTAATATTATAAAGATATTAGTCGTGGTTCGGACAGGAACCGACAGATCCCTCGACTGTATTTAGGGACCACAACAGTTTTGGGCTCAAATTAAAGAAACCTTTCGAACTCTATAAATATCAAAGAGTTATTAAATTTCTCCCAAAAGACAACAACGCCACAGAACTCGAATCTAGACTTCAATTCCACAAACAATGTATGGCACGTGCACAGGTAAATAGAGCTGGATTAGGTACGAGAGAAAAAAGGGAAAACCGAGAAAAAGTAAAAACCTTTCTACTACAAGATGACACAGTTATAAAGTGCACGCTATGAATTTAGAAATGCAAAACGAGTGGTGAGTTGTGTATTCCGTTAGCTATGAAGTGGCGCACTTTGCTGTATGATCGGTCTCCTGCCTTATTGAAATTGTATCTTAATGCCTTCCAAATGACCCTCCCTGAACAGAGTCACTTAGTAAGGTGGGGAAAAGCCTCTGAAAAATGTGTTTTTACTTGTGGAGAGGCGATATGTACAGCAAGGCGCTTATTGATGGGATGCAAGGTGCTCCTTAATAGTAACTTACATCACCATCTCAGAGTGCCTCAAATTAGCCATGGGCCTTTCAGTAGCTAGACGTGGAGAACTGACCACAAACATAGGACTTTATTAAAGAAGGCTCTACTACAAATTCTAAGAACAAGCCTTACTCAATCCTGGGTACAGTCCCGGGCTGGACTATTTTAACACACGCATAAAAAGTACTACAAAATCCCAAAGGATGTGGTTGTTTCGTCATCCAGGCTGGACATTTTTTTTTTCCAGAGCTACAAAACGGATGGTACTGGTAGAGATAACCGGGCCTTGGAAAACTAACATACCTAAAGACCACACAACGAAACAAAACAAATGTTATGACCTCCTAAATGAATGAACAAAAAACGGTTATGTAGTTAGCCTTTATGCTGTAGAAGTAGGAGTGAGAGTTATACCAGCAAAACCTCTCTATAACCTGTAGAAAGGCCTTGGCTTGCCCAGAACTGCAGTAAGTTCTATTCTAGAACGAGCATCTAAAGCTAGATTAGCAGGTTCATACCAGATTCGCTTGGCAGGGAGACAAACATGAGTAGTGAAGGTGTGAATGTTCATCGGAAAGGGGCCCCTTAAACCTACACCCGTGTCTTAAGTCTCGGGATCAATGCTGAGTTTCTCTTTCTGCCATGCTATAGACCTGGCACCCACACGATTAATCCATGGAATGCAAAGAAATTCGTCTCATAAATTATTTGTAATTAAAGTCGAAATCATAGGCGGTTTTATTGGAATTATCTAATACTTGGTGCCGTCGTTCTAGAACCAAAAATACTATCTCGAGCAAAGTAATTATTTTTTTATGAATCCTACCTAGTGTGGTTTTAATTTGACAATTACTAAAAGTAACAATAAAAAACTATATTTATTGCGTTGCGTGGCAGGCGACAACACGGCAAGTAGGAAATTTTATATTGAATAAAACGACTTGTTCGCGATACGAGTTGACTGCTGTAAATTATACCCTAATTATGTAGCGAGCCGTGTTTCATTTTAACGAACTATAAAGTACGGATGAAATGATAATCAATACTGCGACATAAATATAAAGGCTGGGTATAGATTTCGCGCCCAAAGTGCAAGTAATTGCCATTAATCACATATTGGAATAAATAATAGCCCATTACATTTTTCATCAACGATTTTTTTATTTTTATCAACGTAAACATTGCAGGATGTTGCAATAATTTATTAAGTAAAGTAATTATGTTTAAAAGAATAAAAAAAAACAACTTATATCATGTGTCAGACGGTATTGTCAGATAAAACTGTAACAATAAATACTTCAATAATCAAAGTATGATCAAAACAATTCAGGATATAATTTTTATGTCAAATCCGTATACTTGGTTCCGATCTTTACGTATATATTTATTTTTTACGTCCGTATGTGACTGAACTCTTCCTAAACGGATGTCCCGATTTCGATGAGTGTGCGTTTGAATGTGTCCCTCGTGTATTCATTTTCAATAGCTCTCTTATTACTTAAAGTTATTGTTCACTCTCCAGACGATCTGGCATAACTTTTACGTCTTGAAATCTACATCCGCCTGGTTTTATAGTATTTTATCAATACTATATAAGAAATAATAATATTTTTATAGCGTCGGTTACGATACTGAATATTATACCGAAGTTTAAAGTGGAAAAGCTTTCTCTGGGTGTACGTTCCGGTCTGGGAAGAAGCCACTTTATTAACCACTAAAAATACTCCATCGTCATCAGGTGTTATAGCTTTCAAATAAAATTATAGGTATTAAAGCAAAAGCTGTTAATGTAACACAATCGACACACTTATACCCCGACGTTTACGTTTCAGTCAGATTTAAACCTATTGTAAGAACATTACGGCTTTGTTATAAAATCGCATTACAATGAACGACACGCGAAGTACCGGTTTAATTTTGATCACGACAGACTGACCGGGCGACACGCGACTGTGGTAAAATATATTTCATTTTTGGTCTCCTAGAGGTAAAGTTTCGCCGGTGCAAAGGTTCGTGAAAAAGTAGTTTCATATAACATTTAATGATTTTTATTACTCATAAAGAATATTTTTATCGCTAGTATAAACTGTAAGTCTATATAGTTTCATTTGTCCTTGAATAAGAGTACTTTCCGTCTACTAAGAAAATTTTAATGCATAATTGTGCACATACCTAATTTATTGTGTAGGCTCGTATTTATTTTCCATTCATACCCTCTGATTCATCATCTCAGACGGAGGACATCCATTGGTGAAGGAAAGCCTACCCAAATAGAGAGATAGGAGAGAGTAGGAAAAGTCAATACTTGGCAGGAGGCCTGGGATACACCATAATTCGTAAAAATCTATTGCCAATTATGAGGTCTGCTGGAGGGGTATGTTGCCTACAGTAATACTTTAATATTTTATGACACCCTTTAGCGGTTGGTGTAATATACAAACCAGAGTCATATGTTAATTAAAAATTAAAATTTATTGCTTTAAATAGACCACAAAGAACTGTAATATATAAATAAATATTTCCTACATTCACACCAATTAACCTAGCCCAAAGTAAGAACTTTTAAGGCTTGTGTTATGGAAACTAGGGTAACGGTTAGACATACATAGTAATATTAGTATTTATAATAAGTAATATTTATAGAAATATATACAAACATATATGACTCAGGTACAAATGCTCGTATTCATCATACAAACATCTGCCAATTCCGGGATTCTAACCCAGAACGTCCGTGCGAAAGGCAGGATCGCTACCGTTGCATCAAACGGTGAGTATGACTTCTTTATCTATCACATTTGTTTGTCTGTATGTTACCCTTTACATAATACAGGCCTCACAGTAAATAGCACTCATAGAAGTGTCAGCGTTAAATCTAAAAATATCATTAAAATTATGTAGAACGAATCTGCGTTAATCACACACAATCCTTCACTTTAATTCGCGACAACGAGCTTAGAAATGTTCGCTTCATTTGTGCCTTATCTGGACATTGTTTATCCTTTAAGCCGTATTTCCCTCCCTTTGTTCTCAGTATTATTGTAATTACAGGTTCTGTCGGGACATGGCAAATAAAGCTTGGCAGAATGTTATATAGCTTTGTAGTTAGTTTCTACTAACAGATCTGTGCTTGTGTGGTGCTTTATTTTGCACAGGCGAACTAAGATGCGTTAGAAGTTCAAACTTAATTACCAAAATCTTACCGAATAATAATTTGAGCCCTTAAAAACACATTAAGCTAAACCTTTAGATCGTCTTTTTGATAGGTACCTTTACTACGCAATTTTAATAATAGTTGGCCAAATTTTATATTTGTAACTATAAAAAAATCTCCACAATAAAAACCGCCTTTGATAACAGCAGCCTTAGAGACTAAAATGTTCTGTGGACGTGGGTTCTAATCCTATGATTCATATATATGAAGAGTTTTTACGTTGTTGTGCTTAAAAAAATATACATTTTTAAAGTATACTAGCTTATACCCGCGGCTTCGCCCGCAATTTTTTTTTCAATAAAAAAATATCCTATTCAGTAGTTTTTGCGTGAAAGCATAACAAACAAACTTACATTCACATTTATAATATTTATAGGGATATGAACTTATCGTGGCCTTTGACCTATGAAATATAATAAATATAAAATAAATATTTCTTACATTCACACCAATTAGCCTAGCCCAAAGTAAGCACTGTAAGGCTTGTGTTATGGATACTAGGGTAACGGATATACATACATATATGATACATAGATATGTAATATTCATAGAAATATATATAAACACCCATGACTCAGGTACAAATGCTCGTATCCATCACACAAACATCTGCCCCTTCCGGGATTTGAACCCAGGACCGTCGGTGCGAAAGGCAGGATCGCTACCGTTGCATCAAACGGACGTCAAACATATATTGGGATATATGTATGTTCTAAGCTTATAGAATTGGTTATGTTCTATTATGAATTTTCTTTGTAAGATTATTAGTGCGGATTACTTATCCCTATGTTATGATCACAGTGGTTAAACTGTCCTACTAATGGCAACAACAATATAGGTATCGTGGTCCGAGACCGCACCTCCATGACGTCACGATGGCGCGGCGCGAAGGGAATTAGCAACTCATTGTTTTGTTTACATTTACACGTCAGCAATTTGGCTAACCGCTACGAGCTTGATAATGAGATAACGAAAACAAAAGTTGCGATTTATACTGTGCTTACGCCAAACGACTTTGAAACTATTTATTTTTTTATACTAATCTATTTTTCTATTATTTTTACTATTTTGAGCTTCGACAACCTAACGAATCTAATTAATCGATCAAAATTATTATTGACATTCATTGTGACATACCCAATTTTGTAATTTAGTTAAGGTATTTGTTGTCTTTGAGTGCCTATAATCTTTCAGCACTCTACCTAAATATTTGCATGCAAAAAGACAAATACTGTAGACCTGCCAAATTATTATTTGTAAATTTTATGTACTCAGTATTTCGCAAATAAATGACTCTATACTCTCTATACTATAAATGAGGAAGTACTATATTATTTTCGTAGCAGTTGAATAGAATTCTTAAGAGTAAAAATATTATGCCGTTAACATTTTTTCAAGTGCATTGCATTAAAATAAAGTACAGGTCTATATTTTGAGCTAAGTATTTTTAATCTTTTCCTATTAAGTCACTCTTTTGCTGTATGACTAACATTTCAATCCGTCTATTTTGTTAAATATAGTGTGAGTAATACGACTACTGCAAGCCCATTGTAATGACAGTCTATTTCGGAGCATTAAGCAGTAGTATCATAATATAAGACAGCTGCTTTAGGACACAAGGTAATATTCTTGAACCTATTGCTAATTTTATGCCCACTGCCCACGTGGCTTGGAATATTGGGTCTTTATGCGAATATACGTTGCTTTCTTCAATTAAAATTTATTTTTAACCGCGAAATTATTAGAAAATAAAAGAGTGGATTTCTTTATTACAGTTCCAGAAGTATGCGTATAATATAAAGTAGGTAATTTTCTTGAAAACAGTGGAAATATTTCTAGACTTTCTGTTTAAGGTGTAAATACGTAAGCGTATACTTTGTGTAGTTATGTAGTTTAATACCATATTCTACGTTTTTGTTATCGCACCAATAAAAAATAAAATTAATGAAACGATAAGTATTCGTTAATTGTAACTCGCGGCTGATTTTTCTTACTTATGTACTTACGTTATATTCCTACCTAATTCCTAACTTCCCAATTTCAGTTATCGCGGACTGATAATATGCATAAGAAGCCTAAATGTAAAGTATCAAATACGCAAACGTTTCTATCGTCTTGCATTTGCGTTAAATTGCATTGGTGTTAAGCTATTAAATAAGTCCTTATTTTCTTAGCATTATATCTATCATATAAATGTTATCTAAAGCGCGATATTAACATTATAAACTTACACATAGAGCATATTTTTGATACAGAACTCTGTTAAGGCTTTTACAATTGAGCGGGAGTTTGTTGTATTGTGCCCTGTGAGTTCAAGTGGGTACTAACAATAAGAGACCAATTTTGTTGAAGACTTAATACGTTCTAAGTCAGAATACTAATTAAAAATTATTTTATCAATTTAAAATTGAATTTTAATCGTTAAGTAATACGGTTCTTAAAGGTTTTGCAGAATAACAGAAAGAAAATTGTCCTTGTACTTAAGCAAGCTAATTACTTCGTTAAGTTCTTCGTTGACTAAGTACCCTGAGTCATTCAGACCCAAATTTACCTATCTTCGGATTACTCGCCTTATTTTTAATTGCATTTTTGACTTGTTTGTTACTTTAAATTATTAATTCCCAAATTTAATTTATCTTTATATAAGGATGGTATGGTATCATATTAAAGTTATTTTATAATCTATACCATGTCTACCAATCAATGTAACATATGTCACCTTTAGACAGCATCATTATATCTAGACAATCAAAACCTTTCGACCCGTTAGATAATGCATAGCCACCTATTAGCTCAAACAATGAGTGACGCCAGGAAATGCAATTAACTATGTATATATCTGTCGGGAAGAGGAAATATCAATTCGCTTTGAGAGGGGAACGAATAGTATCCACCGGACCTGCCTCACTCAATTATGCGTATATCAATATCGTATGAATACGGATGATGGGGGCGCTTAAATACTTAAGTACTTATTAAAATGAATATATGGTCTAAACAAGCTGTAGTAAGCTTTCATATTTAATTTATCTTATGTGAAAGGAACCGTTTTTTCAAAATTTCACGTAGTCGTGAATTATGGAAATAGAAAAAAACAATGTTTACAATATTTGAATCAAGAGTTTTAGGAGTAAGGTAGTCAATTTTCTACATGATGTTTCTCCGCGAATTATTGCAAATGGTTTTGATTTTATTTGATTTGAATTTATATTATGAGACTAATTTGGGTAGAATTAGAAAACAAAATATGGAATAAAGTTCACATAAATAGTATAAAAAAAATATTAGCAGATAAAAAAACTAGGCCAAATAATCCTCATTTAAATACATTCAGTAAAACCTGCACGTCTAACTAAATTCAAAGACGACCAAACAGAATTCTCTTTGACAGTCAGTCGCTTCCTCAATCTCACCAATTTTCTTAGCCGACGTTTCACCGAGAACGAAAATCCGTTCCAACTTCACAAAATCTCCGTCAATTTATCCGATACATATCCGCAATTTATTCGATATCTCGTCTCGCAGAGACGGGCACTGGCCTATTGTGTTGGCTCAATCATGTCAAATAGGTGGCCGAAAATACGGATACTTGTCAAATATTTTCATTCCTATTTTATTCCCCAAAAGGTTTAGTATCCCTTGTAGTGTTGGTTATAAGTGAACATCCAACGATGTATTTTAGTCCGTTTTACATTTCGATTCCGTTCTGATAGAGATATTGAGTTCGGAAATAGCTCGATGCACGCTAGTTATGCATGTAAATGCTTGTACATTGAGGCAGTTACGTTCGCATGAACGAAAATAAATAAATTAACTCACATGCTTAATGGCTCAATGATTCGATTTAAAGCACTATGGTTCTATTATAGGCGCTACATATTGATATTACCATCCTGTATTAAATTGTAGCAATTAATATGAGTATTTGTATCCAAATTTAGCAGATTCCATTATTTAGATTGAAATAAATGGCATTGACTTGTTTCTTTTGTTAGTGCAGATATTAACATTAATGTAGTTGTCTTGTGTTTTCTTATAATTTATTTTAACACTGCACAGCTTATTTCTCATAGACTGATTCGCGCCGATGATAATAAGACCTGTATCATCAACTTTTATTAAACTATTCAAATACGACAGTATTTAGAGTGGGTTCCTTGAAATGAATGTCTTTATTTAGCACTCGTCTAAAACTGGCTCAAAATTGAATCGGTATCTTTCAATGAATGAACGATATATATATATATATATATATATATATATATATCCGTTATCTATCAGATTTTTTACTCGGTTTGATGTGATGACAGTTTGTCAGTTAAACTGTAACAGCACGAAAAATTAGTGCACTATAAGACTTATTTTAGAAATGTCTTTTCAAACTTCGGTTATTGGGATATAAACAACGTTGACGTTTTATTTGTAAAACAATTATACGTTCTGCAGACCACAACATCATAAAAATTAAAAATAAAATATTTAAAAAATATTATTTATTTTATAAAATTAAAGATAAAATATTAAAACTAAAGAACGTAGCGGTTATACGATATACAAACAAAAATTGTTATATCATCATTATATACATTTGCCATAAAATTCTTTTGCGAGCAAGTAAGGTTATATCATATGGCAAATACAATGATGTTATTATTCCAATATACTTAAATAAATTTCCAATTAGCAGCACACTCGCATAAATACGTAGAGACGCTTACGATATGAAATCTCACATTGAGCCTGATGAATGCAGAAAAATAAGAAAAAATTTAAACTATTTAACTTTTTTATTTAATTGTATACTATGCTATGCTATTTAATGTTTGTTTCTTTATAGTAAACTATGACTTCTTAGTTCAGGTCTTATTAGTCAATATTCAAAATAGCAAATTCATTTAAGAGAAGATAGGCCAGGAGACTCATAATGCAGGTTTACCTAGATTGAGCTCCTGTCTCCCATGTTGTAGTACTAAGTATTATTAATTTGCTAAAAGCTGAAAACTTATATTTTTGGGATAAATAACATGCATTTTTATTTTATATAAGCTGACCCAGCCACGCGTTGCTGTGGCACGGTCATTTTAATTTGCTATATTTTTTTAAAACAATATATTTTTCTAAAATAAAAGTAGCCTAAGTTACTCCCTATTTCATCAGCTACTTGCAAATAAAAGTCCCGTCAAAATCGGTCCATCCGTTTCAGAGATAAACCGGAACAAACAGACAGACAGACAGACAAAAATTGTAAAAAATGTTATTTTGGTGTCTGTACCGTATATATTTTCATATGCATGTAGTAAAAAACTGTTATTTCAATATAACAAACAGACACTCCAATTTTATTTATATGTATAGATTATTGAGCTATTATCTCAAGTTACTACTACCTACAAAAATTAATATTTTGATATGTATCTAATAAATCGATAAATAAAAAATGCTATATAAATAACGTGAAGAAATGGCGATGGTAAACTTTAGACACTTGTAATAAATTCAGCGGGTCTTTCAATCTCTCGGTAGCTTGATTGGAAGAGTCTCGCCGGTGTAGCGAGATGGTGTGAATCTGAGTCCTACATGACAAGTGAATAATATTTTTTGTTATAATTTGTTTAGAGAACTGATCTAGTTTAAACCTGAATCGAATTACAATAACAAATGACGGTCGGCCTTCTGATTTGTGCCCAGCGATGCTAATGGAGATATTACATAATAAAGGTCACAGAATGAATACCATTCTGTAAAAAGAGGTCAAATATGACATTTCTTACAAAAGAATAGTTTTATTAATCTTTTACTTACTTATTTGCAACAATAACTTATTAGGCATACTCTGAAGGTGAAAGATAAATCTAAGCATTTTAAATCGTTGCATAACGTGAAAACAATGATTTAAAATTTATGTTAATAATAAATCAATAATTTTGATTTGCGACATCATAAGTGCTGCGAATCGCCAGATAAATATTTTTTTATTATTTGGCTACAAATTATATTATAGGTACACATATTATATTATATTATAGGCATACATATTATTATCCCACTTCTAATGTAGATCTCTAGTGCCGATTAAAGATATAAATATTGACACGATATTCGGCATTTCGTGATGCAAAAAATATAAAACATGCAACAAAATTCTATACAATACAATGTTTATATTTTACGCATGTATATTCTATAATACAACTGGTTAACACATACCAAAAAAGATACGTTTTTCACATCAATTGCTTTTAACTTAAATTCTATATATTAAACGTTTAAATTTCGCTAGAGTTTCTTACAATATTCACATATAAATCAACGAGACTTGGGTTACAGTAAGTTTTATAAATCAAAAAGTTGCATCATTGCAAAGTTCTTTGCAACCATATAATAGCCATGTCGCCTCCGTACTCTGCTATTGCTTAATAATATGGGGAAATAGTGTAGATTTTGAAAGGGTATTTAAAGCTCAAAAACATTGTATAATCTGATATACAAACCATGGTTCAGTAAATATTTAATATAAAGGTTGCCATGTTTGAATACACATAAGTCATGTCTTTTATAAAACGATATCCAAAATATGTTGTCATTCGCTATCAAAAAAATGCAAATGCCCGAAACTGATGACAAAACAAATAATGTATATCGAAAAGCAATGTGGGTGACATTGACTGAATGGCTATAAAAATTCTCGCGTGAGAATTTACTTTTGAGCCGAGTCGATTTTATCTAGTATATTTCTCGTTAAATAATTTATCATATAATAAGTGGGACTTACCCATAGAGAAAAATATTTTAAAGGAATCTTTGCTTTCCTAGCTTACGGAATAGGCATTTTACTCTATAAAAGAGTACTTAGTCATAAAATTTCTTGATAATATAGTGATATTTTATTTTTTGTGTCTAATTGTTGCTGTTTTTTTATTATACCTCTAGAGGTAAATTTTTAACCATAAGAATAAATATGTTTTAATATAATTTTATACTTACCTCTTTTTCTATAATAATTATTATAAAAGTTCGATAATTTAATGGATACATGTTATTGATCAGTTTAATTTATTATTGTCATTATTTAACTTAATGAATATGTTTGTTATATTTTTTTTATCTTAAATATTTACATGCCTATAATATAAAGTAAAAACTGTAGCCCTGCCAAACTATTATTTGTACCAGACAATATTTATATGCAGTATTCACAAATAAATGTTTATATTTCAATAAACATTACTACATTCGTTAAATCTGCTTGTTAAAAAGCGTTGACTAGTTTTTGTTTGCTGCAGGTGGCAGCATTTTGAATGTAATGCACAAAAGGGCTGGATTTCATTATGCCATAATCATATAATGCGTAACAGTTGCTGGCCCTGCTTCATAGATTTTCAAATAATTTTATTTCCATAAAAATACAATATTAATTAATAAAAAATACAATATGATTTCATGCTACGAAGGTTCCTTATCTTGCATCATTTTATTAATTTCTCAGCATTAGTATATTTCTTTTGTTATGATTAATAACTTACAAGTTTAGATAAATTGTCAATTCACTGGTTATAAATGTATATAACTATTAAATGACAGAGCTATCTCCGGACTACATCCCTACTTGGTAATGGACGTGTAAAAGGCAAAACTACCCATCCATTACACAAATGGCAAAACTTTTTTCATTCGGTAAAATATCAAAGATATTTGGTTCCATCGTAATACTTCCGCAAATATTTAAAGAGATCTCGCAGAAAGCTCTTGCCCAAGTAAACATTCGTTTAAACAACTCGAACAATCGTCGACAAACACGACTACGACTGATCTCACTAATGAAGTCCGCGCTTCAATGCGAGAACATCATGTACTTACTTCGATAAAATAAAAAAATCCTGCGAATCTGTTTGAGTTATTTGTCGTCGCATTAAACGAGTGCTTGGCAAAAAGTCGAGCGAAGATCAAAGAATGACGTGTCACTGAGCCTGAAATAACATCCAGTCATTGCAGGGCTGATAATGTCTTCTTTTTAAATAAATTTTTCATGTGAGTAATATGACTGAGATAATTAATGCGACTCATTTATAAAAACTTTGAAGCTAAGTAAATTAAAGTACATAGCATTACAATTTTACCGACGACATATCATATCTGTCGAAGGGAATAACATTTATTTACTGATGAAAAATTCAATTTTTAAGTACTGATACTATGATACCTTATCATCGCAGCTGAAAGACGACCACAGCTGGACGAAATACTGCCTTAAATTTATTTTCCCATAATCACCATGCTTGTCAGGAGTAGAGATTGCAGTAAAAGATATAAATAAGCTGTTGCTCATTCGGAAGTCTACCGAGAGGTATATGGTGATTATAATCAGTACCATTAATTACCTTTTACGACGTCCTTAAGAGTGAACGGTTAGTGCTATTGTACTTTGCCGGACACAACACGCCTGTACCTATGTTTCGTCTGGCTATACACATAACGGCCAGGGTCGGTCGGTAAGAGATAGGGGAGGTTTCAGACCGAACCAGAGCGGGCGAAAGGGGACAGGGGCAAGGCTAGCCGACGGAGGACTGGAAATCCGACCGTCAGAACTGCACAGCTTTGCAAGTCTGCCCAGTGTGTACCCGGGCATCCCCTATTCGAAAGGGGGCCGTCAAGCTGCCTGCCGGGGTTCCACGTGGTGACTGCCACAACGGACCCACAAAACCCAACGGCTGCGGAGAGGGTGCACCGTGGGGTTTTAGTGAGTAGGCCCGCCAGACTCACATTCTGGCGGGAGAGTCTCACATAACCCTACTGCCCACCCAGCAGTGGGGTATACGCAAAGCATTTCCTCTTACAAAAAAAAAGGCTGCACACATAATACCTATATAAGACGAATAACCTAAAAATCTGGGACTGATAACGTAGGGTTTCGTAATAGTCTAAATGAATAAAATCAAAGTTAGGGTTCTCAACCATATTTACTCTAAACTTTACCTTTTTTCATAAAATAAAGAAATTGTTTATTAAGTTACAAAAGTTTAAACAAATAAAAATAATCATGTGATCCTATACATTACATCGTTAATATATTTTTATAATGTGATAAGCATTTTATTGACAACGTACACAATACTAAGAAAGGTGTACTAAGGTTTATATTACTTTCCATAAGCAACCCTGTAAGAGACGGATTTGCAAATGCACAATACCTCAAGCCTCTAACGATATTTGCTCGCTAACCGTTTGTTTGATGTAAGCTCTACCTACCTACTAAGTACAATCCCGATTCTAGTTAGTCAATTTATCGTTTGTGTGTATTAGATTGTTCATAAATCATGATATTTTACTAGATACTCTTAAGAAAGCAAGTGTAATTTAAAAGTTCATTTTTAATAGACAAATCATAACTTAAAATAATGATAAGAGGTTATAGAAAATTGAATACAACATAACTTACGTTTTTTATTCTTTCGCATGGACTTAAGAAATTTCCTACCGGGACAAAAATATCACCTTTATACTTAGAACTGATTTTGATCAAATTTAGTTTTTACTTTAGCATAAATACTTTAAAATAATTTAAACTGTAAAAAAGATATTCAAGTTACTCCTAAAAAACACTAAGACATAAATAATCCTAAAATTTTTTGCATGTCATTTTGTCTGTCTGTGCGCATCCCGCATCTCGGTTTTGACAGATCGTTAGCTAAAAGTTTAACATAAAATTTAAGGCATGTTTTCATTTGGTTGGGTAGAAATAAAGATACCTACATCGTGACGTGTCCTTAGTGCTAAACCTTATAAGAAAGTAATTTAAAATGGTGGGGTGTATATGCCGCTATACTCTCCTGCTATCAATAACATAACCTGGGAATACCTCCACGCGGTGAAGCGGTGAAGTTAACCCGGTGTAAACTGGCTAAAACTCCCGCGTTCCGTGGGGAAGCGCGATAGAGCGTTTCTGTGAAAAACCGAACACCACAGGGGTGAAACCGCGGGCGGAAGCTAGAAATATATAACTACGCTCCGCTCAAAGTCTAGCCAACAGAAATCGTGCATTAAGGCAAAACTTTGTCGATCCATAACTCCTTGCTTAGTGAAAGGAGAACACACCAAAAGACTACATTTTTTATTTATATGAAAATAAATATGCTACTAGCTGACCCAACCACGTGTTGCTATGTTAAATATAAAATAAAACCTATCCTATGTTCTAAGTCAGAACAAATCCAGCAAAATGAAAATATAAACATCGAAATCGGTCGAGTAGTTTCGGAGTTTATCGCGGTCAAACACTATGACAGGAAATTTATATGTTATTTCAAGAAATATAATCAATTAGCCAGCATAAAAATTTTGACTCAATCCTATTGTACAACAGATACAGAATAGTACGTAGTGAAAACAGTCGAATGAACATACTTTCCGTATTAACTTGCAAATGCAAGTTTATTAATAATCCAGAAACAAAAAATTTAATTGCGACTATACAGTTAGCATGCACATTGCGAGACAAAGCAGGGTTTAAATATCGTTCTCGTGAAAGTGCTGTGTCATTTCGCATTCTTTTGCCGACTGTCCGTTTGGACTCCGGCATTAAGAATCAGAAGCTACGATAGCCTCAGCAATTCAAAGCTTCATTAGATTTAAATAGAAAATCGTTAGTCACTGTACTGACTTTCCAATTAAAGTTATTTATTTAACAAGACAACCGTGTACTTTATTTCTGTTTAAGTTTGATACTTTCATTGTGAAACTGATTATGGTAATTCTTCTAAACAATTTAAACAAAATTCTCAAAGATTTTATACGATCACTATTAAAACTCTCCATAGTTGAGAAAAAGTTAATGCATATATATATTTTTTATATTAGTATAGTTACTGTCAAATTAAATCTTAATGAATAAAGCCCCAATAAATAACCAAATTTCAGTTGAATTCTGTGATGAAGCTATAAAATACTCAAGATGCATCTGATCATTTAACTTAATTCCATATTAAAATGCATTCACGTGTGTTTTGCTTATAATGCTACTGGATTCCAGCATAATTATATGAATCTGAATACGTTGGAATTTTATAGACTACCAGTAGGCGTGTTATGGCTACCGAAATACGAAATTTAAAGGAACAGATGGGAGCTTAGATAGTATAATATAAATAAATATTAAACAAAATCACACCCATTGCTTGATTCCGAGCAAAACAGCTAAAGAATTCATTTTATAACAATTAGAAACATCTAAGATATCGCCAGAACACAGATTGGATGTTGTTTGGTTTCTACATTGACTGGTCAGAGAAATAAACCCTCATAGGGGGTGTCACCGGAACCGACTAGCTACTCGATCACGCATGCCATCAATTATCATTGGAAGTATGTAGCTCCAGTACAATGTTATGCTTATATATTTGACAAACCATTCTTTGAGTAATAAGCATTATTAACCGAACGTTGACTGTCGAGATACTCATCTATATATTATAATCCATATTTAGTATTAATTATAGAAGACTAGCTGGTGCCCGCGACTTCGTCTGCGCAGGATTAGTATTTCGAACAATATGTTTATAAATTGTAGCCTATGTGTTATTCTGATGTATAAGCTATATTATTGTAAAGTTTCATTAAAATCCATTCAGTAGTTTTTGCGTGAAAGAGTAACAAACATCCATACATCCATACTTACAAACTTTCGCCTTTATAATAGTAGTAGGATCAAATGTACGTCATTCATTTCATAATCAGTACATTATATAATAATAATACTTTGTGTGTTTGTTACCATATATAGTTACCATAGTTAACATAAACCTAAGAATAACAGTTTTTGAAAACAATTAACGTTACCATAGCAACGCGTGGCCGGGTTATCAATTAACGTTACCATAGCAACGCGTGACCGGGTCATCAATTAACGTTACCATAGCAACGCGTGACCGGGTCAGCTAGTTATAATAATATTCGTCTCTACTAAGGAAAATGTCAAATGAACGCTTTTCTTAAATTCAAAATATATTCATCGTTTATCAGAAAGCATTTCAAACGAGAGCTAGCACCATTTAGTCTAGATTGGCACGTAGTAGATTATAGCCTATTTTCCCTAGTCTTTCATCTTCTCGAGAAAATTTAAAGTTTTTTTCATTTACATGACATTTTCAATGACATTACATCTCCCAAGCTTTTAAGTTTGGAAAGGGGAATAACGATTAATCAATATTCAATTATCGCTTTAAGGAAGCCACAGTAACCGACGATCCCAAATTACGAGAATTTCATTTAATTTGGCACTTTATTTTCAATCAAAAACTATCTACGTTTATTACTAAAAAAATACAATATAATATTTGCTTTCTCAAATAAAACAACATCAACAGGCGTATCCCAAATCAAATTTGGCGATTTATCTGTACAAAAGAACTGTTTAAACTGGGGGTCGGCTAATGGAGACACATGCATTAAACTGCGCCGCGTGTTGCGACAACATTGACACAAGCTGGGGGACCTAATTAGTTTAGACCTGTGGGCAAGCACCCTGTAGATTATATAGGACAGATTTATAAATTTAATAGAAGAGACATTCTGCAACGGATTCCGCTGAAAAGGTCACGTAATAAGTACCTAATCTATAATCTAAGATCACAGTTGTTTGTGTGTTTGTCTGGCCGCTCTTTTTCCCTCTCTTTTTACATTTTATCAATAACGTTACCATAGCAACGCGTTAACCGCAAGTAGTTCGTCTACTGGACGCTAGATGGCGCTAACGGAAAAATATTTAATAATAGAAAAAATTTAAAGAATTTTGTCCACACATGCGAAGCCGGGACCAGCCGCTAATTAAAAAAAAACAACAAAACGGAAGACCAACTAAGAAGTATTTAGCGCACTGTGTATGTTGAAATTATTTATGCTACTGAACTGTTTTACTATTCTTTGCTTTGCTTTGCTTGCTTTCTAAGGTTGTAAAAACCTTTTCCTCATTTTTGACCCTTACCACCTTAATCTAGCAATAAATAGTCTATTCTAAAAAATTACTCGATATTACTTGTACCTATACAGGGCGTCCCAAACTTATGGGACATGAAGGGGAAGTACCTTAAATATCGTAGATAGTGAAATTTGCTCAAAGAAGACTTTATGTTATTTTTAAAAGTTAGTATTTCTGCATTTATAGATTTTCTAAAAATTACTTGCTTCGTCTGGGAATCGAACCGACTTAAATGTCAAAAAAAAATCACCCTACTTTTATGATGCCAATCGAAAGAATAGCTAAAAAATAATAACTATGCTTAAGTTACATGGTTTTTTAAAAGAAAGGAACAACGTGAAATTAATATTTTAATCAAATTAAAAACATACATGAAACTGCCGTAGTCAATTAAGTAGGTATTTTTTTGTAAATTAATTAATTAAATGCTCAAAATGTGATCCCTCTTGTCTTACGCAAATCTCCAATCTTTTAATGAGTCCGCTGCCTGTTGATTTTCTTATCATTTTATGGTGAACACTCGATGTGATATGGCACAATTCTGTTTGCAACTCGCCCACGTTCTCGTATCGCTTTTTGTATAGCATATCTTTCACGTATCCCCAAAAGAAGAAATCTAATGGTGTAAGGTCCGGGGATCTGGCCGGCCATCTAATCGGTCCATTTGTACCAATCCATGTAGGAAAACATTCATTTAGAAAATCTGCTGCTCTCCGACTATTATGAGCCGGAGCTCCATCTTGTTGGAAAATTAAGTTTTCTTGCTCCGACGCGGAAAGATTTCTTATCTTATCCCTTAAAATTTGAAGTATTCCTAAATACTTTTCCGTGTTCAAGGTTCCTTGGTAAAAATGGATTAAGAAAACCCGGTTTTTTAAAAGTCCGCACCAACAGTTGAGTGAAAAACGCACTTGGTTATTCGTTTCAGTGACTCGTAGGGGATTTTCTTTAGACCAAATACGATTATTGTTGCGGTTATACATACCGTTATTGCTAAAGTTAGATTCGTCTGTCCAAATAATATTATCCAAAAAATTTGGATTTTCGAGCAAGCGTGCCTGGATATCAAGACAGAAATTTCTTCTCCTTTCTGTATCGCCCGGAAGTAATTTTTGAACCAATCGTCCTTCAACATAACTCTTAAAACCGTTCCATTTTCAAATTTTAGAACTACATTAATTTATTATTTTTAGCTATTCTTTCGATTGGCATCATAAAAGTAGAGTGATTGTTTTTTTGACATTTAAGTTGGTTCGATTCCCAGACGAAGCAAGTAATTTTTAGAAAATCTATGAATGCAGAATTACTAACTTTTAAAAATAACATAAAGTCTTCTTTGAGCAAAATTCACTATCTACGATATTTAAGGTACTTCCCCTTCATGTCCCATAAGTTTGGGACGCCCTGTATATGTAAAAAAACCAAACAAAGGCCAAAAGACGATAAAGTATCAAAAATAAAACATTCCAAAGAAAACTCGTCAGACTGGGTTTTATAGCTAGCTCGTAACACTCCCTATATACAATAAATCATAAAATATAGAAAGAATAATCAATATTTGAAATAAAATATCATAATCAAATACAGACCGTATTTCATTTCATAGATAGCTTAAAAGCTTAGATAGCTTAAAAAGAAATGATGTATAGTATCACTTCTAGTAAGAAACTTCATGCATGACAAAGACTAGTGAGGCGCTGCCCCATCGCCACTTCGTACCCCTTTTGCACCATACCCAGGGATTAAAATTTTTACACTTATTTCAATTTTTTCTCTTAAATTAAAAATTCACATAATTTATTTATATTCGTGTCTGTTGGCTGTTTCGTTTCTTTCAATTTAACTACATTATTTCATTTTTATTTTCGCTCGCAACACTTAAAATATACTTAAAATAGTCTTCACAGACGGCAGCGGTTTGCGCAGTGCACTAATAAGCGGAAGGTATAGATTCGATGTTCTAATCAGACAAACAAGTTTTAACTTAAGTCATTTCTTTGCATGAAACACCACTTTTGCTAAAAATAAAATCTTTATAAGCGATTTTGGCGAGTAAGAGTTAAGAATATTAATTTTTGTAGTTTGTAAAGGTTAACTAATTTAGGACAACTCAGAATCCCAAACTCAACAAAGCTATTATTATGGGCACTAATGAACGTATAATAGTAGTTTATGATACTGTTGCATAATAAGGGTTCTTATAACACGAGTGTGTTTTAAAAAAACGAGCCGTAGGCGAGTTTTTTTATAGTATCACACGAGTGTTATAAGACCAAGTTATGTACAGTGTCATACACTACTTTATCTACTTTCATACTATAATACGTAAAACAATATTGCAAATAAAACGCTGAATATAACAACAAATTTTTAAATGTCAAATGTTGGCGCCAAGGTGCAAATATCGATTGCGCATGCGTGTTGCGTCGTCACGGACTCGTTCATTGAAACCTTTTTAAAGTAGAGGTTCAACCTCCTTGGTCCAGATGGAGGTTGTATAGGTGTATCGTTATGATAAAAAAGTTATATTATGTTACAGGTGTCCATACAAGACCTGTATCGTAATGAAACTTTTTTTTTATTATTTTTGGCCTGTACGTAATGTTTGTCATAAGCATTTTGTTTTCAGTTTTAGAATCTTTGTATTATAGTATTAGAGTAGATAAAATACATAAATAAGTAGGTAACTAGACGAAAATGATTATAACCATTCAGGTGCTCTTTCTTCAAACATACCTGTAATAAATAATAACATATTATAAGATTGGAACCTGACACCTTTGGCGACGAAGGTAGTATGAATATTTTTAAATACTTATTACTGCCTTAATTTATTTTTTCCACCTGAAAAGTACAACTTTTAGTGCAATAGTAGCCATCCTGCCTTTCCCATCGACGGTCCTGGATTCGATTCCCAGAAGGTGGAAATGTTTGTATGATGAATACGAGCATTTGTACCTGAGTCATGGGTATTTATATATTTCTATAAATATTACTTATTTATGTTTGTCTAGCATCCATAACACAAGCCTTACAGTTCTTACTTTGGGCTAGGCAAATTGATGTGTTCGTAAGAAATTTACGACATTTTCTGACGAAAATCATTTAAGACATAATATTATTAAAGCATCTTGAATGGTGTGTATAAATATTAGACGATTGAGCTTGCAATTACATGGTGGGTGATGACCCCTTTTCTCTTAGCTGCATACATGCTTACGGAAGATCCGTGCCTCAGCAGTGAGTATGATAATGGTAATTTTTATTAGCAAAAATAATGTACACATAAATGGCAAAAAAAAAGTTTCCATATATTCTGTCGAATGTTTCGACTTATAAATATTTCAGTAATGTAGCTAATATCATAAACATTTTTATTAATTCCTGAATACAAAACTATTAAATTTAATTAAAATGTTATAATTTATATTATTATCTTAAAAACTCAATGTAGCAAAATTCTTATTTTATTCAGTGCCAACTGTTGCATTCTAAGTCATTACTTTATTAATAAAATGATCAATAATATTAAATTGCTAGAATCTATCCTTCAATCTAAGACTAAACAGTCTCAAATTCCAAGTCAAACCTAAGTTGTTTTAGACAATTTTGGTCACTTTTTATATTTGAAATCAAAATTACTTTTACAACTACTCCGATAAACGAATCGCATCATTTAAATAACGAAAGCAAATCAATTTAAAAAATCTTTAGTCCGTATTTATTTCGTAGCGGGAATAATATAATATCAAAACAGGTAAATATTTGATGCGCGCATCCGCAGTTCCCGAGCGGTAAGCCCAGTGCATTACGCGTCCATGTTTTATTTATTCGTCTGGGTCTGAAGTGGCTGCATTAGAGTAGATTCGCCTCTCGCTTTTCCGTGTCGGACTTTTGACGTGGTTAATATTTTTGCTTATTTAACGTACAAGTATTACCATTACTGCGGGTGTGTACTTTGGTAGCTTCTGCCATGGACTTCGTCCGCGTGGAATTCTGAATTTATTATCTCCCTAGCTCCCTAGTTTTCAAAGATGCAACGAATCCAATGCGAATTAAGAGCGATTACTTCGCCTACGAAAAACCTACGAAAAAAGATGTAAGTACGTTTTATGAATTGGTCCCCAAATTTTAATTTTAACAGATTCTTTATATTTAACACTTGTATTACTTTTTCAGTTATATATAAGGCATAAAAGCAATCTCTTTGATCTCAATGAGATTGGTTTTACGTCTACGGAGCTCCCTGAATTAGGATATCAACTCTACTGGAGAAATAGTTACCTAAAACAAAGGAAACAAAGCTTCTAATTCTCTTTTGCTTCTGTTATTGGGTAGGAATTACAAAACAAAGGGATCGGAAAGTAATGTCAGAATCAGCAACGCGTTAGTGAAACCCCATCAATACAATGCTTATGTTTGTCAGTAAAATAGAATAGCGTTTAAATTAACTATACGTAGCAGAGATAATACAAAAGTAATATAAGAAAAAGTAAAAGGTAATATTAATAACATTCCAATTAAATAATATTATGGGATGCCATATTGTTCTGCTTAACAGTGAAATACATATTGAAATTAAAAAAAATAAGTAAAAGTCCCATAAAAAAAATTAAAGTAATATAATTATAGATTAGACTAAAAAATTATCTTCTCTGTTCGTCAGAAAGATGAAGGTTCGAATCTCGTCGGAGAAGGTTTTTTTTGGTTTACTTATCTTTAGCTTTTTCTATATTAAGGGTATTTGTATTGTACAAGCACTACAGACACATACCGTGTACGATGTTCCTTGACTGTAATAGCAATAGAAAACACTCGAATATAATTTATAACTTCTTTAATCTATTATGTTATAATATCAAAAACCAATGAATTTAGGTGAAGTAAGTACTATATAATTATCCCATGTTTTCATAAACAATACGGTACTATGGCGAATTTTTATTTTTACAAGTTAGGCCAGAGTTATCCCGTTATTTTAATCACGGCTAAATTCTTAGCTATTGCCGTATATCAATGTACTATTGCTTACCATCAATATAAAGTTAAAAAATCGAATGAAACACTTATTTAATGAGTCAATTGCTGAATTTAGTGTTTACAAATGGTAATTTGATAAGAGTTTTGTTCTAGAAATTCTTTAATCCAGCTTTAAAACCTCGTACAATTAATAAAGCGTCGTGTTTACCCTCATAAACAAAGGAAAGCACCTAATTTCACTCGTACCCTCATTAATAAAATGAATTCACCTGAAAGCCTACTGATCGTCTGTTTTATAAGCCACAATTATCAAACGGTTTTTTATTTTAAGCACATAATGCTGTCATTATTTAAAACGCGATGATGGTTAAAACTTGATACAGACAAAGCTTTAAGCTTTCATAGTTATAGTATTATTAAATACTTGTAGTTGAACAACAAACACATTTTAGATGGACAAAATAACAGAAACGTAAAAAAGAAAAAATATATCAAATCAAAGATATTTTTTGTTATTTAAGTATTTAACAGCTAAATTTTCAATATTTGAATATTTTTGAATAGATGAAATTTAACCCACAACTTCTCTCAATCCGAGCTATTGCTCGTTCAATTGAGCTGCCCAGCCGATAACTTTAATTAAAATTAAAGATAATTTTTTACATAAAAAATAAAAAAATATTTATTATTTTATAGTATTTTTTTAATAGTTTGTTATAAGGATTTAGCGTTTTCAAATAGTAGCTCAATGAAGCTCAAATTGGAGCGCAGTGATAAACGCGCCCAGCTTCGATTAGACTGAATAAGCAGACGTCATCTCCTCAAATTATCATCCAAATAAGCCGTAGCCTGCTAAATATTGACTATGTAAACCAAATTCATTTGGTTCATTATTATTTTTAAATTACAAAAATAATGGTCTTTTCACTAAATGTTAAAGATATTAATACTTTTTGCTACTTATTCGGCCACTTAGCATTTTATATATATTCGATATGCTTTGGAAGTCACCACAAATTGAGGGGTGTGATTTTTTCATTCACCTCGTACTAACTTTAAATGTTAACTACACACTTTAATATTCTAAATTTTAATACTACTCTCAAACAATATGATAATTTTCGATTGTATTGTGTAAAAAAGAAATAAATTCTGGAAAAACTTTAGCTCATAAATTATATTTTGATGTGGCCCATCAAAAACTCATTTCCCGTGAAAACAAAGGTAGCAAGAAAATTTCTAATTTTTACCAATCTAAATCCAATTACTTACACCCCTATTGCTTTCTAGGAAAGCGTGTTATTTATCTATAACTCAGCCGAGTTGTGTATACTTATAATTGTTAAGGGGTGGTGCAACTAGTGGCGTTCATAAATTACCAGGGTTATAGTTTCAGGTCGATTGTCACGCAACCAGTCTACGGTGACATATCCAAGTTATTATTGATTGTTTGGGGTAAAACTAGAAACCGAAATTTTCCATACAATTTCTAACTTAGTAGAAACTTTTGCTGTACTATCGAATTAAAGTATAAATTTCAAGTTGATAATATCAAATAATGTCGTGTCATTAAAAACAATTTTATAATTTGATGATATTTTCCACAGTTCAAAGCTTTGTGTAACATAATATTCAAATAAAAGTCACGACATAGTACCTCTCATAAATGTTTTTGAGAAGTTAGAATATTTTTCTAAGATATTGAGAATAAAAACATAATAGGGACGTCATAAGAGCAAGAGCAAAGAGAGTTTCCAACGCAGAAAAGCAGTGCAACATAGAAACTGTAATAAAAGAAATATGCGAAAATATTATTATGAAGTGATTTTAGTAATCCCCGACAATATTGATGTGTAACATCTTTCCTCTCGCTTTCCTGCAATTGGTGGGAGTGATTTCGTGAGATGGGACGGAAGTGTGTAACAGGAAGTCGCGAAAGCGCGCGCTATTCGATTTGACGAATGAGCGCGCGGTTTTTGAATTGGGATGATGACTGAATTTTAATTTTCACGTCTCGTCATAATATATTAAAATACCGTAGAAAGAGATACCATCCTGTGAAATCAGAATTAAAATCTGCTTAGAAATACATTAGATACAAGCATTTTAAGTGGTTCATTTGGAAGTGATTAGACAGAGAGATCCGACATCAACAGTGACGTCACTCTTTAGTACGGCCATATAAACTCCATGTAAATTTCCGTTTTGCTAGAGAGAGATGGAGCAAAATATTCAATACCTTATATCTTGCTTGTTTTTTAAGTTATTCGAAAACCGATTTTTTTCTGTCTGTTTATTATAGAAATGAGCTTCTATTAAAGCAAAAAAAAAATTTTTTGTCATCTAGCCTATTGACGGTCAGATAGTACCAACCAATTTTCCGAGAGCTCGGTACTGTCAGCCATCAGCTGTGCTCTTAAGTTACAGTGTTGTAAGTGTAAATACGGTGTATAAAGTTTGCTGTTATATAAATCAACTTATATACTTCAACTACATAAATAAACATTGACTGTTGATAATAAGTCTCAATAAAGTGCAGATCATTGAAAAAAATTCAAGTAATCTAAAATCTAAGAACACAAATTTGATGTTTGTGTGTTTGTCTGTCCGCTCTTTTTCCCGCTCTTTTCCATTGTATCAATTAACGTTACCATAGCAACGCGTTACCGGGTCAGCTAGTAATAAATAATTATTCGAATAAAGTATTTCAGTATTTAGCTTTTTTAAATTTTTAGGTTAATATCTGTCACTGCTTAAACAAAATCTTTTATGAAATTAGTCTTTTTTATGGTCTTACGAATAAAATATTTCAGTATTTAGCTTTTTTAAATTTTCAGGTTATTATGCTTATTACTAAGGTAAGATGTCAAATGTTACACATCATTTGCGACTACTGTAAGGCTCGCTCCTTTTTTACATTATGACGTCTCAGTGATTTTTATATAGCTTAATGATAACATTGTTATTATTAAGCTGTGTTTTGTCCAGCACCAATTATTTACCTTTAAGCATGCCGTAAAAGGAGACTAATGACACTGGAAGTAATCCTCATACACCTTCCGTAGACCATCAAATATGCGACAGCATATTCCGAATTTATAAAATTTCACTGCAATCCTCAACCCGCCTGCCAATCGTGGGAATATGGATTTATTATTTATCATCATTTTTTGGGAGCGGCTTCTGACCAGCAGTCGACTTTGTTCGGCTGAGTCGATGAGTAACATAGTAACAACCAACATCGACTATAGGTAATCAACAAACATAAATTAAAGCTCTCCAAAACAATTTGCACAAACACTAAGTCACAAATAAACGTGCAATTATTCGAACCAGCCGTTGTTTAGTTTGTCTAAGTCTTAGCTTAATTGCTCGCTGGTTCTGCACTGAATCAGTTGCTGTCTAGCTTTGCCTGTAATTGTTGTCTGTCTGATTTGGCTGTTTCTTGGGTTACAAATAACAACCTTTACTAAGCAAAGCCGTCAATTGAAACCGACCGGCTGATATCCAATCTTGAAAAGCGGTTAAAACGGAACGTTGCATGCAACTTTGCAAAACTTTCACACAGTAAATTGACCATAAAATATAATCAATTTATTTCTGTGTATACACACGGTTACATCTTTTGTAGGAAAATGGTTGTTCTTTTATAAGAATCACCTTTTTTGACACTTTATTTTCTTCAAAAGAACCTTTGTGTAAAGAAAGATTTATGTTGGTTTTAGACCTTCAGATAGTTTTTACATTCTTAGATAAAAGAATAACTAATTTTCTTAAGTAATGGAAACATCCATATATAAAAAAAATCCCTGTCACAGTGTTTGACCGCGATGAACTCCGAAAGTCAATCAATCAATCAATCAATCAAAATATTTATTTGCATAGAATATGGGTACAGAAAAGATGACTTCAAATAAGAATTAACGCCACATCTAACCCTCACGGGTGTGCAAATTTAGAAAACAAAGATATTTAAGCCAAATTAATGGTATCAATTTATAAAAACATAAAAAGCAAACAATTAATTTATATAAAAATAATTATAGATTTCAGTTTATAAATAAAATTAAATTATACATGCCATAGGAAATTAAATGTACAAAAATTTTAGCGATTAATTACATTATACTTTGTCATTGATATATTCGTCAATCGAGTAATATGCTTTGTCAACTAGAAATTTATGTAATTGTGACTTAAAAATGTGAGTCACCTTAATTTCTTTTAAAAATTTCGGTAAT
Organism: Calamotropha paludella; assembly: GCA_927399485.1. Classification (NCBI taxonomy): domain Eukaryota; kingdom Metazoa; phylum Arthropoda; class Insecta; order Lepidoptera; family Crambidae; genus Calamotropha; species Calamotropha paludella. The sequence goes on along the minus strand of OV656815.1, from coordinate 11,523,869 downwards.
TTATTATATACTTTAACACCCATAGAGAAAACACTCTTGCTAAAAACACTAGTGTTGTGTCTATCACACCGCAATCTATGTTGATGCCTCTTACTGTTTAGAACTTTATAGTTGCTAATGTTTTCTTTCACAAATATAGCTAACTCGCAGATATATAACGAAGGAAGTGTAAGTAGTTGAAGGTCTATAAAGTGCGGTTTGCAGGAATCTGTTTGTTTTAGCTGACACATAGACCGTATGCACTTTTTTTGTGCCTTAAACGCTAGCTCCTTATTTGTGGAGTTTCCCCAAAATAGGATACCATATCTGATCGTGGAGCCCACGTAAGCGTGATATGCACTTAGGAGCGCCTGTTTGTTTGCTACTTTTTGAAGCAAGTAAAGAGCATACGAAAACCTACCTAGTTTAAGGCATATGTGTTCTATATGCTTTTTCCAGGATAGACTAGCGTCGATATAGATGCCCAGGAACCTAGTGCATTGGATCTGTTTTATTTGGCAGTTGTCATAAACTATATTTAGAGGGTCAAATTTACTATTTTTATTTTGAAATGTCATTATGTAAGTTTTGTCGATATTAATTTTCAAGTTATTACATTCCAACCAGTCTATTATAGATGTCAAAGAATCATTTATGCTACTTTCATAATTGCTATTTTTGTTGTCAGTAAAAATTGCAGTACTGTCGTCTGCAAAAAGAGTCATAGGATAGTCAATAGCTTTTGGGAGGTCGTTAATATATATGAGAAATAGCAATGGCCCTAAAATACTACCCTGCGGTACTCCGTAACGTACAGTCCTAAATGACGATAAATGTTTGTGTTCCTCGCCAGTTTTTAAGTCTAACCTGCTTATTTCAGTTTGTTGTTTTCGTTCCGTTAAGTACGATTTGATTAAATTCAATGCAGTTCCTCTTATTCCGTACAATTCTAGTTTACGCAGTAGTATGTTGTGATTAACGCGATCGAATGCCTTTGTCATGTCCATGTATAGGGCTGTAACTCTTTTTCTATTGTCCAAACTAGATAAAATTTCTTTTAAGAAATTTAATATCGCCATATCAGTAGATTTCTTTTTTCTAAAACCTGTTTGTTCCGCAACGATAATATTGTTTCGTTCTAAATAACACTCTAGAATTTCATAGTACACCTTTTCAAATATTTTGGCAAAAATAGAGAGTAAAGCAATTGGTCTGTAATTACAAATGTCATCTTTTTTTTCTTTTTTTAATATTGGAATAATGGTCGATATTTTTAACTTGTTGGGAAAAACCCCTGTCTCGATACTTAGATTAATTATGTGACTTAATAGTGGTGCTATGTACTTATTTACAGTTTTTACAATTTTTGTACTGATGTCATCATAACCAGTACTAGACGTAGATTTAAGATTTTTTATAATTTGTTCAATTGTAAATTTGTCAGTAGGTGCCATGAAGCATGAATTTGATTGTGCATATTGTATGTAGTTTGTTGATTTATGTAAATCACATTTAGTGTCTTGGTTTATTTCATCAACAAAATAGTCATTGAAGGCTTGTGCCATTTCTCTAGGGTGAGTAATTAATTGATTTTTATGTTTTATTTGACTGATTTCTTGTCTAATTTTTACAAATTTGTCTCTATTTATAATATCCCACACAGCTTTAGATTTATTAGTTGCATTAATTATGTGATAGTTATTCTGCGATTTCTGAGTTTGTTTAATTACAGATTTCAACCTCCTACTGTATTCTTTGAATACCTTCCTATTGTAATCGCTTGATGAGTATCTGAACTTCCATAAGAGCTGTCGTTTTCGGTTTGCACACAATTTGATTCCTTTGCTGAGCCATTTCGGACGTTTATAAATTGGTATTTTGATTTTGAGAATGGGAAAACACAGATCATAGAACATTTTGAAAATATCATAGAATAAATTGTATGCTTCCTCTGGATTGTCGCTACTATAAATATCATTAAATGTGAGATTTTGTAATACATTTTTAAATTTTTCGATGTTTTCAATGGAGTAATCTCGTTTAAATTTAAAATAGTGCTTCATGTAGTAACCTTTTTTTACAGGGCATTTTAAAATTTGAGCAGTATGGTCTGATAATGCTTGTTCTATTACAACCGCTTGACATCCTTTTATATTATGTGCAAAATTATCTAGACAGGTCTTGCTACTGAGCCGAGTGGGTTCATTGATGGATAAATTTAAGTTAAAACCTAGTAGGATGTATTCAAATTGTTGAGACGTGGGAGTGCATTTTAATCGGTCAATGTTGAAATCACCGCTTAAAATCACCTTTTTATTTTTATTACATATTTTATGTAAGAGTTCCTCAAGTTTTCCGAAAAACTTCTCCACTATAGATAAATTAGTTTTTGGTGACCTATAAATACATATTATTATAAGGTTATGTTCGGTTAACTCTACTGCGCAGCATTCAAAAATATTGGCGACACTGAACGAAATTAGTTCGTGTAGAACTTTGTATTTATGTTGATTATACACAAGAATGCATGATCCGCCGTTTCTAGTTGATCTATGAAAGCTAGTTGCTAATGTGTAACCAGGAATCGAAATCTTGTCACTTTCAATCATATTATGTTCGGTTACACACACAATATCGATAAATTTATTTTTATTTTTTAATTCATCTAGGTACATTATGAGTTCATCAGCTTTGGTGACCAGACCATTGATATTTTGATGAAGAATATTTATATAATTATAAAAGAAAAAGTTGATTCTTAGAGATCCCAGTATGATTTTTAATTGGTGTAGATATTGAAACATCGTCATTGTTAGAATTATTAGAATTAATGTCAAAGCCGTTTCGTTCAGTCTGAGTACATTGGTCAGTCATAGTTATGTAAATAATATTAGTAGCTTTGGATTTTAATTCATTGTAATAATTTATTTGGCTAATATAATCTAAACGCAATATGTCCCTAAGTATGTGTCCGCATAAATGTCGTTTAAATTTTCTTCCCTTCGGTATATATCTACTAAGTCCCATATCAATAAAACAGGTCTGATCAAATATCTCACAAGTGCATTTAAGTTCGTAATTTAGTTTTTTAACATGAAGTGATTGATTGAAAGCAATCTCACAAACAATGACATTCGTATTTTTTAACTCGGTGAGCCATTTGTTAAGGTTCGTCCGCAATTCATATGGGTTCGTTTCATTGGAGCCACGCAACAAAATAATATAGTCCTGTTTATTCAAGTTCTTCAGGCTCTCTTTTTGGGAGTCAAGGATATGATTTAGTTTCGCGCCTGGCTTCAGAAAGCTGGTAACTTGGTATTTATTTCCTACAGCACTTTGCAAGGTCTGCCGAAGACGATTACCTTGTTGATCTGCAATTATTATGATTCGTCTCTTTTTCTTCCTTAGTGGATTTCTCAATCGAAAATCTTGCGTAGTTCGTTTTTAGCTGATCAATGTTACTGTATTGTTTAATTCTGTCCGTGTCTGTTGTATAATAATTAGTGGGAATAATGGATTCTACTGTGTTTTTAGGAGAAAAGGTCATGTCAAGGACTTTTTTTTGTTTTTTGTCGTTCTGTTTTATCATGTTTGTTTCATCATAAGTGTTGTGTGACTTTAGTTTAGTCAAAGAAGTGGCCTTATATCTGTTTGAAATTTTAGCTGGAGTGCTCGAGGCACTACTTAACTGTATTTTTTGTGACATCTTCTTCCTTAGCGATAGTGGTGTATTAGTACAATTTTTATCTGCAACGCCAAGTTTTTTATACAGCTCAATAATTTTATTGGATTTTTCTAACTCTTTGTTCAATTTAGTATTCTCGAGATTTAAATTTTCAATTTCTTGATTAGCTGACTGTAAGTTCTCTTCTAGATTAAATATTTTATCTTGTAGTTCACTGATGTTTAATACTTCACCTAATGAAGAGTTTGGTAGGCTTAACATTGTTGTATCTGTAAGTACTAATCCGATTATGATATATATTTTATTTATTGCGACTTAGGACATAGGACAGGTTTTAATTTAATTTATAATAACACAGCAACGTGCGGCCCGGTCAGTTAGTACTACATAAATCATTTTGTCTTCAAAGCACCCTTAATTAATTAAGTACAAGTAGGTAATTGTTGGGCATTCTGAAGCTGTTTTTACGACAGTGATCCAACGGCAGTAAGCAGTTGCATTAAAAGAAATAGGCAAAATTATATTACAATTTCAACTGCTGTTCAAACTATTAAATAACCTACTATATCATAAAATAAACATAAAAGTTACCTTCGAACATGCAAAAATCAGAAATATAATATGTTTTTATTTTTTATTTGTAAATATAGACAGAACAATAAATACACATGTTTCCAAACCAGATAACTAAACATCTCTTTGCATTATTTCTGTCAGTCTGTTTCGAAGGAACTTGCGTTTTCAAGTGAACAAAACTCAGTAACATAGCCTTTGTAGTGAATGAGTTATGATTTAATTCGTTCAGTTGTGGATATATTGTCTGATTTAACTTTGGACGTGTTATGTAGTAGTCGCAATTAAAGTCAGCCAGTGCTTTGTTCCCTGCTGTTGGATTTTAAACTTATTTTAACGGGTCTTCCTATTTAACGTAACTTCGTCTCTTTAACAAGGCAACTTTTTATTAAGTAATTTACTAAAACTAAACTTTTGGTTTGCAAATGAAAGAGTTCATGTTTCACTTAGCTTGTGCTAAAATATACACATGAGCCCGAGATTAAACTTTATAAATATGTGGTTCAACTAGCTATCCACTTTATTAATATTATATAATTAAGATATAACTGCATCAAATGATTGCTTAAAATTACTTATACCAGAAGCGATTTTACTTTACTACATGGATCTCTTTGCCATTAATATAAATACGAAAATAATGCGTATATTCTATTTATTACATTGAGATTGCATGTGTATTATAACCTTCAATTAAATCCCTTATAATAACAAACTAAGTAATTGAAATGTTTTAAATCACTCATCTTACGGTTGCTTAAAATTTTTTTCTATAATATTAAGAATTTTATCACGTTAACTACATACTATTTTAGATTATTAAATGCTCAACTAAAGAAAACAGTCTATGAAACTTGCCTAACACAAAGAGAAAGTAGGATAGCTGTTTATTCTAGTAAATGGCTGCTTTACCTAAATGTATCGGTATTTTATCGCAGCTTTTAAGTGCAGTAACACCAGGTTATCGGTAATACAACTTTCACGCGTGTGACTTGCGCAAACGCCAATTGTGTCTTCATTCGGTGTGCTGTTTGAAGTACCACTTAGTGACTCACCCGCCTACACTTTGACTCCTAAGGTGTTTTGTCAGCTTAAACTTTAAGCAATAACGTGTCGAGGTATTAACGCTATCAATCTGCGAAATGGGATTTCTTTGCTTTCGTCCCACTCGTTAATTAAAGAGATCTAAAAAAAGTCTATATGTATGTCGGTATATCTGTAATAAACACTACACTGAATTTAATGGTAAGCATAAAATTTTAACACATAATTACTATGCGTATAAATTTGACATGAGTACAAATGAAATGACGCGCTTATACCGAATGTCTTAATTCCACGACGAACGACAGAACGGTCTTTATTTGAGTATGGAGGAACACGGCGAACAATTTATGTGTGCGCACTTCACTGTAGGGTGTAATTTTATGTTTATTTACAGGATGTTTTGCACTTACAATCCTAAAAAGAGTGAATAGCTACTATTTATGCAATCGTATAACATTCAGTCTGGTCACTTGGCATTTTTTTTTTTAATCTATATTAAATGGTACAACTGGTCCAATGTTTTTAATAATACATGCCATCATGGACTAAAATAATATTTCACTTTGGACTACGAGAGTCACACTGCGGTTTTCGTTAAAAAAATAAAATATCACAACCAAGTAGTGATTTTTAGATTATATAATAATTTTCTGCGATTGTATGTCAGACACTTTTTACCATACTCGGAATTATATTACTAAAACCAGATATGTTTCCACTGTCGAAATAGGCCTTCAGTATGAATGAAAACACCTTAGGGAGAATATACATAAACCTTAACCCTCTCTGGAAGACCAAGTATGGATTGGTAGTAGATCTTTATGTAGTACTAGCGGACCCAAGTGACGTTCTACTGTCCAATTGCATCGCTATCTACCGAGTCCAATTGTAAACCTAAAATACTAAATCATCTAGGGACAGACTCAAACACACACAAAAAAATCCTTAAAGGTCGGACCGCAAAATGTCAAGCATCTTCCAAATTATAGTCTTTACTGTCATCTACAACAGCCTGCCAAACGTGGAGATTATGGCACTCCCCCAATTTTTTTAGAGACTGGAGGGATAGCTGCAGGGATCCAGCGGCAGACGTCTCGCGGTTGAGTTGTGATATAATTCAACGTGCATTTGCTTGTGCTCGCCCGCTATCTCAAAATAAAATAATTTGTGTCCATAGCTAATGCTTTTGAATTGGTTACTACATAAACACGATAATGATCCTAGTCCTGAAGTACTATACATGATTAAGCTCCATTTATTTATTTAAAATATTTAAAAAAATCAGAATTTCCCAAGCTATGGTAAAATTAGCACCCCACCTATCACCCCAAAGACTGAATAAAATTAAATCCCGTAGAGATGTTGGCGTGTCATCGGAGGCGTGTTCCCGAAGTTTATGGCGCGAGTGACGCAGGCCGTCCGCTGCATTTGCGCCGTTTCATTAGCGCATGTTATAGGGTTGGCAATCCTAAATGTGAGTTAGGATGACGGTAGAGACTCTGCCTTCTAGAGAAAAGGTCGTGAATTCGAGTCCCGTTTCCGAATCAGGTTGTAACATATTTATATATCCTATCCAATATGTAGTATCCATAGTACAAATTTGGCTTATATCGGGATTAAATCATTTGTGTGAGTTATAAGAAATATAAATGTATTACGAAAACACTAATTAATTATATTCGAAAGGCGGTAAGGTGATGAAGTTGTTGGAGGTGATGAAGTTGATAAACTTGACATGAACGCAGCCTATGACACTTTTTTGTCCGTGAGAGCGATTTTCCGAGATAATCCTCTCACCATAAATAAAAATTAGGTTTTTATTTTAAAACCTTTCTTACCTAAAAGCCTTATTTAATATAATTTTTATTCTTTAAAAAGCCTTGAACAAATGCTTTTTAAAAACAAAATCATGACGATGAAACGAGTTCATTAGAGAAAAAGAAAGGAACGTTGTTCAAAAAAGGAAGGAAGATTTTAGATTAAATATACCTAGACTGGTGACATCCTTAAACCGTGTGAATGTAAGGAAATGCGGGGGTGTGCGCGTGATTCATTGCATCGTCGCTATAGTTAAAGTTTATTTTTGGACGAGGTGCCAATAATGGTTGCTTGGTCGCTGTAATTATTGCATCTTCTTTCATTATTTATAAGACCGAGTGAGAACAAATTTTAAAATGTTTAATATACAGGGTAACAGTTTTTATTTCCAAAAAATGCATACTCATATTCATCGTATATAATGACAGCACATGTTATTGTGTTTTCATTAGTTAGAATGTTCAATGGCTATTGATATTTTAATGGTGATCTCACAAGAAAATCATATTAATATATATTCAAAAACTAAATAACCACCCATTTCACACATGGTCTCCTATTTTAAAATCTTAGACAGAATACCTAGCTTCAGTTTCCGTTAATAGTCTATATCCACCTTGTAATGTAAAAAAGCAAAAATATTTCAAACATCAAAGAACCTAATTAGGATTAAGTACAATAATTAAGACCTTAAATAACAAGAAGATCTTTTCTTAAAAATAAATACTAATGGGACAATTTTGGTTTTATTTATAATGGTTGGACTTGGTGACTCAGAAACAGTGTCAAAAATGTAACGAAAAATCTATCATCTGGTTATGACGACCCAGCTTTAGTAAACCTAAAGAATTTCTAATGTGTTTGTAGCTTTGACATTAATCTTACTAATGTCTTCTATATTTCAATTTCTTATGCATCCATATTTTATTTTGTTTATGATTTTCTTTACATAATTTTAGGCAGCGCCTGTCTGACGTCTACCACACTCTTCATACCACCGTCAGCTTTAAGCCTCGTAGCTTATTTGAAAGTTGTCAACATAATATCAAAGGTTTACTGGTAGAGAATGCTAGTGACATAAAGTCCGCATGTGGTACAAATTTTATATTAACAGTCAATAAAGCTTTAAAAAAAATTAATAATCAGCTTAATAATGTCCCCACTAATGGGATACTAGCTTTCTCTAGTATTAAAACAGCGTAGGAAGAATAGACCCATGCGAACTGGTGGGTGTTGACGACTGAGTATACAGCCGCCGTCACCGACTTAAAGTACCTTCCGAAGCACAAAGGAGTTCGGAATAATATAAATATTTTTTATTTCAAATTAATAATCAAATTTTGATTGTTGTCCAAGCGAAAGTTCCTCCGCGATCTTAACCTAAAATCACTAACCACTGCGTCATTACGCTCTATAGTGACATTAACTTTTGAAGACTCCGATTTAAGGGGTAAATTTTGTGAGTTAAAATTAGGCGGAAGACTTTACTTGTTTAATATCTTTACCAACAATCCCAAGAATTACATATTGTTTAAAATTTTATACATCTCCTCTCGTCCATCCCATCGAATCTCAGCACTATCTATACTAAAATGTCCATATTATTCGTAACCTATGAATACTGATTCAATTTTAAAAAGTCACTACTCTTCTATCCAATATTTTGACAAACACAAATATATCATGGGGGAAAGTGTTTATCGCTTTACTCTGAAAATGCTTATCTTAACTTCACAGAGAATGAAATAAAAACGTCAATACTGGATCATTTTGTTATCTCACTCGTAAACAATGTCGGATAACGTTTGTACTCTCCGTCAATAAAAAAACAATATGTCTTTTTACGTCAACCGATAGTATATGGGAATATAATTAACTTTACGTAGATAATTTTGGGCCGCTTCCTCTATTACTTTGTTATCGAGGGTCGCTATGAAAGCAAATGCTATAGATATAATAAATCACTGACGACTTTTTTAATTCCATTAAAACAAAGATAATGACATGAATTGTTGAGGGTTCCTTTATTCATATATTCAAACCGATGTTTTATAACTACTTAGAAATAGGAATTTAGAATATATAATATATTATACTTGTCTATCTCTTGAATACAATCAATGGACTACGGTTGTTTCTGTGCGTTAAAAATCTCCAAGTTTTGTCGTTTCAAATCATTCGATTACGTTTTTTTTATATGAAGTTTAAATTCTTAATATAAATCTATTCACGCTAGCCCTTGCTTTGCTCATTAGAGGATAAAAATTAGTTAGTTAATAAACTCATGCTTATTTAGTTCTTATGCGTGACTTTGATTGGAAAAAAAGTTGTTTGTAGTTACTATGTAATTAGTATATTTATTACACTAACAACACAAACTAATGCAATTAGCATCCTGGGAAAAGCACGTATGATCATCGTTTGGTGCAACTTTTCATTTGAGAACCCCACACGGACAGACAAAACCCATTAGGCCAGTGATAATGCACTTCGCCGAGGTATTGTTTCGTGTTGCCAGCTATGGGTACCTATTAATAAACCAATAGAACTATGTACCATAATTGGTTACGTTTCATAACTTTTTCTTTACTTTATTTTTACGAATACTATAACTAATGCAAAGGATATTCATTATGTATCATTAATCCGAAGTGATACCTAGCATGTTAGGAATCTTTAATTAGGGTGGGTACATCAAAAAAGAAATATACTTTTATAAATATGCATAAGTATTTAAAAAAAGTCAATATGCTTAACAAGACTATCTAAAAGCTCATTTTCTTGATGTCTTAAGTACAAACTAAAACCAATCCCCACTATATAACAAATATGCAGCAACGATGCAACAATGTAATTACAGTAAAGATACATTTTAATTTTCTACCAGTTTAAGAATACACCCTCAGGTATTGTTTAGTGTTGCCAGAATGAACAAAGCCGGGTTCCCGTCTCATCTGCGCACCTATTACGATCCATTGTCGAGGCTTGTAGGAAATTAAAATGCAGTATTGTCTGTTCTCAAATGCCTCGGGAAAGGGGTATTGTTCTACGTGGATGATACGAACGCCTTAAATAGTTCTATTTACCATTCGATATCTTAACGATGTTGCCTATTTAGGTTATTGCCACGATCTATTACCCTGTTTATTTCTAAGAGCAAATTCTTATAGGAGAATGTGGATGGTACATCGATTAACGTATTCGGCCTGCGACAGAAGGTACGTAATGCTTTTGAACCCGGTTGCGTATGCAGTCGATAGCAGCCATCAATCCTAAATGGGTTCACATGGTGGGTTGTGGCTATGACCCATTCTCCTCATTGTGATAACACATAGTGAGGATCTTAGGAACAGTGAGGTTGACGATGATTATGATGTAAGGAATAGTAAATCCCAATTCTATTGAATGGTATTTACGATTTTGATGTAAATACTACTAATGTAATACATGATACAATACTAGATAAATCGACACGGCTTACAAGTTAATCTCAGGCGCCTGAGACAGTCCCACCTGGGAATAACTTGATAGCAGATAGATAGTAACTCCGTGGTCGAGTGAATCGCATACCAGTTTTCATGGTAACACGGATCATGGTAACATGGTACCATTTTATTTTGACTCCAGTCTGACTTTAGTGGTATCGTCATTGTTTCTGAATTCCATAAGTGTTTTATCCAATTAACTTGGGTTCAGAACAATGTATGTCATGTTGCTTTATATATATTTAAATATATTGAAATTGGCACAAACTATACTACTTGGATCCCAAGCTACGTATTGAGTTCAGTTAATACAAAGCGTGGAAGTACGTGGTGTGCGCTACGAACCAAACAAAGTAAATCGTAATGGCGTAACGCTACCACATTCAAATATCGAATGTCATTAAAATCGAAGTCGAAGGTATCACAATATCCAATGGTTCGTTTTCATCATTGTATTCATCTTTTTGTATTTTGTTTAAATTTTGTTGGAGGTAATTTTACAAAAACTAATATAAAATTAAACAAGGACATAATACGCTTTGAGCGGTAAGACCATTCCCACGACTGTATCTATTTTATTATTTTTGGTTTTTAGTACATTTATCTTAAACATTGCAATGTATGTTTAACATAAAACCGTTTAACTTAAAAAGTTTTGTTTTTACCTATTTTTATTAGTACATTTATCTTAAACATTGCAATGTATGTTTAACATAAAACCGTTTAACTTAAAAAGTTTTTTAACTATTTTTATTTTCTAGTTTTTAGTTTTTATTTCGCATTCTGTTTAATTCATTTAGTGCTTGGATCTTGGATTGGAGTGCGGATCAGCAGGATATTGTGCCAATATTTTCGAACGATATGAAAAGCGACCAGCAGAGCACCCCAACTATGATTTTAACAATATGTGTCTCATAGAATTTGCGATGTTATTTGAGCCACACTACACAAAACCGCCAGTTATAAATGAAGAGAGCATCGATACCGATGCTTATGCACCACACGAGCAAACAACAAGAAGGCGTCTTATAACTTTAACAGACAACACCAAAATTACTATTAGAAACACGCCAGATGTAGTACGGGTACCTAACTTCATAGCAGCTTCTGATCCACAGTCATATTATTACAGTTTACTAATCCAGTATATGCCGTATCGCAATGAGGCCGAACTTTTAGGAGAATTTAATAGTGCCAGAGATGCGTTTCTCGCCAACGAAGAAAGTTTAAGACAAACAAACGCCTACTTGGAAATATATCGTGAACGTGACAGGCACCTTGAAAATGCATTCGCGCAAGTACACGCATTTCAGATACTGGAACACGCAGAACCGGTGGAACTAGACCATGAAGAAGAAATTCCCCCATTGCCAATGAATGAAGACCAGTTCTTACAGGCTAAGCAGTCTATGAATGCAGGACAAAGGGAATTTTTTACATTAGTTACCCAGTCCATACAAAATCAAATTTCAAGTGCTGAAGAACGTTTAAAAATATTCTTTACAGGAGGAGCTGGTGTGGGCAAGACTTTTCTATTAAAGTTATTACGAGACCAATTAATAGGTGCTACGCAAAGGATGCGGTTAAAGTCTGCTCACTAACAGGAGTTGCAGCTAGATTAATAAATGGAGCTACGATACACAGTACTTTAAAATTGCCTGTACAGAAAGACGCTCGCATAACAGGAATGTCACCACTGTCCGGAAACTATTTGCGAATAATGAGGCAACAATGGCATCAGAAAGAATTTTTGATTGTCGACGAGATTTCCATGGTGTCTTATCAAATGTTATGCATGATGGACGCTCGATTAAGGCAAATTAAGAACTGTGAAAATAAGTTTTTTGGAGGAGTAAACGTATTACTTTTCGGTGATCTTTTACAACTACCTCATATAAAACGATCAGGAACACCTGTTTTCAAACAGCCAGAACATCTCCAACCAGCTACACATCTCTGGCGTTTATTCACGCTGTGTGAATTAACTGAAAATATGCGTCAGCAAGGTCTGGTCACCTTGCTGACGCATATTATTTTATTGATATTTTGAATGCTTTGAGAGTCGGTGAGCTAACAACCCAACATTTTAGTATTTTAATGGGAAGACTTCTTCAAGACACGAGTGATGAGTTTGCAATAGACAAAGCGTTAAGGGTATACCCCACAAATCAACAAGTTAACGACCACAACTCTGCTGTATTGAATTTGTACAGAAATAATGGTGCTCGCATTTACAAAATAAAAGCGCAGGATCAGCTAGTACACGCCACACGAAATGCAGACAATGTGGATATAGCTACTATAATACCAGCTGATATCAACAAAACTGGGGGTTTACCAGCGGAACTAGAAATATTTGTGGGGGCAAAAGTCATGCTACGGTCCAATATTGACGTTTCAAAGGGATTAGTAAATAGCGCTATAGGCTACATCAACGAAATCGTTTGGCCTCAATTTCGTCGAACTCAGATGTATGCAACAGATGTACCTTCCGTCCGAATTGATTTCGCAAGAGACGGAGTACATCTTATACACCCGAAATCTAAGATGGCCGCCGCTACCAAATGGCTGATAACAATTTTTTATCAATCCCACCAATATGGGTATCAAATAAAAGGGCTTGACAAGAAGAATACAGTGCACTATACAACCTCAATATTTAAGATGGGCGCAGCCATATTGGTAGGATTGATAAAAAATTGTTATCAGCCATTTGGTAGCGGCGGCCATCTTAGATTTAAATTTTTCATAGTAAATTGTATTCTACTTGTTAAGACCTTTCATTTGATACCCATGTTGATGGGATTGATAAAACCTAAGTTATCCGCCATTTTGTAGAGGCCGCCATCTTGGATTTTAATTTTATATAATACATTGTATTCTACTGGTTGAGCACTTTCATTTGATACCCATATTGATGGGATTGATAAAACCTACGTTATCCGCCATTTTGTAGCGGCCGCCATCTTGGATTTCAATTTTTTATAGTATATTGTATTCTGCTTGTTGAGCCCTTTCATTTGATACCCATATTAATGGGATTGATAAAACCTACGTTATCCGCCATTTTGTAGCGGCGGCCATCTTGAATGTATAATGATAATGAATAAACATAATTGTATTGTCACCAAAACCCAAAGTGTATACAAAATTTCAGATTAATCGGTTGACGGGAAGAGGGTTAAATTTGAATTACTAAATTTGACCCAAGAATAAATAATAAAACAAACGGGGTGAGCTAAATAAAACCGTTTAATAAATAAAAGTTGTATTTATTTGTTCATTGAGATGGTCCCAGTGATCGAATTAATTGTTAAAGTAATAAGTTTAAGAAAAATGTATATAAAAGTATATCTAACCTCGTAAACTGACTTAGCAAAAGCCAGAAATTCAAAAGCCAGCCCAAAATTTCTGCTGCCTAAATTTATTTCCTTAATCATGCTTCTCAATTCTTCGCATTCAGCCCTTTGCACTCGAAGGAGTGACGACTTAGTCAATGTTTGGGACATAAACACTGTAAAATTTCATCTTCTCCCATGGGCTCGGATACAAAATTAGCTACATGATTCAGTAACTTTCTCCCCCCACAACCAAAGTTATCCCGTGTAATTTCCTTCTAGGCCAACTTATAAAACAACTTATAAAATGTGAGCTCCGCTCGGCAAAGTTTAAATTGTTGGCTTCTTTTTTCACTATCTTCGTACTGCACTCACTTTTTCCTATTTAAACTTTCTTATTTTTATTCGAAAAGAGCCTCTTTGGTCACAACTTCTCTATTGACTATATTTAATTGTTAGGGAACAGTGTTCAACATTTTCGGAACTGATATGGTATTGTATAGCAGATTTTAGAATTGTGTTATACTTTTAAAATACATTATTTGAAGGAATATGCTCTTTATATTTTAGAAACCTCACAGAATCGTTCAATAGTATACCATGAATTATTACAGAAACTTGTTTTGATAAATCGAATTTGCTTCAGACAATGTCTTTGCTGTTTTGTTGTATACACAAAGGTTTCACCATAGACTATGAGTAACAGTTGGACGTTCCTAAAGTGAGCAGAGAAGTCATAGGTCTTTCATACATACAATTTAATATAACAGATGTGTAAAAAAGCTTTAAACAATTACTTTTATAAATAATTTAAATAAATCTTAATAAAATCGGTTCAATTCATCTGAGATGTCACTATTTAGGTGCTCAAACAATAAACACAAAAGTCACATACTTACATCATTTTGGGTCAAAGTACGCGAAAACAATCCCGTTTTATCAACTTTCATTTAAACTTTAAAGTAACAAAAACACCTTAATACAATTTATCCACGGCGAATTTCCTTTCTTATAAAAGCGAGCCACACCTTAACTAAATAAATAAAATGTCCATCTTCTTTAGTACTCGCCAAGTTGCCATTCGATTGCTCTTACTTTAGTTGAGAGCACTCGAATTAAGCGGTCGAGAATCGAACACATTACCGCTGAGTTAAGGACGCTGGTGCGCTCGCGAATCGTTCCCGTTAATCTTTTTGTCCCCCAACAGCATGCAGTTCTTAGAAAGACAATTCAGATAAGTATTTATGGTGACTGCGCATTCTCTTATAACAAAATTAACATAAACTTCTCACTCAGTCAAAACAAACTCGAGCGTCATTTGTTACACGTTTGTTAAATGGCCGCGAACTGCCTCAGGCACAGTGCACATTACGTGGGGAAGAATAAAAATTTAAATAAAGACTCATAATTTTTAACCCTTCTGACCCCACACGAGTGTTACATACGAGATATGTTCATAATGTATATCTCTCTTCAAAGCACGCATTACTTGAATAGACGCTATCTCCATATCTTTGCATAAGGTATCGCCGTATGTGGAAATTCTGTGTGATGTGCCGAATAGTATCGCAATTTGTAAACACACCTTTGCCGTCAAAATTCGCCGGTCGCCATGGCAACACCCTCTGCGGTTCGGCCCTGCATTTGGAATTGTTTTGAAATTTCCGACAGAGCCTACTGCTTAATCTCATGTTAAAAGCAATAAAATAACTCAATATACGTAACATGGCAGAGAGTAACAACCAACAAAATGAAATGGTTTTGTTTAACAACATAATTTGAGAAATTTTAAATTGGAACATTTATAATAAATTGAAAGACCATATTGCCTAATTGGAAAATTAATTAACTCCGTCCCAAAAAATTACATGTAAAAAGATTTTAACGAGAACTGCGAAGTTCACACCATCTATACTACTGGGCTGCCATAATCATAAAGGGTTATATTACAACACACGTAATAAAAATAAAGCCTATCAGCGTCAGTCCAGTAGGCTTTTAATCTTACCTGCGGTGTACCAGGACACCATCAGCACTGAAGTGATATAGGAAACAAGGGACGGTAATTGCTCGTTAAAGTTCATGGACCGTGACTAGAGAGGGGGGAGGGGAGTGGAAAATATACCACACACCGGTACAAACGATGGCAATATATATAAAGCGAATTGTTATTGATATGTGGCTGATATCTGATATTTCGAAATTTGTGCAATAACAGAATGAATTAGTATGAATCGTTGCAACTTAATAGCCACTTGAGACTAAGAAATATCCAACGAACTCATTTTATGCTGAAGGTAAGCCTGATAGGCGTAGTTATTTCAGGAAATAATAAATTGTTAGATTCGTGAATTTTACCACGATATTCTAGGAAATGTAAAAAGAGAACTAGCTATGTTTAGGGTATCATTTCAATAATAAAATTTATATTTACTTTCATAAGTTGTTTTAAAAACCGCGATAAACTTTCTGTTAAAAATTTAAGATATACGAAATGAATGATAGTAATTGAAATATATTTAGGATCTTTTTTCCTGCAGTCAATGTGATCAACTTAAGGTTAACGTATTTCTTGTAATTACAACATTCTAATATCTCGCAGTTATAAATCTAGGAAAGAAATCACGAAAGAGATCACTCTTATCAGAATTTTTAATGTAGTATTATTGTAAATATCTTATAACTATACATACAACGAACTTAATGTCAAGAAAATTCGTTTACTGATATACTATTTCAGTGATTTGCACTTCCAATTCTTCCCACATTCTTTATTTCAATGCATACTTGACTCTTCTATTTTTCACTTATAACTCAAACACGATACGGACGTAAAAAACACATGACTGTATTTATGGCGCTCTATCGAAAATCCTTGCTCAGCACACAACGCAGTAAAACCCAATGCATGCAACGAGCTAAGCAAATTACCATTGCTCGTCAATCGCTTGCATCAGCGCAGTTAATTTTAAGTTTACATATAAAACACACCTCGAATAAGTGTGTGTTTTTAATATTTTACATAATACAGCTCGTAATTTGTAAAATATTTGACACACATAGAGTACTCGAAACAGTACTATATAAATTTCTCAATTTAGAATGGTGAATATACTCAATTAGAAAAAAAATAGATTATTTAATATAACTTATAGTATACTAGTACTACTACTAGTATATTAAGTTGCCATCTCTTTTTTTTATTAAGAATGGATTCGCTTTTGATCTCAATCAAGCCCGGGAACCAACAGGATCCACGATAGAACGAGCTAACCCAGAAGGAGCCTATTCACGTGACTCTGAATATGGACGGGTTCTCGGAAATACAGACGCAGGGAGAGAGTTTCACTCCTTTGCTATGCGCATTATGAAGAATGTTCAGAAGCGCTTGGTACGACAGCTAGGAATAGCAACCAAAAAAGGGTGGTAGAACGCAGTGCGTCTGGATGTCCGATGGAAAAAAGGAGATGGCGGTATGAGCGAAGCTTGCGTATATTAGTAATTGAGCTGTATAAAGAGTTTGAGAATTGAGCTGTATAAAAGCTGTCCCGGCGTGAAATATCGCTTGAACTTATTTAGGACGCCCAGCTTTTTAGGTGCAGTTTCAACCTTGGACTCAATTTTTGCACCGAAGTTGAGGTTTGAAGACAACTCCATGCCAAGAAGCTCGAGGCTGTCGGTCACAGTTACAGATTAACTAAGGAAATTAGGGGTGAGATGAAAGGAACTCCTTTTTGCCGTAAAAAGACACGCTTGTGTTTTGGAGGCGTTGACATTTACGAGGTTACTGTCACCCCACTGGGAAACGTAGCTTAACCTCTGGTTCGTTCGCTCAACCATGGCCTCTCTCATCAATATCACGTTGTCACCGCTGGCTTTTGTGTTGCTACACCTACATCTTTTTGAGTATGCAGACGAAAGTACTGTCGTCTGCATACTCAGGAAATCAGGAGTGCAACAGGAAAAGCGTCGCAGAGAGAACAGACCCCTGAGGAACTCCGGCATCAATAGCCAATGAGTCAGAGGAGCAGCCATCGATAACGGTTCTGATCTACCGTTCAGTCAGTAAATCGCCTATCCAACTACAAAAGTCAGCGAGATAACATACGCAGGAAATTTGTGTGCCAGATCTAGTCAAAGCCTTCGAGACGTGTCAACATGGCAAGTGCTTCGTCACATAAACTATGTAGAAGATCCCCATTTGAGCGTCCTCAGCGAAAGCCATATTGACGTTTACTAAGGAGATCATTGTCTTCTAGGTATGAGAGCAACTTGCTGTTCAGTACTCTTTCCATAACCTTACCGAGTATGAAAGTGATGGTGATCGGTCAAATACGACACTAGTGCTTTGAATTCACAATATAGGACTTTTGTTGGGTTAAAAATCGATGACTAATTTCTTTCTTTTCTCTCTTTCTTAATTTGTTTTCTCCCTGTTCTCATATAGCAAGAGCGTTCGACTGTTACTCCGAGAGCTTGAGTTCGAATCCCACAAGTGTTCTAAACTGTTTTATTTTTGAGTCTTGTTCTTTTATATTATACGGTCCTATTCCTAGGTAAAAATAAATTTTTATAAAGCTGTTATTTAACCGTGAAGGTCAATTTAATATGTCTCTAGTACAAGAAATAATAGTATTTAATGGAAACAAAATAGATACATAACTTGAAAAAAGTGCTTAATGACTTTGTTTTATGGAAAATATATGTTAGTTAACAAATAAAATATAGATCTACCTTGGTCGGATTTACATCTAGCCACAGCAGAGCTTTGTTCAGGTACTACTGGACTCCATTTAAGTAAATCTATTACTTATATAACTTATCCAACTGTATCCAACTGTATTTTTTAAAATTCACAAATCATAAGTCAAGTAAACTTTTATAGGCACTTTTGGTATTATAAAAGAAAGACATAATAAGAAATGCAGATCTCCCAATTATTTTACGTGATAAACTCACGTATATACACAATAAATTATCAACAATACATAATATTACAAACATTGTAAACAAGATTATACTTGAAAATTCATATTGTTCCAACGCTTCACAAAGTTCCATCGTAATTACGAAAGAACAGCATTTGACGTCAGTCAAGCGCTCACAACTTTTCAATGTAGCGATTACACAGTGACAAATGTATAGTTAATCGCTGTTTAATTTAAAGTAACTTCTATTGACATGAGCATAGAGTTGACGATACGCTATTACTTTTATCACTGTTAAATAGGGTTGATACATAAATAAAAGTCAAATTTAATTTCGCAATAAAATGCAATATAAAATCTTTTATTAGTTACCAGCACAAATCTAACACAATACAAGCTAATATACACTCGCGAGCAACCAAATCGACTCAAGCCCTAACTCTGAGTATAGACTCTGTTTTCAAGAAAGTTATAGGAGATATTTTTAAAAAATATATATCATCTGAAAGCTCCAAACTGCAGCTTTAATAAGATATCACCATTATCAATATCCGTTCATTATCTTTGTAATTAATGATATCTAAACATAAATACAGGAAAAACAGGAATTTGTGAGAAGATGTTGTGGTTGGGTATTTTAGAAATAAAAGAAAATTGATTAAGAAAATACATAACAATTTAATAAATCAATACTTGGTATTCCCCCCCCTAGCCCTAATCACCGCTTGAAGTCGATTCTTCATTGATCTGATCAACTTTTTGACGTCCTCTTGAGGTATGTTAACCCACTCTTCCAACAATGCTGCCTTCAACTCTTCCACCGTCGAAGGGGCTTGATTTCTGGCTCGTACTCTTCGTTTTAACTGGTCCCATAAATGCTCGATCGGATTCAAGTCTGGACTGAGCGCAGGCCAGTCCATTGTACGCATCTGGACTTCATCCAAAAACTGCTGGGTAATGCGCGCTGTATGACAACGAGCATTGTCGTGCATTAAGACGAAGTCCTCGCCGACAAATCCTTCATAGGGAACAACGTGTTCCAGGAGAATATCGGTGATGTACCGATCAGCTGTAAGCCCGCCTCCTCGGCCTCCACCAGGCACGAAAACGAGCTCCGTCTTTCCCTCTAAAGAGATGCCGGCCCACATCATACAGGAACCACCGCCATATGCTACTGTTTCAGCGAAACAGCATTGGGCAAATCGTTCGCCCGGACGCCTGTAGACTCGGCCTCTTCTGTCGTTGCCATGCAGACACATTCTGCACTCGTCAGTAAAGAGAACCGACTGCCATTGGGCAATGGTCCAATTGACATGCTCTCGAGCAAACTGAAGACGCGCTTGTCGGTGGGCTGCAGTCAATTTGGGCCCCGTCGCAGCCCTTTTTGGAGTGAGATTGGCTGCTCTCAGTCGTCTTCTTATTGTCCACTCGCTTACAGCTACACCACGAACGTGCCTGAGTTCTTGTTGAACATCAACACTCGTCAGATGCCGATTGCGCAGCGATGTTGAGACAATGAAACGGTCGTCTCTGTCAGAAGTACACCGGTGGCGGCTGGTTCTTGGTCTTCGATTGAAGGCACCGGTCTCTCGAAATCGTCTGTAGACCCGGGACACAGCAGACTGGCTCAAGCGAAGCTGGGCAGCGACTACTCGCTGGCTAAGTCCTTGTTCCAACAAGGCAACAACTTGAGCGGCTTCTTCAGGTGTGGTATCCATGGTAACGTGGAAAAAATGATTGCAATTCTCGGAGATGTGTACATGTCAACTTGTGATAAGCGACTGATAAGGTGTGCCGGTTGCGAGAGCTTTTATAGGGGTGGCAGTTAGCGCAAGTCGCGGATAGCGTAATGAGCAAAACGACTCATAGTGCTATTGATGTAAAAATGAATGCTTTTAAAAAAAAAACAATATTAGTGTTTTATGAAAGCTTGTATATTGAGCTTTCTAATGACAGTCTTTTTTTATAAATACCTTGTATACTTTACGTAAAAACAAAGTTTGTAAGCAGAATGAGGGCTTGAGTCGATTTGGTTGCTCGCGAGTGTATATCAGAAAAGAAATGTAAAACGTAAATTGAATTGAATAACCTTAATGCCAGCTTTTTATTATATAAAAACTTCATTCTTTTCTGTCAAAATCAAATTTCATCAATAGGTTTTTTAAGATAAAGAGTCAATATACAAACCATGTTTTGTTTAAAAACTAATAAATACACAGGGAGCTTTCATTCCCGCCGACCCTACTTTTGACGGACTTGAGAGAGTCTCAAGAGCCGCCAGCAGCTGTGACTATGACGCCAGCTGTACCTTGTCACAAATCACCAGAAGAAATATACAGAGAACAAACAGAATGTCTCTAATATATGCATTGTTTAGCCTTGTATAGTTTGCTCTGTATCGACAAATATTTGCTCAAGCGGTTTGATGAATAAGCATGAAAAAACATTTAAGCTTGTCTTTTGTTTATTATTGGACGCCTTGGGCTTTCTTTGCTTTCATATTTGATCATTGTGTGTTACGTATGACTTTGGACTCTTTTATCGTCATGTAATCTGTATACTACAGACATATTTACCTGTTCGTTATACAACATAATTTCTTACTTAACTCGCGAGTATAAGATACTCTTCTTCATTTTAAATATTCTTGGTCGTTACACCGCAACATTATAACTTCCGATAGGCTGTTTAGAGGTTCAATCCAGAAATTGCTTTATTCAAATCCCGTTTCCTATTAACAAATATTAAAAGAAATAGGCGACCTACCCGACAATCAAAAAAATCCTGAGTTAATTTTCTTTAATACCTACAAGAACCAGCCTAAATAGAAAATAGATATCGTATGATGTCGACATTGAAATAAAATAATAATGTGAAAAAAATATTGGGTGATACTATACAAAAGCACGTGGTTTGTATAAAATTCTCTGATCACCTTGACATTCACTTAGGCATTGCAAGTATTAGGCAAGCAATTTTGAAAATCCTTAGCACTCTTAATAATTTGTATTTTATTAATTAATAATTTATTTTTTGATACCATTCCATCACCGTCCGAGACATACCTCACTACTGTCTCATATATACTACGTGTTTACCAAAAGCATTTACCTACCTTGAGGAATGTGAGTCATTCACTGGGTAAAATGTTTACATTTTCAACAGGTGACAATTTACAACAGTCTTAAACGCGAGACATATTTACATTCTAAGTAATTGTGCTATAACCGATGTTTGAGTTGTAAGTGCCTGCTGTTTGTTTCTAATTGTTTTCTTACTCTTATTATAACTTTTTGCGAATTTGTAATAATTTGTAACAAAAATGCACTGCACGGCACTAAGGTTTTTTCAAAGTTTAGTTTCTTAAAATTTATCTCTACTATGTAATAGAGCTGTAATACAGTTAACCAAATACTAAACAAAGCGGTGATATAATACAGCAATAAAACGCGCAACACCAATTTCAAAATTAATCGAAAGTTGTATACAACTACACTATAACAAAAAACGGATATAATACATTCATAAGTACATAAACAATTATTACTTCGGAATCATATAAACATGGCATACCTACTCTTTTAAAATTTGTACCGGGCCATCGACGCTATGGTTGATACTTCGTTTCTCCAATCGGATTTTATTACTTTTTATATTTGAAACATTCCTGAAAAACTACTCTAATTTCTTTAATGTTCCTACTTAGGATTTTAATACTCTTTCATTCATAATATATCATGCTCCATTAAATTTCGTTCTCTCCTTTCAGACATCGCATGGATCTCATAAAACATTGAGTACCTAAATAATTTGAGATTTAGCCGAAAGTTCTTATTTGTCATGCGGTAGGTCGAACAAATTGCAACGCAACGCATACTTCCAGTAATAAAGCGAAAATGATCTTTATTTACATAAGAGATAGCGTCAATAATCGAGGAGATATTTTTGACAAATGCAAAAACGCCTCTTTACAAGTGAGAACTAATCAAAACGCTCTTTCTGTGAAGCGCTAATCCGTACCACATGTACCTAACAAAAAAAATACCAGATAAAGGTCAATATCGAGAATACGGCTTGCGGCGCATTGGTCCGGCTATAAAAAGCGCTGGATCAGCGCACGGATTGACAATGACAAGCGTTTAAGAACGCTGTATATTTATTTGTACAAGTATTTCCTTTTAGCGACGAGATGCAAGACAAAACAAGGAATCTCTAGATAAGTGTTGTTCTCCGCTTTGAGACAAGACGTGCTATATTATGGTAATAACATCAGCCCGGAAAGACGCATACTTGAGGTACAGGATACATTAAATTAGAACTCTACTTTGAATATATGAGTATACATTTAGCTTGATTTATATATGTCTTATTTTCATTTCCTGATTCGGTAATGAACTTTCGGTTTGATGTTCGATAATCAAGATTTTTCAATTTTAACGTTGTTAGTTTTCCAATTGAAACCTCTTGCTGCATATTTCATTCTATTTCAAAAAAAAATTGAAAATATTTTTGTTTTTAAGAATTTTTAATAAAGATATCAATATTTAAGTAGTTTATTATTTTATATACGTTTATTAGTTTATATATGTTTATTAGTTTATATGTGTTTATTATTTTATTATACAAGATGTCAGTATGTATGTAAATGTATGTTTATGTAGTCTATAGCATTTTCTATTTACTTTTTCAATGCACCTCCCATACGCTATCAGTTCCTAACTCTCCGGCTGACTAGTAGAGAATGCCTAATGGCAAGTCCGCCATTTGTACATATTTTTTTGTGTGCAAGAAAGTTTAAATAAATAAAATAAATAAAAAAAGAAGAAGTTATTACGGAAAAACGCGAATAGAGGTACGCATATAAGTAAGAAAGTATGTAGTAAACATATTCACAGTTTTTACCGTGAATATTTTTACTTTATTAAACATTTTCATATATACAAACACATATTACGTTATACAAAGAAATGAATAATTCATTTATAGTTCAACAGACGCAAATAAAGACAGAATATTTTCCATTAAACCGTATACAGACGTAAAGAGCGAACAATAATTCTTAGGTACTATATAAAAGGAATTATTCGTAACATTTCTCATAAAAAAGTGTTCAAAATATGTTTAACAGTTTCTTAGTCCGCACGAAACAAAATAGTTTTGGGAACGGCCACAAAACTATCGAATACGTAATTGAGTCGTCGTGAGTCACCAGCACATCTGTTGTAAAATGCGTCTGGAAGCGACGCGGTATGCTTCTGTCTATTTATAATTATTGTTAAAAACATACCCCGAGAACTTCTTTATTTATAAGCTGTATGAATATCATGCTTATATCATTCTTAGAAATTTGCTTGTGAAGAACTTACTTGTGTATGAAAAATAATCAAACATTATTTATCAGATATATAAGATGGAAAAACCGACCCAGTAAGTTACTTGAGACCCATTTTTACCATAAGGTATTAAATAATTAATAATTATAAATAATATTTCACCGGTAAGTAGTTAATTATTATTAAATGTCTAAAATAACGTTTACGCGTTTCCGACAATTTGGAGTCACACATGCTTTCGATTAGGTCCAGTATTAGTCATGATATCTAAATTAAATTCGATTAAACATCAATTTTATAGTGCCAATACTTTCTCGATATTAAGGAAATTTTTGTGAGACAAATTATACGATTAACCTAAAAAAGGATAGCTTTTTTTTCAAATAAAACAAGTTTTTTTTTAATTTATGATTTGAAGTTTAAATTACCGCACTGAATAAATCAGATATTTCTGTCATAGATATATACCATCCAATCATAATTATCATCATTAACTTATGACCTTATTGTTGGGATCAGCTATGGCCTTCTTCTCTAAGGGAGAAAACACAGTAGAGATAATGGAACATGATCAGTGGGAAGTGATGGGTGGTAACTCTCGTTAGCATGACTTCCGAAGCATTTAGGAGCTCGAAATAATAATTTTCGGTCACCTATCTAAAAACATACCCTTCCATAAGCTACTCAACCTCCGCAATCATAGGCCGAATGCTCTAACCACTGCGCCATTGTGCTCCTATCACCATAATAATACGAATTATGAACTAAATAACTCTTTGCCTGAGTCTGTGTTTCCTGACAAATACAATTAGAATTAGGGGTCTTCAAGTTACGAGTGAATAGGTATCTTCTAGGCAAGCGCGTCACATCCTAGATCGCATCGACGCTTACCATTAGGCGAGAAAATGGTCAAGCGCATGCCTATTCTCTATAAAAAAAAACTAAATATGAGTTTCATAACCCAGATACTTACAAATACGCATCTTACCACTCCCAAGGGCCCATGCGGTTTAGTTCCGGTACTCTACTGGTTTTTGTTTTGCCCCCCGCTAATAGTACTGGTTGTATTATTTAGCTAAAACCAGGGGACTTCTTTAATGGACTCCATAGAACTAGAGACGGAGGGGTGAAAAAGATTAGATTTCTTATCGGAAAAAAATTAGTATGAGACCGCATTTTACAAAATTGATTAAAAAAATACATCAATAAACTTAAAAGGGGCTTAATGCATGAATCGTGACGGTTTGGTAATCTGATTCCATTTTAATGACAGCACGCAACTTAATGCATGAGGATTACAATGAATGTGACTATAATTGTAGTGATCAACTAACAATATGCGACATCCATTTTGATTATTTTACCAGGCCATCATTCATTAAGGAGATGAGTAACTTCATTAAGCAATGGACTTCGTAACCGACCACCCTTATATCATAAATCTTAGATAATGTGAGAGCACAGACGTTAAACTTCAGTGTGGACACATATTCAAAGATTGAATAAATATTTACTTATTACTTTACTAAACATAACAATTTAAAAGTCGGCTCTATTCTTCGATTGCTAGTTCAATTAAAAATCTTTAATCAAGTCATATTGTTACAATAACAAACGGGTATAAAAATTTAATGAAAAAAATATTTTGATTGGTATTGTGTTAAAAAAGCACAAGTATGTAATACTAAAAAGAAGGTAAGAAGTACCAACACCTACTTCAAAAAATTGTAAAAAAAAAAATTAAAAGTATAAAGATTTTTTTATTATTATCTATAGCTTAAAGTCACAATTCGTGGTTATTAAAAGAAATGTTAAATAATTATATTTTCATTAACTTCTCTGAAAAAATGTGTCTATTTGTCTTGAATAACTCTACAACTATCTATACTTTAGTTTTCGTTATGGATTTTACTTAATCACTATAACATGACCCGAATACAAATGTCAATGTGATCAATACACCGATGCTCCCTTCGTAACCAAAAGAAAACCTTCAACTTAGTTTTGAATACAATAGTTCACGTGAGTTAAATTTTAAACTAAAAACCGACTAAGTGAGAGTCGAACTCGCGCACGAAGGGTTCCGGACAAACTTTTAGTTAAGTAAAAAAATCACGTTTGTTGAATGGGAATTAAATATTTATTTTATTTTAATTTTATTATTTATTATTGAAGTAAAAATAAACTGAGTATTTTGTGAATATTTCAAGTGCCTACCTGTTGCCATTATTGATATCGAGCAAAAAAGGGCAAAAAAAATCGCGTTTGTTGAATGGGAGCCCCCTTAAATATTTATTTTATTTTGTTTTTAGTGTTTGTTGTTATAGCGGCAACAGAAATACATAATTTGTGAAAATTTCAACTGTCTAGCTATAGCGGATCTTGAGATACATCCTGGTGACAGACATACGTACAGACAGACAGCGAAGTCTTAGTAATAGGGTCCCATTTTTACCCTTTGGGTTCGGAACTCTAAAACCTATATCGTGTACTGTTAGAGCCTGCAAAAAATCACTCCAAAGGGAGCTCATAAATAACCTACGTTATCCAACATGAATATTGTTTTAAAAAAGCTTGTTGGATACATCCGTTACTGTTAATATTAATATCCTCCCTTACAGTATAATTGACTTGTAAATCAAGCCATAGCCCCAGATCGACACCCTTGAGCTTTGTCCACATTAACCCACCGCAAAAACGACTTGTCCATTACTGAACTGCATGCGGGCCTGGGTGCGGTAATTAACAGAGCTTACACCCACGCATGGCTATACGGGGCTTTTAATTGAGTTATTGTCACTGTTCTTTTGTTTTGAAGATCAGCTTAAGACTTTGTCACTTAGGGCTATATTCGTTAGTCTTGTTTTGGAAATATCGATACCTAGGCAATGTTTTGGCATTATGATCGGATTATAGATAGTAGGAAACGACAAATGGAAAAGATAACGTTACATGTAATTTACGAACTAAAAAAAAACTGTGCCTTCATACATTTGTATGAAGACGACAAAGCTTATCATGCTTCTTTATTTAGATATGTTTTAAAAAGTAAGGGAAATAGTTTGTTGCTCAGAAAAAATGTATAATAATCATATGTGGCATTCCTCCACTAATATCCTGTAGATATTAGTAGTTTTTTTTAACCTACCATCGTGCTTTTAAAGTAGGTAGGTGTATTTTTTATAACAAACAAATAAGCAATTGTTTAGGAGAGAATTTTGAGTTTTACCACCTGAAATACCAGATATTTAAATAGGTGGATACTGAAACAAAACACAATCATTGCAGTATTCGCTATGTGTGTTAAAAAGTTAAATATTTTTTTAATAAACTTATAAAACCGTTTAGTGACTACCAATTTGAAAAAATACTGCTTGCAAAAATGGATATTGCAAACATAAAGGATTTTCTAAAATAAAAGACATTAATTCAAACTTTTTGAACACTATTTGTTCTCTAGTTTTTGTTATTTTTTAACTCGACCTATATTAATTTAAATATGTAACTTAATATCTATTTATTCTAAAGTAACTGCAACGTTAGCTTCTATAAAATTGTATGATATTTTTGTGCTCAATCATAGACGATACATGATGTATATATAAAATACTGTTACAATCCCATTTCTGAAGCGAATAAAGTTATTTGTTAGCAAAACTCAAATAAAAACAACCATTAAAACTTACAACATCAGCCCTATCTAAAAATAACTGAAATACGATAAAACGTTTAACGGTTCTTTAAAAAAAACTCACAAAAAAGTTTTCCTCTAAAGCGTAAAGATTCACGCTGACAATATAGTGATAAGCATCAGTCAGCTTCGGCGAAGTAAAAGAACTTACCACATGCGATCTTTTTCCAATAACGACACATAAAACTGGTGGCAAATCCCCAAAGAATAAATTATAGTTTATGATAAGATCTTCAGCCCTCGGGACCCGCACGGCTGTCCCCCAAATGTGACAAAATGAATAAGTGCCTCTATTTCCAGAGCAAAAATTGAATTAGCACAACCACTAATCATTGTAACTAATAGAGGAAGTGATACGTTCAAATTTAGACACAGCCCTCACCGTTGATTAATTGATCCAATTTAAAGTTTTAATGGGTTTAGAAACTGAAATAACCGTGCTAATCCAATAACTCTAAAGTAGTAAAGTGTGAATGATGCAACAACATTAAATTATGATGTTACGGAAATACTTAATAAACATAATATAGTCGAATGTGACAGCACTCAATGCTATAATTAAATTTAACCTCAGTATCTAGATGGAACTGAGATAGGTGTTGCTGGCTGTATTTTCAGTGAATGATAGATTAAAGAAAAAAAGTAAATATGGATATTATCCTAACTCCAGTCATGACTACTCTTTATTTTTTTCGACTTCCTTTACTATAAACTGTGTCTTAAATAACATAATGCGTATTTGAATCAATCCCATGCAATATAACAACACAAGTTAAATAAGATTATCTAGAACGTGATAAGATCGCGAATGGCTATGAATTGTAAGAAAGCACAATGTTGCCTTTATCCCATAAAAAGATTCTGCCCATTCCTATTTAAATACGACAATGTTAAATAAAATCAACAGCGGGATCCTGCAAAGCGAAACCCTCGGTATAAACTGGAAAGAGTGCAGCGTCAAACAGTTTAACCGAAGAGGCTATAAAGAAGTCGAAGAAGCATAACAATGACGGCGGACGTCCCGGGACATTCCCACCAAGTTTATTTTACTGTTGCCACTAAAATATCCCGTAAAACCCACCCACACGATATAATACTCATGATATTGTGACCTCTGCCCTCGAATAAGAAATGCCATAGACAATGTGGGTGTTCTTATGTTTTTATTGTCATTTCAGTGTATAACAATTATACTTACAAACACACATTTGAATTGCAGGTTTTAAACACATCTAATTTTATAATTTACATAATTTTACTTTTGTTGATTTAAACAAAAGAATTGTAGTACTGCCGAAAGCACATTAACTTATCCAAAGTAACTGATCTCAAAGAATAAAACAAACTGTTTTACGGATTTTTGCACATTACTAATTTTATAATATAATCCTGAGGTTTGGATTCCTTAACAGGAGCAGTGATCTCAAAGAGTTCGACATCAATTGGAAATGGAAAAAACAGCGGTTTTTTATGATACAAAGTATCACTTACTTATTCTAAGTAAATACAATAAATATTTTGAAACTGGTACTTAAACTGGGAAAACCCGTGCCTGTGCTGGTACTTAACCCGCTGACAACATTTAGACAAAGCAAATTTTGTAACCTAAATGATGTGTATGATCGTATGTTCGTGTACTTTGTATGGTTTTTAAGGATAAACATGAATTAAAATTACGACTTTACGCAAAATTTAATATTTTTAATGTTTCAATGACAGTATTAACAATAGTTTCTAGATAAAATGTTCCATTTGAAAAGTACAAAATGAAATGTAATTTATTATCAAAAAAGAGATTTAAACTTCTTTTTTAGTACCTACCTATATTATCTTGGGTCTGGTATTAAAGTTCATTTTACTTGCCCGCAATGCACCAATCGCATAAGCTGGCCACAGTCCAGATACAAGATTGTTTTAGAAATTATATTCGCATCTGGTAAGCTAGTCCAAGCAAGAAAACCTTGCATATCGCAAGAAACAGACGACGGCGACGGAGCAAATCCCATTTTAAGAATTTCTATGTAAAGTCTCCGTTTCGAATTTAAAACTGCTAATAAAAGACATTCAAATAAAACCACAACCGTATAGGAAACCTCTTTGAATAAAAGTTCACCGTCTCTAGCAATGAAATAAGTGCTTGCAGTTTCATTTTCTCACAATCTGATACAAACTTGAACACAAGTAATCCTTACCAATAATTCAAATGCAAACGATGTAACATGACTGAAATTTATTGCTAACACGTCTGTTTATATCCATTAGTTGGGTTACATATGGTAAATGAACATTACTCATCGCATATTATAGCCACTTTGTTTCTTTCCTACAAACTTAAAGGAGGAAAGCGTTATAGGGTTGCTAACGGCAAATTGGTGCAACGGTAGCGATCCTACATTCTACGCCAGAAGCCCTAGGTTCGAAACCCAGCATGTTCGTCTATATATTTGTTAATGTATTCTTTACGTCATTTAGTACCCGTACTAGCTCTGCTTAGTTAGAATTAAATAAATGTCGAGAGTTGTCCGTGTCCGATATTGATTTATTTATATATTATTTTAGTTAACATAAAATACAATAGCGATTTTCCTTTTTTGTCACAATATCAAAATGTACTCGTGTTTTAAGCGAATGCGATCGTCATTTTAATATTCTTTTAAATAATGCGTGGTGTAAAGTAAAACTTGATCTAACTTTATATTATAACTATTCGATTTATTCTACTACTAGCCGACCTGTGCCCACTTCGCAGCCCATAAAACTTTTTAAATATAATCAAATATATAATACAAGTTTCTACTGATAAAAATAATTTTTAAAATCGGTTCAACAGTTCCATATATTACTTCGTACAAACAAACGTACAAACTTTACCTCCTTATAAAATTAATAATAATGATTAGTGTAGATTATCGCCTAGTTGATATCACCTGGATGATTATAACGGTAACGGTTGTCATAAGTGTGCTACTACTACCGGCGAATATTTTATGGGTACGTTACTACCTATTTTTGCTGTGTTGTTCGGCAGATTAGAATAAAACCAACCGTTCATATTAAAGGGTGTCGTTAAAAGCGACTAATGATACTGGCAGTAATCACCATACACACCCCGTAAACTATAAAATGGACAGTAGCGATTTCCGAATTATGGTTTTTCACTGCAATCTCCAACTCGTCTGCAATCTCGTCTTGTCTAAGCGCGGCAAATATGACAAACCATCGTAGTGGTGGACGTCTTTTTCTTTATTTATGGCTAGCACGATTTGTGCATTTAGCCAGTGTCATGTAAGTATAGTTGTCAGTTATATATTTATATATTTTTAGTAGGTTTCAGTAAATGTGTGGGGTTTTATTGATACCTCCCCGTGGACTTCTTGAGAGAGCAGGAAAAGACAACTTCCACTGCTTTCTTACACTTGCCAACACTCTTGTATGTTCACAAAAACTTAGTGGTTAATAATCCAATAATCTAATCTAATATCCACCACAACACAAATTTCAACAAGAGAAACAAAACCACCAACGTGACGCTTCCCGCTCCCTCTAAAAAGTCCGTGGTGGATGTCTGTTGGCTAAGATGACTAACTATTTTCTATCAATTTATCAGAAATCATAATCTAAAGTAACTTTTAAGTGTCAATGCGCAGCCCTAGATAGAGTCATCCTGATGCATCTTAAGGCGGAAAGTTTATTGGCCGGAGTCGTTTAACTTGTTTAGTTTTATTGGTCTTAAGCCGTTTATCGTATCAAGACAGGCCTGTTGTTATATACGTGGGGCGTTTTGATGAACTGTCCAATTTCCATTGTTGATACTTCCTATTGTAATGATACATTTACTGTATTGTTTTTTTTAAATATCGATCTTAGATAAAGTAAAAAATAAAAAGTTCTTGCTGGGGTACAAACCTTCCCAATGAAAACAAAACACAGTTGGGAGTGCGGGCTATATCCCATCACATAAAGCCAGCGTGTTAATTATTTAAAGCTTCAAGTTCAAGTTGTTGTTCGATTACGAGGATACTTGTAAACCTTTTGCTGGCCATAAGGATGATTTAAATAGAAAAGTAATTATTGAAAAACTTGACTAAGGCTAGTTAGTGTTAGAAGCCTAACTGGCTAGGGTTGCCTGTTAGACGTTTATACAGATTATTATTAGTAAAATTATAGCATTACTTCTGCCCGCTATATACATATTACTCACCCTCATTCTGGTAATTAATGATATAACTATGTATTATATTAATTTACTTCAAATATATTTTTAAGATCCCAAGTTAAGTGTTAGGCACTTGTGTTGTCGAAATCGGAAACGAACAACAGAACGGCAACTACCAAAAAGAAATATTGAAATTATGATATCTTGATTGAAATAAGATAATTACTTAGAAGAACATTTTTCTGTATGATGTATGTATGTATGATCCCAAAAAGTATCTATAACACAAGCTTTACAGCGCTTACTTTGGGCTAGGTTAATTGGTGTGAATGTTAGAAATATTTATTTATTTATTATATTTACTTTTGTGGTTGATTTGACAATAATATTTGAGAGTGCTGCCGTGTGGTGTTTGGCTGAGAAGAATAGCAACTTCATACTTAAGCGTGTCGTTAAAGACGACTATCCACCGTGCACATCCCACAAACTAGAAAATGGGCAGAGCGTTTTCCAAATTATGATCTTTTACAGCGATCACCAACCCACTTACCAAACGTGGATTTTATGGCAAAATCCCCCCATTATATTAGAGGCTTCTGTCCAGTAGTGGACGTCATGCGGCTTAGAATATTTGAGGGTTTATTAAAGTATGTGATAGGTGCTTTTTGCTTTTATATTTAACTGTCAAAACTAATTAATAAATACCTTTGATGAATAAATTCAAGCATACTAAAGTTCATACTTCCAAACTCAAAAGTTTATAAATATAAATTAACTACTAATCAATTGTTTGAATTTAACTTAGGTACTTACTTGTGGCTAACGGTGTTGGTTTCACAACTACTTCTTGTTCGATTAGCCTTAGCTAGTACGATTTTTTTTGTAATTAAACCTATAACAACAAACATATTTTTAAACCAATTTTTGACCACAATAAAGGAAAATAAAAGTTAATGTGTATCTTTTAATGACATCAATGACCTTAATATTTATTCATGATATCAATCTGAATAAGAATTTCTATTACTAAGAACTATCTTACAACTTATTAAGTTATACCGTATACATGACTATCAACAGGTTTATAAAATCAAGCATATAGTTTTATTAACACCACAAATTAACAATTTAAAAATCTATCATTAAAATTTAAACTAAACGAATAAAATTAGGCGGTCCTTAAATAATCAAATATTCATTTATAAAATACAAACAATTTATTTTAGCATAGTCTATAAGTACATTTACCCAAATAAAAAAAGTTTACAATAATAGTAGGATAAGTTTTTTTTATTTGATCTATTATAATTTAATCTCATTAAACGCACGGCTCTCTTAGTTCCTTTTTGTTTTGCTTTTTTTATTATATTAGTAACTCAATTGATTTCTCATTCGTTTTGATGACCCATACAATCTTTTTAAACATTTACCTTTAAAAACTATTGTAACTTTACATTATAACAAAAGGAACTCGTGGAAGTTAATATTGCCAAAAAACAAACCCCACATGTATAATTCTAATTGCTTCCATCAATTAATGTTCCACTTCAATATTCCTATGAGATATACCTTGTTTGTTCACCAGGAATACCGCCGTAAACCGTTCAAAGGCTAATTGATAACGGATGAGCGGGCGGCATGCCAAATGCATATGACACAAAATCAATAAACCCGTGATGGATGGTGCTGAATTTTAATTAAACTCACATCAACCTGTTAGCTGACAAAATGAGCTTATAATGGCCTACATGTACCTACTCGTACCTGATGTGTGTATCTGCACATTGAAAGTAGGCTAGGCTACTGCATCCGTTATTGGGAAGAAATTATAACCACTGACTTGTTAGCCGACCCCAATACTATTTAATGTACAAGAATTACTAAGCTATGTATTGTACTATTTTGACTTGTTAATTTTTAAAACAGTTACTTCGTTTTATAAAAGTAACATAATATTAGAACTTAAAATATAGTCAATAACAAATTTCGTCAAAAAAAGAAATTTAATGCCAAAATAGCACAATTAGTTACATAGGTCGCTAGAAGAGACCTATGTTTAAATACTAGTAGTAGTCTTTTCTGCCGTCCTTACAATGAGAGTAATATGTCGAGTTTTTGGGCAAATTGACTTACGTACAATTTACGTATAAATGTATGTACAAATATAATATACTACAATAAATTCCGCTTCATTTTATTGTCGTATAGTAAAAGTTTCAAGTCAATAGCTATTAAAGTTACGATGATACACAAAAAACCAAAAATTCTTATGAAAAGTGCAATAAATAAGTAGCTGAAACTTACTTATTGCACTTTTCATAAGAACGGCAGTTTTATTCTAATGTTGTGTGAATTAAGGTGAACTCGTTTCCATAAAATTTGGTAAGCACATGTTTTTTTGCTTTATTACAATCCCTTAGTTATAATAATTGCGAGTGTATACCATGATTAAAGAGTATATGAATGAAAATAATCTTCATTTGAGTATTCATAAAACCATTCTCATTCTATAAAAGTATATCAACAATATTTAAAACTATATCACAGTAATGACTCTATTTAAAAAAAAAATTACGAGTACCTCTTATAATATTGCAATAATTCTAGATAGTGGCAACAAAATTCTAATTGTTCAGCGCGGTCCCATAAATCATAGTTTTACCAAAAATGTTAAGATCAAAATTTCAAAATATAACATTTGGGTTAATCGTCACAAGAACAGGATATACACTAAATCAAACTTGACGAGTGTCACTTAAGAGAGGCAAATATGATGAATCATATTACCGCATGTTACTTATTATGGCTAAGAGTTATACGTTTCTTGGACTAACAAATTGCACGACATTATTTTGTTCTTTCTCAGGTTGCAGAGAATCACGTAAGTACAAAATACTTAACTCTATTTCGTACTTCAACCTTTTCGTTTTGCCTACTGAATAATTCCAGGATAAGTTTAAATTATCGCATTAACTTTCTGATTTTGATAAATATACGAGCAGAAATATAATAGATAAACAGAATTAAAATTATTAATTTAGTGCAAAGCAAATTTTGACATAAAACTGTTTTATTGCGTTTCTCTTATTATGGACCAAGTTTCCGTACAACTCTGAGCATAAGATTGAATCCCACATTGCCTCAGGCACACGATATCCGGGTAACGGGAGCGAGAAATTAGATTTCTCATTTGTCGCTCGAGATAACATATCGTTTATCACTATGGAAGTGACACTTCATCATGTCACCGCCCAGGTTCCTTTACGAGATTATTGGACTATGAAACGCGACATGAGATGCCGAACTTTTGAGTCTCCAATTATGATCGTGTCAACTTGGATGAGGGATGGACGCGATCGAGTTCAGAAAGTATAGGAGCTTCAAATGGCTACAAAAATTGTTCATGCTTTATTTAATGTGTCGACTTAAAAGAAACAGAAGTCATTGTTGTGTTGTTTATTATATTATACACAGGTATCCATCCTATTGTGTTTATTCTGAGTGTGAACATTAAGCATTTTCTACTGGACAACTTGCGCGTTTATGAATTTCTCATAAGAAACAAATAGAATTTTTGTTTGCTAAATTAATTTATTTTTATTTCAGCGTTGCATAATAAGAAAGGTTTTCTAAAGTACTGTAAAATACATTTAATTAATTCACTTCTATGGGATCTGATTCAGCATCTTCTGACAAACCCAGGCCCTACTATGCTGCCGATGTTCTTGCTAGCGTCGGTATTTTTAATCTATTACTATTTTGTTTCAACAAGGAGAGCTTTGTATGCCGATAGTGTGTAAACTGATTTAAACAGTTTAACGGGTGTGTCACACAAGACCAAACTTAAATAAAATCTAAACTTTATCATTTTTACGAGCAAGGCAAGACATATGTATAGGCCGTCTCGATCGGCTTGATAAAAGACGCGGTTTTGGAGCCCTTATTATTATTGATTTATCTTTCTAATATACATTTTAATACATACTTACGTACACAAAATATTGAAATGATGAAGCTGAAAATAGAAAATCTTAACTAAATGCAAATTCCAGCATTAACAGCACATAATGGCTTGTTCTGATAAAGTATTGTGGGAGTCGTCGCATCTACGGGCGCCGCGCGCATACTGGAGAGCGACCGTCGAGGAACCAACTTATATTTATAAGGTCCGCTCGAGAGGTCCGATGTTGCCGTCTCACTCGCACACCGCCGCAGGAGCTACGAGCCGCACCGTCGTACGTCACTGTCCGCCTATAAATACGTGTGTTTTCTGGAGAATAAATCATTCTGAATCCTGACCTCGAGTTTCACTCATCTCCGAATCTTCGCAAGGAACTACCACTACGGACAGGCTCCATATTTGGTGACCCCGACGTGATCAGAATTGGAAAAATAATTTGGAGCTACTTACCATGGCTGAAGAACAAGAGAAGAGAATACCTGCAGAGGCGAACTACGATGTCAACGCAGTCTCGATACAGTCGAGGCTCTTACCCTTTTGGCGCGACATCCCTCGCGCTTGGTTCATACAATTTGAAGCCGTCATAGACCCACTGAAGACGTCAGACGACCAGAAGTTCCGGTACCTGCTGCAACAGCTGCAATCAATAGACCTGCAACATCTCACAGACATTTTGTATAACCCGCCCGCAACCGACAAGTATCTCGCAGTGAAGAACCGCCTCCTCGCAGCGTATGAAACCTCCGATGTCAAAAACTTCCAGAAGCTAATCAGCGGACTCGAGCTGGGAGACCAAAAGCCATCCCAGTTACTTCGGAAAATGCGAGAACTTGGCAGCGGGATGATTACCGAAGAAGGCTTAAAGATAGAATGGTTAAACCACTTACCTCAGCAAGTTCGAGTTGTGCTGTCTATAAACACCGAGTCGTCGCTAGACACTTTGGCCGCCATGGCGGACAAGATGTCCGAGTACACTCAAGGATCCAGAATCGCCGTCGTGTCAACTTCAACTACGACCGGCGCTCCCTCACAAATCGATGCCCTGGCGAAGCAAGTTGAGAAGTTATCACTGGAAATCGCGGAACTACGGCGCGGCCAATCTTCGACGTCCAGATATCGCCGTCCCTTTCGCGCGCGCTCTCGCTCCCGTTCGCAATCAACGCAACGTACATCTGGACCGAAGCCTGGAGATTCGACGTGGGAATGCAGATACCATTATCGCTTTGGTGACAAAGCAAAGCGATGTGAATCACCGTGCTGCAGGAGGAAGAAACAGACGGAAAACTAACGCCGACACCGACTGTGGCGGACGTCGGTGTCCCAAGCACGAGTCATCGCCTTTGTGTCTACGATCGCAACACTCACGAACGTTTCCTCGTAGACACGGGTGCTGACATCTCAGTATTGGCCGCCACGCACAAGAAACACAACAACATA
This sequence comes from Calamotropha paludella, assembly GCA_927399485.1. Taxonomy (NCBI): domain Eukaryota; kingdom Metazoa; phylum Arthropoda; class Insecta; order Lepidoptera; family Crambidae; genus Calamotropha; species Calamotropha paludella. The sequence goes on along the minus strand of OV656815.1, from coordinate 11,486,438 downwards.
GTAAACGCCTACAAACTCTACGCGGCAAACAATTCACCAATCAAGACGTATGGGAACAAAACGATAAGGCTCAACTTTGGACTACGCCGCGACTTTACCTGGACGTTCATCGTAGCGGACGTGAAGACTTCCATCCTGGGTGCAGATTTTCTTCGGCATTTCAAACTCCTTGTGGACCTGGATAAGAAAAAACTAGTCGACAAGGTCACCGAATTATCGATCGACGCACTCAAAACAAATATTAACTCCGAGTCGATCCACGTCGTTAGCAGCGATCAAATCTATCACGATATTCTCAAACAATATCCCGATGTACTTCGCCCGATGTCACTCAAGGAACCGAGCAAGCATGACGTCATACACCACATAGAAACAACGGGCCCTTCCCTCTACGGCCGTGCCCGCTCGTTGCCACCCGAGAAGTACAAGGCCGCCAAAGCTGAATTCGAGCGCATGCTCGAAATGGGAATCTGCAAACCGTCAAACAGTCCATGGGCCAGTCCACTGCACGTCGTGAAGAAAAAGGACGGAGGATTACGTGTATGCGGGGACTACAGGCGACTCAACGCGGTTACGCAACCCGACCGCTACCCGATCCCCCGCATACAAGACTTCACTTACCAACTTCACAACAAGAAGATCTTCTCGAAGCTCGATCTAAAAATGGCATTCTACTGGATACCTATCGCCAAAGAAGACGCACCGAAAACAGCAATAATCACGCCGTTCGGAATGTTTGAATTTACGTGCATGACCTTTGGACTCCGAAATTCCAGTCAAACATTCCAACGTTTCATGCATCAAGTGCTGAGAGGGATAGAAGGCTGTCTCTGTTTCGTCGACGATATTCTTTTGTGTGCTGAAGACAAGGAACAGAGCAAACAACTTCTTCATCAAGTACTTCAACGTCTGGATAAGTACGGAGTTACGCTGAACATCGACAAATGCGAGTTCGAAAAGGAATCAATAACCTTTTTGGGCTACGAAGTTTCCGCGGAAGGCATTAAACCAAGCCAAGAACGCACTGAAGCCATCGCGACCTACCCGAAGCCGAAGACCATAATCGAACTCCGTCGCTTTCTCGGCATGATTAACTTCTACCGCGACTGCCTGCCCCGTCAAGCCGAACTACAAGTCGAACTAAACAAATATCTCCACAACAGAAAAAAGAACGACAAGACGCCAATCGACTGGACACCTAAAGCTGAAGAAGCCTTCGAAAAGTGCCGACAAAGCATTTCCGAAGCAACCATACTCAGTCATCCAGTCCCAGGCAGCGACCTCGCCATCATGTCAGACGCATCCGACCACAGCCTCGGCGCAGTACTGCAACAAAAGATTGACAACCACTGGAAACCTATCGCATTCTTTTCGAAAGCGATGAGTGACACGCAACGCCGATACAGTGTGTACGATCGCGAATTACTCGCTATGTACACAGCTGTCAAGCACTTCCGCCGACTGATCGAGGGATGCGATGTGGTAATATACACCGACCACAAACCGCTCGCTTATGCACTCACAAGATCGGCGAGTAGCAGTGATACACCACGAAGAGAACGCCAACTTCATTTCATCAGTCAATTTTGCTCAAGAATATCGTACGTTAAAGGAGAAGAAAACATCGTTGCAGACGCGTTGTCAAGGCTCGAAGAAATCCAATGCCCGACGTCCATAGACTACGAACAACTGAGTATCGACCAAGAAAACGACGAAGAATTGAAACAACTGAAGAAACAAGCTAACCTCAAGTTCGGACAAGTATCTGTACCAGGACTCGATAAACCCATCACTTGCGAGTTATCGACCGCAACGCCACGTCCTTACCTGCCAGTTGCATACCGTTACGCAGCCTACAAAGCGCAACACGGTTTATGCCACCCGGGCGTGCGGACGACACGGAAGCAGATTTCAAGCAAGTTCTTCTGGCCATCGATGAATAAAGAAGTGGGTCAGTGGACACAAGCCTGCGTTAGCTGCCAGCGAGCCAAAGTGAATCGTCACGTGACCACCACTCCGAATCAGTTCCCGCCTTCGCAACGGTTTGAACATATTCATATCGATATAGTCGGCCCACTGCGACTATCGAATGAATATCGATACTGCGTGACGATCATCGATCGCTGCACCAAATGGCCCGAAGCAATACCCGTGAGAGACATCACTGCAGAGATTGTCGCACAAGCACTGTACAACAACTGGATAGTGCGATTCGGCTGTCCACTTCGCATAACCACAGACCAGGGCCGACAGTTCGAATCCGCGCTATTCAACGGGCTGATGAAGAAATTTGGCATCTCAAGACTGCGTACTACGGCCTACCATCCACAATCAAATGGTCAAGTGGAGAGATGGCACCGCACTATGAAGGCCGCCCTGATGGCGCGCGGCACCACTACTCAATGGGCAGACGAACTACCTACGGTCCTTCTGGGCCTACGCACCGCACTTCGTCAAGACAACAACCTAAGTCCAGCCCTAATGACTTATGGGACTACGCTTCGCATACCATCAGATTTCTTCATACCTACTGAGAGCAAAATAGAAGACGCTGAGCTAGTACGCCGTCTCTCTCACACGATGACGTCACTAACTCCAGCCCCGCAAGCATCACACTCATCGTGCCAGCCATTTGTGTACAAGGACCTAGCTACGTGTACGCATGTTTTCATCAGAAATGACGCCGTAAGGGCGCCGCTAACACCACCCTATGATGGACCCTACGAAGTATTGAAGCGGTATGAGAAGTACTTCAAGATTCAATTACCGCTACGTACTGCAGTTGTATCGTTGGACAGGCTAAAACCAGCCTACGTCATTCAAGAACCAACAGAAGCGACATCAAGTGTTCCTAACATCAACGCAGCACCGACGCCACATCAAGACACGACGACACCCACATCAGCAAGCAAACCATACGTTACGAGAAGCGGACGATCGGTGAAGAGAAACGTACGCTTCTCTTGAAGGGGAGTGCTGTGGGAGTCGTCGCATCTACGGGCGCCGCGCGCATACTGGAGAGCGACCGTCGAGGAACCAACTTATATTTATAAGGTCCGCTCGAGAGGTCCGATGTTGCCGTCTCACTCGCACACCGCCGCAGGAGCTACGAGCCGCACCGTCGTACGTCACTGTCCGCCTATAAATACGTGTGTTTTCTGGAGAATAAATTGCGCCACCCCTCTCTAGAGGGGTGGTCGCCTCAGATGACGGCTTATGACCTTCTCCGGGTGCAAGCCAATCCCAGGTGGTGTTTAGTCAGTACAAGTCTGACATAACTATCGGGCCGGCCCGAAGTATCCATAGAGGATTCACCACCTCCCTCCCCCGTGTCCGGAGGGTGCATTTTGCATAAAAAAAAAAAAAAAAAAAAAAAAAAAAAAAAAAAAAAGGAGAATAAATCATTCTGAATCCTGACCTCGAGTTTCACTCATCTCCGAATCTTGGCAAGGAACTACCACTACGGACAGGCTCCATAGTATCACTAAAGGTTCATAAATTTAATGACAATATTTAAAATGCCATTGTAAGTAATAAACTCAATTTAGGTTTTACAACTTGGAGACAACTATGAGTGGAAATATTTTTGGGATCAACATTTATTTATACGAGGCGATGTAGTCGCTAAGCATAAAGCTACGCTGGCACCATATATTGGAGCGGAGCTTAATACCTAAAAACTGAAAAAAAAAAATTTTTGTTAAGATGGGAATTTTTGCGAATTTCAAAATTCACAACTGGTCCTAAACCTGTTGATTGGATTCCACACAAAAAAAAATCGGTTAAGAACTCGAGAAGTTATGGCGTAACAGACATTGCGCCATTGAAGCTGAGCCATGGGTGGTTCGCTCGCTTCGCTCCAATTAATCGTTTTTATCATTTTTTCAAGTACTAACTTTAGCTTCAGTTTTTATCTTTTTATTTTTAAAACCATTTGTAATTTTGCTTATTTTTTAAGTTGGTGTACAACTGACATTACAGACATTATAGTCAGACAAAAAGGTTACAATTATTTAGTATTCTAGTTTTATTTTCTTATAAAATAACTCTCCCAAAGAATGGTTGATATTTTATCAGTTGATAATTATGTACATTTTTATCTAATGACATTAAAATTTGTAAGGAATCCTGTTGTTAAAAGACATCTCAAGAAGAGAATTTTTTTTCAACTCTGTTCAGTTTACGAGAGTACCACATGGGCCAAGGGTTTATTAACTGCCTCACTAATGCAAGTTTTACGAGTAATTTCACGGTTATTCATTCAACCGCGGCAGGGGGCTCTCGGTACTACGCTGATAATAATTTGCTCTGTGACGGCAATTCGCTCCGTTTTCGCTTTTAATGGATAACATCCTTTTTGATGTATTGTTGTTGCAGTTGCAATCTTATTCTAAGAAGCGTATTGTAGAACGAACGAACGTGAACTTTGTGCTTTTTAGGCTACAAGTACTTAGCAAATTCAATATAGAACTTAGATTAGAAGGATAAGAATAACAACATATTCTAAGATTCGACGATTCGGCGAAAATACCCCATTTCATTATATACATTCAACTGCTTTATCAATAATATTTAGTTTTTAACAATTTTCTAAAGATTATCTAATTAAAGTATTTTGCTTGTGATGATAAGGCCCTCATTTATAGGCCCCTATTAATTTGTATAGTCATTCATGGATTTCTGTGGATTTAAATAATGCTTCTTTTCAAAGTCAAGCAGATTTCAAGCACATTCTTTTTTCTGGTATTTCTACTACCCGCGCTCACACACCGGTCATGGTGAGGGCTGAAAATCGGTGTTTCGCCCATCTCTAGGGTGAAAACTTTAAACGGAATCTAGACACTATCTCGCTGCTGCATACAGGTACATCCTTTTTACATAAGCACTAGTGTTCGCAATTTTTTAAGGATCATTAATTTTGTGAGATGTACATATGTGCTGTGTCATGTAAAGTAATATAATTTTACATAATTAGTTCTGTAAGGATATAAAAGGTTAGATATAAAAATAATTATACTAGATTTAAAAAATCTAAAAATCCCACGTTTTTCAATGTCCTAAAAAGAATAAAATAACCCTGCGGGGCAAAGCGAGGGGCCACTCAAAACGTGGGGGCGCATATTACTAAGAGGAGATTTTAAAGAGATGAATGACATGCATTGATGCCGATTATTGTAAAGATGCGCCCCCACGTTTTGAGTGGCCCCTCGCTTTGCCCCGCAGGGTTATTTTATTCTTTTTAGGACATTGAAAAACGTGGGATTTTTAGATTTTTTAAATGTAGTATAATTATTTTATTCTTTTTAATTATTAACTCAACGAAGTAACCATGTGTTACGCAACAATCGGATAAGCCCCATACAAAAGTGAAAGTTGCCGAAAGTGGACCTGAAAGTGCATCTGGAAAGTTGAAAGTTGCTTTAGAGTGCATTGTCATCGGGTTCTGAACTATCCTGAAAGTTTCAGCTTTCTAGCTTATCGGAAAGTGCCTCAAATTTAAGTTGCAAGATTTTGCCCGGACAGACAAACAAATAAGAAAAGTGAGATAAGAAAAACGTGGTAAATAAAATAAGTATTTATTTCACTGCCATTCAATATAAATACAAATTACTTAGGTATGTACACAATGCGAGTGGTCAGCAACTTAATGAAGTGAAATTGTAATATTATACTGTACAGCTAGTATAAGTGTGTAATATGATTTAATACGGATAAGTGGTGTGTGTTGCCATGTAAACATTGGTAAGGAAACTTGAGAGGCGATGTATTCATAACTTCCGTAGCCGCCGTTGGCATCGTAAACGTCTATTGTTCGAGAGTGTGATTATAATAAAGTTACTTTATCGCCGCACTATGCTTTCTCAAAGTTTACACTAAATCTTCCAGGAATTTACCTACTTATGATATGATTAAGTAATGTCAACCAAAGTTATTTTAGTGTTATTTTCACTGTTTGCAAAATTAAGCACATTCCATAAGGTCCCGGGTACGAATCTTGGTAGGGACATATGTTTGTGTGACGAGTATAAGCATTTGTTCCCAAATCACGGTCGTCTATTTACTTATTAAAGTATTAAATATGTTATTTAAGTTAGCACCATAGTACATGCACTGCTTAGTATGGGACTAATATATTGTCATCAATTGTTATTACCTATTGCTACGTTTCATAATTATCAAAGGCAAAACGCATGAATTCATTTCACACGCGGTAAATCTTTAGGCACTTCATAGGGTAAAATTCACGCGTAATTAATGGGGTTCCAGTAAATTGGTACCTATTGATTATGACAACGCAGTACCCACACTTATAAGTTTTATTGTTAAAATTCTTTAAGGAGTTAAATGTCTACCCCATATAATTCCCAGGCCACGACGTGCCTCAAGATTTTGTATATTCAGATTAATGACCCTAATATTTAGGATTGGATCAAGATATGATTTTCAGTTCATTTTATCCTCAATTTCTTAATTCGCCTTGTCAATTGTCAACTTCATTTCATCAATTTTAATCTTGGTATGATTAAGATTTAATATAAACTGTGTCCGTTTCCCTATTCTTATTCTCATTTTATGCCTTCAAGTAAATAAATTCACAGCGTTTTGTAAATTTCAATTTACTTACAATAAAAAACGTTAGTAAGAAATATTCTTTGCATAACATAAATGCATTAGACAACAGGACAATCGCATTCGACGGGTTTTGCATTGAAGTTGCAAAGTGTATTTTTGTGTTAAAATCAATGCCAAATTAAAATCGAATTTAGCAAAAGATTTTTTTTTATGTCTTAACACGTTGGCTGCTATAATAGTTTAGTTTCCTTATATTATCTACCTGAAAAAACTTTGTAGTCTTGTTGGAGCTTGTTTCGCTTTTGAAATGTTGGTGTTGCCTTAACGTCTCACGACATTTCAAAAATTTTTTGTTAAATAGTTCTTTAATTACAACACTAGTATCTGTTTTTACTGTGAATCCAACGAAGTTTAAGATAAACAAAATATTTTAGTAGAAGTCAGACTATTTATATGTAACAAATTCCTCATCTAGCAAAGATTCGTCGAAATGCTTTCTTAAATCGTTATTCTGGAGAGACAAACTCTAAACGTTTCTGTCAACTTAATTCGTAAAGTTTCGAGATTATACACTTTTCTTGCTAGTCTGAGATACCTAAATGACAACATTTATAACAGTGATAAAACTATAAAATTTGTTAAATTTGATTTGTTGAAAAGTGATGTTTTTTTCTGAATGTATATAAATTATGCACTTCCATCAGGAAAACTTTACTAAAAACGGACATTAGGTTACTTCTAAAATATCTATTTTTCGACTTATTTATCTAATAAAATAACACAACTCCATTTGTAATGCGGAACTAGTTTTAAAAGAGGACTATATCTCAGTTGAACTTGGTTGGAAAATATTTAAATAACCTAGAACCCGGTAGCATTCAATAGGCATGTAGCACCACTTTATTATTTAATTAAACCGGCCCACTTGCGTCTATTCCCTGCACCCATCAAAACGGGACAACCATAAACTGTGTCAAATTAAAAAACTCTTTGAACTCGCCGTAAACATAATCGTAATACGAAAATAAAAAGTTCCGAATGGGAGACATGTGTCCACATGCTAAGAGAAGAACCGTGTATAATGTGATAAAGTGTGGACGCCGTCTGCCATAGTTCATCTAATGAACAGTAACACTCATTTATTTTACCTGCTTATTAGTGGGAATTTCCATTTGTATTTTATCAGCAATTATTTTTTTTTAAATCGCTAACTAAACTGTTCAATTTGTGTGACTAGATTCATATCATAATTTTGATATCGCTGTTGTTCCTGGATTAAATTAGTTATATAACCTAAATTAAAAAATTCGTGCATTTGATTTAATTTCTTAGATTCAAAGGGCTGAGGATAAGTTATCTTATCAAATAGGCAAATTTTGCCATTATCATAGAAACTAGCACTATAAAAGTGCTACATATCTCAAATACATATGTATAACTCAAACGTGATAGCAATCGTTTTCATTGCATTTAGTAGATCTGAGTGTAACTCTCTATCTACCTGCGTGACAGTGTGAGAACTATTAATGACAGGAAAAAAAAATATATCAACCATTTCTTAAATACTTGCCTTACAAACTAGTACATTTAACAGAAGAATGATAAAACTGTTTTTATTCAATATGAGCATTTACAATGCATTTATTAAAGTCAACAACTATGCAATCGCTTTGTAGGCGACGGGAGACCTTGTACCGAGAAGAAACCGCAAGAAACTTTTCTCCCTGTGTTACAGTTTTTTTCTAAATCAAGTAAACTTTTCAAGCACCTGTAAAATGCTTTCGAAAAATTAACGTTAAAAATATTAATCATAGTTATTAAAGCAAAGGCCAATTACTGCACGCAGTTTGTCCTCCAAGTAATCATCAATTAACTATATAATAACCTTTAATTATAAGGGGTTTTGACATTTTTTTTAAACTTCTAAAGGCAATTCAGTTACATGGGAACTTATAAAACGCTATACATCTTCTTAGAAATGAGCCTGCCGTATTTTGCCTTCTGAAGCTTGAAACAGCAAGTTTATTTTTATTTCTAGCGTTGACCGAATGGTTATCACTATATTTAGAAAAAGTGTCATGTATAATATTTTTACATACATAATATTTTTACTTGGAATACTACATTATACTAGGAAGAGAATAAGAATGGTAAATACTAAAACAACGGATTTTATTAAGACTGGTGCCAAAATTAGGTTTAAAAGCACCTGTAATATAAGTCAGCAGATCTAAAGATCCGACGATATCAGACCAGATATAATTTACGATAATAATGAGGGTACATACCAGTATAGCTAAACCAATTAAAGCATACAAAATTACTTGATCAACTGCTGTAGTGAAATAAAAACAATTTTTAATTTTAGATAAATAAATATCTAGTAATAAACATTTTAGTTTAAGTCATCAGTTGTAACAGTTCAATATGTTTTTCGTTTCCTTGAATTTTTTGTTAGTTAGTAAACATAAATCTACCTATTTATTGAATGAGTAAAAAAAAGAAAATAATTAACCTTGTTAAATGTGGATATAGTTACCCAGATAATTGTAGTGTTTTTGAGTGGCGTCCGTTCTATGTCATGGGACAGGACATTTTTATCCCTCCATCGTTACGCAAATAGTTGTAAGTCAGATCTGAGTGTTTTTTCAGTAATAAATTATTCGAACTGTATTCGAACTGTCAGTCCATCGCACATCCTGTAAACAAACTCAGCCGTAGGATACAAAAAACTGAGAAAGATAGTAACTTTCAGTGGCCCTTTGCTCCCTACCCCACAAGTGCATATCTAAATAGATTTGAGGTCTTAGCAATCAACTATGATTTAAAATAAAATTTGAAACTGAGGAAATTCTAAACCACTTCCAAATATTTTACTAAATGCACTCTCTGATTTGCTCCTTCTTGTACCTAGTACAGGAAGGAGCAAATCAGCTAACGACATGGGTTAAATTACAGTCAAGGGCATTTATTGCGCTATTTGAAGGAAGGCTGTTTCTCTCGAGTTTAAATGCCATTTCTTTCACTTAATTTAGGCCTATTGAACAATAAAAAGTTCATCATGCTAGTGGGAGTTAACTTGTAAACCATTTGGCAAGTAAAGACGAATATGAGATACTGTTCATCTTATTTTGTTTAGATCAGATGACAAACTCCATAATTATTGCCTTGAAAGCGAGAGTTATATTTTTAAACGATCTCAGGGCGTTGAGTGTTCCTTGCGTGCAGCCGTGATTGTATTCTTAATAGAGTGTTTTGTTCTTTTATTCTTCCAACTTTTGTGGTAACAAAAGACATTCATCTAATGAGTTGGCCTATACCGTGCAAAGTTAGTATTGTATAAGAAACCACCTGTCAAAACGAAGATGCGGGTTGGGTCACATATTTAAAAGCTAGGTAGGTAAGTAGGTACATCTTGTGTTTTATTGGACTTTATGTTTCTTTATTTCTGATTTTATAGTAGTTTATGATACTGTTGCATAATAAGGGTTCTTATAACATGAGTGTGTTTTAAAAAAACGAGCCCTAGGCGAGTTTTTTTATAGTATCACACGAGTGTTATAAGACCAAGTTATGTACAGTGTCATACACTACTTTATCTACTCTCATACTACAATACGTAAAACAATATTGCAAATAAAACGCTGAATATAACAACAAATTTATTTAAATGTCAAATGTTGGCGCCAAGGTGCAAACATCGATTGAGCATGCGTGTTGCGTCGTCGCGGACTCGTTCATTGAAACCTTTTAAAAGTAGAGGTTCAACCTCCTTGGTCCAGCTGGAGGTTGTATAGGTGTATCGTTATGATTAAAAAGTTTTATTATGTTACAGGTGTCCATACAAGACCTATATCGTAATTAAACTTTTTTTTTATTATTTTTGGCCTGTACGTAATGTTTGTCATAAGCATTTTGTTTTCAGTTTTAGAATCTTTGTATTATAGTATCAGAGTAGATAAAAAATATAAGTAAGGTAACCTTTAAGTTAGAGGACCGATTGATGAACACTAATCCTACTTATTCACCAAAACATCACAATTTTAGGTTCTTGTAGAGAAATATGATTGTATGACGACGTGCATTTGTTTTTTCGAGTCATTGCTGTTTTGGTTTTAAATATATTTCAAATATTGTATCCGCCACTTAGTCGATAATGTAGGTAGCTACTCATAGTACTACTAAATCTGCTTACTTTGAAACTAAATAATTGGTGTAAGTTGTTCAGATTCATTTTATTTGTGTAACTACAATGTATGTACTTTCTAAATAGTAACTAAAGAACAGTATATATTGCAGTCTTTTATAGTAAAGTAATAAAGAAAGCAGCTTATCTGATCACTGCCACAAGTAAAATGTACATGCACTTAAAAGTAATGCCTACAGTTAACAACACATGAACTAAGGTCAATTTCACTTATAGTATTTTCAACCTAATCTCAACCTCATTGTCATCATATTTTTCTGTTACCAGCAGGTATTTTCTGTGTAAAAAATTATAACCTATCAACATTGACTAGAAACAACTTACTATTAAAGCAGGTGACCCAAATCATTTTTATGCTTGAATAGTAGAAAATATAACTAGTCTTGATGATATTACTATAACAAACATTTAAAAAATCATAACTCCAAAAGGTAGGTACCTATACCTAAACAAATCCCTGGTATAAAAAATTAAAGGAAAAGAAGAATTAATTAATATTTTCCTGTTTACCGATATGTTATACATGCGCTTTTTCTAAATTATATGTAGGTACTTCAAGAATTTCAGATAAACCATAAATCTAAGGCACGGACGTTTTTTATAAGTCCGTGATCTAAGGAAACATTTTTATGTGAAATGCTAGAAGTATACGGGTGCAAAACTCATTTACGGGCTTCAGAATATGCAACGTAAGTAATTATTAAAAATAATACTTAAATAGTTTTTAAATTCTACTAATGTGTGTACGGATCACAATATCCGTACATTATAACGAAGGTTTAAGGTTTAACAATCTTCAAACACGAGAAGTGACTATAATTATGGTTATGGGCAAATTTGTATGATTATTTGCATGGACATGTACTGGTATTAATGAAATAATAATAATAATGAAAACTAACCTAGCATAGAAATGCTAAGAATACTTAGAGTTTGTGCTCTATAAAAAAAAATTATAGCTATCTTGTATGGAGTACAAGAAAGCTATAGACAATAGATAGTAAAACTTTTATTGAAAATATCAATGCTTAGTAATTACTATTACCTAATAAGTAACTTGAAATGTTAGTTACGTCACTCTTGACTACGATTTTAAATCTATCATCCGCCCACCCATGATTAAGGATCACATTTGGCAGGAGGGCTTACAGTTAGAGAATATTATATCATGTGTAGGTATGTGTTTGTTGTCAGGTTATACCTTAATTGAAGAAACCGAAATTCAAATTCACCATTAATGATTATCAATCGTGGCCCGAGAACACTTTTTAGATTAATGTGTATATTTGTTTTAATAAAATGTTAATATGTACTGTTTTGTTTTATTATTGTTTGCATCCACTATGCCTTATTTCTATAAGATAAGTATAAAATACGCACGTAAAACACGACCACGCCTTCGAGCCCTCAGGTGGGATTCGAACCCACGACCTTTCGCTATCCGGGCGAGTGCTCTGACCGCTTAGCTACCGAAACATTGATTGACGCGTCGAAATTTACAAACGTGTTTAAACTTCAACATCGAAAGTAATATTTTTACAAATATTAAACTTTCCATTAAGATGGAACTAGTTATAACAATGTATTTTAATTTTTATTTTTTGCATTCACAATGCCATATTTCTATAACATATAAAATACTCATGTTGATATTAATACTTGCAAAAATATAACTTTTATATGAATTATTTCAATATTAAATAATTTTGTATTTTCAAACTTTTTAGGTTTTTTTTATAAAACAAATAATCATGATGTTAGGGGAGGATGGAGTGGCCTTGAACCTGACCACGAATCACAAGGGGGGAATGGGATCAAAAGTTTTCTAAAAACCTCGCGTAATTAATGGACGACAGCATTATCACAACATATTTGTATAGTTCGATGGTCTGTTGACTACAAATCCCTAAGGTTATAGAGGAGTGCCGAATTATATTAAGTTCACTTTTACTGAAACCTAGAGAAAAGGAAGTTTCAATGTTCATTCATCAAACATTGTTTCATGCATTGGCTCTCATCATCATTTATCGTCATCTAATGAAGAAAAATATAACTAAAATCTAGGCTGTATGGGCTTTGTACCCTTTGCCTGCCCTCATGGAAACAACAAAAAAATGTCACTGTCAGGTCTTCTATTTAGGGATATCACACTAACGAGTGTTACCCAAAACTGGGGAAAATTACAGTATGTACAGATCTAAAATATTGAAATAGAACATTGTTCGGATATTATTATAATTACTTTACTCCAACGTGTTATCGAATTCATAACTAATGGTGTTGGCCACTACAACTATATTAATACTAGACAATAGTAGTTCGTTCTATAAATTAAGCTGAGGAATCTTCTTCCTTCGATATATCCAGAACGTTTTTTTCCAGATTTTGTTACTGTATGTAATTAAACCTCTTGCTGGATGAATATAAGTTTCATTTCAACAACAAATTTGACATTACTAGGTACCTTATAACGTGTGAGTTAAGCAACTTTATTCATTATTGCTAACTATACAATCATTAAATTAAACCCCTCCTGTCCCAGCACAATGGCAGTTAACGATCAAAATGCACATTCTCAGATGAATTTTATATTAAAGGTTATCTTCTAAAAGAAATACTATTATGCTTTCATATTAATAACATTTATAAATAACTTAACATTGTAATAGAATGTGACTTTATCATGAATCCGTGACTTATCCCGCCATATCTATAAAATAAAAAGTTATTATAATTATACTACAGTTAATAAAGGAAAGTTGATTCAACTAACTAATCATATTTTTCATTCACCACATCCTTCATCCACATTCGGAACGCTAATACGGGTTAAAAGGAATGAAACAATACCCAAAACTTACTTGAAATGTCATTTTTTGTGTTGCACCCAAAATTCACAATTTATAGCTATTTCTCAGTATTTATAGAGATTTTTTACTTAAGATACCTACAGATTTGCGCTGAAGGCAGGTTTTTGTTCAGAATTTTTACATTACATAATTGATAACAGATAGTTAGTAAAAAGGTTATAACTTACGCAGCAATATAATGAAATGATCTAATGTGCTTCTATTCTGGTTAAGTTGTTTCTCTTGGTGACTTTCATGAAGGGTTAAAAACAGTTAAATTTTACTTAACTAATAATATATAATTTACAGCATAGTCCCCTTAGGTAAAAAGGTGTCATTTTTATTACCTGGATCTGTAATGCGCTCTCTACTTATGACAATAGTTTTCTCCCTAATTTGACGGCTCTGATAGTAATTAGTATTACTATTATAAGAAAATACTATCGTAATCTATCTTTTCATCATTTGTGAAAACCATGCCCCTAAAAAACCTAGAGACGCAAAAAAATAACAGGACTGACCAGAAAAATCTTTTTTAAAGGCGTGGTTAAATTTTTTTTTTATTAAAGTTAAAATTAAAATTTAAGACAAATATGTAGGTAATAATTTCTTCAATACTAAACTATACCTATGTATGTCATGTTTTATTTGGTATTGTCAAGATTTCAATTATTAAACAGCAAATATTATTAATCCGACAGTATTGAATTATACGGATTTTAATTTTCTCGTACAGATAAAAGGCTCATAACAAAGAGTGCTCATAGTGGCTGACAACACTGCCGTTATTTACCATAATGAAGACTTAGTGAAAAACAGCTGGAGCTGTCATTAAAAGAACGTTGCACAATGAACAATATTTGTAAGCGTAGTGCAATATCTTTTCTTTTGTATCGTAACTTTAGACATCAGTTTTTAAACAGATCCCGGCATTTTCATGTTGTTCACGAGAATTTGAATATAACCTCAAAGCTTAATTTTCCTATAAGCAGTTCTGTTATTTTCACTAGGTGCAAGTCCAAAAAGGTCTGTATTTGAAAGGCATTACAACTTTTGTCTCCCTTGAATCAATAATTATTAAACTGGTTTTCTGCCTGTTTTCTAGTGGGCCCATTATTTCTTAAGTTTGAGCAGTATCAAAACATTTTTAATGGGGCACTTTTGGGCACTTTTTTGTTCTAGCACAGTACAAAAGACTCTGACGATGATGATGGCGAAGATTATAAAGATGACACGACATTGTCTAAAGACTCGAAAATTATGAAATTTAACACAACCTCAATGAGAACAGATGTCTTATTAAAATCGGCATTAGGAGTGGCTAGAAAGTAAATATGAATTTATGTTTTAATGGGTAGCTTTTTATGGATACTGTAAATATTAAAAAGCTACTTTATTTCATGTTGATGTATCTAAATAACTAGTTTAATCTGATATATTTTGTTTTAGTAAGATAGAGCAAGTATTCTATGAAAGTAAAATAAGATTGAATGGTAGGAAAATCCTGAAAAAAAGTATTTCGGTAAGTAATTAACTGCCACCTTATATACAAACCAATTACATATTTTGTTCTCATCTTTTTTTGTGCAGATTTGTTATTTTTATTCCTTTACAGGCAAAAGTTGGTGATGAAATTGATGTTATTAAATCTATTAGTCCAAAAAATCCTGAACATATTTATGTGTCTAGAGTGGAAATCCTAAACGTAACACCAAATGAAGATTCCATCACAGTCACAGCACGAAGATTTAAGACATTACTTATTGAAAATTATGAAAAGGATCCATATAAGGCATCTGTAGCACCTGACGAAGAGAATTAGTTTCTATCAAATGTAAATATTATTAAATTAATACACTAGAAAGAGTTAACTTTTTTTATTTTACATAAACAAATAATTTTCAATTCATGATCTTATAAATCAAAATCAATATCACAGTCTGAACTCTCAAATATAGAGATTTGTGAATTAGAAGTCCCCGATTTATATTGACTTGAGTTGCTTATGCTGCTATTAACCTTCTCTAATTTAACTACTGTGGGAGGCAACTCTGGTTTTGGAGGAGAGGTATCCACCTTTTCATTGTAAAATTTTCTTAGATCATGTTTTTCAACAAACTTAAATGTTTTAAGTTTGTCTATTGTTCTGTTTGCAGTTTCATTTTCTTCTAGTTTGGAATTTACTTTTTCAGACTTCTGGTTAATTGCACTTATCTCTAAATCATCTTTATTATTTGTCACATGTACATCATCATTGTTGATACTATCATTGTTTTCAAATTTTAAATTTATACCTAATTCTGTAAAAATATCATTAACACTTGGAACAGCATTCAATATATTTGTAGTCACTGATATATCACAATCATTATCATCAGTGCAATTGATTTCATTGTCACTGCTTTTCAACTTTTTTATTTTCTTAGAGTTCAGCTTATTTCCAGGGTTTACATCAACAGTGACCTCTTTTCGCTTTCTTACATTTGTATTCTTTTTTTTCTGATTGTTTATTGTTTTCTGTTCTTGTTTATTTAGCGTAGAGTGTTTTTTCAATGTTGCAGCTAGTTTCTGATTAATTTTTTTATCACTGACATTTAAATTGTCATTAACATCCTCCTTATGTTTAAACTCATTGCTTGCCTCACAATTTTGTTTTTGTTTCCCATTATTAAAATATGAACTAGTTACTACAGATGAAGACAATGGTATGTTGTCATCATCTACATCATCATATTTAGCAAATAAATTGCTATCACCTCTATCTAAGCTACTTTCTAAAGATTTACTGTCAACTTGTAATAATTTTCCATAATATAGCAATTCTTCTTCCCAGATTTCATACAAGTTCAATCTTGCAAGAAGTTTCTTTGCAATACACAAATATTCAAAATCAGGGTATTTTTGAAATGTTGAATGTAGTGCATCCACGGTATCGTTGAGAGTGCAGTCTTGCATTGACAGGTCCACTAGAGATACTGCTATTACCGCATCCATTGTTAATATTGTTGTGCGGTACATGATGCGACAATGAGCTTGAGATAACCTGAAATGTAAGAATTTATATACAATTGGTCCAAATTATAATCACCAACCAAAAAACTTAGTAATGTGGTAAACCCTTGCGGCCTGCGAAGTTTAAGAAATTCGTAAAGGCCGGTCAACATATAGGCGAAATATTTATTATCTCGAGTTTACTCTTGCTATGGTTTGGAAGATTGTTTATGGTGTGTAAGATTTGGAAGACATTTGCAGTCGTTAGCGCATCATCCCACAGAGTGTGGATTATGGCGTATTCTTCTTACCGTGTTATGTCCATAAGTAGGGACCTTAATAAGTTAATATTGATTATCACCATACTCTATATTAATCGGCTCTGCTTTAGGCTGATATGCTGTAAAGTCTGTTCATTCTAACTTGTCCTATTTGGTAAACAATCTTGGCACAACTTTTTAACGAAATCGCCTTTTAAAAATGAAATAATAACAAAGTCAATAATCTATTACAATAAATCGTTATTATAGACTGAATCCTATTGAATATAGTTATCAGTTGATTTTTAATGCTGTATTTTTAATAAAAAGGAGTGCCAAGATTGTTTACCAAATAGGACAAGTTAGGATGAACAGACTGTAATATGCTTTGCTGTAAAATATATATATATAGCGCAGCCTAAACGTAATCGTTTACTTTTGTAATAATTAATAATTTGATTGAAAGTACTGCCGTTCTTATGAAAAGTGCAATAAGTAGGTTTTAGCTACTTTCGAAATAATTGCGATTAAATATTTAATTTTTGTTTTTTTGTGTATCATCGTAACTATAATAGCTATTGACTTGAAACTTTTACTATATGACTATAAAATGAAGCGGAATTTTATGTAGTATATTATATTTGTACATACATGTACGTAAGTCAATTTGCCCAAAAACTCGACTTATTGCACTTATCGTAGGGACGGCAGAGTAATCATGAATACTTTTAATCCAATTACATTGAATCAGATTACATGAAGTAATCGTTAGTTTTGATTACATTCATCATAATCTAAATTACAAGATTACACTCTGAAATCGGACCATTATATAAAAATAAAAAAGAAAATGTTCTCAACGCAGTTAAAACTTAGTCAAGAAAATTATCGTAATCATCATTTGTTTGACTTTAAAATTGTATTAAAGATTTAAAACCAGAACGGATCCACGTGTTAAACAATACTTCAAAAGTATCAATTTCTTATAATTTTACGTTTATTTTATTACTTTATGCCAACTATCGCAATTTCTGTAAAATGGCAATAAATTAAATTGCTTGCTATTTGCTTTAAGTGGAGATGGATAACTTAAACTGCACATAATATACTATAGTATATATTACTATCAGTAGCACATTTTCTGTGGTTTTTTTATATAGTAAATAGCTTAGCTCTTGACCGCTATCTCGCCTGATGGTAAGCGACAATACGATCTAGGATATTACGCGCTTGCTTAGAAGATATCTATTCACTCTTGATTTGAAGACCCATAAATTGTTTTTGTCTGGCAACACAGACTCAGGCTTTAATAATTGATACTAGAATTGTTATTTATAATGCAAAATATTAATGTTTGTATATTTTATCGTAATTGTTAATTTAGCAAAAACTACTAAACTAATCCCTAGGCTATTAAAAAAGAATCAAATTTCATCTAGTATTTTCTAAGTCATCCGATTTATGCAACCCCAATAATAATATGTACTTTCAAGTTATGCTAAAATCCTTTTCTTGTCTAAATTTGGTAAAACAATCTTCTCAATTAGAGATCTAATTTATTAATCTAATTGATATTTTGATTTTTTTGAACAATCAAAAATATTTATTATTAAATATTTTTGATTTTTCTATATGTGAAATTTTTTTAGATATAACAATTAGATTACTATGTTTCTTCTATTAATCAGTAATCAAGATTACGATTAGAAACTAATAATCATTAATCACTGAATATGATTACTTTCTTGATTAATCTGTAATCATGATTAAAGATTACATAATATAATTGTAATCTGTCATCATTAATGTGATAATATTTTGCCTAAGTCTGCTATAACGACTACGAGACAGGTGAGGACCCGTTTTGCCCACGTCCATTACCTACGCTACTAGTTTTTAACCGACTTAAAAAAATGGGGTTATCGTTTCGTAATTCATTCATAACGTTGTATAGCATATGATGAATAGATATAGTCTAGAATAAAAACAATAACAACTATTTTTTCACTCAATTCTAGCAGCCAGACTACAGTAACCGGAGCTTCTTAACTAGGATTGCAATTCTGATAGGAAATAAAGTATTTTTAACTACCTGACAAGACTATCCAACATTCTGACAGTTGTACGAGACGGATCTCTGTATTCAGATTTCCTTTGCATCATGTAATAAGCTCTGAGTATTTCATTTGCTGATTTAGTTATATTAGTCGGCCTCGGCCCGACGAGGCTTATATACATCTGTAAAAAAATATAAGCAGATTATTATAAAAAACACTGCACTTATTCCACGGTACCCATATCCAAGTTTAGCCTTGGTTCCACAATTGTCAATACTAGTTTGTATTTTCCTAATTCTAATTACCTTAACAATCACAGAAACATTTATAAAACTTATTTCAATCTTATATTTATGTAATAAAGGATAAGTTACTCATTCCACTGGTGGACGGTAGCCTTAATCTCTTTAAACCCGCGGGCATTATATCATGAGCGCGACAACGATACCTAAAATCCGCGAGCATTATATAATGCTCTAAAGCGCGCAGTCTGATTTAATCGTTATTACGGCTTTGGTAATGGTTCTTTTTGATTGAATGATATTTTTGTCCCCGAAAGAGAGAGAAATAACGCATTTAACACAAAGCTGGGCTTCAAGGGGTTAAGTGTGAAGAGTTGATGCTATTTTACTCTGCCGTACACCACACGGGGTTAGTAACTTACCTGTAATTTATCTATACTCCATTTTTTCTTAGACTCCAAATTAGATTCCCCAAATAAAATGTATGATGAAACAAGCTTATCCCAAGATTTATTTTTTGTATCCAACAAAATAAATATCAAATCAAATCTAGAACAAAAAGATGAACATTAACGATCTCACATGATACATAAGAATTTTCTTTTCAACTACAATACATGATAACAGTAGAAAGTAAATTAACAGACGTATAAAGTATATAACGGTATCTGTTTTTTCAACAAAGTTGTTCTACATCTATCAAAGTATTTGATTATTGAAATGTCATTTTCTGTTACTTTTTCCCATGGGTCCATTAAGGACGTACGTTTTAATGCTGGTACTTCACTCTCAAAAATTCACATGAATCCACTATGCAATCGTAGTGTATCCCTGATGCTTTTTTCCCTCTCTGAGACAGTTCGCAAGAACAATATTAGAACTCTGCTTTGCTTTCACTGTCTAAAATATTTTTTCTAAACGTTAGGTAAGAATATAAAAATTATATACGCGTAGTAATTACGTAGGTACTATTTAATTATACAAAGAGATACACGCAATACATTGAGTATTAGTGCCGATGGTAGATCTGATGACTTATTATCGGCGCAGGCGTCGTTTCGAAGCCTTTGTACTTCAAAAAAAAGTCAACTAAAAACACACAATGAGTATTGTCCAAGGAGTCCCTCCCTTTCCTTGACTAAGTTTTATTTAATGAAATCGACAAGACACAACTTTTTCCTTCCAATGACGATTTCTTTCGCCGTTGTAAATGCCCTTTGTCATCAACAGATCGGCGGTGACGTGTTGCCGTAATGCTCATATTGTACCTACATCCCTATGTATTTATTTATTAAAAAAGAATTGTAAAGAATAGCTGTTACAAAAATTGAATAAGTGGCAAACCACCCTTAGAATGATTATGAATGTAAGTCAATCTCATTATTGGATCAATAAGCAGACATAAAATAAGAGTTATCAATGATGCTGTATGTATATTTTTCAACGTTTTCTTACCGCCTGTTTTAATTGATTCATTTGAAAATATAGTAGAAATATAGTGACCCGTATTTTTAATTCATAAGTTGCATATTACCTACTTAACAAAGGAGTTCCAAGTGATACATTGACGCTGAGCGGTTCATCTGTTTGGTAGTGGCCTTTTGGGTTACATGCGGCTATGATGGCACAACGAGTATTTAGCTTGCAAACTATACCAGCCTAAAAAAGTAACAACAATTAGACAACATTAAAATACGCACGCACATATTATAATTATTTATCAATAGGTATGTCAATAAAAACAAGTTATGTATTGTTAACATAAATAAACATAAATTTTTCACATTTTTTTTCGTTAATAATTCAGTTTGCACTAACCATTGACATCTGCGCAAAACGCATAAAACCTCGGCGAGAACTATGAACACAAATAAATGACTACAGTATTAAAAATATATTTTTATCGTCAACCATCTTTTACGTACCTTAGCTATAGAAATGGTTTGTTGCTCCATCGCCTCGTGTATGGCCGTGCGATCATGTTCGCGCAGTTGTGAAATCTCGTCGATGCAACATACGCCGCCATCTGATAGAACTAACGCACCCGCTTCGAGCTGCCATTCCCCATCTTCCTGTAATAATAGCAAATAGTGTTGTAATTCAAATATATCACACTATAGGATGTCGCTATTTGGGTCGTTTTGATATAAGATTATCTTTATAGACCCTTGTGTAAGAAGAGAACTTAGATGCTCGACGCAACTTCTTTCGGGGTTTAGTTATTTAGTACTCGATTTTCACGGATTCCATCTCCCATGAGTCCATTGAGGACATATGTTTTAATGCTGGTACTGCACCCTCAAAAATTCACATGTATCCACTGTGCAATCGTAGTGTACCCCTGATGCTTTTTCCCTCTCTAAGACAGTTTGCAAGAACAATATTATCACTGCTTTGCTTTCATTGTCTAAAATATTTTTTTAAACGTTAGGTAAGAATATAATAATAAATATATATGCGTAGTTATTACGTAGGTACTACTTAATTATACAAAAAGATACACGCAATACATTAGGTATGAGCGCTAATGGTAGATCTGATGACTTATTATCGGCGCAGATGCATTTTCATTCAAAGCACGCTTTATTAGATCTAACTTGGCGTAAGTTATTTAAAAATTATACGTACATAAGGTGATTCTTGTAACTCCAATCTTTATCTAACAGGATTACTTAGACTTAAAGGAAATAATTGGCAAAATGACAATAGTTATTTGTTATACAAGGCTGCAAAGTTGAGATTTGACCGCGAGTTACCCCTATTGAAACCTGAGCAAGCGAAGGATTCTAGGTAGTGTTGCCCAAATTCAGTCTTGGTCTTGCAGTCTTGGTCTTGTTCTTGCGTTTTTGCAAGACCAAGACCAAGAACAAGACCGCGTATTTTTAGCAAGACCAAGACCAAGACTGACCGTGCAAGACTTGAGCAAGAACAAGACTAAGCCTGCAAGACTCTTGCGTCTTGCAGCTAGGACTTAGCGCTATTTCACGGAGTAGTTAGGTGTAACAGTTCGGTGTATAGGTACGCTTAGGAATTCTATGAGACGCAAAAAACTGTATCAAAGAATATGAAAAACTGGATCTATGCGCATTACGACTAATACCATAAACATACCTACATAGCGAATAAAAAAATATCCATTAAAATCAAACTGAGTGCATGCATAGTTATGTTTTAACCATCGGCACTTTGATAATGCGGCATCAAAGGTTTTGTACTTACTTCTCAAAGAAATTTGCTGCTTTTCGGAAGCACATGGTTATAATACACGCGCCGGCGGCTTCTTTTGAAATCATATACAACAATCGTTGCCGCCGCGCCGAAATCACAACATTTGACACTATTTGATTGCCGCCACAGGGCGTAGGCGTAGGTATACTCATGCAAAATAATTTCGAATTTTAAGAGTACCTACAGGTGTTCCAAAGAATAAATAAGTTTCAGAGTGCTTATAATGAAAATGAATACATTATACTGATCACGCAAGTAGTATTATGATTAGAATAAAATGGTAAGGATAGGTAGTAGATGTCATAATAATTTATTCTAGTAAGTATATATTATAATATTGATTATATGGTTTTAAACTAATTACTTAGGTACTATTATTGTACATTTAGTCATTATATTTCTTAAGTTTTTACAAGAAAAAATAGCAAAAAAGTGTTCAAATATCACCCGTTTGATAAATATTGTAGCCACTTTTAAATATACTTGAAACGTGTAAAAAAATTCTACATAATTAATAAAATAATATAAAAAGCGTAGGTACTTACCTACTAATAAAATAAAAAGCCTGCGATTTATTATTAGTAAATAATCACGGCAGCCGAGAGTGTGTCTCCACTTTTGAATACATAAATCATAACCAGATCACTAGAGCCACTTCAAAAAAGAAATTTGTAATTCCTAGGGTTCAAAATTATTTTGGTGACAGAACTTTACAGAAGCGTATACCATATCTTCTTAATTCGTTGCCCGAAACTATTAGATGTGAAACGGATAAAAATAAATTTAAAAAAATATTAAAAGATTATCTGATGACTACTATTTAACACAACAATTGTATGTTTTTATTTATTTTTTTGCATTCACAATGCAATATTTCTATAAGATATAAAATACGTGTGTAAAAAACAACCACGCCTCCGAGCCCATCTGAGGGCTCGGAGGCGTGGTTGTTTTTTACACACGTATTTTATATCTTACAACAATTGTATCTTATTATTATCACCGCTAAATTTTCCTTCAGTTTGTTGTAATTCAGTCTAAATCCAATTATTGTGCACTTAACTTTACCTGATACAGTTATAGTTGTATTATATACCTACATAATTATAATTATAAGCTAAGAGACTAAAGATCCCTCAGTCAAACCGACAAGTCGGTTTTGTGGGACTAAATTGTATCTTTGTATTTTTTTTTCTTGTATATGAAATAAATAAATAAAAAAAAATAAATAAAAAAAAAAAAAAAGTATTTACAAGCAGTGCCCGCGACTTCGCCCACGAAGAATAGTAACTTTGGAGGTATAGTGACGTTCAGGATTTATTTATTTATTTTAAAACTTCTGTCATCAAACATACAAACAAACTCTTCAGCTTTATAATATTAGTATAGATTAGTATAGATGTACGCCAAAACATTCACTTATATGTAAAGAATAGTGATTGGCACTAATTCTTTACATATATTTTATTCACGCGTCGCGTCTGTACAAGTAGGTAATAATCTGTGTTTGTACGCCGCACGCGGCATCGTTTGATTTGCGGCGGCATCCTTTTAATAGAGCCGGCACGTGGCGAGGCGGCGCGGTAGAAAGCAAGGAAACGTACTATAAACAAAGGAATTATTTTAATTCCAGTCATTTCCAATTGAGCTGTGCTTCGAGTCTAACTTAATAATTGTTTTTACTAATTCTTGTTGTTTTCTAAAAACGTATCACGTGTACAATTTAATATGAGTGACGAAGATTCAAATTATTCTAGTCCGAGTAACGAGAGTTTGAGTCACAGATCTAAAAGACCCAAAAGCAAATTTGAGGAGTTTTTCGAAATAATTCATGCATCCCAAACTGCCTTGTGTAAATTGTGCCAACATAAAAAGACTGAAATAAAAATGAAAAACAGAAACACTTCAGGCTTAAGGAAACATCTAATATCTTTCCACAAAAAGGAATCACAAATATTTCTTCCTGTTAAACCAAAATTAAGTGGAGATATCACAAGCTTTTTAGTAACCGCTGGAAGAAGTGGACAGGTAAGAATATATTTTTTTTATATGAAAACTCCAGGAACTCAAAAAAGTCTTTTTTGAACAAATGACTTTAAACTGACTTCGGAATATTTTATAGATATTGATAAAATAGTAATACATAGGTACATATTTCGCGTCATTTTTAACAATGGTCGAAATTGTCGCTACGGGAATTTTAACTCCGCGTAGCTGTTCATGCGATACTTTCAAAAACGCCATTAACTTACGTAAGTATTTTTGAGTTAGTGGTGTTTTCATCTAGGGGTGCGACATATTAAGTATGTAATTATCGTCTTAAATATTTTTATAAACACCTATATTTTCATTTGTTTTCATAATCGGCCAGTAACAACTAAGTACTTTATTTTGGTAAATTACAGTACAGTGCAACCTTAATATAACAAATGTCAATTTAACGATTTTCTCGATTTAACAACAACAAACCTCCTCCTCCTAAACGCTCAAACCTAGTATGTTTTAAATAATAACACAAGATTTATTGTTTTATTTCAGTCGGAAAACAGCAGTGACAACATCACGACAGCTACAGTTGATTGGGTAGTGAAAAAATATCTTCCCTTCTCATTTTTCGATGACGAAGCTACACAAGTATATTTTCGACGTATTTGCCCTAATATGGAGTTTCCTAAAAGGTCTACACTTAGAAGGAAAGTCAAAGAGCGATTTGAAGAGCTCCAATTTAATCTCAAGGAACGACTTCAACAATTATCATCTAAAATGTCATTTACCATTGATGGGTGGACGTCAATTGCTGGTAGGAGTTACTACGGGGTTACTATGCATTATATAGACAACGAATGGAAGTATCGATCTGTAGTTCTTGATTTTATACCATCACGCGGTCGACATACTGGGGAAGATATTGCAACGATTTTCCATGAATGTTTATTGGAATATGGCATAATTGATAAAATACAAGGTATCACGGTCGACAACGCAACTGCAAATACCAAATTTATGTATGAACTGGGCAAACAGTTGCCACACTTTGATTCAGACAATCAACATTTCCGGTGCTTTGCTCACATTTTAAACCTTGGTGTACAAGATTTATTAGAGACCTTAGCATTACACTGTGAGTCTGACACTAACGCGCAAGATCAGCAGTATGAAGACTATGCAGACGAAACTGAGGAAGATGAAGAATATGCACCAAATATTGCTGACTCGCGTACATCTGTAACAAAGTTACGCAGTATTTCCAGTAAAATAAAAAGAAGTGAGATAGTGAAGAAGAAGTTTCAGTCTGCTTGTGAAGCAGCTGGCGTGCCATCAAATCTAAATGCCATTCTTGACTGTCCAACAAGATGGAATTCCACACATGATATGATTGGATTTGGTTTAAAAGTGAGAGCGGGCATTAACATATTGTGCAGTTCTGTCACCGAATTGAATGATTTTCAAATCACAGCTAGTGAATGGCAGGTACTCGAAAAATTACATAAATTTCTAATAAACTTTAAACTTTTAAGTACAAAACTTGGTGGAGACAAATATGTTACATTACCGCTAGTCATTGTATCATTCAATCTCTTGCTAGATAAAATTGAATCCATGGTAAAACAGTTAGATGAGAAACCTAATCGATCTGAAGTGGATGAAAGGCTCATTCTAGCTTTCCAAGCAGCTCGAGACAAAATGCTTAAACATTATAAGAAGAGCAACTGGATTTATTGTACTTCTTTAATTTTAGACCCAAGGCATAAGGCTCAGACTTTTGACCTGACAATGTGGGGGAAGCAACTTAAAACAGAAAGTCTGCGCAAGTTCAATGAACTTTATGAAGAATATAAAAGTCTACACTCACTGAACAAATCTCTGGAATTGCCAAGAAAAGAAAATAAAGTATGTGATGAAGATGAAGACATTATAGACTTTGATAAACTCTATGAATGTCCCTCGACGTCATCTGGATCTTGTCTTCAAGGCTTAGTGATAGACGAGTTGGAGGAGTACCTGAGAAAACCAAGAACTGCCAGCTCGGAAGACATTTTAGATTGGTGGAGGACGCATGAGACAGAGTATCCGACTTTATCGAAGATGGCCCGTGATTTTCTCTCAATACCTGCAACTTCAGTACCTGCTGAGAGATTATTTTCTAAAGCATCATTAGTAATTAGAAAACATAGAAATAGGTTAAGTGATGAGTCAGCCAGATGGTTACTTTGTATTAATTCTTGGTCAAAAGAATTGATATAAAGTAACATAACCTAATGATAAAGCTGTTGTGTACTGTTATGTTTGATTTGTGTTGTATTTTATTTTTGATTGAAATAAATGATAAATCATAAAACTCTTTTATTAAATTTCATGCAAGTTGAGGGTTCAATCTCTTTCTAGACAGACATTGTTATTTAAAATACAGTCAAGTTATTGTAATTAATTTGTTTTTTTACATGTTTTAGCAAATGTAAGCTTATAAATCATAAATGTTTATTAAGAAACAGTTACTTCCATGGAAAACGACATATAGGTCAGTTGATTTTTCGACTTTCTTATCAAATCTTCAGTTATTTATTAATCTGATTGATCTTTACTATGGCTATGTTAATTCAAGCTCACAATGTTCCAATTCTAATACGTTTTTCTAAGATTTAAAGTAAACTTTAATAAATAGCAATAGACTAATAGGTAATTGCAAGACTTGCAAGACTCTTGCTGCAAGACCAAGACCAAGACCAAGACTGCAAGCGCAAGACCAAGACCAAGACCAAGACCAGGTGTATTGGCGCAAGACCAAGACCAAGACTGGCTAAGTCTCGTCTTGTTCTTGCATTTGGGCAACACTAATTCTAGGATTGAAGCGGGAGCGTAGCGAGTAGTTCAAAGATAGAATCCTAAGCGTAGCGAGGGTTTCAAAGGGACGAAACGCTAAAAATTTTGCTGCTGAGCGAAATACACAATTTTTCACCACACTACAGCAAGGAAAATTTTTAGGTGTAAGAAAACAGCTTAAATAAAATGGTAAATAGGTATCTTCGTCGCTGTGAGACATTTTTTATATTAATTCTTCCGGTTTTAACGAAATTTCAGAACGCATGTGAAAATACTTTTAAAGTGGTTTCTATTCAATGTGAATTGACTAAGAATACCGGAAATCACATTGACAGTTCTTTTTCGGGTGTGGTCCGAAATCTAATCATATGTTATGAAATCTTACCCACCATACATTTAAAATTCTTATACTTTACAAATAGTATATACTAAATATTATTTATTCTTGCTGTTTTTATTTAAGGAACTATAATAATGTAATAAATCCAAAACTGAGCATTAAAATATTAATTAAAATAAGAACAAATTGTTACTTATAAAGACTATAATGACGATTCGAAACGAATCATGTGTGATTTTCTTTGAATAGAAGGTTCTAATTTTAAAATACTATTCCACGCTAGCATACAAAAAGTAATTTTCCACGCAGAAATTGAATGACAAAGCATTTCTTACCCTAAGAGCAGCACATGTGAGACCGGCGCGGGTGCTCCCCGCACCCGATGTGAACACAGAGCGCGTTGTCAAATCAGCGCCCGCTCTTAACAGCTGTGACTTGCCAGTACCTAATAATAAAACAAATAGTCAGAATTTAACTTCGTTTTCCTAATAATTATCCTTTAACAACTCTTAGGTACGATTCAGACCGACCGGCCCGCATCGGCTCGGCCCGGAACGGATGCGGACGGAGCCGCGGGAGTCGCTCTTATACGAACGGCGCCGACAGGAGCCGACCGGCGCCAGCAGGAGCCGACAGGAGCCGACCGGCGCCAGCAGGAGCCGACAGTAGCCGACCGGAGCCGACGGGCCGTCGCGGAATGTATATGTGGCAGAAATATGAACTGTAATTTCTTGTAAGAAGTTTCAATTTCCTTTACCGCATTGTGAAATGCCTTCCGGGCCGGGCCGATGCGACCCGGTCGGTCTGAATCGTACCTTAGGCTGTGTTCAAAACAAAATATTTCATCTGCCAATAAGGGCAGGCTCATTGTGAACAGGATCATTATGAAGAAGCTAATTATGGATAAGCTTTTTGTGACCAAGCTCACTAAAAGTGACAGCTATCTTTATCGATATATTGTAGTGTGATATAATTATAGTCCATTTCAATCAAAACTTGCGTGGTTATGGTAGGATGCATATTTTTTATAGACTAACCTGGATCGCCCACTAACAATAAGTGGCACTGACCACGTACTCTAGTGGTGTGCTTGTCATCCGACATCTTATTCTCTTCTCTCTCTGCGACATGATTAGAGCCAGTGATAACTGTCAGTAATACTGCCAGTTTCACCAAATGTAAACCATAGACCTTAAAAAGAAGTATAAATGGATACATTTCTAGTCAATGTTTAAATATAAACTCAAAAACTACAAAACGATAATGTCAGTCAGACAGACCTCAAAATGTTATGAGTTATCCATAAATATAAGCAGTGACGTGAATATGAGGTATACAAAAATAATCAGCCAAAAATTAAGTTCGCAAAAGAAAGGAGTAGAGAGAAACACAAACAAAATACTATGTCATACTTTTCAAAGTCCATATCTACTTAGTTTATTTGTAATATGGACAAAAAATGTTTTAACCTGAATAAGTAATTGTAAAAAATAAAGTAACAAAGAACACTACATTTATTGTATTATAAAGGTAATGACTATATCAGTCATTACCTGTGGACAAACAGCGGCCAGGATCTGATCTCTTCCTCTCAATGGACAAGACTCAAATTTATTCCAGAATTCACCAAAGCACTCTTTGACATCAGGTGCAGATGATACCACATCTGATCTTTGAGAATTGCACACCTCCACATAGTTTGCTTGAAGCACAAGGTCTACTTCTGATTTTTTGTTTTGTGCTGTTGGGCGCCAACGACGTCGTACAGTGCCACTAAAAGTAGCTTTTTCATAATAAAAATGACACAGCATACATATTAAAGGAAAACATGGAGCTGAAACTAGCGACGTAACAATTATACTGAAACAATTTCTGTAAGAATGATTCGGGAGAACAATCAATAAACTTAGAGCATGCCTTCTATTCTTTTATTGAATAAAGTGTTCCTGAATGCCCTCAGCAGATAATAATTATACTGAAACAATTTCTGTACAGGTTAATTCTATGAGATTTAATTATTTTTCGATGAAAAATTGTGTAAGGATGATTCAGGAGAAGAATCAATAAACTTTGAGCACGCCTTCTATTTTTTATTCTTATTTGCCTCTACCACAGAATACAGAACAAACCAGAAACCGCGAACGCGCCTTACACTGAAGCCACACAAACTACTCTAAAAGAGAGTAGTTTGAAATTTGGAAGACTAGTCTATCTGTGACCACCGTGTGACGCACGTCTCAATAATTATTTAAGTTTTAAATTAAATTATGCCGTCTTGTGCTGTTCCCACCTGCTAGAATGCAGTTGGAAAAATAGAAATACAAGATAGGATCACATTTCATGTATTAGTAGCGCATATGCATCTAATTTTGTTTAAATAATGAAGTTTTTTTACTTGTTCAAATTGTAAACAATTTGAACAAGTAAAGAATGTTGTCAGTTTTGCTGGATTTTTTTCTACTTTCACTGGTTTATTATTAAGTAGGTTAAAAAAATTTAATGTTTGTAAAATAATTTAACTTTTAATTTTATTACAAAATATATTAATACATATTCATTAATTTAGTGTCAAAATATCTATGTTATAAATAGGATATTACACCTTTTTTTGAAAACTAATAAAAATATAAATGCCTAAGTCGTAATGACCCAGTAGATTTTTTATTTTAGTTTTATTAATCCGAAAAATGCCATTTATCCTTATTTAATTTATGATTTAGAAATCACGCGTGGAAACGCTAGCATTAAAAAATACAATTTTGCGAAAAGCCAATATTTTGAAAATAATGAGTATATTAGAACTCATCAACAATCTTTGGTGACTTTTGGAGTAGTGTTTTTATAAAAATATTTTGTGATGATGACTATGTTAGAACTATGTTTGTTACTTCTTAAAACTGTAAATATAATATAGTAAAGATTTTTACTGTTGTTGATTTTGCATGTTAGAGTGACAAATTGTAGTTTATTTATGTTGTGTAAACTTTCGTTGGTTTTGCTCATATATTGTAGTAAACAAGCTCTTCACGTAATCTCATTTTTCAACAAAGACTGATTATAAATAAAATCTAAACAAAATAAAAAATAGTGACAGAAAATAAAATATAAACATGGCGGTTAATTATGGTAAATTGAATTGAATTTTTATCTATCCTTACTAGTTCCTGTAATTTTTGATAGTATTTTTAACGAAATAATACATGATCTTATTCAATTAACCTGAACTTGATCGCTCATAACTAGCTAAATTTTGTATTTAAAAAATACCTAAATAATACGAAAATATTGAGATCCAGGTTTTGAAAATTTAAATACGGTATAAATACCGGTATTGTTACATTGAGTTATAATGTACTACGTACTAGAGAGGACATCACAACTAGATTGTTTGTAACACGAGTTAGAGCCAGCTGGCTCCAACTATATTAGTCTGTCACAAGCGCTAGACACAGCGATACGTGTGTGTTCTGTATTCTTTTTTATTCAAATATGCCTTCATGTGTGCTGAGCGATTGTTTAAACAACTCTGGAAATACAAACAAAGCCCAAGAAATCACCTTTCACCTGTAAGAACACATTATATTATCGATATAATATGCAATTAAATAATTATTAGAGTCTGGCTAACGAAAGTAGGCCCTGGAATTATTTGCGAACTTTTTATATAGCAACTCTATATGAACGTCAATGTCAATTTGACAAGCTTGTCGTTCGGTATCTCTGGTGACAAATTGTATGAGTTTGTGGAAATTGTGATTCTAATTACGGTTTAAAATGAACAAATCTATCAAAAGTGGTGTACGAAAGATGTTGTTTTGCATGATTGGCAAGTTCAACGAAAAACAACAACAGCGTGATGCCGCGTTTAAACAAAAACAAGATTGTCTACGTGTGGTGTCGAATTTCATAGGTTAGTAGACAATATTATTTTGATACTTTGAACACCTACCTATCCAGTCGTCATAATAAAATTTTGATTTATAATTTACGTATCCTTACAAATAAGTTACTTACTCTTCTTCGTATTGAATAAAACTAATTTTATTCATTCGTACATCGCATCAGTCAACGTATTAATTTTAATAACATCACCTATGTTTTACGTATACTAATAATTAATTTATGTTGTACTAGCGGCCGCCCGCGGTTTCACCCGCGTGATTCCCGTTCCCGTAGGAATATTGGGATAAAAAGTAACCTATGTTACTCCCTATTAAATTACCTACCTAACAATGAAAATCCCGTCAAAATCGGTCCAGCCGTTTCGGAGATTAGCCGGAACAAACAGACAGACAGACAGACAAAAATTAAAAAAAAATGTTATTTTGGTGTATGTTCCGTATATATATTCATATGCATGTAGTAAAAAACGGTTATTTTAACATTCCAAACAGACACTCCAATTTTATTTATATGTATAGATTTTTGTTGGTAATTTTAAAACGTTTAACTTTCTTTAACAGAGAATCTGCAAGATGTCGAAGGAGTTGATGAAATAGTAAGAACTATTGAAAATCTCACTAAATTAGAGCAGAAAGATAGGATAATAACCCAGAATCAGTACTTAAAAGAAATAGCTTCAATGACTGGTAAGTTTTTACTATACACTGATGTTTTGAAATTATGCCGAGAAAAGCCTTTGCATTTTTACGTACTAATACCAAGAAATAATAATAATAATATAATAATATCTCATTTATTTGCCAGGACATGGTAAAATACATCTTATAACATAATTTCCAAGTACAACATGACCTGTCGAATTTGTCGACGTGCAAATATTTAAAACATTTCTAATATTCAATGAACTTATTAAATATAAATCTAAATCCTATAAGTATCATAAATTAAAAAATAAATTATTTTAAACTATACAAATGTCAAATAACGTCGTATAACAAACAAATACAAAGGGCAAATAATATTACAAAGTGTATGTCAGTAATTCAAATCATCTTTTAGAAATTCATTGACAGAATAATATATTTTTTCTACCAAAATATGAAAAGATCAGTTTTGAATTTATTATAAAGAACATATTTTGTATTTCTTCTTCGCAGAAGTGAGTGTCAGAACACTAAAGAGAGTAAAAAGGGAAGGTGCAGTAAATGAAGGTGTCTGGAGTACCTCGGGGAAGAAACGCCCACGGAAACCTACCGTGTCTAACCTAGATAACTTTGCCATAGATGCTATGCGTAACAAGATAAACGAATTTTATAGTGTTAAAAAACAAGTTCCTACACTGAGGACACTGTTGGTGGAGTTAAAAAGAAAGTATTAATTTTAACGGATGCAGAGAAACTCTGCGCCGCTTGTTATTAGCCAATGGCTATGAATTTAAAAAGAATAAAAATGAGCGTTTTGTGTTAATAGAATGCTATGACATATCTGCTTGGAGACATAGATTTTTAAGAACTATAGCAGGAAAACGTGCAGAAGGCAAGCCAATCATTTATTTAGATGAGACTTATGTCCATAGAAACTACTAGCCTAAGAAGTCATGGCAAGGTCCTTCAACTAGTGGTGCAATTGAAAATGTTTCGACCGGGGAAAGGTACATTATAGTTCATAGAGGATCAGAGAAAGGCCCCGTACCAAACTCTTTGTTAGTGTTTAGTACTAAATCAAAAAATGCTGATTATCACCATGACATGAATGCTGAAAATTTTAATAAATGGCTTAAAGAAAAACTTATACCAAATTTGGAAGAACCAAGTGTAATGGATAATGCTAGTTACCATTCGGTAATTATAAATAAGGTTCCTAACAAACAAACACGTAAAAGTAATATAAGAGAGTGGCTTCGTGATAATGGAATTCAATATGAGGACTTCCACACGAAAGCAGAGCTGTTGTGTATTGTAAAACGAAATACGCCTGATCCAATATATGAAGCTGATGAAATTTTAAATCAATGGGGTCATGAGGTGTTGAGACTTCCACCCTACCATTGTGATTTAAATGCGATTGAGCTTGTGTGGAGTTTGGCAAAACGTAAAGTGGCTAGCAAAAATATTGCAGTTACTACAGCTGCATTAGAAGAAATAATTAAAGATTCATTTGAAAACGTAAATCCACAGGATTGGAAGAAAATGACTGATCATGTAATACATGTTGAAAATAAATATAAAGAACGTGATAAAATAACAGAAGAAAATTTAGAGAGTTTTATTATACATGTTAGAGACAGCGATACTAGTAACAGTGATGAATCTTTTCGCATTGAAGTGTTAGAATCTGATTTTGATTATGATGAATAAAACGAAATTATTATGTATGGAATATTATCGTATTTTATTTCTCTATTTATTTTCGGATTCCGCCCATATTTACCTCATATACCAACACCTATACCAGATCAATAAATCCTTAAAATCCCGTTACAAACCTTGTACATATCAATAATTAATAAAAATAAATAAATTCTGTTTCTTTATTTCCCTAACATAATGTTCTTATACTGTCTATATATATGATATTTTTAATAATGAATTACCAAGTATCAAAGTAGGTTATTCCAATTTTCATAGTATAATTTTAGTGTTGTCATGCATGTATTTTTTAAATTTGCCGCCAATATTCTGGGGCCAACTTTCGTTAGCCAGACTCTATATCGATTCGTCGTGGCATGACGCGTCGGCCATGTTTTGGTAAAATGCATAGAGTAACAATATTTCTATTTTGTGCAGAACTAACACGTCTTTTAACGCGTATTGTGAAATAATTACTAGGGTTGGGATTATGGTGGCCAGTACGAATATGGATTTCGTCAGAGTAGTTATTATGTTTAAAATATTTTCTATAATTAAACACATATTGTTTAGGACTTTTTCAAGCAAAATATATAAAAAAATGTTTCTTACATTAACACCAATTAACCTAGCCAAAATTAAGCACTGTAACTGTAAGGCTTGTGTTATAGATACTAGGGTAACAGATAGACATACATATCTGATACATAGATATGTAATATTGTTTTATATATATATATATATATATATATATACATATATGTGTGTGTGTGTGTGTGGACAGATACAAAAAGTCGGTTTTTTTTTTTTTTTTTTTTGCCTGTAAAGTCGGTTTTACGGGCGAAGATTTTACGTGACAACGTCTTTTTCTCGGTAGAATATTTATTGATATGAATATAATTAAATTGCACAATGCGCGCGGCAGACCGATCATAGTTGAGTGGGAGAGAGACGCAAGGCATTCGGCGGGCCTCTCTCTCGTTCGGTGACTCATCGTAACGTTACCGAGCGTTACACTTTTTCATAAGTGACTCCCAGCCGCAACCAATTTATAAGACGTTATCACGTCAAAACCATAGGTGTCGTGTTGTATTTCTGTAATGTTATTTAAATTTTTAGGTTCCCGCGGCCGGGCCATGAAAAAAGGGAGTCGTGGATTATTGTACAGAAGAATCGCAGCAAGGAAACATGGCTTCCTTCGAAATATTCACGAATATGTTCTGTTTGAAGACTTATTTGCAAATTTACAGAACCACTCTTTAAATCAGCTGTCAACATTTAACCACAGAATTCATTTAATTCGAGCCGTAATAAATCAATATACAGGAATTAGATTGCATCATGAAGCAAAAACTGACCAAACTGTTGATTATTGTACTAAACGGCAGAAACTTACTAAACTTGTATTATTCCAAGGAAATTAAATATTTCATTACCATTGAAATACTTTATTTTTTTATTCCCAAAATATCAAGAACCTAGGTAGAATAAACAATATGCTTGTATATAAAGCGTATTTGGTCATACATAATCGTAAATTTGTTAAAAAATAAAAATATTTTAACAACGTCAACGTAGGTAAATCTAAATTCTCACGAAATTCAATAGGCAGAAAACACGCACAATAGCTAGTCCGTTCTGTAATGTAAAATCTAAATGTTGCACTACGATGAACTAAACGCGTAAGCGCCATGAAAATCGCGGCGCTTACGACCTTTTGGCCGCGAGAAAACAATACTCTAGAAGCGTTTTAGCGCTACATGTTTAAATCGTTTGGAGGAACGATGATTATTGTTTTAGCGCTGCAGCGAACTTTAGTTTTACCTCGTTACAAAATGGAACAAAATTTTTGCTTGAGATAGCTCCTCTAGTAGGTAAGTAGTACATTATAACTCAATGTATTGTTAAGATTACCAAAACCGCCATGCCCTATATGTAAATAAAGATATATTTTTAGAAAATAACGTGTTTTATTTCACTAAAGGGTTTTTTATGCATAATAGTATATTAATATTTATATAATAGTATATTAATGCGAATAATATATATAAAATATTATTCGCATTAGCATTATTTTGAAATATGAATTTTAATTTACCCTACAATAAGCGAACTCTCCCTAAGCTAGCATCACTTTACGGGGGGAATGCATGAGGAATGCGGGGGGTTGTGACTTGTTTTTGGACTCAGTGAGTGGCATATGTTATCGACTCTAGGCTCCTTCTGGTTTATTCTGTATTCTGAGGCCTCTACGTGCTAAAGCGATTACAACGATTGAGACGAAATCTGTATTGGTCATTGAATATCATTATAATGTCAAAATAAGATGTAATGTAGACTTAATTCAATTTTCAGGGTATTTTAACAACCAATGTTTACTAGGGCCTCTCGATTGTTTGGCCCTGGGTTTTCCGCGTTCGACTGATGCCTATCGCCGCTAGTTTCAGCTCCATTTGAAAACATTGAAATGCTAACCATATGTAGAATACAAAATACACAGGTATAGTTTCGAAAAACTTTACTTTTCTTATACTTAATTAAACAGTCCCAACTGTATTAATAAATAACATTAATTTTGTATACAGTACATAACATACCAGATATTAACATCATCACCAGGTTTGCAGCTATCGACAAGGT
Source organism: Calamotropha paludella (assembly GCA_927399485.1). Classification (NCBI taxonomy): domain Eukaryota; kingdom Metazoa; phylum Arthropoda; class Insecta; order Lepidoptera; family Crambidae; genus Calamotropha; species Calamotropha paludella. The sequence goes on along the minus strand of OV656815.1, from coordinate 11,449,979 downwards.
CATTCTCTAGAACCACCCACATTGATGCCGGTATTGTTCCAATGCTCAGTTTGTTGACTTGCTCCTGGAGACAATGAAAAGTTTGCAAATTTATGTAAAGGACAGGTAAAATGCCAAAGAGTTTGTGGTTCCTCTTTGAAATGCACCACAAATTAGATAATTACAATCTATGAGGTTATCTCTAGACTAGGATCTGATGAGATGATAACATTGAAATAAGACTGGTTAAACCAGATTTATGTCGCGTTTATTTCTTTTGCATTCTCAATTCATTATTGGTATTCAATTGGTTCTATCTGTATATTAACCAGTAGGTTGAAGGTCTGAGCGGCACATGTCTCGGTTGTCACATTGATGAAACCTTTTTCTGCAACATTAGCTATGCAGATGATATAGTGCTGCTATGTTCATCGATCAAGGGGTTGAGTTCTGTTGTCGATATGTGAGACTTACGCGGAGGCACTTAGTCTGACGTACATTTAAAAAAAAGCAAAGTGCTTATATTCGAAGATGGTAAATATCAACCTAAACATGTGCCCTCAGTGACGCTCAACGACAAAACTCTAGAACATCAGGCATATAGTTGACGAAGATCTTAAAGTTTGATGACGATATTGAGGTCCTCTCGCGTAGGAACGCAAGCGGTGAGAAATAAAATGGTAGCATGCAGGTTCCCTCATTCTATTATTGATATTAAGATTAAAAGCAAAAGCCTTTCAAAGCCTAATGTTACATTTTTTTGCTTGAGCGACCTGTAGGTGAGTTATAGACGGCGATCCTACAGTACTCCGCGCATCCAGGTCAACAATGCGTTTAAGATGTTGCTGCAGTTGCTACAATGGTGCAGTACCTCACGCTGTGTTTACCGAACCCAATGCAGGCGTTTTTAAAGCTATAAGGCGTAAAAAATCTGGCACATTCCATCCAGTGACTGCGTGATTCAGGCAAGGGCATCCTAAATGTTATTGCTGCCAGATTTTACAGTCTTATTCAAAAAGCCTGTGTGGAAATAGAGACACACTTGAAATGATCATTAACAGAACTAAAAATACTAACATAGTCTATGTTCATACTGTTACTATAAATTTAATAAATATTTGAAAACAAGAATTAACACATAGTAAATCTGATTCATTTAATACACAATAAGCAGGGAAATTTAAAAACTAAAGAGATGATACCATCTGATGAGGTAGTAACAATTACTCATGTCAACATGTCAACTCAGGAACTTAGGTATAGCTATACAATACACATATATAGGTGTACAACTCATAATTTTTATACTATTTTTCAGTGACAAGCTATGCGATGATCAGTATGATAAATATGAGTTACTTTTGTAACTTGTACCATAATAATATAATCATTATATACCTGTATCTTTATTTCCTGATAATCTTTACAATGCTCTCTTGAAACTAAATGGACTTGTGAAAATGTGGCACACTTACATCTTGTTTCTTCATTGCCACACTTTGTTGGTACTTTCAGGATATATCTATGTTCGAATTCAGCTTCAACACAATTTTCATATTTACATTTCATGCAAACATACTTCCTTTGATATTCCAGCATTTTTGCTTGTGTGACTCTAACTACAGTGCCTGTAAAAACCAATTGAAACAAAATTAAATAAATTGTTTTGAAATAAAGTTAAGTAGCTAAGGCACTTATCATATGAAAATAAGAAACAATAATGATACCACACGGTTGTACCAAAGCCCCAAGTCAATAACAATTGACTGGGCTGAGGAAAGAATTCAGGACCTTGGAGTGCCATTACCATGAAAACCAATATTCAAGTCACTCCACCACAAAGGTGGTAATTTAAGAAATGTTACTAAACTAAGTTTTTTTATATTTGAATTATAATTTAAGCTAAGTCTGTAACTCACCAGTAACTTTTAGGAAGCATCCTAAATCAACATTTTTGGGAAAAACTGTTCTGTGGAGTTCAGGGCATACAGGTAATCCAAAAAATCTAGCCTGAACATTTATTTTTAAATAGCAGTTTTGCAGACCAGATATCTTATCCCTGTATTCATCTTGTTCTAGTATATTTTGTTGAGCTTTTACAATATCTCTGCTGCAGAGTGGCAGACATTCAACTGGATTGCAGAGAACTTGATCACCAACATCAGGATATATTTCAAATAATTTCAGGAAACTATAATTAGATAAATAGTATAATGAAATTAAACTGCTTTATCAATACAAACCAGCCATAGCAGGTAAACATATGGGTAGTTATTTGGGCTTTAAGAGATGAGGAAGCCAAGTAAAGGTAATTTTCATGTCATTTCAAACTGTATAACTGTTTATTTTTAAAATAAATAAAGACTATTTTAATCAATAACATACTTACTCTATCCTTAAACTGTAGTATCCTAAGTTATCTTTTTCAACGAGGATATCTAAACAGTCTTGCAAATGATATTTTAATATGTATTCTAATATCATCTTCCTGAATATTATTTCTTATATTAAATGTATTATTTTGCATAAAACACGGTAGGTACAGATGGGACCGGAGTTATTTCGAAAATTCAAACTCAAGAATTCCAATTTTAGGTTTTATATCTAAACTTGAGCGAGACGCGAAGCTAACCATGTAAATAAATTAGTTATTCGCTTGAGTAAATGTATTCTCTGGTTATATACAAATTACTTTGTGGATACAACAATCCTTGTGTTTGGCTTTGGCAGAAAAAATCGCTTGCGAGCGATTACCAGCGCTGAGTAACAAACTGTCAGTTTTCAGCAAGGACACGTTTGCTAACTTCAGTAGCGCTGACACAATCCGCCATTTTGCTTACATAAGTTTGTTTACAAACTTAAGTTAACCAGTGGTTTTGTGCAATCATTAAAATAATAGTAGTAAACTCGTCTTCATCAATATTGTCATTCACTAAATTATTCAATATATTATTCATAGTTTGAAACTTTTCACTGCATTTGATAAAAATATATTTAATTGAGGTTATGTTCCCCAGTGACCGCTAAGTTTGCGTCCTAGAGGAAAATAACTATTTACCATTTGACAGCGCTTAACGCTTACGATCGCCATTTTGTTTACAAGCGCTTATAAGCGATTTTTTTCTGCCAAACACAAGGAATGTAACCACAGATTTGTTGCTTGCACGATTTGTGCATTTAGCCGTGTTAATTGCCAGTTCTTAAATAATTTATTTTCTTAATTTCGAGCGTTTTCCATTTAGGAAAAAAAGTCGACACTGTGTTGCACTGTGTCGACCATACTATAGCAAAAACCTATTGGCACACACACATACACACCCACAAAAAGTTGACACAGTGCAACACAGTGTAGACTTTTTTTTCTAAATGGAAAACGCTCTTCATGTAGATAACTGAACATAAAAATATTTTTTCCCTCCTAGGTTTCAGCAAATGTGTGGGGTTTTACTGAAAACTCCCCGTGGACTTCTTGAGAGAGCAGGAAAAGACAACTTCCGCTGCTTTGATACACTTGCCAACACTCTTGTTCAGAAACACGAAGTAGTTAATAATCCACCATTATTACGCACAGGGCTGTCTTTAACCTATTGGAGACCCTGGGCAAATAAGGATAATGGGGCCCCTATGACTTAGACTTTATTATTACTAGAATAGACAATGAAAGTAGATAAACAAGGTTTTGGATTATTTTTATTGACAGTAAATAGATGAATAGATAAATCTTTAATTTAAATAGATTCTCACATATTTAAAAATATCTAAGCATGCTTAAATTTGATAGCCTTATTTTGGGCGAGAGTAGAATAGCTTAGCGCATACAAAAGTTAATAAACAAATCGATAATACAGTAGACCTCCGGTAATCCGACAAACGTTTTGCAGGGCAGTGTCGGACTATTGAATTTGTCGGATTATAGAGTACTCCCTAAGGTCCCCTATGGTCCGGATTTTTTTTAAACTTTGAACCTTGTTACCCCTAACACCCAGACACGATAAATTACAATTTACATTAAATTAGCGGCCAACTTCACCCTGCTGGTTTATTCCATGTCGCTTTTGCGGCCAACTTCAAAATGATAATTTTGTGTCACAGTGATGCGCGCGCATCTTAAAATTTCACTCAAATCATTTTTTTTATAACGCGCCTAAATAAGTATAAATACAAAAAAAATAATTATTTCATAGTCTACCTTTTTGTATATATGTAGTTATGGTCCATACTAAATAACAGCTTATTTCATTGTTATAGTACCGCTTTTGGCTACAAGATGGCGTTATAGTATACTGCAGGCACACGCTAAAAGGCGCGACAAGTTGGACAAATTAGCAGGGTTTTAAACAATATGAATATTGATATTATAGGTTTAGTTTTAAAGAAAATAACGTAGGCAATAATAATATAATAATATAAGATAAAGGTAAAATGATTTTTATTCAATATGAGCATTTACAAAGCGGATTTTGATCGCAAAGCTACGCCATGTTTTTTTGTTTTTACGATCAAAAATGAAATAAAGTTATAGGTGTTTTGTTAATTTGTTTTAATAAAAGTACTATTAAATCAAGAGATTAACGTTTTGTTTCGTGTGCGTTAGGTAGATTTTTTTTAGTTTAATTACATTGTTTTTATTCCAATAAATATATCTGGAAAACACTGTAAATAGCTTATTTTAATGTATGTATGTGTTCTTAGCAAAATAATTAGCCTGAAAAATTAAAAAGAAAAAGGTCATAATTCTGAAAATGATGTTGCTGTATTTTGTGGTTTACGAGAGGTGTACGATAATTACTTCTTGTATCATTTGTCGCTCTTTTCTCATCACACCGCAACTCATCTGTTGATGGCCTCTTTGTGCCCAACAGGCTCCATTATGTCAAATATGCTTCATAAAAAGTTCTCTTGTTAAAGCTTAAAAGAACTCTAACACAAACAAGCACCTTTAAAAATCTTACTCATTTTAACTACTAATGGGTCCAAACAGGGTAAGATGTAAGTTGCTTGTATGGGTAGCTGTTAGCCAAATACCAAAAGGGAATTGTGACTTGGTCCCCGCCTTAGCTGATGCAGACAAACAGTTTGTCCTGGGGTATGTGTAAAAAGTACTTATTTTTAATTTTAAGAAGTAGATACGGTTTTAAATTTTCCTGAACTTTATAAAGTACTGTAATTTTCGCTACTTATCAAAGTAATTACTATAGCGTTGTTTGTAAGGTGCCTGCAATTATAACTTATAAAAAAAATATAAACGAAAAATCTACTAGTCATCCATTTTATTAACTTGTTGTACTATATTCAACACATCTTGAAGGATCTGTAGGGAAATATTCCTGGCACTTTGTCATAAGTCTTTTCAATGCTTGAATATATTTTCTTTGTGTTTCATCATTCATCACATGTGCTACATTTTTAGAGAAAATTTTTTCTCTACCAGTACGGGCATGTATACCAACCATGGTCACACCAATAGGCCATGGGGCATTTCCTATTGCCATTTGGAGATATGAATCACTTGCCTGTAAAATACGTTTTATCAGATCATTGAATAATATTTTTATATAAAATCAATAGTAACAAATATGTGTAAGTGTGAAGTGAGGATGTATTAATGTCACATATAAAATATTTTAATGTTTGAGCACCAATTTATTGTACCTGTTTTGTCATAAACTAATTCATGATTAGCAAAATACAAAAAAATATGCCATACCATTATATAGTTTCTTTCCAATAAATGTTTTGTAATTTCCATAAGACTGTCGCAGATATCTTCCGGTAAAGTCTTCTTTTTTAATTTCCTCATCAACGGCCTTAAGTATACTTGTGTTTGAGTGTATGTAGCTCGTGTCATTTTATGTTTGACTGCAGTTTTTTCAGCAGCCGTAGCCGAGTTAAGTTGTTGTCCCCACATATTAAGAAGGAACTAAAAGTAAATATAAAAAAATCCTTTAGAGAATTCATATTTTACATCTGTAAGTCAAAATTAATAATAGTTTTATCCTTTTACTTGCAATAAAGTCATTATAACATTCATATCATGATTTCTGTCACCCTGTCCCATAGTTTTGGCCATTTCTTGTATAAATTCATATGTGACAGAGTCATCTAATGCATCTTCTTTAGCAGATTTTTCAGCTTCACTCTAAAAATTAAATTAAGTAATTACTTTACCATTATGTTACATTTTGTTTCAGCTCTTACCACATATCTTTTTTTCATCTACACTATTGTGGACCAGAAAAACAAAAGAAACAAAAGAAAGGGATGTAAAGAGGAAGTATTAATTTACCTGAGTACCAAGTGCAAGTATTTCATTGAGATATGCCTGGTCAACTTTATCCATTGCTTCTTGGAAATCATTGCGTAAACCCTAAAAAAAATCAATTTATGCATTCTTAATTTTCAAAAGAAAACAATATATATGATACAATGATTTTATGATTATAAATAACTTAAGAATTAAACAAGATATGTTTCAAAAAGTTTTTTAATACAAGCTTTTATTATCACTTGTTAACTAACTAAAAAGTTAATAAGCCCAAACTCGATTGGGTTGTGTCATTTTATTGCAGAGTGCCTATGGCCGCTTTTCAGCTCCAGCATCAGACCCTGGTGGTAAGGTAAGGATCAAAGTTCTCATCAATACGAATCAAACAAGCACAAACTCAATAGGGTTGTGTTGTTTTATTGCAGAGTACCTATGGCCAGCTTCGAGTTCCAGCATCAGATCAGTTAATATAAGCTACATGTCATCTTAATATTCCATTGTCACGTGATATACATATCGCACATACAGTGCTATAATGTCACTAATGTAATTTTAGACTAAACTGAACTGAGTATGAGAAATTACTCCTACCTCTACTCTATCTCTTTACGTTGCTTGCTTTTACTCACAAATAAAGTTCAAAGTTGTAGCTTAATTATTTTATTTGTTTAGCCGAGAAAAAACTTATGTTGTAAGGATGTTCAATTTTTAAATGCTCCTCCTGAAATATTACACCATTTGCATAAGTGACGTTATAGCACCGTAGGTGCGATATGCACAAAAAATTTCAGCTCAATCGGTAATCGGGAAGGGGATCAATTTTAACTTACAAGATGTCATCACATATACTGGGACTAGTAAAAGAAATAAAAGCTTATGAAATTGTTAAGATGTTGAAATATGATAAAATTTACTCGGTTTGCTTCTGGCTCCTGTATTTCTATCCTCCTGAGTCTTCTAAATGATTGCGCTTCATTTTCACCAAATACTAAAATAGGATGTCCTCTTTCTCTTAATCTTTTTATTACTTCTGTCCTTGGTAAGGTCACTAAATCTGTTTGTTCTGCATCACTTTGCTCTTGTTTTTTCACTGAAACATTTATTTTCAATATGATTTAAGCATTTACTGTCAAAATGTTTTGTTTTTTACAAGTGTATTAAAAGTATGAAATAGATATTTACTTTAATCTGTCACACAAAAATGTTCATTTCAATAAGATTTCGGATAGTCATAAATGGTTATGGCTTATTTACCTATTTCAGATTTATCTTCCTTGGCATTTTCATTTTCTGTTGCTTTGTTTTGTTGACCATATTTTTTAAAATACTCTTCTTGTTCCTTTGCAAGAAGTTCACCACGTTTGAAATACTTTTTGTTTTGATCCTAAAATAAACAATAAAATCTTGTTACTTTTATTAATAAAGTACAATAACAATAAAGCCAACTCCAGGAGGAAGTTAGCTCACCAGAACTTTCTTTTCTTCCAGTAATTTTCTTTTCCTTGCGATTTCAGCTTTCAATATATCCATTTGTAAGTATTATTTATTTAATATATACACTCTGTAATATATACTGCTTAGCTTAAAAATCAAGATGCAAAAAACACTGCAATAAAACTTAATATTAGAATAGAAATGAAAATAAAATAGTACCCTAGGTGTTTGACGTTTTTACTTTTTAGTTTTTTCCATAAGAGAAGGCAAAAGGGTACTAAGCCCATACAGCCACATCTTTATAATTCTCTTTTCTTATTTAGATGATGGCCACCGATTTGTGAATGATTGATGATTAATGGTTGATGAATGAATAGTATAAATAAAAGACTGATAGAGGAAAGGCTGGTGTTACACATTGGGCATCCCCCCAGTCATGTGGGGTCGGTGCAATACCGACGGTGGATCACCCATCCAACGTCGGCTGACCTCACCGGGTTTTTTTTTTAAACCATCCCCTCTCTGCCTGCGTCATTAGATCCTAAGGAAGTCCTCCTTAGGATATGCTACGTCCTATCCCTGTCGATCGTCAGACAGGCCGCCGCTGCCCAATACCTTCTCCTGAGAGAAAGGTTGGGAGCAGGCGTCCCGTGTGGCGATCGACCTGCTGTTATCTCCCTTAAGGAGACATCCGCCCCTCCCTGGTACCAGCGTCACCCACGGGCGCTACCGGAGCTCTTGCTGTCAGCGGTTTGCCGCGTACTTTTGGCGGTCGACAGTTCCTGCCCCCCATAACGTGCCCCGACTGTAGGTTTGCCGCCAGACACACCGCGCATTTAGCCATCGCAGAGCAGTCTGCAGACTTATGTCCCTCCAGACCACATCTGAAGCAGACAGTGGACCGATCTGTGCTGCATGGGCACATTATCCGCGTGTGCCCCGTGCCCATACACCGGAAGCACCGAAGCGGCATGGGCTCCAGTGCTTTAATCCTTGCTGAGCTCCAGCCCACCAATATGCGGCCCGCTTCAGCCAGTGCTTTTGCCGCTGTTATCGGGCACCTGACCAGAGCGGAACTCAGCCCTCCGGGACCCACCCGGATCGGCCCCAGCTTGACCTGCTCAGAGGGGCATCCCCCCCTTTTTGCCACCGCTAGCAGGAGCTCTTCAGCCCCGATGGATTCGTCCAGGCCGGTAAGACGTACGTCCGCTGTCTTCACCGGCCTGGTTACGGATACTTGGCCCTCGAGGACCTCCCTCAATCTGGATGCTAAAACATCCGCCTTCTCAGCCCCGGACGGCCCTGGGATCTCTATTATGCGAGCTCCCGTCATGCCCTGCTTCATCTTTATATCCTCTATGCCCAGGTCACCAAGCCGGAGCTCCTGCCTTGCCTTGGCAATGACCTGGGCATACGTCACGCCTTGTACTGCCGCCTCTTCAGGAATGGAGATCACTACTGCCGCTGCTTTCGGGGGGGCCAGCTTTGGCCTCCTCTTCCGCTTCTGTGTCGGCGGCTGTTTTGGTCTCTGAGCAGTCACCGCGTCAGCTGCAGGGGCAGTGGGCTCTATCCTCTTCCTTTTGCCCTTGGGCCCCATCACAGTCCAGGGTTGCTCCCCGGGCTCCTCCTCGCCAGTTGTGGCCTTCCCCATCGACGTCCCAGAAGGGGCAGCCTTAGGAGGTTGCCCTGCTTGGCTTCTGACTGCAGCAGTCGTCGCCGCTGTCGCCGCCTTCTTCCTATCCACCGCGAGCGGCGGTCTAGTAACGGGAATCTGCAAACCTTCGAGTCTGGCGTTGACCAATGTGCCAACCGACTTTAGAACCTCCGCCCTGACTACCTCCAAGAAATTGGAGAAGTCCCCGGGAAGGTTTCCTGGGTTGGACCCACCCGCAAGTGGCGTTGAGCTGCTCTGAGCTCCGTCGCACCCCGTATTGGCGCCTGCCTGTTGCACCTTCTGAACAGCCTGTAGTTGGCTGCGCAACTCCGCTATCTCCTCTCTATGCTTCTCTAATTCGGCCCGAAGCCGCTTGACATCCTCCGAAGCATTGAGGGAGAGAAACTCTCGGGCAATCTGCTGTAGCTCTCTCCCCGCCCTAACCAGAGTGCGCTTGTATGCGCCCTTCAGGTTACGGGACTGCTCAGCTACCTCCAGGACCGCATTTATCTGGCCCATCGCTCTTTTCCCTAATGAGCTGGATGAGAGCTCAGTGGTATCAATAATTGGGGAGGGAGGCTTTTTAGCCACCTTTTTTGACACACATGGCGCCGTCACCGTTGTACATGACACAATATTCTTGGCCTCCTCTTCACTGCAGAGTTGCCGCATACTGGCACTATCCCCTAAGGTAGGCCTGGCTAGCTCAATCGTTCCTCGTGCCATGAGATCCTCGGCCTCCTCCTCCAATCCGGCTTCAGAGAGCTCCGTGACGCGCCGAAGAAGCTCTGTTGCCAATGCAACACCGGTATATGGGCCTATAGATCGGGCTCTTCCTCTATTAGCCGAACTTACTTTCGGCGCCGGCCTTACTAGCCCCAGCTCCACGTCATCTGAGTCCGACCGATCTAGTAACTCCGGCGGACGTTTTCTGCTGCCACTCGCGGCCTCTACATCCATAAACTGGTTTTCCACCACTGGGATGACAGATTCGACACATTCCTCCTCCGTCGAAGTGTAACCCCAGTCGTCGACTACCCCACCTCCGCTAACGTTATTGTTTCCGGCACTGTTTTTTTGCGGACGCTGTGCTTTGTCCTTCTGCTTCCCTTTACATTTCTTTTTGTTTTTAATAGAGTTCATTCTGGACCCAAGAGTATGGGAGAAAAAAAATCGGACCGCCAGGGCAGAGATCCCGGTACCCTGGCTACCCTGCTTACACCTGGGGGGTCGGGAGGTACCCCAGGGCGACCGCTATTAGGCTGACCGTCCTCCGCCAGCCACCTCAACGAGGCGCCCCGACACCACGTATCCCAGTGCCGGGACTTTGAGGATTTTTTTTATAGGGGTTTTCTCCCCGCGGCCCCCACCGAAGTGGCGGCCCCCGCTCCCGCACCACGTACGGGGTTACGGGTTGGGCCGGAACCAGTCCTCGGACTAGTACACGCCCCCACCCTGCTCGCATTACGAGCTGGGCCCGAAGACCCCCCTCAGTGATTTTTTATAGAGGTTTTCTTCCTCGCGGCCCCCATCACGAAGGATGACAGCCCCCGGCCCCGTACTATGTACGGGGTTACGGTTTGCCCCTGCTCGGCTGCCGTTACCCAGGCTACCCAGGTCAGCCAGCCGAGCCACCCCCCTGCTGGTTTTGGTCCGCGCCGGTCAAGCCGGTGGCCCCCATATCTGGAGGCCATTCCCCAATCCGCCACCCGGGGGACGCGCCCGATGGCAGTTCCAGCAACTGCACACGGGAAGTCAAACAGTACCTGAAGGAAGGCTGGTCTCACGAAACTTGCACTGGGGGCGAGCTGCAATACGTTTGTCATAATTGTTTATCAGATTAGAGTAAGCATTTAAGATCGATTTTAAATAAGATTGATCTCAGAACAATGCCAAAGTTCTTATAAGATTCAATATTTGTTGTGATAATGTTATATGTTATTTTATGTTCGTACAGATATGCTATAACATTTTAAAAACACTTGTTTTGCAAAAAAATAACTATAAATTATATAGTGGTGTCACAACTTGGTACCTGTCACAACTTACCTCGGTTTTAGGAGAGTTGTGGCACAGGGAGTAGCTTGTTTTTGTGGATATTCTTATAAACCTTAATACTTTTATAAATTAATGTAGGTAACTCAGTCTACAGACTTTTCTCCAGGAAGTCCGAGAAACGGAAATGGACTTGGGTGAGTCCCGACGGAAAATGAAAATCGAGGTTTTTATAATGTTGACAAAAAGCAGACATCTAATGAAGTCTCTGTGATCAACGCCAACAAAAAGGGAAGCGACCACCGTATTTTGGGTATCGAGGCATACTGAAAATCAATATAGCAACATATAATATGGTGGTCCACCAACATGTTGTTAACAAAATACATTGGTACGGCCGTACGGACAGTATGGATACTGTAGGATCAATGTATTTCAAAATCCGCCGTCACAAATTAAAGAAAATCTCCAACCACTCACTCCAAATCATGAAACAAAGACATGGAATGAGACTACAGTTCTATTAAATTAAAATGTAATTCAGGTTATAAAAAAGTTCAAGTTTAGAAATGACTACTAGAATTTCTTTTACTTCTCCAAGTTAACAGGCGGGACTCGAATCCATATATTCTCGCTATCCAGGCGAGTACTCTTACTATTGAGCTACCGAGACCTTGACAGACCCGTTGATTTTGCCAAGTGTTTTTTAATCTGACGCTAGCCCCATCTCTTCATGTTCTAGACACTATTACCTACGACATACTTTTTATTATAGCATAAAACGATTTATTGTTAAGCTATGATAAGGAACAGCAAAGGGTATAAAGCTCACAACCACGCCTATAGTAATTTCTTTTCTTTGATGATGATGAGAGCTGATATATATGGTTGATTAATAAAATATGAAATACCTACCACCGTTCTTCAAGGTGTTGCAAGTGATTGCGAAAAGACACTACCTGTTGTTTTCTTACTCTTGCCAATACTCATGCACAGTTACGAACACTTAATGGTTAACTATCTATCATTTTACACACTAATATCCCGAAACCTAAAACTATTCAGTTATTGGTAGTGTTAAGGAGCTGGATGGCACAGTGGTTAAAACGTTCAGCCATCTAAAATATTTTCTATCTCGAGCACCTCCGAGCCTCGGAAGGCACTTGTATAAGCGCTGCCGCTACCAACTCTGCATCCTAAATCATTAGTAAACTCTAATCAGCATTGCGAGATAGGTTATAAGTCGTTCTTCCTATTATGTTTTTATCCAAAGGGAAGTACTATGCTCCAGCAGTGGGATATAATAAGGCTGGTGATGATGACAAATTAATACATATTTTTAAATACTAGCAGCCCGTCCCGGCTTCGCACGGGTGGACAAAATTCTTTAATTTTTTTTATTATTAAATATTTTCCGTTAGCGCCATCTAGCGTCCGATAGACGAACTACTTGCGGTTAACGCATTGCTATGGTAACGCATATACAATGGAAAAAGAGCGGGAAAAATAGCGGACAGACAAACAACAAATTTGTGATCTTAGATTATAGATTTAAATGTTATATAATAATACAGTGCCGAACTACAACATGATAAAATATATTTCTTACTATTATTTAAATTTGTGAAACTAAGAACATCCGTGTAGTGAGACAATGAGTTTTCGATTAATGATACCGCTGATAAGAGCATACGCCGCCGCAGAATTTTTCAATACTACCAAGGAGACTGAAGTGGTATTGTGTAGCCGTGCTAACGTATAGGAGTTAGAACTAGACCCCTATAGTAATTTAGCTAATACGAACGGAATAATTTATAATATTTGTAAATATGTACATATGTTCATTATAACCTTATGAATCAAAAATATCGTTATTTTTTCCCCAGTTTTATGAAAAAATAGTTTCATTTTAAAGGATTTAAATTTTAATTATTTATTATATTTGAAACAATAAAATTGTGTTATCTAGATAAGCTACCATATATTACGTAGTTGAACCTATTTAATGATAATCAAACTCAGATTGCACTGATTAATTATGGGTGATAAATGATATTATAAACCATTATCAAAGATATGTTAGTAGTATTTGGTAATTGCTCATATTTAGTTATTTTCATGTAAAGTTATTAAAATGTTTCCTGTGTTTTTATTACTGTATATTATATTTGCTGCTTATTTTGCACAGTTTGACGGTAAAGCATCAATGGTGCAGTTTTTTTTAATGTGTGGTATTAATATGTAAATATATTACTTTATTTGCAGCGGCTTCAACACGTATAGTTGGTGGATTTGAAGCCCCTTATAACTACGGAAATTTTCACGCGTCTCTTCAAAATTTAACCGGGTATCATGTCTGTGGCGGTGCTGTTATTTCTAGATTTCATGTTGCCACTGCTGCTCATTGTGTATATGGGTAAGAATTACGTTTGATGTGACAAGTGGAATTAATATTACAGTTTTAACGATCACAACCTAAAACAGAAAAATGATGATTTAACCTTTTTATAGAGCTGAGCCCCAATTTATTAAAGCAATAGTGGGAACAACAAATTTAGAAAAAGGTGGGAGAAAGTATAATGTTATATCAATCATGATTCACGAAGAATACAACACCACATCGAGAGTGAATGATATAGCAATAATAACTGTAACAGAGCCATTTGATTTAAACGGCGTAGAGATTTTAAAACTTTACGAAAAGGAGCTTGTTGAAGGGGATGAAGTAATTTTAACAGGCTTTGGAGCTGAAACGGTAAGTTTTACTATATAACGAGTGTTCTATACTTATATATTTATCCTTACGGAACAAATTATATAAAAGTCTATCTTTACAATCAGGCTGTATAAACGTATGTACAAAACACTACATCGCATCGCATCATTTGCGGGGCAAGCAAGAAAACGAAATAATTGTATTGCTAAGCCCATCCATGTCGTTCAGTGTACCCTACACTACAGGTTATTGTTCTTTGCTGTAGGGGAGAAACACAGATATTCACACTGAGGCACGTTATACTTCTTTGTCTGTAATTATATCTTCTAGCTGTACCCATACTCGAAGGAAACCAGTATTTAGTTTATTGAGTTATCCTACAATAAGGTCAATACATCACCATCAATTTTTATTCAGCCTGATGGGGAATCCAGTCATGTAATGCTCAAACTAACATTACCAGTTTTCTCGCAAGAAATATGTCGTTATGCTATGCGATATAACACAGAAGTTCACGACAACATGTTTTGCACTTTTACACGCATTGGGGAAGGATCGTGTCATGTAAGTCAGTCAAAAATCTTTTGTATACTACTTATAATTTCCGGTTTATTGGTCGGTTGGTGAAATTAGGATAAACAGTTGTTCACAAAAACCATTGTTTGATAAAAAGTAGACAACATAATAGGACGGTCACAACTGTTTGGCCAAGTCGCGATAAATATAATTACCTTCCTATGTTATATCTGTTACATTAATATCAAAAAGTTATGATTAGTTTGAGACTAAATCAATACTGTAGGTTATTCACATTTTATTCTTGTTTGGACGACCGTTTGAGGCATCGGTAGCGATTATTTCTTTCGTACCAACGGTCCTGGGTTCGAATCCCGGTAGGAGCAGATGTTTGTGTGATTAATACGAACATTTTTATCTGAGTCTTGGGTATTAATATATATTTCTATAAATATTACATACCTATGTATCATATACGTATGTTACCGTTACCCTAGTATCCTTGTATAACACAAGTCTTATAGTTCTTACTTTGAGCTAGGTTAATTGGTGTGAACGTAAGAAATATTATAATTAGACGTATCGTAATCTTTATTTATGTCAAATTCTTAATTACTAAAATTTAAAGACATTTTACAGGGTGATTCAGGTGGCCCACTGATAAAAGACAATCAACTAGCTGGACTAGTATCATGGGGTATTCCGTGTGCTGTAGGTTTTCCTGATGTTCATACAAGAATACAACCGTATATTGCTTGGATAAAGAAGAATATCGACTATACTCAATGTTGATTTGGTAAAAGGATTTTACAAAAGCATAATTAATACGTTAAACAGTAAATATTTGAAACACTACTGTAGCTGCTAAATATGTGTTGTCAACAATAAAACATTAATATATTTTCTAACTTGATTTGATTTTATACAGTGAAGAATTATTTATTTTTATAGTCTTTATTACCTTATAGTAAATACCTAGTCCGGCCATAAGTTCTGTTACAAATGGAAATGCATTTTTTATGAAGTAATGTAATATTACTAAAACTTATATGTACGTATTTATTGAAGTCTCAGCAAAAAATATAAAATATTTTCTATTCGAAATGGCTCCCTTTGGTTTTTATACAGGCTTTAATCTGTCTGGCCACGAATCTGTGGATTTACGCACTGTTTCCATAGGAAATATCGTCACTGCTTTCTCCAGAGATTTATTAAGAGTCGCGACGTCGCCGTTTCGTTTAGAGCAGGCCATGTTCTCTAAAACTGACCACAATTTGTAGTCTAAAGGGTTGAGGTCTGGGCTAGATAAGGGCCAGTCTTTAGCTCTCATAAAGTCCGGAACGTTGATTTCAAGCCAGCCTTGGATAGTTCGTGCCTTGTGCCTAGGTGCAGAGTCCTGCTGGAAAGTCCAAGGTACATTCTTAAAAAGTGTATTGCTGAAAGGTTTCACAACACGAACCAAGACCGGCTCTTGATACTCTTAAGCTAAAGTTTTCACTCCTTTTTTACAAAAATGTTGTTTTGTTACGTCTTGATAACACATGCCCCACCAAACCATCAATGACACAGGATGATGACCACGTTGTACAGTTCTGACCACTTGAGCAGCTTCTTTAGAATTGTGAACGTGCACTTATCATTTCGCTTATTGTAGTGCTCTTTAATCGTGAAAATTTGTTGATAGGTAAAGAGGATATTTCTGTGCCTTTCACCTGCGTATCGTCACAGAAGGCATTTTGATCGATCCACTCTCTTTAATTGTAAAGATTGATTTAGGGCATGTCATGTATATCGACGATAAGCGCGGGAATCTTCATTTCTCGCGATAAGATTTTTTGCTTCCGAATAGGGTTTCGACGAATCGAAAATCTCGTTTTAGCAGCATTAACAGCTTTTGTAGTTCTAATAGCACGCGGCCGCTCCGATCTTTTATGGTCTTCGACAGAGGAAGTGTT
Source organism: Calamotropha paludella (assembly GCA_927399485.1). Classification (NCBI taxonomy): domain Eukaryota; kingdom Metazoa; phylum Arthropoda; class Insecta; order Lepidoptera; family Crambidae; genus Calamotropha; species Calamotropha paludella. The sequence continues at coordinate 11,433,465 of OV656815.1, read as the reverse complement.
GTTGTCTCTGTTGATAGTACGATATACGAACATACCGTTGATAGCAAGCTTTTGAAGTGTCTGGAATATGACCGACGGCTCCATACCCACTTTGTGCAAGGCGATCACTGCAATCCTGTTTTCTTTAACACCCCGTTAAATATTGTAATTTGATAATGAACACTAAAAAATAAGTGAAATTGCGCTAAATCGAAGAAGTTTGTAAAATAATAAACGCATTCTAAATTCAAAATATTAAAAAATTGAAAAAAAAACGTTTAATGTAACAGTATTTATGGCAAGATTAATTATAGTCAAGGTTACTTTACATGTGTCTACCTTACGTAAAGGCATTCAAATTTATCGGTCACAGCGGCTTCCAGGAAGCGACCTACGACTGAGAAGGATTTCGACAGCAACCTCTAGGAGGCCGCAATACGGGCAAGAGATTATGGTGAAGCCCATATCTTCTACTCAGCCGAGACGTCCATTGCCGGATCGAAGCCTCCTCCAAAAATGGGGGGTTTTGCCATAATATCCACGTTTGGCAGGCTGGTTGAAAATAGCAGTGAATGACCATAATCTGGAAAACGTATTGATGGTTGTTGCCAGTAGAGACACGAACTTCTTGGTAATAGATGGATTCACCGTGCGGGTGTCAGGTCCATGGTGTGGCAGAGAGAGAAACTCCGTGCTGATCCCCAGGTTTGTGACTCGGGTGTAGGTTTGAGGGGCCCCTTTCCGATGCACATCAACACACCTTCACGACTCGTGTTGTTCTCCCTACTTAGCCAAATCTGATATGAACCTGCTAGTGTAGCTTTAGATATTCGTTGTAAAATAGAACTTACTTCAGTTCTAGGCAGGCCAGCAGGTTGTAAGGAGATTTTGCTGGTATAACTCTCGCTCCCACTGCTACAGCGTGTAGATTAACTACATAACCATTTTTTATTAGTTCTTTAGCGAGGTTTGTAGTATTTATTTAGTTTTGTTGCGTTTTCTCTAGGTATAGGTATTTTTTTCCTATAGGTCCGTAAGCTCTACAAGGTTAGATTTATTTTAGTAAAATATTTTTCTAATAAAAATTTTCACTATGTTTTACAAAAGTACGCCAATGCCTGCCTTGACAATCCAAGGTTACGGTCATGTTTAAATATTTAAATAAAAGAAATTCACCTCAAAATTTAAAAAGAGCTAAATACTAAAATATTTATTGGATTATTTATTCACATGCCTTTTTCATTAGTGAATACGTGTATTATGTATGCATTGATTACACATAATTGTATAATTTAGATTATATAACACTTTATAAACAACAATGTAGGGTAAGCGCACATCTAATGTGTATACCATGTGTATATGGTATAGTAAACCCAAAGCCCGGTATCGTTGTTAAGGTCATCTGCGACCAACATCAATTACACATAAAAAAATTAATGTGTTCCTCTCTATTTTTCTTTGTCTTTCTCATTATACACACGCACACACGGTATTAACATTTTTTCGAGAATTTGGTGAGAATTGTTTGTTTGGGATCATCTAACGTCGAATCGCTTATTGGTCAAATCAAATAGCATGCTCTTCCCGGCTTCCTGTTACACACTACCGCCACTTTTTACGAAATTACTCCCACAGATCGCAGAAAATCCAGAGGACGGAATCCAATAGGTACAGTGAAGTTTAAATTATTCAATCATTTGGTGTTGACATTTGATTTGAATTGCAGTAAATTTTTCAAGTTTATCTGGAATAAATCAATTATATTTAATAGGTGATACATGATGATCATGAATGATACCCTATGCTATGTCCACCACAGCACAGTAAAAAAGAGTAGGAGTAGAAGTGGTTAGAAAAACTGAAAACGTTAGAGCATAATTATATCATAAAATGAATTACATCATATTCTAACCTTTTTGCATATATAGGGTGCATAATAAATAACAGCTTTCTTCTTTGTTATAGTATCGCTTTTAGCTACAAGATGACGTTATAGTTATGCTATTAGTAGCACTGCTTTAAGCATACTGTACACTACAACCACACGCTAGAAGGCGCTTGTTGCTGTTCTTCTATGTAATTTATGAATACTTTACCTGATATTTGTATACTTCAGGCTTAAATTCCATGATGATAGCCATGACTGGTCTACCGTGTGCGCATTGGAATGGTGTTTTGCAGGTAGCTAGGGATTTGAGGAGGTCAACACATTCTTTATTGGACAGTAAATCCCCAAACATTATTGCATATCTGCAAGCCTGAAACCAATTTACAACTTTAAAAAATTCCCTGTTTTATTGATTCGATTCAAACATAGTAAAAAAGTGACCTGTATTATTTTGTTTTATGGTATTTTGTATTGTTATTATTTAATTTATGAGTGTTATAATTTTTTGTCTTTTTCTCTAACGGAAAAGTAAAAATTTCGGTCATAATGGTGATTGTCATATCAAAGTGATGATTCTCTGACAAATGAAAAAACAATTATACCTAGAGATCGGGAGAATGACCGAGTTTCGCTATTAGATACAGTTAGTTCTATTATAGATGACATTACATAAGAGTAATTATGTAAGCAAATCGAGGTTTGTTACATATTTAGTTACTATCTTGTGTATAGCCTATGCGCACCATATGGTTAGTTATTGTGTTTTAGTTGATTATTAAAGCGATGTCATCTGCTATTTGTACAAATATATAAACTAGATAAAATACATAAAAGGCTTCCTTTTGTTAACTGACTAACTGACAAACAGATAACGTACAGCCTCAACCAAACTTGAAATAACTTAAAAACGCTTGCTTTGAAACGAATTTTGGTAAATTCTACCTCTAAAGCGAAATAGGGAAGTAACTGTTGCATGGGAATCAGTTACTTTCAAAGTAAGAGGCAAACACCACACCAGGCACAAAATTGATGAACATAAGCAAAAGCTTTTAAGATAATTCGATCCGATTTGGAATGAAATTTTATTATCCCCGGTTAAATTTTGTATGAAAACTCCACCTTTCTGAGCTCAGAAGTAGTCAAGCTTTAAATAAAAATAAATGGACATGTATTTCGTCGTTTTTGGAAACGCAACTTGAATCCACTGCGATTCTGTTCGCAGGTTTTTCTTTTTTTTGTCGAAAATATATTGTAGCAGTTATATGAATCGGGTCGGCTAGCTACAAATAATGACTTTGTGTTTTTGTTATTTCTTTAAGCTCGGTAATCGCTATTGTATAAATTGGGATGCTTTCCAGAAACTAGTGTAGGTAATTGCCTATTAGCCTCCTTTACCCACCAATCGTTGATTAATTGAGAGCGTCCAAAGGCAATAAATCTGCCGTTTATTGTTAAAAATAAAAAGAGATGGTAACTGACCTCATTATTCACTAAATTCATAATAGACTTTGGATATAGACTGACGCAACCTTTTTGAGATACAATGTTCTTGATTTCTTCTAAAATCAAAAACTTCGCTGTTGTAATAACTTTGTCAACCTAAAATTTAAAATAAGGTTTTTATCTTATTTTCCACAAAAATGTAACTTAAAGGTAATAAAATTGCAGTTCCTTTCACCTCTCTAGGGTTTTTTCCAAGTATGGCAAGTGGTATTGAATATACTTTTATTTCATTATCGCTTACAATATTCCACTTTAATCCAAACTGATAAAATTTCTCTTTATAATTATGCAGATACATTATTTCATCTTTTGACATTTTCAATGAGAATTCATCAAGAATTACATTTTTCCATTCATTTCCATCAAAATAATCTGAAGAACTCAATTTTTTTAAATACTTAAAATATAAAAAAGAATTAGTTTGTATTAAGGAAAACAACGTAGAGTTATTACCTGACAAATTTCTTTCTAACCTTATTCTTTCATGGACTGCATGCTGATCGAATAGTACTAAATAGTTTGTTAAATCTCTATTTCCTTTCATTACACAAGCTATAAATTTATTATCAACTTGTTTTAATACAGTAGCTTCTTGAAGGGATTTTGTACTAAAGGTTAAGGTAGAGTGATCTTTTTCCAAGCGAAAATAAATTTTGTCAATATCTTTTGCAATATCGTCTTTGGTATTTTGTATCCTTGCTTGATACACTTCCGAGTTGGTTTTAACATCACTTTTAAAATTGTCATATATGGTCTGAAATAATGTATTTATTATAGAAAGTTAATTTATCTTATAATAGGTTGTATAATAGGTAGTATAATAGGTTGGGGAAAAAGTTTCTTCACATTTTAAAATGTATCTAATTTCTTCATTCGAATCGCTCATTTGTCAGATAGAAAAAAAATGAAAAATAGCGTTAAACAAAATTTTCTCAATTTGTTTCTTTTTTTGAAATGTCACCTTTTTAATGTCATGGTAACCAGCCAGATACAAATAGTACAGCCAAAGATATTTTATTACAAGTTTATACATACTATATGCAAAAAGACGTTTTACCCGACCTTATAATTATAGAGAAAAAACTTACATGTGCAAAGTATTCTTTATCAAACTTATAATTACTAGTATTTTTGGAGTTGCAATATTCAAATATAGGTGACAAACCTGTAGAAATAAAGAATTTATAAATAGCTTTACGTCTCATATATTAAATAAGTAAACTGAAATAGTAAGAAGTATACCTTTTGGTATAAAGCGAAACCTATTCCGTAGATTAAAAATGTTTGTATTATAAAAGCTGTTGTCTTTTTCTCTATTTTGTTCATTAAAATGATAACTCTCAGTATTAAGATCAAAATTGTTAATTTCATTATTTTCAATATTTTTACCGTCATTTATTTTGGTACTTATTTCTTCATTATTTGTTGATTTCTCTTTTTCGCAATTTGTGTCTTCTTTAGTGTTGACATAAATATCATTCAGAACATTATTATTAGACGGTAATTGATGTGGGGCCAATAAGGATATGTTATTATCAAAATTACTAACGTTGTCCGGCTGATATAAGTCATAATTTTGGTAATTGTCAGCAGGACTTACATCATGCAATGAAGCATTATTATTAAAAATTAATTCAATTTCGTTGACGGTGTTTAAACTGTTTATGATTGCTTCACATACATTTATTGGTTCAAAATCACTATTGCAGTATTCTTCCTTTTTTGAATAATGTGAATTTGACACATGATCGATGAGTTCGTTGTTCTGTTTGAGAGTGTCATTTTTATTAGAAACAAAATTAAATGGCAAATTAAGGGTTCTAAAATCAGTAGCGCATTCATAGTTTTTTAAAGCCTTATCATCTACATTTTTAACTATATTTGACGAAGTTATTGTGTAGGTGAAACCAAAGTTTGAGGATATAATGGAATGCCTCATTTCGTCACACTGTAAACTGTTTCGATCAAAATCTTCTTTCTCATTTTGTTTTTCTGTATTTAGCAAAACATTTTCTGAATGCATTGTATCGTTACTAGTTAAATTATTAAATTTTTTTGCACTGTAGAAAAGCACATTCGTATTTATTGTGGCGTCTGGATCATCCATTGGGATCATATCATCTTCATGTGAATTGTTAATGTTCGATAACTCGAACTGGGTTTTGCCAAAGGTACTCATTTTATTTTTATGCAGCTTCAGTGTTTTGGTGTTCGGTATAGAAAAGTTGTCTCTTGATTGTCTACTTATGAAACGTGTGTTTTCATGTCCCAGGTTATGATTCAAAGAGACACTTATAGGAGACGGTATTTCTTCAATTACAAATTGCTCTGTAAAATCTTTGTTTCTATTAAGGCAATGATTATCAACTGTATTATTGACATCATCATAACAATGGCTTTGATATGTTAGCTGAGGAATTTCTCTGTGACCCTTAAATGTTAGATAAACTTCATTCTTCTGGTGCTTATTATTTATCTCATTTGGAGAGTAACACTTAACTTCTTCATTGTCTAAAATAGTTTTCAACAAATCATGAGATGACTTAAAAGAATCTTTGCGGTGGATTGTTTGGGGCTTCTTATTTCTCCTTTGAATCGGTATAATGTCATGGATTATTATTTCTCCAACTCTTCTCTGATAGGAGATATTCTTATTGTCTTTAATTATATTGCCATAATCGACAGTCTCGTTAACAATGATTGTTTGTTTTGTTGTCTTATCAACTAAAATATTTGCTGCTTCTTTTGCTAAATTTTCGCAACGTCTTTTTACTGTAGCTGGCAGTTTGTCAAAAACATTAATTAAGGGGTCTCTTTTGCGTTTCATTGCTTTTTTATCTTTGGCTTTTGTTTCATTTTCAAGCTTTGATGTTTCTTTTGGTATAAGTGTAGCTGATTTTATTGATTTATTTTTTTGATTATTATTTCTTTTAAAAGTATTATTTGCCTTCTGAAGTTTTAAAAAACTGGCGGCATTGTTTCCTTTGTTTGGCATTTTAAATTTTGCTTTCTTTGTTTTTATAGGTGTAAATTTTTCTAATATAGTTTTATTAATTGCCACATTGTTTAATTTGTCAAAAGATTTTTCGAAATTCATGGATGGTGATGTTTTCATTACTTCAAGGATTGGGAGATGTTTTTGCTTTTTCTTTTTTCTTTTAATCACTTTTCCTTAAATAATAATACATAACTGAAAAAGCACTTATCATACGCAATTAAACATACTAAATATTAGAGGGAAAGTATGAAACTGCCGTTTAAGACTGAAACATTCAAACAATATTTTTTATATCAAAGTATATACCCCGATTGTCTATACATTTCTGCCATCTCTTTGGAAAGTCATTTACTCCTTTGCGATAAAGCTATGGGGGCCTGCACTCAACAAACTGAAGACATTTTGTACTGCTTCCTTTGAAGTACATGACTTATTGATGTATCTTTCATGCCTTTTAAAGCCCAATATTAAAACAATTGGCAGTCAAATCGTCGATTGTCATATTTTCTTAGAATCTTGTCTTTATTGTGTCAAAAAACTTTTACTTTGAAATATCAAAATATGCAAGTTTAATCTAATTTAAAGTGGGCAGTACTTTATTACGGCAATTTCATTTTTAAACCCCTATTGTTAATGACTATCGGTTAAGTTACTTTACCTTTTATTCCATTTTGCATTTGTGATATTCCAATTTTTTTAGAATTACAGCGTAGATATTTTTCCGTGATTTCTCGCACTTTTTCTCTTATATCGGGTTCTTGTATTGTATTTATTTCTTTTCGTAATCTTGATTCTTTTAAATGAATTTCTCCCATATAAAATTTTATTAGTTTCTCAAGCAGTTTATTGACTTGTTTCCAATCTTTAAACTCCAGTACTGACTGCTTTGGTGTGTAACTAATGTCATAGTCATAATACGGACATGATAGAAATATAATATAAAATGGTACATATTTTAATGGTGCATCATTTTGATCAGAGTACTGAAACAAATAATATTTTATATCAATAATGCATGACCTGAAATAATTCAAAATAAGCATTTTCATTAATTTACCTTTGATTTAAATTTTTTAACTTTACAAGATAATTTTAAATAGTTAGTAAAAAATTGTTCAACAAGTTTATTAAGTTTACTCTTTTTGACATATTTGTTATTTAAAAATATCCAATGGTGACTGATCATTTCATCACATTTTTTCCCCACATATGCAAGACATTTGTATTCATTTTTCTCTACTTGTAATACTTGTAATTCACCTTTATCAACATTAAATAATATTTTTAGTTTTTGATAAATGTCCCTGTTCTTGTGCATTTTAAAGACAATTTCATTGGTGCTATCATCTCTCAATGTTAAGGATATGTTGCTGTGAACTAGTGATATTCGTTCCAAGAAAGCCTTAATGCCATTAATTTCTTGAAGAACATTGATGACCTTATTTTGAATTTTCAATTTGTAAAGAAACCCACTAATATCTACCTGAAAATGATAAGCAGTATGGTCATTAATAACTATGAAAAATATAAAAGCTTTAGTGGTTCTATGATATAACACTTCATTACTCTCATTCCTTAAGTTGTTAACATACTTATATAAGAACTAACCACCCAGACCCAAGTAAAACATCTTATTCGTGTCAATGAAACCTGACCAGAGTTACTTAACATTATAATAACTTGTTCGACCTGAAAAAGTGTACAAGGTGAGGAATATACCTAAGTAAGATAAAGAATGAATGAATGTATGAAAATACACGGCCGGATCTATGATCGTAGTAGTGATATCACTAAGGCAGCTACATCAGTAGTGGTATCCAACCTGAAGGTTATTTACAGTTGAATAGCAATTGACCACCTCTGAGCCTGTATTGACCCTTTGACTAAAAAAATGGTAGCGTAAGTAACGGCTTTTTAAGGAGCAAAAATGTTTTGTTTTTAAAGGTGAAATATGTGATGTTACAACCTTCTGTACTTAAATCGAATCGTTTATTTTTGATGTATTGAATTTCATTGGGCTTTCAAATGACACCAACATTGTTGAGGGTAAATGCGTGTGTTTTCAAATGACACCAACATTGTTGAGGGTAAATGCGTGTGTTAATGTTAATAAGTTCCATTTTTTTAACATCGGATGCAGTTGCCGAATGATAATGATAAAGTTTATTGGTTACATTTTATTTTAATATATTACAGGAATCTACACGTACTGAATCGACTCGTTTATCATATGAGATAGCATTGAAAACTGCAAAGATATAAAAATATCATAATCTAAATGGCTGTCACATCTTAATCGATTGTCCAAACATTTGTTTGGAATGTTTCTTTCGAATACGAGAGGTTGTTCCTATCATTGAAAAGACATCGTAAAAAGTAGAAACATTAACCTACTGGTGACCACAAGGCTAGGTAGCTCAATTGGGAGAGCATTGGGCGGCACATCCAAAGGTTGCGGGTTCGATTCCTAAGAATTTACTTGTGAGCCAAGCCGATTTTATCTAGTATTTTTCTATTAGAATTATATTTACAAATGAAAAAATACCAAAAAAGAAAATGTTTAAAATTCTTATAACTAATACACAACATAGATAAGAAATAATTTGAAAAGATGTGAGATGAAAACGTTATGAATTTGTTTCCATGAATACTTGATAAATATTATTGTAATTTATTGTGATTGGTGTTATTTATTTCTGACACTTCATCTTTGAAATTGCGATCCGGATGCCGGACCGAAATGTAATTTCATGAATTTTTAATTTAAATCGCTCGTTAGGTTAGGTCGGAACTATGATCAAGATCATAGAGACTAATGTCTTTTCATAGAAAGAATATAATGATTTTGTAGATAGATTTGAACAAAATTATATTTGGGGGTTAGACTATGTAAAATTAATTTATATGGGCTGAGTTCCTATCCCTCTCGCCCTACCATCTCCCTCGTATAATTGTGAAGGGACTCATTCATAAACTAATAAGGTATAGAGTCCTCAATAAATCTGTTTGTCACAAAATGACAATTTCCACTGAAATTAACCTACAACTTTAATACCTTTCACCTAAAGCACATAGGGACTTTGTTGTTTTTAGGCAAGTACTACTAACACTTCTTATTTTTCCGAAATGTAAGGTACTTACTGTAGTTCCCTTGGAAGGTCTGGTGGCTACTTTAGTGATATTCTGTTCTTTGCCACCATAAAATGACTTACTCCATGTTTTTTCAGAATTTTCAGATCTTGATGTCATTTTAACATTTTCCGACACCTCTATAATACTTGACAGCATTTGTCCACGATAACCATATGTATCAGGGGCAGATTTAAATTTCAATAAGTCGACATATTTGCTAGTTGCATATCTTTGCCCGAGTAATTCAAAATCTTTTTTTGCAATCCCGCAACCATTATCCACAACTTGAATTTTATTTTCTTGTATATGAATTCTGATTGCAATTGAAGTTGACTTAGCATCTAATGAATTATAAACCTGAAAAGGTGTGAAGCAGTCATTTATTGTGCATTAACAACGTGTAAAGCAGCAGTTGCTATGATTACTTGAAAAACGAATGAAACTATTTACCAATTCTTCTACTGATCTCTTATAGTTGTTAATGTTATAAGAGGAACATATTAATGACTGAATTTCTTCAGATAACTTTCTTACAGACATAGTTAAAGGAACAAAGAAATATCATATTACTTGAGACAGTTTTCACAATATTAAAGATGTTAAATAAAGCGCATTACAGTCGAATAATCTCTATTTTTTGTGAAGTCAAAGAGAGTAAATCATTAATTCAATTGTTTTTGTTATGTAACCACGTCTATATTGGTCTAAAGAGGTTGCTCTTGTTATAAAACTTACTGGGTAAAAGTGATCTTTTCGAACTCGGAATATTTTAAATGATACATATTTTGGAATTATGTAGGTCTGTAGTGTAATATACAATTTTATCAAATAGGCATGGGAATACTCCAGTACTGTGTTTCGTTTAAAGATTTTTTTACAAATGTTCGCCATTCAATTACTTTCAGAAGTATTTTTATGGCCTTCATACTTAAGTACCTAAGCGTGTGTAAGTAAGTGTAAGTACATTAAATCCTTTTAAACGTATATCACGGTAATACATACTTACAATAATATAATGAAAACCACCTTTATTATCAAAGCTTAAATAAAAAAGGAGAAGGGTAAATAGCAAGTAATTCTCTATGAAGTGAGTGCGTGGCTGGCACATGCGTGTTGTTTCGTTGGTAGACATGAGTAACTCAACTCTGAACCGGTTCAAATATTCAGGTTAAATAGACTTGAACCGTTGATTTGCGGTTCAACGACAAAACAAACAGCTCACGGCTCTATAGGTTAGGTATATTCACCCACAGAGTCGCAGACACGCGAATATTATTATCGGTGAACGAACCGTGAACGGCTAAAATGAAACGTTTAGATTTAGGTACTGAACGAGCTGATCTGTGAAACGGTTCGCAGGTCCAGCTCACATATGTGAATCGTGATCTAATCTGTGGCTCACAGTTTTTTGTTGAGGTCCAAATTGTGCGTACAATCATGGAGGTTAGAGAGCAGGAGAACGATCGCTGTAGAAAATAGGATCCCAGAAATATGGACAAAATAAGTGAGGCGCTGCGATCGCTAATTTGAGCACGCTTATTTTCTCACCAATGCTGCGAAGAAGTTTTATTCAACTAACTTCATCTACTTGTACTCATAAATAGCTAACTTCGCAGATACTACTTACCGACAGCAGCGCGACTGGTGGCTGAAAAATGAACTATTATTGGAGCGGAGCGAACGAAGTGAGCAAAGCTCCCATGGATCAGCTTCAATGGCGTAATGTCTGTTACGCCATAAATTCCAGAGTTCTTAATCGATTTTAATATTTTTTGTGTGCAATCGAATCAACAGGTTTAGGACCAGATTGTGACGGAGCCCGAATTTTGAAATTCGCAAAAATTCCCATCGAGAAAAATATTTTTTTCTTTTTTTAGGTATTACACTCCGCTCCAATATATGGTGCTAGCGTAGCTTTATGCTTAGTGACTGCATCGCCTAGTTGGAGCGGAGCGAAGCGAAGCTCCCATGGATCAGCTTCAATGGCGCAATGTCTGTTACGCCATAACTTCCAGAGTTCTTAACCGATTTAAATATTTTATATGGTGAATCGAATCAACGGGTTTAGGACCAGATTGTGACGGAGCCCGAATTTTGAAATTCACAAAAAAAAATTTTTCTTCTTTTAGGTATTACGGTCCGCTCCAATATATGGTGCTAGCGTAGCTTTATGCTTAGCGACTGCATCACTTAGTTGGAGTGGAGCGAACGAAGTGAGCGAAGCTCCCATGGATCAGCTTCAATGGCGAAATGTCTGTTACGCCATAACTTCCCGAGTTCTTAATCGATTTTAATATTTTTTATACGGAATCGAATCAACAGGTTTAGGACCAAATAGTAGCCCGAATTTTGAAATTCGCAAAAATTCCCATCGATAAACAGTTCGAGATCATTTTGATTTTTTTGTTAAGTTTTCCCTTAAGGGAAGGCGAAGGGTATGAAGCCCAAAAGGCCTATTCTTCAGTAATTTATGAGATAGTGAGATTTGATTTATGGATGCTAAATGATCAAAGGATGATGAATGAACAATAAAATAATCTCTTTCCCTAGATTTCAGTAAGCTATGGGGTTTTATTGAATTCCGCTCGTAAAATTCTTGAAAGAGCGTCAAAAGACACACTCCATTGACTCTTGCATGTTCACAAACACTTCGAGGTTAATAATCCACCATTGTTACACATTTCTATCCACCACAATACAAAATTTAACAAGGAAACCAAAACCACTAAAGTGACCCTTCCCGCTCTCCCATAAATTTTTACAAGAAAATTAAACCACCAAAATCAATAGACATGTGTAGCTTAAGTAGAAATGATAAAAGTCGTATATCCAGCCAAAAGAGCGCACACACTCGTCGCAACTTGTAATGTGCGTTGAGCGTATTAGTGCACAAGAGATAAAGATAGAAAAATAAAGCGTTCGCAATGTCTCTATTCTTCTGGCTCTGTCTGATGTAATGCAGATAGATTAATTGTTCATATTAACACATAGATGAGAGATAGAAAAGATTTGATATTAAACTCAGATGAGATTTTCCACTCGCGTCAATAAGTGATAGTTTTTTTGTGCTCTTTTTATATTACACTAGCGGCGCGTCCCAGCTTCGCACGGGTGGACAAAATTCTTTGAATTTTTTCTATTATTAAATATTTTTCCTTTAGCGCCATCTAGCGTCCGGAAGACGAACTAATTGTGGTTAACGCGTTGCTATGGTAACGTTATTGATACAATGGAAAAATAGCGAGAAAAAGAGCGCACAGACAAACACACAAACCACTGTGATCTTAGATTATAGATTAATCTACAAGGAAATACAGTTAACTGGTACAAGCCCATACAACTTCTTCATCAATAATTACTTTTCTTAATTTGATGATGACGAATGACGAGAGCAGATTTATGAATGATGGATTAAATCCTTTTCCTGAGCTTCTGTAAAGTCGTGGGGATTTAGGGAAACTTGCGTGGTCGTCGTTAGAGTCATCGTGAGACATTGCAAAGACTCTTTACGCTATTATGTTTCTCTCGCCAATACAAGCCAATACAATCTTGTACATTTCACAATTAATTATTTTATACATTTTACATAGTCCACTATTATTTTACACATTGATATTCGCGACAACACATTTTCTTTTTACAAAAAAAAAATATGTGTCTCGGGTCGCACGACAGAAATGATAACTTAAACTAATCTAAGTTGAACTATTTAATATTGTAATTGATTAACTTGAGAAAAAGCTTAGGTAACCTAAATTTTATGTATATTAATATGATAATGTAAGGAAAGGTCCTCCTAAGGAGAGTCCACCACCTCTTCCGTGTATTTTGTGATAACTGATGTCGGAACTGTATGGTTTCAGGCAGAGTAGAATAGTGCCAACCCTTCAGGCTTGATGTCGTAAAAGGTCACCAATGATACTAGAGGTAATACCATAGACCTCCCGTAAAGTAGACCACAAATTGGGCAGCGGCGTTTTTCGTGTATTATCTTTTACTGCGATCTTCAACCCGACTGACAAGCAGGTATTACTAACCTGCCTTTTTTGGGGGAGGCTTACGTTCAGCAGTGGAGTGCCAAGCATGGATATAATATTTTTTTTGTTAAGGTAAAGGGTGGGTACATCAAGTTTAGAAAAAGTACATTTTCTCAACTTCACGGTGATGTGACGACATCCTTATTAGCCGAGACGACTTTTCTAGTATTTTTCTTTTAAAAATATATAAATAAAGTAAAAAGATATATAAAAATCATAAAGGGTTAAAGTAAATATAAAAATATTATACTATATGTTTAGATTAGACGCTGCTGCTGTACAAGTTCTATGTTAATGTTGTCTATGTCGTAACAATATCATGTAAGTAACGAATAACTTTATACCATTCGGACCCGTGGAAGTTTTTGAGAACCATAAATGGGCTGGGAAAGAAAGGCAGACATTAATTATTGCTTACTCTACCACGAGACCTTAACAACATCCCCTCACTAACATTTTCTCATTATGATATACTAGCGGCCCGTCCCGGCTTCGCATGGGTGGACAAAATTCTTTAAATTTTTTCTAGCATTAAATATAGCTTATGTTACTCAGCGTGAATGTAGCTTTCCAATGGTGAAAGAATTTTTGAAATCGGCTTAGTAGTTTTTGAGTTTATTCATTGCAATCATACAAAAATACAAATCTTTCCTCTTTATAATATTAGATTAGATTTTATTTCAATAAGCTCAGACAAGCTAAATATAATGTAAGTTTCTAAGAAGTTGTGTATCCCGTAGATTTCTAGATTCTGCAGCATCAGTCATGGTTGGACAAAATGTAAAAATTGGTGAGATTCCTTCATTTTTCAATTTAGTAGACGGTTTTAAAAATAATTAACAGATCGTTATAAATAGAGTCTAAAACAAAAAAAAACATCAAAATTGGACGGTAGGTAGGTAACATAAACGAGTTCTGAATTCTATCATTGATTATAACATTAAATATTATTGGGGTCATTAGTATAGCTACATCTAGAAACAAACAGTGGTTTACGCTTAGATATCAATTTTTTTTAAAATATAAACAATTTAATTTTATTTGGAAAGCAAACGACTTTTCTATACAAATACATGAACAAATATAATTATTTTCCACCACAAATACATGACAAACAGTTAAGTATTAAAGAAAATAATTGAAAAAAATAAATCGCCTCATTGGACTCCGTTTGCGTCAACAATAGGACCTGCGTTTTATGAAAAGAGAATTTTTAGCTAGAATATATTAAGGTTAAATAAGCGTCTGCCCACCGCCGAACCCGAGAAAACAATTCAGAAAGTATATGCAGTTGTCTACTATTTCGTAATCAATTGTTGATTGTATATCGGTTTGTTAATAAATTGCTTTTACATTCAAATAATTGTCTGTCGTATGAATAAAGTTAGTAATAAATAACTAATTCATAAATTGGATTGCAGGTATTAATGAATGGAAATCGATTGGTATTTAGCCGTGAACTTATGCGTTTCCTATCGTGGATCAGTAGTAAGTTAACAGTCATATGACCCGATACTGTATATTTTGATCGCGCGTTGTTAACAAATACATACGTTGACTGAAAACTTTTAAAGTTATTTTACATATCGTAAATGTTGTTTAATAATGAAAAATTTAATTTTACCGCATACCTTTAAACAAATAGAAATGAGTGACCTAATAGAGGAAGAGATAAAGCTGTTCTGGGAATATGTGAAAAGGCAAGTACAAAGCTTTTACTGAACTGTGTACGTGTAAGTGAGATTGAATACTATATAATTTCATTACACGGTTTTTCTAATTAATATGAGACTTTTCTCGCCCGAGGCATAAAGCCTTTGTAATTAATATATTTGATGACTAACTAGAAAAATTGTTGACAATAAATAATGTACTTAGTTTAAAAGGTTTTATCATAAATCTATTTCAAAAAATGAGGAATGCAAATAAAAAGCTTTCGATAGCTATTTAAATTTCCAGTGGGATTACATATACCAGGAGGGATATAAAAAACAAGAATTAGTACCTGTTGAAAAATATTTTTTGTTGTAAGAAAAACGGCATTTCATTATTTTCTTTTTTAAAAATATAACTATAAATTATTATTAAAAATTAAAAGTATTTGTAGTTCAAGCATCTTTTACTTTCGTTTGTGTGTACCTAAGAAGTTACTTAAATTACTGGAATCTCTCATTGATAGATGAGTATAGCTCACTCACATAGCAAACGAAAAAACACTTTTATCAGCATTTAATTCATAGGTTGACAATAGTCAGTTCGATGCTGAGTAATATTCTGTAGACAGATAGTTGCAAATATCTTTACGAGCAACTTTAGATAGGGACTATCTCCTTGTGCATATAATCTTTTGTTTTCTGAATGACTGTATTTTATGGTAGCATTGTGACGCATTCATAAAGAATTTACATTTTATACATTAATGTAAGCAAAATATTTTGTATTCTTAAAACTGTGCATATCTTTAAGAAAGCAAGGTCATAATATAGTATGTACGTATATAAAATTAATAAATGATAGCTATGTACGTCTAAAAAGCTCAATATATGATTATTTTGTAATATTTGGACACACTATTATAACACTTAGTGTATAAAGAAGAAGTAATTTTAGTTTGTGTAAAAATTTGGAATAATAATGTTGTATGGCTTCCTTTTGTATTTGCAGAATTGATGATTACATACTTTTTCTTCTTGCTAAAGGAGCTATCTGGGCTACACGTTACCTAGGACAACGATAAATAAACGCACAAGTTTTTGTGATGTAGAATCATGAAGATAGTTAATAAATTAAAAAAAAAATTACAATTTCAGTAAAAGATAAATGTGATTTTCCTCTAAAATTGTTTGAAAGAAGCCTAGAAAATATTTCAATTATAACATGAAAACGTCTGTCGGAACAGCTAAGACAGTAAAGTATAATGTGAAATTCTGATCTATTCTTTACATGACGCTGACTATGACCTACTGACACAGCTCATTGGGATTACATCGACGGAATAATTGATTAGGTCGGTGGGTACAGTAGAGTGACACAACTTTTAGTCTTAGAACTAAATAAAGATAAAATTATTAAGCAAAATATTAAAATGAGAAAACAAGAACTTCTTGTTATATAATTTAAGACATATTTTTAACTATAAGGAATAGAAATATCAGCGTAAGTCATAAATACAGGTACTTTATTTATCTCACATTTCACGTCAATTGTTTAGATTTGAACTAATCAGGGTTTGCTACTCATAAAAAACCTGAAAACGTGTTCAAAACAATATAAATGCTTGTACTCTTGAAAAACATTTAGTCCTGTCAGTCTTCGAACCTAGGTTTTGGGATTTATCCGCCAGAATAACTTACACAAGATCAGCCACCATACACCGGTTTTCATGGATTGCATAAGTATAATTTTTGACATTTAAGCAAGTTTAAGACTGATTATCTTACAAAGTAATAATTTCTCCGGATTTAGTGGATCTTAATACACAGTTGCAGGCAGAGATGCTGTTTACTGAATTCGATAACCGTTTTATTCAAAATAGGGTTAAGGTAACAATATTAATTTTAGTTGCGTCATATTCAGAAGTTAACTAATGGTGCTTTTTAATAAGAACTTTACTTTAACTTTAGTTGACTATAAACTTTAAAATAAGTATTTGTCTAAGTACTTATTCTAATTCAACGATCCTAGAGATCCACAATTTTGTTATTGTCCCTGTTCTGTTTCATGCGATTCTAATTATATATTAAGTAATTTATTCCACCCTGCGCGATCGTATTAAAAAAACTAATACCCTTGTAGTATTTATACTCAATATATTTTTTGCAATAACTAGGATATTATTAATTTACAGGTTTTTTCTGAATACTTTTAATAAATAATAAATTAATATCGGACAAATTATAACAATTATCCAGGCTCACATAAAGCATAGCTTGTATGATGGGCGCTAAATAACGTGTAGAATACATACACAGTTATATAGATGCCTATGTATTGACCAGGAACAAATGTTTATGCTTATCAGACAAACACATGACTTTACCAGGATTCAAACCCGGCACTTTTGGCGCAGAAGGTAGGAATGCTGCTGTTGCAGCGGCCGACATTATTGTTTTTTTTTTTCAAATAGTTTAATATTTTCTTCATTTGAAATATGTTCTACACAAACAGAATTTTCCATTGCCCTACAGGAATTACGTGCATAATATTAACAATACTGAGTAGGTAAAAATCGGTAATTTCGTAAGTAAGACGTCATAAAATCATAATTCAATCGGCTTTTTTAATTTAAATTTACGCTTATCTTAGATAAGCGTAAATTACCGTATGTTTTATTCTATTTATAGTAGTGTTTGATCTGTATGCCAAAGTACTGTGTGTCCTTAAAATAACGTGAAGGGTGTATGTATAGTTTTCTTATTGAAAGTACACCCGCTATACTGTATAGTAACTGAGTAGAAAACCTACGTTTGTCGTTTTTTGAAGAACATATCTTTCCAAAAAGCCCTTTGTGCTCGTTTTACCTCTAAAAATTTGGTTTTCATCGCTCCTCCCTAAACTGTTATACAATTAGTTATGATAGATTGTGCTAACGCAACATAAATAAAATATATCTGTGTATATAAAAAAATCCCTATCACAGTGTTTGACCGCGATGACCTCCGAAACTACACAATCGATTTTGATGATCTGTTTTTCATTTTGTTAGACTTAGGACATAAAGTAGGTTTCATATTAATTGATAAATAACACAGCAACGCGTGACCGGGTCAGGTGGTAAAGTATAAAATTGAAGCTTAGCTATTTGTATTTGCGATTGTGTCTTTTAAACTTCTAGAAATCCCTAAAATGCTTTGAATTTTTCTGAATACAACTCTTGTCTTAACTGCCTTATCTATCTATTAAATATTTATAAACATCGATTGAAAGCTATTCTGACGACATGATCTACTTTAAGAATGCTTTTTATACATCCTAATTCATTCTTTATCTTTTGTTTTCTGTATACATATATATGAATGGGTTTGTAATATCTAGTAACCCATACTCATTTTGGCCACAAAATAAGGTAATTTTTTTACGCTTTTATGACCGTATCTACTGTGCGCACTGCAGTATCTTTTCTATTATTGCCAAAACAAAGCACAGAGATAACCAAAAAGGATGATTGTTTCGAAAAATTGCCATAAGTATAAAAAGGATAATACGTTTAAATAGCATCAGTCCTTTGGGAGACATTGTAGGGGAAGGTGAACTTAAAAGTTTCAAGGTAAGTACGCACATTAAGTTTTTAATAAAAACTGATAGTTTAAACATTTCGCCATATTCAATATTTGTAAAAATGGTTTCATACGTACTTATACTTTTACAATTAACATTATAACTATTAATGTGGTTTACACACTCATATATGTTTTAATTATTTCAGATGATAAGAATATCAATTATATTGTTGGCTGTAGCAATTAATGCAAATGCTGCCGATGTATCCTCCTCGTATGCAATGTTAGAAAAGCAAGCCAATTTTAAGCCTGATCTAAAGACTGAGCCGGTAGGCAATACGGGGAAAGATAATGTGTTCGAATCTGAACGTCATCCAGTGTACAGGGCCGAAGAACACAAAGAAAGACGAGCGAAGATCGAACCAGTAAGACCATTAGGTCCTGTTGTAAAACATGATAGGATGTTGTCTGATCAACCTGTGGAAGTTTCGACAGAAGTTAACCGCATTGTAAGTATACAATATTTAATAGAATACAACTACGATTCTCAACCAATATCTGTCAGTAGGGTATTTATGCTTGCCTACAACTATTAACCATAATTATTGTTTTTAGGATAATCTTGCTATACCTGGATATAGTTACGTTCCAACTCCTGTGGATGTTGCTTATCCTGATATTCCTTATGCTCCTGGATACACCTATGATAACGGATACTCTGGATCTAACAGGTACGTTAGTTTATAATACCTATAGAACTGTAATATACTTTTGAGGGCACCAGCAAATTTTGTGTTTATTAGTTTTATATTATTGGATAATTACAATTAAAACAAATAAAATGAACAAAAAAGGGTGGTTGTTGTATTTTTAGTATTTTTTTTCAATTTGGAAAACTCAGACGTGGCATATTTTCTTACGTTAAGGCCAGAAAACTGTATTCCCAAACTATGAACGTACACAATTTCTTGATATTCATCGTATTTACTTGCAGTATCTTTATTATCACAATTTGTTTCAGCTACGATATGTATGGTAACAGTCCGAGTCCTTACTATGTGGAGCCAGACGTTTCGCCAGTCAGTATGTTGTGGAGTCAGGTGCCCGATTCTAGGGTGAGTATCGTTATTGTTAAATTAGTTATCAATTAAAATGCACCTCTTTTTCTTTGGATTTTAAGTAACATTCGTAATTGTACAACTTTAATTCGGTTTTCAAATAATAGATAACGTGTATGTTTATAAAGTTCAAAGAACTCGTGGTGATTAAATTAACTATCATTTACTTGATTCCTTACGTTACTTTTACTTAATTATTTATTCACGAAATGATTAAGTTACTTATTCAGAAACTTAAATCATGCAGTGGTATTACATTGAATAATAGCCCAAAAACTTATTTGAAACAAGCACATTTGTACAAAACATGCAATATTTTGCATTTACAGACTCACCAACACAGAACAGATACACTTGAGGTCACACGTACACTATACGTTCCACGATTACACCTTCACACACTTGCAAATCTGGCAGCTGTACACTTATATAAGAGTTATAAAATTTAAGCCTTGCTTTGTATCCTTATATTTTGTAAGACACTAATTCCCAAGTAACAGATTTACCTTAGTTTGGGAATTACTATCTAAAGTTTTTATCGTTTCTTTTATCGCTATGATGGCATAGAAGACTTCCCTTCGTCTGTCTGCAACTCATTAACCGAGATACAGGTTTTTTCTTACTTCGGTGAGGGGTGGCCGATTGACGATTGTGAAACTGTTAAGATTGATTTCTCATAACATGTTATGTCAAGTTCATAAGGAAAGAAACGAGACCATTAAAGTTATTTACTTACTAATTTTACTGATATAAAAAAACTTTACGTTTAGTAAATATTGTTATTTAGTAGCATACATTAATGACTATTTTGTTTTACAGACGATTGTCAGTTACGTCGGCCGAACCATCTCTTGGATTTTTAGTAGTGTGTTAGTGCTCTTTCTCGGTTCTCTTATTACCATTGGAGTTTGTTCTTATACGAACATTTGCACTATTACTTTCAATGGTGTTGGGCCCATTCATGAGGAGATGAGATCGATGATTACCCCTGAGCGACTAGAGAAGATAAGTAATGCCGCTGATTTCGTCAAAACAGCCATTGATAAGTATCAGAAGATTCAAACAGTGGCTGATGTGGAAGCAGTTAAAAGACGTCGTCGTGCCATTTTGTTTTAGAATTAATATTTTATTTAAATAATATTCTATAATTGTACAATAAATGTTTTCTTGCATTGATAACAATGGTTTTTTTACTCATTATTTACATTTTATGTCCTTTTTCATGGTAGAATATAGTTAAAAAAGTAGATATAATTAAAAGTTTCTATTTACTAATTGATCGAATAAATAATTTATTTCACCACATATTGTCTCAAAACCGTTAACATACACATATTATATCTAGGTCACTGGATATTTTTTTTATTTGTGGTATTTCTCGTACGCTTGCCTGAAGAAACACTCCACATCATCGAGGTAGGGAATGTTGAGTGATCTGATTTGTGTAGTGAAAGGTTTTTCTATGATGAGGGTACAGTAGGGAGTGAAAGCACAAAATCCAACGAGCAAAGCTACTCCCAAAATAATGAATCCTGAATTTGACAGTAACCATATGCCAACTGATAGAGCTTTGGAGCCAATAGTTACAAGAGCAGTCTGTGAACAAAAATTAAGCATTAGTGTTTGCATTTATGGCCGATTAAAATAAGTCCTTAATGTCGTTAAATTTCGTAATAATTGATACCTAAGACACCTATTTTGTGTCTCCACTGTAGTGATATTTAACAGCCTAGGCGATCTGGGTATTACATAAGCATTAAAATAAAAAGAAACTTCATAAACTTTAGATGTTGATTACTTACAATAGGTCCAGGTAAAGGAATTATGTCAAAGAGAGGTATGGAATCCTTTGGATCATCATATTCTGTCACTGCATATTGACTACTGGGCACAATTTGCAACCTGGAAATGATTACAAATAATAAAACTAAGCTTAAGCCAACTTGGGACTTGGGATTTTATTATTAGAACCATAAAATATCTGTAAAGGTACGTTCATAATAATAAGATAAACAATAGTCGAACAGGGATTGTCAAGCAAAACTAAAGACAGGTAAAAGGTAAGAACTTACTCATAGTTACTTAATGGCAATTCTTCAATGGATTTTAGTGGTACTAAATTGCTTCGGTGTTCAGGTAATAAATACGTAGCGTAAGACTGTGGGCCAGCTGCTACTATTCCAGCAAAACAAATGAAAGAAACGATGAATAGTAATTGGGCCATCTGAAAAATGTAGTAAGTGATACATTGAAATTCTAAAATAAAATAGTAAAATGCAAGTTTGTAATAAATCCTACAGGTTGATAAATAGTTTTTTTTTTATGAAACAACTCACAAAATTATTCGAGTTTAATATTTGTTTTATAGAATAACAGGAAAATAATAAATAAATCAGACTATAGAATGTAAATAAAACAGAGACAGAGCCTCGCTTGAATTGACTTGCAGGGACACTAGACTAGGTACAGATATAAATTATAATAAATTTACCTTATTTGTCGTTTGAAGTATTACAACAGCGACTCAAATGTGATGGTGACAATTTGGCTACTTTATTGTGAATAGTATACTGTAATCCAAAATCTACGTTTATAAGGGCAAGGTATCAAATTAGTTAATTAATACAGAACTTTCACTGCGTTATTAAAGTACAATAATGAATATGACTCATGTTCATGACTATTGCTAAATTATTCAATAAGTACTTATCTAAGGGAAAATAACTGGTGGATATAATTAAGCAAAATGTCTTTGGAAAGTTTCTTAAGTTTGAGAAACCATTGATGAAAAAAAAGGATAAATACAAAAAAATATAATACTAAAACCTTGATTGATTACATCACAAAACAAATGGATCAAACAAAACAATCCTTTCCTGATAATTGCTTGAAAAGTTAAGTGCAACAATCGGCAGTCTCATTACTAAGCCAGATCTCATAAATCTCTGCCAGACAACCTTTGCGAAGAATATTAAAGGAAAGCAAGAACGACATGCCGGGTTAGCTAGTATATATATATATACTAGCTAACCCGGCAAACGTTGTTTTGCCATGTATATTATTTCTAGGAAAAGTTTTTAATTAATTAATAAAAAATAGGGGTTGATGGTAGAGGGGTGAAAATTTAGGGTTGTATGTATTTTTGTATGTTGTATCATAAAAAAATTTAAACTAATAATAATTTAAAATAATAGAAACTAAAAATTTTGTCTAAAAAATAAAAATAAAAATTTAGGGGTGGACTACCCCTAATATTTAGGGGGATGAAAAATAGATGTTGGCCGATTACTCAATACGACCTACGACCTACTCAATACGCTCACAAAATTTCGGAGGAGTATGGGAACGAAAACTGTGACACGAGAATTTTATATATAAGATATATATATATATATATATATATATATATATATATATATATAAAATTAAGATAAAGAAAAAAATACAAACTAAACATGAAAACAATAACTAATGCGAATACACGTATAAATAAATATAAATGGCTAGTTGATAAATATAAATTTCCAAGTTACAAAGTTATTGATAAAGATAAAGTTAGGTATGTGAAAAAGGAAATAGATACGTTCTTTCGTTATTACATAGATATGTAATTCCTTCCTTTATTTGTTCCTTTGACCTGAAAATAAAATTACATGATTTTATAATACGTTAGCGATTCTGGCAGATGTTGTCATGCCTTGTTTAAGCGCTCCTTACGGAGTCCAATTGTGAATATAAAACAATCCAGGGACCTACTTAAACCAAACAAAAAATTCATCGAAATCGGAGGAGATACGTTCGAAAAAATAACACATATAAAGGTAAATTATATAAATAAAATTATGAAATCAGATCTATTTGAATTTAAGTTATTTCTTAACTATTTGTGAAAACAGGGCTACAAGAAAAAATTCTATATTATCTAGGATGTAGGTATATAGGATTACAGTGTTTTTGGTAACATGCCAATGCATAGGATTATAGTGTTTTTGGGAACACCCAAGAACAAAGACTACGAAATTCCTGAAAAAAAAAAACTGAATATTTATCATATATCATTATCAAGGGTTCAATTACATTAAAGAGATAACACATTTTAAGTGATTAAATAAAAGTGTTTCATACGTAGGTACATAAATAAAAATAATATTTGTTTTGTGAAAAGTTAAAACCTGAAATAGATTCTTTTCAGACTCGAGATTATAATGGACATCAAAAGATTTAACTAAGAATTGTTTTATTTGATTTTCTCATAATTATTCCAAACAAATTTTGATTCGTTTGTTTCTGTACAATTCAAATGTGAGAGAATATCGAATATAACCTTATTCTTAACATAAAAAAAAACTATTTTGTAACAAATTAATCAGAATGGAAATAAGGTATAAATTTATGTTATTTCAATTAATTTATATTTAAATTAATAAAATATTGGAGTATTTTATTCTTTAGATTTTCCGTTTTGGAAAGACGTTTAACAAAAACGTCGTTTATTGTCCATTTTCCCAGAGGTTAGTTTTAGAAAATTGTAACCCTCAGATAGTGAAAAAGGGTTTAAAGCTTGTATGAAATATTTAAAGTAAGAAGCATTAAATAGAGTATTCAGGCTTTTGATCAAATATAAAGAAAATGAAAATGGTGGATAAAATATTTCGTTTATTCAATTTGTTTTTTTACAGGCTCCTGAATATAAATAAGTAGATACGCCTTTTAGAAAATGCTTACAAACATTGAAAGGTGAACCTATGAGGGTTTTCATTTAGAAACGTTTTCACATGCGTAGCCTTTGATATATTATATTTTATTCAAGGTTCGGGAGAAAAGTTTGCAGATTTTAAAATTCCATATTAGCTTGGCTCCCGTCATTTGTTACAATAGCTATAATTCCATTAAGGACATTTATAAAATCATTACTTTACCGACAACTTGATTTTTTTTAAAGAAAACTTTTATCTCATCTTTCTATCATAAATCAAAATTGTTTCTTCGTCGCCCTGTCATAAAAATTACCACGTGGCGTTTGTAACGTTTACACTTTTAACCTAATTTTTGAAGAAGATTTGTGAAAAACATGTTTAAGGAAAAGTATTGTACCGTGCCGTATTATTATATAGGTTTTGGTTAACTAAGTCATAAAATGTTGCATAATACAGCTTTCTTTTAATGTGCTGCTTAAACCACTCAAGTAAGTCTTTTAAAGATCTAAGATTTTTAAAGTTACGTTGAATTAAGATAAGTTAGTAAGATTAAGGTAAGCAATAACAAATTTATAACTCTTAAACAAAATTTTCCGAAGTTTTTCTTAGTATTGACAATATTAATATTCGATTGAAACATATACGTGTCATACAACGTGGTCTATATACTTCATATTTCAGTATTGAATTTCGTTATTGTACTCGTAGGAGTGCTATTTTTCTATAAGTATTGAAAAAAATTAATTCACTGCAAATTGTTAATAAAAAAAATCTTATCATGACATGACTATTGGAGTTATGTTAGCCTGATTGGCAGGGTGTCTGTCCAGGCTGGCTGATTTGACGCACCTTCGAATTACTTCGAATCTAGTACGTGGTGATTATTTTAATATATCGTTTTAGTATTGAATAGATTTCAATTTTAATTTAATTTAGTTTTATATTTAATATAACACTACTACTACACTACTTGAGACAGATAGTCAAGATGAGTAATATTAATATTTTTTGTGCATAACTTGAACCAAGGGTAATTTTTTTAAGTTCTAAGATAAAATATATGAATGTAACCATCTAAGAAGAAATGATGTACTTGGAACAATTAGAAGGTATTCTTTAAAAAAATCCGTTTAAGACTTTGTTGTAATTTTTATTCCGTAGTAATTCTAAACGTAATTATTCCTTTTGTATTAGAAATCAGGCAAAATCCACTGGACACCCTTGAGACAAATATTGATTTTATTGTTGTTATCTGTAGATCCCACAGATATTTTCTTTCGTTCACCCCAAGCTGTTGTTTTTTGTGCTTAACCTCTTTCTAAATTATCTCTCGTAGGTATCTACAAGAGTTATGTTTGTGCTTATCAGTGTCTACATTTTTTTATTACTTAAACTAAAATTACGTTAGAAAATAACACGCTGCTCGCAATTGCAAATGTAAAAATAATGTGAAGTATTTAACTAATAAGAGTTCTTAATTACTGTTTCGATAGATTTAATAGAATTTGCGTAAATTGTAACTAATTTTGAAAAGGGAAAACTAATTAACCTAATAGATAAATATGAGTGTATATAAAACGACGTTTTTGGAGGATTTTGCATATTGTTTCTTCACTCTTCGTAACGTAACATTAACATTCCAGTTTGGTGAAATAAAAAATAAAGTGTGAAGGTAATATTCCATATTTCTGAATCATAAAGTGATATTACTATTTCACTATATAAATATGTATTTCTTAATGTTTTTTTTTCGTTTTTAGATGTTTAAAATCGTGTTCATCGGTACTTTCGTACTTGCCTTTGCGTCAGCAGTGAATTTATATGAACTGGACAATTTAATAGAATATGAAGATATGCCCTTACGCGTAAGTATACCTCATTATTTTTGTTAAAATAGGTTCACATAAACTTTTTGTTCGACTTAAACGTTTTGTTCTATCTATTATATTTGCATAAATTTTATCGTGGCAAAGAGTACTTTTTCTGTTAATCCAAGATGTAAGAAACCTTCGTATTAAAATAAACTAAAAACGGTACCGGGCTATACCGAAAAAATCTGACAAACATTTAAATGTTGAAGGTTAACGAGTAGATATATGGATTTCTGTATAGATTCCTTAATTTTTGTTTTTGTTGTCAGTTTAACTATCAGATACATTTTTAAATTGCTACTTATTAAAAAAAAAGGAACGCATGTTCAAAAAAAATCTAAAAGTATTTTTGCATTCATCGTGTAACTATTTTGGCCCGTAATGAGTCAGTGTGCTCCAGTTATTAATACACGTAATAAATCTACATTGATAATATTGTATGCACTGCATATCAGCTACTTACTTTTTATGTTTTCAGGGGATATCTCTGCCTTATCCTTACCAAGACAATAGAATTAGATTGACAGAACCGGAACATTATCACGCCGAAAGATATGAACCTGTTGTTGTGTCCGTTCCCGGAACTCCCGTTGCTAATGTGGTACTACCACCACCTAAACCCAGTGTGGTTTCGTCAATTGCCTCTGTAAGTAAAATACATCATTTAAGGTATATAATATCAGATTTTCCGTTAAATAGTTAAAATTTAACAAATAATGATATACCATTTTAACCGGATGTACTGCGCGTTATGACGGTTCGCCTCTTTTGGAGGAGCCATGTTCACAGGATGACTACGATTTTCGTTTACGTTCCTAACAAGTTAATTTATTCAAATAAAATCCAAATAAAAATATATATATATATTTTAAGTAGGTTTCCATAAATAATTACTTTAAACCGGCCAGAAAAAGAAACCTATCGTAAAAAATTACGATGGTTAAATGTTATATACACCTTCAGATAGCAGGTGTCTGCAAAATTGAGTGTGATTGTGAACTCTCTTATGTAGGCCAAACAAAGAAGGCAAAGGAATCGACATAAAATAGGCGCGATGACATTTCTGCAGCGTATGAATGTAATTTTGAAGGATTCAATCACTACGTAAGATATGATAAACCATAAAAAGACCTTGCTGGAACATAGAGGTTTGTTCTTAGAATGCTACGCAAAGCTATTTAGATTAGGAAACATCCTTTTTTGAGTAAAGGACAAAGTTGATGTGTTCCACCTGCTGCGGATCTCATAATTAATAAAACAAAAACACAGTTCGAGACCTAGTAGTAAGCTTGTTTTGTGAATAATAAATGTAAAATGAAGGTCGGTCCCCCTGAGCGAATTGACCTTCTTGGAATGGGTTTCTTGGAGTGGTAGACTCTGTAGTTTTCAGAATAGTAAAGTAAATAAAATTGCTAAACAAAATAACAAAACATCAATAGACTTTTTAAAAAAACATATTTAAATAAATTAATTAGTTAGGAACGTGCTCCATTAAAATGTTGTAAGTTAGCAGTACACTCGTGACGACCTTTACATTTAGTCAGTTTGGTATGTTTTTCTTTTTCTAGTCGATGTTAGTAAATTTATCCAATTATTTTTATTTCAGAGTATCTTTTCCGTGGCGGCGTCTATAATCACCATAATAATCAATAACGCCATGGGGCTGATTATTGGTTCTTTGACTGCCCTCGGTATATGTAAGCTTACTCCCATTTGTAGCAAACTGTCTGACATAAATTCTTTAGGCGAAGCTTCGATGGATTTCAAAATATTCGCAACTCCTGAAAGAATCGCCAGAGCTACAGAATTTGTCAAGGAGGCTATAAGAAAGTACAGATCTTATCAGAAGAAATAGATAAATCAATGAATTCACAATATTGTAAATCAGTGATAGGTATAATAATTTATTGAAATAAAATGCCAAGGAATAGGAATGTGTTTGTAGTTTTATTTCCAATAAGATATTTCTTTACAAAAATTGAAAACTTTATGAATTAGCGTTTCGGCGGGAAACGAAACGAACGCATTGAAAACGAATAAAATATATAAAAATTATAAAACAATATGTATTGTTTTATGGACACTTTTGCGACTTAGCAGGTTTTTTAAACGACATAATTTTCTAATGAGAAATTTAGAGGTTTTACGCGAGAATAAAATTATTCCAATAAATAAGTAGATTCTTTTTTTTTTAATCTCATAACCAAAAAAAACACTCTTGTACTTATTTTACTAATATTATGTAAAACAAAACATAAATTTAAACTTTTTTTTTATTATTATATTTTATTTATAAACGAAACTAAACTAAAACATAATTTATCTTAAATTAACCTAAAACTAAAATATATATACGAGTATAATATAACAACTAAAACATATTATAAAAAGGAGCTCCTTTAGGATTTAATGGGATGCAACCTGTTCAGACACGCTGGCCCCTTCCCATCTACATGGAACCAACAACAGAGCTGGTGCGGCTATTGAAGCGGCTGAAAAAGCTAAAGCTTGTAAATACAGGGGTCTAGGCTCCGAATATGATTTTGTCCCATTCGGTGTCGAAACCCTTGGTCGATGGGGTCCTAGCGCTATAAGCCTTTTTAAAGAATAAGCAAAAAGGTTAGTCGACATCATAGGCGCCCGAAGAGCTGGCAGCTACCTCGGACAAAGAATAAGCCTAGCTATTCAAAGGGGGAACGCTGCCAGTATCTTCGGAACCTTGCCTAAGGGGACTCCTTTTTATAATATATTTTAGTTGTTATATTATAATCGTATATATATTTTAGTTTTAGGTTAATTAAAGATAAATTATGTATTAGTTTAATTTAAACTTTTGTTTGTAAATTCAAACATTAAATCAAATAAGGTTCTTACATAGGTACATTAGGAACATATTTTTCAGTCTCAGTTATACTTAGTTATAGTCGAGTTTTGATAATAACATTATTAGTCATGACATGAGGCAAGTTGTCGTAATAGTGATAATAGTCTTCAGGCAAGGTATTTTTTAAGTACAGCAGGTCTTCAAACTTTCTTTTAATGATTTTCCTTTTTGAGAGATGCTAGTTTCGTAGGGTATAAAAGGCAAGGTAACTACAGATGATGCTTTTCTTGGCAGTATTTCCCACTCATGAGGGAATCTCAATTTATAGAATATATCGCCGTTTGGTGTCTAGCGAAGAGCCCTTATATCCTTGTAACCTTGGCGTCACCTTTACCACGTCCAGGACGAATTACAAACTGAAACTCGTCGAACTTCTTGAAAAAAGGTGGTCTAAGTATGTTACGTCATAGGGTTTAGGATTCTTTCTTGCTACAAATAAATTTATACTCTGCAGGCACTTGAATATTTTTGTTTTTAAGAGCCTGCTCATTAGTAGACTGGTCGCGGTCTGCTTCCACCTGGGTAGGCCCAACTTCAAGGAACCTTTGCTCAATAGTAATGTTATATATGTTTATAGCCGTCAGTAACAAAGCATTGGACGTTACACAGTTTCTATTCTGGTAAGTACAACCATCACTGTATAAAATTATTTTAGTGGGTTTTACCGAGTCATTGTGTGGCTGAACCTTTTTTCTCAATGAAATCTCCCCATATACTTGCAAAGGTTTCGTATTGAAGGTAATCCTTCTTTTATAATTTTCTAATTGAAATTAGAAAATTTATTGGAAAGTAAAGATTTAAAAATAAATATTTATGGAATAACAACATTAGTACATACCTTTGTAATATTATAATTCTGAAATCTTTGTTTATTCCAAAAACACCCAAATACTTTAATTTCTTCATGAGCACTTGTGCCGGCGTCTAAAGTTGCGATTACGGTGGAGTTAGCCGCGCACTTTTGAATTCATGCATTAGACTGTTTTACTCATAAAGAGTTTTCACTAAATTCCTCAATATATTTATTATAACTGTTTTTCCCAGAATGTCTGTCTTTTTTTTCTTTCGAATGGTAGGTAAGGCGTAAATTCAGTAAGAATAGATTAAGCAGGTTTACACTCAAGCCATCGATGTCAAGAAATCTCTTGACGATTTATACTCGAGAATATCAAGCAAAGTGTACAAATGCATACAAATTTTATCTAGCAGCACTTTTATTTTAATTGTTTGTGCATTACTAAAATTAGAAAAATATATATATTCTAACAATCAAAGATTACACACAATCTCCTTATAGTCTTTTCATGAGTAAAAACTTTTTTCTCCGCTATGAATTTGATTAATTTCACAAAAAAATATTTTTTATTACAATTTCATTATAAATAGGTACATGGATTTAATATTCTTCTGAAAGATAGAATCCAATAACGATTAAAATGCGCTCTACTAACTCTATTTCTCCCTTGAAACATTTTAAACGTAGTTTTTATATTCAACTCCACAAACATTTAAATAGTATTTAATTAATAAAATTTACTTTGGTTGAATAAGATTCCTGAAATGTGCGTTAGTATATATAATATCATTCCTAATAATTTGAGAACATTGAATAACTTTGAATTCTCGTTAAATGAAAAAGTCTCTTTAAATGGCTAAATAAAAGTAATTTTATAGCATCAAAGAACTTATTGACATATTTATAATTATAATTCAAATATAATTTGAGACCTTTGTATAGAATTCGCTGCTTTCTCAATTGAAATCAGAGTTTTTATAAAGATTTCTCTTAAGTTTTATTTATTTGCTTAAATTAGGGCACCGTCGCCTCCCAATTCCACCAAGAAATAATATGAAAATAAAAAATAAAATACTTTCTGGTTTTTGTAACAGCATGGTATTTTTTGTTAGGGTTTACATAATTATAAGAACACCAAACATATTATATAATTATAAGGTAAAAACGTCTTGTAATGAGAAAGACTAGGGTCCAATCGAAAACTTCGATCAAGCGAAAAGATAACTGTTCCTTAATTTTTCTTTAGAATAAAGTATTTTATAAGATATAAAATACGTGTGTAAAAAACAACTACGCCTCCGAGCCCTCACATGGGATTCGAACCTACGACCCATGTAT
This sequence comes from Calamotropha paludella, assembly GCA_927399485.1. NCBI lineage: Eukaryota > Metazoa > Arthropoda > Insecta > Lepidoptera > Crambidae > Calamotropha > Calamotropha paludella. The sequence continues at coordinate 11,402,002 of OV656815.1, read as the reverse complement.
TTTATATCTTATAGAAATATTGCATTGTGAGTGCAAAAAATTAAATTAAAACATAATTATAGTTGGTTCCATCTTAATCGATTGTTTAATATTTGTAAAAAAGTCGGTTTTTTTTTTTTTTTTTTTTTTTTTTTTTTTTTTTTTTTTTTTTTTTTTTTTTTTTTTTTTTTTTGCCTGTAAAGTCGGTTTTACGGGCGAAGATTTTACGTGACAACGTCTTTTTCTCGGTAGAATATTTATTGATATGAATATAATTAAATTGCACAATGCGCGCGGCAGACCGATCATAGTTGAGTGGGAGAGAGACGCAAGGCATTCGGCGGGCCTCTCTCTCGTTCGGTGACTCATCGTAACGTTACCGAGCGTTACACTTTTTCATAAGTGACTCCCAGCCGCAACCAATTTATAAGACGTTATCACGTCAAAATATAACTTTCGATGTTGAAGGTAGTTAGCGTTCAACATTGGTGGAACGATAATAGCTCATAGTAGAAGTTGAAATATGTTTGTAAAATTCGACACGTATGCCAGCGTCTCGGTAGCTCAGCGGTCAGAACAGTCGCCCGGATAGCGAAAGGTCGTGGGTTCGAATCTCATCTGAGGGCTCGGAGGCGTAGTTGTTGTTTACACACGTATTTTATATCTTATGGAAATATTGCATTGTGAATGCAAAAAATTAAATTAAAAACAAAGTATTTTGTTACATATTTACACATATTTTCAATAAAAAATAACTTTCCAGTAAAGGAAATTGTTTTATTGACATAATTATTTGATAAATTATACGACTGATTAAGTTTATAATACATCAATAACAAGCGCAGTTTTATATTATATAGTTCTGGTAAAAATAAAGATTGTATGGTTTACGAACGCTACATGTCATACATTTATTAGTAGGTACTTCGGTATTGACGTCAGCTTACCACGAGATATAAGGGGAATATTAATGTCTTTAAATGTAACAATATGGTTAGTACTGTTAATATATTTTTAATTAAAAAAAGTAAGTTAATTGCTTCTGTTGTGTGCTTGTCTACATTCGTAGCACATTCGTGAGCTTCGAAGTCGGTCCGCTTAGTTTGACATTTAAACCGATGGGCATCGTGCGTTCGTTAAATCTACCTACTCTAGTAGATAACTAAGGTTAGAATTAAATATCTGGACGTATGCTTTTTTCTACACTTGTCCTGTCTTCAAATATTATAATTAAAATATTTGTAATTAATAGTTAAATATACCTATTTTTGCTGAGGTTAGGAAACATTTGTCAAGGCTAATTGGACACGTTATGCAGACTAGAAACCAAGCATGATAATGATAATATTTTTTTGATAGGAACTTTTCGCACTTAACAATTACCTTAATGTAACCTGTTAAAAGTATTTAGCTTATAATTTATATCAGTTTTTAGAAACTGATTCGTGTCTAGATTCTATGGACGGAATTTTGATGTTGTGTTTATTATACTTTTCATTATTCTTTCACGCAATCGTTTTCTGACAACTAGTAACTATTGTCAGATTGCAAATGTATTCCTGTACTTCAGTTCTGTATTAAATGATAATTATTTTGGTTTACTTAAATATCTTAAATAATGTGTAGCAGTCTCTTCGCTAAGAACGATATCAGAAAGTTGATGTAGAGGTTTTGTTTAATTGTATATCATTGTCTATGAGCCTCAAAATACCACACATTCATAAAGTTTCATGAAACAATGTAAGATTACTAATAACCATTAATAGGAAAGATTTTTATTTTTCTATGAATAAATAAATAAATAAATATAAGACACATCATATAAATTATTCTGAATCCAAGTTAAGTAGCTAATGCACTTGTGTTATGGAATTCAGAAACAAAGAAGATACCATAACACCCAGACCCGTGCCAATATACAAAAGTTCTTTTTATATAGTGACCTGGCCGGTGATCGATACCTGGACCTCGGTGTGACATTACCATGAAAACCGGTATGCGGTATAAATAAATATTGATCTATGACAACGTGCACGTAATATTGGACAGCGTGAATGTCATAAGGCATTCATGCATGCTTATTATTTAGAACATTTACTGATAACATGACAAATATAATACCTATCTCTATAACTATCAATTCCTAATATGGTCTTATTAATATTTATTATTAATACAATTTTTGTATTCGATGAATACGTTTCTTTTGTTTTTGTTCAGGGACTATACACCTTGCATAAATTTGCGCTACGCGTACTCACCATTTTTGTAGAGTGTAGAATAGTGGCAGAGTACAGAATAACATGTAGCCTCCATGTTTAAGAGTGACGGAAAAAGCTACTTATAATACTGGAGGGAATCAGCATTCACCTTCTATAGACCACAAATGGGCAGCAGTGTTTTCCGTATAATGGCAAGCATTATGTGGGGAGTGGCTTCCTTCCAGCAACTCTTCGTGGATGTATTTCAGTTGGGATTATAAAATACTCACCATACATATATTGTGTAGATTTAAGTAATCTATACAGATAAATAAAATTGGAGTGTCTGTTTGTAATATTGAAATAACCGTTTTTTACTACATGCATATGAATATATGTATATACGGTACATACACCAAAATAACATTTTTACAATTTTTATCTGTCTGTCTGTTTGTTCCGGCTAATCTCTGAAATGGCTGGGCCGATTTTGATGAGACTTTTATTGACAGGTAGCTGATGTAATAAGGAGTAACTTAGGCTACTTTTATTTTAGAAAAAATCTTTAATTTTAGGAAAATAAAATTACTGTGCCACAGCAACGCGTGGCTGGGTCAGCTAGTAAATAGATATAATTTGTAATAATTTGTAAAGATTAATCTTACCAATGTTTATTTAGAATTTTTATTTGGTCTTTATAATCACATAACCGCTAAAAACACCGCTAACTTTTATGCTAGGTAAACCTTTTTATTGACAGGTGTTCGTTTTAATACATTTAAGACAACATATGATCGAGTGAATTGAGACCGAGAAAACTAGTGATCTGATTATCTTAAACATGATTTCAATAAACTTTATTTTAATGTAAATATCATTTGGCGACCTACGGTGAACGGCGTTATCCTGCTTCCGAAGCCAAAAGGACCCGAGTTCGAATTTCAGAAGGGGCAGATATTTGTATAATGTTTAGGAGCATTTGTAGTTGAGTCATGAACATTTATATATACGAGTGCTAGTGGTCGTCTTCTGGTCGAAATTCAAATGTAAATCATTTAAATTTTAAATTAAAACGTTCTCAATATTATATTGCTTCTATAAACAAGGCTACAATTTAAATTTGTCTACATTTTTAACAAATATATAAATTGATAATAACATGCTATCTTTTTTATACCCTCTTTTTGTAAATGCATCTGAAATTTTAGCTTCTGAGCTATCCGTAGCAAATTGATTGATATGATTAATTGTATTTGCATATGTTTCCAAAATATTTTTTGACTTACATTTTTTGAAGTTTCATTTGGAATAACTAATTTTAAGAACTTATTTAAAATATTCGTTTAGACTTAAGGCTGGTTACATCGCTCAATCTTAGCTTCCCAGTTTTAACACAGACTTTAAGTATAAACAAATATTACATAGTTATGAGTGTGTGTAATACACACAGAAGTGTATGTAATAAATAAATAACTTTTTTTTTCACACTATAATCCACTTATAATAGGTACAATATAAGATGGTACAATTTGTACTAATTCAATTTGTTGTTTTTTTGTTTATTTTAATTACTAATGTGTATTATATAATAGCTTTCTGCACTCCTTCTCCATCTTACTTTTGTCCACGTAATACTTATTAACGTATCATATATGTATGTCTATAGGTATCTATAATAATAAAAATAATTCTTACATTGACACCAATTAGCCCAGCCTAAAGTAAGCACTGTAAGGCTTGTGTTATGGATACTAGGGTAACGGTACATATATGATACATAGATATGTAATATTCATAGAAATATGTATATTCATCATACAAACATCTGCCCCTTCCGGGATTCGAACCCAGGACCGTCGGTGCAAAAGGCAGGATCGCTACCGTTGCACCAAACGGTCGTCGATCTATCCTAGTATCTATAACATAAACCTTTCAATGCTTACTTTTGGCTAAACTAACTGGTGTGAATGTCAGATTTATCATGATTACAGCATGTACTAACAGATAATATATGGCAACTCAAGTTTTTTCAGCTTTCCTTTAATGTGTAGGTAGGTACACATCAAATGTGAGGTACAGAGTTATTACAAATTAACATCTATATTTTTCATAATCTTTATATTTCGTTCGACTGATTGACTAATAACGTAAAATATGGGGAAAGCTATGAGTAAGCACGTAATCACTTTTTCATTATCTAATAAACACCGAAAATTAAGAGTATTCGTTAATTTGCACATTAAATAAATACGCATAATAAGTATAATTAATTAATGACCTTTTTAAGTCACATATTATGAAATTAAACTTGTATTTAAGCTTGTTTTAACAACAAATTTATATCAGATATCATCCTGAATTTGGTCTGAAATCATCTTAAGTATTACAGCAAAATATTATCTTCAAAATAAAGGTAAGTTTTTATTGTGTTTAATTTTATTTATATAACTTACTTGTAGTGATTTTGTTATGAAAAAAGAATGGTTTTCTATGTGTAATACTAATACTAGGAAATAAAAATATCACCCCTAAGTGAACAGATATTTTTAAACTTTTACACTCAGCCCTCTGATTGTTTGATTGAAATTCTTGAAATTGTTTATTTTTTTAAACATACGACTATTATTAAATGGTTTAATTAAATACTTTAATATTACTTCGACTTTAGTCAGAAATTTATTATTTAACATATATTGATATTTTGTTTTTTTTTCAGATGCTGCATAAAAGTATCATTTTATGTCTTTTCTTCGGTTACATTCTAGCAGATCCCGTTGCAAGGATATCTTCATCACTCGATGTGAGTATTACTTGATTTAACTCTGTTATTTAATTTTGTTCATAAAGTTCCTATTTATTATTTGATTTAAATTTATTAAAAAAAACTCAATAAAAGCGTAGTTCTAACAGTAAAATATATTTGCAGGATTTAGATGAATCAGTTTATAAGATTGACAATGATACGAGTAAACGAGTGGCACGGGTGGTGCCTGATTTCACTTCTTTGGTTTTCGATATCATTTGTGCCTTGATAGGGCAAAAATTGGTGAGTATTACATACTATATCTATTGTTAAGAATCTTCTTCTCTAACACGTTAGTAATCTTATGCTTACTTATTTTGAAAATTACTAGATAGGTATTTTCTGTTGTTGTTTATTCGATTATTAAATCTTGATAATCCTATTGAATTCATAAATGTTTGGTTATTTTTTTACTAAATCACGTAAAAGCTGCTGATCGGATTTTAGTAAAATTTGCCATACATATACTATTACCTTGATTAACACATGGGATTTTTATCATTTTTTATGCCGAAAAATATTAGATTAGAAAGAACCTTCAGACGTATCTTCTTGAAATTTACCAAAGTCGGCGTCTACGAAGTCGTAGTCAAAAACTAGATGTCTCATTCACAATGCAATATTTCTATAAGATATAAAATACGTGTGTAAATAACAACCACGTATTTTATATCTTATAGAAATATTGCATTGTGAATGCAAAAAATAATAAAAAAAAAACATTATTATAGCTGGTTCCATCTTAATCGATTGTTTAATATTTGCAAAAATATTACTTTCGATGTTGAAGGTAGTTAGCGTTCAACATTGGTGGAACGATACTAGCTCATAGATGTCTCATGTCATTTAATACCTACCAATTTTTTTCTTTGTTTTAGAACGCACTTAGCATTGCTGTTTCGGTCATCCATTGGTTGGTGACAAACTCCCTAGTTATAGTGATCGGGGCTGCCACAGCACTTGGATTCTGCAAGCTCACTGGCGTATGTTCCTTGGGGTATGAAGATGTGCTTCCAGTACCGCACATAAGTAGCTTAGTCACTCAAGAGCACATCGATACAGCTGAGCGATTCCTGATTAGTGCTGTTGAAAAGTATGCAGAAGATAGAAAAAGAAGTCTTTGAAACCATTGGTGAATTAGTTTTTAGTTTGTTGTAACTTAGTACTAGCTAGTTATTTATTTAAATTATTATATTTATTATTACCATATTATTTGTTTCATTATTTCCTTTATTTTAATGTTTTTACTTTCGGCATCTCTGACAATATAGTTCATTATATCTGTTTTAATGAACATAAAAACATTAATTTAGTTTCTCATATCACCTGACGGCGATGTAGTATTAGTCACGATTTTATAACTATATAGAAAAGAAGCTGACCAAATATTTATTGAGGAAGGAGGAAAAGCGATATAAATACATCTTCATTTTTATATTAAAGGAATCATGTCACTTATTTTCCGCGTAGGTGACTGTATAATAAAGTACTAGTCGAGAGAAAGTGCGATTAGTGATTTCGGATTCTTTCAAATAGCACCCTTCTAATTTCCCTTGTAGATAGGTGGGTCAACAATGTTTGAATAATATAGATTGAGAAGAATCCTTAATTATAATTTGCGAAAGATAAAGCACTCGAATGCTAATTTATGTTAGAATCAAGTATATCCTTCATTTTTTAATTGTATAGTGATGAATTTCGCTTCTGTTTACTTCAGTAAAACAAATTACGTCAGTATTAGACGTGAGTCATTTTCATGTTGCCTTCGTCTACTTCTAGTTATCAAGTTCATTATTGTATTAACCTTTTTTAACAATCTGTGACACACTTACTATGTGTGTGTGTACTGTTGACAGCATACCAAGCTTTACGTACACCCTAAATATTGTATGATCTCTGTTATTATTATAATAATAATAGATCCCACAAGCCCAAAGTAAGCACTGTAAGGTTTGTGTTATGGATACTAGGGAAGATATACATAAATTAATAATATTTATAGAAATATATATCCATGACTCCGGTACAAATTTTCGAGTTCGCCACACAAAAATCTACCTCTTCCGGGACTTGAACTCAGGACGGTCGGCTCCAAAGGCAAGATCGCTACCATTGCTCCAAGCGGTCGTCAACTGTTGTTAGGTTATAATATAAGATAAGCTTTCTAAACTTCAAAGTGTATAGCGTGATTTATTGTCGATGTATAAACATAGGTGATTAAGTAATCTAGTGGTCACTTAAGTTTGTTAAGTTATGTTTTATCATCTTTGTCAGTCTTTTAATGTCCTCACTGCTGGGGCTCAGGCCCTCTCCGTGGAAGAAAATATTAAAGAGAAAATGAGCTATTGCCTACCACGCAGGCCCAGTAAATATTCGTGGATAAGCCGTGGATAAGTGAATTAATGTGCGTTCCGAAACACAGAGGCGCCTGAGATAATATTTTTTAATCATCTATTATATTGTCACTCCATAAGGAAGTTAATTAACCTCCTTAACCATAGGCAAATGCGTCATTAAGAGCTTCAATAAAGATTCAATATTTAATAACAATATTTACCTAAACATTTAATATGTTAATCGTTTCTTTAAGACAAGTAGCAAAAGGTAGTCTATAGATATAGTATTCGTAGAGTGTCGGTTATGTTTGTGTTCCGATAGCATAGTGTTATATATAAATACTAGCTGAACCGGCCACTCCTTGCTGTGCCGACTGCAGCGTCATCTGCCGGACTGATTTGTGAATCTAAACCATTCTCAGATCCCCTTGAACACACACAAAAAAATTCATTCAAATCGGTCCAGCCGTTTAGGAGGAGTTCAGTGACATACACACTCACAGAAGAATTATATATATAAAGATATGAACCATCAATACTGATTCGGCAACCATATCATATTGTTGCATCGTAATAGATATATTTTTAGAATAATGAAACATCGTTTTGACTCTAACATGGATTTTAAACTACATTAAAATTACTTTACGAGATAATTTTTTAAATTTCAATTATATTAATCCTCGAACGCATAAGCTGTGTAATAAAGTATGATGTTTATACAGTTGGATTGCTAAGGATGAGCAACAAAGATAATGATGTCACTGTTTAATATTTATTTATTCCTGTTATATTCTTAGAATTCCAACTACAAATGAATATGTTCTTACAATTAAATAAATTAACTGATATTTTAACTGAAAGAGAAATAAATCTACTACTATTTATATTTCTATCTATTAAATAGAAAGTTCAATTCATTAACAATTATTGTATCTATCTTTTGTGTATAATTTGTATGAATTTATTACAGGACATAATTGTTTATTAGTAATCATTTGAATTACCTTTGACATGTGACATCAGTGTTTGCGCGCAGGGCATGACCCATTCCTAAGATTATATTAATAACACGCTGGTACAGTATGTGGTGTGACGAACTTGCATCCGGTCAATGTAACATTCATACGGACAAATGTGTCATTGCCGTCTTATCATGTAGGTGACTGCATTTATATGTTTTGACTGGCTATCTTCACGCCAGTTGTTGTTTCGCTTTCACTTCGACGCCCGGTTATCACGCCTCCTATCGGCCGATACTGTTGTCTTAATTACACGTCTCTGTTATCAGATTTATCTGTTTACCTAATATAGTGGATAGAGGCAGCTCTATAAGATATTTGAGTCAAAATGGGCAATTTGAAGAGTAAGAAAATGAAGCTAGTTGGTGGTGTGGAGAGTAATGAAGATGACAGAGGGCGGATAAATGCTTTGAAAACTGATATTTCTGATGCTGTTCCTGTAGTTAAGAAAGAAGAAGAGATTGAAAAACAGAAAGAGAAGGAAACCGACAACGCAAGCAGCGCATCTACTGTGGAAGTGCTTGATGATAAGTGATATTATTGTGTTTAGTGAAACTTAATAACCATTAAAATCATACAAAGAGACTCTTAATAGTTTAAGTCAGTTAACCATATGAATTTAAGTCATCATAGGTTTGAGTAAGTAATGTAATCAATCAAACTTACCTACGCTAGTCTTGGTATTGGAAAAATACATTAATTGTTACTCAATCACTCCTAAGCTAAGATTACAAATAGTTTATTGAATAAATCAAGTAATATTATTTTTTTCACCAATTGTGTTATTTTCCTGATTACCTATATAAGAGGAATTTTTTGAGGTTGAACCATGAGGTTTATGTTGATTGTTAATGTGGATTTATAGCATGAAGTGCTTGTGACTAATAATGAGTACGTTTATTTTTAGCTCTAGACTTATAATGCAGCTCATTTCCTGCTGTAGTGTTTCGCGTTTATGCAAGTTCAATATTTTAGTTTACAATTTAAAGTGTATTTTATTATATCGTTATTCATGTCTTTGTTGAAGAATAATTTACAAAATAAATTAGAAAAATGGAATGTGAATATTGTCCAAATAATTTCCCTGTTAGTTAAAACCATTTTAACTTTTTGAATAATTCGGTATAATAAGCATAATTACATAGCTTAACTTCACTCAGCCACGTTTCCAAACCTCCGTGCTATCGAAGTAGTGGCCAAATTTGGATCACCTTGAACTATGTCACGATATTTAAGACTGCGTGGTTAGATAAGTTCTCTCCAGGCGTATTTCATTTCATACAGAATTTATAAACTAATGATTATTATTGTCAGATTATTCTTTAGTTAAAACTTTTTCATTCTAGAAAAATAACAATCAACTTGTCTTATGTGTCATACAGGTCTCTAAACCGTACCCTTTCGTTGTCTGGGGAATTATATTTTCCGTCTGATACCTGAAAGTAGATTTTTTCAAGAGCTTTAGATAACCTCTTAATCCATCAAGGTATCCTTGTTTTTAAATAAAAAAAAAAACAAAAATATATTGGTATTTAAAAATTGTTTAAATTATATATGCGACAGGCACAGAAATGTTAGAACTGTGTTTTATTTTTAACAAATAAAAATAAAGCAATGTTGTTATTATAATATAAAAAAATATCTTCCAAATTCTTCTCAAGTGGCTTTCCAAATACGTCTTGTGGTAAACCGGGCTCAACGTCGAAACTGTTAGGCTACTGAGACTCTAACTCACCCAGGTGTACTTAGAAACATGAAACATGTGATTTGAAAAATGATCCAAAATATGATAGTATCTACATATTTAATAGTTTTGTTTTTAGTATAAAAAAATCACTATATAAAAAATATTGTAAAAAGATTCGCCTCAAAATATATTTTTTTAAAACTGAGATGTCCATGCTGTTTTTGACCTTCACATTATACCATACAACCGTTTCAACGAACTGATAAGCGTTGTCTAAGGCTTAATTATAGTTTTAAATATAAAGTAAACAATATTAGCCACGTACCGACTGAAAAAAGGAAACCTTGAACGGAATCGCATGTCACTCCATCAGATAAATACATATTGTGGACTGTGTTTACTGGAACTGTTTCGCCTCTAATGATACACAATTTTTAAATCAGTTGGCAATTTTATTTGATGAAGTCACTCAGTACGGTCATTCGACGTAATAACATTTGATAGTGCCTACATCAATATCTTAATTAATTACGTTAGTAGCTTATTAGGGAGGCAAATTATAGGAGGAGATGATAAGTAGATACAATTATGTAATTAGGAGTGCAGATTATTACAAAGAATTATAAAGGTTTTGAATTTAAAAAAATATATAGAGTAACTTACATAGCAGGCCTTCTAACTTATAGCAGCTTATGATTAATCTGTAGAGTGAGTCTATATATACGAGGGGAGGTCCAAAAATTCGTGGAATGGAGGGGTTGAGAAATAATTAAAAATATAAAGTTAGTTTCCTTTTTTCAATATAATTACCCATAAGGTAATAATACATTTATTAGATCTTGAAATTAACTTCTCGATACCATCAAAAAACATTTTTTGTCTTTGCCCTCAAAATGGACCGAAATAGCTTCTTTGACTTCATTATCGTTGAAAAATTTTCGCCCCCTGAGCTCCTTTTTCAAATTTGGGAACAAATAAAAATCGCTAGGACCCAAGTCTGGACTGTAAAGTGGATAAACTAGAGAAACTGAAACTGAAAGAACTGTAGAGAAGCTATCACAACTCATCACTTGTGAACTGGCGCATTGTCCTGCAAGAGCAACACACCTTTCGTCAATTTTCCTCTCCTTTTTTTCTTGATGGCCACTTTTAACTTATTGTATTAAAGCATATTGAAGCGTATTGAAACGTAGTAGGCTACCGTAATTGTAGTACCTTTTTCTTTGTAGTCTAGCAGAAAAAATCCTTCACAGTCCCAAAAACCGTAGTCATCAACTTTCCAGCCAACTCTGACACCTTGAACTTCTTAGGGGGTGGTGTACCCTTTTTGTGCCATTGCGTCGAATCCTGTTTGGACTCAGGTTCGAAGTGATGAACCCAGGTTTCATCTCCGGTAACAATCTTCTCCAAAATTGGGCTAGGTTAGTCGCCACTTAGTTCCAAAAAATACTTACACGCATCCACTCACTGTTGCTTTTGAAGCGGCGTGAGCATTCTTGGTACCCATCTTGCACTGACTTTAGTGAAGATAATCGTGTAAAATTCTCAAAATTGTGGTATCTGCAATCCAACTAATGCAGATAACTTTCTTTTTCAGACGAGCATCTTCTACGATTAATTTTTCGATGATGTTTGACGGCGTGGCCTCAATCGGCCGTCTAGGGCAGGGCTGGTCACAATCGACTCTCGACCATGTTTAAACAGACCATGTCACTTGTAAATCATAGTTTTGCTAGGGCAGTCATCACTATAAACGGCTTCCATTTCGCTAATTATAGTCTGAGCTGACTTTCCTTGCTTTGTCAGGAACTTTATCACAGCACGAAGTTCAATATTTTCGATTTATTGTTGAGATTTTTTCCGATTTGACTTATTTGAAAGGTGATAACTTGTAAACGAATGACGACATAGACATGAAATTTCACTTATATACCAATCATGAATCCCTTACTAGCGAGGTGTACAGTGAGAATTTTTGACACCACCCCTTCCCCTTCATTCCGCTAACTTTTGGACCTCCCCTCGTGTATACTAGCTAACCCGGTCATACGTTGCTGTGACTTAGTTATTATAATTTGTTTTTTTTTTATATTATAGTTTAAAATTAAACTTATCTCATGTCCTAAGTTGAAACAAATCCAGCAAAATGAAAAAAAATCATCAAAATCGGTTGATTAGTCGGAGTTCATCGGGGTCACTGTGACAGGGAATTTTTATATGTGTATATAGACTAGCAGTCCCGGCCACGCGTTGCTGTGCCGACTGCAGTGCCATCTGCCGGACTGATTTGTGAATCTAAACCATTCTCAGATCCCCTTGAACACACACAAAAAATTCATTCAAATCGGTCCAGCCGTTTAGGAGGAGTTCAGTGACATACACACTCACAGAAGAATTATATATATAAAGACTAGCTGTCCCGGCCACGCGTTGCTGTGCCGACTGCAGTGCCATCTGCCGGACTGATTTGTGAATCTAAACCATTCTCAGATCGCCTTGAACACACACAAAAAAATTCATTCAAATCGGTCCAGCCGTTTAGGAGGCGTTCAGTGACATACACACTCACAGAAGAATTATATATATAAAGACTAGCTGTCCCGGCCACGCGTTGCTGTGCCGACTGCAGTGCCATCTGCCGGACTGATTTGTGAATCTAAACCATTCTCAGATCGCCTTGAACACACACAAAAAAATTCATTCAAATCGGTCCAGCCGTTTAGGAGGAGTTCAGTGACATACACACTCACAGAAGAATTATATATATAAAGACTAGTGGACCCGACAGACGTTGTCCTGCCTGTTATTTTTGCAGTATAGATAAATAACCTAGATACCGTCTGCAGCGCCATCTGCCGGGCTGATTTGTGAATCTAAACCATTCTCAGATCCCCTTGAACACACACAAAAAATTTCATTCAAATCGGTCCAGCCGTTTAGGAGGAGTTCAGTGACATACACACTCACAGAAGAATTATATATATAAAGATATAGCAGCATTAAAGTAGCTACAACATTTTAGATCCTCTCATTAATACTATTTAAAACTTGATGGAGATTCTTGTATGCGCTTAGTTAAAGGTAATGCTGTTTTTATTTTTTTGATATCCTTCCTTTGTGTCCAATATTTTTTTGAGTTTTTATATTATTTTATATTTTTATATAATTAGTTATTATTGAACAAGTGCCTCTTTACTTGTCTCATAAAATTTGAACTGCTATACTGACTTTAATCCTGGTCTGCGATTGCTCAGGTAAAGTAATTTTTACAAGGCGTAGCTATCGAATCCGGCACGCACGTTAAGCTTTTAGTCCCGGCTGCATTAGCAGTAGTTAACACTTGGCAGGTAATGAATCACTCTCCTTTTGATGTTATTGTTCATTTGTTAGGTTAGTGCCCTTAAAAATGTCCAATTTGAAGTCTAATAATAACATCATAAAGACTGCGGAAAACAATTTTAGTCACCAAGCGAGAAAAGACGCGCGCACTAATAGTATTCTAAATTTAAATGCCAGATTTTTGGGTCAGAAACCGAAATATTTTACTTGCATGAGATTTATTAATAAAGACAATGTGAAGGTTATACCTGTAGACAGAAAGGTTATTACGTCCTAAAGAAACGTCAGTAATCAATATTCCGTTATATTATGGTTCAAAAACAAAAGTGATTGGTATAAAAAGAATAACAGGACAGAGGTATGTGTTAGAATAAGTGGAAATCCTTGTTAAACTATTGATGAAAGTATTAAGTATTAATTACGTACGCAATACAGTTGTGGCTAGAATTGTTGTCAGCAACAATAAATTGATCTGTGAAATCGACATATGTATTGGAACTAAAGAATTAATTTTTGAATAAGGATAAAGTTAAATTCTAGAAAATTTCTTGACCTAGTTTTATTTATTTACCTACATGGGTTTAATAAGTCACATCTTGGTCGTTTTTCTTGTTGTATTAGAAATAAAAGTTGTGGCCTACTCAGAATTAGCCAAAAAATATGTTTATATCCAGATTTAAGTTTGCTGTTGCTCTTTATTTTCAATAAAATGAAAATCCTACTAGCTTTTATGAATGTTTTTATTTGTGTACGTTTGCTAATTTGACGTTTTTAGATTTTCCCTTTCCATTCAGATTTTTGTTACTGTTAAGTTGGTTTCAATAATGTTATCCACGCGACTTTAAACTCTATAACTATTCAGTAGTCTATAACGGAACTTCGTAATTGACAAGCTGTTCCTTTTCTAGAATTTACCTGCATGCAACAAATTAATTACAAGGTGTTTAAGTACTCCAAGCTACACATATAATATAATCTATTTATTTATCTAGGCATTCAATAATCAGTATATAGAAATGTATATTAAATATCTTATTAAAATATTCTGAGCAAAATTAAAATGTAATGAAATGAAAAATGTTTTAGGAGACTTATTTTATTCCTCACGCGGTACCAACCCCGTGGTTATCAATTTGCCACAGAAAATCTTTATCGCACTTCTCCAGGGACTACAGGAGTTTTAGCCAGTTTACACTTTCACATAGTGGGGGTACTCATACTCAAAATCTTGACATTGACAAACAATTTCATGCCTTTTTTACAAAATATTTTCCTATTTCATTAACTGAATACTAAACAGTATTTAACGTTGAAATACGCTTTATTTTATTTTATTTAAAAGCCTTAATACTTAATTTGATTATCACTTCAAAACTGGTGAATATTTTATACAATTCTGGCTGACCCGGCCACGCATTGCTGTATTATAAATTAAATTAAAACCTATCCTAGTTGGATCAAATACAGCAAAATGAAATAAAATCATCTTAATAGGTTGTGTAATTTCGGAGTTCATTGCAGTCAAACACTGTGAAAGGAAATTTTTATAGTTATATACTCATATAGATCACCACCCTTAAAAAGGTGAAGAAAGTAATGAAAAAAAAGAAAAAGTACTCGTGTTTTCTAAAATTCTAAATAACGTTTCCATTTATTTATTACAAGGTGCCTGTGTAATGAATATCTTATTTTAAAATTGGCGAAATTTGGAAAAAAGGGTTCCCCTTTTGCAAAAACTTAAGAGTATTATTTGTAGAAATGACGAAATGTAAGTATGTTTTTTTATCAAAAGTTTTAGTTTCACACTTATTACACCAAAAACGGCAATATCTTTCAGAGTTTCATTTTCTTTTCACCCCCCTAACGATACAAATTTATTATGCCTATTTCAAATTCATGCCTATTTTTTCAAAAATCAGCTTTTTCTATGCAACATTTTATCCTATTTCTTTAAAAATAAACGACTTCTATGCAACAGTTTATCCCCAATTTCCCCTTCGCCCTTAGGAGTCGAATAATCCAAAAATGCTTTCCAAGCTAGTGTTTTCAGCCTTTTAAACATAACTTCCGAATTTCAGTTCGCGTGAGGTTCAGCGGCGGTGAGTTGTCAGTCAGTCAGGGAGGGCTCAGGACAAATCCTTATATAAACCGGCTGATAATTCTTGAAAGTATAGTGGCTGAAATATTTATCACTATAATATAATTTACTGGAGGGAGACTCTGTACCAGGGTCGTCTGCTTAGGTACCTCCGTCTTACCTATTTCTGCCGCAAAGCAGCAGTGCTTGCATTGCTGTGTTCCGGTTTGAAGGGTAAGATATGGCAGTGAAATTACTGGGTACAGTGATTTTACATCTTATGTCACAAGTTGGCAACGTACACTGTGGTTCTTGTGGGGGTTGCAGTTTTGCTGCGAATCTCACAAGAGCCACATGTATTATAGGTGACTGTTACCACTTACCATCAGGTGGGCAGTTTGCTTGTTTGCCAACTTTCTGCAATAAAAAAAAAAAAAAAAAAAAAAATGGATGAAATATTTATTATCCTACGAGATTTTTTTTCAGCGATTCTGTCTTATCATCTATACATATAAATAAAATTGGAGTGTCTGTTTGTAATATTGAAATAACCGTTTTTTAATACATGCATATGAATATATATACGGTACATACACCAAAATAACATGTTTTACAATTTTTGTCTGTCTGTCTGTCTGTTTGTTCCGGCTAATCTCTGAAATGGCTGCACCGATTTTGACGGGACTTTTATTGGCAGGTAGCTGATGTAATAAGGAGTAACTTAGGCTACTTTTATTTTAGAAAAATCTTTTATTTTAGAAAAGTAATATTACTGCCACAGCAACGCGTGGCTGGGTCAGCTAGTTCTAATATAAAAACAAGTTTAGCATCTGTTCCTCTAGTAGTGGAATAGAACCTCGCTTATACATATGATTGTATTCTCACAATGACTTGGATTTGTTACGATCCCGCCCAACGTTACCATGACCACCATAACCATAACAGGCTCGTTCATAATAAGCTTTCAGTTCTCATATCGTTCACAGCTCGATGACAACTGCGTAGTCATCTATTAAGTAAAGTAAACAATATTTTACGTTCATTACAATGTCATTATAATCAATTTTAAATCCATTCGATTCTCGGAATAATAAAGTAAATATTAGTATATTTTATAGATTTGTGACAAGTGTCGTTTCAAACTGGGTCAATGTATGGACAAAACCGCTGCAGAAAAAATTCAATCTGCTCAGTGAGTTAGAGGAATCAAAGAATTTTTTTATTGCATGTAAAGTTCTAGTTATCTTCTTCGTATATTTAATTTTTTTCAATTACATACTACTTAAGTTAATACGAGAATGCGTTTAAAAAGATATTGCCATAAAAAACGTGATTCTCAATTATTATTCAGAATTACATTTTTTTGGCACATGTACAATTTGCACTACTTCACAAATATAATTTGACTTCGTTGTGGATTTTTAATCTTCAATTATCAACATAAATATAACATAAACACTTGATTGGTTTTTACAATTATATAAGGTAGATCTTAATCAATTGTAACAGCTACATAAAATAAATCTTTTGACTTTAATCATATAAATACGTATTTTTGTAATAAATATATAAAAAAGATTTATTATTGATTGTAAATTATGAAACATAACTTTTACGTAGATAGTTTATAGTAAGTAGATGTCATTTGTAGTCTAAATCTAAAGCCTTTAATGTATCCGTTTAATTACACAATAAGCTAGGCTAAGAAACCATTACATAGGTAAATAAGTAGAATAATCAGTAAATGATACCTAAGGACTAAGGCTAATAGTAGATTATTAACCAAGGGGATAAAGCAGTGTCTTCTGTCGCGGGTGACGATTTAAATCGCGAGCGTAACGAAGGACTCTAGGTTTACTCCCGAGCGTAGCGAGGTTGCTAAAAGCTCGTGATAAATCACGAGCGAAGCGAGGGATTTAAGACGAGTCCTGAGTGTAGCGAGGGATTTAAGTTCACCCAAGACTAAGACAGCTTTATCACCTAGGAAAATACTCTACTTTTCGTACCATTTGCGAAAAAATTAACACAATAATAATATGAGATAAGCATTTATTAAAAATTATGACAATTAAAAGTAAAAGTTAATATTAGAAACATTGGTCCAATTATTGATAGAGAGAGTTACATTTTTGTTTGGTACATTTATTGTTGATGAGTTGATTTGAGTGCTCATACGGCCTCGTCGGTTTTCGTAATTTTATTTAATAATCATAACTGCATAATAATTGCGTATTCCTTTTTCAAGAAGACGTGTAATGCTTTATATACAAACTCAATGGTGTAAACACAGATGTAGTTCAGTAAAAATTTCGGTAAGTATTCCTTTAAATCACATTCTCCCCCTAGAGGATGAATGAATTTCAGTACAATTTTCTTTCCCTGTTTTTAACAGATTAAAAATGACTATTGTTATGTTCGCTTTTTGTGGCATAGAATGTCACTTTTTTGAGCAAGTGGTACGAAAAAGTAATTTATTAAATTCAAAAAATGTTTGTTAATGATGACAGTTAACTAATTATCTCACTCAAATTACGGGTACACTCTAATTACTCAAGTAAAAATCATATAGCATTTTGTAATCAAAATATGACATGTTCAAAATTAGAACGTAAAAAAATAAAATATAACAAAATCAGTATTTTATTTTAAAGAATTAAATATGAATTTAAATGATTAGCGATACCAATATTATAGTTTGATGACCGAAAGAGCGCAAATTGATTGCACATTTATATAATTTTGGCTGGCAGTCGGATGTATGATAGAGCTTCATGGGTCCGCGTAAGGCTTGTGCCCTACTTAATGACATTTACAAATTGGCAGGAAGTAACTATAAAAAATATTACATAATAATATACAAATAGTCCATTGAAATGTTACATTGGCTGAACATTTTTTAGGGGACGCAATTTTATTTATGGGATATGTAAGCTTAAACCCAAGTTTGTGGGGTTGGCGCCCTTGTCCCTAACCGCCATCTTGTAAAAAGGGTTAAAACACGTTTTTTACTATATCTCCAAAACTATCCAGTACAGAAAATTTGTAAAGACATATTTTGTAGCAAATCGCTTTGCCTACAATTATTTTTATATGACTTTTTATCATAAAATTAAAATTAAAAAGTTATAAGCAAAAAAATCAAAAAATTTCGTCAAAAATTTCCTTTTTGCTTCATAACTTTTTTTCTTTTGATTTTATCAAAGAAATAGGTCAGATCAATTTTGTAGAGAATCTCTTTCTGAAGATTTTGGGGCTATAATTTTTTTTAATTTTCGTTCATTTGAAACGCTGTTACAGCGCTACAAAGTCGACCGGGTTCATCAATGCTCATGACAACTCGGTTAAAACAACATGTTTACCTTACTTTTATAATTTCTCGTGTTTTGTTAAAATATTTCCGAAAATTTTTGTTCAATCCCTACAATTTTACTTATTCATTATTGACTGTTTTCCCCGCCACCTATGAGGGTAGAGTCTGTAGGCGCGTTTTTTTTACGTGGTGGATACCACACACACTTTACGTGGTATCCCCAGTAGGCCTATTCCACAGAAAACTTGCTGATGAGGTAATCTTCGACATAATTATATCTATCTATCTATCTAGTTAGCTATCCTATTTTACTCTTCTTCGATGGTCCAGGTTGTGGCTCAGATTCAACGTTGAATGTGAAGGTTCGGGGAATGACAGGAGTTAAAAGTGGAGTCAGTGTTGGTAATTCTTCTTCAAATTAATTTTCTTCCAATAATTTACTTATTTCCATAATATTTGTACTGGTTTCTCCAGAGCATTGGAGGCCTGCTTTCCTGCAACTGCACATGCTTCCACAGTTTCCTTTGCATCTGCAGAAAATTAATTTTATAAGCTCCGGGGGTGCTGGAGGCTTCGAACTTTGGATTGGCATCCAAATGTGTCCATGTTTTTTCCAGCCCCAACCTTCTGGATTATAATATTTTCCAAGCCATGATTGGACCTGGTGATACACTCGGAGACTGTGGAAACGTGCTGCATCTTGTGTTGGAGGAAGTGATGATAAATTAAATGAATTTTTTGATACTGTCTTGGAGAATCTTTTGACGAAATTTTTTGAATTTTTTGCTTATAACTTTTTAATTTTTAAGTTTATGATAAAAAGTCATATAAAAATAATTGTAGGCAAAGCGATTTTCTACAAAATATGTCTTAACAAATTTTCTGTACAATGGATAGTTTTGGAGATATAGTAAAAAACGTGTTTTAACCCTTTTTCCAAGATGGCGGATGGGAGACAAGGGCGCCAACCCCAAAAACTTGGGTTTAAGCTTGTATTAACCCCCCCTACATGTCCCATAAAAAAAATTGCGTCATCTAACAAATGTTCAGTTTGGCCTTTAAATTGTAACATTTCAATGGACTTAAAAAAGTAAAGAAATACTAATAAGTTTAAACTCAAATTTCATTATAGTAGGTGGTTTCAAAAGTTTATAGATTTCTTTTATTCCTCTTTTTTTTTGCTCAGGATTGTATTAAGAAACGATATCATTAATAGTATTTTATTTTCTAGGCACAATCCTGCTGAAAATAAAAAATAACATTTATTTTATTCACATGATTTTATACTATACTATATCTTACTTCTGAATAATAAAAACATAGCTTTTAAGTTAAACTTAAACTTGTTAATCTTGAGCTCTTTCTTGCTTCAATTCAATTACTTTGGGAAACAAAGTTTCATAATCTGTTAGTTACTTAAAAGCTATGATAGAAAATACTATATCTTAAAAAAATACACTTTGAAACATTTATAATTTTTTAATAAAAAGTTTTACATTTAGGTACTTACTTTAAAAAAAATTAAAGGGGTTTGATGAAGATTCCAGGAATGAAATCGTACGGGTCTTGTGTTATTGCTATTCTAATAATATTCTATAGCATTAGGTAAGTTTTCATTATGTTATTTCGTAAAGTCCCCTTCTTTGGTGTTAGTGTGGAAAATACTTTATTGGTATGGAATCTAACAGCTGAGTTATATTACTAATAATTTATCGTAGGTGGTGGTAAAGAAGCTTTTTTTTCTTTTAACAAACATATCAAGAAGTGTTTCAAAACTGTTTTATAAATGATTTTAAGTTTAACACTGTTGTACGGAATATAACATTTCGTTTTTCAAGAGTATTTCTTACCCAACTCGTATGAGTGGATGATTTGAGGAGCGCTTAGAAACCTATTTAGTGCTAGGTGATTAGTAATTTTTAAAACGAATGTAAATAATCTATTAGGCCATTCAGCAATTCTGAGCAACGAACTCATTTGCCTATTTGAATAGGCATAGCTAATATTTTTACTAACGTTGACTCTTTACTAAACTAAACCAGTCAAGTTTGGTGACAATTTTAGTACAGAAATCAATCAAATCAAAAGCAGTGTCATACGTAACACTTTGTACTGCGATCGGAATCTCTCTCTCTCTCTCTTCGTTAACATCTATCATATTTACATAGTTTCTCTCGTTTTGAAGTATCCACCAATATGGTGGTTTTTAAAGTTACCTTATTTTTTTCTTTTTGAAATATGACGTATATTAGTTTTGAATTATTAATATGTAAGAAGTAGTGTAGATGGCACTTATACATTGATCGAATTGATCTAATGTCAGCATGTGATATAAGACATTTTTTTCCCACGATCCGATTCTTATTTCAAACCAAGTACTAAATAACTAAATTGCTTGAACAAATAAAAATTCTCTTTAATTATTAACTTTAACTTCTTTATTAGTGACAATTACAGAAGAGCGAGTTATTTATGAAATATTAAAGCTTTTGGTACTCCAAAGAAACACACTTCATCATTATCAGCCTATTGATGGTGTTACGGACGTTAGGTGTGGAAATAAAACAAGCAACGGTGATAAAATATACGTTTATATTTATTTTACGTACGTATAATAATAGTTTTACAAAACTTAATAACATGTATATATAATACGAATAGTGGAGGGAGAAGCTACTACGGCACAAATGATCCACAGCTGTGTAACAGCACTTCCTAATAGATGAAAACAAAGAATGAATCTAGAATGTGCCATAAACCATACCGTGGACCCAATATGGACCCACGAATTTTAAAGGTTTCAACGCATCAAGGAATCGACGGATTAACATGCCTGCCGAAGTACAAAGGTGCTCAAGACAATAAACTTGGTCACCCATCAATGACTGGTCTATGAAAAGTTGATGGCCGTGGGCCGTGTGGGCCGTACGAGCTAAACTTTGCCGTATTTGCTTGTATAAAATGCACTAAAGTTAACGCCTATAGTTAAAGAGCAGCAATATGTTAATTTTACAAATTTCACTTATTGATTTATATTCAGTATTATGTAAACTTAACAATGTTTGGCAAGTTTTTTGCTAATATACACTTAACAAAATAAAGTTCAATGGCGCAGTGGTTAGCATATTTGGTGTGCGATTAATGAAGTTGAGTAAATTTCCCAAAATCCTGTCATGGATGAATAGTCAAAATTGTATCTTATCAATCTTCTCCATGTTTTTAAAAACTAAGTCGTAGGTGTTAGCTACGTTAGCAGCAAGGTGCACGGTGGCTTGTGGTGCATCTTTCCGATTCTGTTTCTGTTTATAAGGGAGGCCGGCGTTTAGGATGTAGTGAGAAAAGAAAACAAAATTGAATTCAGATATTGTTTATTGGATATTTATATTTCTTGTGAAACGGAAAAACCAAAAGCAATTTTATATAACAATTTTTTTCATTATATCTAACTTCCTAAAGTACTTAAATATTGTAATGCATTCATAAGTTCGAAAATTAAAAATATTATATTAATCCAATCCAGAATTTTGTATGATATTTCTATCTTCAAGGAAAAAAGATACTATATGGAATAAATTTAAAATCAAATAATTCCCAGATAGACCTTAAACATAATTTGAAACAAAATTTATCTTTAACTAGGGATTCGAAGATTTTAAAACACACAAAATGCCTTTGGCCTGACTAAATTAGGTCTCATGAAAAATAAATTGCATTCACCTAATAACGACTGCACACTGTCATGATAACCGCCACATACTTATACCTATTGTATGCTCATATGATTATCACCCCACAAAAATTCCTACTCGCATGTGTTGTTTTAAACTGTCATGGCCACTAATATTATTATTAATAGAACATGATGTCAAACATTGGGTGAGTGAGCAAAAATTCAGGTATTCCAAGGGTATTCCGATAAAAAATCTAGGTTTTATTATTACTTACAGCATGTCTATTCAATTTGGTACACTAAATAACACGTAATTGAAGCCTGGTCTTTTCAGTGGGTCACTGAGGCCTTAGTGTGAGCTTACACGTCGGTACTGAATATCGTCTGCGTAAGATATTTACCTTTTTTCTTGTTAGAGTTGTTGAAATATGGCTTCTTATAGATATTCTGCTATAAATATTCTGCTATGCACTGATAATAGTTTGACTATTATGTTCAACCGACGAATTTGATATTTTACTACTTCTTATCCTCCTAAGACCCAGACTTGAAATAAAAAGGTAGTTAAAAACCCACCGTACAGAATTTATGCATAAATTAATTTATTACTGTCAGACACAGAGAATTAAAACTAGAAAAGCTTATAGAATATGTACAAAAAATTGTACAGGGGGCATTCAGTATTACAAAGCTGGGTGTGATAAAGGTATTTTATTTTGTTATTTATTTTGTATATATGCGGGGTCTTAGGAGGCTATAGGTGTGTGCGTACCAACCACTCTTGGTCACACATCAATACAAATAACGTTTATCTTTCTTTTAGATAAATAGTCAGGGGGGAGGGGGGGAATCTTCCCCAGGCAGATTCATTGGATTCTCAAGGGATTTAGAGCGGCAGTTTTGGCGACTGTGTTAGTGGAATTAAAATTATTTTTTTTATTTCTAGCAACGCTGTAGCTCGGTCTAAGAACAGTAAGATGCCAGCGCAACCCATCAAGCTTTACTATTTGCCACCGTCACCACCGTGTCGCGCCGTTATGATGGCCGCTAAGGGTCTCGGATTGGAACTGGACTTGGTGGTCACGAATCTGATGGAAGGCGCCCATTTAACACCAGAGTTCATTAAGGTTAATCTTTTTGTATCAACTTCAGCATATATCACTCGCTACTGGAGGTTTCCTTCTATCTTTCCTATTTTGAAGAATTAATGCTCAGCTTGTCGGTATTCACTTCAGCGTTCCTTAACGCCGCTGGTTCTGCAAGTTGTGTTTGTGATAATTCATTTAATACACCACATGTTGCTTACTTTCGAACGAACATAATGAATGAACGACAACACTAAGCATAAAATCCCAAAGTAACCAAAGTTTAAAGTGTTTTATAAAAGAAAAAGGAAAAGTTAATTTCATAAGGTGACAATTTAAATGGCCAATTTATTTGTATTTGCTAACCATATTTTTTATATATTTTCAGATGAATCCTCAACATACCATCCCAACTATGGACGACAATGGATTTATTTTATGGGAAAGGTATTATTTTTTTCTTTCTTGGTATCTCAAACGATATTTTAATTTATTAAATCCGATTTATAGGGTTGAATATCAATATTGGCAATATGTAATCATATGGATATACGACTTCCGTGGTCACAAGATTTTCATGGTAACGGTATTCCTAGGTTCCGGTTTCGGTCCTCAGTCGAGCCATTGTCAAAGGCGAACTTTTCCATATTTGCTCGGCTCGCGTTGTGTAACCCTCGATGTTTCTGATTTCCATAACACAGGTAGTTTAGCTACCTAACTTGCGTCCAGAACAATGTGTGTGATGTTTTATTACATTTATGAATTTATTTATATTAATTGTACGGTCTACGACACGACCTACATTTAATTTGTTTAAAGTCATCATTTTCAACATAATTTAGTGTAAGTCGAGTCGTAGACCGTACATATGGTCCTTCGAGCCGGATCTGAACCAGCGACCTATAGATAGGTTCGTCCAATATTATGTTTTAAGCCAAAGAAAAATCTGTTTCAGCCACTCTTTAAATGATAAAACGATTTTTATTCAATATGAGCATTTACAATGCATTTTTTGAAAGTCAACTATGCTACTACTTTAGACTTCTTAGTAACAATATCCCATTATGTAGTGCCCATTAGGTTTACTTGACTATATTTTTTTGTATGCAAAAAGTTGTTTTTAAGGTAGAATTTGAAATCTGATTTGTTTATATCGTTTCAGTCGAGCCATCTTGTGTTACCTGGTGAATGCATACGGTCGGGACGACTCGCTGTACCCCAAAAACCCACGCCTGCGCGCTTTGGTAGACCAACGGCTTAATTTCGATGTTGGCACCCTATTTAGCAGATATATGGCTCTTTATGTCAGTATCTATCTATATCTTGCGTATTTTATGTTTAGAGAAATAATTTAGTTACTATGAGTAGAGATTTTTAGAACAAAAATTAACGTACTTACTGTTGGGTAGCAAGCAGCTGGTTCATTTGTAATCAATACCTATATACAGCTAAAAATCTAATTTTCTCGATGAAATTGGCAATAGTCATTTATAAAGATCAATTTATCCAGATTAGATTAAAAGTTGATTTCCTTATTTTACTTACTCTAATCATCTAGAATAGGTAGCTATTTAAAGTTGTTCTGTTGATATTTTTTTAATATGATAATGTATCGGAGTATACATATATGAGTCACATATAAATTCTATATTTTACATATAATTCTATATTTATGTTTCTCTTGCTAACTAAAGATAGGGTCAAACTTTACGATAAATTGCAAACACTCATTCAATTCTGATGTGAGGGGTCAATACGTTAGTCACTCCACATGATTTTATCGAGGAACGTGATTCAAGGGAAGAAAATTAAATAAAACATTCATAACAAACCCATTGAACGAGTTTTAACTTTATAACAAGGTTATATTCAGCTCCCTGTTTATTAGCCAACAAGCTATACTAATTAAAAAAGACAAACCATGCTCTAAAGGCATCTGTTTTATTGAGTATGAAATTGAAATTTTTATAGATATTTTCTGGAAAATTTGGTTTTTAATACAAATCTTATAAATATTTACTTAGTTACGAAATTTAGAGTGTTAGTTATTGTCTAGTTTAGGTTGTTGTATACATAAGATAATACATAATACTTAATTAAGTTACAAAGCATCAATTAGCATAAAAAACTATATTAATGTATTTTCCAAAATCAATAACTTATTAGTACTTATGTATTTATGTCATTAATTTTTTTTGGAAATACCATAACAATGAGGCTTTGATTCCAAATTAATTACATAAGTTATATGTTATGCCTTACAGCATAATCGATAGTTGAAATTGAAGAATAATATACAATTAATGTCTTTTAGGGCCCTGTGATTTTCAAAGGAGCTCCGATGGATGACGAACTTGCAGCGAAATTGAACGAGGCTATTGGCTGGCTCAATATCATGCTAGAAGGAAAAGCATTCGTTGCTGGTGACAATCTAACAATCGCAGACATATCGATTGTTGTCACATTTACAAATCTGGAGGTAAGGAAATTAATATTTTTTGTAGGTTGATAGTGGCGATAAAGTAAGCGTTATTCGTAACCGTTGGAGAATTGTGACCACAGAAACGCCACTAGTAATTTGCCAACTTGGGTTTAAATTTGTCAAGTTATTAGGGCTTTGGGTATTCTAATCATCAACACACTATTAAAAACACAAAGGACTATAAAAGATAATACAAATATCGTTAGTAGTAACTGTAAGGTACAAAATTAATTGAGAAAGTTACGTCTTATCTATCTCTCTTAGAGGATTGAATTACCACCTTCGACACCATTAATATTATTTACTACCACCATCAGATTCCTTAAGTAGTCAACTGTTACCCATCGTCATATCCAACTACACTGAACAGTTTTCGTCCATAGTTTTTTCAACTGAAACAAATTCATAATATGTTTATGAAGCTTAGTAAGTAAAATAGAAAAAATGCTTTTTGTCATAAATTTGTGGTTTTGTGGAATATATTTTAGGTTCAAGCAACACGTTGATTTTCCATCCATGCATCAGAAACTTCATACATTTTATTTGATCTACAATAATGTGAATTAACCGATTCGTTGCTACATACAATTACAGAATCGAAAGCTTGATTAGCGTGAAAAATGAAGATAATTTAATTCTGGGTTGATTTCCCTAAAACTTGATTTGAAGGAGTTATCATCGATTTAAAAATGACACGGCTTCAGTGGTTAACGCCACACGCAAAAAAAAGTGATGGCACGACAGGCGTGTCATCATCAACGAACCGTTTAATGTGGTATTAGGTAGTTATGTCTCACAGTCACATGATATTTGAACTCATTAATAAAATAATATTATATTTTAAATAATTGTACAAATTTAAATGTCACCGACATAATATATATTAATAACTTATTTCTTACAGTCACATGATATAAAAACTTAGTAATAAAAAAATTTTTCAAATAATTGTACACTCTAAAATGTCACCACAATTATTTAAAACAAACAAAATGGCAATTAAACTGGATAAAGATTTATCTGCGTTTTGTTTGCTAAAATATTTGTAACTGATATACCTATAGCATAGCTGTGTCATATTTCGACAGCTACAGACAATTTATAATGGCTGTTTATATATTCATATTGATAAAGGAAAACAAATCCTCATGACATCCGTCACATATAATTCATTTCTTTACATATGCACTTGTTTGTTTTCCAGGCTCTTGAATATGACTTCAGTGAATACGAAAACGTTACAAAATGGTTTGCAAGGACAAAAAAAGCCTTGGAGTCTTACGGTTACGCCGAAATTGATGAAGCTGGAGCACAAATATTAGCTTCGTTTTTAAAGAACCAATAATCTAAATAAATATAATTTATTGTTCGTCAGTTAGATTTGTTTTTCTCTCACATTATAATGATTAAAATATATAACAAATAAAGAAATGCGTTTTATTACTTGGTCTCCCTTCCTAAAATCGTTACAGATAAGGATCATTTTTGAATTACAATTTCCTTATAGGGAAAAATAACCACTATACTAATACACAGTTATTCTTTTTAGTCTTCATTCCTTTTCTTATTATGAGCGCTAGAAACCCTACTTTCTGACAGAAATACAATATTATCTATAAGAGGTTTCCTTACAATCATAGTTCTTTACAAGGACACACTCAAACACATAAAACCATTTCATTCCCTTAGAAATTAAAAAAGAATAACATTTTTTTTAGTTGATGGTTATGTTAGGTTTGAATTTCGTTAATCGCTGGGTTAATTGATATGATAACAAAGGATGATGGTAAGGTGTCAGGAGCGGCTGCGTCCGGTCGCACGAGAACGTGTGGCTATTGAATTGAGTTAGGCATTTCGATCGCACAACAATGCGCCCGCGCACTGCGACAGGTCGCGCGGACCGTAACACGTTTTCAAAACATTATCCACGTTCGATTGTTGCAATTTGAAAAATCCACCACAAAACGACCAAACAGAAGCCAGTATTCACAAACACTCCGACATCACATCAGCTTTTACAACGTTTGTGTAACTCGATCGTTAACTTTAAAACGTGAATTTATTAAAGATGTAGTGGGTGTTGTGTCGATTGTGTTCAAGTTTGCATTTGGACAGTTCCTGCTGAATAACAATGATGATATTTGTAGGTATTTTAAGACTGTGTGTATTTAAAAATAATCGTGCAGTATGTTATATTACAATCGGTCGTCTTATATTTCTTGCAGTAGATTGATCATCAGAATGTAAAATGATACCGACTACGAATACAATCATATTTATACTTATAAGTTTTCCTTATACTGAGAAACTTGAATATCCCTGAGTTTATATAGCTGGGTCTTAAATCATTTAAATTCTTATTTCCGTTTAGAAATAGAATTGATATCCTAAACATTTTGAGATAATTCTGTTCAATAATTCACTAAGTTGTTGTTGTTAATTTCAATTATCCACAGACAATATTATCGCCATGCGTTTTATTGTAAACATTCAAGTTATTTACAAATTATCACTCACGTTCGTTATAGCTACATAAAAGAAAACATTGTTCTTTGGAAACTAGTTACCGATAAAGTTGCTGATCGTAATGTGGAATTGTTCCATTTACGGGTTCTTGATTTAGAATTGACTGAAATAGCTGTGCCAAGCGATAACAAGCTAGTCAATCTATTAGATTTTCATTAACTATTTTAAATAGCAGTCAGTTGTTAGGGATAGTTAATTTTTAATAAAATTACCCAAAAACTGTAGAATTTCTAGTAGAAACTAACAGTTTTGTGGTAAAACTGTTAGTTTCTACTAGAAATTAGAGAGAGATAGAAATTTTAATTCTCCCCATACTGCTATAAATAGATTTAAAAATTATTGTTTGATCACAAATATAACATTTATATGAACTGGTATTAAACATAGTTTTATAGTGCTCGTCAGTACCTGCCTTCCTTAGAGTAGATCAGGTACCATTAAATTGAACGATTTAATATACGCCTAGAAAAGGATGTAGTCATTATTTAACTGCGCTTGGACCATTGTTAAACTGTTAGAGCGACACTAGATCTTATGTATGGCATCATTGTCCTTTTCTTATCACGTACAGAATCGAGTATATTATAATAAGGTTCTATGTTACATCCTGTATTTAGTACGTCTTTTGATAAATAGGCATTCCTAAGATAAGCAGCCATTACTTTTAGTGTTGTAGAGGATTGGGTTTTTTGGTACGTCGTTACTACGGAAATAAATTTCAAGCTATATGTATTTAAATGGGTATATAATTATATGTGTAGATATTTTTTCATACAGTAATTTCTGTAATTTTCTTAATATTATATAAGATAACGTTATTAGGGTTTTGCCAATAAATAGGCTTAAAATGAATGTTACTCAATAGATCATAGTTAATTCATTAAAAACAGAATGTACGGATGGATATAGCTCGTAACTTTAAATAGTAACTTTTGATAGTAAAAGTTGGAATTTTATTTGGTAAGGTTTAAATATAGATTTTTTGTCTCATATAACTATTCTATCTGATAACTTAAATTTTAAACTATTAAGCTATAAAAGTATAATTATGCAAGAAACAACAAAATTAGTTGTAGAATTTATATTTAATACGAAATATACCATAATACTAATTTGGAAGAGAACTTCTAAAATTGACACTAAATAACGGATTAAATACATAAATAATATATATGATTCGGGACTATATGTGTATACTCATTACAAAAATATTTTGCCATATTTGGATTCGAACTTGGGACTATGGGCCCATACGCAATATCTTTACCACTGAACAAACTGGTCGTCAATGAATTATATTTATAGCCGTCGCTTTTAAAGTATTTCTTTTCAGAACATTGTATTCTGCGTGTGTATGGTTGTGGTAGCAGAGGCTGTTCAATTTCCTGTAAATCCAACATCAGACATGTCAGCCGATGAAAAGAATACCATTAAAGGAAATAAAACAATGGAATCGGACGAAAGTGGCCACGAAGTAGAAACTGAGCTGGAAGAAAAAGATAAGAAGTTTCTGGACGATGCCATGAAAACTATACTGGATCCAAATTTCGTAGTTGTAAAAAATGACGATGAAATTGATAATTTTAGAATTAAACTGGATGAGCTAGATAAGGAAAACATTACTTTAGATGTATTCATGGAAGAAATGGATAAACTAAGTTTAGATGTTTGTAAAACATCGCAACACGCTTTGTGGTCTTATGTTACTGACATTAATAATGAGAGTAAGAAGAATAAAATGGTAAGTATAGCAAAGATGATTAATGATACTGTTTAGAACATATAAATTTAATTAAACTAAATATTAGGTTAGGATAGCCGCCGAAGAAGACGAAATCAAAAAACAGTACTGGAATACATTGAAGAAAAAATATTTAAACGATGTTCAGACTACCAATGACCCTAAATTACAGAGAAAGTTTAGAATTATAAAGGAACGTGGGACCAATGTACAGATGCCTCAAAGCAAGGTAAATGCATTTTCTTTTGCATTACATTGGCTTTAATATAATATCACATTTCATATGGCTTGTGCTCTTTTAAAAATATTGTAAATGTTAATGATGTTTTAATTTTGAAAGTATATCAATTACCTTAAAAATACATTACTAAGAAATAATGTTAATAGTAATCATTAGTTAAAACATAAAAATTAACATTTTCGTGAAGTATAAGACAATACAACTTGGACGAAACAAAATGAGATCCTATATTAATTTTCTGTAGGAACAACCCTTGTTATTTTGTTTCAGCAAAGAGAAGAGATTGATACAATGCAGCGTATTTGGAGTAGGGTCACAGTTTGTGCCTTTAATGTCACGTCTTGCAACACAGAAGACTCTGTAAGGACAATGAGTGGTCAGTATAACTTGATTGAATTGTCTTGAATGTATTTTTTCATTATCTAATATCAGTAAAACCAAAATTTATAAGATCATATTTGTCTATTGTTGTTGTCTTGAAGTAATTATAACTATTAAAGTCAAATTACTGAGTAATTTAGTTAATTTACTCAATATACTCGACATACTTAAAGGTATACTTAAAGACGAAAAAGTACCCTCTATTATTTCCCGAGTAGCGTTTTCTCTGACAATAACACTTAAGGGTACACACACACTAACAATTAAGGGTTTATCACGTGGAAGTAGTTTGGTGGTAGGTATTAATGCTATGATTTCATGTGCACATATCATCTGAAATACTTGTAAATCAATAAGAATAAAATAGATAATATTGTCTAGAATATGGCTTTATTTACTGTCTTAAACAAAATATAGGAAAATAAAATGATTTCTTGATTGGAATTTATGGAGTGTCTGAAACAAACACTCATTTTATGGGAAGCAAATCTGGTTAGTTTACGAGTCACGAAAATGGTATAACAATTATTGGTTCCAGTGATGACCAGCTGTTACAAAAGTTACTCAAAGTTCACAAACTTTTGTTAGTTAACATCACTGAGGTAACATTTAAGTAATAAAACAAACATAAAAACAAATACACCGGCGCCGTGACCCTAAATAATGATTATAATAAATTTAGCTTCAATTGGAAATGCAAAAGCCGAAATTCAGTGATAAAGATTAAGTTGTAGAACATCATTAAGAGAATAATCAAACTGTCATTATCATTAGCCTTAATTTTTTGATCTATTCCGTTCTAATACCAAAAACTAATACCAATGGTATTTGTTTATTATCGTAATTGATATTCTTTTCCGAACGAATACCAAATTTTAAATATTTCAATGAAGTACTTAATCTATTCCCAACGAATACCAAAACATAACTTTTGGTACAGTCACAGAAACAGTTTAATTTGCTTTTTAATATTATGATCGTAATTACGCAAGATCGTTACGGCTAGTAGTAGTTATGGCTAGTGGTTATTTAAGTAATACGAAGTACCTTTATTATTGTAATAGCTGTAAGTTTTCCTAAGAAATAAAGATAAAAGTAAAATAAGTAATGCAATCATAAATCTTAACAAATTCACTTCATTTCGGTATTTTTACTTACGACCAACTAAATGAATTACTTTTCAAAATTTTTTTACCTGCACAAAAAGGTGAGTTTGCCTATTGTTTTCAAATTCGAAGCAACCAATCACAGTCAAGCGCCGCCGTGCAAACAAAGCGCTAGAATGTTTTATTGTTTTTGTGGAATAAACTTTAAGGCAATGAAATAAGGTCCGTTTACCTTAGACTCATTTTGTGCGTGCACAAATTGTTATTATTTATTTATATTAACTGGCTCTGAGGGATATGATCCTTAGTAGGTACTTTCCTGTGCAGTGGTACGCGCGCAGTGATATGTATTAAGTGAGTATTTATTTGTAATTTTTCGATGGTTTCATTTATTTAATTTGTTTTGTTTGTAAAATATTGTTTGATTTATATAGTATATATTGCCTAATTTTAAAAAGATAATAATTAGAGGCAACTAGTGTGAAAATTCTGAGTATAAATCCACATTTAAGTTAACTCTAAGTTAGTTAGTTAAGTATGTATTTTTTTTAGAAATGTCTGATGAGGCTGGTAATCTGCCTTCCACATCTTCGGAAAACACAGGAGAATTGAGTTTTATAAAAAGAAATGGTGGCTCGGTGCTGTTAAGAGCCGGTTACCAATATACTAAAAAAAGAGAAAATAAAAATGGATGGAGCCATTGGAGATGCGTGAAGATTAAGGAGTGCAGTGGATCATTGCAATTAAAGGTGTGTAACCATAAACCATATAATTAAATTATTGTTAGATCAGTCATACAGTATTTTAATAAGAATATTATTTTGGTCCCTGCAGGATGGCCATATTTCCAATGAGAGAAATCATAGCTGCGAGCCCGATGAAGTTAATAACATAATGTTAAAAAAGCTCAATGACTTTCGAGAAACAGTCGTAAAGTCTGATTTCACCCCAATACCAAGACTTTACAATAAATTCAAATCGCAGTTCTGTAATAGTGAAATGAATTTGGTGAAAAATATCCCATTGTTTAGTAATTTTAAAACAAAATTATATGAAGCAAGAAACAGGGAAGCTGGTGTGTCTAAAATAAAGTGCAAGTCAGTCGATGAAGTGGAAATTCCTTTACAATTTCAAAATTTTGTATTTTATGATCATAGAGATGGGTCTAACAACCGATTAATAATTTTATCTACTCCCAATCAACTGGCGCAAATTCATAAACTTAAAATATTTCAGTGTGACGGAACGTTCGATTGCTGCCCTGCGCCATTTGTACAGCTTTATACCATACACGGAGATCTTGGAAGTGACGAAGATCATACTCGCATAATTCCTCTGATTTATGTGTTACTAAACAATAAAAAAGAAGAAACCTACAAAACCTTATTTGAAATTTTAAAACAAAAAATTCCTGAATGGGATCCTTCAAAATTTTTGACAGATTTTGAACAAGCCGCAATGAACGCCATTTCGACTGTCTTTCCATCAGTTGTGCTAAAGGGGTGTTATTTTCACTATTCCAAAAATGTATGGAAGAAAGCAAAACAATTAAATCTAACAAAAAATTCTATCACCCGGAGACATGTAAGACTTTCATCTTTACTGCCTTTACTTCCACGACAATTTATATCTGAAGGCTGGTGCTACATTATGGAAGACACCACTGATACAGAAGCAATTAAACATTTTAATAATTACATGGTGTCACAATGGCTAGAAGATGAGAGTTTTGTAGACGTTTGGTGTGTTCATGGTGAACGTCATCGAACCACAAATGCCACAGAATCTTGGCATTTAAAACTAAACACGACTGTGCCGAAAAACGCAAATTTATATCAGCTTCTGATAGCACTGAAAGAGGACGCAGACTTACAAATAGTGGTTGCTACTCAGATCGAGGAAAATGCACCACCTGTGAAGCGATGTGCAGCAGAAACTGTAATAAAAAATCAGTGGATCAAATATGTAACTGACCAACTGGTTGACCAAAAAATTACCGTTGGTCACTGCCTGGAAAAATTAAAAATTAGTTATTAGTTGCCGAAAAATTTTAAATTAAGATTGTTACCAAAAATTTGATAATTTTACAAAGTAAAAAATATAGATATACCTATATTAATAATAAATATATATAAATATAAAAATAAGATAAGTATATATTTGTTATACTTATAAAAAGTAGATTTTCTGATCTATTTATAATAGGACTCTAAGTTAAGATTAGTTATTATGATTGTCATGCCAAAAATTATATAATTTTTACTAAAGTTTAAAAGTAGCTTATTTTTTGTTATATTCAGTGTTTTTTGTTATTTTGTAATAATTAGACTCTAGTAATGATTGTCATGCCAAAAATTTGATTATTTATTATTCGTAAAAAAGTTGATGTTTTTGTAGTATTTTTGTAGTAGTTGATGTTTAGTAGACCGTCTGATATTTTATAATCGTTTTGATATTTGATAATTTTTAGTAAATAAGTACATACTTTAAATAATATTAATCGTTGATCGTTTGTGATATTCTTTAATTGTTACATTTTGAAGACTAAAATGAATAACTGTGATTTGTTGATAAAGCTTCATTTTTAGGTATATAGGCATTTATGCAATTACATAGGTCAGACTGTTATTATAATAATTAACCATAAGTTTTCCTCCTACACTTAGATTTGTTTAATAAGACTGATTCTGATTAAATAAACCCTACTTAAAATCACATTTAAAAGCATTTTTATTTCTGACTGTATCTCATTCTATTTAACTTATTTTGGGATTCGTTTATGAGTGGTATTCGTCCGGAATAGAAAATTATTTACGATAATAAACAAATACCATTGGTATTAGTTTTTGGTATTAGAACGGAATTGTTCAATTTTTTCGAGCTTTTGTCTTTTGTTATCTTACTTAGAATTACTTTTCTATGATACCTAACGAGCAAGGTGGTGACGTATGATGGTGGCAATAAAGAAGTTTGGGAATGTTGAAAATATTAGAATAGAATAAGAGTAAACATGATTAGAATGCTTAGTATGACTATAAAGATTACGAGATAATTTTCATACATATTGATAAGTTTTGTAAATATTTTACAATTTTTATATTATTATTATCACTTCATTAAAAAAAATGATTTCCTTTATATTATTAAGAGTGTAACGTATTTAAAGTTTTCTTTTTTTACCTTTTGTTTTAACTGTTATCCTATACAAACGTGTTTTGACTCGTTCGGAATGGTATTTAGGTATCTCTTTATCTCAAAGTTTCAACCAGGTTACTCCGGCTGTGGTCGCGGGTTGACTAGGGCTGCGGTATCATTCTTGCGTTTCTGAAAAAGTATAGTTCTTCACCTAATACATTTTTTTTAACTACCCCGCATACTTACGATACCCCTTATCTGTGACGACACCCTATTCTGGCGGTTAACCGGTTGCGAAAACAAAAGAGGTAAAGTTTTCGCATATATAGGTACTTGATTTCATGCTGCAGAAATGAAAATGGCAGAAGCCTTTTTATTTTCGGAAGCACATAAAGGCTTAGTATAGCATGGAGTCGGTAAAAGTATTTTGATTCTCTAATAAACCTTTTTTTGAATATGTTATGGTAAGGTACTTATAAATTTGAGTTAGTAAATTAATTTTGAATCTTAATATCTATACAGCTCAACTTAAATGACACTTTGTTAAAATGTTTTAGATATTGTATCCAGGTAGGTAATCGGTTTATTGATGTGATATAACAATCACAATTTTCATGAAACGATTATTCTATGGTAACACTACAGGCAACACTGATTGTTATCGTAACTGTAATACAAAACACCAAAGCAAAAAACGTTTTGTTGCTGCAAAATAGCTTGGCAGATTAGCGTAAAATTTCAGCAAAAGAGGTTTGGTAAAATATTTTTGTCTCCCAAAGGAAGGAGCATTTAACCGTCACAGAGCCTGATATGCGTGAGAAAGACGTGACTCCTAATTTGGTATATTCCTTAACCATATTTTGATTGATTTTATTTGGATTTTTATTTTATTTCAATCACTTCACGCACTATTTTTAAATAAAAATGGCGATTACTAAAGAGGATTTGTCTATGATGAAATTCGATCTAGAATGCATGGACAACAAGCGTCAGTATAGGCGTCATTACAGAATTCGAACACCGTCAGTGTTATGTGCAAGAGTACTTGAAAAATTAGTGCTATGACTGATAACAATTTGGTTTCGGAGACAAAAGTAAGCGACACTAAGCTCTACATTAATAAATAATTTTAAATATTGAAAGTTGTGTAAATTATAAATAGACAGCCTTACTGCATAATTGTAGGTCAAATAATTATTTGCGAATAAGAACCATGCATAAAGAAATAAACATTATTAAAAAAAAAATTGTTTTAAATTTTTGCGAACCCGTTAAGCAAACAGTGATCGATAGTTGTATATCACCTAAATTATAATGACAATCTGACAAACTATCACTGGCAAAATGGATAGACTTAAAAATACCCAATGTATTCACTAGCTAGTCGCAGGAAAATGGCTGACTTAGAATTTTTGCACAAGTTATCCATTAGTAAGCACCTGCATATAAATACACCATCTCGCCTATCTCGGTAGCGCGCCTATAACTTCTTTAGGATATCTCCATTTAAAACCAATATTGGTCACTTTGGTACCATGCTTCGGCATGTACCAAAGTGACCATGCTTCGGCATGGTACCAAAGTGACCAACCAAACCAACCAAAGTGTCCGCAGTACAATGCCCTCTCGCAGACTCATAGGCTTGATATCTGCGTTGCTTTGTCTTATTATAAAAGCTATTTAAAGTAATTGCTATAGTTAACCTAACGCTTAACACTTAAGATCTCCTTTAATCGGAGAGAATCGCAAGCTAATTGTAAATATTATATTAATTCTAAAAGCATATGCAGTGAATTCTCTTTTTAGATCCTTGAGTAAATAAATAAGTAACTCTGCAGAAGCAGTCAGCCCGCGCCAAGGAGTATGTACACGTGGCCGCTGTAACCTGTCGAAACTTAAGGATAAAAAGTTATTTTAATACTCCAAAACCAGTTTTCACATAGTTTTATTTAAAAGGAATGCGAAAGCCTAAAATGTGTATCGAACATACACACAATAATGTTACTCAAACTATTTCTAAATTAATAAAATTAGTCTAAAAAAATCTGCGGTGCGTGTACTCAACTGCCTTTAACAA
Source organism: Calamotropha paludella (assembly GCA_927399485.1). Classification (NCBI taxonomy): domain Eukaryota; kingdom Metazoa; phylum Arthropoda; class Insecta; order Lepidoptera; family Crambidae; genus Calamotropha; species Calamotropha paludella. Next base: position 11,364,804 of record OV656815.1, on the reverse strand, counting down.
CAAAAAGGTTTCCAATAGCCACCTTTCGGTTTTATTAACAGATTAGGCGTAACTGATATTACAGATTAATCTTATAAAAGCATATTAAACAAGAATAAATGTTTCCTGTATATAACCAGAATTTATTGTTGCTAAATAAATAAAAAAAACTAAAAGTCCAGTCCCTAGATATAATCTGGGACCAGAGCATCTGTAGAGACGAATAACGTGAGTCCAAACTTAATTTTTTTCTCTTCGAATAGAAAACATCTAAACAGAGTAAGCGTTGCATTGCTAGTTATAATGTGTATTTTCGGTTTTAATTTATTTGTAATATTCGTAACTAACCGATTATAGATTTTCTCCTGATATCAATTAACTTGAGTTTTTTATATTTTACAGATATTATTACAGTTTTCAAAACCAGTAACGACACAAAGGAGTTGGCGTACTATTGGAAAGCATATCGAGACACAACTGGAAAGAAAATACGTCCAATTTTCAAAGACTACGTGATGAGAATGAACAGGGTGGCTGAATCTGAGAATTTCACCGACGCTGGAGACATGTGGCGATACGCCTTTGAGGACGATAATTTTGTAGAAACAGTCGATAGAATTTGGCGAGAGATCAAACCATTTTACGACTTATTACACGATTATGTTAGGAACAAGTTGAAATTGTATTATAAAGACGATTTGAATGGTGGCGATAATTTGATACCGGCACATCTCTTAGGTTAGATGACAAATTTTATATACTATATCATCATTGCCATTAGTCTATTAATAATGAATAAAAACATCATAAGAAGCACGGGCCATGATCATCCACGCGGGCCCAGTGAAAATTTTTGGTCACCCGCCACCAAACACAAGGTAGACGGGCTAACCACTTATTTTCATTTATGTTTCTCATTTTAATATGCAACTTTGTGAGCAAGTTGTAAAATTATGTGGTGTCCAATAATTGTTCTAAATATAAACAAGCGTGGTGGCAAGTCATATGGTAACTGGCGGAGTATACCAATTTTCACATTTATAGGTATTGTAATAGACGACTTATGATACTGGAGCTAACCTCTCATAGACCATTTTGTGATTTGCAGTTTTATCGAATTTTGTTTTAATATTGCGATATCCAGCCTCCCTGCCAAGTGTGGAGTTTATGAGTAAACCCACTTTTATATAGACTTCAGCCCAGCAGGGCAAAAGTGAAAATAACAGTAAACTTGTGAGAGAGTAACTCAATTATATAACATGAAAACTCAATTAGCTACATCGCGTGCCAAATTTAAACCTTAAAATGAAAATCATGTTGCTCCACTATTTTTGTCAGTCGTATGATGTTATTAATAATAAATAAATTTAAACTTTTCACTCCTCCACGTATATACAGCAACCTAGGCCTTAATTCTCCAATAACTAGACTACAAACAAAATATAACACTATTTCAGCTATCGAGGATTGTGATTTGTTTAGACACAATCTCTTAAAGTACAAAAAGGAAATAAAAAGAATGCTCTAAACCTATTATTTAATTTTGTCAACTAGCATATTCTTATCGTATAGTGTTAATGTGATAGTTTCGAGTAATAATTTTAGTTAAATTTACCATCTTGTAACGTTGTCTGCATACCTTGTAACCTGTATTGCTTGCCGTGGCAACTTGTAATAGAAACAGCACTATAGCTCGAGCCACACCAGAAACTGTATCATTTTCTCCTTTGTGTATGTTTTGTAAGTTGTCCTATTTATAAATAAATAAATAAATAAATAAATAAATAATTCAAATACGTAAGACGTACTATGGCTGCAATGATATTTCAATTTTATTTAATGAAAACTCCACAAAATAGTCAAGTAAGATGATTTTAAATCAAATATAAATAACACATTTGATTTTTTTTTATAAAATAAGGTGAATATCAAGCAACATAGCTAGCTTATATGTTCTCTGCAGTACAGTGTAATGAGATTTGAGCTAACTCTACCGCCTCTACTAAGCGCCTACTAAACTTTATTTGCTAAGTTTATTTTTAAAAACTGTATTCTTGCAGGAAATCTTTGGGCGCAAGAATGGCAAGCTATTTATCCTAAAGTAGCTGGATATCCTGAGTTTATTCGTCAGAGAATTCTCGCTAGTGAAACAATACATTCCAAACAACTTTTTGATGCAGTGGACGAGTTTCATCAATCACTTGGTTTCGAAAGTGCGAAAGATTCTTATGAAGACATAAAGGAAACAATGGCTACGGCAAATTGTTTACCTTCCAGCCATGATATGTGTGATGGTGTACACTATAAGTAAGTTTCTTATTTGCACACTAAAAATTATAAATAGTAACAGGGCTTTTCGAACAACTTTTTGTTAAATTTAAAACAAGAAAATCAATATATGTAAATGTGGACGCCTTGTTGACAACATGCAAAATGATCTAGTATTATTAGCTTGTAGTTAACTTTAAATTATGTTGATGGATATTAACATAATATTATTTAATAATTTTTGTTGCACAATTTAAGTTGTTTTATAATTGTTCTCTTAGAAGCCTTGCAAAATTTATTGTGTTTTATTGTAAGTTCGAAGCAGTGCTGAATTTACATATTTGCCGCCCCAAAGCTATAAAATTTTTGCCACCCCTACTGACCTCTAAAATTAGATTCACTGTTCATAATAACGTTACTTCCTTTTTTAGGGAATAATCTAGTTTCAAGATTATTTTTACAACTTTTTGGGTATATTTTTAAGCTAAGAAAAGCAAAGCTTTGTTTTTACTGCACTATTAGGTACTTCCTTTTTTTCTGTACCAATTTTCTGGGCCAATTTTGCCGCCCTAAGCTTCAGCTTTTACAGCATCTATGGTAAATCCGGCACTGGTTCAACTTTTATATATTGCTTATAATTCTTTATAAGTGTACCAGAATATCGGTTACAGCAAGTAGCCGATTTGATTTCTATATCATTTAACAAGGGTTAGTATCAGATGGTCGAGTACGCAAGTATCAACTGCTCTTATTTGTAACTAGCTTTTTAATGTAACCTGTCTATGAACTAACTCATCATAAATAATTGGAAAAAATTAGCAGTTTGTTGGAAAAGTTACTGGTGACCATAGTTAAACGTCATAACAGAAGCTGAGGCCTGAGGTAGTCGCGTTTGAGAGAATATAGGTATGATAGACCTTAATACTTGGATCATAAGTCTGAATTTGTAGTCGAACTCAATAGGGATAGGGACGTTTGTATATTTGAAAACTTACACGCAGCCCACTAAACAAATTTGCAGCAAAAGGTTTGTTGGTAGACAAATTTTAGCTAAGAAAAGTTGCTACACAGACTTGTTTTTCAGATAAATTGTATTTAAGACGAATAGATAAAAAGCAATGCACTTAAACAATAAGGTGTTATGAACTCATAATTGTGTCTTGTACACACGGGTTACCTTAAAGACTAGTTACAAATTAGAACATGTGATTTATAGATAAATTGATCCTATTGCTATGTTGGTACTTAAGAATTTATTTTCGATGGTTATAACGTAATTAGTTTAATTTCTTATCTATGATTCCAGAATAAAATGGTGTGGTGAAAAAATTACAGATGTGGTAGTAGGTCTCTCAAGAGCATCACGACTGCTAGGCCACATTCAATATTTCAAGCATTATCGCGACCTGCCCCCATTGTACAGAGATGGACCAAATCCAGGCAAGTTTCAAGACCTCGAGTAATAAGAAATCAAGTACAGCTAATTTGAACAAAATAGTCTCTTTCATCAACATATTAATGTTCATATTGTTAGTAGTTGTAAAAACTGAATCATATTTGATATCATTGTAATTTGAGTAGGTGGTGGATAAATCAGTCTAAGCCCGGCTCGCTTGTTTTATTGATGCGTCCATCACAAACATGATGCAGCTGGTATTATTTTATAAGATTTTTCCTAAGAATGATTTAGTTAAGTTGCTTTTGATTCAAGATTACTTGTCCGTGCACAACCCGTTGTTATGGCTACGTAAAGAAAAGAGGCCACCACGCGGGTGTAGTGACTAATAGTGGGTGCTGACGTCTGTAGATGCAGCCGAAACCAACTGTTTAACGTGTCCTCTGAAGAACAAAGTAGCTAGAGATAATACAATACCATAAATACAGTCATCGGGTGTGATCAACCTTTGCTTAACCTCTGCAACCTTCGCCTGCTTTTTTGGTTATGCGCAGTTGCGTGCCGCCCCCATCTCACTTTCGTCCGCACGTCATGAAGCTTCTCGTATTGCAACTATTAATAAAATTATTAAGATTATTGCTTTTGCAGCCTTTCATGATGCAATATCAGATATCGTCGCAGTGCAGTTAACATCGCCAGCTCATCTTAAGAATTTGAAACTAGTCAAAATTGATTTAGGGCCTGAAGTGACCCTGAATCATCTCCTTTGGGTTGCTTTAGAAAAAATCCCATTGATGGCTTATGCTTACGTCTTAGATAAATGGAGATGGGATGTATTCGGTAATTACACAATAGAAAATTGGAATCAGCATTGGTGGGATTTACGGTAAGAAAAATATTGTTACATTAAGTAATTTCTCTACGTCAAAAGATATCAATTTTATTTATATATACTTAAAAAAATGTCTAACACATGTAACGAAAATTTTTTTTTAAAGTTTTGATATTTATGATGGGATCCAGCCATTATATAATACTACAATCTATTCTTGTGTTGAGCTTCACAATTGTTGTGGTTCGCGTCAAATATAAAAAGTATCTCATGCAATATCTATGTATATAATTACAATAGTACCTCATGCACACAAAATGTCGTACCGATTTATAATGGTAACAACATTTTTAAAATGTAATAAATATTCTGGCAAATTCGTGTGACTTCAAAACTTTAACATATTTAGTAACAGTTAAAATATTAAGTACGAAGTTGCCAATTTGTATGAATATTTTCTAAAAAGATACGTTTTTCTTTCAACATTTTAAAAATGTTGTTACCATTTCAAATCGTTACGAAATTTTGTGAGCATTAAATTTGCGGACCAAAAAAATAAAGCTATTACAAATAGATTTTTCCATATCAATCAAATTTAAATAACCAGCTTTTGTTTCTTAAAAATATTTTCTAGATTCGAAAAAAAATACATATGCTGAATGTACTTTTGCCTTACAAGAGTTAAGCGCATAATAGTGTTTAAGAAACAATAGGCAGTTTTATAGATAAGAACCTAACATTAAAACGTGTAGGTAGCTTTCGATACAATCAGTTGTTTTCGGTATATGGGACAGACACAATTTTTTATTTATTAAGGGAGCTTAAAGACCATAACTTAAGATTTATAAGTTTTCAACGCAGAATTAATGAGGTTGCCCTGACTCTCTTTTTAGTTTTGCCAAAATGTTATCTATCACAGAAATATCAATCAGTTATATTTCTGATTTCATATAGTTAGTGAAAAGTTTTAAACTATAACTATAACGACAATGTTATTTCTTTTGGTAGGTCATGATAATTTGCCATGCCACGAAAAATAAATTAAATTTATGTGTATTTTCACTAATAAATTAAAAGATAAAAACTTTTTGAAAACATGCTTTCATTTAAATGCACTAAAATGAAACTATTACTTTAAAAGTTTAACTATCAACTTATAACACAAATTATATGATGTAAAAGCTTGTCGGGGAAACAAGTACTAGGAGGAGGGAGGGAGGGAGTCAGGAAAAACCCCGAGGTATTGATACTCTTTTTGGTTATGTTTCAGTGCACAAGAAACACCTTGAATGTGTAACAAACGTTGGATGAATCTAAGAGCATGATGTTTTTTGTATAACTGGGAAATTGATAGTAAAAAAACGAAATTACTATCGCTCATTGTTTTTTATGACTAAAAAACTAAAAAAGTATTTTAGTAATACATCACAGAAAAAAAGTCCTTTCTCATAAAAAATATTTTTTGTGCTATTAATTAATTATTAACTTATAACATATACCTAATTAATTAAGCTATGTGTATTTAAATTACTTGTATAAAATATTGAAATTGAAAATATAGGTTTAAAAGCAAATGTAGCTTCAAGACTGTGAGCGCTGTTAATAAATCATAACTCTAATAGGCAGGCTTAATTAGTTCTTGTGATATAGCTAATATAAAATTTAGATATTTTTATAAATGTATATAAAACAGAAATAATATAAATTATTATAAAAGAAAAATTCTAGAAAAAATCGTCACAAGTGAATTCTCAGGCGTGAATTCTAGCCTGACAATTCACTTGTGACCAGAGTCGATTTTTTCTAGTATTTTTATATTATAATAATTTATCTTATAAAATCGCATTGAAAAATGCATAAAATATATAAAAAATATAAAACAGAAATAATGTAACACACAAAATATGAACTTACACACACATACTGTGTGCATACGCTTATCTACACTAATATTATAAAGAGGAAAGATTTGTATTTTTGTATGTTTGCAATGAAAAAACTAAAAACAACTAAACGGATTTCAAAAATTCTTTCACCATTGGAAAGCTACATTCACGCTGAGTAACACAGGCTATATTTAATGCTAGAAAAAATTTAAAGAATTTTCTCCACTCGTGCGAAGCCGGGACGGGCCGCTAGTGTTTAAGAAAGAGAAAATATTCTATTGATCGTTTACATAGTCCCATTTACTTATACATTTGAAATTAAGGGTCTAACAAGCTTAGAATTCAAATTAAACCCAAAAAGTCACGGAGTATTGCAAAAAGAATATGAAAAACTTAATTTTTTATATGCGTGATGCATTAGTAGGAAAATTTTGCCCAAATTATAACCGTTCACCTTGATCTTTGTGCCGAGAATTGCAGTTCCTTATTGATCAAGATTCAAGAGGTTCGTTAATGCAGACCTTGTGAACTTATCGGTTGTATCCTCATTAACATTGTATTGCTTAGTAATGTTCACGACACGAAATTGTGACTTTAATTTGTAGATTGTAGTATTTAGGTTAAATTCGGATGCAATAGAAATAGTGTAGCGTTTCCTTATTACTTAGAAAGTACTATAGCTTTTAAATGGGTTATAAAATATTAAGTCTTTCCATATGAAATTGACAATTTTAGCCTATACCCTATTTATTACCTTCAGTTTCTTAATCTTGGAGCTTTTATGAGGAATGACGAAGATTTTTTATAAATTAAATTTAATAAAAAATAATAATTTACATAATTTTATAGCCTAATAGGTAAGCCCTAATATTTGCGTCACCCCTACTTTTATAACAGAATATAATGAGGAAACATAAAATTATTATTTTCATTGTAAATTATTTGAAGGGGTAGGAATATAGAATATAAATAACTAGAAGTTGAATGAAGTGTTACAATTGAATAATAATCATCCAACACAGTCAATTTAAATTGTATTATTCTTATAGGCTAAAAATATTCTAATAAGGTTTGTAGTTATACCTTGAAAGTCGAAGGTTATGCTTCGTCGATCGATGAAAAATAGTCAACTATATTGGAATCTATTAATTAAAATCTTAACATAGGATGGCTGAAACGGGCGTATCTCCACCAGTTCCAAGAAACGAAAGTGATTTGGACCCAGCAGCAAAATATCACGTTGTGTCTCATGTACAGTATATAACGTAAGTAGCTAATTAAGAATGTTTGTTACAACAAGATACATAAGATAATTCAAAGATTAAATATAATTGCAAATCAATTTTGCATGTATTAGCTTATTGCAACATCTGCTAGTCCACGTTATTGACCTTATGCACGGGAGGTCACTTCCATTCTAGTATCGACTAATATAGCCGGAGAAAAACATTGTCCCTTTTGATTAAACTCTCATTTCTTTATAATATATACTTAAATTATGTACTGACTAATGTTGACTTCATATTATTGTGCATCTATTATATGAATAGAATTTATAAGAATATAAAATTCACAGGAAAAAGATTAATAAATATTTTAATAGACGTATTCGTACTGACATTTATAATGAGATATGGTCCAGTCAGATTGTGTTGTATGAAAAATCTCCTAAATAAAATGCAAATTAATACAATTTTGATTTATATACATTTTAACAGTTAGGAATGTGCCTGATAAAATATAGTGAAGGTAGTAGGAAATATATGACAACCATTGCCTTAGTCATCCTATGATCACGGCTCCTGTAAAGAAATCAAAACCTCAGGATTAAATATAAATTATGCGCAAAAAGCCGTAACAATATTGTTTTTATTGAAATGACAGAGATATCTTTAAAAAAATCTTTACAAGTTGTGTAAATTATTAATGTTTTACGATTCCACACCTCTTTTACTAGGTATCTGGTGTCACATGTCCTTGAGTTCCAAATCCTTCGTTCTCTGTGCAAGAGAGCCAACCACACTGGACCTTTGCACAATTGCTCCATTTATGGCGTACAGGAAGCAGGAAAACTCCTCAGGTATCAACCTTACAATTTAAAACAATATCTTAAGTAAAACCTTACAAAATATATAATCTGACATGTCTTATAAATACTTTACCATATTTTTTTGGTTTTCGTGTTACTGAAAAAAAATATTTCGACGGCGAAGTGCCAATAACACCTAACTGCTAATTTCAAAATAATACACAAGCTGAAAAAAAGGTTTAATTTTTTGACAAGTTAATAATTAGTTAAAAAGTTTCTTTATTTATTTTTCAACTTGATGCGCTTGCAACTGAAAATACGCTTAGGAAATTTCATTAAAACATGCGAATAACGAATATCAGTTAGGAGGTCTTGGCACTTCGCCACCGATTTAGTCATTCATGGTCATTTGTATATATACATTACGAATGTAATAAAAATTGTTTTGATTGTCAAAATTAAGTGTAATGATGATTTGGAAAATCGCTTAACCCCATTTAGCTTTTGAATAATGCAATGGCACATTGATTTGCTCGTAAGCCTTATGGGTGCAAAAGTTACTCAATTTACGTAATCGAGTCATATTATGGGTGGTCAAAAAAATATTCTAGAGCTTCTGAAACTCCGTTTAGACGTTGACCTTGACTTACTTAGACATTTGCAGCTGGTAGTATTCATTTATACACACTAGATCCGCGTGGTTGATGATTTCCCTTCTCCCTATGGTGCTCATCCATAAAGTCATGTGCTCCTGGCAGTGGGGACATTAATAGGCTGATGATTAAGTCATGTCATTGTTTCTTATTCTAGTAATTACTCATTATTATATTATCCAATGAATTTACAATTTACTAGTGTAACGGATTTTCTAATTTAGAGAATAAGGAAACGCTAATTTGCATCTCACATTTCAACAGAAGTCTAGTGTCGAGCCAGTAACAAGATATGTCTAGTCAGTAGACGGGTTGCATTACAGGAAAAAAAATGTATATTATCTGTTTAACAGTCATGATTCCTACATTCAATTTTATCATAGAAAGGACATGGCGAAGGTCGATACGTGTTTTACAACGTTGGGGATTCTAGATTTATATCGTTGTTACTTTCATATCTTTTGCAGAGGAAATATTTTATAGCTTAATAATTTCTTCTTATTTATAGTGAAGGAATGTCTTTGGGAGCAAGCGAAAACTGGAGAGATGTTCTTCAGACGATGACCGGTGAAACGGATTTATCTACCGCTGGCATATTAGAATACTTCTCCGTTCTAGAAGAATACTTGAAAGCAGAAAATTCTAAGATTGTCAAAGCAGACGTCGATGATATGGACCAAAGCGCACCGATCATAGTTGGCGCTGTTGTTGTTCTACTGACATTGCTTATTATAATACTTTACTGTGTAAAGAAACATAGCTTAGGCAGCCGAGTTCTCTCTATTTGTGGCCTGAGCAAAAATGGTTCATTAGATATAGTGACAAATGAGCTTCCCCAAAGCAAGAGAAGTGAAGTTGAGGGTATCAGTGAAGATAAGGTATGAGAATTATACATCAATTTTATAATTTGTTAGTAATTGTTGCGTTGTAGATATTTCAGAATAAAAAATTAAAACTTAATTCAGTTTGTGTGATTTTTAAATATTGTTTTAAGTAAAAGAGTTTAAAATGCATTTTATATCAAACAAATTTCAGTGTTATGATAATGAATAGAAAATAGATTTTTGTAAAGTGACATTAACTTGTCTATATTGAAAGTGTAGAGTTATAAATGTGGCCTCATTGATGTGAGTTAGGTACTCATGATCTCTCGATAGATTAGAGAGCTAGTACTTATAATCATAGTAATTGAAGAGTTAATCCTAACTCAGAGAGAATTCAATTAGAATCAAATATAGGTTTATGTAATGTATAAAAATATATTGTATTCGTTTTATTGATTAGCACTTAGTGTGTGTTTCTGAATTTGTATAGCTCACTCTATTATGACTCCAGTGGCGTGGCATGGGTTGAACCTCAAAGGATAATATAATGCTGCCAGAGTAATATTTATAAAATCGACACCTTCAAAAGTGTGACAAGTAACGATACTATACACACAGCGATTTTATTGCCGTTCAAAAACAATCATTATTTGTATAAAAAAAAATTAAACCAAAACTTCATATTTTAGCTTATTGTTTGATATCTTAATATAAGACTATCGATAGTAATAGTACCGGCTCGTAATCAATAGTTTTACAATTACAACAAGATCATTCAATTTTACGCTATATAGGGGATATAATCTTAAATGATTTCTTAATTAAAAGCTGCCACGGTATATATATGTTACATTCATACTAAACAGAACATGCATACTAAAACGTTTTTTTCCCGAATAATGCATAAATAAGAAAATGAAAAAATGTGAGCGTTGAGCATGACGAATGACAAATGATTGCAATGTTATATCAGCAACTCTAGACATAGTAAGAATAAGCAGAGCCTAATTTGTACTAAATGAACATAGTGAATTACTCGTATAATTAAATTAGACGCTAATTAAGCTTTAGTCAAAAAGATATTAACCGCTGTTCGTTAGTAATCATATAAATAGAGAATAGTTGTACCGTTGTAGCAATATTTTTGTTACATGTTCAAAAACTATATCTCTCAGCTGCAATAATGACAATGACAAGGCATATTCATGTCCAAGATTACAGAAACCCACGGCTATAAAGTACCTACGTTTTATAATAAATGACCATATTCAGTTATATATTGATATGGTCACGTCAAGAGTTCGAAAGTTTGTAGTTATATGGTAATTTCAAAATTAAGGTATATTGCAGATGTGAGGTTGATTAGGGCCATTTATTGTGTACTTTACCACTGCCACTCTTGCATGTTATGTAATACCGTGGAGTGGTGCTGTAAATTCAACTTTGTCAAAACTTAAAAGAGTCCAAAGTCTGAAAGTCAGTTTGTCGTCACCATACCCTTTCCCTCCTCCTCCTACTTCTGACTTGTATGATAAAAGTAGAATTTTGACAGTTGACGAACTATTAATATAACAAATTCTAACTTATGAACACTGTACCAGAATAAGAATCACACTATAATAGAACATGCATCAAAAAAGGAAAAAAGACATAATTTACTCTTGACATAAATTATGTTAAAAGTTTATTAACAGTAGTTTTTCTTTTAACAAAGTAAACAGAATTGTGCGAGTTTACACGTTACCTAAAGTAAATCTAAAACTGGAATAAGAGATTGGTTCGAAAATTAGACGACGTCGTCTGAAAATTTACTCTGAATAATAAACTATACGCTGAAATAATATAGGCACATATATAGGCATATAGATGGGCACAGTTTAAATGTAAAACTCAATACATGCACGTAATTGATTGTATTTAGTTGCAATGGATTACCGTTGTGATATTTTCATATTAAGATATGCACGAGTTCCTAAAATACATATATTTCAATTAAAATTTATATTATAATAAAGCATTGAAAATGTAAAACACAAAAATTATAAATAAAATATTAGCCTCAATAAAATTTTAGAAAAAAAAAAAATTTACTTGTTAATATTGAAATATCGAGAAAAACTTATTTTTCTAGTAAAATTTAGAGAGGACAACTTTTGTCGGTTTAGCATTGATATAATCCTTCTTATTGCTATAGAAACTGCAAAAATTACCATCCCCTAAATAATTACTCTTAGACGGGTAGCTGCCACTTTGACCCCTCCACTAATGTGTAATGCACTATAATTAGTGCTACTGGATAACAAAAAAGGCAAGAAAATAAAAATTAGTTATATGTTATGCAAGGTTGCAAAGTTGAGATTAGGCGCGAGTTACCTCTATTGAAACCTGATCCAGCGAAAGATTCTAGGAGGAACCACGAGTGGTTCAAAGATAGAATCTTAAGCGAGGCGAGGTTTTCAGAGGTACAAGACGCTAAAAACTTTGCTGTCGAGCGAAACATATATTTTTTTAACTCACTACAGCGAGGAAAATTTTTATGTGCAAAAAAAAAGGTTAAATAAAATGGTAAATTGGGTTATTAAAATAAAAAATTAAGATTATAATTGTTAGAATTAGTAATGGTAAATATCATTTTTATATTGATTTCTATTGAATGTGATTTGACTAAGAATACCATGATATCTTTGACAGTTCTTTTTCGGGTGCGGTTCGAAATCCAATCATATGTTGAGATTACTGGTGAGATTTTAGTACAGAAATTGTATCAAAATCTCACCCACCATACATGCTTACAATGCTTATAATAAAATATTATTTTCTAAATAATATTTAGTCTTGTTGATTTTATAATTTAATAAACTAAAACAATTTAATTAAACGAAAATGCAGTATTATAGCATTAATTTAAAAAATAATAAAATGTAACTTATAATGACTATAATGACGATACGGAACGAACTATGTGTGTTTTTCTTGGAATAGAAATTTTAAAACACTTTTCTACGCTAGTGGATAAAACGCAATTTTACATGCAGAAATTGAATGATAAACCAAACTTTTCCGAGCATGTGAGGTGAAAAATATATTGTGTTTTATATCTTGTGGCTTAGTAGGGGTGGAATGATAAAAATTTCAAAGTTTTAAGATCGTTTGGCATATTTAGTTCAATTTGATAGATTTTTGAGTTGCCTGTCATTTCATATAGGACCTTCATACGGATTATATCCCTCTCCCTGTGTTTCCATTTACAAGGACTTTGACTTTGCTAAATCAATTTTTAGTTCAGGTAATGTTCTTATAAGTATCTTATTTACAACAGAAATTGTATTATAATTATTTTAGGTAATCTTTATCAATACATCATTTTATGTCATATTAGAATATCACTAAAAGGCTAAAGAATGATGGCTGCACACTCTTTCTGAAGTTTAATTGTTTCTTGTGATTATTTTTGCCATTTGACCTTATAATTATTAGATTATTTTAAGTGACAATCTAAAGACTTCCATTATCTTTATCTTAATCATATAAAGTATGTTAATGTATTTTAGTATGTTATGTTAGTGAAATTTTCATATTGTTACTTAGTTAACAGTAACTATTCAGTAATGTTATTCTCAATATCTATTCTTGTTGATTGGTTAAATTGTTTAAAATAATAGTTGAAAAATATCGTTAGTTCAGTCACAAATAGGTTAAATAGTAAAATAAATATTAAGATATTGCAAATAAGATCGTATTACCAATATTATGTGAGAACATTAATTCGTTGTTGCTGATTTGAATGTTGAAATGATCGAAAAATTTTGTTACCTCAGTAAATGAAATCTCCTGGCATTGTCATCAGGGGGCATTAGTGATAAAGATTTCAAAGCAAAAGAGACAGATATAACGTTAAAAAATTATTCGGTCATTTCAGTGAGAGTATGATTTGTAACATTTCTTATCTGTGTGATTATATATTTATGTGTCAAATAGTGAATATTGAATTAAAAGGAATGTTTGATCGAATACGCTTTTTATTCGCATTCTAATCAGAAAAGTCAATAAAACTTTAACGTTTTATGTTTCGCACCTTAGTTTGTATTTCTTGCAGAAGAAATATGCTACTATAGAAAGCATAATTTTTGCGTTAGCAAAATAGTTTATAACAAAACTAATATGAAAAGAAGTTAAGAACCGTAAAAAATTAAAACAAAATTTTTGGCATATAGTTTTTTTTTCTTATAGATCTTCCTTTTTTATTAAAACAACACTGAAAAATACATAAAATGAAAATGGATCATTTTATGTAAGGGAACAGACTCTGTACGCTTAAAATTACATATAATATTTTTCGACTCCTTCAACTAGTGAAACTATTTAAATAAACACTGTTTTGTATATCTAGTCTTTCACTTTCAATCAAATAATAGTTTCTATGAATCTCAGTGTATTATATTGAAAAAAACACTATGATAGTATAAAGCGTTGAATAATATTGACTTCATAAAATGGTTTGGATGACCTAATTATAACATCATCACCATCATTCTCATTGTCAACAGTTGAACAAAGTCTTTTGTCGAACATTGCTTCTTCATAGTATTGCACAGATTTTCATCAAATTTTATCGAGTGAATTTCTGCAACCGTGTAAAATAATAAAAAAAATGTTCACTAAAATTTCTTTTTAGTGAACTATTGAGAGAAAAAATATATATTGACTATCTTCTTGACACATTATCGAGAATACTGAACCGTCGTAGCACTGAAGACACGGGTTCGATTCCGAATAGGACATTTATCACTAAATGGGCTTATATTTTAATTAATGAATAATTATATAATATTTTCATATTATATTTTATTAGAATATATTTCGTTTTTGTTTTGTTAATATGGTTAGTGAGTCTGGGTAACAATCTGCCATCAAAGAAAAATTTCGTTAAGGTCGGTCGTCGGATGGATGATACACCGAAAATGGGTAAGAAGCTATGATAGACTCAATATTAAGTTGAAAATGATAAATTATTACCCACAATTTAATGAAATGTTAACAATTACGTGTGCATAGTCAGGGTTTTCCTACAATATATTTATATACCGTAAAAACTTAGTAAATAGTTGCCTTGAATTCAAGCTCAAGTCTTGTCGCATCATGTTCCCGACTTTCGTAAGCGGCACAGGCCTCTTTCCTACATACCATTCCTATTCTATCTAATTCTAATTTAAATACAGCTTAATGTAAGGCTTGGACTTTGAGAATTGATACTGTCACTCTTATTCGCAAAATGTAAGACAGCATCAGATTTAAACCAGAGGCCTGAGTGTAAGTTCAAGTATGAAAACGTTATACGAACCGTTAAGATTTTAAATTTAGATCTTATTTTTGAGAACATACGATAAGGCTGACGTTTTCATAAGGTTAAAAACCCCAAATAAATAGAGAAAAAAAGACCTTATTTTTCTAGTGTTAAGGTCTATCATGAAAATTTATTTAGTTTATGCACAAACCATACTTTCAGAATTCATGTCTTACTTCTTATAATGTGGGCAATAAGTTTATCCGTTTCAATTCATAATAAACATAAAACAGTCGTATGTGGTGAAAGGCAGAGTGGAATGGCACCAGCCCTTCACTATTTAAGGTGTCATCGTAGGAGTCTAATGATTTTGGAGGCATTTACATATCACGTATACTGCAAAATGGGTAGTAGCGTATTCGAAATTCTGGTCTTTTATTGCGATCTCTATACCGCATCCCAGGCACGGAGATTATGGCAAATCCTCCCATTTTTGGGGGAGGCTACCGTCTAACAGTGGATGTCTTTCGGCTTAGATAACATTGATGATAATACCAGACTAATAAGAAATAAATAAAAAATAAAATTCTTTATTATTACTTAGTATAACAGTTTCATGTCTAACATTAAAAAAAAACAGCTAGAAAAGAGGAAATTTAGATGTTTGAATTCGCATACTCATTATTGAAGTCGTAACCTAAGATTAATTAATTTTAAACGACTTAAATTTGTTGACCTATACAAAGTAACTGACTAATGTTAATTATATTAGCAGAATTACATTACATTACATTACCTAAGACCAAAGTTAATGAATACAAAAAAATATTATTGTTGTGTGCTTCTGAACTACCAGGCCATACAGCTTATACATTTGTGAAATGTTTAAACATATTGAATTAAAATATAACTCTAAGGTTTTAATTTACATCATATCGTAACTGTGACAGTTGTTCGCATATTATGAACTTACTCGATGGCAATGACATAGTATGGTAGCTTAGTAACAAATTAGTTTACCTGACTTGCGAGATGTCAGTGTTACGGAGTGTATTTTTATAACTAATTACACTGTATCACATTTAAAATTATTCTGTCGTGTAATAACCCTGTTTTTAATTGGTACAATAAAACTGAAATACACTTGCTTATTTTGTATCTTTTACACCCGCCACAACTATCTGAAAATGAATGAAACATAATCTCAGCCGAAAGCCTTCTACTATTGGGGAATAACTTCTCTCTAAAATGGAGGATTTTTCGATACTCTTCACGTTTGGCAATCTGCAGATTGCAGTAAGACATTATTTGAAAATTGCTACTTAGTATACGGGAGATGTATGGTGATTGCTTTCTTGTATCATCAGTTGTCTTTACGACATCAATTTTGTAAACTTTTCTACTCTGCCAAACTCTATGTGGCTAACACTTATACATATGACCAGAAATAGGGACATTTACACCTCGTGATAATTATACTTTTACTGTTCATAGTTTTCAACTTTATTATTGTAAGCAGGTATCTCAAATTTGGATTTCAAAGAGAAAAGCTTATTATCCGAGAATTCATCCAAGAGTTATGTTTAAAATAACTCTTAGGCCATACATTTTTTTATCTTAAATGCTATAAATAGGGCTATTTGTTTAATAGGTTTCATTAAAAAGTTTTAATTGTACTATTCCATTTGTTCGATAAAATCGGTTATAAAATTATTGCAGATTTTAAAATAACATTATCAAAGATAAAAAAAAAACTTTAAGCAAGTTGTAAACAAACTGTTGGTATAATAAAAAGGCCATTTGATTTATAATCCTTTATGGACTTATATTGACAATGTCCGCGTCTGTGATCATCCGGTACTAGCCGACTTGTCGAAATGGTTAAGAGCGTATGCCGGTGCAAACTAACCGCAATCACATAGGCGCCTGGGGCGAACGCGCGCGTTTCTACTCTATTCCACTCCCGCGCACGGACGCGGTTTCAACCACTCGATTCACGCTGAATGGAACGATTAATCAAATAAGGAATTCGTGTTGAATTACGACGATTGTGAGTGATGCACTTTAGGTTGTGAATAAGTTCTTAATAAAAATAAGGGTAAGTGCGCTTCATTTACTGCGGATCTTTAAGTTTAAGCGAAAAGTAAAAAACTTTCCGATGATTTAATTTTATAAACAAAAAAAAAATAAGAAACTATATCAAATATCAACATTTATTAAAGTTAATAACATCTGTCAGGCAACGTTTTTATGTGTACTATGAAAATATATTTAACAATATAAAATAGAACGTACTAACGAATTCAATTTGCTTGGATTCAACGTAGATATTTATTAAAATTAAAAATGTCATAAAGACAAATCAAAATAATCATTCTTTTTATAAGGCTCTCCTTAAAGCTAAAAATCTATTTATATAGAAAGCGCATTGATTACATGTTATGCCTTTGCTTATGTTTAGTTTATTTATGAAAAAACATGTGGGGTCATAGCATGGGGCTTCCAATCTTTGTTCACTCTTTAAAAGAAACTAGAATTTTATCTCTCTGACTAGCTAATTATAGTCACTATAAATAAAACTCAAAATTATTAAAATTCTTACTATGCCGAGTTATATGTATATACAATAGAAATCTGTAAATAATTAGGAAAATATAAATTTATTAACGAAACGGGATAAAATTCCTTAAGACCTAAAATTAAAGTAATAATTAGATTAGTTATGAACTGTGCGTATTAGTCAACAATCATCGTGTACTTATAATATGTCTATTAAGATTTACAATATTCAAGAGGTGAAATAAGGTTAGCAAAATTTATAAAATTATTAAAAGAACTATTTTTAAATAAGCAATAAATGTACGGAGTATTAAAAAATCATTTTTCTGAAATTCACAATATTTTCCCAAATTAAAATAATTCTTTATTAACAAGAAAAGTATATAACAAAAAATTCTATGACGCATCAGTGTAAAAAATATGGTAATTGTAAAGTAAACAAAGTCAGCTTCAAGTATTTGCAATGTTAGCATTAAGTTATTTTTTATTTTTAGGCGTTTTTATGATCGACGAGTAATAGTTGTAATGCTTCAACTATTTTCCTCACAAATTATAAGAACGTACAGCTGTAAGAAGTATTTTACAACACCATCTGTAATACAAACAATGTTATGCAAAACAGCAGTTAAAGAGAAAGCAGAAACCGATGCGATGCCGCAAGATTAATTCCTTAAGCCTGTGCTGCAATAAATACTTTTCAAAACATAACTGTTATTTAGTATTACAGGTTTACTATTTTTAGAAAAAATAACAGGCTTAAAATTCTAGCTGTGTCATACATAAAACATAAAAAATAATAATTTTATTATAATTAAGGTTATGAGACGAATGAACTAAATTTGAAGTTAGAAAAAAAATGAGTTGTTCTTTGGAGGGAGAGTTATGTGTCACTTTTGTGAGTAGTTATATTATGGAAATTATATTTATTAGGTTATTAACCTTTAATAGCCGTTTTCAATATCCTGCCCCTAATAACAAATGAAGTGGACAGTAGATTTTAATATGCTGAGCAGAAGAATAACAAATAGGGCTACTATAGTTTTGTTCGTTAGAGATTTTTGTTAAATGCCGGGAAATAATTAGGGTTGTCTTACAACTAGACTTAATAATACGCCTACTTTAGGCTCTTACTGAGGTCACCTATCCTCAAAAACCTTACCGGAAAGGCCGTTACTGAGGAAATTATGACTATGCTAAGTAACAGAAAGTCCGTTGCTTTGTTTTACTTGTCATGCATTGTTTCGCGTTCACTTCAAAGTTTTATTTAAATTTAGACGAACGGGCTATTTCATTTCATTAAATTTAGTCAGAAATAAGTAAAGTTCTTTAAATTTAGTCAGAAATAAGTGAAATTCTTTAAATTTAGTCAGAAATAAGTAAATAAACTGTAATAAAAAATATTGTTTTCAATGGAAAATTATAAAATTAAGTCTTGTACGATAAAGTTATTTTCAGGCAGGATAATTTGTGAACCGACTCGATTTATTCTAGTATTTTTTATTAAAATAATTTATCATTCAAGATAATATTGCAAAATACAAAAAATATAAACAAACCATAAAGTTTTTCAGAATACCTGTAAAGGTATTCTGAAAAATCCCGCCTGAGATTCACTTGTGACCCGAGTCGATTTTTTCTAGTATTTTTCTATTATAATAATTTATCTTATAAGATCGCATTGAAAATGCATAAAATATATAAAAATTATAAATCTACCTGTAAAGGTGTTTAAATCGCCTGCTATTACGTAGGTAGTTCATTAGAAGTATTTAAAGCACTTTGACAAAAACAATGAATGAAAATAGTGTTGATGATATTCGCTGAAGTGGAGCTCTCAATACCTGAGAGTCTTAGCCTAATAACGGTTACCGTCGTCGTCTGGATAAAGCCGGCCGGTTAGCTAGAAAGAAAGGTAATTTTTCAATGCAACATTTCCCGGTTAAAAAAAAATCATTACTAATTTTATCATTTGTTTTTTTAAATAAATAATATTGCTAAAGACGATTGTCCTCGAAATCAGGACATCTACACTTTTATAATCTAGTCGGCTAGGCTCAGACGTAGAGGTTTTAATTTCAAGTGACACGCAATCTCTTTTAAACCTGTTTCCATTAAAAATACAAAACCTTTTTACGACAAGGAACATAAAGAAGTTATTATTACATTCTGTGTATTTTTTTCCGTTATGGCTTATGGTCATGGAATGGAGGGATGTATAAATATTAAATTTTATCTCATTTTTCAAGCATTGGTAAGTTCCAAGAAATAAGTAAATTTTAGCAAATTTAGGGTTGTATAAACTGGGAACTTGTGTTTAAAAAGAATAGATAGGATAAGAATGGTATGTAGATACAATAGGAAAAAGGAGTGTGTCGCTTACGAAAGTCGGGAACATGATGCGACAAGCTTGACAACAATTCAAGACAACTATTTACTAAGTTTTCACAGTATATAAATATTTTGTAGGAAAACCCTGACGCTGTACACGTAATTATTGACATTTTATAAAATTGTAGGTAAAAAATTATCATTTTCAACTTAATGTTCAGTATGTCATAGCTTTTTACCCATTGGCGGTGTACTGATGACCCTGAATTATTATACTCTGGGATAATCAAAAGGCTCAAGTGTACATAAGTTCAATGTCACTGACGACTGTTTGGTGCAACCGTAGCGATCCTGCCTTTTGCACAGACGGTTTGGGTTCGAATCCCAGAAGGTGCAGTTGTTTTTGTAATAAATACGAGCATATTTACCGAAGTCAGGGATATTTATATATATATTTCTTTAAATATTACATATATGTGTTATCATATATGTATGTCTATCCGTTACCCTAGTATATATAACACAAGCCTTACAGTGCTTAGGTTCTCTGATCTAGGTTAACCGGTGTGAATGTAAGAAGAATTATTATTATAATTAGCCTATTAATGTTAAAGGTCCTAGTCTGCATCAAACAAGTACAGATGCAGTCGAGGTCAACGCCTTAACCTGCCTTCCAAAGCACTGAGCACATAATAAATTTTTGGTCACCCATCCGTTGACCGGCCCTTGCAAAAGATGTTTAACTTCCGCAATCGTAGGCTGAACGCGCTTATCAGTTTGCCATCGACATCGTCTCAAATTAGGTTACTTTTAATTAATAGGTTGATTTTTATACTCTGCCATAAGTTGCACCTGTCATATGAACAATTATGTACCAAGGTATTGGTTTGTATAAGTGCTAACATAAAATGAGCTGACATAAATTAATTTTAACAAATAAGGTACCACCTGTAATTCTTCACATTCCAACGATTGACTTTATTTGTATTATTATCTCATATTATTTCAGCTATTTTATAGTTGTTTTCAGTATATAAGACAATTTTACAATTATAATTGACATTTTTATTTTATGTAATAGTATTAATAACATAAACTTGCTGGCGTTTTGGGCAAACTGTAAGCAAGCAAGTAAATTGTTTAATAAATAAATAAAAAAGGTAAGCAATTATTTTGTATTAAGTAAGATTTCTCTACAAACACTTGATACAAACATAACTAAAAAAATTACAAGAAAAACCATTAATACTATAAGTACCTACTCCTAAAGAAATGTGATTAATCATGAAAGACTTTCACTGCCGGATGAAAGCCTCCGTCAAAAATGGGGGGTTCTGCCATAATCTTGCTTTCGGGCGGGTAGGGGAACCCAATAAAATACCATAAATTGAAAAACACATGTGCCTCCAGTATAGTTGGCTTTTACGAAACCCCTAAGTGTGAAGGGTCTATGCCATTCTACTTTGTTGGACACCGCACGGTTTATATGTAATTACTACATAATAATTAAAACTATTGTCAATTCGAAGGCGCATCTACCTATGTAATTACAAAATTTTATTCGCTGTTTTTCATTAAAAAAACGCAAGTGCTAATAGCTAATAATTAATAATCAAGTTCTCTATTCTATTGTCTTTAATGAACTAGGTAAATTTGCAGTACAGATAAATAAATTGTGGAACAATGAAGCTTAGCGCTATCAATAGTTTAGCGCGCACGCACTAATTGGTTGGATCAAGATCACGAAAGAACAACCTTTAGAAAGTCGCGTGCCAAGTTCGTAATTTTTTTCTAGTGATGCGTTGCTAAGCGGCCCTTTTCTACAAGGCTGTCTACTTTTTTTTATATAAACAAATGTATTTAGTTTACTTCCCGTGCACCGAGTGGGAGCGGAAGACATGTAGAGAACAGCTCGTGAATGTGCAAGGTTTAGTGTCAGCATTTATTAGTGGTCGGGTGGTCAGTGCCGAGTGCATCTGTTTGTGGGAAAGTATTTTTTTTAAATAATATTTCTTACATTCACAACAATTAGCCTAGCCCAACTTGAGCACTATTATGCAAACTAGGATAACGGATACATATATAATATAACTAGCTGACCCAACCACGCGTTGCTGTGTTATAAATTAAAATAAAACCTATCCTATCTTTTAAGTTAGATCAAATAACAGATAGTTACGAAGTTTGATCAAAATCGGTTGAGTAGTTTAGGAGTCCATTGAGGACAAACATTGTGACACGAGATTTATATATATTAAGATGGAACATACATAGGTATATAAAACATGGATTTTTAATATTTATAGAAATATATACCAGGTTGATGCAGTCGCTAAGCATAAAGCTTCTCTAGTACCATTTATTAAAGCGGAGCGAATTACCAAAAAAAAAAATCTTCAGTAAATGTTTAAATTCCATTAGAATTTCAAAAAGCGCGCGCCTTTTTTTTTAATGGGAAATCCCACAGAGCCAATGTTTGTTGGTCATAACTTTTTTATCTTCGCGAATTTCAAAATTCCGTCACGATCTAGTCCTAAGCCTGTTGATGCGATTTCACACAAAAAATATTAAAATCGGTTAAGAAATCGGGAAGTTACGGCGTAACAGACATTGCGTCATTGAAGCTAATCCATGGGAGCTCCGCTCTCTTCGCTCGGTGTGCTCCAATAAATACCCATGACTCAGGTACAACTGCTCGTATTCATCATACAAACATCTGCCCCTTCCGGGATTCGAACCCAGGACCGTCGGTGCGGAATGTAGGATCGCTACCGTTGCATCAAACGGCCGTCGAAATAGATATTTTCATTTTTGTAGATGAATATGTACTTTTGCCAAGTTACGCCTGATTCTATCAAATACACACATCCAAATGTCAAGGTATCTAGCATGTTTTTGTTAATTACATAAAATCTATCTTGTCTATCTTGTGAGTAAAGTTCGTATTATATTATGTTGTAAAATACTAAAATTTATAAAAACTATATAAATATAATGATGCAGATAATGTATTTAAAGGTAAATAATAGGAAGGTATCAGGTACTAATCATCACACCATTCTTCTCACCAAATCAGAGCATTGATCAGATGACGTGACGTGATTCATGACGTGCACTTCTCCCGAGAATTACCGCCGAAATATCAGACATATACGTTGAGTACCTATGTAATAAAGTCGATAAAAAGGTGGTGAAAAAATCGATCAATAAAGTGGCCGTGTGGGGGAACGCAAAATATACTTTTATTCTTTGACATTTAGTCTATTAGTCATGAAACTAAATCTCTAGATCACAATTTAGTATTTTTGAAGTAACAACAACACCTGAATCAAAAAAATAGGAACCAAAACTTCCATTTGACTTCATCTTTGTAAATACAAAACAATTTAATGTTACAACGACCGTAAGCAATTAACGTAACGATCCATTTTTTTGTGAAGTTGAGATTCCTTTTTGTTTTTGTGGCTATTAAGTAGTGTTATTGTGTTTTCAGCAAAAAAGTACACGATATTGTAATATTTGTTTAGCTTATAATGTTTTAAGGTTTACTATGTATGTAAAGAAAAAACTTTAGCAGGCTATTCAACACCTTATTTTTTCTGTATTAAAAATAAATATTATTTACTTTTATACACATTACAGCGAGTTACGTCTGTTTTTTTATCCAAAAAATATTTAATCTATGGTCATACTCATTGTACGAGTTGGTACGTGTTGAAGTTGGTATCTTTAACATTTTAAGGTGTCGTAAAAGGCGACTAATGATGATGTAGAACCTCCCACAGATTAAAGAACGCAGCAGCATTATCCGAATAATGGTCTCTGACTATGTTGTCCAACCCGCCTGCCAAGCTCGGAGGTTATGGCAAAATCCCCTCATTGTTGTTTTGAAGGAGGCTTCCCTCTTGCTGGACTTCGGCTGAGATGATGATGACTATAATGTTGTTTTGGTAGCAGATAGTACTAAAATAAGGATAACTAATTAGCATAACTTACTATCTGACGGTCAACTCTAAAACCGCGCGCTCATTCGTCAAATCGAATAGCGCGCGCTTTCGCGACTTCCTGTTACACACTTCCGTCCCATTTCACGAAATCACTCCAACAAATTGCAGGAAAGCGAGAGGAAAGATGTTATACATCAATAAAAAAAAACAAAGCTTTGTACAGAATAAACAATTGGAATTTTTTTTCGGAAAATTTTATCGTGACACAATCTGTCGTCTACAAATTAAAAGCTACGAAATTAAAATAACAATGTTGAGCTTCTATTAATGTAAGGCTGTCGTTTTATGTTTCTACTTAAAAAAGTATTTTAATTCATCTCAAATTTCAGAACCGTTTAGTGATTGATTGATTTACTTATCTAACTTTACCTATGCTGACTAGCGACGGCGTAGTAAGACTCTGTAGGTAAGAAATGTTATTTCTAAACAAGTTTAGATCTGTCTAAAGAGCAGTCAGAAATATAGCAAAAAACGACACTGCACAAAAAATAACTTTATATGATGTCGCAGCTTTGAAGATAAAATTGTTAATGCATTATTAGAATTAAAAATAGCCTCAACTGTAATGAACTCAAAAGACAAATAAAGGTTGTTGTCAAGCATAACATTATAGATTACTTTTAAATATAAGGTGTCCTTTTAAGGCTAGTCACCGCGTGTGAGCGGTTATAATTGTTTTTTTTTTTTCACAAACGTTTAAACTATGTGCTATTATATAACGGTCTCATTGAAACGTAAGAGTAACTTATATAATAGGATATAATTATTTAGTTATGAAATGTGTGATATTGCACACATTGACAACCGTTTGGTGCAGCGGTAGCGATCCTTTTACACCGATGGTCCTGGGTTCGACTCCCAGAAGGGGCAGATGATTGTATAATGAATACGAGCATTTGTACCTGAGTCACGGGTGTTTATATATATTTCTATAATTATTACATATCTATGTATGATATATGTATGTCTATCCGTTACCCTAGTATTCATAACACAAACCTTACAGTTGGTTACTTTGAGGTAGCCTAATTGGTGTGAATGTAAGAAGTATTTATTATTTATTTATTTATATTTTTATATAGGAATATTCTTTCTAAAATAAACTGGTTGAATTATGATTTTGATCTCCTATAATTTTATAGATTCATATTTTTCCTAAATCCAAACGTTGTTGCCTAGTGTTTGACAACACGCCCCGCCCCCGCTACTCCACAAGTCAGTATCTCTTCATTTGAAAAGAACAAATCATAGATTTCATTTTCGTTTGGCAAAATTATTCTTGAAAAATTTATAATAAATTTAATATATAATTATTGTTTCTTTATAGAGCTCATTTAATTATATCACACCATCTTTTCACCAAAATATTTTTTTGAACATTGAAATGAACAATCACTTTAACAAAATTAAATGCTTGTTACTTTCACTAAAAATTATATAAGTTAGGGTAGGTCAATTGAACTGAAATTGCTAGGTCCGTGTCCTACGTGGACAACTCAACGCTAATCGATGCAAACCTTGTTCGATGACGCTGCGACCTACTATGTGAGTGATTTGACTGCGAACGTGAAACGGCGCGGTGCGGCGCGAAACCTATTTTCACAGTCGACATCTATTAAAATTAAAAATTTAAACTAATGAATAAGAATGAAATTAATAATGGTCAAGTTGAACATGTGCAGAACATTAAGTATTTAGGTATGTGGCTAGATTCCGCTTAACGTTGGAGGAAACATATAAATAAAATATACGAAAAAGCTCTAAAAGTATTGAATGTCCTTAAGATTTTAGCTGGCTCGGGATGGGGTGTACACCCAAAACATCTCCGCCATTTATATATTTCACTTTTGCGCAGCTGACTTGATTATGGATGTTTTTTCTACGACAACATTGCAAACAGTAACTTAAATAAATTAGATAAAATTCAAAACAAATCTTTGCGTGTTGTCGGTGGATTTATACCATAAGAACCACGCCTATGCACGTCATGGAAAGTGAGCTTAGTATCCCCCCATTGCATTTAAGAAGAAAACTTTAAGGCTACAAATACAGTTTGAGAGCCTTTTCTTTTTTAGAGATTTCTCTATTAGAGAAACTCAGTGCTCTTAGACCTAATAGTTATTGGAACAGAAAGAAAAAAACCTTTATTGAAATTAGTAGGGGAAGTACGTACAAAATGACATAGTATTTTTTTAAAACTTTATATATTTAAAATTAAAGTGATTACAATCAGTCTTTCATTTTAATAATAATCTTTGATCATTTGTCTTACAGTAATTTAAACTTAAAAATGAATAGGAACCATAATAAAGGAGATCTAGAGCTCAATCAACAAAAAGTAGAAAATCCATTTTGTCCATATGGTATGGGCAAAATGACATATTAATTAAGGACAAAATGACTTACTAAAAAAAGTTAAACACAATAGAAACAAGCTAAGCACAAAGTTCACAAATAAATTTTTTGATCTTCCGAGGAACATCAGCACATGATGCATGAGCCCAATGACTACATTTCATACATTTTAACCAG
Organism: Calamotropha paludella; assembly: GCA_927399485.1. Lineage (NCBI taxonomy): Eukaryota > Metazoa > Arthropoda > Insecta > Lepidoptera > Crambidae > Calamotropha > Calamotropha paludella. Next base: position 11,338,227 of record OV656815.1, on the reverse strand, counting down.
TCCTCTCCAGGTTTAGAACGCGAAAAAAGATCATTACAGTAAATGCAAGCGCAGTCATCATCGTCATCGTTGGTATCAGCCGGAAAATTTTCTACGTCTGAACAGTCATCGAACAGTGTTTTCGTCACTTGTTTTTTTCTTTTTTCAGGGGGATTTTTTGGTGCATTTTTTTCTTTTATTTCATTCATATTAGGTGTTGAAGTTAAAAGCCAATGTGACTGGCGGACTTTTCGCTTTCTCTTGCCTTGACCCTGAATGAATTGTCCGTGTGGTGCTGGTGACAGAACTTCAATTGGAAACGGTAATGATTTTCCAGAAGAACCCGGTAACATGTAATCTGGGAAAATATCTGGATCTACTGGCCATAGACCCGTGCTTTTGAACCCATTACATGCATTGTGTAAAAATGACATACATATGCCATTTTGTCCGGAGATCATGTATGTCATTTTGTCCAACCATTTCTGAGATGAATCCAGAGTTCAAAACTAACTGTAATTACTATTTTTAAATATAATTCTTACACACATCGAAACATAAGGATACAGCGCATTGTTTAAAATTACAATATTAAAAGAAAATAACGTAAAACTTACCAAAAGCCAGAAAAAGGTGACGAGAAAAAAAAGTTTTGACGCGAAGAAAACTTGTTTGTACCGGTTACTCCGGCGCGACTGAGCCGAGAGCGGTACGACTTTGACAGGTTGAAACAAATGGCTGACGTCACGTGATACGCTATCAAATACCTCGTTCCTGCCCGCCAGTTTTGAAATAACCACACTGTGTCGTTTTGTCCATGTATGTCATATTGTACGTACTTCCCCTATTTGATAAAATCAAATTTGAAAATATTAATACCTAATACACCACGTCTTGAAATATTCAATTTACCTACCTGGAGCTCACGAATAGAATAGTGTCAAAATCAAAATTAAATAACCATGTATTAAAAACAGAGACAATGAAAGAAATTAATAAGAAATACAACGGTTGGTGGAAATTGTACACAGATGGCTCTAAGAGCGCTGAAGTTGTTGGTGCCGCCTTTTATGATCCCCAATTAAATAAGTCAAGTACTTTTAAAATAAATAATAATATCACAATCACAACAGGAGAACTCGTAGCCATTAGTGAAGCACTCCACTATGCAAATAGTTTGGTAAGCAGAGAAGTTGTAATTTTAACAGACAGCAAGTGTGCATATAGCTCTTTGCTTCTCTGGGCACAGAGGAACAACGATAGCTTATACTATTTTACAGTAGCTTCTTGGCTTTCAAAATAGTGGTAGGGTTGTTGTTTTGCTGTGGATTCCAGCTCATACAGGTGTTTGGGGAAACGCTGAGGCTGACCGCTTAGCTAAACTGGCAATTAAAGAGGGGATCATTAAAGAAGTAAAACCTAGTAGTTCGGACATTTTTATAAAATACTAGCGGCCCGTCCCGGCTTCGCACGGGTGGACAAAATTCTTTAAATTTTTCTAGCATTAAATATAGCCTACTAGCTTTTGCCCGCGGCTTCGCTCGCGTTAAATTCGGGGTAGCACTGTTTCCCTTTCCTGAACACAGAAGAGAACTCGGAACAGAATTTTACACGTTATTTATTTTATTTTAACACACTACTATAGACTATATTATATGTCTTTCCATTTGGGGTCGAAAAATTAAATCGAAAGTAATTAAATCAATAGTCAAATAACAGAGTATAGGTACCGTATGCACTAAAACCAAAGTGTAGTTTATTCTTAATAGGTTTTGCCCTTATACTTTTAAATGTAGACAACCATAGCGCGTCGTAAAAACGAACACTGCCATCTGTTATTAATTTTTGAACTAAACAATTAAACCTATCGTGAACATAATATACAATAAACATATCAGCGCCATCTATCGGAATCCATGAGTTACACTTATTTATGTTTATAATGTTTATTTTCTCAAAAGCTGATTGATTTATGGTAAGATTTAATGTTTTTAATATTGTTTTATTTAATTCGTTTTAATTAAATTATTTTATTATTCGTTTGTATTAAAGAATCTGTTCTAATTTTGCGGAGTCTCACATTTCCATCCCCTATGGCAGGTATTTTCGTTAGTAACAAAGAGTCTGTGTGCCGATTTTAGCTTCCTGCCTTGAAAACTGCGAAAGGTCTCATATAAAATTTTATATGAGACCTTTCGCAGTTTCGCAGACCTTCCTCGATAAATGGACTACCCAACACTGAAAGAATTATTCAAATCGGACCAGTACTTCCAGAGATTAGCGCGTTCAAATAAACAAACAAACAAACAAACTCTGCAGCTTTATAATATTAGTACCTATAGATAAAAATCAAATACACAATAATTGGAAAGAGCATTTTGATAGAAGGTCGTGTGAAAAAGGAATTTGGTACAAAACTCTCAGTCACAACCTCCTCGTCCCTTGGTTTATCAACACATGTTTAAGTAGGTCATATATTGTTACGGCTCTTAAGTTGCGATCTGGTCACATTCCATTAAATAAATTTAATTTTTTACTGAAAATTGCCGATTCTCCGAATTGTTCGATGTGCGGAAAAGTAGATGATATTCATCATTTGTTGATGGAATGTGAGCGGAATCGTCATCTGAGAGTTGAAGTTTGTAATTCTTTGAATGTGAACCTGCAAAATGTTGGTTATTTGACCAGCTTCCTAGCTGAGCCATTCTCAGATGCAGCTAAAACTATTGTCAGCTTTGAAATTAATAGCCTTAAGATGATTTAGTGAACAAGATTAGGTTAAGATGGAGCTAACATGTTCGAATATCGATCAAAGTTCCCAAAAAAAGAAGAAAAAAAAATTAAAGCTACCTACGTGATCAAAACGCACGCAGGGTTTAATTGCTTGCATAATATGACCAGTAACAAGGTTTGCATTCGTAAAGCGTCATACAAATTATACAATTCCCCATGAATATGCCTTTCAAATATGTACTTTTCATTGGTGCCATTTCTCTGCTGTAAATACTCGTTGAATATCTGATATTTAAAATATGAATTTTCTAACAAAATTAGCTTCCGGCCGTCCATGACAAACTATCAATGCCAACTAAGGGCGGTAGTGGTGCATAACGACTCGCGTTGACGTAAGACAGAGTCGCCGTGTCGCGCCGCATCGCATTGAATTCGCGTGAAAGACCATGTCTTACGCCGATGACTCAACGCGAAGCGATCTTATTCAATGACATACGAATTCAAAACGATACAGTGCATCGCATCCAGCTTGCGAGTAAAAAACAAGGCAACTTATTGCGTCCGCTATAATTCGCGTCGCGCCGCCGCACACCCTGCGTGCGCTTGTCACGTAGCAGGTCATTTCAAAAGGCTGGTAAAAGACTGTTTATTGTTTTCACGCTGCTTCACATTCGCATCCAGATCGCTCACGTAGGACGCAGCGTAGCTAAGGTTAGGTGAGATCTACGACCACATCGCTAACCGTATTCTACAACTTATCTAATCTCATTTTGTGAAATCGCTAATTTGACAAACAATTTACATACTTAGTAAGGCAAATAAATATTTTTAGAATAGTATTTTAACATCAGAAATATTTGCAGAGTAAAACATTGGCGACATTTGTATTATGTCAAATATTGGTAAAGTAATAATAATATCCTTTATTTCAGACAAATGTTAATCCATAGAGTGTTAATACCAATAACCGTAAAAAAAATATTAGTAAACTTAAATAAAACAATGACTGAGTAACACACAAGCTGCGTTCTATATACGAGGTGGTGCCGATGGCTTTGCTTGCAGGCAAAAGCAATGTTACAGCAGTAGAGACTACTACGTACTCTGCCTAGCAACGCCAAAAGCATTTTCTGATTGTGGAAAAACCATCTATATGCGCCTCCGAGAATTTATTAGAAGCACTACAAAACCTAGAAAATCCCAGAAGCACACTAAAAGTATTGTTGACTGGATTCACAGTGCATTGTTAATGCACGGATTAACAATGCAATGCGGAATCAGATGTTTGTCAAACAATTACTTAAAAAGTGTTGATTTTAATATTATCCTTTGTCATTTGTTTTTTGTCAAATCCCTTTCCCTGTCAAATCCCGGCAGTCGCCATCAGGCGTTTCCTATGGTTGGGTCTGTGTCAAAATTTCTCTCCCAGTTCTAACATATTGCTGAACAAAAATATCTGAAAATGATTAATATAAAATTAGGAGAAAATCAGTAAAAAAGAATAACAGCACAGAGAACTATAATAAACTGCATGTTCTGTAATCTTTATATTTCGTCTCGTAATTATTTAAGTTCTGACTAGACATTGAAGTTTACGTTGACTGATATATGTCGGCTGTGATTTAGTCGGTATATTAGTTTGACCAAGCTTTTTCTCATGTTTTTGTTATTTTTTTTTTATAATTTCGCTTTCGAGACATTGTGATTGACATCGACATGATTTTTCATAACAACTGTATTAATTTACTCAGTCATGGTAAGACCAGGTTGATAATATTTGAAATCCTTAAACGCAACGGAAGTACTCTTAGCAGTCAGTAATTCATGACTAAATTTGAAGAGCAAAATTAAGATGCTCATAAAGATAATCATAGAAGTCTTTTTATAATTTAGGTTTCATTTTATTTTTTAAAGGATAGAACAATACAGATAATAACCGGTTTTAACAGATAGAACAGCCAGAGATAAACTAAATATGACAGACCAGCCATGTTTCTGGTGGTAATACTTATCTTAGACATGCAATACAAAAAAAAACCGCACAAAAAATATTGTTTTGATTTATTTACAACTAGAACCAAAACATTTTCATCATCATCCAATGACGTCTGTAGATATTTGTATATTCAATTTTTAAGTTTTTATTAATAAACCTATTCCAAGCTCACTCAATAATGATTTAAAATATCATATAATCAATAACTGATCACAATTAAGATTTAATACTGTTATACAAAGATAAAACTAAATACTGTAAAAATATTTTGTATTTTAAAATGATAATATAATAATACTAATCTTAACATCGACCTCGTTTAAACTTTTGTACACGATTGAACTATACGTATGCTGTGTTTGTTGATTGATTGGTTAGAGGTAGTATCAGCTCGGAGATGTGTTTATATTTTATAGGTGTATTTTAAACCTTATATGGCATTGTGAATGCAAAAAATAAAAGAAATAAAAATCAATACCATATTATTTACGATATTTGAATTACATTTACATCTTGAGAAGGACGCGAGGGTATATTTATAGACTATATCATAACTACGGCTGAAGTGTGATTTCTCAGCTTATAAGGACGGGTCTTGTTTTTCGCATGATGTTTGACATCGGTTTTTCCCCAAACGGCTAAATGGATGTCTATAATTATGGTACTATTAGATAAGTCGACAAATAATGTATCGTTGTACTTGTGTTCAAAGGTTTCTGCAAGTATAATTATTTATTTCTTATGGATCCAGCAGCAAGGCTAAATTGCTGTCTTGCCTTTACACTTAAAATATTGTGCTTATTATTGGCTCTCAGTCAAACTTTTCCAGTGTTTTAAGTGGATATAAATTTACACTATCATTCAAATTAGTTTAGCTGTTTTGTTTTTAAATAAGTATACTTATACAAATGCATAGACCTGAAGTGTTAAGTATCTTTACGAATAAGTCCGCACAAATTAAAAAAAAGTCGTATCTTAGTGTAATAATCAGGTTATTGCTATAAGTTATTATAAATTAGTTTTAAACAATATATCCATTGTTTTACAAACAGAAAGAACGAAGATCTAATACAGAGATGATCGTGAACTGTGAAAGTCGATTGCTTTCACAAGTTAACTTAACCACTTAACACTTACCACCTAAAGTGACGAATTTTCTCAATTGAATTAAGTACTGAGCATTGTACTTATATAATCAGTTTGGTAATTGTATCATTATTGACTTGTGGTCACTTATACGCCAGAAAAAAGGCTTGCCAACAAACGCGTGAAATAATCAACCTTCAAATTTTATCAAGTTGTTCAAAATTGTTTACTTTACTGTTTGTATTAGCCATTTAATTAATCTATCAAGACTAACAGCAAAACTATATTGTTTTACGGTTTTAGGTATTTGACCATGCTTTATACTTATGTCCTCAAAGCGTTTGTTCGGTAAAGTACGCGTGATTTCCCAAAAATGAACATCAGTCAACAACTTATAGTTATGAAATAAATTCTGCTCTTAGGTTAAATAATTAATCAAAAAAATAATTAATGCATTTTAGGTTAGTAATTAATGAAAAAACAACCAAAAAAACTATTATAAAAGAGATGTTTTAAGTTTGAATGGCCAGGTTTATATACGTTTTAAAAATATCAATCAAACATAATAAAATCTATTCTTGAATTTAATACTCTTTAGCTTATTTTGAAGTTAAAAGCATCCAATTTTTTTGGCATGTCAAAATCAGTCATTATTTATGGTTGTCAAAATCGTCATTGTGCCGTCGAATCACGAAACAATTTCTCTTTCTATAGTTAACCTACCTGTCGTTATAGATACTACCATTTTCAAAATATAATGCCTTGTTCACAAATTCGAATTTGAATTAATGTTCCCACACAATATGAATAAAATAATTTATTATTACTTACTTTATTAAGAGATTTTAGTGTCTTGACTTTTGGCAATAGAAATATATTTTTTTAATACGTTTTTGAACGTGTCATGTTTCTAATACTTGCAAAATCGCTACAAAAGCCTTTATTTATTCATATTTTTGAAGAAAAATTAAAAAGACCTACTCAAATTAAAACATCTCCTTTCGAGTATATTTGAACGTAAACATTGCACTTTATCAACCAGTACAAGAAAGAACAAACAAATTGTACCATCTAAGACCAAAAAAGAGGGAATAGAGCAGTAATGAAATGAGAAAGGAATATTTGTTTATAATTTTAGTTCACGGCAACATTATTATATAGAACTAGCGGCCGCCCGCGACTTCGTCCGCGTGGAATATTGCAACATAATTTTTCTAAAATAAAAGTAGCCTAAGTTACTCCTTATTACATCAGCTACCTGCCAATAAAAGTCCCATCAAAATCGGTCCAGCCGTTTCAGAGATTAGCCGGAACAAACAGACAGACAGACAGACAAAAATTGAAAAAAAAAAGTTATTTTGGTGTATGTACAGTATAAATATTCATATGCATGTAGTAAAAAACGGTTATTTCAATATTAAAAACAGACACTCCAATTTTATTTATATGTATAGATAATAATTATAGATAAACTTAACCCATTACGAAACTTGAGATATAGGTTTAGATACTTATTTAATTTGGCCGTGTATCTGTTCTGACTTGCAATTTTTGACGTACGCATAACCTTCAACTTAAGGTTTTGAAGTTGATTGTTATTTAACGCTGTAAGTGAACGTTGAATAAACCAAAGTAAAATATCAGTTATTGTTAAATGTATATATCAAAAACAATGTTAATTAGGAGATAATTAAAAACCATTAGTTAAATTGTAGAAACGTTAGTTTATAATATTGATTTTAATGGATACAATAATAAATTATAAATTCAAAATCACCTCATACTAAAATAGCTACAATGTCAAATTAGGCGTATAATTCAATTTTTAGAATATCTGTTTTGCAGTGATTATAATACGTTAAGCACAAGCCTAAAAAGGCATAAATAAGGCTGCTAGTTTTTAAGGAACAGAAAACTGTAAATGTTATCAGGAAAATTTAAAAATGAGAAAACACTAGGAAAGATAATAGTGTTACTTTTAATATTTTTGTTAGTATTAGTTATAACAAGGACGAAGTTACTCGTACGAATAACATATTTCTTTAAATTCGTCTTCGTATGTTTTTAAACTTATTTTGATTCATAATATAATCATTATACATATAATAAAGCAAACAAGCAAGTCTCAATATTTTCATCAAAGCCTGAAATAATTCAGTCTGTGGAATTTACTAAACACAACACCGTTTTTATAAATCTCGTCAAAGAAGTTCTCACGTTCGCAAATATTTTGCTTGAAGGTTATTTATATAATACTTTATTATCCTAAGACTTGCACAATTTTGATATATTATTAAAGACGATATTGTATTGGATTTTTAAAATTTGCAAGTATTGTATATACATCCGCTTTGTACCAGAGATTTTTCATGCAGGTTTATGACGTGTAGTGTACTATAAATATATATATAAACTCATTTGCAAAAAAAACGGGCACCTAAGCAATGAACCATTTTAAATGTTAATATTGCTTTGTTTGATAATTATAAGTAGTTTTATCCTCAAAATTTGGTAAATTAATAAGAAAATAATCGTTTTCATGAGTATTTCATAAAATTTTGATACAATTTATGGGAAATAATGCTAAACCTCACTAGTAGTGTATGTTCGCTAGTAGTGCATATGCTCATGAAGTAAAAATTAAAAAGTTTTTTTTGTTTGTTTTTCTTTAATAAAGTAAAAGCAGATAAATGTTTAGTATTGAGTGTGGACCTCTCTAGCTAAAATTACAGCTTGAATTCGTCTGGGCATGCTAACGAGTATGTCCCGGATACTTGCTTGCGGAACACGTTCCCACTCCGCAGTAATCACATTCTTCAGCTCTCTGATGGTCTGCGGAGCCGGTTGTACTGATCTCACACGCCGTTTCAGAACGTCACAGACATGCTCTATGGGATTGAGGTCGGGACTTCGAGCTGGCCAATCCAAACGACGAATGCCGACCTCTTGCACATACGCTTTAACATCGCGAGATCGGTGGGCGCGAGCATTGTTGTCCATAAAAATCGAGTCTTCACCTAGAGCGGATAATGCGGGTTGTGCATGAGGAATTAGAACTTCCGTTATGTATCGATGCCCAGTCAGTGAGCCGTTTTCAATGAAGACTAACTCTGTACGATCCATTGAATTTATTCCTGCCCAAAACATAACAGAGCCCTCACCATAAGGTGTGATTTCTTCGAATCATGCCTCTGCAAAGCGTTCTCCTTGTCTTCTTAGCACTCGCCGACGTCGATCTTCACCGAACAGAGATATCCTGGCTTCATCAGGGAACAAAACCCTATTCCAATTTTCTTGAGTCCATGATTCACATTTTCTAGCGAACCTAAGCCTGCGAACTCGGTGCTCACGGAGTAATTTTGGGCCGTGGGCCGGGCGGTGACTGCGTATATTGGCAGCGAGAAGCCTCTTCCTGACCGTCCATAGACTAATATGCACATTTCTTACTTCTTGGAGGTTGTTCTTAAGATCCACATACGAAGATTTGCGATTTCTCAATGCGTGACTTACAAGAAAACGATCATCCTGTGGTTGGGTACATGGTTTTCTTCCAGAACCAGGCCTTCTCTCGACGGAACCAGTCTCCTGATATCGCTGCCAGGTCCTTTGGACCGTCGAGCGACTAACATTTAGCCTCCTAGCCACGAAGCATTGGCTGAAACCCTCTTCAAGCAGCGCGATAATTTTGGTAGCTTTTACCACTTTATCTACCATTTTTGATACAGCCAAACAGTAATAAATAAAGCTTTGACAGTCAAGGATATGAAATTAATCGATGAAAATTGAATAAAAGTTATAAAAGTCGATGTTAACATCTGGAACTTCGCGCCAAAAATGTAGGATAAAAAGGGGTTTTCTGTAAAAATGAGCATCAAATGAAAATTTGAATTTAGAACGTACTTTTTTAAATACCACGGCATTTTTAAAACCGGCCAGTAACGTGTACAAACGATTAAAACCTTTTTTGTATTGTATCTTTTTAAAGATGAATGAAAATCAAAACCGCCCGTTTTTTTTGCAAATGAGTGTATAATGCAATAGATCCTTCAAAGGGGTTTGTACGTTTTGGCCCTAACATCAGCCGCCATTTTGATTTTTTTTTCAAAATGGCGGTGCACAATAAATGTCATTTATTTCGATAGCGAACACTTATACAAGCATAAAATGTTATTTAAGATATTTATGATGTTATGTTATAATATATATAACATAACATCATAAAGCGTCACGTTTCTGAGTTATTCAAAGATAAAAATGACAGTTGTTATAACGAAATTACTTATTTATTTCGTAGTTATTTCATGTTGTTTAAGTTTTTACTTTTAATCTGAATCAGACAAAGAAAGAAAATAAATATTTTAATACTAATAATAGATTTTGTTCCTTAATAACTTTTTAATACAATTCAGTATGGCAATCAGATATAAATGTGTTTAATTATAATGATTTGTTGTATTACCTATACCTTCATTTTGGTGAATAGCTCCGAAACGTGACGCTTTAGGATATCATGTTAGATAACATTTTTTGTTTGTATAAGTGTCCTCCATCTAAATTTATAACTTTCGTTGTGCACCGCGATTTTGAAAAAAAATAAAAATGGCGGCCGACGTTTAGGGCCACCCTCCATACAAAAATCTTCAAACCCCTTTAACTATGACTTAAAAGGCAAATGATGATACTGGAGGCAAATATCTTGGACTTCCCATAGACCACAAATTGAGCAGAATAATTTTCCAAATTATTGTCTTCATACTTCGATCTCTAACCTATCTACCAAGCGTGGAAACTTGTAAAACCCTTGTCTTCTGGAGAAGGCCATCTTTCGGCTGAGATGATGATGATAAGAATTCATTTCGACATGAGCTACCTATTATTGGCGTGCATGTAATATATATCGTACTATTACAATATAATAATTATAATTGCAAATAAATTAAACCTTCTCCCATTATTTTGATGTTAATTATTGGTAAACTGGGTCGACACGTACATTCAAAAGCTTTTCATACTCTACGATATAAAAATGGAAGGATCTCTATTACAACAATAGCTTTAGACATAAAGTAGCTCCAAACGTCGGTGTTGTCGATGTACAAAAACGCAAAACAGTTTTATTTTGTAATTGATTTTCGTAACACAGTTGATAAGTGCATTTAATGTAATATTTTACGTTATCTGATTCAGCTTTTTTTGAAAATACAACGCCATCAGAACATTTTTACTTTTACAGATTCTTTAAGCCTCGTTTTGGTATTAGTTTTTGAGAAGCGGTATCGGTAGCGAGAAATGTCAATAGTATTGTAAGTGGTATACGAATGGAATCGATAAAAAACCGATCATACGGGGTCAAAATACAAAAAAAACCCGCTGTAGAATTATTCTTCCTCTTTAATTAGTATCATCGGTTCCTTCATTTTCTCGAACATTGCAAATCGTCCATGGAAACATTATTAGACAATGGTGTTTTGTTTTGTATTCTGAGTTAAGTTTATATGTTTTGGTAATATTACCTGTACATATAACGTCGTAAACCTGCATGAAAATTTACTGGTACAAAGCGGATGTATGTACCTATTTATGTCACTTGACAATGTTGTGCACGTCTGTGATTAATTTAAACGCAGGTTTGTGTTTACTTAGTTAAAGTACTGGGTAAAAAAGCAAGACAAGAAAAACACGATTGATGGAGATGAATATGATGAAAAAATTGTGGTATTGCTTTATCCCTATTACTTTATCTATTGGTTTGATAAATAAACTTTAATGAGACAAAGTAACTTTGAACAGATACTTATATTCGTGTTAATGAAAATAATGTACCTATAGATCGAATAGGAGTGTTCATGAAATAGATTTTTCTTACTATTTCTGTTATGAATCAGATCTTCACTGATTGATTGTTATAATGATATTTGCTAAATTTAAAAGGCTTTATTATGTTATTTCTGAGTAGATGCTTGTTTTCACTTGAATATATTGTTCATTATCTATGGGAGTAGCTAATATTTTAAACACAGTGAACGGCATATCAATCTCCCCTATCAAAGAAGAATGATAAGTCCCAATGAATTGGACATTTAATAAGTTGCCTGTTCGATAAATTACAGCGACATCAGTGTTGCAATAAATTTGTGAAAACTTGGCAAAGAGTACTTCCGTATATAAAACAATATGTGTAAAGTGTAGAGAATAATAACACCAACCCGTCATACTCAAGAGTTACGTGGCCACTGCTGATACTGGAGGTAATCATCTGGTGACAATGATACTACATCATGGCCTACGGGCCATAAAATGGGCCACAGCGTTTTTCGAGTTACGTTTTATTAGTGCAATCATTAACCCCTACCAAAAAGTTAGATTATAGCAAAACCTCCTATTTTGAGGGAGGCTCCCGTCAAACAAAAGACGTCTTTCGACAGAGATGATGATGATATTTGTAGTTGTTTCGTAGAAACTAAGTTGAAATGTAAAAACGTTCTCTTTGCCTTTATAAGGCACTATTAACGATCTAAATGCTATAGGATGCGACGCCATAGAGTTGATGGTATCTATTTAATAGTCCTTCTGTGGCCTTGCAAGGCTGTCATTCTATTGTTGCCTAACTTAACATAGCTGTCGACTCGAGTAATTGCACATCTCATTGTCCTGCAAGGGCTTATTTTATGTCATGTTTATGCACAGTTGTCGTCGTATTGTTCTTAAATTATAATCAGGAGCACTATTTTTTTCTCAATCGTATGATGTTTTGATAATAAAGCACCGGCAAATTTAACACTTCTAAAATAGATGGGAGAATCTACTAAAAATTGTAATATTTTGCCAATTACGTCAAATTGATACGTTTGAAAAGCTTCTTGAGATGAGAACATCATAAATACAATTATCTTAAATTGAACAATATAAAAATATATTTTTTCTTTATATTAACGGTATAATTTATATTTCAGATATAGTGGCCTATGTTTAACACTTCACTTTCTATGCTTATGCCAGATACTGATAGGTTTCGGTTTAACTTAACATTCTAATGCGTGTTAGGCTTATTTAGGTCGCATGAAAGGAGGAAAATGGAGACGATGGTGTGCTTTCTCAAAACAAAAATCAAGTGTACTTAATAATTTTTTGTTTAACATTTTTTTTCCTATTGGATTCCTTCAATAGATAATAACGAGGAAAACTATGCGCATCGTATTTCTCGATTTACTTAAGTACAAAAATATTGAGGATTTTTAGACTTTTTGTGTTATTTGTAAAACTTACTTGATAACTTTATATTATTATTTATACGAGTATTTAATATGTATTGTTCACTTATATTAACATAAATAAATAACAATATTTTATTATAGAATGGAGGACATTTTGATAACTTTTAAAAGAAGTATTTAAAGCTATCTTGAGGGCTTTATTCTGTATTATTTGAAGTACTTTATAGTTAAACAACCACTTAATATTCCAGTTAGGACATGTCTCGTAATACAATGTCTGACAAGCGTTGAATAATTTTGTACTTGGTTTTAGGGCTAAGATTGTTTAGCGATTCCATATGCTGCTTAAAGCACCAAGCGTCTGCGCAGCCTTGATACGTAAATTGGCTAATTGGCTACGTGCTTTGACCAGGTCAGCTTTTTAACTATCGTGACAATAAGATAATTTAGTGAGGTATGCCAGGGCATACCCTGATAAGATCACTTGAGGATAATAATCAAATTTTAATAAATCTTAAAGCGGGTTACGTTTTCTTGTAAACATAATATTTTCTGTTTAAAAGGCGTTTCGCTATAATTTCCATTTAATAAAATAACTTTTCATAACATCAATGGTGCACCGTAACCGACATAGGGAAAGATTGTGGTCTTAATGATATAAGAGGCAGTATCATCAGCAAAATAAACGCAGATCGTGGGCGGTTGTGATGATATATCGATCGAGAATATTAATAAGAATAAATAAGGGCCTGAAATGGATCCGTGTGGTACGCCAACAGGGATATTCTGTTGCAATGATTTAGTATCTTCAATATGCAATTGTAATCCACGGTCTTTAAGATATGATTGGCTAAGTTTTAACAGGCAAATCAGTAAACTGGCTTTAAAGGATTGAAAAGAGCCCTTCGTGCCAAACGGTGTCCAATGCCTTTTCGATGTCTATAATGTGTTCAGTAACTCTAACAAGCGGTTGTGTGGTGGAATGAGAAGAACGAAAACCAAATTACTTATGAATGAGAACGTTCTTTCAATAGGCGAATTAGAAAGTGTATTCAAAAAGTTTACCCGGAGATGGCAAGTGACAGATTGGAAGATAGTCAGTGAAGAATGTAGCATCCTTGCCTTCTTTAAGGCAATGACTTTAGAAGTATTCCAAGTGGTTGGAAAAGATCGCAAGAAAAGACAATTATCCAAGATCTTAGTGAGGTAAACTAGTCCTCTTTGCGATCCATCATCTGCGAGTCTTCAGCAAACTTCAACGAATTTCAGCTGGACTAATAATTTAAAACAATTCAGAACTTATAGGATAATTGTTAAGTGTTGATAAGTATTTTCAAATTTCAGACTCAACAGTTTCGTCTAAGTGCTTACTCTTCAAGTCGTCCAAGTGTTAGATTATCACTGTTGTTCAAAGCTGGTAGTTAAAACACATCGGGATGGTTAAGAGGAAGAAATACGATGGAATTCAATATTATAAGCTGGAATATTTCCATGATTCTGAGGTCGGATTGTTAACCTTGTACAACCTTTTCTACCAAAAAATATCATAAATATCAAATATCAAGATATTGTCTGATTTCAAATTTTATGCGATCACACAGTTGAATAAAGTAAGTGCCAAAATATATGACGAAACCCATATGTGAGTTAAAATTATTTTTACATTCCGTATATATTCTAATATGATGAGGATTTTAACGTCAAATTTAAAAGTTAAAAATTATTTACAATAGTGACCGATGAATCTCTATTTTTGAATTGTAATGTGTAGGTCGTAAAAGGTTGTATTTCTTCGGGCGAGTTGAAGTCTGTGGCGTTAGGAATTTGTGGTTATCTAGTATTTAAGCGTAGCACTTCCAGTTTGCATCTTGGTAACAGAATAGCTTAGGTTTGGAATAACGGTCCAACAGTCTACTAATACTTAGATATATGGAAAAATGATAAGACGGCAAGACCACAACAGCGTCCAGTTCGCTGACAATGTGAATTAGTAAAATCAGACTACAAATCCTGATTTGACTCTCTTTGCTTTATATTTGCCTTTTTTGACGAAAAATAGTTGACCTGAGTTAGAGTACTAGAATAATGAATCGTATAATCATTAATTATCATGTGACGAAATTTTAAGTTTAATTAACTAGGTTAATAAAACTGCTATGCCAGTAGGTAGCTATGACTTTTAGTAAAATGTTAAAATCACTGTGTAAAAGTTGGAAGATTAATTGTAATTATAATACTACCCCAAAGAAAACTAATGTCGATAACTTTAAATTTGTTCTTAAAGGAAATTTAATAAGATAATGTTTAATATTCTTGCTGGCAAGCAAAGTCACTCCTTGTACACTTACACTATGTAGTTTATCCTAACAGTAGCATGTAATGTCGAGTGTATCAATTAAGATATCGTTAGTTAGACGAGTTCACCAATTGTTATACTATCATCCGGTACGGTGCGTAACTTTAAGTCAAATAACTCATGAATAAGACCGCGTAGACAGTCAGCGTTCCACCAGAGAAGCTTAATTATGGGTTTCTTGCAGATAATTTGCAAAACGCGTAAACATTAGCATAACTTTCTCCAATGAAGAGGCACACGCCATGAATCGGTGTAACACACCACTTAAAATGTTTATGATTTTAAGCTTTTTTAAACTGGTTCGTCCGTTGTGATAACATAGTTTTTACTTGGCGGTTAGCCATATTAGAATTTGAATGTGAAGCAGTGACTACTGCCCAAGATCGAGTATTGTTAGTAGTTGTATTATTGGAAGTGAATTAAACTTAAATTCACTAAGCTGCTTGGGTATACATTAAGCGACTTTTGGTGTTTTCGTGTTCCTAAGGTGTGAAAATACACATGAGCATTTGCAGTGGTCGTGCCACTGTCGTGTGCGCTAGTGAGGCAGTCCCTATCGATGATGAACGACAGTAATGCAGCGACACTATCGCCACGTCATGCCATTGACGCTTACTCCGAAGATCCCCATGCATTGCCGTAGTGCATAATACTATCGCTCTTTCCCTGCGATAGTGTAGCTGCGTCATTAACGCTGGAGCCGCGTTACTCGGAACTTCAACTAAAATGCTAGTTTGACAACCAATGCTAGAAACTATTGAAGTTCCCTCCGTGATTTCACACTAGAGACCAGTACTCTTATAGAAACTGCTATGTGATGCCTGATCATGAATTAACCTTTTTAGAAATTTGTCTGCTTGAAAGTTTGTCTCGAATAGATTTCGTAAGGATTGGACCCTTACGAAGTCTATTCGAGACTATGTATCTATCTCGGATTTCAATGAGAAAAATGGGATTAAAGTAAATAAAAAATATCTAAATCAACATGTATGTTCTATTTCGCCACCAACAGTATAAATAAAACATAAATATAATTTTTTGTAGTTGTTGTAAAGCGTAGGAATACAAAGTCTTATTACTGTCATCTAGAGAATATGATTACCTACTAAAAATGTCTTTACCGAGGCCGCCTAGAGAAAAAATCTTAGGAGCCGACTGCTAAGTGTTTAAAATTTATACGGTTTGACGCAAGAAAATAAAATGTCTGTTGAAAGAGGGATATTTCAATTGTCTGAAGTAAAAAAATTTAATCAATGCAACAGGTATATTCGTTGCTGTTATTGTTAACCTGATATGTTAGTATTATTGTTTACAAACTACTACCTGCTGCGTGTTGTGGAAAGGTTAAACAATGAAAGATGCTTATTAAAAATGTTGCCATAACAGTTCTTTGTCGCTTCGGTACAAGGAATAGCGCCATTCATGTATTCAGATCAGTTTTATTAATGGTTAATAATGTTAGTATCAAAAATGATTTCTGAACGTCTTTGGCTTTATAGAGATGAGGTATATTATCTAACACTAAGTAAGTCTTTTTACAACGATCTCCGAAACGTCTACGAAGTATAATTACTAGAAGCAAAACACCCTACTTTTGGAGGAAGCTCACGTCCAGAAACGCAACATGCAGTGCATTTGGACGTACTTTTCTGTAAGACGATGAAGTTGTTTAGGTGAATAAATTGTTACCGTACCACATTTATATGAATAATCAAGCAGGTCATTATAATTGTTAAATAGTAGCTAGGTACAGTCAAAGGGAGTAGGTACAAACCGTCAAAATAATTGCGCATTGGGGTGCGAATAAGCATTAATTTTATTTTTAATAAAGATTTTAAGGTTGAGAGTTCTTTCCTTTAGCCTGCCACGCCTGAAGAAAATATTGAGTACACTTTTAAAAAAAGTAATACTTTTTCTCGCCTTAAAATCGATAATAACGATTGTTCAGTTTATATTAAGTAGTTTCAATGGATACGGATTTTAGGACAGAAGTGCACATCTAGAAATGTATCCTTACACAAATGGATAGTCAATAACATTTATGTATTTATCGGTGTGGCAGATTGTATGAGTATACTCCGAAACTAAATTTATATAGTTTCTGTTATCATAACAGATTGGATGTTAAGAATTAAATAGGCATATAAAGTGTAAAGTTGACATTTCGAGAAAAAAATCCTTAGTTAGGATTCGAAGCCAGTTACAGAGTCACCAACAGATATTGAAATTGGCTGTAGTGATTTACCTAGTTCATAAAGAGAACTATATTGTTTGTTTCTATATAACAGATATAGTAAACGCTGCGTCACGTAAATAAATGGGCGCTAGTATAGAGCTATGAGAGTCTGTGGTGCCCCATGAAAAATTTTCAAGTATATTTTGCCTTCGATGAAGACAGAGCTGAAAAAATGTTGAAAACGAAGTTGGTATTCTTGTTTGAATTCTTGAATTTTGTACTGTAGTTTATTGCGCCAGAAAAAGTCGGACAACCAACAAACCATTTCTTACTGAAACTTGACATATATTTTGAAATAACTGACTGAAACCATTAATAGTCGCCGCAGTGTAGTTTTAAATTTTGTATATTTCAAATTACTCTATTAGTAGTTTTTCATATAATAAGATAAGAAAGAAATAAAGATAAAATAGAGTCAATAAATATTGGAGGAAAGGAAGTAACTTTAAACTGTCGCGAAAGGATCCAAGAGTTTGAGCCTTTCTGATATCCTCTGGTAGTGAGTTCCATAAACGGACAGCGTAAACAAAAAAAGGAATAGGAAAAGAAGTCGGTAGAGGGCCTTGGAACTTCCAGGGAAAGGTTGATTGCCGAACGCAAACTACACTGCGAGGTTGAGGAGCGAAAAGAGAAACAGGTTTTTAGGTAGGGTGGAGAGGACGGCAAAAAAAGTATGGAAGAAAGGAGTGAAAGAACATGTAAGTCCTTGCGCCGGCGAATAGCGAGCCAGTTCAGTTTAAAACGGAAGTGTGAAGGTCATACTTACGAAGACTGAAAATAAATCTGATACAGACATTCTGGAGTCGCTCAAGTTTATTGAGTAACTCTTCCGACAGATCAGGGTAACAGACATCAGCGTAGTCAATAATTGATAGAAGGAGAGATTGTGCTAGATTAGTTTTTGTCCTAATAGGCAGAAAATTACGGAGCCGATTAAGCGTAAGTAAGCGTAGAGTGCGTCTTTCCAGGAATTAAGAAAGGTGCTCGTTCTAATAGATGTATTAAGGAATGGGTGATAACAGAAACGAGGACGTCAAGGATTAAAAGGATCATTTTGCGGCTAATTGCATCAGTATCTACAGCGTCGGATTTAATTGACAGAATCGTTCTCTTTACATCACAGCTTGCAACTTGATGAAATACTAGAGGAGCAGACTCTTGAGTTTAAGTTTCTAAAAAAAATTTTTACAATTAGAAATAATGATGATCGTAGAAATAAATAAATTAGAAACACATAATTTTTCGTTATCAATGTTTTTTCAAAGACTAGAACTGTAGTTTAATTTATCTACAAATGTTCATGTCTCCTTAATATTTTGTTTTACGTATACATTTTAAATATCATTTTACTGTTCCATTTTAAATACCAAATCTGTAGGTATAAACATTTGGTGTTAAATATAAACCAGTTACCTCGCTTAATAAATTGCCTAGCCAATTATTCTTTATTTAAATGCCATTTCATTACTTGTCTTGTTTTATTATTATACTGTCTGTATCTCAAAGCAACGATTATGTTTATTTATAACTAGTAAAACACAAGAGAGTATTTAGTGGCAAGTGTTAACAATTTTGTTAAGTATAAGTATTCTCCATTCTCAAATATACTTATTTTCAAGGCGATTAGCTGAACTTACATAATATGTTGATGTTCCACAGCGCCATCTGGAGGCTAAACATAACAAAACTTTGAACAAAGAACCTTCGCGGGCGTATGCAAAATTTATCACTAAAATTTCATAACCAACGAATTAATGGCTTAGTAACGCAGAGGCAAAACATACGTAATATTTTTTATATAAAAGCTGATTGATAAGTTTTTTGCGGCCATACTTTTTGTCAGTGACTGGCAAAAAAGTTTGTGACGATTGAAAAGAACTTAATTTAGTAAGCATATGAGAATAAAATTAATTTTAATTTAACTTTAGGAGCACTGTTTCAAATAAATAATTCTTAGAAAATTTTATAAATCAAGAAAATATTTAATCCACATTATCGGTGGAATTTTGTAACATGAACTGACCACAACTTAATTTTAACAAAACGATAATAAATTTGACTTTCTGGGTTTTGTGTATTATGATGAAAGATTTCAATATTATCCAGTCCCAGAGTTCCAGAAGGGGCAGATATTTGTGGGATAAATAGGATCATTTGTACCTGAGCCATGGGTATTTTAATATATTTCTAATTATATTAATTATTTACGTATAATATATGAATGTCTATCCGTTACCCTAGTTTTTTTAACACAAGCCTTGAAGTGCTTGGGCTAGGTTAATTGGTGTGATTGTAAGAAATATCATTATTATTATAATAGAAAAATACTAGAAAAATCGACTCGGGTCACAAGTGAATTCTCAGGTGGGAATCGAACCCGCAACCTTTGGAAATCCGGTCCAATGCTCTCCCAGTTGAGCTACCGAGCCTTGTGAACACTCGTCGAAATTTTCTAATACCTTCCTGGTTTTACGCTGTAGGCCAGCGTTGTTTCATCAATGAGAGGAACATACTCTCGTATTCGAAAGAAACATTTTTACAAATGTTTGGTCAATCGATTAAGATGAAACAGCCATTTTAGTTTTATAATTTTCCTCAGGCGGGAATACACTTGTGACCCGGTCACAAGTGAATTCCCGCCTCAGAATTCACTTGTGACCCGAGTCGACTTTTTCTAGTATTTTTCTATTATAATAATTTATCTTATAAGATCGCATTGAAAATGCATAAAATATATAAAAATTATAAAAATATCATTATTAATAATCTTTTCATTATATTTTTCCATATGAGTTTCTGATCCTATTTCCTTGAAAAAATATTACATTTTTTTTTTACTTACAATATTCGACTAGTCTTCAAAAAGTTACTCATCATTCGTAAGTACGATTTGCTGACCACGATACAATTCGAAGTTGAGACTGAAAGACTAAAATAAAATAAAAAGATAAATATGCAAAGTATATCTTTATGAAGTTACCCAAAAGCTTGTACCTTATTTTTCTGTTTTATTTATACAAACTGGATATGATACGGGTTTCAGTTTAAATAATCTCTAATGAGTAATAGAGAACTTGGAATAAAAGATTCTTATTATATATTTCGTTATTTAATAATTTTATTGCTTGATTTTTTATATCTAAAATAATTTTATGAGATTCAATTTCATTTGCCTAAGGTATCAGACGAGTCTCAAATCCGTAAGCTCTCGCTACCTGGGTAAGTATTCTTGTTAGGATCTACTTCTGAGGGATCCTATATGCCAAAGTTTTAAATTGGCTGCCAATCAACCAACGTGGTTATTTAGATTTAGCTGCAATTAAATCCTGCAGCCTGTTAGTATATTATGTAATACGATCCTGTATTCTAATACTGTATTTAGAATATCGATAGAGAATTAATTTAAATAAAAATATAACACTAAAAACGGGTGTCTAGATTAGCATAACGTCAGTTGAAAAAACTGCTGCTGCTTGTCAAGTATCAAGCCTTCTAGGGTTATTTTAGAAGGCTAGGCTTACTTTTACTCGATCTAAGAATATTCCTGAGACTTTGCTTGTCCGTATTTAAGTATCGTAATAAATTCCATCAGGTGCAGGACACACACAAAATTAACACCCGACACAAAACAAGATTATATTTGTCTCCTTCACGTATTTAAATTTATTTATTTATTTATTTATTATTTATTTATTAAATTTAAATGTATTTAAATGTTAAACTGCAGCCCATATTACATGGCAATAAAGATCTTCAATAAGTTACCACCGACAATACAAAATGACCAATATTTTAATTATTTTAATAACAAATTAAAAAAAAACTTATTCAAAAATGCTTTTATTCTGTGAAAGACTACCTTGACATCAAGTATGTATATTTTATTAAATGTATTGTATTGTAAATTTTATTGTGAAATGTTAATTTATTCTCATATAATTGCTTAATCTTTAATATTTCAGTTAATTTTAATAATCTACTTAATTTGCCATACCTGTACAAGGTGACTAAGTTATAAGTACTTTCGTTAATACTGAGAACTAAATGTTACACTTAGTAAGCAAATAAAAGTTTGAAGTTTGTTTGTTGGAGACTATGCTTTTCGCGAATACTATTTGGTTATACACCCTGTATTTGCAGCCGTCATTTATCTCACATTGAGCAGATTTGTGACGAGGTCGTCCGTTGTAATTACGAAGAATATAAAAGTGAATGGATTTGCGGCTTTTTGAGAATAGACACCAAGTTATTTTAGTACTATTGAGCGTCGTTGTCTAGGTCCACACAGTCAAAAGTGTCTGTAGGCACCTAATTCTTAAGTTCAATGTGACTACTGACTTGTATCATTTAATTAATTTCAAATAACTAACATACGAATGTAATAAAACTTTAAGTACCAAAATTATATTTTCATATAGATCTTGCAGTTATATGTATGTACATACATGACAATAAAACAATACTGGACTACTGTTTAAAATAATACAATACTGGATGAATGAAAGGTGCAAAGCAAATGATAAAAACAAATAGACTCATTCAGTTCTAACATATTGAAACGTAATCGTAAATATTGAAATGAAGCCACTTTTAACCGATAAATTAGCTCTTTGATATTGTTTTTTAATTTCATCCTAAGGATTTGACTCTTTAAAAGAGTCAAATCCACGAATCATGAATGGATCCACAGGATTACCAAGGTAATGGTCGTTACAAGTGTGTTAATTACACGATTTGTTGTTTATTAGGATACTTTCCTAACTAGTTACTACTAAGTTATTAATTAATTAATTAGATTTTTTTATTTCATTTACTTATTTTGCCATCTCTGCATATAAAAGTCTACGATCAATTTAGAAATAGGTAAGCCCTTCCGTTAAGAACTGGCGGACTAAATTCGGATCGTAATTTTTTTATGTAATTAAATCCTTTGGCTGCTTCTCTCTTCCGCCCCTGGCAGGCAGGTTGTGGATCGCGGTAAAAGACCATAATATGAACACTGCTGTCCGATTTGTGATCTACGTGACTCCAGTCTCTTTGAGCGACTTTTACGACACTGTTGAGTGTAATATGTTAGGTTCATTTTACTTTGCCAGATACCACACGGCGTTATTTTCATATCATACGTTTTAATTTTTTTCGCCAAAATCAGATAAAGACCTTGATTCATAAAATAATATTTAAAATCCAGATTGATTGATGACAATGCGTTGCTATTCAGCGTCAGGTGAATTGTGTATACGCCTTCACAAAACTAGTGACGTCATATGACGCATGTCTATCAGCCGGCAGACCGGAATGATCGGGTCAATCAATGCCGAGTCATTGTCATTTTAAAACATGTTTTTATTTAGTTCAACTGCATAAACGTGCTGTGTACATTTGGTTTGAAGCACGCTTTTGATTTGTTCAGTTGCCATTATCTCTTTAATGAGCAAAAACCCTAAACCTTCTTCTTAAATCAGACGTGATCAATTAAATCTAAATCTACAAAGCGCATGCAATATTTTATTTGTCTGTAAATAATTAGAATAGCACGAGCTATTTTGTCTGATCGGTATCGAGTCCTTCGTTGTAGTCACGACAATACTTTCAATAGATCATCATGATTCAAATGTAATTAAAAGATGTGAAAAAGTGGTCCACACTAGATTAGTTGTAAGGACATGATTATTTCAGATTTACTTAATTTTTATCAAAAACAACACAAATTCGTAATCTGTTTTTACAAACAACATTTGAAATGATTATAAATAGAAAAACTACAAACTACTAGTTTAATATAACTATGTATATTTCTCAAAAAAGGTTTATTTCATCTAGTTCACATTCTGCAAAGTATTATTCCGTAATTGTTTATTTTTGTTAATTTATTGATTAAAAATATAAATAGATCTTATTATTTCTTGTTTGTATTTAAAACTAATGATAATTGTTTAAATTAATAAATAACAGACTGAGATGTTGTTATATGAAACGTTTTTTCTTTGTTAAAATAAAACAACAAATACAATCGGTCAAATATCCAAACTTAAAATACGTGAATTTCTGCGATTCAATATTCCTCGTGATGAATTATGAATGTAAACGTAATAGCCATACTGCTGTTATCGCACAGTTTTCAATTCAATTTCCTTGTTTTTCGTTTCAAATATTTGCTGTTCAATACAAGAACAATACAAAAGCTTTCGTTAATAGTAATTATAATCAACTTATATGACTCTAAAATGATATTGTTTATAAAGATGTTTTAGTGTTCCATAGACAAAGAATAATCTAGTATTATTAATAAGGCAAACATCAACGCGCCATCTTTTTTTAAAAGTAAGAATGATTGGTTTACCTGATAAATTGGATTTGCTACTTTGATGGCAAATCTTAATTACAGAACATGATTTCTTTAATTTTTTTAACGATTGGTACTGTAGGAAATCTTTCAGTGCTTATAGCCTGTTCGTGTTGTATCTTACTTTAAGAGACTTACTCACTCGCATAATATTGATACAAGTTAAATGCATATTTTCAAATGATTAAATTCCACTACGAATACCTTAGAACAAAGTTATGGAAAAAATTAGTCCGTGACTTTGTGAGAAATGACGATAGGCCAATGTGATAAACCATTGTGTCTGGGTAAAGTTAATTCTGCCTAACCGTACGCGACGATTACTCTAAATACGTAGACAATCATGAAATGATTACAGCGTCCGGTTTATAGTGTATTTACCAATCAAACAAAAGTACAAAACACATTGTACGAAATATGAAGTTAACATACAATTACAGTATTATTGATCAAGTCTGTTGTTACAGTGCTGTCTTTTGAATAAAATCAAATATGAAAATAATGAGAATTTATTTTCTTTCAGGTATCTACTAAGCTACCATGACGGCTGATCTGAAAACATTAGAAAGTAACAAACCTATTGAAAATAAACTGAATGGCGAAGACTTAAATAGAATGAACGTTATTAAAAATAGTTTTAGAAAAGAAAAACTAAATAAAGAGCCAGAAAGTATGAAAAAGGATGATGATTGGAAAGAGTTGGACATATTTCAAAAAACACGGCGGATGATTTCCATGATAACAGTAGAACCAATTTTGGCATGTTATGTTATGCCGTCCGTCCTATCAGCTTTAGCAACACAAAATTTATATTTAGAAAAAGCTTGTCGTGTCAATTTAGCTTTCGATCATCATGTATGTGATGCTTTGACAAGAAGAGAAACGACGAATTACACTTACGAAGAAGAAGCTGTGCAAAGATTAGTAGCTTCTGTAGCTGGCTGGAAAACAGTGTTACAATCATTTTTACCTTGTGGAATACTAATATTTTTGGGAGCGTACAGCGACAGGGTCGGTCAAAGAAAATTTTGCATGCTTCTACCAATTATTGGAGAATTTTTGACGAGTATTGGTTTGATCGCTAATACATACTTCTTTCATGAATTACCAGTCGAAGTGGCCGCTGTAACTGAAGCTATATTTCCTGCACTAACAGGAGGCTGGTTTACAATGTTTATGGGGGTGTTTAGTTATATCGCCGACGTCACAACAGAAGAGCAGAGGACGTTGAGGATTGGTGTTGTAAACCTTTTTTACTCATTAGGAGTGCCTGTCGGTGCGGCTTTAAGTGGGATATTGGTGCGAAAGATTGGTTTATACGGCGTGTTTTCTTTGAGTGCATCTCTGTATATATTGAGTTTCTTTTATGGATTCTACAGGATAAAAGAAGTAAAGCGTCCTGAATTGAATACGGTGAGTTAATTTTTACGTTATTAATATGCTAAAGTATGAGAAAATCGTTGCGGACACTCGTAATTCTCCATCATGACATACCTAGTCAAGATTCAGAATTACAGATTGTGTGGTCGAACTTTTTATGCCATGTATTAAAAATATTTTTCATATAGCCGAATTGTTGTCGCTAAGGGATTTCTCTTAGAGTTTGATCCATTATTATCCCAAAATATGTTTATGTACTAAATAAAGAGCCA
Source organism: Calamotropha paludella (assembly GCA_927399485.1). Taxonomy (NCBI): domain Eukaryota; kingdom Metazoa; phylum Arthropoda; class Insecta; order Lepidoptera; family Crambidae; genus Calamotropha; species Calamotropha paludella. The sequence goes on along the minus strand of OV656815.1, from coordinate 11,312,629 downwards.
GCAATAATTTAAGTGCAAAAGAAGCGTCATACATGTTATTTTCACATAGGGTTTGAAGAAAACCCATTATAATAATTTTGTTTTTATAAATGACTTAAAACTTTTTTTCTCTATAACTACACTTGAGAATGTTATGGTTTCTTTTTTCTATTTATGGTCGACGATCAAATATGTTACTTGAAATTTATAATTTGTTCATTTTTTATTTAATACGAAAATAATGGTATTGCATAATTATATTCACGTGATAAATAACTAGGTATTAGATAATTATGAAATACCTTGGCAAAAAGACAGAATTAAACGGTTCGTTGAACTAAATAAGAGGTTGTCTGTTTAAACCGATTACTAGATCGATAAGATGGCATTTACGGTCCATTTCATGCCTTCCATCTAATTAAATAACGGTGACACTAAGCTATGAATATTGTTAAATAAATATCAAAGGCAGCATTGTTTTCTATTAGGAAGATATTGATGTCTATTAAATTATAATTAGCTCACGAAGTAATTAGTGGCACGAGAGCTTTGAACAGTCGATGTAATTATTTATTTCTATGATCATCACATTGATTCTGTGAACGTATGTACCTGTATAGATATTCAGTTTTGTTTTTATGAATTAAAATTTAAGACATAAGCCTACAAATATCATAAAGCATCTGTATTCGGCCTACTGTTTGATAAATGTTTGTGTGAAAAGTAAGTTTAGGGACTACTTAATGTAATAGTAAATAAATTAAATAAATAAAATAATCATAAATAGTGTTATATTTTTGTTACGTATGCTAGCTACCGGTTGGTTATTAAATAAACAATCGACGATCAATTGAACGTAGTAATATTTTCCATGACCAAAAAAGTTGTAGGAAGTATTGGAAATAACAAATTAAAGATTGAAATTGTCCCGGAAGACATGACGTTAGTGGAGTAGCAATAGGTACCAATTAATTGTTATTAGGTATAACTGTCAAACATAATTTCACACTGACAAGTTTTGTTTTGCGTTTACGCTTTGGAAGTTCGATATAGTCATTTATTAAAAAAAATATTTACTAACGTTTATTATTAAAAAAAAAACAAACATAACATTCTGAAAGTAAATAAAAGTTTAAATAAAATAAAACACAAATAGAAGAACTTGGGTCATGGCTACATAAAAAAATTATAAGCGTTTATGCCGTATCACGTTTTATTCAAATATAAAAGTCGGAATATTTTAAAAAGACATGATTATGATGACAATAGTGTCATACAAGACATTTTCGATTTTTTTAATATAAGAAACAAAAATAATATATATTTTCTGTTACCAAGGAAAACTATTTAACTAGTTATTGAAAAATGCTTTAAACTCATACAAGAATGGATTCATTTCGTTGCATAGTTTATGGTCTGGGAAACAATTGAACATCATATTAGCGGATGAAGAAACATTTAAATGCCATAATTTAAAAAATATAATTGACATAATGGCAACACTACTATTGTGTACACCTATTTACAAATGAAACTATTTATTTAGTCACGTTTTGCCTATTTAAGTATCTATTTTTGACGTGATAACGTCTTATAAATTGGTTGCGGCTGGGAGTCACTTATGAAAAAGTGTAACGCTCGGTAACGTTACGATGAGTCACCGAACGAGAGAGAGGCCCGCCGAATGCCTTGCGTCTCTCTCCCACTCAACTATGATCGGTCTGCCGCGCGCATTGTGCAATTTAATTATATTCATATCAATAAATATTCTACCGAGAAAAAGACGTTGTCACGTAAAATCTTCGCCCGTAAAACCGACTTTACAGGCAAAAAAAAAAAAAAAAAGAAACCGACTTTTTGCTATAGTATTATCGTTATTTTTAGTTCTGATCATAGGTACTTTAATTATGTAAGATAAAAAGAAAATACCTTTTGTTCAATTTAAACATGCGTGTGGCGTCAACAGCTACGCCTTGTACCGGAGAGACGCAAGAAACACGGCGAGAGTTGTTTCTTCTCCGTTTTGTTATGTGTTAGTTGTGTTACATTACATATTGTTCTTCTTCTTCCAAGACGTATAAGAAAAATTAAATATTTTAATAAATGGATTTTATACAGTATTTTTTACAAAAATGAAATAAAAACAAGGCTATTAACACATATTTTTGTCTTTTAAATAATCACCGATACGTTAAAAGTCTTTTTTCATAAGTGTTTTTCTAACACTTTTGAAGCTTTTCAAAGGGTAGTTCAGTGCGCTTTTGTGTAATTTAATTATGTTATATAAATAGTAAAACCTCTACTCAAACACGCCCCATTTAATTTTGAAGCCTGGAACTTGGAACGGCTTAATTTTTGTTTCTAATATTAATTGTTTAACCATCGCTAATTTTTTCCGTAAAAAGATAATATTTTCATTGGTATTCTACCAAGACATATAAGTAAAATTTACTACTTAAATGGACGGATTTTATACAGTATTTTTTAGTATTTTATTTTCATTTTTGAGTTGTTGAAGAGAATATCTAGTTCGCAATTTGACCTTTATGACGCCTCACCATTTAATCTTATATATTTACTAGCCGCCCGTCCCGGCTTCGCACGGGTGGATAAAATTCTTTAATTTTTTTCTACTATCAAATATATTTCCGTTAGCGCCATCTAGCGTCCGGTAGACGAACTACTTGCGGTTAACGCGTTGCTATGGTAACGTTATTGATACAATGGAAAAAGAGCGGGAAAAGGAGCGGACAGACAAACACACAAACCACTGTGATCTTAGATTATAGATTCTAACAAGACGTAATAAGTTAAATTTGCTATTTAAATGGACGGATTTAATACAGCATTTTTAGTATTATTTTCTTACCACGTTTTTCTTATCTCACTTTTCTTATTTGTTTGTCTGTCCGGGCAAAATCTTGCAACTTAAATTTGAGGCACTTTCCGATAAGCTAGAAAGCTGAAACTTTCAGGATAGTTCAGAACCCGATGACAATGCACTCTAAAGCAACTTTCAACTTTCCAGATGCACTTTCAGGTCAAATTTCGACAACTTTCGGCCACTTTCGCTTTTATATGAGACTTTATGTCACTTCTTTCTCTCGATATGTTTGCTGCGTTCATGATTAATTAATGCAGTGTGTGATTATGATTTAATTCAGCAAACAACAAAAAAAACATACGAGAAAGCGAAAAAGAATAAAATAATTATACTAGATTTAAAAAATCTAAAAATCCCACGTTTTTCAATGTCCTAAAAAGAATAAAATAACCCTGCGGGGCAAAGCGAGGGGCCACTCAAAACGTGGGGGCGCATCTTTACAATAATCGGCATCAATGCATGTCATTCATCTCTTTAAAATCTCCTCTTAGTAATATGCGCCCCCACGTTTTGAGTGGCCCCTCGCTTTGCCCCGCAGGGTTATTTTATTCTTTTTAGGACATTGAAAAACGTGGGATTTTTAGATTTTTTAAATTTAAGTTGTTGAAGAAAATATCTAGTTCGCAATTTGACTTTTATGACGACCCCACCCTTTGTTGAAGAAATAGTTCCTATATCTCAAATATTAGCAGCTGAGCAGCGCTACAAGCTTATGTGTCCTCAGAATGTGTGAATTTTAGGGGTAGAGGACCAGAGAGATCGAAATTGAATATTTTGTTAAAACATGTAAAATTAGATTTGTACCCTCATGTTTTGTTTATTTCTACAATAATTTCCAAATTATACAGTTTTATATCTAACCTTAACGATAATAGAAAACACGGAAGAATCAGTGAAGGGAATAAATGGCATATAAAAATTACTTACAATTCTCTAAAATGTCCAATCGTGGCTCTGCAAGTAATAATAATAATATTTCTTAAATTCACACCAATAGCTTAGCCCAAAGTTAGCTCAGTACGGCTTGTGTTATGGACACTAAGGTACCGGATAGACATACATGCTACAAAGATATGTAATATTAATATATATAGATTCCCATGACTCAGGTACAAATGCTCGTATTCATCACACAAACATCTGCCCCTTCTGGGATTCGAACCCAGGACTGCTAGTGTGAAAGGCAGTATCGCTACCGTTGCACCAAACGGTCGTCGAAGCAAGAATTGTGTATTAAAGTATTCCCTACTTCCTTTGTATTTAAAATATCTAAAAGTATGTGCTGAATGTCGTCAACGTTATATAAGTTTCGCAATCAGAAAGACCTGATACTATTCACAAGAAAATCATAGTTATCATAGAATGGTAGTAACCAGAACGAATTCTGAGAGCAGTTAGGAATCGTCTATTAGAGTTAATATTGTTAAACCACGGAATCCATTATTTATATTCCCACCAATTAGCCTAGCTAGCCCAAGGTAAGCCATGTATGGCTTGTGTTATGGATGCTGGTTGCACTAACAAGCTCCTCGCTGTTTAAAATATTTATATTTACGAGATGTTATTTGATATTTAAGTTAATGAAATTCCGAAGTTAAAAGTTTGACAATTATTATAAAATCATTTGCGACCATACGAAACTTTATTATTTTATATATAAATTAATTAATAACAATACTTCCATAATTCACACTTACCTATTAGCCTAGCTCAAAATACTCACAGGGAGGGGTGTGTTGTACATACCAGGGTAAATGATAGACAAACACGAATCACTACATAGTATAAAACAAAGTCGCTTTCTCTGTCCCTATATCCCTATGTATGCTTGAATCTTTAAAACTACGCAACGGATTTTGATGCGGTTTTTTTTAATAGATAGAGTAATTCAAGAGGAAGGTTTATATGTATAATACATGCATAATATAGTAGAGCATTGCATCCGTGCGAAGCCGGGGCGGGTCGTAATAAATAAAACGAAAAACAATCTTCACAGAAATATATATGTTTATGCCCATGACAATGATTATATTCAGCACAAATTATTACTTGGATTATCTATCACAACATCTGATCCAACCAGTGGTCAAACTCGAGACAGTTTGGCTTCACTATTTTTCTCCCAACAGTTGAAAAAATTAAAATGAATTAAGTCACCAAGATTGTCTTGTTCATAAAACCTCCGTTTATTTCGAATTTGGTTATTATACTTTACAAGATACTTTGTAGACTTAAAGACTATCATTAATAATTTCGGCTTTCCATGATATATGATATAGATTTAAAAATTAGTAGCTTAAATTCGCGGTTCCAGCGATATACAATAACTATACTCAGTGATAACTATTTAACTACCTTTAAAACTATAAATATATTCCCATTATTTTGATTTCAAAACCTTCTGATATATATATTCAAATTATTATTTACTCGCGAGTTATTAAACTAGTTGTCACACAGTAGCAAAACAGGTTACTTGAGTTTGTCAACCCTACCAGACATTTTAAACCATTTGCGCAAATAGCTTATGGCGGCTAGACTGTATCTGGGATCCGTACTCTCAGCAACACTTTTGATATTGTTGGTACACCAACTATATTTATCGTCTTTAAAACAGATCACGATTCAACTTTTGTCCATATGCAGATACCTGGTGTTTTCTATGCAAATGTGTTCGCTTCTTTTTAGCTTCCGCATCGATCAATATAGGTACATAAAAAACACAGTTTAGTATGGACAAAAGATGAATTGTACAAGAAAGTGTGTTTTATTACCTCGTTATTCTACGAGCGTTTGTCTAACTTTATTAGATACTGAGAGCAACTGTAGTGAAATTAATTTATAGTCTTAAATTGAGCAACAAACAAAACTTACGCAATAATGAGAAACAAACAAAAACTTGTTGCCGTGAAATGGTCGATTTACCCGTACTTCATTAATTATGTAATAGGCCTCAAGTTCAAAGACTAAACCAACGATAGTTATTTAAGCGGAACAATAAAAAAAGGCCATCAACTTGACCCAGATTGGTGTCACACTCGGTTGAGAGGAAGGGCCTTGAAGAACCTTTTTGAAATATGCATCAACAAGTATAATTAAGAAGTGCACTTCCTCAGTGACTACTGTACCGATATATGGCAAACTTTAAAGTCCGATTTACGGTTGGATGTAGGTACTAGATGAGATCCTTATTTCAGATTTCTATATAGATCAATATGTTATATAATTGGAGCGAAGCTCTCATGGATCAGCTTCAATGGCGCAATGTCTGTTACGCCATAACTTCCCGAGTTCTTAACCGATTTTAATAGTTTTTGTGTAGAATCGAATCAACAGTTTTAGGACCAGATTGTGACCCGAACTCTGAAATTCGCAAAAAATCTCATCGAATCAAAAATATTTCTCCTTTTTTTAGGTATTACGCTCTGCTCCAATATATGGTCTAGCACCATATATTGGAGCGGAGCGTAATACCTAGGAGCACGTAGCTTTATGCTTAGTGACTGCATCGCCTAGTATGTTATATTTATTTTAAGGTTTCCTTTCAATCTGCTACTTTAACAATTCATATTGAAAAACTCTAAAGAAACAATCATTCGATTCTGTCTGATTTGAAATGCAAGACTCTGAATGCTAACTTATTTCGAATTCCTATATTAAGCTTTAATATATACTACGCTTTATTATTCAGTTTAAAATATTCTCTTATTTCGAATAATCAGTAGACGTCAAGAATAGACACAATAAAAAATATAAGAAGTTATTAATAAATCCATGCTCATCTATTACAGAAATCACCAAAAAATTGCTGTGAATGGCTTCGTGTATTCTTCGACATCCGTTTCGTGAAGGAAACCCTGATGGTAGCCTTCAAACGTGGTCCAAACAATAGGCGACTGCGGGTCATTATGCTTGTTGTGGTATTATGTGTTGTAATCGGGCCTATTTATGGTAAGTTTGCTAATATTTGTAAATTTTTTAGGATCCTAATTTTTTTTTCTAACAAGTATAAAAATTCCGAGGTTTTCGCTGCGATAGTATGTTATGTATGTCTCAACCTGAGATAAAATTAACTGCTGAAATAACACTTTTGCATATGTTCATACGAGGTGCGCTCACAACGAGCGCATCTGGCGAATGCTAAAAGCGAGTACAACCGTCCATTATTGAGGGAGGAAACGTAGCGATTGATTTCCGGCGCATAATAATTTGCATAATTTTTGTGATTTTCCAACAACTGTAAAATAAGTCCTAGCTGAAATATGCGTAGCAAGTACAAAATCAAACATTATCATATGCTATATATATATTAATGTGCACTTTTTGATACCTTTTTCTGATTTTTGTTCCCACATAAAATATAAAGTTCTTGATAAATTAGAGACGTTTTGAAAGTTTTTATTTTATATACTTATACTTGATTTCAGTTTTATTAGTCCATATATCTCATTGACATTTTATGAAAGTACATCTTTTCAAATATCTTTAGCCCTGCCCTAAAGGTTCTGATATCAGCCCTAAACATGCTATATTTAATTTACGAAGCCAAAAATAAGCACATTTAAATAATTGCTTAAAAGTACTAAAAATCGTTTATACTCGAATGGAAACTAACATGTTTTAGGGAATGAATTAAAATTGGCTGGTTAAAGTAATGGATATCCTATTTTTGAAAGATAACAATAGCTTGTCGTAAACTGTAAAACGTCAATTGCATTTTTACCCAAGTTCAGATATAGAATACAAACAATGTTCGACCTTGGCATTGGATTGTGGCTACCGAGCCTTTACGTTTTAGTTACGGCGACACAGCCACTTTCTAGTTCAGTTTCACTTTCCGTTGACTCCAACAGGTTTGGCAAAAGTAGGTATTGATGCGGATTTTCCTTCAAACAACACTGCAATGTCGACTTTTTAGTGTACATTACTGTTTTCCGACGCTCCAAATGTTCCAATGCTCTAAATGAATACTCGATTACTGGTGAACACAACTTGTTGTAATTTGTTAAACCCACATAATGTCAGTTGGGAGGTAATTGTATAGTATTACCGTATCGAGAACGTTCTGGATAAAATGTATGCAAACTTTTGCTTTTCATAACCGTGTGCGCTCTGAGAGTGTTCTTGTGTGCAGGATAAACTTGCAATTCCGTACGAAAATTTGAAATTCCGTGGGATTGGGGAGAAGGTATTTTATGTTATGAATGTATACACATTCTTAGTGGTTGTACTTTATCTCACTTTATGCAGGCTTTAAGCAGATAGCTATCAATCTCTATGCGTTCATTTGATTCGGTAACGATGGTAACGTATGCACTCAATGTAAGACGTTATATTATTATGTGTATTACCTGTATGTCTAAACACATCACAGTTACAAGCGTGAGATTACATACGTTCTAGTTATACAAGGCTTTTCATATGAAAAAAACGATAGAATAAATGACTATACAAAATGTTTACATAGGAATTTAGAAAGCTACATATATCTTTAACGTTAAGGATAGTAGTTAATACGGAAGTTTTAATTACCATCTTGACAGCTATTCTAGTTCTAGGGTCTAATGATGAAGCTGGTCAACTATTATATAATATAAATATCTATACCAATATATACTAAACAGTAAAAAATAAAAGATTTTTTACAACAAGATTTTATAAAATTGTCTCAAGCTTTCAAATAAAAGTTTGTATTAAAAAATATTTGATAATAAAATAAAGTTAAAAACCCATATAATCGAATTCCTCTTGTTAGTATTGGTGCAGCAACATTGATTGCTTGCTCTGTGCTGCATTTCTTTACTGCAATGAACGGTTTCGAACAATTTTGAAAATTGTTAACAATCATAGTTTTATTTCTATTATATGTTTTGAGAGATAAATTGATGCAGAACAATAATTGTAACCGAATCATAACATGTATAATTAAAGAGTTGACGAACTTTGACAAGAGTAACTCCCTCTATGTAACAATAGAATCGGAGCTTCTTTTGATAGGATTTTATTTCCATAACGTAACAAAAAAACAGAGGCAGGTAATATTCTCATCTATATTTATTTATAAAGGGAAAAATAAATTATTTAAATATAAATATACCAGGAATAAATTACTCGGCTCACAAGTTATTCTCAGGTGGGACTGTTTTGTAGCTCCTTTTACTTAAAATTAGGCAAAGTCGCAAGGAAGTAAGCAAATAACATTTCATTAGGTACAAATCAAAAGATTTTTTTTAACACACTGCGTTAAAGATTGCTAATACTTGATAATAATATTTCTATTTCGGATGATGACCAACTAAAAACAAGTTTCAAAACGGAGGAAATTACTATTATCACAGAAGTATTATTTAGAATATATTATAAGCAATCGGTTACATTACCTAAATGCTAACATTAAAATATCAGTTGATTTTGCTTAAGTGACCATAAACTTAATTTTTACCATCTCTATTTGGCTACGGAACATAAGAACGACAGCTAAACCATAGATACTTTCTTTTCCTTGAGGCTTACATTATTTGCATATTTAACTAATGTTAAGTAAAAAATTAAATCATTAATAACAAAGGATTAAAAATATAATGGAATTTCACTGGGATTAGGAGAGTTTAAAAACACGTGTATGTTGACATAACTAGTCATCTCAACATACATAGTCCATAAACTTATTATATAGGTGCATATCTTTATAATTTGATATTATTATGCACAAGAAAAGATATGTATATTTATATGAATAGCACAAATTTATATATAGCTCGACGGTCTGCATACAAGGTTAAGGCTACTCTCAATTGTCGGTAAGGGAAAAAACCATAGATTTTTTTCTTTATTTGTGGCTTGCACGATTTGTGCATTTAGCTAGTGTCAAGTAAGTATAATTGCAAGTTCTTGAGTAATTTGACTAATTTGATTTCTTAATTTGATGATCATGAATGAACAGTAAAATCTATTTTCCCCCAGCTTTCAGTAAATGTGTTGGGTTTTACTGAAACCTCCTCGTGGACTTTTTGAGAGAGTAGGAAAAGACAACTTCCGCTGCTTTGTTACACTAGCCCACACTCTTGTATGTTCACTAGCACGTAGTGCTTAAATCTATCATTATTAAGCACTAATATTCACAACAACACAAATTTAAACAAGAGAAACAAAACCACCAACGTGATGCTTCCCGCTCCCGCCAAAAAGTCAACAATAGGTTAAAAATACTAAAGCTCTGATATTATTATTTGTGTATGAAAATTTTTCTTTTCTTTCAGGTGAAATGTCTGTAATGTATTTGTTTACAAGATACCGCTTTAACTGGAACGAAGTCGACTTCAGTATGTTTTCAACGTATGCCATGTGTACATCATTAGTAGGTAACTAAGCAGGCTTTAGTAATTCATGAGGGCTTTTAAAAGTAGTAGCCATTAGCCACTTTTTAATTAATTTAATTTGTTTTCTTTTTTATTATCTTCACTTTTATATATCTCTTTCCCTTTGTAACACATAAACAAAACTTTTAATTAGATAACCTGTGATTTATTTTCTCATAACATTTTAATTTCTCGTCGCCCATCAATTTAACAATCACATTCAATTTTAAAGAGTATGGAACTTTTTAATAAATGCTTTAAAGAAACTGGTTTCCTTATCAAAGTAGACTCAGCGTACTAGAATAAAATAGTCTGTGTCAAACAATTAGCCACAATAAAAATATACAATTATTTATTTGAAATTTCAGGGACTTTATTCTCAGTCGGAGTATTTAGTCATCTTCTTAAATTTGATGACGCAATCATCGGGGTGATATCTTGCACAAGCAAGATCTTGTCCGGATTTATGTACGCTTTTGCTACAAAAACATGGCACATATATATAGGTATGTTTTAATCTGCATTGACCTAATAATGTCGGAAGCTTTTCATAATTCCTTTTAATGTCTTCCAGCACCTTTAATTGAGATATTCAACGGAACATCTTTCATTGCAATGAGGTCTATGGTATCCAAGTTGGTGGATAAAGATGAATTAGGTAAGTAAAATTTTAAAACGTCGCCTATGTTATAATTACATAGTGACAAAAAGGCTCTATAAAATATAATTACAACAAGACTCACCATTAAAACTCAAATTATGTTTTCAAATTCATGTTCAACGGCTTGGAAATAAGTATATATGTGTAATATGTTGATTGTGAGCGATTTTGTCAGTGTCTTAATGTAGATTCATAGTGGAGTAACCCATTTGGTTTAACGTCACATCATCCGCTTTAATCCAGCCATTAAAACTTTTGCTACCTCAAACAAAAGATTGCCCTAATTTCAAACTATCGTATCAAAATGTAAGTACCTAGTTTACATGCTGATTTGATTCCATACCCTCAGTTTATTTAGTTATTACACTTTGGCTTTGTTGTTGTCGTTTACGGATTTCCAAAATGTGTTAATTTTCATGTTTTTATTTAATTATGAATTTTGTTTATTATACACTCTTATATACCTATATTTTCTATAATAATAGATGTTATCGCGTGGTTGAATATGTATTGATTATACGCCCTACGTTATTTTCTAGCTATACGGAGACCCTACTGTCCACAATTGTACGTAATAAATGGCCGATGATAATGATGACGAAAAAGTATTATCTTTTTCTGTGTACTTTATTTTGTTTGAAGCTCTGATAACAGATATTAAAAATAAAGATAAAATATATTTTATTCAATATGAGCATTTTCATTGCGTGTATTGACCGACAAAGCTACGCCATTAACATTATAATTGCAACAACATGTAATCGCTATAATGGTTATTTTATTTAGGTAAAGTGAATTCATTTTTTGGGGTGGCTGAAGCCATGATGCCTCTGGTCTATGCTCCGATGTATACTACTGTATATACTGCCACAATTAAGAATTTCCCAGGAGCCTTTTTCTTACTCGGCGGAGGTCTTACTGTGCCTGCAGTAGTTATTTTCCTGTGAGTATTTAAATTGTCTTTTATTAATAGCACATTATATTATGACAATACTTTGTGTGTGTGTTTGTTACCATACCAGCAACGCGTGTCCGGGTTATACCAGCAACGCGTGGACGGGTTATACCAGCAACGCGTGGCCGGGTTGGCTAGTAGCACATAATGTGTGGTGAAGCGATCATAGCTCGACAGCGAGTTCAATCCTCGCCGATAAGAAAACTAAGGGCGTGGCCACATTCGAAACACAAGCATTAGGCTTACCACGAGGGCTTAACGAGAACATTAATAACTTGTTCCACGCATTGTTAATATTCTCTGAAAAATGGCAAAGGTTTTCAAAACCAGTATTAAATAAATGTTCTTGTTTCGGAAACTTAAATAGGTACAATACTCAAAACACGTAGGTAACTACATAGAAAAGCTTACAAAGAACAAAGAAGTAATAAGACCCTTAACGGAAACCAAAGCAATAAGTTTTAAGAAGACCATATCTACCATTACTTTACATTTTCTAAGAATCACACTCGATATATAAACACACGTGGGTACCTACAGTACGATACACAAGCAATTTTTGCTACATGCATTTTACCTTGCGCGTCATTTTTACCACGTTTTTCTTATCTCACTTTTCTTATTTGTTTGTCTGTCCGGGCAAAATCTTGCAACTTAAATTTGAGGCACTTTCCGATAAGCTAGAAAGCTGAAACTTTCAGGATAGTTCAGAACCCGATGACAATGCACTCTAAAGCAACTTTCAACTTTCCAGATGCACTTTCAGGTCCACTTTCGGCAACTTTCACTTTTGTATGGGGCTTATCCGATTGTTGCGTAACACATGGTTACTTCGTTGAGTTAATAATTAAAAAGAATAAAATAATTATACTAGATTTAAAAAATCTAAAAATCCCACGTTTTTCAATGTCCTAAAAAGAATAAAATAACCCTGCGGGGCAAAGCGAGGGGCCACTCAAAACGTGGGGGCGCATCTTTACAATAATCGGCATCAATGCATGTCATTCATCTCTTTAAAATCTCCTCTTAGTAATATGCGCCCCCACGTTTTGAGTGGCCCCTCGCTTTGCCCCGCAGGGTTATTTTTTTTTTTTTAGGACATTGAAAAACGTGGGATTTTTAGATTTTTTAAATCTAGTATAATTATTAATCCTGTCTTTTAAATACATTATACATAAATACATAATTGTAGTGATCGGATAAGATCGGATCGGATTACTTAATGTAATCAACACAAAAATTGTGCGTGCTCCGTCAGTTCTTCGAATGGCAATTTAATACAATAATACATAACGTTAGCATAAACGGAGCGTAAGCGACTTAATTAATTTAAGACAGTAAATTATTGAGAGAGATCTAATCCATAAAATGCTTTTAAGAAAAAGCTGCTATTTTTTTCTTGTTTATATTTTGTGACGTGTAATAACATCGAGTTATAATTTAGAGTTATAATATAAATCAAAATTGGTTTAATGTGAAAAATCTTAGAGAATGAACTGCGTCAAAAGAGATAGAAGAAGAGTGATCCAATTTTTAGACAGACCGTAATTTTTATTGGAGTCTTAAGACCCGTAGCAGTAGTTGTGACGTTTTGATGATAGGCTGAGTAAACAAAATATTACATTACAGATGGCTCTACCTGGCGAATAAAAAATACATGGAATCTGAAAATAAAAACGATATTAAAGAAACGAGCAAAGTACAAAATAGACAAGAAAAAAATGGAATCGATAACAAAGCATTCAAAGCAGACGAGAAAAAAATTACAGAAGATTCAACAAATAAAGAGAATGACACTGATCGCAGTATAGACAATGTGAACCAATCACAAATTGAGATGGGATTTACAGAGAGTATGTTATGCACTAGCAAATTGTAAAAAAAAACTCCGATTAATGTTTTAAAAATATTGAAAATAGTTTGGAATGTTATTAAAAATCACAGTGACATAGGGATTACGTTAAGTATTGTTAAAGGTTATGCTGATAGTAGAAAAATAGTATGTAGACATGATTGTAGATTATACAGAAAAGTATGTAAATATGGACGTATTATGGTCAATAGGTATAGAGATAGCTATTAATGTAACGATTATCGTTACAGTCCTAAAGTCAACAATAATAATAATTTAATAAAGCATTAATAGAACCGCTCTTTATAAAACCGTTCGAACGTGATCTTTAATTAAGATTAAGGGATATGTAATGTCAATAAAATATTTTTAAACAGTTCATATTACAATGTACGACCATGTCAGCGAAGCTTTTTAAAGTCATGTTTAAGAAATGGCCCGTGAATAACACACAATTATAGTAAAAATAGAGGTTATATATATTTTACTTTAGAAGTTTACTGCCAGCATATGTATTTTATAAGAAATCACCGCTGCATGGCTGCTGCCGGTTGAATGGTTTCCAGACGTTGTACTAAGCAAAGCTAATTTCTCCGATAAAAAATCGTTCAAATATCTTTACTCCAATTTTATATCACGAATATTGCCTTTACAGATTAATGACATTTACAAATTCTATAAGCGTTGTTAGTTAATAATTTTACCTGTGAAACATGAGCATATAAACCTGGTAAGTATGAATGTTAAGCTGTGATATTTGATTTTATCCCAGTATGGATTTAATTTATGTTCCTGTCCCAATGAAAGTATATAAGATAATATGACTGTATTTAGTTGTAGTATAATTTAACTATTAATTTATAGTACTTAAGGATTTTTATTAAACACAGGGAGTGCTTTTTAGATTATTAAATTGTGTACTTAGGCTTTGTTAAAAATAAGGTAAAGAAATCCATGAACGGTTTTGTTTTATTGTCTTCTTACTTAATTAAGTATTCATAATGTTAATAAAAAATCATTTTAACATGTAAAAAAATATGCTTTTAATCTTAAGATATTTGTAAAAATAATTACAAGAGTTTAACATATCAACAACAGTTATATATTTTTCATATCTATAAAATCAAATATGTAATTATTTAAGAATGTATGTGATTACAAAGCAGTTACAAAGGAATACTTGGTTACAATATACTGCCGTCCTTACTATAAGTGCAATAAGTAGTCTCAGCTACTTTCGAAATAATTGCGATTAAAGATTTATGTTGTTTTGTGTATCATCGTTACTATAATAGCTATTGACTTGAAACTTTTACTATACGATTATAGAATAAAGCGGAATTTTATGTAATATATTATATTTGTACACACATTTGTACGTAAGTCAATTTGCCCGAAAACTCGACTTATTGCACTTATCGTAAGGACGGCAGTATAGTACATAATCTAGGTCAAAGACAACGCTTTTTTCGTTCTTTATAAATAAAACTCTTCAACCATCACCATTGGCAATAAAAATCTTTGTATAACTATAAGTACCTACCTCCACATAACGGTAATTAACTTTGAGCTATTAAATTTTTCAAACAAAGCATAGTACTTCATAATTGGGATGAGGTATTTCATCTCCGCCAAATGAGATGTAGCACATTTTGTGACTAGGATGAATCTGAAATTCGAAAAAGTATTAATGAGTACATGGAACTGAAAAAATGTATCAACCGTTATTTGATATTCAAAAAGGTGTAATATCAGTACATAATTTTGTAATATGACACGAATATTTTTGGTATTAATAATTTTGCATTTAGTATGTTCGACTCCATACTCACTATTGTTTATGAGTAAAAGTAATTTTTTAAAACGTATATCTGCAAGGCATTTAACGCATACGACAATATATGTATATGTGTAAAAGTGCACAAAATCTGCAATTTCAATATTGTATGTTTAAACATACCAATATTCATTTTTTCAAATGCACAGTATAGAACTTTATAATGATTGAACAGATAACTAGCTTTATTGTTTAAACTTTCATGGTCAGTAACATAAGTGCAATTTTAAAAGTCAGCTCCTGCATGACTACAGCACATCGTCCCTTAGCTAACATCACCGCATAAGTCATTTTTACCAACTTTACACGAGACGAAAAAATCGGTGGAATTTTAACTAAAGTATATATAATATACTTATTATAATATACTTATTACAATATACTTTAGTTGAAATTCCAACGATTTTTTAAAATAGTCAGTTTTGTTTGTCTCCTGTAAAGTTGGTAAAAATGACTTATGCGGTGTTGTAAGCTAAGGGACGACATGCCGGCGCAACTACCGAAATATCGGAGAATCTTCCAGAAAATCATTCCTGTTTAGGATTGCCCGAAAGGCTTAAAATCAAACAGTAGAATTTTCGTCATAGTTACTTACTTTGCCTGGGGTAAGTGACCCTCGCTCCTTCGCCCGGCCGATGTAAAGAGTTTCGCCAGTAGATGTTCGGCCTCCAGGAATTGCGTTGGGAGGGAAAGACCCATTACGGCCTTCCACCCATCTAATTTTTTCAGCAGGAGCACAGCAAACCTGAAATCAATTAAAGGTATTTATTATTACAAAACATAGGTAATACTGTTGGAAATAACCTTTACCGAACAACCAGCATTATTAGCTATCTTATGGCCTTACAGCTGTGGTAAATATGGATGTTGAAACATGTCAAAAACCTTGGGATAGATAATTTTTTGGTTTTCCAACCAACCACAGATCGAATACGATGCGTATACGACTGGTATTAACTTGGTGTCTTATTCTAAATTATACCCTCACTGGGCATAGACCGGTGGTAGGGGGAGTCCCACATCCCTGTCGTCATCTACCCGAGACGGGGCTCATACGCTATGCATTTTAAGAAAAAGAATCTTAACTTTTTTTAAAAGATGAAAACATACAAACCTCAAATTGGGTAACTTTGTTTTCTTTGCCTCCCCATGGTACGTAAGCAGCTTTATGCTTGACAGCCAGCTTGCCTGGTATGAGATCTCCTTCGTGTTGGCTTCTAATCAACCATAGAGGACTACCATCGTAGCCCTCATAGCCAGCTACTACTGCTCTCTGTGTAAGAACTTCTGCAGAGTCACAATTTGAAGGCACCCATTGAACCAGTTCTGAAAACATCCGATTATGTTTTTCGTTGGTAATAAATTGTCGTTGACTATAATGTATTTAGGTAGAAATATATTTTCTAAACATCAAAATCTAATGATCTGAAGTAAAATATGGAATTTTGTTTTATTAAAACATTTAATACAATTAAATCCTGTAACAAATAAAACTAATAATTCTGAAATGCTTGAATCGAAAAAGTTGAAAATGACTTGTTCCAGTCATCATGAGAAATAAACCCTCTTTGGAATTTAAAAGTTTCATATGACAGCAACGCTAAGACAGGTCAATAATGAAACTGAACTGTGTATGTTTTCCACTTCAGTCACATTCCCCGAAAACTGAGAGTAATAAGCCTTACAAATATTTATATGCACACGCTGGGATAAGAGCAATGCTCTTATCTACACACTGTCTATGTTACTCTAATGATTTTGAACCCCATTTGTTGGTTTTTAAGCTGAAAATCGAATAGAGGAGTTTGAAATATTTTATAGCTCAATGTGCTATCGGCTATTGATGTTAAAATTTCTAATTTTAATATATTTTGTTAGAATTTTGTATTTAGTCTTACAAGCCAGTTCAGAGCCTATTAAAATCAACCTCTCAGACAGCCACGTTAAAAAATTATTAAGAAATATATAGATACCTAAGTCTATGTTACTGTCTGATAGACTTTAGTTAAGGTTCATTGCTTATGTTTTAACCTAATCTAAACTTAATGCTTTGTAACCTATTTCTATTATTTTTACATAATATTTTTTTGGTTGGAATACTTGCCAAGCAATGCATGTTGTCAATTATTTTTTATTTTTATCAATTAAGGTAATAAATAAATCAAATATATAACAAAAATATTTTTTTATAAAATATTTATTTCCTGCTGCTTATTTGTTTTATGGATTATTTGTAGAATCAGTAAATTGTATATAGATGAATTAGGAATGGTTATTTTATCTTAATAATATTTGTAAGATGTTTATGTCATAAACATTTTTTTTATTAAATGACACCGGTAATAGGGTTATTATATTAATTAGATATGTAGATGCATGAGAAAAATATAATATACTCTAGGCTGATAGGTTAAAGAAAACAGAATAATATCCGTTAAAACACAATGATAACATGATGAACATGTTGGCCTTTTCCCAAAAAAAATACTGAAGTATAAAATAATAATTTTATAATAATAAACTATTTTATTTCTGTTTGTGTGTATATTTTAACGGCATGAGCTTGACTATTCAGGTATACCACTCAAGTAAAATATATTAAACTAATGTTATAAGGTGTGTAACTAGAAGGTTCTCTATTACTACAGTTATGATTCAGTCTATTTTCTTAGACTTATATACCCATATTTTAATGACTAAAATATTTGTTGCACATTAAATAATGCAAGATAATTAAATATATCTGACTGAATCATTACTTCCCATAATGCATACTTTAACATTAAAAATTGTTGTGCAAGTTCTTAATAAGAAAATGTCTTCTTTATAGTAGAGATTATAGAGCAACTTATGCTTTAACCAGAGAGACGGATTTGAATATCACCTGAATTAAAATAATTAAGAAAAACTCTATATCTTAAAAATTTTCAGTACAGAATATTCTATTTGTCTCCGGTGTTAGTGCTGAAGTATATTATTTTTTTATATTTTGTGACTTTTAGTTACAATCTCAACTTCCGTTTATGGCTGTAAAGTACCTATGAAGCCAGTCCCTTTTGTTCACATTTTATGCATTCGATTTAGATTTTAAGTTGACCTAATTGCTATGATGGTACTGTTAATACTTACGCCCATATCCAGGATACACAGGTGTAGGTGCCACTCCGGGAGCCACTGCAAATCCTGGCATAGGAGCTAACGGAGCTGAAGGAGCTGACGGCGCTGGTACACCAGGGTACGAAATGGCTCCAAGGTGTTCGCCATATGGGATTGTGGGCATTCGTGGGTAACGTTGGTTAGGAGGTAGTGTGTACTCTGGTGGATACGAATATGGATGTTGAGGGTTATTGTTAGGATATGGATGTTGAGGGTTATTGTTAGGATCTGTAACACAAGAGAAAAAAAAATTAGATGCATCTTCATATAAGGGTTGTAGTTATTTTTTAATGAAAACCTACTGCGATTCAGTTTAGTTAATATACATATATTTCGGAGTTAGCTTATGCCTAAACTAACGCAATTAGGGCCCTAAGGCCCTAAAGGCGTATATATAACAAAAAGTTCTGCTGTTTTTTCATGAAGTAACTAACAGTGAGTAACACAATATATCAAAATTAAACGTAATATTTAAAGTACTTTAATTATTGTAATGAAATTGTTATCAACAGAACAAGCAAAAAAGAGACTGTTGTTTTTATAGCACTGATTATTATACGCCATCTAGATAAAAATACCCGTTATCATCCATCACACAAAAAATTTCAAATGAATAATTGTCAAAACTATTCGTAAAGATTTATTTTTGTTCTGATTAATGTTAAATTGTGATATTTTTTTTATCCGTTAAAATCCGCTCATATACTTAATACGAAATATAAATGTGCTTTCCTATCTCGGTTTTTTCTCGCAAATTTGTTTGTTATTTTGAGAAATAAATGTTTTATTAAAAAAAACTATAAAAAAAAAACATTTATTTCACCTGTTTGATTAGTAAATTTATTAAACATCAAACAAATCTTTCATAAAAATCTAGATGGCTAGTCAACGTGTTTTTTTTTCAAGTTTTTAGAGTATGAAGCTATTGTTACTTAACTGTAATAAATAAGTTAACTACATCCTGATGTTGCATGTTTGTATTATTATTTCCACTAGCACAAAGTTTTTA
The DNA here is from genome assembly GCA_927399485.1 of Calamotropha paludella. Lineage (NCBI taxonomy): Eukaryota > Metazoa > Arthropoda > Insecta > Lepidoptera > Crambidae > Calamotropha > Calamotropha paludella. Next base: position 11,292,938 of record OV656815.1, on the reverse strand, counting down.
ACATCTATCTTAAGATATCTTAAAACTAATTTTGGTGTTTGAAATATATTACGAAAGTTTTGAAATTTTCTTTGACACTTATGTAGTTATTGAGAGATTAGTAGTGCGACTGTGAACAAATTGCGCTATTTCGTTGACATAAAAAAGGGTTGTGAGTCAGCCGACTAAGGATTAAATAGAAGAGAATGGATGATAGAAAAGAATGGAATCTGCATTATTTAGTACACATACACAATACATTTGTGTTAAGGACTGAGACTGTTTTATTTTAATTATAGCAATTTTTTAATATGTCGACATTTGTAAAGATACTACGACCCAATATTGTGTAAACTACAATTGGTGTATTTACACTTATTTATATTTGGCAGAATAGTCACAAAATATAATTCATGTTTAATTAGCGATACAGCAATTAACTACGCCGGGTAGTAGTATCAATATTAGTATTACAGCAAAAATGTTTTTAATTCGGACAGGTTATATGTTTACTAATTGTAGGTATCACATTAGTCAAACATGATTATGAAATAATCAACCTCTCTCTGCCGTGGTTTACAGTTCTCCTTGGAACCGGGGCATTTGAATATTTCATATTGACTGTTGTTATCAAAACAAAAGCAGCAGCAAACAGCTACTTGCTTTTCACTTTTACAAAACTAAAAATAGAACATCTGGATTTCGAAGAATACAATGACTCAGGTTCGGCACTATTGTTTTAAAACACTTGTTAATAAGGAAAATGTACTTACATCCAGACATTTTGTGAACGTAAACAGTAAACGGTGTAAACAGACGTGATATATCGCCGGCCCTATGTTCTCGACTGGTTCACTCACTCACTTCACGAGTTCACGTCACGATCGAACGAACTGGCGGCGGCGGCGTGGCGGACGCCGATTCCGCCACAACAAAACGTTATAGGTACCGAATCTGCGGTCTGAGCTGACGCCATGTAGCTGTAGTTACCTACTTTGCGAACGAAAGACTTCTTGTGGAATGTCTAATGTCAATGAAAATCACCACTTACTGGAATATGGAAAAAAATATTCGTATATTATTATCATAGTTTTTTATAAATACAGAAATTTAATTCAAAATTTGATTGGCCAATTGAAAGAATCATATAGTATTGCTTGAATTTACCTTCATCATCGAGGGTACATCTACCTGTTTTTTTTTGCCGTGATTAAATAGAAACCTCATATTATAATTATTTACTTACACAATTGAGTTTTTTCTATTTTAAATAAGTATTTTTATATCATATTTGCGGACTTGGCAGATCTTATTCTGCTGCTTATTCTATTCAGCGCCCACTACTAGAATCAATTGTTAATCTAAATTAACCAGGGACCTAATGAAATACATAAAAAAATCTTTTTAATAAAGATACTTTGATTTACCGGATACACGACGCGTTTATTTTTTCCTTTTTTAATTTATGACATAATCCGAACGTTTCTTTACAGGAGCTGTGATCATAGGATAGCTAAGATAACATTAAATTACGTAAGAACAAAAACTTTATCTTTAGTCAGCCGTTTAGAAGGATTTTAGTGGCATACACACTTACAGAAGAATTTATGTTAGGATTAATTAGCGGTTCACGCGTTTTGGACTATTATGTTCGGCGGAGGTTAAGCATTTGGCAAGGGGTCTTTTTATTTTTATGATTTAATTCTAACGTTTTATCTCCTCCTCTGGAGATTTGTTTGACGGTTTGTGAATGTTTAAACATTCAACACGATGGAATTATAATAATTGGATAATTTAATCATATGAATAGGAACAGGTTCTTTTGAAACGTTTGTTAAATATCGATATTTGCTCAGTATGTGCAGCATGGTCTAACAAATGACGTGGCCTCGGTAACTGCGTCACGCGTGTAGCCGGCAGCAAACTATCGAATCATCCATTCAAAACTCGGTGGGAAGGCGGGAATTTTCTTTTTTAACGTATTATGGTATACGCTAATCTCATAAATACTTTACGTGACCCTAATTCTAATTCGGACTAGTAATAAGGAATTATATATCTAATTCCGTATACTAGTCCCATTTAGAGTAGAGATTATGATTGTGTGTATTAGGGCCCTTTTCCTGTCATGCGTTTTTTCGTCCGCACGCGGATCTGGTCCGCATGCGGGTGATTAGTGATGGGTATTCACCCGGGTAATAACCCTCGGGTAGATTAAAACCCAGTTATCACCCATTTTCACCCAGTTATAACCCATTTAAGTGGGTGAAAACTAATTCTGTTACATGTTGACCTATGGCTAGCAATGGGAGGGACAGGGATGCGCGGGACAGGATAACACGTATTATCTGCACCCCGCGCAAATACCCCGCGTCTTCTTTCCCCTCGTACCTCACTCGTCCTCAACGTCTCGGTTAGAGTACACGTGTTTTGTGATATTTTTGTTTAATTTTTGACCCGGCACCCTTCCATTGTGATTTGATCCTGCTGTTACCTGAAAGACCTTGGCTTGAATATATTGACCACGATTTGCTTGGGGACTGGATTTATCGATTTGAGAAAACTACAAGTAAGTACATTCTTATATTTGAGCTCTTTTCACTGATTTATTTTGAAAAATTATAACTTGCTATCCTAACAGCTACATTAACTCGATTCGTGCTACCAACAATCATTTTGTATTTACCAAAATGTTTGGTCTTCGATCATCTACATGATCGAAGACCAAAACATTTAAAGATTTAATTGTTGCTAGTTTGTTTGTCGGCCAGCTTGTGAATTAAAACGTAAACAAGTATTTTTAAATAATTATTAAAAAACTGATACTGTAAACATTTTGTAATAGGTACCTAAAGATGTTATTTCAAAAATTCAAATAAATTTATGCAATATTTTAACACTGATACACGTAGTTATGGATATGAAATATTTTAACTAAGTACTTTTCGTGGGCAGAAAATTAGAGTAATATTTAATCTGCCGAAAGAGTAATACGGCCACCGTATAGAAAATAAAACCCAATAACACAATATACTAACTTTTACCATGAACATAAAGCTTTTAGACAAAGAAGTTGAAAACAATAGACGGCATACTTAGTAATCGGAATATTTGAACCTTTGCCGGTAGAATAAAGAACCTAAGTCCAATAAATTATGACTGTATTTGAAAATAAATCTAACATTTTAACCTTTCTGCTAATACATTAGAATAATAAAAAGAATATATAATAACAATTATCTTTAAATATACTAAAGAAGTAATATTTTCATTTCGTTTTTCAATTGTATCAAATCATATTTCACCTAATCGTACGTAAAGTATGTACAAATATGTGGCATATATTTACTTAAAGAAAGATTCAGTCAGATAACAGGCATTCATTGTAATCTTCTGTTACAGTTCAAGGAAGTGAACTTGACGAAGATCAGGAAGTCGACGCCATGGAATACATATATAAAGTAGGCGAAAGTATGGGAATAAATGTTATGAACAACTTAGTGAGTTATCGGGCAAGAGAAGGGTTTTGGTGTCATAGATTTCTGTGGGCAAATATAAGCGACGTAAGTGCAACAACATGGTGGAAGGGTGTTTGTGGTTCCACTGCATTAAGCAAAGTCGCGGTCCGAATTTTGACCGCACCTTGCACTTCAGCTGCTGTAGAGCGTTCTTTTAGTGCTCATAGCAATGTCCACAGCAAAAAAAAAGAAACAGACTCACTACAGAAAGGGCAGCTAAATTGACATTTATTCCTTATAATTGGAATTTATTAAATAAGAGTAGGAATCAGACGTGTGACATTTCTGAGGATTGTGATTCATCACCACTTCATGAAATATCGGAAATACCATGCCATTACGTAGTGTCAGTCCCGAACCGTCAACATCTAACACGAATAATTTAGAATTTGTAGATTGTGAACAGATATCTGATTCAAGTGATTATGATGATTAATTTGTATGTTTACTCATATAATTTTGTAAATACGAAATAAATGACTTGATTTGTATTAGGATTTTCATTTTATGTTGTTTGCTACCTTAAAATACATACAAATATTTACACTGTTCATTTTCACCCACTAAAATGGGTGATAATGGGTTAAAACCGGGTTAAAACCCAAATCACCCAGTTATAACCCAAATGGGTGGAATGGGTTATAACCCATACACACTTTACACAGGTGTACCTAATATCGGGGGGCACGGCAGTGCCCCCGTCAAGTCGAGCGCGAAGCAAACACTGCCGTACCATCCTTTACTCGAACCATTTCGCTGCATTTTCAGGCCCCTATTTGAGAACCTCTATATAAGACTAGAACGCAGAAATTTTCGTCATCTAGTAAGCTGTAATCACACACTTAAAATCCAAAATTTCAAGTCTGTAGGTCACTTAGTTCCGAAGTTAAGCGAAAGCAAAGTTTCGCATTTACGACACTCACTTATGATCATCAAAATAGAACTAGTACTTCCCATAAACTCAGAGAGCTGAAATTTGGTACAGAGTTAGGGTTTAATGGCCACATAAAGGGAATACTATAAAAACTAGGATAATCGAAGATCTGGAGTACCTTGTGACCCTGATCAAAAAACACAAGAGCCCATCCAAACTATTAGAGATCGACATGCCGCCTTTACAAAAAGTATTCAACTTGGTGGGCCGCTTCATTTGATGTCAAAAATCGAAGGTCTAAAGTATCCGATGAAGAACCCTCAGCTGGTCTCAGCTGTATTAGAGATATGGTAATACCCCCTTCTACTATTGGTACAAACAAAAATCGACTGTCATTGCAAAAATCCAGCGTAGTGGGACACATCTAATTTTCAATCTACCCTAAAGCGTCCCACTGCTGGGCGAATGCCTCCCCTTCTACTTTTAATACGCATATAAATAAAATTAAAGGAAAACTCTGGATAATAAGACTAGACGGGCTTTTATGCTTATACTTACAAGTTTACGAGAAGAAATAGTCGAAGTCGTAAATACCGCGCCGATCTTTCAGAAATTAAACCATCTAAACTGTCTAAATGAATAAATAATGAACGCGAATGGGCAATACGAAAAACTGTTGCTACTGTACAAGAATCGGAACCGGAAATAAAGAAAAGAAAGATTTGTAATAATTAAAAAACTACTCCTAAAAAAAAATGTGTCAAATAAGAAAATCTAATAAAATAAATCAATATGCCCACGTTTCTACAAAAAGAAGTGAAATCCCACCAAAAACATTCTGTAAAAACTAGCCAAGTCTCGATGGAGCTGCTTGTTTATCTCTAAAAAGTAATGAAATCTAGACAAAGCTGTGACAAGCCCAAGGTGCCTTACTGCGATTTCTTGTTGTGTGACTTGGCCGTTGAACATTCTTTATACGTTAGTGGGTACAAGTCAATTTTGTTTACACGTAATGTTATATCTGTTATAACTACCTATGTTTGTTAAGCGAGACAATAGCCCATACTGGTATTGGTAATTGGTCGCTAGTGTCTCATTTTAGGCTGTTGTTGATTGTGCAACACATGCATTCAGCATTGACAATCCTGACTTCTGCTCTCTTCTTTTTGAAGCGTCAAATCGACCACCGATCTAACATAAAATAGACGTATATGATTCTATAAGTTTGTTGAGAGAGCGCGAAAAGACACCTTCCATTGTTTTGTTTCACACGATATGATTCTATAAGTCTAGCGTCCAATTACCAATATCAGTATGGGCTATTATCTCGCTGAACAAACATAGGTAGTTATAACAGATATAACATTACGTGTAAACAAAATTGACTTGTACCCACTAACGTATAAAGGATGTTCAACGGCCAAGTCACACAACAAGAAATCGCAGTAAGGCACCTTGGGCTTGTCACGGCTTTGTCTAGATTTCATTACTTTTTAGAGATAAACAAGCAGCTCCATCGAGACTTGGCTAGTTTTTACAGAATGTTTTTGGTGGGATAATAATATACATATAAGTGACGGAAGTCGTAGGTATTTATTTATTTGTATAGGTAGGTACTATTTTTTTCGGCGACACAACACGAGAGAAAATAATGATTCTACTTAAAAATAGATATAATAATTAAGGGTACAAAGGAAGATATACTAGCTATAGCTAAATATATCAATATTGTATATATTCGCAACGCGTAACTTGATTTTAAGGGGAAAATAGATTATTTTTCACAAAATATCCACAGTCTACCAGATTTATAGTTCCTTTCTATAATAAAAACACGAATAAGTGAGTAAATACATAATAGATCAAATGTGTGTGTATTTTTTATTTTTTTGCATTTTTACAGAAAAATAAAAATTAAACCTTAATAACGATTTTTTTACATTTTAATGAAACTAAAATAGTGTAATATACATATTTTGGAAATGTGTATGGTTACTTGTATAGTGTGACTACACTTGTAGGTATGTGTACAGTGTGACTAATGTACACTTATATCTCATTTAACTGGTCTGGGAACAACGAATTCGGGACGGAAACGCGTCGGGAAATGTTAAAATTCTTATGCAAATTGTGTATACTTCTTATTGAAATACAATTATAGTAATAATTATTATGATTAGGAAATTTGTTAACGTTTCAATTTCATTGCTCATGATGACTGTACATGCTATTACCATGAAGGTCGTCGTATATATGTATATGCTATACAAAGTACATTACAGAATGATAGGCGAAATGAAATGAGGAACGTGGTAAACAGATCTAATTACCGACATGAATATTTACTATAACGTAGTAAAGAGCTTATACGTTTAATTCAGAAAAAAAAATTACTTCGACAGTATTTTTTGATGAACAGAATACAGCTTTTCTGTATAGTTGCCATCGCAACTTATGTTTTCCTAAAGTGGTGGTAGGTATAATGAGTTAAGTTTTTATTTCAGGTTACTGACTTAAGTACATACATTACAACATATTTAGTATATAAAAAATTATCTTAGTTATCTTCAATCAAACAATGTCACAGTTAAAATATAACTAAAGCACTACAGAAACTACGCCTATTTATTGAAATAAATACAAACGTTCCCTTAGAGCGTTAGGGGTGGCACTTAATATTAACATTTATTTGGATTTTGTAATTATCAAATGATTACATTAGACGGCCTTAATTATGTTCGAGTAAAAAATCAAAATCGTTTATTGCGCACATATGAGAGATACAGTTTTTATAACAATGTTAAAAGTTCTTTAAAAAAAAAATTCGTAAAATTTGATAGTCGGAAAGTAACCCGTCGTTTGTTTTTTTTTTATCTCTTTTGTGGGGGCCCCTCTCTTGTGGTGGTCCCAGGGCAGTAGCACCGCCTGCCCTCCCTCAAATCCAGCTCTGTCCTCACTTCACGACCTGCGCTTCCCTAGAGAGCTGCCATCGAAGATTCAAAACCTACGCCTACATAAAATCGAATAAAATGAAGTGAAAAAGTTGAAAAAAAATCCGGAAAACCGGTCAAGTCTAGGAACGCTAAACCAAATTAATCTAAACAAACAATCTATTATGCGCTACTAATTCATGCGTTCCGAGGCCTTTTTTACACGAATACGGCAAGGTCAGCTAAAGCCATTTCACTGTTTAGTTGATGACGTTAACTGAGATGACTCAAAAATAAAAATCAAATAGTAAATTATTTGATTTTTACAGTAGTCAACGATAGGAAAAGCTATCTAAAAGGGTAAATATATTACTTTATTTTTAATAACACAAGGACATTTTGCTCTGTAACGTAGCGACTACTTGGCAGATGCCTAAAATTCGAAACTATCGAAGCTCGATGGTGAGATTGTAGAGAATCGACAAGCAGAAAAGAATACACATTTTAAACATTATTGTTCCACTTCGTAAGAATTTTAATTCATCAGTGTATTAATGTATAAGATAACTTGCGTTAAATTGTTGCAATAGCATTGAAATAAATGCAAAAAGTAATAAAAAATAACAAACATCTGTCGTTTCCAACAATCTGATATTAACCCAAAGTATATTCAATGTAGTGACATCTAGCGAAGAGACAAGAAACTATTTAAACGGTTCGCTTTTAGAAAGCGCGTCTGTTACCAGCAGCATGCCATAAATAAAACAGACGTTTAGTGAACAGTTTATCCAAAAGATGTCGCTTAAATAAATACAAGATAATATCGTTTCTGGTTAAATGTAATTAAGATACAGTCGAACCTGGGTAAGCGAGAATCTAAGGGACCCGAAAGTTATTCTCGCTTATAGAGGTTCCTCACTAAAGCAGTTTGTCACTTACGAAGGTTTGGGAGTAGTTAGGTACTCTCATTTATAGAGGTTAACAAAAGTCGAGAAACATGGTGCTAGAGCGTTAAGAAATACATAATAAGTACACATTTTGTTTTTAAATACATATTCGAAGAAAGCAGTTATTTTTTTCTGAGTATCGTTCTAACAATTATGAATCTGTTTTTCAATTTCATAAAGTTTAATCAAAAATTGAGGGATCGATTTCACAATACTCAAAAAAACTATGAAGTGTTTCTATTGCGCTTAAGGCGTCTTTTCTTGGAATAGGTTTTTCTAAATCTATGTCCCCGTTTGTGTGATTATCGACGTCATCATCTTCATTTTTATACGTGAATGTGCTGTAATATTTTTATCTAGGGTTTGTTTAATTCATTCCACGAGTCGCTTTTCAACGTCGGGAAATTCAACAACTTTGTTCCTTCTGCAATTGCAATTTTATAAATTCTTTATTTTTTATTATTTTATAAAAGGTAGATTCCGGCAAGTTAAAATCACTCATAATTGCGTTTCGCGACTGTCCACCCTCGAATTGGTTTACAATTTTAAGTTTATAACTCAACGAAAGCACTTTAATTTTTCGTTTTAACATTTTGAGGGAACAACGTCAAACGTGTATTTTTTCTAATGATTGTTGTCAACTGGAACCAAATGTTGAAGATATCAGGTACGGACAAGGGCACATGTGCGCTGCAGCCGTTTGTTATTTCATTGAAAACAATGACGCTAATAATGACGTAAATAGAAAACAATAATGTAAATAGTCTCACTTACAGAAGTCTAAAGTAAAAAACTGTCACTTATAGAAGTCTAGATGTGAAAAATTACTCTCTCTAAAAGAGGTTCCTACACTGTCACTCATAGAGGTATTCAGAATAAAAATAACGGGACCTGACCATTATTGTCGCTTATAGAGTTTTCACTTATCCAGTTTTCTCTTATCCAGGTTCGACTGTAACTTAGAGCCTACGCTACGCGCACGTGACTTGTCACCGTGATTATTTTGTCATTTTTCTCTGGGTCCTTGGAGATGTATGGAGCCTATACAGCCTTCCTAGGCTATGCACTTTTAAAGTGGTGTTTAGTCAGTACGAGTCTGACATAGGTGTAGAGAGGTGCGTGCAGATAGCGACCGGACGTGGCAACTTAGTGAAATTACAAACATTTTCATAGAGTAACGTAATAACAAAAGTAACCATTTGAAAATAAATTCAAGAAATATATTGACTATACCATTTTTTTTCTAATTTGGTTTACAAAACTTAGGAGGTACTTATACAGACTGTTTGCGTAACAGCCTACAACACGATCATTATTCTCAGGCATGTACAGTTTAATATATCCACCCACTTATAAAACTTGCACTGAAAAGTTCAACAATGTTAAACGCTGTGTAGATAATGTCCGTACTGTAAGTATAGCATATGTTTCCTGTAAGTTTTTTAGGGTTAGCGCAGACCGAAGTAGTTGCGGCGAAGAGACTACCTAATTCGTTATTAATAGAAAGTATACAAAAACTTAACATCCGCCAACATGACTAGCTCATGACTTATATGGTTTTCAGAATAAAACACTTTTTTACGGATTTTTGCGCATGTTTTATTTTATTTTATATTTAATCCTGACGTTTCGACTCCTTTACAGGAGCCGTGATCACAGGATGACTAAGATGATGGTTGTCATGTATTTTCTACTACCTTCACAATATTTTAATCGGGCACGTTCCTAATTATTAAATTATTTTATATAAATCAAGTTGTTTTATTTTATTTTAAAAACATTATTTAGTTATTTAATTAATTCTCACTACGATTACATTGTATACTACTGAGTCTACTACCAGTTCGGAAATTGGGAGGGCCTTCCGAGAAGAACTGGCGAAAGAAACTCGGGCAGGGGGACCGACCTCCATCTTACTGTTTAATTATTTGCAAAAAGAGCTAACTACATCATCAGGTCTTGCAGTGTGTGTTTTTGTAGGTATTATTTATTAATTATGGGGTCCCAAGCAGATGGAACGCTCCAACCTTCGTCTCTATTGAAATTAGGATGTTTCTTAATTTCAATAGCCTCGCGTAGCATCCTAGGAACAAATCTTTGTTCTCTAGCGAGAATTTGTGGTTTATCAAAACGAATATAGTGGTTTGGCCCCTCAAAAGCATGCTCACACACTGCAGACCTATTATCGCGCCTATGTTTCATGTCAGCTACGTGTTCTTTAATGCGCGTCCCTATACTTCTCTTTGTTTGCCCGATGTATGAGAGCCCACAGTCACAATCGATTTTGTAGACACCCGCTGCCTGAAGGGGTATATTACACTTGACCGATCGTAAGAATTGGTCAATCTTCCTGGCTGGTTTAAAGTAAGTTTTAATAGAAACCCGCTTCAGAATATTCCCAATCTTGTCAGTGACCCCCTTCATGTAGGGAAGGACAGCAGGTTGGCGCTCTACTGTGGCTGGTTTGGCGCGGCTTCTGTGACGCAGTCTTGGTACTCGCAACTTGTTATCTTGTAGTACTTGCTTGACATGCTGAAGTTCAGCAGTCAGATGTTGTTGGTCACAGATGCCGCGAGCTCTCTGAAACAAAGATTTCCCTACGGTAGCTAACTGTATAGGATGGTGGTGAGAGTCACCATTTAAATATCTATCGGTATGAGTTGCCTTTCTGTACACTGTATGACTAAGGGTTTGATTTGGATTCCTGCTGATTTGAATATCTAGGAAGGCTATTTTATTGTCTGTCTCTAATTCCATAGTAAATTGTATGTTGGGATGAACGGAATTAAGGTGACTTAAAAAGACAGAAACCATATCTCTTGGTAATATAGCAAATGTGTCATCTACATACCTTTTGTAAAAGCGTGGACACACCGGTGCCGTCGCTAGGGCCCTTTCCTCAAAGTCCTCCATGAATATGTCGGCGACAATGGGTGATACAGGAGAGCCCATTGCTACACCATCCACTTGTAGGTAGAATTCATCATTACAATACAATACAAAACACTTTATTGATAACACCACATTGAAATAATAAGATAACAAGAGAAAACTTAAAATAGTGTTACAATGGGCGGTCTTATCGCTCAGAGCGATCTCTTCCAGACAACCTTTTTTTAGCCAAACGGTAGGTTGGTGAGTCAATTTGGCTAACGATGGGACGTAGCGGTACATCTTGTTTGTGTATTTTCGGCAACCCATACAACTTACAACACCACTAAGGGGTAAAACATGCCGAAAATACACAAACAAGATGTACCGCTACGTCCCATCGTTAGCCAAATTGACTCACCAACCTACCGTTTGGCTAAACACGTAGCTAAAATACTATCACCACTAAGGGGTAAAACAACTGCCTATGTAAAGGATTCCTACCATTTTGTTAGTGAGATACAACACCTACGTCTCACTGATGATGAAACTATGGTTAGCTTCGATGTCCAATCTTTATTCACAAGCTTACCTGTTCAAGATTGCATTGATGTCACTAGGAAGAGACTAGAGAAACACAATATACCAAGTGAATATTCAAAATTACTGGAACACTGCCTAACATCGGGCTATCTCTTGTGGAATGATGAATTCTACCTACAAGTGGATGGTGTAGCAATGGGCTCTCCTGTATCACCCATTGTCGCCGACATATTCATGGAGGACTTTGAGGAAAGGGCCCTAGCGACGGCACCGGTGTGTCCACGCTTTTACAAAAGGTATGTAGATGACACATTTGCTATATTACCAAGAGATATGGTTTCTGTCTTTTTAAGTCACCTTAATTCCGTTCATCCCAACATACAATTTACTATGGAATTAGAGACAGACAATAAAATAGCCTTCCTAGATATTCAAATCAGCAGGAATCCAAATCAAACCCTTAGTCATACAGTGTACAGAAAGGCAACTCATACCGATAGATATTTAAATGGTGACTCTCACCACCATCCTATACAGTTAGCTACCGTAGGGAAATCTTTGTTTCAGAGAGCTCGCGGCATCTGTGACCAACAACATCTGACTGCTGAACTTCAGCATGTCAAGCAAGTACTACAAGATAACAAGTTGCGAGTACCAAGACTGCGTCACAGAAGCCGCGCCAAACCAGCCACAGTAGAGCGCCAACCTGCTGTCCTTCCCTACATGAAGGGGGTCACTGACAAGATTGGGAATATTCTGAAGCGGGTTTCTATTAAAACTTACTTTAAACCAGCCAGGAAGATTGACCAATTCTTACGATCGGTCAAGTGTAATATACCCCTTCAGGCAGCGGGTGTCTACAAAATCGATTGTGACTGTGGGCTCTCATACATCGGGCAAACAAAGAGAAGTATAGGGACGCGCATTAAAGAACACGTAGCTGACATGAAACATAGGCGCGATAATAGGTCTGCAGTGTGTGAGCATGCTTTTGAGGGGCCAAACCACTATATTCGTTTTGATAAACCACAAATTCTCGCTAGAGAACAAAGATTTGTTCCTAGGATGCTACGCGAGGCTATTGAAATTAAGAAACATCCTAATTTCAATAGAGACGAAGGTTGGAGCGTTCCATCTGCTTGGGACCCCATAATTAATAAATTAATACCTACAAAAACACACACTGCAAGACCTGATGATGTAGTTAGCTCTTTTTGCAAATAATTAAACAGTAAGATGGAGGTCGGTCCCCCTGCCCGAGTTTCTTTCGCCAGTTCTTCTCGGAAGGCCCTCCCAATTTCCGAACTGGTAGTAGACTCAGTAGTATACAATGTAATCGTAGTGAGAATTAATTAAATAACTAAATAATGTTTTTAAAATAAAATAAAACAACTTGATTTATATAAAATAATTTAATAATTAGGAACGTGCCCGATTAAAATATTGTGAAGGTAGTAGAAAATACATGACAACCATCATCTTAGTCATCCTGTGATCACGGCTCCTGTAAAGGAGTCGAAACGTCAGGATTAAATATAAAATAAAATAAAACATGCGCAAAAATCCGTAAAAAAGTGTTTTATTCTGATGTGTAATGTGCGCGGAAGTGTAAGAACTAAATATTATATGGTTTTGTGTATGTAAAGGGCCGGAGCGGCTAAATAGCTAGATCGGGACATGGTTGGTTAAACCATAGTTATAACGTTAAGGATCTTTTTTTTTTTAGGTATAGTTCCCGGCATTTAAGTTGCACATGGTTTTGAAATCACGTGACATGCGCAGTAGTGAATAATGAACCTAAACTTGCTACTGCGCATGTCACGTGATTTCAAAATCATGTTCAATTTAAATGCCGGGGTTTATACTTATAATAATTCGGCGAAATGTTCTTTCGGTAAAGAAACTTTAGATAACCGAAAAGGCACAGTAGCGCAACAATTGGTACAGTCATATTCATAAACACTTCAGACCTAAAAACTTGTTATAGCCTTCTATTTGAATTTAGTTCTATTAATGGAACAACCTAAATAGCAAGTGGAAAAAGAGGGCTTACTGTTCCTCGCTGTTATATTTTTAAATCTTCACCACATAGCCATTTCTTCAATAGATAAATACTTCATAATATTCAGAGGAACTTAGGTTTAGATAAATAATAAGATATTTTAAGTATTTTCTAAAAACATTATTTTATATTGGACATCTAACATCTATTTATAGTGGAATGAATTCGAAATTCCAATATCCTGTTTTTATCAAAACACGTATTTTTATTGGGGATAGTAATAAAAACGGAAAATTGATAGTAATAATGTTTAGATTTATGTTTATTATACTAGGCGTTGCAGTCGCTAAGCATAAAGCTACGCTAGCACCATATATTGGAGCGGACCGTAATACCTAAAGAAAGAAAAAAAAAATTTCGATGGGAATTTTTGCGAATTTCAAATTTTGGGCTCCGTCACAATTTGGTCCTAAACCCGTTGATTGGATTCCGCACAAAAAATATTAAAATCGGTTAAGAACTCGGGAAGTTATGGCGTAACAGACATTTCGCCATTGAAGCTGATCCATGGGAGCTTCGCTCACTTCGTTTGCTCCGCTCCAATAAAAGCTTTCATTTTAAATCAAATGCTTCCAAAATTTTGGGGCCAAAGGTAAGGGATCCTTTGTCAAATATTCTAATTCATTTTTACAGTATCAATTTGTCTTCGTCATAATTTAGAGGATGTCAAATATGTCTTATACAAAACTATTGTCCCTAAGCAAATACATATATTTTTTGCATGTATTCTCTATGTAAGGTTTCTACAAAACTGTGATTTGTCCCAGGCCTTGTGTAGATAAGATACCAAAATAGCTTCTAACATAGATACACCATGTTACTGGTGATTGATTCCGACGCTTCGATTTCTAATTTATTGTGCGAAAAACATAGATAAAAACCGTTTCAGAATTTATTTTAACCAAGTTCATTCTTTTTTTTTTAAATGTACAAATGTTGAGTTTTGATATTTAAAAAATAAAACATCTATCTGCAAAGTCGTCTGGGATATATTGTTTATTTTTTAAAGAATAATTTATTATATTAAATTATTCTGGTGAAACTGTTGAAATCATAGTAGTGGCATGGTTATTTTCCTATTTTTACATAATTTTACCTGTATATTCATGCATTAATGTCAAAAAATTTTTATTTTCCAAAAAACATTATTAAAAAAAAAGTACCTTACTAGGTTTAGCCTTTCTTAAGTGGTTTCATCATCTACTCGTGGCGTAAAGGTTTTCCCTTTAGATGATAACACCGTAAGGACAAAATTAGACTGAAATGCACACGGGTTAGTCTCCGAACTACAGCCTCTTTTGCGCCTTCTTGGTTTAGCACCAACTACGCAGGCAACAGGTTTGTGATTAGAGCTATGAATTCTTATAATTCTAAATATAGTCACATCGATATCTTTAGATATAAACTTGCTAAATTTAAAAAGTTGTTAGCAATTGATGCCTTAATTGTATTAAATTTTATTTTCGCACACACACCGCACACTGCATATAAATTATTTATTTAAAAAATTGGAATATTAAAATAGGTATTTGAATCATTGTTTTGCACATAATATGTGCAAAACAATGATTCACGTTCTCTTTTATGTAATCGACACTGCACGTAAATTGTTACTCAACAGTTATGAACTATTTTTATAAGTGAAAACTATTTTAGCAAATGTAAAACTTAATTTTGTGAAATCCAACTGTGTCATTAATGCTGTTTGTTTTCCAAATGAATAAATAAATAAATTAAGGAGTAGCCCACCGCGCGGGCCTCGATTACAGGTTGGTGGGTGTTAACGACTGTTACGAGTCGGGATCAACGTGTACGTGTTTTCCGTACCACGAAGGATCTTGTGGTGTTTTATATTACTGGTGACCATCAGCTGAGTGGTTTTGATTGTGAAAGCTGCTTAACCGCTTCGTCATTAAACGCCTCATATGATTTGATTGCTGGATCCATTTTTGCAAAAAAAAAGTTTGATAAATTAAAAATAATTTCTTACACTTTAATGAAAAGGAGACAGGATGCAAGATGAGTAAAAACCCTTATTCCACTTCCTGGTATTCGTCTCAGATATAGTTTTTTATGTGATCAAATGTGAAACTACAATTTAATAAAGCGATGGAAATGGATACTTATTCAGTTAATAAAGTGAAGATCTAAATAAAAATTTTAATACTGCTTTCTTGAACTAAGGTTTAAAATGTGCTCAAGAGCACATCAGCCTATGCAAACTACCAAAGGAGACAGCGACTTCCATATAAACTTGGGGCTCATCCATTAATCACGTGAGGTCTTAATAAGGGAGGGGTGCTTCGCAAAACATCACTATGGTTCACAATGGGGGAAGGGGGTTTCAGTTTCATATCGCCTGTATATTTTTGTGCAACCATGCCCGAGAATGCTTTACTGTGAGGTGCCGTGTTACATTACATCAAGTAAACTGCAATTAACTTAATTGAAGAAAGCGAAAATTAAATTATTTTTAGGATGTCACTATTGAAGATAATTTAGAAAATCTACCTACTGTCTGAGAACACATTTTAGATTAATATTTTTTATTTTTAATCATATAGGTAAAATATTGAAGTTTTTAAATAGCGGCTGGGTCTTAAAAATTCACCACGTATCACGAAGGGTATAAAAAAGTGCTCTAAAACCTCACGTTATTAATGGACTCGGGCAAAGGTTTATTGAACCATTTCAATAACTCTACTTTCTACTACTAAATGGTAGCGTAGGGCGGGTTAGTAAAGCAATTTTTTACTTGAGCGGATATAGCTCTTCAATGAAAGTCCCAATGAGTTGTTATGCGGCCTGATGGCTTAGTAATTTATCCCTTATCAAAAGTGTCCCTAGTATTTTTTTAACAAGTCGAATTTAAGAGCCACAGCTGTTTAAATGCAGAGAGTCAAGTACGCTCAATGTAACCATAGGTGAAGTAAGTTGAGAAGCGTATGGGGCAAGTTGAGCACTAAGAATGTCTAATCAAACCATGGGTTCGTGACTAGAGTAGAAAGTAAAATATGTCTTTGACAATCAGTTCTTTATTTATAGTCTTTTAGTAAAGCTTAAATTACATTATTGTGTAGGGGTCTTTCGTGGCGCATTTTGGTGGCATCTGGCGCGTATCTAAAGTATCAATTTTGTATGTATAGAATTACATTATTATCGTGTGGAATGTCGTGACGCTTTCTGGCGCGTTAACGACCTGGCGATTTAGATCGGAGACACAACGGTGGAGGGGATATGTCGCGACACAACACACGAGAATAGTATGCTCGGCTATCTGTTGTGGCGTTCGTTCTTCATCACTTTCTAATTCTTTAACGAAACAATGAAATTCTCCTCTACTGCTTCTCAATGTGTTTAATGGATGTACCGAAAACATTCTCTTTTCTTCTTTGTCTTTTAACTGATTTTATTAGAAACAGAAGTGAAAGATCTTCATCAAAATCGAGGTAGTACTACCTAAACCATGAAAAGATGGAACTGGTGCCATCTTAATAAACACCTGGAAAATTCAACGGGTCTGTAAGGTCCTCGCTAGCTCGAACGGAAATGCACTTGTCTGCATTGCGAAAAATTGTGGGTTCGAGCCACGCCTGACACCTTAGCAAACTTAATTTTCTCTAGTAAATATTACTTTACATAGGTTTACTATAGGTCTACTAGAATCTGATGGTAAAAAAAAAGTTTAAAAAATAGCGATTTTCATATGGCAACAAAAAAAATGTCATCTGCCAACTGAAATTTCGGAGAATCGTTTTTGGTTTGGCTTCAAATTTCCTTTAAAAAGTGATGAAAATGTCGAAGAAAGAAAGAAAAAGAAATATTGTTTTCAATGTTTATCAAAGAATACTTGATGAACAAGGTGCAGAACAAACACAATCATCGATATTGAGCCATGTGCAAGCGTTGACTGGTTAGTAGGAATGACACGTCTTGATACTTTGGTTTATTGCATTTTTCGTGTGTATTATATTATGTATACTAAACTTTGGTTTATTTCAGGGGTTTCTAATACTACCATGAGACGAATTGTTGCTGAAGGCAGATCTAACAGAGGCGTATTTAGTACGCCCGGTAAAAAGAGGAAATGTGGCAAAAAAAATAAACTTGGATAGTTTAGATTTAGAATTTATCAGAAACAAGATAAATGAGTTTTACACTGTACGAAAAGAAATACCCACTGTCATGAAATTGCTACAAATTCTTCGGGAGGAAATCAATTTCAATGGAGGAAGAGAATCATTAAGGTAACAAAATGAATTGCATTTTCTTTCAGTTTGAATATAATCGAAAACATAGTAATCTAAAAATAGCAATGTTATTTTGTCTTCAGACTTATTTTGAAAGACATCGGATTCGAATTCGTGAAGTGCCAATCAAAAAGGACTATTTTAATGGAGCAACATAACATAAATATACACAGATTCAAGTATTTGCAGTGTATGCAAAAGAATCGAGAAGCCGATGATAAGCTAAATATAGTTTATTTAGATGAAACCTACATACACGGTTCATGTTCAGAGAACAAATGCTGGCAAACTAAAGATATTGCAGGCCCATCTCAAAGTATTTTGGCAGGGCCTAGATGGATCATAGTACATGCTGGTGGAGAAAATGGTTTTTCGCCAAACTGTTGTTTGGTGTATAGGTCGAAGAGTACATCTGCTGACTACCACCATGATAAGAATAAAGATAACTTTACAAAATGGGTTACGGAGAAGTTGATTCCCAACCTTACAAAACCCTCTCTAATTGTCATGGACATCGCCAAGTACCATTCTGTACAATTAAATAAACCACCTACACAAGCCGACCGTATTACTGTTATAATTAAATAAAGAGTTAGTTGTAGACCATATTTTATTAAAAATAATGTATTTACTTTAACAGCAATATATATTCTAGAAGCAGCAATGTTTGTACATAGAAACAAATCACTATATCACCACTTGCAAAATGAACGCAGAAAACATCGACTTATCCTCCCGGCACCAAAACTAGAACTATATAAAAATAGCCCTTATTATAAATCAATCCAAATCTATAACAAACTGCCAACGTCAATAACAGAAATAAAAGAAATTAAACCCTTTAACAAAAATCTTAACGCTTTACTAATACAAAAATGTTACTACTCATTAGAAGAGTTCTTTAGTGATAAAATAAGATAAAATGCAAAATATTGTGTTCGACGCAAAGTATCGCTTAATAGAAGCTATTTAATTAATTTCATATCTCTTATTGTTGTTACATTTGTCGATTCATGTATATTGTATTAGATTATAGTAATATCATTGTATTGGCTCTAATATTATTAGTATTGTTAGACACAATATTGCCATACCCTTACAGGGTGCATGTATAGCCATTTAAGTTTGTTATTATACATTCTTATAACTATATATGTATGCAATAAATAAATAAAGAAATAAAAGAATGGCTTCAATCAAACAATATCTCTTACGACGATAATTGGCGTAAATGTCAATTACTGGAAGCAGTGAAAAATCATAAATCTGAACCTAAATATCAGATAGATGTGGTTTTAAAAATCACACAGCCACCATATCATTGTACGTTAAACCCCATAGAATTAATCTGGGGAATAATGAAATAAAAAGTTGCGGGTAAAAACGTCAATAGGCCTGCAAGTGATATAAAATCATTCACAGAAGAAGCTTTCTCTCAAGTAGGGATCGATGAATGGCGAAAATCTTGTGAATATGAAATAAAAATTGAAAATCAGTTCATAGAACAAGATCGACTAATTGATATGCAGGAGGAAAGGTTTATCATAAATACTGCGTCTTCCTCGTCTTTGTTTTCCGATGAAGACTTTTTTTATGGATGTGCAGTATTTGGAACCATTTTCAAGTTCTGATAGCCTATAATTAATTAATAAACTCATGAACAGAGTAATTGGAGTTTTCATCGAAATTTCGAACCCCACATTCGCCACAGTAGGATTTTCAAAAATTATCCTTGATCATTGGATACATTTTTATATTTGCATGTAACACACACAGAATCAGCCGCTATAAGGAAAAAAAAGTATCAGAACGTTTTACTCCAATTTCCCCAGAATTGCTAGCGTCAATTTCTTTTTTCCCGTTTTGCCATCAGATCCTGGTAGACCTATAGTAACAAATTGTCACTGCAGTCACAGAGAACAAAATGCATAAAATTTACATAACAGGTTGACTTATATATACTCGTAAACTTGAATAATGAAGTAGTTAAATGGGCTAAAATATGAAAAAAAATGGGTATTACATTATATTCACGACTACAATTGGACCCCCATAGATCTTGTCAAGTAAACTCAATTCTGCCCTTATACTCGACCGAAAAATTCACCTGTTCATAGTAGGAAATGTAAAACATGTTTTCCGCATAGTGATTAAAAGTCTGGGAAGTAACCTCCACATGTAGAAAGATATTATAATAATAATGTCAATGAGCTATATTTTATAGCTCCTTCTTCAATTCTTTATCACCAGCTCTATGATTTCTATACTGTCAAGTCTCTACCAGAGACCCAACGATAGCTAGAGAACCCCAATAGAGACTCAACGATAGCTAGAAACTAACTGTTTTTATACAATAATGTGATTGATTCGGAAAGGTAGTTTAATTAATAATTCATTCTACTATTTATATATAGTGTATCTATACCAGGATGAATATGAGTGATTATTCATGGCTTAATCAAAACAAGAACTGGGTACGCAAAACAAATGTTTGTAGCCCTGTAGACAACAGTTTTATAACCTTATACAAGTAGAAATAGTACTAAAATGTCACCTGTTCAAATAATAAAAAAGCAATCAAGTGTAGTGTTAGACAATGTTGCATTTATTTCTTACATGTGAGGGCACTCCATATTTTTGTAGAGGATTTGATATCTCCCAGGGGAAATACCGAGGCACTAAGCTTACCAGGGTGTGGCACTGGATTAAATTCTGTTTGTAGTGTGAACTATGTATTATATATTACTTAAGTTCAATTACCCCGAATTTCGTTTGGGATTATTTGGGTTATGATTTTAGAATAAATATTGCAAATGGCATTTCTCTATGTATTTACGTATTATACTTTTATAGATAGTAAAAAATCATTTACATAACTTATTTTATTTTGTAAGTATGCAAATTCATAGATCAATGATAGTTAATTACTTTGATTAAAAATACTATCATTTTTAGACTAAAGAGTAGCCTAATACATTTCTAGATGCAAGCATTATCGTACATATCGATTGCTCCCATTATTAAGTTTATCTTTATATCAGAATTTGGCAAAGAAGCAGAAGTAGATAAACGTTTAGAAAAGAAAGATGTAAGAGTGATCACAACTTCTATTCTTGTGACTTGAATCACAGAAAGAAATTCTATGGTTATAAATTGAATAACTTTTAATCTAAATGGTAATGTTTCATCGTAGCGATCACTCTTAACACAAAACTATAGCAGGTGTCAGCACATATTAACAATTTTACCAGAGTTGCAAGTACATAGCAATAACAGTGTAGACATTGTCACTGCCTTATCACTTATAAAGCTCGTGTGGGTAGTCGACTGGTTTGTGTTTTATCGAATAACTTAGCATCGTTTGATATCATATTTATGATAATTAGATAAAAATTATGTAGCCTTAAATATAAAAAAATAAAAGCGCATCGTAATTTTCCTTAATTATTTTATTTCAACCACATATCTGGATTTCAAATGTCTTTGTTTTTTATTTAAACGAATTTAATGAATATTTACTAGGGCTAGATATAACATTTGTATTAAAGCATCTTATGATATATTTTTATTATTAATATAAATAAGAAGTTTCTGTTTTTCCCTATTTACAAGTGATTAATGGTTGATTAATGGGGAAATAACCTTTATTTTAATATTTCAGACGATCCTTGAATATACTATTAATAATGTGTAACTTTAACAGGGGTTAAGATTTTGTTGTTTAAACTTAACCTTTTTCTTTGATAATGCCGATAGCATTGAAAGAGTTGATGTTAGTGATAAGAGGCCTACAGGTATGAGGTAAAAAGGAGTCCTCCAAGATTTAGCTCCTAATTTTTTCATTATATGTTTCATGTATTCCATATTATCTTGCAGACCATGTGCTTGCTTGTTTAAGTTACGTATCTATTTGACTATCTCTGTCTTCGCATGACCAACGGGCATGTTGCACCTTGTTGCCTTTTCTGGCATTTTACACGTAATTCTTTTAAATTTGTCTAGGCTTTGTCGTTTTCCAATATCTTGAAGGGTTTATGGTTCAATGAGTAAAGCATGTTATTTTACAAGTATTTTGTTAATGATAACGCCCTGTACTTGTCACGATCAAAAAGATAACTATTTTGTAAACACATGGATGTAGAAGTACTGAATCATGAGAACAGCATAGGAGATCACTCTTCCAGAGAAGTTTAGAACAGTAAGAGCATCCACAGTGAAGACATTGCCTGTGATCTCGAGCTTCCTCGTGTTGACTAAGTCAATCATTGTTTGAACCTGTTCCAAGTAGTCGTTATCTGAAGCGATATGAAAATAATAATTAACTTTATTATCGAGATCAAATAAATTAATAGTTTACTACTGTGTTACTACATTAAGTATTGCGTGGATTTAGTACGATTGTAAAGTAATAGTAGGATTGACAATGTAGGTACTAAAGTATTAATTTCCTTCAGAGGCTGACTTGAAGGTAGTCAGATTGTAGATGCGGTTATATTAATAGCTATTAATACTCGTAAAGCTCAGTTCTTTACTTAATTTTAATAATTTTAATTATAAATAATGAAGTTATTCTGTTTAAAACTATTATTTTTTAACCTTTCAAGTAACTAGAGACTAAAGTACAATTTAAAATTAATTTGACGGTTTACTATACTAAATAAATTTAACTAATTCTTAACAAAATAAATTTAGTATTAGTGCAACTAATTTACGTGTTAATTAAACATAAATTATTTTAAACATAGAATTCATATATATATAAAATTTATTTTGCGTAACTGGGAAATGGTTCTAATGATTGTTATTATATTTTGTATCAAGATCAGGTTTTTCTTTTAAAGTTTAGTTGTATTTGATGTAAAAACGCAATTTTAAGAAAAAATACAAGAACAGTTCGGTCCCTCATGTAAGTTTGAAAAATAAGTATAAATAAGGTAGATAGTTCTAACAATAAAAAATACTACTTTGGATAGTAATAAATGGATATACATTGTAAATAAGAAATAAAGCAATAACATAAAATTAATATAAATAAAAATAAATAAATAGACAAGCTATTCAATTGAAATGAGTATGACAATAACGACTAGGCATGAAACGGAAAATATTAATACTAATAATGATTTATTCCAAATTGTTCAATTTATAGTTGTAATTTCAGTTTTTTTTTCATTTCAAGCTAAAGCTAGTCGCTTTATACTTTACGATATTAAGTATTAATATATTTTAGTATAAAGCGATTAGCTTGATACATTTTTTGCATAATCATGTTTGAACACATTTTGGGGATTTATTTTTACTAAGAAGTCTATAAGTGATTATTGTAACTAGTCTGGCCATAAATATTGTTACATAAAACCTTTTCTTTTTTCCAACTTTTAATTATTTTTAATTTAGTATGCGTTTATTATTTTAAAAACTTTTTCGATTTAGCGTCATTTCACATATTTTTTCCTGTTCATTATCAATTTACAATATGGAATGGGGTGTTAAGGAAAATAGGATTCCAGTGATCGCCTTGCACAAAGTGGGTATGGAGCCGTCGGTCATAATCCAGACATTTCAAAAGCTTACTATATCGTACTATCAACAGATACAATAACACTTCCTCTGTCGAAAACCATAAAAGATCCTGGCAGCCGCGTGCTATAAGAACTACAAAGTTTGTTAATGCTGTTAAAGCCAGAATTCCTCAAAACCCCATTAGGAAGCAAAAATCTTATCGCCAAAAATGAAGATTCCCGCTAGGACTCTGTCGCGTATTATAAAACAAGACCTGAAGCTCGGTGCTCATTGTCGATATACAGGACGTGTCCTAAATCAATCTTTACAATTAATAGAGTGGATCGATCAAAATGCCTGCCAAACGATACGCAGGTAAAAGGCACAGAAACATCCTCTTTACCGATGAAAAAATTTTCACGATTGAAGAGTACTACCATAAGCAAAATGATAAAGTGTAAGCTCACAGTTCTAAAGAGGCTGCTCAAGTGTTCGGAAAGGTACAACGTGGTCATCATCCTGCGTCAGTCATGGTTTGGTGGGGCGTGTCACAAAGCTACATTTTTGTGAAAAAGGAGTGAAAACTTCAGCCAAAGTGTATCAAGAGCCAGTCTCGGATCGTGTTGTAAAACCTCTAAGCAATACAGTTTTAAAAAATGTACCGTGGACTTTCCAGCAGGACTCTGCACCTGGTCACAGGGCACGAACTACCCAAGCCTGAATTGAACCAACGTTCCGTCCGGACTTTATAAGAGCTGAAGACTGGCCCTCATCTAGCCAAGACCTCAACCCTTAAGACTACAAATTATAGTCAGTTTTAGAGGACATAGCCTGCTCTAAACGACTCGGCGACATGGAGTCTCTTAAAAAGATCTGGAGCAAGCAGAGGCGAAATTTCCCATGAAAACAGTGCGTAAATCTATAGATTCGTGGCCATACAGATTAAAGACCTGTATAAAAAGACGCTGCTCAAGTGCTCGGAAAGGTACAACGTGGTCATCATCCTGCGTCAGTGATGGTTTGGTGGGGCGTGTCACAAAGCTACATTTTTGTGAAAAAGTAGTTAAAACTTCAGCCAAAGTGTATCAAGAGCCAGTCTTGGATCGTGTTGTAAAACCTCTCAGCAATACACTTATTAAAAATGTACCGTGGACTTTCCAGCAGGACTCTGCACCTGGTCACAAGGCACGAACTACCCAAGCCTGAATTGAACCAACGTTCCGTCCGGACTTTATAAGAGCTGAAGACTGGCCCTCATCTAGCCCAGACCTCAACCCTTAAGACTACAAATTACAGTCAGTTTTAGAGGACATGGCCTGCCCTAAGAGACACGGCGACGTCGAGTCTCTTAAAAAAGATCTGGAGCAAGCAGTGGCGATTTTCATGGAAACGTAAGAGTGAGTAACGTGGAGTGCGTAAATCCATAGAATATATTTTTATTTTTTGCTGAAACTTTAATAAATATGCACATATAAGTTTAAGTAATATTACATTACTTCATAAAAATGCATTTTCATTTGTAACAGAGCTTAGGGCCGGACTAGGTACTATAATTAATTTCTGTTGGTAAATATTATACACTCATATTAAAACTAACCTAAGTCTCCTCGCACAAGATGGTTCACTAGTATTGACTGAGTCCTTTTTCTTTCCTTTATAAACATTTCACACATCTTTGTAAGGTATATAGGTCGACCATTAAGCGAGAAATACATAAACAAGTCACTCGCTATGACCTCCAAATACTGGCAACAAGAAAAATCTTAAATTATATTATATATCAACATACCGTCGCCTCAGTACTTGTTTCTCCTATCGTCCAATTTTATCGAAAAGGATCTTGAAAGTAGTATTGTTAAGATTTAAATTTGAATACTGATAGTTTAAGATTTACAACTTTTTTCTCTTGTAACAACAAAAAGATCAGTAACATTTTATTTGTTCTATTCGAGTGTTTATTTATATCCTACATCGTGATAGACGCTGAGTGCTTAAGTATTCAATGTTAACTTAATCGACCAATCACAGCCCATAAGACCATGTCCTCCATTTTTTTGTTTTGTCTTTGTGTCGTTCCGTGGATGTCTTCATCAACAGAATGACGTTTTCATTGCCGTAAAATATGATAAAATATTTTTGTTATTTTGTTTTAGCACTTAAATCCCGAATTATATGTGGAACATTAGCTGTAATTAATAAAACAAGCTGTGAATGGCGTTGCGCGCCGACATGTCTGTACTAGTTTATAAAAATAAGACCCGGCTAAAGACTGGTAATTTCTCAGGTCACTAGAATCCCATGGCTACGCTCCTACTCCTGATCATGCATCCTTTAGGGGAACAAATTGTGATGTTAAGAAAGGCATTGAAACTATTACTTCCAACGCCGTAGGTACTGATGATTTTACTTGGAATTTAATGCCTTATTCTTGATGAGACTTTTCCTGTTGTTCGGCATATCCTAAATTTTTTCTTTTCATAGCTCCCTCAATTTGGAAAGCATCCCTTTTGCTGACTTTATCCTTCTTCCATACTCCCTTTTCTCTCGAAACTCCTTGAACGTCGTATTTAGCAGCAACATTTTCATTCCTTATGAAAATAACCATCTTAATTAATTTAAGTTTGGTTTTTCTTCAGGGCCCTATTTTTGAAATGTTCTTGTCTGGCTCTTATGTCCAATTAGCTTGTGGTCTTTTTATTTCTAATATGGCAAACGAGACGGCAAACTAGGCTCGAGTGATTTGAAAAAAGAGCCACTGGCCACAAAAATACTTTTGCTGTTTTCAAGATAAAGAATGCAAAAGATTTAATTTGGATCAGAAACATCTTATCGCACTTCCACTCCTAGATTTCAATAACGCCTTTAATTACGTTGATTTCGCCTAAGCGTTAAG
This sequence comes from Calamotropha paludella, assembly GCA_927399485.1. Taxonomy (NCBI): domain Eukaryota; kingdom Metazoa; phylum Arthropoda; class Insecta; order Lepidoptera; family Crambidae; genus Calamotropha; species Calamotropha paludella. The sequence continues at coordinate 11,266,569 of OV656815.1, read as the reverse complement.
ACCGACCACTGGTGTCGTTTTTAGTGTATTTCTTTACTGTTCTGTCTTTTTTTTTGGATTTTTATTTGTAGAATAAAATATATTTTTTTTTGTATTATATTGTTGATTGTTATTCTTAGTAGCACAATCTGTTGTCCTAGTAGCAGAATAGCGGGACCTTTTCAATTTCATTTCTTTAGGGTTGCTTCATATTTCGATGAAAACTGTATCCCTTTTCGTTGATTTTTATTTTAGGAAATTAAAAGAAGTCATACGACGCCAGATCAGAACTCTTAGAAGGGTGACCTAAGACTGACTACTGTAGTGTCCAGTAAGTCCTTAGTTTTAAGCGCTGAGTGCGCATTGTTGGAGTGATTTCTGGTGTTCGGTTTCTATAGAAGGCATTTTGTAGGTATGTTGTGTTGACGCTACCTCGATTTTGTAATGGAATCGACACCAAAGACCTCTTCAAAGTGAAGGAACTCACTTTAAATCAAGCGATCAAAATTTACCCTGCGGTTTTGGTCGCTTTGGTTGGCGTTGTATCTTTTGAAACAGCTATTCAGTCGAATGACACTTTGTTTATGCATCGTATTAAATCCAGGATGGTCACAATGTCGTAAATTCCTTGTATTGTCGTAAGACAAGCCTGTTTTAAATTAATTTACCATTTGAAGACACCATTCTGCATAGGTTCACTTATGAGTTCCCAGGAGGTTGTGTAACACCTAGCGCGTTACTATCCTATTCATGCGAAGGTACTCGTGTAGAATTTTGTGAACGCTTCTGATCCAATTTGCGATATATGGTGAATCGTTTTGTACGTCTTGAATTTAAAAACGACCTATCCTTTTTCCCTAAAGTTAGTCGATAGCGCTTGTATTCGTTATGCCAACCATTACTTTCATTGCAGGACACGTGCGGTTTGAGGCCACATTTGAAATCATAATAATCATTGCAAAAAAATGTTCCCGATGCAGATGTATTTTCAATGAGATCGATAATTCAATTTGGCTCTCAAGAAGTGTAAAGGCTAATTCGAAATGAGAAAAATAATCCTTTTTCTTGCATATAAAATTTTTTAATAGGTAATTATAATTGGCCAAGGCTTTATAGATTAAAAAACTTTTTTGGAAAACTTTCTGAATTAGCTAGTAGGTTTATTTAGGTGTTTTTTTTTTCTGAGTAATCCGGTAAATTATATACCACCCTGTACCACACATAACATACCACTTCTATAAAAATTGTTGTATCTCTAATGAGGCAATATTCTAACTCCACAAATCACCGCATAAAAATTGTGAAATAAGGTATACTTAATTACCAGCCGCAGATGAAAAATATTAGCTTAAAACTCTTCTACAGTACAAATGTGACCAATGGTGGATAGGACAAATAAGCGTTGAGGTGACGATCTGTTTATTAAATAATGAAAAATATATATAGTCGCTTATAATAATCAAGAAGAAATTTGAAGTAGGATTAAGGTGCAATTTTATTTAGGTATCATAATTTTACCTTCACTGTTGGTGATAAAGATCTGCATATAATCAATAAAGTGCAGAGAAGCCAGGAGCTGAACATGATAAAAACCTGCAAGGAAAAAAATTATGTTTTTCATTCAATTTTTTGCATTCACTATGCAATACTTCTATAAGATATAAAATACGCGTGTAAAAACAACTACGCCTCCGAGCCTCAGGTGGCATTCGAACCCACGACCTTTTGCTATCCGAGCGAGTGCTCTGACCGCTGAGCTGGTAAACGTGTCGAATTTTACAAACGTATTTCAACTTCTACTATGAGCTAGTATAGTTCCACGAATGTTGAACGCTAACTAATGTTGAATTCCACCTAGCATCTAGATGCTAGGTGGAATTTTTTGCTAGCAACCAAAATCAAAATTTAATAATATACCATCAAATATTTACCTGACCACAATATATTTTATTAAACAAAAATATTGAGTCTGAAACTTTATCGTATATTTGCATTAGTTCAAACCAACTATAACGTCGGGTATTTTGTTCAAGAAGAAAATTTTCTCTTAAAACATTCTGAAAGAAAAGTGATGGAGTTATTTTTGTATGAAAACCTATGAAGTTGCTATTCTTATGTATTGATCATTTTGTTGTTACTACGATTGTGTATTGAATTGGGTGTATAATCTTTGAATTAATATTTTAACGGAAATTATTGTTAAAGGCAAACTCACTTTAAGAATCAAGTCAAAGAGTGATTCTTGAAAAACTATGTTTTTATTTTTTGGTACGGTATTAAGTGTTTTCAAGATAATCAATTTGTTCAGCATCATCTGTTTAAGATATATGTTTAATGAGAAGAAAATTATGATAGCTCCCTGTATCATTACTAGGAAAAAGGTGAAATGGACTCCAATATTATTTATATTGAATTTCCTTAGCAAAAATGTAGAGGACGTTTGAGTGACAGGCAATATTATTAAGATGATACTTAATATGATTCTTTTTGTAAACATTTTCCTTGAAAATCCAAAGTGCTTATCTATGCTGTCAAGGGTATTAAACAATTTTACATAATTGTCGCTGTTGAAAAGAGAGGTGACGAGAATTGAATGAATAACTTCAACGGTATGGAACACGCTGTAACTCTTAGTTAGTATATTTAAAGGCACGTCTGCTTTCGTGTAACGCCAACTAAACGGTCGAACTAATGTAATCAACAAAATTATCGTTGTCACGATGAGTAAACAGTAAAATTTCCTGCAGAAAGTCACTTTTAACACACTAGTTTTTGAGTATCTTATCAAATTCAACCCAAAGAAAGATGCGAAGTATATTAAAGGTTTTGCAGAACTTGCAGTTAGATTAATTTTCGCTTTCTTTTTTTTAGTTTGTCCAATCATAAAAGAAAAATCCCTGCACTCATTTGATGCTTCGCTCCAAAAATCCATTTTTATGTCGCTTTTGTGATATCACCCAATGTTATTTGAAACAGACTGTGATATAAAAGCAAGCAGAGTTATCGAATTGTATATACGAAGAGTAATTAAATTGATGCAGATACGATCTGAACACGTATTTTTCATATCAATCACCATAAAGCTTTGATTAGTAATTCCGATTGCGCGTGGATATGACATAAAATATTCAAAGATTATCGTTAATGAAATAGTTAATTATAATATTATTAAATATGGGTTAATTTGATTGGATAGTGTTCAGAATAAGGTACAAATGAAATGAATTCGCTATAGTGAATTCTAATACACGTAAATGCATCATTTACGGTTACACATTCGAATACTTGTCTAACTAAATTCACTACGAATTTTTCTTCTGTATAAGACATACCGTGTAAATGTTTTGGAGTAACTTTATGAGATAGTTCAAGTACTTACTATAAATAGTCACGGTATACTGGTTTTAACGGCCCTTACTACTATTGTTATTGTAACCACAATGCACAGTAGTAAAAACATAGCAATAGCAATGTTCATTAATTGGCACATAAGTCCACATAAACAACTGGAAAGTAATACAGAACGATAGTAAGAAGTTGACATACATATATATCGCTATAATGGCGAATAATTCTAAGTTTTAAAGATACCTAAATAAAATGGGTAAAGCAAATCAAAATTTGAATATTATTATTTTTTTTTGTTTTTGTGACCTGAGTCGATTTTTTCTAGTATTTTTCTATAATAATAATTTATCATAGGGGCCGTCCATAAATTACGTCATCGATTTTTTCAGATTTTAGACCCCCCTCCCCTACAATCATCCTATCGTCATTTCTTAATGACCCCCCCCCCCCCCCTTCTCCCAAAATTGACGTCATTACCAGTTTGACAAAATTAAAACATTGCAGATTTGAGTAAAATAGGGTATTATATGATTAAAACACACACTCTTTTATTCGCCGAGTCGCCACCAATCTTCGTTTAATAAACACAGTGTCGCATACGAACTATTTTCATAGGTACGATGTTATTTATAGTTTTAAATAATAATGTAGACATGCCTTGACCTTGTAATAAATAAATAAATAAATAATGAGTTCAATAATTAATACCATTAAACACTTGCAAAATATCACAAGAACACTATCTTTCCTTAGTATGAGACATGTATTTAAGTATAAGTATAGTATTTATGTACTTTTATTAATTATGTAAGGTTGTAGTTATTATTTAAGTATTGTGTTTATTATCAATACATAGTATAAAACAAAGTCGCTTTCGCTGTCTGTCCCTATGTATGCTTAGATCTTCAAAACTACGCAACGGATTTTGATGCGGTTTTTTTTAATAGTTAGAGTGATTCTTAAGGAAGGTTTATATGTATAATACATGTTTTATATGTAATATTATTGTTAGAGTATTTTATCTGTAGTTATTACTGTATTTGTGTACATCTATGTTGCATTATGTATGTTTATTATGAGTTATTTTAGTATTGTACGCGCCTTAGCCGCCTCTCACATTTGCAGTCTCACTTACTAGGTGAGCTGGAAAAAATTTCTTTTTAGAAATAATCTTTTTGTACGTGAACAATAAACTATAAATAAATAAATAAGAATGACGTCAATTTCGAAACCCCCCCCCCCCCCCTATCTATCATTTACCGTCATCCGCAGACCAACCCCCCCCCTAATTTAGAATGACGTAATATATGGACGGCCCCATATAAGATCGCATTGAAAATGCATAAAATATATAAAAAACTAAAACTAAAATAGCTGTTTCATCTTAATCGATTGACCAAACATTTATAAAAATGTTTCTTTCGAATACGAGAGGATGTTCCTCTCATTGATGAAACAACGCTGGCCTACAGCGTAAAATCAGGAAGGTACTAGAAAAATTTCGACGAGTGTTCACAGGGCTCGGTAGCTCAATTGGGAGAGCATTGGACCGGATTTCCAAAGGTTGCGGGTTTGATTCCCGCCTGAGAATTCACTTGTGACCCGAGTCGATTTTTTCTAGTATTTTTCTATTATAATAATTTATCATAATATTACTTTCTTAAATGAAAGTAATTAATCTATTTATAAGATATACTCGTAAATTAACTGACAAGGGACATTGTTCTCCGTCCATACATTTTTGGCTCCAGAAACAACAGCAAATGAAAATTGCTTTGCAAGTTCTGAATAACAAGGATATACACATGAAAGCAGAGATTAGGATGTAAATAGATAACTTGTCAAACAGTTTTATTTAAATAAAAAAACCGGAAAGGATTTTGAGGTATTGTTATTATACAATAAAAAACTAACTTATTTATTACATAGAAAAACGAGATATTTAATCCCTTTACTTCAATTATGAACTAAACAGTTATGAAGAAATAAAAGGACAAGAAATGAAAAATATTTTTTTAATTATTCTTATAGTATCTCGATACTGGTGCTATTCTCTGTACCGTAGGAATACTCGTCATGTAGTAAAGTCGTCAATGGCATCTAAAGCACTGTTAATAGGATATTTTATTATTAACATGATTAGAGAAATAATGTGTTAATAAATATATTCACAACCAATTTTGCAACATTAATGCAAAACTTTTGAATATTTCTTAATTTAGTTCGTCTAAGATGGCGAATTCTCTAATGAAATATGATTGTATACATTATTGATCATTGCTTGTCCGTTTTATACAAATATTTGCAACAGGTAGGTAGGTATATCATGTTATTATAATAATGATATATTTTGTCAATTTATTGTTGGTTCTGGATTTCCGACGATGCCCTTTGAGAAATAATTGATGTAATATAAATATATAATTGACAATAATAGATTTCTCATTTGTTCTTTGTTTAGATCAAGTATAAACCAGCACTTATATTATTAAAATAGTTTAGATACGTACCACATTTCTTACTTAAACCTCAAATACCTAGTAACTACCGATGCTGCTGATACTTAAAAGATACCTGAAAAGAAGAGGAATTTAATTTCATACAGACTATTATGCTTCGACGAATGCTAACAGTTTTTGCGATTGTTATATTAGGATTACATATTTACATTATAATTGTATGTAAGTAAAAGAGTTTCAATTAAAAAAAAATCGCCTTACAATGTTTACTTTAGGTTAGCGTTCACATAATTAACTGCCCAAACACACACCATGACAAAAACTATAACAAAGAATACTAATAAGGCCACATTTATCAATTGGCAAATAAGGCTGCACGCACAACTGAAAAGAAACAATGATTTTATTAGTCATTGACTCATATATTACTAGCGTAAAGACCGACCCATCGAGCAATAAAAATGGCACCTCTTACGTGTTATAACCTAAACATCAGCTAAGGGCCAACGCAGTATAAGTTCGTCAAAATTTATATTGAGTATAGTTTTGTGATTGCACCTTATACAAACCTCTAGTTGTGCAAGATAAAAAGAAACCAAACTATCATCTGATGTGTCATTATGTCCAGATTCTAAGAAATACAGTGGGCGATAAAAGAAAATGGCAGAATATTTAAGGAGTCAATTTCCAGATACTAGAAAGATCACTGGCCAACTAGTACAAGTGACACGTAACGGGAAAGAGGAAAAACAGACAACATATTAAATAAAAAAAGACCCGATCACAGAATTTTGCTGGAGCTACAACTTATTTTGTTAGGTTCACCTTTTGACAACTGGGTGTTTAAATCACTGGGCATTTCTATCACTTAGGTGTTTTGATAATAGAACATTTAGACAATTGTATGCATATAGTTTGTGCAATTAGTTTACGTGGGAATGTATTTACGCTAGTAATATATTGTATTTACGCTAGTAATATATGTCACTGGTATAAGTAAGCTATAATTCGGTTAATAGCAAAAAAGTGAGCGGCGGTTGTCAAACCGATATGTTACTAAACTATTTTTGTATAATTAAAAGTAGATGTATCTATCTAGAATCTCTACATTATTAACTACAGCACAAAAACCTCTTAGTACTAATATTCGTATGTTTGGTATATTCCTACTTTAACAAGGAAATAAACGATTCGGCATGAATTTTGTTTAAATACACTGAATGAATACAATGAAAGGTACAGACTAGACTCTTTTCTTCCCGACAGACACCTTTTTGTTATAGATTTGAAAACCTGAGAATAACTTGTGTGATTAGTCGATTTTTTTGATATTTCTCTATGAAAATAATTTGTTATTTAGTATATAAATGTAAAGTTTGTAGCTCTATATAAAAACAGGAGTAGAGATTTCTAAAGTAAGCTTAGTATTTTCAAATAACCAAATATTCGTTATACTTGTGGTAAAGTCTTAAAAATACTCAACAATGAAAATCTTGAGGGAGTCTTTGCCTACTTAGACGATATCACTGTCTGCGGTAAGAATCAGTTGGACCACGACCAAAAATTACACAAATTTAGAGAGGTCGCTGGAAAATATAACCTTACGCTGAATATGACCAAATGCGAATTCTCTAAGACGGAAATAAATCTTCTAGGTTATAATATTAGCCATGGGATAATGAAGCCAGATCCAGATCGACTACGTCCCCTATTGGAATTGCAAGTCCCTACTGATTCAGCCTCGCTCCGTCGAGTCTTAGGCATGTTCGCCCATTATGCTAAATGGATTCCAAACTTCTCAACTAAAATACAACCGTTAATAAACTACAACACTCACGGAGCTGAAGGAGGCCAGCTCCTTGCAACAGAAGCTGTAAAAACATTTGAAGGTCTAAAATCAGAAATCGCTAAATCTGCTATTACAGTGATAGACGATACGGTACAATTGGTGGTAGAAACTGACGCATCTGATTATGCCATTGCCGCAACCTTATCTCAAGAAAGTAGACCGATAGCCTTTTTCTCTAGATCTCTACATGCTCATGAAAAATCGCATTCAGCCATTGAAAAGGAAGCAACTGCTATAATCGAAAGCTTAAGAAAATGGAAACAGTTTTTAATAGGTAGAACTTTCAAACTTATCACTGACCAGAGATCAATATCTTTTATGCTCAATCAGAAACATTCGTCTAGAATAAAAAACGATAAAATACAACGTTGGCGTCTAGAACTAGCAAATTACAATTTTGAAATTATCTACAGACCAGGAGCCCAGAATGTTGTAGCTGACGCATTATCACGAGTACCAAATATTGTAGCATCGATACAACAAGATTCGTTATCCAACTTACACAACAATTTATGCCATCCTGGTGTCACAAGGATGACACTGGGTTAGAACAAAGAACTTACCGTTTTCGGTAGAAGATATAAAACGTATTACAGCGTCCTGCCCTGTGTGTGCTGAAATGAAACCGAGATTTATGAAATCGACTGGAACGCTTATAAAAGCTACAACTCCTTTTGAAAGAATTTCAATGGACTTTAAGGGCCCCATTCCAAGCAACACACCAAATAAATACATATTAACTATTGTAGATGAGTATTCAAGATTTCCATTTGCCTTTCCATGCAAGGACATTAGCACTTCTACAGTAAAAACCAAACTAACCAAATTATTTTCTGTTTTTGGCATACCATCATACATTCATTCTGATAGAGGGGCTTCATTTGTCTCGTCAGAAATAAGAGAGTTCTTAAACGGTTTGGGGATAACCACTAGTTATACTACTCTATATAATCCACAAGGAAATGGACAAACAGAGAGATATAACGGTATTATATGGAAAGGAGTACAACTTGCACTTAAGACAGTAAAACAGCCAATTTTAAGCCTGGGAGTCTGTCCTAACTCAAGTTCTGCACTCGATTCGATCCTTGTTGTGTACATCTACTGGCTGCACACCCCATGAGCGTATGTTTGCTCATAACAGGCGCTCTTCAAATGGCCAATCTTTACCAACGTGGTTGGCCGAAGGGAAGAAAGTGCTGATGAAAAACTTTACTCGTACCAGCAAATACGATCCATTAGTAGAGGAGGTAGAACACTTAGAAACCAATCCTTTGCATTCTTATGTACGTCTTCAAGATGGACGTGAGGTAGTAGTGTCAAATCGTCGGTAAGCATCTCCTGGTGAACTAGAATCACAGCACGACCAAATAACGACAACACCGACAGTAGACCCCACAGATCTTACAAGTCCTCTAGTACCTCCCACCGATACCGAACATCCTTTGACTCGCTCGACAAGACTCGCCGTCTGAATCCGAAGAGCAGACCATACCATCTACTAAACCGATTGTTTACATACCATCTACTAAACAGACCATACCACCGACAAGTGAACGTCGTCGTCCAGTTTATCTAAAGGATTACACAAATATTTTTAGCGCGGGAGAATGTGGTAAAGTCTTACTGTACTGAAAGCCATAAACTCTATGTCATAGTCAGCTAATTGTCTATTGTGTTTATATCTGACATTGTCACTATTGTACCAAGAGTTTTCTGTTGATTAAAGCCTAATATTCCGGCTAATCTCGTATTATTATTATGCATACTACAATACTATTATGCAACTAGCCTACATATCAAACTACAAATTTCTTATAAAGCCAAATATATATTTTTATAGTCTACGTATTTTTGAACATACAGCTTCTGGCATATTTTTTACAAAAGACGTTTAATTTTGTAAATAGGATAAACTAAAATTATTTTATTAAGTACGTACCACATTGTAACCCATGAAAAGCAAACAAATTGAATAAAATAAGTCTTCTTTGTATTACTTATATGAGATAGAATTACTCATCTACAATTAACTTAATAATTAATTATAGAACATGTAATTCAGTTTAGAGTTTTGACGTTCTTTTTGTTTATAGTGATAAGCCTAAGCCTATCAATATTAAATAAAATCTTTTCAATATTTATTCCAAAACCATAAGTTGTCCGAGCATTTGACAGTGACGTTAACTGAATGTTTCTGAGAGAGCTTTCTACTAAATGTCTACTGTGATGACATCAGATTTAAAGAGTTTTCTAAAAAGTAGGCGACTATCTACAATTTTGAAGACTATGCCTTTATTATTTATGAACACTGATTTATTTGCTCCTCAATACGTAGGTATTGATAAAGTGTATACTGAACTAATATTTAAAATTCATTTAATATGATGCTCTACTAAAAGGATTTCCATATTAGAATTTAAATTGTTCTATTTACCCTAAAGAAAAATGTCACATTGTTTATTTAATGGGTAATATTATAGTTAGTTTCAAGCACCATTGCATATTGGTAAATAGTACGATATTGAATAAATTATGTTTTTGAAAACCTTCAGATTTGTTTTAAAAGCTTGAGAAGTACATCTTTCTAGGTCCCAAAAAAAAGAGAAACTATCATCTGTACTTATATATTTACAGTTAATTCTATAAAACTATCGATGTTATAAACAAATTAAGTTTTAATAAACATTATTATATTTAAAATGAATTTCAATACAGGTAAACGTGCATTGAAATAGCTTCTATATATAAATTAAATATTCATTATTTCACACAATTGTTTACTAATAAAAAGTACATAAAGGTTATTCCAAATAATAGATTGTAAAAATATAAACCTCATATCGAGTTATAAAAATACCTTTTGATCAAAACTAAATCCTGTAATGCAGGGAATAATCATTATTTAAAATAAAAAAAATCATATCTGGGAAATTGATATTGACGGAGCTAATGACGGTCAAATTGAGGGCTTTATCAAAATTGAAATAAATATTTTTAAATATAATACACCAATTAAAAAACACGCATGAATACTGCATGTATGCTCGCAATTTGTTGCTACTCATATATACAATACAGAATAAGTTTGCTTTAAAATTTTCTCATTATTTTTTCTTTAAATCCTACTGCTTCATGTATAGAGTGGTTTCGATAAGGAACTTTTTACACTCAATAACGACAATAAATAATCTTAATAAAGTAAACAACTGTAAATGTAAGCGGGTTTAGCCTTAAAAGAAAATTATGATATTTTGTCTTTTGATATCTCTGCGGCTTATCCATATTACCTACCGCACTACTAAAACACTATCGGTAATATTGTAAGGATATTTTTCCTTTCTGCACTACCATAAATAATAATAATATGCTTTCAACATTTTAAAGACTTTTCTCTGAAACTTCTGAAAATGTGTTTGCAGGTGGAACATATTCATTTCCAAACAAATAAATCCACAATAGAAGAAAAACTATTGCTAGAACGACGGTCAGCACCACCACGCCAAACATAGCTTTGAAAACAGTACCGCATTGTAGTAAGCAACTGCAAGTAAGAAATTAAAAATTATTAAATCTCACGTGAAAATTCTCATGATAGCTTTATGCTGCAAAAATTTTTTTTTAATATTACTTTTCATTATGTATTTAAGACAATATAATAAATTAATTTTTGTTCACGGGTTGAGAGTCAATGGAGTTCTATTTGGGTACTACACATTATTAAATACTAAATATGCATATAAGGACAATGCTTACCCCATTATATTTCATGCGTTGGTATAATAAATTGGATATTAAGCGTTGGTAAATGTAATATTTGTTCTCACATACACTGTAACAGAACAAAAGTAACCATTTTCAAATGGTTATATAACTCATGTTACAATAACAATTTCTGTGTGTGTAATTAATCTGAAACCCACGGCATATTTTGAGGTATTTCTATGCAAACAATGCAACCGATTCAAATTGGTTTATATTAAAAATACATTTATATAAGAAGGAAGAAAACTAGTGAACTGCAAAATGTAACGAAGGATTGTATACATATATATGCAGCAGATATGTATATATCTATCTATCTATGTATTTTGTAAAGTAAAACTTTTTAGAAAATAGAATATTAGAAGTTAACTTGCTGAACGTCATTTTCTACTAAGTGGCACGCTGAGAATTGACTTATATATTATATAAGGACTGACCCAAAGCGCAACTTAAATGGCACCAGTTGGCCCTAAAACTTAGTTTAGGGACAAAGGTAGGCGACTAATTGACATAGAGCAACATAATCTTGTACGGGCGTCAATTTTATTTGCTTTAGCAAAGACTGTACATATCGGAGTACAACTGACTTTATACGATAAAAACCAAGGTTACCTCACAGTCCAAAGCGACCATTACTTTTCTTTGTATGCAAAAAGTTCGTGAAAACAGTTCACGTGGGCATGCCTTACGCTAGTAATATATAAGCCAACGATATTCCTGAAGTTTTGAATGCGCTGTCGCTTTTTCTGGTTTATCAAATATTTATACTATTTTGGACTGTGTTATATTACTAACCCTTTGTATCTTGTACCATTAACGAGATCTATATTTCTTATTCCTTTAAAAGTGGTAGTTATATAACTATATAAAAAGCTTATTTACCAAAATTAATAAATCTAATGACAAAAAGTCAATTAGCATCAGAAAACCCTGTTGATTGTTTACAATTGTATAAAAACTTGATGTACACGCTCCGAAACATTCATGACAAGTCTATATTGTATCTTTGATGACTAGGCATTTGACAGAATTTTTAAGGAATACTCATTGGTTCCGTTAAATGCGATGCGATTGCGATTTTTTTACAACTGTGTTATAGTAAGACCATTCGTTAATTCTGGGTATTCCTAAGTCACTAGCATTATAATTAAAAAAAGCGTATTGTAAAAACAGATATTTATTTAATTTTAAATTAAGGCGGAAAAATGTTTAGCTATCATCAATGCCCTTTTAATACAACTTTTAATAGATATTACAGATGCCACTAACTGTCATGTTCTGGTTTATGCGGGTTTAAGCATAGTTTATGTCGCCACCTTGTGCTTTGCTGACATGCCATGACCCCACTGATATGTACTCGTATAATACAACAATAGAGGTCAGCGCATTACCCACTTTAAATCATCATCTTAGCCGTAAGACGCTTACTGCTTAAAGGAAGACTTCTACATAAAATAGGGAGTTTTGTCATAACCTCCGTGTTTCGTAGGCGGCTTGAAATCGTAGTAATTCAGAAATAAAATTGTTACTCATTTTGTAATCTATGGACCCGCACTACTATTCTACTCCGCTGGACACCACATGTAAATTTAAGGCAGATCGCCGAAGAATATCTCTAAAGAATATTAAAATAATATCGAAAAGGGTTAGAGTTAAATAACTCTATGAATAATGAAACGTCAGTGTCGATTTATTTTGTTTTGTAATTATAACTACTCGTATATCTTAGCGTAACATGCGACTCTTTCGCCACTCTATGTCAAAATGACTATGGAGTACAAAAATATTCGAAACCTTATTTTTTGTTAAAGTAAATATTATACCGTGGATAACGTAGGAACTTATTATTGTATGCATTGAAATTTATAAAATAATTATTGTATGTATGATAGTGTTATGAACAAACTAAGGCCTATTTTGACAGAGTTTATTATTTTACTTTATAACAAGTATCCGACTAATAACTTTTGTAAACTTACGCCTCCACAAGTGCTAACCATCATGTCTGAGTGCAACCATAATGCAATAAAAATAACTTAGATTGCTTTTTGAATCTTTGTGACATTTAGAATACTACATGTTAAAGTTAGCGATACGACACAGATGTGCGTATATCTGCCTTATTTTTAAATCAACATTTGTGTAAAGGGTTTTCTATTTAAACTGCCATTAATAAGAATAACTAATTGAATTGGCAGTGGCAAATATTTGTTACGTGGTAACATTACCATACCTTATACATATAGTTATTATAACTGTCAAATATTATTATAACTTCCATATTAATACGTCAATATATACAAGTAAGGATTTCTAAACGTTGTTAAGCTCATTAAAATATAATAAGATATATATATTTCTTATAGTTACTAAGTATATTTAATGCACGAGATGCTTATAGGTTATGCTTCATATCTATGAAATTAATGTAATATTGGGTTTATAGATTGAATACACCAATGATTTCAATGTCATTTCCTAATTTATATATTGTATGAGATCAACTTTATAATAACACACATGATTGTGTTTCTAGTTCTTTATCAGAAAGGATATGTCCAAAATCTGCCCCAAAATCTTTTTATGTTAGCATAGTGAAAAGTGCAAAGCGACTTGATTATGTAATTATAATCTATAGTCTAAGATCACAAATTTGTTGTTTGTCTGACCGTTCTTTTTCCCGCTCTGTTTCCATTTCATGTGCGTTCCCATAGCAACGCATTAATCGCAAGTAGTTCGTCTACCGGATGCTAGATGGCGCTAACGGAAAAATATTTAATAATAGAAAAAAATTAAAGAATTTTGTCCACCCATGCGAAGCCGGACGGGCCGCTTGTTATATGTATAATAATTCGTTTATTGTAATTAAACTTTGAGGCGTTTTTCAGTCGGAAAACGCATTGAGGTTATGGAAATTTAACAACAGAAATGGTAAGAACTTTATATTTAACATATCATAACTTATTATTATAACTTTACACTTAAAACATCGCATATTTTTAAGTCATTAATTAAGATTAAGATTTAATTAATAAATTTAAAAGTGATGGCTCTGTAAAAGCATCGCTGTGAACATTAAAATATCTCGAGGTGCTCTTTGTAACGAATTGTGACTAAAGACCTGCACAAGCATGCTTACATGTGCTAATTAAGACGACACATAAAGCCACCAAAATTCACTATCAACTTTTGATTTTCCAGTATCTATTCGTCAATCGGATCATTGGATGAAGAAAATGATCTGTAACGATGAGGCTCACTGTTAAACTTGTAGGTTTTGTAGCAGGTAGCAGCGTAGATCTTCTTGATGAAAATAAAACAACTTTCTAGTAGACGCGGACGTACGTATATATCTTTATTTTCAGAGACAGCGAACCACAGACTGGTAAGTATCTTAACATCAAGCAAAGGACAACAAAACATTAGATCATAGTCAATCCTAGAGTTTAAGTTGCTAATACAACATCTAAATTAACACTCCTCCTCAACTTAAACTTTGTTACAAAATTAACCATTACTCCAGCAAGACAAAATATTTATTTGCATGTATGTTTACACAATCCCTTTGCCCTAAAAAAAATTACAGTGACATTCACTTCACCATGACATTTCTTTGAAATTGACATATCACTTCTAAAAGTAAAAACAAATTAAAATCACAAAATAAAAATGCACAAACTTTACAAATTAAAATATTAGCATTTTTCTATACCTATGAGTTGTTTTAAATAATTGGTTTAGAAAGAGCCTTTGTGAATATATCAGCTAATTGCTGTGATGAACTGACATAATTTAGTGTGATCAATTTATTGTCAATTAAGTTTCTAATAAAGTGATGTTTTATGTCGATGTGTTTTACTCTGCGACTATTTTCTCTATTTTTAGCTATTTGAATGCAAGATTGATTATCCTCACATATTACTACAGTGTCACAGTTAATGCCTATGTCTTTAATTAATCCTTTAAACCATATAGCTTCACAACAAACTGAACTTAAAGCCATATATTCTGCTTCAGCTGTTGAAAGTGAAACAGTTTTTTGCTTTTGAGTAGACCAAGATACAATATTATTATATAATAGCATACAATAACCAGATACAGAACGTCTATCAATAATATCAGATGCCCAATCAGCATCACAATATCCTAAGATGTTGTTATGAAATTCTTTAACTTTATATACTATACCATAATCAGATGTAAGTTTAAGATATTTTAATACTCTTTTCAAATAATTATAATGTTCATCTGATGCATTATTCTGAAATCGACTAAAGTAATTTATAGCAAAAGATAAGTCTGGTCTTGTACATATCACCAAATAAAATAAACAACCAATTAACTCACGATAAGGCATAGTACATACATATTCATTACATTTTTCAAGTTTTAAATTTATTTCACAGGGTGTAGCTACAGGTTTACAGTTTTGCATTTTGAATTTACTAAGCAATTGTTGTATATAACTCTTTTGATGTAACTTTAAAACTCTGTTATCAAAATCTCTCTCAATTTCAATCCCCAAAAACTTTTTTATGGGACCTAGAGTTACCATTTCAAAGTTCTTACTTAGGTCATCTTTTAATTCATTTATCTTTGCAGTACAGTTACTAATTAAAAGTATGTCATCGACATAAATGAAGATATACAATTTAAAATCTCTATCACTACAGATATATAAACAGTTATCATAGCTAGAACACTGAAAACCCTTCTTACACATGTATTCATGAAATACCTCATTCCAACAACGTGCACTTTGTTTTAGACCATAAATAGAACGGTTAAGTTTACATACCATGTTACCTATTTTCTTCCCAGGTAGATTCATGTAAATCTCCTCCTGAAGTACACCATGAAGAAATGCTGTTTTCACATCCATTTGCTCGACCTGTAATCTTTCTTTATTTGCTATGACAAGTAAAGAGCGTAAAGTTGTAAGTCGTCCCACAGGTGAATAAGTTTCTTCATATTCTTGTGATTGGTATCCCTTTACTACCAATCTAGCTTTGTAAATATTATTTTCCTTCCTTTTAAAAACCCATTTGCTATCTATTATTTTCTTATCTTTTGGTTTTTCTACCACAGTCCACGTCTTATGTTTTTTATGTGACTCCAATTCCTTTTTCATTGCTTCCTTCCATTGATCTCTTTCTTCGCTAGCTAAAGCTTCTTCTAAACTATTAGGATCTTCTGAACATAACAATGCACAATGATAAGTTTCATAATCTTGGAGATAAACTGGTGGTTTTCTTGATCTTTTTTCTTGTTCATTACTTTCACCTTTTTCTTTATCTTCTTGTTCTTTTTCTACACTTGTCTGTTCTTTCTCTTGTATACTATTTTGATGATTATCATTTTCACTAATTGAATCATTTTTGTCATTTGTATAATCATATGTAAATTCTTCACGAATATGTTTTTTAGTTTGACAGTTAATATTACTATAGTTACTATTATTAAATATCACATCTCTAGCTCGAATAATTTTGTTTTCTTCACTATCCCATAACTTAAATCCATTAATGCAGTATCCAATCAGGTAATATTTTTTAGACCTTTCTTCAAATTTTCCTTTATTCCTGTATTGAGATCCTTGATGAACATGTGCTTCAGTTCCGAAATATTGAAATTTATCATAGTTGGGAATCTTTCCAAACCATAATTCTGCAGGTATAATACCGTCTTTAGTAGGTAATCTATTAATAATATATGTTGAAGTATAAATTGCTTCTTCCCATAACTCTTTACTAAAATTGGAATCTGATAAGAGAGTTCTAGCCTTCTCAACAACCGTTCTATTGAAGCGCTCGGACACACCATTCTGTTGTGGTGTATAACTTATTGTTACTTCTCGTTGTATACCCTTTTCTTCACAAAACTTTATGAATTCATTGTTAACATATTCTGTTCCGTTATCGCTTCTTATTCTGGCTATTTTTGTTCCAAATTGAGCTTCTACTATGTTCACATATTTGTTAAAGCATTTCAACACTTCATTTTTGCTTTCTAATAAATATATGTATGCGAAATGGCTGTAGTCATCTATAAATGATAGTATGTATTTTTTGTTGTCATAGGTAGACGGTGTAATGGGACCACATAGGTCTGTATGTACAAGCTCTAATATTCTATTGCTGTTTATTTTTTGATTTTTATTAAAAGGTAATCTATTCTGTCTTCCTTTTAAACATGGCTCACAAATTTCTTCGTTTTTAGTTTCATTAAAGGAAATCAGGTTTCTCTGTTTAAGTCTATTTAATTTCTCCTGAGATGCATGCCCTAATTTCTTATGCCATTCTAGTGCTTTACTTGTTATACTGTATGCTTTGTTCGCTTGTTTCATAGATTCTGCTTTAAATTGAATTAAATATAGATTATTCTCTCTTGTTCCTTCTTTGATTAGTTTCTCCTTGTAATAAATTTTTACCTTCTCGTTATCAAATTCAACTTTGCAGCCTGCCTTTTCCATTTTGCTTACAGAGAGGAGATTGCATCTACTTTGTGGTACAAATAAAATGTCCTTTAATGTTATTTTTGAATTTGATTCTTTAAATTTTCCTTTCATCTTAGCTATTATTCTTTCCCCTTGCTTTGCTGTACTGATGCTAACTGGTGTTCTTAATTCTTCTATGTTCTCCAAGTATTCATCAGTATTAATTATGTGATCGGTAGCTCCAGAATCACAAACAAATTTCAGCACATTTTCTGTCTTTGTGGATGTCAGTACTTCAATGCATGAACTAAGAAATGAAATATTTTCTTCGTTTTCTTTTCTTTCAGTATTCAATGAATTCTTGTTCTTTATATAGGGTTTCTTAAATTTACATTCTGCCTTCATGTGTCCCTTTTTGCCACAGTTATAGCATTCAAATGGAAAAGATTTTCTTTCTTCTTTCTTAAAATTATTATTTTCTTTTGACCAATGTCCATACCTTGGTTTATTTTTCACATTTTGCTGTCTTTTGGCTTGGAATACTTCTGTACATTCTTCTTCTTCTGAAAATCCCTTTTTCTTAATTTCTTCATCTAGCAAACGGCGCCTAACGAACTCCATAGTTAAATTTTCTCCACTTATGGTTTCTATGGCAGATACAGTACTTCCATATGATGATGGCATTGCTAATAGCAGATAACATATTAATTCGTCTTCAGATGGTTTCGCGCCAGATTCTCTAAGTTGCCTTGCTTGTTTGTCAAATTCAAGAAAGAAATCTTTTAGAGCATTTTTCTCGTTGTATTTAATGGTCAGTAACCGTTTTCTTGATAGTAGCTGTGAAGATATCCCAGTTTGTAAGTAGCTTCGTTTTAGTTTTTCTATTATTTGAAAAGGCGTGGTCACATCTTTAATTACTTCAAGATGGCTGTCGGCAATACTTTGAACAATTATGCTTTTGCACTTCTTGGATTTCTTTGCGTCTATTTGTTTTTCTTGTCCACTTATTTCTTCTAACAAGTCGAGTTCTTCTAGTATTACCGTAAGACGAAAAAACCAATTTCCAAAATCGGTACCAGCAAAAGGGATGATTCCGAATTTGTTCTTTTTGTCGTCCTCCATCTTGAGGTTGTGCCGTTTAACAATCGGCAATTTCTTTGTTGAATTTTCTACCTTCTGGAATTCTAGATATGGTGGTGATCTGGGCCCATAACCTGTTAAACTTGTAGGTTTTGTAGCAGGTAGCAGCGTAGATCTTCTTGATGAAAATAAAACAACTTTCTAGTAGACGCGGACGTACGTATATATCTTTATTTTCAGAGACAGCGAACCACAGACTGGTAAGTATCTTAACATCAAGCAAAGGACAACAAAACATTAGATCATAGTCAATCCTAGAGTTTAAGTTGCTAATACAACATCTAAATTAACACTCACTTCCATCTTGATGATGTCAACAAAGAGAGCTCTTGAATTTGTGGGATTGAAAACGAGCGATTCATCAGCGGCCTATGCATCCACTGCTTGTGACGGTGTGGTATGGATTTTGGACTGGCGAAATGCAGGACGAGTTATTTTGAGAGTAAGGGAAGTGAGCTGGTCACCAATATCTGGCATCTACGGACATTTCTTTTGGGGATTTCTGAGGGAACATTCGATATGCCATTAATCTACATCTGAAAAGCATTAGAGCTTAAAACGGAATTTCATTGAGTTATTGACATGAAATGCGTTCACAATTATGTGAAATTGTCATAAAATATTTCGTGAAATGGGTGAACGTTTGCTAACAAAGTCTAGGCGGGCATTTGTCGGAAGTCTTATTCCACACGTTACCTCAGTGACCATATTTTAAATGAAAAAGAAAATGCTTTTAAAATTCAACTGTATTATTTGTTTTATTATAAATATTATTTAAACTTCTATTGAGACAGCCTTTACTTAATATCATGAAATAATAGTGACACCAAGTATTTATGTCGGAGTTCGTATATTCATTTTCTAAGAGCAACTACCCAACTACCAGAATGGTCTGGAGTCCGTATTACCATAATCACTTGTCAGGCCACGATAGCAATTGCTTCCGATAGCTAACACCCCTCGTCAGTCCCTGGTAGCACTTGCTACCATATTCAATTTTCCGCGTGGCCTGCTGTTATTTTTATTACGATTAATTTTTGAATTACAGAAATCCAAATATTCTGTGGTGGATTATTTAATTAATCAGCTCTTTTTGTTTGGTTCTGGCTACATTATTAATCGAGAAAATGGCATTTTTATCTAAGAGTCCGACATTTTTTTTTACAATTCTCGCAGCATTGGGACTGTTGAGAGGGGTGGGGTGCGCAGTAGCGGACTGATAAGTGGATAAGAAAATATGTGTGATTTCGCAATAGCAATTGACTCTTCAATCGTTCATGTTGCTGCTATTTATTTTTTTCGGTCTTGCGTGCTACGCCACCCAAGAGTAGTAATCCCTTCACCAAATTTAATTCACCTGACGATTTCATCTTTGTCTTTCTGACAACAGGTAAATTAAGTCTAATAAGAAAACTTTAACCTTCAGTAGACTTGATTCCCCTCAATCCATTAGATAGACCATAAGTATAGTCGTGGTAAACTTAATTATTATAACTGTTTTAACAGTAATAGTATCAGAATTTACCGGTGATACTTTTACTTGCATAGTCTTAATGTGGTCCTGGTACTGGCCTGGTACTCCAGGTAAATCAATTCTCTATCAACTTTTTGTTTTACGCATTAATTATTTGTATTAATGGTAAATGAAATTGTGCAGTGACTTTGTCAGTGGACTCTATCATTATGATTACAATTTATAAGAGCTACCAGATGGTAAAACAGTTTGCAAAGTCTGAATTCATTAAGTTTAGATAAAGATACTTTTTGTTTACACAAGCGAATATATTATACTATTTGGTTGATTTAATCAACTCAGGTGATATCGCCTAGGTGTTAAAAGTCTACTAAAAGTTAAAATCTGCTTAAGTAGTTTATTGTGATGCGTTTTCCCAGAGAATATAAATAAAGAAAATGATTTTGGACATGTGAATGAAAATAATATTTATTTTATAAAAATAATGACATTCTTACATATTGAATGTCTACAAATACAGGTACATATTTAAAACTATCACAAAATATCAACATAATCAGTAGTAAAAAATAAAAATTTACGTCATTAATATATGCAAAAATGTTTTTATTACTAATTACATGAGATATTTATTTTTATATGCATCGCAACGGCACCACATGAAAGTTTTCAAATACCTACATATCTTCTTTCCTTCCTAATTTGGATTGCTACAGTAAATTTTTGTCACACAGATAATTATGAAATCGCAAGAGATATTATATACAGAGTTTATTTCATATCGACATTTATGAACTCGTATGAGTTCGTAATAACTCGTAAATTATTTTTTTACCATAGATAGAAAATAATAATTCTTTAATTTTGTCATTAGAACTGTAACCGAATTGCTAAAATACTTGATATAGACTTCTTGTGGTTTTAAAAGGCAAAGGTATCTGGTATTCAAACAATTTAAGTAGGAAAAGTTATGAGAGTTTTTGCGCCCTACGTTTTTTAAACGCGCCGTCGATGCGTGCTTGTATCGATACAAACGTGAGTCAAACGTGACTATGAATTTATGTAAGTTTTTAAAGTTCTAACTTTGAATTGAATCCGGCTTGAATCGGTATCTGTATTGATACAAACGTATTGGACGTGCAAAAAATTGTTCTGTGGAATAAAAAGAAACGCGTTGCCGACGCATGTCAGACGCGCGTTTAAGAAACACAGTGTTCGTAAGGTCTTAGAAATTAAAGAAATGTATATAAATCAATACAAGTGTTTTTTTTCTCGAACTCGAAGCATCACTTTAATGGTTTTGGGTTTCTTGTTAAATTTTGTGTTGTAGTATATATTAGTGTGTAATAATGGTGGGTTATAACTACTGAGTGTTTCTGAATATGCATGAGTGTTGGCAAGTGAAACAAAACAGTGGAAGGTGTCTTTTCGCGTTCTCCCAACAAAGGCCACTAGGAGGTTTGAGTAAAACCCCACATCTTTACTGAAACCTAAGAAACTACTCAAGAACTGACAATTATACTTACTTGACACTGGCTAAATGCACAAATCGTGCAAGTCACAAATAAAACATAATAATAATACAAGTACACAAAATATAAAAGTCGAAGCTTTTGGTGGATTTTCCAACAGAACACAGTGTTACCACTTAAATTTAAAAACTAAAAGAAATATCAAACTTGATTTAGTACAGAATAGCTCCGCCAAACACATGTCGAAGGTTCTTTTTCGATATAGTTAAACACATCAATATTCTCAAACTACAACTATATGTATATTGAACAATTTATTCTATTAATTATAGGTATATTATAATACAAAGATGGTTGCATCTTGTATCAGAAAATATTCATGCAAGCTGGCATTTAAGAGTGTCGTAAAAGACGACTAATGATAATTCAGGTAATCGCTGTACTCTCCCGTAGACCATTTGTGTAAGAGTCTTCTATCCAACAGTGAGCGGCGGAGAAATCTTTCGGCGGTAAGAAGAAGATTAAGTGTTCATTATATTTTTTTAAAATTAGGTACATAAGTGGCGACATTGTTCTTTCATCAGGTGATCCATATTCATTCTTTCTTTTGTCTATAAATGATTGCAGTCATATATTTACAGTGACGTCATCAAAGCTCTATGTTCAGTTCTTCTCGCTCTTACAAATATAAAAATTTAGGAGGCAAACAGGGCCTGTAAAACGTGCGATGTTTGTTGATATCATATCCAGCTGCCTGAGTTTATTCATGTCGCCACACGAAGAACCACACGAGAACCATCACTATGGCAATAAGAATCAGTAATGATACTATGCCACTAATCACCTTGCAAACGAGATCACAGATACAGCAACTGAAAAAAAAGATAACAAATTTTGAAGCTTTAATAGAAGGAATATATTTAAAGTGTAAGTCAATAAGTTTTTTCTGGGAAAACTCATTCCACCATTGACTAGTCTTTGGCAAAAATATTTAGAATATGGTCAAGGATAAAATTTTATATAAAGTAAGAAATAAAAACCAACACGGATTTTCCAAACGTGAAGTGGCTTCGTATTAATCTCAACTAGGTTACGTGTAATAAATTTATGGCCTAATGATATGACAAATATATGACAGAGATAGTTTTGTTTGTGAAATTTGTTATATATTCAAATACATGTATGTATTTCAGACTATGACCAGTGAACCGTCAGAAGCAGAGCTCGGTATATGTCATGATTATTATTCTAATGTGTACACATTTGCTACACATCAGAATAATAGTAAATATATCGTAAATATCAATGTTTCACATTATTCAAATTCATAATGTATTTTTTATATATTTCGAGCTATTTACTGAGAACACTGTAAAAAACTGTATAAATAAAATAAGTCTATATTTAGCTCTAACACTTCCACATTCACGTTGTTTTCTCATAAACTTAAACTCGTTTTAAGGATTAAGTATAATAAATAAACATAAAAATAAATGCGATAAAGAAGTCAAACCCTTTGTATTTTAATTTAACAAAAAAAGTCCCATTTTAATAAATTAAGTCTGTTCATAAATTTTATATTCGTGAATTTTCAATGTGATCTTATATGAATTTTTAATAGAAAATGGAAGAAAAAATCCACTTGGATCACAAGTTATTCTCAGGCGGGACTTAAGTTTGGGTTTAAACCGCTTTAAAATCCGTTATATTCCAAAATAATTGCAATACTACAGTGTGTCAAATGTATCTTAATAATAATTAACAAGAACCTAATAAATAAACATAATTTAGGCAACAAAAGATATTATAAATATGTTATGAATAGCGTTGAAAATCCCATATAAGGTTATCATTTAAACGCGTTCATATCCTTAAATTACAGTTATAAATCAAATAAAGCATTTATGATTAAACAATTGTTAAATCTATAAACAATTATTATGTTATAAAAACATTCAACAAATAGTTGCTCCGTGATCATGGCGCTTGCAACAGTGCCGAAATATCGGAAACTCACTAAAAACAAGGTACATGGTAACAATCCCGTATATAACTTATATTACTATAATGTTAGGGACTATGAAAGTTTAAAACAATATAAAAGTGATGTTGTGATAAAAATGGGATATATTGGTGATATGCGTATTCTACCACTTGCGTATTAAACATCATATTAGTAATTCTTTTCTTGATAGATGATCATTATGACCGGAAATTACTATTACAAATCTAACATAATATCAAAATAAATGCAACCTTGAACTTAAAATAAACAAAGAAATTTATGTATACGCATTATTTACGAGTCTATTTTAACATTTCCGTCAGTAACTTGTTTCTATTAAAGGCAATAATTTGGTTAATCTTATTATTTTATTTGATCACGGTGTACATTATCGTTATCAAAATTCGGTAATAATTATTTCTTATCTTTATCAACTTCCTACATACGTTGATAGCATTTTGCTGTTATATAAACGGTAAAGAACTGTCTTGAAACTTTAAGCCAAGCCCGGTGTGACTTGCTGTGAAGTAACATGAACACAGCCAGTACTAATGATGTAATGTGCCCTCCGAAAGACAGAGGAACTTGCGATAGTAAATTTTTGGTTACACGTCCGATGACAGACCCTTGCAAAAGTTGTTGTAAACTTCCGCAATGACCACAATGAATGGCAATCCATTGTACCACAGAGTTTCTCATTATCAGCTCACCAAAATAAAAAGCGATTTCCACGTAGACCTTACTTAATTCGTACTCAAAAGATTGTTTCAAAATATATTATTAAACAATAATAACTAATTGTGTCCATTTATAATTAAATAAATATTATCCTATTAATTATGAAACCAGAATAATGTATTTAGCCTTAAAATATTACTATCACAAATAAAAAAAAAAATATATATTTAATGTAACCGAAAGAAAAGCGAACAATAATACATTAAGCTACCAGAAATCATCAAAATTTGATAGTTTCGGTAGGTTGGTACGGTATCTACTCTTCTTAATAAAGTGGAATTATTTTTAAAACACTTGCTTCTTAAATAACGCTAGTTCACCGCCTTGAAGCAGTAGAATTATGGTGCGAGAAATCAAGCAGAGATATACTATCATAGTGAGTTTCGGTGGAATCGACAAAAATACGACCATATTTTTTACTCCTTTATAGCTTGTGTAACTCAGTTGACATATTTTATATCACTGGTTTCTACTGTTGTTCGCCATACCATCCAGGACCAGTATATTGACGACAGTTTGGTGCAACAGTAGCGATCCTGCCTTTTGCA
The DNA here is from genome assembly GCA_927399485.1 of Calamotropha paludella. Classification (NCBI taxonomy): domain Eukaryota; kingdom Metazoa; phylum Arthropoda; class Insecta; order Lepidoptera; family Crambidae; genus Calamotropha; species Calamotropha paludella. The sequence continues at coordinate 11,241,356 of OV656815.1, read as the reverse complement.
CCGACCGTTCACGGTTCAAGTGCCGTAAGGGACAGATGTTTGTGTTATGAATATGAGTATTTGCATCTGAGTCATAGGTATGATTGTAATAAATAATATTATTACTAAATTTCTTAAATTAAATAAAGATCTCTAGTAATTTGTATTTTTGTGATATAAATATATCAATCACTACATATTATAACACAAAGTCCTCTGCTGCGTCTGTCTGTCTTTCTGTTCGTAATTAACTCAAAAACAACTGAACGGATTTACATTCGGTAATCGGTTTAATATATAAAGTGATTCCTGAGAAAGGTTTAGGTATATAATTTGTCAAGCTATTGTATAAATTGGTTGAAATATAATGATAATTGTTGATAGAGTCGGAAACAATCAAGCCGCCTTGGAGCTTTCATCGAAAACGCTGCCTAATCCATTTGAGATATAACAAAACAATGAATGGTGAGATATTTCTCTTTCATAGGTCGACAATAAGTCCGCGATGGCATATATCTATCTTTTAAGGATAGTGAACTATACCCTATTGTATCATATAAAAAAATGTTCGCGTACAATACAGTAATAATCCTTATCAAATTAAATACGTTAGTTACCCTACACATTTAATACACAACAACTTAATCCTTTACACCATATAATTTTAACGAAAATCTTCGGAAATGTTTCAAAAAATTTTCTCCTTAAAAAGTCCTCTTAGAGGCTCTGACCTCCGCCAACAAACGCTCTATCTGCACCCTTCAGATCAGCCCTTGATCCTCTTCTTTGTCGATTGACCTCCCTTCTGGGTGTCAGCCGATCTGACTTTTCTCTATCCTGATCGAGACACCTCTTCTGGGCGCCGGTCCACGCTTCTTATGCGCAACCTCGCCTAGGTGAGTAGCATACACCGTCTTACTCTCTAGAGGTTACAACGGATTAGCTTAACGGAGCTTCTGACTTCTCTCGGGTAAAAGCAAACCGCAGGTGATGTTTAGTAAATCTGACAACCGCACACCTGGCTGTGAGGTATTCATAAAGATTTTTCGTGTCTGAAGAGTGGCCAAGTTGTCTAGGGGCGTAGCAAAATAAAAAAAAGTGCGCATAGATCGGTACACCTATAACGAGGTCGTTGTAGTCGCTAAGCATAAAGCTTCGCTAGCACCATATATTGGAGCGGAGTGGATTGATGGTTTCAAAAATATTAGCTCTTGAGAGCTCAGTGTATATACTAGCTGAAGCTTGAAAATTTATTTTTTATTTATTTTTTGCTTACCCAAAGAGCCAATGTTTTTTGTTCATAACTTTTTTATTTTTGCGAATAACAAAATTCAGGCTCCGTCACGATCTAGTTCTAAACCTGTTGGTTCGATTCATTCCTTCATTCCAAATTCATTCATTCCAAAAATATGAAAATCGGATTAGAACTCATAGAATTATTTTTGAAACAAAGATTTTTCAGACTCGGCGATCAAACGGCTAAAATTAGAATAATTAACACCCTGTACTTTTATGTCATAAATCAATAGGGTCTATCTTAATTATCTAATGTCCCTAACAAACATTAAATGAAAGGAAAATCATTGAAACTGATTTTTTTTTATAATTGAACTAAAAATAACGAGTAAACAGTTTAACTAATTAGTTGCCTAAAGCGAACTCCATTTTGTTGGATACACAAAGTTATTCTTGTAAGGAATTCATTTGGAGTAACTTTTAATAGCGAGTAATGGTGGATACACAACGTTGTATTGTGAATCTCAGTAACTCGTTTGAAGTGGTAATTATTAATATGTATATTTTTTTTACACTAAATCATTGTTTTTTTTTCATTATTGTTAGAGAGATTTGCTTCAAGACTGTCTCTTGATACACTTTGGCTGAAGTTTTCACTCGCTTTTTACAAAAATGTATCTTTGTGACGCATTGATAAGACACGCCCTACCAAATCATCACTGATGCAGGACGATGACCATGTAGTACCTTTTTAACCAATTGAGCAGTTTCTTTAGAACTGTGAGCGTACACTTTATAATATATTGTTTTAAACTTTCATGGTCACTAACATTATAGTAATATAACTTATTTGCGGGATTGCTACCATGTACCTTGTTATTGAGTTTCCTCCGTGATCATGGCACTTGCAACAGTGCCGAAATATCGGAAACTCAATAACAAGGTACATGGTAGCAATCCCGCAAATAAGTTATATTACTATAATACACTTTATAATTTTGCTTATTGTAGTGTTCTTCAATCGTGAGATTTTATTTAACGGTAAAGAGCATATTTCTTTGCTTTTCGCCTGCGTACCGTGACTGAAGGCATTTCGATCGATTCACTCCATTAATTGTAAAGATTGATTTAGGGTATGTCCTGTATATCGACGATATGCACCGAGCTTCAGTTCTTGTTTTATAATACACCACAAAGTCACAGCGGGAATCCTTATTTCTCACGATAAGATTTTTTGCTTCCTTATGGGATTTCGACGAATTCTGGCTTTAACAGCACAGCCTTTGCAGTTCTAACAGCACGCGCCCGCCCCGATCTTTTTTAGTCTATGTCAGAGGAAGTGTTGTTGTATCTGTTGGTAGTACAATATACGAACATACGGCTGATACCAAGCTTTTGAAGTGTTTGGAATATGAACGACGGCTCCATACTCACTTTGTGTAAGGCGATCACTGCAATCCTATTTTCTTTAACACCCCATTCCGTATTATAAGTTCATAATGAACACTAAAAAATGTGAAATAGCGCGAAATCGAAAGAAGTTGTTAAAATTCAAAATAATTAAAAAAAATAAAAAAGAAAAGGTTTTATGCAGCAGTACTTATGGCCTAGTTATACAGGGCGTCCCAAACTTATGGGACATGAAGGGGAAGTACCTTAAATATCGTAGATAGTGAATTTTGCTCAAAGAAGACTTTATGTTATTTTTAAAAGTTAGTAATTCTGCATTCATAGATTTTCTAAAAATTACTTGCTTCGTCTGGGAATCGAACCAACTTAAATGTCAAAAAAAAAATCACCCTACTTTTATGATGCCAATCGAAAGAATAGCTAAAAATAATAAATTAATGTAGTTCTAAAATTTGAAAATGGAACAGTCTGTGCGAGCGTTGAAGGCAAATTTAAAACGAAAATAATGTTGTTCTTAAATTTGAAAATGGAACAGTCTGTGCGAGCGTTTATTTTTCGGATATTGATCTGTTTAGTCTTAATTCACTTACACAAGTGTTATTGTGTTAATTTATTGCGAACATGGCATATCAAGTAAGTTTTGATCTAATGGAAGCATATTTTTTGAATGATAAAGATATCTCTAGAAGTTTGCGGTGGTATAGCGTAAAATATCCTGATAGACAATTACCGTCTCGTAAAGTTTTGAAAAGGCTTGTGAACAATTTGAAAACTCTGGGACGCCCAAGAGAACCACAGTAAGAAAACCGTACGATCAACGACGAAGAACTTGGTATTTTAATTTACTTTTCGGCTTTTCCGAAAGCATCGGTGAGAGAAGGAGAACATGAAATTGGAGTTTCGAAAAGCTAAATACACCGTGTATTAAAAAAACACGGTTTTAAGAGTTATGTTGAAGGACGATTGGTTCAAAAATTACTTCCGGGCGATACAGAAAGGAGAAGAAATTTCTGTCTTGATATCCAGGTACGCTTGCTCGAAAATCCAAATTTTTTGGATAATATTTTTTGGACAGACGAATCTAACTTTAGCAATAACGGTATGTATAACCGCAACAATAATCGTATTTGGTCTAAAGAAAATCCCCTACGAGTCACTGAAACGAATAACCAAGTGCGTTTTTCACTCAACTGTTGGTGCGGACTTTTAAAAAACCGGGTTTTCTTAATCCATTTTTACCAAGGAACCTTGAACACGGAAAAGTATTTAGGAATACTTTAAATTTTAAGGGATAAGATAAGAAATCTTTCCGCGGCGGAGCAAGAAAACTTAATTTTCCAACAAGATGGAGCTCCGGCTCATAATAGTCGGAGAGCAGCAGATTTTCTAAATGAATGTTTTCCTACATGGATTGATACAAATAGACCGATTAGATGGCCGGCCAGATCCCCGGACCTTACACCATTAGATTTCTTCTTTTGGGGATACGTGAAAGATATGCTATACAAAAAGCGATACGAGAACGTGGGCGAGTTGCAAACAGAATTGTGCCATATCACATCGAGTGTTCACCATAAAATGATAAGAAAATCAACAGGCAGCGGACTCATTAAAAGATTGGAGATTTGCGTAAGACAAGAGGGATCACATTTTGAGCATTTAATTAATTAATTTACAAAAAAATACCTACTTAATTGACTACGGCAGTTTCATGTATGTTTTTAATTTGATTAAAATATTAATTTCACGTTGTTCCTTTCTTTTAAAAAACCATGTAACTTAAGCATAGTTATTATTTTTTAGCTATTCTTTCGATTGGCATCATAAAAGTAGGGTGATTTTTTTTGACATTTAAGTCGGTTCGATTCCCAGACGAAGCAAGTAATTTTTAGAAAATCTATAAATGCAGAATTACTAACTTTCAAAAATAACATAAAGTCTTCTTTGAGCAAATTTCACTATCTACGATATTTAAGGTACTTCCCCTTCATGTCCCATAAGTTTGGGACGCCCTGTATATTCACAGAAATCTGAAAACGGATTCGTTATTCATGTAAGTGTTTTCTATTAATGAGTGGACAGGAAGTTAATATGGACAAAGCATATAAATTTAATTTTGAAATTATTGTCACTTATCAAAATTAAACTCATTAATAACTAGCGACCCGCCCCGGCTTCGCACGGATGCAACGCTCAACTATATTATGCATGTATTATACATATAAACCTTCCTCTTGAATTACTCTATCTATTTAAAAAAACCGCATCAAAATCCGTTGCGTAGTTTTAAAGATTTAAGTATACATAGGGATATAGGGACAGCGAAAGCGACTTTGTTTTATACTATGTAGTGATAATTCTTACATTCACACCAATAAACCTAGCCCAAAGTAAGCACTGTAAGGCTTGTGATGGTGATGCTAGGGTAACGAATAGACATACACATAAGATACATAAATATATTATTTTAATAGAAATATACGTAAATAACCATGACTCAAAACAAATGCTCGTGCTCATCACACAAACATGTGCCCCTTCCGGGCTCGAACCCAGAACCGTCGGTACGAAAGGCAGGATCGCTACCGTTGCACCAAACTGCCGTCACTCAAACGGCAAACTTAAAAAAACAGAACAATCAAAAAAAAATTTTATATAAAAAAATATGTAAAAATGACTAAACTTTATGATATCCTGTAAGATAAGTGTATTATTTAAACAGACATAACACTTTCATATCACAATTTTTTGTTATTTTCTGTGATTCTACATATTTTCTTCAATTTATCCAGTATAATATGTTGTATTAGTTTTACGTACCACATTGCGAAATAAAATTCCGTTTAGAGAGCAAAACAGCACAAAACTATATCACATGGCTTGTTTTCAACTGTGAGTAAGAATTCATAGAGAGATACGTCGACTATTTATCAGTGGTTGCCATCGTTGATAGCGATAAGTACTATGAATCATCACAGCATTATAACAGTTTTTGTTTTCGTATTTATGTTAAATGAAGATGATTATATGACTAAGATGCGAGTTAAAAATAATAAAATAAATAAAATAAAATAATGTTTATTCATTTCAAAAACTGGTGTACAACAACAGTTAATTCTTCAATATAAAAATAAAGGAATAAAGAAATGGCGCTGGCGTCAGCTAAAGAATATTTGGCTAAATTCAGCGGGTCTCTCAAGCTGTTGGTATCTGAATTATAGGAGTACTCGCCGGATAGCGAGGGGATGTGGTTAGAGTCCCGTCTGATACCAGAGACAAGTTCATTTTTTTTAGCAATAATTTCTTTAAATATAGAACTCGAGAGGTTAAATGATTACATAGCAAAACACAACATGAAGAGATGGCGCTGGCGTCAGCTCAAGAAATACATGGAAAAATTTTTCGGCTGTCAAAGTCTCCGTAGCTCAATTGGTAGACTCACCAGGACAGCGGATGGATGTGGTCTAGAGTCCCGCCTAACATTATAATCACTTTAGATATAAAAATCTAGCGCTTAAATACCATATTCCATATAACGTACTATTTCTAAAATGGACGACACAGTGTTTAATGGAATTATATGGGTGCGTTAAAACATTATATACCTGCGTGTGCGGTCAATAAGCTCGATTACTCACAACTGTTGAATTGAAAAAAAAATCTTATAAACCACTAGTATATCAAGGAGCTATAGTAACCAAGCCTTGTGTTATGGATCCTAGCTAGGGTAACTATTAATACACTAAATCATTGTTTTTTTTTCATTATTGTTAGAGAGATTTGCTTCAAGACTGTCTCTTGATACACTTTGGCTGAAGTTTTCACTCGCTTTTTACAAAAATGTATCTTTGTGACGCATTGATAAGACACGCCCTACCAAATCATCACTGATGCAGGACGATGACCATGTAGTACCTTTTTAACCAATTGAGCAGTTTCTTTAGAACTGTGAGCGTACACTTTATAATATATTGTTTTAAACTTTCATGGTCACTAACATTATAGTAATATAACTTATTTGCGGGATTGCTACCATGTACCTTGTTATTGAGTTTCCTCCGTGATCATGGCACTTGCAACAGTGCCGAAATATCGGAAACTCAATAACAAGGTACATGGTAGCAATCCCGCAAATAAGTTATATTACTATAATACACTTTATAATTTTGCTTATTGTAGTGTTCTTCAATCGTGAGATTTTATTTAACGGTAAAGAGCATATTTCTTTGCTTTTCGCCTGCGTACCGTGACTGAAGGCATTTCGATCGATTCACTCCATTAATTGTAAAGATTGATTTAGGGTATGTCCTGTATATCGACGATATGCACCGAGCTTCAGTTCTTGTTTTATAATACACCACAAAGTCACAGCGGGAATCCTTATTTCTCACGATAAGATTTTTTGCTTCCTTATGGGATTTCGACGAATTCTGGCTTTAACAGCACAGCCTTTGCAGTTCTAACAGCACGCGCCCGCCCCGATCTTTTTTAGTCTATGTCAGAGGAAGTGTTGTTGTATCTGTTGGTAGTACAATATACGAACATACGGCTGATACCAAGCTTTTGAAGTGTTTGGAATATGAACGACGGCTCCATACTCACTTTGTGTAAGGCGATCACTGCAATCCTATTTTCTTTAACACCCCATTCCGTATTATAAGTTCATAATGAACACTAAAAAATGTGAAATAGCGCGAAATCGAAAGAAGTTGTTAAAATTCAAAATAATTAAAAAAAATAAAAAAGAAAAGGTTTTATGCAGCAGTACTTATGGCCTAGTTATACAGGGCGTCCCAAACTTATGGGACATGAAGGGGAAGTACCTTAAATATCGTAGATAGTGAATTTTGCTCAAAGAAGACTTTATGTTATTTTTAAAAGTTAGTAATTCTGCATTCATAGATTTTCTAAAAATTACTTGCTTCGTCTGGGAATCGAACCAACTTAAATGTCAAAAAAAAAATCACCCTACTTTTATGATGCCAATCGAAAGAATAGCTAAAAATAATAAATTAATGTAGTTCTAAAATTTGAAAATGGAACAGTCTGTGCGAGCGTTGAAGGCAAATTTAAAACGAAAATAATGTTGTTCTTAAATTTGAAAATGGAACAGTCTGTGCGAGCGTTTATTTTTCGGATATTGATCTGTTTAGTCTTAATTCACTTACACAAGTGTTATTGTGTTAATTTATTGCGAACATGGCATATCAAGTAAGTTTTGATCTAATGGAAGCATATTTTTTGAATGATAAAGATATCTCTAGAAGTTTGCGGTGGTATAGCGTAAAATATCCTGATAGACAATTACCGTCTCGTAAAGTTTTGAAAAGGCTTTAGAGAGCAAAACAGCACAAAACTATATCACATGGCTTGTTTTCAACTGTGAGTAAGAATTCATAGAGAGATACGTCGACTATTTATCAGTGGTTGCCATCGTTGATAGCGATAAGTACTATGAATCATCACAGCATTATAACAGTTTTTGTTTTCGTATTTATGTTAAATGAAGATGATTATATGACTAAGATGCGAGTTAAAAATAATAAAATAAATAAAATAAAATAATGTTTATTCATTTCAAAAACTGGTGTACAACAACAGTTAATTCTTCAATATAAAAATAAAGGAATAAAGAAATGGCGCTGGCGTCAGCTAAAGAATATTTGGCTAAATTCAGCGGGTCTCTCAAGCTGTTGGTATCTGAATTATAGGAGTACTCGCCGGATAGCGAGGGGATGTGGTTAGAGTCCCGTCTGATACCAGAGACAAGTTCATTTTTTTTAGCAATAATTTCTTTAAATATAGAACTCGAGAGGTTAAATGATTACATAGCAAAACACAACATGAAGAGATGGCGCTGGCGTCAGCTCAAGAAATACATGGAAAAATTTTTCGGCTGTCAAAGTCTCCGTAGCTCAATTGGTAGACTCACCAGGACAGCGGATGGATGTGGTCTAGAGTCCCGCCTAACATTATAATCACTTTAGATATAAAAATCTAGCGCTTAAATACCATATTCCATATAACGTACTATTTCTAAAATGGACGACACAGTGTTTAATGGAATTATATGGGTGCGTTAAAACATTATATACCTGCGTGTGCGGTCAATAAGCTCGATTACTCACAACTGTTGAATTGAAAAAAAAATCTTATAAACCACTAGTATATCAAGGAGCTATAGTAACCAAGCCTTGTGTTATGGATCCTAGCTAGGGTAACTATTAATACAATTCAATTCTTTATTGCACTCCATAATGTTACTTAAAGATATTACATAAAAATATTTTGAATCAATAGGGTATTTGACATAGTTAACAAATAAATAAATATTGTATTGAACACTATAGAATTTAAGGTCCTAATTAATAATATTTGACTTAAATTACAAATAAAAATTATTAAATATTTTATTTTCCTAAATAAAAATTAGAGTTTTTGAATCTGTGCATCATTTAGACGAAACGTCTCAATCAGAGCACGTGACGTCACGATGTAATAAATAAAATGTCTTGTCATGTCATTGTCATTCCGAACCCATAATATTAATTCACTGTAGTTTTCCATGTCTTTGGGCAGCTGTAATAGAGACAAATCAGTGTTAAACAGGAAATGAGTGCGTTTAAACACAAAATAATAATATTGATAAATAAACAACTTTGCTTTAACCTCAAAATTTTCCTAGAGTACCGTAGGTACCTTTAAGTAGCTACAGTTTTATCAAACGTAAATTATCAATATTTATAGATATATTCAAGTAATACTACATACATCAAAATGATCCTCGCAAAAATAAATTGAAGATTTGGGTGATACACTGGTCGGATCACGCCGTGCTAACTGCAGCCACTTTACACAAAGATTTTGCGATTGTGGCACGTGGATAAATAATTTAGAAGGGCTTTTGATACTTGTATTTTCACACAAAGGAGCAGCACACATTCTATAGGACTTTGAAGCCATTTTTTAAAGAATCATGAACGAAAAACTAATCTCTCACGTATTGTTTACATGAAGACTATTACATCGTGACGTCACGCCTTTGATTTGTCACGTGACCTAGCGTTTCAGAGGGAAATACAAAATGTAATTATTAAAACTATCTTTTTGTTATTAAAATGGCTCTAAATATAAGAAAAAGATTTGTCAAGCGTATCTTTAGCGACTTTAGAACATTTTGAAGTACTTTACGAAAATCTGTCAAATACCCTATTATTGGCCCTGTTGGGCACGGCATGCGGCAGTTTGATAGGAGACAGGAAGTGGTTAAATTCTAAAGCTATTAAGTTTGATTTTCGTTCGAATTTAATTAAATTATTTAAAATTATATTGTTAACACTTTTTTATGATTTATATAATATTATGTAACGTTTTTATTCATATAAAATTTCCAATAATTGTTAGGTTATTGGAAATTTAATATGTTATATATTTGTTTTAAATTCTGTAGCTTTGAATTATTTAAGATAAATTTCTGTATATTCATTGTTATTGTTAATATTATTAGTATCATTTATTTATATCAGGGGTATTATTTATATTCGTAAATGTCAATTTTACATTGATAATTGATATTTACGAATAGAAAGATATTACATAAAAAAATTTTGAATCAATTATGGGGACTGTTGGGCACGGCAGTTTGATAGGACAGAGGAAGTAAATTCTAAAGCTTGATTTTCGTTCGAATTTAATTATATTATTTAAAATTATATTGTTAACACTTTTTTTATGATTTTTATAATATTATGTACCGTTTTTATTCATATTAAATTTCGAATAATTTTTAGGTTATTGGAAATTTAATATGTTATATATTTGTTTTAAATTTGAATTTTTTAAGATAAATTTCTGTATATTCATTGTTATTGTTAATATTATTAGTATAATTTATTTATATCAGGGGTATTATTTATATTCGTAAATGTCAATTTTACATTGATAATTCTAATATTATATTATATTTAGCATATTATTATATAATGATTTTTTAACAATTAATGCTTTTATATTGTTTAAAAAGGTATTGAAATAACTTTCATTTCTTATGACCTAGATTAGAAATTAATATTAATTAAAATTGATAATATAATACATAGATGTGTAATATTTTTAGAAATCTATACAATAATACCCATGACTCAAATTGCCGAAATTACTTATTGTTTGAGTAATAAAGGTGCACTATCATTGGTCGATAAATCAGTTGACATAGAGATATAGCAAGCGCGGACTCGATAGTCGATAGTTTGGTCGATAACAAGTATGCGGTCATATCACAATGGAAATAATAATAATAAATATAATAATATAATTATAATAATATAAAATATAAGAATAATAAATTAAAGGAGTTTTTTTATTGTTTTATAAAACATTTGATTTGAACAGACATGTTGCGACAAATACAAAACAGTGTTTCATTATCTGCAAACTCGTAATCAAATTATTTATTAGACCTCATTATTTTCGTTACATTAGACACCCCGCAGATTAACAAAATCAAGTTGTACAACTAAATAGGTGAATGTGCATATAAGGTGCTTCCTTACAGAATATATATAGTGTTATAAAACATTGTGTAGCAAGATAGAATTTTAAAATCGTGTGTAACATTTTTAGTACATGTTAAGAATGTTGTATGTTACTGGTTCAACTTGTATTAAATCGAATCGAATCAAATAACATTCCGTAACCATTAATTCGGGTCTGCCTTTCGAGGAAGCTGATGGTGGGTCTAAATGGAGGAAGTGCTTATTGGTTAGACTTGAGCTGTGCACGTGACAGAAAGGTACACTGCAAAGGAAACGCGCGAGCAACCTCGTCCCTACTAACGTCTCGCTGTCGCTCGGATGATGTTATACAATAAAAGTTTAAATTCTTTTTACCATGTTGTAATTAGGTATATTACATTTTATTTTATGAAGTTTATAACTTCAATTAAATCGTAGCTCAAAAGCTACTAGATTGTTTTGAGATGTTATTATTTTTTTTGTCTAGTACCTAGAATATTTATATTGACTTGACAATAGTTGGCGTTTAGTATTTAACTTTTAAGTCAGGTTCAAGGTTAACATATTTCTGCTTTTCTTAAATTGGTGGTACTCATATTCTCTCCATATTAAAGCTTTTTCTGACATAGAGCGCTCTCTAGAATAAGAGCGCCATCTGGAAAAATTAGTCGGAAATGAGCGTTCTTATATTTTTATGGTAACAGGTATGATGATATTAACAATAAATAACAATAATGTAAATATCTATTTAAAGACTAATATTGTAACAACATTAAATAAAATAATTAATTTGAACTATATAAACTGATATCAACTTAACATTAAAAATACATTTCTCAATTAGTTCAAAGAACTTACTTACTTACTAAAATATATTAGGATGAAACCCATTGGAAAAGGTAGACAATATAACAAAAATAATAGGAAAAATAATTTACGGGCGATCTGAGGTCGGGATGGGGAAGGGGCTGAGCTTTTAAGGGGGAAAATCGGTATATCTCCATTTCCGGCAAAACTACAAGTCCTATGAAAAAAATTTTAGGTTGTTGGTAATAAAAAGACCTACAACTTTTGTATTTACATTTTTTCAAAAATTACAAATATACTTTTACACATATGTATGTACTCTATATATATATATATATATATATATATATATATATATATATTCGTAGTGAAAAAAAACATTTCAAATTTGTTATTCAGTATAGGGTTTATTGAGTGAAGCTCTGAAAGAGTGAAACTCTCTTTTAGACAACTCGCATATTTCGGTTGTCTCCCTCCTGCTACTTAATGGTTCAACCTATTCGAACAAATTTTGGCATGAACATACATGATTATAACCTGACGGACATAGGCTATGTAAAAAATATATAGACTGTACCATGGAAGAATAATCACCGAAAGAAAAATTCAGAAGCTTATCACAGCCAAACCGCTGGTACTACATTGATAAAATTTGGCGCCAAAACTCACATTGTGGTCGTGACTAATGTGCAAAAAAATGTTTTGAAATCGGACATACCATCGAGGAATAATCACCGAAAGAAAAATTCAAAAGCTGATCACAGCACATTAGTTACGACAGCACATCGTTGTCGTAACTAATGTGCTAAAAAAGTTTTGAAATCGGACATACCATCAGGGAATAATCACCCTTCAATAATCTAATTCAAAACCAAAAAGTTAACGTGCAAAATAAAATTATTCAATTTCAAATGTGCAAAGTCCGGCGAAGACCTTTTCGGATCATCTTGTCTGCCTCACAGAACTTCTAGCTTCGAGCGGCGGCAGCCGCGACAGGCTACCAGTTTGGTGCGCGATATTTTCGAGGCAATTGTTAATGATTAAGGAGAGGTTAGGTTAGGTAAGGTCAGGTGGTGAGTAGGCATGAGAACGTTATACCAAAACGTAACTAAAAACCGTTTCGATTTTCATACCGAAACGTAACGTTACCGCAAAACATAAAACCATTTTTCTCATAACCAACGCAATGCAACCAAAACTAAAAACCGCGCCCCGCACCGCGCCGGCCGCCACGATCGCGTAAATGAGCCAAAAGCAATGCAATAATAAAACTAATAATTTTGTAATTTTATAAGAAATATTATCAAAAAAAATCGAAACACAAATTATTGTAAATCTGACGATTTTTATTCATACATCTCATTTATTCACGATACTTTAAAGATGGCACTGATTTAAAGAGGCAGTTGTAAATAGCAGTTTTGGTAAGTTAAAAATTATAAATGGCACGTTTAATAACTAGTTCAGCAGTTAAAACAAAGCAGTAAAGTAAACAAAAATGAGAAATAAAAAATAAAAAAATGGATCAGTGAATATATAATTGAGCAGGAAAATAATTAAATGGACGGTAAAAATTATTGAACGAGCGGTTACGTGTGGGCAGTGATAAATCGGAATTTGTCGGTAAGAAATCTCATTCTAAGCAATTCTATATCCTAACCTAACCTAACCAACCATGTGATTGGTCGTTTCCGCCACTTCTCATCTCAATAAATTTGAGTTCGGGTGTCACCGCTCGCTATGATCTACAGAACTATTTATCGAACCGCTTATTCCATCATTTTTACCGCTCATTCAGTTATTGGACTGCTCAATTATTTTTAGAATTGGCATTGTATAACAAAATAACCGACTAATTGATTTTTTATTCCTGTCCATGTTTTACTGTCGCAATGATTAATCAACCGCCATTAAATTAAATAACTGCTCAATATGTTTTCCAACTGATCATAATAACATCTCGAATATTTAAACAACAGCTCAAAAAATTGGTTCCCATTAAAGATTACTAATTCATATATTTTAATTTTAACAAACTAGTCCTAAGTCTATCGGACACAAAGGGATATCGTCATAACCATAATAACGTAAAACTAAAACAAAAACCTGCGTTACGTTAGCTAACAGCGTTTTAGTTTTCATTCGTTTTGCAGTAGCCACACCATCTCGTCAACCGCGGTAATGAAAATCAAAAATGAAAACGGTTTTTATAACGTTATGGAAACTTCAAAAACGTTACGTAACGGTTTTCAAAAAGTAGCCAAAACGCCCATATCTAGTGGTGAGGTAAGGTAAGGTAGTGCTTCGCTCAGTATTTGCAAACAGCAGCATGCATTGCAGACCTAGTGTATTTTTTACATTCACATTACAGTTATTTGAAGATATTCAAATAACATACTTAGGCATAATGAAGTAGCTCTATTTACTCTGTGGCATATATCGATTGCTGTCGTTATCAAATAATGATTGTTCAAGTTTTACATTCAAAATATTTACATTATTTCATTTTCTGTTTGTATGAATTTTATATTTTTTTTGCCTGGGCTCACAAGTGAATTCTCATTTTTTCCTATTTAAATAATTTGTTTTTATGAAATTTGAAGCTTTATCCGTTTAACTAAAAGCTATGATTTGATCTAACCATTGATCTTTAGGACATAATCTTTTAACGGAATGGACGCCATTCTGTTTAAAAAGTCTGTTACAAAGAAATTGAAGACGAAGAGATAGTTTGTTTTATTTCTAATATAAAAAAGTAGGTATACAATTAAAATATTGTCAATTATAAAGATTGAAATTGAACGAACGAAAGACATGTCTTTGTATAAGTATTAAAATATCAACAGCTTATGAATGTTTTTTATATTCTCATTAATTACAAAAATCATTCCGGCTGAGAATGTCCAGTGTCCTAGAAGAGAGATAAAATGACACAAAATTAAGTACAACTAAGATGATTGACATTTATTGGACCTCTTGGTGCTAGACGTTTTACAACGTCGTGAAATAAAATACGATACAATACAATATTTATATTTGCAAAAATATGGTATTTACAGTTTGGTTTTATAAATTGATAACTTAACCTATTTAGTAGCGTTACATAGAATGTAAATATTTGAGTAATAAAATATTTAAAATATCCAACTAAATGTCATAACCATAGTAACAAAACAAAAATCAAAATCTCATTATTAATACACTGTTGATGTCAAATGTCACGATCACTTAAATATCCTTTCAATGTAAAATATGCTTTATTTATTTGCAAAAAACTTGATAGTTAATGTATATGTCATAATATTAAAAATTTACTTTTATGCTTTCGGTAGCTTGTGTTATTTATTACTCGGAGTAAGACCATACAGATTATTTCCGAATAGAGCAGTTTTTTGTGAAATCAGAGACAGCTTATTTTTTAAAACAAATGTAAGTCAGATTTAACAAAGATACACACTTCAGATAAATAAATAAGACTGCAACTTGACTTACAATAATAATATACTGCACTTGTTAGTGTACTACAGATTTTAGTACACTTGGCATTATAAAATTGAAGTACTATAATGTGCGCATTCTTTTGTTTTTGTCATCTACATATTTGTTTACGTCACACAAAAAAATGTAGCGTAAGCTTGAGACACACCTTTCGTGTTATACTTTTGTGTCTGTTTCATCTTCAGGGCACAGAACAACAGTATTCTTTAAATCACACAAGTCAATAGAATAGACAAAATTGCACACAGTCATAGGGGCTTTTGTTATAAGTGATTTATGTGTCGTCAACTAATTTTGAAATATCCCCTGGTTAAATCCCTTGACTGACTTTCAATATTGATTACATAATGATTTATGTAATCAATGCTGATGCAATTGGCAAACATTTGACGGAGTGTAACCGGAGGAATTAATTGATGTGGTATCTAACAAATATAAGGGTCTCGATT
Source organism: Calamotropha paludella (assembly GCA_927399485.1). Taxonomy (NCBI): domain Eukaryota; kingdom Metazoa; phylum Arthropoda; class Insecta; order Lepidoptera; family Crambidae; genus Calamotropha; species Calamotropha paludella. Next base: position 11,225,464 of record OV656815.1, on the reverse strand, counting down.
CTGCTAATGTTGATTCATTATTGTGTCTCAATGAGGTTTCAATGGTATTGCTTCTTAACAATTGCTTGTCATAAACACAAAAAAGTCAAAAACAATACTATTGAAAGACAAATAAGACACGATTATTACTTTAAGTTTAGCAAAATAGAGGCCGTGTACTTACGAAGGTCGTTATAATCAACATCTATTGATATTGCCGACGACTTTTGCTAGACCTGTAATCACAACGCAGCCTTTCTTATTGTACGAACAATAACACTTTTATCTTCTACTATGATTATATCATTCCAATTTTTGAAGTTATACTTCTTTAGGCGCGTTATGAAAAAATGATGAGAGTGAAATTTTAAGATGCGCGCGCCTCACTGTGACACAAAATTATCATGTTGAAGTTGGCCCCAAAAGCGACATAGAATAAACCAGCAGGATGAAGTCGGCAGTAATAATGAATGTGTGTGTGTGTGAAATTAAATTATATATGGTAGTTAACAATAATTTATACAAAATTATAATGTTAGTTACCTTTGTTTAGTAACGATAAAGAAGTATAACTTCTTACGTGCGTACATAAGTACACACAACGATTTTTTTATTAATTTTACAACTATTGAACTTGAAAATCGATTGAAGAAGTCATTTTAGGTGGTTTGTTGTGGTGCCGATTATACTTTACTATACATACATGCCCTTGCTTTATAAGCAAGGGCACGTATGCTTATAAGCAAGGGCATGTATGCTTATAAGAAAGGGCATGTATGCCTCCTTAAGCGACCTAACCTGGTCAATAGAGCTAGAGCTAGCTTAAAAATAAAGGACTAAGTCTTCTTATTTTAATTCTTGATTTTGTTCGGAATGATACTTAAGTTAGGATGTACAAAGATTTACGAAGTATTAAAGTTATTATGTTGGTATATTTGTACATAGGTAATTATATACATAAGTAATTAGAGGCAGACATCAATTCATTTCCCCGTTGTTATCGTTGTGCCGCCATACGAGAAGCCATAATAAAAGCACTACAATTCCAATGAGTATCAGTAGCGAAATTATTCCACTTATGACCTTGCCGATGAGGTTACACACACAACTGGAAAAAAAGAAATAATGTTATTAGGTAGTGATCATTTAATGTAAAAATTTCCATTCAAGGAATATATGAATGAAGGTTGGACTAACATTGACCATAAATACTTTATGGTCGCGGATTTGAACCACATAAAACTTTAATCAGGGTTGCATATGTTTATATATCTTTTAATGTATTTTATCAGTTATTTTGTGGCTATTTTAGAGTAGCAGGCTCTGTTTATACGGTAACAAATAAGTGAAAATAGACATAATATATTATAAATATAGGTATAAGTAAATGAGATTATACACATTACTTAAAGTCCTGTAGATATAACATTTAAATGTAAGTCTACACAAAATAAGATACTTATTACGTTAAAAATGATAAATAGTTACTCCCGACTGCGGTAACTAGTTCTAAGCTCTCCGAGCATAAAGACTGCTGAGAAAGGAACCATCTCTTTGTATACGTGCCTTGCTGGGAAATTCAGTTTTCTGCATTTACCTTTAACTAGTGTTGCTTAACTATCGATACTAATATTTTAAAAGTAAATTGCATTGTCTTTTATACAATGTAGTAAGACTTCAATTAATGTAAGACTTTGACGAACTTCATTAGATAACTGTTGAATATACTCCACCAGTGATTTTTTTTATTGATAGTATTTATTTACTTGCAATAAATAGATCTTACTAACAAACCAAAGCCAATTCTCTTTCTCATTCTTTCTTACTTATTTGTCATCGATTGCACAAGAAAAGTTAGATATGTTGTATATTACTTTGCAATATGTTATATCAATTTATGTAGATTGGCAATAAGTCGCATATATGTTGAATAAATGATTTTTTTCATCTCATAGATTTTATTGCAAAATTTGCAGTGAAATCATTTTCACTGCAAATTGTGCAAAAAAATTGGTACGCTGACAGGCACGAACAAAGATTTGGTATCATTTATTGGTTCAGATACGAATTTGATTGATGATTGGTCTCACCTTCAATGGTAGGTCTTGATGATTTAGAATAGGATTCTTTTTTACATGTTTGATAAGATATATTAAATTTCTTTGAAAACTGGTTGGGTATAACGAAAGTTTCCATGGAACTATTAACACACACTTTTTTGTTGGCAAAAAAATGTTGTTTATGTACGATGTTTTGTTAAGAAATTAATGCAATGAAAGCGGTATAATATCCCGATAGATTGTTGCACATATGCAGCGGTATCGGAAAATTAAACGAAATTATTATATCCAAAAAATATAACAGCTTTTATCCGTCATCTGTCTGTCGTACCATTTCACAGTCGGTTATTTGCATAGTAATTTTGATATGGAAGTTATTTTGGAAAAGAATTTTTTGGTTGAATTAATATACTTAAGATCGGATGGGTATCCAAAATTTTATCTTATTGCTTCGGAAAACATCACTACTAAATAAGCTGTTCTTAACACCCTTCATGTTGGATGCACATGGTTGATTACGGCTCGGTCTTATTTGCACGTGTATTATTTTATGATAAAATATATTTTATAATATTCTTCCTCATAAGAGAAGGCAAAGTATGTAAGTTTATACAGCCTCGTCTTAAGTTGTTTATTTTCTTATTTTCAAGTCATGAATGATGTTTGATATATAAAAGATGATATCACTCGTTCCATTGTGATTCAGCACAGGTCTTTAGGGTTTCTGAAATCTTTTTAAGAGAGGGCTGCTTTGTTTCACATGCCAAGACTATAGCATACCACGAACACTGACTGATTAATAATTTCGTAAGATTGTACAACAACAAGTTACACATGAGTTAGCGTGTCTTTGGGTTCTCACTAAAAATTATTGGTAATGTTATATATGTATTTATTTTGTTTTAACTGTATGTCTGAGTTTCAATCCCCAATATGTGTCATTAGCGTGTAGTAGAGAAAAACGTAAAATAATTATCTGTAAGCACAGATTTAATAATTGACATCTAAATATGTATGCATTTGCAGAGGCATAGATTCCACTCATTTTATCAGTAAGGTATTAATAAGATTATTAAGTAATTTATTGGATAAGATGATTTATCTATCATTATACTAGGTCTGCAATGCATGCTGCTGTTTGCAAATACTGAGCGAAGCACTACCTTACCTTACCTCACCACTAGATATGGGCGTTTTGGCTACTTTTTGAAAACCGTTACGTAACGTTTTTGAAGTTTCCATAACGTTATAAAAACCGTTTTCATTTTTGATTTTCATTACCGCGGTTGACGAGATGGTGTGGCTACTGCAAAACGAATGAAAACTAAAACGCTGTTAGCTAACGTAACGCAGGTTTTTGTTTTAGTTTTACGTTATTATGGTTATGACGATATCCCTTTGTGTCCGATAGACTTAGGACTAGTTTGTTAAAATTAAAATATATGAATTAGTAATCTTTAATGGGAACCAATTTTTTGAGCTGTTGTTTAAATATTCGAGATGTTATTATGATCAGTTGGAAAACATATTGAGCAGTTATTTAATTTAATGGCGGTTGATTAATCATTGCGACAGTAAAACATGGACAGGAATAAAAAATCAATTAGTCGGTTATTTTGTTATACAATGCCAATTCTAAAAATAATTGAGCAGTCCAATAACTGAATGAGCGGTAAAAATGATGGAATAAGCGGTTCGATAAATAGTTCTGTAGATCATAGCGAGCGGTGACACCCGAACTCAAATTTATTGAGATGAGAAGTGGCGGAAACGACCAATCACATGGTTGGTTAGGTTAGGTTAGGATATAGAATTGCTTAGAATGAGATTTCTTACCGACAAATTCCGATTTATCACTGCCCACACGTAACCGCTCGTTCAATAATTTTTACCGTCCATTTAATTATTTTCCTGCTCAATTATATATTCACTGATCCATTTTTTTATTTTTTATTTCTCATTTTTGTTTACTTTACTGCTTTGTTTTAACTGCTGAACTAGTTATTAAACGTGCCATTTATAATTTTTAACTTACCAAAACTGCTATTTACAACTGCCTCTTTAAATCAGTGCCATCTTTAAAGTATCGTGAATAAATGAGATGTATGAATAAAAATCGTCAGATTTACAATAATTTGTGTTTCGATTTTTTTTGATAATATTTCTTATAAAATTACAAAATTATTAGTTTTATTATTGCATTGCTTTTGGCTCATTTACGCGATCGTGGCGGCCGGCGCGGTGCGGGGCGCGGTTTTTAGTTTTGGTTGCATTGCGTTGGTTATGAGAAAAATGGTTTTATGTTTTGCGGTAACGTTACGTTTCGGTATGAAAATCGAAACGGTTTTTAGTTACGTTTTGGTATAACGTTCTCATGCCTACTCACCACCTGACCTTACCTAACCTAACCTCTCCTTAATCATTAACAATTGCCTCGAAAATATCGCGCACCAAACTGGTAGCCTGTCGCGGCTGCCGCCGCTCGAAGCTAGAAGTTCTGTGAGGCAGACAAGATGATCCGAAAAGGTCTTCGCCGGACTTTGCACATTTGAAATTGAATAATTTTATTTTGCACGTTAACTTTTTGGTTTTGAATTAGATTATTGAAAGGTGATTATTCCCTGATGGTATGTCCGATTTCAAAACTTTTTTAGCACATTAGTTACGACAACGATGTGCTGTCGTAACTAATGTGCTGTGATCAGCTTTTGAATTTTTCTTTCGGTGATTATTCCTCGATGGTATGTCCGATTTCAAAACATTTTTTTGCACATTAGTCACGACCACAATGTGAGTTTTGGCGCCAAATTTTATCAATGTAGTACCAGCGGTTTGGCTGTGATAAGCTTCTGAATTTTTCTTTCGGTGATTATTCTTCCATGGTACAGTCTATATATTTTTTACATAGCCTATGTCCGTCAGGTTATAATCATGTATGTTCATGCCAAAATTTGTTCGAATAGGTTGAACCATTAAGTAGCAGGAGGGAGACAACCGAAATATGCGAGTTGTCTAAAAGAGAGTTTCACTCTTTCAGAGCTTCACTCAATAATACTTTTCATTACCACTAAGAAGTATTATGTGGAAGATAATAACTAAAATAATTTAGTTTTATATATAAAATAAACGAACATTATTGGGTTTTCTATATTACGATATTTTACAATATGTTCCTTTATAGTTAAAAAACGAAAAAATATACTATTTGACAATACGAGTGTTACAAAGTCGAACTTATTATCACATTTTGTCAAAACTAAATTATCGTGATTATTACAGCCCTACGACGCTCACTACTAAACATAGGCCTTACTGAAGGAGAATCAAAGATTTCATAATTGTGTCTAATACATTAATGGATTTACAACTAATTAATAGAGAGGCGCTCTAAATTATATTAAGTTTATTAATTATCTAAATATGCCTGAGAATAGTAATAATCTTCTAGATTAAATCTAGAATTGCGTGCTGACTAGATACGAGTCAGTCACTTGTTAATTATTGATTTTTATACAATTTATATTATAATTATCAATGTACTTATAATTTTTTTCATTTTTTATTATGGTCTATGTAGCTTTGTACATATTTTTGCCTAATAAAAACTGGACCTTATCAAAAAATTTATACATTTTTAAAATAATTTATTATAGTTGGAATCGGTAGTCCGATAAACACCACTCTTATTGACATAATGTTTACGACGGAGCAGTCTTTTAGTGAAACTGCTTTTCTTTAGCTCTTTTGACATCCATTAAATTTTATTTGATGTGCGAATGTTAATCCTGATTTTGGGTAAGCGTAGTCTATATAAAAGTACTATAAATTCATGGAATCGTTTAAAAGCGATATTTAAATCATTTTGTTTACATATTTCCGTAAATGCCGTTTAAGGTAGTTTTTAAATTTGACTATATTTTTCTCTGAATAACATCTCCTATACATAAATACAGAGGATAGGATTATTTTTTTATGCAAAATATTAAACTTCATTACTTGATAGAATCTTGAGTAGAATATACTAATTAGATACCGAATAACAAAATTCTAATGTCAACTATTACAGCTACAATGAAATCATCGGCTTCCGTAGAGGTGATGGAAAGTTATCAAAAATTAATGCATTAGTTCAAAAAACAAATGAACCTAATACAAGCATTAAAAATATTGATTTGACTGTACAAGATTTAATCAATTCAAATGTAGATTCTCAGAACATGTGTTCAGAGTACAATATTCAGAAGGCTGTTTCTAACTGTCAATATCCTAATATAACCAGTGTTAATGATACTCCTTCATTTAATCAGGGACCGCTAGACAGTGATTACTTTGACACGTATATTGGATTAGGTTTTCAGTTTTGAAACCAGAGGGTTTCTAGAAATCGACTATAAGGAGTTTATAGAAAAAAAAAACATATATTTACCACATTTTGTTTTTGCCTATCCTTTTTAGAGAGCTTATTAATTCTTTCAATGTTCACACAACACTCTTTCTTTACAGCTTGTTTACAAATGAGCGTCGGTATTAAGCCGATAAAATTATTTTGGCTATCTATTATTATCTGCATAAGCCTATCGCGAATCATGTAACTTACGATAAGTTATTGATGAGTTAAAAAAATGCTTATTTACGAAAACACTGTACATATGTGAATACTTATCATAAGCCAACTTTATATCTTATTGTAAAATTGATTTATGTTTTTATGCAGTTGGATTTCTTTAATTAAAATACATTAATAACATCATGGCGTTTCGCGTACAATTGAGTTTTCATCTTCACAACCCTTTTACAGTCACCTTTAATAAGATGAATTCACCATAGAACCTAGTCACGTTATATTATTTATCTACTCTGATACTATAATACAAAGATTCTAAAACTGAAAACAAAATGCTTATGACAAACATTACGTACAGGCCAAAAATAATAAAAAAAAAGTTTAATTACGATACAGGTCTTGTATGGACACCTGTAACATAATATAACTTTTTAATCATAACGATACACCTATACAACCTCCAGCTGGACCAAGGAGGTTGAACCTCTACTTTAAAAAAGGTTTCAATGAACGAGTCCGCGACGACGCAACACCGTGCGCAATCGATGTTTGCACCTTGGCGCCAACATTTGACATTTAAAAAATAAATTTGTTGTTATATTCAGCGTTTTATTCGTAATATTGTTTTACGTATTATAGTATGAGAGTAGAAAAAGTAGTGTATGAAACTGTACATAACTTGGTCTTATAACACTCGTGTGATACTATAAAAAAACTCGCATACGGCTCGTTTTTTTAAAACACTCTCATGTTATTATGCAACAGTATCATAAACTACTATTATGTATTTATCCTAATTATATTATGACAATACTTTGTGTGTGTTTGTTACCATATTGTTAGTAATAAGAATAAATTTCAAATAGATTTTCTACGCTTTCGCATTTCTACGAAAACAAAACACTATCCGCAATTGATACAATGTGAGTGGCAAATTAGCATCCGTTGATGCTTCATATCGCATACCGAGCTCGGGGCGCGCGTGGGGCTAGTAAACAGTTAAAGTCAATTTAGTGTGATATTGTTCTATGGTGTAAAGGTGCACCACAAAACAATATCACATTATATACCAATCCTGACTGTCCCATCAAATACTTTAGACATGGAAGTATGGTCAATGTTAATCAGAAATGTTCAAAAGGTAAACAACCTTGGTAGTTAGTCTTCTTTAATGAAAATTTTGTAAGGCGCTGTTTAAGAAATTTCATTAATAGGTTTACATATATAACATGTTCAAAAACTTTAATAACTAAGTAATGAATTATGTTTCCAGAATAAGAAGACAATCAAATTTGTTTTCTTTTTGAACAATTTTGTTTGAAAAGAACTTTAGTATTATTTATTAAAAACGGTACGAATTAAAGTTACACTACTTTTAGTTGCTATGAGTGCAATATATGACTGCCACTCATTTGTTTGTAAAACACCCAGATGAAGATGAAAGGATACTCAATGGTACACCTTAGCTTACCTCTTGTGCATTATTTAAGTGCACCATACATAATGACTGGTTCTGCCAAGAATTGTAATCGAGTTTGCAGTTTGACTCGACCAAGAGGTCAGTTTTCAGCTTCTGCCTCAATTATATCATCAGTTTGAGTGACAATAATAAGTAATTATAAACTCCGAACAACTCCCAACAATTATTTAGCCCCAAAACTAAACAAAGCTTGTACTATGTGTGCTAAAGACGCATTGTATACAAAAGCATTAAATCGACTATGAATTGGAAACAAATGCTTAGATTTGCTCATCACACTAACATAAGACCCTATTAGGTTTCGAATCGGGCCCTTAGGTGCGGAAGGTATAATCACTGCCTGCACCAAATGGCCAGTAATGATAAAACAACTATTACGAACTTGTCAAAGCAGGTCACCTTAAAAATACTATAACGATCATTTTCTTCACGTAAGATTAAGATTAACTGTTTTTCTGAAGTGAAATAATAAAATGTCTCTTAGTCATACTGACATAGATAGTATAAACGGCGTATTGACTCTCGCCAACTATATTTTTTTAACAAATTACTTGAGCGATTTACTTAAACAAATGTCGTATTTTAGGCTTATCTACATTCAGAGATATATGTATTAGTACGTTTGAGTTATGGTTTACTCGAGTAACTCTATACCTTTATTTTTATAGTGGATTTATATTTTTGCATAAAACTGCAAAAGTTTTCTGAAACGGATAAATGAATCTCTCTAATCATTTCACCTGTTATAGTAAATATAAACACTTAAGTACTGAGTCAGTTACATATCGTTTAAAACTATAACTAAAAATATAATTTAAATCTACTTCCTCTTATTTTAATACCTGGACAAAGATGATACAGTCACTTTTATTAACTAAAAGAAAGACAAAAAACACTTTTTTTTTACTACAAGAAAGAATGAAAATAGAATCAGATTTAACGTGGTCTAAGTTAAGTTATAAACAATAGTTGAAATCGCGAAAAGTTGTATAACATTTTCACATTCATTTAAATATTGATCAGAAATTGACAGTACACATGACAGTACATTAGCGAATAAAAGTAAAAGGGTTCGTCTAGAATTGCACTGTTAAACGCGTAAGTTTGCCATTGCACTGAACTTTAGTGCTAAAGAAGACTATTGCAATTACCGTCAAAGAGATTGAACTTAACTACGAGAAATACATCAAAAATAAAGCTCGATTCCAATATAACGTGAATGCGACAACTCGTTCCTAAGAAGCCGAAGCGTCAACACTGCGACAAACATAAGTACTTACTGCGGATCAATTATGTTCGCTATTAAGCGACTGTCAGTGAGGAGAATGCGCTACAAGATATACTACACCCCAGAAAACAGAAAATACCTTAAAACGTGTATTAAATGTAATTCCTAAATATGTACTGTAATTAAGTTTACCAATCTTTTGTATTGCAGTGGTATTCTACTACTATAGTTAAAAAAATAGGCACGCTAAAATGACATTATGAATAAAAAACCTGCTGAGGTCAACGAGCCTTAAGACGAAACATACAATAAAGATTATGTTTGGTTTGTGGGGTTATTATGTTGTACTTATTATTTGTATTATTTATTTTATGATAGCAATTAAACTTTTATGAAGTCAATATCTGAGTTTTTCATGCTATAATACGGTTTATAAAGCACTAAGTCTTACTGTGTGATGTTTGTGAGAAATTTCCATAAAAATACGCTATCTTCCTTTCTTTTTAATGTTGTTATGTACAGCCAACAAAGGTCCTTACTTCATTTATAGATTTTATTACCTTAAAATAATATTTATAATTGAGGCAATAACTTGAAAATAATAATTAAAACGTTCACAAAACAATTGACTTAAGTTCGTTTCCCTCTTAGATTTAAAACAAACTTTGACTGTTTATAATATAACTACAGATGGCCAAGTTTTTGTCACATAAAATAAATAATCAATTCATGTGTAAATACGTCATTCTTAAGCTTAAATATAATCTCAAAAAGTATAGAGCTGCCGTAAACTTAGATCAATATTGTAACAGCTTAGCAATATCTTCATTGCCAGCGACAAGTCCAACGTAGCTCTTGTAATAAAGAACTTTTGTATATTTTTTTAACTTTTTCCATTAGAACGGATTCCCGGGAGTGAGGCGGTTGGTGGCGTGAGAATGAGCAATTTCCTCCGTACCGCCACGATTTCGATCTGACTTCCCGTCTGGGCAGCGATTTTAAAATTTATAGAATCGCTTTACATAAAATTGAAAATGGAAACAAAACGCGTTTACGCGTTAAGCCGGCGATGAAGCGATATTTCTCTTGTGGGCGGGAACTATGAAGATTTATATGGCAGCCGTGATTTCCTTTGTCTAGTCGGGTTACTTTTAATTAATTTTGAAATTTTAATTTGTATTCTGAGTTTTTACTGATAATACGTTCGAAGAGTCTTTTTCTTGTAGGTTGTAGAATCAAACTTTTAAAATATATAGAAATTGTAAAAGATATTTTGTACTAAACGAACTAAATACAAACCGTAGCCTTTTGAACTGTTAGCTTAGAATTCACATTTGACAAATTTATGCCAAGCAGTAATACAGTTTCATAACTACACAGCTTTTTGACAATTCAGTAAATTTACAAGAAATTTTTGAAAACGTGCCTTTTCGATTTGTTCTAGGCTCTTTAATCTTGGCACGATCGTGGATTGGCGCCGTAAGTCTCCATTGCGCGAACAATGCGCTTGGAATAACGAACTCAATTGTGTTGTTAGGGTGCACCTGACGAAGCTTCACTTCTGGGGTTCTGCAGCAAAGCATGCAGAAGTTAAGCCATATCATATACAGAGTTACTTCAAATTTAGTGTAATCTTTTGAAGACATGATAAATAAACAAAACATTTTGGGTTTTAACTTAAAGGTTAAACAAATGATGGTTTAAATTGATGTTAAGTGCAATAAATTACTTTTACCAATAGTGTTACGCAATTTGTGTGCTCAGTTAGTAATATAATTCATTTCAGCGTAAATATACCGTGAATAGAATAACGGTGCACAGTATCAGTTGTACACCCAGTCTTTGGTATTAACATAAATGTAACCAATTCCTTTAAAGTCCGTCGTGGCGATATTGTCATTCCAGATAACAAAATATAATTGTATTTGTGTATTATTTTATATGTTTCCTTTTTCGAATCTTGCCATCGACTTTTCGGATTTGTTTGTAACACTGTATGATTTACTTTTACACCCTCAAGTGAGCAGCCTGTCTTGCAGCTTGAGCTGTCAAAAACTTGAATTGCAGCCTTCAAAACGCGTATCATAGTTTGGTGTCAGATAAATATCACAGATCTTGTTACAGAATGAAGAGAAATAAAAAAATAATATTGGTATAATTATATAAAAATTTAGAAAGTTTTCCAGTCTTTTATAAGCACTCTTTGAAAATTCATGAAAATATTGTATCAGTTTGGAAATCATAATGTAATTATAACACTTCATTAATTTTGAAAATAACGTAAGTATTTACATTTAAAATGAAGACTTATCAAGTTACCAAGATATTTAAATAAAAAGCATGGCAATGGCCTTAACGCTTCGTAGAATTCTAATTTTCGTTAAAGTTTGTCCTCATTATTTGTTTGAATTTCATTACGAATTCTTTGAAGTAACGTGACTCTTCTTGACTGAATATTACCCACTCTTTGCTCATTTTTCGCCACTCCTTGGTAAATGGATGAAAGCTCTGGGGTAATTCCCAAAAGGCACGCTATTTTCTCGCATGGCTAATGAAATAGGACTCTAATGCATGCACTATAAAGACAAAGGAATTCAATTCAGTCTCGAAGATTCTTTATAAGTTTGCGGAAAATTAAAATCGTCAACTAAACTTTCTAAAAACCCTATCTGGTTATCAAACTCTGTCTAATAATGTAAATTAAGTATCTACTCATCCTATTATTTTATACAAATCCATTATACCCTATATTGTTTAAGAAAGAAACATGCAACAATCACAAGAAAATTCTGACTTGCAAAGTTACTTTATACGAAGAATACCCTTAAGTAAAATTCATATTTTGTGCTGTGCTTGATATTAGATTTCTTAGAAACTTCTTTTCTCTTTATTAAATTTACGTTTGGATATAGTTAGTAGCAAATTCAATCGTCTTGAAAAGTTTCAAAATTTCATCAAACTCTCGAAATGAAGATAAAACCTCTCTACGGGTCACAAGTTGGACTCCCAGACAGAAAAGTTCGAACTTGTTGCGATCGAAGTGAGCACTTGATTGCACCCCATCTTGGAAAATTTTGAACAAATACTTATATACTTTCGTTGCGAATTTAAAGGAATCGAAAATGAAATGAAAAGTTGTATCATTCCTCTGAATTTTGGTCTGCATTTTGAAATAAAGTGTTACTGATGTATAAGTAACTGTATAAATTACAACTGTTAATGTTTAAATTTTCTGAAAATGTATAGTAATCCGACTTAACTACGCGTGTTAAATAAACAAATTATCAGTCGACTTAAATAAAGTGCTCTTATCTCAATCTAAGAATGACACCTTAATTTCTTCTGATCTACAATTTGCTTGAACCGAAGTGAGATTAATAAAAAAACAACTTATATTCCTAGTGAAATTTGTGTGAATGGGGAAAAATTACACCTTTTCTCAAATATTATTTGCAAAAAAACTTTTTGACATCGATATAGAAATCATAAAACCAGTTGGTATAATATAAGACACTGTACCAGCCATTGCCCACATTTAAGGTTAAAAAACAAAGTATTTACAAAAGTGTATACAGAACTTAGGAAAGGTGTACAAATATCATTAGGTGACTTGACCGTTAAGTGTAACGGTAGCTATCCTGCCTTTTGCATCGATGGCCCTGAGTTCGAGTCCCGGAAGTAGCAAATACTTGTGTGATGAATACGAGCATTTGTACCTGTCATGGGTTTTTATAAATATTATTTATCTATGTATCATATATGTATGTCAATCCGTTACCCTAGTACCCATAACACAAGCATTTCAGTGCTCTTTGGGCTAGGCTAATTGGCGTGAATGTAAGAAATATTATACTAGGTCTGCAATGCATGCTGCTGTTTGCAAATACTGAGCGAAGCACTACCTTACCTTACCTCACCACTAGATATGGGCGTTTTGGCTACTTTTTGAAAACCGTTACGTAACGTTTTTGAAGTTTCCATAACGTTATAAAAACCGTTTTCATTTTTGATTTTCATTACCGCGGTTGACGAGATGGTGTGGCTACTGCAAAACGAATGAAAACTAAAACGCTGTTAGCTAACGTAACGCAGGTTTTTGTTTTAGTTTTACGTTATTATGGTTATGACGATATCCCTTTGTGTCCGATAGACTTAGGACTAGTTTGTTAAAATTAAAATATATGAATTAGTAATCTTTAATGGGAACCAATTTTTTGAGCTGTTGTTTAAATATTCGAGATGTTATTATGATCAGTTGGAAAACATATTGAGCAGTTATTTAATTTAATGGCGGTTGATTAATCATTGCGACAGTAAAACATGGACAGGAATAAAAAATCAATTAGTCGGTTATTTTGTTATACAATGCCAATTCTAAAAATAATTGAGCAGTCCAATAACTGAATGAGCGGTAAAAATGATGGAATAAGCGGTTCGATAAATAGTTCTGTAGATCATAGCGAGCGGTGACACCCGAACTCAAATTTATTGAGATGAGAAGTGGCGGAAACGACCAATCACATGGTTGGTTAGGTTAGGTTAGGATATAGAATTGCTTAGAATGAGATTTCTTACCGACAAATTCCGATTTATCACTGCCCACACGTAACCGCTCGTTCAATAATTTTTACCGTCCATTTAATTATTTTCCTGCTCAATTATATATTCACTGATCCATTTTTTTATTTTTTATTTCTCATTTTTGTTTACTTTACTGCTTTGTTTTAACTGCTGAACTAGTTATTAAACGTGCCATTTATAATTTTTAACTTACCAAAACTGCTATTTACAACTGCCTCTTTAAATCAGTGCCATCTTTAAAGTATCGTGAATAAATGAGATGTATGAATAAAAATCGTCAGATTTACAATAATTTGTGTTTCGATTTTTTTTGATAATATTTCTTATAAAATTACAAAATTATTAGTTTTATTATTGCATTGCTTTTGGCTCATTTACGCGATCGTGGCGGCCGGCGCGGTGCGGGGCGCGGTTTTTAGTTTTGGTTGCATTGCGTTGGTTATGAGAAAAATGGTTTTATGTTTTGCGGTAACGTTACGTTTCGGTATGAAAATCGAAACGGTTTTTAGTTACGTTTTGGTATAACGTTCTCATGCCTACTCACCACCTGACCTTACCTAACCTAACCTCTCCTTAATCATTAACAATTGCCTCGAAAATATCGCGCACCAAACTGGTAGCCTGTCGCGGCTGCCGCCGCTCGAAGCTAGAAGTTCTGTGAGGCAGACAAGATGATCCGAAAAGGTCTTCGCCGGACTTTGCACATTTGAAATTGAATAATTTTATTTTGCACGTTAACTTTTTGGTTTTGAATTAGATTATTGAAGGGTGATTATTCCCTGATGGTATGTCCGATTTCAAAACTTTTTTAGCACATTAGTTACGACAACGATGTGCTGTCGTAACTAATGTGCTGTGATCAGCTTTTGAATTTTTCTTTCGGTGATTATTCCTCGATGGTATGTCCGATTTCAAAACATTTTTTTGCACATTAGTCACGACCACAATGTGAGTTTTGGCGCCAAATTTTATCAATGTAGTACCAGCGGTTTGGCTGTGATAAGCTTCTGAATTTTTCTTTCGGTGATTATTCTTCCATGGTACAGTCTATATATTTTTTACATAGCCTATGTCCGTCAGGTTATAATCATGTATGTTCATGCCAAAATTTGTTCGAATAGGTTGAACCATTAAGTAGCAGGAGGGAGACAACCGAAATATGCGAGTTGTCTAAAAGAGAGTTTCACTCTTTCAGAGCTTCACTCAATAATTATTATTACGTTACGTAATATTTACGTCCGCGATTCTAAAAGAAAATATTTTATGTACTTCATTTGTACTTATACTGTACTTGTAAGTTTAATTGAAGCACACTCCTAGTACATACCCCAGTTTTGTTCTGTAGACTGGCCTGGTTTGATGAGACAACTCCACTTCTAAACCAGTATCGTATAAATCGCTTGACCATGGAAATCGTCATAAAACATTAACTGAAACGAACGTTGTTTTTATTATTAAACTTATTAAGAAAAACTTACGAGACATGTAAGAACAAATTAAATAGTTGGTTAATTAAAATATCCGCAGTAATGAAACCTAAGAACAGTTGTACATGTTCCCGGCGTGCAGAGTAGTCTGCTAAGTTTAGTATTTCTAACTCCTAATTCTAACGTTCCCTAAAACTCAAACTACAAGTCATCTGGCAGGGGTATTTGTCTTCGAATGGAGTTAGAGAACACACTGCTTTAAACTTATCCCCAATTAATATTTGCTGAAGGTACTTTAGTAGTTTGCAAAACTTGACTGCAGGAAACTTATGTCACAGTAGACAGATGTCTTAGTTACAGTATGTTTGCTTTGAACAGAAAGTCTAGATTAATCAGCCAATGTATTTAAAACGACTTCCAGTAGCTGCTAAAAATCTTGTAGTGAACTGCAGAAATTACACATAAGTACTATTAGAATAACAAAATGATTGCAGAAAATAGTATTGGCAGTATTCAAATATAAATTAAATATTTTTGATGGAATTCGTAAGATCAGCGTCCTAGCTTTTACAGTTTCTGCCTCGGTATACTAGAAAGTTTGAATCCAGAGAAAAATGTTGTTGACACAATTATTAGGTTTGGAATTAAAAAAAAAAAATCAATATCTATAGTACTATTACCTTGTATTTATTTACCCTATAATACCACATACCGTAGGTAATTTTATCTTGTTGATTGTATTATGACTGAGTATGTTAGAAATTCAACTATGATTTTTTTGTTTATATAAGAAATTTAACTGCAAGATGTTTTATTTTTTATTTTAAAGCAATATTCGCTAGAAGCAGAAATATGAAACAGTTTACTAAACACTTGAACCAATTCAAAAAGTAGCTTAATTGAAACAGCAATCGCCTAGATACTTAGTTACAACTTAGATCGCATCTTGGTTACAATTTTTGTATATGTTGCGCTATACAGCTTCGTTTAAGGCATGTTCGTTATGATATTATGTAATATTATGAGATAGTTATTTCGCTGATTATTGATTGGTTTTTGAGTTGAGTTTGTTGAGAACGGGCAAAGGAACGGCTTTCACAGAAATTGATCACAACCCTCGTGCAGGATGTTATAATTATTTGCTATTGATCGACATCTTTTATCAATTACGCCGATTTCGACAGCCAATTATCTTTAAGTTACTCTTGTATTGCAGAATATTCGACTATCAAACAATCGAACAAAAAGTTTCCACCCCCAGTCTCCCATAAAATCGAGGACTCTATCGATAATATCGATACGATTGCTATTATCGACCTATTCATTATGATATATATGGTATCAATAGTATGGTATTACGCTATCGATAGTATGAGTGATTTCGGGTTTTTTCGATACTCTATCGATAGACAATCGATTTTAGTCAATTCTTACTCTATTGTCTCAATATGTAAATCATTCCAATATTCTTTTGATATTTTGTTTGATGTTCAGATTAACTTGATCTTCTGGTCTTACCGTTAAACTATGATAACAGAGACAGAAATCGCATGTCTAGCTAGCTTCCTAATTAAATGCGTCCTTTGAGTGTATCACCGCTTGGTTACGTACTCTGGTCCAAGTACTAAGATTAACTTGCAGCTCAGATTAATTGTAGTTTAAACTTTACAGCTCGGATTTAATCGTGAATTTTAATATAGTTCTATTAAATTTATCGCTAGATAGAGCTCCTTTTAGCAGCGTTGAGTTACTGAAATAAAGCGACAATCTGTTTATTTAATTAAAATTTATTCTTTGTCTCGGTTTTTGGTTGTCAATTGTGTTTTTTATTTAATTCACGTTTATTATAGAGCCAGCATCGATCTTAGCTTGTAACTAGGTCACTGTGAAAAAATTACTGGTTTTCTTTCGTTTGCTCTCATTGGGCTCTCATGTTTTCTGATTTTTTTAATGAATTTGGTATAACATTAACCAACGTAAAAGCTTTTTGCCATATTAATATTGATATTTCCTTTGTTAAACGAACTTAGCACTTTTGGATAGATAACAATGTTGACTGTATATACATTTTCAAACATCTTATCGCTTTATCAACTTCCTAAGATAAAACATTGTACACTTAACAGGTCATTTACCTATTCTTCGTAGCAAGAACGTAAAACTAGCGTAACTCATAAAATTATGGAACGAGACTTAGAGTTAATCACATTCTAATTTTAATAATTAGGAAATGCGTAAACGTTAAATAACGTGATTGTTTGGAATCCACTTACCACTTCCTGAGACCAGATAGTACTTAGCTTACTATTTCTCTAGATTGCATTTCTACCCCTTAGGCCTTAAGTGTTTACTAATTATCAATAAATATATTTGTTTGTAAAGTTTTATTGAAATATCATCATACTATTGAACGTACCGATACTCTGAAGTTATAAAGAAATACTATCAACATAACGATTTTATTTCCGATAGTTGGTAATATTTTTAATATATGTATTACTAAGATCAAATAAATATACTGATGTTATAAATTTTGTACACATTACGCAACTCGCCGCCGCAAAGTTGCCTCTATGTCGGTCTTCTACAGACTGTATTTTGGAGGCTCTCTTTTTTCCATCGCATATCCAGACGCACTGTGGGCTACCACCCTTTCTTGGTTCTTACCTGTAAACTTTAAGTACTTTTCAACATCATTTATAATGCGCACAGCAAAGGAGTGGAACTCCCTCCCTGCGTCTGTATTACCGAATACTTATATCCCATCTGTTTTTAAAGCCAGGGTGAATAGGCAGTTTCTGAATTAGTTCGTTCCATAGTGGATCCTGTCTTGGCCCCCGGGCTTGATTGGAATCAAGAGCGAAGCCATTTAAAATAAAATAAAAAACTCTGGCACAAAAATAAATCTCGCCATTAAATGCGGTTTTGTTTGGTTGGGTGACCTTTGAGGTGATTTCTATTTGTAGATAGTCGTTTTAATAAGTATCATATTTGTAGCATATTAAGTCATTATTGTAAATATTTGTACAATTTTTGTAATAAGTTTTCGGAATAATGTTATTTAAATGGTTTTTTGTCATTGATTAAACATAATTAAATTGTCTTCACAGATATATCTCGTCTCACTATGCGGGGTCTCAAAAATAAAGTCTAGTTCCCTCTTGCCCTAGCATTCCGGGAGGATCTCATAATATATGTTCCGCGATGTTTTTCGAGTCATCATATTTTTTAAATATTTATTTGACAAAACTTGATTTACAAGAGATTATTCCTATTAGGTGAATAACATACCTGACTTAAAACAAAAACAGTTGTGTTTATATTGGATATCACTACGCTGCTAACGTTGAACGTCATGCTACGTAAAAAACTATAATTTATTAAGTTTTCGAGAGCGATTTATAGATAAGTCCATAGAAGAAAAGATCTTAAAATATTCTTTTATAAATTCAACTTATTACTATTGTACGCCTTAGAAATGAAATCCCTCCATACATATTTCCTGAATTGCCTACAGTTTTCTTTACTATTCTGTGACAAATATTTTCATGAACTTGTTTTTATTAATTTTCCTTCCAGTAGAAATGAAACTTCCATAACATTGCATTAGTGATTATAGTTAATGAGTATCCAACCCATTACTATGCTATAACTGGGCAATGTGTACCCGCTCTTGCTTGTCTCCCCACCCCACGTCCGGCTTCCGGCGGAAACGGTCCTTCAGAAGTAGCGACGACGGAACATCTGATAGCGACTTTGCGAACTGCTCGCAATTATCGTTTGGGTCATTTCTAACACGGTTGGAAGTAAGTAGGTTATTATCTGTTATTACTGTAACGTATATAAAATACCACTGCATATTTGTTTTTCTAATTCTATAGCTCCACGCATATAAACATGCGTATAAGATATAAACGGGCACAACGACGCGTGGTCAGCTTCTTTAGCGTCAGCTTAATTAAGAATTGGCTCAGGATAATAGTTTTTTGTAGGTTAGCTTATACCATTTTCTTTTTTGTATTGTATTGTTTAAAGAAACGTGTACAGATGTGAGAAATACATTATTAATTTAAACTATTAATTTAAACCTTTTCAAAATTATTACTTTTTTAGGATAACTTACTCTAACTGTATTGAATTATTTAAACCTCAAAGTAGTTATTCCCCCTAAAGAAATTCAGGTTTATTATCTTATAACTTTAATCTTTTTTACAGCAAGAAACAGAACACTTATGACAGCCTGACTGACTGATGACTTACAGAACAGCCTCGTGCTTAAACTATCATCATCACAAAATGGGCTACAACCCGTAACACTTCATACGTTTGACAATAACTTCGGTGTCATAACAATTAAAATAAATTTGATGTCTATCTCTTTTAGACATAACCTGAGGTAGTCATCTATTCATACGCCTTTTATATTACGAATTTATTTTATAATTTATTAGACATAAATATTAATACTTGCAGTTATAATCTGTTTAGAATCTTTGTAAGTCGGTCTTATTTTAGTTTCCGGAGATTCGTGCAGGAAATGAGATAGATTTCGGAGAATGGTGTAAGACAAAGTTGGAAAGTGTATCCCGAAAGTTCCTGGCAACGAAACTATCAGTCAGAGTGATACTGCGAGATAATGAATTCTACGTCAAAGACACCTGTATTGTTTCAACAGTGCTGCAGAAACATTGTTGCTTTGCCAACTTGATTCAGATAAACTGTGATTTCAGTTGGACACCTAAAAGATAGCAGTTATTGAAGTAATGGTGAACATTGTAACGTAGTCACATTGACATCTAAAGAAATGATTATGAGTAATTTCTTCACTGTGAAAATCTTGCCGTTATTTGCTTTAATATGAAAAAATATAACAATCACAATTTATTGTCACCACACCCGCTTTGTAAATTACTCAACGTATTTGATGATTTTTTTTCTTTTTTCTTTATTTGTTCCAACTTAGGACATAGGATAGGTTTCATTTTAATTTTTAATAAATGAAAAAAACTATTGCAAATTATAACAACTTAGCTACAGTAACGCGTGACTGGGTCAGCTAGTACATAATAAATATTAATTCTAATTTTCCCTAACCCAAATATTACAGATATTCTGAATATTCTAATATTTATATAGCAAATGCTTTCTTGGGTATTTTAACATAAACCTTTTTAGCTGAAGTTTAGTTTAAGAAGCTTAATATATGCTTAGAAAATTTCAACTGATCTGGTCTCCGTAATTTAATCGGAAGAATACGCGCCCGGATAGCGAGGGGGTGTGGATTCGAGTCCTCTGAGATAACTGAGACAAGTTGTATATTTTTTGTAATAATTACTTTAAATTTAAAATTCTAGCAGTTAAATTGTTGAATAACAAAAAAGCATTAATTACACATCTGTTTTTTTATCAATGGTTCGATATTTGTTAAAGTATTACATTATATGTTGTAACTATTATAGTAAATAGAACATGAAGACACGGCACTTGCGTGAGCTTAAGAAATGATTGGAAAAATTAGAGCGGTCTGTTAAGGTCTTAGTAGCTCAATTCGAATAGTACTCGCCCGGATAGCGACAGAATGCGGGTTTGAGTCCCACCTCGTACCTAATACAAAGTGATTTTTTTCTTGTAATAATGTCTTTAGATATTAAAATTTAGCACCTAAATACTTGGAAACTACCTCGTTAATAACAGTTTTATTTTTTTTATATATAGATATTTTAAGACTTTTTTACGAATAAGGAAAAATCAATTCGTTTACAAATTTTTGAGTCTGTTGTTTTGGTATTTCTGTTGGTCTGCAGATTCTATAAACAAAAGAAACACCAAAATACCCCCTTTTTGATTACTTTTGTTTGATCACATAGTGATCTTAACCATCATAATGGGCATCTTATGTAATCGAAAAAGGTTTGCTAAGGCATTTCGACTGGTTGTAGATCAAACAAATCCTTTAGCAAAGAACGATGACTACCATTCTATTCGAGATTATTCTTTAGAGACAGAATTCTCAGTTTTCCATGACTATTTTTGGAGTAAAAGTCACTTTTCTCTCCGATTATATTTCGTTACCCGTTTTCTCAAAGTATCTTGGGATTGGGGAATCCCAACATAGTTTTAGAACCAGACACCTCTTCGGTAGTGTTAAGAAGCTCGAGTCGGCTTTTAAACGCTAGAGTTGACGTTCGAGCAGTTTACAAACTTGGCTTGATTGTTTTAGTAAAAGCGCTCATAAAGAGCGCTGGACTCGACGCTCAACTCAAGCTTGAGCGTCGTGAGCGTCGAGGAAAGGGCTAACATGGATTTCTGTGATCACAGCTCCTGTAAAATAGTCGAAACATGAAAATTAACTATAAAAAAACAAAATTATATAAGCTTATTATTTAAATGTGTGATGTGCGCGATGGATAAGAACTAAATGTGGAATAAATGTATTATAATCTTTAAAAAAATACATTCATTCGAAAACATAACCGCTTCGGCACTTGAGCGCTGTAGCGCACTACTTGAGTAAAAATGTTTCTTTCGAATACGAGAGGATGTTCCTCTCATTGATGAAACAACGCTGGCCTACAGCGTAAAATCAGGAAGGTACTAGAAAATTTCGACGAGTGTTCGCAAGGCTCGGTAGCTCAATTGGAAGAGCATTGGACCGGATTTCCAAAGGTTGCGGGTTCGATTCCCGCCTGAGAATTCACTTGTGACCCGAGTCGATTTTTTCTAGTATTTTTCTATTATAATAATTTATCTGTATCCAATTGTTCACATTTCCTTTTTATCTACAATTTACGCATTAATCCAAACCTTGTATTTTTGTTTTATTTATTTTTTGCTGTATATCAGTTAACCGCGTGATAAAATCAAATACACGCGGATGAAGTCGCGGGCAACAGCTAGTCCTATCATATTATAAAATTGTTGCTATAAAAATGTATTTACGAATTGACTAAAATTTAGAACCTGTCGTATTTTAAAACTTTAGCAACTAATGACTTATGTAATAATTTTAAAATAATGCAATAACGCTTTGCATAATTACTTGACCTCAACTTTTAGTAATCGTAAATACATAAATTTATTTTGCAACATACTGTTAGAATCACAATGGCATATTTAATTTACTTTATGTTCTACTAGCTTTCCGCCCGCGGCTTCGCCCGCGTGGAATTCGGTTATATTGCGGTAAAAAGCACAACTATAAGAAAACTTCTCATTCCCACGGAAAAATCTAAGAAGCGCGATGTAACGCTGGATACAATTAGTTGTTAAACCAAAACTGAATGGTACACTATATTATATGTTTCCCTCGTGGAGCAAAAACGTGCAGATTTTGCAGGATGATGCAGAAAAAACACATCGTTACCATGTTTTAAAAAACACCCAGCGCCATCTATCGCATACCTCAAGAACTAAATAACGTAACTAATACTTATACCAATTAGTAATTCGTTGAATTTAGTGATTTCAGTATAAGTAGATGTAAAAAAAACAGTTTAGACGATAAAACAAATTGTACGTCATCCCTCGGGAATTCCTCATTTTCGGGGATTCATTATCGTATCATTTAGCTTCTAAATTTAAATGTTTATATTCGTTTGCAATATTTTACCTTGTTTTAAACGACACACAGCGCCATCTACAATCCATCCATCAAGCAAACAATATTTTTGTTTTTCCTCGGGAATATCAATTTTTTTCCAGGATAAAAAGTACCCTATTATTTAATCCGGACTTTTATCTTTACGTCTGCAAAATTTCAAAGCAATTGGTTCAGTAGTTACGGCGTGAAAGCGGAACAAACAAACAAACAAACAAACAAACTCACTTTCCGATTTATAATTTTAGTAAGGATACACAAACGCTCAACATAACTCTTAATATAAAGGAAGATTAACCACATAAGGTTCAAATTATCACTCACGTTTCACTTATAGTAGACCCCACTAATCATATTTACGTTGTCGTCGATGCAAAGAAGAATTTATGGTCACAATCCATATTGTTCCTAGCGCCCAGCTCACGCTTTTCGCCGGAGCGTTGAACATGGTATGTCGGATTTATTTTGAAATATAACTCAGTTTTTATTGTGTATTATTGTATCGACACCTGCAATCCAAATCTTCGTAACTCATTTTGGTGACTTGTATTATGTACTATGTAAATATTTTGTGATGTTATTTGACAGAATATCAATATTTTCATATGTAACATTATATTTATTAACAGTGACAACACAGGCCTCCAAAAACATGTTCCTAGAAAGTGTTTAAATATGTTTTATTTAAATTTATAAGCCGCTTACCATTATATTGACCATTATATAGCCGATGTTTGATATTAATGATATTTGAATATATAGTTTTGAAAACGCTTTGTGCATGTTTTTGGACTGCAAATTAATTAATTATACTTTTTATTATATTTCATAGACGTAGATCTGATGTACCAGTCATTTCATTCATTTCATTCATTAATTCATTATAAACTAGCTGACCCGGCCACGCGTTGCTGTGCCGACTACAGCGCCATCTGCCGAGCTGATTTATGAATCTAAAACAATATGGTAACAAACACACCCACAAAATGTCATAATATAATTAGGATACTACGGAGCAAGCTTTTAAGTACTCAAAAATGATAATGATTAATATTTATCAATTATTAAAAAATATAAAAAAACCACTTACTATAAATCATATGTCATAATTTTAGATTGATCAATCCGTATTATTTGTAGTTAAATCTCACTTAAAATCCTATACTTAGAGTAAAAAAAGGATTGCCGTCTATCTTAATTCTTCCACATTAAGTCAACTGTATAGAGATAACAATATAAGATATAGAGATTTCAAGTAAGACATAAAATTAAATAGGTTTTTTTTATTATTTTTGTTTTAGAAATAAAAATGTGACATCCCTAAAAAGAGTGCATGTCAAGTGTTTTGCCATTAAAATATCGTATCTTTGGGCAAATCAAAAATGTTATTACAAATTATGGTATGAAATTTTGTGGTTTACGAGTGGTGTTCGGTATTTACCTCCAGTATTATTAGTCGCCTTTAACGATACCCTTAACTGAGATTTGATGCTATTCTACTCTACTTAACACCACACGGCATATTCTAGAGTTACCTTCAGTTAAATATATCATCATCATTATCAGTCTACGAAAAATCCCTGCTGTAGGAGTATATGCCCTCTATGTGAATTAAAACATTGTATGGATAATGGGCCATAACTCACTACGTAAGCTTTATCCGTATTTGTACCGACTTAACGTGCCTCTCGAAACTCAAAGGAGATCGATAAAATATTGTTCTGGTCACCCATACCAATGCAGGGGTTAAGCAACTAACGTGACCCGCAATTTCCTTAACCGCCGTAATCGTAGGCATAATGCGCTAACCACTTAACCATTGAGCTCAATTATTGAGTGAAGCTCTGAAAGAGTGAAACTCTCTTTTAGACAACTCGCAAATTTCGGTTGTCTCCCTCCTGCTACTTAATGGTTCAACCTATTCGAACAAATTTTGGCATGAACATACATGATTATAACCTGACGGACATAGGCTATGTAAAAAATATATAGACTGTACCATGGAAGAATAATCACCGAAAGAAAAATTCAGAAGCTTATCACAGCCAAACCGCTGGTACTACATTGATAAAATTTGGCGCCAAAACTCACATTGTGGTCGTGACTAATGTGCAAAAAAATGTTTTGAAATCGGACATACCATCGAGGAATAATCACCGAAAGAAAAATTCAAAAGCTGATCACAGCACATTAGTTACGACAGCACATCGTTGTCGTAACTAATGTGCTAAAAAAGTTTTGAAATCGGACATACCATCAGGGAATAATCACCCTTCAATAATCTAATTCAAAACCAAAAAGTTAACGTGCAAAATAAAATTATTCAATTTCAAATGTGCAAAGTCCGGCGAAGACCTTTTCGGATCATCTTGTCTGCCTCACAGAACTTCTAGCTTCGAGCGGCGGCAGCCGCGACAGGCTACCAGTTTGGTGCGCGATATTTTCGAGGCAATTGTTAATGATTAAGGAGAGGTTAGGTTAGGTAAGGTCAGGTGGTGAGTAGGCATGAGAACGTTATACCAAAACGTAACTAAAAACCGTTTCGATTTTCATACCGAAACGTAACGTTACCGCAAAACATAAAACCATTTTTCTCATAACCAACGCAATGCAACCAAAACTAAAAACCGCGCCCCGCACCGCGCCGGCCGCCACGATCGCGTAAATGAGCCAAAAGCAATGCAATAATAAAACTAATAATTTTGTAATTTTATAAGAAATATTATCAAAAAAAATCGAAACACAAATTATTGTAAATCTGACGATTTTTATTCATACATCTCATTTATTCACGATACTTTAAAGATGGCACTGATTTAAAGAGGCAGTTGTAAATAGCAGTTTTGGTAAGTTAAAAATTATAAATGGCACGTTTAATAACTAGTTCAGCAGTTAAAACAAAGCAGTAAAGTAAACAAAAATGAGAAATAAAAAATAAAAAAATGGATCAGTGAATATATAATTGAGCAGGAAAATAATTAAATGGACGGTAAAAATTATTGAACGAGCGGTTACGTGTGGGCAGTGATAAATCGGAATTTGTCGGTAAGAAATCTCATTCTAAGCAATTCTATATCCTAACCTAACCTAACCAACCATGTGATTGGTCGTTTCCGCCACTTCTCATCTCAATAAATTTGAGTTCGGGTGTCACCGCTCGCTATGATCTACAGAACTATTTATCGAACCGCTTATTCCATCATTTTTACCGCTCATTCAGTTATTGGACTGCTCAATTATTTTTAGAATTGGCATTGTATAACAAAATAACCGACTAATTGATTTTTTATTCCTGTCCATGTTTTACTGTCGCAATGATTAATCAACCGCCATTAAATTAAATAACTGCTCAATATGTTTTCCAACTGATCATAATAACATCTCGAATATTTAAACAACAGCTCAAAAAATTGGTTCCCATTAAAGATTACTAATTCATATATTTTAATTTTAACAAACTAGTCCTAAGTCTATCGGACACAAAGGGATATCGTCATAACCATAATAACGTAAAACTAAAACAAAAACCTGCGTTACGTTAGCTAACAGCGTTTTAGTTTTCATTCGTTTTGCAGTAGCCACACCATCTCGTCAACC
The DNA here is from genome assembly GCA_927399485.1 of Calamotropha paludella. Lineage (NCBI taxonomy): Eukaryota > Metazoa > Arthropoda > Insecta > Lepidoptera > Crambidae > Calamotropha > Calamotropha paludella. Next base: position 11,198,951 of record OV656815.1, on the reverse strand, counting down.
GCGGTAATGAAAATCAAAAATGAAAACGGTTTTTATAACGTTATGGAAACTTCAAAAACGTTACGTAACGGTTTTCAAAAAGTAGCCAAAACGCCCATATCTAGTGGTGAGGTAAGGTAAGGTAGTGCTTCGCTCAGTATTTGCAAACAGCAGCATGCATTGCAGACCTAGTTTATTTTATAAACATAATCTTAATCTCTTTGTGGAATATTATGAAAACGCTTATACTTATCTTTTACTAATAATTCACTTCATTTCACGGAGATGAAAAGTTTTTTAGGGGTGATCATAAATAGTCTTATAACCCACATTTTAGCGCAAAATGATGAATTTACAATTTCAATGAAAGTCAAAGACAGTACATCCCAAATGTCAATCCGACAGCGTCGAGTTGGAGCCGCAAGAACGACATAATAAGACTACGCTCAACAACAGCTTAATAAAATTGAAACGTGTTTCGTTTCACCTGTTTGGGGTCGTTAATGAGAAATACGTTCTGTGCCCGATGAAGTGCTCGACACTTCCTGAACTAAATTCTCGAAATCAACAGTGTAGCAACACATGCTGCATCTAGTTTAAGTTTAATAATTTTGCTAAGAAATGAAAAGTTTTAGTTAAAACGTTCAGCAATTCATTATAAGTGTCTATTAGTGGGTGTTAGCAAACTATAAGTCTTGATAAATACGTCACTGAAGTTATGACATTTTACACTATAATTTTACAATTCCAGTCAGGCAGCAGAACCAACACACTTGTCCTTCAACGCATAGCAATTTTAACGATGTTGCAGTATTAGTCATAAATCATACTTTATGGAAAAGATTAGGCAGTCCACAAACAAGACTACTTTTTAGCCTCCCTAATATTTGTCTTAAAGTATGGTTTTAGCAACAGGTTTTATCTTTAGAAATTTCAGCTAGTAAAAATGATTATTACAACCGTGAGAGCTCACTTTGCAGTCTGATATAATTGGTAAACGACCCAAAATTATCTAGAATTTCGAGTCAAGAAATGAGTAACTAAATTCCTCGTTGATAACGCTGTTAACATTTCGCTATATAATATCGAATAGCATTCCAGATCGTGCAATATTGAAATTCACTGTGTATCATCACTACATAGTATAAAACAAAGTCGCTTTCTCTGTCCCTATATCCCTATGTATGCTTAAATCTTTATAACTACGCAACGGATTTTGATGCGGTTTTTTTTAATAGATTGAGTAATTCAAGAGAAAGGTTTATATGTATAATACAGGCATAATATAGTAGAGCATTGCATCCGTGCGAAGCCGGGGCGGGTCGCTAGTCCAAGAATAAAGACAAAAACATTCGTATTACTGTAAATACTCGTAACTTGAGAAGATAACTTCTAGAGAAAAATATTTTCACAGATTGCTCAAACTAGATCAGAAATCAACTAGACCTCGTATATATATCTGTAAAATTAACAAGCCCTCACATTCGTACTGGCGGTTACCGAGTCCTCGAAGTGTTTTCCAAGTATTTCTAACTAAGATGATGCTGACGTTCGATAGGAAGAGTTCTCGTCGAGATAGTGATGGGGTGTGGGTTTGGGTTTTGCCTGACAAGTTGTAAATATATTAGGAATAATTTATTTGTATATGAAAAGAAGCCGTTTAATCGTGCTACTATTGCCGCGACAGCAATAGCTTAAATAAGAAAATATTAGAATTACATAAGAGTTTGTTCTTTATCAATTGTTCGATTCTCGTTGGTGGCAGCATTTAGAAAATTAAGACATAGAGTCGACGTCAGCTAATAAAATACTTGTAAATGTGGACGGGCCCGTCAAGGTCTCAATAGCTTAATTGAAAGAATTTTCGCCTGGACAACGAGAGGATGTGGGTTCAAATCCCGATTGCCACTTGAAACAAGTTGAATTTTTCTTGTAATCATTTCCAATCCTTAAATAAAAAAAAATATATGCAGACGGTTTGAAGGTATATACCGTAAAAAGGATTAAGGACTATTTCGATTTGGAATTTTTATAGAGTGAACAAAACTATATAGTCGAGTCGTATTCTTTATCATATCAAATTTATAAATAAAAAAGTAAATCAAAAGTATACAACAGTAGAAGTTGACGAAATTCGAGGCTTAGAAGTCATAGTGAACTATGGTATTGTTTATGTGGTATACCAATTGGTTACCGTAACTGCTTTCTGTTTTTGTATTAAAACAAAATCTTTCAAGTACCTTTTACTTGTTTTTACTGTCGTAATTTGAAGCATTTTAGAGTATAATAGTTGTGTATGGTTACCGGGCTTCATGGTGCACTACAAGGAAATAAAAAAAAACCCATAAAGATTTTTGTGTCAGCTACCTTACTATAGTAGTATAAGTTTTTATAAAAAACGAAATCTTCAAGTTTTCGACGTAAAGAATCTGACACATTCAATCGGAACTTTTATTTTGCGTGCAGTTTGAGATTCCACTTCAAACACAACAAACCGAAGAACTTTCAGTCTGCTACATTATTGGACAATTATCGGCGAGCGTTCGCCTTTATGTAGGGCTTTCTTCGTATATTTTCAGGTTTTATGGCCTTAGTTGTAAATAAAATATACAAAGTTCGTGGAACTTTGTTAATATATTGAAACATTTATTGAGCGAAGCTCTCTTTTAGACAACTCACAAATTTCGCTTGTCTCCCTGCTGCTACTTAACGGTTCAACCGATTTGAACAAATTTTGGCATGAACATACATGATTATAACCTGACGGATATAGGCTATGTAAAAAAAATATAGACTTTACCATGGAGGAATAACCACCGAAAGAAAAATTCGAAAGCTGATCACAGCCAAACTGCTGATACTACATTGATGAAATTTGTCACCAAAATAAACATCGTGGTCGTGAACTAATGTGCAAAAAAAGTTTTGAAATCGAACATACCATGGAGGAATAATCATCGAAAGAAAACTTCAAAAGCTGATCACAGCCAAACCGCTGAGACTACGTTGATGAAATTTGGCGCCAAATTTCATCAATGTAGTATCAGGTTAGGTAAGGTAGTGCTTCGCTCAGTATTTGCAAACAGTAGCATGCATTGCAGACCTAGTTTATATTAGTATTGTAAGTATTAAGTTAAGTACCGCAGCTCCCGTACGCTATTAGGAACTTTTAAATTCATTCTATAAATAATATTAAGATATCTTATGCCTTATTATTCTAAGTGTCTAGACTACTTATTTGTTTATTTGTCTTATAAAGTCAGTCGAGTCATATTTGTCATGTGGTGTGGTGATCGTTATTATTATAGTTATAAATTTAAGAAACATTTATTAGTATCTTTGACCACTTGTAATATCTTCGTATACCCGAGTAGATGCCTTTGTACCATTTTTTATTTATGTTATAAATTCTCCAATGTGCTCTCTAACTGAAGAATTGCATTTTCATGTACATTTATGATAATTTATGAGTACCATTTTCAGTTTGGGGATTTGTCTAGTTACTTCATAGGGATTTCGTAGCTATAGATACAGCTACAAACTACATATGTATAGTGGCTACAGTCACTTTGACCATGTTGTTATCAAGGTTTTTGCTTGCTGAAGATTTTTCTTACAATTATAGTATTTAGTTTTTGTTTGTCACGCGTATGCCAGCGTCTCGGTAGCTCAGCGGTCAGAGCACTCGCCCGGTTAGGGAAAGGTCGTAGGTTCGTACCCTATCTGAAGGCTCGGAGGCGTGGTCGTTTTTATATGCATATTTTATATCTTATAGAAATATGGCATTGCGAATGCAAAAAATAAAATTAAAAACTTTACAATTTATAACAAACTTTGTTAAGGAAATAAATCTCTATAGTCATACACCAAAAAACACAAGTTGGTGTGTAATTATTTACATTATACTTTCATATCAAAGAAATAATAATTCCTGTTACTATATATTTTATTAAACTATAAGTCAATAATTTATTACTTTAAGTACATAATAAAAATCAAATTCGTCTAATTCACATTGCTGACCGACCTTTAACTTTGGTTTTATACCTAAATCTTCCCGTAAGAGGTCTATACAGCGAGCGGTATTTTTTTTCTTTTTAAAATTATGTTTGGTTATGTTAAGAATTAACTGACTTTGTTACTTATCACTGTAAGTCAGTAAGTCACTAGTAAGGATTGTGTAAATTGTACTTTTACAAATTCACACAATAAGTCCCAAATGACCAATAAATTAGCTCTCTAACATATATCCCTCTTATTTTTTTACATGCTGCATCAAGTTCAAGTTTAATACTCAAGCTACGCAATGATAAGATTTTAGTTAAAACGTTCAGCAATTCATTATAAGCGTCCATTAGTGGGTGTTAGCAAACTATAAGTCTTGATAAATACGTCACTGAAGTTATGGCCAAAGTCTTTATTAAGATAATGTCTTTGGTGGTCAGGAATCCTGTGGTATCCTATCGGGAGAACTTCAAGTTTCACAGTTAGCTGTTTGTCTTAGCCAACTTGGACAGCGAAGTAACTATTCAAACAACGACCGGGCGGGTCCTGATTTAAGCCAGCTTAACAACCAAATTGAATGTCTCTACATGTTCCGTCCGTTTAAACTATCGTTTTATGAAAAAAATCTGTTGGAGCGTTTTAGTTACTGTGGACTGAGGACTTTTTAAGTATGTTTATTTATGAAAATAAAGGTCTGAAATAACGTGTAATATTATCTATACCACTGGGTACAGACTTTGAATAAAGTTGTTCTCAGAATCGACCTAAATAACATTAGAAACCTAACATACTTTGCTTTGAATTTGTTAATATTAACGTTTATTATTGACAACTTACAAATTTACAAAAGTTTGTTAACTATAAGCACGCAAATTTTAAAAAATCTTACCTTAAAACATATAAATAAGCAAAATGAAATATAATATTTTTTTGACATTATTTTTGACAGACATTTAATTAAAGTTAAAAACTCAAACTCAAATAAATATTTGCTAACGATTGACATTAAGTACGAGTGATATTTAATACATATTTACACAACCAGCATTCTCAAATGCAATGTTCTTTTCATATTAGTACGTTTTAGTAATTATGAATTCGTATTTCATCCACGGAGAGAGTGGGCTTAAACAAAACAGCCTGAGGCTTTGAGAAATTAATGAACATGTTCTAACAAAGAGATCAAGCGAACCGTTTCATTACTTATTTCTCTTACTGAAATACTTAATCTGGGGATTAAGCTCCAATCCCTACAAGGTTGCCGAATTTGTCAATGCTCCGATAAGTATCAAGAGATAATTATTATAAAATTAGATTTCAACAAACACTGTTCCTCAAGGTAGCGTTTCTTAGTTAACGCCAGAAGTACCCCGCGGTCCACCAAGATCTCTTCTTCAAAAATACCGTAATGAATTCACGATGGTTTGGAATCTCTTTTAAGGTAAATACCATCCTTTGAAAAAAATAGTACAGCGACATGCAATTCCCGGAATGAGGTCCATTGAAGGATTTAACCACTTGAAAAGCCAAACAAATTAGGATATTATCAAACCACTTCAATTGGTAAAGTTATTTCAATTACAAAATTGGATTTTACCTGAACTGTAGTTATATAGCACGGTTTGTAATAGTATTATGTGTTTAGTAGTCTGGTATGGAATTAGAATTAAAAAACGAAAATACACCAGGGCTAAACCATTCATGGTGTATTCCACAAGTGACACAGCGAATCTGCGGCATGAGTGGGTTTTAGGAGGTCAGCAGATTCCGGCTGACTATTTCTAACTAAAAAAGATACCGAACCATTAACTACCAAACAATAATATGACAACTGTAACAGTAAATGCGTGTTTGTAGTAACAGTACCGCTCCAAAAGCTCGCAGTTAGCACTATGGTATTGATATTCATAGGTGACAATAATCACTTTCTATACGCCCTGCCGTAAGCTTGTCATTTTCGTTGCATTTAAAAGTTATTTTGCAAATACTTTCATATAAGTTTTAATGCTGTAAAAAAAAAAATCTTAAAAATAATTTATATTGACAACCCTAATTCAAGATAGCCCTATTCCGATTCGATGGTAAGTCTCATGAATTTTGATGTCTTGAAGCATTAAATCCTGTGGTTTAAATTATAAATATTCTAAGAGTACTCCAGCCCTAAAATCAAGTTACTTAAATTTGTAACTAGGCTTATGAGGTTCATGAGCGGACATTGAAAACTTTGTAAGATACTCTAAGATATTCGATCTATTGGCGGTACGATCGAAAGATGGAAACTATTAACCAACACATTGAGTAATGACTTTTAATCATAGGTCCACAGCCAAACGGGTGCCTTCTCCAAAACGGAACGGAGGATTTTACCATGAACTCCACGCTTGTCGCTTGGTAGGTAGATTGGAGATCACAGCAAAATACATTAATTAGGTAAACGCTGCTGTCCATTTTGTGATCTATGGGAAGTGTATGGTGATTATCTCCAGTATGATTATACGCCTTTTACGACTCTTTTTGACTGCTACTCTGCCGCCACCATCATTGAGGAAAAACCTCCACACTTAATCAAAGAAAGCGGAGATGAGCTGAATTTTCCGTTCACTTTGTTGATTTTTCAATCTTTTAAAGAACGAGTTATCCGAAATATAGATATTATATTATAAATATTATATATTATATTATAAATATAGATTTAGACGAAATATAGATATTATATATTATATTATAAATATAGATTTAAGAAATCAATTTATCAAACCTATTCATTAGAAAAACGAAAGTCTCTAATTATTTCCGTCCTGTGACCCTTTCGTCCACTGCTGCTCTATTATTGGGGCCATATACAAAAAAGTCCAACAAATTTTAAACATTATAGAACATAAAAACTATGTAACTTGAGTCCTACTAGACATGACTAAAGCATTTGATGGAGTCCGATATAACTCTCTACTAAACATAAGGGACATGTATCCGTAGAATAGCTCAAAATTGTATTGTCTATCAAAATAGATAACACTACGTAGAAATTAAACCCTTTGACTACGCAAACAAAAAAATAAAAATATCCGGTTCGGCTACAAAAATATTAACGCCTCCATTCCTCAAGGTTATTGGATATCTCTTGTTCTTAATTTAGTTCAACAACTTCCCTAAAATAATGGAGAGACTGTACGCTTAATCGCTTACGATATATCACTTCAAAGGAGACTTTTCTTTTCGGGCCAAAAATGTACCTTGGTACATTTAATACCTTAATTATTTGAAAATATTCATAAATCTGTACAAACACTAATATATAATTATACCTTTAAATTACATTTTTGGAAAGACTTTTAATTACTTGTGACACGTCCAAAAATATTATGGATGATTTTGGGGGAAACCTGTAATTAGCTATACCATATATTTATTACTAATTAGGTTAATTTAAATTGTTACGCTGTTGGTTTTTCATAAATAAAAAAAAAATAAAAATAAAGACGATAATATACTTAAAATGAAACGCTATCAGTGCGGCGTTGACGGGACGAACTGACATAAATAAACAGTGACATTTGTCACGCCGATTGACATTTGTTCTTAGATTTGTTTATTATTCAGAATCAGAAATGATATTTTAGAAATCTAGATGTTAATAGTACTCGGCCATAGCCTTGACATATACTTCAATTATTAACTGCTATTTTTCATTGTAACAGTCACTTAATTTAACATTTACGTTTAAATCATTTCCGTTGACATCAAGAAATATATTTTTATTGATCATTTTTAAATGGTCATGTACCTATTAATTGTTTAGAGTGATATTATTCTAAACTATAACAGATAGCATAAATATCTATTAAAAGTTGATTGCTATTCTTAGCTATGTTTATTGAATAACTATAAAGATCTTGTAATAATATTCATACTTCTTATTCAATTACTTCGTTTTCTATATCTTATGGGTCTTACACAATTCTAATAAAATAAGCCCTTTGAATCACTTATTAATAGCAGCCAAATTACTAAAGTGTCAGTCTAAGTTAATACAGCCAGGTCATTATAGTAAGTGAAACGAAAATCCAGAAAGAATAGCCGATTTAAAATGAAATTAACACCACAAACAAATAGCACTCCCAGACACAGTAAAATACCTAAAAGTGATTACGTACTATACGGAATGTATAAATAAATAAAAGGCTTTATATTAAATGTGACACTTATGTACACGGTAACACGGTATCCGTAAAAAAAGTCCGTAGGCTGATAAAATAACTAAACGCTTAGAATGATTCGTAATAACAAGAAATATATATTTTTGCCCTTGATCCTACTGTATTTATTAAAAACAGAAGAATTCATAAATCAGTACGTTGCTGATAAAGTTGTATACATTTTATATTTAAAACGGACTATCGAAAAATGTTTACATAACTTGAAGCTACAAAACGCTTCAAAATCAAAAAAATGTGCTTGCCAGCTATATATGTTTTTGAATGATTGTTTTTATGGTACAAATGTGTTTAAAAATAAGTAAGTACTTTTTCGGAATCTGCAATTTTATTGCTAACTTTTGGTATCTTTGAATCTTAGGTACATGTTTAATCTTAGTTGTATGGAAGAAAGAAAAGTTCCTTTAAAGTCCAAATAGCATTAATATAGAAACAGAACTAGATTTGCTAATACAAAAACATAAATTATTCTATTAGAAATATACTAGAAAAAATCCCGCCTGGGAATAACTTGTGAGCTAAATCGTTTCTTTTTGGAATAGGTATATTTCTATCAAAATGATATCATACAAGATGGTATTGTAAAATGCAAAAAATATTAAAAAATCATAATACAAAAAAAAATTGACTAATACTTTACTTATAGGTATACCTTATGTAATTTTTTTATTGTTTCATGTTGATGCAAAAATCTTTACTTTTTTTGCGAGTTAAGTCATCTATATATTTCCTGGTAGAAATCGCTTTAAGCGATAAGACCTCCCATTGCACTACCTGGCGTTTTTATTCCAATTGTTGCTTTGGTTTTATTTGTATTGTTGGTGTACAATAAAGTATATTTGTATTGAAGCAATAAGAACCACTAATATTAAATTACATTTAGCTTGGACCTATCACTCCAGAGCATTTTTTTGTTAAAAGTTGCTAATGCTGCATATTTAATTACGATCCTATTGATTGCTACAGCTTTCGATATTATGGGTTTGATATCAAACACTTATATTTCGTAGACTTGGCCTCCTCGAGCCATTTACTGCACACACCATCCTCGTTAAACTTTAATTGAATCACTCCAGGGGGCCTATTGATCGAATACGGAATTTAGCATAGCCTCCCTCTTCGTATGGCACCTTTAGTTTATCAACGATCATATTAACTATTGACAAGCAATTATTACAACGTTTGTTCAGTGTATTGGTGATTTCTAAATCCGTAACTGCTGTTGCTCCAGATTATACTGTACACGTTATTCCTGCCGTTTTGGTTTCAAGGTAGTTATTTTTCTTTGTTATGCTATGTTTTTCTTTTCAATTATGCACTATGGTTTAAAGCCATTCCACACAAGCTATTAGTGAATCCATTTATGCATTATTAAAATTAAATGATTCAGTAAGATCTTTGAGCTCCCGTTTTGCGTGAAATAGCACGCACAAGTTTCTATTGTCAAAACTGGGAGGTATTGAATCGGACCCGCGACTCACATCATTATCTCTTTCCCATTTTCTTCATGAGGGTTAATTATAGATCAGCGTTCAGGTGATTCTTGCTGTACTTTTGGTACGTCCTCTTACTTACGATCGCATGTACGAGCTTTCTTTTTTACAACTTTTTGATTATTTTGAATTTGAAACGCGTTTATTATTTTAAAACTTCTTTCGATTTCGCGCCAGTTCACATAGTTTTCCTATTCATTATTAAATTACAATATGGAATGGGGTGTTAAAGAAAATAAGTTTGCAGTGATCGCCTTGCACAAAGTGGGTGTGGAGCCGTAGGTCATATTTCAGACACTTCTAAAGCTTGGTATCAGCCGTATGTTCGTTTATCGTACTATCAACGGTTACACCAACACTTCCTATGTCGAAGACCATTAAAGGTCAGGGCGGCCGCGAGCTTTTAGAACTACAAAGGCTGTTAATGCTGTTAAAGCCAGACATTGTCGAAACCACATTAGGAAGCAAAAAATCTTATCTCCGTCACGTATTCTAAAACAAGACCTGAAGCTCTGTGCATAACGTCGATTATGTTACATAACGGATATGCCCTAAATTATTATTTACAATTAAAGAGAGTGGATAGGTCAAATTGTCTTCTGTCACGATACGCAGGTGATAGACATAGAAAAATCCTCTTAAACGATTGAAAAATTTTCACGATTAAAGTGCACTACAATAAGCAAAATAATAAAGTGTATGTTCATAATTCTAAAGAAGCTGCTCAAGTGGTTGGAAAGATACTACGTGGTCATCTTCCTGCATTAGTGATGGTTTGGTGGGGCGTGTCTTATCAAGGCGTCACAAAGACACATTTTTGTGAAAACTTCAGCCAAAGTGTATCAATATACAGTCTTGGATTGTGTTGTGAAACCTCTCAGCAATACACTTTATAAAAATGGACCGTGTACTTTCAAACAGAACTCTGCACCTGATTACAAGGCATGAACTATCCAAGCCTGGCTTGAAACCAATGTTCCGGACTTTATAAGAGCTGAAGACTAGCCCTCATCTAGCCCAGACCTCAACCCTTAAAACTACAAATTATAGTCAATTTTAGAGGACATGGCCTGCTGTAAACGATACGGCGTCATCGAGTCCCTTAAAAAATCTCTGGAGCAAGCAGTGGCAAAATTTCCCACGGAAAAATTGCGTAAATCCATAGATTCGTGGCAAGACAGATTAAAGGCCTGTATAAAAGCTAAAGGTGACCATTTCAAATAGAATATATTTTTTATTTTTTGCTGAGACTTAAACAAATACGTACAATATATACTAATATATTGTACGTATTTGTTACGTAAGTACGAACGAACTACGTACGTACGAACTAATAATTCATAAAAAAACTTCTGTTTGAAATCAAATAAAACTAAGAAAATTGTGGGATAGATTATTTTAAGTATTTTGTACACTAATAATACAAACCATAATAAATATTAAGAAAAAGTGAAAAAAAAGACGTCTTCTGTCTGATTTTTTTGTAATGTATTATGGAAGCAAATAATTATCTTATATATTTTATAAATAAAGACAAAAGTTATTATAGAGCCAACCTTGACGGAATTCCAAATGGCTTTCTCTAACAAATCTGGATAGCCATAATAATCACAGTCACTGGATTATGTTTACTTTAAATAGCAATAAGATTTTATTTTTCTCTCCAATTTGAGAGCAAAACTCTGGCTGATGTAAATCTCTCCACTGTTGTCGACATCCATACCTTTATCATAACCTGCATAAACGACGGACACCACTACAATAAAATAAAACAATAAAAAAGGTAATGCTAAAATAGAACTTATAAAAATAAAATAAAACACTTATTCTGCATTTGTTGGATTTGAATCTAACAATTTAATGCTGAAAGTACATACCTAGCTGGAAAAGACATTTTCATTAGAGTGCATGTTTTGTTGCTTATGTAGATTAAAAAACTTTGCCTCTGGCAAAATTGAAAACAGTTATTACAAAAGTTGTTCAATACAGATAGTGCGGTAATGTACTCGGTAAATTAAGTAGAATTTATGCGACCAACAAGCAGAAGCTAATTTTAATTTCAAAAATTCCAATGAAAAGTAAATGTATGGGACAGCGGATAGCAGTTTAAAACGACAATTTATTATGAATGCAAATTGTGTTGGCTGGGTGAAATATTACGTTTAATAGTGGTCGAACGGTGAGGTGGACAGATGTTGATAATTTTAATATTATGCGCCGCAGATTCATCATCCAATGACACCATTTCAGATAATATTTGCGGTACCCAACAACGCTTTGATATTTATCTGACAAATACTAGGTTCTGTTACAAATGAAAATGCAAACTTCTTTTTATGAAGTAATGTAATATTACTAAAACTTATATCTACATTTTTATTAAAGTCGCAGCAAAAAAAAAAACTATTCGACATCGCCACCTTTGGCTTTTATACAGGCCTTTAATCTGTCTGGTCACGAATCTATGGATTTACGCACTGTTTCCATGGGAAATTTCGCCACAGCTTGCTCCAGAATTTTTTTAAGAGACTCGATGTCGCTGTGTCGTTTAGACCAGGCTATGGCCTATACAACTGACCACAATTTGTTGTCTAAAGGGTTGAGGTCAGGGCTAGATAAGGGCCGGTCTTCAGTTTTTATAAAGCCCAGAATGTTGGTTTCAAGCCAAGCTTGGATAGCTCGTGCCTTTTGACCAGGTGCAGAGTAATGCTGGAAAGTTCACGGTCCATTTTTATAAAGTGTACTAGCTGTTGCCCGCGACTTCATCCGCGTGCATTTGATTTTATCACGCGGTTAACTGATATACAGCAAAAAATAAATAAAACAAAAATACAAAGTTTGGATTAATGCGTAAATTGTAGATAAAAAGGAAATGTGAACAATTGGATACAGATTATTATTTTCCAACTTAACCTGGTCGGTGATTGAATCCGGATCCCTGCAGGCCAAAGGCACTTGCGGTACCATAAATGACCACTGTGCCACAGAGGTCGTTTGATCGAGACAATCAGCAAAAATAAAAGCGGCAAAGCGCGCGTTGGACTCGCGCACATAGGATTCCGTACCATATGAGCTAGTACCTTATAATGCCTCTTAATAGACAACCTTCGATGTGGTTTGGTTCGGAACATAACCAAACAGTTTGTTTGGTCTACTGACACTGGAGAAAGCGACATAGAGCTGACTGTGTGAGAAACAGCTGACGCTGAGGTCCGTGCCGGCAACACGTAGCGTCTGCCCTTGGGCTTTGTTTATAGCCATTGCATAACACAAACTCACCGCGAACTGCATACGTTTGAAATGGAATGGGTAATTATTGGGAATCAGTGGAATTCGTGGTATAAAAACTCTTTCACTGACGCCACATCCCGCCAAAATCTCCGCTTTTATTATGTTACGCTGCAGAGAAGTAACTTTCAGTCTTGCCCCGTTGCATAATTTTAGAGGACTTCAATTTCTCAAAAAAATAATTGGGACGCCCGTTTTTAAATTAATCTAGTGTACTGGAAGTCCAGGAGCGCTCAAAGAATTAAGAAATTCAACGGGAAAATTGGTAGCGCCATCTTGCTCCATTACACCGTTAATAGAAGTATACTCAACTACTTCTCCTTCAACATTGTTGAGTATATCCAAGTTGATTCTTGCGGCTTGGTCATTTCGCGGAGTCAAAATTGCTCTTTCGCAAGCCATGAGTTCTCATTAATTTTTAGTTGATTTTGTTTACCATACACGGAAGAGATTAGTTCATTAATTGAATCAACAGTGTGGCAGAGATTTTCAGATAAAACAATTTGCCCTTCTTCTTCCGGATGTGTCCCTTTAGCAATAAATCAGAAAATTCCTGTGCATTTCTGTTGCCTCTTGTTCGCGCCCTCATGTTCACTGTTAAGTGCATTCTTGTGACGTGTCGCCAATGGCTTGAGCTCTTTAAGCATGCTCTTATCTCGTCGGTTTTTGTTCCCCGTGGCACTACTGGCAACGTTTGTCTAAAATCCCCACAAAAAAGCATCGTTTCGCCACCCATAGGTTCGGACGTCATTTTGACGGATACCTTTGAGAGTTCTATTAACTGCTTCTACTGCTTTTCGGTGTACCATAGTGCACTCGTCCCAGATAATTAAACAGCAATCGCATAAAACCTTCACTTTATCACTGCGTCTAGAGAAACCACATACAGAATGTTCACTTATGTCTAAATCTATGGGGATTTTAAACGTCGCATGGGCAATTTTACAGCCTAGTTACAAAGTGGCTGCTATTCGAGACGATGCCACGGCAAGAGCTATTTTGGCTTAAGCTCGTAATTGTGCCAAGATTATTTTAATGAGAAAGGTTTTTCCCGTCCCACCGGGTGCATATAGACATATAATTTCTCCTATAGCATTGTCAATACTGTATATACTGTGTATACATACACGGTCGACAGTGCGCTGTTCTACAGTAAGACTGTGGACTCCGGTTCGTAAAGTTTCAGCCAGTTCAGCTGGTCATAATTTATTTCCGCAGCGTATTCTCTATTAAGACGTTCCCCTTCTATGGTCAGCGCTGGCAAACCATACTGAGGGAGAGAATCACCACCCATAGATGTAACTAAATCTTGTAAAGCTACTAAGCATTGTTTGAAAGCAATATCTCGTAACCTGTGGTCAATATATTGTCTTATATTCCTGAAAAAGTCTTCCGATAATCTTTCTTAATATTTTAGCCACTATTGCTCAGCATTCGAAAGACCACAAAATACCAGTTATACAGCAAATGAATGACGCAAGCGGTGTGGACTATCACTGACGCATTCATCGACTTAGGCGCTGAATCCCGTCAGTTTTATAGGATTTTAGTTAATTCGAGTGGTAATATAAAGTATCAGCATAAGGTAAGTACATAAGTTGTGTGTATTAAGATGTCCAAGGTTTGTTTACTATCCCTCGGGAACCCTTTAATTTTCCGGGATAAAAAGTATGTAAGATTTTGATTAAGGATATAAGGTATCACCATGCAAAATTTCATTGAAATCGGTCTAGCCATATCGGAGATTAGCCCGTACAAACAGATAAACAGACAAACAGACAAACAGACAGAGAAACAAAAAATTAAAAAAAAACATTTTTTGGTATTTTCCGCTTTTTACATCCCCCTGACTTGGTTTTAAGCATTTTTTTTCTATGTACAGAAATTCGACCTCTACAGTTTTATTATAAGTATAGATTACTGAGAAGTTTCACAACACGATCTATGACTGTCTCTTGATACACTGATCTGAATTTTTCACTCGTTTTTCACAAAAATGTATCTTTGTGACGCCTTGGTAACACCCGCCCCACCAAACCATGACCATGTAGTACCTTTCCGACCAATTGAGCAGCTTTTTTGGGACTGTGAGCGTACACTTTATCATTTGCTTCAATCGTGAAAAATTTTCAATCGGTAAGAAGGATATTTCTGTGCTTTTCACATGCGTATCATGACAGAAGGCATTTTGATCGATCCCCTCTTTTTCATTGTAAAGATTGATTTAGGGCATGTTCTTTATATTGACGATATGCACCGAGCTTCAGGTGTTGTTTTATAATACGCGACAGAGATATGATTTTTTGCTGCCTAATGGGGTTTCAACGAATTTTGGTTTTAACAGCATTAACAGCCTTTGTAGTTCTAAAAGCACGCAGGCGCCCTGATCTTTTATGATCTTCGACAGAGGAAGTGTTGGTATATCTGTTGCTAGTGTGATATACGAACATGCGGCTGATATCAAGCTTTTAAAGTGTCTAGGATGGGATCGGATAGAGGACGGATCCATACCCAATTTATACAAAGCGATTACCGCAATCCTATTTTCTTTAACACCCTATACCATATTGTTATTTGATAATAAACACGAAAAAATATGTAAAAACGCACAAAATCGAAAAATTAAAATATTAAAATAATAAATGCGTTCCAAATTCAAACTAATTAAAAAGTCGAAAAAAGAAAACATTTTTTGTAACAGTATTTATGGCCAGACTAGTTATATAATACATTCTTATGTGTGGGATACACTACCACACAAAAACACTCTATTTACTTGACACTTTTTGCAGCATATGATTTATGCAGCATAGTTGTATAAGTTAGAAATATAAAACCTAGACATATTTTTATTAGATTTACCAAAATATTTTAGAAACGATATTATGACAATGTTCTAGTATCGTTTTTTTATTTCTAAATATGCTGTTGTGTTAATTGGCTCTATGAAAATATATGTTTTTTACAAACAAATAAAATATAAGATTTGTTTAAAAATGGTTTACCCTAATTTGCTAACGCTCTTAGTAAAAATATTCTTCATATTTTTAATTTAAAAAAAAATTGTGAGTAAAAGAGCGAAAGTAATAGGAGGGATTACTTCATATTTCTAAAGAAACCTTTTCTCGTTCTCGAACCGATCTTTAGGTAAGTTTTTTCGATTCTTCAGCAATATTCAAATGCGGTCCACGGCGGAAATATTGCCACGTAGCCTATATGCAAATTCTATTTGAAATGCGGAAAGTTTCCACAAGAGCGGGGAACCCTCAATCGCGAACGCAAACAGTTTCTATAAGATTAGTCGCAAGATGCTCCTCGGTGTCAATATTGACTCAGCCGAGCCGTTCGTCCTGACTCCGACAGAGTATAGCATTTTTGCATTTCACTGTATATTTTGACCAAGGATGTTTTACACTAGATTTTGTAGCGCTTTCTTCTCCAGTACCGAATATCTGTTGCTTACTTACCACAATTTACTTATTTATGTGGGACGGTATTGTTTGCAGCTCTTTAGTTTTAGAAATAAGATTATTTGTAATACGAGCTGTGACGATTTATGTGATGCACTCTTAAAAGTGGTTCATTTGTTCAATAGTAATAAACAAAACCTCTTAGTAAAACGATATGTGTTTAGTTATTTTATATGAAGCAAGTAAATCAACCTCTGAACTTGCAAGGTAAAATAGTGGATGTGGTTAATTTCACTTTTTTAGTATTACGCTAGAATCAAAACTGCACATGGATTACTATATTGATGCTTCACCACATATACCGTTAAGAAAATATGGCTCGTAACTAATGTTGAAGTGGTTTACTTTGGCTTTTTTTCACAGCATAATATCACCCCCACCGCTGGGGGCTAAATTTGATAATATTTTTAACCCCTAAAGATGAGCGCGCGCGTTAAAATGCGCACTTCTCTTTTCTATTATTTCCGGTTTTAGATGACTTCTTTAAAGATTATTTAAAGTTTTTACTATGTCTTCATAAGAATTTTGTTTATTACATAATATTCACAAAAAAGATTTTACATAATTTCTAAAAAATAAAGAATAATTATGAAATTTATAATAATAATATTTTTAAAGTTAAAAAAGATACAGCTAGTATTTTACAATTTTTATTTTTTTTAATGTTTTAAAGTAGTTTTGAATGAAACAATCGCTAATAAAAATGAGCAATGTTATTTGTCTTTTAATTTTCGCATAAAACACTCGGTGGTTCATCAACAAAAACAATGGAATAGTATCAAATCAAAGTAACGGAGTCAATATCAAAACATTTTCATTTTTTTAAAGTTGCTCTGCACCTAAAATATTATATAAATTCATGTAATAATTTCTTTCATTTAAAAATGTAGTACATCAATGCTTAAAAACGAAACATATAATTACTTAACTATTTCTCTTCTTTATCGGTTTTTCAGTACTTGTAAAAGTTTTACATTCGATGTTGTATAGACCTAGAACATGAAGAGACGGGCTGCTTGCGTCAGGTTTAGAAATACTTGAAAAATGTGAAGGGTCTGTCAAGGTCTCGGTCGCTTGATTGGGATATGGGTAAGAGGTCCACTTGATACCTAACACAAGTGTTATTTTCATAGTAATAATTTAATATTTATCATAGCTTGCCACCCTGATAGTGTTACAATGCTGATCCAGCTATCGTTAACATTTATATCTCATCGCTGACGTTGAAATGTTCCTGACGTTAAGTTTAGTTTTACCACGTCAAAACATATCCATTTATCTCGTATCACATATCCATTCATTGTCAAAACAGAAATTAATACACCACCAAGTGAAATACTTCATCTAATCGATGTGCATTAATATCTCGTAACATGGTTACAGTGTCAACCTGATTATCTCGTATGATTGCACATAACTCAGCAAGGCACGGAGGAAATAATCGAAACATTATCCGCAAGCATGTAAACAGTCAATATTACCATGTCTTTATTTGCACTGGTGCCTGCTTTAATAGCAACAATACGCACTGAAACACTTGATTAGTTACATATTCGCAAACGCACTGTTACGCCACAGCAATGCCACTCCACCATTTGGACTTCTGGCCATTATCCTTGAGGTTAGGTCTATTGATGTTTTCCCATAATAGGCTGAAGTTGTCATCAATACCAAAACTTGCAGATCGTAGGGTAATAATTACGTAGTTTGACATAATAGAATCTAATACATTCAGCGCTTCTTTTTATACTTTATGAATTTATTTACTTGTTTTATGTAAACCATTAATATTCGTTAAATCAGCCTTTGACCGAGTCTGTCTAAATGTAATTCCCTCTGGCCTAAAATTATCATTCAAACATAAACACATTTTCTATTTTGGCATGATCTAAAGTAAGTTTTCTAAAGTAAGTGAAACTCCAATCATGTTTTGAATATATTATTAAATATTCATTATAGATGTTTCCTTGTTTTAGGTAAGAAAGGAACAAAGGTACAGTGGCTTCAGTGCTGTTTCTGGCTTTTCTTTTAAATTGGTTTTCAATGTCGTTACTTCTTTTAAAGCTGACGAGTTTTTTACGCCCAGTTATCTTGTCAGTTAAAATACTCCCTGATCAGGTGATGTTGGACGACTCAAAAGAATTTATTTAAATTAGATTTAAATGAAGTTTATTTCACATTTCAATAAGACTACTTTTACCGGATACACGACATGTTTAAATATATCAAAAAAGAATAAATGCTTCGATAATCTGGTATCACACATTTAAATAGAACCACGGTCCGGAATAAGTTCTGAACTAAATAAGTTTATTTCATTTTTATTTTCATTTTATAAAATTATAGTTCGCATTTCATTAGGTCACAGTATTTATTCGTACCCACATTTCGAAATTCTTTACCACTGAAATCTGAAGTTGTATTAATTTGTAATAAAGAGGACGTTGTCATAAACTATGAGTGTTGTTAACCAAGTCATTCCGTGCTTTAATAAATATATTTAAATACTCTTTGCTTTAACAACATTTGGTAATTTTTATATTTTTTGTTGTAAATTGTGTCTTATTTAAAAACATATATAAATATTAATTTTTATTTTTTTATTTATTTCATAAACAAAATTAAATTACAATACGAGGATCTTAAAACTGTTACAAGACTCAATTTTCAATATTGAGTTATAATGCTGTTTGCACGATTCTCCGAATTTGATAAACGCAAACTTTATTAGCTTTTTAATAAGGTCTTTTTAATAATTACAATGCTACGGGTTTATGAAAATGTATACTTCGAACAGAGATATTGATGGCAGGAGCATAGAAAAGAAAAGAAAAAACTAAACCCTTACTAAGACTCAGCTTTTCGAATCAATAACTAGGCTTACTGACCTGGTACATTCAACCTCAGTACAGCGGTGCCTAACAGTCTGATTAAACTCATAAATTGGGACGCCAGATGGCGCACGCCGCGCTGTAAATCGTAACCGATACGACATTTGTCTCTATTCCCTGCAACCCTGGATCATTACAGCCATCCGTATTTACGATTCGTAGTTAAACATTTTTTGAGCAATTAATAGAATTTAAAGATTACATTTAAAAAGAATTGAAAAGGCTTTATCTAATTTATTAATGCACTGAAAAACGGGCCTCACTTTTGCTTTAAATGAATTAAATGGCCTAAGAGTAGGCATGTCATTAGTAATCATATGTAGGTTAAAAAGATAAATAAGCTTGTGTCCACTAACTATAAATAAGATGGGTTATAGTTTCTAATTATGAATGATGATATAGTGCTAACGATGACTAAAATTATTTATCATAATAATTAAAGATTATTATTATTTTGAGAAAATACGATATATTCCGAAAAAATAGGCATTAGGTCACGTGACGGTAAACACCAATCAGAAAGTGTTACGTCACGCCGTGCAAAACTATACTGTTGCGGTTGACGTTTTAATAGATTTTTCATTGTCACTTTGATACAATTCAATAGTTTGTTCATAATTAGGCAGCGATCCTGCCAAATGTTTGTGAGATGAATACAAGCATTTCTATAAATGTTAAATATCTATGTGTGATATATATATGTCTATCCGTTACCCTAGTGTCTTATTAGTGCGAATGTAGGAAATACTATTATTATTAAAGCTTTTTAATGAAAGCAACGACAATATAGCCATTGAAACGTTATTTAATTTAATTTAAATTCCGCAATGTTAGCAAATTTAGCAATATTTCAATTTAGTGGAATCATTTATTGTCTTGTATCTATATATTTTTATTGTTTTGACACATTTATAGGATAAACACACAAAAAAATACATTATAATGATCTTAACAAAAGGACATTTTTGTATTTGTTGATAAACAATGAATACCATTTTTTTTTTTTTTTTTTTTTTTTTTTTTTTTTTTTTTATAGAAAATAGGCATGCGCTTGACCACTATCTCGCCTGATGGTAAGCGTCGATGCGATCTAGGATGTGACGCGCCTGCCTAGAAGATACCTATTTACTCGTGACTTGAAGACCCCCAAATTGTATTTGTCAGGAAACACAGACTCAGGCAAAGAGTTCCACTCCTTAGCGGTACGCATCATAAAATTGAAACCAAAACGCTTAGTGCGACTCTTTGGTGTATCCACCATATAACGGTGTCGCCAATTTGTAAGTCTGGTTGTCCGATGAAAAAATGGGGATGGCGGAACAAGGTTGTGCAATTCAGCTGCACACTCTCCGAAATGTATCCTATAAAATACTGATAGGCTTGCAACTTTCCGCCTATGCTCAAGGCTTTTGAGCTTTTTACAGAAAAGATCTTCATTGCCGATGAGCCTCTTGGCCCTCCTCTCGATGGACTCAAGCGTCTGGAGCTGGTATCGGGCGGAACCGTCCCAAAGATGAGAACAATATTCCATACACGATCGAACTTGTGCTTGGTAAAGGGTGAGCAACTGTTCCGGTGTGAAGTATTTTCTCACCTTCGCCAGAATGCCAAGTTTTTTTGAAGCCACTTGAGCCTTGCTCTCAATGAAAGAGCCAAAATTGAGCGTCGGTGACAAAGACATACCGAGAAGCTCAAGATGGTCAGTGATCGGCAAGGATACACCTCGGAAAGTAGGAGTCAAGTTGAAAGGACTCCTTTTAGCGGAGAAAAGACACGCCTGGGTCTTTGACGGATTGAACCCCACTAGATTGGCATCGCCCCATTCAGAGACAGCCTGCAGAGATAGGTTCATACGGCTAACCATCGCCTCTCTATGACACTGGATCTGTTCAGCACTGGCTCGTGCATCAGATATATAGGTCTCTACAACAGTGCTGTCATCTGCGTACCCCAAAATACCGGGCAAAAGCAGGTCATTTATATGCAGCAGAAAAAGAGTTGCAGAGAGAACGGAACCCTGAGGGACGCCGGCATTGATAGCCAAATGGTCAGACGAGCTACCGTCAATGACAACTCGTATTGACCGATCCCTCAGGAAGTCCGATATCCAGACACACAAACCAGTGGGAAGACCATATGACGGAAGCTTGCTAATAAGGCCCTCATGACACACCCTATCAAAAGCCTTCGAGATATCAAGAGAGACGGCAAGCGCCTCACCATGCCTCTCGATGGCTTCGCTCCATTTGTAAGTGGCGTATGCTAGAAGATCTCCGGCAGACCGGTTCCTGCGAAACCCATATTGCCGGTCACTAAGGAGGTCATTTTCTTCTAGATACGACAGGAGCCTGTGGTTCAGTACACGTTCCATTATCTTGCAGAGAATGGACGTGACCGAGATGGGCCTATAATTGATAGGATCAGCACGACTGCCCTTTTTAGGCACAGGTTGCACGTTGGCCAGCTTCCAGGACTTTGGCACTTGTCCTTTAGCCAAAGATAAACGATATAGGCGTGTCAATACCGGAGCTAACTCAGGAGCGCAAGTCCTTAGTACTATGGCTGGTATACCATCCGGACCACTGGCTTTATTCACGTCCAGTTCCCGCAATGCCTTTCTGACTTCGGTTTGTCTTATACGAATTTCAGACATAAAAGTCCCACAACTTGACAAACCGGAAGGTACAGCATTGCCAGGATCCAAACGCGAACTTTCGGCAAATAATTCGGCAAATAAATCGGCCTTTTCCTTGGCCGTGTGTGCCAATGATCCGTCAGGTTTCAGCAAGGGAGGCACTGAAGTACGGCAGAAGTTGCCCTCGATCGACTTAGCCAGGGACCAAAACGCTTTACTACCCGAGGGGTAAGAGGCAAGCTTCTTCCCAATGCGGCCTATGTGATCGAAGCGAGCTGTCTTTACAACCTTCTTGCAGGACTTGGCGGCTTTATTAAAGGCTTTCTTCTTTTCGCGCGTATTACTAGCTTTGCGGGATCGAGCTTCAACCCAGGCCAAATATGCTTTGTATTTTGATGCCACCGCATCACGACATTTGGCATTATACCACGGGCGAGCTTTGCCGGCCAGTGATATGTCAGAGAAGGGAATAAAATACTCCATACCCTGACGAAGCACATTGGTCACAGCATCCGCGCAAACTGAGGGGTCGCTAGAAGAAAAGCAAACCTGCCGCCAAGGATAAGATGCAAAAAAACAACGCATCTCATCCCAATCTGCTGATTTAAAACGCCAAATCCGCCGGGAGCCTTTTGGGCTTGGGTCGGGCGG
This sequence comes from Calamotropha paludella, assembly GCA_927399485.1. Lineage (NCBI taxonomy): Eukaryota > Metazoa > Arthropoda > Insecta > Lepidoptera > Crambidae > Calamotropha > Calamotropha paludella. Next base: position 11,176,325 of record OV656815.1, on the reverse strand, counting down.
AGAATACATCGACATAGATTCCACCACACAATGGTCAGAACTGCCAAGGGGTGGTGTAACCGACACCGAGTAACTGTCGGGATTTGTCGTCAGCAGAAGGTCCAAGCAATTGGCTGTTTGTCCGTCAGAGTCTGGCACTCTAGTGGCTTCCTGGACCAGTTGGGTGAGATCAAGTGTCAAGGCTAGCTTTCGCGCTTCTCGACCAGCGTGGTCGGTTTTCTCGAAAGGGAACAGCCAGTCCTCGTGGTGTGCGTTGAAATCACCAAGAACCACCAGTTGAGCGGACGGGTATCGCTGTAGGGCCATGTCTGCCTTCTCAATAAGTTGGTCGATAAGCCTGGTAGTCTCCGCGTCTCCACTATGCGAACGGTAGACACAAGCATAGATGATTTTCTCTAAACCTGTATCCACCAGAACCCAAATGATAGAAAGGGTGGGGTCTTCAAGATCACGGAGACGCAAATAACAGATGTCATCGCGTGCATACATGCAAACACCCGCATGAGCCCTAAAACAATGTTCAAGGACATAACCCGGGTAAGCCAGGTACGCTGCGTCAGTTGGACGTTTTATTTGTGTCTCCGTGAGAAAGAACAGGTGCGGTTTTCTAGTCTCAAGATGGTGATGGACGGGGTCGAGATTAGAGTGCAAGCCTCTTATATTAGAGACGTGCACTAGGAAGGAGAGGACGTGCGACCGCTGTTTAACCTTTTTCCTGTTGCTTACTTTCATTTTGTCGTGAGGGAAGGTAATGTAACGAAGGACGGAAGTAGAACGAGATGCTGATCGCGAACCAAATGAGAAGAGTCAGGGCCTCACACCTCGGGATAGCCAAACCGGAGACCGCGGGGACGCCCGAGCCCCCCCAGGGGTGTCCATCGGGTCCTCTCGTCCGGGCGCCAACCGGCACGATGGCGCACCCCCAGGATTTTTCGCGAGATGGCGGGGCAGCCTTTTGTGAGTGGCTAGCTCACTACTCGGGCCCCCAACTATCTGCGGTCGGCCAGCGGAAGAACCGTGCCTCGGATCCCGCTGCTCTCCGAATCTGAATAACCGATGCATTGCCCTGATACATCTCAATAAATCGTCCATTGCAACCAGCACAACTGTACTGACCCGTCCTCCAATATGGCTTCACCAGACTTCAGCACTGGAACACGATCGGTTGGGACCGCTTGGCAGTGCTGTCTTTGTCTGGTGGGTGGTAACACGCCGCGGCCGAAGCCTACCACCTGAAAGGGGTTTACTCCTTTAGCACCACCCAGGGGCCACGTGTGGGACATCGAGGGTTAAATCCCACGGACGCGAGTAAACTTGGACCCCCATAATCCTTGCAAATTTTTAATTTTTTTCGCAATTATGGATTAATAAATAAATCATTTGTCTGGCATTTTTAAGCTTGTGCTTTACCACTGGGGCACTATAGAGTACTTATAATACGAGGGATTCAATGTTAATTAAATAATTCTAGTAATCGTCGTACAGAGTATTGTTTTGCAGACGTGACGTCATTCAAGACGCCATGACAGTCTTGAGCGTTTATAAAGAAAATTTTAATTGGTTTTTTAATATACAAAATACATATTGTTAATGTTCGATTTTATTCAGAATAACAATTTTTTGGAATAAAGTACACATTAAGGTATATTATTAACCACTTTTAAAAATTTTGGCAAATAGCCTATTATTAGAACTAAAAAAGTCTGTCATATTTTACATTCATTGCCAATATAAATAAAAATACTTGAGTAAGCATTAAGAAGAGGTCTTGAACAATAAAATATTAAAATTTTATAATTATATGTCAGATATTAAAATTATACATCATTATTTTTTAATTAATGGAGACCCTTCTTAATTGATTCCTATATTTTGGGCAAAAATGTAACGAGATTTAACTTTAAACGATTATTAATTTATTACACAGTGATGTAAATTCCAATAAAACATCAACCTAACTAGCAGTCTGGGAAAAGAGAAACTAACATTAGAATAATTTTAAAGTAATGCGACACTGCTACCTTGATAATTTTAATGTCAATGAACACCTAGGTGGTCAGAAATCAATTAATAACTATTTCTCTTTGAATGTAGATGTAATACTTAAGATGATGCTTAAGTTCATAACTTAATTTTTTTATAATCTTCTATTTCTCAGTTCTCGGATTGCCAAATGAGCAAAATTTTGAGAGATTATTTATTAAGTTCCAACAATACGAGACTAATACTATATTTATTATGTGTTATCTTCAAGCTTTTATGTAAGCCGTGCCATGTCTCTTAGTAAATTCTTTTTCGGCTTCTCATGTATAGTTTTAATATATCTTTGTCCCTATGATAAAGAGAGTGTTAGTTAAAACGTTTTTAAGAAAAACTTGTTATATTTTTACTCATACCGTTACTAAAAGGTTTTACATGTGAAAACCAATTTAACCCTACTTAACAATGTATAAGAAAGTCAATAATTTATTGCTTCCATGGTTTAACAATAATATCACATACAATATAGAAAGGGCACTACAAATTTCTGGATTTATTAATATAAAGCTTAATTAAGAATGATCATAATCAAATTGGTGGGACTTCCCGAAAATTAAGCTTATAACAATGACCTTTAAAACAATTCCGTTCACAAGTGCTAATACACGAAATTTATTATACCGAAAACTTCGTAGACAACTTTTGTTACACAAAATAAGTTATGCCGTAACGCACGCAACTTGAGCTTAACTTTACCAGTAACTTAAATAAGCTCAATTTTAACTTTAAATTCACATACTAAAGACGTAAATTGTACGTTACTTACTAACACGATTTTGCAAAGTAAAGTAAGACAGGCAAAGTAACTACAGGAAATTAACATCTCGACAAATTCATTTAAGAAATGTTTACACGAGTCATATATATTAAATAGTTATTAATCTATGCTTTTTTGCTGACTACTAAATTCACCAGATTCTTATGTCTAAAAGTTCTGGAAGTTATAAAGATTTACTCCCTTTTTTATTATTTTAATAATGTAGTAAACGTCCTTATAAAAGAACTCATATATATGAATACTAAGTGTTTCTGGAGACTGGAAGTGATAACAATGGCGCGCATTTCAATGAAATTTGCATTAGAATGCTGGGGGTCTGTGCAACGCCTTTGTGATGGGACTCTAACGTGGCCTGACTGGGAAAGAATTTCGTTAAAAAGTGAACATCAATCCTTTCTTTTTAGAAGTCTTTCTTCATATCTATCAGTTAAACGTACTCGTAGAAACGAATAGTGGCGTGTTTAAATAACAGTTAGTTTCTGTAGCATTGAATTTTTTAGTTTTACCAACCATTCATGGAAAAACTTCGTTTATTAAAGACTAATTTGAATTTGTTTATACTACAATGATTTAGATTCCTAAAAGACACAATGATGTTAAAATACCAATTGAACCTCGTCTGAATATCATTACATATAAAGGGTTTAAAACAGGCACTATCTTCATCTGAAAAATTACAAGTACAAACATTTAGATTTCCTCATTTTTCTTTTGCTAAATGGCGATTTTACATATAAATAAATAATTCTATATCCTGATATTGTCTAATCTGCAAGTAATGATATTATCCATCACATAATATTTATTAATCAAATACGTATTGACCTTTTTAATGCATATATCGTTTGCAACCAAAGAACCTGTAGTGCGGGCTGTTCTGTAACATTAATTTTATATGAAGTCACCTTGCAGTTACTATGTGATTCTTTTGCTTATTATATTTTACTTATATTAATTAGGTAGTGATGCCGAAACGTTTCATTAAGTTTTGTAAAAAAATGCTTCAACGCCACCCACGAATTACAAAAACAAATTTAATAATGCCATTTCAACAAGGAATGCTTATTAGGTATTTTTGTTATCATTATATCTTCGTTTTTCACTTTAGTTAACCGATTCGTTGCTACATACAATTACAAAAACGGAGGCTACGAGCTTGATTTATGTGAAAAATTAAGATAGTTTTATTCTGGGTTGATTTCCCTAAAACTTGATTTGAAGGAGTTATCATCGATTTAAAAATGACACGGTTTCAGTGACAAAAAAGTGATGACACGACAGGCGTGCCATCATCAACGAATCGGTTAATACTTATATAATCTCTCACAATCTTGTACTGACACTCTTTTGTAAATTTTATGCCAATTCACTCATATAAATTTGCATATATTGAATGTAACGAAATAACTCTTTATTTTTTATTTTATTTATTAAATCATATTAATTACTTACAATCAATTACTTATCAGTTACAGAATTCATCATAAGATCCTATATTTTCCTCATTATTACAACAGTTGAGTATACAATTAGCATGGTCTTGCAGCGGCAGTTGGATAACGAAGCACGACTCCACTTATCACATGCAACTTGACTTCGGTTTCATGAGTTATTATTACAAAATTATCTCTAAGCTCTTTGGAACGTTGCGGAAGTTCGAGCCATATGCTGAGACGTTAAAGTCTCTAATTGAATAGAAGTAAAAAAATTGTAAGGCCGAATTCTTGTTGGTCTAATATTTGTGGATGCACCTCTTACTGCACGATAGTGGATACAGAGAAGAGCTCTTCTGTTTCGAGCACATACGAAAGAGGAAAAATTTTATGCCTTACCGTGATTCAAATTTTGAGACTGAATTAATCCTATTTCACGCTGCTGTTTCTTTCTAGTTGTTTATGGTTGGCTACGGGATCTATTCAGCTTCCGAATTTTATAATTTTCAACATTTAAAAGTACAAAATAAACCTTTGATATATAACACAAATTCAATTTATGTTTTTTTCCAAATATATTTAATTTTTTTAAGATGGTAATGGTTTGTAATTTTGTAAGGTAGATGTTTTAATCTATACATCTATACATATAAATAAAATTGGAGTGTCTGTTTTAAATGTTGAAATAACCGGTTTTTACTATATGCATGTGAATATATGTACGGTACATACACCAAAATAACATTTTTTTTACAATTTTTGTCTGTCTGTTTGTTCCGGCTAATCTCTGAAATGGCTGGACCGATTTTGACGGGACTTTTACTGGCAGGTAGCTGATGTAATAAGGAGTAACTTAGGCTACTTTTATTTTAGAAAAAAAAATTGTTTCTCTGTCTGTTTGTCTGTTTATCTGTTTGTACGGACTAATTTACGAAATGGCTGGACCGATTTCAATGAAATTTTGCATGGTCATACCTTATATCCCTGGTCAACATCTGAGATACTTTTTATTCCAGAAAATTAAAGGGTTTCCGTGGGATAGTTAAAAAACCATAGTAACTTGGACATTTTAGTACACACAACTTACATGTACTCACCCTATACTGATACTTTATATTACCGCTCGAATTAAGTATAAATCCAATGAAAGTGACGGGATTCAGCGGGAAAAAAAATTGCTATGAATCCCTATTCAATGCTTGACCTGACATACACTTGGCCGGCTGAACTTGAACAACCCGACATTAACTCGACGATGACCAGTATTGGGATGACGCCCTAGCCTATGCATGCGTCAGTGATAGTCCACACCGCTTGCGTCATTTATTTGCTGTATTACTGGTATTTTGTGGTCTTTCGAGTGCTGAGAAATTGTGGCAAAAATATCATGACAGATTAGTGGAAGACTTTTTTAGGAATACAAGACAAAATATTGACGGTGACCTTAACCACAGATTACGAAATATAGCTTTCAATCAATGCTTAGTAGCTTTACTTATATCTATGGGTGGTGATTCTCTTCCTCAGTATGGTTTGCCAGCGCCGACCATAAAAGGGGAACGTGTTAATAGAGAATACGCTTCGAAAATAAATTATGATCCAGCTGAACTAGCTGAAACTTTACGAACCGGAGTCCACAGTCTTACTGTAGAACAGCGCACTGTATTTGACCGTGTATGTCACAGTATTGACAATGCTATAGGAGAAATTATATTTCTAGATGCACCCGGTGGTACGGGAAAAACCTTTGTCACTAAAATAATCTTACCACAATTACGAGCTAAAGCCAAAATAGCTCTTGCTGTAGCGTCGTCTGGAATAGCAGCCACTTTGTTACACAGCGGTAAAACTGCTCATATGATATTTAAAATCCCCATAGATTTGGACTTAAGTGAATATTCTGTATGTGGTATCTCTAGAAGCAGTGATAAAGCGAAGGTTTTACGTGATTGCTTTTTAATTATCTGGGACGAGTGCACTATGGCACACCGAAAAACAGTAGAAGAAGTTGATGGAACTCTCAGAGACATCTGTCAAAATGACCAACCTGTGGGTGGCATAATGATGCTGTTTTGTGGGGATATTAGATAAACATTGCCAGTAGTACCACGGGGAACAAAAACCGACGAGATAAGAGCATGCTTAAAGAGCTCAAGCCTTTGGCGACACGTCACAAGGATGAACTTAACAGTGAACATGAGGGTGCGAATAGGAGGCAACACAAATGCGCAGGAATTTTCAGATTTATTGCTAAAAATTGGCGAAGGGACATATCCGAAAGAAGAAGGGCAAATTGTTTTATTTGAAAATCTATGCCACACTGTGAATTCAATTGAAAAACTTATCTCTTCCGTATATGGTGAACAAAATCAAATAACAAAGCATGAGAACTCATGGCTTTGCGAAAGTGAAATTTTGACTCCGCGAAATGACCAAGAAGCAAGAATGAACTTGGATATACTCAACAATGTAGAAGGAGAAGTACTTGATATACTTCTATCAACAGAGTAATGGAGCAAGATGACGTTACCAATTATCCTGTTGAATTTCTCAATTCCCTGAGCGCTCCTGGACTTCCACCACACAAGATTAATTTAAAAACTGGCGTCCTATTTTGTTGAGAAATTTAAGTCCCCCAAAATTATGCAACGGGACAAGACTGAAAGTTACTTCTCTGCAGCGTAACATAATAGAGTGGCGTCGGTGAAAGAGTTTTTATACCACGAATTCCACTGACTTCCAATAATTACCCATTCCATTTCAAACGTGTACAGTTCTCAGTGAGTTTGTGTTATGCAATGACTATAAACAAAGCCCAAGGGTAGACGCTATGTGTTGCCGGCGTGGACCTCAGCGTCGGATGTTTCTCACACGGTCAGCTCTATGTGGCTTTCTTCCGTGTAAGTCAACCAAACAAACTGTTTGGTTATGTTCCGAACCAAACCACATCGAATGTTGTCTATAAAAAGGCTTTATGAGGTACTAGCTAGATATGGTACATAACCGTTCCTGTGCCAGTCCGATTCGCACTTGGCCGGTTTCATTTTTGCTGTTCGTGTCAATCAAACGACCTCTGTGGCACAGTGGTCATTTATGGTACTGCAAGTGCCTTTGGCCTGCAGGGATCCGGGTGCAATCACCAGCCAGGTTAAGTGGGAAAATAATCTGTGTCCAATTATATTTTTATTATTTTTTTGAATTCACAATGCAATATTTGTATGAGGTATAAAATAAGTGTGTAAAAAAATGTCCAATTGTTCACATTTTCTTTTTATTTATTTTTGCTGTATAAGAGTGAACCGCGTGATAAAATCAAATACGCGCGGACGAAGTCGCGGGCAACAGCTAGTTAATTATATAAAATTAATCACTATTGTGAATAGGGTAGATACATATAATTTCTGGTTAGTTCACACAATATTAAATTGGTCACTTGTGCTGCAACAAACTTCAGCTTTATCAAAACTATAGTGTAACCAGATGCTAATCACAGTTGTCCTACACAATGCTCGATGCTAAACAAAACGCTATGTATTATGTACTGATTTTCGTTCAAATTGGTGAGCCCATAATTCGGAGAAGTATGACAATGCAATTAGATATATGGTTCTAATGTATGCGTTCTATAAGAACAGAAACTGTAATTTGTTGTTGTATGTAAAACGACAAATCGATAATTTATATTACATTATTATTTATGATTATATATATTTATATGTTTTAAATGCTTTTAATTCATTTTTAAATTAGTGGGTGGTGATTTTGCCTCTGAAGCCTAGGCTGCCTAAAACGGCCTGCCTAATCAGATGTTACCCGAAATAATAAGGAATAGAATATATATAAAAAGAAATTATATGAATATGAGACAACATCAGATACATTGTACTGAACCCAAGTTAAGTGGCTAAAGCACTTGTGTTATGGAATTCAGAAACAGCGACGGTACCACAACACCTAGACCCAAGCCAATATAGAAAACTTTATTTTCTACATTGATCCGGCCGGGAATTGAACCTGGAACCTCGGAGTGGCTTTACCATGAAAACTAGTATGCGAGCCACTCGACCACGAAAGTCGTCAAAACATAATAATTTGGATATAGTAAGAGACATTTATATGTAATATGTCCTGAATTCGACTTATCTACTTTTTTAAGCGATCTAGATGATCGATTGTACTTAGGATTAGGATTGAATTAGGCTCACAACAAAAGCATCTTTGTCATTGTAGTTTAAGAGACTTCACGAAACGCTAAGTTCTGCTATCAAAATACCTTCATACACACCACTCACTATAGCCTCTTCTGTAAGTAAGCAGTGCAGAGATCTCATTTGAAATACTGTTTAAGTTATTTCATTATAAGCAAAATACAAACATCTGCTTCAAACCGGAGAGACAACAAAAGTACAAGATGTAGAAGAATGCAATATCCCCTACAAACATTTCGACGTCCACTACACAATAAGTCAGTAAGCGAACACAACGTACACGTTTCAAAAGAGAGCAAACAGGAGGAAAACCCACCCGGTCTTCCTTCCCTGCCAAGTTAATATTGACTACTGAGCGTCTTGCGATTAATCTCGTGAAATTGTTTACGCTCAAAGCTACAATAGCAAAGAATACTTTGTAACTACAAAATTACATATTTAATAACTGGTGAAATAATCATATCAGGCTAACAAAGTAATCATTTTCAATGTAAATGTATCTAACGCCTTATTGCCTTATGTGCAATTGGCAATACGCTGATGTAGGTACTTAAATTTATTTTAATACATAATTTAATATCCATATATTATAGACGCCGTTAACTTTGTAAAATAATGAAAATAAAAACATCATTTGGTATTTGAATAAATAATTACATTATTATATGTAGAATACATTTTTACATGATGTTAATTTGAAGTAGGTCATCGATAAATTTTCATGAAAAGAAAAGACGTTAAAATTTATTATCTCAGCCTGTTTTTACGAAAGCAAAGCACCCATTTGCTTATTGATTTATTCAAGACACGGCGAAAATTTTTAAAGATACTAAAAAACTTTCGAGGTGTTTGTGGCGGCTACGGTAGAATCAGATGCTTATCGTCCGAAAGAAACGTGTTGAGTTTGTTTATTTTACGAAATATACTTTACTACGCTTTACACCCTTACAAATTGACTTGAGAGGTAAGGTGGATATTACATTGAATCCCACTTCCCATTCCGGTTAGCGTTTTCGATGGAGCACACTGCTACGTGCACACCGGTGCGCAGGACGACAGATCACGCGTATGGGGAGACGGGACGAAGACGCAGATCTACCTCAACGCGTCGATTTGAGTAGGATTATTTTACCTATGTGGGAGTGCGTTATCGGCAGCCACGTGCGCGCAAGAATTGGCAGTGTTTTACGCTACGTAAGCTTTTTTATACAAATAGAGATCTGAGTGAAAGTCACTAAATGTTTAAATATTCCTATAATATTGTGTTTAATAATTTTTGCAAGTAATACCTCGATACTATAAAATAAGTTCTGAATTAAAAATCTTAACTCAAATTCGTTGATAACATAATAGTCAATATTTGAAAACTTCCACCCGGCCCTTTGATGTCGTTATGTTAACGTTGATCATTTAAAAACGCAAGCAGCAGGATTGGAACTTGTAGCAAACCGCGTCAACCCAGAAGTCGAGTGGTTGTTAGCGCAATACAACGCTACCGCCGCTCCTGCCCTGGCAAGGCCAAAAAGGAGAACTATCTCCTTTTTGCATTGCATTTATAAAATCTTTTTTTTTTAAATTAATTTATGAAATTGTGGAAATCCTCCAAATAAGCCTGAGTTTGCATAGACTACGGTTAAATTGTACAAAAATGGTCAAAATACAATTGCTCACTTTGAGACATAATTAGAGAAAATGTTGCCCTTATAAATAAATTAAATTAAAAAGATATCAGTGATGAGTACACGTTTTTGGGCAACACTTTTAACCACATAGAATATAACAGGATTATCATCGAGGCTTGAATAAAACGTGGCTTACCTACAATGAAAATATAATTTATGGCCACAAAAGAAAATTTCTTTTTTATTTCCCGTTATTGAAAGTGATAAACACAATGGCTGCTTGGCATAAATATTGTTAAGTTATCGCTTGAAAGATCTATGGCGGTAGGTGTGAGAGCGGCGTATCGTTCACTTGACAGTTATTACTTTCTTTATGCGTAAACTCCGAAGGAATTCTATTTACTCGCAACATTGTTGACAGTAACGTAAAAATATCGCACATAAGAGAAAATTGTTCAAATATGTAAGTATTTATGGAGAGTCGCTTTTTATGTTAGTACGGAAGTATACATGACATTTTTTGTGTGGAATTTGATGCTACGTTTCACTTCTTGGAGTACCTTTTCACCTAAGACATAATGATCACTGTTTTTCCTGTAAAATTAGTACTCACAATATTTTCATTATTATGATTTAACAAGAAAAGTTCGTGTTAAATCATAATAAATATATTTTTCTTGTTTTTATAATATAATATTGCTGTTATACGTTGTACTGTTAGCTACAATGTTATATAATGTTTTGTTATATGAATCTATACCTTGACAAAGCCGGGACTTATGAATAGTGTAGATAAAATAAAACTTAATTAGATTAACAAGAAATTAAGTGTAATAACTTTTTTATGTAGAACGCATCAATCCGCAGTGTAAAGCATGTAGCAACAAGTTGTGTATGTAATGTAAAATAAACACGTGTGTTTATTAAGATTTGTATTAACGACATTTTAAACGTGATTTCTTGTATAAAGAGTCAAGTTGATTTCCAAACTTTATAATAGTAGTAGCATATCTCATGTATGCTACTACTATTATAAAGGTTGTATGTTTATTATTTAATTACGCAAAGACGGTTATACGAATTTGGATGAATCTTGGCGCACAGGTAGTTTCTGAACGTTGAATTAAATCTAGGACACTTCTTATTACCTCTGATAAATATCACGCGGATAAAACCTCCATTTAGTATTGGTAGAATACTAAAATATTGTGTAGCATGACAAGAAGTCGGTATATTTCTTTTTGTCCTAGCAAAATTAGACCAATGCTTTAAGCAACATATATAGAATATGTAATATACTAGCTAACGCAGTCACGCGTTGCTGTATTATAAATTAAAATAAAACCTATCCTATCTTTTAAGTTAGATCAAATAACAGATAGTTACGAAGTTTGATCAAAATCGGTTAAGTAGTTTAGGAGTCCATCGCGGACAAACAACGTGACACGTAATTTATATATATTAAGATTTTTCTATCCATTAACATGCAGCGAGATATCTACCCTGCTCAACATTATGAGCATGAAGATGGCTTTGAAAGTGCTTTATTTTTCAAACTTTATTGCAGGGATGAGTTATTAGCTTGCATCGGGGATTCATAACTGTGTTGGAAGCGGAAAAGGTGTGCAAGCATTGTAAGTTATGAGTGTAACAACACTTAAAGTCTTATAAGGCTATTCCTAGCTTCCTTTTAGGGAGTTGTGAAATTCGATCTCTTTTAAATTATGTGAAGTGCGTAATAGTAAGGAGTTCGTTGATAAGCCACTATCTAGAAACACTTTGGAGTTAGTAAGTAGTTAGAGTAAGGTTGCTATCATTGGACCAGCACTTTCATTGAACCACTTTATTAACTTCGAAAATAATAATATCAAAAACTATTCGTTCCATCGAATCGCGAGCTAGATGACCGGCGTACCTTAATATTAAGCTACTTTGTTGAGAAACATCTTATTTTTCTAGTAATTATTATTTTTGTGCTATAATACAGAGTTGCCATCAATGAACTGACACGTGGCTTTCATGATTGAACCGGCCAATACTAGCAATTCTTAAAATTTTAGACTTAAATTTAAGCGTACCTATAGCTCTCTAAAACGAAGGTTCGATAAGACATATATACACTACCGTCCAAAAGTTTGGAAACACCCTATTTTCATTAGATAAAAAAAATTACCGCAAATAAATCTTTAAATATACACGTTCTTGTTAAAGTTCATTTATTTTTACAATCGTGCTTATAACAATAATGAAGAAAACTACTTATTTCTTATCAGTTATTCCGTACTTTGACAAAAGACCGGCACACGTGTTTTATGACCACAAAAGTTGCTGCACTGCCAATTGTTAATTTCTTAGAATTGGTAGATACAAACATTGTTTTTGTTTTGAATAGAGATCAGTTTTTTAAAATAAGTATATAATTCCATTAAGTATCTAGTTTAGAGTTCAGTGTACTTTGTGAGGTTCATGTGATAGTAACATCAGTCGATAACTGCATAAAATGGCAAAAAGGAAACAGATTTCTCTTGAAGAGCGAAGTGTTATTTGTACTTTGAACAAAGAAGGATATTCTATACGCCAAATCGCAAAAAAGGTTGGAGTTTCATGTAAAGGTGTACATTATACTCTTACACGAAAGCGAGCTACGGGAGAAAATCGAGACAGGAAGAGATCTGGACGTCCCAAATCCACAACAAAGCAGGAAGATCAGTTTATTAAAGTGTTATCGAAACGAGATCGACGTTTAACTGCGCCACAAATTGCTGCTACTTTAAATAAAACACGAGAAAAGCCAGTTTCAATCACAACTGTAAAGAGACGTTTACTGTCTGCTGGCTTAAGAGGATGCGTTGCAGCCAAAAAACCAAGACTAACTATTACCCATAAGAAAAATAGACTAGAGTGGGCTAAAGCACATAAAACTGGACGGAAGAAGACTGGAAAAAAGTCCTTTGGACGGATGAGTCTAAGTTTCAAATTTTTGGATCTAATAGACGTGTTTTTGTGCGCCGATCAAAAGACGAACGGGCTTTAGAAGCGTGTACTGTGCAGTCCGTTAAGCATGGTGGTGGTAGTGTAATGGTTTGGGGGTGCTTTGGTAACAATAAGCCCGGTCATTTGATTAAAATTGACGGAAAACTGAATAAAGAAGGCTATCTGAAAATACTGCAAGAAAATGCAATTTCTTCTGGAATGAATCTGATTGGCCGAAATTTCATTTTTCAGCAAGATAACGACCCAAAGCATTCATCAAAATTATGTCAGGAGTTCTTACAGCAAAAACAAAACGAAAAATTTTTGCAAGTTATGAAATGGCCATCACAATCGCCAGATCTCTCGCCTATAGAATTAGTATCGGATGAGCTTGATAGAAGAGTTAAAAGTCGGTGTCCATCGAGCTCAGCACAGTTGTGGCAACATTTACAAAATGAATGGAAGTCACTGGACCCCGAATACTTCGCAAAATTAATCAAAAGAATGAATAAAATTTGTGAAGAAATAATTAAAAACAAGGGTGGTCATTTTGATGAGGCCAAAATTTAATGAAAATTACATTATTTTTGCACTTAATTCTACTGAATATTTCTTACTTAATGTTAATCTAACGTTTGATTAAGATTTCATAGTAATAAATCATGACTTATGTGTTTTATTGTTGTTTTTATTTCAATTACCATGGTGTTTCCAAACTTTTGGACGGTAGTGTAAGTCCAATTATAGCAACTGAGTAGACCATTCAAAGTAACGGTGGCCCAAATAAGGCAACCGAAACAAAAAAAAATCGCATTTTGTGACTAAATATTTTCTTTAAAAAATCTGCTATAGTGGCTGTGGATAGCTATTTATAACGATTATTCTTTATAAAAACTTCATTTTATTTATAAATAATACTTTTCAATTTAACGCCTGTTCATTATTAAGTGGTTAAATGAGGCAACTTTACCCTAAGTTTATATAAAACTAGCTGTTGCCCGCGACTTCGTCCGCGTGCATTGGATTTTATCTCGCGGTTAACTGATATACAGCAAAAAATAAATAAACCAAAAATACAAAGTTTGGATTAATGCGTAAATTGTAAATAAAAAGAAAATGTGAACAATTGGACATAGATTATTTTCCAATTTAACCTGGCCGCTGATTGAACCAGGATCCCTGCAGGCCAAAGGCACTTGCGGTACCATAAATGACCACTGTGCCACAGAGGTCGTTTGATAAAAGCGGCCAAGTGCGAGTCGGACTCGCGCACGAAGGGTTCCGTACCATATGTAGCTAGGACCTCATAATGCCTCTTTATAGACAACGTGCGATGTGGTTTGGTTCGAAACATAAACAAACAGTTTGTTTGGTTGACTTACACTGGACAAAGCGACATAGAGCTGACCGTGTGAGAAACAGCCGACGCTGAGGTCCATGCCGGCAACACGTAGCGTCTGCCCTTGGGCTTTGTTTATAGTCATTGCATAACACAAACTCACCGGGAACTGTACACGTTTGAAATGGAATGGGAAATTATTGGAAATCAGTGGAATTCGCGGTATAAAATCTCTTTCACCGACGCCACATCCCGCCAAAATCACCGCTTCTATTATGTTACGCTGCTGAGAAGTAACTTTCAGTCTTGTCCGTTTCATAATTATAGGCGACCTTAATTTCTGAACAAAATAATTGGGATGCTAGTTTTTTAATTAATCTTGTGTGCTGGAAGTCCAGGAGCGTTCAGGGAATTAAGAAATTCAACGGGATATTTGGTAGCGTCATCTTGCTCCATTATTCCGTTAATAGGAGTATACCCAACTACTTCTCCTTCAACATTGTTGAGTATATCCAAGTGGATTCTTGCGGCTTGGTCATTTCGCGGTGTCAAAATTGCTCTTTCGCATGTTCTCATTATTTGTTATTTGATTTTATTCACCATACACGGAAGAAATAAGTTCTTTAATTGAATCAACAGTGTGGCAGAGAATTTCAGATAAAACAATTTGCCCTTCTTCTTCCGGATATTTAGCAAAAAATCAGAAAATTCCTGCGCAATTGTGTTGCCCCCTGTTCGCGCCCTCATGTTCACTGTTAAGTGCATTCTTGTGACGTGTCGCCAAAGACTTGAGCTCTTTAAACATGATCTTATCTCATCGGTTTTTGTTCCCCGTGATACTACTGGCAACGTTTGTCTAAAATCCCCACAAAACAGCATCGTTACGCTACCCATAGGTTCTGGCGTCATTTTGACGGATACCTCTGACAGTTCTATTAACTGCTTCTTCTGCTTTTCGGTGTGCCAAAGTGCATTCGTCCCAGATAATTAAACAGCAATCGCGTAAAACCTTTGCGTTATGACTGCTTCTAGTGAAACCACATACAGGATGTCCAAATCTATGGGGATTTTAAAAATTGTATGAGCAATTATAGCGCCGGGTAACAAAGTAGCTGCTATTCCAGACGACGCCACAGCAAGAGCTAGTTTGGCTTAAGCTCGTAATTGTGCCAAGATTATCTTAGTGAGAAAGGTTTTTCCCGTCCCACCGGGTGCATCTAGACATATAATTTCTCCTATGGCATTGTCAATACTGTGACATATACGGTCGAATACAGTGCGCTGTTCTACAGTAAGACTGTGGACTCCGGTTCTTAAAGTTTCAGCTAGTTCAGCTGGATCATAATTTATTTCCGCAGCGTATTCTCTATTAATACGTTCCCCTTCTATGATCGGCGCTGGCAAACCATACTGTGGAAGAAAATCACCACCCATAGATGTAACTAAATCTTGTAAAGCTACTAAGCATTGATCGAAAGCATTCTCTCGTAATCTATGGCTAAAGTCACCGTCAATTTTTTGTCTTATATTCCTAAAAAAGTCTTCCGCTAATCTTTCTTGATATTTAAGCCACTATTGCTCAGCATTTGAAAGACCACAAAATACCAGTAATACAGCAAATTAATGACGCAAGCGGTGTGGACTATCACTGACGCATTCATTGGCTAAGGCGCTGAATCCCGTCACTTTTATGGGATTTATATTTAATTCGAGCGGTAATATAAAGTATCAGCATAAGGTAAGTACATAAATTGTGTGTATTAAGATGTCCAAGGTTTTTTTACTATCCCAGGGGAATCCTTTAATTTTCCGGGATAAAAAGTATCTAAGATGTTGACCAGGAATAGAAGGTATCACCATGCAAAATTTCATTGAAATCGGTCTAGCCATTTTGGAGATTAGCCCGTACAAACTGATAAACAGACAAACAGACAAACAGACGAACAGACAGAGAAACAAAAAATTATAAAATATATTTTTTTGGTATTTTACCTCTTTTTACATCCCCCTGACTTGGTTTTAAGCATTTTTTTTTCTATGTACAGAAATTCGACCTCTATAGTTTTATTATAAGTATAGAAGATATAGATATAGATGTTGTTGAAAATTTAACCAAGTACAGTAAAATAACTTAAGTAAGTTATTTTACTTTATGTTATTTCTGAAATCGTTACTTTAAAGCATTCTATAATCACGTGAGTTATATTTCCAATAACTTCATGCTCATCGTTACATTACTAATTTGCCAACTGTTAAGAGGTGTACATTCATATTGATGAAAACCCACCAGTCCAGTGCAGAAAGGTTAGTGCCAATGATTGAACGTGGCTGTACGTTCCAACACTTAACGTTTCTTTGGAAGCAACAGAAATCTTGTTTTTTTGTATATGCGTATAGTTTCGGAGGTCCCTGAACTAAAAAATTGCGATGTGCCATCCCGAATTCTTATTTTTCTGGTGATTCAGGCAGAAAAAAGGCCTACAGTAGTTCCCTTCCCACGGGTAGTATGTTTTATTGTCTCCTGAATTTATAAAATAACAAAAACAAACTTCTCTTTATCAAGTTTCTTTAACATTTACAAAAACTGAAGTTAATACGATATTTCGCCTAATGAGATGTCAATAGAATTTCTTGAAATTTTTTATTTAGCGGAGAGTTGAGAATCTCTAGATTACCAGTCCGACTAAATTGACAGCCTATTAGTATTCAGTAGTAGGCATACACATTTTCGTATATACAGAATCGCATTTGCACATTCGATAGTCGCTACAGCGTAGATAGGACACATCCCTTGCCATTTCCGTCGGGGACCGAGTGACGGAGCAATCGGCGGATACTAAACGCAAACGTAATCCGATGGCGTCACTAATGCGAATATTAGTTACAGTGTGTGGTCATACAACACAAGTAATTAATCTGTTTGTTTGGGCCAGCGACTCCAATTTGATCTACCAGGGTGGATTTCCAAATCCTGTGATTACTGGAGAGTGTTACAAACTTTTTCGTCATTAAAAGGTATTAATATTATTATATTCAGGTATTTGAATAAAACATTTTTCTACGAATTTTGCGCATAATTTATTTTATATTTAATCCTGACATTTCGAGTCCTTTACAGAAGCCGTGATCATAGGATGACTAAGATAATGGTTGTCATATATTTTCTACTACCTTTACAATATTTTAATCGGGCACGTTCATAATTGTTATTTTTTTATATCTAAATCAAATTGTTTTATTTTTACATTTCATTTAGTCATTATATTGTCAGTACGATTACATTGTATACTACTGAGTCTACTACCAGTTCGGAAATAGGGAGGCCCTTCCGAGAAAACCTCCATCTTACTGTTATTATTTGCAAGGAGAGTTAACTACATTTTTTTTTCAGGAAAAGGTTAATTGGACACCTATGCAAGTCAATAATATATTTTGCTACATCTTACACATGTTTATTATAAAAATATATTTATTACGACATTCTGAATACTACCTATTGAAATAAGACTTATTTTTTAGTTTAATTTTCATATAATAATAATAATAATATGACGATTAGACGTTTTTTGACGATTAGAAGTCACGTTTATAGGATAACTAAGACACGAAGTGAGAAAAATGACAAATGAAGCCTCCCTTTTAAATTCTGAATGAAATAGGTATACTATTCACAAACAGGTTTCAAAGCGCTTTTTATGCAAACCGTTTAACGCGTCAAGGCTCTTTCTTTTCTTTTATATAATAACATTAAACACGTTATGACGGTTGGTTAATAATGATTTTCCTTCCTTAAATACCAATTCGATTAAAATGTAGGATATTTTTATATATAAGGTGGAATCAAATTAACTGCCAGGACTTCGTGGAGTGGTTGGGTCAAGTGTAAAGAATATGCTTAATTAGGATTTTATATTGTATAAAAATAAAAGCTTTTTTTCGTTTTTTTCGAACTATGACTTCCTTTTTATCACTTTCACTGTCATTTCCTATACTTAATCGTTTCTTTCAGTTCACCTATTAACTATAAAATTAACCAAACTATCTTCAATTAAAAGTAGGCATAATTGCGCACAGCTGATCCGCGCGGTACAATGAACCGCAGCGCGGCGATCGCAGCGCGCGCTCCTTTTATTACAACACTTAAAAAAACGTCAACCTTAAGAATTTTTGAATTGCTGCTTCATTTAATAACTATCTATACTCTGATCGAACTATTAGGTAAAGCCTATACTGTAGTAAAACCTGTACCTAATAGTTCGATTGTAGGCAAGTTCAATGACAATGGCGTGGAAAATTAAATAAATATCTAATTTATTATGCTCTATAGGAATCACTTACGAGGTTGGTGAATTTGGTGTAAGGTCTTGGTAGCCGATACACTTACATCACATCACAGCACAAGGAACTTAGTTTATGGTAATATAACTTTCTATCACCTCTGACGGCTCCCGCTTGTTAATATGGTATTATGTACACAAAAACCGATACCGTACCTACCAAGATAATAAGCCTTACTGATATTATAAATTATTACCTTCAGGCGTTCAAAAGTTCATTGCTTTTTTACAAATGTTATTGGATACCGTAAGTATTTTAAATACTTAAAGTTGGAAGTATGTCTTAACGAGTTATCACAAAACATCACAAAATTTGCATTTTCTATCTAGGTTGTTAATACCGTACACAAAATACACTACACGCAGAAATCGAGATAGTATTCCTTTTTCATTTGACACAATTACAAAGTTTTATAATATCAAACTACTATTTTTAAGTCATTCACAGGCACAACATTATGGTTTGTTATGATTATTATATTATTTACACACTGCGTGCGCTAGTGTTGCCAGTAGCCGATAGTCAAAACTAACATGAGACGTCTTAAAAATGTAACATCTTATTTAGAAAAAAAAAAACTAATACTTAAAACTCGCTAAATTTTACTAGTAGTAAAGAGAATGCAAAACAAAACCAAATTCTACCACTGCAATGTGGGACATCCATAGGTCATAAATCTTATAAACCTGCTTTCTAGTTTTACATTTTATTCCTTGTCGTTACATTGGATAGTTGCGGTACCTTCTGAAACTATAAATAGGTCAGTAATTAGAGTGCGCCTTCATTATCTATTGTGCATTCAAAGAGAGCGCATCGCCAATCGTAAATACTGTTATCAGTGAGTCATTAAAAAGCGTGACGTCATTTGTTGTCATTGCGGGACCTGTGAGTGCTGTGTGTGTTTTTTCTGAAATGGATATCCAAGAACAGGGTATGTAATAATTAATATTTTTATTTTAATTGTATCTTAGTATATATTTTCTTTAGTATGTCATTGCTACGAGGCGACTTTTCTTGGAGTATTATATTTTAATATTCAAAGTTTGAATAAACTTTTAAATATGTTCCCACTCGCTCCGACTATGGAGGTATATTGCACCATAATCTTTAGACTTTCTTATCTTAGGAAAATTAAAACTTGGCTGCCCTTATCTGCCCTTTTGGCGATGACAAGGGTGCTACGGTTGCCAGATTATCTCGTAGCATTTGCTACGAAATTAGTTTATTTAGGTTTAGTGCTTTGTGTAGGTTTTGTGACTGATTTTAACCGTTTTTTTTTGTTTTAGGTAATTTATATATATGCTCGTTTTCAAGAATGCATATTCTTGAAATATGGCTAACTGTCAATACCGATAATGACTCGGAAAAGTGTCGTCAAGTCCTACAAAGTTTGTTGACTACTCTGAACGATGCTGAGAACATTGATATTCATTATTTAGAGAAAATTGTTAATAATTTATGTAAAGCTATTGCTCGATTCTGGAAAAAATGTAATAGGGATAAAACCAAGCTTTTATATAAGAATTCCGATTGGTTTAATGTTATTGAAAAAATTCAACTTGTGAAAAACAATAAGCAATGTACTCCGTCTGAAACGTCGCCGTGTCATTCACGTGGTCGTCCTCGAAAACCTTTTACGCAATGTAGTAAAAGGACTAAACGTCGGAGAGTAGCTGATTTGTCAAAGTCTGATGATTCTACTGTGAGTGCATTGCTTGATGTTTCAGACTGTTCATTCGATTCGTGTATATCTAGAGTTAGCACTGATGATGTCTTGTCACTTGTGACTGATGCTCAGTTGACAAAACATCAGTATTTATTAATTAAAAACTTTGTTAATAGTAAGATTTCTCCTAATGTATTACCATGTTTCCAACAAATTACTAAAGCGAAACAGAGATGTTACCCTTCTAATATAACTGTTTCCGAGTCTTCAGCTGAAGTTGAATTACAAAGTCTTTTTGATCACACAGCTTCTCGAATCCTTGAATCTCAAAAAGAGATCTTAGATCAGATTCCTGATGATTGTTTGTCTAATATCTCTTTACTTGGGAAATGGGGATTCGATGGCAGCACTGGACATAGTGAATACAAACAATTTTTTTCAGATTCAACTTTAGAAGATAGTAGTTTGTTTGTAACATCTTATGTACCCCTTCAAATTATTGTAAAATTAGCTAAAGATAATTGTAAAATTTTATGGAAAAATCCTCGACCCTCTTCCACTAGGTACTGCCGTCCTATTCGATTTAAATTTTTGAAAGAAAGCACAGCAGTGTCTTTGCAAGAGGAAGCTTATTTTAAGGATAAAATTGAAAGTTTGCAACCTACTTTTATTCAGATCGACAATCGTGAATTGGTCGTTTCTCATAAGTTGCAGCTTTCAATGGTAAAATAGATGGTAAAATTTGTAGTGCTTTAAGTGAAACATCTACAAGTAGATGTTATATATGTAATGCTACCCCTAAAGAGATGAATAAAATAGACGAATGTTTACAAAAACCTGTAATAGAGAGTAGATACTAATTTGGATTATCACCACTACGTTCTTGGATACGTTTCTTCGAATATTTTATTCATCTTTCATATAGATTAGACATAAAAAAATGGCAAGTTAGGCTAGATAGTGATAAACAATTGTTATCAAAGAAAAAACAATATGTACAGTCCCAGTTTAGGGAACGATTAGGTTTAATAGTTGACAAGCCGCGTAGTGGTGGAAGCGGGACGTCTAACGACGGATACACGGCCAGGAAGTTTGTTTTGGAATCAGCTGTATCTGCTGAAATTACAGGTTTGAATAAGGATCTCATAGATCGTTGTTGTGTAATATTACAAACGTTATCTTCTGGACATAAAATTAATGAATGCAAGTTTAAAGACTATGCATTACAAACAGCATACAGCCTGGTCGAGGAATATCCGTGGTATAGTCTTCCTGCTTCTGTCCACAAGGTGCTCGTACATGGATCAGATATTATAAGTTATGCATTGTTATCTATAGGAGAACTTTCCGAAGAAGCTGCTGATGCGACAAATAAGTATATCAAAATTTATAGACGAAGTCACACTCGAAAAATGTCACGTGAAGTTACCAATCAAGATTTAATACAACGACTATTATTACATTCAGATCCTTATATTACAAGTCTTCGGAAACTTCCCCCTAAAAAGAAAAATACTCTGTCATAAAGTGTAATAGAATTGTTACATGTTTAATATTGTTAGAATAAGAATAATTTATTTGTATTTTGTTAGTTGTTTTGTTTTTTTTTTGTATTTAATTAATTTTAATTTATTTATTTCTATTATTTTATTATAATTAAATAATGTTATCAATGTTTTGACTCTTATTTTATTTAAAATATATGTTTTACATTCCAATTTTTAAGTGTTTGTTCATGATAAATTTAGGTAAAAGTATGTTATTGTTTATATTTGTTTTTTACTGAAGTAAACGTTTTTTATTCCGTAAATACATGTACTTCTTTCATTTTAATGTTCCTAAAACACTTTTACAACTATAAGTCACTAAAATAATACAATGTATTGATAGTAACAGGACTTTAACTATTTATGACCGCCCTTGTATGGAGCGTGTCCCTCCGTGCACTGTGCTGGATGGTACATAGCTTGGACTTGTATTTATTTATTAGCATTCACAATGCCATAATTCTATGAAATAAAATACGACTATAAAAAACAACATCGCCGAGTCCTCAAGTGGATTTCGAACTCACGACCTCTCACTATCCAGGCGACCGCTGAGCTACCGTGACGCTGGTAGACGCGTCGAAATTTACAAGTGCATTTTACAATGAGCCAATTTATAAATTAATATCTGCAAAGACATACACTGCGAGACCTAGTGATATAGTTAGCTCTTTTTATTAATGATATAAGTAAGATGGAGTTCGGTCCCTCATGTTCAAGTTTCTTTCGCCAGTTATTCTAAGAAGGGCCTCCCAATTGCGGATTTGGTGGTTAACTCATTAGTTTTATAGTAATCGATATAATAAGAAAAATAAAAAATGCAATACAAATAATTTTTTTTTGTATAAACTGATCAGTTATGAAGCACATGCAGGACGACCATTACCTTAGTCATCCTGTAATCACGGCTCCTGTAAAGGAGTCGAAACATGAATATTAAATATTGAAGAAAAAAATTTAAATGCGCAATTAATCTGGTAAAAGTGTTTTTATTTAAATTGTGTAGCTTGTTTTTTTTTCAATTTTAGTAGTTAATTCTTACTTGTTAGTAAAAGTACCATTTAGAATCGTGAAACATAGAAGTAACATGTAACGGTCAAAAATAACTAAAACTGTTCAAAAATTACATTCTGGCAATACTGGCGTATTCACACAAACACACAGTGAGCGGAGAATGACTGAACTACATGCTGGGTGTGGGACAGAGAGAGCGCTAGATCAAAGATGCCGATGCCGATGCCGACACACGAGGTTCTCGGAAGCACATACATAAGACTGACTACACTTTATAAACATAGTCGATTTTTGGATGTTGCTTTTTCACTTCATAGAAACTTAATCTTTAAATATGAATGTAAATTTTACACGCATTCTATGAGTCGAACTCAATAAATGACTTAGAAATAGAGCAAATTATTTAGTTAAATTAGGTGCTGTCATTCAATCAAACTTACATATTCACTTCTTGTATAGTGAGTTGATAGGTGCTTTGTAGATAACTAGCAGTTGTACATAACTAGTAGAGTGTAGGCAACTGAGGTGGTGGTGTTTTCACGATAATTTTCTATAAATATTGGATAGTTCTAAAAACGAATTCTCAACCAATTTGCATTCTTTTTTTTGCTTAGTGCGAAATTACAATTACGAAAGAAGACTTCTAAAAAATTAAAATTAGTGAAAATAATATTCCGCAGTTGATCTAAAATAATAAACTCGAATATGATTTGTGTTTCCGAACTCAATTTTACTTGTTTTTATAGTAAAGAAAAATCTGTATTTACCTTTTTAAATCAAAACTTATTGAAAATCGAAGCCTAAAAAGACTTATAGTCATATGTTTAATCAACATGTTTTTAAGGTGTAACGACGCCCTAAACAATCACTCAGCCATGCTTTACAAGTAGGTATACATCTGTGCTTCAAGCAATAATTTTTCGAATCGCAGTCGCTTTCTAGTCAGCGTCCACGTATTTTGTTGTGTGTTATCGTAAGTGAACCGATGTTAATCATGCTTCGTCATAATAACCAGGAGTCCATGTACTCCTGGAAAAGGTGTTTTGCTACCGTGAATGTAATGAGGTGTTCAGTACTGCCGTAAGACGGCATGAAGAAAGGTTTGAGAGGATAAGAGGTAGCCACAACGCTTTGTATCGATTCCGAAAACATGGCCGCTTCGACCCACCGACCGCCGACCGACGCTGGTAGACCTCGCGGTCCTGCCGCATTGGAAAGGAATATGATAGATTACTAATATTACTATCGGCTACCAAGACCTACTCGGAACTCGTAAGTGTTTACTATACAGTATAATAAATTAGATATTTCCAACTTCTTTAATTTCCACGCCAGTGTCATTGAATGTAGTACTTAGAGTTTTGATGGTTTGTTTCTTTGCTTAAACTGCTTACATTTATTATACAAGTATTATTGAACTTGCCTACAATCGAACTATTAGGTACCTAGGTAATCCGTTATAACTATCATAGTATAGATAATTATTGAAGGAAGCGGCAATTCAGTATTTAATGTATTTTTAAGTATTGTAATGAAAGGAGCGCGCGCTGCGCTCCCCGCTCTGCGGTTCATTGTACCGCGCGATCAGCTGTGCGTGATTATGCCTACTTTTAATTGGAGATAGTTTGGTTAATTTTATAGTTAATAGGTGAACTGAAAAAAACGATTAAGTATAGGAAATGACAGTGAAAGTGATAAAATGAAGTCATAGTTCGAAAAAAACGAAAAAAAGCTTTTATTTTTTTACAATATAAAATCCTAATTAAGCATATTCTTTACACTTGACCCAACCACTCCACGAAGTCCTGGCAGTTAATTTGATTCCACCTTATATACATGACATAGCACCGCGAGTCTGTTTGCCTCATGCTGGCATCTCATATAACAATGATATAACAAGTATGATTCATGCTATAGTACCTAAAATCTTTCCCTGTACTAGATAAGATAGTGACCAATCCAGGCAGTAATATGGAAAGTATCGGGTAAATGGAAAAGGTCTTGATTGAAAATGGAAAAGGTCATTTGAAATCGCGGCACGCCTCTTAAAGGCTATTTTTTGAGTATAAGTAATGAACTATCTGCAATGGAAGACGTTTTTTCTCAACTATTGCTAAATAGTTAATATAGGCGAATTTGAATGAATATTAGGCACTCCTGTATAAAGCCTAAAACCTATATCATCAGTGATGAAACTGTTCTAAGTACGATGAGTCGTTTGCTACTGTAGTTTATGATTATATTTCGGCATCAACAACGGCTCTAAATTTAATTAGAGATAAGTAAATGAGAAGCTCAAGATAAACTGGGGTCAACCTATTTTGGGGAAGGATAAACTTAACGGATTAAGAACAGTTTCCAAGTGTTTACCCCCTTAAATAATTCAAAGTTTTCCCGGTTTCCTCAGAGGTAAGTGGGTCGTTCATATAGCAACCACAAAAAATATTGATACAAGTTCAACCTAGTAATTGGCATTTTATATACCATCACTACATAGTATAAAAAAAAACGCTTTTTCTGTCCCTATATCCCTATGTATGCTTAAATCTTTAAAACTACGCAACGGATTTTGACGCGGTTTTTTTTAATAGATAGAGTAATTCAAGAGGAAGGTTTATATGTATAATACATGCATAATATAGTAGAGCATTGCATCCGTGCGAAGCCGGGGCGGGTGGCTAGTTATTATATAAAATAATAATAGTATACATATATATTTTAAGAAATATATAGATCAATAGATGATTAATTAATATAAGTCAGTACCAACTAAAATATAAATATATTTATCAAAGATTATTTCTATTCGAAACAATATAATAAAAATCACTCCAAAGAAAGAATTTGTTATATAGTTATTTATAACGCATCTTCATTATTTTGATATCGATTTCCAACAGTTCTATAAAGTAAATTTTATGATTGCGTAATAAAGTGCAAAACTTTATATGAAAATTTTCTATTATTGTACGGAATATAATCAAGTTGAAAAGTAACTGAAGGCATCTTCTGGGTTGGTTCGTTCCATTGTAGATTCTGTCTTGGCCGCCTATCTTAAATAATAAAAAAAACCCTCTACAGTATTTTACTTTACTTCAATGTTGAGAATTTTAATTTAAAAGCACAACAATTTTCTTTTGATTATGCGATATTTTTGAAGAGCTCGAGAGCGCATTGGGTTAACGTGTTCTCGTCATGATTTTGGAGGTTGATCACTTTCACATGAGCTGGTCGTTTGATGGGCGATGAGAATAATATCATGTTGAACCTTACGATAAGCTGTAGCTCCCAGCTGCATGTGCTTATGTTCGTTGTTATGTAGGTTATGGAAATAATAGTAGGTTATGGATAAGGTGATCCGTGGATACTATATCATACAAGTGATTGGTGCAACGGTAATGATCCTTCCTTTCGCATCGATGATCCTGGGTTCGAGCCCCGGGCGTGCCAGATGTTTGTGTGAGGCATACGAGCATTAATGTTAAATATCTATGTATCATGTATATACACCTATCCATTACCTTATTATCCATAACACAAGTCTTAAAATGCTTACTTCGGGCTAGGCTAATTGATGTGATTGTAAGAAGTGTTATTATTATGGTGTGCATGTACTATATTTATTTGGTAATAATTAAGATTCTCAATGTTATAATTACCCATTCCATATCCAATTTTTTAATTTTGATAATTTGGATACCTTTTACCTCATTATTATCATTATTACATTATACTTATTAACGGACTAGTTTACGGCGTACATTTTACAAAGGCAAAGTATGAAACTATCTCGTGTTACAGTGTTAGAATTATACTGCACAAATTGAGAACAAAGCATTTTTGATGCGCAGGCAGTTTGTAAAGCGAAACAATTTTTAAAATAAAACTATGTATAAACCTTTTGCTGCAAATTTAATTAAAATGTTTTGTGCAATATTATTTTGTATGTTTTCGTAGACTTATTTTATATTCTTTGTTTTAAATTACTCGTAGTTATTGTGCTTGTACTTTTGATAACAAACTCAAGCTAACAATTTTTAATATAAAACTATGTATAAACCTTTTGCTACAAATTTAATTAAAATGTTTTGTGCAATATTATTTTGTATGTTTTCGTAGACTTATTTTATATTCTTTGTTTTAAATTACTCTTAGTTATTGTGCGTGTTCTTTTGATAACCAACTCAAGCTAGTTTAGATAGGTACCTCACAAAGTGACTATTTGTAAATGTTAGTAAGGTTGTAAGATACTTATTGTAAAATTCTTGACAAAAATATAACTTGAAATCAAATTGAATTCACGAGAATTTAGTTACCTTATAAAATTGAACTGATTTCTGGTAACTTCTTTAAGTAAATTCAACCTGATGGAACGAATCCAAGTTCCAAGTAGTGCTCATTTTGCCGCTTATATATTTTTACGGAAAGGAATTGCATAAATATTTAAAGAGAGCAGATTATGAGAAACAAGAAATGAAGGCATATAAAAAAAATATTGAAAATTAGAATTACAGTATTCATGTTTATAATGAGTTTTAGAAATTCTAACCAATGAGAGCAGAAGGCGAGGATTCGACTCCCGTCTGAGAGGAATGATTTTTTTCAATATATTTATTATTTCAGTTTTGGAACACGTCAAATAACATCTATAAATTTTAAATTATGTTAACATAACGTAAAAATAAAAGATAATACATGAAACAAATGGTCGACAATATGTATTGGGTATAATCTCGATGTGTATAATATGAATATACTTTAAAATAAGTACTTTACATGTAAAATTATTTAAATTATATTTGAAAATATACAAGGATAATATATCCTCTGTTATGTCTTTCCATCATTTTATTTTTTCCAAGATCGTTAGCGTTGCTTTTGATAAAATTTCTTGGTAGGGAACGGTAAGGTCTGACTGATTCCATGAATTTTGTATATTAGGCAGAATTGAATTTTGCTGTGCGATACAGTATCTTTCAAAGGCAAAATTTCTCAATCTTCTTAGTTAAATCAGCAACAGCAAACTTGAAACAGGCAAACTGTCATCGTCGATTTTCATATTAAATTTTCTTTGATGTCTATTTCAGTTTTCTAAAACGAATATTTATCAGATTCCAATGAATTTGGCTTTTATATTTATATATGAGAATAAAAGTAAGCAAATGAAAACTGAAATATAATAATGCCACAATAAAAAGGTATAATAGCATAATAATAAAATGTATAATTATAGTAATACCAAATAATGTATGCAATTGTTATACTTTTGATTTGTACCAGAATTCTAAGTCAAACAAATTGCATAATATCAGCCCATAAGACTTTTAAAGCAAAATCATGTAATCCAGAAGACAATTTATTTAATACAAAAACACCTTAGGGCACGTGTGCAATATCATGAGCAAAAGCAATTTGCTAGCTACTGCAAATGCAGTCGGGATGATAGGCTTGACCAGCTTTATGAAACATAGAGGAGTTCCAAGTAATAAAGTTTTGTCGCCTATTCCATAATCGACTATTGCGAAAGTTGCCTTACCTCTGTAATGTTGTACCGAACTCGCCACTGCTCGTCTGTAAGAGGCTTAAATCGATTATGTTTACTCAATCTTTGGGTTTACAAACGATTTAGAACTGGGGTTTCAGAGCTAAAGCCCAAGAATGTATCCCTTTTTGTGGCGCTTTTGATGAAAGTAACAACTGGGATAAATAATTACGTGGGGTACCCCGTTTCGATTGTATAGAATTTTTATTCATGGTATAGTTCAGTATATTCCTCATTAAATTGCTGAGCAAAATTGATTATAAGCTTACTCTTGTGGACGAGGAATGTTTTTGTAAGCATTATGATTATTTGCACTCATTTTATTCAACATAAATTTTGTGAGTATTAAGTAAAACATAAAATTAAAATACCCTGTATAGTACTTTAATATAAAGTGTAAATCGCATAATCTGTTTTGCCAAAAAATATGTATTAATGTAACAAATAGATATAGTTGTTACTTTATATCTGTTTGTCTATTAGTAGTAGTAGTATATTTTCTACTGAAATTGACAAATGACACATTTCTCAGTACAGTAACTTACCAAACATAAAACAGCTATCGATCTTATCTCTCATTGCTAGAAATAATATATTTTTATTTCTAAGTATGTTTAACTCGCCGCCGAATAAATCAAGTCAAATCACACTTTCGGGATCAGAGCCTGACATTAGGAAAGAAAGTGAAGGTCATATATTGATACCGAAATCATTAAAGGTTAAAATCTTTTAGTGTTCCTAATAAAAAGAAACTGAGAAAATAGTGGAGAAAATTTCTTATTTGACAATTAAAATGCGAAAAGAACTCCCGTTGTGATACACTGGAAGACTTATGGGAATTAGGAATTAGGAATAGGAACTAGGAATGTGATATAATAAATAAAGCTAAAAAAGATATATAAAACACACTAAGGGACTGATTTCAAAACAATCAGATTGAAATAAAGGGATTGGATAATTGGAGACCCACCGTATGGCTGTAAAACAACTGCTATTGAAAAAAATTGCATTAAATGCCCATATGCATATAAATTCCCTGACACAGTGTTTGACCGTGATGGACTCAGAAACTAATCAACCGAGTTTGAGGATTTTTTTGCTGGATTTGTTGTGACTTAGGCCATAGGTTTAACTTCAATTTATAACACAGCAACGCGTAGCCTGGTCATATAGTTAATTATAAATATTCGACATCATCACTACATTGCTTAAACCAAAGTTAATTAGCTTAAAGCACATGATTTTTAACACAACTAAAACTCAGTACAAGTTCATATGTAATGTCAATAAGGCATGGGAAATAAAAGGCGACTTCTTTATAATTTTTTTAAATTATTGATATGTCTGACCAGCTTTCCGCAATAAAAGTCAAAACTGAAAATTTTAATATCGAATATAACACTAACACATCGAAAAAAAAATTTAATTAAAATGAAAGAGTTTAATAACTTAAATCGGGAAGCCAAAATTAGTTCGTAGTAGTGTAGATTATGCCAACAAGACTGCCATTTTCATGGCTGAACTATCACTTCTAACTCAAAAACTTTGTGTTATAATAGTCCCAGCTTTGTAAAAATATATAAATACGTCTATTGTTGGACCAATATCAAGAAGCCAAACAATGACAATACGTTGGCTGCAAACGGTTCTAAGAAATAAAAAATAAGTTGTTTCAATCGAGCAACATTATTACCTACCACCCATTCAGGACGTCTTTTAACTGACAAGAAGAATGGGCGCAAGAAACTGGTCAGCTTTAACAGAAGTTACGACATTTACAATATAGTACGTCGTCACCATACATAATCTGAAAAAAATATATTCTGTTATCACAATAATAGTAGTAATAACTATAACATAATCATCATCAAGTCAACAAGTATCTGTTTTAAGTATGTATCCTTCAACATTGTAGTAATATAGAGGGAATAAACGAAAAATTTAAAAAAAGCAGCAAAGATGTATGTTAATGGATAATAGTAAGCTCTAAATGTAAACGGACTTATGTCCTAAATTGTATTTCACGTAGTAACCTTTGGTTTCTATGTGAAACTTTAAGCATAATCGCCTTATAGGAAACGTGACTCATGCCGAGTGATATACCATTTCTTGGCAGCATCGATGACAGCTATGGCTTAACGGTACGTCGGCGGTTGTCGTCGCAGCGGGTATGCTGCGGGGGAGGCCCTATGGAGGAGTGACCCTGCTCTGAAACAAGAGCGTTTTTTAAGAAGTCTCACTGATACAAATCGTGAGTTTGTGCAGTACAATAATGCGTTTAGGGCGCTGATGGGGCTGTCGCGTTTTTGTAGTGCATCAGGGATGTAGGCCTGGAGTCGTGTGGACTGCTTCTATGCCACTATGCGTAAGCGGTGCGCGTTCTTGGTGCGCCGGATCCGGGCCAGCACTAACAGCGTCCTAAACATGATTGCTAGCAGGGTCGACTGCCGGTACATCAACCATTGCTATATGGTTCATGTGTATGTAAATGTTTAGTGCTGTTGCGTCTTTGTTTATATTGTGATATATTTACTAACATTAGATATAAGTACCATTGTAACTCACCATTTGAGTCCAAGTTACTTGAAATAAATGTATATTATCATTATAAATTTATCTTTATTTTATTAGAAAGCAGATCAACCAATAACAGATAGAAATAATAATACATACGAGTACTAGACCACTCAGAAAGATTAAAAAAAGATTTAATGTTTGAGACTTTGTTTATTATTATTATTATTTAATATTTTCTTATTATTTACAAGTAAAAGTACCTTTTCCCTCCACATTTCAGAGAGCTAAATTGAATTATCGAGCCTCATTGAAAAATGGATTTGCGTCGGGAAAATTTTCATACGATGATTTTTTATGATTTCGATTGTGGCTTAAAACTGGACGAGTCGTTTGATCGACTTCTAATGGGGTTTATGGATAAAGGCGCTCTGAAGCAATCATCTATCATTGACATAACGTTTAACTTAGTGCTGTCGTTTCACTTCGAGGGGAAGGAGTGGTCATTTTTCGACAGCATTGGCTCGTATTGACGTGCTAGCAGTAAACATTTTTATTCAAGAAAACAGGCAAACGTACTAAGAGATTCAGCATATATTGCAGATAGGATTGGAAGTGTGACTTCTTTTTATTAGCTTAAAAGCAACAGTTAAAAAGGATACAGTTCCTATTGCCAGATGAAATGTTAAGAGCGTTCGTGAAAGGCGTAGAGGTGTCTGCAGCGAACTGTAAAAAGTGTTAAAAAACTTGATTCAGATGCGTATGTAGAACTTTGTAAAGGCTGGTGGAGTGTTTTGAAAACCTAAAATGTAAATAATTAACTTAAGTTTGCTTTTCAGTTTCTCAACCTTCTCGAGTGTCTCATGTAAATGATTATGCTGAACTATAACAACCCAATTATTTAAGATATAAATAAAAAATAGCAAATTATATAAATACGCAGTTGAAATACATACAGCTTACCCCAAATAAGCTAAAATTTAGTAAATAACAATATTACAATATGATGATACGCAAAAACCCAACAACACGACAAATAATATTATATAAAATATGGGTTCAGCAGGCCATGAATTCGCTGTTTATTTTTTATTATAATAGACCTTTTAAAGGTTTAAGTTCTTGCTCTTGTTACTATTCATACCATTGCAAAACCATTTTACCTTATATTGATAATGATTAAAAATGGCTAATAGTGTTATACGCATTGGTGATAACCTGGCCACGTCTCCACCTCAGAATATATTCCTTGCCTCCCCTAACTCTCAAAATCTTATATAGGCCACCTCTCTTATACTTAGTCGACTTAAGAAAATAATTGTTTTTATTACACGTAATAAACCGCTCTTTAATTACGTTAGTCTTAATTTTACCATTCTAAAAAGATTCCCGAGTAGTCTTTTGGTTTTCAGGAAAAATTGTTCACATCCATTAATGAGCCTCTCAATCATATTGTTGAACATGTTAATGAGAAAGATAAGGTGATGACGATATTTTTTGACCTTTCCAAAGCCTTTGACTCCAACCCAAATATGATCTTCTGTAGAAGCTGTATAAAATTGATGTCAAAGTAAACCAATTACGATTTTTAGGAGCTATTTCAAGAACTGATCCTAGGCTGATAATCATTACATTAATGAAATATCGAACAGAATACGGCGCTTCGGAGGGAACCTAGTATTGTTGTCCTGAAAATCAAACTTTTATTATTATTATTTTCTTTACACAGTTATATTGAAATATAGAAAATATATAGAAATTTCTTTTTTTGCCATGTCGCGGACCTTGCGGCCAGTTACAGAATGGTTTTTAGTTTCTTTTTTATCTGGATTTTAGCCCATTCTCTCACTTTTAACAAGTCTAAAACTCATTTTTTCATCCAGTGCCTCACAACTGACCCTTATACTAAATCTTCAGGCTCACTTATACCGAAAAAGGTTGCTATTGCCGCCCCTAATCAAAACCTATTTACAAAATTAAGTACCTGGGACTAGTAATATATTGCAATTCAGACTTCTTTAAATCATGGCTAGACAGCTAACTTGTAACAGACAGTTATACAGAATTTAAATAAAAAATAAGACTGAGATAAAAACGTTTTCATTCACCAGATTTCGTCTCTGACGTCAGGCGAGTCTTGAACCCCTCGCTATTCGAGCGAGTACTCTTCCAATTAGGTTATGTAGGTCTTAACTGAGAAGTCGAATTTTTCCATTTTCTCATTTAACTGATTCCAGCGCCATGCTCTAGGTACCACCTCTTAAACACACACATATACAAGTATCGAACAATCAATAAAGACTAGACATCTATGTAATTTTTATATTTGTTATTTAAGACAAGATTTTTTCATTCTCACACACACAGGTCATTTTTCATTAATTCATTCATTCGTCTACTAAGGACAACTTTTTATATGTGAGTACTTTCGGTCTAATATGACCGCCACAGCGTAAACAGGTTTTGTGACGGGGCGTAATCCTTAGAGGGATCTCAAGCCGAGAACACCCATATGTCATTTATTGACCAACTAAGGAGACAAGTTAAGTTTCTGATTTTATTTAATTAGAGTGCTTTTATTTGTATAAGATATACTATAACATAAGATGTTTCACTCGTTATTGCATCAAAATTCTGTAAATAAGGCGACTCAAATCAACATGTCAAAATGTCCTTCATTTCAATGTCCTAATTGCAAGACATTAGCTCTCCAAATTTTGCAATAATTCTGCCCTCTAGAAACAGTTGGAATCCAAATGGTAATAATTTATCTTCATCTGTTTTAAGTTAGCAGGTCGTATAGGCTAGAAGGAGTTTCGTACCATAAGGGGTCCCAGATCGGGCAATTGTAAAACACTTAAATCTTTGCCAATTGTTAGTCTCGTGGCTTACTTTATAGGCTCGAACTTGGGTAGCCATTAAAATATTGTCATAAAGCAAATAAGGCAGGGACAATAAAAAACATGCTCCATCGCCAGGTATTTCTATCACTCTGCATCGAATTTGTACGACTGGCATACTTTTTCCATCCATTCTTCAAACAAAAGTAAATTTAATCAACAAACAGAAATAAAACTAAGTTGATAAAACGAAACATTGAAAAAAAAAAATATTAATGGGTATACAGAAATAAATGATCTGCGAAAGTGAACATCAATCAATCGCAGAAAAATTCGTACAAACGACATTGATGACTGACGTGACTGCCCGATCGGGTAGCCATACCTAATGACGGGCCTTCCCGAGCTTCATCTTCGAAATAAATTATTATTATTATTATATTCTTTATTGTACATAAACAATATACAATGATAGGTAAAATAGTTTGCAAGGGTGGACTTATCTCTACGAGAGATCTTTTCCAGTCAACCCAGAATAAGTGTGGTTGGTCGTATAAGTGGGTGTCACTCAGAGCAGACAAGCAGTCCCGTGAAATAAATAAATGATATACAGAAATAAACATATAAATATATACAATATACACATATATGTACATAAATATATATCTACAAAAATATATACGTATAGCTACTTATATAAAAATAAGAGACAACATATAGAAATAATACACATATGATTCGATTATTTTAATAAATTTAAAAAGTGCTCCTTCAGTTTCAATTTAAACGATAAAATGGATGAACATTCTTGTATCACTTTAGGAAGTTTGTTCCAGAGCTGCGCAGTTCGCACTGAGAAGAAATTCTGCAAAAAGTTAATGTTGCTTCTGGGGACCTCCAGCACTTTAGTAATGCAGAACCTTCGGCGACGTAGAGGTGGGGGAAGATACCGGAAACGAGAACGAAGATAGGCGGGAGAGTTAGGGTTATTAAGAATATTGAACAGGGTGACAAGGATGTGCATGTCACGACGCTCAAATTATAGTTTCATCGTTTTTCGTTTGTTAAATCTGAAATTCTTTCTTTCTTTTCCAGTCCTATTTAATATACAGCGTTTGTGATTATGATAGATAATGAAGATTTTGTATGGGGGTTTCCTAATATTATTCAATCAATAGTTTTACAGAAATCGGTGATGAATGCGGGATACAAATAATTCGTATTAAAATTTTTGAAAAAATTTCGGCTACCTTCTTTCGAAGGCCCGATGTTATGTTAGTACATAAACAATACATATTTATACGATAGCAGCAATTGCGATTGTTTTTCTGAATTTTTTTGAAAATTTCCGTGTTCTGTTTCCAAAACTTATTATCAGATATATAGAATAAATAAAATTTGAATGGGACCATTTCGGAACAACCCCCAAAATAAAAATGATTTTGCAAATCCTCTATATGACCGAGTTATGCCTGAACATACATAAAAACAATAAACATCCGAACCTCTTCCATTTTGAAGTCGGTCAATATTTAACTTCTTTTTAATTTCTTTAAATAATGACTAATGCGTATTTATTAATAATTTGGAAATCCTACTATTAAAACTAAAGAAGTTTCAGACAGACTTTGCCACCTCGTTTTACCCCCTTAGGGGTTGAATTAGTCGAGAACTTAAATATGAATATAATCCGTGCATTTAACGAAGTGACAAAGTGAAAAACAAGTAATACAATTAAATACAATGTTCATAAACGTGCAAGACTGTTTAGAGAGAAATTACCTACACTTTAAGGCAAAGTGATTGTTTTCAAACTTCATGTAAGTGTATTTTGTTTGGATTTTTAATTAATTATTTTGTTGGAGTAAAGCAAAATGTGTGCAGGGCGGCTAAGACTTGTGAAATTTTTCACAAAAATTTCACAAGTCTGTGGTTAAGAAACACCCTTTGCTTTACTCCAACCAATTATTGTACATAAGTTGATTAAATTTAAAAAAATGCGACGTAAGTGCCTAAGGTGTGGTTTACTTTTATGTTCATTTTTTATTTATTAAAAGTGTTATCGATTAATATTGTTATAATCAAAGAACAAATCAACTTATCTCTTCTTCAATTTGACGTTCCTATTTTTTTTCGTTTAAATTTGCAACTTATGAAAATCATTGTAATGTATCAATGAAATACGGGAGGGCGGGGCGGGGGTCGTGTAATCATCTGCTACAACAGTAACAACACAGTGCGTAGCGTGACTGTGACAGCAATCGGTAGTTTTCCTCGGATGACTTTGTGTAGGCTTAACTTAATATTTTAGTACTGAGTGATATTAAAAGAAAAAAATCTTGTTTTGTTACTTTCTTCAAAGAATATAATATATAAAGGACATCATTCAGGCTTCATACAAATTTGGGCAAATTTTTTTTTAGCCGGCCAACAAATAATAATTAAATTTTATCATAGGCATAATTATAATAAACATTTCGTATTATGACAGTAAAGCTCGAAACCTATTGGTTGAGATGATAATCGGTCTCAAGTATTTATTTTATTACCTACGGCTTGCACCCGGCTTGCGGGGTGAGCTCGTGATTTCCAGGTAATCAGTTATTGGTAATGGTGTGCGAGCGAGAATACGTTACAAGTACATTTACCTGCCGAGAAGTGTGAGCAAGAGGCATAATAGGTATGCGAGCGAGAAGACGTTACAAGTACCTACATTTACCTGCCGAGCTGCAAGTGTGAGCAAGAGGCAAAATACACCTACTTAGTCCTTTTCGTACTTTCGTTCGTTAGTTTTCCATGCAACTCTCGTTACATCGGACGGCTACATTCACTGTTTTCGTGGTTTTTAACATTGATTTTGTTTTGTTTGTTGTTTTAATTATCGTTGAGTTTTTGTTTTTGTTATACTGTTTTTGTTAATCATGGCACATATGTTGTGTATTAACTGTCGTGAACCATGTGAAGGTCGAAGGACTTACACGTGGATTTCTCGGGAAGAACAGCACATCGACATAGCTCAGATTATTATGGAGGAGCTAATCGCGAGACAGGTATGTAATGCAACCTTTTTTACATTTAAGTCATAACTAGGTACCTACTCTGTGATAATAACAGATCGTCGATATGACATCATGATCAGGACTAGGTGTCGCGTTGAATTATTTTGCTGAAGTACCTACCTTCCTTCAATAAAGTAAAATGTATACTTAAGTTCTTTAGTTAGTACTATGAAAGGGTTTTTTTATAAAGTACATAGGCTTACATCAGTGATAGAAATGTAGACAAGAACCTTTGAAGGTATAGGGAAAGATTTTTATTATTATTATTATTTTTAAGTAAGATTTCTACTTACGAGTGTTTATTAGTATTTCATCGACTCTGTTACTGCCACGAATTAACTATTTGTTGTTCTTATTTATTTGTTAGTATTTTTATTGGCGCTTTGTACAGATCTTAAGTACCACTTCAATATGGTATAGTGCCCGTCTAAGTTATAGCCGGTTTAAATGTAGGCATTGGCTCTTGCCTACACTCAAAACTATTTCAAAAGTTTTGAAATAGTTAGTTTTGTGTGAGTACGGGCACGAACATGTTATTATTTTTGTTAAGAAGTCCTTTGGGAAAGATTCGTTTGTATTTAACTTGTAGAAGGTGGGTTTACAAAAATTGTTTTTTTTTTTTCAGAACGAACCTACCGACGTCATTTGCCGACCTTGCTGGCAAAGAGCTGAGAGGACGTTTCATCGGCGTATACGCGAGGCGCGTCAAGATGATGACGTGTTGCCCGATGAGCCTATTCAGCAACAAAGCCGTAATCATCCAACAATGACCTTAGCAGGATTTGTACGTACTCCAAACTCAACAGTGCACTGCATTTTTGAGCATTGTCAAAATATTACCAGGCTTAGAATACCTAACGATATCATAATTCGTATGATTGGGCGGTACAATCTACTAATACCAGAAAATGCTAGCGTTTGCGAAGAACACTTAGCCCAGAACCTTTGGTATACTCTACCTTTACAAGACAATCTCATAGAAGATTTTACTGCATCTGAAATAGTGAATGCTCTGACGATTATGAGAAATCATATTACAACAGACGTGTTAAACTTCGAGACATACGAAGTCATTAATACAAACGAGTTTCATACTTGGACGGGACTTACTCACGAACAGTTTTCCGATCTACTTGTAAACACATCCAGCCTAAATAATAATCGTCAAAAGAAGACAATACTGGCCGCTGTATTGGCAAAACTAAGAACAGGAGACTCTAATGCCAGACTTGCTTTAGTGTTTAGAACGAGCGAATCACGTTTTCAACGAATGTTAGCTCTAGGTCGTGATGCATTGTTGCGTGATTTTGTTCCCTTGCATGTTGGGTTTGACCACATAAACAGGGAACAAGTGGCTCAAAGGAATTTATTAGTACCTGAAACTCTATTTGGCAATCCAGAAAGCCCTTTGCCACAAAGAAATGCTATAATAATAGTCGATGGTACATATATATATACAACCAAAAGAGCTCGAACTATTTTTTTCAACGACAAACATATAGTCTTCACAAATATCGAAATCTGACCAAGCCGTTCTTGTTTGTTTGCTGTGACGGTCATATAATTGACGTAACGGGCCCGCACGCCGCTTCAACTTCCGATGCAACAATAATGAATGTAATTATTGAAAATGAGGAGAGCATATTTCATTGGTTTTTCAGACCGGGTGACGTATTTATCTTAGATCGTGGCTTTAGAGACGCGGCCTATCCTTTACAATCACATGGATATTCAGTACATATGCCAGAAACGAAAAATGCAAACGAAACGCAACTTACGACGGAACAAGCGAATAAATCCAGACTTGTGACTATATGCCGCTGGGTAGTAGAAATAATCAATGGACGATTCAAAAGAGATTTTCGCTTGTTAAGAATTGTACACAGCAATCGCGCCTTGCATCATATGATGGAATATTTTAAAATCAGTGCAGCTTTATTAAATGCCTATCATGTGTTGATTGTGGACAATGTAAGGGCTCCAATGTATTTAGAAATAATACGGGAAAGGGTTAATGTACCGAATACATTGGCGGATCTGGTGAACAGATACAATTGTAACCGAAGACGTGCTCCGTTTCGTTCAATTAACATTGATGCGCTTGAGGTTCAATTCCCCACATTGACACAAGAAGAACTTATCCTTTTTGCACTTGGTGTATACCAAATAAAGCAAGCTAGGAGTTACTATGCGGAGCATTTGCAGCCAAATGGTATGTTCATCGTTGAACTTGGCGACCAATTCTCTCAAATCTCTCGAAGGGCGACAGGCTATAAAACACTATTACTGTACATGTAACATTGGCCGAAGAACCATTGGCTGCTGCTCACACGTCATGTGCATTGTGTGGTACATGGGGTTTGCCAGGCACGAGCCAACGATACACATTCCCGCCGAAGGTTTAGAAGATATTATTGTAAGGCCAGGAGAGTTGTAAATATTGAATAAAAATATATGAAATGAAAATAATATGCATTATAATTAATAAAAAACCTGTACATAAACGCCTGCATGGAGAACTAACGAACGAAAGTACCTACGAAAATGATTAAGTGGGTGTATTTTGCCTCTTGTTAACACTTGTAACTCGGCAGGTAAATGTACTTGCAACGTCCTCTCGCTCGCACACCATTAACACACCATTAGTAGGTAATAAAATAAATACTTTGAGACTGATTATCATCTTAACCAATAGGTTTCGAGCTTTACTGTCATAATACAAAACGTTCATTATAATTATGCCTATGATAAAATTTAGTTATTTTTTGTTGGCCGGCTAAAAAAAAAATAGCCCAAAATGGGTGATGTCCTTTGGATGGTGTTTATAAAATGACCCTGTTTATATATACTAGGCGATGCAGTCGTTAAGCATAAAGCTACGCTAGCACCCTATATTGGAGCGGTGCGTAAAATAAGAAAAAAATATTTTTGTTTCGATGGGATTTTTTGCTAATTCCAAAATTCCGGCTCCGTCACAATCTGGTCCTAAAAAAATATTAAAATCGGTTAAGAACTCGGGAAGTTATGGCGTAACAGACATTGCGCCATAGAAGCTGATTCATGGGAGCTTTGCTCGCGCCTCGCGCTTCGCTCGCTCCGCTCCAATAAAGGTACCGAGGTAATTTGTTTCTTTTCAGTGCCTACCTAATTACATCATGTTCTGTACGGTGTTAAAATACAGCAAAATACGACGTTTACTCTCGTGACGAAAGAAAAGAGAATTCTCGTAACGATATTCTTTTCATATACTTTAATTATGATAAACCTAAAGTAAACTAATGAATGATGTACTCGTAGTACAGCAAATAAATATATTTTATTAAAGACTCTCTGATTGGACTCCCACACTGACTTCCATTATGCGACTTTCACAAGTATTTCCTCTAATTTTTCTTGGCTTTGGTATCTTTTTTGATAATAATGCATTAAATATAAACAATAAGTTAATTTTTAGCTTTAGTAGATAAACTTGAGTAAGCTTAGAACCAACAGGTTTTCCAAAGGCAAAGTTATTATACTTGGTTAAAAATACAGCTTGTTTAAAGTCCATCTGGCTAGTTACGAATACCACCACCAAGACTAGGCTGTTTTCATAACTGTTTGATTTCTGCTGGGATACAAGTGAGATAGCCAGTTAGCCACGACTATCTAGCTAGGTAGGCGGTCGTCCGAATTTGATTCCGGGTGACTTTTGACACAATATTATGACTTATCTCTTGCCATTGACAGTCAAGCTGACGTGGAATACAACAAACACTAGACCTACCGTTATCAATCTTTGATGTTCTACCGGTATTCATTACTTGCATTTATTTAAGGCCTTCGAGATTATAAATATTATTGAGCCACCTCTAGTAAAACTGTTGTGACACCGATATATAATACTTTTCGGTCACCTCTCACGACCTCTATACGATCAGCATTTTTAATTTTACATATACTTTC
Organism: Calamotropha paludella; assembly: GCA_927399485.1. Classification (NCBI taxonomy): domain Eukaryota; kingdom Metazoa; phylum Arthropoda; class Insecta; order Lepidoptera; family Crambidae; genus Calamotropha; species Calamotropha paludella. Next base: position 11,135,467 of record OV656815.1, on the reverse strand, counting down.
ATTTAATGGTAGCTATTATATTCACGCCGTAATCTCCTAAATGTGGTTATTATTTAGCTGTGCTATTCTGAGAGACGCTCAGTCTCATACACTTTTTAACAAACAAAAGAAATTCACATAATAGTTAAAATATTAAGTGACAAAATGATTAAGTGAAATTTTTCAGTAATTTATCCACAAGAAATAAATATATTATAGTTATATGTCAGCATAGTTATATTATCTTTAATTAAATGTTTAATAATTCTGTTACAATCTGATCATAATGCGTAGTGATTATTAAAATAAAAAAAAGTAACCGAAATATTAAATGTTTTGCTAATATAATAGATACGTTTTTATTTAATTTTTTTTGCATTCACAAAGCAATATTTCTATAAGATATAAAATACGGGCCAATATATCCCATCTGAGGGCTCGGAGACGTGGTTGTTTTTTACACACGTATTTTATATAATAGATACGTTTATATCTAACGTTTATTTTGAAATTAAATGTAATCTATCCAAATACGATACTTGTAAAGAAAGTTGAAGTGTCAATTTGTGATTTCAATATAAGTTCAAAAAATTTAATAATACTACAATTTAGACGTTGGCAACTACTAGATAGACAGTTCAGAGAGATGAAAACTTTTCTTCACTATCAATTTCCAGTGCTATTTTGTATGCAAGGCAAAACTTCCCTCTTTCTTAGTTTTCATTATTAAGGCAAGATGCTCGTTACCTCCATTTAGTTCTTAAAAAGAAAACAATTGTGCCCACTGAAATGAAATTCATAAATCACTCGATGCAGAGATTGTAGCCACTATAAGCTTTATTGCATGCCTTCCAGACTCTAATGGACTACTTACTTGAAGAAAAAATGGTTTATACATAATTTAAACTTTATTCAATACTTATTTTTGAATAATGAAACCAATCTAGTAATGCAATTTTTACAATTTCTAAAAACATAAAAAATGGATTTGCAGTTATTTGTGAGTTAGTGGACTGTACCAATTGTAATGTATGTGTAATGATTGGAAGTGTTATGCAAAAAGTATACAAAATTCTTGCCAAACTCAATCCACTAATCTTCCCAAGTTAATTCAGCTCCAGAGATCACGCACAACCTGGCGGTATTTTAATTTGTAGTGTATTGATAGGATACAAGAATGAAAATATGAGTGCCCGGCACCCAGGGTTTTACAGATAATCTGGAAAACATTTTATAATTATATAACACCGCCACTGGTGCCGCCGCCGGGTTTAAAATTAGATAAAAGTGAACACTGTAATGGAAAATATCCATACCAGCAATTAATTGGTAGCCTCATGTATCTGTCATTACTTACCAGAGATATTTCATTCAGTATTAGTTTCTTGAGTCAATTCAATAATTGTTTTGATAAACATTTGTTAGACATTGGCAGCATGCCAAGGAGTTAAAATATTTGAAAGCCACAAAGTCTTACTTATATAATCCCCGGCATTTAAGTTTAACATGATTTTGAAATCACGTGACATGCGCAGTAGCAAGTTTAGGTACATTATTCATTACTGCGCAAGTCACGTGATTTCAAAATCATGTTCAACTTAAATGCCGGGAACTATACTAAGGATGATTTGGATATAGTTGGTTATGTGGATGTGGATTGGGCTTTTAATGCAGTTGACAGACGATCTTTTACAGGCCTTTGCTTTGAGCTTTCAGGAGCTGTAATATCACATGAGTGCCGCAACAAACAGTAGCACTATCCAGCACGGAGGCTGAGTATATGGGGGTCTGTGAAGCTAGTAAAGAAGCAATATACCTAAAAAAATTGTCTGTATATCTAAATGGAATGGATGTAGGTCCTATTGTTTTTTATAACGACAACCAAAGTGCAAAATCGCTTAATCAAAATTGTATGTTTTACAAAAGGAGTAAACACAGTGATGTTCGTTTCCATTTTATACGTGAAGCTGTATCAAATAATTTAGTAAACATTGTATATTTACCTACCACAATAATATGCCAGCGGACGTCCTTACAAAAAGTTTGTCTCGTGTAAAACATTATAATTTTTTGTCATACTTCGGTTTATATATTATTTTGAATATTGGTTTATTTCAATGAGTACTGGTGTTATAATATGTGTGCGTTGAAATAAAAAAAAAGTTAGTCTGTGCCAATGACTTGCCTTTCTTTTATTAATATAAACCTCTTCCTACTGTTTCGGTAATATCTGCATGATGCTATTTTATGTTACATGTTGTTAAAAGTCTCTGTTACTAAACTTGGACACCTTTTCATATGAAAAACTAAATCAAATATTTCGAAGATTAAATAAAATCGGCAGTTGTAACTGTTACATGGAGTATACCAAAAAATCATTGATATTAAGTGCAATAACCACTTGTAAGGATATAACGCTTTTTCTTGCCGTTTCAGAAATAATCGGATTTTTCATATTAGTTTAGTACTAGTTTGTTTTTAGGTAGAATTGAGTGTTATTTTTGTATATAGTAACAGCTTATAGAAGTAATATCCGTCGAAATATCTGGCACTTGCAAATTGAAACCTCTAAGACTATAATAGCTGATTTTTAGCCCACTGTGCGCCGCAGGTCCAAAACCAGTGCTGCCTATTGGACCTATCCTGCGTGAACGTACGAGGAGCCATCCTACCAACCGCACGAATGACCCAGCCGACCGCGACGCGACATGAGAGCGAGACAGCGCAACTGTAACAACAATTGTCTGCAAGCTGCGCCGCGCACGCTTCGCTGCAATTGTACGTACGTAATTCACCCGGTCTCTTGCCATAACTTATAAGAGGTAGCGAGAGCGATTTAATTATAAAGTGTTCCAAAACTTAAGATAACTTTCATTGGTTACAAACGGAGACTGGAGTCTACGGCATTCCTGCGTGCACATACGTGAATCGATTCTAGGAACTGTATTATCTCTGCAATTTTAAGATTAAGAACACCAGGATCTTCTCTTATGAGGACCACACAGCTGCAGTTTTCACCGGAGAGACTTGGGACGATGTCAGGAGTGTAGCGGCGACTGGCTTGGCAGGTGTCGCTGAATGGCTTAGATCAAAGTTGCTAACGTTAAACACCTGCAAAACCAATTACATATACTTCGCTTTAAGGGACAGGACCCAATCGACAGTAATTTTGGTTTCTAAATCCACCATAATAAACATACAAAAGAAGTCACGTGCACTTGCCCCTCCATACAAAAAGTTACATTTACCAAATACCTGGGGATAACGGTCAATCAATGATTATCATGGCAATCTCATGCGGAAGTGGTTTCTTGTAGACTAAGAAAACTCATGTTTATATTCAAGACTCAGACATATAGCCTACGGGAAGTTACTAATCCAGATTTACTTCGCGCTAGCACAATCCATTCTTCACAATCCTGTATTACAGTATGGGACAGTGCCTTAAAAACACATTTTCTACTGGTTGAAAGAGCACAAAGAGCACTTCTAAAGCTCATGTATTTTATAAAGCGCGAATTTCCAACCTACAGCCTTTACACAAGGACAGACTTGTTAACAGTGAGAAAACTATATACTTACAATACCATGTTGCTGTCCTGGAAATGTGAAGGAATTACAGAGTTGCTACCGCTAAACGAACCCATGCTTAATTTGCATGTTGTGAATATGGCTATTTATCGTCCTATTTGTAAAATATCATTAATAAGAACTCGGAAATATAACAATATCTTAGTCTTAGCGATCGCAGACTAAGATTATTAGCGTGGCTAAAACCATTTAAGGTTGAGACTGTAAATTTCTTAAAAATCAACAACAACGTAATTATACATACACTTACAAAAACATACACATAAACTTATAGTAATTTATTATATTATTAAGTTGATAGTATATTTAGTTGGCATAATTATTAGTTAGCACTTAAGTATTTGTATTTAATACTCGCTACTTATGAAAGAGCACTTATGCACTTAATAGAGAGAGTCAATCAACATGCTGTAAAAAATATTGGTACTAAAATAAATAATTTTTATTTTATTTTTCATTTAATAGGCTCTATACCACAGAAGACGCAGAAAAGGGAAAACGTTTACTCTGCGAATGCGCGGTAAATGTTGTAAAAAGCTAATTTATTTAAATCGGTGACGAGAGAGATGCAAATGATGGAATTGGAGGAATTTACCTTTTGGATGTTCTAGGTGGTACAGTAAAGACTTTTTTTATTTCAAAAAGATTGGACCATTATTCTTAAGCGAACCATATCTATGTATAGTTTGGCGGAAGTGCTTCTGTTCATGAAATATTATGTTATTCGAGAGAAATACCTTTAGTCCAATAGGTCGTAATGTCCATTATAATCATCGATCGATCAGGCTTGTGCCCCTGCAATGGAGACATGCAGGGGCACAAGCCTTCCCTACGGTTGAAAAAATCGTAAAAAGAATGGTCGACGACGACTATAGATGCAACAGGAACCGATAGCTTAACTAGATTTTGAAATATGGAGGAGCTTATGACAGTTCAAGAAGTTTAGGAGCTAAAGTTCTTGCAAACTTCGGACATCATAGGTCGAATGCTTTTATCACTGTGACATTAAGTGGATGAAAGTGGTGGCTGAGGCACGACATAATATATTAAGCACAATTGTGGAGTAACACTACCACCAAAGACCGGGCCCAATGGTAGGACTCCCAAATCTCTAATTATTCAGATAAATGTTTATAGACTAAAATAATTATGAACTGTGTAGATGCTATCTTATCTGCCAAAACAAGCAACTGAAAAGAGTTTTAGATCAACTAAAGTAATACTACTAAAAAGTAAGGAAATTCAAAAACCTATGATGTTAAATCACATTAAAGTAGGATGTTGAGTTGAATCATTTAAAATTGTTAATAATTTCACCTTTATGCCTCTGTAAGTTGTAACATAGTATCAGGAAGGCTGTCTGCCGGTGGGTCCCTAGAAATAATAATGAAGATTCTCCATGAAATAATGAAACAACATTATTTATGAACAGGTTATCTGTCGATTCTAAATAAATACCCGTAAAGTACAATCTGTATATTTTTTATATTTGATATATTTCAAAAGACATGTTGTCTATTTTCAGAAATAAACTTCCGCCTAAATGGGGTGATTTATTTTCTCCGCTGTCATGTGTATTTCCCGTCGCTACAACTGATTGAGACTGACGCGTGTTAGTCCGAAAGCGTTACGTGGAAATTTCGCTTTATTGGGTTTTCAAATTTGACATGCAATAGACAGAGGTCTATCCTCTGTCATATTTTCACTCAAGCCTAAAGGTAGCCACTTTTACCTAAATCTGCCAAAATAACAAATTTCTTGCATCTTTCTAAATTTTTGATAGTAATATTACTTAATGGAAAAACATATTGTTGTATATTATAGTAATATAAGTTATTTACGGGATTGTTACCATGTACCTCAGTGGCTTGGGGTGAAAAAAAAGGAAGGTAAAGCCGGACCAAAAAACGGCTAATGCGTAATTAAACAAAATATCATATTATAAAAAAATATGCAATAAATTACATACCTGACCTGAGTGTGTTCATGTGTTGTGTTAGTTTACCTTTTCCATAACTACGACGAAATGTTAGGTTTGGTGATTTGCTTGCGTTGCGTGCGTTGTATGCAATTTATCAGTTGTTAGTGTTCACCACCTTCACCATACATGACATCACTGGTATTATATGAACAGTGCATGTCGAGTATGATAAAAGTGGCTTTGAAAAAAGCCGTTTTAAGCACACGTCACTCGCACAGGGGTTATAATATATAGAAAAACAAGAACCAAAAATAAGTGAAACTTCACTTGCTGAACATATTCTAATAACTATATTATTACAAATGGTGAATGTTTTTACTTAATTACGCGAAAATGGCTTAACGAATTTGGATGAAATTTGGCATGCATGTAGCCTTGGACACGGAATAGAACAATCAACATGGCCTGAATTCCACACATACGAAATCGCAGGCATAAGCTAGCAAATAAATATCAGTAGAAATATTGGATGTTTTTATTTTGTTACTTGTCGTTTGTCGTCTGTCTTCGCCATATATATATTCTATAACCCGATAAATTTACGTAACATTTTTTTTGATAAATTATTTATTTATACATGATTTTAAATTATAAATTATTTTATTTGTATTCTAACATAATTCTACGGTTTTTCTTTACGAAATGAGCCAGAATCCTTTCATAAAAGTCGCTTTTTTGTTGCAATTTTAACAATAGATGTTTTTCAATTGATATTACTCCGAGATTTGATAATCTTGCCTCACTTTGGCTGTTTCGTGTATAAGTATGAATCCGCTTCAATGCCGAAAACGACCTTTCCGCGGAAGCCACCGATACGGGAAGAGTCAAAATAATTTGACATAAAATTAAAAGCTGAGGAAAAGCTTCATTCAACGTGGATTTAAAAAGATATAAATAAAGTTCGTAAACATCTAAATTACTAATTGATGAAGTACTGTATAAAACTTTTAATTCGTTTTTTAAGGCGTGAAAATCAAATATATTTGGAAATTCGGATATTAATTTAGACACGCTTTCCTCAGGAAAACTACTACGGTAACTCGCGTATTTCGATTTGTTGACTAAATCAAGAAAAGTTAAGTTCTGAAAAGATGAATAACGGGAGTTTATTTGGCTTTTGATGTTATCTATTATTTCAACGAATAAACGCTTGTATTGTGTTTTTAAGTCAATTTCTGTATCCAGCCGCCGGCGTCGTCGTGGTGGTTCACAATATTCCTGAATACTACTGAAAATAAAATCAAATTGCTTTAAAATCTCTTCTGACATCCAAGATTGAAATGCATTTATTTCTCTAACTGAGGTTTCGATGTCGACTTGTTTGGTTTGAAGCAAAGCAAATAAAATGTCAGTTCTGGCAAAAATCTCCGAAAAAACATGTAAAAGGAAACAAAATTGCATATCTTCTAATTTACTTACAAACGACTCCGACATGGATACAGAATCAACATCCCACGATTGGGGATCATCTAATATATGATTAAACGTTTCAATCATATCTAACCTGCAATTAAATATAACATTAATAATGCGTGAATGATAATGCCATCGCGTTTCAGCTACTCCAGGCATACGACGGTCGGAAAACTGTTTTAAAAGATTTGACCGCTTCGACGATTTGTTGAAAAACCTGACAATTCCATTGATATGACCAAAAAATGATTTTAATTCCGAAATATTTTCCAAGGATTTGCTTAAAACCAAATTAAGTATATGAGCATAACACGGTACGAAACGTGCGAGAGGGCATTGACCCCGTACTAAAGACTGAACGCCTCCGCGTTCACCTGACATAACGGCCGCACCGTCGTATGTCTGACCGATCAATTTGTCTTTGCATCGATATTGTTCAAGAATATTAAGCAACTGAGTCGCTAATACAGCCGCTGTCCGGCTTTCACTAACGTCGTAAAAACCTACAAATCTTTCCTCCAGACCGTTTTCGGTTAAATAACGAAATATGACTGATAATTGTTCCCTATGACTAACATCTGGGGTTTCGTCTATCATGACTGAAATGAATTTAACTTGGCTAATCTCAGACCTAATCTCGTCTAAAATTACCGCCGCGATGCATTGTATAAGATCATTTTGAATGTCTCCCGAGAGACCGGTAAACACGGAGTGTGAATTAGATGAACATTGATCAAGATGAGAGTCTATAACGCTGTCGTACTTACTCAAATAAAACAATGTTTCTACATAATTGCCACGATTGTCTGAATTTAAGTTTTCACTATGGCCGCGGAAAGATAACTCCTGTTTTCCAAGAAGAACAACAGTGTCAATTAAACGTTTCATTAAGTTTCGATTACGCTCCACTTTTCGATTATGGGCTTCATAACTATTACCGAAAAATGTTTCTATTCTATTATTTCCAAAATCGTGTAATAATAAACAACTGCGTAAATGTTTTTCAGTTTGAGTATGTTTCCTAGCCGAATTTGTCAAATTATTAATGTCTGAAAAACCCGTTTTATTCCAAGCACTGTTTGTATCGGAAAACAACAAACATGGAAAACAAAATAATTTATTTAATTTGCAACTGCCCGTTAACCAATTGTATTTATCATACATAGAACTGTGAAAATGTTTGAAAAATCCGTCTTTACGCCTATAATCAATTTTTATATCGGGACAAGCCCGTCCATTTTTTATGATATATTTTTTATTTTCGAAAGATTGATTGGAGAACGAAGTTAAGTCATTTAATAAGTAATCTGTAAGACAACAGTCAATTTGTATCAATGCCGCCATTTCTCGTCTAACCGCGTCACGACAAATAACAAAGTTAAATAAACTATAAAGACAAACCTTTACGAGGAAACGAAACAAACTATTTATTACAGACTAACACAACACTCGGCAAGTAAAATTTCACTTATTTTTCACATCTATTCATTCACATAAACAATAATTCACATAAATGCTAATTTATAGCATAAATTACCCGTGCTGACCGTGACTGCGTAATGAGTAATCTGTGATCAATCAAGCGAGCAGTGTTGCCAATAATAATTTTGAAATTCCGCCAACTTCATAACGAAGTTCCGTTAGCAATCCGTTAAATCTCGCAATTTTCTTGTCAGTAAAATCCGTCGAATTACCAAGCGAAATAAAATAATAATTCAAGTTTAATAAAAATCAAGTGCAACAATCCATAAGATCACTTTTTTATCAAAAAAATAACAATATAATTAAACAAAAAAAGAACAATACAAATATGTTTAAAGTGTGACAGAGTTCGCATCATTATTTTGCCTCCTGCTACCTTGTCTAAAACAAGAGAAATTCTTGTACATGTATGTCGTAGACAGTATCTTTGGTACATGAATAGTATTTACGCAGTAGAATTGACATAACAGAAACAAAAATTTAGCTTTGATTTTTGAAAAAAAATTGTTGTAATTTGAAATATAAGAATAAATCTATCTTTATTTAAATAATAATCTTTTTCAAATTCCGCTAAACAATCCGTTAGCCGTCAAAATACTTTTTGTTCCGTATCTTCATAGCCCTAATCCGCTAGATATGACGGGAAATCCGTTATGTTGGCAACGCTGCAAGCGAGTGTCAGCCTCAAGGTCGAGGTCGCGCGAAACTAGACGCTCAAGCGAAACGAAACCTTAACGTGAGACAAATAAAGATTGGTAGGCTATCCGAGATCGAGTTATCTATAAACAATTATTACGAGGCTTTTGCATGTATTTGTTTATGTATGTGTGAGTGATTTGCATACATTTGGCATTTGTAAATTCCCAATATTTTGATCGGGTTGCCGGAGCGGAGGAGCGCGTCGCACTTGTCGCGTCATATGATTGTAAACTGTGTTTGTGTGCGTTTGCTATTTCAAATACATTGCGTATCTTGTATACGGGATATAGAAGAATAATTTTACAAAGCGCGCAATGTAATTATGGCGTTTGCAATCCGAAAGCCGTTGAACTTCGGCTTACATTACAAAGCGGGGTAAGCTATTATTGAAAATAATAAAAAAAATATTAGTGATCGCCAAGGCAACCCGATGGGAATCGTGTTATATGCACGCGTCGCCACTGATGTACCTTGTTATTGAGTTTCCGATATTTCGGCACTGTTGCAAGTGCCATGATCACGGAGCGACTTGCAACAGTGCCGAAATATCGGAAACTCAATAACAAGGTACATGGTAACAATCCCGTAAATAACTTATATTACTATAATGTTAGTGACCATGAAAGTTTAAAACAATAAATTGTTGTATATTTTTCGGATATTATTTGTTTAGGTTTTATTTCAGTTTTAACAAAACCGCCACTAAGATTTTAATTTTAAGAAAAAAAAATAGTAGGCGAATCTTTTAAAATGTTTCAGGAAACATTAAATTAAAACTTCTACATTCTAAAATCTTAAGAAAAATAAGATCCAAAATGACGCTATACCTAAATCTTTTAATTATATTATTATTTTAGTTTTGAAATTTATGGGTTTATCGTCCACCGGTCCCTTGTCAACAACGTGATCCAAATCAATCTTCAATTTGCGGCAGATTATATAGACGACTGAGGAGTATAATCAGCCACTTTGCCTGGCGGATCATAGTCCACAAACGCCAAAGGTGCCAAATTAAATATCGATATATCGAAGTGCTGAAATGCTTGTACGAAAAAGCCACCATGTCGGTCCGCCTCCAGGATAAGAATACGAAACCTAACCGGTTGCAGCGAGGGGTGAGACAGGGAAACGTCATATCTTCTGAACTGAAGCGGACTTGCATTAATGTTAACGGCGAGTACAATACCCACCTACGATGCGTTGATGATATCATAGTAATGGCTGAAGCCTTAGAAAACCTACGCATAATGCTCGATAACCTTAGTAGAGCCTCTCAACAAATGGGTGTCAAAATGAACATAGACAAGAAGAAAGTGACGTTAAGTTTTCGTGTTGTACCCACTCCTAGGAAGGTTGGAGACTCTACATTCGAAGTTGTTGACGATTATGTGTACCTGGGACAAACAGTCCAATGAGGTAGGTCCAACTTCAAGAAAGAGGTCCATCTTCGAATCGACATGGCTGGGCAGCGTTCGGGAAACTTCGTGACATCTTCTCGTCCGAAATACCGCAATGTCTCAAGACATTGAGACATTGGCGACATCTTCGACCAGTGTGTGGTGCCATTGATGTAGTACAGAAGGAAGACGCGGTCCCTCACTATGGCGATGGGGCGTGCTATGCTCGGAGTTTCCCTACGTTATCGAATCAGGAATGAGGAAATCAGTAAGAGAACCGAAGTAATAGACATAGCCCGCAGAATTGCTAAATTTAAGTGGCAGTGACCTAGGCACATAGCTCATAGACCTGATGGCTGCTGGGGCATAAAAGTTCACTTGTGGCGAGGACGGACTGGAAAACGAAGTGTAGGCAGGCCTCCCACTCGGTGAATCGACGATTTGGTGAAGGTCGCGGGAAGCACCTGGATGCGGGCAGAGCAGGACTGGTCATTGTGAAGATCCTTTGGGGAGACCTTTGTCCAGCAGTGGACGTCATTTGAATGGGTCGAGGTATTTTATGCATGCGTCTACATATTTTTTTACCAATAATGTAAAATCAGATCATCTAGACGTTTACTATTTTCAAAGCTACCTTTTAAAGCGATTGACATAGTCTTTGCTAGAATTTTATATTTTAAAGAGGTTTGTTTGGAGTAGTAGTGGTGTAATGGTCATCTTATTTAAAGTGTACTATCATTCTTCCTACACCCGTTCTGGATTAATTACACACAAATAGGGATTAAGGCACTTACGGTACAATATAATAATGTTTTCAGGATACTGTTGGGACTGCCCGACTCCTGCAGTATCTTTGGCATGTCCAAAAAAGCCCGTACCAATGGATTCGCTGTGATATTATGTAAAAAGTCTATCACGTTATTGAACAGAGTGGGGAGCAGTGACAACATTATCTTGAAAGACATAGCAGACAAGTATGACTGTCCTGTCATAAGACACTTCTTGAAGGTTGTCTCGTAAGTAAGCCTTTCAACAGTTTTCATAAGATTTTGTGACTAATATAACTTAGACCCTAATATAGCGGCATAAGAAATATTTTTAGTAATAATAATAATATTATACAACATCACACACATTGTTCTTAACCCAAGTTAAGAAGCTAAAGCACTTGTGCAATCGAATTGAGAAGCAACGATGGTACTACAACACCCAGATCCGAACTAATATAGAAAAAGCAGTTTTCGATGTGGTCCGACAGGCGATCGAAACCGGGACTGGCGTTGTTACAATTAAAATCGGTATGCGAGCCACTCAGTCACGTAGGTCATCCAACTCGTCCTCAAAGGCCGTGATTCATTTTGGTTGGAACTTATAAAATTATTATCTATATTAAAGCAACGCTCAGGTAATACATGTTAATACCATTCTCTGGGCAACCATACGTTATAATTGGGTAAAATTAGCTAAACATCTGGGCGATGTTGTCTAGGAAACAGCGATGATACATCATGTTTGCACGACATAATTGCAGGACGATAATGAGGCGTCGCCGCACAAGCCAACCAATAGTTACACACAATACATTGATTTATAGCCTGCCTACTCCATTGTTAACCTAATGAGATTGCCCTGTCAGCACAATTTCACCGTACACGCGGTGACGTTTATAAATCATTTGCGGAAACATTTCTCTAGAGTGAATGTTGACAGATTAGCAACTAAGTAAACACATTCTAGGAATATATTGGAATTACCGGTGAGAAAATTCGGTCGGCTTTTTTCATTATTTCTTAGTTTATTAATGTCACAGTCGAGTTGGAAAACAATTGATTATTGACATTAATCAAATATTAATTGAACATTAAAATGTTGTATAGTAGCTGACTATATAGCTCTAACTTCTAAGCAAATCTAAAATTTAACAAAATACTGTTTTAACAGAGTTTGTACAGAAGCAGCTAATTTTGAAATTTATGGCAAGGTTGTATCATTACTTCGAATATGTTAAATGTTTAACTTCAACTCTGAGAAGAAAAATGTTTACTTCATTTAACAGCTTTTTTATTATAATAAAACATTTTTTTTCCATATGAGCCTATAAACCTATAAAGTTAAAATAATGTCTGGCTGTTTTAAATTGGTTACTTGGTTTTATTCACTCCACGTGACTCCTTATTATTCTAATCATTTTCTTTTGTAGATTCAACTAATGATACAGTTGTAGCAACTCAGATAGTGTCCAATGTGATTAACCAACTTCTTCAGCTCAAAACATATATTGCTTCATTCAACCAAGGTGCTTGATTCCATTTATATAATACTTTACTGGCCTCATAAACACTGCTTATTCATTTCTGGTTAGGTCTTGTCTAATATGATTATTGTACTTTATCAGGTCATTAGATGTCTATTACCCCATAGATCCCACCCCATCTTAGGTCTATGGGGTAATAGACATCAAGTTTCATAAACTTATTATTATTTAAAAAAGAAGTGGTAAATGTAGTCATGAGATGCACTAAATTCAACAAATATCTTTGTTCAAGTACAATTGATTAATCGTCGTATATATTAAGTGTAGGCTAATTCAAATTAAATAATTCCGTTCATTTTTTTAGCATTAGAAATTATGTAAACAAAGAAGCAGTGGTGGCTAACCTTGTGCTGGAGTCCACTTTGACCGGCTTCAGGCTCGTCCATTGTTGAACAGATTAAATAATAACAAAAACTTTTAACAAAAAACTTCAACAAAAACAATAGAAACTTAACAATAAACCAAAGAAAATAGTCAAAACAGATAAATGCAGACGTTGACATTTGCCGCTATCGTTGCAAATGGCGGCTATGTTAAGCGCCCATTTTAAAAATCACCTAATATGGTACGTATTACAACATCGGCATGTACTTTTTAATTTTGTCGTGTCAAACTGACCAACGTTTCGTTCCACAAGTTTGCAACTTCTGCTTCTTAAGGTACTTTTTAGTGTAAACTTTTCACGATGTTACGTTTTGCTTGTTACATTATATGTGTACAATAAAGTACCCAAATTTTGTTCTTTCTAATGCTAAAAAAAACACACTATATGTAAGTAGAATTGCAAATGTTTAGGAAAAGCTCGTATAACAATAATAGCAAATATATTTTAAATTTGCTTTTTTTTCATAACCTACATAGATACTGAGAACATTAATGTGATATAGACAAAAGCAATCTTCAAGCATTGGCTTGATATTTGGCAGGTATATTTCTTCACAACGTAGTAATTTATGAATTTTGTTCTCTTAAAATATTGTAGCTTAACTATTGGTGAACTAAAATAAAAAAAAAAACAATTCTTCTGTGTACATTTTTATACCATCTCCGTGTAAGGTTTTGCCCTTGTATATTTAGAGTGAAGATGTGACATCTTATTGTTTTGATTAATCTGAAACAAAAATACATTATTCGAAGCATAAGCAATATTGAATTTTGAATTTAATGATAAATTTTAACAATCGGAAGTTATACCTATGGGCATAACTTTATAAGGGTATGTACGATCGAGGTCTCTCGTGCCTTACCACTTTGTAGAAATATTCGTTTGAACTGATCGCATCGGACATGCCCACACGACCCATTCCTATCCCTAATTGGCTTCGTATTTTACTACGATTTATACTACGGCCAATCATAAACAACTAGTTTTAAAATCACCCTTGATGTCAGTACTGTCAACTGTCAATCTGCTTTTTCTTCTTCTTGCGCACGCGCGCCATTGTTGAATGAATGGAGCGGGGCGTGGCCTGAAGCGATAGGCAGATTCCGCAACCGTTCTCCTAAGACCGATTCGTCATTGGACTGTTCGTCGACAGGACGTTTCATTTATTACCTTTTCTCCTGCAGATTCTTTTACCTACGGACATTTTGCCGACAGGACCTTTCAACTACGACACTTTCGACGACAGGCCTTTCCAGCTACAGAATGTTTTACCGATACGACGATAAAGCTATAACTCTTTTAACTACAGACCTTTTCATCTACGGAGAGTTCACAGTGAGTCTTAAGACAAGTGATCAAAAAAATAATTCAAATTTTTGGGCCAACAGGCCGTAACTTCGAGAGAAATGGTCATTCAGGAAATCAGTCTAGTTTTTGGATTAGAACATTAAATTTTTGGAACCTCCGCGATTTTTGAGTATTTTTAGAAAAACCAACAACAACAAAAAAATTTTTTTTTTAGTTTTATTTTTTGTCTACGGGCGTGATCATTTAGCTTTAAATATTTTTTATAATAGACCTCGATGCGTCCATGCGTCTCATGCGTGCGATGATCCGAGGCGAGGAATCCGATAGGCATCGTGCAGTATGCAAGCGACTTTCGACTTAGGACTGATAAGGCGCCAGAGGCTTCGGAAGTACATATATATGGATCTTTATAAAGGCTGATCAGTAGTTTCCGCACGCACATACATATAAAAGTAAAATTATACGACTTTACAAAGGCTGAGAAAGAGTTTAATTATTAAAACATACAAAACATAAAATATCGACAACATGTTTGGAAACTTTTGTACGTAGGTAGGATCGCTACTATTTCACCAATTGACCTTCAAACCCAACACCACAACCACTTATAATTATCGATAAAATACGCCTTAGTTAAAATAGAAAACTTGTAGTATGAAATATAAATCAAAAACAATACACTAAACTAAATTTGTGTGAAATTGTTCCGTGACACATTTTTATGGTAATACGGTTGATAGTGCACGGTTTAACAAGTCCAGAGGGCCTACCATCATCTCTTAGCGCGATTCAGTTTCGATTGTCAAAGTGAGACACCGCTATACGCGGTCTATAGCGGCGTCTCTTTTTAACAGCTAAACTTGAATCGCTATAAGACGTGATGGTAGGGCCTCTGATGATGTTCCGTGTGGGGGCGAAACACGCGTAGTGGGTGCAGATGCAAGGTATGTCGCTGTCTGAGGTTTCTGCATTTGTTAGTGATCGGGAATCCGAAAAACAAGTAAGATATTACTTGTTTTTTGCGGAAGTAAGCTAGATATTTATAATTATTTTGTTAATACATTAAGTTCAAACTAATTGGTACGTATGTTGATACGATGCAGATGTAAGCATTTACCTGAATAACTAGATAATTAGTTTATTTTATATTAGCTAAACAGTGTAGCAAGCTCGCATTCTTGTCCTTAACATGATTGTATGAAAAGTGTAATGTTCAATATATCAAATGAAATAAGATATTAGGGTAAAGTACCCAATTATCGGAACTTTAAGGATCGCTTGCCACGTAAATCATGAAAACTATCTTTAAGAAATGTTGCCAGCGTAAGAAATTTGTCAGGCTGACATAATGAGAGTTAATTAACATTTTAAATATATGAAAAGTCTTCTATTTCATCATTTTCTTAGTTATTTTAATACTTTTGCCAAAGACACGATATTCCCAATTATTGGCATGCTTTAGCCAACTATCAGCATATGTCTAGTCCATATATTGGCATTTAGGATTGTTCAGTAAATTAAGGAAAATTATGGCTATATAGGAGGCAATGACTAAGTAAAAAAGGCTAGTAAATATTCACATTCTATTATGTGGCTACTACTATGTGGCACATAGAAATAAAAATAAAACAATTAGGACAATGTTCTTAGCAAACATTTGGTTCATAGGTAGAGTACTACCTAGATATCTAAATTAAGTTTCAATAAACTTTTAGGAAAAAAAAATCTTTTAACAAAAACAAAACTAGGTATTATAAAACCTAACTCTTATAACTACACAACAACTTACACGCAAGAGATCAATAGTAGGTAGCTGGGTTAATATTTGTAACTGTCTAAATATCTTAGTCTTCAAATTCAGTCAAAAACTTTTCTATTTCAGCTGTAGTATAAAATATCCTATTTTATTTTCTATCCTTTCCTTCAGGTATTAAATTAGCATAGTCAGAATCATTTTTCTGGTCCTCCTGGTTTTCATCCGTTATAAAGGGTACGTTTGCAGTTTGGGGTGGGTTTAACGAAATCTTCACGGTATTAAACTTTTTAAGTAGCACAACTTTCTTCACACTTGTGTTACTTTCTCGTGTTCTTTCTTAATTTTCAACTTAGCTGCTGGTATTTTTGGTTTTGTATGTTTAGTTTTTGCTTCTAATTTCTTTTTTCTCTTTCTTCTTTTCTTCTTTTTATGCCTTCTTCTTTTTCGTATTTGACACAGAGTTTCTCGCCCTCTATAGATCTCCATGTATCAGAATTTAATACAAATGGAGTTCTCTTTATGTTTCTAATGCCTTTGCGTTGAGGTGACTTTGGCAGTACAAGGACATCAGTTAATTTGATGGGCGTAAGATGTAACATGGCAGTGTTACGTTTTTGAACCTCTATAGGCATTGGATCTATATATGTTTCTATTTTGTCAAACTCAGAGCTATGTTGTTGTGCAACTGTATTTATAGGACGTTCGATTTGTTGAGGCATAACAAAGATTCTCGAAATAAGTCTTTGCCGCCAATTTTTTACTCATTCCCTCCTTGACAGCTTGCAAGGCTTTAATTACGTTTTCCGAGTTGTATATTTTACGTCGGCGTATTTCTTTGGGTTTTTTTCAAGAGGTCTTCTTTGGTTTTATGTTCCGATAAGTAGGGTAGACCGAACGTGAGATCAAAGGTGAGATGAAACCAACTATCACCATACTTATGACTAATTATTTATTGACCCTAGTGTCGATAATTAGTGATTTCGTTTTTGGCACCGGGGTCAGGATTTGGAAATATTGCGTTTATTATTTATTTACAAATTAAACAAAATTTGGTCTCTTTACCCTACATATTATCAAATGTTTATTATATTATATTACTTCTTCTATGGACGTGAGGCTATATCAAATAAAATTATATGATTTCAATTTGACAATGGCTTAATAAATGTTTTCAAAACGCTTAACAGGAGAAGGGTAACAAAAAAAAAGTTTTTTGTTGAGATTTTGATTATGAGTTTTAATTTGAATTATATTTGCCTACTTATTCGTAATAAAACAAAAAAAATATTTAATACAGTAATTATTTTAATTGTTATCACTGTGATCATAACAATTATATTGTTATTTTCTTTAGCAGCAATAAATATCTTTTAAATGTTTTTGCAAGCGTTTGTTCTGTTACTGTAGGTGGTGGCTATAACGACTGCACGATTCAAAAGTATTTCTTTAAAAGTCTTGGTTAAAGTAAAAAAATAATGAAAAAAGAAATAATAATACATTTCGCCTTGATATTTTCTTCGTTTCCAATAATACAGTTATTTTTGAGAAAAATATACTAAGATTTATATCAAAGGCGGAACATATTATGACAGTTTAACCAATATTGCATGAGCGAGTTGATTATTAAGAGTTAAAACTTATTATGTTAAAATATTATTGCTTGCACAGAGAATGTTGTAAACGATTTACATAATCATGTATGAGTTTGCATATAAGACATGGGCAATTTTAATGGTAGAGTTTGAACTTTTATATTATATCAAGTCGAGACTAAAACATATGAGTTAACCTTATTTTCTTGTTGCTGAAATCAAATTTCAGGTATTTTATAAATAAAAAAAAGGTATTATTAGATACTGGAACTGGAATTCCATTTTCTGTATGCTTAATTATCATATAGAAGTTAGAGACGGAAGAGATCAATGATATTGTACCATACAAGTTTTTTACTTGCAAAGATTTTGCAACTTCTGATAAAGCCGGTCAATGAAAACTTGAGTTCCTCCATGCTTAACTGAACAGTAGACAAATTTACGCAATGGCCCAATGGAGTTTTAACCTACAAACATTTAAAGGGAATGCCCACGCTCCATAGTTTCTTGGGCCCAGGATGGATAGCAAATATATAACAGATAGAAAACAATTGAGTGTTATAAAATCTTAAGTGTATCAGATATCTAAATGAAATATTAAAAGAGACGTCTTTGTTTTAGAAAGACTAAAAACTTTAATGTACTACTGTGAGGCAAATTAAGAATTTCTCTAGGTTCTATTCTCGAGGAGGTGTGTAAAATATAACCAGATGCATGTTCTTATTATATTTTATATAGATATTAGTCATAATGGTATATAAAATATATTTTTTTATACATTAAGTACCTATATTTTCTTCATTATCATATTTGACTAACATATCATATAAAATCAGTGCAGGAGGATTCGACATATCTAGCCCCATCAATATACCAAAGTACTGTCATGCAGTAGTGACCCTAGATTGCACAGCTAGTCGCCGTTATTAGTGAGCAGAAAGTCCATAAAACAAAGCTAAAGTCGTCGTTGATAGTAACCGCTGAGTCCATAGAACAAAGCCCAAGTTGTCGGTAAAGATCAGAAAACAAGTCGGTATAGAGAAGTCAGGCGTTGTTAAAGAAATCGAAATGTAATCAAAACAGATCAGCTTGAGCGTAAGCAATAAGTGACATGACAGCTGACAATTATTTTGAATAAATGACATTTGATTGACAAACAAATGTTGCCATTAAAGGAAACCAAAAATATAAAAAACCCGAAATCGATTAATCGACTTATTTTATGTCTTTCTTTGTTTATCTTGCACGTTTTGTGTGGGCCCTCGCTTGGCCCCGCCGGGTTATTTTATTCTTTTTTGGTCACTGAAAAACGTGGGATTTTTAGATCTTTAAATCTAGTATTATTATTTTATTCTTTTTAATTATTAACTCAACGAAGTAACCATGTGTTACGCAACAATCGGATAAGCCCCATACAAAAGTGAAAGTTGCCGAAAGTTGACCTGAAAGTGCACCTAGAAAGTTGAAAGTTGTTTAAGCGTGCATTGTCATCGGGTTCTGAGCTACCCTGAAAGTTTCAACTTACAAGGTGGTCGGGAAGTGCCTCAAAATTGAGATACAAGATTCCAACCGGATAGTCAAGACGACAGACAAGCAAACAGACAAGAAAGCGACCTAAGAAAAACGTTTGAAAATAGAAATTCTCATTTCCTGGAAATACACGTAAAGTTAAGTTTAATTAACAAAACTAGTAGATAAAGAATGACAAAGCCAGCTCATCCGTTAACTGATAAAATGAGTTGAAAACAAAAGAAGCTAAAATCAGAACTTTGCGAACTACGTTGATAACTTCTTTAAGATTAAATTCGTATCTTCGGGGGCACATTGTTGTAGAGGGTTTATCAGAGCATTTTGTAAGATATACGAGCGTAGGTGCCGCCCTCTAACTGCGCAATGAACTTTAAATCCCCTTCACACCTGAGTCCGCCCACCAAATACAGTTGTTGTGGAGTGAACGCGATAAAATCGTACTTTATACGACATGCAAAGCCGCGCTCGAGTTGGATGTAAATTATTATTTGAGGTGAGTGGTGCGCCTTTTTATTACATGGTTCGTAAATCGAAATAAAGCGCTGATGGGATGTCACTGCTACAAGTATTGACTGCGCTATTATGTCTAGCCATAACTTCTTCTTGTAAAGATCTACATTTATTTCACGCTGCTGGTGAAGATTCAGATTGAAATAATAATGAAACGAAGCATTCTTTTTACATTTAATTTAAATAATGTTTAAGGTTTGAAATCTAATAATTGGTAGCGTGTAGTTTGCTTTAAAAAATATTCCGTTTCCCTGCTGCGGCACACGTCTTACATGGGTAAAAACTCCATGGGGAAAATAACCAATAAGCCACCACGTGGCCCTATTGCATATTGGTGAGTAGGTACTAACTACTGCAGATGCAGCCTAGAGTGATGTTTTATAGTGGCTTCTGAAGCGCGAAGAGGCTCCAGATAGCATTTTGTTGTCATCCAACAATTACTAGTCCTTGCTGTAATTAGATTACCTCCTTAATCACCTGCCGAATACGTAAATCATTGTAATCAATCATACATGTTATTGATATAATTTTGTCTTCTCGAATACTTTTTTACTGGTAAGTTTACTCCCGATATTATGAAACGAGATTGTTTCTCCATTAGTTGTAATGCTCCTTAAATAAAACAACTTAATTTACATAAACATTATCAATTTTAAAAAACCTTTTTTTATTGCAAACTTAGCTTTGTTTGTTTATTACAAAAAAATAAATAAACTAACTGGCATTGGTAGTGCGGGCGATTCAAAATTAGTGGACTGTATTGTGGTATGAGAAAATTAATGTCGACAACAAATGTGAGAGGAAGATGAAGGGGGTACAATACCTTGACCGCCACGAGATGCTGGAGGCTACCGGAGTCGTCCCTGGGCTTTGCTGTTCCATATTGTTATGCACACGAGGTCACCGTCACATAAAACTAAGGTTTGTTGTTGGGGTTTGCGGATAAGCCACTAGTTCAATTTAGTATCACGGAACTTCGCTCGGGTACGTTGGTGTATCAGTCCCCTATTTTTTTATTCTTTTTAATCCGCATTTTAGCCACCGCTAGATAGCGGTCGTTTTGCTCTTCCATAAGGTATGTGCGAAAAGGAAATGGAATAAATGGAGAGAGGCTAGGAGTGTCGACCAAACTAATAAAAATTAAAAAAAAAACATACAAATAAATAAATCGGCAGATTTGAATTTAATACTGGCGCAACCAATGTTTCATAACCACGTACTGTGCCTATCAATAATGGACAGTCTCTTAAAAAAAAAAACTATTTTATGCGTAATGGGTCTATGTCTTGGGCATCGCAATGCCCAAGCAGTGATTGTTTTGAACGCTGTTTTTTTTTATTACCAAAAGCACTAGGAATATCTATTGGTGTTGCAGGGTGTGATTTTGTTTAGTTTAATATTTGACGAATCATAGATTACCAAGGGTAAATAGGTAGATAGATTGTAACTGTGAGCTTTGCCATATCAGGCAACAAAGAAATTTATAGGGACACACAATTAAGAACATATCCACTATTAAACATAACAATTCCGCGGTAAATAGGCCTTTGAAGGGTCCAAAAATTACATAACATTTGATAAGCCACAATCTTTGCCAGAGAACAAAGGTTTATTTTAATGTTATCGCAAGGCTGTGTCAATCTACAAACATTCTACATTTCAATGGAGATGGGGTTTAAAAAGTGTATACTCTTCAATAAACATTGCCTGCCAAAGATGCAGCAATTCATAAAATAAGACTGCAAACAAAAAACACACTGTAGGACCTAAAGATATTGATAAAATAACTGTTTTTACAACTAATATAAAAATAAGATAAAAATAAGACGTTGGTCCCTCTGTTTCAGTTTCTTTCGCTAGTCCCACTTCGACTTAATTTCGAAACTGTTGGCAGGCTCAATAGTTTCAGGAACGTAGTGGTTAAGAAAATAGGAAATGAAATTTTTCTTTTCATCAAGTTATTTTTCTTAACTTTTATTTTTTTTTAGTTCTTACATTTCGGCTCCTAACGCACGTTTAACATGTGATCACGGAGTCTGTAAAGGAGTAGAAACATCAGAATTAAATTTAAAAAGAAACAAAAATAAACACGACATTTAACCAATAAAATGGTTATATTTAAATAACAAATTTTATTTAATTAAATGTTGTCTTGATGTGTCGCGGAGAGTAAAATAGCACGAACCCTTAGGGCGTAAGAGACGACTAATGATCCTGGATGTAATCACCATACACCTACATTAGACTACAAAATGAGCAGCAGCGACTTATGAATTATGTTTACAGCGATCTCCAAACCGCCTGCCAAGCATGGAGATTATGTAAAAATCACCCCATAAAATTATTCAAATTAATGATTTGATTAGGAACGTGCCCAAAAAACTTGAGACGGTACTAACACATTTATGATAACCATTAGGCCCTAAATCTAGCCATTCTCTAAACGGAGCTTCTGAAAAGGAGTAGAAATGCCAAGATGAAATTAAAACATGAAAATAAACGCGTTTCATAATTCGCTAAAAAGTGTTTCATTTCAACGAATGGACGGGTTTCAGTAAAACAAATGAACAATCCATTTAACTTAATACGTTTTAGGTCTCCCTTTTAATTTTTATACTCATTTCTCACATTGAGTTAATTCAAATTTAAATAAAAGACATTACTCTATTTCAACAGTAGTTTTATTAAAATAAAAAGTTCCTAATTGGAATAGATATTGAGATGAACTGTAAATACAGATGGAGTATTTACTTTAGTTCATATCGAAATAAAGGCGAATGGATAGGAAACGTTTAGTAAATTAACAGTCTACGCAATAATACTTTTTGTATTTTCTTTTTACATTACTCTATTTAAACAATGGATTTGTAAAAATAAAATATCCCCAATTGGAATAGATAGAGATGAACTGTAAATACAGATGAACTACATTAGTTGATATCGATAAATAAAGGCGAACTGATAGGTAACGTTTAGTAACTTAACGGTCTTCGCAATAAAACTCTTTGTATGTTTCTTTTAATGGGTCGTAAAGTTAATAGAAGAAAGGCATTAGAAGTTAATCACGCTTGACGGTTTTTATGTTTTTTCATAAAGAAGTTACTGCAAAACATTATAAAACTAAGCTGGAAATAAATAGAGGTAAAAGCCATGACAGCCTTTTAGAAGAAAATTGACAATTAGCAAATGAACTCCTTTGTTGTCGAAGATTTGTGTGTTCCAGAAAGCTTGGTTCGGGCAATTTGTCAAAAGGTACGGCTCTTATTCGAAAGCAGTGACTTGTAATTTTTCTTTTGAAATGTTTCCGAGATATTTATTTGTGTTGTCTTGATAAGACGAAATAGGGTTTTCCGGACGGCGCGTTAGAAAATTGTCGCATTTGAAAAAAGGACTTAGTGGACTTGGAGGTAGGTAGGTATTTATTTTATTGATCTTATGTAACAATAACACATTCCCTTTAGATGTTTTCAATAAAATCTGAGCATTGTCGCTTCGAATGGCTTTTCTAAAAAGACTCATTGAAATTATTTATTCAGGCCTATATTTTTGTGCTGACATAAATTCTAATTTTAAAACACATATGTTTGTGTATTGTTAAGCACATTTGCTTTATTTTCCATTTTCGAATAATGCTGTTAAATTTTTATTTTAAACCATGCACTAATACTCTTTATTTTTATTTACAAACTCTTTCAAGTAGATTTAACCCACTTAAGAAAGCGGAAGAGTATTAGCATTCCTGTTGGATAGAGGGCGCCAGCGTCGCAAGTCAAACATGGAGAACGCGGTCGCTGTACGTTTCCGGTGCCTACTACCGCCGGAACGGCAGTTTCCGCTGCACAAATCACTCTGTCACTTGTATTTTATTTTAGCTGGTAAAAACTGTGTATTTTTTGCTTGTCTGTAGTCTATTTTCTGACAGGCATAATTTGTAGGCTTTTAAGACTGTTGTGGTTGGCGTAGGTTTAGTTTCTGCCTGAGACACGTTTCATCTACATATATACAGTATTTGAAATGAATGAAGTGTTTTTTTTTTAAAATAAATGTTAGTGAAACAAAAGTAAAAAAATGAGATTTATGTATTTATTAACATTTGTTTTAACATAGTATACTTAGAGACGCTTACACACTTATTGTAATAGTTAGTAAGTTATATATATGCATATATATATATATATATATATATATATATTTATTTTCATCCACAGCGGAGGTCAGCCGTTCATCAAGGTACACATTCATTGGCAAATGGTGATTGGATATGACATCTTGAACAAATGAACAAATCTTGACCGTTGTGTTTTTTTATATCAATTATCAGGCTAAAAATTTGACTTAATCTCCTTGTACTATTTGTACCTGAGGCGATGGGATATGTCATCTATACTATTTTACAATTTTTGTGATTCAAATGAGTCTAGTATGTTTTTTATAACACAGCTATAGCAGGTTTGGATATAATTTAGTAAATGTATAGGGTCACAAATTTTGTGGGATGAAAAAAGAAACTCAAATACAGAAAAACCGAGAATAATATAAACCTCACCCTATCACGAGTTTGCCGGTTAAGCTCAGTCAATGATTGGGTTTCCGGGACCCGAGATATGGGATTAAAAGGTTGCAAATGTTATTAACGAGTTGTGTTGTTAAAATAATATAATACTTATCTAAATAGGCACCACCGCTGGTCGACTACCAAACAGATATGAGTTTGATTAAAAAAAGAGTAAAATTAAGACTTCCCGAAGTATGGAAAAGTCGACTAGGAACCCGGATTTCTTGCAGACCTTCACCCAGGTAATTAATCCTAATAAAAATTTCCGTGAGCTTGGGTCCGGCAATGGGGTTAGCTCAAACAAACCAGACAAATCATACTCTGCAATAATCTTTTTGAGAAAGATTGAGGAATTCATAATTACAGAAATTATTACAAGAGAAAATTCAATTTATCTCAGGTGTCAAGTCGGTCTTAAACTCATATTCTACGCTATCCGGGCGAAAGCACTTTCAATATAGCTACTCAGCTTCGAAAGACCCGTATTTCTTTAGCTGACTCTCGACGTAATGATTTCTTTAGATATAAAAATTTAGCAGTTAACTGCTTAAATAACAGAAAATATAATAAGTCATAACTGTTTTAAGACTGCGTCATCGCTGAATCAATGGATCGACGATTTCAACTTCCCACCAACAAAGGGCGTAAACCTTGATAAAATACCGTCGGGTCGCAGAAATGTCCGATGACTCCGCCATATTACATGAATATTCGAAATATTAACACACTATTGCTACACTTAACGCCAATGCAACACGAAATAACACAAATTTACAATTTATTCACCAATAAATGGATGAAAATTAATATATTTCACATTTTGATTGAGATTGCCGCTTGCACCCGATAAGTGTCAAAGTGAAACACATATCACACTGACAAATTGAACAACTCATTACAGCCGACCTCTCACAATTCACAATGTAGTAATGATTGAAAAAAAAATCTACGTAACGATATTTGCTCACCGTCAGCATATTCATATCCCTACTGCGAGGGGACAGGCTTTCTCTATGGTTAAAAACACCGAGAGCAGAATGGGAAATAACCTACCTAGCGGGACCAGCGCGAATTAAGGGACCAAAGATTTAAGATGCCTTGTGAAACAAAACGGAGGTCAAGACAGTATTTTATTAGTCACCCATCCAAAGACTGGCTATTGTAAAAGTTGCTTGACTTCTATAATCTTAGGCCAAAATCGCTAACCATTGCGCCATGAAGCTCCTCGTAAATGATACTCATCAGATTATTGCGCACTTCAAATAAAATGATTACTCCGATTTTATCGAATGTTATATCGTCATGTGTTGTATTATACGTATATTGTCAGTTGTTATTTAGTAACGAGTGATTTTCCAATTTTAATCGGTATTACAACCAAATTTGACATAAAATTCAGTTGACAAGTTAACTTATATTTTTTTAACGTACAATCATGTTTATAGAGAGAATGAACCGAAAGCTGAAAATTCGTGTGTTTGCGTAGATACGTTTCAAGAGCGGTTGACGCCCTCGTAACGTCCTTTTTATGATTCCCCCGTGTCATTTACCTCTATATAACCGACAGAATTTTTCTTTTAAAATGATAACATACGATGTAGTTAAACATTATCGCGTTGACAACTCTTTTCTGAAATAACGGGGCTTCAAAATCGGATACCACTGTTGGCTGCAAATTTAAGGTTAACGATATAACATCATGCAAATAATAACGTAAAGATATATTTACTATATTATAAAAATATCTTTATGTTATCTTTATATTAGCGAGTGATTATTATATACTTAAGGGATCGCTGCGGATTTGCTGCTGAAATAATGCCACCAATGCTGGTTTCGCCTACTATTACTTTTCATCATAATGCTTATTTGCTTGCCATTATTGTTGCCCAAATGCAAGAACAAGAAGAGACTTAGTCAGTCTTGGTATTGTGCTCCAAGTTTTGGTCTTGGTCTTGCAGCAACTCTCAAGTCTCGCAATTACCTATTACCCTATTGCTATTTATTAAACGTTAGTTTATATCTTAGAACAATGTACCAGAGTAGGTAGATTTTGAGCTTGAATTAACATAGCCATTGGAAGACCAAACAAATTAATAAATGTCTAATCATTTAATGAGAAAATCGAAAAATCAACCGACACCGGGTGGGGTTTGAACCCACGACCTAAGCGATTCGTGCCGATGCTCTAACCAACTGAGCTATCTACCGTGTCCCACAAGAGTCCGTCTGTTCCTTAATAAGAGTTTACATTTAATAAGCTTACATGTGCTAAAGCATGGTCTTGCAAAAATGCAAGATCAAGACCAAGACTGCAAAACCAAGACAGTGGGCAACACTACTTGCCATATTGGCTTGTTACAAGTAAATTGAACATTTGTTTTTTTATTTCGTAGTACCATTATAATTTTTTTAAACTTGTAGAAGAATATAAGAATTAATTAATTTTCTGTTTGTATTAACTTGTGGATTAACCAGCCAATGCTCAATTCCTGTTCTGCGTTATGATCTAAAACCAGTGGAACTAGAGTCTGGAACCGGAAAGAGAGGTAAGAAAGTGTGTAAGGATCTTTTAAAATTATACACAATGTGGTAAGGATGTGCACGACGCAGGCATCGGTCGATTAATGCATATACATCTAAAAGGTTTATGTATGTTTGCATAGGGGCGTAAATATTCCTTATAGGTGTAAATACCCAACGGAGAATGAGTCATAATGCACCACACGGAATTAGTGGGGACTGATGGGTGGTAACAATCTAGATGCAGCCTATACCGACAGCTTAACGTGCCTTCCAATTGGAGGTCTGTCATCAAAAGAGGTAATTTTTTTTCAATCCCCCATTCCATGGTCTTTGCAAAAGTATCCCCCGCTATAATTGGCTGAACACTTTAAGCATTGAGCTATTCCACTTATTACACCACTTAATATTTTATTACAACAAAATGTATCTCGGTTAAGAAGAGCGATTTTACAGTTCGTTGAAGAAAAGGAATGCCGGTACAAATTAAAAAGATCCATTCACTACAACGAAGATTACACGTCTTCACGCTATTTTTCAAGTGCCTCAAGTTAAACGCAAAGGATAACTTTGGTGGTAACATTAAAATTTCTTAAACGCAGTCCGGAGCAGACGTAAGCCCCAAGTTCAACAGACTTTTGTGCGAGATAAAGGCTTGCTTTGGGGAAAACGGCACAAGCTTGTAAGACTTGCAATTAGATACGTTACAAGTTCAAATAAATATTCATGACTCGGGTGCTCGTATTCATCACACAAACCTTCCGGGACACGAACCCAGGACGATCGGTGCGAAAAGCAGAATCGCTATCGTTGTACCAACAGTCGTCATACTGTTATATATGTGTAACGTTCTAATTTTTATTCTCTGTTATTTCTCCTTTAATGCATCTTCTCCCTTTTTATTTAACATTTTCCTACTTTCTATCTTCACTAATGTTACCTGGAAGATATTCCTGTTAAGCAATAAGGCCGCGTATCTGTACTTTCTTCTTTGTAATCGGTTTAAATCTTTTTCTGTAGGGGGCTCAACATCAATCTGTCAATAGCAATCTAACAAGGATAGTGTTATATACATATATCCGAATAAGTGGAAAACTTATGACAGTAATATTCTAAGAAAGGTCCTAGTAACTAAGAAAGATTACTCGAAAAACAATGGTTATTCGAAGTTGTGGGAAATTCAAATGGTTTTGGTCGTGGTATAGACAGTGATAAATAATTTTAATATAACTTCAATTGATAACTTAAGTGGAATAATAAATTTATTTGACGTCTATTACCTATTGCGGCAATGTGGTTTTGCAGTTGGTGATTTAATCACTTCACCGCGAAGTTAGTTTTCAAAATTTTTCTTTTTCTTTTCTAGGTTTTTTAATGATTTAAGTTAAATTTATTCATATTCAGCAGTACCTTAGAGTAATAAGACTAAAACGTGTGTTAAAGCTATTTTTATATGGACGCTGTTAAGCATTCGTGTGTTAACCCACAGAAAATCGGGTTTTGAGTTATGAATGCAGTTTTATTGTTTAGATCATAAGGTTTACGATAGTGAAATCCATTTTATTGAAAAAAAATCGCAGAATATTCTAGAGTCCAAAAATCGTTATTGCTTATTTTCTAAATTAAGATTTGTATTTATCGTTTATGTCATAAGTGCCTTACATTATTAATGCCAAAATCTAATGAGACCACAAAAAATAAGGCAATAATGTGTTATACTGCAGTTAACATAAAAATACGTATGTCGGATTGTGGTTTTAAACATAAATCCAAAATTGTTCGAGCGCGGGTAGCTGAGGGCGGTAAGGATTGCGCGGACTTGTTGACCACACCAACACAAGCTTTTTATTAATTTTTGACATAAATCTAATTAGATGTGTTAAGAAATTCATTAAATTCTTATTATAATGACGAAATGATGTAGTGGAAAGAAAAGTTTTGATCATTTCAGCTCTAAATTCAACGAAAAACAGTTTCGGCTAATCTAACCTCAAAACACATTTTGAGTTTGAGGTTAGATTACACACACACTTAAAGTGAGTTTTTAGAAAGTAGGCAATTTTAATTCGTAAGTGCTTGGATACTTTCATTTAAAACCATTTTATCCAGGTACGGCAAAGATAAAAAGGAGGGTTATAATTTTAAACGTGTTCATTTTTACATTTGCTTTTAGTTGGTGGACGCCAATGTCGGAGGTTATGGGTTCAACTCCCACACGACAAATATGAATTATATGAACGTATTAAATATTTAAAATTTAACCTATTAAATATTTAGAATTTCTTCATTTCTTTTCTTCATTATACCTTTTTTTTTGTTTTGTTTTCGCAGTAAATGCGTTACGCAATCGCTCGTGCCGGGAGAGCACGAGACGATATGTGGGACTCTCCTCCATGCCCCTACCCGGCCTAGCGCCCGGTAAAGGCTTGGAGGCCTACCCACTAAAACCCTGCGGCGTCCCGCAACACAGTGGTGGGGGTCGCGTGGCCCCTTACGGCTTCTTCCGCGACCCGAACCAGTGTGGGTCCGCGCTCGTGGGCGGACCTCGCCTATGCTCTGCGAGGGACGGAGCAACGGGGTGAGCCGTGACGCCCTGAACACCCCGCACGCCTGAGGGCCAAGTGCAATGCAGCTGCCGGTCTCCCGCTCCGACACCCGCTGGCCCACTTTTGGTGGGGAGAAGAACTGCCGCACCACTCGCCCGCGCCCGCGCTTCCGGCGTCTTCACGCCCCTCCCGCGAGGGAAGGGTGGAAGAGGCTCTCTCCTCCCCGAGCGTTTTTACGGAGGGGGTTGGGCACCCGATGGGGTGGGTGCCCCTACCTCCATGGGGTCCACCAGTGGTGGAGGGCGCCTCCCTTTCACCACCGGTGGGTCGCATCTGCGACTCCCCATGGCGTGGTCGGCCGGCCGCCCGAAGGCGGCGCACACCGAGCACGCTGGCTCCCGATTACAGGTGGCGGCTGTGTGACCTGGTGCTCCACACCTGAAGCACAAGCCGCTCCTGTCCTCCGCTGCAGGGCACTTGGGTCTCGTGTGCCCGGCCCCCATACACCTGTAGCACCGCAGGGGCCGGGGTCCAAGGACCCTAATCTCTGCAGTGCTCCATCCCACGCGGAGCTTCCCTCCACCATCCTCTAAGGCCTTCGCTGCTACAATCGGCAGCCTCATAAGGGTATGCCCAATTCCGCTTGGGGAGCGCCCAATTGGTTGCGCCTTAATGGCGCCTCTGGCACAGCTCGTCTTGGCCGACACCGCCTCGATCACCTCTTGTAAATCAACCGAGTCGTCCAGGCCTGAGACCCGCACATCCACTGTCCTCTCAGGCCTGCCAATCATCACGACATCTCCTAGTCGGCTCCTCAAGATTTCGGCGAGTGCGTCCGCCTTTGCACCATCTGTCTCCGGCACCTTAATGATGCGCGCCCCCGTCGCTGTGCTCGTCACCGTCACTCCGGATTCAATCCCAACCTCGGAGAGGGACACCACCGTCCTGGCCCTCTTTATAATGTGGGCATATGTCTCACCGCACTCCTCAGCTTCCGGCCGGATTGTTATTGTCACGGCCGTCGTTCGTGGTGGGATGAGCCTCCCTCGCCTCTTCTTCCTCTTGCCGTTCCGGCTTTCTGCCGAGATCGGCTCCACAGCCTTGACCGCCTTCTCAGCAGCACGCTCTCTGTTAGCGCGTTCCTTCTTTCTGCTCCCTGCCACCTTTCAGGGATTCTCCTGGGGGGGGGGGTAGGGGGCAGTGCATTCACCACTCTTCTACCGGAGCTGGGGCCTGGGACCGCCCCTTTTTCCGTGACCGTCCCCTGGTGCGATGGTTTGGAGGGTACGGCAAAGCGTTCCGCCATCGTCTTAAACTTCTCCTCCATTACCTGGTCGATCATCTGTCGCAAGTCCTCTTTTGTTGGCAGCTCTTCTCGTGGCCTGATTTCGGCTTTCATGTTCGCCATCTCCGTCTTCAAGCCGGCCATCTCCTTTCGAAGTTTACGGACTGCCTCTCTTAGGCGCCTATTCTCCTCTTCGAGTTCAAAATACTCGGGATCGTCCTCGAGGGCTCTGGCGGTAAATGCCCTAAAGTCGCTTAGCAAAGACACTTGTTCTCGGCCTATCTCTGCGATTTTTCTTCTCGAGTCCCCGGATAGTCCAGCGGCCTCGAGTTCGGTCTTTAGTCGCTCGTAAGTTTCACGTGCTTTCGCACGGTAACGTTTCAACTCATCCACCTGCTCTTCGTTGATCTGGCGGATATTCGCAGCCGTAGAGTCGTCATCCGTTTCGCACTCATCTCCGTTACTCTCCGGTCTGCACGCAACCGGGAACTTTAACGTCAGCGCCTTCACAGCTGGTTTTGCGAATGGCTGATGCTCCTCCTTAGGTTCCAACTTTTGGCGTTTGCGGTCTCGGGATTGCTCGGCGGTTGCCGGCGATCCTTGCGCCAAATCCCTTCTGGATTCCTCCATCGTTTCCGTCTCCATTTCGCAGCTGTTTTTGCCCGGACACAGTGCTTCGTCCTTTCTCCCTCCTTTTTTATTCATGTTTTTGTTTTTATTCTTTGACATCATTCTGAACCCACGAGAGCGGGGAGCAAATGGTCCACCCAGGCAGAGATCCCGCGATACCTGGGCAACCCTACTACACCTCGGGGGGCGGGAGGTACCCGAGGGGGGTCACTAACGGGTTGATGCACTCCACCAACCACCCGCGCACGGGCGCCCGACACCGCGTTACACCAGTGCCGCGCCTTCGAGGATTTTTTATAGTGGTTATCTCCACGCAGCCCCCACCGAAGTGGCGGCCCCCACTCCCTGCACCACGTACAGGGCTGCGGGTTGGCCAGAGCTGGTCTTTAGACCAGACACCGCCCCGACTTGCTCGCTAGCGCAAGCAGGACTCAAAGGCCCCTACGGGTGATTTTTTAAAGGGGTTGTCTTCCCCGCGGCTCCCACCAGAAGGTGGCGGCCCTCGGCCCTGCACTACGTACAGGGTTACGAGCTCCTGCGACGACACCAGGCGGAACTGGCATCGCCTAGGACTCCCCTGGCTCGGCTACCGCTACCCGGGATACTCAGGACGCCAGCCCAGCTCCCCTTGTTGGCCCGAAGGCCCCCCATGGGTGATTTATTAGAGGGGTTGTCTTCCCCGCGGCCCCCACCCGAAGATGGCGGCCCTCGGCCCTGCACTACGTACAGGGTTACGAGCTCCTTCGGCGACACCAGGACTGGCATTGCCTAAAACTCCCGTAGCTCGGCTACCGCTACCCGGGATACCCAGGACGCCAGCCGAGCTCACCCCTGCTGGTTTTGGTCCGCGCCGGCTAAGCCGGTGGCCCCCATATCTGGAGGCCCCCCAATCCGCCACCCGGGGGACCGCGCCCGATGGCAGTTCCAGCAACTGCACACGGGCTTCATTATACCTATATTATACCTTTATAATGAAGAAAAGAAATGGAAAAGTTTTATTTTGTTTTTTTTTTATTTAAGTAGAACGTAATGTTCTTAGGAGAAGTTTTAAGTTATAAAAGTAAGCAATAGAGCAAGAGAATAAGACTTACAGTTACTAATTATAATAGATTTGTACCATCTGATGTATACAAAAAAAGTATAATTATATTGATTTTATTTAATATAATTGAAATAATAATAAAAAATAAGTTAACATATTTCTTTAAAATTTTGAAATAATTGAAATAATATAAGTGTTTACTTATTGGATTTCTCATTTTAAGCAGTACTTATAATGTAAATCAAAGCATATTATAGCAATAAAACTTTAAATAAATAAGTACATTAAAATTTTAATATGCTAGAAGTTTATTTTATTACATTTTCTAAAAATGAGTACACTTATTCATTTTAAAATAACAAATCAGAATTTTGCATTAATGTGTTAAGGCACATAACACATGAATGCTAAATATAATAAACCCTTCAGCAATTTAAGCATCAACCATTTTTAAGCTCTTTTTATTTAAAAATTAATTTATTATAATATATAAAGTTATTTTATTAATCTACACATTTCAACAAAAAAAATGATGCCGCATAACATTATTTTTTTTCTTAACATAAGCGGAAAAAGAAGATTGTTCTCAAAAAAATTTAACAGCTGATTACTCAAAACTAGCTCGGTGTGGGTTAACACACGAATGCTTAACAGCGTCTTTATAATGTAACCTAACCTATATTCAAACATTTAGGCTTTGAGCAGAGCTTGTTACAAGTTATAGCGTAGCCTAATAACACCTGTGTAACTGGGACATAGTAGGAATATTTACGACTAACAGGGTTCTCTTAACTCATATTTCACACGGCAGGATGGGTAAGAAACTTGGGCCTATCACATTTTTTCTTCCTATAAATATCTAATATAATATTAAAGGGTTTTGTTTATCATTAAGTGCCCCAGATTACGTAAGTAATATTGAGAATTTGGTTGCGCCAGTATTAAATTCAAATCTCCCGCGTTACCTTTTTCTATGTTTTTGTAATTTTTATTAGTTTAGTCGACACTCCTAGGCTCACCTCCATTTACTCCATTTCCATTTCGCACATACCTTGCCTCGCATATGGAAGAGCGAGACGACTGCGCCATCTTTTGGTGGCAAATCTTACAGCAATGTGGCCAATATGCGGGTGAAAGAAAAAAGAGGACTGATGCGAGTGGAGTTTCGCAATATTGAATTGAACTAGACTATCCGCAAACCCCTACAACAAACTAGAATTTTATATGACGGTGTGTTCGTGTAACAATAAGTAAAAGCAAAGCTCAGGGACGACCCCGGCAGCCTCCAGCATCTCACACCACGTGGTAGTCAAGGTATTGTGTCCCCTTCATCTTCCTCTCATATATGTTGTCGACATTAAATTTCTCAAACCGCAATATAGTCCACTTATTTTGAATCGCCCGCACAACCATTTCCTGGTTCCTGCGAGCCGGATAGTTTTATTCAATAGGGTATAAAACACCTATATACCCAGCTGTTTTTATTAGAATCGGCCGCACACAAGGTTTTTTTAGGTTTAGGCTTAGGTATTCTACCGCGTGTAAGTATGTAGATATCTAACGCTCGGTTAGTCAATGGATCTATCGTGTTCATTTGTCAAACAGGATTTATAATGGTTACTTGCAAATGCGAGACACATAAACTGTGATTCGTTTCTCCCACATTTTGAGGTAAAGTTATCTTACTTCACAAGGCACCTATCATGCACCGAGATAATGTCTTGGATATACACCAAAGAAGGGGTATAATTACCCTGGTACTCCACGGTCGAGGCCTCTGTGCGTACATAAGATTAATCTCTCTGTGTATACAGGTATTATTTATGAGATGTGCTGCCATGTTGTACCGTGTAACCCCAAGGTAAACAAGATTACGTATGTGAAGGACCGTATGTGAAGGACCGTATGTACATATATGTACACCTATTCGCTGTGTTGATATGTTTACTTTGGCGTAAATATTAAAGATCGCTTAAAAGTAAAACAAGAAGTAATAAATCAGTGTACGTCGTCTACTAATGAGAAGTCTTTTTATTTTAACTTCAAAAGATCAAGTAAAATATTTGTAAAAAGATAAAACAATAGGATATCGAATTATTTAAGGCCATTTCACGATTCCTTTATTTTTTGTCTTTAAAATTGTAATAATTCACAATCCATACTTTAAGGTTATGGTTGGTTGATATTAATTGAGATAATCAACACTGCAAAAATAAATATGAATATCTCATTGTATGAAATTCACTGTTGATATGTAAAATGTGCCCGCTATGATGAAGGTTCGTCATTGTGAACCAAAAGCTAATTTGTCTCTCACAATAGTATCATCTGATTGATAATCTCGATCACCGGTAGTCTCTGGTCCCAGCGGTCCCGCGAAATAAAGCCCCACCCGTTTCGATTAAGCTACTAAATCAGACTGTCGACTCGCATAGATATAGGGGGTTAACTCCTGATTTCACGTGTCCCTGCCTCCTATCTCAGTGGACGGAAATTGCCAAGAAAAGATGGCCAAGCCTGCCTCTTTCTTATTTATTTTTATTTCCCGGAGCGACAGTATTCGGACGATGCGGTTTGTAAATTGTGTTTTAGTACGTCGTAAATTATGTTTCACCATTGTTTATGTGAATGGTAAGCAATCATTATATAGGTATATAGTTTCATGTGAGCATTAATCGTTGAATATATTGTTTATCGGGTAATTAAATTTGCTTTTTTAATCTTTTTGTGTAAGGTAGTATACCTTCAATGAAAATATTAAAATAGTAACATATAAAAGTGCTGTTTTAATTTATAGTTTGTTGCGATATGAGTAGCAGCAAACATTGAAAATTTTAAATATAAATTTATTAAACTCTTATTTCTTTGAACAATAGACAGTTTAAAAGATAATCTCCAATTCTCCAATATAAGTAATTAATTATAGTTAAATTTCCTTTTCTTTTATCATTATTTTTTACAATAAGCTTAAAGGTCAGATTGTGTTCGATATGTGGATGTTACTTCTATTATAATCGAAGACATTAGCGCGAAAGAAAATACTTTAATGGTAAAATTACCTATTTCCATTTTTAGCAAAATGTCTTCAATCTTTTCAGCTAGGCGTAAGTAAAAATAATATATTATAATAATATTATTTCTTATAATTACACTAAGTAGTTTTAGCCCAAAGTAAGCACTGTGTTATGGATATTAGGATAACGGATCGACATACATATACGATACATAGATATGTAATATTCACAGAAATATATATAAATACCTATGACTCAGGTATAAACGCTCGTATTCATCACACTTTATAAAATACAAGAACATAATTTACAATACAAAATAGTTCTTAATGTATGTAATGTTTTAGATAACCTTCGTGGTCGAGTGGTTTCTATACATCGAGATGTTTCTATACTGGTTTTCATGGTGTCGCTGCTCCGATGTCCCCGGTTCGATTCCAGACCTTATCAATATTGGAAACGGACTTTACTAGGTTGGCTCGGCTCTGGGTATTGTGATACCGTCGTTGTTTCTGATTTCCATAACACAAATACCTTAGCTTTTTGTCTTGGTTTCAAAATAATGTATACGATGTTGTTCAATATATCAGGAGAACTTGAATAAATCGTATGCAAGTTAGCAAGTTGAACCCTGTTAAATAAACTTAAACATTGTTATAAAAGAATTTTATTTTTACATGTTGCGTAATTTGATTTTAAACAGGTACATGCTAGCACTTAACCGTTAAAATAATAATACTCTCTGGGATATTGAATGTCAAAATAGCGTAAAATTAAAGCACGTTTAATATATTTCATGCCGTTTTAATCTGGTTTTGATGTATTTATAACTGTTTAAACATTAATTTTGTTTGCAGTCAACAAGCGTGGTCTCATTGATGCGAGGTTGCCGCAAAGCGGTTGTCAGTGTTTCGAAACAGCGCCTGGTCGGTATGGCTGAGCAATTCATTAATAATATACTAGAAATTAGAATAAATTAGATACGTGTATAATATTATGTGTCTAGCCTTACATTACTTTAACATTTGCGATATTGCACTGCGTTCATATAAAGTATGTAGATATACAGTTTCGGAATGTATTTAAAGTTCTGTTTATCTGTTTCTGCCCTTTTCTTTTTCTGTATCCTTATCATTAAGAAAAATGTATAAGTTAGTTTTGATCCTGCACTGAATGTTCTTCTAAATTATTTAAAATGACCATTCAAATTTAATCTTAAGTAAATGCCTCAACAGGTTTTCAAAGCGTACTGCTCATTGCAAAAATAGCAAAGTTTATTTTATAAAACCATTAAAAACCATGTGTACAAGTCTCTAATATAGTAAAACATCCACATATAAACATACGTATTATTGGAGACTGGCAGATTGAATTATTAATTTTATACAAATTATGCAAAGCAGAGAGAACTTTGTTTTCAACCAAAAGCAGTTGACATGTTTTCATAAGAAACAAATCTAATCTTCAAGTTAAAAATTATATTTATGTTAAAATGACAACGGCGCTAAAACAGTAAAATTTCATTTCAGATTTGTTCATAATAATACTCGTTAGATGGTCATTAAAGATTTTACAAATATTTGAAATTATAGGCTTTAGAAATATTTATATTCATATCTTGTAGTAGGTACATATACGAAACAGGAAAATAGAAGTTGTTTTTTTTATTAAGTTATGGTCTCTAGTCCTTGTATAAATTCTAAATCATTCGCTTACCATTCTATAAAAACAACAAATACAAAGAATTTTTTTGTAATAAAATACTTTATAATCTTTCTTTAATCATTATAGTATTCAACTGTTTCAATTTAAAAATGTTACCTTTTTTATGAAACATTGAAAAGAATTGTAAAAGGGGACGTTATGAATCGTTTAGCATGAATATTTAATTTCTGCAATTTCTTAAGACCATTCTTTTTATTTTCACGAGCTGACAGTGAAAAGGAATTTAATTGTGCTGAAATAATCTACAACGTTTACTGTGTAGAACCCAAGCTAAAAGGATTAAGCTTAGAAGAAGTCGACTTGGGCTGTTTACGACTTCACATTAATAGATGCTTAGATGCTAGACGTCGACAAGCACTTAGAGATAATATGTAAATATAACTACGTTTTGTTTCTTTTCATTTGGATGCCACTTGAGATTACCTTTTATCTTATTCGGAGCAATAAATCGTCTGCCATGTTGTATATTTACGTTTTATTTTGGTTCCGTTAAGAGAGTTTAGAGTGCCATTCTGAGTTGCTAAATTAAGCTAATATGAACTTTAATGTTTCTAAACATAATTTTATTTAGACTTCTACTTTTTGAAATGCTTTTTAGAACCATTTTTCAACCACAATATAACTAATACAAACGATCAAGTCATGCCTATAGAATAAATACCTTTACTTTGACGACTAAGTAAGACTAAGTAAGACGACTATTCTAAAATTTAATATTGAGATCACGTATCATTTCGATTTAATAAAGAGGCGTGTATTACTCTCAATCTTGTTATTCCAAGAGAATATTTATTCACAGCTGATAGCAGCAATGGAAGCATGGGTTTCGAAACTTTATTTCAGAGTAAATAGTAAGA
Organism: Calamotropha paludella; assembly: GCA_927399485.1. Lineage (NCBI taxonomy): Eukaryota > Metazoa > Arthropoda > Insecta > Lepidoptera > Crambidae > Calamotropha > Calamotropha paludella. Next base: position 11,097,353 of record OV656815.1, on the reverse strand, counting down.
TTTACATATCTTGATTATCAGTGGTGTTTACGGCATATGGTTCGTTAATAATATATTCCCTTTAGTTATTAATATATGGTTTATATTACGTGGAGCCCTCTTAAGATTTAGATCTTCGTTATCATTAGTAAGCACTTAATCTAAATCTAGTGTATAAGGGGGAGAAACTCCGACATTGATACATTAAATTATTTCTTAGGGTCATTTCACTTTTTTTTAAATAAAAAAAAGCTTTTTTATCTGGTGCAATATTCGAGTTACAGTTATTTATTTAAATAAATTGATGTGCGCGTGTGGTATAGCGAACAGAGTTAGTTAATCGCCATAGATACAGGTTTGGTACACAGAGACTCATAAGCCGTAATACAGCTCGTTTGACCGGTAGGCCTCGTCTCACTTATAACAATCGTTGTACCCGATAATGATCACAGTATAATAGGATATAGTGGAGGAGAACAATATCTATAGACCATACAGTATAAAATAAAAATAACATATACTTGTACTGTATTCGCTTCTGCGTTGACTTGTACTTCTCCTCGTATTGGGGTGTAATGAGATATATTACTCAAACTGTAACATCTCTATAAATATACTAGCTGAACCGGCCACGCCTTGCTGTGCCGACTGCAGCGTCATCTGCCGGACTGATTTGTGAATCTAAACCATTCTCAGATCCCCTTGAACACACACAAAAAAAATCATTCAAATCGGTCCAGCCGTTTAGGAGGAGTTCAGTGACATACACAGTCACAGAAGAATTATATATATAAAGATAGCGTATGACTGGTGTGACTAAGTAGTTATTTTAATACAAACCATCAAATTAAAACCTTATGCGTCTGGTACGCTTAATATATCTAAATCTATCTTGATATATCTTTATTTATAGACTAAAACTTAAACCTCGTAGATATATTTATTTCTAAAAAAATAGTCGTATTTCGTTACTTAAATTATACACTTAGGTTACAGCGAATTACGTAGCGCGCTTCTATGGAAACCGATGACATCGCGGCAACCCAGTTTTATTCCATGATTTGTGCAATATGACGGAATAGCCAACGCTGCATAACGTGAGGTCGCCTCGTGCAACGTCTTCGCCCCCCGCGCGTCTTCGACGCCGCGTGCCTTCCTTCACCTCACTTTGATACTTACATCGATCGGGTCAATAGTTATAGGAAAATTATTGTAATTTTATTATAATTAAATTTGTTAAAAATCATTTCGGTTTTTTTTAAATCCAGCGGTTGCGACCTTCGTATTTGGCGCAGTCGGTAGGATATTCGCGGGTGGTTTCGCGCTTCATAAACGAAGATTTCCGTTCTTACGCACGAGCCGCCCGAGTGGCTTTTAAGTCGCGCTTCGAATATCTGGACCTGAAGGAGCAGCCGGGAGAGTATCCAGCAATCGATTCGCAGAAAGGGCTGAAATGTATTTGTGAGTACGCTAAAAGAATTGTCTTTGTGTTGCTCTGTGCTAGTCCCATAAGATATATATTAATTTGTTATAGTTTTCAAGATTTTCCGTCAAGGGAAAATTTCCAGCGAGTCTGTATCGCAACAGTCTCGCCGACGACTATTAGATTCACGTTGATTTAGTGTAGATAAAATAGATTCGTTAGATAGTTTAAATATCAGTGAAGATAACATCTTAGAGAACCAACCTGAAATGGCACAACCGCATTTTGATCCGGATGTAATTTTCAAGGCCTTACGCCTGGTTCCCGATTTTGACGGGAACCCGAACATTTTAACTCGATTTGTAAGACTCTGTGACCAATTGGTACAGGCATATACAGTTCTTGAAGGCCCAGGAGCCGAATTAAATAATCTCTCACTTTTAAATGGAATTTTAAATAAAATTACGGGTAATGCAGCCAGGACTATTAATTCAAATGGTATACCTGCGAACTGGCTTGGTATTAGAACTGTGCTTATTAACAACTTCTCAGATCAAAGGGATGAGACAGCCCTCTATAACGACTTGTCATTACAAACTCAGGGTAATAGCACCGCACAAGAATTTTATGATAAGTGTCAGACTCTTTTTAGTACTCTAATGACGTACATTACTTTACACGAGAACATTCCTACAACCATAGAATCCAAGCGTGATTTGTATAGAAAGTTGACCTTGCAAGCTTTTGTTAGGGGTTTGAAAGAACCCCTCGGTTCTCGAATCCGCTGTATGCGACCGGATAGTATAGAAAGGGCTTTAGAATATGTTCAAGAAGAATTGAACATCATGTATCTCGTGCAAAGGAATGAGGGTTCCCACAGGAACCATAACCCTTCCACTTCTAACAAAATTCCATCGAGTTCATTTACTAACCCAATAATGTCTATGCCTAAACCGTTTGTCTTACCACCATTTCCACAGCAAGCTTCTCACTGGCAACGTCCTATGACACAACCGCCGTTCCAATTCAGACCTAATAACGCGCAGTTTCATAATAATAATCGTATGCCAACCCGTACGCAACAAATGTTTAGAGCACCGCCGCAAAATTATAACGCTAATAGTAATATGTTCCGCTTTGCTCCTAGAAATAATTTTTCAAATAATTATACTCCGAAACCTATGAGCGGTATAAGTCATTTTGTTCCAAAACCAATGCCGTTATCAGGTCATGATTGGCGTAAGTATGGAAATCCGCCTCCAGGTAATTATCTTAAGACCAGGGATGTAAATGTTAATGATTGTTGGGCTTACGACAATAATTATCACTATTATCACTGTACCACTCCGTACGAGTATGACGTTTACAATGACTACGGACAGAACTACGACGTTTGCTACGGCACCGGTGACTCGATAGGCTACGGAATTGATAACGGTCAATGCTACGATAATGAGCCATTGTCGTGTAATGAACAATTAGAGCAATCTCAACAGACAGACTTTGACACGGCTAATGAGGATTTTCAGAAGGCCTCTACTTCAAAAAAGTTAGGATAGAATTGAACTTACAAACTCAGCGACAAATACCCTACATCCGTATAAAAAACCCGCCGCTTAACCCTCTCATAGATACTGGTGCTAATCAATCTTTTATTAGCCCTGAAACAGTGCAAAGATATTTTTCTCATTTAGAAATGACTTATGAACCTTTTGAAGTTACGAACGTCCACGCTACGAGTAGGAATAGTCATTCGATAACGATACCGTGCTTCCCAGAATTTAACCAGCCGGTCGGAATTAAATTATTTATATATAAATTTCACGATCATTTCGATGGACTTATCGGTCTTGATATATATTATCCCAGCAAATTCGACACAATTAGTTAAAATTCCAATTAATTCAGCCGACGGTGAAGTTTTAGTTCCGCAGCAGATTTTATGTAACTGTATTGTCCACGAATGTTTAACAACGGTAAAAGATAGTCACGGTTTCGTTGAGATTAGAAATCCAAGTAACAACGACGTAATATTTTCATTAGACCGGGCCGCACAAGCTAATATATTTAATATCGAGTGCAAGCGAACCGAACGTTATCACGCACGCGTAAGTGAAGTTTTATCTCGTCTTAGAACCGATCACATGAATGATGAGGAAAAAGCGAATATTATATCTCTTTGTACAAAATACGCTGATGTCTTTTATCTTGATGGTGAGCCTTTGACGTTTACTAATAAAGTAAAGCATTCAATTCGAACCACAGACGAAATTCCTGTTCATACAAAGAGTTATAGATATCCGTTTATTCACCGAAAAGAAGTTAACGATCAAATACATAAAATGTTAGACCAGGGTATTATCCGTCCTTCTGACTCAGCTTGGAGTTCACCAATCTGGGTCGTACCTAAGAAAGCCGACGCGTCGGGCAAGCAGAAATGGCGAATAGTGGTCGATTTTAGGAAACTAAATGAGAAAACTATCGATGACAAGTACCCCATACCCAACATCACAGATGTCCTCGACAAGCTGGGGAAGTGCCAGTACTTCACCACGCTTGACCTCGCGTCAGGTTTCTATCAGTGCGAGATGAACCCGGACGATATACCCAAGACAGCATTCAACGTTGAACATGGTCATTATGAGTTTTTGAGGATGCCTATGGGACTTAAGAACTCACCATCTACCTTTCAAAGGGTGATGGATAATGTGCTCAGAGGTCTCCAGAACAGCATTTGCCTAGTATACCTTGATGACATCGTAGTGTTCAGTACATCCCTGCAGGAGCACATAAATAACCTAGAAAAAGTATTCCAGAGACTTAGGGAATCCAACTTTAAAGTCCAGATGGATAAGTCTGAGTTCCTTAAGCTCGAGACCGCTTATTTAGGGCATATAATTAGTAGGGAAGGAATCAAACCGAACCCAGATAAAATCACAGCCATCCAGAACTACCCTATCCCAAAAACCCCTAAGGAAATAAAGCAATTTTTAGGACTCATCGGGTACTATAGAAAGTTTATTCCTGATTTCGCCCGTATTACCAAACCGCTAACTTCATGCTTGAAAAAAGGTAAAAAGGTAACCCTTAACTCTGAATACGTTGACTGTTTTCAAAAATGTAAGACCTTGCTGACTAACGATCCCGTATTACAGTACCCAGACTTCACCAGGGAATTAATTTTAACTACTGACGCTTCCAATGTGGCGATTGGAGCTATTTTATCTCAGGGCACAGTAGGTTCAGATAAACATATCTCGTACGCTTCACGTACGTTGAACGATAGCGAACAAAATTATAGTACTATAGAAAAAGAATTACTTGCTATCGTTTGGGCAACAAAATATTTCCGTCCATATTTATATGGCCGTAAATTTAAAATTTTAACCGATCATAAGCCACTCCAGTGGGTTATGAGTCTCAAAGAACCCAATACACGCCTAACACGCTGGCGCTTAAAATTAAGTGAATTCGACTTTACGGTAATTTACAAAAAAGGCAAATATAACACAAATGCTGATGCCTTATCTCGAGTCGAAATTTGTAATGAGGAAACTAGCTCCATTGCTGTAAACCCGTCCGAACGACCCCCATCTTTGACAGAATCCGATACAGCCACTGCTCACACTTACCAAGAGAACCCTATACTAGAAATCCCCATAACAGACGAACCATTTAATAAATTTCATCGACAGATACACTTGACTTTAGTAGGTGACATAAAAAAGAGACCCACAGTTACTAAGCCATTTGAGACACACACTCGGACCTCAATACAGCTATCACAAGGTAACCTAGAGGAAGACTTAGTCAACGCCATTAAAGAGTATGTCAATCCCAAGGTCAAAACTGCACTCCTCATAACCCCCATTCTTGACATGTATACTATTATACCAATTTTGCAAGAAAAATTTAGAAGCTCTACAATGAATTTAGTGCTTGCCAAGACCGAATTAGAAAATGTCAAGGAATACTTACGACAGCAAGATATAATTCGTCACTACCACGATGGTAAAACTAACCATAGGGGTATTAACGAATGTTATCTGGCCTTGTCGCGTAAGTATTACTGGCCGAAAATGAGGGAGCATATCACTAAATTCATCAATGATTGTACAGTGTGCGGTCAAGCGAAATATGACCGCAACCCTATTAGACAAGCATTTAATGTTGTACCGCCACCTACAAAACCGTTTGAGATATTACATATGGATCTGTTTACAGCTGAAAACGAAAAATACCTAACCTTCATTGACGTTTTTTCTAAATACGCGCAAGCTTACCATTTGAGAGATGGTACAGCACTCAGCATCATTCAGGCTCTATTAACATTCTCAACACATCATGGACTACCATTAACTATAGTTACAGATCAGGGCACCAAGTTTACTAACCAGATGTTTTCAGAACTCACTAAATTGCACAAAATCACACACCATAAAACCCTCGCACATTCACCAAACGATAATGGGAATATCGAACTCTTTCATTCCACTCTTTTGGAACATTTACGCACATTACGCTTGCAGCAGCGAAAAGAACCCGTAGTTAACCTTATGCCCTATGCAATATTAGCCTATAACAGTTCGATTCACAGTTTCACTAAATGCAGACCCTTAGATTTGATACTGGGCCACTGTGATCCTCGGGACCCTTGTGACATTGATCTAAATGAATTATTATTACAACAATATATACAAAATCATCGAAAGCAAATGCAATCTGTCTATGACATAATTAACGAGACCGCACTTATAAATCGCACATCTCTTATTGAAAATCGAAACAAGGGCCGTGAACCAGAAGCCGAATATCAACCTGGTCAGCAAATATTCGTTAGTAATCCATTAGCTTCCCGCCAGAAACTAGCGTCGCGTTACACTCAAGATAAAGTTTTAGCCGACCTCCCTATTCACATTTATACATCTAAAAAACGAGGTCCGGTTGCTAAATCTAGTTGAAACGCGTACCTAAAACTAATAAATTGTTACAGGACGATCCTCATGCTTCTACCGATGATTCATTCTCAAGAAATAAAACTTGAGAGTCTGGACAATGGACCGGGAATCCTACCATTTAAGTTAGGACCCATGGCGCTTATCTCCCATGATCATTCATTTCTTCAATCCATAGATCTGCATGATTTAGAAATTAATATACAACTAGTTTACAATCAACTTGAAACGATCAAATCGCAACTACGTGGTAAAGATACAAAATTTTTATACGAATCTCAGTTAAATTACCTTAAAAATAAATTAGACAAAACTTCATCTGAGTTAAGAAATCTACAGCCAAACCGTCACAAACGCGGCATTGTAGACGGCTTAGGTTCCATTATAAAAAGTATAAGCGGGAACTTAGATCACACAGATGCTTTGAAATACGATCATGCCATTTCAATCCTAGAGCATAATCAAGATAAATTAGTTCATGAATTAGATAGTCGTATTAGTCTTAATAAAGAGTGGATGACCCATCATACTCAAATTTTATCTCAAATTATAGATAATCAATCTAAGATAAATAACACTATTCAACTCATCTTAAAAAGTAGTAATTTCGGCGAAGACATCTATATAAGATTAACTAAATTAAATCAGCTACTTACTATTACCGGCGAAAATATAGACGATCTTTTATTAGAATTGCGTAGAATAGAAAATATAATAGCTTTCACCTGCTCCTCTAGCGCTCATCATTCCATGTTAGGTATAGATAGTTTAAGTAGTATAGTAGCGAAACTTAGAACGCTTTATAATAAAGAACAAATATTAGACATAGAATTGCGTGAATATTATGACGTAATTTTACCTAATTCGTATTACTCAGGGACCCGTTTAGTGTTAGTTTTAAAATTTCCAATAGTCGTTAGCGATAGGTACAATCTTTATAAGTTATCTTTATTACCTAACAAGAATAATCAGATCATTATACCGCCATCTCCGTACATAGCAACCAATGACGAAACTTTTGTGTACATAGAGGCTGAATGCCCGAAGTTGAAAGCCTATTATCTCTGCGAAGAGAAATTCAATCGACAGGTCCAATCGCAACCAGACTGCATCCGGAAGCTGTTAACGGAGCAAACAGTGGATGCATCGTGCAAGAAGTTGTCCATCATCTTATCCAGGGAAGCTATGGAGAAGCTAGATGACAAGTACTACACCATTGTACTACCCGAGCCAACCAAAGTACAACTATATTGCGGCAGCAACGAAGATTACACCGTATTGAAGGGAAGCTATCTCACAACCATACCACGGCACTGTCATCTACGGACTCGGAGATTCACTATCATGAACGAAGAGAATCGCCTCACCGGTCAGCCCATCAAGATTACACAACTTACCAACGAGACTGCATCCCCAGCCTCCGCACTTCATCTAAACACAATCAACCTCACAGAGCTACACCGAAGCGAAGATAAGATTTCATCTCAGCCACCTATTCAACACGATGACGTAACGGACAGTACCCTGTACCACACAACTCTGTCATTTTATATACTTGCATCCGGCGCAGCATTGCTTACTGGAGGTTTGCTCTGGCGACGCTACATTTCATCCCAATCTAAGAAGAAATCATCCACCGCAGCTGAAGTTGCTACAGATGACATATATTCGGAGATAAATCACCCCACCAAGATTCAGAAACAACTACCAGCAACTTTTTCACTTAACGTCATGAAATAGTTGCTGCTCTGAGGATGGAGGAATAACGTAGCGCGCTTCTATGGAAACCGATGACATCGCGGCAACCTAGTTTTATTCCACGATTTGTGCAATATGACGGAATAGCCAACGCTGCACAACGTGAGGTCGCCTCGTGCAACGTCTTCGCCCCCCGCGCGTCTTCGACGCCGCGTGCCTTCCTTCGCCTCACTTTGATACTTACATCGATCGGGTCAATAGTTATAGGAAAATTATTGTAATTTTATTATAATTAAATTTGTTAAAAATCATTTCCGTTTTTTTTTAATCCATCGGTTGCGACCTTCGTATTTAGCGTTGCTCGTTGTTTACGTTGTATATTATTAATGTTTTATAAACATGTAAGCTTCAGGAGAAGACGACATGTTATTTTATATTTCGTAAAGAGATGATTTAAGTGGAATATGAAACATTCTGCGAATTTCAAAAGAAAAGTAGTCATGTGCGTCGCCGCGTATCTCGTAAGTGGTTAGAAATAGAGGAAATTGCTGCAAAACGTGTATCAAAAAATTTTTGCGTTTTCTTTAACCATTTATATGATACATGATCAAGGGGAGTACCCGGAAACATGTTTGTTTCCCGATGTTTACCCATTTTCGAAAAATAAGTATCTTTTGAAATACAAAATTTTAAGGCTTATTTAACAAAATTAGTAGTCGGTAGATAACCACGTTGCAAGGACTATGAAATGAAACCGAGTCTCAGTATAGATATTTAAAAGATACAACACCAGTCGAGATTAAATCATAACTGATTTATTTCAACAATCTCAATATATAATTTTATTTATTTTTGATATCGCACGACTCTGAAGTATTAACAAGGTCGAGGAAAATCAAATGAATAATATAACATTTAGAACTTTTTTCATTTTTATGCAAATTTTATGTATATGATAAGCCTCATATATGATAAGACTATAATTATTACATGAAAAACGCTCACGCGAAACAGAATTCAGTTGCCTGTTTTATTTACACAAAGTTTCCTTAACAGGCTAAAGAGCGAATGAACCATTAGCAATCACGTAGGATAAACGCGTTTTAGTAGATAAATAAACACAATCAGTTACTTTTGTATTACAGCACTCTATTTTATACGAGTATAAAAAGTTCCCGTTTCAATGAACTTTTTATCGCTCGTCAATATTTAGGTCGCCGCTGTGGCTATCTGATGTTCTATCTCCAACGATGCACCGTTAAAAGCTTTGCAGTAATATTATTGATTGCAATAATATAATTGTGTATTGGTGACTTAATTCCTGTAGAGAGAGGAATAGTCTCAGTGAGTGAGTAAATCACCAGTGCAAGCAGTATTTATAAAAAAGGAGAATGTATAAGTCACACTAAAAAATCGCCTGAACTGGCCACTTACATACAATAGGTATTTCAAAAGTAGTTCCAAAATTGTAAATGGAACGCTTTGGCTGTAGAATACGTTTGTTTTCTACATCACCATGGATTTTCTACGATTTTTAGTCCTTACTATTTGACAACTCAGCACAGTCACAGTTTTCAAGCAACTTTTGAAGTAGCTACTATGCAAGAATTGCTATTTGTAGTTGGTATGCTGAATTCTAGCACAAGCGTGGCAATCTTAGTGATAATATCGTACTGCGCACCTGTCCACTCCTGTGAACACCAAAAAAATCGATGCCGTACGCTGTTTATCGAAACAGACACACATGTGATCTTTCATGAGATTCAGTTACCCTTACATTCAGGCATGAGTTAACAGTAACAGGTGTCGCATTATGAATTCATTGCCACCCCAAAACGAAAACATCTCAAATTAATCCCAAAACAAAGCAACAATTGAGCGTATGGGTCTTTCGAGATGAGCGGTAAGAGTAAGACGCGTGGGCCAAGTGCTATAGCCGATGCTTACTCCTTTTTTTCATCAAACTGAAATAGAATAGGTAATAAAAAATTGGTTTATTCTTATGAAAACTCATTAACGCAAAAGTAAAATATGCATTTTGTGTTAATAATTTGTGTTGATAATTATGCTTTAACATTAATATTCAATGTCAAAACTACAATATAGTAATTAATGTCTTTACTTAGCTAGCTAAAAAAAGTTTTCGGAAACAAATTAAATATTATCAGCATTTATACAAACTAAAAAGGTTCTAAAATTAAGTAAAATGTTGTAGGGAGGTACAATGCACAAAAGATAGTTCACGCTACCGAGTGAGCATATTTCACTATTAGCGGGTAAGTTTATTCTAAATAAGGTAATTGAAATTTGATTGAAATAGTTACTGCTATGAATAAACTGGCTACATGGCTAAATTCCACCTACGCTGCGACGGATATTTATAAAAAAGAACAAGCAACAAGCTACAAAAAGCGATGTAATCGGAACAAACTGTCCTCATATTTTAGTTTAAATTTTCGGAGTTTGCGTGGACATGAATTATCTGTCGCTACTTTTTTGCTCTCGACAAAACGGAGAGGCTAGAGATGTTACCAAAATGTTGTTTAACATAAAAAGATTTAAATTATCATGCAACTATATCAACTAGCGAATGAGTTGAATAACATTTATGTAAAACGCAGTTGATTTTCAAGTACGTGTTGACTGAAATGTGTGAAGGGAAAAACTTACCTACTCATCAATATATTTAAAATAGATAATAATATTTATTTTCTTAAAACAAATCAATAACATAATTTAAAATCGAATTTTCACATAGAGGAAGAAGTCAAGGGGACAAAACAAATTATCATAATTAATTTTTCTATAATAACTATAGTTACTCGTACTTAACAACGGATTGGTTAAATATTAGTTCATTGGCCCGGTATGTTCATACTGCCCTCCTTTCCACTATTTTCGAATAGTAGTTGTAGTAAATTAATTAAAGTAGTTACGGTTTAATTTGCTACGGCAACAAGATCTAGACCACAACACTAGAAAACTAAGCTGACACCATTTGACTTTAGTCAGGATTCTCTGTATTCACAACCTAACAAAGTACTTCCTTGAATGGGCCGAATTACTTGAACATACCAACTGTCTACTTGAGATACGATTATATATATAGTTTCTCAAGCTAGTGAAACCTGATTTAGCATAATTAAACGATAGCACTGTTTTGTTTCTTTGGCTTTGATATAAACGAAACTATAAGCATTTAACCTTTAAAGTTGGACTTCCAACTTCCACTAGTCGGCGAGACATCATAAAAGAAGAAACTATAATTTGCATGGGGACAATCAATTATTAGTTTTGATACGATGGAGGAATTGCAACACATGCAGCGATTACCGTTTAGCTTCTTTATTTAATTTAGCACTCGAATATACATTTAGGTAAGGTTTTTATACGCGTTCAATATTCACATCGCCAGCGTCGACGTTATCCGACTTTTTATCAGCACCATGCACCGTTGAAAGCTGAACGATAATGTCGGTATTATCATCGTGAAGTTATCGCCCGTTTTCATTGTAAATTATTTGTACATATACATTTTTTTATGCACTTCTCAGCATTTTACTGACAAAACAAAATTAAAATATAAAATATTTCAGTTTAAAATATTTAAGTACTACAAAGAACGTCACGTCCACTCTTTGGAATAAAATACTTTATACTGAACTCCGTAAAATTTTATTCGTGTTCATTTAACGCTGCTGTTACGATTTCTTTGCTAGGGCCATTTTATTATTATTTTAATATTTAGGATGGGTTAGCACTTGATTCCAATCAAGCCCGGGGGCTAAGACAGAATCCACGATTCACCCTGGCTTTGAAAATGGAGGGGTCATAAGTTCTCGGAAATACAGATGTATGCACTGGATGACGTAAAATTATGAAACATTTGCGTAATATTTAAGTGGGCATATTTTTAAGAACTGACAGTATCGACATTTTTTCTGATTTTTTCTGTTACTATATTTTTTTCAGCAGTTTTAAAATTACTGTTGACATCGTAGTTCTGGTAGTTACTTCCAAATCTATGCCTACGGCTATAAACCAATACTTGTATGTATTATATCTATGATAGTAGGCTTGTGATGAGTTCAAACATGAACTAAGGAATTGGATAAAAGAGTTTTAATATTAGCGATTTAAATTCAACATTAATTAAAGCTTCTAAATTCTATCCAAATAACGTTGCCTCAACAAGAAATTTAAGAAAAATAACAATATGGTTTGCTTCTTAAAAGTATTACGATTCTAATACAACTCTTGCAGCAGAACTTGTCAGAAACAGAATTACAGGTGCACACGAAACTCCTGTAATTTCTCAGAGCTAGTGAATTGTTAAATCGGACGAAACCCGAAAGCACTAAAAGCTTATGCCAGTTTTATGTCGGACGCCTCAGTTTTATAACTCTTCCCCTCTCACGTCTCCTTACATTTGTCAGATGAAAAATATAGCATTACTGACTGCGCCGCACGTTATCTAAATGTGATACAGAATTGATTTCGACATGCTGTTTAATGTTTAATTTAAATTAGTTCATAAGTTCGCAAAGTTATTGTTCTAAAACTAACTTTGTCATTCAACGTAGGAGGATGTCTGAGTGCTAGATTTTAAATGTGTAAGCTTTACAATTTAGTTAAGGGTAATATTTATATGCAAGACTTATCAGACACTACTGAAATAAGATCTGAATTTAAAATCTTAACTCAATTCTATCGTTCTTGTATTTCAAATAAGGCCTATCAACCCTTATAAGTTTATTCTTGCAAGGGTTTAAGTAGTTTAACCCCTATCGCATACCAAGCTATATATGGACGCAAAAGTTATAGCGACAAACGTTATTATTATTAAGAATCCTACGAAAAATAATACAGATTTGTCCTAAACGCATGCGAAGCCATATATGGACTCTCATTACCAGTTTGTATGCTAAGCCATATATGGTGTCGTATAATAACTTCAAATAATAATAATAAATTCAATTAGATTTTATTCTGAACCTTAATAAAACACAGTGAAGTAAAACAATTTTTATACCACCTCTTTCATAATTAATGATAAGGGTTTAAAATATTATAAATTTAACTAGAAAATATACCAGAAAATATCGACTTAGCTCACAAGTTATTCTCACGCCAGACTTGAACCCGCAACATTTATAAGAACGGTCTACCGGTCTCCTAGTTAAGCTACCGAGCCTTGTGAGTACTCGTCAATTTTTTTTTGTACTTTTACGTTTTTTTTAGTTGTTGTATAAACCTGGTGTTTCAACCAGAAAATCATACAACTGCGAAATTATTACCTAGAAAGTCCACAAAAAATATTTTAATCAATACAATCTGTGATTTTCTAAGCTTACACATACAAATCTTATTAAGTTATTTACTTGCTAGACACACCTTGATGATTGTTTCTTTATCTATATTTCGGGGGGGAACGTCAGGATTTTGGTCCGAACCTTCCGATATCATATGGGCAGAGTATAAATCGTGCACTGAGAAGATGTTGTAATTTTTGGACACAGTATTAAGAACCACGTAACAAACTTATTATAATAAGGCACTTAGCGAAACGTAGGACAGTTTCATGACGACGTCTTCACTTGATGGTGACTCGATCGAAAGTGAATCGGAGCTCGCACGTTGACAAAATCACGACTCTGTCGAAGCGCGGGAAATCGTAGTTTCTTATGTTCGCCGGCTAGAGGGCGCGCTTGCGTTTCGCTTAGTATCCGTACTCATGACCGGATACGACATCGTAGTTTCTTATGTTCGCCGGCTAGAGGGCGCGCTTGCGTTTCGTTTAGTGTCCGTACTCATGACCGGATCCGACATATATATTATTAAAGATTTTGACTACATTTTCTCTATTTTATTCTTTGTTTGACAAAGATAATTTATAAAGCGAAGATCCTGTGCTGCCCGTATCCAATGATTTCACTACATTTTGTCAGGCCATCCTGTGGGGGGCCCACGGAATGTCGTCCTGTTCGCGGTCGCCACCTTTTCGCCCAACAGCTGTCGGTTCTTCTCGCTATGTGTTTCGCTCACTGCCACTTCAGCTGAACAACTTTCGAAAAATGTCGAGCAATTACTTTAGTTCTCCTTCGGATCTCTATATTAATGATTCTTGCAGGAAAAATAGATCTTCAATACCCTCTAGGAGACCACCAAGCCTTCTTTTGAAACCCATTGATTACGACCACACTTCACTCCCGTATGTCGTATACATTTTTCAATGGTATCAAAGATGATCTATGACGTTGACTGATTGACTTTTTAATCTTTCCGAATGCTGCCATTCGACCTGGATTCGATGAGAGATCTCTTTCTCCAAATTGGACTTAATTAGTTTAGATGTATATTAGACATACGTATAACTAAGTCCTTTCATTAACATACAATGAAATATATGTGTTACAATTATTTTACTTAATGAAAGTGTTTAAAAAATTATTAAAGTAGAATAAATACTTTTGCGAACTGAATCATAGCATAAATTTACGAGGGAGCAATGAATTGAAAGCCGAGATTATTTTGTTTTATGGTATTAAACAAAGAGAAAACCGTTGTCGGTGATATGCAAATTAAGAACATATTACATCCAGTGTTTTGGTCATTAAAAAAATAGACTGTTAAAATATCTAAAAACAAAAGTTAAAATAATAAGAAGAGCTATAATGAAAAAAATAACTGAAAAGCGGGGTTTTTACTTTTATTATAACTTAAAACTAGGGCTCGGTTAAATCACGATGGTCATTGAAATACTATAATTTCGGAACTTTTTATTCAAAATTATTGAAATAAAATGAATTTCAATGAATCAATTTTTCCATTTTAAAAACTGGGATAACAGCTATGCGAGTTCCTGAACAGGAGTTCAAATGTCAGTATTAAATATAAAATCATGAAAGTAAAAGCGTTTAGTGATCCATTTAAAAAGGTTTCATTTCAATGAGTGAACAAGTACAACTAACAGCTTAATAGTTAAAATTATGTTTAAACCTGAAATTTTTTTAGAAGCAATTTTCAAAGCCTCTTTGATTTCACCTATTCTAGGATCTTTTGGTAGTTAAAATGATTCTAAAGATTTCTATGAAATATTTCGGCCTTTTGAATGATAACAAAAATAAAAAATACCAAAACGCGAACAAATAATAAAACGCGAATATTATAACAATTCTTAGTATTCTTATAGATACAGTACGTTGCTCCACTATATTTGGTATTTACATTACTATTTTTTTTAAACTATATCAAAACTATATTAAGGATGGTTTGAAAATCTGAACTATTATAACTATTCAACTCAAGAATTATAAACAAATATAAATCTAAAACCTTTTGTGATGTTGTAACTAATACGGCACTAGTTAAAAGTAATCGTTTCATTATAGGTTAACTTACACTCGTCAACTGTTTCAGTCCCTTTTTTGATTCTAAACTTTAAATCTAGAATGTCTATTATTCTGGAATATCCAGGATGTTGAGAGTTAGAGTGTCTCAATTTTCATTGTCTTAAAATGATCAGCATCAATAAAAAATTGGTTGTCTGTAAAGTCGGTTTACGGACGATAATTTTACCTGATAACGTCATAAGAAAACATTGATGAAAAATTGTATACTTTTATGAATTGCATTGAATTATTATCACTGAATTATCATTATTTTATAAAATACAAAGGAGTTAATTGAAAACATTTTTTTTTTGATAAATTAACATTTATTTGCATTCGTTAATTCAAATATATTAATTTTTAATCTTACATTAATAGCTAGCCTCGATCATTTTTTTCATTGAATAAATAAAAGCAGTTGACTTTTCATACGATCGTTTCATATAAACGTGAAATAAGTAGCATCGGTTGGCGAGTGACCGGCTGAATTTATACATACTTGTTCGGGAACTGTTTTTCGAAGATTATTTTATTGAGTGTCTTTTTTTGGTAAACATATCTTGGACATAATTTATTATTAATTAATATAAAGGGGAACAATAATAAAACTAATTCAAGTTATTTTATTGAACTTAAAAGCTTATTTACTAGAAATGGAAAAGCTTAAAATTAAATTATTTTATTTTAACTATAACTCATTTTTTATGAATTCAAATTAATCAATACCCATCACCTCACATGACACAAGTGATACGTATGGAGGTACGCACCGTAAACGCTTATTTATTTTTATTGTTATAGTTCAACCACTACGTAGATAGTTTTCTGAATACACGATGATTGTACGTTTGGTTCAATACACGGTAAGTCGAATAGGAAGTCAGTTATACTAAAATGTTAGCACAGAAATAAGATATTGTTAGCTCGAGCGCAGCGATATAAATGATATTCTTATAAGACTCCTTTCAGGATAGACAAAACTCGTGACTTATCTTGTTACTTAATTAAATATAGTATATTGGAACTGGAACAAACGAGTGGAACTCCCTCCCTGCGTCTGTATTTCCGAGTACTTATAACCCGTCCTTTTTTAAGAGCCAGGGTGAACAGCAAACTTCTGGGTTAACTCGTCCCATCGTGGATTCTGTTTTTGCCCCCGGGCTTGATTGGGATCAAGAGCGAACCCATTCTAAATTAAAAAAAAATACACACTTATGAACCGTTACTAAACTGAAAACGTGACAAAAGATATTTTTTGTATAGTTTTGCAGAAATTGCTACAATACTGAATTTTAACTTTGATTACAATGTGTGTGATATTTAAGTCCTGAGCTTTTTACCACAGAAATTAATATTGGCTATTGATATGAGTAGATCATATGATGGTATTTCATTTGATATTGTCTTCTATAAAATCGTCACATTACGTTTGGCATATTTTTATCCACTATTGTTATTTTTCTCAACTATTTCATACCGTTATCATTTTGACTAATAGGTGAATATAAATCGTTGTACAAAAAAATAACCAAAATGAGTCCAATCATATTGTAGAATAACAAATGCATAAAAATTAAAGAAAAAAGTCACAATATAAACTAAATACTATTACTACAAATATTACAAAGAAAATAATATCAGTTGTCTTACTAGCTACAGGAAAAGGTAAACTCTTTTCCCTTGACATAAGAACTCTTTACATAAAACAAATGTTCCCGCGTCACAATTTAATCAGAAACCTTTGCGGCATAAATGGTTTAATCAAAACGAAAGAGAAATAATGCATGAAAGGAATACTTATTCCTACTTGCGACTGCGTAAGTTGTCTGCGGCGTAATATAATTTTCATAATAAGGAAATCAGTTTATCCGACCAACTCCACGGTGGGAGTAATTCTCGCCGAGTTGTCTCGCATATTTCGAGAAAATTCATCCCCTTGTACGATGAACGATTGCGGTACGTAATGACTTTTGTTATGAAAAATCTTATTACATATTTATGACCCTATAATTTGCTTTTAAGACACGTTCGTCTTTTGGTCGTGTTGATTTTTTTGTACAACTAATTGAATACGAACCGTTTCATAGGATTGCTACTTTAAGTATTTACATTTTATCGTCGTTCATTGTTTAAAATAAATAAAAAAATACGTTTTTTTAAAGTAAAAAGTCCAGGGATGTTTACTATAAACTTTTATTATTGTAATCGATAGTAAATTTTTGATGAAATTAGCATATACTTAACAATTTAATTGAAAACAATCAAATCAAATTAAGCATGATCTTTCATCACCAAGATTAATAAATGATCTACCTCCCGATTTGATTAAAATCAAAACACCTGACAATATAAAGAATAAATTAAAACAATATTTTTGGAATTTGGAATCTAATATATATGGATATTTCTTCTCTTCTTTTTTATTGTATATTATAGATACATAGTTTGTAGAAGATAATTATCATACAAGCACTCCTGATTGTTGTAAACAATAACATTTGTAAAATGATGGGAATCTGGATGTAAAATCCTGACACATATACTAACCCTAGTGATTTTCTTTGTTTAGCTATAGTCAATAAGTGTCATTGTATAAGCATTTACAATGATAACAAAAATAAAAAAAATCTAAATCCAAAACTATATATTTAACTTATCAAACCTCGATGAGCTTCCGTCAACGTCTAAGAAAGTTTAATGATAAGTTCTTGTACTTATGAAGATTGACAACATCAAGCTAAGAGTGACAATTCATTTCACAATTTAATAAAGTGTATCAACTTAGCTCTTTCGACTACAACTAATCATTCAAATGTGTTTTATTCATTAGATTGAATCCAATTTCTGAATTGCGTTAATTATATGTATATATAAAAAATCTAGTAATGATATCTATAGGGAGATGAATTGTAACCATTAGGAACATCAAATAGTAGGGAAAGAGTATGTGCATTTCAGTGACGATGAATAGGCAGCCATCTGAGCGTAATACGGAAGTTCAATACGTGATCATATTTGCGTAAACCAGATATGAATCCATCTGGTTCACGATACTAAAATTTTGGAGTCGCTCAAGCTTCCTCAATGAGATCCTGATAGTCTGAAATCAGCATAGTCAAGATTATGCAATTCGTTAATTTAGGTATTTGGAAGGAGAAAATGGTGATTTTTTTTTGTTACGATGAAATTTATTTTTCATATTGATTTTATGCCGTCCCTATTTTATTTTTATTTTTACTATAACCTAGCTTTTATTCCGCGCGCGCGAGCGCGGTACCAACAGGTCGCCCCGCAAGTTGCAATCATGGGTAATGTTGTTATATCTGAAGTACTAGCGTTTGTACGTAACAAAGTGGACGTTATCGATACGGAAAGTCTTATCAGAATCTGTGTATCTACCTTTTCGGAAGAAGATATTGAGTGCGCGAAGAAGTTGTTATTTACGTCGGTGAAAACAAAACTGAAGCTTGTGTCAAGGCGTAAACAGAAGAAAGAAAAGGATTTGGAAGACATTTTGGCGGTGTTTAAAACAGCTGAACCGGATCAAATACCAGTCTTTGTTGCTTACAACTTGGATAAATTACCACCAATTTGTTTTGATCACGTTGATGTTACTAAGTTATTGAGAGATATACTGTTATTGCGTGAGGATGTGAATAAAATAAAAAGTAATTATATAACGAAAGAAGAGTTAGAAGACACAAGGTCGAATAACATGAATATTACTCATACTCCTGTTTCCTATTATAATTCTAACATTAATATGCGAAGAGGATGGTATGTTGCGGCGGATAGCGGACCGATCGGATTATCGCATGTTTCTGAGTCACCGGCGGACGATGTCATAGCTGTTTCACCGCTGCCACTGTCCGAGACGCGGGCAAATGCAGACGGAGTGGCCGCGAGCGTACACGCAGATAACTCAATAAACAATGCACCACAGTATCGACCGCTCAGTCGCGCTACAGGCGCTGTTACTTCAGCTGATTTAAATTCAACATTACTAGAAAGAAACGATAATAGTATAAGTGCTACGGGTGGTATAGTTAAATTGCCGACCACGATTGAAAATGATAATACTGAAGTTCAATTCAATCCAAAAATGATGGTGAATTGTTGATTATGAAAAATAAAAAACCAAAAAATCGGTTTATTGGCAGAACAGGGAACCCCTATGGGAACTTTCAAAGCTGCGGAGACTTACATACCGCTAATTATATCAAATGTTGGTAAACAAACCACGGAGAATGATATATCTGATTATATTAAACAGAAAACTCGGACAACGGTGAAAGTAGAAAAGATAAACATGGAAACGGAAAAACCGTATAATGCTTTTAAAGTATTTGTTGTAAGTCACAAGTTAGACCCTTTTCTAGAGGACAATCTGTGGCCAGAAAGAATACATTTCAGAAGATTTATATTTTTCAAAAAAGGTGAAAATGTTAACAAGGCTCCTGTTCGTGAAAAACTACTTATTAAAAATGGCTCTGCATGATAAATAAAAAATAACTCTCGCTTCTTTTAATTGCAAAGGTGTGAAGAGATCTGTTGATACTGTGAGAAATTTGTGTAAGAATGCAGATGTAATAGCACTTCAAGAGACGTGGCTTTGGCCTCATGACACGAGTTTCCTGGGTAACCTGGATGATAGCTTCGACTACACAAGCAAGTCAGCCATAGATACGTCGGACAAAATCATCAAAGGAAGACCTTACGGTGGAGTAGCTGTCATGTGGAGGAAGGCGTTATTTCCGTCGGTTTCCATTGTGAAGTGTGAGAGTGATAGATTAGTGGCAATTAAAATTGTGAGTGAGAATCGACCAATACTGATATTTTCGATCTACATGCCTTTTGACAGCGGTAAGAGTGACAATTTAGTTCAATTTACACAATGTCTTAGTCAGATCATAGCAATAATTGATAGCAATAGTACGGAGTCGGCAGTTATACTAGGTGATTTCAATGCGCACCCCGGCTCTCGTTTCTTTGGTGAACTATTGGCTGTATGTAGTGATCAGAAATGGACCTGTGCGGACTATGAGCTTCTTCCTAAGGACACCCACACATTTGTTTGTCAAGCCAGTGGCTCTCGGCGCTGGTTAGACCATTGTGTGGTGACGGGTGCGGCGAGTAATTTCATTACAAGTGCTAAAGTCTCATACGGTGTTTACCAGTCTGATCATTACCCAATTATGTTTCAATGTAACATGATTAAAATTAGTGAAATGGTTCTAACTTCGAAGATATTTAGTAACAAAGTGAGATGGAAGGATAGAAATGATAATCAAATTAGTAATTATTATAAATTTTGTAATGAAAGATTGAAATTATTGGATTTTCCTACAGAGTATAGAAACTGTACTCATAAGGGTCGTTGTAGTAATCCAGATCATTTATTATTATTAGACAAAATGTATTCCGAAATAGTATCTGTACTCAAAGAAGGTGCTCAATGTACTTATTTAGGTGTAAATTGTGTAAAGCGTCGTAAGTACGTGACGGGCTGGAACAAGCATGTTAGTAAAGCGCACTGTGAGGCTCGATTATGTTATCAAACGTGGCTATTGTATGGTGCACCTACGTTGGGTGAAGTGTATGAGAAAATGAGAGAGTCTCGAAGGGTATTTAAAGCAAAATTAAATTATGTTCAGAAAAACCAAGAGCAAATTAAACTAGATATCTTGGCTAAATATCACACAAAAAAGGACTTTAGTAGATTTTGGAAATCTACTAACAAACTGAACGCGAAATCGAGCCTCCCTGTGAGTGTGGCGGGTATGACGAGGCCGGAGGAGATTGCCGATCTGTTCCGAAGGCATTTTACGGTTGAGTCTCCCTTAAAGAACGATATGCGACAGGTGTTTGATGCGGAGGGTACGCGGGGGTCTAAGAAACTTAGTGTAGTATTTACGGCCAAGCAAGTCTCCTTTATTATTAAAACTATGTCTAAAGGGAGGTCACCGGGTCATGATGACCTTAGCATCGAACATCTGAAGCATGCAGGGCCGCATCTACCTAGAGTTCTTGCGCTGTTGTTCAATCTGTGCCTCAGTCACAGTTATTTGCCAAGGGACCTCATGCGAACAGTTGTAGTGCCAATTGTTAAAGATAGGACGGGAGATGCCTCTGATGTGTTTAATTACAGGCCTATTTCGCTGGCCACAATAGTCTCTAAGGTCCTGGATGGTCTGCTTGATAAACAGTTGGCCAATCACACGAAAATATATGATGCTCAATTTGGTTTCAGACCTGAACTGTCTACGGAGAGCGCAATCCTGTGTCTCAAGCAGACTATTCAGTACTATACCAGCAGGAAAACGCCAGTGTTTGCCTGTTTTTTGGACCAATCAAAGGCTTTTGACATGGTATCCTATGAGGTCCTTTGGAACAAGCTTTTCAAGGAGACATCACTGCCGTCTGAAGTAACATGCTTGTTCCAGTACTGGTATTGCAATCAGCAAAATAGTGTCAGATGGTCAGGAGCTCAATCCGATGTGTACGGCATGGAGTGCGGGGTGAGACAGGGAGGGTTAAGCTCGCCCCGCTTATTCAACCTGTACATGAATAGCCTGATCGATGAGCTCAGTGGAACACATATTGGTTGTCATATTGATGGAGTGTGCATGAATAATATAAGCTATGCAGACGATATGGTTCTGCTGAGCCCATCGATTGGTGGTCTAAGGAGACTTGTGGCAATTTGTGAGTCCTTCGCCATGACCCATGGGCTCAAATACAACGTCAAAAAAAGTGAACTGATGATGTTTAAATCGAGATCCATCGACTACTCCGATGTCCCTGGAGTCTCGCTTAGCGGTAATCCTTTAAATTGGGTGACGAGATTTAAGTACTTGGGTCATTGGGTCACTGACGACCTCAAGGACAGCATGGATATTGAGAGAGAACGCAGGTCGCTGGCTGTGAGAAGTAATATGCTGGCCCGAACGTTTGGGCGGTGTACGAATGCAGTAAAGATAACTCTCTTTAAAGCCTACTGCCAATCTTTCTACACGTGCAGCCTTTGGACTAGCTATACGCAGCGGGCATACAGCGACCTGCGTGTTCAATATAATAACTCATTCAGGATACTGTTGGGACTGTCGTGGCGTTGTAGCGCGTCGGGAATGTTTGCGGAGGCGCATACAGACGACTTTTATGCCATAATAAGAAACAGGTCCGCCTCCATGCTCAACAGACTCCGCTCCAGCACTAGCGGTCTCCTTTGTGTGTTTAAAGACCGGTGGGACACCCCTCTGCTGCGACACTGGGTGAAACTTCACACCGGAACATAAAATAATAAAACAAAAAATCATGTATATTTTTATCTTTATACTTACATTAACTTTTAAGTATTTTTGTTATTACTAACACTATGGAACTTAGCTTTTTAATATTTTTAGCCTTTCGTATTTATTTATTAAAAAGAAAAAATAATTTGATGAATATATCTATTACTTAGATATGTACTTTGTTTAATGTTTTGGCACAGGAAATTCAGAATTTTAAACCATATTGACACTTAATGTTTACAATTAATGGCTCGGATTGTGAGTTTACAAACATCTAGCATATCCGACGAACACATCGAGTTATTCAAGACTCTCGAGTACCTTTAAATGCTGGATCGCTTTGGTTAGCCAGTGGGTAGACGTTTGTGTATCGAGCTCGTTATTTTACCTTGCAACGTACGACTTCACGCCAAGTATGCAAATACTTCTATTAATATTCATGGATAGGACCGCCATCGATAATTGAGTCTTACCTGTCAGCAAAACCGGAAAATATCCTATACATCACTTCCAACTGTGGTGGTGAATTTAGAATGAAAATTGTTATGCGTCGACGTCAACTTACATACGAAAGAAAATCAATAAATTATTTTGTTATCTAAAATGATTCGTCTTTTCACGTACGTTTTGTATTTAACAACTCGAGGATTCGTTGAATTTTCTCATTTCAACCAGATATATGAATATACAGATAATTATAGGATATATCTAGCCGGTGAGACAAATATAAACTATTAATTTATTAATTAACTATGTATCACACAAACATCCACGTAAATATTGAGCAGTTTGATAGCGCAACAGTCGGAGGGTTTAGCCTGTGGTTGTGGAGGTAAAGCTCCTTTACAAGGCCCATTCTTGACTATCATGGGATGCACTGTGCTTCAAAAAGCGTTAGTTCCAGCCACATGTTACCAATTTAGATAAAAAATCTAGTAAATAAAATATTTGTACAAAAAATTTTGAACTTTTTATTCCACTTAAGGCTAAAAATCATTTACACAAGAAACTTTACTTTTAAGGTTTTCATTGGAAACTTACAACATGTCGTCCGTATCATCGACTGATGAGCACTGATCCTGTGTCGTGAGTTAAAACCCATTTTCCCTGCGCTGTTTTCATCGATAAGGAAGCCCTGCAATCAGGACATTAATGATGATGATGATGAACTTCTCAAGACAGCAGCTTTTGCACTAAAATTTGCGTTTGAAGTATTTTGTAAGTTTGGATAATAGGTAATAATAAATAGCTGTTACCTTGAAACCATGCGTACCGATTTTGATCCTCGCTGATATACTTCGTACGTGGAACGTTCCGCGTACCGTACCACTCCGTGCCACGAGGACTTAACGGGAATGTTCATAATGTGTTCTTTGTTAGTACCCTAAAAAAAATTAATACAGTATATTCAACTTGTCCTCCCATTCGCTATACATGGATATTAAAAGTCTATTTTTGACTGTCACAGTGCACAGATAGTATGGTTTCATTGGTCGACGTTGCTCTTTAATATATTGCGTAAAATTCCGCATTTTTTTCATCCAGTGAGTCACCGTACGCATCTGTATGGGGCCGCAATCTTCATAAATCTCAACCAACTCGACCTTTTGTCTCTGTCCCTTTCTTTTAGGGTTTAGGCAAATTCAGAGCTCGCACAAATTGGCCTTACAGCGGAACTTTGTAAAGTACATTGTAGAGGGACCTCTCCTTGCTTTCTTTATGGATGACAAACAAAAGGTAAGAAAGAAACTTGAAATCGTATGTAAATCGGGTTATATGTGTCTTGAAAAAGAGACTTGGAAATTTGGGATACAAAAGATTACAGTTTTATCCTTTTAGCAGAGTACGAAGGTTCAGTGAAGATCCTTTTTTGTAATAATCGTTATTTGACGACATAGTGTACTTTAAAAAAAGTATGATTTGAATTTCAAAAACACATTATAAGGTCATTTTAGGTTGGTGGATATTAAAACAGTATTAAGTAATTCTCTTTAATTATGCAGGTTCCGACCGGATCTCCCATAAAAGAGTTCTTTGAGTGTCGCCATTACATTAAATTTTTATCCACCACAAGGCCCTGGGCGCACGCTTTTTTAATTAAAATAGGCTATTTGGCGACGACTTAGTGAAGTTTTACAATTACAGTTTTCAGTTTACAAACGAGATGTCTGACAAAGATGAAACGTTTCCCTAAATTAAATTGCGCTTCTACAGATGAATAAAATTTAGTTCTTTTTACAATTAACGTAATATGGAGTTATTAAGTTTTCCTATATTAAATTTACTTTGAAGTGTCTCTAGGATATTCCTTGTTAATAGTCACGCAGAAGTAAAGAAAAGTAAAGATATGTTATTTATTTATTACATATCTAACATATATCACAGTTTTTACTATAAAAAAATATTGTCTAACGCTTAGGATGGAATTCATGCCAGCACCCTTTCGCTATTCAGGCGACTGCACATTCAAATGTTCTACCGAGACCATCCTGAGAAATAATACACCTTTTATTTTTTAAATTTCCAACTGTGCCCGTAGGTATAACTATTTAAAAATCGATCCAAACATTTAAGATTTTTTAATTTTTGCTCAAATTTTCTGATTATCATTAATCATATTGCATATTAGGTCTATTTCAGAAAGATGTTTATAAAGTCATCTTTTGGCAGGATATAAATAACTTAAACCATTTCCTTACTTGTCAAATGCTTGACAAAAATTAAGGAGTGAATGTTAACTTTTCTCAGGCATGGAAATATACACAATGGCATGGAAACTTAAGTAAAAGGACACTTAAATAGGGCCACGATCCGAAGCGATGACGAAACCAGAAGAAGATATCCACTTTGAATTTTAAGTAATTATCTCAAACAGTGTTGAGTTTTTTTTATTTTGCACGTGTTAAATATATTTTATGTGAAATATGTTTAGCATGAAAGAGAAAATTTAACTCCTGATTTTATAATTATTGATGTTATGATGTTAATAACAATTAAAACAACGCTTTCGGAGTATATTTATTTTACGATTTGATCAAATGACAACTTACTTTCGTACGTTTTCGTAGTAATTTTGGCAGCCACTCGGAAAGCGGGTAGGAGTCAAGTACCTACCCATATGCGATTGACCGTTTTTCACTTGTGTAAGTATGTAAAATTTCCTAGGATTTTACTTCGTTTTCTAATACTTTAACGCCACTTGGCATATTTTTCAAAGAATTCATACAAGTTAATCACCTATTCCTATGTTACAAAATGCAACAAATGTAAACCTTATGTTTAATTATTATCAGCACATGATTAACGGAATGATTTAGATAAACTATGGTTGTAATAACAACCCTTGACCCAAAGTACTCGCAGTGTATGTTACGGCCTATTATTATGGCGCGGCAATATACGCTGTAACATAATTATAAATGTATTTAAAAGGTATACAATTAAGGGTTAAACAAACTTACCTGAAGTGAAGTTTGACCATAATTACATGAGCCGTTACATCCGAAGAGATTTACATATTCACTAGGTAGTCCACTCTCTCCCGTGTGCAGTTGCTGGAACTGCCATCGGGCGCGTCCTCCGGGTGGCGGATTGGGGAACGGCCTCCAAATATGGGGGCCACCGGCTTGACCGGCGCGGACCAAAACCAGCAGGGTGCTCGGCTGGCTGACTCGGGTAGCCTGGGTAACGGCAGCCGAGCAGGGGTAAACCGTAACCCCGTACATGGTGCGGGGCCGGGGGCTGTCATTCTTCGGGATGAGGGCCGCGAGGAAGAAAACCTCTTTAAAAAATTACGAGAGGGGGGACCTCACGGTCCGTTCTGCACGTCGCCCTCTGATTGCAGAGGGTTTTTACGTGGCAGCAGTAGGAAGGCCTGGGTAGGCCTAGTGGGAGTATACCGCAACCCTGTACATGGTTCAGGGCCGGGGGCCGCCATCCTTCGGGGTGGGGGCTGTGAGGAAGAAAACCTCTTTAAAAAATTACCGGCGAGGGCCTTTATGGTCCGGTCCGCTTTGCGGATGACGTAGGCTCCGGGCCGGCGTCCCAGACGTTTCTGGGTAGCGGCGGCGCGGTTCGGGCTCGACCGGCGTCCCGGATAGTCCGGGTAGCGGTGGTGCGAGCGGGGGCGGCGGGTCTGCTGGATCGCTAGCGCGACCAGTGGACAGGCATTAGATGCTCACCGTCGGCCAACCCGTTACCCCACGTTGAGTGGGGTCGGGGGGGGTATGCCCTTAACTGGGTGACCCTGCGAGGAGAAAACCTCAGTAAAAAACCCTAACCCCAAGCTTGTTGCCGCGAATTGGCGAGGGGGTGAATGGCTGGAGGGAGTCCAGTCGTTACACGGCAACGGAACAGGGGACCGGCAGCCCCCCTGTTTCGATAACCCTATGCTTACCCGGGTATGGTGCCTCTGCCCGGGTGGACGTTCCTTTGCAACCCTTCTCGTGGGAACAAAAATGGATCCTAAAAATTTAAACATAAAAACTTTTTCTGACGTTAGCGGGCCTGGCTCAGGCGTAATTGAGAAAACCTTAAACGATGGAGGGCCTAGCTCAGGTGTGAATGAGCCTTTTGAAAGTTGCAATGAGGAGTCCAGAGGGACCAGTAGGACTACCTCCCCAGTGAGACTAAGTTTACCGAAGACGGGAACGACCGGAAGCTACAGTAGTCGAAAGCGGCCAACATCTACGACTGCTTCTGAAGTCCTAGACCTTGACTCAAACGAAGAGATTGACAGTGGTGCTGCGCACCCGAAAATATCAGCTGGCGGCCGTGGGCGAGGAGGTCGGTCCCAAGTCACGGGGGAGCACTGTGGCCTCGCCAAGGCTAAAGCAGAACTGAAGCGGCGTGAACGCGAAGACGAGGAGGCGGAGGCAATGAGGATGTTTGAGGAGTCGGCATCTGGAACTACAGATCCGCCTAGGAGATCGGCACGCCTCTCCCAGAAAATTCCAGCATACCAGGAGGAAGAGATGGATACCAATTTGGACACCACGACGACACAGTCTCTTCTCACGAAGATAACTAAAAGCGTCAATGACATCGTCTCTGTTGCTAAGAAGAGCAAAAACTTAAAAGGGACCAGTCACCGCATGCTAATGGATGCTGCAGACACCATTACAAAAGCATTTGAGATGTTTTCAGGCTTAAACACCAATGAAGAGCTTCGTCGCCTACAGGCCGATAATGAGCGCATGTCACACGAGATGGAGCTCATGCGCAAAGAGATGGCGGCATTGAGGAAAAGTCAAACTGAGAAGAACTCGCACTGCGACCATATTAAGTCTCAAAAACGGACCGCAGTTATTGATGAAGATATGTTGGAGGAATTAAAGCGCTCGATCATGATGTCTGTGGGCACCATGGTGAACGCCCGACTAGAGGGCCTCGAAAAAGAGGAACGACTCCTCCCTCCGAAAATAAGACGTCCACCACTGGCAGCGGACAGAACAAGGGAACCTACCGGTTACACTGCATTTTCCACACCCTCTGCCAGAGCCGCCCTAAACCGGAAAGCGGACAAATCGACCCTACCAACTGCTAATACAGCTCCTAGTGGCAGCCAACAAGCCCCAACACCTGCGACTGACGTGCCCTGGAGCCAAGCGGTCGGTAGGAAAAAGAAGTTGAGGCAGGCAAAAGCGTCAAAAGCGGCTGCGGCGACGATAGACCCCACTATTCCACTGACAGCGTTTGCCGCATCTGCGACGGCAAAAAAGAAGACGACAGGCAATAAGAAGGCCTCTCAGCCTCCCAGCAATCCACAAAAGGCTGGGAAAAACAAAAAGAAGCCTAAAACGAAGCTCATCCCTCCAAAGACCTCGGCAGTTATCATCACCCTTTTGCCTGAGGCCAAAGAAAAAGGACTGGGTTACGGCGAAGTATTGGGCAAAGCAAAACGAGAGATCAAGCTCTCAGAGTTAGGCATCGAGGGGTTACGCATAAAGGAAGCAGCGACCGGAGCTCGGGTCATGGAACTACCTGCTAAGAGTGCGGACAAGGCAGACGTTCTTGCAGACCGCCTGAGGGCAGTTCTAGGCGCAATAGCCACAGTAGCGCGGCCGACAAAGTGCGTTAGCCTAAGAATATCTGGGCTTGACGACTCAATTAATGAGGAGGAATTACGATTTGCTGTCGCAGTAAAAGGCGGTTGCCCGGCCGAACAAATCAAGGTCGGCAACATCAAGCCGGGACCTGGGGGCACGGGTTCTGCCCTCGTGCGTTGCCCAGTCGCTGCGGCTAAGACGCTAACGGAGGCTAAAAGACTCCTAGTAGGATGGAGCTCAGCTCAAGTAAAGGTGCTAGCGCCCCTGCCCATGAGATGCTACCGGTGCATGGGCATGGGGCATACAAGCCAGCGATGCCCAGCTCAAGCGGACCGCAGCCGACTCTGCTTCAGGTGTGGAAAAGACGGCCACCAATCGGCAAGCTGCAGAGCAACGACTTTAAAGTGCGCAGTATGCGCTGACGCAGGGCGACCATCCGGACACATTATGGGTGGAATGAAATGTGTCCCTCCTGCCACGAAGGGAAAGGAGACCCTCTTGACAGGAGCCCCGCCTGCGGAAGCGCGTGACGCCCTTGCGGAGGAAATCGAAATGGTTGATGGATAGACGCCCCTTCAACTTCCTACAGGCGAACATCAACCACTGCGCCGCCGCACAGGACCTCCTCCTGCAGACCATTGCAGAATGGGAGATCGAGGTTGCAGTGGTAGGAGAACCGTATAGAGTGCCCCGGGATCCTAACTGGGTGGCAGATATTCGTAGCACAGTGGCCATCACCATTCGACGCAGCGCTCAGTCCCTACAATTAGTGCTGAAAGAACGTGGGGCGGGGTATGTGGTAGCAACATACGGCTCGATCACCATCATAGGAGTCTATTTCTCGCCCAACAAGCCTCTGCATGAGTTGGAAACCCTGCTTGCAAATGTTGGGGACGCTATGGGACGCCTGTCGACAGCGCGAATTTTGGTATTGGGAGACTTCAACTGCAAGTCGGCGGCGTGGAATTCTCCCGTGACTAATCCAAAGGGCACCTTCCTAGCAGAATGGTCTGTGGCAGTGGGTCTCTGCATTTGTAACAGAGGCTCGGAGTTCACCTGCGTGCGGCGGCAGGGGGGGTCAATATTGGACATAACGTTCGCTACCCCTGCCGTAGCCTCACGTGTGGCTGACTGGGGCGTGATGGTGGAACAGGTGACTCTGTCGGACCATCGGTACATAAGGTTCCGAATCCTGCCGACACAACCTCGGAATACATTACCCATACCCCATTGGTTCGAGAGGAGGGGCATTCCCACGGTGGTCTACGGCAAAGCTGAGGATGGACTTAGCGGAAGAGGCTGCCATTATAGAGAGTTGGTGCTGGCCGCAAAATGGGAACCGCGACGTGGAGGAGCAAGCGGTGAACCTTCGCTTGTCACTACAAGCCGTATGTAACGCTGCCATGCCGCGAGTAAAACACCGTCCGAACAAGCGTTCTGTATACTGGTGGTCCCCAGAGCTTGCAGAATTACGTGCAGCCAGCGTAAGGGCGCATCGTGCTTACACGCGTTGTCGCCGCAGAAGGCACACGGTTGAAGAGGAAGAGCTTCTGTACAGGGCGCAAAGAGATGCAGCTGACGCTTTGAAAATTGCCATCTACAAGGCAAAAAGTCTGAAATGGACCGAGTTTATAGGGGACCTCGACCGGGACCCGTGGGGGCGCCCGTACCGCATGGTGCGTAAAAAGATGTGTCACCAAGCTCCGGCCACTGAATCACTCGATCCACAACTTCTAAGTGGCATTGTCACTGGGTTATTCCCAGACAACACCGAAGAAGGGCCTCCCATCATGGCCCCTAGTCCATCTAGACTGCCTGGGGAACTAAACATCCCACCCATAACATCTGAAGAGCTTAAGGACGCCGTTGACCGCCTCCACGGCAAGAAGGCTCCAGGACCAGATGGGGTTCCCGGGAAGGTCATACCGCTGGCCATAAAACATCTGAATGACCAGCTATTGGCCCTACTGAATGACTGCCTATGTTCAGGACGATTTCCCGAGCTGTGGAAGCAAGGGAGACTCTGCCTTCTGCAGAAAGAAAGACGTCCTGCGGACTCACCATCGGCTTTCCGCCCAATCGTCCTCCTGGATGAAGTAGCGAAGCTCATGGAGCGCATTCTGGCTGACCGCGTTACTCAACACCTCAACGCAGTAGGACCTAATCTGTCCGGAAACCAATATGGATTCCGGCAGAGACGAAGTACTGTAGACGCCATCTTGGAACTGAGGCGCATCACAGAACTGGCGGTTCAGAGGGGAGAGAGCACCATGGCGGTGTCTTTGGACATCGCCAATGCATTTAACACCCTCCCTTTTGGGCGTGTAAAGGAAGCTCTTCGATATCACGGATTACCCGCATACCTAACGCGAATTATCGAAGACTACCTGCGGAATAGGGAGGTCATATATGAGGGTGAAGGCGGCGTACTTGTAATGAAACCTATGCAATGCGGGGTTCCACAGGGGTCGGTGCTTGGGCCGCTTCTCTGGAACCTCGGATACGACTGGGTCCTGCGCTGCGTCCCACTACCACGGACTACGGTTTTGTGCTACGCGGATGATACGTTGGTAGTTGCAAGAGGCGACGATTACTACGATGTTGCTAGGCGAGCGTCGGTTGCCACAGCCCTAACAATAAGTCGTATCGAGCTGTTAGGGCTAAAAGTAGCAATCGAAAAAACAGAGGCCATGTTGTTCTACGGCCCTCGCGGTAGACCACCTGCGGGTGCTAGTATAGAGGTGAATGGTCAAACTATCGCTGTTGGCCCACATATTAAGTACCTTGGCCTCACTCTAGACCGAAAATGGTGCTTTGAGGAACACTTTAGGCGACTGGCTCCTAAACTCAATGGAGCTGCGGCAGCATTAAGCAAGCTACTGCCGAACGTCGGCGGGCCCAACGTTGCCTGTCGGAGGCTGTACGCCAGCGTAGTGAGAAGCATGGCGCTCTATGGCTCTCCCATCTGGGCCGACCGCCTCACCCCGGTGGGCAGGAGACTTTTAAGGCGGCCGCAGCGCATTATAGCGACCAGGGCTATAAGGGCGTACAGGACGGTGTCCGGTGCTGCGGCGAATGCGCTGACTGGCATGCCCCCCTGGGAGTTGGAGGCGCTGGTGCTCCTAGAAGTCTATCAGAGCTATCATGCCGCGAGAGAAAACGGGGAAAATCCAGCGGCGGAGGAGCTGGTCGCTCTACGAAGAAGGGCCGAACAAACTGCTATGCAGCAATGGACGGCGATGATAGAAGAGCAACAGGTAGCTGGAAGTCTGGCCAGACGGACACTTGAAGCCTTAGGTCCTGTGCTGGAGCGCTGGCAAGGCCGAAACCACGGCAAACTCAGTTTCCATCTGACGCAGATTCTATCAGGACATGGCTGCTTTCGGAAATACCTATTCCAGATTGCGAGACGAGAAGCAGCACCAGACTGCATCGAATGCGGAGCAGAAGAAGACACGGCGCAGCATACGTTAGAGGTATGCCCTGCCTGGACGGCACAGCGCCGAGTCCTAACAGCTGCAATTGGCCGGGACCTCTCGCTTCATCGTCATCCATAAGATGCTGGATAGCGAGATCGCGTGGGAGGCAGTCGCACTATACTGTGACGAAGTGATGACCGCGAAGGAGGCTGCGGAAAGGGTGAGAGAGGACGATCCTCTAGCAGACCCCTGCCGCAGGCGCAGAAGAGGACGAAGGCAGCGTGAGTTCGACCGTCTTCTCCCACTCGATAGTGGTGGATCTGGGGTTGGTTTCGGAAACCCCACCTCCACCCGCGGAGGCCAGCGGGTGCCGGGCTTGGGAGGCCCGCCACCTGCACTGCACAGGCCTCCGTCGACTCGGAGCGTCCGGAATGTCCCGGGACGCTCCGTAATACTCCGTCTCCGCTTGGAAGCGGAGTACAGAAGTGTCTGCCTAGGGCGGACCTCCACCGATGGGGCCGCGGTAGTGTCCGCGAGGTTTCCCGTGACCCCATCCGGTGCCACTGCACTGTCGAGATACTCGTCATCAGAAGATGACCAGTTGTACGACAGTCCAGTGCCACCAAGGTGACCGGAGGGACATCTTGGAGTTTTTAGTGGGTAGGCCCCTGCGCACCAATCTGACGAGCTTATATCGTCAGATAGGCCTGCAGGGGAGAGTCCCACATAACTTCCGCCGCGTTCCCAGCAGCGGAAGTATGCGTCATGCATTTTCTCCAAGTAAAATAAAAAAAAAGGTAGTCCACTCTCTAATGTACCAGGCATCAAACACAAGTTTAGAGCTAAATAAGTAAAAATAAAAATTATTTACATTGTAATGAGTTTGTGTCGCCCCACCCACTAGCGCCATCTCTCGAGGCGGGCTGTCGTTTCTCATTATTTCAGAGAGCTATTTCGAAAATGAAAAATACGTAATAAGGGATTATTCTATAATAACAGGGTGGGCGGGTATGTAAATCTCTTCGGATGTAACGGCTCATGTAATTATGGTCAAACTTCACTTCAGGTAAGTTTGTTTAACCCTTAATTACACTTCGCCGTTACATCCTCGAGATTTACATATTCACTAGGTAGATGTTTAGCGCCATTGAGAAATAGCCCCTTAAGTTCGTTAATTTAAGCTAATATTTAAGCTAATAGTAGCGTATAATATGACGATTTCAAAGTACTGTATATGCTTTCTATTTCGAGTAGGCAGGATTTGAGGTGAAAAACCAAAGATAAACAGTTACATTATATAATCAGTAAACATTGTTATAATATAATATATAATCAAGGACAACAATGTTATAATATAATATATAATCAAAGACAACATGGAATTAAGAGTCATCCAGTATCGATTGAGCAAAACAATTGTCTTGATTGGACGCCAGTGGTCTGTTATAATATTTACCAAACACAAGTGAGTTACCAGACCAACCAGCTGTCTTCTTGATTAATTCTATGGAGACTCCTCTACGATAAGCCGCGGAGGTAGCTGCGAGGCGCGTGCTATGCGCCGAAAAAATCGAGGTATCAATGCCACTCTCAGCTAGAGTCTTTTTAATCCAACGGCTGATCGTAGAAGCACTAGCACTATGGTAAGGATTTTTAGATGTAAGAAACAGCCTTTCACAGTTGTGTTGAGCTCTCCTATCCTTAGTGATGTTCATATATGCTATTAAAGTCGTGACTGGGCAAATCTCCGGCTTAGTTCTAAAAAATGGAATGAATATGGGAGGTATTTGGCGTCCGGGAGCAGATGTTTTAATTAAATCATTTATCACTATTACTACATTTGAATCATTGAATTTAATATTTTCAACTCTTATCAAAGATAACGTCTGCACACGTTGTGCTGTTGACAACGCGAGCAGAGTTATCAGTTTTCTAGTTAACAGATCTAAAGCCAAGTTCTCATTTGGGTACCATCTACCTAAAAAGTCTAGCACCATATTGGTATCCCAAGTTTCGTGATATTTTGGTAAACTTGGTTTATGTCTTAAACACTCCTTTAAGAAATCTACTTACAAGTTCATCTAAACCTACATGTTTACCTAATAATAATGAAAGAGCCGATCGATATGTATTTAGTGAAGTATGCGATGCTCCGGAATTATATTGAATTGTAAGAAATTTTAAAAGTACCGGAATAGAGGCAGAAAAACAATCACTAGCGTTGTACTCCTGACAAAAAGCCCACCACCTTTTATAAGCGGTATTATATTGTTTTAACGAATTTCCTGATAAAGATGAAATTAATATGTCGACTGTTTCCGAATCTAGTGATCGGCGTGAAAATGCTTGCCTGACACAATCGATGACACCAGGGTAATTCTTCGCCATAATGGATGCTCCATCCTGAAAGGAGACATCAAGAGGTCACGCCGTGGTTTAAAATATATTGGCTCAACTATCTGTAGAGCTGAGAACAATGGATACCACGGTTGACTCGGCCAGTGCGGTACCACCATTATCCCTATTGCTTGATCATCAACCACTTTACGCAAACATTTCAAAATGAGTGAAAAAGGTGGTAATGAATAGAAAAAAAAGTCACTCCAGCAAATGGTGAAAGCGTCAATATTATAAGCACTTGGATCACGCTTCCATGAAATATACTTAGCGCATTTTGCATTTAAGCGTGTTGCAAATAAGTCAACACATGGATTTCCAAATTGTTTTACTATTTTTGCGTAAGCTGAAGAAGTTAATTCCCATTCTGTGTCAATATTATTACTACGATATTCTTTGTCTGCTTCTACGTTGTCCCTCGATTTTATATATGATGCGAAAATAAATAAACGACGTTTTTCACACCATTGCCAGATATCGCGTGTAATATCATTTAGGTGTACGTATTGAACACCACCCATTATATTTATGTATGATACTGCGGTTGTATTATCTATTCTTAAAAGAATTTCTTTATTAGCCAAAATGCTAGCAAAACATTTTAGTCCTAAAACTGCTGCTTTCAATTCTAGATAATTGATGTGATTTTTGGATTCCTCCTCGTTCCAAAAGCCACCTGATCTCTCAGAATTACAAATTACTCCCCAACCAGTGAGAGAAGCATCCGAAAAAATTTCTAATGCGTATTGGTTGAGTCGTATGGGATTAAACGATTTTTTAATATGTTTTTCCCACCAAATAAAATCTGGTTGTAAATTCTGACTAGTTTGCATCTTTGCATCATAGTCCTCGTTTGATCGTTGCAAAGCGAGGAATTTAGCCCTCTCTAATCGCTTAGTATACAGCCAACCATAGTTTATGGCTGGGCAAGAAGAACTGAGTAAACCTAAAAATTTAGCAAAATCCCTAATGGTAATTGTATGAACAGAATCTAACTGAAATCCTAAATAGGTAATTTTTTGTTGAGGTATTAAAAAACTTTTACTATAATTTACAATGAAACCTAATTTCTCTAAAAGATTGATAGTTTTCGTAGTTTCATAAGAGCATCGATCAAATTTGCTATTGATACATAAGATGTCATCTAAATAAATTACAAGTAAGTGTCCTGAGTTCCTCAAATGCGCTACTATAGGCTTAAGTAATTTAGTGAACACATATGGTGCTGAACAAAGACCAAATGGAATACACTGAAATTCGTATAACTGTGCTTGAAATCTAAATCGTAGATACTTTTTACATGAATAGTGTACGGGAATTAAAAAATAGGCTTCTTTCAAATCAATTTTGGTCATAAAACAATCCTTTGACATAAGTTTAGTAGCCGTTCTTGAATCTTCCATCTTAAAATGTTGCGTTTCAATAAATTTATTTAACCTTTTCAGGTTCAAAATTAATCTGTATGAGCCCTCTTTTTTTGGAATTATAAAAATATTAGAAAGAAACTGTCCCGGAACGTCGCAACATTTTTTGATGGCACCTGATTGAAGCAGTTTTAGCAATTCTAAATTAATGTTTTCAATCTCAATTTGAGTAAAATCAGAATCTAGTGGTTCTGAATCCTGAATACCTGGTACTGAAAAAGGAATTTTGTACCCTGTGACATATTCTAAGATTACATGATCATGTAAGACAGTTTACTTCCAGTTACGAGAGAAATATTGCAGTCTTCCTGCATGAGGAATTACCTCTGTTAATTCCTGCGTACTTGTCGTGGGATCGGCCTCGCCGCCGTTTGGTAGCGCTCCGGTGCTGCTGAAGGCACTGATGGAGGTCTCCTGTTGGTTGAAGGTGTTGGTCGAGGCCCGCCTGCCCTGCCCCTGCCGCTGTTGTGAAATTGCTGGTTGTATTGTCTGGGCGGCGGGCCTCTGGCATTTCCCTGCCGAGGCAGTGATCGATTTGCCGAAAAATTAGAGCTCATCTTACGATCTGTGCGCTTAATCTGTAAACCAGACTTTTCAGCTGTTTTTGTAGCTTTTATTTTATCCCCGAGGTTATCTCCAAATAAGTATGAATCACGTTTAACATTTCGAACGATATTCAAAAACTTTTTATCCAGGCTATACATAATCAAATTCCTTCTATTAAGAGTTTCTCGATAGTGCAAGTCCAGTAAAAATTGTCCCGTTTCGGACAATTTCTTAATGACGTCTGATTTTCCTATATTGTCATCAATTACGGATGATAGCAGGTTCGTAATAGAAGCTAGACCAATGCCTAGGTCATTTTGGTATCTTTCTAAACGGATGTCCCTGTTTTTAGCCGATTCTGAAACCACCGCTGAAATTTCGGGGTTGAGTTTTGGAGCCTTCAACAATTGAAAATTTTCAGGTAAGAGCACGCATTCCCTTATCTTTTGCCTTTGTTCTTTGCCAAGTCCATCCAATAGGATCCGCTCCCAACGTTTAGAGACCTCTTCTCTAATTTTTGGTCCGAATATTTCAGGTTTAGTCTTGGCATCTCCTAGTGCTTCCAAAATTTCCAAGGGTAATGGTGTGTTATCCGAGGCTTCCATATTGATATTTGAATCTGAAGGCACTGCCTCAAAATTGGTTGCAATACTACGGCTAGTACTAGCAATTGGGGCGTCATTATCATGGCTTTGAACCGTTCCAGGATCTTTATCATACTGATGTAATATTGGTGCCACGACCGATCGTACTGAAGGTTCCTCATCTGAGTCCTCACTCTCACATTGTGATAACGTAACATCTGAATCACCTCTATAAGCAGTTTCTATAGAGCTATCCAATTTGTAATCTGTAAAACACATTTTATTCTGTTAGGGTCAAGGTCGAGATCACATCACGACACTGTACATAAAGTACACATCCACAAGGTATACAGGGCTAGACCACGATCGCATCGAGGTACCACACTTAACGTGCCCACTTTTATGAAAAACTTGTATGACTACGATCACATCGTAGTACTATGCAATAATTAGGATTATTAAACAGAAATCTTCTGAAACGATTGGATTGATGCAAAAGATATTCTTGTGTTGCTAATAAGGGCTACGATCACGTCATAGCACAACCATTGCAGGTAGGTACGATAATTATAAAGTATCATAATCAACAAGTTATTGTAAATATATATATATTGTATGTAAATCAGTTATTTAACAGTAGATATTCATATTGCAGGCAATCTAGCTCGTTTGCTTATAAATAATACTTAAAATAACCTTTTTTTTTAATGAAAATTCATAAATATAACAATACCAAACAAATTAATTATCTACTTTACTTTCCTATAAATTGATTTTTCAAACCACTTGTATACAATTTTACAAAATAAATCATTACTGACTTTGAATTTAATTAAACCCATGCGCGGTAAGTTGTGTGTGTGACTTTTGTCATAAAAGTATGCGATTAGTACCCCAAGAAAAAAATGATGTACAAAAAAAAATATCATTAAAAGTGGGTAGGCATAATATTACGTGCACTACCTACGATATCCTTACGAATACGAATACACTCTTTAAACAATTTTATTTTGTTATTTAAATAAACATGAATAATTATATCATATTTGGACTATTGCATATGAAATAATAATACAGACACAACTTACATTCGTCGCTGTCGTAACTCCTTTCTCGCCGGTGAAGACGTTTTTCTAAACGTGTTATTTTACGGCGTATTTCATCCGGTTCTTTTTCCTTATACTTTCTTTTACCCATTAGTAACACGTTAATAAGCACTACTTTTGATATTAATCGGTTTTAGCAATTAAAAAGATAATTTAAAGTAACATATGACGTGTTGATGCCCGAACACAGAAAGCGAATGAGAAACGACAGCCCGCCTCGAGAGATGGCGCTAGTGGGTGGGGCGACACAAACTCATTACAGTGTAAATAATTTTTATTTTTACTTATTTAGCTCTAAACTTGTGTTTGATGCCCGGTACATTAGAGAGTGGACTACCTAGTGAATATGTAAATCTCGAGGATGTAACGGCGAAGTGTAATTAATTATATGTAACATACGGTAGACGAATGTTCATTAATATGTAATATGTCCTAATAATATGTTCTACAAAACATTTGTACCTATTTGCATATTTACATATGTGGTCTACCTCTAAATTATTATCGCTCTTTCAGGATGTCCTTAATTTTTTTAGGCCTTGACCTGTTTTTTCGTTTTATAATTTTGGTGTTAACCAACAAATATTCTACAATATAATTCGATGTCCAATCGAATAAGAATTTATAGCGTATGTTATTAAGAAAATAGAGGCAAGTATTATCAAATAAGCTGTACTTTTAAAAATACGTTATACAAAGTTAGATACAATATCGTTACTGCAAAGACCCGGATACGAGACAACGTTTTTCATTCTCTTTTTTTAAGGTTTGATCGAACTTTCAAACATGTTAGCTCCATCTTACCCTAACCTTATTGAAATAATCAACTTGAGGCTATTAATGAGAAAGCTGGAAATAGTTTTAAAAGTTAATTTTCTACATTGTTGTCCGAGAATCGGAACTAGGAACTCCAAAATATGATGACTTAAATCGGAAATCTCACCACTTGTCCACGGATATTTCTATCTGCACTGGTATAAATAAATAAGATTTAGCTTCAATATGTATAGGTATCATGTATGTGCCCTGCATCTCGAGAAAAAACTATATTGCTCACAACAACTAAAGATAATAAATTTTATGTGGAAAAAGCAAAGAAGAGTTTATGTCGATACGTGGTTGGGAAGTAAAGGCAAAAAATGAAAAAATCAGAACCTTTCGTTTATAGCCCCGAGGTAAAACTTTATTCGCGACCCCACAGGTAGCGGTAGTGGGTAGTTGGTATTAAGCCAGAGGCTATGTTCATGAGTGTTACAACAAAATTTTATGCTACCGACGGCGGCAAAGTTTCTGCGTACTGTTCAGCAATAAATAATAATGCCTGAATATTGAGCGCGGTCGATACAGTATATTTTAAAGTTGTTGTTTGTTGTTCAGACTTTTCGTATAAGCTTACACAGAGTTTTTAATCTGGCTTGCTAACTATCCTACGTTATGTCGACTACGATATTTTTTTGCATCTAGCATCGTTACTAGATGCGAAACTACCGAATACAAGTAGTATAGTGTCATAAAACTAGTTTTTGATAAAATATAATAAAAACTGAATAAAGTGCTGACAGGTCAGCGATAACGATGTCAAAATTATTTACTATCTAAATCATGTTACTGAATAATAGATTTTTATTTTTAAATTCACTAATGAAAGAAATTATCGGGCTTATGTTAACAGTGACTAATCTTCAATGATCCGATTATCACATTTTTGAGAGATTCTCTTGTTTTAATGCTCACATAATTAGATTTTTTACGGATTTAATCCCTACTCTGACACCTTTTAAGCTCAAAATGCTGGGAAACAGCCAAAATATAATCAAATGAATATTCATGACGGTAACCCTCTTGAAAGTTTTTAATAAGAAATTATGGAAATCACTTTAAATTGACCTAATCCATATTGCCGGCGCAAAATTTGCTCGCAACAAAACTTGTTATTGCAGCTCTGATGTCTCAACTTGATAAAGAATGTAATAATTAATTTTAAATTTTATTTTCTGTTGAATTCATGAAACTTTTTATCTGTGACACGAGGGTAAATGTGGATTTGGTATAACTACAGCTGCAGCTCAGAAGTTTTATTTAATTTTGGATTATACTAGACCTAACTACTTGACAATTGTACATTACCCGAATGTTGCTATTCTTTCATCTGTGTATTATTGGAAAGCAAGAAAAAATCACAGTTACATTTTTTTTAATAAATAATTGTTTTTTTTTCGCAAAATAATCACAACAGATTTTTTCTATTATTCCGTGAAGTTCGAATTCTGTGAGGCATGTTGTTGTCTTTATCATCTGCTGAAATACAACGAAATCTAGTCTAATATTAGGAAATTTTTACTTTTACACACTCAAAATCATATTGGTAAGCTGAACATTATAAATACCTCCAAATAAATACAAATCATAAAGATATCACTTCCATTGTGTGATTACTGAAAATTATAGCCTGTAAATATTTCAGAACGGCGACGCGACCGATCGAAAGATATAAATTTCAAGTTGCGTTAGAAATACGGGAATCATCTATCTGAAGTTCAATCTGTGAAATTGATATTGGAGTGCGCGGTGAAGGAAGCCCTGTCGTGGTTACCGACGCGCCAATGTTTCACGGGAGTTCCGACTCATCCATTCTTTTATTCTCACATCGCCTTTTGTTCTAAAAACTTTGAGTGTTCAGATTGGATTCACAGTGCATTGTGTTCACATCACCTCAATCTTCTTTTAGGCAGAAATTAAAGAAATCTAGAAATATTTGTTATATAAATAGATATTTGGGCATTTCAGAATTAGAAATATTACTGTTAATCAGTATAGTTTATTCAGAAATTTACAAATTTTGTTTCACTAACAATATTTTATTTATTTGTGAAATTTTACCGACCACATTATAAAATTAATATTATAGATGGACTTAATGCAAAGAAATCCATGAAATCGGCACAATAGATAACAAATAAAAAACTACATAAACATATTACTGCATACATAAGATAAACATAAAAAACATACATATATTATTAAATCACATATACACACATTAGTAAGAAAAAGACGATTAACGCTTTGATAAGTTTTCTAGATGATACTCATGATTTTACCTTTTGAAAACATATTTGTTATTAGAACTTCTGTAAGACTTGAGAAGAACAGTCTTCTCAAACTCAAATAGCATGAAGAGTGCTAATGAATAGATAGATCGAGTTTATGGCCATAAACATATACAGATATATAAAAATTTACAATTCAAGTAAGTTTCCACGAGAGTGCGAGTTGAAGCGGATAAAGAATAGTGTGCTTGCGTTGACGGATTGGGAGCTAATTAAGCTGCCACCGATATGAAAACACACGATCAAATAACTTGATGTTATTGTTTACTAGTCGCTCCAACTTATCCAAAGGATCTACTTCATTCAAATCATGGTAAGAGACATCAGCATAATCGATGAATGGAAACATCTGGGAATCGACAAATAAAACCTTAGTTCTAACAGAAAATCTCTATAGCGATTTACGTAACGAGTTGCGTAAATCTGGAATCTGTCAATCTGGAATAAAAATAGAGGACAAAGAGTTTAACTTTATCGCTGAAAACATTACATTCTCGATAC
Source organism: Calamotropha paludella (assembly GCA_927399485.1). NCBI lineage: Eukaryota > Metazoa > Arthropoda > Insecta > Lepidoptera > Crambidae > Calamotropha > Calamotropha paludella. The sequence goes on along the minus strand of OV656815.1, from coordinate 11,055,481 downwards.
AAGTTAATATATTTAAAAATTGTTCATCTTTTTATCTAGGGATGGTATACAACACAATATAGTAGTTCAAAATTTTTACATCTTATAACGGCACAAATAATTCCATATCAGTCGTGAGACCGTCTATATCTGCGATCACATGTACCATATAGCTTTCTCTCACAGCATGTAAATCTCCACCCCAACCGCTGTCATCGGAACGATCTCTTCGTACTACCACGCAATCCGAAATTGAAAAAGTTGGAAAAGTTGAGCGTCTGATATGCAAAACTCTCGTCAGAAAAGTCTCTGTTAACGCTACAATATAAAAACAGGTCTGGCTTATACTATGATAGAAGGGGTCAGTTTTGGAGAGCAAATCGCGGATATTTTGGTAGCTTATTTGAAAAGACTTATAAATAGAAGTAGCACATTCACGAACTCTTCCCTTCGGCACGAAAGTTCTGGCGCCATGGTTACGGCAGTATAATGTTCTCAGCATATTTTGACGGAATTCCAAGATTAAACTATGCGTAACGACCACGCGATTTAACACTTCGACTGTGCAAACATCGGTACCGCAAATAGAATGTAGATAGGTCCGAACCTGATCGACCGTAGTTCCCTCCTGGACGTAGAATAGATGTTAATATCTCTATCTCTCGGAGGCTTGTAGCAGAGGAGATCCCAGAGCTACAGTGCCTAGGCGTTCACCAGTAAGATAAACGGCCGTGCTTCACCTCCGTCCACTCACCGGAGTCCTGTCCTTCATCGCAGCTAACTTTTGTTGTAATTTGTGACTGTCGTGGACCCCCGGTGTTAGCAGGCATCGTTGTCGGACAAATAAAAGGGTCACTAGCAGTAGAATTAGCCGTTGTATTTGCGGCTTTATTATACACAACCTGGTTGTTGGATCGTGTTACCGCAGGTTTCATCGGGACAATGTCCGGGCGAGCAGGCCGTTGTGCTTTAACCCTGACGGTTTCTAGGTTATTTTGCTTCTTGTTGCCCTTTTTAAAACCCTTCCTATTAATCCTAACCTCTAATTCGTTAATTTTATACTTCAAAATATCGTCTTTCTTACATATTTCAGCATTAAACATCAACATTGTGCAGTGATTATTTCACGAATTTTTGTTGTGAGCCGCAGCTCAAATTCATCCTGTATTAGTTTTAACTCACACGCAACAGAGGCATGCTTCGTATTAGGTGAACTATTGAGCGAGTGACTTTGCTCGTTATTATTACGTTTCATTCGTGTGTCGCTCTGACTAGTACGTACAGTCACATTATCAGGGCTGCACATGCTGTGCATAGAGATATCGGGTGGGCAGACGCTAGCGATACTCATATCGTGTAAATATTGCTGACTTTTACGTACTGGAGTCAGGGAATTGTCACCCTTAGGCATTTTACTACGGCATTCAACACATAGCCATGATTTTTTTAACACAGGTAAACTTAGCGTATGAATTCATGTTATAATTTGCGCATAAAATATCGTAAAATTGTTTACATTTAATGCAATTCAAATACGCACATCTTCGCTAATCTTGCAGCGGCATTCCGCGCACATAATGTCTCGTGTCGCCATCATTGCTGGCCGAACATGGTAGCTGCTCTTGTAGAACAGCAGCAATGCTATGAAGCGGCGGTAACACTTGCCGTGATGATTGACCGATAAATAAAATAAGCGTGCGAACTAGGAGTTGTCGTAGATCAGTTCCGTAAATGTTTTTCAATTTTTTTTCAACGATGACTCCGGTGTTATTGATTAAGATTGAAAACCGATTCCACCGCTAGGTGGCTTTTTTGTAAGTTAAAAAAATCACATTAGATTCAAATGTACATGTTCACTTTTTATCACTATTTAACAGTTTTGTTCTTGGAGCTAACAAACCCAGGTGTTTAATTATAACTGTCTTACCCGCGAGTCCTATGGTAAAGAATAGTCATACATACATGATACATAGATATTTAACATTTATAGAAATTTATATATAAATACCCATGTGCTTATGCACAAATGCTCCTATTCATTACACAAACATCTGCCCCTACCGAGAGTTAAATCTAGGAAGATCGGTGCGAAAGGCAGGATGGCCACTCTTACACTAAATGGTCATCAAGAATTATTATAATAGAAAAATACTAGAAAAAATCGACTCGGGTCACAAGTGAATTCTCAGGCGGGAATCGAACCCGCAACCTTTGGAAATCCGGTCCAATGCTCTCCCAATTGAGCTACCGAGCCTTGCGAACACTCATCGAAATTTTCTAGTACCTTCCTGATTTTACGCTGTAGGCCAGCGTTGTTTCATCAATGAGAGGAACATCCTCTCGTATTCGAAAGAAACATTTTTACAAATGTTTGGTCAATCGATTAAGATGAAACAGCCATGTTAGATTTATAATTTTTATATTTTATGCATTTTCAATGCGATCTTATAAGATAAATTATTATAATAGAAAAATACTAGAAAAAATGGACTCGGGTCACAAGTGAATTCTCAGGCGGGAATCGAACCCGCAACCTTTGGAAATCCGGTCCAATGCTCTCCCAATTGAGCTACCGAGCCTTGCGAACACTCGTCGAAATTTTCTACTACCTTCCTGATTTTACGCTGTAGGCCAGCGTTGTTTCATCAATGAGAGGAACATCCTCTCGTATTCGAAAGAAACATTTTTACAAATGTTTGGTCAATCGATTAAGATGAAACAGCCATGTTAGATTTATAATTTTTATATTTTATGCATTTTCAATGCGATCTTATAAGATAAATTATTATAATAGAAAAATATTGGGAGAGCATTGGACCGGATTTCCAAAGGTTGCGGGTTCGATTCCCGCCTGAGAATTCACTTGTGACCCGAGTCGATTTTTTCTAGTATTTTTCTATTATAATAATTTTTGACCAATGGGCAACCGCTAGTAAATACGCATTTCATTTATCTAGTTTTAATGTCTTGTATTATGTAAATCTATTAATTGCTGCGGCGCAAGAAGTAGGTGGGGCGGAGGGACCTAAGATGTTTGAGGGTTAAAGGGGGCGCGTAGGGCGGGAGCGCCGGGACTATAGTGTCAATGCGCGAGTGACTCCCGCTATGCGCAGTCGGTTTTTTGATATGGACGATCAAAATAATATGCACACGAGATTAATCTGGTGAAGACAAATCCCAAGATGATCGGTGAAGACGGACGTTAAAACTTTTTAAAGAAAATTAATAAGCATAGAAAAAAAATGGTATACAACGTTTACAATTTTTTAAACTCATAAAATAAGATTTGTCTCCTGCAGAATATATGCAAGACATTAACTTAAATAAAACTATAAGCCAAACAACAGGAAAATCAGTTTCTACGGTGAGCAAATTATTATAAACCGCAACGATTTGAAACGCGAACAAAATCGGGTGACTTTTAAATCCCCCAAGAAAAAGAAAACGGATACGAAAGAAAAAAAATAAATTGATAATTTTACGGAAGACGTCATAAAACGAAATTTTATTCCATTTTATACAATTCACAAGAAGATTCACACTGAAAACATTTAATACTGAAAAAAGAAGTCATTTTAGATTGTAGTCGACAATATTTAAGACATTTACTTCACAAATTTGGTTTTAAATTTAAAAAATGTCAGTCTAAAAGAAAGCTGTTGATTGAACAGCCAAATATTGGCGATGGAAATATTTTAATGCGATAAATAAACATCGACGAAACAATAGATCCATATTATACGTTAATGAGACGATATATGAGACGACGAGGTGGTGTTCTCTCTCCTCTACTCTTCTCCATATTTATTAACCAAATCGCCAGTGCTATATCCTCTTCTTTTCACCTTTACGCCGATGACCTACAAGTCTATAGACACTTCAGCATTTCTGAAATGGCGGATGCGGTTCATATTCTTAATCGCGATCTCAGGGCTGTGCAAGAATGGGCTAAATCTTTTGGCCTTATTGTAAATCCCAACAAATCTCAGGCTATTGTGGTTGGCAGCAGTAGATTGGTGAGTAGGTTGGATTGGAACTTGATGCCACCAATCGTCTACAATGGCGTCACTATAGGATTTAATGAAAAAGTGAGAGATCTGGGATTGATTATTGACCGCAATATGAGTTGGTCATCACACATTGCCGATGTAAGCAAGCGCATGCATTATTCATTCCACTCCCTCAAGCGTCTTCAATACTTTCTTCCTTTCAAGACCAAAATAATGCTGGCGCAATCACTACTTCTTCCCCTTCTCGATTATGCTGATGTCTGCTATTTGGATGTGACTGAAGAACAGCTTAATAAACTCGAGACATTACAAAACTTGGCCATTCGCTTTATTTATGGACTACGAAAATTTGATCACGTCTCACACTTTCGCAAGGAGCTCAAATGGCTACCTATTTGGCAGCGTCGTGACATGCACATCCTTGTCACCCTGTTCAACATTCTTAAAAACCCTAATTCTCCTGCCTATCTTCGTTCTCGTTTCCGGTATCTTCCCCCACCTCTATGTTCCCAAAGGTCTTGCATCACTAAAGTGCTGGAGGTCCCCAGAAGCAACACTAACTTTTTGCAGAACTCTTTGTCAGTGCGAGCTGCGCAGCTCTGGAACAAACTCCCTAAAGTGATACAAGAATGTTCATCCATTTTATCATTTAAATCGAAACTGAAGGAGCACTTTCTGAATTTATTAAAATAATCGAATAATATATGTATTATTTCTTGATGTTGTCTCTTATTGTTATATAAGTAGCTATATGCATATATTATATGTATATATTATATCTCTGTCGAATTGCAGAGTGGAGCAAATCCTATGGCCTCGATGTTAATCCCAACAAAAGTACCGCAATTATCGTGGGAAGTTCCAGGATGATTGCTAGAGTGGACTGGCAATTGCTGCCAAATATAAACTTTGCTGGCACCGATATTCCTTTTAGCTCGTCAGTGAAAAACTTGGGATTAATTTTTGATAATAATTTGAGTTGGCGACCTCAGTTAGAGGCCGTCAGTCGTAAATTATATGCTTCAGCAGCTGCGCTGAGAAGACTGCGTAATTTTTTACCCACTTCCACCAAAATTGCACTAACGCAATCTCTGTTGCTCCCTATTCTAGACTATGCCGACGTCTGCTATCTTGACATCACGGAGGAACAGCTTAATAAGCTTGAGCGTCTTCAAAATTTTTGTGTTCGATTCATATTTGGCCTACGCAAATATGATCACATATCTCAGTTTCGTTCTCAGCTCAAATGGCTTCCCATTCGTCTTCGCCGGAATACTCACATACTTACTCTGCTCTACAACATACTATTTAATCCTTCAGCCCCTCACTATCTTAAAGAACGTTTTAAGTTTCTTCATACATCAAACACGTTTTCCTTGAGGTCATCAGATAATCTTGGCCTTTATATTCCCGCACATAGTTCCACGTTCTATGACTCTTCCTTTACTGTTCAAGCAGCTCGTCTTTGGAACTCCCTCCCGGTTTCTATAAGGCGTGCACAATCCATTGGCGTCTTTAAGAATCTCGTAAGGGAATATTTTCTGTCAATTTAGGCGAGCAACGTATGGATGATGTATCCTACTAACTAGACGTTATGTATGTGTATTATATACGTATGTATGTATTTTTAATTTAGGTATATGTGTTTGTATGCTATGTATTTATGTGTATGTGTGTATATGTATGTATGTATACGTATGTATGTATATGTGAATATATATTTATCGTTTACACCGCCGCCTCTTACGCTTCCTTCCAGTCCTATCCATCCAAAGGTTGTCTGGAAAAGATCGCTCTGAGCGATAAGACCGCCCATTGTAACACTATTTTAAGTTTTCTCTTGTTATCTTATTATTTCAATGTGGTGTTATCAATAAAGTGTTTTGTATTGTATTGTATTGTATTGTATATGTGTGTACATATATATGTATATATATTATATATATACATATATATGTAGAAATAAACATATAAATATATACATATTTATATGTTTATTTCTGTATATCATTTATTATTTAAACATTTATTTCTAATGACTGCTTGTTTGCACTTAGTGACACCCACTTATACGACCAACCACACTTATTCTGGGTTGACTGGAAGAGATCTCTTTTAGAGATAAGTCCACCCTTGCAAACAATATTACCTACTTTTGTATATTATTTATCTTTTATGTGCAATAAAGAATATAATATGACAATTCGTCTTTAATTGTTGCATCGTGTTGGCAATCTTAGAATGTGGTGTGCTGTCACATATTGGGAAAGGGCCAAGACTTATTATTGTACATGCAGGAGGTTGAGATGGACTTTATTGATGGAGCTCATTTCATCATCAAACAAAAAGCAAAAGTGGCGATTATCATAATGACATGAATTTTCCATTATGATGGATAACGCCGTGTACCATTCAGTCCAGGAAGAGGGAAAGCCCGTCATGACAAATACAAATAGTGAGATGCAGGCCTGGCTGCAAAGACATAATGTTGAATTTGATATTTCTTTGAAAAAATGTGATCTTTTAGGGTTGATAAACCATCATGACTCTGGAAATATTTATAAGATTGATGAGGCATTAAAAGCTGCGGGCCACGAAGTACTACGACTTCCACCTGATCACCCAGAGTAAAACCCTATAGAGTTGGTCTGGGCGGATATCAAGAGATAACATTCCAGAATAATTGTTTAGCTCTTATTCAATAAATTTTATTTTTGTATAAGTCGTCGTTTCAATGCCTTTTTATAAATTATCATTTTTCATGTTATTTATTATTTTAACCATTGAATTGTATTACTGTATACACTATATAAACAGATATTTAAATATTATTTTAAATAAAATAAAAATTTTAAATAAAATAAATTAAATGTTAAAATCAATTTTCTTGTTTACATATTTTGTTTTCAACGAATAGCTTGAGATTCATTAGATACACGTTTGTATTGATGCCCGCCCCCACTTTTTAGTTGAGCGATTTTTTAGTTAAATGGTCGACCTATAATACTAGGTCTGCAATACATGCTGCTGTTTGCAAATACTGAGCGAAGCAATTAGATTTTTGAAGGGTGATTATTCCTCGATGGTATGTCCGATTTCAAAACTTTTTTTGCACATTAGTCACGACCACTATGTGAGTTTTGGCGGCAAATTTCATCAATGTAGTCTGAGCGGTTTGGCTGTGATCAGCTTTTGAATTTTTCTTTCGGTGATTATTCCTCCATGGTAAAATCTATATATTTTTATATAGCCTATGTCCGTCAGGTTATAATCATGTATGTTCATGCCAAAATTCGTTCGAATCGGTCAAACAGTTAAGTAGCAGGAGGGAGACAAGCGAAATTTGTGAGTTGCCTAAAAGAGAGCTTCGCTCAATAAAAGAGAGCTTCGCTCAATTATCTTTCATAGTTCCTATATTGTCCGTATTTTAATTATGCTATATCCACTCAATATAAGTGTAATCATAAAAATTACCAGTTAAAACAATGTACCCATTGAAAAACTAAATATCTTGTTACAAAAACCTGACGTCTAATTCAAGACTCTGACGAACTGATTATTTTCAGAATGCGAAGCATTGTTGGCGGTTCTGCAGTAGTTTTGTGTGGAAAATAAAATAAAAAACGCAGTAGTTACTAAGCACTGGAATATTTGTTCTCATCCCAGATAATTTTAGTTTACAAATCAAATTTGGTTTTGATTTATATTTAAGAAAATCTAACTTTGGACATGCGCCACCCAACAATATCTTTATCTGTGTTATACTTTAAACGTATATCGTAAAAATTTTAGATTTTTTTATTGAATTTACAAAAAATGTTTTACTTGGTACCAATGACTATACCGGAAACTATTTTTTTTTTATAAATGAACTTTTTTTTAAGACCTTTTACATTTGACAAATTCCAGCTTGTATACCAATAGTACAAAAATACAATTTGCCAGAAACATATTACAAGTATGCTATGGTGAATTAGTACTTTCAGACAGTCCTCTGACTCATCTTTCAATCAGTCTTTAGTAAAAGCAATTGAGCCATAAGTATAATTCATTTATCGATATTAAGTGGTAAGTCTTATAAAAAAAAGGTTATATAGGTTTAGACGAAGAACTAAATCAAGGGAAATGTTACTGACAGATCAAGTTAGCGTTGCCATTAGACAATCATAGGAAGATTTTGTTTTCATTCAAAAATATATTTTTTACTAAGTAGATGTTGTTTTAAAATGGGAGCAAAAATTAAAAAAAAAATATATAGAATAAAATAGCTACAAGTAAAGACATCGGCTTCCGACACCTTTTAATGAGAATTTTCCTTTTCTTGAATCTTTTATCTCGTAGATTGCATTTGCAGTACAATCTGTGTAATCGCACGGTTTCAGTAAGGTGAAAATTGTTCTTTGTCTCGTGAATTTATTACTTTAATTAAAGGTCTAAATGAAACCGGTTAGGCGTAGAAAATAGGTTCGGTTGTTAATTAGACTTTTGTACATTTAATATAGTAGACTCATTAAAACAAAGGTATTTTTTGATAATCAAAATTCATATAATGTATTAGTTAAGTAAATATATATGCATTTGTCGCCATATATTTTCCTTTTGCTTATTTGTATGAATAATTCATATTAAATTTAAATCGATAAAAGGATGGCACTATACTTGTTTAAAATTAATTGAATAACCTGATATAAAATCCATTACTAATTACTTCATAAATTGCTTGTTAGAAATTAATATTTCAAAGTGTTGGTTTGATAAGTAAGCAAGCTTATTGAGACTTTAGTTTGTCGCCTCAGGCCTGTCGCTTACGCAGACGAAACATAAACTATTTATGTCCAGAATAGAAATATGTGTTCGAAGCAATTATTATCTACTCATCGCACATGCATAAACGTGTGTTAGTTGCAAATAAATTAACAACATTTACAACTAATCTTTTTATTATAATTTGGTGGGTGAATTTAGTAAAAATTTTAACAAAAGGTATAGAACATTTAAGTTTTTTTATTTTAATGGTAATATAATAATTGAAAAGGAACAAATAATATAAAGTAACTTTTTTAAAATTACTTTATTATTTTAAAAACAATAACTTTACAAACAATATACTTTTATGAAAACGTTCTCATGATTAAGTACCTATTCATTTGATTTTATAATGCTTTAATTAGGGTTCCGTACCCAAAGGGTAAAAACGGGACCCTATTACTACGACTTCGCTGTCTGTCCATCCGTCTGTCCGTCCGTCCATCTGCACCAGGTTGTATCTCAAGAACAGCAGTAGCTAGACAGATGAAATTTTCACAAATTATGTATTTCTGTTGCCGCTATAACAACAAATACTAAAATAAAATAAATATTAAGGGGGGGCTCCCATACAAAAAACGCGATTTTTTTTGCTCTTGTTTGCTCGATATCAATAATGGCAATAGGTAGGCACTTGAAATATTCACAAAATACTCAGTTTTGACGTGACAACGTCTTAAATTAGGTTGCGGCTGGGAGTCACTTATGAAAAAGTGTAACGCTCGGTAACGTTACGATGAGTCACCGAACGAGAGAGAGGCCCGCCGAATGCCTTGCGTCTCTCTCCCACTCAACTATATATGCGCTTACAATGAGAGCGAGTGAGAGGCACGCGTCCCTTCCACTCGGGCATGGTTAGCCCGCCTAAGAGCGAGAGAGACAGACATAAAAAGTGGAAGGGACGCGTGCCTATAAATTAATGTTTTAAATATAATTCTTTGTATAAATAAATGTTTTAAATTGTTACTATTATTTCATCCTTCTTCCTACTATACGAATGAATATTCACATTAAAATTATTTTACCACTCAAAGTCGTTGTCACGTAAAACTTTCGCCCGTATACCGACTTTACAGGCAACCAACCAGTTTTTATTTTCACATAATTTTCACCATAAATAAAAAAATATATATATTTCAGTGGGGCTCCCATACAACAAACGCGATTTTTTTACTTGACTAAAAGTTTGTCCGACTGGCACTTGGCCGGTTTTTTTTATTTGTCTAATCTATTAATCGTGGGAGTAATCTTATTAAGTCAATAATAATTCAATATTGATTTGTTTTACCGCATTATTTTTGCATTGTTGCAAAACAGTAATTCTGCGATAACAATTTTAAAGCAAATAATTATCCTACCTTGAAGACGGGATTAAATTCAACTTATTCCCACAATAGAATTATCCGGACGGTTCACAGTAAAAGAGACTTTAGTTGCAAAAAATCTTTTCTGAGGTTAATTTGTGGAATGAATAGCATTCATTTGCAGGCGAAGGTTGTTCGTTGTTTTTGTGGGAAATCGGTGGAAACCGAACCCTTGTGCCGGATGGTTGTCAGCGCCGAATGAATTATAGCAAGTATTTACGGGAAGATGACATTTCTGGAATCGGCCCATTAATTCCTAATGGAGCGTCGGGGCAACATTTCATCTGTTTGGCTACAGACCAGGACTTGCCGCAGAGCTATTTTCGGTAGCGTATCCGAAAATTTATAACTACGAGTTAGTTCTAAATCGCTGGATAGCAGGAAAGTAAGTGGGATTTATGGAATACCGCCTCACGGTCTATTTGTTTGCAGCGAAGGAATTTTTTTTCTTAGGCACTGAAGCATGCCATTTTGGATGTTCATTTCCCGTCACACTAACTGTATCAGAGGAAGTGCTTTGATAAAGATAAAAGATAAAATGATTTTTACGGTATGAGCATTTATTGAAAGTTAACAATTATGCTATGGCTTCGTAAGTTCTACGACGCGAGACCTTGTACCGAGAAGAAGCCACAAGATACTCGACATGGGCTATTTTTTTCTTCCTTTTATGTGTTATACTGTTTTTGAAATTAAGGTTTTTTTGCGGTTGTAAAAAAACTCCATGCCTTTTTATCCTTCAAACAATCATCAATGTTGTAATAGCCTTTGCTCATAAGAAATTTTCTAACAACTTTTTTTAAAGTTATCTAAAGGTAGTTCAGTTACACATTGTAGCACCATATTTTAAAACGAAATTCATCTTCCTAAAAATGAGCCTCTCGGTTTTTTGCAATCTGAAGCTGGAAACAGCAACTTTATTTCTGGTATTAATCGAATGGTTTTTATCTTTTTTGCGTAATACTTAGATAATACTTTTTATATATTGTTTTAAACTTTCATGGTCACTAACATTATCTTAATATATATAAATTACGTGTCACGTTGTTTGTCCGCGATGGACTCCTTAACTACTTAACCGATTTTAATCACATTTGTACACAGTGTGCAGTTTGATCCAACTTAAAAGATAGGATGGATATCATTTTAATTTATAACACAGCAACGCTTGGCTGGGTCAGCTAGTAGTAATATAAGTTATATACAGGATTGTTACCATGTTCCTTGTTTTTATTGAGTTTCCTACATTTCGACATTGTTGCAAGCGCAACAAGGTATCGAACGCAATAAAGGACTTCGTCGGAGGGTAGACCGATATGTCTGCCAATAACAGCCTACACGCAATTACTTCAGTTGCTCCGTGATCATGGCGCTTGCACCAGTGCCGAAATATCGGAAACTCAATAAAAACACGGAAACCGTATAAAACTTATATTACTATGATAATTCATATATATATATATATATATATATATATATATATATATATATATATATATATATATATATATATTAGAAACATAAAGCAAGTACATATATTAATTTCCTTAATAATCCTCGAAGAGAATCTTTAGCTTTACGTTATGAATGGCGAGCATTGATATTATGTGGAGAACAAATATATTATTAATATTAGCCGGTGACAGCACAGCCCACAGTAATAGATCTTACTACATTATACTTTAAAATAACTGAGGTAAACCATTCTTGCTGTTTCGACATCAGATACGAGTCTCTTTTTCTTAACGGCTTGCGCGGTGGAACTAAATCTTTTTGAAAAGATATTAATATGGATTTCACGAATTCTACTGCTTCACCATTCACGTTTATTGGCGTATTTGCCTATTTTACATTTGAATGAGTGAACTTCACACATTTTGTTTTACTCTAGTTAAGCTTAAGGTTATTACTAGTAAACCAGTGTAATATCTTGTAGAGGGTATGTTTACACCGTCAGAGCACATAGTGCTTCTAGCAGTTTTAAAAATAAACAGTTGTGTATCATCTATGTTTGTGTGTATCACTTCGCTTCACGGACTTAACATATTGTGAACCGCTGTGAAAATATTAGCTACGGGCAGGGTTTATTTATTCAGAGTCAATAGTCGGATATTAGTGGTTGATTATTATGTACTTAATTCCAACAAAGGTGCAGAGCAAATTTTCCAAGACCACCTTTACGATCACCACAATCAGCTTTTTATGAACAGAAAAGTATAAATATTTTTATGTATGCCTTTCAATTTAATTAAAACAACTGTAGTTTTATTTTGTTAGTAGTACAATAAAATAAAACTACATTCTTCAGGTAATACCGCGACAGGGATTTAAAAAGTTCCTTATAGACGTAACTTTTTAAATCTCCGTCGAGGTGTTACTTGTAGAAAAACTAAATACATACTAACTATCCGAAGAGAGCTTATAGTTGCTCTAATATGCTATATACATACATACATATATATATCTTTTTATATGTTTTTATTACTATTACTGTTTTACTAAGAACTCACAACCATAAATTTAATAGTTGCTCTAAATGGAATATAATGTATTGCATTAAAGAGTTAATAGTTATTCATAATAATAGTTATTTTTTATTGAAAGTTTGTCTGCGGATATGGAATTATATTATAGTATATATCTATATTGATAGCTTGGCATAAGCTTTTAATTGCAAATTTTACACATAGAAGCGTCTAAAAAGAAATATGAGAAAAACACTAAATCTTTTTATTTTTTGCTGTTGTTTATGTTACATTATAATAATCTGATATGCTATTAGTTTTTTTTTTATAAAAGAAAGATGGTAGGTAGGCAATGTTATCAAACCAAAGTGATGATTTTACTCTAAGGACCAAGGTACACAATATTTACGTGTTTGTCTATTAACCTTTGAAAACAACTTACCTAATTGATGAGCATAAACATTTCGCTGAGATAAGAAAATGAAAGAAATAAAAGGGCAAGACCGGCCGCGTTGGAAATAAATTTGTGTCCTTTGAAAGAAAGGCACATGGACGTGACAGCTATCAAGTAATAAGTAATAAAATGGTGCTTGGAAATTATCTTACTTTATTTTTTTTTATTGAAATGACGTAGCTGATGGTGGCGTCATTTACAGTAGCTGGATCTTGTTCTACGGTAAACTAATGAATGAAACATATCGACATATCATCATTGAGTAAAAAAATAATCAAAATAATAATAATAATAGGAATAAATAATGAGCATACTAACTTATTAATTAAAATTTATTAAAAAAAAAACAGTTTTAACGACAAAATTTAAAGAATTGTTAAAAACTTTATTTGAAATATTATTTTCATTATTTCAATTTTGTACACCTTGTTATGCCACAGTTAAAAAATTATGATATTTTAAATTAAATCTTTACAATAATTGTAGATGAATTTGATTAGACAAATGGATTATGTTATGAAATAGAAACCTTCATTTTCCTCAAAGCTTATCACTTCCACTAAATTTCATTTACGCTTAAATGAACTTCAGTTCAAACTTAGCTCTGTCTAATCATTGGGTGTCACTCAAGGGACTTACGTGAAGAAGATTTAAGTGGAGTTAAAATAAACATTGTTTGTTAAAGGACGCCTCTGAGGAGCTTTGCTCGTAAGGTTCGTTGAAATACAGGCTTGGCCTTAATTTGGAGGTGTGAAAACGTATACATTCCCAAATGATTGTTTACACATACAACAGTAAATTAGGCTAACACGTGACAAGACATATGTAACTGTTATTATGAAGTTGTTCAAAATAGAGATTTTGGTCGCCTTGACTGAATCATGTGTACTTTATGACCATAATGTTACATCAGACCTAAAGAAAAATTAAATTGTTAACAATTATAATATAACTCATATATAATTTTAAATTTTATAATTTAAATTTGCATTTTTCAATGCTATTTTATAAGATCAATTCCGGTACAATGCCCTCCCAATTGAGCTACCGAGTCTTGAGAACACAGATCGAAATTTTCTAGTAGGTACCTTTCTAATTTTAAATTGTAGGCCAGGGTTTTCTTATCAATAAGAAGAACATCCTCTCGTATTCGAAATAAACATTTTTACAAATGTTTGGACTATCGATTAAGATGAAACAGCCGTTTAATTTTATAATTTATATATAATTTTGCATTTTTCAATGTTATCTCATAGACTAAATTATCCTTATAGAAAAATACTAGAAAAAATCGACTTGGTTTACAAGTGAATTCTCAGGCGGGAATCGTACTTATGTAGAATTTTATATTAATATCAAGTTAAATATACAAACACAAAACTAGTTAGTTAGTGAAAATGGAAATAAGTAAAAATCTAGAATAGAGTTAGGGTCGTTTGAATATCAAAACACCTGGTAAGATTTATTTTCTCCTGAAAAAATCAAGGAACATTTGCGAACATTTGGGGTAAAAAAATCTGTAAGTTAAAGGGTCATTTTACATTATTAAAACAGCATAGATAATTTTTATGTGAGAAGTATATGAAGTGAGCATGATTGCTGTAGATCCACATAATGTCACTCTAAACATTACCTAAAAATATTTGCGTCATTTGACACGTTTGTATATACGTACCAGATAAAGGATTGTCTCTAGTTATTTATAGCATGATGGATGTATGAAATTACTTGAACACGTATAAGTAATGAACGGTCTAATTAAAATAAATTAAGAAGCAAAACGTTGCCATGAAATTGTATTTGCAAAGTTTCTCTTATCTGTGCTATAAATCCTGCGATCCGGGTACACCATGGCAGATTAATGAGCGAAATTTGTTAGAAAAACAAACAAACTTGCTTTATTAGTATTGGTCTTATCTGTTCCTTCGTTAGTCTATAGCGGGGTAGCGTAATTGAATTCTGTGATCAAATATTTGTAGCTTAGATCTTTTGGCTTCTAATTATTGCAAGAGGAAATTGCTTATATCGAAATCTATATATATATTTGTTTGCTTTATATTTAATGCGATAATATTCTGGACTGATAATGTCTGTTCCAATAAAAAAGGTGAACACTGTATGTAAACACATTTATTAGTTATAAAAAGTGGCTTAAATAGCTTCAAGTTTAATGTAGATATTTCGGTGTATTTGAAGTTGTTGTATTAAAATATCCGCACTGGGCACACGTGGTGGATTATGACCAATTCTTCCTACTTTATTTTAATCTATAGGTTTTGTCCGTGTCCGTGCAGTAAAGACATTTTACATACTACATGTACATGTACTGATATAAAACATACATACATGTACATATACACATACATATATACATACACATGTAAAAAATATTCAACATAGGTAGTCTCATTTTTATTTTAGGATATAATCATTGTAATGAAAAAGAATTTTTTAATACTAATTACATTAATACTACTGCGTAATAGCAGCCAGTGACTTCTTCTTTCTTTCAAATAGTAGTATAACTGATCAGGATTTGTGACAAAAAATCTTGATATAGTATTTTTTATAGTTACATAAATTGCAAGATTACGCTTCGCCTGATGTGTTGCTGATTGCTCTCTTACTGTACAGACTGATGTCCGGGATAGTTATGTATAACTTAAAGTTCTATTTATACATATAGATATGATATAGATACACTTTTTAAATTGCTCCAATAAAAAATAAATAGTTAGAGCACTTGTGTTACAACAATATGAAAAGACAAGGCTGCTTCTACTTCCTTGATAATGTAGATTTTTTTTCTATATTGACCCAGCTCTAAATAGAATCTACAAATCGTAACATCATGATGGACCGCCACCAACCAGGGTAATGAGTTTCCTACGAGGGGAGGTCAAAGAGTTCACAGAATGGAGGGGATGGTGGAGGTAGGTTCATGTATCCAGATAGATACTAATTGAGCATATCACCATTAGAATATATTTTAAATTCAAACCTAATCGGGTCATTAACCTTTAAGTTATCAATGTGCAAACAAGTTAATCGGGAAGAGATCAACAAGTATGGAGAAAATTGAATATTGCGCCGTTATTAAATTACTCACCAAACTAAGAAAATCCGCTCAGATATTTTTTCAAGAGGTGTAAGCGATTTACGGGGACTCTGCCCGTGGTAAAACCATGGTTTATAAGTGGCAAGGCCTTTTCAAGCAAGGAAGAGACTCAGTTGAAGGCGACCACACCCTAAATCATCGAGAAAGTAGAAAAAAATTGTATTGGAAGATTTTCGTCTGATGAAGAAGCAGCTAGCAGCAATGGTTGGAGTATCCGATACAACCATTTTGAACATCCTAAATCATCATCTTCGGATGAGAAAGGTCAGCGCACGGAGGGTTCCGAAAATACTTTCTTCCCTTCAAAAACGACGAAGGCAACGGTCGAATGTTCTCGTCAGTCTTTTGAGCTCTGTGGCGATAACAGGGAAGAAGTTATGGCCCGGATTGATACTGGAGATGAAACCTGGGTACACCACTATGAACCCAGCAAGAGTCGACCCGCCGCCCAAGAAGTACCGAGTCTCACAATCGGTCGGAAAGATCATGGCGACATATTTTGGTATACAGAAGGTATTTTACTGATTGGCTATAAAGAACAAAGACAGTACTACGCTTCAATATGAGAACAGTTAAAGGAGGCCATTAAAGAAATAGAAGAAGAAAATTGACCAAAGGCAATCCTTTTGCATGACAATACACCTGTGTACACGAGTCATGTTGCGACGGCTGCTATTCACTTGTGCGGCTTCGAAAAACTCCACCACCCTCCTCATAGTCCAGACCTGGCCCCCAGTGATTATTATTTATTACCAAAAATGAAAAAAGAGCTGCGTGGTAAGAAAATTGACGACGATGAAGACGCGAAGTCGGCAATTTCGGCCCTTTTTTCGCTAAGGATTTTTTATGACGGTATGAACAAATTATTTGAATCATCTGAGCAATGTATTAATTAGGGTTAAGAGGAAAAATTTGAAAAAGAAAAATAATTTGGTGTTTAATTTCAACCTTCTTCCCACTCATTCCGCGAACTTTCTGACCTCGTATCTGGCGGTACTTTTAAAATGTAATTATCATGACTTGGAAGGAAGATGGAAAACGACATTTATTAAAAAATATCATATATACAATTAATCGTTACAATTCTGAAACTTTTTATTTAGGTGCGCAAATAAAAATATAAACCCATAAATATATAAAAATATTGTTTTTTTTTTAATGTTATTTTAACTAAAAAACTTCATCAAATCAAGTCACTTTTAGCAACAGTTTCCCGTTAATAGTTGTTAGGCGACATGCAGCAGCTTCTGAAATATATGTTACTTCTGTAATATTATTTTTTAACTTTTTCATTTTAGACGTATAAAGGAATATATACAAATATACTCTTTGAAGGAGCGTTTTAATATAAACGTGGTTTGTTGTCATCGAAAATATTAAGCTCCTATGCCTCACACATTTCAATATATTTAACGCTTTAACCGGATTAACTATGCTTTTAATCTTGTTTTATTATATCTAATCCAGACTTTTCTAATAACATCACCTGACTGCTGAACTTCCTTCAACATGTCAAGCAAGTAGTGCGAGCAAACAAATTGCAAGTACCTACTACAGTATATTCATGTAAGTTCAACTGCTTTTTCTTACATTAATGGTGTCGCTGACACGAATATGTTGATTCAGAAGCGGGTTTGCATTAATAAGTACTTATAGCCGGTGTATTACAAAATTGATTGTAACTGTGGCCTCTTCTTTATCGGAAGCATATATTTGCTATATATATCACCTATATCAAGAAATTAGGAGTAAGAAGACTTGGTAACGAAGAGAATTATCTTTTCGTTACCAAGTCTTCTTACTCCTAATTTCTTCTTTTTTTAATGTTAATATTCGTTTTTCAATGTTAATATTTTTTATTATAAAATAAAATATATTAACACTGAAAAACGAAATAAACATGTTTTTTTTAATATTACAATAAATTGAGTGGTTAGGACAATTTGTTACCCTAGTCATAATGTAAACATTGCTCTTACAAAGGACTCTAAAATTCAGGAAAATAAGATTAAACTCGGAGTTAATTCGGTAAAATTTTATTTAAATATCATTGCAAATATTGAAACAGTGAACGCGTAAGTAGACCGTGACATGGCGATATAATTCATTTAAAGCAGGTTACAATCTAATTTTCTGTTTAAATCGATACCATGGCTCGGCGACGTAAAATTGTATTATTTTGTGCTGCAAATTGGATCCCGTGATCAGTGGGAACGTGACTGAAATGCGACGTTGGTTTTGTTCAGACAACTTAAATACTTTGGTATGGTACATGTGGTTTTGTCATATGTGGTTGTTAAATTTTAGGCTACATACTTGTAAGAAAACCGATTAGTGTTACTCAAAAGTGTACTCAATAGGATTCGTATTTGAATATATTTTTATGGCAGTCCTTTTTGTAAGATCTGACACTTAAATGTAATGTATATTAAGGTGACATGTAATTACCTGCCACGATAACGTAAGGTGGTTCGGTCAAGTTTATTAATTATACTTACAGAGGAATTATAGGTATTTAGTTTATCGTGGAAAAATCTCCTTCTTTAATTTTTTTTTAATGAGTTATTCTAGTAATAGTTTATTTAAATATAATAATCTACCAGTTATACGCTTTACTAACGAAAATTATTATCATTCTTTTTAATAACGATTTGCATTGTAGCTTATAATGAATAATACGATTTTTTTAATTACACTGATTAAAAACCAAGTAGGTACATTTTGTAAACTTAGGCACCATACACACATCGTATTAAGATTTATACCTAAAAATAAAAGTGTTAGGTGCCTCGTTTCAGTTACCACGGTCGCCTAGACAAGTTTCATGATTCAAATATGTTATTCGCATTACGAACAATAACTAAACGCACCAAGACACTCATGTCAATAAAAATAAGATAAGTAAACGTTGGTTGGTAGATACTTATAAGTCCGATGTAATAGGTATTCACTTATATTACAAAGATATGAACTTTTTATTATTGCTTTCTATTTGGGTGCAAAGTACTTTCCAACGGTTTTCTTTTTGTTAACTATTTTTTTCTGGCCATATGTAAACCCACTTGCCTAATTCTTTTTTTATAAGTCCCAATGATACCCCTTTCTCAAAATTTCATTCACCCGTTTTCAATGTAAGACTTCCCATTTAAGGATTGAAAAAATGTGTAAATTTAGAAACCACGCGTTACATTACCTATGGTGAAATCAAATCCAAGCCTAATTGCCTTATAGACATATTTTAAAATGATAATAAAAGAACCGCCGCGCCGGCTGCGTTCTTTTAATACTTGGTATATATTTTAAAAGCTAATAGGTGCGTTTAAAAAAGAATTACTTTTATTCAGAAACGACCATAACATTCATCAATAATATTTTTTTATGGTAACATTATAGAAAAAAACGACTCGACAAGTTATTCTCAGGTGGGTTACGTACTTGCAACCTTTGTATGTTCGGTCCACTGCTCTCTCTATTGAGCTACCGAGCCTTGTGAGCACCTGTTGAAATTTTGTATTAGGTACTTTTTATTTTTTTTACGCTGTAGGCCAGCGTTGCTTCATCTATATGAGAAACATCCCCGAATTTGAAAGAAAAAATGTTGTGACAACCAATTAAGATGAAACAGCCATTTTAATTAATATTGTTATATTTATGCATTTTCAATGCTATCTTGTATGTTGTAATCATTAATCATATTTATAATACTTTATGAGGAGATTTTTATTCACAACAAATAAGAAAAACAAAACACTTGTAGGCATAATCTATACACTTGCCCAAACCAACCTACGCAGTTCCAGAAAGTAATTTATATCGTCTAACATTTTTTAAAGAGATATCTAATGTAATAAAAATTAATTAATTATTGAAATTTTTACCATCTGTCACTCTTTTCAATCAGCTTCCTATGGATTATAGAATCTATTCGCAGACTTGCGGAATTAATTTTTTACATATCAATATACCTTATAATTTTATTATATCCCAACCAAAAGCAAAACGTAAATCAATTACTTCAAGTAATCACGAAGGCTACTAAAACAAAAACTAGCTTTAAATACTATTGACTCATATATGCTTCGTATAATAAAAACTGTTTAGTAAAGCATGCGTTCGTTCTATCTATGAATGGTGTAATGTCAAAGACAATACTCTAATCAATAAAAAAGCAATAGGATCGAGAATATTTGGAAAAAAAATAGTCATAGTATATCAATTTCATTATAATTATTTTCTAGGCAAAAGGAAAAGTATTATCTTAATATAATATAGGTTAGGTCATTAATGTTTTACCTTATCCCAGCTGTATTTGTACTAAATCGCGCTGGGTCCGTTCCAGAAGTATACTTGTGCTCCTATATTGAAGGCATATGATGATTATTATTAGTATATTGTAATTTTATAACGTCATCAAACTTCAAATTACCTGCAACTAAAGTTAACCTTAGAGTGACTTATTTATTTATGTCTTAGCAGAAACCAGTTTGGATAAGTTTGTTTCAATATTCTTTGTAGCAAAGTTTACAAAGAACTTTTTAACAGCTAACAAAATCATCGTAAAAGGTTGCTAAATCGTTATTTTTTACAAAGTTTGCTATAATTTATCTCTCGGGATGGCAACGTCCCTCATACCAGGAGCAAGGGGAATAAAATTTCCTCTTTGACAACCGTAAAACAAGTGTCGTTTAACTTTTCGTATTAGCCTCATGATTTGAGATGCGGTCTTTGTATTCACTGACCAGTGCCGTATTAGGAGTGCGATAACAGTAATTTTTAGTATAGTCAATATGAAAAGTTGCTCCGTAAAAGTAATGCCTGAAAGAGTATCATCATAACACACACACACACACACATAAACGCTTTGCGTTATACAGGTTTACTAAACAACACAGCACCTTAATCTTTAAAAATGTAAATATTTATACATATTGAAAACATTTATATTTATATATATTCCTAAAACGCCTATATTATGACGATAAATTACTAAGATAGGGTTTATCGTGAACCAAGAATATACTTATGCTTTTTTTATTTATACTTACGAAGACGCGTTACGTGGGACTTTTCATTTAATTTTCTTCCACCTGTATTTCTCTAGTTTAAGAGCCTTTTATATTAGCACTAACTTTGTACGACTCTCTCAAAAATCCTGCCCACACAAATACAGTTCCACCGCCATAGGACACTTTACGTTCAATGCATGTTTGCGTGAATCGTTTCCCTGATCTTCTATACCTTTGTTCTTCCATGGAGCGCATAGTGATATTGATTACCTGAGAACATAACTCTTGACCAATTTTCTTCCAATACGACGTCCACGCTTCAGTTTCTAGACCAGTTGCAAGTCTAAATGCTTTTGTTTTATGTTAGCTTCAATATGTCGTCGGCCTACAATCCATGTCCAACCCTGCAGTTACTTTGTTAGTTGAAATTGACTTGTAAGTTTAGCTCCTGTAAGAAAGCTATTCCGAAATATTATGTTGAACAAGTACCTTTCAATCTTGCCTTTCCTGTTCTTAGTCTATTTAGGTTAGAGCTGCTTTTCTCGTAATGCTGAAGAACTCGTAGTATTATTGACAGCGACACACCGAAAAGCTGTATCACGCTGACTTCGGTCAATTTTCTACATTGCGAGATTTCTGGTACAGTCATCAGGTGTAAGCGACATTATAAAACCTACAACAATGAATATTAAATATAAGCTTATAAGAAAAATGGAACCAAAAAAAAACTTCCTAGCTATAGTAACAAAAGTCAATTTTTGATGGCATAACTTTAAAACAACCAAATTCTATTATTTTATTTTAAGGAATATTAGAGTATCTATTTTAGTCAAGCTATTTCATTAAGCTAGCTTCTCAGTTTCCGAGATGTTCAGGTATCTATGTATCCAGATTTATTGTTGTCGATTAAATTTATTTATTACTTTCAATTTACAGACAAATAATATCTATGGCTATAGTCTATATGCTATAGTCTATGTGTAGGTACAGTGCTATTAAGAAATCTTCACAATTATCACACTTCAGTTTCCGTTTTTTCTCTCAAATCGATTCAATTTACAATGCCTTTATCGGATGATGCCAGCGTCGATATTATTGAATTAGTTCCATTCAATATTTTCAAATTAATTAGATACTCAGTCTGATAAAATCTAATTAGAATCGTTAGACATAGATACTAAATACGTTGCCAGTAATATGAAGTAGGAATTTGTGATCGTTTAATTAGAACGTTGAAGTTTGTGGATGCTACATCTCTGAAATAAAGAGTTGTTTCAGGTCTAGAGATTACATACTTTTTTCTATCTTTCTGATTTTTTTGCAATAAAATTGTTTCTCATTGCTGTGTTGTCTTATTTATGTATTTCAACTTTGTTGTACACAAAAAAAATATGCACTTAATACCAATAGGCGTTCACAATCAGTCAAGCGGAGATTTAGTCGTACCTACATTGTATGTTCAAATACAAAATGAGAACTATATGCTACATAAACATGATAAAATACCATATTTAACATAATAAACTACCTAAAAATCGTTACATTACCTAAATTAGATATACTCGTACTATCAAAGTGTGATTAAGTGGATAGGGCCGGAGAATCCGAAAGGAAATCACGAATCAATAGTTTGAAATCAAGGTTCTTAGGTGCTTTTTTAATATGGGTTAATAATGCATTCCACAGTCGTAAAGCCGGAGCATAAAAGAGTTTGAAACAAAATCAGGTGAACAGGTAATGACAGGAATTTCTTTACTGTCTGAACAACGATTACGGTTAAAAGAGGCTATCAAATATTGAAATTTACATTTCAAGTACTTCGGTATGAATGGACTTTTAAGGCGGTTAACACACTGCACCGCGCCCCGTCGCGTAGCGCGTGGCCGCAGATTTTATCATTGTATGCAAGAATCTCAATTAATATAGAAAACACGCCTATGACAACACACTGCCGACGCGGGAACGCGCGGGTAGGCGCCCCGCGCGCAGATTCTGCGCGAGAGCGCGGGGTGTGACGAAGTAGGGTCAACTTGTATTGCTACTCCGCGCGGAGAAGCAGATTACACCGCTAAGACAGGCAGATCTGCGCCTCCGTCCCCGCGCGCGATTTCTGTCGCTACGCGCACCGCGGCGGGACGCATCTCTAGTGTGTGAACCGTCTAAGCATAGAGGAAAGATGTCGCAGGTCTCGATGCTGTCGGATACTTTTTCGATATGAAGAGACATGATCATATTTCCGAAGACAGCAAATGAAACACATATTGAAAGGCAATCCAATTTATAAAGAAGTTCCTGGGAAATGTTAGCAAAACACACGTCAGTATTAAATTAGAAGTATACTAGTACGTACGTAGTAAAATAGAAGTATTGAATTAGAAGGATTTTACGAGTAATAAGAAGTTCTTAAGCTGATGAAATGCTCTCAGTGTGTCTATGGTTTTGCGACTTAAAGAGTCCACTTGAACCTTCCGTTCAAGGCCGATCTATAATATCTGTTTACTACTTACTATTTTTTTTTTTTTTTAATTTAAAATGTCTCGTTTAGTAAATTATTATTCACATATAAATATCTGAGTACGTCTCTGAGGCCGACACTGTTGCTAGACACAGAACTATTTGTCTCAGCGTTCTTTGACGTCGCATCTACGTACGGAACCATTTCTTTCAACCATTTCTCAAGGAGATACATGCTCATTTCACATGCACGAGCTACGCAGGAAATAAATGGTGACGGAGGCCAGCAGAAAAATGAAGTAACGCGGAATTATACCTCTATATGGTAGCAAATAAGGCACTTTATTTTAAAGTATTTGTTGTCTTTGTTAGTTAAAGGAACATTCAGTATACTTCATAGAGTAATACAGTTCATACAGTAAGTAGAGACTTGTGCGCAGCGTACTAAGAGTACGAAATTTTTGCTGACCATACATAGTCCTTCTCTGACATCCTTACCAAAGTTTTCCCGTAATCCACGGACTACTTAAGAATCTTTACGAGACTAGTGCGAGGCCATTGATTATATTCATATATTATACCTATATACATCAGCGTACCTAACAGACTTGCCAAATCGATAATGATGATCCATCGATCATAATTATACATATAATATGTCATATATGGAAGGGTATTGCTACCTAACCTAATTTGAAGAAACTCCTTCAGTTTTATGATGACCTACTAGGACTACTTCGACAAAAAAATCTCTATTTTCCTTCGATATGTGAAATAATCGTCCTAAAAGCCTAGCAGTCACGGAATCTCACCAGGTTTGTCACAAATGCTAGGGCTCGAATTCCACATAAAGAGAAGATTTCCAATATATTTGTAAGTGACAAAAGGAAACGAAGAATTTTTTACAAATACAATGTCAGCGTTCTTCCAATGTAACCATTTCCAAATCATATAATGTACTGGTTGGAAAGTAGTAAACAACAAGAATATACAACTTTAAAATAATTCCCCGAGCGGGAATAAGTTGAAGAACTTTCTAATAACGGTTCTTTTTAGATTCATTGCACCTTGCAGAAAATTTTTGCAACTTTCCCGTAGTCTTACTAGATGTTTGTGAAACTTTCAGAATGACATTAATCCTCAGTAATTTCTCGCCCGATCTTAAAATTAAAAGTTCTTTTCTCCAGTGCTTCCGAGATTGTGATATTAATCTTGCCCGAAGTAATATTAAGGATTCCTTTATACAGTGTAACATCTGTAATGGTTCTTTGAAAAATATGAGAACAAATTTTTCCTGGTGTGATAAACATTTCTTTTAATCTTTTTACATCTCACAATATAGAAATATTGTTAATGTTTCATGTTCACTAAAACATGATAAAAATCCGCTTTATATTTAATACGAATTTATACTCATTTAAATCCTTTTAAAAACACTTATAAAATTATATGTCAACATTTTTAATGTATTTAGAAGAAACCACTCCATTTAATGCAACAAATAATACAGTTCACAATGCGACGTCAAAGTACCGTCACTAAAAACGTTATTAATGTTATGACTGAGAGAGCTTTGTAACAAACGGTCATGTAAATAAACTGCATCTCGTTTGCGGATAACAATAGAACTCAAATTTATTTATAATAATAGTAATGTGACACGAAAAAATTGAGTTTTTTTTTTACTTTCGCGATGTTATATGTATTTTATGATTCCATTACAATGATTATTATTTTATTTTAGATTCAAAGTTCACATTGTAATTTGGATAAACCATCTATCTAGTTGCCTGTGTCCGTTCCGTTAAGGCAAATCAATATGATCATGTTTCAATAAATTCCGATTAGGCAAAGCAATATGATCAAATTTCAATAAATTTATTCATTACTTATCCAAATTACAATGTGAACTTTGATATAAAATAGAAGGAGCAAAATGCCTTATTTTAATATAATAAGGCATTTTGCTCCTTCTTTTTTATTTGGCAGCCTTTTTTTTATTTTTTGTTACTGAGTCCGGTGAATTCATTTATTTAGCCATATCTGTCGATACCAAACCCAAACTCAGAAACATAAAAAGGCCGCCACTTGTGAATTTCTCAATAATTTGATGTGAATTGACCATATTGCTTGACCTTAACCTAGACCTTAACGGATCGTATACCGGTGACTAGAAAGACTGTATAAAAATACTTTGAAAGTTTTGAATAGTTACATCAAAAAAATATAGCACAAGCAAACATGTACAATATAATAAAAGTACAACTTTACCACAATTAGATGTAAATCGCTGATTTTCAGCTATAACTCGTCAGTTCATAAAGAAAAAAATAGCGGTAGAAATTTGCTAACAATGGTAACTTTATAATGAAGAGTACGAAAGTAAAAAACAATGTCCCAAAATTTTTTTGATCGAAATAAGTAAGCTCATTTAAATATGAAATGCAACGCTCCATCTTCACATCGTCGAAATGATATTTTGGTGTTCAAAAGAAAACAGCTTTACTAAGTTCAAAAGTTCAGCGTCGCGAGGCGGGCGTCCTCAGCTCCTAATGAACTTATGATGAAGAACATCATTCTCACGAATCTCATTGAGAATAATGCCGAAATTTTCGGGTAAATGTTTTGATTTAATAAAGTCCGGTGGGTCGTAAAGAAACGAAATTTCCCGAGTGTCGACACTTGCCTTCTTAAGTCAGTGGATAAATATGAAATTTATGAAAATCCTCTGTATTCATATAGAGAAGAAAGTATTCTTATAGCTTTACACTTTGTTAAAAAAATCAAAAAACGAGAAGTTTTATACTTTACTGAATTAAATTAATAAAATTTAGTGGGAGTTTAAAAATTAATTTAGAAAAAAGTTCTGTGTAATTTACATCACCCTAAGCGATTTTCGAAAGAAGCACTAAATTTGCAATATCGCGATATTTTGCATTTTTTTTTCAGGCAGAAAATGTCATTTTTGCAAAAATCAAGATAGTGGCTGGAGTTGTATCGCGCCTTAGTGTGAAAATATAGATATTTTATAAACCTATTTTGAATGTTGTCGAAACGTGATATGTATATATGATATTTATATGGAGGAGAGTAGTATATAATTGGGTTCTCTGGATCAAACAAGATCCAGGGAGTCCAATTATAACTATTCAAAAATTGTTTTGGCATATTATTAAATAACGTGACTATTCAGCAAACATATATCAAACCTAAAAAGCCGGCAATTAATGTATTTTCAATCTATTCAAATAGTCAGATGCCGAAAAACAGTCATTCCAGCTATCTGTACAATATATTAAATGATAGGTTTGATACAGTTTTCTAGATCTAAAAACTATTTTAAACCGTTCTGAATAAATAAAGTATTCAATAAGCACTTCTCGAAAACTGAAAACAGATTAGTTCATAAAGAAACTATTAAAACGAATTTTAAGATAAGTAAGTAACTTGTAAATTCTTATTAGATATAAGTTCAAGTACGGTTACATTTTTATTGGAGCGGGGCGAGCGAAGCGAGCGAAGCGCAAGCGAAGCGCAATGCCTGTTTCGTCCTTACTTCCCGAGTTCTTCACCAATTTAATATTTTTTGTGTGGATTCGAATCAACAGGTTTAGGACCAGTTGGTGACTGAGCCCGAATTTTGAAATTCGCAAAAATTCCCATCGAACCAACAAAAAAAAAATTTTTTAGGTATTACGCTTCGCTCCAATATATGGTGCTAGCGTAGGTTTATGCTTAGCGACTGCATCGCCTAGTATTTATTAAAAGTGCAAACTGTAAATCTGTCAACCCGTCAAAAGTATAAATCATTTAAAAGAGCATAAAGGTTTGTTTGTATCAGTATCAGTATAGTATCAGAACACTTTGTTTCTATATTCAAACGGATAAAGCAGTTGTAAATTTTTTTAACGTTTTTGTGCACAGTTATGCAATAAAATTATGGAATTTTCTTGAACAGCTATATTAACCGAAAAAACTGTTCTAGAAATGATGCAGTTCAATTGTATTATAAATATGGTTTTCCCAACATTTGTAAGTGCATAAACTTTGAGGCTTCTTAGTATTTATAACTCGGTTACAATATCTGTGGACCTCGCTGGAATGTCAAGCCCCCTCCCCGTTCTCTTGTCACCTCCCCGCGCTTTTGTTTTGTGCACCGTACCTAACCGCTGACGTGACGTCATCAGGTCCACAGATATTGTAACCGGGTTGTACTGAGATATGCGAGCAACGTAGATGCGGCGCGGGGGACACATACGTGCCTAATCGTATTACATCATACAATAGGGGGCTATTAGGGAATGGCGCGCATTTCAAAGATTGTGATTGTTAATTCTTACACTAATTAAATCATAAATAATTGAATTCGTGTATTTATGTTATTAAAAAGAATTTAAGTTTGTAGTTTGCAGTTGTCTGCAAAATAATGTTAGAACACAAATGTTAATGGGCTTCAATAACTTAATCTTATCGATTATTCTTTTGTTATTTAAGATAAAATAATCTAATATTGATATTATAAGGAATATTAAAAATAAGGGAAATATTAAAACGTTTTCCTTGCTTTTTCAAACTGAATCATCTTTACTCGTACTTATAAAAATATATTATTCACACACACTATTACTATCTCGTCCCTAAACTTGATATTTTGAAGGTAAGTAAGTATAAATCCATTTCATAAGTTACTAAATAATAACCAAGATAGAATATTTACTGTATTTTATATAATATACCATGCAAAATACTTCGACACAGCTACTTATATAAAAAAATCAAGAATTATTGTAAATCTTAAAAGATTCTAATATTTTGATATGTAATTTATTCAAAACTATAGTTTCATACGCGTGTGTATTAAAATTGCTAAGAAAACCATTGCCTATTGAATGTGGTATAATAAATTTAGATTCTTCTAAAAACTCTGGTACTAATTGGGAGCTTATGGAAAAATATTTGATTGTATTTAATATTTTGATAGCTACGAAAATTTAAAACCACCTATAGAATTTATTAATTACGTGTGTATAGATATTTAATGCAATCACACTAATTTTCAGAAAAATAATTATTTTATTTGTGGGCATTTATGTTTGCGATTTCTAAAATCGTTTTTGTTAACCAATTGAATCTTTAGCATTTATACCTGATTCTGTTTTATTTTTGTTACGTTATTAAAAGTTATAAATTACGTAGCCCTCAGAACAAACTAAAATTCTTATTTGTCAAGTAAAAGGTGACTCCTTGTCATTAAAAAATAAATAATTATTTATTTAAATAAAATAATTAATTAACTTTAAATATTTTTTTGTGTATATAGCATGATACTTTTTAATAAAAACCCACTGCATAAACAAAAATTAAGTATTTCACTGATATCGAATCAAGAAAGACGTCACTGGCATTAAAAAAAAGCTTACCAAGAGTAAGAGAAGAAGAAAAGAGAGAGAGAGAGAGAGAAGAATATACCAGTGCATAAATGTTAATCAATATGATATTATTCTCAGTACAAATTAACATCTTTTAAAGAAGAAACATGTAATATAAAACGTTAGATAAAAAAACCGTTGTGTGTACTTATGTACGCTCGTAAGAAGTTATACTTCTTTAGCGTAGCTAAACAAAGATAACTAAAAATTTCCTGCCATGTGCTAGTACTCATTGTTTGGGAAAAGAAAGATAAATTTATATTTATAGTGATCGTAAGAAGTATCAAAAGACTAATATAGATTTTCTACATATATCCGTATATATCAAAAACCATTAAAATGAACTGTTTAACTAACAATAATGTAAAAATAATAATAATTAATATTATAAATAAATAAAAAGAATACATAATAAAATGAAGACCACTTTGTTGATTTTTTTAATTTTTTATTAAATTGTTATTATAATATTATATAAATTGTTAACCATATATGTTTTGAAATCACAAACACACATTCAATAATATTTGAGTAACTACCTTGAATACAGTTATCAGTTCTTATGAAAACTTGAGCCAATTAGCGGCCAACTTCATACTGGTGGTTTATTCCATGTCGCTGTTGCGGACAACTTCAACCTGTTACTTTTGTGTTACAGTGATGCGAGCGAATCTTAAATTTTACTAAAAATAACAACCTTTATATTTGATATAATAATCAATACATAGTGGCAATAAACGAGGGTGTACATGATTTATACTCTTCTCGAGTTTCCTTTATAAATTTGCTGAGATGACGCCAGGCTTCCGTATCAGTGTCTGAGCATGTCTTTATTATGACAATAGCTCGCCGCCATTATTTCTTTTGAATAATATACTTTTGATTCTTTATATTGACTGCCAGGTTTATTTGGATGCAGATGTCTAAAATATTTATTAGCAACACGTCTGCTAATATATGATAGTAACTGTGTTTTTTTACCATCGTCTCTAGAAGTGACATCAGCATCGCCTTCGCTGTTACTGCCGAACAGTTCTTTCGCAGTTACTTTGCTGGAGGCTGTTGCTCCAGAGAATGATGACAATGAAGTCTTCGACTTCTTTCGAGAAACTTCATCGTAACAGATTTTTTCTTTCTTTTTTCATTTTTCTTCTCTATAGCCTATTCATCTTTCGAGCGATACAATTCATCAGCATGCCTCAGACCTGAGGACAAAAAATTAGTTCAAACTGTAAACTAATTTTTTCAAATATATAGTAATATTAGTAGATTCGCTTTCTTTTCTCTTATTCTTAGTCATATAAAACATTTATAATTTATTTATATTAATAACCATTTTTAAAGTCAACATTATTTATTTATGAAACATAAATAAAAAGACGCGTTTGAGAAACATCAAAATCTAGTACCTATTTGATGTTTAAAACTTACATATTTATGCTCATTATAACAAATATAAACGAATTAAAATGAAATAAGCAATAAAACTCCTAAGATAATATTTTTTGTTGTTGGAGAAATACATATTAATTTACCATCATCCATTTTAGCCAGCCCCATATTTTGACGTAAATATTTACATTAAAAGATTTACATTAAAATGTATATTTTACAAACATTAATCAAAGCGTTGAAACTTTTAATATGACAGTTTAAAAAACTACCAGATTTTAATAAAGTTAACGACCTTAGAGTATATTTAACAAAATATAAAAAGTTACTTATTTATAGAATAAGTTATATATGTTTTTTTCTATTGTAATGGCGCTTCTTGTTACTCACTGTGAAGATTATCACTAACTGTTTGAAGAGGCTGCTCAAGATCATTGCTTATATGGCTTGAAATCATTTATGTAAGGGTATATTAATATAACTGTTCTATGTGTTAAATAGTTGTGTCGAAGTATTTTGCATGGTAAATAAAAATACACAAAATATTCTAACTTGGTTAGTATTTAGTAACTTATAAAATGGACGTATACTTACTAACCTTTAAATACATAATTTGAAGGACTACATTGTTATAGTGTGGGTGTGAATAATATATTTGTCTGTAAGTACGAATACGTATTATATTAATTTATCTTAAATAACAAAAAACAATCGATAAGAGGTGGTGATTAAAAAAATAAAATAAAATAAAAAATTTTTGCAATTTTTTGTGTTCTAACATTATTTTACACATAGCTGCAAACTACAAACTGAAATACTTTAAAAACATGAAAAAACGAATTTAATTATTTATGATAAATACTGTAAGAAGAAACATTCACAATATTTGGAATGCGCGCCGTATCCAATAGGATATCAAACGATTACGTTTGGTCACTAAAAAATAAAAAGAACCTATTCAGTTTAATTAACGAATCCATATTAATAACATCTCTTGTTGATTGTTTAAAAAAAACTGTTAAACAACAAACCATATAAACGAAATAATATATATTTATATATATTATATGATTTGATTGCCATGTCATATTTTATTTTCTGAAACATTCTTTTCCTATTTAAAATAATCATAATTTTAAATTAAATTTAATCCTCTTTAGAAATGTTCATTGTATTAAAACACGTTATTAGCAAAAAAATCTTGCCTTTTACAGTAGCTGCTAAGATCAATAAAAAGATAACCGAAATTATTTATCATTTATTGAAACCAGTAAGCTATTTGTCAATATTTAATCACTAAAAGCATTCAAAACAATTTATAAAATTTTACAGAGTTATTTTGGTTAAGTATGTTTGGTGTATTATTCCTGCTATATTTTGTTGGCTTTCCATTCTTGAGATACCACTAGCGAATTACTTGGGCGGTAAAGCGTGCTGCTGAAATTTGTACTCGGCTAATGTTGTGAATTATGGGACTACTATGATAACAATTATCTAGTGTTAATAATTACACACGTACAAGGGTTAATTTTAGTTGTAAAACTTAAATTCACTCTGTCCATTAAAATTCTAAAAGCATTAATTCTGAAAGCATTTTCATTAGAAGAATAAATCAACAGATCCATTAGGGGATCCATATTGATTTAGAAATTCACATGAATGAATAATCCAAAAAAGTCCCCCAGGACAAAGTAGGGGAGTCTAATGGCCGGCGGACTCAAATCCTCAAAAAAGCTAAAAACATATTCTTACTAAGAAAAGACCTTGGCTGTATGCTTTTCATAAATGAGTTTTTGGTGTTTAAAATTTATTTTATCTTTAAGGTTTTAGTTTTAGATACAGTCGACAGCAAATAATGCTATACACAGACGTTTGTACGTTATGCGTTATACGTTATTTTTGTACGTAATAGAGATAAATTTATGTTTTACATAGCTTGATGCTTTCACAATTATTATACATTATACCACACGAAACCTACAATATACGTTTTTTGTTTTTTTTTTTTTCATTTATTATTTAACGTATTAAAAATAAATTACATTGTATTGTTCAAAAAACAGCGTATAGAAATCCACAAAGGAATAGATAGACAAAGGAATACGTAGATTGACATGGCCTTGGAGCCACTCTCAACATTTACTTTTAGTTTAATGAAGGATTATAAGAAATTAAAATTAACGTGTTTGAGGTATTGTTATATTTTTTAAATAATTATTTAAGTAATTTATTTCTTATCTCATTACATTTATAACACTTACGATAAAAGTATCGTAATCACCCGCTATTGGAAACGGCATAATAGAGACGATTACTGTAAAATAACTTCATTAACTTGTCATTATCCCTTAGAAAATATAGAACGTTATACGACATTACAAAACGTTGTTCTGAATTCATAAATAATAACAATAAAATGAAAAAAAAATACGCATATTCTACAAGAAACAATTAATTTGCATAGTGGAATTAAAAGAGATTCAAACTTTAGCCTAGAATATTCAATTTCATTCTTGAAAAGTTATCTTCAACTTTGTTCAAGTCGCTCAAGGGAACCCATTACTCCAACGTATTCTCACTTTGCATTTGTTCCAAAGTGCGAAATGAGGGCTTGAAATTACAGAAGCAATTATTTTACGGATCGAATATTTTATTTAACAGGCAACACAGGCGCTGAGACAAAGAAAAATAATAAAAAAAAAACACGTCAGAGGCTTACACAAAGGGCCTCTTAACGGTTTTGGCGCTCAAGGAGCTCGTAGGAATAACGGCTGTAACGCATTAAATATAATTTCTCCTTTTGTAAGGCGCGACTTTTTTTTTCTTAAGAATCGTGCTTATAACAATTTCTGCCATTACTTTTTGAGGGTCCTTTTAGAAGTGCTGTTGGTAATGGTCACTTGGAGAACGCTTTGATGATTCGGTGCCTTCATTAATAAGCTTGTTTCTACCATTGTTGTTATTGTTACTGGCTTTGTTATTGTTATTGAGGACTGCTCGCTACATATATAAGGGTACTCACAAGGTTTTTCCTGTACGACGAAGCTAAGGCTTTTAATAAAGGAAAATGTTATTAACACAGAAAGGAAATTATTCTTTTTTTTTAATGTTTCGTGTGTACACAACCTTTCAATAGTATTAGAGCATTCTATTGAATGTGCTTGTATGTAACACTGCCAACGTAGATCAATAAAAAAGGGGTTACCTAAACTCGAGAAAGTACGTTGCTTGAGTAATCAAACCATAATGGTTTCTCAATTTTTGTAATGACAAAACGCCACTAAATGGTTGCATGATTGTGACGTGCCCTATCGACCTAAAAATGGTCTCAATCAAATGACTTTTAAAACTTATTTTGTCCATTGTGGATAAGTGGTAAAGTCGATTGTAATAAAAAAGGTTCTAAATAAACAAAATAAAAAATTAAGCGTCTATTTGTGATGCAAAAGAATAAATGTTTACTAAATGGTTAAATGACGTATATATGTAGGATACCTAAAATAAAAATGGATATATATTTTTCACCTCACACGCTCGGAAAGTTTGGTTTGCCTTTCAATTTCTGCGTGGAAAATTGCGTCTTATCCGCTAGCCTGGAAAAGTGTTTAAAAATTAGACCCTTTTTATTCAAAGAAAAACACACATGGTACATTCCGAATTGTCGATATAGTCGATTATAAGTTACATTTTATTATTATTTCAATTACTTATATAATACTTCATTTTGGTTTTATGAAATTATTTTAGTTCTTTAAATTATAAAAACGACAAAAATAAATATTATTTAGAATATGGGCGTTTCTCTACTATTTGGAAACTGGCCCATACAAGTGTCCTAAGCAAAATTTGTTAAGAAATAAGTATTATCAAAAAGTCCACATAATTTCTTTTTTGTTTTTGGATTATCGACGTCCCCCCCCCCCCTTCAAACTTTGACAGGGGACTGTTATAATAAACTAGGGATTTTTTATATGGCTACATACTCGTCAAGTAATTTATCTTTTATAATTATTATAATTAAACCTCTTAAAGCATTACATAGAAGACTTACCAGTGGACTGGTTCAACTAGCGGCCCAGACACGTGATTTAATCACAAAAGCACCGTTGACACTTACTCGAAACGAAATTATGTTCTCGCGCTTAGCGCTACAATTCAACAAACTTTACACCGATTACGTTCCATTTCACGATCAGAAATCAAAATGTGATTTCTGCAGGATTTACAAATAGTGACATGAGACTGTTTTAAAATTTTGAGGACAACATTCTTATATAAATATTTTGATTAATTAATGCTTTTAAAATTACCATTGTAGTTATTAATTACCATTGTAGTTAAGATTCTTACTGTATTTAAGTATAATTTGTACGTGTTTTGCTTAGTTAGCAAAGACAAAAAAAATAAATATTTGTCATAAGATTTCTATTTCTGGAAATGGGACACTACAGGCGACTGTGTTTTGAGGTGTTTAAAGTTCATTTAATAAGAGATTAGAATTTTAAACTACTAAATAAGCTGTAGCTTGCTAAGAATATAATAAACATTGTTGTGATAAACACAAAAAACTGAGAAATATCTATAAATATAATCATATCTTAAAATTGTATACCCATATCTCAATTTACAACGTTCCATTAATATAGAGAAATGTGCAGCCAATGTCAGCTTGAAATAGTTGACCTCATTGGTGACTCTTCTTAATATCTTTGCAAGCTTGGCTAGCAAGTTCTTCAGAACTATTTCAAAATTGAATTATTTATTATGATACGTTAAAATTTTGTCAATAAATATTAACAGGGTTCAATATTTTATGACAGGTTTTGATTGACAAAAATCCACTTTTTATAGATAAACCTGAGGTGAATACTATATTGGTTTAGTATAAACCATAAATAGCATAAACCATAAAAAAATACGGGCCCATAAATTCATTTTAGGTTTGTAAGAGATAAATATATGTCCTTGATTTTATTAAAGCGCTCACACAGGCTCTAACACTCTTCATAATAACTTAAAGAATATTCATATATATTTAAAACCAAGCCAATTTCTAAAACCACTAAGTTTAAAAAAATAACTGGCAAACAGCTACTTTAAACATATAAACCATTTTTACTCTTTATTATACTCGTATGTGTGCTGATTATGAGTTGATAAATTATAGTGTAACAACTGTGCAGCTGTTTTCAACTTCAGTTCCTAATTTATATCAAACAAAAAGTTCCCTTTTCTGTTATATGTTTCATACAAAAACTTTTATAATCGCGGTGCAGATTTGATTAATCTTTAGTAATCAACTTAGAAAATTATTTTGCCTTTATTCGAAAAACTTTTGCGACCCCTGTCCTAGATATTAACTAAGATAAGTTGGATGGTCCTCTTATCTCGCAACTATCAAGAGAACTTGTTAGATTTAGTTTGTGCCTCGTATATGATTTATGAACGTCAAATAAAAACAAAAGCAGTTATATGGGATATAGGAAGATGCATGGTTATCAATTTGACTTTGAAAATGCATTAATTATAGGACATACTAGTTAACCCACAGAAACAGTTTGGGACCTGCCTTCTTTCATAACTAATAAAAGTCACATTAAAAAAAGAAAATGTCCATTTACAGAAAAGAATTGATAACTATCGATTCGCTATACGATTCCAAAAATATTTTTTGGATCCAAGTTTACTCGCGTCCGTGGGATTAAAACCATGTACCACACGTGGCCCCTGGATGGTGCTAAATGAGTGAACCCCTTTCATGTGGTAGACGTGTTACAATGATCGTGTTCCAATGTTGAAGTCTGGTGAAGCCACATTTTAGGACGAGTCAGAACAGTTGTGCTGCTTGCGTTGATTTTTTGAGATGCGTAAGGGCGATCGGATATCCATATTCGGAGACCAGCGGGATCCGAACTACAGTTGCTGGCTGAACGCAGATAGTTGGGGGCCCAAGTATTGAGCTAGCAAGTAGTAGGTTAAACAGCGATCGAACATTCTCTCCTTCATAGTGCACGTCTCTAATATAAGAGGCTTGCATTCTTATCTCGATCACTGTATCGAGTGGTGATGGACAGCCAACACCACGTCGAGACTAGAAAACAGCATCTGTTCTTTCTCACTGAGACGCAGATACAATGTCCAGCTGACCCAACGTACTTTGCTTACCCGGATTACGTCCTAGAACATTGATTTAGGACTCTCGAGGTGTTCGCATGTATGCACGCGATGACATCTGTCATTTGCGCCTCCGTGATCTCGAAGACTCTACTGGTTAAGAAAAAAATCTCTATACTTGTATCTATCGCTCGCATAGCAGAGACGTGGAGGCTACCAGGGCTGCCAACCTTCTCATTGAAAAGG
Organism: Calamotropha paludella; assembly: GCA_927399485.1. NCBI lineage: Eukaryota > Metazoa > Arthropoda > Insecta > Lepidoptera > Crambidae > Calamotropha > Calamotropha paludella. Next base: position 11,018,644 of record OV656815.1, on the reverse strand, counting down.
CAGACATTGCCCCACAGCGGTACCCGTCCGCTCAACTAGTGGTTCTCGTTGAGTATAATGCACACCACGAGGACTGGCTATTCCCTTATGAGAAAACCGACCACGCTGGTAGTGAAATACGAAAGCTAGCTTTAACGCTAGACCTCACCCAACTGGTCCAAAAAGCCACTAGAATACCGAATCCTGACGGGCACACAGCTAATTGTTTGTTTTTCTGTTGACGATAAACCCCGACAGTTACACGGTGTCGGTTACGGCACCCCTTGGCAGTTTTGACCATTAAACCTTAAAACCTTAAAACGACCTTAAAAAAACATCGATGAACCGTGCGTATTATTTGCTGATGATATTTCACTTAAGAAATATTTTAAAAGCAACGATAAGATAGACTGAAAAATAAACCTGCAAATATCTAAAACTTATAACCGGCTTAAAAAACATAGCCTGACAGGAAATTTTGAAAAAAACTAAATTTATTACGTTTCACTTACATCAAAAAGCAGTTTAAGTTTAAATATAACTTTCATAATAAAAATATTGAATGTGTGAACATTCAATATTTGCCTTTGGCATAAGTAAAGACACCAATTCCAATATAAGTTATATTGGAAATCTTACATAGAGAATTTAAAGCCTAAATTATCTAGCTACGGATTAAGGGGAATTTAAATTAAATGATTTGAATATGGTTTTGGTAACGTATTATGCATATGCTTATGCCTGGCTGAATTATGGGGTAAAACAGTACAGAAGTTGTAAAAAAATCTAAGTCAATATAGATAAAACAGCTGCAAGACCTATTTCCAAAAACATAACATACTTTCTTTACATTGTATATACATTTTTGAAATCTGCAAAGTTAAAAAATACGCAAAGGCAAAGATGCCCAGTCAGAGTATTCATTATGGCACATAAATAAGCTAAAGGTTCCAACCGAATTAGTGCTCATCTAGTGGATATAATATGTCTTTAAGAATCTATAATATTTGCCAGGAAATTAATAAATGAAAAAAAAAACAAATTATTTAACACAAGCTTAAATGTATCTACTCGTATTTCAAAGCTGCTACCCTAACAGTAAATTTAATCTCGCTAACGTACAGATTGACGAACTCACCATGACCATAAATGAAAAGCAGGAAACCGAATCTACCCTTTCTAATCAGATTAAAATACAGTAGTAAAATATACGTTTACATACCGTAGACCACAAATAGATCGTCCCAACATCAAACTTAAGCATGCAAAGCAAATTATAACCATATAAATCAAAGGGATATATTCTGTTACTCTTTTGATACTCGGTATACCTAATGGAGACGTCACCGCAGGTAAGGGGCTAAGTCAGGATCAATTTAACCCGATATATTTCGGTTTTAGATTCAGTAAAGGCCTAAAATATTTATATATCGTTCATCGCTTTTGGAAAATACCTGTAAATTGTAACTATCAATAATTAAAAAGTATGAAAACATTTAACGTTCTGTGCCATAGAAGCAACGCTTATGTCAACTTCAGTTTAATGACTGCCAATTTTTCGTGTTTAATATAGCACATAATAATTTATGTAATTCTATTTTATATCAAAATTTTACAATGAAACTGCTTGAGAAATACGTTAAAATGTTTTTAAATTTCATTTGCATTTGCAAGACAGTAATAAAGATTTTTATTGTAAAGGTAAAAACTTACACAAGTATCAAAGAACAGTAAAAATAAAAGTTTAACAATTTTTTCTTTTTTAATTTAACGAATTTATTTTAGAAATATTAGTTTTTAGTGGTTTATGTTTGAACGATAAAAAGGCAATGTTTTCTTACATGGAACCCCTATAGTTGATCTCTTAAGCCGATATATCGGGCAATACGTTGTGTCGCCTCATTGTGACCGGGTCCTTTGTTTTGAAAGCCATCAAGCAAGCAAGCCCAATCAAGTAAGAAATTGGTGATTCCGCTTGATGCCTGGGTCCCTGCAGCGCCTGTTACCGAAGATAAGCTTCTTAGTGTGCGATGAAAATGTTTTCCAGGCCAGAAAATCTCCGAGAAAAGCAGATTATTAACGTTTAGTGAATTAGAGGGCCAATATGTTGCTCTTTGCCCTACTTAAGATTTCTGTTAGTTTAAAGAATCAGAATAATTAGAAGAATGAATTTTTTAATTCAAATCACAATTATTACTATATGTTATGTGAATAAAGTCTCTGTTTTTAGCGCACAAACTGCACACTTTTTGTGTATTTAACTATATTGTTATATATAAACAGTTCATTTCCTATTCTTTTTAATCAGCAGTAACAAATGACCGTTACAACTACTCCACAGCGAGTAGACTAGACGGCGAAATTGTTAAGATGGTCCTGAAGACTGGAATACCGAGTTGCTGTAGTGGTTTTCGGTGAATTCTTAAAAGTCCCAATTTGCGCTACGCAGAGGGAAATCGTCCGTAGGAATTTAATTATAACACTTTTAGATGAAGCACATAATAACCAGGCGAAGACATAACTCATTGCACTTGCTCTGTTCAAGTTATATATATATGTGAAATCATATATTTATAAGTTATTACCTATATTATGTTATATAATTAATTGGTTTCACTAATAATCCCTAAATATAATACGATACTCATATACTTAGCCTACAACGTCTTGTGTACTACTATATTATAATAATACCAGGCCACTTCGAAAAAAGTATTTATGTATGAATGAGGCCCTGGCCGATTAAAAATATTTAAAAAATATTATTTACAAGTAAAAGTACCATCGTGCGAACTTCGACTTTCCCTTTACATTTTTGTGAGCTTTAATCGCATTATGCTTATCTTATTATCTCATTCAAACATTTTCTTGCGACTATTTTGTATGATTTTAAAGCCGGCCTAAAACCGAATGAGTTATTTGATCCACTTCAAATGACATTTAGAGTCAAAGGCCCTTCTAAAGCAACCATCTACCGTTAACATAACGATTGCAAGCGGGCCTAACTTGTGGGGTAAAGAAAGGAGTAGTCACCCTTCAGCAGCTATTCCAAAGAAAGCGTGCTAGCTACAAAAAAATTACTGCAAGAAAATAGGAACAAAATAAATAGTGCTAAATCGAAGTATCTGCGTATTTTATTGATAAATTATATTGCGGGATGAGTACATAAGATTCTATACGAGTCTCTTCGCTTAAAATACCTCACCTCATCAAAACCCAAAAGCAGACCCGGGCCGTGTGAAATGGTGCCTTCACATGATTTATAGAAGCAAGCTCGTCACGGGTCTCGCTTATGATATCGTGACAGATAAGGAATCCTGTATTTATTAATACAATCCAAATACACAACATCAGTCAGTCTACAGTTTGGTTATTTCAAAATGAACCAACGGCCACTTTTTGAATGGGTTCGCTCTTGATCCCAATCAAGCCCGGAGGCCAAGACAGGATCCACGATGGAACGAGCTAACCCTGAGGGTGCCGATTCGCCTGGATTTAAAACGGACGGGTTATAAGTAGTGATGTGCCGAGTCGTTGTTTTTTAGGATCGAGTCGACTCGAGTCAGTTTGTACGGTATTCGAATCATGACTCGATTCCGCGATTCGCGTCCAGTACTCAAGTTCTATGATTGGTATTCGAATCTTGACTCGAGTCCAGAACCTCAGTCTGGAAATTCGAGTCCAGAACTCGAGTCTGTTACCGATTTAAGTACAAAAGTAATAATTAGAAAGAAGTTAACTTCAAACAGTATCTAGGTTTAGCATAATAACACTACGAACATTTTAATGAAAAATATTTTTAAACATTAAACATAACAAATAAACATAGAAAACTAAGGAGATATCTAGGAACCAGAAAATTTCTGTTAATGAGATCAAGTTCTATTTGTTTTATTAATGTACTTATATTTTAGGTGTCACTTCATTGCTTAAGTAAACAGAAATCGAGTACGAGCGAGTCGAGCTAACTCGAATACTAGACTCGATTCAGTTGGACTCGCATAATAGTTTCGAGACAGCGAGTACAAGATCGATTCTTCCTGACTCGAGTACCGGAATCGAGTCCGGCGTACTCGAATCAAAATAAATTGGTATTCAAATTGGCGAGTCCAAAGCAGGAATCGAGTCTGACTCGAGTCAAGCCGTACTCGGCACATCGCTAGTTATAAGTACTCGGAAATATGGGCGCAGGGTAGGAGTTCCACTCCTTTGCTGTGCGCATTATAAAAGATGTTGAGAAGCTATTGGTGCTATAGGTAGGAATAGCAACCAAGAGGGTGGTAGCCAGCAGTGCTGGATGTCCGATAGAAAAAGGGTGAAGGCGGTATGAGCATATGCAGCTCCTCAACACACTCTCCAAAATACATTCTATAGAAAACCGACACACAGGCAACTTTGAGCTGGTGAGCTAAGGTGTTTAGCTTGCTCTTCACCACTTTGTTTTCATTAATGGGCCTTTCAGCTCTGCGTTGAATCGTGTCCGGTGCAGCAAGTTGATATTTTGCTGAGCCGTCCTAGAGGTGGCTGCAGTATTGCATGCAAGATCATGCTTCAGCTTCAGCTTTATAGAGAGTTAAAAGCTGTCCCGGCGTGAAATTAAGAACTGAATCGAAGCGAGCGAAAACCACAGGGAAAATGTTAGGATATCTGGTATCGATCGAACGTGTCGAAAGCGCAGATACAATCAATAAAAACGACTAAAGCATAAAGTTTTTCATTTAAAAAGCCATTGACATCATACGTAAACCACATTGGATTCAATTAAAGTGTTATTTGATTTAAAAAAGTTAACCACCAGCTCATTGCTAGACTGTCAGAAAATGTAAGATACAAGTTAATTACTAATATAGATTAAATAAGTTTCTGTAAAATAAAAAAAATACAGTTTCGGCATCATTTTAAATTAAAATTTAACCACTATTACCGGTAAGAAAAGGCATTTATTTGTTATTATTTTATAATCCTGTAGTTTAGACTCCTATACAGCTGTCGTGATTATGCGATGACTAAAGTAATGGTCGTCAATACTTCCAAAATTTTAATCGGAAACATTCCCAACTGTTTAATTTATACTAATTAAATAGTTTGTTTTATTTAGTTATTTTATTATATCTACGATTACTGTAAACTTCTCTTGAGTCTCTCTCTTTCTCTCTCTCTCTTTGAGTCTACCGCCAGTTTGAATATTTGGGAGGCCCTTCCAAGATGAACTGGCGAAAGATACTCGGACAGGGGGACCGACCTCCATCTTACATATGTTATTATCAAAAAGAACTCACTACATCTACTCACTACATCACTAGGTCTTGCAGAGTGTCTGTATTTGCAATAGGCGTGGATTTGTATTGGCTATACAATACATAAGAAATAAAACAAATTTTCTGAAAAGCTGTACAAAAATAAGGCCACATTCGTAAAATATTTGGTTTTGCACTTGCTTGTGCCTCTTTTCCTTGATATTTGTGACGTATTAATAAAGTGCAAGCGACACACGCCCGTACGCACGGCCTACAGCGGTAGTGGGGCATTGCTCTCTCGACTGTCGGCCGGTGCGGACGTGCGTGTGCTGCTTGGTGAAACTACTGACTGCTTTCATTTTATGGATACTCTGACAGTAATAGAGGACACCACACGTGGCGACGAGCCTTCAAGTAAGTGGTGTATAGAAAAATTAGCTCGTGAAAATCAAATTAAAGGAGGGAGATAACGAACCCATCTGCAAAAAAGGCTGTCTCATAGTATTGAGACAAAAAAAATGTTAAATAGTTTATCCACTTGATTCTAAGAAGAGTTGAAAAATCATTGACTATAGCAATGTAAATATCAACTTGAATAACGGCAGTGTTAATTGCAATTCTAAAGAACTTGTGTTATTATTGATAACTATTTTATTTTAAGAAAAGAAAATATATGAAGTCATCCTATTTTGCTATAAAGAAAATCTTTATAACCTTGTAATAAGCATTAAGCACTCGATTGAATAATGTATGTGTTGAGATTATTATTACCTTCACGGTTATTTCTGCCATGTTATTCTAGTAATGAATGTCTTGTTCTTGCTTTTAATAATTCTGGCTTGTGCTACCTACCCACACCAAACCTAATCTTACTTACGATTTAAATCGATCGAGATTTTAATTTAGTTAATAGTAACCCTGTACGGGTTAAATATTACATTGCATTATACGGGTTAAATAAACATACTATGATACAACAAAAAAAATAGATTTTTAAGTAGTTTTTTTATATTCCTGAAACAACGATTTGAATTTCAATGGTTATTACGTCAAAACTTATATAAAGGTTATACAGACAAGTGGATATACTACAATACATTAATTTGAAAAGACATGTACCAAGGGGTACAAGAATATATTGCCAAGGTGCAACAATAGTGCCAAGGTGCACAAAGGTGTGATTTTGCCAAGGTGCATCAATGGTAACAAGGTGCACAAAGGTGTGATTTTGCGAAGGTGCGACAATGGTAACAAGGTGCACAAAGGTGTGACTTTGCTAAGGGGCATCGATTTAGAATTAAATCGTTGTAAAGACATTCAAACATATAATTACCTACGATAACTATCTCATCTTTTATAGTGATATTAAAAGACATTAGTATTTTACACTTATGACTGAAATAAACAAACAATATTTTCGGAATTATACGTAATGTTATTTCTGAATTTGATATTCATTGGATAATAGGTTAGGTTAGTAATATTATATATGTATGTTGAAGCATTCGATTATTTCAATTAGATTAAATTAAACTGTAGAGGTTAAGCTTAAAAAAATGTTTGTCAGTAAGGATTTGTTTGCAAGGTACGATTTTATCAAATGGAAAACGTCAGGTTAGTACCTGAGTGAAATCCTAGATGGCGTGACCTTAAAGAGGCGTTGCAAGTTGGCAACACTAAACGTTTCTGAGATGACTTGAGAAGCAGACTGTCAGCGTGCTAAAGTGTAAACGTGTAGTTAGCATGCAATAAGCGTGAAACGGTTAGTTTATAGTGACCGTTAGCACGCTATAAGGGTATAACTTTTACTTCATAGCTTATACCGAGCGAGAACGTTACTTTTCGTTGGAACGCCACGCAGGGAGGTTGTCACGCCGTCTCGGGGATCACCACGTTTTTCATCCATTGAAATCTCGTGCATCATTTGCGATTATAGACTGCAAGTGGTTTTAAATAATAAAGAAGTCTATCCTACATCCATACACGTTATTATTTTGAAGATCGCTGCTACTCTTTTTGGATAATAAAGAGCATTCTGATGACCGGCGTGAGGCCTCGCCGTCATATATGTAAAAAAATATCGTATACAAGTTAAAAGTTATCGAATTGCACATGCGTAACTGACTGCACATGCACATGCGTAAGGTGACTCCGGAAATAGATTCCTCCGGAGTTATCCTATATTCTTCCTAAAAAAGATATAGATCCAGTGATTATCCATATCCATAAATATAACCGGACTAGTAGTTTAATTCTTTGAAACCATATCAAATCATACCATATATCCAACTAAGGTGTTATTATATATATTTATCAATATCCGCATCTGTTTATTAAATCCGGACTAATAAGATTTCGCAAAATAAGAGCACATGAAGCGCTTCAAATTTGCTACCGTTTAATAGAAACAAAACTTTATGCAGCGCTTGTTTCGCTTATAATGACGCTTGCCACCTCAGTCAGAGCGAACGCAAAATCAGCAGTATCGCGTTTTAAGAATTTTACCGTTCATCGGAAAACACAGAAAACACAAAGCGTTTTCGGCGCTCTAAGTCTTTCGATCGACGCTTTCGCTTTCGATATCTGTTATGTAGTTAGCCATACGGTATTTGACCAAATGATTTGGAATTGACCCATGTGATTGGATTGGATACTGGATATGCTAAGAATTTTGAACGAAATGATTATATATATCCGGAGTGGCATATAGCTCCAGGATATAACTGAGTTACACAAGTCTATAAAAGAAAATAAATCAACAAAAATACCAATACATTTTATTTATTAGCATCAGACATTATTATTAATAAAATAATTTCCAGTAGGAAAACACATATAAAATAAAGGCAACTTTTACCAAATATTGTTTTTATGTGACTTCAAAAATATGTTAATGTAATGTAGAAATTACATACAAGGTGTATTTATACACTATACAAATTTTGGAATTTATAAGAAGTAGGTACAAGAAGGAAAAAGAGTTATTGGTGTTAGATGACATCTATTATAGTAAAATAGGTCTCTTGTTGTGAAACACAAAACCAAACAATAAATAATAGAATACCAGTATGCATAGAAGTCAAGTTACAAGTACAGACTGCTAATAACATGTTAAAAAGAAACTTGGGCGTGTTACCGTTAAATTTGTTATAATGCATAGGTATAAATGTGTCACACCATATTCAATGGCGCCAAGGGCGCAAAATAAAGGCGTACAGACATTGTTCTGGGTCGCCTAAAATGTTCAGCCTGGCATCGTAGAACCATTGCAATGCGATGACAATTCGATGTCACTGGGGTTACGCTGGGACAAATGGATGACGACCCTGGGAATATATCTTTTGACAACGGGGGTAGACAACAGTCAAGAAAAGAGCTACTCTTCACTTTATGATATGATAATGAGTAACAGCTACTTTTGATGTTTATAAAATAGTAAGCAATAAGCTTGACGAGTTTCTGTTATCGAAACAAAGTAAGGCACCATACCTACGATTTTGTTAGTGAAATACAACACCTACATCTCACTGATGATGAAACTATGGTTAGCTTCGATGTTCAATCTCTATTCACAAGCTTACCTGTACAAGATTGCATTGATGTCACTATGGAATTAATGACAGACAATAAAATAGCCTTCCTAAATGTTCAAATCAGCAGCAATCTAAATCAAACCCTTAGTCATACAGTGTATAGAAAGGCAACTCATACAGATAGATATTTAAATGGTGACTCTCACCACCATCCTATACAGTTGGCTACCGTTGGGAAATCTTTGTTTCAGAGAACTCACGGCATCTGTGCCTAACAATATCTGACTGCTGAGCTTCAGCATGACAAGCGAGCACTACAAGATAAAAAGTTGCGAGTACCAAAACTACGACACGGAAGCCGCACCAACCAGCTACAGTAGAACGTCAACCTGCTGTCCTTCCCTACATGAAGGGGATCACTGACAAGATTGGGAACATTCTGAAGCGGGTTTCCGTTAATACTTATTTTAAACCAGCCAGGAAGATTAGCCAATTCTTACGACCGGTCAAATGCAATATACCCCTCCAGGCAGCAGGTGTCTACAAAATCGATTGTGACTGTGTTCTCCCATACTTCGGACAACCAAAGAGAAGTATAGGGACGCGCATTATAGAACACGTAGCTGACATAAAACATAGGCGCGATATTAGGTCTGCAGTGTGTGAGTGTGAGCATGCTTTTGAGGGGCCAAACTACTAAATTCGTATCGATAAACCTGAAATTCTCGCTAGAGAACAAAGACTTGTTCCTAGGACACTACGCGAGGCTTTTGAAATCAGGAAACATCCAAATTTCAATAGAGACGATGGTTGGAGCGTTCCACCTGCTTGGGATCCAATAATTAATAAATTAATACCCACAAAAACACACATTGCAAGACCTGATGATGTAGTTAGCTCTCTTTGCAAATAATAACAGTAAGATGGAGGTCGGTCCCCCTGCCCGAGTTTCTTCCGCCAGTTCTTCTCGGAAGGGTCTCCCAATTTCCGAACTGGTAGTAGACTCAGTAGTGTACAATGTAATCGTAGTGAGAATTTAATAACTAAATAAAAATATAGAAGTGACGGTTTTGATGAACTACGCTCACATTTGATTGTGAATGTGCGGTCGAACTTACCTTCTCCTTCACTGGCAATTATCTTTGCAAGTAGAAGTTTATCCTAACTCATTAAAAAACAACAGTGATTACCATTACATGAGAATAACCAAAAAAGTGACCTAAATAATTACAGTCAGTCAACTTTATTAGTTTTTCTCAAATACATTCAAAAGATAATAAGTAATTGGACATTAAGAATATGCTATTCGAATATGTTTATAAAAAATGTATAAACTGGTTGTATCCCAAATACAGCTCACAAATGGTTTATCTCTTATTTAAAAGATAGACAGCAATATGTTCTAATCGAATATTATAATCATATGAGTAGAAAAGTTTATAGAGTTCGATTTGATATTAAAAATTATAATGCCTCAACATCACAAGGGAGTGCCTAAGACTCTCTTCTTTTTAGTTTACATAATAGACCTGCCGAAGGTTATGAATGAACCGTGTATTTTGTTCGTTGATGACGTAACAATAGATTGAATAAAACCCTTAATTGGTTAATTAAACATAACTTAGAGAGAAACTTAAATAAAACAAAATTGTCATCTCCTGCATATGCACTGCATGATGCTATAAATATATAATTATATATATTGTTTTATTAATTTGTGACTCCCTAATTAGGAGATAGCCGAATAAAACGACATTTTATCATTCACAATAATTTATCTTAATAGGGTAGTTAGCATTCAAATACTACAAAAGGGTTTCTAGGGTTACACACTGAGTAAGCTCACTTTAGTAATACCTAGACCAATTTCTCCGTGTGAATCCTTTGTTAGCTTTTTAAGTTATATAGCTTGTAATTAAACAATATTGTAAGCTGATGATTCGTCGAAAACTAAATAAATTAATATAAAAAAACTGATACACCTAAAAAAAAAGGGTAAAAGGAGAGTCGCGTATTCAAAGATAATAGAGGACACGTAAGATTAGAGTATTTGGCTGCAAGTAATAAAACATAATTTAAAAAAAAAAAAACTTCTTAGTTAAATAACAATTCAAGATATACTATTTCAGAATATTAATTACATAAATGTATTTTAATTATTTTTCATTGTTTCAAATTATTCGAATCAATTGAAAAGGAAGAGGTGTGACGTATTAATAAAGTGCAAGCGACACACGCCCGTACGCACGGCCTACAGCGGTAGTGGGGCATTGCTCTCTCGACTGTCGGCCGGTGCGGACGTGCGTGTGCTGCTTGGTGAAACTACTGACTGCTTTCATTTTATGGATACCCTGACAGTAATAGAGGACACCACAATATTGTTAATATCTTCGACGTTAACCTGTAGTATTATATTGTTATCAGTGTTTTTTATTGCAAAATAGCAAACTTAATTGCATTCTCGGTAAATCTTTATGTTTCGGTGTATTTAAGTCTATAGTTAAATGTTCTTAAAAAGTGGAAAATAATTGCAAAATTTGCGGCGCGCGAGGAATGCGGAAAGCGCGGATCGCCTTAAAGCATCTTCGTTGAGTAAGACCATGCTTTCATATCGTACGTTTAGCTAAGGTGGTGTTCGAAACTTTAATATGAGAGCTGTATCATGAATCAATAATAGTGATAGAAATAATAATAGTTTTTTAAACGACAGAACACCCTATCAATATTAAAGCACCCTAACTTATACACTCGGCGTCAAAAAAATCGCACCTCTAAGAAAATCACGTTCAAATGGCATTAACTCTGGATATGCACATGCAGTCGTATTAATTATAATTTTATTTAAAAGGTTACTTAATTAACTTAATAAAAAAACATTATTTTTCATTATCAAATAAAACCTAAAGCAACAAATAAAGGGTCACAAAAATTCTAAGGAAATTTTGCTGCTCGGGAGAGTCGCGAGTTGCGCTAACTTTGTGGGTATAAAGAGGTCAACACGGGTTCAATGTGGGTCATTCGCTATTAAACCGTTGAAGGGGACACACGCACTGATTTTACTGAAGAAAGAACATCTGGAAAATGGACACTACAGCTGATGAGGCCGCTCAAGTGGTTGCACTACTGCAAGCAGGGGTGCGGCAGTGTGATGTCGCCCGGCAACTGAATCTGAGCCGTTTTTCGGTTCGTAGAGTCTACCAGCGCTTTTTAGAGACCGGTGGCTATATCCGGCGACATGGGTCCGGTAGACGTCGCTGCACTTCGGAAAGAGACGACCGGTTCGTTGTGTCGTACTCTTTGAGAAATCGCTTCTCAAACGCTGTTCAGCTGCAACAGGAGCTCCAGGCAGTTCGCAGACGCACCGTGAGTGTATCCACGGTTAGAAGAAGACTGAAGGAGAAGAACATAGCAGCCCGCAGAGCTGCTACAGGTCCAAAATTGACTGCAGCGCACCGACGAGCCCGCTTGCAGTTTGCTCGCGACCACGTCGATTGGACCATTGAGCAGTGGGGAGCTGTTCTCTTCTCAGACGAGACACGAGTGTGTCTTTTCTGCAACGACCGACGAAGAAGAGTATACCGGAGGCAGGGTGAACGTTTCGCTCAAGCCTGCATCCAGGAGACGGTGGAATATGGAGGCGGATCCTGCATGTTCTGGGGCGGTATGTCGGCTGCCGGCAAAACCGACCTGGTCTGCGTCTCCCGGACCGGAGGTGCTCGCGGACAAGGGTCGCTGACTGCGCGCCGCTATATCACAGAGATCCTGGATGTGCATGTGGTCCCTTTTGCCGAATCTTTTGGCGAGGGGTTCACATTAATGCACGACAACGCTCGCGCACACACTGCAGCCATCGTGAACGACTTCCTGCGGAGGTCCCAAATTCCTGTGATGCAGTGGCCAGCGAGAAGTCCTGATCTGAATCCGATAGAGCACCTCTGGGACCATCTTAAACGTAAGGTTCGATCTCGGGATCCGGCTCCTTCGACTCTAGAGGAACTCCAAACCGCGGTGATTGAAGAATGGGGTCTTATCCCTCAAGAAGAGCTCCTGAAGTTGGTGAGGTCTATGAGGGACCGTATGGAAGCCGTCATCAGGGCAAGGGGGGGTAACACTAGATTTTGAGTTAATTTTAAGACACTTTTTGTACATTTTTTTTGTAAATTATCGATTATTAATTAGGACTTAATTAAGATTTTTTATTATTTTTCAAATTTTTATGCTTTTTGTATAATTTTAATTAAAAAAAAGATTGCACTTAATTGTTGTTTGATGCTCCTTTTTGTTACCTTTCTAATGATACCTAACACTATCCTCTATATAAGGTTTAGGAATTTTTGAATAAGATTTTTATAAGGTGCGATTTTTTTGACGCCGAGTTTAATTCTATGTATAGACGCTTACAATATTGATTGTACACGATTTTTACTCGTTCTACTGAATCTACCTTTATTCATAAATGACAGGGCATTATACATATTTATTAAAAATAACCCCATGGGTATTGTAGGATATTTCAGTAATGGCTCTTAGATGATTGGCAGGTTTTCCCCTGTAAAATAATAACTGTTATTGATTCTTTCTACGTTATAAAGATTTATTTTTATTCTCTGTCCATTAGGCACAAATGGAACTTTTTTTAAATTCAATACAATTAACGATATGTGTTCCACAATCATTACGCTTGTAACTTTATACAGAGCTTGTTAGTAAAATATTGAGAGATAAAATTGCATTTTAAATTACTTGGTATGTAATTTATGCATAGTAAAGAGGTATATATTTATATAACTTTGGACAGTTAATTAATCCGAAATCTCCCTGTACAAGGCAAAATAGCGTGCTCTCGCATAGTAATTATGCAGCACCAATGGTTCCTGTCATTAGTAATTTGGCGCAGATTACAGTCGCTGTCTATTACAAAGTACGCAGGTGAAAATTGTATTGATTACAAATATACCTAATACATAAACTTTTATGATATTTAAGTTATGACAGATGGGTAAAACACAAGACAATATATTTAAAAACTGAAATACCACATAATCCACCTAATTGATTAAGGGAGAAATAAAAAAATATTTAAATATAAAAAACATCTCTTCAGATAATTACGTAGCACGAGTTATTATTATTTTGATCCACTTTAGCTCTAAAACACAAAAAAAATCCTTAAGCGGATAACGATAACCTTATAAACTTAGCAAATTAGAGAAACAATAAATTGGTAAAAAGTAACAAGATATTTTTTATTTATATCGGATTGAGCGTGTTTATTATTTCATTATAAACTGTAGTAAACATACGATAATTTACTTACGTATTATAATTACAGAGTTTTATTCTGGAACACTAAGAACACTACAAAAAGTTAAACATGTTCCTAATGAGGTTTTCAATTTTGCCGCGTTTGGCAACGTTCGCATAAAATGTGAAGTAAAAAAACCACCCCTAATGGATCATTAACATCAGAAGTATTCAGGAGTTCCCCATGACTAACCGCGCTGACGTAGCATAATATTGCCTTTATATTTAGAAAGGACGCGATGACTTACATTTCATTATCATGAATAACAAGGGTCCTGTTGTTACTCATAAATTATGGCGCACAGTTGTTGTGGGAGGGTTACAATTTTTATTCTGAGTTTAAGCAGCTTATTTTATTAAATAATAAATGAGTTTACTTTCGGCCATACTCTGAACCCTAGGGTTAAGAAGAAGCCGACGACAGCGATTTGCAGCCCAGAAAAAAAGATTAAATATAAGCTCTATTCCCTTTTTATTCTGAGATTGTATTTTAAATAAGTAATATATAAAATAAAATGATTTATCTTTTTTTAAATCGCAAAACTGAAATACGAACAACAGAAAATAGATAGTTATGAAATAAATTATTATCTTTGTACTACTTACACAGAAATAAGTTAATTATAACATTACTTTTGTATCTCCAATTAAACTTAGAATAGCAGATAGTCCTTATACATCAAACTTCATTATCTGTATAGAGGATAAAATCACCTTTTGTTATAATTTTTATTTCAGCAACTTGTAAATACGTTAATCTGATATGAAGATAATGTAAAACTTATTAGATAATTTAAAGTATATACGCATCTTATTTAAATGTTGTTCAGAAGTTAAATTGTTTACAATCTTGTAATTACTAGGCATGAAAATAGGTGAAGCTTATATTGTACCTTAGATATGACAAGAGAAAACTTAGTTACGTTATAAAACGTAGGTACTAAGTATGCGTGATGGATTGCTGCCAATACTTCCATGTTTAAGTAAGTTAGTATAAGCAGTAGGGATATTTATATGTTCTTTATGGTTAAATGCTGTCAAACTTAGATAAATCGTACATTGCTACATCACACAATTTCTTTTCTTTTACTTCAATTATATATTGACCAACTTATAAAATACATGAATAGGGGTGCAATAACATCTACTTATAAACATTAGGTATTATTATAACCTTCTTCCATTTTCCCCTTTCTCTAGTATGTAAACTTATCGGGTAATTATTCAATGTAAACTTTTGTTATCTGTGTTTATACACATATATCTTTATATATATAATTCTTCTGTGAGTGTGTATGTCACTGAACTCCTCCTAAACGGCTGGACCGATTTGAATGATTTTTTTTGTGTGTGTTCAAGGGGATCTGAGAATGGTTTAGATTCACAAATCAGTCCGGCAGATGGCACTGCAGTCGGCACAGCAACGCGTGGCCGGGACAGCTAGTTTATATATAAAAATCAATTGCCTCGCAAAAATCGAAAAGTAATCGATACTTTGCTTAGCTGTTATACGCATGCTGTTTATGTATTGTTAGTAAAAAAGCGCTGCAAATCACCGCATCGGGCATAACTATTTGAAAATAGGTCATAAATTATTCTCAGCTTAAGTGGCTCCTGTTCAGCTGAAACCACAGTTGCCTTGTGCATAGCTGCATTTCTACACACAGTCATAGTTTATCAGACGACGGCGAACGCCCGAGTCACCAAAGTGGGTACTAGATGCGTCAAGGGTTGGGCAATGCGCCAATTTGTCGGAGGGTTCTTAGGGCTGGCATATATCTACATAGAAAAGGAAAAAAGGAACTTTTTCATGAGGTTTTTATTTCAAAATTCTTTAAATTGAACAAAATTCTTTAAATTTTTTCTATTATCAAATATTTTTCCGTTAGCGCTATCTACTGTCCGGCAGACGAACTACTTGAGGTTAACGCGATGCTATGGTAACGTTATTGATACAATTGAAAAAGAGCGGGAAAAAGAGCGGACAGACAAACACACAAACCACTGTGATCCTAGATTAAAGATTTTGGTCATTTTTATATGCTGTCATTAAATTGCGCCAATAACATGATAAACCTATAAACACCGGTTAATTTGGCATATCTTATACGAAACTCTAAAATGCGTTGACCCATACGCGCACGCATTCAATAATGCACACACACTTATATTATCTGTTTTAAATAATATCCTGATAAAGGTATATTTAATGCTTATTACAAAGTTGCTATTGCCTGGATCATGACTAGCGGCATTAACTTCCTGTCAACCAGTAAAGATGTATAAGGAAACGAGTGTTGCAATAAAACCAAAAGAATAATCAAAACAACTTAAAATATATAAAGGACATCAGGCACATCAGACTCAAAAATGTATAAATCTAATTCTATTTATGCACTATGTATCATTAGAATCATAAAACAGTAACTTTATTTTTTAACTCATTCATTTGGCTTGAATTAATTATTGAAAAAATAAAATATAATCATGAAAAAGACTTTTTGTCATACCCTGTGGGGCAAATAAAAAAAAGCATGTCCTGAATAATATGTCACATTACCAGAAGGAATCAAAGAGTGCTGTATAATAAGGAATATTCTAAGAGAATATTAAATTTAAATCACTAGCTAAACACGGTCGAATACTTTTATACTAATAATCGCTAATAATACTTTTGTACTACTCGCTGTTATTCGCTCCTATATTTGGATTATATTAGATAATTTAAATTATTTTTCATTTGTTGGAAGATACACATATTTGTCACCGGAAACACTGGGTATATACATATATTAACCAATCATTAACTATTACTCATCATCAGTAAGTAGCGGCTGTAGCCAAAATAGTGATATCAGTTTCAGTGGCATCAGTGTTTATGCAGCTGGAAAGAATGGAATGTGACATGTATTAATTACGATGCAATCAGAATAACATTACAATTATTAGTACTATTTTTCTTTATGAGATTGCTGCATGTCTAGGATAATTGATTACTTTGTCTTATGTGTATCAATAAAATTATGATAGAGCAAAATTGCGTGTATTTGACAAATCTCCATACTTACCTCACCTAATCAAGTTAAAATGTTCACTAAATACTTGTGTAATGAATATTTTTATAACAATTGGTCAGCTGTGGGATATTGATGGATAAATATGGGATAAAAAATAAAAATAAATTGATATTGATTTTATTTTATTATTAATTTTCTTTCAATGTATAATCAATATTCTCTCTAACTAAAATACCATCCAGAAATGTTGCGGGTGCTTCAATGTCATTTCGATATCTAGCCCATCCCAAACACCGAACGACCGATGTCACGTGTATACAGCAGCCCATTGTTCTCATCCCGACTAAACAGTTACAATAGTAGCCAGATATATATTTTTTTGCCAATAATTTTCAGACATATTAATCAAAATATACCTACGTTGTGGCACTGGTGCCTTGAATTTATACGTCCCCTAATAAGCTGCTGTTCTTGACTATAGTTTGGGAAATGCGAATGCCGAGCCGATTGGTGGCTTTCGTTCTGTCACTATTCCTGTCAGCCAACTGTCATATATGACTTAAGTACATTGCTTTTAAGTTTTTTAGTTCATTTGTGGTGTTGCTATATTGCGTCGAGTGTTGCCAAAGACAAAAAAACTAAATCTAAATAACACTCAAAATATACATTTATATAAAAATCTAAATATTTTCTATGATTTGCGTTTTATAGGCCTACATTTTGAAAAAACCAGATAAGCAATATATTCTTTGGTTTTTTATCAAAGGAATTTGCCTGATGTTCTTTACATGATAATATATTCATTCGTATTGGAATAGCAAAAAAATTCAAAAAAATATATTTTGGAGAGTGTGACAAGTATATTCATTAAGTTTAATTTCGATTTCAAATGAAGAAATTGTAGGTACTCTTGTTTATAACAAACAATTTGTGAAATAGTAGCATTACGGAGTTTTAGTGTAGTATTACGTAGTTCTTGTTTATTCTACGGTAGTAGGCCATTTCAACAAATGGAAGATACTAAAAATTGTTTTAAAGTATCTTCCATTTGTGGATCAGTTAAATAAAATACATAATACGGATTCCAGTAATATCAAAGAAAGCTAAGTAATAGAGTAGTCACCTAATTTAATTTATATCCAAGATATTTCCTGGGTTGCAATTACAAATATATTTAAATGATGCGGGCTCACTAGTAGTATTATATTTATTTAGTTTCGTATAATGTCCGGCAGAACAGAAATAGCAGCAATCATTCACACTGAAGATCATCTTTTGGGTGCTCCTTAAACATAAAGGGTGGATGCTTTTTTTACTTTGCTGGTACACGACACTAAACAAATAAAGTACTAGAAGAACGTACAAACTTATATAATGGAGGTAATAATCATACACCTCCCGTAAACCATATGGGCCTCAGCGTTTTCTGAATCATGGGCATATATAGCAATCTCCGACCCACCAGCGAACCGTAGAGATTATGAAAAAAGCCCCACTTTTGAACAGAGGCCTTTCGTCCAGCTGTGGACGTAATTCGCTGCGACGACTACTTTATTTATTTGCTTTAAATTTTAAATTTATAAATTGAAATTATGCATAGTATGTTTTTTATTATTACCTATTTAATTATATGCCGCACGTAGGTCTTACAAAGTAAACCAACCAGATCCAACGGACTAGTTACTGCTCTCCCCTGATTCAGCTAAAAACTAACGATAACAACGTCTGACCGAACGCGAGTCGTTATTGCTGAGCTCATACATTCTAGTTAACTGCAATAAAGTCACAAGTTTAGTACTTTAACATTTGATTAAAAAAACTTATAAGTGTAATAGTATCATTTATTTCTTGATTTTTTTTAATAAGCTTTCGTATGCGTATTCTTTGATTGAATTGTCATTTTAAATTGACAATATAAATAAAGTAATTTAAATTACAATACTAACGGTAAAATACATCACATTACTCAATTATGATTTTACCGTCCACTGACTTTCATTGTACTGAAGTCAATTTTTGTTTGCGTTGCTTCGCAGCATACTGAAAATTTGTGAGTTCTAAAATTTATCGTAATGTAGTTAATTTTATTATGTAAATTATTACTATACGTAACATTAAATTTTATTAAAATTATTAGAAATGGTTATTTTATCATATCAGTTAATTAATATGCTTATAGGCGAAAACACCATGGGAATATTGAGCCATGGCCTCAACGTGGTGCCGTAGTGGATTGACTTTTAACGATTGTGGATACAGTAAGGTACAATCGGTTGTTGTATGATTTCTGAAGCAGAAAGGAGTTCAAAATAATAAAATTTCTAATCAGCTTTCCGATTACCGGCTCTTGCAAAAGTTGTATAACTTCCGAAATCTTACGCCGAAGGTTCAACCATCAAGCTCCTATTATTATTACTACTGAGTTCGATATTTTCTTTGTGATACCGCGGGACATTTGGCTCTTGAGGACGAAAGATTTACACGCCGATTTCATATCAAAGGACATTGCTCAGGTTCCATACATTGAATGCAATGAGCAATGAGAAAATCTTAGTTGTGTTTGGGATCATTCATACATTCTCATCAGGCATTTATCGATCTACGACAAGCGAAGGAACCGGAGTGTCACGCTTAACGTATTAGATTTTGAGGTTATAATCGTAAATAAAATAATGTATATTTTAATATGCTCTGAAAATATTTATTATTTCCTTTTACGTTGGTACTTATGTAATATGAATCAAATCGTTATAAAATGTAATAATTGCAAGTAAAAAAAATACCTACTTACCTTTATTTGTGAGTGTAGAAAGTATCAGATCTGTCAGAATAAACACCAAGGGTATTTGTACTTATTAGATTTTTAAAAATAAAATGTATAGGCATTCCATTCTGTACCTGCATTATATTATAAGTGCCTGGTTTTCATATGATTTTTACCAAATAGTTATAGATAGAAATATATTGTATGGGAATATAAATTATTTGTACTTATATCTACAAATACTATTAGTACTAGTAATTACGTATGTTGGGTACATACAAAATATTTTTTTGCTATAAATCGTGTCCGTAAGATACCTAAGCCAAGTTAATATGAATAGCATCGATCGATACATCACCCACAGATTTAAAATTAGCGATTTTGTTAGTAGTTATATAAAACTAGGATATGACGCAGATTATAAGATATGCAAGTACAGGAATAGTTGCCTTGTTCCTTTTCCTATAATTTTAAAATCGATCAAAGTGCTATTATTACGTAAATTAACAGACTGTGATATACCTAAATATACATATATGTTAATAATAAATGTATAAATATTTACGTATATGTAGCTCGAATCGATAAAACATGAACAAACTTAAATTGTAATTTAATTATCGATTTCGTTTAAAACAAGTGCCACGTCTCTAAAGCTTATAACAAAGTAGCAGACAAATTATATAGTGGTAACAAATCTTTTAACTATTAATTTCAAATCAAAGCTTGTCCGTTTACTACGGATAATTGCAATGCAAACAAAGTAAAAAATTGAGGAAAAATAATAAAGTAGTATATTTGTTTGTCTATGTTGGGGCACATTTTGTCGATTTAATTTGACATCGGATTTGTCAGACAAAAATATTCCCCGGCCAGGTGAAGTCAAAAATATTACCCCATACAGTTTTTCCTATTTTATTTATTACAAAAGTGAACTAAGCATGACGTAATCAATTTAAATTAAATAGCGTTTAAAATGCAGTTCTCTAGTGAAAATTACACGTCAAGCGATTTTAAAGAAGCACAGAACCTAGTAGGTACTAGGAAAATGCATTTGGTTGAACTGACTTCATTTTCAATAATAATACAAATTTTAATGTGCTTAATAATATATAATAATAAGACAAATGTGCTTAAGATAACTATGCATATACGATGTATTTTGTTACATATTCTAGGTAAACTGTAACCTTCCAGGTACTGGCAGTTCTATTGATTGCGATTGCGACAGTTTTTTTATTAATCTCATAACATTATTCTGAGATTTCGATACTGACGACCGATTATTATTGATCCTCGTCATCTTTGAAAGCTGCTTTGATCAAACTCAAGTATTCATGAACAGCTATAATAAAACAATCTAGTTTGATTGATTTTGATTGAACTATATAAAATCAGTTAATCTAACTTTTCAAGTGATTACCTGACAGGAGAATAAAGTTATTTTGACTCAGTAATATAATATCCATAGAATCGGTTTCACCAGCCGCTTTCTAAATTATGTTAAAGGTCTCGACTAACGTGTCAAAAGTTACTAAAGTACTACTTGAGGTGTAGGGCTGCCGACGAAATTATTTGATTTGCGCAGCCATACCGTACCATACCATACATACCTCGGATCGGTGAAAGGAAAATACGAGCCGATCATATCCCTGACAAAATCTAACGAAATTTGTTATCCATTTTGAAACAGATAAGGACACTTAGGTATTTCGTTCAAGTAACAATGTTCGGAAGTCGGAAAAATGCTGACCTCTCCTCAGGCCCTCACAAACTTCAATGGACGGTAGCCCTACTGAGAGTCCGAGTTACGGAGAGCATCTAAAACTTGAAGACCTCTCTAAATCTTAACTTTCTTCTCGTTGACAGCGCTTGAGACATTATTTTCAAAGTTATTGTAGTCTTTGCGATCGCGTTTCGAACTGCCGTAACCTGGGTCTGGAAAAGATTAAACAAATGTAGCTCCCGGGTAACTCTGCAATAGTTAAAAGAATAAAACGTAACTAGAAAATTTGCTTTGAGTTTTTCTTGAACAACTCGTTATAACTGACATCAATTAGATAAGAATCGCTTGCTTATGCAGAATTTATAAGCATTCTGAAATATAGACATAAATTACATTAGTATGCTTAACCAATATAAAAAATACGTTTTCAAATATAATAAATAAATAAGTTTTTATTTTAAAATAACTTATCGGTTTTCGTTGAGTACAGCTTTTCAAATACAGGTAAAGCTCGTTAATTATATTCAGCAAACCCAAAAACAGAGTTTAGAGAACAAAAGTATGTACTTCAAATTATACAAAGTTCGTTAACGACAACCATAACTGACTCATGCTAAGTTAACAACTTAATCAAAAGCCACTCAATCTCTGTTGAAGACTCAACTCTAAAGTTTTAGATTTTATTTATATATTATTTATAGACGGTAATCTACCTGTAAGAGGTTTTGTTACCTTTAAATTCTTTGGAGATGAATATTTTTGTGTGATTAGAACGTTAAATAAAATATTATCAAAAATATTAAGACATTGATTTGAGTGTTTAAATAAAAGTTTTTATTCATCCAATATATAGCTTTCAGCTGTTTTTTCGTAAGTAAAGACGTAACTAAGACGGCACTCTCCCTTCCTGATCTAGGGCTGGAGGCCGGAGTCAGGGTAAGGGAAACCCAGGCGGGCGCCCGGGTACTCCATGTACCAGAGGCGAGCGGGGCCAAGGCTGATGAGCTGGCGCGGCGGCTAGAAGCAGTCATAGGCGACATGGCGCTAATAAGAAGACCCGAGAGAACCGCGGACATGCGGATCTCGGGCCTGGACGACTCTGTCGAAGAGGATGAGGTGGCTGAGGCTATCGCGATGAAGACAGGGTGCCCTAGGGCAGCAGTGAAAGTACAGGGCCTAAGAACAGGAAGTGATGGGTTGAGGCACACTTTCGCCAGACTGCCGGTGGCTGCTGCGATGGCAGCGTTAGCGGATGGGGCACAATTACGTGTCGGATGGAGTGTCGCGGAGATCCGGCTGCTCGGCCCCCGCCCCATGCGCTGCTTTAAGTGTATGCGGCTGGGGCATGCGAGCCCTAGGTGTCCAGCGAAGACAGACAGGAGCGGCTTATGTTTCAGGTGCGGAGTGCCTGGTCATAAAGCCGCTTCCTGTAAGCGGGAGCCGGCGTGCTCGGTGTGCGCCGCCTATGGGCGGCCGACCGACCACGTCATGGGCAGTCGCGGGTGCGACCCGCCGGCAATAAGGGGATGTCCCATGAGCCGGCGGATTGCACCAGCGACTCCACAGGAGAGGCGCGGGCGCGAGCGCAGAAGGCGCGAGACCGGGCGCCAGAGGGGGAGGGGATGTCCGAGTAGTCAACATCCCCGAAGGTAGGGAGCGTTTCCTCTTCCCTCTCAGCTGAGAGGGAAGAGGAAACGCTCTTCGGGATGGGAGACGGGATGCGCTCAGGTTCGGAAGTGCGGCTGCGGGAGCCCCCCGGGAACTCTTTTCCTGGAGGACACCCGCAGGCGCAAAGGTCCCATGACGGATGGACGTGGGGGAGGTTTTCCCCCATCTCCACCCTTGGAGGCCAGCGGGTGCCGGGTTTGGGAGACCGGCGCCTGCATTGCACTGGTCTTCAGGCGATGCGGAGCACTCAGGGTGTCACGGGGTGCTCCGCAGCTCCGTCCTCCGCGGAGCAAAGGAGGGTCCGCCTAGGGCGGACGCACACTGGTGGGGATCGTGGAAAGCATCCGAATACGATACCACATGATCCCCACCAAGGTGTTGTGGGACACCGCAGTGGTTTAGTGGGTAGGCCCCTGCGCACCAACCTGACGAGCTTTTATCGTCAGGTAGGTCCGCAGGGGAGAGTCCCACATAACGTCTGCATTGTTCTCCCAAACGGCGGCGTATGCGCAAGGCATTCCCCGCGAGAAAAAAAAAAAAAAAAAAAAAAAGAAAAAAAAAAGGATGTGATCAAAATGAAAAAAAAAAACTTAACATCGAATATACTTCTAAATTGAAGCCTTTTTTCGTC
This sequence comes from Calamotropha paludella, assembly GCA_927399485.1. Taxonomy (NCBI): domain Eukaryota; kingdom Metazoa; phylum Arthropoda; class Insecta; order Lepidoptera; family Crambidae; genus Calamotropha; species Calamotropha paludella. The sequence goes on along the minus strand of OV656815.1, from coordinate 10,994,785 downwards.
ACTTTTGACATGAATTCCATGTAACTCGTGTTCATCGCCGTCCCGACGGGCATTCCAGAAAGTTGAGTCACTAAAAACATTTAAAGCTTCATACATTATCTTTAGTTTAAAAGTTACAAAAGTAATGTCGTTGTGAAGATAATTACATCAGCGACAGCACAAAGATATTTTTGGCCATCCTATTCACCCTTCACATCATAGATTGCGGAAGTCAGCACTCAAAAAGAGATGTTGTGCAGGTACCGTACAGTGGTACATTTCGCGTTAGCATCAAAACTATTCCTTACATTTAAACAAAAATACTCTATCTGATTATAGTGTTTATGTTATTAGACAGCTCGCTATAATGCCAAGACCGTAACTAAATAAGATAAAAACAATCAGAATTAAGAAGATCAATCCCATTGGCGGCTGACTAAAGCCACTTTGAATAGTGTAGAGACAACGTTTCATCGTTGAAGAATGACAAATTATAAAATGTTTTTGGAAAAACAAAGTTCCCAGTCATTATTTAATTTGTTATGGCGAGAGACTTTCGCGTTTTAGCTGGATAAACATGTCTTCACCTGATACATGTCAAAAAGACAAACCAGTGGCCGTAGGGATTTAGCACTAGCAATAAGATCCATAAAAAATAACGACAATAATCAAAAACTGTGATCCTAAAACTGAATGCAAGCTAGAATACTGTATATTAAATTTGAACAGCTTTTTATTGAAATTTAATCAAGACATATATTTATAATTTCTCAAAATTAGTCTTATTGAAGCAATAGACTGATATTTTCCAAATCTGTAGCTCTAATACTTATCAAGCTACGAATCAATGAAGATATGTAAACTAGTCAGAGGAAATATTTGCTGACACATCTCTAAAACTATATATTAATTTCAAGTTTCTAACTTTTTAGCAAAACACTATTTGAGTTTTAACTTTGAAAGATTGTATTAAAGGTCATTTTAGCTTGATCCCTTGATTAATTTAAGATTGGGAGACAAAATGCTGATTTCCAAATGAACTTTTTTAAAAAGAGATTTGACAACGTTAACCGTACAAAGGAGAATGGCGAATCGGGAACCACTCCTTCTAATTAAAAAATACTTAACGTTTCAAAATCCGGCTTTGTGAAATTTAAAGGTTATAATTAGTAAATTAAACTACTGGTTCAATGTTTTTTAAGAATTTCGGTATAATTAGCAGAGATAATTTGTATATAGTTTTTTTGCTAGACAGCGTACGTAATAGTTTTTTACTAATATTTTAATTTTATATTTATTTATGTAACTAAATGTTATTTTAAACTCTAGAACGCGTTGATGAAGTTTGTCCCCTAGACAAAATGGTCTTACCGATAAATGTGCAGGCCTCGGTTGCCTGCTGCAAAATACATATACATCATACAGGGTTCCAACAGATTTCAGTCTCGATTTGAAGAAAAGAATTTTAGTCTATAATCTTCTAGTAAATGTGTAACGGACTGGACCAGACTGGCCTATTATTTTATAAACTTGTTTTTAAGTGTCTTTTTATAAATTCTGTCATTTAAAAACAATTGTTTGTAACTTGTCACTTTGGTATGTAATTGGCAGAAGGTTTTTCTCTGTTTCTTTTGCTATTAAATCTATTTTCCTCCATCAGCCTTTTTTTTGTAAATCAGTCCACAACAAAATGTATCAAGGAAATTAAATCGAAAACAAATTGTTCATATAAATTACTTAAAAAAATAAATAAAAGAAATTTATAATAACCTAGTTATATCTTCCGCTCTTCAATACGATGCTTATGAGCTAAATTTAAAATAGGGCAAGTGCGGAAGTCAATAAAAGTTTATTATTAGCAGGGTAAGATACTAAATTACCTGGTAATAATATGAAGCGGCTTTGGGGACGCAGCGGGTAGCATATTATTAATATTTCACCGAAAAAATATCCTAACAGCGACGTTAGAGAGGGCAATTCAAATAATGTGTACGCACTTACAACGGCTCAACCGTAGGACAATGGCCTTTTTTGTGTTCTACATAGACGAGTTCACTATGTCTGTTGTAGTAAGGTCTAAATTTGTTCATTCAGCTAAATTCATTAGTTTGTAATCGTGGTTTTAACCAAGGTTTTTCTCACTACGAGTCGCTGAGAAACGGTTAATATAAATGAAGTTATAGAAAATAGTTTGTATATAAATAATACTACGTTTTGGCTGAGGCTACGCTCACATGAAGTTTGATATTTTTGATTTTTCAAAACAAAACAAAACGGAGACAAAGTCTCTCCTTCTCCTGTCTTATGTACCGGCTTGACAAATTTCATTCATTTCAGTCGAAATAAGTCCTCTGCTAAAAGGGAGCCTCCCCCAAAAAAGGGGTATTAACCATAATATTACGGCCAGGTCGGCGAGTTAGATATCGCAGTAAACGACTATAATTCGGAATATGCTGCTATTCATTTTGAGGCCTACAGGAAGTGTATGGTGATTACCTCCAATATTATTACTCGCCTATTTTAGATTAGGTGTGAAATCGAAACAATCATTGAAACAATTTTTATATTTTTTATAATCTTTTGTATTTGTAATTTGATTTATACATATAAACATAACAATAAAAACTCGACAATATCAATAGTGGTATTATTAGGATATGGCTCTAACGTGAGAGATGAGACTAGACTTCGTCTAGTAAATTCAGCGCTATACAAAAAGGGGGAGGGTTTGGATGTTGTCACCTTGACCTCAAAGCAAACGCGAACGTTGAAAAATCGTGGGGATGTAGTCGTAGCCTTCGTTACCAAAACATATATACAGCTCACCGTTACGACAACTTTCAAAGACCAATGAAAAGAATTGCCCTGCTGGTTTCCACTCACAAAAACAGATTGCTTAAGTGAAAGAGCTGAAATGTCAGTATGTGGCACTGGAGTTATTAATTCTGTAACTATTATGAGACCTAATACCAGACTCTTTCCAGTTAACCCCGAATGGCTAACAATTTGCGGCCAATACTTTTTGAAAGACAGAAAGAAAAACATTTATTTGGGACTCAAGAACACAACAACTAGATAACAAAACAACAACAAAATGTAAATAATAAAAAGGAGTAACAACTTGAAAAAGAAAGACACATATAAAATAATAAAAAGAAATTTAAAAATAAATACAAATATGGCGTGTCTGGGGCCAAAAAGGACCCTGTCTCAGCATAAAAGCCTATGCGTCGTTCGGAGATAGAAAGAACGAAAAGAGAGGCGCTGTTATTCTGACAGGGCCCTTGAGAAGACGTCACCGTTAAAAATTACAAAAAAGAAAAAAAAAACATATTAAAATAACTTTTACAAAAAAAAAACAAATTACGTACACAACAACAATCACTATAATAATCACAAACTACCACACAACATAAAAAAGAAAATATAAATACTTAAAAATATTTGATAGAATCTCCCAAAATAAAAAAAATATCCCAAAACAAACTAGCACAAGTATGAGGTATGCGGTAGCAAACTTGAAATATGACTATTGTCCACTGACTATTATGACTCATATCTACTTTACCGTGGAGGGCAGTTTCGGAATAGATTAAAAAAAACCGAAAATCTGTGCATAAAACCACTGATTTTTTGAGACAGTTACGCCAAACCATGTGCGGTACTGTTTGTACCCGGAAAAGGTTATAAACCTTATAGAAGGCGACCTCTCGCTTTTCAGGAGAGATGCACATATGTTGTGAGGAACGGCACCCAGAAGGAGATTCGGCGGTGGCAATAAGCTTTTAACTCAAGGGAGGTTGAACTAAACGGTCTGGGTTTGGCGAGCTAATTAGCCCGTATACTCGTGCTGCTTAATAACTGTCTGGGGACCGATGCGTGAGGCATGGTATGGTGCGCCGTAAGTGCGACAAATAAATTCAAAATTTTGATAATATTTTATCGCTTTTATGTTTGATTTTCCAAAAATCATTTACAGGCGTATTTTTTTTTATTTAAAGGCGTGTGTGGTGTCTTTAATTGCTGACAGGGTATTCATCAAAGGAAAGTTTATTTTCTTTGATCATATTTTTGATATAACTTTCTCTGCTATTCCTATTTCGTAATCCTTTGCTCTTCGCTTCCTATCTTCTTATGTTTTTGCTTTGTCTTTTTATAAGTCTATATCTGTGTCTAAATTTCTTTCTTTCAAATTTTCTTCTGTTTCTTATTACAGATGGTATCTCGTCTCTAAATTTCCATATTAATATTTAGTCCTAAGTTCAACACCTTAAGATCTTTATTCCCCAAGCAAATCCGATATACGTGGGCAAGAAAATTTATCCCCGCTGTGTTTTTCTTTGGTAATCATCAGGTCATCTTTATCTAAGAAGGATAGGTGTCTTTAAGGTAACATAACCCAAGGTCAGCATTTTCTTCTTAATTCCTATATAGGTATATTTCTCAATGATCTTATCGATTAGGTTTCATTTAAGTGGAATGACACTCCCTGCTTTGTTGTACAAGAGATTTATCAAATCTTTCGCCTGGCTCCTGTTGAGGCAGATTCATGGCAAAATTATAAAGATGTTACATTGCAAAGAAGTACAAATTATAGATATTGTCGGTACCGCTTTTTTATTGTATAACACATGATGTAATTTATCAGTAAAATATTTAGGTATAATCATTTTTAATTAATGACTCTTTCATAGTGTGAGTTCATATTATTGCTTTTTTCATTTCTCAGATATTTGTAATTTATTTATTTCTAACCGACATATTACTCGATGAATATAGATTAATTTATTTTATGTCTTGAAGAACATTTAATTGGCATGTCTTTCGCGTTTCGTAAACAAATTATTATATGGCAAAGTAAGAATATAAGATTGAGGTAATTTTGTTTGCTGGTCCATCCATTTCGTCAATATTTACTATAACGCGAACACATTTCTTTTGAAGGGTAGTTTTCCCTTGTTTAAAGGGCTCTACCTTTGCTATATGTGTTATACCTGTGCTGTATACCCCAGAAAGATTCCATAGTTAAATCAAGCGTAGACGTAAGCATAGTAATGCAGATTTTATACGTAGTTTAATTCAACCTCATGCAGACCATATCCAAGAGATGACAATTTGTTTTTAATTTGTCTATATGTTATGTTAAAGCCAAGCAAATTAAAATTATTGACATATACTATTTTGTTATTAAATTAATGATCAAGTTTTAAACGAGTTTTTTGATGTGGGTGAAAAGTAATTAATTTCGTTTTAGTTAAGTTTAGTTTAGTTAATCAACTAAAAGTTCTGATTCTGGTTTAAAAAGTCATTGTACTGTTAAGTTTTAATTTTAAAATAATGCTGTTATCACAAGATGTGGGTACTAAAATGTCATCAGCGAACAAAATAAATGACACATTCATAACCTTTGGCAGGTCGTTTATGTAAAATAAAAACAAGAGAGTCCAAGGCATTCCCTTGTGGTTTTCAGGCATTATGAGTTTTAATACCAGATCGCACTCTAATATCTCTGTTCAAATCTGTATAATGTTCGATTTGGACATATTGCTACCTATCTTTTAAATAAAAAATAAACCATTTATGAGCTGTATTCGGGATACAGCCTATTCCGTTGTTTATTAATATTATTTATATTATTAATATTTTATGTTGCACACGATCATACACCTCGTACATATCTATCAATATTCCAATAGCATATGTTTTATTGTCCAATAACTTAATAAGGTCTTGAATTTATTTGGGCACAAAAAATCTATAATATACATTTTATCTACATTAGATGTGAACAGAAGCGACCATAATGAAAGGTGAAGACGATTTATCAAACAGAATATCGCAAAACTTACCGTTAACAAATATTTTAATTTCAAGCACCCATTTTATTTTTTTACACGGACCGGCTTACATCTTCACTTACGGCTAAGGGCGGAGTGGCGTGTGCGCCCGCACTCCGTTCCGTATCTTTTCGCTTTAGAGATGATCATGTATCAAGCGAATAGAAAAAATATTAGAGTGATTCGTTTTACCCGCTATGCTCATCTTACCCGTCTTCCCCTACTGTAGTTTGAAGTACTAGGAACCCTATATTTTTTTCTATTTTTGTATATTTTTATATCCCATACTTTATTTTGATAACAGATACTCGTTAAGCTTATAGATTGCTATTTTATAAACATCAAAAATAGCTGTTATTCATTATCATCCCATGTAGAGAAGAGTAGCTCTTTTCTCGACTGTTGAATCTACACCCGTTGTCAGAAGATATATTCCAAGGGCCGTCATCCATTTGTCCCAACGGGTTACGTTGGGACAGTGACATCGAATCGCCATCGCATTGCAATGGTTCTACGATGACAGGTTGGATATTTTGGGCGACCCGGAACAATGTCTGGACGCCTTTATATTGCGCCCTTGGCGCCATTGAATATGGTGTGTCTCATTTAAACTTATGCATTATAATGAATTAAACAATAACACCCCCAAAATTTCCTCTTAACATGTTATCCATAGTCTGTACACAATTTTTACCTGATAAGAATACATTCTGCGAACTATAATCAAATAATAACATAACTTCTATCCATGCTGATATTGTATTATTTTTTTGTTTGGTTTTGTGTTTCGATAACAAGCATTTACCTATTTTTGAAATAAGAAATGTAAAACGGAACTGTCACCTAACACTATGAACACTTTTTCCTTCTTGTACCTACTTGGTATAAATTACAAAATGTGTTTAGGGTATAAATACACCTTGTATGTAATTTCAATAAATTAAAACATTTTTGGAGCCAAATTAAAACAAAATTTGGTAATAGTTGCCTTTATTTTATATGTGTTTTTCTATTGGAAATTATTTTATTAATAAATATGTCTGATGCTAATAAATAAGAGATTTTGGTATTGTTGTGGATTTATTGTCTCTTAGACTTGTGTAACTCAGTTATATCCTGGACATATATTCCACTTCGGATATATATCCAATCATTTCGTTCAAATTTCTTAACATATCCAGTATGTCCAATCCAATCACAAAAAACTATGACAAATTTCTGAGAACACATGCCAAACTTACCGCCTAATTCCGCAATCGGATATGGGGATAAATAAGCAATGGGACATCGCACCAACTTCTAATTCTTGGCTTGGCTTACTGAAAAGGGCATACAATATAAGGAAACTCTATTAAAACCTCAATTATACAATTTAATACAGGCTAACAAAGATAGATTTAAAACATTTTTAATTAACAGAATACTAGCAGAGCATGGGTATCAAGTGCTAAGACAGTCATTACACCACCCAGGTCTAAATCTGATTCAAATGGCATGGTCTGACATAAAGCAATATGTAGACAGTGAAAATGTAAAGTGATATGTTGCTAAATGTATAGAGCTGATCCAAGAAAAAGTTTTGCTGATACTGATGATTGCTGCCGAACTCTCAGGTTTCCTCTATCCTAAGAGGTGACTTTAGTGGGCTCATATGTAATACGGACTAGACTACACTTGGTATCTAAAATAAAAATTGACAAAATCGATAACCTATTTATTTTTCTACTCCCCATAAACTTGTTGAAAATGATATTGTAGGGTAACATGAAATGGTCGTTTTTCCATTAGCCGTCACGGTAACAGCACGGCGTCATAATATATCATACATTTAAGATTCTCCGTCGGCGCTGGTGCTGTGCTGTTGCCGTGCCGGCAAGTCGAAAAACGCTCATCCTTTCAAGCAGTAGATTTAGGTAGTGCCTAGTGCAGGCTCCAGGCTCTTACAAGCACAATAACTGTCCGATTTTATGTAGTTATTTTTATATTACATACCAACATAAGAGAACATAAATAATTTTTAATTTGCAACAGAACTCTGGCACACTTGACCTTAAAGTAATATTTGCGTGCGTGACAGACTTACTATTTGATATTACATTAAAATACTGTAATTAATATTATTTTACTATTATTTATTAAGGATCTAATTAAACTACTTATTTGTATTGCGTGCGCGACAATACTGTCGAAAGCATGGATACCCATGCGCAGCTTTCCCCTCCACATTTTGTTCAGCGCTAGAGTTACGTTTTGCTAGTCTATACATATTAATAAAATTGGAGTGTCTGTTTGTAATATTGAAAAAACCGTTTTTTACTACATGCATATGAATATACGGTAGGTATATAAACCAAAATAACATTTTTTTAAATTTTTGTCTGTCTGTTTGTTCCGGCTAATCTCTGAAATGGCGAGACTTTGTTTGGCAGGTAGCTGATGTGATAAGGAGTAACTTAGGCTACTTTTATTTTAGAAAAATAAAGTAATGTTGCAATGTTCCACGCGGACGAAGTCGCGGGCGGCCGCTAGTTATATATAGAAATGTTAACCTCCTGTTTCACTTCTTTTAGGATAGATAATATTTTGTGCATGACCTGTTTATACCCTTAGAGTTCAAGTTTTTTGAAATACTTTTTGTGCCTTGTTTAAATTATGTTTTTATGATATAACGAACTGGGATTTAATAAGTAAATAAATGAGTCAGGAATATTGTTCTTATATTTATAGATGGAAGTTTGCTTATATAGATAAAAGAATATTATATGTTATAAAATAATTCAATATATTTCTTTTAATTAAATTTCCTTTGATTAATTTTATTAGATGTAATTTTAGTCTTAAACGAATTAAAAAAAAAATTCATTATATCCTACCTTTCGTAGAATGTCTCTTTTTATAAACTCGTAAATCACATATAAAAACCGAAATAGCATTTCTACGTGATCCATTAAATTACAGTCGCGTGTATTTGTGAAGTAAATTATGCTCCATATTAAGAAGTAACTCCGTATTTCCATGGCTAATTTGTTTCTGTCTTCTTCAATATTACTTGCGAGACTTTTAGAGTTTGGCTTTCGTAAATATAACATTTTTACTATTACCTTTAAATGCTCATACATTATTCTATTTTTTCGCATTAGGAGAGTAAAAAGCTATTCCATGTTGTTTTCCGTTTTGAAAACTCGATAACGGAGAAAAGTTTACTCAGAAAATGGGTACTTAAAAATTCGGGCCATGTTCCGAATTTCCCGTGTTCACAATTTATTGGCATCCTTTCAAAGGGAACAAGTAATATGATCGATAAGGGTAAACAGTACCAAAAGTTTTCTTTAGTCACCGCAAACTGATCGTGGCCAATTTAGCATGACCTTTAAGATAAAGTGTTCCTTAAGAGATATTGAAGCATTACATTAAAATTGGGGTCCACGTTATTCTGGTTCTTTGAAACCCTTCGTTTATATTGTATATCACCTACTAGCCCCGGGGAAATCATATGTGGATACGGGACCAATGAAATAATGTTGTCTTATAGTAGTCCTTTTCGATCTATAGATGTTACAGAATTGCTTGAGAAAACCACGTTGACCAAAGATTAAGGAATAAAAAATATCTTAGTAATATTTTACAATTTCACAAATGTAATTTAAACAAAAATCGCGAATGATAATACAAAGATAATAAAATATCATAGAAATATACATGACTGAGGTACCTGTGCTCGTATTCATCACACAAATATCTTCCTCTTCCGAGAGTCGAATGCAGGACCGACGGTGCGGAGGGCAGGATCGTTATCGTTGCACCAAACGGTTGTCATTTGAATCGTAACCTGTTGAATATGTTACTTGAAAATGAATTTTAAAACTTTTAATTAAATTATGGTAATTTTTATTACGAAAATTTAACACTACTTTGATTGAAAATATAAATAAACGTCATATGCATTAACAACAAATAGGTATTAAATGGTCAAAAACACATCAAGATCTACAAAACAAATGAAACGATCTCTCAAAGACTTAAGGATGGATCAAACGTCAGTTTATAGCTTTATGTGCTGTTATACAATAACTAGCGGCCCGTCCCGGTTTCTCACAGTTGGACAAAATTCTTATTTTTTTTTTCTATTATTAAATATTTTTCCGTTAGCGCCATCTAGCGTCTGGTACATGAACTACTTGCGGTTAACGCGTTGCTATGGTAACGTTAATTGATACAACGGAAAAAGAGCGGACAGACAAACACACAAACCTCTGTGATCGTAGATTATAGATTATAATTCAATATAACTAAGCGGAATCACATTAGATTCCCAGGTGTATTTTGCGAATTAGTTTTCGAGATAGAAGAACAAAAGATAAAGAACAAATTGACAGATACCGATGGAATGATGCTCTTATTCGCGACTTTTATTGATACTTTGTGTACTTGTTGGGAAAAGTTTTGCCTTTTATCAATATTTGCTGAAGTAGTACTGAAGTGTTGTGTGCACACGCGCGATGATACAAAATCATAACTTGGCCCCTTCCGTGTGCTTACTTTTTTGGTCCCAAAAATAAATGGTATAAGATTATTGTTTTTTTTATTAAAGTATTAGGGGTTAAAGTATGAAATTGCCGATTTGTACTGAAAATCTATATTGTTTATTTTTTAAATTTTTAACAAATTTATTTAATCAAAATAGTTGCCATTATTATCTATACATTGCTGCCATCTAATGGGAAGGTCATTAATGCCTTTGCGATAGAATTCCGACGATCTAGACTGCACAAACTGTGTGAAAGCATTTTGTACTGCCTCCTGGGAAGAAAACTTCTTGTCACGTAGATAATTGTCCAAATCACGAAAAAAATGGTAGTCCGTTGGAGCAAGGTCTGGTGAATACGGAGGATGACGAATGGTTTCTAACTGCAGTTCCTGAAGGGTCAAAATGGTTTCTCGTGCTGTGTGAGGTCTCGCGTTGTCGTGGAGCAATAATGGTGAAGATCGATTCATGAGTCGGGGCTGTTTTACTGCTAGTTTTGTCAACATGGTTCGGAGTTCGGCACAATAGACATCTGCCGTTATTGCTTGACCAGATCGGAGAAAACTATAGTGAATAACACCATGCTGAGACCACCAAACAGTTACCATTACCTTTTTATTGGTAAGTTTTGCTTTAGGACACTGTTGTGGCATTTGACCTGGGGTCAGCCATTGCATTTTTCTTTTCCGGTTATCATAAAGAATCCACTTTTCATCACATGTTACAATTCGATCCAATATTCCTTCATTTCTGTACCGGTTCAACAAGGCAACACAAGTTTCAACACGCGTTTCTTTCTGCAGATCAGTCAAATCATGAGGCACCCATTTTTCGTATTTTTTTATTTTATTGATTTGACGCAAGTGAGTCAATATTGTGGGTAAGGTAACGTTAAACCATGCCGCTAATTCCTGGGTACTTTGACTAGGATCGGCTTCCACTATCTCTCTTAATTCATCGTTATTTACCTGTGTGGGCGGTCTTCCTCGTGGCTCGTTCTTTAAGTCGAAATTTCCATCACGAAAGCGTTTAAACCAAAATCGCACGGTGCGTTCATTAGTAGACCCCTCTCCAAACGCAGCATTGATATTGCGGGCTGTTTCTGCCGCGTTAGTTCCGCGTCGGAACTCGTATTCAAAAATAACTCGAATTTTCGCAGTATCCATCTTTCTTGTCTAAATTGAATAACAAAAACAATTGAAAGTCGATATTCAAATGTTTTACATTTTTTAAAAAAAGAACATCATAGAAACCATTTAAAAAAAGTTTCATTCGAAAACCTCAAACCATGAAGATTCTATGTCAATTCAAAGAACCTATTGCAATAAAACGGCAATTTCATACTTTAACCCCTATTATATATATATATATATAATCCAACTTCTAAGCCAACGCAATCAAAAGATACAGCCGTTTTTGTCGCAAATTTCTGCAAATTTTCGCCACTCGCAAGGGAATCAAAACCTACAGGGTACTTCCCGTGAACTCAGAATCTTGAAATTTGGTACTAAACTACGTCTTTATAGCACAAATAAAAGAAAAATTGCGAAAACCCTAATTTTTAATTACATCATATAATAAAAGGATTTTTAATCTCGGGGGAGCCTTACCCTAGAGAACGCGTCCCCACGGTGGCGGATCGGGGAGTGCTCGGTAGTCGTATCGAAAGTTACGGCTGCAGGGTAGGAGCGAAATAAAATAGCTTCCGCGGACCAATAGGCCGGAGATGGATACTCCGTTAACAAACCCCTATCCCAAGGCTTCTTCAAGGTAACTGAAGTAGAGGCTGGGGTAGTGCTGTGAGTTTGGGCTGGAACTCACAGTAGGAACGGTGGCGGATGAACCCTTCATGGGTCAACGGCGGCGTCCACGTCTAGAGAAGATGAAAGCCTTGGCGTCAGGTAGCAACCGGCCGTAAAACAAAAGCCAAATAAATATTCTCCTTGTACCATGACAGCGAATAACAAAAGAAAGGGCAGTGTAGTTAGGGCGTCCCCCGCAAGCGACGTTAATGCATGTGCTAAAGAATGCGAGAACCATACTAGGGCGTACCCCCCAAGCGACGGTAAAAACAAGAACAACTGTTCGCAAGCTCTAAATAAATTAAGACTGGGAACCTGGAACCTGGGCACCATGTCGGGACGTAGTACAGAGCTGGGTGAAATCCTCTATAGGAGAAACATAAACCTGTGCTGCGTTCAAGAGACAAAGTGGAAAGGATCTAAGTCGAGAGAGATCGGATATGGATACCAACTAATATACCACGGAGTTGATAACAAACGTAACGGAGTAGGCATAGTGCTTGATAAAGATCTGAAGCAGAGAATCATCAATATTGAGAGAAAAAGCGACAGGCTTATTGCAGTTAAACTAGCATTAGACCACCAACCAGCTTTAAACATCATCTCAGCATATGCACCTCAAACAGGATGCACTGCTGTAGAAAAGGAAGCTTTTTGGGAAGATTTTGATGAGCTGCTGCAAAACACCCCTTGTGAGGAGCTAATACACATCGGAGGTGATTTAAATGGACATGTGGGGCGTAAAAATGACACTTTCAAAAACACACATGGGGGCTTTGGGTTTGGAAGTGTAAACCAAGAGGGAATAGAAATCCTGAACTTTGCCACAAAATATAACTTTAAAATAATAAATACACAGTTTGAAAAGAAAGATGAACACTTAATAACTTACAAAAGTGCTAAGTCTTCAACCCAGATCGACTATATTATAGCTCCAGACAATAAATATTATAAATATATAATATATAATTATTATTATTATATTATATTTAAATATTATAAAGACTGTAAAGTTATACCTGGTGAAGCCATTACTACACAACATAGGCTATTATTAGCAGTCTTTAATCTACCTAAACCTATTAAAACTCATATTGATAGGACAGAACATATTAAATGGAAAGAACTACACACTGATAAAGGGATTATACTACTTGAAAAAATTCAAAAGTATCTGGATGATGATATAGATAAAACTAAAAACCCTGAGGAAAGATGGCAAAATTTTGAAGATCTCTGTCAAAGGGAAGCTAGAATAACACTTGGCGTATCTAGAGGAGGACTTCAAATAGGTAAAGACCCATCATGGTGGAACAGTGATGTGAAAGACATAATAAAAGACAAAAGAAAATCTTTTAAGATCTGGCAAAAATCTAACTTGGAAGAAGATCGGCTGAGATATAAGAACTTTAAAAAACTAGCTAAGTCAGCAGTTGCTCAGACCAGAGCTAAATCTAGGGAGAACTTCTACATACAACTGGAAAATGCACCTAACGAAAACTCCATCTTTAAATTAGCCAAACAGCGCAATAGATCAACACAGGATGTGAAGTTCAATAAATATATCAAAGATGAGAAAGGCAAATTACTCACATCCAATGAAACAATCAATGGTAGATGGAAGGAGTACTACTACAAACTCCTAAATGAGGAATTTCCTCATGATACCTGTCGCGGACCGGCTTTTTACGCACGGGAGGAGACGAGCGGGAGGGGTCCGACGAGTTTACCACCACCTTCGCGCCCGCGGCCGCTGCCGCCTCACCACTACACATTCGCTTGGGCTTCCTACCTCACGGTCGCACGTCACCGTCTAATTAACACCACGTCGAGGAGTCATATTATTGTAACACGGCTAATAAACCAGCCCTATTGTAATACAGTCCACTCATTTAAGTCCCCATTAGGACCCTTTTTATTGGTCCTTCGAGGCGAAGAAGTCGTGTACAACAACATTAATAGTACCGGACTGCCGACGTACGCAAGAATTTCACGAGCTCTTCAGGGCGGTCTTCAGCAGCGAGATTTCTTCGGGAACCTAACAGGTCTTATCCCAGGTGAAGAATCCACGCATCGCAACCACTCAAGCTCAAGAAAAAAGACATTTTTTGACGATCGATCAGCGACTTTGACTTTGGACCCATCGAACGTTCGACACGTGGCGAGGAAACAAACTGGGATCACAAGCCGGTTTGGATATTTTGTGAGTTCGCTCCAATTATTTCCTTCTTTTTATCCTTTTTTCCGCTATAGAATTGCTAATAGCCCAATTTAGTAAGTGCATTTTTTTCCATGGATTGCAATTTCAAATCATTTTTTGTTTCAACCTAAATCTGTTGATTTTTATTTTTATCATCGCTTAGATAGATTACATATCAGTGCAAATATTTAATAGCATCCATTCAATAAATTACTTGCATATCTATAACCACGCGGCACACATAGCCGATCGCACAGCTGTCCTTTTGTTCTGCTTATCGCACTGCCTGCCTGCCGCATTCTTTTGTCCCGTTAGTTGGTCTTAACATTGAATTATTTGTAATTTTCATCATAATTTATTTTTCGATTTTTAAGTTTTTTTTTTGTCTTTTAATATGGCCGAATCAAAGGAATATGAACGACTAATTAAAAAACGCAGCTGTTTAAAATCAAAATTAACTATTTTTAATAATTATATTACTTTAGTTAAATCTTGCGCTGAACTAAGTTAGGAACAATATTTAGACCTGGAAGGGCGCTTTAACAAATTTGATGCCATATACCCTCTTTTTGACGAGTTGCAGTCGGACATCGAGTTGCGTTCGGAAGATTCCGCCGCTGAGATTAAGGAACGCGAGCTGTTTGAAGACCAGTACCACAAGCTGGTTGCCGCCGCGCGGGGCTTGCTTAGCGCGCGTTGCCGCCAACAGCGCGATAACAGTTCCGTATCAATCTATGATGATGTACAGGCGAGTAATTCTAATTTGCATAATTGCGTTCGATTGCCTAAAATTGATTTACCCGCTTTCCATGGTCACTATCAGCACTGGCTTAAGTTTAGAGACACTTTTATTTCTTTAATTCATTCAAGGCAAGATATGGATAATATAAATAAACTTCATTATCTTCACGCTTCTCTTAAAGGCAGCGCTTTGCTAATAATTGATAATTTAGATTTTAATGCAGATAATTATGAAGCTGCTTGGAAATTGCTATGCAATAGATATGACAACAAACGATTGCTAGTGAACAACCACGTTCAAGCGTTATTTAATGTTGAACGCATGCAAAAAGAATCTTTCATATCTATTCGCCATCTTATAGATGTAACTAATAAAAACTTGCGGGCATTAGCTTCTTTAGATCAACCCACTGAACATTAGGATACTTTAATTATTCATATGACGTCTGAAAAATTAGATAGCGTCACTAATAGAGTTTGGGAAGAGCATAGAAATACATTAACAGATCCTCCCTCTTTAAAAATATTTATTACGTTTCTATGTAATAGAGCAGACTTATTTGAGACTATACAAGAAAAAGGTAACACGCATAATAATTCTTACAAACAAAACTCAAATTATCTAATTCAAACTACAAACAATAACAAAAATAGTAATTATAATTATAACAATAAATCCAGTATTTACAATAATCAAAACTTAAAATCTAAACAAAATATTTACAATCCAAAGTCTTTTAAATGTTCTCTTTGCAATGAAAGTCATTATTTATTTAACTGTGAAACATTCAGGTCCCTTTCAGTTGAGGAGAGAATTAAAAAGGCCAGGGAAACAAAAGTGTGTCTTAATTGTCTACGTCCTGGTCACAATGAAATGAAATGCAGTCTTGTCCCTTGTCGGTACTGCAAAAAGAGACATAACACACTATTGCATCTACATGAGCCAGAACCTATTCCTATACCCGCCATTCCAGTCAATGTAAATCATTTCGCTTATGATTCAAATGGTCTTAAACAGTTTACTACCTCTACGCATGTGTTACTATCCACAGCAAAGGTGCGGGTGCTCGACGGCAACGGTGCCGCTCACTCCGCGCGCCTCCTGCTCGACAACGGTAGTACCGCGAACATAGTGACGCAATCATTGTGCGGTAAGCTGGGTCTGTCGCGCCGCGATGCGTACTCCACGTTAACAGGTATTAACAAACATACTTCTCAATGTACACAGTCTTGCAGCCTTACTATAATGTCAAATCACGACGACTTTAAATTTACTGTAGATTGTCTTATATTACCTGATATTACCAAATGTTTACCGTCTTCCTTAATTGACATAGAACACATTCCTATTCCTAAAGGAATTCAACTTGCTGACCCTACCTTTCATAAACCATCCGTTATAGATATATTAGTAGGGGCAGAAGTCTTTTGGTCCGTTTTGGGCACTAATCAAATTAACTTGGGTAAAAATCAACCCAAATTATATGAAACAAAACTGGGTTGGTTAGTATCAGGGCCCGTAGCCCGTCTTAAGCAATCCTTCGCGCGTTTGTCATTTTTTAAACGAGCAAACCACTCCAGACCTAACTCGTTTCTGGGAATTAGACACTGTAGCAGCCAAGCACTCCTTATCACCTGAAGAGCGTGCCTGTGAACAAAGCTTCCTCTTAAACACCAAGCGCAAAGATGACGGTCGCTTCGTTGTTACTATGCCGCTGAAAGAAAACCCTTCAGTCTTGGGCGATTCGTTTCAACAAGCCAAATGTCGTTTTCTATCCTTAGAACGAAGGTTCAGTAGGGATTCCGTATTCAAAGGCATGTACATAGATTTTATGCTTGAATATGAGCGCTTAGGTCACATGACTGAAAATAAGGATTCTTTAGCTAGCTGTCTTCAACAGAGTCATTATTTTTTACCACATCATGGTGTACTTCGTGAGTCGAGCACGACCACGAAGCTCCGAACAGTCTTTGATGCTTCAGCCGCCACTATTCCGGATTGTCTCTTAATGGCATATTAATGGTAGGTCCCACTGTACAAGAAGATCTTTTTTCGATTTTAATACGCTTTCGGCAGCATAAATATGTCGTAACAGGCGACATCGAGAAAATGTACAGAGCAATCGAAATCGACCCTACCCAACGTCCCCTTCAACAAATTATTTTTCGCACCGATGTCAAAAAACCCTTGAAAACCTACACTCTCAACACGGTCAGGTTTGGCACTGCTTGTGCCCCTTACTTAGCCACTAAATGTTTAGTTAGTTTAGCATCGAGTGCAGATGATGAGGAAGTGAAACAGGCTATTAAACGAGACTTTTATGTAGACGATTATTTAGGAGGTTCATCCTCAATGGAGGAGACGGTAAGAATTTGCAAAAGCGTCATATCCATCTTAGAATCTGCAAAGTTTCATCTTAGAAAATTTAAATCAAACAGTCAACAAATTCTAGATCAAATTTCCCCATCTTCCTCTAATTCAACAAACGTATTAAACTTATCTGATATTGATTTAAATTCAAATTCTAAAACGCTGGGATTAAATTGGATTTGTAATAAAGATTATTTGTCTTTTTCCATAAATATTAATTTAAATAATAAAATAACCAAACGACACATACTTTCTGTTATAAGTCAGATATTTGACCCTTTAGGTCTTGTAGGGCCATGTATCGTTGAAGCGAAGATTATTATGCAAAGATTATGGGTAGAACAATGCACATGGGACGAGGAAGTTTGTAACGAAATAAGACAATCATGGATAGCCTTTGCAAATACACTACCCTTTCTTAATCAACTAAAAATACCACGTTGGATTCTTACAAATAACTCCGTTACACATGAAGTTCACATATTTTCAGATGCTTCAGAACGAGCGTACGGAGTATGCGTATACATACGTACAATTGACAATTTAGGGTCAATAGAAATTCATTTGCTTACATCAAAGAGCAGAGTTGCACCTATCAAGCCCCTCAGCACTCCTCGATTAGAGCTTTCCGCTGCTTTACTGGCCGCAAGACTGTGTACAAAAGTATTAACTTCCTTAACCATACCTATTAAGAAATGTACATTTTAGTGTGATTCTACCATAGTTCTTGGATGGTTAAAAACTCCACCTAATGAACTTAAGAGTTTCGTTCGGAACCGTGTTCACGAGATTCAGGAGAGCACGGAAGGTCACACGTGGAGTTACGTACCGTCGGCCGACAATCCGGCGGATCTTGTTTCCCGCGGGCTGAAGGCCGATCTTATCGGCGGTTCTAGTTTGTGGTGGTCAGGGCCCACCTTCTTATTACGGGATCAAACCCATTGGCCTAAAAGGCCCAATGAGAAACATGATCTACCTGAGTTAGTTTCTTCAGCAGTAGCGCGCAGTAAGCAACCTAACGCAAATGTAGTTTCTGATTTAGTCGCTTTAGTAGATAGTTGTGTTGATGACGTAGTTAGTTCTTTTATTAATAAAAAATCAAACTTTAAATCATTGCAATGTTCAATGGCATATTTATTAAGATTTGTACACAATTGTAGAAATAAAAATAATAAAATAGTCGGTCATCTTTCGGTACAGGATCTCCAAAATTCATTAAACTTAATTATTCGTAAAGCACAGATTGAAATGTTTCCAGATGAATATGCCATTCTGAAATTACAAAAATCATTACCTCATAAAAATAGATTGCTTTCTCTATCCCCATTTTTAGACTCTTACGATATTATTCGAGTCGGTGGTCGCCTAAATAATTCCCCCTATACCTATGATGTTAAACATCCAATCTTACTTTGTAGTAAGCATCCTCTTACTAAAATTATTTTTAATTATTTTCATAAAAAATATTTACATGCTGGCCCCCAACTCTTACTCGCAAATATTAGACAAAATTATTGGCCGTTGGGAGGCCGCAACTTATCCAAAAAATGTGTGAATGAATGTGTTCGGTGTTGCAGATATAAAGCAAAAACATTTCAGCCTATTATGGGTCAGTTACCATTATCTCGCACCGAACTAGAGTTTCCTTTCTTGCATTGTAGTGTTGACTACGCTGGGCCAGTGCTAATAGCCGATCGAAAGGGGAGAAATTGCAAACTCTTAAAGTCATTTTTAGCTATATTCGTTTGCAACTCAGTAAAAGCCATACACATCGAGCTCGTTACGGCCCTGTCCAGCGAAGCTTACTTAGCCGCTTTAAATCGTTTTGTGTCACGGCGTGGCAAACCTCAAAGCATCACGTCTGACAACGGAACTAATTTCGTTGGTACATAAAATGCACTTTCAAAATTTTTACTTCAGTCCGATCTTGAAGGTGTAATTGCTCAGGAGGGCATTGACTTCAAATTTGTTCCAGCGTATAGCCCCCACTTCAACGGTTTAGCTGAGTCAGCTGTCCGTTCTACTAAGCACCACCTAAAGCGGCTGTTAGAAGTCACACATCTTACTTACGAGGAAATGTCCACATGCCTTACTCAAGTTGAAGCTATGCTTAATTCGCGTCCCTTGACCCAGCTCTCCTCTGATCCTTTAGACCTGTCCCCCCTTACTCCTGCTCATTTTTTAATTGGACGACCACTGTTATCCATACCGCATCCACAAATCAGAGACGATCACATCACTCGCCTTGACCGCTATAAAAGAATTGAGCACATTAAGCAGCACTTCTGGCAACGATTCTCGTTGGAATATATTAGCCAGCTGCAACAGAAGCTGAAGTGGCAAGCTTCAAGGAGCGAGATAAAAATCGGCGCACTTGTCCTCATCAAGGACAATACTCTTCCTCCACTACTGTGGTCTTTAGGAAGAATCATCACAGTCTACCCGGGTGGTGATGGCATCGTCAGAGTCGCCGAATTGAAGACTAAACGAGGGACCATTCGAAGGGCTTTTAATAATACCTGCCCACTTCCAGAGTTTTGAAGCCTTCGTCAGCAGACTTCAACCCGGGGAGCATGTCGCGGACCGGCTTTCTACGCACGGGAGGAGACGAGCGGGAGGGGTCCGACGAGTTTACCACCACCTTCGCGCCCGCGGCCGCTGCCGCCTCACCACTACACATTCGCTTGGGCTTCCTACCTCACGGTCGCACGTCACCGTCTAATTAACACCACGTCGAGGAGTCATATTATTGTAACACGGCTAATAAACCAGCCCTATTGTAATACAGTCCACTCATTTAAGTCCCCATTAGGACCCTTTTCATACCTGTAAAGAGATACCACCGACTCTAGGCCCGTTAAATAGCATTCAGCCCTCTGAAATTAAAGCGGCTATGGCCAAAATGGACTATCATAAAGCTCTGGGACCTGATAACATACCCGCTGATATTTGGAAACTGCTTAAGGATGGAGCACTGCCTTGGTTAACAAAGTTCTTTAATGATATTGCTTTGGAGGGAAAAATACCGAAATCCTGGCGTGAAAGCTACTTATGCCCTATTTATAAAAACAAAGGTGATATTGCAAACTGTAATAACTATAGAGGGATTAAACTAACATCACATACTCTAAAACTTTGGGAGAGAGTCTTGGGAGCTCGCGTGACGGCCCTAATAAAGATAACTCAAAACCAGTTCGGATTTAGAGCTAACAGATCAACCACAGAAGCCATACAGTGTATCCGTATTCTAATGGAAAAATGTAGAAGCAATTCTGAAAACCTATACCTTGCTTTTATCGACCTGGAGAAAGCATTTGATAGAATTCCCAGGAAACTGGTCTGGCAAGCTTTGCGCTCCCAAAACATTCCTGAGACATACATAGCTTTAATTCGGGATATGTATGATGCTATCACCACAAAAATTAAAAGCCAGGCGGGCATTAGTGATCCTTTCCTGATTAAGGTTGGGGTACATCAGGGATCCGCGCTGAGACACTTCTCTTCAACTTAGCAATGGATTATATCACCAAAAATCTTCAGTCTGACATCCCATGGTGCATGCTCTATGCTGATGATATTGTCCTCATTGATAAACACCCATTGTCGCTGCAAAATACCTTTAATATATGGATAAAAGAACTCGAGATCCATGGTTTACGTGTTAGTCGTTCGAAAACAGAGTACATGTAGTGTGACTTCGGAGGCACCGAGGAATTAGGAACTAACTTGAAACTCGATGACACCGTCCTACCGAAGGTAACTCACTTTAAGTATCTGGGCTCTACGCTAACGACTGATGGATGTATAAACGATGACGTAAACCACCGCATTAATGCAGCATGGCTTAAGTGGAGATCACTGTCCGGCGTACTCTGTGACACTAAAATGCCCGTAAAAACTAAAGGGAAAATTTATAAGACCGCTGTGAGACCGGCAATGGTTTATGGAGCTGAGTGCTGGACCACGAAGCATGAGAAACAATTACATACAAATGAAATGAAAATGTTACGCTGGGCAGGGGGTGTGACTCGTTTGGACAGGGTTCGCAATGAGTATGTAAGAGGATCATTTAAGGTAACGCCTATAGGGGAAAAACTTAAAGAATCAAGGCTTCGATGGTACGGCCATATAATGAGAAGGGACGAAAACTACTCCGTTAAAACGATACTGAACATTCCATCTCAGCCCCGAGGTAGAGGAAGACCGGTCTCGACATGGTGGTCCATGGTAGAACGTGACATGAAGGCCCTTAATCTTACATCTACGACAACCCAGGATCGTGTATCCTGGCGCAGGAGTACAAGGAGGCCCGACCCCAAATAAAATGGGAACATGGGCAGGACAAAGAAGAAGAATAAAAGTATTTTTAATAATAGACCTATACTTATATACCTACATGTTTGTACGGAACCCTCGATGCGCGAGGCTGACTCGCACTTGGACGGTTTTTTTAGTACAAATTTACAGCGTTTATATATCCATGAAAAGTTAACGATTTTAAGTTCTTCCACGTATATAAAGTTCAATATGAATAAATAAATAAATAGTTTAATTTCCTCTTAGCTTACAAAACATACATGACTATCAGTCGTGGTTTTATCGGTTTTTGATATTTTAATCTGCTATTGTCTATTTTTTATGGCATTACTAAAAATGGATCACCAGTAAGTTATTGAATAAATAATTAAAAATGCTACAGGACCTAAAAATCGTATATTAATAATATTTAGGTATAACTAGCAATAACATATTATGATACGCTCGTTGTTGATGCCTAGTAAGCATAATCATATATACTTGTGGCAGGAAGCCACAGCCAGTATAGTTTTTTGGAACATAATATCATATATAATAACATTATAGAAACATATGAAAATATATATTACAAATATGTAAAATCAGCTAACGCTTTAATCTGCGATCAAATAGAAAATATGTTTGCTATTACTCGTTTCAAATTTTTTTTTTATATTTCAAAAATATTTTATAGCCACAACACTATTAATTGCTATATGCCCATAATTAAATTACATTTTCTCTATTGTTTGTCTTCCTATTACCAGTGTGAAACAATCATAAATATAACAATATTGGCCATTATCTCTAATGAAGAACCAATTTGTACTGATGTATTGACCAATAAGGTCGTAATCATAACATTTCGATAGAGCAATGGCGCACGCTTATCTTGGAAATACATGCGACCACTGTTACATGATGATATATCGAATACAAAAACGCCCAGAAATTACACACAAATGCATATAATCTTCAGGGATAAATTTGAATTAATTATGATTGATAATGATGATTGTATGAGCTATCATTCAAGGAGAGCCCGTACAAAAACCACTGCACGTAGCTAACAATCACAATTGTGAACCGATGTCAACATGTTGGACGTCTTTACTACACTTTTTCTTCTTGCTTAGTTGTAATTAAAACATTATTAGGATAAACAAAACTTCTTACGGGTAGGGTGGACGACAAGCCATTGGTGTAATTTTTCACATTTTTTTTTACTTTAATTAACTGTTAATGTTTATATTGAGCAAAGTATTGCCTTATGTGATTCCAAAGGCATTCTGATTAGATACCTATAAGGATTATATAATTTGTAGGTAACTGCGTAAATTTTAATACTATACTTGATATATTATAGGCATTATTGTATTGAAAAACTAAACTGATTTTTGTGAAATTTGTAATTAAGATTGCTTTAACCGGCAAACTATACTCATAGGAAAACTTATACCTATGTACCGAACAAAAATAAAAAAATTACGATAAACCACGCAAACGATGTCGAAGACAAGTCACAAGATAAAAGCAATATCGATGTGATTGAATGTTTTTATTTATTTTAAAAATTATTATAGAATAAAGAATTCAAATGCAACCGTGATTGTCAATAAATTATTTTACGATTTAGGAATTCATAAGCGGTAGAATATGTTATAATAACCATTAATTGAAGTGCTGAAACCTCCAGTGAATTACACGCGCCGTTAAAAATATCGATTTACTAGAAATTATGCCCGACACGTCCTCACGGTCATATTCAACTATATTGTATTTTAAAGTGATCAAATATGATGCCGAAGTCACGGATGTAATGTTACTGGTTTTATGCTAATACTCTCTATTAGCGCTTTTGCACACAATCCATCATCGGACCGATTTAATCACCGAGTTTTGTTACCAACTGAACGGACACGTTTGATTGTTCATCATTTTTAGCAAACTAAAGACTGGCACTTTCAATATGAACCATCGAAAAATCGATGATAAAACTTGCTAAAAAAATCGGTTCAGCTAACGTGTAAATGTCCATTTAAGAAAAGGAAAACATCTCCGACGGTTTTAAAACAGTTTCAAAATTTATACAAAATTTATTCCTAACTAGCTGTTGCCCGCGACTTCGTCCGCGCATATTTGATTTTATCACGCGGTTCACTCTTATACAGCAAAAATAAATAAAAAGAAAATGTGAACAATTGGACATTTTTTTACACACTTATTTTATACCTCATACAAATATTGCATTGTGAATGCAAAAAAATAATAAAAATATAATTGGACACAGATTATTTTCCCACTTAACCTGGCTGGTGATTGCACCCGGATCCCTGCAGGCCAAAGGCACTTGCAGTACCATAAATGACCACTGTGCCTCAGAGGTCGTTTGATTGACACGATCAGCAAAAATGAAACCGGCCAAGTTCGAGTCGGACTGGCACAGGAACGGTTATGTACCATATCTAGCTAGTAACTCATAATGCCTTTTTATAGACAACATTCGATGTGGTTTGGTTCGGAACATAACCAAACAGTTTGTTTGGTTGACTTACACGGGAGAAAGCCACATAGAGCTGACCGTGTAAGAAACATCCGACGCTGAGGTCCACGCCGGCAACACATAGCGTCTGCCCTTGGGCTTTGTTTATAGTCATTGCATAACACAAACTCACCGAGAACTGTACACGTTTGAAATGGAATGGGTAATTATTGGGAATCAGTGGAATTCGTGGTATAAAAACTCTTTCACCGACGCCACTCTATTATGTTACGCTGCAGAGAAGTAACTTTCAGTCTTGTCCCGTTGCATAATTTTGGGGGACTTAAATTTCTCAACAAAATAGGACGCCAGTTTTTAAATTAATCTTGTTTGGTGGAAGTCCAGGAGCACTCAGAGAATTGAGAAATTCAACAGGATAATTGGTAACGTCATCTTGCTCCATTACCCTGTTGATAGAAGTATACTCAACTACTTCTCCTTCTACATTGTTGAGTGTATCCAAATTGATTCTTGCTTCTTGGTCATTTCGCGGAGTCAAAATTTCACTTTCGCAAAGCCATGAGTTCTCATGATTTGTTATTTGATTTTCTTCACCATATACGGAAGAGATAAGTTCTTCAATTGAATTAACAGTGTGGCATAGATTTTCAAATAAAACAATTTGTATATGTCCCTTCGCCAATTTTTAGCAATAAATCTGAAAATTCCTGCGCATTTGTGTTGCCTCCTATTCGCACCCTCATGTTCACTGTTAAGTTCATCCTTGTGTCGTGTCGCCAAAGGCTTGAGCTCTTTAAGCATGCTCTTATCTCGTCGGTTTTTGTTCCCCGTGGTACTACTGGCAATGTTTGTCTAATATCCCCACAAAACAGCATCATTATGCCACCCACAGGTTGGTCATTTTGACAGATAACTCTGAGAGTTCCATCAACTTCTTCTACTGTTTTTCGGTGTGCCATAGTGCACTCGTCCCAAATAATTAAACAGCAATCACGTAAAACCTTCGCTTTATCACTGCTTCTAGAGATACCACATACAGAATATTCACTTAAGTCCAAATCTATGGGGATTTTAAACATCATATGAGCAGTTTTACCGCTGTGTAACAAAGTGGCTGCTATTCCAGACGACGCTACAGCAAGAGCTATTTTGGCTTGAGCTCGTAATTGTGGTAAGATTATTTTAGTGACAAAGGTTTTTCCCGTACCACCGGGTGCATCTAGAAATATAATTTCTCCTATAGCATTGTCAATACTGTGTATACATACACGGTCGACAGTGCGCTGTTCTACAGTAAGACTGTGGACTTTGGTTCGTAAAGTTTCAGCTAGTTCAGCTGGATCATAATTTATTTCCGCAGCGTATTCTCTATTAATACGTTCCCCTTTTATGGTCGGCGCTGGCAAACCATACTGAGGAAGAGAATCACCACCCATAGATATAAGTAAATCTTGTAAAGCTACTAAGCATTGATTGAAAGCTATATTTCGTAATCTGTGGTTAAGGTCACCGTCAATATTTTGTCTTGTATTCCTATAAAAGTCTTCCACTAATCTGTCATGATATTTTTGCCACGATTTCTCAGCACTCGAAAGACCACAAAATACCAGTAATACAGCAAATAAATGACGCAAGCGGTGTGGACTATCACTGACGCATGCATAGGCTAGGGCGTCATCCCAATACTGGTCATCGTCGAGTTAATGTCGGGTTGTTCAAGTTCAGCCGGCCAAGTGTATGTCAGGTCAAGTATTGAATAGGCATTCATAGCAATTTTTTTTCCCGCTGAATCCCGTCACTTTCATTGGATTTATACTTAATTCGAGGGGTAATATAAAGTATCAGCATAGGGTGAGTACATGTAAGTTGTGTGTACTAAAATGTCCAAGTTACTATGGTTTTTTAACTATCCCATGGGAACCCTTTAATTTTCCGGAATAAAAAGTATCTCAGATGTTGACCAGGGATATAAGGTATTACCATGCAAAATTTCATTGAAATCGGTCCAGCCATTTCGTAGATTAGTCCGTACAAACAGATAAACAGACAAACAGACAGAGAAACAAAATTTTTTTTCTTAAATAAAAGTAGCCTTAGTTACTCCTTATTACATCAGCTACCTGCCAGTAAAAGTCCCGTCAAAATCGGTCCAGCCATTTCAGAAATTAGCCGGAACAAACAGACGGACAGACAGACAAAAATTGTAAAAAAAATGTTATTTTGGTGTATGTACCGTACATATATTCACATGCATATAGTTAAAAACTGTTATTTCAACATTAAAAACAGACACTCCAATTTTATTTATATGTATAGATTTGTGACGTTATTTTTATAATTCTGTATGAAAATTAATGCTCAAAATAGCCGTGGCCACTTATTCTTTTATGATATTTTAAAATTATTATATGAAATTTGAGAGCATTTTAACATTATTTAGTTTCCAATTAAGTTTTTATTTAAATAATTAATGTCTAATATTTTCATTACACTATATTTATGTTCAGACAGAATCGAATTAAAACTTGTGAAGCCCTAAGTTGTCCCTTTATTTTTACTTGGTTAGCTTGGATCCGTCCTCTAGCGTTGGGATTAGGTATTTATTATATTTTAAGTAACTTTTTTATTTGCTTGGTATTCTTATCTTTTATTTTATCATCCAAAGTTTTATACGATTCATTTAAAAAATTTGGGAGAGTTACACTTTTAAACGTTAATACCATATTTGTTGGTACATTTAGGTATTTGATACAAGACGAGATGTGACAATGCAAGCAAATATTTGATAAAGATACCATACCATACTGAATATTATATATTACTAGTGGACCCGACAGACGTTGTCCTGCCTGTTATTTTTGCAGTATAGATAAATAACCTAGATACCGTCTGCAGCGCCATCTGCCGGGCTGATTTGTGAATCTAAACCATTCTCAGATCCCCTTGAACACACACAAAAAAAATCATTCAAATTGGTCCAGCCGTTTGGGAGGAGTTCAGTGACATACACACTCACAGAAGAATTATATATATATAAAGATTGTATATTTTATAATTCAGTTGCAAGCAAATAAATTACGCATTTATTTTATATAAAATCTAAAACTTAAGATAATTCTTTTACATCTTTGCTTTACGCAATTAATGATGTCTCTATTTTTTTCACTTCAGGAAAAGCTAAGTAAAATTGTCACAGGTTAAAATTCTATGAAATACAATGTAAGACACTGGCTAAAAAAATAGATTTTGTAAACATCTTAGGAATATTACATGGAAATAATTCTCTACACATCATTATTATTGAAAATAAATAACACATGTGTCTAGTGCTAGTTTTAACTGTTATATCTTTTATGAAGGATCTTGTCTATTAATATTGTTTGTATTTTCTACTTTATGAATTTTTCCATGAAAAGCGCGAAGTATCAAATCAACACATTTGGCATTATGTACCATTTTGAATCATAGAATCATTACCGTAAATATACGGTTCAGTGATAATAGTAATGTCGGTTAATTACCATTCCGGGCGGAAACCATTACCCTACTATTCCAATTTAAATAGCTTTTCAATAGTGCACAATTCTGTAAGCGGATTATATACCCAAGGTTGCAGATACTAACTTTCTTCACCCCTCTAAGTTAATAGAATGATTTAATGTAGGTATATGAGCATGGGGAAATGATATTACGAAACTGCACTGAATATATTAATTACTTCATTGTCATAAATGTTAAAGAGTTTTTTTTAAATTAAGTGGCGGTTAAAGTTATGTTAGATATTTTTACTTTAAAAGAAATAAGCGCCCAAAAATACTAATATTACTTATAAACAGTTTTGTGTAAATCTTGTTACATACATGTCATAGACAATCCAATGTATAATCTGTGGTCACCGGTCTCCATCTTGTCTGCGGCTGAGCCCGGTCGCGTCATGCGTAAAGATCGCAAGTATTGTTTTCTTATCTAATATAGTTACTTATTCAAGAACATATCGACTATTATTTAATAGTTCATATGCATATAAAACATGGCGTCAGAAGTGAATCGACCGACTGCGCCACCAGCCACATTCACGTTGGACTTTCAGTCGCCCAACATGCCATTGGCGTGGAAAAATTTCAAAATGTCAATGAAAATATACATGACCGCCAATAACTTAAACGAGGAACCAGACTCAAGAAAAGTGGCTATACTGCTAAATTTAATTGGCCCAGAAGCCCTACCAATATTCTACTCATTCAACGTTGACCTGGAGCAGGTCACACTAAAAGCATTAATAGAAAAATTCGATATTCATTTTTTACCAAAAGTCAACACTACCGTGGAGCGACAAAAATTGTTTAATCGAAAGCAAGCAGAACACGAAGACATTGAATCATACGCCATAGACCTAAAAAATATTAGCATCCAATGCAACTTTATAATAATAAATAATAAATAAATATTTCCTACATTCACACCAATTAGCCTAGCCCAAAGTAAGCACTATAAGGCTTGTGTTATGGATACTAGGGTAACGGATAGATATACATATATGATACATAGATATGTAATATTCATAGAAATATATAAAAACACCCATGACTCAGGTACAAATGCTCGTATTCATCATAAAAACATCTGCCCCTACCGGGATTCGAACCCAGGACCGTCGGTGCGAAAGGCAGGATCGCTACCGTTGCACCAAACGGTCGTCGAAGTAGTAGTGGCGACATAGAGGACAGTATAGTTAAAGATATTTTCTCTTGGAATTTAAACTCAGAATGTGCCTACATTAGGGAGAGAATCTTAATTGAAAAACCAAATACATTTGAAGATGCCCTGAATCTAGCTAAAACACTAAGAAATACTCGTCAGGATTCAAAATCGCTCAGCTCCAATAACACAGTTGCAGCAGTTCACAGCCATAGTCCAGTCAGAAACACAATTTCAACAGCACCTAGTCGTCGTCCACCCAGCCGTTCACCCAGTCGTCCAGCCATAAGTAATACAGCTACTAAGGACAACAATGAAGCATGCAGAAGATGTGGTCAAGTCCATCGTGTCCGTTGCCCAGCAATGGGAGCCACATGCAGGAACTGTGGTAAAATGAATCATTTTGCAAGTGTCTGCAGAGCAAAGAAAATTTATAATGTAAGTTCCGAAAATGATGATTATAATTGTGAAAATTACTTCCTGGGTTCATTAATTTTGTCAGCAGTTAATGGTAGCAATTTAAATAATGATTTTGTTACATATATTAACATCAACTCTATCAATATCAAATTCATATTAGATACAGGTGCTGACACAAACATATTGTCCTACAACACATTCAAACAACTTAATTTACCCCCATCATATGTCACTAAAAGCTCATCAAAGTTATCTACATTTAGTGGTGAAATTCTACCAACCGTAGGTCAAACTCTAGTTGATGTTTGTCACAACAAAAAGAAATATACATTACTGTTTCATATAGTTGATCTCAATTGTCAAGATGTCATAGGACGCAAAAGTTGTGAAGATTTGAAATTAATAAAAAGATTACACAATGTTCACTTTAAAGACTTACCTGATATTACACAAAAGTACTCACACTTATTTGAAGGAATAGGATGCCTAAAAGAGTTTGAATGTAAACCCACCTTAAAGCCAGATGCTGTTCCTTCTGTAGATGCCTGCCGTAGAATTCCCTTTGCACTGCTTGACGACCTGAAAATAGAACTAGAAATGTTAGTTAAGAATAAAATTATTGTCAAAGTTGAAGAGCCTACAGAGTGGGTAAATTCAATTGTACTGACCTCTAAAAAAAATGGTAAACTTAGGTTATGTATAGACCCTAGAAAGCTAAATAAAGCTATAATGAGAGCACATTACCAATTCCCTACAATTGATGAAATTAAATCTAGCCTATCTGGTTCTCAATTCTTTTCCACTCTAGATGCTAATAAAGGATTCTTTATGTTAAAGTTAGATGAAGCTTAATCCAGGCTCTGTACCTTCATTACACCCATAGGTAGGTATAGATACTTGAGACTCCCATTTGGCATCAATTCAGCCCCAGAAATTTTTCATGCAGAGATGTCAAAAAGATTCAACGACATGGAAGGTGTCCAGGTCATGATGGATGACTTATTAATTTATGGTAGAACTAGAGAAGAACACGACTCTAGACTAGAGAAAGTTTTACTTAGAGCACAAGACATAGGTATAATTTTTAATAAAGAAAAGTCGATTATATGTCAAAGTGAGGTTAAATATTTAGGACATATTTTCAGTCGGGCAGGTGTAAGAGTAGACCCAGCTAAAGTTCAAGCTATCTGCCAGATGCCACCTCCTAATAACATAACTGAATTACAAAGATTCATGGGTATGGTAAATTACTTAGGCTCATACATAGAAAACCTGTCACAGAAAAATACCAACCTAAGAATGCTTTTATCAAAAAATACTTTGTGGCAGTGGACAGACAAACATGACCAAGAATTCAATAATCTAAAAAATATTATCACAAATACACCAGTTCTTACCTACTATGACCAAAATAAACATATTGTCTTGTCAGTCGACTCATCTAAAGACGCAATGGGTGCAGTTATTAGTCATGATAAACAACCAATAGCCTATGCCTCTGCTTCACTTAGTCAAGCTCAACAAGTATACTCACAAATAGAAAAAGAATTGTTAGCAATTCTTTTTGGTTGTACGAAATTTCACCAATACATCTATGGATCTCATGTTACAGTAGAAACTGATCATAAACCTATAGTATCATTGTTTAAAAAGCCCATATATAGCATACCAGCTCGACTACAAAGGATTATGCTTAGATTACAGCCATATGACATAAACATAGTCTACAAACCAGGTAAATACTTGTATGTTGCAGATACACTTTCCAGATGTGCCTTACCAGAACCAGCCTTATCTGACCTTGAACAAGATATTGATCTTCATGTCAATTTACTCATACAGTCACTGTCACTAACATTAAGTACTCATAAAATGAAAGAATTACAGGAACATACAAGTAAAGACCAAGACTTAGTTGCCATTACTAACTACTGTAAAATGGGTTGGCCAGAGCATAGAAAGTCACTACCGATCAATATTAGACCATATTTCCCTATTAAAAATGACCTTCATACTTTAGATGGACTTGTCTTAAAGAACAATAGTATTGTAGTCCCACTTTCACTCAGAAATGATACCCTTAAACTCTTACATGAAGGTCACCAAGGCATTAATAGTTGCCAAAACTTAGCTAAAAATTCTGTATATTGGCCCAATATAAACATGGATATAGAATCATACATTAACTCATGTCATATTTGCCTCACTTACAGACGAAATAATTCCAAAGAACCACTATGTAATCAAAACATTGAACCTATCCCATGGTATAAAGTAGGAATTGATCTATTTGATTTTAATTCACAGAAATACTTGCTTATTGTCGACTATTTTTCAAAATATGTAGAGCTTGCCTTGTTAAATAACAACTCTACAGCTAGCAATGTCATTTGTCATCTAAAATCAATCTTTGCCAGACATGGAATTCCAAAATACATGCATTCTGATAATGGACCACCTTTTAACTCGCATGACTTTGCTATATTTACTTCAGAATGGCAAATAGAACATACCACCTCCAGTCCCTATTACAGTCGTTCAAATGGAATGGTTGAGCGAGCCATAGGAACCATAAAGAACATACTTAAGAAATGCTTTGTTGATAAAACAGATCCTTACCTTGCTATATTACAATACAGAAATACACCCAAAAATGGACTTTGTTCTCCAGCTCAATTACTCATGTCTAGAACATTGCGGTCAAAATTACCAATAATAAACAAATCTCTACATCCTAATGTTGTTAACTATAAAAAGATTGAAGAAAAAATGAAACAACAAAATCTAAAATCAGAACTTTATTACAACACACACTCAAAATACTTACCATCTGTTCACAAGGGAGAAAACATATACTTTAAAAAACATCCTAACAGTGTTTGGACACCAGGTATAATTACAGATAGTTGTACACAACCTAGATCATTCACTATAGGCACAGATGATGGTTCATATCGTCGTAATCGTTTTCATGTCTTGAAACCTAAGTCTCCTGATCGGCTGCCAAACACTTCACTACCATCGTCTCCATGCTCTTCACAGCGATCCTCTCTAGATGCAGACCTAAAAAATAAAAACACAAACATTAATACACCAGTCAGACAAAATACACAAAACGCTTCACAAAATAAAGAAGTATACTCAGCTTTTGGTCGTAGAATCAAGATGCCAAGTAGATATCTAGAATAATATTAAGTAATTTATTTGTTCTCTTGTTATAACTTGTAGCTGTTGTATGTCCTTATGATATTTAGTTTTAGTCAGATCATTTAATTTTATAGCAAAATAGATAGGTACTGCAATTTCATACTTCATGGGAGCAAATGTATGTTGTGTTGTTACTTAAGATGTCAATGTCAAATATAGTTTTAAGGTTATTTGTCAAAGGAACTCATGTAATTCAGCCAACTTAAATTCCCACCATTTTTAAAATTTAGTTAATTAAATTTTGTTTATTTCTGATAAATTCTTGTTTTAAAAAAGGGAAGATGTTACATACATGTCATAGACAATCCAATGTATAATCTGTGGTCACCGGTCTCCATCTTGTCTGCGGCTGAGCCCGGTCGCGTCATGCGTAAAGATCGCAAGTATTGTTTTCTTATCTAATATAGTTACTTATTCAAGAACATATCGACTATTATTTAATAGCCCATATGCATATAAAACAAATCTGTTTGTATATTAAGCTTGAAACATCTAGTAATGGGGCCCAGGACGCTTAGAAAACTGTATTCAAGTGGAAAACTTGGGTAATAAATTTGAATATGCACTCTAAAGGTGTAGCAAAAACCAGTTGCATTAAGTATGGCGAAAAAGCAACAACGTTATACTATAAGGCACTTAGAAGAAATTGAATAGACGGCAAAAAATCTCCGAAATAAAGAATTTTGTTACGTTGACGTTTAAATTAAATTACGAAGTTCTCAAAAACAATTAGGCGGGTACAAGAAATCTTCAGACGTAATGAATGTTTTGATGAGGGTTTTAAAGAAAAAAGTTTTTAACAAAATGCTATTTTGACGATAAAAAGATTTTCCGACAGGGTTCGTATTTTTTTCGATGGTGCCTTAAAATACACTAATTTGCCTCTATTTCGCTAAAGCCTTTTCATTTAAATTCATACAGCCGCTTTCAAAGATTTTTTGTAATTGATTGTAAACAAAACGAACCTACTGAATAATTTTGTTTAATAAAATAAGGATTTATTTTTGTTACATAAATATTATACAGGTATAAGTAAGTAATATATGTAAATAAAAATATAAATAATGTGTTAAACACACTATATTTCCATTAATCCCTCCTGGTAAGCTGAATGCTCGTGTTACGATTAATTGCATCGGTGAGAATCGTATCCACTTGGGTTAAAGCTGAAATCTCAACTTCTTATTTAAATCTTTTTTTAAATGTGATGGCCTTAAGTAGTAGTAATTGTTTTCGCAAGTCTGCGTTGCGGTAGTTGTTTTAAGAAGTTTATAACTCAATGAATATCAAGCAATAAAGAACATTACTTCTTACTGAAAGCACTTGCAATAAAGTGCTTTAGACGTTTTGTTTTAAAATATTCAAAGTGTAAAACTATTTGAAATTAGACAATGGAATCTCATTAAAAAGAAGAGTCAGTTTTGTGTCATTACAAACGATAGGTTGTCAAATACTTTTTCAAATATAAACCGTTAAGAAATAAAGGGACAGAGAGAGAGAGAGACAAATAAATATCTTTAACATAAAAAAATATAATTTTATATTTAAAAAATATAAATACATATTTACAACATAGACTCTATTATCTTGAAAAATAAAATTACAAACAGATTTCTTGACGCTTTGTAAACAAAAAGACTTTAAAGTTTGAAACGAATCGGTTAGAATGTCAATTACTTTTAATTATGGAAATCATAAAGCGTTGTGGGAAACTGGCTGAATCGTCATTTTTGATGTTTTGTTTTAATAACTCTTTACGCAGCTATCCGGATAACGAAAATGAGCAATTCAACACTGAAAGTCGTCACTTCTTCCAAGCAAATTAATTTCTTAGCGATATTTTGAATTATATACTATTTCATGTGTTGGTAAGGCATGGCTTTACGGGGACACATATTTATGAACAATCGGTATTGCAAAACAGACTTGGAATGAAATGAAATTATTTTTCTTTCACAAAACAGAATATATTATAAGTAATATTTAATTAATTGGTCAAGCATCGAACATGTGAATATTAATAATCTATAATCTAAGATCACACTGGTTTGTGTGTTTGTCTGTCCGCTCTTTTTCCCGCTCTTTTCCATTGTATCAATAACGTTACCATAGCCACGCCGTTAACCGCAAGTAGTTCGTCTACTGACGCTAGATGGCGCTAAGGGAAAAATATTTAATAATAGAATAATTTAAAGAATTTTGTCGACCCGTGCGAAGCCGGGACGGGCCGCTAGTCTATAATCTAAAATCGCAAATTTCTTGTTTGTATGTCCGCTCTTTTCCCGCTCTTTTTCCATTGTATCAATAACGTTACCATAGCAACGCGTTAACCGCAAGTAGTTCATCTACCGGACGCTAGATGGCGCTAACGGAAAATATTTAATTATAGAAAAAAAATAAAGAATTTTGTCCACCCGTGCTAAGCCGGGCGGGCCGCTAGTTGTCATTATTTTTACATTTATTTATATCGTTATCAAAAATAAATTCTTACTATTATCATATAAAATTTAATAAATAACTTTATAATTAGTTTCACGGTTTACTGGGCTATTTTCAATATGAACCAACCATTGTCTTAATACATGTATGTAGGTACTTTCTAAACGTTTTAATGGTTTACAAACGTGCTTCACTCGAGTTTTCGCCTGAGGTCACATTAAAAACCGTCGACTGTTTCACGAATTAAAATTCAAAAGCAAACATTTCGCAATTTAAAATTGCGCTAACTCAACAAAAAGTTGACTTGCGTCACAAAATTTTCCGCAAAATCGTAAACAAAATAAGCGAAGCGACTGTAACAAAAGAGAAAGAATTTAATATCCACCGCGGTATGCGGCATGCTTGTAACAATTTGTTTTCTTCTGAAGAACATTCTTTTTTAGCATCACACATATTTGCACAGATGGGGTTAATTTAGCCAGGATTGTTTTTAAACGAACAGTTTCGCATAATAATTGATTTTTGAAAAGATTTTATTGATGGGGCAACGGTTAGTGCGGTCGATCTGCAACTGTATCTTCAGCAAAGAACCCTATGGAAAGTTGGGCAATAATAAAATTATTATCTCGGACTTAATTAAGACTGGTCATGATTACATCAAAGTTTATTAAAAAGTAGCAAGTTTGTTCTTAAGACATTGACCTGCTACTTTAACTGCATTGCGACCGACGACCGTTTGGTGCAACGGTAGCGATCCTGCCTTTCGCACCGACGGACGGTCCGGGTTCGAATCCCAGTAGGGGCAGATGTTTGTATGATGAATACGAGCATTTGTACCTGAGTCATGGATATTTATACATATATATTTATATGAATATTACATATCTATGTATTATATATGTATGTTTATCCGTTACCCCAGCATCCATAACACAAGCCTTACAGTGCTTACTTTGGGCTAGGCTAATTGGTGTGAATGTAAAAAATATTTATTATTTATTATTATTATTGCATGACAAATTTTTCAAAGTACACAAATTGCGTTGGATGTTTTCGATATGACCTTCAATCTAAATATAGATTTCAGTAACAGCCCTACAGTCTTTCAACTACAGATTATGACAAAGATAATTAAGAAGAGAACATATTTTTAGCTCTCTGAATTTTTGATCAACTGGTAGTATATTTTATCTCTAGTATTTAAATACAGAGCAGTTGTCATCAAAGTCGAATATGCAACTTCGGCTTGTGAAAATAACAGAGGTTAGCGAAATTTGCCTTTTCGACTACGTCGCATCGTTCGCTGAGTTTTTCCTCATTTGTATACGTCAGGCTTCGGTTGTCAGCAGACATGAAATTTTATTACTTGGTTTTGGGCTTTACTTAGACATTATGTTCCTGTTTATTGCTTACCAAGGTGTTTATAAGTTTAAAAATGTATATTAAGTTTAACATAAAATAACATAAATAACCATGACTCGGGAACAATGAACTTATGCTTATAATACAAATATATTCATCTCTCAGGATTTAAACCTACGACTGTTGGAGGATCGCAACCGTTTTAAACAGCCCTCGTTTCGTTGATTTTGTCACGTTTGTCATTTTTACAACACTTTAGATACATCATAGGAGCACAAGAGCAACGCATAAAAGAATAAATTTTTAAACGCATTAAAGCAAAAGATATAAATCAAATTCATATAGGCACTTATCAACAAATTTTAAATTTTCATGATGGATTGTAAGTTTAAATAAAAGTTTATGTGTAATAACAGCAAAAAGAGATTATAATCTTGATTATCGTATTTGTGATGTAGTATCATAAACGTTGATGGTTAAAAAGAACTATTAAGCAGAGTGATGTAGTGGGCGTTCATCTGTAGCACTCAGTATGACCGCGGCATCAACCGATTTTAAAAACGATAAACTATTGAACGAATTACTATTAGGGTTATGTGATTTTATATAACATACTTGCGGCCCGCCCCGGCTTCGCACGGGTATTTTACAAAAAATTCAAAAATAACAAATTTTATCACCTTTTTGCGTCGGGGGTAACTATAAAGAGTACATTATAAATAAAGTTTTGATAAAATAACAATATCCAAAATTTATTTATAATGTACGATTATGTGTTTTTTATTTTTCAATATTTGATTAATTTATTTTTATTTCTAATGCTTCTACAAAACATGAACTATTTAATTTATTGGGTCAGAGGTTCCCTGTATTCGATATTTGTTGTTGTTATATTTTGCGGCAGCAAAATAAATTGTTTTTCAGGAGCTCCGTCTCGCGATAGGCCATGAGTGAAACATAATTTTCGTAGGTCAATCCCTACTAATTCAAAAGTTTGGCCCTAGGACTTGTTAAAAGTTAACGCAAAAGATGTTTTACCGGAAATTGATGTTGTTTAAATGAAATTGGTGGATCAGTTGGAACCATAGGTATCCTTGGTATATGAGCTCGTTGACCAGCTGCTGAGCCGATGGTATGGGTGGCTACAATTAAATTTTCCTTCAATTCCTTAATAAGCAGCCTTTTCCCATTGCACATGCTCGGGGGGCTTAATTCTCAAAAGAATGATTACAATTCCGATTATTGACTCAATTCGTGTGGTGGCAGTTCACAAGAAATTCCTGTGGATAATAGACTGCTAATTTCATATTAGTCACGGTGTCGATCGATTTGTATTTTTTTATTTAGCTGGGGAATTTTTAAATAATCATTTTTCTTTTCTTTGACAGTATCATTCCTAGGTGACCCTACTGCTCCAGAAAGCAACAAATCAAAATCGTTTTCGTAGAATTTCACGATGTTAGGGTATACTGCATCTTTAAAAATTCTAAATGTAATATTTTGGCCTAGAGACTCATCCAAAGGATATCACAATTTCTGCTTAAATTTGAAGTGGGAAAAATTCCCTCCCCAAGTTTTAGTAGTTTCTGTGGAAATATCCCTATTTGTGATTCCATGAAAATAAGCTCTCATTCGTCCGTAATTTTAAATTTTCAATCCAAGTCCATGAGGGAGACGATTTCAAACGTGCTTTGATGATATCTACTCGCGTATCTCTGTCAATGACGAAAATCTCCAGCAAATACAAAAGTAATCGCGCCCATGGGAGCAGAGGAGTTTGTAAGATCTTTTAAGGTTCTGTCTACGGCTTCTATATGTGCTTTATTACTCATGTTGCATTCATCCCACATAATCAATGAGGCGTCTTGTAATAATTTACCAAGAGGCCCATTTTTGCTGAAAGAACATATGGATTGTTACTCAAGATTTACGGATAGTGGAGGTTCAAAAGAAGAATTAACAGTTTTTCTATCCTTCTAGAGATTTGTGGCGTGGCACTTTATTATTTGATATTGGCACGGCCGACAGTGGCGGGCGGCGGTGGGGAGCGCGAACCTCGAGAGAGACATCACGACGGACTGTTCCTGAATTATCAATGATTGAAAAAGTAAAAAATGATACTTACGTTACATGGTTAATGTAATTGGTGGTTTTGATAATTATTACACTCATGATAGCTTTTGGAACTTGGGAATGGTATAATTCAAAAGTAACTTACAGGTACTGATATAGCCTTGAATATGAAGTTATTTAATTTGGATAAGGATTGATCCTAGGTACGCATAATGTGGCCTAGATTTTACAGGTGTTGATATTGCATAAATTAACATAAAAAGTAGTTGCGACATAACTGTAATAGTTATACATATGATATTATATGTCATATCATATGTATAACATTTTGTTAGATATTGATGTCCTTTATAAAACTGTAGTACATTACTTTGCTCTATTATCAATAATTTCTGCAGCGTACGCGATATAACTTTATTCATACGGATCCCTAACTTTTTTAAAATATTCTATCGCCTATGTTAATCAAAGATAATGTAGAATTCTATATGTGAAAGAATTTTTCAAATCGGTCCAGTAGTTTCAGAGCCTATTCAATGCAAACAAACAATCAAATTTTTCCTCTTTATAATAGATAAGATATGATTAGTATTCAAATACATTAATCACGCTAATCAATTTTAAACTTCCATATCCAGTCTTAATGAGTCTTACTAAATAAAGTGAACATGAGAAATTAATTCAGTTGTTCCTCATTTGTTATTCATAAGAGATAGCAAACGCTTAAATTAGATAAACAAGATACGGATTTGACTTTGGAACTTACATCCACGTTCTTGTGGAGGTTGATAACTTTCCTTGTGTAAATTGTATAAATGTGCGAATATGTTCTCATAATGGTTTTATATTTCCAATATGGAAACCTTTGTACAACAAGTTCACACCTTAATTGCAAAATGTGCAGTGTAAATATCTGCGATCCATGCAGTATAGGTGTTATGGCACATATATATGTCATATGATCGGTTGTTAAATAAGTACAAACTTCTCTCTCTTCAGTGTAGGCGAAGGCTTCTTCTATGTATGATACTTCACAATATAATTAATAATAAATTTGATTGTACTGACTTGACTAACGGATTGTGTTATATTATCCCAAGAACGGGAGATGCCTATGTACTGTTTCGCGGCTGGAAGGTGTGCCTTTCTAGGCTATTCGCAACTGCTAAACATCATACAAAAGCGGGTATCCGCTCATCTCTGGGTCGACCTATTATGAAAACTTTGTTGACGCTGACATATTCCATATTTCTGAGGGCCAATACAATCAATACATATGTAATATACTGAACACTTATTAGCATTTTTATTTTGTTTCGTTATGTTGTTATATAGATAGATACTTCTTATAATGATAAGGTTATTTGTTATAACGATTAATTTGTACCGCATCTTATTATTAAGATCGACTGTTGTTGCTTAGCACGTAATTGTATCCAACAATTTATGTTTAAGTTGACATGTGTTAATATGTGGATCACTATCCACGTATGTAGTCAAATACACTTATATGACTACATATTTACTCTTATTATTACATAAAGCAACATTATTTTGTATAACAAAACAATATGTAGTTGTTTGCTATTCTTAATAAAGAGAAAAAAAATTACCACTACTAGTCAGTAAAAAAGTAATATTTTATGAACAATGTAAATTTAAATCGGATCATATTGATTGAGCGCGATCTCAGTATCATTCCAGCCGGAAAAATAAAGTTGAATCGTAAAACCAGGCAATATTCCAACTGTTACGATAATATTGTAAATTATTACACGATTGCAACTTCTACTAAACTGCCGCTCCGATGAATATTCTAAAAAATATAAATGACCTGTATCTTGGTAATATCAAAATTTTCTAAAAGAGAAAATAATGAACCAATTCAGAAACTTTTGAGATTATCCTCTTCATACAACCAAACGAGGCAACTTTAATTAAATAACAAAATTTTCATAGGAACCACCTAAACAGGCTTTCATCTTACAAAAAGGCGCAGTCGAAAAACCCAAATGTTAATTAGTGTTTTGTCTAACTAGACAGGAAAGAGTTATTTGTCTCTCTTAAAATCATCAGACTATGAGTGTCTCCAATGTTATCGTACAAGTTTTAATCATGGACAAAAACATCGTAAGGAGAATTTTGCCAATCCAATGACAAATTTGTGAATGTTGCATAACCACTGCAATCCGAGACTGATAGCGTTGCATAATTGAGTTCTATATTTGCTTCCCTCGATGTATTAGAAATATTGCCTTTTAAAATTATAGTTTTTACTTCTTATTATTTTCGTTTTCAAATTAGTACAGCAATTTCAAAATATTTTTATTTTTAAAAGAACATTTACGTAATAACGGAGATATATTGTGTACTGGCTATCCACATGGACAAAATCACGGCTGGACGGGTTATATGTCACAATTTCAACCTTTATTACCACTGTTGGCTATTTTGTACCACAACACGACGCGTGACGTGACTGCAGATGTGGTATGGAAGCGTTGATAAAACACATTAAAAACTGAAACCCGTGACATCGTATTTAATTCTTTATTAGTCGGACATTTCATGCCAACATGGGAAAGGGAAATACTCGTACAGCCTCATAGTTCGTTAATAAGACTCACATCCGATAGCGCACCATTTGAAGTTGAAGTAAATGTACGCACGTCGACGGCTAGAAGAGCTGTGTAGTATTATAACGAGTTGTAGAGTATGTCTTGAATGTAGTAGCTAATAGTTATTGTCTAGCCGAGTTTTCGCCAATGGAATGGCCAATGGAATTTTTAAACGTTCATATTACCAGTGTTTTTTAGTAAATGAGGAGAAGTAACAATTTTCAAATTTCAATAATGCTAGAGAATTGATTTCCCCCTGGTGACTCTGGGCGTAGAAGAAGATTTTTTTAAATATTTTTTATTAAAGTGTGAGGTAAAACATATTAGAATATATTTTTTTTGTGGTAATACGATCTGCCCAAAACACGATAGATGAGATCTTGCCCCTTACGTTTATAGTCAAAATTAGAGGCCTTGGTTTCTGAAATAATAACCTCAAGTACGAACTGTTTGATTTGGTATTCAGAGCTCGAATTGTTAGTTTAATTAAATTCAAAATTAAACATATTGGCAGAGGTTCAGTTGTCTCAGTGATTTAGATCAACGTTCGATCCAGATTGCGCATGATTATGTTATGAAAATTCAGTGGCCTTCCGTTCATTTTTTTTAAAAGAGCGGACATGATTTGCAAACTTTGTATCAACAATGAGCAATACAATTGAAATTATTACAATTTGAGATGGACGGGATTAAGCCCAGTGCGAGGGATTAACCTAGTAATGTAAGAGATTCAGTCTAAAACCTTTAAATAAGGCTGCATTTCATTTTGCACGACCTTTAAAATTTTAAAGATTCGAAACGAAGACTATAGTTTCCAGACTTTAGTAATAAGGCTCAGTCGTTGCACTTAAATACTTAAATTACTCGAGTTTATTTATAAATACTCGCGCTAGAGTCGTACTTGATATTTAATACGGCTCTAGCTCTTGGTTTGATTGCGATGTATTTATAATTGTGTAGTTTGTATATAATAAACCCTAAATAAGTGTGTAAATTAAAACAATAAAGTACATAATCAGGATTGCATGGTACCAGTCATAATAAAAGGTCTTAAGTAATTATTACTAAAAAAAACCGGCCCAGTGCGAGTCGGACTCGCGCACCGAGGGTTCCGTAAAATATTTTCATTATATGATGTAACAAAAAATTTACGGTTTACGCAATTTTTCCTTTATCTGTGCTATAAGACGTTGCTTCGTACAAAATTTCAAGATTCTCAGTTCACGGGAAGTACCGTGTAAGATGTTTTGATTCCCTTGCGAGTGTCGAAATTTTGCGGAATTTTGCGGCATAAACGGCTCTATCTTTTGATTCCGTTGGCTTAGAAGTTTTAGTTTTTCAAAAAAGGGACCTCCTAGAATTACAATAACTAACCTAGAATTTCCAAGGGACAGTAGACCTGAGTATTTGATATAAATTTCAGCTTGATACGTCTACGTGTTCCTGAGAAAAAGGGTCTAGACAGACGGATGGACGGACAACAAAGTGATTCTATAAGGGTTCCGTTTTTTCCTTTAGAGGAACGGAATCCTAAAAATCAACTTATCTCCTGAGATAAGTTGAGTAAGATGTTGATTCGAGACCTGATACCTGTGTCAGGTGGGTCTCGAATCAACATCCTCTCGCTATCCGAGCGAGTATTGGACACGAACTTCTTAGCAGTCGTGTGGCAGAGAGATAAACTCCGAGCAGATCCCTTGAATTGTGACACGGGTGTAGGTTTAAGGAGGCCCTTTTCTTATACATATCATCACTCACTTTCACTACTCGTGCTTTCATTTTGCGCTCATAAGACGAAGACAACATTTTTTTATGAAATTTTGCGATTTTTTTTTCTGCTTTTAAATTGATTTTAGTTTAGTTCAAACCAATAGCAACTTCTTGTTTTTAAATATTGGA
Source organism: Calamotropha paludella (assembly GCA_927399485.1). NCBI lineage: Eukaryota > Metazoa > Arthropoda > Insecta > Lepidoptera > Crambidae > Calamotropha > Calamotropha paludella. Next base: position 10,951,815 of record OV656815.1, on the reverse strand, counting down.
TTTTGGATTAAAAGGGACTTCAAAATAGTATACTTCAAATCTCTTATTAAAACAAATAAGACACGAGTATTTTAACTTTTGCCTCTTAAGTTGAAACTTATTTTAAAATACCTGTGACTGAAGTATTTCTATTCAAATTAGATTGAAATTTTAGTTTTCAGACTTAAAGAGATGGGGGTTAAAATACTAGATTAGACGTGAGGATTAAAATTATTATTCTAGTCTTTTTATAGGCCTTAAAACGTCGAGTCTCTTTAATAAATAGTGTAAACTTTATAAATACTCAATTATTTAATTTGATGAAAAATATATTAGTGTGTGGTATAAACAAGTTTTAAGAATTATTTTCAATAATATTCTGATAAGCTTAGTCTTATATTATTGTCAGCAATATAAATCGGATTAAAGAGGGTAAAATAAAATGGCATGAGTTAACTTGGTAAACTGGAATTCTACGTCTAAATAATTAAACGTTTTTTGCATAAGTAAGTTTTGTTTTATCTGTCTTTTTTATTTAGAATGGGTTCGCTCTTGATCCCAATCAAGACTTGTATAGCAGCCACATACAAATCGGCATGTTTTTCTCATGTAGCCGTAAAAAAGTATATTTACAATCATATAACATTAGTCGAAACCTAGTCAAAAATTTTAATTTTCATTCAAGCTTACAGTTATTCAAAATTAACTTGAGAATCTTGGCCTTTAGTTACATTGGTTTAGGCACTATAAAATTATCTTAAAAAAGTTCTTATTTTGTCATGTTAGCCCATTATTTAAGAGTTTTTTTGTTACTAATACCATGGGGTACCATTTCATACAAGAGATTTTTAATTCTAAAAAACCGCAATAGATGTCACTACCATTAACATTTGTAAATTATACATTGCACATGTTTAGAAATAAGACGAATTAAGTAGAAATATTAAGATTAAAATAAAGAATAGCATATTTTATATATCTTCACATCAACCTTAATTCGACTCCTAAATTTGAAGATAAGAAACACCATAAATATGAATATTGTATGTATACTATTTACTTTGTGCTAATACCTAGCGAATGTATGTTTTTTTAAGTATCACTGAACTGACCTTCTCTTTACTACTTTACTTCACTACGTTCATCAAATTCGTTTACAAAATCTCACGCGACTCGTCAACTTCACTTAATTGTTAGATATTATGTAACTTCCGTAAAGCTTTTGTACAAATTAAGTTATACGTTTATACTCACAAGTAATAGTTTATAAATAAAAATAAATTAATTACTAGATTATCATTACCATTTTAAATGTAATTTCCATTCAAATTTTGGATCGTTATCGAGTTTAAACCCAATAACACCCAGAATAATGGAATGAAACTAATCTGAGTTTAAAACCGGGTGGGTGGATTTCCTAACAACAATTACAACAGTATGGTAATAATATTATCGTAAATCCAATAAAACCAAGTTATTTATGGTCTATATTTAATAAAAAAAGTTTTAACTTAACTTCTAGTATGGATACTATAGAAAGGGCCTCTCGTTAATTTAATTGGTTCCGATTAAAGAGCGCTGACAGAAACACAACACTATAAACAAAGAATAATACTCGTAAACTGATATCTTCCACAAAGTGAACTTATGTCTCTAGCTATAAGACAGTCCCGTTTCCTTTATACCCTCCTCCTCTATTCTTTTCGACATAATATCTTTCTGATAGAAGGATAATAATTTTTATTTCTGCTAAATAAACATGATAGCCACCGTCAGTATTATGATAAATTTCAAGACGTCTGTCTCAAATAGATCGACTGTGATGAAAATGAAACGGGAAGGATTATTTTCATAATAGGAACGAGATCTGAATCCACCGTCCTGGGATCAAAGACGACTCCGTGGACTATGCCTCCATTAGTTGAGTGAGGTTCGTAATAGTATTGGAAAGGTATTGGATTGCGGTCGGATAGATATGTAACGTGTACATCCAAGTGATCGAGTTTGATAGATATAATCTTTCAAAAAGGAAATAAAACATATTGTTTTTTCTTCGTACGATCAGCTAAAATTCAATTTACTGTTGATAAATTTATGTAGATTTATAAAAACATTTTGTGAAGCCAACGTATTATGCAAAGTGTATAAAAATCAAGTAGGTACACTACCGTAACTTTTATGGGAACCGATTTTTATTTTTTACGTATCCAGATAGAGTATTTTTAACGTATCAAAAAGAGAGAACGCAATATAATACATGAAGCAGCTAACTACAATTTGTGTTTTATCAGAAGAAGCAGAAGAAAATTTTTTGATGTTTTATAATTTTTTATATATTTTATGCATTTTCAATGCGATCTTATAAGATAAATTACTATAATAGAAAAATACTAGAAAAAATCGACTCGGGTCACAAGTGAATTCTCAGGCGGGAATCGAACCCGCAACCTTTGGAAATCCGGTCCAATGCTCTCCCAATTGAGCTACCGAGCCTTGTGAACACTCGTCGAAATTTTCTAGTACCTTCTTATTTTACGCTGTAAGCCAGCGTTGTTTCATCAACGCAACACAACCAACGCAACACAAACAACGCAAAATGTTCAGGTATAAGTGAGTGTGATATTTAAGGGATGATGATGTAATAAGATGATTTCAATATTGTATAAAAATAGTGTTTAAAACCATAAACGTCACTATCGAAGCGTCAATAAAATCTTAATGTCGAAACGTATTTTACATAAGTGAAGTTAATATTACGTCCGTAGGATTAATCGATACGTAAAACATTGGAATATATTAACTAAATTATAAGTTTATGACCTACGGTGACCTGGTTTCGGTTAGTCGTGCGCCTCATTAGGTCAAAACTAGAACTGCTATGTTGTGGAAAATTAGCCGAACAGTCGATTTGATCTATAATGACACCATAACCATTTTTTATTCTTATACAGTCTTACACAAAAAATAATCACGTGAGAACTACGTGACTTTAGTTTTCTTTAAGGGTCGTTTTACAGGTAGAAGTGATCATTTAATTATTTTTCGCCGCTTTTACGTTTATTCTGTCAATAGTCCAAACATCAGGATCAATTTCATGAAAAAAGAACACGAAAATAAAGGCGTTTCGTAATTCCATAAAAGTTGTTTTATAGTCTGGCCGCAACCGTTATACCGCGCCTTAGGTTTGCGAGCTGCGAGACGAGGGCGCGAAACAGTTGTCCATTTTGTCATTCTGCCGTCATCGCTCACCGCGGTAACTAGCCTTATTTGTTACGGACTATCTGTGTCAGACTCACATGAGGTAAAATATCTAAAGATGGGTCGTGCGTTATCTCGAGATATCAAGACTGTCATTTTCAAAGTGGCCGAATATTTTTAAAAAGAAAAGCAGACCAAGAAAATTTGCAATATAAAAGTGACGCAAATGTGGCCAAAATAAATCGTTGCAGAGGCTACGGGATACTGCAAAAAACTGTGAGAAATGTAATAACTGCGGGAAATTCATCAACTTATTTAGGCTGACTGAAATTAAGTTCACCAAAAAAACCGAAAGTTATGAAGAAAAAACATGTTATTGACGATTTTGATTTGGGAGTCCTCAGAAGAAAAATTCAATAGTTTTATGAGATCGAAAAACAATGCCAAGTATTCGTATATTATTGTCTAGATTGAGACAGGATGGCATATTGAATTGTGGACGAGAATATCTGACAAAACTTTTACACACAATCGGTTACCGTTTCAAAAAATGTAGTTCGAAAAGACATCTTCTCATAGAACAACCTAATATTACAAAGTGGCGCAGAAAATACTTCACGAAAATCAGGAAATACAGAAGCGAAAACCGCAATATATATTTCCTAGATGAGAAATGTATTAATGCCAGTTACAGTGTGAGCAAATGTTGGCAATCAGTGTCAGAACCTGGAATTCACACTGAAATCTATATTTAAATCAGATGCGGTGGAGACATGAACGGGCCTTACATATGTGGGTCAATGTAAAGCTAAAAGATAAGTTGCTGCCGAACTCTGTAGTTATCAAGGACAATGCATCTTACCATAGCGTTAAAGTTGAGAAGAAACCGACGATTGCAAGCCTCAAAAGTGAAATGCAGAACTGGTTGCGGCGCCACAACGTTGAATTTCTCGAAACTATGAAAAAACCTCCACTGCAAAATCTTATCAATAACACATATAAAGAGCCCGTTTACAGAATTGATGAACTCTTAAAAGTCCATGGACATACAGTACTGCGTTTACCGCCATACCATCCAGATCTAAACCCCCTTGAAAACGCAACAGCGCAAACCTTATTAATTCTTCTCTAGACGAAAAGATAAACGCACTGAATTTATTGTTTTCTGAGTACACGGCAGAAAAATGGCAGAGATGTAATGACCACGGCCAAAAAAAATGAAAACGATTACTGGGATCGCGACAATAGGTTCGATGATATTATTGAGCCAATAAATCTGCAGGATCACTCTGATTCAAGCTCCGATAGCGAAATGGAATGTGAAGTTGAAACAGAATCTATGTGAGAATAGTCAGTTTAATTTATTTACCTAATAAACAGTTTTTAATTTTTTAGTTTAAATTGTCAGGCACTTTTTCTTTTCCATGTATTATACACTGATTTTATATACCCAAGGATTAAAGATTCATTTCATTTATATTGGTTCTTTAATTGTACTTCGGCACATTGGACAAAAACAGGATTTGGATATAATTGTACTCGTAAATGTAGTTTAAAAAAATGTGCTTCGATATTACCATATCTGTCTGAGACTAAGAATCTCATGTGTGTTCACGTTCTTTTCTTCCAACCCCCATCTCCCCTCGGATACCTAAGGCGCGTTACAGCGGTTGCGATCAGACTATCATTCCACATAACGCATTTCCGAATTTAAATGAGTACTATGTTATGCATATTTACGTTAGTGCTTAAAATAACTAATTACCAGTAAACGCATAATGCGCTTACTGCTAATGTATTAATTAAGTAGTGACAGTGAACCAGCTTTTGGCGGATCAGAATTAATTAAATTGAATATATATCACGCCACGCTTGCCTTAGGAGATGGTTTTGCTTTAAACTACTGGTTGATCGAATTACATTTAGATGTTAACTATTCAGGATTTTTAACTCATTTTTTTACAGCGTCATTATGTCATAGCAATGTTTAACGCCTCTATTGTTAATCAACGTTGTAATGTCAGCGTAGTACTGTACTTCCATTAAAGCTGACGAGTTTTTTGCGCCACCTTTTTCTTGTCAGTCCAGGGTAGTCGTGAACGGGTATTGAGTAAATAATGTTATCCTAATTAAAGGAACTTGTTTTAAATGAATTTCACAAAACGTACATAGTTTTTACTTCTTTATCGATTGTCATAAGACAATTTTTACAAGAATTACTTTAGATATTGTACCTAGAACATGAAGATGCGGCATGGCGATGGCGTCAACGTAATAAATACTTGGAAAAATTCGACGGATCTGTGAAGGTCCCAATAGTTCAACTGAAGAGTACTCGCCCAGATAGCGAGGGGATGTAGGTTCAGGTCCCGCCTGACACCTGAGACAAGTTGATTTTTTCTTGGTAAAATTACTTTGGGTATAAAAATCTACAAGTTAAATGCTATCTAAAGGTTTAGTAAGCTTTATACTATACTAGTTTCTGGCCGCGACTTCGACCGCGTGGAATAGTTAGTTTGGGCTAACGCTAACTTTAACCCGCGACTTTGTTTACGTAGAAGGTGAAAGTATTTTTAAATAGTGAGCTATTTTAGGTACCTACATCACGCTTTTATCAGCAAGAGTGGAACATTAAAACGTTAGGTAAAAGTACTGGGTCTTATAATCTTATATATCTTATTTCTCAAAAAGAAAAAAACCCCTATTTTTGAAACATTCTTCATTGGTGCTCCGCTTCTATTGATCTTAGCGCGATGATATAGCCTTCCTCGATAAATGGGCTATCTAACCCTGAAATAATTTTTCAAATGGGGGCAGTAGTTACTGAAATTAGCGAGTTCAACCAAACGAACTCTTCAGCTTAATAATATTAGTATAGATGACTCTTGATAATATGCACAAATGCTAATGTGGGATAATATAAGTAATAAACCTACTATAATAACTTTTTTATACTTCTTTATGTATACTTTTGTTTTTTTTTCGCTATACCCCCGAGTTATAAAATTGAAATATTGAAAATCTATGTTTCAAAGATCAAGAGTCTTGAACATGATAACCTTTCATTATAAGCTGATACCGAATTTCTAACCCGCACATCGTAACTTCTACTTCGTAAACGGCCGAAACCTTTGTGAATTCTAACAAAGCCTTGCTTTGTATTATTTCGTTGGTATTTCTACAAATTTTCCTAAGGCTTTGATGCGCGAACATGGTTTATAATATATGTAATGCCTTCTCTAAAAGCAGAGATAGTTTAAATATTTATGTATGTGTTACAAGCTGTGCCTATGACGTCGCTCGCGTAGATGTTAGAAATAACAATGTGTCGCAGAGGCCTAGTGATTTTCCCAGTGAGAAGCATTGCTTGAGGATGTTGCTAATAAACTTGCTTTTTTGTATGCATGTACTTCTTATAAATAATATTAGTTGTGGAATCATCTGGAGCGCATACAAAGGTTGCTGGGGTTGATTACATGCGAAGGAGCTACATAAAGGTGATAATAAGAAAAGAAACTGATAATGAGGTCCACCCTCGCAATTTATTATTTAAATCCCTAAACACAGGTTATTACGAATAACCTATTAGGGTCAACTTCGGACATTATAAGTACTAACTTTATGTAAGTAGCTTAATAGAAGTTAAAGTTTATAACAAACTCCGAGCCACAAAATGTATCTAAAATGTGTCATTGTATAGAAGCTTTGGAAATGTAACTATGCACGTTCTTCTTCTTTAAATTTATTTAATATAGTATATTTCTGTTGTTATTTATTGTTAAGTGCAATGTATATTTAGTACAAATAAAGTTATTATTATTATTATTTAGAATGACGATTTGGACAACTAAATTTGTCCCAACCGTTTTAGCGTAACAATAAAATTAAACGTTATTTTATGAAGTTTATCTATATGCTTATAATTAAATTATATAATAATTCGGTGACAGTTGGAACCGAAACAAATTGAATCTTATTGACTGTTCGACAAACGGCAACAGATTAAAAATAATTGTGTTGTGGTTAAAAAATATTCAAGATAAACCAATGGATAAATTATTATAATAGAAAAATACAAGAAAAAATCGACTCGGGTCACAAGTGAATCTCAGGCGGGAATCGAACCCGCAACCTTTGGAAATCCGGTCCAATGCTCTCCCAATTGAGCTACCGAGCCTTGCGAACACTCGTCGAAATTTTCTAGTACATTCCCGATTTTACGCTGTAGGCCAGCGTTGTTTCATCAATGAGAGGAACATCCTCTCGTATTCGAAAGAAACATTTTTACAAATGTTTGGTCAATCGATTAAGATGGAACAGCCATGTTAGATTTATAATTTTTATATATTTTATGCATTTTCAATGCGATCTTATAAGATAAATTATTATAATAGAAAAATACTAGAAAAAATCGCGAGATTCACTTGTGACCCGAGTCGATTTTTTCTAGTATTTTTCTATTATAATAATTTATCTTATAAGATCGCATTGAAAATGCATAAAATATATAAAAATTATAAACCAATGGAGTTATTCAGTACATCGATTACAGGGATTTCAAAATCTACTAACGATTGATTAACTTACGTTACGTTTTATTCATTTGTTTATTCATTATTTATTTGTTTAATTACTAGTCTAAATATCACGGTTGCAATCTTAATATTACAGTGAACGGGTGAATCTCTTGTATGGCAATAGATTCGACATGGATAAAATTCTATTTCTAATAAAGCACTGATTTAATATTTTTTTGGTGTGAATTGGGTTTTTACAGTTTCCAGTAATTCATGTGTAATTTTTTATTTAATAAACTTATAATAATCAACCATACTTCTGCAATATTGTCATCTATGGTCCCCTTTTTCAGTAAGTAAGGACACACAGACCTTCTTGAAGATATCAGATAGGCTCGGACTCTTGGGTCTTTTAGCAATCAAGATAAAAGTTATTATCTTTCTCATGCTACAAGTTAGTAACAAATATATAATTCCTTTTATATTATGTGTATTAAATTAATTTATTGGAGCGGAGCGAGCGAAGCTCCCATGGATCAGCTTTAATGGCGCAATGTCTGTTACGCCATAACTTCCCGAGTTCCTAACCGATTTTAATATTTTTTGTATGGTTTAGGACCAAATTGTGACGGAGTTTGAAATTCGCAAAAATTCCCATCAAAACATTTTTTTTTCTTTTTAGGTATTACGCTCCGCTCCAATATGTGGTGCTAGCGTAGCTTTATGCTTAGCGACTGCACCCCTTGGTATTATATGTATTATGCTATTCTTGCATACTATGTATTCGTAATCCGTTGTGTCTTAAATGCACTCACTATATTTTTATACTTTTCTATATTAGTATTCACCTAAAGTTGACTGGAAAAGATGTGATGTGATCCCTCTTTCTCTGTCAGTGTACAGGAAAGTATAATATAACTATTAATCGCGTGAAGTACCTATGAGCTTTTCTCTCTAAAGGAATTTAATAAGCCCAAGTTACATAGAAATGAGAAATTAGCTGTATTAGCAGAATTATGCTTAACAACAACGAACAAGAGCTAACAATCGCTTCTAATAAACCTAAAATTGGCTGTTGTGTATTTTCAAATTAAATGAAAAAAAAACATATTTGAGTGCAAATTACGCCTGTAAAAAATAATTACATCTTTGTACCCGATCCCACCCGACGGCTCGGAGATGTGGTTGGTCATTACAGGCTTATTTTAATCTTTTAAAAACTTGTTTTATTTGTATATATAAAAGCCAAAATTTTGACTCATTTATTTTAACTTTATGAGCCTAGAAAGGTTAAATTTGTGGAGAGGTTTCTATTGTAATGTAGACCAGAGATGAGATGGGATTTTGGGAAACTTAAACTCTAAGGGGTTGAATAGTTTTATAATTACTATAGCTGAATAAAAAAATTGTATTGAAAAATGGCATCTTAGATATACAGACGTTAGCCCTTGACCTTGAATTGTGACTACAGTTTAATTAACCGGTGTTTTAGCAATTTCGGAAAATATACCTCTGGGGGTTTTGGAAATAGGTGGTAGTTTTAGATAAAATGTGTTTTTGTGGTATTGATACAAAATGAATAACAAAGTGTATCAGTATTTTTTTAAATCAAAAAAGAGAAACGTGACATAGTATGGCAAAGTGTAAAATAAACGATAAATTAGCTACGAGTAACAATTGATTTGATAATTTGAAAAAACTTAATAAATAATAATCGCTAAGGATGCGAAATACAAACATATCATAAAAGGAAATTTATCGCACGCATCGCGCACAATGCACTACGCCTCGCGCATGCTATCCCTGTACAGTATGCAGTAGGACAGGTAGAGAGAACACAGGCTAATTACCTTATCAAAATTCTACCTATCAGGTCAGCTTCCGTCTTCGCAAATGAATACTTTCTTTAAATCAACCGAGCTGAAGAAAAAGCTCATTGTCACTATCGACTCTTCTTCTGAGCGCCAGTCCTTACTTCTCATCTACAACTCTCCTAAGTGTAGTCGCCTCCTATAAAGGCATTGTCTACGATAAAATAAGAATAGAATAATTGCCGTCAACCCGGGTATATGTCAGGCTTTGTTGTCTGCCTCCTATCGTCTTCGATGGAGCTACAATTCAAGTTAACTCAAGTGTCAAGGATCTGGGTTTATATATAGACTCTAGGTTAAGCTGGCAGTCACAAGTGACAAGTATTTGTCAGAAGGCCACTGGAGTTTTACGGTGTCTTTATCGCCTTAAAAACTTTTTACCTGCGAATATCAAGGCATTGCTTGTGCAAACTTTAATTTTTCCTATAGTTGACTATGGTGATGTGTGCTACCTCGACCTGAATGCAGATCTACTTAATAAGCTCGACCGTCTTCTGAATAACTGCATTCGACTCGTTTTTAATCTACGCAAATATGATCATGTGTCCACCCACCGATCTTTACTTAAATGGTTGTCTATTCGGCAGCGTAAAAGAATGCGGGCATTGACCACCTTATTTAATCTATTAAATTCCTCTAATGCTCCTTACTTCGCGTTTCCAGTACTTGTGCCCTTCTCACGATAAAAATCTACGTACTTCTTCCAACTGCTTACTTGTTTGTCCTTCTCATCGCTCTGATATTATTCATTCTTCATTCTTCGTTTATCCTATTATTTTGTGGAATGCCCTTCCCTTAGACGTCAGAATGTCCACCAGTGGGTATGCATATAAAAATAAATTGCGAAAATTTCTAACAGAGCAAGAAACTACCTGTTAAATTTTAACAATCGTCCATAATAGCTATCGTTTACTTGATATATATTTATTAATAGTACTTATTTGAGTAGAATATATGAATATGTATGTATTTATAAATGTATGTGTGTTGTATTTATATATAAATTAGTTTAGTCTATGCATTATTATAATAATTCGTAATTTATTTCCTTTTTTTTACACTGGTTGTGCACCCTACCTCTCATTTGTCTCCACATCACCCTAAGGTTGTCTGGTAGAAAATGCCTAAGGCATTAAGTCCGCCTTTGTACAATTTGTGTAAAAAGAAAAAATAAATAAAATAAATTAAATAAATATTTAGAAAAAGTGTTTTGCGGCGCTCATTTATATTTTTCTAATCATTTCCAAATGTTAATTTAACAATGTAGGTAAGCACTAAACTGCAGCATTTAATTTGTTTGATGCTATATCATTAAACCGTGATTGACAGTGCAGATTTATCGTTTGCTCATCTTTTCCGAAATTGTTTACTTAAGTAGAAGCCTACTTAGGTAGATTGTGTTTGTTATATTTTATTGAAAATTGATGGGACTATGGTGGCTCATACCGCAGTTTGTTATTATGTCCCATAACATTAACGGAGACCATTACTCCATTGCCACTGAATACTGACTCTGACGTGTCATATGTCGTGTCTTTTCTTTATAACAGTAGGTTTTCGTGATCTGTAGCAGTAGGGGCACTTTTTTCATTAGTTATGTAAATTTGCCGTAACGGTGAGCTGCATAAGTTTAGGCAACCACGGGGACGATACCCTTTTTAAATGATCTGTCACGTAGTCATTTCGATGTTACGTTTGCAGTGTAGTTAATGCAACTATATGCGAGATCCCCTACCCGTCTTTGAATCGTACTAAAACAAAACAGAAGAAGTGAAATTCTTACTCTCCCGCTCCCATTAATACTATAAGAATACTTCTCTATAAACACTAAAAATCGTTGATTTGTTATTATTAACTTTATATAATTCAAGTTAGCAATACAAAAGAGCTTTAATTAATTATGATAATTCTTTCAATGTTTGCTTCAATATCAAACCAAATCAGATTTGAATGGTTTGAATGAAATTTCATAAACAGGTAAAAAGAAATGGTTAATCTATTATAACAACAAGCCAAAATAAGGGCTATATTTCATTTGCGAAAAATGTATTTTTTTGTAAGTTATTATTAATGTTATCATAAAGTTATTGCTTTATTATACTGTCAACTTACAATACCTTGTATTTTCCCACGTATATTCGTAATTTATCTCTGACTGGATAATAATTATTTATGTAAATGATAAATTATCCGAATATTGATAAATCAGCTCTAATACAAATAAATTACAAAACTATTCAGTTAAACTTTCTTAACTGCCCCATTAAAATGAAAGGTATATCTTCATAACTACACTTTTAAACAATATTCAAACCCATAATGGCACCTAATCACCGACACGCATTCTTCGTGAGGGAACTAATATCAACCTAATATTTGTTTCTTTTCATAAAATTAAAGTCGAAGCACGCGAGTTCCATTTGAAGCTGCCGACGAACGGGAAATTTCCTCATTTTCCCACCTTGCTGGTAAGAATTGAAGACTGTCACGTAATTAAATGGCACGAAACCGAATGGCAAATCACTAATTCTTAAATTTGATTAATTTTTATTGTTCATGATCAGTTTTAACATCTATCTATCTGGATATTAATAACAATCAAGTGTAGTATATCTTGTTGCCAGACTATTTATTATAAAAAAATATGGAAGTGATAAAATGCATTGTAATCAAGAAAAGTGTGAAAATCAACGCGAACCTGCTAGACAGTCCATATTCTTTTCAGGTAAAGCTGTATAGGCGTAAGGCTATTCTCGCTTACTTTGATCGGTTTTCTTCCGCAATGCGGCTCGTGTGTCACTACAAGGCCTTAGATTTACTGTTAAGTATTAAAAGATAAAACACATGCAAATTTAACAAACGATTGAAATTACGAATCAATTTAAATTTGAGAGCGATGTTTTGACGTTATATGCTTAAGAAATAATAACTAGAAAAAATTGAAGTTCTTTTTATATATAAATCTGCTATTCAAATGCCGAATTTATATAACTTTATATTTAAAAACCACTAAGCATAAACTAAACAAACTAAAATGCACAGAAAATATCATAGTTATATTTAAATTAAAATTACCTCCTGAGAAACATTTTTTTCAAATAGATGACACTTTCACACTGTAGTTTCTTTCGTTGTCCAATTAAAATGAGGTAAAGTGACATTTATATTGCTTGATATGTCGGGTTGCCAATAGCATATAAAAGGTACAAGAAGATCCAATATCAAAATAAAACTCCTTACTATTTGGATCCATATCTGGGACGATAATGATTTCATAAGTACACATAGGTGGGTCTTCAATATACATTCGCAGTTTTTTTGATACGTGCGGGACATGGCATGTCATAATATTTATGCAAGGCACGGAAATTAAAACCCATTTTTTTACTTTAATTTACGTAAATTATTTTTAGTCTACATATTGGAATGATCAGTAAAGGTAATGAAAAAAAAATACATTCATTTACAAATACGAACGATAGAACAATAAAAAAACCAACGCTTTGAAAGTCTTATAATTAATTTGTCATCTTACCTGGTTTTTAATAGGCAATTTTAATTTTATTTATAATCAAAGACTTTAAAGTAAGCCTCTCATAAAAAAATATTTATACGGTACTTTCTAATAAAAAAATAATTTTATATACCTATACGCGAACTTTTTTTGATAGTAAGTTACTATCAAAAAAATTGTGTTACTATTAGTAACACAATTTTTTTGATAAACAAATTTGGTAGTGAATAAATACTATAATCTATAATCTAAGAACACAAATTTGTTGTTTGTGTGTTTGACTGTGCGCTCTTTTTCCCGCTCCTTTTCCATTGTATTCGCGTTACCATAGCAACGCGTTACCAGGTCAGTTAGTCTATAATCTAAGAATACAAATTTGTTGTTTGTGTGTTCGTCAGTCCGCTCTTTTCCCCGCTCTTTTTTATTGCATCGATTAACGTTACCATAGCAACGCGTTACCGGGTCAGGTAGTAATAAATAAATTCTATTAGTAATAAAAAAAAACTGGTTGGTTGCCTGTAAAGTCGGTATACGGGCGAAAGTTTTACGTGACAACGACTTTGAGTGGTAAAATAATTTTAATGTGAATATTCATTCGTATAGTAGGAAGAAGGATTAAATAATAGTAACAATTTAAAACATTTATTTATACAAAGAATTATATTTAAAACATTAATTTATAGGCACGCGTCCCTTCCACTTTTTATGTCTGTCTCTCTCGCTCTTAGGCGGGCTATCCATGCCCGAGTGGAAGGGACGCGTGCCTCTCACTCGCTCTCATTGTAAGCGCATAACGTGAGCGGAGCGTAACGCAGTTTCTTGAAGTGTCACCCGGCAAACCAATTTATAAGACGTTGTCACGTCAATATATTAATGCAGTATATCAAATTTTTAACTCTTACAAGTGCAATCGTTACGCTCAATAATACCTAGATATAATAAGGTAAAGTAATTTATTTGAGTACCCTGTAAATTTGATGTCGAGTTTATACTTCTGGCTTACTTCAACAGAATTATTAGGTTTATTCAACCCAGAATCGTAATCTGGAAAGGTTAATTCAAATGTGACTGCGTGTCACTTTATGACTTCCAAGGGATCGGAGCTTTGAATTTTCTAAAGCGTCAGTTAAGAGACACCTTGTGGCGTCGGCACAAAGATTATATTACAGTTTAGACGTCCAACGTCTGTAAATGTTTATTGGAGCGAAGACAATGAATTCAAGATAAAGTAAAACAGACGTACAGGCGTCAGCACATCAAGAAATACACTCTAAAATGAGCCCTAATACCAAGTCATATGGTAGATTCGTACATCACAACGCTTAGCTTGATGTGTTGCGACTGTACGTTATTTGTATACGTCTTTTGATAAACCATCAAACGGGTTATTACTTATTAAACGTATCGAAAAATGGAGTCTTCTACTTTGTCATTGACAAAAGTGTAATAATAAAAAGAATAATAATAGCCGGGGAATACAAATACTGGTTATTTTCTCTTTTATTTGTCTTCTAAATATAGGTTTTGGAAAATAAATTTTCCACAGGGATTTAACTAAATTTTTTGTTATATTTTTATAATAATATACCGTAACAATCATTTAATATGTCACTATAAAACGATTAGCAGAATAATGTATAGTCTATGATGGAGCTTTTAAACATCAACCTACATACCAAAATAAAATGAACTCTATGACAATTCCTTAAGGTAGGTCCAACTCAATTTTAAGAATTATTTTCTAGGCGTCTTGCGGTTGCTCTGAAAAATTATCTGAAATATTTTAGAAACCAAAAGATCTATTGAGCATAACAAAGCTTGGCTTTTTTATTTAACTCGTATCATTGAAAATAGTGGTTTTATACATAAAACACAGTAAAGTTATAGATATAATTGAAGTAATTATAATAGAATTCAACCATAAAATTCTCTAATGTACATATTATTAGATCGAGGGTATTTAATTAGTCTATAAATATTACCATATTTATAATTTTATAACTATTTTGATTTCAATTTATAAATCAACATAACACAAGTATTAAAGGTTCGTTGAGAACGCATTTCATTCTCATGTGACTGATATCTAGCACCAGGTAACTGGTAATAACGCGTTTACCTACATTCTGTTCATTTTATCTTTACTCACTTAAGTTCAAATTTACGTGTTTTACTTATTATATTTTATTTTATTAAAAGATAGCTTTGTTGAATCAGTGTAACATCGTCGGTAGGCTATTTGATATAGGTAATTGGCTTGCGTGATATAACGCTTTAGACTAGTACATTAGCCTAGCAATGTTGAGAACCAGACCTAGCTTATGGTTTCTATTGAGCAGTTAAGATAAAATTAAAAGAACATCAATGTTTGATCGTACAAGTTTAAGGCATAGGTTTGTACAACACCTTAGATCTTCCAGCATTTGTAACACTGACGCAAAAAGACACAACCTGTCAACAGACACAACATACAAAAAGACAGAACCTGCCAATCCTAATTTATTTTGCTTTAATTGTAAAAAGTGTGGTTATCCATATATGAAATGCCTTAAACTTTTAGTGAAGTGATCATCCTGTAATAAGTCAAGTTTCTAGAAATACCGGTATTTATTAGACAGTCATTCACTCCTAAATTCCTTCCTATATATGATATATAATTCTAATTTATAACTCATTATTCTAGACTAATCGCCTTTTCGCGATACTATATTATTAGAAGTTTGAAATTGTAAAGTCCGACAACAATAACAACCTAAATGGAACTACGTCTAGATAGCAATAATGTTATAGTTAGTGGTAGTTTGGAGGGAAACCATGCGACAAACGGCAAAGTAAAAATAAGTATTGTCCCCAACACTTATCGGCTAACATTATTGAGTTTGCCGATAACTGTATTGAGTTGCGCTACAAGAATTCAGATAATTAATCGCATATTTCCTCTTGTGACGGGGTGCGGCCAGGAGAAATGAAAAGGCACTGGGTCGTCACTTATATTTTTAATAATTATGGAATAAAGGCACAACTTAAAACAATTATATATAAAAAGGTAAATTACACTGAAAACAAAAACAATTTCACACTTAACACTAAAACATATTATAAAAGGTAGGGCTACTTACAATAGTGCCTTAAAGAAACTTATAGACTTTTATATAACAGGAACTGGTGGTACAGAATACAGATACAGGAAATCTTGTGAGTTATACTTAGGAGCTTATTATACTTGTGAGCTTATTATAACTGATCAGCACTATAAATATATTTAAATAATTGTTAGCGGTGAGTCAACCGCTCTACGCGCTGACTCTGGTAAGAATGAACTTCGAGAACAAAACAAATAAAAAGAGACAGACAGTGAATTTAAAAACGGAAACCAAGAGAAAAAAGAAAATATGAAAAATGGCCAGAGAAGAGCGCAATGAAAGCAACGAGTCGCCAATATAGGTATGGCGCCTCGTTACACTCTGATCCACAAAATTGAATGTTAAATATAGGAATGGTGGATACATAGATGGTCCGTACAGGTGAGTGTAACGAATGCGATAAAGAAGTTATTAACCATCTTAGATAAGTATGAATCACAACTCTGTTTCTATATTAAAGGAGCTCGGCTAGTCACAACGGCAATCGATTTAAATTGTAAACACTGAATAAACGAAAAACAGTAATAGCTAGTGATCGGATGTAACCCTGGGTTCACCTGGCGGGTCTTTACATAAATAGTGATTTTATATTTATATATTAAATCACTATTTATGTTAAGACATCTAAAATTTACATCTTTATAGATGTAAATTTTTCAGCTTCTAAAGTATGTGACTTTATTTTATGGGCACCTATGATGGAGTATTTGTATAGTCAACGTCACGTCAGTGGAGAATAATGACTATATATAAGACAGGAAAAAGTATGAATAATATAAAAAAAAAATACCTCGTCTCACAATCATGAGTTTAATTAAGATGTTTGACGAATGTTATGTGTATACAATAATGACATTGATCGATAGCAAATAAATCACATGATGTGTAATATTGTTTGTGAGAAGCAAGTAATAGATAAACAAATAGTCAATGTGATTGTGTCTGTTTAGATTGCGTTAGTTCATTCAAAGCAAAGATATTATTAACGAACATGGCAGACAGTAGTGTTGAATGCAAACATGGAATAGACTGTTACTATAAAGTCTGAACCAATTATTATGATTGATGTAGAAACTGTTATAATGTATTATTATTATGTTAGTGAAAACACTGATTTCATATGATATCTACTTTAAGTTATAACATATATCATAGACAATTGTCTACTGTTTCAAGTTTAATGATTCTACACAATTGTTATTAGTTACGTAGAACCTTTGGTAGAATATGATAGGTTAGCAGGGTTAATTATAACTTGTGTTTGCGAGAGTGAAATGGGTTCGCAATAATAGGTTATTGTTATTTTTGCCGCAAGAATTGGATGATTTTATTACATTTTTCCTTTATGTGTTGGGTAAATGGTTTGCTTATGGTCTAAATAAGGTTTCTACACACCGAGTTTACGATTTAGGTACTGAAGTCTGTGCTATTCTGACACCGTGTGTGTGGACGTACATGAGGTCCGGATGTACGATTATAAGATTTTTGAAATAAAATAACTGTTGTTACAAATAAATAAAAAGAATGTCAATTAATTATTATGACTCCATTATGAGGGATAAGATGGAGGGGATCAAGATGGCGAAGCTACGTGGCGAGCTGGGGCATTCTTAGTCGAGCGCTCGTATGAAGTGGATGTGTAATTTCGGATAGCACGGATACCGAAGAATGAATGAGTATTATCTAAAACTGTGTTTCATGATCGGTCATTTAAATAAAACTTTTCTCTGACTCTTTTACGGGTTTTAATGTCGCGTTTAATTTTGTTAATGTACAGTGGACCTTTAATCTAGCCCCTGTCTAATCCGGCTCCCCCTGTAATCCGACATGCCTATCACTGTTGAATTTAGGTATACAAACATTACTTTGGCAAATCTTCACCAATATAGGTGATGCATGCTTGAACAGGTTGCAACTTGTACCTGCCACCACTATATTGTATTGTGAACGACGCGTGTTGATTGGATTCTGATTGCTCAGTTAAAATTTTACTATATATTATGATTATCATTTAGATTTGTCATTTGTCAGGTTACAAGGGACTCTGGTTCAAAAAATTCCGGACCGTCGGGGATCTTAGGTAGTACTCTTTAATCAGACAAATTCGATAGTCCGACACTGCCTTGCATTAACATGTGTAAATAATAAACGTAAGATGGAGGTCGGTTCTTCTCTTCGAGTTTGTCGCCAGTTCTTTTTGGAAGGGCTGCCCAATTTTTAAACTGGTAGAAGATTTAGCAGTTTACAGTAATCGTAGATATAACTAATGACTAAATAAAATACAAAATAAAACAATTTAATTTCGGTAAAATAACGGGAAGAACGTGCCCGTATGAAATATAGTAAGATTGTAGCACATATATGACGACCATTACCTTACTCATCTTGTAATCACGGTTCTAAGAACTAAATATAAAAAAACGAGTTATGAGTCTATTAATGTTATGTAGCAGACTTCGACTTGCGTAAAAACATCCAAATTCAGTGGCAAGTTAAAAAAAATGACGATTTAATAGAACTGAGTTCAGGTGCTGCAAATTAAAGTTTACTTTTATTTCATTTTTATTTCCAGAAAAATTAAATAAAATCACAATTATCAGATTTGGAATATTATGGTGTAGAGTTCATTGAGTCACATATCTCTCTTCAATAAGTAGACATTGTCGAAGTCAAGTTTTGTGGAGCACCAATCACTAAAGGCGTGCTAGGCATCGATATTGGGTCCATTACTATTTGTTACTTATATTAATGATTTCTCATTGGACAAAAACTTGCGTGAGACAGACTATTTGCATTTCTTTAGTTTTTAAGTCTGCTTTTAAAAATTGCACTGATTTTCTATTAATGAATTAAGGCTTAACTCGAATAAAATAAATGTGTTAAATTTAATTTACCTAACGTAAGTAAACGTCAATAAATATGAATGGCAAAGCAATCGAATTAGTTAAATCCGCTTACTTCTTCTTCTCGTCTTTACTTAGGCATTGCTGTTGACTCAAGATTGCAAAAGAATTCTAATATCGATGCCTTTTCGGTTAAGATTAGGTCCCGCAGCGTATGCCGTTTAAAACTAAGGATAATTACATACATTGGAACAGCATAAAAGTTTTATAATTTTTATATATTTTATGCCTTTTTCAATGCGATCTTATAAGATAAATAATTACAATAAAAAATACTAGAAAAAATCAACTCGAAAAATTCTAGAAAAATTCTATTTTAATAATTTAGTATAAAAGTTTATTACAGTAACATATTTTCATAGTATAAAGACAGACAAAGAAAATATTATGAAACTTTTACTACAAAGAGTGATGTTTATATAATAAATGCAAGACACAAGAATTAACTTGTTGTTCCAAGATTCAGGCTATAAAAAAAAGCTAATTTTTGGATAAAGGTGTTGATTTTTATAACAAAGTTCCACACAAGGATACTGTAATACTAAATAAAACAATAATGGACATTACAGCATGGACAGAAAAAAATTATGTGAACGATTTGGTAAAATGTCGAGGACTTTGTAAAGTGAGAACAGAAGAATAATTTAACTGTTTCTTTTTGCAAAAAGGTACGTAAATAACGTCATTTTGTAAACTGCATGTTTTCATGGACTTTTTGTTATTGTGCTACTAAAGATCCTGATGGTCTTAGCGCTAGCGAGACCATTCCCGAACAATTTCAGTGCGCTCACTAGTAGTTTTAAGTGCTTCATTATTAACTTTTTAGCTACTCCGTCTGACAGCGGATGCTTACTGTAATGAATAGAACTTTTTAAGATAGTTATAGTTGAACGGAATTCAAAATTAAAGCTAGTAGAAAGTAAACCAAATTACTTCTTAAGACTTAAAGCTGGAGCTCCTATAACTATGGGTGTGCTCCTAGGATCAATATTAGGGCCTTTACTTTTTTAAAATCTATATTAATGACCATCCTTACTATGTTAAGATTCTATGTGAGACAGTGCTATTTGCAGATGACACTTCCTTAGTTTTTAAAGTCTCTCGACGCGATGATTGCTCTGACGATGTAAATAGTACGCTATCAAAAATTATTTATCACTTAATTCAAAGAAAAAATAAAGTGTATACAATTTACGTTACCGAATGTAAGGATGGTTGATCGACATATAAAGTTGAATGTTGAAGTAGTCGAATTGGTGGAAGGATAAAATTTTTGGGTTTTACATTAGATTCACGACTACAATGGGACCCTCGCATTGAGGCCTTATCAAGTAAACTCAGTTCTGGAACATATATATGCTGTAAAAAGATAAGGCTTTTAACTAATCTTGAAACGGCGAGGTTAATTTATTTTAGTTATTTTCGTAGTGTAATGTCTTATGGGTTGTTGTTGTGGGGCTCAGCTGCTAATATTGGAAGCATTTTTGTGTTGCGGAAAAGAGCTGTCCGCGCAATATACAGCCTGCGACCTAGAATTTCTATCAAAGACTTGTTTAAGGAAATTGATATTTTAACGGTGGCGGGACAGTACATTTATGAGAATATAATCTATATACGAAAATGCTTCAATACTTTAATCAAACTCAGCGACGTACATTGCTTTAATACCCGAAATAAATAGAGACTTGCCGTTCCAAGTTTTAGACTTCAAAAGGCATGAGGCTCAGTCTTAGGGAAAGGTATAGCACTGTTTAATAAAGTTCTACAAAATATAGTTGATTTGCCTAATCATAAATTTAAAACCTTTGTGAAAAATAAGCTAATTTCCAAAGGTTATTACAAGAACAACGACTATTTAATAGATCGCGATGCATGGAAGTAATATGTGTCGTTTTAACATGACACTATTTATTACAGGTTGTGTCATACAACTATAAGCATTTGTTAATTTTAACACTTATTTATTACAGGTAGTTGGAGTATGACGTGCTGCTCTTAATACATCTCTTGGATGGTGGCATGTGGTGCGGGCCGTTACGTTCCCTAAGATATTATGGTTGAGCGAAGTGATGACTGCATCATGCGTCATGCTCGTAAATGGGTGCTACCTTGGGAGATGGGTCTGCTTTAACCTTTAGTATTATTGACTTATATTAAACATACATCTTTGCTCCTTTCTTAAATTTGTCGTTTATTTCCTGTATGTTATTGCAATATTGAGGGATACTTACTTAAAACAGATACTTGTTGACTTTGTTGTATTTAACGAAATAATGAAGTCATAACACTACAATTATTGTAATAACAGAATAATTTTGTTTTTTTTTGTGGATTATGTATGGTGACGACGTATCATACTGTAAATGTCGGTACTTCTATTGAAGCTGACGAGTTTCTTGCGCCCGTTCTTCTTGTCAGTTAAAAGACGTCCTGAATGGGTGGTAGGTAAAAATGTTAGACTATGCAAAACAACTTATTTTTAAGCGCATTTGAATAAACTTATTTTTATGTCATTTCAAATGTTAAGCAAACGTATTTTCTATTTTATTACACTTCTTCTTCATAAATGAAAAAAGCAAATTTTGATGAGCCCATTTCAATTGGGCTAAATATTGGACCTGGGCTTTAAAAAAACTGTTCTTATTATAACAATAAACTCTGCGGCGGACTCAGGTCTTGTATTTGGCGCATTTTTCTATAAGTTATCGGTAAATTTCCAGGCTAGGTCAACGATAAAAATTGATTTATGATATGAATGCTTTTTGTACATCATTTTGCCCCTATACAATGTTTCATTCGACTGAACCAACTTAAGAAACACTTTCAGATCCCTCTTCTACGGTCTTCTCTAACGTTATTAGCGCAGCATTTGGCAATGTAAACTTTATTCCTTTGAGTTGATTTTTATTTTAAGGAATAAAAAAATCTGTGTTGTTTAGGACGTCCCTTATTTTGAAGGGAGAGTGAGTGGGTGAAAATTGTTGGCTTACATTTTATAGTATACTATTTTTATGTTGCTTTGATTTTGTAATGGAAGCAATCCTAGATACGCCTTCATAATGAAAAAACTACCGAAAAAAATTTTCCCTGCGCTTATCGATCGCTTCATTATGGAAGGTGTTGGTTCTTTTTCAAAAAAGCCAAACTGCTGACTGACTCTTTGTTTCTAGATATTATTTTAGATCAAGGACTGTTCCAGTGTAGTAAACATGTTATGCCGAGCCTGGTTTAGATTTATTAATCATGTCACGACACCATTCTAAAAGGGCCTGTTTTTGAGTTTCAGTTGCGTTGTGCGAAACTCAACGCCGAACTATTCTTCTCACGCGAAGGTATTCGTGTAGAATCGTGTCAACGCTTCCCCACTAATCTGCAATATAGATTGTATCACATAGTTCCCAATTCACCAGTTTCCTTAAATTATAATTTTCATTGCTAGCGCATTTTCGTCGAAGGACGACTACTTTATCCATATATATAACATGAAGTCGATCAAACCAATCATCCAGTTTAAGCTACATTTAAAATCATAAAAAATTTCGTATAAAAATGGCCTGCTGTTTTTTTTTGTTTTTAATGTGACGGAATACTTAGATAATTTGAAATTCGAACAATGGTAATTTTACTTGGGATTATTTTTTCATACGTAAACACTTTTTTCGCAAAAATATCTGATTAGCTTGGTAACGTTTCTGATAACATACGCTTAAGCTCTTAATCTTGAAATCAAATTAATGTATAATATTATTTAACATTCATAAAAAATAATATATTATATTGTTTTATACATTGGTGAATAAATGCGTTGTCAGTAATACTTCCAGTTTCATAGGACAAAGTCACAACGAATAGAAATTATAAAACCAATGGTGTTAATCTTAGTTATCTTATCTTCTGTTCAGAGCTTATTGTTTAGCCATCACTGACCTACTTCATTTTTCTCCTAGCAGCTCAACTTTTAATTAACTTATAACATTTCTTGAACAAAAAGATACTTTAACAGCTTTATCTGTAAAGTACTTTGTAAGAAACAAAGGAGATCATGTCTTTAAAAGAAAGAAATTATAATTACTTCTGTGGATTTTCTACATTAAAAAGTTTATATAATTGTTATGTTATGTTACCTGTTATATAAAATCAAATCCAGCGAACAATATTAATTATTTTGACTGATACGTATATTTTAATAAACTGTCCTCGCTTACTAAGTAAATTTAATTTCAAAATACCTTGTAAATTGGAATTCAAATATCACCATTAGTTACACCATTGCGCTCAATAGTATTGGACTCAAGTTCATTTGTCCCCAGACTGCTGAATTGCTATGGAAACGCTATTGACATTAATGCTGTAACTTCAATACATTTCGTAAGCATTTGCAAGTTTATCAATGTTACTCGTAACAATACATATGGTGAGTGTATTAGCGAGCTACCATATGTATTAACTTCATAATTAGCTATATATATTTTAGGCTAACGCTGTAAATGTATAATGGAACGCTTTTTGGCTCGCAACGAAGACTATTCAAAGCTTAATTATCCGTTCTTTATTTAAAGTTTAAACCTTATTAAAAAAACGACCAAACAGGCTCGGTGTTGATGATTTTATACTTATTTAATGCTTTATACTTAAATCAAAAAGCCTCTGAAAAAATCGAATAGAAAATAGACTCGCCCCATAAATAAAGGAAGGTAAATATCAAGAATGGGAGGGGAATAGAAAAGATAAGCCTACGGCTATAATTGTGGTTTGGTTTGGCTAGGAAGAAGGGTCTAGAGATTTGACAGCTATGGACCTGCGTCGAATGCTATGTTGGCGGCAGGTTACACCCGCTAGTCGTTATACACCACAATAGTATTTATATTGAATTTGTAAGCTCTCACGAAAAGAACTTTCAACTGACAACAAATGGAGAAAAACTCAACTCCTTATTTTTTTACCCTACGAAACTCCTATGGTTTATGAAGACTGTGCAGTTGTCGCCGGTGCGAAACGACTACAACTTATATATCCGTCCCGTTTATGTATACGAATGGCTATCTATATTTTGTATGGAATGTGACTTAACAAGAGTTTTAGTTAAATCCAAGAAAAACTAATCAGCTTCGGTTTTTGTTACTATAATGATATACATAAGGGAACTGCATTTACCAAAAAAATAAGCCTTGTTTCATACAACTGTTGATAGCAAGCTTATGCTAGAAATAAATCCATTGCAAAAATAAGATCTCAAAAAGACTTCTAATACCATTGAGACTGGTCTTTGATCTTACTTACTAAAACAGAGACCTAAATTTGATAAAGTTATTTAAGTCCGCTGCATCACGATATGTAAGCGCAAGACCCATCTCTTTCTAAAAAGTGTAGTGTAGAGTTACCGCGTGTTACACAGATAAATAAACAAAAAATACAAGGTAGCTAACGAACACTAAGCCCCCAGGCTCCAAAAATAAGAAACACCGAATAAACAGACTCTATTTCATCCACACTATTCCGATTTCCTGTATGGCCCATGTTCGCTTAGAAGCGAGACGCAAATATTTGTGCAGATAACAAGAAATACGTCGAAAAAGTGTCAAGATCCCGACGGCAATGTATTTCGATACAGTCCATCAGGCAGGGAGGCGCGCATAAATAAACGTTAAATGTGGCCACATAGGGGAGTTATTTTGTTTTCATAAACATTTGCTTTGGTGCGCTTTGATGTGGATGTTTATTCAGAAAATATTGATGCTTAGTTTCGTAAAGTTACTTTTTATATGAACACAAAAAAATATTTCACTTTCATAAAAATAGCATAAATAGAATAAAAACAAAAAAATACAATAACATTGGTTTCTGCTCATAAAACTAAATTTTTGGGTTCAAAACAAGACTTCGTGATGATTTTTATTGAATTTTTATTTGGGCTATCTACGAAGTTATATAACATATATAACACAACAACTATAACAAAAAAACTTTAATGAATGAGGATGTGAGAAGGATAAAAAATACTTTTTTGGTATTGCTACCGCCACTTCTTATTAAAACTTATTTCTCAATTTTGATATTTTTTTTCTTGGTTTATGTGAAGAAGAGGAAAAGGATATGCTATTCAAATCAAGATGTAAAGCCAAAAATCGTATCGTTTCATAATGTGTCGTAGGCTTAGTAAACAAAACGGTTTATAAGGAATTTTCACGAGAAAACACCGTAATTTATGGTTTAGTTTGTCGGCTTACAAATACAAGTTTAGTAAAAAAATAGTTTCCTACGATAGGTCGCT
Organism: Calamotropha paludella; assembly: GCA_927399485.1. Lineage (NCBI taxonomy): Eukaryota > Metazoa > Arthropoda > Insecta > Lepidoptera > Crambidae > Calamotropha > Calamotropha paludella. Next base: position 10,926,419 of record OV656815.1, on the reverse strand, counting down.
TTGGTTTTGGTTTACATTTTGAGCTAGGAAATATTTTTAAGGGTAGTATCGTTAATCGCCATAGCAATAACGTTTTTCACCAGTTTTGTGGTATTTATAGGTCAGAGAGTATTAATTAAAATACAGAATTATGGTTGAAAAATATTTATTATATTATGTTAATTTTCATTATAAAGCTATACAACTCACTCCTAGCACAGCAGAACACAAAAAGAGAAAAATAAAAGAGATTTAAATGGAACGTGTGAATGAGTGAAGAAAAGAGGATTAAATGTGTGGCGATCGAGTGAACAAATGAACTTTAGTATTTACTATTAATGTTAATTTCCTTAATGTAAATTCTATTCAAAAAATTAATTAAATAAGATTAAATATTGTGTATTGCATTTAATATCATATTCAATAAATTAAACTTGCATAAAACAATCGGTTCATGAACTTATGAAGTTTCAAAATAGTTAGATTACGGTACCGTACACAATAGTGCAAAATATACAATGTGTCCCGTCACCAGTGTCGGAGCCTTTAATGGTGTGAAATATGGCATTTTTTATCGACAAATTGCCCCTCAAATTTTGTTTTTCTCTTACGGTTATAAATTGGCCGCCATTTTGTTTTCTTGGTAACCAAGACCTGGGCTCTCATACTAATTCGACCACCACTACTCATGTAAATGTCCTATCAACATTTAAAAGGTGTCATTTGATAGCTAAACATATAAACAACAGTTACACAGCCATCATGTTTCAATTGTCATGGAATAAAAAATAGAAAAAAATAATTAAAGAAAAACAAATAGATTCTATTTTGAGTATTTTTTAATAATTGACTTTTTGAGAAAAACCAAATTTGAGGGGCAATTTGTCGATAAAAAATGCCATATTTCACTTCATTAAAGGCTCCGACACTGGTGGCGGGACACATTGTATAATAATAATATTTCTTACATTACCACCAATTAGCCTTGCCCGAATTTAAACACTGTAATTACACTGTACACTTTACTGACTTTTTAAAGAATTGTTATATTATCATCCCCGTGTCTATCCACTGTTGGACATAGGCAATCCTAGAGCGCGCTACCATATCCAGTTTTTCGTCCAGCCGCTTTCACCGCATACATAAAGCCATCACGACAGGGTCTCTCACTGTGTTATCTCATACACTGGTTTGCCCCAACTGCCATCGGATTGGCGAAAGATAAATCCACATAACCAATGTCATTTTAGCATTTTATTCCTTGAGCTGGGATGACCGGCAGAGTAGACTAGCGACAACAGGAGTTGTAAAAGGTATATATAGGAGGTAATAACTTTTCATGAGAAAGACAGTGAGGTTCTTTTGGCTGCCATTATAATGAATTTTATTGGACATAAAATTTGTTGCTTTCCGAAACATACAATTACTTTTCCTATCCTACAAAGAAAAGCTGAAGTATATAATATAAAAGTTTTGTTTACAGTAATAGAAAACTTTTAAAGAAAGCCATGAAAAACTTAAGAACTTTATCGAAGTGCGCTTGTTTGTGATAGCGTATCAAGTCAAGGCCACTTAATGCCCACTACTCCAATATTGTCACGGCTTGTTAGCTTTCAATGATGTCGTAAAGCCATTATAAAGCTCTACGTTGACACTAAAAGCAACATGATGCTTTGAAGTTTGTGCCTCCATTCTATAGTTGCATCTACATTATTTATCATTATTAACACACGACAGGGTTTCCAATTTTATTTCTGGTTTAGACGTCGAACTCATTAATTTGAGCAAGCAAAAACTTAGACTCAATTTTGTCCTGCCGTCATGTAATAATTATGAAAGTTTTAAAAACGGAAACAAAGTAGATTTATTAATTTTAGATTATGATTTATTTTTATATGAAGCGTTGGTATAACAAAACACAATGATCTCGCTCAAAATAAAAAATTAACAGCCAGAAAAACAATATCATAAAAAAAATATCATCATTATTAAAAATAAATAACTTGCGATAAATCGTAATTATTTTGCACCCCGTAAGTAAATAGCGGCGAGGCGCATTGCCTCGCATATTTATCATATTAAAAACCGAGCAAGTGTTGAGCGTTTTACACTCACGTTGTGGGGTTTCGTAGTCGTCCGCCACAGTACGCAAAATTAGAAATATGTAGACTTTTAATTTGGTTTCAGTCACAGTCAATTGATGTGTCACTGAGTAACAAAACGTAAAAATACTCTTAGTATTTTATATATGAATCAAGTATTCTCTTTATTTCTCTGACTTTATAGTTAGTCTTTTAACTTAGTCATAACGTAATTTAAATTTAAAAAAGTCACATTCACACCTGTTCTAATTCCACATTTTTAAATAATCTATCAAATAAAAGTCTTCACTATGGGAAAAACGAGTAAATAAAATTTTTGCCTACATTTGTAGCATTGATGTGTCTGTTATTCGTCATCCTCAGATAGTATAAAGAGCTCAATTTTAAGTGCGCGTATGTAACCATGGAAACACCACACTCCGTGTGTCTTCAAATTTCGAATGTGCTTATACATACGTTAAAAGGATATCCCCCAGGAGTTTGTGATAGGGAGAACGAGTGCCGAAAATCCACTCTAGACCAACAAGATCCAGCCAAGTTAGCAAACACAGAGTTCAAAACACTTGCCAAACAGGAGCAGATTGAGCAGCACAATTATTGCGAGTTGCGAATTCACACAGATGAAAGCATGATTGAGGGCATGGTCCGTGCAGTGCTATCCCAGTTGCATAGTGCCACCGAAACCAAAACTCTCAAACTGATATTAGGGTGAACTTCTGGCCCTAAACAGAGCAATAAATATCAGCTTCAAATATTACACCTTTAAAATTGGATTCTACAGCGAGCAACCGGCCCCTCCACACCCTAGCTGTTGAAGCGCAAAGAATCTTAAGATAGAAGCATCCATCTGAAGATTCTTCGAAACAGATGAGTTTGTTTAAATTTATATTTGCGCAGGCAAAATATGAATAAAGTTGAATATGAATAAAATGAAAAAAGTTTTTCGCTCATGTTGTTCAACCGTGAACAATATAAAAGAACAAATTTATAAAAAAATCATGAATAATAAAAATATTTTAATAGTGCATTTTAATGAGCACCTTATCGTTCGTAACGGCGTCGTGCTCAAAGATTAAAATATAAAGATTAAAATGATTTTTATTTATTATGAGCATTTACAATGCGTGTATTAAACGTCAAAGCAATGCCATGGCTACGTAAGTACGGAGACTTCATACCCAGAAGACACTGCAAGAAACTCGGCAAGGGCTGATTTTTCCTTACTTTTATGATGTCGTATACATCACATAATTAAAAAAAACTGTTCTTGTACCCTTAATAACAAAATGTAAAGAAAAATTTACTACTACAATGAATTAGGATTTTATACAGTACTGTCATTACAAAAAGATAAATAAATAAAAATAAGGCTATTCACTCCACGCATTCGTGTCTTTTCAAGTATTCACCGATATGATATAAATAGCCGCTGTTCATGATTTTATTTTTAACAACATTTTGAAACTTTCCAAAGGGTAGTTCAGTGAGCTTATATGAAATTTTGTTATGGAAAGTAAAACCTCTACCCAAAAATAAGCCTCTTTGTTTTTTGATGTCTGAAACTTAAAACAAAAAAAATATTGTTTCTAGTATTAATTGAACATTGCTCTTATTTATAAAAATGTCATAGTGTTTGTATACATATATAATATTTTCATAGATATATGAGACGCTACTGTAAGTAATTTAATTTTATTAATGTATATGGTATGGCACGCACTGTTCATTATTTAAAAAATAAATATATCTTCAATATTGGTAGCCGAGCCCCACAATGACCGTCCATAAATCATTACGCCATCAAAATTAACTCAAATAAACCACTCTTGCCGTTTCAATATCAGTAATCAGCTTTATTTTTTTAGCATATGCTACTGAACTTAGCGTGCCCTATAAGGCATCGATATGAGATAATTAATAAAGAAATTAATTAATGAATTAATCAGTCGGTCGGTTTCAACGTAAACATCTGTCTAATAAAAGAAAAAATAAAGATTTTTTTCTGTTCTTCTAAGTTGTAAATAACACTTTCTTACATTACTCAGCCAATATTCATTTGCTAATCAAAAAGGATGCATATGATGAATAAAAATTAATGTTCCCTATGCATTGCGAAGGCATTGTTCAGGTTGTGATAAAACTTTGTTAAGCTATTTTATGCATGCCAGGGAAAGTTTATATATATATAGTAAACAAAAAAAGATCAGCAGAAAAGAACATTGCAAAGCATGCCGTGTGCGGCAAGTAGTATAGCAAAACATAATAGAGAATAATTATTTTGTATTACCAAATTTTATAGAGTTGCTTAGACTATTTTGATGTGTGTATTACTGATCAGACTAACTTTTCTCTATCAAAGAGGTAGACCATGTAAAATGGATTACAAAACTTTTGTTTGCCCTGGTCCATAATCGGTAGGGTGTATGTTTATTTTATACCAGATATAATTGGTAAGTTCCCCGTTCATCGGTAAAACTTTGATGAGGTGAAAGTTCTAGAGTGGAATAATCCCCTTCGTACACTTTGTTATTTTCATTAAAAGCGTTTGAAGTTGCTTTGTTCGAAATGGAGGCTGTGAAGTGGAGTATCATGTTGGTTATACGAATTGTGGTTCAGGGTATTTGTTGATAAAGAATATTGAGTGTGCTTGTAATTAGACAGTCTAATTTTTGATTTGCAGTATCGTTTATTTAGAGAACATATTTTACATCACAACTGGTTACTTTATTCGCTTTGATTTCTATGAGTTAAACCTACTTGGGCCTAAAATGGCACATTTAGACAAAACCACTTTAATCGTATTTACGAGGCGTTTCGACAAGCCTTATCCTTGCCAAGACACAGATGGACAGTAATAGATACAGTTGACTTTTTGAACCCTTGACAACTAAAGTTTCAGAAAGACATCGTACTTACGTCGCATTAGATACTGTTGATCTGTAATAGTACGAGTATTTAAAATTGGTTTCGTATTATATGCATCAGCCGATGTATAACAATCATATACTTCACAATTATAGATAACGGAGTCAAAATTAAATTAACCTACCGACGACGAGTAGTACCGTGTTGTTTCGATGAATGTTAGCTTTATAAAAAGAAGGGCGAAATTTTCTATTGTTAATTTGCATTTGCGAACTTCATTAGTATAATTATTTTTACCCGACTACTATTTTACTCGAGCCAAGGGAGGGTAATGGAGTTTACAGGTTGTATATATGTTCGATCGTAGCTGCAAGAACTACTAGGATAATTTCAGCAAATAATGTGTAGTTAGAAGCGTTTTAATTGACTTATGGTTAAAGGAAATGTACTTTCACAGTAAACTCAATATTGCGCTGTCTAAAGGATATAAAAACCCATATAAAATGTTTTGTATTGAAATGTGCAAAATGTTTGCTACCTGAATAAATGATCCGCATGACTCTACCTACTTACTTACATACTCGAAGAAAGCTTCGAGCAGCCTAACTTTCTAAAATAAGTAAATTAAAATAAGACTGAAATAAAAACGTTTCTTAATAAGGTGAAGCCGTTCTTGGTGTTCAGTTTAAAGATAAATGTTTAATAGAAATAAAATGATCGATTTCTCAAAAAAGATCGCCACTTACGGCTTCACCTAATTCAGAATATATTTTATTTCAGTTGTTTTATGATTGCCTAACTTGTTATTTTACTTTCCGATTTATTTTTGCCATATTCGGATTTTAGTTTTATAATGTTTTAGGTAATTCCCATCGTCAAGTTTAAGTTTTTATACTTTTGCTGCTATTAAAGCAGTATTATAGAGTATTTTTATTACTTATTTTAACAAACAAAAAAATGTACGAGAAACTTTACATCGAGTCTGTTATCGTCACATTTTAAAAGGAAAGTAAACGTCAATGTCTACGCGTTTTTCCCATTTTGCTACTTATCGAGAGACGGCGAAGATTATAGCGCCAACACCGCCGAGAAAATATAATAATTTTATTTATTTATATCTGTTCTTCAGTAAGTGAATCTTAGTTCATAATATTACTTGTTGTAACAACGTTTATGTCCCAATGAGGTGATGTTTATCAGAATTTACGCGATGTATTACGATGTCATCAAATGCATGGGTAGCTCGGCAGTGTTTCGTCGATCTACCCTTTAAATTAAAAAGTAATAAAAACCAGGAGTTGAAATCGTCAATTCTCTATTTGACGGAGGTATTGAATTTGAAATTCCTTTATTTGATAAATTATTATAATAGAAAAATACTAGAAAAAATCGACTCGGGTCACAAGTGAATCTCAGGCGGGAATCGAACCCGCAACCTTTGGAAATCCGGTCCAATGCTCTCCCAATTGAGCTACCGAGCCTTGCGAACACTCGTCGAAATTTTCTAGTACCTTCCTGATTTTACGCTGTAGGCCAGCGTTGTTTCATCAATGAGAGGAACATCCTCTCGTATTCGAAAGAAACATTTTTACAAATGTTTGGTCAATCGATTAAGATGAAACAGCCATGTTAGATTTATTATTTTCATATATTTTATGCATTTTCAATGCGATCTTATAAGATAAATTATTATAATAGAAAAATACTAGAAAAAATCGACTCGGGTCACAAGTGAATCTCAGGCGGAAATCGAACCCGCAACCTTTGGAAATCCGGTCCAATGCTCTCCCAATTGAGCTACCGAGCCTTGCGAACACTCGTCGAAATTTTCTAGTACCTTCCTGATTTTACGCTGTAGGCCAGCGTTGTTTCATCAATGAGAGGAACATCCTCTCGTATTCGAAAGAAACATTTTTACAAATGTTTTTTACAATTGGGAGAGCATTGGACCGGATTTCCTTAGGTTATTATTATACTATAACTATATTTTTTTTTGTCCATAAATAGATTAATTGTACAGAAATTGGTTTGTTACATAATATAGATTTAAATCTATAATCTTAGAACACTGTTTGTGAGTTTGTCTGCCCGCTCTTTTTCCATTGTACCAATAATTAACGTTACCATACCGGGTCAGCTAGTATACTATATGATTATTACTCTTTCATAGTTTTGGGTATTTTATTGTATAAATTTAGGCTAATCAAAAGACAATTTTAAATAAACATGGCTGTATTCGTCTTTCCAGACAATACTAATCTATTTGTATTTCTCACTGATTCTGGATCTTCAGCCATTTTGAAAAGATGCAAGTGCTGTCTAACAAAAGAACAGCTCCAATATTAGCGTTAGCGTTTTTTATAAGCAAGGTAAGGTCATTATGTTCAGACACTCAAACATTGGTTTACATGACTCAAATGGAGGAACCCCAACAATAGCGCTTACATACTTCTTTTGCGCTATGAAAACGTTGGTGAAATTAATTAAATTCCCCACCAAATTATTTCATATCTTGTCACCGATTCAACATAAGCATGGTAAGCCATGACTGCAGTTTACTCGAACGCTTCTCTTCACAGATGATTGAGGATTGACATTACACTACTCAGTTTACTCCTGATTTTACTAACTTGATCTTTGCAGATAAATACAAGTATGTTTCTTTTATTCCTCGGAATGAAGCAGACTTAGTTTAAAATAAAGGAGTCTTATCAAATTCTATGTACCAGTTAGGATCATTGAAAGTATAGTTGTTTTAACATAATAATCAAGTTCGCTTTATTTGTTGTTAATTCTAAATCAATTTCTTCAACCATTCAGCAATTTATTCAATAGTCTGATACACTTCATATTTTATTTTATAAACATTTGACTTATTTGTTGTCACAACCACTGATATGTCATTTGTAAAAGGCACTGTTTTGTGTAAATTAATATTGGATATTTAAAAAAGGAACGGTCCTAGGACGCTTCCCGGCGACACACTATATTTGTTGTATAAGTCAGATTAAACCTTAGTAGTTATAAAAGCATAACTCCTGGTTTTTATTTCCTAATGTATTGTGTACGCCTTCAGAAGTTTTTATGGTAAAGGCTTTTTTCTACACGTTTTCAATTGTATTTAATGTAGTTTATTTGGATTCCAGCTTGTCTATTCCCCACACTGGGGGTGTTAGAATCTTGTATCCACTTGGTGGTTGACCAGTGGTGGCCATCATTCAGATAAGCATTTTTTGATAGCACAACTAGTAAAAGTACACTAACAACATTTTAATCTTTTACAGGACACCCGAACCCAACCTTTGGCCGAGTTTAGTCGGCAGACACATTATGGGATGATTTTTACTCTATTGGAAAGCTTCCTAATTTTAGAGAATATTATAAATTAATTTCAAAATAAGGTTCATGAATAAACTATTAAAACCAATAATACTTTAACAGGTTATTGTTCGAAACTTTAAACTTTTCCGTATAGGAGATAGTCTCGGGAACAAATGTTATATATATTTTTAAATATTATAAACATAATAAAGCTGACATTTCAACTATATTTTCAAATAATAAGTAATAAAATTACGACATAGCATATGATAACATTTGTTGTAAATTGAAAAATAATATAAGGAAGATCTGTTTCATAGAATGCACTTCAATATTCAACCATTGGAATACTATCCAGTCCACATATCTGCCGAAAGGGTGCTTGGGGTGCAACTTTATCTGATCCGAAGTTAAGCGTCCAAGTTCGAGACACACGAGTGCAGAATTGAAGAGAAAATGCCGGTCACGCGTTAAACTTGGTACGGAGTATCTTTGAAGTGTTCTATCTCCGCGTCAAGCGGGCGCAGCAATTCTGTTTCTCTATATCTGCAACTTTAAATTGTGCACAAATCTACAACATACTAGTAGTAGGTTTATCGTAGCTCTATAGAAATATAAAGTTTTCTCATCGATCTTAGTTTTATATCGAATTTTGACAATTTAGTGCTTTTTCGATAGGTACATTAGTCACTTCAAAATCTATTTTCACTAAGAACGGTTCAATCAATCAATTCTGCCAACATAATATGTTCTGCAATGATGGCACTGACAGGGACAGTAATGACAGAGTTTAATTATAATATAAATCTAAATAAAATTTGTCCTAAGTGGTGGACTGACAGACATCGCATAGCATAAGTAACTAAATTTAGAGTCTTAAAATTTGGAGGGTGTTTTATAATGAGTAAAACGCTTACTTACATAGGATTTTCGAAAAATTTACTCCTAAGGAGCACAAGCAGGGGACAAACTGTTGTGTGGAAATCTAAAGAGGATAATTTTAAAATTAATAAGAAGGCCCGACATTTTGAGGAAACTTAAAAAACCAGAAACACAGTGTCCAGAGAGCTGAGTGTAAGTTGTCAAATATACGAATGTTTCTAATGTGTTTGAGTATAAATTAGCAGTAAATTAATAGTTTTAAGGACAATATAAAAAAAAATATTCAAAGGCAGTAGTAGTAAAAACTTGTGAAATTGAAAATTGCCAACATTTTTATTTCGCCACTTTTCATTACATTATCCTTAGGACTAATTTGAATTTCAAGTGAATAAACTGTTTTACATGGAAACAATACATTTGATCGTAAAACTAAATCAATAATGTCTAATCTATGTATAAAAGGCAAAAAATAAATATTTTAAATTTATTTACACCTGAGACGTACAGTATCTTCTCTACCGCTGTGTCCAACAGAAGTCAAATAACGGAAAAACCGGATGTTTCAAAGTATCGGAGATGCCTACAGCAAATGTCATTGCGGACGAACACACTTGTTAAATGAGGTACGCTTCATCCGACGGGGTGCGATCGGTGTCTCCGTTAAGAAGAATAGGTGCGGCTTCTCAGTCTCCAGATGGTGATGGACCGGACTTTTATTGGGAGAAAGTGCAACCGTTGTTTAACATTCTTCTTGCACTTTCTTGTCATAGTGGTGAATGGTGGGGGGCAGGATTTTCAGTCGAGACGCTACTCAGTTGACTATTAAAGTTTTCTAAGGCTTAGCTTACCAAAAATGGGGACTTATCTGGAGTTTGCGGGGCAGCATTTCACGCGTGGCTAGCGCGCTAGTTGGGCCTCCTACTATTTGCGGTCGGCCAAGGGCTAAAACCGTGCTTCGGACCCCATTACCCTCCAGAATGAGTTACCTCGTACAGCACTGCCAAGATACCAAGACCGGTCCTGAGCTGCGTAACTGATTTATTACCAACTGGCATTAGCACTCCCGCCCTCCTACGGAACGCATCAAAGCTGCTTGGCGACGGATTTAGGCAGGATGGTTATCGCAAGTCAGGCGGCCCTTTGCGGAGCCTACCACCGCCGCTGAGATCATCAGCCGTCATTTCGAGCCTAGTTGGTCCGTGATGCCGTTGCCTGGGGGACTGCTAGAAGATAAATCCCAATCAACCCAATCCGTCGTTAGTCCGAAATTAAATAAAAAATAATTTTACCCTTTAAGCTAACCCGTAATCAAATAGGTCACACCATGTGTCAATAAATATACAATATCACCCTAAGGAGTTAAGTTTCTTTTCCAAGTTATAAATATTATTTGTATCTAGTCCCATATGACCTTCACTCTAAAACTTAATATTTATTCCACCTGGATCGGATAGAGACTGGTAATATGTCACACATGTCTCAAAGTTCAAACATCCATCGCTCACATAGACTAAATTTAAGTAATTGCGGTTTTAAGGATAAATATAATACTTGATGTTATAAATAAAAAGAGATCTTTTATCACACTAGTATTTATTTTATTATAAAATTCTCATCTGAGTTACAATTATTAGGAGCAGCCATTTACAAGTGAAAGACAGGAAGTAAGTAATTATATGTACCAACATTGACATATTAAAGAATATGTTCACTCTTCGCATTGCAGCCAACCTAAATATATGTAAATCATTGCCATATTAATAACACCCCTTCTCAATGTTTATATATATTTGCCAACCTAATTCTAAAATGATATCAAATGGCTGAACACATTATTGGGCAAACGTCTCTTCATCTTAGTTTATAATTTTACATTGCACTGTACTAGAAACTTAATTAACAAATCCTTACTTAATGGCTTTGTTAGCATGTCTGCCAATTGTTCAGAAGTACTTATGTACTGAATATAAATTTTATTATTTTTAATTAAATCTTTAGTGAAGTGATATCTAATATCAACATGTTTAAGGCGTTTAACTGACTCTGTACTTGCATTTAAAATAGCTGACTGATTGTCACAATACAATTTAACTGGGCTAACATTTTGGAAATCAAAGTCATGTAACAAATTAACGAGCCAGCATGCTTCACTTGCTGCCATACTCATAGAAACATATTCAGCTTCAGTAGAAGACAAACTTACAGAAGATTGCTTTTTGGAACACCACACAATCAAACAGTTTGCAAAAATAAACAAGTAGCCAGACGTAGACTTTCTGTCCCTCTGATCACCTGCCCAATCAGCATCACAGTAGCCTTGCAACATAGTATCATTACACTTATAAACTATTTTATAGCATAAAGTATGTTTCACATAACGCAATACTCTCTTAAGTGCACTTAGCAACACACTACTCGCACATTTCTGATATCTACTTAACAAAGATACTGTAAAACACAGGTCAGGCCTAGTGCCTGAGACAGCATACATAAGGCAGCCAATAATTTGCCTACAGATTCCTTCAATGTCTTTATAGCAATCAGTATCAGAATCAAAGGTCTTAGTATTAAAATTTATATCCAGGGGAGTCAACATGGGTTTGCAATTATCCATGTTAAATCTTTTAAGTACATTTTCTAAGTAATTTCTTTGTGATAATATAGTTGTACCATTTTCTAAATTTTGTTTCACATTTATCCCTAAGAAGTCTGAAATTAGTCCTAAATCTTTCATCTTAAATTCTTTGTTTAATATTTTTTTCAGCTTTGTGACCTCATTTTCATTTGTTCCGAAGATTAACAAATCATCTACATATATTAATACAAATATTTTATCTGTACCACTATACTTTTTATACAAGCATGAATCACATTTTGACCTTATAAAGCCTTCTCGAGTTATTACAGAATTAAATTTAATATTCCAAGATTTAGGTGAACTTTTCAATCCATATAATGACTTATTTAACTTTACTATATTATTATCTCCTGAATAAGCCCCTTCTGGTAAACTTATATATACATTTTCTTTAATATCACCATACAAGAAAGCCCCCGTGACATCCATTTGGTAAATAGGCACATTATACTTAGTTGCAATAACTACAAATAACCTAAAAGTTGTTAGTTTAGCAACTGGGGCATAAATATCATTTAAATTAAATATATCCTGTTGCTCAAATCCCCTAGCAACAAGCCTAGCCTTATACTGCTTGATATTATTTGCATTTTTAATCTTAAAAACCCATTTGCTACTCACAGACTTTGCATTTAGAGGTAAATCACAAAAGTCCCATGTGTTGTTGTCTTCCAGAGTCTGAAGTTCCCTAGCAATAGCTGCACTCCATTTACCAGCATCACTTCTGCTCATTGCATCACCATATGAAACGGGCTCGCACTCACTATAGTCCAGCTGCACTTGTAGAAAGATGTTCTTTTACGATCACACTTACTCTTTTCCTTTTCGGATGGACTACTTCCTTCTAATAAGCGTTCTTCTTCACTACATGGCAAGTAGTCACTGTCACTTTCTGAGTTATCTTCTAGGGTACTGTTTGTATGGGTTTTCTCCTCGGGTTCAGGGGTAGCTATTCCATCAATATCTGTCTCAGGACTACTCTCTTGCACTGCCTCCTCTTCAAGGTTTAATGACACTACAGTTCCACCTTCACTCTCCTTCACTCGAGGTTTTTCTTTCTCTTCCTGAAAGAAAACAACATCCCTTTTTATCTCCACTGTGTTCTTCTGAGCATAGTAAATACGGTATCCTTTCACATCCTCCGCGTACCCGACCATCAAGCCCTTCTCCCCTTTCTTATCCCATTTTCTCCTTCTTTCTTTTGGAATGTGTACATATACTTCTGTACCAAACGCTCTCAATCCATGTATATCATATGTTTTCCCAGTCCATACCTCAAATGGAGATCTTCCATCTTCATGGCTCTTTCCAGTTCTATTCAACACAAACACTGTTGTGTTTATAGCTTCAGCCCACAGTTTCTTTGGTAAATTTCTCTCATGAATCATAGTCCTTGCCGCTTCCACCAATGTTCTATTTTCTCTTTCAGCCTTCCCATTCTGTTCGGGGGTGTATGGTACTGTAGTTTGGTGTGTTATTCCACGTCTTTTAAAAATTTCCTTGACATCCCTGTTCACAAACTCCAGGCCGTTATCACTTCTAAATATCTTGACTTGGTTTCCGGTAATATTCTCAGCCTTATTTATGAAATCCTCAAAGATATGCTTGATCTTATCTTTAGTTTCCACAAATTGTACACTTCTGAAGTTCGAATAATCATCTTTCAGTACAACAAAGTACCTTGACCCACCCACTGACGGTTCTTCCATTGGACCGCAGGTATCAACATGAATTAACTCACATGTCTTAGTACTCTTGTATTCACTTCTACTGAACGGTAATCTATGTATCTTTCCAACCAAACAACTCTCACACACTGGCTTGGATGTTTGTTTTACCTCAATGTTGTTTTTCCGTAGGATATCTTTTACATAAGTGAAGTTCTGATGCGCCAATCTTCTGTGCCATTCATTCAGATCGTTCGCCACTAATTTTGCAGTACTCGCGATCTCACAATTACTACTATAGCGTAAATCCAAATAATACGAGTTTCCAATTCTTTCCGCCATCGCACATATTTTATTCGACTTATAAAATTTGCACGAACTGTCATCTGTTATCATGACGTATCCTCTTTCTGTTGCCCGATTGACCGTAAACAAGTTCGTTTTTAGTTCTGGAACGTACAACACGTTATCTATCACTGTGTCAATCCATTCGTTCCCGTTCGATACTTGAGTTGCCATCTGTCCGCAACCAAGCGCATTAATCACCGCGCCATTACCGACAATTACAGGTTTTGGAGAAGTATTTGTAAACGATTTAAACAATGCACGATCTCTGCACATGTGTTCACTAGCGCCAGAATCGACTAGCCATTTCGATTTTTGCAGTTTATGCGACGAATTAGACACCACAAACGCGTTAAAATTAGTTTTATTTTCAGTTCTTGACACTCTTTGTTTTCTAAAATGACACTGAGACTTGAAGTGTCCAAACTTCCCACAATAGAAGCAGTTATTATTATTACTCATGTTCGCTTCACTATTACTTTTATAACTTTTACATTCAGTTTGATAATGTCCACTCTTACCACACTTGAAACATTTTATGGGCTTTTTATTTTTCACTAAGAACGCAGATGAAGTTTGCTGCACATTTTCATTCTTTCCTTTAACTCTCTCTTCTTCAATTAATAATCTGGCCACTAAATTATCAAATGTTTGCTTGTCGTCAGGCGCGGATTCCCAAGCCGAAACGAAGTGTTTATATTCGTCTGGTAATGACATTAATACTTTCGTGATTACAAATTTATTCGAGATTTCTTCACCCATCTGTTTTAATTGGTTTTGCATTTCTTGTACCTTGGACAAGAAAACGGACATATCTATGCCTTTTTCGAACTTATATTGGAAGAATCTCTGTTGTATTATATGCACGCTAGTTTCAGTTTTCTGTTCATATACACTCTGAAGTTTTCGCCACATCTCGGCAGAACTCGTACATGTAATTATATGTAACATTGCCTCTTCCGACATCCGTGTAACCAGTAACGTTTGCGCCTTGGCATCTTTAGCCTCCCATGCAGATATCTCCTTCGCATCTTCGGGCTTTACCTGTCTTCCCTCCACAATGTTCAACCAGCCATTGCTCCTCAGCAGAACGGTTGTTTGGAATTTCCAGATATTCCAATTTCTGGCCCCTTCTAACTTTATCACATTGACGTTGTTGTTGTTATTGCCCTCCATTCCAACCTTGTCTTCTCCCAACTAAGAACAAGTACTCCTCGACGATATTTTTGCAGTGCCAGAGCACCACGCGGCAAACTGTAGTGGGATAACCTCACTTTTCCCTTCTCGTCGATTTCGCTGCCGTAACTAACGCCAATCTTGAATCTACAACAAACAGGTATATGTGCCTGGGCCCTTAACATGATGTTATAAATAAAAAGAGATCTTATATCACACTAGTATTTATTTTATTATAAAATTCTCATCTGAGTTACAATTATTAGGAGCAGCCATTTAAAAGTGAAAGACAGGAAGTAAGTAATTATATGTACCAACATTGACATATTAAAGAATATGTTCACTCTTCGCATTGCAGCCAACCTAAATATATGTAAATCATTGCCATATTAATAACAATACTTTTGAAATGTTTTCTGAGAAAGAGATAATATTTGAAATTAATGTCATTTAAATATCATTGAAATGTGACTTAATTATATATAAATATATTTTTAATTCTAATGACTACCAACTGGATGCATGTTTTGAGTAATATTTGCATGCTATTTTGATTATATATTAATACGTATTTTAAAATTACACCGACGGAGTGTGTATTTTAGCACAGTAAGGAGTTTAAATGGAGTAGGGTAGCAGAAAACTAAAAGCTTTCACTTAAATTTCATTTAAGAATTTATATGATACAGTCTAACTGCAACCGCTGTACCGCGCCTTAGGTATCCGCGGGGAGGTGGGGATGGGAAGGCTAGTTACCGCCGTGAGCGATGACGGCAGAATGACAAAATGGAGCAACTGTTTCGCTCCCCGGTCTCGCCGCTCGCATACCTAAGGCGCAATATAGCGGTTGCGGTTCTTGTTCCTAATCAAACATCTTTTCTTAAATTTCATAATATATATTCTTCTTATAACTCATGCACATATTCTCACAATTACACTTTTTACTTTACACAACAATTTATCAAAATAAAACTATCACCCAAAACACTTCAACATATTCCCATAAAATCTGTACATAATCTGACCCTTCAAATAAATTACTATCCTCTATTGTTTTGCTGTTTTCAAAATTCGACACCTTTATTTTTAAACTACCATAAACTACAAACATAGACAAAATTCAAACCTCTAACAGCGGTTAGACTATAGATTATTATATCTAAATAAAAAAAATATTCAACACAGTATATATCACCTATGTAAAAAAAAAAAAAAATTGGTTCAGTTAAATTGTGTCGAATCAAAGGTGAAACAGAGAGGAGATTATTTTGTCTCACTGAATGACAAACATAATCATGTATTGATATCGTAATCGTAGTTTATTATTTATATACTAGTGGACCCGACAGACGTTGTCCTGCCTGTTATTTTTGCAGTATAGATAAATAACCTAGATACCGTCTGCAGCGCCATCTGCCGGGCTGATTTGTGAATCTAAACCATTCTCAGATCCCCTTTAACACACACAAAAAAAATCATTCAAATCGGTCCAGCCGTTTAGGAGGAGTTCAGTGACATACACACTCACAGAAGAATTATATATATAAAGATTTTCTACATGGAGGTTAGAGAGAAGGAGAACGAGCGCTACGTGCTAAAGCATTAGCCCGCCTGTCCCTGAAAATTTGTAGAATTTATAGTTCATTTTTCAGCGCTAACGTCGGTAAGTAGTATCTGTGAAGTTAGCTGTTTATGAGTACAAGTACATCTACTTGTACTCATAAACAGCTAACTTCACAGATACTATTTACTTAACTTCATCAAGTTAGTTGAATAATGTACAAATTTTCTACGCGGCATTGGTGAGAAAATAATCGTGCTCATCTTAGCGATCGCAGCGCCTCACTTAGTTTGTCAATATTTCTGGAGCACTATTTTCTACAGCGATCGTTGTGCTACTCTTACCTCCATGTTTTTTTTTGTACTTTGTTTTTGTAAGGATAAAGCAATTTTATCATAAGTTTGACTAAATATTTTAAATCATAGTATGGTAAACTTATCTGGAATATACCTTTTCATAAAATTACTTTAAAATGTTTTAAAAACATCCAAAATACGCAAATACAATTCATCATTCAATATGGTTCGCTCGGAAACTGAAATTTACGATGCAGTTGCAAATGGAGTGTATAAAAAGGTAATATTTATTTCAGTTCTTCTTTTGAGATTTTTTTTTTAAATTTTATTTAGTTAGCAAGTTAAAAATACACCTACAAAAAATAAAATGAATTGCGGTCGAATTTCGATCAATGGGCGACCACTGGTATGAAAAAATAGATTTAAGTACATAAATTAAACAAACCCGCTGGTTGTAACTTGTGTTTAGCAGATTAGACTAACTTGGAAAAATATTAAGGATATAGTTCTTAATATATACGAAACGATGTCCTTCCTGTTCTCGATGAAGTAAGATGATAAAATATCGGTTAAGATATAAGTCTATGATTGGGATTACATCGAGGTTTTATTATTCCCCTAAGATTAATAAATTGTCTCTGGACTATACGTATGTTTTGGTATCCGAGTGTTCATGCATTGGACACTTATTTATTTATAGCGGGCGTGAGAGCGGTATTCAATGACCGCCATTCAGTCAAGTGAGGTCAAGTATGTTATTTCTCGCAAGAATACTTCAGGGTACTTTTTGGGCTGGTTTAAAATACGGCGGGGTTGAAAAAAACAGCCTCCTTCTTATTTGATGAGACCTAATAAAGCAGTAACTTGCTGTTGAACGTTGTTCAAAAGCGAATTATATATAAGAGAACATATCTTACCGTCTTTTTATTAAAAAAGAAACACTGTACAGCTATATTTGGTTATCAGATATCGACTTTCTGTCTTGGATAATTTGTCTTAAGATGTGTCATGTGCTGTACTCTGTCTTCAGAAATGAAATGAGGATTAACGGCGCACGGCAAAGAACAGAATGACAACGCCTCATATAAGATTTTATTTAATTCTAATTTGAAGGTTTTTAAAGATGAAAAAAAAAAACTTTTTTACTCTTCATTTTATAACAAGATTTTACTTGACTCTAATTTGAAGTTTTTAAAGATGATAAAACGTTGTTATACTCTTTATTGTGGCATAACTTTTAACAGTTTAATATTAAAAAAATATGAACACAATAACGGTATTGTCTTGTGACATCCCTAGTTCGGAGATAGCCAAATAAAATTATATTTAATAAATTACAATTATTTATTTTAATAGTGTGGTTGGTACAGAATTTGTACAAAAGGTGTTCGTAGGTTTCACATACTGAAGTGGGTTTAAGACCAAGGTACTATCCTGGCTTTTGGTGGGAACACGAAGATACGCAGTGGCGGCGGTGAGGCCAGAGACAAAGTTGGACTGACTTAGTCCTGTAGACTTCAATGCCAAAGCTGGTACTTAGAGCCCTGGAACATCAAACAAGCCATTTCATGGACTGTCTGATATCCAGCCTGACACCTGAATCGCAGGGATAGTTAATTTATAATTGCATTAAGCAGCGATCAAGTTGAGGCAGCCGAGGCGAAATAAATACAGCAAAGCACAATTAACCAAAATACATTATACATTTAATAGTCTAGTGCAATGGATTTGCCACTTAAATATTGTTAAGACTATTTATTAAAATACAACATATGGATCAGTAATTACATCGCAATTATAAGCACTATATTAAACACATTACGCACATTTTGATTAGAAGTACTACATTATTATTATAAAAGGATTTAAAGTATTTTAAAGGTACAACGGTGGTTTAATTATTACAAGAGGCAGGTTGGATAGCTGATTCAAAATTTTACTAAATAGTAAAAAACACATTACAACTATTTATTATCCAGTGCGCGGCTTTGATTTTTTTTTGTAGTTATCACTATTGGATAAAACACTTTTTTACGGATTTTGCGCATAATTTATTTTATATACAATCATGACGTTTCGACTCCTTTACAGGAGACGTGATCACAGGATGACTGATCCATTATATTTTTTTAGATATATTTTTGGTTTGAGAATTCCCTCAACTTAAACCAATTAAGAATAATACTGAGAAAAAACATTATTTTAAATTACACTGTAATAAAAATATAAAATATAGAAATCAAAACAGGTAGTAACCTACTTAAAAGCTTTCCATGATTCCATGGTTTTATTTAAGTAAATAAAAACAAATAAAGATTTTTAACATTTATCTTTAAAAACAATAGATGCCGATATAGCCTGATAACTGGCATTTAAAACACCTTACCATGGTCAAAACGTACGCGCAACAACTGTTAAATATTGACTTTGTTTTGCCTTGTATTAATTTCTTTCTCCACTTCCTCTTAAATTATGCTCAAAATCAATATCAAGGGTGAGATTTCTATTTTATAGCAGCTATGCACATGCTCAGCGTAGTAAGAAAAGGATTGGCACTTTCGATATTCTCTTAGAACAAATCATATTAAATATGATTGTTATAATTGGGGCAAGAAAATAACATTATTCCTATCAGCAGGGAGACTATTTGGCTGAATATTATTTAGTCTCTTTACTTAGTTTGTCCAATTACTTTCAAAATAGGTTGTTTTATTTCATCTACTTAATATATTATTTAAATATTCACTACTTTTTTATTTATGCCATAAAACAATATTCAATTGTGACGGAAATATTAAATAAGTATATACACGAAATATGCAATTATTATCAGTAAAAAACTATAAAATAATTCTAAAAGCTTTTTCCAGTAGATAGGTCCTATGTCTGGATTTAAAAATATAAACATTTGACATATTGTACATATTATATACTACAGTGTAATGCAACGGCTACTGTTAGCTTGACGTAGTTAATTGGTGCAGCTTCTAAAAGGAAATTTGACATAACCGCATTGTAACCACGGTCTTTCAATAAACGAAAGCCCCTCTCTTATGTAAAAAAATGTATGATCGAAGTGCAGATTAACGAAACACTGATTAATTGCAGATTAACGCAGCATTCATTGGTGACAGTGACGATATTATAATGAGCAATAAAAAGTATTTTATATTAAGAAGAACAAAACAAAAGAAATGTGCTATACTACCCAGATTAACCTTTGATTTATCGTCTTTCTTCAAGTTGTGAAGTTTTTTTTTATTACCTTGGTATGGAGTGTATATTTTTCCTTATTAATTAATCACACAGTAATTACATATGTATATCATACTATCCGTAAGTGTACGGATATATAATTAAATAAGGAAAAAATCACAGGTTAAATTTATTTAATTTCGATAGTTTTATTGTTAGTAGCAACTATAAATTTTTCCTTTAATTCCATTTCTCCTGTCTTTTTGAAAGGAACGATGATCGATCTATTTTTTAATAATTTTTATAATGTTCGTTTAGAATATTCGATTTAATGAAAAAAGTGTATGTGTCAGCTCCAACGCACAATTTTATTTAACGATTATCTTTGAACGGGCTCAGAAAATAATAAAACAAAACTTCAAAATAAAAGTAAAAGTTACGTAACAAAAACGTTCCGTTATCATTCGATAACTAAATTTTACTCTTCATATATTGTTCGTACCGGGCGCCTTAGATGAAAATCAATTGTTAAAGAGTAAAGTAAAAAAAACAATTACTTATTTTATATTGTTTTGTAAATATCTCAATCATAGACGCTAACAAAAATGTTCAGCTAATAATCCGCCAGTTTTCTTTATCAATCGGTATATTTGAAAAGTTTGTTTACGAATATGTATTTTGCTACGGATACTGTCTATTCATCTTAAGTAAGTATAGTTTAATGATATATCAGTAGATGTCGCATTACATTATCACTCACTTTTGTCCAATGATAATTAATATGCTACCTACATCGTGCAGAGAATTCCTGAGCACTAGTTGTATTAAATTAAATATTAGGTAGTAAAATGCGTTCATGACAGATAATTATGGTTAATTATGACTTTGAGAGATACATTCGCAATAAACGCTTTTTATACGTCTAAGACTAGTTCTACTTTTAATTGAAGGCGAGGAGTTTTAATTGCTTTTGGTTCTATTAGATTGTGACTTTTTACTTATTTAATTTAAATGTTTTAAATGAAAATTTTGTTTTTGCAATATCCTTTATTTACATATATGAAATAAATTTTCCAAAGAAAAATACTGAAAAAACTCTGCTCACAAGTTATTCTCAGGTCGGATTTTCCAGCCTAAACGATTTTCTTGTATTTTTCTATTAAAATTTATCATATAAGATAGCATTGAACATGCAAAAAATAATAAATATCCTATCCCTTTATTTATATGTTAAAGAGGATTACCAGGATTGCTGTTTTTCTATAAATATGTTGTATTAACTCATAAATATGTCATATATTTATATTATAAAAATAATCATCGTAAACGTTAGAGTACTACATTCGATTAGAATAAATGAAGGGTGGATAACGATCTTCATAACATCTAAATAGACAGTAAAAAAGAAACTCTAACCCACAGTTGAGTCTTTAAATGTAGTAAAAAGGTTAAAAAGGTTTTTTCTAGTTTTTATACTAGATTCTAGGTTCCTAGGTTTTATAAAGACTGGCACTCTATGACTGCTACATTATAAAATAGAATAATTGACTCTTCTGTAATCATTTCATGTGTAAATAATACTTTGGCTGTGCAGGTTTATTCAAAAGCAAAAACTATAGATGGTACAGAAGGTTTGACTACTTTTCAATGCAAAATCAATTAGAAACTTTATAATCGTTTGTTTAAACAACCAAAACGTCTTCGTATTTTATTGAAATATTTGTATTTTAACTTCAAAATTTAATTAAACGCGGAATAATCAAAGGCTCAATGTTGAAACAGTTGTCAAAAAAACCAGGATGTTATTCACTAAGTGTATACTCGAATCAGGATATGAGACTGTCATTTAGTTACTTTTTTATATTAATTTCTTGTAAATATCATGTACGTAATAAACGTATACAAGTATTCGTCACACGAGTATAACGTATACTAGATTACTGAAAATCAATTGAGTATTCCATGTTCACTTGCACCGCCAGCGGTCGAAAGTCCGGTCCGGCGACCTCGGACGGATGATCCGGAAATAAACCTGACCGCGATCCGTCTGCCCGGATTTTACATGACAATCTCTGACGTCCCAAGTAATGACGTTGAAGAAATTCGTTTTGTATGGAACATAATGTTGTTTTGTCACACTAATAGAGATAGGCGACCCCGGATGTCTCCGCGTAAATAACAGCAATCAATTCTTGGAAAAAGTAGGTACGTTGTGTTTCTGTCAGTCAGTTGGGTTGTTTGAGCTTAAAGATGTAGAAGGGTGTCTGCCCATTCTGAATTAATTTCTTTCTAAGAGCAAGGAAAGGTCTGTTAAATCCTGTTTTATACAAAAATATATCTAAGGTATCATACCATATTTTATTTAAATAGCACAAGTCTGCTTACAGATATTAGGCGTGGCTAGCTTGACAATAATGTGTTAAGTTTTAAAAATACTTTAAGTGCTGGTTGGTTTCTATTTAATTAAGTATTAAATATTTTTTAGTAAAGTGTCTACTTTTCTTACATAAACAAAGATAAATACAATCATTAACGAACTTATTTTAAAGTACATATTAAAATATTGAGTTTTTAATGGAAAAGCAATAACAGTATTATTCACTTGTTCCCAGCTGCTTTTAACTTAAGCTCCTGTTTGGTGTAACTAAGCCAACTGTAATCAAACCATTTTTAATTCTCACTGAGCTTTGGATTTAGATGTTGGTTAATTCGCGTTTTCTGCAACCGCTTTGCACGAATTCAATCACATTTCAATTTCCCGTTAAATCAATTTGGTTTAATGAAATAGTTCGTTTTCTCGTTGGATGATAATAACGAGTATAATTATATAAAATGTCAGAGTAGCGTAGTTCATTCTTGATTGATGTTTCAAAAGAAAAGTCATAACATGACACCTTTTGTAAAAAGCGTTGTTTTAATCGTACTTACCCTCTTTATAGTCCATATATAATTATTACTAGAATCCATAATAAAAAGCATATCTAATCAGCTTTCCAGAATAATTTGATTATTAATGTCTTCGAAGAATGAATTTGGAAGAATTATATTGAACGGATATATAAACATTTGTAAACAAGAAAAGCAATTTAGATAAGAAAGTGAATTTTGAATAATCTGTTCAAACGGTAACATTATAATAATCTTACCGAAATAGATGCTTTCTTGGATTTTTGTGTAGTTCCATCTTTTATTATGCCCCGCAATAAAAGATTTTATTATGTTTATTTCAAAACTTTAATCCAAAACAAGTCATTCGTTACCATTAGGGTTATTTCCTCCCTTCTGTTATGCGAAAAACCTGTATAAAACCGCGCTCGTAATTCCAATTTGTGCTTTTTCATTACCAACGAAATAGCGTGCGAGCTTTATTGATGCACCTGTTTTATTACCCGTAAACATTAAACTATATGGATACGCATAAAAAGTATTTTACATATCCATCGTATCCCTGAATGTAATATTGATGGCTTAAAAAAGGACGATCTGATTTTAAACGGCTATTTGTTTTGTATTACGTTATACGACGCACCGGTCGCAAAATTACACGCTACTCCAATCGCAAATATTTTTATTGTGAATTCACATGAGGAAAATTGAGCCCGTTCATTTTTGCAAGCAAATGTAGGGCTCGTGATTTTTTAGCACCGCAATATGAGAAACATGCCGACACAGTACGATAGAAGTGTCGGTGCGCATTACGTAAAACAAATGAAGTGTCAGATTCAATGTGGATGTTAGATAAAATGCCTTTATGCGATCGTTCCATCCTACCTTTTGCTAATTTGTACGTAAATACGAAAAATATATTTTGGCTATAAAATTTAAGACTTTTTTACATAAATTCCCAACGGAATGTAATACGCAATTCTATCGTGTCATGTTTCGCTGGAAAACCCTTTTTACCGATTTTATCTTTTTGAAAAATATATAGCATTGAAGTATAAAATTGCCCTTTCGTTTCATCACAGGTCACAATAAATTTATTCCATTTCTGTAACGGGATAACAAGATCCAGCATGGTTCAACTTTATCGCGCTGTTTTCTATAGATAAGTCAAATTTCAAGGCACCGTCAAGTTTTTTAGTTTAACTTATTTTCTACAAATGAGAAAATGTTATGACGATAGATATATCAAATCATGCTGCTTATTCCGTGATAGATTTTTATACAGGGTTAGTCAAAAATACCGGAACACCTAAATAACTCTAGAACCGTAAACATTTTCAAAAAAAAATTAAACAAAAGTGTCTTAGGTGTAAACAAGCGATCGTTAAAAACATTTTGAAAATACAGGTGCTCATTTTATTATGGAAACAGGGTAACCAGTCATTATTAAATACAACACCCTGTTTATTTTTCCATTTTTCGATTCTTGGATTAATTTTAAATATTTTATGTCAAAACTATTTTTTTTTTATAAAACGTACCATTTTTGAGTCATAAACAATAAAATCAAACTTCTATCTTTAAGCCTTCTTTATTTGTGATTTTCAAATTAATTTATCCTTTGACTAAAATAAACGAGTATGTATGAAGTTCAGGAGTTTGATTAATATTCATGGTCACTTCGCTATACGTCGGATAAGGATATGGATAAGTCGATTTTTTTAATTAATTTAATGAGATTAGGTCTCTTTTTGCTAAAAAACTAGTCATGATCACATGATCACATCGGCCTCTGTTCTATAGATAAGTCGAGCTAGTAAGATTAGCCAATTCTTACGACCTGTCAAACGTATTATACCTGTCAAACGTATTATACCCGTCTAAGAAGCTAGTGTTTACAAAATTAATTGTGAGTGTGTTCTCTCCTATGTCGGAAAAAACAAAGATAAGGACGCACGTAAATTATAGAAATCACAGCCGGAGGATCGAAAAAAAACCAAAAATTATATTATAAATTTAATTTAAACTAAAACTTATTACAATAATTTCTTAGGCTAGTTGAGTCTATCGATGCCAGATAAGAAGTGAAGTCTTATAAAATTTTGTGGGAGCGCGGCGGTGTTGTGTGTACTGTCAATTGCAGCGTCAGCAGCGATCAGGTTGCGTGTGGGAGCGCGGCGGTGTCGTGCGAACCGTCAATTGCAGCGTCAGCGATCAGGTTGCGTCCGGCCGGCGCCGTCGGTCGGTAATGATTACTATGACACCTCCCCCCTCAGTTCGGCACCTATTTTCGAACCTTGAGATGAGAAAATAGTGACGGATGCTGTATCTGTGTCTCGGAGGTTCCCAGGTTTGACGGTCAGGTCACTTCAGTGCAGACTGTGTAATTACTTTCTGCTGAGCATCATGTAATTTTCTTTAGTCGATGGAGTTGAGATAAATATGTGATTCATCTCCAGGTGGGGGTTTCATGTCATAAGTGGGCTTCATTATTTTTAAGGGTTGACCTCCGAATTATTCATTGGAGATGGTAATAGTAAATTCGGGCGTGTGCAGGGAGCAGCTCGCAGGGATGGTTGCCAGGTAAGTGCCGTTGAGGACGTCGTAATCTTCTCTACTGCATACAGTGTGTATTCTTGTAACATTGGGAAAGGATATCACGTAATTTTTTTTTTATTTAATTTTTTGCATTCACAATGCAATATTTCTATAAGATATAAAATACGTGTGTAAAAAACAACCACGCCTCCGAGCCCTCAGATGGGATTCGAACCCACGACCTTTCGCAATCCGGGCGACTGCTCTGACCGCTGAGCTACCGAGACGCTGGCAAACGTGTCGAATTTTACAAACGTATTCCAACTTCTACTATGAGCTAGTATCGTTCCACCAATGTTGAACGCTAACTACCTTCAACATTGAAAGTAATATTTTTACAAATATTAAACAATCAATTAAGATGGAACCAGCTATAATTATGTTTTTTTTATTTAATTTTTTGCACACGTATTTTATATCTTATAGAAATATTGCATTGTGAATGCAAAAAATTAAATAAAAAAAAAACATAATTATAGCTGGTTCCATCTTAATTGATTGTTTAATATTTGTAAAAATATTACTTTCAATGTTGAAGGTAGTTAGCGTTCAACATTGGTGGAACGATACTAGCTCATAGTAGAAGTTGGAATACGTTTGTAAAATTCGACACGTTTGCCAGCGTCTCGGTAGCTCAGCGGTCAGAGCAGTCGCCCGGATTGCGAAAGGTCGTGGGTTCGAATCCCATCTGAGGGCTCGGAGGCGTGGTTGTTTTTTACACACGTATTTTATATCTTATAGAAATATTGCATTGTGAATGCAAAAAATTAAATAAAAAAAAACATAATTATAGCTGGTTCCATCTTAATTGATTGTTTAATATTTGCAAAAAATATTACTTTCAATGTTGAAGGTAGTTAGCGTTCAACATTGGTGGAACGATACTAGCTCATAGTAGAAGTTGGAATACGTTTGTAAAATTCGACACGTTTGCCAGCGTCTCGGTAGCTCAGCGGTCAGAGCAGTCGCCCGGATTGCGAAAGGTCGTGGGTTCGAATCCCATCTGAGGGCTCGGAGGTGTGGTTGTTTTTTACACACGTATTTTATATCTTATAGAAATATTGCATTGTGAATGCAAAAAATTAAATAAAAAAACATAATTATAGCTGGTTCCATCTTAATTGATTGTTTAATATTTGTAAAAATATTACTTTCAATGTTGAAGGTAGTTAGCGTTCAACATTGGTGGAACGATACTAGCTCATAGTAGAAGTTGGAATACGTTTGTAAAATTCGACACGTTTGCCAGCGTCTCGGTAGCTCAGCGGTCAGAGCAGTCGCCCGGATTGCGAAAGGTCGTGGGTTCGAATCCCATCTGAGGGCTCGGAGGCGTGGTTGTTTTTTACACACGTATTTTATATCTTATAGAAATATTGCATTGTGAATGCAAAAAATTAAATAAAAAAACATAATTATAGCTGGTTCCATCTTAATTGATTGTTTAATATTTGTAAAAATATTACTTTCAATGTTGAAGGTAGTTAGCGTTCAACATTGGTGGAACGATACTAGCTCATAGTAGAAGTTGGAATACGTTTGTAAAATTCGACACGTTTGCCAGCGTCTCGGTAGCTCAGCGGTCAGAGCAGTCGCCCGGATTGCGAAAGGTCGTGGGTTCGAATCCAATCTGAGGGCTCGGAGGCGTGGTTGTTTTTTACACACGTATTTTATATCTGATATCACGTAATGTTTCTCGTCGAGATTTTCCATGGCTATCTTTAATAGGGATACGGTGGCGATCTTGCATGACCTATCAATGTTCTGGTGAATTATAAGATTTTGTATGCAGTCGTGTGTTTGGTGAAGTTGGTCTATCTCCTCTCGCAGATGTACCAGTTGCTATACTTCGGGCATTCAGCCTCTATGTACACGTAACTATTTCTGTTGGTTGCTATGAAAGGATAAGGAGGGACAAGAACCTGCATATTCTTATTAACTCTACTAAAACATCATCAATATTCTCAGTAATAATAACAAGATGCTGGGCGAATTTAGCATACTTAGCGTGTTATTAATTTTAGCTTGATTTTCAACTAATTTATTTATTACATTAGAATGCTGGACCATCCATTCTTTACTGAGACTAACGTGATTGTTAAACTCTTCTACTAATTCATTATTATTTTTCTGAAGGATTTTTTCATATTTCACAGCATCTGAACTATTGAAATTTCCTGTTATACTTTTTATTATTTACCCCATTCCGTCGATGAGACCTCTCTTTGTCCGACGCGGTTTTAAAGTATCTAAGTGATCTTCAATAATTTGGAAAATAAGTAACCTATCTGTAGTTCGTAGAGTACGTAAGTATCCTTATTAAAATTAATGTTAAAATCTAAGATTTGATCTTTCAATTGATATATCTTATTATCTATATCTTTAAGGTGAGTACGTAAGTATCGTTACTAAACCTAATTTTAAAATCTATCACGTCTTATCTCCTGAGTCATCCCTTGGGATATTATCAAAGGAGTAGTCAAGACCAGTAGCACCCTGTAACATTTGGGCACTTTTTGGTACTCTCTTAAGACGGGCCCGCGTCTTCGCGAAGTATAAATGTGTATGGGTAAGTCGGCTAGTACCGTATCATGACTATACCTAGGTGCTATCTTTTGACGAACTGCAAGAGGGTTCTTAACAAAGATGCGTTGATGAGGCTGATACTCTACTTCCGACTCACGGTGCTTGTTAAAATTGGTTATAATATTAGTGCGCGTAGCAAAGGTTGATTCATTTATTCTATCGTAAACCAGTTTCATCTGGTCCCTGTGATTCTGTATATATTGTTGCATAAAATGTTTGGTTAAATCTATATCGAGAGGATCGCGTGGATCAAAATGTCCTGTAATAATATCATACGGTCTACATTTAGTGAAGCTATGGACTGAGCTCTTATAGGCCAGGATAGCATAGGGTATAAGATGAACTATATCTTCATTTTTATGTTTTAACTTAAGAATTCTAATATGTTCCAATAATGTGGAGTGAAATCTTTCTACTATGCCGTTGTCGTTTGGAGAGTGAGGTAAGGTTCTATGATGGGTAATCTTGTGAAGATTGATAAACTCGTTAAAGAGTCGGTTCGTGAATTCCGTGCCATTATCTGAAACTATAGTTAGAGGTAAGCCGTGGTGAGTACAAAATTTTAAAAGTGATTGTAAGATGCTAATGGCTGTACCATCGCGAATATGGTATGCTTGAGCATATTTGGAAAACACATCTACAATAGTTAAATATTTTTCACTTTGGATGCTAAGTAAATCGATGTGTATGGTCTCAAACGGTTTGGTAGCAGGAGGAACCACGTTAAACTGAGGTTTAATTGGATGGCGATCGTACTTTGCTTGTCCGCAAATAGTACAGTTATTAATGAATTTTGTGATCTCGTCCTTCATTTTAGGCCAATAATAGCGACGAGAGAGAGCTAGGTAACATTCATTAATACCACGGTGGTTTGTTTTGCCATCGTGATATTGTTGTATTATCTCTTGCTGCTTAAGATATTCTTTTACGTTCTCAATTTCGGTTTTAGCTAAAACTAGATTCATCGCGGAGCTTTTGAATTTGTCCTGAATAATTGGTATAATATCGTACATAGCTAATGGAGGGTTGATTAATAGGGCTGTTTTTACCTTGGGGTTAACAAATTCTTTGATGAGATTTACAATATCGTTTTCTAAACTTGATTGAGATACTTGTACCACGGTTCTTGTATGAGTGTCAAATGGTTTGGATGCTGCGGGCGTTTCTTAATATCACCGACCACGGATATGACTATCTGTTTGTGAAACTTATTCAACGGTTCATCTACAATCGGGATTTCAAGTATAGGGTTTTCCCTACTCGTATGTGCGGATACTGTTGACGAATTAGATATGGATGGAGGTCGTTCGGAAGCGTTGACGGCCATTGAATCAGTTTCCTCGTTATGTATTTCTATACGCGAGAGAGCATCTGCATTACTATTAGATTGACCTTTCCTGTAAACTACAGTAAAATCGTACTCGGATAGTTTGAGTCTCCATCTAGTCAGACGAGAGTTAGGTTCCTTAAGGTTCATAATCCATTGCAATGGTTTATGATCCGTAACGATTTTAAACTTTCGTCCAAATAGATAAGGCCTAAAGTATTTAGTGGCCCATACTATCGCAAGCAGTTCCTTCTCGATGGTACTGTAGTTTATCTCGCTTTCGTTAAGAGTACGTGATGCATAACAAACAGGTTTATCTGCACCTAAGGAGCCCTGAGATAATATCGC
Organism: Calamotropha paludella; assembly: GCA_927399485.1. Taxonomy (NCBI): domain Eukaryota; kingdom Metazoa; phylum Arthropoda; class Insecta; order Lepidoptera; family Crambidae; genus Calamotropha; species Calamotropha paludella. The sequence continues at coordinate 10,896,650 of OV656815.1, read as the reverse complement.
GCCTAAAGTTACGTTTGAAGCATCCGTAGGTAAGATGAAATCACGAGAAAAATCTGGATATTGCAATATAGGATCGTTTGTTAAAAGCTGTTTGCACTTTTCGAAGCAACTAGTGTAATCTGCGTTGATGACAGCTTTCCTGCCTTTCTTAAGACATTGCGTAAGAGGTTTCGTAATACGCGCGAAGTCAGGTATAAATTTCCTATAGTAGCCAAGGAGACCTAGAAACTGTTTGATTTCCTTAGGTGTCCTTGGAATGGGGTATTTTCGGATGACCTCAATTTTGTCAGGGTTCGGTTTGATGCCGTCCCTAGTGATGATGTGTCCAAGGTAAGCAGTTTCTAATTTGAGGAATTCGGATTTGTCCAATTGGACTTTGAAATTGGAATCACGTAATCTTGAGAAGACCTTTTCAAGATTGACCATGTGCTCCTGGAGACTGGTGCTGAAGACTACTATGTCATCGACGTATACCATGCAGACAGTGTTCTGCAGGTCCCTAAGAACATTATCCATTACTCGTTGGAAGGTGGACGGTGAATTCTTCAAACCCATGGGCATACGTAAAAATTCGTAGTGGCCGTTCTCCACATTAAATGCAGTTTTGTGAATGTCTTCTAGATGCATCTCGACCTGGTAGAAACCACTTGCAAGGTCAAGGGTTGAGAAGTATTGGCAGTTGCCTAATTTATCAAGGACATCATTAATGTTCGGGATAGGATATTTATCATCCAACGTTTTTTCGTTTACTTTACGGAAGTCGATAACTAAGCGCCATTTAGGTTTCCCAGAGGCGTCCACTTTTTTAGGGACTATCCATATTGGGGAGCTCCAAGCGGAGTCTGAAGGGCGAATGATACCTTGGGCCAACATCTTATTTATTTGATCCCTGACTTCGTTCCTATGAATGTAAGGGTACCGATAGCTTTTCGTATGGACCGGCATCTCGTCTGTTGTCCTAATTCGATGTTTTATTTTATTTGTGAAGGTCAAAGCTTCCCCATCAATATAAAATATATCGGCATATTTCGCGCAGAGTGTCTCTAGGTTAACGCGTTCCTCTGGATTTAAGTGATCTGTCCGTAGTCGGGAAAGCACGTCCGTAACACGGCTACACGGTGTCGTAGCATTTTCGTAACGCGGTTCAATGTTCGTAGGGCAAGAATCATAAGAGTGCTCCGTAGCACAGTTAAAGTTCGTAGAATTTAAGTGACGAGCGCTATTATCCGTAGTATGGGAGTGACGTAATCGTTCTGTAGCGCACATAAGATTCGTAGCACTTAGCTCGGTACGTAGGCACTCGATATTATAGGCTTCCGCCTGAACAGCGCGGTCCATAGAAAATATTACGTTATGCGGAGTGGGATTCGTTATCTCAAGAATTCCACGGCTATTTTTAACTGTAGTTATGCACTCATTTATAATACAATTAGATAAAGATTGCTGTCTTATATAAGCGTCGCCATCGTGTAAGTTAATTGGGATTCTGATTAATTTACTAGAATTCGCGGGGATAACATCTTCATACAGATTGACGTTCCTGGAATTGTACATAGAAATTATGTTAACTGAGTTACGCGTAATTAACTGCTTGTCCTTGAGATCGATTTTGGCCTCCCAATTTTCTAACAGATCTAAACCTATTAGCCCATCGAAATAATTGTGGAACTTGTACACATACATTTTTATATAATTATTTTCCTGGAATTCGTTAAAACACGGGATAGTAATAGAGTGACTATTACGTGTAGTGGCGTGAACGTTAGTAACTTCGAATGGATCAAAGTTCAATGGAATATTGCTATAAAATGTAGATACAGCTTCGGGGCTGAGAAACGACTGATTTGCTCCCGTATCGATCAAAAGTTTCAAGGGTGGCTCCGAAATTTTTATATATGGAAGTTGTCTTTGATGTTGAATATTTAATTCTATTTTACATTGTGTGATAGTTTGCGGTTCGGAAAATCCTGCTCCTAAGCAGTGCTAGGAGACGGTTCCGCCTCATTGTAGGGAACTGGGGCCGTCTCGTAAGATGGTTCTTGCGATAGTTCGTTAGGCATGTAATATACGGGTTCAAGTTCACAATTTTCGGGGTGATTTACTAAATTATAATCTGCGGATTCATTATAATTGTAAAAATCAGGTTGATAATAATAATTATCATAGTAATTAGAGAATTCGTTCACGTTCATCTCCCTACTTTTAAAATAGTTCGACGGCGGTGGGTTTCCGTACTTACGCCAATCATGACCAGATAGCTGACCGAAAGATGGTTTTTCCTTTACCGCGTAGTGACTAACGCCACTCATAGGCTTAGGGCCTTGGTAAGGTTCGTTATTTCGCGGCGGCATTTGAAACCTATTTTGGTATGCATTATACTTTGAAGGCGGTGCGCGGAATATCTGTTGCGTGCGCGACGGCATACCTATGGGCCTATATGAGATGGGATAATTTGGTTGATTGAAAAAATTCGGTCTAGCTGGATGCTGTGTATATATGAAATTAGACGCAGGTGGCGCCTGTACAGGGGAATTAAATGGTTTAAAAGCAGGCAAAGCCGGGGCTAGCTGTAATGGTTTTACTGGATGTGTGGTCTGTCTTTTATCTATAGTATCATTACGGTTTTGAAGGTACATCACATTCAATTCCTCTTGTACAAATTGAAGAGCCTTTTCAGCACTATCAGGACGCATGGATCTTATGCGGGACCCTAAGGGCTCTTTTAATCCGCGGACAAATGATTGCATAGTCAATTTCTTATAGAGATCGCGTTTGGCCTCGATTGTAGTTGGAATATTCTCATGCAGGGTGACATAAGTCATGATGGTGCTGAATAAATTAGTACAATGGTCATAGAACTCTTGTGGTGAACTGTTTCCCTGAGAAGCTAACATTAAGTCGTTATATAGAGCGGTCTCATCTCTTTGGTCGGAAAAGTTGTTAATTAGAGCAAGTTTAATACTATTCCAATCTTCAGGATGCCGTTCGAGTTGATTATTCGTGCGGCTGGTCCAGTAATCTTATTGAGGATACCATTCACGAGACAGAGGTTTGCTAATGCATTGGCCGGGTTTTGTTGAATATATTCGGCCTCGATTTGATCGCATAAGTGGATAAATCTGGGTAAAACATGTGAATTCCCGTCAAAATCGGGTACTAGACGTAAGGCCTTGAAAATAGATTCTACATCTGCCATTTTAATAACTGGACTCACAGAATCGTCTAAGCTAAGCAATGAATTATCTAAATCTATACTTATATCCCTATTAGCGTCTAAATCTAACCTGCGGTCTCGTCTGGATCGACTAGCCCCACTAGGGATAGCTTGCCTTTGATAAAAAATTGTGACTAACTACTAGAACTAATTATGGGATAAGAAGGAAGCAACACAGAAACAATTTCAGCGTACTTACATTAATTGCATTCTGGTAATTTTCGGGATCGATGTCTTGATTCCTCCTCCAGCTGGGACTCCAGGTTCTTCTTTCAGGATACCCAAGGACGCGATCGCGATCGCTCGCGGCGGTATAGCGATTCACGGAAATTCGATTTGAGAATAGCCTAGTGAATCTATACTCAAGGCGGCTTGAGTATCCTACCGACTGCGCCAATTATAGAAATCACAGCCGGAGGATCGAAAAAAAACCAAAAATTATATTATAAATTTAATTTAAACTAAAACTTATTACAATAATTTCTTAGGCTAGTTGACTCTATCGATGCCAGATAAGAAGTGAAGTCTTATAAAATTTTGTGGGAGCGCGGCGGTGTTGTGCGTACTGTCAATTGCAGCGTCAGCAGCGATCAGGTTGCGTGTGGGAGCGCGGCGGTGTCGTGCGAACCGTCAATTGCAGCGTCAGCGATCAGGTTGCGTCCGGCCGGCGCCGTCGGTCGGTAATGATTACTATGACACGTAAAATAACATGTGGCCGATACAAAACGTGCTAATAAGCCTGCAGTGGGTGAGAATGATTTTGAAAGGCCAAACCACGGTGGTATATCTTTTCCTCGATAGTCGTTTGTCGACTACAAAAGTGTATAAGTTGTTCACCATTCCCTGTAACTTGAACCATTATGGATAATGTAGCCAAATAGCTTAACACTGATTTGCATTTGGGTAATTATATATATAATCAGTAAATGAGTTAACATTTACACTCTGAGAGAGTAACGGCCTATACAATTGTGACGACGTAATAGGAGCATTCACACTTGGCGAAGATCAAGAGCAAAATGTGTTGCCAGCATCGAGCGCTCGTCCTATGCCATGAGATATCGAGGTGGAGGTAGTCTAACGAGCGTCTCACGGATTTTACGTCGCTACGACACATTTAGCCAAGATATAACAAAATTTTAGCAATGTCATATATATGTTCATGAATTATTAATTACTTTACAATTTATATAATTGATTACTTTATACTTAGTTTCAGAGATGCTATTTTAAATCTCTAATAGAAAACCACACGCAATTGTTATATACTAATTTGTGTTAAAATTGTTTTCCTAATTTTTCACTCCGTAAACGAATTTCTACCAACTTTTATATAATAATAACACAGTTAAACTTTGAATGTTACTTAAAAGGGCTATCGTCGTTGTTTTACGTAAAGTATAATGTAAAAATATGACCAAACGCAGCAGAAAGCATGGTAATAAGAGAAGATCAAACACATCAAGATTATGATGTTGATCATAGATTTTATGTGGCTACGTCTAGACTGAAATATTTTCGGTTGATCTGAAATTTATTCAAAAAAGGAGATCAGTGTTAAAGAATCGTTTGGAAATTTTACAAACATTTTAACGCCTTGTTTACTTTGATATATCTGATGACTGAGTGTCTAAAGATATAATCAAGACAGACAGAAACGGCAATAGCGAAACGTAAAAAACAATAAGTATAAAATTAATTTAACGCAATATCCATTCCACTTTTCATAAAGTAGTGTTTCAGTCTGTGTAACTGGGATTGACGAGGTGAAAGAGGGAGAACCGATCCCGCGAAGCAATTTGGTCGTTATTCTTGAGAAGGAATATGATGTGAAAATATGGTGACGCGTAAGATATTGTCCAATTATTGTGTTCATTCGCCAATAAAAAGAAAATTACATTTGAAAACTATTAAATTGTTATTATAGTTATTATCTTGACTATTAATATTTTTTTATTTTTTCGATAAGAATTAAACATTCTGTTTCATATCCATTTCAGACTTTTTTTAATGATAATGATATTAGCATGTATGGGGGCCAATCTCGCGGTGTAGATACTTTTTGGTATAATATCAAACGCAGGGTTATTTATAAAAAATATCGAATGTTTACAAATAAATATATTTTCGTGGGTTTGCAATATACCGATGTTGTTATCTTTAGGGTCATGCATTCACTGACGAATACTTTTTTTCTCAGTAATATCAGCATAGCCGAAACAAAGTTATATTCAATCATTGCAGTATTTTGCAAGCAAAAAAACTAACGATTAATATTGTTAACTTACAGGCTAAGACTTGTATTAGTTTACATCCTTTAATGTATATGTTATAATGTACTAAACAATATGTAAAATGACACATAAACAAAATAATTTTAGCCACACACGTCACTTGACCCTTTTTTCCAGCTATTAATATTACAAAGTAGCAAAAGCTATTCACAATTGATGTTGTAGACGGTTATAATTTTTGTGGCTATTGGTGAATTTTGATTCAAAACAGTGTCTTTAAACAGACAGTGTAATCTGTTTTTTACAACACCAATTAGTCTTTCAACTGTATCACAAATTGCTTTTAATGCCAGAATACGCCTAGTGCTCTGGTGTCTTTTGTCCCACACGTTGAACCAGCTCTCTCTACACGTATGGCACAGCAGCAGTCACGTCATTTAAATTGCTACTAACAAAAACATTTATCTGCTGCTGTCACAGGCAGCAACCAATGTTGTCAGTCAGGAAGTTCTATGGATATTTACAAATCGAAAGCTCATTACAAGTCGATGTATATTTATCAGTAGATAAATAATTTATTACAACATTGTGAGAACAGGTTAAAATGATTTTCCTTTGATAAAAGCCAGTTGATTCGGTATATATCGAAATCGACAGACAATAATTTGTAAATTGTATTTCTCAAAAAGCTTTCATATACTATTCGAAACAAGTATTCTCCATACCTTGCAATAACTTTTATGTACAATATTCCCTTCTGAACTGATTTTGATAAATGTATGCCTCTACGACGTTACTTCGGTATGATTAATGATGTCTAGAAAAGCACTATTCTTGCTTTGCAATTCGCCGTCAAAGGTTTTTGTGTATGAAGAAGCAAGGTTGGCTGGTCCATTGCAGTAATGATCATTTAAATTTTTTTAAACAAATGAAAAAAAAATGTATTTTATCGAGGAGGTTATAGCGCAGTGCTTAGTGCGCTTAGTATGCAATTAAGAATTTTAATTAGCTTTAAAAAATAGATCTTTGGGTGGTTATCCAAAAACTTCCCAAAAGCTCCGTCGTATTTCAAATGCACCCTTTATTGGTAAAAGTTACAATCTACTGTAAAGCTGAAAATCGATTATTCTAAATTGATTGATTCAGATCGAGCATCCCTATTTTAACTATTCCCGAATATATCATTAATATACTCTTGCAACAGTTCACTTTTTCGCATTTCTTTTTTGGTCAATTTTGCTTTCCTGGTTTTGGTCAATATTTATACGTATCGCTCAAAAAATTTTGGATCTCAGTTCTGTATATCCCGAGTGCCACAAAATTCATTTACATTTCGTTTAAAACCTACGTAAATTGACGTTTGTTTTTCGTTTATTTGTTTCGATAACATTGGTCATGAGAATTGGCTATTCGAAATTCGGGAAATATCAATGTGAATTGGAATTTCAATTCTTTTTTTTATTACAAAACCAATTTTAATTGTTGGATTGTGATAAATCTACCTTTCCTGATGTAGTTACTACATTCATAATCAGGGCAAACTCTTCAATAATATAAATATTTATAATGTTTTAACTTTAAATACAAGCGATGGACTAAATACAGACTGAAAAAATGTATTAAATAGCTCACATGAGTCCTCTGCGCCATGATACTTACTTAATTAAAGGTTTTACGGCTCTAAAATGCATATTGACAAAAACTATAATATTATAATATTTTATTTTAGGCCAGTATTAACTTTTTTTGTTTTTTTTATAACACTTGTTAGATAAAGTTTTAAATAAAAGATAAGTAGCACTATAGGTGTTGGTCGAAACTATCCAGTCTTATTAGTGGAAATACGAGAGAATGGGTGTTAATTTATTGTACTATGTGTACGTACATGTGACTTTGTAAGTACATGTGTATACTGATTTGAGCAATATTTTTTTAGAGTAATAAAATATATATATATATTTTTTTAAATTAATGAGTTTTATTTGCTTTATCAGCTGGTTAATGGTAAAATTTCTCAGCAGGTAAATGGTAAATTCAAATCTTACTGAATTGTATCTTAAATTAATCATATTTTTTCAAATCTTTTCTTAAATTGATTTTTACGTGATATGAATGAAAATCAGAATCCAATATGTATTCATCGTAGCAAACCGTTAGTTCTCTCTACTAATATCATTAATTTTAAATATCATGGGATGTGTTCTTACAGTCTTTAAACAATACGTATATAATGCGGACTAGAGTTTACTATTGAATTATGTATTATGAATATCTGTAATCTGCGTAATCGAAACTTCAAAATATTGATGTTATGAGAGAGCACTGTCTGTTATTAATTTATACAATTGAAATAAGTCTAAAAAACACTGGATTATATAATAAATTACGACATAATAGTATTTCACTTTACTTAAAATGCTAAACTTAGTTTAAAAGAAACAAGTTTATACGAAAATTGCTTTGTTTGAATATGTATGACTAGACAGTTGTATTATCGAACTAGTGAAACTTTCTCATACCAATTCTTCTAACGGTATAGTCCAAAAATAAATATGACGGTAGATCAACAATATTAGGAGTTCAGCATCGTTAGTTCGTTAACGTAACTTTTTTGCTTGTTCATTTGAAAAGAAAAATATATTCTTTGTGTTATTTCATAAAAATTACCGACAATATAAAATAAATGCATGTTGAAGCAACATAACGCTTAAAAAGAAAACGATGTTAGGACCTTTATCCTCTGAATGTTCGAAAAATAATTACACAAACAATGACGGGACAATTCATGGCACATCAATCAACTCCGAACAAGATGATATATCGCCTATCATAGTCAAAGCTGCGTTGCAGAAGATACGTTCAACAAACAAACTACACTTGTATAACAGGAATATAAAGTTTGGCTTATCAATCTTTGGAGAGACAAGAGCCATAACTAAAGCTGACAAGGACGAATTGAGTCGGAGTGAAACTTGTAAAAGTGACCGATAGACAGGCAATTCAAGTAAAATTTGAAAAGATACGCAGTACTTGGTAGTAATTAGATTACCGGAGATTTTTATTGATGAATTGCTTTTACCGACAAATTTATTTCTTTTATGGAGATGTCAATCACGATAATGTTCCTTATGTATTTCCAAGATTTGATACCGAAAAATACTTAAGATTTATTATGTAAATTATTTTCTCTTGTCATTCTTGGTAAAAACAAAGTCTTATTGATATTTTTTCTTCGCTTTAGTAAATAAATATCTGTTTTCCTCAGTCTAAGCAGTTTTACGTGGAAAAGAAATTGGACCGTAAGCAACACGGTATGAAAACTGTATAATAAAGATATTGATAATTTTTTTTTTAGAAATCGAATATTCTAATGTCACTCATTCGCCATCGTCAAAGCAGTTTTATACTTTCGTGTCCTCACATGAGTTTTAATACCAAAAGAAGTATATTGATCAGGTTGGTAACTCGTCGCTCCATTAGGCTAATAGCCGACCAGTGAGACGGCAAACGGAGATTAAGCTATGCTCAGTCATCGCTTTCGTTACGCTATTAATTGATAAGTAGAGCTGAATAGGAGCGCTTTGAAAGCGCTTTTTAAGTTGATTGGTTTTAAATCTGCAGCAGAAAGGGTTGGCTGTTTTTGATATAAATAAAATGGATTATTTTAACAGACTCACTTTATTTAATTAGTTTAAGCTGAGGTTTTAAGAAGAAACCCATCTGCGTAGTTAGTAGGCTGCAGTTATTTAAGAAAATTATGTACATCTTCTTTAAATATTGATTGTTAAGTTTATCTTTTTATCTTATATCTTTTTTATCTTTTTTAACATTTTGTTTAATACATGTTTTTCATAGTACCTTTCATAGTATTAGTAGTTCATAGTACAGACTCACTTTTTTTTTATATATATATTGAGCTACTGAACAAAACAACTGCTTCCGCATTTTTATTTACTTACAACAAGACAGTTTTTATGAAATAATTGTATTGGGTTGTATATTATCCTCTAGGTGACCACCGGTTATAAACAAGAAGGATTTTTTAGAGAAGCCAAGTATATTCTCATTTATCAATTAATATAATACTAAACAACATACTATTTATTATAAAAAAATTGTGTGTGTTGTATGTATTCGTCTGGGTAAACTGGGCGGATTAGGAGTGAAATTGTCCGAAGCAAGGTGGCTTCACGCATGACGTTTTTAAGCACTACTGCTGACAACGCAAAGTATTGGTTTTCGATACGCTCTGGGTTTAGACCATTGTTTTTAGAGCAAGTCATTTATTTGGCGATGATACAAATCGGCTCTTTATTTTCTTGGATCTCATGGTAGTTCTTGCTATTGCACGTCGAAACGATAAATGATCCATTTATATTATTTCTTCTAAATTTTTCTGTATAACTAAGTGTAATAGGCATGTATTAGAAATACTCATATCAAGAAGGAAAGAAAATATTACCCATAAATTTTTTTTTGCCTCTTATGGCTACCTGATATAGACTCATAGACAGACCCACTCCGCCTATTCGCTTATTATTATTAACAAATAACGAAGAATACTGACATCTACTTTTTATTTTTTATCTTACACAATCTTTTTGAAGTTATACTTCTTTAGGCGCGACACAAAATTTTTATGTTGAAGTTGTGACACAAAATTATCATGTTGAAGTTGGCCGCAAAAGCCACATGGAATAAACCAGCAGAATGAAGTTCGCCGCTAATTTAATGTAAAATTTGTGAATTGTAATTTATCGTGTCTGGGTGTTAAGGGTACCGTGTCTGAGTGGTAAGGGCACTGTATCTGAGTAGTAAGGGTAACACCCCCCCCACCCCCCCGAACTTTACCCCCGTGAAACCGGTATCGTTCCTGTAGCTCTGAGGCCTAAGGATCTTAGGTCAAGTAATACCTAATAGCTTGTGAAAAAATTATTAAAGTGGATAGATTGTCATTTTGGCTAGAGAAGATTTTACAAGTTTTGTGCCTAGAGGATTATTTTATAGTTCGTTAATCTTGCCACAATATACATCGAAAGCATAACAGTACCCATCTAAACTTTAATAGTTGTTAACTGTCCAATCTCGATATCCATATCGCGCAGGTTTACCCATTATAAATGGTTTTGCGGGATGATGGCCGGAGTATTTTAATATTGATTGGTCCACAGTAATATTTTCATGAAATACCCAACACTAGAATGAGTTTTTTTAATAACAGGCTTATGCAAGCTATATTTAGGGTTGGTCTTCCTCCACACAGGTTCATTTGAGTATTGTTTTCTGAATCGTTTCGGAGGCCTTGCATTGTTCGACAAAGTTTCAACGTCACTATTATCCCAATCTGAAAGATCATGATTGGGTCAGAGCGGTCTGACTTCTACTATTCTTGGAACATTTCTTGAAAGATGAGAAGAAATGGATTTCGTCATCGTTCTCCTCTGCATCGTTACTTACAATATTAGATTCCGGAGACAGCAATAGGATATTAAACGAATTATCATTTTTGTCTGCCAATATAGAAAGCTTCCTCTTCCTCCACACGCCCGGAAAAGTTTGATTTGTCATTCAATTTCTGCGTGGAAAATTGCGTTTTATCCGCTAGCGTGGAAAATTCTTTTAAAATTAGAACTATTAGAACGTTCCGAATCATCGTTATAGTCTTTATGAGTAACATTTTATTCATATTTAAATTAATATTAGAATACTTCGTTTTGGATTTATTAAATTGTTTTAGTTCCTTAAATTATGAAAACAACAAGAATAAATAATATTTGGTGTATGCTTTTTATTATAAGAATTTATAATATATGATGGGTGAGATTTCATAACATATTATTGGATTTCGGAACGCACCCGAAAAAGAACTGTCAAAGTGATTATAATGTTCTTAGTCAAATCACTGAAAAGAAACCAAATTAAAAAAAGTGATATTCAATATTACTAATTAAAGCCTTTTTTCTATTCAATTTAAATTTAAAATTTAGCATTTTATTTAAGCTGATTTTCTTGCACCTAAAAATTTCCTGGTGTAGTGAGATGAAAAATTTTGTGTTTCGCTCGGCAGCAAAGTTTTTAGTGTCTCGTATCTTTGAAACCCTCGCTAAGCTTAGGATTTTTTCCTTAAACAACTTGCTACGCTCGTGGTTCAATCTTAGAATCCTTTGCTAGCTCAGGTATCAATAGAGCTAACTTGCGGTTATATCTCAACTTTGCAGCCTTGTATAATAAATAACATTTTTTTTAATAAAAATCGATTATTCAAACTTTTTTTGTAATCAAAATTGATTATTCAAACTTTTTTTGTAATACAATTTTTTGCTGTCAAATTATAACACCAAAAATTTGCCATTAATTTCACCTCCTATAAAAAAAAATATTTATTTATAAAGCTACTTCCATCTATAGTTATGAAATAATAAAATATTTTTTACCGCAACCACAGAAAAAAAAATTAAATTATTTTTGTAGTTGTACTCACGCGAATACGGCGGGTGTTAATGGAATTTACGCGTATTTTACTAACACTCTTTTTAAGTAACTGAAGATCAAGTTCCATTAAATAAACAGTTTTATTAGATAATTTTTTGCATACTACTACTTTGAAGACTTGTAGCGCACCTGTTCACTGTATTTCAACTGTTTAAGTCTTACTACCCGTCTTAAGTTTTTATGATCTAATTATCACATATCATGACTTGAGAAAATGGAGTCAAGCATTGGTGGATTAGAGTGTTTCTCTAAGTGAATGTTTTTAGTGAATTGCTTAGAAAAGTATATTTTTTTATTATAAAAACATTTACCTTTATATATAAAAGAACTTTTTACTAGATAAAATTTAACTTTTCATGAGTCAAGCAGGACTCGAACCCCCTTGATTTTAAAAATCTAGTAGTTTTGCGCTTAAATAACAAAAAATTAACATAATAACATGGTCGTTACTACTGCATTGATTGTTGGATACTTGTAAAGGTATTACTTTCCAATTTGTAAATAGTAATACCGAGAGTATTAAGAGATGGCGCTGTCGTCAAGTTAATATATACTTGAAAATATTCGTCAAGCCTGACAAGGTCTTGGTAGCTCAATTGGAAGAATACTCGGACGGATAGCAAGGCGATATGTGGGTACAAGATGATACTGAAGCAAGAAAAAAAATTTACCAGATAAATTTATCAAATACTTAACAAACCCTTTATAGAAAAATGTAGATACTTTTCAGTTCAATTTGTTTTAGGACGCAACACTATTCGTTGAACTTCATTTCGCGTCCCATGTCAAAATAAAATAAAAAAATCGGTTCCATAAGTATTGATTTTAAACTAAAGTCCTAGTCGACGTAAACAATAGAAAGCTGAGCCCAAAACTCAATCTTATTTGCTCACCAAAAATTGGTTGTCGTGAAAAAGATTATACTAAGATCAGGTCGGAGTCACAGACGTAGTCAGTGAGGCTCCGATTTTATTGCAGAGCCTAGCCAAAAGAGACCGTAGCACTACTTTGTCGTAATCTTTCATGGTAAGATATTGTTACTCTCGGCCTGATATAGGCCATTTGTATAATAAGTCGATAGAGATCGTCGTTCCAACCCCCGTAAAATCGCATCAGAATTTGTTTGGGTATCGAATGATATTTTTCTAGATATACTCGATTGTTACTCTTCGATATCCTATATTTTGTATTTATTTATTACGAATCGCTTCTGCGAAGAGTTGGCTAAATGTGAATTTCTGAATTGGGATTTCTACAAACCAATTTTTGCCGCTAATACTGCAATGCAACGTAAATCCCAAAAGACTTTTTCTAAGGCGTAAAACGTGATCCAATTTACAATACCTTCTAATATTTGAGATTTGTTACGATCAACTTTATTACAAATTGAAGTCATCTCAATGTATCCCTAAGGACAGACTGTGAACCTTTTTGTCTGACTGTCTCATTGTTCCCGTTATAATTTCAAAGATTTATGTGTTTTATGGCGCATAAAAATATATAGCATTTGAAGTTAAGTTACAACGTTTATCTCGAATTTGAAGGGAAATGTCAGGTCTTTTTAAAAAAATTGACAAAAAAGTCGCAGGTTCTGGTTTCATTGCACGGCAAAAGAAAATCTTGCTGGGGTCTTAATTTACAATTTTTACACAGAAGTCTATATTCCATAATATCCTTGAATACTAAGCACATTCCAATAGACAAGAGCTTGTGCAAAAACGCTTTTGGCATCTTATACTTACCTTATATACCTGGGCTTCCCTGATTATCATACGAATATCATCTCTCTTATTGACTCCAATCAATACTACAAAGAAAATTCTTGATGTAAAGTTTCTGTTTAAAGTAATGTACTGTTTTAATAACTCCCCTGATATTTGGAAAAAATAGATTTTTCAATTCCCAATACTGGCAGTCGAGTGCAAAACAAAACTTTTACACTTCCATTATGTCGAATATATCTCGGTCGACATTTGCCACTTTACCAAATGTATTCTTGGTTAAAGGTATACGACTATAAACGACATATTTTATAGTTCTGTTTTTCGCTAGAAATAAATACTAATCTGCATGAATAGATGTTATTTAACAACTTAATTTCCTACTATCACCATCGTGTTCATGCTAGTAGTTGAATAATATAATGACTAAGATACAGTAAAACACTGATATATTGATTGATAATGCATTTTGCGCTTAGATCCAGCGGATTATCATCGGCGTTCTTTTATGGCGCAGCATCAACTAAAAACTATCTTTCTGGGCAATTGGGCACCAGCCGGCCGCCGGAACAAATTCTGAATTGTTGAAGAGATGCTGGTAAATTTTTTTTTCTTAGTGTGGAGATATACCTAAAGATCAGGTGATGATAGCACAGTTTATAAAAGTAGAAACATTATTCCAATAATTTAACAGGTTACAACAAAATACCATTATTACCTGAATTTTTTCGTCTACCGAATTGTGATTTAGAATGCGGTTAAGCCCATTTTAACTTGCGCGAACCTTTGAATCATGAAACATGCGAGGCCTTGCGAACGGGAATACAATGGGATTTGCTAAATCCCTCCGCAAACACACGCTTACCGAATGTAAATTGGTCTAATGTTTGTCACAAACAATTAGTATAAGCCTCTTCACGGGGGAGTTTATATAATTTATAATATCTCCCTTTTTGTTGTAAACACCCGAAGTTGCAGTGTGCCTTCAAATGTATAACGATTCATGAATCATTTGTTACTTGTGTATAAAAAAATATCCAAAAAGAAAACCTTTGATAGGATGTATATTTAATAAGCTGATTAGGAACACGTGTCCTCATTATTTGTATGAATTTGAACATATCACAGAAATACAATAATTCGTATTTATGTATACAGGTATACACTTTTTTGAGGGTAAAACGTACATTTTTATTATTTTAGTATTGTACTATAGATCTCATACTAAGGTTAATTTAAGTAGTTACTTTTTTAATTATGGTTATATTTTTTTCAAGGAATATATTAACTTATCACATAATAAAGGGCGTCGTTTAATCTTCTTATCTATATTTAATTGGCCCTGTGCCAAGTTAAATAACGAAAAAGAGAGCTGTGAGCATTAATTGCGTCATTTAAAATATTTCGAATGATTAAAAAACTACAGGCAATGTACATCCAAAAGAAATGAATAAAACAAAACTGAGTTCCATTCGTTACCTTAAATAGAGGTGCCTGCAGTATTCGTTACAAACTATGTTTTTCGCCGTATAAATCTGCATTCAAATATGTTTCGGATTGTTTTTGCGAAGTCCACAAGAGTCCCCACAAAACTATCTCACTACCCTCTTTTAGATGCAAATAATTTGGGGGACTTTCTTAGTTCAGTTCCTTTGTGAATAACAAAATTGTTCGTAACCTCATTAGGTCCGGGTTTATAGCTCGTTCTCAGCTGTCACTTCAAGATTATGTATTGTTGGAGATGGAAACACCCCATCCACCGCTCTGCTATAAAAGGCGGTGTAATGGCGCCGTCGTTCTCTTTCGTTCGCTAGACGCCGGCCTGTACGGAGCTCCCTGATAGTTTTTGTTAGAGCTTTCGTTGTGTTAGATTATTTCTAATTACTCTGTTTTAGTTTTAGTTAATTATTAAACTTATAATTGGTTAGAATTGTCGTTGGTTTCTTTTGGTTAGAATTGTCGTTGGTTTCTTTTTAAAAAAATAATTTATTACTAAATTGCTAAAATCAGAAGTGGGATAGGATCAACGTTATCCTATCTTGCTAGCCATTCTGTTAGTCTTTTGTGTAAGGGTTTTAAGGAAACAACTATGTCGGACCACTCTAGTCGCGAACGTAGCAGGAACCGTGATTGTAGAAAACACCGTCGTGTTAGAGGTCGTGATCGTACTCCTGATGATAGTGTTCGACGTGAAATGAGTGTTTTGTTAGCCCGGCCTAAAACATTAGAGAGTCAAGTGCAAAATACACCGCAATTAGTCGCGCGTTCCGACTCGCCGGCGACATCGAGGCGCCGCGAGTTGAATAGGCGCGTCATGACGCCATCGTCTCGTAGGTCTGTGCCGCCGTCGCGTCCTGAAGTCCGTTCAAGGTCGCCTTCCTTACCGGCGGTAACGAACGGCGGATACGGAGATTGAGGTACCGAGTGATATACCCCACGGTCCAATTTGCGCATATTTACGCTATCGGTACCAACAGTACTCATAGAAACTGTATAAATTGCGCTTACATTCACACTCGTATACCACATGACGTCCTGAATGACGTCATCCATCACGCACACAGTACACATTCCAAATAGGTAGTGCACCGTGTGCCCAAACGTCAAATTCGATTTTGGCAGCAACTGTCACGAACAATAAATGTAATATATTTGCTTGACGCTTGACTTGATGTAGTAAAACAGTTAAAATGGTCGTCAGTTTCATCCAATACACTCTCCAGTAGAACAAAATCCATTATTTCGTCTCTAATCAAAGAATAGCAAAAAAAGCAATGAAAATTTAAATTTAAGATGGGTTATGTCATTATGTTTATGACAGATGAACAAAAGCGTGCTCACAGCTCGGTCCAATTTGTTTGCACGCTTACAGCGCACACAGTGTTCATATCAAAATGGACCGTCCGTTTGCAGTGTTCGTAACGTGAGCACTGTGTGTATAAATTGGACCGCAACAATAGTTGCACCGTCCACGGTGACCGATAGGATTGTTGACGCCATCCGTTCAATTGGTGCAGCAGGAAGGTCGAATCAACCTTTTTACATATCGAATTTTGATCCTAGTTTACACAACATAGAGGATTGGTGTGACGAGGTTGACCGCGCTAAAAATTTAAATCATTGGAACGATTATGAATGTCTCTCGCGTATCGGTAATTGTCTTAAAGGTGATGCTAGGACATGGTTGAACGAATGGGTGACAACGGAGCGTAGTTGGAGTAGTTTTAAGAAAGAGTTCAAGCCTTTATGCCCGAAAGCACCTGATGTGGCCAATATTTTGTTTGAGGTTATGAGTACAAATTCAGATAACTATCCCACTTACGCGGACTACGCTCGTCGTTCACTTCTTCGTTTACGCATTGTTCGGGGCCTTAGTGAGGAGTTAATTTCGGCAATAGTGATTCGTGGAATAACAGATCCACAAATTAGGGCGTCAGCCACGAACTCCAAACTTTCACCTAACGACTTAGTCGAATTCTTCTCGATATACGTTAAGCTTAATGCACCGAAAGGCAATGCTGCTCGTGTAGGTACTTATAATAGTTCGAATTTAAGGAAAAGAAGTGCGTTAAGTGTTAATCCAAGGAGACGACATTTTGAGGAGGGAAAGTGCTTTAAATGTGGTCAGTTGGGACATAGACAGGTAGAGTGCAACAAAAAATTCAAAAATAATGACACAGAGGTTCCTTCGTCTAGTAAATCTGATCCTAAGCCTGTTTTTGTACCATCTGACCCAGTTATATGCTCATTTTGTAAGAAAACGGGTCATAGAGTAGAAATCTGCTTTGCTAAGCAAAAAAGTGAGTCACGCAATAAAAATAATGTCAATTTTTGCCAAGCAAATCATACCAACCGCAATATAGATGTTGTTGTCGCAGTTATTCAAGGCATACCAATTGACGTTTTAATTGATAGTGGTTCCTCTATTTCCCTTATTTCGTCTTCTCTGTTGAAACATTTTAATTGTGCACGTAAGCCAGCGTTTCGTGTGTTGAAAGGTCTGGGAAGTCAGGAAATAGAGAGTACTTATTTTGTTACGTTACCTATTGAGTTTGAAGGTATTACTCTCGAAGTAGACATGTTTGTTGTAGCCCAGGCATTAATGAATACTCCAGCTTTTGTTGGTACCGATATTTCGAACAGGGAGGTTTGTTTTATCCACATCTACGATTCTCTGAAACTTTTTAGAGAGACTATGCCACTGGTCAAGGTTATGAAGGTTCAATCTGATGTGTCAGTTTCCATTATCACACCTCTTGTTAGCTGTGAATTACAGCAGCTGTTGGCGGTTATGAGTTATTTCTCTCGTTACTTCATATCGGGCACTGCTATGTCTACTGTAAAACGGGCACGATGACGATCAGACTAAAGAGTGACACCTGTTGATTATGAACCCTATCGCATGTCTCATTCGGAGACTCTTCGTGTTCGTGATATTATTCGAAACTTTTTAGGAATCGGAATCAAGTTACGCAAGTCCAGCCCTGTTAGTTAAAAAGAAGGATGGGACAGACTGTGTGTGGATTTCAGTAAACTTAACGTGATATCCTAGTGTTCATCGATGACGTGCTCATTTTAAGTTGGACGGTAGATAGTAGGTTAGAACTTTTACGTGAGGTCCTTACTGTATTCACTGATTGAATCTCTTGCTTCCGAAATTGAATATCTGAGTAAGACCATCAATGAAGGTCAGGTGTGGCCGAGTCGGGAGAAAGTAAAGACGTTGATCGATACCCCTGAATCAGCAAGTGTCCAACAGGAATCGATCTGGCAACAACCGTTATTCGTAATCTAGTACCTGCTATTCGTAATCTGGCGACGTGGCGCTGGAAGGCTCTAGCCCAAACCGAAGGCCCATCGTGAGATGAGCAGATGGAGTGTCTGAACGATTCAGGCAATACCAACAAGATCAGGACGTCTACATGAACTAGGGCAGAATATCGCCTGGAGCCTTCAATATTAATTCTTTTGTGTTTGTTAAAAACAGGCGCAGTCGACTGGAAGACTAGACTCCTGTATGCGGGGTCCGTACCGCGTGACCAAGATCTGGCCGCATGGGCGGTACGAGTTGCAACTCCTGTCTGGCTCCTGCCGGGAGTCAACGCAAGCAGCGGTGGAGTACATGGTTCCGTGGCGTGGACAGGGGACTCCTGAAGTGTGTGCTGCTTAGTTGGTCGCGACTATCTCAGGTGTACTGGTGTGCAATTGTTGGGATAAGCTAACGTCGCGCCTCTATACCAACAATTGCGTGTGGTCATGCTAACGTCGCGCCTCTGACCTGTTGGGCTAAGTTATGCTAACGTCGTGCCTATGACTTGCCTTTGTCCTAGAAACAGCTAACGTCGTGCTTCCTTTCTAGAGATACAATTGTTGGAATAAGCTAACGTCGCGCCTCTATACCAACAATTGTGAGTGATCATGCTAACGTCGTGCCTCTGATCGCTTGGATTGAGTTACGCTAACGTCGTGCCTATGTCTCAATCATGAATCCCTGCGATTCTCCGTGTCCTATTTATATGACGTAATGGTTGCGTAGTATCGGTGGGACTCTGAGAGTTGTTAATTCAGTGATCCTAACTTTCATGTGTGTCTAATTTATTTATTTGATTTGGTTATAAAGGTGCAGACACGGACAACGAGAGAGTCCCTCTCTGTGGCCGATCAACCACAGGATATACACGGGGAACTCGCGACACCACAGCAGAGTTCTACCGGAGCACCGATTGTTGAAGAGCCACAACCCAGCACATCCCGAGCTACTGTGCGTGCTGAACCTGGACTCTCCATGCCGCTGCTTGATGAAGACGAGTTGCTGAAATAAGAAGAGCCCGAGGACGGCCTCTTATCAGGAAAGGCCGTGTTGGAGATGGAAACACCCCATCCACCGCTCTGCTATAAAAGGCGGTGTAATGGCGCCGTCGTTCTCTTTCGTTCGCTAGACGCCGGCCTGTACGGAGCTCCCTGATAGTTTTTGTTAGAGCTTTCGTTGTGTTAGATTATTTCTAATTACTCTGTTTTAGTTTTAGTTAATTATTAAACTTATAATTGGTTAGAATTGTCGTTGGTTTCTTTTGGTTAGAATTGTCGTTGGTTTCTTTTTAAAAAAATAATTTATTACTAAATTGCTAAAAGTATATTAACGAGTAGATATGTAAAGAGAAGGTATTTCTTTTATGAGGTTCATTTACTTGTGGTTTTCAAATTCGAAATATTTTTGTTTGTTTTGTGCGTTTTGCAATTTTAGTAAGCAAAGAATATAATACAAATGGTATTAATTACAAAAGAGTTAACTTATTTTATCGATAATGTCTTACAGTTTGTACAGTCAATAACACATCAACCAATACAAAACTATAAAAATATCCATTCAGTTTTAGTCTAAAGTTTACGTTAAATTCAATAGAGATAATTTGACAGTTTGTAATAGGTTGAAGTGTTATTGTCCGTACATACAATACCAATTAAATTATTATATGTTTTTATTTAATTATTTGCATTCACAATGCAATATTTCTATAAGATGTAAAATACGCGTGGGATCCGATCCCATCTGAGGACTCGGAGGAGAAGTTGTTTTTACACCCGTATTTTATACAAATAAATTCTCGATTCCATAATTCTTAATCGATTGCCCAAACATTTGTAAAAATGAATACGGATACGAGGGGATGTTCCTTTCATTGATGAAACAACGCTGGCCTACAGCGTAAAATCAGAAAGGTACTAGAAAATTTCGACGAGTGTTCACAAGGCTCGGTAGCTCAATTGGTAGAGCATTGGACCGAACTTCCAAAGGTTGCGGGTTCGATTCCCGCCTGAGAGTTCTTGTGACCCAAGTCGATTTTTTCTAGTATATTTCTATTATAATAATTTATCTTATAAGATCGCATTGAAAAATGCATAAATATATAAAAAAATATAAAACAAATAAATTATGTTAACATGGAATGTCATAAAATTTAAAATTAGTCAAAAATAACACAATTAGTTTATAAAATACAACGAACTATCAAGGAAATAGAGAATTTAATTCATCATGAGTATGACATATCATTTAATTAAATCAAAGTATTTTTAATCTCATAGTAATAATGTGACAAAATGTTAATAAAATTCATTTTTTCTGTTTTAATTTAGTATAAATTAAAAATATAATAAAAAATATATTATCAAAGGTTTGACGACCAGCGTGGTCGATGGGTGACGCCACTCCAAGGTCCCGGGTTCGATCCTCAGTCGGCCTAATGTAAAAAAAGTTTTTTTTAAATTGGCTAGGGTCTAAGTGTTGTGATACTGTCATTGTTTCTAATTTCAAGAACAAAAGTGCTTTCGCTAATTTAGTTCTTACACTTTCGCTACTTATGTTGAGTTCAGAGCAATGGACCTGATGTTTATAATATTTATTTATTTAAGGTTAGCATAGTAGTTATACCTAGACTAAGTAATTACTTTATCTTAGGTCTCATTTCTTTAAAGTTGGTGAGAGCTTCGTTCAGATACCTTATTGAATAACAATTAAAGCGATATACATAATTAGTAAAATGTGTATTTTTTATTACTAAGTAACCTGTTTAGTAAACCAGCTAAGAAAATACTTTCAGTTTAATTGATTTTTCGTCGAACATAATTGCCCTTTTTTTAATGCTTGCCTTTATGGCGATAGAAGCTCTGTCTAAATGTATAGTAATTAAATATCTTGCTTCAGCACTTTGTCGCTCTGAACAAAGAACATTCCCTGTTTTGTCTTGCTCGGATTATTGAAATGGCAGCAAGTGACATTTCGCTAGTTCTTGTAACTTGTGCATTCTTTAGTTGAGTGGCCTTCCTCCACAAATAGATTCATTGGCAACATAACAACGTAAGGTGTCTCGTTTTGCTAACATTTGTAACATCTGGTTACAATAGTTAAATCTCTTACAGGGCAAAAAATCGAACTGTTAAAGTCCTCCCTGCTGTTCAATTATTATTTTTCTGTATTTAGTTAAAAGTCTTTATATAAATTGCAGTTTACAGAGCCTTTACGTATTATCTCATATGTGGATTACTTATCCGCATTTTATCTGTAGCCTTTTTGTAATATTGTCTTTCACAATTAGCCTAGAAGGTTTTAATTGCTGCGACTATTTAGACTTTTAAAGCTTAATCATCTCTGCCTTTTCCGCTGCTTATGACGCATCCTTAGTTTTTCTCATGCCCCGTATAATATATCTTTAGTCGTCCTGACGGCGTAAGCTAAGGAAACATCTTAATTAAATATTATTGAGGTGAAACATACATATTTTAAAGACCTTCTAATTGCTCTTTAATTTGGACTGAGGTTTTCTCGTGGTTGTGTAGCATGTGATGTCATGAGTTTTTGATTGAGCAACTGATACCGCAGAACTAACTGAGATACACCTTCCATAACGTGCCTGTTGATTCTGCTTATTTTAAATTTCAATTAAATTTTTCTCTAGTTACATTATTCAGGCACTTCTCAATCTTACGCAGCCTGTCAAAGTAATTTCCACCGTAGATATTGATTCAATTAATGGTGCTGGTGTTCTTGAGGCTTCTTGTACTCCGATTCGAGTGTCAGTCATTCCATTATGGAATTGAATTAAAATATTCTTTTCACTGTATCACTATTGACGACATCAAAAATTGTAATTTGCTGAGTGACTATAAGCTGACACCCATTTACTCAAATGCAACATTGACACAGTTACAGAATTACTCGTAATTATAAAAAAAAATTGCAGAAGGTAGGTTTTAATGACTCCGATTCAATGGAAGAAAAAAGAAGGATATATGCATTTGTTAAAAAAATACATAAATAAGATAATAATATATATAATAATTACATATGTATACACAAAATAACAATAAACTATTTTTTATGAGTTTTATTGTTTTCTTTGAATTTTGGTTTGATGTTTGTAAAAATGTCAACACATCATCGTATATCTGAGGCAAACGGAAGGTTGGCACGTTAGCAGCATAGATAATACTCGGCTTTGATGTTAGTAATAATGGCGGGGGTTTCCGCCAAAGAGCGCGGCGAGGCTTACATTTCACTCTGTACTCGAGGCTAGTTTAGAGCAGTCCACATTACTTGTTACCAGGCCTACAAAAACCACATATATGGAAGTTGACGTATATCAGCTAGTGAAAGTTGTGTATATGTTATAAACAATTATCCTTGTAAAGTTGGGGTTAAAAATTACAAAGTTGGTTAGTGGACGCTTCAGGCGGTCTAAGTAAACAGTATATTTCATATGGGACTATCCGATTTTATGACACTCTGAATATATGCGAAATACACTGCTGTAATTGTATCTATATTATTGTGATATAAAACTTTCCGAAATCTCTGACTTATGACGATTTGTAAATTGGAGCACTATTTAAATAATAGGTGTGTATGATAGCCTTGGTTAGCGAGTGAAAGTTATATATTTGCATTAATTTATATAAAATGTAATTTTGTTTTAGGTGCAATATTCATCACAAATCAATCAAATCTTTCTAAATTAGTCTGTAGTTTTAATTAGTCTTGTTTTATAATGTAACAAAAGCGGAGCTAGTTATCAAATATAGAAACTAATCCAACACTTTTTTTAGTTCCAACTGTGAAATCTGAATAAATTAATAAATATGATAGAACACGTCCAGCACGTTGAACTGCCCTCCAAAAAGCGACACTCCACTCCGTTTTCCCTGCAGAAGCGCAGCGCTCCCTTCCACTGTATGTCACATCACGCCACCATGTCTAACAATTTTCATAAATATTTTTTACCTTCTGCGTATGTACATTAAGTATTACGCCTATTTAACAGCTTCTTATATCATCTACATAAACATTATGAAATAATGGTCCTAAATGGAATCCTTGAGGAATACCCGTAGGTATGTCGATATAATTTGATCAATATGCCCCAAAACAAGAGCCCGGGAATAATTTCTAAAGTACTATTTAATCCGTCTGAGCACAGCTTTATTTTCTATTTTCTCTCTATTTTATCCCATACTTGGGAATAAATAATATTAGAATAATTTAAAAGGTAGTGCGATATTTAATTATTTCTAATAGCTTGGCGAACTGAGAAATAAAAGATTGTGAAAAATACTTTTATGGCTGAATTATTTATTATATTCGTTGAAAGTAAAACTTGAACTGTCGGTCAGCTTATTTTTTAAAGAATCATGAACAATATTCTTTTAAGCTATTAGATTTAGATTATAGAGCCCTAACTTTGTCATTTTGAGTTGAGTAGCTGATGTAAAAATTGCTAAAGAAAAAAAAGGTGTAAAATGGGAGTATGTGCAATCGATTCAGTTTTCAATTTTGATTCGATTGGCTCTAAGAGACGATTTTGTTCGTTCGATACGCAAATATCTACGATGACCTTTTTTGTAAAGAATTAAATTCTCTACATCTTTTGTTTGAAACTTTTTCTTATATCTCTTATAGTTCTATATTATATATTTATTTAATTTAAGAAAAAGATATTTTTTCACCCTTTGCAATTGCACCCTGAATTTTTCCATGTTGTTGCAGAATCATCAAACAAAATTTCCCCGTTAGAATCAGCCACTCAGCTCGAAATGGCAAAATTAGGGCTCTATTGACTGGACTACTGATATATCTTCAAGCATTTAAAATATGTCTATTTTTCATGGTTATTATGAAATAAATCGAATATTCGATTCTCGTTCAATTTTTTGTTATTGTAAATATTCAACTGGTTAGTTGCATCTTTTAGTATTTAATTTAAATCAAAGTAGAAATGTGTGAACAGTGACATAAAAATACCAAAATAGCATTGTTATCAGACTATATTTGGTAGTATTCGATTGTATAGGATATATCCTTCCAATATTAATTTTCTTTCCGCAGACTATTGATTAGCTTTTAATTCATTCAAACCTTTACTTTGTTTGATTCGCTATATTTTCTTGTAACAACTTTGTCAATTTTACGTATTTATATACCTACTATGTATGAATAGATATTGTAACAAATTTTAAACTTCTATATCACGAGAAACTTTTACGTCAGAAATTTCGTATGCATGACCTACGCATTCGCAGCTGGTTTGTTTCACGAGAGTAATAAACGCTGAATATGATCCCAACAAACTCTCGCTTCACATAAGCCAAATTAGAGTGCGACCAGTTTTGGACTGGACAAACTCGTGTTATTAACATTACCATAATAATAATGACTTGTTGGTAATAAAATTACAAATGTGGACATCGGACGTCATTACGTATTCGTGCTCACGTCCGGCAGTGAACGCGTCCGAGCCCCTGGACGTCCATTGTCGGTCGTTGCTATGAAATTCGTGTGTAAGTATACGTTCTTTAGTAAATTCTTTTTTAGTTTCCTGTAGTTTTATTTCTAACTAAATGCTTTATTTATTAATATGCATACTTAACACGGTCAAATTTAAATTTATCATAAATCCATTCCGAATATTAATGGAGAATGTTTAACAAGTCTGGTATGGACTTACTATGAACCTGAGGCCGTAGCGGCGACGTATTAACATTTTTGATATGTTCTATAAAGACCTACTGGGAATATTACAGATTTGAATATTTGATATAATGTTATTTCTGTTTTTACAGTCATGCAACGTACACCGCTATTAAGACTTTACCTGATATTTTTTCTATTCCCAGATGAAAATGGATCTTTTGTTTTGATTTTAGTGAACAAATCCTCTTTTTGTACAATATTTTTGAAGAATTGTACATACTATAATATTTTTATGTCTTATTTTAATTGTTTGTTCTATACAGATAATATATTCTGTATTATTTATTTTTCGAATATCAACTCACTAAAATGTCTCTTATGTTGATGGTATTAGAGTTCATTATCACCCAGCTAATGAGTGACTGTAGACGGGCGTGTTAGTAATAAAATTACAAATGTTTGCCTAATATCTTTACGTATTCACGCTCACGTCCTTTGGCACTGCCGTTTGAACCTTAGCAAGGGCGTTTGGAGGACCTTCCTGCAAATGTTTTTTTTTGTATTTATTAATTACGTAACTAGCATATTAGGACTTTAATATTAATCAACTTTTATTTATTACGTTTTTCCTCCATTAACTTTACAAATACGGTATTTATGTAATACCGTATTACACCATTCATTTCCAAACTTCTGGAGAATATGAGCTAGAATTGATTTTGGATATCGTACAGCAAATAAGGCGTGCGGGGATATCAGCATATCCCGAAAATATACCACAATAAATTATTTAATGCGTAAATAATACAAGTAACGGTTTAAAGTTCGATAAGCCCTGCTTTACGCGCGAGTTTTGTTTGTAAAGTTTAATTAACATTCGCAAATACTGGTCATTGGATAGTTAATCGAGTTTCATGCTTCATTATTATTACACGTCACGACTCATTCACATCGGGTTCGAGTTTTGGCTTGTTCTCCTTATATGTAATGAGTCCTCAATTGGCTGTTGACAAAGAAGATGTTTACAATATTGCCTAATAATAGTAAGAATTAAGACCAACCAACCTTAAAACTACAAGTACCTATTAATGTAAAAGTAATAGTTTTATTTTTATTTATATGCGATTGAAGAATATAGGTAGTATCAAAACGGTTTGGCATATCAAAATTTGGCTTTTTATTGTTAATTTTTTTTTACATATATTTAAGCGGAGTTCACTCTATACGTTATTTAAAGGTAATACCTATTTAGAAATCTATCGATGTTATAAAAACAACATTCTGAAAAGACAAACGTTGTTGCTTAATTTTGCAAGATACACATAAAGAGTTTGCTAGCTTGTGTACAAAGTGAAATTGGATTGAACGCAACATCAACATACTCGTATATTGAGCTATTTATTGAGTAACCTACAACTAAAATTGATGAAGATGCTTTTAAGGAAATTAAGTAGTTATCATATTGATGAATTACTGAACTACTATGAAAATTATGCACTGCATAATAACTACAACGTTTTTCGTAAATACTACATATAAATTGGTACTCAGCAGACCCCTGTTTCCCACTGGGCACTCTAGGCAAATGCCCAGGGCCTCGCTATCGATATGGGCCCCCCAATTCCAGCTAGATCACTAAACAAATACAGACATTAATTACTGAAAAAGTTATTTAATTAGACTTAATCGAACCTCATTTAGGGATTATATTATCCACTTGCTTTGTAGCTTTTTTTGCATGCGCTAAGCTACTATACTCTCGCCCAAAAAAGGCTATCCAATTTGAGCATGCTTAGATAATTAATTAATTAATCTAAATATGTGTGAATCGCCCCATTTAAATTCAAGATTATCTATTCTACTATTGACTGTCAGTAAAAAATCTGAAACCTTGTTTATCTACTTTTTTTAATTGTCTATTCTATTAATAAAAAAGTGTTCTATCAAAGTCATAGGGTCGCCATTATTCTTATATGCCCAGGGCCTCCAATAGGTTAAAGACGGCCCTCGTACTCAGTGTCAAGGAAGTGAAAAGAATGTGAATATTATCATACAGTTAATAATTCAACAAGCTATACACCGTAATTATTACATTATATTTATTTCAGTAACACAAGGTGTATTCACAGCGTGCTCTGAGTCACTAAATAAATTGTCTTAGTTAAAAAATAAAAGAGTAACTTTTAAAAGAAAATAATAAAGTCTCTGAAACGTCTGGTAGTTGGATCTTGAACCCACAACCACTCACTATCTGAATATTGTTCAGATCTTCCGGTTGAACTACCGAGTCCTTGAAAGACTCTTTGAGTTTTACCAATCAGGGCAGGGATATTTCATTTAGTAACTTGATTATAAATGTTATCTGTCTTATATCAAGCACTAACGTGTGGGTAGTTTCGAATTTCGGTTATTCATCTATAAACAAAGCAGAATCGAATGCTTCCATCAGTAAACCAACGACGAGTAATATTAAAACCTATAATGACTCAATCTTTATTAGCGGCTTGAAGTATCGCTTTTTTAATTTTTCCATAAAAGGAATTAAAATCTGGGCTTTGGCCATTAGGGCAAAATTTTGGACGAAATGAAAATACATATAATTTTTTGGGAGGCTATCCATATTGCGAGGGTGACTTGTAGAAGAAGCATGAACCACAATAGAGAAATGGCCTGATAGTCTATCAAGACATTTAAAGAGAATTTGTCGTGTTTTTGTCATCGTCTGCCTATCTAGGTCCCCAATTCCTTTATACTTCTTAAAATATTTAATACTATTATGAAATTAGTATCGAAAATACAAGTACATATTTATGATGTCACCCACTTTCGATATGTTCGCACTGTCTAATAATAATTACTTGAAAAGTTAAATTAAAATCTAATCGGATTATTGGCAACATAGCTTGTTAGACGGTATGCAATTACATCAGTTAGCTGAATTAATTTCCTATTAAATTCAGCCAACGCCTAAGTAATTCACTCTAGCCTCATTCGAATATTGTGCGTTAAGACTTTAACAATATTAGTTCCAGCATACACGATGGATAAAAAATGCTTTTTATCACGTTTATTAATAGCCATTAGCCTAAATTTTATATTTAAAATTAATAAGTTTTAGTTTTTATTCCTTATGTAATTAAGTTGAAGTTCTCTTATCTTGAGGAAACCGTACCTAAAAAGGAATCTTTTGAGAATAATATGATTGTTCAAGTTTATAAGTCCATCAGATTGTCAGTCAGTCTGTCAGACCTGAGTTTCCTTGGGATACCGTAATTAAAAAATATGCCCACTTATGTCACAAAATTCGCCATTCGTGTTTTAATTTCAACATGCATATAGCACTTCGTGTTAATTTTGAATTATGAAAATTGGCGGGAAGCATAAGCAGAAGAAAATCTCATATTTCGATACATCCAACGCAAACGGTCGTAATATTTTTTTTATACAAAATTCGATTTTATATTACCTATTATATTAACATTAATAATATAATTTCAAAATTAAGATATTTCTTCAATAAATACATTTACTTAATAATATATAACCTGCTACGGATATGTAAGTCCAAGGTTTCAAGCAATAAATATATATCAGCTTGTAAAATACATGAAAGCTCCTTATAATCGCTCTCGTGAAAAATCGTATATTTTTCGATACGACCTTATGCGTACACATACATAGGAATGGAATAAATATAATGTATAATTGTGTATATATTATACAAAACTGCTAAAATCTAGAGAAAAATACAAAGCCTGGGCACGTATACATATACATTTTTTAAATCAAAAAGTTCTCTATCTCTAGTATTTCAGTCACGATTACGAATCTCAGTTCAACCATTTCCAAGGTATCCAGGCCGGGAAATAATGCGAAGTGATTCCCATTGTGTCACAGCGTTCCTTTACCTTGAAACTGTAACGAAGCACAGCCTCCCCGGACAAATTTAAGAGAGACACACCCAGGTGAAACATTGCGCCTATTAACTGAACGAGATCCTACCGAATTAGGACGATCGAAATGCCTACCAGACGAATTATCTCGACTTGATTTTCCCAATTCCTAAATTCTAACACGGAATACAGCTACCCCTCAAAGAATTCGAGCGATATTTCCTGCCGTAAACTAAGACTGATGTAATTTGTGTGCGGCAACTAAGTTAACTTTGTTGGAAATTAATGGCGCGATTCTCTGCTGTTGGCCAAATTCGACTATTTTTTCTGAAAGGTAAGCGGCCTTCTTGTCGAAACTCCGTTGGTTAAAACGCAAAAAGTTCTGGAAATTTTAGGGCATGTTTCGAATAATGAAGAGTTTAGATTAAATAGAAAAAGTTCAACATCTGCCTGTAAGACTGTTTTTATTAAGATTGATGGTTGAGAACCATCTGTTTTTCATGCCGAAACTGATTTATGAAGATGACCTTTCCATTTGAACAAATGTAGGTAGAGGCTAATGAATTCGATATTCTTTTTATAATATTCATAATATAATGAATACGAATTTATTTTTCTTTATTTTCATGTTTTACATCTTTATAGTAGAAATTCTGTAGGTCGAATTCTATTCACATATTAAACAACGACAAGCAATAAAACATTCTCTTCTGTTTGAATTCTTAAAAAATCCTAATATAACCATCAAAATTAACTGATCTCGTTTATGTGGCCTTTCATGATTACATGACCAGCAGTTTGTTTCTAGTGCCGTTTATAAGGTCTCAAATTTTATTACCTGTATACTGCATCGTGTCACTTAGTAGTAACTATAGTGGTAACTATTTGGTATAATTAAATGTAATGTTTTAGCTTATACATAGCAAATATGGTATAGTGTGAAAGCTAGAATAACTTTCGAATAATGTAACTTTTAGATAGTGAATGTATGTCTAATTTTGTTCATATTCAAATGCATGTAATCAGCTCAAACTCACCCATTGTAGCACTCTATATATCTACCAATGAAATCTAAACGATTATATAGAAAGCCACAAAGGCTGTTGCTGCAAAATGTCACGACTTGTTTATCATGGAAATATTTTTTTTGCGCATTTTGCTATCTAATCTAGCTTTATTACAAAAAAAAGTTCTTTTATAGTATTCGTATGATTTGAAAATATTAATGGCACAGTGGCTTTGTAGTGTGGCGGTATCTTAAGGAGTTACTGTAACTTCGAAGCGAGTCACAATAGATCTTTCAAGTTGCAGTGACTACAGTTTCATTTAAGCTGTCTAGCCCCAAAACTCACATGCAATAATAATAACCAAACAATCAATTTATTTATTGAGGAAACAAAGTCAAATTCTGGTTAGTAGCAATAAAACTTAATGCTGTGATCGTATACAACATTTTAAATTTAATTATCAAATTAGTAAATCAAAATGCCAAAATAAAGTTATCAAAATCAGATCATTAAAACAAAATTATCAAAATACCACCCACGCACCTACTGTTAACATCTATTTCATATTGTTCGTTTTGGTCTCTGTTTTGTTTCCACTAGGCATTTTCTTGCCATAGCGCAGTGGAAATAAAAATTGGCTATATAAACCCACTTTTAAGGTAGTTTTAAAATATTACCCTTTAAAGATTACAGGTGATACTTGTTTATTTTTCATGAAAAGGACTTTTGTCCTACAAATTAAACGCCCCAAAGGGCTTTTAGTTTACTTCTTATTGTGTTGACTTAGTCATCTAACTAATTTAATAGTAACGATTAAAATGTGAATACAGTTCATGATGAGACGTCAAAAATAGCTACGTTTTAGAAGCAGGATTACATAACATTAAAAATAAATAATTAATAAAAAGATAAGTAATTTCAAAATCCGTAAAGAGTGTTATTATGTTAATGATAACATTCTTTACGGATATGAAAGTGAAAGAACTACATACAAACATCGGCAATCGGTGTAACTCTTGTTAATATTACCCGTTTGTCTTCAGAGCCTGGGTGAAAAGGCATCTCCGGCAGATTCGGCGGGAGGCACAGAAGAGGCTGATGGGGGACTGGAAGGTGACCCTCATCGACCCACCATTTTGAAAGTGCACTCAAAACACTGGGGCCTAAGCATCGAAAGTGATGCGGAAAGCACCATGGGTAAGTGACCTTCAGACTGGCGCAGGTCTTTACCGGGCATGGTTGCTTCGGTAAATACATCGGATACGGAGGGAACGGACCCCGACGTGCCACGAGTGCGGCGCTGCGGAGGAACAGCCCAGCATACTGGAGGTGTGTCCGGCGTGGTTTGCGCAGCGTGATACTCTGGTCGTGACGATAGGAGGTGACCACTCTCTTGCCGCCGTGGCAAGGGCCATGGTGACGACTGAGAGGGCCACCTCGCTGAAAGGAGGAGGGTGGAGGACTCAAACTCCTCCCTCAAAAGGCGCAGGCGTCGGTGGAGTAGGTAGGGGGCATTACGCCACCCAGATCCAGGTCTAGGGGAACGTTACCCCCTAGACGACACCGACGGTGGAGATTACACCTGGATGATAACTTTCGGGCAACTTTTACCCTTCCCTAGGGAGAAGGTGATGTGAAGGGGCTATGGGAGGGGGCGCGAGCGCATGGGGAGGAAACGCACTCGGATCACACTTGGCACAACGGATCGGGCCCTCCCAGCGGCCATGGGCGGGATAAGGGAGGTGCTCGGAAACGGAAGTGCGGCTGCGGGAGCCCCCGGGAAACACTATTTAATTATAAAAAACAACATTCAAATAATAACGTAACTAAATTACAATTATTGCTCAATTCTTGGTGTTGAATAAAAATTAATGTCTAAAACGAGTTTAAAATTTTGTCTTAACTGGCTCATAATTTGTTGTAGCAATATGCGTTCCAATTACGATAAAACTACGGATTTAACTTTTGCATTTTACAACTTAGCTAGAGTTCTTTAGGAGTTTCTGAAAGTTTCCGCTTGGCTATTTTCTTACAAACAAGCGTACGGAAGCACTGTTATGAGGAAACCGGATATTGGGTCAAGCTTGTGCCGTTGCATTCTACTGGGTTTTGTTTATAGAACAATGTCTGCTTTTTTGTGAATCTAGATCGTGATTTTATTTTTTCATATCTTTTTTCAACCCTTTCATAGCAAATGACAATGAGGAGTTGTGAAATTAAACCCGAAAAACCAACATTGGCGATATTGTGTTGCAGAGCATCATATTTTTAAAAGAAAAGTTCTTGCTACAATCAATTTTCTAATTGCTAAAATTATCACGGCAAATGACTTAATCTTTTCTCTAATAACCCTTACCACACCTCTCTCAAGAAAACGAAAGATCAATATTAATTTTAGCCAAAGTTTTTTGTCTCCCTTATTAATTTGTTCGAAAAGCCCAATTAGCTCTCTTTGAGTAAGGTAAATTATCGTTTAAATTTCAGTCGACGTTAGAGAGTGTTATTAAATTCAAATGAGTATCAAGTTAATTTCGGAGAAAAAGGTTAAAATGAATATTTGAATACTCTCAATTGACGAGCAAGGAGACAATAAGCTGCGACGGAGGTTTTAGATTTGCAATGAATACTTTATAAGGAGATTTTTAACACAACCATTTAACCAATGAAAAATCTAGGATAGGAAACTGTTTTACTTATAGTTTTAGTTTGCTAACTCTCATTCATACAGTTACGATACAAACTATGTTAAACCTCACTGAGTTATGAAATAATATAATGAATGCTACAAAACACTACATTACAATTTATGAAGTGAATATACTTAATTATCATGTTTCAACGAATTGCTTAATGAGTCGTTCTACGTCCGAGAAGGTGAAATTTTGATGAAACACTGAGCACAGCGGTGTAATTGCCACCTTCTACTTGCTTGGTCTGAGAAGCAGACTCCCAAGGGTTAATTAGCTAAGAAGTAATTATAAAATGTCTTGCTTGCATTTTGAGAGGAAGTAGGTAACGCACGACTTACCGCTTGTTAAGGTAATCTTATTATGGAAGCGTAGTGAGGCCTTGCCGTTATTTTCCTTTTCGCTTATTAAACGTCCATATTTCTAAGCTATATAACACGCATTAGTACATAAAATCATTACATAAAAATTATATTTGGAAATAGATATCGTGTGTCTTTTTATTATTCACTTTTCAGTTCCCCGTAAGCAATAGTCGTGATAGTCTTTCATAAATTTGTTTCATATTAAAATTAGAAAACTACACATTAACGAAACCGTCATTTAAGAATCATCAAAAAAATTATTACTAATAATACGTTTAACACATTATTTGAATGTTTGTGTTACAAATGGATCTAAGTCCATAGTAGATCGGCGAGTATTGAATCGGTCCGCAGTTAAACCAAAAACAATGTACTACGAACGTCTTAAACAAAATGAAATCATAATAAAAAATGTAAGAACTCGTGTAGACCTTAGAGTTTAGAAATTAGAGTTGTGATTAATGTATACACGTCATTTTGTATGTATGTTAATACCTCTTTGTATACAATGAAGATTAAATATATTCTTTTAAAAATATTCCCGTATGTAAATAAATAGACTTAATTATTTATTAATTAAAACAAAATAAAAGGATCATTAGTCAGGAAAGAGATGTTTTATTTAAATGTGTGATAGGCGCGGAAATGTAAGAACTAAATATTATTCCTATAATTTGAAGCGCAATACTGATGTGTTGTGCTTCAATATTTTGATTTTCCTAATAACGATAGCGGGTATACAATAACAGCAAGTTTCATTACATGTTTAACCGCTAATTATTTAAATAATAAAGTGACCTGAGTTTATCGACATATCGTCCTGATATTAAATGACACCGGAGCTAAATTAATTATCTTCCACACCTACATTGTAACAAATTGTATGCACAACCGAAATTGATAGCCGAAGTATAAACTATGTTTAAAATTATTTTATGTCGCAATATAGCAGCTAATTTTTAAATAGTGTATATTTGTTTTTCTGTATTTACAGCAATGTGTGTTGTCGCTACCAATCCGCATTGATCTCATTGCGAGTGTTGCTAAATCTCTACAATCGTTAGCTAAATGTGCTCACCACTGCTCCATCGAACTGTTACCAGATCACAAATAAATTATTAGTATACTAAATAGCGTAAGGACGTAACAGCCATTATTACGAACTATGAATAACAAGGAACTAAGTACTTTAAGTAGTTCAAGTAGAAACAATAGTTAGAGCAAAACTTATGTATGTGTTCGTGAGTAAATAGTAAATACAAAGCGCTTGGATGAAACTTAAGAACCACGCTGCGCATCCCGGTAACGATTTGTAAGGGCCTTCGTCTAACTTTACCTTCTTAGATTGGTAGGGTTACCATGTATGGATAAATTTAGAAACGTGATAACTTTGAGAATTAATTACTTAAAATATACGATTATTTTGAGACCAACTCAGAAAATATGTGATACGGAATGAATTATTTGAATTATTTTGTTATTTGCTAGGTAAGTGAAGTGGGCCATAATCTACCAGCTCTAGTAATAGTGAGTGCTAAAGACTGCAAACACAGCCCAACTGAAAACTTAATATAAATGTTGCTTTGACAATTACCAATATCTTTTTTACAATAAATAACAATTCCACAGAAATAACTAATGATCTAACGGATTGAGTTGGTTAACGATCGGTAAACGCAGCAAATACTTTACTGCAAGGCACATTCAAGTCAACATACGTTTGTGATGGCAATCGGCGATCGAATCTTCGAGGTTCACACTTTCCAACCAGAAATTCAAACAGCTTACCGAAGTTGCCATATCTATCTACTTTACCCAAGTGATTAACTTGAAGTACTGTTCACATATAAGCTCAAGCGATAGCCTTAGTAGATTAAACAATCAATTTAGGCGTGACAGAGGGAACCACTGTGCTGATGCTCCGACATATATATGATTTAACAATTATTCAAATTATCAAACGAGA
This sequence comes from Calamotropha paludella, assembly GCA_927399485.1. Lineage (NCBI taxonomy): Eukaryota > Metazoa > Arthropoda > Insecta > Lepidoptera > Crambidae > Calamotropha > Calamotropha paludella. The sequence goes on along the minus strand of OV656815.1, from coordinate 10,861,607 downwards.
CGATATAAAATCTCTCTAATCATATACTGAACTAGCAAACCCGGCGAACTCCGTTTCGCCACCAGATGGCTCCGTTTTATGTAACATTTCGTTTGGTGATTAAAAGAAGAAAAAAAAATATTTTTTTGTTTTATATTTGAAAAGGAAAAATTTTATTTCATTTCACAACAGTAATGAATTCAATTCAATTACAAAAATGAAGTGTTATTTAGTTGAACTTCTCTAAGTAAACGAAAGTGAATCCAAAGTAAATACTGAATCGAAGCGTTATACGTGTCCGCAAATTATCCGTTTCATTGAAGTGCTCTTTGGTAAACCACATTTTTTGTTTTTTGGTCTGACGTTAACACAAACAAAGCGGATTGATTTCCATGTGAAAAACAATGATTTTCTTAATTTATCCCGCAAACACTAAGCGATTGGCCTTGCGACTTGTTAATTGTCATTGCGAACGCAAGGCGAACCGGAAATTGCAATCGTTTGAAGTCAAATGGAAGATCAGTCGGAATCATTGGTATTCGAGGAATACATACATTTTCACCTGCGTACTTTCCGTTAATAATGGTTGCCTCAATCAAATTCGGCATAAGTCTTTTTACCGAAAGTCGAGTACCGTTGCAAAGTCGCGGTGGATTCAAATTACGCAATATCATAATAACTGTACCAACTTTGAATTGCAAGTTATGTGGTGGAAATCCTGGTAACTCCAGAGAGTTCAAAAACTCTGTTGGATAATTTACTACATCATCGGGATTTGTTATGGAATCAACGGATTTGTATGTCACCAAATCGCAAGCGATTTTTGATTGAATGGTTAAATTCAGTGCGTGTACATCATTATTATTTGCGGCAAGAATTGCTCGTTGACTTAACCAAGCATAATTCTGATAATTCTCGCTAATGTTTGGGAAAACATTTTCAATAAGAGCTAATTTAGAGTCTACAAATCGGCAAAGTCGTTGGTAAGAGTAATTAATCCAGATGTCGCATCAACTGGGACTTTTCCATTTCCAACAGATAACAATTGTTTGGAAAATTGTGCAGCACTTTGATCATTTTGAAGTTGAACTCTCATATTAGTGGTTAGCGATAATGTTTTTACGTCATTCCATAAAGGTGATGCCTTCAGGCAAGCATTCAATTCATCTGCAGGCGTTCCACGGGGAATTACTGGCAACGTCTGCCTGAAATCGCCTGCCAACAATATCATCAAGCCGCCAAAGATGTTGTTATTTCGCCGAAGATCCTTCATTGTGAAGTTAAATGCTTCAAGTGATTTCTTATGTGCCATTGTGCACTCATCCCAAACAATGAGCTTGCATTGCATCAACAATTTTCCCATTGCACTGAATCGGGAAATATTGCATGTTGGAGTATCAATTGTGTTTAAATTGAGTGGCAACTTAAGCGCAGAATGTGCAGTACGACCGCCATCTAGAAGAGTCGCCGCAATTCCAGATGATGCTAACGCCAAAGCTATGTCACATCTTGATCGAATAGTGGCCAAAATCAATGAATTGACAAATGTTTTCCTTGTTCCCCCAGGTGCGTCCAGGAAGAATAGACCACCAGTATTATTGTCCACCGCTTGCAATAATGTTTCGTATACTTGTTTTTGCTGTTCATTTAGCAACGGCACATTATTTCGAAGGAATTCCTGCAATGTATCAACATTGTATTGCATCTCTCGATTTAATTCTTGGTTGAATGCATCGTGCATCGATCGATTTGGCGCAATCATTCCTACTTTAATCAGTAGCTTGTTTGCAATAGTCAAGCATTGATCCTCAATCAGAATCAATCCTTCATTGTAGATTTCATCGGTTTTTTGGATGTCAGGATTATTCGTTTGAATGCGCAAGCGATGCAAGATATCTTCACATATGTCGACTTTGTATTTGTTCCATAACTGAATTGGTTGTGAAGGAAAACATGTGGTGATGATAATTGCGAACAGCGTTCGTATTTGGTACGCATTTGATGAAACAACTGATACCGTAAGTGTTAAAACCCAATGAGAATCGTTCTCCAGCAAACTCAATAGTTGACATGCTTCTCGATATTTTTGGCATTGGTGGCCATTTATTTATTTAAACTTTATTGCCCACAAAATATGTACAAATGGCGGACTTAATGCCATTAGGCATTCTCTACCAGTCAACCGGAGAGTTAGAAACTGATAGCGTATTCACAGTTTTCAAATGCGCAAATGATTTTGGTCCACGTACATTTACCAACAGCAGTCGCAAATAAAAACATTCATCATTTCTAGGATGAACAGTATACATGCGACCTAGTGCATCAGTGGAAAACTCCTGTGGCCTATCTGGAACTGGGGTTCCTTGTTTGCGACGTTGGAATTTCTTAGTTGATTGATCCCAAGCGTAATACTTAGGCATTTCAACGTACATCAGCGTCGCTACGAATGGATCTGATTCAGACATGTATGTGAAAAAAGATTTTCCCGCTTTTCTGTTGAAATTTTTCCTGAATTTTATTTGCTATAAACCTCACGGAGCCCGAGACCTTTCCAACGAATGCAAAACCGTGGAAATCGGTTCGTGCGTTCTGGAGTTATAGCGTCAGGAAGGAAAACCCGACTTATTTTTATATAGTAGACTAGCGGCCGCCCGCGACTTCGTCCGCGTGGAATATTGCAACATTATTTTTCTTAAATAAAAGTAGCCTAAGTTACTCCTTATTACATCAGCTACCTGCCAATAAAAGTCCCATCAAAATCGGTCCAGCCGTTCCAGAGATTAGAGGGAACAAACAGACAGACAGACAGACAAAAATTGAAAAAAAAATGTTATTTTGGTGTATGTACCGTATATATATTCATATGCATGTAGTAAAAAACGGGTATTTCAATATTAAAAACAGACACTCCAATTTTATTTATATGTATAGATAATGGAATGTCTGGTAATGTAACAGGATGTACATCAAAATATTAAGGGTATTTCCAGTACAGGTTTAGAATAACGTTTTGTTTTAATAGCGAAAATATTGCTATTTTTTGTGTTATCGAACATTTGTTGGAAAATCATTAACTTTTTACTTGTCTAGAAAATTATAAGCTCGTTACTACCTGCAGTAAAAAAACAATCTTTGTATGACCAAATTTAGTGGCTATGTTAGTTATATCAACTATATGGTAAATAATTAATTGTAATGAGATTTTAAATTTAGGAATTTCATAGTGTCTTGAAAACTTCTTACGCCTTATAAAATAATATGTAGGTACCAGTGAGAGTTCAAGAAGTTGTTGTCGACGATCCTATCTTCTGGATTAGCTTTAACTGTGGGCGTACCCTAGGAGCAATATTGGGAACATTATTCTTTCTTATAGACATTAACGACCTCCTTTATTTTACAAAAATATGAGACAGTATTTAGTCTTTAGTTTGAACTGAGACTGATAATATGGGCTCCGACAACGTTAACGATACTCTCTCTAAGGTAGTCCACTGGTTTACTAGTAACAATCTTAAATTGAACCCCAACAAAACTAAACTGTCTATTAAATTTAAAACTGATGAAAACGCTCTTAACGTGACGGCAAAGAAGTAAAATTAGAAGAATTCATGAAATTTGGGTATCATCTTAGACTCCAGACTAAAATAGGATCACCATATTGATGTCAAATACACTAGTTTTGAAACGTATGTGGTTAAGAAAAGAAAGTTCATAACCATAATGAAACACAAAGTTACCAAAATTCATCGATGTGGCAGATGAAATTAGAATGCTTTTATTTACTGATGTAGTTTAAAGTGTACTAAGAAACAGAATGAGAATATGTGTCCGAATTAGAGGCAATGTGGAACATGAATTTCAGGCGCAGACTTTCTATAATTTTACGCGTAGGCTAGATACCTTTAATTTTAACACAAATGGGAGTATTTCGTTTAAGTTATTTTCTATAAATTCTAATGATACTTAACTGTTATACCTTGTTGGATAACTAAAGAAACGCAGATACTTTTAAGTACATCTGAAACATAAGTGGCAAATACTTTTTTATAAATTTCTGAAAGAAAGACAAACTTTTTGGCGATTTTCTTTTTACTATCAATCGTATACTACGGCTCAGTTTGTTCAGTCCCATGCCATTTTAGTAGAGAGAAAATTAATTAGAGAAGCCAATGACAAATAAGATGGACAACAGAAAAAAAAACAAAAATACCTTAAAGTTTTTTATATTAAAAGATAATTTTAATTAGTAGTATTAGTTTTTGAAAAAAAAACATAGTTATTTTGAATGCGGTTAATTTTAGGATATGGGATAACTGTCGGCTATATTAATCAAGAACCCCTAAGATAGGCTTGATCGACTTAACCTGTAACACTGTCCATATGAAGGTATAATGGTATGAAATATATTTAAAAACTTTTTCTGAAAATAGTTTGTTTAATACCAGACATTTCAGATTTAAAAAAGCAACAAACTCATTTTTATGTAAATGTACACTTTATTATAACAATAGAAAGGTAGTTTAACCATATCCCTGAATTGTCCTTAGAATTATTTTTTTAAGTTGATATAAATTCTTTAATGAAATCAAAAAAATCAAATTCAAAATAACTTTATTTCATAAGCCCTTGCGGGCAGTTAAAATCGTCAATTTTACAGAATCAAGAAGCGGCAAGTACAGCCGCGGAGTTGATGCCGCGCATGTAATTGCCACGAGCGACCCGATTCCGAACGTAGGGGCTTACATGAGAAGAATCGGGCAAGAAACTCATTTAAAATCAAACTCTTGCCAAACTCGTGCCAAAACTCTTTTAAAATCGCCAAATGTCTTACAAATTGTGTATATTACAAAACGATTCAGAGAACGAGCAATTCATTTCTTTTAGGTCCACGCTGCCTTATGATTCAAAAAATCTTTAACACTGTAATAAGCCTTTTTGCATAACTGAGTTTTAATAAAAAATTTTGAAATTAAATGAATGAAGGCTTTTAGAGAATTGATCATCATATAAAATTTATTATATTTTTTTCATTTACTGAAATATTAGGCATAAACGTCTAGATGTTTTGGCCCAAAGAAAAAATTACGTGAAAAATTCATATTGCCTCTGGTGTCAGGCTGTTCTCGACTCCACATCACGCCCTTATCCGGGCGAATATTCTTTCAATTCAGTCAACCTTGACATAATGGTCAATTTTTTTAAGTCTTTTTACTACTGCGCCGACGTCTGCGCTGTTTTTTCTACTACCTACAACATCGCATGTAATACTTGTACTTAATTATTTTATTAACTTCACTGCGAATAAACAATTGTACAGCAATTTTTTCCGATGTATTTTTAGAAATCTAAGAAAAGTTTCCTCAAATCAAGTTATACAAATTCAAATAGAGAAATAAAATCCTTGTCAAATTTCTTGCGGCTTCTTCTCGGTACAAATATTTCGTGACGTGGGACTTAAGAAGCCATGGTATGACTTTCAATCAACACATTCTAAATAAGAAAAAATCCCAATCACTTACGTCGTCTTGGTGCCTATAGTACAGTTAATGAAGTTAGGCTCTTGTAATTTTGCCCACGTTTCCTACAGTTACTACGCTGTTGAGTGTTTGCTAATGTCCGAATGTTGAAAAGATAATTACAGCAATTAGAATGCAATTTTCTACTATAATTATGTACCTGGAGAAAAAATCTTAGTAGCGTAAAATTTTACTAGCATATTTTCAGAACAAAGGAATTTAAAATCATACTGTTTACTTGCATATGAGCTGACATATATTGTTATTATTGACAAATAGAAAGAGACAAGTAGAAACAAGAGAGAATAATAATTAATTATTATTATTTCAAAGCGAAAGTAAATTTCGCAGACCAGCAGCTAACATAAAATATCGTATTTCATGAAATATAACCTCTCACCAAATATTTCTGTAACAACACGCCGATCCAGAAAAGCAATTCGCATAACTTCCCTATTCGCCAACTGATCTTCTTAGGATTCACTATCTTTGTTTGATATCTTTGGGTAGTACACAAATATAACATATCTGTTTTGTTTTATATAAAATAAGTGATTCATGTGAGATACTTCAAACGATAAAACAATTAAAGAAAGAGGATTTTATTTGCTTATTATGGATGATTTTACTTTTTCATGGGTAACGTTAGCTTACATGCGGCTTAATTAGTCCGTAATTATTGTTTTTAGAGTAGAAGAAAAAGTTTCTTGGTATTGTGCAATTATCTCCACCTGCCTTGCAGGGTAGCTGTCTAACGTCAATGTTTCAGTTCTCTTTATAAAAAAGACAAGCATGATTAAACTTCTTTTAATTCAAATATATGCTAACAAATACAAAAAGGACTAATGTGCAAAAAGGGTTAATATCCAATTTATAGAAGTAAAACTAATTCATTTAAGATTTGTTTCAGTCACCATCCATTTTTCCGATTTCATAGTAGAAGTTGCAATTCGTAAAAATAAAGATTAGTTAAAGACTTCAAATTTGCAGATCAAAATATCATAATTTATATTTAAATTAGAATTTAATTATTTCTAGTAATGCCTTTACATAGTGTACGTAACATTATTACTACTTTTAGAAATCTGTATGGAGTTTTGGCGACTTTAGTAATAATGGTTAATCAATTAGTTTACCATTTCACATATTGTGGAATTTACTTGGAACTGTAAATGCATGTAAGAAATTTGAATATTAAATAAATTAAATAATTAATTTTAGGAAGATAATTGTGCATGTTCAATTTTAACATTTTTTAATATAAACACGTTGTACCATGTGACATATAATAAAGATATTCAATTTTATTCCGTATTAGATATATATGTGAGTACATGTTTCGCCGTAAAAAGGATTTATTCTATTTATATTTGATAATAAGTAGAACATTTTATTCTTCAAAATAACTTTATTACTTTCCTAACAGCCTTAAGGTTTCATAAAACCCTAAAACTTGGTAGCAATCCTAAAGGACTTACTATAATACAAGCTGTGGCATAAATTGTAACTATAGAAACTATAAAAGAAAAGGTAAAACTTCGAAGGTCTTAAGTAACTTATTTAGTACCGTTCGAAGCCGTTTAGGCCAAATTTACGATAAAACTGGTAGAGTGTATTGTAAAGAAAATAAATCTGAAATAGAACAGAACCAAACCAAGCAGACCCCATTTATTAAAAAAATAAATTTAAGACTACCTTAATTCTTCTCCTTATTCTTAAGATAAAAAAATAAAGGATTCTCATTAACTTACTACTAAAATTCGTTTTCCAATATCTTATATTATTTCATGTTTCTGGTTATTCCTTTTTTCGTACTATCTAGAAGTTTATCAAGTGATTTGTAACAGATTAAAAAATATTTAACAATTTTTGATCACGGCAATGCCAAGTCAAATTTAAATACTAGATTTTTCAATGTTTTTTTTTTAACTAGGTGGTTATATATTGGTGCTAATATGGCAACATTTAATTTACATTAATAAGTAGTTCCGCTTTTTATATACCACTCGGTATATTTGTTTTTTTTTTTTTTGTGCGGCCAGGGAAAGGGAGTCATTATGATTAAGCGCTAATAGTGATTTTTAGATTCAGCGATGTAAAAATCCTGGATAACATAATTTACTAACTTGTTCTAACAATGAAAAAAAGAACGAAATATGATTTTTGTACAAGTAATTAAAACACTTATTTCTCTGTACCTACAGTAAACTTGTACAGATGTCACAATACGTTAAAAAGGTATATCCTACCTTTTTAATGTGTCTTAACTCTATTATTTTATTTAATTTATTTATTTTATTAAAAAAATATTTTATATAAATATTTTTAGTTTATAAAAACAACATATAAAATGTAGAGGTTTTAATATGTGTATTTTAAATCTTATATTGATTTAAGTTAATTCGAGGCTTTCATGGAAAAAGGAAAAGTATTAATCTTTTTTAACCCTTTTATTATGGCTAGAATTCTATTTCATTCAATCCAAGGCAACGTGATTTAATCTTCGGTCAACCCTCGTTCAATTAATCTATGAATTGAGCCCAAATGTCCATTTCAGTACGAAAATCTGTTTGCGAATTAAATCGTGTTCCAAATTACAACAATTGCCCTGTTTTCTTGACAGAGAACTGTAAAAATACTCAGAAATTCTTAGCTACTTTATAATTCTTATATACTTTATTGGAAAAAGTCTTTATTAAAAGAACTATTGTTTACTCATGCTGGTTGAAATTTAAGTCTAGAAAAAATATTGATGTGAAGAAATAAGAAGAAATATAAACATATTTGCGTAGACAGAAAACAAAACGAATAGTGTTATTTATAAGGGCGTTCAGTTTATTAAAAAGTTCTTCATTCAAGTCAGGAAAATAGACATTAGCAAAATCGATAAGTACAAAGACGAGGGAAGTACAGCTTATAAGTAGTCGATATGTAAACGTAAATTTTTGACGCTAAAGTTGGCAGGGGTGGCAGGATTTTCGAACATCAAAGGAAGGTCACTGTTTTCATTCTTAGCAAATTGTATCAAGCCCACAATTATAGTGTGACATTTTACTGGATTGACCACAACACCGAAATCAGCTGACCACTCTCTGAACACAGTGCCATCGATAGATACGTTTTCCAATGTTCTTTTAATAAATGATATAGTGAAAATTTAATGTGATATTTTAGATTAAACGTTTTAAAAGATTATTTTATATTTTACCTGTAAAAACAACTATACGCTTTCTAGCCCTCAGGTGGGATTCGAACCAATGACCTTTCGCTATCCGGGCGAGATGCTGGCAGACGCGTCAAAATTCACAAACATATTTCAACTTCTATCCTGAGCTAGTATCGTTTCATCAATGTTGAAAGTTAGTACCTTTAACATCGAAAGTAATATTTTTACGAATATTAAACATTCGATTGAGATGAAACCAGCTATAATAATGTATTAAATTAAAGTTTTTGTATTCACAATGCCATATTCCTATAAGAAATAAAAACGCCTGTAATAAACAACAACGCCCCCGAGCCCTCAGGTGGGATTCGAACCCAAAACCTATCACTAGTCCGGCGAGTGCTCTGACCGCTGAACTACCGAGACACTGGCAGACGCGTCGAAGTCAGTGCCTATTGATGCCGGAGTTCCTCAGGGGTCTGTTCTTTCTGCGACGCTTTTCTTGCTGCACATCAATGACCTGTTAATACCAGGAATTGTTGGGTATGCAGACGACAGTACTGTTGTAGAGAGATACCTGTCTAGCGCAAAAGCCAGCGGCGACGACGTGATGTCCATGAGAGAGGCCATGGTTGAGCGAATAAACCAGAGGCTAAACTACGTTTCCCAGTGGGGCAATAGTAACCTCGTTAATTTCAACGCCTCCAAAACACAAGCGTGTCTTTTCACGGCAAAAAGGAGTTCCTTTCACCTCACTCCTACTTTCCGAGGTACATCTGTACCTGTGACAGCCTCGAGCTTCTTGGCATGGAGTTGTCTTCAGACCTTAACTTCGGCGCCAACATCGAATCCAAAGCTCAAATTGCAGCCTCAATGCTGGGCGTCCTAAATAAGGTCAAGCGATATTTCACGCCAGGACAGCTTTTAACACTCTATAAAGCTCAAGTCCGATCTTGCATGGAATATTGCTGCCACCTTTGGGATGGCTCAGCAAAATACCAACTTGCTGCACTGGAAACGATTCAGCGCAGAGCTGAGAGGCTCATCGGGGACAACAAATTGGTGAAGAGCAAGCTTCACACCTTAGCTCATCGCCGCAAAGTTGCCTGTCTGGCGGTCTTCTACAGACTGTACTTTGGAGAGTGTGCTCAGGAGCTGCATCTGCTCATACCGCCATCTCCTTTTTTCCATCGGACATCCAGACGCACTGCAGGCTACCACCCTTACTTGGTTGATATTCCTACCTGTCGCACCAAGCGCTTTTCAACATCCTTCATAACGCGCACAGCAAAGGAGTGGAACTCCCTCCCTGCGTCTGTATTTCCGAGAACTTATAACCCGTCTATTTTCAAAGCCAGGGTGAATAGGCACCTTCTGGGTTAGCTCGTTCCATCGTGGATTCTGTCATGGCCCCCGGGCTTGATTGGGATCAAGAGCAAACCCATCCTAAATAAAAAAAAAAATCACAATCGTATTGCAAAAAGTAAATTTAATTAATAAATAAAATGTTTTTTTCAAATTCGTTATTATAATTGTAATAAAACGAATACATATTTATACTTATGACCAGTTCTTACCATAAAACCAAACAATATTTTTTTATCTATTTGAAGTAAGAATAAAAAATATGCCAATAAAGCAAAAAACTAAAAGCGGTCTAGTTTGCTATAGCATTTATCTTATTGTTCTAATGGCATTGATGTATGAGCTCTTTTTGCCTCAATTTTAAAGGTAAAAGAGCCGTATTCAAAGCATTTTAATGGACCTTCCATCATTCGATACCACCTTTTGACCAGTACAAATACTATTTGGCCTTTGCCTTATCCACTGTTAGATAGCATAAGTAACGGTTTGCTATTATGTAAATCAGTTTCTGCGATATTCCATTCCATCTCGTTGCATATCATTCACAGAAGACTGAATTTCCTTTAGTTAATTAGATGGAAAAGACGCTACGCAAGAATGCATTTGTCTTGTTTAGAGATCACCTCGGTGGCCTCTATACGACGCTTGTGACCTTTTGCAAATCGACGGTCGTGAAACTAACGAAATAATAATATTACTAACTTCTAGGAGATGAACAGACTCGTGCCGTTTATTAATTTATCAGGCCTTTTTTAAACATCGCAGCACCTACATCGTTAGGTTAAGTTAGGTTAAAGGTAAAATATTTCATGCTGTTGTTTATTTTTAATATATTATACTTCTGATTATGAGTCAGTAGCAATGTAATATATAAAAGGTTTATGCCTAGACTTTTGGCTCACGTTTGTCCACTTAATATCAGGTGGAATAAGTACACGCCATGAAACTATAATAAACAATTGTTATATTATTTTTACTTCTTTAAATATCAATCAATGTATTCACTATCAACAGAAAAATAAATGTCATTCTTACTTTCGTGTATGATTCATTAAAATAGTTTATTCTAAATTCAAATAATATATCCAAATTATTTCTTACTAGCTAGAGCTTACTAGCTTCTAGCTCTAAGAGCAAATATACCAATAGAGTCAACCTAAGCGTTCTGTCAGCGTACACTTTTTGTAAATTGCCAGTGATGTGATTAGTCGATGAAAGCTCGATAGACATTTATAATTAAAATACGTCAGTTTTATAAATTTTATCTTGTAAGTGTTATTGTATTGAACACTTCATTTGGTTATTACATAGATAAAAAAATATAACTTCAAATTGTCAGTAATTCCCGAGACATTTTGAATTTATTTTATATACATATTTACATAATACATAGGTACATATAATCACGTTGTGCACTCTAGGCAACATCCGTGAAGACAGACGGCTAACATCGGACATGGAGGACAGCCGTTCCTACACGCTTCTGTTATCAGAGGTGGAAGTTAGAGGGAGGTTCATCAATGTTCAGGCGGTGAATTCGCGTAGTACGAGCACATGTACGTGCATCAATAAATACGATTGTATTTAATAAGATTTTTAATACCAACTTGAGTTTTATTTTAGAAATCAACAACCTAATTGCCTAGGTAACAACACTTGACATAATATTACTCTATTACACTCTCCGTCACGAGGAGCTTACTGACGATCGAATGACTACTACAAGTGTCAACAGCTTTGAGAGCCTTGGATGAGGCAGTGCCTTGGTCAGTACATCACCATCCATATTTTCAGTCTGCGTATTCTGCACCATCACCCTCTTATTTTGCACGCAGTCTCTAAGGAAGCCTTCTTTGATGCTGATATGTATCTAACGCTTGCCGTTTATTGAATTACTCGATAGCTTTTGTGCTGCCTAATTATCATTAAAGACAGGTTGCCAGCCTTTGGCTGTTCTAATACACTCGAGAGCAATGAATCCGGGTCACTTAAAGAATCCTAAAAATCTCGGAAACTAAAAATGCTAGGTTAATGCAATAAATTGTATTTAATAGACAATGTAATACTCCTTAAATGAAGGTATTAAAACTTCTTAGTTATTGTAAAGTTATATCATAAAAAAATCAAATTTGAAAAAGGGCCACTTTCGAAGATGGAACTACGAAATTACAGCATTTGGTTTTGCTTTTGTTTGTAATCTGTCATTTATGTGGGTACATAAACCATGTTGATAGTGCTCTATATTCATTATTCAAGCTGAAATTATGTCGCTTACGCCTGAAGAATGCACCAGAATACTTACAATGCTGGAAACCGGCCGGAGTCAGCGCGATACAGCCAGGACTGTCGGTGTGTCGCTGTCAACAGTACAAAGAGTTCTCCGACGTTACGAAGAAACTAGTTCTAACCTACGCAGACCAGGAACGGGCAGAACCAGGTGTACCACAGCACGAGAAGACCGATACTTGGTGAACACCATGCTTCGAAATCGCTTTCTCACAGGAACTGAAGTAACCCAAGTGCATGGACAGTAAGACGTCGGCTTGCTGAATCTAACTTAAAACCCCTTAGACCTGCAAACGGCCCTAAACTGGAGCGTGGGCATCGTATTTCAAGACTAAGATATGCCCAGAGCCACGTAAATTGGAGTATTGAAGATTGGTCAAAAGTTATGTTCTCCGACGAATAAAAATTTATGCTCTACAAGCACGATGGAAGACACAGAGTGTATCGAAGACCAGGGGAAAGATTCAAGCAAGCATGCATCGAAGAAAAAGTAGCCTACGGTGGTGGTTCTGTACTTGTGTGGGCCGGAATTTCTTCTGAAAGTCGCACAGAGCTGGTGATCATAGAAAACGGCTCTTTAACTAGCGTAAGATATGTGGAAGAAATCCTCAATGATCACGTTGGTCCATTTATGGTCAATTTAGGTGAGGATGCTATATTTATGCATGACAATGCCCGACCTCATACAGGTAGGATTGTAAAGGTAGTCATACCTTCAAGAGATGAACATTACTCGTATGGAGTGGCCAGCGCGCAGCCCGGATATCAACCCGATCGAGCATGCTTGGAACGAGCTAGGCAGATGCGTAAAACAACGAAACCCTCCCCCAATCACGCTTCGTGAGCTCAAAATTGCTCTCACAGAGGAATGGGAGAATATTCCCCAAAATCGTATAAGGAACTTGGTGTACAGCATGCCAAACCGCGTAAACGCAGTAATGGAAGCACGAGGAGGCAATACGAAGTATTAAAATTCAAGAAAATCGTAATAAAGTTCAAACATTTCATGTTTCCTATTTTTGTTTTAAGTAGAGATCAGCAGTTTTTTCTTTATGTAATTTTGTGTTAATAAAATGTATGGTGACTCATATTTTTTTTACTTTCATTTAAGGAGTATTACATTGTCTATTAAATACAATTTATTGCATTAACCTATCATTTTTAGTTTCCGAGATTTTTAACATTCTTTAAGTGACCCGGATTCATTGCTCTCGAGTGTATATGGATCCATTTCATTCTTCTTTATTCTTTTGGAGAAAATCTGTAATATAATAATATAGTTAATAATAATTGGGAACATCGGACACAATCAATTTTTAAAATAAGTAATCATATCATTATCGCTCGTTATCATCTATTTTAAAGTTATTTATTGTATTGACGTATTTAAATATCTATTGCGGAACATATGCAAAAATATTGAAATGTCGATGTTGTTTACATAATCTTGAAAGATTATGTAGACACCATCACTAGCAATATTACCCTGAGCTATTATGAAGAAAATTAATAGCTTAATAACCATTTAAATACAAAGAAGTGTAGGTTTTATATAAGCTAAAACTGAGTATTAGCACTATATCTTTATCAGCATAATAATTCGAGGCTTGCAAAACGCGAAATTCAAATAGAAATATATCAAAAAATACTTGGTTGTGAAAGCTAAGTGTTGTCCATCCGTATTTTCTATATCACGCCGTGAAGAATGCGAACTACATCCAGTAACGAAACAAGACATTTCGGAAAATAAAATATCGCTTTTTTGTCTCTCAAAACCAACGATAACAATGTTAATTTTATTAAAATGTGTCGAGAGCTTCACAATCTGACATTGAATGCTACTATCAACATTATACGACTTAAGAAGAATGGTTAAAATCTCAAGACACACGATACGCGGCAAGAACTTTTCAAATTGTTTCTTAGTTAGATGACCAAAGGTGACCAAATGACAGATTGAATGCGTACACCGTAAATAAGTATATGATTTTGCTTGTTCACTCTCTCACGTTGATACACTATATGGGGTGAGTGAAATAGATATATTGTTTCTCTACTTCTACTTTCTTGTGCTGACTCTATTGGTATATTTGCTCTTAGCACTAGCTAGTCACTAAACATATATTAGCTATGACTTTTAATATAAAAAAATCGATTTCATATTATATTAAAACTTTTATCGGTATACAAATCCTCGTCAATCCACAATTATCTTATGTTAGATCTGTTTTGACGGGGAAATTACTTTATGGTAAGGCTATTTATATAATTATTAACAATTTTATCCGTTATTTATTACAAACTCGTCTTCGAGATAAAATTTTTAGGGTAATAATTTTAAATGATTTTCTAAGTTGTTACTTGTGAAATACCAAATATTTTTAATGAAAGCGCTTTTGGTCTTACTCAATTTTTTGATGTTTATAGTATTTGATGTTTTAAATATTGAGTGACGAATTCACTAAGTACTTTAACTTAATCACTGTCTAATGCAGAAATCCTCTTTTATTACAACGCTATAATTTTAAGGATGACCCGATCATTTGTGTTTAATTGATACTTTTGAAAATAAAGTCCGCTTAATTAGCCCAAGGCATGCCCTCATAAATGTACTAGTTTCAAATAAAGCAGAAGAAAATGCTGTCATTTGTAATTAATGCAATTGAGAAACGTGACGACGAGTAAAACATTAATATTAGTTCTGATACACGAGGTAATTAGTAAATCCAAAATAATCCCGTAATTCGAACCATTTTGTAGGCTGCTTTAGTATTTCTACATGCGAGAAGATAAATCGACTCAATTTACTTGCCGAGTTTGCTGATCATCTCATCCGAGTAAAACTTGAGGAGACAGTATTTCTCTATGCTTTTAGGGTTGTTGTGTTCAATATTTTGAGCAAAAGAAAATCGTTAGTTATAGTTATTTTGTTTAGCAATCGTTTACCATTAAATGATTAATTATTTTAAAGGACCTACCTTTAATAAAATATATACAAACAGATTTTAAAAACACAAACGTTATCAATGGATATAAAATGACATTAGGGCTAAAATAACTCAAAGTACTTTAGTTACATCTTGGTAGGTGAGAAATAAGATTATATATATACATACTAGCTAACCCGGCAAACGTTGTTTTGCCATGTATATTATTTATAGGAAAAGTTTTTAATTAATTAATAAAAAATAGGGGTTGATGGTAGAGGGGTGAAAATTTAGGGTTGTATGTATTTTTGTAAGTTGTATCATAAAAATATAGAAACTAAAAATTTTGAATAAAAATTAAAAAAAAAATTAGGGGTGGACTACCCCTAACATTTAGGGGGATGAAAAATAGATGTTGGCCGATTCTCAGACCTACTCAATACGCTCACAAAATTTTATGCGAATCGGTCAAGCCGTTTCGGAGGAGTATGGGAACGAAAACTGTGACACGAGAATTTTATATATAAGATATTTTACATAAAATGACGCAACACGTTGCTTTTAGATCAACAATAAAATATGTAGTAAGTGCATTTTATTAATTGCATTGGAATTCTTCTTAAACCTTAAGAAACGGGAAAATATTATTCGCTCTGTAATATTGTAACTGAGTTATACGAAAACCGTATCGCATTCCAGTAAAGACGAACCGCTTTCATTCATTGAATCTTGCCGGCAGTCCTCGTCTATCACTCCGCGTGAATTGGATTCGTCATGGGAATTACCATACATTTTCTGATACGTCTTCTCTGTATTACGGATCGCTATCGAATTACATAGTGCCAATGTAGTAACTATATATAAGTAGACATTTACTTGCTCATTTATTATACTTGAAATGATGAATGGACTCCTATTAATTAAGACTTGCTAAGTAAATGATAACAAATTGTGTTGATTTTCCTTAGACTGTATCTATGAGATTTGGAATTGATAAAGATGCTTTTAGGGCAGATTAATAAGGTAATGCTATGCAGATATATTTTATGAAGATTCGGCTTTAAGTTTTTTGATAATTTGCATTTATTTTTCACACTCTTTGTCAGTAGAGTGCTATGTATATTAGTTTATTTGTAGTTTTTTTTTTTCTTATTCACTTTGCTGTTTTCATGTGTTTTTTTTTTTATGTGTGTGCCTTTGATGCAAATAAATAATATATCTATCTATCTATTTCTTAGCTTCCTGTTGCATAACGCCTGTACTTTTAAAAAGAAAAACATTGAAGAATCGTTATAATGGTTTGTCTTTTTATTTTGGCACAAAGCTGTTTTTTAAATCTACCTACATACATACATAAAAAAAATAAGTGACGAATAACAAACATCAATGAGAAGCGGTAAGTAACTATTCGTTTTCGTTCGTACTTTTAGCCGTTATTTATTATACCATACGCGCAGCGTACAGAATGGACATAGCAACTTATAAAACGTATGTATTTGTATGAAAACGTATACAAATACACATACTCATTTTACCGAAGTGAAAAAAAATACCTATGCTTTAGAGTATGGCATTGCAATAATAGCAATATTATAATTAACTAGCTAACCCGGCCACGCCTTGCTGGTATAACCCGGCCACGCGTTGCTGGTATGGTAACAAACACATTCACAAAGTATTGTCATAATATAATGTATGATATGATAAAAAATTGTAAGGTGACATATACAGAGTAATTTATTCATCTGTTGTTCTAGTATTTTTTGGTTTATGTGCCTGTTTGTCTGGCATTGTCGACGGGCAAGTCAGGTGCAAGCAGGCGCGGTGTTTTTGTCCAATAGACTATACGTACATCGTATTATGTTAGTATTTTGAGTTTAGTTAGATAATTTTTACAAGATACAGGGTGTTGGATTAATTGGATGTATTGTGTGGTAATTGCCAGTTCATTCGTTTTATTGTTCCTTTCTTATATATCTTAGTTTTTCTGTTTTCAGATCATGTTTTCACAACCAGATATATAGATATCGCACTAAACAAGAAGAATGTGACACGATTAAAATAAAACTCTTAAAATGCTTTAACTAGTTAGATAACCGTTTTTTTATAGATTGCTCAATACTTATAAAATTGTCACACTCGAAGTTGTAAAAAGCGCTGACGTCAGCCAAATAAACACTTGGAAAAATTCAACGAAGCCAAGGTCATGTAGCTCAATTAGTAGAGTACTCGCTCGGATAGCGAGGGCATATTGGTAAGAGTTTCACCTGACACATGAGAACAGTTCCTTTTTCTTGTTATAATTTCTTTACATATAAAAAAGTAGCTTTATTAAAAATTTTGCTTTATTATATTAATAACCTCTTGTTATTTAAGTTCTGCAAGTATAGCTTTCACATTGTATCTTTTAGTATTAATTTAAATCTATAAAATATGGGAAATTGTAGTTTACTAACTGACCGCATTTAATATTTATTTGTTATCATAAGATATGCATCAGGTAATTATTTAGAATTGGCTGATATCAGTTAAATCGCGTACTACATAATTTGCTGATGCTGTGCAAAAACATTTCATTGTTTAATGGAGTGGCTCTACAAATAATTTAATGCAGTCGTTTTCATCGGTTTGTTTTCACTATTTGGATTTTGTGATTAATATGTTGCGTAGCTTTTTTTTAACAAATCATATTTTTCGAAAATTATTTAGGAAAAGTATGTTGTGCTCATTCAATTTGCCCTAATCAAAAACATAATCTTAGAGCGTTAACTGTCGACATCAGTATCGATATCCTAAGTACTGCCTACGAAATACGCTACGCCCTACACATTGTACAGTTGACAACTCATCAAAGTATAAACTTTTGACAATCCGGAAAACCTTGTTATATAGTGTATATAGCTCTATGTGCTGATTTCACAATATTTTTTATTGAACACTCGAGTAAACTTTAAAAGAAAAAAAAGCCTGAATTTTGTAATCAAATTACCGATACTGGGGTGGGTTAGAAAATTATCATTGTTGCTAGACGTTCCGAAATTAATAGAATATTGGAATAGTAAAAGTCACTCATCGGTTGATAAGTTACTCCGAAACAAGCGGCCCAAATTCAGCGCTTTCCGATGTAGTACAGACATGGAATTACTCGTTATATAAGCGTTCACAACTAGGATTTAATGGAATTATTTTAAAAAATACGACCTGGTCGCAGTATTTGTAAAAGTATGAAATAAACTGACAAGACTAATTAACAGATAACGTATAAATATTAATTTTAAGTTGTTTTCAACGTTTATTACCGATTGACATAAATAAGGTTAATTGGAATATGGCTCAATCTGACTTTGATGTCTAAATGGAGTGTGAATTAAATGCTTGTAGTAAATTGATTAACGAAGGTTCACACTGACAACTTTTGTTAAGCCAGATGTGTTGTCGTTTGTACGCTATGATTTGTATTCCTGCTGACACATGATGCATATTGGACGAAACATTCATCAAACGTCGTTTGCATGCAGCGTAATACCAGTGTACCATAAATTAGATACCAATTTTACTTGGAAATAGAATCATGGGTCACATGTTTGAAGTGCGTCCTTATATAACAACTACTCACCTTCACCTACTCCACAAATATGTATATAGTGTGCATATTTTCACGTATGACTGATGTATTTTATATGTATGCCAACAAATAATTACTTTATTACATAAATATCTTTAAGTTCAACTTAGTTGCATGCTAAACTGCTACAATATCCTTTCTTCACCTATTTATCTTATTTTAGTTCAACTGAAATGATTTTTGACACTTTAGAATAAATTGCTGTAGAAAACTTATTGATCTTTGAGTAAAATCTGCAGAAAACCTATTGAACTTCGAGTAACATACCTTTATAAGTGATCTCTGCACTCGTTCAACGTTTAGGAAACTGATCACTCTCGCACCTTTTTTGTTTAAAAGCTCAGTCGCATCACATTAGCTTTCGAATTCTGGTCATAAATGTTTTAATATGAACGTGCCTATGCTTTGGTCTACCATAATGCCTAGGTATTTTGTACGGACCACCTTTTGTAAAGCGGGATAATCGCTTTTTAGGGTCGTAAGTACTTAGTAACTTTGAATTTTAACACAGAAGTTTTCTCTAGGCTGGAAGGCAATAATGGGAGTAAATTAAACAAGTTTTATAAAAGTTTAGTTTAATCGTTTATATGTATTTTTAAAATTTAATGATTTTAAGTATGAACTCGTTACATAACTAAACAGCTCGTTAATTATATCATTTGAATATTTAAATATTATGAATATGTTATGTGTTTCTGCACATTTCGTTATTAATAAACCTGAACAAATTAGTTTTAAAGAATAATAAAATTATAATCATCTGTATTTTAATGTTCTCGCTGCTGGAATACAGGTTATTTATTTAACATATTTTCAGTTTTATAATCGTATTGTTAAAGCCGCAACTGAAGCTCTCTTCAGACGAGCTACTGCTCGTTTTTCTTCGATTTTCTACTGAGAGTGTGACGTGCTTCATTAAATGAAATGATCCGTTATTATATATACATTATTATTATTACCGATGACTACATACAGTTAACAGCCGCTCCTTGTGGTGCTCTAAAGAGCAGGAATTGGTATTGCCTGTAGAATTTTCTCCAGTCATTAGATGACAGTAGTAATCTTCTATTAAATTTCAAGTCGTCATAAGAGATGCTGAAAGATAATTCATTATTGGAGTCATGTTTCTTCGCGTCTAAACGCGCTATCATACTACTCAATATTCTACTTGAAAATATTTAAATTTGTCTGATATCCTAGCTCTCATCTTTTATCAAATAAACGTGTGTACAGCAACTTCAATATAAGCAATATAAGTTAAAAACCGCATCAACATTTTAGAACATTCTAATAGGGGTGGAAAAAGGGTTCAAAATCCGTATGAGATCTCCATTATTGAAGTTTAACCTTTGAAACTTAGTTTTGGGAATTTTAATATACATAAACGAGTCTGCATTTCATCATTCATGAAAATACTACTACTATGTGGGTGAAAAAAAGTATGAAGCATCGATTTTATACACAGATCCTTGTAATTGAGCATCAGAATTCAAGAAGAACCATTTTTACCGTTAAGAGTAGAACCTTTTCAGGGGTAAACTTTATATGTACACTCCAAATGTATAATTAGGCATTGCAATTCGAAAAATGAGATATGCCGAATTATCGGATTCGTTATAACTAAATACTTATGGGATCAGTACAGTGGTACCGGTGGTTTTATCAACTTTTTAAATAAAATGATCACATTATCAGATGAGAACTTACTATTTAATTCGTGGTGCGTGTGCGTGCGAGTTGTTTGACGTTCAGTGGCTGCACCAAGCTCGAGCCACTCAAAGAGTTTATGGCAATCTCCATATTTTTGGCAGAGGCTTCCAAATTGCAATGTACTTCTTCTGGCAAAGATAATTAAGCTTAAAATCAGGTGTTAATCGATACATGTAAATTTGTGTTTACAAAATTATGAAAAAGATAATAAAAATACACATTTTTATATTATACTAGCGGCCCGTCCCGGCTTCGCACGGATGGACAAAATTCTTTAATTTTTTTCTATTATTAAATATTTTTCTGTTAACGCCATCTAGCGCCCGGTAGATGAACTACTTGCTATGGTAACGCATATACAATCGAAAAAGCGCGGTAAAAAGAGCGGACAGACAAACACACAAACAACTGTGATCTTAGATTATAGATTATCAAGTCCATCTTTTTGAAGTAACATATATGCGATTCTATATGAATTCCTCGGAAAGATTAAAAAAAGAGATTTACATGGTGGTTGACAGTATGTATGTGAAGTCTATCAGTATTAAAATGACAAGCATTAGTGAAGTGGGACAAGCAACGAAATTTTTTTATTGGATCAATTTTATTAAGCACGAGGCGTGAAGTTTAAAACACTAGCCACTGAATAGAAATAAACGGATACGTGTTTCGGCGTTATAGATAAAATTCTAATAAGTTGAAAAGGAATTAAAGTTTATATAAAAAAATCATTTTTAAATTGAAAAACATGACAACACATATTGGAATGGTTAAAACACCGAACACCTCAATGACCTTTTGGACTAAGTTTGTATGTATCGGTGAGCCTAAGTTCACGGATTCGATCCCCGGATCAGCCAGGTTTACTAGATTTTCTTCCTCTAAATCTGATGAATATTTCATCTTGACACACCGCCAGGTGAGTTACCAACAATATCACTAGATACCTACTTCCAAATTCCACGCATACCAAATTGCGAGCAAAATCTAGTGTTAAATACGATTTAAGTATAAAATGCGGATTAAAATAGTCATTATAATATAAGATGTGCATGATTTTGCATGAAAAAAGTGAAAACATTACAAGGTATAAAAATTACATGTGGTATATGATACAAATCAAGGCAAAATGAATTTCGCAATAAATACAGACAGAATTCATAAATTAACGATGTTTTAAAAAAACAAACTTACATTAATACTTTTTTCACAATCTTTCTTTCATTGAACAAATACGTTTTTAAAAATTCGCAGAACTGAATGTATTCGCAGAAAAAAATAAAAGTCCCAAACGTAACTTGATATTCTCATATTAATCAGGTGAAGTAAAAAATACAATTGAAAATTTTACGCTCGATAGCACAGTTTGATTGCTTACTGCATTTCTTTTGACAGTATTTTTGTTGATTTATTCTATTTCACGTTCTATTCATTTCTTCTAGTGCACTACCACCGTTATCTGACGAGCTTTAAGTTAATTTCTTGTAATCAATAATAACGAATGTATGTGTCTACAAAAGTAGGTATTGTATCTTTATTCATAGACATCATGTCCAATAATAAATTTAACAAAATATTTAATAGGTAAAACCAAAGGGCAAATGATAATAATAATATTTTATATACTCACACTAATTAATCTCATTCAAAACAGCGTAAGGCTTCAATTATGGATATTAGGATAATAAATAAATAGTTAATCTTTATAGCAGTGATTTAGGAATTTCTTAGTTTGGTAGTAAAATGCTGCTTTAGTGTAGAAAACGGAATGATCTTATTTATAAACTTGCCTAATTAAATACAAAAGGACCTACAACTAGCGGCCAATTAACTTAATACTATAATTTATTTTTTATATACAAATCGTTAGAGAGTGCGTTTGCGCTCGTTCAATGCTGTGTACGGCGATACGGCTATCGGCGCGAGGCTTGTTTCTTACATACACATTAATTAGTCTAGGCCAAAAAATGACTACTAAATAATATTGATAGTAATATATATATTAAAATTTTAAGACGGTAAACTACACTGCGCGCCAATACGTAAGCAGCTACGCGATTCCCCCCACCACGCCGCCTAGATTAGAAAGGCAGGCGTCGTCGCTTCCCTCTCTTGAGGGCAAATGGGGTCTTTCGCTCAGAATGGAAGGAGACTGACGTTATGGGGATTCGTTAGCCCGGCAAGGACAGCTCCCGACCCTCTAGTTACCTTCCCATCAGTCTCCTCAAGTCGCTGGGGAAACTGTACGAACGCATCCTCGCCAGTCGTCTCAAAGACCATATTTTTTCAAACCACCTCGTGCACACACCAAGTGCACTGCCTAAAGGAGCTCATCCTTCATTATAGGGACCTTTTCCGTAAATCTATCTCCACCGGAGCCCTCTTTTTTGACGTTGATAAGACGTTCGACAAGCTTTGGCATAACAACGGCTTAATTTATAAGATAGTTGCCAGACAGACTCGTGCACATCTTACAAGACTATTTGTCGAATCGTTCCATTCGATTCCGCGTCGACGGAACCCTCTCCTCTTCCCGCCCAATCCATGCCGGAGTCCCTCAAGGCTCGGTACTATCCCCCATTTTATTTGCGATCCACGTTAATGTTTTTGACCAATTCATCCCATACAAAGCGTGTATCCGCCCTATCATGACATACGCCAGCGTGTGCTTTGCACAAGCTTCCGCCTCTTACATCCATCGCTTACAGACCCTCCAAAACCGATTTGTTCGTGGTGCCACGGGTTGCCCCCGGTACATTCGCAATGAAGATATCCATGGCGACTTCAAACTTCACTCTATAGTCATGTTTATGAAAGATGCTTCCATGCGATACTTCGAGAAAATGTCTTTAATGGCATGTACTTCTTTAATGCGTAATTGTAAACTGCGTTTTATATACATGAAGTAATATTTCAATATAATTAGTATCTTATAAATATGCAATATACAACTATGTTTCTAGTGCCTAAAATATTTATTTGGGTATATAATGCTTTGCTGGAATTATAATAACGTAATATTATATATGGAATAAACAGTGATTGTTGAATCTGTGATTACTGTCACAAGAACTCCCACATATGATATCCATGACTCAATAGAGTCACTCCCACACGGCCAAACCGTTATTTTCAGTTTCCAACGGTTACGGTTATTAAATTTGCTTTCTTAAATTGTTTCGATCTATTGTTTTTGTTTTAAGATCTCACCTTTTTAAAACTTACCAGAGCCTAAATCGAGCAAGATGAATCTATGTACCTTAGTTTCTGACTTTTCACCGATCAAGGGGAATTATGATAAAATATACTTTCAATCGTAAGAAATTATTACTCCTAAATCAAACGACGATAAAAAGTCATATTATTAAAATTCTTATTCGTTTTACTACAACGTATAATCATTTACATTATTTGAAAACAATGTATACTAAAATAAATTTTATTTATTTATTTTTATTAACTAATTTTTCTGTTTTGTTAGTCTCAAACTCATTTATACATTTTCAATATTGTGTTAACATCTTAGTTGAAAAAATATTTTTATTTAGTTCAAACTGTGCCACTAATGCCAAATTAACAAAATTGAAAAATTTTATTTAATGTGAAATTTCATTGTCTTCCTTGTTATATTATTTAGGAGTTCATAATAATGATTGACCAAGATCCGTATATTATATGTAGTAGAATTAATGTCGATATTAAAATAGGGCTGTTACCAGTAAGTAAATAGCTCTAACAATATCCGAAACAGATTTCGTACTCGCTCTTCAATTTAATTAAACTCATTTTAATGATACTATATGGTTACAGAAGCGTTGAATATTTCAACGAAACCTCTATTTACATTACAATTAGTTATCTTGATTTGCATTTCGCAAAATCAAATTATGGTTTATTTTGAATAGACACATTATAGTCAATGTTACGGATTTCTCTTTCATTCTAACCATTTGGGTAACGCTAATGCTTATTCCGTGTAAGCAGTATCTATAAACTTCTATTTGAATAAATAAGCGACGTCGTTATTCAAGTAACATATAGATTTAGGCCCAAATGCGTCGCCCTAAATAAGTGAGACATAAAGGGGCGGTTTCATTGTTTGTTGCTTGTCTTGTAATTATTTGTTGTTAGTTACTTAATAGTTTGTACCATGAGGGGTTCCTAAACAATGTTCATGTTTGAAAAGTTTTGTTATTTAGTTTTGAACACTTTCAATTCCGTTAGTGAGTTATCTAGTTCATGTTTGCTTGTTAGAATTACATATTTGTATATGAAAATGAAGTAACGTGTTTAACTGTTTGCAATATTATATCGAGTTTGTAAAATCTTAATAACACAAATTTTCACACACAAAAATCGATTTTTCTTACAAGGGACATTCCTATACGCAATGAGCAGATGCAGATGAATTATTTTGTTAATTGCGAAACATACAAAAAAAGTGCACTCATAGCAATTAATCAGAGCAGTACAGTCCGGACAGACAGTTGTGAAATAATTTGGTATTAGCTTTAGGCAGTTCCAGCCTTTTAGTAACATAGGACCGCCTAGGGCGAGGAGGAGGGGGAAACATTTGAAATTGGAAGCACAGGTATGAAGGGGAGACAGGTCTTTCAGTATTTTAAAGATGCAAGGATTTGCATATCACGGCGAAGATGGGTTGGGATCCATTTTAATTGTGAACGATATTCAGATATCCGGTCAAACTTACGCAGGCCAAAAATGATTAGTTAGATTAGTTTTTCAGTTACAACTAAATAACAAACATCGCCATAATCGAGAAGGGGAATCGGAAAGGATCGCGCGAAAACAACTTTTGTTTTGATAGGAACGAAGTCTTGAAGCCGCCTTAGGGAGGGTGACCGGAAATGCAGTCGCTTGCTGACTTCCCCAATTTTATGGAGACCAAGACATTGTACCGTCCATTACCAAACCAAGATTCCTGACCTTGTCACTATAAGGAATGCATATCTGATCATAGACAATAGATGGTACTTATTTCCTTTCAACCTACTTTTCAGCCTGCTGATGCTGCTGCCTATGATTTTAAACTTTTTGGCGGAAGCGTCTCTTTGGCGGTTTTGTTTTTCTTGTTAAAATTTGTGTTGTGGTACATATTAGTGCGTAATAATGGTGAATTATTAATCACTAAGTGTTTGTGAACATACAAGAATGTTGGCAGCGGAAGTTGTCTTTTCCTGTTTTCTCAATAAGTCCACGGGGAGGTTTCAGTAAAGGTGTGGGACCTTTACCGGAAATTAGGGAAAAGGAAATTACACTGTTCATTTACCATTCATTGATCATCTATCATTCATAGATAGACTCTCGTCGTCATTCATCATCATCTAATGAAGAAAAAAATAAATGAAGTCTAGTCTGTATGGGCTTTGTACGCTCTTTGCATGCTCTTATGGGAAAACTTAACATAGAACAAAACAAAATTACGATAAAAAATTTACTAAAACAAGTGACAAATATGAAAGAACTGATTATAAAATTGTGTTGCGAGTCTTAGTGAATCATCTAAAATATAAAAATATAACGCGATGATAAAAGAACACCTTTTTGTACCCCTTTTGCACTGTTTATAGGGTTCTGAGCGATAATTTTTTGATCTTAATTACTTACGTTTAGTATTATCAGATAGCAAAATGGTGACTGTACACTCTGACTATCAGCATTTAATCGCCCCAAAGTGATTGCGAGCTGCAAAAAATGTATCCTGTCTTCCCTTAGTGAGGAACTCGGTTAGAATTACTTTGCCGCCTTTAAAGAAGATTTTCCTCCTCCAAACCAGTCCACGATGCTGCATAGGTGTGTAATGAACAAATATAGACCGAGAAGAATCTTTTTTCTTGATGCCCAGTCTATGACAAGATTAAATTGAGTTCCAGTCAAAGTCAGTCAAGTGTGTTTGATTTTTGTTAAAATGGATAAATTTTTGGAGTACATCCTTTTCCTTTTCTTCTTTGAAGAAATGAAAATCAAAAAGCTGGCATTATATTTTCACTAAAATGTTTTCATTGTATAGTTAAATCTACCTAACCTATTTTTATCCTAATCGAAAAAAATGACATATTTTAACAACATTACAATTTTGCACTTATATTTACGTAACAACACAGCTTATTCCGTAACGGTAAATTCGAATGACGCAAACGGTTTTTTATGAAAAAAGTTTGTGCGCGTCCCTTTATCAGGCGAATTCAATTAAATCGTGGAACCGCTTAATATTTGCACCGATAGGCAGACATTCCATAGTGGAAATAAATCTTTTAAAGCAATCCAAACTCCATTACTAGGGTTTACTTTAGCCTAATGGGATAGGTCCCTTTGTTGGGAGTTCATTTTGCTTGTTTGTGTTTGGTGATCGAAAATGCCACTGGCAAATTGGTATGACGTTCGGAGAATTCAGATAAATCTTATCTACTACTAGTTTTTGTCCGCGACTTCGTACGTGTGGAATTTGGAAGTACTCGTAGGTATCTAGTATTTTTATAATAAACTCGACTTGTAATACGATAAAATGTGCACCAGATTTAAGGACAGAAAAGCCCTGCTTATTGCAGGAATCAAACTCTTGACCCTAGAGTCAGCGATCATTTACTCAGACCGCTAAAGCACATTGTAGTTTTAGTGATACTCATACATACTCAGACCACTGAATTAACCAACTTTGGTTGTTTCATACAAACCATCAACCATTTATCTATACTATATTTATTATTGATCAAAAGCGGTAATTAAAACTTGAATTATTAAAATTATATCTCAAAGAAAGAAATACGCACTGTGATCTCCTGATGTAATAGCTAATTTTGTAAAAAATAAAAAATGTAAGATGGAGCTCGATCCTCCTGTCTGAATTCCTTTCACCGCTTTTTCTCGGTAAAGCCTACCAATTTCCGGACTGGAAGTAGACTCAATAGTTATGAAATACAAAATAAAACAAAATGAAATACAAAATAAAACAAACAAATATTGGAAAACATATGTGCGAGGACCATTACCTTGGCCAATTTTGCGTACAAATATATAATTGCGTTTTACTTAAATTCTTTAGAAACTTAATTCTTTTCAACTTTCTCACTTTAAAACTTATAAATTTTCAAATAAATTGTTAATCCGTTTTCACTTATTTAATGCCAGAAAGCTTATTTATTAAACGCCTTTGAAAATGACATATTTCGTTACAATAGTTTATCCTACCACTACAATTTAAATATTTGGGTTTACCAATAAGTGGTAGAATTTTCTAAAATCCTTTTTTTTAATTTTGTTATTTAGGGGCTTTCAATATATTAAGGTTATGTCAGCCCATGATAACCTCATATGTCTACGTTAACTTAAAATTCTACTATCGTAAACAAAACTATAAACTAGAACTTGTGGGAGAGGACAAAATGCCAACGATCATACTTACATTTTTAGAATTTTTTTAACTCTGCCAACATTGATCGTCTGCTGCTTCCGTTTTGAGCACTCTTAACCAGCAAATGGTAAACACTCTGCAAGTGTTACGATTTAGCAACTTTGACTTCTTTATTAGGAAAGCAAAGGAGAATGGTCAAATTTGTATGGCGCATGTCCCATCGGCGGCCATCCATGAAGTGTGTATTTTTTGACAGGTACTGATGTATATATTATGATTATAAAAGGATTTCATTGTGGAGTATTTTGGAAAAAAGTTATGAAGTATAAAATGTACTAACCTAACCTTAATTAATTACACGAAAAATGAAAAATATCACAAGATGTGTCTATGAAACACAACTCATAATTTAAAAAAAAATGTCTAGTACTGTTAATAATATTATATTATTATTTAGTGTTATTTTCATATTAGAATATTGAAAAAATACTATTGAAAAGGATTGTGCATTGGGCTCAAAAATAATGGCAAAAAGATGTTAATATAAGTTATATATTCAAATATTTTTACATTGTCATTGGTTTTCATGATCTATGATAACTTCGCTTAAAAACTCTGCAGGTAAGGCAATTTCCGCTCCTTGGTTTCTTGCCCACCCAAGGTACCATACCACGGTCATCACATGGGCGCAGCATCCTAGAGTGCGCTTACCACTTATGCAACTACAATAATAATTATTTATTGCGTCCCTACCATTTTTATTACAATCTATAAGAATATAGGAGTAAAACGTTTTTGAACGAACATGACGCGATTGAATGCGGCAGCGCAGCAGCCAAGCATTGGTGGTGATAATACCGTATTCTGCAAGGCCTGATATATCAGTGTCTCTATACACCTCTATATTAAATAGGCCTTGCCGCACATGTTCTGCATAGTAGCTGCGAGCTAACTTGAGCTGGTATGTCCCGAGGGCAAATAAGATGACGTCGTCTTGATTAAATATTGGGAAATCTGCCAAGTTGGGTTGGTCACCTGTCATCGTGAGAAAAGTAGCTCTACGGCGGTTTAAATGGCTATCTATTACATATGACGCTAGGTAGTTTGGTTGATTCATACGTTCATTTATGATGCTTATTAACATGTCTGCGTGAATACTATCTTGAAGTGGTGCCCTATATGCATTTAATAATGCAGCCGCAATGCGGAAATCCTGCATCATGTGAGGTAGTGCACGATTGAAAAACTCTTGTCTGAAAAGCTTAAAATCACGTTTGAACCAACCATTTATTACCTCCATAACCCAGCGACATATGGTAACCATGCGTGACTTATTTGCCTGCTCGGTTGTCAATTGGTCTTCAGGCGACTTCTTGTCTGAGGCATGTGAGTTTCATAACCATGGGCTTGGAGATCCTCTATAACATCGCGGAACCCACGATCTAATATAAATACGTCTCCCTCTCTAAAAAACCAGTGAAAAACGTCTTCGTGGTTTTCTATCATGTTTTTCATGATGGTTGCATCTGAAGCAGTGGCTGCATAAGGACCTAATGTATCGATGATATGCCCATCACAACATACCATTACAAATGGCTGTAACAAGTTTGTGAACTTATGCAGACTGTAAGACACTCTTTGGAACAAATAGTTGCTCGACTTTTGTATGTAGACGTACGTAGCGTCACATATAACAATAGGTTTTCTTTCCTCTCCTGAAGATCCATATAGGGCGTTAGGCACTAAAAGGTTCCGAGCAGCCACCTCTTATCTGTTAATATGGTCGTACCCTAGATGCTGAGGAACAAATTCTTTTGTCAGGGCATCTCTCGCGGTATTAAGATACCTTTCGAAAGTCCGTCGGCTCATTGCAAACTGAGTCGCCAATCTCTCTTAGACTCACCGCTTCTCAATTTCATTAAATAAGCCGCCAAGATTGTATTAGGGCGAGTGGCTCGTGCCAATAAAGGTGTCCGCTCTATAATATTTTTGAATTGGTCACGACTTAGACCGACTCTTATGTATATTTCTGTAATGTCCATGTCATCTATGTGATCAAAATCTAGCACCGAACCTCGCAGCGCTGCCATTTTCATGAGATTCATCATATCGACGAAATGCGTAGCGTTAAAATCATGCAGCAAGTAGGGGCTATCTATTATTTGATCCCAATCATTTGATTGCATGTGATGTGTGCAAACTCTTGCAGCATTTGGAATGTAAAAATTAAAATGAATCAAAAATGTTACTTTGATGTTGTTCGAAATTCGATGAAGAGTTGTATTTCGGCAATTCTGGTACATACAACGTGCTGAAGAATTAGCGACTCTTGAGTATTCTTGTATTTCTAATACACATTCATGCGGGCGAGGGTTCTGGCTGGGTTGAGATGCTCTCTCTGCACGTTGCCAGCATGGTCGACATATGTATTCCTGTTCATTAAATTCCAGCTGTAAAGAAAACAAACAAAAAAAGGTTAGTTTGGCGTTGACTAACTTGTTAGTAAACTTCTTAAGTGTTCATTTGAATGACTTTGTCATATTAAACTTCTACCATCTATAGATAATTACTGGGAAAAATAACGGTTTACCGCGCTATAAGACAAAATATAAACCACTACCTATTTTAAAATGGCTGAGAACGAAATACCTAAGAGGTATTTAATGAAAAAATTCAATAAAAAATGTGCCTATATTAAAAAAAAAACTGTAATACATGTTGTTTTTTTACTAACCTGACGTTCTGAAGCAATGGCTTCAATAATATATTGGCCAATGGCTGGAGATTCTTCAAAACGAGCACGTGTTAATGTGTAACGTCTTTTGTTTATTATAGAACGATTACACAAAACGCACACTTGGGGGTTTTCTGCCATAGTGACAACTAATAAACGTGTAAACGTATAAAATGTCCAAGAAAAAGCACAGGTTGTCCAATTATAAGCAAAACAAGTCCGGAATACTAGCGTAGGTCGTATTTTTTAATCAAAACCAATAATAAAGATCGCACAGTGCACAACGAAACAAGCGTAAGCGAAGGACTGCGTCTGCGTCGCAGTTTTCTCCTCGCATCTGCTTATCGCTAGGGGCGCAAGGACAATGAGATGAGTCACGCCTTTGCTGATTGTTGATTGGCCCGACCGCTCGTGTTTCAACTTGATAAAACTGGTTTTTGGCAACTCGCCTAGCCTACTCGCCTAGCCTATTTATTTTCATAATTTCCCCTGTATTCATTATAATTAAGCGTTGTCATTAATAACTTATTTAATTATGAATAAAAACCATTTATACTATTTTTATTTAAGTATTTATTATGCCTACAAAAAAAAATTGTTTGAAATAAGACATTTTTATTAGAGTGTAGAATATATCGCAAAATAACATGTTTTTATCAATATTTTTTTTCCCAAATAGCCTGCAATGGTTCGCCTTAACAAAAGATGTTCCACTTTAATTCCTCTTTCAAATGATACCACACTTATGGGTGGCCGCTCATAGGACAGAAATTCCCATTGTCCTTTGGTTAGCGGGATAAGCCCAGTAACAGTTTCTAATTTATTTACCCCCATAAACCACGAGTCACGAGGGGTTCCTTTTTCGTGTGAGCGAAATTCTAAATATTTTTTTAAAATTTCATTCAACTTTATTTTGTGTGTGTACATAAGTTCTAACATATATCTCATTAGTAGATCAGATCCCTTTTTCACTAAAATGTCAACCCTCTCATCTCCTGCTACGCCCACATGAAAAGAAATCCATTGCAACCTCACTGTCCGGCCTTCTTTTGATTTATTGCAGTACAGACTATGCTAGCGGCGTAGCAGCGGTGACAGGGCTACTGATATTGCAAGGATTTTAGCCGTCATTACCTTTGCATATAATGCATAATCACCGATATGGTTATATCTTTTATTCATGTGTGTATTTGTTACAACGGTTTAATCTTTTCAAAGAGTAGTTCAGAGCACTTGTGTGGAACTTTGTTATAAAAGTAAAACTTCTACCAAAATATAGCCTTTTTTTGAGCCCTGTTACTTGGAACAGCAATTTTATTTTTGTTCCTAGTATTAAATGAAAATCGCTCTTTTTTATAAAAATATCATAGTATTTCCATGCATACATAATATTTTCTTAGATATAAGGGCACGACTGCGAATGTTTAAATTTCTCAAAAAGTTGTAGAAGAGAATATCGTTCATAAGTTGTATATGACACGCACGGCCCTTTTTTGAAGAATAAATATATCGTGAATATTGGCAGCTGAGCCCCACAACAACAGTCCATAAGTTATTACACTATGAAAACAACTAAACTAAGCCAATCTTGTCGTCCAATATCAGCCATTTGGATTATTGTTTTAACATCATACACCGCGGAACTAAGTCTACTCAATAAAGCATCGATATGAGGAACTCATTGCAGCCTTGAGTTAAAAGTAATGACTAAAAACTTAGTGGAATTGACAATCTCGATGCTTCGCCATTTACATTTATTGGTTGGTTAAGTGAGCCTGCCTCACTTTGTAAGTAAATTTAGATACTTAGAATTTTTCGAGTAGAGTCCTAAGTTATTAAAAGTAAATCATAAGAGAACCATCGGTGGCCGGCAAACTGACTAAACCATCCTATTCTTTGTTCAAATCGAAATGTAGCATCAATAACTCGCTCAGGGTTTAAAACAGGACCCAAAGCCCGTCTATGCGTATCTGGTACTCGAACGCCACCTTTAGTACAAAGACCAACGGCACTGTCAGGAGTGATAAACGTGGTTTTTTCCATGGAATCTTTAAAATGAGGATCTGGTGCAAACCTGATGCCATGTTAAGGAAGGTGCAATATATTGTGTACACTTAAGGAAGATACATTATGTCAAAAAAAAACAGAATAAATCATTTTGGACACGATTGATTGTACGAACTTTACATAAAAAAAAATCATAGCAACCGAGAATCAATTTTATTATTTTTTATATTAAATATGTCTAAATCTCCTTTTTTGACTGATGACTTTTAGTCTATTAAATTTCATAACAATCAGTTTCTTTTTATTTAAGTATTTAGGTACCTTCTTATTTAGTGCTATATAGATGTAAATCAGGTATATATATTTTTTTATGTTACCGAAGAACAATTTTCATTTATATTTAATTTATAGTACTTATTTCTTAAACCCGTATCGTATATTTAAACAATCCATAAAGGTAAAGGAATATTATATGGGTTTATTACTTAGCGTAACCGCTGACCCTTCCACTGAGTACGAGAATAGAAACCTTAATTTTAGGGTTTCGCTTCAGCGAAATTTGAGAACAATGAATTTAATTACTATTCACCACCGTTCTTTCGAGCTTTTTTAATTAATTTAATACAAAATATCCATTTATCAAACTTTAGAAGATTTTTTAATAAAACATTATTCAATAAGCATTTTTTTTAATTTATTTTTTGCAATCCAATCGCTAGAGTGTTATATGTCTGTGGGCTTTTAATTTTCTCCTTTGGCACCAATGAAGTTTAAAATTTTAGTAACAATTTTTATGATGTTTACAATTTAAACGACAATGCATAGGAATCTAACTCAAAATAAAGAGGATCTTTTGAAATCGTACACGATATCTTTAAAAGAAGATATTAAAAGCATGCTTGAGAACTTTAAAGGCAAGTACTAATTGATGATACAAACTTAAACTCAGTAGGCAGTGTTTCTTATTTTTAATTTATATATATACCTTTTAGAAATTATTAAACTTGCCAAAGGAAAAAGAGGTGAAAGTAAATCGCAATTACATAGAATGACCCAAATAGAGCAAGATACATTTGAAATGCAAATTGGAGCTGCAAATATTGCTAAGAATCCCAACTTTTTTAGTATAAGGGCAGAAAACATAAGATGACGATCAAAGTATATATCTTTATTATAGAAAACATCAATGAACCTGCCTGGTATATCAAAATGTTTGAAAAGTAGAATATCATCAATTTAAAATATTAAAGTGTTTACCACTAGTTGTGATTTCTATATCATGACTGTATATATCAAAAAATTTATCTCGATTCCTGAGCATTTAATTGCTAATATTTTTATATCAAAATATTTTTTTTCTAAAAAATATTCAACTTGTCTCATGAGTGAGGCGGAATTGAAATCTACAGTCTCCCTCAGTACTCTTTTAAATATAATATTAATAAAATAGCAGTTTCTTCTTTAGCAAATGTTTGTATTTACATTCGTAGATATTTATGATCATAAACATATGGCGCTGGTATACAGCTAAAGCGCTTGAGAAACACTAAGAAAAAAAACTGGTTGGTTGCCTGTAAAGTCGGTATACGGGCGAAAGTTTTACGTGACAACGACTTTGAGTGGTAAAATAATTTTAATGTGAATATTCATTCGTATAGTAGGAAGAAGGATGAAATAATAGTAACAATTTAAAACATTTATTTATACAAAGAATTATATTTAAAACATTAATTTATAGGCACGCGTCCCTTCCACTTTTTATGTCTGTCTCTCTCGCTCTTAGGCGGGCTAACCATGCCCGAGTGGAAGGGACGCGTGCCTCTCACTCGCTCTCATTGTAAGCGCATAACGTGAGCGGAGCGTAACGCAGTTTCTTGAAGTGTCACCCGGCAAACCAATTTATAAGACGTTGTCACGTCAAAAATTCAACGGGTCTGCAATGGTCTCGGTAGCTCAATTAGGAGAGCACTCGCCCTGACATTAACAATTCTTATTATTTGTCTGTGGTAAGTTAAACGCTTGTGCTACGAGTAGATCGACGATTCTCGCAATGTAAAACGTTTGTACATAAATTCATCTTCCACCTATCTGAATTTAAAGCTGATATTTCTACTTAAACTATAACTATTACATTTGCTCTCGTAATATAACAACTATTATTACAATTGCTTTTATTATAACGATTATTTCTTAAGATTATATTGTATTATATTTTTTCACATTTATTATAAACCTTAAATTATTACAAGAGGTATAATGGTAACTTTATTTAATACTAGCGGCACGTCCCGGCTTCGCACTGGTGGACAAAATTGTTTAAATTTTTTCTAGCATTAAATATAGCCTATGTTACTTAGCGTGAATGTAGCTTTCCAATGGTGAAAGAATTTTTGAAATCGGCCTAGTAGTTTTTGAGTTTATTCATTGCAAATATACAAAAACACAAATCTTTCCTCTTTGTAATATTAGTGTAGATGTAGATTTTTACATGATTAATATAATTTTATTTCAAATAATTATTATCAAATGATAATGCCTAAGCTTGATATAAATATCAATGTCATGACGATGGAAATAATGTAGTGCCTCAAGAGTGAGATCAGTAGGAGGTTGGACGAGGGGCGTGAAAGCCCTGGCTTATAACCAATCTCTTTACAAAAAACCGCTATGAAGATTTTTTTTGGTTAAGGTTTTTATGTAATTAATTCCTTGTACATTTTAAAATGACAATTCTTGAAATCTATGTCTAGCGTTTATTATATTGTATGAGAGATTAATTAAATACAACCCAGAGTTAATTATAATAATTTACTGTTAAATTATTTTCTGTTGCCATCTAGTTACGAAGTTCAATCACAGACTTCATAAATGGAATACCTTTCAATAAAAACACTGTAATTTCTACGTAACCGCATGTCCGTGAATCCATTATATTCTTCTTGTACTTTTTATTAGAAGTCTTCCCTCCCCTTCTTTAGTAATTTGAATAATATACCTATCGATTACGATCGTTACGCTCTGATCGGAATTTCGTTTACAGCTTTTTCTTTCGAGACAAGTTTGGAAATTTCGCAATGGAAGTAATGATGCCTAAAAGTATAAGACCAAAGTTCATAAGTATCATACTTTACACAAGTTAAAGGGAGAAAACGTTTCTTTTTGCCATTATTATAAGGTTTACTATCTCATAACTCAATGACTTGTGAACCGTTAAGTTCTTTTAACGTGCTTATAGTTACTTTAACGCCTGCTTCTATGTATAATAATACCGCATTAAAAAACTTGGATTATTTTGAGTTTATCGAATTTACATAAAGAAATGTAATATGTACAAATCAACATCTACCTATTTCTTATGAGAAACAAAGAAAAAAAATTGTATATGAACATGGATAACATTCAGGGATTAACAGTGAACAGAACAGAAGAACAGAACAGTCATTATTGATAAATTATAAAACCTGTTAAGGAATTGTCAAAATTTCTGTAGTATGTATGAAACTGATTAATTGCCATGTTTTATTTTTGAGGCTCCGATTTTGCATCACAGGTGCATGGGCCATAGTCACGTAAGAACAGCAATTTTTTCGAGTGGATGTTATGGCCCGAAGTATGGTCAGCACTTTCTGTAAACTCACTATTTACTCGAAACTTTTCATAACACAATACGCTCACAGTAGCAGATCACGAAACGGCACTTTTTCTTGTTGTATTATGTTTACACGACAAACGCAATACTGGCTTCCAGACACACGACAATAGGTTATTTCACAATATTAAAAATAGTGAATTATTTATTGCCATCTGCGTAGATAATGGATGTTAAAAGTAATTTGAATTTAAACACTAAATATATTTAATATTTAACCAAAAACTCAAAATAAAGTTTTTTGAGGTTGAGATGATGTGACCGTAAATAGTTTTGATTGGCTTAATTTCAACTATAGGCAATTGTCTCCTTGTGATAACGTGTATGATAGAAATTATAGCCTCTAATAAAACGAATGCAAAAAATATATTTTATGAATTATAAAATAATTGAATGGAAATAAAACATCCAAGGTCACGTTGGACAGGAAGATTCCTTCATGTCCAACATGTCACGTGTTTATCATGACAAACCGGAGCAATATGGCGTCATATCATGAAAACTTATTCTCCACATACATCAGAATGTATCTGCTACGGATACAATACATTTTCTGTGGAATTGTACTACTGCTTGTATTACAAAGTGAAACATCGTGAAGTAGGGAATCATCTTAACAAAGAAAAATGGCCGCGGCCCATATATTTGAAAACCTGTAAATGAGTCAGCGAGTAAAATTTTGTTTTATTGTAAAACATGAATAATTCCTTTGTTCTTGTGGTAATATTGCTCAGGACCAAGCCTTTTATATACGTATGTATACTCATATAGATAAATAATATTTGCAATAGTTTTATATGATCCACGATATCATCGCAAAGTTATGAGAGCTATTTCTACAAGAACGTTTTCATGCCAATTTAAATAAATCATTCATTATATTCAATAAATATTTATTTGATATGGACGCCAAAGGAAGAAGTTGGTAGTCGGCGTGACCTTTGTTTTTGTAAGTATATTTCCCATGGCGCTACCTGCCGAAGTTACGGTCTAGAGAAAAGTTATATTTCATTTCTTAGAGCTACTGTCGTAATTTTTTAATGTTTCTTTTCCCAGAAGAAATCAGATATTTGAAACTCTAATATTATATTACTTAACGTCAGTGATATTAACTGAGCACACAATAGAGAGAGAGAAAGGATTTTCTCTACAATTTGCAGTACTTTGACCTAAGGAAAACACCTCACAGAGTTCGTAAGAAGATTATTTACTACATTTACTTTTGTAATTTAGCTGAACTACTATTTCTTTTCATATATAGATTTCTTTCCATTACAAGTACCGAAGTCTAAGCGGCTGAGCAAGGCATTTATCATTTTTCAAGACAAAAATATGGCTACAAACTATGAAGTGCACAATAATAGGTAATATGTCAAAATTTTGTGAAATATATCTAACCATTATTTGCTAAATGGGATAAATTTTGACAATTTTATTTTCGAGCTGACTGTTTTATTTAAAAAAATAAAAATTCGATCTTTCTCTCATAAGCTAGCAAAGGACAAAATTAATCACTAATGACAAAACAATCAATCAACATAGGTTATATATTGAGTTCAGATGTCCATGTCTTTATAACTTTCAAAAATTTGTAATTTTTTTATAATTACAATTAACGATTAAGAAGCAGGTGTGTTGAACAGTCAGCATCTGTTGAAGAATTTTATAGGGTTCAGAATATTTGAATCCAAAATAGATTCAATTTATTGGTCGCACAAGCATGACAGAACCGTCTGGATTTCAATAAAATTACATTAGGAATTCGAGAATATGCGGAAAGCAGATGCCATAAAACTTCATAAAATGGAATAGCATGTTATTTGTCACGGTAGGTAAGGCGATATTGCAAAATGATTTAGATCAGATACAGCATCGAATTGTTATACTGGAATAATTTTCAATATTGTCATCGTAATTCAATCTCAAGTACCTAACCAATAAACAATATTGTAACTTTTGCCCTCATACTGTGGTAAATGCTGTAACTAAATTTATGTAATAATAACCCTATGAAAAATTTAAACAATTTTTTTATGATTATAATTTTATGAAAATGGCTGAAACTAACGATCTCAGTTGAAGACAGCAATAAAATCTAATACATTTTGCCAAAATGGAAGGTAAATTCAAGTCTTGGAACAATAAAGTGTAGCGCTGTAGCGCAGTTCTGCTGCCGTATAAGATTGATAACCAGACAATGTGCGGTTTTGTTTTAATTTGAAAGTGTTTTAGTATGTAAGGACGCTGATTCCTCTTCCAGGGGTTGTTGAGTTGTCGAAATGTATTGCTCATGGACTGCATATCCTACATGTTTTCTTGCCTCATGAAATTTTAATTCACTTAGGTACCACATAATATATATTAGCTGTGTACAATGATTATTTTGCTGACCAAACATAAAACTTCTCTGCGCACATTCCTTGTTTAAGTTGATTTTTCAATTTCATGAGTTTAATTTTTATACAATCTATCATCGATAGTCCCATATGTTAAGTTATTTAATAATAAAAGTGTACCTAATATCCGTATATTATTATGATGACATGATTTGGCTGTTTAACAAAACAGTATCGTAGTTACAACCATATAAGATTAATAGAACCGGAAGTATGTTATTACCGAAACTATGAGTCGAGTACTAGAACTGGGACTGATTCCTAGGAATTAAGTCTATTTACGCAGCCAGAGCAATAGATTACTTTTTCGGATGTCTCAATTTTGTCTGGCAAAATATTATGTTATCCAACCAATGCTATTGTAACTGTTAGTTCAGCTTAATTCGGGTTTCCCACGCAAAATCGTTTACGAGCTTTTTTTTATAATAGAAACATCACCATTAATACTTTTGCATCATTATAATGCTCTAATATATAATTAAATCGCTCCACCTTGACTCTGATTTACATAACTTTCATCTGCTTTCAATTTTGACGAGTTAAAATTGAGGTAATACAAATAATCAAAATAGAATTGAAGATTATCAGAAATAGTCTGG
The DNA here is from genome assembly GCA_927399485.1 of Calamotropha paludella. NCBI lineage: Eukaryota > Metazoa > Arthropoda > Insecta > Lepidoptera > Crambidae > Calamotropha > Calamotropha paludella. The sequence continues at coordinate 10,822,276 of OV656815.1, read as the reverse complement.
TAACCTTAAAAAAAATGGACTTTGCAAGACTTTACTTATTTGGAATAAATACGGTTACGTTATATACTTATATCTTATAAAATTACAAAAAATTACTGCCTCGGCAATAGGTAAATGAGACTTAAACAAAAGGCGTAATCTTTTTTTGGGTCAATTTTTATTACCGCCATAAAAAAGCAATTAAAAAGTGTTAGATAAATGCTACAGTGCTATTGTGTACAAGAGATGGAAGTATCTCTAAAAAAATTGATTAGAATCTTGGTTTTATTTCGGGAGTAAACTCGTTCACGATCGGATCAGTAAAGTAATAAAAACAGTAAACTTTTCGTATACTTGCTGAAAGCTACATACTTTGTGTATACGCATATTGGAAAAGTTGTGGCATCATATATTTATTTAAACATTAGACTGTTCCTTTAACAAAATATGTGTTTACGTGTAAAGAAATGTTCATTGAATACTTTAAGACTACGATAAAAAATACTTTCTAACTTTTTTTAGATGGATCATTGAGTCATTAAGACAAACATAACATTACAGATAGATACTTATTATTTTTTGTTTTATTGGACTATACAAACCCCATTGAGCCTGTACGCACTGATACTGTACGCTTTGATTTTAGAGATTTGAGATCCCACGTGCTAATAATTTCTGTCCGCCCAGGTGTACGCTTCGCCTGTTAATGTAAGGTCCATAAATATATAGTAAGTGTTTGGGTGTTACATGTTCTAAGTTACAGATTTTGTTAAACATTCATTATAATGGTATAAAATATAATTATATAGAGAATGCACAATTTTGAATGAACTAGTAGATCTTAATTTCGGAATAATCTACCTCGTAAACAATGGTAGTCTTTTTAAGTTCTTCTAAGGTCTTGTGAATTAGCTGTAGCAATCAGTGTTCAATAAGTAGGGATTACTGACGGCTCCATTTGTCTCGGTCACAGCGGCTGCTTTGATCCAGTTCATGTAAGATAAAGAAATGCTACTAAGTCAGTCGATTTTCTGTGTTTTATTCGATCTATAGTATTCAATCTTTAGAAGAATAAAATTTTTTTTTGTTTTGTTTTTTGTTATACTACATATGATGGTCTTATTTTGATGTTTTTAAACATAACTTTACCGATCATTTTACTGGTGAAAAATGGAGATAGAAGTTAGTTATTTTTCAATATATATTTTATAAAGCCAGAAGATTCGTGTGATTAAACAAAAAGAACACATTATGCAGGATTTCAATTGTCTTCTACCGACGTTATTTCCATTTACTGTTTATTTTTGTGACTTTATTTTACCAAATTGGTAAATATTTGCCATTTTTTTTTGTAGTTAAAATTCACAAATGATTACTTAGTTTACGGTCTAACCTTACGATTGAAAGAGTATAATAATCCCTATTATTTGTTTTTAATTTCACTCGCAATATCTACTAAAACAGAAATCACAATTCAATTGTAGTAAACTTGTAATAGCGGTGCGCTCTTATTGACCGCGTTATGATGATAATAATATTAAAAACCAGCCAAGTGCGAGTCGGACTCGCGCACGAAGGGTTCCGTAAAAACTTTTAGTGAAGTAAAAAAATCACGTTTGTTGTATGGGAGCCTCCCTTAATATTTATTTAATTTTAATTTTATTATTTGTTATTAAAGTAAAGATACAACAGAGTATTTTGTGAATATTTTAAGTGCCTGTTGCCATTATTGATATCGAGCAAAAAAGGGCAAAACATTTGCGTTTGTTGCATGGGAGCCACCCTTTAATATTTTTTTTAGTATTTGTTGTTATAGCAGCAACGTAAATACATAATTTGTGAAAATTTCAAATATAGCTATATCTATCGCGGTTCTTGAGATACAGTCTGGTATCCGACAGACAGACGGACGGACAGACAGCTAAGTCATAGTTATAGGGTCCCGTTTTTACCCTTTGGGTACGAAACCCTAAAATTATTTATTTGTATTTAAATTTTTGTTGAATGAATTGAACCTTGAATTTTATTCGTACGACTTCAATTGGCTTACTTAAGGTAAAGCTTTGTATAATTGCTGCTGCATTCATGTCTTTAGTAATATCTAATAGGCAATCGAGTAGATGATTCGGTTTCTCTTACTATATTTACTTTAACTTCACGTCCCCGTTTTTGTCTTTAGAATTATTTAACCGGATAAACGACGCAATTATTCTTGTTTTCTTTTATTTCTTATTCTGAACTCCTAACGTTTCCGACTCCTTTACAGGAATCGTGACCACAGGGTGACTAAGGAAATAGTTGGCATAAATACTACCTTTCAGTAATTTAAATGGGCACGTTCCTAACCACCAATACAAATACACTCGAGAGCAATGAATCCGGGTCACTTAAAGAATGTTAAAAATCTCGGAAACTAAAATGATAGGTTAATGCAATAAATTGTATTTAATAGACAATGTAATACTCCTTAAATGAAAGTAAAGAAATATGAGTCACCATACATTTTATTAACACAAAATTACATAAAGAAAAAAACTGCTGATCTCTCCTTAAAACAAAAATAGGAAACATGAAATGTTTGAACTTTATTACGATTTTCTTGAATTTTAATACTTCGCATTGCCTCCTCGTGCTTCCATTACTGCGTTTACGCGGTTTGGCATGCTGTACACCAAGTTCCTTATACGATTTTGGGGAATATTCTCCCATTCCTCTGTGAGAGCAATTTTGAGCTCACGAAGCGTGATTGGGGGAGGGGTTTCGTTGTTTTACGCATCTGCCTAGCTCGTCCCAAGCATGCTCGATCGGGTTGATATCCGGGCTGCGCGCTGGCCACTCCATACGAGTAATGTTCATCTCTTGAAGGTAGTCATTCACAATCCTACCTGTATGAGGTCGGGCATTGGCATGCATAAATATAGCATCCTCACCTAAATTGACCATAAATGGACCAACGATAGTTAAAGAGCCGTTTTCTATGATCACCAGCTCTGTGCGACTTTCAGAAGAAATTCCGGCCCACACAAGTACAGACCCACCACCGTAGGCTACTTTCTCTTCGATGCATGCTTGCTTGAATCTTTCCCCTGGTCTTCGATACACTCTGTGTCTTCCATCGTGCTTGTAGAGCATAAATTTTGATTCGTCGGAGAACATAACTTTTGACCAATCTTCAATACTCCAATTTACGTGGCTCTGGGCATATCTTAGTCTTGAAATACGATGCCCACGCTCCAGTTTAGGGCCGTTTGCAGGTCTAAGGGGTTTTAAGTTAGATTCAGCAAGTCGACGTCTTACTGTCCATGCACTTGGGTTACTTCCTCCGAGGCGTCGAAACTGATTGGTGAGTGCAGTTCCTGTGAGAAAGCGATTTCGAAGCATGGTGTTCACCAAGTATCGGTCTTCTCGTGCTGTGGTACACCTGGTTCTGCCCGTTCCTGGTCTGCGTAGGTTAGAACCAGTTTCTTCGTAACGTCGGAGAACTCTTTGTACTGTTGACAGCGACACACCGACAGTCCTGGCTGTATCGCGCTGACTCCGGCCGGTTTCCAGCATTGTAAGTATTCTGGTGCATTCTTCAGGCGTAAGCGACATAATTTCAGCTTGAATAATGAATATCAGCACTATCAACATGGTTTATGTTCCCACATAAATGACAGATTACAAACAAAAGCAAAACCAAATGCTGTAATTTCGTAGTTCCATCTTCGAAAGTGGCCCTTTTTCAAATTTGATTTTTTTATGATATAACTTTACAATAACTAAGGAGTTTTAATACCTTCATTTAAGGAGTATTACATTGTCTATTAAATACAATTTATTGCATTAACCTAGCATTTTTAGTTTCCGAGATTTTTAGGATTCTTTAAGTGACCCGGATTCATTGCTCTCGAGTGTATATAATTTGTTTTTATTTTGCGTTTTATTAAGCGGACGAAACGTCAGGATTAAGTATAAAAAACAAGAACAAACGCATCGTTTTATTCAAATGAGAAATAATCGTGGAAGGGTAAGAACTAACTTTAAAGATTATTTTCATTTTCATATCGCATAGATAAAAAATAACAGTGTTTAACTAAACCCAGATTATTAGATTTTTCTAACTAAAATATGCAAGTTTCCTAAAATTGCAATAAAGCACTATAAATTTTGGTCCACAAACGTTTTAATGAAACATTAAACGATTTCGGCGAAGCGAAAACTATTGTACCGCAGAGATAACGGCATTGTACGCTGAAAGTTTCACCTTTGTTCCAAAGGTAACTCGTGGACTAACTTCGAAACAACCTCACCCTTGTTTCAACATCTGGCAACAAAAATGCTGTTCGAAATATTTCTCAGTTTGTGTTTTACCAGCATGTGAGCAAAACTCGTCCTCATTTGAATTTGTTAATATATACCATTTTTGATGAGTTTATATAGACATCCTTGACTTTCTTCTTCTAGGGTTAATATTATGCTAATATGAAATGATAACACGCTTAAGTCTAAAGATAACTCACCTTTGGGTAGCTCGTTTAAATTTCAAATATACTTCAAAGTATTTATTTTACCCTTACGTTTTGACTCCTATTTAGAAACCGCGTTCATGGGATGAGTAAGGTCTAATGGACCAATATTTTAATCTTGCCTGTTCCGAACTAGTCATTAGTAAAAGTCAGTTTTTGCTAGAAAAAAATTACTTGTTTTAGGCATCAGGTATGACTTGGACCCCCAATTTCTCGCTATCCGGGCGAGTGCTGTTCTGCCCAACCTACTAAGACCAAATGCTCAATGAGAAAAAAAATACTAACTTATGGGTAGGCCACATACGTAATTGATACGTTGGTGAAATTAGAACTTAATCAAAATATGAAACCTCAACCAATGCACCACGGCTGCCTTAAATGAGTCACGACTATATTTGATGACAGGGTTCATTACCTTTTTTACATAAAGTAAGGGAAAGAATTTTGGAGTTCTCAAACAAAACCACACTGAACTTAACCATTCGCAATCTATGAGAAGAAAGGCTTGTTAAAATAAAAGATAGATATTGTAGACTAGATATGTTATCTTTCGTTATGCTGTCGCTATTTGTTTCATACAATAGACCATATAGTGCCTAGTAACTTTAAAATATTGCATGCCATGATTGATAAATTTTAAAACCCAAACATTCACACAATACTAGGATGTATTGCGTCTTAGTCACATCAAATTGAACAAGATATTAGCACAATATGTATAATAACAATAGTAAATATACAAAATAGATAATAATTACAGCATTTTAATTATACCCTTATGAATAATATAAGCTTGCATGCTAACAGAAAGCTCCAAATAAAGCTTCTTCTCAAATTACTTCCTCTTTCTGTCACTCTTTATTCCATCTTTTCCTAAACCTGTTTTTGTTCTTGGGAGCAAAATATACCTACATAGCTTCGACCTCCAGATGTGACTACGGCCAATAATAATAAGTTTATGGGCCAAACATATAAAACTTATAAACTTTGTGATTCAGTTATACTGTTTTTATTTAGGCTGAGTTGTTTTTTACACACGTATTTTATACTTTAGGTAGCTAGCGTTTAACATTGAAGTTGAAATATGTTTGTTAATTTCGACACGTTTGCCAGTGTCTCGGTAGCTCAGCTATCGGAGCAGTCGCCCGGATAGCGAAAGGTCGTGGGTTTGTATCCCACCTGAGGGCTCGGAGGCGTGTTGTTTTTTACACACGTATTTTATACCTTATTTATACCGTATTTTATACTTTATTCAGTTATACTTTTAAAACTGAATAAACAGAAAAAATACCCTTGAACGTTAAAATAAAAATAAATAAAGCAACATTAAAAATGCAAAATAAAATTTTAAATCCCAGAATGAGGAAATATTCAAAACATAAGTACAATAATAAAACGCGACCATGGTCCATAAGCCAAAACCGGTTTCACATAAGGGAAAACGACGACCTACCCCACTTCTTAGCCTGTACAGAATTCTCAGGTATCTTCTCGGTGGTGTTTAGTCAGTACGAGTCTGACATAACTCTCGGGCCGGCCCGAAGTATCTATGTAGGATTCACCACCTCCCTACCCCAATTCCAGAGGGAAAAAACAGCCTCACAGAGGTATTAGTATAACATATTAGATGAGTATAACATACTCTAGCCACCTGGTAGCTAAAACACATATCAAGAAAAGAACAAGTTTGCTTTAGAACTAACAAATAAAATTATATTTTCCAAAATGTGTTATAATAAATATCAAAAGAATTTGAAATACTTCTTTATCAAACCCTTTTGATATTTATTGTTCAGAAGAATCATTTATCTGGGGAGTACCTGCTCTAAAATTACTCATAGAACAAAGAAAGACAAATTCAAAAGAGCTAATGGAAACTTTATCTTTCTAGAAAATTATATTTTTAGTTTCCCAAGGGGTGAACTTTGCAAGCTTATTTATTGATCGTGCAATCAACGGAGTTAGGATTGAAACTGTTTTGTTTCAAACTCAAATCAATGCCATTTCTTAGGTTGCCTCAATCAGTTATCAACAACAAAGGCTTCCATTAATCACGGAGAATTCATTAATTTGTAAGCATTAACTCTAGAAACAGTATTAGAATTTAAATTCCAGGAGTGTTTTATTTCTAAAAGTAATAGATCCTGGCGGTCTAAGGATATGTTACTAAGCAAAGCAATCATTCAATTCAATTAACACAAATTGTTCATATTATCAATTTGTGAATGTATAATTGTTACATATAATAATATTTCTTACATACACACCAATTAACCTAGTCAAATGTAAGCACTGTAAGGCTTCTGTTATAGATACTAGGGTAACGGATAGACATACATATATACATAGATATGTAATATTTATAAAAATAAATATAAAATACCCAAGACTCAGGTATAAATGCTAATATTCAATTCACAAACTTCTACCTCTTCCGAGATTCGAACCCAGGACCGTCGGTACAAAAAGCAGGATCGCTTCCGTTGCACCAAACGGTCATCAATTTGTTAAAAGACTTGATTACAGTTATATAAAATGACATAAAGACCTCAATATTTAACTTTTTAGATTAACGAATGTTTGAAATAAAACAAATAGTTTCACAGTGTAGTTCATTCTATATTTCTACGCATTTTTTACGAAAAAAACAACACCATTCAAGTACACAAGTCAGTTTAGTAAATCTAAAGGAAAACCAATAACAAACAATATTATAAGCACAATAACCGTGCAACGTTGTGTAATGCCAAAACCTGTACTTAGCTCAGTATAAAGAGCAAGCTTTGTTGTTCTGATATTCTGCTAAACAGTGATGACAATAGGTACACGACTAATATAAACATTCAAATCAACCATACATAAACTAGGTCTGCACTGCATGCTTCTGTTTGCAAATACTGAGCGAAGCACTACCTTACCTTCGTTTGTGAGTTTTGGCGCCAAATTTCATCAATGTAGTATCAGCGGTTTCGCTGTGATCAGCTTTTGATCTTTTCTTTCGGTGATTATTTCTCTATTAAGGAAGGTTAGGTCTATTTTTTTTTACATAGCCTATGTCCGTCAGGTTATAATCATGTATGTGCATGCCAAAATTCGTTCGAATCGGTTGAACCGTTAAGTAGCAGGAGGGACACAAGCGAAATTTGTGAGTTGCCTAAAAGAGAGCTTCGCTCAACCAAATATAAAAAGACACAAAACACATTTAATTTTTATTAAAATTATATAATTTATTAAAATCAATAATTAACTTTCAAATAACAATAATATTATGAAATAAAAACAGTTACAGAAACAGTTCTGAATAGCTCCTTGAGAGTTCTTTTCAAAACTCAGGTCTAACTCGACGACAACTGGTTAATACTACTCGTGTCAGAAGTACATTCACTGCCTAACGGAAGCTTTCCCCGAAATATGAATGGTTTTGTCACAATCACCATGTTTGGCAGGCGTGCTAGACGTCGCAGCATAAAAAGTAAAATTCAGAAAACGCGGCTGGTTATTTTCTGGGAGTAGTGCCGTGATAACCGCTTGTATCACAAGTCACTTTTTATGAAACCCTGAAGTGTAAAACGTTGGTGCTATTTAAGTCTGCCAAACACCACGATTTTTTTTTTAAAAACAGTTGGACCAACCCAAAAAATAAAAAAAACTGACACCGACTGTTAATTTCATTTGTATAAAAGCCTTCTCATTTTTATAAACAGTGTCTTTTATTAGACTGTTGTATAATTACGTCACTACAATTTGCAGCGCCGCAATAAGCTCTCTCGCAGCCAAGCCGCTGTCACTACGGCGCGTAATGACTCCAACTCGCAAATGGGTCAACTGTCTTTTTGTAATTAACTTTAACATTGTGAAGTAAAGCGGTTAACTGTTCCGTTGAAAAATAACCAAAAGAATAGCGCAGTTATTAAAATTATGTTCGTCCATTATTTATCTTAAGGAAATTTTATTAACGACATTTGAATTTGATTTAAAAAGAAAACTATGGAACTTTTAATTATATTACTCTCTCATACTCATTAATCCAGATCTTTATTTACAGATCTAATAATAATTATGGTCAGCTATTTCAGTATTGTAATGTAATATTATGTCGACAAAGCCAAAGTTGCAATAATAAAGTTATTAAAAATCAAGAAATCACAAACTTCTTTGCATGCATTTTCACATCTCGCCATAACTGTATGAAATACCTTAACGTACCAACAACTGTGATAAAAGTGGTTTCAGGTTCAACCTTCCCAAGATTTTAAATAAATTGCCTTAAACTTTGGTTGAGAAAATAAAAGATAAGAATACCACGCAATTTAAAAGTACACTAAAAAATTAGTACCTAAAAGATCACAACACTAGAGGTCGAATTAAAATCCAAGCTAATCAAGTAGAAAAAAAGGACAACATAGGACTTCACAATCTTAAATTTTAAGGTTCTGGCTGACTGTGTAATATTTATTGTAGCAAATTCATTCGAAATAATTAGTTCAATTTTTTCAATATGTTTGTAATACAATTAAAATATAATATGGAACTGAAACAGTTGCCTTACAATAACAATGCTATGTGTTATGAAATGTATGGTATCGATAGTATCTATGTCCAGAATTATTAACAGTTTTTTACAGTATTATTTACAGTTTGTAAGTATAGAAGGTAATGGCATTTTCATAAGATGAAGAATATTAAAATTAATTAATTTTCGTGTACTTTTCTTATGAATTAGTCAAATTCTTGCATACGTGGTAAATCTTAAGCACCAGTTAGCGCACCGGAAGTGATACTGTCTACGCGCCCACGATCATTGTTTTGTCTGATGAACATAAGCATTTATTCCCCAGTCATGGTTATATATTATGATATTGTATCCATAGTACAAGCTGTTCGCAATATTATACACTCAAAATCAATGAATTCGGGTCATATAAAGATACATGAAAATCTCAGAAACTAATAATGCCAGTTCAGCAAAATAGAATATGTTTAATAGACGGTTGAATCCTCCTGAATGAAAATAATAAAATTTATCACAATATATTAATTTGACAAAAAATAATATAAGGATAAATTAACCAACTTATTTTCTGCTTTCGAAGCGTTGTCGGAGGAGGCTTTGGTTGTTTCACGCATTGTCCGAGTCCCGCGTCCCAAGCATGCTTGATCGAGTCTGGGCTGCGTGCGGGCCATTGAGACGTGATGCATAGAGACAGCATTCTCAACAAAATTAACCATGAATGGACCAAACTATTCGTTTAGGATTTCCTGCACGTATTTTTTGCTAGTTAAAGAACTGTTTACTATTCGCAACAGCTCAATGCGCCTCTCTTAAGATATTCCGGGCCACAATAGTACTGATCCACCGCTACAGGACACTTCAATACATGTTCGCTTGAATCGTTTCCCTTGTCTACTATACATTTTTGTTCTTCCATTATGCTTATATTCAAAACACCAAAGTGGTTCCGGGCAAATCTTAATGTCGAAGTACTATACTCACGCTCCAGTTTAGAGCCATTTTCAGGTCAAAAAAGTTTCGAATTAGCTTCAGCAAGTCGTTATCTTACAGTTCATATACAGTAAATTGTCAGCTTTGTTTACAAAGGTCCCATTTTTTACATTAAAATTTTTGATGACATAAGTTTTCAACAACCGAGAAGTTAAGTCACTTTCATTTAAGGAGTATTTAATTTATTTCATTTAACTAAAATTCTTACATTCTGAGATTTATTTGGTATCTTTAATTAATTTTGGTATAAGACACCAATATTTTAATATCTTTATATCCGTGTTCATTGATCTCGAGTGTATTATAACTTGTCTGGCCATAAATACAATTACATAAAACCTTTTTTAACTTATTAAGTACTTTGAATTAGGAACGCGTTTATTATTTTAAAATTTTTAAAATATTTTTGCTAAGACTTTAATAAATATGTACATATAAGTTTTAGTAATAATACATTGCTTCATAAAAAAAATATTTTCATTTGTAACAGAACTTATCGCCGGACTAGTATATTATTTTATATTGTACTACGAAATGTTTATGAAACAAAGTTCTTTGACACGACTGCTTTAATAATATCAATACTATAGAAGTTCTGAAAAAACTATTGGTAGTATTGTTTCTATCGATTATATGCGCACTATTGGTATCCAATATTGTCGATACCATTGCTGTATATTAATAGTATTGAAGTGAACTCGTTATCCACAGTATCGTTACAATCGATAGCACTATAGTTGGAGTAGCTATTGTTTATTTTAACTCGTTGTTAACTTCTATTTTTTTAAATATTTTTTATATTTTGGCAACACTACATTACGTGCTACTATTGTCTACCGCTGTCGTGGCATTCTGAATGTCACCCCTTTTCTATAGGCGTTGTTGTGAGTAGCTAATTGCGTCGCTACCAACACTGGCACATTAATTACTCCCATTCTATGAAAATTACGTTACAAATAAGAATAAAAGTCGCCGAACAATGCTGTTGTGGAAAAGGAGCGGCGGGTGATATCGCCACGGTAATGATCGCGCTGCATGGTATATTTAAAAAAAAATAGACATACTGTATTCGTTTATTTGGTGCCAGCTATCGGATAAATGTCTGCATAATCTCATGTTTAAAATTTTAATACAGCAAATTGAGTAAACCTACTACCTGTATTATCTTCTTTATGTATAAAACTTGTGTCCTATATTTGACAATTACTCCAATTAGCCTAGCAATAAATAAATGCAATAAGGGTCAAATACCCTATTCATTATTTTTAATCTATACTATGAAAAAAGATAAAGATTCCACTAAAAATGTCCAATGTTATTTATTATGTTTTAAATCATTGGGATTTCAATTTAAGCGTTTTATCGGCGATTAATCTTTCTCTTTTGTTCGAATTATAATAAATAGTATAGTATTACACTATTCATCAATAAAATTTCATATAGATGATTATTTATTGAGTTTCATAATACATATTTCGTACATGACATAATTTTACTTGTCACGCTCATTACACGGTGCCCAATATTGCATGGTCTAACAATTTCTGATGATCCTTTGTGGTGGCGGTACACGTGTAGAGAGTATTTGGTAGAGGTGTAAGTGTCACTGACTTAGCACTAAGTTATTTTCATCTATTTACCGGTGGGTTTATTTGCGGTCGGGAGGTTGGTATACCTGCCATTTCATCGCACACCACAATATCAAGCTTATTACCGCAAAATAAACAAGATTTATCAGTCTCTTAATTTTCAAGAAATAAGCTTAATGTTGTGGTTTTACTGCTAGTTATAGACTTTTCCACTCGTAGAAAAAAAAAAGTGGAGACCTTTTCTTATTGACGACATATACTAACTACTAACTTAAAGATTTATATGAATAAATCAACTAGACGTGATGAACGCGAACGAAAATGATTGTTCTCATTATTAAAGCGACTGATCGTAATCACGTTCGATTTTTTTATTTCAAGGATGAATTGATTAAACAGTTACATGATATGGCTGCACTAAACTTTTGTGTACTTTAATTGGTGACATCGACCACGCATTTAATGAATTGAAATCGCGCCGTTCATGGTAAAAGATTGTAATACAAAGATGTTAAATGCAGTGAAACAACATAAGTTTTTATTTTGAACATTGTTGAGACATAGAGTCACGACAAAAGTGCAAACAAGTGATTATATAAGAATTAATAGAGAGAGACACTAAGGGAACCTTAAAACATACATTTTTGTTTATGGCTGCAGTAAAGAAAAAACATGTCACTTGACTTTTAAGAACACACTTAATAAATATTTAATAATGAAAGAGTCAATAACTGATTTTAATTAAATTATTTTAAAAGAAAAATTCTAGAAAAAAATCGATTCGGTTCACAAATAGATTCTCTAGCGGGAATCAAATCCGCAACCTTTGGAAATCCGGTCCAATGCTATCAATTAGTTGCGATCTCATTGTAACATAAACTCCTTAGATATTCCTTATAAATGTTTAACTCATTAGATAAAACATAACGTAATAAAACAAGTTAAAATAATATGTCGGCTCACGTACGGTATTTTACCTAAGGGAAAAGGGAAAAGTTACAAGCAATTAGCCGAAATGTCATGCGAGCAGGGTAACACTTTCTAAATTGAACAATTAGTGTCAATCATACTGACAGCCTTGCTATATTACAAAAATGAAAGTCGAAATAATTTATTAGGTGGCGTAGGTATAATAGTAGAGTTTTAACACCCTGGTAGTAATATAAATAATTTGTAGGTGTTTTGGTTATTTCATAATAACAAATTCAAGGCTAGAAACAGATATTAAAAAGTAAATATACGTCAAGCATTCTTTAAGTGATGTCAACGCCATCTTTTCATGTTCTGGGTAATCTTTATATATATAATTCTTCTGTGAGTGTGTATGTCACTGAACTCCTCCTAAACGGCTGGACCGATTTGAATGAATTTTTTTGTGTGTGTTCAAGGGGATCTGAGAATGGTTTAGATTCACAAATCAGTCCGGCAGATGGCACTGCAGTCGGCACAGCAACGCGTGGCCGGGACAGCTAGTATTACTACAACACCTGATACTTGATTCCTGAAAACAGTTGATTTATTGTTGAAATAAATCTAGCAATTGAATGCTTAAGTAACAAAGATATAATAAATGCGTAAGTAAACATAAACAATTAAAACTTGATTCATTTAGTAACAAAAAGCCGATGCTGACTTCGCTTTTGTGAAATTCTTTTTTATTTTTCAATTTGTTACACAGGGGTGTTTAACAAATTGAAAAATTCAATCGGCTTAGCATACAATTGCGATTGATTCTTATTCAACAAATAAATTAAAATAATATATTTATAAACGACATTTACGACTTTTTCTACAAAGGCTCATAATAGAATTGCTAGCATTTCTGACCCACTAGCGGGCCAAATTCGGTTGGTCGTGGGAAAAATAGACTTTACGTCAACACTAGCCTTTGCCCTTGAGAAATATTATGGTAATCGTAAAGCCAGCTTTGGGACTTTAACTGGGATGGGAAATAATTAAGGAACGCAGATTCACCTTCATTACGTCCGTTACAAAGCAGTTATTTTATGTTCAGTTCTATTGCACAATTTAGGTCGCGTGGGATTTCTAAGAACCGCTTTTGGAACGTCAAGTTTGAGCGTGGTTTTATGTGGACGAAAACCGATTGCATATATATATTAAAATTTTGCTTCACAGAAAACGTAAACAATACATCTTAATTTCTAGTTATTATTATAATAATCAAATAGTTATTATTATAATTAGAACATTCGTATATAAGCTTCATAATCAATCCACCGAAGTAAGCTTTCAAAACTTTCTTGTAAAAATGCACTAAGTTTTAGGAATTCATATAGGTGCTTTCAATGATCTATCATGGTTAGAATGTACTATTAGCACAACTATTTTATGTATAGCTATATACTATAAATAAAAATGAAAGCAATAACTTTTGATGTTATTTATCTAACTAAAGAATGGTTTGTAGTTTGGCTTTGTAACTAAACAATTTGAACAAATTAACCGCTTTTTCTGATATCACAGAAGAGTAAACTTTCCCTTCGAGGCTTCTAATAATGATTTGCTATACATTTATCTTACGTTTATAACAGGCCCGCGGAAAAGTTTAAATTGTCTACAAATAACAATTTTGATTTTACTGTCATTTGAATTCAATAAAAGAGAATACCAACGGACAAAAAAATAAATATAGTTTTTTTATGTCTTTTTTTACTTTTGTTATCACCCACACATCTTAATAAATTTATTTGATTAACAAAACTATGATTTATATTGCTTAATTATATGTATAGGTTATATATACAACAATAGAATTTGAAAACAGTGAAACGTGAACTCTGAGCAATTACCTGTACGTAGATACGAAGCAAATTATTTCTCATAGAATATTGAATATGAAGATTATTGAGTTAATCAATTGTTAATTATACTAATTAACTAGTAATGCTATGAGATTAAGACGTTAAGTCAGCAGCATACCAACATGTCTAAAACCGTCAAATTTCAACAATAAATTATTAATTTAATGTTCAACAGATATAGTGCAAAATCAGTAGCAAGTTGTAAGCTCATTCAATATAATTAACTATGCTTTTTAAATAAAGACCTTATTTTGTTTTTTTAATAATGTTTAATTAACTAATAAATAACCTGAATAACATAAAAAAATGGTTTAAATTTTTTTCTTAGATGAGTCTCATACACATTTTTACTATATAAGGAGTTTTTGTACGTCGAATTCATAAAGGAAAATATATTAAAAAGCTAATTTCGAGACCGCTCAATATTCTAGTGGTCTTCATTTCCAAGTGTTTTAAATAAAAAAATTCACAATCAGAAAACGTTTTTAAATGAAACTGTCCTAAAATTAACTAGATCTCTTGTTACAATATAAAATAACTTATACGAATTCATTATTATTGCATCATAATAACTAGAAGCTTTTCAGATTATGGGTTATTAACTAATAAACAAATTCCAATATTTTCTTCGGGCAGAACCCTCTTTCCGCACAAACTTTTAAAGGCTCGACTTGTCCATCACGCCAATGGAATATCGAAAATGTTTTCCTGATTTTTGGCAAGAATATTTTGGGCTGTACTGAATGTATTACCAAAAATTGGTATATATTGAGAGAGTGTGAATAAACCCTTGTGGGTTCAGTATGTTAAATTCATAAACTATGAAATCATCGAACATAGTTCTAACAAAAAGCTAAGCTAAACTATAAGTTATGCCGAAAGTAAACTTAACTTAGAAGTTCGAGAGAACTGTAACGTAATCGTACAGTATGTTAATATTAAGTTGCCAACTGCAAATGTAAGATTGTAATCGCAACTATATTTCTCCTTAGATTTAACTACATTTTTGACGTTTTTAAGGATTATCATTTACTTGTGTAAAAAACCTTGCTACCTACCAAATTTATTGTTCTACTTCAACGTGCCTTCGCGAGTGCTACACAATATAAAGGTAGCATAAATTACAGTATTATTTGACTGCGTTTACTAAGAATTATAATTTTATTTTTGCACAATAGGATCACGGTCCAAAATATATTCATTTTTAAATATTTTGTATTTGTGAAATGTTTACTGGATCCAATTTAGATATTATGTATAGATAGTGTTTCGAAAATTTTGAAAATTCATGTTCGATTTGCAAAATTTATTAAAGGCATGTTAGTCCGGTCAATTTAGACATTCGAAGTTACATAAATTCCCACCAAGCTGAAAATCGGTAAGATTGTTTAAAATATCATTAAAAACAAAATTTGAAAGTTCCCCAGCTTTCCCCTGTAAGGAAAAAAAAATATTCAAGGTCAAAGGTCAAAAAAATGAGTTCTTCGCGATTTTCAGCAAAACGGTAAGTTTAATCATAAAAATACCTCAGACAAAAATTGTATATCATATTAGTAAATTATCTACAAAAAAAATATTAATACTTTTTTTTCTACGAGCCACCGTTTTTGAGATATAACGATTCAAAAAGTTGTAAAAGTTGTAATCGCCATAATATGCATGAGTATGCCACGTATATATACATCTCTATAGTTGTAATATATGTTAAAATATTTTTCTATCGGTCATTGTAACTTACACTACTAATATAAAATATACATAAGTTATAACTATAAGAATATCAGGTAAAATGAAATAATCTATACGCCATTGTTTTTTGACACAACACAATGGGACAAAAGGTGTAACCTTGAGAAAACATCTGTCCCCTGTTCAATTGTATCTTTTCAATCTCTGCTATATCTATCCATTATTTTTCAATAGTTTCAAATTAAACAGGATCAAAACTGACCCGTGGAATAGGCCTACTGGGGAAACCACGTTAAAAAAAACGCGCTAAGTACACTACCTCATAGGTGGCGAGGAAACGTGTGCATATTATGACGATTAAAAATTTTACAACTTTTTGAATCGTTATATCTCAAAAACGGTGGCTCGTAGAAAAAAAAGTATTAACAAATTTTTTGTAGATAATTTTATGATCTACAATTTTTGTCTGGAGTATTTTTATGATAAAAATTACCGTTTTACTGAAAATCGCGAAAAACTCATTTCTTTGACCTTTGACCTTGAATATTTTTTTTTCCTTACAGGGGAAAGATGGGGAACTTTCAAATTTTGTTTTTAATGATATTTTAAACAATCTTACCGATTTTCAGCTTGGTGGGAATTTATGTAACTTTACTCTTATTTTTTGGTCTAATTTGACCGGACTATGTGGTTTTCTGGGATAAAACTAAGTAAGTCAAAATGAGTTAAAACGTTAGGAATAAATAAAACATCTTTATTTTTCTATTATTTACTATATTACTTACTGTATTTACTCATAAAATAAAATAAAATATCAGCAGCTTAATAGGTAGGAATTGTACAGTAAAATACGCTAAAGAACCTCTAAAGTTTGAAGAGCTATGATCCATTATCTTTATTTTAGCCACTTCAACGGGTCAGTATAAAGCACGTCAGCCATTTACAACTCTAAAGCTCAGATGAGACTTAGACAAGTTGGGAATCAACTATGTCGGCGTTATGAGCGGTTCTACTAAAACTAAACCATAAAGTTTAGAGGGTTCTCGTTACTGCATAAGTTTAACCTTTTAAATCATATTAAATCGTAATACTTAACCTCAAAATGTATACACTATACTAAATAGTCATTATAAAATGTACATTTATAACTTAATTGAAATTTATTGTTCATATTTTTTTATAAATTGGACTTTTGAACTATTGACCTGCAAACCTGCAAAGTTTGTTATACTAACTTTTAATTATTATTAATTATAATGTCGAGATATTATATCAAGCTTACCAGCAAGCATTTAAAGATACTGATATACCATATCTTATCTTTGTATCAACACAAATAAGGATTTTTATCACTTGACTTTTATCTATTGTATTTTAAGATACGTGCATATTTTTAAGAACAGAGAAATATTGAGATTACACAGTAATTCAATAACCTATAATCAAAATTTAAATAAATTGAACTTATGGAACTTATTGGCATATCCTTAGTTTAAGTTGAGAAACTCTATTCTGACACGGTGTGCTTTGAATGGCTTCATACCTATTCAGCAGCCCCTTCTAAAATATAAGAGTCAAGGCATCAACAATACTTGGAAAGAGTTCATAATACTGTATATTTGGTTATTATTTACGAATATAATTTTTTCTATTTCTATATAACAAGCAAATAAATTTTTTGAAGCTGAACCTGCTTGGGCTACAATTTGTACAGTCACAATTTTGTCCATATAGTAAATTCATTAAGTTTTATTTACGTGATAGTAAAGATACAGCTTAATATTTTGTTTTATCCAATTACCAAAAATAACATTAGTTTTATAAACCAGAAATAAAGTAAAATATATAGCAGGTAATAAAGGCCTGTTTAATTTATAAGTTTTTCTCAATTAACATACACTCTTATTTTTATCAAAATTAGCGTAAAGACAGCAGACACTTGTTTCAACACACTGTATGACGTTTTTAAACACTTTCCGCGAAGCGCAAAATAAGCTCTAAAGGACACGGCGACATCAAGTCTCCTAAAAAATCTCACGAACAAGCAGTGGCGAAATTTCCCATGGAAACAGTGCGTAAATCCATAGATTCGTGGCCAGACAGATAAAGGGCTGTATAAAAGCCAATGGTGGCCATTTCCTATAGAATATATTTTTTAGTTTTGCTGAGACTTCAATAAATATGATAAGTTTTAGTAATATTATATTACTTTATAAAAAATGCATTTTATTTTGCGGAGTAGGTATATATATAAGAATCATAAATATTAAAATCAATTTTGTAAGCGTAAACCGCCACTTAATCTAGATAGTATAAGTACCTACACTACAGTGTACATTTAAGCCAATTATTTTCCCCTAACACAAACACAATTCCTGATTAAAAACGGTTGCTCAATTAAACTGAGAAAGTTAATTTAGAAAATGGCCGGTAATTATATACAGTTTGCGCATTTAGCCAAATACACACGGTATTTCAAATTTAGACGACATTTATTACTTTCAAGAGACTACAAATGAATCTTAAGTGAATTTTGGAAAGTTTATTTGACGCCGCTTCTTGTCAAAAGTTTTGTATTAATTAGTGAGTTAGCTTAAAGTTAATAGTAAAACGTAGGGACTCAATAAATGATCGCTATGAGTGTTGCGATAAAACGTTCCTTGTCATAAATTTTGATTGGGTTTTTGTCGGATATACTCTGTTTTAGTATAACTTATTTTCTACTTACTAAAATTTGTCAAAATGTCGGAATTAACCTTTTTGTGGCAATGTAATTTGCTATAAAATAAATTGATTATACTTGCTACTTTTGAGATTCCTTCCTTAGTTAATAATGCAATGTTTTTTTGACGTTGTTTTCCTGCTTAACTGTTCTTTGTGTTCGCACGTTAACTTATAGAAAGACAATTGTAAAATCAACATTTATTCCAAATATTCCAAAAAATTTAGAAGTATATTATTTTCAATCAATTGAAAATAATATACTTCTAAAATTTTTGGAATAAATCTTTCCATATTACTAAACATGATATTATAGTTCTACAAAAAATGTTCCTAGATTGAAGTTAATCTTTTAGAGAATTAATTTTATTTTAAACCTTTAGTTCCCTATGATGACGATGAACAAAATTTTAGTTGTAAAATTAGCACAAAAATAAATCAAACAATAGATGCCGCTCGCGAGCAATGAAAACTAGTCTCGTCACGATGTTCTGTGCGGGTGAACTGTTGTTTCCATTGCGACATAAAATATGTGCATTTTTAAACATACTAACATTACCGATTTTTCTCTTGCTTCTGTTGTACTACTGCCGTTAGCTAAATTAAAGAATAAAAAAAATGTATATATTATGTTAAATATAGGTAAATACTTTATTAAAATTCAAACAAATATATTTTTCATTTAATTCCATTCAAAGTGAATGAAAATGAAAGTATAGGCTGACGATAGAGTGGCAGCGAAGAGCCTTGTGGTGCACCTTAAACTGTGTCATCATTAGCCGAACAGTGAACGACTGACTGTTTCCTTCCTTCCATTTTGTAAAAATATATATATTAAATTGTACTTTGTTTGTGGCGTTTCGTTTGCTGACTCTTTCAGCTTCAAAGCGTTACCAGCGAACAGTGACCCGCTTACGTTCATCTAATCATGAACACAGCCTTACGACTGCGTTTGACGACTCAAGAGTTTCTTTTATTTAGAAAAACCACTTTCAACCCTATGTTGAAGTGATTTATCTGTGCTCCTACTCTATCAGCCAGCGCTAACCCTCACTTTGAAAATCTTTAGAGAAAGAATACCTTTACCTATTACATGGCCACAAGATACATTGTCAACACACGGTTAAGATCTTTTTTATAGTAAATGTAGTTTTGAAAAGACATTCTATAAGATAAATTATTATAATAGAAAAATACTAGAAAAAATCGACTCGGGTCACAAGTGAATTCTCAGGCGGGAATCGAACCCGCAACCTTTGGAAATCCGGTCCAATGCTCTCCCAATTGAGCTACCGAGCCTTGCGAACACTCGTCGAAATTTTCTAGTACCTTCCTGATTTTACGCTGTAGGCCAGCGTTGTTACATCAATGAAAGGAACATCCTCTCGTATTCGAAAGAAACATTTTTACAAATGTTTGGTCAATCGATTAAGATGAAACAGTCATGTTAGATTTATATATTTTTTTCTTTTTTTTTATATTTTATGCATTTTCAATGCGATCTTATAAGATAAATTATTATAATAGAAAAATACTAGAAAAAATCGACTCGGGTCACGAGTGAATTCTCAGGCGGGAATCGAACCCGCAACCTTTGGAAATCCGGTCCAATGCTCTCCCAATTGAGCTACCGAGCCTTGCGAACACTCGTCGAAATTTTCTAGTACCTTCCTGATTTTACGCTGTAGGCCAGCGTTGTTTCATCAATGAGAGGAACATCCTCTCGTATTCGAAAGAAACATTTTTACAAATGTTTGGTCAATCGATTAAGATGAAACAGTCATGTTAGATTTATAATTTTTTTTTTCTTTTTTTTTTATATTTTATGCATTTTCAATGCGATCTTATAAGATAAATTATTATAATATAAAAATACTAGAAAAAATCGACTCGGGTCACAAGTGAATTCTCAGGCGGGAATCGAACCCGCAACCTTTGGAAATCCGGTCCAATGCTCTCCCAATTGAGCTACCGCATTGAAAATGCATAAAAAAAAAAAATTATAGACATTCTATAATTTTACTTCTATCATTTAGCTTATTATTTGCTTTACAATTACAGTGAGAGAAAATATCTACGATGGTACGTTTCAGATACTTATCATCGTCAGCCTATAATTGTCCAGACTTCTGTAGCACAGGCCTTGCTGATGGATGAAGGCACCGTTGCAAGAATGCGCCATAACACACCACCATCGTACACCGCCACCACTAACGACTACAGATTTGGCCGCTACCAAGGCCTTAAATTTTATTACAAAGCGAGTGAAAATCACTCACCTTTTTCATACCTATAGTTACCGGCTCTTGTGAAAGTTGTCTAACATTAATCATAAGTCAAACCAACAAATTATTGCACCATGGAGCTCCTTGAATATTTGAAAATTATTCGAATAGGATCGATTTGAATCACACAGAAATAAAATTAAGAAAACTAGACAGTACTAATTGAGGACTATTTCCGTCAAAGGCTGATACCGTTATATAAAAATAAAGCTAAAATATTTGATCTGAAGCATAATCTTCAGATCAAATAAACTATTTTTTTACTCTCAAAAATAATAAAAAACAGAGCACTTAATTTATTTAAATTATTGCATAGTTTTAATGAAACAATGCAAAACGAAAAATTGCTGTGTCATCCCCAGATAGCGGTTAAATCATTATCGTGGCGTCACTGTATAATTCCGGTCACCTGGCTGAGCGTTCCGGTACGCTATATCAGCGTTATGCGACAGTTATTTCAGCCGGCGAGATCCGGAATGGCTCTCGAGTGAATAAGCTGCCACTGAAATGTGATCTTCAGATAGCCCCAGCATACCATGGACAGATTTATTTCGATGGTCTTTAAGGTTTATTAGTACGTTTACTTTGTTGTGATGAGTGTAATATTCTTTTCCCTGAAACGAAACGAAACGATCGAATATTCAATGTGTTTGTAAGATTTGCATGGTAATTTTGTAATAAGGTAAGTACTTACCCCTAAGTACTTAAATACTTACTTACGAAATAGGGTTTCAGCGGAAAAGCTTTGATTACAAAGTAAATAAAAGAGTGTTCTGCCTTTCTTTCTACTAAAATATTTCTGACTTTTCGGTTATTTAATAAGTCTCTATTTTAAATGAGTACCTATAAAATAATAAGTATTAAATAATCGCCACAACTCGACAATTTCAGAGAACAAATATTGAAAAAATGCTATTAAAACATATACGATAATCACGAATATTACAATACCATTGGTAATTTTAGGCGAAAGCACAATATACATTTTATTTAGTAATTTTGAGGGAAGACGTCCGAAGAAAAAACATTCTAAAACCTAAATACTCGATTAATTTGATCACGATCACTATTTAAACAAAAAAATTAATGTGATAACAAATGTGATATGTTGAAACTTAATTTTTTCGTCCTCTCCTCCTCCAAATTCATACAACCAATGATAATCTATACAATATATGTATATCAATACAACATTTGACCATACCGCCTATTGTGGTGATGTCGAGGTTCCGGTTCCCAGCTAATGAATTAATAATACGTATTTTTTAAATATTTGAATAAAAAGATATCTCTGAGGTTAACATTTAATACTTCATAAAACATTCTCAAGTCCGTAATTTTGTATTATTGTGATTCAATTCAAAAACATCTTAGTTAGTAGTGCAGTATAATGAAAATCGTATATATGAGCAAACTATAGTCACTAAATCTAATTAATAAGAATTAAAGGAGAAACCAATATATTATTCAAGGTCCATTACTTTCTCTTTTAATAATGAATAAATTAAAAGAAAAATCTTTTATGCATTATAAAATAACAAGTTTATTCAAATTAATTTGATATTATTATATTGTTATTCAACAGCTGCCAATTCAGTGGGCTATATCAATAGAATATCGATTAAATTTGAATGCAATTCTTCCCGATAAATGTTACTATCGATGGTAGAACAAAGTCGGCAATAACCGATTTTCTTCTAAACCGACTTTGGAAAATATAACAAGCAATATTACAGTTTTAGCTGCTCCACCCCATTTAGTAACACAGTAAACAATTATTGATTGTATAATAGATACATATATTACTTTTACTAGATTCCTTCCCGAAGCGACAGAATTTCTAAGTATCACGTGTCTAATAGTTTTAAATATCCAGGTTAATTGTCTGATTCTTGATATGTTATGATCTAGATGCGCATATGATGAAAGCCGCTGATGCAAAAGGACACCCAAATATTTGGTTTGTGTTTCTTTCTTTATATAAGGATACTATGGTAACGGATAGACATACATATAAGATACGAACACATACTAAATTTGCACGTTGTCAAAATGGTTATTTTGTATAATATTATTAATAAGAACTTGGAAACAAATCCATTGACCTTTCGCGAATGCAGACTGAGATTATCAGCGTGGCTAATACCTGATGAGACTGAAGATCTGAAGACTGAAGACACCCATACATACACACACAAAAGCATAAATAAATAAATATATAAATAAAGAAATATATAAATAAATAAATACATAAATAAATAAATAAATATTTCCTACATTCACACCAATTATCCTAGCCCAAAGTAAGCACTGTAAGGCTTGTGTTATGGATACTAGGCTAACGGATAGACATACATATATGATACATAGATATGTAATATTCATAGAAATATATAAAAACACCCATGACTCAGGTACAAATGTTCGTATTCATCATCACAAATATCTGCCCCTTCCGGGATTTGAACCCAGGACCGTCAGTGCGAAAGGCAGAATCACTACCATTGCACCAAACAGTCGTCGAACCATACACATAAACATAGTAATTAATTACATTATTAAGTTGTCAGTATATATAATTGGTATAATTATTAGTTAGCACTAAGTACTTTGTATTTTTTTACTCGCTGCTTATGAAAGAGAGACTCCATTTGGCACAGGTGCACTATGCACTTAATAGAGAGAGTTAATCATCATGCTATTACAATTATTGGTACTGGAATAAATATTTATTTTTATTTTCATTTTATTTTTCACATAGATATGTAAAATAATAGAAATACATATATATATAAGGCATAATCACTTCCGATGTACCAAACGTATGGCTGAATGATGTGCATTAAAATCATCAAGATAACTGAGTTCCGCTGTAGGGTCTCTTTAAGGCTAGATCTGCTGTCTGGGTTAGATATTATATGAGCCTGATTGTCTTCTGGCCACCACTGTGCGGTCGACACGCATTAAACGAAGGGATGTTTCTTCATTCCGATGTTAATCACCAGAAACCAGACGGCGAAAAACTCAAATTTTGCGAAGCGACGTAGGCGCGTACACCAAATGGCATCGCATACACGCACTTCATTACACTTCTGTAGAGGTCAGGTACGTTCGACGGGGTTGCTATCGGCTTCTCCGTAAAAAAGATCACGTGGAACCTATAGCACTCAATATCAAGATTGACCAATTCAAAGTTGAAGTGCAAACCTAAGATGTTATCGAGGTGCACTTATATTAGGAGGAAGTGCACCCGGCAAGCGTGAAGTTTCCCCTTTTCGAGGGCGGCCTCTGTTCAGCAATGGGCATCTTTTAGCTAAAATGGTGATGATGATGATGATGATTTATTAGTCTTAGCTTAGTACACCCATCAAGTCTAAATATTATAATTTGAAACTATTGAATTAGTACTTCCATAATATTATAAAAGCACTTCTAAGGAAGATAATAATACTCTCGTTATGCTTATTCAGAGCGCGATATCTCTTGGGATCTTCGCTCGTTACTATTCAGATTTGATATCGCAGCGTGTAATGACACCGGGACTGTGAAGTACAGCTGCATATGAAATAGTTTATTAGTTTAGTTACTCATACTAATCCGTAAAATTAAACATTCGAAACGTAGTTGTATTAACTGTTCCTAAATAATGTGATGATTAATAAAGTGATGATGATGACAGTTTGAATGGGTGATTTAACATCATATTTATTTCTAAACGAATGCATCTCCAATAATTGCATACATTTTTTTGCAAATGCACTGTTTTGTACTTGGAATATAAATACTTCGATGAATCAACGGACACGGATTACTTTTTAAACGAGGAGTTAAAGATCAATGAAAAGTTGTTAATTTATTCCTAAGAAATGGTTTTGTTAAACGTCCAAACAACGGCATCAAGATTTTCATAAAACTCACACCAGTGCCAGACAAATAAAAAATTGCGCTCAGTTTTCATTCATAGTAATAATCTCCGAGTAATCTGCGGTAGCTGTCCGGGTTTGTTGTTCTGTACCCCAACTGATGAATAATTTCATTCGTGGCTACCAAAAAATATTGCTGCCACCAAACGAGAGTTGCTTTTTTTGAACCGTTACGTCAGACCGATTTTTCAAGCTTTAATGAACGAGCTTTGGGTCGGAGCCTTCAAAAAAGATTCCGGTGTTTTATCGTATACTACGTACGTCGTTGACGCTGAAGATAAGGAGGCTGATTAGTTGGATGCTAACAAGATAATTGTTTTGTCGTTTCATGCTGATGGCGTATAGTGGGCTGTTTCACGACATATAATCTGATACAGTTTACCGCACTAACTCTGTGAGCATTAAGGTATTAGAAGGCGACAAAGAGGATCATATCTGAAAACTGGTCGACTCGTTCAATATTGCTTACTGTAAAAAATAAAAAAGGTCTAAAATCCGAGTGCCCGACTGACTCGCTTACTCAAGGCTCTATACAAAATTAACATATTTTGTGTGTTTTTAATGTATTTTAATTTTGGTCCAAAAATTTGTCTTTCTCATGTGAAGCTACCATAAATATGAGTCGTCATTTACAGAATTGTGTTAATAAGGTTTATAATCTATGAAAATGAGGAAAACAAAACAATATTTTAACCTAACGCTTGGTTAACTTTTGGTTAACCGAAGATACTTCTGTAAGTATGCGCTATAAATGATAATTTTATTGAAACAACTTAGAAACTTGATAAATTTTCAACTGTAAGGGTCTATGGGTCTTTATATTTGTAATTAATTTCAACTTAATTTCAAAAAAGTTCGACTAATAAAGAGACGCTTGACTCACAATGAGGCAGATACGCAAATATACAGACAATGTAATTATCATCTAAGAGTTAATTTTTTCTCTTTTAGGTATGGTACCATGTGGTATCCGACGGAGTAGACTAGCACCAATACCTTTACATTTTAGGATGTCGCAAAAGATGATTAATGACACTAGAGATAATCATCATACACGTCACGTGGGCCCCAAAATGGGCACTAGCGTTTTTCAAATTACGGACTATTACTGCGATCTTAACCCTTCTAAAAGTGCGAAGATTAAGTCAAGACGCTACTAGTTTGGGTGAAGCTTCCGAGTAGCAGTGGACGTCTTTTGCCTCGGATAATGCACGAAACCTTAAAATTTATCTTAAATCTATCTTTTAATCTGACAGTTTGATAAGGACATGTGATATGCAAGGAAATGTATTGTATTTACCCGACTGCGCCAGTAGGAGGGTTATGTTTTTCAAGAATACCTACTCTTGAAAAACATATATGCATGTAGGTATAATTGTTTGGCACGCTCTGCGGCCTGAACAGTTTGATGGATTTTAACTACAAAGGTGTCATTATACTAACTCGGAATGAGTTTGTATAATGACATAATAAAACTTAAAAATTAAAAAAACTTTAATTTAAAAACTAAAAATCCGACTGCCTTTCTGTGTAATTTGGAAATAAAAAATCCTAAAACAAGAAAGTCCCATTGCACTTAAGAATCGCCAAAGTTGAAGCAGTCGGGACCCATTCTAGAAATTGAGACTTAGTGAATTGAGAGCACATACAGTCGGCCAAGAAAGTGGTGTACCACCCTAAGGCTAAATGTCGCTTGCAGTTTACAGAGCAATAAAGATTTATTTTGCTTGCACCTTGATCTGATAACATTGCTATCTTATGATATTGACGTTTGTCACAGTTGTCACCTTATGCAAAGATATTATTAGTCACTAGCAAAGAGTACTTTATTAGATACTGAAAGTCTCTAGGTGCTAGAAACTAAATCAAAACTAGTTTGGTTGAACAAAAAAATTTCAGCAATAGTCAAGTTAGCAGGCATTGACGTAGACATTTATTATGCAGTTAAATAAAAACTAACACGGAAAATAACAGAAATTATTAAAATATATTTGACATAATGTCAAATGTCAGATTTCTTTCTATAAAGAATTTGGTTGACTCTTTAAATAGTTTGTATTATTTTTGATTAGAAACATTGAAATTTTCTTGGCAGTAATTAATGTCTTATTTCTTAAATAACAAAGGTTAAAATGGCATACACTATTATGTGACCTATGACGTATAAATATTTATCAATTAGGTTTACGTCATTACTATGCATCTCCTTCAGCTAAGTCTAATAGAACCTTGTTGTAATTTTCGATGACTAGCAAACTAAATCAAAAGTGGTACACCACTTTCTTGGCCGACCGTACCTATATTACATTGCAGATTACTCCAATCTACTGACTAGACAGATGACTTTCTAGAATAGGTCCCGATTGTTTTGACTTTGGCGATTCTTAAGTTAAGTGCACTTTCTTATTTTAGGGTTTTTTTCATTTCCAAATTACACAGAAACGCAGTAGGGTTTTTTAGTTTTTAAGTATCATTTTTTTAGTTTTAGTAATATTCTTCAATAAACCTAAATAAATTACTTAACAATAACGTTAATAATGAAAAGTAATCTTTAAATCTCAATTTTATTGTACTATTAGAAGCTAACTGACTTGTTCACTATATAGTAGAAGGGTAAAAATGTAATAAAATTCTTAACCGTTATGTTGTCATTGACATTATATCGAATATGCGACATAATATATAATGATTACTCACGCATATGGCCAACCACACTTGGGTAAATATCTTTGATACATAATAGAATTATAGTTTAATAAAAATGTCCTGACATTGTAAAACACTCAGTTAATAAATAATCTAATCGATTATTCTGTACTACTCAGTACAGTCCGATTCCGAGTACAACTCTGGTATCCACGTGAATCTATTACAACTCTTTGTCTACCTTTTTACCACACTGTTGCTGGCATTAATTTCCCCATTAGACGAATGTGTAAACTGTTTTATCATCGCAGTAATAACATCGATGTGACACTTAAAAAGTGCAAGCAGCGAGACATGTTATTAGATATTACTGGCAATTTGGTATAAACTCGGTTCACAAGTTTTACTAAGGCGGTTATTTTTCTTTCAAAATTTATCATTTAAAATAGCATTGAAAATACAAAATAAAAAATCACGAAAAAGCTAAAGTTTAAGGAAGATTTATTGTGCTTATTTTTATTTAATGCCTGTTGTGTTTCCCATTATTCTAAAAAACATTCAGGTTTAGTAAGATTGATTTTACTAGTTATTCAAAATAAATTAAACAAATAAACGTGAAACAGGAATGGTAAGAATAATAATGAACACGGTGATGTTTATTTAAAATACGAAGAGGTTGATATAAAAATCGGAATATACACATACACGCGCAACTAGAGACACGATCTTGATGACATAACACTTCGGCCACATGATAAAGGATGAGTTGTGTGGGCGTGTAAAATTTTGTATAAAAATAACATAAATGAACATTGATCATGCAATTCCCAAGAGTTACATCAAGCAACCTACGTTGATCACATTCGAAAAATGTCGACCAAAATAGGTACTACCACTAAAATACAATCCTCCGTGAAAAAAAACACGCTATATACTATACAGTGAAAACGACTCACTAGTCAAAAACTGACTACAACGCAACTACGTTACAACTACATCCCGATGACAAATATTTGTAAAACGGTACCACAACAAGCTGCAGCGGCACTATTTACACGTAACTATTGCGTGGCCACTTTTTTGTGGTGTGATGTGATGTGTTTGTTATAAGTGAGAAAAGACACTCAATGGCCAGTCTATGTAGTAAGTAACTTAATATCTGTTTCTATACATGTTAAAATTTTTATTATTAGCATATATATTTGCATTAAATTACATTATTTAATGCTAAAAATAATAAATTTAAAGGTACTGCGTATACGTCGGATAAGTAACTTTGTATCCGAGAATTCATAAATATGGATTTTACATTGCACCCGAGAAAAAACATTCGTGATAAATAAATTTCCCCAACTTAAAATTTATTTCAGTCACAGATAAATAACATTTAGTATAATATACCTACCAAATATGGCTGTGAAGCGATCAAAACTATATTGTAAGAAAATTTTACCAAAAAATATGCCTAGATTCCGCTTTTATATTCACGAAATCTTGATACAGCATTATGTAAATGAAACCAGGAAATTACGGACGTCGTTGTTCGTTAATAGGGCCGTTTGATCGGAACTCTGATTACAAAAGCTTTGTTAAAAGTATAGGTATATTACCGGTTTTAATTAATTGTGGTCTAGCTAACATTTTATTGAAAATAAAGAAAAACAATAAAACAAAAATACACACACACGCTCTTTTGTGTAGTTAGGTGGGTTTCAAAAGAACAAAAAGATAGTGAAGGTAAGCTAATTTATGTTTTTAAATATTGACTTCATACTTAAATTACCTTATTTGTGTTAAACATAATTAAGGTAACTAGTACGAATGTCGTTATTTATTTTTACGTTCACGTCAATCTAAATTTCTGGTTGTATATACATGCATAACTGTAGATAAATATTAATATAATTACATTGATTCCAAGTCAGACCATGAGATCGTGAGTTTTAAAATAAACAGCACCAAGGCTAGCAATGACACATTTATTTAAGTCAAGTGACACTTATCTATACCAATATTATATAGAAGTAAAGTTTGTGTGTTTGTATATTTGTTAAATTCTAAGGGTTAATCTCGGGATCTACTGAACCTATTTTAAAAATTCTTTCACCAATAGAAAGGCACATTATTGCTGAGTGTCATATGCTAGAAAAAAATTAAAGAATTTTGTCCACCCGTGCGAAGCCGGTACGGGCCGCTAGTATGTTCTAAAAATGGATTATGATTATTTAGGGGTGGGCGGGATTAGTAAGTGGTGGAATAGTGGGTGTGGAAAATATCGCCTTGTTTCAACCTAAAAAAGAGGCATATATATTATTGTTCAAACCAGACAGATAATGTTCGACTCGATCGATTCGTTCGATTGTATGTCGACGAATATTCGAAAAGATTCTTCACGTATTGAAAAAAATTTCAAAGATACTGAAATTTTATGGCTTTCTTAACCAAAGAGGGCAGAAAATCATTTTTTCTTGTGAAATTTTACAACCAGATTATACCTTTTCGAACACTATAAAGTTAAACAGTATTATCATTTTTAAGCGATAACTGTGTAGTTAAAGGTTTAAGGTATAAATTGAAGTAACCTTGTACCTCGACTATCAAATAATATTTCAACATAGTTAAAAAATGTATCGTTTCTTTATTCTTCTCGAAAATGCCTATATTAGAGAGTAAAGATGAGCATTTACAACAACATAAAAATGTAATTCCTAGTAACAGGCACCAATTTTATTATAGTTAGCCGTTTTAAAAAGAAGTAAGTTTCTATTTCAAAATGTGACATCTCATTAATATTTAATTAAGCTATTATCATGGATGTTACATACGGTATACAATAATTACGATTTTGCTTTAGTTAAACTTTAAGTTTAACTGTAGACTCCAAATATAAATTTGGAGTCTAATAATTTCCAGATTTTGAGTTTTTTTTTATATTTTTTTTATGATTTGGCTATGGTCAGAACGTGTTGACTCGTAAGTTTGCGCGATCGTCCACGGATGTAAAGGTTACTCTTTTCAGGGTATACTGCACAACTTTGTATACGTGCAGCTTGTGGGCAAAATATTCATGCAGTGTATATAATTCCCTTCGTGTCCAATTTAATAACGCGTTTAGGGCGGTGTTGGGGCTGTCTTTTTCCTGGAGCGCCTCAGGCATGTTTGCAGCGGCACACACCGACTGCTTTCACGCAAATATGCGCAAAAGAGGAAACTCTCTGGTGCACAGGGTTCAGGCCAGCTCCAACGCCGTCCTGGCAATGGTTGCTGGTAGACAGGACTGTCGTAGGGACAGTCATAGGCCGATCCGAGATCCGGCATTGCTGTGAAAGACATATCCCGCAATTTTGTTTATTTTAATGTATCTTACTTTATGTTTAATATGGGTAAATGTCGCCTGAAATGAATAAATTTTATTTTTTTTAATTAGTAATAGATAACTGTTTCGCCTCATAAGTACACAACATTGTAGTAGATAATAATTTTCAAATAACGTTAATTTAATTAATAAATTATTCTTATATTACACGTAATCACTAAATAAGTTATTATTTTATAAAAATTACAATACATTTCTGGAGATACATTAATCCGAAAATGTATTTTTAATTATGATTTACCGTTTAAGAACCGTACGCTAAAGAACGTAAGGCATAGACATTTTATGATTCAGTCGGCCAAAGATGTAATGAAATAATATTATTTAATGTTAGAATATTAAGTCTTTTCCCTCTCATGTAAAATGGGTTACTGCCAAGTAACGTGGTTTTAGCCTCTGTCGTGTACGTGACATTGCAGTATCAACGATGAAGGTAGAATGGGTGGTACCATATTGTGGAGTTCAAGAATAAATTTTTGATCACTCCTCATCAGATAACTGGTCCTTGCAAAATTTACATCTGCAACCATACGCTGAACATGCTTCTCGAGCAAAGCGACATCGTGCAACTGATATATTGATAACTCATTTTAATGTTTATAGATACTAGAAAATCATTATTATTGATCAACTTTTTTATGAAAAATTACAATTTATCTTATTTTATTAGAGCATAAATGTAAAATTTCTATTGTTTTCTATTTTAAGGAAGATGAAATTGTATTGCATGGTCTTTAAAATGTAGAAAACGGAATCCGCGACATGAAACATCTATAATCAAACTGCCACATAAAACATGAAGTGTTGGTGAAGGACTAACTTTATTTAGCTCCTTTCTTCCACCGCTATTCCGTAACCAAGGTTTCACACTTTTCTCGTTTGCCCACTTAAGTTTCATTTTTGGAGTACACATGTTTATTCGCCCAAAAAGTCATAGAGACACAAAAAGCTCGTCCCAACATCCTTTAATTTCCGTTTATTCTCAATCATTCATGTATCGTTTGTTTTTTTCCATTTTAACAAATCCTCTTTGGTTTAGTAATCTTCAAACGATTCGATTTATGTTCAAAAAGGGTGAAAAATTGGATGGCTATAAATTGTCAAATTGAATAACAGTATCTTTTATTGCAACCGAATGGGTAGAGCAAAATTTTTCCATTAAATTTGGAACCCAGCAGATGATACTTAACAGAAGACTCATAGAAAACAAAAGAGAATCAAAATATAATATTTGAGAAATACGTGAACGAACCGTACAATTTATAATACATTCTAAAAAATCTCGCCTGAGTAATAGCTTGGTTATTAGTAATGTAATACTTGATTAAACGAAAAATCTCTTCGATGCATATAAACTTCAACAGTACTATTAATTTTTTATAACAATAACTCCATTGGACTGGATCTCTCCTTATATGTATGAACTAACTATACCAAAGATAGTGTAGTCAAATTTTAACTGTATAATATTAGGCTAAGGTACCTATTTCTACCGACGAAAATATGTCTACTTGTTGGAACGGTATCAAAAATCGTATTTTTTTTCACACCAACCATGGTCCACGAAATGTAAACACTAGAAAATGTTATATAGTACTTGTTGTGATATACAATCTTTTTTTATAATCAAAACTTATTTTAAGACTTAAGGTACATATTTAAATATAGAATATTATTTGTTACTTCAAAATATACTGTTGACAATGTTTACACGTTTTTAATATTTTTCCTATAAAAAATATTTCCAACACGTTATCAGCACGAAAATAAGTATTTTTGAAGTCTTTAGTGAGATATAATAATGGCAAATGGTAGTGGTGATGTTTCTGGAAAAGGATTTTCTTCGTCACTTCCATCATTTTCTCTTCGTAACAGAGATGGCTACAGTCTTTGGAAGTTCAAGATGCGTAATTATTTGATGCATGAAGATCTATGGGATGCAATAGATGGTTATCCAAGTGGTGATAAAACTTCCGATCCGATCAAGGTAAGGAACGACCGAAAGGC
This sequence comes from Calamotropha paludella, assembly GCA_927399485.1. Lineage (NCBI taxonomy): Eukaryota > Metazoa > Arthropoda > Insecta > Lepidoptera > Crambidae > Calamotropha > Calamotropha paludella. The sequence continues at coordinate 10,789,228 of OV656815.1, read as the reverse complement.
TCTCACTAAAATATGTCTAACATTAGAAGACTCCGCTATAACGCATGTTAGAAATTCTAAAACTGCTTCTGAAGCATGGAAGTCCCTTCAAAATGCCTATGAAGACAAAGGCATGGGACGTAGATTAGCATTAGAGAGGAAACTGTACCGATATACGTTAAATAGCTTCAATGATATTGAGTCATATATTAATGCCGTTGTAAGTACTGCTCAGGACTTGGCTGATATTGTCTATGTGCGAAGTGGGTGGTGGGGAACGGCAAATCGATCGTAGCGCACGACGTGGCAGAAATGTGAATTAATTCTGGACTGTCTCATGTGTCAAATTGCTTTATTTTCATAACTTCCTTTATAATTTTAAGTAAAAACGTAAAAATTGGCGATATGGGTCATAGTACATGCTGTGTCGTAAATTGTAAAAACAATGGGAAAAACAGTTCGTGCAAGTTTTATTCGTTTCCAACATCAAAGTGGACATTACAGCAAAGACAAAAATGGATAGCTGCTGTGAAGATAAAAAAGTAAGAAATTTAACCTAGTACACTATAATAATAATAATAATAAGCGTTCCAAAATTACAGTCCTTTTTTATTTGTTTTAGTGCTGATGGGTCCCCATGGCACCCAAAACGACATGATACAATATGCAGTGAACATTTTATTGGAGGCAAAAAGTCAGACGCAGAGGCGAGCCCTAGCTATATTCCAACAATATTCCCGTCAATGTATCGGTGTAAGAAAATTGACCATTCTCAGGTCACTGCTAGATATAAGCGTTTTATGACACGAAGATATCCGGATCAACAATTTATTGGAAAATACGAACAGAATCAGTTACCAATCGAAACAGTTACTAAAGTAAATGAAAGGGAATTTACTATGATGGCCGATAAAGGATGCCAAGCAGATATTTATAATCAGTTCGAGTTGAAAGAAACAACATTTATTTGTAATAGGTACGTTCAAAATAATAACTGTGAAGCTGAGATCCAAGTAGAAATACCAACTACTTCCAAAATTGTCACCACAAATACTCCAAAAACTAAAGATATAGGTTGTTGCACTACTACAGTTACATATAGTACCCAATCAACATCTACAAGTAGTCAAGATTTTGTTGGTATTTCATCAATTAAGAATGACCAACAACTACTAGATCTCGCCGGTGTGTCATTCAAAAGTTTTGATATTTTATTAAGAAGAATGACAATTGGGAAATGTGCAGTTTCCAAAAAGGACCGGCTTTTAATTTTTTTGATGAAATTCAAAACTGGACTGACATTTTCAGCATTAAGTGTATTGTTTGGCATACATAGAACCACAATCTCAAGAATATTTTATCATATTCTACAAGATCTAGCATTTGCAACGGCTGATTTAGTCTTTTGGCCGAATAAAGCTATTGTTCAAGCTACAATGCCTGACTGTTTTCGTCCAGCATACAGTGACACACGAGTAATCATTGATTGCACTGAATTTAGAATTGAAGTACCGACAGCAGTAGATGATCGTGTCGCTTGTTACTCACATTATAAAAAAGGATTTACTGCAAAAGTCGTCATAGGAATTACACCAGGAGGATTAATTTGTTTTAAATCTAAAGCAGCTGGTGGAAGGAAAACTGATTCTCAAATGACTGTTGAATCTGGATTAATTGACAAGTTAGAAATAGGAGATTTAGTTCTAGCTGATAAAGGTTTTCCTGAAATTAAAAAAATCATAGATACCAGTGGAAAAGAAATTAAAGTAGTTATGCCGCCATTTCTACAAAATAAAAATGAATTTACTAAAGAAGAAACCCAACAGACATATGATATTGCTCGAGTTAGAATCCATGTGGAAAGAATTATGCAAAGACTGAGAGTTTATCGAATTTTAGATAAAATTCCTCACAATTTATTTCATTGTATCGATAATATTGTACATGTATGTTGTGTATTAGTCAATTTACAGCCCTCAATTTTTGATAATATAAATAATAGTAATCGTGAATAAAACACATTTTTTGTAATTCAAAACAAAGTTTCTTATTATTAAATCAATATCGTTTTATTTATAAATTCGTATTCTTTAAAAATGAAATAACATTAAGTAGAAATAATTTGGAATGTAATCAAAAACACAACATCTACTAAAATTACTTAACATTACAACAATTGAAAATATTTTTTCCTGTGAAATCACGCTTACGTGTAGCTTTTAGGTTCATATTATTAAAGTTTTCATTATTATTGTCCACTGCAGCTGTGTAAAGTGCAGGTAAATAATGTTGAAAATAAAAACATTCGCTTTTCAAAATAATTTCCTCAATAAATTTTTCATCCCGGTTCACTTCGATAGTCACGCTGCCATTTTTAATTGGCGAATATATAAAAATATCACACATTGTCATTCCAGTCACATACATTTGTGTTTGTATTTGTGTGTAGTATGGTTTACTTTTCTTAAGTTCTAATGTGTAATTTTTAAATTCTAAATAAGTAACATTGCACAAATTAGTCTCAAAATTTACCACAGGTTTATTCTTACATGAAATTGGACATTTGACTTCAACCAATTTTATCACACAGGCATCTTTTACAACAACTCCATCTACACTTGCGCACAGCCATGGCTGAACCTTGTTTATTACTACACCCACTCTTTTCACTTCGCATTGATTTAATTTTTCGTATTCTTCTAAAGCCTTTTGTTCACATCTTAAACCATACTGAGTAGCTTCACAGTCAACTTTCTTTGGATTCAACATGTTTGATACCAAACTTTTAATACTTTTGGTAGTACGTGTTTTTATGCTATGTACATTTGTACTAGCAGATATTCTTACCTGTCTAATAGCATACCAATTCGGGCATGCCGATTGCTGAATTGTATCACAACTAATCTTAATTATATTTTCATCAGAAAGCACTATATTTGTATGGTAAAACTGTTTTAGTTGTTCATCTAATATATAATTTTTTTGGTATATTTCACATTCTTCTCTGTACATAAAAAAAAAGTTTAAACATGCAATGCAGTCTTCTCGCTCCAAATTTGACTCATTTTTGTTCAAAATTTCCTCTACCCAACTTGCATCTTTTGATTGTGCTGCTGCTTCAAGAGCTAATTTTAGAGGTGATTTTGGATGTAATTCAGCCAGCAATACTGGTTGCACTTCGTTGGAGGCGAAATTTCGGGTATGATTTGCAACTGGCGGGAACATTTCTTCGAAATATCTACCTTTAGTATATTTATTTTTGACAAATTGTCGAGTGCTGGGTTTTCCCCACTGCTGTTCGCAGCTTGTTTTTGATAAGCTCTCTTCTGTGTTGATGTAATGTATCAAAGCAGCAACATGCTTACACTTGCCACTTTGGTTGTAAACACAGTCGCACTTAACATTTGTAACAACACGTTCATCATTTATCTGGAATTAAAATAAACAATAAAATAATTAATATAAGTAAGCTGACATGAAGCTAACTCAAATATACTATTTCTATAACTTGATATGTAGGTAGGTATGTACTCACATTTAATGATGTTTTGTAGGGAGTTTGTGTCACAGACGTTTGTCTTATGATCCGAGCTCTTATTAAGAAGCTTTTCCCGTTCGTTCTAAGCTCTTCCACTTCTCTCACATGCTGTGCTAATACTAATTTTTTCCCTTTTTGCTCAGTTTGAGGTTGGAAATGTATTTTATGCTTAATCGATTCAAATCCCGTACGTATTATAATATCCATATGTTTCACGAGGAAGAAAATCGCTAGGTATAATATACATACTCACTTTTTACACAATTTTTTTCAATTTCGTTGAAAAACTAGTCGAAAATCAATATAACAAAGATATCTTATTATCTAGTTGACATGATTTGACAGATGACAAGTCCTGAATAGTTGCGGCCACTAGGGGCGCTGTCATCGCGCACACAACGAATAGGCAAAAATATTGAAGATGCTTCACTTGCTGCTATTTTATTGGGAGGCTTATCATCTAAATATGATCCTCTAATAATGGCATTAGAAAATAGCAATATTCAAGTAACTACTGAATTAGTGAAGTCGAAGTTGTTAAATGAAATGTCAAAGAGTACTACACAATCTGAGTCAGCTTTGCGGACAGATCAGAGTCACAAAAGTCAAACTAAAAAACCAAAGAAAAAGAAGCCCATCATATGTTATGATTGTAAGGAGCCTGGACATAAGAGGCCGGATTGCCCATTGAAGAAAAGGAAATCCACAGAGGAGAAGTCCTTGGTTGCATTAGGCATCGGTAATGGAAATTCGATGAACGATTGGTTTATTGACTCCGGGGCGACAAAACACATGACATCGCGGCAAGATTGGTTCGTAAATTTGAAACGTTTTGATATGGGTTCTGTAACTGTTGCAAATGGAGATAAAGTAGATTGTATAGGTGTAGGTGATATTTCTTTATGTACGAATTCCTCTGTAAATAGTATTTCTAATGTTGTATGTGTCCCTAATTTAAAAACTAATTTAATATCTGTATATAAGGCTGTACAAAATGGTTTCACAGTATTATTCGATAAGCAAGGCTGTAATTTTTTTGGATCTGATACTTTTTCTTTTTCAGGTAGTCCTATTCTGTTTGGTTCTGTTGTGGACGGGCTGTACAAGTTAAACTGTACTGTAAATACACCATGCGATAGAACTCGAGATGTGGCTATGGCTGAATCACTGTCTAATAAATACCAGTTATGGCATAGACGTCTAGGCCATTTATGCCGTATTGGGATGAATCTGCTAAGAAATAGTAAAGTAGGTATAGAATATAGCATTGTAGATAAAACTAGTTGTGTTGCTTGTGTAGAGGGAAAGCAAGCACGTAAGCCCTTTAAAAGTGTTGCGTTCAAAAAGGCAACATCATCACTTGAGTTGATTCATTATGATGTATGTGGGCCAATGTCTGGCAATTCTTTTCAAGGCAATAGATATGCTTTATTACTAATCGATGATTATTCGCGCAAAATATTTGTATATTTTTTGAATGCGAAATCTGAAGTAAAAGAAAAATTTAAGATTTTTCATTTACTTGTAGAGAAGCAAACTGGTCAAAAAATTAAAACTGTCAGATCTGACAATGGGACTGAGTTTATTAACGATGACTTGCAAAACTATTTTGCGATGAATGGAATCGTTCATGAAACATCAGTGCCGTACTCTCCTCAGCAAAATAGGGTAGCAGAGCGTACCATTCGGTCTATAGTTGAGAAAGCTCGCTCTATGTTAGCAGGTAGTTTTCTTTCGATATCTTTTAGGGAAGATGCTATTCAAACTGCTGTTTACTTAAAAAATCGGTCTCCACACCGTGCTTTAGTTGGATCTGATACACCTTTTGAAAGATGGTTTGGGCACAAACCGAATTTATCACACCTCAAGGTATTTGGTTGTCGTGCACTAGTACATATACCATCATGTCAAAGGAAGAAATTTGATCTTAAAGCCGAAGAATATATTTTTGTTGGGTACACTGATGATCCGAATAGTTATATTTTCAGAAATGCTCATTACCCAAGAAAAATGATTAAAGCACGAGACGTTACATTTTTTGAGACCTGTTTTAAAAGTCTAAAGGAAACCGGGAATTCGGAGCAGGTGAATATTTTCAATCCTATTTTGACATTGACAAACAATGTAGAAATAGAAAATGAGCCTTCTGCTAGTACCTCTAGGGGCCAAACTACCGAATCCTGTTCTCCTTCTGAAAATGTGGATCAGTCTGTGTTGTGTCCACTAAGGGGGGATAGTAATAGGGATATTGAAGCTGTTGCTTCGTCAGATATTCAATCGCCAGATATTGAAACTGTCGCTTCATCGGATATTCCACCGCCGAATGAACCTGAGACAAGTTCTCAAACTGAAGGCCGTTATCCTTCTAGAGTTCGTAAGCCGCCTGACTATTTTTCGTACAGTGTCGCGCTGAACGATATGTTGGAGCCTCAGACATACACACAAGTCATTACATCTGATGATGTAGATAAATGGCAGATGGCGATGGAAAGTGAATATCAGTCTCTTATGAAATTAAAAACATGGAGGCTAGTGGACAAACCAGACAAGAAAGTTATTCCGTGCAGATGGCTTTATAAGGTCAAGACGGATGCACATAACAATATTATCAAGTACAAAGCGAGACTTGTCATTAAGGGTTATAGTGAAATAGAAGGCGTTGACTATCATGAAACGTTTGCTCCTGTTGTAAGGAATTCATCGCTTCGAACCCTCTTTGCTCTTGCTGCCGAATACGATTTAAAGATGCAACATCTGGATGTTGACACTGCATTTTTAAATGGTGATCTTTCGGAAGAAGTGTACATGGAACAGCCCAAAGGATTTGTTGTTAAAGGGCAAGAAAGAAAAGTTTGCTTATTACAAAAAAGTTTGTATGGTTTGAAGCAAGCTCCGCGTGCATGGTATACAAAACTGAATGAAACATTATGTAGTATTGTTTGTGTATCTATAAAAAACTTTTTGGTTCTGATATAATAATTTTGGCAATTTTCGTTGATGACATTATTGTCTTTCATAAGAATGACAGCATTTTTGACATTGTGAAATCTGATCTACAAAAACATTTCACTTTGAAAGACCTCGGTAATTTGACATATTATTTAGGTATAAATGTTAATAAAAATTGTGATGAGATACGTATAAATCAAAAGACATATATTGAAAAAATACTTAAAAGGTTTAATATGGAATCGTGTAAAGGCTATTCTACACCTTTGGTAAACAATAAGTTAGATGATGGAACCGCAGGTGAGTGCAATTATCCATACCAAAATCTCATAGGATCTTTGATGTTTTTAGCTGTTAATACCCGTCCCGATATAGCATATGCTACGAGCTATTTAAGTCAGTTTAACACTTGTTTCAATAAAACTCATTGGGAAGCTGCAAAACGTATATTACAATACTTAAAACAGACTATAGACTACTCTATTATTTATAGGAAAACTGAGAGTCCTTTGATTGGATATACGGATGCAGATTGGGCCAATTGTAAGCGTGATCGACGCTCATACACAGGGTATTATTTTAAGCTGGGAAATGGACCTGTAGCGTGGGCCTCACGAAAGCAGCCAACGGTTGCTCTGACTTCAGCGGAAGCAGAGTATATGGTACTTACAGACGCCGCTAAAGAAGCCATATACTTGCGTCGTTTGATTTATGAGGTATGTGGTAAATTATACGATTGTGTTACGATTTACAGTGACAGCCAAAGTGCACAAAATATCGCAAATAATCCCGTGTACCACAACAGAACTAAACATATTGATACCAAGTATCAGTTTATTAGAGAGAAGGTATTAGAAAATATTATTGGCTTAAAATATCTTAAGAGTACAGAAATGTCAGCTGATGTGTTAACAAAGCCATTGACCTACGTTAACCATCATAAATGTATATCTTGTATGGGAATAACGTAATGTTGTAAGCCTTTATATTTTTGTCCTTTTTGTTCCTAAATTATACTTAGTTTTTATGTTCTGTAATTTTTTGTGGTCAGATGTTGTATGTACTTACATATAGGTTTTGATTAAGGGGAGGTGTTGTGATATACAATCTTTTTTTATAATCAAAACTTATTTTATGACTTAAGGTACATATTTAAATATAGAATATTATTTGTTACTTCAAAATATACTGTTGACAATGTTTACACGTTTTTAATATTTTTCCTATAAAAAATATTTCCAACAGTACTAAATATTTGTCTCTGAGAAAAAATATGACTGCTTATAATAGAAAATTTCATGTACCTATAGCTTTTGTGACACAACGAATAGAGCACATTTTAAAATAAACAAAACATTCATCACACTAGGCTTATATATCTCACGTGCTGGAGCACAAGTCTTTCTTAGAAATGATAAAATCATAAATAGGTTTTCATGTGACATAAACTCTCACACAAGCCCACTACTATTATGGATGCTATCGACACCAGAAGCTAAGATCAACGAGTCATCCTTGCCTTCCGAAACACAAAGAAGCTCGTGATAATACGTCTTTGACCATGGTGACCGTCTTTTTTAAGATTATAATCTATAAATTATTACTTTAAACCAATTTTATTTTATCGATGTTCACATATTATGTTAACGATAATTTCATTTTTTTAAATATATTTGCTGTCACGTGTATTTATTTGTGCCTACTAGTATTAAACGTATTTAATATATAATTATTTATATGTTAAAAATTATTTGTTTAAAGGCAAAAACCAAGCTCCGATATTTATCAAATTATAACATTCGATAAGTCTACACAGAAAGGGTTATGAAAAATAGATGAATGGATATCTCACTTGTTTGTATTAACACTGGTGTTTATTTCATTTTACTTGTTGCTACTTAGAACTTAGCCTATCGGAAAATCTTAGTGCTGTAAAAAATGCAAAAGAAACTTAACAATACAGAACACAATATTGATGACACTTTATGGAAAACCTACTATTCCAAAAACAACGCGACGCCATGATCGGACTGGAAAATATCGCAATACGAATTCAAACTTAGAACATAATTTAAAACAAATCTGTGCAATGAGGTACTTACACATTGTTACTTTATACAGCGATGGAACTATGCGATTTTCTTAAACGATTTAATATTAAACAAGTTTAGGAATACTTTTTTACAATTAATAAGTGCTAATTGTCCATCACTACATATTATAAAACAATATCATCCGCCTCGTTTATCTGTGTTTCTGTTCGCAATGAACTCAAAAACTACGGATTTTCGTGCCACAAATACATAGAGTGTTTCATAAGAAAGGTTTAGGTATATAATTTGTTAAGGGTTGGGGTAAATTGGTTAAATATAACGATAATTATTGGAAGAGTCGAGCCGCCTGCTAGCTTTCATCGAAAACGCTGCCTAATCCCTATGAGATGTAACAAAATAATGGATGAGGATAGTCCTCTTTTATAGAGCTACAAAAAAGTGCGCAATGGCATATATCTATCTTTTAAGGATGGCTAACTATACCTACCCCGTTTTATCTACAAAAATACATATCCGTCTAAATAACATTCCAATTACCGCATTGCATAATTGGAAAGCTATTTAGACGGACACAGTATCTTATCAAATAAAATACGTTAGTTAACTTAATACCTTAAGACCCACATTATAATTATCATAAACATCATATAATTGAAACAATAAACCTTAAAGTTATCGCAAAAAAATAACGGTTTCTCACACTGATGACTGGACTTAATGCGGTCACCCCGTGTCGCCCACAATTTCTATATAAGCCGAGAGCTTTGAGACCCAACCAATCAGATTTTGGCCGCCCTGAAGGCTCAGAACTGCGTCAATTTACGCAATATCAACCTTCAGGTTAGCTCCAGTCATTTTCTTTGTCGACTTCTTATGCTTCTTATGCGCAACCTCGCAACCAGTTAACGCTTTTTACACGGACAATTGTATGTTACCCTGCCCTATCAAGTGTAACTTCTTAACAAAATATGTTCGTTTTTACACGTTATTATTCAGAAGTTACCAATGTGGCTCGCATACCAGTTTTCATGGTAACGCCACTGCCCAGCTCTCGCCACTCTCCAGCTCTCGCCACTCTCCAGCTCTCGTCACTTTCCAGGCCCCGAATTCGATTCCCGGGTATAGACTCTATGTAGAAAACGAACTTTTCTATATTGGCCTGGGTGTTGTGGCACCGTCGATGTTTCTGAATTCCATAACACAAGTGCTTTAGCAACTCAATTTGGGCTTGAGTATGTTATGTTAATGTTATGTGTCTAATATTAATTTATATTTTCTATCAAATATAACGTACAAGCGTGTCCCAGACGGTGGAGATAATTTAAGTATTTTAGTTTGTTTTTATGTATGTAATATCTATATCATTTTAATACGTTTAAATATTTCAAGTGGACATTTAAAACTAATCCACATATTCGACGCATCAAGCTGATACGATCCTACGACAGCCAAATCATGTAGCCATAATATACTTCATAGGCGGGTCGCTAGTCTGCATAACCAAGTTCAAGTGGTGATTTTGATCTCCGCTAACGTCACATCGATTTTATGATCGCGTTTATGATACTGGGATGGGTCTAAAATGGTCAATCTTGGACGATGAATAACAAAATCTGCAGCATCGAAACTTCCGTGCTAACGCTCTTTTCATTATCACCAAACAACATACACACATTACCTTTTTGAAACAATCTGGATCAATCAGTATTATCGCTACTATTGAATTTTGAATTATAAAATTTCTCAAAATAATTTCATATTTTAAACCTTATATTTGTGTGTCAGTAAATATGTTAAATAAATAACACAAAAGCAATGTTATAAAATTTGAGATAAGCTACATATTAATAGCTTTGAATTTTCTTTCCAGCACCAACAGCGATGTATAGGGGACTGTATCACTGCAAAGTCGCAGTGTGTAAAGGACTCGCAGCTTACTTGTAAATGAAATATAAGGGCTGGCAGAGATCTAGGGTTTGAATGGACAACGAACTAGTAAACCTGGTGTCGAAATACTTATTACGACGACTGCATTCTACCAGGTAGATTGCATTATTAAAATTTATTAATTCCTAATATAAAATAATCGCTATTTCAATATAAAGCTTTCATATATTTCGTCGCCATTATATTTCGTAATGTTTGTTTCTAAAAGAGCAAGATAAAAGTTTCCAATTTTATTTAAATGAAACAGCGTAGCCATTTCCATTTTGTACATCTTTTTTGTTATTGCTAGTACATGGGTCCAAAAGGGTCCTAATGGAGATCTAAATAAATGCGTGGACTGTATAAAAATAGGAGCTGGTTTATTAGCCGTTTTACAATAGGATTAGCGGTGCGATGGTGGTGGTAATCTCGTAGGATCCCTCCCGCTCGTCATCTCCGGCGCGTGGATGACTGGTCCGCGACAACAATTGACCGATCTTCGCTTATTTGTTGCTAAGGTATTCCTCTTAAATGACAGGAAATAACAAAGTTTCCTACCTTCAAAACCGAAGTAGGCCTATAGTATAAAAGTTTCTGTTTACTTTTTCTGTAATTGTTTTTACAAATACAAAATTTCCTCTAAAGCGTTAGAGCCATAAGCAAGATGTACCCGAAGTATATGGCCACAAAATACTACTATAAAAAGGCTTGCTGAATTCATTGTGAAAAACAATCTAATATTACAGTTTCTTGTCATGGTGCCTTCTATAAAAAATTCAAATAAAAGAATGCCTTGAAAAAAGGCTAAGAGATTCTTTTTACGACGGAAATTTGAAATGACTTGATCTTAATAACTCAAAGTCAAAGAAATCCTGTTCCTTTGAAATTTATACTTAATAAAATTATAAATGATATTTTTTTTCTCAGTATAAGTAGGTTCTTCTTTACATAGGAGTCTTTGACAGATTATATTATATGTTAATTTATTTTGGTTGATCTATTTTATTGGCAAACGTTAAAATTTTACTAGGCATATATCAATAAACTTTTTAGATAAGCCTATTAAATTAATTAAATAAAATATTAGAAGTATTTAACCACTATATAGTGGTTTTGAATCCGTGTATACACATTTAACAAGTTCAATAATAAAAACAAAATTTAAAGAACAAAAGCAATTTTATACGACGACCGTTTGATGCATCGGTAGAAATCTGCATTTCGCACCGAAGGATCCGAGTTTGAGTCGCGGAAGGGGCAGATATTTGTTTAATGGATACGAACATTTTTACCTGAGTCATGGGTATTTGTATATATTTCTATAAATATTAAATATCTATTTACACATCTGTTACAGTGCTTACTTTGGGCTTACCTAATTGGTATGAATGTATGAAATAATATTATATAATTATTATAATTATACTCGTACATACCCCCTTCATGTTTCGTAGCTGAAAATAGAAAATAAACCTTTTTGAAGTTTCTTTAGGCGCGTTATGAAAAAATGATGACAGTGAAATTTTAAGATGGGCGCGTATCACTATGACACAAAATGATCATGTTGTAGTTGTGATTCAAAATTATCATGTTGAAGTTGGCCGCAAAAGCGACATAGAATAAACCAGCAGGATGAAGTTGGCCGCTAATTTAATGTAAATTGTAATTTATCGTGTCTGGGTGTTAAGGGTACCGTGTCTGGGTGCTAAGGGTACCCCCCTGGGTAGTAAGGGTAAGGTATTATTTTCACATTACTATTGGTTAAACAGTTTATTTTAATGGTTTTTGATATATTACTTGATTCTGTATCCAGATATATAGAAAATCTGTTAATCTTTTCATGCTTCTTACTGATCACTATATAATTTATAAATTTATCTTTCTTTTCACATACAAAGAATATGAGCACACGGGAGGAAATTTTTAGTTATCTTTGTTTAATAACGATAAAGAAGTATAACTTCTGACGTGCGTACATAAGTACACATAACTGTTTTTTTTTATATCTATCTGGCTGTGTGTTAAGACCCTTTTTCTCAGCAGCCCGTAAAATGTTAAGTTATACTTTCGCTTGGAGCTGTAGTAGCCAGGCGAAATACAAAAATCTTTGAGATTTGATTCCATTGTTGGACCACACATTTTCCTGATAGGAGTAACCTCTGATTACTTCGCTACTACCTTTTTCACAGACACTTGCGTGATTAATTCAATTATCTTTACAAAATTATGTTTTCTAACAATAATACATTTTTATTCCTAATGTATGATTGCGATAAAAGCTAAAAGAGTGACGCCTCATTTGTTATAATTGGTCGATTAGAGGGGACGCTAGGGTGGAACATTTAAATACATAGGTACTTACCTACATTACCGGCCGCTTAAACCTTCATTCAATATAAAATATTGTGCGGCAATATGATGATCAATGATTGATAATACCTGGCCGAGTCATTAATTCTGTAGTAAAACATAATATTTATGGACGTTTTAAATACATATGTATAAGCTTAGTCGTGAGTGAATAACGTACTGACAGACAACGCACAGTCTAAACCGCTGAAAAAAGAGACTTTTGCAGAGTGTATTTATAAAAACGCTTGCTAAGAAAAAAGATTTTTAAAACTTTAACCCTTGTGAGAGTGAATTAGGAGATAAACTGTTTTATGTAAATCTATCAATGAAAATGCGCATCAGGCTTTAAGAAAATTTAACTCTTATTTTGCTAAAAAAATGGTTGTAGCTTTGTATGAGAACTCCACCATTTTGGACGTTACAAGCTTCTAAGTATAATAGTATGTATTTTGTTGTTTCTGAAAATACTACCCCTAAGGAGGGAAAAAGGGTTTGAAACTTTGTTTGACAATTCCATCATTTGTGAAGCATGAAATTAAGTATAAAGGTTGTCTGGAGATAAGAACGTTGCGAAATAGCAATAAGGTCACCTGTCATTTCTTTTCTATTTTGTTTGTTTTTTTTTATAACGTGCCTTTAGTGTGCCAAACAGGGTTTTTATTAGTATCTCCATTTTAAATATACAATTTACTTAATTAAATATTTTTGTTCATATAAATTATATTCCTAAATATCTACAAGATAATAAAAAGTAATTATTATTTTTCTTTTGATAAAATTTTTTAGTTATAACTTCTTAAGATATAAAATCTTGAAGTTACATGTTTAATTACCAAAATATAAAATAATATATGTATTTTGTCGTTTTTTTGAAAAGATGCTATAAACTAGTTTGTAACTGACGCTTCGATCGTGTTCAAACTTTTATTTTTTAACAGAAGTTAGGTTATTAAAAAGTAGGTTTATTGATTCCAAAGGCCCTTCCCAATTTTGGAAATGGGCCCTCGACTTCCTAGGCCAGTTGTCAATTGCAGCACCCTCAATGTTCATGACACAATCATTAATTGCTTGATTCAAGGATGCTCAAAGTTTTAATCCTACGGGTTTAGACTTGTGCAGGAGGACCATTCGTCGTACTTGATGAAGTTGAGCTGGCGCTGACTCCTTTTGGACTTTTACATATATATAATAACTTATTTTTTTTACAGAGAATACCGTTTACCACACGTCCTCACGCCTACACTTTGTCGAAAACAAAATAACAACGTGTATATTGTATAAACCTAGAGTTGTCAAAGTAAATATTAATACATATTAAATTATTGTGATGTAATAAATTACATACATAAACACAAATAAAAACAAATATTTCTCACATTCACACCAATGAGCCTAGTCCAAAGTAAGCACAGTAAGGCTTGTGTTATGGATACTAGGCTAACGGATAGACATACAAATATCATACATAGATATGTAATATTCATAGAAATATATACAAACACCCATGACTCAGGTACAAATGCTCGAATTCATCATACAAACATCTGCCCCTTCCGGGATTCGAACCCAGGACCATTGGTGCGAAAGGCAGGATCGCTACCGTTGCACCAAACGGTCGTCAAATAAACAAATATATATGTATTAAATGTATATTATTGGTGTATTTATGTATAAATATAAGTATATATGGTTTTTATAAAATGGCGTGAATTTCTAAGATATAATTACTTTCATTTAAGGAAGGAAATAAATATATACCTAGTATCGGTTTTTAAACATCTTTTGAGAATAAAATCGCGAGCGTTTGGTATCATGTTTATAACAACTACAATTAGTTGTCATGATTTTTCACAGAGAAACATCCCAGCTAGGGCATCAAACCAAACATCGATGATTAATAAAACCCAAGCTGAATCTTCGTAATACTGCTGCTCACGACTTCACCGTTGTGGATGTTGATTTTGTCATTGTGTTTATATTAACTTTCATCAACTAACATAGTAAATCTCAATAGTATTATCTTGTACCGCCTTTACAAAGTACATACTTGTATCTCATGAGCTCCTACTTTTTAGAGGCTTATAGATACATTTTCCTGTTTTTTTATCTATAATCTAAGATCACAGTGGTTTGTGTGTTTGTCTGTCCGCTCTTTTTTCCGCTCTTTTTCCATTGTATCAATAACGTTACCATAGCAAAGCGTTAACCGCAAGTAGTGCATCTACCGGACGCTAGACGGCGCTAACGGAAAAATATTTAATAATAGAAAAAGTTTAAAAAATTTTGTCCACCCGTGCGAAGCCGGGACGGGCCGCTAGTGATAACAAATTAAATAACTCCATAGTGCCGATAGTTCTACTTCACTATATTGGATAAATAATTTTTTGTTACCTTGATTATAATTTATTAATTTCAACGCCGAACAAAGGCAGAATATGCCGGATTCGTATTGTTTGTCACCTATATTAACTGCCATATTCTTGGAAATAAACACTTTTATTATGTTATCTTAACCCCAAATGAGCACGTTACGTAATGAGATTTTATTTTCTCGACATAACAATGTTATAGAATCGGTTTTGTTATTGATTAGTATGATTGTTGTGGACAGGATTTTATTGGTTTCATGCCAGTATAACGACAGTCGGTGACCAAGTATGTAGCTCAGAAGCACTGTGAACATAACATAAATAATAATAAATTATTTTCTAATAATAAAAATCTCAAAGTATTTTTTTTGTTTTACGGAAGTATTTGTTATATCATTAATTGGTAAGTAAGTTGGTGTTATAAATCACTTTCATGAATTTCATCAAATAAAAATGAAGAAGACTTTAGGTTTGTACACAAAATGTGAAATGAAATGGGAATAAAATCAGTAACTGTAAAGTTATTTATATTAAATGAATATAACAATCGTGTAAGTATGTATACGTGTTAAAAAATCAGAGATCAGAAAAGTCCTGGGTTTGAACTGAATTCTGTAGTGAATAAACAAAGAGAACTGCCGCTTTGAAATGGGGTCTCATTAGTCGCTTTAATATCACGACTTGTTTATGTCGAATCGGCTTTCGTCTTACTGGCCGAACTTAACATGTGCTTAACAGTAACTTGGATTTTAAATAATCCATATCGTCATGTATTATATAGGCTGTTGTTCTTATTTACAAATTTAAATAATGTTTTGGACACAATCAGCAGCACATCAATCTATATAAAAAATGCATAATAACAACTCCTAGCCGATGCTGTGAATTTTTTGATCATATAAATAGATAAAATGTCTTTGTTGATAGAATCTCGATGGATTCTTGTCTGTCAATTAATAATTATTGCATTATTTCTTGCATTTGCATTTGCAAAACTACAAAATAAACAAAACACGGCCTAATGTCGTTTTAAATATCAACGGAAAAGCAAAAAAACGAGCTCTATAATTTACCCAACATTACCACAAGCTAACTGAGGTTACATGCTTAAGAACTAATTACTTAATATAATTTTGTTTTGTAATTAATAAAGGCCTCGGTAGCTTATTTGGAAGAACAGTTGTTGGATAGCGAGGGGATGTGGGTTAACGGTCCCGTTAGACACCTAAGACAATTTTTTTTCTTGTAATATTTTTTGTACACCCAGAAAGGGGCGAAAAAAAAACCCCGCCCGTCGTCGCCAGTTATAGTGTTAGACACTTTTTTTCATAAGTGTAAAATGTATTTCGCGTAGTATTTTGCTGGGAAAGGAATAAAGTTATGCGAGACTCTCCTCTATTCCTCCTCGGCCTAGTTCCAATGAAGATTTAAGGCCTACCCACTAATGTCTCGATATGCGTAGATCTGATGTCTTCTTTGGTCTTGGGATAGAGATAGCATTCACTGATACCAAGGCAGTCGGACGCTTTCTAATGCAAGCCCTTAACGGGTGCAGAAACTAATTTTGCCATCCCAAGGGGTTTCTCCGAAGCTAGAAAGCCCACCACACATAAACGAACCAAGCTAGCTACAGGCCTCATAAACCTCAGAGCAGGGATTCCCAACCCAAACTCAGAGCCCACTTGAGAATTAAACTCGATTAAACAGTAAACTCTGTAGAAATTACATACAAGACGCCCAAAGTGCATCTGCCCAAGTTTTTTAGCGTTTTCACCGCACATATGTGGCAGCTGGAGTCACAAATAAGGCAAAGAAGAAGCATATCTGACAAAGCACCTCACATAAGAAAACACCCTGTCTTATCTGTCAGAAAATCTAAGAGAGCGAAGAAAATCAAAGGCGAGAAATAAAGTTGGAATAAAAATTATATTTATAAAAATAAACAAAATTGAGAATTTACTTATATGCCTCCTCAAATCTTAATACATAATAATACTATAACTTGCAATCTTAAGTGTTGAGTTTTTTTGCTTGAAATAAAGAAGTCATAATATACTTTGGCCATATTATGAGCATGACTTATGGTTTGCTAGGCAATTAAATGTAGGTACATCCGAATAAAAAAGATATACAGCTAAAGATAACCCAAATTCATAAAAACAACAAAAGTTTCAAGAAACCTTCGATGCTTATTATAAAAAATGTTTGTTCTTTCATACGTTATATATTTTTTTACATTTTAATGAAGTTGGCATTCTGCCTTCAGCTGCCGCGTTAGCCGTCACCTTCGCTCAAAGGGCCAAAATTGTAGCAGTAATGAATAGGCGAGATGTCGTAAGAAATGTAAACGTTAATTTGTTTCTTTCACAATTCCTTTTTCTTTAGCAATAATGTTGAATTTAGTCACAGAATGCGGGCTCGTTAAAGAGGCGTCCTGTGAAGTCAAAGAGAGTGGAAAAGCATTTCTTTGTTCTGCCGGCTCACCTCATCAACGTTTTTAATTTTGTATTGTGAGACGGAAAGTGTGTTACGTAAAGTAATTTACTTTACGAAACCAATGTTACTTTCATCTTTGGAGTATATAAAGCACGTTAAGCATCGTACTTTTTTGGTACTCTTATTTTTCGTATGATAGTTCTTATTTAATTTTTTTGTGAACTCAAAGCCAAGAAATTTACCATTCATGGTGCAGTATCGCAGTGGCCCAACCAAACTCTTAAGAGAGAGCCACCTGATTTAACCTGGTTACGGTTCCTAACAGGGCGACACTTCTGGTTCAACAATTCATGTTTTGTCATAGAACCGGCAATCGAACTTCTATGTTTTTATTTTAACGTATGGTATTTGGATAATGGAAACCTGAGAAGTAATGTTTCCTCCGTACTTTCGGACTTTCCTTAATACGATATAGACTTTTTCCAAAATTCACGTATGACTTATCATTTTATTTATAAGTTTCAACCGCCAGAGTGCTGGGCATACTGGAATCCACTGGTCTGGTGCGCGACAATGACAAGAGACTAGATCGAATGATCTCAGTTCTTTGAAGAGTGTGACGGGCTCTTGTGTGGGGTGTTACCTATGTATATACACTTCCTTCCTCCGCATCTCTCTTATTTTTAAAGGTAATGTAACAAAACAAAAATACTCTCTATCTCCACCTGTCTCTGTTTTGGTGCGCACGAATTCTGGTTCATCAACAGTTACTTGTAATATTACTGGCAAATAAATAACATCTCAGCATTATGTGCACCCCCAAGAAAAACAAATAGGGTGGGAAGTATCTAAGCAGACGCCTAATAATTTTCTATTTCAGGGTTAATATAGTTTATACCAGTTTGTTTCATTGCTTGTTGCAAATAAAGTTCTATGCTATGTAGCCCATGCTATGTTAGTTACCACAACCAAAATATGCTTTAACGGTTCATTCAACAGTAGGTCAACCTACACAAAGTTGTTAACTTTTATTAATCTTAAAGTGCAAAAAATACGCTATTTAATTTATGTAGAGAACAATTGGAATAATTTTGCAGATTGTACAAAGCTATTATTATGAAATGTGAGACAACTGGACAAAGAGAATTGCAAATATCGGTCTATTATTTTATAATTGTAAGAAAACAAAAGTAACACACAAATTTCACAAAACTAACTTTATATTATTAAATTTTGTTTCTTGTGCAGCGTAGCAATGGAATCTCGCACAAATGTAAAAAAAAACCTTAAAAAAATTATCAAATATACAAACTTCTTCAGCTCATCTTCCAATGGAAGGTTGCGAATTACTACTAGATGGTGACATTTCTTAGTGAGAACCTTAGTTAGTTAGTTAGTTTTACGGGGCATTTTCCGCACTTAGCCTCCTGATTGGGCCATTGTACGTGATTGAGTATTCTTCTTTTACTCCAGCCATCCTAGTCCATCCCAGAAAGCGAGTAGCCTTTTCAGGTTACTACAAGCTTCTGGTAGTGATTTTGGAGACTGGAGAAAGTGCGCCCGTTGATCAGCCACACTCCTGCACTCCAAGAGCACGTGATGTGGCGTTTCCTCCGCCTCCATGCAGCCTCTGCATAGCGGGCTGTCTGTCACACCTATGGTAAATAGGTGTTTATTCAGAGGACTGTGTCCGGTTATAGTACCTAGTACTTTACGGATTTCGTCCCTGTTTAGTCTGGTGAGGTTGCGGGCAAGCTTTTTCGAAGCCACCGGAATGGCATTCTTCGTTTGCCTACAGCCTACACTATTGTTCCATTCTGTTTGGTGGTTTTCCTCTGTTTTTTTACGCAGCCATGTTCTAACTTGTGCCATGGGTATAGGCAGTAATGGTTCCGGTCCATACACCGTTCTATTTGAACCCCTTTTGGCTAGTTCATCTGCCGCATCGTTGCCTAATGAGTTGCTATGTCCTTTGATCCATTGCAAAGTTACACTATTTGTGTTTGCAATGGACTGGAGTGTGTTGTGACATTCCAGTACTAGGACAGATGTTATGGTGTTGCTTTGCAGAGCTTGAAGTACGGATGCACTGTCGGAGACGATTTTGATATTATGGTCTCTGACATCTCTGGCTGCAACCGCCTGTGCAGCTTTGGTGATGCCTATACATTCTGCTTGGAATATAGTGTTGAGTTTATCTAAGGTGGTCGAGATTTTGATATTTAGGTCGTTCGAGAAGACACCAGCTCCAGTGCCTTGTGAGGTTTTGGAACCGTCTGTGTATATCCTTACTTCACTTGTGCCAGAGTTATCATCTTTTTCTGCTGTAAGTTGGATATTGTATCTTCGATCGAAAACATGATGACACTGTATACTGTCCGTAGGTGCCTCAAAGAGTGGGTTTTCTTTTAAAATATCCTTTAGAACAGTTGAGTGTGGTGTTTCTATGTTTTGTTTCCATAGTCCATTTGCTCTTAATCTAAGTGCGGCCGCCTGTGCCTCTTCTTGGATAGCAAGGTGTAAGGGTCTTAGATTGAGCAAGTATTCAAGGGCGATTGATGGAGTGGTTCTCATGTATCCAGTTGCCGCAATGCTTGCTAAGCGTTGTAGGCTTTGGAGTTTTGTTTTTACTGTGGCCAGTTGTGTTCTGGGCCACCATACAACTGAGCCGTAGGTTATGGATGGCTTGATAACTGAAGTGTACAGCCAAAATGTTATTTTTGGGTTGAGACCCCATTTTTTACCAATAAGTCTCTTACACTGATAAAAAGCTATGCAGGCCTTCTTAGTCTTATTTTCGATATGACTCGCCCAGTTCAATTTGTTGTCAAGGATAACGCCCAGATATTTTACTTGTGTTGATAGGGAGAGTTTGGTGTTGAAAAAGTTGGGTAGTTGAAGTTGCGGTAACTTCCTTTTATTGGTGAAAAGGATAAGTTCTGTTTTTCTCGGGTTTACTGATAACTTGTGATCATCACACCATTCTTCCACAATTCGGAGAGCTGAACGCATTTCCTTACATAGTATGTTTTCTGCGTTCCCGCTTATGAGAATGGTGAGGTCGTCAGCATAACCGATTGTTGTGTAGCCTTGTTTGTTTAATCTTCTAATGAGACTGTCCACTACTGGGTTCCACAGAAGTGGTGATAGAACTCCCCCTTGTGGGCATCCTCTGACCACTCTTGCTCTAGTTGTGGTGTTCATTTCTATTTGTACCGCCCTTTTGCTGATGAGCTCGGTAATCCAGTTTGTTAATACTGGTTCCACCTTGTATCTTTGTAGGGCCTGGTTAATGCTATTGTGTGTAGTTTTATCGAAAGCTCCTTCTATGTCAATGAAGACAGCTAGAGTTGACGATTTGTTTGTGATGGCTGATTCTATCTTGTGCACTACCATGTGTAGGGCCGATTCAGTTGATCTGCCTTTCCTGTATGCGTGTTGTTGAGGATGCAGTGGTTTTCTCTTTAAGACTCCATCTCGTAGATGAAGATCTACTAGTCTTTCCAGCGTTTTAAGTAGGAATGACGTTAGACTGATGGGTCTGAAGGATTTAGCTTGTGTGTAGTCGTCTTTTCCAGGTTTTGGTAAGAATACTACTTTAGCTTCCCTCCATGCTATAGGTATGTATTTGAAGGCTATGCACGCCCTGTATATTGGTACTAAGTACTTTGTTATTTGACCGATTTGCCATTGTAGTAATCCTGGAAAGATTCCATCCAGCCCCGCGGATTTAAACGATTTGAAGCTTTTTAGGGCCCACGTTACTATCTTGTTTGCAGTTTCCCATTCCTGGGATGTTGGTGTGTTGTAATGCTCATTTAACCAGTCAGAGTCTGATGAGATGAGACAGCCCGGAAAGTGTGTCTCAAGCAGTACTTCATTGGTTTCATCATCTGAATTCGTGTAAGTGCCGTCGGCTTTTTTGAGGGAGCCCAGGAGATTAAGGTCACCTTTTGCTAGGATTTTCTTTAACCTCGCGGCTTGGTTTATTGAGATGATGCTACTACAAAAAGTACGCCATCCTTCTCTGCTACGGAATCTAATGCGTTTCTTGTAGTGTTTTTGGGCAAGTTTATAGTTGTCCCAGTCAGCTTCAGTTCTAGTGTTTTTGGCTCGATTAAAAAGTGCCCTAAGTTCCCTACGTAGACGTTCAAGCTCAGGCCCCCACCAGGAACTTTTGTCTGGAGCTTTGGGTACTACTTCAGGACACGCTGATTCGTAACTTTTAAAAGAGCTGTGGTTATAAGTTGTATATTGATGTCTATGTTTTTTGTACTAAGTGTCATGTCTGTCAGATGTGTCTCACTTAGTGTTTTGGTAAGTAAGTTTATAAACTTTGGTATATCTGTTTTACGGGGGTTACAGTATCGGATAGGATCAGCCGGCTTATATTTTATTTGAAAGCATATGCGGCGGTGGTCCGCAAAGGATGGTTCTTTTGATACGTGCCATCCTTTGATTTGGTCCGCCGCGGCGTTAGTAGCTAGCGTGATATCAACGATTGTTTGGTACCTTGAACTTACAAAAGTGGGTTCCTTACCTCTGCTCATAATGTTAAGGTTTGTTTGCAATAAATATTCGGTTAAAGACTCACCCCTTTTGTTTACTTCCTCACTTCCCCACAGCGGGTGATGTGCGTTGCTGTCTGCGGAGATGATTATGTCCCAGGCATGTGTGTCACAGTGCTGTACCAGCTCTGCCAGTTCCTTTGGAGGCACTTCTCCTTCATACGGCATGTACACTGAAGCTAACACTAGGACTGTTTGTCTATCTGTAATGATTTTCACGGCAGTGAGGTCTCTAGAACAGAATTGGTTAAGTAAAGTTGCTGTTATAGTTTTAGGCATGTAAATACAGGTCCTTGGCTTTGCAATAGAGGTGTTCAGCAGTAACTTACCTCCGATGTTGTTTAGACCGCAGACTCTGTCATTTCTGATCCAAGGCTCTTGGATTAGAGCGACGGTCTTGTTGTCGACCTCCAGCACTCTGCGTAAAGTGGCCGCCGCTATTTGTTTGTGCTGGAGGTTTGTTTGTATGATGGTAAGGGAATTAGGGGCTGCGGAGGACGTCATCTTCGTCGCTAGTCCCTGTATCCCTTTCTAGTGGTGGGTTCGACCCCACCTCGCTCTGACCCTGTTGGGGAGCTGAGGTGGTCGGCTTCGGAGTGGATGACCGTTCTGCCGTGGTTTCGCCCATCACTGCTGGTTTTTCTTCGCCCGTAGCATCTTCTCCTGTGTGGAAGAAGCGGATGTATCCGCTTCCCGACATGTGAGCTACGCGGCGGTCTCTATCCATGATTGTTGCCCTTTGGTCTTCCGGGATACCCAGGATAAGGTGAACTACCTTGTCCTCCTCACCGGACTTCTCATCTACCGTCATGTCGTAGCACTGCCAGGAATCGACTTTGTACCAGGGGTTCTGGGCACAAATGACTCTCTGCAGTGTCTCGGCATCGGTGATGCGTGTGTGAATGAGAAGCCCTGCCTTGAGCTTCTTCTGTAGTTCCGACTGTTTGATAACAGCCAGAGTGGTGCCGGGTATCGGTGATGTTATGTCTTTCACAGCGTTTTCCAGCCAGCTTAAAGCATTCGCATCCTCACACCACATCGCTAGTACCCCATCCATAAGGAAGGGTCGTCCACGGAAAGATGGAGCTTGCGCGCTTGGAGACGGTGAAGACAGTACCGCTTGAAGGATACTATCGTCGATAGTTCTCCTAAGCTGGTCTGCCTGGCACTGCGAGAGATCCCTCGGCGGGACAGTGATAACCGCTACTCTGAGATGAGATTGTATCGCATCTACATAGCTGACTGTCCGCTTCGGTTTCGCGTCGGTTTTCGCGCGTTTGGCTTACCCTCTGGGTGATCGAGTGTCGTCCAGACGAGCGCGCTTCGTTGAAACTCGCTCGTCCGAACGGCTCCCGGTCCCAGGACGTTCCTTTTCAGGAGCTGTGGGTGCCGTCGCAGCAGTCCGCCGACCGCGGTGACCCCTCGGAGTTCGTCTCTTTTTCGTCGGCTGGTTGGGTGGTGGCGGTGGTGGTAGTGTCGTGTCATCTTGTGCCTTCGACGCCTCTTTCCAGGTGGATGGCACAGGGTCGCGCTGCGTTCTCTGACACGGTCGGTACGGTTTGGTGTCGTTGAAGGGCCTCCCTTCTCGCGCGCCTGTTGGGGCGACTGCGTCCAGGTCGGTCCTTCTTTTTGTCTGTCGCTGTCAGGTCGTCTGAAGCTGTCGCGGCTCTGTTTGCGCTCCTTTTGCAAGGGCGCTTATGAGCTGCTAGGCTCCATTTTGTCGTGGTGGTCGTGTCCAGTGTCGTCGTAGTCGTTGTCGCTGTAAGAGTCGATGGCATCGCCTCTGCGAGACTGGACATGTCGAGTCTAGAGTTGCACAAATTTGTGTTCCCCCCAGAATACGAGGAACAGACTGAGCTGGGCTCAGTGAGGGATTCTCCACGATTCGTGGTACCCTCCTGGGGTAGTTTCTTTTTAGTTTGTGCTTCCATATTTTGGGCAGAAGAAAAATTGAATACCCACACTACTCTGGCCCTCGGTAGTGTGGTTTGGATGGGATTTTGGATAGAGGGTGTTGGGTGGGAGGAGTAGGGATGGGCAGGGGGTAGGAGTAAAAGAGGGGGGGATGGGGAGACCACTCGGTGGGTGGGAAGTTCCACACAGAGTGCACTGGGAGAGCAAGTGTGGGATGTTGGGTAGGGAAAGTTGGGTAAGGGAAACAAGGATGGGGTGGGGGAGAGGGGTAGGGAAGACCACTCGGCAGGTGGGGAGTGCCGTACCGAGTCCACCGGGCTCGATTCCGCTCACTGTCCATCATAGATGATCAGTGATAGAAACGGGCCTTTCATCACTGTAGAACCTTAGCCGTCAACACCAGATGTCCACACAAGCGGTGGGCATTTGTTGTTGCCGTTGCCCGGAGTGTGCCACTAGGAGGCTTTCTGACTGACACCCCTAAAAATAAAGTTTTATTAATCTTAAAGTGCAAAAAATACGCTATTTAATTTATGTAGAGAACAATTGGAATAATTTTGCAGATTGTACAAAGCTATTATTATGAAATGTGAGACAACTGGACAAAGAGAATTGCAAATATCGGTCTATTATTTTATAATTGTAAGAAAACAAAAGTAACACACAAATTTCACAAAACTAACTTTATATTATTAAATTTTGTTTCTTGTGCAGCGTAGCAATGGAATCTCGCACAAATGTAAAAAAAAACCTTAAAAAAATTATCAAATATACAAACTTCTTCAGCTCATCTTCCAATGGAAGGTTGCGAATTACTACTAGATGGTGACATTTCTTAGTGAGAACCTTAGTTAGTTAGTTAGTTTTACGGGGCATTTTCCGCACTTAGCCTCCTGATTGGGCCATTGTACGTGATTGAGTATTCTTCTTTTACTCCAGCCATCCTAGTCCATCCCAGAAAGCGAGTAGCCTTTTCAGGTTACTACAAGCTTCTGGTAGTGATTTTGGAGACTGGAGAAAGTGCGCCCGTTGATCAGCCACACTCCTGCACTCCAAGAGCACGTGATGTGGCGTTTCCTCCGCCTCCATGCAGCCTCTGCATAGCGGGCTGTCTGTCACACCTATGGTAAATAGGTGTTTATTCAGAGGACTGTGTCCGGTTATAGTACCTAGTACTTTACGGATTTCGTCCCTGTTTAGTCTGGTGAGGTTGCGGGCAAGCTTTTTCGAAGCCACCGGAATGGCATTCTTCGTTTGCCTACAGCCTACACTATTGTTCCATTCTGTTTGGTGGTTTTCCTCTGTTTTTTTACGCAGCCATGTTCTAACTTGTGCCATGGGTATAGGCAGTAATGGTTCCGGTCCATACACCGTTCTATTTGAACCCCTTTTGGCTAGTTCATCTGCCGCATCGTTGCCTAATGAGTTGCTATGTCCTTTGATCCATTGCAAAGTTACACTATTTGTGTTTGCAATGGACTGGAGTGTGTTGTGACATTCCAGTACTAGGACAGATGTTATGGTGTTGCTTTGCAGAGCTTGAAGTACGGATGCACTGTCGGAGACGATTTTGATATTATGGTCTCTGACATCTCTGGCTGCAACCGCCTGTGCAGCTTTGGTGATGCCTATACATTCTGCTTGGAATATAGTGTTGAGTTTATCTAAGGTGGTCGAGATTTTGATATTTAGGTCGTTCGAGAAGACACCAGCTCCAGTGCCTTGTGAGGTTTTGGAACCGTCTGTGTATATCCTTACTTCACTTGTGCCAGAGTTATCATCTTTTTCTGCTGTAAGTTGGATATTGTATCTTCGATCGAAAACATGATGACACTGTATACTGTCCGTAGGTGCCTCAAAGAGTGGGTTTTCTTTTAAAATATCCTTTAGAACAGTTGAGTGTGGTGTTTCTATGTTTTGTTTCCATAGTCCATTTGCTCTTAATCTAAGTGCGGCCGCCTGTGCCTCTTCTTGGATAGCAAGGTGTAAGGGTCTTAGATTGAGCAAGTATTCAAGGGCGATTGATGGAGTGGTTCTCATGTATCCAGTTGCCGCAATGCTTGCTAAGCGTTGTAGGCTTTGGAGTTTTGTTTTTACTGTGGCCAGTTGTGTTCTGGGCCACCATACAACTGAGCCGTAGGTTATGGATGGCTTGATAACTGAAGTGTACAGCCAAAGTGTTATTTTTGGGTTGAGACCCCATTTTTTACCAATAAGTCTCTTACACTGATAAAAAGCTATGCAGGCCTTCTTAGTCTTATTTTCGATATGACTCGCCCAGTTCAATTTGTTGTCAAGGATAACGCCCAGATATTTTACTTGTGTTGATAGGGAGAGTTTGGTGTTGAAAAAGTTGGGTAGTTGAAGTTGCGGTAACTTCCTTTTATTGGTGAAAAGGATAAGTTCTGTTTTTCTCGGGTTTACTGATAACTTGTGATCATCACACCATTCTTCCACAATTCGGAGAGCTGAACGCATTTCCTTACATAGTATGTTTTCTGCGTTCCCGCTTATGAGAATGGTGAGGTCGTCAGCATAACCGATTGTTGTGTAGCCTTGTTTGTTTAATCTTCTAATGAGACTGTCCACTACTGGGTTCCACAGAAGTGGTGATAGAACTCCCCCTTGTGGGCATCCTCTGACCACTCTTGCTCTAGTTGTGGTGTTCATTTCTATTTGTACCGCCCTTTTGCTGATGAGCTCGGTAATCCAGTTTGTTAATACTGGTTCCACCTTGTATCTTTGTAGGGCCTGGTTAATGCTATTGTGTGTAGTTTTATCGAAAGCTCCTTCTATGTCAATGAAGACAGCTAGAGTTGACGATTTGTTTGTGATGGCTGATTCTATCTTGTGCACTACCATGTGTAGGGCCGATTCAGTTGATCTGCCTTTCCTGTATGCGTGTTGTTGAGGATGCAGTGGTTTTCTCTTTAAGACTCCATCTCGTAGATGAAGATCTACTAGTCTTTCCAGCGTTTTAAGTAGGAATGACGTTAGACTGATGGGTCTGAAGGATTTAGCTTGTGTGTAGTCGTCTTTTCCAGGTTTTGGTAAGAATACTACTTTAGCTTCCCACCATGCTATAGGTATGTATTTGAAGGCTATGCACGCCCTGTATATTGGTACTAAGTACTTTGTTATTTGACCGATTTGCCATTGTAGTAATCCTGGAAAGATTCCATCCAGCCCCGCGGATTTAAACGATTTGAAGCTTTTTAGGGCCCACGTTACTATCTTGTTTGCAGTTTCCCATTCCTGGGATGTTGGTGTGTTGTAATGCTCATTTAACCAGTCAGAGTCTGATGAGATGAGACAGCCCGGAAAGTGTGTCTCAAGCAGTACTTCATTGGTTTCATCATCTGAATTCGTGTAAGTGCCGTCGGCTTTTTTGAGGGAGCCCAGGAGATTAAGGTCACCTTTTGCTAGGATTTTCTTTAACCTCGCGGCTTGGTTTATTGAGATGATGCTACTACAAAAAGTACGCCATCCTTCTCTGCTACGGAATCTAATGCGTTTCTTGTAGTGTTTTTGGGCAAGTTTATAGTTGTCCCAGTCAGCTTCAGTTCTAGTGTTTTTGGCTCGATTAAAAAGTGCCCTAAGTTCCCTACGTAGACGTTCAAGCTCAGGCCCCCACCAGGAACTTTTGTCTGGAGCTTTGGGTACTACTTCAGGACACGCTGATTCGTAACTTTTAAAAGAGCTGTGGTTATAAGTTGTATATTGATGTCTATGTTTTTTGTACTAAGTGTCATGTCTGTCAGATGTGTCTCACTTAGTGTTTTGGTAAGTAAGTTTATAAACTTTGGTATATCTGTTTTACGGGGGTTACAGTATCGGATAGGATCAGCCGGCTTATATTTTATTTGAAAGCATATGCGGCGGTGGTCCGCAAAGGATGGTTCTTTTGATACGTGCCATCCTTTGATTTGGTCCGCCGCGGCGTTAGTAGCTAGCGTGATATCAACGATTGTTTGGTACCTTGAACTTACAAAAGTGGGTTCCTTACCTCTGTTCATAATGTTAAGGTTTGTTTGCAATAAATATTCGGTTAAAGACTCACCCCTTTTGTTTACTTCCTCACTTCCCCACAGCGGGTGATGTGCGTTGCTGTCTGCGGAGATGATTATGTCCCAGGCATGTGTGTCACAGTGCTGTACCAGCTCTGCCAGTTCCTTTGGAGGCACTTCTCCTTCATACGGCATGTACACTGAAGCTAACACTAGGACTGTTTGTCTATCTGTAATGATTTTCACGGCAGTGAGGTCTCTAGAACAGAATTGGTTAAGTAAAGTTGCTGTTATAGTTTTAGGCATGTAAATACAGGTCCTTGGCTTTGCAATAGAGGTGTTCAGCAGTAACTTACCTCCGATGTTGTTTAGACCGCAGACTCTGTCATTTCTGATCCAAGGCTCTTGGATTAGAGCGACGGTCTTGTTGTCGACCTCCAGCACTCTGCGTAAAGTGGCCGCCGCTATTTGTTTGTGCTGGAGGTTTGTTTGTATGATGGTAAGGGAATTAGGGGCTGCGGAGGACGTCATCTTCGTCGCTAGTCCCTGTATCCCTTTCTAGTGGTGGGTTCGACCCCACCTCGCTCTGACCCTGTTGGGGAGCTGAGGTGGTCGGCTTCGGAGTGGATGACCGTTCTGCCGTGGTTTCGCCCATCACTGCTGGTTTTTCTTCGCCCGTAGCATCTTCTCCTGTGTGGAAGAAGCGGATGTATCCGCTTCCCGACATGTGAGCTACGCGGCGGTCTCTATCCATGATTGTTGCCCTTTGGTCTTCCGGGATACCCAGGATAAGGTGAACTACCTTGTCCTCCTCACCGGACTTCTCATCTACCGTCATGTCGTAGCACTGCCAGGAATCGACTTTGTACCAGGGGTTCTGGGCACAAATGACTCTCTGCAGTGTCTCGGCATCGGTGATGCGTGTGTGAATGAGAAGCCCTGCCTTGAGCTTCTTCTGTAGTTCCGACTGTTTGATAACAGCCAGAGTGGTGCCGGGTATCGGTGATGTTATGTCTTTCACAGCGTTTTCCAGCCAGCTTAAAGCATTCGCATCCTCACACCACATCGCTAGTACCCCATCCATAAGGAAGGGTCGTCCACGGAAAGATGGAGCTTGCGCGCTTGGAGACGGTGAAGACAGTACCGCTTGAAGGATACTATCGTCGATAGTTCTCCTAAGCTGGTCTGCCTGGCACTGCGAGAGATCCCTCGGCGGGACAGTGATAACCGCTACTCTGAGATGAGATTGTATCGCATCTACATAGCTGACTGTCCGCTTCGGTTTCGCGTCGGTTTTCGCGCGTTTGGCTTACCCTCTGGGTGATCGAGTGTCGTCCAGACGAGCGCGCTTCGTTGAAACTCGCTCGTCCGAACGGCTCCCGGTCCCAGGACGTTCCTTTTCAGGAGCTGTGGGTGCCGTCGCAGCAGTCCGCCGACCGCGGTGATCCCTCGGAGTTCGTCTCTTTTTCGTCGGCTGGTTGGGTGGTGGCGGTGGTGGTAGTGTCGTGTCATCTTGTGCCTTCGACGCCTCTTTCCAGGTGGATGGCACAGGGTCGCGCTGCGTTCTCTGACACGGTCGGTACGGTTTGGTGTCGTTGAAGGGCCTCCCTTCTCGCGCGCCTGTTGGGGCGACTGCGTCCAGGTCGGTCCTTCTTTTTGTCTGTCGCTGTCAGGTCGTCTGAAGCTGTCGCGGCTCTGTTTGCGCTCCTTTTGCAAGGGCGCTTATGAGCTGCTAGGCTCCATTTTGTCGTGGTGGTCGTGTCCAGTGTCGTCGTAGTCGTTGTCGCTGTAAGAGTCGATGGCATCGCCTCTGCGAGACTGGACATGTCGAGTCTAGAGTTGCACAAATTTGTGTTCCCCCCAGAATACGAGGAACAGACTGAGCTGGGCTCAGTGAGGGATTCTCCACGATTCGTGGTACCCTCCTGGGGTAGTTTCTTTTTAGTTTGTGCTTCCATATTTTGGGCAGAAGAAAAATTGAATACCCACACTACTCTGGCCCTCGGTAGTGTGGTTTGGATGGGATTTTGGATAGAGGGTGTTGGGTGGGAGGAGTAGGGATGGGCAGGGGGTAGGAGTAAAAGAGGGGGGGATGGGGAGACCACTCGGTGGGTGGGAAGTTCCACACAGAGTGCACTGGGAGAGCAAGTGTGGGATGTTGGGTAGGGAAAGTTGGGTAAGGGAAACAAGGATGGGGTGGGGGAGAGGGGTAGGGAAGACCACTCGGCAGGTGGGGAGTGCCGTACCGAGTCCACCGGGCTCGATTCCGCTCACTGTCCATCATAGATGCTCAGTGATAGAAACGGGCCTTTCATCACTGTAGAACCTTAGCCGTCAACACCAGATGTCCACACAAGCGGTGGGCATTTGTTGTTGCCGTTGCCCGGAGTGTGCCACTAGGAGGCTTTCTGACTGACACCCCTAAAAATAAAGTTTTATTAATCTTAAAGTGCAAAAAATACGCTATTTAATTTATGTAGAGAACAATTGGAATAATTTTGCAGATTGTACAAAGCTATTATTATGAAATGTGAGACAACTGGACAAAGAGAATTGCAAATATCGGTCTATTATTTTATAATTGTAAGAAAACAAAAGTAACACACAAATTTCACAAAACTAACTTTATATTATTAAATTTTGTTTCTTGTGCAGCGTAGCAATGGAATCTCGCACAAATGTAAAAAAAACCTTAAAAAAATTATCAAATATACAAACTTCTTCAGCTCATCTTCCAATGGAAGGTTGCGAATTACTACTAGATGGTGACATTTCTTAGTGAGAACCTTATTAAAACAAGATTACTTTGGTCTTACAACCTTCAACTTCTGAAGTCAAAATGACTATGTAATCCTACTCGTCCTCGCAACTGCAATAAGAAAACAATTCACTCGAAACATTTACGCTCATGAGCGGTATTTAGAAATTTCGAAATTATCAACCAAACATTCCATAGTTCAATAACTGTGCTAGATCCTGCATACTCCTACACGTAATAAATTAAATCCACCAGTGCAATTACGAAGCAAGATATAAAGCTACCACTGATTGACAGTGGAACCTAATCCCAAACGGTATCAATATAACGACCTAGAGTCAATATGGTCGGTGAGCTTTTTTATCAGTATTTTATATAAATCATTAATATTTATTAGTTTATGTTAAGATAACTGTAAGCAAGTTCGCTTTAGGTCAATGTTGTTAAGAGTTGCCCAAATGACTGAAAAGAGAATTCTTAGTTTTGGTCTTGATCTAGCAACTAGAGTTTTGTAAGTCTTCCAATTACTTTTTAGCTGATTTTGTATTTGTTAAACACGTTGTAGAGAATAGAGTAACAATTTGATGTAACATTGCTAGGTATAACAAAGTCATATATTAATTAAAATCATTTTATAAAATAAAATAATACTATAAACTAGAGAAAAATCAAATGGTCATCAGATGGTCTGGCGCAACTAAACGTCTTATATAATTTTATGTGGCATGGTTATTTTTTGCCGTACTATACGTATATTTAAAATTGTTAGTTGCAATTCTTGCCTAAGAATAACTATAATAATTAATAGACTACCTATTGTAACTATAAAAAGTAAAAGATAATTACTATACGTAGGGTATTGTGAAATAGCTGCCTGGATTTTTGTAGGTACTCTATCCATTACGACTGTGTGTAGCGCTAACATGGCACTGATCACGTAAACAACTAGAGTTTGCATTGGTCGTTAGTAGTTCTTGCACCTAATTACTAATCACGGTGAGCTTTTACTAGAATACTACTAGCAAGCACTGCGGATCGACACAGAGAAAATAACGAACCAAGTTCGTAGGTAATGTGACAGAATGTATAGAATATGTTTGTATGCATCCAGCTTCTTTGGTATCGTACAGTTTTGCAGAAGATTTGAAAAAGTGGAAATAGGTTCGTATGTACCGGCCAAAACTCCAAAATTTGAAAGATACCATCGTTTACATCGATTAAACTTTGCACGCCAGCATCGTATTTGGGTCATAAACTAATGGGGGCGGATACTTTTCACTGATGAGTGCAGAGTGCAGATCGATAGAAAGCAGAAAATATGGAGGCGCAAAGGAGAACGTTACATTCAGACTAGTTTTAAAATACGTTGGCAAAGGGCGGCGGCTCAGGATGGTATGGAAAGGGATAACTTTAGAAGCTCGTAGGGTGTTATAGATGTTCATTGGAGGGAATATGACTGCTGATAGATATATCAATGATATTTTAGAAGAACTCGTTGAGACATTTGCCCCCTATAATGATGACGGCTTAATTCTGATGCAGGATAATGCTCGCGCTCACAGTGCTCGCTCAGTACAAGCTTATCTAAACCATATTAGTATAACAGTATGGCCGTGGCTAGCAAGCGAGCATATTTGGGACTTGTTAAAGAGAAATCCAGAATACCACCCCCTAAAAACCTGAGAGAACTCCAAAATGCATTACTTGAAGAGTGGCAGTGCTTGTCCCAAGATACAATAGATATTATGATTAATCGTTATAAGTCTTGCATTAATTTAAATGTTAAAATCTTAGTAATCTTTAATGGACAACATTGTGTGTGTTCTGACAAAATAGAGAATAAGAGTATTCTATTTTGATTCTTTTTATTTTTATTATTTTTAATTTCATTAAAAACTTCTTAAAGTAAATGTTAAAAGGTGTTTATCAGTTTGTTCATTTGTATCTGATTATTATTTGTTTTAATATACTCGTATAAGTTATTATTTCTATACTCTGCCTTTTTTTTAAAGTTCCGCCTATTATGCTGGTTTGTGAATTTAAAATTATCTCATTTAATATATTTTATTAAATAAATTTATTTATAATTAGATAATTTTATTTTGGGATATATTTAAACATATTGTTTAACAAAGTACAATAATAAATTAATATATTAAATAAATAAATAATAAATAAATAAATAAATATTTTCTACATTCACACCAATTAGCCTAGCCCAAAGTAAGCACTATAAGGCTTGTGTTATGGATACTAGGGTAACGGATAGACATACATATATGATACATAGATATGTAATATTCATAGAAATATATATAAACACCCATGACTCAGGTACAAATGCTCGTATTCATCATAAAAACATCTGCCCCTACCGGGATTCGAACCCAGGACTGTCGGTGCGAAAGGCAGGATCGCTACCGTTCCACCAAACGGTCGTCAATATATTAATAATAAATTCTACATACAATTGATATAACTATCAGTCAAATCAAAACCTAAACTTCCTGTTGTTAACCCAGCCTATATTGAGTTATTAAAAAAAGTTCGGGTATACTAATATTGTAGGTTTGCTCATTTTACCCTTGGTCCCTAGATTCTCTCCCCTTTTTTCGTAAAAGCAAACATTTAATTGTCAGAAGTGTACGTTCCTTGTAAAAGGTTTTATAAAATATCTAAATCTAACATAGTTAAACTAAACAAGAGTTACACAGCGAACCAAAACTATACCGTTCAAGATATATACTATCACGCGTTATAAAATCATAGAGTCTTATTATTAAGGGGTAATTTCTGCTTACGACGTTGTATGGAAGCTCTCAATTTGACACACCACAGATATCGAAAATTTATTATTCGTTTTATCTTTACGACTGCACACAGGGGAGTGCAATTGGGACAAAATTAATATCTCGATACCAAGTGAACCATAAAATTTGTAATCGAATTAAGTGTTGTTATGACCATTGTACTGAACGATAAGAATTACATAAATATTTAAAAAAAGGATACAATCATAATTATTGGGCATAAACTTTGCTCTTTGTTTACGACTTTTTATTTCTGACGTGACATACCATATCTTTGAATATTTAAAAAAACTACCTATCTATTCGTTTATATGAAAATGAAGTTTATAACTGGATTTAGTTTCTTTCAACAGCGAAAACAAGATTGAGTCTGTCAGAATTTTAGGCTGCTCAGAAAAAACTTTATTACAATTTATAATTTTTATATATTTTATGCATTTTCAATGCGATCTTTTAAGATAAATTATTATAATAGAAAAATACTAGAAAAAATCGACTCGGGTCACAAGTGAATCTCAGGCGGGAATCGAACCCGCAACCTTTGGAAATCCGGTCCAATGCTCTCCCAATTGAGCTACCGAGCCTTGCGAACACTCGTCGAAATTTTTCTAGTACCTTCCTGATTTTACGCTGTAGGCCAGCGTTGTTTCATCAATGAGAGGAACATCCTCTCGTATTCGAAAGAAACATTTTTACAAATGTTTGGTCAATCGATTAAGATGAAACAGCCATGTTAGATTAATAATTTTTATATATATTATGCATTTTCAATGCGATCTTATAAGATAAATTATTATAATAGAAAAATACTAGAAAAAATCGACTCGGGTCACAAGTGAATCTCAGGCGGGAATCGAACCCGCAACCTTTGGAAATCCGGTCCAATGCTCTCCCAATTGAGCTACCGAGCCTTGCGAACACTCGTCGAAATTTTTCTAGTACCTTCCTGATTTTACGCTGTAGGCCAGCGTTGTTTCATCAATGAGAGGAACATCCTCTCGTATTCGAAAGAAACATTTTTACAAATGTTTGGTCAATCGATTAAGATGAAACAGCCATGTTAGATTAATAATTTTTATATATATTATGCATTTTCAATGCGATCTTATAAGATAAATTATTATAATAGAAAAATACTAGAAAAAATCGACTCGGGTCACAAGTGAATCTCAGGCGGGAATCGAACCCGCAACCTTTGGAAATCCGGTCCAATGCTCTCCCAATTGAGCTACCGAGCCTTGCGAACACTCGTCAAAATTTTTCTAGTACCTTCCTGATTTTACGCTGTAGGCCAGCGTTGTTTCATCAATGAGAGGGAGGATGTTCCGTATGTATTCCGTATGAATGTAGCTCAATTGGGAGAGCATTGGACCGGATTTCCAAAGGTTGCGGGTTCGATTCCCGCCTGAGATTCACTTGTGACCCGAGTCGATTTTTTCTAGTATTTTTCTATTATAATAATTTATCTCATAAGATCGCATTGAAAATGCATAAAATATATAAAAGTTATAAAACTTAAATAGCTGTTTCATCTTAATCGATTGACCAAACATTTGTAAAAATGTTTCTTTCGAATACGAGAGGATGTTCCTCTCATTGATGAAACAACGCTGGCCTACAGCGTAAAATCAGGAAGGTACTAGAAAAATTTCGACGAGTGTTCGCAAGGCTCGGTAGCTCAATTGGGAGAGCATTGGACCGGATTTCCAAAGGTTGCGGGTTCGATTCCCGCCTGAGATTCACTTGTGACCCGAGTCGATTTTTTCTAGTATTTTTCTATTATAATAATTTATTTTATTACAATTACCGACCTATCTTATCTCGACCAAATTATAGTATATTTATAATTACTATTTTATTTCCTTCTTTTTTTTTCTAACTCCACTTTCTTTGACATTTTAATTGTACACATATGACACTGACTTTCATTGTTTCATCACACTTGCGCCCCATCAGCCAGGGTGATGGCTGAAAATCGGTGCTTCACCTAATTCCAGGTGAATTTGTTTTTTGCATCGACCCTATTCCTGCTGCTGCACACAGGTAGCTGCCAATGTTGGTTGTTATTTATTTTATTTTGTTATTTTCTTAGACTATATAATGGTAATGTATTTTGTGCGTACAACTGGAATAAACGTATTATCTATCTATCTACCGTTAAGTACCGAAGTTAAAGTCTAGTGTGGTTTATGCCTGCAAATATTCCTGTTAACGAATAGCTATACTATTTTTCGGGTATTATATCTTCTAGTGTAGACAATCTATTATAATAATAGAATGTCTCAATGAGAATTCTAAAATATAACCATCAGAATTTTATTTTATATAATAACAATATTTGGATGATTCAATCAAGAAATAGTAGGGGATAGCTACTATATTTTACTTAGAAAGCTCCGGGCATCTCTGCGGTCTCCGAGTTACAGGTGTGTCTCTGTTTTAATCTCCTAATGGCTGCCCGACGTCGGGCTTTGCCCTTCCAACGTTTAAGCGAAACTGGATGAGACCGCAACGGTTTCTAATAAATAATAGGACACTGCCCAATAAACAGGTACGGAATTGTACATAATTTATCTAAAGCTTCTTTTTAAGATTAATTACTTTTAAGGCTGGGTCAATTATTATTATTTATACGATGCCGTTTGAAGAGTCTTTTATTTATATCTCTATCTCTGTTAGGCAGCTAATTTAAAAGTAAAAAGATGTGTTCAATGAAATGACGATTTTAGTATTGCTGTGTTATTATTCAATAAATGATTAAATGAAATATGATTCCAAAAGTTGTATTTTCTTCTTCTGATTATGTGGATTATCAATTCCCTGTATCAGTTGCAGGAGTCTCAAACATAGGCCATTATTATCCTATAAAAAGAAATAAGATATAAACATTAGATAGGGTACGGTATAATTTTCCATTTAATCGATAGTCTCTTTAACTAGCTAGATGGATACATGCACTTTACAGAGGACAGTCACTAAATAATATTGTTGTTAGTGTTGTGTTTCTGTTGGTTTTCATAACCACAAGGGAGCAGAAAACCCCTGGGGTGAGTATGGAATAGCAGATTATCTTTGTCGAGAGTATTTCCCACAGACCAGATTTTCTACATTCAGTTACATACACAGTACATACACACTAGTAGTGTCTTTCCACCACACACGTAAAGTGACCCGGTCTTCAAAACGCGTGCTTTACTTTGCGCCACCACCACCAGCACCCCTTACAAACATGGCGTAACATAGCCGAGACTTGTTCCTTTTTACATGATCCTAAAGATTTCGACTTGAGCATCGAATTCGAACCTTGAGATTTAAATTTGCCTTTGGAGAGCTATCATTATCAGTTTAAACTATCACGACGATGATTCGCTATTACTAGATTGAAATCTATTAAACATATCGTTTTACAGTCCCCGGTGACAGTGTAATAGTCACCAGCAAACTTCAAGTGCTTATCAATAGAATAAAAGGAATTATTGGTTTTGCACTTGGTGGTAGTACCATCAGATGGTTCTTTTTGTATGCTAAGACTGATAGTTACTTAGACTGAAAAAATTTAATTGGATTACTTTTTTATTTAAAATTGCACATACTGCAATATTGCAAAAACTACTTGAAAAATAATCTTTTTTTAAAAATTAATAGACTAAGATTATCAAAAAGATACCTTAATCTTTTCTTTTCTAAAGTAAGCTTGTTAAATTTATTAAATTCTATTTATTGAATGGAACTTTTGAGAACTTAGGACATCAAACGTGTTTTGAAACACACCTAAGTTTTAAAAGAAAAACAATGTAAGTTTCTAAGTTATGTTGCATTATTTGAATATTAATATTTGTAAATATTGTAATTGCATTACAATCTAGCGTTCTAATTAATTCTTGTCTCTTTTTTTCTTCCTTTTATTTAGAATGGGTTCGCTCTTGATCCCAATCAAGCCCGGGGGCCAAGACAGAATCCACGATGTAACGAGCTAACCTAGAAGGTGCCTATTCATCCTGGCTTTAAAAAAGACGGGTTGTAAGTACTCGGAAATACAGACGCAGGCAGGGAGTTCCACTCCTTTGCTGTGCGCATTATAAAATAAGTTGAGAAGCGCTTGGTGGACAAGTAGGAATAGCAACCCTTCAGGCATATTTACCTGTAGATCGATATAATCGAAATGGTTGCTCTTCTAGTTAAAACTTCGTATCAGCTTCGACCCCGGCACTAAAATGCATTGCGAATTTTATCCGTTGCACTCACTGAGAGAGCGTGAAAACATTTGTAATTAAAATGGTTGACATACAACGACCTGTGACAGCAAACAACCAATACGCGTAACAAATGAAATTTGAATAAATGATAACGTTAATGTTTATTACATTCTGTCCTCTATTCTGATAGTATCGAAATATCGTCAATAATTTTTGTTTACTACTTTTTATTCATAACGGGGATGTGCTTAGTTTTTTAAATGATGATGCAACATGCTTCACCCAGAATCGCCGTCCACTCTATAACATACTAGCGGCCCGTCCCGGCTTCGCACGGGTGGTTCGCTTCGGTCGGGTCGTAAAATAAATTCTTTAATTTAGTTTCTAGCATTAAATATAGCCTATGTTACTCAGCGTGAATGTAGCTTTCCAATGGTGAAAGAATTTTTGAAATCGGCTTAGTAGTTTTTGAGTTTATTCATTGCAAACATACAAAAATACAAATCTTTCCTCTTTTGATTGTAGATTTTAAGTTAGTTCTATTGTTTAACAATTATTATAGGAGTTTTCATACTCTACGGTTCACGTTACGGTTGTCTGAACAATATTTTTTTAGCTGTTTCTATCTTATTCTAAAATAACTTGAATTATTATATGGTGTAAAATGAGTAAATTTAATTTACTTCTATTAGTTTAGCCTTTTGTGTGAACTCAAAAGCGAATATCCTAATATCAAACCAACTAATTAGACTCGTAATTATACGTTGTAATTAATAATTATGATAAAAGTGACACAGAAATTGTGTATTTTACCGATTAATAAAAGCTTCCATATAAAGAACATATTGTTAGCATATTATCTCTGACTTATTATAATAATGAAAATATATTTGCCTACATATATCGCAATTATTAACATTTTAAGGAACCTCCTAAAAGTCCTTTGTTGAAATCTTTTCATAATGTACGTGCATCTGATTTCAATTTCGCGCAAGGCGACAAATTATTGTGACCCAAATTAAACAGTGAAGGCTTTTAACACCTTTCTGATGAAACGCGGCGCCTTCGCTCCTTTGTCTTTTGGTATTTTAGACTCGTTCTTTGTAACTTCCATTTTACTATATAGTATTCTGAGCTACGTTTTGAAACAAAGGTGTTTCTTCTTATATGAAATATATTTGTCTATAAACTTGTTTCTAATAAAGGGAATGATCTTAACTTTGTGTAATAATATTACATTTAAGGGGGTTAAGTGAATAACAAGGAGAGGGCCTAGTTTTTTTCATGAGTCTAATGGGTCCAATGATGTAGATCCAAATTTGAGAGATTAGTCATTACAAGATCAATATCATCACGTAGCTTTGCGCAGTAGACTGCTGGACTTTTTTTAATTTAACATCAGAAAAGTCCAATAAGTACTCAAGTCAATAAGTCCTCTATCAAAATATTCATCATGACTTGGCCCAATAACTTCGAATTTAAATACGCTTAGTGGAGTCACAGATATTTGTCTATAGGTAGAATTTAATAATATTCAGTACGTTAAAATGTGAATAAAAGTCTCCTGTTTCTATGTTAAATAATGCTTACATGGATTTTTTTCTTTTCATTTAGACAAACCAACGATAGATTTATGTTGACTGTCCACCAACATCGTTTACAGTGGAAACGGCGAACAGTTTACAAGCACTTTGGGTCTGTGTACATATAGGAATTCTATATATTTTTTATGACATAGATAATAAATTAGCATTGCTCCAAGTTTTAAGCGTCTATTTACAAGTTAAACAATTCTTGCATTTTTTCATTAATGTTATGTATAGTACACTCGAGAGCAATGAATCCGGGTCACTTAAAGAATCCTAAAAATCTCGGAAACTAAAAATGCTAGGTTAATGCAATAAATTGTATTTAATAGACAATGTAATACTCCTTAAATGAAGGTATTAAAACTCCTTAGTTATTGTAAAGTTATATCATAAAAAATCAAATTTGAAAAAGGGCCACTTTCGAAGATGGAACTACGAAATTACAGCATTTGGTTTTGCTTTTGTTTGTAATCTGTCATTTATGTGGGTACATAAACCATGTTGATAGTGCTCTATATTCATTATTCAAGCTGAAATTATGTCGCTTACGCCTGAAGAATGCACCAGAATACTTACAATGCAGGAAACCGGCCGGAGTCAGCGCGATACAGCCAGGACTGTCGGTGTGTCGCTGTCAACAGTACAAAGAGTTCTCCGACGTTACGAAGAAACTGGTTCTAACCTACGCAGACCAGGAACGGGCAGAACCAGGTGTACCACAGCACGAGAAGACCGATACTTGGTGAACACCATGCTTCGAAATCGCTTTCTCACAGGAACTGAACTCACCAATCAGTTTCGACGCCTCGGAGGAAGTAACCCAAGTGCATGGACAGTAAGACGTTGGCTTGCTGAATCTAACTTAAAACCCCTTAGACCTGCAAACGGCCCTAAACTGGAGCGTGGGCATCGTATTTCAAAACTAAGATATGCCCAGAGCCACGTAAATTGGAGTATTGAAGATTGGTCAAAAGTTATGTTCTCCGACGAATCAAAATTTATGCTCTACAAGCACGATGGAAGACACAGAGTGTATCGAAGACCAGGGGAAAGATTCAAGCAAGCATGCATCGAAGAAAAAGTAGCCTACGGTGGTGGGTCTGTACTTGTGTGGGCCGGAATTTCTTCTGAAAGTCGCACAGAGCTGGTGATCATAGAAAACGGCTCTTTAACTAGCGTAAGATATGTGGAAGAAATCCTCAATGATCACGTTGGTCCATTTATGGTCAATTTAGGTGAGGATGCTATATTTATGCATGACAATGCCCGACCTCATACAGGTAGGATTGTGAATACCTTCAAGAGATGAACATTACTCGTATGGAGTGGCCAGCGCGCAGCCCGGATATCAACCCGATCGAGCATGGGACGAGCTAGGCAGATGCGTAAAACAACGAAACCCTCCCCCAATCACGCTTCGTGAGCTCAAAATTGCTCTCACAGAGGAATGGGAGAATATTCCCCAAAATCGTATAAGGAACTTGGTGTACAGCATGCCAAACCGCGTAAACGCAGTAATGGAAGCACGAGGAGGCAAAACGAAGTATTAAAATTCAAGAAAATCGTAATAAAGTTCAAACATTTCATGTTTCCTATTTTTGTTTTAAGGAGAGATCAGCAGTTTTTTTCTTTATGTAATTTTGTGTTAATAAAATGTATGGTGACTCATATTTTTTTTACTTTCATTTAAGGAGTATTACATTGTCTATTAAATACAATTTATTGCATTAACCTATCATTTTTAGTTTCCGAGATTTTTAACATTCTTTAAGTGACCCGGATTCATTGCTCTCGAGTGTATGTTACCTATTCAAATTAGCTGACCCGGTAATGCGTTGACATGGTAACGCGTTGCTATGTTAACGTTAATTGATACAATGTAAAAAGAGCGGACAGACAAAAACACAAACAACAAATTTGTGTTTTTAGAGTATATACTAGCTGACCCGGTAACGCGTTGCTATGGTAACGCGTATACAGTGGAAAAAGAGCGGACAGACAAACACACAAACAATAAATTTGTGTTTTTAGAGTATATATTTGACACAACATAATGTTTCTTTTAAATACTTTCTAAAGCAAAGTGAAATGAACTCCTACTTATTTGTCTAAGGGAATTCATCTTGTTGTATTTTGTGATCCATGGACAAACCGGAGAAACCTGGTGATACGCTGTAATGAAAATCACACTTTCTACGTCAATTATATATTAGTTCTGCGTTACGGTTAGTGTATTTTGTTGTAACATGTAGATCGTAGCACGAGTCCATTATTTGTGGCCAGTGGTTTCGGCCTCAGGGATCATGCCCTTACCATGAGTTTTATAACACTTTTAGCTTATGATAGTGTAGATCTATTATGGCTGCCACCAACGTCAATTAGACAGTAAACAATTTCTCCCCCAAATTCAATGGTGAAAAGGTAAAGAACGCTGGTTTCATTTTATAATAGGTAACAATATCAACACGAGTCTTTTTATTGTTGTTTAATAAAATACGTGTGTATGTAGCATATAAGGTATTTTTGTTATTTGTGTGACGTGGTCTATAAGTAATATTGTAATACCTATTTTATTTTTTGTTAATAACGCTCGCGCTTCGTTTGTGCGCCCGGCGTGTTGACAGGTGCATGTTATGTTGCTACGTACTGAGGTAATCGGTTATTTGTCTTCAGTCTGCTACCGGCAATACCTAGCCTTGGCATACTTATTTACAGACTAAATAGATATTATTATGTTACGCAATTTGACTAATTAATTCTTTCCATGATTGATT
Organism: Calamotropha paludella; assembly: GCA_927399485.1. NCBI lineage: Eukaryota > Metazoa > Arthropoda > Insecta > Lepidoptera > Crambidae > Calamotropha > Calamotropha paludella. The sequence continues at coordinate 10,747,009 of OV656815.1, read as the reverse complement.
TTTTCACTATCCTAAGAGTAGTTTATTGGTTTTCTTCTTTTTTATTGTAGTCTATGCTATCCATAGCTTAAACACTAACTCTGTGTGAACCTTTTTTGTAACATAAGTAATAGTGTATAAGGACCAATTTCTTTTGCGTATTTGTCAAATAGAGACCGATTTCGTTTGCGTACCATAGTATTTTGTAAATTACTCACATTATTTAATACTGTGAGTAATGTTTGCAAGTGAATGTTTTTGTTTGAATATAAAAACCTTCGGCGCTATTAAATTGTGCGACAGAACTGTTTGGGAATTATTTAAATAGAGTATTCTGATGATTCGTGTTGTAGTTGTGTTTGTCAGTCAAAGTGCGGTTGTTGAAGTCAGACAATAAACTGCTTTGAACAAGTTTACGCTGTTGTTACTACGCCTCACTCTCCAAACGGAATGTGCGCAATTACAACGGGATTTGTAGCTGAATCGAATGGCCCTTTCTCTTTGTTTTATATGTTCATGTAAAAATCCCCGGACAATTTCAAATAACCTACGCAAGTAAATTTGTTATAATGAATATCAAATTGACAATTTTCCCGGTAGTGGAATGTAAATTTACTTACTACTTCACTTAAATTTACCGACTATACGGAAGGAACAATTTTAGTAAGTAACCTATTTCCATAAAGTTTCATACTTACGTTTATTCACGTAAAATGTTGTTACTGTTTCTTAAAGCTGTATGAACTCTATTCAGAATCGCATTATCTATTGTAAATAATGTTACGACAGAAGCTGCCACTGTCGTTTGTTAATAAAAACCTACAAAACGGAACCGCGGTAATTGACCGGAATGCGCAGGTATAAATCGTAGGTGTAAAAGTAGTTATATCTACTAGATGAAGATTGTTCGAGAATCATATCGATTCAACGATCTAAAACGATTGCGACTGCATCTTCTTGTATTTAAAGCCAAGCACGGCTGCCTAATAGTTCTGATTTTGTAAACGATCGAAGCGACTTGAAAGTAATCTTTGGAGTGAATTGAGAAAAGAGTGATTTTTTAAGAGTCCTCAGTGAGTTACTGGACTATTGTAAACGTGGATTATACACGCGACTGGGATACTTTGTGATGGTATACATATATAATAGATAATTTCTGACAACTTCGGCGATTTATTGGACAATTGTAGTTAATTAGTGAAACACATAATGAGTTTTATACAGTTTGTAGATTATTTAAGTAATCGAATCTCGGAAATAATTAATTGGTTTATTTGACTATCCAAACCCCGCAGCTCGTAACAATAAATTAAGAGAGTTTTAAATAGAAAAGTTCACCTCATGTAGTAAAATAATAATTTCGCATTTTAATGCTAAGCACAAAAATATTTAAACTTTTCTTACAATTATTACGTATTACACGAGTATTTGTGCTCGAAGATTAAATCTGCTGGTCTATTTTTACACCCAAATTACGTTTGTTAATGTCATTATTTTTTCTGCCAGTTTATGCATCAAGGCAGCCATTATACACATAATTTATTTTCTATTCTTTATTGCACAGATAAGCACCAATTGCGGTACGGAAGGTTTTATAGACTGCATTAATGTCGACGCAAGAAGCCAATTTTTGGACACCCATTTTATGACTGATCTTTGTAAAAGTTGCTTAGTTTTGCAATCGCAAACAAAATGCGCTTACAACTTCTCTGTTAGATTCTTCAAATTGAGAAAATTATACATAACAGAGCCCATGGTAAGGGTCAATATCTTAACATACACCGCTGTATAAGATCCACTAGTACCTACACGGTCTGGAGACTTAAATGTTTCCCAACCACTCCGCGACTTGGTTTTGAGCCAAACCGTTATTAATCGTAGGCAAAATTTATTGTTTCATGTTCAGTGGGATGGTATGCTCAACTTACTTAGGTCGTTTTGAAATGGGTATTTATTTAGGCAGTATAATTGTGCTTTTCAGTTACCAAATTTAAACTTTTAGCGACTTAAAGTAAAGTTAATCTAACTTACGTTCTCTAGAATTTAACAAACAAATACATTTAACTTTGCTTCAAAGATATTCCGAATAATTACCCACGTTGTGCCTTTCAGGGTATCAGCTACCAGCGATACTAAAAGTTTCTATTTTATATCGCTAGTGCCAAATGTTATTACATTATACTTCGTTTTGTTTGAAGTAAACCGACTTTCTTTATCAGTAAACGTATTTAAGAAGTTTTAAGTGGCTAAAAGTTGCTGATTACAATTGGTTGTTTTATTATTTATTCGTCTTCATGGCATGTCTTGTAAAAATCTTTTGCGCTGATGATATAAACTTTAATAAATTTACACCGATAACAATATTACTAAGAAAATAGATATCAACATAGTAATAATTTCACGAGGACGAGAAATCGCGCTGTTGCACCATGGGAATGAATATTAGTAAGTTTCAGTAAAACGAAAACTATTTGTCATAAAAAAAACATTATTAAAGATTTCTTCGTATATCTAGTAGGTTGTCTAAATACTTAACTGATACAAATAATTGTTATTGAGTAAAACCACGAGTAACTGTAATTAATTTTCCAAGGGTACTGGCGGTATGGTTATTGGATCTCTAGTTCCTTCTATAGTAAAATAAAGCACTTTTGAAAACTTAATATCTAGAATTTCTTATTAGCCTATTGCGTGATACAGCATAATGAGCTGTACCAGCTTGATTACATAGCATGTCAACGACTTTTATCAACAAATTTATGATGGAGTCGCTTAGTCTCATTTCCATAGCAATAATATTTCTTCTTCATTTAGACTCGTATATAAAACGATTATAGAAGAGTGCCACCCAAATTGTTGACCCAACCCAAAAACCCAGTTGTTGCTGGTGTTTTTGAGGATTTTTTTTCTAGATTACCATTAGAAACTACAAGTTCCCTACGTTCGTGTCCTAATGTTGCTGCTGCCCTACTAGAATCGAGTGTTGATAGGTGCAATGTAAAATTTAATTTTACACATATTAATACAGAAGATATTATTAAAGCATTCAAAAGTATTCGTATCAAAAAAACAGAAGATTTATGGGGTATGTCAACTAATAATATTAAATCAATAATTGACATAATTGCGCCTTACTTAGCTTATATTTTTAATAATAGTGTTGACGAGGGGGTATTCCCACGCTTAATGAAACATAGTAAATTAGTTCCCCTTTTCAAATCGGGAGAAAAAAATGATCCCGCTAACTTTCGACCTATATCTATATTACCAGTGTTCAGTAAAATTTTTGAAAAAATTATCTATATGCAGTTATTGGCTCACTTTACCGATACTAAAATTTTTCATAAAAATCAATTCGGTTTTTCTAAAGGTAAAAGTACTACTGATGCTGGAGTTGCACTTATTAAACACATACTTGATGCTTGGGAGGGCAAGCAAGATGTAATTGGCATCTTTTGTGACCTTTCTAAGGCGTTCGATTGCGTTGATTACCGCACGCTATTAAAAAAGTTGGAACATTATGGTGTCTCTGATATGTCAAAAAGCCTAATACAGTCGTATTTGTCAAATAGAATTCATAAAGTTGTCATTAATAAGAGTGAGTCTGCTGGAGCCCCCATAACTATGGGCGTGCCCCAAGGATCAATATTAGGGCCTTTACTTTTTTTGATCTATATTAATGACCTTCCTTACTATGTTAAAAATCTTTGTGAGACAGTACTATTTGCAGATGACACTTCCTTAGTTTTTAAAGTCTCTCGACACGATGATTGCTCTGACGATGTAAATAGTACGCTATCAAAAGTTTTACAATGGTTCACCAGTAACAATTTATCACTAAATTCAAAGAAAACAAAGTGCATACAATTTACGTTACCGAATGTAAGGAGGGTTGACCTACATGTAAAGTTGAATGATGAAGTAGTCGAATTTGTTGAAAAGACAAAATTTCTGGGTATAACATTAGATTCACGACTACAATGGGACCCTCACATTGAGGCCTTGTCAAGTAGACTCAGTTCTGCGGCATATGCTGTAAAAAAAATAAGGCTTTTAACTAATGTTGAAACGGCAAGGTTAATTTATTTTAGTTATTTTCATAGTGTAATGTCTTATGGGTTGTTGTTGTGGGGCTCAGCTGCTAATATTGAAAGCATTTTTGTATTACAGAAAAGAGCTGTCCGTGCAATATACAGCCTTCGGCCTCGGTATTCTCTCAGAGATTTTTTTAAGGAAATTAATATTCTTACTGTGGCGGGACAGTACATTTATGAGAATATAATTTATGTACGAAAACACTACAATACTTTTGTCAAAAATAGCGACGTACATTGCTTTAACACCAGAAATAAGAATAGACTTGCCGTTCCAAGATTTAGACTTCAAAAGACAGGAGGCTCTTTCTTGGGGAAAGGTATAGCACTGTTTAATAAAGTTCCACAAAGTATAGTAGATTTGCCTTATCATAAGTTTAAAATGTATGTTAAAAATAAGCTCATGTCCAAAGGTTATTACAAGGTCAACGACTATTTAATAGATCGCGATGCATGGAAGTAATATGTGTCATTTCAACATGACACTCTTTATTACAGGTTGTAACATACAGCATTAGCATTTTTTAAATTTTTAAAACTAATTTATTACTGGTAGATAAGAGTATGACATGCTCTCTTAATACATTTCTTGGGTGGTGGCATGTGGTGCGGATCGTTACGTTCCCTAAGATATGGTTGAGCGAAGCGATGGCTGTATCATGCGTCATGCTCGTGAACGGGTGCTGCCTTGGGAAATGGGTCTGCTCTAACCTTCAGTATTCAGTATTGGCTAAAACTAAACATAAATCTTGTTGTTTTCTTAAATTTGTCGTTTATTCCCTGTATGTTATTGCAATGTTTTGGGATACTTACTTTAAGTAAGTACAGATACTTGTTGACTTTGTTGTAATCAACGAAACAACGAAATAATGATATCATAACACTATTAGTATTGTCATAACAAAATAATTTTGTTTTTTTTTTTTTGTGGATTGTATATGGTGACGACGTATTATATTGTAAATGTCGTTACTTCTGTTAAAGCTGACGAGTTTCTTGCGCCCATTCTTCTTGTCAGTTAAAAGACGTCCTGAATGGGTGGTAGGAAAAAATGTTGGACGATTCAAAACTACTTATTTTTAAGTGCATTTGAATAAAGTTATTTTCATTTTCATTTTCATTTTCAAAGAAAGTACATTTCAATATATAAGTGACAAAGACCATTATGTTCCCCTTATAATAATGTTTTGTCCATTATATTCTCGAACCAGTAGCTGTAAGTCTCTCATGTAGGTCTTCCTGGTCAACACAATAATTTCTTTATGACTTGAAGTTATTTAAATTTTGTAGTTCTTACACTTTGAGATGAATTTTTTTTACCGCATTTTTTTTTGTAAGTTCACACAAAAGTCTTATAAACAAAAGAACACTATGTTTTTTGTCTAATTTCCTAAATATAAAGGCAAGTCTCTCTTTGCATTGCCAAAACATATTTGGACTATACAAAACTATATAGTAATAAGCAAAATCTATGTTTATTTTTTAAGATTTACATAATTAACATTCGTTTATTTTTCATTCGCTATAAAACACTATCATTAATCTGAAATAAAATAACTATCAACAAAATAAGAGCGTCTTTATCAGCCAGCTTAAAGAAACATCAATTAAAATTCCCATGGCTTTCAAAACATACAATAATAATAAATGTATGAAAAAAAGTTCCCGTAAAGAAAACACTATTTACTGTCACTTAAATGCTTGAACATTATTTCTCCGACACAAACTATTGTTTGAAGTCTGCTGTTACTTGCCTGCAAACGGTCGATTCTGTTTCATATATCCACGCAAGCCCACTGCATTAGCTCAAATCCTCAGAGGCCAGAGGAAATCTCACAGCCGCCGATGCAAAAAGAAAAAAAGAGCTGACATTTCAATTAAATCCTTTTTGCTTTCTTTATTAATCAGTTCTCTTTTTTTTCGGGTTTTGTGTAATCTTCCAAAGGCTTCTTGATTTACCTACATGCCAATGTAAGTGGATAGTAAGTTTGTCTAAAAATAATATTTTCTAAGAATATTGAACAATATTTCTTTTAATGGGCTATAATATAATATAGTAAGTATTTTAAGATACCAAAAACAACAATCTTATTTACATACGTATGCAGATGAAGTACCTAATGTAATTATTTGACTTGGACTTTTCGGCTTCAAATTTGGTCTGCTAGCCTGGTCAATTTAATTGATGTCACATAATCCGGTTGTTTTTATTTTTTATAAGACAACTTTTACAGTGACACCTATTTGGATTAGGAGTAACATATATATATTTTTAATATCACTTCTTTCACAAACAACTAATTTCTATTAAGTGGATTTCGGTTCAAAAATCTTCTAAGGGAATTTGATTTTCTTGAACAGATGAATTCATTTATTTTATTATACCTTCTAAGTTAGTAACTATCGAACTATATCGATTTTGTTTTTTTATGTAAAACTAAAAAAACAAAATCCACTTTAGATTTAAGATATGTTCCTTTCACAAACAACACAGAGCTTTCTGACGATTGCGAGCACTCCCTCTTATTGCTAGCGCCTCCTGGCACTATCTGTCGTTCCTACATCATTGTATTGCGACTCCTTTGTCGTCTATTCCCACTTAATACGAACACAATGCGCGGTATTCTCAGCCGATTTATCCGCTCTCGTTACTGACACTGGGATGTGCCAAGAGAAAACTTGGACCGTTTAGCGATACCATTATTCTTACGCTAAGTTAAGTCGAAACATTAGTATAATTTAAAATAAGAATGTTTTTACGCTTTATCCTAGGAAACAGTTATTATTGATATCTCAATAATATAATATCCTATATGTTGAAGCGACTTTCGAATTTACTTATCAGAAACCACTATCACTCAACTAGTCTGACTCAGCTATAAAGAAAAGCATTAACTCAAAGTTACGTAATAATTTATTTACATTGGACTATTCTTAAGCTCTAAATAAGCTAGAACCGAAAGGAAACTCCGAGAGTGCTAATTTTGTTTCAACGTTTTGTTTAATATCGAGCCTTTAAGCCTTTAATTGAACGTCCAGGATAATGCAACAATTGCAATTGATGTGTGATAAAAATTTGTAACTACTGAGTTGAACCGATACAAAGATAATCTTTTCCGGTAGGAGTCGCACACCCCAGACGAAAGATGCGAATGCGATTACCCCTCCCCCTCCCCCCAAATTATGAAACTCCTATCCTACACTGCGTGCCTCTCATGTAACACTAGCAAGGACTACGCCACTGCTTAATGCAATATTTTAGTCCGAAAAAGTTTGAAGTAGATCTAATGCAAAGAAGTAGTATGCATGATAGCTAAGTGATACGAACATGCCTGGAGCGTATCTATTTTCTATAAACTACCCGTCCACCTCTTAAGCACATGTTTAAGATAATTATAGTTTATAGAAAATAGACTTTGTAGTCTGTTGAATGGTAGCATTGACAATTTTCTCAAATGCTATACTTGAACATTTTAAATGACACGAATAAAGATGAGTGTAACAATATCATATTTGTTACAAGCTTTGTTATAGCAATTAGCTGATACAAAGAAGCAGAACTGTCTTTTTTTTATTTAATGTACACATACAGTTACTTCTATACATATTAAAAATAAAAAGGTATTTTAATCTTTCAACTATTTAATTAACAATAAAATTTGTTACTTAGAATTCCACCCATCTCTTCAATGGGCGCTCCATTGCTGCCAAACTAGCCATTGCTTCGCTTCACCATTAATAAAACTAGGTCGATGCAGTCGCTAAGCATAAAGCTTCGCTACCACCATATATTGGAGCGGAGCGTTATACTAAAAAAATCAATGATGTTTAATAAATTTTAAAATTCCATAAGAATGAAAACTTTAAAAAAGCGCGCGCTTTTTGTTTCAATGGGAAATCCCATAAAGCTGATGTTTTTTGGTGATAACTTTTTATTTTTGCGAATTTAAAAAAAAAGATCACAAACTGTTCCTAAATGTGTTGATTCGATTTAAAACAAAAATTATTGGTTGAGAACTCGGGAAGTTATGGCGTAACAGACATTGTGTCATTGAAGCTGATCCTCCTCTTCACCCTTCCTAGTTGAAGAATTTTAATTGTGTACTTTTTTATCACTTTTGTAACGTTGCATAAATTATACTTTCTTTTTTTAAACGAAATATAATTAAAAAAAAATAGAAATCAGAAAGAAATGGTTTATTGCCACGCGCGTGGTATCCTGATTTTGCTTTTGTCTTGCGTATGTCTTGAACATATTACAATTCGTTCTCAGGGTTACCGTTGCGAACCGATCTTGGAAATTTTTTGTGAGTGCATCGATATACTACTTTCTGCGCGTCGCGAAGCATATTCTATTGGTAATTTCATAGTTTCTCTAAATTATAAAAGTGGTGAAGTTACTACCTATCTAGGTGTAAGTTATTATTTCCCCGACAGGGGATCAAGATTTGAATTAACTGCACATTGTTTGTGATACCACTGTCATCACCAGTAAGCTGCTGCCATTGCAACGCTGCTCATCCCATTGGATTGCGCCGCCTTCCATCTTCGGCCGCCTTGCAGGGAAGTTTGGGACGAAGGCAAACTACCCGCCAGGCTAGACCCAGTACCCTGATAATAAATATTCTTTGAACCGTGAGTGTGGTTCTCTTATTTAAGCATCTACCAACGTGACACTTTGTCTGTAGTAGAATTACCAGTCTTATACAATTTTATTCATAAAATATGAAAATCACTTACCAAAACTTAAGCTTACCGTTATAAATTAATTTACAGTGCAGCGTAGCTAAAACGAATTGTTATAAATTAAAAGTTCTTCGTAAGTATCATGAAATCCTATTTCATATAAGTATAAACTTTCAAGTTCTGAACTCAGAAGATTTATAAGTAGCAGTAAGATAGCACAAAGAGAGCTGTTTTGATGAGCTTCCATTCGAAAGGCAAACAGCAACTGCCAGCAATCCAAATACACAATCAAGCCGTGTTTCGCTGATTTAGTTAAAATTGTGCTGTCTTATTGTTTGGTTTATAGAAACTACGTCACCATTTCCACGTTATTGCAGCTATAGAAATTAAAATGATAGTTAACTTTATTATTTTATATAGATATTATGTCATACGTATCATATCTAACATATGTCCGAGCCGTAACGATACAGTGCTCCCCTCTTAAAAGAAAAACTTAAAATTTCATACACTCGCAAGATTTAACTTTACATTAGTAATGTAAATACATTTTTTTGAATTCACAATGCCACATTTCTAAAACATTTAAATTATTCCTTTAAAAAACAACCACTTCTCCAGGCCCTCAGGTAGGGTTTCAGGTACTATCTTATTACATTAATGAGAGAAAGGTATTCCAAAATAGAATATTCATAACATCACTACTACGTGTAAACTATAACTATAACTTTATGTTTGCGAAACGCTAATGGCTGGTTTGCCTGCACTGCGCGAGAACAGTAACCTGCATTAAAACATTGACCTACTGTAGATCGTCGCTTTCCTTCATAAATATAACATATAATAATATTTGCACCGCAGCAATAAAGCGGGATTTAGTCGGTAAAAAGAGGCAGTTAAACGCGTGAAAAATAAAATAGCTTCATAACATTCAATCTTCATCACGCAAACTTAACTTCGATCTCGGCTGGTAATCGTGCGTCAGATTTTCACTACCTATTTACATAATTTGCTTAATATTTGTCTTCAACTGGCGTGTTCCTTGGCACATGTTACGATAACTTAAGGAATCGATCTTACTTTGGAGGATGTACATTTTCGGATATATGTTTGTTCCACCGTCAGTGCGTTAAACTAGCTGTTTCTTAACTAGGTCTTCTTAAAATTTATTTTAATTATTCATAATTCTTTTTGTTCTAATTTACATTAATAAGTAAACATTATATCTGTCTTACTTATTATCTCGTTACTATTACTTTTGTAGGAAAAGTATTTCAATTTCTATATAGATAGCAATGAAATTCCTTTAAAAACAGCATTATAAAAACTAGCGTACAAATTTCCTTAACAGTGTTTATTTCCTGAGCATAAATAACGTGTGTATGCGTCGGATGTGTTTGGTTTATGGAGCGTAAACCGAGATATCGCCAAATGCCTCAGCATCAATGTTACGTTTCGCTCGTCAAAAAGGTCCTGTTTAATGTAAAACTGGTACAAAGTACCATAAAAAATTTTGAAATAAACATGAACACTCTTTATAATATACTAATATAGGACTTCAACATACAATACAAAAACAGTGATAGTAAATACAACAAAAAAATTAAAAAAAATAATAATTTAAAACAAATAAAAACTTACTATGTGCCACGTCTGTATCAAACGGGTGACCAATTCAGCTTCTCAAGCTGACATTGAGGGCTGATGGGGCCAGAAAACCTGACCATCATATCATTGCTTAAGGCATGGGAACAAATTCACTCTAAAAATATTTACTAACATGCTGGAAAATATTTTGAAACACTTAAATTGGAACGGAATTGGTCAATATCCACGAAGAGCAAAATTGACAATTTATCAAATTTCCACAATAACTGCAAACTGAAAGCTGTAAAGCTTGAAGCATTATCGAAGTGAGTGCCGCAGCGATGGGCGAAATAATTAAGGAAATACAAATCACAATCAAATAAAAAAAAATACACTCAATTCAAATGCCTTTCACCAATGCCTTTGGCGTTCCTTATATCTACGAATCTTTTTTGGTTTGGTATGAATTAACAAACCGACTTCATTACTAAACTTTTTACCTCTTTCGAAGGTACTGGCGTGATGCTGTTATGTAATTGCGTAAACAATGCATATTTATGCGATAACTGCAATCACAGTTAATTTGCTACCATTTTTGAAAGAGTTCCATTGTCTGTCTCCGGAACCTATTATCAGATCTAAATGAAATTTAAATGAAACCACTTTGGATTAACCCCCTTTCCAAACAAAAAAGCAAATTTTTCCAATCCCTTTATATATGTCGGAGCTATGCTCCAGCATACATGAAATAAAATAAGCATCCGAATTGATAACCACCTCCTTTTAGATGTCGATTAATAATTAAATACATTTTAATTTTCTTAAATAATGAGTATTTTCCAATAATTTGGAAACTCTACTATTAAAACTATAGAAGTTTGAAACACACTTTGCCACCCCATTTTTGCCCCTTTAGGGGTTGAATTTTGGAAAATGCCATCTTAATAAGCACCTCCCAAGTCCTAAAAGGAACTCCCATGCAAAATATGAGACTCGTAGCACTTGTAGTTCCTGATATTTCGTGATGGCTAAGTGACCTTCGCTTTTATATATAATAATAAATAATAATTATTGTACATTTTATTACTATAATCAATCCGCTGGGAATTTAGTACATTTGGCTATGAATTCTTTATATAGAAAAGTTTACACTAAGAAGAAAATGCACTCTAGTTTTCTGAATAATTAATAAAATTTATGAAAACAAAAATAGCCTAAAGCGTTTAGCTTTGTAATAAAATTGTATACTATGTGAATTGAAGAATAGATCTTGGTATGTCAAAGTTAGGTAACATTTAAACAGGAATAAAAATGACGGACGCTCCGATCGACGACGCAGACAATATTTGTCCATTTTACTAACAATCCAATTATCCGGGGCAGAAACCAAATACTAATTGCTCACGACGTTTCCAGAATACAAAAAAAAAACAAAACAGAACAGCGTAGCGAGCAACTCAACAACGAATTTGTGTCAATTTCTTAGCAAGACCATAAACACAATTAATGATTTATTGATTGAAATAAAATAAAAATTAGTTTACCAATAATTTCAAATAATATATTTATATTGTCAATTCAAATGTCATCTGACCACGACGAACATGTGAGGATAGCGTTATTCAATCTTATTAATCGATCAATCACTAGGATTTTTGACAACATTTTGAAATAATATGGTTATCTGAATTACAATAGCTTTTAAAATAAACCGGACAACCTTACCGAACGAAAACATCATTTTTGGACTCTATTTTAACCCTGTTTTGATGATAAACCATACAGTAAAAACGAGAACTCCTGAACGGTCACAGATGTCTCAAACAATTGACTTTAATTACTCGACACCTAATTTAGGTTATTACTGTTTAAAACATTAAGGCCCAGAGGCGTTTACATCGTAGTTACCATAGTTGAATCCCAACATTTTCGTAATGACACCAATTTACTAAATTGTTCGAGTGGCTTGTTCAGAACTTGTACAAAGTTGTGTATGTCGCTCTGTTGACACGCAACACAATAGACATGTAATCGTAACATTTTGTACAATATTGGGCTGGATACATCATGTGAAAAGTAACAAACGGGTTCCTGCCGAAAAAGTTATAATTTTACCCTTCTACAAAATAAATTAGTGCACAAGGATTGTACAGTTATACAGTATTTTGTTCACGTCATTTAAATGTTATTTCTAATATGTACAAAATAAATAAAATATTATAAAAAAAATCTTACTCACAATTACTAGTAAGGCAGTAAAATTGTAGGCCTTAACTGACTTTTAGACAACATACCTGATGACACGTCACTGGTGGATTCTAATTTCACTTATGTCCAGTGTTCAAACTCTTTAAAACAATAAAATTACATTATTTTCTTGATTTTTTATTTTTGTTATCTTAAACCATCTGTTAACAATCTGTAGTGTTAAGAAATACTTTTGGATGTAGCGTAACGACATCTAATATGAGTTACAACGTAAATAAGAATAAAGAACAATAAAGAATATTTCCCTTTCTATGTAGACGGCCACTAACTAAACCACGTTTACTCAATCAATTTCATTGGATTTTGCTGCTTACCTGGGTAAAAGGAAAAGAAATAAATTTTACATTAGTTTATTTCCCGCAGGTTCCACTAAATACTGCGTTGGAAACTTCTAGTACGTTCTAGTTTTATTGCTTAAAGCATTGGAGATCCCAAGTAATATAAAAGTTTACGGCGAGTTGCGGTATACTGAAACTATTACTGCATTATGCCCCGCAATGTTTTCTAAAGTTTTCTTGCAGTTTGTCTGTGACGTTCAAGTTGGATGATAATTTTAAGTTAAAATTTTAAACGCCGTTTTTATCTCTTCTTTCCTTTTAAAATGATTGGCCTTAAGGTGTTTTCAAATATAAGTTTTTCCATAGCAGTTTTTTTCGTTTAGTGCTGTATTATAAGTAATAGGTAAATATGTTTGGACTGTATTATACTTCGGTTACTATATTAACCAGACATAAATTATTTTATATCGGTCTATGATTGCGGAGGTTCATCTACATTCACAAAGGCCGACCATTATGTGTGGATCCAAAAATCTTAGCTCGAGCTCTTCCATGGTTTGGACACCTCTTAATTTATCTGGCTGTAGTCGCTAACGTCCATCAATCTACATTCGGCGTGATGGGTGGTCTATAACGGTGTTACCCTACCAGTGCCCATTTCATTATCGTATCATCAGAGAGGATATTAATTATCTGATATGACAGATATTGACCTGAAAATAAAAAATATGAAGACTAATGTTTCATTTTTTATTTTTTACACAAAATTTTCTCTATCTATTTTAAAGGAATACCATCAATGTAATACGAGTATATTAATGAACTGAGTGAATATTGACTGAAGTATTCTAATTAGATCAACTTTCAATAATTTCGCCAGGTGATCTAACTTGAACGATAAAAGATAGGTAAATATGTAGATTGATTATCTTGTGAGGGTCGCGGGAAGCCGATGGATGCGGGTAGCGCAGGATCGATGGTTATGGTGATCCTTGACCTGCCTGGGCCTGGGCCTGGGCTTAGCAATCAGCACCCTGATGCTAGTATGATGAACATAAAAAAACATTTTGTAAATAACAAAGTTTAAAGAGTTACATAACATTCTCGACTAAACGAAAGATACACCAAATGGTATTTTTTATTTAATATATAAAGCGATAGCCTCAGCAACGAGTCTAGTAGTGGATTTATAAAAAGCGAAATGCCTATACAAATATGAATAAAGAAAGTTGTCCCTTTTCATCAGTTTTCATAAAATTTCATTATGAGCTTTAAGTCGTATTCAAAGAAATCGTTTATATTCTTGTAATTTGAATTATAGGAACGAGACATTTAACATACCCCTCCGTCTGAAAACAATTGCCTTAAAGCAGAAGCCACGCGTTCACACTCAATAGAATCCAAAGGGGCCCATAAATAAGGAACAGTGGGAAAAAAACTGCATGTAAAGCCAGGGCTCGTAAAACCGGAAGTCCGGCGTTGGCCGCATCCTGCTCTGTCTACTGGAAGCCTTTTAGTTCAATTTGGCGTAAAAAAGAGACTAACCGCTTTGTTCCTTTATTTTGCGCCGCTTAGAAAATTGCTTGCGTCATCCTGATAATAATAGGCTTGCGTTATAAGAAAAGGGAGCTATTTACGCATCAGTGGATTTAAACTGTTACTATGATGAATAATTATCATTTTAATTTGTCAGGGGTTACATCCCCTCGCAAGGAATAGTAGAATGGAAGCCATATTTTTATGATCACTAAAGGTGCCTCCAGATCTGGCATATGCGCTAGGAATAGGGAGCCGCCCACGAGCTGTTTTCGTGCTTTTCTAGTTCGCACGCCACTTTCTCGCCGCTCGCACGCTATTTTAATGTGGTATGTAAACGGTGCAACAGTCACATGGGTGTGGATCGCACATCCTACCCACTTCCTCCTCCCGCCCGTGTCTCGAGCCCCGCACCTACTTGTATGTATAAAAGCGACAGCCCCGGATCTACGACTTTTCGAACCGGGGCAAAACCTTAATAGTGGCGCCCCCTCCCTTTAGAATTTGAGTTAAAACTGACAATGAGTAAAACTGTTAAGTGTTAGCATTTTTGTGACCATTTGTGAAAATAATAATCCCTTATTAAATTTAAACTTTTTACTATCTACACTACTTTTGCGACGTAAAAACAGAAACACTAAAAATATATAAACAGAAAAGACTACAACGTTACACGGCGTGCTTTCTTTTCTGCGAAAGAATCTATTAGCTCCTCAAAGTATAAAACTCGCATATGCAGTTTTGTTTTTAATAACTATGATCGCGAGACCAGATAGACGCCCCTGAGTCATTGTTGAACGTAGATAACTTTTAATTATTTTCAGTTTGTTGAAGCTTCGCTGACAGCTTGTAGATGTTATTGCAATAAATTCTTAAAGCTATACTAATATTGGGAAACGCTTCTTGCAAATCATACTTGTACACAACATCTGTATAGGTTGAAGACACTTAGTTTTTCAATAATTACATGTACTAGCTCTTTAAATACGGCTAGTTCTTGGCAAAAACCAACTCCAACTCCTTAAGCTCCATTTTTTGCAGATCTTCTGTCGACATATTTAACCCGCTGTCTGATTAGGAATAATGGAGGCTTTTATTCCGGAGTTTCAGTATACCCGGTCGTTGATAACCCTGAGTCACTGTTTATGTATTTTATAATTTGCCAATTTTGTCTATAAATTTACTTATTTTTATACTTATTTTTTCCCCAATCGTTCTTGATGTCTCTAAGGATCACTAAGGACTTTTTTAACTTGTGAATACATTTTCAGTAATATTTAAAATTACACGTATAAAAAAAGAAGCTTTTACTAGTAATAAACTTTAATTTTAGATATGTTTGTGTTATATTATTTATATAATGTACACTTACCTGAGTTTAGAGGTTTCGACATTCGGTCGGTTTTTCATTTGAATTAACTTGATTGTCCTAAATGCAAGAATTGTTCTAAATTCCTGACCTTGTATCAGAAGTATGAGTGGAACTTGACGATCCGCCTGCTTCGAGAAGCCACTTTCTCATGTTAGAAGTCGAATTCATTGCATCTTAAATTTTAGCTTTTGATTTTTTTCTGTTTTCAGCCCCAGAAAGCTTTAAACTTAGTGCGCTCATCGCTTGGTTTTTCCAATATAAAAATATAAATAAATATGTGTCTATAGTTTGATGAAAGCTGAATTACAAGCTCACTGAAACGTAGGCCTGATTGCAATGTTTAGTAATTATAGGTTTTTCTCGTTACCTCTTCCTGAAGAGTTTATTTTATTGCATTGTAGAGTTTACTTATAACTACAATACTAAAAACCCCAGTAAATTAAAAAAAGCCACTAACTTGTTTATATAGTATTTAGTTCTTACACACACATAACACATTAGAATAAAACACTTTTTTACGGATTTTTGCGCATGTTTTATTGTATATTTAATCTTGACGTTTCGACTCCTTTACAGGAGCCGTGATCACAGGATGACAGTCGTCATTGTTAGAATTTGTTCGGCTCGGCTCGTATAGATGTGACGGGGATTCCCCTGGCAGAAAGATCAAGCACACTATGCACGCGTTCAAAAAAACTTTTCTTGATCTTAAGATGCGTTTTTAAATGACTTATTGTGTGTTCAAAAACTAACTCGGCGTATGGAAAAAGAAAAGTTTGTTTTTGAAACATATTAAATTAAGACCCGATTACTTGATAAAAACCTATGAGATTGTAGAAAGACGCTTCATTTGTTCGTTATTTTGAATTCTTGTCTCAAGGATTTGGCGCCCCCATGAAACTGCCGAGCGGGGCAAGTGCGCCGGTTTGCCCCTTCTTAGATCCGGGGCTGGAAAGCGACGTAAATGTATGCGCGGGAGCTAAGTGCGAGCAGAACTGCCCACTATGCAGGTCATGCGTGTGTTGGGCACCAAACAATCGCAATCTTCACGTCGTAAGCGTGCGCGAGTCTTAAGAGCGAGCGGATTAAGGGAGCGAGGGTGGCTAATTGCGTGCTGCAATCAGCCACCCTTACGAAAGACGTATCCATACGAAATAACAAACAATTTAAGGTGGAGTTCTTTTGTTATTTTTTATTTCGATTAGTGAACAAGGGAATGGAATGGAGAGAGAGAGGACGAGAGGGAAAAAATCAGACTCAATAGCAGTAGTTTTGCGTTCGGAAAGGCAACGGCACGCGTAGTCATATGCTCGAGTCATTATTTTGAATTTTATGGCGAGAAATAAACTTTTTGCTCAAAACTTTGAAGCCAGGAGGCCTAAGCTTTTTGGCTTTCATAACGTTTTCACAACATTTTATAAGCCAGTATTACGTGTCACTTACTTACGTGACGTTGCTTACACATACTCATCATTTCATTGCTTGAAAGCATTACAGTTAGTGAATTGGACAAAAATAAATTTAAAGCCTATAATATGACTCTAATTTTGGGTAAAAATAGATTAATCGTATCTTGAATAATTGGGAAGTTACAGCTATTCAAGCTAGAGACACGTTTTTCTAGTTAACACATAAAAAAATTCTCGCCGTAGCGAAGTTATGGTTGCCTCTAAATTATGACTGGAAACTATGACTGCTCCAAAAATGTTTTATGATTTGACTTACTTAGAAACTTCTGAACGAAAAGCTGAAAACCGTACATAGAACTATTCTACTACTAATACTTATGGTTTGGTTTTGGTATGTTACGCTAAATAAATGTTTATTGACACGAGTTTTTATCACATTGACCATCGAATATGTGGAATTTCTCAATGTGAAGGGAATTATCTTTAAAGCAGTTTCGAAGTACAGATATTTTTTTTCAGTAAAGTTTGTGTCGTTTAAATCGTCGTCGGGCGACATTTAATCCGCGATTTTTCGGATTCGGATTTAATCAGATATATGTATGTATGAACCCGAGCGGAAAGTCTACTACACATCAAGCTTTTCGCTTGGATGTATTTTACGCCATTGTAATAAAGATCATTATATATATAAAATTGAGTGTCTGGTTTAAGGTGACTAGCCGTGCGTAAATCTGTATATAGAGCATGAAAGGTTGACATGTAATTATTTTGGAGTGGCAAATGTTCCTTTTATCGTTTTGCCAAATCCCAACAAGGTAAAACGATTATTTGAAAATAACGTGTGAATGAATATATGTACAGAGTAATATTAACTCCATCAAATACTATCCAATAAATGTCATGAACATTATAAAATAATCAGTTCCGAAAAGTAACAGAATATTAAATTAAATAAAAATATTTCATATTATTAGGGACACGCAGCCCGTGATTACTTTATGAAAAAATGCAATTATATATTTTTTATGCTTTTTCTGATAGACTCGATAGTGTGTAATTCATGGACATTTTTCATTTAAGTTTTCATATTTGTTAGTGATCCTTTTATGAATTTTTGAATAGCACTAATTCACAAAATGATAAGTTGCACAATTGGAAATGTGCTCACAATGGATACTAGCGCTGTAAATTGGAAAGAAAATAAAATGTATTTTTTATCATGACTAAAGTTAAAATGAGTTTTTTCAGTTTTAATTTCAGAATGTATTCCATTGCACACATTAAATGGAACAAAAATCAAGAATTAATAATCATTCATTCGAAACTTCCTTTTTTCTAGGTTGGCCGAGTTATCTATCTCTCCTTTTCAATTTTCTGAATTTTTCATCTGGATCTTTTATTGATAGATAAATAAAATAAAAGTTCCCATACCTATTATAATACTCTACGAGTATATTTAGTCCCCATCAAAAGAAAAAAATCACTCCTCTATTCTTTGACTGTATACGGTTTTTTCATCTTTTATGGGAGATATGGTTTTTAATTATTATTTGTTCTATGTTTACCAATAATTCTGTGTAATATTTTTTGATTTGAAATAATATTTGTATAAATTTTAAGTTCGGAACTTGCCTACTTACTTAAAAAGATTTTTGAGTGATGCGCTTTTGGAGGAATCGCATTTATGTGCCCCGTTCTTAAATATTTATTTGTTTAATTAAAATGACATTTTTTGAAATCTTCGTTCATCATTTTTTTAATAGTAACTTGTAAGCAATATTGTCAATAATAAAATATATAATCATGTCAATTAAGGTAGACAATTCTGAAATAATAAATAAAAAATATGTACAAGATATTTAGAATTTCACTAAAACAACTTCGATAATGAAGCTATTGGGGATCAAAAATATGCTTATTAATATCATAAATATCAGTTCATTAACAAATGAAGTCTTTGAAAAACATTCAAATTAATTAATATTTGAATAATATACATCTTGTTTAGTTTTCCGGTTTGCGAGTTTCGCGTTTATTAATTAACGAAGTACATACAGTATCAGAATATTAATAGAAATTGGATCAACGTCCTAGGTTCTGAGACCTCATTACATTTACCTTTGAATTCTGTCCAATTGTCGCTATAGACATTATTGGTAATAAATCTGCTGATTTTATATACATATGTCAAATTAGAGATACTTTCATATGTAAGATCCAATCTACCATAAACAGTTAAGCTATTGTACCTCTATAGGTCTACTTGTATATTTTATTGATAGAGAAATAATAGGGTTCAATTGGTTAAAGCAAGACTGACATCCTGAATCGAGTTTGCACTGTCAATCACTGAATAAAAACAATTATTTTTACATCACTATAAGAAGTAGCAGTCATCAATTGTGAAAGTAAACCATCCCATATAAGTACACAACAAATTTCACTAATATCCAGTATCGTCCAGTCATTGACGAGAAGTTTAGTAACACATGTATTTCATTCATATTTTTATAATTTCACGTTAAACTAGATATTTTCCTAATAGCATTTTTGTAATTTATCTTAAATGACATAGATATATTTAATATGCATTTAAAAAGCATCAATGATAAATTAAAAACTGTTACCAATTTTGGCGTTTTTTGGAACTATAAAATTTCCAACCTTATACAGAAAATATTATATTTAGTTCTTACACTTCCGCGCACATTACACATCAGAATAAAACACTTTTTTACGGATTTTTACGCATGTTTTATTTTATTTTATATTTAATCCTGACGTTTCGACTCCTTTACAGGAGCCGTGATCACAGGGTCGAAACGTCAGGATTAAATATAAAATAAAATAAAACATGCGCAAAAATCCGTAAAAAAGTGTTTTATTCTGAAACAGAAAATATCAGTTATAGTCTGTATTTAAAAATTTTTTGTTAGATTTTATTTGTAAGTTTATTGGACGGTGTTTTCAATAAACTGTGAATCTAATTTTAATTGTTTTTAAAAATGTTGACTTCGCGTAGAGATCTATTGTAACTACAACTTTTTTATTCTACAATGTATAATACGGATGCTTGTAAACAGGTTTAAGTCAAACACTATTGCTAATGCTAATAAAACGATGCAATATCTGTCAATTTATATTTTACCTGACTTTTAGCATCTAATGTTATTTTTTTGTTAAATTACGGATATTTGTGATTCTTTTATTAATTTGACATATTTTTTTCTATAAACCAATTTCTGATGGGCACTGTTCTGACTAGTTAAATTATTGCATAAATGATAACCGATGTGATGAACACTTTTTTAATACGACTTATGAATTAAAAATTCTAATAATGTAGGAAAATCGTTAATAGGCTTTTCCATTGGTCTAGTCCGCTACGAGTATATTCGGTACCCATCAAAAGAAAAAAATCACTCATCTATCCTTGGAAGGTATACGGTTTTTTCATATTTTATGGGAGATATGGTTTTTAATTATTATTTGTTCTATATTTACCAGTAATGCTGTGTAATATATTTTGATTAGAAATAATATTTGTTATTAGCGTAAATTACTTATCGGTGTTTGGATGAATTTCACTTTCAATAGATGATGATGAAGTTTATGAGAAAATATCCAATTTTTTTTAAACATTATTTTCTTATTCAATTAAACAAAATAAAACCAATATTTTGTAGCATATGTTTTAAAAGAACGTAGTCAGTAACGCGGTTTATCTTTTGATACAAAATATTGCTGTCGTGCATGGGTTTTTTGCTATAACGTGCTATAAATATAAATATTTTCTAAATGGTGCCATACTTGAATGGCATGAGAATGATGAGAGAAGAATGAGAATGGACGTGACCGAAAGGGGCCTGTTATTGGCAAAATCAATACGACTGCCTTTTTTTGTCACAGGTTCCACGTTGGCCAGTTTCCTGGACTTTGGTACTTGTCCTTTGGTACTTGCCATAGACAAACGATATAGGCATGTCAATACTGGAGCTGATTTAGGAGCGCCAGTCCTAGGTACTATGGCTGTTATACAATCCGAACCACTGACTTTATTCACGTCCAGTTTTTTCAGTAAGGATTAATCTTTTATTGAACTTAATGGGAGATTAATATTAGCAACATAGTTTAAAATTGTCACATTATTGATTTTAATTATATGATGTTATGAATGATAATTATAATAATAATAATATTTTCCACAATTACACCAATTAGCCTAGCCCAAAGTAAGCACCGTAAAGGCTTGTGTTATGGATACTAGGGTAACGGATAGACATACTTAGACGATACATAGATATGTAATATTCATAGAAATATATGTAAATATCCATGACTCAGGTACAAATGTTCGTATTCATCATACAAACATCTGCCCCTTCCGAGATTCGAACCTAGGACCGTCGGCGCGAAAGGTAGGATCGCTACCGTTGTACCAAACGGTCGTCAAATAAAATTGAAATATTTAGTTTAGTTGCTTATTATTTAGCCTCGTCGTATATAAATTGTTTTAAGTATAGTGAAATCATTCAAAACATCGCATCGCTGCAATTCTGAGAATTGTTTAAATTAATCTATTTTCATTCGCCAGCAACCATAAATAGTAACAAATCCAGAAATTTTATTTCAATTGTTTTTTTTTAACCGCTCCTCGTATTAAAAAAAATTTTTTGCCAAATTATCGTCGTATGAAAATTTGTTACCGGCACATAAATCTTTTTCACAAAAAGATATGGCAAAGTTAAATGATAGCATGAATTTCTTAATTACAATAAAAAACTCAATAGTTTCACTTATCAACCACCATATAGGAAATGACTGTTTGTTTCAATTAATAGTAAACTTTGTTAAACTTTAATAGCAAGACATTTATTAAAGTTTAAAATATAGTTCAATATATAGTACATATGATTTGAGTAAAGTGCTTATAATTTTTAATTATACTCTTGGTTTCAGCGATTATTATTTTGAAAAACTATGCAAAACCACATCAAAAATCTAACTCAAGTTATTGTTCTGGTAAAAAAGATGACTGAATTTGTGTCTACTCAAACATTATTTAAGATCAGCTATCGTATAGGAAATCAAAAATCTGGAAATATCGAGTATTGTTAACTAAAATAATTATTTGCCAAATATCAACTATCGGAACTCCATTATTTATAAAGCTTTTTCCTGTAAAAGAAAATATATCTACGAGAAAATAATAGTTTCCGAGAATAATAAAATCCCTAATCTTCCATTTACTACGCTCATTTGTGTTACGGACGTGATTTGGGGCGTCCGAACAAAATAGAGTATTGAAGGCAACACACGAAAATCTGCCTCTGATGAGATTCTCACGAGTCTTATTACGATAATAATCGTTATTCTGATGTCTACTAACAATGGGTACCGTGTTGTAGGTTTTATTAAAGAAAACAACATTAAAAGGAGAGTGTCCCCAATATGGAGGTTAGTTTTATACATACTAATATCGTTTTGGACATGCTTTGAATAGAAATCACAATTTTATATATATTGAAAATATCCGTCGATGGCTTTGGATGTGGCCTTTCTTACAATATAAATCCGTATACATATAAAGTAGAGGTTGCAATGCATACATAAAACACTAAGTTGATCATCAATTACATGTTATGTGTGTGATTAGTGATAATACTTTATGCTCTCAGTGTGTACCTACCCTAAACCTTCATAGTGTGTCCCTAGCCTTAAGTTGATATTTTGCAATATTCTAATTAAATTGTTTTTAACTTTATGTGTGTCGCAGCGTCAGCAGTAAAAATACGACATGCGCGGAAATGATGACACTGCAACACGCATCCGTTGCATTTTACTTTACCTATTTTAATTATTATATTTTTAGCCGGCATCCATCGCGGAGCTGCCATTTATTTGTAATAGTAGTTAAGTTTATAAAATAAAGTTTTTTTTAAATCCTTATTCGGCTGCTGTATTAATTTACATTCCAAAAATATTGACGAGAAAGTCATAAACAAGCAATCTACCAAATTTAAACAAGATCAAAGATTGCTAACAGAGTTCTGAAATGCAGTGATCTTATAATTTTGCTCTTTCAAGATGTAATATAAACTATGAAACCAGGCTAAAAACCACATTAAAAAGTCAAATAGGTGAACTTGTACTATGCAAAACAAATGCTATTTGACCAAATAAACTAAGAATTGCACTTATAATAACGATTACAATATTGTTTACCTACGATAATATTCGATATCTGATACAGTACCATGTGAAAGAAGAGAACGACATAAAATTACCTAAGACGAAAATATGAACAAGATATACAGTTTTGGTTCTTAAGGTTCGTTATGTCTCGAGAGGTAAAACCATATACATGACATATTTTATGTAATTAGCAACCAATTACGTAAAATTAATTTAATATACTAACACTTGGTCATTAACCTTTAGTGCCATGTGCATTAAGTAATTAAAACAACGAAGCTCGCGCACTTATATTTATTATGAAAATAATTTACTCGAACAATATTATGAAACCATTAACTGCAAAAAACACAATGCATGCAATGAAAATCTAAAGGTATTTCAATACATTACAGTACAGTACAGTAATTACAGGTATAATATTCGAAAGTAAAAATTGAGAATGCTCCTTTGTTTCGAAATCCTGAAAGTTTTGCGGTTTTCGCCATAAAATCGGCTACAGTATTGCCGTTTCCATTCTGTAACTAAGGATGAGGAAATTTAAAAATTGCTTTACAGAAGTTTTAAATAAAAAGATATAAACATGGACGGTATTTTTATAGAAAGCAAAGTTTTGTAACTTCTTCTACTTATAACAACGAGTTTGTACCTATTTTCATTTCAGTCCATCTATTGTTTCTACAGGCTTCTATTAGTGCCATTGGGCGACCTAGGTGTGTATCTTGTTATTATGTCAACTCCTTGTCAACCAAGCAAGCCTACCAACAGATGACTACCTTTAATACCTTAATATATTGTTTAAATACATGTCTACGTAACTTACAAATTTTTGAAGTAAGTTCAGATCTAACCATGCTTTCTTCGATTGCATAAAGCTCTCTAGTTGTGTTCAACATTCGTTTTTGACACTAAGTATCGTGTATCAGCTGTCATTTGATGATGTATAGTATAAGCTTCACTGTTTTGATAAAAAAGTTTATAATTTGAATATTCTACAACCTCAGTGTATGTTTGTATTTGTTTATTTACACACTGCATTTGTTTTTAATTAATGTACACAATGGATATAAAATAAAAATTTTATGATTTTATATATACATACTACGCTCGGTATATCCGCTGGGGTTATGATTTTCACTAACTGCCTTACAATTAATGCAGCTCGACCAATTATTTTATCGTTATTAAAAGTTTTTCTTAATTACATGTTATAAATCACACACAAATAATTTGTAATAATTAAAAAAGAACTGTTTTTTACGTATTATCACTACATATTATAAAACAAAGTCCTTTGCTACGTCTGTCTGTCTTTCTGTACGCATTGAACTCAAAAACTACTGAACGGATTTTCATAAAGTTTTCACCAATAGATAGAATGATTCATGAGGAAGGTTTAAGTGTATAATTTGTCAAGGTTTTATGTAAATTGGTTGAAATGTAATACAAAATTTAATAATTGTTGAAAGATTCGGAAAAATTAAGCCGCCTGGGAAATTTTATCGAAAACACTGCCTATCGCAAAAAATAACACGCGTGAAAATAAATTCAAGCGTGTTTCCCATATCGATGACGGGACTGGCTTGATGCTATCACCCCTGCTCCGAGCGATAACGCGCGCTTACTCAAAGGCCAAAATTCCACCCGAGATCAGCTTTCACCCAACCGTGACCTGAACCTCCTCTTAGAAGCTCAGGATTCCGTCAACAAACGCGCCATCCCCGACCCGTAAGGTCAGCCCCAGTTCTTTACTTTCTCGACTAACCCACCTTCTGGGAATGAGTCGACTTGACTAATCTCCAACCCGATCGACACCCCTTCTGGGCGCGCTGATCGACGCTTCTTATGCGCAACTTAGCCTAGATGAGTAGCAAACGCGCTGTTCCTCCCAAGTGGGGCGGTCGCAACAGATGAAAACTTCAGACTATACTCCGGTACAAGCCAACCGCAGGTGGTGTATAGTGAGTTTGACAACCGCGCAGCCGGCTGTGAGGTATCCGTGCTGATTTTCCGTGCCGTCGGCGTAAAAAAACAATAATAAAGCGCGAATAGGTATACCAATAGTAAACAGACTTTTAGAGCGAGTGTAGGTGACGCCTGGAAGATATTCCGTTTTTTTTTATATTGTTGGAGGGTTGCGATTGGGTTGATTTTGTTATTTCGCAGTTAAATTTTATGTTTTTTTTTTCTTGTTTTACATTTGTTGTCTTTAGGTAGATGATAGATGAATATCGCTTGAATCTTGAACAAAAAAATGTTTATGATATATTTTTCTTCATAATTTAATAGTAATAAAGGGAAAATGTAATTAATATCCGGTAGAAACATTGCCTTGAGAGTGGCACAGTAATTACACTTTGAAAGGTTGGGAAGCACCCAATCTATTTCCACATAAAAATGTAGCGATGATGTTGATGTATAAAACTATGCAACAGTACTAGATTTAAAGTAATAAATTGCCAACGGAACCGGAAAAACTTTTTTTTACCAAATATTTGTTTGATACCTTCAAAATTAGCTTTTTTTGTTTAACATACCACATGTAACCTGTATATAAGTTATCACCGTTGTAAATAAGGAAATATTTTAGTTCGTTTTCATGTTTTTAATATCTATATAATAAAATACAATTACATACATTTAAATACTTCATGTGGTATAGACACTACACACACATAAATCTAATCCATGTATTCGTCGCATCA
This sequence comes from Calamotropha paludella, assembly GCA_927399485.1. Classification (NCBI taxonomy): domain Eukaryota; kingdom Metazoa; phylum Arthropoda; class Insecta; order Lepidoptera; family Crambidae; genus Calamotropha; species Calamotropha paludella. The sequence continues at coordinate 10,720,900 of OV656815.1, read as the reverse complement.
GGATTATGCGACCCTTCATTTGACAGAAAAAAACATAATAATTATGTTCTACAGCTCTGTAACCCATGCTAGTTAATTATAATTTGCTGTCAATAAATAAAACTCAAATATTTTATTCTTTCATTACCGAAGATTTTAAGGACACCACTACATAGTATAAAACAAAGTCGCTTTCTCTGTCCCTATATCCCTATGTATGCTTAAATCTTTAAAACTACACAACGGATTTTGATGCGGTTTTTTTTAATAGATAGAGTAATTCAAGAGGAAGGTTTATATGTATAATACATGCATAATATAGTAGAGAATTGCACCCGTGCGAAGCCGGGGCGGGTCGCTAGTAATATATAAGTATATACTCTAAATATATTAAGTACATACAAACACACTGTCCTATTGCCAAAATTATAAGTCATTTATTGGACAATTTTGAGATTTCCCGACTTTTTTGCAAAGTTGAACAATCCTACTTATCGTCTCTAGGGTACATTAAAGGATGTGGCGTCGAAGGATGTTACCTGGCGTCTTATTGGGGCAAACGCGGCTGAGTGGTGTGTCAATACCAAGGGAGTTTTAGCGGCGAGTTGCTGGTAAGTACTCGGTTTTATACGGTCGTCAAATACAGCATTTATTGGAAAAGACTTCGAATCGAAGCTCTCATATAGTCAACAGATATACACTGCAGACAGCCAGTTGATTTTGTTAGACAGACATATTTGTTGTTAAGATAAGAATAGCGGTTCTAATGACAACTTTGAAAACAACAATTATGGTTATTTGAGATTGATCGCTAATAAATAAATATTATATATGTTCACATGTAAAGCTACAATCTTTAGCTATGAATAAATCATACGTTTTATTGAAATAATATTGTTGATTCATATATCTATTTACCTAAGCTAAAATTGTTCCACGTCTTAAGCAATGGGTTTCGAATACGCCATATATACACTTAGGTTAATGTGCATTTATGTAAAATGCACATTTTACATAAAGAAAAGTGGATGGATCTCAAACGGAAATATGCCTTTATCGCACTTAAAATAAAATAGAATCAATGAAACGACAAAAATTTTAGACAAAAAAGAGCTTGTAACTACTATGGATTCATTTATAATGTTCAAAATAATCAAACAATTATAAAACCAACCATATAATAAACCGTATGGTCATTATACAAACACTTGCCTCCTGCGGGATTCGAATATACAGCCGAGAGCTTCGCAGGCGGCCACTAATTTCATCAAGCAATAAAAAGTTTTATGATTTTTTCCATGATTATTTGAGCGGCGTTTGTTTAATAATTCTAAATGAGCTAATCTAATGACATATCAATATAGAGAATACATATTTCCATTGAGTTCGTATTAAATTGAAGTAAGACCCGCAAAACATACAGTATTTCCACTCAATTTAATGAGTCGATGGGACAGAAACACGGGCAAGCAGATTTAATCACAAGACATTTCGGTTCGCCTTTCATGTGTAATTTCCCAATAGGGTCAGTACGATTACTTCCTGTTTAATATCGGTATTTTGTTTTGTTTTCGTTGTTTTATGTTTATTCTCGTAAGTATATTGAATGTTTAGCTTTAAAGTACTGAACATTCAATATACCTAGTCCGGCCATAAGTTCTGTTCCAAATTAAAATGCATTTTTTTATGAAGTAATATTTCTATTATAATATTCTAATCGAAATGGCCACCTTTGGCTTTTATACAGGCCTTTCTCTGTCTATCTGTTTGGCCACGAGTTTATGAATTTACGCACTGTCCCCATGGGAAATTTCGCCACTGCTTGCTCCAGAGATTTTTTAAGAGACGAGACAGAGAAAGCATATGTATTATTTTACAGGTGAGACCAGACAACTTTCTTAGTCATTTGTGGGAGCTAATAGAGAAATAGCACGTTGAAACATGGGATCCTCACACGCAAAAATCAATAGGAGCAATTTCTTCCTGCACTGCCATTAACGCCCACATAACTGATTTAAATATCGTGATGGTAGTAGAACATATCGACTTATCCATAGAACAGAGTTCGATATGATCATGTGATCATGACTAGTTTTTTAGCTAAATGAGACCTTATCTCATTAAATTAAATAAAAAAATCGACTTATCCATAGAACAGAGTTCGATGTGATCATGACGAAAAACCTAGTCACGATCACATGATCACATCGAACTCTGTTCTATGGATAAGTCGATATATGAGAACCATTGCTTAGTCATTCTGTGATTACAAGTCCTGTAAAGAAGTCAAAGCATCACGGCTCCTGTTAAGAAGTCAGAAACATGATTAAATATAAATTATAAGCTAAACACCGTGAAAAAGTTGTTTTATTTAAGCTCAGATGTTTTATTTTAATCACTTCCTTATTTGATTATATCCAGTGTGTTGAACCATTTATTCCTGATTGAGTACTGGAAACTTAACAACATATAAGAGTACTAGTACTAGTAAGAGTGTATTTAAAAGGAAATATGAAGACTGATAACATGCAATGTTTAAAAAAAAATAACAGAAATATTCTCTTTCCTACTGTATCTAATTTTTATAAAGTTAGCTTTGTTGTTTGATGTATACATTTATAAGAAGACTCCAGTTTCTGCCTACCCCTCCTGCAGAACGGGCGTGAGCTGTATGTAACAAGACTTTAAAGTATGTACAAACAGCAACACTCTTAACTGCCCCTTCAAGACCCAACAGACAGAAAGGTAGAAAGAGATGAAATTATTTTTCACATGACAACTTCATAATAAAATATTTAGTTCTTACACTTCCGCGCACATTACACATCAGAATAAAACACTTTTTTACGGATTTTTGCGCATGTTTTATTTTATTTTAAATTTAATCCTGACGTTTCGACTCCTTTACAGGAGCCGTGATCACAGGATGACTAAGATGATGGTTGTCATGTATTTTCTACTACCTTCACAATATTTTAATCGGGCACGTTCCTAATTATTAAATTATTTTATATAAATCAAGTTGTTTTATTTTATATTAAAACATTATTTAGTTATTTAATTAATTCTCACTACGATTACATTGTATACTACTGAGTCTACTACCAGTTCGGAAATTGGGAGGGCCTTCCGAGAAGAACTGGCGAAAGAAACTCGGGCAGGGGGACCGACCTCCATCTTACTGTTTAATTATTTGCAAAAAGAGCTAACTACATCATCAGGTCTTGCAGTGTGTGTTTTTGTAGGTATTAATTTATTAATTATGGGGTCCCAAGCAGGTGGAACGCTCCAACCTTCGTCTCTATTGAAATTAGGATGTTTCTTAATTTCAATAGCCTCGCGTAGCATCCTAGGAACAAATCTTTGTTCTCTAGCGAGAATTTGTGGTTTATCAAAACGAATATAGTGGTTTGGCCCCTCAAAAGCATGCTCACACACTGCAGACCTATTATCGCGCCTATGTTTCATGTCAGCTACGTGTTCTTTAATGCGCGTTTAATATTTATTCATAATAAAAACTAAAGTTTTTATGACATAGTATCTTTGTGTGTGTGGTGTGTGTCTCTTGTCGCCAGAGAACTGTCACTGCTTGACGCAGAGTCTTGACATGCCTGATGACGTGCTTTCAGTTGTTGCCGCTCTTCCAAAACAAAGAGCAACGGCAACGTCGCATGCTTTTGGATGAAATAATGATAAAATTTAATTTTACTTATCCTGCATCCATAGACTTAGAAAGGTATAGATGCAGCAAGCAAATAATAATAAAGATTTCTTACACTTGCATTATAAAAATTTATTATTATTATTATATTACTCAAATAAATCATATACTAACTTACCAAATAAACAAATCGAAATAGCGCATAATTATTGTGATTTTTTATTACACAAACATTTGTCCTTACCGGGACTCTAACTCAAAATCTTTTCTGATTATAATTAGTAGGGTTATTGCCAAACTCGATCTCTTGTAGTTTGTCCTTAGCTCTTATTCCACCACGCATATGGTTTCCTCCGTTCCCAAAACTTTATCATTTCTGTTATTTAAAATATGAAGTAATATTTTTTCAGACATGCGGTAATTTATTCAATTCTACTCGAATTTTATATCTGTGACAGCGTGTCTTTTTCTGTTCAAAAACCTCGGTGTTCGAAATGCAAAGATTAGAATGGTTTTAAGGTTCAAATGTGTCTTGCTTTTAAATTTCAGGTTAGGGGCCATTCATTTATTACGTAAGACGATTTAGGGGGGGAGGGGGATCGACCATGTCTTATTTTTTCTTACAAGGGAGTAGGGGTGAGTCTCGATAGTTCTTACGTAAGATCACAAAAATGCGCAAAGTTGAAATTATATTTTGAAAAAGCACGGGCAACCGCGCGAGTGCCGAGGTTCGTTTGGATGCGTATGGGTAAAAACTTCATGGCCGTGTTTCAAATATTGAAAGAGAAAAACCTTTAGCCATATATTCAAGGCGAGGCCAAGAAGTCTTGTCGGCACAAGAGTCGGTTGAGTGGGTTTTGAGCCCCTGGACTGAAAATCTTATGTAGGTAAAGATTAATTATTAAAATCAAAGTTTATTCTACCAAAAAATAAAAATTATTAGTACCTTTGTAAGTACAAATAGAAATTTCTAAAAATTGTTACTTTGAAAAATAAACATCAAAAAAAGCCAAACGTGTTTTTATTTTTGCCTTTAGATTCTTACGTAATAAATATTAAACAGGGGGGGAGGAGGTCGACCTATTCTTATTTTTTCTTATAATAGGGGGGGAGGGGGTCAAAAACTAGCGAAAATAGTCTTACGTAATAAATGAATGGCGCCTTAACAAAAGTGAAGAAAGTAAAAATTGCATTTTTTGTAGTGCAATATGAAATAATATTTTATTAAATATACCTATTCTTTTGCTATAATGTTAGAGCGCAAAGCGCGTTAATAATTTGTTCGCCAGTGTGACTAAAAGTAAAATAAAAAACCAACACTTTTTTGTAGCAATATATAATTATAAACTTTAAAAACCTTACTTACACAAAAGTACAAAGAAGATAGAATCGCCTTTTGTCTTCAATATTATAATTTTGATTGGACGGATAATATCGTAGTCCTGGTGATTTTAAAAACCAATACGCTTTTCAGTAAAAATATATTATTACCACTTCATAACAATGTTCAAACATTATTATGAAGAACCAACCGTTTGTGCGTTCTGCCTTTTAAAAATCGCTATCATACGAAGATAACTGGCACCAACAGCAATAAAAAACTGATGTTGTGTAAGTGACAATTTTCGGGCCGGTACGAGGGCGGCACTGAAAATTTTGGGAATCAAGGAAGTTACACAACTTTACTATTTAAAAATGTATTTATTGCTTATCGAAGTATTCTCCGCGAAATTTGACACATTTTTCCATACGATGAAACCAATCATTGAAGCAACCATTCCATTCGGAAGTTGGAGTCTCCAAAATGGCTGTTTTGTAGGCGTCCACAGCTTCTTCAGGTGATGAAAATCTCTGACCAAGCAATTTATTCTTTATTTTAGGGTAAGTATAGTAATCATTAGGGCTTAGGTCGGGGCTGTACGGCAGATGGTCTAATAATTCTATGTTTTCTTGCTCCAAAAACTCTTTTGTTCTGTGCGCGGTGCGAGAACTCGCATTGTCGTGATGGAGGATGATGCGGCGGTTGCAGTTCTCTTTACGGAGTTCAGAAAAGACCAGTGGCAAACAAATGCTAGCATACCATTCTGCATTAACCGTTCTTTGTCCCTCAAGAGGAATAGTCACAACATGGCCGGTTTTGGAGACAAACGTGATCACCATTTTTTTGGAACACTCCGTGAACGAACAATTTTTGTTTCCTTTAACTCATTTTCGAACACCTAAACTCGTGACTGGTTTTTTGTTTCGGGTTCGTACGCGTATATCCAGGATCCGTCACCTGATACGATGTTGTATACAGCATTTGAGGATCCTTCGTGGAATCTTTCGAGTGTTCTGACGCACCAAGTAACGCGAGCCGCTTTTTGCTCTTCACAGAGCGAATGCGGTATCCATCGGGAAAACAACTTTTTTACACCTAATTGTTCATGCAAGATTATTTGTATTTGACTCATGCCAATATCTAAAGTTGCCTGAATTTCGCGGTATATCACATGTCGATCTTCCTCAATCAGCTTACGCACAGCATCAACGTTTTCTTGGGTGACTGTAGTTTTTGGACGACCTTGACGGGGAACATCACTGAGCTTGACACGTCCACGTTAAAATTCAGCAAACCAGCGATAAATTGTGGTTTTGAATGGGTCTTCATCACCAAATGCAGAAAGTATCCGATCAACACACTGTTTTTGTGTTAAACCACGTCAAAAGTTATAATAAATCATCGCTCTTGATTTTTCTCGAGTCGATTCCATTTTCTCAACGGCTTAGTTTGACAAGACCTTGTGACAAGACCGAGAATCTTTTTTTTAAATAAATAAATGGTACTTGATTTTTGAAACCAAGGAGTTTTCAATTAAAAAGATTTTAATATGACAGGAACAGTGGAAATATTCCATTCCCGATACTTTTAGTGCAGCCCTCGTATGTGATGGTGTGGGCCACCTTCATTTAGCCTACGCCGCACTGTCTGCATTGATATCTAGCGACCGGAAAAATTTGACAATGATTGTTCTGACATTACATTACTACTTATTATTGAATTGAAACAATCCCACCTTTTTGATGCGAAACTCATTAGGGTCGTAGAAAAAAGTATTAGTTTCAGTTATTCTGGTTCATTTCAAAATTTTGTAACGTTACACACACATCTACAATAAAAATGACATTTATGAAGACGTCATACATCTATTCTCACTTTCTTTCAAAAAGTTGGTAGTCACGTGACAGAGGCAGTTAAGGTTGTTGCTGTTTGTACCTATGGAAAACTATTATATTGTACGATGAAGAATTAATAATTTTATAATGCATGAAAAATATCTTAGTAGGATAGGTAACTTCATAAATATAAATCTCTAAACCGGTCATGAAAAGAATACGTTAATAAACACAATATTCTTTTATTCGATTCCTTTATATGATTACTATATTGCAAAAGAATAGGCAAAATACTTATTCAAGTATTATAATATACGTTAAATATTAGGTTATGTTTTCAGAAAAGTTCGTTTTTCTCCAATACCAATCTGAAAATTAAAGTGAAAGCTACAAATTCATAATCTAGAAGGTTTTAGCTGTTTATATTTGTTTGTATCGTCTGTGTACATTTCCGGTCACACGTCCATACAAAAATCGGCATTGTCCTTTGTAAAAGAATACAAAACAATAAATTTACCAGCCAAAGACCTGCACTCAGCCCGACGTAGGTTGCGAAATAAAAATATGGTGACATTACCACTCAAAAAAGTAGAAATAGTAAGATCTAGCGCATATTACACGTCCATTGTTGTATATAATAAACTTCCCAATTATTTAAAAGAAATTTAAGAAAATTCATTGTTTTATTTAAAATTGAAGGAATATTTAATTTGTTAATGTCCTTACTGTCTTCAAGAATATTTTAATAATTGACTATATTGAGAGTGTTGTGTTTGTGTGTGTGTGTGTGTGTTTTATTTATGAATTCTGGTACGCAATGATGTGTGTATTATATAACTTGCCACCAAATTTTGCAGTGCTCCAACGGGGCTAATGTATTTGTTACATGTAACTAGTTTTTAAGATCTTCTGTACCACATGACGCAAAAAACCTATTATTAACCTACCCTTTCTTGCTTGCTATTCCTACCTCTCGCACCAAGCGCTTTTCAACATCTTTCTTAATGCGCACTGCATAGGAGTGGAACCCCCTCCCTGCGTCTATATTTCCAATTACTTGTAACTCGTCCGTTTTTAAGGCCCTTCACCTTCTGGGTAAGCTCGTTCCATCATAGATTCTATCCCGGGCTTAATTGAGATCAAGAGCGTTCAACACATTCTAAATAAAAAAAAAACCAAAAAATTGGGCGGCTTATCTCTAAATGCGATCTACGCTAGACAAATCATGGATGTAGAGATTTATGAGGAAGCAAGAACGATAGCGATATATTTAAAAGTAGAAATAAACAGAGACAAACTTATCATGAAAACTTGAGAAGTTCGTGTTAGTATTATATAATTATGTTAGAGGTTCGAATTTTGTCTATGTTTGTAGTTTATGGTGTTTTAAAAATAAAGGTGTCGAATTTTAAAACACAGGAAAAAACAATAGAAGAAAAGCAATTTATTTGAAGGGTTATTATTGTATACAGATTTTATGGGAATATGCTGAAGTGTTTTAGGTGATAGTTTTATTTTATTGAATTTGATATGTAAAGTTAAAAAGTGTGATTGTGAAAAAGTATGAGTTATAAATAATATATATATATATATATATATATATATATATATATATATATATATATATATATATATATATATATATATATAATGAAATTGAAGAGAAAAGTTTTTTGATTTGGATCCCATAGAAAATACAGAGAAATCAAGATGTGAAATAATTTTTCACTACAACAAATTATGTATACATAAATAATAAAAAATGTATGTATATATATATGTGTGTGTATGGGTGTCTGTGTGTATATGTGTGTGTGTAAGAGAGATATAGGATACAGCGAGGCAAGCCAGTAGAAAAAAATATTCAGAATTTGGCCAGAATTAGACAATAAGCAGAGGTGAATAAGATGGCTCCTTAACCCCTAAAACCCGAGAGCATTATATCATGCGCGCGACAACGATGCCTAAAATCCGCGAGCATGATATAATGCTCTATAGCACGCAGTCTGATTTAATCCTTATTACGGCTTTGGTAATGGTTCTTTTTGATTGAATGATATTTTTTCCCCTCTGTATCGGAAAAAATATCATTCAATCAAAAAGAACCATTACCATTCATTTCTCTCTGTATCGGCGTACAATTTGGGACATATTGTGGGCCAAAATTCAAACAATTGTAAGAAGTCAACCCTAAATATTCACCGATGCGCTGGAGGGAATATCAGCTCCAGTAACAATAAAGGAAGTAATTGCTAGTTTACCTTTGAAATCGTTCTGGAGTTACTATAATAGAACCGGTCTTTCATCTCGACTCCAAACGACTTAAGGCGGAAACACATTATTAAAACGCGACGCGACCCGATGAAACGCGATGCGTGTTGAGTTGAATCAAATGTATTGTTTTCTATAGACCAGAATCATACTATGAACATCCGACGCGACGCCATGCGCGCACACGCCACCCGATCCAGACGGGCCAGGTCGGTGTGTTGTCCATGGTGGGGGTAAACACGCCATCCGACGCGGCGCGCGCGGTATGTTTCTAGACAACACCCGACGCCACGCGTCAGTCGTTCGAGAACTGAGCATATACGAATTCTTTGACCCGATCCCTATTCTTTAAACTGTGGAACGGAATTTATGCCATATTAATATAAATTCTTGCATTTATTTAGCGAAATGACCGACGAAAAATTAATTAAGTTGGTAAAACAGTATCCTGTTCTATATGACATGAATTTCGCTATATGCATGGGAAGAAATTGCCAATTCAAGAAATTGAATAAACCGATAGTGAAATCTTATGAAATCTTTCATATGAAATCTTTCAGTATCTTGAAGTATAATACTTCTCTTTTGATTTATTTCATGTACCCAGTAACGCCTAGTTATTCTCTTTTTATTAAGTCATTTAAGTATCATATATGAACACAAAATTTGCATCAAATCTTCTTCAAAATCTTCATCTGACACTCGTTATTTATTAAACCCATTGTATATTACCATACACTTCCGCTGCTGTAAGCAAACTGTATTCAAAAATTGCTAGTATGTCGTGGCGTCGCGTGTTGGTAATGTGCACGGTGCATATCGGGTGTCGACACGTTGCGTCGGGTCGCGTTTTAATAATATGTTCCCGCCTTTACTACACTCCACTGACTCAGCGTAAATCATTATTAGTAACCACCACTGCATCAGCCAGTTCAAAAAGAGGAACACGAAGCCTGGTAGAAAATAGAATTGCTATGAAAAATATTGTTAATATGGAGAGCAAAAAGCTTTTCACTCACTCTCACTAAAGCATTATTTTCTTTGTTTTTTTTAGATTTTTATATAGCAATTAACAATTTAATTATAAAAAACCATTTAATTTCGCTATCTTATATTCAGGAAACAAGCCCCTCTTTTAAATATCTTCAAAGATGATCTTCAAATGACCGTCCTATTCTTTACAAAAAAAAATACCTTTTATTTTTTATACCTATATTCCACTGAACAGTACTGTCTTGCGAATATCATATAAAACGCAAAAAGAATCACTAAATAATGAGCTTTACTATTAGAAAACAAGTGAACTTGACAAATTAAGTATCAAAGGAAGTTTGCTATCACGTCGCTTTTGTATTGTAACTACACGTATTAGCATATACCAAAGGTCTCCCATTTTGTTAGACCTTCCATGTGTCTCAATTCTGTATCGGAATAAAGGCGCGTCTGTGGCTAAACTTAACTGGCCACCCGTTAGTAGTTGTTCGTTAGCGGAGATCGGCTTCCGGTTTCCTTATCAAGGAGCATCCGGTTCAGGAGCCGTTTTGTTTCTTTGAAAATGTACCGGATGCCGGCGCACAGTATACAGAGAACAAGAGGTAAATGCGTGTTCGTATTATTTGTGAAACGCTACGGGTCGTCCTATGTCAATGGAATTACAAAGCGCTTTCTTTTTATTATATCTTGGAAATTTCGTGTAGTTTGTTGCTTCGTTATAGCAGTAATCGATAGCATACAAAGCTATTGGAGTTAACAGAGGGATTATAGAGTTCCTCTATAGTTTAGTCAAGTTAAATTCAAAGTAAAACTAAAAACTACGAGCATTATTTTTATAACACATCACATCAGCATATACCCCACTGCAAGACACAGACCTTCCTTATAGAAAAAACACCTTACAGAGGATGTACCATAAGCTAACATACGAGCCTAGGTTGGCCTGGTGAGTGCCTTCTAAATCGTACCACGTTATTTACAATAACTAGTTATATATAATAAATAAGTACCTAGACAACCGACCGTTGCTGGATTATTGTTAAAATATTTTTAAATAACATAAAATAATAAAAGTTGCCTAGCAACTGTACCAAAAAAGTAAAATAAAAACAATATTTGTGTCAAATTGCTTTGTAACGAAAAATCTACTATACGGTCCGTCTGCAGTGCCGTGTTGTATTTGGTAGAGTAGAATAGCGCCAACCCTTTACATTTTAGGGTATCGTAAAAGGCAACTAATGATACTGAATATAAACACTATACAGATCCGGTAGATCACAAAATTGACAGCAGGGTTTTCCTAATTATAATCTTACCAATACATATCTCCCACCCACCTAACTAGTGTGGAGATTATGGCTAGAGATAGTGGACATCCATGAAACATACAAGTAAACTTATTGAAAAACCTCCAAATCATTCGAGCTTTTCCGAGATACAGGAAATAATTATATATACAAGAATTGCTCGCTTAAAATAATTAGATAGTATTTAAAGAACAATACCAAGTCCCAAATTAAGGTAGTAGTCTGGTAACTTGGGTTCAAAAAATCGAGTCGAAGAGCGGACAAAGTTGCGGAGAATGACGTCTATGAAGAGGATGAAGGCATATTATACGCTCCAGGCATAGACGATTAACGTAAGTATAAGTTTACTTATGAAAATTTGTTGTTGAACTTTAAACGCGTTTTTCTCAAAACATTGTTTTTCTGGTCGGCCCGGGTCCTAACTTTTTTTCTACTGAACCGATTGCTTTCAAATTTTAACAGGCTGTTCTACATACTTATAGTTCTCGTCGGTACTAACGAGATGTTTTTTCACCCCTAAATTTTTATTTTACAACCCTTTCTTTGCTAAAATAAAAGTACTTTTTTTTTCAAAGTCCGCCATTTTGTTATTTACCCTTGAAATTTAACTTCAGTAGTTCCGACCAGAATTACATGTCTATAGATTAAGAATAATCAATAATATTTGATTTCAGATAACATCAAGAGCCAAAATCAACCAGGCCACCCACGTGCATTTTTTTTGAGGTGCCAACTTCGAGTGACAATAATAATAGTAATAAACTATTAAATTTTTTCAATTGATTTTTTTTTTATATTTTCAATATGTAAATAAAAACACTCTAAATATTCAAGATAATTCATTTTTATGTTCCTATATAAAACCACCCTCCAAAGAAGTCTTGAAAATAGGCATAAGTTACCAGACCACTACCTTAAGCAGAGCTTGCAATGTGGACACTAAATATCAATTTATATTAAAAAGGCTCAATTTAGTAAGTTTTGGTGTAGAAGGTTATTTTCGAAGTTATTCATCCAAATTCAAAATTTTTTCACCAATTATTTAATGGACTGCTGCTGGTTATTTTATTTTACAGTTGGTGTTTATAACATTTCAAGATATCATTAAATTGCTTCTTAACTAAAATACCATATTCAGTGATACATTTAATTGTGTTAGTGAATTACTAATAGCAAAATATTTATTTCTCCTCACCAAAAATAAAAGGCTGCTACAATCAATAACAGATTGTCACAAATAATATAGGTTTGTATACGAGGAGCTGAATTAAATGTTTATTTATTTTGCTCGGTGTTAGTTGGTATTTGTTGTTAGAGTTATAAAATAGGCTTCAACGATTAGTTTCCAACAGTGTCCAACTTTGTATGTTACTTTTGTAGTAGAAAACCCACATTTTTTGTTTAAACTGTATAAAAATCACAATTTCACCCATTAAAATCAATACTATTTTCATTGATTTCGTAACTAAAATATTTTATGTTTTAAGATATAAAGTGTTTTAGACATTTAAAGAATATTTCGTATAACCCAAATTAAGACTGCCACAAGTCAAAAATAGGGATATTTAGTTTTAAATGCCAACTGATAGTATGATATGTGTTGAACATGGTGAAAAAGTGCCACAAGTCTAAAACGAATGTTTACAAAATAGAAGATACATATGGCACTCTAGGTTGAAAAAAATATTGAAAACTTAAAAATTTCAACTCCGGTTTTCTCAGTTTGACACTTTTGGACATGTGGCAGTCTTAATCTGGGTGTACGATTTATTTCTGAATCTTACGTAATTATGAAGGGACATTCAATTTGGTTTATATACATTGAAAATAAGAGCTTTTATGCTGATAACTGCCGAAATATTTTGCCTTAGCAATTAAATATTTTATACGTACGAAGGTATCACATGTTTAAAATAACCAGTTCATTTATTTATCTACTGATTATTAATTAACGTGAAATGGTATGATTATAGATAGTTGTTTCTTTTTTATATGCTTTTAAAAAATAACTTAAGTTGATAACTTAATGTGCTCCTATTTTCGAACAGTCTACATAAGAAAAGATTTTACATATTAGTGTAAAACTGAAAAGATAATTCAACAGAAACAAGATAATTCACTTCAATAGAAACAAGTTGATTATTTATAAATCAATTATATATGAGGATGTTAGCTTATGAATGTGTAAAATTTTTGTATAGGTGGCTTAGTGCCATTATGTAAAACTATAATAAAAAGCATTACATCTTACCATCTGACATATTTTCTCTTTAGGCGTCTAAGTCAAAAGCAAGTCAACTTTTGTTTCTCGTGTTGAATGTATTTATAAGTATCTATCAAAATCATTTTATATCAAATATCTTTATATAGAAAACTATACTCCGAAATTTCATATTGTTTGATCAAACTAAAGACTAATTGTTACCGTTTCACATAACCACTATGGTTACCAGAATAACGATCCGTTGAATTCATGTTTCATATTTCTATTTTTTATTGAATAAACTGTTTATCGAAACAATAAATAAACTTTAAAAAAAACTCGATATAAAAATAGATTTGGCAGAGCAAAAACTTCATATTGAAATTGGCAATTTCAATATTTGAAGTATTGAATTTTGATTTTTTTAACTATTACTGATATGTTATTTAATAAAAAACAATTTGTTTTTATAAATTTTGTCAATTATGCATGTTACAACATTCGACACTTAGCAAAGTGCAAGCAGGCGCCGACCCGATGCAGACCCGTGTCCAGCAACGTGATGTCGCGGCGGCGTACGTGACCCTTTCCGCTGACGGCGCGGTTTACGCCGTTGCCACATTATTTTTACCATATTTATCGTCCATTCTGATTCTAATATCGGTCAGGCATAGTTTGTATTTTATATTGTAATTTCAGTTTTAATTAAATATATTAAAATAATTTTGGTTTTTTTTGGAGCCTCCGGTTGTGACCTTCGTAATTGGCGCAGTCGGTAGGATACTCGAGGCATCTCAAAGTAGTTTGGATAGGGATTTTCTCACATCGAAATCCATATTCGCGAGTGATCGGTTGTCCGAGTATCCTGAAAACGAACCTGAAGTCCCGGCTGGAGGAAAATCAAGACATCGATTTATCCAGAGGTACCAGAATGCAGCTAATGTAAGTACACAAAAATCATTTCTGTGTTGCTTTCCTTTCTCCTTTAAGTAATATTAATTTGCAATCATTTTTTATCCAAGGCAAACTACCCCTAAAGGGCCTGTGCGTAGTAGGGAGGCCCGTAGATTAGATTTAGATGCGAATAGAGATTTTAGTGATTTAAATAATACATTTGAGACTATTTCGGGGTCATCGAAATCTTCTAGTCCAGGGCCGTTTCACAAAATGGCGGACGTAGATACTATCTTCAAGGCCTTACGCCTAGTCCCCGAATTCGATGGAAATCCACATATCTTGCCTAGATTTATTAATCTTTGTGATCAGATTGTCGATGAATATATTGAACAGAATCCGGGTAACGAATTAGCTAAGCTTTGTCTTATCAACGGAATTTTAAATAAAATCACTGGACCAGCCGCACGAATTATAAATTCGAACGGCATATCAGAGAATTGGGATTGCATTAAAACCGCACTAGTTAATAATTTTTCTGATCAAAGGGACGAGACCGCCCTTTATAATGACCTTATCTTAGCCACACAGGGTAACAGTTCGCCGCAGGAATTTTATGATCGTTGTGTAAACCTGTTCAGCACTATCATGACATATGTTAGACTCCACGAAAATATTCCGACTACTATCGAGGCGAAACGTACTTTGTACAAAAAGTTAACGATGCAGGCATTTGTTCGCGGGTTAAAGGAACCACTAGGATCGCGTATACGATGCATGCGTCCTGATAGTGTTGAAAAAGCGTTGGAATTTGTGCAGGAAGAACTGAATGTCATGTACCTTCAGAACCGCGTTGAACCAGCTGCTGATAAAAAGCAGCAATTATTACCGAAGCCTTTACCAATGCCTCCATTTACTATGCCTACATTTAAACCGTTCAATTTTCCTGCACAACCACCACCTAGAACTAACTGGCAGCCACCCCAATCTATGTGGAAACCTAATATGCAGCATATTCAACCAGCTCATTATAGACCCCCAGGGATGCCCACACGTACGCAACAAATATTTAGGGCACCCCCACCGAATTATAAAGCGTTCCAGAATCAATTCCAGATGCCACCTAGGAACGACTCCCAAAATCAAGGCCCTAAGCCTATGAGTGGTGTTAGCCACTATGTAGCTAAAGAAAGACCTTCATTTGGGCAGCCCTCTGGTCATGATTGGCGAAGGCATGGCAACCCTCCGCCATCTAATTACTTTAAGACAAGGGAAATGAACATCAATGAGATCGCGCCCTATAATGATTTTTACTACCCCGAATATTATAATTATAATGAGCCGGATGAATATTACTACAATGATTTTTATAATATTGAACCTTGCTATGTTACTAACGAGAATTATGAATATGATGGATGTAGCGACGTTCAAGTGAATAATTTAGATGATCCTGAACCTTCAACTAGTTCCGCTTCTGCTCCGGATTTTCGGCAGCGCAGGCAATCAGACAAGTCAAAATAGAAGTAAACTTACAGTGTCAAAGGCAGCTTCCCTATATACAGATATCTCAACCACCCTTGCGATTTTTAATTGACACAGGCGCGAACCAATCCTTTGTGAGCCCGGATGCTGTAGAAAAATTTTATAATGGTGTGCCCTTGAATTTCGATCCGTTTGAAGTCACCAATGTCCATGCTACGACCAGAGATAATTATTCTATAACTATTCCGTGTTTTCAGGAGTTTCAGGAATCAGAACCAACTAAATTATTCGTTTATAAATTTCATAAGTTTTTTGATGGGTTAATTGGGTTAGATTTATTAGAGAAATGGGAAGCTAGAATTGATCTTAAAGATAAGTTATTGATTACACGCAATTCTTCTAATCCAATTCATATGTATAATTCATGTAACGTTAACTTATACGAGGACGTCATACCAGCTAATTCTAAAAAGTTAGTTAGGCTACCTATCAATTTGAGTGACGGAGACGCGTTTGTCGATGAGCAAATAATATCTAATTGCGTCATTAATGAGTGTCTTACTACTGTAAAAAATAATCGCGGATTTATAGAAGTAACTAACCCTACCTCACATGATTTAATATTTAGTATGGACCGAGCAGTTTCCGCAGAATCTTATAATATAGAGTGCACTCGCACTAAACAACCTAGCCCACGTGCACAAGAAGTTCTTTCGCGATTGCGTACAGATCATCTTAACCCCGAGGAACGCGCTAATTTAGAAACTTTATGCGAAAAATATTCCGACGTATTTTATCTCGATGGCGAATGTTTAACGTTCACAAATAAGATCAAACACCGAATAAGAACTAACGACGAAATCCCGGTGTACACTAAAAGTTACCGTTACCCTTACGTACACCGAGACGAAGTTAGAGATCAGATCAGTAAGATGCTTAGTCAAGGTATTATTAGACCATCCGAATCTGCCTGGAGCTCGCCCATCTGGATAGTTCCAAAGAAAGCGGATGCTTCAGGAAAGACGAAATGGCGGTTAGTCGTAGATTTCCGTAAGGTTAACGAAAAAACTTACGATGATAAGTATCCAATACCCAATATCAACGATGTCCTTGACAAATTAGGGAACTGTCAATATTTCTCAACATTGGATCTTGCAAGTGGTTTCTATCAGGTAGAGATGGACCCAGTAGATATTCCAAAAACAGCATTTAATGTAGAGAACGGGCATTATGAATTTTTGCGTATGCCGATGGGATTAAAAAATTCGCCATCAACCTTTCAACGGGTGATGGACAACGTTCTTAAAGACCTTCAGAACGTTGTATGCCTAGTTTATTTAGATGATATTATAGTATTCAGCACATCGCTCCAGGAACACATGATAAACCTTGAAAAAGTGTTCATAAAACTCAGAGAATCAAATTTTAAAGTCCAGATGGACAAATCTGAATTCTTAAAGTTAGAAACCGCTTATCTTGGCCATGTCATTACTAAAGAAGGTATAAAGCCTAATCCCGATAAGATCTTAGCCATTCAGAAATACCCATTGCCCAGAACACCAAAAGAAATAAAACAGTTCCTTGGTCTTGTCGGATACTATAGAAAATTCATCCCTGATTTTGCTAGGCTAACCAAACCGCTTACACAGTGTCTAAAAAAGGGTAAGAAGGTCGTAACTAACTCCGAGTATATAGATTGTTTCGAAAAATGTAAACACTTATTGACTAATGATCCAATTTTGCAATATCCGGACTTTACGAAAGACTTTATCTTAACCACAGATGCCTCTAACGTAGCAATAGGTGCCATACTATCTCAAGGTACCATAGGAGCAGATAAACCGGTATGTTATGCATCTCGAACTCTTAATGAGAGCGAGATGAACTACAGTACGATCGAGAAAGAACTCCTTGCTATCGTTTGGGCAACTAAGTATTTTAGACCGTACTTATTTGGGAGAAAGTTTAGAATAGTAACGGATCATAAGCCACTCCAGTGGGTTATGAACCTTAAAGAGCCTAATTCGCGACTAACTAGGTGGAAACTTAAATTATCCGAATATGATTTTACAGTTATCTATAAAAAAGGCAAATCCAACACGAACGCTGATGCCCTTTCACGCGTGGAGATACATAATGAAGAAACCGATTCCATGATAGTTAATGCGTCCGAGCGCCCTCCATCTGTAACAGATTCGTCTACGGCTACTGCTCACACTAGCAATGAGAACCCCATTTTAGAAATCCCAATAGTTTCCGAGCCGCTAAATAAATACCACAGGCAAATCGTTATAACTGTAGTTGGCGATATAAAGAAACGCCCTACAGCATCCAAGCCCTTTGAAACTCACACACGAACCGCAGTTCAAGTATCGCAATGTAATTTAGAAGAAGACGTAGTGAACCTAATTAAAGAATACGTCAACCCTAAAGTAAAGACCGCGTTACTTATAAATCCACCCTTATCCATGTATGATATAATTCCTATTATTCAAGATAAATTTAAGAGCTCAGCAATGAATTTAGTTTTGGCCAAGGCTGAAGTCGAAAACGTTAAGGAATATCTCAGGCAGCAGGAAATAATCAAACACTACCACGAGGGTAAAACAAACCATCGTGGTATTAGTGAATGTTATCTGTCCCTATCGAGTCGTTATTATTGGCCTAAGATGAAAGATCACATAACTAAATTTATAAACGACTGTACGATCTGTGGTCAGGCTAAATACGACCGTAAACCTATAAAACCACAGTTCAATATCGTTCCCCCCGCTACTAAGCCCTTTGAAATAGTACATACTGACTTACTGACCATACAAAATGAAAAGTACTTAACTTTAGTTGACGTATTCTCGAAATATGCTCAGGCTTATCATATTCGCGATGGTACAGCTATCAGCATCCTACAAGCACTCTTAAAATTTTGCACTCACCATGGGTTACCTTTAACTATAGTTTCCGATAATGGTACAGAGTTTACCAACCAGTTGTTTAATGAGTTTGTTAACCTACACAAGATAAATCATCATAGGACATTACCTCACTCACCCAACGACAATGGAATCGTAGAGAGGTTCCATTCCACCCTTCTAGAACATCTACGCATCTTAAAGTTAACTCACAAAAATGAAGATGTAAATAATCTTGTCTCCTATGCTATCCTTGCTTACAATAGTTCTGTCCATAGTTTCACCAAGTGCAGGCCATACGATATCATTACCGGACACCTTGACCCCCGCGACCCGTTTGACATCGATTTAAATAAGCATTTACTGCAGCAATATATAGAAAATCATAGAGAACGCATGAAATTAGTTTACGATTCAATTAACGAAAATAGCCTAGCAACGCGTACTAACCTTACTGAAAACCGTAATAAAAATCGCGATCCAGAGATAGATTATGAGCCCGAACAACGAATATTTGTTTCTAACCCCTCAGCGAGCCGTCAAAAGTTGGCCCCTAGGTACAGTCAGGACACAGTCCTTGCGAACCTTCCTATACACATATATACGTCGCGGAAGCGAGGTCCCGTTGCTAAAAGTCGTCTTAAAAGAATACCTAAAAGTGCCCAATTGTTGCAGGGTGCTACTGGTCCTGACTGCTCCTTTGGTAGCGTCCCAAGGGACCAATCAGGAGATAACACTTGAGAGTCTTGCCGAAGGTCCCGGATTACTACCGTTTCGTTTAGGCGAAACAAGGCTCATAACCCACTACCATGCCTTTCTACAATTTATTGATCTTAAGGATATTGAACAAAAAATTAGGTTATTACAGGATCAATTAATAGATTTTCAGCTTAGGGTACGCAATGATACTTATATGCTTTATGAGTTACAAATAGAATATCTTACCAATAAGTTAGCCATAGTTACCGAACATTTAGACACATTAAAACCTAGACGTATAAAGCGAGGTCTCGTAGATGGATTAGGATCGTTTATAAAAAGTGTTACCGGCAATTTGGATCACGCGGATGCTGTAAGGTATGATAATGCAATCAAAATTCTGCAAAATAATGATGATCAACTCACTCAGCAGTTTAATAATCACATTAGCCTGAGTAAAGAGTGGATGGTCCAACATTCCAATATAATCACTAAACTTGTTAATAATCAAGCAAAGCTAAATGAAACCTTGGAATTAATACTTGACCGCGAAGCTTACAAAGAATCTAGTCTTATAAAATATGCGAAATTTGCCCAGCATCTTAGTATTACCACTGAAAACGTAGATGAAGTATTGAGTGAAATAATTAGGATAGAAAACATGTTAGCTTTTATACACACTTCAAGTCCGCATCATTCTATGATAAGTATAGATATATTAGATCGCATGATTTTAAAATTAATTAATATTTACGGCAAAGATCAAGTTTTAGAATTAGAGCTTAGAGAATACTATGATCTTATTAAGCCAGGTTATTATTATTCAGGAAGTCGAGTTGTAATAGTTTTTAAATTACCTTTATTTTCGCATAATAGTTTTGAATTATATAGGCTATGTATAGCTCCCAACAAGCACAGGCAGGCCCTTATCCCTCCTTATCCTTTAATAGCAACGAACAGGAAAGGTTATGTGTATATAGAGGCAGAATGCCCGAAGTACAATAACTGGTACCTCTGTGAGAAGACACACCACCAACTACAACAAGGAGCGGATTGCATACAGCATCTCATCATGGACCAGCATGTCGATAGATCTTGTGACGTCGTCACCATCACGCTATCTAAAACAGCTATGGAGGAGTTGGACGAGAAACATTACATCATCTCGTTTCCTAACGTCACGAGAATACACACCGTTTGCGGCAGGGAAGATTATAATCAACTGAGTGGCAGTTACCTCGTCACTGTACCAGTAAACTGTTTCCTTTTTACACCAGAGTTTACGATAACTAACACCAACGATCAAGTTGAAGGTCGGCCACTGAAGATAACCAGACTCCCGAATGATACTACAAACCTACGAGATGAAACAGCCCATGTGAATCTCAAATCCATAGATCTCCGAAGATTGCATGAAGTTCAAACAAAAGTGATAACACAACCTGCTCTACAGATGAAGGCCATCCCAGATTCTCCAAATTACTTGTATCATACTACTATCCCGATTTACAGCATTATATTACTAAGTGTATCAGCACTCATCATTATCGTCGTCTTCCGCCATTTTGCCAATACCAGACCCCTAGCATCTGCAGCATCTCATCTGCAACATTCATCTCCCGAAGAAAAGATTTACGAAATACCCGAAAAGTCAAGAAGACAAAAACCCGACTCAGCAATATTTTATCACCTCAAAGCTCAAAAATAATTGCTGATCTGAGGGGGGAGGTGTTACAACATTCGACACTTAGCAAAGTGCAAGCAGGCGCCGACCCGATGCAGACCCGTGTCCAGCAACGTGATGTCGCGGCGGCGTACGTGACCCTTTCCGCTGACGGCGCGGTTTACGCCGTTGCCACATTATTTTTACCATATTTATCGTCCATTCTGATTCTAATATCGGTCAGGCATAGTTTGTATTTTATATTGTAATTTCAGTTTTAATTAAATATATTAAAATAATTTTGGTTTTTTTTGGAGCCTCCGGTTGTGACCTTCGTAATTTGCATGCAAGAATGAGTACAAACAACGACTAATGCACATGGAAAATTATATTTTCGATGTACTGTTACTTTAGTGAAAAAAGTTGATATGACAACTATTTTATTTTTACAAAATTAAAGTTACGTGATACAATATTATTGGAAACAATCAATCAATCAATCTAACACTATTTTCTATCTACCGATACTCAAACTCTAAATAATGTTATATTCCATACATAAATAATAATTCATAAATAATTTTGCATGCTAACTGCGCCTTTTTGTTATTTTTATAAAATCGCGATATGATCTTCCGTGCTATACAATTCAGTTCATAGATCCATTCAATTCAGAAAAGTAGGCATCCTTTTGTTGTCACACATAAGAAATACTTAACAGTAAAAATTCGATAAAAATATTATTTTCTTGTTGACTACTCACTATTAGATATTCTATTAGATCTATGTATTAAAAAGAAATATGACACAAATTAGCAAGCGCTGACGCGAAATACTAAACGTCCATTGAGATGCGATTATACATACTATACAAGGGTCAGGAGGGGCAGGATAACAGGCAAGAACTACTTAAGTTGCTATCTTTTAATGAGCCCAATGAACAAGAAATATTTTTTTTTACTGGTTTGTAGAAAAAAAATCATAAACATAATATATTGCTGTTAAAATTAGATTTTCTAAATGGAATAATAAAAATAAATAAAACTTCATCATATGATTACATATACAAATACAATTTGTTTTTCTAAAAAACAAGTAACAAGAATGCTATGAATTGTTATCCCCTTTTAAGCTCATAGGCCTGCGTCAGGAGACTCCACTCTTCCATAAAAGCGAGCATTTTACACTTATTCAGGTTTGTATTAGAAACATTCTTTATAATTAAATATTTTTAACATATTTTATAGAACGACTAAATAAGTGTGGTATAGTTTATGTCTGTGTTTGGGTGTGTGCGCGTGTCTGCTGGCATGCCTAGTTGTGTGTGTGTGTGTGTGTGTGTGTGTGTGAGTGTGTATGTGTATGTGTGGAATGATACCTACATTAATTTTTGTAATAACCTATGTTATTATATTAAGCAAAGCCTCAGTTTGATTATAATCTTTACTTTTAAGCCAGTTACTAATTATTATTTTGCAGTCAATGTATAATTTATTAAAAATATTAAATTCTTTATTTATTTTATTATATAAAAATGAAGATCTAACATAATATTGTCTTTATGCGAAACTAGTCTTAGTTCTTGGTACATTTGCTAGTTTATCTATTCGTCTGCGTGTTTGAACTAAATGATTATATTCTATGGATTTATGTTTTCTTAGTACACAATTTAGTATATATAATTGTCTGATCGAAAGAAGGTCGCATTCTTTGTATAATGATACCGTTGAAAACATCTTATTTTTAAAATACATTATCTTTAGCAGCGATCTTTGAGCCCTTTCTAGATCAAGAAGATATGTCTTGACGACACTTCCCCATGCCAAAATGCAATATATTAAAACCGATTGTACAAGGGATATGTAAATACAATTTAAAAGATTGTTTGAGGAGTTCTTACTTTGTGTATTGCTGTTTCTGGGTATTCATTATCATTAGTCTCCCTACTGCTGGGGCACTGGCCTACCCTATGGATGAAAAGACCGTAGGGAAAGTGGAACATAACCCAGCATACGGGCCCAGTGCAATAATTGGTGAGTGTTAACGAGAGTGGCAAACAGGACTAACAACGGCTTAACGTGCCTTAAAAAGCAAGGTGATCGAGACAATATTAAGATACATCTTTATATCTATAACTAGCTGACCCGGCCACACGTTGCCATGGAACAGTTATTATAATTTGCAATATATTTTTTATTAAAAATCAGCAATAGCCCGCACGTGCTTTCTGAGCCCGCGCGATAGGCAGCCTTTGTGATATTGATTCGTTGGTGGGAAAAGTGGTGGGAGGCGCCCGACGTGACGGCACAGTGGTGGCATGCGCGTGAGCTGCGCGCGGTACTGGACAGCACTTGGACATTGAAACATTACTTTATTTTTCTAAAATAAAATAATTTGTCTAAAATAAAAGTAGCCGAAGTTACTTCTTCTTACATCAGCTACCTGCTAGTAAAAGTCCCGTCAAAATCGGTCCAACGATTTCAGAGATTAGCCGGAACAAACAGACACTCAAAAATTGTAAAAAATGTTATTTTGGTGTATTTACCGTATATATATATGCATATGCATGTAGTAAACACGGCTATTGCAATATTACAAACATACACTCCAATTTTATTCATATGTATAGATATAGTTAGATCTTAATAACTTGAACACAATGTTTCTAAGCACGTATTTAATATAGTATATTCCTTTGGATAGACTGGTTCTTTGTTGTATTGCATCTATTGCGCTTATACTATAAATTAATATCGTTGCTGCAACTGACAGTTTGCAATATTCCTCAACGTCAGAACACTAGCATTACCGATATAATAAATAGCTTTACCAATACGCTGTTCCGATTAGGTTTAGCTGACCAACTGTTCGTGAATATCGTCGTATGTTTCCTATATTATATAATTTCATTAACAGGTTTTGTTTCAGAGGCTTTCATTATTTGTATTACTTAAAATGGACAAAGAAAATAACTTAATTAATTATTCCAAACTGAGTGCTGCTTTTAATGTTTAGCTTGAATTGTGTAAAATTTTTCAAAGTGAGTTATCAAACAAAATGGGCTTTTCCTAATGGTATAAATACGAAAGCGTTTTTTGGTTTGTATACTGCATCCGTCGTACTTCAACGCTTATATTTTGATTTTTAAGTGACTTTCTTGGGATAGC
This sequence comes from Calamotropha paludella, assembly GCA_927399485.1. Classification (NCBI taxonomy): domain Eukaryota; kingdom Metazoa; phylum Arthropoda; class Insecta; order Lepidoptera; family Crambidae; genus Calamotropha; species Calamotropha paludella. Next base: position 10,696,513 of record OV656815.1, on the reverse strand, counting down.
TAACTTATATGTTAGACTCTTGGAAAAATTACATAATTTATTACTATTTTAGACATATAATACTTTAGAAAGATAAAAGAAGCTAGAAATGAAATCCATTAAATTATTATATCCACGTTGAAATCATCATATTCTTAGGTAATGGCATTAAGTCGATAAACTTAATTACAGTAGACTTCTAAAACAACACAAAAAATATAAGCTGGGTAGCAGGATCAATTAGATATTGACGTAGACATTCATTACGACAGCAGTTCTCAGAATATATTCTGTAAGAAAGCAAAACTAAAAAAGTTTAAAATTATAAACACTTTACGAAAAACTTTATTGATATATAATCATGTTTTTTTTATAATTCCTGGTTTTATTCGCTTGCTGAAACCTGAACACAATAATTTCTTTTGATAAAAACTAATTATCGAAGTAGTTTGCTACAAAACTGATGAAAACATTCGTAATCACAATAATCAATAGCAAAGTATTTTCTTACAATCATTTCATCGTTCACTTAGACACACTTCTTGTAATATAATTTACTTGGGCGAGAGTAGTTCAACTTTTCTAATGAGTCCGTTCGTAAGTTTCGAGTTACTGTGCGTCTTCTAAGTAATATCTAATGAACTGCCGGAAGTTGAATTGAATCCCTCAGTTTACTTTTAGATTCAACAAATATTTGTCCCTTTTGCATTCTGATTTTAACGACGATTGATTTCCATTTACAACATATAGGTACATTTCTATCTTTTGCTAAGGCCTTTAAATCCTATTTTCCCTACTTCTCTATATCGTTCTTAGAAAGCAAATACTGGAAACTCTATTATAATTACACAACACCTGAAAAGGCTTTTCATGTTCCCTTCCTATTGGTATTAATGCTTTTAAAAATTCTAAAGTTCAGAATCGTGGAAGGAGTCTCTCAAGTGTCTGGTGAAGGGGTGTGTGCCTGTTAAATAATTAAACCGTGCACCTACAGAGTGAGGATTCGCGGTACATTTCTCTTGTCATGCTAATGGATATGGCGAGGTTCATTAGGCACCTATTTAGAGTCTAAGTGTTTTGAGGTTTGCCTTGGATAGCTTTGTATTATTAGATGCACTTTGACTGACAATTGTTGTCCTTTTTAAGTGCAAACAACTATTGCATTTTTCGTAAAGACACAAACATAGATGGTTACACCGGAAAATTAACTATCCTTATGCATGCATTTGGAATTGTTCCTCTGTACACTAGAATAAGTAAGCCCGGCTAGAACTTTATGATTATGCTACGCTTAATGATTGTCCAAACACTATGATATCTTAAATATATTTATTTTGATTTTACAAATACTATATTCACATATATAAACATTTTAAATATACTTACGATATTTAAAAGCGACAGGAAGACTTCGATCGAAAAAAACACAGTGACAGGATTGACCCCGGCAGCTAACGTCTGCCTTTTTTCAGTGCCACATTTCTATTGGCTGTCCACTAGTGATAGCGGTACACTATCACAGATATATACGTTTATATTCGACTTCTATATAACTAAGGGTGGGAAATTGTGATGCGACATGCGAATGGACAACGTACGGAATCCAAATGAGGGTGATATCTGTTCCAGACGTGATTCCTTGCTTTCGTTTGCAAATGCAATATTGCAATGCTAGTTTATGATTCAAAATTTGTATGATTTACGGGAAGATAAATCTGGTTTAGATACAAAAATATTCTTTAAGGAATTTATTTTTTTAGCTTATATTGAGATATAAATTAACAGTTTCAGTTTTAGAAATTAAAATTTAAAGCAACGTGACTACATATTTATACAACTAAAGCAACAACAAATAAAAGCTGCTTGTATTCAACAATATACAAAAAGTACCATTTGGTTTAACACTGTGTTATGACAATCGCCATGATTGTACTAAGAAATTACTTTTTTATTCATTTCCATTGTTAATCTGAACAAAATAACTTTATTATTTTAATTTGTATAGTTTATATTCTCGAAATATTGAATTGATAGAAAACAAGTCCAACGTAGAAATTAAATTAGCAAACATATCAATTCTATAAGACTATTTCGTTTACTTGTACTTACGATGTAAAACAGTATGAATTTTTTAAAGATAGGAAACACACACAAAAGGAAAAATTATTTATAAACGAGCTTTAACCATAAACGATTTTTCTTGTACTGTAAAATTAAAATATCGAGGCAGTAAAACTTTAAATCAATCCGCATTCAGTACCAGTCTTTACACTTTCTTTTTTTTACGTCTGAGTAAAATTCCATGTTAAGGCACGAATCGGAAAGAACCATCTAGAAATTCGGAGCGCAGAAAATCGAGCCACACTAAAGCATTTTCCAATAACAAGAACAATTGGCATACTGCAATATTAAACAAAGAAATTCATGTTCACGACAATTCTTAATATTCTCATAATGTCTTCACAAAGCTATTGAAGTACAACTAAAAATAGCCTCAATACAAGAATGGCCATTATACTGGACTTATCGAAAAAGTTTTACCACTGTTAGACCGATATTAATGTAGACGCGTACATTTATACGATATAAGATGAGAACAAAGGCACAAGTTCAGTAAAGCCAGGCGAATTCTCTGATTTAAAAAGTTTTTGTATTTAATCTGGACCCTGCTGTTGCTTGTAGGAACATCTTTTGCGAAACGGAAATTGGACAGAATTTTGACTTATTGTTAGTGAAATTCCTATCTCTTACATACACTTTGATAGCGCTCTTCTTCGTGAATAAAAGGCCTTCAGTTGAGAGAATTGGTAATTAACACAGTTAATTAGCTAATCTTCAAACGATCTTCAAACATGCGTAATAATATCTGTTATCCCAAATAATTAACAAGAGAAAATTATTAACTAGTCTAAAGTTATCACTGGTAATCAACCTATTTTGTAAAGTAGTAATAAAACCAGGAACAAACAAACAAAATGAATATTCCTGTATCGCAGCATGCAACTTAACGTTTTGATAAAATTTGGAATAGCGCTAAAAAGCTGGCAGTCGAGTCTAAGTGCTGAGTGCTCAGGTGTGGAAGGACTGTGTGATCCAAATGATATTGCGAATCTATTTAAAAACTACTTTAAATTTGAGTCAGTGTCTTACCTATATCTGTACGACTCGATGCTGAGACAGTCATGTCTATCAGTATAAATGCCATAGGTAAAAGGTTAGTTATCAGATATAAAAACGAGGCAAGTCTTCGGGCCGCGGTATTTGAAATATGCGGAACCAAACATAAACCGAGTTCTAGCTATATTGTTTACATTTTGTATGGGAAAGTCATATATGCCAGCGGTTCTGATGAGAACTATAGTTATCCGTTTGCTTAACAATCGGACCAGTAATACGGCTAACAGATCCACATACAGACTAATTTCAATTGCACCATTCATTGCTTAGAATACTAGATGTTCATCTGAATAGACGTATACAGTTGCATAATCTTCATTTCGGATCAGGGAGGATCTATAAACAGAAAGTGCTATTTTATAACTTAATTATACTATACTGTTGATTACTATATCAAAAGAGAAACACCGCCTGTATGCCTTTTTCTTAGACTTATTCTATGCATATCTCCTGAAGTAATTCCTATATTTTCACGTTGTATAGTAAGTAGCAGAGCGAAGTATGATAGGCGAACAACTGTGGGCTCACCTGCGGGGTGGATTGACCTCGCCCTGATTATTTAATTTATATGTGAACTTATTAATCGAGTGCTGTCGACATGAATGTTGGATGTCACGTTGATAATATGTGTTATAATTCTAGTTAGCCGATAACATGGTTTGAGAAAACCGTTTGGCTGCTAAAGGGACATGGCTGGAGGTACCAAAGAGTTTCTGTTGTTTAAAGGTAAGGAATCTGTCTGTATATCAACCCTTCAATGTACTCGTACCTCTGAGGCGTATTGCTCAGTTTAGGCACCTTGATTATATTGTTCCTGAGGATTTAAAAAATAGCGATACGAAGTAATATGTTGGCTCGTAGATTCATGAGGTGTACAGCGACACTGTTTGGTGCGTACTGTTAAAGTTTCTACATATGTTGTTTATGAACTAAATTTGCCCTAAAGTCGTATAAAGCCCTATGAATCCAGCGTAAGAACATCGTCAGTGCCTTATTGCGGCTTTCTTGTTTTTGTGGTTCTTCGTGTATGTTAGCAATTGCGTAGGTTGATGGCTTTTTTGCCATCATGCGGAAAAAGTCATCGTCGCTAGTGAGCAGAGTTATTGAAAGTGGCAACACAATCTTGAAGATGATAGCTGACAGGATGGACGCAGTAGTCTTCCGAAGGTTCACTGAATTGCTTGTTCTGCGTGCAAGTCGGTGAGTCTTCAAGATGAGATGTGGTTTCATTATTTTTTTCTCACATGGTTGCTAGGACAATTGTTACTAACATATTCCACTTTGTTTTAATTTATTGAATGAACTTTCAATTAAATGTATTTTTAATTATGAGTTATAATGGGTTGGAATATTTATTTTATTTTGCAATATATTGTGTAAATATTGTTTCGAAAATTAATTTACGTATACATTTAATTTTCGTGATTGTACCTACCTATTTCGTTAAATTGTTTTCAAGCTGAAAAAACTCTGAAACCAATCCAAACTAAGGCGTAAACCTCATCACAATATATTTTTAATGACTTACTTCATTTTATCCGCGTAAAATTTGTTTTTTTAACTACCGTTTAACAATATAAACAAAAAAAATAATAAATCTTGTCTAAAAACTTCAATCAGTATTGCTATACCTAAATCCATTAGATAAAATAATAAAGTTACTCTTTTCATATAATCTAGTAAGAATGTTGTTAATTTTCAGCTAGTTTGACTAGAGATGTTTTGAATATACCGTTTAACTTTTTAGCCATAATGCTATAATACAAATTATTGTATTACTGTATTATTCTATTTGATTGTAATAGTCGCTTTAAGTAGAAATAATTTTTTAGTTACCCATGTTTTATGAAATAATACTTTTTAACGAAGTCTTTCCATGCCATAAGTATTTCATTTTTCTCCCCTTCAGAATTGCAGCGTAATTGATTTATCTTGTGGCACAATAACTATGTAAAACTATTTTCTAGTATAAAGCTTCTCTAGCTCTAGTTTTTAGTAAAGGCTTTGAAATAAAATACGTCTTGAAACAATGTAAATTAAAGTACTTTAATCTAAAATATATTCCTTTTTTCTAAATTTTCAAAGGACTTTTATCAAACGAGATAATGTCGGTCCTATCGTATCGTGAACATACTAAAAAGACTTAATATACATTGGTATAACAGTTGATTGATTGACAACAGAATCTATGAACATTCATTTTATATTTCACTTTGGTTTTTAAACTTAAATTTTATGATAATTTTACCTCTGACGAGACTCGAAAATACAGAAAACAAAAGGCTATAATAAATACGATTTTAAATAACAATTTATTTACCTACTCTTTATACATTTATAATATTTACCCCTACAAATTCTTAGAAGTTTCAACTTCATTCCTCAGATGGCTATAAAGACAAAGTGCTTTCCTTACTGCAAAAGAAAACGCTTCTTGAAACGGAACACTATTGATGTGCTGTAAGTCAGCTAGCTTTTAGCAGAATGCTAAAAGCCTCCGGCGTAACCACTCTTGCTGCATACCAGTATTACATTGCCTCGTCTCTATTGGACCATTTACTTCAGTTGACTTATACAGAATGCATACTGTAACAACGAGTAACAGGTGTCCGATTCATCAGTTTCTCTCTATATTAGCTGATACTATCCTCTCGACTGTTATTATTAACCCTAGATAGCTAACGTTCGGGCATACCCTGTTTAAGCTAATCATCCGTCGAAACGACGGGTATGTAAAAAAATATTTTTTTCTCCATAAATATAAATATAAACTTATTAATTGTTTTAGAGTTAATAAAAATACATTTTTTGAATTGGTTTTTAATATTTTGTTTATACATTTTAGTAAATTTAAGTATCTTAACTTTAAATCAACTGAGATCACCTAAAAAATAACAATTTATTATCACTATAAACTTAGGCATGCAAAATCAACTAGAAAAATATATATTTCTATTTATTTTGTTTTATCAGACTTAAAGACATAATAACCTATTACTATAACATAAAATATATTATATATCTTTAGCACATGTAACACAAAAATCAATTTTATGTTCACCACAAATCGATACTTTACATTTAGAACAAACACTTTTTGTCATACGCTTTTTTTTGTAAAGGCACTTCCCGCACGTCTTCCTCTTGCGATTTTCTCCTGCTGAGATAGCAGAAGACTCTTCTCCATGTTCTGATGATGCACTTGATGTCTGCTGACCTTGACTAGTGGACGTATGCACTAAAAGAACGTTCCTGATTTTATCTTCCACTTGCACTGGCATCGTAGTTTTTGTCAGTCTTGTTTTCAACCAAGGCTCTGCTAGTTGAAAATATAGTGTTTTCATAAAGTTTCTACGTGGAACTACCTTTTGCCCGGCCGTGGACAAATTATGACACTGTATAATGTAGCTATTGATGCAAGCAATATTTATCATTCCATAAAAAAACACACATTGGCCATCTACTGGTTTTTCGGCTACTTGACATGTTAGAGCACATCTGGTCGAAAGTATCCACACCTCCCTTAGTTATATATCATCATCATTTAACGAAGACATTGTAAAAATCTCTAACAAACACAATCTTAGGTTAAAAATATAAACACACACTCAAACAAAAAAACGACGTTAAAGCTAACCATCCGTCGAAACGACGGGCAAAACTCAAGTACCTCAATAACTATAACACTTACCTGCCCGTCGCATGCGCCACTCCATAGACCTCACTGGCGACTGAGTTGGTTAGGAAAGATAAAAAGTTCGGGTGCACCGTTAAAAAGAGACAGCGATATTTCTGTGCCATGCCCGTCGATTCGACGGAGGTTAGCTATCTAGGGTTAATAAAATTATATAATTATAGGAACTAAAGTTTGAAACTAAGAATATAAGAATCATATAATTTTGGTCGGTATTTTGCTTGAATAAGTATAGTTTATATTTTTCATTCGTTTCCCTCGGGAAAAAGTATTTATTTAACATCAACATCTAAGTTAAATCAAAATCCGTGAAATCATTATTAACTGATATGTAACAAACAGATAGACTTTAAACGCCCGTGTATTTAACGATAACAAGTATTACGTTTTGTAAAATTCAGTAGTACCTACAAATAGGCCTTAACTTATGAAATTTCCGAAATTTTGTCTTATAAAGCTTAGCTGCTGTAAATCAATATTAATTTCAATTTGTGTAGTTAATATGACATCCAGATCATATTTTTATAGAATATCTGCAAACAAAATAGAGTTATTTAAAATTGATTGATATTAAAAATCCCATTTATCCATGGTTTCAGCTTCAGTTAATTTGTAAATTTTGAAATACACACTTTTTTTCTTTGTCATCTTTTGCTTTACGTGCCAAGATAACAAACAATAAAACACATTCAATTTCATGTATAATCAATGAAAAATATGTAATCAAGAAAAACAAACTTTTCAGAATATAATTATTTATACAAATCAACGATTTCATAGATAACCATTTAATTTGTCTACGAATCTTGGTACCACATCTGGTAAAAGTATGATGGCTAATATAAAGAACCCAAGTAAGACTTGACTAAAACGTAAAAAGTGGCCACGATTGCAGCGGTTGTATAGTTGTATACCTTGTACTCTCTTGTTTTAACATGCTACTAAAAGGGATGCAGGTAAGTAATTGGAACACGGATTTTTCGTATTTTGGATCCATATATGATAAGTAACTTAAAAACCTAGTTTGTAAACCTTATGAATGTTCTTATGAAAAATGTGAATTCATAGCAGAATTGCATAAAATGAAATATTTTATTTAAGCACTGCAAAAGCTTTTAAAATATTAGGTTGACGAACTTTAATACGTAACACAAAATACTGTCAACGACAGGTTACCTGCCCCGTAAAACCAATTATATTCTCTGCTTATTTATAAAAGAATGTCTAAAATATAAAGTTCGTTATTCATCAAGCAATACTTAAGTTTGTAGAAGATGAGCACAATTAATGAAGAAAAGAAATGTTCTAGCCACATAGATAGAAGAGCCTGGTAAGTTAATAACTGTAAGATAGCACTAGCTATTAGCTAGTAGCTACAACCATAAACCCTACGCAATCTATGGTGACCCGACATGATCAAAATAGATACGACTATAGATACGATACGATAGAATCAACTTTCTAGCGCAATCACATTATTTGGTGCTTCACATTATGTATTGTCTCACTTTGCCCAGCAAATAATGTGCTATCAAAAATTTAGATATTTTTCTGTTTATAGCATTAGATATTACACAATGCGATAACTATTTATATACATAAAAAATCATAAAAAAACTGTTTCTGAGTGTTTTTGCAACAGCTTTTCGTAAATGTTAACACAACTAGGGTCAATTCAAATTTAACCTCCGTTACTTCTACTTATAGTTGAAACTAAATAGGTGATTATGGTTGAAACTAAATAAACAGAAGCAACAATACCAAAAGTCGGAAGTGTCTTTAATTTGTCATAATACCTTCTACAGCGAATCGAATATAGCTATTGGATTATGAATGTTTTTAGATGATCATTACTATCACTAATTGCTTCCGCAGATGTTCATCAATGTGCTGCCATACGTCATACTGTCTCCGTCTTGGCTGAGATTGATGACGTCATTCGTTAATAGAGCTTCATTAGCACCCATAATTAATACAAGCCAGGAACCTTAATTGCACGCTTTGAAAATAGAGCCTTGAGTTATAAAAATAAAGCTGCGGTAATTAGGAACACGCCAATTTGTGCCAATAAATGATGTTTACATATCCATCAATTACGATGACGAAGTTACTATTTTATGTAACGACTAGCTGTTGCCCGCGACTTCGTCCGCGTGTATTTGATTTTATCACGCGGTTAACTGATATACAGCAAAAAATAAATAAAACAAAAATACAAAGTTTGGATTAATGCGTAAATTGTAGATAAAAAGGAAATGTGAACAATTGGATACAGATAATTATTTTCCAACTTAACCTGGCCGGTGATTGAATCCGGATCCCTGCAGGCCAAAGGCACTTGCGGTACCATAAATGACCACTGTGCCACAGAGGTCGTTTGATCGAGACAATCAGCAAAAATAAAAGCGGCCAAGTGCGCGTTGGACTCGCGCACATAGGGTTCCGTACCATATGAGCTAGTACCTTATAATGCCTCTTAATAGACAACGTTCGATGTGGTTTGGTTCGGAACATAAACAAACAGTTTGTTTGGTTGACTTACACTGGAGAAAGCGACATAGAGCTGATCGTGTGAGAAACAGCCGACGCTGAGGTCCGTGCCGGCAACACGTAGCGTCTGCCCTTGGGCTTTGTTTATAGCCATTGCATAACCCAAACTCACCGGGAACTGCACACGTTTGAAATGGAATGGGTAATTATTGGGAATCAGTGGAATTCGTGGTTATACCAAACTCTTTCACTGACGCCACATCCCGCCAAAATCTCCGCTTTTATTATTTTACGCTGCAGAGAAGTAACTTTCAGTCTTGCCCCGTTGCATAATTTTAGAAGACTTCAATTTCTCAACAAAATAATTAGGACGCCCGTTTTTAAATTAATCTAGTGTGCTGTAGGTCCAGGAGCGCTCAAAGGATTAAGAAATTCAACGGGATAATTGCTTGCTATCTCTTTCTATTATATTCTACTTAAATATACACACCTTTCTCTAGATCTATCCATTTACATGCAGCATATTCACTCCTTTTTTTTTTGGAATATGTAAGCAGATTATAGTGCGTGTTACGTCATAGCTCTTCGTTATAACAATGGGTATTATATAATTAATAGTTAGTATACAATAGATCACAATCTGTATCTGTATTTTAATAATTGACAAACAAGGAAGTATAAAAAGATTCAATGCACCCCACATTACATTGCGAAAAATATCTTTTATAAGGTAACACCGCCAATGCGGAACGATTAAAATTTTACGTATTTTAGTAACAAATGATATAAAAAATTCTTATTCAAAAATGCTTTTATTCTGTGAAACAATACCTTGAAAAACACCGTATAAGTCATAAATCATATTATAAAATGTTAATGTATAATTTTAAATTTTCATTTAATTACCTAATCTTAAATATTAAATTTATTTTAAATATTTTTATTCATTAGTCATATATATCTAAGGTGTCTAAATTAAAAGTACTATTTATTAATATTAAAAACAATATGTTATACTCCGTAAGCAAAGAACAGTTTGAAGTATTCAATTAACGTAAGAAAATGCCTACGTAAATAAAAAACATATTATGTAATCCGGTTTTCTTCCCTTATCCCTAAGGGCCTCGTGTCTACAATACGTATTATTATAAACATGAGGTGGGTTCTCTTATACAGTATCAAATTTAATAACTTTACTTAAATTAAGGTCTCCCAAGCCCTCCCTTAATAAGGTGCGTGTTGCAAGTTAAATAAGTTTCGCCCACTGCCACTGTGGGCTCCAGATGTGGTTATTTGATATTGGACTTTATTAACGGAGCTACAATAGCTAACAAATTAGTTGGTAGTAGTTTTGCTTAATGAATTACGATACCTTATTGTATCTAATGTCCCATAAAGTGTGATGGCTATTAAATTACACTTTTTTTAAATACCGAATTTCATTTTACGGAAATATATTGCACGATTTTTAATTTCTATATTTTTTGATTAATCGCCACTTTATGCAATGAAATAAAGTATTGTAGAAATTTCAAACTTACTTAGGTTACCAGAATAATGGTTCAACGAATTCAATGAGACGTTGAAAAATATTTAATAATAATAATAAATTACGTTTTATTGTACACACAGATAGAATACAAGAAAAGACAAGTAGAACAAGAAAAATAACAGCTATCTCTTCCAGGCAACCTTGGGTGAAAATAATAAATTATCAGTTAATATTTTATTTTTTTATTGAACAACATTTATTTTAAACACATGTTTGTACCTAAAAAGAAACGCATGCAGACTGAGCGTTGACAGAGCTAACGTCGAGTATAATTCTTTTTGATTCGTCGTTAGCACTACCAACGGAAACGGAACAGTGGAAAAATTGTGAGAGTAATAATTTGCATTTTTGTTATAAGCTGGATTTTAAAATACCCCACGCAATGTCCCGAAGGTTAATAGGGTTAACAGTATTTCGCTCGCTCGTGACCGGTAAACTTCATATTAGTTTGCTCGTCGTGTTCTTGCATTAATTGTGTGGTTCAAAATGACTCATCTGATTTTTTCAATAATAGTAAAATTAAAAGCTGCCATATCTCACTAATGCAATAATTATTAATTTATTTTAAAGATTGGTGTATAAATTCGATGAAATCAATATTGCTAACCGATAGGTATTTGAAGTGGTTGCATATGTTACAAGTGCAAAGATGTAGGCGTAAGCAACGCGCTTTACACGACGCTTAAGACGTTTTTCTTGCAAACTTTTTAACTCAAGTCTAACAATCAGGGCTGGTTAGAATTAAACTACAGAGGCGTTATTAACCTGGACCTCTTTATGGATACCTACAATTCAATTCAATTCAGTTCAATTATTAAACAAAAAATATTGTTTTCCACCAATCATGAATTGCGCCGCTTGCTGCTCGATCATAAATAATAGTCAACACTTTAAAATGTCTCCAATGAATGTTAATGTGAAAAGCGAGTTGTACAAATCGAATTGGTTGTGCCTGAGTTGTCTCACCTACGGGTATGGCTGATTATACTTTTAATTCTGTCACTAGACGTAAGGCGCGACCTAAGCACGCAGCTATATTATCGGGCAGAAACTCATCAGATTACGTTTCTCGCTCTGAGATAAGAGAAATTATTTGTGATGAATTACGCAGCCCCATCCAGGACAGTATCAGAGATTCAAATTGATAAATTAATCCATTAGTGGCAACCTAAGTGCTCTTCGCGTTCCAATTCGATTCCTTGCAAAACTTACAAATTTTTTTGAGTGAGAATTTTGATAGTAAACTAAAAAATTAAATTAACAACTACGTTTGGAAGATACTGTCCTACATAATCGCTTAACAAGTTTGGATCAGATGTCCAGGGCAGACAATCTGGAGTTGCAATATGTACCTTAACACCGGTCAGAGAATGTACTCACCATTGTTTAACAACTATGCAAAGTAGTCAAATGCCTGATACGCGAACATGAAATTGCTTACTATTCTCGTATTGCCAAAAAGGATAGCAAAAGTGCCCGTCCACAATCTATATTGCTTAAATTCAGCGTACCTCGTATTAGAGATTGTTTGTTAGCAGCCGTAATTCAATTCAATAAAGACCATAAAGGGGAAAAACTGAACAGTAGTGACCTTGGAGTTGATGATAAGAAGACGACAATATATTTTGTGGAAAATTTACCCCCTGAAAACAAATCACTGCACGCTTCGACGCGGCTTCGTGCTAATGAGTAGAAGTTCGTATGGGTGCGTAGCAGCCATGTGTATATGCGTAAATTTGAATCCACCGAAACAGTATTTGTTCGCAATTTGGATTTTTTTTAAAACTTAAATCTATTTTCAGTTTAATGTTGTTGTTAATGCTTTCCTATAAATTTCTACGAATACTGGGCGATTGTTGAGCGTTCTCAGCACATGCGGAACTCAGAAAAAGCGTGTTCAGTTTGATATTTTATATTCGGAAGAATTTTCCGTATACTTACTTGTCTATTCTATATCTGACTTATGTAGAAATTAACAGTAGTCTTCGAAATCTTTATAAATTTTAAGTTCAAGTTATAGAAATCTTTAATATCAATTTTAATCCCACTCTTTCAAATAGCCTAATTTACCCGAACCGATTCTTGTGGAAAGCGAAAAGCCCTTAATTTTTATATGCTCTAAATCATTATTAGAACAAAAGCTGTTCAAGTAAAATAATTCAGAAAACATGAATTATTGGTTTTCGTACACAATATATTTGACGTAAATAAATATCAATTACCATACATACATGAAATAATAATAACAATAAATATTTAATAATAATTTATATTAAGAATTATTACTAGTTCTATGACATAAACAAAAATAGTCTCAAGTTGATGTGGTAAGAACCGTTTTACGTGTAAAGATTATATTTATCTACATAGATTTTTGGATGTAATATAAAAAATATGTTTGTTTTACGTAAGGTTGACTTTAGTTATCTTTATTACTAAATTGTAACAAGGCTATAATAACATTTAAAATACAAAATATCATTAACCTAACATAATGCTCTACTAATTATAGGTGATGACCACATGCATTATATTACAGTTCAAGTATTAAGTGTTTAATTAATGGTGTGTTTTTGTGTATTTAATAATACTGTTAATAAAAGGTAAAAACTTTTTTAAAATTACGACAGTGAAAATATCAGTTCAATTCTAATAATTGAGCAACATTTAAGTAAATTATAATTAAGTACTTATCCCCTATTTATAAAGTAAGGAAAGTAAGGTGTACATACATATATATATTATATAAATAAGCTACTGATTCCACGTACACCTTATTGTAAAGAGTTATTCAAACCATTTTCTTTAACATAAAATTTAAAGTGTTGGCAAATAATGATCATTAATGCGGAATTTATCCATCCTTAGTTGCCAAAGAGCCTACGTGCAAGGTAAGCAAAATAGCACTGGATGCAGGCCAAATGACCACCAAGTGTGTCTTGCCTAATTCAGTATGGAAGCTAAAAAGGATTAAATGCAGATCTCAGCACCATTTTAGTTTTGAATAGTTCGCTGTACTGCAAAACGATTATGTATCATAACAAATTAAAATTGTTGTAATAGTTGTAGATTTTCAACAAAATAAACTCTTGATTTTAAAACCTCGTTACATAATATTCACAAAAGTTTACATTCAAATTTATGTTTATTCCTATAAAATTATTGGAAAAACGACGGAGTTGTTGTGGACTAATCCACTTTTAATCTTTTCTGAGTTAGCGAATATCTTCCTTGTAGTGAAGAGATACATAACTTTGTACATCACAACGACGTTTTTTTATTTAATAATGAATAACTAAGCAGTTGAAATCTGAATAGACCAAATAAGAAATCTTATGTTTCTTAACTGAACACTACCTTTCTATTTAAGAAAAGGTAATGTTTCCTTCTTTTTTTGGGAATAAATTATTACTAATTATTAAACTAATAATATTTTTACATTGACACCAATTTGCTTAGCCCAAAATATACTCTTTCATCTGTACATAAATAGATGTGTTAGCAACTATACACATGAAATTTATTTATTAAAAGAACAAATGTCATGTAACCCGTATTTTATTTTATGCGGTATGTACGAGTGCGAGTTTAACCATATTTATGTAATTTACTTATAACCATAGCAGTAAGGTTTAATTTGCTAATGTTTAATCTATGATGTAATTAATTGACATTAGTCGGTAATAGAGTCACGTGCATGAAGAAGAAGAGTCTTCAACAAATAGTATGTTGTTAGATTGTAACATTATCTTTTTACTTGGAAAATGGAACAATTTCTATTTCAAAAAGAAAATTGGCTACTAACATTATGTAAAATATTTCTAATAGTATATTTTAGTACTCAAAATACATTATCATTACCTACGCATTACTAAAATTACCATAATGTTGACATGCCTTCCAATTTGACCATTATTTAAAGTGAGTGGTTGGTACATTTTTTATTTATAAAGTTTTATTGTAATAACCAATTTAGTTAATATACATACAATACGATTAAAAAACACTTATTACTAGGTACTTGATTATACCACAAAAACAGAAAGACACAAGAAATACATAAACAAAGATAATTGCTTAAAAGTAACACAAAAACTCATACCAGCATCTCCCTTCTTCCATCGAACATCTAGACGCACTGCGGACTACTAACCTTTCTTTGTTGCTATTCCTAGCTATCGCACCGAGCGCTTCTCTACATCTTTTATAATGCGCATAGCAAAGGTGTGGACTTCCGAGTACTTAAAACCCATCCGATTTCAAAGTCAGGGTGAAAAGGCGCCTTCTGTGTTAGCTGACTCCATCGTGGATCCTGTCTTGGTCCCCGGGCTTGATTTATATCTTAAGCAAACACATTAAAAATAAAAAAATGAAAATCCTCCATATCTTAAAAAAATCTAAATTCTTTGGCATTTATAGTTTAGAGACTATCAAACTTAAAGAACATTCTGTTATCTCGCATATCATTGTAATCTATACATATAAATTGGAGTGTCTGTTTGTAATATTGAAATAACCGTTCTTTAATACATGCATATAAATATATATATATATATATATATATACGCTAAATACATCAAAATAACATTTTTTTCAATTTTTTACTGTCTGTTTGTTCCGGCTAATCTCTGAAATGGCTGGACCGATTTTGACGAGGCTTTTATTGGCAGGTAGCTGATATGATATGGAGTAACTTAGGCTACTTATTTTAGAAAAAATCTTTATAATATTGCAACATTAAATAAAGTAATGTTGCAATGTACAAGTACTGTCCAGTACCGCGCATAGCTCACGCGCATGCCACCACTGTGCCGTCACGTCGGGCGCCTCCCACCACTTCTCCCACCAATGAATCAATATCACAAAGGCTACCTATCGCGCGGGCTCAGAACGCGGGAGCGGGCTATTGCTGATTATTAATAAAAAAATGTATTGCAAATTATAATAACTGAGCCACGGCATCGTGTGGCCGGGTCGGCTAGTCTATAATAAATTGTTATTTCATACAATTGGCGCGTATGGTTAGGTTCATACGCGCCAATTGCTTCTATGACCTAAAATGAGAATTTTGAGTATATCAATAAAATGGTTCTGCAGAATATATCTTGATTAGAGAAAGGCAAAGATTTGGCTGATTTATTTCAATCCAGTAGGAAGAAAAGTTGCTTGACATATTTAGCAAAATAGTACCTAATAAAGGAAGAAGCTAAGTAAATTACTTTCCTTACTCTAACTAATTTTATCCATTTCTGAAAAATAAGATTGTTTTAAATTAAACTCATCGGCAATGACGATGTTTTTAATAATAAGCTGAACGGCCTTAAACATAGACAAAAGGTAGCTAGACTATCCGTCTTTTATAGGATATATTTCGGTTACATTAACCGCAGAATTGCACAGCCTTGTTCCGCCGTCCCCATTTTTTCATCGGACAACCATACTTACAAATAGGCGCCACCGTTATATGGTTGATATACCAAAGAGTCGCACTAAGCGTTTTGGTTCCAATTTTGTAATCCGTACCGCAAAAGAGTGGAACTCTTTGCCTGAGTCTGTTTCCTGATAACTACAATTTAGTGGTCTTCAAAGTCACGAGTGAATAGGTATCCTCTACGCAAACGCGTCACATCCTAAATCACATCGTCGCTTACCATCAGGCGATATAGCGGTCAAGAGCTTACCACAATTACACAATTAAAAAAAAATCGGAAGACAGTTAAACTTTCTTCTATACGTTAACCCGTCACCCTGCCACTTTTACATAATACCTTACGGAAGAAACTTGTTTGACAAACAGATCAAAATCACTATGAAACTATTTGGAACAATTTATCGAGCCGCTCAAAGTCATCTGAAAATTGCACACACCATATTTAAAACGCAGTGTGCTACTAGGCGCTATTGACACACAATAGAACACAAGAAAAGAGATAATCCTTATTCCGAACAATCGATCAATATTTGAATATTTTTCTTCATGTTTAACAAAAAAATCTATTTTATCAAATTTGTAAAATATCTAAATTTTAACGTCATAACAATGTCATAATGATCGCAATATTAAACATAAAATTGGTCGACAAATTGATGTCGGCTTTGTTACACTAAAACTTGCAAGTCATTTGCATGACTTTAGGGTGATACACTTTTTTTGACCACACAATTTTGATTATGTTAAAAAATTGTGATACCTATTTCATTGCTATAAAGTGATTTAGCTTTCTTTCTTATTAAACATATCAGAAGCTTTTTCCATGAAATAACGTGGCCTCTTACAACATCTTAATGCTGCAGTAGTATGTATTTAAGTATCATAAAGCTTAATATCATACTAAATGTATGTAGCAACCAAGGCTCGGGCCAAGACTCAGATAGCTTGGTTTCACATTCACATTTCACTTAGCGCAGTTTTTATTTAACCCATAGCTGAATGCTCGTTATACAAAGGCGTGTAAACCTCCCGTTATACATAGAAGAATGTTGAAATAAAATCCACTGGAAATACTTACAATATTTACTAGGAAAATATGGGTGAATAACCACTTAATTGAAAACTTAACTAGAGTTATATTGAATACCTAATATATAACTTGGGCCTACTGAGTAATAAGTTATGTATATATTAATATTTCATTATGTTAATGAAATTCGACAATAAATATAGGTAGTGTTAAGTTATTGCTTAAGTTACGCACAAAGTAACAAATCTTTATCTCATCGATTTCTTATTCCATCGTGTAAGAAGACACCATGACGCTCGAACGAAATCGATAACAAAATAATTATCTACTTTTCCTTTTTTTGGCAAAGGCTTCTCTGTTTTTGTACTAATTACGATTATATTTCATAAAGAGTTCATCAAAAACGTCATTAACTGGTATTTCATAATATTTAATTTGCAGTCTCATCTAGCTTCTCTAAACCAGCACAAAAATGCATGTGAGTACGTACTGTGTAATCATGGTTTCATCAAAAGAGCGGTACACAGCGCTCCGCAGCCATCAGAGCTCGTCACGGCGCCATTCACTCTGTCTGATGGTGCTCGCAATTATGTCGCAGCCATGATGTGTAAGCTTACTGTATTTAGATTTTTGTTTACACATCAGCTGGATGAATAGGTAGTTTAGATATTAAAACTACTTTTGTACCATTAAGGATCTTTTGCCTTCGTATCTTATTAAAATTTGAAGTTATACTCTTTTTTTCTTGGTTACCTTAACCAAACGAAAATGTGATCCCATCAAAAACAATACTTGTCAAAAAAACCAAGTCTCGCAACTCAGTTGTTCTACGGTAAAAAGTTGTGAGATCCATGTAATACCAAGTCGGTTATTAATTTATTCAGTCCCTACTTAAGCGAATTTCTGTCTTAATACGGCCAGTCCCTAAGACCACGATCGTGGTCTATAACAATTGAAAATCAATTGTGTCTGGAATCTCCGTACTCGAAGCATTAAGTTGTTACGTAATAATTAACAGCATCTTACAGTGACGCATATCAATATTAAAAATCTTTATTGTTTTATATAAATATATTGACTCGGCCATCGTACTAAATAATTTAATTTACACGTGTTTACATGCGATGGCCGAGTCAATATATTTATATAAAACAATAAAGATTTTTAATATTGATATGCGTCACTGTAAGATGCTGTTAATTATTACGTAACAACTTAATGCTTCGAGTACGGAGATTCCAGACACAATTGATTTTCAATTGTTATGGACCACGATCGTGGTCTTAGGGACTGGACGTATTAAGACAGAAATTCGCTTAAGTAGGGACTGAATAAATTAATAACCGACTTGGTATTACATGGATCTCACAACTTTTTACCGTAGAACAACTGAGTTGCGAGACTTGGTTTTTTTGACAAGTATTGTTTTTGATGGGATCTCATTGCTTTTTGTATTTTGTAGACAGTCTACTTTTTTCCATTTCGGTACCTTCTACTTATTGTATATATGTATGTATATCTACCAGCAACGAATTTTCTTAAAGCCCTCACTCTGACTTATGAACTTTTCTTACTTTTGTAGGTTTTTTTAGTTTTTCCTTGATTCATACACCAAACACTATTTATATTCCAAATTTGAAGCTTCTAGGTCTGCTAGAAGTGTCTTAGAATTTTGATGATCGGTGAGTCAGTGAGTGACAAAATTAAGAAATTTGACCCGTTATAATTCTTAAACTACTAGTTCAAATTGAATGAAATTTGAAATATACCGTGTCTTTACAATGCCTGCATGGTTACTGAAAATTCAGTCTTCTAGTTTTATCCACAACGAAGTTACAGGGGGTCGAAAATGGCCTGAATTGCTTCGAGAAAAGGATGGTACGTCCGTGCCGCTTTTTTGCTTGACTTGGAGGGGGCACTACCGTGCCCCCAGATTAAGTGTAAGTTTTAAATACAGAAATCAAACACCACCGACGTTACAAATCATAAAAATTGACGAGTTTTTGACGATACAAAAAACTGGTAAGTGCTGTCGTATATTTTTAAACGACTAATTGATATTGATTATGTATTTGCTACCAACACGTTGTAACAAGACTTTTGATCAGCTGTTATGCTTTGTCTAGTGAAAACAGCTGATAATTACATCAGCTACCACCGTGTGATCGATTTCATATTATTTTTATAGTTTCAAATATATAAATCTATTCATTCGTAATGAACTCTTCATTAGTCCATTAAATATATATTTTCTTCTTCACCATCATTACACACAACTTTAATTTATTTACAAAGCTATCTACGTTTACAATATTTCAATACATCTGTACTGTAAAGTAAGCCCCTGAATATCTTTATTGATTAATAGGAGTTTGGAAATGGCGACTTAACAACAACAAGAACTTGAAACTTATCAAGAGGTTTCTGAACGGCTGCTTCTACCAAAGTGACAAAAGTTAAAATATAATTATAATATAATTCTTCTTCCTTTCTCTTTTCTAACTTTCTGAAATACCTTGTTTGATAATAGAAATATCAACTTTTCTCAGGAGTTAGGCGAGAACTGTTAAAAAATATAACATTCGATGTATAATAATAAATATATCATTAATGTAAATATAAGAAATATTATTTTTATTATGTAGTCAAAAATAGTTGACTACATAAAAAAATCATGAAATAAGTTTTTTAATGCATTTGTAAACTTCAAACGAAGATATGTATAATATACCAGCTTATTTAGTTCTTATACTTCCCCGCACATTACACATTTGAATAGAAAACTTTTTTACGGATTTTGCGCAAAATTTATTTTATATTAAATGTGCCTGATTTGAAGGGAAATCGCTGGATGCGGGCAGCACAGGACCGATCGTTGTGGATATCCTTGGGGGAGGCCTATGTCCAGCAGTGGGCGTCATACGGCTGATATGATGATGATGATGTGCCTGATTTAAATAATAAGGAAGAAGTAGAAAATATATGACGACCATTACCTTAGTCATCCTGTAATCACTACTATCAAAACGTCAGGATAAAATAAAAAATAAATTATATGCAAAATCCGTAAAAAAGTGTTTTATTCAAATATAACATTTTTTTTCACGGGAACTTGTATGCTTACATTTGATAATAATTAATTATCTTATAATATTTTCCCTATTCTGTAAATATAGTCAATATATATTGTACTGTACTACTGTTGTAGACCCGAAGTGTGGTTACGTCCTTTCATCAAAGTGTTTTCTTCGACCGAACCAAAATCTACCCCTACTATTCAGCATTACGCAATTAACCTTCTATACAACTAATAAGGGCAAGATTAATAGTATCCATAAGCATCTACTCACGACTTCCCAACTTTTAGAGCGCCCTTCACACACTCACCGAGTCCTGAACAACAAAAGCTATTTCATCCTCACAAATGGGTATTAGCTGGATCAAATAGCAATTTGCCGCTATACGACCACCGGGTTCCCTACACAGAATCTCCGGTTACGTGATTAACACGGAACTCTACTTCATAAGGTATTGATTTTGATCCGCTTAATACCTGATTTTAGTAATGGAGTAAATATGTTTATAAAACTTTTCGCATTACATTCTGAAATTATCAATTGACATTATGGGTAGCCAAATTTAAACGAAGTTATGGCTTCACGAAGTAAAAAATACTGATGATATTTTATACTTTAATCTACTTTTATAGAGGTACAATTATTTTTATGAAAAGGCAACAAAGCTCTCCATAGTGACTAAGAATAAGCAACCGAATAATTCAAGCTTGATTTAAGAAGAAACTCTTTGTTTGCATGATAGCGCATCAAGCAAGTATTAGATATTTACTGATTTTTAATCGAGTATCTATAATATATTACCCACATTTAAAAGCAGACTAGGTTGAAATAAAATTGACATTTCAAATTCGTGACTTTAGTGTATAAACAGGTATTAAATAAGCTGTTGGTATTTAGTGTATTACGTTCATTTATTCAAGTGTGAATTTTAAATGAAATTCAATATTCTTCTTAAATATCAAATCATTTTTTGACACAAAAATATCTCCAATTCAATTGAAATATTTCGACAACATAAAAACATTTGTTGTATCCAATAAATTATTTTTGTTTTTAATATAGCCCAACGTAATCTGAACCATTGTTTGGAAACAATATTTCCTTTGTTGTCACATTCTCATATTATTTATATTACGCTACACGATAGCACGCATATGGAATAAATAATAAAAGGAGTGCCATTGTAATAATCTAGGGGAAAAGGATTGGTGTGAGTCGCTAGGCTCCGAGACACGAATATTAAGGCTTTTCTTTTCGAGCTCACGTTTCGAACAATTTCCCATCAGCCCTCATAAAATGGTCTGACGGAGCGGACATAATGGGCGACAATTCCTTTTAACACCTGAGACTGGTGGCTTGTCTTACGCGTATTACTCAAGTTCTTTACTACCTCCTTTATGACTTATATCTTGAATTCTATCTCTGGAAAATTTATGTTTTGTTTATTTGACAGAAACCTTTAAATGGTCGTTTCTTTAAAAACATTATACTAACAAAAATACATTTTTAAACACTTTTTATTTATTAATGCATTGTATGAGCTAGGAACAAAACCCAAACTTAATAACCTATTATTTAGCGGTCTAGAAATGTATGATTATTATTAACATTAGATAGTTTTATACAACGATATTTAGTGGACATAAGATCCTTTAAAAATGTGTAGTATATAAACGACTGACTGTAAAATAAAATTTTAAATGACTTATATAATTAGTTTAAGTTATTGTACTATTAAGTGAGCGACTGACTGCGCGTTACGATAAATCAACAGAACAGTTACTTACAAACATTCATTCGAGTTACTTAAAATACAAAATGAGAAGCTTCATAATATCAGGGCGACCGAATATTTGTTTGAGTATCATCGTAACGTTCGGAATTTTTTTCAATATTTGACAATGATTAATTTATAGTGAGCGACATTTCATCATAAATTAAATATTTCGAATAGTAAAACCCCTTTGAAAAATACTACAATGAGGAGAGATACTTTGTCTCAACTTTTTTCTAAATTTTCTTGTGAACGAAAAAACTAACCTAACCTATTTCTATTTCTATTCGCTCACGTAGTAATTAAGTCACACGTTTAAAATTTAAATATCTTAAATGGAATATTCCACCCACTTTTTGTGAGCGTGTTCTGGATTATTTTTATTGATTAATATTCGTCGTCAGTTTAATAAATTTTAATTAAATAGTATCTCATCATCAGTCGCTATGTTTTTTTTTTATTCGTTTTATTATTCCCCTTTAAAAATAAGGGTATGGACCACTCGGTGATAATTTTTTATTAGGTATATTGATTGAATAGAAATAAATATAAATAAATGTAAAAGAAAATAATTGCTTGTATAGTCTAATTCCTTTAAACTTTGAAAAGAGGTAAAGTAAACCAAACTTCAATGCAAACTAACTTGTGGTAACTCCTTAATCATTCAAGCTCACGAATATTTGCCCTGTACCAACCCGTATCCGGTACAGAATTCATTATTGTTCATACAAAGTCTATCATAAAAAAGGTGCTTAAACCACAAAGCAAAGTTAACTACATAAACTTATTTATTCTTTTTATTTCTTTGATAAAGAAGAAACATTTTTATATCTAATGAATATTTTACTAGAAATCGTTCAACTTGAGTCAGGCGGTACTCTGCTAAGCAAGTACTATTCTAATTTTCATTTGATAAGATTATTATTACTAATTTTATCAATTAGAGCAATTGTCAATATCGTAAACTTGTAATAATATTACATTCTATGCTGTAAGGAGTTGTAACAAGACAATAAAGAGGTTACGATGGCGTTAGCTAAAAAAACACTTGGCGAACTTCAACGGATCTGTTAAGGCCTCGGTAGCTGAATTGGAAAAGTACTCTCCCGAATAGTAGAGGCTGTGCGTTCGATCCCCGCCTGACACCTGACTCAAGTTGAATTTTTCTTGTAAAAATATCTTTAGATATAAAAATAAAACAGTTAAATATTTAGATAATAAAAATATAATAATTGCGAAATATGTTTTAATATGGTTTATTAAAACTACTCTTATCGACATCCTAAGCATGTGAGAAAAAAGAAATTCTTTGCAAGGAGCCCAATCGGCTTTCAAATGTAAGAATTAATTCCTTGTTTCTAGCGAGCGGCGTATTAGTAGAATGTGCCTGTTGGCATCATGTGGAATAATTCCTCGTAACATACTCGGTTACAACCTGTAGAAACTAAATTTCTCTTCAGGATTAACGGTTCAGTACCGTTTGTAAGCTTTGGATCGTCGACAATTTGTACATGTTGTCTAGGTAATTACGATCGATTAAATGATAAAATAGATAGAATATAAGTTTGACTTGATCTGCTAATAATATATATTTATTGTATTACCATTCATCTAATAAATTTGATATTCAAAATTGAAGATAATAATGATGTGATAATTATAAAATTCTTTTTTACTTGTAATAAATGTAATATGATAAGATAATTCATGTTCATATACCTGTAAGGTGAATCATGACTGTACTACTATACTCTGTATCTAAAAGCTTGTTATACCCATGTTTATGAACCAATAAATAATTGAATTGAATTGATCGATACTAAAGTTCTAATAATAAAAATCATTAAAATATTGCTTAAATTGCACAATGCTTAGACAGAATATTACTAATCTAACGAGAGAGCATTTTTTTTTTTTTTTTTTTTTTGCCTGTAAAGTCGGTTTTACGGGCGAAGATTTTACGTGACAACGTCTTTTTCTCGGTAGAATATTTATTGATATGAATATAATTAAATTGCACAATGCGCGCGGCAGACCGATCATAGTTGAGTGGGAGAGAGACGCAAGGCATTCGGCGGGCCTCTCTCTCGTTCGGTGACTCATCGTAACGTTACCGAGCGTTACACTTTTTCATAAGTGACTCCCAGCCGCAACCTAATTTAAGACGTTGTCACGTCAAAATAATGGCATTATTTAGCCCTAAAAACATCGAGCACATAACCCAATAGAGTAGAAATGTCAATTATTTTGTTTGAAAACAATTCCGCTTATTCGCCGCTACCACTCACACTGCTCTAACTGAGCTGCGATTGGCTATCCTAAGGTCAACTATCACTCTAGAGATGTGGTAGTGTCCAAGTATCTAAGGTTCATCGATATCGATAGCCAATACATCAGTAATTATAGCAATAGTGAATAATACAAACGTGTTCTCTTATGGAAATAAATGTCTATAAATGCTGCTAGTGATCAAATAAGAAGATATTAACCGCTGAAGTGCACCTCAACAAGAACCAAACCAATTACCAAATTACATTTATTTAGTTGTATTAAAAGTAAAGATGAAATAATAATTAACCATTCATAGGTTTACTGATTTTTAAAATGAATTAGCTACGTATTAATTCTTCTGACTGATTTAGAGTTTCTCTTCGAGTGTTCTCGAACCGAGAATTCTCGAGAAAATTTTGCCTTACTCGAGACGAAAAAACATTGGTCGAGAAATCGAGAAATTTCATCAAACATTTTAGAACACACCGAAGTCAAAAATTTTAGAACACCAAAATCTGGAAAACTGTTATGTCAGTAAAGCCTACGTAGACAGAAAATGAACGGGTTTTCTCCTTGTCTGGAAACTTTGTGACGAAAATACGAAACCGATTGTCAGATGATGATATAAATGCCCTCGTATTTTTAAAGGCTTATTTCCATATAATAACAAGACATAGTGGGCTAGCTTTTGAAGCAGTTTCCACTTTAAAATGCGATTGTAATAAGTCTAAGATTATTTATTTATTTATTACGTTGTTATGTTTACTTACGTAACGAAAAAACTCCATTTATAACAAATATTGAAAAGTTGGACTAAACTAAATTACCTGTATCTTATTGTTATTCGTAATTATAAAGCTAGTCTGATTGTTCTTTGTTTGTACCTAATTGAAAAACTGTCGTTTCATGTTACATAAGTATGTAAGGTACTAAATTTTATTGTGGTGTCATGATGACATTGTTTTTAGAAGATATTTTATTTGTTTTTTCCAAAGAAAAAGACTATTTAGTCCTAAAATTGTTTCTAGAAATAATGAAAAAAGATCTCGCTAGAGTTTATTTCGCTTAATTAAAGTTTTATATACTTACTTAAGTTAAAGTCACATGAAAATAAAAATAAATGTTGTTGATTGATAAATGTTGTTGAATATTGCAAAAAAAAGCGTAGATTTATTTTTAAATCACACATATTTTTAAAAATTTCCGTATTTCTCGACAACCCGGGAATTCCCGGGAAATAGTGGTCGAGAATTCTCATGCTCCGAGAAATAAATATGGTCGAGAATTGAGAAACCCTAGACTGATTGTTTCTCATCATATGTCTTTTTATTGCTACAAAAAGCTAACACAAAAAAAAACAATTTCTTTGTTACAAACCGATTTATTCAAAAAAGTATAAAAAACGTTTATTTTAACTACACTAGATACCTAATATATCGGTATAATCGATCAAGATTTACATAATCAATAATGCACAACACTTTCAATTAGATCATTAATGCAAATATTATAATTTCAAAATTACTTTTATGTTTGAATAAAATATGTAATAAGCTACAATAATGTTATTTATCGATACACCCCTTGATCCTTTGAATGCAACACTAGTGTTGAGAGCGTAGACTAGAAAGAGATGGCGTAATGAGAAATTACGTTATGTGGAAGCAGGACGCATAGACATCTGAACACGTGCGTCAACCATTTCGCTTTGATTGTCCAGTTTAACTTGAGCCGTGACATTTTTTTATAAAAAGTAATTTTTAACTATAACTTACCGATAAAAGGTTATTCCGTCGGTTTTATAATTTGAAGTCCTGCTGTTTGTCCACACCACCGAATAGAACAGCACGCCATTATGAAACTATTTAATTTAAATTAAATATCGGAATAAGCAGACACGTACGCACAGATCCAATACTGGTTATGTACTGTTTTAGAGGGAGCGAGCGTTAATATTTATAAGTGAAATATCACTAATCAGTTGCGGAGGCGGACAGCCCAATATTACCACTCTATTGGGGTATGTGCTCGATGCCTAAAAACAACAACAAAATATTACACTTTCATTTAACTTTTATTTATCCATTATTATACTTTTAAACCACATGCGATTAATGAATGAATTCAAATATTTTTTAGACGTCCTGTGTCCTAAATACTTTTATTCTATGTTTTTATATGATTTAGCGTAAAAGCAAAAAGCAAAATTTTCCAGCGTCGACAGACACCCCATGAAACGCAAAGCTTTGATGAAAATTTCATTTGAGGCGTTCAATAGAAAAAAAATGTGAAACATTTCTATTTTTCCTTTGATTACAAATTTATTTTGATATTTGAAATTATTTAATTCAAATATTGAACCGTTCGACAACTCATCGGGACTTATAAATGCTAATAATATTTAATACGGAAATGTCTTTATATTTAAAACACTTAAAAAGAGCTTATAAGATCGCATTGAAAATGCATAAAATATATAAAAATATAAATCACTTAAAAAGACCTAGATTGAATGCGATACGTTAGAATAAGACATTACAAATACAAAATATGACAAAAATTACTGTATGCTTACAAAGTCAAATAATCGCTATACCCACTGTGCTAAGAATCTCAAAACGGGCATATCGGTAGTATGGAGACTAATCTGGTTCGTGTCTTTTTTTTCTTCTAAATTAGGCACTTTGTTCTGAATCCAGCTCAAACAGTCAAAGCAGTTATATTATCGAAATCTAAAAGAACGACAGTATCACAATACCCTAACCCGTGGCAATAAAGAAATTTCGTTTTTCAAATTGACCGGACCGAAGCATTAAACTCGGAACCTCAGAGTAGTTCTTCACCAAGGAGGTCGACAGTGTATGTAAAGACAAAAGTGAAAATCATTTATTGAAATCATAAAAAGATGTAAACTGTAAACAATCGCATTAAATGGGTGCGCTTCATTTATCATACCTACGTTTGTTGTAATCCTTTGTATTAAAATACGAACATGTAAACCTAACAACAATTAAACTATAATTATAATTCCTTTTATCATAACAACTACTTGTTATTATATTCAATTAGTGTAATTTACTTTACAGAATATAATATCCAAACAACATCAAAAGGAAATTTCCAATATACAGGGTATCCCAAAAAATAGTGTCAAGCGTAAGTCCAGAGTTAGAGCACCTCTTGGAGTACCCGAATCACCCCCATGTATGTTCCGCGATTATTCGTAGTTTTCGAGTAATATTTTTTTTTCTGACTTTTTGAAAATTTTGATCCAAAGAACTTAAAAATTTTAAATAAAAAAAAGTAGAACATATTTTAATGTTTTTCTTTTTGCCACTGAATCATCTTTAGTGCTTCTTTTATGTCTAAAACAGTTTAGAAAACAGTAGTGTAAAGTCAAAATTTGAATGTTAGTGAATAATTACTTAAAAATTCATCTTTAAATTAATAATCTAAACAGGCGAATTCATGGTTTCTAAGTATGTGTAAAAACTTCTCTAGACTCTCTGCTTTCATAATCATTTAAAAAAAGAAGTACTTAATAGGGCTACTTTGGCTTAAATCGGCCATCAGAGACAGCGAGGTGAAAATTTCATAAAATTTACCAAATTCCTATCAGATGATAAAAAAAATATCTGGTCTTTTATAATTTCTAAGGTCCAGATTAATTACAATTTAGCAAAAATTAACTACATGAAACCCATATTTAAATATTTTTCTCGCGGATCACATCGGTTCTAGTACTTACCTGCTAAAAAATTGCCCGAGTGAGAGGATATGAAAGAGACCGCATTATTGCTATCTCTCTTACTCTCATTGGCGAAATGGATAACTGTAACTGAGGAATGCTATTATTTGCTATAATTTTAAGAGTACATAACTCTTACATGGAAGGACGCCTACCAGTTAGAAGATCGGGGCGCCCATCTGAAATGAGTGACCCAGATACTGTCCAATCAGTGGTCGAAGAAGTGGTGAGAGATCCATCAGTTAGTGTAAGAACAATAGAACGTCGAATCGGAATTCCGAAATCACAAGCACATCGAATACTTCATCAGGAGCGTTTTCACCCATATTACATCCAGAAAGTTCAGCAGCTCAAGCCCGCAGACTACCCGAGAAGGGTGGCATTTTATCAGGAAATGTTACGGTGACAAGCTGAAAACGAAAATTTCTTTAAAAATATTCTATGGACTCATGAATTACATTTTAAGCGATGTGGGGTGTTTAATGCGCATAACTACCATTCGTGGAGTATTGAAAATCCACACCTCATAAGGGAATCTAATTTCCAAGAACAATTTAGTATCAATTTGTGGTCAGGCATCCTAAACGGACAGCTGATTGGTCCGTTCGATCTACCGGGCCGACTGAACAGCGAGGCCTACTTGCAATTTCTACGACGTGATCTCGGCGTCTTATTAGACCTATTAACGCGGAGAAATATGATTTTTCAAAACGACGGCGCTCCATGCCATTTTGCTAGAAATGTTAGACAACATTTGTCTGAAACATTTCCAGGCAGATGGATCGGTCGTGGAGGGCCCATTGCGTGGCCGCCACGGTCCCCCGACTTGAACCCCATAGATTTTTTCGTCTGGGGATACTACAAGGAATTAGTATGCGCCAAGGACATTACAAACGTCACAGTGTTAAGAACAAAATTAAGACAAGCGGAAGAAACAATAAAAAACAACAGAATTACATTTATAAATTTAAAAGAAAACTTTTTAGACGATGTAGAATATGTATTGAGCACGAAGGTCGTCATTTTGAAAACTTTCTTTAAGCGATCGAATAATAAATACTTTGAAAATAATGTTTTGTTTCATTTATTAAGTTATAATAAACCTTCAAAGGTTATTAAAGATGGCAGCAGGAACAGTTATTTTTGACCTTCAAATAATAAATTTTTAGCTTTTCTACAATCATTTTTGGTTTATTAATAAATAATTGGAATTAAAAAAAGAAATATTCAGAAGTCGAGTTTTATGAAATTTTCACCTTGCTGTCTTTGAAGGCCGATTTAAGCCAAAGTAGCCCTATTAAGTACTTCTTTTTTTAAATGATTATGAAAGCAGAGAGTCTAGAGAAGTTTTTACACATACTTAGAAACCATGAATTCAACTGTTTAGATTTTTAATTTAAAGATGACTTTTTAAGTAATTATTCACTAACATTCAAATTTTGACTTTACACTACTGTTTTCTAAATTTCCACTAAAGTTACGAAGCTGATTATTTTAGACATAAAAGAAGCACTAAAGATGATTCAGTGGCAAAAAGAAAAACATTAAAATATGTTCTACTTTTTTTATTTAAAATTTTTAAGTTCTTTGGATCAAAATTTTCAAAAAGTCAGAAAAAAAAATATTACCCGAAAACTACGAATAATCGCGGAACATACATGGGGGTGATTCGGGTACTCCAAGAGGTGCTCGAACTCTGGACTTACGCTTGACACTATTTTTTGGGACACCCTGTATAATACAAAATATCTCCAACCTGTATTTTGTGAGTGGGACTGCTTTAATATTTTAAAAGAGAAAAACGTAAAATATTACTTACCTTTTTGTGAAAATTACATTATTTATATATGTGACACAAACAAACAATGCCTCGACAACTCTTTAAACAAAACACTGGCATTACAGCCAACATAAGTATCGAAAGAAAATAATGGGCAGGAAAGAACGTAAAATTCAATTCCGTTCCTTAAGGAAAACATTATAGAGACATCAAAGAGAATATATGAGGGGGTGAGTAACGTTGTTTAGGCCTAATTCGAGTAAAATGAAGTCAACATCGTATGATATATATTGTAGCTTACAAACGAATCTTTAACAACAACAAGTAGCCTGTTATGAAACAAGACATTTTTTTACAATTGTTGATATCACTTTCCCCGATTAGGACATTTGCCACAATAGATAGGTACAAATGATTTTTAAAATGCAATCTGACTTGTGAAGCTATTTAGAAAAGTAGCCTTATTTTGTCAGTATCGACTACTTCGCCATTCATTTCGATTAGAATGTCGAAGTAGTGGCATTTAAGTTTATAGTTTTAGCTAATATAAAATTCCCTAAATCCAACATTAAAATCAAAAGGTTACTATGATCCCACACAACGACGGTTATGCCGTTGACAAATTTATACATTTTAATCTCACATGACGATATTGAGCTGAAATCAAAATTGCTCCGTCTGACTAAATCAACAGCCCGTCGATGTGCGGTTTATTAAAATACATGTAAAGATATAAAGTCAGACCCGCATAAACTTTACGTTCCTCGGTGGGCAGATGTCTAAATCGTATTTCTATCAAATAGAAGGGCCAATTTCACACTTGACGTGAATTCCAATTACCTTAATTTGATAGGAAACGGTCGCAGCCCTGGGATAATGCATATTGCTTTACCGACGCTAAGCATATTAAGTTCCAGTCTGTAAAATAAGCTATGCAATTTAAAGTATTCCAAGAATATTATTCTAACGAATAAAAGTTCTCAAAACAGTCTCAAAATACGAAACTTAAAAGACAACCTATTCAACAATATTATCATTGAACATATGTTATCATTGAATATATTACAATAGAGAAACCTGGTGGGTTTAATCGCTCAGAATTTCTGCGGAATTATATACAATGCATTTGAAAGTTTAACATACCTACTTAACGAGTACGGAAATAGAATCAAAGTGCAACTGAATAAACTTAAAGACCGTTCGTGTTCTTATTTTTTCTTCGAAAAAAAAACAGATTATTAATATTCCTGTTGATGCTCCCTTCCTCATGATAAACCTGAAGCTACAAGCGTTAGAGAGGTTGGACCACGAGACGAAATTTCAAATACAGAGTTGAATCTCAATTTTGTATCAAAAAGTGCATCTCCACTTGATTTAAAGTGGACATTAGTGGTGGAGGAATTGAATAGCGTTTTGTATTATTAAGCTAGACTTACCAGAAGATGAGGCCGAATGTTTAAGGAATGGGTGTCGGGTAAATATAATAATTTGTATCGTTAAAAAGGGATAATACGAAAAAATAACGCTTTGGGAATATGAATGAAAATATTTATCAAGCCGTTAAACCCTAGCTCCCAGAGTTTTAAGTTAAAGTTGACCACACGTTGAAGTGGCGTAAAAATATGTATTGTGTTAACTTTTAACTACATTTACGCCTGAAGTGTGAGGGTACTGTAAATGAGTTTATAATTCAGTATTTTCAGTAGCACAAAGTCCTGCATTAATTACAACATAACTTTGCAAAATACTGCTGCTGCTGACAATAAATAAATTAAGGACATTAAAAAAATATCATCAGATTTAAAAATATGAAAACATTGGCATTTTCGATATCGGTCAATGGAGTTTATTTCAATAAGTAGATGCAGAAGTTTTAGAACAAAATATGAACAAAATACAATATATGATATCATAACGATTATGAAGGTGTTAATTCAACGCGAGGTGACCTATTTGGTAGCTTTCAATTTATTTTTATTGTTAAAAGTTCTGTGGTAAAAAATTAATTTTACTACCAAAAATTGCTATACATAAGGGTTTAGTAAATAAATATAGTTTCCTCCATCAAATCGCATCGGCGTGACACTTTGAAAGTAACACTGTATAAAAAAAACCTCTTGCCTTGACAACGTACAGAAAGTAAGTACTTTAGTAAAACATAATTTGAATAAAACATAATTTGAAATTCATGTTAATTTCATAGCTTTATTTGTTACATTTGTAACAATGATTCTCTATTATAAGGTTAACCACATTAAATGTTTAAAATGTTTATTTTATTATATCACGCGATGAATGTCTTCCAGTAAGATTACACGCACGTATAGATTTACTCTTATAATTTTCTTGAGAACGTTACAATGAAACGAACGTATAAAAGGATAGCTGGCACTAGGTAAAAATGCAATTTATCCCGTGGCGCTAAAATTGCAACTGCAATTACAGTGACACGTCTCGCATGCATTTTACATGAGAGTTCGCAGCCAGCCGGAAAAATCAGATAAGAAGTAATGTTACACATGCTCGCCGTGATGATAGTACAAGTTTCTTAAGAGCAGCGATTCATCACCCTAACAGCGTGGCCGTAACGTGAATGCTTGGAGCGATTGGATGCAGGTTACGGCTGAATGATGAGAATCGGAAAGTAGCACAGATGTTCTGAATGAGACCGGCTGCGCCAATATCGAGCGAGATGATACCTAATTCAATACAGTGCAGCATTGCGGAAATTGACTGCGCTTTATACTCGAATGTAAAACTGACATATATACTCGTATATACATAAGTTGATATTAAAAAAAACCTACACACAATGTCAACGATTAAGAAAAAAGTAAAATAAATATTGAAAAGTACATCCATGATTTTTTGGATATTTTAGGACAGTTACTTATCTTTAACTTTTATTATTATTAATATTTTCTCATAACATCCAATTTTAACTAACATAATAAAAAGTGGTGAAGATAGTTCAAATAAATTTATATACTTTACAATATATTGCATTCGTCTGCGCAGAATTATTACTTCGAATAGTCTATTTTCTTTTCCTAAGTCCCATCTTTAGTTATACCAAAATGCAACAAAATTGATTTTGTGGTTTAGGCGTGAAGGCGTAGCAGACGGACAGTTACTTTGAGACGCTCTTGTAATATGTGTAAAGTATTTAAATTGAAACTAATAATTATTGATGACGATTCATAGTATATGTTATTTATAAGTTATAAATAAATAGGTAGTTACTGCAATACATTTCTATAAAGTACATTAATATTTTTTTGTTCTGCGTGAACATGTAAATTTTGCGATGTAGAAACGCAACTACGTAACAAGCAAACTACCTACGTAGAGCTGACCGTGCGACAAACAAGGCGTGCCAGAATGGTTTCTTGCTACTTTTAATATTTGACCCTGTGATTTATTGATAGTCATTGAAAATGCAACTTTTAATGGGAACTGCAGACGCTTAACATTAAATGGTAAGTTATTAGGTATGATTGAGATGTGCGGTATAAGCATATTTTCATCCTTGACTTCGCCAGTAAAGATTGTGTAGTCGTCGTAGAACCCCGCACTCAATTTGTCATTGTCGTCACTTTTAATATATTTGTCCAAGTGACAAAGTGTAAAAAACAATACTAATTTAAATATAAGAAGCGATAAAAGTTTCTGTTTTGCTAAAATTAATTTATTAATACAAAATTTGATTATGGAAATAAATACAAATTTTATTTAGGCGTCCGTTTGGTTCAATCGTAGTGATCCTGCCTGTTTGTATGATGAATACGAGCATTTTGTATCTGAGTCATGGGTGTTTATATATATTTCTATGAATATTACATATATATATATATATATATATATATATATATATATATATATATATATATATATATATATCATATATGTATGTCTATCCGTTACTCTAGCCTTAGTGTTTACTTTGGGCTAGGCTAATTGGTATGAATGTAAAAAATATTTATTTATTGTATTTTCGATCCACTATTTTAGCGATAATGTTTTATTCATAAAATAAAGATTTATATACTGTCGCGGTCTTTTTTTGTAGAACTATTTAAGAGATAAATTTCCACCACACATTATATTTGTGTAACTCTTACTGTTTTTGCAGCGCACACTAGAAAGGCGCGTAGATGAAAAATTTTTTTTGCCTTACGAGACACTTATTGTTATATTTTAGTCAATTTATTCAATAGTTTTATAAATTATAAACTATTAGTTAGTCTGATGTATAAGCTATATAATTTTAAGTGTCATTAAAAGCCATTCAAAAAGAAGTCGTAACATCCACACATACATCCATTAAAACTTTCACGTTTATGATAATAAAATACAAAGAAATTACATTCAAGCCATCAGCGTCCTAAGAACCTCTTAGTTACAATAAAAAGTAATAAAATTAAACGTCATTGTAATACGATTATAACATTAGACATTTTCTAGCATTTTAGCAAGTATTCTTCAAAGACTTAAATCTAGCCTTTCTACAATCATAGTCAGCACACCGTTCGAATTAAAAAAAAACACTAACAGGATAATCCAAAAATACTATGATTATGTTTCTATTATACACTCCGATTTCTGGATATAGTCAACCCAAAGACTGCTCGTTCAATAAGCAATAATTTTACAATAAGCTCTAAAGGGTGAAAGCATCACATCAGCTGTACTCGAACAAAAGTCGTAATAATAAGATATTAGAAAATCACTTTGCATATTTAAGTTTGTTGAGCAGTGGATAATAAGGATAAAAAATTACGAGCATCGATTTAGACGCGAGTTCAGCCCATAATCGTTGTTGGAAATGTCTTAAAATCCGATGAAGTTCCTCTCCCTTGCTATTTTCTCCCTCTTTACATTTTATAATAGTATGAAACTTAGACTAGAAGAATGCTCCTTAAAAGTTTTCACAAGAGACAGGGATAATGTCGTATCCCGCTGCTACTGGCATGATTCCAAAATGCATACTGGTAACAACGACTTAAAATTCTTTTATTACCTTGTGACTAAAGAAAATGTGTTTATCCATTTTTTGTCGTTAGTGTGTGACTGATGCTCTAATATTAATATTTCATAGTAACAAATAATATACGAGAGCATTTAGGTAAAAGTATATTCTACCTGAGCGAGCGCTACACGCGGCCAAGCATGTAACAGCAGGCGACGCGTGCGCTGCAACTGCCGCCGGTCCTGGCACCTCAACATTAGTCGGGGAAAGGACATGATGTATTCCTTACTATTAAGTCTATGGGAAGGACAGTAACTGTGGCCAACGTCATTGTAGACGCTGATACCACAGTTATTCCCTACGAGCCGCTCGCCAAGTCAGACGACGCCCCGCATCTTCATAAACGGGATAACGCATCTGTCGTGATGCATATGAGTAGACGAGGATCCCGCAGCGAGCTACACACACCGATGTACGTACCGCGTCTCCGTGAACACAGCAAGCATGCAACGTGCTGTGCATCGCGATACTAGACCCGCCGCACTACGGCCTGGGTCTCCCTGAACGAGCTCTCAAGGTACAATAGAAGGCTATTGATATCAGTAGTGGTAATCACCATACCTACACCTGTAGACCACTACATGGACAGCAGCGTTTACCGAATACTAGTAAAAACTAGTCAGGGCAAAACTACTAATTTACGAAGTAAACGTTTTTCGGTGAAGAGTATGAAATGGATTATCATACGGTAATCGTACACTCATTTTCAATTATTTCTCTTTTATATTAAGAAAACTTAATGTTTGCTAATTGCTGATTTTGTTTCCTTTTCTCGGTATTTGAATTGTATTTCACATAATGATATGATTTATTTCATTTTATAAGGTTTTACTTTACAAAATGTAATAAGAATAACAACTTGATGAAATACTACATACAACAGTTCTAGTTTGAGTTTATTAATAAAAAATTCTTCACTTTCAAATCAATTTGAAATATTGAAAAGAGTGATAATAAAGTCGAATTCTTGAATGTTATTATAAAGTTTTTAAGAAATTGAAGACAGCTTGGGTTGTATTTTAAGCAAACCATTTTACTTTTGATATTTTAAGCAACTTTTGTGCCGTGATAATTTCATGGTTCAAATAGTTCGATTTAATGGAGGAGTCCCTTGTAACGCTTCAATAAAAAGGTTTGCTTCCAGTTCTACTTTTAGTTGTACTTTTGCAAACACAGACCAAAGTTAACTTGTAGTATTCAAATGGTTTTGCCCTGAATAATCCTCAAAGCTTCATTAATCCCATTGTTATTGCATCAAACCTGTATAAAACAAATTCAGTTTTTTTTATTCTGCTTTCATTCATATTCAATAACGTAGAACTGTGTGTGGATTATGCATCAGTTACATAAAAACTCATGTTTTATTAGCAATAAACTAACAAATCCAATTAGTCTCTTAAGATATGTAAAACAGAATATCAAATCTAGTAGTTATGTCTCAATCTCCCTAACGTTCTGTCGTTTCACTTCAGGTTACTGAAAACTGTATTGTCTAAACATAAATTGGTTTACTAGAACGTACACAGCTTAAACGCAATTGAATTTGCATCGTAAGATAACACTAGCAATACCAATGCAATGGAGAGTCCAATATTGGCTGAGTGTGGACATAGGTATTCGCCAGTGGCGACGCGTGCATATAACACGATTCCCATCGGGTTGCCTTGGCGATCACTAATAATTTTTTTATTATTTTCAATAATAGCTTACCCCGCTTTGTAATGTAAGCCGAAGTTCAACGGCTTTCGGATTGCAAACGCCATAATTACATTGCGCGCTTTGTAAAAATATTCTTCTATATCCCGTATACAAGATACGCAATGTATTTGAAATAGCAAACGCACACAAACACAGTTTACAATCATATGACGCGACAAGTGCGAGGCGCTCCTCCGCTCCGGCAACCCGATCAAAATATTGGGAATTTACAAATGCCAAATGTATGCAAATCACTCACACATACATAAACAAATACATGCAAAAGCCTCGTAATAATTGTTTATAGATAACTCGATCTCGGATAGCCTACCAATCTTTATTTGTCTCACGTTAAGGTTTCGTTTCGCTTGAGCGTCTAGTTTCGCGCGACCTCGACCTTGAGGCTGACACTCGCTTGCAGCGTTGCCAACATAACGGATTTCCCGTCATATCTAGCGGATTAGGGCTATGAAGATACGGAACAAAAAGTATTTTGACGGCTAACGGATTGTTTAGCGGAATTTGAAAAAGATTATTATTTAAATAAAGATAGATTTATTCTTATATTTCAAATTACAACAATTTTTTTTCAAAAATCAAAGCTAAATTTTTGTTTCTGTTATGTCAATTCTACTGCGTAAATACTATTCATGTACCAAAGATACTTCCTACGACATACATGTACAAGAATTTCTCTTGTTTTAGACAAGGTAGCAGGAGGCAAAATAATGATGCGAACTCTGTCACACTTTAAACATATTTGTATTGTTCTTTTTTTGTTTAATTATATTGTTATTTTTTTGATAAAAAAGTGATCTTATGGATTGTTGCACTTGATTTTTATTAAACTTGAATTATTATTTTATTTCGCTTGGTAATTCGACGGATTTTACTGACGAGAAAATTGCGAGATTTAACGGATTGCTAACGGAACTTCGTTATGAAGTTGGCGGAATTTCAAAATTATTATTGGCAACACTGGTCGCTTGATTGATCACAGATTACTTATTACGCGGTCACGGACAGCACGGGTAATTTATGCTATAAATTAGCATTTATGTGAATTATTGTTTATGTGAATGAATAGATGTGAAAAATAAGTGAAATTTTACTTGCCGAGTGTTGTGTTAGTCTGTAATAAATAGTTTGTTTCGTTTCCTCGTAAAGGTTTGTCTTTATAGTTTATTTAACTTTGTTATTTGTCGTGACGCGGTTAGACGAGAAATGGCGGCATTGATACAAATTGACTGTTGTCTTACAGATTACTTATTAAATGACTTAACTTCGTTCTCCAATCAATCTTTCGAAAATAAAAAATATATCATAAAAAATGGACGGGCTTGTCCCGATATAAAAATTGATTATAGGCGTAAAGACGGATTTTTCAAACATTTTCACAGTTCTATGTATGATAAATACAATTGGTTAACGGGCAGTTGCAAATTAAATAAATTATTTTGTTTTCCATGTTTGTTGTTTTCCGATACAAACAGTGCTTGGAATAAAACGGGTTTTTCAGACATTAATAATTTGACAAATTCGGCTAGGAACCATACTCAAACTGAAAAACATTTACGCAGTTGTTTATTATTACACGATTTTGGAAATAATAGAATAGAAACATTTTTCGGTAATAGTTATGAAGCCCATAATCGAAAAGTGGAGCGTAATCGAAACTTAATGAAACGTTTAATTGACACTGTTGTTCTTCTTGGAAAACAGGAGTTATCTTTCCGCGGCCATAGTGAAAACTTAAATTCAGACAATCGTGGCAATTATGTAGAAACATTGTTTTATTTGAGTAAGTACGACAGCGTTATAGACTCTCATCTTGATCAATGTTCATCTAATTCACACTCCGTGTTTACCGGTCTCTCGGGAGACATTCAAAATGATCTTATACAATGCATCGCGGCGGTAATTTTAGACGAGATTAGGTCTGAGATTAGCCAAGTTAAATTCATTTCAGTCATGATAGACGAAACCCCAGATGTTAGTCATAGGGAACAATTATCAGTCATATTTCGTTATTTAACCGAAAACGGTCTGGAGGAAAGATTTGTAGGTTTTTACGACGTTAGTGAAAGCCGGACAGCGGCTGTATTAGCGACTCAGTTGCTTAATATTCTTGAACAATATCGATGCAAAGACAAATTGATCGGTCAGACATACGACGGTGCGGCCGTTATGTCAGGTGAACGCGGAGGCGTTCAGTCTTTAGTACGGGGTCAATGCCCTCTCGCACGTTTCGTACCGTGTTATGCTCATATACTTAATTTGGTTTTAAGCAAATCCTTGGAAAATATTTCGGAATTAAAATCATTTTTTGGTCATATCAATGGAATTGTCAGGTTTTTCAACAAATCGTCGAAGCGGTCAAATCTTTTAAAACAGTTTTCCGACCGTCGTATGCCTGGAGTAGCTGAAACGCGATGGCATTATCATTCACGCATTATTAATGTTATATTTAATTGCAGGTTAGATATGATTGAAACGTTAAATCATATATTAGATGATCCCCAATCGTGGGATGTTGATTCTGTATCCATGTCGGAGTCGTTTGTAAGTAAATTAGAAGATATGCAATTTTGTTTCCTTTTACATGTTTTTTCGGAGATTTTTGCCAGAACTGACATTTTATTTGCTTTGCTTCAAACCAAACAAGTCGACATCGAAACCTCAGTTAGAGAAATAAATGCATTTCAATCTTGGATGTCAGAAGAGTTTTTAAAGCAATTTGATTTTATTTTCAGTAGTATTCAGGAATATTGTGAACCACCACGACGACGCCGGCGGCTGGATACAGAAATTGACTTAAAAACACAATACAAGCGTTTATTCGTTGAAATAATAGATAACATCAAAAGCCAAATAAACTCCCGTTATTCATCTTTTCAGAACTTAACTTTTCTTGATTTAGTCAACAAATCGAAATACGCGAGTTACCGTAGTAGTTTTCCTGAGGAAAGCGTGTCTAAATTAATATCCGAATTTCCAAATATATTTGATTTTCACGCCTTAAAAAACGAATTAAAAGTTTTATACAGTACTTCATCAATTAGTAATTTAGATGTTTACGAACTTTATTTATATCTTTTTAAATCCACGTTGAATGAAGCTTTTCCTCAGCTTTTAATTTTATGTCAAATTATTTTGACTCTTCCCGTATCGGTGGCTTCCGCGGAAAGGTCGTTTTCGGCATTGAAGCGGATTCATACTTATACACGAAACAGCCAAAGTGAGGCAAGATTATCAAATCTCGGAGTAATATCAATTGAAAAACATCTATTGTTAAAATTGCAACAAAAAAGCGACTTTTATGAAAGGATTCTGGCTCATTTCGTAAAGAAAAACCGTAGAATTATGTTAGAATACAAATAAAATAATTTATAATTTAAAATCATGTATAAATAAATAATTTATCAAAAAAAATGTTACGTAAATTTATCGGGTTATAGAATATATATATGGCGAAGACAGACGACAAACGACAAGTAACAAAATAAAAACATCCAATATTTCTACTGATATTTATTTGCTAGCTTATGCCTGCGATTTCGTATGTGTGGAATTCAGGCCATGTTGATTGTTCTATTCCGTGTCCAAGGCTACATGCATGCCAAATTTCATCCAAATTCGTTAAGCCATTTTCGCGTAATTAAGTAAAAACATTCACCATTTGTAATAATATAGTTAGTAGAATATGTTCAGCAAGTGAAGTTTCACTTATTTTTGGTTCTTGTTTTTCTATATATTATAACCCCTGTGCGAGTGACGTGTGCTTAAAACGGCTTTTTTCAAAGCCACTTTTATCATACTCGACATGCACTGTTCATATAATACCAGTGATGTCATGTATGGTGAAGGTGGTGAACACTAACAACTGATAAATTGCATACAACGCACGCAACGCAAGCAAATCACCAAACCTAACATTTCGTCGTAGTTATGGAAAAGGTAAACTAACACAACACATGAACACACTCAGGTCAGGTATGTAATTTATTGCATATTTTTTTATAATATGATATTTTGTTTAATTACGCATTAGCCGTTTTTTGGTCCGGCTTTACCTTCCTTTTTTTTCACCCCACGCCACTGGTATTCGCTGAATTTGTATTTCGTAGAGAGGACTATGAACATAGCAGAAGTGCATGTTTAGAACTTGTCTACAACATATAATTACGTAGCTTAATAATACTTAACAAGAAAGGGTCAATGTAAACTGGAACTTTAAATAAATTAAGTACAATTTTAACAGCACTGAGTGTAATTTTTAACATTTATATATTTTTTGCATAGAAATCCCACCTGAGAATTCACTTGTGAGCCTAGTCGATTTTTTCTAGTATTTTTCTATCAAAATAATTTATCATATAAGATAGAATTGAAAAAATGCAAAAAATATATAAAAGTTAAAATGGCTGTTTCATCTTAATCGATTGTCCAAATATTTGTTAAAAATGTTTCTTTTGAAACGAGAGGATGTTCCTCTCATTGATAAGACAACGTTGGCCAACAGCGTAAAACCAGAATGGTACTAGAAAATTTCGACGGGTGTTTACAAGGCTAGGTAGCTCTATTGAAGGAGAGCATTGGACCGAACTTCCAAAGGTTGCGGGTTCTGTTCATGCCTGAGAATATACTTGTGAACCGAGTCGATTTTTTCTAGTAATTTTCTATAAAAATCATTTAACAATGAGTGTATTTGGTAAACCCTTAATCAAAATCATTTCCACATTACACATTTTTCAGAGAACTATTTCTAAGTTATCAAATAGGCGTAGACCTAGACACAGTATCGACCAAATAACAATCTCTCTTGAATAAAACTTTAACTGAAAACTAAATTTGGTGAATGCTACAAATACAGAATCACACAAGCAATATTTGAAACGGTTATCAATAATAGCTATGTGATAGTTACAATAAAAAAATCCCTTTACTGTTGTATGGTTTCTTGAAAAACACGTATATTCAACTTAAACGGACAAACTTAACTCTTCGAATAAATTGACAGCATTCTAAACTGTTTAGTATAAGACTATCACAATGTTGACTGTTCTGGATACGCACAGAATATCCAACTAATTGGAAATTGAAGCCAAAATACGTTTTTACGTCAGCACATTTACATGGGATCACATTTAACAGTTGGGCGGGCGGCACAG
Organism: Calamotropha paludella; assembly: GCA_927399485.1. NCBI lineage: Eukaryota > Metazoa > Arthropoda > Insecta > Lepidoptera > Crambidae > Calamotropha > Calamotropha paludella. The sequence continues at coordinate 10,654,612 of OV656815.1, read as the reverse complement.
GAGCAATTATCGACGTCAGTAAAACCAAATGACCTCTGATTTAATTCGTCCGCAGCCAGTTTAACGAGCTCTAGTTTAACAAAAATACTAGCTGCTTGTGCAACAACAGCCTTTTAATTGCGCGTTTTATTATGAGCAACATAAAGTTTATCGTCGTACAAAAAGCCTTTTTGTATTAAAGCGTTTTGCAACTTCTAAAGAGATTGCGAAGTATCTGTGACAAAAAAGAAACTCGTAATAGAAAGCTAAGAATAATATTTTTCTTTGTTTGCTTTCATTCATTCCTGGCATTCTCTTACTTCACAGGCAAAATAATAATTATCATTTACATTAACCAAAAACGTATATGAAGTCGTATATATTTACATTTGTAAAATTACCTTTACTTTAAGATTACAAATAATTAAAAATATACTCTTTTGCTCTATGATATTCACTCTAGAATCTTTGGTAGTTTTATTAAGTTGGAATTTATGTTAACATAGAAAATTTTAACGAATCAGTAATAGGATAAAGAAATCCATTTCATAAATTTTCTTGTCATATTAATATACATAAACACCACTAACACAATATGGAAAATCTCTACTTTACCCCCATTAATAGGTGCCTAGTGAACCAATAAGTTGTAAGTAATGCAATACAGAAATATCTAGAATCATTTTATTATGTTTCTGAGAATTGACTATATAAAATTGTTAGGACATTGAGATTCCAGTTTAATTTTAATAGCTCCTGCTGCCCTTTCCTCCACCTTTCTTTTATTATTTGCAAAAAAAGCTTATTATATCACATACACTGCAAAGTGTATGTCTTTGGAGATATTAACTTTTAGAGTTCCATACCCAAAGGGTAAAATCGAGAACCGCGATAGCTAGACAGTTGAAATTTTCACAAATTATGTATTTCTGTTGCCGCTATAACAACAAATACTAAAAACAAAATAGATAAATATTTAAGGGGGCTTTCATACAATAAACGAGATTTTTTTCCCTTTTTTACTCGATATCAATAATGGGAACAGGTAGGCACTTGAAATATTTACAAAATGCTCAGTTGAATTTTTACTTTAATATTAAATAATTTGAAATTTGAGTAACTCCTATAGTTTACCTAGTCAATGGTACGGTACCCTTCGCGCGCGAGTCCAACTCGCACTTGCCCGTTTTTTTGTATTATTGGATCCCAAGCAGGTGAAACTCTCCAACCTTCTTCTCTATTTAAAATAAGATATTTCCTGAGCCCTTAGTGTGAGTTTACGCATTCGATACTCGTTATCGAGCGCGTTACAGGTTTGTATAAATATTCATAGTTCTTGTTGGTTACCGCTAGGGGCGCTTATAAAAAATCCATAGTAATTTTTTACGCAGACGATATCGAGTATCGAAATGTAAACTCACACTAAGGCATCTGATTTCAATATCCTCGCTTAGCATCCTAGGAACAAATATTTGTTCTTTAGCGAGAATTTAAGGTTTATCAAATCGAATGTAGTGGTTTGGCCCCTTCTCCTTTCAATAGAGACGAAGGTTGGAGCGTTCCAATTTGTGATTTAAATGAAATAACTTTTTTACAGATTTTGCGCATAATTTATGTTTAATCCTGACGTTTCGACTCCATCACAGGTTGACTAAGGCAATGGTCGACATATGTTTTCTACTACCTTCACAATATTTTAATCGGGCACGTTCCTAACTGTTAATCAGAAGCATTTCTTTAATCATCCCGTGAACACGGTTCCTGAAAAGAAAGTCAAACGTCAGAATCAAAAAAAATCTGAATATAGTTTTTTTTTTATTAATCCTACAATCATTTTTTATAAATTTAATGTCAAAAAAGCACTTAAATTTTTGATCTTTATCAACGGTGATAGAAACCTTTTAAAAAAGAGATGTTTAATTTTGCACCTGCAACTGTAGCACTATAAAAAATCCGAAAAAATATTACTATATTAGAAAACAAAATAACTATTTATTAATTTATTTATAAATTAGTTTGTATTTAAAGTTTAAGGAAAACCCAATTGAGAACATAAACTTCACAGAGAAAGTTCACACTTGTGGCAATAACTTCATACCTCATCTATGATCGTCATCACTATCTAGTCGTTACCTTAGTAGTTTTGCTTTTTTGTTAAAATTTATAATATGGTGGATATTAATGTGTAATTAAGGGTTGGCAAGTGAAACAAAACATTAAAAGGTATAAATACCTTTCAAGCCAAATTCTCTGAAAATATGTAATCCTGGGGAATTATTTAATTAAGGATTAGGGGTAATTTCATCATTCTTAAATCGTCGACTGATCATTCATATATTAGCTTACGTCTTTTCTTGTTTTCATCATCATCTAAATCTAGGAAGGCTATTTTATTGACCGAATGAATGAATATTGTATTAGCTTACGTCTTTTCTTGTTTTCATCATCATCTAAATACGAAAAGAAATCACTGAAGACGAGGCTGTATGGGTTTTGCACCCTTTGTTTCTGTTATGGGAAAATCTAACAAAAAATATCGTCGAATTGTTCTCTTACGCCAAACCGTCTGTTATTTCAGTTTGTATTAAAAATGGTTCAGAATTTAAAACGTCTCAAATGAATCGTTATATATTTTAGCTTTACAGGGTATTTTGTTGCCACATGTTAAGGCCCACGTATTCTCATCGATGAGTTCTTGTTTTCCTTTTCTATAACTGGCATGTGCTATACCGCTACGTCTATGAACAACATTTGTTGGCAACCCGTAACTGCGTCTTACAATTACCACGCAAGTCACGTAGAGAGCGCAGCGCATGGCGGGTTAAAGATTGAATTATCTCACCAGCCTTTGCGCTAAATATCTCTCTTCCTGATAAGCTTCACAACCACATTTCTAATGAGTCTTGATATTTTATGTTGCCCTTCTTTACTTATTAAATTAACCCTTTTTCAAAGCCTGTAATTCATTCATTAAAAGTCTGTTAACGTACTCTTGTTTCAGCTGTCATCAGCTTGTATATTGACGTCAAAAAATGTTCTCTAATATTTCCATCTATTACCAAAACTGTAGGGGACTGCGTACAAAGCTACACATGCTGAACATGAGTATATTAGTTGCTATGATATTTTGGTGCTAACCGAAACTTGGCTTATACCAGAAATCTCCGATAACGAATTTATCGACGACCGCTATGTAGTCTTCCGTTGTGACCGTGATCGATACGCCACAAATAAATCAGATGGAGGAGGTGTTCCCGTGGCAATTAGGCGCGATCTCCATTCTAGAGAAATATCAACACCAGTCAATCATGCTTCACAGTCTAATTATATAGAGCATGTTTTAGTTGAGTTTCCTAGTAATTTAAATTACAGAAGAAACATTGTTAGTGCCGTTTACATCCCTCCAAAATAAAATAACGACGTTTATGAACTACATTTAAATAAGTTGCAGGCAGTGATGTATAAGATACCCTATACAAAGTATCTGAAATACAAGATGCAAGATACTTAAAAGAAAAGCATTTCAGATACCAGATACAAATAATTTTCTAAAAAGGTATCTGAAATACTAGATACAAGATACCTATCTTTCAAATACTTTTTAAAGATAAAATACTTTTGTAAGAAAACAACATTTAATTGAATTTAAGTTTATTTGTTCGAGAAAACAATTTTCGAATAGATCGCGTTGATAACAAGGATCAGGCAAATGTGACAAGACAAAATATGAAGGTAATTAAAATTAATTCTTTATATGGTTTAGTTGAGATTTGAGTAAAACTAACACCCGTATTCACAAACGTTACTATGAGGTCTCACAGTGTGCGCGGACGCACAGGGTCCCAAAAACCTATTCGTAGACAATACTTGAGTGACGATCGGCACTATGCGTCCCTTAAAATGAACGCACAGCTAATGTAGCCTTCTACCTGTTTTATGCAACGCATAGTGTCTATTTGGTGTTCGGCTTACGTCAAAAATGAAATGAAATGAAATGAAATGAAATGAAATGAAATGAAATGAAATGAAATTTATTTGCAAAAGACATGGTTTTACATGATGGTAAATTAAAATTAAGTTGCTTATCATATCTTGCCTGTACAGCATGCAAAATGTCACATATTAAATATGTATTACACCAAATATCATTAATTTTTTAGATTCTGTAATTATTAATTTAATTTAATTTTTATTAATATAAAACACATTCACAAGCCAATTAAATTTAATTAATTAATTAGGAACGAAGTACCGAATTAATGTTTTTGTCCATGAGATATTCATTTACAGTATAATAGCATTGGTCCATAAGCCATGTCATTAGTTTCCGTTTAAAAATTTTAAGCGGATGTTGCCTGAATTCATTTGGTAATTTATTAAATATCCTAATTATCATTGGAAAGCAGTTATTTGAATATAAGGCTGTTTTAATTTTAGGGCCAAGTAGTCGTTCTGTATTCTTTGTGTTAAAATTACAATGTTGAGACCATTTAGTGAAGAGTTCTGGGTGTTTTTTTACGAATATGCAACATTCAAGTATATATAAACAGTATACCGTCAAAAGCCGAAATTTTTTAAAGTAGGGTCTACATGAAGTCATCGAGTCAATATCAGCTAGTCCACGTACGCACTGTTTCTGCGAGATAAATAGTCTCTTGACCTCGGTTGAATTTCCCCAGATAATAATCCCGTACCTTAGGTTTGATGCTACATATCCATGATAAGCTTGAAGAGCTGTCTTAATGTTGCTTATTTTTGTTAATCGCCAGAGTGCATAGGCAAATCTATTGATTTTTTTACAGACTTTATCCACATGAAATTTCCAAGAGCACTGATTATCAATAGTAATGCCTAGGAAATTCGCTACATTACATTCACTTATCGTTACGTCTTTACATTTAATATTAATGTCATTACAAGTTTTTTTCCTATTATAAAATGTCATGAAATTTGTCTTTTCTAAATTTACTTTAAGATTATTAGATTCTAACCATAATATTATGTCATTTACTGTTCGGTTAATTTTTGTTTCATATTGTTCTATTTTATTATCAGTAATTACTATAGATATGTCGTCAGCAAATAAAGTACAATGTTCTTGGGTAGCATTAGGTAAATCATTTATATAAATAAGAAATAACAGGGGACCGAGTATTGTCCCTTGTGGGATACCAACTTTATTTACTAGGGTGTTTGACTTGAAGATATGCTCTTCATTATTTATCAATTGCTTAATTACTACATATTGAGATCGGTTACTTAAATAGCTTTTTAACCAATTGAGAGCGTTTCCTCTCAAACCATGCAGCTCGCACTTTTTTAATAGTATGCTATGGGAGACAAAATCAAACGCCTTACTCATATCAAAATATACTGCGGTTGTTGGTATATTTTTGTCAATATTTTCTGTGACTTTTTTAACTAAACTAAAAGCAGCAAATTGAGTGGACTTACCCTTTTGGAATGCACTTTGTTCAATTTTTAATAGTTGGAATTTGTTAAGGTAAGAATAAATCCGTTTATGCATTATTTTCTCAAAGATTTTAGCTATAATAGATGACAATGCTATTGGCCTATAATTATTTATAAGTTCTCTGTCACCTTTTTTGTACACAGGTTTTATAACTGATACTTTCAATGCTTCTGGGAAAGCCCCTTTCGTAAACGATAAATTTATTAAGTAACAAATTAAGGGTGCTAAAGTTTCTGCGCATTGTTTAATTATCTTTGTACAAATGTCGTCAAATCCAGTGCTTGACGTGTTTTTAAGAGATTTAATGGTATTGAAAGTTTCGTCATCACTAGTTGGGTACAGGAATACACTAGAAGTGGTGTTATTAATATTGTCACTTACATTATGATTGAGTAAATTTGAAGTAGGAAGATCCTTTGTCAGATTTATAAAAAAGTCATTAAATTTATTAGCAATTGTCAAGGGGTCTGTTAGGGGTGTATTGTCATCTAATACCTTATTGATATAATTATTTTTCGGGACATTATTTTTTATAACATCCCATGTTGCTTTACAAATATTTTTTGAGCTATTGATAATTTGCTCGTTACTTTTTTTGTGCGAGTTATTTATACACTTCTTTAAAACTTTAGAATATTGATTATATTTTTGCTTATTGAGGTTAGTTTTATTGGCGTAATATTGGAATCTCAATTTGCGCTTAGTTGCACATGACACTCTTAGACCTTTAGTGATCCATCGACGATTAAAGTGTCGGTTACTGTACTTTATTTTACGTAAGGGGAAACATAAATTGTAAAAGAGAGTGAATGTTTCATGGAAAGTGTTAAAAGCTTTATTTAAGTTTCGTTCTAGGTATACGTCCTGCCATGAGAGTCGGCGTAGACAATCATTTAACTTCCGTATATTGTCCAAGTCGAAATCTCTTTTAAAAACGTATGCTTCCTTCGATGTTATTGTCTTTTTACCTACATGAAATTTTACCGTTTGACCTGTGTTGTGGTCAGATAATCCTAAGTTATGTACTGAACCTATGGCGCTGGGTATGTTTGTGATTATTTGATCAAGGCATGCATTACCACGCGTTGGTTCTTGAATGTGCAAATGAAAGTCAAAGCTCTCCACTATTCTTTTGTACTCAGCCCTTTGCTTTGTTTTTTTTAGCAAATCAATATTAAAGTCACCCATTATTATAATTTTTTGTCTAGTTTTGTGTTTTAATGCGTCCATTAGACTTTGCAAACGTTTTAAGAAATCAAAAGGGTTAGTGTTTGGTACTTTATAAATACAAATAATAATGCATTTGTATAGGGGGATTTCTATGCCACAGGCTTCAAACAGAAACTCGGTACTTAATTCTTTTACAAAGGTAAGTTTTTTAAACTCTAAGTGATTTCTACACAGAATGCAGACTCCTCCACGCCTTTTGTTTGACCTACAGTAACTGTCGGCTATTTGAAATGACCCTATTCTTACATTTTGTTCTTCACCCGATTTAAGAAATGTCTCACTTAGTCCTAAAATATCGATATTTATGCCTTTACTTTCTAACTCAAACAAGGTCAATTCAAATATATCTAACTTACTTAAAATGCCAGCAATATTCTGGTGGAATAACATAAGGGAGCTATCATTATTTTGCATATTAGATACGTCATCGTAGCAATTTGTAATCGCTTTACAATTATCAGTAATTTCATTATTTACGAAAAAAGATTTCATTATTAGACATATTAAAATAAAAAGGTATAGTACCTGGTCTTGGTATGTTAGTTATGTATTGATCAGTAATAGAATCGATTAGTTCAGATACGTCTCTAAAAACTGTTTTAAGACCAAAATTGTTGAGTTTACCAGTATTTTTGTCAAACATTTTTGCGGAGTATTGCAAATTAAGATTAGAGTCTATAATGTAGGCAAATTTGTATGTCCTATTGACTTCGTACAACTTAGAATTAAAATATTCAACTCTTTCATTGAATATTGTAAACATTCCATTACATTTAAATGTGGGAATGCATATAATAATATTCGTATATTGTACATTCCGTAATGCAGTCATCAAGTCCTCAATAAGTCCGTGATAATCTTTAGTTTCATGAAAGTCTGATTCTCCAATAAAGAGCAAACAAAAATCCTTCAAAGTAAAATTCTGTAACTTTTTTTCAATTCCACAAATTAGTTCCTTTACACCCCCGTTCGGTATAAGATAGTGACAATAATCAAACTTAGCAAAAAACTGTTTTGTAACTTGCAAAATATTGTGGTGTTTTGAACTACTAATTACGCATAGTTTTGCTTTCTCTGCTTCATTCCCTTTTTTCTGTAGATTGTGATAGTTGACTTTAGGCAGTGTATTGCGATTTTCTTTATTTTGGATCGTCCTTCGTAGTGTAGGCATCTTTGATTGTTGATTTAATTTATTTGTATCAAGACGAGTATTATCTGCATAAACCGTATCGTTGCCACTATTTTCCTTTGTATCATAACTCAATATCTTATTAATGTGTATCGAGTTGGTTTTGATTGGGGGTGTCTCTAACTTCTTTCCTTTCTTAGTACTTTTTTTGGGTCGTGAGCTGCCTTTTTTTGGGGTATTGGTTAGGGTGATCCCGACTCTTTTGTAATTTTCAATTATGACTTTGCATTGTGTTAGCTCAGTCTGTAATTGATTTTTTTCGATAGTCAAATTTTCTATTTCTAAGTGGGCTCCATCCAACTCCATAGTTAATTGTTCGATCTGCAATTTTAAATTTGTCAGCGCTTCGCAATCACTTGTTTTATCAGGTGCGCTTCTTGTTGAACTATCTAAATATGAACTGTCTGCATCGTCGTCGCTTGTAAGAAGGGTTGATAAATTTGTGCACGAAGTGGACCTTCTTTTCCGAATAGTAATATTATCCATCTTATTATAATTACGTTTATATTTCTTCAAAATAATGCTCTTTCGCCAATAAAAACAGCTTATTTATATAATAAAAATTTAAGCTACAAAAAAAATGTTTTCATATGTTCACTCGTTTGTTATTGCAAAAATTGTGTTAGCAATGTTAATTATCTTAACTACATCAATAATAAACTTTATATCTTTTTAATATGAATATTCTCTGTTAAAATATAGCAAAAAAGGTTCTAAAACTAAAATAAATAAATAAAATCAAAAGAAAAAAAAAATGAAGTTAAAAAAAGGAGTAAACAAAGAAAAAAAAAAAAAAAATTTTTTTGTATCTGATTTGAAATTGGGGTTTCTGATCGATAATCTATACCGCGATGCGCTGCGCTATCGGTTACATATGTTACTTGCTTGAAAGTTTGAATCAGTATTAACTTGGTTGTGGTCGTAGATGCGTCCTGGAATTGCTTCTTGAACATGCAGCGTTTGTGCTTTAAGAAGATAGTTACAACGCTACTGCTTACTCGTTGTCTCTGGTAGTATTAGGTGTATAGGTCATTAGACCGCTAGATACGTGTGCTTTTATCAATGTACACAGTTATAGTTCCATTATTGCTCGCCAGATATCATTCGTAGGCACTCCTTCGTTACATAAGAATGGCTTTCTTAAGTCCCAAAAATCACTTCAAATACTATTAAACATATTCCTTCATTTCTAGATAATTAGTTCTAGAGCTAGTTCTATAACCACTTTATAGTTGTTACGGGTATATCTATTTAAATTTATGTTCTCTCGCCAAATTAAATAATGAACAATATTTTTGGGTCAATATAATATGCTTCTTCATATATTAAGAATATTCCTTCTTTTATTACAGTAAAATAGTACTTGCTTTAAAACGAAAATCAAAAGAGAGTAAAAAAAAAATACATGTATACATTATGTGGGTAGATTCGATAAAAGGAATTCTTGATGTGGTCTGTACCGTGTTGTGATACGTCACCGATAACTTATGAATTTGCTCTGAAAGTTTGTATCTAAATCAGCTGGGTAGTGGTAGTAGGTATCCCTTGAATGTCTCGAACGCACACACTTGTGCTTTCTAATAGATAAATTATGTTGCTTCTGCTCACTTGGTGTCACTGATAGTATTTGGTATGTAGTTCATTAGAAAACCGCTAGATGCGTGTGCTTTTATCGGTGTTTACTATTGTAGTTCCGCTACTGCTCACCAGATGTTACTAGTAGACACTGGTTCGTTACACAAAAAATAACTTTCTTACGTCCCAAAAAATCACTTTAAATCCTATTAAAATTATTCATTCCTTAATTTCCAGATAATTAATTTCGTATCTAGTTTTCAAAACCACTTCACGATCATGTTGTATATTACGGTATTTAAATTAGCATAACAGTAATTATCATAGTTCAAATTGATTTAAAGTCACTCTTTAACGATTTTACACACAATTTACAGTATAATAGGTGTGTTCTGCTTAAACACAATCCAGGTCACTTATTTTATACGCACTAATTGTATAATATTCACTTCAATGATATATCAATATATTTGCAAGTTTTTTAACACTTTATGATGGTATTTTCCTTTTTAACTTTTATTTTTGCACAATATTTAGGCACTAATTAAGAGAATCAACACTTTTTCCGAGTAATATTTTAGAAAATATATTTTTTCTGAATAATTATAACAGAGCTGTTTACATGGCAAGTGGCGCCATCGAAGTTTTATGTTTAAGTTGGTTGTTTTTCGAGGTTTAAAAGTTTAAGTTGGTTGTTTTTCGAGGTTTGGTTTTGCTTTGTTTGAAGTTGTTTTTCTTTTACAATGGATTACAGTAGCGAAGAAGAATTTCATAATTATATCAATGAGCAAAGCAGGATAAGTAGGTACTAGAAAAGTGATACGGGATTTCCAAGATCCTTTTGATTATTATAGTTCGGTTCGGTATAGGTTTTCCAAAGACTTGGTAGTTTTTATACTCTTGCCACTAATAAATGAAGACCTAGATAAATTGACTGCGAGGGGTCTTCCATTGCATCTAGGTAACTTTTTCGTACTGCAAAACAAAAAAGAGTTTTAAGATATTTCTATCACAGTTTTAATTTGTTTTATTATTGAATAAAAACAAACAGTGCATTCCAGTATCCTAATAAAATGATGCTTGTATTTGATGAAAATAAAGGTGCAATTTTTATCCATATTCATTAAGTTTTTAAATCCCCAAATCGACTCAACAAAATCACCGCAAAACACGATATATAAGTTACTCTATGCACGAAGACAAATGAAAGTTCTCAGAATCGGACCTTTTTTTTGACAAATGAAATGAATGTCACTAAGCGAAGTGAACTACGTAACATAAACGGACCAATCGCGGAGCTCTATTGGACGCAGTGCGTCCGCATAGTCAAGAGTCGTTTAAGTATTGTTTATGAAACAAAAGGCTTGCCATATGGAACGCATTGAGAAATGTCTTACTTCGCATAGCGTTGCTACTTTCCTTAGACAAGTATCGTTTGCGAATACGGGTGTAATTCTTCCTTCGATGAGGCCAGGAGAAGGTTCGCTCTACAGGGGCAGAGCTGGGGCAAACAGGTGTTATATTTTAGAAATATTTTTTTTTATTGTAGGATAAGAATTTAACGAAACGAGCTAACCCAGAACGTGCCTATTCACCCTGGCTTTGAATATGGACGGGTTATAAGTTCTCGGAAATACAGAAGCAGGGAGGGAGTTCCACTCCTTTGCTGTGCGCATTATAAAGGATGTTGAAAAGCGCTTGTTGCGACAGGTAGGAATAGCAACCAAGAAAGGGTGGTAGCCTGCAGTGCGTCTGGATGTCCGATGGAAAAAAGGAGATGGCGGTATGAGCAAATTGAGCTCTTGAGCACACTTCCAAAGTGCAGTCTGTAGAACACCGACAAACAGGCAACTTTGCGGCGATGAGCTAAGGTGTGAAGCTTGCTCTTCATCAATTTGCTGTCACCGATGAGCTTCTCAGCTCTGCACTGAATCGTGTCCAGTGCAGCAAGTTGGTATTTGGCTAAGCCATCCAAAAGGTGGCTGCAATATTCCATGCAAGATCGGACATGAGCTTTATAGAGAGTTAAAAGCTGTCCCGGCTGGCGTGAAATATGGCTTGACCTTATTTAGGACACCCAGCTTTTTGGTTGCAATTTAACCTTTCGATTCGATGTTGGCGCCGAAGTTGAGGTCTGAAGACAACTCCATGCCAAGAAGCTCGAGGCCGTCGGTCACAGGTACAGATGTACCTCGGAAAGTAGGAGTGAGATGGAAGGAACTCCTTTTTCCCGTGAAAAGATATGCTTGTGTTTTGGAGGCGGAGGTATATTCGCTCAACCATGGCCTCTCTCATCAACATCACGTCGACACCGCTGTCTTTTGCGCTAGACAGGTATCTCTCTACAACAGTACTGTCATCTGACCACCCAACAATTCCTGGTATTAACAAGTCATTGATGTGTAGCAGGAAAAGCGTCGCAGAAAGAACAGATCCCTGAGGAAGTCCGGCATCAATAGCCACTGAGTCAGAGAAGCAGCCATCGACAACTACTCTGATCGATTATTCAGTCATGAAATCGGCTATTCAACTGCAAAAGTCAGCGGGGATACCGTACCCAGGAAGCTTGCGGAGCAGACTTGCGTGCCAGAACCTGTCAAAAACCTTCGAGATGTCAAGTGACACGGCAAGTGCTTCGCCGTGCATCTCGAGGGCCTCGCCCCAGGAATACGTCATAAACTAGAAGATCCCCAGTTAAGCATCCTCTTTCGCCATATTGACGGTCAGTGAGGAGATCGTTGTCTTCTAGATATGAGAGCAACTTGCTGTTCAGCACTCTTTCCATAACCTTACAGAGTATCGAAGCGATGGCGCTCGATCGGTAATTGCATGGGTCGGCACGACTACCTTTTTGGGTACTGGTTGCACATAGGCAAGCTTCCAAGATTTTGGGACGTCCGTCAAGAAGAATAGGTGCGGCTTCTCGGTCTTCAGATGGTGATAGACCGAATGGAGAATTGAGTGCAGTCCTCTAATGTTCGCAAGGTGAACTTTAAATGGAAGGAAGTGCAGCCGTTGTTTAAAATTCTTCCTATTCCTTCTTTTCATGGTGGTGACTGTTTGGGGGTAAGATTTTTAGTCGAGACGCTACTTAGTCGACCAATGGCAGTTTTCTTGGGCTAAGCTGACCAAAAAAGGGAACTCACCTGGAGACTGCGGGAATCCCCCCAAAATAGCCACCGGGTCCTCCCGTCCAGTCGCCAACTGTCACGTTGGAGCATTTTGGGATTTTTCGCGAGTTGGCGGGGCAGCCTTTCACGCGTGGCTAGCGCGCTAGTTACGCCCCCTGCTAACTGCGGTCGTCCAGGGGCTAAACCCGTACTTCGGATCCCCTCCAGAATGAGTTCCAGGAATGACGGTGGGTGGGACATCTTAACCGATGATATTTGTAGATAGATAGTGTCGCCATCTGTCATTTAGTTCCCGACAATATCGACTATTTTCTTTATTTATGGCTTGCACAATTTGTGCAATTAGCCAGTGTCAAGTAAGTATAATCTTTCTTCTATGTTCTTGAGTAATTTCCTAGGTTTCAGTAAAGAAGTGGGGTTTTACTGAAACCTCCTGGTGGCCTCTTGAGAGAGCCCGAAAAGACACCTTCCATCCTGTTTTGTTACACTTGCCAACACTCATGCATATTCAGAAACACTCGGTGGTTAATAACACGCCATTATTACACACTAATATCCACCACAACACAAAATTTAACAAGAAAACCAAAACCATTAAAGTGACGCTTCGCGCTTCCGCCAAAAAGTCCAATATCGACTATTTAAATAAACGATGCACTGCGTTCAGTTGCGTTCGGAAAGAAAACTGCGAAGTTTATTTTAGTAAAAGTATCTTAGGCAACAAAGTATCTTCAAAATACTAAGATACCAGGAAAATGTATCTAAATATAAGATACAAAATACAAAATTTAAAAAGTATTTCAAATACAAGATGTAAATACGTATTTTGTATCTTGTATCTATATTTCAGATACTTTTATCTAATATAAGTCACATCACTGGTTGCAGGATATTCTCAATGAACCTGAGACTGATAACTTTTTTATTCTAGGCGATTATAACATTCCAGACGCAATCTAGGTACCAAGCGGAAATGTCGCAGGTGGCCTTGTATGCTCTAGCTGTACGACGCTTTGTAACGAATTAAATTATTTTATGTCATCTGTGAATGCAAATCAATTTAATCACATTCAAAACTTACACGGCAGAGTTCTAGACTTGTTAATTCCTAATGTTTCTCAGTGTAAATTATCCAATCCCTGCGCTCCACTTTTACCAAGTGATGAGCATTATTTGCCTTTCTGTGCGGATATAGTTATTAATGTTAAAATTAAGCCACTGAAAAAAAAAATGGGCATAAAAGTTTAATTTTCATAAAGCGGATTACAACTCTTTTGGAAGAGATCTAGAGACAGTCAATTGGGAGTTACAATTTTCGAATCTGTCGGTGGAGCAGGTTTTGAAGGTATTTTACAAAATAAAATTTTTGGTGGTATAAAAAAATGCTGCCCATTATCACGATTGAAAATTTCTCATTTTCCAGTCTGGTTTAGCCAATCTTTAATACATATTTTCAAAAACAAAGCCAAAATGTGGAAGCTTTGGAAAAAATATAATAATCATTCGGACTATGAATTATTTTCTTTGTACAGATCTCGTTTTAAGAATGAATGTAAAAAAGTCTATCTCAAATATATAAATACACTTGAATATTCTATACCTAAAAAAGTTAAATACTTTTAGACGTACATTTCTAATCACAAGAATAGAACCGGAATACCGTCAATGATGCGCTATGATAATCTATCTTCTAACAATCCCAAAAATATTTGCAATATGTTCTCTGCATTTTTTGAATCAGTATATAAGTCTTCTTCATTTGATATAAATAATTGGGCGCCCTCAGATGCAATCTCTGATAGTTGTACGATTGTTGATAATTTATATTTTGATAAAGCCAATATTTTCCGAGTTTTCAAAAAGGGCTAGACACAACTAAAGGTCCAGATCCGGTTTGCAAGCGATTTTTCTTAAAAGCATTGCTGAAGTATTAGTTGAACTGTTGCACATTATTTTAAATAGGTGTATTCGAGACGGTGCCTTTCCCAAAATATGGAAAAGTGCTAATATTGTTCCCGTTTACAAGGGCGGTGCAAAGGATGACATTCAGAATTATAGGTCAATATCCATGTTATTAGCGACTGCTAATGACGATGGACTCATCGATTGATCCATATTCCTTTGCTATAGATATTATAGTTTCTAGTAGTAATACTTATTCGTTGTGAAGTATGTCTTATTTAGTTCTTACACTTCCGCGCACATTACACATTTGAGTAAAATTACTTTTTTACGGATTGTCCGCATCATTAATTTTATATTTAATCCTAATGTTTCGACTCCTTGCCGTGATCATAGGATGACTAAGGTAATGGTCGTCATATATTTTCTACTACCTTTTACAATATTTTAATCAGGCACGTTCCTAATTGCTAATATTTTATTTAGTAATTAAATTCTCACTACGATTACATTGTAAACTACTGTGTCAACAACCAGTTCGGAAATTGGGAGGCCCTTCTGAGAAGAACTGGCGAAAGAAACTCGGGCAGGGGGACAGATCTCCATCTCATTGTTATTATTTGCAAACAGAGCTAACTACATCACCAGGTCTTGCAATGTTTGTCTTTGGAGGTATTAATTTTTTGATTATTCGATTTCAAGCAAGTATTAATTTTTATATTATTGGATCCCATGCAGGTGTAACGCTCCAACTTTCGTCTCTATTGTAATTAAGATGTTTTTCTGATTTCAATAGCCTCGCATAGCTTCAACGGAACAAATTTTTGTTCTCTAGCGAGAATTTGAAATTAGAAATTTATCGAATCGAATGTAGTGGTTTGGCCCCTCCAAAGCGTGCTCACACACTGCAGATCTATTGGAGCGCCTATGTTTTATGTCGCCCACATGTTCTTTAATGCGCGTCCCTATACTTCTCTTTGTTTGCCTGATATATAAGAGACCACAGACAAAATCAATTTTGTAGACACCTGCTGTATGGAGGGGTATATTACACTAGAGATGTCGTAAGTAATGGTTAATCTTCCTGGCTGGTTTAAAGTAAGTATTAATTGAAACCCACTTCAGAATGTTTCCAATCTTGTCAGTGACCACCTTCATGTAGGAAAAGACAGCAGTTTGCATTTCTTCTGTGGTTGGTTTGGTGCGGCCTCTGTGACGATGTCTTAGTATTCGCAACTTGTCTTGTAGTACTCACTTTACATGCTGAAGGTCAGCAGTCAGATGTTGTTAGTAACAGATGCCGCCAGCTCTCTGAAACAAAGATTTCCCTAAGGTAGCCAACTGTATAGGATGATGGTGAGAGTCACCATTTAGATATCTATCTGTATGAGTTGCTTTTCTATAGTCTGTATGACTAAGAATTTGATTTGGATTCCAGCTGATTTGAATATCTAGGAAGGCTATTTTATTGTCTGTTTGCAATTCCAAAGTAAATTGTATTTTGGGATACATGAAATTAAGGTGACTTAAAAGGATAGAAACCTTATCTTTTGGAAGTAACGCAAAAATATCATCTAAGTATGTTGGCGACAAGCGGTGTTACAACCTTTTTTCTTTGGCCAATAAAACCTCAAAATTCTAGTGTCAATTTATATTTTTCTACAGAAACAGAGATATTGGATATACGTCTTTTTATTGTCAGTTTTCAATTAAACTGTTGCATCATCAGTTGGTGTTTTAATTGTACTCTACATATTTTTGGTGTCAGAAGTAAACGAAAAGAGCTCAAAATGCCCATGACCACACGCTCGCGCGCTAACGCTGCCGCAAAAAGTGAACCGGAGACCCGCGAATCGGTCTGCAACCCCGCGCCCCGTGTCAGTGCTCCATATAAGGGCGGCGCCTCTTCTATTGGCGCCTCTACGTCAGCGCTGCCCAGCACGCGACACCCCAGGGACGAGGTACCGTCATTCCCAAATGACCCATCCGTGTTACCTAGTAGCACCGGTAACGGTAAGCGCGCACACACAAATTCATTAACTAATATGTCATGCAACTCGACAAATGCTCGTGAGTTGGCCGCTAAGCTGGACTACGCTCGACGTCTAGCGCAAATTGATGAGGAGCGAGAAAAGGCTGCTTCGGACCGTGCGAAAGCTTTGGCCGAACTCGAGCTCCAGGCCAAACTCGCCTCTATCAGCTGTAGCGCCTCTAGAAGCTCCAAGTCAGCCTACATAGAAAACTGGTTAGTCAATTCATTTGATAATAACACCGTAATATCAGAGCATACTTTTCCAATTGATCCGATTGACAGGGAGATAGATCACGGCGACGTCCCTTTTAACGCGTCACAAGCGTCGCGTCTGTCGTCGCACCCTCCTGCGCCTACCGCAGCGCAGGCCAGCGCGGCCCCGGTGCCTGCGGCGTGGGCCTTTAGGGCCCCAGCGACCGCAGCGCGGGCCAGCGAGGCCCCGGTGTCTGCAGCGTGGGCCATTGAGGCCCCAGTGACCGCAACGCGGGTCAGCGAGGCCCCGGTCCCTGAGACTACGGCGTGGGCCTGTGAGGCCCCAGCGCCCTCAACCCTGGGCGCCTACCCACAACAAGCAGGTCCGGGACCAAGCGCAATAGCCTTTGCGTTCGGCGAAGGGCCTCCGAAGAACGGAAACAACCACACCTCTATACCCTCACTAGGTGTAGGTACTCACCACCGTAGACAAGATTGTAATAGAAACATGAATAAAAATGAAAATAATAACACAATAGGTACTCCAGACAATTTTATTATGCTTGCGAACGCTATCGCGGACCTGGGGAAGAAGACTCTAAAGGTAAGTGACCTTCCTAGGTTTGACGGACGAGCACTTCTCGACTGGCTACCCTTTAAGAGGGCCGTCGAGCAGACGAAGGCCAGCTTTTCACCCAGAGAAAATGTAAGCAGGATCGCCGCCGCTCTCCAAGGCCCCGCTAGAGAGGCCGTCTGGGTTCTCCTTACAACCGCCGAGGACCCGGAGGTTATTATGAAGACACTCGAAGCTAGGTTTGCCAAGCCGGAGTTCATTGTCCTGCAGCAGCTCGCCTTGGTCAAGAATCTTCCTAGGCTGAACACGTTCGAAGGGACCCGGGAGCTTAACATCTTCGCGTGCCGCATCCGCAACTGCGTTGAGGTAATCAGATTCCTTAATCAGCCCGAGTACCTCGCGGCCCCGGACCTTGTCAATACGATCGTGGGAAAGCTAACACCCCTCCTACGTTCTCGCTGGGTCGATTTTGCGGCAGCAAGCTTACGTCCTAACCTCTTCAAAATTGAAATTCTTGCAGATTTTTTAGAAAATGAGGCAAATTTGCATATTAGGTTCGGATTAATTCCCAATGACTGGCAATCTGTCAACATCCGTCAACCTGTCATGAATCAAGCCGTCGCAAGATCGGCCAGAGACAAAACCTATACCATCTCAGCGACCAAGCCGCAAACTTTTTGTTCGTTTTGCAATGTTAACGGTCATGAAATAGGTAAGTGCAAAAAGTTCTTATCCATCGACATCGACGCACGATGGAAATGGGTAATCGACAATAAGGTCTGTCGTAGGTGCCTTAAAAGGGGTCGGCATCAATATCGCACGTGCAGAAACACGTGCGAAATTGATGGATGCCCACGAAATCTACACCATACCGCACTCCATCGCGACACTTCCACAGATACCTATGTACAACAGAATCACTCGACTCTGACCATAACCGAAGTTCAGTCGGCAACATCCGACTCCAACCTTATACCTGAACCCACCACGGAAAAACAACCGACCGTCACAGTAGCACATAACTCTCTCTCCGCCAACAAAACAGGCCTTAAGCCACTTCTTAAAGTTATCGCGGTGTGCATCTCCGGACCACTCGGAAGCGTAGATACCTACGCGCTTCTTGACGATGGGAGCTCCGTGACACTTTTAGACCAAACCGTGGCCGATTCCATCGGGGCTACAGGTTCTAAGTACACACTGAACATTGATTGCATCGGGGGGCTGAGTACACAAGCCGAGACAAGTATTGTTGCCATCACCGTGAAGGGTAAACATCATTCAGAGTCACATGACATTACCGCACGAACGATACCTAACTTAAATATAAGGAGTCAAGGCGCGAGCTTGCGTGACGTTGTGCAGTATGACCATTTGGTCGATATCGCGGACCATATCACTTACGACCAGGCGAAGCCAATGCTGCTGATTGGGGCTGACAACTGGCATCTAACCTTGCCACAAGCCGTTCGCCAGGGCTCCCGCCACGAACCAGCTGCAGCATTGACGGCGTTAGGCTGGGTCTTGCTCGGCCACCTATCTAACTCACAGCAAACCTACACCCTTGTTAACCATATCGTCACTACTTGCACGGCAGACGCAAGGGACACCACGATGGATGTCCTCATAAAAGATTATTTTAAGCTCGATTCGATAGGCATCAGCAAGGTACTCCATAAAAATTCAAATGATCGCCGAGCGATTCAGATTTTAGAGAACACTACAAAGCTTTTAGACACGGGTATGTTCCAAACTGGGCTCTTGTGGCGCGATAACATCCCTACTTTACCGGACAGTCGCCAACTAGCCTTATCCCGATTTTACAGCCTCGAGCGTAAAATGGCGAAAGACTCCTCATACGCGGATGCCTATAGAGCGAATATTCGAGGTGTCATCGAGAAGGGCTACGCCGAGCTCTGCTCCGGGCCCCCACTACCCGGCGGGATCGTGTGGTATCTCCCGCATTTTGGAGTTGTCCACCCTCATAAGAAGAAGCTGCGCGTTGTTCACGACGCGGCTGCGAAATGCGCAAACGTGAGTCTCAATTCCCTGCTTTTAACGGGACCCGACCTTCTCCAACCGTTGCTCGCCATAGCGATGAGATTCAGAGAGGGGCCAATCGCCATGACCGGAGACATCAGGGAAATGTTCCCCCAGGTCAAAATCAGACCCGAGGATAGAGACGCCCAGCGTTTCCTTTGGAGAGACAACCCGGAGGAACCCATACGCGAATACCGCATGTCCTCGATGATATTTGGCGCCGCGTCGAGTCCTTACACGGCGTTATGGATCAAAAACAATAACGCCCTTCGCTTCCAAACGCAGTACCCAGGCGCGGCAAAAGCTATTATCGAGGACCATTACATGGATGACTACCTAGCGAGTTTTGACAGCGTCTCCGAAGCAGCCACCCGAGCCTTTGAAATAGTCTCCATCCACAAAGCCGCCCACTTCGACATGCGGTCCTGGGTGTCAAACCACAAGGAAGCGCTGGCCCTTATTCCTCCGGACTTGCACGCAAGTGACCCGTCCGGGGTACACATAGGACCAACAACCCCTTCTCAAATTCGAGTGCTGGGTTTCACATGGAATGTCAAAGAAGATAAGCTTTATTTCGTGAAATCTCTTCCCACATTTCCGAATAAATGCTCGAAACGCTCTGTATTATCCCTGCTTATGTCTATTTACGACCCCTTTGGTTTTTTAATGCCGGTCATCATGAAAGGCCGCGTATTATTTCAAAGGGCTTGGAGATTGGGTGCTGACTGGGATGAAGATTTGCCGAACAATTTACCAGTGAAGTGGAGGAACTGGTTTCACGAAATAAAGACCCTAAGTGAAGTATCCATCCCTAGGTGCTACATGAACACACCAAATCGTATTGTTAGCGTACAACTACATGTTTTCGCGGACGCGAGCGAACGGGCTTACGCGTGTGTAGCCTATTGGCGCTTTACTCTTGCTGACCAATCCGTTCATTTATCCTTAATCGGTGCCAAAGGTCGACTCGCTCCGCTTAAACCCGTTTCGGTCCCTAGACTGGAACTTCAGGCCGCACTAATTGCGGCTCGTTTTAGCATCTACATAACCGAAGCTGCTAAGCGAAAGCCTGATCGAACTATCTTTTGGTCAGACTCTCTGACGGTCTTGAAGTGGCTCCGTAGCGACGCCTGCACCTTTAAAGCCTTCGTTTCGTTTCGTGTGGGGGAAATCGTAGAAACAACAAATATACGAGACTGGAAGTACGTACCCACAGCTTTAAACGTCGCTGACGACGCTACACGAGACACTTCGTTGACGTCATCGTCCAGGTGGTTCAAGGGCCCCTCATTTCTGTTGTTGCCAGAATCTGACTGGCCACTTGAACCGCTTGTTAATGTCCCTCCGGTCTCTGAAGAACTAAAAGGGACGTCGGAGTCGGTGGGACACATAACTACTAATCATCGGCTTGAATTACCCTCACCGGTAGTTGCCGACCACCGTCGATTTAGCAAGTGGATTCGCTTCCTACGCTCGACCGCTCGAGCTCATCAATGCGCGAAAATTTTTAGGCCAGCTTTACATCGAAATTTACTTAGTGCTCCTCTTAGAGATCGCTGTAACCTTTTGCCTCTTTCCGCCGAGGACTTGAAGTTAGCCGAGTCGCATATCTTCCGCCAAGTACAATTTGACTCATTTTCCGCTGAATTGATTCGCGTAAAAACAGCACGCCCTGTTCCTGGAGATAGCCGCCTGAGAAACCTTACACTCGTTATTGGAGATGACCACCTACTCCGCCTCTCCGGCCGAACTACAGCCTGTCGTGACGTTAATTCTTATCCGATAGTACTGGACGGCAAGCACCCTATCACGAGGATGTTAATCCGCTCTTACCATTTCAAGTTTTCCCATGGAAACAATGAGCTCGTGGTGAATGAGATACGCACCAGGTTCCACGTGCTGAGCCTCAGACCAGCAGTAAGGAGCGAGGCGTCGAGGTGTCAGTTGTGCCGGAACCGCAAAGCCAAGCCGGTAAGCCCTCCTTTAGGACCCCTGCCCGATGCCAGGTTAGCGCATACCCAGCGACCTTTCACTTACGTTGGCTTGGATTACTTCGGCCCGCTATCAGTCACGGTCTGTCGACGCAAAACCAAAAGATGGGTCGCCCTCTTCACGTGTATGACAATACGAGCTGTCCA
This sequence comes from Calamotropha paludella, assembly GCA_927399485.1. Taxonomy (NCBI): domain Eukaryota; kingdom Metazoa; phylum Arthropoda; class Insecta; order Lepidoptera; family Crambidae; genus Calamotropha; species Calamotropha paludella. Next base: position 10,633,160 of record OV656815.1, on the reverse strand, counting down.
CCTGGAAATAGTAGAGAACCTGTCCTCAGACTCCGCGATAATGGCACTTCGGCGATTTATTTCTAGACGCGGTTATCCGACTCGGATATATTCGGACAACGGGACCTCCTTCGTCGGCGCGGCTAAGATGTTGCCAGACCTGTACAACTTTTGCTCCAACAAGAAGATCGAGTGGAGGTTCATCCCGCCCTCTGCACCATTTATGGGTGGCTGCTGGGAGCGCATGGTCCGTTTAGTGAAGAGCACCATCGCGGTCACACTTAAGGAACGCTCGCCCAAGGAGGAGATCCTTCATACTTTGCTGCTGGAAGCCGAGTGCATTGCGAACTCCAGGCCCCTCACGCACGTACCAGTTGAGCAAGATTCAGACCAGGCGCTTACACCATTTTCATTTCTGTTGGGCACATCCAGCAATGACCTGCGCCTGGGAAGTTTTGAAGATGCAGATCTGTCCCGGAGGTGTGACTGGAGGAAGGCTCAGCGGCTGGCAGATCACTTATGGCAGCGTTTCGTAAAAGAGTACCTGCCAACACTGGTGCCACGCAGAGAATCCGCCGCTTCGGTCGAGCCTTTATGCGTAGGAGACCTCGTTTTCATTGCGGATGGAGCTTTACCGAGGAACTGCTGGCCACGAGGCCGCATAATAGCGACGTATCCGGGCAAAGACGGAGTGGTGCGCGTGGTCGACGTGAAGACGAAAAGGGGCGTGCTGCGTAGACCTACCCGGAAAGTAGCACTACTTGTCGCCGCCCACTAGTTTTGGGTGCTTCTCACCGTCGGGGGCCATGTTGGCGACAAGCGGTGTTACAACCTTTTTTCTTTGGCCAATAAAACCTCAAAATTCTAGTGTCAATTTATATTTTTCTACAGAAACAGAGATATTGGATATACGTCTTTTTATTGTCAGTTTTCAATTAAACTGTTGCATCATCAGTTGGTGTTTTAATTGTACTCTACAAAGTACCTTTTGTAAAAGCGTGGACACACCGGTGCCGTTGCTAGGACCCTTTCCTCAAAGTCCTCCATGACAATGTGAGCAATTATAGGGGATAAAGGAGATCCTATTTCTACACCATCTATTTATAGGTTGAATTCAACATTCCACAAGATATGGCCCGATGTTAAGCAGTGTTCCATTAATTTTGAACATCGCAAATAAACAAACTTGGAAAACAAAATACTGCCTGTTCGCCTGTTCACATCTTTACCTCATATGAATACCTACTTGTCTCCAAAGCCGCATCTAATATCTGCTTTGTGAAACTTTGACATTAAAATTCCATAAATATTTGGGGTATGTATACGTCCGTAATAGAAAATATGGCTAAGTGCACTTGTTTCCCGATATACCCAAAGAAGAATGCGAATCTCGTCCTGCCAGGAACATTCCGCCGTCTCAGCCGATCTCACAAATTATCTACCGAACGGAATGCACTATAGCTAGGCGCTTGAGAATTGTTCGTATGAGATCCTAATGTCATACCTCCGAAACATTCCGATAGTAATATTCCGGAATCCTATTACCTACATAGGTTGTAATGAAGTTTTTGTATTAAACATATACTTGAACTTGTAGTAACAACAGTAATAAAAAAATATATTCGCTTTTAATTTAATACGTATAATAATAATGTGATCAAAGCATTTTCATCGCGTCAATGAATTACTAACTAAATAAAAATAAGCATCAACACATGAAGTAAACATCTTAAGTCGCTCGACGGCAATAAGATTGAAATATTACTACTTATATTAAAATAAATAAATAAATATTTCTCACATTCACACCAATTAGCCTAGCCCAAAGTAAGCACTGTAAGGCTTGTGTTATGAATACTAGACTAACGAATAGACATACATATATGATACATAGATATGTAATATTCATAGAAATATATATAAACACCCATGACTCAGGCACAAATGCTCGTATTCATCATACAAACATCTGCCCCTACTGGGATTCGAACCCAGGACCGTCGGTGCGAAAGGCAGGATCGCTACCGTTGCACCAAACGGTCGTCAAAGTTTAAACTTAAAAGAATTACCAATAAAATTTATGTTGCAATTTACCGGGTGTTTTAATTTTATTTTAAAGAATTGGAACTTTATATAACACGACTACCAGAGATGAGTGAATAGACACCTTCTGGGTTATCTCGTTCCTTCGTGGATTCTGTCTTTGCCCCCGGGCTTGATTGGGATCAAGAGCGAAGCCATTCTGATTAAATAAAAATGATATAAAGTCAACTTTCACGGAAAACAGCAACTATTAGTGATTGTAACACCATCATCTTATTTTACCATTGTTTTAGTTTTTTTAGTTAGTATTATACTACATCATCCGTGTTTTACAGTTTGTGCAGTAGGTATACTATGTGTAATTTGGTATAAAATACCAAATCATAATCAATCATCACTTAATATAACCTTTCACGTTCGTAGTCCATACCGAACTCTGTACGTGCCTTATTATATACAGCACCGTACGATTTCAAATCGTGTTTAGGCATTCATTCATCGAATCTCATGCACAGATTCGTTATTCCATTCACTTTATACATAAAGTTTTTAATTCCACTTATGATAAGTACCATGACATTACTACAACCTTAAATAGGTTAGGTTAGGTTAGATTTGTAAAGGCACCTGCAGCACCTTTAACATCCTGCTTGAATGTTTAATTGCATGTCGTGTGCTTATTTACATACCGCATGATTATTTGCTGGCTTGCTTGCATGCTGCATGATTGGCTGCATGCTTGCTTGCGCGCTACATGTTACCCTGATGCAAGGTTTCGTGCATGCGCATGCCGCTTACCGTACGATTGCGTATTATATTCTTTAGGCTTTTTGCGTGCTGCGTGCTAGTATATAGTATGCTATGAACTAATTTGTATTTTAGCGAGCACGATAATACAAACCAATGTATAAGTTGGTTAAGTAAGGCAACTTAAAGAAAATGTATGTAATACATTTTATATAATTGCATTTCCCGTTGAGTTTTGGGTAAAATGTTAATTAAATCGAACCATCTTACAAGAATAGGGTTTTATTTGAAATGACTTTCTAAGGATTTATATATTTTATACCATTTGAATTCTTTCGATGTTGATTTTTATACGTATTGAGTGAATTGAATTTTAATATAATATGCTCTATAAATATTGAGCTATCTGATTTTGATTATAATCGACTTTAAATAAATGATTCGTTAGTGTAATATGTTAAATTATAGTAATATAAGTTATTTACGGGATTGCTACCATGTACCTTGTTTTTGAGTTTCCGATATTTCGGCACTGTTGCAAGTGCCATGATCACGGAGCGATCCGTGATCATGGCACTTGCAACTTATATTACTTAAATAACTTAAATAACTATATAAACTATATAACTTAAATAACTTATATTACTATAATGTTAGTGACCATGAAAGTTTAAAACAATATAATATGTTAAATTGTATTTAGTTCTTACACTTCCACGCACATTACACATTAGAATAAAACACTTTTTTACGGAATTTGCGCATATTTTATTTTATATTTAATCCTGACGTTTCGACTCCTTTACAGGAGCCGTGATCACAGGATGGTTTTCATGTATTTTCTACTACCTTTACAATACACCTCCTTCACAATCGGGCACGTTCCTAGTTGTTAAAATTATTTTATATAAATAGATTGTTTTGTACATGCCTATTGATTCAGCAGCGAATCTTACAGAGTTCACGGAGTGTACGAGTGAAATTAGTGCAATAGTTGAAACGAACGATATCGAAACGGTATTTGTACTCGGAGACTTCAATGCACATTCCGGTGAGCAATGCTTACATGAACTTTTAGACTTTTGTTTTGAACAGTCGTGGTCATGCATTGACATGGAGATTTTACCTTACGATGCCTACACTTATGTGAGTGAGGAACACGGCTCTCGCAGATGGCTTGTATAGGCACAAGCTCCGCGCGGCGCACTGTGGTCGTTACTTTGGTTTTATACTGTAATATGTATTGGCCGGATCATTATCCTTTGTTGATAAAGTGTAACATCAATAAAATTCAGTCTAAAGTTGTAACCTCAACTCAATCCTCTAGTAAAATTAGGTGGGGTGAAAGAGATAATGGCCAAATACAGAGATATATGGACTTATGTAGTAGTAGATTACGTTTAATAGACTTTCCTGCAGATTTTTGTAAATGTGCTAACAAAACATGCTCTAATTTCGAACATAGAATAAAATTAATAACTATGTATCAGGAAATTATATGTGCCTTAAAAGAGTCAGCAGAATGTACCTATAATAAGAATAAACATAGAAAACATATTAAATATATAACTGGTTGGAATAAATACGTAAGTGCCGCTCATGGGGAAGCTCGGTTTTGGTACCAGTCTTGGTTGCTATATGGTAAACCCAATAGATGAATGATAAAACGCAAACCACAAGAGAATTTATAGCTAAATTGAAGTTCTGTCAAAACAATGAGAATAAAATTAAAATGGATATTATCGCTCAGAATTACACAAACAAGAACTTTAGAAAATTTTGGAAAAACACTAATAAACTGAGCCCGAGGCCGAGCATTCCTGCGAGGGTCGCTGGTTTGTACGAACCGACTGACATAGCGAATGCTTTCCGAAAGCATTTCAAAGTCGAGTCCCCCCTTCATCGTGAGTCACAGGCTTCGTATCCTGGCTGTCGTTTCGAGGACTTAAAAGTCAGATTAACTGCAAAAGAGGTCGCTTCCACAATCAAAAAAATGGTTAGAGGTAAGTCTCCTGGTCACGATAATCTCAGCGTCGAGCATCTCAAGTACGCGAGGGTCCACAACGCGTGTTCTGTAGATGTTTTTTAATCTTTGTATACGTCATTATTATTTAACGTATAACGTTGTAGTGCCCGTAATAAAAAATAAGACGGGCGATGCCACTGATTTGTCGAATTATAGGCCTATATCTCTAGCAACGGTGATAGTCAAAGTGCTTGACAACAGATTGGGGGAGCATATTAAGTTACATGATGTCCAATTTGGGGTTTAAACCGGATCTTCCTACAGAGAGCGCTATCTTTTGTCTCGAACGGACTGTACAATACTACACAGCTAGAAAAACCTCAATCTATGCTTGTTTTCTGGACTTGTCGAAGACATTCAACCTAGTTTCGTACAATTTATTATGGAAAAAGCTGCACTGTGAAACTAGTCTACCTCCTGAAATTCTATCCATAATGGAATACTGGTATAACAATCAGAGGAACTATGTGAGGTGGGCCGGATTACAGTCAGATGTGTACGGGTTGCAATGTGGGGTGAGACAGTGGGGATTAAGCTAAAAATATTAGTTACGCTGACGATATGGTGCTGCTGAACCCGTCGACCGGAGCCTTGAGAAGACATATTCTTCACACATGTGAAGTATGAAGAATATGCGGTGGCTCATGGGCTTATATACAACTTTTTTAAAAGTGAGATCATGTTACTCTCGGAAGAATGATATTGAAAAGAGTTGACCAAGTTAAATATCTGGGCCACTGGGTCGCTGACAACTTGTCAGACGCTGTGGATGTGGAGAGTGAGCGTAGGGCGTCGTGTGTTCGCTGTAATATGTTGGCTCGCAGATTTGCACGGTGTAGTAAACAAGTAAAGACAACGCTTTTCAAAGCTTACTGTCAATCTTTTTACACCAGCAGTCTCTGGGTCAACTTTACGCAGAGGACATATAACGCTCTATGCGTCCAGTATAATAATGCGTTCAGGATGCTGTTGGGCTGCCACGCCATTGTAGTGCGTCATTAATGTTTGCAGAGGCAAGAACTGATTGTTTCTACACGATCATGAGAAAGCGCTGCCACCAAAGGGAGGCACTTTGGGTACGCGTGCGCGGCAGCTCGAATAGCATCCTGAGCACCTTGGCTGATCGGTGGGATTCCCCACTGCTGCGCCGCTGACTGCAGCTCCATGCCTGTAGCTATTATTATCTGTAGCACAGGAGCTGCATCGGTGGCTTCGTTAGTTAAATATTAAGCGTTTTTTGTATGTGTTTAATTACTTAGTAACACTAAAATAAGATTTCTTGTAACTAACATTTTAGTATGGATTTTTAATATCTGAAATAATTAAATAATAATAATAATATTTATTCACATGTATGTAGTAAAAAACTGTTATTTCAATATTACAAACAGACACTTCAATTTTCTTTATATGTATAGATTACATACCTCACCAAGTTACTATGATATTATAACATCATTGAAGTAAAAACATAAAAAGTTAAGTCGGTCAGACCTGTGGAACCACATCCCTTCATCAGGAAGAAAATAGCTGATGATCTTTAAACAACTGATTTTCTTGTATCATTTTCTAAATCAAGGTCTAAGAACATTTTTAGTTAAGAAATCTTTTCAACTAAATGAACTGAGCCAAAGTTTTTTCATCTTCATATCGTAAAAGACAGATTTAAACGATAAACTTTTAATACTCCTTTTTGCGTCGAGAGTCGAAAAGTAAAATAGTATTTGTTTCTAGAAAAGAAGAGATGTTTTTTGCTTCCTCTGTTTTTAGTGGGTATCAACCTTTGTCCTTTCCTGAAACTGAAACTCATTACAATCGGTTGAGAAGTCAGGGCGTGACAGCTTACAAAAAAGCAAAACTCATTTTCACTTTTATGTGACATTTATAACTTATTTTTTACCAAATAAATGTGAATATCTTTATTCAAACTATTGCAAATTGAATCATAGGAATTTTTGGTTCCTAACATATTGTCAATATTATGAAGTAAAAAAAAGGATCACGTTAAATCATTATTATTCATGTTATTGAATATGGTATAATTAGGTAAGTAAATTCTATCGAAATATAGAATTTCATATAAACATCATCACTACCAAATTGTTATTTATAAAAAACAGGTCATCCATCCAATCAAAAAGTCGTTACGCGTTATCGAGCCGCTTTGTATAAAGTCGTCGTGTTGGTTGCTATTGATCCAAACAATAAAATCAAAGATCCATTGAAAACCAGAATTGCTTTTCACCGTGTCTTACAAGAACAAAGGGTGGAACTGGTATCGTAACAGTACCCTTTTGCGTTTAAGACTCAACGGCCATAAAAGTATCGAACATCGTAAAATTGATCCCGTAATAAAATTACAGAGCGTAAAGGGCGAAAATGAAATATCGCTTCGCTATTAAAGGGGGAAAAATGCGAAATTTAATAGCTCGTGCGGAATTGACGTTTTTATGTTTCCAGTTTCCAAGGACTTATCTTGGTCTTATTTCCTTTTAAGCATCATACGAAAGGACAATCCAGAATGGTTTCTTTTCGTGAAACAAAAGAAATCTTCCATGATTGCGTAGTATTTTTTATCTTTTCTTTTGGGGTTCTAATATGTAAGTGTTTTTATACAATATATCAGATATTTGGAAAAGTTCTATGTATGTAATATCTATTATACAATATAAAACGTCTTAAAATAAAAAAAAAACAAATCCGATGTTATCTATCGAAACCAATAAATTTTTTATTATTCAAAATTTATATTTGAATTAAATGAGTTTATATAAAATCAGTTTTACCGGATTAACGACGCGTTTAGTTTTTTTTAACCCTGCCGTTTCGACTGTTGTACATAAGCCTTGATCAGAGGATGATTGTCATCCAGTGTGAAATGTGTGATAGGCGTGAAAATTTTAATAAAATTAATGCGGTTCCCCTCGTTTCAAAGATAGTTTCCACTTCAATAAATAGTTCGTAGGAAATATTGTAAAACAAATACGAATATTTGTTATGTTAATCTCTAGTAAAATATTAATATTCTATAATTTATCTAATGCATAAGTAATTTATTGATTAATCAATCAATTCGATTACGTGTTTTATTTTATATTATTACAAACGCTACCACCCAATTTTTTTAAACAAGCATACGAATAATGCTTTCTTTTACATTTAAAGCCTTGAACATTGACGGAAAGTAGCTAGCCTATCCGTTTTTAGGATACATTTTAGGGTATATTTCGGAGAGTGTGCAACAGAATTGCACAGCCTTGTTCCACCGTCCCCATTTTTTTATCGGACAACCAGACTTACGAATAGGTACCACCGTTATATGGTTGATATACCAAAGAATTAAGCTACCTAAGCGTTTTGGTTCCAATTTCGTAATCCGTACCGCTAAAGAGTGGAACTCTTTGCCTGACTCTGTGTTCCCCGATAAATACAATTTAGGGGTGTTCAAGTCACGAATGAATAGGTATCTTCTAGGCAGGTGCGTTACATCTTAGATCGCATCGTCGCTTACCATAAGGCGAGATAGCGGTCAAGCGCTTTCTATGCACGATTAAAAAAAATATTCCGTATTATTGTTTATATAAGATTATTGTTATTTCAAAATTTCATAGTAACTGGAAAACTCTTTCTAAAAGACAGTAAAAAGCTCAGAACACTTAAATTATCCAATTACATGAACCCCCAATACGAGTTTCAATTGTGTACCTAAGTTGGAAGAAAACATGCGGTGTTAGGATGAAACATACTGGAGGAACCAAATAAAAACCAATATATCTATACGGATCATTTCACCAAAAACTATTTGATTGTTGTTGATCCCATTGCATCGTATCAGTACAATTACTTGAACTGGATGTAAGCATATTGATGTTTTTTTTTAATAATTATTTATAATTCACATATTACTATTTTGGCAACTATACTCGAGATTTTGGTACGTAATATTTAGAAGTTGAAAGGAGATTGTCCACTCTCTATAGACACCTTGGCCACTCATGGACAGAACATTAAGCTAATCATATGTGATAGATTGAATAGTGTACATCATTAAAAGACAAAATATAAGCCTAGCTTTGTATCAGAAATTATATTTATATGTTTTTCTATGCATTAATAACAAAGATTATGAAAAAAATAAAACAACATTTTTGTTTAACTATTTATTATTAAGATATAAAATACGTGTATAAAAAACAACTACGCCTCCGAGCCCTCAGATGGGATCCCATCTGCATTGTGAATGCAAAAAATTAAATTAAAAATATATTTATTATTATTCAGATTCATAAGTCATAAGTACATGATCCAGAAACTGAGCACGTGGATTAATATGGTCTTGATACCTTGCCCAGCCTAAAAACCAGATAATTGTCATTACATGTGCACAGCAACCTACTGTTCTAGGGCCCACCATGCAGTTACAGTAATATTTTGTTATTGCTACACTTCCTTCAATATTATTTTCTTACATAATATATATGAAATATATTTTTCTTCTAATGTGTCTACTTTGAATTCTCCCACGTTACAATCTGCAATTTATTAAAGGAATTGCAAAACCCTCCAGTAGGTATAATCTATCAATAACATTCACTGAATCCAAAATCTTGCGGAAGAATAGTGAACATTGTGTAATACAAGTAATACAACAGAGGCATCAACTACTGTCGATACGAATTGGTCGATTTCTGATGTTTTATGTTAGCCACACTGGAACCAAATTGCCGAAGCAGATTATTGCAAAAGGTTCAAATTAAATACTTAAAAAATGTATAATTTTTAAAGTGTGAATTTACACAATATTTTTGGTAAATAACATTATCTAAAATAAAAATAAGAATATTGCTAAATGTGTTTTTTTCATAGGATCGTGTCCACGAATGGCCAAAATTGGACAATGTCCTTTATTTCCATTTTGTTTCTTTTTTGCTTATGAATTATAAAGGGTCTTTCAACAAGGACGGGTAGATGTTGTCACTGTGTGGCGGCCATGTGCTTTTGAGGGTACCTGTCAAATATGTTTTATTTTATTCAGTCACTGATGCCAAATCACCGTGGCAAGTTACACGATCGAGCAGCATGTCCAAATGATTAAACTTTATTATCAAAATAAGAGTTCATTAGTGCAAACGTTGCGCGCATTGCGTCCATTTTACAGCAGACGCGGTGGCCCTTCAAAGTCGACTCTCTAACGTTTTGTAGCCAAATTCGAGACAACCGGTTCGGTAAACAACCAACCAACACCCTTACGTCAAAGGAACGCCAGGTCGGCCGATAACATCGACGCTGTCCGTCAGAGTGTGCAGGAGACTCCGAGGCAGTCGATTTCTCGCCGTGCACAAGAACTCGGCCTTTCGCAGATACCGACTTGGAGAATTTTGCGCCGGGACTTGGGCCTGCACCCGTACAAGATCCTACTGACCCAGCAGCTCAAAGTTAATGACCATAGGCAACGCCGTTTGTTCGCTCACTGGGCTTCGGAACGTTTGGAAGAGTACCCCGATTTTGGCTGAAAAATAATCTTTAGCGACGAGACCCATTTTTGGATGAATGGTTTTATTAATAAGCAAAATTGCCGTATATGGGACAAACACAACCCACATGAGGTTCACCAGGTGGCAATGCCTCTACAAAAAGTTACTGTTTGGTGCGGATTTTGGTCTGGCGGCATCATTGGTCCGTACTTCTTTGCAAATGACGTTGGCGAGGCCATCACCGTCACCAGCGAGCGCTACAGATCAATGATTAACAATTTTTTTTGGGATGAATTGAACAATATGGACGTGGACGACATGTGGTTCCAACAAGACGGCGCAACGTGCCACACAGCGAATGACACAATGGACATTCTGCACGAACGGTTTGAGGGTAGGGTTATCTTTCGCAGGGGTGATGTGAATTGGCCGCCAAGATCGTGCGATTTGACTCCACTAGACTTTTTCTTGTAGGGTTTTCTGAAGTCGCAGGTCCTATATTAATAAGCCGCAATAGACCGATGCCCTGAAAGTGAACATAACTCAAGCCATTGCTCAGATTCAGCCGGTTCTATGCAGCAGAGTCGTTGAAAATTGGATCTCTCGGATCCGTGCCACTGTTCGAAGCCGCGGCGGGCATTTGAACGATGTCATATTCCATAAATAATGGCATAAATGGGCCTTTCAAATAAAATAAAAAAAATCGTTAATATCTCACACACAGCTTGTTTTATTCAATTACAACATCGACCCGTCCTTGTTGAAAGACCCTTTAGAAATAAATCGCTGTAACTCTATAATTTTATTCTTTTACAGTTATTTGTGATAACAATGGTGTATAAAATCGTAAGTAATCTCGTTTTTCCTAACGCCAATCGTAAAATTAAATAAACTTAACTAAACTTAATACAAGTAAATTGATATTTTACACCGCAAATAAAATTTATAAAGTGTCCACTATTCTACAAAATACGAGATAATTTTAACATCCGTGTTTATACGACATAGTAAATTTCAACATCGGTAACTGTGATAGGCAATTAAATAAAAAAACATGTCTTTGGACTAAAAACACCTATTTAACTATCATATTAAAGCTTAGTGTGTTACTTACCTTAAAACAAGATTCAGGCACATATAAACCCGGGCGTAATGTGACAGAGTTCGCGACGACGGACCAGCTGCTACGGATAATGCCTCTCCTCTCTTTATACCACCAAGTTTATCTCCGAACCTTCTGGCCCGGACCTTACCCTGATTTATATATGAAAAGTCGAAATTTATTGTGCACCCTATTCTAGTGGTTAATAGCTCAGGATATTCTAGGGTTAGCCGCTTTAACTGAAATAATGAGCGCAGGACAAAACAACTAACCGTGAGTGCGTGGTTTTTGTTGGCTTAAATTAGATCAGACTATGACCAAGCTGAACTCGTTCTTATTTAAACTCACACAAAGTTGTTTCTGCCCCACTAGCTACATTATCGCCGAGACAAATTTTGGCAGGATTAGGTAAATGGATGAATTCATAAAAGATAAAGTCCTATAATTTTGCTAACTGAAAGGATTTTCATGTGACTTTATGACGGTAATTTGCGAGTATAGAACTTCATAAACTAAATTACAACATTGCAATTTGGATGTAAAGTGAATACTATAAGACATGTTTAATACTATACCTAGCTGAAGCGTATTTACAAGAGGGACATTCTAAGTAAATAAGAGCCTTGTTTTGTATTTCCAACATTTCAAAAATCATTGGAAAGTGAGAAGGTGAGAGGGAAATTTCAATTTACGCCGTGGTTGACTCGTGATCCTACTTGGAAGAAATGAAATATTATACGGCCTTACCCTGACCCATGTCAAATCAGCATTCGCAGGAATGCCACGAATTATTTACGGCCAACTCACGGCTATGAAAATTTTTATCGCAACGATAAATCTTTATTAGCCAAGTTGGAATTTTTTTTGGGCGAATATTTTTTTGAACTTTCTTTCAGTTAAAATTCAACAGAATTACTAAGCGTAGTTAAAACGGTCTGCTATTAAGTAAAATCTTATCGATTAATTATGATAAGATTTTACTTAATACTAATTTGTATTTTTGACTAAATGCTACAGAGGTGTGTCATAGTAATTATTTTTAAGTAATAGTACATTAGGAAAGCTGAGTTTATTATTCGTTAGTCACACTGTGCATATTCAACTGCAAAAGTAATGATATTCAAGCGAAACTAAGCGGAAGACAACGGACCATTTCGCGCTGGCATTGTGCTTCAGCATAACTTAAGATACATCTGCATGATGTTTGTGGGACATGGAGTATATTGGCTGCATTCTCAGACCATGAATATTTCATGAGCTTGTATACATTTGGCCTGATTAATAGGTATGCAATCCTAAACAGACTAGGCGTAAAGTTGAAAATTGAATAAGGGGCGATTTCATTTGACCATCTTGATCAAATCATCGTGTCTTTGGGGAATGAACTGCAGCACGTCTCACGTTGTTTATAAAGGATGGTGCTCACAGTTCAAATTATGAACGAATTTGCGGCAGGTCTGGATTATTTTAAGCTTGCTATTAAGTGCAAGAAATCCCGATCTAGCTAGACTTTATTTTGAACTTCCATAATTTTTTCTTGCATTTACTCGTAAAATATTTAAGTTTATAGATCAAATTGTTTTGTTTTGTTTTCTATTACAAATTAAATTTCTTTCCAAATACGTTTCAGTATTAAATTCCTTCTTAATTCTCCCGGCATTAAAAAAATATAATAAATAACTTATACAACACATTTCGAGTTGTAATTAAATTAAGTTTGCCTACTATCGATCTAGTTAAAATGAACGTCTTATAAAATGAACGTCTTATATATATTAGCAAGATTATCATTTTTTTTTATATATATTGAAATTATACTAATGATATTTTACTGTATAAGTTAAGCATAAGTTAAATAAATCGAAACGCAATAGATAAAATATTAATACTTTGATTTGATTATGAATATATTCATTTTACTGACCTCTCAGGCATGACGTACCGAACAAAGTCACAGAGGTATTATTCTGAAACGACACAATCTAGTAGGATCCTTTTTTGTGTATGTGTTTGTGAACATTTATTTCTCAACACTCGCGCTGTTATGTATTATACCGATGAGCCTGCAGTGAAGAAATATTGATCGATGTCTCCATTGTTTTCCTCTTACTTTCTTGCGGTATGCGGCGTTTCACAGTCTGATGCACCTTCCAAGCATGTAAATATAAAACAAGACACAATAATACTTTATAGGACTGCTGGCTAAAGTTGAATAACTAAAAGGAAAAGATTGTACTGAGATATTGGTTATATCCAATATCTAAAATACGATCTTTATAGGAAGAAGGGAGATTATTTATCTTCCGCTATGAACTGTTTTCATGTATCCATGATGTATGTTTCCGTATTTTGCTGCACGATTTTGGGCAGAATTAAATAGTATTAACCCTTCATTATAGCAACTAATAATACAAGAAGTAATCACCAATTACTTCCCAAGGGCCACAGAATGGGCAGCAATGTTTTCCGTATTATGCGATGTATTATGGCAAAACCCATCATCTTTTGAGGAAGTTCTCTATCCGGCAGTTAAACTTTTTCCGCTGAGATGATGATGTATGTTCAATAATGTTAAAACAGGGTAAATTTGCCACAAACTTGAAGCAACTTTAGATAAATAAAAGTAAATAAAGAAAATCCTTTTTGACATGAATGTACCTTTTGACACAACCTTGAAATGAATGTTCAGGTTTCAAAAAGCCAGTTTTTCATGGCGGCTCCATAAATAACGCGACATTCATCTTAGTGACAGTTGAATAACACCCCGCATACCAGGGTACGCTGGAACCCCATTAGCCTTTAAACGAAACAATGGTGCTGTGAAGAGCGGTCTTGATGTCTGTGTCCATTAGCAAAGGTCTCTTCAAAGGGAAATTAGCTTTATGGCAGTAACCTAAAGCATGACACCAGAATGTCATTATGAAGCTACAGGTTTTGCAAACTTTTTGCATGATGTTTCATAAAAAACATGCAACATGTCTTTTTTTAAGCATGCGCACATAACTACTTATTAAAAACATGTTTTTTTTTATAATAAAAGGTCTTAAGTTTCGTACGTGCTCGATAAATCGGCAAAATTCAAAACTTTATCCTGCTGGTTTGCCAAAGAACCTTAACAATACCTTTGCCTAAGACTTCAATCTCGTGGACTCAAGAATTTCAGTCAGTCGCGAAGTTTTACACACATAAAAAGTATTCCTTATGCTTATCCAAAATATCTCATCGTACTGTCATCATAAACCATCCAGTCATTACAGGAGATAATCCAGAGTCACGTTCCAGATCTAGCCCACAGAAACCGCGATGCGGTCCCGTAAAGGATGTTGCAAACAAAACCGTGTACGTGAATTTCAAGACACGTAGAGAAATTTAAGCGTAGAGGCAGTATTTGACAACGTGCTTTATCTACTAAGTGTCAGAGAGTCAAATCCATGCTACTTAATTAAAAATTTGTTACTTAAATAATATTGAAATCGATATTATTAAAAACAATTTCCACGTAAGTCTATCTTTGCTCCGACATATTATAGGTAAGTAACTTATTTAACAAGAGTGGTTTTCGACTCTTTATGGATTGATGGCGGGATATGTAGAATTCCCTATGTCATTGCTCACGGAGTGTAGGCAAAGTTATACTCGAAAACGTAGACCACGGGAACTTGCCCCCCATTATTTCGTGGGCAACCACGCCTTTGAATCTCCAGCAGGCAAACCTATGACCCCCTAACAAATGACGGGATGGCCAGGTCCATACTGGACATCACCCTCAAACATGTGAAATCTATGCAATGCCATTCGTTGGAACCAACCTATCTGCTTGCCATCGGCTGACAAGGGGCAGAAAACTGCATGTGAGTACGCGTAATCCACTCCAGATAACCTTCATGTTCGTATCCAATAGTGACTTTAATTTCAGTAATCCAGAAACAAGAATTCAGAACTTCTTATTTAAATAAAACAAAACATAGTAATTAATAATATATTATATTATATTAATAATTTTATTTTTAAAAAATCATGACATTTATCGTACTTGCTCTCACATGAGAGACGTACCTACATAAATAGACATATTAGAATTTAAAATAACGATAGTAGAAATCATGAGGGTTGCTTACCAATATACAGCCTATGTGGATATTTAGCGATTACCAAATTTAACTGAATGATCTCATTTCGTTTATAGAAAATGGCTGATATCTGTACTAACGCCAATTATCGGGAGCTACATTACCAAGTACGTTGATGACGGCAATGATTTTTACGTTTGCAAACAATTCAGTTCTCATGAAGCTTATCACGCACGCGGTTTTTGCAGTCTCCTTATTTAATGGCGCGGAAACCGTGATAAATTACGCCTTAATGCTTTTTTTCTCTCATGCGGCCTATCGCTGGAACCTGTTTTATTGTTGGTTAATGCATAGGTGTTTACCGACTCGAAAATTTTTACAATTGCTCTAAAAACGTTTGATAAATTAGGACCGGAGTATAATAACTTGCTTTTGGTTGCAATATCTAGCTTATTTAAAAATGGCATGTTGAATATTTTTCATTTAACTTTAGTGTCCTTCTCTCTTATAACTGGCTGTCCACGACAAATTCTAAAATTATGTCTTAATATACTTAATAGCGAAAGTAGTTTTATGTTACAGAACGTAGCACGCTGGATCAGAAAAATAAAGGAATGACTGATAATTATTTTAAGTTTGTTAAAGTCTTTTTATGTTTCCTTTTATATATCTAACTAAATGCTTTTACAACACACTTATATTAAAAAAATACACATAACTGAATTAAATGGATTCCAAATGATACATAACCCTTCTCTGGTATGCTTCACTTCTGAGTTGCTTACTTTACTGATGTAATGATGAATTTTATCAACGTTCTGTGCTGCCTTTGTTTTGTCTAAAGGAGAAGCCTCAGCAGCCTAGCGGTTACGGGGCGTCTGACCTAGATAGCTAGAAAGATTATATAATGTTTTATTTTATTTAACTGTTTAAATGGGAATGCAAAGCAACTTAATCATTTTGAAGTAGACTCCTGTCAAACAGTAAACGCCTTTTGGCAGAAATGATGGTGATGATACTGAATCAAAACGCAGTGCATGTTTCGTTTCGTACACACTTTTGCCGTTACATTACTCGTGGACTATGTATGTACAGTTCGATTCTACTATTCCAAAATCACCTCACATTTATATATTTTCTCAAGTCTAACCACCCGGTAGAATGCTAATAAGCACTTCGTATAGTAGGTATATATATAATTGTGTTCAAACTGATATTTTATCGGAAAAAGGGGTTTGTGAAAAGGAAAAAGTAGGACGCGTTAACACGGACGATGAGGCGCTCTTATTCGATTAACTATTATCCAATCGATTGAATACGGTTTGAATAGAAGCAATTTCAATTCAATAGTAGATTACTTTGGTATGATTTTTACTTGGGCTATATTTAGATTTATAATTAATCTTTTTAATTATTCCAATAAAAAACCCAATTCTAACTAAAAGAATTGTGTTACTGCGAAGAAAGGCGAGATATGTGATTTAATATTAGGCATATAGTATCCACATATATTAATACTTTTTTATTTTAGAACAACAACTGTCAAAAGCACCATAAGATTCGAAAAGTACCTACTGTGCTTTTTCTTGATTAGTTGCGCACTTAATTTTGTTTTTTTTTTTTATATTAAATTCTTACTTTTCGACTTCTTTACAGCAGCCGCGATTACAGGATGAAATGCAAAGGGTAATTTTTTTTTATTTTTACATTTAACATTACATTACATTAGTAAACAATTTTAAATAATTTGCGAAACTATTTTATTTGTCACCAGTGGCCCGTCCCGGCTTCGCACGGGTGGACAAAATTCTTTAAATTTTTTCTAGCATTCAATAAAGCCTATGTTAATCAGCATAAATGTAGCTTTCCAAAGGTGTAATAATTTTTGAAATCGGCTTAGTAGTTTTTGATTTTATTTATTGCAAACATACAAAAATACAAATACACAATAATATTAGTGTAGTTAAGTGGAATATTTGAGTAAAAGGTGTGTATACCATTACAATTACCCACAAATTGAGTACAGCTGGAAATTAAGTGTCAAACAGGCTTTACAGGGGACATCACCAAATTTCATATCATTAGCCCATTCAACATATTAATGTCCCCACTTCAGGGGCAGAGGGCATATTGATAAAAAAACCGTAGGGAAAATAACCCATGACGTATGTCCAGTATGGATTTGAAAAATACTAATGACGCAGATGCAGCCGGGATCCACATTCAAAATAGAAAACCTTCGATCATAATAAGAAAGCGGCTTCTGTGAAAATTGCTTAACTTCCACAATCATAGTACGAACACGCTTACCGATGCCTCTTGCCGATGTCACTTGTATTGCAATAATAGCCAATAAGTCTGCCCTATTCACCACAAACACCAATTCACCATAAAGATGTCCATCTTTTTATCCTGGTTTGAAAATACATCAAAGCCGCCTAGTTGACCGTTGTTTCTGTTGTTTTATTTCATGATGACTCAATGCGTAGGATAGACGATAAATTAACGACGCAAAATGAACGACAAAAATAACAACCACGCCCACGTTTTAATTAGATTATCAATCTTAATTATTATCAGCAGGGACGCAGTTGTGAAAATGTTTTTTGTTAATAATCTGTGTTATTATTCCAATAAAAACGTATTCATATTAATTAAAACAATGTTGAGAGAAAATCATTTTTATATAGCTTTTTTTCTAACACTTCGAATAACTACTCAGTCGAGAAAAAGTGATCTATAACTGCATAATACCCGCTAAACCATACACACATGCAGAACACTAAATGAAATATCCAAAATAATTGATATTATATATGTATTTTTATTTTTATTCTATATTTTTTAAGAACTGTGCGATGTAACAAGTAAAGAAAGTATATGTTCGTTAATTAAAATGTGCGATACCGACATTGGCGAAATAACCTTTAATAAATTTTATTTAATTGAAATTTAGTTAAGGATCTCTTTAAAACTTTTATTATGTGGATTTTGATAATAATCAAATTAATTCAAGAAATTGATAAACTGTTTTAGATGTTCAAAACAGTTGATAAACTGCTTCGCATCCATAATTATGTAACTTACATTAAGACATACACTGTTCGACTCACCACTACGGTCAGGGGTTTTCAACCTCCATAGAATATTCAAAGGTTGGCCCGTGAAAATATGGCTCAATTGGCACTGCGATCCACGCGGGATTTCCACTTTCATATTCAGCCGATGAAAAATATCCCGTCATAAAAACCTGGACCGTATGAGTTTTTAGCGTCCATGCATTTGAATATTGATGTTTATGGAAAGTGGTACGAAGCGTGCCTACAGTAAAATGAAAAGAACTTCTACCCACGTGCGTCATTAAAATGTAACATAAATTTTGTGTAATGTTACTATATAGATAAGAAACGGCAAAACTGCGTGTTCCCATTCAATTAAACACTAATTCGACTGTTTCTGTGAAATACTACGATTTTGTGGCTCAATGTGAAATCACAATAAGTCCACAATATTTGGGCTTGTTCATTACAATACTTACATGTTCATGGGTCATATTATATTTAATCAAGTGGCGGCGGAATAGGTAAATTTAATAAAATTGGGGTTAATCAAAGTCTAAATCGAATATTTAAGGAATATTAGTATTAATTTATTACAATAATTTTTAACATTACTTCTCTGTGTTCATTTAAAGGGATACACAAACGCTTAGAGGTTACAGGTGCAATAGTTTTAACTGAAATCAATATAAAATCATATTAATTTATTATCACAATTTTATTCTCGTAGTTCTTTTACATCGTTGATTAAAACAAACTCAACAGGTATTAAAAAATAACTCTACTAAGATTTTCAAGAATAAAGATCCATAAGTTTAGATTACACCTACCTCTGCCAGCACAATCTGTTTTAACTGTAAAGTTGTCTTAATAAATGTTTTAAAATGTAAGTGAAGAAATATACTGCAATTATTTCTGGGAATTAATTTATCTTATTTATTGAACGAAGCTCTCTTTGAGGCAATTCACAAATTTCGCTTGTCTCCCTCCTGCTACTTAACGGTTTAACCGATTCGAACGAATTTTGGCATGAACATACATAATTATACCCTGACGGACATAGGCTATGTGAAAAAAATATAGACTTTACCATGGAGGAATAATCACTGAGGGAAAAATTCAAAAGCTGATCACATCCAAATCGCTGAGACTACACCGATGAAATTTGGCGCCAAAACTCACATCGTGGTCGTAACTAATGTGCAAAAAAAGATTTGGAATCGGTCATACCATGGAAGAATAATCACCGAAAGAAAAATTCAAAAGCTGATCACAGCCAAATCACTGAGACTACATTGATGAAATTTAGCGCCAAAACTCACATCGTAGTCGTGACTAATGTGCAAAAAAAGTTTTGAAATCGGACATATAATGAAGAAATAATCACCCTTCAAAAATCTAATTGCTTCGCTCAGTATTTGCAAACAGCAGCATGTATTGCAGACCTAGTTTATTGTGCAAAAAAGACACTTTGAAAAACAACTAAACCAACATTCATTACATTCAACTATTGCTCTTACTCTTGCGTTAATAGATAAACTATCATGTCATGAATATATGACAAATATATTTATAAAATGCAATATTATATTATATTATTATCACGATAGTTATAGAATGTCGCTGGTATCCAGCCAATACAAAGATTATTATTAGGGTATCAGATCGCTAATTGCTGAGTTGAGTAATTGCGACCGGTCTCAGATTACTCTCCCCCAAGATTAAATTGTTGACGCGCAGTGGGTAATTTATTTCAATTAATTCAGCGAAGTGAAGCTCTGACAGATTCACTGAATCATTTTTCTCCTTGGCAATGTGAAGACGTTGACAAATGAGCAAATTATTCGGTCACTTCACTATGTGTTGCTCAGAAATTGCTAAGGAAAAACGGGACTCCTACCTCTATTCACTTGATTTCTCTTCTTTAGATGCATTATGCCTAATACCAGCGGTTTCCTTATGTAAGGCACTTTTACTTGTCCCGTCCTCCAATTGAGTTACAAATAGCTGAAGCTTGATGGCCGCAAAAAATTTCATTGATGTTATTTTATAAAAATATTGATCCCATAGCATTATGAATACATGAAAAAAAGAGTTTTATATTCCTTAAATTAAAGAAGCACTAATATTATGTGCTGTCTAAATAAAAACTATCTTAAAAATATGTACGAGTCATATGTCTTCTTTAAGGGATAGTCACGATATTATATATAAGTCACGAAGCATATTATTAAATGATTATTTTTTCCTATGTAAAAAAATATATTTGCACGTTTTTCAAGTCCTGGAACTTTCTATTAATATCAGGTAAATTATTATTCCATAAACCATTAATAATCTTTTGTTCTACTGTAAAATATGGATAACAGATTTCAATAGAAAAAATGTAACCAAAACTACCAAGAGTATCGAATAAACTAAAGGGAGGCATCCATATTACACTAAGTGAAACAATATCTTTGAGCAAAAATAGAATAAGTAATAAAGGCGACTACCCTCCATTAAGTACGTTACCTCGGGCGACATAACCTCTTCATTTGGCTCGCGACGCTTTTTCCTTTAGGAAATATAATGCACTCTTACCTTTTTTGGTTTCTTTAGCATCTCAAGCTATGATATTGTGATTAGAGGCTCCATAAAATTGCTAACTGGTATGTAAATAAAATCTTAGTAGTTACACAATCATTCCTTACGAAATTTTGTGTGTTTTGTTGCTCGTAATATGAAGACGTAAGCACAGCAATAGAAAATATTTAAAAACCTACAAAGTAACAAGGCATCAATTCTGTGAAATTCCTTTTGAAAAAAATATTTTTCAATATGAATCAGTGTTATTTAATTGGATTTTGTATAGAAATACCTTTGATATATAATCTGTATTTCAACTTTATTTCACAAACTGAATTTACAATTTCCGTAGAGTAGGTATGAGCATTACATTGTATGAGGAAAAATGGCAATTACATTGATAAAAATATAATAGTTTCAAAATGTCTAAACTGAGACAGAAATATTGAATTATTTGAGTTTACAAATGTCAAAATAAATGAAATTACTGATTTAACAATAAGTATTCAAATTATCTCGATGGTATAGTTGTTTGAGCAGTCGCTCGCAAAATGAAAGGTAGATAGATATATTTTTTATCGATTAATTTTTACTAATATTCACAAAACTAACTAAATATATTTGGTTTTTGGTGTTAAGTCTCATAAGTTTGGTAACAATGATTGTTTTCAACGACATAATATATCATTACGACTTTTAAATGAAATGCGGATCATTCAGCCCACATAACTGGAGCCTCATACAGCTTCATACAAGGTATCATTTCAGCCGCAATACGTCCGTTATGGGATGGAAGTCGCCCGTAAATTGAGAGAATTTGGCAATAATCTACACGCTTGGAAGACAGATTGGAGATCGCATATACATGAGGTTACCCACCAGAGTTGGTGGTATGCTACTGCGCCAGTGGCTTTACAAGGTATATTATTCTAAAATTCGATGACAACCATGCCTCGTCTCTTGCGATACAAAAACGTCATCACAAAACTAAAATCATATTAATGATGTACTTATTTAACCCAATTATATATTCTTAATCCGAAAAGCTAAACAGCTCTCTGTTCCTATCATTTTATAAAAACACCTACATATAACGCGATAAACGACTATGAAATATTTTTAATTATTCATACCAGGCTCGATACTCCCTTGACCCATTTTCGAGATGAAGTTTATTAACAAATCGAGAGGCCTGAGATATCGCCGAGCGAGCCGCTGATATTTCTGCGTGAAAAATCACTGTCCATTTATTCTAAGCACCACAGATAAAATTGACCGTTCTCAACGGTTCTGCGGACTGTCAGCGGGGCGGCAATTTTTCACTGGAAATTTTATGCTATAAAAGAAAGTGACATGAAATATTGTTGGCATAAAAAAAAACAGTCAAAAGCTGAATTACTTAAATAGGTACCAAATAATTTAAATGAAGGTTTTTATTTTCTATTATTTTCATCATTTATGTTCCTTATATACATAATTATATAAGTAGATATACACATAGAAGGCACTTAAATTTGTATATTAATCAATATACTAATATAAGTTGAGGAACCTTTCATACCATATAGTATATAGTATTTACATAATCATGTCCTTTTATCAAAAGATTTCTCAACTCATGAGACTAACTTAACTATGCTAATTAAATTTTTAATTTCTTCACAATTAGTAATAATAATCATAAATTCGTTATGCCTTATTGGTATTGTAATCAAAAGTTAGTAAATTAATAAATGTCATGATATCGCAACTAAATAGATTTAGTTTACCCTTTATATTACTAGTCACACAACTTTAATATACGCCGTTATTGTAACTCATATAACTGTAATAATGGTCTCCAATATTGGAATATATTAGTTAACATTAGTTATTGCCACTTATGCTGCCTCAAGGGCTAATAAAGAAAGTTGCCCCTGTCCTAACTGTTTACAAATGGGCCATATTTCAAAATTTACTCTTAATATATTAGGATAATAACAGTTAAGATAAAAGAAAAAAATTGAGTGACATATAAAATTGCACGTCAGCGTTGCGCGTTGTAGAAAGAAATATGAGACATGTTAACTGTAATTTATAAGTTACAGTTCTCTTGTAGCGAACACAGCTTCCTAGGATTGTAAGATGAATGTAACATTTGGAATCAGTTCGATATCTTTTTTTGAGTACTTCCGAATTGCCAAAAAAAATAAAATATTAAGGACTACGTAATGTAAGATTAAAAATCGTTGATTAGTATCAGTTAGTGACAGTTATACTCGACACAGACATCTGTTAAAACCAAAGCTAAAGACCCCAGAGCCAAGCTTACCCGACACTGTACCGATGATATATGACGTCAGCCTCTACAAGGTTAGTATGGCAGCTCAAACAACCAAAGAACAACAAGGTGGCGGGTGATGACGGTACGACTATCGTGGTAAACCGATACTCGTGCGCGCTAAAGTCCTTCGCAAGCATTTTATTACTGTCGTATTCGAGGGAGAACGCCGAAAACATGACACAAAAATGAGTGATTCTGTTTTTTAAAATGAATGACATGACCCTCTTGAAAATCTTTAGACCCATTTCACTACTGAGCCACGTTCTTTTCGAGTTATAAGTTGTTTTCGAGAGTCATGTAGGATTGTCTCATTTACAGGTTTGAGGACATCCAACCTTCCGAACAAGCTGGTTTCCGAAAAGGGTTTTGTATCAAAGATAACGTTTATGCACAGGTTATAAAGAAGACCAAAGAGAATAACGGCTACTGAACTTGAAGTTCATGGATTATGACAAGACCTTTGATTCAATCAAGACTTGGACAGCGCTGCGAGCTCTCCAAAGAACTACGGGTATATCGAGAGGGTTGACGGTTCATTATATCCTCAAGGAAGGCTTATGCTCAGCAGTGGGTGTCTTAAGGCTCATATGACAAGGAACATAGTAAACAAAATTAGTTGTGGATGCATCTGGAGCGCACAAAAAAGGCTTCTGGGGTGTTTACATGCGAAAGAACTGCATTGAGCTGGCCATGGGAAAAGCAAACAATACTGAGGTACAACCCTGTGACAACCCTGTGTGAATAATGTCTGGGCCTGAGATTTATTTTATAGCCAAGGCATAACATTGACTAACAGGGTTTGAAAATAAAAACAAAGTTATTAGGAATAAGGGGGGGACATTTTAATAAAAACAACATCACCTGCATCGCAACCGGTTAATATTTCGGCTTCGAATATTCTTTGATGCAGATTTCTACTTCAAGATACGGACTATAACTATATTTTAATCCCTCTAATTCAATTAAGTGGTTGTTTGATGCGATTTGAAGCCCACAGACAAAAATTATATATAGAAATGTCTTTTGATACTTTCTCTCAATCCCCCAAACTAATTTTATTTGCAAATATATGCCATGTACAGGCACGTGAACCTGTCGTTTTAGTATAGGTATAATAAAAAGTAAAGATGTTTCTTTATATGACACCTCAACTAAGATTTGACATTAAAATTCATTATTCTGTACATTTAGCAGTTTAAACAAAGAATAATATTTAATCAATCTTAACACAAAAAGAACGTTTTTCACTTAGAAAATAAGCTTATGAAATAAATAAAAAATAATCGTATTCCATATTTAAGAACAATTTTCCTTCGATATATTTAAGTTTTTTGAGTTTATTATATATCGTCCCATATGGATGCTTCATCTTAATTCCACCTGGTCTCTGCTCAATCATAGCTGCCATATTCTCATGAGTAATTTAGTGTTGTGTGTTATTTAAGACTTATTTACGTAGATATAAGTTTTTATTTATTAGCGGCTTAGCAATAAGCACTGGATAAGTTATCTATACATATTAATAAAATTGGAGTGTCTGTTTGTAATATTGAAATAACGGTTTTTACTACATGCATATGAATATAGATACGGTACATTTGAATAAAACACTTTTTCACGGATTTTGCGCATATCACAGGATCATCACCGTGATCACAGGATGACTAAGATAATGGTTGTCATGTATTTTCTACTACCTTCACAATATTTTATCGGGCACGTTCCTAATTGTTAAAATTATTGTATATAAATCAAATTGTTTTATTTTTACGTTTTATTTAGTTATTATATTCTCACTACGATAACATTGTATACTACTAAGTCTACTACCAGTTTGGAAATTGGGAGGACCTTCCAAGAAGAACTGGCAAAAGAAACACGGGCAGGGGGACCGACCTCCATTTTACTGCAACATCTATTTGCAAAAAGAGCTAACTACATCGTCAGGTCTTGCAATATGTGCTTTTGTAGGTATTAATTTATTAATTATTGCATCCCAAGCAGGTGAAACGCTCCAACCTTCGTCTCTATTAAAATTAGGATGTTTCCTGATTTCAATAGCCTCGCACAGCATCCTAGGAACAAATCTTTGTTCTCTAGCGAAAATTTGTGGTTTATCGAAACGAATGTAGTGGTTTGGCCCCTCAAAAGCATGCTCACATACTGCAGACCTATTATCGCGCCTATGTTTTATGTCGGCTACGTGTTCTTTAATACGCGTCCCTATACTTCTCTTTGTCTGTCCGATGTATGAGATACTACAGTCACAATCGATTTTGTAGACACCTGCTGCCTGGATGGGTATATTGCACTTGACCGGTCATAAAAATTGATTAATCTTCATGGCTGGTTTAAAGAAAGTATTAATAGAAACCCGCTTCAGTCTTGGTACAGGGTTTGTTACGTTTATTAGTATTTGTATTTTTGTAAGTTTGTATGTTAGTACATAGAAACTTACAAATAAATATACATACTGGTGAAGTTAATACAAGAGTGTTAAAAAGTAAATGGCATTTATCCCAATTCTTATAAGAATTCTAGTAAATATGACTGAACGCATTTAGAGCAAAAGCGGAGGGAACACTGAACATTAAATACAAGTTTTCACTGATATTGAGACATGTGATTTACTACTATTTGACTATTGGACGTAAATTTTCAGAAAAGGCTTTATAAAATAGCTTGTATATAAAAACATCATTAGCTAAATGTTTAATCTTTAGGATGAAGGCAAACATAACTTCATCCATCAACGTCAAATGCGTGAAGAAGCAAGATATATGTGTAACCCAAACAAACTATCACAGTGGTATGGCAATGTGAATTTACTATCATCTATTGCAATATGCCCCTTATTGCATCGGTTTAAGGATTTCGAACAGTAGTTCACGCCGATATATTGCTGGCGCTGTAATTGAAACCTACATCCGTAGGGTACTTGGTGTTAGTAAGGCTAATTGATTGTCTTATCGCATTAAACGTGTATATGGGGTGTTTCAGGTTGCAAGGAGAAACACCTTTCATTTTCCCTTTTTATAGCCAGGAAGCGATATTCTTTTACTATTTTTAATTATCAAATATTTAGAGTGAAAACATATTATTTAATATAATTCACATTTTTATGAACTTTGTACGGAACTTTGTTCATCGTTAGTGTAACCTATCCTTAAATGGAATTCATGTAATTATACCATAAATTAATGTTGTTTTATATACCAAAGAAATAAACGAATACTTTTATAATTTAATATAAAATCTAACGTTACGATAAAATATTCACATTCAACTTGAATAACAAAGCTGTTAAGCTTTAAGAAATCGAGGTTATTGCGCACACAATAAACCTTCCGAGTTTAACTGGCTTCGCTTACCAGCTGAAAACCACTTACGTTAAAACGCTGGCCGTTGAAATCAACATAGCCACTCGTCGGTAGCAGCTGACGCAATCTACTTCCGATATCCCTTCTGATTAAGAAATATCAGGGACAAAAGTATGTTTTAATAGTACACTTGATCGGAAAGTGCATTGTAAACTTGTGAAACATTGGGTCAAAAGATAAATAGGTGATTTTATTGTAAGGTAGAGTTGTATGAACATCTATTTTCGCGCTGCTAGCGCAGGCGATAAAGTTATATGGATATCCTTGCTTGTCTGCTGCATTTTCTTTTTAACACGGTTTTATTAACTTCACCTATATGTTTGTTCGTTTGTATGTTTGTTAGTAATTCCTACACGATTTTTACCCAATTCAAAACGTTAAAAAAAAATTTGCATACTTATCAGAGACCGATGACAAAACAGAAATAAATAAAAATCATCAGAGAATTTAAAAAAACATTTCAATATCAAAGAACCGAAAAATAATGCTTCAATAGAAAATCGAACTAAAAATGAAAATAAAAATATAGGCAAAAAATCCCTAAAACCCGGTTTTAAGTAAACCGAACTAAAATGTAAAAAAATAATTTCAATATAACAATTAAGTAATTAACGAGAAAATAATCGTGTCAATGTCGTTGTAAGAAAAGCGCGGGGTGCTTTGTACGACATTCTTCTTACTAACTCTGCATTTAAGGTATCTTGGTAAGGTAAAGTTTCTTGGTAATAAATAAATACAACAATCAAATCGAGCACCCCACGCTCTTCTAAAATAACATTAATTTTATCGTTAATTACTTTATTGTTATATTCAAAAAATTTTTACCTTTTTTGTTCGGTTTAGCATAAGGGCATATTTTTTTTACTATATTTTCATAAAAAATATAAAAAGTTAACTAAAATATGTTAACAAACAATCAGAGACTTGAACAATAAAAAAATATAATTATAAAAATAAAAAAACAGAATTAATATTCGCGGCTCCTCTTTTTATGCAAAAAATCTATTACAAATAAAAATGAGAAAATATCGACGTTACTGTCAATACTTATAAGAAAAATTTTCACATTGAAATAACTTTAAATATAACAATACGTTTTATGTGCTTAGAACATCAGCTCAAGACTATACTCGTACGAACTCACATTTCATCCATTGAAATAGAATAGAGAAATAGACTTAGAGTTGATGTTACCTGTAACTGATTGCATATACTACTTATGATTATATTGGAACATCCTCACGTGTCAGCCGAGGCGATTTTTTCTAGTATTTTTCTATTAAAATAATTTATCTTATAAGATAACATTGAAAATAATGCAAATAAATGTATAAAAATTATAAAACCAAATGGTTGTTTTATCTTAAGCGACTGTCTATATATTTGAAGACATTTTTTTTTCGAATACGGGAAGATGTTCCGCTCATTGATGCGATAACGCTGGCCTATAGGGTAAAATTAGAAAATTTTGACCGGTGTTCACAAGGCTCATTAGCTCAAATTGGGAGAGCATTGGACCGGACTTCCAAAATCACATTTCACGCCTGAGAATTTACTTGTAAACCGAGTCAATTTTTTCTAACATTTTTTATTAAATTAATTTAATTTAATATTTTACTTCTTACACCTACGCGTCTTCTCGTGGGAACGAAACACTGTTGACATAAGACCTAATATGATCATATTTTATTTATTATACCCTGGCATTTCTTCAAACTCATCATATGAACAGCTTCTGGTCTAAAACTAATTATGGTTAATGTTTCCGATAAACTGTAGGTTAACTAAATAAAATTTAAGTTAACTAAAATCCTAAAAAACTAAAATATCGGTTTACGACCAAGCATAACCATAGCACAAACATGTAAGTCTGTACTGTATGACCAACCAACATAATTTGCACACAAAAGTCCGTGGAGTGGAGTCTTTAATTATCTGATAATGCGTCATTCATTTTGTATGGCGTTAAATAAAGCAATTAGTAAAGTTTAAATAGCCTCGTTAACGTTCAAAGTATATTGTCATTACAATGGAACGGTGATAAACAAACAAATATCAATAGGAGATGTAAATCGTAATTAACAGGAAAGCATTTATTAATTTTGCCTCTTCTTGGCAACAAATAACTAAATTAAGACAGTGTTCTTAAGCTCTACTTGTTGCTTTGTATAAATATAACGTACCTTATACTAAAACATAGATGTAAGAATATCTTGATAGCGCAGCAGCAGCATTTTATGTGTTCGGGCTATGAATTTGAAAGTTAAGCAACTTTTGCGAGGGTCTTCAATTAATTGCTTCGCAATGCACGTTAATCCGTTTATTCCCTGGCTTGTGTGTTTTTATATAAGCTGATGTTGATGTGCAGTTTTGAATAATCAAAAGAATTCGAGATAAATCTTAATTTAGCTTGTGCACTTAAACACTTCCGATTGTTTTACTTAAAAAGACGTTTGCAGTTTAACATCGACAATACTTCAAACATGGGAATGTTAATAAACCTGTTATGGTAAGCTAAATGCTTGTATTACTAGACGAATTATGTCCGCAGTTCACTCTGTCGAAGTAGTACAAAGCTGACTTTTCAATTGATAGGATAAGCCCGCCCATATTAAACTTTCCCGTACACGATTAACTTTATGACCGATTTTTTCGCAAACTTTTTTCAACGCAAACGTACAATTGTGCATTATCCACTGTAAATTCATTTTGCTCGATTCCAAGATTTCCAACAAAGATTTAGACTCGTACGTAGAATACTTCACAAAATCGGATAAAACTCAGTTCAGTTAACGGTCGTTTAAGGGAACGGTAACATAATAACAACCAAATAAAACCTAGATTCTAAGTACTACTGTGGACTCAACTCTTTCACTCAGAAACCAAGGTATTATTTAAGGTTTCTCAACAGACATTTTACAAGAATAAATTTTACAAAAGGAATTTTATTTACAGCAAATTTTACATAATACAGAACGCACTGTTCACCATGTTATAATTTCCGTGACACTCTCGGCGCGGTCAGCGGTAAATATATCGATGGTGGTCCACCCGCGCCCGATCCAATGCATATTTCATGAGACGGGACCGATCACCGCATACCTACCGATCCTTTACCTAATTGTGGGACGCCCAGCCCTCGCCGAAATCGCTATTTCGGTAGTTTTACCGACCTGTAATGACAGTTCTGGTGACATAATTGGAAATAAAATAGGCAAGCAGAATATGTAGCCTGTAGGAAAAACTAATAGATTTTGTTAAATTCTTATTGTCTTATGTAATAGCTGTTGCTTATCTTTTAGATTTTATTTGATATTTTGATATTTAAATTCACAAGAATATTTTTAACGTCTACGTCAAAGCAAGGCAATGTCTAGAGATTATATTTTTCTCATGAATAATGCACGGCTGCATTATAGTATTGTTCGGAATGAGACCGTGCACAATAGTACGGCACAGTGAAATATGGCGTGCGTAATTCTATTGCAACGTTCTAGCGAAAGTATTTCTTCGATACAAAGGAAAACTGTTTAATAAATTGTATTATCAACATTTCAATAACTGTGGCGTCCTTTTCTCAAGTGGTTCAACTGACTAGATAACATTTTCGACTGATCTAAGGTGAAATGTTTTCCCGCCTTTTCCAATCTATCAAGCATTGACTGATTGTTCCATACTTCATTTACCGAATACATCCGTCACGTTAAGCCACGGGTAATACAGATGTAATAAAGTAGATGACCAGCTTGAGAGAGCTGGAGTTACCCTGGCTTATAAGCAAAGTCCCGTGTTCAGAATAGATGTTTATGTGATGAATACTAGCATTTAAACGAATATTACTAATTCATTTATCATAATATGTATGGTATGTTGTCTATTCATTACTCTACAATACTTAACCCCAGCCCTACAGTATTTAATACTATTAGGCTAATTGGTGTGATATAAATAAAACTGCTATATTGCAGTTACACAGAGATCTTAAAATTACATCCACTACTATTAAACTCCCAAAAATATTGAGTAATCTTTAATAATGTTTTTGTAATGAGGCTGTATACATATATATATACATACTATATACATACTGTATACAAACTATAAACATTTATATGCTTGTATCTTACATTAATTAAACAAAATTGGCGCAGTAACAAATCTCGTTCAATAACGCTACATTCTAAGACTGACTTACTTATAAATCAGTGTGTATTACTTTTTACAATGATACTTCATTGTTATATTAAGAGTTTAGTATATAAACAAAAACGAAACCATAATTGATTTTACATTTCACTTTCACAACTTGCTAAATTTATCTTGCGTAATCTTACTTAAGAATTCATTGAAAAATAAAACTGCTTCGCTGAAGATTTGCGAATAGGGAAAGTCTTATTAGAAATCTTTCAATTTCCATACGGCTCATTCTCATTCTGGCTGTAAAAGTGTTATCATTGATTTTTATATTACCTTTGTTAAATTGAGTTTAGTCTGCTTTTCCTTATTTTCAGTTCATATAACGAACGCCTAAGTTACAAAATAAATGTTAATATTTACGCGATTTTCACTTAAACACATTTCACAAGCAAGTAAAGATGCGAGTAATGGCACCACTTAAAAACTGATACGTGTACACCTGTTCTTCTGTGAAATAATCTAAATACATTTGCAAAATATTTTATGTCGTGGCAGCAACAGTTTCAGTTCCAATAAGTTGTTAAAATTCTTCAGATCTTTCACTATACATTGTTGCGTCGTCAAACATGTCAGAACTTGACAATGTATCGTCAATCTTCACCATAAATCGTAACCGAGAGTTGAAATTATCGATTCATCGAAATGGTAATATTGCCTTCCATAGCGATTTATCATGATTTGCCAGTTGGGAATCGTTGGCAACAAATCTTTTATAGACGATCAATTCCTGCCTATTAGCACAAAAAATATGAATATATGACATTCCTCTACAGTAGACATTTTACCTAATACATACTATAATAATAAGAATAATATTTCTTACCATCGCACTAATTAGCTTAGCCTACATAAGCACTGTAAGTCTTGTGGGTTAGAAACACGGCACACGGATAGACATACATTTGTCGTACATAAGTAAGTAATATTTATAGAACTATATCGAATTACTTAACTAACAGGCACCAATACTGGTATTCACACAAACCCTTCCATCACTCGAACCCAGGGACTTTTTGGCTTCGTTACCTACGAAGCCACTTGGCCAAATCCGTCGCAAAATCACTAAATACATATATAAAGAAAGTAAGGAGAAAGAAAAACTATTTTAAACGCTGTTTGTCAAAGTAACATTTGCCAAAACCAACTTTTAAAGTATCTTCCGAAGCACGGAAGAGCCCAAAAAAAGTTATGGTTACCCATGTGATGACTGACCGTCACGACAATTAATCAGCGCAAGCCGACTACGCTAACCACGCGTAATTAAGCTTTACCATGATCAATTTTTGATATTCAATTTTCGAGTTTAATATTCCAGTCATTTTAAGGCATAATGGCGGTTTCCTTACGATATATGTTGCACATAGACTGTCGTATTATTTTTGTTATTGGCTTAAATATATACTCAACTAGCAGCCCCGGCCACGCGTTGCTGTGTTATAAATAAAAATCAAATCTATCCTATCTTTTAAGTTGGATCAAATAACAGATAGTTACGAAGTATGATCAAAATTGTTTAAGTAGTTTAGGAGTCCATCGCGAACAAACAACGTGACACGTAATTTATATATATTAAGACTAGCTGACCCAGTCACGCGTTGCTGTGTTATAAATTAAAATAAAACCTATCCTATTTTTTAAGTTAGATCAAATAACAGATAGTTACGAAGTTTGATCAAAGTCGGTTTTATCAAAAGCTTAGGAGTCCATCGCGGACAAACAACGTGACACGTAATTTATATATATTAAGATTATGCCGTACTGTAGGCAGTTCGAATAATTAACAGAAACATCTGGTATTTTAATGATCTTTGTATTAGCTAAACCTCAAAGGGTTTTTAGAAGTAGGTACTCGGTACGTTAACCTTTTTTTAAGCACTGTTAACACCTTCACTATGTAGATGTTCGCGCGATAATATTCGCAGCACGTTGCCGGGTCGTTGTCGCTTATCCCGCGAGGATCCCGGGATGAGATTCGATCTAGAGTATGTATAGTTTCCCTAGCGATTCCACGTAACACTCGAATGCAACGATTGTTATATTTTCATGTATAGGCATTTGTATGGCATTTGTTAACAAGTGTGTGCATTAATATAATGTAAGAATTAATAAAGTAATTCAAAACAAAATTTCAATAATGGCTTAAGAAATTGATTGTAAAAAAAATCTTTTAGCAAATACCGAAATCGTTATAATGCTGATGTTGTATTTAGTTATGACGTTTCAATTCAGAATGAGGGTGATACAATAAGAAGAGAAAATGAACATAATTAATTTCATTGTAATTTTGTGTGTCGATTTCGTATAAGTTCGTCTTGCCCATTGCCATTTGAGTCTTCTGATTTTGGATGTTATGTCTATTACCTTCGTCTTTTTTCTGATGATATGGTTTGTTACTCGGTCTGACCTTTTCACATTCAACATACTTCTTTCCATTGCATGTTGGCAGGTTTCCAATTTTGACGTGACAACGTCTTATAAATTGGTTTGCCGGGTGACACTTCAAGAAACTGCGTTACGCTCCGCTCACGTTATGCGCTTACAATGAGAGCGAGTGAGAGGCACGCGTCCCTTCCACTCGGGCATGGTTAGCCCGCCTAAGAGCGAGAGAGACAGACATAAAAAGTGGAAGGGACGCGTGCCTATAAATTAATGTTTTAAATATAATTCTTTGTATAAATAAATGTTTTAAATTGTTACTATTATTTCATCCTTCTTCCTACTATACGAATGAATATTCACATTAAAATTATTTTACCACTCAAAGTCGTTGTCACGTAAAACTTTTGCCCGTATACCGACTTTACAGGCAACCAACCAGTTTTTTTTTTTTAGTCGTATTTTGCGTTAAAGCCCATATTTGGCTGCCATACTTTAACACAGGTGTTGAAAAGTTTTTTCTTTACATTGATGTGAAGAGTTTTGTCTTTCATAGCCTCTCTCAGACTCCAGTATCTCTTCCAGCCATTTGTTATTCTTCTCTCAACTTCTTTGCGTATAGGATCCTCTTGTGTTATTAGCTGTCCCAAATAGATGAATTCGTCGGTGTAATCGATTTGGTTATTTTCTAGATGTATAGTGGTTTTCTTCCCGTTTGTTTTCTATGGGTTGAGCTTTAAACCGATCTTTTCACTTTCATCCGCTAGTTGTATGCTTTCCGCTGTTTCAGCAAATAACACTATGTCGTCTGCGAACCTCAAGTCAGCAATGGGCATGGCACATGATAAGAGGCCAAGAAAATGGAGCAATATCGTGACACGATGGTACCCTAGAGAAGAGAAAAGAAAAAGAAGCAGACCACAGAAAAGGTGGGATGATGACATAAGGCAAGTAGTAGGAGTAACGTGGAATAGAGTGGCCCAAGATTAACAGGAATGGAAAAGGTTGGAGGAGGCCTTTGCCGATGGGCAAACAGACCTACAAAAAATAATTAAGTATTAGAATAGAATAGAATAGAATAGATTAAGATAAGTTGAGCTACAAAAAAAATATTTGTATATATATTTTTTTTATTATTATTATTAATCATTCATGTATAATTATTTAAATATTGCTTACTAGCGGCCCGTCCCGGCTTCGCACGGGTGGACAAAATGCTTTAAATTTTTTCTAGCATTCAATATAGCCTATGACACTCAGCAATAATGTGCCTTTCTATTGGTGAAAGAACCATGTAAAATGTAAATACTTCGGAACCGCAGTACAATTGTACTGCATTGAAAGTTGCATACATATTCTGTAATTACTTTAAAGGCATGTGTCAAGTTTTCCTTTGTGTTACCTGGGATGTGCTATGCTGACTACGCGCCCTTTTACATTTGTACTTTTTGCTGAACCTTTATAGAGATAGAGATGTGGCACCTCCAGTTACGAGATCGAAAATGAACACAGAAAATATAATATCTATTAGTGTTCAAACTTAGCATGCAAATTTCATTTAAATTCCAAACATAAACCTAAATCAAAATAAAATTTCTATACAATAACAGAAAAATACAGACCAGTGCTTTGAATTATGACAAGATAGGCCATTAGGGAACCTACAATCAAAACAAAAAGCAAAAACACACGTCACGTACGCGTCGCTATAACTGATTTAATAAAGAAATGTGTCTGCAGAGAGTATTCCACGTACCACCAGCCAATAACTTATTTTCGAATAACAGGAAAAAAATGCGAAGAGACTTCACCGGGGGCGCAATAATTTTTACATGTACCATACATACTTACATCAAAACTTTTTTTATTATGGTCACCTGTCCTGGCGATTTGCTGAAATTTTGCATGCATATGTTATTCGAATGATGATGCTATATTATACTGACATGAAGCGGATCTGACAATGGAGCTGGAAGACGGCTCTGCGAACTCTTAAAAGAAACGTAAAACGAATGAAAATAAAACGCTCTTTTGATTAATTTTAATGGTGTCCATTTAATTGTATTATATCTAGGGTAAACACTAAAAGTAAATAAAAAATGAACAAAAAAATGCTGTTTGATAAACAAGCTTTTAGTAATCGCCTAAAGTTTATAAATAAAGGTGTGGTCAATTTAAAGGCAAAAAAAAATTAATGTAACTCGTGTTTTTTTAATAATTGAGACAAATAAGAAAGCTTTTTTTAAGTGCTTTTTTATTCAATTTCACAGCTACAAAACGAACAAGTATCAGGCTTGATTTTACATATAGAAGTCAGAATAGCTAAACTTAATTCAAATCAAAACTTCTTTGGCGTTCAAAAGTCGAAATAACCGGGTTTCCTAACAACGACCAAAGTGTCAACATAATGAGGTAAGTTCGATATAGGCCGAG
The DNA here is from genome assembly GCA_927399485.1 of Calamotropha paludella. Taxonomy (NCBI): domain Eukaryota; kingdom Metazoa; phylum Arthropoda; class Insecta; order Lepidoptera; family Crambidae; genus Calamotropha; species Calamotropha paludella. The sequence continues at coordinate 10,597,383 of OV656815.1, read as the reverse complement.
AGGCGCAAAACATGTCTACGCAACATTGTGTTATCCCAAATCATAGTTTTAACACACATATTAGATGACTATCTAATATGTGTGACAAAGTATCATAATATATTGTTATAAACTTTTACGGTCACTCGTTTTGTAATTTGATACTGGGAGTCTTATATCGTATTGAACGAGTCGTATATCGAGTGTAATAAACTACTACAATAGACGGTAAACCGATACGACAGCCCATAACTTTCACCCACAACTGAAATATTAATAATAAAAAATAACCTGTTGATAATCCCGTTATAATTAATACTAATAATACAATAATTGATTTGAAAGGTACATTAGCAGAGTTTGCCAGGAAACCGTATTTTGATAATTAATTACATACTTTATTGATTAATGATTGCATATAGCTATAGCCTGTTTAAAATCTTTTTAAAAGTGAAGCATACCATTACGTTACACCCAAAAAAGTTTTAGTAGCAGTAATAGTTACTAGTGTTAATAACAGTAAGGACATTAGAGTATATTTCTGTATTTCTGAATAGAAATTCAGAGATTTAAAAATATTGATAAAGTCACTAGAACTTTACCAGAAAATATTGGTTTGAGTCTATAAATACCTATTGACCTTTAATTACAACATGGAACTGTAACTAAGAAATTAGAAACATACAACTCAACTATTTCGAGTACGGAAAAGTTTTTCAATAATGTTATTAAATTTTAAACTTAACAACATTTTAGATTCTAATGTGAAAGTTTCGCCGGAGCTAGACGGAATATTGTGCGATTTATGCTTGCCAGAGGAACCAATTAATACGTTTTATACAAAAAATATAAAACTTCAAAGACTAAAACTGATTATTTGAACAGCTTAAGCTTAAGCTGAACAGGTAAGCTTTCAATTTCAAAATACGGAATAAAAATGGCACCTTGTACAATCAGCAGCAAGTAACTTCAACCTGGTCATAAATCATATGTCCAAATAAACATCTAGAGTCTTATTAGTTTGAATGCGATGGCTGTTCCGGGTTGTCTAACTCTATAAACTTCATCTCCTTACCTTATTTTTATCATTATCACTTTGTTTTTAGCGCTAACTATGCACTTAGCGATATAAAAAGTTTAAGTTTGACACAGTCGGACCACGTTTGATCCTCGTCGATTTTCTACGGACATGGACCTACTCGTAACACAAATAATGCAAGAGTAACGCTTTCCACGACGGGTTAATGGGAATATTAGTAATGCTTTTGACGCATTATTAATATCCTTCATAAATACATACCTTTCCTTAAATTATTATTCTCATCCTGCCAAACATTTGCTGTATCCAGGACGTAGTGAATCTGCCGGAGCCTGAAGAATAAACTATCTGCTTCAAGTTTTTTCTAGTTTTTAAATAGAAACTTTTAAAGAGAATTCCTTTCGTCATTTTAAAAAGAAATAAGTGTAATGTAAAAATGTTTGCATTGGAATAAAATGAATTTCATTTTATTTCAGATACATTATTACGTGAGCATTGTAAACAGATTCATAGTTTCTATTTTTAACAATAAATATACGGAACACGGGTTTTACGACAACACAGGGATTTAATACCGTCGCCTTCAGCACCTTACACTAAATAACAATATAGGTAACACAAGTTTACATTACTTTTATCTACATTTCAAAGAATCACATCTAAATATAACGCCTGTAGACGTCAACTGATGATATTTGGAACGGTTTAGTGAGCTGACAAAAATAGATGGTTGGTTTACCAAGAGATTTAAAGAGCAAAGCCAAGTTTAGTAATAGAACTATCCATTTGTCACAAATATAAAACAGCGTAGTGTATAGTTCAATGTATGTATACCAATGGTTAATATATCAATAGTGATTTAACTAAATTATACGTTACTGTAAATACAGATAATAAGCACTTTATATCAAATTCCGTCGTCAAATCTGACGATTTTCCAAACGGCAGAGGTTAGCGTATAATTTATAAAAAACTGTTTTTATTTATTTATTATATATTATATTATCAGGTAGGTATCATCATGTCTTAATATATTGGGATAATAGCAGTTAAGATAAAAGAAAAAAATTGAGTGACACATAAAATTACACGTCAGCGTTGCGCGTTGTAGAAAGAAATATGAGACATTTTAACTGTAATTTATAAGTTACAGTTCTCTTGTAGCGAACACAGCTTCCTTGGATTGTAAGATGAATGTAACATTTGGAATCAGAAAAAAATTTAAGGTTTTCGTAATGTAAGATTAAAAATCGTTGATTACTATCAATTGATACTCGACGCAAAGATCTGTTAAAACCAAAGCTAAAGACCGCAGAGCCAAGCTTACCCGAAACTGTACCGATGATATAAGACGTCAGCCTCTACAAGGTTAGTATGGCAGCTCAAGCAACCGAAGAACAACAAGGTGGCGGGTGATGACGGTACGACTATCGTGATAAACCGATACTCGTGCGCGCTAAAGACCTCCGCAAGCATTTTATTACTGTCGTGTCCACATCCAAATGACATATTATAAAAAAAAACGAAAAAGAAACTTTATCAAGAAATTTATAGTGACTAACACTCAGTTTGACGAAATATTTAAACAAAAAGATATATAATTTTAAGCCTGCATAAACAGAAAGATAATCTAGAAAATGACTGTTTCATAAATAAAATAATATCAACAAAACACTGTTGCTGAACCGCCTTTAAAGAAAATGCGTACTAGTAATGTTTTTATATTTTTTCCTTTCATCTTTATTCTTATCAAAACGGTTTTCTTACATTAAGATACCCTGTAACTGTATCATATTATTAAAGGCACAAAAAACATGCGTAGGTCTTCCGAAGCCGTGGCATGGTTATTGACTTCCAAGAAACGTGCCTAAATGCTGATATTTAATAAAAATAATGTTATTTTATATGTGCTCCACATAGCATTGATTTAATTTTTTCGTCAAATTGTATGAGTATACATCAAATAACTGTAAAATAATTATTCTTTACATCGTTTTCACTTTCGTGACCAATTAATTTATCACTTTATCACTCAGCGAGTGTAAAAAAGACAGTTCATTTTGGAATAAAATGGATATATATTATGCATATCTTTTATTGTAAAATAATTGGCTTGATGTCAGTAAACCTATATACCACTATACGTTACAGTTAATGCATTAATCCTTTTTCTTCTTGTCATCAATAAACTTTTGTATGACAAGTAGCTGAAACTAAGAAAATTCAATTTCACAATCTCTTTGGTTAAAATTTCAAATTCAATTTTTTTGTTTGTGTTTTAATTACTATACTTTTGTCTCGGTAATATTAACTATTGAAAATTACGATTAAAAATACTATCAATCATCACTTAATTGGGCACAGTACCAAATGATCTTAGTATTACCTTTGTCATCTTGTGATCACAGCTCCTGTAAAGGAGTCGAAACGTCAGGTTGAAACATAAAACACACAATAAAACACATACACGTGTCGGTAATCCGGTAAAAGAGATTATTTAAATGATTCCATCATTCTCAATACAAGGGCTAAGTTTCAACTTATTTTTGCAGTATAAACGGTGACATATAACAGATCAGTGAATGTGGAAATTCATAAGTAACGGAACGACCTATTATTTCCATTCTTATCTTCGTAAACTATTCTATCCCTTTATATCTCACCTAGAATTTATGTTCATTCAAACAACGTCAAATTATACATTTTTTATTATTTAACAATTTATTTGTTTATTTGTTGCAAATGTAAAGTTAATATTTCTTTTACTTTTTGGTAGTGTTCTCAACAGTCTTTTCAAGTGCTCATACATAGCTCAATGAAATAATATGTCGTATAACGAATTTAAATGTGTCTGTTGCTTTTCCATTCGCTCTAATGGAAGGTGCAGTAGCCAAAAAACCCATACGTCATTTTCATTATATTGTTTCTTTCCTATAATATGCCTAAATATTGTTATTTACGCCCTTAGCTTTATTTAATCCTCAACTTCGAGTCAAGGTACGCTTTACAGTCCTTTAGCAGCTTGTTGTCGACAGCTAAGCTCTTAGTAGATATATATCAATGGGGCACAGGTGTTGTCTATTGATATATAAACTGTAAGGAGGATGGATCATAATCTACTCCGCGAGTTCACGAGATTGCTTACGAATGCAGATGTAGGCAATTAACGGCTTAACTTACCTCCTGGCGAAAAGATAAATAATTAGGCATCCATCCTCAGCCAGCCATTAAGAAAGTTGCTAATCTTCCGCAATTATAAGGTGGACGCGTTAAACATCGCGCTACTATGCTTACAGCTCATAAAAGTAAAGTAGCACAAAATCTATGTAAAAGGAACTGGAAAGTCATATAAAGTCTCTTTGACGATAAAACCGGTCGAGTGGCTACCACGTCCGTTCTGATGTCGCTGAATCTGAAATACCGAACCTCAGAATTTCTTCGTACGGCATATTTTTAAGTTATTATCTTAAAAGATATCTTAGTTATAAAAAAGTCTAGTTATGTTGTCTGTGAGTTTATATGATTATGGAACCATGTTATTTTAGATTATCATAACACTTTTGACTTACCATCGTCGTCTTATCTTTTTGTTAATGCGACTGCGACTTAATGGGTAATCAGGTACCCCTCGCATATCTTGCCACCAAAACAAGATTGTAAAATCTCAACTATTTATCCAAACAACATATTAGAAAACAAATTCCTATCTACATAAAATTTCCTTGAGGAATAACTAAATTTCTGTTATATATAGTGATAACATAACACCAACTGTGAAGTAAACTTAAAAGGAGACAACAAATAAAAACAATATTGGTTTATTATAGTAATGAGATTTCAGGATTACCTACTTAATTTCCCCGTAATAGTTTATAAATAAATTTAAATATAACATTTGGTAATATTTATCAAACTGTCTATTAACCTCAATATATAGAATGTGGTTGTGGACATTTTTATAGAACTTCTTATATCTCTTACTGATAAGGCAGCGTTCATAATAAAACGCATCCCGCAACCATTTTCTCGCGGATTTTAGTTGTAAAATAGGTCACCATATCGCCCTTTTTATTTTAATGGGATGATAAGTAGGATGAGTACTTTACCTTCTACATCTAAACTTCAAACATTGCCTCTTAATAATAATATTATACTTTACATAGAAAAAGAGGTCACCTTCAAACAAACGACAATGACAAAAAAATTTCTTAAAACAAATAACATAATTTTAGAACAACTGTATGTCCCCAGCCAATTAAATAATAAGATTTTCGATGGACTTTTTGGCGGGAGCGGGAAGCGTCACGATCGTGGTTTTGTTTCTCTTGTTGAAATTTGTGTTGTGGTGGATATAAGTGCGTAATAAAGGTGGATTATTAACCACTAGTGGTTCTGAACATACAAGAGTGTTGGCGAGTGTAACAAAGCAGCGGAAGTTGTCTTTTCCTGCTCTCTCAGTATGTCCACGGGGAGGTTTCAGTAAAACCCCACACATTTACTGGAACCTAGCAAAAAATATATAAATATATAACTGACAATTATACTTACCTGACACTGGCTTAATGCACAAATAAAAAGATGCACTTTCAATCGGAAGGTTTTTACAAACCTAAATAATACGTTTTAGGTATTAATCTACTATAAAAAATTACACAATTCCATTTCTTTCTGAAGAGAGTGTCGAGATATTATCTAAACTAATTTGATCAATATCATTAATGTACTATTAAAAGCCATTTAAAAATCCATCTACTAGAAACAAAATTTGAAATGTATGAAAGACTGCATTCTATTCAAAGTCAAAATGAGTTAACAAGCAGACACTTTTAAGTAGCTAAATAAATTTTAGTGTGTCGTGTTAACTATAAATATAATGGTTCGGGTAATGTTTGTAGGTTAATTTAACGAGTTTCGAACAAATACCGTTATTTTACGACTGTCATAACCTTGTTTGCTTGTAGAGGACTTGTTATCGAAATCTTTTCTTCGGGAGATTAAGCACGACCGCCATTTTCTCGACTGCGCCAAACAAACAATCTTGTAAATTGTATTTATTTATCTGTTTTATACTATACAGAATGTGTTCATTCCACTTAAAAATGTGCAGTTAAATTTTTTTCCCTGAAATTTACTATTTTGATATTTTAATTTTTATCCTTTTGAACATTAGTTGAATTAAAAATGTAGAAAGCCATTTTTAAGTAAATAAATACACTTCAGTTACTTGCCCTGTGAAATGTCTACCAGGTTTTTATGAATGCCAACTCGAAAAATTCCTGTTTGTCCTAATCATAAAGACACTTTTAAGCAGATTTGGAAATTTCAACGATATATGGTTGCGCAAGTATTAAATTCAAATCTGCCGCGTTATTTATTTGTATGATTTTGTAATTTTTATTAGTTTGGTCGACACTTCTAGCCTCCCTCCATTTACTCCATTTCCCTTTCGTACATAGCTTGTATCGTATATTGATTGAAGAGCAAAATGACTGCGCCATCTAGTGGTGGCAAATCATATCTCAACGCAATGAAGAAAATAAACAATATTAACGGCCGCTCGCGCACGCGCACCGAGCTCCGCAATATCAAGTTGTAGTCCAGTCATTACGTCGGAAAAATCGGGAAATAAATGAAAATGAACCGAGAAAGCCAAATTTTGGATATTACGTGGGGGATGACAAGAAAAGCTTAAGTTCAAATTGTCGACCAAAATAACCTTGTGCAATTTCCGCCATCTTGAAAAAACCCTTAAATTCAGTTTTTTCATCATAACTCGGTTCCCCGTTGAGATACGAAAATTTTTATAGAATACTTTTTTGTTGCTCTTCTTGCGATCTACAATTAAGGTCCCATGCATTTTTCACGTATCGATCGTCGTTTTCGAGATATCGATCAAAAATATCAAAAGTTTTTCTATGTTTGTTACGCGATAACTCCGCCAATTATGAACCGATTTGAACAAATATTTTTTCGGCGTATAGGTAATACCTCAAGGGTGGTCCCATTTAAATTTAATAATAAAGAAAAAACAACCCCCAAGGGTGGAAAATTGGGGATGAACTTTTTTATACGCAATATCTCCGCCGATTATAAACCAATTTGAACGATTCTTTTTTTGTTGAATAGGTATTATGAAAAGGGTGGTATCATGCGAATTTGAAGAAAATATTTCACCCCCAAGGGTGGAAAATTGGGGATGAACTTTTTTATACGCAATATCTCCGCCGATTATGAACCAATTTGAACGATTAGTATCTACAAAAAAGAAACACTAAAAATTTTAAAATAAAATAATTAACTTTAAAAAAAAAACTATAATTTTCCTAAACTATGTCAAAGTAATTAAAGTTAAACCAGCTAAATATCTTACAATAGTTATACTTATATACCTATTGTTTTTTGTATGATCGATATCTCGAAAACGACGATCGATACGTGAAAAATGCATGGGACCTTAATTGTAAATCGCAAGAAGAGCAACAAAAAAGTATTCTATAAAAAATTTCGTATCTCAACGGGGAATCGAGTTATGATGAAAAAACTGAATTTAAGGGTTTTTTCAAGATGGCGGAAATTGCACAAGGTTATTTTGGTCGACAATTTGAACTTAAGCTTTTCTAGCCACCCCCCACGTGTAATCCAAAATTTGGCTTTCTCGGTTCATTTTCACTTTTAAATGTATATAATGACTGGACTATTGAACTAGTGGCCTATCCACAAACCCCTACAACAAACAATAGTTTTATGTGACGGTGTCTTCGTGTGCGTCACAATAAGAAACAACAAAGCCAAGGGACGATCCCAGCAGTCTCCAGCATCACACGCCACGTGGCGGTCAAGGTATCGTGCCCCTTTCATCTTTCTCTCATATTTGTTGTCGACATTAATTCTCTCACACCAATAATTCGAATCGCTCGCACAATCAATATATTTTGGGTTAAATAGATTGACTGCTATGAAGATAGCATTTTCTTATTTCATGAGAGATTTTTAACCCAACTGCTTGATAATTGGTGGCAGGAATGCCAACCGATAGCACCATTACTGTTCCGTATCTTATAAACCGCTACAGGTGCTGCGGGTGGGTAGGCACCAAATTGAAATTCAGGCGACCAAAAAACCTGCTTACGTAAGAGGCTACCAGGGCACATGTCTTAATTACAATACTGTGTAGTATGCAACTTGAGAAACTACCATTTAGGATAAATTTGGTTTTTGCTTTTGTAATGTATATCAAAAGATTAGGAATCAGCCTGTATATCAACTTAACATTCAGTCTGTCTAAATGATAAGTCGCTTTTTACAGACACAAATAAATACATCAAAGATTTTGTTAAAGTATACGTTTTATTGAAGCTGTTGTTTACAACTCTTAACAACATACAGTTTCCATGAAACTTAATGGCATGTTTTAATTTTAATATTTACACTTAAATCAAAATGTGATTACACCTTGATTACATTTAGCCCTGAGAAATGTTAACATATAAACTTCTTTGAAGTATGCATCAAAAAAGGTATATTCAGTTAAACAATCAGATAATGCAGTAAGTCATCTACAATACATTTTACAAATAATAAGATATCCCTTAACCTATTTTTACACGTAAAACATTTTCGTAAAAATTTCACATACTTAACTATTTTTACCAAAAACTTATAATACACTTCTTTAGTATCTACCTAGTAACACAAATTATATCATACAAGGATCATCCGTCCAATTAGAAAGATATATGTTGATATTAGAACTGATAATTTGGATTTAAATTGAGAAGTCAGTCTTTATCTCACTAAAATAAAGAGAGTGGTAAACTAAACATGACTGTGCGTAAATGTATTGACGGTGTTCACGTTGGACCAATCTGGTAATCTTTCAAAAGAAATGTTCGGTGGCAATTTAGCCTTGTGTCGAGCTGTCTTGAATTTTCTTCGTGATCCACCCCGTTTTTCGACTGTCAAAACATTTAAAATCCTGTTCCAAAAATCTACTTCACCCCACACCGCTGAAGTACGTACATCTCTTTGCTCTTTCAAGAAGGCGTATATAGAGTTTTCGGGGCCTACATCAGCAAACACATAAACAGTATTTTCCGCCTTCAACATTTCACCGTGAATTTTCTTTATATTCACGTGACTGTAAGCTGACGTTAAGTAGTTCGGGGAAAACACGACAACTGTTGTATATTTGTGTGCATCCTTGACACACATTTTCAAATTGTTCATGAATTGATTGTTCTTAGAGTTTGTGATCGGATTCATGTGTATTTTTATGTATTTTTGATTCTTTAATCCTGGTATGACTTCTTTAAGTATAAATTCTTCATCGTGTTCACTATATTTTACCATAATATCAGTTTCATTTAAGTGTGGTAAAATCTCATTCTTTCTATCTTTTCTTTCGCTAAGTTTTTTCTTTATCAATAAGTTGACCTGTTTTCTATATACCACGAATAGAATAAGTGCAATGATGTATAATGAAACAAATATTACTATAAAAGATACCATTAAGATAAATCTCATATTACATGATTCTCTTGTCCCAAATGGACAGGTAAAATCTCGAACGTCAGCGACCTAAAAATATAACACACATTCAAGAGATGTAATTTTCAGATAATGTTATATAACCACATAAAAAATTGTTCTATATAAAAAATTACCTTCGTTTTTGAATGTTCCGTAATATAATCAAGAAAATGAAAATTCTGGCATACACAATCCAGTGGATTATGAGAAACCCATACTTTTCCTAATGGTTTTTTTACTATATCTTTGTAATGCGGTTTTGGTAATATCGCAGATAAAGTATACTGATCATCCTGAAAATGTAAATTAGTTTTATTTACGCATATCCGTTACTAATCAGCTATTAGTGTTTCGTTTATTTTGGCAATCAAAAAACTAGAATAAGAGTAAGACGTTAAATCGATACTAAAACCCTTGACAGAGTTATCGTTCAAATATCACTGATGAATGTGTTATTATAATTTTATTGTAAGTAAAATAAAAAAATATAGGACTTTCATGATTACAGTAATTGATGTTACTCTTACCCATAATGAATGTATTTGGTTGTAGCTGATATCCAAACTATCGTGTCCATTGACCCACCAATCGTTGAAGGTTGTTTGAAATTCATTATGACTCAGGTTTAATAACTTCAAATTGTATGTATGGGCAAAAGGCGAGATTCTATTGAAAACCCATGAATTGTTCTTCAGTTCTTTGTGTTCGAAATTGAGTCTATTGTAGGCTAGCGATACAAACATTTTTTGTTTATTGTTACTGAACAAATATGAAGATATTACTTTCAGATTATTATGTTCCAGGTCCAAATAAATCAGGCTTAGTAAAGATGAAAACGTTGAGCTAGAACAAAAGAACAAAGTTAAAAATTTATGAATAAATGCTGGAACATTTTTTGATGTAAAAAGACTTTTCTTACCCACTAATTTCCATTAAAGAATTGTAACGTAAAACAAGTTTTTCCAATCTCACCAAAGAGCTGAATATTTTTGGCTCCAATATAGTTAATTTGTTGTGGCTTAAATCTAATTCAAGTAAATTTATCTGATCATTAAAAACTGCTTCTGGCAAGGCATCGATGTCGTTGTATGCAAGGGATACGTTTGTGATCGACGGCGAATCAGCAAATACGTCATAAGGTACTTTCTCCAGTCCACATCTCTGTATATGGATCAACATCAAGTTTGATAGATTACCAAACAGATACTTCGGGAGTTTTTGTAATTTTACATCGTTATTGAGAATAACAACCGTTTCTAAATCAACGTTGTTCTTGAACAAATTTTGCGGTAACGAGGAAAATTTATTCGAGAATAAAGTTAGTTTCTTTAATTTCTTGAGCGGTTTGAATATCGAACCCGGAAGTTCGTTAAGTCCATTAGAACTTAAATCCAATTCTTCGAGGACGTCGACTCCTGAAAAAAAATCTTTAGAGAACCAGGTGACGTTACTCTGCCATAATGAAAGTTTCCGCAAGAAAGATAAATGAGAAAATATGTTCGATGATATATTGGTCATATGATTGTGACTTATTTCTAACGTCTCTAATCTTTCTAGAGGTTTGAATAGCTCTTCTGATAGATGGATACTATTCGAACGTATATTCAACCAAGTCAATTTATTTATATCTTGAAATAAATTATTAGGTAAATGTGTAACTCCATTTATGGACAGTAATAATTTTGTCAAATCGTTTAATCCTGCAAAATGTTTTCTATCAAAGTATCCTGACAAATTTTTCGCATTCTGAAATATCAATGCCATTGTTTTGGATACTCCCATGTGTGTCAACACTTCTTTAAACGATGTTGAGGGTATCGGGCAGTCTTTGAAACTGACTGATTGGAATGAATTTGTTATATTGGCACATTTTGGTAATTTACTATAATCGAGACTCGTGCTGTTCTCGCATTTAATATTCATGTAGATATTTGGTAGTAGATTAATTTTAACTATTCTCCCTGAAACAAACAGTTTTAAATATATTTAGTTCTTACACGTCCGCGCATATTACATATTTAAATAAAACTACTTTTTTGGGTTTATACGCTTAATTTATTTATAATCCTGACTAAAGCCTTAGCCATCCTGTGATCACGGCTCCTGTAAAGGAGTCGTAACTGTAGGATTAAATATAAATTAGTCACAAAAACCAGAAAAAAGTGGTTTTGTTTTAAAGTTTTAACAATACTTATAAGTGTGTGTAAAAATCATTCCATAAAGAAAATAACAAGTTATGTTACTCCTTGATAAGGATCAAAGAACAAAAAAGCACATTGAATAAAAAATATGCTTATGGTACTTTCTCATCAAAATAAAACGTTAGAATGGTTATTAAAACGGTTAAAAGGCACATTCGTGCTGCAGATATCATGATTGCATATTTAATAAGTAAAGTCCTATGTAGATATTAGATATTGGAAAAAAAGAAACATTGAAATAACAAAAGTCATCAGGCACAGACATATAAAACCCTCATACAAAAAAATATATATTCTACAGCAAAATGTAAGTGCACTCACCGTCGATGTTGCAATTGAGTTCAACAGCGAGCGTGCCGCCACAAACGCAGTTAGGGTCACTTGGACACATCAGCCGGGACGCTCGAATTATTTGAAGCGCCAACGCAGTGGTCAGCGCGTATACAAATTTGCAACCCATCGCTAATCGTTTTACATTCGCTCATGCATTTCACTTTCCATCGATGTATGAATAAGGCATTTTTTCAACGAAACTTTTGTCTCTCATTCTTGCATCATTACATCTGTGAACAAAGCACATGAGTTAATATTCACACAGCAATTTAATTATTGATTGAGATTCCACCGTTTTGAAGCTTACCGAACGCACATATCTGTGGTTCCTTAATGTATTAAATATTACATAATCCAAATTAATAATTATAAACCTGTTTCTCCCATGTTACTATGCGACATTGTCAAAATTTCTGTGAAATCTCTGAAGGTGTCTTAATAAATAAATTATAAATTAGTTCACAATCTACAATAAACGCAGATTTTCTGCTTATTATCTGCGAAGTAACCTAATTTGGTTCTACTGTCTTATAATTCTCTGGAATTACAGTCTTACTGTCTTATCGTACTGTCTTATAATTCTCTAGAATTATTATGCCTTACACGAAATATCAAAGTACAATTGGATCAGTGACATCCGATGGTCATAAAATAAATATTAAACATTCCGTGAATTCATCCAGACGCGACATTTTTGCAATTCGTTATTCTATAATAACAGTTATCAGAAACGATCGCCAGATCTGAAATATATTCCACTACTGATAATTTATAGTCAGACTGACAAAAAGTGAAGCAAGATAAATTGCTGCGATTGCAAACACGTACAAAGGGACCTTCGGCGGCCGATAGCCAGTTACATCGGTCCAGTGGACGCGAGTATTTCGATTATTAATATTTCCTCTTCGCAGACCAGAACAATGTTGGAAAATAGCATTGCAGTTTCTTCCGTTGTAAAAATATTGTATAGCACTACCATATAGATTTTAATGAGGATCTCAATGGCGTAACGGTCAGTGCATTCAGTCTATGATTGTTAAGGTAAGTCAAATTTTTGTTAAAGCCGATTATTAGATGGGTGACCTGTTTCATTTAAATTTTCTCGATGATTATAAAAGCACGTCAAGCTGTTAGTACCGGCTGTATCGGAAATCATTAGTATTTATCAATCCTCACTAGGCCCACGTAGGGAAATATGGTCTATTCTCTCTTTGGTGTTAATGTCGATACATAAGGATGTTAACACGATAGAGTAATATTCGGGTTATGATGAAAAAATAAGTATGTTTTACTTAAGCTAGCATTTCACGGCGATCTGTAATTATATATATAAGTTCAATAGACTTATTCAGAATTAACAATATTTCATTATAGGATATAAAAATAAATAGGTTTTTAATAGAAAGACATTTAACGATCTGCATGAAAGCAATTTCTTAAAACGTATTTCGCAGTGAGGCGATAAAGTTTATTCGATCCAAACCTAATCTAATGGACGTACAAATCGTGCCTACACCACCTAATCGAGGGATAGACCAAAGGGATTACTCTATTTTATCAGGGATTGTCAATACCAGCGTTTTGTAAGACTTGGATCAAAGGAAAGATATATAGTTAACGCAAGACAACACATATATAATTGCAAATTGTACAAAACTACCATCACGCAATCTTTTAAATTACATTTTTATAAGATAAGTAAGATACGAAGACAAAAGATACAAAACAATAATCTTTATTACAGTAGAATAAAATAGTTCCAAACGTCCAAGTTTATAACTTAATCTATTTTCGCTGTGCATGCAAGTTTTGTTTGCTCTAAATAATATTGTATTAAACAGATCAGCAAAACAAAATTGGTATTCGCTCAAGTTTGTTTATGGTAACAAGTTTTTCATAATATAACGAAAACATTTCTGCTCGATCGACACATCCTCTGGGCAACTTTTTACTAAACAAACAATCAGCAGTTACTTTACATTAGATTGATTTTGGCAACAAATGGATCAGATAGGTTGATGGACTATCTCTCCAACAAAGGGAGTCTCGAAACTATTATAGATTCATTACAGCACTCCAGCCAAAAAGAGTTCGAATAAAGGCCCTTAGATACGATACGCCATATCATGTTAGATACAAGCTCCCGGAATCGTATTACTTCTATTAAAGTATTGAAAAGAAGAAGATAAGCTGTTATTATCTAATGTTATATAGGCAATAAAATAGTAGCAAAATTATCGATGCTATAAACAATATAGGCTACTTCCCAAAATCGACCATTATTTATTAGTGTTTTCTGCTTTGTAGGTACAAATTCTTTACAATTATTTATTTGAAAATAAAGGATCTTGGTTCGTTATAAAAACAAAAGCTCACATTAAACACAATTACTGCAGCTATTTTTGGCTTGCCAAGTTCAGTAATATTAAATATAATCAATTAAATATCTTTATGGATAACTTTCCATAATCTCTTACTACCAATTTTCATTTAAAGATAATAAATAACGTTTAATAGCCAAGCTTAAATGGTCTAGACATTTGAGTCAGCAACAAATCATGTCAGAAACGTACAGAAAATTTGTACCTAACGCGAATACTGGACAACGGGCTCCAGCGCCATATGTTTCCGACATTTAAGATAAATGGCTTCTGCATTACACAAACTTTTATATTAAATTTAATTTTTGAAAGATAACCAAGTTTTAACCATGCGTCAAATTATTTTACACAGTTTTAACATAAAAACAACGGTTGAAAATGGAAAACACCATAAAGATAATCAATATTTTCGCAGATGTTTTATTCGCGGGCCAATCGTGGATTAGTACGTGTTAACGAACGAAGATGCAGCCGGGGCTTGACGGAGTTATAAATTATAACGGAGCTATAAAATAGAAAACGAAAGTTATAAGTTATAAAAATAATTTTCTGAAAATTAACTTCTGCAATCATAGGTCAAAAACGCTTATCAATTCACCATCAAGATCGTATTGCGTTCTTTACAAATAATAAGATAATGAATAATTTATCTTCTTTATTTCTGGCTCCATTTTGTAAATTATGTAGACCTCAATCACTAATATTGACATCTTAGAAATATGTTTGAATAATATATTTTCACGTCCAACTAAAGTAACAAGTTTTCGCTGAGAAAAGTTTGATAATTGAGCCAAGATAAAGTGCCACCAACGAAAGTATTCCACCAATTGTGGTTGATTGTGACGTATGCGTCTGCTGTGCGTGACAAACGATAAGTGCCATGGCACAAACTTTTCTATCAGCTGTTTTGCCTTTTAATTTAGATTGCCAAGCCTTTAAATTTTTTGCATTTAAGTCATGGGAGTTGATTAATAAAACGCTAGGTTCAACGGCTACATCGATAATCTTTGACGCATTGTTAATAAAAGTGGCTGACTGATGTTGCGGTTTTGGTTTTTCTCCAGTTTCGGCCAAAAAGTCCTGAGGGCCTACCATCATCTTTTAGCGCGATTCAAGTTCGATTGTCAAAGTGAGACACCGCTATACGCGGTCTACAGTGGCGTCTCTTTTAAACAGCTAAACTTGAATCGCTACAAGACGTGATGGTAGGGCCTCTGGTTCGCCAAAAAAATTTGGCAATACTTCGGCCTCGGAAGTCATTGTTTATGTTTCGTTATGCGATGTTCGCCTAACTTTGATAGAGCTCGTGCTTTTTATGTTTGTTGAGCTGAATTGATAAAATAAGTTTGATCACTTAAAATGTCGCCAAACCATACTATTGCAAAAAATTAGCAGCTCAGGTAAGAACCGATTTTATTATTACTATTAGTTTGTTGAATAATTTTAGGTAAATTAAGATATTTTTATTCTTTTATAAAATAAAATCTGATAAAAATTTTGCCTGTAGGAGCGTCTAGCTAAAATCATGAACTAGCGAGTGGACATCCCTTGTAGTGAAAAAATATCCCTTACGGTGTTTAGCGGAATAAATTCCCACTCCGTATTAGTAATCACATTTTTAGCTCTCTGGTGATCTGCGAAACTGGCTACACTGATATAACTCGGCGCTTCAGAATGTCCCAAATGTGCTTTGAAGTCTAGACTTGGCTTAGTTTGGGAATCTAAATGACGAATTAAGGAATCCGCATTCAGTCTATACCACATACGCTTCTACATCGCCAATCTGAATAGCGCGAACGTTGTCGTCCATGGAAATTTAATATCTGCCAAGAGCCATCAATACGAGTTTTGAATGAAGAATTGGAACTTCATTGTGTTGTGTATCAATGTGTACATTTTCTATAAAGATGACACCTGATTTCACTGAAAAACAATACATTATTCTAATCTTCTTGAGTTTAAAATACATAATTTTGAGCTAAGCTAAGCTCGGTAACTCGGTGCTCCCGGTTAACTTAGGGCCATATTGCTAGCATGTTCGTAAGTAAGCCTCCTTTAGACCGTTCATAGAACCGAGGTCCATTTACGAAGATTTGCTATTTCTGATATTTTTATAGATTATATTATTTTATAGATTATATTTACGAAGATTTGCTATTTCTGGTGTTTTTATAGATCACTGTCGGTATAATAATATTATAATATTTATAATAAAATGTACTATAGGTACTATATCATTTCAAAAACATTAACATGTATATTAAAATTCTATTTCGGCCGAATATTCTATTTTGGCCGGACGCGGGTTGATATTCTAAAACAACATTATAGAAATCTAAACAATAAACTACCAGCTATGTTTTAATATGAATACCTAATTTGAGTATATTCGAATTTGGCTTCATCCGAACCACTTGGTTGTAATTAACGCGCAAATAATTGGAATAGGTGTCGAAGTGGCAGAGTGATTTTAACGTGACTTTAGGGAGTTTTATGTAAATCCCCGTTCACATCGCAAGCATTTTTTTCCTTTCAGAAATCATTGGCATAGGTACTTTTAGAAAAGTATTGATAAAAAAACGTCATATATTTTTCTTCTTCCCACATAGATTAATTTTTCATAAGTGTTATTTATTATTGCAATAGCGATATGCATGATATACGCAAATAAAATGTTAACTGCCACTGTTACAAATATTATGCTTCTCTCTACAGGAACACTACTAGAACATATGATTTGTAAGCCTCTAGATTAGAGGCTTCGCTGCCAGGTGTTGCATTACAAACTGAAGCACCTTCATAGTTGCGAAGGGTTCTTGCTAACTAGTTGTTTATTCGGGTACCGGTTTATGTGAATCAACATGAATGTTAATTAACTCGATTATACGGGAACTTAGTTGCAATTTACTAAATGCTGCTATACTCCAAGTATTAGTTGAGATTATGCCTTGAAGCATTAGAGTAGTTGATCTATAGTGAAAGTCGATTAATTATGTATAATTTAGATTTTGAAATATTATTTAAAAGCCCACAAACAAAGTCTGAATTTAATGTTGTTATACGTTACCTATAAAGCATAAGAGCGAAACACAGAACCTTCTTAAATAAGAAACTACGTTCTGGTTATAAAATAAATTTTAATATGTTACCAAGTAGGTATAAACTTCATTGCCCTTGTTAAATATTTTACGACCTAACTAAAATTGGTATTAAGAGTTTAAGTTAAGGGTTCAACTTATGCCAAAATGCTTCTGAAGTTATTATAAGATCAAATCGTTGGAAATACAATATAACCGAAAATGACGACAATATATTACCATGGGCATATTTTCATGTTTATATAAAAATATAAACAAAAATGGCGAATTATAAAAATTAACAAAATTAATACTATTTACTCTGATCATAATTCTAGTGATGGTTATTAAGATATTGAAGCTCAAGATGACCAATATTTTAGCATCCTATTATTGATCATTTAAATTAATAAGCACACATGTTTCAACTACGACACATGTATTTTACTAAATTGTTTTACTATGGCTTAATTTTGGGTCTTTGTATAGATAATCTCCGGTGTGCTTATCACAAATCAGAAGCCTTAGTAGGAGTCTACGCATAGAAACTCGTTTTCGTCTGCTTACAATATTAATATGGATTTTTAAATAAACGCCCCTAGCGGTAAGTAAGACCTACAGGAACTAAATTTTCATTCACAAGTTTAACGCACTCGATAACTAGTTTCAGAAAGACTTACAGACAACCATATCTATGCATTTACAATGTTGGTGGTAAGCTCTAATTATTATCCACCATATGCATACATCTGTCAGTAAAATCGATATGTAGATCCTTGGACCTGTGACCATCAGTGGGCGTTGTTAGGCTGATATAATTATAGTAAATAAAGTACAGTTTCAACCAAACCAGATTATTCAAAATGGTCTCGTGCGTCATTGTTCAGGTACTGTCATAGTTCCCTATAAAAATAAAAATTAATAAGTTATGACTTTTAACTGCGCTGCTCATACTCCAATCTCAGTCTCTTTGATTTACATTAAGCTTGAAGAACAATCAGTAAATCCTTATTCCTTTAAAAAATGAGTGCGTTCTAATCCGTATCGAATTTGTTGTACATAGTTAACCTATTTTCCAAATGAGATTTAAAAATTTCTCGTCAATATCCAAGTTCGTGACTAGCGTGTATGTAATAAAAATCAAAATTGCCCTGACTTCTGCACGTACTTACTTGCAACTAAAACTGGGGCACTTAATACGTGAGCTGTCATCAAACTTGAGATTTTTACTCTTATAAGACATAAGAAGTATAGCAGTTTCACGCTTGAGTCTATTAAGAAAATGATTAAGAGCTGATGGAAATAGTTTCAACTAAATTGGAAACATTGTAAAAAGCAGATATATTTCCTTACTATAATATTTGTATGACTACGTGTAAATACAATGTTTACAACTTCTAAACGGAACAAACCAAAGATTGTTAAAGAATCTTACGGACAGATAGATAAAAAGTGTCAACACTATGGTAAATTTAGGGGAACATAAAAGTGTAAGTAATTATATTTATTGCTGGTTTCTACTAATTATCGATTAATAACGCCGCCTCGTTTTCGATTAAGCGTTTCCAATCTAGTAACTCCTTGATAAAAACAAAAGATAAAATTTTTTTATAGAGACGTGAATAACAAAGCAGGGCAGTGCGTGACCAACGATCATCAATTTGGTATTTCACATAAATAATTAGAGAACATTAGCCAATAAGAAATGCAGTACCTAATACGTGCTACCCAAAATCGATTAATTACTTACCTTCAACACTTTTTCTAATAATTATTGACCAATAAATGGCTGAAATGCAAGGGCAGAGGCATTTTCTACGGATAAAAGACCGTCATAATACACTCTATGGGCCCAGTGCGGATTAGTGGATGTTAACGATTGCAGAACAGCTGAAACCAATAGCTTGACGTGCTTTCTGAAGAATATAGGAGCTCTTTATACAATAAAAATAGTAGTTTATGATACTGTTGCATAATAAGGGTTCTTATAACACGAGTGTGTTTTAAAAAAACGAGCCGTAGGCGAGTTTTTTTATAGTATCACACGAGTGTTATAAGACCAAGTTATGTATAGTGTCATACACTACTTTATCTACTTTCATACTATAATACGTAAAACAATATTGCAAATAAAACGCTGAATATAACAACAAATTTTTAAATGTCAAATGTTGGCGCCAAGGTGCAAATATCGATTGCGCATGCGTGTTGCGTCGTCACGGACTCGTTCATTGAAACCTTTTTAAAGTAGAGGTTCAACCTCCTTGGTCCAAATGGAGGTTGTATAGGTGTATCGTTATGATAAAAAAGTTATATTATGTTACAGGTGTCCATACAAGACCTGTATCGTAATGAAACTTTTTTTTTATTATTTTTGGCCTGTACGTAATGTTTGTCATAAGCATTTTGTTTTCAGTTTTAGAATCTTTGTATTATAGTATTAGAGTAGATAAAACTAATAATATTCAAGTTAAGATTAATTAAGAAGAATATCAAGAGCTTGCTATGCTTGAGAGTTGTCAGTCCCGTTGTGCTCAACTATAAATACTAGTGAAAAAGTCTCCGATGAAACCATTGGAAACTAATTTTTCCAAGAATATTGGTTTTGACTTTGCCACATTAATTATTTTTAAATCTTATTATTAAAACCAATAGAAACTACTTTGAAAACCGAAAATGTCGACCTAGATCCTGACCCAGACCAAATAAGGTATAATTTTCACCACAATGACAAAACCTATAAAACAATATATCATTGCAGTAATTTGTTTTGGAATTACTTTCACAACTAAACGAGAAAAGCCATGGATCATGATAGCCGAATGTGGTTAAGAAACTTAATCAAACATCATTAAAACTTTTTATTAAATCTAGACAGAAGCTGTTTGTGACAGCATGTATTACAACTTCGTACATCTCATATAACAAGGCTAGAAAACTTTAGTATCACCATTTTCTGTTATGGATAAATCAATATATGAATAAACTAGCGACCCACCCCGGCTTCGCACGGATGCAATGCTCTACTATATAATGCATGTTATTATACATATAAACCTTCCTCTTGATTTACTCTATCTATTAAAAAAAACCGCACCAAAATCCGTTGCGTAGTTTTAAAGATTTAAGCATACAAAGGGATATAGGGACAGAGAAAGCGACTTTGTTTTATACTATGTAGTGATAAAAAAAACTTCACTAAGAGCATTCCCAATACGGTTTGTAAGTTATTAATGCATCAAAATCGTGGTCCCGCCATATAGTATTTTATCAGAGTGTTTGAAATAAATTTTTGTTCATATATTCTCTTCTGCAATGGCACGACTAAAAATAGAGCATTTTTTCTGTCATGTTGATGTGTTGTTGACTGGAGTTTGAAACAGAAGAGTATTATCATTAGAAGTAGGTATAAATTATCTTTCATACTTCTCTAAAACTGATAAAATTACTATCATAACAAGATAACAAGAAACAGTATAAGCATTTTAGAAAACAATTAAATGTTATCGTTACCAAAGTAATACGTTCTTAATCAGTATATTATTATTAATTTATCCACCGCTGTAAGCCCGTGATTAATTTCTCAGCGATCTGAAGATGCACAAATACCCAATAATACAAGAGTGAGTCTCGGATCTAATTCTCTATTGTTAATTAACAAAACTATACTCGCGAGTATGTCAGAAATTAATATATTTTTGAAATTTCGCCGTCAAGAGCTTCGCCACAAACGCAGTTATTATCGACTATGAAATTACACATACCTATGATACAAGTATAATTATTGCCGAAACTGTAATTATAGCTTATATTGATTATATACGTATTCGTATGTACAGATCGTAAACATAATAATGATTTTTGTTTGAGAAATAATTTAACCATTTGCGTATTGACAATTTATAACATATGACCCATATAATATATAATGATATTTTGACTTTATAAATAAAATATTTCTTCGTTTTATATAACACGAGTAACAAAGGTCCTGTGTAACTTACAAATCTAACTATAATCAACATACCTTTAAAATATTTTGTGTTTAAGGATGCGCAAGAAGCTACTTGACATAACTACAAATATGGCTAAAACTTACATGTTTTTGTTTGATTAAAGAATATTTACCACAAAACTTTAAAACTTGTGATATAAATAAGCAAATCCGTTAAGTTTAGATCCTGGACTGAATTGAAAAAATAATTGCTCGCCTATAAGCAATTATTTTCGTGATCGAGAACAAAAAAAAAAAAATATAGGAATTATTTATAATACCCGCAATTTACCTTTGTTTTTAACAAGGTTATCAGAGAGTCCTTGAAAACAAACGTCATATATTCACGAATAATAAGTTTTAATTAACTATCTAAAGTTATTCCTAATATCAATAGCTGAATCTATAGGTACTACTTTATAAATCTGTAGGCTCTGTTTGAGCATGTATGTTTTTGGACAAGTTTAATAATTCATATTCGTTTTATGACTCACTGAAACCCAATCTACTATTTTGTTTTTTAATTATCTGTCTGTCTGTATGTCCTACTATAAGTTGACCGGTTTCGATCAAATTTGGTATAAGATAATATAAGCGTTTATTTCCAAGTATATGGTAGTAAATATAGGTGACAAACAATTCAAATCTGGCATATTCTGCTTTTGTTCGGCGTGGAAATCAATAAATTATAAAAAAAGCTAAAAAAATAAATTATCTCAACATTAGTTATTATCACTATCTTATTTTTATATTAGTATTGCATCTATTATTTCCATAATGATTGCCAATGACGATTAAATTAAACACTAACAAATATACATTATAGTTTCTGTCCTAGGAATTCGTCAACTGAATAATAACATTTATCTAAAAGGATTTTAAACAATTTATACTTGAATTTGTTGGTAGGCAATTCCTCTATTTCAACTGGCAGCACATTATAGATCGTGATCGCGTTATAATACGTACAATTTCCATATATTTTCAATTTTCGAAATAGGACCTGTAATTTATGCTTATACTTATGCCTAGTATTAGTTTTTTATATACCGTGTCATGAAGGGAAAAGAGATGTAAATTATTATTAACAAACATGCAGATCTCAAGTATATTAAGGCAGGGCAGCGGTGGAATCCCAAGTTTCTTAAATAGTGACTTTCAATGGTTTGTGTTATAAATGCTCCGCGAACATCTATTGAGTTTCCCCAAATAATGATACCATAACGCAAAACTAATTTGACATATGGTAAGCACAAGCATTGTGAAAATGAAATATATCATATCAGTGTATTATATAAGTTATGACGTATAAGTCCAGCGAAATTTTGCATATAAAAAAGATAATAATAAAAATGTAAGCACTCATCCACCTCCAGACTCCTGAAAAGTATTCCACCAAAATATACAGAGCCTTAGATCAAAACTCAGTCAGTTGGAAATAATGTTGTGAGCAGAAAATATTGATATACTCCATAAGCATAGAATCAAATTTTGAATGTCGCGGAATACTACTGCCAGAATTAAATTATATTATAATATAATAGAACACCTACTTCATATTTTCATATTTTTATTAGAGCTTTAGATGCGTTGCTAAATAAAATAACGTTTCGCTCACGTTACATTAAAAAGAAAGTTATCTGCAAAAGTACTTCACCTTGGTTTGTCTGATCAAATAATAAGTGTGTCATGAAATCAAGATTTTATTGAAAAACATTGGTTCATCTATAAGAGGAATGTTGATAAACATTTATATACATTCTTGGAACATTTATCTTACCTAAGTTTCTCAAAGGCTTATCAATGTCATGATGTTCAGTCAGCTTACAGTGCATTCATTGATTTGTTTAAGTTGATATATGACTTGTGCATACCATTCGAAAGAAAAAGTTTTCTACACTAATAAAGGAAATTGGCAAAGATATAATAAGAGCAAGTTCAAAGAAAATTACATCAAAATATATTACATAAAAAACAACATCACTATACCTCACTATAAAAAATATTGTAAATTTTTCAACCATGTTACACGATTAGCAAAACAAAAAATAATATATCATATATAAATAAAAGTAATAACAAAAATAATTCAATACAAGAACAGACATTACCACATAACACATTTTATTACGTTTAATAGAAATGACAAGTTTTCTAATAACAATAGCGTCTCGAGGCGACACCCACAAAGTCTATTTATGTTACCAGTTAATATATACGAATTACAGAAAATTGTTACGAGCTTGGCAACAAAAGGAGTTGCAGTTATGATAATATACCTATAAAAGTTATTAAAAGTTTTCTAGAATACATATCTAAATCTCTTCTCTATATTCTCAATCTGATGATTGAGCATGGAACATTACCCCAAAAATTAAAGATAGCTAAAATTAAACCACTTTTTAAAAAGATGTCAAAAATTGCAGATCCATAACGTATTTAACATGCTTCTCTAAATTATTTAAAAAGTTATTGATAGTCGACTTTTGGATTTCCTAAATAAATATATTTTACACAACAAAAATCAGTTTGGATTCCAAAAAAAAACTATCTCACTTGCTTTTTATAAAATTTTTAAAGAAGTATGGGAGACATGAAATACTAAAGTTCCATGTATTGGCCTATTCTTTGATATCTGTCCAGGACGTTTGCCATGACATCCTCCTTCAAAAACTATAAAACTTAGGCGTGCGCGGCTCGGCTCTTAAACTTATAAAAAGTTATCTAAAGGATACAAAACAATTTACGGTTGTTGATTCAGAAAAGTAAACCTTTTGAAGAAATAAAATTAAAAACAAAAAAGGATTGAATTGCCTCAGGGAAATATTATTGGACTCATTCTCTTATAGTTTATGTAAATGAACTGCCAGATATTGCAAAAAACTTATGTAGGTATTATGTTTGTTGATGGAGCGACAATTTTCATTCCTGATACTTCACTACATAGTATAAAACAAAGTCGCTTTCTCTGTCCCTATATCCCTATGTATGCTTAAATCTTTAAAACTACGCAACGGATTTTGATGCTGTTTTTTTCAATAGATAGAGTAATTCAAGAGGAAGGTTTATATGTATAATACATGCATAATATAGTAGAGCATTGCATCCGTGCGAAGCCGGGGCGGGTCGCTAGTTTTATAATAAACTTCTGTTTAAAAATCATATAAATGAAATATTGCAATCTATTGTCAACTGGCTGAAAACTGTCAATTTAAACGCCAACCTAAAAAAATTGAAATGTCTCCAATTTAGAAATTACAAAACAATGTCGTATAATTTTCATATTTCCGATCACAACACAAAAGTTAAAGAAGTAGATGAAATTTATTTTCTTGGTGTCACCACTGATGCTGATGCATATTGAAACGATATCTGCAGATGTAGCTAGTGCCACTTATTTTTAAATATACCTAAAAAATAAAAAAACTATCTTAAAGAAAAGCTTTATAGAATCCCACCGAACCCGGCAGACGTTGTCCTAACTGAACATTAGCATGATTATCATCTCAACTGAAAAACTTTCACTAAAAGATGGAAACTTCCCCAAAAAATAGCAAGCGAGTTGGAGAGCGCAGTAAAAGGCCATAATTCTGAAAACACAGCTGCCCACCTTCTTGGTCACCGGTAGATATAATATGGTTGATATAATATGATTACCTATAGTATCATTAGGTACTTTTGACGACACTCTTAAGTTTAAAGTCCACACGTGGAATTCTACCGGGTACAAGAAACGACAAAATACCTGTATATTTACTTCAAAACTAGTGAAGACAACAAAGCCCTTTTTCAACCCCGTTAAGGTACAGTTTTCTAAGATGCCTACCCTAATTCACCCTCGTCTATGATGATGATCTGCGATATTTCTTGGTTTCGTTGTACTTACTACTAATTGCTTTACTAAAATAATAAGGTTATACCATTGCGCCACAATAAAATATTGAACCTCATACTTAGTAAAAATTCTAATTTGCAAAATATTCGAGACCAATAAAACAACAGAAGAATTTTAGTCCAAATTTTTTCTAAAAAAAGCTCCAAATTTCATGAGCTATTTGCCCTAAACAATTGATGTTTCTATCTTTATGAAATCTTAGTTAAACTTTGACCGAAATGGTAATAAGTCGAAAATCCCTTAAAATTTATGGAGCATCGAAAATACACATCTGACACGTACCTCCAATTCCCAAGAACAATTTGACGTTAACTTACGACATGAGATCTTGAACGGACAGTTTATTGACTTGTTCGAACTACCCGACAGGTTAAATGGAAAGACATACTTGAAACTTTTAAGAGAAGATTTAAAACTATTATTCATAACTGGAAACTTATTAACACGATAAAAAATAGATTTCAAAACGACGGCGCTCCATACCACTATATCAGGATCGCCAGAGAATATACATATATATGAAAGGTTTGGAAACAAGTGGATCGGTCAGAGATCATCTCTGATATTGAACCCACAAACTTTCTATTTCTAGGGTTAATTTAAAAAATAATACTATTATTCAGAAAAAACGTAATGAATCTAATTTAGTTAGTGTTTTATCTATTTATTTCTTGTTATGATTTGAGTTAAATACAGTTACGTACGAACGAAATTGCGACAGTTGTAAGAAACAATAAAAAGGAGCCACATTCATTTATCATTAACAATTTATTTTTAAGATTTTGCATTGAGCACCAATGTTGGCGCTTGGAAAACTTTTTATGAAAACACAAAAAACAAATAAACAATCAACAATTTGGTTTTATTACGTCTCGCCTCTCTAAATAAATTATTTAGACTTATTATGCTTTAGGTCAAATTTAAGTAAGGATTTATTTAGAAATTTTTAAGATAGTTCAGAAAAAATGTCTACTGCGATATTTTTGGATGATTTTTTTTTCTTTAGTTTTTCTTTTAATAGCTTCAGTTTGTTGAAAATTTCAATTAAGAAAAGAATTCTCTTGAGTTTATAAAGTTCTATTTCTTCTTGTCAAATTTTCTCTTTACAATCGCAATTTTGCTTTTAGCTCTATTTATTGAATTCATTCTTATAATTAAGATGGTTTTATAATATTTGTTTGTTTTTCTTTTCTTGAGTTTTTAAGTCTAGATAACCATTATGAATAAACATCTCACCGTGTGGTGTATACCAATACCAATCCTTCACACATAAGTGTGTCCTGAAAAGCGATAAATGATAATGGAAGATTAATTTGTCGTGCACAACTTCTATACTTGGGATATGTGCTGGAGCATTGTCCGAATTAAGTTTCACTACTGTTTCCAGACCGCCAGCAAGTATTTAGATTATGGCAAAACTATCCCATTTCTATGGAAGGCTCCCGTATAGCTGTAACGATCTTTCGGCTGGAATTATGATAAAACATTTATAGGCAACTACATATCTTTACTCGTAAATTATTAACAAATGATGGCGCTCGATGGTGTA
The DNA here is from genome assembly GCA_927399485.1 of Calamotropha paludella. Classification (NCBI taxonomy): domain Eukaryota; kingdom Metazoa; phylum Arthropoda; class Insecta; order Lepidoptera; family Crambidae; genus Calamotropha; species Calamotropha paludella. The sequence goes on along the minus strand of OV656815.1, from coordinate 10,570,406 downwards.
GTGGTCAGCGCATTTGGCTTTTGGTTGTGGAGATTAAAAAATATCGCAAAAAAAAATAATGACCTAAATATTATGTCGAACCTGACTGTATCTGCTGTCTTTAACACCCATCAATCTGCACTTGCCCCGCTTGGATAATATCATAGAGAGCATTCTTTCAATAATGTTTTCTAACAATAAGTGTTTCAGACGTAAGAAGATTCATAGGCTTAAATTTTATTTAATGATAATTATTAAAAAGGAAAAGAAATTGTAAGTTCGTTGTTGTGTTCGGCGGATGTTGATATCTACCTTTACCGCTAGAGGCGCTGTACAAATATTCATACCAATATTTTATGAAGTCATTATCGTATTTCGATACGTACCTAAATTGTTATTAAGGCTCCCAGAATATCATTCACAAGTCATGAGTAATATTAAGTCGTACAAAGTAGTATTTTGCTTTGAATTAAGATATGATTGATTTTAAAATTTATTTTCAAACTTAATTTATTGATGATTTGCTGTTTTATGTTAATATGGAAATAACAAAATATAAGTAATAACTAGGTAAAAATGTAAAAGTGCACAGACATGTGCGTTCTGTTAGTTCAAAAATTATGGAAACCGTGGATTACACGACTAATTGTATAATGTTTGACATCTAAGAGGCCAGGTGGATTATCTTTGATACCCAATTACAACATTATTTTTTTTGTACGCACGTTGTAACATTTCCCTGGGTTTTTAGATTCAAAGTCCATAAAAGACTTACAAATTCATATTTTTACTTTACGCGTACAATCAGATCAGTCGCATAATCTCATACTTAGACTTTTGATCAATCGGAATTCCTAGGTAACTAGGTAGGTAGGTGAATAAAAAAAACATCAAATGTCAAGTCAAAGTTATCTGCATTTTATGATATGTCGAATTATTTCATTGTTAAAACATTTTACAGCTAGTTTTTCTCTCTGAAACAACTTTTGCTTTGCTACATACAATTTTATTAACATGAATAATTATTCTCAGGCTTGAATTTATTATTCCATAATAAAAGTGAAAACAAATATTTAAAGCATTGACAACCACCATGGTCGAGTGGCCTGTATACTGATTTTCATGGTGATGCAACAACGAAGTCTCGGGTTCGATATCCGGCCGTAAACAAAAAAAACTACTGTCAAAGTAGAAAACATTTTTTCTGTATCTGCTGGTTCTTGTGATACCGCTGTTTCTATTTTTTTTTTTAATAAAACGAAATGTTTCATCGGCTTAACTGGGATTCAGAACAGTGTATGTAATCATGTGATCAATATATATTTACCCTGAATATTAACATTATACAGATGTTTAAAGTAATAAAGCATCTCAGGGAAACAAGCTGAAAGAACATAAATCCCTGTGTGACAACGTACATCTGGAAAATTTCAGAAAATAGGGCCGTGAAAAAAGGAACCATTGTTTTGTGAAGACCCCGCGAGTGCCGGCGGCGTCATCAAAAGGCCTAATTAATTAACACAAGTACTCGTTACGCGCCGTTAGAATGTGCCCCTAGGGTGCGTATGAATAAGTAAACAATGGATACTCGTTCCCACTGAAAGATGGAAATAATTGAGGTGGAGGAATGTTTGCAGCCTTACCATGATTTAGTTTGAGCGAAATGTAAATTAATAAAACTTATTATACACTCAAAGTTCAAAATAAACACTGCCTATTTTAATGTTAAAATGGTGCTTAATGTAACCTTATTTTTACCCACTTTAATTTTAAAATGTAATATAGTAAAACTCGCAAAGATTATTTAGTTCCAAAATTAACAGAGCTTGTACTAAAGGTAATAAATAACGTATAGAAGACATAAATACGTATAAAGAGAACCATGAATTAAAAGCAAATGCTTGTGCTCATCACAAACATGAATCCCTACTTAGACTCAAACCGCGAGGTACTTTTTAAGAAAGGTATAATAAAGGTTTACTATATTACATTAAAAAAAAAAAAAAATCTCATTATTAATATTCTTGCGTTGTACGCTAGTGTTCCAAATGGATAGTCCATAGTACATCGGCGAGCTGACATTTAAACCTTCGACCGCCTTATTGTTATTATTAAGACTACATTATCTACTACCTACCTACCTCATATATAACTTTTAAGAAGCTTTAATGATCCAACAGTCAAACTATTTAATGTAGGTTTTGTAAGAGACTATTGCCGTTTCTTGCAGTATCAATAAATAAATTAAAATAATTTGAATTACTTTAGGGTACTTATTAACTTCAATTTATCACATCTTCGCTCTCACCCGTCATTGAAAGTAGTTTAGTGGCAAAAACGTGTCGTATCCCGCCACGCTGAACTGTTATGGATTGGTAGGAGCAATCAAATGTTAATTTAGCTGATAGCAGCCTTATGGAGCATGAAAAACCTCAAAACAGTAAAGTTATGCAATGACTGATCTTTACGTAAATTGCACAAATTCCATAATCCAAAAATAAATCGTTAACTACTCATTACTCTTTTTATATTTGGAAGTTTTATTCGTTTTTATAGATTACAATTCAGTTATTTTAAACTACCGCTTATCGATCTATCTTCATATATATTTCTAGTGTGCATCAAGCCATAAATGACTAACTATAAATATGTTATCTACATTTTCAATTGTTGTTACAATATTTCAAAGTAATAACTGATTTTATCAAAACAATAACAACCCAACCGTACTGAACATAGTATAGAAAATCCATTAAAGCTATTCACAAAAAGCATGTCAACATTACTTCAAATTGTATCATGTAATTTCAATACGACAAAAGCCAAAATTTTGATATATCATTTATATATTATGTATCATATATGAGAGTGTCTGTCTTACTATCCATAACACAAGCCTTACAGTGCTTTTTTGGGCAAGGTTAGTTGTTGTAAATGTAAGAAATATAATTCTTATTATATAATTATATACCAATGACGGTTGATGCATCGGCAGCGATCTTGTCTACTGTACAAACTATCCCTAGTTGGAATCTAGATAGTTTTTATGCCCATCACACAAACATATTGTGTGATGTGCATAAAAATTTGTCTCGGATTCTTAGTTGTTATTTACTTATTAAGCGTAAGGTCTTCTAAGTTTGGAACTAAATAATTTTTATCTGTTTATTTTTTTATTCAGAATGAGCTCGCTCTTAATCCCAGTTAAGCCCGGGGGCCAAAACAGAATCCACGATAGGACAAGCTAACCCAGAAGGTGCCTGATCATCCTGGCTTTAAAAACAGACAGGTTATAAGTACTCGGAAATACAGACTCAGGACAGGAGTTCCACTCCTTTGCTGTGCGCATTATAAAGAAGTTGAGAAGCGCTTGGTACGACAGGTAGAAATAGCAACCAACAAAGGGTGGTAGCCCGCAGTGCGTCTGGATGACCGATGGAAGAAAGGTGATGGCGGTATGAGCATATGCAGCTCCTAAGCACACTCTCCAAAATACAATCTGTAGAAGACCGACAGACAGGCAATTTATTTTTATTTAATTTATTTATTCGTAAACAAAATTATTTAGTTTATTTAAAATAAATTGTAAATAAACCTTGTTCAATAAAAATAACGATTATTAAATTATCATCATTGTCAGCCTATCGATGTCCTTACTGTTGTGTACAGTCACGAACAATAAGATATTTACACCGTAGTCACACTAAATCGGTAACATGGTTCTACGGTGTATACATCTTATTGCTCGTGACTGTACAGGATGAAAACCCATTTGATATAATGAGCCAAAACTCACCACGCAGGCGAAGTGCGAACTGCTATGCTAACGACTGCAAATGCAACCGGAACAACGGTTTATAGTGCCTTTCGAAAGGAACTAACTAGGCAAAATATGTTTACTTACCCATCCGATGGCCTGCCCTTATGGAAGTTGCTTAACCTCGGCAATTATAAACCACACGTGCTAACTACTGCACCAAAGAGCTTCTCAAGCAAAATTAAGCACTTTTGAATCAGCCATTTATTATCTGCACAAACATAAAGTACGTCTTCTAACTGACAAGAAGGACGAGCGCAAGAAACTCATATCAACTTTTAACAGAATTTACTAAAACACATTATAGATTGTTAACAAATATGAGACATTATTAACACAATATAAAATTAATATTTTAAAACATTAACAAAGCATAATTTTAATAAACAATGTTAAATAAATCTTGAAAATGTCTATCAAAATTTAAAATAAATCAAGTTCATATAAGAAAGATAAAGTAAATTGATATAATTAAAAGTTTACAATTATGTATTCAAAAATAAAACTGCGTATCCTAATAGCTCAGTCGCTATAAATATTTATTTTAACTTAATCAAAGTTAAAGCGAAAGTACAGTGACAGATGAAGTGACGACTAGTTTACCGGTCGATGTGAAACTCTGAGTAAACCTCAAGACAAGATATGATTATAATACATGTCTGGGATTTGTACTTATTAAAGTTATAATATCTAACAAGGGGATTCCGTTGCCATGTATTATTTTACGACCAAGTATTCAACGTCAATAACGTACGCATTGAGATTTACTGCTGTTTTGTCCATTTGCGATGAATACATTCGTTATGATCAAATATTTCCTACAACTTATATGCAGTAAAGAAAACTCTGTAAAGTTTCGCTCTCAGTCGCTCTTCGATTTCTATTTTGATATCATGTTCAACGTACACATACATACACAGAAAACTATAGGTTAGTAGAAACCCAGCCTATATTTAACAGTTGACATTTTCATGTTACAGGGTTAATATTCAGTTTTTAATATAAATTCGTAATCAAGAGAGTGTCGACATATATATCTTCCACATTCATAACAACACAAGGATCCACAATAAAATTGTCAAATAAACTTTTCGTAAAACATTATTTGTTAGAATATCGTGTAAGTATATAAATACACCCAGTTGCTAATTTATCTTTCAGCATCAACGCAATTAAATAAACCGATCTATAAAGTCGAAATGTTACACGAAAAGCTCTTTATTAAAAAAATTCTTTTGAAATCAAAATATTAAAGACATTTTTTCTTTAAAAGTGTAATTCTGTGAAGAAATTATTACTTGAAGTACTTACCTTTGAAATCGAGTATCCAAACAAAACACGAAAATTCAATTGATTTGAATTAATCACCGATTAGTATTCGATTACTGTAACAGTTCCATTGTCCATCAATATTCAACTACGTTTTGCTACAGCCGCCTGCACGTCAGTAAATCGTAGCACGAGTGTAGACGTACCATGGGCGCAACGCAGTGACTGCCGCTACGGCACGTAGCCGACTGCAAATAAAGTCGGTTCGGCGAACTTCGGTATCACTCGGCGATCGACGGGGAAGCCCGAGAGCGACGGAAAGTTATGTAAGTCCGGCTCCAGACTGGCTCATTTTCGGTCTTGCTAATTACGCCACTCAAATTACGCAGGGATGACTTACGTCTCGTGTTTAAAATTGCCCTTTTGTCAATTGGAAACTTTTCAAACATTTTTTTTTATTACCCATAATTATATTAATTCTTCTACTTCGTTACCAACCTAGACCATGTATGCTTACACTAATATTTCAAAATTGCCTCATAAGAAAACGTTGTCTTATTTTAGAAGAGAATGATCGATTTATTATTCTCTTCTAAAATAAGACAAAATAATTCCACGAAATCAGTCATGAATTATGATTCAAATGTATAAATCTAATAATTATTCTTTATTCAATTTACAACATCAAAATCATAAAACTACTCTCATCCCAAAACAAGTAGCCAAAGTTGTAACGTGGGAGATAACAAAAAACCCTTGTTCTGTTATAATTATTATTCAGAAAAAACAATTTTCATCCTTTAGTCTGCCTTAAACTCCAAAAGTAGTCGACGAATTACGACGAAGCATTTTAAAGTTGCTGGACGCACGCTAAAGTGTTGTGTATAGCTAGCAAAAAAAAGTGTTTCGAAACACGCCGGAAACAGCTAGTGTTCAATATAAAGTGTGTATAAAATTCCGCTAACAATGAGACGTTTATGCAGAATTTTTGTAAATAAGTACCACTACAGTAATAAACTGTTTTTATTAATTTCTTTGTATTAGAACGTTACTGCTCTGTTAACAATGACGTGTATTTTATAGTATACTGACAAAAAGTTTTCGAGTTGTGTATGGTATTTTAGCTGTAAAATACAGAAGTCTATCGACTTGCTAGAGTAATCTTTGGCATGTGACATTTGTCAAATTAGGAACTTCCCAGTGCTGACTAGTCTGATCATAAATACATTTACATGAAACCTTGTCTTTCTTCAACTTTTTAATTATTTTGGAACGCGTTTATTATTTTAAAAACTTCTTTCGATTTCGCCATTTCACATATTTTTTCGTGTTTATTCTTAAATTACAATATGGAATGGGGTGTAAAAGAAAATAGGATTGCAGTGATCGCCTTGCACAAAGTGGGTATGGAGCCGTCGGTCATATTCCAGACACTTCAAAAGCTTGGTATCAGCCGTATCCGTAACAGATACTATTGTAACACTTCCCTCTGTCGAAGTCCATAAAAGATCGGGGCGACCACGTGCTGTTAGAACTATAAGGGCTGTTAATGCTGTTAAAGCCAGAAATCTTCGAAACCCCGTTAGGAAGCAAAAGATCATATCGCGAGAAATAAAGATTCCTGCTAGGTCTCTATCGAACAAGACTGAAGATCGGTGCTTATCGTCGATATACAGGTCCCTAAATCAATCTTTACAATTAAAGAGAATGGATCGATCAAAATGCCTTCTGTCACGATACGTAAATAAAAGGTAAGGCAGGTAAAATATCCTCTTTACCGATGAAAAAATTTACCGATTGAAGAGCAATAAGTAAAATAATGAAGTGTACGCTTACAGTTCTAAAGAAGCTGCTCAAGTGGTCGGAAAGGTACAAAGTGGTCATCATCCTGCGTCAGTGATGGTTTATTGGGGCGTATCTTATCAAGACGTTACAAAGCTATATTTTTGTGAAAAAGGAATGAAAACTTCAGCCACAGTGTATCAAGAGACAGTCTTGGATCGTGTTATGAAATCGTGGACTTTCCAACTAGACTGCACCTGGTCACAAGGTACGAACTAGACAAGCCTGGCTTAAAACCGACATTCCGGACTTTATAAGAGCTGAAGACTGACCCTCATCTAGCCCAGACCTCAACCCTTTAGACTACAAATTATGATCAGTTTTAGAGGACATGGCCTGCTCTAAACGACACGGTAACATCGAGTCCCTTAAAAAATCCCTGGAGCAAGCAGTGGCAAAAGTTCTCATGGAAACAGTGCGTAAATTCATATATAGCCAAAGGTGACCATTTCGAATAGTTTTTTTTTTATTTTTTTGTATGCACTTACAAGTTTTAGTAATATTACATACTTCATAAAAAATAATTTTCATTGTAACAGAACTTATGACCGGACTAGGTATATAGATCAGGGTCGAGGAAGGATGTTGACGCCACGACTCACTTTTCAAGTGGATAATTTTTAATATGAACATGCTGCCTTGAGCGAGTTTTTTTCACCTTTACTGAGATTCTCATATTTCCCTTCTCATGATTACCGTGGTAGATGCATGGCCTAATCTTTGGACTGGTCTGCTTCTATAACCAATTTTTACTTACCTTAAAATACCTTTTCTTTGGTTACTTTATCCTGTAGAGAATATCTTCATCCTGGTTAATCACGTGTCTGGCCACATAGTACAGGTGATGACTAGCCGACTTTTCATGCCGTGAGTGGTTCAAGTCAGCATCTAGGTAATACAGTTCTTATTATTATATTTCATTTACTCGGTATATAACCTGTAAAGCGCCTATTATTGCCCTGTTATTTTATTTCTGAACTTAACAAATATCTGAAAACTAAAATTGAATATTTTGGATACTGCAGGGAGCTTGCAATATTTCGATATCAAAATCAATATTAAAGCCGCGCCGCCTGTGTTTTTTGCCGTAAACAAAAGCCATACGGTACACGAAACCATCGAGTATTAAAAACAGGACGCTATCTTGACATTCCCGCTACCAGCCCCAAAGGAACAAGACGCCTGCTTTGAAAACTTTTTTGGTAATACTTACTGTAATACTTTAAAGCTTTATTAAAAAATATTTCTTTATCGGATATCAATGATATGAATCATTGATGTCCGATAGTTAATTGTTAGTAATTTCAAATCTTACAACCTGTGTTAATACTTAATAACTAAACCGGAGTTGGTAATTAAAGAAATGTGTGTCAACAGAGGACATTCCAAGTTGTCGGGCTTTTAAAACAATGTTACGGTTGCCACTGACTTGCGCAACAAGGTTACCTTTTTGCGTAAAATAGTCGGTAAACTGTCGACCCGCGCATCTGCAGACATCCCTGACACCTACTGAGGTGTCAGGGATGTCTGCAGTGGATGTCTGGATGTGTTTTGGGCACGGTGTGGCAGCCGCAACAGTGCCCAAAACACATTATTTTATTGTACACGAATGGCATTGTACGACTTTTGAGTATATTTGAACCACAGGCTTCTCGCGTTAAAATACGTACAGTAAGCTTAAAAAGCGGTATTATACCGAGTATAGATCTGCAAGATCACATGCCCTAATTGACAACGCCCTTTACTCTCTTTCCATATCGGTGACAATGACAATCAGTGACAATGTGACCCAGACATTTGTATAGAAGGCACAGTATTGGAAGACTTACTACCGAACTTGAATACTATGTACTCACTCGTTTTGGTAGTATGAAGTAAACCGTGAGTTTTCGCATACATTTCACAAACACCAATCAGTTTTCTCAAAACAGTGACCGAGAGGGCCAGCACCATGTCGTCTGCATAGCTTAAGTTATTGACGCATAATTTTTTCACATGTCAACCTACCTGAGTATCACAAAGTCCTTCAATCAGTGCATTGATATACAGATTGAATAAAGTAGGTGATGTTAGCCCACCCTGTCTATATTCCATTGTGTACGCCTCAAAGTACACACCTGCCCATCTAACCAATGAGGAAGATGAAGTGGACACAATACCTTGACCGCCAAGTGGTGTGAGATACTGGAAGCTGCCAGTATCGTCCCTGGGCTTTGCTGTTCCTTATTGTTACGCACACGAAAACACCGTCATATACAACTATAGTTTGTTGTAGGGATTCGCGCATAGGCCATTAGTTCAATTCAAAATTGCGGAACTCTGCTTTCTGCCTTCATTTTTTTTCTATTTGTCCGCATGTTGGCCACATTGCGGTATAATTTGCCAGCGCTAGATGACGCGGTTGTCTAGTTCTTCCATATGTGAGACAAGGTATGTACGAAAGGGAATAATAAATAACGCGGCACATTTGAATTTAATGCTGTCACGACCAAGTATAAACACGGAAAACCTGAAGGAAGATAAAGCTTATAGATAATGAAATTAAATATAAGCCTCCGCTTTTCACATCAACCTTTTCATTTAATCCGCGTCCGCTTTATCTCATTCGCGCTTGGATATAACACGATCACAAAACGATAAAATCAAAGCTAAATACATCGTTATATTTTTTTCGGTCCCAACAGAATCAGCGGCGGCGTTTTTTATTCGACTCGATTCTTTTATGATACAAGTGTGTTCAGATGTGGCATGAAACATGCAGCTATGAAAAAAATTATGAGTATGATTTTAAAATCAGGTTTTATATATATTTAATAAAAATATAATCAAAGACTAATATGGGTAGAGTTATCAATGAACACTAATTCAAGCAACTTCTAAATACTACTAATTTCAATATATCTGATGTCTATGTATGATTATTTAATTATCTATGCCAAATCTTAAGAACCTAATTATGATAAATTATACAATAAAATCTCTATATCTCTACTGAGTTTTCATTTGAACAAATGCTTATTTTTTATACAGCATTATAAAACAAAGTTGTTTATTTGGTGCGTCTTTTTTCTGTGCTTACTTTTTTTAACCTCGCAACGGATATTGATATGGTTTTCCATATCTTTTATTAATTGTATATCTTCCGAAATATTATTTAAAAATAATGAATCTATTTAAAACAATTCGGTATTAATTTATAAATTATTCAATTAAATACATACATCAAATAAATTATACATTTAATGTAGGAGTAGATCAAATTGACTTTTACAGCATATTATTAAAATGGATATCTGAGTAGTCATCACAGATATTATTAATCAGTTATTTTGTTACGTAGACTATATGTAGCCCTTTCGCTTGTAACATCTAACCGAAATCTGGCAGAGTTGTCTAATTTAAAGATAGCTTGAAACCTCCTATGTGTATAAAAACATTCTTCAGTTATTCGACCTCGATGACATAAACTGTTCACCCGTGCGATAAAAAGTCAGATCGTTGGTTCATTATAAAATGTAATCATGTCGTTTCATTCTATTGCCCACCGAAGAAATAAGAGAAGCTCAATAGTACAGCCTTCTGCTTGTTCCTGGTTATGATTGGGGACACATTGGTGACCATAAAATTATTTTATAGTCGTAGCTAGCCAATGTCCTTGCAGTGAGGACATTAATAGGATTTTAGCTAAATTTACTTAAAAGGTATAGACGGTACGTAAATAGAGACGATCTTTAATTTAGGCAGAATCTTAGCTGTCCACCAGTTCACGGTTCACGGGTACTGACACGTCCTGTAATAATTAGTACAGGTGCAAATTCGGGGACATCAAAAAGCAGCTCAAGACGGACGTGGTTAAGTTATTGAAATGCGGGTGGTGTCTGGTGGTACAACTAAGTGCTGGGTAATGGCAGTAGACTGGAGCCTGCCTGTCTACTTGCTTGCTCGCAAACATCAACAGATCAACAGAATACGACCAAATAACTGAAAACAGAAATTTTTCTAGAAAAAAAACTAGTTAGTAAAAAAAGGTATATATGCTAAAAGTGCGTGAAAAACACAAGAGTCACTATTACCGATGTCTTTTAATGGTTTTTACAAAGAAGACGAATTACCAAGGCCCAAAACAGAATCAGATGCTCAACAAAGAAAATCTACATTCTTAAAATATTCCTTATGCATAATATAATCAAATAGAGCATTATAATTTAGAACTGTCAGCAATATATACAATTCCCGTCATTCTAATATCACCACTAATACGTGATAATAATACTCGTATGACGGTGAAAAGGTTAAATAATTTTAAGAAGGGTTGACTACGCCAAGATCTTATAAAACTCCTATTTTAACATCGCTATTGGAAAGTATGGACTCTAAACAAACAAATATTGAAATATGCATTGTTACTTATAAGCTTGAGCAAAAAATAAAAGACGTAAAAATATCTGGTTTTACTTTCTCCATCTACACTAGGCATCTTTTTTCAACAAGAAGCATAATGCAGTGAACACAAAATAATCGAAGAAAATGGTGTAGACTATCATAATATTAGTAGTGATTTGATGTCAATGACCGTCACCGCATGCGGACAACAGTGCACATATATTTAAAGAAAGAACAACAACGCCTTGTTAGGAAACGCACAACGCGTACAAAGAATAATTTGGTTGAAATTATTAAAACCTGAAGCGTAAAGCTGAAACTGATCAGAATATGAAAGATGCTAAAGACTTACAAAGAGATTCCTTAAAGATTTAATGACTTCGGCCCCTAAAAAGATAATAATAATCTTCTAAAACTATGTAACGAGACACTAATGAGATTAAGGCGATTGGTTATGGCGAACAGTGAGACCGTTGGCCGAACTTAATAAAAGTTACAACGGCATTGAATAGAAAGCAGCTATAGATGAATAAAACTAGTTTGTAACAAAGTTATATACTCTATTGAATATTTTAATTTACTGCTCGCATTTATGATTCTAATAAAATCCAATGATATTTACGACTTTAAAAGTGTGTACACAGTCCAAAAATTCTACCACATATAACCAATACTTTACATTAATATATACTATTCGTGGCTCCGTGCACTAAACCGATTGTTGGGAATAACTGGGATTCCGATAATCTGTTTTTGTTCCCACGAAGCCTCCCAAACAGATCGGGGCTACTATAAATCATTTTCGAATGTTTTGCGGTTTTATGTGGATTTTCGCAACGGCCCAGTTTATCTTGTTACGATTTAGGATCCGCTACGGAAGATATTGTGATTTATAGGACGACTCTATGAGATTGCAATAACAGTTGAAATAGACAGACCTCGGGGTTGATACGGATTTGACTTATACTATAAAATGTTGGAGAGAAAATTTTTCCCACGAAAGTAATACGACTTATGCAATATTCTTGAAAACAGTCTGGGCGTTTAGACAAGTAAAGTAAACTTACAACTTAACTTATTATTACGCGTTGAATACATAAAAAAGTTAAAATTAGTAAGGTGTACGGGGAGATTTATTCTGACAACCACGCTTACAATTTATATATAGTTTTGAAGTGAAACTTCTTTTGGCGCACCGCACGCACATTTTTTCGTAAGTAGTAAGTTAGGCTGATCTGTCATGCTCTGAGGTGAAAGGCTCAATCGGGTGAACCCGGATCCCTGCAGGCCAAATGCACTTGCGGTACCATAAATGACCACTGTGCCACAGAGGCCTTGATAAAAGCGGCCAAGTGCGAGTCGGACTCGCGCACGAAGGATTCCTTACCATATGTAGCTAGTACCTCATAATGCCTCTTTATAGACAATGTGTGATGTGGTTTGGTTCGGAACATAAACAAACAGTTTGTTTGGTTGACTTACACTGGACAAAGCGACATAGAGCTGACCGTGTGAGAAACAGCCGACGCTGAGGTCCGTGCCGGCAACACGTAGTATCTGCCCTTGGGCTTTGTTTATAGTCATTGCATAACACAAACTCACCGGGAACTGAACACGTTTGAAATGGAATGGGTAATTATTGGGAATGAGTAGAATTCGCGGTATAAAAACTCTTTCACCGACGCCACATCCCGCCTAAATCTCCGCTTCTATTATGTTACGCTGCAGAGAAGTAACTTTCAGTCTTGTCCGTTGCATAATTTTAGGCGACCTTAATTTCTCAACAAAATAATTGGGATGCCAGTTTTTTAATTAATCTTGTGTGCTGGAAGACCAGGAGCGTTCAGGGAATAAAGTAATTCAACGGGATATTTGGTTGCGTTATCTTGCTCCATTACTCCGTTAATAGAAGTATACTCAACTACTTCTCCTTCAACATTGTTGAGTATATCCAAGTGGATTCTTGCGGCTTGGTCATTTCGCGGAGTCAACATTGCTCTTTCGCAAGTTCTCATTATTTGTTATTTGATTTCGTTCACCATACACGGAAGAGATAAGTTCGTTAATTGAATAAACAGTGTGGCAGACATTTTCAGATAAAACAATTTGCCCTTCTTCTTCCGGATATGTCCCTTCACCAATTTTTAGCAATAAATCAGAAAATTCCTGCTTATTTGTGTTGCCTCCTGTTCGCGCCCTCATGTTCACTGTTAAGTGCATTCTTGTGACGTGTCGACAAAAGCTTGAGCTCTTTAAGCATGCTCTTATCTCATCGGTTTTTGTTCCCCGTGGTACTACTGGCAACGTTCGTCTAAAATCCCCACAAAACAGCATCGTTACGCTACCCATAGGTTCTGGCGTCATTTTCTCGGATACTTCTGACAGTTCTATTAACTGTTTCTACTGCTTTTCGGTGTGTCAAAGTGCATTCTACCCAGATAATTAAACAGCAATCGCGTAAAACCTTTGCTTTATGACTGCTTCTAGTGAAACCACATACAGGATGTTCACTTATGTCCAAATCTATGGGGATTTTAAACATCGTATGAGCAATTTTACCGACGGGTATCAAAGTGGCTGCTATTCCAGACGACGCCACAGCAAGAGCTAGTTTGACTTAAGCTCGTAATTGTGCCAAGATTATCTTAGTGCGAAAGGTTTTTCCCGTCCCACCGGGTGCATCTAGACATATAATTTCTCCTATAGCATTGTCAATAATGTGATATATACGGTCGAATACAGTGCGCTGTTCTACAGTAAGACTGTGGGCTCCGGTTCGTAACGTTTCAGCTAGTTCAGCTGGATCATAATTTATTTCCGCAGCGTATTCTCTATTAATACGTTCCCCTTCTATGGTCGGCGCTGGCAAACCATACTGTGGGATAGAATCACCACCCATACATGTAACTAAATCTTGTAAATCTATGGCTAAAGTCACCGTCAATATTTTGTCTAATATTCCTAAAAAAGTCTTCCGCTAATATTTCTTGATATTTTAGCCACTATTTCTCAGCATTTGAAAGACCACAAAATACCAGTAATACAGCAAATAAATGACGCACGCGGTGTGGACTATCACTGACGCATTCATTGGCTAAGACGCTGAATCCCGTCACTTTTATAGGATTTATATTTAATTCGAGCGGTAATATCTGCATAAGGTAAGTACATAAGTTGTGTGTATTAAGATGTCCAAGGTTTTTTTTGCTATCCCACGGGAACCCTTTAATTTTCCGGGATAAAAAGTATCTAAGATGTTGACCAGGAATATAAGGTATCACCATGCAAAATTTCATTGAAATCGGTCCAGCCATTTCGGAGATTAGCCCGTACAAAGAGATAAACAGACAAACAGACAAACAGACGAACAGACAGAGAAACAAAAAATTAAAAAAAAAACATTTTTTGGTATTTTACCTCTTTTTACATCCCCCTGACTTGGTTTTAAGCATTTTTTTTCTATGTACAGAAATTCGACCTCTACAGTTTTATTATAAGTATAGATAATGATGTTCTCTATAAAACTGTAGTACAACACTTTGCTCTATTATCAATAATTTCCGCAGCGCACGCGATATAAGATTATTTTTTGGTATTTTTTCACACGTTGGTTTACATTTTTGAGGTTTTCATAAGAATCCCTAACTTTTTTTATAATCAAAGTTATCAAGTGAAAGTGAAGTTTCGGAACCTATTCAATAAAAAAAAAACAATCAATGTTTTCATACGGATCCCTAACTTATTTGAAAATATATTATAGCCTATGTTAATTAGGGATAATGAAGAATTCCTAATATGAAAGAATTTTTCAAATTGATACAGTTGTTTCAGAGCCTATTCAATGCAAAAAAAAACAAACAAACAAGCAATGAAATCTCTTCATAATCTATACATATAAATAAAATTGGAGTGTCTGTTTTAAATGTTGAAATAACCGTTTTTAACTATATGCATGTGAATATATATACGGTACATGCACCAAAATAAAATTTTTTACATTTTTTCTGTCTGTCTGTCTGTCTGTTTGTTCCGGCTAATCTCTGAAATGGCTGGACCGATTTTGACGAGACTTTTACTGGCAGGTAGCTGATGTAATAAGGAGTAACTTAGGCTACTTTTATTTTAGAAAAAAAAAATTGTTTCTCTGTCTGTTTGTCTGTTTATCTGTTTGTACGGACTTATCTACGAAATGGCTGGACCGATTTCAATGAAATTTTGCATGGTAATACCTTATATCCCTGGTCAACATCTGAGATACTTTTTATTCCGGAAAATTAAAGGGTTCCCGTGGGATAGTTAAAAAACCATAGTAACTTGGACATTTTAGTACACACAAGTTACATGTACTCACCCTGTGCTGATACTTAATATTACCGCTCGAATTTAGTATAAATCCAATGAAAGTGACGGGATTCAGCGGGAAAAAAAATTGCTATGAATCCCTATTCAATGCTTGACCTGACATACACTTGGCCGGCTGAACTTGAACAACCCGACATTAACTCGACGATGACCAGTATTGGGATGACGCCCTAGCATGCATGCGTCAGTGATAGTCCACACCAATTGCGTCATTTATTTGCTGTATTACTGGTATTTTGTGGTCTTTCGAGTGCTGAGAAATTGTGGCAAAAATATGATGACAGATTAGTGGAAGACTTTTTTAGGAATACAAGACAAAATATTGACGGTGACCTTAACCACAGATTACGAAATATAGCTTTCAATCAATGCTTAGTAGCTTTACAAGATTTACTTATATCTATGGGTGGTGATTCTCTTCCTCAGTATGGTTTGCTAGCGCCGACCATAAAAGGGGAACGTATTAATAGAGAATACGCTGCGAAAATAAATTATGATCCAGCTGAACTAGCTGAAACTTTACGAACCGGAGTCCACAGTCTTACTGTAGAACAGCGCACTGTATTTGACCGTGTATGTCACAGTATTGACAATGCTATAGGAGATATTATATTTCTAGATGCACCCGGTGGTACGGGAAAAACCTTTGTCACTAAAATAATCTTACCACAATTACGAGCTCAAACCAAAATAGCTCTTGCTGTAGCGTCGTCTGGAATAGCAGCCACTTTGTTACACAGCGGTAAAACTGCTCATATGATGTTTAAAATCCCCATAGATTTGGACTTAAGTGAATATTCTGTATGTGGTATCTCTAGAAGCAGTGATAAAGCGAAGGTTTTACGTGATTGCTGTTTAATTATCTGGGACGAGTGCACTATGGCACACCGAAAAACAGTACAAGAAGTTGATGGAACTCTCAGAGATATCTATCAAAATGACCAACCTGTGGGTGGCATAATGATGCTGTTTTGTGGAGATATTAGACAAACATTGCCAGTAGTACCACGGGGAACAAAAACTGACGAGATAAGAGCATGCTTAAAGAGCTCAAGCCTTTGGCGACACGTCGCAAGGATGAACTTAACAGTGAACATGAGGGTGCGAATAGGAAGCAACACAAATGCGCAGGAATTTTCTGATTTATTGCTAAAAATTGGCGAAGGAACATATCCGAAAGAAGAAGGGCAAATTGTTTTATTTGAAAATCTATGCCACACTGTTAATTCAATTGAAGAACTTATCTCTTCCGTATATGGAGAACAAAATCAAATAACAAATCATGAGAACTCATGGCTTTGCGAAAGTGAAATTTTGACTCCGCGAAATGACCAAGAAGCAAGAATCAACTTGGATATACTCAACAATGTAGAAGGAGAAGTAGTTGAGTATACTTCTATCAACAGAGTAATGGAGCAAGATGACGTTACCAATTATCCTGTTGAATTTCTCAATTCTCTGAGCGCTCCTGGACTTCCACCACACAAGATTAATTTAAAAACTGGCGTCCTATTTTGTTGAGAAATTTAAGACCCCAAAAATATGCAACGGGACAAGACTGAAAGTTACTTCTCTGCAGCGTAACATAATAGAGTGGCGTCGGTGAAAGAGTTTTTATACCACGAATTCCACTGATTCCCAATAATTACCCATTCCGTTTCAAACATGTACAGTTCCCAGTGAGTTTGTGTTATGCAATGACTATAAACAAAGCCCAAGGGCAGACGCTATGTGTTGCCGGCGTGGACCTCAGCATCGGATGTTTCTCACACGGTCAGCTCTATGTGGCTTTCTCCCGTGTAGGTGAGGTATAAAATAAGTGTGTAAAAAAATGTCCAATTGTTCACATTTTCTTTTTATTTATTTTTGCTGTATAAGAGTGAACCGCGTGATAAAATCAAATACGCGCGGACGAAGTCGCGGGCAACAGCTAGTAATAGTATATGTGGCAACCTATGCCAGTCGGGCCACACCTCAAGTTGTTATCGGTTGCTAGGCGATGTTTTTCTGTGTTAATACTTTTCTTTTAATTTGAAATATTGTTTATTATTATATTTCTACATCCAAATCTTCATTCTTTTTCGGCGCTCCGTCGACCCAATTCTAATCTACTACATGTGGGATGAAATATCCACCAGATATAATAGGTTGGGGAAAAAGTTTCTTTGCATTTTATATGAAAATTCAAGACATTTTTTGACGTGACAACGTCTTATAAATTGGTTTGCCGGGTGACACTTCAAGAAACTGCGTTACGCTCCGCTCACGTTATGCGCTTACAATGAGAGCGAGTGAGAGGCACGCGTCCCTTCCACTCGGGCATGGTTAGCCCGCCTAAGAGCGAGAGAGACAGACATAAAAAGTGGAAGGGACGCGTGCCTATAAATTAATGTTTTAAATATAATTCTTTGTATAAAAAAATGTTTTAAATTGTTACTATTATTTCATCCTTCTTCCTACTATACGAATGAATATTCACATTAAAATTATTTTACCACTCAAAGTCGTTGTCACGTAAAACTTTCGCCCGTATACCGACTGGCAACCAACCAGTTTTTTTTAAAGTTAATTTACATTGAATTATATTGAAGTATACATGTGCTATTTTGTTCGTAAACTTTCTGCCATTCTGTAGGTGATGATCCCGTTGCTGTAGAAATTTTGGGACTTCTAATTAAAAACGCAACAAGTAGGTTTGGCAGTCCTCTCTTGATGTTAACCTGACACTGCCTAAAGAATTCTGTAGAGACCGAAACAGGTGGAAATCTGAAGGTGCAAGGCCAGGGCTATATGGCAGATGCTGTAACACCTCCCAGCTAAACTCTCTTAATTTTTGCTCAGTGGCTAAAGATGTACTCGTATGTGGTCTAGCGTTATCGTGATGACAGACCACACCTTCTCTAATAATCAATTCCGGCCGCTTTCTCTCAACTATTTGCTTTAATTTCATCAGTTTTTGGCAGTAGAGATCCGAATCGATGGTTCTGCCCGGCCGTAAAAGCTCATAATGAACAATGCCCTTTCAATCCCACCATAGGCACATCATCACCTAATTGCAAATTAACCCAGGTGTTGCCATAGTCTGTGAAGCCTGAATGATTTTTTTCGCACTTTCTTGTCATACGTGATCCACTTGTCATCACCAGTTATCAATCTCTTCAAAAATGGTTCGGTTTCATTACGTCTCAATAAAGAATCGCAAATGAGTACTCGGTTCATTAGGTTTCTTTCAGAGGGCTCGTGTGACACCCAGATATCGAGCTTTTTTGTGTACCCAGCTTTTTTCAAATAGGTTGGTTGGGTGGTCAATTCCTAGTTCTTCAGCTATGTCGTAACTGCTGTGCCGATCTTGTTCCACTTTTTCCAAAATAGCTTCCATTTTATCAGTAACAGGGCGAGGTGCATCTTTGACGTCAATATTCCTAGATTAACGCTTAAACCAACTTTGTGCTACTCTTACTGTCACTGCATTAGGTCCATAAACGTCATAAATTTTTTCGCGGTATGTGTTGTATTTTATCTTTTTTAATAAAATTTTAGAATGAATCTAATCTCTTCATTCGATTCGCTCATTTTGACAGAAAGAAAAACAAATGATAAATACTGGGAAACTAAATTTTCCTAATTTGATTCTTTTTTTGAAATTTCACCTTTTTAATGTCATGAAAACCAGCCAGATACAAATAGTTCAAAGATATTTTATTACAAGTTTATATATACTATATGCGAAAAGACTTTTTCCCCGAACTAATATCTAAAATTTCGCTGTCACTGTGTTTGAGCGCGATCAACTCAGAAACTACACAACCAATTTTGATTATTTTTTTTTGTTGGATTTGTTTAGACTTGGAATGGTTTTATTTTAATTTATAACATGGTAACGCATGGCCGAGGTAGCTAGTATACCTATATAGATAAATTTAATAAATAGAAATATTTATAATTATTTATAAACCAGTTCTTTGTCTTTAAACATGAATACTGTTTTGATCGAAACAAAATTTATGATAATTATGTTAATTCCGTCAATTAAGATATTCACTCTAAATAACATAAATTTCTTTCTGTTTACTTTTCTCGAGGACGTGACTAGACAAACAAACGTGAAGTTAAAAGGGTACGATTAATGCTCTTACCGTTAATAGGGTTCCTGACATATGGACGATATAGAAGATAACTGTGCGGGTATATTGTCTGTGTTTTACCAAGCGTAAAACCGTTAGTCCCGCGTTTATATCAAGGTGACACCAACGTGATCGTTGGGGTAAAAAAGAGATGGAAACACCGACCTAATATTGCTAATTTAGTACATCCTTAAAAGGACTACCTGCGTCCTGATAGAGCAGTTGAAATGCTAACCACACTCGCACGTATTTGGAATCGACATTACAAACACGATGCCACCTCTTAAAATCCTGTAAGTCTGTATATTTGCATAAGTTATTTGCAAACGCGCGCCCAGCATATTGCTGTGAATATTTAAAAGCGGGCGCTTTCCCGAAAATACTTCTTTGAGGCATCCGCAACACTATTCAGTCAACTACGCCGGTGGAATAAAGATTTTCTATGCTCAGAATGCGTGTTACATTTGCAACACGGTTGCCGAGTTGCTTTTAGTAGAATCACAATATCGCGTGCGCTATAAACATTAGTGCTGATATTACTAAATATTGTGGGCCCTCTGGTATTGCAAATTGTTTGATCATTACTAAAAGCCTTTGATATTTCTGTTACAGACATTTGTGTCGTTCTTAAGTAATGAAGTCTTTGCAAATGAAGCCATTAAGTAAATATTCTTCTCTTTTGATCCAGACATGATCTGCGTTATCAATAATTTATTTCAGAAACAATTTTCATGTTTGTTTATAACAATTATGCTTACGGACGAAATTAATACAAAAAAAATAGAATCGCTATCCCTGCACATTAATGTATGAATAATAATTTTACAATAATTTAACGTTTTTTTGATTTTATTTTATTTTTTTATATATAAGATAACACGTTAAAAGAATATCTTTTATCAGTTTCTGAAAGTTTTCAATGATAATAGTATTGTAGAGTTTTAATAGGCCTATATGAAAACATTTTTTCCCAAATTCAGCCGCAAATCGACACTTGAACATAAATCACAAAATAGTCGAGTCACATACTCGGGTACTTTATGTCAAACAGAATTCAATTCACACCAACAGGCCCAACTAATGTACCCATTGTAAAGGCGTGGACATACATCATCTTGCGAGTACCTGCCCTCGAATTGGGGAGGATTTGAATAGATACCCATATCATTGCGTCCTGAATTGTTCATAAATCTTCGTACATGCCTTTTGTTTAGGCACGCGAACGGCACATGAATACCCTCTAGCTTAAGCGAATTCGCCTCTCGGCATTCACTCAGAAATTGGAGGATATTGTCAATTGTGTATTATATATGTACATGTGGCTTTTCCTAAAGGATAATGAATTTGCTCTCACAGTTTATTGTTTACCAGCGCTATGGAATTTCGTCCGCACTTAAGCTTGAACACAAACAAGCTGGGCCTTAAATCAGGCTTGATTCTCCATCGAACGGATAATAACTTTGGTCGCAAATATCTTCTTCTCGAGTATGCGCTTCATGCAAGTTTCAAGTGAAAAAAGTGATTATTAAAAAGATATTTTGAATGTTATTTATTTTATAGGTTGTATTTAAATGTGAACGAAAACCTTATTTCTTATTTTCTATGTATAAGCAGCCTATAGAAGAACACAACTTAAATTGTTTGACCGCCACATACGCGTGCAATTCCGAACCCCCATTTGACAAATCAAACAATTGTGTCCGGTAAGTGCGAATTTCGACTCCACATTTTATTACCGGCGAAGAGAAATCATTTAATATCGATCAATTTTAATGATCATAACATTAACGGTTTTTGCTGCTGGGTTATATATAAATAGATTGAAAACCTAACAAACCCGCGAGAAGGCCACGTAGCAGCCGTGGAAAAAGGCCAAACTCAAGGTCGACACCAGCAGCCAACGGGTTCTTTTCCTGAGACTTGTTTATGGTGATCTCGAAGCAAACAGCTACATTTTTACCTAGAAAAATCAACCAACCGAATCACAAAGCAAATTAAAATCATATTTATCCGTAGTCAATATAAATAGCGTTCTGAGTCAGAAAAGTATTTGATAAGTTGCATGCTGCGTGATTAAGCCTAAAGTAAACTTTCAAAACGTTATTTTAAGCACGTTCTACGAATTGATCACATTTAGACATCGTCACATGGTATGTCTCCATTGCTAAATATAATAAGAAAGTTTTAAAAGTAAAATTTATTGCAGCACTTTTATTAGGAACTCTATGATTATAAATATATGTATAAAAATCTTTCCTGAGGAACTAACTGTCAGGCCTACATATACCAGCCTAAGCCTAAGGAATTAAAATTCAATGATTTGTGTTTATAAAAGGATAAAATCTTTTCAGTAAATCGGTAATTTTAAAAGTGAAAAATATGAAATACGATGATACACTATCTGGAAAACGATGAAAGTTTCACCAGCTTTGACGTGTAAAGCATGACATTTAGTATAAATACTTATACAAAATAACAAAAAATATATTTAAATGTAGTTTGACGTTTCTTGATATGCTTCTTGGATGGCGTTAAGTGTTGTTTTTTTTTATTATTATAAATTAAAATTAAACCTATTATATATCCTAAGTTTGAACAAATCCAACGACGAAATGAATGATATATAAAAGAGAAAGATCGAGAATGTTCTGAAATAAATTCCAAAACTTTTGAACTTATGCTTCTTTAGGCGCGTTATGAAAAAATGATGAGAGTGAAATCTTAAGATGCGCGCGCAACACAAAATTAATCGGTTCAAGTTGCCCGCAATGAAGTTGGCCTCTAATTGGCTCAAGGTAGTTACTCAAATATTTATGAATATGTGTGTGTGTGATTTTAAATTATATATTGTGGTTAACAATAATTTATATAATATTTTAATAACTATTATATAATAACATTATAATAATTTATTTAAAAGTGTTTTTTATATTATAAACTTTTTTTAGTGACTTGATTTGATTTGAGGTTAACTGCCGGTAGGTATTCTTTTTATTGATTTGAGGTTAGCTGTTGGTATGCATTCTTTTTATTTATTTACAGTATAAATTATTTAATTAAATGATGCCAAAGAAGTGTAACTCCTCACACGCGTACATAATTATTAAACTCAAAATGCATAAAATATTTTTTTTACGATATAAATAACCATGAAAGAATTCCTTCTCTAAGAAAGGAGTTAACTTATCTGGCGTTAAGAAGGTGTCCAAATTAATTTACCGAATGCGCTTGACTCGGGCGTCAGACCGCACGATTCCACGCTTCTATACAGCTCCTAATTTACGAGAAACCCGCAAGACGGATGAAGTTGGTATAAAATTATTATCATAATTTCTCACCAAAAACTTCCGAGTGAGTTTGCGCCATGAATATGCAAAGGGAAAGTTCACTCCAAGCCAACTTTTTATGAGGCCTGTCAAATTTCTTGTACCACTGTTGTAATTTGCATTTTTACTTCTTCCGCACTTCTAGACATTTCGTCAGACGTAAATTTATTATTCTATTGTTATGCTTAGTACATTATCCACTCTGAACTATATACGTGTAACAGGTGTTTTTCCTTATTTATTAAGTTAGAGTAACTGATTTAGATTTCTTATTCGAAGTGTTTCAGAAGGGGTATGTTATTATAATGTAGTTACGTCCAAGTGTCGAGGCCAGGGATAACTCTCGCCTAGAATGTAAGTACAAAGAGAGAGAAAGAATAAAGAAAGAAAGAGCGACAGACGACAGGAAAGAAAGAGAGCAACGAAAGAAGGAAATGTGAAAGTTAGCTTCGGTTGAAGCTTAAAGTTGTTTTAAAAGTACGTGTAACAGGTTAGCATTTAAATCTTATATAATTTTTTTATCGTGAATATGTAAGCGCTGGAGCACTATCTCGCTTAATGGTAAGCGACGAAGCGATCTAGGATGCGCCTGCCTAGAAGATACCTATTCACTCGTTACTTACAGACCCCTTTATTGAATTTATCAAAAAACAGAGACTCAATCAAAGAATCCACTCTTTAGCAGTACAGATCACAAAGTTGGAACTAAAACGCTAAGTACTTACTGGCTTTAGCAAACTTTAAGTAAAATTTTCCATTCATATTCAAGTAAGAAGCAGCTGAATAGGTTTACTTGAATCTATCAATTTCAAATAAATTACATAAAGTTTCCTCTAAAAAGGTTTATGTTTGTTTTAATTTCATTTTTTGTTTCTAATTAGTTAGAAACACTCCCAATTTTTTGAAGTATTCATTAACTTATCAATTCCAATTAAAATTCAAACATTTATTTAAACTATGTATATTTTCATGCGAGTTAGTATCAGATTATCGAAAATTCGTCTTAAATAAAAGATCGTTTATCACCTCGCTATATTAATAACTAGCGGCCCGTCCCGGCTTCGCACGGGTGGATAAAATTCTTTACATTTTTTCTAGCATTAAATATAGCCTATGTTACTCAGCGTGAACGTAACTGTCCAACGGTGAAAGAATTTTTGAAATCGACTTAGTGCTTTTTGAGTTTATTCGTTGCAAACATACAAAACTACAAATCTTTACTCTTTATAATATGGGTGTAGATAAGTAATTTTATAATAAATATCTCAACAATACACATTTCAGGAGAGCTGTACCGAAAACGTAACTTTGTAATGGCTGAAATATAAATATGTTATCAACTTAAGTGCTAGCTTGCATATGTTACTCCTGTGGCGACTATTGGCTGCAGGAACTCAAGGCGAGATCTTGGGAACAGTAATAAAAGCAAGTTCGGCCGCATCTCCTAGAAGGCTAATGAAAGCGCTTATCGTCATGAAACGCTTTTCTTACATGTGTATATACGATTTTATGGTATATGTAAGTATATTTATTTGTGTTTGTGTGTGTGTCAGTAATGTGTTAATGTAAAATATTTCTTGCTGTTTACTTTGCCGCATTCATGAGCGTTTTTGTAAAAATTTACTCGTAGAAAATGTTTTTAGCGTTAATTCATGCCATACCATACCATTGTTATATTGTGGTTATTTTATTTTTTTTATATATAAATCTATACCTAAAGTCAAACCTTACTTGTAAGGTTAAGGTAAGAAGAAAGGGCCATTATCTACCTTTTTTAAATTTGTCGTCTATACTCTGTTTATCTTTGTATCTAAATATACTTATTTAAAATAGATACTTTGCTCATTTAAAATAACAAAGTGACTTCTTGACAGACAGCGATTTTGGAAATAGTATCACAAATACAATCATTAAAAGTCGATTTCTCTAAATTGAAGAATATCAAGATATCACGTTCTCTCTTTAAATGAGTGACTTGTTGATTTTCTCGTTATCAACGATATGATGAAACCATAACAATGATAATAGAATAATATTTATAATTTTATTGTGGATTATATAAAGTGTCGGTGTATAATATTGTAAATATCGCGCTACTTCTATTAAAGCTAACGAGTTTCTTGAGCCCGTTCTTCTTGTCAGTCAAGACGTCCTACGCGGACACAGTGCGGATTGGTACCTGCTAACAACTGGACAAGAAGCCGAGACCAAGGGGTCTAGTTGGTCAGCCATCTGATTACTGGCCTCTATGAATGTTATTTAACCTCCGCAATCATGGGATGAACTTGCTAAGGACGACGACACTATGTTTTTTAAACGCGATGCTGACGCGCGTTTTTGTTTATACCACCAAGCAATTTTTTCAGTGTTTATCGCATTCGTATCGACACAAACGCGCGTAAATCATCGCGTCTGACCCGATTCTAGCGCGAGATTAAATGCAGATATATAAAGGTAGACCTTTGGACATCTTCACAAATTCATAGTCAAGCTACGTTCGACTTGCTTTAGTATTGCGTCTGTATCGATGCCAGCACGCGCCGACGTGACGGCGCATACAAAAAACGTGGTGTGCAAAGTCTCTAATCGCTACACCATTGAACTTCTGGAAAACAATAGGTAGCCGACTTGCTTTCAATTTAATTCAATTCAATCATTAAACATAATTTGCAATTTGTCAAATATTTTTTAAATTGACCTTAATTATAAATTGTGCATTGGATGATATTAATACAAAGATTTGTAAAGCCCGTCCGAACCTTAACTCCCAAGGCTTCTTGATGTTAATTATTATCAGCTTATCATAGCCCCATTTCTGGGGCACAGACTTTACCTATTGCTGAAAACAGCGTAAAAAGGCCGTATGTGAGTCTTCGCGTCTACTTCTAGAGCTCTTCAATTCGTATAAAAATATCACTTGGCATTTTTACTAACACGTTACTTGCCTGAATTTGTTGGTTTTTAACTAGCTATGATTGTACTTTTGGAGTTAATAAATAGTACCACAGCAAATCGGCGATACTGCTGGACGAGGCGGGGTCGTATCTTCGCCCGCCAGGGAGACGGAAGGCCGGCTTTTCAGTTTCGCTCCGACGGGGACCTCTCTCACGTTTTTGGCCTTCAGATACCATCCTCTCAGTAATCTACAAAATGAGTTAGCTATAAGAAACATTTTATATATTTTTAGTTTGATTTGGTTGTGTATGTTTTCTAATGTAGTCCCAGTTATATGTAAAATTTGTGTTGTATTTTTTCATGTTATGTTTGTCACACTGCAAACACTACTGTACTATTTTCTCTCTCTTGTTGTAGTGCTAAACAGGTTGCAATCTCTTACCTGCACTAAATTTATGTTAACATATCCGGTCATTTACCACAGTCCATCAAATGAAAGTACTAATTATTGGTATTTAATAATTTATTTTTTAATAACTACAGCAGACAACAAAATGAATAAACGAATTTATTGTACCCTTATCATATATACAAAAGTTAACCACATGAAGTTTAGATCTGTCAGCTTTTACAAGGTATTTTGCACACTTGGTGCAATCTATACAACTGTTTGGCATAATCCCTCACTGAGTCATACTGTGGGTACTGTTTATGCCTACATTAAAAATTTACAAAACTTATTATCTATTTACAGGGACACATTTTTAATTATATATTATTTAATCCACAAAATTATATTCTATATTATTCCTAAAATTAGTTGTAAACATATTCACTGCACATTATTTCATAGTTATAAAAACAAGGGGGCACTTTTGATGGAATACCGCTTCCTCATACTATTGAACGCTTCATTTACTTACAATGTAATGTTTTATAGCATAGCAAATTGGAATGGTTTTTTCTAATGAACTCTAGACACCTTAAAGTTGGTATTTTTAATGCAGGATCCTTGGGTACAAGGCAAGAGGAATTCATTGTGGCCATGCAGGACTTGGCCCCAGATATTATGGCAATAAACGAAACTTGGTTGAGACCAGGTCTGGATGAAAAAGCGCCTAGGGTGCCAGGCTATCGTTTGCTGCATACCCCTAGACCTGACGGTCGGGGCGGCGGAGTGGGTTTTTATATATGTAGAGGCTTGAGCGTTCGTTAGTGTCAGCACCCAATCACAGCAATGGTGGAGCAGTTGTGGTTGAGTGTGCGTGTGAACAATAGAAACATAGCTATTGGAACTGCCTACAGGCCACCCAGGCAGAATATAAATGTTTTCCTAGATGCCATTACCATATCCGTTGTGTCATTATCAAACTATGACAATGTGATTCTGCTTGGCGACTTCAACATCAATCTTCTCGATCTAAACTGCAATCAATGTAGATTGTTTACAGAATTTTTGCATACTGTCAATTTAAACCAGTTAGTTCAAGAGCCGACCCATTTTACAGACCATAGTGAAACTCTAATAGATGTGATATGTACTAACGCAAAAGCCTTTCATATCAGAGTCAAATATTCACCAGACTTGGGAGGACATGCTATGGTAGTAACAGAATTCAAAATTAGGAAAGAAAAACCAAGCCCCCGCTGGTTAACCTATAGGCCAATGAAAGATATCATTCAAGACCAATTCAACGCAGATCTCAACTCCATACAATGGTGCAGTTCTGACGAGTCGGAGGATATTAATACCATGGTTTTAGCATTTACCCGATGTGTGACTGTGTTGTTTGATCTCCATGCCCCCATCAGAAAACGGAAGTTTAAGCATCCCCCCCATCCCTGGATAACGGATACTATTAAAGATATGATGCAAATTAGAGACAGATACCACAAAAGACTTAAAATGCATAATACACCAGCCCTAAAGCAAAGTTACAAGGAAATGAAGCAGTTAGTAATGACCGCTATAGAAGTAGAAAAAAAATGTTTCTTTTATAGTCACATAAATAAAAATATTAACAACTCAAGGAAATTATGGAAAAATTTGAGGAAGACAGTTATACCGGACACCAAATGTGCATTGGATTTACCTACTGTTCTAAATGACCCGAATCACATAAATACATACTTTCTAGATGTACCCGGGGATAACAAGGTGTCGATATCTCAACTGACTTACCTGGAACATCATAGGTATGGGAATGCAACTTTCTGCTTACAACCAGTAAG
This sequence comes from Calamotropha paludella, assembly GCA_927399485.1. Classification (NCBI taxonomy): domain Eukaryota; kingdom Metazoa; phylum Arthropoda; class Insecta; order Lepidoptera; family Crambidae; genus Calamotropha; species Calamotropha paludella. The sequence continues at coordinate 10,542,177 of OV656815.1, read as the reverse complement.
TGAAGATTTGATTCTTAAAGTCATAAAAGATTTCAAATCTAATGCTCAGGGGGACGATGGCATATCATTAGAAATGCTTCAACTTACTCTGCCTCAATCACTGCATGCAATTACTTCCTTGACCAACAAATCAATTCGGGAGTGTACATTTCCCAGTAGCTGGAAAGCTGCAGTGGTCAAGCCTCTCCCTAAAACTGCTCAGCCCGAATCTGTGCAGGATCTTCGGCCCATCAGTTTGTTGTCATGTGTCTCAAAGATTTTGGAAAAGGTGGTCTGTGATCAGCTTACTGGTTACCTGGAACACCACAATATACTTCCTCAATCACAGTCTGGGTTTCGAAGGGGCTATGGTACCGCTACTGCCCTGGCGGATGTGGTGGACAACCTCCTCTCTGGTCAAGACAGAGGCATGGTCGGTGCCATGCTTTTATTGGACTTCTCGCGAGCATTCGACTCAATAAATACAACTCTTCTCTTGTCCAAGTTGTCCTACTATGGATTCGACGCTAGGGCAGTAAAGTGGTTTGCTAGTTACTTATCGCACAGACTGCAGTATGTAGAGTTGACAAAATCAAATGGACTCAAATTACAATCAACCCCTCTACCTGTGACGCGCGGCGTGCCCCAAGGTTCTATTTTGGGCCCCATCCTTTACATTCTGTAAAGCGCAGACATCACAAAAAGTATAACACACTGCCAGCATCATCTATATGCTGATGATCTACAATTATATCTTTCTTTCACTCCATCAGATCACGCAGCTGCTGCGGGAAAAATTAGTGATGACTTGGCACATGTGGCCACCTGGTGTAACTTAAACAGTCTGACCCTAAACCCAAAAAAGTCTAAACTTATTATATTTGGTACCAAAAACAACCTACAACAAATAAAAAAATCATCTTTTGAAATTGTTCTAGGCGGAGTTACCATTGAACATGTTGAGGTAGCCAGAAATCTGGGGTTGGTCCTGGATGGCCGTTTAAGCTTTGAGACGCATATTGCTGAATGTGCTAGGAACTGCTTTTATCGCCTTAAACTATTATACAAAATTAGAGCATATTTGAGCGAAGAGCTCAGAATAAGGCTATGTGAGTCACTGATTTTATCAAAATTCAACTACTGTGATACTGTTTATGGGCCATGCCTTCTGGCCAGGACCAGCTGTTTGCGTTCATTTTTCAGCGTGTTCAGAATGCTTGTGCCCGGTTTTGCTTCCACGTGCCGCCGCGATCCCATATCACTCCATTTCTAAATGTTGCTAATATACTCAAAATGGAGGCTCGCAGAAAACTGCATCTTGCGTCCTTGTTGTTTGATAATATTAACACAGGAAAACCGCAGTATCTTTACGACAAGCTTGTATGGGCGCAGGAACACAGTAAATATCCAATGAGAGTCTGTACTCACATTTTTTCTACTCCTAAGCATCGTACTATGGCTTTCCGCGGATCCTTCAGATATGCTGCCTCGCGGTGCTGGAACGATTTACCGCCGCCTGTGCGTGACCTGAAAAATAAAACTACTTTTAAAAAACACTTAAAAACCTATCTTATGTCGCTCCAAAAAAACAGAGACATATGAATAACTTACTTTTGGTTTTTCACAACATGTCATGTACGGGTAGGTTTTCTCGCCCAGCCACTGTATGGCAAGCAATTTGTCCACTTTTATAAATTCCTGCGTCCATATATATATTTAAACGGCAAACTAAACCACGCGGTACTACGTGGCACTACGTGAATTACCTAAATTTTAACTTTGACTCTCTCGAGTCCAACAATGGCGCCTACTTGTGTCACCGAGCAGGGAATCTTTGTCAGTGTTGCCAATAACAATTTTGAAATTCCGCTGACTTACATTACGAATTTCTTTTCTTAAATTGTTAAGTATGTTTATTTTTTTAATTACTTTTTTATCTTTATTTTTTATTGTATGTTGTGTGGTAGTTTGTGTTTATTATAGTGATTGTTTTTGTGTCTGTAATTAGTTTTTCGTTTGTAAAAGTTATTTCTTATGTTTTTTTTTTCTTTTTTGTAAATTTTTAACGGTGACGTCTACTCAGCGCCCTGTCAGAATAACAGCGCCTCTGTGTTCGTTCTTTCCATCTCCGAACGACGCAGAGGCTTTTATGCTGAGACAGGGTCCTTTTTTGGCCTCAGACACACCATATTTGTATTTATTTTTTATTTTATTTTTATTATTATTTTAATTTACCTTTTTACTATTTTACATGTATTCTTCTCTTTTAAGTTGTTACTCTTTCTGAATATATATATTTTGTTGTTGTTTTGTTATTGTGTTTGAGTCCGAAATAAATGTTTTTTCTTTCTTTCTTTCTTTCAAATTCATACATTTGTTAGGAATGGAGGACACATAATAAAAAAACCATATCCAATTATCGTGGAACCAATATCGACGCAAGCGGGAGTGCTACAGTGTAAACTTTAAAAATTCATATCAGTTTTCATTTTATATAGCAAATATTACTTTAAAATTGATTTTTTGTATCACAAATATATTTATGGCGAATACTTCAAAAGTTACCTTTCACTTATTTTATTAATATGTGCCAACAAAAAGTTACATTGTTATTAATTATACTTATTTTTAATAACAATAACGTTATAAGTGTAAATTTGTGTGTTTTATAAATAAATTATTCTTATATATTCGGCAATCCCAATATACATATCAATAAGAAAAGAACAAAACTACAATGGTAGCTAGTTCTTTTTTGACTACAAGGATTTCATTAGGAAAACCTTTACAAATCTCGCTCACATATTTTCATTACACACATTCAAATATAAACATTTCATATACCTAAGAAAATGAAATTATGGTCCTCTACACCAGTGTAGATAGCGCAGTTTCACATTTCAGTAAAAGGTTCCAGACATATATTTTAGCTGGGAAACCTATTTCAGGTCTTTTCAGTTTCGTGAAAGAGAGCAATAAAGATGTTTTTTTAACGCTAAGAAGGGCGAGTCCATTACAAGTAATAAGTGAAACGGTGGTTGATTTTCTACTGAAAATTCCTAGTAAATTTCTTTTTCGTAATTGAGTTTAAAATTTTCTGAAAATTGTTGGACCAGCAGTCTTTTTAGTAACCATTCGACTGGTTCATTTAATATTTTAATGTTTTCTTAGTTAAATGCCTATTTCTCATGTCGTTAATACCATTAATAAAAAAATCTACGTAAGTCCATGTGAATTATAGGTATTCACATAAAACTTTACTAAAAATTCCCAATTCAAACAATAGTGCAATCGAAGCATTTCGCATCAGAAAATGTCACCAAGAAGTGAAATTGAGTAGCTCCCCATGCTGCATGCAAGGCCACTTGCATTGTAGAATCCCAACGGTGTCACTGACAAGGAAAGAGTAATGCGACAGATACTTTTACACTTTGATCTATGACTGCGTTCGTGCAGTAAAATCTCCTTAACGTTTGCTATTTGCTATATGAGCTCGGAATAATGAATACCGTTAAATAAAAGATAAAGGGAAGGTCCTATTAGCATAGGATCGATACGATCACTCTAAACATTCACTGTAATTTATTTTCATTTAATAAAAAGTGAAACAGAACTTAGAATCTGTCCAATGATAGATCTCTTATAGTGATAAGTTTAACATAGCAAACAAAGTAATCTGTTTTTGTTATTAGTTACAAATGTATGTGTATAAAATAATATATATAAGGCTATATAACTCTTAAAGAGTATAATTAAGGTTACTGGGTAATACTCCAAGAACGGTTCGTTTGGAAATTTTAGATTTTAAACAGTGACAATTTTATAGTTAACCTTTCTTCTTTTTCGTGTTTTGTGTTTGCAATATATTTGTGTCTGAAAACAAAATCTTCGTAGACATGTATGCGGTTTATTTATTTATTATACGAGATCAGTCTATCTCTTATATATATTACAGTTACTGTCAAACTGACACGCTCCAAATTCTAGACATTTCTCAAATATCGATTGTAACATTAGTAGGAAAGTTACCAATTGTATATTCAGTTATTGCCAAACATCAGCTATTTAACTCGACATTGAGATATATTGACGTATTATATCAGTCGCAAGGGGATAATTCCTCATTATCTAGTCATTTAATTAAGTATTTAAATAAAAAAACAACAATTCGATTTTAGCTATTAATAACAAAAAGTAAACTCTTGATTTTTAAATCTATTAGCACCGTTTTCCTTTATTAGGTAAAATTCGTGTAATTCAAACGTAAGTAAAAGTTGTCGCATCTGAAATTATATTAAAGACAAAGTTTCACTTGGATTGGAATATGCAATTTAGTAACAAATTTCTGCCATTCCTATACCCGATAATATAAAAAATTGCATGCCTTTAAGGTAAATGTTTAAATAAAGATTATCAATTTGAATAATAAAATAAAGTCTGTAATCAAATTCATCTTCACTTCACATCACACTTCTATGGATGACTATATTTTGTAATCTATACTTTTAATAAAACTGTAGAGGTCGAATTTCTGTACACAGAAAAAAATGCTTAAAACCAAGTCAGGGGGTGTAAAAAGAGGGAAAATACCAAAAATTTTTTTTTTTAATTTTTTGTTTCTCATTCTGTTTCTCTGTTTGTACGGGCTAATATCCAAAATGGCTACACCGATTTCAATGAAATTTTGCATGGTGATACCTTATATCCCTGGTCAACATTTTAGATACTTTTTATCCCGGAAAATTAAAGGGTTCCCTTGGGATAGTTAAAAAACCATAGTAACTTGGACATCTTAATACACACAACTTATGTATTTACCTTATGCTGATACTTTATATTACTGCTCGAATTAAGCATAAATCCTATAAAAGTGACGGGATTCAGCGGGAAAAAAAAATGTATCGGATCCCTATTCAATGCGTGGCTTGACACACACTTGGCCGGCTGAACTTGAACAGCCCGACATTTACTCGACGATGACCAGCAGCTAAGGCGTAATGCCTTAGCCGATGCATGCGTCAATGATAGTCCACACCGCTTGCTTCATTTATTTTCTGTGTTTCTGGTATTTTGTGGTCTTTTGAATGCTGAGCAATTGTGGCAAAAATATCAATAAACTTTAGCGGAAGACTTTTTTAGGAATATAAGACAAAATATTGACGGTGACCTTAACCACAGGTTACGAGATTTTACAAGATTTAGTTGCATCTATGGGTGGTGATTCTCTCCCTCGGTATGTTTTACCAGCGCCGACCATAGAAGGGGAACATATTAATAGAGAATACGCTGCGGAAATTAATTATGATCCAGCTGAACTAGCTGAAACTTTACGAACCAGAGTCAACAGTCTTACTGTAGAACAGCGCACTGTATTCGACCGTGTATGTTACAGTATTGACAATGCTATAGGAGAAATTATTTTTCTAGGTGCACCCGGTGGAACGGGAAAAACCTTTCTCACTAAAATAATCTAAGCACAATTACGAGCTCAAGCCAAAATAGCTCTTACTGTGGCGTCGTCTGGAATAGCAGCCACTTTGTTACCCGTCTGTAATTGCTCATACCATGTTTAAACATCCTGTATGTGGTATCTCTGGAAGCGAAGGTTTTACGCGATTGCTGTTTAATTATCTGGGACGAGTACATTATGGCACACCGAAAAGCAGTAGAAGCAGTTGATAGAACTCTCAGAGATATCCGTCAAAATTACCAAACTATGGGTGGCGTAATGATGCTGTCTTGTGGGGATTTTAGACAAACGTTGCCAGTAGTACCACTGGGAACGAAAACCGACGAGATAAGATAACCAATAAGAGCATGCTTAAAGAGCTCAAGCCTTTGGCGACACGTCACAAAGATGCACTTTACAGTGAACATGAGGGCGCGAACAGGAGCCAACACAAATGCGCGGGAATTTTCTTATTTATTGCTAAAAATTGACGAAGGGACATATCCGGAAGAAGAAGGGAAAATAGTTTTATCTAAAAATATCTGCCACACTGTTAATTCAATTGAAGAACTTATCCCTTCCGTGTATGGTGAACAAACTCAAATAACAAATCATGGCTTTGCGAAAGAGCAATGTTGACTCCACGAAATGATCAAGCCGCAAGAATCAACTTGGATATACTCAACAATGTTGAAGGAGAAGTAGTTGATTATACTTCTATTAACAGAGTAATGGAGCAAGATGACACTACCAATTATAGCGTTGAATTTCTTAATTCTCTGAGCATTCCTGAACTTCCAGCACATAAGATTAATTTAAAAACTGGCGTCCCAATTATTTTGTTGAGAAATTTAAGTCCCTCAAAATTATGCAACGGGGCACGACTGAAAGTCACTTCTCTGCAGCGGAACATAATAGAGTGGCGTCGGTGAAAGAGTTTTTATACCACGAATTCCACTGATTCCCAAAAATTACCCATTCCATTTCAAATGTGTACAGTTCCCGGTGAGTTTGTGTTATGCAATGACTATAAAAAAAGCCCAAGGGCAGACGCTACGTGTTGCCGGCGTGGACCTCAGCATCGGCTGTTTTTCACACGGTCAGCTCTATGTCCCTTTCTTCCGTGTCAGTCCACTAAAAAAGCTGTTAGTTTGTGTTCCGAACCAAACCACATCGAACGTTGTCTATAAAGAGGCATTATAAGGTACTAGCTAGATATGGTACGGAACTCTTCGTGCGCGAGTCCGACTCGCACTTGGCCGGTTTTATTTTTGCTGATCGTGTCGATCAAACGACCTCTGAGGCACAGTGGTCATTTATGGTACCGCAATTGCCTTTGGCCCGCAAGGGTCCGGATTCAATCACCGGCCAGGTTAAGTTTTTATTTTATTTTATTTTATTTTATTTAGGATAATTAACAATAGTACAATACTTATTACAAATTACAATGATTAAAATTAATGTTACTTATTGTACCACCAGCACCATTATCCCCATTTTAACTATATAAAAATAAAGCCTCTAATTTTCATACTTCTAATAATAGAATAGGTATCGATGAAAAAGATCGGAACAATCTTAATAGTATCAATTCATGAATAATAAACAATGTTAGCTTTAGCGTAATTACACAATTTTGCAAGATATTATCAATGTAAGGTAGGTGTGAAGACTTAAGTTAGACAGTTAGGTTTTTTTTTTATTTCATCCAATTTTTGTTTTATTTCTTTTTTGAATGTTCTTGATGAAAGTTAAAACAGATCAACATCTGAGAAATGTGTATTATAAGAGTCCATGATACGGTGGAGTGGAGCACGTTTGCCGGCATTAGTTCTACATGGTTTAGTTAAAAACAAGGAGGAGGCATGACTTTCCCGTATACGTTGAGATCGGCTAGGAACACGATAGCAGATCCGATTTACAAGATCGTTGCAATCAAATCTACTCTTACAAATATTATACAGTATCCCCTGATCAAGAAAGAGTCTCCTAGCCTCGAGCGACATGAGTGAAAACTTCTCCAATAAGGCACAATAGGAGGACCTGGAGTGAAAACATTTGTAATTGATAGTTTTGAGATATTTACGTTGCACTCGTTCCAGTTGGTAGTTATACTTGCCATAGTAAGGGTTCCAAACAGTGCTCGCATATTCAAGCTGCGACCTAATCAATGCATTATATAAAAGGAGGAAAGTAGATGCTTTTTTGAAGTTATCGCTAGCTCGAATTACAAAGCCGAACATCTGGAAAGCTTTACTCACAATGCCAGCAATATGAGCATCAAAATGCAGTTTACAGTCGATAAGCAGGCCGAGATCTCTAATTAAGGAAACTTTTTCTAGAGTGGTATGACACAACTGATAATTAAAGTTGAAGATGGTCTTCTTTTTTGAAAAGGTTATGGTTTTACATTTAGTTAAGCTCAGCTGTAGCTTATTTTTGGCACAATATACTGATAAACGGTCTAAATCTTCTTGAAGCCTTTCACAATCATTTAAAGCTGCAATTTTACGATAAACCTTAAGGTCATCTGCATACAGTATAAAATGACAGTTCTGAAAGCACATATGTATATCATTAACAAACAAAACGAACAGGAATGGTCCCAATATGGAGCCCTGAGCTACGCCAGACGTGACATTTAATAGACTAGAAGAATAACCGTTTATCACAACCTTCTGGGTTCTGTTTTTAATATAAGAGAGGAACCAACGCAACAGGCTTCCACGAATGCCGTTATAAGCAATCTTCTGCAGTAAGATATGGTGGTCCACCTTGTCAAAGGCTTTACAGAAATCTGTATATACTGTGTCCACCTGAACATTGTTGTCCATACTCTCAAATAGAAAATTGGTATAAATCAAAAGATTGCTTATGGTGGAACGATTTCTCACAAAACCATGCTGCTGGGGGATAATTATATTATGGATTTCTGGATATACTAAGCTGTGAACTAATTTTTCAAGTATCTTGGCAGTGGTGGATAAAAGAGAGATAGGGCGATAATTGGCAACGTGACATTTGTCACCATTTTTGTAGATAGGTGTTATGTTCGCGGTTTTCCAATGCTGAGGAACAACCCCTTCAGTTAAGATTTTATTATAAAGTATAAAGAGGGGTTCACTAATTGACTCGGCCGTGTGTTTTAGGAAGAATGGAGGAACGTTATCGGGGCCCGCGCTTTTTGTTATGTCCAAGGATTTTAGAGCACACGTAATACTGTGTTTTGATACATGAATGTCAGAAATGCTTATATTATTGAATGATGATGATTCTAAATCATTCAAATCCACACTGTCAAGATTACTAGATTCATAAACTGATCCAAAAAACTTTGAGTAATATTCGCAAATGACTTCTGGATTATCAGATTCATTTTCATTATATTTAATGAGGTTAGGAATACCTTGTTTTTGCTTTCGATTGTTTATATATTTCCAAAATGTCTTTATATCTTGTTGCATGTGATGTTCTACATTTTCATTGTAATTATCAAAACATTCTTTGCTTATTTTTTTAAATCTACGCCTTAAAATAGAAAAATCATTATAGTCAGTTAAATTACCATATTTTTTCCAACGAATCCATGCACTCTCTTTATTTTTAAATATATGTTTTAATGAATTAGTAAATCAGATGGGATATTCATTAGTTTTAACGGGTCTAATGGTATAGGTATGTGGGTTTTTATAATTTCATACAACTTTTCATAAAAGGTAGTTACTGCAAGTTCTGTGGGAAGGTCCTGCAAAATGGACGCCCAGTCAATACTGTCGAGATCATCATTAATATTTGTATAATTTCCTTCCACAAAGCGATATCTTGGAGTTAAACATCGTGGCAACAATTTTTGGATATAATTAATGCTTGTTAGTACCAAAAGAGGAGAATGTAGACAATCAAGGGGCACCAAAAGAGTAGGGGGGTGTTCGCAAGTGCTAAACTCGGCATTAGAAATGCACAAATCTAAAATACGGTCCATATTATTCTTTATACCATTACATTGCTTTCCATTAATAACTGCTAAAAAATTACGAAAGTATTTGTATAGGGGAGTATTGCAGCTCTCTGGGGATATGGTATATAACATAGAAGGAATTATTTCACACCAGTCCAACGTAGACAAATTAAAGTCTCCGAGCAAATGATATTGATCAACCTTACAATTACAAATTTTACTTTGCAAAATATCGATGAAAGATACGTAGGTAGAATAATTTAATTTAGGTGGCAGATACATACCGCAAATTATGTTTTCCTTGTTATTTCGGTTACTTAGAAGACTTATACAAACATATTCTATGTTTGTAGGCAGTATTAAACCTTCACACGATCCGTCGTTCAACCAACACCTAGTTGCACGCAAGTCATGACGCACAGCAATTAAGACGCCGCCTCCATCCGATTTACCACAAGATTCCCTATCCCTATCACATCTGTACACAACGTAGCGACTATCGATGAACTCACCATCAGCAATGCTAGGTATCAACCATGTTTCCGTAAGAACAATCACGTCATAACACTCTGACAAGATATTTGTATACAATGTATTTAGCTTTGTTCTCAAACCTCTGCAATTCTGATAGTAAATACTCACTCTCATGTCATTATTACCCATTACTATTTTCGGTATAATCACCATTACGTATTACTATCAGATATATTAAAAAGAAATCGCTCATGCCGCCCATGCTGTACTGTATGTCACTTTGCCTACAATTACGATTACATTTTTTACACCACTCGATCGCCAAAGTATGGATATCTGTAATTACTGCCGAACCCAAATCACCAACCACTCCGTAATTCATAATTAGAAAGTAACACAGTTTTACATTTGCAAGACATTTTTCTAAATTGCATGCATAAATTTTAATGCGGGTGTCCGAACAAATCCACTGAGGAAACAATAAACACATAAAGTAATGATTATAACAGAGACAAATGATAACATCTATAATACTCACAAATAAAATGTTTCTTAAGTGCTTTAAAATTACTTTTATAAAAAAGATCGTGTTACGTGAATTTAGATAGGTCTTCTTTTGTGCGTATCGCGAAGACTGACGATGTGTCGTTTTTTCTAACAAGAATGGTCCCATGCTTAATCCACACGTAGGTAAAATTATGCTTATTTGCCGCCTCTCGGGTTTCTCGAAATAAAATTTTATTTTTTAGTGTCAGATGTTCGTTTATATACACTTTTTGAGGTTTTCCGGATACGCTCAAGTCAGCAGTGGTTAGCCCCCTCATCCGACGTGCAGCTGTAATAAAATTGTCCCTTGTAAGTCTGTTAGAAAATTTCATAACCACGTTTTTGGGACGTGAGTTATTGGGACTGGATTGAGGAACTCGGTGAATTAGGACTACGTCTTGCTGCATTATTGGCTGCTTAATTGTAGTCGCAATCTCTTCTAGTATTGCAACTAGGTTTTCTCCCTTTTTTTCAGGTAGGTTACAAATTTCTACGTTGCAGCTGCGGGCTTGTTGTTCCAGGGTATCTATTTTATTATTAAGTTGACATACTTGTTTTTGACATCTAATTGTCTCAACCAACTTTTGCTCAAGAGTTACTACTCTACGATCTATTTCTTGAGTCTTCTTATTTAAATCTTCATAATTTTTACTAATAAACTCGATTGAGCACTTTATATCTTCAAAATCTTGCAGGAACTTTGATAGCTTTTCATCTTGTTTGGAGAACCATGATTCCATCATGGAAATGATTTTGCTTTGAAATGACTGCATCTCCTTCTGAATACTCGTTCCACCCTCTTGAATTTGTTTTGACGTTAATTTTCGCTGTGTTACGAACGTAGGAGTGGACTCCTTTTCGATAATAGATCTATCGACACTCATTTCGTCAGAAAGTCTTGCTTGAATAGATTGTTTATTTGAGTAAAAGTGCTATTCTATGCCGCTCACTGATTGAATCTGTTGCGTTCACTACTCTGTTTTAACTGACCGGTTCAGAGTTTACTTCACGCGGGCTGTTACGATTACAAGCGAGTCAACAAGGACCGAGACGTATAGTATAAAAAACGAGGCGTCCGGCTCGGGCCGGTGCGTACGATCGAATGGAAAATAATCTGTGTTGGAAAAAGTTGGAAAATAATCTGTGTCCAATTGTTAACATTTTCTTTTTATCTTCGATTCACGCATTAATCCAAACTTTAATTTTTGTTTTATTTATTTTTTGCTGTATAACAGTTAACAAGTCTGTATAACTGTATAAAACCAAATACACGCGGACGAAGTCGCGGGCAACAGCTAGTAATTTTTATAATTTATTGTAAACAATATAGTATATTTTTTATAGTAAATAAAATGGTTTCGAATCCACGTAGGATATAATCTGATAGACAACATAATTATATTCCGACTAAAAAGTTACTGTTTTTAATTCGAGGTAGTATGCCGTTTCTGTATTCAAAGTTTTGCTCAAAGCAATCAATTGAAACAAGCAGACATCCATATTTTCACATTGATAACATATTAACTATTATAGAAGGTTACATACAGAATGTAGAATTAATGTAGATTGTAACTATGTTTGAATGAATTGGAATTCTCCACATTCTCAAACATCCGCCTAGGAATAAATCGATTCTTGAATCTGAAACCCATATGGTATTGGTCCATTCGTAATGTACGGATTGCCTTGAATACAAATCGTGCTAAAAGTGCCAATGAAAATTGATGTCGTGAAAAAATAACAATTAGGGTTTGGTAAGTATATTTTTATTAATATAGATACAAAACAAATATTTAGATTGTTAGTGAAATTTAATAAAGTGTTATAATTACCACATTGTTATAAAAATACTGCCCTAATAAAAAGCTCAACGCGCACAATGGCGCATATTCGGCCAATGTAAATTAAAATAAATGGCTTTCGGAAAGACTCATTATCGAATACGTGCTTCGCCCCGACCTTCAAAGGAACATTATAATTATCAAACTTAAATATTACTTTAGTAAAAGTACATCCGTATAATTTTTTATTGACATGATATATATGTAAGTTCCTAAATGATGCACACTAACACTTAAAACTATTTATTATTTATTTTCCTTATTACTGTAGTTGTTTTTTTTCGAGTTAACGATTTCTAATAAATTTACAATTAGTAAAAGTAAGATCTAATAGAAAAATTACCTTGACTGGGACATAGCAGTCACTCTTTTGGAAATTGGACTACCATCCATTCAACGTTCAAACTTTCACTGATAAAATTGTAGCGATGACATCTTGAGCATTTGTAATTGCTTAAAACAACGTAACGTCGGAAATAATACTAGATTTAAAAATCTAAAAATCCCACGTTTTTCAGTAACCAAAAAGAATAAAATAACCCGGCGGGGCCAAGCGAGGGGCGCATCAAAAGTGGGGGCGCATATTACTTATGGAGATGTAATGAGATGTACGTTTTGAGTGGCGCCTCGCTTGGCCCCGCCGGGTTATTTTATTATTTTTTGGTTACTGAAAAACGTGGGATTTTTAGATTTTTAAATCTAGTATTATTATTTTATTATTTTTAATTTTCTTGCGTTATTATTATTTTATTCTTTTTAATTTATTAATTAATCACAGCAAACCATGAGTCGCTATGACTTTTTTCATATGAAAGTGAAATTTCGCAAAATTTGGCCTGAAAGTGGCCGTAGAAAGTTAAAAGTTGTTTTAGGATGCATTGTCATCGGGTTCTGACTTGGTCCAAAAATTTCAGCTCGCTAGGTGGCCGGGAAGTGCCTCAAAATTGAGTTGCAAGAATCCAACTGCACAGCCAGCCTGAGAACAACGTGGGAAAATGAATGTAAGTTTGCAATTTGATTAATTATTTGGGAAGAGGCTACTCTGTATCATAAAACCTCCGTTGTGGAAGAGAATCACTGGTTGGCAGATTGTATGTGGCGAGCACCGCCCTTTTTGAAGAATAAATATAACTTCAATATTGGCAGCCGAGCCCTACAACAACAGTATTTAAATTACTAAACTATGAAAATGACCGAAATAAACCATCTTGCCGTCCGAACATACTGATGTTTTAATGCCTAATTTTTAACAGCATATGCTGCGCAACTAAGTCTACCCGATAAGGCATTGATATGAGGATTCCATTGCAGCTTTGAGTCCAAAATATGGTCTAAAAACTTAGTGAGGAATTAAGTAAGTGTGTAAGAAGTGATGAAAGCATCTCAAAATCATCCAACAAACTGTTACTAAGAAATTTACGTGTTTGCCTTGTAAAACCTCTGTTATTGTACATAAATGATATATTTAATAAATAAACGGTTGATATCGCTAAGTAGAAATTCTCATTCAATGCCTACCTACATAGCTATTCAAATCATTATTGATTAATTATATGAATAATATTGCCGTTGTAGTCGCAAATCGTCACAAATCCTCGCACGTAACACTGATAAATTCAGTAACCTGCCAGGCGTAAAAAATCTAATAATATTATGATTTGAATAGGCTCTACGTCCAAGAAAATGAGTGAAAAGCAGTTGTTAAAAAAATAACAATCACTGAAATTGCACGTAGTATAACTTTCATTCACTCTATCATTAAAGTAATAGAGCTATTAAGTTAAACATAGACGGTTTGAGAACGAACCACCAGGCGTGCCAATAACTAAGATGCTTTAATAATTGCAAACGACTGGAAGCAATATGCTTAGGAATGATTAATAACGCTGCAGACGGAATGAAAAAATAATTATGCAGAACATATGATTTAACTAGTGATGGAAATATTTTTTTATAATAAACTAATTAAATAGCGACTTATTAAATTTGTTTTATTACGATAACTGCTGTCAAGTAAGTTTTATAATAACAATTTATAATAATGATAATAATAAACATTGAATATTTTATTCTTACGTTCTATAAAAGCTATATAGCTCAATATTGAAACAAGTGATCGAACCCATTTAGTCTAAAGTGACGGTTCAGTAATCATTTTCTTTCGTAGATTTAAAGTCTATTTTGTGTTGTCAATCAGCGTTTTACCAAAACGTTGAATTGAGGCAAAAGGCCTCAATTCAACTTTTGTAAGTTTTGCTTTGAAATCATTAAAAGTAGATGAGTTTTGGGATTAGATCTCGCTCGGCATTCTAATTAAACAAATTGTAAGACAGACCGGGCTGCATGTTAGATAGATCGAGGCGATACTTTCTCCTAAACTTTGAACGCTGATGAGTGGTAGTTCCAAGCTTGCAATTTTAATTTTGAATTAATTATGATTTTCTTGACCAAAGATGCACGAATTTTTTTATTAATATGGACCACAAACAAGTTTACAATATATAATCTAAATAAGTTGTAAAATATATTAATTGTCTATTGCAAACCCAACATCGCTGGTCACAAATTATTAATGCTACATTATGTTAGGGAGCATATAGCAGTTACATTAAATTTGCTAACTATGTTATATGACTAAAGGATCTGCTATCTATAAAAACAGTGGTTATTTATAGATCACAGATCCCTCAAAATCTCCATTAACATTTTTTTATAGCTACGAGCATTAGTAGCAAATAAATCTAATTGAACACATTTGATATGTTATATTCTGCGTGTTTAGGCATATTAAATAAATATTAATATATCTCCAGTCTGGAATTTACAAGGATGAAAGTTTACAGCGGAATTTTCGTGATGAAAGTTTTATTAAACTTGATGTATTTCTATTTTGAACCATCTTATGCCTACTAAGTAAAAAATCTACTTATATTAACGTGGTGTAATTTAGAAAGGCTATTATGTAAACGTGATTTTTCACTTAAGTATTTTAGGGCTATTTTATGTATAGTATAAATAAATTAAACTACGCCATTACTGCATAATGGAGGAATGACGCAAAAAAATGAACAACATTATTTCACTAGAAAAATGAGTTTTGTTTGATACGGAAGGTATCAAAGCGTCCGTGCGCACATTTTTCGTGTTGTTTTATAAACCTTTGAGAAATTACAACCATTTATGGTTGATACTTTTTTCTTTACCCCTCCTTAGACTGAATTGTGGTACACATTTATAATTTCGAATCACGTAAGAGGACTTTAATTTTTCGAGTATATAAAGTATTAAGAATTACTACCTAAGGTTTAAGCCACAACTCATGAACCTATCAAAAAGGCATAACAAAGAATTTAATATTTTATACAAGAGACTGTTAGAGTAGCCCGAATAGCGACAAACTAAAAGTTCGTGCTTTGTCTGCCACCCGAGAGATGGTAATTTGTTTTTAGTGAAATTGTTTAAAATTTATTGATCTAGTAATATACTGCTATTAAAACAATAAAAAAATTTCGTAGCAGTTTTTTGTATATCACTAGCTGGCCCGGTAACGCGTTGCTATGGTAACGTTAATTGATACAATGGACAGACAAACACACAAACAACAAATTTGTGTTCTTAGAGTATATACAAACTGGCCCTGTAACGCGTTGCTATAGTAACGCGTATGCAATGGAAAAAGAGCGGGAAAAGAGCGGACAGACAAACACACAAACAACAAATTTGTGTTCTTATAGTATATATTTACATTTACAACATTTTATTTTGTTAGTAGTTACATAAGAGATGGTGCTGTCGCTTCGGCTTAAGAAACACTAGAAATAACAGGTCCGTCTAGTTCTCGGTAGCTTATCAGGAAGAGCAATCGCTCAGATAGCGAGAGGCTACGAGTTCGAGTCTTATTTCACACCTGAGACAAGTTGATTTTTTAATGTTAATTTATTAAATAAAAAAGGTCTGTACTTCTTAATACGATTGTGTTATTGCTCGACGAACGTTTGGTGCAACGGTAGCGATCCTGCTTTTCACACCGACGGTCTTGGGTTCGAGTCCCAGACGGGGCAGAAAAATCTGATGAATACGAGCATTTGCACCTGAGTCATGAATATTTATAAATATTTCTAAGAATATTACATATCTATGCGTCACCCTAGTATCCATAACACAAGCTTTAAAGTGCTTAGTATGGGCTAGGCTAATTGGTGTAATTTTAGGAAATACTAGCTGACCCGGTAACGCGTTGCTATGGTAACGCGTATACAATGGGAAAAGAGCGGGAAAAAGAGCGGACAGACAAACAACAAATTTGTGTTCTTAGATTTTAGATTATTATGTCTATTATTATTTTTGCTAACGAAGTAGTACCCAGCTTTAAATTATTATTCAGCAACTTTAATATTAAGTAGCTCAGTCACCCCTAACTTTATATAAACTATCGCTAACAGGTACCTTCTTTCCTTCATCGTTTCTTTTAAGATAATAACTCTGAAGTATCTCCACACAAATTCATAAACGTCAAGTCTTAAAAAGTAAACATACTTTATTTACAAAAATGGGCTTGTAGGTAAATTGAAAAGAATTACACACTTAAGTAGAGGTGCCCTGGGACTTTATTAACTGATTAATTCAGTCTGCGAGGACATATTTTCGCAATTTCGTTTCCACGGAGGTTGGGTACATCAGTCCCATAAATTAGGAGCGATGGCGTCGACCTGCTGCGAGTTTTATTGTGATTTATGCATTCGATTATCGAACAAATGACTAGAACTGAACATTTGTTAGTAACGGCATCATTAAGTCAGGACGTTGTATTGTTTATTTTGTCCAAAACGGATTACAAGGGTAATTTATAAAATCTTACTTTGTACGGAATGTAACAACATAAAATGAATGGCATTTTACGTGGCAGTTCTTAATTTTTTTTATAAAGATAATAAACAATATCTCAGGCTTTGTCTGAATTCTCAATTAAGATGGCATATATTGCTAAGGCTATGGCGTAAGCTTGAGCCCTAGATACAGCGAGCCTTTACTGATGAATAACCTCTGTAAATCGGATCAATTTTGTACTAAGTCTGATTTTTTCCAAGACTGAATAACAGTAACCACCTTCTAATTCATAATGATGTTAAAATAATACTCCTACTCTAATGTCAAATGTGAGCTTTTGTTTCGATTATATATTGGATGACCTTGCATTAGTTATTAATTGAAGGGTCTACCAAGCTTTGCTTCAACTTGATTCAGTAGGGTTATAAATTTATATAACACCTTGTGACTGTGATTAGATGAATTTTCTGATGTATACATATAATATATATAAAGTTTTTATATTAAAACTTAACTGAAATGAATACTATTTATTTTAATACCTTTAGACTCCTTTTTGGAACCGGGTACGTGTACAACACGTATATGGGGTCTGTCAATATGTACAGGAATTCAGTATACTAAACAAATGCCGATAGTGTGAATTCAATGCCTAAGCAATGCCAACAGTGGAAAACTATACATTGGCTTAAGTACTGGGTAAGCTTAAGTATTCTATACATGTATAGATTGCAACATTTTCGTTATCTGGCCCAAGCTTTGAGCATGAGAAATTCTCTTCTAGCATTGGTTTTACTTTAGTGTTTGCTTGCATATACAAAATATTTTTATAATTTAATAGAGTATAAAGGTACTTCAATCTCTTCTTCCAAGTAAACTTAAGTGTCAAGGGCTCTTTATTAACGAAAGACGACCCTACTTACGCTACAATGTTCCATATAATGTACTGTAAGCAAGTATGTGGAGTAAAGTAGTTCCGCTAAAATAAAAATCGTGTGTTGTTTTTCTTTGTTTTTCTTTCTTTATTTTTGCACCAACACAACCAACAACGGTTTTATACATGTGAGCATAATTAAAAAACCGTTTGTTCGTAATTTGTTGCAGCAGTATTGTAACAGCAACGGTAGTTTGTGTAACGTGAAATTTAAATACCAAATAAGGGAATAAATTTAAAGTCTTCAACGGGATAACAACAGCATACTATTATGTATGTTAGGTAGCAGCCGTCCCATTATTTAATTAACTTTCTGAAGTTTCACATGGGTCTAATATACACATGAGTTTCGGCTACATTTTAATAGTCACAATAATACAATAAGACCGCTGTACTTAAATCAATACTTTAGGGAGGAATAGCACAGTCCACATCACGTCAAACTTTTAAACTTAACTTTGAGTAAGAAAAATACAGAACAGACGTAGCGTTTATGTGGGAGTCTTCTCAATCCACCCCAATGTTCGCGGAAAGATGGGAAAAATCGACTTCTAACTTGTTTATTTTTCACGAAAAAGCAGCCACATCCAAACAGTTCTTTCTCATTTTCATTTAACATGAATATGGAGAACAACATGGTTATTTGTTGTGGGAACTGATTTCATAACAATTTTACGCTAACGTTACCCTTGAACTCTGAATGAGAGGAAGAAATGTACCCTTTATTAAATTGTTCTCTGTACAATGTATTTTATGGTAGATTTACGAATCCGATGGTACAGCTTATTGTTCTTCATAAGTTCTTAATCAGCCTAAACTGAATAAATTATTAAAATTTGAGTAACTTATAAATTACTACACAATTGGCTAGAACTCTTAAAGTCGGAAATCATTATAACCTAAACAAGAAGACAATTTTTCGAACTCGAAGTGTGAGATAAAAGTGTGTTATCTCTCAAACTTTTCGATTCAACTGTTTGTAGTGTATGATAAAAACTAACCTAACCCAACATAACTGAAATCCGAACCTCGGATTATTTTTCCTGATAATAATTAGCGTTTTTCTTTTAACACTGTAATTATCTTTCCCAAATTTATCTTTTTCATTAGTTTGTTTGACTTTGGTGCTTCTGGAGTAAGTATTAAAAATTTCTACCTTAATGTGTAATGTTGGCTCCACCAGTCATTGCTACTTGATTTCCTCATTTTCCTCCATTCGTTATTGTAACCAAACTTTTCAATATTTATTTACACGGGGGTCATAGTAAAGTGAGTACAACAATTGAGCATAGTATGATTACTAAAATGAGGGATATTTTTATTTCGGTACATTATTAAGACTCACACTTTACTCGTATAATAAGTATGGCCTTATAACATATTTTTCTTATCTAATTTACACGAGCAGGAAAAGTTGCTTCAGTGCCTCTCTAACAAACAAATATTGGATACCCATATCACTGCCCTACTTGTCTACTTATACCTGCGTTCACCCGTCAAACTGTCTAACTCATAATACAGGTACGCCTCAGCAACTTTATTTATTACGTTCAGCGCAACTTTATTAATATAGCATAAGAGTAAATATTGCCTGACTGTTATAACGTCATTTATGTCGGTCAGCTGTCCAGAATATAGTATTGCGGGGGTGTTCTCTTGTCAAGGACTAGAAGGATGTATGACAAAATGACATTTAAAAGGAGACTAGAAAGGAGGTCAGTTAAATAGTAACTACATCACATACTAAAATTATTAATAATGACTTCGGCTTCGTAAGTCCTAAGTCGGGAAACCGTGTACAGAGAAGAAGTCGCAAGAACATCGCATAGACTGTTCTCTTTGTCGCTTTTATTAGATGTTACAATACATTATTGTAAATCATTTAAAAAACTTTACGAAATCGTGAAAGAAAAAATTGCTATTAGAATAAGCGGATTTCATACAGTTCTGTCACTAAAAGAAAAAAAAATAAAGCGTTTAACTCCACGCATTCTCGACTTTTAAATAATCACCGATATGGTAGTAATAACTTTTAGTAATAAGTTTACTATTAACAACAATTTCAAAACATTTAATGGATAGTTCAGCCTTTGTTTAAAAAAATTAAACCTGTATACAAAATTGAGCCCTGTTTTTTGAAGCCCGAAACTTGGAACAGCAAGTTCATTATTGTTTTTAATATGTATGAACATCGCCCTCTTTTATAAAAATGTCATAGTATTTCCGTACATCTATACTAATATTATAAAGAAGTAAAGTTTGTGTGTTTGTATAATTGTTAAATTGTAAGGGGTAATCTCGGGATCTACTGAACCGATTTTAAAAATTCTTTCACCAATAGAAAGGCACATTATTGCTGAGTGTCATAGGCTATATTGAATGCTGGAAAAAATTTTAAGAATTTTGTCCACCCTTGCGAAGCCGGGACGGATCGCTAGTACATAATATTTTCATAGATATTAAGAATACCTACTTTAAAATTGTTTGCAAAATTACAACTTCGGTAGACCAATATTTAATTGATGGTGTACAGAGATATTCATCGAATAATAAAAAGACATTAAAGTGTCCGAACATTAGAAGTCATTACACTGCGTAGCTGTGTACAATTTACATTATATTCTTTATGATACATCATATCATAAAGTTAATCCATTTTAATCAAATATCAATTATTGTTTATTTCACACTTCATTTAGCAAATTTTAAAAATAACATCCTTCTAAGTAGACAGACGAGTCTCGCGTTCGTACTTTCAATGGTAATCAAAATTTACTAAGAAACAAACACCCACTATTATACACAAATTATTGTTAAAAAAATAATTATATACAGACCTATATTTCCGAAAAATTAGTAACTTACGTAAATATGTACCTTTCTTGAAAAATACCATTTAATATGGTTATAAATAAAGATTTTCATTAATAACTAAGGTTGCTGATAATTAGTTTAAATAATTTGATTAAACAAAAATTTGAATTTTAAATTATTGTTATAACATATAATGGGAAATCATAAATCTATCCACACAAGAACATTCATGCTTGACAGACGGTTAGTGTAAAGGTATCCTGTCTCTGAGCTAAAATTTTTGGGTTAGAATTCTCGTAGATTCAGATAGGTATAGTAGGCTCATTTGTGTATTTTACCTAAATAAATTGATGGAAAATATCCAAATTTTGTATATTTTATTTCTGTAAGTACTAAGTGAATGTGTGATTTTTCCAATGGATAATTAGAATTTATAGAACTACATCAAATATATTTAAATGTCTGTCTCAAAAGTCAACACTTATATACACTATATAATTGTACCTATGAATACCACACAGTTAAAATTTATTTAATGCATAATTAATACAGCAAAATGTGTTTCACCATTTTTTATTATCGATTATGAAAATTGTAACTTCATATCAATCAATATCACGAACAGCTATTAAGCCCATCAATAAACGGTAGGTTGTTTATTTTTCAGGGCATTCATTAACTATACGAAAAAGTTAATAAAAAAATTACACATTAGTATCTATAAAAAAGTAAGATCTATTTCTTTAAAAACTTTAATAATAGTAGTGAAAATGCTAATAAATATAATCGAACATTTAAGGAATTTATTAAAGAATGAATAAATATAAATATCTGTATTATTGGTGCTTATTATGTACTATTTGCGAATTAATGATTAGGCCAAATTATTGTTAGCGATATCATTCTAGTATTTAGTAGTAGAGAATTTTTCGGCACTGGTTATTTGTTAATTTATTTAAACTTATTGTATAAATATAACTTATTAGTTGTGTAATGACTGTGTATTAATAAAACAGATATTACTTATCAATTGATATTGTTATTCTTAACTAAATACAAGGAAATAAATAATAAAATTTAATTTTAAAGAGGATGTCGACCAGCCATTTTTAACGAAAGAGAGGCACACAGGCACACTCTTCTCCACGACACACATTCAACCGAACTTTCCAATATAATTTACACCACTTTATCTAGAACACAGCACACAATTTACAATCATTATACATAAACAGTCGCCACACAATCTATTTTATTTTCTGTTTTTTTTTATTTATTCATTCATTAAATAAAAAAATGTTTATATTTCAATTTTATTCTAGCTCTGTTAAGGTAAACAACATGTATCTTTTGTAATTTTAGAAGAAGCGGGGTCCTCTAACACAGGTTTTATACTTAAAAGAGGACACCAGCTACTTGTTATGATATGTATTTAAAAGATACTGAATAAATATTTTTTCATTTTTATTTTCATAATACCAATTTAAGAAACAGTTCACACCACAACGAGCGACAGAAGATAACTACATTGTGACGGTGATGTAGTTGCACAAGTGGCTGTGATTTATACGATCACTTTGTTCTTTAATAATGATATATTTATGTCCCTGTTGTGGTATGGCTGAAGTACGTCTGAATGCACATTTTATTGTTAGTCACTCACAATTATTGTGTTAAAAACCGCACAAATTTAAAGCCATGTATTATTTTCCAAGAACAAAGGAGACTTTTACGAAGCACACAAACTTATCATGTTGAAAGAGTTAACGTTTTCTTTTTAGAATCCAAACATGAAACACGACACAGAAATAACCGCTAAATTGCAAGAAGTAAACGAATCTATTGCATGTTACATTGAACGTTGACCACATTAACTCCGAGTCATTAGCGTCTGCGAAACAACCCAAAGGCAATATTTATTCGAAGTTACGTCGCCCGTCATTTGCGTAATGGCTTAATTGGAAAGTTTCGTTGAGTCAGTCAATTTTCGTGCTCGGAGAGTGACGCGTACCGAGCGCTTTCTCGCGTGCCAATTGAGTTTCACGCCCTATAAAAATACCTCGATTTTTAAAAGCAAAACTAATTACGTCCGTGTATAACTAAAGCCTTTTGCAAAATAAGTTACTGTAATCACATGTGACGAGAATTTACTGAAATATAAATTCAAAACTACTACTGATGTTTCAACTTAATTACTCTGTTAAAAGCAACGATTTTGGAGCAAAGCTCAGATAAATTAAACGTGTACTTATAAAGATAAATTACTCTTATATTCGTTTCCTGTGTACAAAAGAACACATAAAGCAAACCCCAACTCCCCAACATCTTATATGCCATTTTTATATAGATCACATGCATAACATCTATACAAAACCACATTACCGTGCATATTCCCTGAATTCTGGTCGTGCTCGGCATAAAAACAGGTTCCTGATAATGAGTCAGCGGAGATCGAGTTAAGCAGGCGCGCACCGGCAAACTAAAGTTCTTAATTAATTAATATCGATCCTGAGTAAAGTTAGGTAATTAATAGAAACGTGGTCCCCAAAACTTAGATAACCCTTTGAGAAGTTCACGTATTAATCCAAGAGGAGACAATGAAAACTTCTCTTGAACAAAAGTTTCCTGGTTGTCTATAGAAAGGAGAGAAGTTGCAATCTAGTGTTAGCGTTAGCTTAGCGCACTTTATGCTTTTCAGAAATGAATATTTAACACCAATTTACTCCTCTCGTATAATCAAAATCACGTGTTCGAGCTAAATAAAAAAACATACATTAATAAGATGATAATGAAAAAAAACGACATGTTTTTATTCAATGTTAGCATTTACAATACGTATTCCAATTAGTACAAAGAGAATAAATTTTATTAACAACGTGATTACACTACGATCGTTTATAATAACTTTTCACGCGGAATCTACGAATTTGGAGGTAGCTCTCACGACACGTGCATTGAACATCAACAGCTAACCCTAAGATTCGTAAATCTGACATAGGAATTACAGCGACCTTGCCGAAAAGAAACCATGAGAAACTCCGCATGGGATAATTTTTGCTACGTTTAATTACGCATTACAATCTTGATTTAAGAATGCTTTTCTGTTTTCATTATATAACTAAGACTTGCTTTGATGGACATGATTTTTTATGTAAGGTTTTTTTAATCTTTATTTTATTTTAAAACATTATCAAAAATATAATTGTACTTTAGTTGCGATTACCTTACCAACGGCTACACTGGGTAAGGTTGATGGAAATGAAAATTGTTATTAAAATAGCAGACATGGAGAAGTTATTTGTAGAGAACGTGCTCCTGCCACTCTATTTCACTGTCAGCCGAGATTATTTCTCCTGTGAAACACCTACAGATTTACACAACACTGCATCGTTGGGTATTCATCAAACTCCGGAAAATTTTAAATTAGACGACTTTGGTTTAAAACTGAAAATACTGCTGTCTCGTTCATCGAATCCTTTAAAACAAAGCAGACAAATGGAGTGTGATAAATTGGGAAACAATTTCAGAAAATGGTTGTCGAACGAACTACAACGAGAACAATTATCCGATAGGACTGATTTTTTTTACCAATTTTGTTGTCAGCACTCGAAACGTTTTGTTACCTCAGTAAAGTTTAATCCAACAAAATCGTGACCAGTAACTAACATAGGAGATCAATTATGCTTTTGGAAACAAATTAGAACATTAGTTGATTTGTACAGACTGCAGATAACAAAAAATAATTTGCATGCAAAAGCTATATTGAATGTAAAAATGTGAATTTATTGAGCGCCATAAATAAATATTTCCTCTAAAACACTTAACTTTTTTTAGTAAAAAAAAAATATTTCCAATTTTAACCACTCTTGGTTAACTAAATGTCGTACTTATTATAATACTCAACTTTTTGTCATAATATTGATAGGCATAATTTGATAAAGTTAGATTGGTAATGGATGATAAGTTTCTAACCTAACCCTACTCGCAATATATGTATGTCATATACAGATTGCAGGTAACAACAACATTTAATGTAAATGTGTTAATTTATTGAGTGCCATAAATAAATATCTCCTCGCAAACACTTTACTTTTGTTAATAAAAAAATATATACAATTTCAACCACTCTTGAATATCGAAAGGCATAATTTGTTGGATGGCTGGTAATGGATAAAAGTAGTTAACCGAACCGAGTGATTTGCGAGCGCAAAGTATATCAATTTATAACCTTTGATTAATATGCGTATTGAAATTAAGCTTTTTAAAATTATGACTATCAGTATGTTCTTGCTCAACGCTTGTGTTACGAGTGTGCTACGTTCGTAGCACTTCGGCGAGGTTCGAACTCGCTTGGTTCAATACTGATACCTCGAACGATGAAGTTTTGACTGGCTTTTTTCACATGATAATCTATCTCTGATCATAAACAGCTATTGCGACGTGCAGAGTAACTATGTATTTAAGTTAGGTGTGGCTAATGTCCAAGTTTGTATGCAAATATATTTAAAAGTATACATTATTGTGAATAATTTATATTGTAAGATTGAAACGAAGCATTCGGTCTGCGCTGATGTTGTTAAGGAAACAATATTGCATTCTATATAAAATTCCTGGGAACGTTTCAGAACACTGAATATTTTAAACCGGGACAGTGTTATACGAAATATATTGCACAAAAAATTACAGGAGAGAAGAAAACGGATGTTAGGGGTTTTCTAATTCTTATGATATTTTTGTTTAACAAAATCTAAAACTATAATATGGGACCTTTTTCAAAGACAATTTTCTTTTCATTGTAGGATGATGGGATAATGTATCTTTGCACACAATATATCTGTAAGCTTAGCTACACTCAGAATAGCTTCACCATACAGACTTATTATACATAAAGTTTAGTCCACTAATATACATATAGGTGGACTGTTAAATCATTAACAGCCTTAATATAATTTATTCATTATATACATAGAGTCATCATGATCGGCCTATTTATGTCTCCACTGCTGGGACACAACCCTTTCCTATGGAGAAAAACATAGTAACAAGAGACGCCTACCACATTGACCCACTGTCGATCAGGGGGTGCTAACGACTGACGACGACGACGAGATGCAACTAGGAGCTAACCTAACATGTTTTTGAATCACAAAAACTTCCGAAATAATATTTTACCAGTCCTAGCGAAAATTAGTTAATATCCATGGATCATTCCACAGCAATATATCTAAATCATTTTCTTTTTATAAAAGACATTTCATTTATAGTCCAAAAAATAGACAATTTATCTGTGGCGAGATTTTGACATTTCGTGGTAGATTCATGATAAGCAACCCTTAGAAAAGTCACCAAAATATCTCACGTTAAATAATGTAATGTTAAGCATTTTCGTACTGTGTATGATATAAATTCTTTCGTTCTTTGTTCCGGCTGTAAGCCCCGAATTTACGGCGCGGCCCACGACGCTCAGGCGTCCTTAGCATTGTTCTCCACACAATCAAAACCAGTGTGTCAAAGTATGTAATCCCGGGCGTCTAGTTTAACGAAGCGTTGTGAAAACTTTTTGGACTTTATACACGTAAACAACAGTGATAAATGGTTGAGCAGAACGCTGCTTTAATACTCCGTAATATGATACCTTTTCGTTGGACAACCCATGTTATTACGTTTGCGCCCCTTGGTGGATTTCGAGCGTAATTTTTAGATAACCTCGTTAGTCATAGTAGGTCTTCGATTAATCCCCGACTGTGATTCAAATTTTGATACTGTCTTTTGTTACTTTCCATAATTTACAAAATACTGTTTCATTTTTGTCAGTGACTGTAGTAAAATTGTGTTATTGAAAACGCTTAGCGATAGCTTTATAAGAGAACAATGTTAAATATGGATTTTTTAACTTTTATGCTGCTAATACTTAACTATTAAATAAGTACGTAATAAGTTTCTTTGTAATATTTAATCTCTTAATTCTTTTATAATATAATGTAATTCTATACAAATAATACAAAATATTATTAATTTGAAACGTGTTTTTATAAAAAAATAATTATACTATTACAAATGAACGCTCCTTTTGGTCTTTTATAGAGATCTACAGGTACAGGCGATAACTTTTGGAAATTGGCATAAGCGCTATGACAGTCACTTCCAGATACGACCCATATTCGGACCAATTCTTACCAACCGACTTTTAACACCGATTTTCTGACCCACTCAACGCACACGTCCAAAATTTTGATGAGAAGAAGTCAACTTTCCGTTATGTCTATAGAACGATGCGCCGGCCGTTGGATTATTTTGCGCCATTATTAGTTGGTTCTAAAATATCATGTTCTATGGCGTATTTAAAAAAAATTAACAACTATAATGCTTGAACGACACAAAATATAACAAAACAATAAAATTAAGAAAACTTAAAATTATGTCTTCTTAAGGAAATATTAAACGTGTTTTTTTCTAAAAATAAATTTACTCACATATCCACGGTCTTATGAAAAATGAGTTTTCATAAATAGCTGTGTTTAACTGTTTTAATGAAGGAAAGGTACCTAGGTATAGGTGACAAATAGTGATAATTATAGTGCTATTGTAATTTTAAAGATTTTAATAATCTTTAATGGAGATCCTTGAGGGTCTAGTAGGAGGATAACAATATATCAAATTGTCTAATATATGTCGCTTGTCAAATAGGGGCTACAATAAACAAAAATTTACTTTATTCAAAAATTATTAAGTAACACTTAGACTCTGCTTGAAATGAAAATATTGACTTGCAATATTACAATATTGAAAATTCGAGTGGACATAACAGGTTTTACGACTTTTTCATCGTCGATTGATCAATTCTAATGAAGAAGTTGGCAAAATGGTAAAAAATGTACTGCGTGTCAGTTCTGTCACATATAATATACCTAACTTATTTAATTCTTACACTTTTACGCCTTACACACATTTTAAGAAAACACTAATACCGGAATAGACACATCTGTTCACAGTTTGAACACAACTCCCCATGGAAATACAAGGATTAAATATAAAAACACGCGATAAATCTGGGCCAAATGTTATTTAAATATACAATGTCATTGCCAAACACCGATGCTTGGAATGTCTGACATTTTTCAATTCCATTAACACGGAGCACAATGATGAAATTACGATTAAAGTTTCAAAGTATTTGAGGTATTTTATTATTGTCAAACATTCGAATTGTTTAAACTCGAAATTGTTTACCATAATCAAGCTGCTGATTTATTACACGACAATTCGTTTATTTCATTAATGTTATGCATATTATTTAAAATATTTGGATTGATTTCAATTCCCTAGATTTTAATCTAAATTCTTATCTAAAGTAACAATTAAATTTCGGACAATTACAATTTAGGCAAACATAAGAATCAACATCTATATATTTCTGGCATTTTAAATGAGCCAAAATTTTGCATATAGCGCAACATATATCATAATATCCATTATGATATATAATATATATTCTCCTCGTCTTGAATTTGAATTTGAGTCGCAACCTATTAAACAATACCGTTCTGGGCTATCTCCTTCATTATCACTTCTATGATCATCTTCTTGCAAGACTCTCCGTTACGCATGTCTGCTGATTTGCGTGTCACTTTATACTTTCGCTTGTATTTACCTGTTGCCTTTCTGTTTCTTTTTTCAATTTCTTTCCTTTTACTTTACTATTGTTCTTTTCTTTTCTTGCATTTTCTTCAGCTAGTGTATTCTCCTGGTCTTGGTTGAACACCTATCTTAAATAGTAACGCAGTTTATGTTTTACCAGTTTTAAACTTTTTAACAAAGCGAAAGAAAGACATATGAAATACGTCTAATTCCAAAGCCACTGACTTCAGCTTACGACCGTATTTGATAACAGCATCAGCGGCCCACTGCAAGAGGTCAATCGAAAACTTGCCCCATTGCGTTTTTCGTTTATAGATTCTCATCTTAAAAAGAAATTTTAATTTTATTATTTACGTGTTTCATTACGGGGTGCGTTGTTCCGCGGTACACTAGCCCCCAGCCAAAGGAACTTTGAACCCCAAATTCCATTTTTAAAATAACCTCTTATTATAAATGAATTGGTTATAAAAAGCCAACTAATTTACTACAATGAGATTTATCTATAATTATTATCCATAGTTTATCTAACTAATGAGCAAGACACACACAAACAGCTATTTTTTTAAATAGACCAAAAAGTTTAAGGACGATAAAATTTACTGATGTAATGGTTATTCACCCCGAATCGACTACCACGCTCACGCGCCGTTGCGGCTTCACTTGAATGGCTGCCACACTTCAAACTTATAGCTATATATTTTCTTTGCGAAGCTACTTGTTTCGGAATAACCTACTCCCGATCTCCCCAACAGGGCAACAAGATTATTCTTAGATTTACCATATGTGGCATACAGTTTCTAAGTAAATTTGAACATTGATGTTAAAAATACTAGGGATAAGGGTTAGTTTTTAAGAAGTGAAACACACCCTTACCCCTAGTGTAATTAAAAAGTGTTTTATTTATGTCAGTGAAACTCTATTTTGTATTCAATGAAAAAAGACAAAACAAGGAATGAATATTTCATTTTTACATCTCAGTTATTCATAAAGACGTTGAAAGCTTTATTGTTTTGAAATATGAAACCTTAAAATAGAAATGCCGAACACTATGAAAGTACTAGCACATTTAACACATTTAATTGCTACTTTCAGTGCCTCGTATCTATAGATATGTAAAAAACAAAAGTTATATATAATTCATAGTTATGTTTTATATCAATAATGTATCTCAATTGTCTATAACTAAACTAATAATAACTCAAGTTTACAAAATCAAAAGTTATTGGTTATATTAAAACTGTCACCAATAGAAACTAAACAAAATTGAGGGCAAGTTTCTTTTGGGCGAGATCTACCTTACCCCCAATTCAAATTGCTGTAACACAAAGCAGAATTATTACAAAAAGTACTTTAACCAGATGCCATAATTTATGTGATTGGTTGTCCCAAGCAAGCAAGGAACATATTTCAGCTATTACTCAGTAATTTGGATCAAGATTGCCTCCAGAATAGCGTAATATCGAGTTCGCTTCTCGCTATTGAGGTACTAATAGCACAAGCAATTTGGTATAATTAGAAATTCCTATTTGAATCAGCTATAACGATATGACACTATAACTGTATAGGTACCGAATGATTGCAATATATTCGAATTCTGTCGCCTTGGTTAATTAGTTTTAATTTACGGTTAATTTAGTTCAGCAGATTTATTCTCTAAGACATATAGTTCGCACCATCGAAGTGATGGTCGTAGTTTCTGTAGGTTTCTGTATAATGTCTGAAGTAAGTAAATTCCGAAGGTAAATTCAATAACATCGTGACATTTACAGGTTTGTATTCTTATGAAATGTATAAGCTGATATATAATCAAAGTATGATTATACAAAGTGAATACTTTATGTTATTTCCTAAACTATTTATTTATATTTTTATGATATATTGAATGCATTGTATTGCATGCATTTATAATGAAAATCAACTATTCTTGTAGATCTTAGAGGCGCGACAAGCGACTTATTTCAGACAGTATTGTGAATATTTGTAAATAGATGTCTCTTTGCCAAAGAGTCTTTAGTTAGATCATTAAACCCACATAACAGAGAATTTCCTCTGTTCTGTGGTTAAACCTAATCTACAAAGGATCCCGATATCTTCGCCTTGTTAAGTGAACTTATTTCCACAGCATTAAGAAAACTGAGATTCATAACAAAAATAATGATCTACTTTAGTTATTTTCTATTGTTTGTTGCTCTGTGGAGCGGCAGCTAATTAAGATATTATTTTAATTCTCTAAAAAGGAACTGTAATTACTTCTTAAAAAGATTTAAAGATGAAACAAAATCTTACTTTATTGTGTCATAACGTATGTGAGAAAATATTTTGTAGTTTGATTTCCATTACTTCAATAGAAGCCAAAATAAACTTACTGTTCCGCGCATGAAATACAAATAAAAACAAGAGGCTTATTTTCGGTAGATGGGAGAAGTATTTTTTTTTATTAGTATTTATTTAATCTATGCTTCTATCTCATAAAATAGAGAGATAATGTTTGTAAGTTTAGATAAAGGAGGTCTCAATTAATTAAATCTGTATATTCCCACTCAAATGAAATGACTTTTTAAAGACCTATTTTACAAATAAAGTCAACGAAACAATTGTCAAGTTTTTACGAAAGGTGCCTGATATTGTTTAATACTTTCTATAAAGAAGTTATTAAATCCATAATGCTCTATAAAGAAAAGTCTGCGACGACATATATAAATAATAAAATATGGCTAAAGATATATTAACAAAGCTGTCTCCACCCACGAACAGGTTTCAAACATGTCTCATAAATCTTGTTAGCTTGACAATTCTTACTATGACGACATCCGCCATAGATATGGAGTTTTAATGAAAATATAATTTAATTTTAAAAATATTGTAAAGATAACAGATTCAGAAACACTATTCAACTAAAAAAACAAGCTATTTTATAAGCACAGTAGTTTGTAAGACGCAAAAACAACCTTATAGCGCCGCCCTTTCCTCGCTCAATTTTATAGTAATAATTTTCTCAGAAAATTATCATAATAAATAAAACTATATAATACCACCTGACCCGGCCACGCGTTGCTGTGTTATAAATTGAAATAAAAACTATCCTATCTTTTAAGTTAGATCAAATAACTGATAGTTACGAAGTTTGATCAAAATCGGTTAAGTAGTTAAGGAGTCCATCGCGGACAAACAACGTGACACGTAATTTATACATATTAAGATAATAAAACCTTAATACTCAATTTCATACTTCTTGCTTCAAAACTGATAGGTTTTATATCAACGAGTTTTTCCTTCTATTTGGACTTCTAACTCTCACGTACATGACGTTCAATAAACGCAATTCAAATGCAAATAGATGAAAATTCATCTTTATGTCATCTTCATTTAGAGAGCATGCCCAATACCCATTAGTGGATCCTAAGAATTACAACCGAGACCAGCTTTGATTCGAGGAGATTTTAGGTCACCCATCTGATGACTGGCCATTTCGTGACTTTTGTAATCGCAGGCCGAAAGTACTAAGTACTCAGCCATCAAACTATCCAAAGCTTATTACAAATATAAGTACTTATAAGAAAGAACTTGAATTTATTTTTCCATTTTAATCAGTTCTTGTTATTACATAATACATAGCTTAAGCAACTAACTTTTTCTTTTGTTTCATTAGCATTGATATTTTAAACCTAATAGTTATAACAGAATTTGAATTCATAGCTAAGAATTGTATCGTAAGTAAAAAGTTTTCAACCTGGATCTTATATCCACGATCCAAGATTCACAAAGCCATTGACAGCAGTTATAAACTTGATCCGAGCTCAAATTAATGAGGAGATTAATTATTATTCCCTTATTATTAATAAGCATCCCACTGTTTCATGGCAGAGTTATTAAATTTACCAATATTGAGAGGGGTTGATATGAAACTCAAGTGCTGTGCATATTTACCCACGTAATTTATTATTAAAAGCTGTTCTGTTCATGTGTTCTGTTTTCAAAAGAATTTTAAAGGCGAAAATGACCCTAAATATCATAATTATTAAAACAGCAAGTAACCAATTAAATAATGTCAATGGTTACGAATCGCATTGCAATTATTTATGAAAACTGAATCGAATGTTGCCTCGGTCGTCTAATCCAATTCAAATGGCATTATTTGATGATGACCCTTCTAATACAATCACCTGCCGTTGGTAAAACGAATTTAACCCGATCGACTAACTTTGGGGGATTAAAAAAGAGTGGTCGTCTATCAACGCCTCTTACTAAAGAAAAAGTGCTCGCAGTCAAAATTTTGATTCAAAAAAACAGGCAAATTACGTGAAAAAAAATTTAGCATATAATGCAAATTGGATCGCGAAGCGTTGACAAGATACACGAGTGCCTTCACGTGAGAAGGATAGTTTTGCAGCTGGATGCCGCACAATCTCACCTAAGCTCAGAAGCAGGCCCGAGTGGAATGGTGCTATGACATGATTAATAAATTTAAAGCAGACTTGTCTCGGTTTATAACATTGTGACAGGTAACGAATCATTGATTTATCAAAACGATTCAGAAACAAAGCGTCAGCCGACAATTAGGCTGTTTCTAAATGAACCGATGCCTACCAAAGTGTAGAAATCGAAAAGTGCTTAGCGCCCAAAATGAACGCCTTCCTGTAGACACCGGTCAGGCTACTTACAGTCCTGATAACGACATGACACATGAAATTTTGTAGTGGTAAGGAACTCAAAGGCGAAGTCGTTAGCATGTTCAGCCTATTATTGGGAAGATTTCGAAGTGCCACATTATACCACAAGTGACAAAAAAAAAGTCGGTTTTTTTTTTTTTTTTTTTTTTTTTTTTTTTTTTTTTTTTTTTTGCCTGTAAAGTCGGTTTTACGGGCGAAGATTTTACGTGACAACGTCTTTTTCTCGGTAGAATATTTATTGATATGAATATAATTAAATTGCACAATACGCGCGGCAGACCGATCATAGTTGAGTGGGAGAGAGACGCAAGGCATTCGGCGGGCCTCTCTCTCGTTCGGTGACTCATCGTAACGTTACCGAGCGTTACACTTTTTCATAAGTGACTCCCAGCCGCAACCAATTTATAAGACGTTATCACGTCAAAATATGTGTAAAGTCACACGTCAAGGAGCTCGAGGATGTTTCTTTGGTTACCTTCAAATCCGAACCGGTCCTGCGTTCACTAAGCGTATTAGCAGTAACATAAATTCAACCAGAAAACTATTAATCAATTCCTATTTTTTAAATTGGAAACATTTGAAAACAAAAAAAAACAAAGCAGCCAGTATCATTCTTTTAAATATCGAAATACGAACTTTTGACGTGATAACGTCTTATAAATTGGTTGCGGCTGGGAGTCACTTATGAAAAAGTGTAACGCTCGGTAACGTTACGATGAGTCACCGAACGAGAGAGAGGCCCGCCGAATGCCTTGCGTCTCTCTCCCACTCAACTATGATCGGTCTGCCGCGCGCATTGTGCAATTTCATTATATTCATATCAATAAATATTCTACCGAGAAAAAGACGTTGTCACGTAAAATCTTCGCCCGTAAAACCGACTTTACAGGCAAAAAAAAAAAAAAAAAAAAAAAAAAAAAAAAAAAAAAATAAAAAAAAAAAAAAAAAAACCGACTTTTTTTTGGTTATTGATATACAGGGCGTCCCAAACTTATGGGACATGAAGGGGAAGTACCTTAAATATCGTAGATAGTGAAATTTGCTCAAAGAAGACTTTATGTTATTTTTAAAAGTTAGTAATTCTGCATTTATAGATTTTCTAAAAATTACTTGCTTCGTCTGGGAATCGAACCGACTTAAATGTCAAAAAAAATCACCCTACTTTTATGATGCCAATCGAAAGAATAGGTAAAAAATAATAACTATGCTTAAGTTACATGGTTTTTTAAAAGAAAGGAACAACGTGAAATTAATATTTTAATCAAATTAAAAACATACATGAAACTGCCGTAGTCAATTAGGTAGGTATTTTTTTGTAAATTAATGAATTAAATGCTCAAAATGTGATCCCTCTTGTCTTACGCAAATCTCCAATCTTTTAATGAGTCCGCTGCCTGTTGATTTTCTTATCATTTTATGGTGAACACTCGATGTGATATGGCACAATTCTGTTTGCAACTCGCCCACGTTCTCGTATCGCTTTTTGTATAGCATATCTTTCATGTATCCCCAAAAGAAGAAATCTAATGGTGTAAGGTCCGGGGATCTGGCCGGCCATCTAATCGGTCCATTTGTACCAATCCATGTAGGAAAACATTCATTTAGAAAATCTGCTGCTCTTCGACTATTATGAGCCGGAGCTCCATCTTGTTGGAAAATTAAGTTTTCTTGCTCCGCCGCGGAAAGATTTCTTATCTTATCCCTTAAAATTTGAAGTATTCCTAAATACTTTTCCGTGTTCAAGGTTCCTTGGTAAAAATGGATTAAGAAAACCCGGTTTTTTAAAAGTCCGCACCAACAGTTGAGTGAAAAACGCACTTGGTTATTCGTTTCAGTGACTCGTAGGGGATTTTCTTTAGACCAAATACGATTATTGTTGCGGTTATACATACCGTTATTGCTAAAGTTAGATTCGTCTGTCCAAATAATATTATCCAAAAAATTTGGATTTTCGAGCAAGCGTGCCTGGATATCAAGACAGAAATTTCTTCTCCTTTCTGTATCGCCCGGAAGTAATTTTTGAACCAATCGTCCTTCAACATAACTCTTAAAACCGTGTTTTTTTAATACACGGTGTATTTTGCTTTTCGAAACTCCAATTTCATATTCTCCTTCTCTCACCGATGCTTTCGGAAAAGCCGAAAAGTAAATTAAAATACCAAGTTCTTCGTCGTTGATCGTACGGTTTTCTTGCTGTGGTTCTCTTGGGCGTTTATCGAAACGTCCCAGAGTTTTCAAATTGTTCACAAGCCTTTTCAAAACTTTACGAGACGGTAATTGTCTATCAGGATATTTTACGCTATACCACCGCAAACTTCTAGAGATATCTTTATCATTCAAAAAATATGCTTCCATTAGATCAAAACTTACTTGATATGCCATGTTCGCAATAAATTAACACAATAACACTTGTGTAAGTGAATTAAGACTAAACAGATCAATATCCGAAAAATAAACGCTCGCACAGACTGTTCCATTTTCAAATTTAAGAACAACATTATTTTCGTTTTAAATTTGCCTTCAACGCTCGCACAGACTGTTCCATTTTCAAATTTTAGAACTACATTAATTTATTATTTTTAGCTATTCTTTCGATTGGCATCATAAAAGTAGGGTGATTTTTTTTTGACATTTAAGTTGGTTCGATTCCCAGACGAAGCAAGTAATTTTTAGAAAATCTATGAATGCAGAATTACTAACTTTTAAAAATAACATAAAGTCTTCTTTGAGCAAAATTCACTATCTACGATATTTAAGGTACTTCCCCTTCATGTCCCATAAGTTTGGGACGCCCTGTATACAATTTATTTTTATAGGTTTTGAAAACAAAAAAGACGGCATTCATGTAAACTATTTTCATATAACTTTTCGAACCGCGCTAGCATGCCAGTAATGGATTTGACACAACTTTAGTAGAACGTAGGTATTTTCTGAACCATTCCTGCACAAGTATGTATCAAATTACTTTTCGAACAGCTGAAGTATAAAAATGTTTTTCGATGCTGAGTCTTCTTATAAACATTATCATAAAACTAACCAAGCGTATGCACTTCCTTTTAGTCCGTGAATTTTTTGTCAAAGTTACGTTATTTTTACTGGACATTTATGATCACCCTGAATAAAAATGCGTTATTATTAACCTCTTTCAATAAAAATAATGTTTGCTTTTAACGTAGTTATTTAACAGTATCCATTTTGTAAATTATAGCAGCAATCCACAACTCTGCATACAGTTATCATCTTTAACGAAAGATTCAACTGTGCAAAGGGAATAATTAATACACTTGGGTACAGCGAACCTTATTATTAATCTATAAGGACCCCCTCCATAGCATCTGAAATGATGATTTATTAACAACAAACGTTGGCGATTTTGAGAATAATCGTTTTTAAACAGAATATCAGAAGATATAAGTAAAGATCTTTGATTTGATTACTGCTGCATGTCTAGCAAACGAAAAACCTTAGTAGTTTCCTTGAGTTCGAACAAAATAATACTCGTAGCATCACTCAACTAAGTCTACAGTAGATAAACTCAGCTCCGCTTGAATTTTTCCCTATCCTCCGATTGGTACTCTAATTGGTAGGATGAGCAGGAATTTTTTCTCATGCCACTGATTGAGTGTTTTTGGATAGAGGGGGGAAAATCTTTTCCTGCTATCTCGGAATGAGTAGAATAGGTCATTCTACATTAGTTGTAAATTAATTAATGAAATTAGGTGCTTAGCTTTTGTCATTACATTTAATTTTTATTATTCTGTGTTAAAGAAATATCGAAAAACTAACAAACACTAATTTTTAAGCTCAATTATAACTAAACTACTACATGAATATAATAATTATAATATTTTTAACATTCATACCAATTACTCCAAAGTAGGAAAGAATATATATTACACAAAGATATAAAGATTAATATTCATAGAAAATCCATGATACAAACAATACAAATAATACGATCCTGGGACTCGAACCTAGGTCCGTCGGTGCGAAAGGCAGGATCGCTGTCGACCAATCGGTCATCCATCACACATTATCGACAATTAAATTTGCAAAGAATACTACTGAACATAAGTGAATACAGTAATAGTTCTGTGTGTTTCTCTACCTAAATAAAAAACACTTTTGGCTCGCTGGAGCTCATCACATTGCTTGGTAATCACTGAAAAACTAAGAAAATTTGCATACAACTGAGTCTTAACTGCTTTATGTCACAACAACATTTGCAAGTATACAAGTATGTTCAAAGCCATAACTTGGGTTCGAGGCACTGTCTTTTTTAGTAAATTATATAAAAAATAATACATTTATCCATGTTTCGAAATTGGCAATATTTTAATAACTTACCAAAGATTTTAGAAGGCAACACATATAAATGATTCCTCAAAGAAAAAAACTTAACACTATAGATCTTTATTTTACATAATAATTATATTTTAATAATAAATGGAAGATGCATGGGAAGTACGAGTAGTTCAAAATTACATCTTCTTCAGTGAAGTCCCTTAACAGCTTCTGATGACAGAGTCATGAATTTATGGAAGTGCTCTACACTCCATAGATTTTGTGCCTAAAAACAGCATCACCATCATCACTCATCATTACATAGTCAAAATAAAGTGACCATAGTAAAAAATGTGAGTCAATATTTATTACGCCCTCAAGAGTTGTTTTTACGAAAGCCTTCACTTACAATGAGTTTTGTTTAAAGCACTGTTTATTCGAGAATAAATCTTTGTCCCCGAAGTTCTCCTAGTCATGTTCCCCCAAAGTGCTCATGAAAGTTTTGAGTGAAAAATAACTGTAATAATTTTCGTTGAATTGCAAACGTCTGCCCCGTTTCTGTAATTAGATCTTAGAGTGAACTCGAGTTTCCAGCGGTCGTTTTCTTAATCGCTTTGTTAGTTAGTTATGCCCCGATAAATGTTTCTAAATCCGCTCAACTATTTTAACGTGTAGTATTCAAAGAGGTTTGGTCTTTATAAGTCAATTTTCACAAACATACAAATTGTGTCTTAAGCTTCTTGATCTTTTTAAATGGTAAATTTGTTTAATTTTATACAATTTCTTATGTAACTTTGTGGGCAAAACACACTACAATGAGTAATCAAAAGTAATCAAACTTAAAAGCAAAAATTAACCGATATTTTTTTTCCGATAAATAACTTCTAGCTGTATACAAAGAATATGAGGAGTAGTGTCACATTAAACAATAGACTACTAAAGAAAGCTATTTGTTTCGAATGCCGAATAATTACAAGAATCATTGAAATCTAAATCCAAATAAAGATAATGTGAAATATGAATATTTTTGTTATTGTATAAGTCAATGTCTTTCAAATGTCAATGGATCATTAAAATATACAAAACTAACTTATACCCGTGGCTTCGCTCACATTAATGTAGAAAAGTTATTATATTAAACTTTCGGTCAGGCATATAAGAAAAATAAATAAAAATATTAATAAATATAAATAAATCAATGAGTTTAATGTTAGTCCGTTTTTCAGTATAATCCTTATATACACGGTCCTACTTTAAAGCTCAAAACTCAATTTGTCTTTAAATTATTTAAGTAAAGTCTTAAAATTGGAACCAGGAACTTAATTCTACTAGGACTCATAACTCGTAAGTAAGAAAAGAGTCGAGCCGTAAAGTTAGGACTAAAGGACTCAAGTCTTTTACAAGACTAAACTGTAAAAGTATAAATGGCAGCCTTATTTCTGGGACTGATTTCTTCCTGACAACCTTGGGATGTACAGAAAATAATATAAGACTGTTATAGGGTAGTTGGCGGTTTACAGTTGAATACATCGCTAACAACTGGGTGTGGTCATATTGGTCACGTCAATTATGGTTTATTATTAATTTTTATAGTTTGGCATCCAATGGATTATTTATTATAAGAAAAATAACCTTACTTATATTATAAATACGAAAGTGAGGTTTATTGATTGTTACAATTTCACGCCTTAACTAATCGACCGATTATCATGGAATTTTGCTTTTCTTTCATCCAGAAAAAGTTCCTAAAGGATAAAAATACAACTTTCAATCGGGAGTCTACATGAACACGAGCAATGCCGCGAGTTAAAGTTAGCTAGAAATAAATAAGTATTATCTGTGATAGCCCGTCCTTTTGCTTGACGGCACAACTCCTTACGTTTACATCTAATAAATGTTATATATTTAAAGTATCCAACAGCTTTTTCATTATTTTATTGTTATTCATATACTACTAATTATCTCGCCACGACAGCGAGAAGATATGGGTTCCACTCCTGCCTGGTACCTGAAACAAATTGAATTTTATCCAGTATTAATTTCTTTCGATATAAAAATCTAGCATTTAACTACTCAAATAAAAATATTCTGGAAGGATTTTTTTAATCACTATTTGAAAACTTATTCAAAATTCAAATACGAGAGCTATTCGGAAACTTGTACCCATTTATGCCGTGTGGAGCGCTGGCGAATAGTGTAGCCGCCAGACAAGTTTCAAGAGGGAGGTCACATGATCAGTATTTCATCAGTCTTGACTTACAGCAGACTTAAATTATCATCACTATTTTGCCAGACAGTGTGTGTTACATGATCAATCTGGTGTCAATAAATACCAAACTGATGGATCAAACTTATAAAATACTGAACATGTAACCTCTTACACGACAATCATATATAATTTATATGTGTGCAAAGGTACTTCACGTGTGTATGTGTAATGTATTGTTTATTATATACCAGTAGTGAATTTAGAGATGAGATTAAATTTCAACCATTCTAACCGAACTTTCAATCATCTACTTCATATTCAAGGCTTGTCTCGGTGAGACTACCCTTTGTTTACAAAACTAAAGGAGTTTTTGACAGGAAGGAAATTTGAAACTGATGCAGAACTGAAGAAAACCGTGACTACGTGTCTTAATATACTGGCGAAGAATGATATAAAGTTGATATTCAAAAACTCGTCACACGTTACGTCAGACAAGACTACGTAGAGAAGTAGTTTAAAATATGTTCCTTACAAATAATACCTTAATAATTGAAAATATATTTTAGTTTTATATGTATTTTCAAACGGGTACTACTTTACGGGTGGCTCTCGTAGTTTTTAATTGAATCAATGCAAACTGGTCTTTAGTATACTGGAATTACCAAAGTGCTACAAATATACTTATGTTTTTTGGTATCTATTTTGCTATTTAACGATTAGACTTGGATATAAAATTCACTTTTACGGTTCTGTAATAAACAGCTTTTAAAAGTGTCACTTAAAGAAGCTTGATAGGGAAGTGGTCAGGGAGCTCTGATGGGTGGCAGAAAAAATATTACCTCGAGCTCCTGCTTTAGAAAGAACGTGATGACGTTGGTTTTGACTGCATCTGCAGTTGTCAGTATTTTAACCGCGCGGTTGTACATATCAATTCTCCCTTCGATATTTTTCAGGTAAACCTTTGTCCCAGCAGAATATACATTAATAGGCGGTTGCTAATAAAATTAAATAAAGACCTTCTAAAGTTAAAGACTAAGTCCATAGTCATCGTCTGAAAACGGCTCCAGAAAAATGACTAGAACATCAAAATTAAAATAATAAAATATTGTATTGGTGTATGTCAATAAGTAGACGCGAAAGTGTAAGAACTTTCTTATATGTATAGCTAGTCTTTGCTTTTGTGTAAGTTAAGAAAACTTATATGTTTCTGTAGTAACTATTAGAATAAAATGAGCCCAGCCTTAGGGATTCAGGAATTGAAAAGATATATGTTTATTACCATTAAACATGAAACTTTATTATAAATATATTGTCAACGAACAGGAAAACAACGAAAGAAATGGGGTTTCTAAAGAAACCTTGCCAAAGGAACCCAAGCAAAATGTTCGTTAATTTGATATAATTATTCATTCAATCTCACCATAATATTTTCTTCCTCAAAAAATTAAAGGGATTCTTTTGTCTTAATAAGGGTGGGTATCTGCTATTTTTCTACAGAATAAAAAAAATACAATAACATTAAGGTTTAGTGTCATTACTTCCAACAGTACAATTGTTTTACTGTTTTATATTTTTACAATTGTTTTATTCGTTTTATAGTAATGGAAATAGAAAGTTAGTAAAAAATATGGTTTTTATAACATAAATAGAAGTGCATATATAGAGTAAATTACAATTAATTAAATAAACTTCATTTACAGACTTCCTGAAGAAGATGAATTCTAAAAAATATTTCAAAAAAGATAAGCGACATTAAAAACTTAATTTAAGTATTTTAATTTGCGAAAATCAGACGTTTATTAAAAAAGTCGTTTGTCAGATGTCGTCAGATGGAAATCTGCTAAAGTAAACGCAAACAGCAGCGCTCCATAAACAACACTGGCACTACACTATTCTCCACACTATGCCCTCTCTGCTTCTCTATGGAACTGACGTAACGCGCGTCTATTACCTCGTAATTCATCTAAGCCTTGTAAATGTTTTCAATTCAATTTATAAATAAACGGTGGTATTTATCTCATAAGTGTTTTATATAATAATATCAAAATCGCACCACACACACACCTACACCTACCGCAATAAATGATAATTAGATCACTTGATAGAATCGGTGCATTCTTGTACAAATAACATTACAAGATAATAAAACGTGAGTGACCACGTATTTCATACATTCATAGAAAACTTTTTACTATAGCAACCACCTGATTTATATTTAATCCATTACTCATATTTTCTTTGTTTCTATATTGAAATAGACTATTTGTTATGCTATACTGTACAAGTTTAGCTGCTTTCCGATTTTCCGGTGATTGACGGCACACATAATATTACTACGTACAGTCTTATAAATTCGATTTTACGGAGTACTACTATAGGTTGTATTAGTTACTTTTTTAAATTGACTTTGTACTAAAAACATTACACAGACATATCTTCATTATGACTTACCATAAAATAAAAGCTTAATATGCAACATCTGCATACTTTTAACTTAAAAAAATGACGTACTCAACTTATATTTTATAAGCTTATATTAGCTAATCTCCAAATGAATATTCTTATTTGTGTCTTTAAAAAATACATAAGAGTGATTTTGAATTAATATTGATAATTTCATCATTTCTTAAGCACCATTTGTAATCGCGCCATCTATAAAATTAAACTGTATCTAACTACCTTGACAATGTGAGAGACAAACAGGTTTCCATGAAGTTTCCTTTCCTTGGTCGCGTTATTTTTGTCCCTTTCATAGATGGCGCTGGCTAAGGATAAGGTTTGCTTTTCAAAGCAAATGGTTTAAAGCAGCGTATCTCTGTGCTTGAATTTGTTCGTGCTACACTTAACTACATAGGTAAGTAATATTAAGTTCTTACACTGCCGCGCCTATCACACGTTTAAATGAAATAACCATAATCGGATTAATGTTTATTCCCGACGTTTCGACTCCTTTACTGGAGCCGTAATCATATGATGAAAAATTTAATCGCGTTGTTAATGCGATAAAAGAGGTTTTATTTAAATAAGTCATATATTTTTGCATCAGAGATTTTACCATAAAAGAAAATCGAAAAAATGTTACATGTTATTTTCTTCTGGTATGGTTTTATCGGTTTAATGTAATTCTGTAGTAATTAAAAAAGTTAACAAAGGAATTCTTTCAGTTTTTATCGCTGACCTGACATACTTGTAGCAACTCGAACATTTCAAAGGTACAAGAAAATATAGAAAATAACACAAAAAAGACAATTATACCCCGTAAACGTAGGAAAATACAGTAGTTTAACAAATTATTAATTTTCTAACATTGACAGTAGCAAATGTTATAACATGATACATACAAAAGCTAATATAGCACAAGAACTTCACTGAAATTAAAACTAATGTAACGATTCTCAAAAAAAAACATTGAAGCAGAATTCAAAAGCACGAACCAAACGTACATTATGTTTGGAGAATGTTTGCCAGATCCTGCCTAAGGCTCACTCGACGATTTTCGTCAATCGCCAAGACAAAGGGAAGGGTGAATATTAAAGGGTGTAGCGACACTCCAGCGGTTTTCATCGGGCCAGACAGTGCACCGCTTTCAAACCATCCTTTTGAGATCCCGCGCAAGATTAGGCACCTTGTTCTTATGGTGTAACCTTAGAGGAACACTGAAAATCGACACCGCTGTGCTTTATCGATACACATTTATTTTTCTATCTTTTTCATTTGATCGGTAGTCAACTTTTCAGTATTGCAATCAGTCGTTCTTTTATTATTCAGTTGTTTACCTTTAAAATTGCAGATTTGCATGAATATGTTCGGAAAAGTTTCCTTTTCACACTTTTTTTTTATTTTCTTTGTAACTATTAACATGATCCTTTGTTAGAAAAAGTTATGCGTGCCTTAATAACGACTAATAGAGCACCTATTAGTCGTTATTAAGGCACGTATAGACAAAAATATCAAATCATTTCTTATAAAAAAACAAAAAAAGTCAACCATTACATATACATATATATTTTTTTTATATGGAGTAATGGCTTTTTTTGATACCTTTGATATTGATAAATAAATTTTATATAAATGGATTTTATTTCTAAAAAATTAGAATATAAGGAAATTGAAGTTACTATTTTAGGCTCCACTTTTCCTTACCTTTTCCGACACACTCTTATGCGAATTTAAATAACAATTTTATATCGACCAATTATTTGTAGGTTAATTACTTAGAGTTATCGATTTCTCAACGTGTGCCGATAATCTGAACTTCCCTATGTGTAGTTATTGCACGTCACCACTAGTGTACGGCGCGACACCCCGCCACTCGACTCCGCGATGATTCAGCATCCTCAATCCAAAAGCCTTTTGCGATTTCACTCTTTCATTCTCCACAATCGAGGCCTTGGTACCTCTCTCACGCAGTTTAGACACGTGAAATGACATTCCTAGTTTCTGCCCATTCACTGAACTCGATACTTACAGCACTCATTAAAAATATAAAGAATGAGAAACTGGAACGTTTCCATGATACATGTTAAAAAGTAATTTTCCATATTGAAGGGTGCTTTACTGCACTTTAAGACTCAATAATTAAATAAAATAGAGGAATGAAAACATTCAGGTGTAAATGAATTTGTTGAGATAAATTAATTGGTTACATGTGTTACCGAAGAAATTGCTTCATAGACGAGTTAGTTACATTAAAGACGAGTTGACGTATAAGAAAGTTTGCGTTTTCGTCCACATGATACTTATTCGAGAAAACATTATAAGTATGCCTATCGTGTCCAACAATGTCACTAAAGAAAGACGAATAGAGGGTGACAACAAAGCAAAAGTATAAAAACTACAACCCGATCACGGAAAAAACCTAAAACATACATAAGCACGTATAATCATGTTTTATTCCCGTAAGGGTTATGTATCCTCTAGACGGCGCAAAATTTTATTTTGACGCTCATAGCCTTTAGCCGTCATCTAATCAAGCATCGCTTCCAACAATGCCTCATTTGCCTAAATGAGCGTAGTAGTTT
Organism: Calamotropha paludella; assembly: GCA_927399485.1. Classification (NCBI taxonomy): domain Eukaryota; kingdom Metazoa; phylum Arthropoda; class Insecta; order Lepidoptera; family Crambidae; genus Calamotropha; species Calamotropha paludella. The sequence goes on along the minus strand of OV656815.1, from coordinate 10,497,533 downwards.
TCAAGCTAGGATGGAACATTCAAACAAATACACATACATAAATTATCGTTAACTTCATTTCCTCCGCCGTACTCGGATAATAAAGGTATTTAATCTCTCTCTAAGTCTTTCTTTAGACTTTTATTTAAGTATATTCGAGATTCACAACAAATTCTTCATAAAATTTGAACGCATAATTGTACTGAAAATATTTCTTGGATCCGTAAAAATCTTAATAAATTTCCACATCAATCAAAGCAAAGCGAGGCCAATGAAAAATGGCCAATGCTATTAAAAAATAAAGCACAATACTTGCCTGTAGGGTGCCCCCTCATCTTAGTTATATCAAAGCCCACAGTTCAAATATTTATAATCTTTGTTTATTAGGTTAGTAAAAATGTTCTTACTGTATTAAACCTTACCAGTCTTTTTTCGGCTACATTAAATGACTGACCGAGCTTAGTTTGGGCTAGGCTAATTAGTGTGAATGCAAGAATTATTGTGAAATATTATACGCATTTCTGCCAGATTTTTTCTTTTAAGAGTAATGAGAAGCTTTGCTATAGTTTTATCTAATACAGGTGAAAGAAATCAATCAGCGGCGAGTTCTTAAATTGATGCAAATCTGATTTTTATTGTATTTTCATTACTATTTTAGTATAAATAAGCACACCATCATAAGTACGAGTTTAAAATACTTTTTGCGAGTGTTTATTGTATAGTGTTTATATTTATGTAGCAATGGGCTCCCTGTATGTATAAAAACAGTTGTTTGTTTGATGCTCTGTTCGTTATGTTATTTGAGTGAAAATTTCCAACGTCCCAACGATGATGGTGGCCCTACTTACAAGCGACGTCACCGCTTCGCTAGACTCGTAATTACAACGTTTAACTTGCAGCAGTCATCACGATTTTGTTTCGTATTTCTGATTTCAGAGGTGCCTTAAGTGTGACCAAAGATAACGTAAGATTGATGATAAACCTTAACGGTTTTGACTTAATGGTTTTGGTGTTGAAATCGTATATTAATATTGGATAGCTAAAAATATATATTTTATTTTCTACTTTTTTGCCTTATTTTCGATTATTTCGTATCGAATATCAAATACAGCCTTGATAACAGAAAAAGCACATCTAACATTTGGAATTTTTTTTTGTTTTCGTCTTTTTTATCGGCTCCACTAGCGTAAGTTAAGTATATTGTAATAATAAAGTAAATTAATTCAGTTACGCTTGTGCATACTAATGTTACACAGGTAAAATATATTTATTTTCCATGGCCAAATATGAATATTTTAAGTAATTTGTGCCTGAGTTTCATGATATTCTAAAATTTGAACAACAAATTAGACTAAATAGTATTTTTCTTACTTGTGCCTATGACGGCCGCTAGGTGCAACGGTAGCGATCCTACCTTCTGCGCTAAAGGTACCGGGTTCGAATCTCGGTAGGGGCATATATTTGTGTGATGGACATAAATATTCGTTCCCGAGACATGTCCGTTGATATACTTATTCATGTATTCTATACAATATTTTGTATCCATACTACAAGCTCAGCTTAGCAATTCTTGTGAATTGTCCAGATTTTTTTTGCTTATGGACGGCAGCGTAACTAGTATTTCATTAACTTTATACGAATTGTATAGTCCACTCCTAATTAAGAGTAATCATATATGCAATATACCTTATTATATTATATACCTTATTACATTGTTAATCAAAGACTGTTTATTTTTAATGGTTATGAGCATTTGATCTAATCAGGCGTGCACAGCCATTAAAAAGTAAAGTATGTCGCTTACTTTTGCAAAATATGCAAAATGCACGCAAATAAGTTGTGTTAAGGAGTTTAGTTGTCATACACGCATAATACATTAATTAGATAGGTAAAGCAATAGATATCGTAGAGGTAAATGGCTAGTTTACCAGCCACCAAAGTACTGCGTTCATTGAAGACCGATGTAAATATCAAATAACTCAATAGCTTACCTAAAAAGCTTTCATTCCATTTTTACAAGCTTTTATTTACTTTCACCTGTCCCGGTGTCTGCAATGAAATCTTGCAAGTTATTGACCCACTTCCTGATTACCGATCTTCCTGAAATTAAGCATGCGTATGTATATCGCGTGCTAATGTAATATTATCATGATATGGCGCTATATCTGATGCTGGAGCTGATCATAGGAAGGTGGTAATAGAAACTTCGCAATAATACGACACAACCCCGTCGAGTTTGGCCTTTTTAACTTTTTGGTTCGTTTATTAACAAGTAACAATAAAAGCTTGATTTTTAATTTTTTTAAACTTATCTCTTGTAAAATTCTTTCCATAGTCATCGCGTGGTGCATTTACAACCATTCGTGTGTACACTCAAAAAGTTTTGAGAATCTGAAAAACCAACTTATATGAAAAAATATTTCTAATTAATGTTTTTAACGAACTCTCCATCTAGATTGATGGAGAGTTCGTTAAAAACATTAATACAAAGTTTCGTGCATGTGAACCAATTTTTGAACGTTATAACACTGTTAGCATCTTTCGGCGATAACAACTATACCCCTTTCAGTGATTTTTAAGTAATAAAAAGAAGTCACACGGTGCTAAATCAAGACACAACTCCACTCCACTAGTATTTTGGAAATCGGAAACAGCGACGGTACCACAACGTCCGGCCGAGCCAATATAAAAAAATTCATTCTATACAATGACCCGGCTGGGAATCGAAACTTGGACCTCGGATTTTCATGGTGATGAAGACCGGTATTCAAGCCACTCGACCACGGAGATCTTCAAATTAAGTAAGGAGAGTGACCCACATCTTTAACCGTTGTTGTGTCGAAGTCCCTCGTTTGTTCGTTCCGAAGCAGTAATCCGCGCAGCTCGCTCGCTTGTTGCTCGTTGCAATGAAAATTTCTGGCAGACATTTCGCAGTATACTACCCGACAATAATGCTTGATCTTAAAATAGAAAGTAAAGGAACTACCGATTTAAATTTTTCCCGAGCTTCTCGATCGCTTAACTTTGATAGGCGTTGCTTAGATTTGAAACAGCTAACAGTCGACTGACGTTTTGTTTCTGATTCGTATTGTTAATGCCAGGAATCGTCACCTGTCACGATGTCATAAACGCGCTGCGACGAGTCTGCTTCAAAATTATTAATCATGTCACGGCACCATTCCATATTTGCTTATTTATGAGCTTCGGTGATGTAGGCGCCCAGCTCGTGTAGAATCTTATGAACGCTTCGCGATCCAATTAGCAATACCTTTATGCAAAATTTCTTCTTATGTAATTCGCCTGTATTATTGAATTTTTTTTTTTATTGCTACCATGTTTTCTTCGGTAACAGACGTAACAGCATGACCAGTCATTCATCATCCCCCTAAGTTACGCGACCGCGCTTGAATTCGTCCATAAATGTCATTAAATGTCATTTAGACTCGATAATTTTAAATTGCCGATTTAATTAAAAAAATTGAAATTCAAAAAATGTTGATCGGCCAGGGTCTCATACTAAACATTTTCTTCTGCAAAACTTTCTGAGTAGCCTGGTTTTAAAATTTAAACAATGAAAAATTAAATCGAGTCTTCTTAAAATATTGACACGCTACGACTAAGATTCGATGTGTTACTTATTTTTATAATAATGCTTTTATCCTAAGCAAACATATGAATTATAAAAGAATAAAGCACATAACTGATTAGGTCTTAACTGCATATATATGCAGCAATATCTTCCACAAATTTTGAAAATATACAGAAAATATATAAGCAATTGTATGTACTATATTTCCTTATTCTTGAAAATGCCGAATGATTTGTAAATTGTCTCACGTAGTTATTTAACTCATTTATGACCGTTATGCAACCTTTATAACGACTACGAGTAGCTATCCTGTGCGCGAACATATCCCCAGGTGCTGAGGTGAAACCTTATAAATTATGTACCGCCACATCAAAGAGGTGCAGAACTGTGCCAATCTATTTCCCTTTGGCATACATTTGAATTCCACTACCTTTAACGATAAGCAAATTGGTAGGAATTTACACAGTTTAATTTTAAATGTAACATTATTCTAACCTATCTACTTTTAAATTGCCTGGAGCTGTATTATGTATTACCAATATCTTTAATATATCATTGATGCTCACGAAGAATTACATGGGATGTTTTTTACCAAGTGTTTGCGTTTGTCACCATCTAAGCCGAAACAAGTCGGAAGTAGAGGATTTTGCTATAATCTCTTTGCTAGGCATGCGACTTCGACCATAATTCGAAAAATTCTGCAGTCCATTTTGTGGTCTATAGCCTATTAGATATTATTAATTTTGGTTGTAAAAAAGTGGGTATAAATATTCATCTAACCTATTAAACTTTGCATCTATCCTAATATTATAAATTTGACGGTTTATCTGTTTGTTTGTTTGCAGCAAATAGGCTCTGAAACTACAGGACCGATTTAAAAAAATTCTTATCGTATGAAAACTTTGTTTGTTCTCTTACCTATTCAAGGCTCCGAAACTACGAAACCGATTTGAAAATTCTTTCACATATAGAATTCTACATTATCTTTATAATATAGGCGATAGAATATTTTCAGAAGTTAGGGATACGTATGAAAACTTTGAAAATGTAACCCAACGTGTGAAAAAAACCAAAAAATAAACTTATACCCCGTACGCTGCGGAAATAATTGATAACAGAGGAATGGGATGTACTACTGTTTTATAGAGGACATCAATATTTACAAAAAAGTCCAGAATACTATATGTCGAACTATTCCTACTTTTTTATGTGAATTTAAGCTATAGCAACGCCTGTACAAACTAAGACACATTATTCGTACCTGGGTATTATTCCTTATCCAAATAAATATTTCCTACATTCACACCAATTAGTCTAGCCCAAAGTAAGCACTATAAGGCTTGTGTTATGGATACTAGGGTAACGGATAGACATACATATATGATACATAGATATGTAATATTCATAGAAATATATATAAACACCCATGACTCAGGTACAAATGTTCGTATTCATCATAAAAACATCTGCCCCTACCGGGATTCGAACCCAGGACCGTCGGTGCGAAAGGCAGGATCGCTACCGTTGCACCAAACGGTCGTCGTGAATATGAAATAAATGACTTCATATTCAAGGCTATATCAGTACCTGTAAATTACTTTTTAAATTATACCATTCCCAAGTTCCATACCATTCAAAAGTTATTATGGGTGTAATAATTATCAAAACCACCAATTATATTAACCATGTAACTTAAGTAACATTTTCTCTTTTTTCAATCTTTGTTAATTCAGCAACCGTCCGTCGTGATATCTCTCTCGATGTTCCATTTCGCAGTGCCAATTTCAAAAAATAAAATGCCACGCCACAGATCTCTTAAAGGATGAAAAAACTGCTCATTCTACTTTTAAACTTCTAGTATCCGTAAATCTTGAGCAACAATCTACATGTTCCATCCGCAGAAATGGGTCTCTTGTTAAATTACTACAATACGCATTATTGATTATGTGGGGTGAATTCACCATGAGTCATAAAGCACATATAAAGGCCGTGGACAGAACCTTAAAAGATCTTAGAAACTCCTCTGCTCTCGTACTTTTGTATTTGCTGGAGATTTCCGTCAGACTCTTCCTGTCATTGACAGAGGTACGCGAGCAGATGTTATTAAAGCATGCTTGAAATTGTCTCCCCTATGAGCTTCGATTGAAAATTTCGCGGAGGAATATGAGAGTTCATCTTCATAGAATCATAGATAAAGATTTCCCACAACAACTGCTTAAACTTGGGGAAGGAAAATTTGAGCAGAAATTGTGACATCCTTCTGGATGAGTCTCTAGGCAAAATGTTACATTTAAAAAAATATATAAATTCAGTTTACCCTGACATCGAGAAATTCTACGAAAAGAACTTTGTTGTGTTCGTGGACAATAGTGTCACCAAGGAATGATACTATGAACGAAATAAACAATCTTATTATTTAAATCGTCTCCAGCTAATTAAAAAATTTACAAATCGATCGACACTGTTTCTATATATCGAATGCACAGTCTATTATTCACAGGAATTTTTAAATTCACTAAACTCTTCTGAATTGCAGGGTTTGCAACCACACGATTTGAGGTCAACAATCGGAATTCCAATCACTCTTTTGAGAAATTTAAATCCCTCGAGTATGTCAATGGGATAAGGCTGCTAATTAAGGTATTTATTTATTTATTTATTATTAAAGTGAGCAAACAGCTACTTTAACATAATTTACAACTAACAGTGACAATGCATTAGCCAACACAGTTTCCGTTATAGTTTTAGCAGACATGCAACAGTAGTACCTTATCAACTAGTAATTAAATAGGTTAACATTTTTGGATACTGGTTTATAAGACTTTATCAATGAAATAATTAATAACGACACTTCAAAATTTGCTGCAACAAAAACTTCCGATTGAAATGCACACAACATAAAATAATATACTCTATAGTTAAATAGATCCCATTAAAATCTTAATCTTTTTCTTAAAAGATGTGGAATTTTCAAAAAATATGACAACCCTCTTTTTACTATTATGGTTTCTGCATACGCGAACCAGAAATCTATTTTTGGCGTAATTCGTTTTACAACATAGAACTACAAAAAGTTTAGGTTTACGTAAGTAATTTTTTGAACAATTTAGTGAGATACGGCATAATAAGTAAGGAGAATAAACCTGGTGATTTAGGACTTTATAAAGGAATATCTGATCACGTATTGTTCTACGGTAGTCCAAAGGTTTCAAACAGATTACAAAGGTGTTCTTAAATTTATACTTAAGTCTTTTTATAAATTTATTCTGTATACGTTGAAGTGCATTTATATGTGTTTTATACTGTGGATTCCATACTACAGATACGTATTCAAGCGACGTTATTGAAGGACAATTTAATTGCAGCCACCATTATCCCCGACCCAGCAGCTGGTCAACTAGCTCATATGCCGAGGATACCTATGATCCCAAGTGTTCTGCCAATTTCATTTAAATGGCTTCAATTTTCGGTAAAAACATCTTTTGCGTTCACTATTAACAAGTCCCAGGGCCAAACCCTCGAATTAGGGATCGACCTACGAAAATAATGTTTTACTCCGCGGGGGACGGAGCTGCGGAGCGCCCCGTGAAACCCTGAGCGCTCCGCATCGCCTGGAGACCAGTGCAAAGCGGTTGCAGGTCTCCCAAACCTGGCATCCGCTGGGCTACACGGTTGGTGATGGAGGAATAACCTTCCCCACGTCCAAAAATCCTGGGACCTTTGCGCCTGCGGGAGTCCTCCAGCAAAAAAGTTTCCAGGGGGCTCCCAGTCAGCAGCCATATGTACTAGTGCTCCGCACCTGCAGCACAGGCCGCTCCTGTCCTCCCTCGCCGGGCACTTGGGTTTCGAGTGCCCGACTCCCATGCACCCGTAGCATCGCAGAGGTCGGGCGGCAAGTACCCTGAGCTCTGCCACGCTCCAACCTATGTGGAACTCCTCTTCGCTGTCCCTTAGGAATTTGGCAGAATCGGCAGTCTCATCAACATATTCCCAAAGCCGCTTGGAGCGCGTCTGATTGGTTGCGCCTCGGTAGCGCTCCCGGCGCATTTTGCCTTGGCCACCACCACCTTGATCACTTCCTGCATGTCGACGGAGTCGTCCAGGCCTGAGATCCATACGTCCACCATTCCTACCTCAGAAAGGGACACCACCGTCCTGGCCCTCTTGATAATGTGGGCATACGTCTTATTATACTCTTCGACTTCTGGCCGGATCGTGATTTTCGCGGCCACCTCCTCTCTGAGTTTTCGGACCGCCTCTCTTAAACGTCCGTTGTCCTCTTCGAAGTTGCTGAACAAAGCCACTTGCTCCCAGCCCATTTCTCCTTGTTCTTCTAGAGTCCCTGGATAGTGCAGTGGCCTCGATTTCAGCCTTCAACTGCTCATACGTTTCTCGAGCCTTTGCACGGTATCGCTTCAGTACCTCCACCTGCTCTTCGCTAATCTGGCGGATATTAGCGGCGGACGAGTCATCGTCTGTCTCGTCCTAGTCTTCGTCGTTTTCCGGCCTGCTTACAATCGGGAACCTTAGCGTCCGCGTCTTCACAGCTGGTTATGTGCAGGGCTTATGCTCCTCTTCCGTTAGCTCTAACCTTTCGGGATAACTTGGTAGTTTTCGCCGACGATCCTTGCTCGAAGTCCCTTCTAGACTGCTCCGTTGTCTCCGTCAACATCCTCTCGCAACTGTTTTTGGTCGGACACAGTGCTTCGTCCTTCTCCTTAATGCATACTTTTTTGTTTTTGCTTTTATTATTTTTACTATTCTTCATACTGGACCCACGAGTGTGGATGATCTAACGATCGACCCAGGCAGTGATCCCACGATACCTGGGCAACCCTACTACACCTCGGGGGACAGGAGGTACTCGGGGGGGTCGCTCGCGGCTTGATGTGCTCCATCAACCACCCGCGCACTGGCGCACGACACCAGTGCCGTTACTCCAGTGTCATTATTATTTTTTTTTGCGCCTCCGCCTCCGGAGGCAACCTCCGGACTCGGAGGATGGAGGTAGTGAATCCTCTATGGATACTCCGGCCCGGCTTCGAAGTTATGTCAGACTCGTACTGACTAAACACCACCTGAGATTGGCTTGTACCCGGGAACGATCAGAAGCCTTCTTCTGAGGCGGCGCAAGCCAGTGCCGCGCCTTCAAGGATTTTTTATAGTGGTTGTCTCCACGCAGCCCACACCGAAGTGGCATCCCCCACTCCCTGCACCACGTACAGGGTTGCGGGTTAGCCGGAGCTGGTCGTGGGACCAGACACAGCCCCGACTTGCTTGCTGCCGCGAGCTCGGCCCGAAGGTAGCAGCCCTCCGCCCTGCACTACGTGCAGGGTAACGAGCATAACCCATAAAATATAACATAAAATATTAATATGCCTGAATGATAACATAAAAGAATAATGGCCCTGGCAAAGCTAGGAGAAGTTCAAGATTGAAAATGTTTTGTCACCCATCTAACAGCCAGCTAAAAGTTGCCTGCAGTTTATAATTGGATCCATACATCTGAAAGAACTCAAACAATATGAGACAAAGATCTATTTATAACACGCATTATGATGTACACTCAAAACAAATTGAAAAAGTCCATGTAGCATCTGTGATTTCAACATCAGCTTGCTAAAAATCTGACTGACGAACGGCTATATCACTTTTACATGTACAAATTACAAATCGACTATCATATGTTATTCTCCAAATTCTCTGCCTATTCTTCATTCTCTCTAAGTGTTTCAAATTAATCTAGGGTTGAATTGGGATTGTATAGTTGTCTGAACCACTTAAATTAAACGTATAACAATTTCGTGACCTTGTATGGTGGACATAGACATTTTTACTAATAGTATCCATTCATTTAATTATGTTAAATAAATAAATAAATAGATTTATTATTCAGTAAACTTTTTGATTGATTAATGACATGTATCTCGTTTTGTTATTATAATTTAATTCATTATTTTACAAATGTTGTTGTTGTTTTGAATTCCTGATACACTTGCTAACAGTTTTAATCTCCATTTGTATTTTTTTCACAAAATCGTTAAGTCTCATACTAAACAGAGCTTACACTAAACTTACGAACATAAGGTATTGAAAACATAAATAAAAACATAGAGACCACCATAATTTGGGGACAAATGCTTATGCTCGACGCACAAACATATGCCCCTACCATTTCGAACCCCAGAACCTTTGGCGCAGAAGTTAGGCTCGCTATCATTGTTATAAACGGCTGTCTTATATTCGTGTCCCTGTGGCCAATTCAACAGGGTTTGTACGACGAAAAAAATGCGCGACGTAAAACTTGGCACGATAATTTTTGTAAGTGCACCAGAGCTATTCTGTAAATGAATGCTGAAATAGTCACCAAAGTAATTGTTAGATTTAGATAGTTAAATGCGTACTTTATAGGGTAGTTAATATGGCTATGGTTTTACACATCCTTTACAAAAAGTACATCAGTTTCGAGTTCTCTCACCGGGAAATGTGACTATGAATGGATGCGAACATACATAGAATCTCCGTTTGTTATATAGAGCACATTCTAATTTGGAGGACGAAAAGTCACAGTGGAAAACATTCACTATTGAAGCGCACCGTCGCATTCTGTTCAGCTGCGATTCACAGACAAAGAGCAGTCGGAAGTCGCGTTCTTTTCAAATATTCCTTTATGGCGCGATACACATTGGGCGCAAAAAATACCAACAAACGCCGTTCAGCTGATCAATTTTGCTGAAATAATCATAATTTATAAAATAAAAAGTATCAAAGTATATCCGTTTTGTAGCGAATTACAAGCATTCCACGTCCGGAAAGCTAGTAGACCCGATGGGTTTCCAATTTTTGTAATAAAAAAATCCATTAACCCCAGAAGCCCAGTAGTCTAACCGACTTTCTTCAGTTACCTCTGTCGAACAATGAAGCTGGAATTAATTCCAAAACACTTCCAGGCGATAGTTTAATTAGCAGCAAAGTTCGTAACAACTAATAGAATTCTTTAAGTCTTAGCTCTACCTGGAGGGATATTTATTATATGTAGAGACAAAAGCTGTGCCTTTATCCGACCAAATTTCTGACAGTAACGCAACGAAACGTTGCAAGCTCATTAAAACGTCATCTGCGGACAAACTGCATACTATTTCTTAGTGTACTGCTTGCACGACTAGACGCGTGTATAATGCAATACATCGTTTTCCCTCCGGCTGCCGATGGTCACTTGAAGGGTCCGAAATAATTTTGGCCTACGAAACTGAACTGTATTCAGTAGCTGTTTGGATTTTTGGAGCAGAAGCATTTGGGAGGCTGCCGAACGGAGGTTTCCAAATATCACTTATCTTATCTTGCAGAATGGAGTAATATACAGATGTTATAGCACTACGAACATTAGTCACCTAGTATAACTGATGTATCTCGTTCACTACCATTTTAGTTTTATCACGAATAGCTTTCTCGTAGTGAAAGAATATGAGAAGACGTGCGAAAAAGCTTGGAGCGACCAAACGACCCGTTGATCGTTTGAAAACTTGGCCGACATCAGAAGTATTATCTGTCCTCCTATTTAATCTCGCTTATTGATGCTCATCAAGTACTGTAGATAAATTACGCAGACGCCACTTCTGACGAAAGGGGTACTACATACAAAGGTACGAATTTCTTTAAGGACCCACTCCAGCTGACTTTTTGCAAAACCTGTATTACAGCTATGCTTACATCTTCAGCAATACGGTCTTTCTGATAATGTATATTTTTAAAAGCGTAACAAACTTGGGAGCTGTACCTGTGACTCTTAATAATATCAAATATGAACTTACTTTATATGGATTAACAACTAATTTTATCCAGAGATTAAATTAACGAACTTAATTGAACAAATCCTTTTTGGTGATTTTATTTACTGAAAGTGATATCTAGATATCAGTAGCAGTTACAAGTTACAGCTAGTATTTGTATTAATGGTCATATCTAATAGTTAAGATGATGGCCACTCCGACTGTAAAGCAGTTGAAAACAAAGGTCCCACTATCAACAAAAAGTATACGCATCGCTGAGCAGCCAACCGAGTACATTCAGGAAATCAAACCAAAATATCTATGTGAATAAAAAATGAATAAAGCAATGCATGCTGAAGTGAAAGTTGCAATGCTAAACAAGATATGGATATCGGTTTTAAAGGAGTGAATTTTTTGAAGTTTATTCCTTAAAAATTGTTTTTATATAAAGCGCCCGGTATGAAAAAAATGAAGAGTAAAACTTTTTACTTTAGTTTGCAACCTATCGTGCGCATCTTTCACTTTTATTTTGAAGTTTTGTTTTCTTATTTGCTGTTGTGTCTGTTCAAAAATTATCGTTTTTAAAGAATTGACTCCAATCGTGCGATAGAGTTTTTTTACTGCCAATCAGGATGTGCGTTACTTATCCATTTCATAATAATAATCATAATAATATTTTATTGCTTAAAATATGGTGTACACAAAAGATGCTGAATTACAATATTAGTATCATATATTTTACTATCTGACAGCATGCAATAATTTGGTATAATTTATTTATTAATTTAATTTTATAATTCAAAATATTTATCAAATGAGAATTATCAATTTAAACAACCTCCAATAAAATGTCAAGCATAAAACAATATAAGTCAGTATCAAATTAGTAAAATAATAAAAAAATACTAAAAAGAATAATCAAATTAAATTAAATAACAATACATAATATATTTTCGATAGATTAAGATAATTACATAAACTTGTTAGTTTAAATCTTTACAACTCTATTATTGTAAAATGTGTCCTTTATCTAAAAATTCTTGAATAGAATAAAAACATTTTTCTTGTAGCCATTTTTGCAATCGAGCCTTAAATAATGTAATGGGAAGTGATTTTATCTCTTCAGGTATATTTTTAAAAATTTGAACAGACATAAGGTACCTTTTTTATAAATATTACTCTTAAAATTGGTAAATGCAGTTTGTCGGGGAATCTTGTATTAAAATTACATACTTGTTTTTTAGTGGTAAAAAGCTCCATATTTGTTTTTACAAAGACACAAATTCCATAAATGTATAAACACACTACATTCAAAATACCAAGAAATCTGAATATAGGCCTGCATGTGGTCCATGAACTAGCATCAACAATTGCTCTAACACACTGCTTTTGTGCAATCAAAACTCTCCCAATTTTTACTGAGTTGCCCCACACGAGAATACCATACCTAAGGTTAGCAGCTACGTAGCCATAATAAGCTGTCAAAGCAGTTTGCCTATTACTGATTTTTGACAGACGCCATAATACATATGAAAATCTATTGAGTTTACTACATAGTCTTTCGATGTGAGATTTCCAGGAACATTTCTCGTCAATCTCTATACCCAGAAAAATCACACAGTCCACTTCTTTTAACTTCTTATGATTGCATATGACTGTCAAATCACGTTTGGTATTTCCTTTTTTTGTGAATTGTATATATTTAGTTTTTTTATTATTAATTGTCAAGTTGTTCATATTCATCCATTTAATAACGTCAGCTATTGTATTATTTATAGAATCTGTTAAGTATAAACCAAACAATTTAAATTGTCATACAACATTGTATAAGTTGTCCACCAGATGACGCCTCTCCTGCAACTTTGGTCGTGTAATACTCAAACTGTAATGTCTACTTGCGTGTCTTGTCCGCTTCAGAGGAGTATTAAATCGACAGTTCTCAATTCAATCCTGGTTTTATTTGCTCATAATCCATCAGGTTATTGGCCTAGGATACGCGATTAGTTGCAGTAAAGCAATATTAGTAAGCAAAACCAACAATAAGTCAAAATGTCTGAAAATGGTAGCAGGGCCACGCCACAGGGAGCAACGAGTTCTGGAATTTCTATCAACTTTGAAAAACTAAGTGGTATATCAAACTACGGAAACTGGGAATTCATGATGCGCATGTATTTGATACACGAGGACCTGTGGGATTGTATCGAAGAGTCGACGCCGGGTGTACTCAAGGTGACGGACCCTCGTAAACAACAAAGGGCGCTGGCGAAAATATGTCTGATGGTTCAGCCGTCGTCATTTTCACATGTTCGGAATGCAGAAACCGGGCATGCGGCCTGGGCATACGAAGACAGAGGCCTGTGTAGAAGGTAAGGACTGCTGCGTACATTATTTGGATTGAAATTGGAACAGTTCAGTGATATGGAAGCATATCTCCTGAAGATTTGCGATTTAGATCAACAATTACGTGATATTAGTGCTCCATTGGACAATGATTTCTTGTCAGTTTTGATGCTTAGTGGGTTACCATCTAACTATGACCCATTGATTATGGCATTAGAAAATTCGAACATTAAACTATGCAGTGAAACTGTGAAAAGCAAACTCTTACGAGAAAATTTACGCAGAGACTTTGAAAAGAGTGAAGAAAGTGCATTAACGTCAAACCGGCCACCTAAATCAAAAAACAAAAGTTTTTTAAGTGTTTTATTTGCAAAAAACCGGGTCATTTCGCGAAAAACTGTCCAACAAAAATTAAAAATGATAGAAAGAGTGAGAAAAGTGAAAAAGCATGGAACGGAACGTTACTTACAGCTTTGTCAGTGAACATTAACTCAAATGCTTGGTATGTAGATTCCGGTGCGACTTGTCACATGACAAACAACAAAAACATTCTAAAAAACTATGTTGTGGACACTCCGCGGTTGGTTACAGTGGCGAACAATCAAAATATATATAGTGAGGGACACGGTGATGTAGAATTGTTGTTGAAAGGACAAAAACAAACCTTAAAAATAAGTGAAGTTATTTTTGTGCCGGACTTGTCTACAAATCTACTTTCTGTTAATAAAATGACAGAAAAGGGACTGCAAGTGCACTTTGACACACAAGTGTGAAAAACATATGCTATGGTGAGATGACAGTTGCAAGGGCTACGAAGGTGAATGGTGTCTATCAACTACAGACAGCAACAGATGGAAGCGAGCTGACAAGTGCTTGTCAGACAATGATGAAAAGGCCGTCATTGACAGAGAATCAGTCTACAAGTACTTCCACTGAAGAGCAAGGAACAGAAACAGCAAATCTGTGCAACGCGAACTCATCACAGGAGTTATGGCATCGCAGACTAGGGCACTTGAATATAAGGAGTAATTAATTACACTGATACCAAATATACTCCTTGTGTAGCTTGTATTGAAGGAAAACAATGTAGATTAACTTTTCCAAAGCAGTCTTACACTAGAGCAAATGTAAAATTAGGTCTTATACACTCAGATTTGTGTGGGCCAATGCCTGTTTCCTCATTCAGCGGTGCAAGATATCTATTAACAATTATAGATGATTACACAAGAATGACCTTTGGTTACTTTATCAAAACAAAAGATGAGGTGTTGTCAGTATTTAAAACATTCAAGAGCTATGTAGAAAATCAAACTGATTTGAAAATAAAGAAAATTAGGACAGACAATGGATGTGAATATGTGAATAAACAATTCCAGATATTCCTGAGAGCATTGCATCGAGCACCAAACGACAGTGCCATACTCACCACGACAGAATGGTGTGGCAGAGCGGGCAAACCGCACTATCATGGAAGCGGCTCGCTGTATGCTCCAAGAAGTGGGAATGGACAAGAGATTCTGGGCGGAGGCAGTCAACACAGCAATCTTCATTAAGAACAAGTCACCAAGCAAGGCAGTGAGAGATACAACACCGGAGGAAAAATGGACTGGTAATAAAGTAAATCTGTCTTTGCCTGTATTGGTTACGTAATGATACCTAATGAAAAGCGTAAGAAACTAGATGCAAAGAGTAGAGAGCTCATCTTTGTTGGATATTGTGGTGACTCGAAGGGTTATCGATTTGTGGATCCACAGAATCCGTCGAAAGGCATTAAAGCCAGATATGTACAATTTTTAAACGAAAAATTGTATAAAGACTTGAAACATAATCAGAATAACACTACTGATTATTGTCACTTAGATCTCAATAGTAATAACACTATAGATGAACAGAGTTCAAGTAATAATAATACAGAGGATCATTCACCGCCACAACTTTGTATAGAATTATCTGACTCTAGTTCTTGTGCTGATCATTCTTCAGATGTCACATGGACTCCTGACATGGCCTCGGATGTATCAACGAGCGACTATGAGGACACCACTCCTGATGAAACTGTGATGACAGCAATGAACCACAGTGATGAACCATTGACCATAGAAGAAGCGTTGTCAGGACCTGAAAAAGAGCACTGGAAGGAAGCAATTATAGATGAATATGAATCATTCGAAAAGAACAAAGCTCGGAGTTTGACTTCACTACCTGCTGGGAAGAATGCGGTGAAATGTAAATGGGTTTTTAAGAAAAAGCTGGGAACAGACGGTGAGTTACTACGTCACAAGGCTCGTCTCGTTGCGAAAGGGTTTACCCAGAAGTTTGGAATAGACTACCAAGAAACCTACTCACCGGTGGTAAGATATTCTACCATACGTACCTTACTTGCCCTGGCAGTGCACATGGACATGCACGTTGATCACATGGATGTCAAAACGGCATTTCTCATCGGTGATTTAATGGAATCCGTGTATATGAAACAGCCAGATGGGTATAAAGTAAAAGGAAAAGAAAATTATTTTTTTAAATTAAACAAAGCTATATATGGACTCAAGCAAGCATCGAAGGCCTGGTATGACAAGATTGACAAAGCTTTAACAGATCTTCAGTTTAGAAAATCACTCAGTGAGCCATGTGTTTACATAAAGTCAGATAACAACGGAGACCTCATCATATTGGCTCTCTAGGTTGATGACGTTTTAATATTCAGTAAAGAAACGCCTGAAAAGAGAAAGCTGAAGGAGTAACTAATGAAGATGTTTGAAATGAAAGATCTTGGCCAAGATACACATATATTGGGAATGCGTTTGAGACAAAAAAACAATAAAATTATTCTTGATCAAAGATATTACATTCAAAAGGTTTTGGAACAATTTAAGATGGCTGAGTGTAAGCCAGCAAGTACTCCATTGGAAAATGGCATGAAATTTGAAAAAGGAGATAAAAGTGATCCCGTTTTAAGATATAGGAGTCTCATAGGATGTATTATGTACATAGCAGTATGTACAAGGCCAGATATCGCTTTTGCAGCAAGTGCATTAAGTCAGTTCAATAACTGCTACTCTGAAGAACACTGGAAGGCTGCAAAACGAATTTTACGATATTTGAAATATACTATGGATTGTAGCATAGTGTATGAAAGATCTACATTCTCTGTTCAAGGCTATGTTGATGCAGATTGGGCATCAAATCAATTAGATCGCCGTTCTTATACAGGCTATGTATTTCAAATAGGTAGTTCAGCTATATCATGGGAAAGTCGAAAGCAGAGAACTGTGGCTCTTTCAAGCACAGAAGCAGAGTACATGGCTTTGTGCGAAGGTACAAAAGAAGCAAAATTTCTTAGAAACTTTTTATATGAATGTTTAGGAAAATACTTTACTGTAACTTTATATAATGATAGTCAGTCTGCTGAAAGATTGTGTAATAGTCATATACATCATAGTAGAAGTAAACACGATATAAGGCATCATTTTGTACGACAAGTTGTTAAAGATAAAAATGTAAAGTTAGAATACCTGTCTACAGAACATATGCCTGCAGATGTACTAACTAAAGCTTTAAGTAAAGAAAAGCATTTCAATTGTGTTTCTAATCTTGGATTAAAAAATTGTTTAGTTTAAGGGCAGG
Source organism: Calamotropha paludella (assembly GCA_927399485.1). Classification (NCBI taxonomy): domain Eukaryota; kingdom Metazoa; phylum Arthropoda; class Insecta; order Lepidoptera; family Crambidae; genus Calamotropha; species Calamotropha paludella. The sequence goes on along the minus strand of OV656815.1, from coordinate 10,480,232 downwards.
TGTGAAGTATAAACTAAACAATTTAAATTGTCATACAACATTGTATAAGTTGGCCACCAGACGGCGCCTCTCCTGCAACTTTGGTCGTGTAATACTCAAACTGTAATGTCTGCTTGCGTGTCTTGTCCGCTTCTGAGGAATATTAAATCAACAGTTCTCAATTCAATCCTGGTTTTATTTGCTCATAATCCATCAGAATCATTAAATAACTCATTTGATTTTTCAGTTATTACTACTGATATATCATCTGCGTAGAGTACACACGGAAAATCTGTTACTTTCGGGAGATCATTGATGTAGAGTAGGAATAACAGAGGTCCTAGGATGCTCCCTTGAGGAACACCAGCTCTGTTATATTTCATACTTGAAAACAAGTAAACATAAAAGTTTCAGTAAACATAATGCCAATATATTACCGAAAATGAGCCCATTTCACGTGCGTCAGAATACAAGTAAAGCTCACGTACTATGATATAAACCTTGCTCAAGCTGTAACAATAAGTTATTTGAAGATAGGAGGAGACAATAAAGACGTTGAACCAATCATCTCATTTCATTTGACCAACTTGAGAGAGTTCGTCACCCTCTATACTTTTGGCACTATAAATATGCATAAGAAGTTAGAGTGTTTCGAGCTTTGTCAGGCGTTTTGGAAGTATAGTTCCTTTAGATCATAATTAATGCTAATGATGTCTCGCGATGGTTACTATTTAAGACCAAGTACAAGAACATAATTAAGGCTAACCTCCTTTCGTTTTGCAGCCACGTCATGCACTATTCTTAATTTACCACCTTTATGTTGATAAGTGACACCACTATGTAATTAAATAACAAGTAATACTGTAGTACATTCTTCTGCATAACTTTCTACCTTTTTCCGCATGACCTTTTCCAAAAGTCACCTGCATATTATGTTTTATATAATTTAGCGTAATTGCTATGAGCTTTCATCTCATTTGCAAGCGGTAAAAGCCGTGAAAGAGTAGTCAAACATGACACAATATCAATTTGAGTTGTCTTAATCGAAATAAAACCATACCACACCCAAAATGGGAATCGTACATGTAAAGCTAGATAGAATGTAGATACGTGCGGAAACTAGATGAGACAATTTATCAGCTCCCCTTGTAGGTTGAAATAGTGACATACCAATAATCTATAGCATTAATCTTTACAGGTTGCGCATCGCCATTACACAGGACATAAGCATCGCATCATAATCCATTAGTATATCTAGTAACGTCATCTCTAATTACATCTCAGTGTTACCTTAATTATTTACAAAGAGGACAGCCCATATCTAGTAATGTCATCTCAAATTACAGCTCAGCTACCCTACATTATTTACAAAGAGGACACCCCGTAACATCAGACTTTGTACATTTTTCACTTTTCAAAATAGATAAAATACCGAACAACCTATGAAGATTTACTTCCCTTGCAAAAAATCGGCATGAATTCCCATTCACCTGCGACCATTTACGTGTTCGGTTGCATAGTGGTACCAGTGTGTACGAATAAGTAGTGATAACTTCTACAAAAGTGTCTTAAGAAGTTCAAATAAGCATAGTAAGTCTGATTAGTCTAATAAACGGATTATTTCTACAAAAACGTTTACACGAATGTGTGTGTGTGCGTCTTTTACCGTATTCTGTCTGGGGTGAAGTCAAGCCCAAGCATACCTAAGCACTAGCGTTAGTAGGTATTTACTATATATACTGGGGGATCCGGTAAGATAGACTAATCCATCTTCCTCCGTCTTAATGCGTTAAAAAAGACTAAAATTTACATTAAAAATTTCAGTAAAGACTGGTTGGTGTAATTAGATTTCTTAAAATCATTAAACCAAAACCATTAAAACCATTAAAAAACAAGTGGCAAGCAAAAACCTAAAAAAGGAGAATATAAAAACTACGACAGTCCGTAATAATGCTGTTCAAACTCTACGAACCTATGTCATTCTTTACGTCCATTGCGGTGCAGACCGCGAGCTCCACCAATTTGTTATAACACCTCACAAAGCACCACCTCTTTTCATATTATTCTGCAGGATCCTCTCAAATTAAATGCCATAACATGAGATATAATGTCATGACATGAACTGTTACATAAAGCTTGTGGTCCTCGATATTTTGTAACATTATATTTTTTTTAGCAAAACGGAATTGCAATATCAATATCATAGCTTTCTTTTTCTTAATCATTATGTACTTACGTTTGAAAGGGGCACTTTTTTAATTTCTATTAAAAAGTAAACTTCAAGGTTGCTTGTGACCTGTTTTTTTGTTTGTTATTACGCTCAATTAATTGTATTTTGAATTAAAAATCAATGAAAAATACGTATGACATGACATCTAAATAACATAAATTTATTACCACCGGCACGGGTTAAGCATTCATATTTTTTGTACAAAATGAGTTCAAGTACACAGTTATGAAACATATAAACGGATCGCCTGAATTGTGGAGTACTATTTAGGCTCTCAAAGTTGGCAACAAGTGTCCCCTCAGGTTGTTATTAAGTTCTCCAGAGACGTAGGATTGGCAATGAGCCCTCGTGTCCACAACTACCGCTGTCAACAACACAAATGCTACGCCACCTTTTATATTCCGCTTGTAGAGTGGAAAGAAAGAAAGACAGAAATATATTTACTTCGTGGTTAAGCATTCTGCATACAGAATTATATTAAGTGAAATTATATAAGATTTCTTTTTATAAATTATCTAAATTTAATATCAAGAAATAATTACGAAATTGACTTTTTCATCATCAATAGCGAGCGGAGTTGAAATTTTAAAAGACTACAATAGCTCTGTTTAGTGATATAAAAGTAACTTTTTTTGCTAGATTAAAATCAGCTTTTGTTAAGAATCAGGTGATATACGAATCTACAATCTCTCGCCATCTGGGCGAGTGCCTTTCATTTGACTCCTGAAATAAGTTGATTTTATTTTAGAAAAAAATATATTATATAGTCACTTTCATGCCGCTAAACAAAGCTGTTGTGATCTTTTAAAATTTAAACTCCCCTCGCTTTAATGCAAAAATATTTATATATTTTTAATTAGAGCTGGACATAAAAATAAATAACTAAATGTTAGTAACTTGACACACGCATACATATTACATAAGTACACATTAGAAGTAAATAACATTAAGAAAAATTTTCTACAAAAAGAATCCTTAGATATATAATCTGGCAATTAAATGCTTAATGACATAGAATAGTAACTATATTGCTTACTATACTAGACATTTTTATTTCTATTTAATATGCTATACAAATATCATCGAAGGGACGTGATAACAAGATGATTGTTTTCACATACTAGCAGAAAACAGTATTTTTTTTACGTCTTGTAATATTTCGCGGGAATTATTTAGGTTATTTTGTATTTTTGCTAAGTTATCGTATTTAACGGTTGTCCCTATTTACCTGCCTATTCAATTTTATTACAAATTAGATTGAGCCACAGAGTTAAACTAGAACGACCTGACCGCAGCATTTGTACACAGCTGTAAATTCGTTGTAGGTGGGAAGGGAGATAATATTTGGCTTCAATAACACTTGCGCCATTAACTCTCCTGCGTCCGCAATAGACATCAGGCTTGCTCACTGCCACATAGAGAGTGAGATGGAAACAAACAAGAACCACACCTTATACAAAGCAACAAGGCTCAATTTCGATCACAGGAAATTAGGTTACTGTAATTTCTGCCAAAAACAAAAGGTTATAAACGCCGTACTTGCGTCAATCTAATAATGATCTTGTATCGCAGACTCTATGGTCGTCAAAAACAAGAATGTAGTACGACCGATTTATTCTATTTCATGTGGCTCCAAATTGCCGACAGTTAGGTTAACTGTTGCTCGCAGTGCTTTCTATCTGTGCTATTGTGCTGCTCCTGATATATTACTATACAGATTAAGGCAAAAAGCTCCTGTACCAAATGTACCGCGACGTAACACGCTATAAATAATGATGCAGAAGAACACAACGTCTAAGTACATCTTGCAATACAAAAGAATGTATTCAATCTCAAGAAGAAGCGACTTACGTAATGGTTTCTGCGGTATAATAAATTTTCATAGAAAAATTGAAATATATTGCAAATTATCGATATTAGCTGCAGTTCTACGACTATCGATAGAAATAAATAATTCATAAACATATTATAATAATTGTTACAAATACACCAATTAGCCTAGTCCAAAATAAGCACTGTAAGGCGTAAAAAAAAAACCTTTATTGATATATTTTTGTCATATATCGGCAGCACTCATTAAGCACTAAATTAATATGCCTCTCAAATAAGCTATTACTACTGCAGAAGTCATTATCTCAGTCCTTCACTTGCTGGTGCTATTATGATAGCATGTTTCGATATATAAAAATTAAAAAATTGTCCTTCTGATATATATTGTCAGCACTCATTGAGCACTATATTTTTATGCGTCTTAAACGCGAGATTCTTACCGCAAAAGTCAATATTCTACTTCTTCACTTGCTGGCGCTGTCATGTCAGCTTTTTTTGCTATAAAATAGTATTTTTTTTCACAAATTTTGTGACTTGTGAAACGAAGCAATAGTTCACACGTTATGCTCATAAACTGGGGCTGCCATGACAGAAGGAGCAGCTCTAAGTACAGGTATTCCCTATTGACAGACAATATTCGGTTATTACCTTTACCTAATATGTTACATTTTTAGGTTGCTTTTCCAAACTTTTCTTTTATCCTCGGTGTCATGTCAAAAGCAATTCTTAAGTAATTTTTATTTAAAACAGATACTTGTTTGACTTTGTTGTAATAAACGATGTAAGGAACCAAAACACTAATATTAGTATTGTATTTTTGTTAACCATGTATGTGTGTGGAGTGGAAAATAAAGCTTTTATCTATCTATCTATTAGAGTGATAATAAAATAATATTGTTTTTGTATGTATATAATAAAGTAAATGTCGTTACTTCTGCTGAAGCTGACGTTTTTCTTGCGCTAGTTTTTCGTGTCAGTTAAAAGACGTCTTGAATAGGTAAAATATTAAAAATATCAGACGATTAAATAAAACTTTGTTTAAGTGCATTTCGACAAAATTATTTTAATTCTTTCAACGTCACTGCATCAGGCTATATACCTTGAAACTGTTACATAATCACAGTAATATCATTACATGAATAGTTAGTATTAAGTTATATTACACAAAGTTTTTTTCAACATCATTCTGCCTTAATTAGTCACACTATCGACTTTATACATGTTGTACAAATTATAGTGAGAAAGGTTAATATAAAATAAATTATTAGAATCAATGTGGATGACAGTTCGAGTTCGAGCCTGGGCGACTTTAAGTGTCATAAGCATTTGCAATTTTCAGTATATCACTGATCAAAATCAAAAATCAAAATCAAAATTATTTTATTTCATAGGCCTATAATAGTGAAATCGTCAATTTTACAAAATTAATAGAGATATTATCGTTTCGTTTTCAGTATTACATTAAGAACGAATATAATAAAAAGTATTATATTACAGTGTTTAAGTAACTTAAGTTGTCTTATTACCTATCATCATACATCAACCAAGCGTGAAAATATCAAAAGAAAACGATATCGTTGAATATGTTTCTCCGTATATTAGCTTAAATGAAAAAATAACACTCGAAAATAAAATAATATCAAAGTACTTAGACATCAAAAGAAAAACGTTGGATAAATAATAACATAGTTTCTTACAATTATCTTAGATATTTTACTACTTTTCCTTTTTTAAATAGTTACATATAATATCTATTGAATTATAATTCTTATTACTTTATCATTGATTTGCATGCCACTAAATTTGGCAAAACATGTCACTTGAAAATTAAATGTTACAACTTTATGTACTATGTCTTAAGCAATTTTTTTATTCTATTCATAATACCACTGGGCCACTTCTTGCTCTAACACTATTTTAACAAATATATATTAAATTCTGATAACTTTGGTTGAGGATTCTAACTTTTGACCGCTCTTTCTTTGCAACTTGTCTATATGTATGCCAACAATTATTAATAAATATGAGAATTGAGAATTTACAAGAACAGCAAGCAGCAGTTCAACATCATGAAGTGCTGTTGAACTTCTTGTACCTATTACCTATCACTTTGATACTTAAGTGTCTTCTAATAATATAAGATACTATCGTTGAAACAATACTTATTTTTGCGTTATAAACGAGCTTGGCCCTATAGTCATAAAAGAAATATTATTTAGATAGATTAGTGTTTTCGCTATGTTCAAAATTTCGCCTTTCCACTCAGTAAAAAATTTCTTGTCTCTGGATAAGAAACTCGGTGAGTAATGCTGAAATGGTTACTTAATTTTATCTACAAAGTAATAAGAAATATATGCATCTTTTTTAAGAATCTCGTTAGTTTTATATTCGCCCCATACTGTATTTATCTATGCTGCAAAACCGTTTCAGCACATTGATGTGTCTACAAAATACGTGCCTCGTATCATTTAAAGGTGATAAATAAAATATCAAAACAATGAGAATAACTTTACGAGGTATAAATTTTAAAGAGCAACCGCACTCTTCTCTCCTCTATCCCCTTGTTATTTCTTAGACAGCATTATCCAGGAGTATCAATTCACATAAATTTACGAAGCGATATGACGTTTATTGCCTCGATGGCGAGTAAAATAAAACCTGCTTGTTTTATGTTTAAGTTTATGAGTCGTATTTTATAAAAATGAGCCTGTGGAAAGGGGTTATATTGGACACAAAAGGTTCTTTATTTTAAGTTTTAACATTAAACTAGTTTTATATTCAATCGGGTGAGGGAAGCATTTTATCGATACTATTTCTACTCCCTAGTGAGATTCCTATGCTATTAAAAACTAAAATCAAAGTTTCGCTCTTTTAGGGCAAATATACCCTAGAGCTTTCGTCTACTTATTTACGTCCCTGTAGTTCTTAAACCAAATATAATATTTAAAATTTTAGGAATGAGATTTTGCTTCATTTATCTACCTTAATTACTCTTCATTTAAAAAGATAAATAATTTCCCAACGAAATCTATTCATGTTCGAATTGAAAAAAAAATGTAATATTAAATACCGAAAACTGTGCAATTTAATATGGGTAGTTACTTTATACAATAAATTGTTAATTGTACGCTACCTACAACTATTTAACTAGCCAGCAGACGCGACCCGCACACTGTATTATGCAAGTGGCGTCCAGTAAACGGGCTAAGTTTAATTGAAGTCGGCGCAAAATACACTCACCCACTACACGCATGCATACCTACTTTCCTAACGTAAATTATACAAGTATTTCTTAGAACGGTTGCACATTACGGGGTTTTGCATCGACACAAATGCTTCTTTATCAAATACGCGTTAGTATCACGACACAAGCGAGCTGTAAGGTAGAAGATTACCGACTCTCAGCCAGTTATAATTAACGTTGTACGTAGTTGTAAGTAGGTTAGTCGTTTGGAGACTGTATCGCTACAGCAACGCCTTTGATTCTCAACGAAATAGACGCAAAATTCACAGTGTTCACAGGGCCATTACATATAAATGTAGAGAATATATTTTAACTTCACAGTGTTTCTAAAGGTTACGGTTTTTCCTAGTTTTACAATAGTTAGGTACGCAAAAAAAGTTTAATAGTTTTATCCCAAAACTATTATTAACCTTAGAGAAACAACATATACTAAAAAAAAGGTAAATGATGACACAGAAAAAGTACTTGAGTTTTAATCGATAATATTATAATAAGACATAAATACATCACATAATGTTGTATTAAGATGAATAACATTTTTGTATTTAATTTTTACACATCATATTTTTACAATACTTTTAAATTAACTTTCTTTTACATAACGGGGAAAAGTCGTGGACTCCTGAAATACAGGCATGTAGCTTCCTTTCGGTGTCAAAGTCTTTAAAGAAATTTGTAAAAACAATTAACACATCAATTTAAAACAACGTACCACATAGGAATAAGTTTTATTGTGTGAAAGAAGTTTTATTGTAGGCAATACTATAGTAAATTTAAATGACGCCATTATCTCCACACGTTTAGCGAAACTAGCCCTAATAGCGTCATACACTGTATTATACACAATGTCCGGTGAATGAGCCAAGTTTAATTGGAGTCATCGTCAATTAGTGGCAGAGTGGCAGCACGCAGGTTAACCAGTAACGCGGTAGACCGTGTTAGTTGGATTTGCTTATTTATAACTGTAACAAGAATTCATGGTTCAATCTCTATCACATTCGGTTGCCAGAATTATGAACCTTCTGCATTAAGTGGTTGCCAGCGTTTCACATTGTATTGTCAACTTATGAAAGATCAAACAATTTGTTTAAAAGTTAATTGAAATTGAACAATTATCGGCTCACTAAACGCATTAATTTCCATTTTTTTTAATCGTCATATTTCGTCAACGTAAACTTAAGATTAAATAAAAAACATTAAAACATCAAAAATTGTTTTATTTATATCATTAAACGAATGGAAAGTGAAGAACAATAATATTTTAATTAAAAAAAAATATGTGTCTTATAAATCGAGTAGTCTTATAAAGACAGCTGTTTCTTCAAGGAATCTGTAGAGTCCTAAGCAGGAGGATTTATGCCCCCCGTCTTAATGTCATTTAATGTCTAGATTTCATTTTAATGTCTAGAATTCAAATATATATTATAATGCATGTATTCAGAGCTGCGCGTTTGATACTGTCTTATGACTGACTGCGGTAACGAATAGCAAGTTTCGCTTCTGATGAATACATAATGTAATCAGCAGCTTATAAGGAATGCGGGTTTAAGCTACCGTGTGGTTCTCTTTTAAAATGATTCATATCGTCCCCGCAAGACCAGTTTAGGCGTAAACTTTGGCACAATAACGTAACTAATGGGTAAGTGTTTTTTTTTTAGTTAAAACACGATATAATTTTTCTCTTTCAAAACGTAAGTACTACCATTTTTTAATTTACTTTGTGTTTCTGAAATAAGGTGTGGGCTGTCATCTACCACTTTAACAAGTGATCTTTATATTACGACTAAGTAGTTAATATATCGTCTGAGGTTAAATAGTGTAGGTTTTAGGACTGGCTCTAAGGTTTTTGTTAGAAGTAAGAAGAAAATATTTTAGGAAATCAAACTGCTAATTTATTTTTTATTGACTTTATGCTTAGTGGATACTATTATTGAGTATTACAAATTTAAGATTTTAAAAATGTTAACGATTGTAAACCGCCTTCTTAATATAACCATCCACGTGCATCGTAGTCGTAATACATCAGCGAGGATGGAAATCGGTGAATGTTAGCTTCAACCCAGGGGGGGTTAAAGCTAACATTCAACCGGTGGGCTATGGCCGCCTTATTCTATGTTTAATTGTAATTTAGTCGAAATTAATTAATCCCATTAACTTTACGTTTTTAGTTTTGTATGTGTGTGTCACCGTTTGAAATTATAATCTATAATCTAAGAACACAAATTAAATTTGTTGTTTGTGTGTTTGTCTGTCCGCTCTTTTTCCCGCTCTTTTTCCATTGTATCAATAACGTTACCATAGCAACGCGTTACCATAGCAACGCGTTACCGGGTCAGCTAGTATATACTCTAAGAACGCAAATTTGTTGTTTGTGTGTTTGTCTGTCTGCTCTTTTTCCATTGTATCAATTAACGTTACCATAGCAACGCGTTACCGGGTCAGCTAGTGTATTCAAATAACATTTCTTTAATGTATACATATTAGTTGACATAATGTTTAATATTGTGTAGGACAAATAGTGGAAAAAGGAAATTAAAAAAATGTTTAAAAACAAATGAACTGAAAATAACCAGATCTTGCTGTTTTTGATTGATTTGATGGAAAATCAGTCTCAGTTTAATTTAATCTGTTTCATCATTAAATCTTGAACATTTAACTATAAGTCTTTTTGTAAAGGAAAAATATATTAATCCTCCTGATATGTACTATTTTGGTATACTTTCACTCCCCGGACAAACCAGAACAGTTTAATTAATAAGTATGTCATGGTATAACATTACCAGCCATCCCTGTTTTTAAAATATGCATACTCTGTCGCCTGTAATTATCGGGGGAAATTATAATTAAAGTAACACAATAACCCGTCATTAATTATAATTAACCTACTGTAAGTTGGTGCCTTTTGTATAATTTTGATAAAAGTTTGCTTTAACTTTCAATTAACATTGTTTGACAAATAAACACGAAATTGATTAAATGGCACAGCAAAATGACAATGTTTCTTAATTGTGATTAAACTCTATTTCTTTGAGTTTAAGTTGAAAATCAAAAGGAATGCAATGACATTTTAGATAGGTCTATGTTTGTTAATTGTACACTGTCAACTCAGTGATCCGAAATGAATCGTTGGCACAGAGGCCATGTCAGAACACGATGAGACGTCCAGGGGTTATCTAAAAAAATTTTTGTAGGTTGGTAGAAACTAAAGAAAAAAGTTTTTGAAGCAAAATTGTAAAATTTTTGTCAGAAATACATTTAATCAATTAATAATATAACTTCTTGTAAGTAGTGATATGGTGTATATTACACTCAATCTATGTATCTATTTAAAATTAACATTTATCAAAGATAAATGAAGAAAGTAAAAAAACATGAATGTAATTATTATAATTTTTAATAAACACAACTTATTTTTTACAAAGATGCCGTGTTCCCAAAAAATATTTATTGTGTTTATTAAAAACAGCAGATATTTAAAGATATTCTTCCGAATACATCTTAAATGTCACGATAACGATTAGAAGTAAAAAATTGTTAAATTTTACTGATGTATACCGGGATTCGCCCTAATAAAAATCATAGAAGCGACTTCAAACATCTTTATAACGATGTCACGTATAAAAACTTGCACCAATTTATCTCGAGAAAACGTACAAAGTTTCTGTGAAGTAGGGGAGTATTTCAATACGACTAATAAAACTTGCATTTAATGCAAAGAGATATCCGCAGTAGTCTTTACCGCAGTTCAAAGGAAACTCTTGACGCCAATAAATTGGAGATGAAGTTCTTTCTCTTGACTTACTTAGTACTTATCCAATTATACCGGCGCAATAGTAATTATGGCATAACTCTGGAGGACACAATTTTTCTTCAGACAATTATTGTCTACTAGAAACTCCAAACACTTTGGGATTCGTACAACTTTAATGCATTTTAATAGTAGATTTGTTATTTTGATGTTTTATTTATTTCAGGACTTTCAACAAAGAATATACAGTGCAATCAAATACATATAGTTGGATATATTTTTTGTTTTATATTGGATATAAATAACTATGTTTCTTACGGCATCTATCGCCATAGCGATGGCGAAGATTGATTTAATTGATCAATAAATATCGATCTAATATTTAAGCCCATAATGCTATTTACTGTTCTGAGAGTTTAAGGTGTCAGAAGGCCTTGAAGATCTTTATTCACAAAGCTACTGTAATCAGCAAGGTGATCCTTACCAGGAATAAATAAAATCCTAATACAATTTGAAATCAAATTTTTAGCAAGAGATTTTTTTTAATTTATTATAAAAGATATTTCAATTTTTTTAAATTTATTATAAAAGATATTTCAAATAAGTTATGAAAAGCGTTTTATGAATTGCAAACTTCGGTTTAAGAGACTAAAATTAATATCGCAAAAGTGACACAAATTTTAAAGTATTAGTCTATCTTTTTAAAATATTTTCTTCGTGTGAAAAGGAACGGAACCACTAATCATTGCCTGGTTTTGGCATTACAGCTTGAGGGAGCCGTGGCAAGGAAATAGATGCAACTGTTTGATGATACATATTTATGCTAAGAGAGTACTCTTAAGTCTGATTAAAATGAGGGTATTCTGCTTGGTTCCACAAAGAATATTATTTATTTTTTTCTTATGATTGAAAGGTATCAGTTCAAATTCTGCAAAAATAAACGACGATTACTTTAATAATCAACTTTTTATTCTATAGGCGTGTTCACAGTTAAAATGTCAAAACAAGAATGCCGGCTCTCCTATTAATATTTATACATTTGACTTAAAGTAAACAAAACATGATATTCTATGGCCTAGTGACGAGTTAACATTATTTGACTAAAAGTAAACAGACATGATATTCTATGGGCTAACATTATTTGGTTCAAAGTAAACAAAACATGATATCTTATGGGCTAGTGACGAGCTAACATTCGGCCATCCTCTTTAGGGTGAGTCCTCTCACATCGTACTAATTATTTATTTACACAATCATATAGGTAAGACCTATTATGTATTAAACATATAAATCTGATTCTATAATTATGTTTTTAATTCTTATACACAATTATAAGTACCTTAAAAGTAACATTACCATAAAAAATATTTGAAATTGATACATTTAATACTTAATCTAATTACAGGTCAAGTACAATTACAGTCTGATCTGCGAACATCTGTGCCTTACTCATCGCTTCTGCACTGACTGATTCAATCTAATACTTATCGCAATCATGGTCAAGTTCACATTCGTATCAATTGGATGCACAGTCTGCTGTGATCTACGGTTATCTATGCATACGCACTAACTGCTCACAACCTATGCCTATCCAATGATTAATCTTGCATAATAATTACATCGAAACTTAGTTTCCCTTTAATCACTGCAATCATTATGTTCACTGTCTTCAAGTAACTCTTTGCTGATAGTATTACTACTACCATCGTCACTGTCGCTTTCGCCGTCCGGTCCTTTAAAATTTAACCAAGGTTGGATTTTGTCAATAGAAACGATATTTTCATATTTGCGATTTCCTTTTCTAGTCAAAGGAGTGTCTTGTACTAAAAACCGATCGTTAGGCAAAATCTTTACTATTTGGTAAGGCCCGTGAAACTTAGCTATCAACTTTTTTGATTTTCCTAACCTATCTTTATCAAACATAGTTCTTTCTATCCTAATAAGATCCCCTTCATTATATTTAGTGGACTTTTTCCTTTTCTTATCGAATCTAACTTTTGAAGTAATTTGATCTATTTCTATTTTATCTCTGGTTTTACTTCTTAATTCCATCAAATCCTCCTCATTTAAACGATCTATAGTTTTATTTATGACATCACTCAGTATATTTTCCGAAGTATTTGTTATTTTAAATCCAAATAATAATTCCGAGGGACTTTTACCGGTAGTTTTATTTATCATCGTATTAAGTCCGAGTTGCACGTCATTAACGAATTCGTCCCAAATTTTATCGTCTTCACCGTGACATTTGGCACCTAGAGCATCTGATATAGTCCGGTTGAATCTCTCCACCTGTCCGTTCGCTCGTGGAGTGGCTACCGCGTTTAACGTGTGCTTAATTCCTATGCTACTATTAAATGATTTAAATTTTGCGCTCGTGAAACATGTACCTCGATCTGTTATTAATCTAGTAGGAACTCCAAAATAACTAAAAACATCTTTGAAAATCCGTATAGCTGTAGTAGTTTTAGTGTCTTTTACGGGTTTTATGATAATGAACTTTGTAAAGGAATCAATAATTACTAGCAAATATGTGTTACCCCTCCGTGAACGAACAAACGGACCTAAATGGTCAGCATGTATGGTGTGAAAGGGGATATCCGGTTTTGGTATGGGGTGAAGCATACCTTCCTTGGGACCCCCAGGTGCTTTGTGATAGGCACATTCTAAACACGCACCTACGTACTTTTTTATGAACTTACGCATTTTTGGGAACCAGAACGAACTTTTGAGTCTACTCAGGGTCTTTTCGAAACTAAAATGACCTACGTCATCGTGGTTCATGCGTAATAATTGCCACCTAACTGGTTTCGGAACTAGCCACCTAATACTACCGTCATCCATTATCTTATATACATGATCTCCCTTTAAACGATAGTTTTTGTAAACATCTGCTACATTTTTCGTATTCTCATCTAATAAAATGTCTTTTATCCTTTTCACATCTTCATCATCACTTTGAACTGTCGCTATCCAATCTTTAGCTTCAATATTTAGAACGTCTATCACATGGGGCCTACAAGTCTGGAGATTCATCGATGGGAGCGCGGCTTAGCGCGTCTACATGAGACGTTTTCACGCCGGGTCTGTATTCGATTTCACAATCAAATTCTTGTAGCTGAATCCACCAACGCCCTATCCTTGGTACGAGATCACGTTTGGTCAAAGTCGTCCGTAACGCATTACAGTCGGTGATTATTTTGAACTTTATGCCTAACAAATACACGCGAAATCTATTTAACGACGATACAACCGCCAGAGTTTCCAGATCGTATGAATGCAATTTTTGTTCGTCACAAGTGGTTTTCCGACTATAATACGCTACGGGTCTCATAAGCCCGTCGATACTTCTCTGCATTAGAATGCCTGCTACACCATGCTTCGAAGCATCGGTGTGTAACTCAGTCTCAAGTTTAGCATCATACAACGCAAGAACCGGTCTTTCTACAAGTTTATTTTTCAAGGTTTCAAACGCATTAGCATGGTCCGCCGTCTACTTCCAAGTGAAGTGTTTTTTTAATAAGTCAGTCAGAGGTTGTGCAATCATAGAGAAATCTTTTACGAAACGCCTGAAGAAGCTGGCTAGCCCCAAAAATCGTCTTACCTCGTGAACGTTACTGGGAGTGGGGAATTTAGCAACTGCGTCAGTCTTTCGGGAGCCTGGACGAATGCCCTTACCACTTACTTCAAATCCTAAGAAATCGATCTCCTTATAAAAGAAAAAGCATTTGCTTAGTTTAAGGGTAAGCCCTGCTTCACGAATAGCCTTCAAAACCTCCTCTAATCTAACTAAACCCTATTCAAACGTTCGCATAGGAATGAGTATGTCATCCATATATATAAGCGTATACTCAAGTTTAGATAATACCCTATTCATAGTCCTCTGAAAGACCGACGGAGCATTGGCCAGACCAAACGGCATTCTTTTAAATTGGTATTGGCCGTCCGAAGTTACAAACGCCGTCTTGTCTTGTGAATATTCTTCTACGGGTATTTGAAAATATCCCGATGCTAAATCAAGATCGATAAACAAGGAATTGCCAGCTAACCTATCTAACTGGTCATCAATCAATGGTAAAGGGAAATGTTCCTTCTTCGTCTTTTTGTTGAGTGCCCGATAATCTATGCAAAGCCTCTTATCCCCTGTTTTCTTCTTTACTAATAGAACTGGGCTTGCGTAGGCAGAATTTGATTCACAAATGATGTCAGCGTCTAACATCTCCCTTACCATTGATCGAACAAGTTCCCTTTCAGGATATGATAACCTATACGGTCTATACACTACCGGGGTCATGTCTGTTAATTCAATTTTCATTTGATCTACATTAGTGTAACCGATGTCCATTAAATTATTTGAAAAGCAATCTTCATATAGTAGTAACATATTCTTAAGTCGTTCAACATCATTTTCTGCTAATTGACAGCCAAAATTTAACGAATCTTTAACTCCCGGATCATTAAAATTTATTATATTAACAGTTTTACATTCGTTCGTGCGCATAGCTCGCGTTATCAGTACTCCATCTTCTATTTCTACCGGTACGTTAGAAAAATTGCCTACTAATAATGCGCCTGTACCATTGACCATTGTATATTCACCAGGCATCATATAATACTCTTTACCGGGGCAACCTCTTAAGGAACCATTTACATACAGCATACCTGAATAATCATCGCTATTGCTCTTTATTTTCACTATCTTCATACCATTTGGTGGGATAATAACACTATCAGCCATAAATAACCGCATTTTTAGGGACGATATTCGTTCAAAAATTAGTTTATCGTTTGTTTTTGTGATCACTATTCCTGGTTTCTCAGTAAAACTATGACCAATAAGAATGCCATATTTCATTACACTATTATCGACTACATAGACTTCAACCATCTCCGTTATATTGTGTATGTCTATACGCACAACAGCTTTGCCTAAAGGTAAAACAATGTTGTTTCCTATACCGCGCATAATTGGTAATTGGCCAGTTGTAGTCCACATAATTCCTAATTGTTCAGCCTCACCGCGACGTATCAGGGTACACTGACTACCTAGGTCTACATAACCCTTAAGAAGTTGGCCATTTATTTTCAAGTCGATTAAGTATTTATCATCTGTCATACTTATCGTATCCAGTTTCATAACTGATTTTTCTTTAGGATCAGACTTATTGCTATCAACGGCTGGTAATTTCGGGCAGGAAGTAGTTAAATGTCCTAATCTATTGCAAATATTACACTTAAGGATTTTCTTTGTACACTTGAAACTATAATGGCCTGCTTCGTTGCAATTATAACAAATTATAGAACCAGTACTCTCACGTGAACGCGGTAATTTAGAATTGGTGGACTGAGTAGAATTTGCAACTATTTTCCTGTCATTGAGAATCTTTTGTCTATTATCCGAATCACGGTTTTGTTGTTTTATTGATTGAAAGTATTCTAGTACTTGTTCGGGCTCCTTACATTGTACTGCCTTCGCACCTAACCTTAATGATCGATCATCTAAACCATGCAATAAACAGTCGACGGCACGTTTACCTTTTATCTCACAACGATTTAGCAGGTTAAGCTTATCGTAATAATATAATTCCAAAGAATCGTTATACTTAGCTCTCTTAGACAACATCTCATTTAATAATTCTGCATAGTCCTCGCTACTTGGAAAAGAATCAAGCAACTTGGTTTTCCACTCGTACCACGAAAACGACATTGACGGTAATGATTGGTACCACGACTTAGCGACGCCGCTCAACTTAGGCAGTGCATAGTGAATGATTTGATCATCACCCCATTTATATAAGCGCGCACATTCTTCGACTTTATTGAGCCACATGTTGATTGTTTGGCCCTTTATCATGGGGTCGAACTCAGGTATCACATTACCTAACATAGGGAATTTATTTCCTTCGGAACGATTACTAGACAAAGACTTAATCAATTCCATTAACAATAATTGAGTACTATTATCACCAAAATTGGAACGACTCACATGCGACTCCGGTGACAGGTCAGGGGCGCGGTGCGTACTCGTCGATCGGCGCGTGCTTGACGCGTGACGTGTGATCGAGACGCGATGTGTGCTCGACGCACCATGCATGCTCGACGCTCGATGTATACTCGATGCTCGGCGCGAACTCTTCCTCGTACCCGACGCGTGTTGCGTATTCACATCACTATCCGTCTGCCGCGTGCACGATCTTCGATGTCTACTCGATTCTCGGTGAGTGCGTGATTTTCGACGTTCGTTCGACTTTTCGCGTGTTCTCGAGGTCCGACGTATGTCCAATTCCCGACATTCCTTCTGCCTGTGTTCTAAATCATCATAACTTTCACTTTTTCTCACTTTCTTCTGTTTTTCCTGTCGACTACGATTTCTGTTACGTTTGCGAGGCGGTGTATTTCCTTCATTTTTATCGGAATCGTTATTCATTTTGCAGGATGTAT
This sequence comes from Calamotropha paludella, assembly GCA_927399485.1. Taxonomy (NCBI): domain Eukaryota; kingdom Metazoa; phylum Arthropoda; class Insecta; order Lepidoptera; family Crambidae; genus Calamotropha; species Calamotropha paludella. The sequence continues at coordinate 10,462,760 of OV656815.1, read as the reverse complement.
CCGGCGAAATAATAGGTAGGCTTGATAATCCCACTTCTGAACTGAAAGGTATCAGTTCAAATTCTCCAAAAATAAACGACGATCACTTTAATAATCAACTTTTTATTCTATAGGCGTGTTCACAGTTAAAATGTCAAAACAAGAATGCCGGCTCTCCTATTAATATTTATACATTTGACTTAAAGTAAACAAAACATGATATTCTATGGCCTAGTGACGAGTTAACATTATTTGACTAAAAGTAAACAGACATGATATTCTATGGGCTAACATTATTTGGTTCAAAGTAAACAAAACATGATATCTTATGGGCTAGTGACGAGCTAACATTATTATATCAATTAATTTTCTATAATATTTAATAGAACCCTCTCAAAACAATGAAGTAAAGATTCAATTTAAATTATGTTAACAACTTTCAAGTAAAGCTACTTAGTTTTCAATTTTTCAAAACGATTATTATTCTTACTTTAATACCTGACGTTGCAAAGATAAACTTAATTTTTTTTTCTTTACACAACAAATTATGATTAATCAATATAATGGCATGATAATCTTTTAGTTTAGTTTGTGATTTTTTTTATTTTACCCACCCACCAATGGGTCTGCATGGTCCTTCAATCTTCAAGGAAAGCATTTCAAAATTAATAAAAACAAGCATAATATAAAGCCGAGAACCAAAACAAGTATTTACAATCATAGCTCTTTGTTGATTAAGTTTTAGTAAAATAACGGTATAATCACAATTAATTGACCCCTGAGATTTAACAATTTTATTATGAAAAAGATATTTTTTGAGCACACACATTTTAATAAAAAAACGACATTATTAAATTGTATTAAAATTCAAATTCGCTTAGCAAGATACTTCAGCTTAATTAAATAAAGAGCATGGAACGAAGATGATATTTTTCTTGTCATTTAAGTTCCACGGAAACACTTAATAGTAATAAAAGAGACTTCAGGTATATCAAGCTCAAGTTTTAATGAAAGATTTTAGCATTGAATGAAACAAATTTTTCGTTCACTTTTATTCATGTTTTGCGTCACTTCCGTTTTTCTTTTTTTTTCTTTTATAACAAAGCTACAAAACATCTCTGGAAATCTGTTGAATCCAATAAAATATGTGTATATATGTAGCACAAAACCACTGCAATCCGGCTACGAGACTCGTATCGCAGTCTTTCCGTAACAAACGTAGCAACAGTTGCACTTCGTAGCCGTTACGGTTCGCTCGTACACTCGTAAGCTCTTGAAGTTCAACATTAATAAAAGTTCGGAAGTTTTCAGCAATAACAATGAAATTTTGTACTATTCAGTTAAATTGTGTTAGTTACTGCTGTACTTGCATAACGTAGGTTTAGTATCGAAAGTGAAAAGTGGAAAATAATGAGAGGCACAGCTCTAATTTGGTATTTTCTAAGCTACTTTAAAGGTTAGTGATTTTTAAAAACAAGTTTTGCTCTTATAACAAGATTTTATTTAGTTTTACAGGTACCGTTTTCTGTCTGTCTGTAATTAAATCTAGCAAGTTGAATTTGATCCACTTTCCGGTTTTTGATTGAGCTGACATTTTGCGAACATATGTGAATCGGCTGACAATGCGATATTATTATAATGGAGCCGGAAGGTGGTCAAAGAAGCGCTATAATAAAATGATGCCATTTCAACGAAATCAGATTCTATTTCTAGATGAAATCCACGGGCTAAAATTGTATTTTTTTTTATTAACAATTTACTTCATGTTCTTATGAAATATTTATTCTTTAAAAGTTAAATAGATATTAATGTATTAAATATTTTTAGTAAACCAGCGATTTCTTTTTATCAACTGATTAGTTGTAAATTCGTTGATTTCATTTTAATTATTTTGAAAATCAAGTATGATATAGTACGATATAAATTCCTAATTTTTAATCTATAAGTATTTAATATATTATTCAAGTATTTAAAAAATGATATAGTTTACTAACATTGGAACCAAGGCAGGATTTTAAAATTTAAATTATTTCATAAATTTAATTGATTAACTCAAAAACATAAAAACAATTTTATACTTTGTAAACTGGTATGAAATCACTTTAGTCTTTATGGCACTAACTTTTTTTAAGAAATTAAGTTATTATAATAACTTAATTCAATTGTTGACAAATGGTACAGTGTAATAATAGTCTTAAATAGCTTTCAATAGGTACTGGATCTTTATTTTTATCTTTTTATATATATATTTCTTGTGTACGCATTTTTTTTTATTTCAAGGTTCTTTAATTTATGTTTTGATCAGTCGCTAAACTTCCCGTACTTTGAACAGGTATATCTTAGCAATAAAACTTACTATCTGTTACAATGCACAGTAATTGAATTTTGAAATAAGCTTTGTTACAGGAGAATATTTAATTCAAATAAATGTTGGGCTGCAATATGCTAATAAAATCTCTATTTCGTCTGTTTGTCGAGTCTATAAATATCATTTTATATATTTCTAACGTTTTTCACATTGTCAGGTAAGAAAACTAATAGAACTTTGATTTTCATTTTGTCTGTGCCTGTACCTGACATTCTTCTATGTAGTATTATGGCGTGACTCTTCAACTGGTAGAGAAATATAAAGTTGGTTCCGTGCAAATAATATCCCTAACACTACAAGTTTCTGAAGCAGGGTTGATCAGACTCTGTAAAATGACGACAATCTATTACAAAGTAATTTTTTGTGACTTAAAAAGATATGTGATAAATTTGCAGCTTCACACATAAATACTTATCATTTAATTTTTATTTTAATATTGATATTAGGTTTACTAGTTTATTGGTTGTCGCTGTGTAAACTGGAAGAAAAATGCGGTCATAGAATTCTTAAAAAAATATTTATCTCGAAAGAGATTCATGAGGTTTTAGAAACAACATTCGGGGAATCTTTTCCGTTTTACAACTATGAAAAAGTGGGTTGTAAAATTCAAACGACGACAAAAAAACATCGAATACGACACTCGCTCCAGCCAGCCTACAGTATGTACGACTAAAGAAAACATCAACACAGAGACCGAAGATTGACTATCAGAAAGACTATTGGACATCTCTACGAACAAACGCAAAACATCACGCTCAATGATATTGAATTCCAAGATTTTTGCTCAGTGGGTCTCCAGACTGTTTTCAATTAAGCAAAAACAAGCCAGTAAGTAAGCAAGTCACGTATTCTCGCAACTGTTGAGAGATGTTTGAGGCTGATCGGCAAGTTCTTTAAAAAAATCTGACAATGGATGAATGAAACCTGGGTTCATCAATATACTCCGGAAAGAAAACAAGAATATAAGCTATGGAACAAAGAGTGAACAAACACGAAATATAGAGAGACAAAGATTTATGAAGGGGTTGAAACTGTGTTAACTCATTTCACTTATCATTCATTTTAAGTTCTGCATAAAATTTGGAATGCTGGTGGAAGAAATGCATAGATTCAGACGGAGATTAAGTGGAAAAAAGGAAAAGATTTTTGTTAATTATTTTATTTCGTTTCCTGATAAGGCCCCGTACTTATATTCCAACTCCTATATGATATCTTTGTCATATGAAATAACTTTCAATCAAAACCGCGACCGTTTTTGGTGTCTTGTAAGAGTGTCTCATTTTAAGAATGTATTTACTTACACAATCAAAATCCTTAGGTATAATTCATTATTGCTTTTGCCTTTCACGAAGTAAGTTGTGATATAATGATAGAATTATATCTTATGATATAATTTTTACGAAAAAACACTTAGTCTACCTTTTTTCGCAGAAATTTAAATGCATAATTTTAGAACGCATACTTATCATTTGTCATAATTTGAAATACTCGTAGCTTGCTGGCTGGTAATCAATAAAAAAACCTAACGTAACCTGCAATGTATGTCAATTTATGCCTTTTAATAAGTATGCCAAGTAACTTTATGTAATTATAGTAACTTTATGTCCCGTCTGAGAATTCACTTGTGACCCGAGTCGATTTTTTCTAGAATTTTTCTACATACTATAATAATTTATCTTATACACTCGAGAGCAATGAATCCGGGTCGCTTAAAGAATGTTAAAAATCTCGGAAACTAAAAATGATAGGTTAATGCAATAAATTGTATTTAATAGACAAACTCCTTAAATGAAAGTAAAAAAAATATGAGTCACCATACATTTTATTAACACAAAATTACATAAAGAAAAAAACTGCTGATCTCTCCTTAAAACAAAAAATAGGAAACATGAAATGTTTGAACTTTATTACGATTTTCTTGAATTTTAATACTTCGTATTGCCTCCTCGTGCTTCCATTACTGCGTTTACGCGGTTTGGCATGCTGTACACCAAGTTCCTTATACGATTTTGGGGAATATTCTCCCATTCCTCTGTGAGAGCAATTTTGAGCTCACGAAGCGTGATTGGGGGAGGGTTTCGTTGTTTTACGCATCTGCCTAGCTCGTCCCAAGCATGCTCGATCGGGTTGATATCCGGGCTGCGCGCTGGCCACTCCATACGAGTAATGTTCATCTCTTGAAGGTAGTCATTCACAATCCTACCTGTATGAGGTCGGGCATTGTCATGCATAAATATAGCATCCTCACCTAAATTGACCATAAATGGACCAACGTGATCATTGAGGATTTCTTCCACATATCTTACGCTAGTTAAAGAGCCGTTTTCTATGATCACCAGCTCTGTGCGACTTTCAGAAGAAATTCCGGCCCACACAAGTACAGACCCACCACCGTAGGCTACTTTTTCTTCGATGCATGCTTGCTTGAATCTTTCCCCTGGTCTTCGATACACTCTGTGTCTTCCATCGTGCTTGTAGAGCATAAATTTTGATTCGTCGGAGAACATAACTTTTGACCAATCTTCAATACTCCAATTTACGTGGCTCTGGGCATATCTTAGTCTTCAAATACGATGCCCACGCTCCAGTTTAGGGCCGTTTGCAGGTCTAAGGGGTTTTAAGTTAGATTCAGCAAGCCGACGTCTTACTGTCCATGCACTTGGGTTACTTCCTCCGAGGCGTCGAAACTGATTGGTGAGTTCAGTTCCTGTGAGAAAGCGATTTCGAAGCATGGTGTTCACCAAGTATCGGTCTTCTCGTGCTGTGGTACACCTGGTTCTGCCCGTTCCTGGTCTGCGTAGGTTAGAACCAGTTTCTTCGTAACGTCGGAGAACTCTTTGTACTGTTGACAGCGACACACCGACAGTCCTGGCTGTATCGCGCTGACTCCGGCCGGTTTCCAGCATTGTAAGTATTCTGGTGCATTCTTCAGGCGTAAGCGACATAATTTCAGCTTGAATAATGAATATAGAGCACTATCAACATGGTTTATGTACCCACATAAATGACAGATTACAAACAAAAGCAAAACCAAATGCTGTAATTTCGTAGTTCCATCTTTTTCAAATTTGATTTTTTTATGATATAACTTTACAATAACTACGAAGTTTTAATACCTTCATTTAAGGAGTATTACATTGTCTATTAAATACAATTTATTGCATTAACCTAGCATTTTTAGTTTCCGAGATTTTTAGGATTCTTTAAGTGACCCGGATTCATTGCTCTCGAGTGTATGATCGCATTGAAAAATGTATAAAATATATAAAAATTATAAAACTTTATGTCAATTGAAATAATGCTTTATGAATGGCTCCCATACACTTAATTTAGTCAATTAAATAATAGATAAAAGAATTAAATGACTTGAATTTTCAGTATCATTATTCAAAAGATTAGACATTTTGAAAATTTTAAGAGTCTGACGATGTAATTATGAAGGATAAATATTTGTCTTTACATATGAAAACAATAAGAACATGGAAGTAAAGGGACGATATTGATTGCTTTTCACAAGTTATGTGGTAACGTTTACCACATTACTTACGCAATGTAGGTTGCTACTTACCTGGGGATGCATTGCAAAGCATAGTTTTCAGGTACACCTGTTAACCGAAGTAATTTGTAAATACCTTACATAAATAGGATGCCAGTTGTTTCTAATGTTATGCTCGAGCATTATCAATCACGCGATTGTAATGTTCTGACTTCTAATTTAATTTGTGACCAGGACAACAACAAAACGCGATTTAAACTATGGCATTTAAGGATTCCGTAGATAGTTTTGGGTGATCGACCAACAACTCTCAGGAACGACTCAACGTTTAAGCACTCTTTATTCCGCAAAGATCATTAATAACCAGTCTATGTGGGTCTGCGCTGAGATATGAAACTTAACATATTAAAACTCTAACAAAATTTGGAGATTAGTATATACCATATGATGGCCGTTGGGGCGGAAAGGAAAGAATGGCGACCGCGTGCCGGACGACGCTCAGTGGGTAGGCCCGCTACGAGGTGGACCGACGATCTGGTTAAGGTCGCGGGAAAACGCTGGATGCGGGCCCCACAGGACCGATCGTTGTGGAGATCCTTGGGGGAGGCCTATGTCCAGCAGTGGGCGTCGTACGGCTGATATGATGATATACCATATTGGTAATACGAGTATAGTCGATAATGCAAACACCATCGCAATCTGTTATTATTTCATTCTAGTCATTTTTACCAAAATAGATGAGCAGGCAATCATGTTAAGAAATGTATATCACACTTAAGTAGATACATACATAATTAGGGTCCGGCGGTCACTGCATATCCTACCCCACATCACCTGCTGTATGTTTGCTCCTTAATGAAGGTACTTAAATAATATTCTCTTATCTCCTAGTATCAATCTGTCTCCGAGTGGTCGGTGTGACGGTACCAACGTTCAAGCAGCGAGGTGAGACCTCAACTTTGGGATGTGATTTCGACCTGGAAGGCGGGAAACTATACTCAGTGAAGTGGTACAGGGACAACGAGGAGTTCTACCGATATATGCCGAAGCTACGTCCGCCACAGCACGCACACAAAGTTGACGGGATAAAAGTTGATGTAAATTTTATTTTTTTATGCTTGTTTTTACATTAAAAGGAGGCGTAAGAGACGGTGAAAGATGAAGGTAGCAAATTGAAAAAAAATATTCACTTCAAAATAAATTATATTCATTCGAATAGATAAGACTTTGCGGATAATGTATTGATAATGTTCAGTAGGTGGTTAATGTGATTAGAATGTTTTTTTTGTTGTTCAAAGACTATATTTTTTATTATTCATAGATGTTTTTTCTTTATCGGTTGCTCTATACTTGTAAGTATTAATAAAAGTAAAGTATAACATTCGATGTTGTTGGTAATTTTTAAGAGTTATTACGACCGTTTTGTGCAACGGTAGCGATCCTGCCTTTCGCACCGACGGTCTTGGGTTCGAATCCCGGAAGGGGCAGATGTTTGTATGATGAATACGAGCATTTGTACCTGAGTCATGGGTGTTTATATATTTCTTTGAATATTACATATTTAGGTATCATATATGTATGTCTATCCGTTACATAGTAGCCATAGTATCCATAACACAAGCCTTGCAGTGCTTACTTTGGGCTAAGCTAATTGGTGTGAATGTGAGAAATATTTATTTATAATTATTAAGAGTTGGCTCTGGCTGCCACTTACTTAGATAAAGCAGGCTCTCGGTAGCTTTATTGTGCGAGTAATTGTAGTAGCTTAATTGTACGAGAAATTGTAGTGTCGCGCCGGACACCTGAGGCAAACGGATATTTTTCTAGTTATAATTTCGTTATGGTTAGAGAATTTGCAATGAGTTAGCTAAATGTGAGAATACTAGATAGCGTGTAATTATATTTTTTTTATTTATTTATCTACAGTTAGAGAAATCAAGCGCTCGCAGAGTGCACCTCAAGGACCTCAGCTTGAAATCTCGAGGGCTCTACCGCTGTGAAGTCTCCAAAGAAGCGCCTTCTTTTCACTCAGCGCAGGCAGAAGCTTTTATGGAAGTTTATTGTAAGTTTCTTCCAGTTACTACTTATATTATTGTGCTATTATTGGACTTAGACAGCCCTTAAAAATACTGTCATTGATACAATTTCAACAATTTTTATGTACTACCAATTAATACTCAGTTTTAACTATAACAATTCCAAGACATCAAAGGGTTTTCTATTTTTTTTATTTGCATAGTCCACACAAATTGTTTAGCTGCAAAATAATCAGAGCTTCTTATTTTAGATAGAAAGTCATTTTGTAAAAAACATAAACAATCATAACATGGGAATCAGTCGATCACACTTTTATTTCGAAAGAAATTCTTTGTTTGGCGTTACGAATCTGTGATAAATTTACTTCTGTTGTAAACTATGAGCTAAAATATTATAATAGAAATTGGATGAGGGATGAGGATGATTCACTTGTGACCCGAGTCGATTTTTTCAAGAACATATTTTTCTATTATAATAATTTATCTTATAAGATCGTATTGAAAATGCATAATCTATATAAAAATAATAAAACTATGAAATACACAGTCGACATCACATCAAGGACGTAGATCTGATTTAACACCTTTTTATTTTTGTAATAAAAATAAGCAACACGGGAAAGATTCTTACTAAAGCCAATTTAATAATGTCATTCGACATTTGACGATCGCTAGGTGCAACGGTAGTGATCCTGCCTCTCACACCGACGGTCCTGGGTTCGAATCCCGGAATGTGTGACGAATACGAGCATTTGTACCTGAGGCATGGGTATTTATATATATTTATATAAATATCACATGTCTATGTATCGTATATGTATGTCTATCCGTTACCATCGTATCCACAACACAAGCCTTATAGTGCTTACTTTGGGTTAGGATAATTGGTGTGAATCTATGAAATATTATTATTATTCTTTCAACATTATAGGCAGATATATTTTTTTGCAAATTGTACACAGTATGGCAATAAAGAAATATTCTATTATATTATATTCTATTCTATTCTATTCTAAGAGCAATTTTAATTAAAACTTCACCTACTTTTCTTATGTAGGCAGGTTCTCACATTATTTATGTCTTTATAAAGTCACGGCTCCACGATGGCTTTTAGCTGCTTGCTTATTACCTAATCAATTAAATAAAAACATAATTATAGCTGGTTCCATCTTAATTGATTGTTTAATATTTGTAAAAATATTACTTTCAATGTTGAAGGTAGTTAGCGTTCAACATTGGTGGAACGATACTAGCTCATAGTAGAAGTTGGAATACGTTTGTAAAATTCGACACGTTTGCCAGCGTCTCGGTAGCTCAGCGGTCAGAGCAGTCGCCCGGATTGCGAAAGGTCGTGGGTTCGAATCCCATCTGAGGGCTCGGAGGCGTGGTTGTTTTTTACACACGTATTTTATATCTTATAGAAATATTGCATTGTGAATGCAAAAAAATTAAATAAAAACATAATTATAGCTGGTTCCATCTTAATTGATTGTTTAATATTTGTAAAAATATTACTTTCAATGTTGAAGGTAGTTAGCGTTCAACATTGGTGGAACGATACTAGCTCATAGTAGAAGTTGGAATACGTTTGTAAAATTCGACACGTTTGCCAGCGTCTCGGTAGCTCAGCGGTCAGAGCAGTCGCCCGGATTGCGAAAGGTCGTGGGTTCGAATCCCATCTGAGGGCTCGGAGGCGTGGTTGTTTTTTACACACGTATTTTATATCTTATAGAAATATGCATTGTGAATGCAAAAAAATTAAATAAAAACATAATTATAGCTGGTTCCATCTTAATTGATTGTTTAATATTTGTAAAAATATTACTTTCAATGTTGAAGGTAGTTAGCGTTCAACATTGGTGGAACGATACTAGCTCATAGTAGAAGTTGGAATACGTTTGTAAAATTCGACACGTTTGCCAGCGTCTCGGTAGCTCAGCGGTCAGAGCAGTCGCCCGGATTGCAAAAGGTCGTGGGTTCGAATCCCATCTGAGGGCTCGGAGGCGTGGTTGTTTTTTACACACGTATTTTATATCTTATAGAAATATTGCATTGTGAATGCAAAAAAATTAAATAAAAACATAATTATAGCTGGTTCCATCTTAATTGATTGTTTAATATTTGTAAAAATATTACTTTCAATGTTGAAGGTAGTTAGCGTTCAACATTGGTGGAACGATACTAGCTCATAGTAGAAGTTGGAATACGTTTGTAAAATTCGACACGTTTGCCAGCGTCTCGGTAGCTCAGCGGTCAGAGCAGTCGCCCGGATTGCAAAAGGTCGTGGGTTCGAATCCCATCTGAGGGCTCGGAGGCGTGGTTGTTTTTTACACACGTATTTTATATCTTATAGAAATATTGCATTGTGAATGCAAAAAAATTAAATAAAAACATAATCAGACATGACAGTTTTAATAACACACGACGTATGTACCCTCGGCGTATCGACTTTTGTATTTAAAAACCGTCATAAAAATTAAAAGTGGATGTATTTAACGCTACAGAATTTTGAGCGGCAGAAGAATGGGATCCACGTATGCATTTTTTGACAAAACAAACGTGATCTAAAGAGCTTCTAAGGATTTCTTCCTCTCAAGACTCTCATCTTTCGGAATGATACGGTATACCGCAGCTCGATTGTCGTTACCTAGGCTACACGGGTCAGCCAGCCAGGGGGTCTCCCCTATCGTCCACCGACGCATCAGCGCCCAATGTACTGGCAAACATTTTCGCGTAGAGTTGCACAACTTTTTTGAAAAAAAAACATATTTTATTTCCTAGGGATGAAAAATAAAGTAAATACACGATAAACATAATATATCTCCAATTGTTATTTTGTTTTTTTATATTATTAGCACATGTTGACTATTTTTTGCCGTGTAGTGTACGACAGAGTAGAATAGCACCACTCCTCCACATTTTAGGGTATAGAAAATAATAGAGGCTTATTGGAGCTTTTCCCTTTACACCTCCCATAGAATACAATATGGGCAGCAGCATGTTCCAAATTATGGTGATCGTAGCAAGGTCTCTTACTGTAATTTTCAACCTGCCTGCCAAGCGCGGACAGACGATATATTTATGTATGTAAAATTAGTTTTGAAAGGGGAATGCCCATTCTGGGCCCAGCATGGATATCATTAAACAAGGAAATGATTTTGTACATAAACTTTGTCATTTAAAGATATGAATTTTGCATATATTTAAACAGGCGCTACTGCAATTAACTATATTTCTATAAAAAAAGTATTTTTGTTTATTTCTAAAGTTTCGTTATAAGTTATATAGCAAAATGCTGCCAGCACGTAAATTACATTTTAGATACAATTTCACATTAAACATCGTTACAAATTGATTGTTATGAAAATACATTCAATTGAATAAATAACTTAAGATTTTGCATAAACAAAGTAGTTTATAAAACAAATAATAGACAATAGAAAATAAAGCTAAGGATTTATTCTATAAAACAAAGAAAGTTATAAAATAAGTCGATCAATCGATTTCGTGTTTTTATATTTTTAGTTTCCTTTAATGGCAACACATGTTTGTCAATCAAATGTCAATAATTCAAAATAATGGTCAGATGTCATGTCACGTGTGGCTTTTCGATTTCTTTAAGAATTCGATTTCTTCTGGCTTCCCTACACGGACTTAATTGTGATCTATACCGACGACTTGGTCCATACGGACTCAGTGATTACTACTCGTATCAACGACGACTTTAGCTTTGTTTTATGGACTCTGTGCTCACTATTAACGACGACTTTGACTGTGTAATGGTTCGCTGCTACATGACAGTACTTTGGTATATTCGTGGGGTATAAGAGTCGAATATATTACCTCCTGCGCCGTTTTTAGATGTTATGTTCGTCATATATGATAATGAAGAAAAAATAGATACTTAATATATAAAAAGTTATTTTTATATACCCCAATGACTACAATTATATAAAATATAATGAGAGCATAGAACCTAAAGACGTCCACTGCTAGATTGAAGCCTCCCGCGATAATGCGTGCTCAACCACTCAACACCTCTTACCCTTTTATTTCATGTTGCTATATAATTACTTAGTGTGTTATTTCTTGTTTAAAATGCCAAAGCGTACGCACTTATTACCAATATAGCTAAAATAAAAATTAACTTAACTTTTAAACCGTGTTAGTTCAATTACTCATCGTCAGACTTGAAACCCTTCAATTGATTATGGAGCTGATATTTACACATATTTTATGCTATGCTATTATAATGTACCTAATTGAACCTGCTCATTGGGACTGTTCGGAAACACGAAAAATTTAGTTGGCGTACCCTTGGTACATTGACGCCATATGGTTTTGCACCTTAATGGGGTTATCTCTACGTGTGAAAATATGAATGACGTTCCTTTCATTGAGGAGACACATGCACGAGAAGTTTCTAGTGTGAAAATTATTGTAAATGTATTCATTTTTTAAATAAGCTATTTGCATTCTTGTTACTGGAGTTTTCTTAGCAATGCCTTTGTATCTCTCGAGATACAGGTCTATTTCCTAGTTCGAGGTGGTGGTGCTATGAATATACTCCAAATATCCTACAAACACTAACAATTGGGTATTGTTAGTATTTGTTCAAGTTTTACGTAAGTACTTGCAAACTTTTGTAAATTCTAAAAAGCTTTAAGAAGCGAGATAATAACTTTTTGTTCATTTCCTTTCACTCTGTCCACTGTCTCTGCGACGACGCAGACATTGTTAAGGAGAACATCTTAAGTCTTAAATCAAACACTCTGTATAACGCATGAATTCATTAATTAAATTTAGTCATGCCATGAACAAAAAATTACAATTTATTCTCCACTTGCAGTTTACCCCCACTAACACATCGTACACTTGTAGTTTTGTAGACTCACGTGAATAAATCGTTTAATTCCAGACTTCCCGCGCGAGAGCCCTAGTATTAGCGGACACGAGCGGACCTATTCCCCTGGGGAGCCTCTTGACGTGAATTGCTCCTCAGCAAAATCATTCCCAGCGCCGGAACTACAATGGCACATTGACGGACTAAAGGTTTGTTTACATTTTGTATTAAGACGATTTTCGATTATTGTATAAGTTATTAGTCTGGTAGATAAAGTTAATAATAATACTAGATTTAAAAATCTAAAAATCCCACGTTTTTCAGTGACCAAAAAAGAATAAAATAAATAATAATCTTTACAAATACTCTCAATATCTATGCATATCATACATCTCATTACATCTCCATAAGTAACATGCGCATCCACGTTTAGAGTGGCCCCTCGCTTGGCCCCGCCGGGTTATTTTATTCTTTTTTGGTCACTGAAAAACGTGGGATTTTAGATTATTAAATCTAGTATTACCTATTATTTTATTCTTTTTAATTATTAACTCAACGAAGTAACCATGTGTTACGCAACAATCGGATAAGCCCCATACAAAAGTGAAAGTTGCCGAAAGTTGACCTGAAAGTGCACCTAGAAAGTTGAAAGTTGTTTAAGCGTGCATTGTCATCAGGCTCTGAGCTACCCTGTAAGTTTCAACTCGCTAGGTGGTCGGAAAGTGCCTCAAAATTGAGATACAAGATTCCAACCGGACAGACAAGACGACAGACAAGCAAACAGACAAGAAAGCGACCTAAGAAAAACGTGGGAAAATTAGGTTTTGTTCAATATAAGTCGTTAACTTCTACGCCATGGATGCGTAAGTTCTACGTCGCGAGATACCTAACCTTAAGAGAGAGAAAAATCAAAACTATCTTCTCCCGCTTAAGTATGTGTAACATACCTCAAAATTTCTAGTCTACTATCGACAGGATATCAAGTTATACAATATCGCTTATTATACCTTTATTATACTACGTACCTTATGCTATCATAATTGTCTAATTACCATTGTAGTAAAAATTATTTGATCTTTAGAATTTAGGCTGTTTAAAGCTTGGCGTGCCGTCGAATGTTGTATTAACACGTGTAAACTGAGTAGATACATATTTTCAATGGCATAATACCCTCATCTCCCACTATAAGTACTAAGCCAGTCTGTGAAGTAGATGTTTACCCAAATATTTTTCCAGGTTTCGGAGCGGGCCTGGCTTATTCCATATGGCGCCAAGCCAGCCCCGCAAGGGCTACTGGTGTCTACCTTGGGCCTCCGAGCGCCAGCGCATCCATTTATGCAACTTAGCTGCATCGCTGTCATGGGCACACATCGAAGGGAACGTACCGTTCTTATAGGTAAATGTTGGTTCAGTAACAAACTTACCATCTCAGACATTTGCTGCCACACCAAGAGACCTGTTGCATAGAAAAAGTATAGTCGAAATTACTAACTTAGTTTGAGTTAAGTAGTCGAGTGGCTTGCACACCGGTTTTTATAGTGAAACCACTCTGAGATCCCAGGCTTGATCCCCGGTTGAGTCATTGTAGAAAACCTACTTTTATATAGGTCGGCTCAGGTCTAGGTCTAGTCTTTGAAACCGTCATCGTGTGCTTTAGCTTCTTGACTATTCGTTTCAGAACAGTCTGCTATGAAGTGAAAAATATTTTATACTTTTTTATTTATGCTATATATTATTCGCTGTAATAAAATATTAATTTCTAATTTGAATTTTTGGCTTAAACTTGAGGTTTTGAGGTATTACAAAAAACCACACATTAAAATAAATGGCCTTCAAACTATTTTACAATTCAATTAGTCATATTTGTATTTATATTGATTTAACTTTCTAAGTAATTCAAATAGGTAGATCCCTACGCAATATATAAATTCAAGATTTAAACTCAATTTAAACAAGAAAATAGCTGTCCGATTGTTAAAGATAAAGTAATTAGAAGTCATTATAACTACAAGAAATTCAAAGGGAGACGTCACGAAACATCAACCTACGCAAAAACTGTCCAAACTCAATCTATTTTCATTTTAAGCGTATGTATTCCGTCTAATAGCGCCCCGATTCGATAAACCAAGATTCCTGTTAAAATTTAAGGATAAACCCGGTGCCGGATTTACCATAGAAGCTGAAAAAGCTGAAGCTTAGGGCGGCAAAATTAGGGGGCTGCAAAATTGGCCCAAAATAATAGTTACAGAAAAAAAGTAAGTAATAGTGCAGTAAAAACAAAGCTTTGCTTTTCTTAGCTTAAAAATATACCCAAAAATTTGTAAAAATAATCTTGAAACTAGATTATTCCCTAAAAAGGAATTAACGTTATTGTGAACAGTGAATCTAATTTTAGAGGTCAATAGGGGCGGCAAAAAAATATAGCTTTGGGGCGGCAAATGTGTAAATTCGGCACTGGATAAACCCCTTTTTTTTAGGTGGCCCATTTTGTTTTTGAATGCTACAGATTAATGTAATACATAATAATGTTATATTGTTTCAGAGATTAAATCCTCGTCGGCGAAAAAAACGTTTAGTTTGACCATGCTGACATTTTTATGCATCAACATCAGATTTTACGAAAAAATATTGTGATACTATTGAAAAATATTATTTGATTATTACCTGTGCACATGCAGTTTTATGATTTAGTGTAAATAAAATTAGTAATACGAGCTATTGATTTTATTTGTTTCTATGAAAGGCATGGAGTTTGTGAAAAAGAAAGTAAACAAAATGCTCATAAAACGCTATTTCGGAAATCGTTTAAAAACAAATCCTAATCAGCAAACTATGATATCTAGTTTTCATAAGTTACTCCGAAGGCAAATTTCTTTCGGTTTCCTTAACATATGCAAACGTACGTATCCTGCCTATATATGAACAATCGTAACGCTGCAATAACTAATTTTTGTGTGTGATTATAAAAAATGATAGCATCTCACGCTACAATAATAGTAACTCATCCTGAAAAAAAAAATAGATAGTTTTTCAAGGAGACCTCAGAAATGACAAAATATTAATAAAAAAATGCCTACGCCAGAAGGCATTATAATATCGGCCTTACTAATAATATCGGCCTGAGACCCGTTCATGATCTCTTAGCAAGATGCAAGTTCGATTGTCAAAGTGAGTTACCGCTATAAGTGGTCTATTGTGGCGTCTCTTTTCAACAGTCGAACTTGAATCGCATTAAAAGGTGATGGTAGAGCCGCTGGTCTCAGATTGGATTCCCATTAGGGGCAATATTATGTAAAAAAACACCGTCAGTTTAGACACCTACTTGACGGGGTGCTCAATTATTCCCGTAGTTATTATTCCTACCTTAAACCGTAACTCTACACCTCACATTACTGTAGGTGCTCCTAAAGATCATAAAACCTAAGCATTTTAGATATTGTCCATGATAATCCTTATATGATTCCTAAAATTCTAAGCTTCTTTATATGTTATATATAATTTATTCGGGATTCGGGAATCCATACAATCCCCGATCACTTTAGAACTGAAACAGTATTTATATTAATATACAGGAAAAAACAATATATTTAATTTCAGAATAAAACACTTTTTTACGGATAATTGCGCATGTTTTATTTTATTTTATATTTAATCCTGAAGTTTCGACTCCTTTACAGGAGCCGTGATCACAGGATGACTAAGATGATGGTAATCATATATTTTGTACTACCTTCACAATATTTTAATCGGGAACGTTCCTAATTATTAAATTATTTTATATAAATCAAATTGTTTTATTATTACACATTATTTAGTTATTTAATTAATTATCACTACGATTACATTGTATACTACTGAGTCTACTACCAGTTCGGAAATTGGGAGGGCCTTCCGAGAAGAACTGGCGAAAGAAACTCGGGCAGGGGGACCGACCTCCATCTTACTGTTTAATTATTTGCAAAAAGAGCTAACTACATCATCAGGTCTTGCAGTGTGTGTTTTTGTAGGTATTAATTTATTAATTATGGGGTCCCAAGCAGGTGGAACGCTCCAACCTTCGTCTCTATTGAAATTAGAATGTTTCCTAATTTCTATTAAAACTTACTTTAAACTAGCCAGGAAGATTGACCAATTCTTACGATCGGTCAAGTGTAATATACCCCACCCCTTCAGGCAGCGGGTGTCTACAAAATCGATTGTGACTGTGGGCTCTCATACATCGGGCATACAAAGAGAAGTATAGGGACGCGCATTAAAGAACACGTAGCTGACATGAAACATAGGCGCGATAATAGGTCTGTAGTGTGTGAGCATGCTTTTGAGGGGCCAAACCACTATATTCGTTTCGATAAACCACAAATTCTCGCTAGAGAACAAAGATTTGTTCCTAGGATGCTACGCGAGGCTATTGAAATTAGGAAACATCCTAATTTCAATAGAGACGAAGGTTGGAGCGTTCCACCTGCTTGGGACCCCATAATTAACAAATTAATACCTACAAAAACACACACTGCAAGACCTGATGATGTAGTTAGCTCTTTTTGCAAATAATTAAACAGTAAGATGGAGGTCGGTCCCCCTGCCCGAGTTTCTTTCGCCAGTTCCTCTCGGAAGGCCCTCCCAATTTCCGAACTGGTAGTAGACTCAGTAGTATACAATGTAATCGTAGTGATAATTAATTAAATAACTAAATAATGTGTAAAAATAAAACAATTTGATTTATATAAAATAATTTAATAATTAGGAACGTTCCCGATTAAAATATTGTGAAGGTAGTACAAAATATATGACAACCATCATCTTAGTCATCCTGTGATCACGGCTCCTGTAAAGGAGTCGAAACTTCAGGATTAAATATAAAATAAAATAAAACATGCGCAATAATCCGTAAAAAAGTGTTTTATTCTGATGTGTAATGTGCGCGGAAGTGTAAGAACTAAAAATATATTTAATTATCGCAAATATATTTCCTTCCATTTATTTTTTGTTAAAGCTATCGTTGAAGCCTTAATTTGTTTGTTTGACCTTGTTTTTATTATTTGTCATTGGAAACGCTAATTTTATTGGAATTTGGAGCCGTTTGAACTGAAAAGAAAGTTCTGAGAGTCTAAAGGATATGTTCATATAAAATCAGTTTCACCAGTTTCTTTGCCAGTTATTATGGTACAGGAGATCAAATATTTTTTTTAAATTGTCAACTTTGAATCTTTTACCATTGCATTGTATTGGTAGATCTAAATTTCTTAATACATAATATAATAAGGAAAACAAACTTATAACATTAATTTGTGCGGCGGATTTCCGGGAAGTGTCAAAAAAATACAGTTGAATAATGTTTTTCTCCTCTCTATCCACAACTGTGTCAGCCACCTCACGAGGACGGCGTTCTTATCATCATCCCTTCTCCGCGCAGTGGCCTCTTTCTGCTAGATGACTTCCTGGCAGAAAGTGACTGCTGTCTCCTACGATCTCTCGCTGGTGAGCATGATTCTAGACACACCTCGAGATTGTGTTGTGCGGTGTGCTGTGCAGCTCCGCCCTACATGTAACGATGCCACCGGTTCCCTACGAATAACGTGCAGGTACTCACCGAAGCATGCCCGGGCCCGGTAAAAACCTGCGCCAGGCTATGGTGACTGCCCCTTTTCGTGCTTCACTAACCTCTGCACCTCGAATGTACAGCCTCCTGTTGATTGTATATTGTGGATTTCTACTTCCCCATCAGCATCTCCGCAGAAACGCAGTTGAAACATTCCAACAACACCCAAAAAGAAATCACATATAGGCGTACGTGCGCATTATTTTTATTTTATTTTTTGCGCCCCTGGACAACTTGAGCATTCTCCAGACACGGTGGAGGAAGGTGTAGGATCTTCATAGATACCTCACAACCGGCTGTGCAGTAATGTCGGATATTTATTGATTTATACCACCTACGGTTGGCTTATACCCTGGAAGGGTCAGAAGCCTTCTTCGCTCTAGAGATGGATGGCGCGTGCACGACTCACTTAGGCTGCGCATAAGAAGCATCGACTCTCGCCTAGAAAGAGGGTCAGTCCACAAAGAAGAGGACTGGGGCTGCCCAAAAGTGTCGGAGATGATACGTTTGTCGGTTGAGTCCTGAGCCACCGGGTCGGTCGAAAGCTGATACGGTGAGTACATTAGTACAGATTTGGACCTTTTAGAAAGCGCTCGGCTTATATAGAAACAAAGGGCCACGTAGGGGCTACGCCGCGACGCGGGTTGATCGGATCAAGCGAGTCCCGTCATCGGTGTGAGAAATGCGCTTGAATTAATTTTGTGCGTGTTATTTTTTGCGGTATCTCACTCCTAAGACCAGTGGCGGATTTGCAGGCCTAGCCGCTCTAGGCCCCAGGCCATGTGCCGCCCTTTTCTCAGCCCAAACGTTATAGACTATACTATACATCAGTCAGTAATGAATTCCTTTCCACTTTTAATGAAAAGAAAAATCTTTACTTCCACTTGTAATTGATTCAGAAAATTGGTTAACTAAAAGCTACCTTATAAAGCTACCGTCTTATTCATAAAAAAGTTTAAGCCCTCAACAGCTAAAATGTGTTTTGTCACTGTCAGTCCAATCGAAATCGTCTGTAGTAAAAGAAACAAAACATATTGTAACTAAAACAGTGTTATAATATTGTTATAAGTTTTTATGAATAAGGCGGTTAGTTTATAATATTTTTCGAGGTTTCAGGGATGATTGGACATTTAAATAAAACATTTAAAACAGTTTTAGGCTTTGTTTTTAATAACATACATGTTTTACAATGTGTTACAAAACTCGTCTGCACTTAAGCGCAGCAAAATCATTAATTAAATCTTCGCAATCCAATTTGTTTAAAAAATCAGCTTCTATGTTAAGCAAAGCAAGATCATTTAACCTTTGCTCCGTCATTGTTGTGCGTAAATAGTTTTTAACCCTGCGCAAACAAGAAAACGATCTTTCTCCTGTACAGTTACTGGCGGGTGTACACACACACATACGAAGAGCAATATCCACGTTTGGGTAAATGGTTTGAAGACCTTCGGTTCGTAACCATTTTAACAGACTGACTGCACTCTTTCGCTCCTCATTTCTTATGCTGCAGTGAGAACGAAAATGAAGACATTCTTCTTTAAAGTTGTCTTCTAAGTCAGTAGAATAAATCATTTGCAATTCCTTGGCCTTATCTTCGACTTCTGAGATGCTTAGTTTTGTCAGGTTGGTAATAAAGTAAAATTTATTGTTGAGTAATTTATAAGCATCCCGGCGTCTTTTGAGTTCTTCTGATAATGTATCAATGACTACCAAAAAAGTATTTATTCTAAAATTTTCACGGCCATTTTTTTGTTGCATCTCTTCACCTGTATTTGTCTCGTCAGGAAGCAGCTTACGCTTTCGAATGCGTCGAACATCTTTTTCATATTCCTCTACGAAGGACAGTTTTTTGGCTTTATTTTCGAATTCATCAAAATTCTCTCTTGTTTCGCCAACAAAATGTATTAAAGCGTCGTACAGTTCTATGACAATGGTAATGTCAATTTCCACACTCTGAAGTTTTTTACTTGTGGCGTTAATGCGATCTAGTAAACATCCCCAAAAAACAGCCATGAGGGCCGTTTCAAAACGTTCCAGTTTCAAACGAATACCTCTTGCTTCGCATATAACGGTTCTCTTCTGTTGTGTGTCATTTTCGATGGTGACTAGCGCTTTATGGATTTCATTCCAGGATTCGCGTAAACTTTTACATGCGTCTGCACGAGCTGACCAACGAGTCGTTGATAGACTTTTGACGGTGAAATGGGTTTGAAGGAGTTCCCAACGCTGAGTTGACGCTGCAAAGAAATTGTGTAACCCTTGGAGTAGAGAAAAGAAGTAACAAGCCTCTTGGCTGCTTTCAGCTGCACATTCACCTACTAAATTAAGCGAGTGTGCTGAACAGGGAACATAGTCGGCAAGGGGTGAAATTTCCTTTATTTTAGCTTGTAGGCCGTTGTATATGCCCGACATGTTAGCTGCGTTGTCATATGATTGCCCGCGGCAGTTTGAAATGTCAATTCCCAATTCAATTAAAGTTGAGGTAACGGCATCTGTCATTTGTTGTGATTTGTGGCCTGTGTTTGGAATAAACTTGAGGAACCGTTCTACAGGTGATCCATTAGGCAGGACATATCTGATTACATAAGTGAGCTGGTCTACGTGAGATATATCCGGTGTCGAGTCAATGATCAGAGAAAAATATTTTGCTGTTAATATTTCCATTACAATTGTCTTCAATACTTTGTGTCCCATAAGTCGAATAAATTCTTCGCACGTTGTTGAAGAAAGATAACTCGTAAATCCTGAGCCTGGATTTCCATAACGTGTAATGTGTTTGGCTAAGAACGGATCGAATTCAGCGATAAGCTCTAAGGACATCAAATAATTTCCATTGTGGATTGATCCAAATTTTTCGTCGTGTCCTCTGAAAGGCAAACCACGTGATGCAAGCGCTTTTACGCATGCAACTACTCTTTTCAGAATGTTTTTCCAGTAATTTATTTCTTCATCTAATTGCATTGTTAATGCGCGGTCAATGCGACCTAACACGTTACTTCGTTCTTTCATTTGCAGAACAGATAATTTGTGAGTAGGCGAATTTTCATGAGTTGAAACTCGATGATATGAATTTTTCCAGTCATTGAAACCTTCTTTTTTGTCGAACTGACTCTCCCCGCCATTAAAAAGTAGACAAGGACCACAATAAACACATCCAGTACTTTTGGAATAAATTAGCCACTTTCGCGGAACTTTTTCGCCATTTAGAAGCTGACGTTCGAATAAATGTCTCGACAACTGTCGCACTTTATCGTTTGTAAATGCGCTCACTCTTAGGAAAATCATTTTGAATGTTTTGATTGGCTCCATTCTTACAGATGTGATCACGCGTGAACTCGTCGATTGTCCATTTAGCTGGATCGTCGCTGATTTCGTAGAGCTCCTTGTCCGGAGGACTGGGCTGCACTCCTACTCCTGGTACTAGTGGGACATCTTCGGCTTGTTCTTTTGATATACTTGCTACATCGACCAAAGTATTTTCACTTGAAACCACTGCAGAATCATCAGTTGACGGAGCTCCGCTACTACTTGGAACGTCGAGTGTTGGTTCAATGGTAGGATCTTTAATATCTGTAGACGGTTTTCCAAAGAAATCGTCTAATTTCCGCGTTTTTTTAATCGTATCCTTTTGCTTATCATCTTTTTCTTTAGCTCGCTTGCGATACTCTGCCCCACTTAACCTTACCCTTTTCTTTCCGTCCATATTTAACCATGCAACACAAAGTTTTACGAAAGCGTTTACTAATTAGTAAAAAACTTAATCCGTTCGCTCACTGCAATTGCTATACGCACACTGTTGTGTTGACATAACTAACTCGCAGGCGCGGGCGGGCAAGCGAGTACCCCGTGGGTGGGGGGAGGGTAGCGAGGTCACAGCGCGGCGGCGGCACGTCGCACCGCACTTGACTACACGCCGTACACGCGAGAATAACAATCGATACCTATACTTCCTACTCCTAGATAGAACACTTATATTAAACTAAAGTACAAACTATTTTATATGTACCTACGATACGATGTACGAAATTATTTATACTTTTGATACGTAAAAATAGTAATTTAGGAAAATTTCAATCCTACGGTACGCAATACTTTTACATATTACGATACTTTGCATTTGAGTTCCTTCTTTCTTGTTAATCTTGTTATCACTAGTGATTTATTTTGGCACGATTTGCCGCCCTTAATACCTGGCCGCCCTAGGCCCGGGCCTACTGGGCCTTAGGGCAAATCCGCCACTGCCTAAGACATTCATTTTAAATATTTGATGTAAAGGCTTATAATACCATGCATAAAGTGCTTACCTTAAGCACTCGTATTTATATCGTATTTGATAAGGGTTATTACTGTATCCGTCTAAATGACATTCCAATTCGTATGTGGCCTTTTTTTAGAAGTTAGAATGGGTATAGTTAGCTGCCCTTAAGTTTGATATCTGCCATCGTGGACTTTTTTGTAGATCTATTAGAGAGAAATATCCCAACTTTCATTGTTTGGGTGTATACACGCTGTTTGGAAGCTGAGTGCGAAGTGCGAATGAGAACATTTTGAGCCATATTTGTCCTAACCAAAGTCTGATTGTTTTTTTAATTTTTAATTTTAGGGAAATTTTACGATTTTAGTACCAAAGTCCCAAAATTTTCCAATTAAGTGCTAATAACGCAAAGTCAAAGTGGAAATGTCTATTCTTTTTAATGTATTTTATTAGCCTAATGCGTATTTAATTATATCAAACCATTTTTAAGCACCGTCTTTTCTTAAAAAAATCACTTTCTGATTTACAATGGTTTAATTTTGACATATAAAAATTAATAAATAAAAATTAATAGATAAAAATATTGTTACAGTTTTGATATTATTGGGTTTTATTTTGACTTATTATTTAATAGGTAGATCCTTACTATACCTGTCCCTCTGTTTATACCTGTATAGGTATAAGCAGAGGTTATACTGTTGTTACGTTACGTTAGTGAGGTTATACGGCAGAGATGTTATACTAATATAACAATCGGATTAGTAATAGTAAGAATACCTACCTAATTATGTTTTTTTATTTGGTTAAGCTACTACTTTAAGCTAACTCATCATCATTATTTACTAATCTTAGTGGTTTATACTTTGTCCAATGTAGGATGATACTTTTGACAGTTGACCCCTATATACATGGTATAAAGTTGCTATTGCAATGTCAAGCCAAACATAAGGAAACAAACGCAACCTTAGCAATTAGGAAGACCTGTCAAAAGTATCATCCTACATTGGACAAAGTATAGTGTAATGCACTGACTATATGTACTTGTTCATTCTTAGATTTTAAAAGAATTAAAAAATCGGTCCCATTACCGGTTGCTTTACCTACCGATCCTGTTGGGGAACGATAATCGCTGGCCGCAAATCCCGGGGTTTTTTACGATATATTGGCACAAATAATTAATTCGTACCTTATCGCTTTGAATACTTTAACACGTCCATTTATGTAAGTATATATATATATTTACTGTGAAATTCGTTATTTCGTTCCGATAAATGTAATTGTTTTATTTTATTTACTTATACTCATTTATGATTTTTTTAATTTAGTTTTCCATTATTACTTTCAAGTGATTTATTCATCCTTTGTATTTGGTTTGAAGCAGGGTTCTTGCGTATATCAGCATCAGCATCGGCATCCACGGATTATCAGCATTGTTGATGATATCAGCCTCAGCATCAGTGCTGATTTTTAATGCTGACATTGAAGTCGCAACGTGTCTGTTAAAGGCGGAACCTAGCGCAAGACACGAAGAGTTTTACTAAATCATAGATAGTTTAACAAAAAAGCTGTCATGTATACCCTCATTTGAATGTTTTGTTAGCATAAATTGGTTAGACGTTGGAGTTATATTGTGTGACATGCATGCATAGTGTAATAATCTTAACTCATATTAGTGTGCTTCGCAATCACGCCTAAACTACAGAACCGATTTAAATTAAATTTGGTATATTGTAAGTTTTGTAAATTAGTCCAGAGCCTGAGAAAGAACATAGACATTCGTGTACGTTAAGTAAAAGATTTTTTTGTTTAATTACGTTGCTATTATTCTAATATATATGCCTGGATAACGCAAATCTAATCTGCCTACTACTTCTGCCAGAGCTCGCGCTGCGAAAATTAAAGAAGCCAAGAGTCTGAAGAGCACACCTGTAGGAGGGCTCGTAAAGAGCTGCTGAGACTCAAAGGCAAAGCGAATCGGTATCCTGATCTTCAAATCAATATGGGCAATAGCTGTGTGAAAGGGCAATTTTTGCGCCGACTTATGAGACTGTTAACATACTCTTTGTTGTTAACCATATAACCGAACAAACCATAACAAACGTGGAGGAGGATGTTGTCGAATAACTCTTTAGAATTATCAAGAGTGGCTTCCCATAAGTTGAGGCTGTAAGTTGGTGTTCCGGTTCTATTAATGAGAAATCTAAACGTGCCAAGGCTGTGTTATGGTACACGGCCACAAATTATACATCTAGGACACAGCATTATGAAAGCTATAATCATGACTGGATTGGCAAATGGAGAAAAAAATTTGAATCCAGGTATTCCAAAAATTAAGACTGATTTGTCATATCAGTTTAAAAGGGTGGTGTAGTTTCACCTGAAAGCAGCATTTGCAATTACGATAATTAAAGTTCAAGAACAGACGCTTTAAGTGTTTATTTAGAAAAAAATGATTTTTCAATGGGCAAATCTGTATGGCATGCTCACGTGTACCTATCATAAAATCTCTGTTTTAACTAAAAACGTCGTGTATAAAAATATACTTAAATAAACCACCCGTAGCAAAATAATTAGCCTAAAAAATTAAAAATGCTGCCGAAAGTCATTATTCAACGCGGACGAAGATTCGGGCATATCTAGTAAAATTTAAAATAAGTAATCTATAGACCAATTCAAAATTGCTACTCCAATGAAAACCATATTATAATAATAAAAAAAACTGTTATCAGCCCACAATAAATAATTGTATTTTTCTTTTAATATTATGCGTAAATAGTTTTTTATAATAGTATTATATACTAGGCGAAGCAGTCGCTAAGCATAAAGCTTCGCTTGCACCAATATTGGAGCGGAGCGTAATACTAAAAAAAATTATAATGTTAAGTAAATTTTAAAATTCCTCAAGAAAGAAATCTTTCAAATAGGTGCGCTATTTTTCAATGGGAAATATCATAGAGCCAATGTTTTTTGTTGACGTGACAACGTCTTATAAATTGGTTTGCCGGGTGACACTTCAAGAAACTGCGTTACGCTCCGCTCACGTTATGCGCTTACAATGAGAGCGAGTGAGAGGCACGCGTCCCTTCCACTCGGGCATGGTTAGCCCGCCTAAGAGCGAGAGAGACAGACATAAAAAGTGGAAGGGACGCGTGCCTATAAATTAATGTTTTAAATATAATTCTTTGTATAAATAAATGTTTTAAATTGTTACTATTATTTCATCCTTCTTCCTACTATACGAATGAATATTCACATTAAAATTATTTTACCACTCAAAGTCGTTGTCACGTAAAACTTTCGCCCGTATACCGACTTTACAGGCAACCAACCAGTTTTTATAACTTTTTGTTTTGTGAATTTCAAAATTCGGGCTCCGTCACAATCTGGTCCTAAATGTGTTGATTCAATTCCACACAAAAAATATTAAAATCAGTTAAGAACTCCGGAAGTTATGGCGTAACAGACATTGCGTCACTGAAGCTGATCCATGGGAGCTACGCTCCAAAAAACTCTAAAATGCTAGTAATTATCTTCTTTTTTATAAATAAAGCGATAGCTATACGTTGGTTATTATTACAAATGATTATTAAGAAGACATGTATTAAATATGTTTACTTATACTATACAGGTATGTTTTGTAAACAAAAATAATATAATAATTAAGTATTAGTTTGTTTCCTTTATTTGTGGTTTGCACGATTTGTGCATTTAGCCAGTGTCAAGTAAGTATAATTGCCAGTTCTTGAGTAATTTCTTTTCTTAATTTAATGATGATGACTGAACAGTAAAATATATTTGCCCCCCTAGGTTTCAGTAAATGTGGGGTTTTACTGAAGCCTTCCCGTGGACTTCTTGAGAGAGCAGGAAAAGACAACTTCCGCTGTTTTGTTAGACTTGCCAACACTCTTGTATGTTCACAAACACCTAGTGGTTAATAATCCACCATTATTAAACACTAATAACACTAATATACTAATAACACTAATAACACTAATATCCGCAACAACACAAATTTTAATAAGAGAAACAAAACCACCAACGTGACGCTTCCCGTTCCCGCCAAAAAGTCCTAAGTATAAGTTAACAAACACCGGAACCGGCGGTGGAGATATCAACCACAGATCATGTAATTCGTAAGCCAACATCAAAATTGTAAGGTTTCGACCTTGGAGCTTTAACAGCAAACCTTCTAATTTTTTCATAGGATGGAATTATAATAAATTTTTTGCTTCTGGGAGATGTCAGAACATAAAAATATTTAAAACACAAGATAATTAATTCGAAATAACTCTTCTGTGCGTTTGGCTAAAAATAATTTGTTTAAGCGCTTTAAAGTTTTAACCGATTGATTTGGGCCATTATAGCCCCTGATTTCAAAAATACTCGTGCGGTTCGAAAAGAATTAGGTACAGCTATAACGTTTCGCTTAAATTATTTTTAAAGACCTGGAAACTCTTTCTTCATATCTTCCCAGTTTTTACTCAAAGAATATAGCAGCCAGTAGCCAAATAATAATAATAATAATACTTACATATAATAATAATAACTTATAATTACTTATAATAACTTATAATAATAATATAATAATACCAATTCACCTAGCCCAGGAAAAACACTGTCAAGTTTGTGTTATGGATACTAGGATACTAGGACTACTAGGAACGGATATACATACATATCATAAATAAGTAATATTCATAAAGATATATAAATACCCATGACTCAGGTACAAATGCTCGTCTTCATCACACAAACATCTGCCCCTTCCGGGACTCAAACCCAGGACCGTCGGTTCTAGAGGCAGGATCGCTACCGTTGCACCAACCAGTCGTCATGTAAAGATGGAGTAGGCAGGTTCTCGCTAGGTACTCGATACTGGCGATTAATATAAGTACTCGCTAGTAAATATCGGGCTATAGTATCGTGTACTCAGTATCGAGTGTAGCCATCACAAGTATCGATACCTACTCGGTATCGAAAGTATCATTCAATTCCTACAAAATTCATTTAATCCACATTTCCAAAAAAAAATGTTAAGTAATAAATAGGGTCATACACACATTCTAAAGCTTTTTAACCCGTCCCCCCGTCCTTGTCACAATTTTAGAACGCCCTCCCCCTGATGTGACGACACACATTTTTTAATTTTACGTAAATTTTTAAAAATATTAATCAAAAACAGTTATATTTTTTCTTATTTTTTTTAAATATGTACCTAATACTTTATAAAATCAACATAAAGTCAAATATTTTAGATAGGTGACAGACAGACTGTGAGAATGATAGACATGTCACGTAACAAAACTTAATCCCCTTCACCCCCTCCCCCTTTTCACAGAATGTCACATTCCGGTGGTAACCTCCCCCTTTTACCATGTGACGTAATTTATGGATGGCCCCATATTATCAGAAGACAACATCAGTTTGATGTAAACAAAGGGAAGGGAGGGTACAAAAAACGAGATATATTTCGATATCGACAAATTTCTCTTCAACCGTGCGCGAGATATCTCAAGTAACGCATGCTAGGCCGCGTTACTTGAGATATCTCGGCTGGGCTGGGAGATAAAACTTAGTAGTTTGTCATGAACAGTAGGTAATCGACGAATATGAAGGCAACTGACATTTTAAACATTTAATTGCTTATTCAACAGTATATAAAACAATAAAGAAAAATAAATATACTCTAATTTTTAAACCTAAGAATATGTTATTAATGTGACATACAATTAAAATTATGTTAAAGACCCAGATGGGGTTGACAATTCAATGTACTCGAAAAATATTAATTTAAACCTACAAGAATTTGTTTCATACTACAGTTAATATTAAGAGATGCAACTGAAAAACATATATCACAATTGAAAATCACATAATATATATAGTGCAACCAATTGGAGTTGAAAAATAAAATTAGGAGTTTCTATTGAAGTCAAAACAACTCCCAAGGTTTTTTATAACTAGCTTCTATTTAATATGTACAAATAAATATACAACAAGAAGACATGTGTAATTTGAAATTTTAAGCCATGACAGATAATAAGTATTTAGATGTGACTATTTTCAAGTTGTATGTTTATATTTAATTTTATTTACTATACAAATAGGAGATTTTATATTTTCACACAACCTACCTAATTATACATTTTATACTAGATTATTAATAAATTTCAGGGATTAAAGTGTTCTAATATTTTAAAGGCAAATTGGTGTTACAATCACAATGGAAAACAGCAGCAATGAACCATTTTATCCCTACTCTGCTAATAAAACATTTTAGGGTATAAATTCATAGAGAAGATAATTAAGCAATGTGTTTAATGTATTGTAGTATTCAACTATAAAACAATTTAAGACAGATCATCTTGTATAAAAACATCTCTGTGTGAACTTTAAATGTGTAGTAAAAAGTTGACATTAATTATCACAACATGACATTAAATGTATAAAATAAACTACAACTTATAAAGTCACTGTGCTCATAAAACATAATGAAATACATTAATGAAATAAAAGCATGAGCTGAATATTCCTCATATCAAATTAATGTTGATTTAGCCTTCTTGCCCAAAGTCCTCCATAAACTTCTTCAGTTTAGTCATATCCTCATCATTAACAGTTGGCTTAGATGTAGCCAAAGATCGCAACATATCAGACATAGTCACCGGTGGTTCACCCAATTTATCACTTGGTACGTCCATCCAAGTCATTTCCATAGCTCCAGGGTCTCCGGGGGAGCATGGTGTCAAAAGATCATTCACAATCACATCTGGATTAGTTGGACTTGGCCCTGAAATCTTTTTGAAATGTGTAGCAGATTGTACTTTACGAACAGGCTGCATCAAAGCATCTCGAACTACAATACTGATATCAGCACCAGAGTATCCATCTGTCTTTGCAGCCAAAACCTTCATATCCTGTTCTGTCAACGTGTGACGTGTGTTCCCCAAATGCAACTTAAACATATCAAGACGGGCATGCTCTTCTGGTAAAGCAATGTATATACGCTTCTCAAAACGTCTCCTGATGGCAGCATCAAGTACCCAAGGTATATTTGTAGCTCCCAACACTAATATACCATCCATATCATTACCTACACCTTGCATTTGAACTAGAAACTCAGTCTTGATTCTCCTTGCGGATTCAGATTCATTGTCAGACCGAGACGAACACAAAGAGTCTACTTCATCAATGAATATAATGCTTGGTTTATGCTGCCTGGCTAACTCAAACAGGTTTTTGACAAGTTTTTCAGATTCACCAAGCCATTTTGAGACAAGGTCAGATGAAGATACAGAAAAGAATGTGGAGTTGTTAGCTTCAGTTGCCACTGCCTTGGCTAAATATGACTTACCTGTACCAGGCGGCCCAAATAGTAAAATTCCCTTCCACGGTATTCGCTTACCAGTGAATAAATGAGGGAACTTTATTGGAAGAATAACAGCTTCCTTCAATGCCTCCTTTGCAGCTTCTAAACCAGCTACATCACTCCATTTAACATGGGGTTTCTCAACCACAATAGCACCTTCTAGCTTTCCTTGCAATTTCTTTTTCTCAGGATCGTCAGAATCACTATCACTATCACTTTTTTTATCTTCACTCTTTGAGTTAGATTCTCCGTCCTTGACTGGTTTCTTCTTACGATCTTTTTTGAGATATTCTTTCAGCTTTTCAGCACGATCTAAGTATTGTAAACACTTTGCTCGAATGCTTTCCTTAGCTCTTTCTCCCTGTGCTTCATATTTTACTGCATGTAAAAAGTACTCAACACCATGTTCATACAATCTCAATGCTTCTTCGTAATTCTTATTTTTATCCTCTTCTGTTGCTTTTGTGACAAGGTCAATGGCTTTTTGCAAGGTATTTGAAGAGGTCATTTTTCAAATTTTCTGCAAACAATAATTAAATATTGTAACCAGACTGATCAAACAATACATTATTGGACTGAGATGGAATGAACTGTCTTAACAGGAAAATAACTAAGAATGGCAAAGCTCTTAAAATTTAGTGAGAACTCCTAATGGTCCCCAATATTAATGCTGATCGTTAAATTAGGAAGTTAATGAGTCACGAACTTTGTCTTCCAATAACCACCTACTAAGTCGACGTCTACAAACACTTATTTCATTTTTAAATGTTTCCTTTTAAATCTTTAAGCATTAGTTACCTATTTCTAATGTAAATATGTAAAAAAAATATACGCTATTTCAATATTAAATTGACACAGGACAGCTCACGCAGTGAGATCACAGGAAGATTAGTCTGTATCATACTTAAGCAACAAATACCACCAAATGTAAGCCTTCTAAAATTACTTACCATCTGACAATATTATGAGCAAAATATACAAGAAATTATAAGAGTTATCTCGCAATAAATCACAGTATTAAGATAATTTACAAAATCGTTGATGGTTGAGAAGGAAAACGAAACAATTCATTTAACCACAGAATAGACTGACTGAAAAAGAACAGTACAGAACAGATTACATCATACGGATGAAAATGTTATCACTTAAAAAAATCGTTTAGATAAGATGTTTTCAGGGATACTTGATGGTTTAATAGATTTCAATATATCATATTGAAAATAATTGCAGGAACTTTGTTTTTTTTTCATTAGAGATTTATTTTACCATATCAATCATGTTATCTAACTCGAAACAGGTTATTCTCAATAGAAAATTCTAGTAAAATTTTTCGTATGCAGCTTTATATTATAGACACTGTTACAAAAAAATGCTAAAACTGGCATAAAATTGAATTGAATGAAAAATTTGAGGTTTTAAATTAATTAATTTGACACAGAGCAACCTTTAAGTAACTGAATTGTGTGCGTGTGATCTTCGTTCTATTACTTTCTGAATGCGAAAAGGACTGCTGAAATTCAAATTTTGTAATAAATAACGCTTGCAAGAATAAAGCGCAACGTTGATTTGGTTTAAATGTGAGTATTGATTAATATTGTTACGACGGAGTGGTGTAAAGTATCGCGCACGATCATTTGTATAAAAAATTACGAAAAATGAGTCGCTGTAATTGAACGGAGTTCTTAGGTTATACCCCAGGTATAATAAAAATATTTATACCTACTAGACGACAGAGATAGTGAGCAGGCTCAGTGCCGCGAGTGAGCGAGGTGGTTCGCGAACATTGTCAAGACTTATGAGGACTCGACGCGATGTTTCTAGAAAGTTCGCGTGAGTGAGTATGAGTCAAAGCGTCTCATTTTGGAAATGATCAAAGCGGCATGAAAGTAATTTTGGAGCGTTGTAAGAATGATTTGACAAGCGACCTTAGCGTGTTACTGGACTATTGTGAACGTAGTTAAACTTACGTTCTTTACGCAGAACTTGGGGAATTTATAAAACACCTCTGAACATCATTCATCATGATCTCATTAAGAAAAGTAATTACCGTAGAATAAGCTGTATGGGTTTGGTTCCCTTTGCCTTTCTTATGGGAAAATGAACAAAAAGGCTTTTTTGGCGGGATTGAGAAGCGTCACTATGGTAGTTGTATTCTTGTTATTCTAAAATACCTACTATTAGCTGTGTGCGCGATGACAGCGCCTCTAGTGACCACAATTATTATGGAATTGTGGACTTGAGATCTATCAAATTATGGCAACAGGATGGTTTGATAACGATTTCCTGATTGTTTTTCAGCGAAATTAAATGGAAATACATATCTAAAAAGTTTGTGCATATTATAAAGTGATTTTCTTACTTTAACTAAAAAATATGTTACAATACGTAGGTACGGAATTAGAATCGATATAACATAATATAAATTTTCAACCTCAAACTGTGCAATAAGGGAAAAAAATACTACATATTAGCCAGCGGCGTAGCGTGGGTGAAGGCCGCCCGGGGTGAAGGACAATTTTGCCGCCCTCTTATTTAGGTATATCAATTTAATGTATACTATACATTACATAGGTACATTAATTCTCGATATTTTTTCGGCAAGAGTAGGCATTATTTTGCATTATACAGTTTAGATTTTAAATAAAAAAAAAATTACCTTTAATTTCTCAACAGTGACAATTTTAAAGCGTAACACAAATTTCGATACGAGATAATGTGAATTGCACAACAGAGTATCCATCAATAAAACTTTCATTGAATTGTCAAAGACATTCTCGCTGATCATTAGTTAGCCTTATTAATAAACGCTTCAAGCACAAAATAAACTACGGAGAATCCCCTCAAGTCAGAATAGACGAAGTTGCCAGCCTCAGAACAATAACTAAAGCTATAGAAGCCGCGCTAAAATAAAAACTGTATAACAGCTCTCGTATTCACTTAAAGTAATCTAACATACATGGGTAAGAGCGAAATAGACAACAATTGTAAGGTTTTATTTTCACGTCATTGTCATAAACTCTCAAAGTACAAATGTCAAATGGTTGTAATTTGGTTGTATATTATACTACCAAATTAAAAGTACGTCTTTGATGAACGTTGTTTCTGAAGTAAGCTCAGAGTAAACAGGACTGGAGCCTTTGCCTAACATTACCCCTCTGCCAAATGCACAAGCATCGGATGCCTGTGCGTTATATAAAACTAGTTGAGCCGCCATTTTAAAACCACAATAATCTGAACGTCTTACCGTGCGGAGCTCCTACAAAAATGCCTGACTGTGCTGTTTTCTGCTGTAAAAAAAAATTGAAAAAATCTAGTATGCAAAAAGATGGCGTCACCTTTCATTTGTAAGTATAATTTTTAAGATTTGATTATTATTTACTTCGTAATTTCATGTTTTAGCAGACTACAATTTCAAATTTCGCGCTTAAAGTTCGTTTGGTGACGTCACGGCCGCACTCCCCACGAGACTACCTAGGGTTGACCATTATCGCATTTCGATTAATTACGACATAAATTAGAAAAAGTTTGTTGGTAATAAATAACTATAATTTTGTATTAATTAATTACCAATTATAATTTCGTTTTAACAATGTACGTTGCGTGTTTATCTTTGGTTTAGTATTAAGTACATACCTATACTTTTGCGGCTGCTTGAAGCCTATTGTTTGCCACACAACATGGAAATATAAAATAATAAATAAAATAATAAATTAAAATAATAATCAAACTATTTTATTCATGCTGGGCGGCGCTCATAAACATTAAGAGTACCTATGCTTTATATACTTACAGCGCCCTTGACTTCATAAAATAAGCACGGGTAAAAGGGTACCATTGCCTAACCAGCACACCCGTTCACTTCTGAGAAACCAAATTTTTTTTTCGAGTCACAGGATAAATTGTTTCAATTTTTATAATCAACAACCCTAATTATTTTTTTACAATATTTATTTGCACAATAGTGATGTCAACTTCATCGATATTGTGATTTTACGAGTGAGTAATGAATGAATGAAAGTAGCATACTTAAATTGATAATATGTATTATGATTTAAATCTCTATCTCGCAGGGAAATTGTATAATTCCGCAGTTTACATACGGCGTCATCAGTTTAAAAAACACATACCCTATTCTTAGTTCTTTTTCTTATACTTGACGATAAACACAGCTTAGATAAATTACAGTTTGTTTTAGCAACCATGTATTAATGATGATCAAATAAGAATAAGGTATGTGATTTTTAAACTGATGCGCCGTATGTAAAGTGCGGAATTATACAATTTACCTGCGATATTATACATAGAATAAAACTGTAAAGATACAGAATAAAACAGGTCAAGTCCACCTTAAATCAAAATGGCCTATATGAAGTTAGTAATGAGAGAAGAGGAAGCGAAATCACTAATTTTCGAACATTTTGTCTGTCTGTTGAGCACGCATCACGCAAAAACTACGCGACGGATTTTGAAGACATTTTGGTATGGTAATAGCTAAATGTCATTGTTAACATTTAAGTTACCTTTTTAGGGTTCCGTTCCTTGAAAGGAAAAAACGGAACCCTTATAGGATCACTTTGTTGTCCGTCTGTCCGTCTGTCAAGACCCTTTTACTCTGAAACGCGTGGATGTATCAAGCTGAAATTTATATCAAATACTCAGGTCTACTGTCCTTTGGAGCTATGAAAAACTCAAACTTCTGAGCCAACGCAATCAAAAGATACAGCCGTTTATGCCGCAAAATTTCGACAAAGGAAAAATTATGAAAACCGTAAATTTTTTGTTACATCATATAATCAAAATATTTTACGGAACACTCGGTGCGCGAGTCCGACTCGCACTTGGCCGGTTTTTTTATTAATATTGTAGCATTTATAGCTCCTTTTAAAAACCGGCTTGTTCAACTGCAATACTTCAAGTACTAGGAGTAAAGTATGTGGTGCCAAAAGTCTTCCGTACATAAATTAAAGCTATTGGAAGATAGAATTGCAGTATTAAAATTAGAAATGATCGGTATGTGTTAGTTCAGGCAAATATACTCTGCACCTAGGCGCTATACTTATTGTTGGTATTTATACTCTAAGCTTTGACATACCCGAAACATCTAATTTTTAATATTCAGTTTTCCTAAAGAATACAGCATACGAAAAAAGTGGGTTGATGTTTGTATTGCATAGGGTATTGCATTGTATTGTATATTTGCATAGGGAATAGGGAAATGGGCATCTTGAGCATCTACAAGAACAAGTACTATATGTCACGTACATTTTGAGCCGCCTAAGTTTCAAAAATTATCTAACAATAGAAGAAGATTAGTTGCCCATGCTGTGCCAACGTTATTCTTGAATGATCCTGTTAGTTTATTATATAACTAGTTATGTTTCAAATAGATATTAACATGTTATATTATAACAGTTTTAGTTTGTTACATTAAAATATATTAATTTAAGGTGAAAGAATAAGATGAAAAGGCAAAAAGTGATGTAAGCAAATCGCAAAAAATACAAATAATCAATCGGTTTCACAAAATGTTTTAGTAGCTGCGTCAAATGCAAATCTGCCTTTCAGAAACGTATCGCCTCCGCCAGCTGCAACATCAACTTCTAATGATACTGATTTCACACCAAGGAAAAAAAAATGGTAAGATGTATACCATTTTTTGCGAAAAGCTCAAAAAATAAAAAAACTTCAGTCAAAAGTTCGTTATCTAAAAAAGAAAGTCGCGTATCCATATACCCTCATACGAGAGGAATGGAAAACAGGGCTAAAACTCCCAAAACTATTCCCGTTTCATGAAAGAGGACAGTTGCATATGTTACGGAATGGATCCAAGATAAAGAGTGGTACAGGGGCAGGAATTTATGCCAAAAGGTACAAACATTACCAAGGCGTGGGCAGGTATGCAACAGTTTTCCAAACGGAAAGATAATGCAATTATTGCCTACGTTCAGAAGAACATACAAATGAACGTCAGAAGGATGAACATTTATATTCTCAACGGCAGTCACGCGGCACTCAAGGCCTTAACAACCTATAAGATTGATTCCAAACTAGTACTGAATGCGGTCCACATCACTACATATTCCTATCCACATCACTACAATGTAATGCACTAGGCGGAAAGCGACTACGGATTCTAAGTACGACTCACCTCAAATGGGAAAAATTTATGGACATGCCCTCAGCCAGCATCATAACGCTCATCCAGGACGTATGCGTTTTGGATTTGGATGTTTTGCGTATTATTATTGAAAATTACATCTTCAAATTTACAAAACTGCTGTGTTTAATAAATACATAATGCCTACCTATTCATATTGATTGTGAACTATTTAATAAATATATGTGTGTGTTATACATGTATATTAGATATGTTGATGTGTTCTGAAATAATAAATTTGTTTATCTATTAAGTTTCACTCATTTGATTTCCGATTTCGTAAAAATCTGAAACTTCCCAATATCATACGAGAAAACTAACTATATTCACTATCGCTTTGTTAAAAATATTGTTTCAGTGTTCCTCCTTTCCATTATGGTTATACGCGAAAGGTGAATTCTTGGTCCACAGTGAATTCTATATATATATATATATATATACAATTTGTATTTTATTGATATAGCCTTTGAAACTGACTGTTGTAGCGTGTAAAATGATCATTTAATTTTTTTATACATAATGTAGGAATACTAACGCAAAGTTGGTACATTCATTCATTGAACAAAACTGATT
Organism: Calamotropha paludella; assembly: GCA_927399485.1. Lineage (NCBI taxonomy): Eukaryota > Metazoa > Arthropoda > Insecta > Lepidoptera > Crambidae > Calamotropha > Calamotropha paludella. The sequence goes on along the minus strand of OV656815.1, from coordinate 10,426,085 downwards.
TATCGATATCGATATTCTCGTGCTATGTCATGTCACTTCTCACACATACGTGTGTTTGAATAGAACGTAAACGCACTATTTTAAGCACGTGTGCGTGAATTTTAAATATGTTTGTCGTATTATGCATGTGTGCGTTTGTAAACACGCAAAAAGTTTTTGTTCCTGTGTGCTGGCATTGAGTGTGGTAGTAACCTCACCCCCCGCAAAAAATGGCAGAAAAATATGTACGAGAAATTGACTAATGGCTACTCCAGTCCTGTTTACTCTGAGGAAGTAAGACCAAATTCAATGCGGTCGTATTACAGTGGCCGAACAGCTTTGTGAGCTGCTAGCGTGAAATTTTATTATTTTGCAAGGAAGTTCGGGATAAAATAACAGGAAAGTGTGCATAAAGACGCTTCAGACATCTTAGAGTCCGCATCCAGGATGGCCTGTGTTGTTTCTCACTGCAAGTCTCATACATCACGAAAAGAAAATACGGATGAGGTGTTATCATTTCATCGGTGAGTTTTGTTTCTAAATTCTCATATTTTGACAATATACCAATGGTATATTCAGAAAATTGTAGTAAATTAATATTACAAATAGATTGCTCCATGAGTTTTGGTTTAAATTGTCTTATTTTCATGCCTTTTGTTTTGTATATGATAGTATGATAGTGATGTGTTTTTTGTTATCGATGTCAACATTTTTGGTTTTTACTTTTTGCTTTAGATTTCCTAAAGATGAAACTATTAAAAATGAATGGACACTCCGTATATCAAGGATCAATTGGACACCGAAAGCGCACAGTGACATTTGTTCGAAACATTTTAGACTACAGTCATTTGAGCCACATAAAAACATTAAATTTCGGTAGCTGAAAGCAAATGCTATACCTACATTACATTTACAGAACATGTAATTGCTCCTTTTTTTTTCCAAACATTATCTTAGTCTTGCTTTGTCATATAATTTTTTCGATCCTACTAATAAATATTCAGATTTTTAATTAAAATTTTGGCACCGTGTATCCCAAATAATAATGGTAGCTTATTTACAATAATATTTTTGTGTTTCAGAAACCACTATCGGATTCAGAAGGAATTATGAACCACCAAGTAAACACCCCAAATCTATGACCACAGTTGAAACAAATACTGATTCCGATATCTCTGAACTGATATCTAATTTACAGAAATTTGTAGCAGATTATAAAAAAAGAGTAAGGGAGTTGGCGTAAGTTCATCGTTTCTGAAGGAGCATACTTTGAAGGTGATAAAATAAATTTGAATGAATAACAAACATTTTGTATATTATTGATCTTTTCCCGGTACTTTCTTGACAGAGTAGTATATAAAAATAATAAGTAAATATGTATAAAATAATAGTTGGGTCATTAAATTTAAATAATCGACAAATTTTCTTTTAAAATTTTTCTTCTTTTTTAATCTATACCTATACAAATATAATGTTAAATGCAGTGTTCAACAATGTACTGCTAGAGATCTAACTTAAAATAGAAACATGAAGGCTAATATGATATACCTATACAAGATGAAATTTTTTTACTGTACCTACCTGGTTTCCCTAGATACTGAAGACAGCAAATCTAATAAATAAATTGGTTCTGGTCCAAAATTCTACCCATGAATACTGCATTATAAAATGTTCATATTACACGTGTTTATTATGACACATTACCGTCCGTTCTAGTATCATTGACATACCAACAGCATAAAAAAAAGTTTAAATATTTTTATTTTTATCGATAGTTATATCGATGCCGTTACATCACTGACGTAAGGGAAACTAGTGACAACCTTATAAATTACGAAACAAAATCAGTATACTTATTTCTTTCTTACACATTTACAACTGTATAAGTCAAAATAGTACGAACTAACGTATTGTGTTGTTATTTTAGCACTCCTTCTATAGCTTTAGTTATTGTTCTGAGTTGCCAGCAGTCGCTACAATATATCATTCAAAGAAAGAGGATTCCCTGAATTCGTCACAGAATAAGTAAATGAAAAATTTCGTGATCTTCTCAATCGGGCCTTAGTTGCGACAAAAAAAAAATGAAATGGTTGAAATATTTTTATTATTTATTGTAAAATTTTGCCGCCCCCTAAAAACTGCCGCCCCTGCCGACCCCACTACGCTACGCCACTGATATCAGCAATGCATAGCATAAGATAGACTTTGAAGAGCTTAGAACCAACGGACAAAGCTAATTAATAATAGCTCTTGTCATAAGACAAATGTATAAGTCATATTACATACATATTGATGTTGTGTTTTGATGTTGGAAGCAAATAAAATTTCCACGAACTGTTTTTTCCTTTGTTTTTACATTATAACACCACACGTACTGTGGCCCTTATCGAGAATTTTCACATCTTTACTTAAAATAATAACGTTTCTATGAAAATATTGCAATTTGACACATGACAGTCCAGAGTTATTTCACATTTCTGCCACATCGCGCGCTGCAATCGATTTGACGGTCCCCACCACCCATTTTGCACCTAGCGAAGTGAAGAGGCTTGTGCAAGAAATATCTTAATATATGGCTGAAATAAAAGAGTAAAAGATTTGTTTAATGACAACGGAGAGTTATACTAATATCTTTTATTTTTTAATCAACATCACATAAATCAACTTATTTAGTATTAGTAACAAAAGGGATTTCATATGCCTATTTTGTAGGCGCTTGTGACCAGTAGTACTGACTTTCCTCAAAATATCGGACATTGTTCTGTCCGGTAAGACCATTTATTTTTTACCGGACAGGCCTCGAAAATACCGGACATCTGGCAACCTTAATGATGTGATTTACTCTTTCTACTAAATATAAAACATTCAGAAATAGGTAATGTTAATACTATTGAGAATAATAAAAAGCATTGAGGTTTAATCGAACATTTGTAATATGTATGAAGAAATGGTCATACAAAACTATTTTTAAATAAAAGACTATGAAAGTATTTAAATCACCACCTATTAATAAAATCAACAATTAACTAAGCTATTTTATGATAATATTTATTTAATGCGTATTAAATTGTCAAGCTTGAAGTTAATGCTACATGAGCAGGTACCATGTTACCCATTGTAGGTCTGTATCTTCAGGTAGTTTGAATTTGTTGCAATTACTGCTTAAAATACTTGTAGTTGTAATTACTTCAAGCGTAATTTTATTTGGATATCAAATATTCAGATTTGTATGTATGTACGTGAGTTTTAATAGAAAATATAAGAAAAAATCGACTCGGTTCACAAGATATTCTCAGGCCTGAATCACAAAATGTAAAATTTGCAAAAAGGGTACTAAAACTAATTTATTATCATCATTTAAGTCTAAAACTTTATACCTGTTACCGTCAGTACTTTTCGAGCGCTAATATATCTTTGTAATACCGCCACCTTATGCGCTGCTGAAAAGCGTTGCGACATTACCACCAGTTGCGTGTAATAACTTTACGAGTTATCCAGCCATTTCACCATTCGACGATGTATTAGAAAAAATCTGATATAACGCCTTCATAGATATATCAAAGATGCTCACGATTGGGCTGATTAAGATGGTGAATAATATCGACTATCGACGTGAATAATAATATCATGAAGGTGTCAAAGGGATCTTATCGTAAATTCGTATTTCATCTATAATTTTATCGTAATCAATAAATTTAATTTAATATTTCATAATTCAGTCCATTATTCTTCATAAGTCTTTCTTGTATGTTGGTATCTCGAAACGCTGCGCCATAACCAAGTACTCCTCCCCTTAAACAAAGAAATAAATAATGTAGAGTTATAATCAAAAAAAATTATACTTCTTTAGCTAGAATTTCTACGGCGTAGGCGCATATATTACCTATATTCAAATCTAAGTGTCCAATAAGGCTAAACAATTTTAAGAATACAGTTGATTTAAATAACATTTATGAAACAAAAGTTGGTTCCATAGGAGTTTTACGGAAGAAGTTCCATAGAAAAAATATTAAAAATTATTTTCGTACCTATTAAATGTAGATCAATGTTAAAAGATAGAAAAACAAATTTAAATAAATAGAACAAAACCAGTTAAATTGATCTCTGAAAGAAATTAAGAAAGTCTACTATATGAACTGCCAAAAATCATTAATTCTTTTTTCAACACACTTCCTCATAAAGTGGCTCTAATCCTATAGCAATTAGGCACATAATGACACTGTGTCTGTGTATAACCAAACTGTGACTTTTTCATTACGAGTGAGTAATAGTTTTTTTTTTATATTATTGGTTGAGTTACGCTTACACTTGCACTAAAATGCTATCCGCGAAAAGCCCAAAAAAAAGAAACCTCATTTTTTAGTCTATGGCCGATGCGCGCGCATAGGAAAACTGATTAATTTTTCCCGCCATTACGAAACATTTTTCACAACTCATCTTGTTTCCTCTTTTGAAGTTATTTAGATAGTTATTAGAACGTTATGGAAAGTTTACTACCAGAAAACTCAAAGGAAAAATATCTATTAGCGTATCAAAATTTCATACAATGGCAGAACAATAAGAATACGCAGTCTTTTTCAGAAAATGTGTTCATGGCGTACTTTAAAGAATTATCTTCTAAGTACAAACCTAGCTCTTTGTGGTGTATTTACTCAATGTTAAAAAGTACAGTCCGAACAAAGAATGGAGTGGACTTAAAAACATACTCGAATTTGTCAGCTTATCTAAAGAGACTATCTGATGGATTTAGAAGCAAAAAATCAAAGGTTTTATCATCTGATGATATTGAAAATTTATTAAAGATGCTCCAGATAACCAATATTTGGCTACAAAGGTTAGTTAAATTAATTTTAATTAAATATTTAATAGCAGCTTGTGTTGTGTGCTGACCTTAATTATTGTTTCTTTTGTTTCAGGTTGCTTTAATATTTGGTGTAACTGGTGCCTGTAGGATACAAGAATTAACAAATATAACTGTAAAAGATATAGAGAACCATGGCCAGATGCTTTTAGTGAAGATACCTATCACGAAAAATAAAATACCTAGGTCATTCACCATACACGGTCCATTCTATGATATTGTTAAGAAGTATGAAAGTTTGCGTTCGCCAAAAACAAAAAATGACCGTTTCTTTCTAAATTACCAGAATGGTAAATGTACCTGTCAGCCTATAGGTATAAACAAATTTGGTTCTTTGCCTAAAGAAATCGCTAAGCTTTTGGGTTTAGTAGATGCTGAGAGCTACACTGGACATAGTTTCAGAAGAACTTCAGCTACATTGCTGGCAAATTCAGGAGCTGATATAATGACTTTGAAGCGACATGACGGGTGGCGATCTAGCAATGTAGCAGAATCATACGTAGAAGATTCCATACAAAACAAGAAGGAAATTTGTGCAAAAATCACAAAAAGAATTAAACTTGATTCTGAGACGCATCCTACTGGCGAAATACCAAGTACGTCCAATGATTGGATTTCACCTACCTACACGAATAATGAACCATCACAAATAACAATAGAACATGAAAGTATTTCAATAAAAAATAATCTATCTGATGAGACCGCTATGTCATCAAAAATAGTTAATTATAATTTTACTAACTGCACATTTACTAATTGTTTCTCTAAGTAAACTTTTTATCTACTATGTAAAATGGTTTTTTATTTAAGTATTGTTTTATTCAGAAGTGTGTTGAAAAACGTTGTATGATACACGTGTGTATTGATGGTTACCGTCCTCGGCTTCTTAAGACCCTCGCCTGACGGCTTGGGCCTCAATGCGCCTCAGCGGTAATCACCAACATTACACACTTGTACCATAATGTACTACACTCGGCGTCAAAAAAATCGCACCTCTAAGAAAATCACGTTCAAATGGCATTAACTCTGGATATGCACATGCAGTCGTATTAATTATAATTTTATTTAAAAGGTTACTTAATTAACTTAATAAAAAAACATTATTTTTCATTATCAAATAAAACCTAAAGCAACAAATAAAGGGTCACAAAAATTCTAAGGAAATTTTGCTGCTCGGGAGAGTCGCGAGTTGCGCTAACTTTGTGGGTATAAAGAGGTCAACACGGGTTCAATGTGGGTCATTCGCTATTAAACCGTTGAAGGGGACACACGCACTGATTTTACTGAAGAAAGAACATCTGGAAAATGGACACTACAGCTGATGAGGCCGCTCAAGTGGTTGCACTACTGCAAGCAGGGGTGCGGCAGTGTGATGTCGCCCGGCAACTGAATCTGAGCCGTTTTTCGGTTCGTAGAGTCTACCAGCGCTTTTTAGAGACCGGTGGCTATATCCGGCGACATGGGTCCGGTAGACGTCGCTGCACTTCGGAAAGAGACGACCGGTTCGTTGTGTCGTACTCTTTGAGAAATCGCTTCTCAAACGCTGTTCAGCTGCAACAGGAGCTCCAGGCAGTTCGCAGACGCACCGTGAGTGTATCCACGGTTAGAAGAAGACTGAAGGAGAAGAACATAGCAGCCCGCAGAGCTGCTACAGGTCCAAAATTGACTGCAGCGCACCGACGAGCCCGCTTGCAGTTTGCTCGCGACCACGTCGATTGGACCATTGAGCAGTGGGGAGCTGTTCTCTTCTCAGACGAGACACGAGTGTGTCTTTTCTGCAACGACCGACGAAGAAGAGTATACCGGAGGCAGGGTGAACGTTTCGCTCAAGCCTGCATCCAGGAGACGGTGGAATATGGAGGCGGATCCTGCATGTTCTGGGGCGGTATGTCGGCTGCCGGCAAAACCGACCTGGTCTGCGTCTCCCGGACCGGAGGTGCTCGCGGACAAGGGTCGCTGACTGCGCGCCGCTATATCACAGAGATCCTGGATGTGCATGTGGTCCCTTTTGCCGAATCTTTTGGCGAGGGGTTCACATTAATGCACGACAACGCTCGCGCACACACTGCAGCCATCGTGAACGACTTCCTGCGGAGGTCCCAAATTCCTGTGATGCAGTGGCCAGCGAGAAGTCCTGATCTGAATCCGATAGAGCACCTCTGGGACCATCTTAAACGTAAGGTTCGATCTCGGGATCCGGCTCCTTCGACTCTAGAGGAACTCCAAACCGCGGTGATTGAAGAATGGGGTCTTATCCCTCAAGAAGAGCTCCTGAAGTTGGTGAGGTCTATGAGGGACCGTATGGAAGCCGTCATCAGGGCAAGGGGGGGTAACACTAGATTTTGAGTTAATTTTAAGACACTTTTTGTACATTTTTTTTGTAAATTATCGATTATTAATTAGGACTTAATTAAGATTTTTTATTATTTTTCAAATTTTTATGCTTTTTGTATAATTTTAATTAAAAAAAAGATTGCACTTAATTGTTGTTTGATGCTCCTTTTTGTTACCTTTCTAATGATACCTAACACTATCCTCTATATAAGGTTTAGGAATTTTTGAATAAGATTTTTATAAGGTGCGATTTTTTTGACGCCGAGTTTATTAATGTTCACTGCTCAATCTTCTATTACGAAAATGCAAATATGATTTTAGGGCACTTATTTAACAGAAGCTGTTTGGAACTTGTGAAATCACAGGGTTCTATAGTTTTACAACAAATCATAAATGGGTACTTTTTCTATACTTAATCTGATACTGTGTTTTATTTGCAGGTAACCACAACCACATCACCCTGTTAAGTTTTCAAGAAGATACATCATTATTGTATTAAACCTTAAGTTTGTGCAGTATATTAATAGGGACAAAATCGAATGGTCTAATAAAGTGTGTGTTTGTGCTTTTTTCTTCCAAGATGAAAAGGTTCACATCCTAGCTAGAAATAATCATTTTTCAAAACCCAATTATAAAATTTAGTTTGCATCGAAATCCGTCCCGAAACTCGAGTATTTTTCGTTGTTCTTCATAGTATTTGTTGTGTATAAAATTAACGGGATTAGGTAGGTATATAAATTTATATTTTACTATTATGTGTGTTGTGTACTTTGCCTGTTTTACAGTATATGTGGGAATATGATTTTATGTAATTCCTTTAAGAAGCTTCTACTATAAGTCTATTACAGTGACATAAGGTATGGTATGTCCAACCGTCAAAGTATGTTGCTTGATGTACTGTCTTATGTCCTTACTTTGGCATTTTTGCAGATTCCATTAAAATCGTTAAAGCTGAAACCACGATTGCAATAGCCGTTGTTTTATAACCTGGATCATCCCCTGCAACCTGTAACCACAGACCTTTATTTTAATCAATTATCGGCAAAGAAATGTTAGTGGAACACTGTTAGTCCCTCAGAGTCGGCGACAACTTGCAAGGAGTCCATGTCAGCGAAAAAAAGAGAGTAGCATTAAAGTAGCTGTCAAAATACATTTGAAGTTGATGCATTTACAAAAAAAATCGGTTAAGTTAAGTTGGGGGTCTACCCAAAATCAAAAAACATGGCAAGAGGTTTATGAGACCAGAAGAGTTTGAAAAGATTTGCATTACAAGATACTTCTATAAAAAGCCCAAAATTAGGTATAATAAACTGTAACGCTATTTTGAAATTAACAACATATTTAATTAGGTACTAAATTATTATTGAAAGATATATCTAGGTATATAAAACACAGTGAAAAAAAAATAGTGATAGTTCGATCCAGGTTCAGTTGCACTGAATTCATTTATGCAAAATTTCAGCAATTTCTAAAATCGTAAAAGTTATTTAACTTATCCAATGTATTGTATTCAAATACCTTAAATTGTATTTAAACACAGTAAGTAAAGCAAAACACCAACGGCAAGCAAGCAACGTAAGTATATCATTAACACAAGAATATAAATGATCTTAGGAAACTTCTAATGGTCAAGCTCAATTTAAATCAAGAGGTAGAAATGAGCACAAAAATTAAACTAGGAATAGCATCAAAACTCTCTAGAGCTCTAAATAAACCAGGCATCCTTAGTATTCACCTTAACACAGCTAAGGTCAGTTCCAAGTTGCATTCAATTATCGTCACGGTCACATGATTGTACTGATTATGTTGCTACTTTTCAAGTACGACAACTTCTTACGTATATAACGGCTTTACTATTTCTATCGATACTTTTTGTTCACTTACTTGAACAGTTAGAGATTTTTCTTTTGAGTCATCACCTACACCTTTCCCTGTGAACTTCATTCTAAATTTTGTCTCTTCGGCGATTTTCTCAGTAGGGCCTTTATGTGACACGTAGCCGATCGTGAACAGCCGTGGAAACTTCCAAAGCAAGGTTCTGAAGAACTTGAAGTTTGAGAGATAATAGTAAATAAACATCACCGGTATTACAAACATTTGATAACACATCGGTGTAGCAGTGTATAATTTGCAATGGTACGGCTTCTTTCCTTTTTTCTCGTATAAATATCTTTGAGACATCTCATTTACATCTTTGTCGGGACCTGGGTAGGGAAACCAAAGCTTTCCCTTATTCCTATGGAAAAAGGACCTGGAAATTAAAGTACTTAATGCAATTATGTTCTTTTTCTACCTAAAGGCTCGGAGGCGTGGTCGTTTTTTACATGCGTATTTTATAGAAATTAATATTTTTTTTTTTATGCTGAATTTGTTTAATATTACCTACCAACTTATAAATTCTTATTATAAATTAATAATGATATACACACCATAATGATACAACACAACGGCTAACAAAACACATTGTTAAGAATGGTTTCTATGTAATGTTCTTTAAGTTACTGCATTTTTCTGTAAATACAGTAGCTTTTGGTTCATAAGTAGGTAGGTACCTAATTAATGAGATAAGAAAGTACTTACTTAATGACCTAAGTTGAAATCGATCCTTCGTCTACTCTATGTCGTTTTAAATGACAGCCTCTAAGATAAAATTTAACATTAAGTAAGATATAAAGCGAACACTGTCATTTTTACTACTTAGGTCATAGATAACACAATACTGCTCAGGGACGATACTGATCAAAATTGCTAATGGAATATTCTAACTCACTAATTAATAGAATCATGAATTTGTTAATGAATAATGATAAACAGCAAAGCAAGAAATTGTCTCACAGTCTTATTATAATAATGATGTAACCCTATACTATTTTTATACCAAAATTATTACGCATATGTTGAATGTGAAAATAACCAGTTTTAAAACTAAACAAGTTTAATCGCTTTTTTATTTATTGGCCTTTACTTTTATACTTATGTATATAAATTATTTAAAATTTAACGAATTAAAGATGTTGACCATAAGTGAAACTTTTGACACAATTTAGTAATAATTGGAATGTTATATTCACAATGATTGCAACTAACGAGGTCTACGAGTTTGTCAATCTGACTGGCAGGCCGACCGACCACCCAGCCTGAGTGTGTTTTGTTATTATGATAATGTTTGATTGTCAAAATGTAGCGAGTAAGGTTTTTGGTTCGAAGCGCTTCTATTATTCAAATAACTGATTAGGTATCCATGTATAGTTTGACTGCCCTCGAACACGTCATGGTAGGTAAAATAACGAAGACATTTTCGCTAAGTAAGTAAGGGAAGTAAAGTATTTTGAAAAAATTTTAAACGAAACTAGTTAACGTTTAATAAAAACCAAAAAATATCATAAAGAGCATTTACATATGTCTAAAATTTTAGTGATCTAGAGCAAGATAATCAAGTGGAGATTAAAAATCGATATGTATGATTTGAAAACCGTTTTAGGAATTCAGTTAATACTTACCTATTAAATCCTTGCGGTACAGGACTATATATATTTTGAGGGAAAGTTTCCGCTTTAAGCCGTTGATATCTTTTTAAGTTTTTTAGTTCGTGGACCAAGGACTCCCATGTACCATAATGTATGACAGTTTTACCGGGATAGTTCGCTCTTTTGGGCAAGATTATTTCAATGTAACCCTCCACTGTATCCAGTGTCCCTAAAAATTAATGAATTATAAACAACACTAGAATCCCACTGTAAACTAAGAAACATAATAAAATTGACAGTCGCTTGGTTAAACGGTGGCGATCCTACCTTTTTCGCTAAAGGTCCCGGGTTCGAATGATAAAGGCATATATTTTTGTGAAAAGCACAAGCATTTGGTTCCAAGTTATGAGCATATATAGACACTTATTATGTATTTTATACGTTATCTATTTCGATCAAAGGTTATCTATTACCTCTAGTACAAGGTCTGCTTAGTTTGGCAATTAGGTAACAATGGTTGTGACTTGTCCGGAATTTATTTATTTATTTTATATTAGTTTCAACCAAATATTAACAAAGATTTGGTCTTAGTGTGTAACACAATGCTTCCCCAATTTTGGAAGTGAAAACTTCTTTAGCGGCGCTGTGTACTTTTTTTGGAATGGGTAAAAATTTCTAAACTCGCGTCAGGACACGTGACCTGATCGAAAATTCGTAAGACAGCGTAGGGCGCTTGCGCGATGTGCGTATAGTCGTGACATTTTTAAACTTCATAGTGACAGTTACATTATTATTTTTTTTAAAACTGTCATTATGAAATTTTAACATGGCAGGTAATGTCATGAGAACGCATGCGTTCAACTGATTTTTTTCATTGCGCATGTGCAAAATCCTGCACATGCGCACAAAAAAATGCAACGAACACGACTTGGTGTGTTTGTTGACATGTTTGTATACGATAGCGCAATAAATGAATATTGTATTTTACCACATAAATGATAGCACTTTTATACTGATCATTAAAGCAATTCCTGCGAAATTATTCCTTAACCATTTCAAAATATCAAAAATGCACAACGTTAATATTCAAGTTTTCACTTCTGCCGGCACTCCCGGAGTGCAACCCGTCGTTTTTTTTTTCACATCTATAACCTGATACACGATAGGAATACTACCACTGCAAACCAACTTATGTTATACTACTGGAGTCTATTCCGGTAAACGTTCTTACCACGGTTATACTACAATGTTTGTTATTTCCTTAAATAATCCAAATCGAGAATGTCATTACGAAGGTGAACCACCAATTATTATTATGAGTATTTATAATTCTTATTAGTTGAAGCATCATAAAAGTCTGCGTAGCTCAATGGCACCGTGGTTAGCGCGTTTATTTATTTAGGTTCACCCGCGTTTACGTTACATTTAACTTAAAACTACATAAAACCTAATGAACTAAACGTAACAAACTTTCAAGGCAAATACAGCATGCACATGTTTAACCTCTTAGTGACTAAGTCTTAGACTCATTTTTAGTTTTAAACGCCTGAAAAAAGAATCTCTTTCGATCTGTCTAGCAATTGTATTTACTTGTAGTTATGGAAATAGTTCTAGCAAAAATATTTGCCGCGTTTTTCACTCATATCGCAAAATGATTTTGTGGTAACGGACGGTAGAATTGCGCAGGTTGAGCATTTTTTACAAGTGCCAATCATAAGATTGGTGTCAAAAAACTTGTTATCTCGAGCTCCTCTGCGCTTCGGAAGGCACGTTAAGCCGTTGGTCCCAGCTCCCACAGTACACATTAATGCTCACTAGGGCCGCGTGATAGGTTTCGGTTCATCATCCCAACAGTGTTAGAACACAAACACGCATTTGTACTCGAAGTCTTATCTAAGGGAGTTTATAAAACTCATCTCTGGCCTTATCACCGTAGGTACAGGGACTGATGTGAGTGAAATAGATATAGAAAATTACCCGAACGCTCACAGGGCGAGTTTAATCTGGTAAAAAAAATCTACAGGTTTTGTCGATCTGTGGACAAAATAAGTCCTCTAGTTTCAAAAAGAATTAGAAAAAGTTAAACTTAAGTAAGTATAACTTGTGGAGTAGTATAAAGAAGGCTTCACCATCAAATTTTTTCTCCAAAAACGATATGCCCGTCTCAACTGGAACAGCGGCGAACCCACAAGCTGGTATCACGAGAACATTAGCCTCCTCTGCAGCTTTGTGGAAAGTCCGGTGCAAATGGAGCATGTGCTGAAATTATTGTTAATTATATACACTGTAAACACATTCATTTAAGACATCAGAAGAACACATTCATTTAAGACATTCAACAGAAGAAGATTTGCTTTTCACCCTCCCAACCACTCATACTGGAGTCTCATTAAAAATTTACTAATTGGGAATATATTCTTGTAAAATGGTGTCAGTATGACTTCTAATATAAACTCAGAATAAATTACTTCGCACGAAACTGTGTTCTGGAAAATCACAAAAGGGTATCTACTGCCTTAGTTGATAGTTTTAGCTGTTGTTATAGTTTTTGACGAAATAACGACTATTCTGTATTATGTGACCGTTTATGTGACTTTTAATCTATGAACCAATTGGGCTAATCTAGTGTCCAATATGTGAGGGATAACGGATAATGATATTAATAAATAGCTAAAGTACGTCCACAGCTGCACGTAGGCCCCCTCACATGCCACAAATCTCTATCTAGACTTCACCCGTCCACCCGCCGTCAGCACTCCCTCCAAGATTTTCAGTAAAGTGATCTAACCACTAAGATTGTGTGGGGTCTATTACCTTATTTGTTTTGGCTTTTTATGACGTCATATGGGAGTCAAGCCAAATACGCCGGATTCATTGCCTCATACAATAACCGTTGATAAAACATATATTCACTTCAAGACCAAAACACACACGTTCAAAGAGTGGAGAAAGATAAACTTGTTTTAAAGAAGGCAATGGAAAATTTTACTTTGCTTTGGAATAGTCGCGGAATGTCAGTAATTGACTACTTATATGAAAAAAAAAATTAACAGAATCTTCTCAAGCATCGATCTCTGATAAGCTGACGGTAATTTTTTTTCAAAAAAGGAATTTTCATTAATCAGGCTTCGACAATGACAAAAAATCATTAGTTGCGATACGAAATGATTTATCATAATTAGGTCTAGAAAGTAATCTAATCACCGTATTTGCCAGAACTAACTGCCTGTTTCTTCTGTTCTCTTTGGCTCGGCGGACCTATGTAGATTTTCGTGTAATGATGATTCATTGCTTCCCTAAAATAAACAGCAATTTTGGAGAGCGTATTTAAAGTATTTTCGGCTGACGTGATATATATATATATATATATTATCTCTCGATTATTTAAAGAAATATAACAAAACCTGACTAAGAAAATGTTCTTTCTTTGTCAGGTCAGAAACTTTTCAGGGGACCTTCGAACTAACGTTAAACTTTTCTCTCTTTTAGCTGTATGTTGAATACAATTATCAATATTTCAGGACTTAAAAATATACAAAAAAATCTTGTTTTAAGTAGAATTCAACAAGTCGGAATATATCTATACCGTTCAAGCGATGGATCAATTTGAACATAGAGAATTTAATTGAGTTATAAACTTCGTTCTAATTCTTCACAGAACATAGGTAAATAGGATAAAGTTTTCCAGTTTTCGCTAGTTCTCTATTAGATTACCCACTTACTCGTACAAAATACGATATATTTTCTAGATTATATTTTTCTATAATCTAAGATCAATACCTTTCTGGTCTCACAATTACATTTGACTGTTACATTAAACCTGGATAAATGTAGTATAAACTTAGGGGCACGTGTTCTTTGATGGTTTACAGTTACCATAAACTTGCTTTCCGACCGATGATTTCTAATTTCCATAAAATTGAGTGAGTGCTTGCTCGAGTAAGGTCATCCATTATCTTATTGTTAACAGAATTCTATTTGGTATGCCCTCTGAAATATTTCTAGGGAAAATACTTACATACAACTCCGCTGATATATCTACATAGTGGGTCTTGGTTTCTATGCAAGCCTTAACGATGGGTTCACTAAGAATGGTGTTCGGCCCCGTGCAGTTGATCAAGACTTTAGCCTTTCTAGTAACGTCTCGTAAGTCATCTTTTTCAACGTCGCATTTTATAACAGAGACGTTAGCTTTTATTCCTCCTGCGATATAAAGAATTTTGATATCAACATATAAATTGGTACTTAATTGACCCATCAAACCAGAACCCACAATCACAGTTCAAAGAAACCGGTTCCTACTACGTTTTAGATTTATTATCATGAGTGCATCTTGTTGAGTGTATTCTTTGGTTGTTACCTGTTTTGTACATTTTAAAGAGTGCTGGCCGTAAATAACAGATTAACAGTTTTACGTACCCAATTTACTTTGTTTTAAATTTATTACATTACCCGGTGCGTTGCTGCATGAAATGATGAAATTTATAAAAAAGAACTGAAAATAATAATTAATCTTTTTTTTTTTTACTTTATCGATTACGTCGATTGTCATTTGATTGACAAATGAGTGGACGGTACGACAGCGCATACAATACGAACACACAAACATTCATTTTTATATATTCGGTTTTAAAAAAATTTAAGGTGTATCGACAAGTGTTAATAATAGTCAAATTACCTTTTTCAAATATCTCTAGGTATTTATTTTTTAATAATTGGAGCGGAGCGAACGAAATGAGCGAAGCTCCCATGGATCAGCTTCAATGGCGCAATGTCTATTACGTCATAACTACCAGAGTTCTTAACCGATTTTAATATTTTTGTGTGGAATCGAATCAACAGGTTTAGGACCAGATTGTGACGGAGCCCGAATTTCGCAAAAATTCCCATCGAAAAAATTTATTTTCCTTTTTTTAGGTATTACGCTCCGCTCCAATATATGGTGCTAACGTAGCTTTTTGGTTAGCGCCTGCATCGCCTAGTATTTTAATTGACTAGCTTTCCCGGCGTGCTTTGCTAAAATGTTTGTTTACCGTCAAATAAAAGCAGACTCAAAATTTCCTACTTGTTAACATCAGCTATCGGCCAGTGAAAGTCTCGTCAAAAGCAGTATAGCCGTTTCGCCGACTAGCCGGAATACACAAAAAGACCGTTTGTCATACAAACAGTCTCTTCAATTTTATCAATCTAGGACATTGATCAGACAAATAAATAAAATAGTAGAGCGTGTGAAATTTCTATAAACAGACAACCGTCTGTATGACTGTAAGTGCTATTTTGGATACCCCACAAGTTTATTTATATGTCGGATCAATGCCCCAGATTGATAAGGAGAGTAGTGTGATAGCTGGTCCTTAGGACTTATTTTTTAGCTTCTAGTCATCATCATCATCATTATCATCATATCAGCCGTACGACGCCCACTGCTGGACATAGGCCTCCCCCAAGGATCTCCACAACGATCGGTCCTGTGCTGCCAGCTTCTAGTAGGTATATTTTATTCATAATTTTTATCTGTATTTTTTTTTCAATATAACCGTTTAACTTCAAAAATATGTTTTACTTACTTTTATATTATTTATAATGATTGTATTTGACAACTGAATGAGTGAAATGCTTGATTATTTACACACAACAATGAACTTTTTTGCGACGCGATCGTAAAGCGTTATTTTTTTTTTTAAGTTTACCTACTTCTTCTTTATATTATTTGATATTGATAAAAATAATAGTGGATTATTAATTAACAAGGTTCTTGAACATGTAAGATTGTTAGAATGTGAAACAAAGCAACTGTCTCCTAATGAATTATGCGAGAGAGATGTTAAATTCCCACGCTTTTACTGTGTACAAGTACTACATCCAAAGGAAAAAGAGAATATACTTTTTTCCTTGTATAAGATACACTCATAAAATCAACCTTTTAAGATGACGCCTGCAAGAAGTAAACAACAACAAGGTGAAAAAGCTTTTAATCTTTAATTTCGTTAAAAACATAAGTAAACACGGAGTAGTATTCGGTCAGCATTGAGTCAGCACTACGCTACCCCTTACTCTGATATTTAATTGGAACCTTTCTCCTTTATCTCTCCAGCGACTTCGAATTATTCAATTTAAAAGAAAACCTTTATTAAAAAGGAAACTTCTAAGGGAGACCAAATCAATATTTGTTTTTCTAATAGATACAGTATTGGGTAAATCACAATAATACATTTATTTACTTCACTAGGGTGAGGGTTTGTATCCCCGGTAACTCGATCTTTTTCAACATTTTTTTATATTTAATACTTACAACAACAGTCTTTTAAATTTAACAGCGTTTTAATATACTTACTAAAGCTTAACTTTAAGCGGGGACCTATACCAAGTGATTAAAAAACATCAACTCTTGACATTTCTTTTCGCAAAACTTACTGAAATCTCTGGCACTATCAGCGCCATTAAGCGAAAAGTAAGCTAAATAAGTATCTTTACCTAGGCAGTTATTAAGTAAAAAAAGAGTTAATTTTGGAAAAAAATACGTTATATCTCATCACTTCGACGTCGATAATCAATTTACCGCTTTAAAAATAAAATATTTTATTTATTCAAGGTTGCGGATACTTTAATAATATAAACAGCAACAAAGCTTACCGATTTCCTCCAGTTCCGTTAGTAGATTTTCAATTTTTTCCTTGGAGCGTCCAGCTATGCCCCAGCATATATTAGATAGATCTGGAGAATTCTTTAAAATGTTCACTAGATTTTTCACCGTTCGTTTTCCCGTGAAACCTGTAGCACCAAGCACTATAACATCAAGCCTCTCCATTACGAACGCGAAATAAAAACATTGAAAAAAAAAACTAAGAAGCGCACGTTCGCCTCCGCCTTAAAGTATCAAATACCTACATTAATACAACGTACACGTATTTGCCTCGAAAGTCTGTATAAATTAACAAGAGTAACGTTCCTCAGCGTGATAGTGGGAGTTCTGACTACTGCGTTCTGACGTATGTTATTTTTTAAATATACAATTGATTTTGCATTAATACCTACGATTCTCAGAGGTTGTTTACGAAATATTGGCTTGATGTATTTAAATATTAATTAATTATCTTAATATATATAAATTACGTGTCACGTTGTTTGTCCGCGATGGACTCCTAAACTACTTAACCGATTTTGATCAAACTTTGTAACTATCTGTTGATCTAACTTAAAAGATAGGATAGGTTTTATTTTAATTTATAACACAGCAACACGTGGTTGTTTATATATATATTATGGTTTCTTACAAGTAATTTTTTGACAAAAAATATTCTTACTTAATTGTTTAGCATGAGACCGACGAGAAACTTGAACGTCAGTTTTATGTACAGATATGACATTAGGAGTACAATATATTATTTTGTTAACGCTTTCAAAAGAAACGAAATTTTACAAACCTGATGCCCTACCACCACCTCTTATTGCGATTCAAGTTCAGCTGTTGAAGAGAGACGCCACTATAGACCGCGTATAGCGGTGTCTCACTTTGACAATCGAACTTGCATCGCGCTAAGAGATGATGGTATGGTCTCTGTTGTGATAATGGTTCATTTGTACACAATAAGCTTGTGGGCCGGTATGTGTTTCTTGATAGTTTATATCAAGTTTAGATAAATATGTAGTCTGTTGTGTTCGTTTTCAATTATTTTCGTCGTCGTATCGTAGTTAGTTTGATTAGTTCGACTATTTCCAAAAAGAGTTTTCTCAGGTCGTTTGTTTGTTTCTGAAGAAATATTTAAAAAGAGTTCTACGCGGACAAATTTGCAGGCGGGAAGCTAGTATTCTATACATATATAAAAAAAACTGACTGGCTGACTAATCAATTAAAGCACAGCCGAAGTTGCCGAGTTTATCATCTAGATTACTTGACGTAAGTGAGCACTACGAAGGGATTTTTGGATCCCCAAAGGGATTAAGAACGAAATAAAAGTTTAAGAAATTTCGGCAATTATTAAGATATATGTATAGAAATATGTATATTAGAAAAGTTTACTGATATTTTTTTTATTCACCTTTAAGGAAGTAATAAATAGAATGATAATGATAATCGGACATTTGTAACTTCTAAAATTTCAAAGTTATATACAAACTTTTTCATTAAAATCTTTTCTATAATAAAATAAAATAAGGGATCTGTTATAATTTTTCATAGTGTTTACATAATATGCTGTAGACATGCGCAAAGTGTCCCGGTCTTTCTCAAACTAGAATGTTAAAGTTACGGCCTTAAAGCAAACCATTGGTACACTAGAATAATTTTTAAGTACATAAGAAAAAATTGTTTAAAACTGCCAATATTTGAAAAAAAATATATTGTCCACAATTGAAGAAATTGTCTAGCAAGTATCATACCATTTTGGAATCCTTAATAAATGCGCCAACTTTTGCAGTTTCTTGCCAAACTCGCATGGTATATTTTTTTTTCACTACAGCTTGTTAAAGCTATGTGAAAAATTAATTTTGAATATTTAATTTATAATATAATAATTCATAATAATTCAGGATAACAAAACAAAAGAAAATGTTAAGAAAGCATTTGTAGCAACAAGAGTGAAAAAAACCGTCACAGTATGTAAATTTTATAGATTTTTATAAAGCTCGATTTTTTAAAATATATGACAGATGTTTAATCTTTTTCTGATAACTTATATGAGTTAGTCTATCACCCACTTTCGGCTTAACAACGGCTTTTGAGACACCCTGTATAGTTATAAACCACTTAAAGTTTGAAAGAGATCCTAGAATAAATGAAAAATTATTGTTAAAATTTAACTTTTATTGAAATATTTACTAACTCAATGTTTCTTTATACAATTTAAATTTTCCTACAAATTTTTTTACTGTCTCCTTGGGATAAGGTTTCAGTGCTAAGCAGGTTGGTATGTTTTCTGGTTGTTCAATCCATAGTTTGTATCCAATAGAATTATCTCGTAGCTTTGCTTCCACTAACTTTAATGCCTCTTCATTTGGAACCTAAAAAGATTGTTTTGAAAATAGATTGGAGAAATCATAGAAAAAAAAACTAATATCACCACACGCTTTTTGATATTTACTTGAACACATTAGACTAGACTTAATTCATTTTCCTCATCGTACTGATTTCTTATATAGGTAGAAATAATTCTTTTTATTTTTGAATGAAACATATTAAAAATATAACACAAACATTTAAACATGGAAGGATAAAAAAAATTAAAACAAAAAATATAAGGTATCCTTATTTATAAATCTATGAAGTAATGAATCAATAAAAACAGGGAGTCATAAAGTCTTTATCAAATATGCACATTTTGGAAATAACACTAGAAAGTATCTAGTGTTATTTCCAAAATGTAAATGTAAATACACAAAGTAAAAATTTGAAATTCAATTAAGTGACACTTAACAAAATCTATGAACTTAACAAATGATAGCAACTCATTTGTTTCTAGATGTATGTTGCTTGTATGCTTAGTTTTGCAATTAATAAAATTGCAATAACAATTTAATACATTATAAACATAAGAGCTATACTATTTTCACCCCTAGGAAAAAGGGTCATAACATGACTTTGATAAGAGACATGTGCAAAGACGATATCATGAAGGATCTATTATTCAAATTCTGAATTACTTACTTCCAGAACTACTTTGTGCATGTTGTCAAGATCACTGAGGTATTGTAAGGTATGTTCATCATCTTTGAACAGATGTATAACAGCTGTTGACGCATGGCATGCTTGAGCCACTAAAGCCCCAATAGACCATCCAAGTTCTTTCAGTAGATCACTTCGAAGTAAAACATATTGAACGATCGTGTTCGACATTATGATACTAATAACTAAATATGAAACAAATTCACCTCGTATTTAACCTAGAACACATAAGGTATAATAAGAAGTAAAGCATCACTTCAATCAAAGTTTGTATTTTAAAAATCCCAGAATTAGTCAGTCAGTAGTATTTTTTGTTTTCCCATAAGAAAGGCAAATGGTGCAAAGCACATACAGCTTAGGTCTTTAGTTATTTTTTTCTTCATTAGGTGATAATGACTGATGATGAGAGCCGATCTATGAATGATGAATTTCCCTTTCCCTAGGTTTCAGTAAAGGTGTAGGGTTTTATTGAAACCTCCGCGAGGACTTCTTAAGAGAGAAGGACAAGACAACGTCCAGTGTTTCACTTGCCAACACTCTTGCATGTTCACAAACACTGAGTGAATAATAATCTACCATTATTACGCACTAATATCCACCACAACATAAATTTCAATAAGAAAAACAATACCACCAAAGTGATTATTCACGCTTCCACCAAAAAAAGTCTTTAAAATTCCATTTACAATAGCAGGGAAAGATAATACATTCATATTTGTTTTTTCTCCTAGGTTTACTGATACGGGAAGGCAATGGCCGATAATGTATCCGGTCGATACAGCCACATTTTCAATAGTTTTTGTACTAATAAATAATTAAAATGATAATAACAGCTAACTTAGGAATGATACATAATCAATACATAATAAACAGGAACGGAATTAAAGTCAATTTTATTAATGGAGTAATTTTTTAAATTTTAAAAAGACAACCGAACTCATTGAAACTATTTAAACTAAATCTGTCAATTGGTAAAAAATAAGAGATCACAACGCAAAACTAAAATATTAAGTGAAGCATTAACTTTAAACTAAAATCTTAATAACGATAATAACTCCAAATATATCGAATATTAGATTGCTGTGTGACCATCTAATATTACTTCACACAAAGATGTAGAAGTCTTTAGATAGCAGCAACGAAATTAGATATCAATATTACAAACAAAGAAATGTCATTGCCGTACAGGCGTCGCAGGACAGGTCGATATTTTCCTTGAAGTGGAATTATTATTGCGATATGAAATTAAGTTAGACCTAATATAATTATTCACGCTATCGCTAAATTAAGAAATAACTGAAAACGAGTTAAATACCCTTTGCCTTCCCGTGGAAACTTCCTAAAAAGATAAATGTCAATGTCATAGTTATTAATCTTAAAGCTCATCTGTGTATATCTGTTTACACGCTTGTGAAAATTTCAAATTTATTTTACAAGTTATACCGTAGTGGTTAATAAAAAAACTA
Source organism: Calamotropha paludella (assembly GCA_927399485.1). Lineage (NCBI taxonomy): Eukaryota > Metazoa > Arthropoda > Insecta > Lepidoptera > Crambidae > Calamotropha > Calamotropha paludella. The sequence goes on along the minus strand of OV656815.1, from coordinate 10,404,317 downwards.
TCCGCAAAAGTGTATATTTTTAACAATTTCAATTGCTATAGCAAAAGATGGCATCTGGACTTGAGAACTATGTTAATCAGACAGTATCTGTGATAACTGCTGATGGCCGTAATTTCATTGGAACGTTAAAAGGATTCGATCAGACTATTAATATAATTCTAGACGAATCACATGAAAGAGTGTTTTCGTCATCAACTGGCGTGGCCCAGGTCGTCCTTGGTCTTCACATAATTCGAGGAGACAACATTGCTATAGTTGGACAAATCGACGAATCCATTGACAGTAGACTTGATTTGGGAAACATAAAAGCAGAACCATTAGGATCAATTGTGCACTAACTAATTATAGGAATAACTAATTAAAATTAAGTATTTTATAGACGTCTTTCTTTTTCCTTATCATATTAACTTTTCTTAGTGGTTTAAGAGTGCAGGTGCTCGAACTTTATAATAAATTGTTATTTTATACTGCTGTATATTAGGTATTATTAGAACAAATATTGAAAAACTGAGTACCTAACCCTAAGAAAAAATATAGTTCATTTAAAAAAAATAATCAAAATGTAAACAATGTTTTATCATCCTTATACTATATTTAATCTCTTAAATTCTGGAAATTGAATTAATGAATGACATAGGTATTGTTTTCTAACTAATTCTTTTCAACTTTTATTTCAATATGACCATTGGATCAGAGGTGTGTTCAAAAGTAATAATTTCATCACAATCTAAGTGAAAAAACTTGGGCCACAGAAAATCCTGTACCTATTTAGAAATTGCCAAATAGAATGAAAGTTATAGTGTATTAGTCTCAGGAACATGAACACTACCTGTTTGAAATTTTCTGGGTTTGAATGCTGGAAAACATAACATATGTGGTTTAGACCATGTAAATGTAAAGATGTTTTACTAGGGTTGTTGGCAAAAAATATTTTTTTACAACACTACAGCCACAACCAACCAGTGTTCACGACTGGTGTATCCTGGCCAAAATATCAACAACATAAATAAAACCCATTTCCTTATATAAAATTTTGAATCGGATGTTTACCACATCTGACCTTTCAGGATCTGATTTTTGTGAACAGAGCATACCCCTGTAACCTGGATATAAAACTATTTTTATGCACATGGCATTTTGGGAATTAACATTCTGCACCTAAATTGAAGGACAAAAAACAAAAAAACTTTTTTTTTTAAATCCATATTTAATCAATTCTATTTACATAGTAACTAGGTATGATGTTTGCAGGAGATTTTAACAGCCATAAATTGTTCCATTGGAAAAATATTTACATAAACACTACAAAAACAAAAAAAAATAGGTATTGTAAAATTAAAATACAAAATTCAATAATGTGAAAGCATGTGTGTGAATATTTAAAATACAAAAATTACAATGTTTTTCATAGAACATAGAATATCAATAAACTATACCATCTTAAGATGAACCCTACATAGTCAAAGCTTTAATATAGTCATAACCAGGTACATATTTCAAATTGCTTTGTTATCATTTACTAATCACTCTATTTTTAATGTTCACATCCACAAAATCTTTCTATTTTCTTATAACTCCATGTGACTTCTATCACTATACACAATTATTATACCAAGAATAAAGTATTGAACTTCATTAAAAAAATGTTACAAATTGATTATAGTTATCCAAATAATTAACATAATTATACAATACAGAAGTATTGCTGATCTTTGGATAGTAATACTATCGATTAAAATTAATTGATAGTATACTTTAGTAAGTACCTACTTCATGATTTGTTTTGCATTGATCTTCATGAAGCAAGTACTAAAGTTACTCCTTTATGAAACAACCGTAAGGAAAACCAAAAACTATTTAAAAGATTTTACAGGCTAGTTAAGAAACATCAACAACCTTTAAGAGTATTGATTAACAGAAAATATAAATTTGTGACTCAGGTGTCTTGTTGATTAATGTTACTGTCACTCAATACTTTTATTCTTTATTTATATTTTATTTTGAAGAATAAGACATAATTGCAGACCATGTTAACACACAATTTTATAGTTGTGCCTAGATATATACTTACGTAGCTAATACTTTCGATGTATTATCAACGTTTATCTAATGTACTATCGAGGTTTATCTAATGTACTATCGAGGTCTCTCGTGCCTTACCACTTTGTAGAAATATTCGTTTGAACTGGTCGCATCGGACACGCCCCACACGACCCATACCAATCCCTAATTGGCTTCGTATTTTACTACGATTTATACTATACTAGCGACCCGCCCCGGCTTCGCACGGATGCAATGCTCTACTATATTATGCATGTATTACACATATAGACTTAGGACTGATATGGCGCCAGAGGCTTCGATAGTCAGTACGATTATAAAATTGTTGTAATCTTATTTTGGACAGGTGACATTATAAAGGTAAATAATAGGTTTTGTTTCCTATTCAAATTATCACATTTTGTAATATTTGATGATTGCCATAAATCCATATCCAATCCATTGCCATATGATCTTCAGTTAGGGTTGCCAGGTGGTCAGGATTTGTCTCGTATGATATTTAATATCATGTCCAGTTTCTAGACGAAATATAATAAGTCGTGCCAAGCAGCTTCTAGCAAAATTATTGACAATAAAGAATTTTAAAATCAGCACGCGTATTTAAAATACTCCACTCCGAACCTTGATGTAACCTGTTTGAATTTCAATTGGTGAAACCAATCAATGAGCGAGTACCTACACTAATTAATTCTTTCAAGTCGTAAAAAATTAAATTTCATTAGCATTATTTACATTTCAATAATAAAAAGGACAGATTTATTATACCTATTTATTAATGTCGACATTAATACCAAAACCCCGACTTTTCATAGTTAAGCCCAAATATTTTAATCCTCCCATCTGGCAAACCTACATAGAGTGAAAAAAGATGTTTCAAACTACCATTTCTTGCAAAATTATTGAACTAAACCTACAAATTACATTTTCGCAAAACAATGTTGAACCTCATTATTGTCGTCTACTATTGAAAAAAATCAATTTATAATACATTCTACTGTGCAGCTCCACCAACATTTTGTTTTCAAGTTTCATGATGTCATGTCAATGTCGTAAATTGAATACAACCACTTAGTTATTTGTATCATTATTCCGTGTCATGTGTAAAACACTAGATCAAGAATAATCCTTATTATTGGCTTTTCCAATAACAACTACCTCTGGATGCCTGAAAATAAGAGAAAATAAGCTATAGAGAATATTGTCTTAAAAATTCAACTTTCACAAAGTATTTGATAGATTGACTTGATTTTTTTGACAACATTGGGTTACTAACTCAAGAGTTTGATATCCTGAAGCTCTTACGGAAATTAAGATATTCCAATAGATTATATCAGTCTGCCACAGTCAGGGCCATAGATAGGCTAGGACGAAACCCTGATTATGATGTAGTAAACTAATCTAAGCAAAAATACTCAAATTGTGGATAAGAAATGTGGATCCTAAATGTTTCTTCACAGCAAAACCTAAGTATGCTCTCTTTAAATACACAATTTACGACTATATTACCTATTAATATCTAACAACACTATATGAAATTTTATCAACAATATAATGGGGATGTCTAAAACATAGAAAAAAGTATGATGACTTACTCTGATGCCAAATAAAAGCTAAGTGGCATAATATTTAATTGATACTTGCATAATTATTATAAGTACCTTGAAAGACTCATGCACATGCTACTGTTCGCTTTTTATTATTTTTATTTCTATGCCTTGGCTGAAATAGAACAGTAGTACAGAGCAAAAAAATAAACGAAAACAAAATTTAACATTTGGACATGGTACTGAAATAGAAAATTTATATTTAAACAATAATGTTGCATGCTAAAGTAATGAGTTATAAGTGAAATTTCTATTTTATAAATCACTTCTATACAATTTCAATGTCTTGAATTAACAAGAAAAAGAAAATGCTGGGTATAGTCATATTAATCACTATTAATAAGAATAATTTTAGTATTCAGCCAATACACAACTGTTCATAAATAAGTTTTCATTCTAATAAGTAATGGTGGTTGGGCAAGAAATTCAACTTTGAATAGAGAACTAAATTTACTATTATGATTTATATCATTAAGATTCCAAAATCTCAATCTCTCAAAAATTTTGGAATCTCATATACCTTTATTTCTCTTTAATATAAAGTTTCAATCCTTGAGATATTTAAGCAAAACAAAATTAAAACTCTTTACACACACATGCACTATATGTATACGTAGAACTAAAAGATTTATACCTTTGCATTTTCTCCTTATATTTTTGAGTGTTGTACTTCTGGAAAAATTGTTTTCCATATTCAAATGTGGCAATCATGATAGCACAAGCTGGGGCCACTTTAAATATTCTAGGTAACAGACCAGTAAACAATCCTTTAAACCCATGATTCCTATATATATTTTTTGCAATATCTTGCATGTTTGAAGCTCTTTGTTGAATTTTTCCATCTGTAAAATATGAAAAAATGAGATCATAAGATTTTTAATTTACTATACAAATGTACTAGATGTTTTATTAAACAAACTACAATCTATATACACTTTCGGCACATATATGCTTACACATGTGTAAGGGAACTGGGAATCTAAGATGTTATATTGTTATTATTTACCTATTGTATTATTAATTGTCATGCAATCAGTCATTCAGTACTGTCATTCTGTTCAGTAATATGACAGCACCTCAGCTTCCTTTCTAAATTGCTTCTCTCAAGCATGTTAGATTAACAAGGACTTACAAAATTGAAAAGGTGGGTAAAAAATAACACCTTAAAGAATTACCTGTGTAAATTTCTTTTTCACCTAACTCAATTTGTTGGTGTGTTTTTACTACATCAAATGGAAGTGTTACAAATGCGGCAATCTGAAAAAATAATAAAAAATTTAGAATTTACTAAAATCAAATCCATTCTGCCCCGGCCCTACAGTTCCGTCCATTCTCCCTATGTGGTTTCATGTACAGGGATAGCCTGTGCCCCAACACTAGGAATATTAATAGGCTGATCATAATGAAGTATATAGTTATTTATTAATGTTTAGTGTTAGATTTATTAACTTTAATACTATAGTGACGACAATACTATTGTACCCTGAGTTTTTAATCTATAGACAGATGCGGGGACAAACGAGGATCTGTGAAAAAAACGTAATATGCAACTGATGTTTTTTTTGTGTGTTGATAAAAATAAACAAAATTTAACTGGGATTTGTAGTTTTCACTGAAATATTAATGTGCCTAATCAAGACGGGAAGAGAAATAACCCCTTCAGCTATTACTAGTTATACAAATGTGTAAACAACTTACACTGCCAGCAACAGATCCACAAAAGAAGTTAAATAGAAATGTATTCTTTTCAGAATCTGGTCGGTTAAAAAATCTTTTGGTGGATTCAAATGTTGTCCAGTACAAACCTAAAAAGTTATAGAAATAAATGTTATAACTAAATATGTCAAGAGCAAGCAGTTGTTGTATGACAGAGTCAATTCAATCATATTGTAATTACAAGCCTTATGAGTCACCTGAAAAAGGTACGTCTCGTAATAATGTTGAACCTAATCCACGAAACAGTCCTCTGTAGCCTTCGAACCTTATCACTTGTCGTAATGCAGAAGAAATTTCTGAAAAATCAGTATATGTAAAGAAATATTAAACATCATATATTGTTCAGTACCCAAGTTCAGTAGCTATGTAGCCACCCAATTAATAGAGAGTACCTATGTGATTAAATCATGTAAGATTTATACTCAGTAGTAGTTTTACAAAACGCAGTTAACTCTTAGTATTAAAGATTACCTCCATAAGTCAATTTCTTAGATTGCATTTTCGTTCTAATTAATTCCAAAGGGCTCACTATAGTTACAGCTGTCATTCTGGCAGAAGCTCCTGCTATTAATGGTATCCACATAGGCTGGGACACTGAAATAAAATCAGAACTCAGAATTATAATATTATACAATGTAATCCTTTTGCTTAAAAAACTTGTGAATTTGAAATAAGAATTGGCTATTGATTGGAAAAAATACAAAAAAAAATGATTTTAAGTTCTGCATTTCTATGTAGTTAATCTATAATAACACAAGCCAACAAAATTTGACAAAGTTTCTTACCCAGACACCTGAGTATATTTTCCCGAAGGATTTTGGTGTGCTGAATCTGATCTAAACAAAACTGATGACAGTATAGGTAGCATGAAGCAAAATTGAAAAAAATGAACTTCAAAATACAATATCTCAGCAAAAAAAAAAGAAGAATTTGTAAACAAACTCAACGCCATTTGAAAGTTCAAGACTTGTACTTTAAGAAGACCCCTGTAGTTTTTTAGGTATACTAAAAACTGAAGGATCACATTACCTCAAAAATGGGCGAAAATGGCATTTTTTGCACTTTTAGTTTAGAATATCTCAAAAACGTGATAGAGAAATTCTGCTACTGGATTTGGTTTCAGCACACCAAAATCCTTTGGAAAAGTATACTCACGTCTCTGGGTAAATTTTTGTTGACCTGTGTAATTAATTATCATTATTGATTATTACTATTAAACAACTACTTACTATTTCCAGATACTTTATTATAAAAAGTTTTCATTTTATATCTGAGTTGTTCATAAGATACAAAGTAAATTACAGTGCATGGTAGAGCTAAAACTAATGTTGGACTTAGGCCTGACCAAAGAGCAGGTACTCCTTCAAGCTTTGCTATTTTGTAGAAAGCATCCTGGGAAATAATAAATATATAATTATGTTTGTTTAAGTGTAGGTTATGTTGATAATAAGGATATAATACAATAGTTTCAATTATACCTGGATATAATGTAATTAAAAAGTTCTTGAGCAAAATGTTTCACATACCATAGTTCCATGAAAATGTACTCTTCGCGGGATCCATGCTGTCTCACCACAGGGACATATATGCTCCATAAGTCCATTGCAGTATAGATAGCATTTATTTGAAAGGAGGGCCTTTTGTTGTGCTTGCAATCTTATTTTAACGACGTCTAAAGGAGTCACTAAAATCAGTATATCACGTTAAGACAATGAGTATCACAAAACAAATAAACAAATACTTGTTACTTACTAAATAATGAGGTTATAAGAGCACCGGAACATGCTGATGCCATTTGCTGGAATGGCGTAATGCGAAACTGAGGATCATCTTCACGAATCATTAGAAATTACTTAACAAATTGTACTAGAACCGAATTGTAATGAATAAGAATTAAATTCCTTCTTTCTGGAAATTAATCCTGATCGTGCGCACAGATTGTTTTTGTGAATAGAAAGAAAAACGTCAAAATTAGTTAAACAAATTTATACTGTCACTGTGTAAAGACATTTTTTTGTTTTTCTCGTAATTTCTTATAACTCAAAGAATAAATCCAAACAGGCTTATCTTTAGTCTTGTAATAATTAACAACAAATGGTTTATAGCAACCTCCGTGGTCAAGTGATCTGATCCGGGTGGCTGTGGTACCGTCTTTATTTCTAATTTCCAAAACACAAGAGCTTATATAACAATAAAAAAAACAAGTCGCTATATTTTGCTTTATAAACGTTGACTAGAGATTAAAAGCTGAGAATTATCGTTAATTAGTGTGTGTTAGATATAGACATTTTTATAATATTACTTTGATCACGAATACTGGCACATGATTTTTGCATTACTATTCCCGTAAAGAGGAAAAAGCGTTATCTATGCTTATTATTATAATTAAAAATCAACATAGTGATGGTAGATTTTGTCCATACTCACCTCCGTTGTGGTCTGCGTGCGTCACGGTGGTAATTAGTTTAGTCAACAAAGTTTGCGTTGGTGCCGAGAGTATCCGATGTTATATAACTATACATAAGCCCATATGAAAACTACGCTTTAGCTAATTTTAAAGACAACGTAAGACCTAACTTTTTTGTCTTTAAGTATAAAAAATTTAAAAACGCCGGTCAGATTTGTTATTGTTATGTGAAAGTTCCGTTTCTTTTATTGAAACAAGGAAAAAAGTGACTCTAAATAATAAAATTTGTTTAATATATAATGCAAAAGTTAATCCTACTTTAGTCCCATTACTTTATTATTTCTGGCAAACTTGATTTGGGTCAGAAAGATAGATGGCGGCTCTTTCTTTCTTGAAATGTCAACTGTTTTAAGTGTCAGTATGTCCTCCTCTCCCCTCCCCTCGAGTCAGTCATATAATTGCCATAGGCAGGGGTGGAGGGTGTTATTTTAGAGATTAAGAAAAATAATTCCTCATTGAAATACGCGTAATCGACGTTTTTGTGTGCAGCTGAGATTTGTAGATGAAAAGAATTTTTTGAAATGTTTTCCTCTATTCCCAGAACGTTATTGTAAGTACCTTTTAATTTATTTTTGGAGTTTACATAACGTGACAGCTGTTTTAGTGAATTGATCTATAAACAAATTCTCGACGGCTTTAAATAATGATTTGGGATTTATGTAGTAATTACAATACCATAAGTGTCGTTATTTATTTTAAACCATATTAAAATATATTTTTGTCGGAATTTAAATCCTGAATACGGGAAGTGCTTAATCGAAATATCGAGCAGTCAGTCACGTTGATGAGTCTGCTATGAGGATGTAATGGTGTTTTCAAGGTGTTACTAATTTTAATTATTTTGCCAAAAGGTATTCATAATCATTGCTTTAGAGTAAATTTTAAAGCCTCCATGAAAAGGCTACGATACCTATCAATTATTTTCACTCGCACGCATTCGGAAGTTAATAGTTGTTATTAAAAAAATATATAAATATTTATTGAATGAGAAATCATTCGCAGATAAATGTTCCAGTTATACCTTCCTCCATTAGAATTAAAGTAAATCATTAGAGTGGATTTTTCAGATAAATATTAAAATATTTGTAATATATACTGTTCTGCATTTGGCATGACAGTACCTTGGCACAGAATATCTTAAAGGAACTTAAATATTGTAAGGAATAAGTTATTTTCTTGTGTTTTATCTCTCTTCTGGTCACATTTTTAAAGGTTAATTCATTTGAGCATGGTAAATGTGAGTTATAAGTTCTATAGCTGTTAGTTCCATATAGAGAAACCATTTAGGTAAAGTTAATGTTTTTTTTTAATAATTTATTAATTATATTTTAATTAAATTGACACCTTAATGAAATTAAGACTAAAGTCATAGTCTTAGTTCTTAAATTTGATATTATTTACTAGGTATATATATTAATAATTTATTTAGTTTGTAATAATCAATTATGAATGTGTAATTTCTCTTAAAACTCTTCACCAATGCTCATATTTTGATTTCAAAAGAATTATGAATTTTGAAGGCATCCTTATGAAGGTATGTGAAGCTGTTGATCACAATTAGATCTGCAGTAATTATATGGTGTCTGTAAGAATAAAATAACACCAACCCGTTACACTCAAGGGTGTGGATAAAAGGTGACTAATGATACCAGAACTAGTCAACATACACTTCACATAGACTAGGTATTTTCCAAGTTGTCAAATTTGGAAATTATAGTTTAACCTGCTTAGGCTTAAATTTTTCTATATTTTATTTATTAATAAATAAAACAGTTTAACTTATATAAAAAAATGAACAGCTAGGTGCCCAATCAAAATATTGTAAAGGTAGTAAAAAATATATGATGACCATTACCTTAGTCATCCTGTGATCATGGCTCTTGTAAAAAAGTTGTTTTATTCAATTTACATCCATTCGGTTATCATCAGTTCATCAGTACTAGAGACCTAGCAAGCAGCTGTCTACTTAGTTTTATCTACTACAATATTCCTCCTCACAAATTTTATTTTCCAAATTTATGTCAACCCTCATTGATTGGGAATCTATTTCATGATTCATATATTAAAATATTTGATAAAAGTGTGTTATTTGTGTGTATTGACAAATTATCAAAAAATATTATTTGAGTACAATAAAGTTAAAAATCTATTGTGTCACTCATGAATTTTTTTATTATTAGTGTAGTGTATGTACGGTAAAGTACATATATTAATTATGAAAATTCTACTGTTATGTTTTTACGTAAAACCCATACAAGTTTGAACACACAGTACATTACATTACAGTACATTACAGTTGTTGTATGATGAAGGCTATGCTGCACATATTATTATTACTGTTGTTTGTTTTAGGTTAGATTAGTCTTGTGTAATTATTTTTGTAAATAAATAATTAGTCCAATCAGTCCCTTTGCTCTTAAATCGAATGTAGAGAGCAGTGCCTATACTAAACCTTGCAGCTCTCTGGATCGTATCGTCAAATCTCGAAGTAGGCCTTTAGAATGTAATAGTCATATCCTTAAAGTGCCATATTCTATACGTAAACGTAAAAAACCCGCGCACCAGGGTTTTAAGTGCGCTATAAAGGTTTGTTTGTTATCCTATCCTGCAAGGAGACGCCGACCATTGCGCTTTATTCCTCTTTGAGTATCTTCAGGTCAAAGTGGGCCATCTGTAAAACGAAGTCATCTGCTAAAAGATGGTGGAGCCATCGAGGCAAATTTCGGCTATGTTGTTTAAAATTAAAACAATTTATAGATAGTTCAGTTTAGGTCGCCGCCCCTAAACGAACTAGTTCGCTCTTCTAGTTCATCAGCTCCCAGCTCGATTCAGTGAAAGGCAGATCATAAGACTGCTCTAGCTGCATGTGATAAGATTATGGAATGCTGTACTTATACGTACGAATTTTGTAATCTAAAAACAGCAAAAACCTCCGAATAAATAGTAGTAGTGATTAAAATACCTTTCTGTAATATAAATTACGCATATGTATGTTCCCCATACGTAAACTATTTTCAAAATATATTACAGAAATGGTTTAATTGTTAATAGTAATTGTTATTATAAATTAGAAATATAAGTTACCTGATGACAGTGTGTTATTACTTTAAAATTTACATTTATTTTTGCCGCGCTAAAACTTTTCTTTCATTCGTGTTCCCACTCAATGATCGTAGACTATATAGTTCCACTGACTGATAATCCGAAGAATTTAACGAGACGCGCGCGCACGAGCGAGCGACAGTAGGGTTTCCGATCTCGATTCGATTTAATCGAAGATCGATCTTTTAAGCCTAGATCTCTGATCTTTTGGATCGATTTTTTGCGGCCTTTATCGATCCAGAAATAGTTTTAAAAAGATCAATCCAACGCTGTTCGTGTGAATGAAGTCCAGATTCTTTTACGGAAGGAAAGTTGAAAACTTGGCTGTATGGATTTGTAGTCCCTTTGCTTATGTAAAAAGGGCATTGACATGGCAGCATTCTTTTTACATGTCTAGATTACGATTCTCCATTTATTTTATTAATTAAATTAATTAGAACTAATAAAAAAAATCACTCTATTTTAGGCATTTGTTTAATTTTTTAATTATTTTTTACTTTAATTACCCGGTGCATTTTTCTTTAGAAATTTAGATAGGAAGATCGATTTTCATCAAATCGATCTTTTGGCAACCGATTTTTTGTTGGATCGATCTCGGACATTGCGATTCGAACCGATCCGTGAGATCGCTCTTTTGATAAATTCTGCTTCAGTTACCTATAGTTAATTAAGGTACCCTCTTAGTGTATTGAATGACTGTATTGTGACATATATTAAGCTGATTATTATAATTGGAATATAGGTACCTTACTATAGGTAATCAAGTAAATTATACAACGTCGAAAACAATTTTAAATTTTATTCATAATGTGATTGTCACACCAACGACTCATAAATACTTTCGTATTCACGATCTGTAAATAAAAGTTTGTGTAAACACCTGAAAAGTCGTTTGGCCTTACGTAATGGAGAACGTCATAGACCTGCCTCCAATGTAAAGACCAGTATGATGCCACTTCGTTTTGGCTGTATAAATTTTCAGACCGTGGCGATTGAAAGTCAGACAAGTAAATCGGTTTGCGAGCCAGATTTTTCTTTAAATATAATGAGATTGCGCTTTGTATCATTATGGTTTCTGCGGTCGTGCCGCTGAGTATAATTTAAATAAACAAAAGTATCTTGAGCTACCCAGGTGTAGTATTCAAATGTAAGGATCATTGGAATCTAGCTGATCTTAGTTTTTCCAGTGATGTTCATGTAAAGGAATGAATGAAAATTACGTAGAAGACGGTTAACATAAATAAAAGATATATTTGTAGTTAAAGGAGTAGAATTTATTATTAAAGTGAGTGATAAGGTATGTCAGGGAAACATATCGTAATGAAAGATCTAATGACGCGTATTAATAGCACATGACACAACTGACACACGGTATTCAGGCACTTACAACATTATGGCTGAAGTACTTACCAAATAGGTAGCAATGTTACGTTCGTGTTGTGATAAAATATCCGCAGTGTTGGCGTAAACAGCAGATAGGCATCTCGTATCTCCCCATTAATCGTTTTATAGGTTTTATAGAATCACTATTTTAATGACATCTAACTCACGTGCTACCTTTATTAACTCCGTTGGTTTGGTAATTAACATAAAAAAAAACCGGCCAAGTGCGAGTCGGACTCGCGCACCGAGGGTTCCGTAATATATTTTTATTATATGATGTACCAAAAAATTTACGGTTTTCGCAATTTTTCCTTTATCTGTGCTATAAGACGTTGCTTTGTACCAAATTTCAAGATTCTGAGTTCACGGGAAGTACCCTGTAGGTTTTGATTCCCTTGCGAGTGTCGAAATTTTGCGGAATTTTGCGGTATAAACGACTGAATCTTTTGATTGCGTTGGCTTAGAAGTTTGAGTTTTTCACAGCTCCAAGGGACAGTAGACCTGAGTATTTGATATAAATTTCAGCTTGATACGTCCACGTGTTCCTGAGAAATTAGGGTCTTGACAGACGGACGGACGGACAACAAAGTGATCCTATAAGGGTTCCGTTTTTTCCTTTCGAGGAACGGAACCCTAAAAACGGCCATAATGCTAACTTCATCGCTTTAGCTTGAGAGAACAAAAAGTGAAGCGACTGAAGGATGTCCTAGTAAAGAGTTGAGATAGCGTATTTCATAGGACAATTTCAAAATCAAGATGAATTCGTTGTTGGGGACATAAAATCCCCAGACAAAAATATTTTGTTATTATGCACAATATTTGGTTTTGCCATAATTGCCGAAAAGCGTTACTTGCCTACTCGGCTATTATACTGAAACAATTAAATTTACGTACCTACGTCTTATTTACAATTGTTCAATTTACATAACTGGAGGGTTACTAGAGGATTGAAGCCCTTTGTTAGTAGAAGATGGTGGTCGGAGTGCTTTATCCATGTCCTCCGCCTGTGTTCTAATTGTTAAGTAAGGAAGAAAGATTCTTGAATGATATTTAAGAATTTAAATGTTGTCAATTATATGCCCTGTGTTATTCCCGTATTTTAAAAACTTAAATGGTTTAAACCTTGTAAAAATACACGTATCAAAATAGTTTGTCGAACTTTCTATCACGGTCGACAGCACCTAGACTAAAACACCCTAAAAGACGGCCGCTTGATGCAACGGTAACGATCCTACCTTCTGTGCCAAAGGTTCTAGGTACGTTTCCCAGTAAGGGCATAAGTTTGTGTGACGAACATAATAAATATTTGAACCTGAGGCATAGACGTTTATATACGTGTTTATGTCTTTTATACATTATTTAGTACACAGAGTAAAAGTTCAGTACAGTAGGCTTATTGTAGGGGTAAATAATTGTTATGAGTTGTCCACGGTTATTAAAAAAAAGCTTTTTACGTCTCTTTTGGCCCGAAATGACAAAGTGTAAAACTTAATATGCTGTAGACTGTACTTTATAATATACATTTGAGGAAACATTTTAAGAGTTTTGTGATGCAAAGAACTGCGTCTGGCGCGCAGCTCGTTCCAATATTCCTGGAATACGATTTTGCTCAGTTGCCAATAATTTTGACTGGATTTTGTCGGTCATCTACTGTTAATAGGTTGTTTTACCTCTTAGTGTAAACTGTTATTCATTTACTAAGAAACCGATGGGGACTGGGTTTTGTAGCAGGTTATTTGTTGCTATCGAAAGATAGATATTTGTTTTTATAGATAGATATTTCACTAACATATTTCTCTTTCGTTTCAGATGTTGCTCAAACGCTATAGTCCCAAATCGGGCAGTTGCGTTGGCTCTATCGAAATGTCCAGTGTTCGAGTGCTCCTCAATACTTTGCCGAGGATACCACGAAGTCACTGGCAGCATTATCTGCCCCAATGTTGTTCGTGGCATTGACCATATGAGAGATCCCAGGCTGAATAAGGTAACACCATTTTTACCAAATGGAATATTAAAATCGGAGTCCGACAAACTTGTTTAAATATACATAGTTCCAGCCAGTGTTATTATATTGTATTGATTTCCACGGATCCAGTTTATCGTCCATGACCTTAGATATTTGGTTGGAAATCTCAAATATGTAATGGCAGTGTTATGTTTCCTAAACAATCAGTAGTTCCGTTTTATAAGATTGCGCAATAGATGCCTTATTTTAACCCTGTAGTATAAACTAGATATATCATTACACAAGTAAAATTAAAGCTATATATTGTTTTAAACTTTCATGGTCACTAACATTATAGTAATGTAAGTTATTTACGGGATTGCTACCATGTACCTTGTTTTTGAGTTTCCGATATTTCGGCACTGTTGCAAGTGCAAATTAAAGCTGTTCGATAGTAAACAAATCACATGAAAACAGTTGGACTGATTTTGCAATTAAATGTTATAAATAGTCAAAAATGGCTCGTATGGGAATAAAAATAAAGAACAGTCGCTTGGGAAATCAGAAAATTTTAGAAAACTTTTATGTGGGGTGTTTGTGGGAACTCAACGATTGCTCGGGTTAGTTAGTAAATAAAATTTTCCCTCAATTTGAACTCTTCAAGGTTGAAGCTTAATTTCATATTTTGTAGGGCCTTGCCTTCACTTTGGAAGAGCGTCAGGCTCTAGGTATTCATGGCCTCTTAGCTGCTACATTCAAAACTCAAGAGGAACAGCTTCATATCTGCCGGATGTCAGTGGACCGATATGAAGATAAACTCAATAAATATCTCTACCTCGTCGAGTTACAGGTGACTAGTCATAGAGAAGGTACCAAGTTAAATGTGATTCTGTTTTGCTTAATTAATTCCGGGATTTAAGGATTTAATAAATTGGCCGATTTAGTCTCTATCTACTCGCATACATCATTTTCGTAGGCTTCGATAAATATTTATAATATATCATACGATCGTAGGAAAATAGCAGCACTCTTTTATGATAAATATCGAATTGACAACATTTAACTAGAAAGGCAAAATTCGTTTTCGAGATCAACGGCATCCCTCTACCTTGACCAGAACATCTGACACCGCTCTCTCCATTGCCCCCTTGGTGACCTCAATCTTTTTTGTGAGACCCATAGGTAGCGATCACGTCTCAATCTCTCAGTCTCAATCTCGTATGTTATCAGTGGCAACCCACACTGGTCTTAGATTCGTCTTGAAACACTTTGGTGATTCGGACGCGAAGATACGAGAGATATCCTTCTCGTTACAACTTACCTAATTGGACAATTAACAACTTGGGCATTCGACATGATTTTTGTCTTGTCCCTGTTCACCTTAAAACCCGCTCTTAGGGAGAGATTTTTTAAAGCAGTAAAAAGATCTTCGAACATTGTCTTCAGGTCTTCCAATGTCTTCGGAAATCGAAGATGTGTTAGGTACTTGTCTTTCAGTATAACTGCCGTATCCATTCCAATGCAGAAGTTTGATAATATCCTCCAGTTCAGCAGTTAACACATTGTTTGTGGGTCCCGAGTTAACTCGTCGTTTATACCAATGCGCGGGAAACGAGTTAACTCGTTTTGTTTCGCTAACGTGGGGCGCGGAAAACTTGTAATCAAGGGCGCCAAACGGGTGACGGACTACGCATTTTCTATTGTCAGCGGTACCCTATGCGTCTACCTGTCGATACAATTAATTTGGGACCAAAGCGATATGGCGAGAAAATGCCCGCTTACAAAGTGTTAATAGTTTCGGCAGATATAATGCCTATCTCACACACAACTCGTTACAGTTTGTTAGGTTTTGAGCTCTAATTATGTAGTCGGACTAACATAGCGGCGTTTTCGTATAGGTACCTAAACACCTCGATATACCTGTAGTTTATTAGGCACATGTGCAGAGAATGCAGCGCCGACAAGGTCTCGATCAAATCAAAGTCCTTCTCATAGTCCACAAACGCCAAGCATGCTTGGCGTTGATGATGGAACTAAAGCCTTTTCGGAAACAGGCTTTATCTGGAGGTTATAAGTCATAAGTCAAACCCATAAGTGACACGATTCTAAATGACTCTCTAAAAACCTTAAAATATGGTTTAGAAGTGAAATGGATCTTCAAGTGAGTCTTTCACCCTTATTTAACACTTCCGTTTTCTACCTTCGGCGTTCTGCCCTTAGTATGACATAATTGAAAAGCTTCTGGAAAAGCTTTTGTATCGACTTACCGCTAGCTCTTAAAAGTTTTATAGTGATTTTGTCATCATCCGCCGCCATCTTGTTATTCTTCAGCGGGATATTCAGGAATATTTGGGGTAAGCTTGGCTGATATTGATAGTTTGGAAACGCCCGCGCAAAGTATTATACTTTGACTGCATTGCCACCGTACGGAAATTACCACCGCCATGTTTATTAGATCGTCCATATCTGCGGCGTTTTCAAGGCCCTCGTAGCGGTTTTGACGTTGAATTAATAGCTTTAGGGGTTTTGAACTGCAAGTCCTATTTGGCGCCTAAATTTTATTAGTCGGGATCGTTCAAGTTTAATGTCGATGTTCAGTGTGCTTTGTTCAAATTGGTGATCACAGATACGTCACTAAATGCGCTTTTTGTCGTCATTATAAAACTTATCTCGTTTTTATTTTACTGTTGGAAATCATCCAGGTCCGTTTCCGCTTTCAAATTTTTTGAAGAAAGAGTTTATCATATAGGGCTTCTGCCTCTTCATTAAAACTTGTGTTCTGTTGTTCAAATCTAAACTGCCTTACTCTCAAGTCATTACCGCAACTTTTACACGACATTGCGTTGGTCCCCATTACAATTATGTACGTAATGGGTTTTTTACTTCGTCATCTGTACGTGTCAAAGTTGAAAGGTAGAGCGATACAACATTCAAAGAATATCGTTTTTATACTCTGAGTATCAGGTTTGCTACCTTGGTCGACACACTACCAATGGTTAACATGTTAATAAGGGGCTTGTGGAAGTTGAAGGCGGTATCACCTAGGGCCTGTTGGTCGTTATCCAGTCGAATCGACTCCTCCCACTTAGCTTCAACAGCTTCTGTTAACTCTTTTTTAGTTTGTCTGGTCGAATCGTTGTTAATTGCACACCCTGCTTCGCCGTTACCGTATAGCAGGGCTTCCGAGGTTTAAGGGTTTCGGCCATGGATATATTTTTTATTTTGGGTTTATCAGAATCGCATCGCTTGGCCGGCGGGTGTGCGATCGCAGCGATTGATCATATTTTGAAAAGGCTACTGTGGTGGTGTCTGGTGCTTACCTCATTAATCGTCTTTAACGACACCCTTATGTGTGAAAGGTCTTTTCTAATCTACTCTACCGGACACCAAAAGGCAAAAACATTTTTATTAAATAAGTATAACTCGTTAAAAGTATTGATATATTTTATATTTTTATACCAATACAAAAATGAACGTCGACTTTATGTGTAGAGAAAGACGTAAAAAGAATCTGATGTATGCACGAAGAAGAGATCTCTATGGGACATTTCGACTAACAAATTACTTCTAATTTCAATCTTGACTATAGAGAAACTATCGTAACGCATGTCGTTGCAGTTAGTGGTACTGACCTCGTAAAGGTTTGTTGTTTTTGGATTTACCAAGACACACCTACTTACAAGTTATGCCATTAAATGTTTGGCTGAAGATAACTAAAGTTCATTATTTCTAATAGCATGATTACCGGTGATGGAACTTGTGAGGTGATCCGTTGCAGATCAGTTTACTAATATAGGCGGCTTTATAACAATACAAAATTAACTCGTAATTGACCCAATCGACCCGACGTTATTTCTATTATCAAAAGACTATAGATACCCCAACAATTTTACGGTATATTTAAATCTCGAAGATATCTCGATACTCTTAGTTCAAAAACTTGATTTTGTAAGTAATTATCTCACTGATATTTAGATATTACTCTAAATAGATAAAGTAAGATTAAAAAGTTGTATTTTCACACGCCCACGAAAAAATAAACTCAGTTGCATTATCTACCATGTGTTGTGCGTGTAACATCATCATCCATTCGTCGATCAGTCGTCAATAGCTAATTTTTTTTACCTACTAGCATTATTTTACAAGGCCATAATTTTGTCTTCAGAATATATTGAATTTGAATGTCCTTTATGTTAAGCCAGTTAACTTCTCCATATTATCGATTCAAGTATCTTTTCCCACTGTCAATAGAAATTTTCGTTTCACGCAGTAATTCATATCCAAGTGAAATCTTTACATTATGCAAATTGTATTTATAATTAATCTTAAAGTTAAGCTTTACATACCAGTCAAAATACGAACCTCTAAAACATCGTTTTCTGAACTACTTAAAGATTGTACTGTACCTTTCTCTCTTCACGACGAGTGTTGATATTGTTTTAATATTAACCTGATCACACCATCTAAATTTTTTTGTTTGTTATTATTATGTATTCATGAACGTAACTGAAATTACTCAATACTAGGCAGCAAATAGTAGACTCATTTCCCATTAGATAATACTAGGTCCCTCCATTTT
The DNA here is from genome assembly GCA_927399485.1 of Calamotropha paludella. NCBI lineage: Eukaryota > Metazoa > Arthropoda > Insecta > Lepidoptera > Crambidae > Calamotropha > Calamotropha paludella. The sequence goes on along the minus strand of OV656815.1, from coordinate 10,385,460 downwards.
ATACGTCCAGAAATGTTTTGTATTGAACTCAATTCATCTAAATTGGAGGAAATGCTTGTTTCGGGTGACGTACATACTATGACTGTTTGGCGAACTCTATTGGCTTACTTCATATTTGAAATGTGTTAAAGTCGACCAATCGTATACCATCATCTAAATTTTGCAAAGGTCTAGTTGCTTGGATGTGATATGTGTTCTCAGTAGTATATACATATAACAAACAGCACAGTTAAGTACATAATGGATTTTGGGTCATCAGATGTTACAATTTCTGTGGGGGATTTCCTCTTGATATGAAACGACTGCCAAAAGAGTTCTTCAATACATGTAGTTGAGTGCGAACTTCGCTACTTTCATACTAAACAAAACAACATTGCATGCTGCTGTTTGCCAACCCACTTGCAATTAGCACACATTAAAACTATATAATATTTTACAAAGGATGGTATAACTTCGTTGACTATTCCTTACTTTTATGAAGCTTTTTTGGAATGCCTAATCAACAATATTAAATTTAAAGTCTTCCAATATATTCTTTGTCGGGTTCTTTACTTAAAATGATTTTGTTTCTGGTAAAAAACCCATGAGTCAGCTGTTTAAATTAATTATTGATATATTTCCTACTATAGAAGAAAAACTATGGGTCGTTGTTTTGTTTATGTGCCCTTGACGCATGAAAAATCTGAACTCTGGCAATTCGCCATGAGTAACTAAGACTGAACTCTTAATGATTTTCCATGTTTAAAATAAATATTTAACAGTTAAGGTCACGCTAACACAGATAGCCACGAGCTTTTTAAAAGTTGCGTAAAAGTTCCATAGCGTCTAAAATTTGCCCGGTAATAAAACGCTGTTTATGTTATGATTAAAAGAAATTACGCCAATTAATGTAGTTTCAACGAACAGAATGTTATGAATTACATTATTATACATAGTCGATAATCATGATATCATATCTTTGATTAAAATTCTTGCAGGATAGAAACGAGAAGTTATTCTTCAGACTTTTAGCGGAGAATGTTGAGAAGTATCTACCAATTGTATACACACCAACGGTCGGATTGGCTTGCCAAAAGTTTGGACTTATTTACAGGAGCCCAAGAGGCCTCTTTATTACTATCAACGATAAAGGGCATATATTTGAAATTCTAAAAAATTGGTAATTGATTTTTAGTATTATTATTGATCTTTGTATGTTTACATCCAATATAGTTTACTTACTAGTTCATAACTATAAAGCGTCTGTATGTTTTTTATTATACTAATGTTGTTGCTAGCTGTGTGATTATACTTAGATGATTAATCGCAAATACACTGAGTACCTACTTCTTATGCGTCACGGCAATTACATCATAGGTGTAAATGCAGAAAAAGAAACCTCTATCATCGACTAAAATTGTTGAACTAAACTTTATCCATTATTATAGGCCTGAACCAGATGTTCGAGCTATCGTGTTCACGGATGGCGAGCGTATTCTCGGTTTGGGTGACTTGGGCGCTTATGGAATGGGAATCCCCGTGGGAAAGCTTGCTTTGTACACTGCTTTGGCAGGTATCAAACCTCATCAGTGCCTTCCCATCACTTTGGATGTCGGTACTGACAATCAGGTGAGCGTGCAATAATGATTTTATTGATGAAGAATTCCATCATGATTTCATTGTTTTCATTTCGTTCAAGTATTTATTTTTAACCTAGATTAAGTATGTGAGAAGATTACATTCGTCTAATGTAATTGATCTTATTTCATAAAACAAAATAGTTAATCTTGTTCTATTAGACTAAGTATCACATTAGGTAATCTATATTGGTATTAATTATTATAGACTTTGTATTTATTATTATTTATCCGGATAGGAATGATTAGAGGCTTTTCACCATTTTCACCACACTGGTCCTATCGCGGCCGATTCCGATAAGGGGCCAAGCGAATCCCACTACTCACAACACCAATGTGTTGTGGGATGCCGCAGGTTTTAGTGGGTAGGCCTCCAAGCCTTTACCCTGCACTAGGCAGGGTAGGGGCATGGAGGAGGTCCCACATTTCCCTCGTGTTCTCCCGGCAAGAGGGAATGCCTAATGACATTTCCTGCGAAAACAAAAAAGACCAAATTTTGGTGGTAGAACACTATTCTGGAATAACATATAATCCTTTAATGGAGCGTTATGCTTTTGAAAAATTGCTAAAAAATATGATCAAATTTCAAAATATTGGTAAATACTAGTACATTGGCTTGAAGTAGTCATATGTATATTGACAAAGATATTATGAAAACTTTTGACTTTAGTGAAAATTAAGTTTATAGTTTCCTATTTTAAAAAAGAACCTCATATTTAATTTTCGTTATATTTCATTGTAGTTTGTAAGAGATCACAAGTTTAAATGATGTACCCATTAGCTATTCGGTTATAGCTTAAAATGTTTTTTGTATTTTATTATCAAGTTTCATATTTATTTTACTTTAAATTACTGAACGAATAATTATATAATTAAATTAATGCCATATTGAATTTTGATTAGTGACACTCTGAAGATTAAAACAAATCGATTGACAAATCAAAAGCTGATCACGCTTTTGGTCTTTATAGAGTGCCACATAGGAACTAACATACATAGATTGATAAATACATAACCTTCCTTTGCGTCACACAGTATATATGATAATATATATGATAATTCTATATTATGAGCAATACCCAAGGAATTTAACTCTCGTTAAGTGACCTTCATAACTTGCATTCGGTTTTAAATCCAAAACGTAAAATGCATTATGTCAACCCACATCTTAATTATACGATATAGGAACTTCCTGTTGTAAAAATATATGATGTATAGAAATTTACAGCATTCAAAACTAGATAGATAATACATTATATTGATATTACTTCAACCGCGTGTCTTATGAAGGCCATTGTCGCTGGTGTCATTTTACCGTCCGTATATCTTATCTATCTCTGTTGGAATCGCTAAGCAAACCCACTTGGTTTATTTAAATACCTATCTCAATTTCAGGCAATTCTATTATGTAATGCACAAACATAAACATGTTTACTATTGTCTAGTACTAATGTTAACTAATTAACGTTTTTTAATTCAACAAATTGCTTGTTTTTGTTACAATCCGCTCTAGCATATAACTAATTTTGAGAATTGAATTTGCAAACCGTATCGTATAAATATTTTGTTTTTAATACCTGACTACGCTCTCGTCCTTAGTTGCATTGCACTATAATGTCTTTACGAATAATCCTATGATTGTTACGCAGCTTAAGTACCGTCCGCTAGTAGATGGCAGCAAACCAATCAAAATTCTCGGCGATTAAAATACATATAATACGAGCGGTGGTGACGAGCTATTTCGTACATATTACGGTCGCGGTACTTGAAAAGTTATTTATATAAGTGTCTTTGAATGTCTCTGCTGTACTCATATTGTTACAGTGTATTATTATTCACATGCGAATTCTCTATATAATCTTTGAATGTTATTACAAAACTTAATAAAGTCGTTGGCTCCATCATCCTAGAAGGCATTAATTAGATAAACTTGTTAGTGTGTGTTGTTTCTCTATAAATACTTCAAGATCTTCAAGTCACGATTGAATAAGTGTCTTTTAGACAAGCGCGTCACACCCTAGATCGCATCATCGCTTACAATCAGGCGAGGTAGCGGTCCAGCGCTTAGCTATTTCCAAAAAGAATTTTGTATTTTTATAGAATAGTTCTATTGCTAATGACCGCCTTAAGAACAATAACAAATCACTAGGATGTAATTACACAATGGTGGTAATTAATAAAAAATCTGTCACATTCGACCATAACAATGATGCGTAAATATTGACAAAGCTGAAACTCAAAACGATTTTAGTCTAGTTATTTATTGGCAACTTTATTGCAATGTTAATAAAGTGGAAAATAAAATTATAATACCAATCATGTAAAATATACTGACATTGTCTTAAAAGTAACAATCAAACGAATATTTTAACTAAACATTTATTCAGAACTTTTATGACCACAAATATTTAAAGACTACCCAGTTTACGTATTGCCCAGTAGAAGAATGGTATTGTCATTCTATTTTGTTACACTAGTTCTCATCTCGGTTATGCTATGTGAAAATTAGTATCGCACATTGCGATAGGATTTTCATTGTAAAATATTTTCTGATAGTAGGTCCACTAATTCATTTTTCTCTTACCAGCGATTTATTTTCATATTGGGCATACACACTTTACAATAGTTGTGAATATTGTTAATATTTTAAATAAAATTTCTTATGCCATTGATATAATGTATGTTTCAGTCTCTTTTGGAAGACCCTCTCTACATTGGATTGCGTCAAAATAGAACAAGAGGAAAGGAATACGATGACTTTATGGATGAGTTTATGGAAGCATGTGTGAGGAGATACGGACAAAACACATTATTGCAAGTAAGTTTTAATTCTTATGACCTTTTTTATTTTTTATATATTTGGTACGAATGGCCACCGTTCATCGTAAGTTACAACAATGTTATCACTGTATTATAAGTATAAATTTTAGGAGTAATTTTGTAAATTGTATTTAAAGGAAAACATGACATGTCATTTAATTATAAAATTTGCGTGGATATGTTGTACCGATAATTCTTATTCTACGCTACTTCGGCCTTAGGTTTTTTTTTTATTAACTGTACTTTTTATTTATAAGTAGCATAGTTTATGTTTAAACGGGAAAAAACGGAGTTATGCTGTGATATTTAAAAACTGTCATTGGTTTCGCTAATAACAATTTGTATAAATCTAAAATTTGTTATTAATTCTTAATGATTTATTATCTAAGAATTTAAATAATAAATCATAATACAAGTCACAATGTCCTTAACTTAGATAATGACACAATTGTCAGCTGATGTAATGATTGAATATTATCATTTATATCTAAAGCACGCGACAGTGAGTCTAAGGATATCTTATCTCCCTTTGTATACATGTGAGTTTATCGATTTAATCGTAATTATTTTTATTTATGTTGTCCCGTTCTCGCGTCTATTATAGAAGAAATTCGGCGAGAGCGACAAGTTTATATAAAAAGTTCACTTTTTGTTACCGCGTTTTAGAATCTGTATCTATCTTCGTTATATTTTTGTTATCTATTAAGTTATAGCTGTCGGGTTTCCTTAATGCTAAGTAAAGTAAATATTATTAATGTAAAGTCTCATCCAAATATTTTTTGTAGTTTTTGCGTGAATGAGCCCTCCCAAACTTCTGCCCTTATATTTAGTATTTGTAAATTAATATCAATAAAAAATATATATACTCTCCTAAAATAAGTATTTTTAATAAATGTTTCATCATTTTTAAATCTTGTACACGAACGCGCCTAGTACCTCATCTTTTCCGCTACCGAAATCAATCGGAAAATCTAAACAATTTTTTATCGACATAAAAATTATTTGATGATAAGTAAATTTATATCGATTTGTATTTAAGATTACCTATTTAACCCCGTGATAGATTAACGATAAATTTAAATAAAAGATTTAGTCATATTTTATTGTGTCTTGATCTTAACATATTGAATGTGGTCGCGGTCTTTTTTTGGGGAACTTCTTGAGTTCATCTTTTTTCTATAGAAACTATTTATATATAAGAGATGTATATAAATAGTTTTATATTGTTAAGGGAGCTAGCATTGCGTTAGTAAAAAAGTGCATCGTTCGACCATTTTGCAGCGGGAAAACCAAAAAGATTTCCCCTGAATGAAAAAATGTATGCATTCAAGCATATTTACCTAAAAGTATGGAGATAACTAATTAATCAAAACATAGTGCATGCAGCGAAATAGCTTCAAGAAAGGCTTACGATAGGTTAAGACTATGACTAAAAAATGGCGAGCCGAGCAAGCGAATCAGCTCCCACGTTCTAATCGATGCAATTAGGCGATGAAATAAAAAAAATATGTCTTAAAAAATGTCAATATGAAATAAAATTTTTATAACATTATGGTAAAAGAAAGTATGACGAAAGAAAATATTGGAAATAAAATCCCGGAAAATAAAAGTAAACTATATTTACGGGATCATACTCAGACTTAAAATCCATTCCAAATATTAGTATTTATTAAATTTTATAAGTGTAGATTACTGTAATTTATTTAGACTTTTGTCTACAAATCAGACATAAAGACAATCTATTGATCATCAGTACAGGAAAATAATGAAGAGGTCATAAGCTCAATAAAGGAGTCGAGATTACTTTTCATAACTATTTAGTCCCTTAGTATAATTTCACTAAATACTGCGTTACGACTCTTAATACTGTGGAAGAATATTAACATGAATGAGTTTGATACGAATGCTATGGTCACCAACTCATAACTAAAACTAATGCCCTTTTGTCTTTTCATTGTCTTTCATTGCATGGGTGTACAATAATTTATAGTATTGACCATATTTCCATTTACAAGAAAGGTCGTCCCTGGGTACATGGGGACAAAAATACTCTGTTTCATATTCAATATATAATTTAATAGTTTAAATTCTCAACTAAAAGCACCTATTAACTGCAATTATTAGCTTAGAGTATTTTTATATGAAATATTCATCGATTAATCTTTCTACATTCCTAAGAAATATAACATAACTCAATACAATTGTATTTAATTTTTTAAATTTGTATGCCGCAATAATGTTACCTTGTTAGCTATGTGTGGTACTTACTCATTACAATTCTATCCATACGGAAGGTGGTAACTATTAGTGTAAATACAAAGGAAATTACGTAAAATGTACTGCGTCAGTGAGTGACGTGAGCGTTAGCGATACTCAAAATACGATAACGGTCATGTGATCTAATAAAGGTTATCCTTTTATTTTATTTATTCGAATGTTAAAGGGTTTTTTGATACATTGAAACAAATCATCGCTTAAGTCGTTACGTGTAACGACATCTTATTTCACTATGAAAATTGTCAAAATTAACCGTTATAAAAAATAATGTTTCTAATATCATCATTATAATAAAATTATATCTCAATTATGTAAAAATAAAATGTTATATATAATAATTACATTAATAACAAATATTAAATAACTTCCACCAATAATACATCAAAATATTTTCCGTTCATAAGGAAGGTATATGAAAGACTTTCATAACTGCTGACAGAGTGGACCCAAAGATGTACAATACCTCTATACCTTTTTTAACATGAAATGAATATGAATAGATAGATTTTTTATCAAACATTATTTCACTGGCATAAAACATTTACTATTATATGACAATGATTATCTGATTATATGACACTGAAATGTTGTATACTTAGTCTGGCCATAAATACTGTTACACTTAAAAATAAAAAAATATTACATTTGAAATTCGAATCTGTCATTTTAATACGGTTGTTCATTGTGTTTTCTCATTTAGGCGCCGATACATTTTATAATATTTTGCGATATTAAAATGGAGTGGGGTGATAAAGAGAACCGAATCGCTGTGATTGCATTACACAAAGTAGGTGTGGAGCCAAATGCAATTTTTAAAACTCTCCATACCCTTGGTATTAGTAAAATGTTTGTGTACCGGGCTATTAGTAGGTACAATGAGACTTCCTCTGTTTGTGATAGAAAAAGGTCTGGCCGTCCACGTAGTGTTCGTACGAAAAAGGTGGTCAAAGCAGTAAGGGAAAGAATTCGAAGAAATCCTGTCCGAAAGCAAAAGATTTTATCTCGGGAAATGAAGATAGCACCTAGAACGATGTCACGTATTTTAAAAGATGACTTAGGACTTGCAGCCTATAAGAGACGCACTGGTCACTTCTTAACTGATAATTTAAAGAAGAATAGGGTGGTAAAATCGAAACAACTACTGAAGCGGTACGCAAGGGAGGTCACAGAAAAATTTTGTTTACGCATGAGAAAATTTTTACAATAGAGCAACATTTTAACAAACAAAATGACCGTATTTATGCTCAAAGCTCTAAGGAAGCTTCCCAATTAGTCGACAGAGTGCAACGTGGACATTATCCGAGTTCAGTGATGGTTTGGTGGGGTGTTAGCTATGAAGGAGTGACTGAGCCATATTTTTGTGAAAAAGGTATCAAAACATCGGCACAAGTATATCAAGATACCATTCTTGAGAAGATAGTTAAGCCCCTTAACATCACCATGTTCAATAACCAAGTATGGTCCTTCCAGCAAGACTCGGCGCAGGGTCATAAAGCTCGTTCCACGCCGTCTTGGTTAGAAGCGAACGTTTCGGACTTCATCAGAGCTGAAGACTGGCCGTCGTCTAGTCCCGTTCTTAATCCACTAGACTATGATTTATGGTCAATTTTAGAGAGTACAGCTTGCTCTAAACGCCATGATAATTTGGAGTCCCTAAAACAGTCTATACGATTGGCAGTGAAGAATTTTCCCATGGAATGAGTGCGTGCTTCTATCGATAACTGACCTCAACGTTTAAAGGACTGTATTGCAGCCAATGGAGACCACTTCGAATAAGCTTTATATATTTTTAATTGTTTTATATTTATGTACTAAACTAACATAGTGTAAAAGTAATAAATGTTTTAAGCAGTTAAAAAAAATGTTTTTTCTATCTTACAATATTTATGGCAAGACTAGGTATATATATGTATGTAAAGGATCAAAACCATTGTTTTTCAATTCATACATACGTATAAAGTTTGAGATGTGAAAGAATGATAACTTTTTTGAATATAAAGAGTAAATAGTCCTTATTCCTGTATAAGTATTTGCGAATTGTTCGGTGCGCTTCGAATAGAGACATTTAAAAAGCTAATAATTATGTCACTAATCACATTCTTTGTCAACAACTAGTTTGAAGACTTCGCCTTGCCGAACGCTGGTCGACTTTTGTACAAATACCGCAACAAGTACTGTACGTTCAATGACGACATCCAGGGTACTGCGAGTGTGGCTGTGGCGGGTCTAATGGCCGCTGTCAGAGTGACCAAGAGAAAGCTCAGTGAGAATATTTATCTGTTCCTTGGTGCTGGCTCCGTGAGTATAGACTACAGCTATAATATAAAAAAAAATAACAAACGAGTATTAATATCGGTCAATAGAGTAAAACAATTGATAGTTACGATAGTAACTTTTTAAATTTATCACTATCGACGTTCTGGATAACAATGTCTTTGATAGAATTTTTACTATCGATAAATTTCAAAGAGTATACAAATAGTTGCTTCTTTTTAGACAATCTTGAATACAGTTTTCGAAATATCTTATGTGATTTTTGCAACAGTTGAAGCATATTAACAGACTATGAATATGAATAAGGTGCAATTAAAACTGTCGATTCGAACGTTCTCTTTATGGCACTTTCATTCATAGGAAAGACCTCATTTTGGCGCCGATATTAGAAGTTTTAGTTTTCTTGATAATCTTTTTTAAGTGGTAGATATTAGTGTGTTATAATGGTAGATTGTTAACCATTAGTTGTTTATGAACATTAATAGCGAGTAAAAAATAAATAAATTAGAAGATATCATTTAACACTCAAAAAGCTTATAAATGGTTCAGTATATCCTTACACCTTTACTGAAACCTGAGCAGAGACGTTGTTTTCGTTATTCACTCATCATCTATTGATCATCCTTAATTCATAGATCACCTGTCATCATCATTCGAAACAAAAATAAAATAAATTACCGGAGACGTGTAGATAGATGGATTTTGTAACCTTTGCTTACCCTAATGAGATACTTTGACAAAAATGTAACGCTGGAAAGTGGCAACATTAATATAAAATTTAGAAATATTACACAACATCAGAACAACATTGTACTGACCCTAAATTAATTAGCTAAAGCATTTGTGTTGTGGGATTCAGAAGCAACGATCGTAATATTACACCTTAATAGCACATACAAACATTAATAGTCAGACGTCGTCGAATCAATATATCGATTTAATTTGTCGAGGACTTCTATTTGTGGGTTTATAATTTTTATGCATTTTCAATGCGATCTTATAAGATAAATTATTATAATAGAAAAATACTAGAAAAATCGACTCGGGTCACAAGTGAATCTCAGGCGGGAATCGAACCCGCAACCTTTGGAAATCCGGTCCAATGCTCTCCCAATTGAGCTACCGAGCCTTGCGAACACTCGTCGAAATTTTCTAGTACCTTCCTGATTTTACGCTGTAGGCCAGCGTTGTTTCATCAATGAGAGGAACATCCTCTCGTATTCGAAAGAAACATTTTTACAAATGTTTGATCAATCGATTAAGATGAAACAGCCATGTTAGATTTATAATTTTTATGCATTTTCAATGCGATCTTATAAGATAAATTATTATAATAGAAAAATACTAGAAAAATCGACTCGGGTCACAAGTGAATCTCAGGCGGGAATCGAACCCGCAACCTTTGGAAATCCGGTCCAATGCTCTCCCAATTGAGCTACCGAGCCTTGCGAACACTCGTCGAAATTTTCTAGTACCTTCCTGATTTTACGCTGTAGGCCAGCGTTGTTTCATCAATGAGAGGAGATTTCGACGAGTGTTCGCAAGGCTCGGTAGCTCAATTGGGAGAGCATTGGACCGGATTTCCAAAGGTTGCGGGTTCGATTCCCGCCTGAGATTCACTTGTGACCCGAGTCGATTTTTCTAGTATTTTTCTATTATAATAATTTATCTTATAAGATCGCATTGAAAATGCATAAAAATTATAAATCTAACATGGCTGTTTCATCTTAATCGATTGATCAAACATTTGTAAAAATGTTTCTTTCGAATACGAGAGGATGTTCCTCTCATTGATGAAACAACGCTGGCCTACAGCGTAAAATCAGGAAGGTACTAGAAAATTTCGACGAGTGTTCGCAAGGCTCGGTAGCTCAATTGGGAGAGCATTGGACCGGATTTCCAAAGGTTGCGGGTTCGATTCCCGCCTGAGATTCACTTGTGACCCGAGTCGATTTTTCTAGTATTTTTCTATTATAATAATTTATCTTATAAGATCGCATTGAAAATGCATAAAAATTATAAATCTAACATATCAAACATTTGTAAAAATGTTTCTTTCGAATACGAGAGGATGTTCCTCTCATTGATGAAACAACGCTGGCCTACAGCGTAAAATCAGGAAGGTACTAGAAAATTTCGACGAGTGTTCGCAAGGCTCGGTAGCTCAATTGGGAGAGCATTGGACCGGATTTCCAAAGGTTGCGGGTTCGATTCCCGCCTGAGATTCACTTGTGACCCGAGTCGATTTTTCTAGTATTTTTCTATTATAATAATTTATCTTATAAGATCGCATTGAAAATGCATAAAAATTATAAATCTAACATGGCTGTTTCATCTTAATCGATTGATCAAACATTTGTAAAAATGTTTCTTTCGAATACGAGAGGATGTTCCTCTCATTGATGAAACAACGCTGGCCTACAGCGTAAAATCAGGAAGGTACTAGAAAATTTCGACGAGTGTTCGCAAGGCTCGGTAGCTCAATTGGGAGAGCATTGGACCGGATTTCCAAAGGTTGCGGGTTCGATTCCCGCCTGAGATTCACTTGTGACCCGAGTCGATTTTTCTAGTATTTTTCTATTATAATAATTTATCTTATAAGATCGCATTGAAAATGCATAAAAATTATAAATCTAACATGGCTGTTTCATCTTAATCGATTGATCAAACATTTTTACAAATGTTTCTTTCGAATACGAGAGGATGTTCCTCTCATTGATGAAACAACGCTGGCCTACAGCGTAAAATCAGGAAGGTACTAGAAAATTTCGACGAGTGTTCGCAAGGCTCGGTAGCTCAATTGGGAGAGCATTGGACCGGATTTCCAAAGGTTGCGGGTTCGATTCCCGCCTGAGATTCACTTGTGACCCGAGTCGATTTTTCTAGTATTTTTCTATTATAATAATTTATTCTATTTGTGGGGTTTTAACCATAGTAAGTAAATAACCTTTTAACTTGGACCGTTATTTAACGTGGTATAAATGGGTTTCGTATCAAATGACCGATTTTTGAAAATCTGTTTCACGCAAGAGATTAAGCCAGCTTAATATTTTTGTTAACGTCGAGAAATAACAACTTGGACTATCCCTAGGATAGTGAAGCTATCCCTTACTGAAATTAGGCAATGAAATGACCGTAATAGTAATAAGATAGCTTTACTTGTACTTAAATAGTTGGGGTTTTAAGTTTTGTAAGTAATTTAAAAGAATTGGTAGCCTGATTCATTGTTTTTATTAAAAATAAATAATAATTAATAAATATTTTTTACATTCACACTAATTAGCCTAGCCCAAAGTGTGCTTACTTTGGGCTGGGCTAATTGGTGTGAATGTAAAAAATATTTATTAATTATTATTATATATTATTTGTCGATAAAAATGCCATATTTCACGCCATTAAAAGCTCCGACACTGGTGACGGGACACATTGTATATACACCCATGACTCAGGTACAGATGCTCGTATTCATCATACAAACATCTACCCCTTCGGGGATCCGAACCCAGGACCGTCGGTGCGAAAGGCAGGATCGCTACCGTTGCACCAAACGGTCGTCAAATTATAAATATATTATTAATTTATAAAACAATAATGGCCTAGTGGTTTGCGAGTTCGTTCTGCAATTGCTGAGTACTAACAACATTTGTAAAGCGCCAAATATAAATGTACTAATAATTACGGTTCAGAAAACTCCTCGGCTAGTTCTGTTCTTCAAATATTGTCGTTGGATATTGATCCAGAGTGGGTTATAACTCCTGAATATAATTTGGTTCGGATATAACCTAGACAATATTAACAAGTCATGTGTAAGACTTTTGTTGACAGGCGGCGGGAGGTATCGCTGCCCTCACAGTAGCCGCTATGGTCGCCGAAGGCTTATCAGAGCGACAGGCGAAAGACAGAGTGTTCATGTTCGATATAAACGGTTTATTGTCTACGCGCCGTGAGGGCGGTGTTCCAGAGCACGCTAAGGAATTTGGCAAGGATATTGAGCCAGAAAAAGACTTTGAAGCATGTATCTCCAAGATCAAGCCGAGCTGTTTGATTGGTAAGGCTTTTTGGTGATTGCAGTGTTTTAAATTTGCTTGCTAATCATTAAGAAGTTGGTAAGTTAAAATTCCATATAAATGGACCGAATAATAGTGTTGTAAAAAGAAACAGATGCAAAAACAGATGTTGCAGAGTTAAAACGAACCTTGAAATTGTATTAACAGAAAACAAGTCAATACACAAAATGATTTTTTAGTATATAATCCTATTAATTGGATCCTTAGTTGAGATTCAATTGGGAAAATAAATTTGTCTGTAGATTAATATTTTATTTAAAAATATTAAAAATAACTAAATTTCTGCAAGTGGTTCATTTGGTCCACTCACATAACCTTATTTGTGAATAGCCATCTTGACATGATGTTTTATGGCTCATTAGAATTGAATTATCAAATATAAGAAACCATATTCTCCCCACTAATATCGTAAAGAGGAGAGGATAAAAATAATTTATGAATAAATTTAATAACTAAATAGACCATTTGTTACATCATTTTGTTACAGGATAAAAGAATACTCTAATGAAAAGTATATACAGTATACTTATTCAAAAAACAGATTATTTTTTTTGTGATTTTTATATATTTTTAGTGCTATCTTATAAGATATAATATTTTAATCGATTCACAAATCATTGCAATAACTCTATATAAATAATTTATCAGATTCAGCAATGTTTCTTTAACACATTCACTGGCAACACTGAGAAGGGAACCAAAGTTCGTTAAAATTTGTTAATTATTGATTTATTTTTTGTAGGTTGCTCGACCGTGCAGGGTGCTTTTACCCCTAAAATATTGCAGCAAATGGCCAAGATTACTGAAAGGCCCATTATCTTTGCTCTCTCCAACCCAACCAGCAAAGCTGAATGCACTGCACAAGCTGCCTATGACAATACTGAAGTAAGTCAAAGCCATTTCAAAGAAAAATTTATACTTATGAAAAAGATATGTTTTCCTTGTTTCCTAATCTATATCAAAATGATAAATTTTCTTGTTGACATCACACGAGAGTGACATAATGAAACTGTACTTACTTGATATTTATTATCTGTCTTGTGATGTAAAACCAATGTAACACCACATTGTTAATGATGAAGTTTTGGAGAGATCTTTCATGTACATTATTATTTGCTATTTTAGAAACGCAGATAACGAAGTAATTTAAAATAAGTACTTACTTTTCCTTGGCTCCACAGAATAAAATTAAGAATAATATTAAGAAGAAAGACAAATAGTCATACCTAAATTGTGTATTGCAGGGTCGTTGTATTTTCGCATCCGGCTCTCCCTTCCCACCCGTGAACTACAATGGAAAAGAGTATCTCACAGGGCAAGGCAACAACGCTTATATATTCCCCGGTATAGCCCTAGGAGTTATCGCCACCGCTACTCATCATATACCCGAGACCATGTTTTTGACCGCAGCAAAGGTATGGAGAGAATAAATAAAATCAATAATATGCATGTTAAAAGAGCTGGAAAAGGAGCGGACAGACAAACACACAAACAACAAAGAATAATGGCGCAATATTCTTTGAGATATTTTTGAGCGTCTTGAAATATTCTTTCTACAGAACGAAATGAAATAATTTTCTACATTTTTACATCAAAAGCTTATAACTAGTAAGAGCCAGAATAAAAAACACTGCTTTTTGGGACATATAATTGATTGTTAAATGAAACATCGAAATTCCGCTAGGTACCATTTTCTTTCGTGTTACCATTTTATGATAATTGTTCGAGTTATGTAAAAATCGGTTTCATGATATCCTGATAAGTTCAATTAATTGTTTACTAATATAATCTATATCTATACTATACTTTGTGTTATTTAAAAATAAATCAAGTACTGATATTAAGAAATATGTAGTGTTTTCTTCTTTTATTGCAACATTGTTATAGCAACACTGCTATTTTTTTTCTCCCTTGAAACAGGTGCAACATACTCACCTACTTAATGAGTAAATTATAATTCTACTTATTATTTAAGTAGCTACTAACAGGCAGAAATAAGATGGCATACACTCGATTTTAAGCGACCTATTAGTAACGATAGCATTGCTTATAATGTGGTTAAATATGTTGATATTCTAACAGACGTTGATTGAATTTAAAAGAGAAAGGTTACCATAATTGTCTGGATATCGATTACGGCGATAAAATCGAATTTAATCGATAGAAGGCAACACTTCAGCAGCGACTTAAACGATAGGTACCTATTAATTTCAACAACATTGCATACCTAATTACCTACATATATAACAGATTACAATAGATACATTTTCAAACACGTTGGTCTTGATAATATCTATTTGTTTATTAATCAGAGTTAATGTTATCGATTGATATAATCGATTTTGTGACAACACTACCGAAACTGAATCTTAAAAACTTCGAAGCATAATATATTTTTTTCCTGGCCTCTTAAATAAAAAATTCCAACACACGCAGTTTCAGGAATTAATAGTTGATCATTTTAGTATTTTTTTAATCTAAAGACGCATGAATTTTAGGTGAAAGAAAATGATGTATGGGAGTTCGCCATTGTTCTTTGTGTTGTTAGATTATAGATTTTTTAACAGTTTAGTTTGTAAAGAACATTGTTTTATCATCCTCTTAATTTCAGACCATGGCACTGACGTGTTTTATTCAAAATTAAAAAAAGCTTTTATTATTTCAGACTTTAGCGGATTACGTTAGTGAGGAAGATTTAGCTCTTGGCCGTATTTACCCCTCCCTATCGGAGACTAGAGAAGTATCCCTTGCTATAGCTGTGAATGTTGCGAGGATGGCTTATGATGAAGGTATGTTTCACTCCATTTACACCATCAATGCTGTTATAATTTCTTTTTTATCATTATGTTTTTAAGCATAAATTGATCCTCTTGGATTTTGAAAATTAACACATATACGTTTTGTAAACGCTACTATGTAGATTTATTTGAAATGTGGTCAGTGCACAGTCTACATGATTTCATGATCGTCTTTAAATCTTAATGACATTAGCTCATGTGGTGATTACTAATGTTTTAAGTATCTCAATGTGAATAAGATATAAATACTGAAGTTACATGTAAACAAAAAGATATAATTAAGTTGCGTTTAATTTTAATCGTCTTTACTTGACGACTTCTCAAAGGATGTCCGTTTCAACCGCGCGGCCACCTCATAATATTTGATGAAACTTTGCCAGGAATTAGTGCTAATTTGTTACTTTACACACCTCTTTTCGTGAATTTGTTACAAAAAAAACTAAGACGCTATGACAAACAATAGTTGGCCGCTAGAACCGCCACTTGCCGTAGACATCGTCCGTGATTACACAGAAACTATATAATGCAGATAGACGAATGATGCATCAAAAGAAAGGTCTTAATTTGTTCAATTTGTTACAAAAATAAAAAACGTGAAAACGTAAATAAACAAAAAGTTATGCAATATTTAGTTTTCAGGTTATGAGTAGGTAGGTATGTCACCATAAATATCAAATTAATGGAGGCTAATGTGTATGGATAATTAGTTACTAATTTGTTACAGCGAATAAACGTAAAAAAATACTAAAAAATACTAGGTTCAATAATTTGTTAGAGTCGATTTTAGTTGGCCGCTCGGACGGCAATATGCCTAAAATACAATGGCATTTATCTCGTTATTAAAAGTAGGTTTAAACTTAGTTAGAGTACTAGTCGACGGGTAACGTAACCTAGTTTAGATAAATATGGCGAATATAACTGCAGCATTCATATTTTAGAAAATATTTGCAAAAAACCGTAATATGAAACCGTATGAGAGTAGGGTGACTATGAATACATTAGTACAAAGGCATGTTTTTAATGTTGTACTCTGTTTGAAGGAATATGCAGTTCGTTTTGCAGCCATATTGATGTCTATTGTTCTTAATTCTTTAAAGTATTTACTGATAAGATTTTCGTTTCATTGACATTCCGCAGGTGTTATATGATGGGCACGATTCCCGAAAAAGGATCTCTTTTGTTTCCAAATTATTGTTAAAAATATTTGTCGGAAGGGGTTTAAAAAGCGATTATTGTCCGTTGTGAATATTGTCATTATTGTGCTGGATTTTGAAGTGTGTGCTCGTACGTATTTAAATCCCGTGATTTTCATACTACTAAGTTACTGAGATAAGTAGCAGTAAATCCAGAAGTGTCTAAAAGTGCTTAGCTATGAGTTGTGCCCACTTATATGATTTGTTAATATAGAAGTCACCACCAAAAAGTGTATTGCAGAGGGATTCAAATTGACTGCGGTAAGTTTAATTTTTACAATTTTATGATGACTTGAATAAAGTTAATACTTTATTGCTACAGCTTACGTGACGTGAAAGTATATGACATCAAGGCCATTTTGATATACTTACCTACGTCAATTTAAGTAAAGTTGTGGGTATAATCTTTACCATGTAAATACGTCCAATTAATTATATGTTCTAGTTAACATATTGGTGCCTTAATAAAAGAGAATTTTAAATTTAAAATAATTCGACTAAACACTTTTGTTATTACATTCTTAAATATACGTATATATTCATTGAGCTTGATTTGCGTGCTTTCCCTGGAGTTTTTAAATACATAAATATCTGCTACCATATTCATGATTGTAAGAAACTTTAATATTTACTACCAAAATATGAGGGGCCTTCGAACTAAGTCGCAAGATTTTTTTTCTCAAGTAGCATTGTCCAATTACGACCTTATTTGCTTAACTAAGACTTGGCTAAATGATAATTTTTATGACCGTGAGTATTTCGACGTAAGTTTCCATGTTTTTCGTTGTGATAGATCTCAGGAGCATAGCAGTTTCGAGCGAGTTGGGGGGGGGGGGGGCGGCAGTAGCCGTGCGATCCAAGCCGATGCCGTTGCGCCGCGACTGGCCCGTGCCCCACGCGCTCGCTGTGATTGTGTGTGGATTTCTATTCCTTTGGATGCAACTAATCGTAATATTTATCCTTCAATACCAGCCAGCCGTAAACGCCCGCGTTATTTAAATGTTGCATATACATATTTGTTTTTCTTTCATTATTTTTTTTCTATTTTTTATTCCATGACAATTGATACATGATGGCTGTGTAACTGTTGTCTACATGTTGAGCTATCAAATGACACCTTTTTAATGTTGATAGGACATTTACATGGGTAGTGGTGGTCGAATTATTTTGAGAGCCCAGGTCTTGGTTATCAAGAAAACAAAACGGCGGCCGTAAGAGCCAAAAATGCCATATTTCACACCATTAAAAGCTCCGACACTGGTGGCGGGACACATTGTATACATAGGATATATAGATAATAGCTTAATTTCTTACTCCACTCACACTAACATTATTAACAGAAATACTATAAGCATATTTTAAAGCAAATATCAAAAATGATAAAGTATGCCTTAACTTAAAATGTATTTATATAAGCACTCTCCCTAAAAAATAAGATATGAATATCGAACATTCCAATAATCATAGTCACCCTACTCTCATACGGTTTCATATTACGGTTTTTTGCAAATATTTTCTAAAATATGAATGCTGCAGTTATATTCGCCATATTTATCTAAACTAGGTTACGTTACCCGTCGACTAGTACTCTTACTAAGTTTAAACCTACTTTTAATAACGAGATAAATGCCATTGTATTTTAGGCATATTGCCGTCCGAGCGGCCAACTAAAATCGACTCTAACAAATTATTGAACCCACTTTCTAGTATTTTTTTACGTTTATTCGCTGTAACAAATTAGTAACTAATTATCCATACACATTAGCCTCCATTAATTTGATATTTATGGTGACATACCTACCTACTCATAACCTGAAAACTAAATATTGCATAACTTTTTGTTTATTTACGTTTTCACGTTTTTTATTTTTGTAACAAATTGAACAAATTAAGACCTTTCTTTTGATGCATCATTCGTCTATCTGCATTATATAGTTTCTGTGTAATCACGGACGATGACTACGGCAAGTGGCGGTTCTAGCGGCCAACTATTTTTTGTCATAGCGTCTTAGTTTTTTTTGTAACAAATTCACGAAAAGAGGTGTGTAAAGTAACAAATTAGCACTAATTCCTGGCAAAGTTTCATCAAATATTATGAGGTGGCCGCGCGGTTGAAACGGACATCTCAAAGGACGATCCCCGGCTAAATGGGTCAACACCCGTATCATTTTTCTGATTTTTATAACACTTTAGGTCTTAAACTTGGTTTCAGAACGATGTACGATATGTGGTCTAATATTTATTTATTAATAACATTTCCTTAAATAAAGTATTTACTATGTCTTCATATAATCATCGGTTTTTCTCCATTTTAATAGGATTAAGCTCCGCCTATCCCATTCCTAAAGATATCAAGAAGCATATAATACAGTTTCAATTCAATTTCAATTATGAGTTTAATTTGCCAGCAAAATATAAATGGCCTAAACTTAAAAAAGTAACCATTTCAAATACATCTGGATCGCAACCTTCTCATGCGAATGTATAAAAGCCGTTCAAGAAATCCCACCATGTTTTGTTGGAATAACTATTAGATTATAGTTCATAATCATGGCTATGAAAACGAGAAAAAAAGGAAAAATGTATATAAATTAACCCAAACGTGACGACATAAAGAGTTTTTTTATGTTGTAGAAGAAAATTTATTTTGATTTCGATTTGTAATGGATTATTCCCATCACGGGTGAATTGTGGACCTCCTTGTGGATACGAAGGGTTAATATTCTGTTTACGATTATTAGTAATAGTAATCAAGTTTACGCGCCTTACTGAATTAGTGGTAGCCTAGAAGTGACATCTAGACTTAATAAATTTAAATTGGTTAGTCAGTTGGATAGTAATTTTTCTTAGCATTCATGAAAAAGTATTTAGTTATTTTGGACGTATAACATAGAATTGCACTAGTATAATTGTAACGTGTTTGTCGCTCACACGTAGTATTCCATTGACGTTTTAATGTGTTTTATCAGAAACTATATTTAGACAGATAATATTTTATTACAGTTCCACAAATCAGATAAAAAAAATATACAAACTACGCCTTCCTTACGTATGAACGTACGTATACCAGATACGTAAATGTGTTGAAAATGAACTTTTATGAACTTTATTAACTTATTTTATGAGTCATATTCACAATAAATCATCCTGTGAATATGTGAGACTGTTTCTGAAAGGGAGTTTTCATCACAATTAAAATAAATAAAATAAGATCACGCTAATAAATGTATTCGTCACAATTTTATTTTCAATGAGTAGACGCCATAGTGTAAGAAGTGTCATAAGTAAAATACAGCAATGAAAAATGTTCTTAAACTGGCTTGCATTGCATCAGAAGTAAGCGTAAGTGTTTATAATAAATACAGAGTAACAATGATCTACCATTAAGATTTTATGTTCATAAAGTAGGTGTGGTTCTAAAATATTTACCGGTCTGTGTACAGTAAAATTTTGTTGTAAATTTTTTTCGACCATAAATGTAGAGACAGCTTTATAGATACACCAATAAAAATGGTGATGCTTAGTTTATGGTATTATTATGACACTTATTACATAACGTATGCACCTTTAAACGTAAAATGACCTAATCTAAAAAAGTCGTAGGTTTCTCTTATAAAACTATACTTTTTTCGTGAATAGTAAGGCTCTTGGCCGCTATCTCGCCTGATGGTAAGCGACGATGCAATCTAGGATGTAACGTGCTTGCCTAAAAGATACCTATTCACACGTGACTTGAGACCCCTAAATTGTATTTGTCAGGAAACACAGCCTCAGGCAACTCTTTGGTATATCAACCATATAACGGTAGCGCCTATTTGTTATTCTGGTAGTCTGATTTGCTGCGCACTCTCCCAAATGTATCCTATAGAAAACGGATAAGCTAGCTACCTTCCGTCTATGCTCAAGGCTTTTGAGATTATTATAAAAAAGATAGTCGTTGCCGATGAGCTTTTTGGCCCTCCTCTCAATGGACTCAATCGTCTGGAGCTATCCTATAAAAGCAACTTGAAAATGAATGACTTGCTTAATTACAGTATTTATTCTAAGTTTATATGAAAAAAGATTTTATTATATTAAAACGCTGATTTCACTATTTTAAATACTAAAACACTGGATTTTTTTATCTTTATATAAAAACAAATCGTATTTTTAGATAAGTCACTTTAATTTTAAGGGTGCGAACTGACATATTAGATTTAAGTATCATATCATGTTAACAATAAAGAAAAAGGACGAATATATATTTTTTTAATTTATCAGGTTTGGCATCGTTATACCCCCAGCCGAAGGATTTGGCATCACACGTCAAGAACCAAATGTACAATTTCCACTACGAGAGTGCCATGCCTGTTGTGTGGGATTGGAAACCCGCTGAGAAACGCAACGTACGGCCTCTTTCACCAGTAAATAAATTCACATAAACTCAGTATTACTATTTATTAGTTATTTTTAAGTATAAATAACAGACCTTTTACTACTGGCCGCGATAGTTTGAAATTATCGTTTCATTTATAACAAATGAGGTGATTACATCCTACTTAATGTCTTTTGGAGTTTCAGGAGATGTAACAAAAGGTGTATTGGATACCATTTGCGATTATAAATTTATTTAAAAAAGATGAAAATATACCAAACGTGCTGGATACATTTGGTTATTTAAATTTTATTTGTACATTTTGATTATCTTTTAATTGTTTATACAGTATTATTACAATTATTTATGCAATTCTTGCATATTCTGTCTTTTAATACACAAGTATGTACAATTATATACATTACATCTACATAAATGGTATAATGTGTTCAGAAATTTAAGTGTCACCACAATCAATTCTTTCCCAGGTATGGTACGTTTGTATATATAACATTTCGACTCTTGAAAGTAAAAATCTTATGTATACATGATAAACTGTATGTAAATAATTTAAGAAAATTGCACTATGTCACATCCATGTAAAAATCTAAATTTTTTGCATGATAATTTACCACTTTTTTTGCACCCAAATCCCTTGGGCTGTCTATGTGACCGTTTAGTACAAATATTTTTCTTTAATTTACATAACCACGGTTTTGTACAGGAAATTTCCGTACGAAAAATACTTTTTTATATTATTTATTGCTGGTAATACTATCGTGACAAGGTTTTTGAACGTGTTATAGTGGATTTATGGTAAGACTAGATAAAATTATTAGAATGTCGTTAGGTAAAATTCCCCATAATTTCATTGTAAACTGCATTTAGCGCATCCGTAATTTATTGTGCTATTCTCTAGTCGTGTTCTTTACATTTTTTTGTGCACATGTGCGGGATTTTGCACATGCGAAATGAATAAAATCAGTTGAACGCATGCGTTCTCATGACATAACCTGCCATTTTCAAATTTCACAATGACAGTTTTTTTTAAATAATAAAGGCAGAAACACATTATTAAAACGCGACGCGACCCGATGAAACGCGATGCGTGTTGAGTTGAATCAAGGCGGAAACACATTATTTAAACGCGACGCGACCCGACGAAACGCGATGCGTGTTGAGTTGAATCAAATGTAAGGCGGAAACACATTATTAAAACGCGACGTGACCCGACGCGACGCGATGCGTGTTGAGTCGAATCAAATGTACTGTTTTCTATGGACCAGAATCATACTATGAACATCCGACGCGACGCCATGCGCTAACACGCCACCCGATCCAGACGGGCCAGGTCGGTGTGTTGTCCATGGTGGGGGCAAACACGCCATCCGACGCGGCGCGCGCAGTATGTTTCTAGACAACACCCGACGCCACGCGTCAGTCGTTCGAGAACAGTCACAGAGCGAATACGGATTCTTTGACCTATCCCTATTCTTCAGACTATCAAACAGAATTTATGTCAATTTAATATTATTTTTTGCATTTTTTTTTTCATTTATTCTGGCACGAAACATTATTAAATAACTATGAGTAAGGCAACAACACAATTTAACGAAATAGTTAAACAATAAACAGGTGTGCAATTATAAGTATTAATATACTTAAAAATTATTAAAACGAACATCATTAGCATTTTACTTAAACATATTGAAAATGTCTGACTCGATACCATTCAATGTGATACAAAACAGGTCTAATTTGTAGAATTGTCAGAAATCCTCAGACAGCGAGCAAAATAGCTATTGCGAGTATAATTCTTGCGATATTGTGGTGGTACAAATATTTTTATGGGGCGTGAGACGCGTGCGGGTAGTCGTGCCTTGACTATAAGGTTGATCTGTGATAGAAGAACTGGACAATCTATCTTATTATTTAATAATTTAAAGAGAAAAACTAGATCGCACATCATCCTACGGTTTTCAAGAGATAATAAATTATGTTAATCCATAGTACATAACCATACACTTCCACTGCTGTTAGCTAAAGGCGGAAACACATTATTAAAACGCGACGCGACCCGACGCGACGCGATGCGTGTTGAGTCGAATCAAATGTATTGTTTTCTATGGACCAGAATCATACTTTCAACATCCGACGCGACGCCATGCGTTCACACGCCACCCGATCCAGACGGGCCAGGTCGGTGTGTTGTCCATGGTGGGGGTAAACACGCCATCCGACGCGGCGCGCGCGGTATGTTTCTAGACAACACCCGACGCCACGCGTCAGTCGTTCGAGAACTGTCACGGAGCATATACGAATTCTTTGACCCGATCCCTATTCTTTAAACTGTGGAACGGAATTTATGCCATATTAATATAAATTCTTGCATTTATTTAGCGAAATGACCGACGAAAAATTAATTAAGTTGGTAAAACAATATCCTGTTCTATATGACATGAATTTCGCTATATGCATGGGAAGAAATTGCCAATTCAAGAAATTGAATAACCCGATACTGAAATCTTATGAAATCTTTCATTATCTTGAAGTATAATACTTCTCTTTTGATTTATTTCATGTACCCAGTAACGCCTACCTAGTTATTCTCTTTTTATTAAGTCATTTAAGTATCATATCGCACCTTTAATACTATAGGGGCACAATTCGAAAAAGATGATTGTTGGAAAAACACCTTTAAAGATTTTTAAGCCCCTGTATTGTCACAAAATCGATCATAAGTAAATTCGTAAAATAAACTATTACTAGGATAAATTTAATATGCGATAAATATTTCATGCTGAGTGAACATGCTCTTATGATGTTTTATGATTTTGCTTTCAATAGTTTAATTTACTTATGACCGATTTTGTGACAATACAAGGGCTCAAAAGTCTTTAAAGGTGTTTTTCCAACAATCATCTTTTTCGAATTGTGCCCCTATAGTATTAAAGGTGCGATATATGTACACAAAATTTGCATCAAATCTTCTTCAAAATCTTCATCTGACACTCGTTATTTATTAAATCCATTGTATATTACCATACACTTTCGCTGCTGTAAGCAAACTGTATTCAAAAATTGCTAGTATGTCGTGGCGTCGCGTGTTGGTAATGTGCACGGTGCATATCGGGTGTCGACACGTTGCGTCGCGTCGCGTTTTAATAATATGTTCCCGCCTTCTGTATTCAGAAATTGCTAGTATGTCGTGGAGTCGCGTGTTGGTAATGTGCACGGTGCATATCGGGTGTCGACACGTTGCGTCGCGTCGCGTTTTAATAATGTGTTCCCGCCTGTATTGTTTTCTATAGACCAGAATCGTACTATGAACACCCGACGCGACGCCATGCGCGGACACGCCACCCGATCCAGACGGGCCAGGTCGGTGTGTTGTCCATAAACACGCCATCCGACGCGGCGCGCGTGGTATGTTTCTAGACAACACCCTACGCCACGCGTCAGTCGTTCGAGAACTGTCACAGAGCATATATGAATTCTTTGACCCCATCCCTATTCTTCAAACTGTGAAACGGAATTTATGCCAAATTAATATTAATTCTTGCATTTATTTAGCGAAATGACCGACTAAAAAATAATTAAGTTGGTAAAACAATATCCTGTTCTATATGACATGAATTCCGCTATATACAGCAATTATACTGAGAAAAATGATGCATGGGAAGAAATTGCCAATTCAAGAAATTGAATAACCCGATAGTACATATGAAATCTTTCATTATCTTGAAGTAGGTCTGGATACAGAGTATGATATTCACCACACATACTTTTCTTTTGATTTATTTCATGTACTCAGTAACGCCTAGTTATTCTCTTTTTATTGAGTCGTTTAAGTATCATATTCCTATGTACACAAAATTTGCATCAAATCTTGAAAGTCTTCATCTGACTCTCGTTATTTATTAAATTCATTGTATATAACCATACACTTCCGCTGCTGTAGGCAAACTGTATTCAAAAATTGCTAGTATGTCGTGGCGTCGCGTGTTAGTAATGTGCACGGTGTATATCGGGTGTCGACACGTTGCGTCGCGTCGCGTTTTAATAATGTGTTCCCGCCTTTAATAATATGTTCCCGCCTTAAATTTAGTCATGAGAACGCATGACAAACTGTCATTATGAAATTTAAAAATGGCAGGCAAATTGAACGCATGCGTTCAACTGATATTATTCATTGCACATGTGCAAAATCTCGCACATGCGCACAAAAAAATTAACGAACACGACTTCTATTCGAGCGAGGACAATGCTAGATTATTCTAAGATATTTAAATATAGTAAATATTATGTAAACTATCATTTTGCGAAATAAACAATTCTAGTATAGATAATCTCCCAGTTTAATTTTTATATAAGCTAGCAGTCAATTGCGATCATACTGATAAATTGATCTTTATTTTCTATGTACTATGATCGACTTTTCAAATTTCACATTATCGTAGCCAAGTAGAGAAGTTGTTTGTTACCAATACATAACTTTTCGTTTGGACACCAATGTGGGTGTCCTTTAGTTTGTAGTTAGTTAATGGCGACAACGGAATGTTCAATGTTTTTATCCCCTACCAATAAAATGTATTAAAATGAAGTATTCACAATTACCTCTACCGTACCAGTTATTATTAAGAAAAAAAAAATAAGTTTTAATAATATTTTCATTTTAATATCTATCGCAATATTGTTAGTTATTCGATTGAAAGCAGTAATAGAAACTAAATAATAATTCTTAGATTTTCGTGGCAGCTATGAATATAACTGGAGTTTTAAAATTTCCCATGTATAACGTTATTGTGCGAATAGTGTGTAGTGAAGCAATATAATGAATGTATAAGTTACGAAATTACGTTTTCGATGATTATAAAATCACGGTGGCCTTTATAATGCGTTCATTTTAGCTTTTCACTTGATGTTAAATGCACATAATATAACTGAATGTTTCCTATGTAAATCGTGGTATAATTGATTTACATCGATCAATATCTAACTTAATATTAATTTGCACTTTTCAATATTTAAATTGAATATACTTGACAGGAATATGAATGGATTGTGGCGTTTTGTTCGTATCGTATGGATATTTAGATTTAGTTCCATTGATGATTTTATTGTAATGTTTAGCTAGATCGTGTTGTCGGATTTTTAAACGTATAGTACGAAAAATCTACGGAAGAATTATATGTAATCAAATCTAGTCACTGCAGCATTAATTATTATTCATATATCTCAACTAATCATCAACTCGAGCATTTTACAGAGTTTACCTAATAAAAGGTTATTAAAAATTCATAGAGGTTATTTAGAAAAAAATAACTTGAAGCTTTCTATCGTTTCGGTATAGAAATTAGAGTTTTTATTGTAATGTTTATTTAACACTTATTTAAATGGTTTTACAAGACAACTGCTGAACAGTTTCCGTGACAAGTTAATTACTGTACATTGTGTCGTTATACTGAGAGTCAAACATTCTAAAGAAATGGACGAATGGAGCGTATTATTAATTATACTTAATTGACTTTAATGAATATTGTTGTAGGTTTAGTTCTTGGTTATACATATTTTTAGTGAGACAAATTCGCCGAGCGAAGAAAAAACTAGATTGTGTTATGTGATCCAGTTGGTCCTTATTTATTTATAATGTATCTGTAGATACAAAGTGATTTATGTTGCTGTGACGATGTATTAATTAAATATGGGTAAACTTGTACTGTACAAATTATACAATATTTTGATTATATGTGGACGTAACTGGTAGTGAACGATAAAATTGTTTTATTGTGATTTGTAAATTATTCCTAAGAACAATCTTGACGTCAGGGTTTTATTTAATTACACCAATTTTTGGTAATTAAATTTGTTTCCCTCTCAAATATTACGCAGCTTCTATATATGAATGTACGTCATTGTATGTATTTTTACTTAGTTCAATTGTTACAAAATATAGATGTTACTAATTAAATATGTTCTAAACAACTTGCGTTTTTTTGGAGAAATAAACTATCCCCCTTCGTTCACTTCGAAACCGGACAAACACACCGCCAAGGAGTATATAATCACTACGACACTGACAAAGTTAACAAGGATAACAAGTTATCATAGCAGATTTCTCTAGCTCTTCATGTATTTCTTCGTCCATAAAAAATCGAACATATGCCAATTATAATGCTTCATTACCAAGTAAAGCTAACTCGTTCAGTTGAATAGAAAAATTAACTGTTTGCAGATAATTACACAAGAAACTTTTAATATCAGAGCTCATTTCATCAATACGTCTTTGTAGTGTTGTTACTCGAAGGAATTCTCTTGAGTATGTCAAATGGAGATTTGTGCAGAACAGTTTTTAAAACCTCTTCAACTAAAAAAATATCGGGTTAGAAAGGGTAAAATTAACTGTTATCCAATGATGTTTGGTTCCCAGATTTCACTTTAAGTAATGAGATATTGTAAGGTGCCCCAAGCCATCATCGTTACTTTCAGACGTTGAACGTCACGACACGGTGGGTCTCCTTTCACATTTTTTATCAAACATTGAAAGGTTTGAAAATATTTTTTAATCTTTACCTATTTTATGACTGACACTGAGAATGACACCTTCTTGGATGATCTTCGAGCTTCGATGGTTTCATAGAGTCATTGTTCAAAATTTTGTTGCATAAAAGGCATATGGTCTAGCCTGCCTTTGATGGAAGAAAATCAATTTTTAAATAATCAACACTGTACTGTCGAATTTTCTTAGATTCAGCCATGTTTCGTATTAGTTACCTGTGAATTAAAAAAAAACATTGTTTTAGTTATCTTAAGGCGGTCATACTTAACAGGATATGGCTGTTTTAACAGAATAGGATAATTTAATTATTGCATTGAAATAAAGTACTAACAGCAAACTGATTCTAATTATTAAAAGCAATAAAACGTTCCATAATAGAGTTTTATGAAAACGGTTGAACTTTTACTGCTAAGTAAAACATTTTTTCATTGAGTGTATTTTGATATATTTCTGTAAATTCGATAGAAAATACCTTTATATATTTTGATGTCAAAACTCCGCGATTTAATAATGGCTCTTTTCAATATTTATTTTTCAATAGGTACATACGACACGCAAAGATTACAAATATACTTATTATCACATAGGTATATCTCCCATCGCAGGTGGGTTGGAAGCAGTGGCGTAGCGTAGTGGGGGCAGCAGGGGCGGCCCGCCCGGGCGGCACTTTTTAGGGGGCGGCAAAATTTTACAATAAATAATAAAAATATTTCAACCATTTCATATTTTTATCGCAACTACGGCCCGATTGAAAAGAGCATGAAATTTGTTATTACTTATTCTGTGACGAATTCAGGGAATCCCCTTTCTTTGAATGATATAATGTAGCGACTGCTGGCAACTTTGTCTATTCTTACTTGCGGGGATTCCCCGTAGATTATTTTGTGCTTGAATTGTTTATGACTAATGATCAGCGAGAATGTCTGACAATTCAAAGAAAGTTTTATTGATGGATACTGAGTTGTGCAATTCACATTGTCTCGTATCGAAATTTATGTTACGCTTTTAAACTGTGACTTTTGAGCAAATAAAGGTAAACTTTTTCATTTAAAATCTAAACGGTATAATGCAAAATAGTGACTGCTCTTGCCGAAAAGTTATCTAGAATTAATGTACCTATGTAATGTATAGTACACATTAAATTAAAATACCTAAATAAGAGGGCAGCAAAATTGTCCTTCGCCCCGTCCCGTCCCTGGTTGGAAGAGATTTCTTTTAGGAATCCTCACTTTTGTACCTAAGTATTTCGTGAGCGTCAAGATGGCGAGATCAAGTCCCCAATTTGAAATGTATCACATTAAAATGTTTGTGCTACATATGTTCTATTTGTACCCCGAACCAGACATTTGTACCTCTAAAGGTAAATGAAGTATGTAAAGATCTCCCTGATCCCGCCAATTTGACGTCAAAGTGGCGGGACCTTCTGAAAGCTCTACTCAGAGACAGGCAATTCACACCCGAAAACTTAGTACTACATATGTACTTGTATATACTCAGTATTCAACACAGTTGTAACTGCCAAATTAAAGTAATGTGATTAAAACATTGGTCCCGCCAATTTGATGATTCATGTTATCGCTGAATTTATATGAACATTGTTACAACTCGCGCAAAATCAAATGTGGAAACTTAGTACAGCCTAAGTACATGAACTTGTGTAATTTTCATGTTCATAATTTAAGTACATCAAAAGTTATCTGTCATTCATCGTTATTAATTTTCGTACCTCGTGAAAATCACGTGACATGCGCAGTAGCGAATAATGTACCTAAACTTGATACTGCGCATGTCACGTGATTTCTAAATCATGTTCAACTTATTTGCCGGAGACTATATTTTTATAGAATTGGACAGATATATGCAGTAATGAAACAAATATTTTTTTGGTTATCAATGGAAACCCTAATTATTTAACGTAGTTTGTATTTAACGAGATAATTATTATCTAACCATGTTTTACAAGTTATGAGAAAATATTATTGAGTTTGAGGGTAGGTCAAAATCATGCAGTGCATCTGGATGTAATGGAATCAAAACCACATTATGTTCACTATCATCTACTATATTTTTTGAAATTAATGATCTGAAGAAGATTAATATTTTTGAAATTCCGAGACAAATTGTCTTTAAAGGGAAATGCTATTATATATTATCTGCTATAGAGTTTATAGCTCCACCTACATCTAGCGGTATCGAGCATTATCGAGCTCATTTCTCGAATATTTGGTAAGTGGGAGTGCTACGATGACTTAAAGACGAAAGTTACGAATAGTCAAACGTACATAGTGCCTAATTGTTTAATATATGGGCAAAAATAAGTTGTTATGAACTTTATTTTTATTTTTTATGTAACTTTTCTCATTAGAACACTAAAGGCAAAACTTATAATTATTTTGTTGTTGTTGTTTCATTTCTGCATAAATGTGTCCATTTCAGAGATAACGATGAATGACAGATAACTTTTGATGTACTTAAATTATGAACATGAAAATTACACAAGTTCATGTACTTAGGCCGTACTAAGTTTCCACATTTGATTTTGCGCGAGTTGTAACAATGTTCATATAAATTCAGCGATAACATGAATCATCAAATTGGCGGGACCAATGTTTTAATCACATTACTTTAATTTGGCACTTACAACTGTGTTGAATACTGAGTATATACAAGTACATATGTAGTACTAAGTTTTCTGGTGTGAATTGCCTGCCTCTGAGTAGAGCTTTCAGAAGGTCCCGCCACTTTGACGTCAAAATGGCGGGATCAGGAAGATCTTTACATACTTCATTTACCTTTAGAGGTAAAAATGTCTGGTTCGGGGTACAAATAGAACATATGTAGCACAAACATTTTAATGTGATACATTTCAAATTGGGGACTTGATCCCGCCATCTTGACGCTCACAGTATTTCTTGTAATTTGTCTATTTTTTGTTTACTTATGTTTACAATAAAAATAAATGATAAAATAAAAGTATGTATAAAAAATATGCCTATTTTTTACCTGCCGGTAAGTACTTACTTTTTCCGAAACTGGCAAACAATAACATCGATTCACTTATCTTATTGAAATTTCGGAAACAAATGAGTAACGTTTATCCTTGGCATTCGTATTTGTATTGGTAAAGAATCAAACAAATTCATGCAAGCACACACACCACAAATCGTAGGTATTTCGTCCCTTTTCGTGTCTGAACAAGCGTTGCGATTTGCAAGTCTCGACACGTTGTTCTGAATATGGAATATGCAAATTTTTACAAGTAACAATCGCTGAGCTTCTTAAAATATTATCTGCCTACATTGATAGGTGAAGTAAAGCCAACATTTTAGTTCTTCGCTATAGAAACTAGATAAACTTTCGTGGACTGCCGCTTACGGATTGTAAACCCCCATTATGTGCACACCAACATAGACCCCCGTCGAGTCCCTCGTGGACCTGGTCCACCTGGACCACTTTGGGTGTCAATGGTATAGACTCATCATGGAATTAAATTACAATGCCTCTTTCGCATATAATCAGCAATCTAGATACTTTTGAGTCTGCAATTGATACTTGGGTAAAAAAACAATATTTTAATTTAAGTCATTGAGTAATAATTTCAGCTAATTTTTTGTTATAGCAAGGAGGGTCAGTTCCAAACCTTTAAGATTTAGTACAGATTTTACCTGAACAGATGTCGAACAGTCAGACAGAATTATTAACAAAAATCCGGTTTAAATACTTTATAACTACCCAATCTACAACAGAAAAATCGCATGTTTTTTTTAAATAGAACTATAGCTACTTCAATAATTTTTATGGAATGCTTTCTATATTAAACATCAGAGTTAGTTGTACTTTTAAGTACCTAAGATGGCATTCGCATTGACTAGTAAGACCATCTTTATTTTGTTAAGTAGGTTAGTAAGTACTTCAGATTAAAAGCTATAAATGATATTTGACATGATTGTGTCTTAGATTTTTCAAAGACAAAATAGCCTAAGCACTTCTATCTACAAACATATCTACTTATCTACAAATGTAGGGAATATCATAATCTTCACGCTAGACACGCGAATTGGAAAT
Source organism: Calamotropha paludella (assembly GCA_927399485.1). NCBI lineage: Eukaryota > Metazoa > Arthropoda > Insecta > Lepidoptera > Crambidae > Calamotropha > Calamotropha paludella. Next base: position 10,353,437 of record OV656815.1, on the reverse strand, counting down.
CGTGTGAGTGTGATTGCCTCTAGTATCATTATTCACCTTTTGCAACACTGAAGGGTCAGGGCTACAGCTATTTTACTCTGCCGGATATCATACGGCGAATAGCGTCATATATTTTTATTATTATGAAAAACGACATTAGTGAAAAATGATTTTAATAAAAAATATTTTTGTGTTAGTTTTTATCCTATACTGACCACCACTATCGTTGTCTGCGCGACTTATAATAGCAGTGTTTCATTTTTTCAATTTTTAATGGGGATTGACCCTCTGTATTACGTAGTATTTATTTACTCTATGGTTATAACAGTTAAGTAATATTTCAAAATTGTCGAATCTATTTGTTGATGCATTCTATCTTGTACCTACTGTATTAAAAATTCGTAATAATACGATTTCGAAAACGGTTCTCCTAGATCCTTAGAGTTCTTCTTAATAAACACTAAACTGCGATACTTTTTGTGCTCATTGAACTTAAGTCGTCATTTAATAAGGAGGTCGTCTGCGAAGTAGTTACTTTGAGAAAAAGGCTGAGCGCTTAGTTGTCTTAGTAGTTGCAAAGTACCCAAACCAAGAAGTAGTCAGAATGAGAAATTGGATATTTGATAAGTAAACACCTGGCACCTGAAGGATAAGTAGGAAGCGCTCCTACTTATCCTTCAGGTGCCAGGTCGGATAACAGTTCTATGCTACCTAATTCTGATGGTTAAGTTGAATAATTGCATTTCTTTCGCAACGATTTGATCGTGCATGCGTGAAGTACTTTGATGAGAGAAAGAAACCTTCATTAGGTGTATGTAAACGAAAACAACCTACGATTATGTTTCCATACTGACAATATTCCTTTTACAGGTACACTTATCTGTGGCTTTTGTCCACAACTTGAATTATTCCGCAAGTTATATTGCATTGTGACAGCAATATGAGGCGGGACAATATTTGCAGAACATGCCCATCACGACTCGGGTGACTGCATATCGCAGCACAGCGTGCTCTACGGACATTTTCGCGGCCCGATTTGCCCGTCTCGTTCATAACGAGGAAACATACAGACCTGTTGTTAGACATGACCAGCGTGTAGGTATTGCATTTGCAATTTTAGATCTTCGTAGTTTAAGAAGTTAGGTATGTCAAGTGAGAAAGATAGGATTTTTCTTTCTTTTTTATTGTCCTGCAATATGCCCTGCGAATCTGTACTAACAGTTTGACTGCAGAATTATCAATTAACATATTTAATACTTTGATAACTGAAAATTAGGATTAAGATAAGCATTAAGCATTAGCGGCGTGTACTGTGCTTTGAGTAGGTATGTTTGAGTTAATTTGAGCTAAGGTTAATACATAAATCATCCAATCCATAATTAATTAGTCTAATAATTTATCTATATGGATAAAAACACAGTAGGGATGCTTAAATACCTACTCAAAATTAAAAAAATAACACCTCAAATATACAATGTAAACCAATACAAATACCTAGTGGCAAATCGATTTCTCAATGATTGAAATACGTTGATGTTATTAAGGATGCATTCAAGATATGATGCGTTACATTTTATGTTTGAAAAAAGTTGCGTGCGATTGCAAACTGCAATTCCGTGTGTTTTTCGCCATAAGTGTTGATAGTTGGGCGAGCAGTGGCCGGTTAACTGGCACAATATCCGGCGCCACGTGACGCACCAGATGTCGTCTCGATTACACTGGACCGTTGCCACCGAAGAGTTACACGGTGCTGTACTTAGGCGTATAGAGCTATATTGTGTTCAAACTTGTACACATTTTATGCAATGCAATCTATATGTAAGCACGTACTAAATCGAACTAGCAGAATAACAGCAAGAGGTTATTTCTCGTCTACAAACCGAAGTATAATAATGCCTCAATTGACTAGACATGTGTAGACTCAGCTCTGAACTAGTTCAAATATTCAGATCAAATACACTTGAACCGTTGCGTTGATCTGCAGCTCAACGATAAAACAAACAGCTCACGGCTCACTAGATCAGGTAAACATACCCACGGAGTCACAGACGCGAGTATTACTATCGGCGAACTAACCGCGAACGGCGAAACGGCTCCGGGTGTCGCGCGCAAAGCAGATCTACAAACGTTTAGATTTAGGTACTGAGTGAGTTGATCTGTGAACAGGTTCGAGTTCGCAGGTCCAGCTCACATATTATATGAACCGTGATCTGATCTGCGGCTCACAGTTTTTGAGTTACCGATGTTTACAATTGACAGCAAGACAAATCATTAAATGGTGGGGGGTAAAAACCCCTCCTTTGACAATTAATCAATCAGAGCGCATGACCAATCACAGCAATCTGCCAATTATACTTTCAAACACCATACTCATTTAATAATTGTAATACTCATATTCATAATTTTGTTTTGTGGGTTAATAATAACTAAACAATTGTTAACATAGCTTACATATAATACTAACATAAAAAGCATTTCAAATTAGCACTGCCTATTTGATAGTTTACTTTATGGATCTTTTGAAACTAAATTATAACCATGTCTTTTTTGAGGCTCTTACTCTTCCGTGACCGTGCATGCACTAAACCGAAATATCGCAGCTTCAAGAATAAAAAAAAAATAAGAATATAATTCATTCATATTGAACACTAATGTAAGTAATCATGAAAGTTCAAATTAATATGTCTATTTATTTATTATATAATTTATTCATAATAATTGGCATATGATTCACTCGCACTATTAATAACTAATTTTCCGTTCTGCGAATTAAGTATACATCTACATTAATTTTATTTCCTTATATACGGGATATAGTTATGTCCGTGTCCGTGTTCTTCTTTGAGCAATCGCTGAACTTGTGCTTCGCTGTTTCAACAAAGGGATCACTTGACATATATATGAACGTTTTCATCCCTGCGGCATGACTATTATTGCGTAACATGCTTACGGAATCATGTTCGTTATAAATATCTATTCATATAGTGTTCTAAAACAGGATCTTAATTATGTAAATCAATAATTTATCAATATATATAGAAAAGGAGTTTTCTCAGTTTTTTCTTGATGATCCTGTTGTTTGCAACGGGAGTAGTCAGACCTACTATAGAATTTGTTCGATTATTGCCAATAACAGAAGAGTTACTATCTGTCATTTTACAAATGAAGTGTTAATAAATTATATTAACTAAAGTACAACGTCAACGCTATTTATAAATATTACTTGACTATATGTTTGTATATAGAGAAATGTGGACATAATTACCAGAAACATTATGTCCAATTTTTCACTAGTAGACTAAATGACGGATTACGAAAGAAATAAAAAAAACGGCACATTATCATAAAAAATAATTTGATGATATTACTAATACTCTTCCACACTTTGTACCAGTTATAAAAAGAATATGTGTCTCTTATCCCTAATACAAGTTAACTATGGTGATATTATTTGGAATTATAAAAAAGTAGTCCTGTCAATATGTAGGATGTTTGGTTATTTATAAATACCTGTATAATATAGGTAATAGTGGAAATAAAAAGGAAACACCTCAGAAGCTATTACATCAGAGTACCTATATTTTAAAAGTGTAGTGTCGAAAGAACTACCCTACGCATTTTTGGCAGTAATTTGACCTTACCTCACCTTATATAATATAATAATAGCTAATGAGTTTTGAAAAATAAAGCAACTGACCCTCTGTATGGGTCACCTGCACCAAGTGGTCCGAGGGAAACTTCCCTCGGACTAGTGACTATTCTGAATGGCTCTTTGTTGAGTTCGACTCTGGAAAAGAGCGCCGCGTGACTCCAATCATCTACTTTTATAAGACCATTGAAGGGGCTAGTCTCCTTTTTTCCTTCTTAAATTTTTATTTTTACTGTATTTTAAAATGAAAAAATAATAACAGAACGTTACAAAATTTTTTAATACTTATTTTGTTAGTATAGTCATTCACCATAATCATGGCAAGTAGGCACTTGCCTAAGAGTTGTCGAAAATCACCATTGGGTAGTAGCGAGATAAGTTTGAAGTCCCAATTTAATTAAATAATTTATTCCAGGAATCTTTCCGAAACAATAATTTCTGTTTGAACTTTATCAAAGAAGTACCTTTTTAAGTGATATATCTTTTAAACTTTACAAGTTATTTTAAGGTTTGAGATAGGTAAGAATACTTATAAAATAATGAAGAGTCGCTTTAATATTTAATGAATTTTATGAGTTACTGTTAGAAAAATAATAGCAATAATATACCATCGACATCAAAAATCAGAAAAAAAATTTGCTATATATTGAATTTGTTAAATTGAAAACAAGTCAGCGTGATATCAACCATATTTTGCCTGACAGCATGCAAATCTTTAACACGGTATAATACCCTACTTAAATTTTTTCAACATCATGTATGTTTTATACATAACTGAAAATTAAGTTAAAACAAAACAATTAAATAAATATATAAGAATTATATCACGTATTAAGTCGAATATTTTATTACACCCTTACATGTTAGACGTATAAATACCAACTGTCAGGTCTAAGATTCTAATTAATATGGTTTGTCATTGAAAAATGGTTTATTTCGTCGAATGGTAGTATTTCTGTATCAAGAACTATGAGACCAGAGGCACTACTATCGCCTAATATCGATTCTAGTCCCACTGCTGAATTTTTGAAGTTTTATGTCATTTGGTATTCTTTTGAAGTTTTTGGGTTAATAATGTTCCAAATACGGCTTGTACAGGCCTTCCTTATGGGTGAAAACATCATAGGCAGAACGAGTTATAACTACGCGGATCTAATCTGAAATAAGTGCGTGCTAACTACTGCAGTTGCAATCGGGATCAACGACTTACTTTTGGTCACCTATTTAATGAATTCATGAATCGGAGGCTGAATATACTAATCATTGCTTCATTGAGATTTTTTAAGTAATAAGAAAATATTGATGAAAAATTGCGTACTTTTACGAATTGAATTAAATTATTATCACTGAATTATCATTATTTTGTATTGTAAGACAAAGAAGGAGTTAATTGAAAAATATTTTTTTTCGATAAATTAACATTAATTTGTTGTAATAAACAATTTAAACCACATTAACTTTTCACTTCATGAAGTGTAAGAGAGATAGATGCGCCACAAGTCGAACGCTTAGGCCGATCGTGCCTCTCTATCGCTTGATCCGCGCTCTCGCTTGCACGTTCTGCTCAGGCAGAACGTTACACTTTTTCGTGCATGCAGCCGGTGTTCATCGATTTGTAAGCCGTCATTACGTCAAAATAGAAATACCTATTGGATAGAAATTTTTGCTAGAAATACAAGTATTAAGGGGCATGAATTAAGAATCGGTTTAAAATCGGTTTTAAATCGGTTGCGTTTATTTTTATATAGCCACAAAAAAGCTATCGTACCTATTTGATAAAATTTTGTAGAGCCCAGTTGTCTTAGACTAAGAAGTGAAACCTAACTTTTTGAATACGCTTATTAAGACCTAGTAAGACTGGAGGAGGAAAAATATTATTCCATACTTTAGAAAAAAAAAACAGCTGAATCTTAAAAGATTTCAGGCCCCCAACACCATTAGGTCGTAAAATCTTTTCTATTCCCAGTATAAAATTACAATATTGCTTATCATACCAGTTCAAGTAGAACCAGTGGAGGTTACAGTCATACATCACTTGGCACCTGTCTGGGAGAATCGTTTGTTCGTTCCACTGCATGAATACAAACCGCTCTTTAACACAAATTTGGACTGTGTCAAATTTGCATAGCATAATACCAGTTTCCCTCGTACATACTGCTTCGAAAGAAAAGTTTTCTCTGAAACTAATGTCAATTTGTTTAAAAACATATGAATACTGTTTTTTAAATTACACCTAAACATTAAGCATTGCCCAAATAAATAATAAATAAATATTTCTTACATTCACACTAATAAGCCTAGCCCAAAGTAAGCACTGTAAGGCTTGTGTTATGGATACTAGGGTAACGGATAGACATACTTATATGATACATAGATATGTAATATTCATAGAAATATATATGTATAAACACCCATGACTCAGGTACAAATGCTCGTATTCATCATATAAACATCTGCCCCTACCGGGATTCGAACCCAGGACCGTCGGTGCGAAAGGCAGAATTGCTACTGTTGCACCAAACGGTCGTCAAAAAATACCAAACTAGTTTTAAATATAGTATATCAAACCTTTGGTCCGTTGTTGGTGAGTCTTATAATTGCCATAAAAACAAAATTAGGTACTTACCTACGTAATTTTAATAATGTTTAGTTCTTATAGCTCCGTGTAATCTAAATAATGCAATGTTTAATCTGAAGAAAAGTCTTAAAATTCCTTTACCATGGTTATTAAGAAATTTCGAAAAGACAAATATAATAATAATATTTCTTACATGCACACCAATCAGTTAAGTCCAAAGTAAGCATTGTAAGGCTTGTATTATGGTTCCTAAAGTAACGGATAGGCATACATATATGATACATAGATAAGTAGCAATATATATAAATACCCATGACGCAGGTACAATACAAATGCTCGTATTTATCACACGAATATCACATGAACATCAGCTTCTTTCGGAACTCAAACTCCGGACCTCCAGTGCGAAAGGCAGGATCACTATCGTTGCACCACAAGGTCGTCAAGTAGTAATTCGTATTTTGAAATTTTCACAATTTTGCTGTTGTTATAGTCCGTTTTTTTTAGCATTAGAAAGAACAAAATTTAGGTACTTTATTGTACACATATAATGTAACAAACAAAACGTAACATCGTGAAAAGTTTACACTAAAAAGTACCTTAAGAAGCAGAAGTTGCAAACTTGTGGAACGAAACGTTAGTCAGTTTGACACGACAAAATTAAAAAGTACATGCCGATGTTGTAATACGTACCATATTAGGTGATTTTTGTTGTAAAATTAATAGATGGATAAATAAAAGTTTAAAATATACGTGTATAAGGAAGATATAATATTGACAGACGGTACAAAAGAATTACAATTGATTTAGTTTTAAAAAGATTTGTCAAAGTCATATAGAATTTAGATTACAAAAAGGAACTAAAAAGTATTAATATAGTAGGTATACAAAAGAGTATTCCAACAATTTTCAAAATGGTTGCTTAACACGGCCGCCATTTGCAACAATACCGGCAAATGTCAACGTCACTGGCATCACGAAAGCGATTGCGAGTAGCTGTGCATTTATCTGTTTTGACTATTTTCACTATTTTCTTTGGTTTATTGTTAAGTTATTGTTAAGTTTTTTGTTAAAAGTTTTTGTTTTTATTTAATCTGTTCAACAATGGACGAGCCTGAAGCCGGTCCAAGTGGACTCCAGCACAAGGTTCTAAACCCTCCTGTATTTACTTCGCCAAAGAGAAAAAGACCGAAACAAAATCCGCTCAGCGCAAGTGAAAAACAAGTAGTCCTGAACATTCATAAAATGGTATTGGAAATGTGGCCAAGGACGAGTACCCCAGGAAAGTGGATGTGGTCTATAAGACAGCTGTTACAGCAGGAATATCGAAAGCCACTGTCTACAACATATTAAAAGAAAAAGAAAGAAGTGGCGATGTGCAATCTCCGCCTCTTCGTCAAAGAAAACCATACAAGTTTTCTATTATGGACGAAATTATTCTATCTGGAATTCGAAGGAAAGTGCATGGCTTTTTTTTCAAGAACGAAATACCAACACTTGACAAAGTGTTGGCAGAAGTAAATAATGACGACTCATTGCCTAACATGTCCAGAAGTACGTTGCACAAAGTATTGTGCCAAAAACTCCAATTCTGTTAAAGTAATGATTTTACACACAAACTACTTAGATATAATTTGGTTGTCTTTCATCTATGATACTGAGTTGACATGAATTCGAAATCTTGTCTGTCATTACTACTGGAACATGAATGTTAGTGGTATTATGTTTTTAATGTTTGCTTATATAAAATATGTGATCTAAAGTATATAGATTGAGCTGATAAATGTCTATCTTTACGCGATCCACTTTTATCAACAAATTCAAATATGCTAAAAGGAATCGCAAAAGTGCCTTAATTGACCGCCAGAAATTGTCCTATGGAGGCTTCACTATTTAAGAGAAATAAGAAAATATAGAATCGAGGGAAAACAGATTTATTACCTGGATGAAACCTGGGTAAATTAAGGTGCGTATTTATTAAACTACCTATAACCTTTTATCATTTTGTTCGTAATGGGCAGATTTGTATAGAATAAAATAAAATGCCGCTGTCTGAATATCATTGGTACAGTTGCAATGCAAACATTGAAAGGTTGACTCAACTTCATCTTGTTACGCTCGATGATGTCTTTCACTTACTACGCTGGCTCAGCGACCCAAAGTGGATCTTGGCCTCCGACATCAAAGAACGCCACTCCGGTGTGGTTTATTTTGTTATGTGATGTCGTATACTGCACATATATTATTATTAATATTACATATTATACCTATATAAAATTTGTATTTATTCATATTTTTTTACAGGCCACACAAAGTCTTCAGTCTGGCAAGATACTCGAATAAAATCAAATAAAGAAGCTCAACGTGAGGGGTTGACAACAGGCTTAAAAAATCCATCCGGCAAAGAGAAAAGATTAATCATTTTACACATTGGTAAGGTCAATTTTTAATTTTTTAAGCTGCATAAGGCCTCTGAGGCCTAAATGTCTACTTTGACTTTTTTAATTTATAACATGACGCTGTATTCATAATGTTGTTATTATGAATACAGCGTCATGTTATAAATTAAAATACGCTTGTTTCTTGCACTGCTGTGCCTATGCGGAGGACGTGGATTCAAGTTTTCCCACCCAAGCGGATCAATGACTGAATTTCTTCAATTTAAAAATCTTAAATCTACTTTATTTGTAATTAAGTCTATTTTGCAAATAAATTTTATAATAAAATTGGTTTATTTATTTTAGGATCATCAGATGGATTTGTGGATGGTGGCGATTTGGTTTGCGAAGCTAAAAAGGAAGAGTGAGATTATCATTCTGAGATGGATGCCCACAATTTTGAAAAATGGTTCTCGGACCTCTCAGATAAAATACCAAAGGGCTCGGTAATAGTGATGGATAACGCTCCGTATCATTCGAGGAGAAACGACCAAATCCCTACCACCAAAACGAGGAAAGCCGACATTCAAAATTGGTTAAAGGAAAAAAAACATTCCATTCAAAGAAAATGAAGTGAGAGCGGAGCTATTATCAAAAGTCAAAATACACAAACATTTATACCAGTCATACGTAATTGATGAAATGGCAAAGGAGATGGGATTTACAGTGGTGCGGTTACCCCCGTATCACTGTGAACTTAATCCGATAGAATTAATCTGGTCTCAAGTAAAAGGGTACATTGCAAAGCACAACCAAGATTTTAAAATGGCAACGGTTAAAACTTTAGTACCAGTTGCCTTTTCAGAAATTTCAGCAAGTAATTGGGTGTCCTGTATTCAGCATGTAATTAAGGAAGAAGAGAAAATGCTTAAATTAGACACTTTAATAAATGATACTGTAGACAAATTTGTAATTAATGTAGGGGAATCATCCGATTCTTCATCTTACGATGATGATTAAATTATGATAATGTTTAATTTATATAGAATCTATTTTGTTTTATTACTATGATCTATAATTTCATCCAACTTGCTCATCATTTGACTCACCCTTTTATCACAGTAGGACGATGACTGTACTTGCTCGTGGTTCCATCGTGTTAGTCCCCCGTAGGTACTATGAGCAAATTTTACCCGAGGAGGAGAAAAGTTGCTCATGGTACCCCACGAGGGACTAAAACTGGGGGACTACGGGCTAGTAGCGCTTTGATCATTTGATTATCAAGACGGAACGTCCTGATATAGAATGTCGTTCGAGCTTTTTGGGAGAGCTGATTAACAAAAAAGTAGGTAATGGAGTTTACGCAACTTAATATTCTATTCGTCATGTAAGAAATTAAAATGACCTCATTTACTTAATCAGCTACCCCAAATTAAAATAACGCCAATGTCGAACATTGGGCCTTCACCCTGCACAATTTATGAAGATAAGTAGGTACATAGAGAAACCTACATTTAATATTTTTTTTGCTTGCAAAAAAAGGTTGGCTACCACTGCTTCTTTGTTTACATAATTTCTAATGCTAAAAAAAACGGACTATAGATAAGTACTTATTTTAATGTAAGCTTAACATAAATAAGACCTTAATGCGAATGAAATGAAAAGTTGACTTCAGAAATTGTTTCATGCAGACGCAGCAAAATACTTATCTATTAGCTGCAAGGAAAAAAAAGAAGTAAAATGAGATTCAGGGGTCTTATAAAAGTGAACACAAATTGAATAAATGAAAATTTACGACGGGGAGATACTGAAGTGTCTTAACCCACGACGACTTGTTACTTCAGAATAATGAGCAAGAGGTGTAATGCAAAATATTCTCTGAAAATAATGGCAGACTGCGCCGTGTTTAATGGCGAAATTATGTCGCAAAGTCCGTCACAAAACCATTTTGTTTCAACTGTGTCCAAAATAATATTGTTGCTTGGCAAAAATTCAAAAGGCATCCCCGTGTTTGTGGCTCCGCAAACCTTATATGATTTAACTAAAAAATTAAATGAATTACATACTCATGCACTTTAAAGTGATCTCCATTTTGAAAAAGCGCATTGCATTTATGTTTAAAGACTTAATTACAGTCAGTTTTGTTGTAGTTAATTGTTAATTAACTCAATACTCAAACACATATTGCAACAATAATATGAATACATGTTGGTAAACTTACCATAAACAATATGGTAATATACACTATGGTCCCCTTCGGGCATGCATTTAAGTATAACAATAGAGGAAGCAGTTCTCAATGTCTAAGAATTGACTGATGGAGATTAACCCTTAATTAGTTAGTATAGATACTTTTTTCTTCAAAATGTTATCATTAATTGATTTAGGAAACTTCATGAAAAATGTTTTTCAATAATCGTGCAAACCTAGTACTAGTAAGTTCATAGTGCTAATCAAGGCTTAGATTAATTCCAATTTTGAGTAGGTAATTACAATTGTGAAACTAATGGGAATAATTTTTGATTTTCGATTCTGTTGGTTAATCATACTGTGTAATATTGGTGACACCTCTGTTACATCTCTCTGGGGCTTAGATACTAATACCCTAAGATTTAAAAGCAATTTAGTTTAGATCAAAAGACGTCCTTCAACCCTCTTATTTTTAAATTTATAAAAAGATTTAAGATAAAATAGCTTTCAGATTGATCTTTAATATGTGTAATAATGATAAACAGTAATTGTGAGTATTTTAAATAAAAAACATAAAATAAAGGAATTTCATTAGTTCCTGTTTACTTCCTAATTAGTGATACTAGATTGAGCAATATTTTGTTACGCTAAATTAAGTGCTTATTGACCGCACTAGTAACTAATCAACTAATCAACAGCTGATCAAACAAGCCAACCAATGAATCCAATTCAGTAGTTGAAAACCGATAAATAGAAGTAAAAATGTAGTTCCGGTGCTAGGCGTGGGCAAGGAGGTACTACACCCACGCAAAAGAACCTTTAGCGAATAGGTTCCGCTTCATCAAACCGCATCGAAATTTCGGCTATTATATATGATAGCCACAACATTTAATAAATTTGATGTAGTCTATTCCTGTCCTATAAGTAATATAATAAAATTAGCTTCATATGGTTTCCTATTCGCAGTATTCCCTGTATTTGTTTCGCAATTTAATTGTTAACCATGTCACAATTGTAACTCGATGAGGATTTCTGAAGAGTACATTAAAGTTTAAAATTAATCCTCTTTGGTGTTGGGAAACAACACAGGCGTCGTCGTTTTCTCTCGCAACATGTCATTTGGGTTGAGAAAGGAGCTAGTATACATATGCTCGCAATACTAACAGCTTACACTAATATGTTTCGGTTCCATGTTTAGTTTAGCCAAGTGTAAAGTTACTAGAGTTCCATAAGTGGTTAGGTATAGAACTGTGGTTGGGTATTTAACAATGTTTAATATACATTATGTTTTGTTTCTTTCTATAGTTATAATACAAGTATTGAGTTTGCTTTACGTACATTGCCAGAATACTCGATTATTCTAAAGGTCACTAGATATCAGAAAAGTAATATGTGTTTACACGGTCTGTAGTTCGTCTATAGAGAAAATCTGATACCAAACGGAGAAGGTTAAATTCATACTTTGCCAAAGAGGTGGAAATAGTGACCCGTCAAACAAGAGTTACCACGATGGATTAACGGCGACATTAAGAAAATGTTGATTACATTGTCATTACCCTTTTTAAATGTGTTTTTACTTAATACGCAATATTGGATACTTAATACGCTATCCAATATTGCGCTTAAGGTACATTAAAAATGTACATCTCTACACACAGATTTAGGTAAGAAATAAGCGACTTAGAACTCCAAATTGTTGATATTAAAAACATATAATAACACAAATGGACTGAAATTCGATCTGCGGGGTTTTAACCAGTTTTGACTTCAATGCATAAATAAGTTTTATCTGTGATGCAGTACAAACTAAACATACACTGTGGCTTATTTAATTACTCTTAAGGTAACACGAATCGTTACTTACTTAATCGTTTTTCTGGTAAAAAATAAAAAAGGAAATGATTAGTGCCTATTTGTATTTTTTTTATATTACACCTTAGACGGATGTGTTTATTATCAAGATCTATTATTGACCGATCATCGGCAAGATCATTGCTAAGTCTGAATGTTATTAACTTCAAAGTATAAAGTTAATTCTAGAAGTTATGAACGGGATCCTCTCCTCTGACGTCTCTCGGGAGTAGACATCCGCACCCGTTAGTGTTGCCTTACCACTGAATAATTTAAGGGTGTGTTTTGTTTTCATTCGTTATTTAATGGTCTTTACATAGATTGTTCATGAATTATTTTTATACAATGCTTGTTTTTGTTGAATGAGGAAGGGTCATGAAATTACCAAATTTTGGGATTTAATCCAGAAATAAATTGATTTACAGGTTTATTGAGCTAGAGCACGAGCTAAATTGTGCTTTGTAAAGTAACCAATATTCAGGTTATTTTTACGAGCTACGTAATTATATCAAAGATAGTTATTAAGACCAAATTTAAACTAAATTATTGATATGTTCTTGGATTTCTGTTATCACCAATTTTAATAAGTCAGTCAGTCAGTAAGTAATGAACATTATTTTAGTGTTTGCATGTGAAATACTTTAATGAATGTGTAAAAAAACCTTAACACCACCACCTAAGGAATCATACCGAACTCTGTAGACAACTGCAATGGCGAAAAGGTTTGTAATCAACGATACCAACGGAATCCGTAACAAGTATTTACCTATAATTAAAATACGAGGGAACATCTAGATTTAATAATGACGTGCCTAATAAAAGGTAACGTGCTTGTGTTCAGTTTTAGCGTCTCGTATCATGATTGGATAAAAAAAAACACACAAAACACAATTTTTTCTTTTTAGGTTCCACAAAGTAGGAACCTAAAAAGAAAAAATCATAGTAGGTGTCGAAATATAGTTAAATCGATCAATCTTTTTAATAAGGGATGTACTGCGGCGTCAAGACACTTTTAACTTATAGTTAAAATAAGGTGACATCAAATTACCTGCTAGGAAATCGTGGAGTGATTGAGTTAAGTGTCATAGACACTAATACTATAAAAGAACTTTTTGGAAGAAATATTTTATTTTATATTATTTATGACTTTGATTGTTGTTTTTTATTATTAATTCTTTTATAAGTTTACCTATTAACTATGAAAATAATCCAACTATTTTCAATCAAAGTAGGCAAAACCACGCACAGCTGATACAACGAAGCGCGCGCTCTGCTTTTATTTCCACACAAAAAAAAAACTATTTAAAACAATTTTTCCATTTATTATTTCGTAATTGTTTTATTTATTAAGTTAAAATTGTTCAATCCTGTTTGTGCTTGGCTTTAAATCGTATTGTGTTTATCGTACATTTCACCCATAGAACAGGCAAAGCCCAGTTTGGGGATAAGTTAAGTCATGTATGTTTTGTAAGCTAATTCGAAAGTGCTTCATTTTTTTTCAAAACTATCTACCTAAAGACGCCGATAAATAGAACGGATTACCCAGGTTCCTAATATGTAGTTCGATTATGTATGCAAGTTCAATGATTCTAAGATAAGAATTTATTCGTAAGTCTTACATAAACAAAGAAACAAACAATCAGATTCAATGACACTGGCATGGAAATCAAATAGTTGAGAAAATCTGATGTTACATTTATTAGTTTGCTTCGTAAACACTTACGAGTACGATGAATCCGGTCTTCTTCTTAATCGATAGCCTTAGGTACATCACATTACAGCCCAAAGTACCTAGTAATTGTAACTTTCTGATACCTGATAAAATTACCATAATTCTTCGTATATTTTTCTATCTTATACCTACAGCAATCGATAACTTATTTAAACAATACACTTTTTACTAATATTACAAATTATTACCTACCTAAATCTTGGGTTAAAAAGTTCATTGCCCTTTTACTAATGTAATTGGCTACAGTACGTACTTAACGTTTGAGGTAGGTATGTACTTATCACGAAATATCACAAAATGTCTTCAAGTTATTCGCATCTTTTATATCGTATGTTAATACTCGGAGGGACGGGCCGACGAGGATAGGATGATCCAACTATGGTTACTGCACACGTCGCGCGGAGTGACCTACGAGGCCAACGGGCTATGAGGAGGTACAAAGGGGGTTCTAGCAAAGAGGCCCGGACTCGCCTCCGGCAATCCACCCTGCAGGCGGAAGTTAATAACAGAAATTCTCCTCATCAAAAATCCTCAATATTTTATACAAAGTATTCACACTACACGCAGATATCGAGATAAAGAGTCGAATGACTTATTAAGATATAACAAGGGCTAATATCTCTTCCTATTCCTCTGATTTTTGTAGGAGAGCGGGGTGCAGGACATAAAGAGAGCAGCAAAGGCTTTTGGGAAAGCTTATATAAAGTTCCTAATACACTCTACAAGTACTCTTATAGAGTGCCTAACATAGTGAATTTTTGGATGTTGCTATTCCATATCATAGAAACGTAGTCTTTTAATAGGCATGTAAATTTTATACATATTTTATGAGTAGAACCGAAACCTAATAAACAAAAAAGGGAACGAATTATTTACGCAAAATAAGTAATGTCTTCAATCAAACTTACACACTCACTTGTAAACAATAAATATAAACAAGAAATATTAATTTCATAAATGCTTTGCACAAAAGGCGAGTTTACTCAAAAATGAGATGGTGATGTTTATAGCAATTAGTTTTGCCTTTGTAATAGTTCTAAATAACGAATTTTTAGTCCATTAGCATTTTTTTTGTTCGATTCGTAATAACAAAACAAACAAAACTGCTTCAATATAAAAGTCATTATATTGATAGATTCGTTAAATAAGTAGGTATAATATTCGTTATAATTCGTTGATGTAATTTTCATGTTTGTTTGCGATTTGCGTTTTATTGGAATTATCTTTGTTTTTTTTAAGGTTACGCTTAAGAAAGACTAACGCATTAAAAAACAGTGAAACTCATTCATTATATTTTGCAAAATATTTAAAAACAGAAATTCAAAAAGTAATCTCTTTGTAGGCAATTTTGACCTTGACACTTGACCCAATCACCCCACGCAGTCGTGGCAAGTAATTTGATGTTACTTTATATATATTCTTCGGGTAATGTTTTGAAAAGTCAACCTAATAAGTAATCATTTAGGTTCAATAGACACATAAATTACGAATAGAAATGTAGCATACATTAATAATTCACTTCATTTCCATTTAGAGAGATAATGAAATCTATTATTCGTTTAACTATGAACTCTCATCAATCCAAAGTGCTTTGTCATTCAGGGTTCAAATGAGTTCCTTTCGCAGATTTTGCAAGGTAACATGAGTAGTGAGAAAGTTAAATACTTATTAGAGACGAGACCGTTCACTTACAGCAAAAATAATGTGTGATTTGGGTACGTAATATATACATTAAGTGATTTACCCTTTCGTAAGAATTAAATTACAAAAGGCTTCTTGACGCTTTAAAAATATTGGTAAATCGGGAATATCAAAAACAAATAGAGCTAGTACAATACATAATTGAGTCACGTAGTAGCATAACGAAGTTAAAAAAAAAAACAAATTACAATGTCTGTCGAGCAGAAACGGTACGGTGCGAGAGACATCATGGGATGGTAATTCTGCCTATTAATTCTGTAAAAGTTAATCTCGAATTATGAACAGGGATTATGAACAAGGGGCCTCCTTCCAAAGTATCCGAATATTCGAAGTGGAAGAATTAGTCAATTGATGCCCTTCGAAATTATAACTACAAAAAGTTCAAGTAAACTTACTTCAGACCGGTGAGATCTCGGTAGACGAATTGGAAGAGTACTCGCCCGAATGGCGATGGAAAGTGGGTTCCAGTCCCTCCTGACATTTGAAACAGGTTGATTTATTTCTAAGCAAAAGTTCTTTATATGTAAAATAGTTATGAAACTCTTGAGATATAAAAATCAGTCCCATTTCTATTCTTAAGTTGCACTTTTTTGATTAATTAATCATTCCATGCCCGAGTGCAGTCTAAATACATGTTTCTAATTTTGTGTAATGACGACCCTATACAGCAAATAAATGGTTTCTATTTGTATAGTTTTTATCCAATGTATGCCATAATAATTAATTATTATACTTGTTTAAAACAGTTACTTGTTGACTTTGTAATCAAACAATACTGTTATTATCGTTTTGATTGAACAATATTGTTTTAAGTGGATTATGATTATTATTTATGATGGTCACGATGTATATAATATTGTAAATATCGCAAACCTGAAATTGTCGAGTCGATAATCGACAGAGTATTCCCCGCGTCTTAAATTATTTGATTTATTTTTTGCCTTTACATTGTAGCACTGACTCAATGCGAGAAATGTGCAACTTCTAAATGGCTGTCTCGCTAAGAGCTGCCAGCAGCATTGCAGGTAAGCACACCCATAGGACGACTAGCTACTTTATGGAACATTGCCACTACTAAGGAGTATTAATCTTTTCGTTTCTCAGGCAAGGATTTATTGTTTGCGGGACACGTATAACTATTAAGTCTTTAAAAGGTAGCTCGCTTAAATTCGGATTTTTTTTTCTTGTGAGGTAGATACCTTACCTACTTATTATCGATGGCACGTATTTTACATTATGCCTCTAAACGAATATTGGATGTACCACGATAATAAGATTTAAATAATTTTATAAGTGTAACTTCTGCTTTTATTCCGAATAATTGAAATACTTTTTCAAAGAGCTGTGTTCACAGGCGTTTTAAACCGATTCGTTGCTGATGGCAAGCCTGTCGTGTCATCACTTTTTTTGCGTGTGGCGTTAGCCAATGAAACCGTGACATTTTTAAATCGATGATAACTCCTTCAAATCAAGTTTTAGGGAAATTAACCCAGAATAAAACTATCTTCATTTTTCACGTAAATCAAGCTCGTAGCCTTCGTTTCTGTAATTGTATGTTGCAACGAATCGGTTAATGAGTAGACGGGAAGTGTAAGAACTAAATCACAAGAGAAGCCATCGGTAAGCGTATTTGGCCTAAGATTGCGGAGGTTAACCAAAATGGGTGGAACAAAAATTTATTACCACGACTCGAGCCGTTGTCCATGCTGCATCTGCAGTAGTTAGTGGCCACAAATCTGCATTGACTATTAATAGGCTGATGTTGAATAAAATAATCAAAAAGTTCTACGTGTAAGATTCATTAAAATGAGATGAATATGATAATATGAAATAAGATGTATTTTATGAAACAAAAACATTTATTTATACCAAGCAGGGATAATTTAAAGATAACATGTTGATAACATATTGATAAAATAAAAAAACAATATATTACAATAAGCATCTTCAATAGCAACAGTTACAACAATAATATTATAATTCCAAAATATTTTAATTTTACATTTGTTTTAGTACTTTAAAGATAAAAGGCCTTTCCTGTTGCTGTAGATGCTGTTGTGTGAGAGGATTCATTATGATTGATGTACCTACTATCTTAGCAGCTCTATAATATTCGGGAGTAAAAGATTGAATTGCAACTTATAATTAAACTGTACAGCCATTATGAGATGGCACAGTGAGCCATACCCGGTCTGCGAATTTGCGAAGGGTTTCAACTCGACCAACCGATCGATGTCGCTTCTGATAATGTATTTAATGTTGTTGTAGAATATTAACAAATAATTAGTTAAATGGGCTGAAGATACAATTTATACGTAGTTATGCAAGATAGTAGCAGACTATATATACTCTCTCCGTACATTCCTATAGATTATGTTATATATAGGACTTACGCAAACGAGACATTTTATGCTATACAGTGCGCGACATAATCTAACTAAGAGAATAAAATGACTTTTTTTAAGTTGTCGTGGCCAAGATGAACTTCCGCACATATAAAAAACATCATTTTGGAAAAACTATCGCGAAAGTCTTTTGTCTGTGTAAACTTTACGTTACACGAAGTAGTTAGTAGAGTCAACTAAAACAACGTTACGTACTTTCGCTCGCAGCCGTCAAGATGTGGTTCCTGGTTTCCCTGTACACATCTTATGTCTCTGTGAGTACTGTGTTTGCTTCAAATCACTTAGCAGTACTAATGGAGTTAAAATCTAAAGAACACTTTAAATTAGTAATGAACGTATGCCGAACTAATGGTAGGGGTTAACGACAATAAACTGGACTGACAATGCAACGGCGCTTGAGTATGTACACACTCCACGAAATGAACAAGAACTGTTCTCTCTATAAATTAGTTTGTGTGACTGAGCAGCTTTCTGCACTCTGTAATATTATGAATGTCATACTTTTTTTCCTTTGGAAGTTGCACAAATGTAACTCAAAAAAATTGTACACAGGTATTATATTTAACGTACTTATTAAAGGATGCGACTTTAACGAAGCGTGCGACTGTAATATGGCGTGAAGACTTGCTTCTTACTTTTTTATCATGTTAGGTTCTGCATACAAATGCACTCTTTACAACACGTCAAACTTTACTTGTGCGATTCGAATGCAGAGAGATTACAGACACCTTTCAGTCAGGACCATAGCCATTATAAAAGAAAAATATCTAGCTTAGTGCTGCAAAATATGAAAAATGCGCCTATAAAAAAAACACAGAGGCAAAAAAAGGCCAATAAATATAATACAAGCACTCATCAGGATGGCAAAACAACTTGCATCTTTACCACCAACTCCACACGTATTTTGCTTCCACACGGAGCATCTTCAGGAGATGTTAGAGCATGCAACCGGTGTTGAACTTACGTTGTTGCGGAAGTAAATTTATTTGCGGGCTGTTAGAGACTGGCCTTTTGTAGATAATAGAAATAAACTTTTATATATAGAACATTTATTATTATAGTCCACATCGTAACATTGTATCAAGCGTGATTCTATCAACGCATAATTTAGTTTTTTCTTTTATTTTGAAAATGTTGTCGACATAAAATCTTAGTTTCAAATCAAACCAAACAGAATTTCTACTACGGAAAGTAATAATGATGATAAGAATATGAACATAAGTATTCACAAAATTGCATTTGCTCATCACATACCGTTCCAGTTGTCAGTTCCCGAAGAATTTTAAGAAGTATTTTCCAATGTTAATAAATAATGCCTTTGCTATAAAAAACCTTTGGATAGGCACTTTTTTTTAACTGCTTTTTCTACGGTTATTTAAAGACGCTAAATAGTGCAATAAGTGGACAAAGAACTATGTCGTTGAGACAACCTAGTATCCATAACACAAGTCTTACAGTGCTTAATTGGGCTAGGCTTATTAGAGCAAATGTAAGAAATATTATTATAATTGTGATACATTTCTCTATCTACCTACCTAAATAGTTTACCTATCCTTGTATATTTTGACTGTACACATTATCTTAAGTCTCAGCCTGTTTCATTGTCAAATATTTACGACCCTCTCAAAGAATTACCTTATCGATTTGACAAGGTGTTCACCGTAAGTATAACGACAATACAACCAAAAGTGTCTCAATGAAAATATTACTTAAAAGAATTTGTGTTAAACAAAAATGTATGATCGCTACTCGTTACTGCTCGTGTAATGTTTTAGTAACTTAACTACTTATATTAATTAGCTGAACCACAGAGTGCGTGATAGACGGAACATGAAAATGAAAATAAATATAATAGGATATACTGACCTGCTGCCGAACAAAATGACCAGAGACGGGTTTGGCTACAACTAAATACAAAAAGAAATATTCGTATTTTAATATTAGTAACTAGATTATAATATGTATAAGTAATAGAGGATAAGAAATTATCTTTATTTGTTATGTATTAAAAAGCAAGTATCAGACAATATAATGCATAACATATCGTCAGTAACCTTGTGTGTTTATTATTAATATCGTAGAAGTGTGCAATAATGACTTAATTATAACTTAAAATGTAATCTTCTGCAAAAAGAGTAAAAAAAATATTTGCACATGTACAGTCACAAAAAATAATCTCCCATTTTTGGAGTAGGCTTCTATTCACCAGTGGACGTCTTTCAGCTGCGATCACGATAAAGAGTTATATTTATAGAAAATGTTAAAGGTAGAGTTATTCCGTGGCGATTATTTCAGTCAAATATACTTTTAGAAAAATATTTTGAATTACAAAATTATTCCTGAGTATGCCACTGGCAAACAGTCTCCTGCAGTCACGCAAATGGAACATAATGTAGTTCGTACTAGAGGTTTTTACGAAAGAAATTAATACATTGTACTATGACGATTAGGGGCAACGGGCCTACAAAAGGAGTCTAAAGAGCAGTGCCTTAAAAGCAATGCCTGCAAAGTGGTTACTTCACTCACAGACCTATTCTTACTGCGACGTTTGGAGTCGGACAATCAACAATTGAACAAAACAATCGATCGATGATTGTGTAAGTGTAACATTGCGTATGAAACATAATAGTTTTTGACTATTTAAAGCAAATTAACTTTGCTTTTCTTCTCTGGAAGAGAGAAAGAAACTCTTGCATTTTCGAGGTTAACGTTACTTCGAAAATGTAACTGAAACTGTATTTTTTTAACTGGAACAGAAGAAATAGGAAACCATAAAGAGATACAGTGAAACTCTCTTAGAAACTATTAGATAATTTTGTGAATATAAAAAAGCATTTTCCTGATATTCTTTTTATCTGGTGTTTTAAATGTAATCATTATGTTATTCTTACGCAACAAAACAGATATTTAATACGATTATTTCAAAACAGATCTAATATATGCCTGTATTTTAAACTATATACTAAGTCAAGGATTTATGATTTTTATATTTTTGCATTTTCAATGCTATATTATATCATAAATTTTAATAGAAAATTCGACTCGACCTATAGTTATTCTCATATCCCACCTGAGAGTGATGGCAAACACTGATTCTTTTCATAGATATTTATTTATTTTAGTTTTTACAAAATACAGAAAATAGTACCGAAATATTTAACATATAATCAAATTGTGAATTAGGTACAACATGTGAATACTTTAACAATATGATTATTGAATTTTAATAATAGAATAAAAGACAAGTGCAAGATAAATAGAGAAAATAAATTTGCATTAAGTATTAAGTAGATTGTAATAAATTTCGCTCTTGATAGCTTTACTAAACGTGTTTTCTTAAATCGATATAAAGCTCAGTATGATATGGAATAAAGCCACATTAACTTGAATCTTTCAACAAAACACAATTTAAAAGTCATTAAAACCGTCACAAGTTCTTTTGCTTCCATATCTTATACATCATGTATTGAATTATTTCACTATTTTGTTTTGATGGATTTAAAGTTAATGGATTTAACGTAAGACTACAAGAACCAAAGGTTATCCATTATTTTCTCTTTACAAATCTATGTATTTATTAAAACATTTTTTTCCAATTTGCGCAACCTATTTCATAAACATGAAAAATTATTTTAGTCCTAAATATTATTATAAATTTTCCATTTCTCATGATTTCTTTGTCTTTCTTTACTAAGTTTAATATGCAGATACGTGTGCTTTGGCGGAAAAATGTCATTATTAGTGGTAGTAATGGTTTCAACAAATTAATCTAAGTGAATCAAGTCTGATGATTGAATAAAAATGTAGCATTGAAAATATAATATAAAATATAATATAATATAAATAAATATAAAATCATAAATCTATCGAATCTATTTAAGACGTAATAAAAAAATAAATCAAATATATCGTTTACATTGTCCATGATTGAAAAAGTAGTTAACTGATTCGATTCCTGCCGTATATAGAGGACTTTATGATGGGTGTCTTATGTTACTGACGGAGAATGACTTGATGTTTCCTTGCTCTATACGTTACTGAAATCTAAATCCTATAATCGTATAAATCTTATCTATAACATAAATTATTACCGAGTAAAAAACGAAATATAACTCATAACATAAGTTCAATGGCACTTGAACACAAGTTTTTATTCGTCAGTATAATACGAAATCTGTTTAATAACTTTTATATGAGATTTGATAAAAATCCCCTTAAATAAAAAAAATGGTCTGGCTAATGCGAGGCCAGTTATTTATTTTTGTTATATATCAACTTAACTCTTAACTTCCCGGCTGACATTAAAGTCGCCAAAAATAAGATAAGAAACTTCACAACTAGAAGTATAAATCGTATCTATTATTCTGGAGTCCACCCTTTATAATAGAACTTTTTATGTTATAAAAATGTAATGCATAACAACGATCACTGTCAAGTTAATTAAGCAGGAAATCTTATGGCATAGACTCGTTTTACATAATTCGAAACGCATAATTTTGTAAGTCATAATCATATTAAGACATACATTTATATTCATAATTAAAAGGCAGAATTATCATATCGTAGAAAGTTCATAGTCAGAATCATCATTTGCCAAAAATTTCATGTTCTTGGTAATAAAAAGGTCGATCAATCCATGCAATGGAAATGCTAATGCATGCAAGCAAGCACGCGTGCTCGCAAGCATGTTGAGTATGCTCGATCTAGCACAGATAAAGAGAAGCTGTTCAATATCGTGTTAATCGAGAGTATTTTGTTTGTTCTGGTTAACATTACAATTTGTAATGTTGTTGTTCACAGTACACCAACACTGTCGTTGTAATACACAATTTATGATGCGACAAACGAATTGCCTGGCCATTTTAAGTAATGAATCTTCCGATATCTGGCAACGTTAATTACAAACGACAAACAATATGAAAGGTTAAAGCCCCTAGGGTGACATAATTCGAGAGCGGAAGGATCTCTAATCCAAGATTACATCAATATTAAACGTTAAATAAAATATTTTTAATAGCTGAATAAAAAGTTGTTATTTTACGTAATATTGTCAGTATGATATCTTTGGATGCGTTTGTCTCACTGTTTCGTTTAAATATGCATTAGTATTTAGGGCATACAGTAGAAAATTGTATGTGATGATAACATAACAGTGAACGAGTTGATGACATCCAAACGGAATTGGTTTACAAAAATGAGGTCTTTATAGTAGCTGTATTAATTCTAAGCAAGACAACCTATGTTTAAACCTTTTTTTTATCAACTTTTAAATCTTGAAGTACGAGTATTAAATTTCTATGTCTGTTTACTTAGATTAAAAAAGTATTTGCTTTGATTTTTGCAATAAATATTGCTTTAGATAAAAATGCAACAGTTGAATGCTTAAATAAAAAAATATTTGATGGCAGTTTAATTGTCTCTTTATATTTATTAAAACTGACTATTTATAGAATGAGTTTATTTTATTGTTAGGACAAAAAGACATAACAAAACGCTTAAATATGTTATAATCGAAGTTGGAGATCTATGCTAGATTGATATCCTTTTTATATTGACACATCGATCTAGAATTGAGTTGTAAAGATTACGTGTTACGAATAAATTACAAACATATGGTTATTTTCTACTTACATATGCTTATATTTTATTGTGTGGTATTGGTATTACGCAGAGAAGAAATGCACCATCTTTTCATACTTAAAAGTGTCGTAGAGAGCGTTAATGATTTTTATTTAAAACCACTAAATAGGCAGCAGCGGTTTTCGAATTATTGTCTTTTACTGCGATTTCCAACGCGTAAGCGTGGTAATTATGGCAATACTCAATTTATTGCTGGAGGCTTCCGTTCATCCGTAAACATTTTTCGATTGAGATGATGATAATGATGATAATTTGGTAATCTAATATCATTTTAATATTATTTGAGATTAATATGTGAGATATGGGCGTTAGCGTTTTAAATGATTCTACCCTTAAAAGCGTTAAAAAGGGCTGAAACTTTGAATGAAATCTCAATCTTAAATAGAACCGCGAAACTATAAGAGGCTAAATACTGAGGTATTTCATTTAAAAAGGAACGTGCGTGCATTGCGTTTCTGGAAATACTATCACAAAGTGGGTGAAATAAGAGTTTTTTTCTGAGATGGTTCATTATTTTTAAGGTAAGAGGCATGGAATACGATACACAGGCCCTATGTAAGAAATAAGGAGAAGGCGCTTCAGTGTGTATAAATTGTACTCTTAAAGGGGCGAAACACGAAATAATTTGTTGTATGAAAATTTGTTATCTTTAAAGTAAGAGGCATGAAATTCAACACATATGCCTCTGAAAAAAAAATAAACGTTCGACGTTTATTATCTGACCTTAAGAGGCTAAAAGAAAATGTAATTATCTGCACATTTTTGAAATAAGAACCGTAAAATTATGAATATGTACTGATGTTTTTTATAAAAAATAAACACGCATGCTTTTCGTCTTTTCTGTAAATGCTATTGCTAGGTGGTTGAAATATCAGAAAATTCTAAGTACGACATTTTTAAATTAAAAAGCATAAATTTGATATATAGGCTCATATTAAGAAATACGAGGACACATGCTTCAGCGTTTTATAAATTGTACCTTTTAAAAGGGGTAAAAGTTTGTATGGAAAGTTCACCAGTTTTAAAGTGAAAAGCATTAAAGTGAGTATTAAAATTGATGATAAATCACATAAAATATTTTTAAAATTGAGTTCCTTTTTCTGAATAAGAAGCAAGAAGTTCAATACACAGATTCTTAAATAGAATGAATGTATACGAGTTTTATTGTTTAAAAAACTCTAAGGAGGTTAATATATATTCTTTTAAACCCAAGTTAAGTAGACGAAGCTATAGTGTTATGAATTTTAGAAACAAGGACGGTATCACAACACGGAGGTAAGTAAGAAACACAAGAAGGATGGTTAAAAAATCACCGACCAAGTAAACTAAGGAAGCCGTAACTGACCCTATTACGTCACGGTTTTAATTCCCGAGTCTAGCAATGTTATTGGGTTTTAATGTCCTTTAAATCTGGCGCATGTTTTATCTTGCTTCACCACCTATAAGGCGAGAATAACAAATAACTACTTACAGTGGAGTTTGTAATATACCTATATAGTTGCGAAGATAAACTAGTAGGAAGTAAAAAACATTTCTTGTTTACTAGTTGTTAAATAATTTTTAAATACTCCGAATTTTGGGTTAAAAATATTAATATCGGAGTTTTTACAAGATATCTCGTGTAGAGCCAATCCATTCCAAAATAGGGTTGTAGAAAGATAGGCTGTAGAAACTTCTATAAGTTTTCTATAAGATTTTTTTTTAATTTTTACGTAAACTACTTTTTGTTTTTATATTTTATTATGAAGTAGATCGATTTCATTACGGCGTGCTAGTATTACTATCACTAATTTTTTTATTTGATCATAGTATAAATCTTATGAAAATAAACACGAGAAATTGTGAATTTATTTTTACTTGCTTGTTAATATTTGAGGAGTGCACACAGCTGCATAAAATTAAAAAAGCGACAGTCAAAGGAAGACTAGTAATTAAATAGAATCTACAAAAGACTTTTGGTCTCATTAGTTCTTTATACAAAACAACAACACAGAACTGGTGGCAACAAATGAGAATTTGAACTAGAGACCTACCTTGCGAAACTTTAAACCACAAGTCGTGCGGAGGTAAGTTTGCTCAACATTGTACATAAAGCAACTCGTATTGCTTTTGGTTAGTTAAAATATACAATAAAAACATAAAAGAATCGCATTTGTCGTATGATAAAAAGATTAAATGCTTTCAGGTATTTAAATTATTCCATTGTTATGTTCGAAATGATTTAAATTGTTTACGCGACAACTGGATCAAGTATACGTTTTAATTACTTATTAAAAACACCAGCTACAAATATAATTATATGATACGGTAATGCAACAAAATAAAAAAAAATACAGAAAACAAACAAAAGTAATAATAGACTAGGATTAAAAAGAATAACAAAGTGGTTCTACGTTTAAATAATAACTAGTTGTTTGATGTCGCAAGTAGCTGGCGTGTTTGATATGGTAGCGCAACGTAAACGTAAGCGTAAAGCAACTTTGGCGACAACCCGTCATCAGTGGGTGATTGAAAAATCTTGAAAGATCTTCTATTCTTCAGAAGGCTAGTTTTGCAGTAACTATAATAATTCTAAGCACCTTCCAGTCCATACCGGCTTACCGGGCCCGCTTAGTGGATTATGGCCTACTATTCTTTTATTTTTTTTATCAATAACGAGGATCTGCGCCCCTGCTGTGGGGACATTAATAGGCTGATGATGAAAATTAACAAGAGCATTGATATTTAAAGGAATAATATTCGTGTTATTTATTAATTTATTATTACTAAAATCTTATATCTAATATGAGCCCTACAAAACTATATAAATAGATTGTCTGCAGAATTAAACAAGTTATTTCTAGGAATAAAAACTTAACTATGACTAAGAAGATTCCTTTTCAACAGTTATTTTTTAAAGAATATTACCAAAATGGTTAATACGTTAGTTGTATTACCTAGTGGGTCCCGAGTGTTACTAGTGGGTTCACGTCTGTTATCTTATCACATAGGATCTAACGCGGTCCTTTTAGATTAAAGCTGATATCACAACCGATGGCTGCCTTTATATCTAAACAACAAAAAATAAGAATTCCATAATGCTCATTCGTTATGGGATTTTAAACAAAAATCTTAAGTTATTTTAAAATACTACTCGGCTCGGCTACTATTCGGTCAGTGGCCTATACTCGTAAATTATTAAAAATTACCCCTTCATGTTCAACACACGAAAATCGTATAAAACACTTGGTAAATTTATAGTGGAAGTCAGCAATTTCATGTAAATTTCGAAGATAATTTAATGTTTAAAGAGACTTACTTACACGTGTATATACGTATAAGGATTGTACCATATAATGTTTTTTTTTACATGTTGCCTTGTTATAAAATTTTATCTTAAAAGAGATGGGGCTTTTAAGATAAAAGACGAAGAAGTGGGACGGGGAAAATATATATAACGACATGGAAACTGAAAATGAAAATATTTGTAACTTTAATCTGGTCTAGTGTGTGGGTTGATTTACAAAAATAAAATGTCGCCACAGAAAAAAGACTAGCGTTTGAATTTAAACTATTTTAAATGGGTTTGAAGATAGGTTTATTTCTTATTGTCTATTAGGACTTTGTAATTAAGCTCAAGATTTAAATCTAAATGCAAACGTAACAGTTCCAGCAGACGTTTAGCTTGAAGCACGACCCCTGTGCGACAGTGCTAGTACACATAATTTATTTTGTAGTGAACATTAAAATTAAATAATTTATTTAAGCACTTCTTTTCACTTACTATTTTGCACATTCTTGTTTAAGTTTCAAAATTTATTAATGTAATTTAATTGAGTCACGCATTTTCAATATCCATATACATAAGCTAAATAATATCAAGAGTAATATGAAATCATATATTCCGTACGAGGTATGAAACTCACACGGCATAAAATAATCTAGTTTACTCTGGCTGGCTTACCTCTAACACTGATACTCTCATTTGATTTCGAAGTCAAGAGTCATCACGGTTAACTATCGTCGAGTTCAGGTAATTGACTTTATAACTATGACTTTTTTCATTATTTTCAAGAAGTGAAACCTTCATTATGAAGCTTAAAGAGAAATGCTAAGTGCTCAAAAAGCCTACTAATAGGTATGGTCGTCGAAACCATTCAGTCAGTGTGCCGCGGCCGCTACGACGGAGCACTCGTCTACGGAGCTTCGTAGTATCGTTACGAATCGCTACGTTCACACTTCGTGTGCGATAACTTTGTATTAACTTCTCAACAAAATGTTGTTCCAAAAATAAAGTAAATGTCAGTCAATATTTAATTTAATTATTAGGTATCGTGAAACCAGTGTGAATTTTTAATGAAACAATGCTTAGTGACATTAAAGGAGGGCAGTGACTGAATAGTGCACACGGTAACCTACTTAAAGACTTCGTTATAAAACGGAGGTGAGTAATATGTTATTTTTAGTTTAATAGTATAAAAAAATATATGAAAGTTATGAACAAAAATTGTGATAATGTGTAAGTATAGTCTTAAATAGTACCAAGTGGAGAGCGAGGTTTTATCAAAGCGCGCGTCATTTTTTAGATAATTATTTCGATAATTAAATAGAAAAAAAGAACTGCCGTACAACATTGGGGATAAGCTTACCTTAGTTACATCTAGTTAAGGTCTTCATCTCCACCTTTGTTGAATTTTCTTTACAACTGCTATAAGCAACTACATATTCATTACATTCAAGCGGAAGAGAAAGGTACTATTTAACGTATATGTTTTTTGATTCTGTTTTTTGTCTTTTTTTCTTATTTTAATAAATAAGAAATAGAACTGTTGTATTTAATACATTTAGGAAGCCTTATATTTACTGAAGTAAATTTAAACATAAACATTTGTTGCAGTTCATTTATGAAAGCACATTAGCATTACCGAATTCTTAAGCAACCTAAAAATGCGGCAAACACATTATTGTATTCCCGTTAACTTCTCGTGGTAAGCTGAATGCTTGTTTTATGTAGGTGCATGTCCATCCCTCTTACATCGGCGAGGTTAGAACACCGAACTCTTGGTTCTAAAGCTGTTTTCTTAATCGTTGTGTTACAGTCGCCTTAAATTCATTAATTCTGAGCATTTGAAGTGAGTTAAAAAGCTAGATTACCAATTTTTATACATAAATAGTATCTTTGCAAATGTTAAAACATACTAAGTATATAACAGTATAAAGTATTTCAGTAACACAAAATAAAGTTACAGAAGTAATTTAAGGAGCTGTTAGTCTTTAAAGGCTGGAAGCTAGAAAACAGTACTACACGTAATGACGCTACGAAAATGAGAGTTTGAGGAACGAAAATGTAGGAACAAATGAAGAAAGTTTATTTTAAAGTTATTTATTACCAGTGATAGAAAAGGGTGACTTAATTCGACTAAACTTTAATTTTAATTAATGTTATAAATAAACATTCAGTCGGAAAAGAACTTCTTAACGTTTTACGGGTTTACCGGAGTAGCACAAAATTGCTTGTATGTCAAATTAAGATATATGCCTTATTCATAATCTTAGCAATAAAAAAGTTTAAATTCTAAATATTACTCTATACTAATATTTAAATCTGTACATATTTAAGTCTATACATTCATTTTTATTGACAAATTTTATTACAAGTATTCGTTTTATGACTCACTGATACCTAATATTTTTGTAATTTTTGTGTGTTTATCTGTATGTTCTTTTAAAAGTCAAGAAGGAGTTCGCCGATTTCGATGGAAATGATGAAAAAAGAGGATTCATATTTAGTTCTTACACTTCCGCGCATATAACACATTTGAATAAAACACTTTTTTACGGATTTTACGCATATTTTATTTTATATTTGTTTTCGTGACGTTTGACTGACGTTTCGACTCCTTTACAGGAGCCGTGATCACATCACATCCTGTGTTCACGGCTCCTGTAAGGGAGTCGAAACGCCAGGATTAAATAAAAAAGAAAATAAAATATGCGCAAAATCCGTAAAAAAGTGTTTTATTCAAAAGAGGATTCGTTTTTTAACAAACTTTACGATATCTAAAACACATACCAATTCTAATGTTTTTAAATTATTGTCTACCTGTCCATCTGAATGTACTCCTATTAGTCAAGCACTGGTTGACCGAAATTTGGTATATTGTAGGAACATTTGATTCTACAAATAATAGGCTATTTATCATATTGGTAAATACTTATAGTCTTAATTAATATCATTTATACGAAAGGGAGTTTATTTGTTATACTTTCACACTTTTACTGCTCAATTAATCATCATGAAATTTTGCATAAAATTTGCCCGGGGTATATAGGGCACTTTTAACCCAGAAAAGAAGCACTGTTTCCGAGGGATAGAAATATAATTGTAAACGGTAATGAAGACTATTAACGCGAGCGAAGCTGCGGTAAAAGCTAATATTATTATATTTCGTTAAACGCTCGGGGGTGTGTGTTTGTGTGCATAGTCCATACATAAGCGGATGAAAAGGAATAATAATATGGAAAGGATATTTTACAAATATTATCGCAATAGGAATTGGTAGTCACAATATTGTTTATCTGATAGAAATATACACAGCAACGTGATATATTGATATATAAACACGTAAACATGTTAACCACATTAAAAATTAAAAATACTGCTCTTTGAATCGAAGGTTTCAAACGCTTTGCTGAACTGATTTATTGATTGTGTTCCCTATCTCTTTTGTACTAGCTTTTTACTTTAATAAATTTTCAACAAACGTGTAGGTGTAGCTATTACAAATATGTTTTATTATTTTTGGTTGCACGTTCAATTATTCATTCAGAAATGTTCAGTTAAAAATTCTGATAAATATTATTCACGGTATACCGTATATTCATATATATATTTATATAAGACATCATATATATATATGATGTATAATAAACAATAAAGGTCCTTAACGAGATTTTTTAGATATATGAATCAGAATAAATTTGTTATATATATACTTTATAATTCATTTTACATACTATTCCTTAAGAACTGTAAATTATTTTGTATGTGTGTGCATACGTGTACCTGTGTTCACATGTGTGTGTGTGTGTGTGTGTGTTTTCGTGTGTGTGTGTGTGTGTGTGTGTGCGTGCGCGCGCGCGTGTGCGTACGTGCGTGCTTGCGTCTGTGTGTACGCTGCTCAGGCTCAACGTTTACACAGCAACGTTTAGCACATAAAAGTGGTCTAAATAACGATGCGCAAAAGTCTGCCATCGCTGAACATCTAATCCAATCGGGCTCCAATCACTGGATCGAGTTTTACGATCCTCAGATTATCTTAACAGAACGCTA
Source organism: Calamotropha paludella (assembly GCA_927399485.1). Taxonomy (NCBI): domain Eukaryota; kingdom Metazoa; phylum Arthropoda; class Insecta; order Lepidoptera; family Crambidae; genus Calamotropha; species Calamotropha paludella. The sequence goes on along the minus strand of OV656815.1, from coordinate 10,322,022 downwards.
CTACATACCAAAAACGATCAGAGAAGTGATTACCAAGATTTTTTATCGTGAAGACTCGTTTAAATTGTTGAGAGTCTGGAGTCCGTTTGTGTAAAAACAAACACAACATTAAACAGTGCTGTGACGCAAACGCATCCTGTGAGCATTGTGAGCCTTGAACAGTTTCGAGTGAATAGTGAGTTTACAGACAGTGATATACGTTATCAAGTGTAATAGAAGACTAAGACGGAGGGTAGACCGATACGTTTTACTGAAAAAACTTCAGTTCTTTCGTGCCGTAGGCGTATGCAACTATGCAGAAATATCGGACCCTCAAAAAACATGATCCCGTTTTAATTAATACTAATTATGCAATCATATCAACACTGTGTATTTGGGTAAGATATTCTTTTCGTGTAGCTTTAGATTTTCTATTTTATACCCGTTTTAATTAATACTAATTATGCAAACATATCAACACTCAGTGTTCTCGGGTATGATATACTTTTCGTGTATATAATTTTGAGATTTTCTACCTTATACCTATAAATTTATACCTATAAATCACAAAAAAATCACTGACAAAGCGGAATAACAAATTTGCGTTTTATGAGAACATGGCCAGAGGGCCAGATTTCAAAAAAACGCCAAACTTTCGATTAATAATTTTGAGTCTCTTACAAACGTCTTGGCAAAATGTTGATACAATGTGATTGGATTAGTGGGTTAGACGAATGTTTCCTGCTTAGAATGGATTGATTAAGATTAATAAAATATAATGAAGGCTTTATTTAAATATTTGATAGAATCAGGCGTTACTTGGCGGAAGTGATATGGACTTCCATGGACCAACTACATATATATTGCATAGACTAACAGCTCCGTGTGGGGGTGAAACACGTGTTGTTGATTGTGAAGATCCAAAGTGTATCGTTGTCTGCATTTGCTAGTTTCTGCGGAAGTAAGCTACCTATTTTAATTTCATTAATTACTAAATAGTTTTTAATATGAATCTCGCTCAGTTAGCAAGAAAGTCGTTATTTGCATACATGCGGATAATAGATACAATTTTTTTTAGGTTTTAGTGTAGATACATTGAAGCACACTGATGACTCTTGCCTGGTTCTGTACCTACAACTTTTGTGAACTCATCAGGTTTTTGTATTGATAGAAATCGAATTTCTGCAATGTAAGAGAAGACCAGCTGTTATTCAATCAGGCCTTAGGAGTGTTGGACAAAGATGTCATACTTACTATGTATACTGATATATGATACTATAGTATAGTTAAATGTCGCTAAGCCACAAAACTATTTTTTGATATTTACGCGAACATATTTAAAATTGCCAGAAATTTTTTAAACTACAATAAAATATGATTCCTAGATCAGATCAAAAAAGAGTTTTTTTTACTAACTTTGCGCTCTTTTAGCTAACAGACGGCAGTATATCTTACTTTTCAAACATATTGATTTTCCACGTGTTCTTACTATCCATTGATGTATAAAATAACTTAAAATATCACGAGGAACGGAGAACAAATTGACATTGCAAAACCTTATTAAAAATATTAAATATAATTAAATACCTACTAGTTTCTGTTCTTGGGTTATATAAGGAAAAAGCAAACTTTGTCCGGTTTATTTAGTTAAGTGAAAAACATTTGTTTTCTAGCTGTCTTAACTAAATGGCGAAGCTCCTGGTAGTGGCAAATTTGTGTCATGAGTATCATCCTTGAGTCAAGGTTTTTAATATACTTATTGAGGTATTCTATTAGTTATTATATGTTCTTCTTAGTTGAAAACTAAATAATTGGTATGAATTATTGAGATTTTATTTATACAGTCGGTCTGGGCTGCACGAAGCATACTTCAAGATCTTATTAAAACTCAAGCATTTAAACAATTAAATGTCAATAACAAAGACAAAACTTGCATTCGCTTTTTTACAGGCAACTAATTAAAATTTTACCTTTGTCCACGAAGTTTGAAAGAACGGAATGAAAAATGTAAATGAAATTAACAGACATTGCTATTCAAACGAAAACTAAGTAACGTCCATTCTTATGATAATTTATTACCTACCGCGTTCTTGAAACAATTTCCTACTAATACCGAATGAATCGATTTTATAATTACGAAACTCATCGCTCGTTCGTAATTTATTGCAGTGTAGTATTCAAGAATAAATAAAGTTCCAAGTGAAATGGATTCCTGAGATTGTTGCACGAACAATTTACTAAGCATGCCTTGTTTAGCCTTTTTTTAATTAAGCATCCTCATCAACTTACATAGAAAATAATAAAAAAGTTTCCAGAGGTGGAGTTTCCAGTCAGGAAGTTTCAAGTTAATTGACTCTTTTTTGTAATCTTGATGAGTTTATGCCCTGCTTATAGTTGAGGGATAGCAGAGGCTTGTAATTAATTATTAAGACTTTGACCAACCTTGACGTTTTGATGTTTCTTGTTGAAAAAAGTACTGAACGATCATCGTTTTTAATTCTGAGAATATATCTATTATTGTTTTTAAATTTAAAAATAAGAGAGTAGATTTGTTATTTGTCTTAGTATTATTACAAGAAAAGTTTACTTAATGAAGAATGGCAGACACCTATCTATTTTCAGAACCACGTGAAGCTTTCGATGAAGTGAATATAAGGATTTAAATACTGTAATAAATTTGAATAAAACATTTTTTTACGGATTTTGCGCATAATTTATTTTATATTTAATCCTGACGTTTCGACTCCTTTACAGGAGCCGCGATCACAGGATGACTAAGATAATGGTGGCTGAGATAATTTACTCTAATAAAGCTTAATAAAATATGTAATGGTTAGTTACACTTATAACTTGAGGATAATAAGTTGAATTTTAAACTTAACCCTAAAACTAACGTAAATGCAATAGTTAAAATCTTTAGATACTGTCTCCATAACTATTCCAGTAAATTCGCTTGCCATAAGGCTTTGTTTTTAGTTGGATTTTCGTATCTATCCGTTACACTAGTATCCACAACACCAGCAGCCTTACAATGCTTACTTTGGGCTAGGCTAGTTGGTGTGAATGTAAGAAATATATTATAATATAATATAATATAATTATTATTATATTATTATATTATATAATATAATATTATATTATATTATATTATATTATATTATATTATATTATATTATATTATATTATATTATAACTACTTTCACGCAACTCTATGGTAACACTGCAGGCAACGCACATTGTCATCGTCAAATATGTACACGTAATATATTTGAATGCGACTGTTAAACCACAAATCGTTTTGTTTTTGCAAAATGCCCTGGCGGATAATATTTAAATAAACAATATTTTTTTCAATATTTCTCACTTGATAAGAACATTCAAACCAGGAATATAACTTACTAACAAAAAACTTAAAATTTTACGATTTTAAAACGATAAATATATTTTAATTAGAAGAAATCATCCTTATTCTCCTTTGTGGAACTGTCTAAAGGGGCATACACACAAATGTAAAAAAAACAACCCTTCCCTAGTTTGTTGTGGCTTCTTCTTGATAAGGTTTTGTGACGTACGACTTGCGACGCCATAGCTTAGCTATTGATGATGATCAAAACATGAATTGTAAATGCTCATATTAAATTAAAATGTATTTTTATCTTCATTTTTTATTGTAACGTTATATTAGCCATGACGAGATGAGGTTGGCAGTTGGCATTAAAATATACATTAGACAATTTCGGGAACTAGGTGATAGTGCAGTAGCATGCGTATTTATCCTGCGATTGCGCAGTTAAGTTACTTTCGCAAATGCCGGCGATTGTATGGGTGGGATCCCATTTATTAAGTAATACTCTTTCAAGCTTTGAAAGACGCATAAGCGTTTTAGGTTTTATTTATTGCCCTTACAGTAGCTAAAGTTATTAGCATAGACCATATTATACTGAGTCCACAGAGTGAGTTGCGCCCATAGTCCATAATATGGTGTCTCCACAGGACTGGAGACATGAAACTGGTGATTGTATAAAAGTCATACATTAGTTTGCCATAAATATAAGGGTCACGTTTGTGTAAAGATAAGCGTTATTGTCTCTCTTACATTGTTCAATCGTTTATACTCGAATGTAAAGTATATATTTTACACTTCCATATATGAGCTGTCTTTTAAATCGCATGTATTATCATGGTATGCTATAACAAATCGTGCAATATTCACAAAACTTATTTATATCTAAGACTCCAAAATATTTAGCAGCATTTTCACACTGATCTCTGTAGGGATTTTGGGATATTTTTAGTTAGATGCATGCAATTTAAATGTGTTTGTAGTTACTGGGGATAACAGAACTTACACATAATATTGTGGAAAACTAAGCAAAGGTATGAATACTTATTAATAGCTAATATACATATACAAAAATATATACCTATGATTCAGGTACAATTGCTCACGTCCGTATGGAAATTACATTTATCCATTTTGGGATTGTTTTCTAATCGCTGGATCAATCGGCTATCTATGTTATCATGTTTTATAAATTGTGACTGATTAGACCACGACTCCTTTAATTCCACATGGCGAGTATGAGTAAACGCGTCAGTTATTCATTGATTAAAACGTATCATAATTCTATGAACTTATATATTTGAATATAAGCTTCGATGTTCCCGTTCCGAATCCGTTCCGTTCCGTTCGAATTTCGGGAATTCCGTTTGTAGAATTTCACCCCCACAGTGGTAAAAATTTCAAAATGCTAGAACAAACGATTTTTGTTTCTTATTTAGTGCCTAAATACAAAATGTAATGTTTTTATCTTCAAAATGACGAACTTCATACAAATTTTCAACCCCTATTGCATCCCCTCACAGGTCGAAATTTCAAAAACGCTACAACAATTTGTTTTTTTATTTCTTATCAAGTTCCTAAATATAAAGTTTCATAGTTTTATCCCCAAAAATGACAAAATCCCATACAAACTTTCAACCCTTATTTCACCCCCTCACTGGTCGAAATTTCAAAAACGCTAGAACAAATGTTTAATTATATCTTATCAAGTGCTTTAATATAGTTTTATGGTTTTATCTTTTAAAATTAAGAAATCCCATACAAACTTTCAACCCCTATTTCAACGTCTTCATCCCTTTTTTTCGCAATAAAAGGTAGCCTATGTTCTATCTCAGGGACTAAAGATTGTCTATGCCAAATTTTATCAAAATCGGTTGAGAGGTTTAAGCGGGAAAGCGTAGCAGACAGACAGACAGACAGAGTTACTTTCGCATTTATAATATTAGTAGGGATATCGAATAAAATTTACAGTGTGGGTATATATTGCTTCACCTAGTTTTTGTAGTATTTCAAAAACACATAAGCACATTGCCTAAATTTTGCTTCTCCAGGTTTTTACCTCCTAAATCCGTCATTAGCCGGAACAATTCATAATTCCTACTATTTGAAAATACAAGGTTATGATTTGCATAAACGTGTAATGCCTAATAATGTTAGCAAGCATGTAGTTTTGCAGCCCCATCACAAACAACTTAAAAAGGAGGAAAGCATTTAAATAATATTCTCTGTTGCTTTAGTTTAAAGTCTGGAATAAAGTTCAGTGTCATTTGAAGAAATGTGAAGATTTATGGAAGGTTGCGGCGACATTGTATTCGTAGTATTTATTTACTCTGTGTAACGTGCATTTTTCGGGGTTAAGTGTCACTTCTCGACCTGCTCCTGTCTTTAAATAGATATTGTCAAAGATTAAATAAAGTTTCATGTAATGAGCATAATTAAATAAGCTATTCTACTAAAGGCGTTTCTCTTTGTTCGTGTATCATCTGATTAGAGTAAAGTGCACCGCTAATTGCGTACAAACATGCCTGTTTATCTTCGGTTTGTTAGACAGTGAGACGAGGAACACCCATCGCGCAATTATATCAATGTTTATATAGTATCTACATGATGTATTGTTTAACCTTGAGCCATTAGCTTATGTTCGGAATTATATTTAAAGCTACCGTAATAAATAAACATATTGGTACAGTACCACATATTATGGTACAATGTAGCTTTATGTTTTATGTTATGCTTTTATCTGTATTTATTTACATACAAATACAGACGACCGTTTCGTGCAACGGTAGCGATCCGACTTTTCGTGACGTACGCTCCTGGAATCGTGTCCGTCGTCAAGCCCTACATTGATTAATTTGTGCTAGGCTGTGTGAATGTAAAAATAGCATTATTGTTATTACGGCTTCATAAACTTGAAGCCTAAGCGCAAATTGCGTGTATTTCGTAAATAAAATGATGAACTTTAATAGAAAATTTAAATACAAAAGTGAGCAAATGTTTTGATGAATGCTAATACTACAATATTATTTAAGAGCAACACCTATTGGACAGTTTTAATTAACCTTTTAGTATCGTTTGCTTATACGATAGCAGAAAATAAATTAAAACACGCCTTATAATTCGTAATATATACGAATTTATAATCTAAGAGCACAAATTTGTTGATTGTGTGTTTGTCCGTCCGAATTTTTTCCCCGCTCTTTTTCCATTGTATACGCGTTACCATAGCAACGCGTTACCGGGTCAGCTAGTAATATATAAATTGGTAATACGTTATAAGTTTGCCCTCGCTGGGTGTCACATGTATAGGTACCACCCAATAATATATGATAATAATTTGTAAATGCAATAAATAATTTGAATTTAAGGTTTTACTTATTATTTAATTTATTAATAATTAATTAATACCTAAAAAAAGGGCTTAATTAACCTGTTTTTCTAAGTAATCTATAAATTGTTTCTTATGAAATATAACCCAATTAGTTCAAAGTTCATTTTTTTATTTCAATAAGAATATTAACAAGGTATTCGTTAATAAACCGTGCTTACGGGTGGGTTTAGACTTGTAACGTATTACTTGCAAAGTAATTTTCTTTTGCTGGTGACTCTAGGGGAAACGATGTATGGACTTAGTATTTCTTTTACAAAGATTTGATTTACAATAAAAAAATTAAGTTATGATAAATTATTATAGTAGAAAAATACTAAAAAAAATCGACTCGGCTCACAAGTGAACCGGACCGGACTTCCATAGCTTGCGGGTTCGATTGCCGCCTGAGAATTCACTTGTGACCGGGGCGATTTTTTCTATTATAATATTTTATCTTATAACATAGCATTGAAAAAAATGCATCAAATATATTAAAAATATAAAATGGGGTTATGGTTTTATAAATGTTTGAAATGAGAACTCCTTGAAAATATGAGCAAACACTATTAAATTACTTAAGTATCACATATTCTATTAAAATCCTTTCGAATTATTACTGTCCAATGTTTGTTGTTTAATAAAAGATAATAAACAAGAAAGAACTTTGGTCACTATCAGATGATCTATTGATGGTATCACAGCAGCTATTATCAACTAAACTCACGTTACTTTTCATCTTATAAAAGTTACCAAATGTAAAATTTCTTATGAAACCTTACCTAACGACAAAATAAAAATCTAATTTTGTTATTCGGAATGATTTGAAATTTATAATTAATATCCAATCAAGTGCTTTAAATTGATTCAGATAAACCTAATCAAATTCTGTATTCTGTAATTTTCTCTAAGCAGTATTTGTTTAAAAAAAAAGGAAAGAAAAATTGCAGTATTTGTTTTATATGAACTATTTTTTGGTCTGTTCAAATATGCTTCAATAAAAAATTATGTACTAAAAATAATCTTTGGATCTTCACACAATGCTTACACAGCAAATACAGTTAACTTAGTGTCTTAAATGTGAGGAGCCAGTGTTTGATATGGGTACATAAACTTATATTACAGATCACCAGGATCACATATCAATATTTTATGTAAGAAAATAATATAACAATCGTATACTGTTCATTTCTGTGATGTCAAACTATTTATTTAAGACTTCTAATTTTACCATGAGAGAATGATAAATATAATTAAAATCACTATTTATGTTACACTGTTATATATTGTTATTTCCCATTCTAATAGCAATTTAACAGACGTAAAAATGTTATGGAGCTACAATATATGAATAAACATTGTATCTCCAACAAACTGGTAAATTTTCCCAATGTGTTTAATTTTTACCTGAAAATCGAATGGAAATATAAGTAATTTCATCAAATCCCATGGATCAGCTTCAAAGGCACAATGTCTGTTACGCCATAACTTCCCGAGTTCTTAACCGATTTTAATATTTTTGTGTGGAATCGAATTTTGAAATTCGCAAAAATTCCCATTCTAATTCCAAAAAAACATTTTTTTCTTTTTTTAGGTATTACGCTCCACTCCAATATATGGTGCTAGCGTAGCTATATGCTTAGCGACTGCATCGCTTAGTATAGTTACTACATATATTATATTTATTGATCTTATACAATTATAAAAAGGAGGAGGATTTTTGGTTTAACTTTTAGTAAGGTTTTTTTAATTTGTGTAGCTGTCATTTTAATCATTTTTTATAAAAAAAAAACGATGTAAAATGTTTCTTTTATGTATAAAAAAAGTAGAGATTATTTAATATTTACTTAACCATTCCTTAAATAATTACTTAACCATAATTGGAGCGTAATGAGAAAAATAAGTCAATAAACGATACGATTTTAAATTTGTTCGTCGTAAAGTCGAACTCGATACTTATTAAGTAAGTTCCTGTAAAAGTTTGAGTTAACGTCCGCCACCTGCCAATTACATAGGGTAGATTCTCGTCAGGCGATGTGTGGATTGCAACTTAATTGCTTCTACCACTGTTGTGTAATGCTTGCTCTTTTAACATCGACTAGAATGATATAAAAAACGAATCAATTTTTGTACTGGTCTAAAATTTTAACAAAAAATAATTTCGCTATCATTAAAGCATGTTAACTGAATAACTCCCATAGGTAGAAAACTATTATCACAAAAGATTTACAATACCAGTTAAGCCAAACGAGTTACGAGGTAAACCAAATGAATGGCTTAAATCATATATATCAAACCGAAAGCAATGTACGGAAATCCCTACATTAATTTTGAATGAAAACGTTATTGAAAATGGAAAATTTAAATCACAAATCCAAATCAATAAATATAATATAGCCCAAGGTGGGATCGTAGCACCAATACTGTTTTTATTGCATATAAATGATTTCTATAATATTACCCCTAACGAAATTATATTTTTTGCAGATGACACAACCATATTCGTAAAATATGACGATAAAGTCATCTTACAAAATAAACAAATACATTTAAAGAAATAATTGACTGGTTAGAATCAAATGACTCAAATATAAATTCACATTTCTATCATGCAATTGTTACTAGAGAACAATTATCAATCATCAATAAACAATTAGAGAAAATTGGTTAGGTACAGTATTGACAAATATTTGAACTGGAAAGAGCACGTGAAGCAAATTTGTAAAAAACTCGATCGCTCTCTCTTTGAATCAAGAAGGTTGAGACAAAACGTTTCCTTAGAAGCAATTGTATCAATCTTCTTCGATTACGTTTCACCAGTAATAAGCTATAATCTTATTTTATTGGGAAATTTCCTTTGAATTTGACGAGGTTTGTAAAATACGAAAGATGCATACGTACCATTTGCATTTCTAGGATAATTGTTAGAGCTAGTAAAGCCTCTAACCTGTATCAAATACTAAGGCGTAAAGATATCAATAAAAGAGATATATTTGTATATGCGAATTTATAACAAGCTTTCCATAAACATAGCAATTGAACAGAATGGCTAAATGAAAATTGTTTTATGGCTTAAAAAATTATATGGATTTTGAAAAGTAGTTAACGATATAATCATTGTTGTGTAAGACTTATTGTTAGAGGGTTTCTTAAACATACACAATGCTTAATAAATCCATTTTGTTTATTATTTATTTGCCATTATATACATAAATAACATTTAGTTTTCAGTGATAAAAATTTGTATGTCTGCTAACATAAATGTAGTGACGAATAATATTTGTAAGATCCCTATGCTATCTTTTTAAGTTAATAAAATGTTTAAGTGATTGATTGATTGTTTGATAATATGTTCACATACAAAAGATTACGTTATAAATACGAAAATACGTTTTAATTATTTATTTATTACTAGTAATAAAGTAGCATGAGATAATCGGATGAGAGTCTAAGAGAAAAGAAAAATATATTGAAGAAATAACAAGATATTATCTGTGTGTATTTTTTACATATAGATAGGTGTAGTGTTGAAGATAGAAAATATTGGTCGCCGGCGGTGTTTTACCAACTTTGTTCAGAACAACTATAAGAAGTGTGTCAATTGTTCCCGTATCACATTCTAAAGAGAGAACTATCGCAGTGGGATTGTTTCACAATGTGCTGATTCTTTAGTTTCTGTATTTACATTACAAAATGGCAAATGGATATTAAGATTTTTAACATCACTTCTATTTTAAATTTAAAAACGAAGTACATTTTTGTATTATGAATACTGTGATATTTTATGCATTTTTCAATGCGATCTTATGAGATAAATTATTATAATAAAAAAAATACAAGAAAATCAATCAACATCGACTCGGGTCACAAGTAGCTCAATTAGGAGAGCATTGGACCGGATTTCCAAAGATTGCGGGTTCGTTTCCCGCCTGAGATTCACTTGTGACCCGAGTCGATTTTTCTAATATTCTTCTATTATTAGAAAAATCGACTCGGGTCTCTGATATTGTATGAATTGGTCAAAATTAGTTATTAAGAAATAAAATACAATGCAGTAGACCTCGATGGCGCAATTGTTATTTCGCTGGTTGAGAGGTATTAGTGGAACTTAATCGTAGTGTAGAGATTTTTCACACTCCAAGAAAATATAGTGAAATAGGCACATATCATACAATTTTAGTTGCAGAAAAATAATTGAGAGTAAGGCTCAATAAACTTCATAAAAACTTGGCATGGCGAAGTAAGAAGGTTATTCACGCCGGAACAGTTGCTAAATCCTTACTAAGCGCAAGTTCGATCGAGTACTGTTCTCATCTTTGGGACGGTTTCGCCCAATACCACCTCCAGAACCATGATTCTATCGAATTGCGAAACAGAATTGCCATGATTCCATTGAGAAGAGGGTCAGAATGCGCAACCTTGTTCTGCCGTCCTCATTTTTGCATCGGAAAACCAGATTGACAAATAGGCGCCACCATTATATAATTGATATACCAAAGAGTCCCGCTAAGCGTTTTGGTTCCAATTTTGTAACAAGTACCGCTAAGGTGTGGAACTCTTTGCCTGAGTCTGTGTTTTCTGACAAATGCAATTTAACGGTCTTCAGGTCAGGAGTGAAGAGGTATCTTCTTCTAGATCGCATTGTCGCTTACCCAGATATTGGTCAAGCGTCTACCTATATAATATATATAAATAGCATGGATCAATACATCCGTATATGTAGGAATCATAGGAGGGCTTGGAACAGTTTTTAAAATAACAGTTAATATCGTTCGTGAAATTATTTTATGTACTTAATACCGGTTAGCAAATACTAAATCATTTGAAATTCCTTTGTGAACACTTTTTGATATAATTTTGTTAGTTGTACAAAAGTATAATTATGTGTATCTGCATCTGTATCAAGCGGAAAAGGAGAAGTTTGTTTGCAACAACGAGGACTTGCGTCAATTGTTCGCGTATCACACTTCAACTTCCGAAGTGCTACCGGTTTATCCTCCATTGTCAGTTCTCGGTTGCGGTGTTTCTTACATGTAGGTGTGAATGACGAATAATCTTTACCTATACCTCTATACCTTTATAATAACTTTTATTAATATTATATAAAGAATTGATTTCATGAAATTTATAACTTTTCGCAAAATCACTATTACTGAGAGTCGTTTAATTTAATTCTTTTATGACCGAATGGTAGTTAGCAGACAAAATTATGAAAATATCAAAAAAACTAAATGTGCGTACAAATTTCAGCGCAAATTAAAAGGGTTTGGAAGACATGTAAAGTGAAACCTTTTCATTGGTTAAGTAAACATATAATTAACCATATAGCTCTTACTGTACTTAATTATTGTATCGAAACTAAACATTAAAAATTAAATTGGAAATAAAATAGAAAATTAATTAAGAAGTGTATTTTTTTATCAACACACAAAGGAGGAGCAGCAGATTTTTAACTGATATAATATATTCGTTTGAAATTTTACTAATTTAGTGAATGATTCGTTTGCTTTTACGGTGTTGTTGTTGTTGTTACACACACAACAGTGTATTTATCTGTCGCCTCCGCGCTAAGCAACAGTGGAGATTGTTTCCAACAATGTTGAGGGCTGACGCGCCTCAATTGTTCACATATCACTCCAACTTCGCAGATTATACAGCGGAATGTTTCATCTTACGGTATTCGATACCCAGAAAATGGTTCTGGCTTTCATAAATTGTTCAGAATTTTCAGTAGGCCTATTTAATGAGGAACTTTTATTCATTGGACGTATATACGACGTATTGGTTATTTTATTACTTTTAACAATATACGTTATATAAAAGAAAACTATGTATACTGTACTATATGTACAAAAGTTAAATAATAGATATAGTTACATATTATTTCGTAATTAGTTAGGATTCAAATAACTGTATTCTATAAATTTAATTAAATTGGATTCTGTTATTTTTAATTACCAATGACATATAATTAATTACATTTAGAATGTTCGTTAGTGTTTCTGTATTATTGTAATTTAATTAATGTTTTTGAAATTGAAAAAGGAATTTTATTTATCAAGCAGCAGGGCTTCAAATGATATATATGTAAAGCCCATTCCTATTACGAGTGAATAGGTCTCTTCTCGGCAAGTGCGTCACATCTTAGATCGCATCTTCGCTTACCATCAAACGAGATAGCGGTCAAGTATAGCATCAACTAGAACGATGATTCGTACAGTATATATGCAATGGTTACATATGGCACGAAGAAGTTTAATTCCGTGCCTGTGCTTTAAGTTTGAACAGCGTATATAATACTTTTTAACAGGCTTAAAAATAACTAGTACTTGACCAATAATACGAGCAATCGAATGCATAGCTAAATGAGGGTCAACTTGTTGATGTGTTGCTCAGTATACCACAATCCTTAAGTAATGTTGTCGTAAAAATTTGAAAATGAAAATATGTTACGAATTAGACGCGAGTTCATTGACCTACAATTAAATGAAAACATCTGTGACATAAAATTGGATTTTAAAAGCAACACCAATATAAATTCAAGCTATTTGTTGGATTCGCACAAAAAGCCGACACGTGTTTTATATAAACGATCCAATAATACTTCGTGGAAACTGAGAGCTGATGAAAATTACGTGTCATCAGAAACGCCATCATCCCCGTCGATCGCTCAGTGGAAATTGTCATTTGTTCAATTTACATTTGTTGTACAAACGAACTTTGTACAGAAAATGTAAGCGAATTTTTTCGAGTATTCATATGAAGTCTTCTTTGAAATATTGCGTGAGAACGATTTAAAAAGGGAACTTTTTGTAAAGTATTTCTACTATAATTCTGCGCCAAAAAAATTTTATATTTATATTACTGAAAGCTTGTTAATAAGGACCGAATACATATTTAAGTATTTGCACGTGTATGTTGTAGGTAAATTTTATCTATTTGAAATATATTTTAAAATAGATAAATGGATCCGAAAAATCTATCTAATAAAATATTTACTCTTACGTAAGCTGTCATGTAAGTTATTTTAAAAAGTTTTGGGTGTTTCGTCAATTTCAATGTTTAAAGTGTCGATGTAGTAAACACCATCGTGGTTGCGTGACAGGGAATATTATTAATGGATTCTAAATTGCCTTTAAAGCATACTTCCGCACACACGTTCCGTGTCAATGTTACTTTCGCAAATTGAAAATTTACATTAGCCGATTATTGATGCGGAAAATGATATAGCAAATGATGTGCTCGATTTTACTTTTTCACAAGTAATTCTCATTACGAGTTTCATTCGTTATAAGAGTTTTACGTTTATTATTAATTGTCTCAAAAGATCTAGTTTTCTTTTATTACTCGGCATTAAAAAAAATATTAAGGCTAAAATTAAGTGATCGAATGACAGCATTATAATTTTTGTGCGTAACCTATCATGAGCACCTTTTACTTTTATTTAAATTTTTGTTTTATTATTTTCAGTGCTTGTTCAAAGACAATCGTTCTTAAGGAGTAAACTCAAGCAGTGCGTCGGGAGCAGCACACACTTACTTTATATACCGCGATAGTGATGATGATGATCTGATGTTAATTTTCGAAGGCTCTGATGATCTATAGCTCTAAAGCCTTTGCGTAAAAGAGTAGCACATATAAAAATATATCTTATACATACTTATATATCCTTAAAAAAGCCTTGATTATGAAATGATTCATTTGGATAAAGATTAGTAATAAGATAGAAATAATGCCTTCTGGTTTATCTTTAACTTTTTCAATTTCACAATCGAATCATGCATAGTTGGAAATATGTTTAAGGAAACTTAACACTTGTTCCTTGTTTAATTCTTCCGATTAGATGCAAAAAAGTTAGTAAGGCTCTTCATTCTAAGGTTGGAATGACGAGTAATTCTTTGATGTCCTGTATAAGATAAACTTTAGAAAATGTCTGTCATTCGGTACTCCAGATTCATCGGAATTTAATTGAAAATTTACCCAATTATTTTCAATAACGAGTTAGGTGTTAAAATTGCTTTGGGCTCAATGTCCCGACTTCATTCTGAAGTGTCGCTACACAAAACATCAGAAAGTTTGAAATAAGCAATTAAAATTTGGCGGACTGATTTGATTGAATAAATTCGGAAATCAATTTTCATTCAGCATAACAAAAGACTCTGATAAACAAACTTCGTCAGGCTGATTATTGGATAAACGAAATTGGTTTATGGAAATAAGAGGCTTCTTTAATCATAACTTTCATATGTAAACATTATAGTAAGAAAATGTTATCTACTATTCTAACTATTGTTATATGAATTACTATTCAGTAATTCATATAACAATAGTTAGAATAGTAGATTGGTATTCACCAATAATAGCATTATTAATAGTCAGATCGTTGAGGTTTTATAAATAGCTGAAATCTTTTATAAACATTGGCAAGTATTAGATTCGGCACGGAAAAACTCCTAAAATAACTAATTATTTTTTAGGTACCAATATTTAATAAGTCATTTATGATCGATCCACAGAAGCCATTTAAAGAGACACTCAAGCTCTCCTTTAAATAGACAATTAATCAGAGATAATGGTTTACGAGAAGTAATTTTCGTAAATTATAGTAATAATATTAATGTTTACGGGAATTGTTTAGGGAGGTCGTTCTTTTGCTCGCCAAAGCAAGTCCTCTTTTATAAATGTTGAATGATAATATTTACCTAATAGAACATTTACTGCTTAATCAGTATTTGCACATAAACAGCTTATTAGAATAAATAAATATAGGTATAAAAATTGTTTGATACATACTTCTTTTTTATAAAAGTGGAATAACGTTACATCTGGTTTAACGCTGATGTTGTGCTGTCTCAGTTTTCCTGTTAGTAAATAATTGTTGGTATAAATTTTAAACTTAAATCTTAATCATAAAAAGACTAAAGATTAAAAAAAATAATTTAATCTTTACTTCAAGTTTTATAAATAAAAGGAGTAAAACTAAGCAGATAGTAACATTCAAGTTCAAATGTATTTACTTACTGTACTTTGGTAACCAGACGACGTATTGAGCATCATTTGTTTTTTTTAACAATGAGAAAAGAAATTGAGTACAGTGGCTACTGAATTCAATATTACAATCATGAAAAAAATCTAGGTGAAAGTCGTACCTTATATAGCTTGCATTGAACTTATAATAGCCGAATAGACGTAAATAATCAATGTCGTAATACATTCTTTCACATTTCAGCGTCCTCTTTGTCACTTCAAATGACGATCCATTATACTTAATCGATGAAAAAAGTTCTTGAATCATGGTGATATATGGCAATTGTACACACAACCTCAACGACTTAAATGAAATTACCACATTTGTAAAAATACTTTCAGACACAGCCTTTAATTTTCATTGTGCTGGAGGTAAAAGTAAGACACGAGCGTGAGGGAATTTCATTTGAATGAGTTTTCTTTTACGCTAAGGCATTGATAATTCTCAAGTAAGGTAAGTATTTTCGGAAGGCGAGACGAATTGAAGGTGTTTGGGGTTTGGGTCTCATTAAAATACTTTTTTTAGACGTTGAGATATGTAGCAGCGATTAGCTAAGAGAAAACATAAGTTCAATGGTATAGGTTGTCGTCAAAATTAAATTTACGAAAGAGTATTTGTATTTACGAAATAATTTTAGAACTGTTTTAGGGTGCTCTATACTGCCATTCCCAGCTGAATTTCATAAGTGTTGTACTTTTTGAATAATACATTTTTTTATCGATGACAACATGTCTAAATGCTGATATGGGCACGATGTATAACGCGCCGTCATCACGGAATACATTTTCGGAAAGATTTGAGGTCGATAGGTCTCTTAAACAACCGTCCCCGATACCGTGTTTTTAATACTAGCTCTTCACACATAATAATGTAGATACAAAAAATATTTTTGTAAATAAATTCGGAACGCTTTTATACTGACGCTCCGTTTACATTTCAAATACTGAAAATACTTTGTTCAGGAGTTTAGACCGTCCTGGCAGTGTTACCATTTTGGAATATAAATGAAATCACGTCTGCTACAACGGATGACACATATCAATTTTAATAAATTTTACATATGAAAAAAATTGTCTGAAACTTTAGTTAATTACCAATTGTATTGTAGTTCCAATAAAAAGCTTATGTCTAATAAATCATTATTTACACTCATAGCACTCACCTTTAATACTTCAAAGACATGTAACAACAACAGATTATTCAGAAATATAGAAAACTTCTATAATTGAATTAGTTTTTTATTTTTTTATTTACATTCACCAACAGTTATTACATCCATATAAACAGAAGTTTCACAAACATCTCGTTTTAAACTTAACGTATAACTAAATAAAGGTAACTACAACATGTTATTTAAAAGGACGTGAGGACAGTTACCATACTAAGAACAACATGACAATATTGCATTGACCTCACGCATTTAAGAATGAATATAGGCAACTACTAGGAACAAAAAAAAGTCGTTAGCCCTGGAGGCAACCGAGTATGTTGCTTACTTTTTTTTTTTTAATTTAGGTACATTGTCCGAAAAAATATCGACATTTAAGGATATCTGATTGTGCAATTTGTTCATACGTGCAACGGGGGAATTCGACCCAAGTACTGTTTTGCGGAATGTTGGATAAAAAGGAGGTTTAGGGTGACGCAGATTTCTCACAGAAACTCTAAGATTTATTATATAAGTTAATTGTGGACAATCTATCATATTATGCAAAACTTTATAAGAGAAAATAATATCTAAATATTTTCAATCGTGTAATCAAGTCTTTCCTTATAAGAAGTTATTCTTTTAGTGATGCCCGCTGTGTGAGATATATGCCACCAAAATCAGCATATGAATAGCGTAATGAGGTCTCCAAATAACATCACCATACTCAAGAAGGCTTCTTACGAAACTGTTAAATAAAAGTATTTTTGTCTTTGATTGACGACAAATTTTACCATTCCTTATGATGAAACCCAATATTCGTGAAGCTTTCCCAACGATATGATCTATGTGAGGTATAAGTGTAAGCTTTTTATCAAAAAATACCCCTAAATCTCTTACAATGTCAGTTTCTGTAAGCAAAGCCCCATTCAGAGTCTACGAAGAATCAAAATTCTGGGGTTTCCTATTAAAAATAAAACTACATTATGCAATATCAAGTATCAATTCATTAGATTCACACCATGCACTTAAATTATTCAGATCTTTTTGCATCACCCTTATATCAGCATCATAATTAATGGGCATAAGCAGTTTTAAATCATCAGCGTTGATAAAAGATCTTGCAGTTTTGAGACAAAGGGGAATGCCATTTATAAATATGTTAAATAGCACGTGCCCAAAATGGGAACCCTGTGGAATTCCCGAGGAAATCTCGTGAGTATCGGAATCAAAACGTAGAAGTTACGACATTCCAGATATGAGTCAATCCATTGTAGCATTAGATGGCTAAAACCATACAACTCCAACTTTGACAACAAGATTTTTTGAGGAACCTAATCAAATGCATATTATGCAAAACTTTATTAAGGAAAATAATATGAATGAACCTTATTAACTCTGTAGTCAGTAAATATTACATCATTTTGTTTATTACGGTCTACAGAATCAATGAGACACTCTTAATAAACTACTAAATAAGTTGATGCAGACCTATTCACTAGCAATGTCATACTAATGGTCTGTCAAATATTTTTTGAAATATTATTGAGTGGCCGAATTGATAATCTTTATGTTCTCTTTAGATCTCTCCTGCTCTTTAAGTACATCATCATCATAACAGCGTCTTTCAGTTCCTGCACATCATCTCGCAAAGATATAACTTCCTTATTGAAGCTTTCCTTCAAAGAATCGTGAAATTGTTCCAGCAACAGGTTCTTCTGACTATTTACAAATTCCTCCACTATTGACCTAACTTCGGAAGAAGTTACTGTATCATTATGGATTGAAACACGTCCTGTGATATTCGGAGAGCCAACAGCCTGTCTTTTGGTAGCTTGCGGCTGATTGATTTTAAATTATCTTTAGGATTCTCCATGGTAGGTGTCTGTGGAGGTGTATGTTTAAGAGGCATCTCAGATAAATTTTAAATTATTTTCCCCTCCAGTTCTCTCACCGCACTGGTAAAAAAGCATGTGTGCAATTCAGGCGTGGTAGAAGTGAAACCTTCAAAAATTTTTGTTTTAAGATAATGAGACTAATGTTAAAATTCAGGAAGAGGATAAGGTTTTAGTAACGATCATAGTGATACAAAGTTTGATGGTTATTTTACATTTTATTGGTATATATTACATAGATTTTTTAGACTCAGAGCTTACACTATCGATAAATGATACAAGAGGCTTATGGTAACTAAAGTACATACCACGAACATAAGAGACACTGAATAATGCTTCCTTTCTCATTTTCTCCTACGTTAAATCTTATGAATTTATGTGTCTGCCTCTTTTTACTGTCGCGTTTTCGTTTCATCGACTTTCAAATCACAACTAAAGAAATTTTCACTTAAAAAAAAAGAAAGAAAAATGCAACAAAACATTATTTTGCTTGGGTTTGATCTGCGGGCTTTCACGAAACGTATTGTGCCAGTCCGTATGCGCTCTAAATACACCAGCGACACTTATTACAATAAAACAAAATTTTAGTATCAATTCTAAATTGATAGTGTGATTTTTGGCAAAGACGCACAATTTTAATATTGAAGAAAAAGTAATTCCTACTACCCTAACACTTCACAGTTTTAAGTCCTATTTTATATGATTAATAATATATTATTTATTATAAATATATTATTATGATAAATATTTTATTTATTATAAATATTATATATATTATTTGATTTATGAGCATTAAATTGATATAGCTAGGTAAATGATCACCCATCCAAAAAGTTGTTGGACCTCCGCAATCATAGACCCAACGCATTAACCGCTGCGCCATGAACACTTCAACAGCAATGTAATTAAAATCACAGCGTGCAGTACACGTACTTTGCCTGCAAATATAACTATTATTACAAGTTTTTATTTAGTTTTACCTGTTTCGATGTACGTCTGTTAACAAATCTTGAAATTTAAATTTTACCCACTTTCCTGACTTAGCTGAAATTTTGCATGTATATCGAAATCAAATTATGTACAATACAATAAATTATAGATCGGATTTGAGAATGGAGCCGGAAGGCTTTCAAGAAAGCTTTGTAATAAAACTACGTATTTGACTACGATTTAACCTACGATTTTGGGCTTGTGTGAAACGTCTTGACAAAATGTCTAATCCAATATGATATTTAGCATCTGATGATGGAGCTAGATGGTGGCTATGAGAGAGAACTGTAATAAAACAATTCAACCCTTGCAAACTAGACGAGTTTGTGGTTGCGTGATTAGATGACTAACAAGGTATTTATTTTTTTTGTACTAATAAAAGTAAGTTTTATTTATTTTCGTGAATATTGTTGAAGTGGCAGGTTAATTTGTATGTTATGTTTTAATAATTATGTATTTACTGTTAAAAAGTGCCTAAAACGCGAATTGAGAAGCTCGATCATAAGTCTCCTTATCTATGTAATTTACACAGTGTAATTTAAGTTAATAAACATTCGCAAAAGGGTTGCCATCGGATAGGTAGTATCTAAAGAAAACGCAAGCTTGTGTTTGCACAAAATGAGTTTCAAAATTTCTTACTCGCATACTGTAACGTCAAATAAACAAAAAATATACAGTCTGGATTGAAACATAATACTGTTACGAGAGATTGCCAAACAGGATTACAGAAGCGTGACTAGGAAGGCGCAAATCTAATTGAGAGTATTCGCTTGCCAATGGACCGATATCTGCGTTCAATCAAACTTTTTCTAAAGATTTTGCTTTACCAATTCGAATATGGGAATAATAATTATATTAGTTCACCCTAAAATTTTATTATATTATTATATACAAGCTGGTTAACCATCCAAATCACAAATATCAATACATTTCAAGATTCTGTTAGGATATTTTGAGATTTTTTATCTTTAAAAAAAAATCGAAACCAGGCCTGTTTTGAATTTTGTGAGATTTCAAAATAAATTCCACAATATAAGCGGAACTTACTAATTATACGACGCTCGATGTCTGAAAGTTTGTACAGGTTCCGAAATGGCTCAGCGAATTTGAATGAAAATCAAAACATCAAAGTTTTCATTAAATTTTCGCGTTTTCATCAATCAAATTCCGATTCCCTTTAAAATGATTTTATTCAACTTTCTATTTAATTTATTTTATTATAAAGTTCGTATAATTAGTCTCATGTTCAAACAAATCGACTTATCCATAGAACAGAGTTCGATGTGATCATGTGATCATGACTAGTTTTTTAGCTAAATGAGACCCTTATCTCATTTAGCTAAAAAAACTAGTTTTTGCGTCATGATCACATCAAACTCTGTTCTATGGATAAGTCGAAATGTTAGTTACTTCAAGAACATCTTGTTTGTATCATTAAGAAAGATTTTGGATTAAAACCATGTTATTAGCTAATTAAAATCAGAAAAATGGCTGCTAGATGATTTCTTAATATGAGCATTCATATGCTAAATTATCAATTTGTAACATTCTTAAGTATTTGTTATAATATTTTTGACTACCAAAACAATTTGATCGCATCCACGGAAGCATGTTTGTTTTGTATCAAATTTGTTCAAATATGGACCTCCACAATAGCGATGTAAATGGCCTCCGTTTGCCGTTTGGGGTTGTTTCAGATCGCTTTACCATTCGACTCATTGAATTCAATTGAGCGAAGTGCAATTTCCAAACTGCCATTCTATATAATATAATATGAAGCTGTGTACGTAGGATAACTACCTACGATAATTGATTTAAAGGTTGTTGTATTAAGATTAGTATTCCTGGATGTCTGTAATTATATTGATTTCGTGAGTAAGTTAAAAAATAACTTTTTGAATTATAAAATTTGTGTAAAGGTCTTGTATTTAAAATATTCCACCAATTTCATATTACTTTAACCTGATTAAAACTCACTATTGAAATAAAGATGTTGGTTTTTGGGAAGAAAGATGTAGCGTCAGTGGGAAAAGAAGTAGTGCATATGTGTGCTCTAGAGTCAAATTCAGATCTGTCGCTACTTTTTTTTACAAGTTTATTTTGTTATTGTTTGTTTTTATCTAATAGTTTCTATAATTCGCCAATGCAAAATAAAGTCGAATATTAAATAAAAGTAAGCATCCTCAAATACGATAATAAATAAACTTAGTGATAAAATTCTCTCCTATATTAAAAGATTTAATCAAGTGAACTTAAAAATGTTAATTTACATATCTTTGAAACATCATCACGAAATCAAGAAAGAAGCGGTGGCCGATTTTTTTTCATTAATTTCCGACAGTTTAAAAATAGAACCAATAATGTTATTCCTATCGTGTCAGTATTATCAAAAAGGAAAATCTACTAGGCTACATAAATTAAGTTTATAAACAGTTAGATTAAACAATGTTGACTAAACATTCTACAAGGCACGATAAGATTGTCTACGTGTTTTTGATGTGTAGAGTGTTGTAGGTATTTAAAGTTTGAAATAAATTGGGGTAATGTGACATTTTTGGATAGTTGTGCGATTGACTGTCGACGACCGTTTAGTGCAGCGGTAGCGCTCGTGCCTTTCGCACCGACGGTCTTGGGTTTGAGTACCGGAAGGTGTAGATGTTTTTATGACGAATACCTTTGTACCTGAGTTATTGATATTTACATATATTTCTATGAATAATATATGTTAATATGTGTTTGTGTGTCTATCTGTTACCCTAGTATCCATAACACAAGCCTTACAGTATTTACTTTGGGCTAGGCTAATTGTTATGAAAGTAAGAAATAGTGTTATAAATATAATTGTACATCCGCATCTCTACAGTTACTCTTGCCAAACTTTGTAATATAGTCTGACCGCAACCGCTATACTGCGCCTTAGGTATGCGAGCGGCGAGACGGGGGGGAGAAACAGTTGCTCCGTTTTGTCATCCTGCCGTCATCGCTCACGGCGGTAACTAGCTTTCTCACCCCTACCTCCCCGCAGATACCTCAGGCGCGGTACAGCGGTTGCGGTCAGACTATAGTATAAGAATCCTTACTAATATTATAAATCGGAAAGTGAGTTTGTTTGTTTGTTTGTTTGTTCCGCTTTCACGCCGTAACTACTGAACCGATTGCTTTGAAATTTTGCAGACGTAAAGATAAAAGTCCGGATTAAATAAAAGGGTACTTTTTATCCTGGAAAAAATTGATATTCCCGAGGAAAAACAAAAATATTGTTTGCTTGATGGATGGATTGTAGATGGCGCTGTGTGTCGTTTAAAACAAGGTAAAATATTGCAAACGAATATAAACATGTAAATTTAGAAGCTAAATGATACGATAATGAATCCCCGAAAATGAGGAATTCCAGAGGGATGACATACAATTTGTTTTATCGTCTAAATTGTTTTTTTTACATCTACTTATCCTGAAATCACTAAAGTCAACGAATTACTAATTGGTATAAGTATTAGTTACGTTATTTAGTTCTTGAGGGTGTTTTTTAAAACATGGTAACGATGTGTTTTTTAAAATACACAAGAAGTGGAATGATAGCTTACGCTATTTAGTTCTTGAGGTATGCGATAGATGGCGCTGGGTGTTTTTTAAAACATGGTAACGATGTGTTTTTTAAAATACGTAAGAAGTGGAATGATTGCTTCCGCTATTTAGTTCTAGAGGTATGCGAAAGATGGCGCTGGGTGTTTTTTAAAACGTGGTAACGAAGTGTTTTTTTAAGATACGTAAGAAGTGGAATGAATTATATGAATTTTGTATCCAGCGTTACATCGCGCTTCTTAGATTTTTCCGTGAGAATGAGAAGTTTTCTTATAGTTGTGCTTTATACCGCAATATAACCGAATTCCACGCGGGCGAAGCCGCGGGCGGAAAGCTAGTATATAAATAAATAAATTAAAAAAAAATATTTGAAAACATCACATACATTTTTCTGCACCCAAGTTAAGTAGCTTAAGCAATTGTGTTATGGAATTAAGAAACAAAGACGGTACCACAATACCCAGACCCGAGCCAATATAGAAAAGTTTGTTTAATACATTGACCCGGCCGGTGATCGAACCGTGGACTTTGAAGTGACAGTATCATGAAAACCGGTGTGCGAGCCACTCGACCACGGAGGTTGTATCTATATAACTAACAAATTAATCACTATATGTAGGTAAAGAAGGTTCGTATATTACTAAAAGGCGGCTGAACTGTCATTTGGCCTATTGTTTTTATGAAACGTTTTAGCAAAGTCTATT
The DNA here is from genome assembly GCA_927399485.1 of Calamotropha paludella. NCBI lineage: Eukaryota > Metazoa > Arthropoda > Insecta > Lepidoptera > Crambidae > Calamotropha > Calamotropha paludella. The sequence continues at coordinate 10,297,987 of OV656815.1, read as the reverse complement.
TGGTTAATAAAATGGTGAAAACTGACTGAATTTTGTGGGATTTTTGTATCAGCTCCATCCAGATTATAAGTCTACTTGTATAACGTCTGTCTTGTCAAGTATATAGTTTTCTTATATTATCAAGTATGTGGCTTTTCCTCCATACATCAATTATTTTTTATCAATTCGAAATGAAAAAAAACCCTTTTAGTGATAACCTCAAACAAATTTCGATATTTATTTTCCGCTTTCCTTGAGCAAACAGCATCTTATCCTATTTTCCCAGAAGTGATGACACTTTACTCAAGAAGTTGTATTTATATGAAACGGTTACATTCTTGCTTACGGGCACGAGTTGGCGTTTGTTGACCTGGAACTAAGAACACAGGCCTAAACAAACGTTCTCTTCTTGGATTTGCTAACTTCCATCTGAAATGTAAAGACCAGATGTTTTCTTGCTATTGTATAACTACTATGCTGCTTTATATTGTGACTCCCCTAAAGAAATAATACCATTACCTTCCAATTCTAAAATAATAACGGTAGAAACAGGGTTGTCACTTACCTACCAATTTGCTTTGGGTCTTTTGGGTAATGGAGATATTAGGAGAATGATAAATTATTATAAGAGAAAAATACTAGAAAAAATCGACTCGGATCACAAGTGAATTCTTAGGCGGGAATAATTCACTTGTGACCCGAGTCGATTTCTTCTAGTCTTTTTCTATTATAATAATTTATATTATAAGATCTCATTGAAAAATGCATAAAACATATAAAATTTATAAAAGAATGATAAATGTTTTAAATATTTTTTTATGGGGAAAATCAATCTCCCTACTCTAATATCTAGTCCCAAAGGGTGTACATAGCTTGTCATATGATAATAAATAAAATGAATAAAATACAAATACACATAATATCCCTCGACAGCAAATAGGTATTTCTGCATAGTTTAAAAAATGAGTTGAAATTGTTCTTCTCAAGTGAGATTGGAGCTTACTTCTTTCTGGTTAAACGGGTCAGATAATGCTTAAAATAAACAAAAATCTTATTACATTCGAGGTTTTCTTGACGTATAAGCTGAATCGCTATTTTTGGATCAATTGGCTGTCGTTTCCTTTTATTCCAAAACCAGTTGATTTAAGCTGGGGCTTGATATGTTGTTTTAACTTTACCTTACTGTATTGGCTGTACACGATATATATGTCGTGAAAGTTCGACTACCAAAATATTTATATGGGGACTCGGCCGGTCCGATCTTTTTAAGTAATGTTATGTAGTATTTAAATAATGTTAATATTTGTTTCAAATATGTAACTTATAAGGAAAGCAATGCATAAACCTGAGCCATATATCACTTATTTTACGCTACTATTTTTGTTTGAGTACATTTTCTAAGTTGTCTTAATTAATAAATCAATTTCGAATGTCTATGTATCATTTGACAACCCTACTTAAGTGCGTTACGCTAGGTATCTTATGTAAAAAAGCTACCTAAAATAAAAACCATTTTAAGTCCATTATGGAAGCAATTTTTTTTGAACTCTCTATTAAGTTCTTTGAAGGTAAAACAGTCCACTTTACCGAGTCCTCACCTTAAGATCGCACTTGAGGTTGTTTTTGAACGTCTTTTCCAATAATAATGAGAGATTTTAGTATTCCACAAGGGTTTTATAACAAGGTGCTAAAACCCAATAAACGACGTCAGAAAACACGCTTGTGTACAATTATATTGTCAGTTCAGCTTTTGACATCTTTTACGTTTATTTGGAATTAATTTTCAAATTAGACCTTTTCACTTTGATTATATGAGAAAATGTAATTACAGACTCTATCCAAAGAGAACAAGGATCTTTAAATATGTTCCCTCGTATGTCATTTGTAATACTAAAACAGCAGATTTGTTATTTTCAAATGTATTCAGTGTATCCAGTCTGTATTGTTTATCTGACCAATTTACAGGAATATATATTTAGTAGACATGCTTGATATAATTTGTTATAAATTGTCGCGAAACGCCTTGCCGGGATGTTGTTACCTACCAGTAATTTAATAATTTATTACTTGCAATGTTCTATTTTTAGAAAACTATTTTCATTTTTAGATTTCTTTTCATTAATTTCCTTGACTGTGGTTAAAATAAAACATTTTTATCATATACTTATGCTTACTACGATACAACCGATAACACGTTCTGACACATGTCTTAAGACCATTAATCGTAGCCCACAAAGGGATTGCTTCATTACGCAATACTATACGCGCTCGCATCGTAGTAACTCAGAGTACAGAGTATTTATACAGCAATAAGTGTCGGGATAAACCATAGAGTTAAAACGAACGAAAACACTAGGACAATAAAAAAAAACATTGATCAATTTAATTCTGTTGAATTAAATAACGGATGCGGTTTAATTATTTCATTAAGTTATAAATAGTAACTAAACACTTGCTAATACATGGTCGCTCACTTTTTGTCACAGAGCATAGATGATTAAATAAAACGGTCAAGCGTGAGCGGGTGTTTAAGAATACATAAATAACCAGGACAAAATGACCAGGCAAAGAAATGCTTATGTTCATTACAACAATGGCTTTCGATGCTTTTAGGGCTGCCTTACTGCCGTTATGCATTAGCAATGTTTGCTATGTAGACATAGCGTTAAGGGTGAACGATCCGATACTCAGACACGGGATCATGTTGTATCTGGTGCCTTAAAATCGTACCACAAAATAATTTGACATGTAATTTATTATAAATGAATATTTGATCTTTAAACAGAAATATAATTATAAGATTATTTTTATATCTTTTTGGACTAACATAGTTCGTTAGCATATAATTACTAACAAATATGGACATTGATTCTGAAATAGTTTAAATTAATAAAAATATTTTATTGAATTTAAACTATTTATCATGACTCAAGGCCAGGAACATTACTTCACCGTTCTGATAACATAAAGTGAATGCAGTTCTGGTAAGGACATATACTTATAGGATAAACTTCGACTTTATCGAATTATCATGTGGATAATATTTGAGAGAATTAATAACAATATCTTAAATTTACAGTTTAATCGTATAACAAAAATATTACAATTACATTTGAAATGAAATTATAATGCAGATTGTAAAAATATCTTTCTGCACTCCTTCTCAATATAAACTTTAATTGTGTCAATTTTAACATACCTACGTCTGCGTAATTTTCTTAAAAATGGGTGTAATTTTTTTTTCTATCTGATGGCTCGGAGAAATTGTTAATTTTAAATCTTTTGCTTAACGTGTTAGCTTTATGTCGTTAAAATAATGAATTTGAATACCTAATAGCGCTCAAGTAATTTTATTATGCATGCAGCAAGACCCAAATAACAACTTCAAAAACCCATTTCATAATGGTCTGTTATTCGCCTTATTTAGATAAAAATCAAGTATTTATTTAAAAAATGTATGAAAAAGACATAAGTAAAAAGCTACGAAAGATTTCGGAAAATACATGGGTGTGATTCGGATAGCCCTAGTGATGCTGAACTTCTGGACTCCCGCCCGAAACTATTCTTGGAACATTCTGTATGTATATCCATCTTTTATCCAGTATTTGTTAATTACTGTAAGTGGTGTTCCCCTTAATACTAATTAATTATAAATAAATAAAAATTGCCTTATAATGATTACTTCGGGTTAAGCTAATTAGGCTAATAAGTATGAGTGTAACAAAAAATATATATATATTATTATTATTGTCATTATAGCTCTATGGATGGGACCGATAACCACCGTTCGCACTGTAGTTAATCTTCTTAATGAATTTTCATAGACAATCGCAGGTCGCTTGCTGCCCGCTTGCTGGTGACGTCAATGTATTGTAGCTGAACAATGCACCAAAATGTATTCAGAGCAATTAATCGTTTGGCTTTTGCAGATGCCTAAATATTAATGACATAAAATCAGATTTCTTGAAAATTAAGTGAAAAATTAAAATTTTTATTACTAGTATATTTTTTTATTTAAGCATGTTACTGTTATATTTGTTATAAATATAGGTGAGGATCATATTTTCCAATAAAACTGCTTCAAAATAAAAATAACTCGACCTATTACTGTAGGCAAACTTATTTCATATGAAAAAAGAACGCAATTTGACAAATTTGTTCACACATCGTATGTATTGTTTTATGGAGAAAGGTAATACTGATAGATACTCCATCGTTGTACTGCAAAAATCTATGTAGATTCTATTTGAAAATATACCATAGATTTTTTTACAAGTTTTTATTTACTTTCATTTGTTCCGGTGTTTGTAATAAAATCTTGCAAGTTAAATTTTACCCACTTTCCGTTTTCCGATTGAGCTGAAATTATGCATGCATATGTTTATTGTGTAACAATACAATATAATGATGACATGGAGCTGAATATATGAAATTTCTCAATATTATGCGTATTTTCCGAGCGCATTTTCTTTCCTTATTTCAGTCACCTAAATATTATGAGTATTAGATAATAAAGTTGTATGAACGTGGGAAACAAGTTAAATGAACGAGAATTTCAAGGAATTGGCGTATTGGTTTTTTGCCTACATACAATTTAATGCATTTTTGAGGTGAAAACGTCTTATAAATCGATGAATGTTGGCTGCATGCACAAAAAAGCATGACTCGTTGTCACGTTCCGTCTGAGCCGAGCGTGCAAGCGAGAACGCGAATCAGGCAATAGAGAGGCACGATCGGCCTAAGCGTTCTTTGTATACTGTTTGTAAAGTGAAGTGAAAAGTTAATGTGATGTTCATTGTTTATTACAACAACAATTGCGGCAAGAAAGGTAAATAATTCTTGCATTTTGAGAATTTGATCAGCGATATAAACTTATATATTTGTTTTTGATTATAAAAAAAGGAGCATAGGTCGGTGAGTGGTACAATTTCGACTAAAACGTTATTATGACTCATACAAACGTTATCACGTAAAATTATCGTTCGTAAACCGACTTTATACACAACCAATTTTTTTATACATGTTTTTTTTTATTTTTGAGTCACCTAGATTGTCAATTAAAATGATGAAAACCTCATTGTCAACTGTGTTTATGTTACTGAATATGAAAGTTTAAAACAATATAAGATTATGAATGTTAAAAGCGACATGTTTCTAAAATACTAAATGAACATTAAATTTTAGGCTTCACTTCATATATACCACGGAAATTTCTATAAATATTCCTGTGTTGCAAAGAATCTAAATAGAATAATACAGAAAGACAAAATTCAAAACACTTCGCGAGACGACTCGATAATAAGAAGCGTTCGATTAGAAAATATCCGATATAAATTCTAAGCTGGAATCTTTTATACTACTTGGGAGCAATTTATTTGGGGGTAATCGCGATTTCCCTTTTGGAAGGAACAAGCCGATCTTGACGTTTACGTACTACAATTTGACGTTTCGTTTGCTTCGAAAATGCTGTCGGGCTCCAAGCTTTATATCCTGGATTATGGGAACGATCGGAGAATTTATGATTGATTACAGATGAAGTAAATAAAGCTTAGTTCACTTATTCAAAGAAAATCTTTCAATTTTGAGATGAAGTAATAGGGGTTAAAGTATGAAATTGCCGTTTTATTGCAATAGGTTCTTTGAATTGACATAGAATCTTCATGGTTTGAGGTTTTCGAATGAAACTTTTTTTAAATGGTTTCTATGATGTTCTTTTTTTAAAAAATGTAAAACATTTGAATATCGACTTTCAATTGTTTTTGTTATTCAATTTAGACAAGAAAGATGGATACTGCGAAAATTCGAGTTATTTTTGAATACGAGTTCCGACGCGGAACTAACGCGGCAGAAACAGCCCGCAATATCAATGCTGCGTTTGGAGAGGGGTCTACTAATGAACGCACCGTGCGATTTTGGTTTAAACGCTTTCGTGATGGAAATTTCGACTTAAAGAACGAGCCACGAGGAAGACCGCCCACACAGGTAAATAACGATGAATTAAGAGAGATAGTGGAAGCCGATCCTAGTCAAAGTACCCAGGAATTAGCGGCATGGTTTAACGTTACCTTACCCACAATATTGACTCACTTGCGTCAAATCAATAAAATAAAAAAATACGAAAAATGGGTGCCTCATGATTTGACTGATCTGCAGAAAGAAACGCGTGTTGAAACTTGTGTTGCCTTGTTGAACCGGTACAGAAATGAAGGAATATTGGATCGAATTGTAACATGTGATGAAAAGTGGATTCTTTATGATAACCGGAAAAGAAAAATGCAATGGCTGACCCCAGGTCAAATGCCACAACAGTGTCCTAAAGCAAAACTTACCAATAAAAAGGTAATGGTAACTGTTTGGTGGTCTCAGCATGGTGTTATTCACTATAGTTTTCTCCGATCTGGTCAAGCAATAACGGCAGATGTCTATTGTGCCGAACTCCGAACCATGTTGACAAAACTAGCAGTAAAACAGCCCCGACTCATGAATCGATCTTCACCATTATTGCTCCACGACAACGCGAGACCTCACACAGCACGAGAAACCATTTTGACCCTTCAGGAACTGCAGTTAGAAACCATTCGTCATCCTCCGTATTCACCAGACCTTGCTCCAACGGACTACCATTTTTTTCGTGATTTGGACAATTATCTACGTGACAAGAAGTTTTCTTCCCAGGAGGCAGTACAAAATGCTTTCACACAGTTTGTGCAGTCTAGATCGTCGGAATTCTATCGCAAAGGCATTAATGACCTTCCCATTAGATGGCAGCAATGTATAGATAATAATGGCAACTATTTTGATTAAATAAATTTGTTAAAAATTTAAAAAATAAACAATATAGATTTTCAGTACAAATCGGCAATTTCATACTTTAACCCCTAATATTAATAAACATATTTTCACTAGGTGCAGTTACGTCGTAAAATGTTTACTCGTTCTATATTACTAATCGTAAGAAAAGAATGCAATCATCCACTGTTAAACTAATAAGTATATTTTCAACAACTTATGCGCTTTTTAAATAATTTTCCGTCACAATGAATGTTTGATTAAAGCTAAAGGTTTTACTGAATTTTGTAAGAAAACTAAGTTGTCACTATTACTATGAGTTTGTGTCTTTTCAGAATTTATATGCTATAGCAATATTAAAGACCTGACAGGAAAGAAAGGCAGGCATATTGATTACTTAATGCAGTTAATTATTTACCACAATAAGAGAGTTTGAAGTTACCCTTTTATTGATTGATTTATTAAAGCTGGTAACTTACTAAAGTGGATAGCCTTGGGTGGGTTTTATTTAATTATAAACACAAATTAAACTAATTGTGAAAACTAATATAACAGTAAGAATATTAAGTATCGGTAACTAATTCAATATAAAGGATTTCTCCCTTATCTTTATTTATAAATTAACTATTCAGTCTATGTACATATATATAAGCACTGATAAAATGTAATAAAATAAAAGTCTACACTACACCATATGTATTGTTTTACTGTTATGTAAAAAATTGAAGTATCGTAGTCGAGCAACAATGTTATTTGGTCTGGAAGAATCAAAGGCTTAACCGGTATGGTAGGTAGGTGTAGTATGTGACGATGCGGTGTTTGATATATGTTGCGTCTTACGCGAAATTTTCTTTTATATTTTTTTGATGCGATTTAGATGTTTTATTGAAAGACATTTTAAACAAATCGACTTGTTTCAGGTGTCACACGGGTCCTGTACCTGTAACTTTCGCTATCGTGATGGCTTTATTAAATGATAAGTTAAATTTCCTTAATAAAAACCAATGAGGAAATTGAACGTGTCTTTTGTATACAAAGAAAAAATTACATAAAATTCTAGCAATTGTAATTAAATTAAAAAAAAAATTATTAAGGGTAAATTCTGCAACCAATGTTATGTAAGGTAACAACTAAGCATAAGATTTTTGGGAATTTAAACTAACTAGCTTGAACGTTCTGTTAAAAATTTAAATTTATATTGCGGAACCTTGACTTGTAATCAATTTTATAATTTTATATTTTTTTAAAGTAAAAGATAAATTGTTTTAATAGAAAAATACTGGAAAAAATCGCCTCGGCTCACAAGTGAATTCTTTGGTGGGCTTTTTTTCTATTAAAATAATTTATCTTATACCAAAGTATTTAAAAAAATATAGAAAACTGTAAAACTAAATGGCTGTTTCATTTTAATCAATTGCCCAAACATTTCTAAAAATATTTCTTTCGAATATGAGAGGATGTCCCTATCATTGATGAGAAAACGCTGGCCTACAGCGTAAAATTAAAAAAGTATCTACTGGAAAATTTCGACGGGTGTTCTCAAGGCTCGGTAGCTCAATTACGGTAGCATTGGACAGGACTTCCAAAGGTTGCGGGCTCGTTTCCCGCCTGAGAATTTTTATTCTTTTTAATATTATTATTTTTTTTTATTTATTTTTTTGTTATTGTTGCAGAGAATCTTGTTGTATCTTTAGTAATCTAAACATGCGTCACCAAACTTAACCATAATATGTGGGGACTTTTAAATAAGTCAATTAGTTAATACTGTTGTTTGTCTGCTAAAGCTAATTGAATAAACTGTATTGTATACACTGTTACTTATAAAAGTGTTTTTGTGTAAATATAGTTGTGTGTTTCCATAATAATAAATAAATAGGGGGATTCGAACTAATAGACAATAAAGTGTAGTCTGTAGTAGCACGAAGCGACGAGCGATTGTGGGAATGTTTCCAGCGGGTGTATCGTAACTTAACCCGTTAAGTGTCGGCGCCAGAAACATTTGTACCCAGGGCTGCCATACTACTGTTTATCCATCGATTTATTCAAAGCCCTATTACAAAGAGTATTGCTCTTATGTGGGTTTATCATTATATGCATATCTTAGCCATGTTCTCAGGATAAATTCGGATATTCGAGGCTTTTGATAAATGGGTCGTTCTTCTTTTTTACCGACTTATTATGGTATCTCGTTGGAGTATTGATATTTACGGTTTTTTAATTCGGTTCGAATTAACGTGCATATTTTTATTATCTATTAATATTATGTAATTTTTCATTTTCTCCAACCAACATATTTTTTTCGTTTGTTTTCCGTAGAATGCCGTGACAGAGTGGTAAACCGAAATGTGGTCTCCACGGAAAAAGGTCACTCTGTCACATATTTTCTTTAAAAACCCACATTAAAAAAGAAATAATATTTGCCGCAAAGGAAACTTTAATTAGTAGTAACGACAACACAGATGCAATTTCTTTTAAATTCCACACAGAAACCACAATTATGGATAGTTCAAAAACCAAAAAAACAGAAAAAAGTCGTTTCACGGACGGTGAAAAAGAAGAACGACCCAAATATGATAATAATGAATTTTAGACAACTCACACTGATTATTTACTCCCAAAGCTAAGTGTATTTATGGTTACTTATAATAATGTGTAGGCAAAATCAAAGTAGTAAACTTTGATTTTGCCTAGAAAAGACAAAGTTATATAAAATTGTTTATATGAGTCACCAACAACGACGAAACTCCTTTGAAACCTAATGAACTGTAAATTTGAGTTTTATTCACAATTTTTTATTAATTATATTTTTTTGGTTATTTACGCATTTAATTGCTAAGGTGGTCTATGAAAAGTCTTTTTTTAAATGTTTTTTTACATTTATTGTCATTTTATAAATCCCACACGAACATTCTATCATTATTAGATGTTAAGTAATTTTTATGGCTAACAGGTACAATCTTTATTTTTTTGAGATTAAAATAACTTTTAAACTATTTGAACTCCATAACTATTTTAATAATAAAAACAAGTAAAAGTAGTTATTATTACTTTAGCTCGCAGCTCGCATTCTGTTTGCATTGTCTAGATAATATTAACACAGTTTGCCAAAACGACTTGAAATTACCATTATAGAAGCAGGGCCATTAAGTGTACTATAAATAAATGTTATTACAGCATGCTATTAAGGTTACAAGTAAACAGAATTAATTTCAAAAGGTGCACTTTCCATAATTGCGAACAAACACGTTTCTCCTCGTATTTCGGGCGACGTAAACGTACAACGTACGATAAATCGTGTTGACTCTAATTTCAATCTGGTGTGATACGTATTTGAATGAGGTTCGTTTAGGATGGGACGAGTTTATACACGTGATGACGACGTCACAGTGTGTAGGAATAGGTACAAATGAGAAACATTACCATAATGTGGAAACTAACTTACATACTTGATGTCATCTGTAATAACTACTTTTTTCGTCCTTAAATATTGATTCTGTATTTTTGTAAATTATTGCTTTCAAAAATTGAGAACAATTTTTGAACAGCTCACAAAAAATTATATAAATAATTACTTCACCGAAATGAAATATTATATCTCATTATTATTTTTTTCATTTGTATTTTTAAATACAGATACAGGAAAATAAATTGTTAGAATTAACGAGATATCAAGTCAATTTAAAATGCTATTCCAATTTTTTCATTTTGTTAAGTTAAACCTTAACATTTATTAAGGGTCAGGCAATACCCTCGCTAAAGGTATAATCCGTTAGAAATAATGTATAATAAAATGAAGAGTGACTTAGTGAAGAGCTTGCTCCCAGAAAAGCAGCCGTACTGATCGGCGAGAAATTTATTGATATATTTATTTTAAAAGTAATAAATAATTTTGCGAATGATCTAGTTTATTTTAGTTTAATTTAACAATCTGTGCTTGCTAAATTTGGATTAGTATTTAATGTAGAACCTATTTCCGCGGCAACCCATTAAGACTGGCATTCTAGAGCATAAATAAAATTAACAAATAAATAATCAAACCAATTATGGCCCAAACTGAGGAGAACTTGTTATATAAATAACAAATAACGGATATAATATAATGTTACCGGTACCGTTCATCTAATGAAATTTTATGTATGAAATAAGTGTACAAAATGTTTTTTTTCACACTTTACATAAGCAAACTGTACAATAACGAATGTCAAGCTGAAATTCGAAATACTGTTCACTTTAGGTAGCTACCAAAATGTTAACTTTAATGTATAGTTTACCGAGTTTACGTCACTATTTATAATTTTTTATTAATATACTTTAACTCGCATGTTCTATTATTTGTTTATTCTTCTGCCGAAGCTAAAGTTAGATTAAGAGAGGTTCCTAATATTATTATTAATATTTGAATCTATAAGTTGGTGAGGAGCCAAGAATTATTACTCAAAGATTAAAAAAAGGAAGCCTACAATTTGGCAAAGCGTGAGAAGTGCTAATTGAGAAAGACTTAACTACTGTTGGTCGCAATGGCTCGGAATGATAATAGGGCAGTTGCAGTTACTATAAGCGATATTAAACTAGCTCCATTTGTGCTGAAATGTATTGTTTATCTGACCAATTTACAGGAATATATATTTAGTAGACATGCTTGATATAATTTGTTATAAATTGTCGCGAAACGCCTTGCCGGGATGTTGTTACCTACCAGTAATTTAATAATTTATTACTTGCAATGTTCTATTTTTAGAAAACTATTTTCATTTTTAGATTTCTTTTCATTAATTTCCTTGACTGTGGTTAAAATAAAACATTTTTATCATATACTTATGCTTACTACGATACAACCGATAACACGTTCTGACACATGTCTTAAGACCATTAATCGTAGCCCACAAAGGGATTGCTTCATTACGCAATACTATACGCGCTCGCATCGTAGTAACTCAGAGTACAGAGTATTTATACAGCAATAAGTGTCGGGATAAACCATAGAGTTAAAACGAACGAAAACACTAGGACAATAAAAAAAAACATTGATCAATTTAATTCTGTTGAATTAAATAACGGATGCGGTTTAATTATTTCATTAAGTTATAAATAGTAACTAAACACTTGCTAATACATGGTCGCTCACTTTTTGTCACAGAGCATAGATGATTAAATAAAACGGTCAAGCGTGAGCGGGTGTTTAAGAATACATAAATAACCAGGACAAAATGACCAGGCAAAGAAATGCTTATGTTCATTACAACAATGGCTTTCGATGCTTTTAGGGCTGCCTTACTGCCGTTATGCATTAGCAATGTTTGCTATGTAGACATAGCGTTAAGGGTGAACGATCCGATACTCAGACACGGGATCATGTTGTATCTGGTGCCTTAAAATCGTACCACAAAATAATTTGACATGTAATTTATTATAAATGAATATTTGATCTTTAAACAGAAATATAATTATAAGATTATTTTTATATCTTTTTGGACTAACATAGTTCGTTAGCATATAATTACTAACAAATATGGACATTGATTCTGAAATAGTTTAAATTAATAAAAATATTTTATTGAATTTAAACTATTTATCATGACTCAAGGCCAGGAACATTACTTCACCGTTCTGATAACATAAAGTGAATGCAGTTCTGGTAAGGACATATACTTATAGGATAAACTTCGACTTTATCGAATTATCATGTGGATAATATTTGAGAGAATTAATAACAATATCTTAAATTTACAGTTTAATCGTATAACAAAAATATTACAATTACATTTGAAATGAAATTATAATGCAGATTGTAAAAATATCTTTCTGCACTCCTTCTCAATATAAACTTTAATTGTGTCAATTTTAACATACCTACGTCTGCGTAATTTTCTTAAAAATGGGTGTAATTTTTTTTTCTATCTGATGGCTCGGAGAAATTGTTAATTTTAAATCTTTTGCTTAACGTGTTAGCTTTATGTCGTTAAAATAATGAATTTGAATACCTAATAGCGCTCAAGTAATTTTATTATGCATGCAGCAAGACCCAAATAACAACTTCAAAAACCCATTTCATAATGGTCTGTTATTCGCCTTATTTAGATAAAAATCAAGTATTTATTTAAAAAATGTATGAAAAAGACATAAGTAAAAAGCTACGAAAGATTTCGGAAAATACATGGGTGTGATTCGGATAGCCCTAGTGATGCTGAACTTCTGGACTCCCGCCCGAAACTATTCTTGGAACATTCTGTATGTATATCCATCTTTTATCCAGTATTTGTTAATTACTGTAAGTGGTGTTCCCCTTAATACTAATTAATTATAAATAAATAAAAATTGCCTTATAATGATTACTTCGGGTTAAGCTAATTAGGCTAATAAGTATGAGTGTAACAAAAAATATATATATATTATTATTATTGTCATTATAGCTCTATGGATGGGACCGATAACCACCGTTCGCACTGTAGTTAATCTTCTTAATGAATTTTCATAGACAATCGCAGGTCGCTTGCTGCCCGCTTGCTGGTGACGTCAATGTATTGTAGCTGAACAATGCACCAAAATGTATTCAGAGCAATTAATCGTTTGGCTTTTGCAGATGCCTAAATATTAATGACATAAAATCAGATTTCTTGAAAATTAAGTGAAAAATTAAAATTTTTATTACTAGTATATTTTTTTATTTAAGCATGTTACTGTTATATTTGTTATAAATATAGGTGAGGATCATATTTTCCAATAAAACTGCTTCAAAATAAAAATAACTCGACCTATTACTGTAGGCAAACTTATTTCATATGAAAAAAGAACGCAATTTGACAAATTTGTTCACACATCGTATGTATTGTTTTATGGAGAAAGGTAATACTGATAGATACTCCATCGTTGTACTGCAAAAATCTATGTAGATTCTATTTGAAAATATACCATAGATTTTTTTACAAGTTTTTATTTACTTTCATTTGTTCCGGTGTTTGTAATAAAATCTTGCAAGTTAAATTTTACCCACTTTCCGTTTTCCGATTGAGCTGAAATTATGCATGCATATGTTTATTGTGTAACAATACAATATAATGATGACATGGAGCTGAATATATGAAATTTCTCAATATTATGCGTATTTTCCGAGCGCATTTTCTTTCCTTATTTCAGTCACCTAAATATTATGAGTATTAGATAATAAAGTTGTATGAACGTGGGAAACAAGTTAAATGAACGAGAATTTCAAGGAATTGGCGTATTGGTTTTTTGCCTACATACAATTTAATGCATTTTTGAGGTGAAAACGTCTTATAAATCGATGAATGTTGGCTGCATGCACAAAAAAGCATGACTCGTTGTCACGTTCCGTCTGAGCCGAGCGTGCAAGCGAGAACGCGAATCAGGCAATAGAGAGGCACGATCGGCCTAAGCGTTCTTTGTATACTGTTTGTAAAGTGAAGTGAAAAGTTAATGTGATGTTCATTGTTTATTACAACAACAATTGCGGCAAGAAAGGTAAATAATTCTTGCATTTTGAGAATTTGATCAGCGATATAAACTTATATATTTGTTTTTGATTATAAAAAAAGGAGCATAGGTCGGTGAGTGGTACAATTTCGACTAAAACGTTATTATGACTCATACAAACGTTATCACGTAAAATTATCGTTCGTAAACCGACTTTATACACAACCAATTTTTTTATACATGTTTTTTTTTATTTTTGAGTCACCTAGATTGTCAATTAAAATGATGAAAACCTCATTGTCAACTGTGTTTATGTTACTGAATATGAAAGTTTAAAACAATATAAGATTATGAATGTTAAAAGCGACATGTTTCTAAAATACTAAATGAACATTAAATTTTAGGCTTCACTTCATATATACCACGGAAATTTCTATAAATATTCCTGTGTTGCAAAGAATCTAAATAGAATAATACAGAAAGACAAAATTCAAAACACTTCGCGAGACGACTCGATAATAAGAAGCGTTCGATTAGAAAATATCCGATATAAATTCTAAGCTGGAATCTTTTATACTACTTGGGAGCAATTTATTTGGGGGTAATCGCGATTTCCCTTTTGGAAGGAACAAGCCGATCTTGACGTTTACGTACTACAATTTGACGTTTCGTTTGCTTCGAAAATGCTGTCGGGCTCCAAGCTTTATATCCTGGATTATGGGAACGATCGGAGAATTTATGATTGATTACAGATGAAGTAAATAAAGCTTAGTTCACTTATTCAAAGAAAATCTTTCAATTTTGAGATGAAGTAATAGGGGTTAAAGTATGAAATTGCCGTTTTATTGCAATAGGTTCTTTGAATTGACATAGAATCTTCATGGTTTGAGGTTTTCGAATGAAACTTTTTTTAAATGGTTTCTATGATGTTCTTTTTTTAAAAAATGTAAAACATTTGAATATCGACTTTCAATTGTTTTTGTTATTCAATTTAGACAAGAAAGATGGATACTGCGAAAATTCGAGTTATTTTTGAATACGAGTTCCGACGCGGAACTAACGCGGCAGAAACAGCCCGCAATATCAATGCTGCGTTTGGAGAGGGGTCTACTAATGAACGCACCGTGCGATTTTGGTTTAAACGCTTTCGTGATGGAAATTTCGACTTAAAGAACGAGCCACGAGGAAGACCGCCCACACAGGTAAATAACGATGAATTAAGAGAGATAGTGGAAGCCGATCCTAGTCAAAGTACCCAGGAATTAGCGGCATGGTTTAACGTTACCTTACCCACAATATTGACTCACTTGCGTCAAATCAATAAAATAAAAAAATACGAAAAATGGGTGCCTCATGATTTGACTGATCTGCAGAAAGAAACGCGTGTTGAAACTTGTGTTGCCTTGTTGAACCGGTACAGAAATGAAGGAATATTGGATCGAATTGTAACATGTGATGAAAAGTGGATTCTTTATGATAACCGGAAAAGAAAAATGCAATGGCTGACCCCAGGTCAAATGCCACAACAGTGTCCTAAAGCAAAACTTACCAATAAAAAGGTAATGGTAACTGTTTGGTGGTCTCAGCATGGTGTTATTCACTATAGTTTTCTCCGATCTGGTCAAGCAATAACGGCAGATGTCTATTGTGCCGAACTCCGAACCATGTTGACAAAACTAGCAGTAAAACAGCCCCGACTCATGAATCGATCTTCACCATTATTGCTCCACGACAACGCGAGACCTCACACAGCACGAGAAACCATTTTGACCCTTCAGGAACTGCAGTTAGAAACCATTCGTCATCCTCCGTATTCACCAGACCTTGCTCCAACGGACTACCATTTTTTTCGTGATTTGGACAATTATCTACGTGACAAGAAGTTTTCTTCCCAGGAGGCAGTACAAAATGCTTTCACACAGTTTGTGCAGTCTAGATCGTCGGAATTCTATCGCAAAGGCATTAATGACCTTCCCATTAGATGGCAGCAATGTATAGATAATAATGGCAACTATTTTGATTAAATAAATTTGTTAAAAATTTAAAAAATAAACAATATAGATTTTCAGTACAAATCGGCAATTTCATACTTTAACCCCTAATATTAATAAACATATTTTCACTAGGTGCAGTTACGTCGTAAAATGTTTACTCGTTCTATATTACTAATCGTAAGAAAAGAATGCAATCATCCACTGTTAAACTAATAAGTATATTTTCAACAACTTATGCGCTTTTTAAATAATTTTCCGTCACAATGAATGTTTGATTAAAGCTAAAGGTTTTACTGAATTTTGTAAGAAAACTAAGTTGTCACTATTACTATGAGTTTGTGTCTTTTCAGAATTTATATGCTATAGCAATATTAAAGACCTGACAGGAAAGAAAGGCAGGCATATTGATTACTTAATGCAGTTAATTATTTACCACAATAAGAGAGTTTGAAGTTACCCTTTTATTGATTGATTTATTAAAGCTGGTAACTTACTAAAGTGGATAGCCTTGGGTGGGTTTTATTTAATTATAAACACAAATTAAACTAATTGTGAAAACTAATATAACAGTAAGAATATTAAGTATCGGTAACTAATTCAATATAAAGGATTTCTCCCTTATCTTTATTTATAAATTAACTATTCAGTCTATGTACATATATATAAGCACTGATAAAATGTAATAAAATAAAAGTCTACACTACACCATATGTATTGTTTTACTGTTATGTAAAAAATTGAAGTATCGTAGTCGAGCAACAATGTTATTTGGTCTGGAAGAATCAAAGGCTTAACCGGTATGGTAGGTAGGTGTAGTATGTGACGATGCGGTGTTTGATATATGTTGCGTCTTACGCGAAATTTTCTTTTATATTTTTTTGATGCGATTTAGATGTTTTATTGAAAGACATTTTAAACAAATCGACTTGTTTCAGGTGTCACACGGGTCCTGTACCTGTAACTTTCGCTATCGTGATGGCTTTATTAAATGATAAGTTAAATTTCCTTAATAAAAACCAATGAGGAAATTGAACGTGTCTTTTGTATACAAAGAAAAAATTACATAAAATTCTAGCAATTGTAATTAAATTAAAAAAAAAATTATTAAGGGTAAATTCTGCAACCAATGTTATGTAAGGTAACAACTAAGCATAAGATTTTTGGGAATTTAAACTAACTAGCTTGAACGTTCTGTTAAAAATTTAAATTTATATTGCGGAACCTTGACTTGTAATCAATTTTATAATTTTATATTTTTTTAAAGTAAAAGATAAATTGTTTTAATAGAAAAATACTGGAAAAAATCGCCTCGGCTCACAAGTGAATTCTTTGGTGGGCTTTTTTTCTATTAAAATAATTTATCTTATACCAAAGTATTTAAAAAAATATAGAAAACTGTAAAACTAAATGGCTGTTTCATTTTAATCAATTGCCCAAACATTTCTAAAAATATTTCTTTCGAATATGAGAGGATGTCCCTATCATTGATGAGAAAACGCTGGCCTACAGCGTAAAATTAAAAAAGTATCTACTGGAAAATTTCGACGGGTGTTCTCAAGGCTCGGTAGCTCAATTACGGTAGCATTGGACAGGACTTCCAAAGGTTGCGGGCTCGTTTCCCGCCTGAGAATTTTTATTCTTTTTAATATTATTATTTTTTTTTATTTATTTTTTTGTTATTGTTGCAGAGAATCTTGTTGTATCTTTAGTAATCTAAACATGCGTCACCAAACTTAACCATAATATGTGGGGACTTTTAAATAAGTCAATTAGTTAATACTGTTGTTTGTCTGCTAAAGCTAATTGAATAAACTGTATTGTATACACTGTTACTTATAAAAGTGTTTTTGTGTAAATATAGTTGTGTGTTTCCATAATAATAAATAAATAGGGGGATTCGAACTAATAGACAATAAAGTGTAGTCTGTAGTAGCACGAAGCGACGAGCGATTGTGGGAATGTTTCCAGCGGGTGTATCGTAACTTAACCCGTTAAGTGTCGGCGCCAGAAACATTTGTACCCAGGGCTGCCATACTACTGTTTATCCATCGATTTATTCAAAGCCCTATTACAAAGAGTATTGCTCTTATGTGGGTTTATCATTATATGCATATCTTAGCCATGTTCTCAGGATAAATTCGGATATTCGAGGCTTTTGATAAATGGGTCGTTCTTCTTTTTTACCGACTTATTATGGTATCTCGTTGGAGTATTGATATTTACGGTTTTTTAATTCGGTTCGAATTAACGTGCATATTTTTATTATCTATTAATATTATGTAATTTTTCATTTTCTCCAACCAACATATTTTTTTCGTTTGTTTTCCGTAGAATGCCGTGACAGAGTGGTAAACCGAAATGTGGTCTCCACGGAAAAAGGTCACTCTGTCACATATTTTCTTTAAAAACCCACATTAAAAAAGAAATAATATTTGCCGCAAAGGAAACTTTAATTAGTAGTAACGACAACACAGATGCAATTTCTTTTAAATTCCACACAGAAACCACAATTATGGATAGTTCAAAAACCAAAAAAACAGAAAAAAGTCGTTTCACGGACGGTGAAAAAGAAGAACGACCCAAATATGATAATAATGAATTTTAGACAACTCACACTGATTATTTACTCCCAAAGCTAAGTGTATTTATGGTTACTTATAATAATGTGTAGGCAAAATCAAAGTAGTAAACTTTGATTTTGCCTAGAAAAGACAAAGTTATATAAAATTGTTTATATGAGTCACCAACAACGACGAAACTCCTTTGAAACCTAATGAACTGTAAATTTGAGTTTTATTCACAATTTTTTATTAATTATATTTTTTTGGTTATTTACGCATTTAATTGCTAAGGTGGTCTATGAAAAGTCTTTTTTTAAATGTTTTTTTACATTTATTGTCATTTTATAAATCCCACACGAACATTCTATCATTATTAGATGTTAAGTAATTTTTATGGCTAACAGGTACAATCTTTATTTTTTTGAGATTAAAATAACTTTTAAACTATTTGAACTCCATAACTATTTTAATAATAAAAACAAGTAAAAGTAGTTATTATTACTTTAGCTCGCAGCTCGCATTCTGTTTGCATTGTCTAGATAATATTAACACAGTTTGCCAAAACGACTTGAAATTACCATTATAGAAGCAGGGCCATTAAGTGTACTATAAATAAATGTTATTACAGCATGCTATTAAGGTTACAAGTAAACAGAATTAATTTCAAAAGGTGCACTTTCCATAATTGCGAACAAACACGTTTCTCCTCGTATTTCGGGCGACGTAAACGTACAACGTACGATAAATCGTGTTGACTCTAATTTCAATCTGGTGTGATACGTATTTGAATGAGGTTCGTTTAGGATGGGACGAGTTTATACACGTGATGACGACGTCACAGTGTGTAGGAATAGGTACAAATGAGAAACATTACCATAATGTGGAAACTAACTTACATACTTGATGTCATCTGTAATAACTACTTTTTTCGTCCTTAAATATTGATTCTGTATTTTTGTAAATTATTGCTTTCAAAAATTGAGAACAATTTTTGAACAGCTCACAAAAAATTATATAAATAATTACTTCACCGAAATGAAATATTATATCTCATTATTATTTTTTTCATTTGTATTTTTAAATACAGATACAGGAAAATAAATTGTTAGAATTAACGAGATATCAAGTCAATTTAAAATGCTATTCCAATTTTTTCATTTTGTTAAGTTAAACCTTAACATTTATTAAGGGTCAGGCAATACCCTCGCTAAAGGTATAATCCGTTAGAAATAATGTATAATAAAATGAAGAGTGACTTAGTGAAGAGCTTGCTCCCAGAAAAGCAGCCGTACTGATCGGCGAGAAATTTATTGATATATTTATTTTAAAAGTAATAAATAATTTTGCGAATGATCTAGTTTATTTTAGTTTAATTTAACAATCTGTGCTTGCTAAATTTGGATTAGTATTTAATGTAGAACCTATTTCCGCGGCAACCCATTAAGACTGGCATTCTAGAGCATAAATAAAATTAACAAATAAATAATCAAACCAATTATGGCCCAAACTGAGGAGAACTTGTTATATAAATAACAAATAACGGATATAATATAATGTTACCGGTACCGTTCATCTAATGAAATTTTATGTATGAAATAAGTGTACAAAATGTTTTTTTTCACACTTTACATAAGCAAACTGTACAATAACGAATGTCAAGCTGAAATTCGAAATACTGTTCACTTTAGGTAGCTACCAAAATGTTAACTTTAATGTATAGTTTACCGAGTTTACGTCACTATTTATAATTTTTTATTAATATACTTTAACTCGCATGTTCTATTATTTGTTTATTCTTCTGCCGAAGCTAAAGTTAGATTAAGAGAGGTTCCTAATATTATTATTAATATTTGAATCTATAAGTTGGTGAGGAGCCAAGAATTATTACTCAAAGATTAAAAAAAGGAAGCCTACAATTTGGCAAAGCGTGAGAAGTGCTAATTGAGAAAGACTTAACTACTGTTGGTCGCAATGGCTCGGAATGATAATAGGGCAGTTGCAGTTACTATAAGCGATATTAAACTAGCTCCATTTGTGCTGAAATTGCTAGTGCGCTTTTGTCTCGGGTTAAAACTCCTTTGCTTGAAATAATCGCATAGACTAGCTTCGAATACCGTCTGCTCGTCACAATGTTGTCAATATTACTACGGAGCAATGTTTGTTTCCGATTTGTAATGGCAAGGGTATTTAAAGAAGTTATTTGAGTCATATATGATCTTTGTTTGTAAAGTTTCCCGATAGTTCATTCAAATACTTTTATAGAACAAATAACGCGAAAGTTTACTTTGTGGAATGTTTTAAAGGTAGAGCACTTAAATCGGCTAGTTCTTAATGTGTGTGACGAAGATACTTCAAGTGTCAGATATGAGTGTTTACATTGCAATATTGGTGCGTAGAACACTTGGTACATTGTGAGGTATGGGCATGGTTTTTTTACTTGCTCTAGTCGCAACACGTAGCGTATAAAGGTTCAAGATAATGAAATTAATTATCAGATAATGTATGTTTTTTTTTCTGTTCAAAAACGTTTTCTGGTTTATTTTTACATTTTTTAACTTTGTGAGTAAGAAATACATATCAAGATAATTATAATATCATCTGGGTTTTGGTTTATATTTTTTTATATAAGATAGATGATATAGTGAATGAGCGAAAAAATCTTTTATTCTGTTACGGGATAAAATACTTTATAAAAGCAAACAAGTTTTGTTCATTCCGCGGAAATAAGCAGTAACGATGACGGTCTTATACAAACTTGCAAATTGCCTCCCTTTCAGGTACATCGAAGCTGTTTTCTATTGGCCTCGTAAAACGTGAAACTTTTTCAGAGTGCAGCCTTCGTCGCTGATTGAGATAAATGTCCAATACTAAAGTCAGTTCTTTACGCATTCATTAAATAGTCCATAGATCGAAATACTCGATCATACATAACAATGATTTATGTATACACTTTTTATATCAAACTTATTAAAAAGGACGCCACAGATAAAATGCGGATTACCCATTTTAGTTAATTAAATATACACAATATTTTGGAAATCTTAATATTTAAAAAAATACTAAATATGAATCTTTTCAGCAAGCAAGAGTTTAATTTTCTATATAAATACAGAGAAACTTTATTTATTTTCGCTACGAAAATTTATTTAATAATAAGTTACAACATATTTTTAATTTTTCCTGATACATAAGTTTCTTAGAGATTAAAGTTTACTAGATAGTTATAGGTGGTATATTTTTAGTACTACGTAGTACCACTTTATTAGTAAAATGAGAAAACTTATGAACCATAGTGTCATCGGTTGAAGAACAGTTTGTACATTTTTAGTCTACAAGGAAGACATGTACACATTTCGGCATCTATTAACATCTATTAAACCTATATTTATTCTTTTCAGTTTTCAGCAGACATCATTTTAAAACAAATAAAATAGAGTAAAGTAATAAAAGAAGAAAATATTGTTACTTTACATTTGTGAACCAGTTGCATGTGAATAACATTTAAACAAATCTATTTATATAAATTTATCTTGTTTGTAAAAGTAAGCATACTGAATTTTATTAAGAACTATATACTCGTACATGTACTATCTGGCCGATTCTTTCGTTTGAGCTAACGAGACCTTAACATCACGATATTTTTAATGCTGATATCTTAAAAGGACTTTATTGATATAATCAATTGTTGAGATAGTTTCATCAAAGGTTAAAGTTAAGATTTCTTGCCGACACGGCGCGCCATTCATTAGGATAGTTAACAAGGTAGAAAGAACAAAAGTTGTACAGTATAATTTCTCACCGTCCTTTTGTATTAGAGGAGTTTCACTTTGTATCTGAGAAAAAATTTAGTTTCTGAAATAAATTTGAAACTGCTTTCAATTTTATGTAATACAGAGTCAAGTATTATTAAAAACACAATTTTTTCATAAACGTGTAAACATTAATCAAATCAAATTGTCTCGAGTCCATATAAATGTTTTATTTCTTTTTTTATTTCAAATTGAGCAAATTTGATATTGATATGATTATCAGTAAAAGTACTACATAAAAGAATGAAAATAGGAAGGCTTTTTGTGGTAGATCGATGAGCTACAATGTTTGATGTTTTACAATACTTAAATACTGAGAGGCGACAAAGCTTGTGTGTTCTTTTAACTTAAAGCTCGTCTTAGTAACTTTGCTAAGTAATCTTTATGATTAATTTTACAGTATAAGTTTTGGTTGCAGTCCGGTGCAGTATTACCTAAGTAGGCAGTCTTATATTGAAATAATGAAATATATTTTTTTATCATCATCAAAATTTTAATATCCTTTTTTAATAGGCTATTGTAGTACGGGTTTTTTAAATAGCACTTTTGGCGAAAATGGCATGAGATCAATGTAGATGGGAAAAAGTCAATGTTTACACTATCAATTAAATAAAAATGTTAATAACGCGTTTGTCATTAACATCCATTATAGACTATAGACAAATGCAATAATTATTTGAATTAATGAAAATTACAATCAATAAAAACATATCTATATTTTAGTACTTTCAATACTACTTTGTTCCAATTTGGACTATTTAAAACACTCTGATATTCTAATTAACTACATAAATTGTACATCCAAAATATTATCTTGCATCTGTTTTTAATTTGGATTGAGAATAAGATTACTTTTTTATGACCAAAATATTAAACAAAATTAACGTTGATTCAATTTCCGTTAGATATACTTATAATTTTTACATGAAAATAATGAAAAATTGACATTGGTCACTCGTTAAATTCAGTGACTAATATCCACTTTCGTCAAATGGATATATATTTTTAATACTTTGACTGTGTTCATATTTTTATCCTGAACTATACCATTTCACATCTACTATTGCAACCTACTAAATGTACGCTAAAGTTAATGTGACATAGTAATAATAATATTTCCAACATTTACACCAATTAGCCTAGCCCAAAGTAAGCAGCGTAAGCCTTGTTTTATGGATACTAGGGTAACGGATAGATATACATATATGATACATAGATATGTAACATTCATAGAAATATATATAAATACCCATGACTCAGGTACAAATGCTCGTATTCATCACACAAAAATCTGCCCTTTTCGGGATTCGAACCCAGGAGCGTCGGTGCGAAAGACAGGATCGCTACCGTTTGCAACAATCGTTTAATTTCACGGTACATGCCCAATATTGAATGTTAACTCAGACACCAAATTTCGCTAAAGCTCTTTATAAAATAATAAGATTTTGCTAGCGTGGAATTTAGTTAAAAGTGGGGATAATTTTTAACTCAAAGCAGTTTTTATTTCTAAATGAAAGGTACCCTGTGTTCTTTTTTGTATCCCTGACAACGTGCGTGTAAACTTTCTTAATGATGGGTTGAGTAATTAATACGTGAAAGCGTAACAAAGGAACATACATTAGCATTTGTCATATTAGTTGGAATGATCTAGAAATAATAATATACAATGTAGCACACAATAATGGTAAGGAAGAATTAATATTTATATTTTATTTCACTACACAGATCTGTAAAGCACTTAATTGGGCATTAGCTTAAATAAAATTCTCACAGAAATCTTAAAAATCTACGGTGGCGGTCAAGTACATATTATTATATTCTAAATATACTGTTTATAAGAGTCATACCCTTTTGATAAAAATACAATAACGATCTTATACTGTATAATTATTTGGTGTACTCCTAGTGACCAGTAATTTAGCTGTTTGCTTACTACCATCTCAAGTAAATCGGCTTTAATTCATTATTTATTCCTTGTACACTCGCCTTTCGTCTTAAGCGGTGGTTAGTTAATTATTCAGAGATAGGAAATATTAAATTTCTTCCACTTTGTTTTACAAGGCGAGGAAATAAACCTTTTTGTTTTTGTGAAAGAGATAACTTTATCTACCTTTATTAGGGTTCCGCTCTAGCTTCGCACAAGTAGCAAATACTTATTTCCTTACTTATCGTAGATACGTATAGGTTGATGATTTTTTATTTTTTATTTTGTCATATAACATGTCTTAAGGTCATATATAGTTTGGCACAAGGAGTTGCTATAAGCAAATTATTTCTTATTAGTTTAAAAACTTCGGTTTTATTGCTTATCGAGCTAAAATCACATGACATCCTACTAATATTATAAATGTGAATGTAAGTTTGTTTGTTATGCTTACACGCAAACACTACTAAACCAATCATCATGAAACTTCGTACATATATTCTTGGAGGTATTAAAAGTAACATAGGATACTTTATATTGAAAAAAATTGCGGGCGAAGCAGCGGGTAAATGCTAGTAATCAATATTGTAAGTTTTGTAAATTTAAAATACTAATTAAAAATATTAATTATAATATTAAGCCAGTATTATATTTCGGTTTTTCTGAGTAACTCAGTTGTTTAAATTGGCTACTACGAATAGGATGTTATTCAGAAGCATTCGGTTATGGAGTTACCTTATGAAATTCGCCACACTAGGTAAGAGCCTCAGTAGTGGTAGGGATATATCCCAGCTAAAAAGTATATTTTTAACATATTTTTTCTATATCAAGATATCGTGTTTTCCATGCTAAATAAAAATATTTAAGTACTAACCTTAAGTGGTTTTTATGTTTAAAGAAATCTTACTAGAAAACCAAATTGTCTCGGATGTCAGAAGGGACTCTAACTCATAGATATCCAGGCGATTATCTTCCCATTAAGTTACAAGACTGACGGGGCCGTAGAATAATTTTAAGCCTTTCACCTCCTCCTCCTTTACAGCTGTCATAAACCACAACAAAAGTCTTTTACTGCTACTCCTTCCAAGCGTAGAGATTATGCAGAAACCCCCCATTTTTTGATGATGAAGATATTACAATTTAATTTTATTGAGCAGATGTGATATTTTTATGTTAATTGATGAGCTGTTCACTGTACTTGTCTTAATTCTGATAATTAAAAAAGTTAAAGATATATTATTTATGTATGTGTGGTAGTATTTGAAAATTTTTAACACACGTTGATGAGGAATTTCTTCCCCTTATATTTTCCTTTTCCATCGTGATAAGCTTAAATGAAATTCGTGCAACATAGCGACAGTAGTGATTTTGCATAGATTTGACTGTTATTTACTTTCGTACGTGACATCGCAACAGCCAATTTTGCGACGTTTTTAGGATTCCGTACCGGTAAGTACCAAATGAAGCGTTGTTGCTGTCAATCACGTGTCCATCTGTCCGTGGTATGTGACTCAAGTTTTACTACTGTTGGAATTACAGTTGTGGTGTCCTCGATTACTGTCAGGGTATCCATTAAATGAAAGCAGTCAGTAGTTTCACCAAGCAGCACACGCACGTCCGCACCGGCTGACGGTCGAGCGAGCAATGCCCCTCTACCGCTGTAGGCCGTGCGTACGGGCGTGTGTCGCTTGCACTTTATTAATACGTCACACCTCTTCCTTTTCAACTGATTCGAATAATTTGAGACAATGAAAAATAATTAAAATACATTTATGTAGTTAATATTCTTAAATAGTATATCTTGAATTGTTATTTAACTAAGAAGTATTTTTTTTTAGAAATTATGATTTATTACTTGCAGCCAAATACTCTAATCTTACGTGTCCTCTATTTTTCTTTGAATACGCCACTCTCCTTTTACCTTTTTTTAAGTGTATCAGTTTTTTTTACATTAATTTATTTAGTTTTCGTCGAATCATCAGCTTACAATATTGTTTAATTACAAGCTATATAACTTAAAAAGCTAACAAAGGATTCACACGGAAAAATTGGTCTAGGTATTACTAAAGTGAGCTCACTCAGTGTGTGAACCCACGAACCCCTATTGTAGTATCTGAATGCCAACTACCCTATTAAGATAAATGATTGTGAATGATAAAATGTCGTTTTATTCGGTTATCTCCTAATTAAGGAGTCACAAATTAATAAAACAATATATATAATTATATATTTATAGCATCATGCAGTGCATATGCAGGAGATGACAATTTTGTTTTATTTAAGTTTCTCTCTAAGTTATCTTCAATTAACCAATTAAGGGTTTTATTCAATATATTGTTACGCCATCAACGAACAAAATACACGGTTCATTCATAACCTTCGGCTTCTATTATGTAAACTAAAAACAAGAGAGTCTTAGGCACTCCCTTGTGATGTTAAGGCATTATTATATTTAATATCAAATCGAACTCTATAAACTTTTCTACTCATATGATTATAATATTCGATTTGGACATATTGCTGTCTATCTTTTAAATAAGAGATAAACCATTTGTGAGCTGTATTTGGGATACAATCAGTTTATTAATATTTATGTTGCACACGGTCATACGCCTTGTACATATATCATAATTATGTAGCAATATTCGAATAGCATATTTTTTATGTTCAATTACTTATTATCTTCTGAATGTATTTGAGAAAAGCTAATAAAGTTGACTGACTGTAATTATTTAGGTCACTCTTTTGGTTATTCTCACTGAGTTGTTGTACACTACTGAGTCTACTACCAGTTCGGAAATTGGGAGGCCCTTCCGAGAAGAACTGGCGGAAGAAACTCGGGCAGGGGGACCGACCTCCATCTTACTGTTATTATTTGCAAAGAGAGCTAACTACATCATCAGGTCTTGCAATGTGTGTTTTTGTAGGTATTAATTTATTAATTATTGGATCCCAAGCAGGTGGAACGCTCCAACCATCGTCTCTATTGAAATTTGGATGTTTCCTGATTTCAAAGCCTCGCGTAGTGTCCTAGGAACAAGTCTTTGTTCTCTAGCGAGAATTTAAGGTTTATCGATACGAATGTAGTAGTTTGGCCCCTCAAAAGCATACTCACACTCACACACTGCAGACCTAATATCGCGCCTATGTTTTATGTCAGCTACGTGTTCTATAATGCGCGTCCCTATACTTCTCTTTGGTTGTCCGAAGTATGGGAGAACACAGTCGTAATCGATTTTGTAGACACCTGCTGCCTGGAGGGGTATATTGCATTTGACCGGTCGTAAGAATCGGTTAATCTTCCTGGCTGGTTTAAAGTAAGTATTAATGGAAACCCGCTTCAGAATGTTCCCAATCTTGTCAGTGACCCCCTTCATGTAGGGAAGGACAGCAGGTTGACGTTCTATTGTGGCTGGTTGGTGCGGCTTCTGTGTCGTAGTTTTGGTACTCGCAACTTTTTATCTTATAGTACTCGCTTGTCATGCTGAAGCTCAGTAGTCAGATATTGTTAGGCACAGATGTCGCGAGTTCTCTGAAACAAAGATTTCCCAACGGTAGCCAACTGTATAGGATGGTGGTGAGAGTCACCATTTAAATATCTATCTGTATGAGTTGCCTTTCTATACACTATATGACTAAGGGTTTGATTTAGATTGCTGCTGATTTGAACATTTAGGAAGGCTATTTTATTGTCTGTCATTAATTCCATAGTGACATAATGCAATCTTGTACAGGTAAGCTTGTGAATAGAGATTGAACATCGAAGCTAACCATAGTTTCATCATTAGTGAGATGTAGATCTCACTAACAAAATGGTAGGTATGGTGCCTTACTTTGTTTCGATAACAGAAACTCGTCAAGCTTATTGCTTACTATTTTATAAACATCAAAAGTAGCTGTTACTAATTATCATCCCATAAAGAGAAGAGTAGCTCTTTTCTTGACTGTTATATCTACCCCCGTTGTCAAAAGATATATACCCAGGGTTGTCATCCATTTGTCCCAGCGTAACCCCAGTGACATCGAATTGTCATCGCATTGCAATGGCTCTACGACGGCAGGCTGAACATTTTAGGCGACCCAGAACAATGTCTGTACGCCTTTATTTTGCGCCCTTGGCGCCATTGAATATGGTGTGTCCAACATTTATACCTATGCATTATAACAAATTTAACGGTAAGACGCCCAAGTTTCTTCTTAACATGTTATCAGCAGTCTGTACTTGTAACTTGACTTCTATGCATACTGGTATTCTATTATTTATTGTTTGGTTTTGTGTTTCACAACAAGATACCTATTTTACTATAATAAATGTCATCTCACATCAATAACTCTTTTTCCTTCTTGTACCTACTTCTTATAAATTCCAAAATTTGTATAGTGTATAAATACACCTTGTATGTAATTTTTTTAATACATTAACATATTTTTGAAGCCACATAAAAACAATATTTGGTAAAAGTTGCCTTTATTTTATATGTGTTTTCCTACTGGAAATTATTTTATTAATAATAATGTCTGATGCTAATAAATAAAATGTATTGATATTTTTGTTGATTTATTTTCTCTTATAGACTTGTGTAACTCAGTTATATCCTGGAGCTTTATGCCACTCCGGATATTCAAAATTCAAAATTCTTAGCATATCCAGTATATCCAATCCAATCACATGGGTCAATTCCAAATCATTTGGTCAAATACCGACTGGCTAACTACATAACTGATATCGACAGCGAAACCGTCGAACGAAAGACTTAGAGCGCCGAAAACGCTTTTTGTGTTTTCTGTGTTTTCCGATGAACGGTAAAATTCTTAAAAACGCAATACTGCTGATGCTGCGTTCGCTCTGACTGAGGTGGCAAGCGTCATTATAAGCGAAACAAGCGCTGCATAAAGTTTTGTTTCTATAAAACGGTAGCAAATTTGAAGCGCTTCATGTGCTCTTATTTTGCGAAATCTTATTAGTCCGGATTTAATAAACAGATGCGGATATTGATAAATATATATAATAGCACGTTAGTTGGATATATGGTATGATTTGATATGGTTTCAAAGAATTGCTACTACTAGTCCGGATATATTTGGTGGATATGGATAATCACTGGATCTATATCTTTTTAGGAAGAATATAGGATAACTCCGATCTATTTCCGGAGTCACCTTACGCATGTCCAGTCCCTTACCCCGTACGGTTAAGAGTGTATTCAGCAATAAATTAACCAGCGAATAATTATTTTATACCATTTCCAAATTACATACTTTGCCGATAACATTAAATCATCTAGATTTACGGTAATTCGATAACTTTTAACTAGTATACAATATTTTTTTACATATATGACGGCGAGGCCTCACGCCGGTCATCAGAATGCTCTTTATTATCCAAAAAGAGTTGCAGCGATCTTTAAAATAATAACGTGTATGGATGTAGGATAGACTTCTTTATTATTCAAAACCACTTGCAGTCTAAAATCGCAAATGATGCACGAGATTTCAATGGATGAAAAACGTGGTGATCCCTTAAACGGCGTGACAATCTCCCTGCGTGGTGGTCCAACGAAAAGTAACGTTTTCGCTCGGTATAAGCTATGAAGTAAAAGTTATACCCTTATAGCGTGCTAACGGTCACTATAAACTAACCGTTTTACGCTTATACGTTTACACTTATAGCACGCTGACAGTCTGTGCTTCTCAAGTCCTCTAAAAAACGTTTAGTGTTGCCAACTTGCAACGCCTCTTTAAGGTCACGCCATCTAGGATTTCACCCAGGTACTAACCTGACGTTTTCCATTTGATAAAATCGTACCTTGTACACAAATCCTTACTGACAAACATTATTTTAGGCGTAACCTCTAGAGTTTAATTTAATCTAATTGAAATAATCGAATGCTTCAACATATATAATATTTCTAACCTAACCTATTATCCAATGAATATTAAATTCAGAAATAACATTACGTATAATTCCGAAAATATTATTTGTTTATTTCAGTCATAAGTGTAAAATACTAATGTCTTTTAATATCACTATAAAAGACGAGATAGTTATCGTAGGTAGTTATGTTTGAATGTCTTTACAACGATTTAATTCTAAATCGATGCCCCTTAGCAAAGTCACACCTTTGTGCACCTTGTTACCATTGTTGCTCTTTGGCAAAATCACACCTTTGTGCACCTTGTTACCATTGTTGCACCTTGGCAAAATCACACCTTTGTGCACCTTGGCACTATTGTTGCACCTTGGCAATATATTCTTGTACCCCTTGGTACATGTCTTTTCAAATTAATGTATTGTAGTATATCCACTTGTCTGTATAACCTTTATATAAGTTTTGACGTAATAACCATTGAAATTCAAATCGTTGTTTCAGGAATATAAGAAACTACTTAAAAATCTATTTTTTTTTTTTAGTATCATAGTATGTTTTATTTAACCCGTGTAATGTAATGTAATATTTAACCCGTACAGGGTTACTATTAACTGAATTAAAATCTCGATCGATTTAAATCGTAAGTAAGATTAGGTTTGGTGTGGGTAGGTAGCACAAGCCAGAATTATTAAAAGCAAGAACAAAACATTCATTACTAGAATAACATGGCAGAAATAACCGTGAAGGTAATAATAATCTCAACACATACATTATTCAATCGAGTGCTTATTACAAGGTTATAAAGATTTTCTTTATAGCAAAATAGGATGACTTCATATATTTTCTTTTCTTAAAATAAAATAGTTATCAATAATTACACAAGTTCTTTAGAATTGCAATTAATACTGCCGTTATTCAAGTTGATATTTACATTGCTATAATCAATGATTTTTCAACTCTTCTTAGAATCAAGTGGATAAACTATTTAACATTTTTTTTTTTTTTTTTTTTGTCTCAATACTATGAGACAGCCTTTTTTGCAGATGGGTTCGTTATCTCCCTCCTTTAATTTCATTTTCACGAGCTAATTTTTCTATATACCACTTACTTGAAGGCTCGTCGCCACGTGTGGGGTCCTCGATTACTGTCAGGGTATCCATTAAATGAAAGCAGTCAGTAGTTTCACCAAGCAGCACACGCACGTCCGCATCGGCTGACGGTCGAGCGAGCAATGCCCCTCTACCGCTGTAGGCCGTGCGTACGGGCGTGTGTCGCTTGCACTTTATTAATACGTCACAAAAGTCTTAAAATATTCACACTATAAGTACCTTGTTGAGCCATACAAACTGTCAAAAAATATTTTTAAATGTTTTTAAAGTGCCCTCATACAGCAAAACGGAGTTGACTTGTTAAGAGCTAGTTAAGTAGATAAATAACGTATTTTTGAATTTAAAATTTTTGGAAATTAAAGAAATGAAAAGCCACCACATTTAATTTACATTTAATTGTTCCGAAAATGTTTTTAATGTCCTTTTAACCTATGAACCTGAAATATGGTGATAATGTTTATCATTTTGTATATTTTACAAACTAATATATTAAAATATTTTTTTCTCTGAAAATCTCTCATTTTTCCTTTTAGAATCTAGATTTTGTACAGAACCTTTAATGTGCGTCACACATTCAGTCGATGTTTTTTGCAATGCGAACAATTTCAGAGAGTATTTTTCTAAAACCACGCGAAAAGTATCTTTTTTTGTGTTTTAACATTAGAAAAACTACTCCACTAATCTTTGCCCTTTTCTTTCAGAATCTTTCATTCAGTTTCTATTTTTCTTAATTCTATCAAATAACTTTATTTAATATTATGGAAACCATCATTCAATTCGTAACCAATAAAATTATTACGTTCAGATCGGTATGTGGTTAGATTAAACTGTAATAAATTCTATAGCTATTCCCGCAAAGATTATGAAAATCGGGATCATTAGCAATTAAAAAACGTGGTAAAATTTGACCCAATATATGGATATTGGACAATTACCAATATTCAAATTAGTTTCATGATAGTTATACTATTACAACTAGTCATGCATGTAAACGTAGCCAATTTGATAATTCAACATTTATGCGAAGTATTCAGCGGATGTTTCGCTTTTATGTTTCTCATTAAATATGTATTTGGATTACATGTACCCATATGGCATTTGTTTTCGTGAAATACGATGCAGCCCGTTTCTGTATACTTCAAATATGCTTGAATTGTTTTTGTGACCGCAGTGCAAAGAGACAGTCTTATCAGCGCCGTGTTAATATATGAAATGCTAATTTATTCGCGTCAATTATTATAGGGCTATATTATTGTTGAATATTATTAGTTTACTAAACACAGCATATTATGAATAGCATGAAAATATAATAATGCCCAACAAACCCAGCCATTATTATTTCACCATTTTCATTTTCGCCATTTATATCGAAGAGAGAGATCTAAGTACAAAAATAAATACAGTTTTATATATATTTTTTGCATTTTTTCAATAAATTATTTTAATAGAAAAATCGACTCGGCTCACTATTGAATTCTCAGGCGGGAATCGAACCCACAACCTTTAGAAGTCCGATCCAATGCTCTCCCAATTGAGCTACCGAGCCTTGTTAACAACCGTTGACGGTTTGTTTAGTAACAAAAAAACTAATTTTTGTAAATAACTATAAATAGCTATGCGCTAGTGTAGGATAGTGTAGGTTAGCACCAATACTTCACATTTAAGGGTATCGTACAAAGGTACCAATCCTACTGGAGGACATATGACACAAAATGTATGTTAGTATGTATGTTTGCTCTATCTTACGATTCGACCTCGTTTTTTAGGGAAACTATGTGGAGATTAATCGTGTTTTCCTGGTGCAGAAAAAGTGTATCAGAGCCATATGTAAAGTTGGCCCTTTTAATTCATGTAGACCTCGTTTTCAGCAACTAAGGCTTCTAACGCTCCCCGACATTTTGTATCATGCTTATTCGTTAAGAAATTTTTTGATTTATTTACAAAGAAACATGAGGTGTCTGCTTTTGTAAAAACATATCCAAACCGTCTGGTCGGTCCCTCAAATAGAACAAAATACTTTGCCAAAAAACAGTTACAATATGGCCATAAAATTGCACAATGCTTTGCCCTTAAGTATCTTAGACTTACCACTAAATAAATGTAAAAATAGACTGTTGGACTTATTGTGTTATTTGTGTATATATAATACTAGCTGACCCGGCGAACTTCGTACCGCCTTAGCGTAGCTTTTATGCACTACTTTATTTTGTATAGCTGACCTATCTTATGTATGAGTACCTATTCAATTTGAACTGGAATCTATAATATCCTCCATATAAAAATGAATCCTATTATTGTTAGCGTGGTTATGGATGTGTTGTCACAGATTACCACAGATTTTTTTGTTTTAAATTGAATGACGTTGACATTTGTCAGCTCGGTTATCGATGTGGTGTCACAGATTACCACAGATTTTTTGTTTTAAATTGAATGACGTTGACATTCGTTACGTTATATTTTTCAATCTTTCTGAGAGATTTTCTTTATATTTTTTTCCGTAAGAACCTTGTACAGAGTATTAGAAAACTACAAAAAAAAATCAGCCAAATCGGTCAAGCCGTTTTCATGTTATGTCGTGACAACGGAAAACGGGTTTCATTTTTATATATATAGATTAATAAATTCCTAAATATGAGAAAAATGATTATGTTACTGTGCTCCTAGTATTTTTATTGACATTGCTTATTATTATTATTTTAATTTAATTGTGAAAATTTGGACATTGTAGTGATATTTTTATTAGAATTTAATTATGACATTGATTATTCATTATTATATTACTAGTTTTAACTACATGCTGAATTATTTGACATTATATAGATTCTTTTATAATTTGCACGCTGTTAAAAGTTTTACATTGGTTCACCAGTAACAATTTATTACTAAATTCAAAGATAAAAAAACTTATTTTCATAGTGTAATGTCTTATGGGTTGTTGTTGTGGGGCTCATCTGCTAATATTGAAAGCATTTTTGTGTTACAGAAAAGAGCTGTCTGCGCAATATATAGCCTTCCGCTTAGATATTTTCTCAGAAACTTTTTTAAGGCAATTGATGATTGATCTAACTGTGGCGCGACAGTACATTTATGAGAATATAATTTATGTACGAAAAAACTACAATACTTTTGTCAAACATAGCGACGTACATTGCTTTAATACAAGAACTAAAAATAGACTTGGCGTTTCAAGTTTTAGACTTCAAAAGGAGGCTCATTCTTGGGGAAAGGTATACTGGCTATATATAAAACAGTGTTTAATAAATGCTCGTGAACAGGTACTGCCTTGGGAGATGGGTCTGCTTTAGCCTTCAGTATTAGTGACTTATACTAAACATACATCTTGTTGCTTTCTTAAATTTGTCGTTTATTCCCTGTATGTAATTGCAATGCAATACTTTCTTAAAACAGATACTTGTTGACTTTGTTGTAATCAACGAAATATTGATATTATAACACTACTATTATTGTCATAACAGAATAATTTTGTTTTTTTGTGGATTATGTATAGTGACGACTTATTATATTGTAAATGTCGTAACTTCTGTTAATGCTAACGAGTTTCTTGCGCCCATACTTCTTGTCAGTTAAAATACGTCCTGAATGGGTGGTAGGTAAAAATATTGGATGATTCAAAACAACTCATTTTAAGTGCATATGAATAAAGTTATTTTCATTTACATTTTAACGTCTGCGCGACAGTATCTGGTGCAACACGTGAACATAACATAATTTTACACATCCTTTGTACCGTGTTTGCTTGCAAATAAATAAATAAATGGTCTTATGGTTTTTTAATGTAATCTCCAACCCAAATATTGGAGATTATCTCTTTCGGTTGAAATGATGATGATCATGATGACATTAAAATATTGCATTTAAACTTTCCAAGAGCTTTATCGGGCCACATGTAAATTAATGGCTATAGGTTATCAATGCTTGCAATATTTTAAATACTTTATAAAGAGACAGTAGATGAAAGAGGAAAGAAAATGTAGCACTTAAATGCTTTAATGACAAAAAATATAATACAAACTTAATACATATAACTGAGTCCAGAAAATCTATTTCTCTTTTTTTCAAAAGGAGAAGAACAAGAACAAAATTAATACTAATTACTATTTTTCACAATCTTAATGTGTACTTGCAAGCGGTTTTAATTCAAGCTCTTTAAGCCTAAGCTTAATAAGCTAGAAACATAAATCGGAAGACTGTGGAAATAATTAAACAAAGAAAATTATAAATCGATCTATTTTGGACCCATGTATGTGATGATTTTTAAAATACATATTGAGAATTGAAAATTGAAAATATTATCTAAATATCAAGCTAGTAATGACATCATGCTGTGCCCAATTTCTACTACAATTTAAAAAACCTTTCAGCCACTATGACAACCACTTAGGAATTTATATGTTTTTTTCATTATTTCGTGATAATATAAAAAAAAAATCTATTACAGTGTTTATTTCTATTTCTTCATAAGGAGTTGTGGAAATTGATCGATTCGTCTTTTTCCTCATCATCTTAACTGTAGTAGTAAATATTCCATATGAAATAGAAACTAGAAGTTAAAAAGTTGTTAATATTAAATTTTCTTTCGCTTAGACTTTCGCTTTGAATTGACTTGAGTGTGTCTTTATATATCCATATTAACAAAAAATAATGCGCTCCTTTTTTCTCTTATGATAGACCTTCTCTAACTAACCTTTTTATTTAGAGAGTCAAAATAGATATAGGGTAACGGCACCAGTGGCCAGCCGGGCACCAGTGCTCAGCCTTTTACATCGTTTATTGGCCATAAATATCACTATAATCAAAATAAACAAATCCCTTGCACTTAAATAGACGCTCTGATTCCTCATTGGTTAATGTGTCACGCGACAGGAGCGGCAGGGGATCAAGGGGTAGAAATAAAGTCGTTCATATCGGTGCTGTCCAACGACAAGAGCAATAGTGTCAAGTCCGCCATATTTTTTATTACACGTAGTGTTTTCTTAATAGGTTAGAAAGAACCTATTTTATTATGAAATGTGATTGTGTTTTCTACATAGTAGCTTTATAAATTAGTTCATGTATCAAATTATATTAAATTTTCATAAAAATATCGCTTTTTTACGTATAAATTAAGGGGGCTGACCATTGGATACCACTTTTTTACAAAAGATCCAATGGACAGCCCCGGGGCTGATAACTGAGTTTTTCGATTATTTTTGAAATTAAAAGACGACCATTAGAACCGATAAATATATATTTCCAAATTTAGTACGACAAACATTTCCTAATGGTCGAAAAACCCAGTGATCAGCCACATTTTAAATTATTTTTTCATGCGGCTGATCACTGTGTGTTGAAGATCCAGTACTCAGCCACGATCTTATCTAAATAGAATTTTTAGGGACGAATGTGGTTATTTGTATGAGAATCTTTAAGCAATACTTAAGTTTTACCTGAAATAGTAATAAAATGTATATTTATAATTATTGATTATAAATATACATATTACAACTATTTCATACTTAAAAGGGCTGAGCACTGGGTTCATCGAGGCTGTTTACTGGTTTTTAGAGGCTGTCCACTGGGACAAAGTGCCATTTTTTGTTTAAACGTAATTATATATTTTATAAGGAAAATTATTGTTTTTGAAATATATTTTGTTTAAAACTATAATAAACAATAAATCCAATTATGTTGTAGATTTCATTATCCGACAAATGCTGTAGAAATGGCAACTATTCAAACTTCAAAAAGTCGTTATTAGGCTGACCACTGGTGCCTTTACCCTATATTACCTTATTATTAATTAGAAATTTTATATACAGTTAAAGTAATAATTGCCAGATCAATCTATTGAAGTAATCGAGTTTTTAAATAGCGTTTATTAATTATCGATAAATCGTCACATTAAAAAAAACTGGTTGGTTGCCTGTAAAGTCGGTATACGGGCGAAAGTTTTACGTGACAACGACTTTGAGTGGTAAAATAATTTTAATGTGAATATTCATTCGTATAGTAGGAAGAAGGATGAAATAATAGTAACAATTTAAAACATTTATTTATACAAAGAATTATATTTAAAACATTAATTTAAAGGCACGCGTCCCTTCCACTTTTTATGTCTGTCTCTCTCGCTCTTAGGCGGGCTAACCATGCCCGAGTGGAAGGGACGCGTGCCTCTCACTCGCTCTCATTGTAAGCGCATAACGTGAGCGGAGCGTAACGCAGTTTCTTGAAGTGTCACCCGGCAAACCAATTTATAAGACGTTGTCACGTCAAAAACCGAAATACAAATTCTTATTGTACATTTCTTAACCCTTCGTTGTTGTGTGTTTGTTATTACTTGTACAGACCAAACAGTTTCAGGGAAGGCTGCTTACTTTCGTGTGTTCTTTGAAATGCATCCGCGGCAGTAAGTTTGTAGGTCGCAAGCGTATGTCAACAATGGGCTATATGAAGATTGTAAGAACTGGAGCTTTGCCCCTGTTAAAATTCAAATTCCTAGAGAAATATTAGTTAAGTACTTATAGTACATAGTAATAAGAATGTAAACATCTGAAATTATAAATCGGACAGATTTATAATCACATTGGAAGATATTTTTTGTCTCTTATATCTAAAGCGGATCAACAACTTTTAAGAGCTTAAATTCAATGAATATTCTTGAATAGATTTTTTACGTAAGATTATTTGAGTAAGTCTTAACAGCCTACGCTTGAAACGGTTGAAATAATGTACCTAATCGGTATTATTTTGTGTGATTTCTCAGTTTTATATTTTCATTTCTCTTTTTTTGTAAATAGTTTCTCACGGAAAAATATGACTATATATAGATTTTAGGAGTTTACTCCTTGAGAATTGATTTTCATATAAAGCGCCCGGTATGAAAACAATATGAAGAGTAAAATTTTGTGATCGAAAGACAGCGTTACGTTTATTGTGTGCAATCTATCGTAAGCACCTTTCACTTTTCATTTGAAGTTTTGTTTAATTATTTTCTGTGCCTGTTTACAGATAAATCATTCATGAGGAATAAACTCTAGTTGTGCGTCGGAACTGATACACACAGTTTTTTTTTATGAAACAGCTAAATTAAGATGATTTTTTGAACGATTGTTACGATCGGAAGAAATTAAATATTTAAGAACATATTTTTTTCTTCAATGTGGAGGCCACACGTACATAATCATCAATGCTACATATAATATATTAATAAATATCTTAGATGCCCATTTACCCCGATTTTCATGGCCATCGATTGAACGGTTGAGGTATAACTTAATGTTCGGCAGTGCCATCTGGAGACATGCAAAATAGTTGAGTGTTTCATAAAAATCTGTTCTCAAATATCTTCGATATAAATTTTTATGCTTTTTCCATCAGCTTGTCATGATTTAATTGAATTGAAAATAATAAAATAAATTATGTGCCATTTGCACCTTTGACCGATCACCATGAAGGCTTTTAATGGTGATCAGTCATGTCGATGTCTGTTAGTTTTATATATGTCGCGGACAATTTGTATGATTCCGCGTTTTACAAACGGCGTCGTCCGTTCAAAAACGCTCGCTGTTTTAAAATATGCCGAAGGCAAAATGTAAATTGCCTTGTCAATTTATAATATGCCACAATATTTGATAGACAATTCAATGGCCGCTTACATAATGCCGCAGCAAATTGAAGTTCTTTTTCTCACCACGCGTGGCGCTGCTAATTAAAGCATGAAAAATGGCATCGAGTAGTGGTTTTGTGACACAGAAAAATAGTGAAAACAGTGCAAATTCTACTATAAAAATATTTTTTGAAAAACATTTATTATAGTGAATTAGGAAAATTTTACGATTCACAAATAGCAGCAGCAAAAAAGCCGTGGCCAAATGATAAAGTTTTTGAGGTTGTCCGGCACTTAAAAAAAATTAACCAGAGGAACTTTCAACCCCAAATTAAATTTCTTAAATGAACTCTAATTATAAATGAATGTATAATAGAAAGCCAACTATTATACTATAAAGATGTTCTCTATAGTTTATCTTGCTAATTATAGCAAGACAGGCACAAACAGCTTTTTTTTTAAATAGACCAAAAAGTTAAAGACCGAAGATATTTACTTAAATGTTGGTTATACACCCTGAATCGACTACCACTCTCACGCATCGATGTAGCTTCACTTAAATGGCTGCCGCAATTGCGCGGTAGTATGACGTTTCTGAATACACTTCAAACCTAACGCTATTTATTTTCTTTGCGAATCTACTTGCCTACCCTCGGCACTTTGAACTCCGGCCTCCCCTACCCATGATTCAGGTACAAGCGCTCTTATTCATCACACAAATGGAAGGGGCAGACCCTTCCGAGACTCGAACGCAGGACCATCGGTGCGACAGGCAGGATTGCTCCAGTTGCACCAAACGGTCGTCAAACCTTTGATACCCAATATTCAGTTTTAATAATAATAGATAATGTACTACGCATATAATATCTGTTTTGTTTAACTTAAATTTGGACGTAATTGCCTCTGGCTATTGCTTTATACTTTGCACGATTTCCCTGAAATCACTCTTCTTCGCATATAAATATATATTTTTGTGAAGCACTGCTCCCACGTTAGAATTAGGATAGAAAAGTACCTACTAAGTCTATATATAGGGATATTCTAAAAATCTAAATATAAGCAATACATTATAAGAAGGAAGTCTTGGCGTTAAGTAAGTGGACTACAGTAAAACACTTTTCGACAATAATCAACTTTCAAACATATATTTTTCATAATTTAGCTTTATTTTGAGTTTCAAAGCAATTTAAAATGTTTTTTAATATTTCAAAATCAATTGTTAAGGCGAACATCAAAGCCCTTTTGATGTCTAATCACAAATTAATTTCCTCTTTCTATTGTCAACGTAACTGTCACCATAGTACCACACAATATAAATATAAAATATAATACTGTCTTGATTTTTGGGCGATTTTTAATCTCTTTATACTTTTTCTAACAAAAATCTTTTAAACGTTTATTTACATTGTTAATATCTGCTTTTGTATTCGTTTAAGTATTTTGTGTCTAATATGTGCAAACCACTACAAGAACCTTTAGTACCAGAAAATTACTAAATAAATAAACTGAGAATCCCTGTATTTATTTCTATTTTATGTAGAGATCTGTACAAATACCTGGCCCAAATTGAAACATCTCCTTTGCCAATGTTTATTTTTAATTTATTCCTATTCGGGTATTATCTTACTTGTTTTATCTCTACTCCGATGTTTAAGGGGAAAAAAGAACTGTTGTTTTAGTCGCATTAATCAACTGTTAGTTATTACTGTGGTGTCCTGCACGGCATTTTTTTTTCTACCGTAAAAATAATTCAAACTTAATTCATCGGATGGAAATTCAGATGCATTGACATTATGGTTATCAACCCTTTTTCTTTGACATATTGATTAAGGATTTGAAATATCAATGTAACAACTAACCTCGATCTTCAGAAACATTTGTCAATAGTTAGAGAAATTACGTATTCTTTATAATAAAAGTTTTTTTAAAGGTTTTGTTGAAATGGGTGTGAATGTTAAAAACAGTTGCAAACAGTTTACAATATTATTAATTATAGTTTCACGAAAGCATCGAGAAACGAAGGTAAAGAGATAAATAGCTCTTGTACTTATTCTTTTATAGATGTAAGTCTCCGATAAGCTTTACACCTAATCTTTTGTAAAATCGTAAAACATTATGTCATTTAAAAATATTATATCTAACAATTTATGTACACGTATCTAAAGTACACTTTATAATATTCTGTTGATTTAAGCAACATATGAAATGATATTACACGTTTACTTTATTGAATGATTCGTTCTTTGAAATTAAATTTGGTCTAGTGAATTTTTATCAGTTAAATGTTATACCAATTAAAGCAATTATAAACATTTGAATATCAATCACAAAGCCCTTTAATAATATGCATAGACGTACTCTTCTATTTAGAAACAGCCGCTATTGAAAAGTTGGGAGTTCAAAGGGCAACTCTGTATATATTTGGTCTAGTTTTCTTAAGCTTGTTCTGGATAGTTTTTAGTACTTTGCACTCGGTACCACTACTGTTAGTGCCATTCAGGCACATATGGCACTGTAGCTCGACAATTTAGAAGTTGCTGCGAAAGTGGTATTTATATTCGATGTAAAATATTAGGAAAATTAAAGTGTGCAGTGAGAGAAATTGAGAATAAATGTTTAAGCTGCTTACTGGTTTTAATAAAAATATTGCTGTATAGAAAAGAGTGAGTAGTTTTCTGTTAGAATTATAAATATTGAATAGTGTTTTTTAATTCTGTATCATTTATACACTATAACTTAAAAAAAAGAAATAATTCTATTAACAAAGATATGCCTTATCGTTGTCCTATTTATATCATTTAAATAAACAAAATTCTTCTTTATTTTACAAAAATAAGCTCGATTGTTATAATAGAACAGGGAAGTGAACCGTTAAAACAATATTG
Organism: Calamotropha paludella; assembly: GCA_927399485.1. NCBI lineage: Eukaryota > Metazoa > Arthropoda > Insecta > Lepidoptera > Crambidae > Calamotropha > Calamotropha paludella. Next base: position 10,256,030 of record OV656815.1, on the reverse strand, counting down.
TTTTCATAAAACTTGTAAACTCATTCAAAAATAAACTACTAAAGAAGCTAGACTTGAACAAAACAAATAAAGTGGTTTGTCTATACCTAGCTGTGGATGGAGCAATAAAATGTAAATAGCTACAGAAGTGTTAAAAGGAGTCGCGGTAAAAGTTTAGCTCACGCGAACTTAGCACTCGATGGCGTCCCTTGGAGTTGTGGCTTGGTACAAGAGAACGGCTATAGCGGGTTTGGAACTCTGGAATTCATTACATAAATATATTTATTACTTTGATATAATTCAATAACGTTTTATGTGGCAAACAGTGTTCAATAGTTCAGATGAGATTTAAACCCCCACTTTTTGGCAAGTCGGGTCAGATGTCTTAATCAATAGAGTTTTCAAAATCAAAATCATTTTAATTGTCATTTTCTACTTTTTTTACTTTTTAAAGATACCTGTATATTGTTTTCTTTCCACAGTATCACCTTCACATCTCTGCACTCTTTATCACATGCTTACCTTAGTGATCTACACGCAATTCTTTAGTTGCCTAGAAGAGATCTGTGATGATGTTGATAAATTAATATTTGGAATTTGCTTCAATGAACAACTGCAAAACCTTCATAATTCGTCAAAGTTTTATCTATTTTCTATGACGTTTAGATGCTTCTGCTTCTTTTATCATTGTTACTGAATTCGATGATATGGTTCTTTTGTTATATTTACACACTGCAAGGAATATGAAGTATAGCAGCTTTCACCCAAGCAGACCCAGTTCGTTCCTCGCTGAAGTCCTACGTATGTGGATCCACTCGTAAATAGATACAGTCTATTCATCCTAACTTGTCCTATTTGGTAAACAATCTTGGCACTCCTCTTTATTGAAAATGCAGCATTAAAAATCAACTGATAACTGGATTCAATAGGTTTCAGTCTATAATAACGATTTATTGCAATAGATTGTTGACTTTGTTATTATTTTATTTTTAAATGGGTGATTTTGTTAAAAAGTTGTGTCAAGATTATTTACAAAATAGGACAGGTTAGAATGAACAGATTTTATTTAGCTTACCACGTGGGGTTATCGAGAATATTAATGGTTTATTTCACGTAATGTTAATATTATAAAAAAAACGCTATCAGTTCGTGTTTGAACTGAACAATAAACGATTCTCGCTTTGCCGAGGAAATCCGCCGCAAATGGGCTCCGGGAGAAATATAAGTATCGGACTTATATTGAGACGGGAATTATGAGGAACCCTTTAATAAACGTCCGCCTTATATTTTGTTTGATCACAGAAAACGGGAACCTTGTCGCGAATGTGCCCCTGTAATATTTGATGGATGTTTTTATTAATACCTTCCTTATTATCTTCTGCGTTAAGGGTTCATTCAATCGACCTTAACTGAAAGGAAAAGGGCTTATTAGGTATCAACCTTATAAATTATTTTGGGCTATTTAAGGTGTTTGTATTGATTTCGAAGCCTGCGGTGATATTAAAACTGCTATTGAAAGTATTAACCTAGCTCGGTGAACTATTGAGATTAGCCTCTCAGGTGGTATAATTTTGTATTAAAAGTTCTCTAAAACAAGTAATTAGTCTTTTCAAAAGTCAGATAACTAAATCTTTATTATTTAATAAATCACTTCTGTTCAAGACAACGTTAAACCTTTTGCATGATATGTTATTGCATGATAGTAAATGTTGTTATTAACAAAAGAATATGTACAATTAGAAAAGTTCTATTTTTTCAAAAATTTCGTACGCAAATAATCAAATGGTGAAGTAAAATAGTACCTGTTAGAACGCTTTTACTTCTCTATTTGATTATCAGCTTAAGGTGAAACATATTGTCGAACGTATTTATCACAAAAATTTGCCATTTGTTATAAGGTGTTTTTCGCATCATGAAATAAAGTCAGCAAAATATTGTCCCTTTTACAAATGCATCCAGCATATATGAAATGATTGAAAAAATAATACATACTGTTATTTTGTTTAAATTTCATGGTTTGCTTAAGTAAATTTACGAAATTCTAGAAGTAATACGAGCTAACAGGATTACTAAGATCGATGGCGAAGAGACAACGTATTCGGGTATCGACCACGAATTTCGCTAACTCCCGTGAAGGTCAGACAACTGTTATATGAAGCCCTATGGGCCGTCGGTAGTTCGCTTTCACAGCGAAAAATTTTTGGATATACTTCTTAAGCATCATCCTTATAATAAGATAACATTAATAGTGTTTCACTGCTATCGCGATTAAAATGTGTCTATAAATTAAACATTTAATTTAAAGACTTGACATGTGTTCACTTTTCAACAAAATCTAGTTGCTAAAGCATGGGCCAAAACACAGAAGGGTAAATGGGTCATAACTACCAAAACGGACCAGTACGGATAAGAAGGCGCTAACGACTACAGACTTTTGAAGAAAGATGAAGCTCCATAAATTTTTGGTCGGCCTTTGATGACTGGCTCGTGAATATTCCGCTAAATAGCCTCCCTCCCCTACATACAATGTCGCTATGAGTACGAGCGTGAGCGTTATACTTAGTTCTATTTATAATATAACTTTATTCAAATTTCCTGTAATCAAGATCTTATCCTTAAAACCTTGATAAATACCTCCTATTTAATAACAATAATAATGGCAACATTGCTTTTGACACTTTATGTATGAGAGATGTTTAGTTACCTACGATAGGCTGGATGGATTGAAATAGTTCCCTTAATTTCATATTTTTTTGGCTTTAGCGTCTAGCGCCAGTTACTGTCTGACCGTTGGTATTCATATTGAATAATGAATTTTCAACAATATTCTACAAAACACACAGAAAAATCACCATTGAGAGATTAAGAAAAGTGAGCAGTACTTTAGGTAGCTTAATCAACTCGTACCTGTAAGTCGGCCATCGTCGTTTTATAACACATACTTACACTTTCTGTCTCTGAGAAAATAAGTAACGTCTGGGGGCCTTGAGATCTTGCTGCATTACTGCACTCATAATATGTCCGCGACTGCTGTGTACAATTATAGAAGGAGTTTTTATTTATTATAATGTTATCGTAATTATTGCAAATTAAAAATCAATGAAATATTTATCTCTTTATCATATCGATTATTTGATATCTATAATAGTATGATAGATCTCCAGAATTATTTCCTGTAAGTTACAAATAGGTTTGTTGAAAAGGTTCTCTATGACACATAATATTTAGTTCAAACATTTTATATTATTTATTGTATAATGTGAAGTATTTATACACCAATAAAAACAGCTTTATCAGTGGCCTTAAACAAATTACTTTATGAAAGGTTTACGATTACTTATATTAATTTCCCTTTTGTAAATGTTTGCCCGTCGCAATTTTTTACAATGAAACAATAACTAATGGAAATGCTAACCAGCTAAGATTTCATTGCATGATATATTGTAATCGCCTACAGTATATAAAATATGGTTTTGCTTTCTATTTATCAGTAATCAACACAATTGTTTTCGTACACGTACAAAATAATATACTCGTAAACTTTGCATAAAAAAAGAATTTTCATTTAGGAGTTTGAATAGGAACCTAAAAATGTAATATTATTTAATTTATGGTACGGTCTGGACGTTTCGTGAATTTGAATTCAATTACGTAAAATATTTATGAATTTATTATGAATAGCCCATTGTTTTAGGCGGGTTGACAAGATGTGTTTCCAAATACATAGCTGTTGAAATTGTATTATGATGTTGAATTCAGAACCATTTCAGACCATATGCTGAATGAAAAAAACAAATAACGGTTGTAAGTAAGTATAAGTAACTAAGACAAATAATAGATTTTAATAAATTTGGAGATAGAATATCACTTTTCTTTTTGAAATAAGTTGACACGAGTATAATGTATAACATGCAAACAATTCACGTAGCGATAAACTGCGTGTACTTTAAAACGTCTGTGTTTATGAATTTGAAAGTGAAATAGTAACATTGTAAACATAGTTTAAAAAAAATAGAACAACTTGTTGATTTCACTTTTGATAACTATGTAACTAACCATTTCGAAAATACTAAAACAACTAAAAATATCGTAATGATGGAAGGGATTCGTGGTTTTATTTTTTGTATTGTTCTTACTTTTTAAATCTCGTATTTACTGAAATAAACTAAGGGATGCTTGAGCGAAGTAATTTTTTTCAAAAGAACACAATCTCGATGACAGTTTTTGTGTTTCACTTTCTCAGCCTCAAGACATCCACTACTGGATGCAAGTTTGCCCCGAAAAATGGGGGACTTTGTTATAATCTTCCGGATTGGTAGGTGGGTTGGAGATTACAGTAGAAGACCATATTTCGGAAAAGGTTGCTGGTCATTTTAAAGTTCACAGGATAATATATTTAGGATTATACTATACTATACTCTCTAATTTTCTCCTTGGCCTATTTTAAAATGAATATAATAATATGTTGCTCTATTATGTCAGCACTATTGTTTTATTTTAAAATATACATCATATAGATTCTTTGCAAACACAAAATAAATTCGTGCCGACGCGAGAATTGGTTGCCGAACGTGAGGGCCGAAGTGTTTATTGTGTTTTTGTTTGAAATGGACCTTTAGACTTTTCCTGTTTTTACTGCTTGTTGTTTTTGTCTGTTGTTTCAGTTTCGTTTTGTCCTCTTATAACGGTTAGCATTCTTAAAAAAACAGACAGACTTATTGTTTCTTTAAAACTTTATTTAAATTCGATTTGTATTACAGCGCCTGTTGCATTCATATCATCAGTGAATGTAGCTACTCGAGTAACGGTTATGAGGGCACACGTTGTGCATACTTCAGGTTTTTGGGAGTAATTGTGGTGGTGTTGTGCACTTTCCAGGTTGTGGTCACTATGGTGCTGAAGTCACTGCTTCTTTGATTCCACAGTTCCCACATGGTACCTGCTGACACGAGTGTCACATACGAGCAAGACACGTTGCCACCATTCGATGCTGTTTTCATGAGTTTACGCTGGGCCATCTTCGTCTTCGGCCTCTAGAGCTACCTCTAAGTGTTTAGTCTAAGTCATTAGTCATCTATTAATTTTCATAGTGGGAGTGAATCTTTCTGTATAGGAACGAGACGCGTGAAGTTGGACTCTGATCCTTTACAGTGAACTAATGAGCTAAGAGGTAAGGTAAGAGTTATTCATTAATCGGCACTATTCGTCCGAAATGATACGCCTAACTGAAATAATATGGATAAATTAAGAAAAATTCATTAAAAGAAGCAGACCAGAATGGGCATCATCTGTAATGATTGGTTCCAATGGAAAAAGGTGAAGGACAAATGCTTTATACAATTGGTTTGACCAGGGTACTGGCGAATTAATGTTGATCTTTCGATAGCCATAAAACATCATTAAAACTCCTTTTGGAATTTCAGTTGAATGTCATTTAGTCTGATATACTCAGAGAGTCGTGATCATTCACGTTGGAAATGCTATCTTCGGCAAAAACTTACATAACTCAAGCAGTACAAATGATATATCAAATGAATTTGGCAGGTACTTGGGGTTTAGAAAACCCCACAGCTGTGCTTAAATTCATAGATACAGTATGTATACTTCTAAAACTATAGAAATCTTCGCTGTATCACGTCCGACTGTTTTTATAGGAACATCCAAGGTTAATGAATCACTTCAGGTCTGCCCTGAAGAACATAGCAGTCTTTACATATAAACTAATTCTCAAGTCGCTCACGGGTTTATCAACTAGCTTGATCTGGTGTCTGTGTCTTATGACTTTTTTTGATAATTTACCTTGTGGCGATAACACTTACACATCGCCACATAATATTATTCGAACACAATGCAATAAGATTGACTATTCGCATCACATATGGCGCTAACTTCAAAAACACGCATAAAAATGGAAACCTATATCGCGCTATAAGAGCTTTTAAAGTATATCTACAATATATACAAAGTTCGATATACTTTGGTCGGACCGCGGTCCTCGGGAACACATCACTTAGCCAGAAGAAAAATTTTCCCTTTGGGCTTCCATTAAATTGTTTCATACAACCTGTAGAATAAATTGTGTTTCATCTTATAATAAAAAATGTAAATGATAGTCAGTTGTTCTTCTAGTATTTTTTCAATATTACAGTTTATTTTAATATACGCTATTGGGAGTATTATTTATGAACACAAAATAAATTAGCGCCTACGCGAGAACACTTATGTTACCTTAACAAGTACGAATGGCCTTAATTTTGTTATGAGTATATATTTTAAATGGATGTGATTTCCATTTTAACATCATTATGATAGAATTTAAAATTACATCAGTGTCAATGAAATCAAAAATGTATTTTATTGTAAATGTAATTTATTTATGCCATTAACTGCTTTTATAAATTATTTTTTGTCCTGCTTGGTTGAAATATGGAAATTGAAATCCCTTGGGTAAGAAAATTTCCCTTATTGGGTTTGTCTTTACAATATTAAATATCTATTTTCATAATAAGTATGACATTAAAGTCATCAGGCAATAGATGGACTTAAAGTAAATTACCTTAATTTACCCTATTATCCTTTTAACTAATCATCAATTCAATCGAAAATGTAATGTAGGATGTATGTTAATAAAATAACAAACTTTATAAACAGATTTTGCTTATTAATAAAAAATCATATTAAAATAAATATACATTTTTTTACATTCACACCGTTTAGCGTTGTATAAGTAAGCACTATTAGACTTTAATAATGTAATAACAATAATATTTATTTATTTCAGATAAAATCCATACTTAAATAGATAAGTAACAAACAATACTTAAGATTATGTTAGTAACAATCAATATTTATTTCACCGAGTCACGGCAAGGGACGTGTGTACTGTACAGTGACCCAGTATCTTAGTATAGAACTGCCGCAGCAGCGGTTCCTAATCACTGACAGAAGGTTTTGGTTATGGATACTAAAGTAACGGATTACCTATGACTCTGGTATTACTGCTCATGTTCATCACACAAACTTCTGTCTCGAACCCAAAACCGTTGTCTGTCCGAACAGGATGATTGCTACCGTTGCACTAAACGATCGTCAAATATATAATCATATTTGGCTCTAGGCTAAATTTAAAAATATGATTAGTTATGCTTAGTTTGGTCCAATTTATTTATTTTTTTCCCACGTGAGTCTTCTCATTGGAGCGGAGCGAAGCGAAGCTCCCATGGATCAGCTTCAATAGCGCAATGTCTGTTACGCCATAACTTTCCGAGTTCTTAACCGATTTTAATATTTTTTGTGTGGAATCGAATCAACAGGTTTAGGCCCAGATTGTGACGGAGCCCGAATTTTGAAATTCGCAAAAATTCCCATCGAAAAAAAATCTTTTTTTCTTTTTTAGGTATTAAGCTCCGCTCCAATATATGGTGCTAGCGTAGCTTTATACTTAGCGACTGCATCGCCTAGTTACATAATAGTAATAGAAACAACAAGAAAAAATCAGCTTAAATATGAAAAAAGTAAGTATATAGAATATCATATTGCTTTACAAGAATAAAATATAGCAACATTATTTCAATTTACATAACTTATTAAGCCTGCTCGCTCGCTGTGAGAATGCATTTTGTCAGTAATTTGTTGAAGCTAATCGCATTGAATTACAGTGTTGTGCCCTAACTTTGTCGATGAAAAATAAAGTCAATTATCTTTGAAATTAAAAAGAAAATGATGTAATTTAAAATGACTGATGACGACCATACGACCTTTTGGTGCGACGGTAGCTATCCAGCTTTTCGCACCGACGGTCCTGGGTTCTAGTGTCGGAAGAGGCCAATGTTTTATGTGATAAACACGAGCCATGAGTATTTGTATATATTTCTATAAACACACACACAACACAATCCGTGTGTTCTGCTTACTTTGGACTAGGATAATTGGTGTAAATGTAAGAAATAAGATTTAATATGGTTTAAACAATGATAATATGGTTAAGGTAAATTAATACTTTTTATTTCACAGTACCTAATCCACATGAAGTACCTAAAACTCAATAATTAGGTATAATAATTGAATTGAATATGATCTTGGTTAATTCTATAAAGATCACTTGATTGTTATAAAAAAGATAAATATTAACTTAAATGTAAAATATTGTTAATTTTAATAAATAGTTGTTTGCATTCATTACCAAACATTAGCCAATCAATCATATACTTATTAAAAACTATCAAGTGCTTTGTAAATGGCACAAATTAATTTATAAAATGAAACATATGACATGATAGGGACGACTAAAGCGTAATAAATATTATAAAGCCTTTGTAAAATCCATAAAGCTTTTGTGATAGCCATAATAACAATACTTGATGCAGTTGACAAATACTTGTTTGATTTCAATAAGATTGCTTGTTCACGTCGCTTAATCAAGCACAACTTATTGCTAGAATCATGTTGCTTTGTGCGCTCGTATATAAACAAGTTTCTTGATACCCTCTAACATAATTTTGATTATTCCAACCCATTATTTTTTTCAGTGCTTGTATACACAACACAATCCGTGTGTTGTGCTTACTTTGGACTAGGCTAATTGGTGTAAATGTAAGAAATAAGATTTAATATGGTTTAAACAATGATAATATGGTTAAGGTAAATTAATACTTTTTATTTCACTTTGAAGTTGCGAATGTGAAGCGTCCGAAAGAGCACGCGGTCCGTTCCATTTTCCAGCATAGCTTTTGAACGGTTAAGTTCACCAGAAATAGTCAGCCGTCCGTTCTGCGGCCGTCGGGAAAACGGCTGGCCGCAATCGGAAGGTCGCAATTATATTCACTCGTTGAATATAACACCCGCAACCGGTACCATTGTCCTGGTAAGTAAAGTCAGGTTATGGCAAGTGTTTTCCTTTACATAAGTGCAATGGAAATATTAAATGCTGTGGTCTTAAGAATTTTGATTGATTACTATAATTAGTCTATAATAGTTATAAAATAATAATGAAATGAGATATAAAAGTACCGTAAATATACTTTTAAGGCCGAAACGGGTGTACTTACGCTAGTGTTTAGTGTGCTTAAATATTAGTTGGTAAACAAGACCTCCGCGATAAAACATCAAAACAAGTGAAACTAATCAAAGTTTCTGTTTTTAAACTTAACTAAATTAAAAAAAAATCAGTACCTAAGTAGTTATTAGTATACATTTTAGTTACACTGCGCCGTAATAACGTGTTTTAAGTTCAGCGTGAAATCGCGCAATTCGATCAATAATAATAAACAATTAGCAACTCACGGCTATTTAGCCCTAAGTGCAGGGATTGCACTGTGTATACCTACTCTATTATGGAAAGAATAAATGAGTAGCATATAACCAACTATAACTCGTAAACAAATTTTTATAATTGAACACATACCTTTAGCAGAATTCGAACAAAGGGTTACGGACGCGTAGACAAAATCGCTATCGTTATAACAATCGCCTGTCAATAATGACCATGTGGCAATATTTTGCTTTCATAATTTTTATAATTTATGCATTTTCAATGCGATCTTATAAAATAATTTATTATAATAGACAAATACTAGAAAAAATCTAAAAATTATAAAACTTAAATGGCTGTTTCATCTTAATCGATTGACCAAACATTTGTAAAAATGTTTCTTTCGAATACGAGAGGATGTTCCTCTCATTGATGAAACAACGCTGGCCTACAGCGTAAAATCAGGAAGGTACTAGAAAATTTCGACGAGTGTTCACAAGGCTCGATAGCTCAATTGGGAGAGCATTGGACCGGATTTCCAAAGGTTGCGGGTTCGATTCCCGCCTGAGAATTCACTTGTGACCCGAGTCGATTTTTTCTATTAAAATAATTTATCTTATATTTTGCTTACTAAAAGTTATATTATCTTAAATAAATGTTAATATAAATCAACCTCACTCCTACTTTCTCAAGTACATCTGTACCTGTACCTGACCGACAACCTCAAGCTTCTTGGCATGGAGTTGTCTCCAGTCCTCAACTTCGGCGCCAACATCGAATCCAAAGCTTAAATTGCAGCTAAAAAGCTGGGCGTCCTAAATAAGGTCAATCGATATTTCACGCAGGGATAGCTTTTAACGCTCTATAAAGCTTAAGTCCGATCTTGCATGGAATATTACAGCCACCTCTAGGACGGCTCAGCAAAATACCAACTTGCTGCACTGAACACGATTCAGCGTAGAGCTGAGGGGCTCATCGGTGACAGCTAATTGGTGAAGAGCAAGCTTCACACCTTAGCTCATCGCCGCAATTGCCTGTCTGTCGGTCTTCTTCAGACTGTACTTTGGAGAGTGTGCTCAAAAGCTGCATTTGCTCATACCGCCATCTCCTTTTTTCCATCGGACATCCAGACGCACTGCAGGCTACCACTCTTTCTTGGTTGCTGTTTCTTCCTGTCGCTCCAAGCACTTTCCAACATCCCTCATAATGCGCACAGTAAAGGAGTGGAATTCCCTACCTGAGTCTGTATTTCCGAGCACTTATAACCTGGACGGGTTATAAGCCGTTTTCAAAGCCAGAGGGAATAGACCTTCTGGGTTAGCTCGTTCCATCGTGGATTCTGTCTTGGCCCCCAGGCTTGATTGGAAACAAGAGCCAACCAATCCAAAATAAAAAAAAATATAATTTTATAATATATACATGAAAGCTTAAGGGTACTAATGAGTAACTCGCCTCAGTGTTTTTTGGCAGACTTGGATCAGCCACAGCCAAAGTACACTGGACTGACTTATGTAAAGCAAAGAAAAATCTACTTACCTAAATATGTATTTAAATTCCATTCAAGATTGATATTTGATCGTAAATTGCTATAAAATTTACAAAACGTAGAAGTAAATACATTATACAATTTACACTGAAACTCATTCGAGTGCATAAACTAATTTACTATGAGCTACGAGATCGATCGTGCAACCGAGTTATTCGAAACTTCAAGCGCACATAATACGCCATTGATTCCATAAGCGATATGTGAAAGTTCTACTCCAGAAACTAAATGGAACATGTAGTAAGGGTATCGTTACGCTTGAATGAACTTTCGCACCCTCACAGTGGACTGAAATAACTATACACGACGTATTAGGCATCATAGAATTTCAACCTTATGCCGCAATTCTTAAATTTTACATTCAAATGGTACTAAGTCACTATTCGATACCACAGGTTTCTTCTCGTCGCTTTAAAAACAAATTATCCACCAAATATTTAAAAAGGTCACAACGTTAGATCTGTGATTTGTAAACAAAACAAAAAAAAAATCGGTCTAGTGCATGTTGATCCACACGCATGTTGGGTTCTTATTACCTAAAAATTTACACATTAACATTTTGTACTTCAAAGTCTAATACTTCGCAAAAAGATTGATGAATCAAATAATGGTTTTCAAACACCAGAAATATTTGGAATGGCTCATCATGGTTTAGACGAAAAAAAAGATTTGACTGCACTTTCCGTTCACTTAGATCTAGATTTATCGGTGTGATTAATACAAATATAAAGAGATTCTGACGTGAGACATGACGATACTATAAATTCTTACAATTCTGGCTGCCGTAGTCAACAAGAAAACTTCCTTCCTAACAGAACCTTAAAAATGACGTGGCAAAATAATAAAATTGACATTTAACTTTTATTATTTTCACACGATTCTCTGAAATGTATGATTATACTTTCTGGTTTATGTGTCCACGAGCTATAAAGGGTCTATCTAAGATAGGGTTCTACAGGGTTACTCATTTTAGTTGTAATATTACCTCGTTAAAATTAGTTTATACTCTGATTTGTCACCGTTTTTACTTCTACTATTAAACCTTTGGCTACGAGTAGAGAATTTAAAGGCAATTGATGGTCACGTACTGTACGGTTTCTACACTTTCAACTCGGGTACGATCACGTTGTGACATAAGCTCTCCCTGTCGGGGTTCTCTAGGGACCGCAATATAGGGTCTCCCAGAATAGCGAGGAAAGTGTTTAAAAACCCTCTTTGCGTCAATACGTCTGCTAAGTATATCAAGTTGTGCTTTATCTTTGAGTGATGTTTTGTTTAAATAGAATTGCTTATTTTGCTTGAAAACAAAGATAACTAATAGTTCTGATAGTATTTGTACAATAACTTTATTTTGCTTTACAAATTACTCTTAAATAGTCTATTGATTTCTTGCAACTGTCATATGTTTTTAAACAAAAGAATATCCATATAATCAAATAAATAGTAATAATCTCAACGCGTATAAACACGCTACTCTGCACTAGCAAGCAGTGATTTAGTGACTGTAGCGATGCTACGTTGTAGATAACCAACCACTTGTCGGCATATGAGCCGATTGGGCAGGTCATGGAACTAAGTCAATTGGACTAGTGTGATATACAGGGCGTGTTATTTTTGGCTACATCAAGCTTGCGAAAGCGATTAAAACTCCATACTTTGTTGCTAAATGTAGTGTATGTGTTTTGTTATTTAGCAAATAGCGATCGTTGGTTTTTTCGGGATATTTTATATAAATAAACACAAAGTAGACAATGTAGTAATACTTTTATTATGAATTGGCCATGCTATTAAAACCCTTTCGTAACTAGTTCGACTGCTCTCCTATGATACTACATACAGTATCTCACGTTGTTTTTTAATCGTAAAAGTTGAAGATTTTGCTTGTTAATTTTATCGACTGATTAACGCCCTATTTATATCGCATTTAAAATTAGGTATCTCTTGTTCTCACATAATTTTTGTTTGTAAAAGCTCAATTGGTGAAAAGGGAATAATTAGCTGATTAGGTGTGAATGACTTAACTCAATCATCGTGTATTACAAAGTGATATAGGAATAGCAATATTTAATGAAGCTTGTAGACACGTTATTTTGGTAATATATAAATAGAGGTACAGGTAGGAGGAGGTACACTATGTATATAAATACTAAAATCTTAATATTAACGATTTTAAAAATAAAAAAATATTTTATGATCTCGAATTTTTTAGATTTCCTAATATCGCAATTCCGATAAATGTATTTTATAAATACTATTTTACAAATCCTTAACAATAAAACTAAATTTAGAGTCCACTGTATTCGAAATCTCACCAATATGAATCTATAACTCGCCTAACGATCGGTTCAATTTTATGTAACCATTTGATCTGTAGGGGTTGCAACTCATATCTATTCTTACCAGTGTTGTCGATTATGATAGTAAGTCTACATACTTACGAAATAACATTGATTCGGTTCTATTTCTCGCCGGTCGCTATCAAGCCAAATAAATGATAATCGGATTACCGGTTTACGGATCAATAATATAACGAGCTTTATTTTCTCTGTACTTATAATATAAAAATATATAACATTCGGTAAAATGAAATTTTGGTTGCAGTGGATATTAATGATCGAGATTTTAACTGATTTAATATGAAACACCACTACTACACATCATACATTACAGACTACACACACTTTGCACGACACAGTCCACTTGAATATTATCTTTTTATACAAAGTACTAGCTTTCCGCCCGCGGCTTCGCCCACGTGGAATTCGGTTATATTGCGGTATAAAGCACAACTATAAGAAAACTTCTCATTCCCACGGAAAAATCTAAGTAGCGCGATGTAACGCTGGATACAAAATTCATATAATTCATTCCACTTCTTACGTATCTTAAAAAATCACTTGGTTACCACGTTTTAAAAAACACCCAGCGCTATCTTTCGCATACCTCTAGAACTAAATAGCGTAAGCTATCATTCCACTTCTTACGTATTTTAAAAAACACATCGTTACCATGTTTTAAAAAACACCCAGCGCCATCTATCGCATACCTCAAGAACTAAATAACGTAACTAATACTTATACCAATTAGTAATTCGTTGACTTTAGTGATTTCAGGATAAGTAGATGTAAAAGAAACAATTTAGACGATAAAACAAATTGTAAGTCATCCCTCGAGAATTCCTCATTTTCGAGGATTCATTTTCGTATCATTTTCATTTAGCTTCAAAATTTACATGTTCATATTCGTTTGCAACATATAAGTAGATGTAAAAAAAAACAGTTTAGACGATAAAACTAATTGTACGTCATCCCTCAGGAATTCCTCATTTTCGGGGATTCATTATCGTATCATTTAGCTTCTAAATTTACATGTTTATATTTTACGTTGTTTTAAACGACACACAGCGCCATCTACAATCCATCCATCAAGCAAACAATATTTTTGTTTTTCCTCGGGAATATCAATTTTTTCCAGGATAAAAAGTACCCTATTATTTATTCTGGACTTTTATCTTTACGTCTGCAAAATTTCAAAGCAATCGGTTCAGTAGTTACGGCGTGAAAGCGGAACAAACAAACAAACAAACTCACTTTCCGATTTATAATATTAGTAAGGATGACCTCAACTAGCAATTGAACCAATAAATGTAATTGTCTAATGGTTTTTAAAGGGCTGTGGTCATTGTAAGTAATAAATAAATAAATATTTAGTACTTAATCGGACTTAGTACGATCGTAGTCATTTATAAGAAAAATCTGAAGTATATTTTAAGCAGGCAGCATAATTATGTTTTTCAACCGGCTGAATAGATGTGGCTGAATTATGACATATATGCAAAAACATTAAAGCAATCAGATTTTGTCTCGATTTTTTGTATGAATTTTATTTTATTAGTTTTTTTATACTTTTTGCATTTTCCAATGCAATTGGATGCCTTGTATCTTATGAGATACAAGGCTCGGTAGCTAAATTGGGAATGCATTGGACCGGACTTCCAAAGCTTGCGGGTTCGATTCCAGTCTGAGAATTGACTTATGAGCTGAGTCGATTTCTAACATTTTTCTATTAAAATAATTAATGAACTTTTATGTTTTAATTTTTTTATTTATAAATTCGACTTATCCATAGAACAGAGTTTGATGTGATCATGACGACAAAACTAGTTTTTTAGCTAAATGAGACCTTATATCATTAAATTGAATAAAATATCGACTTATCCATAAAACAGAGTTCGATGAGATCAGGACGACAAAACTAGTTTTTTAGCTAAATGAGACCATATTTTACAATGATTCCTGTGATTCATCATCATATTACATGTATGGTGAGATGTGATGTGATTCATTCATTTCATAATTGTAGTTATTTGGGTCCAACTTTTCCTATAATGTAGTTACTCAACGATAACGAAGTCGAAGTGTAGATATTTTAATTGCTTCTCCTTCATGATCCAGATAATATCACGCGTAATAGCATGGTTTCATTAAGGTGGCCGCACGCGATCCTTCAGCACTTCGAGTAAAGTGCGTGGTGTAGGGTTGGCAACGACATAAGTAACTTTGATTTTTGATATGACAACTTCTTATTCTTATTCTTATAACTTCAACGTTATGCGAACAGTGCAATGTTTATAGTTTTAAAATCTTTAAGTGCAAGATGGTAAAATTAAACCGACTAATAATATCTTTTACTAAAATGTCCTTTTTTGGTAGGTTGCGGTTACCGAAATTATATTTCATTTTTGGTATTTATTATCTCATAACAACTCACCAAATTATCAGTCCCAAACTGAGCAGAGCTTATAATGTGGCTACTGTATTGTAGAATTCATAAAAAAGTACATAGAAGATCATGACTAGGGAACATATGCTTATGCTCATCATACAAAGATATACCCCTACCAGGATCGGAACCCGGGACCTTTGATGCAGAAGAATAATCGCAAACGTGGCACCAAGCGGCCGTCAAGCCAAATAAGATGAATTAATAATATTTCCTTTTAGTGAAATTCAAGCTACTTATATTATTGCTTATAAAGAAGATTGCTTGGAACACCCACGTAATGATACACTGTAAGACTATTTCAACGATATAAAGGAGATTAAATGATGAATTATGTTTCTCAAATTGTAAGACATAAAGAAGTCACAAGGATCTCTGACAAATTATGAATAATCTGTCTATCTGCCTTTCATCGCGAGTTTAATAACTTGAAATCAAAAGTTTATTTAGATTTAAATCCATCAAAGGGTATTTAAATTTAAATCCATCACCTTTTGTTATTGCTGTAATTACTTCGAAACAGTTGCTCATCCTTTACCAAGCACAAGTTCGATCGCGTATGGAGTATTGTTCTCATCTTTGGGACGGTTCCGCCTGATACCAGATCCAGACGCTTGAGTCCATTGAGAGGATGGCCAAGAGGCTCATCGGCAATGAAGATCTTTTCTATAAAAAACTCATAGGCCTTGAGCATAGACGGAAGGTAGCAAGCCTATCCGTATATTATAGGATACATTTCAGAGAGTATGCAGCTGAATTGCACAACCTTGTTTCGCCGTCGCCATTTTTTCATCGGACAACCAGACTTACAAATTGGCGACATCGTTATATGGTGGATCTACCAAAGAGTCGCACTAAGCGTTCTGTTTCCAATTTTGTGATACGTACCGCTAAGGAGTGGAACTCTTTGCCTGAGTCTGTGTTTCCTGACAAATACAATTTAGGGGTCTTCAAGTCACGAGTGAATAGGTATCTTCTGGGCAAGCGTGTCACATCCTAGATCGCATCCACGCTTACCATCAGGCGAGATAATGGTCAAGCGCATCCTTATTTTCTATATAAACTTGAAACTTTGGTTTCTTAGTATTAACTAACAGTTAACTATGCCAGTTTCGTTTATAATTTTTTAAGTCCCATGTAATATTTCATAAACTTCCTGAAGCTACCTTCAATATAAGCGTTTTTTGCAAATCGGTAGCCCTGCTTGAATGTAATAAAAAGGGCAGGGAGCGAGTGAATTTCACATATACTGTTATAATGATACCAAGCACGCAACTATTCATTGGAATCGGGCTTGCTTCTTAAAGTAACTATGTACATAAGAATTCGTGATGCCAAAGGTCGTATTTTATTGAAAAACTTTGCTTGAATAAAAATAATTACAGGCAACTAACACCAATCACCTGCTCGTTACTAAGCAAACCTTGTTGTAAGCATAATATATTACTTCAATGCATATATTTAGGTGTAGGTGTTTATGGTTTGAATATAATTTAATACTGTTAAATAGAGCTATGAATTTGAAACCTATTTTATAAATTTAATATTTGAATTTTCATTTGAATAATGGACGATAATATTTAGAAGACCTTTCAAGTGATATATTTATTTTGTTTGTTCGGATATACACTTTTCAATTTTATGGATCTCTTTCATAAGGTATTAATGCTTGTTATAATTATGTTAGTAAATAATATGCTAAATGGGACTTGCGGAAATATAATTGGATTCCTGTGAAACTTTTATTTTGTCGGGGAAGCAAAAACAAATGAAAATAGATTTTCTGTTAATATGGCGCTGGGTATCCTGCGGGGGAAAGAGACTGGCTAATAGAATAGGGGCGTTGCACACTGGAATTATCTAGGTTAACATTGTAAAATATAAAATTTAGACATATGTGTTACTGTACCGTTTCAAAATTTTAACACAATGGACCGGCACACTTAATAATTAAAAAATAATATCTGACGACAATTTTTTTTATCGGATTTCAAAATTCCTTGTCTTCAAATCTTGTTTGTCATGGTCTTCTGTTACGTTCTTATGTCTTCAATAGTTAATTTGATTATTAATCTTTTTTACGTCTTTTTTGAAGTTCCGTTTATGGAACAACTTAAACTTACAGGTAATAATTATCCCCAACGCTACCGCAGGGCCCGTTTTTTATTTTTTATTAATTTGTTAAATGTTCCTATTTTTGTTTTGTTGCAAATTTTACTAAGTTTTTTTAATAAGTACTCCGTTGCCTTAAATGATAATAAACAATAGATAATATGTTCTACACAACTAACAGCAATTATTAAACATCTTTAACTAGGCTTGGCGATTATAACTAGGCGATGCAGTCGCTAAGCATCAAGCTACGCTGGCACCATATATTGGAGCGGAGCGAAATACCTAAAAAGAAAAAAAACATTTTTTCGATGGGAATTTTTGCGAATTTCCAAATTCGGGCTCCGTCACAATCTGGTCCTAAACCTGTTGATTCGATTCCACACAAAAAATATTAAAATCGGTTAAGAACTCGGGAAGTTATGGCGTAACAGACATTGCGCCATTGAAGCTGATCCATGGGAGCTTCGCTTCACTCCGCTCCAATAATATATCTCCACTGATGTTAAAGTTGCTGATAAGGTTAAACCTTTATAATTAAATAAAAGACTTGGATAAGATAAGACTAGACAATGCTTTTGTAACAAGTAATGGTTTTAACTTAAGCAAGTAAGAAAATTATTATTGATAATCTTTACTTGCCTTACATGGAATTAATATCATATTTGATTAAAAATCATCAAACAAATGAACATTTTTTTTATTTTTTTGCTGATGAGTGTTACAGCTTTAACAAGCTATTGACTTATAATAAAAAAGGGGAACTTGCGATCTATTGAATTAAGTTATACGTTATTTGATATTATCTTTCTTGTTATGACACATTGTTGATTCGGGGTGAACATTGCGTTTACGTTAAAATATATCAAAAATCCATCGCTAACTACTGTAACACTTGTTTGTATTCTGAGTATTTCTCGTGTGGACGACTACTTAATGTTGAACGGGAGTAATTAAATGGAATTGCTATGAAGTCACGGAAGCAAACCCCGAACCCCTTGTGTGCTCAAACCCTAAGGAACGGAAAGCAAATTCTCCTTGCACCACACTAATTGGGTGCTAAAGTAAATATTTAAAAAGGTGAGCGAGAAACGTGAGGTTTTAACTTTTCAATTACGTCAATTAAGAGTGTCGGCGCAGCTGCCGGCTGAATTATTATAAATAAAATAAACCTCATTTTAATGTTGCTTTTGATAACGGATGGAGCGAGCAGTCGTGTTTATTAAGCGCCATGTAAATTATTACAGAAATATTTTTTGTAAATTGTCCTTCAATATTGAGAATGATAAGCCAAAAGTTTTCTTTTTATCAGAGACTTGTTTAAGCAAAGAACCGTTCAATAATTAAGTGTTAGTAAATTATTTTAGAAGTTTGTTTTAAAAAGTTTATTTAATCCAATTACTTATTCGTAATTGATAAGGTTGGCTTACCTTGATTGCTATTACTTATAGTTATAATTACTTACAAATTAGATATTAAGAATGTAACCACAGTATTCGTTTTATAGTATAATTTCTAGAATTTACCGATTTATAAAAGTCAAAATACAACTTTATTAAATGACTTACAATTAAGTTCCTTTATTTTGGTTTTTCTTTATCTGTTATAATCTGTAATGTAGTTTAGATGCAAATAGCGATAAAAATACTTTTAATATTTACGACCGCCTGGTGTAACTACAGAACAGTAAAAAAGAGTAGAAGTCGCAAGTGGGCGGTACCCGCGTAACGTATGTTACGCGTCAAGTATGAGTAGTTCTGCGCACTTAGGCCTTCTGCTTACTCAGTCGGAATCGCAAACTCTACGCGAAACAATATAGCAAAAAATAGAAAAATGCCATTTTGTGCAGATTTGGGGGTTTAAAAATGATAGACGAAGGACTTATCCAAAGGAGGCATAACGTGCCATCGGTTATTCATATTTTCTGTAATTTTCATTAAAATTGTAAATTGAGTTAATCGAGTTCTTGGAAATGAAAAAAGTCGACCTTATTTTTGAGATGTTAAAGTGTAGAAAGTTCTAAAACACCTACAAATTACTGAAAGCATACTTTCCGTCATACATTGCCCGCTACTCAATTAGTGATGAAATGTAGTAATATATTTAAAAGATATACATTACAACATATATATATATATATATATATATATATATATATATATATATATATATAATAGTTTATTGGTTGCAACTAATTTCTTCTTATTTTATTTTAATATGTCAATTTATTTTTAATATTTTATTGCTTTTTATTGTAAAAGTTAATTATTTTTGTACACAAATAAGGTTGTAAATAAAAAAAGATAAGATTATGTTAACTATTTAGGAAAACAAAACCATATTAACAGTAATAAAATTGTAAGGAAAATGAGACATATATTAAAGTTTTTGTTTATTTTTTTCAATATAACATTAAGAACAGTTTCGTACGAAGATAGGATTCGAATCATGATATAAACTTAGCAAAATGTTGTATTTAATACAGCTTTTGTGAAGATCCATATATAAAAGAATAGCCATGTCGTTGCTTTGACGTTCAATAGACACATTGTAAATTGACATATTGAATAAAAATCATTTTATATTAATCTTATATTATTGCCTACGTTATTTTCAATAAAATATAAAACTATATGGATGTTATTAATATTCTTTGCAAACCTGTTATTAAAAAATATGATCAACTTGAAGCGCCTTCTAGCTTGTGGTTGCAATGTACAGTATGCTTAAAGCAGTGCTGCTAATAGTAAAACTGTACCACAATCTTGTACCCAAAAGCGGTACTAGAACAAAGAAGTAAGCTGTTATTTGTTATGTATCATAAGTATATGCTCAAAGGGTAGAATATGGTATAATTCATCATGTGATATATGCTCTAACGTTATAAGTTTTCTAAACAATAGCAATATTATCGCAATTTAAAGATGTGTGAGTAAGGTTACGCAGGTTTCCTTGAAAAGATCGCGTCATGTGACTTCTACTTTTTTTACTGTTGTGTGGGTGGAACAGTAGTGATCCTGCCTAATGCATTATCGGCCCTAGATTCAAATTCTGGTAAGGAATTATGTTAGTGTGAAGAACTAAACTTTTAAATCCTTAGCCATGGTTGGTATATACTTATTTATGTAATATATCCGTTATATTGTATCTATAGTACAAGCTAAAGCTTTGGGACCTAAATAATTGCTGTGAGTTTTCCGGAATTCATTATTATTATACACTGTTATATGGATGTAACGATTATAAATGATTCTATAATCTCGTTAATAAACGAAAGTGATTATCTCTTTCGACTTTAATTGTTGTCATCAATACCTACTTTCATGTTTATTATTGATATTTTGGAGAACACAACATTTCCATCATTGGTTGACACTACGTCCCGTGAATATCGAAACGCCTGGTCCCCTTACTCAAGGGAGCCCTAAGCATATATCTACCTACATTAATGACATGAAACTCTTTGTTGCTTTGTGTTTTTTTCGGCGTAGTGGCGTGAATTGATTTCCATTTACATATAAAACGTTTTACTGCGATTACTTTGCTCCCCGCGTTTATTACTTTCCCAATGAGCCGTGATAAGATCGCTTTTGGAATTAATTTAACTTATATTTTGTTGTTGGTAACGGATATCGTTTTGTGTGTTGTTTATAACACAAACTATCAAATAATTTCTTGTTTTTTTAGTTTGTTTCATCCATACTGATGAGACGTAAAATTTTCTAAACACACTATTAACACTGTGTAATTTCAAGGGGTATTTTGATTTTGAATCGACCGATCTTTACTGAAATTGCTTCTTACATGGCGATTGAACAATGCGTGAGCGTCCTTTTGGCTGAATAGGTGTTGTCGATAACAGCTGGTCTTATTAGCAGCGGTTTGGTACTATGTAAAACCAATCAGTTTCAAGCCGAGAGCGAGCAACCGTATTCAACCTGGTTATCTGTACCAACAGTAAAACTAATATAATATTTAATTTTCATGGGTATAGGTTTTATTACCTATAAATCTAAGATTAGATATTTTAAATCTTATTTGTTATTCCCAGCAATCCTTTTTCTATGTATACAAAGATCTCCTTATCTAAACGAACTGTTTTTAAAGGAAATATTTTTGGTTAAAATTTAGATCTACCAGCTATTAATATATTCATGAATCCGGTAAATACTACTGAATAGTTACGCTTACAAATGCTTAAATTAATAATTGTATTATGTCACTGCGTAATGGATAGGCAGTGATACACGCAATACAGATTGGACACAAGACCCATAGGAATTGGAATGAAATGGGATTTACCACGGTTTCCCTTAAATTAATAGGGCAATTTGTTCTGTCAAAAGGAATATTAAATAAAAAAATCGGATTCAATCTAGAAAAAATGCCAAGTGCGAGTTGGTCGTCGTGTTATGATTTATCCATTTGTATTTTTCATGTTTTGATTTTTCCATGTGCTTTTTAGTTTTCAATGAAAGAAAACACATATTAAGGACACCGAATTCGTGATTATTTTATATTTTTATTTATTCGTGACGTGTTAAGATAAATGTTTCTATGATAACATTCAAAAGTGATTACTTTATCATAAAACTAGCGGCCCGTCCTAGCTTCTTCGGGTGGATAAAATTCTTAAATTTTTTTTATAGCATTAAATATAGCCTATGTTACTCAGCGTGAATGTAGCTTTTCAATGGTCAAAGAATTTTTGAAACCGGCTTAGTAGTTTTTGAGTTAATTCATAATAATTCACATAGAAATCAGGCACAATAGTCGCTGAGTATTCTTCTTGCAACTGAATTCAATCAGAATGTGGAAATGCAGCCTCTTCGGACGGCATCCGTGGGTTTTATGTAAAAAAAAAAATCACTTTCAAAATTCAGTCAGTTTCAAATGTTAGATATCCATAAAATGCTTTGAAAATAGGTAGTGAAGTAATTTTGATATTCAAAAATAAATGTGTTTTATAAGTTGTCAGTTCGTTGCATTTGTGACTGACATGACGCTAGAGTGTTTTACTATACCGTATATTATTAGGTATTAAAAATTAACATTTTATAATTTATCTTTGTGGAAAAGGTATAAAAACGGCACAGTCATTTAATATTGTATGGCTTTTATATTTAGCTGAGTGGTTGCATAGTAGATTTAGTGCACATTATCTGGAACCTCATAGGCTTGAGACACCATTTCTTCTCAACGAGGTGATAGCAGCGGTTAAGGTTTCTATTTTGTCGTACAGTGGACAATACGTACGAACTATTAATTTTCCTTATTAAACCTAAATCAGGTAATATAACATGAATCAATATCGGATTTACTTTGTGCGTTTGATGAAATTTTTCCTTTTTTTTTAATTTTACTTAATTTTCTGCCGTTTTACTCGGAAACTAAGGCTTTCTTGAAAATAGGCTTTCTTGCTTCGTAGTGTTTAACATAAGTGAGTTAAATTTAGAAAGCTTACAATTTGCAAAGGCTACTTCCACAACAGTGAATGCAAACCTTTTACTAATGTAGTTCGGCGTCGTAGAATCGCTTTTAGTGTAATTACATTTCTTTTAGGCACAAACAAGGAAATGGGTTAAAGTCGTCTCAGTCGTCTAAATATTTTCACTAGCTATTGTTTATTCAGTTCAAGTACTGCTTAATTTATATAAAACATATAAATTTAGATATCATATTATCTATTTAATCTTTAGTTTATACTTAGTTTGTCTACAATTCAAATACTATTATATTTATTTTATTACAGTTGTGCTAAATTAGCGGTAAATAGGGATGAATTGTGTCAAATCCCACAATTTCTTTTGATACAGTTTCTGAAATAATTCATTTAATATTCGACAAAGTGGTAATTGAAGAAGTAACATTTTATAAATTTTATGTTATAAATAAAAAATATGATTATTTGAGAAATACTCATCATTTAAAAGATTCACTCTGCAAAGGTGTAGAATGTGAAAGTATTATCTACTTATATTTTTTTATTTAATAATAATCATAATATTTCTCACATTCACACCAATTAACATACCCTAAAGTAAGCACAAGGCCTGTGTTTTGTACACTAGGGTGACGGATAGACATATATACATGTATTTATATATTTCTGGCGCGAAAGCCAGGTTCGTTACCGTTGCACCAAAGGGTCGTCTATCAAAAAAAACAAATCATTGCTAAACTTATGATTTCATACAATACCAGTTGAACAGTTAAGTGCGTTTCACACAAATTCATTCTATAGGTAATAAATATTAAAAATACGTAACCTGCCTCACCCACACACTCACTTCTGTCGCTTTGCTTGCGTTCTTTGTCATGTTTAGATCTAAGCTAATGAAATTTAAACTATTTCTTAAAGATTATTCGCTGGGTCGGCTTCTTATCTATTTGAATTCGTAACGATGGTAAGCTATAATTTCTATTTTTAGAAGAGTCTAAAAGAGTGGCATGATAATGAAGCAATAATTCAATAAGGACGACTTTTATTTTTGATTCCAAGCAATACATTTTCTCAGTCATTTTATAAAATTAAAATTATATGTTAAATGAATTACAGAGGGTTGTTTAAAGATGAAATCAGGAATCGTGATGTTCTACCGTTATTTTGTAAAATGATAATTTGCCATATGTTTTTAGTCAAATGACCTTTGAGAATACAATGAACATAAAAAATATGCAAAATTTGCCACTTTCTTAAGAACAAAAGTTACAGAAATCAACATACATACTAGAAATCAGTATACTCATTTCTTTTAACAAATGTAGAATATTTTAAATCATACTTCAGATTTTACAATTAGATAAATCTTTTTTTTATGGGATATTCATAGGCGTGGGATGAATTGTATCCGGAATGTTTTTCAGCCATTGTAACAATATTTGGACTGCAAAGTATTTAATATCATATATGTATATCAGACATTTATAAACATGTTTTTATCTTTAGATCCTTTATATTATCAATAAAATCTTTATATTTGTAATAGAATGTTACATAATAATATAAAGAAATTCCAACATTGCGAGATTTAACATGCGAGTAAGCATGGTATATGGTATTCCACACAACTCTTTAAAATGATAAATGATTTCATGTATGTAAAAAGGTTTATTGCTTAATGATAATAACGACAAGACGCGATAATTGCTAATTGTGAACTAATATAAAATAAAATACATTTAATCGAGGAACTGCTGATGGGGCCCAATGTACGTTCATTGACCGTACACATGGAATTAGGAAAATCGGCCTCAATTTGGCAATGGAACATTGTTTATTATTTATACAGGAATAGAAACTATTCTAATATGACGATATTTTATTATATACATACTTAAAATAAAGACTGTGCTGCTTGAAAGCTAAATTGACATTTTTTGGTGGACACGTCTGCTAGATGCAAAACTAGAGAATTTATTGAGACAACTTTCAAAAAGTTTTGTTAGTTAGTTAAATTCTGTCGTAATACTAATTTATTATTATTCTCAAGTAACTGTTACTGTTCAACTGTAACTAAAATAGAGAACACGAGAGGCTGTCAATTGCTGTACACGTGAAGGCAATTTTTTAGAGCCGCCCCTAGAAAACAAATAAAATTTGTCTTGGACGCTTAACTTTTTGATGCGGATGGATCAGATCTACCTGAATTCGGTTTGGGAGAAAGGTTTTGCGGCAAATAATATTTTTGGGGAGAGAGATTTGCTTTTACCTGTCACCTAAAAGATAAAAATAGATTGCAACATTCGGTTATTATGTATTGCTTTTATATTATTTTCTTATACCTTTTTTGAGGATATGAAGGTTATTTAGAAATAAGTAACAAATGACTGGATGTTGGGTTAATTTTACTTTTAAGGATATGTATCCTTTTGCATCTAATTTGATAAATAATTTGTGAATATATATCGTTGATTCAGAGAAATGAAAGTGCGTCCACAGAGCTGTGTCTGTGTTCGAG
This sequence comes from Calamotropha paludella, assembly GCA_927399485.1. Lineage (NCBI taxonomy): Eukaryota > Metazoa > Arthropoda > Insecta > Lepidoptera > Crambidae > Calamotropha > Calamotropha paludella. The sequence goes on along the minus strand of OV656815.1, from coordinate 10,230,400 downwards.
AACTCGGTGCAATTGTTGTGCATTGAAAGTTTATTGTCAACAGGATTAATTTCTTTCACATCTCATCTCATCTTATCTGCATTTATTGTACTTTTTGCTGAACCTGCAAATAAATTAGTAAATAATAAATAAATATTTCTTACACTCTCGCCTGGCCCAAAGTAAGCACTGTAAGGCTTATGTTATGGATACTAGGGTAACGGATATATAAACATATATGATAATACATTGAATTTCATATAAATATTTATAAACATCCAGGACTCAGTTACAAATGCTCGTATTTATCATACAAACATCTGTCCCTTTTCGGGATTCGAACCCAGGGCCTCCGGTGCGAAAGGCCGGATCGCTACCGTTGCACCAAACGGTCGTCCTGTAAAAAACTGTATTCAACATATCATATGAGAAGTTGATAAGTTGATATAGATGAGAAGTTGATAAGTCAAATTCGGTAATAAAAAATCATATAGATAAATCAGATAATATCTCTTGTAATAGCTTGTTACAACACTGAGATAGTGTGATTTTTCGAACTCATTTACTACGCATTCAATCAATGGTCTAATTATTAAGGTTTTAAAAATAAATTATAACAAAACATGTACTTTTTTGTTCCAGATTTTGCTAAACTGAAACGATGCCTGCAAGAAATGGGACCTCGTGGTAGTGCAATGGAGGTGAGGACTTACAATTAATTAAATAGAAATGGCAACGGAACCATTAACGTAAATCTATATTAAATTTAATATAAATGATTTATAGAACTGATAATTGAAATGGGGAACTATCAACATAAGCAGAAATCCAAACTAAACAAACCGAAATGAGGTTATTATTTTAGAGATCAAATTCACAATCTTCAATGATAATTTAACGAGAATTGTTTTGTGCCGTAAAGTCTTTTGCAAAGTCAACTATATAATATTTAGTTCTATAAAATAAACTCGACGTAAATTAAAAACCAACTTAATAGACACGTGGATGAGATATTAGAAACAAGCACGCGTTTATAATTGAAATCCTTTGAATTCCAATTTCTTAATTGAGCTCATTAGCAAGTATTGAAAAAGCTCACCTTGTTCCAAGTTTAGACTTATTACATTAACCGAAGAAAAATACGTGTCAACTAACATAATAAGCAATAATTAGGAAAGCCAAAAACAACGCTACTAAATTATATATTGTAAGTATAAGCAACATTCAAGTCTAAATCATAATTTTAATATTAATTCTACTAGTTCATCCAAGATTAAAGAAGTTATAAACATGACGAAAGTTTATCCTTTAATAACCTTATATAGTGACACGGCTTTGGTTGTCGCGGAAATAGTTTTGCAAAATTTTTCTGCTATCTGCCGCATAGTTGGTACTCCGTCGCATCTGTGTTACTTGTCTCGGTACTGTTTTATAACTAAGGCCGGAGGATATTGTGCTGACAAGCTCTCTCCCCGGAATTATTTTATTTGTTTCTTTTTCTTAAAGTTTAAAGCATCCAAGAGTGCATATTTTTTATATAAGTATTGAATCGACTCTTTTTCTTATCTTATTTATCATAATATATCTGGAAGGCTAAAAACAATCTCTAGAATAGGTATGACGTAATAAAAAACTCAATTAGAAGAAGGTATAATATGTAAATACGCAAAACTGGGAGTATAAGTATAAAAGTGTCAAATGATTTTAAAAGTAAATTCAGAAGTAGCAGTTTCACATTCCTTTGTTCATTGAAGCACATTGTGCTACGGCGATTAGTCTCTATATCTCCGGAATGGCACTCCAGTTGGCAGACGGCACGATCTCAAGTGTACAGTATAAGCAGTTAAGTCGTAGGCCAAGCACATAAGATTCCTAGTTTCACTAGTAAAGGACGCCATGTTTCAGATCCATGGACATAAATATAATTTATGAATTTCGCTATTTTAAGATAAAGTGATTTTTAAAAACAAACTACTTACCGCAATGCTATTTTTATTTACTAATAATAAGGATAATATTTCCGACATTAATACCAATTAGCCTAGCCTTTTGTTAGCCTAGCTTTTTGTTTAATCATTTTGTCGAGGTCACGAGTTTTTTTTTGTGTGCCGTGTTGATGATCATATCCAACATCATCTTTAACACGACCTTCAAACATAAGGTTCAAATACAAAGTATTAAATAAAAGCTTTTCAATATCCGTGATATAAGTTTGGTCTCCATCAGTGTCAGTGTCATTAACATCCTAATAGCCTTACGACAGCCACAGTCGGGCAAAGTCCTCCTTTAAGATTTCAATAACGTTCGGCCCTGCGTTTCGATTTTTTATGTAAGGTTTTTTATTGTTAAAACTTCAAACATAGAGCAATTAAAATGTATGATGTGCTTTACAAACACTAAAACTTGTTAGGTACTTCCTTCATACGTCTCAGAAATTCTTTAATTTGTGGAATTTTATAACCGAGTCGTAACTCTACTAATATAAAGTTTTGAAACTCGATAAGGAAATGTAAAGCTAATATCACTAGAAAGTGCTATAAAACACTCAGTCGGGGGAGTTTGCGAGTTCAGACGGAATCTCATCATGGCTGCATATAAACTAGTTATTGTTAACTGGCTATCTTCCAGAAGGACTATTCTGGTGCGCCATATTATGGACTAATAATAAGTTTTATCATATAAGTTGAATGGTATCACCAGCTTTATGTTCGTGAATATACGATAACTTTTAAAGATGTGATGGTATAATGGTTAGTGTATACTTAACGTAAATTTAATTTTACATTGAAGTATAATCAATATAATATTGCAAATATAATGGGATTTGAGCAAATTTTGCAAAGGGCTGGAGTTGATGAGTGGTAATAAATAGAGAGCAGTTAAATACGTTAGTAATGCTTGTGTTTGATTTAGTTGACTTAAATTTGTGCGCTTTGGGATTGTGTGGTGAGTCTTTTCCTGATGACCTCGTGACCTCATTCATAGAAATAAGTATAAATACCCATGACTCAGGCCCAAAGCCTCTATTCACCACATAAATATCTCTCCCTTTCGGGACTGGAACCCAGGACCGTCGGTGCGAAAGACAGGATCGCTACCGTTGCACTAAACTATCCTACTACTATTATAAAGGCGAAAGTTTGTAAGTATGGATGTATGGATGTTTGTTACTCTTTCACGTAAAAACTACTGAATGGATTTGAATGAAACTTTACCACAATATAGCTTATACATCAGAATAACACATAGGCTACAATTTATAAACATATATAACACAAAGGCTACAATTTATGAACATATTGTTCGAAATACTAATCCTGCGCAGACGAAGTCGCGGGCACCAGCTAGTACATCATATATTTAAAAAAGCCGTAATCACGGCTCCTGTAAAGATCAGGAAACATCGAAACGTCAGGATTAAATATAAATTATGCACAAAAAACCTTGAATAAGATTTTTTATTTAAAAGAGTAATGTGCGCGGAAGTGTAAGAACTAAATATAAATCGTATAAATAAACTTTATTTAATTTTGTTTACGGCAATGTTACATTATAAAAGCCATTGTATGTATATTACGTTACATAGGTACCGTGGACCCAAATTTCTATTTAGCCCTTTTGCATTCATTCATTGAAAGGAAAAACTGTTCACGGAAACAGAAAACGCTTTTACTGTCATATCTTTTACCTTAGTCATCCTTTGAATATGGAAAAAGTGGTGACAAGTCAATATTTAATAAAAATATTAAATTAAATTTGTTTTAGATAACGTAGAAAGTGTTAAACTTCTAAGCAAAAATAACTCCTAGACCAAATTTTAACTAAAAAACGAACGCACGAGTTCAAAATTCTATAAATGTGCCTTTTTATGTATAAAAATGGAAAATAAGTGTATCAAAACGTTAATCAAACCATCTTCTTTGTGTTTGATCATATCTGTGAAAAATTATCAAATTATCGATCGATGTAATAAAACATACGGTTCGGTTTTTATGATAAGTTTAATGTTAACTACAAACCACCATATCGGATTTATGACGCTTTTAATCTTGTTTTTTTGTATACATATTTTATTCGACTCATGTAAAGGAGTCGAGTTGTGTTCATAGGATGGCTTAGCTTAATGATTGTAATACTTGTACCTTTCAACATTTATTTACTACTTAATTTATTTGAAATGTTTATTTTTTCAAAACAATCATTTCTTATTTTATTTTCCAAATTATTTAGTAATTAATTAAAACTACCGATTCTACCACCAAACTCGGACTGAAGGACCGACCTCCATCGACCGACATTTATTATTTACAAAAAGAGCTCACTACATTTTACTTGGTCTCGCAGTGTGTGTGTTCGGTTTGAGATGTTATTTTATTAATTATGGGATCGCAAGCAGCTGGTACGCTCCAAGTTTCCTCTCTGTTGAAATAAGAATGTTTCCTGATCTCAATAGTAAGCTTTGTTCTCTATCAAAGATTTGTGGTTTATCAAAACCAATCTAGTGGTTGAGTTCTTTAAAAGCATGCTCACATACTGCTAACTTAATATTGCCCTTATGTTTAAGTTAGGAGCTTACTCTGTAACGACCGTCCCTGTACTTCTTTTTATTTGTTCGACATAGGAGAGTCCACAATCAATTTTATAGACACCAGTTTTCTGATGTGTACCCCATATTTCATTTGACAGGGCGTAAGAATTGATTAATCTTCTTGGTCGGTTAAAAAGCATAGTTTCTCAACTTTACTTTGCCCAACGCTCACTTTAAAAATATGTTTTGTTGTAGCCCCCATCTTTCTTTACTTTAATATTTGAAGTGAATTTAAAACGGCTATTGACATGATTATATTTAAACTTGAATTTAATATTAAAAATGAAAAATAATGCTTCAATGGGTGCAATGAAACTTCTGTTTAGTCGAACTGAATAAAAAAACAATAGACATTTAAAGGATATTACTGTAACACAACTAATGAAAAGGTTGAATTTGATACCTTTTTAAGGATTTCGTTGTTAATATTAGGGTCGATTTCTCCTTAAAACAACCGCATTCAACAAACGCAATCAGTAATACGAAACATCTTCTTAGTCTCATTTCAGTTACAACGTTTTTATAACATTTAAGCCATGTTTCAATAGGAAGATAGGAATGCTATTAGAAATCGTTTAAAAATATACCATAATACTGAGTGCCTTCGTGATATTGTTCAAAATTTTTCGTTAACAAATGCTAGCAAAAAATAAGTAATAAAATACAACAGGAAATTTATTTTTCAAGCACGCCATGAAGCCTTTGTGACGTCTTGCCATAACCGGTGCGTAGTTATTGATAAAATAAAGTTAAAAGAAAATTCCTTTTTAATACAAAACCATTTTCAGAATATTAACTACCTATAGTTCCTACTTTTGTATTCATTTTCAAATTTGTTACAATCAATAATGCACAGAATAGTTGCAAATATTACTTATTTTACCTGATATTGCTTAAACATTGATGAAGTATGACATAGTGATATAGTTGGCCAAATTTTGTACGTCTTTTTCATGTCTAGAAATAAGTCACATGTATGTTTTCCTTAACCGGATGTATTTTATTAAAATGATCTTTAAGATTTTAATTTAATGTACAAAATACTGCTGCCTCTTCTTTTTTTCCTTTCCACATTGTTTGCCTTTTACAGATACGCGAGTAAAAGATCTATTTATTCTGTTCTAACATTTTCGCGCCAATCGCACATTTAATAAAACCACATTTACTGGATGACTAAGGTAAATAAGGTTTACCTTAGTCATCCTGCGAACACGGCTCCTGTGAAGGGGTTGAAACGTCAGGATTAAATAAAGAAAAAACAAGAACAATATTTCGTTGATCCGGTTAAAAGTGATTTTATTTAAAAGATCAATTTCCTAACCCTGTTTTCTATTGCGTCCGACACAGACAATGAAAATAAAATGAGCAATCACTACCTTGCCTTTGTATAGGTTGCAGACATTTAACACGTAACGACAGGAATGTGATAGACATGCAGTGACACGTTTATTTACACTCGGCGCGAAAGAGAAGTGCGGGGGAGCAAGAGCGACGCAGGAACACGCTCAGAGTTCTCGATATGCTGATTCCTTAATGCCCCAAAGACTAAATTAAAATAACTATAATTTAAACCATTTTATTTTATAAAATAAAAATCGGCATAAGTCATTCTAGTTTAATAAATGTGAAATTATATGGCTGGGGTTGATCGCAGAACTAAACCGGCTCGCTTATCAGTTTAGATTATGAAATACACAAACATTTATCTATAATTACTAATTTTGTTTTGTGTCTATTTTTTTTTTTAATTTCAAGATATAAAAATCATCTATTAAATATTTCTATTATTTTAACCTCTGTACTTAAAATCCGGTTGTGGTATTTTTTATTACATTTGTTATAGTTTTTAAGCAGTGTTCCACAATACTATCAACCGAAATACGTGAATATTCGCACACACAATAATAAAAATTAAAGATATAAAATTTTACTTTACCTTTTTCAGTACGTGATTAGTGTGTTTGTTTATCTTCTTCAGACTGTATTTTTTTAATCTGCCCACACACTCTACTACGCTCTTCTTCTACTGCTCTCCTGAAAGACTCAAATACCCACAAGGGGCGTTATCACCCACGTGGAGAATCTATTGTTTAGAGTAGGTAAAGTAAGTGATGAAAACCCGGTTTAGGAGGTTCCCAATCTTGTCACTGACACCCTTCAAGTAGGGAAGGAGAGCAGGTTGACGTTCTACTGTAGTTGGTTTGGTGCGGTTTCCGTGACGTAGGCGTGGTACTTATAATTTCTTGTCTCGCATTAATCGCTTGACATGTTGAATCTCAGCAGTCAAGTGTTGTTGGTCAAAGATACTGCGAGCACACTGAAACAAAGATTTCCTTACAATAGCCAACTGTACAGAATGATGATTAGAGACAGTATTTGTATTTATATATTGCTTTTCTATACACTGTATGACTATATATATATACAGCACACGCATGACGACCTTAGTCATCCTATATGGCAGAGTAAAATATTACAAATTCATTACAGCTAAGATTGTCATAAAATGCTAATAATGGTACTGAAAGTAATTACATACACTTTACGTAGACCCAAAAATGGCGATATCCAAGCGTAGAGGCAATGGCAACAGCCCACCATTTTTAAAACAGTCCTCCGTTCCGTGATCGACGTCTTTTGGCTAAGATAAAGATATGAATATTTTGATAGGTACAGTTGACAGCACATCAAGCACTTTAACGTTCAGGCCTACTTTATGCCATTGTAATAGTCATAATATCCTTTTCATAGTGAACGTCAACCTAATGTATTCTCCACCGTACATGAGGTAAGCGTAATTTCTGGGTAACACAAGTAAGTTAAACTTATTAACCGAGTCATGAGTACCGACATAACAGCCTGCTCACGATAATAATGTATGTAAAACATGTAACATGGAGAACTTGCGAATATGTTAATTTATGAAAATTGTTTAACTAGGGCAAATACTTAATTTCCTTCATAATTATAATGATAATTATTGAAATTTAACTAATTGAAGTAGAAATTGGATTGCTCAGAGAATTTATAACATTGTTTTTTCGAACAACAATTTAGCAGCGACCGGCGCTTTAAAGTTATAGCAACTGCTATAAAGTCTAATTACTGTATGGGGGAATTAAAACACCTTGTTATACCACATTTTTTTCTACTATGGTATTTTTGTTACTCTTATCATCAAATTATATGATAACATTTCTATAGCTTGTAATAAATAATATACTAATATATAATATCCACCCAATACTATGAACAGCAGCTGAAATTTAAATATTTAATTCTTGTAATCACGTTCTCAAAAAAATTTAAAGATATCAATGAAATTAAGAATGTGAGTACACACATCGATCTAACCAGATTGAATTTGTAGAAAAAATGGTTTCCTCCATGTTTTCATGTTAACTTGTTACCCAATATCAATTGGTGATATTATCTTCTCAATAGCTATGTTAACTTCGACGCCGCTACATTGTGCAATTTCGGATCCTATTCTTGTTATTTTTACAAGTATTTGCATTTTTTTTACTATTCTTTTGCAAGGTGCCACGGGAAAAAATAAATTATTTAAGACTAATACAATGTTTTGTTTGTGGAGTTATGACTGTATACTGCGGAGCTCGGTTGCGCATTTACCATTGTATTATTAAGTACTTAATGGCATTGTTATATTATAGCGGGATTACAGTCATATAATGCTGGTTTAAGACTCTTTATTTAAAAGAGTAATGTGCGCGGAAGTGTAAGAACTAAATATAAATCGTATAAATAAACTTTATTTAATTTTGTTTACGGCAATGTTACATTATAAAAGCCATTGTATGTATATTACGTTACATAGGTACCGTGGACCCAAATTTCTATTTAGCCCTTTTGCATTCATTCATTGAAAGGAAAAACTGTTCACGGAAACAGAAAACGCTTTTACTGTCATATCTTTTACCTTAGTCATCCTTTGAATATGGAAAAAGTGGTGACAAGTCAATATTTAATAAAAATATTAAATTAAATTTGTTTTAGATAACGTAGAAAGTGTTAAACTTCTAAGCAAAAATAACTCCTAGACCAAATTTTAACTAAAAAACGAACGCACGAGTTCAAAATTCTATAAATGTGCCTTTTTATGTATAAAAATGGAAAATAAGTGTATCAAAACGTTAATCAAACCATCTTCTTTGTGTTTGATCATATCTGTGAAAAATTATCAAATTATCGATCGATGTAATAAAACATACGGTTCGGTTTTTATGATAAGTTTAATGTTAACTACAAACCACCATATCGGATTTATGACGCTTTTAATCTTGTTTTTTTGTATACATATTTTATTCGACTCATGTAAAGGAGTCGAGTTGTGTTCATAGGATGGCTTAGCTTAATGATTGTAATACTTGTACCTTTCAACATTTATTTACTACTTAATTTATTTGAAATGTTTATTTTTTCAAAACAATCATTTCTTATTTTATTTTCCAAATTATTTAGTAATTAATTAAAACTACCGATTCTACCACCAAACTCGGACTGAAGGACCGACCTCCATCGACCGACATTTATTATTTACAAAAAGAGCTCACTACATTTTACTTGGTCTCGCAGTGTGTGTGTTCGGTTTGAGATGTTATTTTATTAATTATGGGATCGCAAGCAGCTGGTACGCTCCAAGTTTCCTCTCTGTTGAAATAAGAATGTTTCCTGATCTCAATAGTAAGCTTTGTTCTCTATCAAAGATTTGTGGTTTATCAAAACCAATCTAGTGGTTGAGTTCTTTAAAAGCATGCTCACATACTGCTAACTTAATATTGCCCTTATGTTTAAGTTAGGAGCTTACTCTGTAACGACCGTCCCTGTACTTCTTTTTATTTGTTCGACATAGGAGAGTCCACAATCAATTTTATAGACACCAGTTTTCTGATGTGTACCCCATATTTCATTTGACAGGGCGTAAGAATTGATTAATCTTCTTGGTCGGTTAAAAAGCATAGTTTCTCAACTTTACTTTGCCCAACGCTCACTTTAAAAATATGTTTTGTTGTAGCCCCCATCTTTCTTTACTTTAATATTTGAAGTGAATTTAAAACGGCTATTGACATGATTATATTTAAACTTGAATTTAATATTAAAAATGAAAAATAATGCTTCAATGGGTGCAATGAAACTTCTGTTTAGTCGAACTGAATAAAAAAACAATAGACATTTAAAGGATATTACTGTAACACAACTAATGAAAAGGTTGAATTTGATACCTTTTTAAGGATTTCGTTGTTAATATTAGGGTCGATTTCTCCTTAAAACAACCGCATTCAACAAACGCAATCAGTAATACGAAACATCTTCTTAGTCTCATTTCAGTTACAACGTTTTTATAACATTTAAGCCATGTTTCAATAGGAAGATAGGAATGCTATTAGAAATCGTTTAAAAATATACCATAATACTGAGTGCCTTCGTGATATTGTTCAAAATTTTTCGTTAACAAATGCTAGCAAAAAATAAGTAATAAAATACAACAGGAAATTTATTTTTCAAGCACGCCATGAAGCCTTTGTGACGTCTTGCCATAACCGGTGCGTAGTTATTGATAAAATAAAGTTAAAAGAAAATTCCTTTTTAATACAAAACCATTTTCAGAATATTAACTACCTATAGTTCCTACTTTTGTATTCATTTTCAAATTTGTTACAATCAATAATGCACAGAATAGTTGCAAATATTACTTATTTTACCTGATATTGCTTAAACATTGATGAAGTATGACATAGTGATATAGTTGGCCAAATTTTGTACGTCTTTTTCATGTCTAGAAATAAGTCACATGTATGTTTTCCTTAACCGGATGAAACACACACAATGAAAATAAAATGAGCAATCACTACCTTGCCTTTGTATAGGTTGCAGACATTTAACACGTAACGACAGGAATGTGATAGACATGCAGTGACACGTTTATTTACACTCGGCGCGAAAGAGAAGTGCGGGGGAGCAAGAGCGACGCAGGAACACGCTCAGAGTTCTCGATATGCTGATTCCTTAATGCCCCAAAGACTAAATTAAAATAACTATAATTTAAACCATTTTATTTTATAAAATAAAAATCGGCATAAGTCATTCTAGTTTAATAAATGTGAAATTATATGGCTGGGGTTGATCGCAGAACTAAACCGGCTCGCTTATCAGTTTAGATTATGAAATACACAAACATTTATCTATAATTACTAATTTTGTTTTGTGTCTATTTTTTTTTTTAATTTCAAGATATAAAAATCATCTATTAAATATTTCTATTATTTTAACCTCTGTACTTAAAATCCGGTTGTGGTATTTTTTATTACATTTGTTATAGTTTTTAAGCAGTGTTCCACAATACTATCAACCGAAATACGTGAATATTCGCACACACAATAATAAAAATTAAAGATATAAAATTTTACTTTACCTTTTTCAGTACGTGATTAGTGTGTTTGTTTATCTTCTTCAGACTGTATTTTTTTAATCTGCCCACACACTCTACTACGCTCTTCTTCTACTGCTCTCCTGAAAGACTCAAATACCCACAAGGGGCGTTATCACCCACGTGGAGAATCTATTGTTTAGAGTAGGTAAAGTAAGTGATGAAAACCCGGTTTAGGAGGTTCCCAATCTTGTCACTGACACCCTTCAAGTAGGGAAGGAGAGCAGGTTGACGTTCTACTGTAGTTGGTTTGGTGCGGTTTCCGTGACGTAGGCGTGGTACTTATAATTTCTTGTCTCGCATTAATCGCTTGACATGTTGAATCTCAGCAGTCAAGTGTTGTTGGTCAAAGATACTGCGAGCACACTGAAACAAAGATTTCCTTACAATAGCCAACTGTACAGAATGATGATTAGAGACAGTATTTGTATTTATATATTGCTTTTCTATACACTGTATGACTATATATATATACAGCACACGCATGACGACCTTAGTCATCCTATATGGCAGAGTAAAATATTACAAATTCATTACAGCTAAGATTGTCATAAAATGCTAATAATGGTACTGAAAGTAATTACATACACTTTACGTAGACCCAAAAATGGCGATATCCAAGCGTAGAGGCAATGGCAACAGCCCACCATTTTTAAAACAGTCCTCCGTTCCGTGATCGACGTCTTTTGGCTAAGATAAAGATATGAATATTTTGATAGGTACAGTTGACAGCACATCAAGCACTTTAACGTTCAGGCCTACTTTATGCCATTGTAATAGTCATAATATCCTTTTCATAGTGAACGTCAACCTAATGTATTCTCCACCGTACATGAGGTAAGCGTAATTTCTGGGTAACACAAGTAAGTTAAACTTATTAACCGAGTCATGAGTACCGACATAACAGCCTGCTCACGATAATAATGTATGTAAAACATGTAACATGGAGAACTTGCGAATATGTTAATTTATGAAAATTGTTTAACTAGGGCAAATACTTAATTTCCTTCATAATTATAATGATAATTATTGAAATTTAACTAATTGAAGTAGAAATTGGATTGCTCAGAGAATTTAGAAACATTGTTTTTTCGAACAACAATTTAGCAGCGACCGGCGCTTTAAAGTTATAGCAACTGCTATAAAGTCTAATTACTGTATGGGGGAATTAAAACACCTTGTTATACCACATTTTTTTCTACTATGGTATTTTTGTTACTCTTATCATCAAATTATATGATAACATTTCTATAGCTTGTAATAAATAATATACTAATATATAATATCCACCAAATACTATGAACAGCAGCTGAAATTTAAATATTTAATTCTTGTAATCACGTTCTCAAAAAAATTTAAAGATATCAATGAAATTAAGAATGTGAGTACACACATCGATCTAACCAGATTGAATTTGTAGAAAAAATGGTTTCCTCCATGTTTTCATGTTAACTTGTTACCCAATATCAATTGGTGATATTATCTTCTCAATAGCTATGTTAACTTCGACGCCGCTACATTGTGCAATTTCGGATCCTATTCTTGTTATTTTTACAAGTATTTGCATTTTTTTTACTATTCTTTTGCAAGGTGCCACGGGAAAAAATAAATTATTTAAGACTAATACAATGTTTTGTTTGTGGAGTTATGACTGTATACTGCGGAGCTCGGTTGCGCATTTACCATTGTATTATTAAGTACTTAATGGCATTGTTATATTATAGCGGGATTACAGTCATATAATGCTGGTTTAAGACTCTTTAAGTTGTTGACTGACGTGCCAGTATTTCAACCTAAAATAGATTTGCGTTTATTAGATACTTGAGCGTATAAAATAAAATTGTTCTTAAAATTACCTTCGTCTTCTGCCAAGCACAGGTAGATTCTTATCGCTGCTAGGCCATCGCCTGAGTTGAGGATTTTTTTTTCATATAAAAGGTCAATACATTTTAATGCTTAAAAATACTGACGAGCATTCGGCCTATGATTTTAGCGGTCAAGCAACTCGTGATAAGGTCATTCATTGGATAAGTAATCAACACATTTCTATCTTGATTCAGGCTGCATCTACAGTAGTATTTTCCCATTTTCCCTACGGTATTTTCAACCATAGCGACCTACCTGTCGGAACAAAAATGGCTGTCAAATTAAAAATTTTGAAATAAATCAAAGTAGTTCCATTAAAAGCAATATAAAATTGCATTGGAAGAATTTAATAATATGGTATCAGCAGCCAGAGTTGTTTTATTTTAAATAAGGAATATTAATTCTGCATTAAACACATTATGAATATTCACATTACCCCTCGTTAAGAGGATCGGAGTCGGTCTTCTTACACTAATCTATAACTAACATATCATTCGATGGTCTGTGGGCGCTTTTACACGCTGAAGATGTCTCGTAAATTTTTGGCAAAGCACCCACTCACTGTTAGGTATATTCGAAGATTTGTCAATAGCGATGGGCCGTTAAGTCCAGGATGGGAAATTCATTAGAAGACTTAAATTTCGGCACTTAGAGATTATTCATCTAATTTTATCTTATTTATTATAATAATGTTGCCTGCGACTTTTTTGGGTCATTGGCTCATTTAAGGAGGACACATTATCTTATTATGTGAAGAAGGAAATTTTGTAGCAACTTGTAATCATTTTACGTTACAAGTTACCAACTTGTGAATTTGTAAACAATCATGATTGTCTAATATTATTATAATGAAAATGAAAAATTTTAAAATATATATTTCGTAGACAAAAGAAATTATCAAAATTAAAGGCTCTTTCTTTTAAATGCTAAAACACCTGTGCCAGAAAGAGTAACTCTTCCATAATAAATCGTATAATGTACAAAGTTTTTTACAGTAATTCATTATGTTTTTAATTTTGCATTCACAATGCAATATTTGTATATGGCATAAAATACGTTTGTAAAAAACAACTACGCCTCCGAGCCCTCATGTGGGATTCGAACCCACGACCTTTTGCTATCCGGGCAGTGCTCTGAGCTACCGAGTTGCTGCTGGGAAACGTGTCGAAATTTACAAACGTATTTCAACTTCTACTATGAGCTAGTATCGTTCCACCAATGTTGAACGCTAACTACCTTCAACATTGAAAGTAATATTTTTACAAATATTAAACAATCGATTAAGATAAAACATAAATATAGCTGGTTCCATCTTAATTTAATATTTATAAAAATATTACTTTAAAGGCAATTTTCTAATTGCGTATTGCATAGGTCGTTGATATAAATCAGAAATAATGACGGACATAAAATACTTCCCTGGGGAACGCCGTATCAAAATTCAGTGATAAGACTCAAGTGAATTGAGTCATATCACTGATGGTTTGATTTACTTTAATCCTGTGCTTTCTACCCTCCAGGTAGCTTTAACATAATTTTAGGAGAATTCCCCTGATACCAATATTTTCCAATATCTTTACTAAAATAATGATGGAGACAGTGTCAAAAGCTTTTTTAAGGTCCAGAAAAACTGTGAGGCGCTTTTTTTACCATCAAGCTTGTCAATGTTTACTGATGTTAGTGCACTAACAGCATCTCCAGCACTTCTGCGTGCAAGAAAACCGTATTGTGAAGAAAATAAGATCCTTTTTTTATCAAGGTAGCATAGTAGTCTTTTATTAATAAGTTTTTCTATGATTTTCGATAGCGAGGTAAGCACTGACATGGGTCTGTAATTATTAACATGGCCTCCATCACCGCCCTTATGTATTGGTGTTATTATAGACTCTTTGAGAAATGATGTAAATATACCTCTACTAAAACAGAGGTTAGTGAGATAGGTAGGTAATTACCGGTACCACTTTGTTTTTCTCGCGCTTGAGGAAACTTGGAGGGATATTATCCCATCTCGGGGCACTGTCATATTTTGATTCATGAGGACGGTACTTACTTTACTCTGGTTAGCATCAAATAAAACACAGGACTGTGCTACAGAAAGAAGAATAAAAACTGAGTAAAGGAGGACTAAGAAAATCATGTGCGTTAATAGCAGAAGTAGGCTGATCAATGGCGTTCGCTAACTTTTTCCCTATATCACCGAAAAGCAATCAATATAGTCAACGGATATCCTTGGAGAAGATCTAATGTTTTACACTTTTGTATCGTCACAATGTCTTATGCTTTGTCAATATTGTCAATGCTTTATGTTTGTGATGGCGCGGATGTTTTTCCATCGATGGTTTGGACTACCAGTAGAACTCTGCAACAGCTCTCTTTCATGAATGCGTTTGAGTTTTTTTTATTAAATTATAACAAAAGTTCGGGTACCTTCTATAGATAATCCTAAGAATTTCATCGTGTGGATTACAGCGCAGCTTCTGTTGCAACTTGTTTCTATTTATTGTTTATTTTAGTGAATTTAATTTAAAAATAATAGTTTATAGATTTAAATGTATTCCGTAATACATTTAAATCTATAAACATGCATAAAATCATTTACATTGTACTGTGAAGTAGTCTGAAATATTCTTCTGAAATATTCTTTAGTGTATTTTTTGAGTTGTTTTGGAACAAGTCTACTCTATGAACTAAATGATATTAAGGATAATGATCCATTCCACAAACCAACTTGTCATCGAGCTGGTTAACTTCGTCACCACACTTTGGAATCATTTGTTAATTATATGGATTGAATATACCTTTGACTTTTCACTTCTAACTCGTTAAATATGTTCATAATTGCTTTCATTTCCCAGGTCAGTAAGCGCCCGAGATGAGGTTATTGGAGGCTATCCTCACCATACGCGTCTACTATGCTAATGAGGTGATAAAGGGTCAAACACATTGAATAATTTTACCGAAAGCTTTCGACTCAAAGTTACTATCGATTATATACCTATTCTAATATTTCCCTGTTTTGGGTTGAAAATAAAATTATGTTTACTATTATGCTTAGATATGGGTTCATGTTCATATATAAATCAAGTCTGTTTTAGGATGTGATATGCAGACGCATATTAAAAACTTTGTAATAGGAGTATGGATTTAGAACTTTGTACGTAGTGTCCGGTAAAACTACGAACGATTCGACAACGTTTCCTTCACGGGTGAGTCTCCGACTATGGAAAAATATGAATATTCTCAATAACAAAAACAATAACAAGACTAATGCAACACACTGTAGAAACAAAAAGCGTTGAAAAAGTAAGGATATACATTTTTTGTTGTTCTGATTATTCTCAACTTCTACGTTATTTTACGTTACTAGACGCATAACAATGCTCAAACCATGAAATTAACTAAATGATTATGATCTTTAAATTTCACAAAGCCAGTTTTAGAAACATTAAATATTTTTTAATTCGAAGACGTGGTTCCCAATAGGCATGATGACAGCAAGTAAATTTCATTGAAATAATTTGTGTGTATAATATACCTAAATGCTTGGTTAAAAAACACTGATTATTTTTATAATTAAAAGCAAGATTATTATTTAATTGATAAAATAAAATCACTAAATACGGCAATCCGCCATGAAATGTTAAACGCCAATCAGAGCGCGTGACGTCACGTTAGAGTTCTTTCTCTTTGTTTACATGTAATTCAGTACATAATTAGACACTCGCTCGTTTTTATCATTAAATACGCCGTTTTTATTTGGTTTTTAACTTAAATTTCTTTTGAGTAAATTGATTATAATACACTGAGTCATGGAACAAGGATTTATAAAGGCTTCAAGCGCAAATTTACCAAGAATCGACTTGTTAATGCTAGGAACGTTTCTGGGATCAAACAAAGACTTTTGTTCAGCAGAATTTAGAAATGTTAAGACTTCCATGTAAGTACCCTTTAATAAACAGTTAATCAGTTATTAAAATCATAAAAATAGGTGCAAAGCATAGCGATTGTACCTATTTCAGTATAATATCCAATGTTGCAATTTGAGGTTATGGTTATGTTGAATATTTCTTTTTGCAACTAATTATTTACCATTGCTTTATTTATTTCAGGTCCGCTAGGGTATCTTATGGTGATGATGCTATAAGCTATGTTCAACTCAAACGCGAAGGAAATTTGTGCACGATAAAAGCTAAAATCTGCCCAGAACATAAAGTACATGCAAAGTTGTATGGAGTGTCTTTGGTAGTTGACGAACAGGAAGAAACAGTGAAGTCAGTAGAATGTCATGATCGTGTGGCTTCACAAGGAGGCTGCAAACATGCCATGGCATTCTTAATGTGGGTTCATCGGAGGAGTGAGGACCCGTCTTGCACATCCATAGAATGCTATTGGATGAAATCTAAGCCTTCCAGAGTTGGGAGTACCCTTAAATACATAACTGCTAAGGCTGCAGCCCTAGCATATCGTCAGATACCGAAGTATTTAAAAAGTTTTTAGAGGAAGGGAAGAGAAGAAGGATTACCGAGTGTGAATTAATGAAATACCAAAATGAATATGTTTTGGATAGACTTCAAAGTCTATCGATGGACAATTTAGTGCTGAAATATAAAGAAAAATCTTGTGATAAATTTTTGAAAAGAGTGACATTTTCTGATGCTGACATCAATAATGTAGAAAAAGAAACAAGGGAGCAACATAAAAGCAGGCTTTGGTACGAATTAAGGTATGGCAGAGTGACCGCTTCAAGAGCCTATGAATTCAGTAGATGTAAAACCAGTGATGGCATTCTGATGGCATAACAATGGGTGGAAAAATCCCTGACACGACAGCTATGAAACGTGGTAGAATATTGCAGGATGATGTGAGGAAAACTGTTAGTGCCAACCTGGGAAAAAAAATAAAAATATGTGGTTTAATGTTGTCTAAAAACTATCCCATGCTAGCAGGTTCACCTGATGGGATCTGTGACAATAGTATTATTGAAATTAAGTGTCCTATGAGTGAAAAAAACATGAAAAATTATGTAAATAATGGGAAACCAACCCAGAAGTTTTATGTGCAAATGCAACTTCAAATGTTACTGACAGGACATAAAAAAGGCTACTTCTGTGTAGCTGACTGCAACTACAGTGCCAATAAGAAAGTAGATGTAATGGAAATTATGTATGATGAAAAGTATGTATCAGATTTTCTTGAGGTTATTGTTCCTTTGTGGAAGGAAAATGTATATCCAGTATTGTATAAAAGTGTAAATAAATAAAAAGCCAGTTTATGTTATAAAGATAAATGTTTGTTTTATTTTTTTAAGATAAACCTCAGCTGTTCCTTGCATATGTACTTACCTACAATACAATATTTTAAATTTCCTGAAATAGTAATACAGAGTTAGCAATGGTTTCTAGTGAGCAGTTTACAGGTTAAAAGTTTTTGTCAGTTCTGTAGCTGTAGTGATTTTAACAAAAGTAATAATAGATTTAACATTGTATGCATACCACACAAACTGGTTGAAACTTAATATAGGTAAGTATGTATGTATTTACAAAATAAAGATATACAAAGAGTAGGTCATTTCTATGTATTTATTTAATCAAAGAATCTTGCAAGTTAATCAATCCGCAGGCAATGGTAATAACATCATCTAGTACTTTGACAAGGTTAAGATTTACACATGCATGCGGCTTTAACATACTGAATTCACGTAAGCGTCTAATCACTCTCTCCACATGAATTCTTAAGCTTGCGATTTGTTTTGTTTCCCTTGCCTCATGTTTTGATAGCTTTGTACCAGTTGCAACACTTGGAGGTCGTACTAAGTGTACTCCCTGTTGTCTCAAATATTGTTCTACATGTTTGAACCCCCTGTCAGCCATCACACACATGCCTGGTAGCAAACATTTTATAAAATCACAAGATTCAACCAAACATGTGTCAGTAATTCTTCCGCCATATCCTGGAGAAATATAATTCACTAATCCATTAGGAGTACAAGACACAAGATACTTGATGGTGTTAGCTTTTTTGTATTCTGACCATGAGAGAGACTGGTTCAGTGCTTTTGAAGGCTTTTGTACCTCAATTTCTAAGCAGTCTATAATACAGCTTACATTATAAAATTTATGCCTAAAGGCCATAGGTAAATTTTTTCTTATGGAATCTTCATTTAATGCAACAAGAAAAGGTCGCATCAAACTAGCTATCAGCGGTATATCTTTCAGAAATATTTTGCTAGCATATGTCGAAGAAATAGAAAAGTCATCAGAAAGCTCTCTGAAACTATTATTTTATTTAATTTTTTTTAAGCACAATACTATATGGTGTGTGGGAATATTTAACTTTCTTTCAATTAAATCTATTAGAAAGTAACAACTTTTAGGAACTCCAATGTAAGACCGCGGGTTATTCACTATTTTCTGCATTGTATATGCCAAAATTCTTGATGCCTCTTGTTTCTTATCATCTTCAATTAATTCGCTGCAGTCTGAAGACGATTTCATTTTTAAAGATGTCACTGATGCTGATTCACAATGCGCCACAGACGGTGTGTATGACATATCACTGTCAGAATCCGCCTGAATACCTATTAATTTGCTATTAATTTTGGATGTTGATGGTTTGGCAGTTTTGTCACTTTTGATTTTAAATGGTGAAGTAAAAGCAGACCGACAAAAGGGTCTCAACGGTGATGTCATCTGCTCTACTGAATTTATTTCTGTTTGAACAGCTTTACTTCTGAACTTATTTGTCATATACACTTGAATGGATTTATGTGCTATTTTAGGTGCATCTTGTGTAATATTTTCCTGCATGGCTGATGCTCCGGATGAAGGGTCTTCAAGTTCTAGCTGTTCTGTAGCAATAGTTGTATTTGTTATATCTTGTAATTCTTGCTCAAATTCTTCAATTACTTCTCTTCTTTGCTTTTTCGCAATGTATTGTCTTACGTTTGTGTCGGAAGTTCGTTTTTTTCTACCGGGTTGACATTCAAATTTTAAGGGAACGCACCCTCGTTTCATTCGAATCTGCGACACTGACCCCATCACGTGATATTGCATATAATTTTCCATATCATTCGGTAACTGAAAATGAAATAAAATACCTTTATAATAGATCATCGAGAATGTGACTAAGTAAGATATCCCTAACCTCCAAAAAGTTTGTTTATGTTGACATCATCTAATAATGGTCACATTTATTTAGTATCAACATGAAATCTACAAACTAAAAAAGGAAATACTTACGTCTAAGTGATCTTCACAAAAATAAAGCTGAGTAGTGGGTAATATTCCTTTCAAATCACGTCTTGCAAGTTTAAGCCACTTATTCCGTATTGTCTTGTTAGAAGGAACCAATATAAATAACTTTTCAGGAGTTTTTATGGACGTGTTAGTACACAGAGGGACGGAACACCACCTATATGCTTTCGAATTCATGTTTATAATGTAAAATTTTGAAATTAATCAAGAGTGTGTCAATGTTTACAACTGTCGAATGATCCTTGTACTCTAGAGTGACGTCACAGGTGACGCCATGACACTTTGAAGTGTTTTGGTGCATATTTTAAATTTATGAATTAAAAAGTAATTTTTAAATACTAAACCTTAATTTACAGCAGAAATATTATGTTTGTTGTAATTAATATATATTTCCGAATATTATAGAACAGTCTCTCAAAATTTGTCATCATGCCAATTCGATACATTTTTTTCCTTAGGATGTATTAAGTGTCTTCATAAAATTAGTTTTTGAAAAGTTTAATATTTGTTTTGGTACGTACATTATTGATACTTTTTAGTTCAAAGTTATTAGGCAAACGTTCACTGTAATTTTGGATATTTAATGGAGCATTACTGAATTTCATAGATACGAAATTACTGTTTAGTATGCTCTTAACGGAATTATCACAAGGCTTGAAGGATGAACTTATATTTTAACTAAATAATATGTACAATAACAATAATAATAAAAATATGTTTTGTGAGATATAACTACTACTACAATATAATGGATTCAATTATTTTTTATTTGGCGAATTTCATGATTCCCAGTAAAATACAGGTTTTTGTTTACCTAACGCTGTTGGAAATTGCGGCATGAAATAACTTTACTTTCTTTTACGGCTCCTAGGGACTAAACCCAAACTGAGTATTTTATAATAAATTCAACTTTTTTACCTTCACGCGTTCCATGTGTTTTTCAGAACACGTTTCATATGTATACGACAGCAAAATGATTCAACTTCTTATTGAAGTATGGAAAAATTAAATTCGACATTGCTACGTAACAGTTTTTCATTAAGGTATTTCAAGCATTTTACAGTATTAAATTGAAAAAGTTTTTCAAATCGCATGCATGCGTTTAAAATAAAATATACGGGGAACCTCCCTTTGTGCCAGGTAGATATTTGTAAGCAGAAAAACCGTTACTTAAGCTCGCAAAATATTATTAAGCCAGGGATCAGAAACGTGGCCATTTACCTTTGATGCTGACTGTACTAAAGCTTTGTTCATAATCCCCAGTAATCCTCGGTAACGTTATCATTATATGAGTTATATAGACGTAACGAATTGTGATTCGTTTTTGGTAACGGTAAAGAAGGAAAGAAGTGATTCTTCAGATAAACCATTTAATAATTGAATTTTAACTGAATATTACATTCCCTTAAAGTTATATAGAGCGGCAAATTTGGCTGCTCTTTTATAACAAAAGTTTTTTAAATGTAATTAAAGGAAAATAACGTTTTCAAATGTACATAAAAAGTTTTTTTAAATTAATAAACATTTTTTACATACCACCAATTCGGAAATCTTTTAAACTCGTCAGGAAACTCCTGTCCAGTTTCTTACGCCCATTTTTACGATAATCGTCGAAAATATGAATAGTTGAAAGCAAACCGTCTCCTAAGACAACACCCGTTCACGAGTATGGCGCATAAACCAGCCAACGCGACACACCTTCTTACGTTATTACTTAAGAAACCTCATAAAAGAGCATGCCGTACTCCATCTACCAGTTAATAAATTAGTTTTAAAATAATCTACTGTATAGCTTTGGCGGTATAAATTGACTTTGTTAATAACGTAATAAAGTGCTTTATGAATAGATGCGCTTTAGCTTTTTCTTACGAGTTAATTTTCGGTTCAGTGACTAGTTTAAACCTTCACTAGCGGAAACTGTTGTCACAGTTTGGGTCATTATGAGTGTCAATAGTTTAAATAGGTCAATATTGTATTAAATAACCATTTCCCCAAAAATGGTTCGAAATTATACACTAAAATAAATTACAAAACGCTTTTAACAAACTAAAGGTTTTGAGTTTTCACTTTTAATTTCCACACACATACATACACACACACAAAAGTCACCTTTCACAGTTTCAGCTACTATTAACAGAGCCTTAAACGTATAAGGCAAACGCTAAAGTAGAGTTCCGATTGGCACCACACATCACTTTAATGTCTAATATTATTCATTTTTTTCCATTTTTTTATATTTATTATTCTTACTTCTTTTTTACTTGCTCTTCTTTAACATGTTCTTGAGTAGTGTTAGTAAATTTTCTTATATATGTCATTCGATAGAGCTTTACTTCGTAAATAAAGACACGGAATGTATCACTCTACTCTCTGGGTTACAGAGTTTCGCGGCGGTATTAGAATTAAAGTATAAGATGAACTAACAATATCAATATAATAGTACTAAAAATTATCTGTTGCTTTATACAGCACCTTTGTCTGATGGACAGTTTGATAAACAGTGTGCCTTAAATAAGTCTCGATATAAAGTTTTCCAAAACTTTTGGAGTCGGTTCTTCTAATATTGGTTTTAATAAATTAACAGTAGCACGAAATTGATTTCCAACCGTGTCATATGTATTTGCGGTGATATTGACAGTTTAATTTCAAAAAGGATAAATTAACTGGTTACGTGATCCCGCAAAAAAATTGTGTCATATCAAAGGGCCGGAAGAAAAATGGAAGAATTTCTTAGTAACAAAAATATGTTTATACTGCGATTTGTCCTGAATTCATAGTATAATCTACAATCAATGATTCTCTTTTACATTTGTACAATGTTAAAAACATTAACTATGACTAAAGTATGACTAAGTATCTGATTTTTTTTTGTTTAAAAAAAGATCCGAATGTATTTGTTTAAAAAAAGGAATGGTGAATTTAGATTCTGAATACCTTTCATAAATGTTAAGATTTTGACGGATAATTATCTGAATGTCAGGCAAAATAGTAGGCTGGTCTTTTTTAAATATCAACTATCATTTTATATAAGTCTGCCACCATATCAACGATTTCAGATTTCCGGTGAATTATGTTGCTATCGTTTGGCCTTATGACTTAACATCAGGTGAGATAGAGATATTTAAAGAACTAACAACAACTTTTTTAAGAATATTATCATTCACTTTATTATACACAAAACAAAGATGAGATTTTTAAACTTGGATGTTCAATTTGTGACTAAAGCAGAAAAGATGGCAGGTTTAACAGGAATAGTTGATGAAAACCGTCTTTCATACAATTATCATGCCTCAACTATACAAACAGGATTCTAAATTCTAGTAAAGCTTTCCTGACACTAAACCAAATAGCGTTTCTGTGTTTCCGTAATGTGCGTGATGAAGTGAGCGAATTCACTAATTTTGTAATGTTATGTTGATATCTTATCCTTAAAAAAGTAAGGAACGTTGTAAATATGTGTGTGTATAACGTGACATTTTTATAAGTTTTAGTATGAGTGTATTGTTGCTTAAGATTTCTTGAAGCTTTTGCTTTATCTCTCACAAAATAAAAGTAAATTGAAAGTAAAACAAATAACTATGTTCGTGGTTCATTTTAGCAAAGAGTAATGCATAAAACAATTAAAACTCGTTACTTCTTAACCCTAAAGGAAAGTCTGTATACTCCCATTGATGTTTCGTTTGTTTCAGTTTACCGTGTTTAACTTTTCCAGCTCATTTATTAACAGTTTTGGTGAAATTTATCTACCTACCGTTCCTCTCGATAAAACTGGATGGGCTTAGTTTTCACGTCTACTTCCACATTTACATTTGGCATCGCTGCAAAGACTTAAGAATGTCCCAGTTTTCAATTGATACACATTATGCAAGATATAATATCATTATGGTCTGTTATAATTTAATTTACTTTAGCCTTTGTGAAATTGGCTGCTCCAGGGCCTGAATCTAATAGAATTTTTTAGCGCGACAAATTGTAATAACCTCGGAAAGAGCTTACGTTTTAAAGTCAGTCACGTATAAGAGACATAATATTAAAAATAAAAATGTTTAAGCTTTTAAATATATTATTTAGTTCTAAAACTTTCGAGTCTATGACACATTTAAATGAAAATCAATTTAAATCGGATTCTCGATGGGTTTATTCTTGCATTTTATATTTATTCCTAATAATTATTTCTTAGTTATTATGCTTTTATGTAAAATCATCATAATTTTCGAGCGCCAGTATATATGAAACGAGATTAAAACAATATAGACTTTACGATTAAAGAATTTGAGAAAAAAGTACTCTGTAGACAATTCGACTTTTGTTTCCACTGTGGAGAACATTTTTAAACGTGAGATATGAAAGCTGGAGACAAGAAGACGTATGAAATATGGAATTTAGCGAAAACAATGACCGAGGTACTTTTGTAACTGTTATTTAAAATTAATGTCCCCTCTTTGTGGCCGAGTGTGCCATTTAGGTAACAGTAAGTTTATGATCTAATTTTCACGAATAAAATAATGGTATGGAGTTTTTGTCTTGTTTTTATTCATTTTCTTGTTTTAATTAATTATAACTAGCGGCCCGTCCCGGCTTCGAACGGGTGGACTAAATTCTTTAAATTTTTTCTATTATTATTTTTCCGTTAGCGCCATCTAGCGTCTGGTACACGAACTACTTGTGGTTAACGTGTTGCTATGGTAACGCATATACAATGGAAAAAGAGCGGGGAAAAGAGCGGACAGACAAACTCACAAACCACTGTGATCTTAGATAATAGATTAAGCTATGGATCGATTTATCAAGCGGTAAATGGTATTTTGGCTTTTAACATGTAACACAGATTAATTCAGTTCGGTTTAACTTTATTTAAACTTGGTCTTACATAGTCGCTGTTAAAGTAGCTACGCCTTTCCAAGTCATGGAGGTTAATGAGTTGATGTCCGACTCAAATACAAGATTATTAGTTACGTTGCGTTGTCGAACGCAAAGTTTTGTAGAGTTTTTACTTCTTTTAAGAAGTGTGTAATAGGTTAAATTAGTCGAATTAACTTATAGATTTTCATAGTATAATTCTATAGCATCTGGTTGTTGCTTGGCTGTAGGTAAAGGCAATGACTGTTGTTCCAAAGATGTATTTATATATTGCAGTATAATATAGAATACTAGCTTTAAGCAGTAACTTTAACTTTCATGTCTGTCCTGTTCTTGTTTAAAATTTTACTTTGAGATATTATTCTTGATTAAGAAATAAAAATAATAAAATATGCATTTACATAAAAATAAAGCTTTATTTCTTCAACGTTTCATGTTTACTTAATCAAGCTTTAACGGTAACTTAAAAGTTAAAATCTCAATGAAAAATCTCGTATCTTAAGTAAAATGCATAAATAAAATCCAGCTTCACGCCAAGTTGCAATAATTATCAACGTATAGAACTTGTTAGTAAGCGTTCCCGAAACTTGCCGTATTTCTATCCGAAGCTTTACTTATCTCCAACCATCGTAGAGCCGGGCTGAAGTTAAATGAGGAAGAAAATCTATGGGTTGTTTAGTTGATTCCCGGTCTAGCGCTAATTCTGAAACTACTTAATCTCCCGACCAACAAGTTTAAACGGAGCCAGATCTACTATCGGTTCTGTGAACTCATTCCCCTCTGAAAAGTGAGCCAGTCAATACGTTGAATAATTTACCAATTCAAACAGTTAGGAGTGTTAAATTGGTAATGAATTAATTGAACGGAATGTAAGCACATAGGAAGATTAGGCACTTAAAATAATTTTGCAGTATCTTATCCATTTGGTTTGAAACCAATAAAGTAATTTTAAAACTATGTTCAATCACAAACACTCGGCCATGGAGGCCGTTCAAGCCTCCATGGCCGAGTGGCTCGCACACCGGTTTTAACGAGGTCCAATTTTCTATATTGGCTCGGGTCTGGGTGTTGTGATACCGTCGTTGTTTCTGAATTCCATAACTCAAGCCCTTAAGTGCTACTTAACTTGGGTGTATGTAATATTTATTACCAAAAAACAAATCACAGACTGCATTAACAACAAATTTGGTTTAGAATCCTGGTATGGCATAAGGTTAGGTGATAAGTAATAAGCATCACATAATAAGTTACAACTTGACTCTTCATGGTTGTTATGTGCTAATTTAAGGGCTCCATAAGGTATTTTGTATCCGTAGTACAAGCTCTGCTTAGCATAGCACTAAATAATTGTCGTATGTGTCGGAATTGTGGCATAATTTTTACTATTAAATGAACATAGCCAAGTATGCCTCTATCAGAAAACCTCTTTATTTTTACTGCAAGTGTTTTAATTATATTCAAAAGATGATGCCTTCAGTAACTAAGATAATTCTAATGTCATTTGAGATAAGATAAGACAACCAACTCTAAATGCAACGTGAGAATCCCGAGAAGTCTTTAATTAATTTGGAGGATATTAACTGATTTAGTCTTTTAAAATTCATATATCTCGAACAGATGTTTCAAACTGGAAGTACTTACATAGAACCAGATACTGTTATTCGGCTATATTGTTTCCATCATTATTGCTCAAAGGCTTGTTGAAATGGATGAAAATTTGTCTAGCTTGGGGTGTTAGATTTTAGATGAATGCGTTTCCATTTACTTCTCTATCATCAAACAATTTAATGGTAAGCAGTTTGCGATCGATCTTGTCATCCGTTCCGATACGGACGGCATCGGCGCGGCGGGGCAATTAATTTATTGAAAACGCCGCTGGTAATATGCGGGATTCGAAATCCCGTTTACTTTTGCTCGTGCCGTTTTCCCACGATTTTCCTTCCGTGGAATGTTCGGAAAATAATTTAAATTCGTTTGGTATATGTAAAAAGTTATTTAGTTTAAAAAGTTTTTGGCTTGATGAAACGTTAAAATAACTTAAGTTTAGACGTTTTGCCCATTGTTATATTTAGTAAAAAATTAAATTGAAAACATGTTTTTCACGTCTCAAAACGAAAGCAATTGGAATTTTTTTTCAGTCGTATCATGTTTTTGCCAATTGTTATATCTTCTTTGTTATATATATATATATATATATATATATATTTATACATAAAGTATGCACATGTATTGAAACATATATATACGTATGCATGCGATTTTTTTTTGTTCGTCATTGAATTAGGTACTTTTGTCTCATAGATATGTCAGTCCCATAGCAGCCTAACTAAATATATTGGTGGAATTATGCTATTACAATTCTATAACAGGCTTTAAAAGCAAAGCAATCGATGTATGAAGTTAATAAATAGGTAATATTGACCAAGTAGAAGAAATAAAACTATTTTCTACATGAAGAAACCGTGTAATTATTGTAATGTACTTCGCACACGTAATGGTGTAATGGTCTCTGCGAACGACATTATCGCGTAGTTAAGCGGAGGTTTAACAACGCCTCGCAGGTAAAGCTGAGTGTTACCGCCGTAACACCTATCGCGGGATTTGTCGTCCTTGTCTTGCACAGGGAAGGGTTAAGGGTGAGGCAATTATAAAGGAGCCGTGAGAGTAAACGAGGAATAATAAGAGCCGTTTTCCTTGTATCGTGACAACTGTCTTTACAACCGATGTAACTTCTAGACTGAACTAAATACCAATTAACAGTTATTTAAAAAAATCTTTTGAATATAATCTATATGATTTTTCGTCGATTTATATAATTTAAATGGCTTTGAATTTTTTTCGTTTATGGTTATTGTCATATACTAGGTTAAGATTTAAATTACGCCTATAAAAAATAATAGTGTCGTCTAGGGACGCCCGAAAGAAGCAAAGCTTTATAATATAAAGTTTAGGAACTAGCTTCTTCTTCTTCTTCTTCTTCATCCAATACGGGCGGTATCCGCAACTCGACGACTTCAAGCGCCTATTTTGCGTCTGGAGGATGTATACCCGTTTATTCCAGCCATCCCAGCTCCGCCAGAAATGCTCCAAGTGCCTTCACCTTGGTGAGAACCTCTCGGAGACTGCCCAGCGAGCCGAGATGTTTTGCCCGGTAGTGTGCAACTCCTTGGCATTCCATTATGACATGGGTTGCTGTTTCTTCCACTTCCATGCATCCTCTGCATAGAGAGCTGTCGGTGATACCTAAATGAAAAAGGTGCCTGTTAAAGTTGCCATGACCAGTAATGGCGCCTGTTACTAGGCGCAGCTCTGATCTACTTAGCTGTAGTAAGGATCTGGAGACACGAGCGTCCACCCGCGGTAGAAGGAGTTTAGCTTGTCTACACGTCTCCAGAGAGTTCCACTGCTGCTGATGCAGTTTTGATGTGTGTTCACAAATACTGTTGTTGAACCAGCTGATCGGAATGGGGATGATGGGTTCTGGGCCGAAAGGCACCATATCCGATGCCCTCCGTGCCATCCCATCAGCTGCTTCATTACCTCGTGATCCACTGTGGCCTTTGATCCATTGGATAGTTATCTCGTTATATGCTCCTGCCTCATTTAGGTTTAGGTGACATTCATGGAGCAGGCTGGATGTGACTCGATAGCTGCACAGAGCCTGTAGGACTGACTTGCTATCGGAAAGAATTCTGATTTTACAACCTTTTACCTTCCGTGCTGTTATCGCCTTAGCTGCCATAGTGATGCCCATACATTCCGCTTGGAATACGGTGTTGTGCAGGCTCATGGGGAAGGCGAAGTTTATGTTAAGGTCCTCTGAGAATACTCCCGCGCCGGTTCCCAATTTGGTTTTGGATCCGTCGGTAAATATCATGAGAGCCTTGTGTGTTACCTCTGGGTTGTTGTCTTCATTCAGATGTATTCTATATTTCTTATCAAAGATGAAGGTAGGCTTTATTTTATCGCAGGGTGCATCGATAAACGGAGTATTTAGCCAGTCCTTCAGTAGGCCGTTGAGGTGTTTTACTTTTTCTGATCTTACCAGTTTGTAGAGTCTAAGCCTCAGCGCTGTTTTTGCCGCTTCCTGTTTGATGTGTAGATGGAGCGGGGTGAGATTTAACATCGCTTCCAGTGCCGCCGTGGGGGCTGTGCTTATACAACCTGTGAGGGCGCAGCATGCCTGGCGTTGTAGACTTTGTAGCTTGTTGACACAGGTTGACTGGGTAGTTTTGGGCCACCACACTACAGCACCGTAACTTACCATTGGTCTGATCACCTTGTTATAGAGCCACAGGAAGATTTTCGGGGACAGGCCCCATCTCTTACCTACCATTTGTCGGCACTGCCATAGCACAATGCTGGCAGTTTTGATCTTGTGGTCAATGTGGCTGTTCCAGTTTAGTTTGTTGTCCAGAACTATACCTAAATATTTTACCTCTTTGGACAATTGTAATGTGGTCTCAAACAGTTTTGGAGCCTGGTAGCTGCTGATGTTGCGTTTGTTAGTGAACATTACCATTTCAGTCTTGGCGGGGTTGACTGTTAGTTCGTACTTTTGGCACCATGTTTCAACTATTTTCATAGCTGCCTGCATGGTGTCACAGATTATACCGGCCTGAAACCCTATAGTTAGTATAGTGATGTCATCCGCATAACCTATGGTGTAGAAGTGATTGTTATTAAGTAAGGTGATGAGGTCGTTCACTACCATATTCCAGAGTAATGGCGAGAGTACTCCTCCTTGTGGGCATCCGCGCGCCACGATCGCTCCCTGGCTGTCTCCTGCAACCCTTACTATTCTGTTGCGAAGCATGTTAACGATCCAGTCTATGATTTGCTGCTCAGCTCCATGTCTCTTTAGAGCTGATTTAATGCTGGTAAAGTTGGTTTTGTCGAAGGCCCCTTCAATATCAATGAAGGTGCCAAGACAAATAAGTTTGTTTTGAAAAGCTTCTTCAATCTTACTAACCACCTGATGAAGAGCAGATTCTGTAGATTTCCCCGCGCTGTAGGCGTGTTGAGATTTATGAAGAGGTACAGACCTCAGCACTCCTTCTCGTAGGTGCTTGTCGCATATCCTCTCTAATGTTTTTAGTAGGAAGGATGTCAGACTAATCGGTCTGAATGACTTAGGGTTGGTGTAGTCTGACTTCCCTGGTTTGGGTATAAATACTACCTTTACGTCCCTCCAGCCATGCGGTGTATACTTGTAGGCTAGGCAGGCTCGCAAGAGGTGAGTGAGAGTTTCGAGTATAAGTGCTTCCCCCCATTGGAGAAGGGCAAGAAAGATGTTGTCTGTTCCCGCTGCTTTAAAGGGAGAGAAACTGTTTATGGCCCAACTTACGTTTTCAGGTGTAATCACTTTATTGGCTAGTCGCCAGCATTCTTCTGTAGGGATGACTGGTTCATCAGTCCATGTCATCTGTTGAATCGGTGAACTGTTCGGAAAATGGGTTTGTAGAAGGATGGCGTTTGACTCCTCCTGGCTTTGGGCCATGGTGCCATCAGCTTTCTTGAGGTAGCCTAAGAATCCTGGACCTTGTTTAGCCAATACTTTCCTTACCCTATTTGCCTGTTTTGTCGTATTTATCTCTGTGCTGAAGTTCCTCCAGGATGCGGTTCTCCAGTATCTGATTCGTTTTTTGTACTTGGCTTTAACTGCCCTGTAGTTTTCCCAGTCATAATCATTGCATGTGTTCATGGCTCTGTTAAACCTCCTCCTTACCTCAGCTCTTAGTCTCTCCAATTCGGGTCCCCACCACTGGTGTTTCCCCGAAGTTTTGGAGGGTGGGAGTTTGGGGGGACAGGCTTGTTCAAAGCATTCTATAATGATGTTTGTTAGATTCTTTACCTGCTGTTCCAGTTGCGAGGTGTTGTATATGCTCGTGCTATTGTTTTCTTTACTCAGCGACTCCTCAAGTAGCTGGGTGTATCGATGACGATCTGTTTTGTTTGGGTACCTTCTAGGGGTCGGAGTTACAGTGATTACCTGTAGGTCGAATCGTATCCACCTGTGGTCCGAGCAGGACGCCTCGTCAGAGACGTGCCAGCCAGACAACATGGCGGCCACTGTCGGTGTTGCGAGGGTGAGGTCAATAATGGTCTTGCTTCGTTTGGTGACGAAGGTGGGCTTATTGCCTATGTTCGCTATCTGTAAATTTGTTGTAAGAAGGAATTCAACTACTTGGTTACCTCTAGTGTTACTCGGTTCTTGTCCCCACAGGGGGTGATGGGCGTTGGAATCTGTCGGTCTGCCTCTGAACAGAAGCGAACCAGGGAAGCTAGCTCCTCCGATGGTACACGAAGATCTTCGTGCATGTAGACTGATGCTACTACCAGGTCTTGGTCGTGATTATCTTGGTTAAGTGTCAGCCTTATAGCGCATAAGTCTCTGAAACAGAAGTTTAGTAGCGGCTGTGTTCTAATGTTCTTTGATGTATAGATACAGGATCTTACGTCCCCACAGGTGGCATGCACGAGCTTACCTCCTAGACTGGAGAGTCCTCGTACGGCGCCACCTCTAATCCACGGCTCCTGGATTAGGGCGACTGCTGTGTAGTTGTTCTCCAGGCACCGCCGAAGCTGAGCCGTTGCGGTTACGCTGTGCTGGAGATTTGCCTGATAGAACTGGACATTAGAGGGGGATGCCATCATGACAGATGACGTCCTCCAAGCCCAGATCGTCGAGCCCCAGTGTCTCATCTTCACTTAAAAGCGAGGATTCCGCGCAGGGAGACCCCGCAGCATTCTCTCCCTCGCCAGAAGAAAGTGGACAAGACGGTCCCGCGTTCTCGGCGCCCTTGGGTACCTGGACTGGAGCTGTGGAGGTCGACGGTGTTGGTTCCGTCTGTTGTGTGGTTTCTTTTTGTGTGGTGTCTATTTCCATGGCCGTGGAGTCGTCAGTGTTTGTTGTATGTGGTGGTGTGTCAACAAACCTGCCCCTGGCATCCCTGAACTTCAGGTACGCCGACCCAGTCAGAAAGCTGAGTCGGCGTCCCCTAGCCAGTATAGCTGGGACGATCTCCTCCGGGATGGACACAATCACAAATGTAGACCCGATGCTCTCCTGCAGTTGGACCCCATTCAGGAGCCACCGTTCGGGTTTTAAGTCTGGATTTGCAAACTGAAGGCATTTTCCTATCAGCGCCTGTTCGCGTTTCCATAATTTGGGTAGGACTAAGCCGCATCGGATCCTCTTGGGAATGTCCTCAGCCCGCACAACCGTGAGGTTTCCCACGTCCGGAATTTGCAGTTCCTTCGCCCACCGTGTAGTCCACTCAAGGGTTTCATTGTTGGCACCTGCAAGTCTGAGGTGTCCGTCTACATAGGTCGGCTTGCCGCAGAAGGCGATCGTTGGACCTGTGTATCCGGATGTACCGGCGTTCATTACTGCCTGCATCAGGGCTTCTTCGAGCTCTGTTTCGATCCGCTCCGCCGCCGCCCTCGAGATAAACCCGGTGGTCGACGTCACAGCGAACCGAACGTCCCTCGTCTTTCCTGTAGCAGCAGCGTAGGACCGGTGGCGGGTGCCATCAGACGACTCCATCTTCAGCTTCTTGGACTCGCCCCGAGGAGACATGGTCTCATCGAAACGTGCCCTTTTCGCTTTGGATTTTGCCGCTCTTTTGGCTTCCGCGCCCTCGGATGTTGCTGGCCGTCCCTGTTTCCGGTAGGGTCCGGTAGTCACCGAAGGTAGCTTGGACGTTGACGGGTTTCCCCGCATAGCGCCTTTCGCTCCCCCTGGCGGTCTCGGTACCTTCCCGTGAGCCCCGGTAGTCACCTGGGTAGATTTTGGTGTTTGCGAGTCCCCCCGTGTCACATCCTTCGCCCCCCTCGGCGGTCTCGGAGCCTTGTCATGACTTGGCCCGGTAGTCACCGGTGGTAGCTTGGATGCTAGCGAGTTCCCCGGTCTGCAGCCTTCATCGCCCCCGGCGGTCCCGGAGCCTTACCTGGCTGGTCGTCTTTTGTTGCGGAAGTTGCAGACTCCCGAGCTAAGCTCTGAAGTTGTTTCTTCCGCATCAATCTTGCCCTGTCCTTTGCCTTTCTACCGGACACCGGCTGGCCGTACTGAGCACTGGTTTCACCAGGGTTTCCCCCGATGACTCCCCGCCCAGACCGGCCAACCAGTGTCCAGTTTTCATCGATGGATGATTTAGGGTCCTCCAGAGGAAGTGTAGTTTCTATGCCAGGGGGTACTGATTTTTCAGCCTGCCCCTGATGTGTTCCCTCTGAGTTTTCATCGGGTGTGGTGTCGTGTGGCGGGGATTCCGATTTCTCGGCCGTCCCGCTTGTATTTGCGGTATAAGTGAACCTTTGTGGATTCATATTTGGTATTAATGTGGTTCATCCGATCAGCTTCCCACCCTCCTTGGAGCCCGCACATCTGGGAGTGCCCTATCAAAAAGGTGCACTAGGATTACTGATCGGATATAGGTGTGGTGGGTTGGTGCTCAGGCGCGACATCGGTGGTTCGAGACAGATGGCTGGGTTGCCGGTTCCTGCTTCCCAGTGGTTCCACCTATCCTTGCCTCGTCAGCATGACCCTAACCACCCGACATGCCAAGGAGCACATCGGGCCCCCCCACCCCTCGCTGCGGCCCTCTGACGGGACGCATGACCGTTTCCCCCCTGGCGCTACCCAGAGGGGCCACCGTTTCGGCTGAAATCCAGACTAAAGAGGGCGTGTTGTGTTGCGGAGGTACTACCGCCGACCCCGCTTCACTCAACCCTCCAGGATTCCTTCATCCCTCCTTACGGCGCTCAACTGCACAGGCCCTAGTGCAGGAGGGCTGATACTCCACCGGCTCGCCCCCTAGTGCAGGTGGAGATGATGGCTAAAAAGGGATCAGCCAAGGAGGAGGGGAAAGGGAAAGCAGGATTGGGAAGGAGTTAAGTGCAAAAAGGAAGAGACGGGAGGTTCATCTGGCTGTTTTAGTTACGTCTGTTTCAGAGGGAAACAGACCAATAACAGGCGGCAACCACGAGAAGGATAACAGGCAGACTTGCCTTAAGGATCTATGCGACCTGCGCTCTCCCTTAAGGCCCTTCGCCACCCTACCACCGGGAAAGGTGGTACGGTAGGTGAGAGATTAGGTTGAGCGTCCTGGCGCTGTTGTTCAACTTAATCTTTCCCCCGCCCAGGAACTAGCTTCTGTTTTTAATTTAATTTTTTGCATTCACGATTCAATATTTCTATAAGATATAAAATACGTGTGTAAAAAACAACTATGCCTCCGAACCCTCAGGTGGGATCCCACCTTAGGAACTAGCGTTAAAAACTACGATTTACACGGTTTATAATCGATTGAAAGGATAAACGAAACAGCTGATCGCAAAGGATATTTAAAAGTGACTGGCGTAGATGCATAGCATAGAAAAAGACATAGAAGGCCACGCCAGCCACGCACACTGACATGTTTGAAAGTGAAACAAAAGGCCACGCGCACTTTGGTAGGGAGGCATCTAGCTCCTATATAATAGGTTGGGGAAAAAGAAATCCATTATTTTTTCGGTAGATGGCTGTAGTGATCGATATCTCGTAAATTATCGATCAAACAATTTCAAATTTATGCTCGTTGTCAAGGTAACAGTTCGCACTAAAAGAATTCGTTTGCAGTTTTTTGTTTTGTCCATTCAGTTCTGAGTTACACGGCGTTAAAGATGGAAGTCAACAAAGAGAAAATTCGGTACATTTTACAGTTTTTCTTTGATAAGGGCGAAAATGCAAGTCAGGCGGCTGAAAATGTGAATAGTGTTTATGGTCCCGATACTGTAACAGCTAATTACGCGCAATTTTGGTTTCGTCGATTCCGTTCGGGTATTTTTGACGTTAAGGATGCCCCTCGCACAGGCAGGCCCGTCGTCGAAAATGTCGACAAAGTCACTGAAATCATCGAAGTGGACCGGCATGTTAGTAGTCGTAGCATCGCCCAGGAGTTAAAGATCGACCACAAAACAGTTTTAAACCATTTGCACAAAGCTGGGTTTAAAAAAAAGCTTGATGTTTGGGTGCCACACCAATTAACACCAAAAAACATGATGGATCGAATTTCCATCTGCGAAGCCTTGGCCAAACGTAATGAAATCGACCCATTTCTTAAACGGATGGTGACTGGGGATGAGAAATGGGTCACATACGACAACATTATGCGAAAGCGATCGTGGTCAAAGCGCGGTGAAGCAGCTCAGACGGTGGCCAAACCGGGACTAACGGCCAGGAAGGTTCTGCTTTGCGTTTGGTGGGATTGGAAAGGAATCATTTATTACGAGTTGCTTCCATATGGCCAAACATTAAATTCAGACATCTATTGTCAACAACTGGACCGTCTGAAGCGAGCAATTGACCAGAAACGGCCAGAATTGGCCAACAGAAGAGGTGTCGTGTTCCATCAGGACAACGCCAGGCCACACACTTCTATAGTGACTCGTCAGAAACTCCAGGAGCTTGGTTGGGAAGTTTTGATGCATCCACCATACAGTCCGGACCTCGCACCAAGCGATTACCATCTTTTTCTTGCATTGCAAAACTTTTTTAGTGATAAGAAATTGGCATCAAGGGAAGAGTGTGAAAATCAATTGCTGGAGTTTTTCGCTAATAAGGACCAAGACTTTTATGAGAGAGGCATAATGAAGCTACCATTAAAATGGCAACAAATTATAGAACAAAATGGTGCATATTTGACCTAAATCGGACAATGCAAAACATGTTAAATAAAGTCTTGAAGTTCACGTAAAAATAATGGATTTCTTTTTCCCCAACCTTATATATCTTGTAACGGTACTGAATCTGACGCTTTCGTGTAACGGAACGGAAATCTGACGCTTAGCACGGATAGAATGACCGCGCAGCGAGCGCCTATATGCGAGCGGCCCGAATGTCCATATAAAAGTTTCGCTTCAATAGCGTCTCTCATCTCCAAGCCCTCCGATAGGATAGGATAGGATGGGATAGTAGGAAAGGTAGAGTAAGCTCTGAGATGTGGTTATTTTTATAGGCGTAACTCTTATAGAAATATGGCATTGTGAATACAAAAAATAAAATAAATAGATAGGTTAGCTTTGTTACTAATAATACATACAAAGGGGTTATCATAGAGTACAATTTAAAATTGCTGACAAAATGCTATGAGGTATGAGAATTTGCATGCCAAATGAGCCGGGTACCATTTTTTATTATCTGACAAGTGTGTCACGTTGTCAATATATTTAGACACGGTAAAAGACGATGAAGATGCAGTAAAAAGTGTTTAATAACAGACAACTGAAAGCATGAAAAATATCTAGGTTCTGTTTAGTTGTGAAAAGCCTGCCCTGTATTGTTAGCGTACTCTTAGCCTATATAGTTATAGTCCTGTAGTGCTTCGGGAATTAGATTTACTTCAGCTTGTTTCCTGTAAACTGCTTATATTTTTACCACAAGCGACTTGGAAGAGGTCTTGTAGACATATTTTGAAATTGTTTAACATTTGTAGTGAAAATTGGCTTTGAGCATAGGGAAACTTTTAAATAATTACACCAGATAATAGTTCCAGTGAAATTTACCTATCTTAGATCTAGTCCAACATAAGTAAATTTCACTGGAACATTAATTTTAAAAGTATTTGTATTTGTTTTATAATAAATGGATATGAATAATCTTTATTTCAATTCATACATATTTAAGTATGTTAACGTTTGATTTTAAGCAATTTTATTTCAAATTTTATACGATCTTATTTTGTAAGTAAAGCACTTACTTATTTATTTGGAGTAGTTACAATCTCTACACGGTTGTCGCAGACTTGTCAATCCTTTAAGAAAGGTGCAAAAAAGTTCAATCAAATAAATTGTATCAGTCATTTCAGGGCCTTGCTTTGACAGGGCCCCATATAAATAGGTCACATTATGTTATATATTAAGGGCACGGTTCATTGCTGCCTGTACGGTAGACCAAACTTTTATTAACGAAGTATCCCCTCAGAATAAAACATTCATGATGATGTCATCCTGTGATCACGGCTCCTGTAAAGGAGTCGAAACGTCAGGATTAAATATAAAATAAAATAAAACATGCGCAAAAATCCGTAAAAAAGTGTTTTATTCTGATGTGTAATGTGCGCGGAAGTGTAAGAACTAAAAAAAAAAGAAGTATCCCCTGTCTCTTATTTATGAGAGCCTAGAGTGCATTTTTGTTGTTGATGATATGTCATAATTTGTTGCTCGTCTCATTAAGTCAGTAAGCTCATTTACAAAAAAGAAAGGAAGAAAAACAGTCTGGCTAGTTAAAATATTTGGATTTTATGTCTTGTGTAAATGTTTTTTTATGAATGAATTCAAATATTTGCTTTATAAATTAAAAAAATTAATCAGAGCTCGCGTAAGTCTTCTATTTCATTTTGAATACATTGAGTTTGTAGGTTAAATGCATTAGTTGGAGTTTGGTAAACAAGTTTGTGAATGGTCTTAAAACTAGGAACACCAAGCCACAATTGATTATATTTTTAAGTGTAATTTTTTTTCTACCTGTATGGTAAAAAAGAAATAGCAATGAACAAAACAACCAAACCAAACCAATTGATAAGCTTTTTTAAAAAAAATGGGGCAGCAAGTAATAATACTCAGTTAATAGTCTTTAATTCGAATCGTAAATGAATTTGGATTCTTTGGTAGGCATTTGGTGAATCCATAAAAGTTGGAAGCCTCACGGGAGTGACGGATCTCCTAAATCCCGAATTTTGACGGCCGGGACAGCGCACTGATTTATGTATAGCGGTTCGGGGAACACCTTTAAAAATAGCGTAACCTCATTATTATATTTTTGCCACGAAATTAAGCGTAGAGAAGCTGAACAAAATATATGTTGTTTGTAAATTTTAACCCACTACAGTTTTTTCAGTTACTTTAATTGAAACTTCACATAATAGCTCATGTCTTCACAGTTATTTAGTTGCTATTGACCTACAAAATTATTCTTAACAATATTTATTATTAGCTAAACTAAATTGGCACGTAATGTAATCAGGTTAAAATAAAATATGGGAAAGCAAACACTATTCAATTAGATTAATAATATAGAAAAAATCGTTTGTTTTTATTCAGTGAAGATCACACATTTTTTCCAACGATTCTTATTTCCACCCGTCTCGTTCATTTTGAAGGACTTAGTTCGGATTGAGCAGGAAACTTTGCTGATGAATACCGTATTGTTCAAGGAGAGTTATTTCTTTGTAAAGGAAAAAGAGTGAGTTATATTATTGTCTTTTTGACAAAAGCTTGTAAATGTATTTTAGTTGCAGTACTGTTGGATGAAATGTTCCTCGCCTTAAGCGTTTGATATTAAGTGATCTTATAATGCCGCATTTAATTAATTTCAGTGAACACAATCAATTGTGTGGTATGTCTTTTACGCATCTCGATTACTATTCTCAACTCTTTATTCTCTGGGTAATTAGGATATCCCTGCTCTAAAGTATTATGTTCTCTCGTATCTTAGTTTTACAATTAAATGATGACAAAAGTTAACCTCGATACTTTTAATTGAAATTATAGGTTATATATAACGCTCCTATAAGTTTTATGAATATTTCTTTGTTTTTTTTTTATTTTAATAAAAGCTTGATTAAAAAAAAAGTTTTCATATATTTCTTTGCATATAATTTGATTGTGAAATATATTGTACTACGTCTGGGTGGTTGTGGCATGATTATGTGCTATTTTTGTTGTTTCCTTCTCATACCACGAAATTTTATGCTAAATTCAAAATATCAACAGTAAATAAAATAAAACGGGCCTTAATTAAAGTAATTTGTTTCAATTTGTATGTGCTGGAAGATATATTAGCTCAGAAGGGACTCAAATCCGCGGTTTTTGGCAAAGCGGATTAGATGCTAGGCTACCAAAGCTATTAAGAGAATTGATTTCAACGCCTCCTGCCTGGTTTAAGTATCTTCCTTACCAATCGCATTATAAATTATATAACAGCAGACGATCTGAATACATTTATAATATCAAAGGATAGGAATTTCTCAGAAGGTAAAACTAAATTGGAGAAATAAATCTCAAGCAGCTAAAATGGTGATTAAATCTACCATCCTCTTAATATTTGAAAGAAATTTCTGCAAAGACGAATATTGCGGGCAACGATACCAAGATTTGGTTCTAATATATTTATGGAATAAAAATTCAGATTTTAGGGGTGTGAGCGCCGCGGGAACCTCAAAATGTGAAATATGGCTTCTAAATCATCTCTCACTTTTATTCCTAATCATGTTTTCTGCCCAAATTATGTTCCTTAGTTTGTAGACAAGATTATTTTTATCATAAATGGTGTTGGATAAGCAATCCAAATCATGTTTTCTTTACTAGGATCTCTTGCAAAATATATGTGGTCATAAATTAAATCGATTGTTTATAATTGTCACGAAGACTTAAATATAATAATTATTATTAATTTTATCTTTATTAGAAACTATCATCATTTGAGGTTAACGAATTATTAGTTTTTTCATTTGTTTAAAGGAGATAATGACAGTTATTTTTATTCGAAGTCTTGTATTACAGTGAACACATACTGGCAAGTAGAAGATTTAATGAGGCTTGATATTTTCATTGGCTTAAAATGATTTCTTGAAATGTTAATTACTATATGCAGCTGCTACAAGGAGTGTTATATTTCACCTTAATTATCCGTAATTCTTTCAGTTAGGAACAAAATTTATATTAAAATATGTTTTTTAAGGTAAGTTTTATAAGTATTAGTCATCTGTTTGCGCAACTCTTTCAGACGGACGTAATTGTAAAAGTATTGAATCTGGTTTTGTCTTAGCAAAAAATAGTATTGGGACAGTACTAATGTGTTTTCAATAGGGCAACAATAAAACGCTAGTGCTTAATACATTTGCAACCGCGTGCATGTGCTGTGTAAATGCATATCTATTGAAACTAGCCGGTGTTCGTAAAAATCTGCATATATTTTACTGTTAAAGTGTGTGCTCTACTGATGCGATTTTAAACGGATCACTAAGCGCGGTTATTATTATATTTTTCTATTGGTTTCGTTCAGCCTATGATCACAGTTTCCAAGATAGAGTAGAAATGTCAGGATTAAATGAAAGTAAAACCCTCACTGAGTCGTTTACAATAACTTAATTTTATTTTGTTGTATGGTACTCATACACACGATGAAAAAATTCACTCGTGACACTATATTGCCTAAATCATAGAAATGTAACTCGGGTGACAGAAACTGTCATATTTGATTATCTAGCAGAATTAATTCGAAAAAATAATTGGATTTACCATTTCGGTTTCGAAATACTAAACTTTAAATCCTTTTTACATGTACGAGTATAAAAATATTTAGCTATGACATTTTAGCATCCACTTATCAAAATTAAATGACAAAGTCTTTTTACAGGTCGCACGAATTTGCAGTTTCATATTTTATGTAATCTGGACGTTAAATTCCTTTCTTTTGGTGTATCATTTCGACATATAAAGTTTGCTTTAACAAATACAACGATTTCACTGTAATAAAAGGCATTTTTCCACAGTAGTATTGTTGAAGTTAAAAGATTTCTGCAAAGAACCTTGTCGCTGTAGAAACTTTAGCTTCGTTCTTACCACCAGAAAAGTTTTCTTTAGATTGAACAGAGCATTTTGACTGGATACAAGACAATGTAAAAACTGGTTTTAGAGTCTTATTAAGATTTATCGGATTCTTAATTTTCACAGAAATAGTTTAACCGAATCTTATCATACAGAAATGTAAACACTAGTGAATGTTTAAGTTAAATATAATTCATGTGAAATAAGCATTTTTATATGCATATAAATGATCACAGTAAGTGTAGCTATAAATATCGTTGATACAAGTCGTCCGAATGAGTAATAAAATTAATGCAAAATATATTGATTCCGTCAGACACGGGCCCGAAAATATAACAACAAACCAATTGCCAGTTCTCAATAGTTTCAGGCAACCTGATTTCTATTGCAGCTAGAGGACACAGCAACCGCAATATCCTGGGATGGTGCTGGGGTGAATTTGATTGGGTGTTTACGCAGAAACAACTAATTTCTAACATCGAATATTTCTCATTTTTCGAGCTTGGAAGCCATTATTCTCAAATTCTAAGGGCATTAAGCACATCTTATTTAAATCAATACTATAATTCGCGATTGTGACTTTCGTGCTAGGCGAGTACGTATGTTTAAAAGAAATATGCATGGGTGCTAAGCAGTTAAAAGCATAAAAAGGTAGAAAGGATTGATATACGCTAGATTTTTTTTTTATTATTCTCATTCTCTGCTTTCTCCTGTTAAACAAAATGCTGAATATGCGTACAGCTTTTCAGATTATTTATTTAATTTTCCTTTTTCCAACGGCGCATCCTTTATTCAAGATTATTTCCACGACAATGAAATAAATTATAACAAGAACACTTAACTTCAGCGATTGTCGCATCTGCATAAGAAATACAATTAAGGAATCCTTTAACACAGACCGTGAATTGAATCCAATTAAGTCTAACTCTCAGTTAGATCTGGTTTCTGAGTTTCATGGATTAACACTATTTTCTGCAGGAATATTGTAGCTTCAGTGGAGTTAGAAGCATAATATACTTTGTTATCACAATACAGAGAATATAATGGCTTGCAATGTGCAGTTAACAAAGACTGTAATGAACATCTAGTCACAGCACGGTTACGTTTCTGAAATGCAATATTTATGGAATATCTACTTTGTTGTATACAAAAGTAGCGAATTTTACAGTGCTGCTTTTATCTAACGAATAAAAATGAATGTTTCTTTGTATATTTGCCGTCAAAGCGTTCGTAAACCGTTTATCTGGGTGTATTGAAACTTTACTGGAATTACAGATCACTAAGAAGATCTGTGCTGTTGTGAATGGATGTTCATTATAGTCTTTGTTAACTGCATAATAACATTGCAAGCCATTATACTCTGTGTATCGTCATTACAAAGTATATTATTCTTCTAACTCTAATGAGGCTACATATGTACAGTATTACTGCAGAAAATAGTGTTATCCCTGAAACTCAGGAACCAGATCTAACTGAGAGGTAGGCTTAATTGGATTCAATTCACAGTCTGTGTTAAAGGATTCCTTAATTGTATTTGTTATGCGGATGCGACAGTCGCTGATGTTAAGTACTCTTGTTATAATTTGTTTCCTTGTCGTGGAAATAATCTTGAATAAAAGACGCATCGTTGGAAAAAGGAAATTTAAATAAATAAATAATCGCCGGTGTCTGAAAAGCTATACTTGACATATTATGTACTTGTTGTTGAAAGAGTACGTGCTCGAGGCACATAATCAGAAACTGTATCATTCTCTCGTTTGTGTATGTTTTGTTACTTGTCCTATTTATAAATAAATTAATATTGTGGTTCGTTTAACACAAAAAATAAAAGAACGAGAAAAAAAATATCTAGCGTATCTTCAATCTTTTCCACCTTTAATGTTTTTATCGGCATAGCACCCACGCATAATTT
This sequence comes from Calamotropha paludella, assembly GCA_927399485.1. Taxonomy (NCBI): domain Eukaryota; kingdom Metazoa; phylum Arthropoda; class Insecta; order Lepidoptera; family Crambidae; genus Calamotropha; species Calamotropha paludella. Next base: position 10,187,906 of record OV656815.1, on the reverse strand, counting down.
CAAACATACGTACTCGCCCAGCACGAAAGTCACAATAGCCCACAATAACATTTAAAAGGAACTGTGATGCCCTTAAAACATGAGAATAATGACTTCCAAACTCAAATAATGAGAAATATTCGATGTTCAAAAGCGTTCTCATAAATAAGGTGAGTAACTTTTATTTATGAGTGAAGGTAAATGTGATTTTTAAAATACAATGTATAGGATGTTAAAAGATATTGTAAGTGAGTATAAATTATCTGCACTTATTTGATAGACTCAGGCGTCACTTGGCGGAAGGCCATATCTATTAGTAAAATAAAAATTTGTAGCTTACTTCCGCAAAACTCAAGCAATGTGCACCGCCCGCCCGCCCGCAAATAAATACGAGCACCAAGTTATTGCACGCACTTAGTGCTCGTTATTGCACGGTCTAACAGCTCCTGATGATGCTCCGTGTGGGGGCGAAACACGTGTACAGTAGTTGGTGACGGTGCCATTGTCTGCGGTTTCTGCATTTATTTGCGGGCGGACGGGCGGTGCGCACTGCTTAAGTTTTGCGGAAGTAGGCTACATATTTTTATGTTACTAATATATCTGTACTTATTTATATATTGTCATAAAATATCTATAAGTAGTCTTAAATATCTATATGTAGTCCTTTGTTGCAAGAAATCGAGTACGTAAGAAAAGTAATCCAAAAATAAAAGTCAAATGGAGCGAGTAACAAAACAATAACAAAAGTCACTCACTTCCGCTTCTGTAGAATCGATACCGATAATTGAACAAACGAATCGAGAATTAATTGTGTTCAATATCAATGGAAACATTATTTTTACGCTATGTTACAGATTGTGATATACCTCAAATATATTTTGTAATAAATTTATACATTTTAACAAAAAATCGATGAAACATGAACTTAAATTATAATTGAAATACCGATTTAATTAAAAACATGTGGCACGTCTCTACAGCTTTGGTATGGTAGTTACAAGTATGGTATGGTATAGTAGTTACAAATCGTTAAATTATTCTTTTCAAACCAAAGCAGATAATTGCAAACGATAAAAAACTATAACAGATCTTACGCTTTCTTTTGATCCTCACTGTTTAAAATTACCTAGGAGAGATCGCGTTCAACGATAAGATTTCCTATAGCGACACTCTTTTAAGACAGGTGTTATCAATATTTTTTTATTATAAATATAAAACAGTATAAAATATCCCGTCAAGAAGCTACGACTAGAGTAGTCTTATTTAACATAACATTTTTACTATTAAAACAAAATCTAATGTGGTTTTTATGTCTATGAATAATAATAAACAGAACAGAATATACGCAGTTTAGCATTTCTGAGTATTCCACGATGGTGTTTAGTGAACAACATAATACGAGAGTAATGCATTCAGTAGAAGTTCTTTTTGCTAGGGTTGTCGTTACACGCTATTAAGTAAATTATGTTGTAAAGTAAATATTAATTAACTCGATCTAACTATGCTATTTAGATTTACTGCTTCGGGATTAGAGTCATCTATATTTAGGCAAGTAATGTTTAATGCCAGATTACTACAACTTTAGCGAAGAATTCATTACTAAGTTACACAGTATCGTGAAGAAAATAGTTCTTATTCTGTAATATGATCTGCATATTTCAGGATTCAGTAGACATAAACTCTCTTACCGCAAATATAACAACAAAATTAAGGTTTGTAAAAACTGAATTAAATTTGCGTTGTAATTTAAAACTCATTAAAGATCCATCTAGAAGAGATTTGCTAAAATTTAAAATTTTCAGAAAAGTAAATTTTCTGTAAATTTAGTTCTATTTCGCAAGCCTTGCAATGGTTTATACGTTTAGAACCAGTTGTGATGTAATCAATCATCCAGATTCAATATTTTTTTTACCAATCATCAATTTTTATTGCTCTCAGACCTTTATAACTTATTATAAGTGACAAAGACAAGACTCTTTTTAAAGAGAAAGCAAATAAAGATCCACTTTATACGGATATTAAATGAAGACGTTTAACTTTGCTATTATTATTAATATTAATAACGCAGGCAAAACCACAGACAGCCCTTCCCCTGGGAGGGAGAGTGCGGACTCATTAACTCATGCCTAATGATGTGCCGCTGTCTTAGCCTCCCTTTAGAACTCTATTAAATCACGAAGCGGCTTTTGCGAACATTTCGCTATGGACGCGAAGCCACTTTTAAAAACCTGAAATATTGCACAGTGAATTGTTATTCCACAGCTTATTCCCTATATTAAAACACGATTATTTTTTGTAACTACACAATGTTTTATTTATTCGAATTCGTTATGTTTTATTCGAATTCGAGATTTATACTTTTGTTTCTTTAGGTATATATTTTTAATTCATGGTAGTACAATCAGAACAGAGCGATTGACGAAGAGGGTGATTTAATAGCCAAATAACATTATCGCGCCTGTAATAAACATGACTGTTATAAAATGTTTTCTCTCAATTATAGTCATTTGTTTTAAAAATGTTTCAAACTTTTATTTTCAGACGGTACTTACCTGAAGAATATCTGTCTAGTATACAAAAGTTGAACTTTTACATCATTGGCTCCCAAGTTGAATAATATGTCAGGTAGTCAATGTTTCACATTCAATTTGCGTAATTTCTGTACTACACCACTGAATAGAGTGGTATAGCGAGTTCTGAGTGGAGTTAGTTTGCGTTGAAACATATGCTGAGAGTAAAATTGAGTTGATTTATTTCATCAAAAGTTGTTCACATGTATTTCCAGTTTGTTACTTTTGGGTCTATGGATGTATTTTGAAGTTTTGTTAACATTTAATAGTTCTGTATTTTTATAAAGCATTAAATAAAGTGAGAGTTTTCACTAATATGAAAACGGACTCCAAACCACGTCTAACTCATATTAAATTTAGCATGGCTCCTACTAGTTTGCGTATGCCAGAAGACGCAGGTTACAATCCCACATACCGATTGAGGTTCGGATTAATCCAAAATGTTTTCTAATTTCTATAAACGTTCTTACGGAAACACCACAATGTATGAAAGAATCGTCTTAAAAACGTCAAATCACCTGAACCTAATTTGGAATTTAAGTCGAACACCTATAGTTTTGTATCAATTAATAAAATTTAACATTATGTGATAAGATGACATGCGGGTTATATACTACACTCTTCTGTTTTTTTATCAATAGAAACTAAAATAACCTTAATTACCTTTGGTGGGACGGAGAGCAAGATATAACCAAAAGACATTGTTCTGCTTCCATACATTGTTAGCCCCAGAACTATATCCATTTTAACAGAGTTTATTGACGAACATATTGTAAAATAGTTTTACATAGAATAATAAGAAAGCGTAAAGAATATGTATAATAAGAACCTACGTTTCCATTACATAGAAAATTCAAGTTGATTAATTGCCTTATATTACTGCTTAGGTAGTTAATAATAAGTGTAATAACAAATACTACATGTATGTACATATGTAAAATATATGTTTTAAATTAATCTTCCAGTATCGCGATACTTGGGCAACATCTATTCTCATGCCACAAGACGAGTCGTTCTGTGATAACTATATATAGGTTATTATATTTAAGAAAGGATGTGTTATAAATATTCTTACATCCCAATTAACAAAATCAATGCAAAAATGATTGAAATCGATTAGCTTTAGTTTTCTAATTTGTCAAAGATGGCGTCGTCTCTAATGAAAAATATTTACGTATTAACTTTTAAAAGTTCACTATTGAACACCGATTGGATCTTTGATACAAATATCCGTACCTAGTACATTACTTTATTTTAATAATTAGGACCAGTTGACTAAACTATTGTTGCCTCTGGGCCGATTTTCGAAGATGTCTTGAAATAAGTGAGTGATAACGGAGAAGGATTTTAATATTTAAGAAGTTCAATTATTGCTAAGCTCTTACTAACAACGTTTGGCAAAACTTCGTTTGCTCTGGAATATTAAATTCGACAGTTTTGATTATTGACGACCCTTACATCTGCTGCGACTGTATAGTCGATGACCAGAATTGGTTTGTGATTCTAACAAGATCTTGCGGTTTAATTATTTTCGAAGCTAGTGTTCGTTATTATCTGAAACTTGATAGTTTGTGGGTCAAACTTATCTTATTGTAGCAGTGAAATTCAATTTAGTATAGCAAAATTGCTCAAAACAAGTAAATTATTACTAGTTTATATTTCATAGATAAGATGTTTGAAATTAAATATATCCATCAATTATATAGTGCTTTTTCGGAGTTTCTAAAAATCATATTCTGTTTGCAATACAATTAAATTACTTTTTTTCATTTAAGACTTCGCTTTTATTTCGACTATTTTAAAAGAGATGTAACTTTACTAAGAGGAATTCGATGATAAAGTAAGCAAAATTGAAAAGTTAAGCAACTTTCGCATCAACCATTAGAAGAGTGACAAAAATATGTACCTATTATCTCGAATTTCTCCATTATCAACTCAGCTGCATCTGCAGAACCTACCAATCTGCACTGGACCCTCACAACAATTTGGAAGACCTGTAGCAATGAGAAAGTTAATTGACTGCTTGAATTGACTTCTATAGAAAAATGCAGAACATAGTTCATTGTATGAATTTAAATTGATGTCAACATGATCATTAGTCGTTACGAGTCCACTGCTTGAGCTAAATCCTTGTTTAGAGCGCCACAAGGGCTGCTAGCAATTGCAGCCCTTAGCTACTCGCTTTCTATTACACCAGGCTATCGGTCCACCTAATGAGGGCCCTTCTCACACTGCCTCATCCACTTCGTGGTTGCAACTCGAGAAGCTTTTTACTTTAGGTTTAGCGAGCGATGTGGCTTGCCCTGAAATGACAAACATTAAGCTTTGTGGCTCGATGAACTACACTCGAGAGCAATGAATCCGGGTCACTTAAAGAATGTTAAAAATCTCGGAAACTAAAAATGATAGGTTAATGCAATAAATTGTATTTAATAGACAATGTAATACTCCTTAAATGAAAGTAAAAAAAATATGAGTCACCATACATTTTATTAACACAAAATTACATAAAGAAAAAAACTGCTGATCTCTCCTTAAAACAAAAATAGGAAACATGAAATGTTTGAACTTTATTACGATTTTCTTGAATTTTAATACTTCGTTTTGCCTCCTCGTGCTTCCATTACTGCGTTTACGCGGTTTGGCATGTTGTACACCAAGTTCCTTATACGATTTTGGGGAATATTCTCCCATTCCTCTGTGAGAGCAATTTTGAGCTCACGAAGCGTGATTGGGGGAGGGTTTCGTTGTTTTACGCATCTGCCTAGCTCGTCCCAAGCATGCTCGATCGGGTTGATATCCGGGCTGCGCGCTGGCCACTCCATACGAGTAATGTTCATCTCTTGAAGGTAGTCATTCACAATCCTACCTGTATGAGGTCGGGCATTGTCATGCATAAATATAGCATCCTCACCTTAATTGACCATAAATGGACCAACGTGATCATTGAGGATTTCTTCCACATATCTTACGCTAGTTAAAGAGCCGTTTTCTATGATCACCAGCTCTGTGCGACTTTCAGAAGAAATTCCGGCCCACACAAGTACAGACCCACCACCGTAGGCTACTTTTTCTTCGATGCATGCTTGCTTGAATCTTTCCCCTGGTCTTCGATACACTCTGTGTCTTCCATCGTGCTTGTAGAGCATAAATTTTGATTCGTCGGAGAACATAACTTTTGACCAATCTTCAATACTCCATTTTACGTGGCTCTGGGCATATCTTAGTCTTGAAATACGATGCCCACGCTCCAGTTTAGGGCCGTTTGCAGGTCTAAGGGGTTTTAAGTTAGATTCAGCAAGCCGACGTCTTACTGTCCATGCACTTGGGTTACTTCCTCCGAGGCGTCGAAACTGATTGGTGAGTTCAGTTCCTCTGAGAAAGCAATTTCGAAGCATGGTGTTCACCAAGTATCGGTTTTCTCGTGCTGTGGTTCACCTGGTTCTGCCCGTTCCTGGTCTGCGTAGGTTAGAACCAGTTTCTTCGTAACGTCGGAGAACTCTTTGTACTGTTGACAGCGACACACCGACAGTCCTGGCTGTATCGCGCTGACTCCGGCCGGTTTCCAGCATTGTAAGTATTCTGGTGCATTCTTCAGGCGTAAGCGACATAATTTCAGCTTGAATAATGAATATAGAGCACTATCAACATGGTTTATGTACCCACATAAATGACAGATTACAAACAAAAGCAAAACCAAATGCTGTAATTTCGTAGTTCCATCTTCGAAAGTGGCCCTTTTTCAAATTTGATTTTTTTATGATATAACTTTACAATAACTAAGAAGTTTTAATACCTTCATTTAAGGAGTATTACATTGTCTATTAAATACAATTTATTGCATTAACCTAGCATTTTTAGTTTCCGAGATTTTTAGGATTCTTTAAGTGACCCGGATTCATTGCTCTCGAGTGTATGTCGGTTGTTCTCTTGCGGATGTTGTTATAACAGATTCTCTCTCTCTCTCTATAGCTGACTTCGTGACTCTGAGCTTTTTTTATGAGGCCAACAGTAAAGGTAGGCTTTCTCTGTGTCACGTGCCATCATTGGTGACATCACTGCCAAAAGCAATGTTGACAGTGCCAATATCATTATCACCCTATTTTACGAATTAAGGTTTAGTTATATAAGACTAGCTTTCCGCTCGCGGCTTCGCCCGCGTGGAATTCGGTTATATTGCGATATAAAGCACAACTATAAGAAAATTTCTCATTCCCACGGAAAAATCTAAGAAGCGCGATGTAACGCTGGATACAATTAGTTGTTAAACCAAAACTGAATGGTACACTATATTATATGTTTTCCCTTGTGGAGCAAAAACATGCAGATTTTGGGCACTGGAAACCCGGGATCACGCTACATAGAGCTGACCATGCGAAAAACAATGTTTTTCCAAGTGTACTCCAGCAACCCTTAGAGTTCGAGACTTAGACTCTTAGAGAGCCTTGTGCTTCCACCCACAGCCAGCGCCATCTATAGCATACCTCAAGAACTAAATAACGTAACTAATACTTATACCAATTAGTAATTCGTTGATTTTAGTGATTTCAGGATAAGTAGATGTAAAAAAACAATTTAGACGATAAAACAAATTGTACGTCATCCCTCGAGAATTCCTCATTTTCGAGGATTTATTTTAGTATCATTTAGCTTCAAAATTTACATGTTCATATTCGTTTGTGACATATAAGTAGATGTAAAAAAAACAGTTTAGACGATGAAACAAATAGTACGTCTTCCCTCGGGAATTCCTCATTTTCGGGGATTCATTATCGTATCATTTAGCTTCTAAATTTACATGTTTATATTCGTTTGCAATATTTTACGTTGTTTTAAACGACACACAGCGCCATCTACAATCCATCCATCAAGCAAACAATATTTTTGTTTTTCCTCGGGAATATCAATTTTTTCCAGGATAAAAAGTACCCTATTATTTAATCCGGACTTTTATCTTTACGTCTGCAAAATTTCAAAGCAATCAGTTCAGTAGTTACGGCATGAAAGCGGAACAAACAAACAAACAAACTCACTTTCCGATTTATAATATTAGTAAGGATTGAGATTTTGTTGGTAGTTGCAATCTTTAGTTTACTAACAAGGTGAGGTAGAGACTGGCAAATCGTTAAATAAACATGTTAGAGGTTGCCTTATTATGTAATTAAAAAGATTGATAATTCAATTATTTTTCCCAGCGTATTAAAATTGCTTGTGTTTTCAAGATTGTAATAAATCCATGAATTCTATAAAGATAATCGAGTTGAATTGTATTTATATAATTATTATATTTTACTCTTTTTATATATACAACTCTTTACGTTTAAGATTACATCCATTATTACCCGGTGTTCACTTTTTTATCTCTATCTAAGAATTTATGTAATAAGTCTTATGTCATCAAAATGGGTATGAATATTGGCAAAACAGGGTCGTAAAGAAACCGATATGTACTAGAGGCGAATATTAATCTTCCCAGAAGTAATATAAAGCGAATGAAAAAACATCTCTTCGATAAAGTCTTGGCTGCTATGTTTTGAAACATGCAGATGGTGCCACATATATTTTCTGGATTCGTAGTTTGTTTGCTCAAATTCAAAGGCGAAAATTAAAAAGGTGTTTTATCTTATATTCGGTATTTCGGTTTTTACGCGTGTTACTTTTACATTTTTACACGAGTGTTCATGTTGAGAAACTTATTGTACTGAATGAAAGTTTTATTTGTGGATTAATAGCTATTTAATAATAATTGTACGACACGTTACATTAGTATAAAACGTTTCTTAATATCATTTTGATCTCATCTCATCATCCTTTTAATCTCACTTATTTGTCATTTTAGGTAATTATTTATTGCTTGAGCCAGAGTCGAATTTGTAAAACGTAGACATTTGTTTCAGGAAGGTATTTATTTAGAATGTGGTTATTTATATAGGCGTAGATATTTCAAATATTATAGAAATATATCATTATGAATGCATAATATATAATTAATATTATGTTTATTTTGATTCCTATAAAACAATTTTAAATTTTTAAGTTAATATCTTTTTTGTTTCTTCAATCACTTTATTGATCTCCTACAAGTACTATCGAGGCCTCTGGCGCCTTATCAGTCCTAAGTCGAAAGTCGCTAGCACACTGCACGATGCCTATCGCTTCAGGCCACGCCCCACTCCATTCATTCAACAATGGCGCGCGTGCGCAAACAAGCAAGTGAGAGCAGATTGACAGTTGACAGTACTAACATCAATGGCGATTTTAAAATTTGTTGTTTATGATTTGCCGTAGTATAAATCGTAGTAAAATACGAAGCCGATTAGGGGTCGTGTGGGCGTGTCCGATACGATCAGTTCAAACGAATATTTCTACAAAGTGGTAAGGCGCGAGAGACCTCGATAGTACATAACGTTTTTGCACATTAAAATATAAAAAAAACTTAAATTAAATATATTTGTAATATAAAAACATGTTTATTCCCCAATCCCCACTTCCTAGAATACTTTATATTCAAATTTCAGTGTTTATGTGATTCCCATGAACACCAAATCGCTTTCTTGATTCTCTTGCTGAATCTACTCCTCGGAATACTTTCAGAATGGTAGTCGTACTGGTTTTTTGTCCAATTCTTTCACACTTCACACACACTTTGACGACCGTTTGGTGCAACGGTGGCCATCCTACCTTTCGCGCCGACGGTCCTGAATCCCGGAAGGGACAGATGTTTGTGTGATGAATACGAGCATTTGTACCCGAGTCATGGATATTTACATATATTTCTATGAATCTTACATATCTATGTATCGTATAAGTAAGTCTATCCGTTACGCTAGTGTCCATAACACAAGCCTTTACGGTGCTTACTTTGGGCTGGGCTAATTGGTGTGATTGTGGGAAATATTATTATTATTATTACTTCAAGAGTCTCTGGAATGGACTCCCAGACTTTATTCGTAGTAAAATTACGTTCAAAAAGAAGGTTCACGCTTTTCTCACTGAAGATTTTAAAGTGCCATCGAATCATAATCCTATTAAATTTAATTTCACATATATGTGTAAGTATATTTATATTTGTGGTATACCGTTTTAAGGTTTGATCTTCTGCAAGGTTGAATCAACTAACATTATTATACAAAATTATATTTATAGTCAATAAAGCTTTTGAACAAGTACTTTGTGAGAACAAATAATTTTTTTTTGCTTATTACTTCAAGACTAAAGTCTACGGCGACATAATTATGCTTATTTCTGAAAAGTTTGATGGGTGTTATCTGTTAGGTTGTCTAATAAATTAAATTTCGATTAAAACTTTTGTAATAAAGCTTAATGTAAGACGATTATTTTACGCATAAACAACCTTTAAGACTTATGTAAAAGTTTCAAAAAAATTGATTTCTATTCAATTTAAGCACCTACATATTTGAAGAATATAAAAAATCCATTACTCACTGAAAATTACGTAACTTTTTCCAATACTAACGATTTAGATACCCGTCCAAATAAATCATCTATATTTTACCTTTGCATGTTTATTTTTTGCATACCTTTTCTCCATAAAATGCTACCCTTTATTCTACCTACAACCAAATAAAATTAAAACTCAAACGCTTTTAAAAGGCATGTTTCGGAGCTTTGTCGTTTTTTTAATAGCGCAATATTTCGAATACGTTGTTGGTTAATAAATATTTGATACCGAAAAGTTTTCGATATGAGAAAAGTGATATCCTGTGGACTCCACATTCATTGCTACAACGTAAAATATTTAATGGTCTGTTTTTTTTATTTCGTTATTTCCGCCTGACGCCTGAGAAAAGTTCATTTTTTTCTTATATTTATTTAGATATACTTTTTATCGAGAACTATCTTATATTCAAATGCTTAATCTCTTAAATACAATAACCTTAACGTATTAATCATTATTATTGAATATTTAATACCCATTAATTTCATATTAGTCTAATAAGCTAGTGTTGCTGATCCGCTGAAAGCCACGGATAAGTAGATATAGTTGTGATCTCGATAATGTAGTTTGTAATTAATAAATATTGTATTGTATTCATATAATATGTCTTTAATAATATTGATAAGTCTATTACTAGTTGATTAGTTTCTTTAATGGATAGGAGATAAAACTGATAGGCAACGTAAATAATCATGTTTAATTAGTAGTTTCATAAGATATAAATATATCGTATAGAAAAATGGCGCGGTGAAAGCAAAAAATAAAATATATACATTAGTAGTTTCATACCCCGAGGTCCGATTTGAATCGTATCAAGGGATGTACTAATTTAAAGGAAATCCTTAGTAGTTGAGATTTCGTGTGACATATATTTTCACTTTGTCGATCTTATCATCGTCAACATCAAATTGTCCAAATCATCAATAATTTTCTGGCTATTGCCATATACCTAGTCAGCTATAAAGTGATTTAATTAATGTATGATGAATATCATATAAAAAAAAAAAACTAGAAAAAACTACTTATATGATGTGTTGGACTCGAACCCGCGAGCGGCCCAGAAATTAAACAAAACACACGTTTGAATAAAATCAATTGTTTTAGAAAAACTCAGTCCGTAGCTTATTAGAATCAAATCAATCTAAAAAAAGTTGACATATTCTTTCCATTTTAAATTGCTTCATATCGAAAAATTCAACTTAAACACTTAAATAATAAAATATACCATTCTATAATACTTATTTGAACTCACAAGACTTGAATAATGATAGGACTTCATCTTTTATACAGTAAGCGAATATTCTTATTCATCCTCTAAACTCTTTGTTCAAAATATTTTGTGCAAAAGTCATCACTGTATCTTTTACCATACCTATTTTATTCGGTGGCTTTAAATGAAGTAAAGCCATTTAAAATGTAAAAATATCACAAATGACCGCAGCCATTTTCTTTACTCTTCGGTACACCGGCCACATTAAGAAACATTAGTTCGGCAACAAAGGGTGGTGTGACAAAGTGCCCACGGCAGGCTGACAATGGGGCCGTACCTTGTTGTTCTTGACCGTTTTGTAAGACAAGGTCACAGAATCAACAACAGAACAGAGATAATCCTGTTTTTTAATATGTTACCTGTTATAAATTTCTAATACTAGGCGATGCAGTCGCTAAGAATAAAGCTACGCTTGCACCATATATTGGAGCGGAGCGTAATACCTAAAAAAAGGTTTTTTATTTGTTTTGATGAAAATTTTTGAGCATTTGAAAATTCGGGCTCCGTCACAATTTGGTCCTAAACATGTAGATTCGATTCCACAAAAAAAATATAAAAATGGGTTCAGAACTCGGGAAGTAATGGCGTAACAGACATTGCGCCATTAAAGCTGATCCATGGGAGCTTCGATCGCTTCGCTCACTCCGCTCCAGTTATACCAAGTAAAGAGTTTATCATAAAAAAAACAATGAAAAATATTTTATAAATTATTGTTGTTTAAAAAGTATTGCATAAAAAAGTATTTAGATAAGTATGATATCCCTAAACACCATGAATTTTGCTTCTCGAAGCCTATGTTATGGCAAGAGACTGCATTTTACATATAGCACCCATATATAATGCTAAGTAATGTATTATGTATAAACGATAGTTTTAAATACACTTGTAGTAGGTATGCGGTGCACGGTCGAATTATAAATTTTAAAATATTTTTTTAAGGCGTATTATTTTGAACTAAAGACAATCTGTCTCTGTTCGATTGTTCCCTTCCTTACCTCCTTCTCCTTCAGCCCAACAGAACATTGCTCTAATTCATACAAGAATGGTGCAAAGTACGCTCTGACCTTCCCTTTAAGATAAGATTTACTTATTTTTAGATGTTTTTTTTATTGTGGGAGTGAAGTGATATATGTACAACTTAAAAAATAAGGTTGAAATACGTTCAAAATATAATAAACTCATCTAAGGGCTGGATAAATATATAAGCTGGATAATATATTAACAGCTGGATAAATATATTATTGGATCATTTTTTATAATAATTACTATAGAAGAAAAAAGTAAGAAATTAATAATTCTTTGGAGTACGCTAAGAGTTTCTAAAATTTCAAAGTAGAAAATAAGTAACAAGAAAGTCAGCTCTACACTACATTTCTCTTGTTAACGACTTAATGCACCATCTCGTTACCTCCAAGGAAGGATGAAATTTGTAACCATTTTATCGTAGCGAAGTGGCGTACGTAGGTGAGTTATTTGTATGTATATCTTTTGTCGGTTTGTTTTCTCCTGTAACATTTATATTCCAACTTGTTACGTTAGATTTTATATATGACCGACTTTTGTACGATTAGGTCAGTTATAATAATAACAATAATATTTCTTACATTTATAATTAGCCTAGTAAGCTGAAAGTCAGCATTGTAAGGCTTGAGTTATGGATACTAGGGTAACGGATAGACAAACATATGATACAAGTTATGTACCTATCACTTAGGTACAAATAATCGAGTTATTAATGCCTTTGGCATTAAAATCATTTAAACTCCGAGCTCAAAATACATTTTTGATGGTCTTAAACAAATGACTAGTAAAAACATATAAAACAATTACAAATACACTAATGTGGATGTTATGCCAATTAAATTTTGTCGTCATTGTTTGATCCAATAAAGAGATTTATTTCTTACAATTCACACCAATTAATCTATACAAAGCCAAGCTGAGCTTGTACTATAGATACTAAATGGATGAAAACATATATAAGTATATAAAAACTATGACTGGAATCCATGACTGGAATCCATGACCGTTGGTGCAGTAGGCAGGAGCGCCACTGTTCTATAAACTGATGCAAAGTGATTTTAGAGACATTGCAGACCATGAGTGCCTTTGCTACTTTCAGCATATCAAAAATGTATAGTTTGAAATATATATAAAGCAGCTATTTTTATCTCCTATATACTTATCTATATATGTAAAACGTCCCTGTCACATTGTTAGACCACGATAAACTCCGAAACTACTCAACCGATTTTGTCAATTTTTTTCTTTCTTTGCTGGATGTGTTGCGACTTAGGACATTAGGTTTCATTTTAGTTTAAAACACAGCAAGCGTGGCTGGGTCAGCTAGGTTTTTATATAAATATGAAATATTTCATTAATGTCATTTTAGATATCATTTATTTCGTTTGATTTCTAAAGAAAAAGCAATTTGTTACAATCAGACCCTCGTTTTCGTAATTAATAAGAAATGATATTTTGATTGTAACCTTTTGCACCGACGGCTTTTAAACCATCTTATAATTATTAGGTAAATGAGATATAAATGTTTATATTCAAATACCTCAATCAATTTAAATTTGTTCATTCGTTTATATGTTTGTTCGAATAAATAGCCATTCAAATTCACTATTCGTTTTACTAGTGTTGGAAGCGACGAGAGTTATTCGCAAAGTTTGCTCGTTAAACCTCAAGAGACATGGATAACTTCCTAAAAGTGAAACAGAGAACTTTCGCCGTCTCTAAAATATATTGTTCACGGCAAACACCTAGTAATTAAGTTTTAATAAGATGGGACATTGAAGGGACGATAAACATAAAATGATCAAGTTTATCTTATGATTTTACCTGGTTTTGTGTTGAATTGATAATAATTATTGATAATAATTGATAGCTGTTTGAGGGTTAAAACGCAAAATGGATAAGTATTGGTTTATAAATTATCCTATTTATATTCAGATGCGATGTAACTATGTCCAAAAATTACTTTGACTTGAAAAATGCTATAACAATATGTTATATGAAAATAAATCATTATACTGGATGCAATGTACATTTTTCTACATTAGGCTTTGTATAACCATCATATAAGTTATATAATCAAATTTTAATTAAACAGAAGGAAACAATCTGTGAAGTTTTATTAAAATCTGTAATAAAACTTCACAGAATTCTGTGTCAAAATTTTTCTCTTGACTTTCGAACTAGGCTGAACGACTTTAGAACAATGATTTTTTCACATTTCTCGTGTAACAATAGTATTAATTATAAAAGTTCACTTTGAAGAACTATTATTATAAAAGAGATATTAGGATTATTAAAAGAAAGTCCAAACGGTTGAAAAACAAACCGAAATTGTTTGTCCTGGTGTCTGTAGGTTATTGCAATGTCACTAAAAATCTTTGCAATACTTCTTAATGATAACTTAAACATACTTACATACAATAACGCTTTTTTTCTCGCAGAAGTAGGGCGAGATCACAGATTTCCACTGTCATACATCTCTCGTTCCTGGCATACATCTCTCGTTTCTTTTTAATCCAAAGTTAAGGATTATTTAAGGGTATATTGTTTCTAATTTAAATGCAGTATTTGTTGTTTAGGGCATTATCTCAGTAGTATAATGTTTAAAAATCTTACATATAATTATGCAATAATATAATATTATACCAAACTAGTCGCGAATTAAATTAATCGTGATGATTAATAAATCAAATTAAGTGTAGGTGTGCTGGCAATAATTGTTTTTAATAGAAAAACCTCTTAAATCGCTTCTTTGACTTAATTGGTGCCTATTTTATACGTAACTAATAAAATTTATCTTTATTTAATGGTAATATGACAAAAACGGAAATCATTGTATTTAAACCTTGTTGTTACGTTTTGTTGTGCATATCACTTTTATGACTTCCGCAGTATTCTTGGTATAAAGTTAAAGTGAATGAGACCTAAATAATTCAAAAGAATTCCAGCCACATACTATTTGTTGTGATAGTAATAGGGGTTAAAGTATGAAATTGCCGTTTTATTGCAATAGGTTCTTTGAATTGACATAGAATCTTCATGGTTTGAGGTTTTCGAATGAAACTTTTTTTAAATGGTTTCTATGATGTTCTTTTTTTAAAAAATGTAAAACATTTGAATATCGACTTTCAATTGTTTTTGTTATTCAATTTAGACAAGAAAGATGGATACTGCGAAAATTCGAGTTATTTTTGAATACGAGTTCCGACGCGGAACTAACGCGGCAGAAACAGCCCGCAATATCAATGCTGCGTTTGGAGAGGGGTCTACTAATGAACGCACCGTGCGATTTTGGTTTAAACGCTTTCGTGATGGAAATTTCGACTTAAAGAACGAGCCACGAGGAAGACCGCCCACACAGGTAAATAACGATGAATTAAGAGAGATAGTGGAAGCCGATCCTAGTCAAAGTACCCAGGAATTAGCGGCATGGTTTAACGTTACCTTACCCACAATATTGACTCACTTGCGTCAAATCAATAAAATAAAAAAATACGAAAAATGGGTGCCTCATGATTTGACTGATCTGCAGAAAGAAACGCGTGTTGAAACTTGTGTTGCCTTGTTGAACCGGTACAGAAATGAAGGAATATTGGATCGAATTGTAACATGTGATGAAAAGTGGATTCTTTATGATAACCGGAAAAGAAAAATGCAATGGCTGACCCCAGGTCAAATGCCACAACAGTGTCCTAAAGCAAAACTTACCAATAAAAAGGTAATGGTAACTGTTTGGTGGTCTCAGCATGGTGTTATTCACTATAGTTTTCTCCGATCTGGTCAAGCAATAACGGCAGATGTCTATTGTGCCGAACTCCGAACCATGTTGACAAAACTAGCAGTAAAACAGCCCCGACTCATGAATCGATCTTCACCATTATTGCTCCACGACAACGCGAGACCTCACACAGCACGAGAAACCATTTTGACCCTTCAGGAACTGCAGTTAGAAACCATTCGTCATCCTCCGTATTCACCAGACCTTGCTCCAACGGACTACCATTTTTTTCGTGATTTGGACAATTATCTACGTGACAAGAAGTTTTCTTCCCAGGAGGCAGTACAAAATGCTTTCACACAGTTTGTGCAGTCTAGATCGTCGGAATTCTATCGCAAAGGCATTAATGACCTTCCCATTAGATGGCAGCAATGTATAGATAATAATGGCAACTATTTTGATTAAATAAATTTGTTAAAAATTTAAAAAATAAACAATATAGATTTTCAGTACAAATCGGCAATTTCATACTTTAACCCCTAATATATAGCAATCACGTTTTACTAAAATGTGCTTGCAGTGGCAAATTTGTAAAATTGACCGGCAATATGTCTCTATTCATTTAGAAGTATGGTGAAGTGTGTGTGTGTGGTGGATATGGAACCACACAGTTACATTTACATTAATCGGACCTTAACTTTATTTTGTTAAATAAGTGTTGCATACATTTTTAGATTTTTCTTAGAGAATATTAACAAGCAAGAAACACATTATTAATATTTCCGTTAACCGCTCGTGGTAAGTTAAATTCTTGTGCTACGAGTGGGTCCAAGTAATGGCAACGATTGAATTCAGTCGCTTGGGTTAAAGCTGACATATCAACCAAAGCGCTGCGGCAGCCTTAAACTCTCCGCCCATAATTGTTTAAAGGCGTTCATTTTGAGTGCCGTGACGCACTTTACTAGCAATATAATAAAACTCACTTTGACTATTACCGGTTCCACGTAAATTTAAATTTATTAATTAAATACATAAATACAAATATTTCTTGCACTCACACCAATTAGCCTAGCCCAAAGCAAGCACCGTAAGGCTTGTATTATGGATACTAGGGTAACGGATAAACATATATAGATATGTAATATTCATAGAAATATATATAAACACCCATCACCTAGGTAAATGCTCGTATTCATCATACAAACATTTGCCCCTTCCGAGATTCGAACCCAGGACCGTCAGTGTGAAAGGTAGGATCGCTACAGTTGCTCTAAACGGTCGTTAATTATTACAAAATTTTCTATATCAAAACGTTGCAAATTATATAAAAAAAACTTTATGTATCTAGATCTTAATAAGAACTAGTTCGTTTTTACCTTATAGTTGACAATAAATATGGTACTTCGAAAAGAAAACATTTCTGTGTGTTAATGTTACCCATTTGCTTAATTTTAATTTGAAGCAATCGTATGTCAAACAAATTATCATCTTTTACATTATGAGTAATATACACACAATGTAAAAGATGTTTTTTGGAGGTATTAATTTGTTAAGTATAAGTCAGTATCAAAGTAGTCATCAACACTATTACGTAAATCTTTTCATTGTAATTTTAACATTATTATTAATAACAATCATCAACGTATTTGTATTCGTACGTATTCTGGGATGAAAGAACGATCACAAAATTTTGTTTTAACGTAATTTCATTTCCGAAATAATTCCGTTAATAGTTGTTTAGTCTGTCATGTGTTGTTTGTGTCTTCCATGCGACGGGGACCGCCATGTGTCGTCCGCGGCTTAACGAAGATATAGTGTGCCAACCCCGTATTTCCTATCATACTAGCTTACGTACTAAGAGTAGTGTTAACCAGAATCTATGTATGATGCGGCCCTTTTTAAATTTAGATGTTCCGAGAAAACTTGTTATAATTGTAACATATCGAAACCAGTGTAATTTTATTTAACCGTTAAGTCTCTATAGTCTCGTTGATCTAGGAGTAAGTTCTGCTTATTCCCATAGAATTGGTTTCTATACATAGTTATATTTATTGATAGATAAAATATAAAATTGTAGGATTATCTTAGGAATCTAAACATGACAAAGAATTCCTTGTGCGCTTAAAAGAATTGATTAAATTATTAAATAAAAATGGTGTTAAAACAATATGTTTATCATTTGATTGTTAATAACAGCGATTAGCAAGACTAAATTTCTAGAAAATTATTTATTAAAAAAACTGAAGTTTAATACTGAAAAGAATAGATAAAAAAATATTTCAAGAAGCCATGGAATAATTTTATAACAGTCAATGTTTTTTCTTATTAAAAAATAACTAGATACAATGACATCAGAAATGACATAAAATTTTATTGCTATTAAAAATAAAGGGGTGAATAAAATGACTGATGTAGTATAGAATTCTCACAGGAATTAAGGAAGAAATGATTACGTAATAGGTTATGTTCGCATGGTGCCCGCGGAATCTGCCTTTCGTTTTCAGGAAAACCAACCTCTAATACGGAACTAGCTCGTTTAGAATGTGAGCTGAACTTAAGCACTATTTTAAAAATGCACAAGATATAAAGCGGAAGAGCACTTACATGATGGGGCGAAGAATATGTTCGGATTTTTTGACATGAAAGATTATAAGGAAAAAAACATTGCTTTTAATACAGAGTAACAGAAAAGATAAAACTTATATTTTACGTCTCAGGACTGCACGAAGACAGGTAATCTGTCAAAAGTTTTTAGTTGTTAACTCATGCCACTGAGTCTAGGTAATTAAGATTTTAGGCAATTTGTTCTGGATACCGAATTTTATTAAATAAATTCACACTGCTCTTACATAGTCAACGCAACTAAAAGTGACGGAGGCATAATTTTTATAATTATAATAGTTTCAATAATTTCATGTTTGTCTTACCTAATTGACACGTATAGAGGTTAAGAAAGTTGTATTATAAAGTTCTAGGCATAATTTTGACGACCAGTCTGACCGAGCGAGAGTGGTCCTACTTTCCAAACAGCTTAAAGTTGGAATCTCGCAAGAGGCAGATGTTTGTATGATGAATAAAAGCATTTCTATCTGAGTAATATAAATCTAAAAATATTTATATGTCTTATAATATATATGTCTATAATAACACATTCCTTACAGTGGTTACTAGGCTAGACTAATTGGTATGAATGTAAGAAATATTATTGTTATTATGTGTCATATTATCACTTGCGATATTAAAATCTATTTAATGTTATATAAAATTATAAAACTGCTAACTGACTAGCGACAGTATCTTTGCAGCTTCTAGTCCAATTTATCCAGTATCTTGCAGCTGGTCCAGCTTTTTAGAGAGAAAAGGGTATGAATCATTTTTTTCTTAACGCACTTTTTTGCTTTGTGTTTTCACGTTTTTTTAAGAAAAAAAATAGTATAATGTCTTGAGGATTCATGAATGTATGTGAGTTTCTTATTATTATAAGTACTAAATGATGTATGAGGTATCGTTAGAATTTGTACATTATCTCCAGGGATATTGTCTATTGTTAAATGTAAAATTTTTTCGTTCACGTATACGTTTGTAAAATGTGTGTTACACTTATTTAATTAAAACAAATTATTTTCAAAATGTTTTAAATAATAAAATAATAATAAAAAGATAAATAAATAGACAGTTTCATTATTTTATCAATACAGTACCAGCACTGCTTAGTGATTTATCTACTTATTTTCTATAGAGAATATATGTATGTACGATGACCTCGTAAGCTCTTCCCGAAAAGAGGTCGATAAAAAATGTGCCAGATTAAACTTGTTCGCGAGCCTATAAATCCTGAGCTTGGGCCATAAGCCATTACCCTCCTGGCTTCGTTTATAGCCGTATTTGGTCACTGGCTCTGAAGAACCATGATGAATTAGCTCTTGTGCTCGTTGAGATGTCTTGTGTTTAGATATATTGCGGATTAACCGGACTTAAAAGCATCATATCAGTTATCGCGACGAATAAAATGCTTCAAATTGCATGAATTAAAAATTTACATACATATAACCACAGATTTCTACGTTCCCGACATACATCTCTTGCTTCTTTAACTTTCATCAGAATTTTTATACAAGCTCGGCGGTTAAAGGAAAGGATTAAAATGATTCTGCAATTAACTCCTAAATAGAACAGGAAATACGGAAACTATTTGAAAACCGAATGAATTCAAAATTAATTAATTAATTAATGTAATAAACAATTTATATAAAATAAACAATATTTCTCATTCCCCCAAAGTTAGACTGATTAGGCACCCGAGTAGTATTTTTATTGCCTGGAGTATTTTTATTAATCATAACAATGTTTATACAAATGGCTTGCTTTAAAATAAAGTTTTTGCTAGAAATAGGAGACCCGTAATTACAGTTAATTAAATATCAATAATATTTGATATACATATATTTTTAAATACAACAAACCTATTTTGAAGTAGGATATTCATAAATTATTATAATAGCAAAATACTAGAAAAAATCGACTCGGGTCACAAGTCATTCCCGCCTGAGATTCACTTGTGACCCGAGTCGATTTTTTCTAGTATTTTTCTATTATAATAATTTATCTCATAAGATCGCATTGAAAATGTATATAATATATAAAAATTATAAATAGGATATTCATGTACACTTGAACTGTCAATGCCCCAAATGGTTCGATACATGATCGTTTCGGATTCATGATAATTTTTATGTTTATTAATATATTGTTAAAGATATGTTACTCTGTACCGATTGCACAAGCTCTTGATTGGAAATAAATAATTCGTATAAATTGCAAGGGGCCTATCATAAACGCCTGTAGATTTAAGTATCCATAATAACGGTATTGGCATGGAGGCATGACAACCTTTACTCTTAAACTTAAAGCAATCTAACATCTTGAGGTAAAGTATTTATAGTAACTTTGATTACTGTTCCCTCAATAAATATTTAATTACTAGACAAAGTGACAGGTATTAGTTCAAGGCGTTCATGACCACAGCGACGTTTCGGTGATCTAATGAAGATTTACATAACGAAGGGAGGTTTCAATGTTACTGGCAATTTAGATTTATTACGTTTTTTTGCATCATCAAGGGCTATGTATCTATCAAACCCCAGATAAACGTTATTACTCAGACATCGTATTATACTGGCGAATACAAAATGTAGACATTTGTTATTTTCCTTACATTACCTTTTTACAATTTGTCAGACTGATGAGTTTTATCCAGGGATTCAAAATTTTGCCTTTAAGGTAGTAAATTTATTTTTTTTGTTTGCAAAATTATGTTTCTTTTACATGTTAACGTTTGCGTGCCAGTACCTGTTGCAAGACGTGAACATAATAAAATCTATACATCTTTTTTGCCATGTTTGCTTGCAAATAAATAAATGAGATGACAAATGTGAAAGAGTATTCGTTCGGTTGTCCATTGACGCAGAAATTATAGGCAGAATTGGATCAATTAGATTTATTATATCTACATAGTTTTTGTATCATAGACAGATGGATTTATTTCATTAAGAATGAATATACGGACTATTACTTCTATTCAGTTTTGATTATTACCTGCCAAAATGTTACGTTACGGTCTAAATATATCTTGGATAAATATACGTACATAATTGTAACTGTTTCTCTTTGTAGCTTCTAAGGTTTCAGGATATTTAATTCTGATCTCTACACAAAAGAAATGTCTAATGCAGGAGCTAGTCATTCAAAGAAGCGACTTTCAACGAAGCTTGTTTATTTGTTGTGTAGTGTGTTTATTTCAATGCGAAATTCTTTGACTGAATTTAGGAATATTTATATTAATTTTAATGATTTGCTTCCGCCGTTGATATAATTCTGTATTTTAGTTTTGATAGATGCTTCTTATTCTAGTTGCGCAGATAAGATTACACCGCACAGTTAAATCAGTGCTCATTGGGTTTAGAGATTTTCTATGCACCCTCTTTCTGTCGATATAAAATTTTAAACAAAAAGGTTTAAATTGTTTTCGCAATGTTTTTAAACTGTTACTCATAATTAACCAGTGTAATCGAATATTTTAGTAGTTATTGTAATGGATGTCTGCGCGCTTTCTTCTGCTTAATAAATAAATTAAACATACCGATAATCCTATCATTTAAGATTACATAGCTTTCGATATCAATTTGTCAAGTTGTCTACTGATCTATTGCTGACTTAGATTCTTTTGCCAACATTCGCAATCTTAGCTTGTTCATTATTACTAAAATGAAATTCTTACTTATCCTATAGCAGCTCCATCGGCTGTGTGAATTCAGTAAGGCTAGATTGTTCATCATTTGGCCATTTTCTGAATTTTGTGTTGCTCCCCTTTTATTGCTTAAGTTAGCTCCTTTCCTGCAGAGATGATATGTGTGAGTTTGCGACAAATTTGCTTATATTATAGTACGGCATATCCCTAGTTCTAAACATATTTGGCAAGCCAGCTTTTTGAGACGGAAACAAATAGCTGTTTTGGAAACTTCAAGCAGCTGGTAATAATACTGTCAGGGATATTCCAAAATTTTAGAATTGAAGTTCATTGCAGGGGTGGTTGGATAAGAGAAAACAATAGCTGAATTCAAATCTCAAAATAGAGGTTTTGGAATAGAGTCTGTAACAACTATGTACTTACTTTTGGAAGATAAATTATTCCATTATTGTTATCGATAAACATTTAGTTTCATCATATATTTAAATGAACTTCAGTGAAGGTAGTACTAAATAAAAAAGAGTAGAAGTTAACTATTCTAATTTATTTTAGAATAAATGTATCAGCTTATGAAGCACCATGGTACCGAAAAAAATTAAGAGCAAGTTAACATAAGATTTAAGCAAAAAACTACTTCAGCTTTTAAGCAAACTGTTTAAACTCTGTATTTCCATAATGCAAACATTGCAGGATGAGCTTTCGCTGACCCAATTCACTTAGCTACTTACTCGAGAGCAGTGAAGTGCGCCAGTAACATGATCTCAATACGTCTCAGCATAGCATTTTCTATACCATCCAGTTGGGTGTAAACAAATCGCACCCCAAGTACTACAAATACAGAATAGTCAAAATTTCCGAAACTGAATTAACAATGCTAGAATGTCTAAAAGTTTTTGGACATTCTGTTGTTGCTAATTCAGTTTCAGAAATTATTACAGTTCTGTCTTTGTAGTACTGGTGGTGCGAAAGTTTAAAATGTAGGATTCATTAAATTAAAATACTTTCCAGAATATGCCAATTGCACATACCTGCTTTTTACTATATTATAGAAATTGGACGGCACGTTTTACCTACTCAATATATTTGTAAATTTTATTATTTTTCACAAATGCGATTTTTTCCATTTTTTTCTGTATACAATGTTTTTAAATTGGTAGTGTTGATGAAATTCTCCCAAGTGGGTAACAGCATTAGTAGGTAACAATGCCTGGCCCCGTTTGCCAGAAAAAGGTAGGCTTATATCCCAACTAAGGAGATTTTGAAAGATTTTTCTTTTATGTTTCTGTTTATTAAACCAATACGGAAAAACATAAGACGACGACTTGCACAACACGCCAATTTTTTTAATCAGAGATAGTAAGTATCAAAATCTTTCACCATAAAGGGAACAATCGCCGATGAATCAGAGTAAAGGAGTGATGAGATCGACCCTTTGAATGAGGGACATCACGAGAAAGGCAGGCTGTTTATCTAAACAACTTGGGAGCAACCCCGTGAATAGGATGAACCAGGACGATAGTGCTTTGTTTAAATTCACGCTATAGTGTCGATGCTGAGATGAATATACAATTTGCATAATTTAATAAATTAGATATTTGAAAGAACTTACAAAAGGCAACCAAATTAATTCAAATATGTGTGTAAGTTACGTAAATTGATTATTTTAAATTATTTTCTTATAAATAAACAATGGTTTGTAAAATAATGAACAAGGAGTAATAACAAATGGGGCGGTGTGATTTGGGAAATTATCATAAAAGTCATTAAGGTCGAATCATAAATTTTATGAGTGGATAGTATCCAAACAGTATAGTATCCAGCTGAAGTTTGGGTCAAATTTTTTTACACAGAATTTATAATACACCATAATGCCTTTAAAAGTTCATAACAACATTTGTTAAAACCTTGTTTTTCACCTTAGTGTAGATACACACAAATGTGTGGGTTCGATACTTTATATTTATCTCATAATAAGTAAGATAGATCGCTTTTTATTTTTACTTCACTTGCATTATTTAACCAACCATTGACCAGGTGTGGACGAGCTGATCAATAACAATACATTTTTTGCACTCAGGCAAAAAGAGGTGTTGAATATCTCTGACAAGCAGTGTATTCATGATAACATATTGCTATGCAAGTGATCTATGTATATTGGATCCTGAATCTCGTGGCAGGTTTCTTAATTTATGCCAAAATCAAGAGTCGCAAGGAAGGACAAGTATTCATTAGTTACGTGTTTTATACCACACTGTTTAATGATAATTTGAACTAGCTCTTATGATAGGCGCAGATGAGGAAATTTGTAGCCGTTTGCAATTCATCTTGTTGCTTATGCTTACATATCTGCGTAGTTTACTTTCGAATTTATTTTAGAATATTAGTTAAGATATTCCTCCAAATTAATCCGTTGACGACCGGATGACGCAACGGTAGCGATCCTGCCTGTTGCACAACGATCCTGGGTTCGAAATCTGATAGATTTTATAAACGCAACGCACTTGTAAAAAATGAAATGAACGCTTAACGAAATTTGATAAGAAAATTTCCACAAAATCTAGATAATGAAAAAAGCTGTCTTGACATAAACCATAGACTTAATGTTATTCTTTTTATTATGAGGTGGAGATACTCTATTTTTATACTTCCTGTACATGTATATTATTCTACTTCTGCTCTTTTTGTCTACACACCTTCTCGCTTATTCTCAGCAGTTCGATTCTAAGTATGCCACTATGCGAACGACGATTGACTACGCAACTGTAGGTTACGGTATATAACCTGCATTGCGGATTGTCGTCACATACGGTTAACATAACACATCAAACTATTCTCTAAAAGTATAATGATTTTTATTACAATAGAATTAGGTAGATCCAGACATCAAAGCGTAAAGTATAGCCAGATGTGTTGTCGACTTTACATTATTAGATCTCACAGTGAGCTTGCAGTAAGCGACTGACAATACGTTTCACCCAGCCTCAGAGAACCTTAATGCCTTTTTCATACAACTTTACCGTGATTATTAAAGTTGTTGAATTTTTTCAGCCTCGTGTCATCTCACGCCGTGAACTTCTTAATAACTTGACGTGTTTGCAACTAAGACAATTTTATTCTTTCACGGATGTCTAGCAATATTTTTCAGAAAATTGCTATACAAACTTTTATAATACTGAGCTTTAAGACCTGCTTAAACTTTGTACTTTCAATGTGATTTCGATGTATTCCAGAAAATTTTGATACTTCTTCATTATTTTGTATTTGGCTAAATAAGTTTTATTTAATAATACTGAACTTAGCCACCATATTTTTTGTGTTTTACTTAAATATAGGTTTGTTACAACATTTAATTTTTGTATCCGAGTGTTTTTCTTTATTGAATCTAAAATTTTATTCAGTATTGGTCCTTCAAGAGTAGCGAATTTTTTTTATGAAAGATCAATATCTGTTTTCTATAAAACTCGCTTGTGTGTGAAAGGGTTATTTTTTTCACGTACTGAAAACGTTTACATAAAAAATGGAATAAAGCCTAATCATATTATTGATACAGCTTAAATCTATCTCTGCTCTTTATTGAACACCGCGCAACATTTGCATTTAAATAAAACAACTTTTTAAATACAACAACTGTATTACATCAGTCATCCTGTGATCACGGCTCCTGAAAAGAAGTCAAAATGTCAGGATTAAATAAAAATTATGTGCAAAAAACCGTGAAAAGTTGCTTAAATGTGTATTGTGCACGGATGTGTTAGAACCAAATTAACATTTAGTTAAAATTCTCTTTAAGACATTTACAGCAAAATTAGATTTTATAATTATTATGTTTTTTATATTTTATTATTTAAATGGTTTTATATTACTTATGTTTTATATAAAACGAAAATATTTGTTAATTATTATTTTAATTGTTATAATTACTGAAGTCAATCCATATAAGTCTAATTTGAAGCTAATAATAGTCGAATTAATTAAATAGCGACATCAATAAGGCAGCAATTTGAAATAGAAACTCGTACTCCCAATTGGTAACTGAATAGAATCAGAACATGAATAACGAATTCTAATTAATTGAATTATAGGTAACGATACAGTACTTGTGTGATCGATTATGAGATGAATCTATTACACTACATCTCAATTAGTTGTAAATTCTAATGTTTCCACCCCTATTCCTCATTTGTTTTAGATTTCAAACGTGCGTGTCCTTGAGAAATGGCGTGTCAAACTTCATATTAACATTGAATTAGTTGTTGGGTAAAGTTATTGTGGCTGTCTTGAGTGATAAACACCTCTACTTAAATGGATAGTCGAGAACTTGGTAGGTAAGTCATTTGGCTGAGAAGTCAAATACATACAGGTACTCTGAATATTGGAACAAGTGAATGACGGTCACTCGACGGTAATTGAATAAAATAAGTAAGCGTTTATATACTACCACCTACCTACCAGTTACAGCAAAGAAAGAATTAAAAAAAATTCTTTGTAAGTTTTGTAATAACTACACTTCATATTAACTAATTCAGTCATTAACAAAAAAAGTTATTTTGA
Organism: Calamotropha paludella; assembly: GCA_927399485.1. Taxonomy (NCBI): domain Eukaryota; kingdom Metazoa; phylum Arthropoda; class Insecta; order Lepidoptera; family Crambidae; genus Calamotropha; species Calamotropha paludella. The sequence continues at coordinate 10,161,089 of OV656815.1, read as the reverse complement.
TAAAAATATAATTAAAATAACTATTTAAAGTATCTGCCAAATATAAGTGATCTGAATGCTTTATTTGTGCTTGTTTGTGCATTATTGAATTTAAAAGAGAATTATACTTTTGTGATTATTTTGCGGTGTGATTGCCAAGTTATTATATTTATTATGAAAATAAAGATGCACTAATATTGATTCGTACAGTATAAATCTTAGTAAGTAGCTAATTGTTAATAATGATTCCATCTATATTATCCTTACTAATATTATAAATCGGAAAGTGAGTTTGTTTGTTTGTTTGTTCCGCTTTCACGCCGTAACTACTGAACCGATTGCTTTGAAATTTTGCAGACGTAAAGATAAAAGTCCGGATTAAATAATAGGGTACTTTTTATCTTGGAAAAAAATTGATATTCCCCAGGAAAAACATAAATATTGCTTGCTTGATGGATGGATTGCAGATGGCGCTGTGTGTCGTTTAAAACAAGGTAAAATATTGCAAACGAATATAAACATGTAAAGGAGCCTTTCTTTCTTCCATATAAGTTCGGCTAAATATGTACCTAAGATTCAAAGATACCAAAAAATAGCTCAAAAATTGTATATTCCGAAAAAAATACTTATTTATTTTTAAATACATTTGTACCACTAAAAAAAATCATTCAAAAATATACATTACTTGCAACAAATGTTTTTTTTTCGCTGGCAAGCAGAATTGTTTTGAGTTTGAAGCGTTTTGTAGCTTAAAGTTATATAAACATTTTTCGATATTCAGTCTTAAACATAAAATGTATACAAGTTTATCAGCAACACTGCTTTATGAATTCTTCTGTTTTTAATATATACAGTAGGACCAAGAGCGAAAATAGATATTTCTTGCTATTGCGAATCATTTTAAGCGTTTAGTTATTTTATCAGCCTACGGACTTTACTAAAATACCGTGTTCCAGAGCCGCGAGATACTTGTTAAAATCTAACCGACTGTCACACACAAGTGCCATATTAGCGTTTCGTTCTACGCAGTTGTGATTTTGTGTATAATTCATTGTGGGGTAATTTATGGGTATATTATATATGAAATAAGTGTTTGTACATTATTATGAGTATTTTCAAATAACTTGTACCAAGGTACATTTTTGGCCCGAAAAGAAAGGTCTCCTTTAGAAGCTAAATGATACGATAATGTATCCCCAAAAATGAGGATGACGTACGATTTGTTTTATCGTGTAAACTGTTTTTTTACATCTACTTATATGTTGCAAACGAATATGAACATGTAAATTTGAAGCTATTTGAATGATACGAAAATTAATCCTCGAAAGTAACGATGTGTTTTTTAAAATACGTAAGAAGTGGAATGATAGCTTACGCAATTGCTTTATACCGCAATATAACCGAATTCCACGCGGGCGGAAAGCTAGTCTAAAATAACTGAAAAATATTTAAGATTGATAAATGCCTTGCACATTACAAATTTACAATAATCAATTATTTCGTTTACAAGTTTTTTCTACTTTAAAACAGTTCAAAGACAATTACATAATTACAATGTACTGAGACTTATGTAGGTACTTATTATATAATCTGAATACGACTATAGATACTCTCTGGAGAATGTGAATTCTCGTCTTTGATCGCCTTTAGGCAATTTTCTTGTGATATTTCTTCTCAATTATAATAGCTGAAATATTTTACCGTCTGTGAAAAAATAATAGATTGAAGAAATAACATATTATTATAATAGTACATGGGCAATCGATCTTTGCTCAGAACAGATGTGAATCATGTATTTTAATGGTATAAAATTGGTTTCTTTTCTATTGATATAAAAACACTTTAACTATACTATTCTAATTTAATAAAGCTTTGAGCACCTGGAAAATCCATAAATATAACGAAATGTATGTAGAAGAAAAATTATTTCCAATCTGGGTAATAATGATACCATTATTGTTTGCGCTTTCCTTAATCCAATTGATAAATATTTTGATAGCACTTCATAAGACACTATCGATATTTTTATTTAACTGCATCTTTTTATCTACTTGGGATCGGAGCAAAATATTTAATATTTGTCTCGTTTAATGAACAAGTTTTATTAAATAGTACATGTAGTTGCCGGGTAAACTTATTATTATTATATGCAACATAATTAACGAGTTGTATTAAAATAAAGCCATAACGAAAAGAGCTATGATAAAAATTAAATAAGTTTTCACATGTGAAGTTGAGCATCCCCTACCCTTATATCACTTAAGAAGCACAATAGGAAATCATTTAAACACGAAAAGGAGGCTTTCTTCGTGAAAGGTACCCGCAGAATATTAGCGGTTTCCGTCTAGAAAGTTTAATAAAGCACTCTCCCGCATTTAAATCCCCCATTTAACTTTGTCCCGGCATAAGTCCAAGGATTAATGGGAAGACACTGCCAGTAGTGATACTCTTGCCCTTTTTAATCAGGCTCACTGCATTCGAATAATTAATTCCATTTATATCAAATTAATGAGTGTAATGCGATTTGCAATTGATTCGCAATAGGGCATTATTTCGTTAACAGATAATTATGAAAATATTACGTTATAAAAGCTGTAATATTTTTGGAGTTTACTCGTTAAAATTTGATTTTCATATAACGCGCCCGATTTGAAAACAAAATGATGAATAAAATTTTGTGATTGAATAACAGAGTTAGGTTTTTTGTGCGTATCGTGCGCCCTTTTTGCTTTTATTTTAAAGTTTTGTTTTATTATTTGTTGTGCCTGTTCAACAGTCGTGCGTCGGAACCAACAAGCTTTTTTTTATATTTACCTGATTAATAACATATATTTTTACACAACTAAATATACCAGATAATGTTATCAGTATTCATCCCGGAAACTAAAATCTCGTTTAGCAAGAGATATTCTAGATTTATAAGAATAGATTGAGCTGTAATTAAAAAAAATGATACAATTTGGAAGCTAAAAACAAAAAATATCATTTTTTAAAAGCTCGTAAAAAGTTTGTCTTAAAATAAAACGGGGGGTGTTTGGGTCATATTTTAATTACAGGGATAAGATAGTAAGTCCGCCATATGGTTTCCGGCACAGTAGTATAGCACCAACTATTAACTCTTCAATATTCTTAGAGGCGACTAATAATACAGGAGGTAATTATCATACAGCTACTGATCATTTATGGTCTTTTACTGTGATCTACAATCCGCCCGTCTAGCGTGGCAAAAAACCCTATTTTTGGTGCAGACTATGCAGAATTGGACATCTTTCGGTTGACATGATGATAAGATACTATATACTCATAAATTGGACTCGAGAGTGGTCTCTAGCTGCAGACCTACATCGTTACAAATCAATGCCTTTTAACTTTTAGAACTTAATAACTTCCCACTTTGAAGTGTTTATAAATTAATAATATTTTAGGCCGGCAAATTGATAGAATGTACATATTTTTTATCAATATCTGGATTTATAATTAAAACTGATTTAAATTCAGGAGTGTCGTCATTAACTTATTGATTAACTAAAGTTTTAGAGTATAAAACTATTTACGGAAAAATGTCGAGCATGAGTTTATTGATACTTATCTATTTTGTGTGCAAGTCTATAGACACTTCAGAGGGAATATTTTCATATTCACTTGTATCCACAGCATTTTTATAAAAAATTGTTTTGTTTTATATTATACATTGGACATTCGACATTTTAGACAATCCGATGAATGTTAAAAATAATCAATGTCAATCAAAAAAGGATAAACGGTTAAATACTTTCGTTATTAATTTAATTATTTTGTAATGAAATATATATAAATATTTTGCTCCTTTGAGTTAAGTTAATGAAGCTCATACGAGTAATCAGAATGTACGTAGTCAAATAGCGGTATATAGCTGAACTCCCGCAGGATCGAAACATACGGCTTTTACACGAATGAACACGCAAACAACGCCTGTCACACGACGCAACACAATAGCCGTAAAATATACAGGAGTATACAAACAAGGCACATATTCGGGTGTTCCCGTACTATGGCGTCAAATGTCATAAGCTACTTTAGTAAGTAAGCCGCAGAGAATCCATTGTACCGTAAATCAAATTGTCGTTTAGTTGACACACCTATACGTTGTGGATGCACCCAGCCCGCTTCAGATTGCGACGACGCCATATGTCACTGAATATATGTGACCAGTGTTGCTTGAACTGTGGCGTCTTGTATTCATCTTGTGACAGTTTACTCAGGTTTAGATATATAGAGTTAACAGTGTATTTTATGCAGTCCTTGGAAATTACATATTATGACCGTATCTGTACAAGCTTCTGCATAACTTCATTTTCATCTACATATCAGTTTCACGCACATTGCGACTATGATTCTATAGAAATTTATTATATTCATTCTTTCTGTAAGTCATTCTTTGCTTCCCGTAGAAAGGTGTAATATGCAGGCTTTTTATGATGTGGTGTCTTCCAAACGAGGCGTAAAAATTTGTAGGCGGATAAGCAAAGGAAGTGGTGAGACGCTCCCCGTTTTCACGTACAGCACACTTTCTGCGCAATTGCATACCTTTTTCACTTATTTATCAAACCATGTTTCATGTTATCAGTTGATAACTCTTTTACAGAACCTAACTCTTATTCTATGAACACAATAAAATTTGGCGGTACTGGTAAAACGGTTTATTTTAATGAGCGGTCACGAAAGTATAAAATTCGTTTATTTATTTATATAAGTCTCTGCTTACATAAATAAAAAAACAAATTTTATACTTTCGTGACCGCTCATTAAAATTAAACCGTTTTACCAGTACTGCCAAAACTGTGTTCGCTACCACATGCTAAATATTAAAACTATACTATAATACTAAGTCTAAAAAATACTTATCTTAATCTAAGTACAAATTAGCCCAAAGTTTGGCATGATTAATATTCCAAGTTCAAAGACTTTAACTTTTGAAAATCAATGCAAAATATATACAAATTAAGAGTATTATTACTAATGCTATTAGACTCAGCAGAAATGCCCAATGAGATTGAAGACTAAGATTGCTTTATAAAATTACTTTTAATCCATGATAGGTTGATAATGATAAACATTAACAATAACATGTATCTTTCTTGATTTAAGCTGAGTAGCACTTAAGTTATGAATGGCTAATATTTTGTCATGTGGGTTCCGATACAGTATAATTGCACCAACCCTTGGTGATGTAAAAGGCGAAATACTGGAGCTGGAGGCAGGGAGGTGTATACCTCCGTTAGACTACTCCGTTAGTTTTAATGCTATCTCCGATTATTACGAAATTGTCTCATATTTTGCGGAGGCTTCCGTCCTGCCATGGACGTTTTTCGGCTGAGATGATGGTGTTGATGAAATTATAGCGTTACCACAACCAACCAGATGATGTAATTTATTTATTACATGACTTGGCAGGAATCGTAACAAAGACCTCAGAAATAGCCACGACTTGGTTAATATACTGGATTTTTTCTTTATCATTGTATTAATAATATTATTATGTCAGTGACTTGTAGTGAACAAACGTAACTAAGATTCATAAATTAACAACGTAAATAAGCTAATACTATATACAGCTCCGGAATTCCATTACACAAAGTTTGTAAACTGTTTTCACTCTGGAACTTAAAAAAACATAAACACGACGCTTGATACAAAACTAGAATTTTAGGTACCAGCTGCACTGAATTTGGAGCACACTTCAGCCGCATCCGTGAAGTTTGTTTAGAACCAACTTGTTCTAGTAAAAATGGCCAAGATAAAATATTTTCTCATTCCACATGTTTTATTTATATTTTGAAAAACTTAGCCTTACTAATAACTATTATAACTGACGACCGTTTGGTGGAACGGTAGCGATCCTGCCTTTCACACCGACGGTCCTGGGTTCGAATCCCGGTAGGGGCAGATGTTTTTATGATGAATACGAGCATTTGTACCTGAGACATGGGTGTTTATATATATTTCTATGAACATTACATATCTATATATCATATATGTATGTCTATCCGTTACCCTAGTATCCATGACACAAGCCTTATAGTGCTTACTTTGGGCTAGGCTAATTGGTGTGAATGTAGGAAATATTTTTATTTATTTATTTATTCCTATCAATATAAAATTATAAAAAAATCGTAGATATCTCTATATTGAAGAAAAGCAAGTAGGACATAAACAAGCCTAATTTAAAAGTTTGTCATTCTGTCAATCTATCTGTGCACGTATAACACAAAAACTGCAGAACTTTGGTTGATGATGTTGGTAACTATGTAAACTGACTAAAACTCGAATTTACCCTGGGAAAAGCGCGATAAAGACTTTCTGTGAGAAACCGAACACTACGCAAGTGAAACCGCTGACGGGGCTAATGAAATAAATACAATAAAAATAATAATTCTTTGTTAATTATGGATTTTGTAACTGATTGAGTAGTCAAGCGACAAAAGAACTCAAAGGATACGTTAAAAAATAAAATAACTTTTTTTTTCTAAAAACCGGTTTTTCATTCAAAAAGTCACGAACTTACTGACCCGTCCTCGTATAAGTCGCTGAGACTGTAACCAGGACTTAATTATCTGATAAATTTTAATTATGAAAATATTGCATATTTTTGCATTTTTTTCATTTAAAAGGCGAACATTTGTACAACATAACATCATTTAATTGTACACTAAGGAGATTAATGTACAACATAGCATTTTTTAATTGTTTAGTGATTGATGGCGCAGTAGGAAACGCCTTAGGTCTATGTTTGCGTAGGTTAAGCAACTTAAGTGAAAGTCGTTTATCAGATGAATAGCGAAATGCACTTTTAAGCACTCATTAATCCACACTGGGTCCGGTTGGTGTGTCACGACCTATTCTCCATTTAGCGTTTTTAGCCATAAGGAAGGCTTGTGCCTCAGCCAGAGTAAAATTAATAGGCTGAAGGTGAAATGAATAGGTAGACATTTTGTTTTGCATGTTAAAAAAGAATAGGGTCTTTTTTCGCTTAGAAAAGGCCTTTTCTTTTACTTGGCAGTTTTCTTTACCTCTTACGGAAAAGGCTTTTGAAATGCATTGTTTAAGCTTACAATTTCTAAACAAGAAAATGTTCTCTTTGTATAATCGTGCCATAAATTATCAAGCCTTGCTAATTATTTTTTGAAATGGCATTATTTCGAGCCTGGTTACTGGCGATGGCGTGACTGTAAAAAATTGGTGGCGGCTAATTTTAAGACTGAAATGTTTTGTTTATAATTTTTTTAAACTTAATACAGTAGCGATTATGGAATGATATACAAAAATAAATAATAAGACAAAAAGTTTGCCTATTATACATAAATATTCAATATCTGTCATAATTATTATACTCTGTGAGATTCTTTCCTAGTCTTGTGAAACATTTTGATTTTTTTTCATTAAACTCTTGACCGAAGTACAACAAAACGACATTATAATGAGTCACTGTTGTAATTAATCATTTTGGTAATTAACTGTAATCAACTTCCATACAACACCAACTGATTACAATTTTCAACTGCTATATCAATTCATCATTATTACCATTGCCTTATCAAAAAGCACTCCTTATAAATAAAAAGTTCATTGGGAGTACGGATCATATAGGCGAGATGATACGAATAGTAAACATTAATACAAATAGCTAATCAAACACACGGTTTAATATGGCTACCAGGGAATAAGCTAATTTTAGCATAAAATTTTGATTACGATGGCGAACCATTGCCAGAGTTACCTTATACACGCAACTTAAGCAAATTTCTTTAATCTAGATGATGATTACCAATTCTGTCTTTATCAAAATGGAGTTAATGTAATTTTTATTTTCATCTGTGATTTAATACTAATTCTCATTTATCATTATTTAAGTAAATTTTGAGAATGGAAATCTTAATTACAGAAGAAAATTATCCGTAAACGTGTATTGTTTACAAAACCACACTACTTCTCTTATTTGTATCATTTAATTTACATTCTAATCAATCATTTTTACTATCATAAAAAAATGAGTATGGTAAAGAAATAAGTCAAGAACGAAACTTAAACCGCTTTATGTAATTGATTTTATAATTAAAGTTTATTCGTAAAAAGTTTAGTCACGCAAAGTTGTGGTTTGCCTGTTAATTACTAACTTTACTATGTAACTCGCTACACGACCACTCCCAGAGATAGCCATCTAGAGAGCCGTCCAAATTCAGTTCCTAGCAAGGCTGTAAAATATATCAGCTTTACTACTGAGACCATTCGGCTGAGGCGAGAGACGTTATCTACCATTGCGCTTAATATTAATACTGTGGCCGATAAACATTAGTTGAACACCAATGAAATAGTCAAAAGTATCGTTAGTGAACTATTTTATTCTATTTTATATTAATTTATTTACTTACGACCGTTTGGTGCTACGGTAGCGATCCTGCCTTTCGCACCGACAGTCCTGGGTTCGAACCCGGAAGGGGCAGATGTTTGTATGATGAATACGAGCATTTGTACCTGAGTCATGGATGTTTGTATATATTTCTATGAATATTTATGTCTATCCATAACACAAGTCTTAAAAGTGCTTACTTCGGGCTGGGTTAATTGGTGTGAATGTAGAAAATATTTATTTACTTAAACTATATTGCGATGTACACTAAACGGTGGACTTAGTCTTTTACTTTTGGTCATAGTGGTATGATTGACATTAAAATTCTGATAGAATATTCATTTGCTATGAAATCAGATATATCTAGGGCAGAGTAAAACATAATATACTAAATGATTTCTTAACATAATCACTTTTCAATATCAATTACTTCTAATAAATCATGTATGTAATAAATAATATATGTTTTAATTTTATACAAAGAAGTAGACAAATCCATAATCTTTACTTCACCATTCTGTTTTGTAACAAACAAACACAAAAGCTATTCACTTCCCTTCACCAACTTCCACCTTCACAGTAATTGATGTGAGTGGAGTACCACGATAAAATAAATGATGTTCTTAATTTGGTAGTTAAAGGAAATTTGTGACAGTTATAGAGTTTATTTTTGAAGTAACGGAGTAAAAACAACGGAATAAATAAAATATTTTTACTAGCTTTAAGCTGGTTTACAACTAAAACCACATTCATAGAACTTAGTTTGGCACTAAACGTTTATTGCTTAGCAAAGTAAGATTAGAAGAGATCTATATATTTTCTACACGAAAATCCCTTCGTTCGCCGCTTCGCAGCGGAAAGCAAGTTAATGAGCTGGACTTGCCTATATAGAATGTTTCTTGCGTTTATTTGAGGGTTGTGATTATTTTTTATAACGCTCTATTCTCGTAAAAGATCATAAGGGCCTTTATATGTATAAATAAATTGTGGCGCCTTCTATTCCTTTGGTCATTACTCTTGGATCCATTAAGCTCTTAGCTACGGTTCTTATGCAGTTTCGAGTACAATGGTCAACTTTGGCCATTTGTTTCATGAAATATAGTTAACTGCATATCAACCTATTCAAAAATACTAATAGCCACATTTTTAAATGAATATCCAATAGCTACAGTGCAGTACACAGTTGACAGGACATATTGTGTAGTGTGTACTGCTAACATTATATCGAATGAGGGTTTTGTAGTAAACAATAAGATTGGGGAGTATATCATTTAGCTGATCCCAATACCTAGTAGAATTGATATAATCTAGAATACTTATGTTTAAGCTGATGTTTAGGCGTTGGTAATGTGAGTTATGTCTTTAAACTTTAGTTCTGGAGCCGATACCATTTACCATAACAATAAGTACAATAAGTCGCCATACTCTTTTGCTATATTTATTTAGGTTAAAATAAATAGTACGTCTAACCGTAGAAGACTTTAATTAAAATAAACAAGTTTTGTATAAGTGACACAGCTGTCAATTTTATTAGTGTAAATATGTATCAAAAGATGGCGCCACCATTCATTTTAGATCACGCTGTGGAGTTATTATGTTAGAGTTTTCATCAAAAATATATGAGAACAATTTAAAAACATACTATATACAACTTGGTTTTATTTACATAGTTCAGATTTATTCAAGTTTTTTCTATTATTCTTACCTCTATTTTTCTAATCCAATACAAAACGTGGAATTACGACATATTTATTTAGACAATAGTTTGTACTTCTTGGTGGTACTTTGGAGACCAGAATACATATTCAATTTGAAGAGATATAGGTTAGCTTAATGCTTGTATATAAGATTGAACTCGGTTCTCCTGCTTTATTATCGCGATTCTCAAAAGTTGTTTGATCATGGCACTTTGTTGTAAATAGTCACTCTCATTTAGAACACATACCATTATACTTTATTTATTGCATTCCATTTTTAAGTAACATAGAACAATAATATTTTACACACAAAACGTAAATAGTCTCTTAATGTTGCAGAACTGGATCCTGTTTATAGACCCCAGTAAGTACTAAATAAACCGTCAGATTATTCATTGAAAAACTGCGCTTAAGTCGGGGTTTCGCGAAAATAAATTTAATTTTTCATTGTGCCCGAGTGCTGTGCACAAAGAGGAATTTTAATGCAATTTAGTAGATGCACTGTACCTGTGAGAGAGTTTTTAGTTTACAGGACTTAAAATATGGAAGGTGACAGCTATGAGCGAGTGAGCGAATGGAAATTACTGTGTGGAAGCTGAAATTATGAAATTACGTAATGTGTATACGAAGAAGGATGTGTCGTTCTTACGCGAAGGATATAAATAATTTTTCTTTATTTTATAATATATATATGAATTTATTTACTCTTTACGAGGAACTGAGTTTGACAACTTTATAATGACTTATTAGTTTAAAGTAGATGTCTTCCAAGATATTGCGTGAAACAATTTATAACTTGGAAAGCTGTATACTTAAAATTCTATTTGTTAAATATTTTAATTTTATTTATTTGTATAAGTACATGTAAAGAGATAGTACTGATGAAGTTTGAAATTCTGATATATTAAGACTCTACTTATAGGTTATTTTATGTTTTTTCACTCTTTATTACTTGTTTCAGTTATCAGCAATGCTGCTGGTGCTCCTCCTTTCGATGAATGCCGTTGATGAGGGTCACGCTGTTAATCCAAGTGAGTAAAATAATCTGCATGTGAGTGCAGTGTGAGTAAAAATTAATGAGAGTTAATATATTGTATTTCAGACAAGAATGTTTTTCCCACTTAAACCGTAATCTGTATCTGAAAATTCGCAGACAATACCTAAACTTTTGTCATAAAACATCTCTTAAACCTCGTTGCTATTACTGGGTGTATACTACAGTTATTTATAAATTGGTTTAACATATCAATAAAATATTAAAGCGAGTCAATAAATTAAAAAACAAGCAACACTATTTGTGTATATTAGTTTCTTAAATGAGGACATCGATAAAATTGACAGTTTTGAGAAAAGGTATGTGTGTCATATTAAACCTGCCTATAAAACCCATGTAATTTTTTTGGTAAAATGAAGCACCTTTAGTACTACGAGCAAGTGAATGTTTTCTGGATTTTATTTATCCTGAATAATAATACTAATTTTTTTTTCCATATAATTTACAAGATTTAAAAAAAACAATAATTTTAACTAACCCTAGGACATAAAATGTGTTATTAGAATGTGTAACAGAAAATTCGGACTTTCTCGTTCCTGTTGACTGATTTTCGATTGACAATATCACTATGTCCCTCAATTTGCATGGAAATTTATCTTTAACACATCGGATATTTTCGTTTTGTATTCAAGCAGTAAGCAAACATTCTAATCGATAATTTGCGCAAACATTTATCGAGTGACGACCCAAAAACTGCATGTTTGGTACCACGATATCAGCGTTTGACGCGTAAACACAGCGAAGTCTCGACCCTTGTTAACGCAATCATCTCAATATATATGGCCAAGAGAAATTGCTTCTTAGAGTGATTGTAAAAGAGTACAGTTTTGTTCGCCAAAAAGTCACAATGGTGATTACAAGGTCCCGTTTTAAGTAAAGAAACCCTTGCAACGTCGCATTTATTAGGTGGTTTGTCCGGCATTGGTGTAGGGTCGGCCATTCGTGCGGATAATATTCTGGCAAATTATCTTACAAGCACCTCTATCATTTGAGGTGTACCTTTACAATAGCACAACCCCACAAATGTGTTAACACATCAATGGTTTTAAAGAGGGTAACCAGTAAATTTAACCCGATGTTGTGGTTGTATGAGCAAACAAGTTGAAAGGACTATTGTGATATTGTGTTATTCTAAATATAGTTCTTATCTGGTCACCATAAATTTTGTTCAGAAATGTCTTTATGTTAGGAAAAGAACATCTTTCATATTTCAAATTAACGGGTTTTAGATGATGAATTTTTACTTGGTGCAAGAGTTTTTGCTTCTCTATTTTGCAATGAAACCCATCATATATCCTATAAGTCTACTGATCAGGCGTTGAATGTGGACATTGATCAGCCACGTAGGTTTTTTAAGGATTCCGATAATGGGTCAAATCGTCATCACCATCATCTCCGTTAAAAGCCGTCCACTGCAGGATGGAAATCGCTCTCAAAAATGGTTTTGCAATGACGACCGTTTGGTGCAGCGGTAACAACCCTACCTTTCGCGCTGACGGTTCTGGGTAAGAATCCCTTAAGGGGCATATGTTGGTGTGATGAATACGAGCATTTGTACCTGAGTCATGGATATTTATATATATTTCAATGAATATTACATATCTATGTATCGTTTAGTATCCATAACAGAAGCCTTAAGGTGCTTATTTTGGACTAATTGGTGTGATTGTGGGGAAAAAAATACGTCATCATTTAAAAAAGACTCCAAATAGTCCAGAAGATAAAAGATAGTGAGGTTGTCCGCGCATGATACTGTACTGCATAGGTACATTGCAGGCAAAACTTAAAGCTAGAGAAATCTATTTGCACCAATTTAATGACCGCCATTTTATGGAACATTTAGAATCAAAGAACATATTCTTCATTTGCACTTTCATGCAGTAAACAACAATCGGGTGAGGTGGTTTTATTTTTATTAAATTAGTGTCAGCACGTACTCTAGTCCCGTCCAGACCGTTATACAAAAATAAAAGCCTACATTGCTGACCGAAAAAACCACGTGCCAGCCAGCTTCGTCGCTAGGATCGCGCCGAAATGGGTCGAATGCATTTTTCAGTGGAGAAAAAACAAAACTTTTATTCGAGTGGTTCAGCGAGGGAACCGTTTCAGCTTTTGAACAGGTTAATGTTCATCACAGGAAACAAGGGGAACGGAAAAAAGGAAAGTGCTCTTTGTAAATATAGCGGGATGTTTTATACAGCTGTTTTTTGTTCAGCTTTTAGTAGCTGTAGTTTTGAGTGGGAAGTGGATGCGGTGGGACGATTTGAATGTTATTTCGAATTGTTGCCGTACCTTTTTAAAACGAAACTTTTCACTGGTGTATTATGTTGGTATTTAATTTGGGCTTTAGAAGTGTTGACCGCGTGTGTTGGACTCAGTGACTGCGTTTATGGTTGTATTTTTAAGTGACCTTTTATATAGCGTGTTTTTGTTTATTTTGATTTTACTTTGGGATATATTTAATAACTTTTAAAATATTCTTGTAAAAGCAATATGTTTAGCAATGGCAAAAATAAACTACAATACGATATAAACTGATTGTCTTAAAAATAAGTTATTGTGTAAAACACAATTTACATGCTTTATTAGTCTTTCATGAAGTGAAATATTTTGTCTGATATTTGACATTCTACAGTTTTTTTTACAATCAGTTTTATACTTATTATATTTTTGTTATTTAGTCAAAACTGCTAGATTTTTCATTTCCCATTACACACCTGAGAACATTTAATTTATTTCTAGTAATAGTTTATTTACATAGTTTCATACTTTTAAGCCTAGAAGGTTTGTATTAACGAGACGTATTATAGAATAAAACGAATATCAGAAGTAAAATTACAACTAAAACCGTGCAATTAAAAAGTTTTATTAGATTGTTTGGTAGCTATTGCCTAAAATTATAAAATAAATTACTACATTTTGATAACATTTAAAATACGCCAATATTATAACTACATTTTGGACAAATCATACCAATTATTTTAGTTCCAAACTAAGCAAAGATTGTACTATTAATACTAATGGATAGAAGACGCAAATAAGTATATAACAATCATGACTTTGTAACAAATGCTTATGTACATCATACAAACATATGTTACTGTTAGGATATGAACCCAGGACCGTTGATGCAGTAGGTTGAAGAAGCTACCTTTGCATTAACCGATTCGTTGCTGATGACTTTTTTTTTGCGTGTGGCGTTAGCCACTGAAACCGTGTCATTTTTAAATCGATGATAACTCCTTCAAATCAAGTTTTAGGGAAATCAACCCAGATTAAAACAATCTTCATTTTTCACGTAAATCAAGCTCGTAGCCTTCGTTTCTGTAATTGTATGTAGCAACGAATCGGTTAACCGTTTGTCAATTATTATAAAGAAGATGAAATCAAGTGATGCAGTGTTTGCTTTGAAGTATTATTTCACTTTAAATTAAATGAAAAAAATATGAATAAAATATTCTAGTAAGTATAAAGACTTCCCTGATAATAATATTCTTACATTCACTTAAAATAAAGTCTCTATCACAGTCATACTAATTTAGTGTAATCACAGTGTTAACACCACTAATGAGAGTGACGCATTAAAATAACATTTGCTTAATCTATAAAATTATAATTTGCTGCTGCTGACTTAGCAGTTGAGGCGGCATTTTATAAGTACGTCCTACGATTAATCACAGCCTAGCAAATAACGGCAGCCTTATGCGACCAATTTATTATCGCTTTAAAAGAATCCACTAAGCTATTTCACTCCCCTTTGTTAAATATTACAAAAGGGTTGAGGGTTTTCCTCCTTCTACTATGTACCTACTTTTTTGTGTACAAAAACATTATACTTTGAACTATTAAAAAAATTGTTAAAAAGTGCTTTCTTTTTAAATAGAAGTCCTGTTTTGTTTTTTTTATTTATTTTTTGAATCACTTTTATTGCTTTGTTTCTAGTATGTTATTTTTTACCCTTACTGAGACTCGTGTGTGCCCCAAAATCAGTAAAACGTATGACGTTTAGGCCACTTCACTGCCAAAAGCGTTTAAAGTTGTAATGTTTTTTTTATTTAAAAGTCTTTTAATTAGTGATGTAACATCTACCTATTATCGTATGGAATACTACTAAATATATTCCGATGACACTGCTGTCTTGGTATATTTAATGTCACTAAACACAAAGTTCAATTTAAATTCTTAACTAAGCACTTGAATGTTGCATCAAACATCTACATGTATCAATTATTAGTTTAAATCTTAATCATACTTATATGCCAGAGTCATTAAAGAAAATATTTTTTTACAGTAGGTAGAAAAATATCACTCACGTTTACTGTACGATTGTGCGAGTTGAGTGTGTTAATTTGATATTACCTTCAATCTGTAGTTAAGTGCATGAAAAAAAGGCGATTAAGTCAAAAAACATTACAGCGTAAGTTATTTATATTGTCATTTATTAATAATCTTTTATTTCTCAGCTCTTAAATTGTCAAAATTAGCCATGTTTTATTATTATTGATTTATTTACTATCGCACTACCTTTTAAATACGTCTACTTTTATTTTGGTTCACCCTAGCGTCAAAATTGAAAAGCAGCCGCTCTGTTTTCTGTACGTATATAAGAAAAGATAATATTATGTTTTACTGAAACATCCATTTATACGTAGAACTAGACTGTCAAAAGGCATTTTCCGCAAGTCTCGAATGATAACGTAGATAAACATTGTAAAAATAGTATTTATTTGATTCACTAACCTCTTTGTTTACATCTCAATTTCCTTTAAAATCATAGTTTGTACGATTTCAATAAAGACACTAACATTGAAAATTATTATTAAAATTACAATACAAGAGCCTTATTCAAATTTATCATTTTTCGGCTCACTTAGTTATGACAATAACAGAATCGACAAGATTCTGAAGACGCTACGAGGACTCTTTGTTCGTATAACAAAACGATGATAAGCAATGATTATTTTTTTAAGTTATAACTTTAACGGCCTTAAAGTTGTTGTGTGAAATGCTTTTGTTTCTGGATTTATTGTTAATGATAAACAAAACAAACTCAAAGTATTTTTTCGGCCAACAAACACAGAGGATCGTGTTGGCATATTCGAGTTTCCAAATGCAATGAACCCAATTAGGAACTTAAAGGTCCCTTATTACGTCTCCACACGGCGAAAAGTGGTTATCTAAAGTTATCTAAGGACGAACGGAATCCCTAATGCCGTAATTTAATTTGGACTTCTAAATAAACCCTAGGATTGCAGTTTTCAACTCTATATTGGGTTAGGATTTATTCTCTCTCTCACTCGAATTACTCGAAGTGATATATTATACTAGAATATAAATAAAAGGAATATTTAAACATACGCTATCTTCTTTTCAAAAATGTGACATATAAAACAACCGTGAAAACGACGATGCGAACTGTGATATATTATGAACTATTCTATATAAGGCCTATTGACTTCATTCTTATATTTGCCATTGATTCATTGATCCAGTATGTGAGTACCTGCTTAACCTACTCTATAGTAAATAAAGAAGAGTTCTAAAGGGCTCATAAAACCTTTTATTCTCTTCATTATTTCGCGAAGTTGATTTATTCTTCTGACTGGCGCTTTAAATGTTTATTTATAGATGTAAATTATTTTATAAAGACACGAGTATATATTTTAACCGTGATTGTCCGATGATGATTGATAATGCCACGTACTGTCACACTGTTTTCAACTGATTTACTTAATTTATTAGTTGATATCAATTTTTTGTTGGGTTATATAATGGTAATATGTAGAGGCACCGAGTGTTTGAGCAACATCATAAAAGATATACTGTTCACGAAATTAGAATTAACAATAATGAGTTGAGATCTGAAACCAATAAAAAGATAAGTTTTCAAAACGTTTTATTGCCAGAAATGAATATTCGAAGTTTAAAAATTATTAATGTGACAGTACAAATGATGACAATACATTCAATGCAAACCGTGTCGTCAATCACGCAGGTGGGAAATCAACCCGGACCTTTCAAACTAACTTTTTCATTTCCCGACTCGGCACTATAAAGCGATCGGACATTGTTGAGAGGCTTCGTGTTCGATGGACATGTCGAGTCATTGAACGCTATATGCAGGGGAACGTGGTTGTGTTCCTGGAATTTCGATTTATGATATCGATTCGCCGGCAGGTCATTCGCTTAGTGGAAAATTATACTACCTAACGGTTGTTTGATTTGAAGGTTTCAAGAGTTACCGTTTTAAAAGTGACTAAATCTTTATTAAATATTATAGTATTACTTTTTATAGGCAAGCAGTAAAAATTGCAGTAAAATTGTAGTAAATAAAAAATATGAAAAACAAAAAAGGTTTTTTTTTCTCTCTGCTTATACACAATAATCTCCGAACCTACTGAAAATTTTTCTAACGGTTTCCTCATACAAACTTAACTCAAATTATCACTACCTTTAAGCATCGTTTACTTGAAATCTGATTACTAAATAAAGGATTTCATCATTTAAAGATTGCAAATCCGCACGCCTCTTTAAAGGATAAGTAAAATGCATTGCAAAATTCCATTAGTAGGACGAATCAAAAGAGCAGCTGCAGTAAAAAATGTTATTGTACCTACATGTGTGTTTTTTGTGAATAAATGGCGTTAATGATAATTTGCCTTTTTATAATCTCCAGTAGTCGACAGAGACTATAATCTTAACAAAAACTGTTTTATTAAAATGCTCCGCCAGACACAAATAACAAGATAAAACAAAGTTTGAAGGCCACATTCAATAAACCACTCATTAAAAGTAGCGTTAACAAAACTCATGAAAAATAAGCTCTTGCAACTGTTTGTTTAATGGATGCTATACTATTGGTAAATAAATCAAAGTCGTACTCAGAACTAAACGAATTAAACAGTCTACAACCACGTGTGAGAAACATATTAGTCCTGTAATTGGTCCTCGAATGAGGAACATGAAGCAACGGGCGCTGCCTTATTTTTAAGTTATTGATACGAAGACCAATCATGCTGAACAATTCGGGACAGTCTATCATTCCATTGGCGATTTTTGATAAATGAGTTGAGAAAGGTTGATTTTTCCCTACTAATAATTTCTTTAGATAAAAAAAAAATGTTTCCATATTTAGAATGTTGTATAACCTTATGGAACATATAATATTTCTTCTTAGTCGAAATTGAACCTCCAAAGGTACCTTATGGTAAGGTGAGATTCCTCCGGTTGGAGCGCGGTAGAGAATCTATGGGGGTTTGATCCTCAGAAGCCATCCATCTATGAAATTTGATCATTTGACCGTTTTAAGGATTTCCCTATATCGAACTTTGGTTACGCACTAGCAGTCATGTGTAGCAACAGCATTATGTACATACAAAAATATTTTTGTATATAAAATTATTTATTTCTTGTTGATTTTTGTTAGTAATATTTTATTTTTGTTTTGATAAACTTAATCATTTGCTTCGATAGTAAAACGTGGCGATAGAATAACACCTACAACCAGGAAAGCCATACAATTCTAAAATGAGTAGTAAACCTTGGTGTTTATACCGTTAACTATGAACAGCTGTAGGTTAAATTTTAATGAGAAAACTGCCAAGTCAAAATTTATTATGCTAATAATTTGCAAAAGTTGACATAACATTCAACAAGAAATTACGGTGTTAAAAAATACCCAAAACAGTGACGGCTGTAATCCGTTTCATATCCTGACACCTGAGGCAAGACATTACATTCCAAGGATAAGAAACAGACGGAGATCTTACAGGTAAGGTAATAAGTAAAGTGCCTTGCTAGCTAAATGGAACATATAAGTATTCGATTATTTTTTGAATCTAGTCGAACTCACGTGTTTTGTAATTTAACAATGATTCTTGTATGATTGGAGCGGACCGAGCGAAACTACCATGGATCAGCTTCAATGGCGCAATGTCTGTTACGCCATAACTTCCCGAGTTCTTAACCGATTTTAATATTTTGTGTGGAATCGAATCAACAGGTTTAGGACCAGAGTGTGACGGACCCGAATTTTGAAATTCGCAAAAATTCCCATCGAAACTAAAAAAAACTTTTTTTAGTTATTACGCTCCGCTCCAATGTGCTAGCGTAGCTTTATGCTTAGCGACTGCATCGCCTAGTATATAATACTTACAAAATTATATCATAAATATATGAAATACTAGCTGAACCGCCCACAAAACCTATCCTATGTCCTAAATCTGTCAAAATAAAAAAGTATCATCAAAATCGGTTGAGTAGTTGCGGAATTCATCGCGGTCGAACACAGTGAATTTATATATTTGCTTGGCACCGTCTGAGTAAAGCTACTTTTAATTTTATTATATCGCTTAGGAAGGCACGTTAGACCACCGGACCCGGCTGTCATCTGCATTTGTAAATACCCACCATATCGCATTGGACCCGGCGTATGGGAAATTCTTTCCACGGCTGATGATATAGGCTGAGGCTAATGATTTTGAGGATGGTTTTCCTATATTGAAAAGCATTATATGGGGGTTATTATTTAATTGTTGATTTGTACAAAAAAGAGAGCAGAATATTGATGACTGTTTGGTGTAAGGGTAGCGATCCGACCTTTCTATAAATATATCATATCTATGTGTCATATGAGTACATCACGGATAGATATATGAGTATGTCTTACCGTTCGTTATTGCTGTATACGTAACAAAAGCCAGGCTTATTAACGCGTTTTAATAGTAATCGCGTATTATTATTACAATGTGATAGTAAAAGTACAGTTTTATATTAACTTTTCTGTCTTAAAAAATTACAAATTAAATAACTATTATTCTCGTTAACCTCTTTTTAAAAAAACAGCAATTTTTCCATGAAGATTGCTAAGGCGGTACAGTTCAGTTCTATTAGCGTGGGCTTCAACCAATCACCGAAAAAAACGCATTCTGTGTCGAAAAAGGAAAAATCTTTATAAGTTTTGAGCTAGATGATTTTATTTAGATGCTAACATTTCATAATATTTTTGATGTTCCTGCTAGATTTTTATAACTTAAGGAGTTTTTGCTAAAAAATTGTCCAATTTCTTTAAAAATACACAACCACAGGGACTTTTAATATCTTTTTCTGTTAACACGTTGCTCGTAACATGATAATTATTCCTCAGTAGGATTTTTATTATATTATTTATAGCTCCAGAATGGACAGCAATTAAAAACGCTACTTGTGATGGAAATTATTTATACATTCTCATCAGGCATTTGTTAGATTCCGGAAACGTAGGGACCGTAGTGTCACACTAAATGTATCAGATTTCGAGGTTTAAATTTTAAAGAAAACGATGTCCATTTCGTGCTCTTAATAGATTTCTTGTTATCTTTTACATAGGTACTTAAATGACGTGAATCAAATCATCCCAATGTAATTATTTTAAGTTAAAAAAAAAATACCTGCTTTCCTTTATTTACAAGTGTACTTTGATAGGTCAGATCACCTAGGTATGTATTATAAGTTTAATTTTTAAAATAAAATATACACAATATAGTCATTCCATTTTGTAACTGAATTATCTTATAGGTACCCGGTTCTGATATGTTTTTTATAAAATAGTGATAAACAAAAAGATATTATATGAGGGTACTTATAAAATGTCATAAAATATCTATAAATACTATTACTAATATTAAATAGGCATGCAGTCCTATGTGTGTTTTTGCAAGAAATGGAGACCATAAGAAAAGCCAAGTTAGTAGTAACAAAGTAAAATTAAGTGAGTAACAAACCAATTAGAAAAGTCACTTCCACTTTTGTAGAATTGATATCGTCAACTGAATCAACGAATCGAGGATTAATTTCGTTTAATATCGATCGAAACGCTATTTTACAGATTCTGATATATCGAATATGTATTTTGATAATATATGTATGTATTATTATAGAAACAAACACGAATTAACAAACATGAACACGCTTAAATGATCATCAATTTCGTTAAAAATTTGTGGAACGTCTCTAAAACTTTTGTCAGGGCAGCATTATAGGTGTGTGATAGACAAATCATATAGTAGTTACAAATCTTTTAGTTATTCGTTTCAAACCAAAGCTTGTGCGTTTACTATAGATAATTGCAAACAATGTAAAAATATAAAAGGTAAATTATAAATTTACAATGCAGGACATAGGTTTGTCTATGTTGGGGCACATTCGTTGATATCCTTTGTTATTGATCACATTTATCGTTGTCTTACAGCTTACAACGAAAATATATTTCAGTTTTAGCTTTCTCTTCCTATATTAAAGTCTGAAACCATTAATTATACATGCCAAAAAGCTTATAAAGATTTAAATCTCCATCTGAATAGTAAACCAATCTAGGTTAACTTTAGCTATCTTGTGACCACGGTTCCTGCAAAGGGTCAAATCATTAGGATTTAATATAAAGAAAAACAAAAATGAAAGCGTCGTGAATACGATAAAAAGTGTTTTATTCAAAAGTGTGATATGCGTTAAAGTGTAAAAATTAAATATTGTCACTAAGTGTACTTATAAAAATATGCAAACTTCACCATTGCGCTAAATTTAAGATTTAATGTTATCCTTATTTTGGTAATACGAAAGTCTATCTACAAACATTAACATAAACGCGATATCATATTTACACAACATTTATACATTTCAAAATTTACTTTCTGGTCCCTCATAGATGATTAATTAAATAACAATGGAATAAATATAAAGTGTGCGCCAGTATCCGATAAAAAGTCTTTTCATTTAAATATGTGATGTGCGCAAAAGTGTAAGAAATAAATATAGAATAACATTATTTAAATTTTCAATTTTGGCCTTTTAATGATTACAATAAGAAAATGGTTTCCTTTATGAGTATAAATATTTGGATCCACCCCAATTCCTGGCGTTTTATATCGGTTTTATAGGGGGTTTTATTAGAGTAACGACAATGATTGCAACACAAAAGTTGTTTCCACATTTACGCGGGTATTTCGTGTTATACCAAAGATTCTCAATATCTTTTTGTTATAGCTTTAATTAAACATGAATTAATTTGCGATATTCATTATACTATTTACATTTGTGTTAGATCAATTTAATACTAAATCCTTCCTTGTTAAAATTATAATGGTCATATAATTATTTTTTATCCCATCTTGAAATTTAAAATAGATGGAAATTAAGCATTTTTACTAGTTACGTTAGTTACGAGAATTCTTAATCTCAAATATTTTACAGAAGCAATTATCATAAGCTGGGGAAAATAATATGACCCGATCTCAAGCTACGTGGTATATATCTACTGTGTACCTATATTATGGAAATCACAAGTAATTAGAATACTAGAACCATCCACATACAATATTTCTTGATCAATGTCAAATCTGGTGTAGTCGGTGATGGTGACATCAGAATCAACGTTTTGGATCTACAAATTGATATAAAAATCGATACATTATGAAATAAAATACACATATATGTTTTGTACTGTGTTGGTATAACTCAGCTCGAAATACTTCTTTCAATTAGTTTTCGCCTTGATGAACTTAACTCAAGAAAAGATATAATCAAACAAACAAACACGAAAATATGAATAAAATATACATTTTTAACATATTTTTTTTATTCAATACAGATAAGCACACATACCTCATATACGAAATAAGCTTAATTCATTTAAGATGAACTGGTGTAGTTTTCATAGTAATCCAATGTCTGACAAATTATATTATATCATAATTCATTATGTGAGCCCATTGCGTAATGTTTGAACCTCACTCAGGTATAGTCGGCACAAATGGCCAAATATGCCTTTCGAAGTTTGAATCAACTTTAAATAATTAAATTTTTTGGTCATCCCCCTGATTACCGCTCTACTGTATACAGTGTATTTACTAAACAAATGACAAAGATTTAAATTGCATATAATAGTTAATTATTAAAAAATAAACAGCATATTATTAACATTGCTTCTATATTTAAAGTGAGTGGTTTAGAACTTAAATATGTTGCGAGGAGGAACAACAGGCAAAAGTTTTGAAAGAGACCACAAGATAGAACAAGAGGTTTTGTCGAAAAGTTACGGTTCTAAAAATATATTCTTAAGAAACATCTTCGTTAAAATAATATTGTTATTTCCCAACAAAGAAAGGAATTCACGATATTAAAGATGTAGTCAACCATTCAACTTTATATTAAAAGGGTTTTTCTGAAGTATCAGAAAACGGAAGCATTCCGGTGCGTAACGACTCCTGTTTACGTATGCTTACACCAGATAAGGATACATATACTATACGCGGGTTTTGTTTGACTATAAATATAAGGATATATGAGTTGGGTAAAGAAGGAAAGTCTCTCTTAATAATGACGAAGGTCATATTAATAGATTCGAAATAGTGTAAATATGTATCCATAAAATAGTGATACAACACAAGAAATCGAACAAGAGAAATTGCTATTTAATTTTGTGACTCTTTATGGTACGTAACAACTCGTATATTAATAAAATACGGAGCCGTATATATTTAATACTAGCTGACCCAGTCACGCGTTGCTGTGGCAAAGTAATTTTAAAGAATTTTTCTAAAATAAAGTAGCCTAAATTATTTCTTATTACATCAGTTACCTGCCAATAAAAATCCCGTCAAAATCGGTCCAGCCATTTCAGAGATTAGCCGGAACAAACAGACAGACAGATTGACAAAAATTGTAAAAAAAGTTATTTTAGTGTATGTAGGTACCGTATATATATTCATATGCATGTAGTAAAAAACGGTTATTTCAATATTACAAACAGACACTCCAATTTTATTTATATGTATAGATTTCTTAATTGCGATAATTTAAAATTTCAATTACAAAATCAAACAACATGACCAAAAAATATGTACGAAATTATTAATTTAATTTAAATTAAAGAGAAATTAATTTTTAACTTCTAACATGTATTTTGGCCACGTTGATTAGTTTTGTAATTAAAATTTTTGTCAATTAGAAAGATCAAATACGTAATTATTGAAGCAAGTACGTAGCCTTTTGAGCAAAATTTCTTGAAAATTAATTAAAATAGAGGTAATTAATAAAAACTTTCTACGTTAACTATACATATTAGAAATTTCAAGTCATTTAAGTTTCTATTGTAGAAAATAAATGCTAATACATTGTTTCTCTAGTTTTTCCCCTTACATTTTTACCGGTATAAAAGCATCCAAAGCGTTAATGCAATACAATGGTTTCTAAATTGAATAATAATTTACTATTCTAAGACAGTATAATTAAACGTGTTTCGTTTGGTAACGCACGATGCTTTTCAATACTTTTACAATTATCAAAAGAAAAAAAAAATTCTATGTGTTGATTACCTTTTCAGTTATCAAAGCATTAAACTGATATTGAACTATACAATTGTACGTCGCACTTATTTAGAATATGATGAGATTGCTCTGGCAAAACTTAAGACATACTGGAAAAAATTCAATAGGTCTGCAGAGTTCTGGTAACTCAACAGGAAAAATAATTGCCCGGATAGCGAAAGATTGTGAATTCACCTTCCGTCTATTTCCTGAGATAAGTAATTTTTTAACTCTTCAAAATTATCTTTACATGTGTTTTATTTTTTACCCCAATCTTTTATGCACTAATGCTAACAGAGTCGCAAATTAATGCAAATTTTTGTCACCCTTTTCCCAAACAAAATAAATTATGCAGTTGTGCATCCAGTACAAACTTTATCATTGAGATACTGGCAATTACCTGGATGTAGAATCACTAGAATAAAGCTCCAGGAAATTAATTATTTACATTTATTAGATAAATCTGCAAACCCCTTCTACAGTGCTCTTATGTGATCCGTAAACGTACTATAATTGACGTCTTCACTTTCTATGTAGGCTGTAATACGTCCAATAACTTCTTTGATTCGCTAATACATCTTTCGGTGCTTGTTTTTGCTGAGTTTTGTGAACATATTATCATGTATGTAATGATAATTTAAAATTAATTGACTTTCCTATTGAAATGACTAAATGCTATGTATGTAAAAATTTGGACCACCATATTATTATTGATAAAATAGTAAACTTATTAGGGCGAGCAGCTTGTGATAGTCATACGTCTAAAGTTCCCAGATATAGAAGGCCGATCCCCGGTTGGAACTGGCACGTAGGTAGCACGCACAGGGCGGCCAGGGAAAAGTTTGAGTTGTGGGTGTTGAACGGCAGGCCGGCGGAAGGTCGCTTGAGGAATGACATGCAGACGAGTCAGAGGATTTTTAAATCGCGTTTACGCTGGTGTCAAAATCATGCTGACCAAATTAAAATGGACATCCTGGCGTCGCATCATTCCAGGAGCAACTTCCGCGGTTTCTGGGAGTCTACGAACAAACTTAATTGTAAACCAGGTATACCTGTGAGTGTCGACGGTGCTTGTGACCTGACGGGTATAGCAAACATATTTAGGGATCATTTTACTGTAAAGTCAACTCTGGGTCTAACGCAAGCGGCGAGCGATGATGGTTGTAATGGCCGGGCGGTCAGCGTCCGTTTTACGGCCGAAGACGTGCGTCAGGCCATAAAATCTATGTCACGGGGTAAGTCTCCCGGTCACGACGACCTGAGCATTGAACACCTAAGGTACGCGGGATGTCATCTGCTCAGAGTACTGGCGATGTTTTACTCCCTATGTGTGGGCCATTCCTACTTGCCTGCACCGATGTTGAAGACTGTGGTGGTACCAGTTGTTAAAAACAAAACTGGTGACATTAGCGCCAAATGTAATTATCGTCCGATTTCGTTAGCCACTATTATCGCGAAGGTGCTTGACAGTTTGCTTAACACTCAGCTTGATAAACACTTACGTATACAAGACAACCAATTCGGTTTCAAGTCAGGTCTCTCTACGGAAATGGCTATATTGTGTCTGAAGCAAACTGTCAAGTACTATACGGACAAAAATACGCCCATTTTTGCGTGTTTCCTTGACCTATCGAAAGCGTTTGATCTGGTTTCCTGCGATATTCTATGGCAAAAGCTATACAAAACATCTATGCCCGAGGAATTAATCCGCACTTTTAAATATTGGTACGGGAACCAGATCAACGTCGTCCGGTGGTCGGGGGCGTATTCGACACCATACAGATTGGAGTGCGGCGTGAGGCAGGGGAGACTGACATCGCCAAAACTTTTTAATCTGTATGTAAACGCACTTGTGGAGGAGCTCAGCAGCACACATGTCGGCTGCCATATTGGTGAAGTCTGTCTTAATAATATTAGTTACGCGGACGACATGGTTTTGCTTAGTGCCTCTGTATGTGGACTGTCGCAGCTACTTAATATTTGCGAAAAATTTGCTAAAATACACGGTTTCACTTATAATGTGAAGAAAAGTGAATGGATGATCTTTCAGGCTCGGGAAGGTCCCTAAGTCAAACACCCAAACTTAGACTGAATGGCTGCCTCCTTAAAAGAGTAGATAAATCTCAGTACCTTGGGCACATTCTTACCCCGGACCTGAAAGACAATGCGGATATTGAAAGGGAGCGTAGAGTGTTATCTGTTCGTGCGAATATGATAGCCCGCAGATTTGCTCGCTGTTTTAGGGGCGTCAAAATAACCCTGTTCAGGGCATTTTGCACGTCCTTCTACACGAGCAGTCTGTGGGTGAGTTATGCGCAGAAGCAGTATGGCGCCTTACGTGTCCAATTCAATAATGCATTCAGGATTCTGTTGGGGCTGCCCCGCTTCTGTAGCGCCTCAGGGATGTTCGCTGAAGCGCGTGGATTGTTTTCCTACAACCATGCGCAAGCGGTGCACATACCTGGTGCGCAGGGTGCGGGCCAGCCCGAACAGTATCTTGAGTGCTTTCGCCGAGCGTTTTGACTGCCAGTACGTGTATCACTGTGACATGGTACATATACGGGCTAATAATGTTATTTTGTTTTAACTTAATTTTATTCTTAATTGTATTTTATTTATTTTGAAATTTATTACATTTTATTTATATTGTTATTTTGTAAAGGATTTAATTTTTTTTGTAATTTATCAAATTAATGTAATTGGTCCATGATGTTGACTTTGAATAAATAAATATTATTATTATATTCTTTGTTTGTTTCGACATCTACTAATTTGTGTTGCAACAGAATGCATCTTCTGTTTCTAGTTAGAGTTAGAATAAAAAGGCTCTAGCTCTGTGGATAGTTATAAAACCTGAAAGTATTCGGCGTGCTTCAAAATAACTTTTTTTTGTAATTAGTATAAAGATTATGAGTTAAGCTACGTGTATCAACAACTGTTTACGGTTATATGAATTTAAATAATCTCCCTTTTTTTAGCTTTTTGTTTTTAATAATACTATAAAGTAAATTACTTAGTTGCAATCTACTGCTTAAAGTGGTAAAATGAAACACATTTCAGGAATACTAAAGCGTATTTTTTTCACGTTTTACTTTTCGTTATCAACATAAAGTGAAAGTATTCTGACTTTCTACGCAACCACAGTAATAATGTTGTGTCTCTGTAATTTAGTTGTAGTGTGAGATATGAAAATGTAGTTTTTTTTTGCAGGCTTAATAAATTTCATTAATTTTTATAGTCTTCCTTTGCTGCTTTAAATAAATCTCTAATACAGCCACAGTGAAGACTTTTATAATCTATGACTTAGGTACACTGGACGTGGTTACTATAGAATTTATAAAAAAGTCCACGATTCGTCTGAATGTAACAAAATCTTTTGGTACTTGTTATGAGTTGAGTAAGATTTTAAATCCTTTCTCCGCGTTTTGCCTTTTACATATGCATGCTGAATTTCCTTATATAATCTCACTGTCTGCCGTACTATATTAACATAACGTCTTAATAACTGCAGATATAAAGAATTTTAAGCAAAATATTTCTTTTGATATTCGTTTTTAAAGTATTTGTATATATTCAACGAAATATTAACTATACAGACTACATTTGACTTTATTATGGAAAAAAAGGCTCCTTATATTGTATTAATTAAATTAATGCCGTTCGCTTAGCTCGGTTTCAAATAAAAATAAATATTGAATAAAAATCATTTTTCAATTTTATTTCTTTATATGGCAAAATGTATAAAAGCGACTAGAAATTTATTTAATGTCAAAAGTCATATAGTATTGTGCAGTTTACATTTATTAAACATTTAGTATAATTTCATCTGCTTTCATTGGGCACGGTTAGAAGTAATATTTTTACGAAATTATAGATTAAAATAAACTCTTTAACCGTCTTTTTAAATTTATAGTAATACCTAATAAGAAATTCATCTCTAGTACTTGTGTCTGACGTTACCTTTTCTCAGGATGATAGGTAAATCATTGATAATTTTTTACTGTTTGCATTATTTTACTGTTTTATAATTAAAAGCTACAAAACGGGTCTCTTGTTTTTAATTAAATTTGTGATCCAGATAATAAAAAAGTTATAACAAAATTTTATATTAACTAATAAGCATAATCTAAATATTTAGAAACGTAATTAACTACTGACGTCACTATTTGACGCTAATCTACACTGCCGTTTCTTATAACAGGTAATCACGTATTAAATGCCCAGGTTTAATAAGTATTTGGGTTAACTTACATACAAAAGTCCAGGGGCGATTATATATACATGGTAAAGTTACTAATAAGTTACAATTTTATTAAATATGTAAATGGATCAATTACTATTGGAGATATACAGAGAAAAAAACCAAACCTTTATACAAAGATCATCAGCATCATCAGTTTATTTATATTCCCACTGTAGGGACACAGGCCTTTCCTATGGTTGAGAACATCGTAGGAAAAATGGACTATGACACACCACGCAGGCCCAATGCAGATTTGTGGTGAAGACTGCTTACGGAACCAACGGCTTATCGGCGGCAACGGCGTACCTATAGCCCTGAGATATTTCTTTAACTCATAAAACTGATATATTTATATTTTGCATTGTCAATGCTACATATGATAATTTTTAAAAGAAATGTACTAGAAAAAATTGACTTCGTTCACAATTATTCTCAGGCGGGATTCAAACTCGCAACCTTTGATTGTCCGGTCCACTGCCCTTCCAACTGAGTTACCGAGTCTTGTGAGCATACGTCGCAATAAAATAAATAAATTATTGATAAAATGTAGTAATTTAATGTTGAATTCAGTTCTTATACTTATTGAAATTATAACATGTTTATATGGCAACAAAAAACGCGTTTTTCTTTTATATTTGGACAGGATTAAATATTACGATATTTTTAATCCTTTTCAGTACCTCCTACAAGCATCCTAAAATTATTATGTTCATATAAAAAAAAATACTTATAAGAAAATCTATTTGAATAAGATATAAAATACACATGAAAAATCAACCACAAGCCCTCAGGTTAGACCCTCCTTTATACACTTTAGATTTATAGGCTATTATTGTGTACTTCTCCAATAAATACATAAGTAGTATTATATAAGGCACTTTAACAAGACAAATAAGTCGATTGGATTTGTCAGAATACGTAAGAGCAGTCGACAGTTTATATTACGACGTCGGTTTTTTTGGAAGATCCTCTTACTTAATATAAAACTTTTTGATACAAAAAAACATTTATTGATTAAAAAAAAGATAAAGAGAATAACATGTCTTCAATATTAAAAAAACAACTCATAATTTGCTCAACTTTTTTTAACAATCAATGTTTTTTTTTATTTAAAAATATTGACATTAAAACCACAGTCAACAAAAATAATTATTGAGTTTTAGTTTGAATGTTATATATTTTTCCTACTCTTTATTATTTTTATTATAGAAATTATATTTTTATTATTTTTATATTATTATTATTATGCTTTATAGTTGTAATAATATCATAAAAATTGTATCCGTTATGACTTATTTGCATGCCATTGTTAATAGTAGGATAGGCATAAATGACTTGTAATATTATGACTATAATTACATTCGAGAACGTAAATTAGTGTTAATACATATAGATCTTATTAAAACAACTGTCTCATCCAGTCAGACCAACCCGCTACAGCGTCACCCAGGCTGACGAATGGCCAAATTGTCCCTAATTGAATATTAAATGCGGCTGTCCAGCAGACGGCGTGACATGGGTTGAGGTACCTCAAACGCCCGTGAGAACTGTGTAATGGACCAAAGCTGGGATTAGGTCGACTCGGCCCCCGATGTTATTAAAACTGTTTATGGAACAGGCGGGATACTTTTTGATAAAGCTAGATATATATCCGTGTGTTTATCAACGTTTAAAAGTTTCTGTAAGTCATTAATATTTTGAAATAATGTAATAAGTTTGAATCAATATACTAATGACTCAGTTTGTTTAAAAATGAACTGTGACTTTAAAACAAGTATTAAGCGATTGTGAATCTTAAATTAATAATACAGATCTTAAAACTAGTTGTATCTTAGCATTGTGTATTAAATTGGGACCTAAATAGTCATATGATTTGGACCAAACCTTTTTTCGTGATTTTGCTTTTTTCTTACATCTGGTGCAGTATAAATAAGTAGTAATATTTACCATGGATCTTCTTCCCCTTGAAGTAAATTTATTTTGTTTAAGATAATTACTTTTGAACTACCATTTTAAAAATATTTTTATTATTTCTGGTAATAATTGTAGCTTGAAAAGGAATTTTATTAATTATGGTGCCATTACAGCTTTCATGTATGAGATATTTGTTCACATCATACGTACCATTCACGTGCGAATATCAAATAAATGATTAAATGTGACTATAGATTAATAAAAGTTATTATTAAAAGTTATAAGAAATATATCTTTTACGCCGCATCATTGGTAAAAATATAACGCCGTTTGTGACAGAATTAAGTCCAAAGTTAACTTGTAAGACTTACTTAAGACTTTATTTAAGAGGAGTTGGCGTCTCTGACATTTCGTCTGTTCCCAAAGTGTAGACTTGATTGAAATTGTAATCCTGTTGTAATAAGTTTGGACTTATAAATTCCAGCAGACGTTATCTGTTTAATGCAGATGAATTATCATAACCCGATTTAAAAGTTAGAAATTAACATTAAAAAACGATTTAATAAAAAGAAAGGATAAGATTAAGATTGTATAAACCACATATTTAATAATATACTAACAGACCCTGCCTAGGCAGTGTCACTTAAAAAAAATCATCAAAATCTATTTAGCTATTTAGGAGGAGTTTCGTTTCTACAGTTCAAAAGAATTATATTAAAAGGAATAATATAATAGATATAATAGAGTTTCCAATTTCTAAAATGATCCTAAAATTAGTTCAAACGAATACAGAAATATGTCTATATGTACATAAACTGGATCCTTTGCATTCAGAGGCCTGAGCGTAAGTTTTTATGTACATAAACTGGATCCTTTGCATTCAGAGGCCTGAGCGTAAGTTTTTAAACGCCTAAATGTTATTATCGCAATCATTTCTATTGATATTTGTACAATAAACCCTAACGCAATGAAAATGAGGTTTTAATTTAAAATTTTATCTGAAACACAATAGTAACATTTGTATTTAACTTACATGTGACACTCAGATCTGTTTGATCAACGGCAACCTATGCAGTATATATGTATATAAAAACATGGTATGAGAAACAACATTAGATCGCCAAAATGTCTGTCGCGGTGGCAGTAAATAGTCAACATTATGTTTACACCATTTGCTAACATAACAAAAAAAGGAACTGAAATAAAAGCTACATAATTTAAAGAGTGCAAAAATCTGTTTAAATCAGTTTTTAAGGACAGGTTATTTTTTTAAACATGCGGTTGCATTCTTAAATCAACACACTCGAAATTGTTCCGCAAGCTTATCATTAATCCTATCAGAATAAATACCATATCCTTTGTCTACACATCAAACCGTTACGCAAGCGAGTATTTTATCGCCTGAAAAAGACATTTTCATTATCCACGATAAATGCGTACATTTTTTTACCTCGGTCCATTTTATTTTCATAATCTGTTTAAGATAACATTGTTTTCGTTTCCCCTTCTTCTTATCTCAGTGAATTCCTCTAACCCTTAAAATCTTGACAGTAAAGCACTTTGTATATCATTTTGTCCTTAAGTTAAGATACTGTGACTGTGTTTTCTTGTTACCGATACAGCTTATAAACTCTTATAGAGCGTATTAGTGAAATTATTAATGAGTTCAGAGAATTTTAATTTTTCACTTATGTCTAGAGAATATCAATATCTTAAATAATTTTACGAAAACATTTGAAGTCAATATATTTTAATAAAAAAATATTTTTTACGTATTAGTTCTTGCTTTCTTTATCTATTACATTTTGTACTCTTAATTTTTATAAAATACTAGCTGACCCGGCGAACTTCGTACCGCCTTAGCGTAGCTTTGAATTGAATGACGTTGACATTTGTCAGCGCGGTTATCGATGTGGTGTCACAGATTACCACAGATTTTTTGTTTTAAATTGAATGACGTTGAAATTCGTTACGTTATATTTTTCAATCTTTCTGAGAGATTTTCTTTATATTTTTTTCCGTAAGAACCTTGTACAGAGTATTAGAAAACTACAAAAAAAAAATCAGCCAAATCGGTCAAGCCGTTTTCATGTTATGTCGTGACAACGGAAAACGGGTTTCATTTTTATATATATAGATTAAAAGGTAGAATATTTTTCTTAACTAATTATAGTCCTAAATAAATCATTTGAAAACAATCGCGAAATAAGAAGGCCCATAGTATCAAGTTATTATAAATATAATAAATTATACCAGATTAGTAAAATTAAGTGGAACGTGCAAATTATTCTGACTCTGCGAAAACTCGCCAATAAGAATTTGCTAAGCCCTGCCATAAACTCCGCAATCTGAGCCACGGAGGCTGTTTACGAGTAAACTTTCACTGTTTACTAAAGACAATATGACTCTAAGTACGTAGAATTAACAAAAGCTGAGCCCTGGCCGCTATTAAAACAGTAGGTATGGCTGTTGAGTTGAGTTAATTATTTACGTGTACGACATCGGCGCTAATTTTACTTGATTCAGTTATTCTTTTGCTTCATTTCGAGTCTGTTTGTTTCTGAAACAAACGGTTGAGATATTTTATTTTACTACAGTCGGGTCTACAATACTATTTATATATTTTTATAATATATTGCGATAAAGCCTGAGTAATAAGAATGAAATAGACACATATAGTCAGTATTTAAAGAAATATTATTAAGATCAAGTCTCTTTCGAATGTCGTTATAAACGAAAATGCTTCATCATTAGTATATAATAAAGTTTTAGTGTTGAGGAGGGCGGAGACGTGATTACCATATTGTTCATAAGACTTAATTTTTTCGTTTGTATTTTAAAATTTCAGTATCAAAATCTTAAGAATGTGTTTTCTGTGATATATAATAAACAAATACTTCTTTTCTGTCTTTTTCACGTGTTGTATTTCCCCACGCGTTCTCCTTCATGACATGTACTGTTTTTAACAAAACAATATAGTTTGGACTAAATCCCAAAATAAAATGTAATCGTTTGGTGCAACGGTAGCCATCATGCCTTTCACATCGACGGTCCTGGGTTCGAGTCCCGGAAGGGGCAGATGTTTGTGTGATGAATACGAGCATTTGTACCTGAGTCATGGGTATTCATATTCACACATATATCTATAAATATTACATATCTATGTACCTATCATATATGTATGTCTAGACTAAAACTACCCCAAACTAAGCACTACAAGGCTTATGATATGGATACTAGGGTTGATACCCTAAGTTGGCAGGCTAATTGGTGTGAATGTAAAAAATGTTAATATATGTATATTTTTATTATTATTATTAAAGCGCTTTAGTTATAAAACACGAATTTCACAATCTGTAGTATTTTACTTATATTGTTTAGCAAAGACTTACAAAGGTTTTCAATTTAACCATATGATGCTTTAAATACATAACTTAATTTGAACCCACATAACGAAGAGACAAACTCCTACAGAACATTAAAGGAATAAAGCAAATAAGTGACCCTAACAATTTAAGAACCTTGTCCCTGAGAGTTAAGTAAAATAGTAAACGGAAGTTTGTATAAGAAATTTATATACTCAGCTTAATTAATTCATTTCAGTGGATTAGATTAATATTTTTCAAATTAAAAACCGCAAAAAAATATAGAATAAAGTGTTATAAATGTGGATATTTTACTCCCATAAAAGACGTTCTAAGTGTTATTATAGTCATCATAAGTCATTTAAACCTGATTTTATTTTAATGTTTCTATAAGAATTTATTAAAAACTTTACCTCTTATGGTATTTTAACATGTTTTAGATGGCTAAAATTGAACAAAAATACTAAACAAAGCCACAAAATATGTACTGAGTATATGAAACTTCGGCCACTTTATTAAAATACGTAGACATTTTTTTACAAGAAGATACCCGATCGGCCCAATTGGATTTATCGGCCCCCGGCAAAAGTGCATGACTTTCAGCACTTGCTGAAAGTACTATACAAAAAAATCCTTGATGTTCCCTCATTTCCGCTGCTGTGCGGTGGGATGGTTGAATAAGAAAAATTATTATCAATAATTTTAATTAGGTATACAAGAGACTAAATTTTTTATAAGAAATCTATTGTTCCTTCAATACGCAAATTAACTTAGTTGAAATACAAGTATCTTAATTTAGTATAACATAATCTAGCAGCTAAACTATCAGTTGAGATGCAAAATCAATTTCGCCTTTATTTATTTAAACTTTTCGTACAAATCATCTCTTTTAAAAAATCTGCATTACTTAAGAATTTCAATTGATTGGAAAGTGAAAAAACGTCTTAAGTCACATGTCGGAGTATTTTATGGTATTTTTAATGATTACGATGTTTAATCTAAAATTGAAATGTTACGCAGTTCGAATCAGAAATCCAAAAGTTTCCACAATATGTGTAAATATAATATTTCCTTCTCTTTATAAGCAGTTGCAATTCAGAACTTTGTTGAATAATTTTGTAAAAAAAAGCAGTGATATTGACAATCCATAAAATATTGAATACTAATACACGCTAGGTTATGAGCTTACTACAAACAGCAAGATTGAACGAGTCGATGTAATGTGTGTTTACTCACTGAATGTACAGTTTTGGCCTACCATAATCCTACCCTAAAATGGTTTAGGCCTAAGATTACTGATAAACTTAGTTTCGAGGGTACGCTCGTCCCTTAAGGCTATTCCATTTAACTCTACAAAGTTAGTGTAAATAATTTTAGAGTATATATTAAGATGTTGGTATCTACAACTTGTTTGTGACTGTAACAAAGAAATAGGCGTCTTATTTATCTTCTGATAAATATATAATTATGAAATCAAAAGCGGTTAAGGATTTTAATAAAACACTAAATAATGTCCTTTTTTGTTTATTAAAAAAGAACTCATTTTTGAAAAAGTCACTTATTAGGGTCTGACGCAGTCCTTACGGAAAGCTGACAATATGTCTTCCTGAGAAAAATTATCTGGCACTATAGTAGCATCACTGAAAGGATCTTGCGGAATTGAAGGTTCTCCACCAGAAAGTCCTGATGTCCCAGGGTATGAATGAGATGCAGTGGGATGTTTATAATTTTCCCTAAAAACCTCTTTCTTGTCAGAATCCCAAGTAAGAATGTTGCTTTGGTCACGCCATTTAACAATCACCGACGGATACGGGTCTCCTCCATTAAGTGTTCTAAAAGTGCACTGCAATTTTACGGGGCCTTCTTTTGCTATATCAGCATTCTTAGTTTGTACATCACTTTCACTAAAAGCTACTCTGCATTCACAAACTGAAAAGTACAATAGACCAACAAAAATATGAAGCTTCATGTTAACCACTCGAAATACTACTGAGATATTGCAGTTGAAACAGACTTTCGTCGTACGTGAGCATCGATAATGAGGGTCATTACGGTTCGCGTGATAGTTAAATATATTAATGACGTAATGCATAAACGAGTTTTTAAAACGAAGTTAATAGCTGTTGTTTACTAATAAAACCACAAAAAATGTCTAGTAGAGTAGCTTGATAGTACACTTGATACAAATGGATAAGTAGCCTTTTAATAAATATTTGGTATCTAGCTTCTGTAGGAAGTCCAAAGGCAAAAATCGTCTTTTGTGCTAAATAAACTATTTTCGGGGGGCATGGCCCAACATAATATGTACGTCAGAGTTTGTATAAATATTGCTTTGCTATGACATGCTTTAAAAACTGTATATGCGTAACGTAGGTTTCCATACCAATATAGATATAGCGCCATTTGTGATACAAAAGGCCGATTTACCATTGACAAATATTATGTACAGTGTGTGAAAGGCTACCGCTATACTTAGGTATATTAATATAATCCCTTCAAAATATTAATTCATTTGTCAATCAAAGAGAATCAAAACTCTCAGATGAAGTAATATCCAACAAATTACATTAGGAATGTCTCTCGCTCTAGTTGTAAACATTTTAACTTTCAGGAATTCGTTTAAGATCAGTAATTGCCATGCATTATATAACTTGTTCTCTTCCACGTCAAATAGTCTTTGCCACAAAGCAACCTTGTTACAAGAACAGAGATCAAAAGCAAAACTGCCGCATACGAGAAATAGTTTCAATTAAGCCCAGTTGAACACAAAATAACTAGTTACGTTTGATGTCAACTATTTCTATTACATGGTAAGGATTGACCACAGAATCAATTACTGCAAAAGTGTCTTCGAGTTTTTATCTATTCCTATATGTTAAGACATTCAGTCAACTATCATATATTTGTTTTTCAAGTATTTTTACGTTGAGATTGGAGTGATGTAGAGAGTATTATACTAGGCGATGCAGTCGCTAAGCATAAAGCTACGCTAGCACCATACATTTGAGCTGAGCGTAATACATAAAAAAAATGTTTTTTGGGGCGATGAGATTTTTGTGAATTTCAAAATTCGGGCTCCGTCACAATCTGGTCCTAAACCTGTTGATTCGATTCCACACAAAAAATATTAAAATCGGTTGAGAACTCTGGAAGTTATGGCGTAACAGACATTGCGTCATTGAAGCTGATCCATGGGAGCTTCGCTCACTTCGTTCGCTCCGCTCCAATAAGTCATAATGTTGTTTATACAAGAATTCCATTTACGACGTTGTTTGCTAACACTAATTTTTTTTTATTATACTTACTAGCACAAAAAAATTATCAATACTTAATGGATAAACGTTTTCATCCCTCAGCAGTAATCATCTTGTTGATAGGTTTTTAAGCTACTTTCTATTAAGTATTTTTGCCTTCTCGTATCATTATATAAACAATATTAGGTTTTATAAATTAGAATAAAGTTAAATTAAAACACCAATGCCCATTCGGGAATGAACGAGTGATGATGTGATGAGTTTAGTATTTTACCATTAATAAATTATGCCTATTATTTTTGTTACATGTAAGTACGACTTGTAATCTTTTAATGCTAAAATGCTATATTGCTACAACTAAACGATATTTAGCAATATATATATATATATATATATATATATATATATATATATATATAATGTCAATCTGACAGTTGTTAATACTCTTAACACGTATAAGCTAAGAAAGAATAAGATATTCGATTATTTAAAAGAAAACAGTGTTCTAAAATATAATAATTGGCAAATCTATATAATATTAGAAATAATTCAGTTTGTTGATGTGACATCTTAATACTCATAGTCGTTTATTCTATGAACATAGGTAGGTACAGGGATTGAATGTACAACATACCTAAGGAGAGTTCTCTATCTGCGGTCGTTGTGCATACAGATTATAGTTTTTGGGTTTATTATTTCGAGTACGTATATACCTCCAACCAATCTGTATATATATAAATTCCGTGTCCCCTGGTTTTTGACTACGATGAACTCCGAAACTATTTAACTGATTTTGATGTTTTTTTTACATTTTTCTGAATATGTTCCGACTTAGGACATAAGATAGGTTTAATTATAATCTATAAATATAGCAACGCGTGGTCGGGTCAGCTCGTATATTAATAAGTGGAGCTAAAATGTTGTACCCCTTTTAAAGAATATTATGCGGACGTACACACACTACAGCGTGTATGACATACAAATATATAATATACCTATGTAATATTTGTTTATAGTTAAACTCTGTAATCTCTGAGGTCAACTAAAAAGAGATTAATCGTTCTTACTGAATGTTAAACATAATCTTATCGTACGTTATGACTTATGATTTGTCTACGATAAATAGAACTGCATTCACGTTATGTTGTCATGAGGATTAAACTCAAAAAGGATTATTTTATATAAAAGAATTTTAGATGATGCGTTTGTTTTTTTCATATTTGATTCTTATCTTTCGACTCCTTCACAGGAGTCGTGATCACAGGATGACTAAGGTATCCTACCTTAAGATTCCTGTCATCACAAATGAATGTTGGGCGCAGAAGTGTAAAACTATATATAATTAGATTAAATCATT
The DNA here is from genome assembly GCA_927399485.1 of Calamotropha paludella. Lineage (NCBI taxonomy): Eukaryota > Metazoa > Arthropoda > Insecta > Lepidoptera > Crambidae > Calamotropha > Calamotropha paludella. Next base: position 10,122,500 of record OV656815.1, on the reverse strand, counting down.
GTACGGTGGATTTAATCCATAAAAAGGTATTATTTTATTTAATACATTTGCTAATACAATACATCATTTAATATGGTTATCTCGAAAGGTAAATTGCCGATACAGTTATAAATACAAACAAGTTATTCTTTATTTCAGTTATCTTTTTGGATCTCTTTTTTCATATATAATTTGTTTCAAAAATTTATTGTGTCGTAAATAACTAATAGAATCTTACAACGTTCAAACTTAAAAATAAATCAATAAAATACAGCTTGGTGCGACTTTAGTTATCATTTGCAAGGTCCCGGTTTCTAATCCTGCTAGGGGAATATGTATGAGCAAAAAAGTATTTGGTCATCACAGTCAGATATATACATATTTATTTCTAGTAATAATAATTATGTCAATTATTTTATTTTATTGTATAAAACAATATCCATGATATTGACAAAAGTCATAGGTCACTATCAAGACTTTATCACCTCAAAGAAAATAATATCATAGACAAAGTAAATACTACTTACAACTAGTTGTTACATTTAACACTCCTCTCATTAGAGGATTATAGTTTATTGACTAAATAATTTTTTTACATTTTTAATTATAGCTTATGCAAATATGTATACAGTTTAAAAATAAAAACAGTGTTGTTGATTTTCAACAAGTTTAAACATATTTAAATTAATTTTGTAAATTGAATTTCTAAATTTTTAATTATTAACAGAAGTCAACGCAATAAGTGACAATTTAAAAATGGGGTTTCTGTTGCCTTTTATTATTAATACTTAACTGTCATGTCACATTGTTAAATCTTCAAATCTCATGGCTTTGGTTTTATTGAGATTTGTTTTTAGTTCATAAATGAATAATAATCAGTGTTTGTATGTTTGTGCGCTTTGCGTCTTGAAACCATTACTCAGATTGTGATGAAACTTTTTCAAGTTTCAGAAAAAAACGATCATAAAAAAAAAACATTGCATAGCTTGCCGGGTTCAGCTGGTCCATTATAAAGATAAACTTCATATTATTTTTTTCATATTTTGAGAAATAACTGTGTAATTAAAAAATAAGGCCATAAGATATCCAACATATTAACACAAAAAAAAATAATAACAATAAATAATTCGTCAATTTTATGGTTCTTCCCACCGTTCAAGTATTTGCTGGATATCAATGATACATGACAGCTGCATATAAATGAATTAATAATTAAGTGTGTTATAATTTTCCGCAATTTCTCGCCGCCCGAGATATCTCCGCGTCAGAGTTTGATTGTCCGGCGGCGAAGCGTCCAATTTCCGGATAGCCGTCCGGAACCCCTCCCCGATTATCGCAGACCAATAGTATCCAGTCGGAGCGAAACTCTTAATTGCAAAACGGACCATTTTCGTATACAACTAAAACACTTAAAGTGGAACATTATTTCACTTAGAAACTAAGTTTTGATGCTATATTTCGGTCAAGTTATTGCCACCCTCAAGTTTTTGGGAAAAGAGAAGTTAACTCAATTCATTACACTTCGAATGTCCAGACTTGTTACATGTTAATGTGTAAAAAGTTGTCGTATTTCGCTATTAGGTATTATTATTGTTATGAAAAGGTTATTCTGTGGTAATAACTACAATAACTTCAACAACAATAACTTATTCTATATAAAATACGGTATACATAGATTAATTCGGAGTCATCGTGATTGAGTAAGTACCCTGCAGTAAAACGTAGTGATTACATACTCTTTGCCCTGCAGTTGTAACATATATTGCCTTGTTTCCTAGTATTTAGATCTTTATTTTTAGGAATGATTGCTAGAAATATAAAATATTATATTCATTAGGATTAACTTATTATTTATCTCAAACGAAATAGGATAAACAAAATATAAATTAATTATTTTAGTGACTTAAACAGCCATTTAAACTGTTGTCAATGTTTACAGTATTAAGAAAGAGCTTTTCTTATAAATCATGCTTATAAAGATCGACAACTAAATGAAACGTTAATATAAAGTTTCATTCGAACAAAAGCGCCTTGATGAATACGTAATTATCTTGGTAATTTAGAAAAGCTTTAAATGAACTAAGTCTACTTAAGTTAGTGCTAAGTCATTTTCATTAATACTGTTCAGTAATCAAAGGAGAAATGTCAAGGTGAGTGTTTCATGATAGTTTCGAACTTAGCTTTCATAGATTTATGATTGTAATAATTTTTTCTGCTATTAAAAATTCAAATGCTATAAGTATGATGAAACTTAAACTACAAAGTTTATTTAACTGAAATTAAAATACTATGTTATGAATTCGTTATAAATAATTACATGATGTGAAATTAGGTAAAACTTTCTTGGAAGAATTTTTGCAAACTTTGAAATAGATCTCCTAATGTAATCAACTTTACCACACGTTTTTATGTCTAAAAATGCCTAGTTTACGAAAAAACGACGTATAAGGATAAAAAAATATATATTCTATATCACTATTTAGTTTAATTTGGTTGCTCTAAATTTACTATAAAAATAAATTGAAAATAAAAGCTTTTCCTCTGTAGCTCTCTTTCTTGTTATTTTGACGAAAAAAATCATCCTTTTGAAATATAATAACAATAACTTTATTCAAATGCACTTAAAATAAGTTGGTTTAAATCGGCCAATATTTCTTACCTACCACCCATTCAGGACGTTTTTTTATACAAGAAGAACGGGCGCAAGAAACACGACAGCTTTAACAGAAGTATATTCACAATATTATAAGTCATCACCATACATAAACCCTAAAAAAATATATTCTATTATCACAATTATAGAAGCGGTAAGGTTTCATAACAGCGTTGATTACAACAAAGTCAACAAGTATCTATTTTAAATGTATAGGTCTTAGACACGTGAAGATCTTACTCCCGAATGCATCTGCAGTTGTTATAAGCAACCAAACCGCACTAGGCCGCTGAGGTGGATTACAGCTTTTTCTCCTTACATTTGAGGCATATTGTAATAATTATGATTACAATGATCTACTGATCTGTTTTTAACTGCAATTCATAAATCAAACGACCGCTTGGTGGAACGGTAGTTGCACTGCTTTTCACACCGACGGTAGTGGGCTCGAGTCCTAGAAGAGTCAAATGTTTGTGTGATGAATACAAGTATTTGTACCTTAGTTAGGAATATATATACTTCTAAAACACATTAAATAATTTAATTTAAAATATCTATGTATTAGTGTATGTAGGTATACCTATCCATTACCCAAAATAATTATTTTGAGCTATGCTAATGGGTGTGTATAATATTATTATTATATTTTTTTTCAAGATTATAAGCAACGGAAGAAATTCGCCAAAATACAATAGTTATAATTTATACTCGTATAATCAGACTGCTGATAATGTTATCACAACAGGGCAACAATACAACACATCTAATATCGTAAAATTTTCTAACTCAATTTTAAAGTTCCATAAAAGATTGAAGATAATTGAAACTGATAATATAATTGACAATTTCTATTAGATTGATGAGTTTTTGATAAGCATTCTTTATTATATTCTGGTGAATGATGAAAGTGTAAAGTTATAAATATATCTTTAAAAGTGACTTTGAACATCTGTTCAAAATCTGTACAGAACCATTCAAAAAGTACCTTAAAATACGCTTGATTTATGTAAAAACGCTTAAATGTACCGCAATATTTTTCTTAAAACACATGCAACTAAAACGAAGCTAGTGCCAAAGGAAAATATAAAAAAGATTTTAACTAAGAGTGTAACTTTCCTTTATTCTCTTACTTATACTTTTGTTTTATACTTTTAACTAAGTAGATCAAACGTTTTTGAAGATAAATAGGAACATTTGTTTGTGTGCACTCACTATTATTTTGCTTAAGGCGCTCCCACACGAGTCTGGCAACTGTTCGACACTGATGCAAACAGTTTTGTTTTGTAGCAGAAATAAGCATAATGATTTGTAGAGAAATATCCATTGTTCAATATTAGCAATGGTAGCGGACGGCACGGTCTGCAGGCAAGGATTCACCGATGCGGACAAGGTGAAAATCGTTAAAAGAATGTTTTAAAATATTTATACATATTTTTTGTTTGATGTATCTGAAATTTTTTCACAAGTATTCGAACGTTTTTCAACACTGGTGTGGGAGCACCTATACAAAAATATTAATAAAGAAGTACATATATAAATAAAATTATAACACTATGTTGAGGGGACAGGTACTTAACAAAATGATGGATCCTGTGCATGAATAAATAGTAAGCAACTCGGACACAAACATCCTAAATAAAAAAACTGATCATGCTACTTTACTAGTGTTCCAAAACTGCGCCAAGCGCTTCCCAATATTAATTTATATACAATGTTAAAAAAATCTTCAGTTTTAAATCGGTTTGTTTTAAACAGGTTGTACGTGCATTCGGTTCACATCAACGTACGGAAAGGAGCGCGGTACATTCAGCAGTCCTGACTACCCGCGCCCTTACCCGCCACGCATCGACTGCCTCCTCTACACCTTCCTAGCGGCGCCAAACGAAATCGTCGAGATCGTCTTCACCGATTTTGACATCTATAAAGAGCACCTTGAGTAAGTATTATTTACTGACTTATTGTCTTATAATGGTTATTTTTTTGGTTAACTTCGCTTTTCATATTCTACTCTGTTTTGGGTGACGTTTTATGCCTTAAATTTAAAATGTTCAGTATGTCAAAAATGTAGGAATATTTTTCACTAGTTGCGTCATTTAATCCGCTTCTAAATGAACGAATGTTAAATAGATAGCAAATAATTTATAACTCTGACTTACTTTTTAAGCAAAAAATTGTAAAGGGTAATAAGGGTCAAACTTAAGTACCTTTCAAAAATATATTAATTTACCTGACCAGATAATGGAGAGTATTTGATTATTTGAAATTTTTAGCTTAGCCTTTAGTCTACTTGATGAATGAAGTGTTTTCGCAAGTATTTACTATTTAATAGCTTATTTACTTTGTTCTAGTATTTCAAAATTTAAGAATTAGTGCCAAAAAGATTAATTCCCGTAAATATATCCTTTGGGACTTAGTTTTCTAAACGGTATTTTATCTTACCTTACATTGGGCTGACAACAGGTATACTATCTGGATGTAGTATAATTTAAAAAAAAACTTATTTTAAATGCATTTGAATAAAATTATTTGCATTTCAGAAATTATCGAAAAATTAACTCTTCTGATTTAATATTGCTTTAATATACTCGTCTTATTCCATATTGGTTTTCGTATGGGTTTCTATCTCATATAGCTTCCAAAAGGGGTTGAGTATGAAAGAGATGCTATCTTTAATTAATATAACTTTGTAAATTAAAATGAACACAAAAAATTTGCATGCTAGATGTAGTGATATGTGTCTGTTCTATTTAATATTGTATACCATAATGTATTAAACCGCATTTCAGACAAATAAATATATTATCTTATCTTATCTTATTTTTATTAAAAATATTACAAAGCATATATAAATAAAACAAAACCCTTTGCATATTTTTAGAGTAAAAAAAACTTTTAATCTGTCACTGTTTCCATACTTATCCTTAAATGAAAAGAATAGGCATGATGTCCTCCTACACCTGTTAACTGATTTTATAAGATACAAACAGGAACATCATGCTTCACGCACTTATTTATTTTTAAGAAGAAAGAAGGAAGTTAAAAAATCAATTAAACCTAAATTGCTTATTGTTAAAGTTCAAGTTATAAAGAAAACCGATAAATTTAAACAGCTAATAAATATTTCGTTCAGTGCTGTGAATAATGGAGTTAAAGTAATTTTTTAAAGTTTAGAAATGTAGGTAGCTGAAAGCCGAAGTTGAATTCGCGGCGGTCTGTTATTACTTGTTGAAACTTCTCTATTTCGCAGAGCCCATTTCAAAATGCCCCATTTCTGAGCATCACAACTTTGCTTTTAGAAAATTACCAACTTTCGTGCTTATTTCATTAAATAATTGAATATAAGCTCGGCGCGATGACACTAATCACTATATTTGTGAACAACTTTGCTATCAATTTATAACGTGTTTGCGGGATTACGGACAGGTTTATTTAAATTAAGTATATCCTCCACTAACAGTATATAAGTGAATAAAATGAAATACTACTCTTCATGTACTGTAGTACGTAATAAAATTGTTTTACTTTATGGTGAACGTCAGAATAAGTGCGCTAATCCATATGCATATAACTCAAGTGTTTATTCGGTACGATAGCTCAAGTGCTTATTCGGTAGTTCTCATGTTTATTAGGTAGCTCGTACGTACGTTTAAAGCTATATTGCTCACAAATTTTATGGTTTTGTAAGGATTGTATACCAACCCGACGTTGGTTTCGTAGCTAAAACTCCTGTCTTTTAACATATATAACATGGTGTTTTAATATTACATTTATATCTGTTTAAATATAGATAGTTTACAGAAAACAAGAATGGTTTGAAGTTACACTGAAAACTCCTATAGACTAAATAAAAGATTTAAATTGATTGTATACAAAAATACATTAGTACATAATTTTAAGGTAAAACACTAGTTTGTAACCTAGCTAGTAAATTTGTATAGTCACTTTTAAACTTGCACCGTAATTACCTTGTAAGTTCGAAAACTCGTTTCTTCCAAAGTCATCTGGAGTATGCGTCGTAGGTCTGAAACGTCACTATATATTTTACGTGTACCTTAAAACGACCAATAGAAGTTTATTGAGCATAAAACATTAAGATTATTAAAATAAATGGTTGAGATTGAGGAAATACGTAAAATCTGAGAAAAATCGTGAAATTGTGTAGGTACTTAGTTATCCTTACCAAAACTTCCTTAGGGTGCTGTTGATTGCTAGAAACTCATATTGAAGTTTTCGTTAAAGTTCCTTCAAAGGTTCAAACCTCTTATACTCGTAGTTATACGGCTTTTTAAAACTTTAGGCAAAATAAATAAATTATAGTTCATATACACTACCAACACAGGTATTATTCAAACCTTGAACTTTTTCACTTGAGTGGTGTCGAGGCACCGACCGTCCATCGGTGTTGTAGGCGTCCCGTGACCCGTTTGTTGTTTTGGATGTGTTACAAATACTTATCAATGTATTATTTCCTATTATGATTATTTTCGTTAAATATTTTGTTTAGTTCTTTTAAATAACTACGGCGCTTAGTTTGTGGGATAAATATTTTGGAATAATTCTCTTATCAGGATATTATGACCGATCATGGAATTATGTAGATTTCCTTATTTTCTTTCTGATCACTGGCGATGCCAAGGTTACGTTCATGCCGTAACATTTAAATCTACGTTTTTCGTATTGATATTTTATCACATTGGTAATCTTGATTAAATCTATACATATAAATAAAATTGGAGTGTCTGTTTTTAATATGGAAATAACCGTTTTTTACTACATGCATATGATTATATATACGGAACATACACCAAAATAATATTTTTATTTAAATTTTGGTCTGTCTGTCTGTCTGTTTGTTCCGGCTAATCTCTGAAATGGCTGGACCGATTTTGACAGGACTTTGTTGGCAGGTAGCTGATGTAATAAGAAGTAACTTAGGCTACTTTTATTTTAGAAAAAATCTTTTATAATGACTAAGCCACGGCAACGTGTGGCCGGGTCAGCTAGTTTATTATAAAACTAAGTCTTCAATAAGTTTGCGTAACAGGAAATGTAAACTTGTCTAGTTTTAGACTGTGTCTATCAAGTACTTATATTTGGGGGACTGTCATCAATTTTTTTATTAATCTGTCAAATTGTTTCTGTTGGTTTGACCCATTGAAAAGATGGTGGTGATTTTATAATTGCGTAGTATAATATATATTATTGGGGCTCATGTCTTATTACATTAAAACATTTAAATTGGTTTTTATAATATTTATGAAATTATGAAATGTCAATATTGATATTATCGAATATCAATATTGACATTTCATCGCTAAGCATTATAGGATCCATGAAAACAAAAATAAATGATACCAACAAATCTTTATTGAAAACTTTAAGAAGTATTTATCAATCATATAGATAATCATTAAATAACTTAGGGCAAATGCTTGATAACACAAAATATATTAAAGTGTCAATTAAAAAATCAATTTTGCGTTCATTAATTAACCAACAAATAACATATAAAAGCATAAAAGTTAGTCTATTTTTCATTTTATCTTGTTCTTTAATTTATTTTTTTTGCTTCTCATTAAAATATAAAATTAAAAGTAATAGTTAAAATTACTTTTGATAAATTATATCTGATAACAGTGTTCTACTTGAATGGACGTTTACGAAGTAATATAAGTGGAAATGGCTTAGCATTGTCCTGCTTTTTACAATAAATTTGATTGCTTGTTGATTTCATTACAATTGTTTTTTATTCGCTTTCCTAAGACCGGCCAGTTGACTGCAGAAACGTAGGTAGTCGATCATAGTATTGCCATTTTTCTGAACAAGTGGCGCTTCGTCTAAGGCATAGTCTGCTTCTTTTTCCGTGAAACGATCCCCAAATGTCATCAAGTCGTGGCGAATTCTGTAATTAATACAAAATTTGGAGTAAAAACGTTAATGCAGCTGGTTATTATTTAACCCTGAAGGAAGTACAGTCAGCAGCATAGAAATCCACACAAAAATGTTAAAATCCAACGTATACAATGAAATGCACACAATGACTGTAATAAAAACGGAGGAAGATATTCAAAAATCACATACTTATATCATATTTATAAATAGTCAAAAAATAATAACTCTATTTTTGTATCGCTACCAGTAACTTTGATTAAAAAACAGGGAGAATAAAAATGCGTCTTTATTCACCCAACAATCAAAAAGTTATGATCAGAGTCGTCGCGATCCCTGGAAATAATACGACACAAATAGCTGAATTTTGTTAAACCCCCCCCTCCCCCACCTAGTACAAATGCTTCCACCTTTTCTTCACTTTTGTCCCGTATAATGTTGCGCGATCCCGTTGACAATTTCAATGTATATTTTCTTAACGGTACCATTGTAAGCGCTTTATACTTATCTGTTATGACAATATTTTAATAAAATAAATGACTAGCTCTGTAGTGGCTATTTAGGTGGGATTCTAATCGTCCTTTTGGTTTATCGGGTCAGACGCCTTAACCGCTAGCCAACAGGCATCTTTATAACCTTGGTAAATTGCTAGTCTAGATACTAGTCAATAATTATTCTCTCTTACTATGTTTTGCCAAAGTAATAATGATAACTAGGTCGATGCAGTCTCTAAGCATAAAGCTTCGCTAGCAACATATATTGGAGCGAAGCGGATTGGTGATTTCAAAAATATAAGCTGTAGAGAATTCGATGTATATACGCTGAAGCTTGAAAATTATTTTTTTATTTATTTTTTGCTCATCTCATAGAGCCAACTTTTTTTTAATTTTTGCGAATTTCAAAATTCAGGTTAAGCTACGATCTAGTCCTAAATCTGTTGTTTCGATTCATTACTTAAAATACGAAAATCGGCTAAGAACTCATGGAGTTATGGCGTCACAAACATTTCGCCATTGAAGCTGATCCACGGGAGCTTCGCTCCAATAAATATCAGACATCACATATGTTGTACTGGACCCGAGTTAAGTACGAGTAGTTGAATTATTTTTATGGAAATCAGAAAAAAATACGGTACATAACCAGTTCGTTTTCTACTTGTCCCGCCCGGCATAAAAAGTGGTGTCTCCATGGAAACGGTATGCAAGTCACTGGACTACGGAGATCGTCTAAAATACTTAATATGGTAGCCTGGTGCAAAGGTAGCAATCCTGTTTTCTGCGCTATAAGTTCCGGGTGCAAGGTACGGGCACATTTTTATGTAATGAGCACAAACATTTCTCCCCGAGTCATGGTTACTATTGTGTTCTATATTTTATTTAGTACCCATAGAACAGGATGGCCCTTAACTGTATGAGCGGTTTGTTTTGTCTATAATTCAAAAACCGTTAGAGATTTCGCGGGGGGTGTCATTATACGCGCCATTTCGTGGAATTTTTAGTCGCCATGGACGCGTTCACGGGAGCACAGCGTGCGTTTTGTGTTCGCGCGTATTATGTAAACAATAATTCTGTGACTATTGCTAGGAGTATGTATCGAGCTCACTTTAGGGCTGTGAAGAGGTCTTTGATGCATCTTGCGGGGATTAAACTCGGACCAAAAGCGGCAATTTTGTTTATTAACATGGCCGTTGACATGAAAATAGGCCTCATCACTGAAGATTATGTTGGAAAAATTGATAAAACGTTCCAGCATAACATTAGCAAAATTGAGTAGAAGATTAGCATCATTAGCTTTTTAGAACCGAGTCGATTTTTTCTAGTATTTTATTTACAATAATTTATCTAATTGTTATAATTGTTAGTTGATAATGTTGCTATCATAGCAGTCGACTAGACCACTATACTTGTATACTATATGTTTTATCCCTTTATCATATAATATACTAACCCAACAAACCTAATCACTATTCTTGTTGCACATAGCCAACTAGGATATAAGACAGATTTGACAGACTTTTTATATTGTTTCATTAACTGTTCGTACCATAAATCTATATAAAATTAATTTTATAAATCATCTGTCATGTGCCATGATGTAATTTGAAATGTTTTTATTTCTGTTACTAAAAAATAAGTCTCTCGAACGGGAAATCGCTACTTGCCACTATTCTGCCTAGGAAATAACACTTAAGTAGCCCACTAATTAAAACAGCTGTCCCAATAGGGTAAATTGCTAAATTCGATTTTCCCTGAATTATAACAGTAGAGCTGTGTTACCAAAGATGATTCGATCGATTTTATAAATCTAGCTGTGATACAAAATAGGAAAGTTTAAGCAATCTTCCTGTAATTTTTTTACCCATTAGATAACCGACCTTTGCGAAAGTTGCTTCATCTACGCAATTAAAATTTTAATAATAAAATTCGAACCGCTAAAGCAATAAAACTCATGAACTGAAATATAGGTAATCTTATAATTCTCATAGTATTATCGCCAAAGCCGTGTAAGAAATTGATTTAAGATGATGGATTACGAAATATCAATCAAGAGCAAAGAAATACATTTGCCACAAGGAAATATTATCTAATATAGGTTTTTTCGTCTTCTTCTATCTGTCAATTATAGTTCACATTGAAAATCTTTGATTTGTTATGGATTAATTTTATTGAAAATTAATAAATTAACACTTATTTAATAAATTAACACTTATTTAATAAATAAACACTTATTTAATAAATTAACACTTATTTAATAAATTAACACTTATTTAATAAATTAACACTTATTTACTTTTTGGGGTGGTTGGGATCTACCTCCTAGTGGTCCACCCCGGGCAACGGCATCATGGACCAACTCGGCCCTTGGTGACGGCTGATGATCCCAACGGCGGTGGTAGGCTCCGCAAGGGGCCGCCCGGCTCGCGACCACCATCCTGCCGAAGTCCGCCGCCAAGCAGCTTTGCTGCGTTCCGTCGGAGGGCGGGAATACCAGTGCCAATGGGGGTTGGTAATAAGTCAGTTGCGCAGCTTAGGACCGGTCTTGGTATCTTGGCTATGCTGTACCTGGTAACTCATTCTGGAGGGTAGCGGGATCCGAAGCACGGTTTAAGCCGCTGGCCGACCGCAGTTAGTAGGAGGCCCAACTAGCGCGCTAGCTACGCGTGAAAGGCTGCCCCGCCAACTCGCGAAAAATCCCGAAATGCTCCACCGTGCCAGTTGGCGACTGGACGGGAGGACCCGGTGGCCATTTCGGGGGGGTTCGGGCGTCCCCGCAGTCTCCAGATGAGTTCCCTTTTTGGCAGCTCAGCGATATCCAGCGGCGGAGCTTGTTTTTCTGGGGGACTTCAACGCTCACCACAAAGAGTGGCTGTTCCCATACCAGAAAACTGACCATGCTGGGAGAGAAGCGCGACGATTTGCCCTAGCGCTAAATCTTACCCAGCTGGTGGATCAAGCGACGCGAATTCCAGATATTGCTGGCCACACACCCAATTGTCTTGACCTACTGCTGACAACTGATCCACACAAACATTCGGTATCGGTCTCAGCTCCACTGGGATCGTCCGACCACTGTGTGGTGAAATCCGTATCAATCTGCTCTCCTCCGGATGTTAGCCCTAAGGGCATAAGGCGAGTATGGCGTTACGAGTCAGCAGATTGGGACGAGATGCGTATTTTCTTTGCTTCTTTCCCCTGGCGGCAAACTTGCTTCTCTTCAAGCGACCCTTCGTGCACCGCTGATGCGATCGCGGATGTAATTCGGCAGGGAATGGAGTATTTTATTCCATTCTCCGACATCCCGCTCGGTTACAAGTCCCGACCTTGGTATTATGCGGCCTGTGCTCGTGCTGAGGCCCGAAAACAATCTGCTTACCAAGCCTGGGTGCAAATCCGCGATCGCGGGGTTCGTGCACGGAGAATTCGAGCGAAGAAGAGAGCCTATAATTCAGCCGCCAAGTCATGCAAAAGGGTGTTACTAAAGGCGAGATTCGACCACATCAGCAGAATAGGGATGAAACTGTCTTCCTATCCAAATGGAAGTAAACAGTTCTGGTCCCTCTCGAAGTCAGTCGAAACGAATTTCTGCCGTCCTATGCTACCGCCATTGCTGAAATCTGACGGGTCACTGGCCCATTCTGCAGCTGAGAAAGCAAGTTTATTTGCCTCTCTGTTTGCGAGCAATTCCCGTCTTGACACCGGCTCTCAACAACCACCAATCATACCTCGCTGTGATTCTTCGATGTCGGAGATCACAATACACAATAAGCAGGTCCGTAGAGTCTTACTTAGTCTGGACGTGAATAAGGCCAGTGGTCCTGATGGCATACCAGCAAGAGTGCTGAGGTACTGTGCGCCTGAGTTGTCTCCTGTGCTAACACGCTTGTATCGCCTCTCTCTTAACACAAAAACCGTCCCAAAATCCTGGAAGCTTGCCAATGTGCAACCAATACCCAAAAAGGGTAGTCGTGCCGACCCATGCAATTACCGACCGATCGCCATCACTTCCATACTCTGTAAGGTTATGGAAAGAGTGCTGAACAGCAAGTTGCTCTCATACCTAGAAGACAACGATCTCCTCAGTGACCGTCAACATGGCTTTCGCCGAGGACGCTCAACTGGGGATCTTCTAGTCTATGTCACGCATTGCTGGGGCGAGGCCCTCGAGATGCACGGCGAAGCACTTGCCGTGTCACTTGACATCTCGAAGGCTTTTGACAGGGTCTGGCACGCAAGTCTGCTGCGCAAGCTTCCTGCGTACGGTGTCCCCGCTGACTTTTGCAGTTGGATAGCCGACTTCCTGACTGAACGATCGATCAGAGTTGTTGTCGATGGCTGCTCCTCTGACTCAGTGCCTATTGATGCCGGAGTTCCTCAGGGGTCTGTTCTTTCTGCGACGCTTTTCCTGCTGCACATCAATGACCTGTTAATACCAGGAATTGTTGGGTATGCAGACGACAGTACTGTTGTAGAGAGATACCTATCTAGCGCAAAAGCCAGCGGCGACGACGTGATGTTCATGAGAGAGGCCATGGTTGAGCGAATAAACCAGAGGCTAAACTACGTTTCCCAGTGGGGCGATAGTAACCTCGTAAATTTCAACGCCTCCAAAACACAAGCGTGTCTTTTCACGGCAAAAAGGAGTTCCTTCCACCTCACTCCTACTTTTCGAGGTATATCTGTACCTGTGACCGACAGCCTCGAGCTTCTTGGCATGGAGTTGTCTTCAGACCTTAACTTCGGCGCCAACATCGAATCCAAAGCTCAAATTGCAGCCAGAATGCTGGGCGTCCTAAATAAGGTCAAGCGATATTTCACGCCAGGACAGCTTTTAACACTCTATAAAGCTCAAGTCCGATCTTGCATGGAATATTGCTGCCACCTTTGGGATGGCTCAGCAAAATACCAACTTGCTGCACTGGACACGATTCAGCGCAGAGCTGAGAGGCTCATCGGGGCAACAAATTGGTGAAGAGCAAGCTTCACACCTTAGCTCATCGCCGCAAAGTTGCCTGTCTGGCGGTCTTCTACAGACTGTACTTTGAAGAGTGTGCTCAAGAGCTGCATCTGCTCATACCGCCATCTCCTTTTTTCCATCGGACATCCAGACGCACTGCAGGCTACCACCCTTTCTTGGTTGATATTCCCACCTGTCGTACCAAGCGCTTTTCAACATCCTTCATAACGCGCACAGCAAAGGAGTGGAATTCCCTCCCTGCGTCTGTATTTCCGAGAACTTATAACCCGTCTATTTTCAAGGCCAGGGTGAATAGGCACCTTCTGGGTTAGCTCGTTCCATCGTGGATTCTGTCATGGCCCCCGGGCTTGATTGGGATCAAGAGCAAATCCATCCTAAAATAAAAAAAAATAAAAAATAAAAAAAACTTATTTTTATAAAGATAAACTGTTTATTTACATCTTGTGAACCACGATATGGCAAAATGTTATTCTTTGAATAATTCTGTGATCTCGATTCCTTCAAAGAGCTGAAAACATCACGATTAACTAATTACACCCGATTTTTGTTCGATAAAAGTGTTTTATTTCAGTAAATAAATACGGAGCTAGTAGTAGTACAAAGGTATTAGATGATATAAGTAATTCTGTGAATACGACTTCTGAAAATAAGTTGAAACGTCATGGTTATAAGAAAAAACCATTAAGATAAGTGAGTTCCGTGATTATTCATTAGTCAACCACGCAAAAGTGTAAATACTAAATAGTAGTGTGTAAGTGGACAAACATATTTCGTAGCTGAGAAAATATTAAACTTTTTCTGTCTGATATGTCCGAAACAACGCGTCGGACCGTTTTAAATCATAACGATTCTGGGTAACCGTTGAATAAATCATTCGAATAGCAGAAAATATAATTTAATCGTGGTTCAGCATTGTTTATGGCCCCATGGGACGTTGGTATCTAAAGAACATCCTTTTGTGATACCTATGTTGAAATAATAAAACTCTTTTCACCATAAATTGGTTAGGGGTCTGTTGGCTAAGCAGAATATAATGGTGTTGTTTCGTTACAAACTTGGAATATATACTAAAATAAAGTCAAAGATACTTTAACAGAATATAAAGTTACGGATTCTTTCATTTGCCGCGAAAATTATTTTGCGTGAAACAAATCTATTAAATAAATATTTATGGGGTTATTGATCATTATCAATATTTCTGCAATCTTGCCCATCGGCAAAAAATGGTCGATAAAATAATGATATTCCTATTTTTAAGAAATAAACATTAAAATATTTTTATTAAACATTCCAATGAGTACGGATACATGGCGGCTCCACAAGACATGCGGGTATTGCTACGTGTGTTATTTTGTGAGTCATAGAGTCATAGAATGTTTGTTTTTTTATGAATGCAAATGTCGTTTCGTTTCCAATTTCAGTATACTAGGTCTATGCAGTCGCTTAGCATAAAGCTTCGCTAGCATCATATATTGGAACGGAACGTTATACTAAAAAAATGAATAATGTTTAGTAAAATATAAAATTCCAAAAAAATTAAAACTTAAAAAAAGCCAATATTTTTTGGTCATAACTTTTTGCGAATTTCAAAATTTGGGTCAAAATCTAATCCTAAACCAGTTGATTCGATTCCAAACAAACATCATTAAAATCGGTTAAGAACTCGGGAAGTTATGGTGTAACAGACATCGCGAATTTCAAAATTTGGGTCACAATCTAATCCTAAACCAGTTGATTCGATTCCACACAAAAATATTAAAACCAGTTAAGAACTCGGGAAGTTATGTAGTAACAGACATCGCGTCATTGAAGCTCATCCATGGGAAAATCTTACTTAGCTGTAAATACAAATGCGTTAATCGTGGCTTTGTAATCGGGGTCTTCTCACAACCAAAATATATATAAAAATATTGTATTTGAGCCACTTCATATGCGTATAACTTTGCTAAGATATACAGTTATATACATATATACAGTACACTATCTAGCTATTCCATTGAATTTATAAATCAAAATGAAAATGGTTTTAGTCGATGCAAACATTTTCAATAAGTACATTTATTTATTAAACGTCATACGATGCCGAGGTTTCTTAGGTCCCATATCGAAAGAATTTGTATCGTGAAAGACAAAAATATTATTGGAGCGGAGCGAACGAAGTGAGCGAAGCTCCCATGGATCAGCTTCAATGACGAAATGTCTGTTACGCCATAACTTCCAGAGTTCTCAACCGATTTCAATATTTTTTGTGTGGAATCGAATCAACAGGTTTAGGACCAGATTGTGACGGAGCCCAAAAAATGAAATTCAAAAAAAATTCCCATCAAAACAAAAAAATTTTTTTTTTAGGTTTTACGCTCCGCTCCAATATATGGTGCTAGCGTAGATTTATGCTTAGCGACTGCATCGCCAAGTAATATAAGCTACCTAGCCTCTTATCCATCTCGGCGAATTTATAAGTCTTTTTTTTCTGTCTTGCCAAAATGCTTTTGAATTATGACATTAGTCAATTTGATCACCGTTATAAGTATTCCTTTTATAAGACTAACCGGTCACTAGCTAACCACTTATTGGGCCAGTCAGGTGGGTTATAAACTGTTTTCTTACAGTATTTCAATCACAATAATAAACTTATTTGTGATGCATGATGAAGAATCTAATGATTTGACTTTATATAACATCTGATTGAAAAATTAAACAATTTAATCGTGGTTCAGTTTTGTTTAAATCTCCCTTAAGACGATGAAATAATAAAACTCTTTTTAATAATAAATTAGACAGGGTTCTTTGTCCAGACAGGGAAGTAATGGTGTATCGTTTCAATGCTATCAATCAATATGCGTGACTTGAATCAACTTTGGTTTTAAATGTATTTTCATACAGAATACCGCCGTAAGCTCTTTACTCTGATGTAACAATCCGTGATTAAAATTACAAGAACAAATTTAGAACAAAAAATCATATTTTTACCTATTTACTGAAATCGTGACTTATTCACATTAAGGCGAAAAGCGTAACGTTATGTTATATAAATGTTCTCTAAACCTGGTGTTTTATGAGTTACTAAAGGTAGTCCCAGGTTTCAAAGAAATCTGTATAAAAAAATCCACTGTTCAGCTTTTTGCATTTGTATATGTTTGTATAATTTGTGATAAGCAATCATATTATATAGCAGTTTCCGATTAAAACAAAAACTCCTACTCAAAATATTTGAAAGCTATTAACGTAGCAAAAGTTTTAACAGCGCCTTATATTTAATTTTTGTGAGAAGAGATAAAGACAAAAATATTTTATTGCCTGAACTGTCATCATTAAAATTATAGTAGCTCAGCATATTTCGTCAGAGGTCCTTACATGCAAATCAAAACATTTCAATAAATTGATAAAAAAATTACAAATTACAACATTCATTCATATTATAGTCCATAATAAATAAGAATTAAATATAATATCAAATTACGTTAATAATAATATCAAAATAACTTATAATATTTTGAAAGTATAATATTTGATAACAAGACAAAAAGATAAATATTTCAAATCTCGAACCCTCTTCTTATCCCAGTTAAAACGTTGAGTGTCTAAGTACATTAAAGTTGCTATTTAATATCGTTTTAATCGATGCTACTCGTGATGCAGTGCTTAATAATTCCCGCGCAACTTTCTATACCACAGAGATTAGATAAGTTGGCCTATTCGCGTAGTTTGCGGCCGTTATTACCCGGTGATTACATAAATTAATTACATTAAAACCCCTCGAAGTTGCCACTACAAGCTAAGCGAATACCGCTTAAATATTTAATTAAGTATTGACGTTTAACCTGCTTATTATACAAGTAGGAACTAGCACATAGAGGCTTTTGAGAAAATTAGTAAACTAAACAAGAGGAAATACTTTTGAACAAATCGATAGAAATTTTAAAAAGATATTTTTTTTATAAACTAGCGGCCCGTCCCGGCTTCGCACGGGTGGACAAAATTCTTTAAATTTTTTCTAGCATTTAATATAGCCTATGACCACAACTATGACACTCAGCAATAATGTGCCTTTCTATTGGTGAAAGAATTTTTAAAATCTGTTAAGTAGATCCCGAGATTACCCCTTACAATTTAACAAATATACAAACACACATACTTTACTTCTTTATAATATTAGTATAGATGACAGAAAGAATGATTTATTTATTTTGACAATGAACACACTTTTTTAAATGGAATGATCTACAAATAAGTACAAAAATGGTACAAAATTGCTTAATTCTACGTGCTCTACTGGAAGATTTGACGGAGTAATTAACACAATAAACGCTTGTATATCCGAAATTTATGTAAATTTCATAAAAAAATAGCGCTTGCACTTAATATTATCGATTTCATCTACACCAACAATCGCTTTTGTTATATTATCACGGTTGTTCCCAAATCCCAACTCATGTAAATTGGACAAATGTTAGCCAAAATATTGAGATATATGACAAAATGTTGTTCGCATTCACTATAACTTTCGCGCAAGTGCAAGTGCAAGCAATAAATTGATAAAGTTTAACCGGATGAACGGTACAGCGCATAAAATACTAACAAACACACATTCATTTATACATTAGACTTCTACTTTGTGATTATAATTCCAAAATAATATCACAAATAATATGGGAAAGACTTAAATATAATCATGGTGGTGGTGGTGGTCACGAATCCACGTAAAAATAGTAGGATAGTAATGATTAGGTAATTTCATTACAAGCTTCGATAGCAAGTTTTTGGATTGTCTGGTTCGGTTTGCCGGAGGACGCGAATTTGAATTCTGCCCGAGGTGATGGCGATATTTAATTATTTTTTACCCAATTGCTTATTTCATATTGATTTAGTTTATTTGCATATCTATTTGTCAACATAATGTTTTGGAAAAAAAAACAAATTCTATTTACCTACCTACTATTTTATTATTATTTACTTTTAATAAAAACAAATGACCGTTGGGCGCAAGTAATAACAATCTTTTGACCGTCTTTTACTGACCTTTAACAAGATAAGTACCTATATAAAAGTTATAATACAAAGCCTATTTATATAAAGGTGCACAAAGGCGACTCAGTGTCTATGCCATGTTAATCATAGGTTGAAGCCTCAGAGGTTGAAGCAAAAATATAAACATGATACATTCAACGTGAAAGATAATAATTGTTATTTTTTATCAATATCATTTCATAATTTTTGATTGAAGACGGAGGACCATCCAGGTAATTGCCAGTTTTTATAAAAAAATGAAAAAACGGTGCAATGAGGCAGAAAATTACAAAAGGAGAAAAAGACGCATATTTTGGTTTAAATTGTTTAATCACTTCAATAGTGCAAGTTTGAATTTCTTGCCGCTCTATAATTGTTCTTAAATAACTGTTTATTCATAAATTTATCCTATGATGAACTGGTTTAAGCTGGCACTTTACTTACTACCTATCTTAAAATTAAGTACACATATAAGAAAATACCTTTCTTCGGATATAAATCCAGAATTATCCTTATCCCAGCGCGAAAGTGCTGCTACCAAAGTCTCCTCTGAATCCAATTCGAGAGTCTTATACCCAAGCAGATTGACAAATGCGTCGAAATCCAAAGGATTAGGTGCCTGTAAAAAAATAGTAATACTTTCGTTGAGGCGCAAACAGGCAACTACAGAGAGTGAAATAAAAATTATTAGTAACAAAATTGTGTTGTTATAATGCTATAATTAATAATAAAATAATATTGAATGTATCTGTGTGTATTTATCAAACAAATTCAAAATTAATGTCATCTTTTTATAATGGGAAGTGGAAAAGGAAGAATTGCAGCAAGCAATTTCTTATTTTTACGAATTACTAGATTTACTAAAAACGATTTGTATGGTTGTGAATGTGTGTATCTTTTTATTATTATTTTAGTTAAATCGATCATTCAAATCATCGTAATATGACTGTATATACATTATTGCCATGCCGCCTTATAATAATGGCCTACTTATTTTATTTTAATTATAAATATATCAATAGAAATTGGAAATACTGTTTCTAATTAAAAGATTGAATAAGTAAATTGATATAACATTAGAGGAACTTCTTTTTACTCGAAACCAAAATGCGTTAACTTTTATATTAATTCGGAATGTTTAGACCCTTTTCAGAGACCCTGTTCACGGTTCAAGGTTTTATTGCAATGTGTGGATGTGAAAGTGTATGAAGTGAATAAATCTTTATTCGAGTATTCCTCGGCGTGTATCTTACTGTTGAATGGTATCTTCAGTTTCATTAAGATTTTCTTAAATAAAAAAAAAAACAATATATACTATAGAGCATCAAATATTAAAGATTACAACATAATACTAGAGTATCACAATTAAAGTTCCATTGGATAAATTTCATATTGCTTCTGAAAATAAACATATATTTGTTGTTTTATGATATCGAATCTTTCTTATAACTTCCCCAAATTCGTGGATTTTACTCCTTTGTATTAATCAAATTGTTTGGGTCAACTTTAAAAGAAGATATTTTCAAAAATCTCATATAAAAGGTTAGTTAAGAAAAGGAACATTCTTCTGTTATTATTATACTCTATACATTTTTATAAATAATCGTAATCATATAATTGATAAATTATAATATAGGACTTGTGGGAATTAATTTTATTAATGTGTATGAGAATCTCGGCATTGTAATATTTATTTTTTATAATGAATGAACAGTTGTACAAAGTTATTCAAAAATTAGAATATCACAAATTTATAGTAATAGACTTAAAATATTTGGAAATAGTTGAGCTCAATAGATAAAGAAAAAAAAATAATCGCACAGAATAAAAACGGATGAACAAAAAAGTGAAAATTATAATTTAGCCCACAAAGCTCAAATAGAAATTATAAGAAAGATGACATTTTTTTTACACTATGATAATAATGACAAGGTCTTAATATGTAAGCATCATTCACCTATCTGCAGACCTTGGAAGACCCTATTATTGAAACTGTCAGTGATAAGGGTTGCTAGTATCACAGGTGGAAAAATATGAAAAATCGGTGACAAAACCCACTTACCATCGCACTACAGAAACAAAAACCAATATTCGGTATTAAGAAAAAGGCAAATATTACTACAATATGAAATCGCTAAGGTAAATTAAACGTCGACGATCTTCATCGATTGGATGGAGGACTGAAATAAGATCTTTCTCCTCCTAAGATTTTCCAGTTAGATTTCCCCTAGCTATCTACAAAAAAAATAAGCACTTAACATGACGCTATCTGCTTTTCATTAATTTGGCTAAAGGCACGCGCCATCTAATAAATGTATCACGAACAGGAGCTAATATTTCAACAAAAATATAAAACTTTTAACGAAGCAATGTAAATCCATTAAGGTTAATCGCTCGAACCTTCCTCCGGAGTAATATTTGCAGGCGTATCAATAATTTCTCGTAGAAAAACACGAAACAATTGAGAACAATATTTACTTCGACATCGTCCTTGTGAAAACGGCCGCTTGAAAAGGGTTAATTGCCTAATCATTAAATGCCTTTTCGTGTGGTAGCCGCCAAGGCGAATTTAAATATATATGTTACGGCAAAGTCACCTATAAAACACAATTTTTATCACTGTATATAAAATATATAAATATGCAAAATATGAATATATATATAATATTTTTTTAATATTAATTTTATATATATATAAAAATATTAATAGGAAAATACTGGAAAAAATCGACTGGGCTCACAAGTGAGAATTCACTTTTATTGTTACAAAGCGCGTTAATGCATTACCTCTGAGATAGTTTTTTTTGGGTAACGCAGAATAAAAAACAACTAATACCTTAGATACATAAAAGCTAGGAAAAAAAATACTCAAACTCAAGACATACTACTTTTTTATACAAAAACCCAGATGTAAGACTCCATTGCTGTTTTTATTATAGTAATAATATTCCTTATTTCTTACATTACACCAAATAGTATCTGTGTTATAGTTGCTAGTGTTACGAAAAGACATACCATATATAATAGAAAGATATTTAATATTTTTAGTAATATGTATATAAATACCAATGTCGCTGGCCTGCCCAACCAAATCTGCCAAATCTTCCGGGATTCGAACCCATGACGGTCGGAGCGAAAGGCGGATCGCTACCGTTGCTAAAACTATCCTAATATATAATACATTTTTGAAAATTACTTTTCTTCCGTTTAAAGATATAAATCTGTCACACGATAACGTCTCAGTGTAAGTATTAATGGCCGTAGCCCAGAATAACTTTATTTTTGTTTTTATATAAGTCTAATTATATTTGTAATTAGACACCTAATAATATCTTTTGAGAATAAACTTTTTAAATAAAACCTTTAAATTGTTTTCCGTTGTGACTTAATGGTGAAAAAATGACATTTATTTAAATATACATCTTCTGATATTTACTAGTACTAACGCTATGGATGTATTACCCCATAAGTTAAGTTGCTAAGTGGAAAGTGGAAGAGAAACGGAATCTAACTGAAATGGATACACTTTTAAGAAAATATTCTTTTTATTAAAATTCTTTTGTTATTAAACTAAGAAGCGTAACTTCAACCGATAGTGTTTATTTGAATTTCTATTTATATTGTAGATTTTATGGTTTATTATGAATTTGCTAAAAACCTTAATTAACCCAAGTGGTAGCTACATCCTGATAGTATAACTTAACACGTTCACGCGTAAAAAAAAACAGGGACTTTCAGCTGGTGCGGTGGCAGTCCAAAAATGGCTCCACTTGACTTTCTTATTGTGCGTAGCAGGCCCTATTTGTCATACTCGTAAAATTGTCCAAAAAACCTGTTCCGCACCAGCGAGATAGACTTGTATTTTCCGTGCGCACAGTGATTTGGCACAGCATCAGGCCGATTGTGGGTGAACGGCAGTGAACGTGTTAAGGAGAAATCGAGTATTTTAATAAATATATTTTTTATTAATATTACCTCAGATAACATACTCCTTACAGCCTGCTCGTCAACTTTTTCACCTAGGCTCACTAGCGTGCCTCGTAGGTCATTGTGGTCAATACACCCATCACCGTCCAAATCAAACAATAGAAATGCCTGAAACATTCTAGTTATTAACAAATAGTAAAAATTGGTAAGACTTTAATGCTAAAATTAATGTTAAAAATAATGATACTCAATGTTAGCAACACTTTTTTTCGTGTAGTGACAGTGTGGTGCGGTTTGGTTTTTTGTGAGTGAATTTATAAGCTGATTCCCCAGAAAAAATTGAAAATAAATAGTTTACGCTTTCAAAAATAAGCGACAATATTAAACGTACGATTTATAATTTGTATAAAGTTCACTCGAACACGTTTTATTAAAAAAAGAAATTATTGGAGGACCGTGTGAAGTGAATTGATCAATACCTTGTTCTTGAAACTCGTCCTAAAATAATAGAAAATAAAATTTTATTTCAATTAAAAGATATAAAATGTTTATAAATATTTTTTTTATCAAGAACTATTGATTCAAAACATCCTTTCTAGAAATTTATAGGATACGCAATTAAACTGAATAAAAAAAATTTTTTCAGATCGCATTATTTTTGCTCTTATGCTATGTTATATTAAATTACTACATCAATATCCTTTTATAACAAAAGCTGGTTTGTCTCATGGGTGTAATTATTTCAAAGCGGTGTACTTTCCGTTAAAAATATTACAAAGGGTTGTTTTACTGGTCGCTTCCATTAAAATTTAACAATAAAATAGGAGTATATCGAATTATCCATAGAACAGAGTTCGATGCTATCATGTGATCATGACTAGTTTTTTAGCAAAATGAGACCTTATCTCATTAAATTAAATAAAAAAAATCGACTTATCCATAGAACAGAGTTCGATGTGATCATGACGCAAAAACTAGTTTTTTTAGCTAAATGAGATAAGGGTTTCATTTAGCTAAAAAACTTGTCTAGATCACATGATCACATCGAACTCTGTTCTCGATGTGGTTTCTCTAATCATATCTTCCTATTTCAATAATTCGATAAAGTTTGCGTATGCGTAACTGTATTAAATTTACAAATATTTGCATAGCATGTAACATCCTCTTAGGAGGTAATCGCACGCCAATATAAGTTCCGTACTTGTAAAATGTTGAGAATATTTCACATACCTCTTTTAACTCAAATAACTTCGATTCGTCGAGCTCAGCTAAAACATTAGCGGGAATAGACAGCGCTTCTCTCGCTTTTGAAGCGGATCGGGACCTCGCCGGCTGTGGGATCGCTATTTCAGAAGCAGTATCAGAAATTATTGAGCTTCTGCGGAAAATAAAAGAGTCCATTAGGTCTTCGGAATGTGCCCTCACGGTAAGGTAATTTGTAAATATTTGATATTGTCCGAGTTCCTTTCAAAATATATTGCGTTGATGCAGGATATTCCCCAAGTCACTGTCACGTATTGCCTTTCTTGTTTTTGGTGATATGACAAGGGATGGCTATTTACCCTCTCAGATTACTTTACTGAGACTGTGTATGACAAATCACGTTAAACTAAGGAAGTGATAAAAATCACGGATATTCAATCTAAACAATGCGAGACTGATTTCGGTTTTTTTGTTATTCTTTCAAACCTTTTCTAAACTTGTGACGTTGTTACGAGTTCCGAAAACAAAATAGGGTACTTTTCACCTGCTGCATTGTTGTATGTTTCGCTATCAAAAAAATCTGATCTGTTTTTATAAGGCTCACCATTAGAAATGCTAATTTTAGCAACAAACATTCCATTTCGTATTCGCAAAATCTTCTTTCACGTCATTTCAAAACTTCGTGCTTATGGATTTAAGAGCTCATTGAAAAACAATTAAATTACTATGCTTACTATGCTTATACTTTGGTAATACTAAATTGTTCAATTTAAATACTGTGAATATGTATGATACGACGTATACGATAACCACAATGATACAGCATTGATGTGGATGTTGTAAAATTAATTAACTTTTTTGTCGTTCGTCTACGTGAATCATTTTTATTTACTAAATTCTATCGGACTTTCAGCTATTTATGCATAATATTACAAATGATATTGACTATCTGAAATATTTACTTAAAAAAACATGTAAATAGATACTCTTAAAGTAATGTATTTGAAAAATAAAAATCATCTTTCAAACAAATATTAGATGCCTAATAAGAGTCAAATATACAAAAGACAACAAATACGGTCACAATTTTTAAAGTCGATTTTAAGATTCGAAAAATATCAGCAGCATTTTGTAAGTTGTTTAATGAATATTCAAAACAAGGTGACAAAATGACAAGCTATAAAAAATCAAATGAAGTGATTTTTTTAAGAAAGTTATTTCTTGTCGAGCAAAAAAATGTTATTAATTTTTATATCGAAATGTAATACTAAAAATACTTACTCTCCTACAGGAATAGATTGGAGAAGATTTTCCTTGAACTTTTTTATATCATCATCTGGCTTACTTTGACGACGGTTTCCTTTTTTAGTCTAAAATGAGGAGATAAAAATATACCATATTGTAATCGAATATTCTAAAAATGTATAAAATTTTTGTAAGGATTTGTCACGAGTCAATATTGATAATAACTGGATAATCGAAAAAAAAATATTCTGCTATATTTCTAAAATTGTTTCTACTGTACAAAGCTTTACGTATGAAAGGAAATCCACAAGGAAAACTTCCATTATAATAAAATAAGATATCTGAGACTTACTTTCTGTTTCTCCGTGTCATTATTAATTTGCTCAGCCATATCTCCGACTCTAGCAAGTTCTTCAATATTTACGCCTCCTGAAGTACTTTCACATATGCCGGTTTTCCCACGACTGAGCAAAGTGGTGTACAAATTATTATAAATACATTTAAACATATATTTAAAATGTATTGCAGGCGGAAGATTAAATTGCATTTAACGTGAGTTAATTATTTATTTCACTCGAGTGCACACAGATTTCGAGATTAGCCGAGATGTTTGGGTAATTAATCTTTGGGTCGAAACACTTCTGAGATTTCCAGGTCAGCGGATTGTTTGTGTTCGGTTTACATGTTTCCAGCCGCTTAGAAATGAAAGGGCGATTGTTGGCCATTTGTTTTTCAAATTATGCCCTTCTTGTTTAATCAAAAGATACGCAATAGTTAAGAATGTTTCATATTCACGATAATTTGATAGGCAACAATGCGCCAATTGGCATCACATATGATTCATAAAATTTATCAAAATTAACAACACTAAGAAAAAGAGTGAAACGTAAGCAATTAGTAAATAAAACTATTAAGTCAAAAGTATTATGATTGATATATTTTTTTGCATTTTTCAATGCCATCTTATATGATAAAATATTTTAATCGAAAAATCTTGGAAAAAATTATCTCAGCTCACAAGTAAATTCTCAGGCGGGAAACTAACCTGCAACCTTTCAATGTCCGGTGCACTGTTCTCCCAATCGTGACAATTAACTTGTGAGCTGAGTCGATTTTTAAATAATTTTTCATAACAAGCATATTCTATGTAAATGAAACTATCAGTAACGCAGTACGGGTATTTCAATGAATAATTTGTGAGAGATGACAGCATTTTTATTGCTTTATTCGTAAAACTCAATAGTTCTAGGATATACTGTTGTTAATTAGTGTAGATCTTAACCAGTTAAGTACACAGGGGTACTTCAGTACAGATATTGCAAGCATTTAAACGGCTGTAGTTTCAAGTTATCGCTAAGTGAAATTAGTTCGCTGTCGTACCACTTAATGAAGCAACGAATTGCTATTACAACGTTTCCAACAGTGGCCGAAGAATTTAAAGGCGACAAGTGAACTGCGCTTTAGTTGTAAATACTCAAACTTATTGCATGTAAGAACTGCTTCTCCTTTAGTTTTGTAAACATAAATATACAAAATACACTAAAAGAAATTTTCAGTGTAATTACGAACTTTATTTTTTTCATAGTAACGTAAATCGTCACCATAAAGTATTGACACTATATGGTTATACATAACTTGTACTAAAATGAACTTCCTACAATGAAGCATGCTCATATTTCTACCATAGTTGCGTCAGTGGACACGAAGTGAGAAGCATTATTGGAAAGCGAAACAAAATGCCAAGCTAGAAAATTCCTTTATTTGCCAACATTTTATTATTCGCTTAAATCTAATTCGCGTAATATACAATATAGATTTATCAGGAAATCTTTATAAAAAAACAATAAGGTACGCAAAATGTATGGAACGAATTTCCATACATTTTGCGTACCATTTTGTTGATTTTTGTTGATTGACACATTGATAAAATTATTATAGTTAGGATTTGAACCTGCACTTTCTGCGGGTCAGACGCCTTCACTCCTCGACCGCTGACGCTGTAACCGACACTGCACAATTAAATCGAGACCAAAAAAAATTTTGATTTTTGTCTTGATAAAGTAAATCGTCTTTGTACAATAAAATTGTTTACCAGACAATGAACAATTTCGTAACCCTTTTGACATGTTTATCCGGTGACCGGCTGTCAGCAGATTCGACACAAGCGCGTTCATGCGGTGTACGGTACGAATCACTTGAAATGGTTCTTTTGAAGATTGGTGACACGATAAATAAGTTTATTCTACTTTCTTGTATATTAAATGCGATATCATAAAGCAGGCTAGCTATATTAACTCTCAATATACACGCAACATGTAAAAAATTGTTTTTGAACAACAATTACATATGGTATTAATATTTGTTCCCCTTGTGCATGGGGACTCGAAATATTTCATAAATAACCCATACTAAACAAAATGTTTATCTGTAATTTTTCAGTAATAGACTAAGTTATATAAAATTAAATAGAATACAAAGAAAAAACTGTTAATAAATCATAAACAAATTGAAATGTTGTTGACGACCGTTTGATGTAAACTGCCTTTCTCTTCAACGGTCCTTGGTTCGATTCTCGGAAGGGGCAGATGTTTGTGTGCTGATTACGAGCATTTGTGTTAATTGGGTATATATTTATGAATATCTATGAATGTATATCCGTTACCCTAGTGTCCATAACACAAGCCTTACAGTGCTTACTTTGGGCTAGGCTAATTGGTGTGAATGTAAGTAATATTGTATTATTCTTCTGTTTTAATTGAACTTCAGGGTCCTATTTCTATAAATTTCTGTTGGATTTTTCTTTTAATTATGTTTGTTTGTTATGTAGGACTTATCTAGGAATTTCTACGAAGAAAAATAACAAGCGACGTTAAGGGGTGCTGAGCATATTATTTCTTTTTTTCCATATTGTTTACATTGGGCTTCTTGTTCTTGTTACTTGAAATGATAAAACTTTTGTTTGAAAATCCTGGAAAAAACTTATAACAACATAAAAAATAATGAATGTTTACCATTAATTACAACATAGGAAAATACTGGAGTTTTGGATTTGTTTTCATGATTGTTTTACATTAAATAATGTGCAGATTTATCTTGTTACAACATAATCATTTAACATCATTATTGAAAGATTTATTTTCATCACTTACCCCTTCTTTTAGGGTTTGGGATAAAAATGTTTACTCATTTTTATCCCAAAAAAGCTAATAAATTAATGTGATGTTGTCAAGTTTAATGTCAGTATTTTTATAAAGTGTTGTACATCAGTAAAAAAAGGAAATTTATGAGGCTCTCCAAAAAGGCATAATGTTAATGTAGTTTGTTATAAATAATAAATCACAGAAATAAGTAAAAATCTGAGCTGACAAGCTTACGTGGTGTAAAAAATTATTTCTGAACAATAATTTATATACATTGTATGTATGTCTATAAATACAAATTCAGAAATAGGTGCGAATAAAATAAAATACATATAGATACGATTTGACAGTGTACTTACTACTATGCTGTGTGTTTAAAATGAAAAAAAAACAATATTTTTCTAATTAACATCTCAAAAGATATTATATCTATCTAAATGATATTTGTCTCAAAAACTATTGTGCCTAAGCCCTCAAATATTCACGTTTTTGAAGAGGTAAGTTACTAACTTATTCAACAAGATTTTTGACACAACGTACTAAGACTAATTATATGAAAGTTTCTGTATTTACATGTTTAAGTAGCAAAACAATTAAAACTGCAATTTGGACTATTCAAGGTGAATGTAGAAGTCATCAGGATTTCAATGTAAGTGAATGCAAGCAATGCGCCTTTTTCTTGATAAAACGCTTTTTTTTTGCTCACACTTGATTCTTAGCTGAGAATTGAAAATGCGATATCTAAAATTACATTACAATAATTATTAAATACATTATTAAAAAGAAGTTGTTTGTAAGCTCAGAATTAATTTCTTAAAATTAAAACTGAAAATATTCATAGATAAATGAAAAATAAAACTGGGAATCAGTCCCACCTCTTACAAAATAACTCCTTGATATTAACGTGTATGTAAATTAACTCAGAACCAGAGCTTTAATTTTTTAGTTCAGTTATACCGATGTTTAATGATGATTAATAACTCTCAGGTAAACTTTCTTGAATATTTTATTTTTTTGTTGGCAACTTTATCGTACATGATTATCGATGGTGACAATAGATTGCTAGTGATTGATGTAAGTTAACAATGGAAATACTTATGAAATAGATGTGAAATCGTTAGTTTATTTTTATTAGAAAAACGTAATAGATTAATAAATATCATAATACATTCGTCGTTCAGCGTGTTGCGTTTATTGTGAGTAAAAAAATATATTATATTATGCGTATTTTTTTTCTTCTTTTTACAGTATTTAAATACACAATAGAATAGTAAAACAGTTGACACGCGTATAGTTGATTTTTACAGATAATACGCAATGAAATTTGCTAGTAGATTAAGTTGTGTAATAATTGCTGTGACCCACTTTTTAATTTACCACAGTTTTGGTTATAATTTTCAAGAATATATACATTCACACCAATTAGCCTAGCCCAAAGTAAGCACTGTAAGGCTTGTATTATTGATGCTAGGGTAACGGATAAACATACATATATAATACATAGATATGTAATATTCATATAAATATATATAACAATCCAGGTACTAATGCTCGTATTCATAATATGTACATGTACATACATAGACACATAAAATCACGCCGCAAGGGTAGGCAGAGATCACAAATTTCCATCCTGACATATATCTCTCATAAGCCTTTCCATACTAGCTCGTCAGTTAACGGTACCTTTGACCTGGTCATACAGTAGTTAATAAAAACATGGAAGGAATAATTTGTTGGAACTTTATTTTCAGTAATGAGAAACATAAAGCTAACTAAGATTAGACACTCTCTTAAACATGTTGTAAAATTAAACTACTGAGATTAATTTCTAAAATAAATTGCGGTTAACATGCTTATGAGTAGCTCCCTCTGACGTCATAGTTGACGTTAGTTACTCGACACTAATTAGGTTATAAAAGTAAATGATAGTGTTGCTTGACTAATTTACTCTAACTCTATGAATAACATCTTTATTTTATTTTATGTTGTTCAAGCATTTAACTGTTAGATTTTTATATTTTACGATATTCTTTTTAGAAAAAAATCTAGTTATAAAAACTCGCAACCTCTTTTTAATTTTAGCTTCCTTGTCACAGCAGTTGATCTTTTCCAAGTGCTTTTTTTTCGATAGGTCAAATAGAAGAGCACTCTCCCGGATAGCAGGAGGTTGTGCGTTGAGTCCCGACTACCTCCTGATACAAAATATTTCTTAGTAAAATTTCTTTAGTCATATTAAGTATAACAAAACCATCTACAATAAATTTCACACAGTTTGACTTAATGTGTAACGGTACAGGTACAACAATTTGTACGAAATGATATCCAGTTTCTAAAAATAACTTCAATGGTCGACGATTACGATAGTGCCTTGGTCAGCGCGTACGACCCATGATTGGTCGAGTCAGTTTTTTTTGGCAAGAGCCAGTTTCGAAAAAGTGTCGAAATAAATTACTATCTGAAGTTTCTACGTATTTCAGAAGGTCCGTTCAGTGGTTCGTCCCAACTACAGCTGTGTCTAAATATATTATCAGCAAACCGAACTGGGCATACGTAATAAATTAAAGCCCATTCTTCATGCGGTATTTTATCCATAAAAATAAAATATGGATTAAATATGAGAGATTTTTATGCTGATTGTGTCCTATTTCATATCAGCATTGGGACATTTCACAACGTGTTTCATCCTGGAGTTGTGTTGATAGATTGAACTGAAAGTAATAACAGTTTCGGTTTAAAATACGAGGCAGTATTTATATCCAAAACGGTCTATATGGTTAGAAAGACCATTAGGAGAAAGGATCACAATCAACCCTGCGGGCGATTACGCATGAAATCCTGCACCCTGTTTAAGCCTCTAAAATTGCCATTGTTACAATATTTATATTGTAGAATCTCAAATTAACAATATATATTAAATACAAACCGAGTATAACATATATGGCCTTTCAATCATTATTATTAAAATTAGAAGTTGTATATAAATACTTACCAGATATACACACATACTGATATTCCCGATATTTTAAATTTTTTTTTCATTGAAAAATCAACTTAATGATGTCGAGAGTTTTCTTTCGTCAAACACCTGAGACAAATTATCTTTTCCAAGAAAACAAATGTTTAAAATTCTTTAACAGCAGAGTTTTCTATAAAACTCTACGTTTTTGTTTTTTTTTGTTAAAGAATTTCTCGTTTGCTCAAATCTTAGAATAAAATAATTAAGGTGAATTAACTAGTGGTCTATTTTGAGTTTAAGCAAAATATTTTTATCACTAAAAATTATTGGAGGTACTGCTCATAAACAATGCAAGCAAAAGCGATAGCAATAGTATCAATAGTGAGAATGGTATGAATAAATTGTTATATAAACTCACACTACACATCCTTAGTTTAAAAACACTTTCTTTCTTACTCACGAATAAGGTCTATGAGTGAAACATTTTAAAACTGGTGCATTTTGACACATTTGATTGATTCAAAGTGGCGTCTTTACATGCACTTTCCGACTATGAAAAATTCACATCAAATATTCAACATCTTTCAAAGAGCGTCGAAGAATAAGCGAGTTTTATGCAAAGGCGGAGAGCGGCTTTAAAGCGAAAAACCATTTTGTGCTAAAACACAAAAGGTTTTTGGTAATAAATAGTTCAGCTCTAGCGAGTCTCTAGGATATAAATGCATTTATTTTATATAATGTGAATATAAGATTTAAAAGAGTATTAACGAAGCCACAACTGTCATACAAATAAATTTGTTGTTTTAAAAGAAACGAATAATTTAGAATATGGCTGAATGTTCAATAAAGGATTTAAACGTGAAAAGGGTTAAAAAGGTAATTTGTTCTTAAACAACTCTATG
Organism: Calamotropha paludella; assembly: GCA_927399485.1. NCBI lineage: Eukaryota > Metazoa > Arthropoda > Insecta > Lepidoptera > Crambidae > Calamotropha > Calamotropha paludella. The sequence continues at coordinate 10,090,121 of OV656815.1, read as the reverse complement.
ACCATCCATTTGCCAGGTGTGACAGTGTTACATGTATAAATATTGAAATATTGGTAAATAAATTGGCTAAGAAATATTTGAGAAATTATTATTTATGATATTAAAAGTGTATTAAATACTATTATTTTGAGATATGCAAAAACATTTATTAAAACCAACGGCTACAAATAAAATACTTCATCATCTAAAACATCCTAAGTGTTACCTATGAGGGTGGCATTTTCTAAGGAAAAACCCTTGATACTACGAAAGAAAAAAAAGCTTTCTAAGTGCAACGTGACAACTTCCATAATAATTCATGTGGATGTGGGTTTTCGTCTTAACACCAATATTCGTAATTAACTGACAATAGTTAAACTGTAGAATATTGTGCAAGAATCTAGTCACAAATGTCGCAATATTCGTTTAATAGAAACTATTTCTAACATTGTCGCCGTGTCATTTGCCGTAATTGTACAGTACAAGTAACAACCGCTCGAAGGCCTTCCGCTATGCTATACTCGCTGTCGTTGTTAACTGGCCAATTAAGCGAGAGCCGCGAAATCTGTAGTGAAATCTATTTAGTACCCTAATTTGCTTCGACCTCATCGGGGTGGGAGGTCTCCCTTAACTGGCTCTCTAATATTCCGTTTCGGGACGAAACCGTTTCCCTACTTATTATCGTTAACAAAAGGGTTGTACTCGATTTACATTTCATCGTTGTACTCGACTATTGTGTCGATGTTTAGCCTTGTTTCTTTCCGGGATGTATCTACTGATATTAATAAATCAACCATTCATTACGCTATAATAGATCACATATACAAAAAGGCGCAACAATAAAACGTGCTCAAGCTTATATTCTCTAAACGTGCTTATTTCTTATGCCAGGCCTAACTCAATTACTAGTTATTGCTCAGAGTATATACAAGAAATTTATATGTTGTGAACGTGATGAATTACTTAACTCTGACTATGAATAGAAAAAATATGTTTATGATCAATTCGTGATCTAGAATACATGATTGTGTTTTGCTTCCAGACTATTGTCATATATGGCTTTTACGCGTTAAGTGCTAGGTCATTATTTATTGTCTACCTAATTTTGGCAGATGCCATAGAAACGAATAACCTAAATCTCAAGCTTATTAATCAGGTAACTAAATAACTTTATAACTGAATATTAGGAATGTACTATAACCAACCGATCCAAAACGACGTAGAAAATATTTTTGAGACATCATAAAATTAATTTGACCAAGGGGAATAAAATTCGTTATAATATATTCATACGAAGGCAGTTACTTTTGAAAACTACTCTGATGTCATCGGTAAACATAATTAACATACTGAAATGATAAAGTAAACATCAAACGCAAAACTTAAATGTTTTACATCTATTAAGAACACTGAAAATTAAAAATTCCTCTACCTATTATGTATTTTGCAAATCAGTTAAATATTGAGAGCATTTGCAGGGAATATATCGTAGAATTTAATGCCGAAATTCCTATGTAGCACACTATAAATATCACTACACAGACTTTCTACTCCCTAAACTCTCTTCCTGATATATTCTAGTACTAGGTCATAAAGTTTATTTGAGACTAGCTCTACTGGCCTACCTCCAGAGACTGCTTGCTACTTGTAAAACCTACAGGTTATTGAAAATTATGAGGTACTTTGATTAACATATTATATTTTTAACACAATTACAAAACGAAATAATGAATTCTGGAAGCCATGAATAATATAGGTAAAGGACTCAGAACATAATACAGTAAAATTAGTCTTTTGATATAGAAACAGCACCTCCAGAGACCAATCTCATGAATGCTATTTCTCAGAAACAGCCTCTAGGTAATTTTAGCACTTTTAGGGTTTTATGCTTTTACAGTTCACAATAAGACTTTCATTCCTCTTCCAACTCTCAAATTTTACGACAAATTTCCAAACGAAAGCTGGAAAAGCAATCAATTACAGTTATTTTTGACTGGGCTGAGATTGCATTTTAGTAAGCTTTATCTTAATGAGATTTTTTCAGTAAAAATATTGTCATAGCATACGCTCTGTGCTTTAAGCTTACAGGTTAGCAAAGAATAGTGTATATTTAAACACTCTCGTAAGGGAGTCAAAACGACAGGATTCAATATAAATTATGCGCAAAAAACCCAAAATAAGTTGTTTTATTTAAATGTGTAATGTGCGCGGAAGTGTAAGAACTAAACATAGAACTACATATTTTCTATATATCCGTCTTTTAGTCGTATGTACATTATAAGAAAATATTGTGGCTATAGGTATTTTGGGATAAAACTCAATTAAACGTTGCTTGTGTAGAAACCTTTAGTCAATCCCTTGACTACTTTCAGGTTTTATGGACACAAACATACGAAAGCTGATTTTTTCTGTATCAAGTAAAGCAAGTTATATAAATATTTTAATTCTTTGGGCACTTAATTAATTTTGTTAAGTAAATTTTAGTGGAATATAATTTTCACAAAATATTTGCTATTGAGAAGTAAATGAAATCTTTTTTATATACGTAATTAATAATAAGTTACATTATTTATATTTTAATGTGTAAAAACTTTTTGAAAAGTAGGCTGATTTTAAATTAAGAGATTATAATAAAAGATTAAGTAAGTGAGGTTATGAACAACTTACATTAATCTAGGAATTAATTAATTAATTTAGGAATAATCACATATTTCTAAATGCACTTAGCTATAGTTTGTAGGAAATAACAAATAAATTAGCTCAACACACAAAATCACTCGACAGGAAGCAAGCAAAAGTAAGTGAGAGATTTTTCTCCAATATCTGTTAAAAAAATGTTTTGTTTCTATCTCTTCTGTAAAAAAAAGGATTTCTCATGGCATTACTGGCTTAAACAATGGTTAGAAAATAATGATAACGTAGCTTTTAATGTTAATTAATTTTTCCGTAGATTGCGGATGGATTAGACCTAATACTTTATCAGTATTTTTGAAGGAATGGGAGAAAATGCAAATCGTCTCTGTCTATAAGAAAAGGTCTAAGAAAACTATAAAAGTTACCCCCGATCTTGATCTCCTAACACTATTAGAAATTTATAAAAAAAAAAAATTACTCTGTGTCATATTTATCCAGTTTTAGCTTTCAATATATCTGACACATAGCAAGATCTTCTCAAAATAGCTCCACCATCTTTCGATTTCGCTATCAGGGACATGGTGGTGGTTAACTGGATGCCATCTATACTGATTTTAAATAAGCTTTTGACCGCTTGCATCAGCATTATCATTAATACGGTCTAACAGCTATTTATTAATGCAGATTTGCTGAGCTCATCATTATACTTATTTAACCGATCTCAGGCTGTAGTACTAGGTCGTTTTCATACAGAGTACATTTACATCCACCTGAAGTCCCACAAGCAAGGTCCTTTCTTGAATAACGCCTATATCTTTAACATTATTTAAAAAAAATATCTACTTCATACAGATGAGAAAAAATCTCCATGCAAATAGATTCGATACATTATTGCTATCTCTTACAAAAAGTTTTTTTTTATCTTTATATATATAATTCTTCTGTGAGTGTGTATGTCACTGAACTCCTCCTAAACGGCTGGACCGATTTGAATGATTTTTTTTGTGTGTGTTCAAGGGGATCTGAGAATGGTTTAGATTCACAAATCAGCCTGGCAGATGGCGCTGCAGACGGTATCTAGGTTATTTATCTATACTGCAAAAATAACAGGCAGGACAACGTCTGTCGGGTCCACTAGTATTACAATAAACATTAACAATCTATTTGAGCATAAAATCGATGTAACACCATCACTTTGGTCCAAAAAAGAATCCCATTTTATTAAATTCAACTTTGATTGAGAGGGTTGATGTTGTGAGTGATCTACACGTTCTTCTGGATACCAAATTGCTAATGTCTCAGCATACTGAGACAAAAGTAAATAGGGCATTTCGCAGATTGGGCTTTGTTATGCGGAGTTGTAATGTATTTAAGTCGGTAACAACAACTAAGGCCGTTTTTAAGCTTACGTGCAATCTCATCTAAAGTCTCCTAAATGAGACCTACATAGACAGAAGAGAGCGTATGCAGAAGAAAATGAGATATCTCAAGTACAAAATAAATATAAAACAGATACTGTTACATACTCTTAAAGTTGTCGAAAGTGCCGTGTAGTGCCGGCCTAGAATAGCACTACTCCCCTCTCATCCCGTGGGTGTCGTAAGAGCCGACTAAGGGAAACCTCACCTAAGGAGATGGGCAGCAGCATCTCTTTATGCGTACGGGTCATACTGCGATCGCCAACCCGCTTGCCAAGCGTGGCGATTATGGCAAAACCCCTCAAATGGATAGGCACAACAAGAAACGGCCCCTAGTCCCCGGCAACCAAACCATTCCTAGCTACGGTAGCGGCTACGGTAACGGTGCGGCAGGGGGTGCGAAGAATCTCCGGGTAGGTTGCCGCTACCAACACCGACGACTGGACCTGGCAACATATAACACGCGCACATTGAGGACCGACGCGAAAATTACAGAGTTGGAAGAAGTTATCGCCAAGTTACACTGGGACGTCATCGGGTTGTCTGAAGTCCGAAGAGAGGGAGAGGACATGATAATTCTGGACTCCGGTAACTTGCTGTACTTCCGGGAGGGCGACCAACTGTCCGTGGGTGGTGTCGGGTTTATCGTCCACAAGTCCCTCGTCAACAACGTGCTATCCATCGGTAGTGTTTCCAGCAGAGTGGCATACTTGGTACTCAGAATATCATCACGATATTCGTTGACGGTCATCCAAGTATACGCCCCAACCTCGAAACACGACGATGACGAAGTGGAGGCTATGTATGAGGAGATTTCTAGGGCCATACATAGTCACAAATCCTACTACACGGTTGTGATGGGGGACTTCAATGCAAAGTTGGGGAAGCGCTGCGGTGACGAGTTGAGAGTGGGGCAATTTGGATTTGGAGAACGGAACGATAGAGGCCAGATGCTGGCGGACTTTATGGAGAGGGAGAACCTCTAGATGATGAACTCCTTCTTCAGAAAGCCCGTAACTCGCAAATGGACCTGGATAAGTCCCGACGGCAAGGTCAAAAATGAGATTGATTTTATCATGTCAACGAGGAAGCAAATATTCAATGACGTCTCTGTGATCAACGCTGTTAAGACAGGGAGCGATCACCGACTGGTAAGAGGCACATTGAATATCAACGTGAAGCTTGAAAGATCGCGACTGATAAAATCTACGCTCCGACCAGTGCCGACCCAGATTCAAAACCCCGAATGCTTTCAGCTCGAGCTCCAGAACCGCTTCGAGACCCTTGATAACAGCATAGATGTGGACGATCTGAACGACCTGGTGGTGGATGCTGTCCGTACGGTAGGGTCAAAATACTTCAAAACCCACCGTCCCAAATTGAAGAAACTCTCCGCACATACACTCGAACTCATGGATAGGAGACATGAAATGAGACTGCAAGACTCAGCGGATGCCCTACGTTATAGACAGCTTAACAGACAGATCTCGAAGTCGCTGTCGAGCGACCTTCGCCAATTTAATACCGAGCGTATTAAAGAGGCCATAGAGCGGAACAAAGGCTCCAAAGTGTTCGCTAGAGATCTGTGTTCGATCAACTGACGAGGCTGAAAACTGAGAAGGGCAGTATCATCTCATCGACTCCTGAAATCTTGAGAGAGATTGAGAGTTTCTATAAGCAGCTGTATTCCAGTATCACACCAGGCCAAAGCAGAGCTCGAGATCCTAGAGCCAAGCTTACCCGACACTATACCGAAGATATCCCGGACGTCAGCCTGTACGAGATTAGAATGGCCCTCAAACAGCTAAAGAACAACAAGGCGGCGGGAGATGACGGAATAACAACCGAGCTTCTGAAAGCGGGCAGCACGCCGGTACTTAAAGTCCTCCAGAAGCTCTTCAATTCTGTCATCGTCCAGGGCAAAACGCCGAAGGCATGGAGCAGAAGTGGGGTGATTTTGTTCTTCAAAAAGGGCGATAAAACCCTACTGAAGAACTACAGACCCATCTCGCTTCTGAGCCATGTCTACAAGCTGTTTTCGAGGGTCATTACGAATCGTCTTGCTCGCAGGTTTGACGACTTCCAACCTCCCGAACAAGCCGGTTTCCGAAAAGGCTTTAGCACCATAGACCACATTCATACGCTGCGGCAGGTTATACAGAAGACCGAAGAGTATAATCGGCCACTTTGCTTGGCGTTTGTGGACTATGAGAAGGCTTTTGATTCGATCGAGACTTGGGCGGTGCTGCAGTCTCTCCAGAGGTGCCAAGTGGACTACAGGTATATTGAAGTGTTAAGGTGCCTGTACCAAAACGCCACTATGTCGGTCCGAGTACAGAGCCAGAGCTCTAATCCTATCCAACTACAGCGAGGAGTGAGACAGGGAGACGTTATCTCTCCGAAATTGTTCACTGCTGCGTTGGAGGATATTTTTAAGCTTCTGGACTGGAATGGACTTGGCATCAACATCAACGGCGAGTACCTGACGCATCTTCGGTTTGCCGATGATGTGGTCCTAATGGCTGAGACCTTGGAAGACCTGAGCACCATGCTCGAAGATCTCAGTAACGCATCCCAACGAGTGGGTCTTAAGATGAACATGGACAAGACGAAAATTATGTCCAACGCCCATGTTACACCCGCTCCAGTAAATGTTGGGAACTTTACACTCGAAGTTGTTGACCACTATGTTTACCTAGGACATACAATACAGTTAGGTAAGTCCAACTTCGAGAAAGAGATCTCTCGTCGAATCCAACTCGGGTGGGCAGCGTTCGGGAAGCTGCGATACATGTTCGCGTCCAAAATACCTCAGTGCCTTAAGACGAAAGTCTTTAACCAGTGTGTGTTGCCAGTGATGACTTATGGCAGTGAAACGTGGTCGTTCACTATGGGTCTTGTCAGAAGGCTCAAGGTCGCCCAGCGGGCAATGGAGAGAGCTATGCTTGGTGTTTCCCTACGCGATCGAATCAGAAATGAGGAGATCCGTAGGAGAACAAAAACCGCCGACATAGCTCAAAGAATTGCGAAGCTGAAGTGGCAATGGGCAGGACACATAGCAAGGAGAACCGATGGCCGTTGGGGCGGAAAGGTTCTCGAATGGCGACCGCGTGCCGGACGACGCTCAGTGGGTAGGCCCGCTACGAGGTGGACCGACGATCTGGTCAAGGTCGCGGGAAAACGCTGGATGCGGGCAGCACAGGACCGATCGTTGTGGAGATCCTTGGGGGAGGCCTATGTCCAGCAGTGGGCGTCGTACGGCTGATATGATGAAAGTTGTCGAAACACCTCATGCTGTTGCCTCTTAAAGAACAACGCATTTTATTAGATATGGGGCTGATGTGGGACCTGATTTACACACAATTTGTTCTCCGCATTAAGGTATATGTCATGCCAAGCTTTTCCCCATTCTATCACACCGAACGATTTATGGAGTCAAACGTTTACTCGTCTCCCATGATTATATATTTCCAAATTTGCCAATACTAAAATAGATTAAAATTATCATTTTCACCAGACAATACAACATTTTTTTTCTATTAGTTTACTCTTGTTTGTTCATATATTGTGCATATATTAATTTTATATTACGTATTTATTTCTGATTTGCACATTTTGCAGATCGTATTCTGTTTCCATTTACAAATACTCACTTGGATTTAATTATCTTCTTACTATGATGCATTTTGTTGTATTATTTAGCACCTTGTTGTTGCAATTGCCATACTTGTGCTAACTAAAAATTATTTATGTATTTGTACTTGCTGTTGTTACTTCTTAAACAAACTGTGTGCTTTTGTATTGGCATCTGGTCGTTGAATGTGCCAATTCAAAATTGAAAATAAATAATAATAAAAATAATTAACTTTATACATATCAGTAAATCCAAATTATATTTTTTACAGCTGAATGATCCGTTCCTTACCATTGTTAGCACAAGCGATTATCCTTAACTAATGATCCATCCACTATACGTACGAGTATACAAGCACATGTCTTAATTGAGTGATTCATCAATGCCGATCTGAAACTACTGAGGTCAAAAACATGTATATTTTTTGGGACATAGGGAGTCACTATGAAATAATTTTTCGAAATTAAACCTCTAAGGACGATATTAAGGAAACATTTATACAAAAGTCATTATTATGTGTTTTTAAACAAATATTGAAAACTTTTAGTTTTTTGAATATGTGTTATTGAAATAGTATGCGTGAATCTGCAATCTTCAACCATACTTAATAGTCAAAACAATAGATTTGAAATTTAAGCAGCAGTTTCATTTTGTGAAGTAAAGAGCACTTGTATCCGAGTCCAATATAGTTGAAGCGGGAAAATAGAAATTTATATTTAGGTTTCTGTTAGAAATAAAACATTTGGCAATGCTGGAAATTGTGTTTACATTTAACCCTTCGGGTTCAATGGGTGTAAAATTGGTGGGCAGCTTGTGTGAGGGTAAAATCAAATACAGAAATATCTGTTTCAGCAGTTGTAATTTTTTTAGGTAAGTTTACAAGTTGATATTTGTAAAGAATTATCATTTTCAAGTCCATAATGCAGGGCATAATTAACTGAAAATATTGAAGTTTTTATGTTGGTTTAAATATTGTAGGCACTGTGTGTCAAGAGAAAAGAGGAGTTTGATGATGCAGTAGTTAAACGTGTTGCGCCTTCGAGCTTGCTTGCTTGCTCAGGTTACGCAACATTTGCCTGAGTACGGATCATAATAGCGAACAAAACCTTATAATCTCGAGCTCCTTCATTTGGCAGGCATGTTAAGTCGTTGGTCCTGGCCGCAACTATAGTTATGAGCACCCACCAATACGAGTCCGTTCTGGTGGTGAGTAAAGGCGAATTCACCCTCCAATGTTTTATCCGTTGCAAAGTCCCAAGCTCAAGTAAAGGGAATTTTAATACGCTGATCGTGAGACAATGATGGTTGCTGTCGCTAAATAAAGATATTTGTTTGCATTCACCATATAGCGGCTTAATGGATTTAGATGTAGTTTGGTATACAGAAATAGGATCGAAATACTGGATTAACACAATGCTTTTAATCCACATAAATGGTACCTCAGATACGAAAATTTAATTCTACGTGAACGAAAACGCGGGCAAAATCTATTTATTTTAAAATCATATTTTTTGACATAAAAGTAAGCGTTTTACTGGTTAATTATAATATCTAATAAAAATGAACTAGAAAATATTCAATTTGTCTCAATTTGTGATTTTTTGATTAAAGTATTACATTCGATATTGTAGGTAGCCATAGTAGTATTAGTACCTATAACATGAAGAGGTGGCGCTAGCGTTAGCTTAGGAAATACTTTGAAAAATAAAACAGGTCTGTCAAGGCAAATCTGTTCAGCTACTGAGCTCCGCTGGAAAAGTTCTCGCGGATTACGAGTTCACGTGTGGTCTTCCTTCTTAGACAATTTGACTAATAACGAGACGTTATAAGCTATTATTATTATTATTATTAATGGGTTCTTAATAGTAGTTTTATTGAGTGTGCATCTTTAAGGGAGGAACTTTCGTTGTTGTTGCTGTCTCCTGAAGCATTATTTTGAATCTTAAGGACATAAAGAAAAGCATCTCACACTGCTGGTGTGAATTTTAATATAATTCTTGTATTAATTCTTAGCAACATTAGTAGTAGGGATTCGTGGGTTCTGGCGCACTTCCCCCCAACCCAGACCCCTCTCCTCCCTTCCCTTTGGTATCCTCCAAACTCGATCCGACCAGCGTCACCGCCTAAAAAAAAAAAAAAAAAAAAAAAAAAAAAAAAAAAAAAAAAAAAAAAAGGTAAGCACCCCCATTTGGAGCGATTGCGCTGGGTCCCAGCTTCGTATCTCTTACCGTTTCCGAGATACGTTTTTGCTGAACTCATTCCTACTTGATTAACTAATGAACCCCTGTTAATGACACCTCGACGCTAATGACACACTCGACTTAAGGCCTTAATGACATGATTCTAATCACCTTCCCCGATGCTTCTCATTAACATATCGTTCATGGCTAATTGTTTTTTAGCAATGCTATGTACTCTGTACCTAAATAATAAAAATAATTTATCATGGACATTATTTCCAAATTTGGAATCTGCTCTTCATCGGTCATTCTCGTGATACATTTACTATTATTTCATGCTCCTAAACTTATCAACTACGTATGAAATATTTTTAAAATTATGTTTTATTATTACAAGTAAAAACACCATATTTCTTTGTCTTAAACGTATACTCATTCAATATTGAAATGCTTTATCAACTACCTGTTACCGCAGTCCATGGTCGAGGACAATGAATTTGTACCATTTTTCACCCCATGCATTCAACATCAAAGCAGTACAGATAATGAATTCGAGATCGATGGGTTGAGAATGATGGTTAATTGCACCTTATGCGTGGAGGAAAGAAATAGTGGACGTTTGGTTGCTGGTTACTCACGCCCATCATCGCCGATTCCGATGGAAGCCGCACCAGTCAACCCCCTCTTGCGGGATTGGACCGCAGAGGAAGATGAAGAAATCAACGAAATTGTCGCCAATACCGATACCGACATGTGGAATAGGGAATATCGTATTCTCCAACAACCACTTCTCCAACTTTGTTTTAATAAATACGATGTTTGTAACATATATTAAAGAATTGTAAATTAATTAAAGCATTTTTCTCTTTTACTCATCTTATCTACAGGCTACATATTTGGTCATCACTTTGAAAATACGGGACCTTGTCTACACAATTGCAACAATAAAATCTTGGCGATGCATACTATTATTTCATGCACCTAAACTTATCAACTACGTATGACATTTCTCTTTGCTGTATTTCAACCAAGTTAAACGACATGAAACTTTTTAACTTATGTTTTATTATTACAAGTAGATACTCGTTACCATGCGAACACCATATTTCTTTGTCTCAAACGTTTACTCATTCAATATCGAAACGCTTTATCAACAATTTGAACTATTTGATTCCGCAATCGTAATGACTCGCCATTAACTTTCACTAATTTTGTTTTCAGAATCTTAATAACCTTGTTCATTATTTTATCAATTATTTGCTTCCAGTATCATGACAAGTTTTGTTTACTTGTATAACTACATTTTATCAATTATTGACAAACACATCTAATGATCTGAACTAGTATAAGAACAATCGCTTCGTAGCATTTGCTAACAAAGTGCTATCCACTGCCATCGAAAACGTAGACTACTGCTCAAGTCAAGTCACGACAACCGATATGGATGTGAGTATTATTTATTATCTACATACTTTCATTATGCTTGTTTCTGATTTTGTGACTTGTTTGTCTAAACTATCAACCTTCAGTGTATTCCATAATGTTGATGTGTATTCATTGTTGTACTTACTATTCTTTGTATTCATTGTTATAGCTTACATCATGATCAGAGCTAGACAGATCAAGAGGTACCTTATTTTGAACGATTGCATATTTGAATATAAGCCACTGAGTAACATCGTTAAAAAGTATCATGACTAACGATACTATCATAGTGGATGTGCAAGGCTTTAAAAATGAAAAAAATAAATTTATATTAAAAGAATTAGTTATCGGCACAAAAGAGCACAGTCAAATATTTCTAATAAAACCACCATACCCATTCTCTACTCTGACTCTGGAAGAAAAGAAACGTGTCAAGTGGATAGAAAGAAATAGAGGATACCTTTGGAGTGAGGGGCACATTGATTACATAGAATTTAGAAGACTCATTAAGTCCTACTGTGATAAGCGGAGCATCATAGTGAAAGGTAGAGAAAAAGTTGATTGGGTGCGAGAATTATGTGGACACGAAAACGTTTTTGATATAAGTGATAAAGGTATACCTAATTTAGAAACTTTAAGTGAACTCTATTGTAAAGACATATCTACATATAATTGTTTTAACCATACGAAATATTGTGCATTAAGAAATGTTATATGTATTAGAAAATGGATTATAAAAAATAATATATCATTGTATTGACTATTAATAAATAACTGTTTTAATTTATTACCTTTGTTAACATTTACTTGTTTTTATTAATTTCAAGGGTTTTTAAAATAAAGACCAAAATAAATTTAAACATATTTATTACACAAACTTAAAACAGGTCACAAGTAAGTACATCATTTATAATCAAATCAATATAAAAGACTACATATTATTGACATTGTTCAAATTGTAAAGTTAGTAATTTTGAATACAAACTTGAACATTTTTCAAAAATTTGACACAAATCCTGTTTTTCCACTGCCACTAGGCCCAGCCTCTATACAAGTTAATAGATTGTTAAAATGAATCATTGTTACATCTTACTATAAGAACGATTAATTGGGCAGTGCATAAGAAAGGAAAGCCGACTACAATTTACAATTATAATAAGAAAGATATAATTAGTAGGCAAATACATACAAAATTACATTGGTAATAAGATCATTTTTGATACACAATTTCTTTATAAATTAATAAAATACATATATTACGAGCGACCCGTCTCGACTTTGCACGGGATGACGAAATACTTTAAATTTTTTCTAGCATTAAATATAGCCTATGTTACTCAGGGAGAATGTAGCTTTCCAACGGTGAAAGAATTTTTCAAATCCGCTTAGTAGTTTTTGAGTTTATTCATTGCAAACATACAAAATACAAAAATACAAATCTTTCCTCTTTATAATATTAGTGTAGATGTAGATAGAAGTCACAAAGATTATTCATAATTATATGTGAAACACTAAAAAACTGAAATAACACAACATTAAAAACATGCATAAAAGACAAATCTTACATATTTTTATTACAGATATTAAAACTACTTACAATAAAAAGAATACTATAAATAAAAAAACACATTGCTAATTAAATCATGCTATTTACTTAAACACAAAAAAATTAACATTTTCTTAAACTATAATGACCCCAAGATGATATGTAACAAATTAGGATATTTTTGTGTGAATATCACATGTTTGATTGATCAAAAACGTTGCATATTGGAAATCAAAAAACAATTTTTTTCAGTAAACAATTCTTATAATCGTCCATAGTATATTTTTTTGTTGTTATTTATTGACAACTTTAGCCTTAGCCATAACTTTGTAATAACACAACATTAAAAACATGCATAAAACACAAATCTTACATATTTTTATTACAGATATTAAAACTACTTACAATAAAAAGAATACTATAAATAAAAAAACACATTGCTAATTAAATCATGCTATTTACTTAAACACAAAAAAATTAACATTTTCTTAAACTATATTGACCCCAAGCTAAAGTGTCTGTTGAGTTAGGTAAAAGGCATCGTTTTGTATCCATTATAAGATAAACCAACTTTGGATATTTTTGTGTGAATATCACATGTTTGATTGATCAAAAACGATGCATATTGGAAATCAAAACATTTTTTTTTTCAGTAAACAATTCTTATAATCCTAACCTAACCTAACCTAACCTAACCTAATTTAGAAACTTTAAGTGAACTCTATTGTAAAGACATATCACAAATCTTACATATTTTTATTACAGATATTAAAACTACTTACAATAAAAAGAATACAATAAATAAAAAAACACATTGCTAATTAAATCATGCTACTTACTTAAACACAAAAAATTTAACATTTTCTTAAACTATAATGACCCCAAGATGATATGTAACAAATTAGGATATTTTTGTGTGAATATCACATGTTTGATTGATCAAAAACGATGCATATTAGAAATCAACCTAACCTAACCTAACCTAACCTAATTTAGAAACTTTAAGTGAACTCTATTGTAAAGACATATCTACATATAATTGTTTTAACCATACGAAATATTGTGCATTAAGAAATGTTATATGTATTAGAAAATGGATTATCTAACCTAACCTAATTTAGAAACTTTAAGTGAACTCTATTGTAAAGACATATCACAAATCTTACATATTTTTATTACAGATATTAAAACTACTTACAATAAAAAGAATACAATAAATAAAAAAACACATTGCGAATTAAATCATGCTACTTACTTAAACACAAAAAATTTAACATTTTCTTAAACTATAATGACCCCAAGATGATATGTAACAAATTAGGATAGTTTTGTGTGAATATCACATGTTTGATTGATCAAAAACGATGCATATTAGAAATCAACCTAACCTAACCTAACCTAACCTAATTTAGAAACTTTAAGTGAACTCTATTGTAAAGACATATCTACATATAATTGTTTTAACCATACGAAATATTGTGCATTAAGAAATGTTATTTGTATTAGAAAATGGATTATAAAAAATAATATATCATTGTATTGACTATTAATAAATAACTGGTCTAATTTATGACCTTTGTTAACATTTACTTGTTTTTATTAATTTCAAGGTTTTTAAAATAAAGATCAAAATAAATTTAAACATATTTATTACACAAACTTAAAACAGGTCACAAGTAAGTACATCATTTATTATCAAATCAATATAAAGGACTACATATAATTGACATTGTTCAAATTGTAAAGTTAGAAATTTTGAATACAAACTTGAACATTTTTCAAAAATTTGACACAAATCCTGTTTTTCCACTGCCACTAGGCCCAGCCTCTATACAAGTTAATAGATTGTTAAAATGAATCATTGTTACGTCTTACTATAAGAACGATTAATTGGGCAGTGCATAAGAAAGGAAAGCTGACTACAATTTACAATTACAATTATAATAAAAAAGATATAATTAGTAGGCAAATACATACAAAATTACATTGGTAATAAGATCATTTCTGATACACGATTTCTTTATACATTAAAAAAATATATATATTACTCCTCGTGCGAAGTCTCGACTTCGCACGGGTGGACAAAATTCTTAAAATTTTTTCTAGCATTAAATATAGCCTATGTTACTTAGGGAGAATGTAGCTTTCCAACGGTGAAAGAATTTTTGAAATCCGCTTAGTAGTTTTTCATTTTATTCATTGCAACCATACAAAATACAAAAAAAAAACAAATCTTTCCTCTTTATAATATTAGTGTAGATGTAGATAGAAGTCAAAAAGATTGTTCATAATTATATGTGAAACACTATAAAACTAAAATAACACAACATTAAAAACATGCATAAAACACAAATCTTACATATTTTTATTACAGATATTAAAACTACTTACAATAAAAAGAATACTATAAATAAAAAAAATACATTGCTAATTAAATCATGCTATTTACTTAAACACAAAAAATTAACATTTTCTTAAACTATATTGACCCCAAGCTAAAGTGTCTGTTGAGTTAGGTAAAAGGCATCGTTTTGTATCCATTATAAGATAAACCAACTTTGGATATTTTTGTGTGAATATCACATGTTTGATTGATCAAAAACGATGCATATTGGAAATCAAAACATTTTTTTTTTCAGTAAACAATTCTTATAATCGTCCATAGTATATTTTTTTGTTGTACATTTATTGACAAATTTAGCCTTAGCCATAACTTTGTTTTCTACATTCATTACATACATTTTTGATCTTAAACCAACAAATTCCCTAAGTTTTTTTTTCCATTATTTTCATCTTTAAAATAACCGATTTTTTTATTTATCTGAGGGAAACCATGTGGATTATCAGCTGAATAATCGGAAGTATCGAAGTATGAATATAAATCTTGTTTTATATCAACATAAAAATCATTAGTAAAAATTTGATACACGAGGCTGTCGGTATCTGTATACAATAATTTTATATTTTCTCTAAATTTAGCTTTCATATAGTTATAGTGAAAGTTATATATTAAAATTTTTGATAAATCTAAAATACTAAAACCTAAAAAATATATATTGGTTTATCATAAATTATGTTGGTTTTTTTAACTGTATAGCTACAAGGTTTTCGCAAAATACAGCTAAACTGTAAAAATCAGGGCGAGCAATAAGGCTTTCCGCACCTTGACTTTTACCTATATATTTCCAATGAGTTAATAATAATTTCAAATTAACACCTTTATCGACATTTACCATTGTTTTACTGAAAACAGAGTTATCCATCAATTTGTAAAGTCTTTTTCAAATTATGATTTTTGCTCTCTCTCTTAATTGTATATTTTGTAACCACGATCCTCGATTGAATTTTAACACTATGAATTTTTATTCGCAACTTTAAACAAAGCAAAAGATTTTGAAAATGAATAACATTTCTTTTATTATTTATATTGGCTATTTTTTACTATTTCCTGGTGTACAAATATTTTCTGGGTAAAGAGGAAGATCGGAATGAAGGTCGTGTAAATTATCGGAATAGTCTAAATCTACTTCTATTATGTTACCTACATCTGATGTTGGTGAAATATCAGAATTCACATTTGTGTAAGTCCATTCAAAACTACCATATGGAAGGTATTGAGACATCGCCCAACCATAAAGATTGTTTGTATCTAGATAAGTTAAAAAGGACACAGGTAGATTGTCGTCAAAATCATCTAAATATTTATTATTAGCTTCCGCATATCTATTACTACACCGAGAAATACCACCTCTTAAACCACACTTTATAAAAGCTATCATTTCAATATCACTCAAAAGTTCAAATTCAATTTGAGTTTGTTTTAACATAGCATCCCAACTAAGCCCGGGTAAAGTGTAATAATGTGCAGGATCTTAACGATATGTACTAATACAAATATCGCGAAAATTTTCAAAAATGTCTGTTAAAAGCAAAACATCCGTTTTGAGATATAAATTAGAGTAATTACTCTAATTTAATTCATTTGATATTTGTATTAGTACATATCGCTAAGATCCTGCACATTATTACACTTTACCCGGGCTTAGTTGGGATGCTATGTTAAAACAAACTCAAATTGAATTTGAACTTTTGAGTGATATTGAAATGATAGCTTTTATAAAGTGTGGTTTAAGAGGTGGTATTTCTCGGTGTAGTAATAGATATGCGGAAGCTAATAATAAATATTTAGATGATTTTGACGACAATCTACCTGTGTCCTTTTTAACTTATCTAGATACAAACAATCTTTATGGTTGGGCGATGTCTCAATACCTTCCATATGGTAGTTTTGAATGGACTTACACAAATGTGAATTCTGATATTTCACCAACATCAGATGTAGGTAACATAATAGAAGTAGATTTAGACTATTCCGATAATTTACACGACCTTCATTCCGATCTTCCTCTTTACCCAGAAAATATTTGTACACCAGGAAATAGTAAAAAATAGCCAATATAAATAATAAAAGAAATGTTATTCATTTTCAAAATCTTTTGCTTTGTTTAAAGTTGCGAATAAAAATTCATAGTGTTAAAATTCAATCGAGGATCGTGGTTACAAAATATACAATTAAGAGAGAGAGCAAAAATCATAATTTGAAAAAGACTTTACAAATTGATGGATAACTCTGTTTTCAGTAAAACAATGGTAAATGTCGATAAAGGTGTTAATTTGAAATTATTATTAACTCATTGGAAATATATAGGTAAAAGTCAAGGTGCGGAAAGCCTTATTGCTCGCCCTGATTTTTACAGTTTAGCTGTATTTTGCGAAAACCTTGTAGCTATACAGTTAAAAAAACCAACATAATTTATGATAAACCAATATATATTTTTTAGGTTTTAGTATTTTAGATTTATCAAAAATTTTAATATATAACTTTCACTATAACTATATGAAAGCTAAATTTAGAGAAAATATAAAATTATTGTATACAGATACCGACAGCCTCGTGTATCAAATTTTTACTAATGATTTTTATGTTGATATAAAACAAGATTTATATTCATACTTCGATACTTCCGATTATTCAGCTGATAATCCACATGGTTTCCCTCAGATAAATAAAAAAATCGGTTATTTTAAAGATGAAAATAATGGAAAAAAAAACTTAGGGAATTTGTTGGTTTAAGATCAAAAATGTATGTAATGAATGTAGAAAACAAAGTTATGGCTAAGGCTAAATTTGTCAATAAATGTACAACAAAAAATATACTATGGACGATTATAAGAATTGTTTACTGAAAAAAAAAATGTTTTGATTTCCAATATGCATCGTTTTTGATCAATCAAACATGTGATATTCACACAAAAATATCCAAAGTTGGTTTATCTTATAATGGATACAAAACGATGCCTTTTACCTAACTCAACAGACACTTTAGCTTGGGGTCAATATAGTTTAAGAAAATGTTAATTTTTTGTGTTTAAGTAAATAGCATGATTTAATTAGCAATGTGTTTTTTTTTATTTATAGTATTCTTTTTATTGTAAGTAGTTTTAATATCTGTAATAAAAATATGTAAGATTTGTGTTTTATGCATGTTTTTAATGTTGTGTTATTTCAGTTTTTTAGTGTTTCACATATAATTATGAATAATCTTTGTGACTTCTATCTACATCTACACTAATATTATAAAGAGGAAAGATTTGTATTTTTGTATTTTGTATGTTTGCAATGAATAAACTCAAAAACTACTAAGCGGATTTGAAAAATTCTTTCACCGTTGGAAAGCTACATTCTCCCTGAGTAACATAGGCTATATTTAATGCTAGAAAAAATTTAAAGTATTTCGTCATCCCGTGCAAAGTCGAGACGGGTCGCTCGTAATATATGTATTTTATTAATTTATAAAGAAATTGTGTATCAAAAATGATCTTATTACCAATGTAATTTTGTATGTATTTGCCTACTAATTATATCTTTCTTATTATAATTGTAAATTGTAGTCGGCTTTCCTTTCTTATGCACTGCCCAATTAATCGTTCTTATAGTAAGATGTAACAATGATTCATTTTAACAATCTATTAACTTGTATAGAGGCTGGGCCTAGTGGCAGTGGAAAAACAGGATTTGTGTCAAATTTTTGAAAAATGTTCAAGTTTGTATTCAAAATTACTAACTTTACAATTTGAACAATGTCAATAATATGTAGTCTTTTATATTGATTTGATTATAAATGATGTACTTACTTGTGACCTGTTTTAAGTTTGTGTAATAAATATGTTTAAATTTATTTTGGTCTTTATTTTAAAAACCCTTGAAATTAATAAAAACAAGTAAATGTTAACAAAGGTAATAAATTAAAACAGTTATTTATTAATAGTCAATACAATGATATATTATTTTTTATAATCCATTTTCTAATACATATAACATTTCTTAATGCACAATATTTCGTATGGTTAAAACAATTATATGTAGATATGTCTTTACAATAGAGTTCACTTAAAGTTTCTAAATTAGGTATACCTTTATCACTTATATCAAAAACGTTTTCGTGTCCACATAATTCTCGCACCCAGTCAACTTTTTCTCTACCTTTCACTATGATGCTCCGCTTATCACAGTAGGACTTAATGAGTCTTCTAAATTCTATGTAATCAATGTGCCCCTCACTCCAAAGGTATCCTCTATTTCTTTCTATCCACTTGACACGTTTCTTTTCTTCCAGAGTCAGAGTAGAGAATGGGTATGGTGGTTTTATTAGAAATATTTGACTGTGCTCTTTTGTGCCGATAACTAATTCTTTTAATATAAATTCATTTTTTTCATTTTTAAAGCCTTGCACATCCACTATGATAGTATCGTTAGTCATGATTCTTTTTAACGATGTTACTCAGTGGCTTATATTCAAATATGCAATCGTTCAAAATAAGGTACCTCTTGATCTGTCTAGCTCTGATCATGATGTAAGCTATAACAATGAATACAAAGAATAGTAAGTACAACAATGAATACACATCAACATTATGGAATACACTGAAGGTTGATAGTTTAGACAAACAAGTCACAAAATCAGAAACAAGCATAATGAAAGTATGTAGATAATAAATAATACTCACATCCATATCGGTTGTCGTGACTTGACTTGAGCAGTAGTCTACGTTTTCGATGGCAGTGGATAGCACTTTGTTAGCAAATGCTACGATGCGATTGTTCTTATACTAGTTCAGATCATTAGATGTGTTTGTCAATAATTGATAAAATGTAGTTATACAAGTAAACAAAACTTGTCATGATACTGGAAGCAAATAATTGATAAAATAATGAACAAGGTTATTAAGATTCTGAAAACAAAATTAGTGAAAGTTAATGGCGAGTCATTACGATTGCGGAATCAAATAGTTCAAATTGTTGATAAAGCGTTTCGATATTGAATGAGTAAACGTTTGAGACAAAGAAATATGGTGTTCGCATGGTAACGAGTATCTACTTGTAATAATAAAACATAAGTTAAAAAGTTTCATGTCGTTTAACTTGGTTGAAATACAGCAAAGAGAAATGTCATACGTAGTTGATAAGTTTAGGTGCATGAAATAATAGTATGCATCGCCAAGATTTTATTGTTGCAATTGTGTAGACAAGGTCCCGTATTTTCAAAGTGATGACCAAATATGTAGCCTGTAGATAAGATGAGTAAAAGAGAAAAATGCTTTAATTAATTTACAATTCTTTAATATATGTTACAAACATCGTATTTATTAAAACAAAGTTGGAGAAGTGGTTGTTGGAGAATACGATATTCCCTATTCCACATGTCGGTATCGGTATTGGCGACAATTTCGTTGATTTCTTCATCTTCCTCTGCGGTCCAATCCCGCAAGAGGGGGTTGACTGGTGCGGCTTCCATCGGAATCGGCGATGATGGGCGTGAGTAACCAGCAACCAAACGTCCACTATTTCTTTCCTCCACGCATAAGGTGCAATTAACCATCATTCTCAACCCATCGATCTCGAATTCATTATCTGTACTGCTTTGATGTTGAATGCATGGGGTGAAAAATGGTACAAATTCATTGTCCTCGACCATGGACTGCGGTAACAGGTAGTTGATAAAGCATTTCAATATTGAATGAGTATACGTTTAAGACAAAGAAATATGGTGTTTTTACTTGTAATAATAAAACATAATTTTAAAAATATTTCATACGTAGTTGATAAGTTTAGGAGCATGAAATAATAGTAAATGTATCACGAGAATGACCGATGAAGAGCAGATTCCAAATTTGGAAATAATTTCCATGATAAATTATTTTTATTATTTAGGTACAGAGTACATAGCATTGCTAAAAAACAATTAGCCATGAACGATATGTTAATGAGAAGCATCGGGGAAGGTGATTAGAATCATGTCATTAAGGCCTTAAGTCGAGTGTGTCATTAGCGTCGAGGTGTCATTAACAGGGGTTCATTAGTTAATCAAGTAGGAATGAGTTCAGCAAAAACGTATCTCGGAAACGGTAAGAGATACGAAGCTGGGACCCAGCGCAATCGCTCCAAATGGGGGTGCTTACCTTTTTTTTTTTTTTTTTTTTTTTTTTTTTTAGGCGGTGACGCTGGTCGGATCGAGTTTGGAGGATACCAAAGGGAAGGGAGGAGAGGGGTCTGGGTTGGGGGGAAGTGCGCCAGAACCCACGAATCCCTACTACTAACATTGTTATGTTTTTTATTTAGTTTGGTTAGTAGTACCTAAATGTATGTACTAATTGTGTTATATGCTTGAAAATTTTTGAGCTTGTCTAGACATTCATTGACATAGGCTCCACGGATCGCTAATGTGATATTGAAATGGGATTCCAAGACTCTACATGGGTTAACATTTCACTGCTTGACTAAGAGCACTTATCAGTGGAACAAGATAATTATTAACGTAGCTCCGGAACCTTGGCATTCTGTGGATTGGCAAACAATTGATTGGATTATCCAGGAGCTTGCCAGACTCCTTTGGCAGGCAAATTTTTCTTATTGATATATTTAGCTTTTATTACCCACTACTCCTTAATTTCTCTTAACTTTGAGGTCGGCGCTTGACTTAACCAGACCTGCCGCATTGTAATAAAAAATGACTTTCTCATCTATACTAATGTTATAAGACTGAAGAGTTTGTTTGAACGCACTAACCTCAGGAACTACCTCAGGAATCATGTATATTGTACTTGTTCCCCTATAAATTTCTAAAAAAAAGTCCGTGACAGCATATGTCTATCTTTTAAGGTTGGTTCACTATAACCTTTTTTATGCTTACCAAATTTGTTTAAAAATAATGCATTATTTGCGAAGGTGTTTTTATAAATATAATATTAATCCTTATATAAATAAATACGTTTAAATCAAATTTGCCCTCTACATCATTCGATTTCAAAGGATATCTTACGAGATATCGTAGTTTTAAAATAACATTGCAGCAAAATAATGATCAAGTACTGCGCACGCATTTATGATGTGCAAGACCGGCGGGCAGTCAATACAATCCACAGGATATAAGATTATAAGACTCAGTACTTTAACCTAACGTTTTGAAGTTCCACTCTAACTGATAAAAGCATGATGTAGGTACCTAAAATAGCTCCTCAGCTTACATTTATTTAAAAATATTTTTACCTCCCACGTAAACGAAGTCAAGTAAACCTTAAAGTAAAGTAAAGTTAGCCCAAATTAACTATTCTACGCGGACGAAGTCGCGGGCAGAAGCTAGTATTATGTATATGAGTACAATAATGCAACTGAAATGAACCCAGACGTAGGTCATGAATGACTTACAAAATACATATCTCTGATTCCACAACAATGGTTAACCATTAATATTGCGAAGCCTCGTTCATACGCTCTCATTAATCAGAGCTAATGACGGAGATAAAAATATGTGTGCTATACCAGAATTTCATAACGATAAAATATTATGAGCATTTTGGGATAGTTTCATTTTCTTTTCGTTGCATTTGTTGGTTATAATTAAATTTGAGATATTATTTGTGTTGTAAACCATGCTCTTTTATTTTATACACTTTGTTCTTTAGCTTTTTATATTTAGGTATTTTATTTTAGAGTTCCACGCATTTTGAACTTTTAGAAGCTATGAAGCACAAAATGACTGAAATAATAGTTGTCATAAATATGGCGCTAACAGCTCGAATTAAATAATTTAACAAAATGGAAGTGTTTGAGACATGCTAAAATGTGTTGTAAGTCATTCCGCAGACGCAAAATGATCGAGGAATGCGTATGGGATCGAATCACCTATACAAAACTGTAAATTTATTACATTAAATTTTTAGCTTAAAGTCTATCAATAATAGAGTTCAATTACAATGGAGAAAATTTGCCACTTTTGATAGGTTGGCGATTTGTTGTGTATTTAATTAACTAATTGTATTTCCTAAATCTGGCCCGAAATATTTTGGATATATATTTAAAACTTACATGAGCCTAATATTGTTAGCAGTACCACTGATTCATAATAATCATCGTCGACTTATTCCCTGTCAATGAAAATAGTAGTACGAGTAGGTAGTACCAATCACGTGGGCCCAGGGCGGCCGGCGACTGGTGGGTGCTAATTACTGCAAAGATGTTAACGGGACCGATGGAGCGAGCTTACCTCTTCTAGATGCCTATTCACCCTGACTTTGAAAACAAGAGTAAGTACTCGGAAATACAGATGCAGATAGGGAATTTCATTCATTGTTGTGCGTTAATGCGCAATCTTTTATAATTAAAAGATATTGAACAGTGCTTGGTGTGACAGTTAAGAATAGTAAGCAAGGAAGGGTGGTTGCTTGAAGTGCTTCTAGATGTCCGATAGAAGAAGGAAGAAGCCGATATGAGTTCGTGTAGCACCTAATCACACTTTCAAAAATATTGTCTGCAAAAGTGCGACAGACAGGGAACCTGTGTGTGTGTTAAGCTTGCTCTTTACTAATTTGCTGGCACTAGTTAGCCTCTCAGCTTATTTTAAGTTGATTTCTTCACGAGCCCTTAAAAAAGTTCTTGACCTACAAATAGACGAACATGAGACATGGAACCATAAGAATAAAAATTTTATCATAGAAGATAACATTTAAAACTGGAGTCCAGTTTTGAAATACAATTATAATTTTTACCTAGAATGCATAATAGAAAAGAAAAGAAAGAAGCCATCAATATAATTGCAACCTTATATGGAAAATCTGCAAGAATAAAAAAATCTATATTACGAATAAGTCCCGAGGAGTCCGAGTTCAGTCTGGGAGGCAATAGAGCTAAATTGTCGGTAATGCGAGAACTTCACTGTGATGAGACTTGTTTTGAACTATATTTCGTTACAGCTGTGTAAAAGTTCGTAATATTAACTAGACCACGATAAATTTATTTGACTCTACAAAAGTTGTTTAGCTTTTAGATGAGTTGAATTGTTTGTTATTATTGTTATAGCTAATATTTGCAAAAACACACCGGGATTATATTTAAAATGATAAAGAAGAACTTTTGAAAGAATCGTGAAGTTCCTTTTTAATTGCTTTAGTGTGTGCATGTGTTTTTTGCCGGATTTAAACGTGGGATAGATTTAAAAATCTAAAAATCCCACGTTTTTCAGTGACCAAAAAAGAATAAAATAACCCGGTGAGACCAAGCGAGGGGCCACTCAAAACGTGGGGGCGCATCTTTACAAATACTCTCAACATCTATGCATATCATACATCTCATTACATCTCCATAAGTAACATGCGCCCCCACGTTTTGAGGGGCCCCTCGCTTGCCCCGCCGGGTTATTTTATTCTTATTTGGTCACTGAAAAACGTGGGATTTTTAGATTTTTAAATCTAGTATTATTATTTTATTCTTTTTAATTATTAACTCAACGAAGTAACCATGTGTTACGCAACAATCGGTTAAGCCCCATACAAAAGTGAAAGTTGCCGAAACTTGACCTGAAAGTGTACCTAGCAAGTTAAAAGTTGTTTTAGGATGCATTGTCATCGGGTTCTGACTTGCTCCAAAAATTTCAGCTCGCTAGGTGGCCGGGAAGTGCCTCAAAATTGAGAATCCAACTGCACAGACAGACAGACAGACAGACAAACAAGAAAGCGATCTGAGAAAAACGTGGGAAAAATCAAGTGATGATGAATGGCAAGTGAAAGAAAGCAAGAAAACGTAACACTTTTTATTATATATTAAAATGAACCAATAATAACTGAAGATAAGAAAAATTTAATAATTTCAATTACATTTCAAGCACACTCCTGCTTATACCTTAGTAATTGTAAACGTTATTACGTTATTCATTTATGACGGAATAAGACTTCACTTACATAAGTATTTGTATCAAAGCTATGGAATGGTATATCAAAGATATAGTTACTACAAAATCACATACCTACATGTTAAAGGTTTCAACACTTTTTATTGTTCAGTTAAGTATTTTGGTAGGTGTATAATGATATGGGTGTATTTATTTATAGAATTTCCTTTCAATAGCTCTTGGAAGGGATCGTGGTCTTGCAACAAGCAACTTCTAAACTGTTAAATTATTGGATACAATTTATTTGTTAGTTCTCTAAGTACCATCAAACAACAATAAGCATTTGTGTAAACACCAAACTACTTAATAAATTGAAGATATTATTCTAGTCGTAAATTTCGTTATATGATTTTCGCAATAGGTTGCTTGTTTTCGGTAACTGAACATTTATGAAGAAACTTTTATAAGTAAAATAGCGCTTTGTCTGATATTCTAAGGGATATAAATGAAGACAGACTGTGAAAGTTTTGCATATTGTTACGACTTTCGATGTAATTTCATTTAGTGCGTAAATTTTCTAATTTTCCTCTTCGTTGGGAATAATAACTTCTCCCGTAATTTAATTAACTGAATAAGAAGAAAAAGGCAAATGATAAAAAGAAAAAAAATTAGGATATTTTCTTGAGCTTAATTTGTGAGTCGGTATCCACCAAAAAAATGATTACTAAACAGTTTATAAATTGTTAAACCGTTGAGTAGGTTACGTTAATATGTACAAAAGGGTGGGATTGTTTACACAAGCTATTGGATTATATAATCCAAAGTATGTGCTTTACGTAATAAGTAATTGCAACATGTTTGCAATTTGGAATGACGGAAATTCTTAACTTTGCTCTGATTATACAAGGTCTTACAAAATACCCGTAAAGCGGAAACGGGGCTGAATGGTCCCTTAAAAAGCGTCGCCCGTCTAAAGAACATTGTTTGCGTAAATAGGGTTCTCCCTTAACTGCCTGAGATACCACTCGTAGAAGTTCCTTCTGGGTGCAAGATCGGATTGCATCAGCTCCTGCGCACGGCTATAATGATAAGGGTGACGATTGTCGTCACGAAGAATTCGCCAAATTGCAACAGTGGTACATAACGAGTCTTGCTGCGGCTGGCCTCGTACTGATGGTTGACTCTTCTTCAAAATGTTGCAACACTGATTCAGCCTGTCTGTGATCGACTGTGCTTGGACGTCCACTTCTAGTGGATTGTTAAAAGGACCCGGTAGCCGTCGCTGTTCAACGGGGGTCTACCATCAATAAATCGTTGCCGATACAGATCGCGAGCACGATTTAAGATGCCATCTTTAGGGCCTGCGCATAACATCATATCTTAATATTCAGAGTTAGAAAAAATAGCTTTTTTTCACTTTAGAAATAATGTTGGTTAAAACACGCAATAATTGTAAGATATTGATTTATCGAAGATTTGAAATGGACAACATAATGTTTTTTTTCGACTTGACGTTTTACGAAGCCATTAATTCCTCTTATTGAGTTTGCAAACCCTTTTGAATGAAAAACTTATCATCCGCTAAAGAGTACACTCTGTTAAATAATCTATGATAACTTCAGATCTATGCAGTGACAGCTTACTAGGGTTGACAATATTTTTCGCTTTGATAATTTATTAAATTTCTACGGGGTTTTTTGCAACACTTACTACTTGTATACTACTACTATGTTGTACACTTACTTTAAGGAATGTGTGACACATAAAATTTCTACATTAAATTAAATATCTAGTGAATTTAAATACACGACTTGCACCTATCACTGTTATAACTGAGGTCATGTTTTATTGCTCAACCAAAGTAGACATCTGTCGCATGCCTGTAGCATAGTTATTCGCATTCGCATGTAATTAATATAATCTTTACGCGCCTGATTTACCTTTCTGTTAATTCCCGTCCGATTGTTTAGATTCAATATTTTTGTCACACAGTCTAAAGGATTTTATAGTGTTTATAAAGAAATAATACATTTTGTTTCTAATCTATGTCAAATAATCGACGTCGTTTTCAGTTGAGCTTTTATGTATTACAGTAAAACTTAATAATTAAAAAAACTTTTTTGAATACCTATGGTACATATTACCTAGAGCATAATTATGCTCTAGGGATATATACGAAAAATACTAAATAAAATAGTTTATAAGTGGATAATTATGTATCCTCTTTAAAATTAAAGCAATAAAGTATTTTTTGTAAGTTATACTTCTTTTGACGCATTGAGGCTGAAATTTTAACGGATAGTTAGCTGTTAAAATATAACTTGTGCCGCGCGTAGATAAGTACACGCACCCTTTTTTATTATTCTCTGTATTAAAACCATAATAAATGTAAAATTGCATGCCATAATCAATGTATTAATGAAGATATTTTTTTAAGTATTTTAATTATCCGTTAAGCTTAAAAACAGCTCTTATAAAGTGTTTAATCAAAATGGGATTATTATAATTTTTTTAGGCTATGTCATTTCGGCGGCATCGTGAAGGAAGAACTGCATCCATGCACCAATTCTTCCCGTGACGATGGCGTCCTATTGAAATTAATAATTATGTTAATACCCATGTAATTTTAAAACTCTTATTAGTTCATTCAAAAATCTTAAAGAAAATATGCTGAAAATGAAAAACCTAATAATAATAACAATAATAAAATATTTAAAAAAAATAAACACGATGGAAAAGACATATTATTATAATGAAAATTTTTATCGGGTTTCGCGTAGTTCGATGTAACTTTGTCTACTAAGAAGTACTCATATATAGATATATGTTTGTATTTTTATGTGAAACATATTCTTTATTAAAAGTGCTCACCGCCATTACCTAGACTACATAAACAGCGCCAAGTGAAACAGGTTTCATT
This sequence comes from Calamotropha paludella, assembly GCA_927399485.1. NCBI lineage: Eukaryota > Metazoa > Arthropoda > Insecta > Lepidoptera > Crambidae > Calamotropha > Calamotropha paludella. The sequence continues at coordinate 10,062,161 of OV656815.1, read as the reverse complement.
TTTGCCACCAGTATTTACGATGCCCAAGGGGCGTTGCCGTCGCGAAACGTTACTCATTTTAACCCTCGCTATACTTACACAACGTCACACGGTACCTTGAATTTTTGATGAGATTTTTATGCCTTTTTTTGTCATAAATGAGAATTTTTTAAGTCACGGGATGAAGAAGTGATAAGAAAAACTCTATAAATACAATTTTGTGAATTCTATGTAATTTTTATTAAGGGTATTGATTTTGTTTATCGATGCCGAGAATACAAAAGCCTGTACTTGACAATATTTTTATAAAAACTTTCCAACCGAGTTCGATTACTAAAACTTGAAGAAATAAACAATAAATTCATATATTTTTACATAAATATGACGATTAACTACCTCGATGTATCTCGCTTTACCTTTAAGTATAAAAAAACTATCCTTTTAACACCTTCATCAATGCGGTTTAGGGTGTATTCTGCGTTACACTTATTTTATTTATTTGCGTACCAGTAGTAAAACATTGTCATAGGCCCGTGTACAAAACAACAAAGAACTTTGTAGTTGAATGGTCTGCAAAAAGACCTCACGTCGCCCATGTAAGAACAGTTTACTAAAGCCCTATTTTATCTGGGCCCTATTTTAGCTGTATACGTTATATTTTCTATTATTTCTTTAATATATTTCTTGTTCGTGTATATTTTATCTTTTAGTATTAAGCCAATTTATCCTCTCAATTTATAAGCATCAGCAAACAAATTGTTTGCGTATTACGCTTTTACGCATATCTCATTGCGTTCACGTTAAACTCTGCTCAAAATTAATAGGCCCGTTAAAAATTTTACAACTGGGCCCCTAGAGCAATGAATTATATCTTCCATACGAGGAGGTGACAAATTTCTATGTGGTAAGCGTAGTGACTCTTAAATCAATCTTCATTCACATCAGTTCATTTTTGTGTAATCATATATTGAATAATGTATTACAGGAGGAAGCCCAAACTCAGCAGCTTCAGATCTGCCCTTAGTATTGCTGCAGTCTATTGGCTAAATTAATCGCTTACTTATAATAGGCAAGCTTTGTTAGTAGCTGAAAATTCGTCTCGGAGAACCCTTTGACTCGTTTTTATGACACAGACGAGATTTTTTGGCGAATTATTACGGCTTGATTATTTATTCCTTGATATAAGTTTATTTAAATTCATAAAAATACTAACATCGTGATTCACACTTAAACCTATAGGTTGTGTTGTGTTGTATACAACAAAGCAACGATAACAGTACAGTTGCGTCAGGTGACTCAAAAAAGGCTGAGTACAGTATCTTCTTCGCTGAGATCTACGCCTCATCCCAATTTATATAAAAATAATTATCACACGACAAGGAATTGCAAGTGGCGAACATTATAATATTGAGGTGGATGTGTGGAATGACTAGAAACGACAAATTAAGTATAATCGGCGTTATAAAAATTGAATGGGAAAAGGAATAAAACGGATGTTATCAGGAGAATGATGAAGAATGGCGAATAGGAAAACATAGATAGATTGCCTGAAAATGATGTAGATGTGAAAGGTGTACATACAGTTGATGGCTGGCAAACAGATAAAAAGAACATAATGGTGAGGCCAAATAGTTCTGACCCAGAATATTCCTGAAAGGTGATAATAAATGATACAATAAAGAATACATGAACTCGAACCCTAAAAAATATGGAAATTATGTAAAAAACAAAAACACCGCCGCAGAAGTTCGGCACAAAAAGTTTTAGGTCACCCGTCCTTATATATGCTCGCGATCCGAAGGGAAAATGTCTAGAAAAAGTTAATTGTGTCACGAGATTTTTGATTTCACATTTTTGAGACGTCGCATCGGCGTCGTCAACAGCGATATTTAACCAAATATATATGCATACGAATTACATAACTTACTTGGTGTTATCATGTAATCAGTAGTATAATCTCAGCCAAAAGACGTTCACTGCTGGATGCACACTTCATCAAAAACTGGGATGTTAAACCATAATCTCCATGTGGGCAGGAAGGTTAGAGATCTCAGTAAAGACCATAATTCTGTGGTCTATAGGAGTTGTACGGTTATTTGCTCCAATATAATTAGTCGCCCTTAAGACATACTTAAGTGAGAGGGGTTATGCTATTTTACTATTCCAGATATAATACGACAATACAAAAGTATACGAATTACTAGTATATAACAGAACATATATGGTGAATCACACTCTTTTCAAAAACCAATAAGAGGGTGGCATATGCAGTGTGCCGTTGAGTTCGCTGAAATAGCGTTGAATGAGGAGATACTTGGCAGTCTGTAGAGATTGTTTTAAACTACTAGTACAATTTATATAAATGTCACGTACTTCCTTTAATCTATGTTTTGTATCTGTATACTATGTCACAGAAATGTTAGAGTATACTTTATTATATCAAAAATTAATGAGATTTTTAAATCTATACATTAAATAAAATAGAAATCAAACCTTATCTGTGCATGATTTTTTTATGAAATATAATTATTGCTACGTATTGTGTACAACGTATGGACCCCAAAATAATATTTATCGAATTATAAAATTGTCTGTTCGCTTTTCAAAGAAAAACTAATGAACGAATTTTAACAAAATTTTCGTAACCTTGTTACCCAGATCAATGTATGGGATACTTTTTGCTGTGATAAAAATGACAGAGACGACGCTACATAGCGATTTGAAAAATCTCAGTGATCGGTCTTAGTAACCCATTTGATCACTGCTTTTCTTGCTGTCGAAACCGATGCTCAAAATAATGTGTACGTTAGTCACTAACAGCGTGATTTTGTAAGTTAAAGAAGCAAGAAAGAAAGATAAGTGAGCTATCGCTCAACAAGAGTGTCGTTATAAATGAATGCAGTAAAGTAAACCTAGCGATAAATCTCCATTCAGTGAACAAATTCCGCCTTTTATTCAATTAGCGCCCCGCTTAACTGCCTGGACAGTGACCTCTTTTTTTCCTTCTTCGATGGCAATTATACCATTATTTCATCGCCGACGAATTTTAATCGCGCTTCGTTAGACGGTTTTTTAAATGGTTTCATTTCTTCTTCAGTTGCGTTAAACGATACAGCTGTTTTGAAAAGAATTATTGATTTAGAGAAAACGAAAGACTTTTTCAGGTATGTCCTGACGTGAAAAATGATTTCGTTTTAACGATATATCCTACATCTTTGAGTAAACGAAAAAAATACTGTTTTTAGAGATGTTCATGTAAGACACAGGAAAAGTTGATTTATCTGTACATGACTGAGCACGTTTCGTCGCGCTATTATCATAATCATAACATTTTATTACTAAAAATATGAAGTACACGAAAGATATCACATATTTTACTGTTTGATAGCATGCAATAATTTGGTATAATTTATTCATTAAATTAACTTCTAATTTAAAGTATTTATCAAATGGGAATTATCAATTTAAAAAGTAACAACCTCCAATATAATGTCAAGCATAAAATATTATGTCAATATAAAAATAAAAAAAATAAAAAACATATAAAATTAAAAAGAATAATCATTACGGAAATACGTTGTTGATAGATTAAGATTACATAAACTTATGTCTCTCAGAAATTCTTTACAACTACTCTAAAATGTGTCTCTTAACTAAAAATTCTTGAATCGAATAAAAACATAATTCTTGTAGCCATTTTTCCCTTTTCGAAATCGAGCCTTAAATATTATTATCTAAGTGGAAGTGATTTTATTTCTTCGGATATTTTATTCAAAAATATAACAGACACAGCTTAGGTACTGTTAATAAATATAACTCAGAAAAGTTGGTAAATGTTGTCTGTGAGATAATCTTGTATTAAAATTACATACTTGTTTTTTAGTGGTAAAAAGTTCCATACCATTTGTTTTTACAAAGACAAAGGGAAATGCCCATTCGTGGCCCACCGTGGACATAATTAAACATGGAGGTGATTTTGTACATTAATTTTGTCATTCAAAGTTATGAACTTCACATATATTTAAACAGGCGCCACTGCAATAAACTATATGTCGATAAATAAAAGTACTTTTGCTTATAAATCGTTAAACGTAATGTAGTAAAATGTTGCCAGCACGTAAGTTACATTTTAGATATAATTTCACATTAAATATCGATGCGAATCGATTGTGACGCAAATACATTCAACTAAATAAATTACATAAGATTTTGCATAGACAAAGTAGTTCATAAACCAAATAATATAAAATATCAATGAAAATAAAACTAAAGTATTTATTCTATAAACAAACAAAGAAATAAAAGAAATCGGTCAATCGATTTCGAGTTTTTATATTTTTTGTTTCCTTTATTTCACATGATTGTCACGCACTGAAATGTACCATTTATGACTAATAAAGATATATTATATAATTATTAAAAATCAAGTTTTTGTAGTCCTTTTTTGTGAATTGTATATATTTAGTTTTGTCATTATTAATTTTCAAGTTGTTCGTATTAGTCCATTTAATAACATCAGCTATTGTATTATTTATAGAATAACTAGCTGACCCAGCCACGCGTTGCTATGTTAAAATTATATCTATCCTATCTTTCAAGTTGGATCAAACTGCATACGGTGTACAAATTTGATTAAAATCGGTTAAGTAGCTTAGGAGTCCATCGCGGACAAACAACGTGACACGTAATTTATATATATTACAATTTAATAACTCATTTGGTTTCTCAGTTGTTATCACTGATATATCATTTACGTAGAGTACACACGTAAAATCTATTACTTTCGGGAGAGTAGGAATAACAGAGGTCCAAGGAGGTCCACAAGTTAGCATACTTTGTAAAACACCAGCTCTATTATATTTCATACTGGAACAAGAACACTCTAAGTATGAGTCAGACTTTAAGAATCCAGCTCCAACATATTTTATTCTGGTATGCAGGTAACTCTTGATCAATCATCGTATGCTTCGCATTTTCTGAAGTGTCTGATGTGAAACAAAGTCAACAGCTCTCGTTAAGTAAAACATATATATACACTCTTGACTCCTTTATCAACATTCTTTGCAATTTTATTTAATAGCTTTAACGCTGCTAAACTGTAGATTTCCTTTTCTGGAAAGCATACTGGTTGGAATCGATTATATTAAATTTCATAAGTCGTTTCACATTTTTCGAAAACCTTAGCCAGAATACAATGTAATGCAATATGCTCATAAATTTCTGGATTTTTCTTGTCTCCTTTCTTGTAAATAGGCTTCTAGCCATGTTATTTTTAATTTATCTGGGAAAACACCCTGTTTAAATGATAAATTTATAATAAGTGCGAGTACCGGTGCTATTGCTGTTTCGCCTACACTGTTTAAGGAAGTCAGTGGAAAGATAATCAAAACCAACAGACTTCGTATTTTAAGACTATTTACCAATTTGAAAATTTCGTCAGGAGAACTGGAAAATAAATACATTTTAAAGTTGTTCGGTTTTATTCTAGAATCATACTTTGTATTTGTCGAGTTGTCTTTACTTAAATTTATAAAATAATTATTCCATGCCTCACATATGTCATTAGAGTCATTAGGAGTAGTATTATTATAAGTTTGTAACGAGGCGCCATAGCTATATTGGCGACTCGTTGCTTTCATTGCGCTATTCTCTGGCCATTTTTCATATTTTCTTTTTCTCTACGTTTCCTATTTTATTTGTTTTGTTTTCGAAGTTCATTCTTACCAGAGTCAGCGCGTCGAGCGGTTGACTCACCACTAACAATTATTTAAATATATTTATAGTGCTGAGCAGTTAATAATAAGCTCACAAGTATAATAAGCTCATAAGCATAACTCACAAGATTTCCTGTATATGTATTCTGTACCACCAGTTCCTGTTATATAAAAGTCTATAAGTTTCTTTAAGGCACTATTGCAAGTAGCCCTACCTTTTATAATATGTTTTCGAGTTAAATGTGAAATTGTTTTTGTATTCAGTGTAATTTACCTTTTTTTTATAATTGTTTCTGTTGGGCCTTAATTCCATAATTACAAAAAACATAAGTGACCTTGAGTGCTTTTTATTTCTCCGGCTGCACCCCGTCACAAGTTAGATGATTTATATGTTGAAGTGAACTACTAGTTAAAGCAGTGTCATCATTAATTATTTTCCATGAAGCCTATATATGTTTTCAGCTCCCTTAATATATGCTACGGGTATATTTGAATTCTTTTACGTTTTATGCTTTTAATCATGTAGTATTTATCTATAATCGTTGTTACATATATCATATTTTTTCTCCCAAAGTCGCTAAATGTTGCCATAATATTAAAATTTGTTTACATATTGCGCGTGTGGCAATGTCGGCGTATTTCAAGGTAATGAAAAATATTTAGGTTTGCATCAATACCTGTATAAATGTAAAGCTTGTAACGAGGCGCCATAGCTATATTGGCGACTCGTTGCTTTCATTGCGCTCTTCTCTGGCCATTTTTCATATTTTCTTTTCTCTTCGTTTCCTATTTTAAATTTACTGTCTGTCTCTGTTTCCTATTTTAAATTTACTGTCTGTCTCTGTTTATTTGTTTTGTTCGAAGTTTAGTCTTACCAGAGTCAGCGCGTAGAGCGGTTGACTCACCGAAAATAAATTATTTAAATATATTTATAGTGCTGAGCAGTTATAATAAGCTCACAAGTATATAATAAGCTCATAAGCATAATTCACAAGTTTCCTGTATATATATATTCTGTACCACCAGTTTCTGTTTACAAGTCTACAAGTTTCTTTAAGGCACTATTGTAAGTAGCCCTACCTTTTATAATATGTTTTTAGTGATAAATGTGAAATTGTTTTTGTATTCAGTGTAATTTACCTTTTTTTATATAATTGTTTCAGTTATGCCTTAATTCCTTAAATATAAAAACAAGTGACCTTTTTGTGTGAGCTTTTATTTCTCCGGCTGCACCCCGTCACACTGGCGCCTCAACGTGTATAGAACACCACCATCCAGTCAACCAGTACCGGCGAACCGAACTACTATATTTTGAAGATCGTTGTATGTTGTGTGTGATTTTTTTTTATCTTTTTCCAAATTCTAAAAGGCTTAGTCGCCCCCCACTATTTTATCGGCCATATTATTAACTTAATCATCTCATCTCATCTCATCCCAATCCTCATTTTATTTAATTTATAGTAGTTGACAATACAACTACATCTCTACACAAAACACTTACAAGACACTTTACCCAACATTTACTACATTTTACAGACAAGAAACTATACGCGGTTTCGAAAGAAACCGGCACAAAATTGTTGCTGATTCTGAGCGTCAATATATCACTCAGATCAGTGCAATTAACACTTACGGGCAGTGCTGAGAGGGAGTACCTCCAGTGTATCCCACATACAAGTCTTAGATTTGGCTAGGCACTTTCCTGGAGGCAATCCGTGCCGACTATCCAGAGGTTCCTACCAGTCTAAACTTGAACACTACACCTACCTAACACTAATTCTATTAAATTTATCTTAGTCTTACTTAACCAGTCCTTGTATAATAGAATAGATAGGAAAAATTTAAACAACTTTAGTTTCACTCTCCTTTCAATTCATCACATATCATCCTATCACTTAGACTATTATAATTTATAGTAGTGACATAACAAACACGCAACTACACACTACACTTACAGTACACTTACCCCACATTTACTACACCCATCAGACAGTAAAACTATACGCGGTTTTGAAAGAAACCGACACAAAATTGTTGCTGATTCTGAGCGTCAATATATCACTCAGATCAGTGCAATTAATACTTACGGGCAGTGCTGAGAGGGAGTACCTCCAGTGTATCCCACACACAAGTCTTAGATTTGGCTAGGCACTTTCCTGGGGGCAATCCGTTCCGACTATCCAGAGGTTCCTACCAGTCTAAGCTTGAACACAATACCTACCTAGCACTAGTATTATTAAATTTATTTTAAATCATAACTGTTTTTAAGTAGTTTTTAAATAGCTAGAAAAACACCTCGTTTTGAAACACAATCATTTATTTTTAATAACACTATGAATCCATCACTTATAAATAAACCTGAGCTTGCTTATGAATTTGTCTCCGCTCAATTGAATTTCCATCTGTCGCAACCGCTGAGGAATTACGAGAATTACTAAATCCAATAATAGACTCAGATTGTTCTATTCTTTCCAGTCCTTACTCCATTGAACGTGATCTTGATAAAATCAAAAACATTCTGCTTATGGTTTCTTCATGATTAATTTATCAATACGTTTAAATAGATTAGAGATTACTACATAACATCAATGACTTTTGCAAAACTTCAAACAAAATTTTTCATCCATGACAGCCTGTCAATCAAATTTAAAACCTCTTCTGTCCAACAATAACATAACTACGAACTCCTGGCACAAAATTTACTCAAAACTCTTTAGACCTAAAAAAATTCTTTTATTACTTACTTTTTCTTTATTACTTTATTATTACTTTTATTTACGTTTATACTATATATTACTTTTATTACGTTATTACTTTTTCTCCCAATTAGAATTCTCTATCGTTATTACTTTTCCAAAAGTAATTATTTTTTTTATATATTACTTTTATATATACTACTATTTACAACTCATTCATTCCCTCATTCTATTACAACACATAATAATTACTATACATTAACTGTCTTCATAGAAGACATATTTGATTGTCTGCATAGACGACATCTTCAATTTTAGTCTTCATAGAAGACATACTTAATTATACAGTCTTCACAGAGGACCTATTTAATTTTAGTCTTCATAGAAGGCATTTTAATTTTTTCAGTCTTCATAGAAGACATATTTAATTTCTCAGCCGCGAATAGAACCTCTAAGTCTATTGGAATAGCCTCATTATACATCTTGAGGTAAATTTTTCTTCCAGCGGGTTGTGACTGGCTAAATAAGCCCACACTAATTTTTATTTTTCATCCAGCGGGTTGTGACTGGTTAAGCAAGCCTACACTGTTTTATTTTTTTTCATCCAGCGGGTTGTGACTGGTTAAGTAAGGCTTCACTAATTTAAGGAGCCAGTTGAGTGTTCAATTAATTTTGGATACTCTACCGCGTGGAGTCTGGTTGTCTCGTTAAATCAACCATGACCGTTGACTGATGTATGTTCTGGAAGTATGAAAGTGATGCATGTAAGGAAAGTGATGCATGTAAGGAAGCTGGTCTCCTTATTTTCTCATTTCACAGTTCTCATCTCATCCATTTTTATTAAAGATATGTTTTTTTTTTTATATAAAATGGTCACATTTTTACATAGTTTTATGAAAAAATCCTTTTTATACTCAGGATTTTTTCTTCCAGGGGGGAGCGGGTATTGTAACGAGGCGCCATAGCTATATTGGCGACTCGTTGCTTTCATTGCGCTCTTCTCTGGCCATTTTTCATATTTTCTTTTCTCTTCGTTTCCTATTTTAAATTTACTGTCTGTCTCTGTTTCCTATTTTAAATTTACTGTCTGTCTCTGTTTATTTGTTTTGTTCGAAGTTTAGTCTTACCAGAGTCAGCGCGTAGAGCGGTTGACTCACCGAAAATAAATTATTTAAATATATTTATAGTGCTGAGCAGTTATAATAAGCTCACAAGTATATAATAAGCTCATAAGCATAATTCACAAGTTTCCTGTATATATATATTCTGTACCACCAGTTTCTGTTTACAAGTCTACAAGTTTCTTTAAGGCACTATTGTAAGTAGCCCTACCTTTTATAATATGTTTTTAGTGATAAATGTGAAATTGTTTTTGTATTCAGTGTAATTTACCTTTTTTTATATAATTGTTTCAGTTATGCCTTAATTCCTTAAATATAAAAACAAGTGACCTTTTTGTGTGAGCTTTTATTTCTCCGGCTGCACCCCGTCACAAGCTTATGCCTTCGCAGTTCTTATAGTCACTTATCATTATAATAAATCAAGGAAAGACAGCTAGAAAACATGCTAGATTAATTTTACAGTTTTTGTCTCCAGTGTCTTTTTTTGTGTATGTGTTTTCAAATACCATACTATTCTAATTTATTATTCGACAATAATCCTTACCTTTGCTATTATATGTTTCTCTATTAATATTTATCTGTACGAAATATATCTATATTGTCACACATGAACAAATGATTAATAATGTGTTTATAAATATGTAGTTGTTTATCTTGTTTGAAACTAGCAATGTGAAATGTACCGTAGCATCAAGTTTGATACAAACTTTCAAATCCAAATATTAAAAAAGCGAAATTTGATTTTGTAAAATATTATGCACTTAAGGAAGATACATAAATATAAAAAGTAAGGAGCAAACAGTTTGGATATTATTATTATACTCTAAATTAAAGACATTTTCTAATTTGCAACATAAAACATTTGGAAAATATTTTTTACTAAATTTTAGACTTATCACTCTTTTTTAACTATCAATTTCCTTATTTAAAATATTTTATCTTCTTTGTATAAATTGTGGCACGTTAATTCCTCTTTTAACTATTAGCTACTCTCACATATAACTATCGCATACATTAAGAATGATAGTTACCTAATAGTTGAACTGACATGTTATTTAAGTGTTAATATACTTCTGAGACTATCAGAAGTTACTTTTACAACCAACATTTCTATTTATCGAGTGTTCATTATAGTACCTGGGCGACCGAGCTTCGCTCGTTTACTGCTCGGTTGCTATTTATGTTCAATGACGGGAACAAAGGTTGCCTAGCAACTAAACCAAAGTAAGCCTATCTTTTAAGCAAAATAATGTGTTATTTTGCGTCTTTATAAGAAGTACGACTATACAGGTAATTTTATACAGCAAAACCTTATCTACACTCAAAGATTAATCTAGACGTAATATAATTTGTCTTATATTCATACCAATTAATCCATCCTAAAGTACCATTTTAGATACTCTATTGACAAAACACAGGTTTTGTTAATAGAGTAACAGATAAACATATTTTATAGATATGTAAGTAATATTCCTAGAAATAAAGGTGCTCAGGTACAAATGCTCGCATTCATCATAAAAACATTTATCCTTTCCGGGACTTAAACCTAGAACTGTCAGTACGCAACTGACCGTTGCAACAAGTCGGTCGTAGGAGTCGTTTCCGAGATACCCGAATTTTTATACAAGACATCAATATTGTGAATATATACTGCCTAATTTTATAACGCGAGTTTTCTTTACAAACAGGAAGACAAGGAATGAGTATGGGAAATGCGTTAATTTTTTTCTGTTGCGTTGCAATTTCATAGAACAAATAAAAATAATAAGTACCATCAGGAAGATTGATTACGCGCCTGTTAAAATGAAAATGCAAAGCGTTTGGCTCCAGAATAACAACATTCAGTTTATGTAAATCTCACGACGACTGACTGCTAATATCCGGAATATAAATAATGTTCCGGCGGCTTCGATAAATCCTCTAATTCCTTAATGGGAGACTGGAAATCGGGAAGCGGTGGTTAAGCGGATCCACTGTCTTATGAATCTTTATCTATGAAAGTCTAGGTGACCGTTTGACCTAATGTAGGCGTCAGCACTTCGTAACTGAGTATAACTTAAGGAATGTATTTTGTATTTTCTTTTCATAGTATCCGGATCATCATGAAAATCAGCCTACTAATGTTTTCAGTGCTGGGAAACTTGCCCTTAATACTGTTGAAAACACTGTAGCGCGTATTCTCCATATGGCCCATTGGCCATAGCCCACCTCGGGGGCCACATGCGGATTGATCTGTGGGAATGAGTGCAGATGCAGCCGGAATCAAAGTTTAACAAGTCATCCGAAGTACGGAGGTGCTCGAGATAAAAAAGAAAATGTCACCCTCTGATAAGCGGCTCTCGTGAATATGGCTTGACTTCTGCAATAATACGAGTCCGTCATGCCGTTCGCGCTTACTGCTGCACCATCGAACTTCTTCGCTGGAACTTATTCGGCGTATACCAGTATATACGCCGAATACTGGTGAAAAAGTATTGGAATACTTTTTTCTTTTCTCTTTAACTCATAAACTACATTCTTTTATATCTGTTACTAAAAATCAACAAACACACTTAACGCATAGTGTCTACAGTTTGCAATTCAAAATGCCGTATTTTTATGAAACAATATTTGTCATTTTCAGTAAAAGCATGCCAATTTTTGAGTGGCCTAACAATAATCTTATTTTGTATTTTAAGAACGGTATTTGACGTTTTTATAATGTTACAAAAAATATTACTTGTATATTTATTTGTCCTTATAGACATTTTAACGTATTTTTAATTTATACAGTTATTTTCGAAACAATGAAAGGTATGCTTTAAATAGGCAACGTCTAATTAAAGGATTTTGGTTAATTTTATATATTTTTCTACTCATTTGTACCTACTACTACTCAAATGACCATCTTAATAATTGCTGGAAAACAATCTTCATACAAAGAAAGCATTCTATCATTCTTATAATAATTAAGAAGTTAACTTAAAAATTTTTCTTTACCAAATGGTAAACAATAAAGAATGTTTTATTGTTCGAGAATTTGTATCCATTCCCAACAGTTACTGTTTGAGTTCAATATCTTTATTTCCATTGAGATGTCTCCATAAATCTCTCACTTCCTTAATAGCAGGGTTTGAGGGTTGAATAGCTGACAAGTTTTTGGATCGTTTCTATTGTGTGACCGTCGTTAGCTGATTATGTTAATTTGGATGTCTTTTTAGAATAAAGTGAAAAAATGGTTGAAAAAAGACCTTTAGAATTCCTTAAAAATTATAGACATATGCATTAATAAATCATTATATTCGAAATATATTGCGCAGAATACAATACCATAAAAAACCCTAGTAGCTATAAAATTAACAATAAAATTTCCTAGAAATAATTAAGTCAGTAAACTTAATCTATAATCTAAGATCACAGTGGTTTGTGTGTTTGTCTGTCCGCTCTTTTTCCCTTGTATTAATAACGTTACCATAGCAACGCGTTAACCGCAAGTAGTTCGTCTACCGGACGCTAGATGGCGCTAACGGAAAATATTTAATATTAGAAAAAAAATAAGGAATTTTGTCCACCCGTGCGAAGCCGGGACGGGCCGCTAGTTATGAAGTAAAAATATAATATTAATTTTTTCCATTAAAACTTTGATATTAAAAACGATTAATCTATGAGTTTCTAGTTTTTATCAGATACTTTAAAATGTTTTTATTGAAGTTGCAAATGCTGCAAGATGTCAAAATAAAATATATTCACTTAGATTTAAATTTTAATAAAACAAAAAGTCTAACTTAAATTTGTTAAGCCGTTACACAGCTTATCTATTACAAACTTTCAAATGACAAATATGCAATAAATGTTACTTATAATCAGACATTTTGTAAGCAAAAGTTTTCAATTGACATTTATTTAAGAAAAAAATTTATGCTTTTTATTCAATAAGACTATATACATTGTTAACCATCAACTAAGCTCGGTAACTCCGCAAGGGCTTCATTTTGTCTCTTTAAATATGTATTTTATTACACTGTTATAAATATATAGGTTTACTTTTCTTGAACTATAAAGGCAAATAATGAAAATTTCCTGCAAGAAACTGCATTAATACATTAATACCATTGAAAAAAATTGAAACAAAGTCATTCTAGTTACTCTAATTACATTAACTCTACGAGTTCTTGTCTTTCAATAATCACTCATATCACGAAAAGTTTTGTACATGTGTGTATTTTAACAACTTTTTTTCAACTTATTTTATTTTTTGCTATTAAAGCATTTACATAGCTGTTTCTCTTATATCGATTATTGGATGCTTGTAAAAGTACTATACTCCTTACACCTGAACGAGTTAATTTTTTTTTTCTAGACTTTAGTGTTTTTTAATATTTAAAAAGTAGTCTACCCGAAAACAAGCCTTTTATGTTTAAAACCTGAAACTAATTATAAATTAAGTATTCTTAAGGTGAATAAAAACATTTACAAGAGCAGTGCATAAACCTTATTCAACCTCCGTTGTGAGACAGAACTTCATGACATCGACCTTACATAAAAGGATTCCACCACGTTCGCGATAATTTGGTTTACAAAGAGAGAAATGCCTAGTTTTGTAATGAATTAAATATTGCGTGTAGTGTGTCATATAGGTATAGTGCCATATTGTTAAAATTATATGTCAGATACGTCTATTCGATTCAATTAACCAAAGATTTAACCATATTATATTAATAATTTTCGGTTACTGTTAAATAAAAAAAACGATTATTCATACCAAAAAAAATAGCAGAAAATATAATTATTACATAGCTCTTTCTCTTTTATCGATTGTTCAATACTTTTGTAAGTATTACACAACATGAAGAGACGGCGCTGGCGCTGGTGTCAGCTTAAGAAAATTTAAAAAAATCGACGGGTCTGTCAAGTTAATAGCAATAATAGCGAAAAGATGTGGGTTTGAGTCCCGGTTTATTCTTGAGACAAGTCGAATTTTTTCTTGTTATAATTTTGACGACCGTTTGGTGCAACGGTAGCGATCCTGCCTTTCGCACCGACGGTCCTGGGTTCAAATCCCGGAAGGGGCAGATGTTTGTATGATGAATACGAGCATTTGTACCTGAGTCATGGGTTTTGATATATATTTCTATGAATATTATGTATGTATCATATATGTATGTTTATCCGTTACCCTAGTATCCATAACACAAGCCTTACAGTGCTTACTTTGGGCTAGGCTAATTGGTGTGAATGTAAGAAATATTTATTATTATTATTTATTTATTTATTAATTTTGTTTTTTATAAGAATTTGACACAGAACTACAATCGATAAAAAGAAACAACTATCAAATGATTATATATTTTTTTTATATATTATTGGACAACTAGTCCCGCCTGAAACCATAGACAAATGAATTTTTTCGTGTTATAATTTATTAAATGACAAAAAGTATAATAATCCTTTAAATAAAAGATAAAAATCCTTGCTAGATATTCTTTAAAAGTAATCTTTTTATAGAATATAGTATCTTTTTATATATAATATTGCCTTTCATAACTTTACTTAGCTTCTACAATAAAGTCCTAAACGATTGAAGTTCTAAACAACAGAGAATATTTTGTCAATATTATTTACAACCTCAGCCAATAACAGCAGCCACATCCAACATGCAACGTGGTTCCTAATTTCTCCTTTTATTGCCCCTTAATATTTTATATTAGTAATAGTGGAAGCCATTCAGTTAGTATACGCCTAGTGGCATTAATAATACAATAACGTCGGCGCAACTCACCAGCCTTAGGCCAATAACTTCTTCCTAGTAGATTTATTATGCAACACGTTGAACTAGTAAAATCATATTAGGGTAGGCATATAAACCGGACCGTTTGTAACCTTATTAGATATTATGTTGATGTTTATTTACCGTTTTGCTATTTCACATAGATTTTTTTTTCGTTACAATATTTAAAGTTACTTAAAGAGAAGTTGAAAAAATTATTTATTATGATTCAAGATTTATTAAAAATTCAAAAGGGTCATCGACAATAACCGTATCATAGATTTAACCATATAATTATAATAACTTTGGAAGCGTCACTTTTGCATATTTCAATTAATAAATACACTTCTAGGATTAGTTATATTGACTCTTAATACATACAAAATTATAATATTGGTCTCTTACTTGGTTTAAAATTATTTTCGTGGCACAGTGAATAAGGATCTTTTTATAGTCAGTATTAGAAAAGTATGATAAATAGAGGCTATCATACTGAGTTAACGTGATTAATTATAGAACTTTATTTAAGGCAAAAGATACACTGGCACTAAATGGCATCAGTAAGACGGATCCTACAATATTGAGACTTTCTCTTTTTAAGACAATGCTGACATTTTAATACGATTTATTTTAGTTTCTGATTTATACATAGATTGTACCCAAATCAAATAACATTGAACACCAGGAAATAAGCTCAAAAGTGTGATCTCATTTGTTATTCCAGTTAAGTCAACTCACAAAATCTCAACTTTTGATTTGTAACGAGAAAGTTGTGCGGAAAAGATGCGGGTTCCCTTTATTATAATCTTCGAAGTTGGAAGGTCAGGATTCCAAAAATAGTTTATGCTTATCAATTTTGTGTAAGATTTTCTAGTCAAAAAGTATCACGTGACAAACACGTGAATTTACTCATGTCCCTGTCTTTACCAAATAACTCGTCTATTTAGTCGCGTCCACTCATTGAACACGTGAAAGGGACTCTATCGCCAGCCTATTGAGGTCTTCACTGCTAAGGTAGAGGTCCTTCATTTGTAACTAGTTTCAAATAGATATTCAACTCTTAATTACAATATCACAATATTAAAGGATATACAGCCAGTATTATTCGCTTAAAAGGCATTTTAATCGCTCAAAGCGAGCTCTTCCTTTGTTAGTAGAGATAATGGCTAGACAAATTTTAATGTTTAATATTTTAAATCTCGCACTTAGCAAATTGTGTTCGAGGCCGACAGATTTAGATTCTTTTTATAAAAAAAGCAACCCAAATATTCAATTTTAAGTATAATGAAGTGATTAAAGGGTGTATAGCTGGGCTACAAATTTTTGAAGTATAACTTACGACTTATCAAGAAAACGTCCTTTTTTATGACATATAATTCCGCGAAATGAAAAATGAGGTTAATAAGAGTCTGAGGACTGTAAGAATAATTCTCGGGGGTATTCAGATACAAAGAGTTGCAGAAATTAAGGGTATAAAGGCTAGTTTTATAAATATCAGGCGCGATGACATCACTATTATTATTTACATACATACATACTGATTAGTCGAGCAGATCCCCTTTAATCACTGCCACCCAATGTAGACTTAATTAGTCTCAAGTTATGTTCAATAGATCTATGGCGGACTGTTTTTGAGTTCTTGTCCTATATCTTTAAACAATTGTCTTTAATTTTTTTCTCGTGTGGGTACAACGTGAGGAATTCGATAACAAAATGCGTAAATGTTCCGAGTTGTGTAGGCTATTTTCTTAAACAAAAAGTTGAATGCGTTTAGACAAGGAATTGCTACCGATATGTAAGCACCACGCGGTATACCTTTGATTATATTGATAGTATTTTTTAAAAAGCTCAATTTATTTCAATAATGTTTGTGGCTAGTCCTAGCCGTGATGGGCGGAGGGGACTTATTAAGCTCGAGAGCGATTCATCGTTAGCTATAATTAGTTCTACTAAATTTTTCAATGCAGTTACTTTAATTTATTTAAATTTTATAGAATTTGTTTGAAAGAGAACGACACAGTAACTGTGTAGCTTTTAATTATATGGTTACCAAAAGAACTTTAATAACGGTCAAACTAAAAAGTTAAATTAATGGCCGACGAATGTCAACTACTTAGCTACCACTACTTTATTTTAATACGAAGTCATTTTAGTTTTAAGGTTAAACTAATTTTCTATTAGTTTGTAACGCTATTGTGACGTCACCCGATATGGCCTCTTTAATAAAGCAGGGTGAGGCTTAGTGGATATAATTTGTACTGTATACAATATCCACGCCCAGCTTGAAAGCTTGTGTAGTTCAGTTAGTTTTTTGTTGCCGCCATCAACAATCTAAACATTTCACTTTCAAAATAGTGCGCTAAAGGTTTGTTTGAGCTTACGATGACTTTGCTTTTATGCGTCTTTTCTAAATAAAGTAAAAGTGATATTCTGCTGAGAGCTGCTTTCCCAAGATTCCATCATCGAATACCTGACCCCGAAATTTTTTTGGCCTTAGTTCACCTCATCTGTAGTCGATAATACCTATCAGTTCACACAAGGGTCGTGAGATGGGCTATGACCTATTCTTCCTACGGTATTTTAATACATAGGAAAGGCATCTGCCACATAAGGGGGACATTAGCAGGCTACTGTTGTAATAAATGAAGATGAAATGGTATTTTCTTTTATATTTACAAACTGTGTAATTTTCTGCCTATCTGTACAAAATTTATTCTTGCACGATCTATTTTGTTGACTACGTTAATGTTTGCACTTTACTACGCTGATGTGTGTGGAATTGCTCGATGGGATGAGGTGCTTGTAAGATTAATTTTTAATCTTCGTAATTATAGAAAAAAGAAGAAGTAAAGAATATGATAGGACCAACATTTATTAGCAACACGCTACAGCGTACAAGCAGATAAGACAAACAAAAGGCTTATTCTTCCAAGACAAAAGGGTAAACATTAATAATGTCTTAATATTATTTAAAAACAAAAATTATAAAGAATTGAAAAATAACTCTTGTATCGAATATATTATTGTATTTAATAATTACACATAATACAATTAAAAACTAAATAAATTACACTCTTCGATTGATTGATTGATTCGAATTTGATTGCTATTAAGGAAGCCTCCTGATTGTACGCTCTGTTTGTGCTTTGTTCTTCGTTATGATTATTTTTTAATGTTCGCATAAAATATATTATTATTATGGATCCAAGGTAATAAATCTGGAACTTTTCCTAGAATATAAAGGTTAGAATTTTTTATTCGAATCATATGAAATAAGTGTAGCCCCATTTTAAAAGATATACATTTCGAATGGACTTTGCTGAATTAGCATATATATAACTAATTTTATTTATTACACTATATTTTATATATATTTTTTTATTCGAAACTACTTTGTAGAGAATAAAATGCTTTTAATTGTATACTGCAAAACGTAGGCTGAAATTTATTCAAACAAAACAAAGATTTATCAAATCGAAATGGAATAAATTCGCCCTGGGGCTTTCATTAAATCGTTTGGCCGCAACACACTATCGGAGCTATTGGCAATCCTTTCCCGTTCAGCTTTGCATTTGTTCACCGCACTTGGCATTTGAATAAAATATTGCCTGAAATGTATACAATCAACATATATAAACACATGAAAAACGTTGAAAATATCTCTTACCGTATTGTTTATTAAATGTAATCTCATTATTTCAGATATATCATCGCATGTCATCGCGTTATATCATTTGTATATTATTGTATATAAGTACTTGTATTAGAAGGTCACCTCTCTTGCAACCCGGAAAGACTTATTGTAAATACCTTTTCTACCGCTTATTGAACGAAGCTCTCTTTTAGGCAACTCACAAATTTCGCTTGTGTCCCTCCTGCTACTTAACGGTTCAACCGATTCGAAAGAATTTTAGTATGAACATACATAATTATAACCTGACGGACACAGGCTATGTAAAAAAAAAAATAGACTTTACCATGGAGGAATAATCACTGAAAGAAAAATTCAAAAGCTGATCACAGCCAAACCGCTGAGACTACATTCATGAAATTTGGCGCCAAAACTCACAAACGAAGGTAATGTAGTGCTTCGCTCTGTATTTCCAAACAGAAGCATGCATTGCAACTAGGTCTAGTTGTAAATATAGTACAACCATTATTACCCTACTTCTTATTATTTCCAATGTTAAGGCTTAGCTATCGAGTTTAATACTAATTTGCAAAATATGACAGTTTGTTGTTGTTTTGTTACTTGCATACTCTTATTTGGTAACAGGTCTTCCCTATGGTTGAAAAAATCGAAGAGGAAACAACTTAATTTCTTATAATTATTCAGTCCAAAACTAAGCAGAGGTAGTAGTATTAGTATTAAATAACGTATAAATTATATAAAGAAGTATACTCTTTATGACTCGGTAACAAAATGTTTATGATCATCGCATCGCATCGCAAATGTTTATGCCCCACCAGAGTTTGAACCCAGGAAAGCTGTAGGAAGGCTACCGTTGCACCAATTCATCAGTAGCATATTCGTCAAAAGTTACTCGTTAGGAAATTAATTTGGTTCATTTTAAATTAAACAATCTTATCTAACTTTACAAAATTTTGATAAAAATGTATGTATGTTTATGTCCTAGATCAATATCAATACTTCACAAAAAGTTGCTAAATAATATACATAGGTGTACAACTTTACTTGCGCCGTGTTGTTCAGAAATTCGAGGCCTTATTGTAAAAAATGGTTATACATTTATGATTCAAAGTATTGTCCATCGCTGTCCACTACTTTCTCCCATCTTTCTGGCAGCGTACGAATCCCGCGTTGAAAAAACTGGTCATCTTTTGAAGCGATCCACTAATCGATCCAATTTTTTACTTCTTCATAAGACCGGAAGTGCTGACCAGCCAGGCCGTGTGCCATTGAAGCAAGTGATAATCCGAGGAAGCAACGTCTGGAGAATACGGCGGGTGGGGTAGGACTTCTCATTTCAACGTTTCAAAGTATGTGTTGACCACTTTCGCGATATGGGGTCGAGCATTGTCATGCTGTAAAATCACTTTATCGTGTCTCTTGTTGTATTGCGGCCGTTTGTCTTTCAATGCTCGGCTCAAACGCATTAATTGCGTTCGATAATGATCGACTGTTATTGTTTCAGTCGGTTTTAACAACTCATAATACACTACGCCGAGCTGGTCTCACCAAATAAAGAGCATGATCTTGGAACCGTGAATATTCGGTTTGGCCGTCGACGTGGAAGCACGGCCGGGATATTCTCATGATTTTCTGCACTGCACCCATTTTTTGTCCCCAGACACAATGCGATGCAAAAATCCCTTCCGTCTTTGCCTTGCAACCAGCTGTTCACAAGCAAACAAACGCCGTTCAATATCTCTCGGCTTCAACTCGTACGGCACCCAATTTCCTTGTTTCTGAATAATTCCCATGACTTTCAGTTGTATTGAAATGGCTTGTTGCGTCACTCCCAATGATCCTGCTAATTCTTGTTGCGTTTGACACGTTTCTTGATCAAGTAATGCCTCCAATTCTGCATCTTCGAAAACCTTCTCTCTTCCACCGCCATGCCGGTCTTCGACGTCATAATCACCGTTCTTGAAGTGTTGAAACCAGTCTCGGCACTTTCTTTCACTAATAGTGGCTTCACCATAGGTATTTGAGAGCATTGAGCGATGAGCCTCAGCCGCAGATTTCTTCATATTAAAGCAGAAAATTAAAACCTCCCACAAATGACAAAGATTTGGCTTGTAAGCTGACATCTTTAATCGAGAATAACTTTATGATGCAGACACAAATCGACTAATATTTAGATGGCGTTATGTTTACAAATGCTTAAGCTTATTGTATGACATCTACGATCTTTTTTTTGACGTGACAACGTCTTATAAATTGGTTTGCCGGGTGACACTTCAAGAAACTGCGTTACGCTCCGCTCACGTTATGCGCTTACAATGAGAGCGAGTGAGAGGCACGCGTCCCTTCCACTCGGGCATGGTTAGCCCGCCTAAGAGCGAGAGAGACAGACATAAAAAGTGGAAGGGACGCGTGCCTATAAATTAATGTTTTAAATATAATTCTTTGTATAAATAAATGTTTTAAATTGTTACTATTATTTCATCCTTCTTCCTACTATACGAATGAATATTCACATTAAAATTATTTTACCACTCAAAGTCGTTGTCACGTTTCGCCCGTATACCGACTTTACAGGCAACCAACCAGTTTTTTTTCGACTACCACTTACTGCTATAACCATCAATTGGCATGATGACAAATTTTGAGAGACTGTTCTATAATATTCGGAAATATATATTAATTACAACAAACATAATATT
This sequence comes from Calamotropha paludella, assembly GCA_927399485.1. Lineage (NCBI taxonomy): Eukaryota > Metazoa > Arthropoda > Insecta > Lepidoptera > Crambidae > Calamotropha > Calamotropha paludella. Next base: position 10,040,554 of record OV656815.1, on the reverse strand, counting down.
TCTGCTGTAAATTAAGGTTTAGTATTTAAAAATTACTTTTTAATTCATAAATTTAAAATATGCACCAAAACACTTCAAAGTGTCATGGCGTCACCTGTGACGTCACTCTAGAGTACAAGGATCATTCGACAGTTGTAAACATTGACACACTCTTGATTAATTTCAAAATTTTACATTATAAACATGAATTCGAAAGCATATAGGTGGTGTTCCGTCCCTCTGTGTACTAACACGTCCATAAAAACTCCTGAAAAGTTATTTATATTGGTTCCTTCTAACAAGACAATACGGAATAAGTGGCTTAAACTTGCAAGACGTGATTTGAAAGGAATATTACCCACTACTCAGCTTTATTTTTGTGACGATCACTTTGACGTAAGTATTTCCTTTTTTAGTTTGTAGATTTCATGTTGATACTAAATAAATGTGACCATTATTAGATGATGTCAACATAAACAAACTTTTTGGAGGTTAGGGATATCTTACTTAGTCACATTCTCGATGATCTATTATAAAGGTATTTTATTTCATTTTCAGTTACCGAATGATATGGAAAATTATATGCAATATCACGTGATGGGGTCAGTGTCGCAGATTCGAATGAAACGAGGGTGCGTTCCCTTAAAATTTGAATGTCAACCCGGTAGAAAAAAACGAACTTCCGACACAAACGTAAGACAATACATTGCGAAAAAGCAAAGAAGAGAAGTAATTGAAGAATTTGAGCAAGAATTACAAGAAATAACAACTACAACTATTGCTACAGAACAGCTAGAACTTGAAGACCCTTCACCCGGAGCATCAGCCATGCAGGAAAATATTACACAAGATGCACCTAAAATAGCACATAAATCCATTCAAGTGTATATGACAAATAAGTTCAGAAGTAAAGCTGTTCAAACAGAAATAAATTCAGTAGAGCAGATGACATCACCGTTGAGACCCTTTTGTCGGTCTGCTTTTACTTCACCATTTAAAATCAAAAGTGACAAAACTGCCAAACCATCAACATCCAAAATTAATAGCAAATTAATAGGTATTCAGGCGGATTCTGACAGTGATATGTCATACACACCGTCTGTGGCGCATTGTGAATCAGCATCAGTGACATCTTTAAAAATGAAATCGTCTTCAGATTGCAGCGAATTAATTGAAGATGATAAGAAACAAGAGGCATCAAGAATTTTGGCATATACAATGCAGAAAATAGTGAATAACCCGCGGTCTTACATTGGAGTTCCTAAAAGTTGTTACTTTCTAATAGATTTAATTCAAAGAAAGTTAAATATTCCCACACACCATATAGTATTGTGCTTAAAAAAAATAAAATTAAATAATAGTTTCAGAGAGCTTTCTGATGACTTTTCTATTTCTCCGACATATGCTAGCAAAATATTTCTGAAAGATATACCGCTGATAGCTAGTTTGATGCGACCTTTTCTTGTTGCATTAAATGAAGATTCCATAAGAAAAAATTTACCTATGGCCTTTAGGCATAAATTTTATAATGTAAGCTGTATTATAGACTGCTTAGAAATTGAGGTACAAAAGCCTTCAAAAGCACTGAACCAGTCTCTCTCATGGTCAGAATACAAAAAAGCTAACACCATCAAGTATCTTGTGTCTTGTACTCCTAATGGATTAGTGAATTATATTTCTCCAGGATATGGCGGAAGAATTACTGACACATGTTTGGTTGAATCTTGTGATTTTATAAAATGTTTGCTACCAGGCATGTGTGTGATGGCTGACAGGGGGTTCAAACATGTAGAACAATATTTGAGACAACAGGGAGTACACTTAGTACGACCTCCAAGTGTTGCAACTGGTACAAAGCTATCAAAACATGAGGCAAGGGAAACAAAACAAATCGCAAGCTTAAGAATTCATGTGGAGAGAGTGATTAGACGCTTACGTGAATTCAGTATGTTAAAGCCGCATGCATGTGTAAATCTTAACCTTGTCAAAGTACTAGATGATGTTATTACCATTGCCTGCGGATTGATTAACTTGCAAGATTCTTTGATTAAATAAATACATAGGAATGACCTACTCTTTGTATATCTTTATTTTGTAAATACATACATACTTACCTATATTAAGTTTCAACCAGTTTGTGTGGTATGCATACAATGTTAAATCTATTATTACTTTTGTTAAAATCACTACAGCTACAGAACTGACAATAACTTTTAACCTGTAAACTGCTCACTAGAAACCATTGCTAACTCTGTATTACTATTTCAGGAAAAATAAATATAATTAATGTAGGTAGGTAATTTAAAATATTGTATTGTAGGTAAGTATATATGCAAGGAACAGCTGAGGTTTGTCTTAAAAAAATAAAACAAACATTTATCTTTATAACATAAACTGGCTTTTTATTTATTTACACTTTTATACAATACTGGATATACATTTTCCTTCCACAAAGGAACAATAACCTCAAGAAAATCTGATACATACTTTTCATCATACATAATTTCCATTACATCTACTTTCTTATTGGCACTGTAGTTGCAGTCAGCTACACAGAAGTAGCCTTTTTTATGTCCTGTCAGTAACATTTGAAGTTGCATTTGCACATAAAACTTCTGGGTTGGTTTCCCATTATTTACATAATTTTTCATGTTTTTTTCACTCATAGGACACTTAATTTCAATAATACTATTGTCACAGATCCCATCAGGTGAACCAGCTAGCATGGGATAGTTTTTAGACAACATTAAACCACATATTTTTATTTTTTTTCCCAGGTTTGCACTAACAGTTTTCCTCACATCATCCTCCAATATTCTACCACGTTTCATAGCTGTTGTGTCAGGGATTTTTCCACCCATTATTACTGCCATCAGAGTGCCATCACTGGTTTTACATCTACTGAATTCATAGGCTCTTGAAGCGGTCACTCTGCCATACCTTAATTCGTACCAAAGCCTGCTTTTATGTTGCTCCCTTGTTTCTTTTTCTACATTATTGATGTCAGCATCAGAAAATGTCACTCTTTCTAAAAATTTATCACAAGATTTTTCTTTATATTTCAGCACTAAATTGTCCATCGATAGACTTTGAAGTCTATCCAAAACATATTCATTTTGGTATTTCATTAATTCACACTCGGTAAGCCTTCTTCTCTTCCCTTCCTCTAAAAACTTTTTAAATACTTCGGTATCTGACGATATGCTAGGGCTGCCTTTAGATAATTCCTTAGCAGTTATGTATTTAAGGGTACTCCCAACTCTGGAAAGCTTGGATTTCATCCAATAGCATTCTATGGATGTGCAAGACGGGTCCTCACTCCTCCGATGAACCCACATTAAGAATGCCATGGCATGTTTGCAGCCTCCTTGTGAAGCCACACAATCATGACATTCTACTGACTTCACTGTTTCTTCCTGTTCGTCAACTACCAAAGACACTCCATACAACTTTGCATGTACTTTATGTTCTGGGCAGATTTTAGCTTTTATCGTGCACAAATTTCCTTCGCGTTTGAGTTGAACATAGCTTATAGCATCATCACCATAAGATACCCTAGCGGACCTGAAAAAAATAAAGCAATGGTAAATAATTAGTTGCAAAAAGAAATATTCAACATAACCATAACCTCAAATTGCAACATTGGATATTATACTGAAATAGGTACAATCGCTATGCTTTGTACCTATTTTTATGATTTTAATAACTGATTAACTGTTTATTAAAGGGTACTTACATGGAAGTCTTAACATTTCTAAATTCTGCTGAACAAAAGTCTTTGTTTGATCCCAGAAACATTCCTAGCATTAACAAGTCGATTCTTGGTAAATTTGCGCTGGAAGCCTTTATAAATCCTTGTTCCATGACTCAGTGTATTATAATCAATTTACTCAAAAGAAATTTAAGTTAAAAACCAAATAAAAACGGCGTATTTAATGATAAAAACGAGCGAGTGTCTAATTATGTACTGAATTACATGTAAACAGAGAGAAAGAACTCTAACGTGACGTCACGCGCTCTGATTGGCGTTCAACATTTCATGGCGGATTGCCGTATTTAGTGATTTTATTTTATCAATTAAATAATAATCTTGCTTTTAATTATAAAAATAATCAGTGTTTTTTAACCAAGCATTTAGGTATATTATACACACAAATTATTTCAATGTAATTTACTTGCTGTCATCATGCCTATTGCAAAACGGCGGAAGCAAAGTTGTGCACTAATATTTTTTTTTATCTTTTTTAAATAATATTTATAATATGGAAATATTAATAATCTAGGCTAATTGAAGCGAATGTATTTCACAAGCCTTTATTTATTTTGACCTGTCCCAGTGTCTATAATGAAATTTGACGCACTACCCGGTTTTCGATTATATCGCGTGACAATGCGATATTATGATGACACGGAGTTGATCTGATGCTGGAACTGGAAAGTAGACATAGGAACTCCGCAATCAAACGACACAACCCCATCGTATTTGGGCTCGTTTGATTTGTATTGACAAGTACTTTGATCTTATATGGTAACCAGGGCTAATGCTGGAGCTAGTAGGTGACCATAGGAACTCCGCAAATAACAAAACTAAACCCCATCGAGTTTGGGATCTTTTGATTTGTTTTTTCACTTTTGAGATCGTTTTATTAAGAAGTTATAATAAAATCTTGTTTAAATTCACTCCAATTAGCCTAGTTGTGCTACTAGGGTATCGGATACACATAAATATTACAGAATAAACTAATAACTTACATACATAAATATATACGTACATATATGTATATAAATTCCCTCTCACAGTTTTTGACCGCGATCTCGGAAACAGCTTAACTGATTTCGATGAGTTTTCATTTTGCTGGATTTGCTCCAACCATCCTATCCATAGGATAGGTTTCATTTTAATTTATAACACAACATCGTGTGGCCGGATCAGCTAGTATACATATTTATAAATACCCAGGAGTCAGATACAAATGCTTCTATTCTTCACCCCTTCCGGGAATCTAGCTTGGGACCGTTTGGCTTCGAAGTTCGGTTGTTTTTTATTATTTATTATTAATAATATTTATATATTAAACCTAATTTAATATAGTAATCGTCATACTCGTATGTTACTAGTTATTGAACCACAAGTGTAATTTCCATCTTTAAATTCCATTTCATATTCATATTTTAAGGGAGTAAGCTAAATGCGGCTTTTACAGAAAGTATTTTTTGTTTCATTATCCGTTTATAAAATACTTGATCTAACACTGGAGATATTCAACCACCTTTAAAATTATAACTTCAATGAAGAATTCCGGCAGAAATTTCGTCGTTCACTCTCAAAAATTTTAGCGTTTTTATGACAGGAATGGCTGAAACATGCCCTACAACAAAAAACAACCAACACTTTATTACATGAAGGGACCACATGACAATGTAGCGAGCACTTGTTTGAGGAAAAAGGCAACAAATTCTTTTTTTCCGAAGGGTTGTACCAGAAATAAGTCTACCCTCTCCCTAAAACAATTTCGCATTACAAAATTAACTTAACGGTATTTTACGAATGTTACATAGTTTATTGCGTATTTGATTTCGGTTATCGTTTATATTTTTGCTCAGCAAAACAAACTAACATTCCGAACTAAACCTGCTGTATATATTAGTTTTCATGTCCCAAGTGTGATTTATTTTTTTCTTCATTCTTCCCATTCGGGAAAATGGCAAAGAAGCAATAATGCTGATATTTGAATCACTACATAATTTATAAGGCAAAACATCCGAAATGGAAAAATAAATTGTCTTCCAAATAAATAACAAGCAATACATTTTACGTGTTTGTAAAAATGGTTTATTTTCCACTAGCGGTACCTAATACTTATGAAAATAACTACCAATTACTAAATCGATTTCTTTTCATTTTGAGTTATTTAAATGTAAGTGAAAATGATTATAGTAATTTGTAATTTATTTTATATTTGCATGGTCACTTAAATTGGTATAAATGGAAACGGGATTTTTTTCACGTATTTTTTTTAAATATTTCAATATTTTAGCTCAGTTGCATGCGCTATCGTCATGAAGGAACTGAATTTTTTTGCGGGTGGATGTAATGGGCCCACATATCGGTCTATACTCCATCACTTCGCAGTCTTTTATGACACTATACTGGTACCTCATTATGCATTCGACGCTGTTCATGACACATGACGCTCATAGTATCAAACCAAAAAACGGCACTTTTTCGTGTTGAGTTGTTTTTACACAAACAGTATACTGGATTCCACGATTAACGATTGAAGTTTTTTTGTTTGGAAATTTTAATCGCATCTCTGACCATTATCGGTATGAAGTCGGGTTCTGTTTAAATAATCTGAGGGTTATGAATACAGTAGTCGGTTTGTGTAGTAAATAGAATAATGGGTTTACAGATAGTGTATATAGCTATCGAGTGTAATAATAGCTTGCGCCGGAGGGTAAACCGATACGTCTGCCCATCCATCCGCAAAAAATATCAGTTCTTCCGTGACGACGGCACATGTAACTGCGCCGAATTATCCAAGCCTGATCTATCAATACACACATTCGTAGTTTAGTTTTATTATTCTCTTGATCTATCTATCTTTAAACACCAAAAACTTAAAGACAGCTGTCACATCGACCCAGTAAGCTGACATCTATAGAGATCAGTGGCCTATGCAGAATCTATAAATATGACGTGTCTTGTACACTGAAAGAGTATTTTAAAATTTTGATTCGATGCCGTTACCATTATTTTATTTATTAATAATACTTACTAACCAAATACATACACGACATACTTAAATTATAAACTTTATCCATGTCTTCAAATTATAGTTATGCACAGAATTTATAACTTTAAACCTTTTTGAAGGAATAACATAATTAAATATTTAGAAAAGAAAATTTTTGAAGCATTGTAATTTTTACAACACTTAAAGACAACCTTTCATTATTGAATTTAGATAACTGTACACATACACTTTGTACGTATCAATTAGGTGAATTATTATTCTGCAATAGTTTTGGTGTGAGCATTATACCATTAAATAAACGAATTTAAGTACTTTTGCGTAAAAGGAGGCTCCGTCAACTGATGCTAAGTATGTGTTCAGTAAAAAAAAACAGTTTTTATTTGGCGCTGCTAGGAGAGGTTGGAGCGTACCTGCAACTTGCTTAGAACTTATTAATGCATCAAATAAAATCTACTTCTATCAGAAACATTGCATGAACTAAATATATTATTGTTAATTCTTTTTATAAGTCGAGTTTCTTTGAATAGTGGGGTCTTAATGTCTAAGCAGATTGTACTTTTTAGTAATTTTAAGTATGGTAGTCATGTATAATAATAAATAAATGAAATGTTCAGTAGTGGAACTAAGGATGATAATTAAATTATCTATTAAAAATGATTACTTTACTTCAATATGATTGAGTGATACAAAACATTATTTATTAATATATGTAGAGCACATCATACTCTGTAGTAGACACTAGTAACACATTTATGATTAATTACATTAGTTATCCTACAGACTCCAGAAAAGGAGTCGAACCATGATTATATAATGAAATATATTAATTAAGAACATGCTATTAAAATACGATTCTTAGACAAGTACAAAGAGTTTCATTTCAATTGAATTATAATATAATTAATGAAATGCTGACACGTGTTAAAAATATAAAGAAATTTTAGTAACATATTAAGTAACATGTAAGAGTAAAAGCCACAAAAGTAATATATTTACTATTAAGAAAGTCCTCCAAATTCTTAAGAGGTCGCCCAATTTACTGAACTTTTAATAAAGATCTCCTCATTGATTTCTATGGCCCATAATATCTATCCGTAATACCCATGACTTTATCGGAGGCCTCTCTCATATTTCCCTCAATTTATAGGGGTTCTTTGCGGTACCCTGACAAATCTTACGAATATTCCGAGAGGGTTCATTTTATTTGCTCTAAATATTTTTTGCGACTTTGTGTTTAAAGTTAAAAAAAAATGCAAATGCACATAAACTTCTTAGACCACATGGTTCATTGCTTAATGGTTAATTTGCTACAAATTGGAATTCACATTTTGCTATATTTCAATTTAATATAGTTAATTTATTTAAAAACAATTTCAAATACGACTTGCTATAATACCGATACATAAATCATGTCAATTGTTCTTTTGTTTATTTCCACATTTTGTTTCAAAAGCTGACACAAAAAATGACAGGAGATTACATCAATCTCTCCATGTTCCTTTAACCTTATAAAAAAGTCATTATGCTAATAACTGTTTATTGTTTGTGAATATCCAACAGTTATTGTATTTTTTTTCAGCCTTGCCCTAATTAAGTACTGTAGCGCTTGTTTTATGGACACTAGGATAATGGATATACATACATATCATACATGAGATGAGAGAGAGAGATATATATATAAACATATGATTCAGGTACATACAATGCTCGTATTCTTTACACAAACATCTGTTCCGTTACTCAAATCCCAGGCCTTTTGTATTCCAAGGTAGGTTTACTCCCGCTCGGCCTAACCGGTCTTTTATTTTTAAATCGTATTTTCCCCAAGTACATATTATCTATATGATAAATGTAATGTATTATATCATATTATATATTACATAACATCGGGATATTTATAACTTAAGTAAATAGACTACATCTGGGAAAGCTCTTTTCATTGTGAGTCCCATTTTAGCCATAGGATACACAACTGATCAAAGAGTAAGCTCATGTGCTATAAAATATAACCTAAAAATACGAAAAGCAGATGATAATCCCACTACTGTCTAAAATATTAGTGTTATATTGTTCCGTTTATAAACCTATTGAAAGCTCTCTGCTTTGTAACTTAAAGATCAATATTCGTACCCATTGTTCTTTAACTGCTATTGCTATTTGATTAAATAATGCAGTTTTGTACAGTCCAAACAAAAGGTGAATTTGAAATTTTGCATAGGAAGCTAAAATAAGCTAACATTAATGTTTTTTATTCTGAGCTAACTGGTTATGAAAACAGAAAATAAACAACGATGTTTGAGAATTTGGTTAATTTGTTCCATTTTTCAGTGTACCATAATCTTTCGTGTATATTGTAAAGATATGTTTCAAAGTATTGCTATAAAAGTGTGATAAGTGTTTTTTCTTATTGAGGCTGGCTTCGATTTAGCAATATAACTTTACAACACCTAAACTAACTTTATTAAATCTACCAAATTTAAGGTAAAAGGACAAATTTTAATTAGTCCAATTACTTGATAACTATTTATAAAACTAGGAAATATACGAGAATTTAGAGAATGCCTGTGTCTCGCGGGAATACCTAGCGTCTCGAGTCAATGCAAACAGCTTCTGAATACCTGCATAGGTGGCCTTTGTATGTTATGCATTTTATGCAAGTGTGAATGCTTGAGAGCTTATCCTGGTAGCACCAAGAAAAGCGAGGAAAAGCTTCTTCGTTCTTGTTTTGCATAATAAAACAATTACTGCAAAATAAAATTAAGTTGTTGACTTCGAAATAGGTAAACTGTAACAAAGTTATTGTGATTATTTGTTTAGCCTCGAAATTTCTACAGTTTTTAATGTCTATTTTAGTATTTTTAAAGATAAAATTTTATTCTTTTGCAATGATAAATTTCTTCTAGTCTTTATAACTTAAGTTCAATCACAACCTATATGTTTGATATCACTTGAAATAATGTTTTTTTATTTATATAAAAAGATAATAATGAATGTACTTGATATTTGCCTAATTGAAAATTATTATTTTCTTTTCTTCAAAGCATTTAACTGCTAGATTTCTATATATAATGAAATTATTACAAGAAATAAATTTGTTTTCATTATCAATTTTTGTAGTAGTACCTTGAACATGAAAAGATGGCGTCTGTTGAGAAATTCTTGGAAAATTTTAACGAGTCCTTCTAAGGTCTCGATCGCTCAATTGGAAGAGACTCGCCAGGATAGGAGAGGAGAAGTGGGTTCAAGTCGCGCCACTCGAGACAGAATGATCTTTTTAGTAATAATTTCTTTTCGGAATTATTTATTATCATAATTTTCGATAAGAAATATAAATATATTTTTTATATATAATTTTTATATATTTTATGCATTTTCAATGCGATCTTATAAGATAAATTATAATAATAGAAAAATACTAGAAAATATGGACTCGGGTCACAAGTGAATTCTCAGGCGGGAGAGCATTGGACCGGATTTCCAAAGGTTGCGGGTTCGATTCCCGCATGAGAATTCACTTGTGACCCGAGTCGATATTTTCAAACCTAAAGTATTTTTTAAGAGTTGTTATTATAATCCATAAAACCGAAACTATAAAGCCGTATGTATTTGCAAGGATGTAGCACGTTAGATTTATACAAAATAAAATAACCTTTATTATTATTTTAACAATCATTGTAAATAAATTGAAAATAACTGAAAATATTTTATTAAAGGATAGAAAGGATATATCTATCATCCGAGCAATGCAAATATTATGCCGAAAATTTCAATCTTACAGTTTCGATTCCAAGAGTCGGCAGCACAATCTGGAATATCTACAGATCCTCGGATGCAGGCATTCCGGAGTTGCGCTGAACGCAGAGCATTCTGTCGACGCTGTCATCGCTTACAAATACACATTCTGTGCAAACGCTTTTAAACGGAGGGTGCTATACCATAAAACTTTGTTTTTAACAAAAGTATTTCTATGTTTTCGATTAAAATACAAAAGGACTTATTTGTTATTTAATATAACACGGGTAGCCTACAAACATGATTGATATTTCTATATATAGTTAAAAGGTATTGAAAATTTTACCTGAGGTGGAATTAAAATCGGTTTGTTGTGGCAACAGGCTTAGACGGCCCCTCCAAAAAAATATTTGCTACATTATTTTAAGGAGTAAACTAGTTAAACCATTATTATAATTATCTTTTAAGAAGTAATTTGTCGCGTCTTAGACTCGAAGAATGTACTATAAATAAAAACAGAGTAATGTCACATCTGAATTTAACGTCCCAAAACATACATCATTACGTCAAGTGTAGTGACACATGATTCCTGTGGGGAAAATCACTCATGATTTGGGTGTCTTTAAAAACAAGTTTCTCGTGAATTACCCAGGAGTACTGAAATACGAAATGCAAGAAATATCTCGGTAGTCAAAGTTTCGACAACGAAACGTCGACAATCCAGACGCTTTTGAAACTCCTATCTATTCTGGTTGGAGATACATTGTAGGACGGAAACAAAGTAACGTTAAATCATTTTGCCGAATAGCAGGCTTGATAGCTCATCTCTGTATTTTCTCTACAAAACAACAAGGATTTGGCTACTATAGTTTAGGAAGTGTAATTGCTGTGCAGCGCTTAGACTGATATCAGGTACGAAAATATTTTATTTATAAATAATCTATATAACAGCATTTCATTACCATCACCGGACGGGTCCATCGTATGTGGGCTAAAATAAACGCGGAATATAATTCTAAGATGGCTATTTAATTAAATCAACTCAATTTACACGAACTGTAATCACTGATTGGTATGATCAGAACAGATTAAATTGGTAATTGACAATGTCGGCGATCCGTCGGTGGCAGCCTCTGTCGCGTGCAATCCAAAAGTGAGCAACAAGATAGCAGCCCGTTTGACGTTTCGCCAGAGTGACAGCTGTCGTGTCACTCTCATTCGAAAACTCTCTTGATTAATGGCAGCGCCACTGTAGCGCCGTCATATATTTCCATACATATTTATTTGTTATTTATATGTTTTTAAATACTCATAATGAATTTAGTTTGAAAATAAAATTTGGAATTGTAAAACATTACAAAAACAATGCAATATCATTACAATCTTTCATTTTGTTATAGTTAACACGCTATAATTACTAAGTAATATAAAAATCTTAGTATTACTATGCCATTAACTTCCTTTACTGCGTTACTTACGGGTTCTATTCTAAGAATGTGATGAACCCGAGTCATAAATGTTTATGTGCTTACATATTTATATTTTTATTAATTTTATATCTAAAGTCCGAAAAATATTAGTTTCGAACAAAAAAAATGGTTGTCTGTCTGTTAAGTCGGTTTACGGATAATATATTTTACGTGATAACGTCATAAGAAAACAGTGATGAAAAATTGCATACTTTTATGAATTGAATTAAATTATTATAACTGCATTATTATTATTTTGTAAAATACAAAGAAGGAGTTCATTGAAAATTAAATTTTTTGCAATAAAATTACATTTATTTGCACTCGTTAATTCAAATATTGTTCCTTAATTATACAGATTAATTACAAGTAACAATGTGCTATTAACAATTTATTTACTACTTATATACATCTGTGATATTTAAGATCATTTGCAGTCGACTTTTTATACGATCGTTTATATGAGTCATAATATTATTTTGTCAAAATTGTTACATAACCTATTATTACTGCACTCGTCGACCGAGGCTACTTTTTTATTACCTTTTTGCCGCAATTGTTGTTGTAATCAACAATGGAAACCACATTAACTTTTCACTTCACTTTATAAACAGTTGACAAACAGTTCACGTGTAAGGTGTGTACTGCCGCTGTCCCTCTTCTACTCGGACGCATCGGCCGATGGAGTGGAAGAGAGATGGATGCGTCACAAGCCGAACGCTTAGGCCGATCGTGCCTCTCTATCGCTTGTTCCGCGCTCTCGCTTGCACACTCGGCTCAACCAAAACGTGAAATGACAGAACGTGACCATGAGCCATGCTTTTTCATGCGAGCAGCCAGCTATCATCGATTTGTAAGACGATATCTCGTCAAAAATTGTTTAAGTGGTGTGGGTTCATATAAAGTTTGTTAGAGCAAATCTTCGTATATGAAACTTCAAGTTTATATGTTTGTGTCCGCAATATTCGAAAAGCAATTGATGACTTGACTTAAAAATTTTATAAAATGTAGCGTTCTTATTTAAAAGTGTGTTAATATATATTTTATCCGAAGTTAATATGGGAATGATTATATACCCAATAACTAATATCAGACTGAGAGACTGATATAATCGCGGCAGAGTATGTATAGCTATCTATATTGAACATTGTTCATAACACTCAAATGTCATTATGACGAAGTATCAAAGTGAATTTTAAATTTAACTCAATAATAAGACGCATGCATCAGAATTGCTTAAAAGCTTCGCAAACTAAGGCGTAGAGTAATTTTCACTGAAATCCCATTTGGTGTAAAGCGAGACATGTCGTTTTGGATGCAAAAAAATGCAAGCAGAGTGTGACGAAGGAATCTTGGAACATCCCCAAATGCGAGGGGCGTGCATTCACATCCCCGACGCAAATCGAAGAATGATAACAAATTGCTCGAAAATACGTAGGAATGAAAGCATTCAAGAAAAGTTCTGACGATTGTGGGTTATTTTTAAGTAACGTACATGTTGCTAGATTGGATTTTTGTCATATTCAGAATGTCATGTCTTTATGAGAACAAAGTACCTAAGTAGTTTGCATTTGCACGAAAATTTAAGCATATGGTTGATTCAAGCAACTTCACTGATCATAAGTCAAAAATGTAATATATTAATATAGGTTATTGTCTATGCGTTTTTGTCTCCATCAATGGCTCACATTTGTCTTCTTAACATGAAGTGAACGATGAAATATGCCGTAATACTATAAAAAACGATCGTTGCATACATTTTTGTGGTTCAACATTATTTGACAATTTGCAATAAACAAATGACAAATAATAAATGGCAAATGGTACGAGTCACTTATCGACAAGAAAATCTAATCAACCTAGAAATTTTTAAAGACCTTTCCTTAAAAGATAAACTTGAATTTAATCGCTAGTAGTATAAGTATATCTTAGGTGAACAGAGTTAAAAGGTTAAGTTTGCTTAAAGGTGAGTTTTATCAATCCAATTTTAGATTTAACCTTTGAACAATTCCTAATTTTGTTATCGAAATCCATACTATAGCACAACAGCAGCCATGACGGCAGATATTTGAAAATATTGAAATTCAGATAGCGTCAGTGGGCGACAGGTATTCAACACAAAAGGGGTATACGTCATCTGATGTACCTATCACCGTGCCGCATTGTACCTGCATAACTCAAGAATAGAGATAGGATTACAGTATGTAACCCTGTGCAGTATATTGAGCCAAATAAATTCTTCACCAATAGTATTTTTATTATTATTGTATAGAAGTATTATTACTTCTGAATAATGTAATAGCTTCAACATTATTTAGTATCAAACTAGGAAACTTATACCATGGATACCAATTACCTATAGGATATCTTATCTAAATAGGTAATGCTGCTGCCCATTTTGTGATCCAAAGAAGGTGTATGATACTAACGATATTTCAATAGACGCCGTTTAGATTTTCAATGTTTTGATAATTATTAAATATTTTAATTCCAGGTCTACAAGAAAATGTTTATTTAAAACATGTAAATTAAAATTAATTTTAAATTACCAATGTCTATTGAAAACTTCTCGAGTGTAAAGAAACATAAAATATAAAAGTTAATGCTTATTTTAACGATAAACTTCCGAAATTAAGAATTTGAAATCATACCTAACAGTAATTGTTATATAAACAATACATGAACTTTTTGAATTTTCCGGGAAACGTTTCATATCATCAACTTTAATCGCTTTGCAAAGCTCCAAATGTTTACTTTGCTTGCGAGATTTGATAACAGCAGTACGTTTGAATATTAATTTAATATGTATTTATTTTAATATTTTTAGCAAAATATTATAAGATGTCGATTCAAGTATTTCAAGACTACAACTGCCAGCCGATAAAGATACTAAGGGAAGAATGATTAGTTAACAAGAAGCCGATGATAATGGCATGTGTCTACTAAAAATCTAATTAGTTTTTTTTTATAATGTAGGTATCTACAGGTATTATTACAAAAAAAAATTAATTACAGATTCAGAGATTCTTCAAATCTACGGGATATATGGGTAATTACCAAAAGTAACATTAGTCGCATTTTACGAAAACCTGAAGTGCGGTTAGTGCTATTCTGCTTAGTTATCCCATATTATTCTTTATTAAAGTAATCGTGTAATAATTTCAATAAAACAATCGCTTGTGTTGCGGATCTAATATGACAAATACTAATTAGACAATCAACATTGTATTACAAGTTACGATTGCGTGACAGGAAACATTTACTGGAACGCGACAAAAGGAAAGACGATTAATTCGAATCTCAATGGAACCCCGCCAGGACATATTGGGGGAGCTACCAAGTTGACTTATCTTTCTTTTAACGAACAATAAGTCACCAATTTAGCAATTATTAGAAGCATAAAGCATATGCCTATTATGTCTGTATTTCGATAAAAATATTTTATTTTCTGGCACACAAGAAACATATCCTGGATTTTACTGTATAAACATATTTCCACGGTCAATACACATGAAGTCTACACAGGTGGAAGGTAGTAAAAAATGGAAGGTGTAAGTAGGTAATTTATATGTATTGTTAATCTGTTTTGATCAAATTGTATAATAATTATTGAAACAAAAATCTGAAGCATGTGCAAATTAAATTAGAATCTCTTCTTTAAAGTCTCTAAATGTCATCATGCACGTGAAATTAGCCACACTGTTATAAATATCTGCGCGGGCGACTCGAGATTTATCTACAACGAACTCCCGCTGATTTACGGCAGGACATCCATTTGCGGGACGTTATGAATGTAGCCACAGTTCATTTGAAGATTTGCATGGAAACGATAGTAAGGCGATAGATTTGGATTAGAACTCGGAAGGTTTCTAGTTGGTTAAATGAATGGCTAAAAATAGTGGGTGCATATTGATGATTCTCACAAAATGCACCCGGTTTAATTTGATTATTTTAATTGAGATTTAAAAGAAAAGAAAGAAAGAAAAAACATTTATTGACACACGCGCACTTAAAGAAACAGAGAAAAAACAAAATAAGGGACAAACAATGGAAAAAAAAATACAAAAGTAAAAAATAAAATAAAAGAAGATTAAAACTAATGTGCGGGGTCAACAAAATACCCTGCCTCAGCATTTTTGCCTCTGTGTCCTTCACAGATGGGCAGAATAGACACAGAGGCGCTGTTATTCTGACAGGGTTAAAACCAGTGACAAAAAAATAAAAAAGCGCCTTATATAATAATATCAAAAGTAATAAAACTAGCAATCATATATACACATATACACACACACTCACACATATATATATATATATATATATATATATATATATATATTATATATTTACATACATTTAGGTAATAATTGTGTATCATATTTTTATTAAATCATTTTGTAATCTGAAGTTCTAGTTTACTGCCAATAAGACTTGCTTATGTGAATACAAAAAGTTGAAGTTATAATTATAAAGTTTATGGTTTGTACAATAGGAATTAACATTATTTATTTTATCCGTTATCCGAACTTGGTCTTATATTTCTATTTTAGAATATCAAGCATTACAAAGTCAGACATTTAACAATCTTAAAAATAAAGGTTATCATATATGTTTTGCAATTGGGTCCTTAAAATTATGAAGACACGATTTATATCTCGGACAACTCGGAGTTAGTGCTGGATATAATTAAAATCTGCAGCATTGCAAAAATAACTCTGTCATATCTGTTCAACTAAATTCGTTGAATATGACTATTCACTTGATATGAGCCAATGTGACGGCTTTCCAGTTACAGAGATTTCGATAAATTTATTATTTGAACACTTAAAAAAATCAAAACGGATAATGCAATGTCCAAAATCAATCTCATTTCATGTGTCTGTGAATACAATACTCAACTGTACCTAATCCTTTCAAATCTGATTATTATTAATGGTTTCAACGTTGAACTAATTTGAGTGGATAATGGATCTTTTGTACCTGAAAAAGTAATTTGTATGGACCCTCCCTGGCAGACCAATTAGAATGTGAAAAGTGGATGCCGGAACGTTTTACGATTAATCATCACATTCACGAATGAACCAAACCGGATTTTATTGAGACATAGCGTGGCACCACCCTATTACAACCGGGAATTTAACTCGAAAATAATCCAGGAATTTAAATTACAAAGGAAAAGAACGAAAGCCAAATTAAGCGCAGGTAAACTCTAATAACGGTGGTTCTTTTTAGTCTGAACACTTTGATGTGTCTCCTCATTTAGAACAAACCTTTGAGCCTAAATAAGGAAATTGGATTCTTCGAGACAAAAACTGCTACATCCCTTTACGTGAAAGCCGAATTTAGTTCGTAATGAATCATAATCTTCGTAAATAAAAACAATTATCATCGTACAATAATATTTATGTTACAAAAGTTGCTGTATTACCAACACCAAGGCTTCGCTCGCATTAATGTAGACTACCGATTATAAGATAGATTTCTATCTCTCGGGAATAGTACTTTTTTCTAAATGAAAGCTACCCTATGTTCTTTTCTGTACCCCTGACAATGTGTAAGAAAAATTTCATGATGATCGATGAAGTAGTTATAGCGTGGTAGTGTAACAAACGAACAACCTTACTCTCGTATTTATAATATGTATTAATTAGGTTAATTATATTTGAGCATTAAAGTTGTGATAGCTTTTTAATAAGCTCTTTTTTTCTAGCCTAGTGAACTGAAATGTAAGATCGCCAATCGTCTCATAAAAGTTTAATGTGTACTTGACGATTTCAAACTTTTCGACGGCACTAATACATGTCCGCTCTTTGAAATTGTGCAAACAAGGTCTTTCGAACTATTTCACATTATGAAAATTCTAATTGTTTCATCGATACCTACCGTTTTCGGATCACGGCTAATAATATTCCCGTTATTTAGAAGCCATAGTATAAGTGCGTATATGTCAACTCATGAATTAATTTGTAGTGCGGAAGTTCTTTATTAATTTGATTTATGTACTATCTTACCTGCGCGGCTATGTACGTAATGATTTTTAGCTTTTGAAATTTTCCCCATTTTCCGGTATCTACATAAAGAAGTAATTATACTCTTATGTTAAATACTATAAAATGGCGAGGTTGAGAAAGTTTATATCAAAACTTTTTAGCGTGTGTAGGAAAAATTCCAGACAGAAAGAAGCGTGAGACAGGATTGTATTCTCTCGCCCAAACTGTTCAACATAATCGGGGAATATATTATGAGAAGGGTTTTGGAGGACTGGCAGGGAAGTATCAGATGACACCACCATCATAGGCGCGAACGAGAATGAACTCTCACAGTTGCTCAAAAAACATGAACGGACAAGCGTCGAATATGGGCTCCACATAAATCGGAGCAAGACAAAGTTGATATCTACAACTTTGTCTTGCTTCGATTTATTATTATTATTTAGCTACAAGAACTTGATACAGTCCACAGCTTTGTGTATCTCGGCTCGCCTATATGTGAGGATGGTGATTGCGAGAAAGAAATGATCAGGAGAGGGCAAATAGCTAAAGCCACAGTGAAGCGTTTGAAGAAAATATGGAAGAACCGTGGGATAAATCGGAAGACCAAGGTCAATCTCCTGCGGGCACTTGTGTTCTCCATATTCCTTATGCTTCTGAAACCTGGACGTTGAAGGTGCGCACTAGGAAAAGAACAGATGCCTTTGATAGAGGAACTCGGGGTGAAAACTCGGCTGTCTACTATTTGTATGCAAAGGCTGTACTGCGGACATGTAACCAGACGAGATCCAGACAAACTTGAGAAACTGGTGGTAGTGAGCCAGGTGGAAGGCAAAAGAAGTCGTGGAAGATCCCCCACAAGATGGACGGACTCAATAAAGGGAGGCCACGGACTCCAACTTTCCAGGCAGCAATCAGAAGAGCGGAAAACCGGGTGACATGGCGGAAACTCATCTGAGAGATTTCTCGGGGTGACCACGACCCTCAGCCATGAGGATTGGAATTAAAATAAGGAAAAATATTTACCTTTCAGCGCCATCTGTTACAATGTTAATAAACGCCTCGCTTATCATATATAGCCTAAAGGATATTCTGATGACTACCCGCGAGACCCATAAATAGCGGTCCATCGCTCTCTTTTTTGTTTAGAGTTTAAGTTATAGCTGTTGGTCTTCGAGTTAACTAAATAAAGGAATTAATTACTATAAACTGTAAAGTTTCATACAATATCATTCTGTAGCTTTTGCCCGTAGGAATCCTCACGAACTGTCGTTCTTGCAATGTAAGTAGGCAGAGTAATAATAAAAAATACAATTAAACATAATTTAATTAAAAAATCACATTAAATTTCATTATATATTTTAAAATTTAAGTGAAAAGCGATTTTATTACTAAAACAATATTAATGATGAAGTAAAATATATCTAAGTATAAAGAATTCACATAATTGTTATATCTAAAATTATGTGCTAAGCACTTAGGGCTCCGCAAAGAGGAAGAAACGCCCATATTTGTATCCGAACAATTGACGCCTAAAGCATCACGTCTTTACTTTCTCGCCAGGGATCTGGCAAAGTCCAAACATTATAAGTTTTGTTGGACAGCATACGGAAAAGTTTACATGCGCAAAGACGAAAACTCTGTGATAATTACTATCAACAGTGAGGCGCAAGTACACCAACTACTAAAATGACTAGCGTATAATTTAATTTGTTATAGACCTACAACAAATAAGGCCAGTCTGGTAAGCTTTTTACGAAGGATTCAACAATTAGTATTTTGTATTACTTTATTACATTTGAAATTAAGTCATAAAACTTACTCGTCATTCTTTCACATAAGCAAACACACACACAACTCAACACACTCACACACACAAATACTCGCCACTGAGGTAAACCTAAACACTTTATTGAGACCTATACTTTTCTTACGTTTTCCAAATAAAATAATTTATCCAAATTACTTTATTTCTACTTTTACACTAAAATATAAGTTAAAACAAATAATTCGTTCAATGATTTATATCACAAAGATAGACTCATACACTCATTTTAATTATGATTTTTATTTACAGTTACTATATTCTAACATATGTACATCAAACTTTTTTGCAGCTGCTATGAATGCACATATTTATATTATCGAACTACTTAACTTAATTATTTCTGTTAGAAAGATAGTCATACACACTAATTTATCTAATGATTATTTGCTACAGTCATTTTACTTAACCAACTTATTTATTTACGACAATTATTATATTTTTAATGTTGATATGAAAATTTCACAACCGATGCGATTGCAATTTGAATTAATCCTCCATGGAATAGAGTATATAACACATATGTTGTTACAACATTTGTCAATTGATCTATACTATGGATAGCACACTAAATAATATACATGAAGTAGACGAAATGGAAATAGCTAGCTCGGTCAAATGTAACATGGAGGATTTATCTAAATATGTAACGATAAATGGTTGTGGCTTGAGTATCATCACTCAAAACATAAGAAGCATTTACAAAAATTTTGATAATTTGATATTAAACTTAACTAATTTGAAATTTCAGCCAGATATTATAATATTAACGGAATGTCGATTGTCAACAGATAAACCAATTCCTTCTTTTGACCACTTTGTGTCTTACGAAACGTCGTTCCATCTTAATCAAAATGATGGTGTGGTAGCATATGTAAATAAATATATACAGGCTAAGGTGAAAGAGATAAAGCTTGAACACTCTTCATGTTTACAGATACAAACAATAAATCACACAATTCTAGGCATCAATCGTTCACCATCAAATCAAAACGCCGATGTTTTCATTCATTCGCTCAACAATCACTTAGACACATTACATTCACAAGGTAATATTGTTATTACTGGGGATATTAATATAAATATAAAACCAAATACTACAGGAAACACAGATTCAACATATGAACGAAATAACAAAATTAATTATTTAAACATGCTTTCTTCACATGGAATATTACCTGGCCACGTATTGCCTACCAGAGAGGAAAATTGTCTGGACCACTTTATGCTTAAAATTAACAGGCAGTTTATTTCTGCAAACATTGCTGTTTTTAACTCAACAATAACAGACCACAGTATGATACTGCTCAATCTTTCAGATATAAAATCAACTTATAAAAAACATAAAACTAAACAAATAACTAATTTTGGAGAAGCTCTAAATAGTTTGATGGAAAAAAACATTAATGATTTATTATTGGCTGATGATCCCAATTTTATAATTTTAGAGTTAATAAATAAAATTAGAAAATCAATTCAGGAGAACACAAAAACTATTAAAATACCTAAAAACCGACGTATAATTAAGCCTTGGATAACAACGGGAATATTACGATGCATAAAAAACAGAAACAATATGCAAAAGACTTTAAGACTAAATTCACAAAACGAAATATTAAGAATAACATACAGAAGGTACAGAAATTACCTAAATAACCTAATTAAAAAGCTAAAACGAAAATATGAACGAGAGCTAATAACTAATTCTACAAAAAATTCGAAAATACTTTGGAAAAATATTAAAGTTATAACTCACATGTCTCGTGATAAGTCTCCTAATGTGGAATTAATTGATTGTAAATCATCTCCATTGGAATCACTAAATTACGTTAATAATTTTTTCGCTAGCATTGGCAAAATCCTTGCAGAGCAGACTACCTCCAGTAATTCGTCACCTATCAAAACCAATCCCTTTCATACTCCCTCGCTTAACAGCACAGTTTCATCATTTGGCCTTGTTGAGACCGATGTGGATGAAATAACTAGTACTATATCCAACCTAAAATCAGACAGTGCTCCTGGTTGGGATAATATACCAACTAGATTTATAAAGCTTGCTAAAAACGAAATCAGTCCCGTTATCTGTCATTTTGTAAACCTTTGTTTTAGTAAGGGTCTCTTTCCGTCTGTTTTAAAACAAGCCATTATTACCCCTGTTCATAAGGGTGGGAACAGAGGTGATGTCAATAACTATCGTCCCATCTCTGTACTATCTGTCTTTGCAAAAATCTTGGAAAAGCTTATGAATGTCAGATTGAGGCTATATTTAAATAAGTTTCATATCATATCTAGATCGCAATTTGGGTTTAGGTGTGGCATGTCAACGCAAGACGCAGTTGAAAGTTTAACTTCCGAAATTGTTGAGAAGCTGGACCAAGGTAAAAAATGTGTAACTGCTTTTTTAGACATCAAAAAAGCATTTGAATTAGTCTCTGTTCCCATTCTTGTGAGTAAACTTGAAAGGATTGGTGTCAGAGGCGTACCCTTAATGTTGTTCGAAGCCTACCTTACTGATCGTAAACAGCTAGTTAAAATAAATCAGTACTCAAGTGACTACACAAACGTTAGCTATGGTGTGCCACAGGGAAGTGTACTCGGTCCGACATTATTTTTAGTATACATCAACGACCTGTGTAATTCAGATTTTGTCAACGGTCGAGTGATTTCCTATGCTGATGACACAGCTATGATTTTTTATGGAGACACGTGGAAGGAAGTTCATGACTCAACTGAACAAGGGCTTGCTGTCGTAGCTGAGTGGCTGGAGAGAAATTTACTAACACTCAATGCAACGAAAACCAATTACATCTGTTTTTCTATTAATAACAATACTCAACCTGAGTCGAACTTCAATATCAAAATTCATAGGTGTAGTCTCGGAGGAGAAGGTTGCGACTGTGTATCTATTGAGAAGGTTTCTACAACAAAATACTTGGGTGTCAGGCTGTGTGAACTTGGCACCCGACTTTGGAAAATTTCGTTTTTTTTATTTTTTTTCGAAAGATTTTGATTAGTAGTGGATAGTAGTGAAGTTATTTTCGTTAGTAGTAATGCCAAAAAAATAAAAAAAAATAGTAAAAAAATGTCATCCCCCGAAATTAGAAAAATTTGTTTTTTCCGACTGTTTCTCATAGATGGACGTTAGTAGTGGATTGTAGTGCAATTTTATTCGTTAGTAGTAAAATAGAAAAAATAAAAAAAATAAAAATGTTTCGGAGCATTTTTAAAAAAAAATTTAATGGCGTAAATACTGTTTCAAGGCTTATATGATTACTACAAACGTTGGAATTGAGTAAGGGGGGTTCGTAGAGTTAAGTAGTGAAGGAATTTTTGATAGTAGTAAAGAAAAAATATCACTAGGAGCACTTGAATTGAGTCAAACCTGTTTCGGAGCAATATTCATTGAATAAAATCTGTTTGAAGATAAATACGATTACTACAAACGTTGGAATTGAGTAAGAAGGGTTCGTAGAGGTTTGTAGTGAAAGAATTTTTGATAGTAGTAAAGAAAAAAAATCACTAGGAGCACTTGAATTGAGTCAAACCTGTTTCGGAGCAATATTCATTGAATAAAATCTGTTTGAAGATAAATACGATTACTACAAACGTTGGAATTGAGTAAGAAGGGTTCGTAGAGGTTTGTAGTGAAAGAATTTTTGATAATAGTAAAGAAAAAAAATTCACTAGGAGCACTTGAATTGAGTCAAACCTGTTTCGGAGCAATATTCATTGAATAAATTCTGTTTGAAGATAAAAACGATTACTGCAAACGTTGGAATTGAGTAAGGGGGGTTCGTAGAGGTTTGTAGTGAAAGAATTTTTGATAGTAGTAAAGAAAAAAAATCACTAGGAGCACTTGAATTGAGTCAAACCTGTTTCGGAGCAATATTCATTGAATAAAATCTGTTTGATGATAAATACGCTTACTACAAACATTGGAATTGAGTAAGGGGGGTTCGCAGAGGTTTGTAGTGAAAGAATTTTTGATAGCAGTAAAGAAAAAAAATCACTAGGATCACTTGAATTGAGTCAAACCTGTTTCGGAGCAATATTCATTGAATAAAATCTTTTTGAAGATAAATACGATTACTACAAACGTTGGAATTGAGTAAGAAGGGTTCGTAGAGGTTTGTAGTGAAAGAATTTTTGATAGTAGTAAAGAAAAAATATCACTAGGAGCACTTGAATTGAGTCAAACCTGTGTCGGAGCAATATTCATTGAATAAAATCTGTTTGAAGATAAATACGCTTACTACAAACGTTGGAATTGAGTAAGGGGGGTTCGTAGAGGTTTGTAGTGAAAGAATTTTTGATAGTAGTAAAGAAAAAAAATCACTAGGAGCACTTGAATTGAGTCAAACCTGTTTCGCAGCAATATTCATTGAATAAAATCTGTTTGAAGATAAATACGATTACTACAAACGTTGGAATTGAGTAAGAAGGGTTCGTAGAGGTTTGTAGTGAAAGAATTTTTGATAATAGTAAAGAAAAAAAATTCACTAGGAGCACTTGAATTGAGTCAAACCTGTTTCGGAGCAATATTCATTGAATAAATTCTGTTTGAAGATAAAAACGATTACTGCAAACGTTGGAATTGAGTAAGGGGGGTTCGTAGAGGTTTGTAGTGAAAGAATTTTTGATAGTAGTAAAGAAAAAAAATCACTAGGAGCACTTGAATTGAGTCAAACCTGTTTCGGAGCAAAATTCATTGAATAAAATCTGTTTGAAGATAAATACGATTACTACAAACGTTGGAATTGAGTAAGAAGGGTTCGTAGAGGTTTGTAGTGAAAGAATTTTTGATAGTAGTAAAGAAAAAATATCACTAGGAGCACTTGAATTGAGTCAAACCTGTTTCGGAGCAATATTCATTGAATAAAATCTGTTTGAAGATAAATACGATTACTACAAACGTTGGAATTGAGTAAGAAGGGTTCGTAGAGGTTTGTAGTGAAAGAATTTTTGATAGTAGTAAAGAAAAAATATCACTAGGAGCACTTGAATTGAGTCAAACCTGTTTCGGAGCAATATTCATTGAATAAAATCTGTTTGAAGATAAATACGATTACTACAAACGTTGGAATTGAGTAAGGGGAGTTCGTAGAGGTTTGTAGTGAAAGAATTTTTGATAGTAGTACAGAAAAAAAATCACTAGGAGCACTTGAATTGAGTCAAACCTGTTTCGGAGCAATATTCATTGAATAAAATCTGTTTGAAGATAAATACGCTTACTACCAACGTTGGAATTGAGTAAGGGGGGTTCGTAGAGGTTTGTAGTGAAAGAATTTTTGATAGTAGTAAAGAAAAATATCACTAGGAGCACTTGAATTGAGTCAAACCTGTTTCGGAGCAATATTCATTGAATAAAATCTTTTTGAAGATAAATACGATTACTACAAACGTTGGAATTGAGTAAGAAGGGTTCGTAGAGGTTTGTAGTGAAAGAATTTTTGATAGTAGTAAAGAAAAAAATCACTAGGAGCACTTGAATTGAGTCAAACCTGTTTCGGAGCAATATTCATTGAATAAAATCTGTTTGATGATAAATACGCTTACTACAAACGTTGGAATTGAGTAAGAAGGGTTCGTTGAGGTTTGTAGTGAAAGAATTTTTGATAGTAGTAAAGAAAAAAAATCACTAGGAGCACTTGAATTGAGTCAAACCTGTTTCGGAGCAATATTCATTGAATAAAATCTGTTTGAAGATAAATACGCTTACTACAAACGTTGGAATTGAGTAAGGGGGGTTCGTAGAGGTTTGTAGTGAAAGAATTTTTGATAGTAGTAAAGAAAAAAATCACTAG